>OX243930.1:0-10000000 GCA_945859725.1 Drepana falcataria | reverse complement strand
CCGGCCATTTAGCGCGTCTGAAAGATCATAGATGGACAAAAACTGTTACCTTATGGAAGGGCCCATCCGGTAAACGTTGTAGAGGACGACCATACACTAGATGGGATGATGACATAAATAAAACAGCAGGTTTGCATTGGCATCGAGTGGCTCAGGACCGAGAGAGGTGGAAAGCTTTGGAGGAGGCCTTCACCCGAGAGGGGTTCCAGCGGATTAGTACATGAAACGTGTTTATTAACGTGCACTACATGAATACTAGTATCTTTATTTTTCTTTTTATATTGTAATTAAGTATAAGTATTGTAATTAAGTATAAGAATTGTAACTAGTATAAGTATTGTAACTAAGTATAAGTTTTGCAACTAGATGTATTATTCTTACGTTTAATCTAACTGGAAATAAAAGGCTTTTTTATTTTTTTTTTTATTTATTTTATTAGTGGCCGGATTTACCGGATGGCTAAAACTCAGAGTACATTTTAAGTGTAGAAAAATTAGGCCAGGGCACATTGGATTTGAAGGTCAAATTTTCTTGATAAATATATATCGTCACGCCTTCGCACAAGGGTCCCCGAAAGGGTAGGCAGAGATGTGCATACGCCTTTGAATTTCTTCTCAAGTGTATGCACGTTTCATCTCGATGTTTTCGTTTACCGTAAACCTCGTGGTGTGACTAATGTTTTTTAAGAACCCAAAAAGTTCCAATAATTACTAATAAATATAGTAGAATATTATACATGCGAATGTTTATGTTTGTTCTTTTTACACGCAAAAAATACTAAATCGAATAAGATAAAAATTTGCATAAATATCGATTATGAAGTAGAGTAATACAGAATGTTCAGGATTTCCGAAAAAAAAACTAATTCAAATACTTATAAGTGTCTTTGAATTTGATTTGAACGGACTCGCCATCCGATACGTTGACTCAAATATCTGCGGCGAAAACTGGGAGCTATTACAGCTCGTCACACCTTCAAGGACCCCTTTGGAAGGTGTAAAGATATGTAAAATATCCTAACCACATTCTATTCACGAGTTAAGTAATGCATTTGCACCTTCGCATTCCCCAATAGTATTGTTTACTCGCATAAAGTCGAATTTACACATACACCAAAACACAGTCTCCTGGCTCCAGGAATTACAATTTAATCAATTCAAACCTAAAAGCCAGGAATCTCTGGTCTATCGTTAGCAAATATAACTCGAGCAAACGTGGTACGGAGCGAATTTAGGATGCATTTTCGACGTACAAATTCGTATAATGCATCCAAGGAGAGACTTGTGGTGTAGTTTAGGCTACTTGCTTCCATAACATACAAACTTCCCCTCACCGGGTTCTGTATTATTTATAAGTGTATCTAGTTAGATACCTGAACAAATATTTAACCACTAGCTTATGCCCGTGGCTACGCCCGCGTGGAGTTCGAAAAAGTAGCTTTGGAAATTTTCCTGCTAGAATCAGTTCAGCCGCTTTGCCGAGAAAGAGCATCATACATTATAATATAAGAATTTTGAATTTTTAAGGATAAAAAAAAAAGTAGCCTATGTCCTATTCCTAGGTATAAGCTATCCATAATATGAACATATCGAGGTTCAAGGAGATCTATTTTCCAACGTCTTCTAATAACATAATCCTTAAAGCTAGTGTCGTAATGCTCATTATCGTAAAATACAGGTGTTCCAGTACAAAATTGGCACTTGTTGTAAAAAAGCTAAGTGATAACTATGTAGCAAATTGAGCTATAAAGTCAAGGAAGTTCTGTTAGCGCCTCAGTTTTATGAAGATAGATATCGTGTAGCGAAAGTCACGGCTTAAATGGATCAAACAGTACTCAATCTTTGGCTAAAGGCTGACATACAAGCGAAAGAGTTTGGAAGAAGAGGCAGAGGAGACATAGAAAACGTAAAGAGTACTCGAATCCTGCAAGCATGTATTAAGAGACTGATGAATGTGGATGTCGCGAAAGAGGTATGTAAGTCTACAGACAAACTGCTCTACTCTCCTTGCCTACCCCGGGAAGGACTAGGCGTGATGCTATGTATGTATTTACGTAATTAAGAGGTAAAGATTATATAAAACTTTTGCTTTTTATAATATCTCACGCCTCCCCACAAGGGTCCCAAAGAGTTAGGCAGAGATATGTAGTTAGTACCCACACACCCACTTTCCGCCGGAGATTTACTCGTATTTTAAGTGCCAACGACAGATGGCTAGTCCATCGCTGTTTCTTAAGCAGGTCTATACCTACGCCTGTGAATTGCTTCTCAGATGTATTCAGTTATCCTCTCGATGTTTTCAATCACCGTCATTCACCACCACTACCACCAGTCATTTGACTAATGACACATCACGCGCTTTACGATACTTAAGTTCAGAAAAAGTCACCGGTACAGTCGGGATTCCAACTTGCACTCGAGCTTTTTAGAAATATTAAACTCCAACCTACATTTGCGTTTATAATTTGTGAAACTTTTCAGTCAGTTTCAATTGTCCCTCAGTGAGTTGTTTACTCCAAAAAAAGTTAATTTTAACGAACTACCGGACGCATTTTAAGCTTTAAAGTTTTGCTTAATACCTAAAGGGATTATGGGCTTACTCCAAAGTTCAAGACAATGTGCGCTCAAATTTGCATGGGAAAAACTCATGAGAATAAGGACACCTTTACACTGTCTGAGGTACCATTTTCCATCACCGTAAAACCGCTCGTGGTGTGACTAGTCACTGTTATACTGTACTTAAGTTCAGACTCATTGGTACAGTCGGGATTTGAATTTGCAATTTTTGTGTTGCAGGCAACTACTAGAATAACTCGGCCACCAGGGCTCTTTTAGTTAAAAATAAAATAATAATAATAATGTAGTTACTGTAGACTGATGAAAGTGGACGAAGCGAAAGAGGTATGGAAGTCTTGAGAGAACTGGCGCTCTATACTTTCTGCTACATATGCTCGAATTCATAACCGTTAAACCGCATACTGGTTCCAGCTACGCGGTTTCTGGCCGTCAAACTGATAATCACTCCTTTTTCCAGTATTAACCAGTTTTAGGTTTCAAGACAAACAGCTAGAAACATAAAAGTGTGAGGAGTTACACTTGCCTATATGCGTGGGTTACCGCTTACCACCAAGTTTATTTAATACTAATAATTTTATGTGTGCGTTGTTTGTTGTAAGACAGGATGAGTGAAGACAGAATGACGGAACAAATATACAAAGTGAAAGTGTGTGCAAGAAGAGGCAGAGCAAGACAACGTTCCAACTACCTGGATCACATCGATCGGACACTCAAGGACGGGAACATCAAGAGTACTCGAAAGCGATGAGCATGTATGAAGAGACTGGTGTATGTGGACGAAGCGAAAGGGCTATGTATGTATGTATGTCTAGAGACAGTTGGCGCTTTACCCTTTCTGCCTACCCCGTAAGGGACTTGGCGTGATGATATATGTATAAGGTGTATTTGTTGTGAACAAGGAATATTTTACGACCAAGAAGGAAAACTTTTTCACAGTTATACGTGGAATGGAAATTCTACATAAAGCTGAAACAAAATTTGCCAGAAATATATTTTATCGCATAATGTGTGCTCGCCTTTATCGTATGTTCACATGCAATATTCATTTCCATAAACTCAGGTGCTCACTGGATATTAAAGCCGGCGTTGTTCGTCTAAGGCGATAGGTACAGTCAGAGTAAGAAAACCTTCGTCAGTTATCAAATTCATTCCTTTATCAACTCAACTCAACCTATATCAACTCTTAATACCTTTTGAAACTAAAGCACTAAGCAGACCTCTGCATATAAAATTATACTAACCCAGTATGATAACTTGGTTCAAAATAGTCTAGTCTCTACGCCTAGTTTCATAACAACATGAAATCTTTTTACTGGCCTTATTAGTAATTACAAGATTTAAATTAGATATGATATCTTCTACTGAATTGTCAAAGTCTGTCAGGGTCATATATTTTCATGCAATATATTTTAATCTTTGCTAGATGCGATTTATGATGACATTGCAACGCAATATGTCATAGTCTCAATCGGTAAAGTATAATATCGGTAGTAGACATAATAATAGTGCTCAACATATTTCCTTTTATAAACATTCATACAAATTTGGGATTAAGCTTACAGCTATGACGCCGTGGTGGCCGAGTAGTTGCCTGCAACACAAAGATTGCAAGTTTGAATCTCGACTGCACCAATGAGTTTTTCTGAATTTAAGTTAAGCTTTTAGTTATACTACAAGCTTTACGGCGATGGAAGAAAGGAAACTTGGATACGTTTGACAACAAATTCAAAGACGTATGTACAGTCGCGCTTGAGTAACTATAATGAACTCGCCATCTGACGTCATAACTTGCTCAAGATCAAAAGGATTCATTCCCATAGTGCACAGATGCTGTTAGATACGTTGATCTACCATCTCGTTTGATGATGCAAATCATAGTTCCTATCATTCGAACCGTGAAATGCAACCTCGCGGAAGTTTAAACTGTTCTGCACACATGGTTGGATATATCCCGCGTGGTTCTGTTTTTGATTAGGTTCGTAGTGATCTTAGTGTAGCGCTGTGTGCATTAACCATCGTACAATTAACTCGCTTTGTCCATAAAAATATTTATGTACTTGAAAACGATGGTCTTACACCACATAAGTGGCATGCAAGAAAGCGGTCCATGTAGTGTTGCGTAGATACCATCGCCTATAGACGTGCAACACGAAGGGTAATAGGTAAAAGGGTATGACTCGTGTGTCATCATGGTTATGAATTTCTTCACTGCCATCATAAAGAAATAAACCTAGCAATGATATGTGCCCTGCATTTTATTGCGCGTAGGCTTAATTTTATTGCAAGAAACTCTTCTAAAATTTAAATGGTGTTATAAAGTTACTCTTTATAACAACAGTAATCTGCCGGTTGCGACTCCGCTAAAATCGGTGCCGACTTTACGGAGATTAACCGGAAAAACACTCAAGAATTATTAAAAAAGGGTATTTCCTTAAATGTAAAGCTGTTATTTTACCTAAATAATAATAAATTTACCTAATTCAAACAAACACTTCAAATTTGTATATATAATAATATATCCTCACGCCTTTCCATAAGGGTCCCCGAAGGGGTAGGCAGATGTGTATTTTAGGTGCCAACGTGACAGATGGCGAGTCCACCGCCGTAACTCAAGCACGACTATACATACCCCTCTGAATTGCTTCTCAGATGTATGCAGGTTTCCTCTCGATGTTTTCCTTCACCATGAAGCTCATGGTGTAACTGATTACTGTTCTTTATTTGTATAGGCTTATAAAAATACAAACATTTTGCATCATCCTTAATTAATTAGTTAAGTGTCTTTCATGTTATCTCAAATGATACGACTTTAAGTAAATTAGCTCGCTCCTAATTCATGGCCGCCCTCGAATCTGGGATTTATCGCGATTAAATGAAACGCAGACACTTTTTGGGGCCGACAGTATAGTTAACTGTATTCCCGGTCTTATCTTAAGCTCTCGAATAATCAAGCTGATTACTTGCTGAGGAAAATCACTATCGCGTGATTAGCCTAGTTTATTTTTGACAAGTGCCGTGTGAGCCAGTAGACGCAAAGGTAGCAAGTTCCAATCCCAATCCAACCACTGAGTTTTTTTTATTAAAACGATTAGTCACACTATTATAAGTGAACAGCGAGGGAAATCATCGCGGGAAAAGGCATGAAATGTAGTACTAAAAAAACGAGATAAAATATTTAATAGAGAATAAGATTAACAACTTCATTTTCGTCTGTGTCTAGAGAAGACCGGAGGTCTACTCTCTCTGCCAACACCTTAAGAAACTCGTATCATCACAAGGAGTATGAATATATTTATGTAGTTTAGAACAACAAAATGTGATAACCTCCTTTTTTATTCCATATTTGAAAAATACTCGCTGCGTAATAAGGAAGTGTGGCTCCCATTTATGGGCGGTAATGGAGTGTAAAAGATCATCACTTGCAAACATCCATTAAATTATTTACCTTACATAACACGACATTAAGGCTTAAAGATACCATTGTAAATTGAGCTCTGTCTGTATATGCATGTATGTATGTATACATCAACAAGGAATAATGATCAGTGATTCCTTATTCAAAAGGACCCAACACCATATATTTAACTCTTGAAATAACATACAACATGTACTTAATGATACGATGAAATATGAAGAGATTTTGGAATGTGGATGAAGTGAAAGAGGTCTGTAAGTTTTGAGAAAACTGGAACTTTTTTTGGGCCTGGGCCGCTGTTTTTTGGTAAGCAATTACCAAAGTTTAATCATGATCGGAAGATTAGGTTTCGAGTGCAAAGATAACAATAAATAATATCTTTTTATATAAAAATACAAAGTTCATTGCGATCGGTTGAACGGTAAGTTGATGCTCTGCAGCGTCATCTAGCGATTTTTACTAGGGTATTTTGGGACCCTCACGGGCGTCTCCAGAATACGTGCCAAAGTTTCAACTCAATTTGATTAATGTTTTCGGAACGTGTAGTGGACGTACTTTATTTTAAATTCACCTAGATAAATAAGTACTAATAGTTTTATTGTATGTATTATCAGTTTACCGCAGACTGCTGAATGCAAGCGGTGACACGCATGAAACAATGATAATTCATACGATTTGACGAAAAAGCCAATGACAGCGGTTGATGCGTAGTGTATTGTGGTGCGACTTCCGCTGCGCTTTTGTGGATTTGTGAGCTGGAAATTAATACTAATATATCATAATAAAAAAATCTGTTTGTAACATAAAATATATTATAAAGGTGCGCCAAGGGGTAGGCAAGAGATACACCCTTATTGCCATCGTGATAGATGAAGAGTCCATTGCAGTTGCTCAAGCACGGCTATACAAAGGTTCGTCCTTGAATTTATATTTAGTCGTATGCGGGTTTCTTCAGCGGAAATCCCTTGGTGAGACACTACTGTTAAAAGAGAAAACCTCATTGATACAGTCGGGTTCCAAACTAGCAATATTAAGTAGCAAGCAACTGCTCAAGCTACCTGGCCACCACGACTCTGATACAATTTAAATAAACCTTAAAGGTCGACGAACGAAAGGACTTTCTTTCGTTCGTCGATCATTTAAAATTCTGCCATTATCTTCCACTCCCAAGCTGAATAGTAAAATGTGCTGATGTGAACGAAGTAATCTTCATTAGGTAATACCCGGCGCAGTAATACTGGTATTAAAGCTTTATTGCTTCCTTATCCCGGATAAGAGAAAGACGGACGGCATTGATAATTAGATACAATACAATTGAACCTTCTTCGTGCATAATGCATTCGCTTCCATACCTACCTACGTCCTATCCCATTTTGATACGCATTTGTCACTTTGAAATATGTATGAGTATTTTCGTTATGTAAAAATTAGCCGTATTTCTGAACATAAGTACAGTGATTATTCACACCACGAGCTTTTCGATGAAGGAAAACATCGAGAGGAAACGTGCATACGTCTGAGAAACAATTCAAAGGCGTATGTATAGTCGTGAGTAACGGCAATGGACTCGCCATCTGTCACGTTGGCAATTAAAATATATCTCCGGCGGAATGTGGGTGTGTGGGCACTACTAAGGAGTAGGCAGAGGTATGTCACATACATACCTCTGCCTACTCCTTAGGGGGCCTTTGGGGGAAGGCGCGTGGATATACGTTGTTCCCCCATACTTGGGTACTATTGCTGTAACGAAAAAATATTGTTATTGTATATGCCTAATGATTTGAAAAGAGTAACCATGGAGTTTCTTGCCGGTTCTTCTCCATGGAAGCGACCAACCCGAACCGTGCTTCTTTTTCGACGTTTTATAAGTGCCCACGTGAAATAAAAAGATTTTAATTTGATTGATTTGATTTGATATATTAATGCTCCTAAAATATACTTGTGTCTTTTCACGACACATAGTAAGCGTTAGGCTGTACCTACACAACCTTAAAAGTACCACCAAGGCGAGAACCAACCAAAAACATGATTACACATTTATGTCCGCCAGCAGGAATTTATTAAACTCCTAAACACTTCATTAAACTTTTCTTTTTGATTACATCATTCAAAACTTTCCTTTTACACTAACTTTAAGCTTAAGATAATGGAAAAAATAATACAGACAAGCCCTAAAAGTTAATAACATTTCAAGGCAGAAGGCTCACCCGTAAAGTGTACGTGAATACTTGCGATGTACATCCGCTGACGGAAAATCCTATAAATATCATAGCGATCACTGCGGTTGATTACTTACGCCCATAGGCGGCCATCTGGTCTAGTCGTTAGAGCTCCTGACTGCGAAACTTGAGGTCGTTGGTTCGATTCCCGCACTTTGGCAAAACTACTTTTCCGCTAAATTAATTTCTCTTCTTATAAAAAAGAAGTTGTTTTTACTTTTATATGAACGTAAAGAATATTTTTTATGAGAAGATATAAATATAACTTTTAAGACTTAACACACGCCTTTGTAATTTATTCTCAAGCGATCTTAGGTTCCCATACGATGTTTCCTTCACCGAGAAGCTTTGTTTTAAAACAATTAAAACAGCTGGCACTTTATACAGTTGTTAGTGAAATGGCACATGGATGTGAACATGCAAACTGTGGCTTTAATAATGGAACCAATCAGGTGTTCGCACTCCAATGCGACCACAAATTGCTCGACGCAATCATTGATTTATTAATGCGTAAATGTTCTGATGCATTTTGGATTTTAGTTTTAATATAATTATTAACATCATCATACATACATACATACCATCATGGGGTATGCAGAGAGAGAGAGAGAGAGAGAGATATATATATCTCTTTCGCTTCATCGACTTTCATCAGTCTCTTCATACATGCTCACGTTCTTTCAATCCTTAAGTGTCCGATCGATTAACATTATTAATGTGATTTACCAATTTTTTTTTTTATTGTATCTTCACACCTGAATATTACCATGACATCCTATTACGATCAAGATTCAAGAACTAATTATTACTAATTGTCCTTGTTTTGTTTTGCATACGCTCCAGAAAAAAATTATAAGACGTGTGTGTGTGCTAGAGAACCGGCGATGTCTTTTAATCTTTCACCTAATTAACGGCGAAAAGAGATTCATCTCTGTCTACCCTTGCTTGTGTAGGCTATGTGGGAAGGCGTTAAAATATACATATATAATTATAAATAAATTCAAAGACAAGTTCAACAACCCTTAGTTAATAATATTACTTAACATTAATATTATTAACTAATAACGAATTATTAATTAAAAAATACTGCTAAGTGTGCCGTACTTTCTGTTAACTAATACGTTTACTGTTGAAATGAAACTGAAAAACTCCAGTTACAAGTAATTTAGACGGGCAAAACGTTGAACATCTTCATTCAATAAAAATTTACCTGAACCGTTCATGGGGTTAAAACTTCTCGACGACCCACTTGAAATTCTAAAGCGACGTTCGAGCAAAAGGGAAAGAATTAATTTATTGGGTCATTAACCTTTAAACTTTAGTAATTCGATTATACTAAATACTTTAAGGCAAAATTCGAAAATCGATTCTTAGAAACAAATGACAATCGGGCGCCATTTTCCACAATACATTGTCCAAGTGACAGCTACCAAACTCATCGTATTCGACATAGATATCTTCACACCTTCCCACGCGTGTGCCCGAAGGGGTATGCAGAGGTATGTCGTATCCACACACTTTAATTTCAATCGGAAACCTATATTTATGGACTCAGCCTAGTTAAGGAATTGAGAACAATTATGGATATTTTGTTACTTTCTTTGTGACATAAAAAATATTCAATTTATTTCTGGCGAAGGGACATAATATTTAGCTGAACAATTATTGATATTTTGTCACTTTTTTGTAATACAATGAATACTCGCTTTATTTCTGGCGAACAGGTCCAACATGACAGATGGCGACAACAGGTCACAGAGATGACAGGTACCTTTGAAAGATATCTTTGAATTCTTTCTCCAGCGTATCCTGCCTTACTCTCAATTTTGCCCTCTACCGTAAAGCTCGTTGACTAATCTTAAGACGTAAATTCAGTCAGGATTCAAACTTGAAATCTTTATGTTGCTGAAGACTTCGAACCCCTCCGCCACCAGGGATCTGTCATATTCTGAGCGGGCTAAAACAAATACACATAGTCGTAAAGAAGCTAAAGATTTCCCAAAAGGTACATAAACCACGTGATAAGAACAACAGTCCTGTTAATATATTCTTCCTGTGTTGTCCCTTTCTGATTTGGTAGTCCGCCCAACAAGTCCACGGGGACAACAGGTAGAAAGGTAAAGAGGCAGTGTTATGAACTGTTCCGAATAATATGTCTGATTGTAGATTTACAGTAATGTTAGCATTGAATATTAACTTTTTGCGCTTAGGTAGTAGTTTGGTGGTATTTAGACTCCGTACTGCATAAAAGAATATGTATAATTATGGTATACTTTTTAATATATTTATTATATGCTTTATATAGCTATTTAGAAAAATCTGCTGCATGTCAGATTCTAATCTGTACGGCCGTCTGGTTAGAGGTCCTGACTGCGAAACTTGAGGTCGCGAGTTCGATTCCTGCTGAGAGCAGATATATGTGTGATGAACACGAGTATTTGTACCTTAGTCTTGGTTGTCCTATACATCTATGTATATATAATATGAATAATAATATATCCTCACGCCTTCCCACAAGGGTCCCCGAAGTGGTAGGCAGAAGTGTATAGGTAATACCCACACACCCACTATGTATATATTTATCTATATATGTAAATACATCGTTGTCTAGTTATCATAACACACAAGCTTTGCTTATTTTGTGGCTATGTCAATTTGTGTGAAATTGTGTAGAGGTATTTATTTTTTTATCTATGCCACATTACTTTCATTTAAATCTCGAGATCTTCCAATTACTGGCCATAAGGAAATATTTTCTACGAGGGAGGAACGAAACTTCATACTTCGGTAATTGCTTTCGATTTCCAAGTCAAATGGCTACAGGTCATTCAAGACATAACTAAGTACTAAGAAGAATATTCAAGCAAATGAGAAAAGCTCGGATTGATATATTTAGAGTACTCGAAACCGACGAGCATGTATGAAGAGACTGATGAATGTGGACGAAGTGAAAGAGGTATGTAAGTCTAGAGAGAACTGGCGCACTATACTCTCTCTAGTAGAGTACTAGACTCGGCATGATGATATACTAAATATAAATACCTTGGGGCAATGCCACACAAATTGACCTAGTCCCAAATTAAGCAAAGCTTGTGTTATAGTAGCTAGGCAACGATATATTTACTTATATAGATAGATATATACATAAATACATAGGACATCCAAGACTAAGGTACAAATACTCGTGTTCATCACACAAATATCTGCCCTCAGCGGGATTCGAACCCGCGACCTCAAGTTTCGCAGTCAGAAGCTCTAACCACTAGACCAGACGGCCGTCTATGTATGATATATTTTTTTCATTAGTTATCAATACAATTGGTTAATTAATGTACATTAAGATCATGTTCTCATATGTTGGACACATAGCATGCCAACAATTTTTACAACTGGTAGAATCATAACCACATTTATCATTGAGTATTTATTTCGTGGTTCTCGCAACTTCAAAATACTTGTGTTTTTCGTCCGAGATTTAGTTCAAAAAGGTCATTTTCGCCCGCCCTCGCTCTAGATGCAAATAGACTGCGGTCTCTTGGGTACAGTCTCATCTTATTGCTGAGTTTTTCCATCAAATCGGTGTCCTTTTGTCAGTACCTGTTTGTGAATTGAGCCCGAGGAATGGAGGATATTACGCTTTGTTGCGCGTTTTGAATTTTACGCTGTTTCTTAAGGGTACAACGAAATCTACCGTTTTAAGTTTGGTAAGCTTCTTTCGCCATATCTTTCATCAACAGGTTTATTCTTAAAATCTTGGTAATTTTTTAAATATTAAATAAATATGAGATTAAATAAGTTTCTTACGTTGAATAAAGGTATACATATCGTATATACCTAGACGGACGTTTCTAGACCAAATTAGGGACGTCTTGAAAAAAGGTCAGGTCAAGAGTACCCTAAACCGAAGAGCATATATGAAGAGAATAATGAAAGTGGACGAAGCGAAAGAAGTATGTAAGGATCGTAGCAAGTGGAAAGAAGTGGTCTCTGCCTACCCCTACGGGAAAGAGGCGTGATTATATGTATGTATGTATGTATGTAATAAAGGTATTTGAATTCTAGAAGGTAAGGCTATGTTGATATCTACGGCGAATAGGAAATGTCGTTTTGTCTCTGCCTATCTGCCTTTGTCTACTATGTGGACTGTTAAAGTAATGCGTCTTAAGGATATTCAAAGCAATGAGTTACTAATAGTAGATTGTATTTAAATTAGTTTCAAACTATTGTCCAACCAATCCAATAGTTCGATGAGAAGAGCTCTTGATTTGCGACTACAGTACTGCGAATGGAAATTATTATTATCTCTTATGTATATTTGTATAGATACGTGATTGTGTGGCCTGGAACGTGATGCTATTGGCATTAAACATACATTCGTTGACGTATCCTTGGTCTAAGTAAATCGAATATTTGTCTTATGTCCTTCTCTTGGTCAACAATTTAATGGACGTCTTTTTAATCGTCCCAATCCATCCTTTGCGAGTACTATCGTTTTTTTTAGATATATTGAACAATTTAGAAAAGTTTATTAACTCTTCTATTAGTTGACTATGGTTGGCGAACGTATTGAAAAAGAAGAAATCATAATAAAATTACTAAAACTAGTAAAGATTCCTCCGTTAAAGGCATATTGCCAAAGTGAATTGAAAAAGAACAAGTTTAAGTATATTAGCGATATTTCTGACAACCTTATAGGTATAATAATGTCCCCAAATGGCTTTGCAAGAAATTTCATTTCATTTCTCTAAAATATAGAAAGCAATTGTCTTGGAAGGACTGTGCGGGGTAACCAATTGCTTATGTTGAGTATTGGCTTTACTCCAAATACGATTTAGCAGAATATAACCAACCGGTCTAGACCTTGTAACAAGATAATTTTAAAGCGAATTAGGGGCATAAGAATTTTTTTCAGAGAAAAATTACATTATTTTCTCTGTCCAAGAACTACCACTATCTTCTACCGCACATTTGGGAGTAGTCGTAGGCTTAGTATACATATATCTTCACGCCTACGCCTTCATGGACCCTTGTGGGCAAAAAGAGTGCCTGAAGGGGTAGGCGTGCAGGTGTGTAGGTTACATGCACACACCCACTTTCCGCAAGAGATATATTTTAGGCGCGCACATAACAGATTGCTACGCCTCTGAATTTCTTCTCAAACGCCTGCTTACGTTTCTTTGCAATGCTTTCCTCCACCGTAAACCTCGTGGTATGCTTATCGTCATGAACTGGAACACTCCACAAAATGTATTAGCTAATGGTCAAACGACTGACCTCACATGTCATCATCGCTTTTCATTCCGTCAGGCGTATAACTTTTTTAACGCTCCAGGAATATGGAAGGCATTTTTACCCAGTAGCTAACGACCATTAGAATTTTCACATCACGATGACGAAATGATAAAAATATGTGTCGTTTTACTTGTTATAAAATAGCCATAGTGGCCGAGTGGTTAGTTTACAATTCATGTTCGAGCTTCGGCAACAATAAGTATTTTATGACTTATGTAGTGAATTATCACATCCCGAGTGTTGCGGAGAAGTTTTTGTATGCCATGAGAGTGGCAAACAAGCATACGGCCCACCTGATGGGAATCGGTAACCCTAACCTATTTACGATCACGATGCCGAAGTAGCACTTGCGTTTTACCATTCTGTGTAGTTCTCTCTGTGGAGAGGTGTTGACGGCATAATAGGACTAATCCCTTTGCTGCCAACACAATACTTAAATATACAAAAAAATACTTTTGTTTATGGTTCATTGGTTGGTGGTCTTCTCAGTTCGATCACTCAATCTCTTGTCAGAGGTTAATATATTTTTTTATCTATATGTCTCAATGCCAGAAATAATCATAATGAGCATAATAAATGATAACCTTTGTAACCTCCGTTATAGGGTACAAATTTAATATTTTAATTAACTTTGGTCGAATTTTAGCTACTGAGGGACTAATTTTCATCACACCTTCCCACAAGTGTCCTCAAAGGGGTAGACAGAGCTGCGTATACGCTTGGCGGCCGAGTGGTTCGAGGAGTTGCCTGCAGCACGAAGATTATACGTTCGAATCCCGCAGGACCAAAGAGTTTTTCTGAACTTAAGTACAGTGATTAGTCAAACCACGAGCTTTATGGTGAAGGAAAACATCGAGAGATAACCTGCATACGTTTGAGAAGAAATTCAAAGGCGTATGTATAGAAGTACTTGAGTATCGGCGACGGACTCACGATCTATCACGTTGGTACCTAAAATACATCTCTGGCGAATAGTGGGTGTATGGGCACTACCTATACACCTCCGCCTACCCCTTCGGGGACCCTTGTGGGAAGGCGTAAGGATATTATTACAAAATATTGTAAAACTTCATTCTGGGAAAGGGCACTTGGTCATGTTTACCTAGTGCCACAAGATTCCGCTTCGTTAGTATATCGGCACGAATACAAATACATTATAAATAAATAAATAAATACCTGGGACAATTCCACACAAATTGACCTAGTCCCAAATTAAGCATAGCTTGTGTTATGGTAGCTAGTCAACGATATATTTACTTATATAGAAATATATATACATAAATAAATAGGACATCCAAGACTAAGGTACAAATACTCGTGTACATCACACAAATATCTGCCCTCAGAGGGATTCGAACCCGCCACCTGAAGTTTCGCAGTCAGGAGCTCTAACCACTACCAGACCAGACCAGACGGTCGTCATTATACCGAGCAACGCTAAGTCTACTCATATATAACTTTCTTACGTAAATTACATGTGCCATTGGACAAGATATGTGATGGGAGTTAATTCAGGTAATGGAAATGGGGTTTATCGCACTGACTTAATGTATCAACTGACAAACGAACTGCTGGTGCCAGAGGTGCGTAATTGTATCATCTTCTTCGGTAAAGATACGCTATGACTTCATATCGGAAAGAATCACTATACATACATATCATCACGCCAAGTCCCTAACGGGGTAGGCAGAGAGTATAGAGCGCCAGTTCTCTCTAGACTTACATACCTCTTTCGCTTCGTCCACATTCATCAGTCTCTTCATATATGCTCGTCGGTTTCGAGTACTCTTAACGTTCCCGTCCTTGAGAGTCCGATCTATTTGATCCTGGTAGTTGGAACGTGGCCTTCCTCTGCCTCTTCTTGCACACACTTTTGCTTTGTATATCTGTTTCGTCAATCTTTCTTCACTCATCCTTTCTATGTGTCCAAACCAACGTAACATGCCTTTCTTCATCTTTACAATCACGCCCTCATTCATGCCAGTTGATTTGCGAATCTCTTCATTGCGGATTCGATCTAATATCGTTACGCCGCACATTTTTCGAAGAGATCGCATCTCGACTGCAGAATCACTATGTATACAGATATATACAGGCATCATGCCGAGTCCCTGACGGGGTAGGCAGAAAAGGGGTAGACAGAGGTGTATAGATAATAATATATAATATATATATATATATATATATATATATATACGCAAGGTTATTTAGCTCAAGTGAAATAACACACTTCTCGAAGGAAGAGCACACGCTGTTTCACACGAGTTTCTATGAAGTTCAACAGACGGCGCTATTATCAATTTAATAAAATTAAAAAAGGTGCGTATTCAAATGCAATGTTGTGACGAGTTTATCTTTAGAACTATGCTATCGATTTTTGGAGGCTCAATCTTCACGCTGTATCACAAGGATCCTCGAAGGGGTAGGTACGAACCCACAGACCCACTTTTCTCTCGGGGTAATATTTTAGGTGCCAATTATGAAATTTTATTTTCTGACACTTACATCTCCCGTTACAGAACTCTTTACATACATATTTAATATATATCATTACGCCGAGGAAGAGAGAGAAAGGCACTAACTCTCGCTCACTCTTTCGCATCATCCACATTCATCGGTGTCTTCACCATCGACCACCGTCTCATCATCACCAAAGTATTTACGTAGGTACTTTTATCATTTGTGCTTCTACGTTTGTTTACACTATCAATTTCTCTATTAAAATAAATATGAAGCCGCATATATTTTCTCGTTAGAATAACAATTCCTTTACAAAACCAGATATTACAAATCTTTCTATTATCTAGGAAAAAGCAATTCGTAACATTCAATTCTCAGATGAAATTACGTTTCTTTGTATTTTGTCGCAAGATGGGGCATTACAATTACCGACCTAAAAACTTGAATTCGATCAAAAGTAGAAGATGAATAATAGAAGAATATGTTTAGAATGATAATAATAACAAACATAATTGAACTAACGAATAGACCTAGTAACAAAGATTCCAATGCTTAAATCCAAAGGTAGACAAAGTTTGTGCTTTCCACCAACCTTTATGTAAATATATTTTGGAATGCTTCTTTTGAATTTTTTTCTTAAAAAACTAATTCAGTATTGATAACTAGCAAGGTGTAAATCTATTAGAGAAGCTATAGCTTAGTGCGTTCAAAACGAAACGAAAGAGCAAATTCAAATGAGCTTATTGGTCACGGATTCGACACAAGTATTTGTGCCTTAGTCTGAAAATTCCTATGTGTATATATAAATTATTGTATAATTGTTACCTACTATGCGAATAGTACAGAAAGTTGGCACCTAGCATCTGAGGTGAAAACCGAGTCACTTAACCTCTATCTACCCATTCGAGGACACTTTTTTTTTATACCACATGGGTGACAAACAAGCATGCGGTCCGCCTGATGGTAAGCGGTTACCGCCGCCTATGGACGCTTGCAACACCAGGGGTATCACTCGCGCGCTGCCGACCCTGCAGGAATCTTTTCACACCCTTCTTGAAGAACTCCATGCTGTACTCTCCAGGGAAAACCTCAACGGGGAGCTCATTCCACAGCCTGAGCGTTTGCGGAAGGAAACTCCTTTGGAACCGCGCAGTGCAAGACCTTTGTGGTTCCAAGGTATGGGGATGAATTCCCCGTCGATGGTGAGAGGTGCGGTGGTAGAAGGTGGAAGTAAGCCCTATTGGATTGGCGTGAAACAACAAGTTTATGTTGCCCAAGGCTTATAAGCCTTACAAAGTAGGCGATAGACGATATATATAGGAGCAAAATTTATCTCAGGAATGCACAAATCGCATATGTATGACTTTAAACACCATTAAAATCCCAGGATTCTAGAAAAATTACCCAATTTCGTAACGCCAGGCGATACCGCAGCAATAGATCGTAAGTCATTTTTATGTGCGGTTATGGTGGCGGTAACCAAATATTTGTATTGTCTGCAGACGAGAAACACACATTACACAGATTTATGTGCAACCTTTTTCTATTAAAGGGAGCGAAATATGGAAGGATTGAGTTTTGGCTCGGATTTTACTTGGATTTAATAAATTGAAATTTCGCAAATTTTATTTATTTTCGAAAACATTCTTTGATTCACAAACTAAAGGCGGGTTTCACTTTAGTTATTCGAGATTTATAAAGGCGTACATTTTATAGACTTTACGTACATACAGTTGGGTAACTACATGAATTTTCGAAGGAATAAGAAGAGAAAACCAGTCTACAAAAATATCTTTGTGTGTATAGCACTAAGCCAGCACCAACGGACAGTTTAAATATTCCTTCTTACGAATGCCATCATGGTCCCAGTTGTGTTCAAGGTTAGTTAATAATGTTCAATTAAACCTTCAGATTTATCATCTCATTGAAGACTCTCAAAGAAATATCTTATAAAATTGTAATCACTAAGTCATCTCTAAACAAACTCCGCTGGGGAGAGCCAAGTTTATTTATGGCACCTAAAATTTTATGAAAGTAACTTCTCCTGTTCCGAAGTACTCAACAATAGGTCTCTGAAGTAATATAAATGTTTGAGTAACAAACTTATAAAACCGATACATAAATCCGTGCTTTAAAATATGTTCATTGTTGTAGTTTGCAATATGAATTAAAGAGCCGTGCTGGCTGAGCGATTTGAGTAGTCTTCTGTATTGCAAAGTGATCTTGCATCCCGACAGTACCCGTGTGCTTTTACTTAAAAAAAGTACAGTGATTATTCACAATAAAAGCTATATACTGAAGAAAAACTTTGACGGAAAGACTGCGTACTTTTGGGAAGACATTTAACGTCGTCTATTTAGGCGTGCTTACGAAACAAATCTTTAATATGCATATCTCTAACGAAAAGTAATCTCTGCCTGCCTTTTCGGCAAGAACAATATCTCCAAAGGTTCTTTCCGGACGAAAGATAAAAAAAATCCGTTCAATTAATCGTTACGGTTTCTTGGAAAATGGATCTTAACACTTTTAGAAAAAGTTACAGCCGCGAATATAGCAATAGTTGGACTTAAACTTTCCGGAAAAGAAGGATAATATAAAAATTAGATCACGTATCCGACAAAGTTGCTAAAGCGACTGGAAACTTTTTCGATTGATCTTTCGAGATATGTATATGTTATATGTATGCTATCCTATATGTTAATCCAGCAAATAATCTAGATAATATCTATTAGATATCTATTATATAAATCTTTTATTATTATTTAAGATAATTTTGATAGCATTTTTATGACAATACATAGCATGTATAGTCGTGCTGGAGAAACGGCGATGGACTCGCCATCTGTCACGTTGGCACCTAATATACCTCTGACGGAAAGTGGGTGTGTGGGTATTACCTATACACCTCTGCCTACCCATGTGGGAAGTTGTGAGGATATATTATTATTATTTTTAGGTATGTATGTTTTGTCGAGCTATTTAATAATAATAATAATTTAAACTGAGCTATATTACGAATAGATAATATTAAAAACCTTCGGACAATTCCATACAAATTGACCTAGTCCCAAATAAAGCAAAGCTTATGTTATGGTAACTAGGCAACGATATATTTACTTATATACATAGATATATACATAAATACATACCTAGTTTGATCATTTTCCGTACTATAACTTGTATGTATCTTACTAATATTATTAATGTTTGTAAGTTTGGATGTTTGCGGTTCTTTCACGGCCAAACGGCTGAACCCATTTAGCTGAAAGTTAAAATGGTGATAGCTTATTCCTAGGAATAGGATATAGGCTACTTTCTTTTTTATTCCTGAAAAAATTCAAAGTTTTCATATTATAATGTATGAAGCTCTTTCACGGCATAGCGGCTGAACCGATTCTAGCAGGAAAATTTCCAAAGCTACTTTTTCGAACTCCACGTGGACGAAGCCGCCTGCATAAGCTAGTTATACATAAATTATAAACCTTCTTCTTGAATCACTCTATCTGTTGCTGAAAATTGCTTTTATACCTTAATTTTCGTATAAAATCAGCTGTAATGATAAAGTTAAACATGTTCAATTTAACTGCGTCTTTATTTTTCTTTATGTCGTTGCTAGTTTCTGAAATAAAACACCTAAAGCCATGTCCTCTTTAATAATGATGTCTTTTATTACTTTTGGAGGTATTTTTCTTATTTGTTCGTCTTGAGATTATAATTCACAATTACCCGACAAATTCTAAAAGACAATTTTTCTGAGGCAATCTATGTATACAATAATTTAATTTTTTATTTATATTACGTATACACTTTTTCACAAAAAATATTTCTTCTAGTGAAAATATAATATTATAATTGATATTTTTTATTAACACAGTATGACGCATAATTTTGTTAGTACATTACAATTTAAATTTTCGCTTTATACGTCAACGACTCCGTGGCGCAACGGTAGCGCGTCTGACTCCAGATCAGAAGGTTGCGTGTTCAAATCACGTCGGGGTCATGATTTGTCTATGCATGTTTTACTTTTTTTTTCTTTATTAGCTTATAGAAAATATTTTAGACATTACAAATGCGTTTCAAAAATTTTCAAACTATTTATCTTTGATTCTTTTTAACGATGATAATTTCATACTAAGTAAGGAAAAATCTGCATTTTTTTAGCATCAAGTGAAAGCAAGCCGGTCTATGATTTATTTATTAAACTAACTATTTCATCACCATTATATGAGACTCCCGGTCAGCTTTGGGCAATTAAATTCTTCTATCCACATACCATTCAGAGACCATACGTTTGCTAGCAAGTACTTTATAAGCTTGGCCAACGGCGATTTGATTTCGCCGAAGATTTCGTCAGATAATTTCCGTGATAAATCCCGTACCGGGGTTTAACGGGGAAAGGGGAAAGGTTCGATTTCAGAGAAACGGCGAGCTGAAGACCCTGATCAGGGTAATCGGACAAATTGTATTGTCCTTGATAATTGTGCCAAGTTTCAATACAATCCGACATTAAGTGGTTAAAAATCAATTTCTAGAATTCTGTTAATCTTAGGTTTTCTTACAGAAGCAAAAAAGGAAGCAGAAGTAAAAAAAACACAAAATGAGTATAAATATTTTTATCCTACAGTCAAGCTCCAATGTTTTTGGCATAATAGGAAGGTTACGATTAATTGTAATATGCCTTAAACATATGACATAGCAAATGTTAATAACTCCACACAGTTGCTACGATAACAAAGCTAGTGTTATTTTTGGCAGGTAGGTATTTAATGTAAAGTTTTGAAGGAAGATAAAAGATGATGTTAACGTATATAATCAGGGAGGTCAGAGAGATTATACTGGATAGAGGCAAATAGAAGGTGTTGCATTAGTGACGACTACAAGAGCCGGCTTCGAAATACATTTATGAATTGAATTCACATAAAAACTTGATATTATTCGGTATTTTTATATTATATTAAAAAATTTAAGAACAAAATTGCTTTTCATTGAGATTAACTTAAAGGGAGATAATGATTCTCAAATAAAATTAAGTTCGTTTTTAAGATTCCGTTGTAAATTACGAACCCTTATAGTTTCGCCATGTCCGTCTGTCTGTCCGTTAATGTCCTGGTTAGCTTAGAGCCACTTGGTACTATAAAGCTGTAATTTTGTATCGTTGTACATTCTACAAACCATGAAATAAATTTTTCGGGTACTTCCCATTCCCAGAACACTTTTCAACATAGGGCTCTATTTACGAAACCTATTACTTATCCAGTTAAAATGTTGCCATATAACTTGTTACTAATTAGAGGAATTCAGTAATTGTGTAATAATATTCCAGTAACACTTGTTCACTTCCTATTAAGTCATTTAATCCCCATTGTAATACACACTTGCCCCTAGTTCCGGAATTTGGACAAGTTCTAGGAAATCTGTTGAGCCACCAAATTCCGGGAAATAATATGGACTTGATATGGTTCGAAACCAACGAGCATGTATAAACAGACTGATGAATGTGATTGTGGACGAAGCGAAAGAGGTATGTAACTCGTAAGTAAAACCATGTTCCGGTGTGAATATTACACCCTTAAATAATATTGGCCGATATTACATTTGCTATACTTAAAGCCGCTGGTTCTGGCCTGGTGGTTAAAGACACAATAATTTTATAACATGCGTTACTGATTTAGTAACATTTCAATTATTCAGGTTTTTAAAAAGTTACGACATATTTGACGGATTTGGCGGCTAGTGATTCTAGTGATTAGAACTCCCAACTGTGAAGCTTGAGGTTGCGGGTTCGATTCCTGTTCAGGACAGATATTTGTGTGATCAACACGAGTATTTGCACCATAGTTTTGGATAAGTAAATATTTATAGTTACCTAGTTACCATAACTCAAGCTATGCTTAATTTGTGGCTATGTCAATTTGTGTGGAATTCTCCCATGGTATTTATTTATTTTCTCCTTATACGCTTTATTTTCTGATCTTAAATACAGTGACTTATCCCACTCCGAGCTTTTCGGTAAAAGAAATACCACGAGGTAACGTTAAGAGAGAAATTGAAAGACGGTGGAATAGTTCTGCTTGAGAAACAATGTCGGACAACTCATGCCAATAGTCACGTTAACACCTAAACAATATCTTGGTTGAAAAGGCGTCGTAAACCTCTGCTAACAACTTTTTCTTCTCTTTAATTGCACTAGTCACTTGCTTCGATTTTACGAATAATAAATAAATTTAAATTAACTTAGTATTCTATAGTCTAGAGATCTGAATAATCTTTTAGGAATTTTCCCACCAGACTCTCGTTCATGTATTTTTTTAGATATTACGTAACTTTTTAAATGATGTGAAAAACAGTTTTTAAGACTAGTTATCCTAATGTTTCGAGACTAATTTATCTTCAAAAGGTTTTGCACAAAGTCGTCATAGCCCTTTCGGAGCAAAAATACACGTGGTAAATTAACCGACACTTACTTATTATTCGTTTTACTATTTCTGACAACCTTAAAATGAAGACAAATGTTTACCGGAAGTTCCAATATCCTAGTCCACAGTCGGAGACCACAAAGAGTTTTTCGTTGCAGAAAGGATTATTTTACAGTAAGCATTATCTTAGTCATCGCCATATTTGAAACAATGTAGTCTTTACTTTCCGTGAAATAGGATCGATTATTCATTGTCACTGTCTTTGTGATTATAACAAAAGATTTACTTATAATAATTACGTATTGTCGTCTGTCCGTTTTACTTAATACGTCCCCCGTTGCTAGATGCGGTCAGTTAGCATTAGACCATTGTGTCAGTCGGACGTGTGTGTGGACATTAGTGAATATTGTACATTTGGAGTTGTTGCAGTTGCTTCCGTTTTGGACCGATACAGAAAGGTATGTTGAATTATTAATGAAATAGAAAAGTTTTGTATTATTTATAATAAATATTTGAGATAGTACCAAACTATGCAGTTTAAAAGTAAGAGTGACTTTACTACCTCAGTTCTAGATGCCATCCTGTATTATGCAAACCAAAATTTTCTGTTTTTAGTGAAAAGTAATTAGATTTCATAATACTAGAATAGCTTTGGAATATACATGGACACAACAGAGTTGGTACTGACAAAATGTGGATGACTTTCACGACAATGTGAGTGATACTTCTTATTTTAGGAGGTCTACTTGTGACCTTAGGAGTTTTTATATTTTCCGAATCAAAAACCATAGAAATAGCTTATTATAAACCAAATAGGGTAGGTAGAGTATTGCCTGTGTTATTATCAATAAGTTATTTTAGGTTTGATGGCCTGGTCCAAAAGAGTTTGGCACACATTACCTTAATTGTATAATCTCGGTTACAATCAACAGTTGATTAATGTAATTGCCATAGCTAGGTATTCTCAACTCTAGTCTAAAATCTGACTTCAAATATTTTATGATGAGAATAAAAGTTGTTCAATAGTAAAGTTCTATAACTTTGGGTCAATCTTTCTAGGACTTGACGGTTATTAAGCTTTGCGTTGCTCGAAACTTTTTCAATATCTTTTGCATACGATAAATTAATATTACTGCTTCGATATTATTATTTAAAATGTTTTTGAACTATACAAATGTTTTTATTTGATTTTGGAGTTTTAACTCAAAATTTCAAGTATCATATTTAAGTCCTAATAGACTTTCCAGGTTGTTAAAAACATATGCTTTCTGTATTCCTATAATAAAGATTCTCATTTCAGAAGTGAAACATGAATTTGACACTAGAACAGATGACAAAACTTCTCTTGAATCGTAAAATGTTCTACTTTTCTTTTAACCATAATAATATTATGTATACATCTATGATAATCATGCGACTCATGGGGTAGGCAGAAAGCGCCAGCTCTTTCTAGACAAACGGAAAGTACTTCGTTATATGTACCAATTCATTGACAGCTTTAAAGTTCGACTAAAATACTAACCTTTTGGCCTTTCCATCGGATACCCTTACCACTTCCTATCCCATCAACCTACTTTATTGTATCAATTGTGACAACAATGGATTGTGTAACAAAAATAGTACATGTTTTGTTTCCAAAGGTCATTTGTATAGAACAATCAGACTGTGTTATTCTCGTGCGGACGTCGATGATATAAACATTAGATGTTACACTAGGAATTTTGCATTGTCTTAGTGCAGGTGCTAGCTTTTAAAATGAACACGACATTATATTGAAAGTTTTAGTTTCTTCAAATTTTATGTAACTCTCTGTTACAATACGATTTTCTGTGGTTGCTTTTAATTAAAAAAATATATAAGAATCTTCAACTGAAATAGTGCTTAGTTTTGTCGCAAAATCTTCTTCTACATATAAGTAGATCGTCAGCTGTTTCAGAAAAAAAAATGTTCTTTAATTTAATACTAATTTTTGGTTTTATTCCAAAAAACGTATTAAAATATATTTGCCCCAACTAGTTTTTGTAGCTCGCATTAAAAATAATTATTTCTAATTATGCATTTACTAATCAAGTAATGCAAGCCTTATGATATGATAGAAAAGTTTAAGTTAATGTCTGCTAATTGTATTTTTGTCGTAATACAATTATTATCACGCTATAAATTGGTCAATCAGTGTAATGATCCGTTCGGTCTAAATAAATGAATAGCCGACTAATTGCAAAATTTGGTACAAATGAGGGGTAATGTATGCGTTTCAACACGCAACGCTAGGTCAATTCATCTTTGGTACTAATTTAGAGTGTTTATGAATCATTTAAAATAAGAGCGGAAAATTACAAACACTAACAAAAAATGTCTCCTTGTTACAGATCCAAAGACGACATAATGACAGAAAACGTTTGCAAAGAAAATATACTACAGCCGACGACGTTACATGAGGCAATAAACATTATTAAATTCCTGAACACGTCTCATAAGCAAGAAATTGCAAGACTGAAAGAAGCATATAAGAAACAATCCGAACTTATAAAGAAATTGGAATCGAATAGGAAAAAGGAATTGGAATTCCTATCCAACGAATTACAAAAATACGAAATGAATTTAGCATTAAGGACAGAAAATGTTGCAAAACAGTTAGCTGAAAAGGATACGATAATTAAAGGCCAACAAGAAACAATAGAAGAACTTAATAAAAAGTTTAAATGTCACAGAGAATTTAGTGTACCGGAAATATGTATATCAGTAGATTCAAATTCCGATTCAGGTGTTGCAATGGAAAATGATGAAAGCCATATAAAAACACAAGAATCTAAGACTGAAGTAAAAACGGTAAGAAAATGTAGCAGGCGATTTGGGGACACAATTAGTTTTCTACGCCGAGTCGACTTCTCTCCAATGAAATATAAGCCTAATTGCCGTGAGGTGACGAAAAAGAAAGAAGAAAAGAAAAAACAGCTAGAAGTACCTAGTCAAGGTAAAGGAATTTTAGAAAGACAGTTTAGTATGGATAAATCGTATAGCGATGACGATAGACCCGTATTTGAGGAAACTGTTTTCTCAGATGGTAGTATGGAACCTCTTGTTTTACGACCTAATAAAGTGAATGATAGTATGAATAATCATTTTTCTGATGATGGAAGCGAAGACACCAGTGAAGAAATTTTCGATAGGGTCATGACTAGAAGTAGTGTGAGAAGATCGGTGAAAGCAAATCCTAAGTATAAAAAAATTAACAGATGTAAGTCGAAACTTTTAGAACATGTAAAAGTTAATATTATAGATTGAATAGTACACCATTACTTAAGTATTGAACGAGAGCTTTAAGCAAAATAATATGTAAGCATACGGAACCATATCCTCGAACTATTTGTGATAAAATAAAATTTTACCACGTTAAATACTTGTATTTTTTTTTTCACTAATGTTATTTATTTATTTATTTATTTATTTATTCAAATATACAGAGTTAATAATGTTTTGGTTGTTAGTGTTTTTAAACTTATATTAAGTTTGACTAAACACTAGGTTCTCACAACAGAATTTCTATATGCAAGTAAACAATTCTAATTAGAAGGAAGATAAGTGCACGAACACATAAAAACAGCAACAGTGAAGACAATTCGCTCGAGCGGTCAATTGAGTGGGTAGAATTGGCAAATTATGTCCATGCGAATGCGCCTATCGTTGCACTGTTGCCATGTGCGCGTGTGCGTAGGCCACACAGGATGCTCCGGTTTTCCTACAATTATTAAAGTTGAAACCTTTAAAGTAAATTTTGTATAAAATGTTTTTTTAATTTATATTTAATATTATTCTTCGTTAATTCATTTTTCAGTTCAATTGGCAATCTATTAATAAGATGTGGAATCAAGTAATGAGAAGTTCTTTTACCATATTCATTGGTAAATGTTGGTTTGATCAATTGTTTGTTTGATACGCTTCTGGTAATAATTGAGCTACTTCTTGTTTGTTGTATTTCCATGCGGAAATATTGTTCAGAGAGTAAAGTAAATTCGACTTTGTGATGAATCGGTATAACACCACAGTACTTAAATAATCCCATAACATCGTCTTTAAACTTGTTTTTTATTTTAGGGGGAACTATTAATTTTAGTAGTCTGTACTGAATGTTTTTAATCTGATCTAGGTATGTTTTGTAGGTACGGCCATAACTACTCAGTCCATAAGACAATATGCTTTCCACTAGGGTTTTATACATAGTTAGTAATATATGAAATGGAAGCTTGCATTTAATTATATAAAATTTTGCCATGATAGCTCTTAATTTATTACAAATTGTATCAATGTGCTTTGCCCAATTAAATCTGTCATCTATCACCAAACCGAGGTATGTATGTTCAGTCATTTGTTTTATGCCAACGCAGGTGTTCGGACAAGTGGACTTGGCGGAATGAAAACATTCATGGCTATGTGCAACTATCTTTAAATTATCATTGGCAGAGTAGAAATTGTTGCTGGAGCGGACGTGGATAAATTTAGTTTTATCTGCGTTGAGTACCAATCCTGAATCGTGTGACCATTTGCATAAGGCATCAAGTTATATTCCCTATATTATGTATTTGCTTCAATATTATTTTCTTTTATGAAATAAAACATGTAACCATGCATATAGATCATTCGATGGTGAGCGGTTACAGTAGTTAGCGTTACCAATAGCTGATGTATAGCAATTATTGTGTTAGTAGGTAGAAGGAAACGGATAGGTTAACGTACATATTAATGTGCATTTCTGCTGAAAACCTTACGAAATCACTACACTACCTGGCCGAACCAGTGTCATTAGGCTCCTGAGACCTCTAAAAATTAATAAATCAATACAAAAAAATAAAATTTGAGTATCTGTTTGTAATTTTTAAATAACCGCCTTTTACTAAATGCGTATTATACACGGCACACAATAAATTTTTTAATTTTTGTCTGTCCGACTGTCTGTCTTTTGTTCCGGCTAATCTGAAACGGCTGGACCAATTTTGACGGGATAGTGGCAGATAGGTCATGTGATGATAATGGAACTTGTGCTATTTTTATATAACAATATTTTTTTGTTAAATTACATGCGGATGAAGTCTCCGCACAGGTAGTATACAATATTTATGATGCCTGTATAGTCGTGCTTGAGAAACGGCGATGGAATTAATATATGACACGTTAGCAGCTAAAATACATCTACGGCGTAAAGAACATGTGTGGCTCTGCCTTTCCCTTCTAGTAGGCAGCGGTGTGACACACCCTCCTTTCGCCCTAAAGCTCGTGGTGATACATTGATACGGTCAGTACTTCCACTCTTTGCAATTACTCGACTTAAACGTTCAAACTACGGCTCGCCTTCAATGTTTCAAACATTTATGGAAATTGCTACTCTAATAGAACCTCAGCAAATAGTTGTTAACATTATAATGTATACAATGATAATCCTTTCGGAACCATATTGAAATTTCATATTTGTTTCATCTTAATTAACCCAAAATTCTCGATACTCTGTTTGCGGAAATCAGCAACCAAACATTAAATAAGGTTGGGTATATGAGGTCGTGGACCGGACCGTGTAAACACCACGGGATCAAAAGGTCGCGAGGGTTGTAAAATAAATCATTCGCAATACGAGACGACAAATAAATAATAGTGGACCTCGAAACATAAACGTATTTGTTTGTTTATGGACCGTAAACTTTTGCCGGCAAAATTGTTTGTGATTACATTTAGTAAATTGGAAATAATGCCCATCTGCCCATTGATATTGATTTGCAATTGAATTGTAACAATGTTAAAATTTATTCACCAATAGTACGGTACGGGTATTTAAGGCTATTTAAAAGTTAGCGTCTACAAAAAAAAACGTTTGTACGATATATTTTGTAGCATATCATAGTATATCCATTCTCAAGAACGTTCAGTTATATCTTCAACTAGTTCAACGGTTAGAGCCGTGGTAGCCGAGTGTTTCGCGTCACCTCAAGCACAAATATTATAAGTTCAAATCCTACCTACTGATGGCTTTTGACGTAAGGCGGTATGTAAAAGCAAGCCGCTACGGTAAAGGACATCGGAGAGGATTATCACCAAAAATATATCTCTGGCGGAAAATAGGTGTGTGGATACTACATACTTCTTGTTACCCCTTCGGGGACCCTTGTGGGAAGGCGTGAAATTATATATTATTATACAATCACAAAGTCTAAACTCGTTCAGGTGGGAGACGATTCAAATCATAACTACATACTCAGTTACCTCGCCTCTCAAAGGGTTTGTGCTCAAACCATCTTCAAAGGATTGAATATGCAATATAACCAGGAGTTGTTCACTTATCAAACAGCGATCTAGTTTTAACTGTCGCAGCTAAACTTGTTAAAGCGGTAAAGTTAAATTGTTTAGTGAGCGCAAAGCGGAAAACTACACGTTTCCATTTCCTCCAAACAAGTTCCAGATTTAAGGAATTCGAGAACATTTTTGTGAATAATTCCGGAGTATAAGTAACAAACATACATATCTTCACGCCTTCCCACAATGGTCCCCGAAAGGTTAGGTGTGTAGGTACTACCTACCACTTTCCGTCAGACATATAACCTATAAAATAAAAGTTTATTACAACAAGAACATATTCAGAATAAAATCTACAAACGCTATCCACATCGCAGGTTTCGTCAGTTGAACATAAAACGCATTCGCCACAGGCTTCGTCATACAAAAAGAAAAGCTATCAGCACATGCTTCGTCATAAAATACTACTATTTTATGACGAATAATATTCTAACCTGGTGGTGACCTACCAATGTGACAGACGACGACTCAATCGCTGATACTCAAGCACCATTATACTCCTTTGAATTTCATTTCAGAAGTATTCAAGTTTCCTTCACGGTACAGCTCGTGGTGTGACTAACCATTGTACTTAAGTTTAGAAAATACGATTATGTAAATAGTAATAGTAAAGAGTGATTGTAGATTAACTAAAGGTGATACACGTTGGTCAATGAAACAATTGATTTTGATTTTGATTTTTAATTTTGAATTTTTCGGTTGAATTTTAATTTTTTTGTAAAAAAAATTTTAAAATAAAACTTTGGGGTCCTTTGGCTCACCATCTTTTTAAAGAGGTCTCGCGCCGTCTAGTCGAGACCTCTCGTGACAGGCGTGCTGGAACATATCTCGCTCAGAGAATCAGCATTGCTATCCAGCGTGGCAATGCTGCTAGTCTTCTTGGGACGTTGCCTCGGGATACCGATTTGGGACAAATATTTTATCTGTAAGTAGTTAGTTTCAACTGTTGTTTGTAAATATTATACTCTTATATCTGTAATAAACAGTTTTATTCATATTTTTTTCAGTTTTATTTTCACCGAAAAATCTATAGGTAATATAGATTTTTCGGTGAAAATAATAATTTGAAAGTATAAATAGAGATCATGCAAAGAAACAATTATAGATATTATTGAAATGATTTTAATAAGGGCTACGTCAATTCGTTTGAATGGTTTGTATGGTATATTTATTACGTGGCATGATTAGCTTTTCCTTTCGAGCCTTATTTATTCGAGTAAGTACGTCTCCAAGGGTCCATTCAGCTTCTTCGTTATTCCCTTAAATATCTTGTTCTTGGAATGTGTCTCTTGTGGATTTTATATGTCTTTTGAATAGATATCGAGCGCTAAAGTAGGGCGGGGGGGACTCAGAAACCAAGAGTTACGAAAAATGGATGCGCTGTTAATTTAATATGACATGGTATTTGATAGAAAAAGTCGTAAGTATCCTGCCCATATTATATTTCAACATCAACTATGGTGAAAATTTAAAAGTATTTCTCGAATGTGATAAGAGCAGCGCTGGCCGAGTTTCGTCATAATCGGATGAATAGCTTAGGAGTGCATAGATAACAGTTATACATAATACACATAATTTTTTATAGATTTTATTGTCAGTCGTTTCGTTCGTCGTAATAGCGTCAACTACTCGCCGGATTTGCATCAATATAACAAATGGCGCTGATGTCACCTTATGTTGCCGTCTTTCAGGCAGTTTTAATTTTTTCAGGAGTTTCTTATTTTTATTTTGACATAATATGCTTTCCAATTATATTTTCTGTTCCTTACGCTTCCTAAAGCTTACTGCTTTAATAATGCAAATTCATTTTCGCATTTCAACACACAGCAGTTAAGCAGCTGGAATTAAACCAAATGATATAAATCCTACATTATGGGTAATCGTTGTGTATTGTTGCGTAGTGTCTCCACCCTTCGGGAACCCTTGTGGGAAAGCGCGAGGATATTTTCAAATGATTTAGTATGAAAAAAGAATTTTAATTAATATATATTTTAAATAAATATCTATTGTAATAAAGAGCCGTGGTGGCCGAGTGTTTCGAGCAGTTGCCTGCGACACAAAGATCGCAAGTTCGAATGCCGACTGTACCAATGAGTTTTTCTAAACTTAAGTACAGTGATTAGTCACACCACGAGCTTACGGTGAAGGAAAACATCGAGAAGAAACCTGCATCGAGGGTATGTATAGTTGTGCTTGAGTAACGGCGATGGACTCGCCATCTGTCACGTTGGCACCTAATATATCTCTGGCGGAAAGTGGGTGTATTACCTATACACCTCTGCCTACCCCTACAAGGGTCCCCTTGTGGGAAGGCGTGATGATATTATTATTATTATTATAATTAGCCGTATATATAGTTAACTAATAACTAAACAAATAGAGTTACTATAGGTAGAGCAAAGGGATGCTACCCTATAGTAGCCCTATTTGTTTGTTAGCAAATTTTAGATCCCATCGATTCTCAAATATGGGAGCGTCTAGAGTAATTTCTTCTCTCGGTCTACCCTGTGAGGGTTTCGGCGTAATAACATACATATATTATAAGAGAGGTAGGGCATAACGGGTTTCCCGTTCGAATTCGGAGCTGCCCGACTGGGGCAGGACCTCCACCTTATAGAAGTCTGTAGCCAAATAACACAATTAATTGTGTTGTGCTCCTATGCGGTGGATAAGGTTTCCAGTAATGAGCTCCTTGGGGACGTGGGAGGATTGTTATATTGTGTTGGCAGCAGAGGGATTAGTCCCATTATGCTGCCAACACAGTACAACTAACGAACACAGTGGCAACGCGCAAGTGATGCTTCGGTATTGTAAGCGTAAATAGGCTGCAGTAACCGTTTTCCATCGGGTGGGCCGGAATCTTGTTTGCCACTCTTTATGTATAAAAAAATAATTATATATACGTACTTTCAAATCAAACTCGCGTGTCAAACATAGGTTTAATATTAGTTACCACCTCAAGTTGTTCGTAGATCTCTGCCTTCGCCAATGGCCCGTGTAACGCAAGAGGCGACACGACGGGAAACTTCTGGACTCAGTTCCGTGTACACAACTTTTCACTCGGCGTATGCTGATTCTTGCATATGTATGTACAGACAGCATAATAACGAGTTTGTTGTTCCAGTAATAAATCCATCAGGTATTCATATAAGTACCAAATTTAATAAAGGGGCGTTTGATTGTTTTAACGCGCTCATCTCAGGAACTTACTAATCCGATTTTAAAATATGTTCTTGCATCAGATATCCCGTTCATTGAGGGTGTATGCGATATATAAACAATGTTTAACAAAAACAAAAGTTTAACAAAAAACAAAGGTTTTACAAATCCTAACTACAGTGAGTAGTCACACCACGAGCTCTACGGTGAAGTAAAATTAGAGAGAAAACCTGCATAGGTCTGAAAAGAAATTCAAAGGCGTATGTATAGTCATCATAAAATATATTTCTGGCGGAAAGTGGGTGTGTGGGTACTACCTACACACCTTTGCCTACCCCTTCGGAGACGCTTGTGGGAAGGCGTGAGGATATTATTTTATATATCCTGTATATATAAAATATTCCCGACTCTTTTGTTGTCTCAGAAAATATATTTGTGAATTATATTGAAAATAAACTATTGGCTTTTGGAAGTGGGTATTGATTGAAGATCACGTAGTATCTGTACTAGGTAGTCCTGTAAATTTATCTCGTGAAGCGACAAAAGATGGGCGGGCTTTTGAGCTGCAGCATTTGCTCGATACCATTGTAAGTGGTAAGATCTTAGCGATAACAAAATATGAGGCCAATTAAATTATCTATTGATTAGAATTCCTACCACTATTATACATACGACAGTTTGTGGGGTAAAGCCGTGGTGGCCGAGTTTGAATCCCGACTGTACCAATGAGTTTTTTGAACTTAAGTACAATGATTAGTCATACCACACGGTGAAGGAAAACATCGAGAGGAAACCTGCATACGTCCCAGAAGCAATTCAATGGCGTAAGTATTAGTCATGCTTGACTAATGGCTACGGACTCGCCATCTCTCACTATGGCACCTAAAATATGTATCTGGCGGTAAGTGGGTGTGTGGGTACTACCTATACACCTCTGCCTATCCCTTCGGGGACCCTTGTGGGATGGGGTGAGGATATATTATATTTATTATTATTAACACCTATAATGATAGTAAGATGAATTCACTGATGTTTCTAATTTATTCCTTTGTTCTTCCTTTATTTCGTATCCCTATTAATTGTACAGGGTTCTCACCTGTAACTTGTGCTACGAGTAAACAGTACGTGTGCCGGGGGAGCACCCACAGGCGGTCATAGTGTACATCTGGTCTCATCTTGATATTTGCCCGGATAAAGACTGCCCAGGCATTCGGCGGTCATGTGCATTTACGCCCATTTGCCAGTTGGAAGGATATTAAAGAGAAAGTACGTATGAATTATGGGCGGAAGATAACTTATAGCATGATTTAAAATCAATGCAATAAGATATATTTCCATATAAAAGGTATTCCTGTTAAACGAAGAATCAACAAAAGTTGTTAATAGCAGCTACATACATAGCTGAAGATGTAGAATTACGGAGAAAATCCGCCGGATGGAAAGGTTTATGTCAGCAGAAGAAGATTCTAGTTCCAACAAGGGTATTGTTAAAGACAGTTGAGAAGAGAAGAATAAATATACATATCATCACGCCAAGTCCCCAGCGGGGTAGGCAGAGAGTATAGAGCGCCAGTTCTCTCTAGACTTACATACCTCTTTCGCATCGTCCACATTCATCAGTATCTTCATACATGCTCGTCGGTTTCGAGTACTCTTAACGTTCCCGTCCTTGAGAGTCCGATCGATTTGATCCAGGTAGTTGGAACGTGGCCTTCCTCTGCCTCTTCTTGCACACACTTTTGCTTTGTATATCTGTTTCGTCAATCTTTCTTCACTCATCCTTTCTATGTGTCCAAACCAACGTAACATGCCTTTCTTCATATTTACAATCACGCCCTCATTCACGCCAGTTGATTTGCGAATCTCTTCATTGCGGATTCGATCTAATATCGTTACGCCGCACATTTTTCGAAGAGATCGCATCTCAACTGCATTCAAGCTATTTTCATACTTCCTCTGACATACCCAGGATATGCTGCCATACAATAAGGTAGGTACCAATATCGCGTTGTGGACAGCAACTCGAGCATTCTTGCTCAGACTTTTACTGCCCATCAACGCCGACATGGCTCCATTCACCTTATTTCCGGCAGTTATCCTTCTTTCAATATCTTTTTCATACTTTCCATCTCGTGTGAACATGCTTCCAAGATATACAAATTCATTCACTTGCTCTAGAATTTACCTATTTACCGATATAGCACACTCGGTCACTTGTTCATCTCTTTCGAATACCAGAACCTTATAAGAATAAATAAATTTAGGTCACCATATAGAAGAATAAAAATAGGTCACCATATAATGCGTCATGACAGCTTCTTTAAGAATTCATTAGTAGAAAAGTTAGAGAAGAAGACAAAGATGAGGCAAATCAAAGAAAAAGCTCTTTAATGACGTGTCGGAATGACAAAGAGATGGTACCTGCCTAAGCCAAAAGAAAGGAGTATCAGAGACCCTGCAACTAGTTAAATACATAGACCTTAAAAGTCCGTATTCCATACTTCAAACATGTCATATAGAAATACTATCTGCGCCCCAAGGTTTCAATCGTGTAAAATTTTAATGTCTTAATATTGTCGAATTCCGATTAGCGTTTCTAGCGGGATGAATTAACTAGAAAACCAAGAATCTTTCAAATTTATTATTAGTAGGACAAAGAACTGTCTTTAAATAAAACGTCAATATTTTATTGACTAAGTACCTCAAGTCACCTCATAAAAAGAAAAACATTTTTCCTCAGGGCTGAAAATAAAAAAAAACACAGAGAGAAAGTTTATGATAAATAAATATGCCAGCGAAAATCCCGTGGGTCGGTCCCGTCATATTTGATTTTTATATTTGTCTTGTCTGTAAAGCACTGGGGTACCTCTTTCACTTATTGGCAAACTTTTGTGCGTGCTTATATAACAATAAATTGATTATCAATACTGGCAATTTAAATGCTCGGGCATTTGTATTTTTTTCCTGGAATAAAACATATTTTATATGTTAATCCCGCTAATAAATTATCGGTCTGCCAAATTTTATCCAAATCCAACACCATTTTGAGTTATTGAGTAACAAATATTAAAATTCATATTCATAATACGATATTTTTTTTAGTCACACCACGAGCTTTATGGTGAAGGAAAAGAGCATATTACGAAAAGATTTATAAAAACACTTGGGCTACTTCCAATAGATGGCGTTCTCACCGAAACCTATGATTTCTTTAATTGAAATGGTCTTATAAACCCACAGGACATAGCTAGTATCACTGTAAATGCCATTAAAATTCTATCGGGAATGTGTTCCACACACGACAAATGGACTACTAAGAGGACAATAGACGTGCTCCAATGGTGGATATTCTTTAAAGGAATTCAGTTCAACTGCAAATTGCTTTCTGCACCCTGGGCGTTAAACGACCCCCATTGTAGCCAGGAGACCGATACGGCCGGAATTGAATCTTCAGATAACCTTATATAAAAGTAGTAAGTTAAGACTTGAATTATTTCATGCTTTACTCCGCACGCAATAACTTAAGGACGCTTTATATCTACGGCTATGGAGGCTTCTTATATGGGCAAGAACGTTTAATATACGCCTGCGGAAGGTTCATAATTATACTTTCGCCAATGCACGCTTTATATGCATATAGATATTAATATGAATGCTTCATATACGGTTACAGACAATTCATTTACAGACATTCAGTTGGCATTGTGGTTATGTTCATTTTCGTTGGCTATAGCACTAACGAAGAGAAAATATTTAAAAAAAAATTTATAATATTAACTGATTCGTACTACGTTTTTAGTCTTAATATGGGTCAATTAATAATATCTTTTTATTTTTATAAATCCCAATACTTTAAACGTGAAACGAAACGCAATTCCGTTTTACTGGAAACATTCAACTTCTGCTTACCTATTTGGGTTCCGTGAGTAGAATAAGCGGTACTCTTCTGCCCTATTCGTAATTACAATAACTTTGTTGGTAATTTTATATATGTTTACATATATATCAATAACATAACTAAGGTAGGTTCTTATAATTCATAAGATTATTTTTTTAGCTGCTATTGATGGCTAAGTCTTGACAAGTTTAAATTATGTTCAAAATTAAGATTTCATCGTCAAACCGTATTTTCACAGAAACAAATGCTAATTTCAGCTATTATTCTTCAATTCTCACTTTTTTTTCCAATACGGAACCACTGTGACTGGCATCTTCTTGTACCTGATACGTTTTATATAACTGCCCACATTTGGATTCGATTTTAGTTCCATAGATGAAATAAGGGGGTATATCCACAATCTGCTCATATAAACATGACGACAATTTTGTAACACAAGTGTAGAATTATGAAGATATTGTAAGTAAATAAATTCGCTTCTAGCGGTATCAAAAAATCATCAATTAAGGAATCCTCCAAAATATAAGGTGGGTTTGAGATTAAATTTTAATCTTTTAGAATGCTTTTCGAACCTTTTGCCAATTTTTTTATATATGCTCGCCAATTTCGATTACTTAAATTTAACGTTTCATTCTTGACGGTTCGATTGGTTTGATCTTAGTAGTTGGCCACTTAAGCATTGAATATAAGTGGTAGTGATAGGTAGTACACACATACCCACTTTCCACCAAAGATATATTTTGTATGCCAACGTGACGGATAGCGAGTCCATCGCCGCTACTTCTATCATGACATACGTATTAGAATTTCCTAGAAAACCTCATTGGTTTAGTCAGAATTCGAACTTTCAATGTATTTCTACTCGGCCACGGCATGTCATGCATGTCATGTAAAAAACGATAATAATAATTTTTTTTTTAGAAACAATAATGGGTTTACAAAAGACTACAAGCAAAAGTATATCGTCAGATCAAAGCCCAGTAGTAAAATCAGATAGAAATGGCACCATTGCAGGAATACCCACGAACAGTCATTACGATGAATACACAAATAAAACTGAATCAGCAAGAAGAACCAGGATTTCAAGCAAATTACACAGTGGAAGTAATGAGATAAAAAGATTGAGCTCCGAGCTTCTAGTTGAGGGTACAAAAAGTTCCAACAGCAATGAGTTGAACTTACTGGATCCATTACCATTATCAATCTACTACCCAAATTGTATTCCTACACTTCCAGTATTAGATTGGAACTTACGCAACTCCCTATACAATGTACCGTCAATTCCAGTTATTCTAGATTCTATTCCAATATTGGGAACCCATGTACTATGCCCATATGTGAGTACTAATGTAGTACCACCAATTACTCCGGTAGCTCCAGTGATGTTACAAAATGAACTACCTACACCAAGTTTTATGATAGAAGAAATTCCCTCAAGTTTTTCTTATAAGCCAACATTAGGTTATCCTAACGAAGCGGATTGTATAATAGATGTGCCCAATAGCCTGATATGCCCCGAAAGTTCTCATGAAAATATTCAGGCAGAATATTCCATAAAACCATATAATATGCAAGAAATAGAATCTTACCTAAAGTTACCAAAAGCTTTATTTCCGTCAACAAAGGCGCTCAATCTGGATCCGAATGCATTAATAGATGAATTTTGTAAAATGAAAAATGTTAAGCACCACACGTCTTGGCTTTTGGATTTGGAATTTGGCATCCCGAAATCGCCAATAACGAGACCAATTCCGAGCTACAATCCAAAATTTAATAGTATACATTGCAAAAATGCTCCAGGTGCGATCCATCCCGGATTTGAGATCTGCAATGAAGATTTTAAAAGGGCCTTGTTGTTTTACTACGACTGTATTGTATCCAGTTTGTATAGAGGCTTTATGGTAATGAATTGTGACAGATCTGTTGAGAATTTTCAATCTTGGCTACTATATCCAATGCAAGCCCTAGGCATGTGTTGGTTGTAATGCATGCTACCTGAATTATTATTTTTATAATAAAATATTTGCATGTATCATCTTTGAGACCTTTATTTTGACATATGATGTTGCAATGGGTGGTATACGCTTACCAAGACATCTGCTTGATTAACTTTTCTTCCTTTGGCAATTTATGCCGTATTAATTTAATTTATGCGAAATATGCCGTAGCGGCCGAGTGGTTCGAGTAGTTGCCTGCGATGCAAATCCAGATCAACAAACTACGACTGTTATTTACCAATGAGTCTTTCTGAAATTAAGTACAGTGATGAGTCATACCACCAACCTAACGGTGAAGGAAAACATCGAGAGGAAACCGAGTCGTGCTTGGGTAACGGCGATGGACTCGCCATCTATCACGTTGGCACCTAAAATATATCTTCGGCGGAGTGGGTGTGGTTACAACATATAAACTTCTGCTTACCCTTTGGGAACCCTCGTGAAGAGTTGTTGAGAAGCTCGTCAATTTACAAATAAGATCTACTTTAGATTTCTCAGTTATCCCTTATATTACGACTGTAATATAAGGGATGTTACTTTTACCAAGTTCATTCTCATTTCACAGGAACAATTTCCGCGCTGGCCGGTAATCATGGTGACCTAAATACTAGTCTAGGTCTCTGAGGACTTCGTTTGTGGTCACCCGGGCATTTAATTCTCGCAATCATCGCTCGCTGGCCTTTATACGAGCTATCAGGATTTGAATGTAATGTCAGTGTTGGAAATTAGTGACGTCCAATTGTAGGATTTTCTACGTTAAATTTGAATTTGGAATCCTTAGATGTTTTTTTTTTATTTTTTGTGTATATTTGAAGGAGGTCATAATTAGAATCGAATAATTTGTTGGACACTGTAAATAATGTTAAAATATTCAAAATGAGAATATTTTGATATATGCCTAAAACAAAAGAACATTGTCTTTTGTTCTACTTTCAGAATCAAAATTCTTTAAGAAGAGTATAAAATAATAATGTTGTTGTAAGCGTAAGGCGACGATAACCGAATAACATCAGGCGAACTGCATCTTTGCTAAATTTTGACTGTAAATAGAGGTTCCATATCTGAATATGACGCAATTGCTATGATCAATCAAGATTGTGAATAGGACCGATTTAGCGTATATATCATCACGCAAAGTCTCAAACGGGGCAGGCAGAGAGTGTAAAACGCCAGTTCTCTCTAGACTTATGTGCATACTTATATGTTTTTCACGTCTTCCGTACCCGCGACCATGTATGAAGAGACTGATTATTGTATAAGTCTCTTCATACATGTACTCTTGACGTTCCCATCAATAAGTGTCCGATCGATTGGACTAATTGGACCGTGGTCTACCTCTGCCTCGATCCTGGACTGTCCTAGATCCTGGACTGCCTCTGGAATTATGATTGCAATAACACCTCTGGTCATCGAACTTACTGACCAAATTCACACATCCAAGTAGTGATAATAAAAGTCGGAATAACATAAATTATTTCATTATTTTAATTAACAATATTACTGTGCAAACCAACAACTTTAAACAACATCATAAACTATCCATTCAAACAAAATGCATTAAAATATACATTATACAAACATCACTTCAAAAGCACGTCCATTTACTAAATGCATTGCAACAATGATTTGGTAAATTATATTCACATTTTCGTTATTCTTATCTAAAATGCAACAACATTTTCATCTAAAATAACAAAGGGTATAATTATATTATAATAACTATTACGCATACATTAATGCAGTTATCTAAGCATTGAAAAGTAAAAAATACGTGTAGGTAAATAGCTTTTATTGTCTATTCACGTATTAGCTTTGCCGGAGGAAGTTTAGACGTCAACGTGACAGATAGGGAGTCCGTCGTTTCTCAAGAACGACTTCATACATACGTTTTTGAATTTCTTCCCATAACGTATGTAGATTGCTTTCGCCATTTAGCTCTTTATAAGGAACTATAGTAATTGAGAGGATGAGCATATATTTACAATCGATTGTTTTAGCACCAAATTTAACAACGTCTAGAGTAATACTGGGATATACATAAACTTATACTAAGGCAAGACGAATATTTTGCAATATATTTACATACAAGCATTTTGATAAAACTAAGAATTGTTACAAAGGATATTGAAAACATTATATGCTTCCAAGAAATCCGCATTACTTGTTATTTACATAATTAAATCAAGTGCAAAGTTATAAAGATCAGATGTAAAGTTTTATTAAAAGTCTTGGCAAAGGGCGTTTATTTTTGTTCTAGACTAAATAATCACCGTATGGAGCTACACCGTATGGATAGCTCTTGCTACGAATGATGCAGGGTTTCGCAATACAGCGATTCCTGCTCAGCCGACGGTGGACCAACGTAAATAAAACGCCTCAAAAAACGTTGAACCAATCAACATTTTTGAAGGTAACTTGCTCTGCACTTGATCGTTCGTTTGTCGAGTCTTTATTCAAATATGTTCCTATCACTAATACACTTCACTGTTTGCATGCTAAGTGTTGACAGTTTGTAGTATCCAAGGAACAAATTTCGATATTCTGGTACATACTCCGGGTAAGTTTGCTTCGCCACATCCGATTCCCCAGCTTATGATGCCAGCTAGGAAATATCTCTGGTCTTTTCCTTTTACCTGAAAATTACAACCAACAAATTCATACATTTTATCTAGAATATACCATACTAGCATTCCGTCCCGGCTTCGCACGGGTGGACATAAGATTGTTTTATAAAAGAATATATAGCCTATGTCACTCGAGTGAAAGCAGCTTTCCAATGGTGAAAGAATTTTGTAAATCGGCACAGTAGTTCTTGAGTTCATTTATTACAAATATACGCACACAAAAATACAAATGTTTCCTCTTTATAATATTAGTATAGACTTAGTTCAATAAAGTAATTTTAGCACTATCTTCTTTGTTTTGACAAAATAATTAACTCTTCAAGGTTCTTCACCTGCAAGGGTCCTCCCGAATCCCCTTGACAGGAGTCATGTCCACCCCGCTCGTGGCCGGCGCATAAGAATATATCCGGTATGAACTCGTGGCGTCCAGCTCTCAGAAACATGGACTTGCAGCGCTCATTTGAAACAATGGGCACTTGAACCTGGAATTTATTTAATGAGATCATTAATTAGGACGGCTGATATTTTACTTTTCAATGACCAGGTCCTTGACCCTGAAGTGGGCCAGTGTGTAAAAACAGTATTATTTTGCGAGAAACCAGCATACCGCCAATATAAGAATTCAGCCGGCAACATATCCTCATTATTTCCTGTCACTCTAACGTCTTTGCTGGCAGAGTAGTTGATTTGGTAAATACCTGAAACCTTACCTACTCATCATAAGTACACAGAGAACCGAAGAGTGATATTTGGCTGCGAACTCCTGTTAGAAGGAAGTACCAGTACTAGTCGGAGAATGACAATAATCTACGGCAAAGTGAATGTTCGTTGTTTCCTGTCTAGGTTTCTCACTTACGTAGGCTATCGAACATCAGATGTTATATAGTCGCGAGCAGTATCATGCGCCGAAAAGTGAGAATAAAAGCAAACAATTGCCCTTTACTTTTTAATCCGGAGTAAAAAAAAACGTTTTAATGGTTTTATATGTACTTATTGCAGGTAGTCCTAAGTTTTTTGTCCGTTTGGTTTGTACTTCTCGCTCGGTCATGTTAGATCACAAAGCTAAAGCGAGACTGAAGATTGAGCCTTAAGATTCATGGTACTTTTTATTATAAGCACGAAATAGTTTTGACTGATTTTGTTATATGCTATCTTATTGACTATTGTTATTATTAATTTTAATGTTATCTTACCTCTTGTAATATCGAAGGCAACACACCACCCTCGGACAGCCTTCCCCAACCAGTCACGAAAGCTTTCTCCCCAACCAACAAATCATCAGACGCGGGCAAACAAATTGGCGATATATGTGGAGCAAATTGTACTGATGATTCCAACTTCACCAGCGCCAAGTCATATTCGTAGGTGTAGAAGTTGTATTTAGGATGTACTGCTTTCCTGGCGACTCCTCGTTCCACGAATGGGTATTCTTCCGAGACTGATGAGAAATCGTACTCTCCCACCCGTATCCTTATTTGCGACGTTAGAAGACTGAAACGAGGGAAGTGGTAGGATTGTTAACGATGAGGAAATTGATAAGTTCATTGAGAGTAAGATTGCAGTGCTTTAATAGTATATCTTCATCCCATTCCAATTGTCGAAGGAAATAGAAGATTTATTCTAAAAGTGCTTTTTACTAGCAATTTACTTTTACTACTACGTGGGTGTGGGTACTTCTTATACACCTCTGACCCCCACAACACCCATGTGGGAAGGCGTGAGGATATATTTACTACTTTCCAAAAAGATTGAACTTCTTATGTTCTTATGTATTGCGAATTTTAACAACTCGCCGGTTGCTATGCGTAGCTGTAGTCTACGTTCTAGCAGGGTGCATTCTATACCAGGCGTAAGGATTCTCATCTTATATTGAAAGAAAAACTATTTAGCAGCATAAAACAGACGGAACTTGTGCTAGCTCTGGAAACCACACTACTTACAGTAGTAGTGTTACTTACTATTGTATAGCGCTGCCATTTGGCTGTGAATTTTTTTGTTATGTGTTAAGAGTCCACTTTTAGTTTAATGCTAACGTTGACGTGTTTTACGATGGGACCAAATGGAGAAATGCTGAATGGTGCCGGAGTGTTTTGGTTTAATATAATTTTGAAGGCTTTTTTAGTAACATGTTATGTCTAATTGGCAATTCATGCTTTGCGGATTCTTATAGAATTAATAAATAAGAGAATAATACGCACTCGTCAACACAATGCCCAGCCGTTGCTATCCAGCCTTCATTGATGATGGCTCCGCCACATCGGTGGGTGGAGGAGAAACCGAAGAATGAAGTTCTTCTTACCGACACCTGCCAAGGCCATCGTCCGAAGGAGGAGTCCTTTCCGCCCATGATACGGGTCTCCGGCCGAGGCCACATAGTTGTAAGTCCACATTCTGAAATTAAAAGGAAAATTGTTATGATTATTCAAGATTGTATTTAATCTAAGTGATCCTGATTATCGTTTATCCATTCAAAGTGCGTATCACTTTAGTTTCTTTGCACGCTTGAACGATATTCTGAAGACATTTCTCTAGCACCTAACTGAAGGCTGGACATAAGAAAAGTATTCTGTCCAATACAAAGCGTTTTACCCTTAGGCTAAATGGTCTAGTTTAGTATCTTAGAATACAAACAATTACAAATAAGTGACAGCTAAGCTACTGAGTAAACTTCCATGCGTGCTTCGATATAAAGAAAACTACATCGAAAACCCTTTAATTTAATTGCGCAAGCACAATATTTCCTTGTAATGTAACAAAGCGATTGTACCTTTAACAAATATATAGAATGGAAATCCTTCTATTTATTCAATGATTGAAATAAATTAGGCTTGCTAACAATCTATCCAGTAATAAAATACTAACATCATACAAAATTAGGAACATTCAGACGTAACGTTCGCAAATCCAGTTTTGTTCAGGTCAACCACATCTTCTTAAAAACATCATACAACTAAAACCATTAAGGTCTGTGTTAAGAAAAATCATGAGTAACAAAAATAGCCAAGGCAGTTTGCCTGCTTGCTCAAGTCGTTATTAAGCAAAATGGCTTAAAGACCAGAAAAACCTTCCTCCATTTATAAGCTCTTTTAGTAAATTAAATGCATTGCTTTTCAGAACGAATGGGTGTAAGTGAAATGAGGTCGAGATGTAATCTTCTGAATGCACATCGCATTATGAAGCTGGAATTTCGCCTTGGGAATATTAACGTGAGTTCTAACATGTAGGTTATGTATGTTAACAAGACTGAGACTGAAAGAGAGCGAAGTAGCAGTAGTGAAGTTAGAGCATTTTTTCCGTCCCGTCTGAGATGCTCGTTAGAGCACAACAATTTCTTCAAAGAGGGTGTGACGAGCATTTTATAATTATGGTTTCCTTGGATCGACAGCTCGATGAATACCTTTAGTAATGCAAGCATTCACAGGCAGCGGTGTTTGGAGATCATTCTGACTTTTCATCTTTCTACTGATATTATAAATGCAAAAGTATGTATGGATATTTGTTACTCAATAACGCCAGAACGGCTGAACGGAATTGGATGAAATGACAGATTATTAGCTGGTCATAGAATATTTTATACCAGGAAATATTACCAATATAATCAAATATTACGCGGGGAAAACCGCGGGGCCTTGCTAGTTGTGTTATAAAAAAAACTAAATATATCCTTACATCTTCCCTCAAGGGTCCCTGAAAGGGTAGGCAGAGGTGTATAGGTAACACCCACACACCCACTTTCCGCCAGAGATATATTTCAGGTCCATCGATGTTTTCCTTCACCGTTAAGCTCGTGGTATGACTAATTACTGTACTTAAGTTCAGAAAAACTTATTGGTACAGTCGGGATTCGAACTTGCGATCTTTTTGTCGTAGACAAGTACTCGAATCACGTCTAAAAAAACTAAAATTATATTTACCTGCACTAGTAGCTGCAGTGGTTTGCATCGTCGCCGGCGTCGATGAGTCAGTCCTGTTGATCATATTCATTGCCGGATCCTTGGGTTTTAAGTAGTTCTTATGCGGTTTGCTAGTGGTGGTTGTAAACTTCTTTGTCGGCTTTCCAGGTTTGTCCCAATTGGATGGACGAGGTTTTGTTATGAAGGTAGGCTCGGTAGTCGCTTGCCAATGTACGGTGTTCATGTTGTTTGGTCGAGACATGAATTGAGCTGGAATTTGGAAGTTATTATTACTATTATTCTCGTGCTGAGCTAAGTAGTAGATGAACTAATTCACGAAAACTACTTGTAGCATATTGAAGGTATTAGTTTAAATCTAGGATTCAATATGTTTAATGGCTGTATGTATGTACAGTTATAAGTGTAATAAATCAGTATATACATATAGGGGTAGTCAGAGGTGTATAGGTAGTATCCACACACCCTCTTGCCGCCAGAGATATATTTTAGGTGCCAACGTGACAGGTGGCGATTCCATCGCCGCCACTAAAGTAGACTTAACACACGCCTTTGAATTTCTACTAAAACGAATGCAGGTTTCCTGTTTTCCTTCGCCGTTAAGGTCATGGCGTGACTAATCACTGTACTTAAGTTCAGAATAACTTATTGGTACTGTCGAAATTCGAATCTGCATCTTTGTGTTGCAGGCAACTACTCCAACCATTTGGCCACCACGGTGTTTATAGTTATTGAAAATACAAAGAATACAATAGTTCCCTGAAAACAAATACTTTATCTCACCTGAAGGCACGCTGTTGTCAGTATGATGTTCAGAGACGGCCATCGGTCGCGCGCCCTGTACTAAGCTAAGACTAGACGATATCTTGTTATGGGGACTAGCATCTACATCGCCGCTCGGTCTATTTACATTTTGGTAATTATTTACATTGTTATATGATATTTTATTAGCTAAATCACTATTTTGTAATAATAACGACGGTAGATTGATGTCAGGCGGTCGGTAGCTGTGCGTCGGAGCGCCATCTATTGGCTTCGTCATGAACGACGGTCTCTGAGTTTGAACGTTCGGCCGAACGGTGGTTTGAGTAGAAGTCTCGAACGGTTGGCTGGTAGTGGTGAAGACAGTGCTTGTTGACGCCGTATACGTGCGCTCGGTGGCTGTTGCCGCTGTTTGTGGTTCTGGAATAGGCGTATAGATGGCGTTAGTTTACCACGGAGAACAGAAATCGACTAGCAATTCTTAGTCATGGTAGTGATGATCAGTCACAACCATCGATGTCTTATAAATTAGTGATCGATGGTCACAACATCCTATTTTTTTTTATATCACTAAGGTAGTAAGCATTCACGCTGCCCTGTCTGTCTGCCCGATGGAAGGTTACCGTCGCCTGCAAGCGGTCATAGGCAGTGGTAACCGCTTACCATCTTGTTTGTTGTTTGTGGTATGAAAAAAGACCACTATGGTGATACACAATAGTACGTTTCGATAAATAATTCTATATTAATAACATTTCAGGTAAGAATTACCTGAAGAAGAATTCTCATTATTATTTTCAAAGTTGTCAACCTACCTTCCACAGGTCTATCCGGCAATCGGCAGCAGGAGCCGAACATAAACCCGTCGACACACACACCCGCGTGGGTGCCACCCACCCGGTTGCACTCCTGCACCCACATACACGCCCCGCGCTTCCCTCCGGCCACACAGGACTTGCGTGACATTTGGTAACCTGAGAATGAGCAGAAGAGAATTTTAGTCACATGCTAGCTTTTACCGGCGATTCTGTCTGCGTGGAATATCTATTATATAGATAATATTATTTCTCAAAGGTGTTTTTTGTCAGTATGAAAATAAATATCTTCTATATACTTTATGTAACTTAATTTTTGATTCGCCATTTTAAAGATTATTTATGTCTCTAATGACGAAAAACAAGTTCGTGTTTTTAACTTTTTAGTATACTTTTTTGTTACTTTATACTATATTTTCAAAAGCAGTAAAAAGACATTTTACGCAGGTGAAACCAAGGGGCCCAGCTAGTTATGTTATATTAACACATATATAAAAGCCGCGGTGGCCGAGTGGTTCGAGTAGTTGTATGAAACACAAAGATTGCAAGCTCGAATCCCGAATGTACCTACGAGTTTTTCTGAACTTAAATACAGTGATAAGTCACACCACGGGCTTTAGGGTGAAGGAAAACATCGAGAGAAAACCTGCGTACGCTTGAGAAGAAATTCAAAGGCGTATATATAGTCGTGCTTGAGTAACGACGGCGGACACGCCATCTGCCACGGTGGCACCTAAATATTTCTCCGGCGAATTTGTGATCACCTCTGACTACCTTCGAGGATTACTTTGGGAAGGCGTGAAAGTTTAGATAAGGTAAGGTAAGGTAGGAATAGACGGTAGGTACAAACCAAAGTTTATTTAATTTAATTATATTCAGTCAAAGTATTAGCAATATCGTCCTACCGTCTACGTACCCTCTCTTATAATTTACAATAAGGAACCCAACAGAAATTAAATAAGTTAATAATTGCTTGGAGCAAAAGCTTTTGTTCGAGCTAAATTGGTATTAAAGGTGAACCTTCAAAGGTCCGTGATTATGTTATACTTCGTTATAATTAAGTTTAATTAACCTCCTAAGTCCCCTTATTTAGGTATACCTTTATTGAAAGGTTTGTCAAATATTTCCCCGAGTTTAAATTAGTAGATAAAACACGAAACATTCAATGATATTGAGGTCATTCAATGATAAAAATATTTTATTTTATTTTTATTTTTATTTATTTTATTTTATTTTACTTTATTTAGGAACACAAACAGTCTCACATAAAAAAAGAACATAAATTAAAAATAAAGTTAATACATAGACAAACAGTGTCCACAGATGACATAATTCCTGTGGAGCATGTGGTCGAAAGATCAGTAAACAGAAGAAGAAGAACAGTTTGTTTTAAAATATTTCTAAATTATGCAAGATGTACATTTCATGATGCTGACAATATTTTAAGGATATGATATTTAAATTTACCCAAACTGGTTCTGTCAAACATGTCCAGGTCACTGTTGAAATGCACATTATGAGAACAGCAAGCTCGAGGGATGAATGAATTCTTAGCGTGGTTGGTCTTGAATGTAGGGATATGGAACAATTTTCTGAATTGTTTCCGTGTGTTGCGACTTGGACAGTAAAAACTAATTCTCTTCAATAAGTAGGAACTATCAATATTATTATTAACGATTTTAAAGAGAAATACTTGAACACGGCAAGTTCTTCTTTGTGATAATGAAAGATTCAGATACTCACGAATATTTACGTGCTTAAAACGGAATTTTAAATATTTAATGAATTTGTTTTGTATGTTTTCAATTTGATTTATATATCTTTTGTATTGTGGATTCCAGCAGACTGAGGCATATTCTAGGTGCGATCGAACAAGAGAATAAAATAAAATAAAAAGTGTTTGCACACTTCTAAAAGGTTTACTCACCCTTAAAATAAAACCAAGCATTTTGTATGCTTTGTTAACGACATTATTTATGTGTTTTGTCATTAAAAGTTTTTCATCGAGATGATGATTTATCATACAATCCCAAGATCTACTCCTTCAATTCCTCCTTCAAACGTGTATATCTTAATATATATAAATTACGTGTCACGTTGTTTGTCCGCGATGGGCTCCTAAGCTACTTAACCGATTTCAATCAAATTTGCACATCGTGTGCAGTTTGATCCAACTTAAAAGATAGGATAGCTTACATCATAATTGGACCCGATAGGTGGCGCTGCGATCATGTTTCAGGAAATTTAATTTTCACCCGGGCGAAGCTGGGCGGGACAGCTAGTGTATATATATGTATATCAATATATATGTTTTATCATGGTGATTCTTTTCGCCGTTAACAAAAAAAGGTATGATAAAATAATCACTACAGAAGAAAACTTCTAGTTCAGAAAAATCTCATGGGCATCGTCCCCTGCTGATCCAGCATTCCAGCTATTTCTCGAGAATTACTTTTCAATCTACTTTAAAGATTTCTTCGCAAACATACGCAGGTCTATTTATGATATTTTTTTAATAAAGCTCATGGTATGATTCTCGCATTTAAAGTGATTACTTTTCACGGTGAGAAAACCATTGGTACCGCATTTGAACCTAAAATGTGTCGCAGGCGACTGGATAAACCTATCGGCCACCACGGCTTAGCCCGTGTTTTATTATTTGTATACATACATACGTACATATAATCACGCCTCTTTCCCGTAGGGGTAAGGCAGAGACCACTTCTTTCCACTTGCTACGATCCTTACATACTTCTTTCGCTTCGTCCACTTTCATTATTCTCTTCATACATGCTCTTCGGTTTAAGGTACTCTTGACGTGGCCTTTTTTCATATTATTTGTATATAATAACTAGCTGTCCCGCCCAGCTTCGCTCGGGTGAAAAAGTTAAATTGCCCGTTACACGATCGCAGCGCCACCTATTGGGTCCAATTGTAAATCTAAACCATTCTCGAATCCACCTTAAGACACACAGAAAGGGATAGCTTCGCACGGGTGAAAAAGTTAAAATTCCTAAAACTCGATCGCAGCGCCACCTATCGGGTCCAATTTAATATAGCCTATGTTACTCGGGGATAATGTAGCTTTCCAAAGGTGAAAGAATTTTTGAAATCGGTCCAGTAGTTTCGGAGCCTATTCATTACAACCAAACAAACAAACAAACAAACAAACAAATCTTTCCTCTTTATAATATTAGTATAGATATAATGCTGCGATGACAATACGTAGCTATGCAGATTCAAATCCCAGTGGTCTATAGGTACAGGGATTATCTGAGCAGAGATTTGTCACATCGAGAGATTAACGGTAAAGGAAAATATCGTGAAATTTCCTCACAAAGTACACACCGTAACGCATACGTATGAGAAGGAATTCAAATATATATGTGAAGTCGTGCTTGAAAGCCAATGAGACGACATGCGTTACCATGGTAACGATATAACTACAGCGAAAGGTAGGTGTTATAAATTATCGTATTTAGTAAAGATTTTTTTATGTAGTTTGGTGCTAGAGATTTATAGATTTACCTATTGGATACCTGGTATGTGCTAGAACGCTAAAAAAGGAATGAACTTGCATTGCTTTAGTGGAGATGTAATGAGAAGGGGTAGGCAGAGGTGGTACCCACACACCTACTTTTCGCCAGAGATATATTTCTAGGTGGTAACGTGACAGATGGCGAGTCCGTCACCGTTACTCAAGCACGACTATTATACATATTCCTTTGAATTTCTTCTCAAGCGTATGCAGGATCCCCTCGACGTTTTCCTTTACCGTGATGTGATTTATCACTGTACTTAAGTTCAGAAAAACTCACTGCTACATTCGGGATTCGAACTTGCAATCTTTGTGTTGCAGGCAACCCTCGAACCTCGCGGCCACGACGGCTCCTGACATTATTAAATAAAAATAAAGTCAAACAGTACGGAAGTGACGTTAATACTTTATTAAGCATATTTCATGAATACAACTCCCAGCCATGACGCTATCAAGTAGAATACAACCAACAATAAACATGGGACTTATCAACTACCTGATTTGTTGGCGTTATATTACGAATTCAATAAAGTATCGATATCTCACCGGCCGACCGACGTATTTAAGCTTGAATTTATTACCGCTGATACCTGGACGGCTGAGCTGTTTCGAAACTCAAAGCAGTTTGGTAACTGTTGAAACTTGGCAGTGGAAGATATACTGAAATTTGAGTTTTTTTGTTAATTCTGATTTAAAATTTTACCACGTCCTTCATGTCACATTATGAATCATTTACCTGGACTAAATCAAAATCTAAATATTTTATTCAATGTAAGGGACTCAAATTGAACGTCACGTCTTTATATATAAAAAGTGAATGTTTGTCTGTATGTCCTATTTAGAAGAATCACAAACGGCTGGACCGATTTTAATGAAATTTTCTGTGTGTCTTCAGGTTTATTAAAGAATGGTTTAGATATACAATAGGAGCACGCGGCAGTCGTAACTAGGTAATTTTATTTTTCACCCAAGCGAAGCTGGGCTGGAAAGCTAGTTACGTAATAAAAACTAAATGTTTAATACCAGCAAAAGACTACTAATAAAATAATATTTTACGAGGCTGAAACCATGATGCACACAGCTAGTTAATAAATTAAACGATCAGCGGTCAAATAAAATTAAGATACAAAAATTTAACCATACCACATAGAACAACAAATTAATAAAATTCTTAAAATACGTACATGAATAATTCCGTGTAACCAAATGTTTACGCTCGGTGTGAATACCTTATTTAGTAGTTATGCGGAACGAGCAAGAATGCCTGTACGTATTTTGTACTGTGGATTTTCATCGAGAAATTATTTCCAATAGCGATAAATTGTTAGGAATATATCGTATGGCGGCGGAGGCCGGCTACCGGTTTAGTGGAGGCTGGTGCAAGAATAGGAACAATCGAGGTATTTCAACATGACTGGCCGTACGACGTTGATCGTGCCTTCACTGCTATAGGACGCGGGTCCAGACCCCATCCTTACTAAATATCTACTGCAAATTCAATTATATTACTCCACGTTAACGACATAGCCTTACGCCTTCCTATAAGAGTTCTCGAATGGGGTAGATTTCCTCTCGATATTCTCCTTCACCACAAAGCTCGTGGTGTGACACTGTATTTAAGTTCTGAAAAAGTCATTGGTACAGTCGGGACTCGAACTTGCAATCTTTATGTTCTCTATCTATATATAAAATATCAAATGACCACTTCCACCAGTTTTAATAAAACGCCTGTGAAGAGAACACACACTACAATATAACTATGATAAGTATTTGATATATTATATTTATAATCGCCATATCACACCGTTTAATTACTCGCTATGAAATACACATAGACAACTGCGTGACTGAAAAAATATATCTAAATATACTTCAAAAGTATCCGAAAAACATTACTATACATTGAACAGAGTTATCTCTTGATTATAAAATCAATTTCTTTATTCTCATTGAGGCACGTAATGGAACTCAAATAGCAATTGCATCAAAATCCTCGAAACACTAGCACTAACGCTAGACACTTTTAGCTTGAGCCCAATGCAAAGGCTGCTCTCTCGAAGGCTTCATCGATGCGAGGTGCGCACGCGACGCCCGGGGAAAGTGCAACATAACCATCTTTATGTCCCATTTATTACTTACAAATGTTGGAAATTTTTCCACAGATATTAATGCATCTATCTAATCTATATCACCTTCCGACAAGAGTCCCCGAAGGGATAAGTATGTAGTCACACACCTCTTTCCGCTGGATATATATTTAGGTGCCAACGTGACAGATGGCGAGTCCGCCTCTGTGTGTCGATGCACACATATGTACTTCCTGAAGTTTCTTCTCAAACGTCTATAGGTTTGCGCTCAATGTTTTTCTTCACCGTAAAGTACTAGTACTTTGATTAATACTGTGCTTGAGTTGAGAAAAACTCATTGGTACTTGCAATGTTGTGTTGCAACCGCTCGGCCTCTTTTTGTATGTACTCACTCGAAAACAAGTGTCTTTTATTAATAGAGATAAATGTTATGATGTTAATGTACATATGACTTTCCACCTTCCACGCGTGGGTAGGCAGAAGTGAAACCACATCATGTTACAACCTGAAATATATTTAATGTAAGTGCCATTGTCATAGATGACATACATACATACATATAATCACGCCTCTTTCCCGTAGGGGTAGGCAGAGACCACTTCTTTCCACTTGCTACGATCCTTACATACTTCTTTCGCTTCGTCCACTTTCATTATTATCTTCATACATGCTCTTCGATTTAGGGTACTCTTGACCTGACCTTTTTTCAAGACGTCCCTAATTTGGTCTAGAAACGTCCGTCTAGGTCTACCCCTTCCAACACTTTCATTCACACTCGCCTTATACCCTTTTTTCGTCAATCGTTCTTCATTCATTCATATATGACGAATGTATGTAACCTCTCTCACACGCATTATTGCATATTTCCTCGGGATGTTTTCCGTCTATGTTAAGCTCGCGTGATAAATCACTGTACTTAACTTCAGAAACGCCTTTACGGAAGATCCATAAACCGTATCAGTCAAACTCCGTCTCTTAGGATCGTATCATTTGACTTCACTGTAATTTATTTTTAAAATAAAACATCCCTTTTGTTAACATAGTCGTGGTGGCCGAGTGGTTCGAGTAGTAGCATACAACGAAAAAAATGCAAGTTCAAATCACGACTGTACCAATGAGTTTTTCTGAACTTAAGTACAGTCATCACGAGCCTGATCTGCCTAAAGTGCATACGTTGGAGAGGAATTCAAAGAAGTATTTAGGTATAGTCTTCCTTGAGTAATGGCGATGGACTCGCCATCTGTCACGTTGGACATAAAATATAATTATCTCTGCCGGAATATAGGTGGGTGGGTACTAACCAGGATATCTTTTGTACGTCCATTTTCCCTGTTTATCTCCCCTTAGTCTGACCACACATTAGAACTAAACATATTTTCTTTAGCCAACAATGTACGTGTATATTTACTTTTATTCTATTTGACTACTCATTTCAACTAAAAATACAAGTGAAATTGTAAAAAGACTAGACATAAGCCTCAACAATTTCCTTCTCGACTCTTGGGTATGAAATCCCGAGGCAGAGTCACATATGTACATGTATGAAGGTAAATGCACAAAGGCCGAGTAAATTGGCAAAGCAAACAAAATGAACACATCCTGTAGTACACAATCTCCGTAAACGAACTTCCGTGTTGTTGTAGGAAGCAACGTAGATGGGATTTTGTATACTACAAATTATACAATAGGGAAATTTACGTGAAGGGGGACTTTTGCTTAGTAATTATTATTAAAAAATAGCTGTGGAATCACCAACGTAAAATTTTTTTTCAACAAACAATAATACACCATGAGCTTTACGGTGAAGGAAAACATCGAGAGAAACCTGCATACGTCTAAGAAGAAATTCAAAGGCGTATGTATAGTCGTGCTTGAGTAGCGGCGATTGACTCGCCATCTGTCACGTCGGCACCTAAAATATATATCGGGTGGATGCTACCACTTCTGCCTTTCCCTTCGCAGACCCATATGGGAAGGCGTGAGGATATATTATTCATATATAACAAACAGAAAATCTAATCTTTCTTATAATGTACCCTATGTTATTCAATAAAGATGTAGCTTCATAACGGTGAACGAATTTTAAAATCAGTTGAGTTGTTTTTAGTTAAATCATATTAAAAAATTGTCCCATTGTAAAAACTCTTGCACCATTAGAAAGCCAAATATGTATCAAGTTACAATGGCTATTTTATAGAAAAGATTTGATATGAAATAAAATTGTACGTGGGTGTAATCGCGGGCAAAGCTAGTTAATTTAGTTGCAAAGCTATTTAGCTTTCTAATAATAATACACAATAACTAAGTGAATAAAACATTGTTTATCTTGCAAATACAGAAGCCTTAATCGCAAAAACAACCTTCCTTATCAAGATAAAACCCAAAATTGAATTAAATTAGACCAAGATAAAGTGCTTTGTAATACAGCGGAGTAACCTTAAAGCAAATAGAGAAGAAAGCCCTTCGGTGACCCAGTTTCGACGTTAATTAGTAACGCGATAAGGGCCACCTGTGTTTGTACTTTCGCTTGTAGAGATAAGTTTGTTTACTAACGTTTTCATGATTATTTCAGTAATCTAATTCTATTAATGCCGCAGTAGCAAAGAGGTTTGAATAGTTTGATTAACGGGTTGTAATACCTACGGCCTGTACCAATTAGTTTTATCAGAAGTTAAAAGAACAGAGGATAATCACACGAAGAAGTTTACCTGAAGAGGGTCGTGGAATACGAACGCTTAGGCTACGCATCACATCAGACAAAACAAAACGGAAACGACTTTTTTAAAAGGTCGGTTAAAGATAAATACCTACTTAATTGGTTTGCTTTGTGAATAACTTAGATGTAAATACTTTCAGGATAGCTTTCCAACTTGGGCTCCAAATGAAATTGCTTGTTCAAATGCCTTAGTGAAATTTCCATTTCCTTGTGTTTAGATATCATGAGCGCAAAAGTAGGATTTGGAAATGAAAATGGCTTCATTTGGATTGCTGATGAACAACACGTGTGATGTATGTAAACAGGGAGCCTCAGCCAAAATTTACCAGTGCAGCCCAGCTCCCTTGCTATCGATCCTATGCCAGCAACGCTCTAAGCCGAGGTGCTCTTAGCTGTGTTGTTTAGCACATTACAGTGCCTGGCTGGAAGCCTAGGTCTTCCCATTGGCCGGTTAAGTAGCAAAAGTTCCCGGAACTCACGCTACGAGAGACAATACAAAAAATCCTGCCAAAATAGAACAGTTAACTTCTAGTAGCTATCGGGTATTGTGATTTTATCCTCATGACGAATATGACACATGAATATAAACAAAAAATAACAAATGGCAATAATATTAGAGGGAGTAACATTCAGTCGAAACATGGTTTTATAAGGTTATTCATTATAATTGTCACAAAAAAAATTGTTACATTCTGATATACAACTTGATTAGAATGTACATATTTTTTTATTGATTTCATTTTATTACTAGCTCAATTCCGCATTTATAATAATAGTAGCATGACAACGGATTCACTTGTCACATTGATACCTGAATATAAACATAATATTGACACCTTAATTTCTGGCTGAAAAAGGTGGTTCGATCTCTGCCGACCAGTTCCCCTGGTTGGTGAACATAAGTGGTTATGAGCATACATTGATTGTTCTATGAATTACACGTTGCCAAAATTTTAACTAATCTTACCTACTATGGCTGTTCGCGCAGCTAAGAAGGCTCCATAAAAATGGAATGGCAGTGCACCCAGATTCTATTACAAATGTTTTCTTCTATTACGTCAGCAATGCCCTCTCTCTAGCGGACATTATCGACCTTTATTTACAACAAACCTGAACCAACTCAAACGATAATATATCATAAATCTGTATGACTAAGTCCAAATTCGTTAGGGCTCTTGTCAATTACAGCACGGCTGGTCTTCTTTGATTTATGAATGAACTGTGCCCGAGAGGAATAACATTGACTCCCTTTGGGCCAAAGCATTCACTTTCAAAGGTACAATTACGTGACTTGCCTCGAAAAGTTTCATGGTTCGCGATCCAATGCTTGTTTTCTTAGACAATACATTACGTGCTCAAATACAAGCCAGCTATGGTGACAAAATTCGGGGTAGGAATTGCAAATTACGTCAAAGGCGTCAGGGGATAAATGCGACTTTAGTTGAATAGTCATGAGGAGACATGAATGAAGTGTAGTGGTTCCATTTCCATTGAATAATGAGTATCGAAGGGTTCGGAGGTGTCTCAAGGTAACACCCGCAAGACAAGAAAGAAAATAGAAAATCAACATTTGGTGTCTGTTGTTTGTTGTACATTGATGTTACAAGATTGAACACAGAACTGTGTACATTGTTGCATATTGACTGTTTTTTGTTATTACTTACAATTTGCAAATATGATATAGCCCTACGATAAACCGTCACTTTTTGATGTTCGCAACAACAGGAGATTAGCTGGCGAGTATTTCCATCAGCGATTCAGCCGATTTTCATAACCGCATGTTTTTCCAATGTAACGCATGTCAACTGCCTTTATGCTATCTTCATGCTTCCTCTGACGTACTCAGGATTCGTTATTGCGTGTTGTTTACGCTCAAGTATGCTGGCTCAGACTTCTACTGCCTCTTCTATTAGAGCCGTCGTGAATGACACAATTGTATTAAGACAGGTACAGCTAACAACATGACCACGTTCCAACTACCTAGATCAAATATATCGGACACTCAATTACGGGAACGTCTAGTGTACTCGAAACTGGCGAGCATGTATGAAGAGACAAAGCGAAAGAGGTATGTAAGTCTAGACAGAACTTGCGGTCTATTCTCTCTGCCTACCCCGTTACGGACTCGGCGTGCTGATATATATGTATGTATGTACTAACAGCATGCTACCTGCATATCGTTATGATCTCTTTCCTGTAAGCACTTATGAAAGACGCTAAGTAGACGCGTCGTTAGTTGAAACAAAAGAAGTGATATTATACAATTTCCTCTATTGAAACAATATGTGGAAGCTAACATAGGATTGCACATCCGCTGTCACGTAAATATCTTACGTAGTACTATTTGTCATAGAACAATATCATATATTCGTTTTATTTCTTACTAGCTGTGCCCGCGACTTCGTCCGCGTGGAAAAGTGACTTTGGGCAGCATTTTTTGGATATACATTTTGATTTTGATTTACTTTGTACATGTTACGAAAAGCTTACAACATTATATTATTGAAAAACCACATCTAAATCGGATAAGCCGTTTCTGAGATTAGCGTGCACAGACAAACAGACAAACAGACAAAAATTCTAACAATCAGTGTTTTGGATGCTATTTGCGTTGAAAAAGGTCCCTGTCACATTTTTTCTCATATATGTTCCATGTACAGACAGCGATCCGTTACATTTTTATTATATGTATAGATTTTGTGTCGTTAATCAGAATTTAAATATACAATTTTAAATATTAAACTAACATTATTATTATTATTAATAGAAGAGTATGAATATATAAGGACGACCAAAAGCACGACTCGTTCTAATATCACATTACGCCGGAGATATATTTAGGTGCAAACGTGACAGATGGCTGGTCCGTCGCCATTTCTCAAGCGTAACTATACACACAATTTTGAAGTTCTTTTCGAACGCACGCAGGTTTCCTCTAAACGTGTTCCTTCACCAAAACCTTCACAAACTCGTGGTGTGATTAATCCAACAAACTTTGTATACATGCACCAAGTTTGTGGGTCTCGCGTATAAACTTTTCCATCTTACGTGAGTAATCCATCAAATCTGCTTAACGTTTACGTCACCCCATAAAGGTACAATGGCTGCCAAATTCAAAAGTGGTGCGGAAATTTTCAGGCCGTGAAACGCTTACGATCTCATAATACATGATGGTTACCAACCATTATCTATTGTTCTATGTACAATGAGTTGACGAAACACCCTTTACACATTTTGGTCGAGTTGCATAAAGCTAACACTTATATTTTTGATAAGTACAAAGAGGATGTTTCGAAACGTCTTTATTTTCACGCCTTTACGCTGACAATAGTCCCCGATGAGGTAAACAGGTTAGAGAGATATATTTTAGGTGCTAACGTGACACACCCGTCTTAGAATTCCTTTTCAAACGTATGCAGATTGTCTCATGATGTTTTCCTTCAGTAAAGCACGTGGTGTGACTAATCACTGTAGTTAAGTTCAGAAAATCTCATTGGTATAGTCGGAAGTGCAATCGAACTTTGTGTCGCAGGCAACTACTCAAACCACTCGGCTACCGCGGCCTTTCTTTAGCACGAAAATGTCTTTAACTTCGATTCATTAAGATTTAAAATATAATAATATAATATGGCGGTCAATGGCGAGACCTAGGCCTCCAGCCAGGCACTTTATTTTTAAGCAACACAGCTAAGGGCACCCCCTGTGGGGTACGAACCTCGGCTTAGGGCGTTGCTGGATCGCGAGCAAGGGAGCTGGGCTGGACTGGTAATTTTATTTAAATATTATTTGGGGGCGGGATTTGCGCGTCTGGCTCGGCGCGGGCCGGCGTTTCCAGCGGAGGTCGGGGGGGAACATTACGGCTTATTCGCGTCGAGCCTCGCCGGCGAGGACGGAACAGTGGTCGGTTCTGTGTTGATCCTTATTGTTCATCTTGACCCTTTAAATGTCTAGATGTATAGTAAGATGAATGTCTTTAAACGAATCAGTGTGTTTAAGCACAGGGAAACTAATTGCCACAGACCAACGGTATTTTGTTAAAGCTTGACGACTACCACCACTTATAAATATAAACGTAGACAGTATAGTGGTAATATATCTATACATATAATAAAAACTAGCTTATGCCCGCGGCTTCTCACGCGTGGAGTTCGAAAAAGTAACTTTAGAAATTTCCCTGCTAGAATCGGTTCAGTCGCTATGCCGTGATAAGAGCATCATACATTATAATATAAGAACTTTGAATTTTTCAGGATAAAAAAAAACATTAGCCTATGTCCTATTCCTAGGTATAAGCTATCACCATTTCAACTTTCAGCCAAATCGGTTCAGCCGTTTGGCCGTGAAAGAACCGCAAACATCCAAACTTACACATTAATAATATTAGTAAGATGTAACGGATCGCTGTCTGTACATGGAAGATATATGAAAAAAAATATGATTGGGACATTTTTATCAACGCAAATAGCACCCAAAACAATAATTGTTAGAAATTTTGTCTGTTTGTCTGTGCGTTAATGCACGCTTATCTCAGAAACGGCTTATCCGATTTAGACGTGGTTTTCAATAATATACTGTGGTAAGCTTATCGTAACATATCGAAAATAAATCAAAATATATATCCAAAAAATGCTGCCCAAAGACACTATTCCACGCGGACGATGTCGCGGGCACAGCTTGTGATAAAATAAAACACCAAATTATTATTATCGTCATAAATTTAAGAACTGCGTACTGATGAAATTTCTTTCTTCAATCACTTTGGCGTCCCTGACAGACGCCTCTTTAATCTGACTCACAAATACGTTATTCTTTTGTTTCCTTTTAAGATATTAAAGTAAAAGTTGTTACGTCATACAAATTGGATTCTTACCTCTTCAATCATTATATTTATTAAGCAGTACTCTTGTATACGAACTTAAATGACTATTAGAGATTAAAGTTTAAATCGTGTAGTTACAATTTCATAGCCGTACTCCAGCCGTAATCCAGGGCACTCACGTACCTAGGCATATCTAAGCAAACTAGTGGTCATAATTGCGTCAAAACTAGTACACATTAAGATCCTGGATACCGAATAATAAGGACGCAGCTATTTCATGGCGCTACCAGGGTATTACCGGACTGAGTAATGTAGTAATATTGAGTTACTTTAATACGAGTATAATTATAGGTATATTATAACTTTTCTTAAGTGTATGCAGATGATAACAATATATTAATTAATGGCACGAAACTAAATTGTAATAAACGTAAAAATCCCACAAGAGATTCCGAAGGGGTAGGCAGTAGCGTTTAGATAGTATCCACACATCCACTTTCCGCCTGAAATATATTTTAGGTGCTAACTTGAGCAAACAGATGGCGAGTCCTTTGAATTCTTCTCAAACGTATGCAGGTTTCTTCTCAATGCTTCCGTCACCGTAAATCTCGTGGTTTGACTTATCACTGTACTTAAGATCAGAGAAACTCATTGGTAAAGGTTGGCAGGGTTTCCAACTTTAAATTTTTGTATTGCAGGCAATGAATTCAGAAAACTCTTTGATACAGTCGCGATTCGAACTTGCAATCTTTGTATTGCAAGTTCGAATCGCATCGAAGGCAACTATTTTAACCACTCGGCCACCACGGCTCTTAAGATTTAATATACTCTTATATAAAAATGAATACGTAAAATAACAGTAGCCACGATGTTATCAAATAAATAACTACGGTATTACTTGCAGAAATGGCCTTAAATATTCATAGGCAGGTTCCAAGATAAGCGACAAAGATTTCGGTGAATTTCAAAGCGCCGAGAATTTTCTTCGAACCATTTAAGTTTGGCGAGAATAGCTTTGGAGCACTTTAAAAGTATTAACGAATGTCGGCCGAAGTAAAATAATAGTGTAGATTATGGTAAGAAAGTTCTTTTGAAGTGTAAGTGTTTTTTGTTTATGTCTAACATGTTAAAGAATTTGACAAACTAATTTTGATAGAGGTTTCATATTGAGACTTTGTAAATGGTCCTCAGAAACGTATAGGTATACGAATTTACTTTAGATTTCGGCGTTTACTTGAAGTAGGAATATAAAACAACAAAATCTGGATGTTCGAGCCTTACCACAAAGGTTGAAAGCTTGAAAGGAGTATGATGAATAATTTTGACCTTTTTTTTATACTACAATGCATGCGCTCCGCCTGATGGTAAGCGGTTACCACCGCCTATGTACGGTTCGCTTGCGCGCACCCGCATTTGATATTTTTAAATTGAATTGCATCATTATCAATACAATGATCATAAAACCAGTTGTTTTACCACCCATTTGAACAGCAAATATAGAAAATAAATCATCAATTTTATCATGTATCTGTGGAAGCATTGTGCTGGAACGCGACGAGAATAAAACGAAAAGAAAATCTGAAACAATAGGAAATGTACTGATAATGATTTTTATTTGTCTCATACCAAAGTTCTGAGAACAACCATCCTTTACCATACAAAAATATACGACTTAATATGGAAGACAATCAAAACTGAGCTCTATCTGGCTAGTAATTGGTTTGAATTTAGAAAGACAGGTTAACGTTTTATAGTAATTGTTTCTCCCATGTAAAATATTTTTTGCTGCTATTGAGATGAGTTTTTCGTCCAGTAACATTAATTGATGATCAAACAAAATCGACGCGAGTCCGTTATCCATTACTAGTTGTGCGTGGCGGTTTCACTCGCGTTAAATATCATTATACATATTTTTATGTGATAACTGTTCCGATCCCTTGGGTAGTAGCATTATGGTGTATAGCCGCGGTGGCCGAGTGGTTCGATTCGTTGTCTTCGACACAAAGATTGCAAGTTCGAAACCCGACTATACCGGTGAGTTCTTATGAACGTAAGTACAGTGATTAAACACATCACGAGCTTAACGGTGAAGGAATACATAAAGAGGAAACTTGCATACGCTTGAGAAGAAATGCAAAGGTGTGTGTCTTACTTGAGTAACGGCGACGGCCTTACCATCTGTCACGTTAGCACCTAAAATGTATCTGACAGATGGCGAGTCCATCGCCGTTACTCAAGCTCGACTATACTTACGCCTTTGCTTCTGCTTCTCAGGCATATGCTCATACTTGAGTTCATAAAAACTCATTGGTACGATCGGAGTTTGAACTTGCAATCTTTGTGTTGCAGGCTAACTAGTCGAACCACTCGGCCATCACGGATGTTTAGCTTTAGCCTTTCTCAATGAGCAGGCGATCTGACGCAAAAACTCTCCAACGCAAAATCGATTCTGGCACGCTTAGCGCTACCGCTAAGCGTGAGTTTGGTGCGTTCAACAAACAAACAAACTGCACCTTTTTATTAATATTACCATAGCACCATACCATATAATTAATGTTACTAGTCGCGGTACATATTTTTTATTTTCCTATGCTTTTGTTTTCGCTTTACAGTTTGCTATTGTGTCTGATTCGGATTACGATCTTTGTAACCGTGATGGCAGATTGATTTGAGTAATTGTCTTCAAAACAAAGATAGCAGGTTCGAATCCCGACTATACCATTGAGTTTTCTTTTAAGTACAGTGATTAGTCACACCACGAGCTTAGCGGTGAAGGAAAACATCGAGAGGAAACCTGCATACTGCCTACGTGGCGTGATGTTATGTATGTTCGTATAATATTATGTTTGTGAAACACGTTGGAATCAAAATGAACATCTGTATTCATTGCTCTCTTGGTATTTTTGTACGTAAATACAGTGTAGCGTTAACCTCTGAATCACAATGTACGTGAGTAATCACAAAGTTGAAATAGGATGCGGGAACAGCAAGGAGACGCCACAAAGTGGGAAATTGCGAACGTTTGTAGGAAATGAAAGCCCCTTCGTATTTGCCTTTTCCTGATTGAAAAAGGAACGAGCGCTTTTTGTTTCTTTTTTAATAGGTTAAACTAATTCTATTCTATTGTTAAAAAATATCATATTATTTTCTTGAATACCAATACATTCGGAAATTGAGCTAACGATTTGTTTTTTTCTCTTCGTGTTTAATACATAGCCAATGTATATATACTATTTGCCCCATCCAGTAACGCTTGAATGAAAATTAAATTTTCTGAAACACAATCGCAGATAGGTGGCAACCTATAAAATCCAATTAAAATCGGTCCAGCCGTTTTAGTTTAGGTGTATATTCGTCTAAATAATGACATATATTCAAGTTTGTCGCCTTCCTTAATTTTATACATTAGATAGGTACCTGATTCGTAATGACAGAGTGACTTGAATAATTACTCACAAGGCTGGACCTTGTGAGTAATTATTTCAGCCACTCTGTTACAAGAGTACCCTAAACCGAAGAGCATGTATGAAGAGAATAATGAAAGTGGACGAAGCGAAAGAAGTATGTAAGGATCGTAGCAAGTGGAAAGAAGTGGTCTCTGCCTACCCCTACGAAGAAATAAGTAAATGCGGGTATATAAAGCCGAAATGAAAAATTTTAAGACGACTCTTTCGTAAGTTTTCCAAAGACACGTACAAGCGGATGGATTTTAACATTACTTTGGAGAACCTGATAGATTTACTAAGTAGAATAAAGCGAGAAAGCTCCGCGTGCAAAGGCTTTTAGGATACGTTCGGATTTTAGTTTAAAACTTTACTTTCGTGTCGATGGACCCGCCATCTGTCACGTTGGTACCTAAAATATATATCTGGCGGTAAGTGTGTGAGTGGGTACTACCTATACACCTCTGCCTACCCCTTTGGGAACCCTTCGTGGGTAGGCATTAGCACCCTATTTCAGGGTGCTGAGCTCAAAGTGAACCTTATTTATAAAGTAACACAGATCATTCTTTAAACTATGATATTACTTATATTCTGCTATATTTAGGTGCTAACGTAACTTAAGGCTATTTCATCATCACAGGCACGGCAATACAAACGCATACAGACATACCATCATGCCGTCTCTAACGGGGTAAACATACGCCTAGAACTTCTTCTAAAACGTATGCAGGTTTCCTCATATACGATGTGACAAATCCCCAGTCCTAATTAAGCAAAACGATATGTGATAGACAACGATATACTTACTTTATAACATCTAAGATGACAAGGTACACATACTCGAGTTCATCACACAAATATCTGCCCTCAGCGGGAATCAAACTCGCGACCGCAAACTTCGCAGTCAGGAACACAGACCAATAGACCAGAAGGCCGTCAAATATGTACTTGATGTTTTCCTTCACCGGTAAGCTCATGGTGTGGATAATCATATGGCTTCAGGTCAGAGAAAACTAATAGGTACAGTTAAGGTTCAAACTTACGATCCAGGCGACTGGTACCACTTGACCACCGCGGCAAATTTTAATCAACCATAAACTTTTATCGCATACCGTAGCGTATACCGTATATAAGTCTTGGAGATTTTCAGATTAATTTCCGTAGTGAGTTCCGGATTCTACTTCCATTATAATTCCGGACTTAACTTCCATATAATTCGGACCGAATCAGACGTCCAATCTGGATGAAGGTTACCGGATGAAAATGTTCGGGAGCGAAGTAGATTGAACTTTTAATGACAACGGCTTTTGCGGCTCATAAAGTAAGGGGCATTTTGAATTTGTGCAAATTGGTACAAGACATTACAGTCTCTTCGTGATGTCAGCTTTATAGTACTGAATATACAAAACCTTTTTGCTAGCCATTACTGTCGTATAAGTGGTAAGTAGCTTCATGTCATCTCACTAAGATTGAGAGTTAGTGAGAGGTGTAATAATACCATCATTACTGGTAACAAAGTGACAGTTTTAGAGTCTTTCATCCCTTCTCAAGCCTGACTGTATCTTCAAGTTTCTTCCCAAACGTATACAGGTTTCGTTCATTAAAGGAATTTTCATGTTCGATAGGGTTGGATCTACAAACGGTCTGACAGAGAGAATCGTTTCACTGAAAGTAAATATTTCAGTAAAAAATCTTATTTATTAACTTAATTAAAAACTTATTAACTGCTTCTTAAAATTTAGATTCTTGAAATCTTGTTATAATTTATGTTGCTAGAAAAATATAAATTCATTTAAAGCCTGGTGAAATTCCATACCTTTGCTTTCGTGACATCTTAAAAGAAAATGACGGCTAAAAAACTGTCGGGAAGCTATATAATGATATCATCTTCATTTAAATGGCATAAAAAGGCGTGAGCATAATATTAATATTTTCTAATTTTACCCGCCTTCCTTCATTATAAATGAGCTTCAAATTATCGTAGACTTCATAAATATTTACGGTAAATGTACTTATCCCGTACGTCAAACTTTTTATTGTTTTCAAGTTGGAGTATTAAGCTTATCTCCAAACGGAATATCCAATATTTCCTCCCGAAATAATCTCTATATGAAACTTCCCAAGTTAGGAGCTTGCAATTCGAATTGGATTCTCTTATGAAGCTTGTACGATAAGCGTTATATAAGCTTTGACTGAAGTAATTTGATAAGCTTTAAAACGCTGGTGCGTGCTTTAGTTAATTATGAGAAAGCTTTAGGTTTCAACAAATTGCTTAATCGCATTATCTTATAATTATTATTATTATATATTTAGATCTAGATGAAGTGAAGAATATATAGGCATTTATTCTTCGCCTATAAATAAATTAACCTATAAAAAATAAAATCTAATACATTTTAGTATGAAATTCATATTCGTTTTATGAGTAAAGTAATTATCCTGTGTTTATTACCGGAGACGGTATTACTTCGAGAACAAATAACTATGTATTTTCGTACTTTAAGTTGTTATTTCACATAGGCCTAGGTGGGCACTTATAAAACGTCGAAAAAGGTGCACGGTTCGGGTTGGTCGTTTCCATGGAGAAGAACCGGCAAGAAACTCCATGGTTACTCTTTTCAAATCATTAGGTATACAATAACAATATTATTATGTTACAGCATTAGTACTTAAGTATGGGGGAACAGCGTAGGCCCGACAATAGGTCGTTGCTTACTATCGCCAAAAGGGCTATAATATAATAATAATTTGTTTATTTATCAGATATCTAAATCCATTTCTTGTTAGTAAACATAGGCTTATCTACTAGGTTAGTATTAATAAATTACATATATATATATATATATATATATATATATATCCTTGGCGTGAGGATATATATCCTCACGCCTTCCCACAAGGGTCTCCGAAGGGGTAGGCAGAGGTGTATAGGTAATATCCACACACCCACTTTCCGCCAGAGGTATATTAGGTGCCAACGTGACAGATGGCGAGTCCGTCGCCGTTACTCAAGCACGACTATACATACGCCTTTAAATTTCTTCTCAGACGTATGCAGGTTTCCTCTCGATGTTTTCCTTCACCGTAAAGCTCGTGGTGTGACTAATCACTGTACTTAAGTTCAGAAAAACTCATTGGTACAGTCAGGATTCGAACTTGCGACCTTTGCGTCGCAGGCAACTGCTCGAACCACTCGGCCACCACGGCTCTTTACATTAAATACACACAATAAAACAAATAATTACAGAATAGACTACCATTTCACCCGGCACCCTTTGCGTCATGTCTGGCACAGCAATGCCGGATGTAATGGCAATCTATCCTGCTGGCTATCATAGTCAAGACAAGACTGTTATGCAGAGGTAACCACCGTTTTTCCGCCGGAGATATTTTTGAGTCTATCTCGTCTATAGCCAAGCACGATTATATTATTACTATATTTTATTTCACTTCTAATATACGTAATTATAATTCTATAATACTTAAACGCCAAAAAGCTTCCTGCCTCGTGTATTCCTATCCTGATAGCACTTACATATGTCTGTATGTTTTATTCATACAACCTTACCTTAAATATACTAATATCATAATAATATATAAATATAATGCTTAACTTCATGTAAGCCTCAAATCATTATCGCACACTGCATCTGCGCCCGCGCAGCGTCGCTAACAATAGGATTACGGTGATGACATCATTATATTATATTAACAGACGCAGAGCCGTGAAACTATGTGATACGAGATTTATTTGTACCTACTACCATTGTCGTGGACCTAACGGTAAGTTCCTGTTTATTAAGTTGCTGTAGCTTCTGTAGTAACTATAATTTTTTGATAGTTGAGTGGTCAGTAGTCTTGACTACAAAGATAAAAGTCACAGATTCAATCCATTCTGATAGGTACATAAATTACTGTTTATCATACAGATGTTTGCTATCAGAATGAATTGAATCTGTGACTTTTATCTTTGACATCTGTATGATAAACAGTCATTTATGTACCTGGTTGGTCTAGGTGTACTTAATTACTTTCCACATCTCTGAGGATTTCCCTCAAGGGCTGTGGAAAGCGTAGGCAGACGTGTATAAAGTGACAGATGGCGAATCAATAGTCGTTTTCCACCGCGACGGTACAGCAGTCTTCAAAATAAAAACCCTATGCCACCTGTCTGGCATAAGGGTTGAAACCCCCCACAAAGGCGGCCTTATAGGGCAGTGTCACAACTGCCAACTATACGGGCACGCTTCGCGCAACCGCAGCGCAAAACCCAGGTGCGTCAAGTGCCTGGGTGACCACGGTACGAGCGACTGCTCTCGCCCTAAGGACCGCACTCTCGCCGACTCGCCTACAAGTTGCGTGCTATGCTGCCAGGAAGGCCACCCGGCCAATTACAGGGGCTGTCTAAAAGCCCCCAAACCGCTACGAGAGACAATAAAAAAAAAATACAAGAGTCGTTTCTCAGCTCCATTTTTTGGCATTGCATGTGATATATGTATACTCGTATATATATATATATACAAATATTGCCATTACATACGTCAGTAGATAAGAAACTATTAATTATCGTTTATACTCTAAAAAGCGCGATCCCTCAGTAGGCATACTTATCGATATATTATTTAAAAATACACAATTTACTGCGATTTATCGCAAATTAATCGTTCTGGTTCGAATGATGAATCCATAATTTATGTAAACTATGTAATATCCTCATTATAGCCGTCAAATAGCAGTTTACTGTCAATTAACATCAAGACGATAATTAATATGAATTCATTCATTGCTACATGCTCAGATGGCGGTCTCGTCTAGTGGATAGAGCTGCTGACTACGAATTGAAGTCGCGGGTTCGATTCCCGGTGAGTCCAGATATTTGTATGAACACGAGTATTTTTACCTTGGTACTGAATGTCCTATGAACATATTTGCATAAAAATCTATCTATGTAAGCAAACATATCTTTGTCTAGTTACCATAACATAAGCTTCAATTTGTGTGGAATTATCGCAAGATTTTGTCCCAATTTACCTATTTTGTTCAGTACAACCAGCATGCTAGCTAGCTAAGTGAAAATTATTAATATGTTTAAACATGGAAATGTGTGGCAAAATTCTCTTTAGCCATTTAATAATGCCATCATTTATAACTAATATGATATTGTTCCCAAGGCAACATTAGCGGCGGGGTGCAGCTAGTTTTGTTAGCGGCTTTCGACTGTCATTACAATAAAGGCTCAGGTAATGGGACAGTTGTTGAACTATGTGAACGTGCATGTTAAATTTTAAATTTAAATTATAATAATAAAAAATTACATTCGATGTTGACAATTTTCTGACATTATTGTCGCATAGAAATCTGTAACGATGTATGCAGCATTTAACTACGTTTTGTAACAAAACCATGCATCGGAGTGAATAATAAGTAAGTAATTAAAAAGTTTCCACCACGGCTCTCTATAGTTTTTAGCCTTCATTTTTATTTACAATGCTACCGGCCAATGTCTATAACATAAAAAAACTTCAAACAACTTACAATTCAGCGGGTGCGGCGCTCCCAACGGAGTACTAACTGGACCCTCATTTCTTCGCTAACTTGCGTTAATACGGCGTTAACTAGACTTATTCTACTTAACGTATCGGCCATCTCCGCGAATGGCATCGTTTAATTTCACGCCACTCGCGGGAGTTACGTTTCCAATGTACATTTATTTTCCATACTTATATTATGGTTTATTTTAACATTTAAGATTACTCTTAGAAAATATTTATCCAATTTGAAAAATATTTTCTTCCTTAGCCTGTAAATTGCGGAAGGCTATTTGTGGAAGGGTGTGTGGGTATTACTTATCTCTGCCTACCCCTTCGGGGACCCTTGTGGGAAGGCGTGAGGATATATATGCATATATATAATTATTATTAATTTTTTATTATAATAATATCATCATGCTACATGAAGAGATTCGCAAATCAACTGGCGTGATTGTAAAGATGAAGAAAGGCATGTTACGTTGGTTTGGACACATAGTAAGGATGAGTGAAGAAAGATTGACGAAGCAGATATACAAAGCAAAAAAGTTTGCAAGAAGAGGCAGAGTAAGGCCACGTTCCAACTACCTGGATCAAATCGATCGGACGCTCAAGGACGGGAACGTTAAGAGTACTCGAAAACGACGAGCATGTATGAAGAGACTGATGAATGTCGACGAAGCGAAAGAGGTATGTAAGTCTAGAGAGAACTGGCGCTCTATACTCTCTGCCTACCCCGTTAGGGACTTAGCGTGATGATATGTATGGATGTATCATGCTACTTATAGAAAAAAAATTGGCATGGCGATAGATTGTTCGCTGGATTAACACATAGGATTTGTTTCATTAAAGAAAAAGAAACTACCAATAATATCAATTTTTTTGCGGTGCAAACCATGACACTCAGCTACTGTTAACATTAAATGAGTATCTTGAAAGAAGAACCCTATAGTCAGTTATTTAAAATGCGTATAAATATTCTTCACAAATTACATTTAAAGCAATAAATGGCATATTCATGTAGTTTGAAGCCAAATTGTTCAAACAGTGGGCAGAACATGAACAACAACACACGTAAACTAAAACGCATAAATGTGTAATTGGTGCCTAAAAGGGCTTTTGCAAGCATTGTGAAAGATAGTGACTAAATGGTCTCTAGTACAGTCACACACATAAGCTTATGTAACCCACGTAACTCCGTGTCGTGGCAGGTAATGGGTACGCGCTCCGCACCGCATCAGTCGGCTGAGCGAAGTGGAGTAAGCAAACGACCCGCATTTCACTTTCGTTCGCGGCTGTACAGTTAGGTGGGTGCGAGTGGCTACGATACCCGGAACATGACTGGTTATTACAGTAGCTTGCAAAAAATATTCGGATTATATTTATAGCCTGGAATTGTATGTGGAATAAACCTTTAGGATGTTGGATTGATAGTGAGTACTACTCTGAATATAGAGCTTTTAATTGACTGTTTAAAAAGATTTGTTACTCTAGAAACCGAACTTTGAAACGCCTAAAAGGCTAAAAGGAACAGTCAAAAATATTTTAGTAGTAACGAGAGTCAAGAGTACGACTGAAAGCTAGGTATCGTTTTGAGCCACTTGACTTAAAGAAATATATAGGTCTCACCGTAAGCCGTTTCAAAGGAGTTGCCTTCTGCAACTGCTCAGGCTGTGGAATGGTCCCCTATTGAGGTTTTTCCTACACTAAAAGATTTTCAGTAAAGATATGATTTTTCTTTTGAGACGGTAGTGCGTAAGTTTTGGTATTGCGCTCATAGGGCACTGCCTTACCGCTTACTATGAGAACAGCATGCTTATCGGTCATCTTAATGGTATAAAAAAATCCTAATAGCAGAATATATGCATCATAAGTGCATATATAAATTAATTGCTTATTTAGCATTTCGCATAATTAAAGGGAACTAATGCTAAATTAAAACGTCAAACATCTTCTCCCGACAGGATTCTTCTTGGAAACGATGGTAACGGTATTTTTATAATTTGATCATACATATATGATGATCAGTTAGGATATTATAATTATTATTCTACGTTTGCCTTACGTTGAATAAAATATTTATGAATAATAATAAATAAAAAAACATTTTTGAATTTAGATCTTTCTTATCACGGTACTCTCTCTCTCTTTTTTGGGTACTGGTGTTGTTGAATGTTGGTCGTATAAATTATGACATGCCAGTAATTAAATCGTTCGGGCTCATTATCGTGGTATATTATTTCCGCTCTGTTAAACCAGTCATATTTTCTCATATTTCTTCCGTTTTCTGATACAACATTACATCGACTTAGGCGCCGTAGCATGACGTTCTCTCGAAGAGGCCCCGAAGGGATAAATAGATACCTTCCTGCAACGTGACAGTCGGCGAGTCCATCGTCATTTCTCAATGAGTTTTTACATAAACGTATACAGTTTTCCTCGCGATGTTTCCCTTCACTGTGTGTGTTAACTTACTTAATAAAACTCATCTCTATAACTTGCAGACTTTCCGATCTACACCACCAAGGCTCTCTCGGCGACATCATTATTTAAAAGTGGAATGGAGGTATATGCCTGGCTGGAGGCCTAGGTCTCGCCATTGACCGGTTAAGTAGCAAAAGTTCCCGGAACTCACGCTACGAGAGACAATACAAAAAAAAAAAATATATAATATATACATACATACATACATATCAAGTCCAAAGCCGGGGCTTGGCTTGGCTAACGGGGTAGGCAGAGAGTATAGAGCGCCAGTTCTCTCTAGACTTACATACCTCTTTCACTTCGTCCACATATATAATATACTAGTGGTCCCGCCCAGCTTCGCTTGGGTGAAAAAAGTAAATGCCCTAAAACACGATCACAGCGCCACCTATCGGGTCCAATTGTGAATCTAAACCATTCTCAAATCGATCTGAAGACACACAGAAAATTTCATTAAAATCGGTCCAGTCGTTTAGGAGGAGTTCAGTCACATACACACGCACACAAGAAATATATATATTAAGATATATATATATTATAGGTATATACTTAACAGATGTAAAGGGGCAGAGTTATAGACATCAGATACATCAGTCTCTTACACATAAATTATTGCACCTATTATGACAACATTACGTCTCGGAAAGGCCCCAGAAGTGTAATTGAGAACAATTTGTAATGCGTGTCTTTAAGATACGTTCCCCGTAATATATTTATAACTGAGAGAAATTCTCCCTTAATCTGCGGTTAGACACGACCCGCTATAAATTGCGAGCCGAATCCGAGCGTAAAATGTATTTTCTAATGTAAATTGGGGCCTAATTTCTACAAAAACAAAACGACTAGATGGCGCTGCTGCTAGATCCCATCCATGGCCATTAGCCGATTTATAGCCGTGATCAACTCACTGCGGTTGCAAAAGAAATAATTTATCTAGCTTATAGAAAAACGGTAATCTCTTTACATTGCAAGGTTTTTTTTATTAGCTCCCGCGTTTGTGACTATGAATAAACGGTGAATAAAGCATTGTACATACATACATATCATCACACTGAGTCCTCACGGAGTAGGCAGAGAGTTGAGTGCCAGCCCTCTCTAGACTTACAGAACTCGTTTGCTTCATTTGCATAAGAATTCGCAAAAGAAAAGAGTAACCATGGAGTTTTTTGCCGGTTCTTCTCCATGGAAACGACCAACCCGAACCGTCCACCTTTTTCGACGTTTTATAAGTGCCCATCTAGGCCTATGTGAAATAAAATATTTTGATTTTTATTTTGCATATGGTGGGGCTGCCCCTTTATTCCAGTGCAGGGCATCAGGGATGTTTGCAGAAGCACGCATATAATGTTTTGACGGTACGCAGAGGAAGCGATGCGCGTCACTGGTGCGGAGAGTGCAGGCCAGTACCAGCATCCTGGCTATGTTCGCGAGTCGACTGGACTGTGCGTAAATTACTCACTGCTGCGCAATAGTTAGCGGCAGCGCTAGCGGTGAGCTGTGTTTTATAATTTTGTATTCTACTAAGATTAAGGTTAAGATCATGTTGCTGACAAAACTATGTAGACATTTTAGTCTGAAATAAATATATTCATTTATTTAATTCATTCATTAGTCTTTTCATTTTATTGATCGCCGATTTTAAGTATATTCATCATTATCTTTCATATAATATACCAGTAACATAATTATCGCGGTGAGAGTAATATAAAGTGAGAACCAATAAAATATGCTATATATCATCATATCATCACGCCGTGTCCCTAACGGGGTAGGCAGAGAGTATAGAGCACCAGTTCTCTCTAGACTTACATACCTCTTTCGCTTCGTCCACATTCATCAGTCTCTTCATACATGCTCGTCGGTTTCCTTGAGCGTCCGATATATGTATATATGGCGTCGTGAGCTTTCTCGCTCAGATGTTTACTACCAATCAACGTCGATATGGCTCCATTCAGATAATTACCGGCAGTTATCCTTATTTCCATAAACGCATTCCTCATGTGAACATGCTTCCGAGGTTCATGACTTTCATTAAGTAATACGATACAAATTATAGTACTCTTTAAGAACCTATCCTTTGACCACGCAAAGAACATAACAATAATATTTCTCAGATGGATTACGCCTTTGCCTTTGCTCAAACGTGAATCTGTATTTTTTTTTTTTTTTTTTTTTTGTATTGTCTCTCGTAGCGTGAGTTCCGGGAACTTTTGCTACTTAACCGGTCAATGGCGAGACCTAGGCCTCCAGCCAGGCACTTAAGTATTAAGCAACACAGCTAAGGGCACCCACTGTGGGGTGCGTGAATCTGTAAAAAGTTGTCATATTTTATATAGATAGTGCCATCCACGAAGACGCGCCCCACCAATTTCTAGCCGAGGGCGTCGCGGGATGCGGTGAGTATGACCCGACTCTATTAATCATAGTGTGCGTGTGCACTCATAGGTAATCAGTGTGTACCTTTAATACTCAAACATTAGAATAAGGTGGCACACTTACACAATAAAATATGAGGAAGAATAGTGGGGCGCGCCTTCGTGGATGGCACTATCTATACCTATTAGTATGCAATGATTTTTTTGTTCTTTTACCGGACGTAACGTAACGTAATTTTTTTGTTGAACGCTGAATCATTGGAATACTTGAGTTAATAGCATACTGGTAACCGTAAATGAACACAAAATATCCGTTTACCTTATCGGCGTAGTTGCAAAAGTAGTACAACCTAGATCGTGTTAGTATTAACTCGATTATGGCAACGAGTTATTAAACAACGATTCACACTTATAAGGGCACAATGAAGAGTTTCACGTTACGAAAGGCCGGAAAAACCTGCACAAAAATTATGAAGAGGCAGTTTGAAAGCGCTAAACTTAGGAACTAGGAATCTAATCCGAAAACAAAATTCTGTGCCTTTCCATAAGAAAAGATTTTTTTAAATAAAAATATATATCCTCACGCCTTCCCACAAGGGACGTTATTATGGGACGGCGTAAGGATAGAAATCACTAGAGTTAGGAAAACTAATTAGTACAGATATAGTAAGTTTGAATCGGCAGTCCGTACTATACATGTAGCTGATTAAACTACTCTACCCACGGCTCTTAAAACAGTGGATTAAATCTTCTTAAGCTCAGATTTCATTTCATTAATTACGCACTCGAGGCAATACGGTTCCTGCAAGATAATATCCATAAAGTAAGCTGCTTTATGGATACTAATTTTGTAATCGAATTTCGTAATTTGCTTTTGTGATATTCGATAGCATTCGATTCGTGGAGGATCTAGACATAAATTTCTATTTCCTCGTTCATGTCGATTACAACGTTTATATTTCGTACTAAGTCTGATATACACGCACATAAAATAAAAAAATATAAATACAAACGCATACAAACGCCAAGTCCCTCGCGGGTTGGCAAAGAGATCTCCTAGTCCCAAACTTAGCTATGAAAAAGATTTGCTTAAAGGTAAAAATATTGACTGAAACATCAGATGAGAATCCGTAGACAGCAGAAATCGACCTAAGATGTCTAGCTTCGCAGTAAAGAGATCTGACAACTAATCCAAGATGGCCGACAAACATGGCAATTAGAACATATTTTACCATCCATAATGCAATACTATACCGTTGATATTCTTGTGGTGACACAACAAAATTACGCAGGCTGAGCTATAATTTACATAACGTTAGTACTAAACCGTTACATCTAATCATGATCTATAGTTCATAGTATCTGGTCGAACTGTTACTTTACATAATCGTTGCGGAAGATCGATGAACTAGCTTCAAATACTTTGAATGCTGAATGCTACAGGATTTTAATATTAGCCTTAACATAAGCCGTGGTGGCCGAGTGGTTCAAGTAGTTGCCTGAAAACAAAGATCGCAAGTTCGAATCCCGACTGTACCAATGAGTTTTTCTGAGCGTAAGTACAGTGATTAGTCACACCACGAGATTTACCTTACCTTTAGAAGACGTATTATCCTTTATTTCGTTGTTTACCTTGCTTTCCCTAACCGTTAAGCGATTGCTCACTGTTGCTTATCAATCTCATTGGCACAGGTACTCTAACTTGTAACCTGTACGTTGGAACCCACCACTGTAACGACGGTTCTGATATTTGAAACATAAGCTTAATTCACGAACACACTTCTTAACACAGAAGCGCTAGAGAGAAAGCTTTTTCAAACGACTTCGCACACAATTCCTTACAGACACCTAGTCAGTTAAGATTCCATGCACATTCTATAATAACACTCATTATAACTGAAGCTAGAAGCGTATCTATACAAAAGATCTTACCCATTTACCATACAAGACAAGTGTTAGTTGTTAGCATAATCGAACCATCTGGCTTGTTAACCCATTCAACGCTAGAGTTTATGTGAATTGCATTTACTGACCTACCAAGGACGTTCAAGGCTTTTGTTGGAGGAAATCGAAGTGCAGAAACCAAACTCTTTGAGGAATAAACATGTGGAAAATTTACTCACTAATTATTCAGACAGCCGTCTTGACTAGTGGTCAGAGCTCCTGACTGCGAAGCTTAAGGTCACGGGTTCGATTTCCCGGTAAGGGCAGATATTTGTGTGATGAACACGAATACAATTTACCTTAGTCTTGGATGTCCTATGTATTTACGTATATATCTATCTATGTAAGTAAATATATCGTTGCCTAGTTACCATATCACAAGCTTTGCTTAATTTGGGGCTTTTTAATTTATCTCACCAGCATGCGATTGAATCAAACTGACAAACAAAATTACTATCCGTTGACCACGTTAGTACTTGGTATGACTTTCCGATTTACTCCTGTCAAATTGTCATTTAAATATGGAATGTATAAAAGTTCACCATTGTTGTTGACCGTATAGAGGCCAAAAAAAATTATTGTGAAAAGAACACAACGGTCAACGCTTTTTAGCCGATTTGTTTTTACTTGTTTTCTGTAAACTCAAAACAAAAAATACATAAAGCTATTTTTGCGTTTTGCGTGCCAAACAATTGAGAGAATGAAATAGACGGCTAATGATGTAGGAAAGCCTATTACCGATTCTGGAAACAGTCGTTACTTCCCATGTCTATTGACGCGATGCTGTTAACACCCTGTCAGTGCAAGTGCGAAAGCATTATTTATGCACAGATCCTCCTTGTCCATCAGATTGATAAATAGAGTTAGTAGTTCAGTAGTAGAGTATACATTAATAGTATGTTTATATTTGAAAAACTGTTATAAAAATCATATCTACACGAAATATTATAAGGTACGTACGTATTGTCGTACTTGAGTAACGACGATGGATTTGCCATCTGTCACAAAGACTTCGCATCTCTTTCTCTGGCGGAATGTGGGTATGTGGATACTTCCAATAAACCTCTGCCTACCCCTTCGTTGAGCATTGTGGGAAGTCGTGAAGATATGTATGTATTATCAGTATGATCGTTTAAACGCTAATCCCTACTTATCCGATTAACATACGCCTGAATTTCTTGTCAACTGTTTTCCTTCACCGTAAAGCTCGTAGTGTGACTAATAATAGTACTTAAGTTCATAAAAACTCATGAGTACCAGTCGGGATTCGCACTTGCAATATTTTTGTTGCAGGCAAATGTGGCGAAAAGTGGGTGTGTGGGTACCACTTACTACTTACCTCTGCCTACCCCTTCTTTGAAGACGTATCCTTATGGGAAGGCGTGAAGATATAAAAAAGCTCCTTTATAAAGGTTCCTACGGGTATTATATTCGGCACTTAAAACCACTTTACTTATTAATTTTCTCACTGTGCCTACATGTCGAGCAAACAAAGCTAAGTGGGGTCAGACACTGTTCGGATAATTTCGTCCGGTCGCCATTTTGTTATTAACTTTCCACACGCCAGTGAAATTGTTTGCACATGGGAAATTCTACACGTCCCACAATCGAAGACAACACACCGTTCACCATTGAGTGGAAATTATAGCGAGGACCGCTCCCTGTCAAGTAATAGGATAGGTTTTTACGTGAAGAGCGTACGGTAGCCGAGTGATTTGAAAGACTACCTGAAAATTTATATATAATATATCCTCACGCCTTCCCACAAGGGTCCCCGAAGGGGTAGGCAGAGGTGTACAGGTAATACCCTCACACCCACTTTCCGCCAGAGGTATATTAGGTGCCAACGTGACAGATGGCGAGTCCATCGCCGTTACTCCAGCACGACTATACATACGCCTTTGAATTTCTTCTCAGACGTATGCAGGTTTCCTCCCGATGTTTTCCTTCACCGTTAAGCTCGTGGTGTGACTAATCACTGTACTTAAGTTCAGAAAAACTCATTGGTACAGTCGGGATTCGAACTTGCGACCTTTGCGTCGCAGGCAACTGCTCGAACCACTCGGCCATCACGGCTTCTGGAAAACCACCTGGAAATTTAATATTGCAGATACAAACATTAGTGGTTACTATTTTTTTGTGAAGTGAACAGCGTATTAGCCAACCACGAGTAAACCAATGTCTTATGGAAACCTTGAGGAGAAGTAGCTAAAAGATTACCTAAGATAAAAGATAACCTAGTTTTCATTACACCTCTTCCCACCCCTTCGAGGAACCTCTATAGACCGCAAAGGTATAATTTTAACCACGTGCTTTTAGGTTTCATCAATGAATATTTTCCTTATTTCTTAACTAGCGGTCCGTCCCGGCTTCGCACGGGTGGACATAAGACTTTTTTTATAAAAGAAAATATAGCCACTCAAGGTGAATATAGCTTGTAGAATGAAAGAATTTTTCAAATCGGTCCAGTAGTTTCGAAGCCTATTCATTACTAACATACTTACATACAAATCTTACCTCTTTATAATATTAGCATAGATACAATAGTTATATAACAGGTAATTTCAGTAAACTAGATATTTTACTAAATAATAATAATAATAAATAATCTATGTCTTTAATTACTGACTTCCTATGGGACTTGGAGTGGCTCGTAATAGCTCGTAGCACTTACTTACGTACTTATCCACAATTTGAACTAAATGTGCCTCTCCGATTGATAATATTAATTATAAATTATATTAATTAAATTCAGGTATCACGTAATGGAGTAGGAGAATCAGAGATTTAATATCAGTGTAGGTAATTATTTTACATGAATACAGGTACAAGTACATATCACGCCCAGTCCCTCACGGCGTAAGCAGAGAGTTGAGCTTCAGTTCTCCCTGGACTTAAACACCTCCTTCAAGTCATCCCAATTCATCAGTATCATCAGCAACACTCTTTTTCTTGGAAATAAATGAATGCATAGAAATATGGGCGCAGATATTACATAGAGAAAGTGTGTGGAAGAATAGGCAGAGGAAGACTACGCTACAAATATGTCGATAAAATGGATCGGACATTCAATGATAGGAACGTCAAGAGTACCCGGCGAGCATGTATGAATAAGCTGATAAATGTAAGTCTAGCGAGAACTGGCACTCTACTCTTCCCTGTCTAGCCTGTTAGGGACTATCTTACGCCTTTCCGTAAGGGTCCCCGAATGGGTAAGCAGAGGTGTTTAGGTTTTGCTTGCTTAATCCAGGACAAACTTTGAATGTATAATATTAGCTGGATGAACCTGTATTTACACCCCTTACCGCCGGTTTCTGGTACAATTTTAGCACGATGAATTAGTCAACACTTTGTCACAATAACAATTTGTTAACAATCTGTCATCGAGCTTTGAGTTTCTAGAACGCAAATCATCGAAAAATTAACTAATCTACTGTTGACAGCCGAATTATTTTTTAAAGTATATCTATTTCCCTCTAGCTTATAGCTTCGTCTTTGTCTTGCAATGTCAAAGTATTCCCGCCGGGAGCTGAAGTTTCGTTAGTTGGACAAAAGTTTGATTTGTTGTTGTTTATCTTGTTTGTTTAGGTACTTCAGTTATCGTGTGATAAACAAGTGTAAAGAATATAAATAAATAAAGTGTAAATGTTAAAATGCCGCCGCTGTCGCGTAAAAATTACACAGAACGCGATCTATCTACTTATATTTTATTCTAATATTTATATTATATAATTTATAGTAATTCAACATATAGGTAGGTTCCCGACAGGGCTGATGATGATGATTTGAAACTTGCCAATTTCTAATATTTTTGCTATTATTAAAAGATTATTTCGATTTCTGTAACTTTACACACTTATGTCTTTGGGTTTGTCTAAAGAGATTCATATAAAAAAAATATCAGATTAAAAATCAAATAAAATTATATGAATAAAAATATAACCAATTCAAAACTAAAAATCAAAGGCAATGTTCTATTAATATTTCAACGTAAGGAATTAGGAAACCAAATAGCATTATTGATAGAAATTAAGTTTTATATTAATATTGCTATAAAAAACGAAAAATTAAAATCGATTATTTTGTAACATCCCTATATCCTATTAAATCCGCTTAGAAATTGGAGTTCAAATCGGAATACTTGCGTTAACACGTCGATAATTCCTCGATAATCTACAATTAAAAATTGTATGTCAACAATATGTTAACAAAGAGAAAATGCGTTCAGAAACTCAAAATGGCTCCAATCGGCAATTGATTTGGGATTTGACATACCGTTGACAAACTGCCAACAGTTTGTCAGTTGAAGCTTCTAGCAACCCAAACTACGTCTAATTAGAGATTAACAATCTGTCACGTAATTTGATGGATAGAAATGCGTACGAGAAACCGGCTGTTAGTCTTTCAAACTCTATCCAATAGTACACGTTCGCTTAGTCTACGACAAGGCCAATGTGGGTTTGTCTCAATATATTGTTATTAGTACTTGAACAAACCACAGTGCTTACAGAGTAAACAAATATCAGTTACCATAAATAATGATTGAATGAATAACTCACGCCTAACATATACTTAACAGATGAGGGAACGATCGAAAGTGACGTGAATTCGGTTCAACAACTTGAAAGCTCGACTAAAGTGCGCATAAATTGTGAATTACAGGGCTTTCCTAGTCTCAAGACTCAGTATTGTTTTGAATGTATTTACTTAACTACAATATTGTATTCATATTATTATGTAGTTTTAATAGTTTTGTGAAATTGCCACTGCAATTTTTAAGTCACTAACTAAATACAAAAAAATCTAGAAAGGTAAGCAAATGTATAACATAGTCGTCTTTTGCTAGATATCATCACGTTCATTCCTCAGATGGTTATACTAAGACGCTAATGTGCCCGATGGCGAGTCTGTCACCGTCTCCAAAGTACGGCAATTTATACAAGTCATTGAATTTCTTCTTAAGTATATAGGTTTTCTTACGATGTTTTCTTTACCATTAAGCTCGTAGTGAGATAAATCCTACTAACATCATAAATGCGAGTTTGTTTCTCGTTCGCGAAAAACTACTAAGCCGCGTTGGATGAAATTGTATGTTTTATTTCAGAAAAATATTACATATTAAATATGGATTAAATAATTTTACTCGGTAATTATTATTCAATTACTATGTTTTATAAAACTTATTGAAACTTATTGACATATGGTTAATTTCAATTATAATAAAATGACAGTGACCACTGCGAGCCGTTTGGTAAAGTCTCTTGATTTGAAACCACACCAATCATGTGTGTGATAAGAAACACATATGTGAAGTTATGTCTAGATCTGTCACGTTGGCATGGTCTAAAATTAGGTAAATTTGTTCGAAATAAAAACACATTGTTAGTGAAAGTGCGGTGAACATTCAATGATCGCGTGAGTTTGTAATCAATTGGCTGCAGATTTCGGGCGTTATATAGGATACTTTTTACCTAAAGAAATTAAATACTGAAGGTTAAAACACCAGGCCTACTTGTATTGCTATGATTTTGTTAAAATTATCCTTTTATTGGAGTTTACTCCTTAAGAATCGATTTTCATATATAAGGCGCCCGGTATGAGAAAAATATGAGAGGTAAAATCTACTGATGAATGACCTCGTTACGTTTTTGGTGCGCATGCACCAATGGTGCGCAACTTTCTAATTTGGTTGTGACCAACCGCGCTCAGTACGCCGCCGCCGCTTGTGTGTGACAGTTGTACAATCCGCTTTCAATAAGTTTGAAAAACAAGTGCAGATATGCCGTATTGCTCCATTCTTGAGTGCAGGAATGATAGCCGGACAAAAATCTAGCTAATAGTGGCATTTCCTATCATCGGGAAGTGTTATTTAATTAAATTTTATTTTATTACGTTAATTTTGTTTTATGTCCAAATTTTTTTTAATTGTACAATACAAAAATCAATCTTATGTAAGGGCAATAAGATCGAATTTTATCTGTAATAATAGTTAAAGAACTTTCTAGAAAATTGCATCAGTTTCGCGCTACTCAACCAGTGCGAGGGAGTAGTCAATAAAGTATCGATATCGATAATCCGATTTTTACGATAGTTTTACTACTTATTTATCAACATTCCTAATGAAATATTTGTGCACATCTGAAATTGACTATTGTGAAAAGTTTAATGTAAAATATTTCGCCGATTAGTTATAATAAATGTATATAAAATGAATAAATATATATTTATATATGTATATTATTTTCAGTAATTTGTTAATTTACCCTTTCATATGGTATTAATCTTATTTTCAGTTGGATAAACTCTTTTTGCGTATGTTTAGACAATCGTACTTAAGGAGTAAACTCCAGTCGTGCGTCGGAGCTGACACACACAATTTTTTTAATATTATTTCGAAGAGACTTAACTTAGCTGAGCACTAGGATAGGGATTAGTGACACAACGAGCTTTACAATGTAGGAAAAAATCAAGAGGAAACCTGGATTAGTTTGAGAAGAAATTGAGACGTGTGTACAGTTGTGCTTAACTCGCAATCTGTCATGTTGGCATCGAAAATATATCTCCGCGGAATGTGGGAGTGTGTAGACACATCTGCCTGCTTTGAGGACCATTGTGGTAAGGCGTAAAGATAGATATTTGTCACTTAATCACGCCAAAACAGCTGAATGATATTGGATAACATGATACAGTGATATATTATCATTTGATACAGTGATATATTATCATTTGATATAGTGATATATTATTATTCGATACAGTGATATATTATCATTTGATACAGTGATATATTATTAGCTGGAACACATAGACCGAATTTGATTACCGAAAGAAAACACGTATGCCAGGACTCGAGCAGTAACCCTTTTCTTGAATTTATTAGTAAATTTGCGAAGCACAGGTTATATCTTTTACAATATGATCTGTATGAATTTGTGTTATATTTTAACTAACTAGGTATTGTATGGTAATACATTTTTTTTTATCCAAATTATGATAACTTGTATAGTTTTAATGCCATAACGGTGAAAAGCGTATCTCACCTATTAATTTCAAGATATAAAATATTCCAACTTTATGAGGGTAATAATACAAAAAGAAAGTTTACATACAAAGAATTAATTAAAATGTTTATTTAATAAATTGATCATAAAAATAAGAAAAAGTTATATCTCTTTCATTATATAAACCTACGCGTTTGTTTTGACCAAATAGTAAGGTGACCACAAAATAAACATCGCTCTTCGTCAAGTGCGTAAGTTAAATAGACTCTCAGATAAACAAAATATGTTTGGTCACCCTAAACATCAAAGGTCCACACGTCAAACAAATAAGAGCGTATCGTCTGCCCAAGTGGTAATTTGTACGAAAGTGAAACGGCTTTTCACTATCTTCCGTCTCGCTCTAACTTTATTCTTTATGGTACCATAGCTGTCATATTTTACGAGCCATGTGAGTTTGATTAAACGGGACTCTCGCTCTCGGCCGCCGTACCGAGCAGACGTGTGCTCCCACCGCTCCCGCGCTCTGCGCCCGCTACGACCGGCAGAAGCCACACCCGCCGCTACGCAAATCGCCACGCGTTAGCTAGCCGCTACGCACCGCACGTGGTGATTGTTGGTCGCCTTTTTCAAGGCAACAACAATCACAATTCTTGTTTCTCGACAATAATATTTGTCCCCTTCCGGGAAAATCCACAGTTTCGTGGTCATTCGGTGGAAACCAAACGGTGCCAACGAAACCGAGTGGGGCGCTGACCCGTTGCGCTCTCAGCCTTGCCCCTTCAGGGTAAGGCTAAAAACGGTTGGGACCAGGTTCACCGGCCTTGGGGTCTACCCTAGTCGCGCCTGGTTATCACCCACCGCCCACCCTACCTATCCCTTACCTCCTATCCTCCGGTGTTAGTTTGGGCACTGTCCACGGACTAGTGCTCTCTACACCGGAACTGTCAGGAACCCGCTGCACAATAAGACTGGCAGCGGGAATACAAGCTTAGGGCTCACACCATAGGCACACTCACCTCCCTGTCTACACCCGACAGGGAGGGTTCAGTACACACCCCCGGGTCAACCCCCCGGGGATCGGTCTCCTAACGTTTAAGTCACCAGGGGTTTCTTTGCGTGTTTCTTCCCCTGGGCGACCGCGCCCCGAAACACGTTTCCCTTGCCGCTTTGCCTTCCCACGTCTGCATCCACCATGTCCACAATAATGGACCCCCAAGCCTCACTGGCTTTCCTCGCGCGGCTCTTAGAAGCCGTGCCCACCCTCCGACGTCAATATGACGAATACACCCGCGATGTAAACGCGGGTACCCCCACTGCCGAGGCGACAGCAGCGCTCGACAAGAGCGCCATCATAGCCGTAACAAACGAGGCCAACAAGTCTCAAGACTCCCCCTTGTCCCCCGAATCTGTCATTGTGGACTCCGAAATGGAGTCACTGCAATCCGAGTCGTCAGAGGGCTCCTCGGACGAATTTACGCCCGTCACGGGCTCCAAGAAGCGCGCCAGACGCGCTAAAAAGAAGGAGGCTTCAACCTCACCTTCTCCCCCCACTAAAGCCCCCAAGACCGTGCCCGTACCCTCCGCACAGTCCTCCCCGGTAGCCCCCTCCCCGGCACCCCCCTCCCCCGCCCCCCTCGCCTCTCCGGAAGCCGAAGCCCCTCAGGCTAGCCGGCTCTCCCCCGTCCCGCGACCTACGCGGCCTTCCTCGACGAAGGAGCGCTCTTGCCCCCCCGTTTTCGTCCACACTAAGTCCAAGTGGACGGAAATCTCCGGTTGGTGTAAAACCAACCGAATCACCTTCACCCGTGCCACGGCCACAGCTGAAGGCATTAAGGTGCACCTCCCGAATTCGACCGAATTCAGAGCCTTCACGAGGCTCCTGCAGGCCAGAAGTGTGGAATACCACACTTATGATCTGCCGGAGGACCGTTTACTCCGGGTCGTCATCCGCGGCGTCCCACGCGAAATCGATACCGAGTCGATCAAAGATGATCTGAAGGCTCAGAATGTCGCGGTGAAGGAGGTGCACCGCATGCACCGACAAAATGCCGGAGAGGCATTCAACATGGTTCTCGCCATCTGCGAGAACTCCCCCGACGGCAAAGCCGTCTTTAAGATAAAAACCTTATGCCACCTGTCTGGCATAAGGGTTGAAACCCCCCACAAGGGCGGCCCTATAGGGCAGTGTCACAACTGCCAACTATACGGGCACGCTTCGCGTAACTGCAACGCGAAACCCAGGTGCGTCAAGTGCCTGGGCGATCATGGGACGAGCGACTGCTCGCGCCCTAAGGACCGCACACTCGCCGACTCACCCCCTAGTTGCGTGCTGTGCCGCCAAGAAGGCCACCCGGCCAATTACAGGGGATGTCCCAAAGCCCCCAAACCCAGACCGGTCGTGGTCAAGAGGGCAGCGGCCCGCGAATGGCGTAACGCCCCCCCCGCGCAACCCGCCCCACCTCGACCTTCCCCGTGGAGGGCCCTCCCTCCGAGGGACTTTCCACCCCTCCCACAAGCGTCACCCCCGGTCCCCTCAGCGGCCCCGAGCCCGCAGATTACACCTCTGCCGTCGCTCTCCACCGCCAAACCTCAACAGCCCCAGCCCCAGGCTGCTACTCCCCCGCGTAGACCCCAGGCGGTCCAGCCCACTTCCTCCCCCTCTGAAACTTCTGCCAACATGGCATTCCTAGCGGATCTTTTCTCCACCGTCAACCTCTCAAGGGTTAACGAGATGGCACGAAGCCTCAGGGCCGTCCGAAAGGACCCTCTGGCCCTCCTCAAAGTGCTCGGCGACTACGCCGATGTATCAGAGTCCCTGGCTACCTTCTCGTCCAACCAATAATGGACTCAAACGTAAGCAGCAGAATCAAACCCCGATCACTTTCAATTGGCTACTTTAATGCCAACGGCATTCACAGCCAAAAGGAAGAGATCGCCGCGTTCCTCCGCGACAACAATATCGACGTTTTCTTAGTGCAGGAAACCTTCTTGAAACCATCACACCGAGACCCTAGAATTGCAAACTACTGCGTGGTTCGCAATGATAGATCTCGATCCGCCCTCGGCGGTACTTTGATCTATTACAAAAGGTCCCTGCACTGTATCCCGATCCAACCACCAACTCTCTCCCACATAGAGACCTCGATCTGTCGATTAGGAATGACCGGCCATCAGCCTATCACGATAGTCTCTGCATACTGTTCCCCTGTTAACTCGACGGCCGATATCAAAGCTGATATCAAAGTCCTCATCAACCTCAGTAGCTCAGTTATTATCGCGGGTGACCTGAATGCCAAGAGCGATGCTTGGAACAGCCACTCACGAAATAATAGAGGACGCCAATTGGAGGACCTCAGTGGGCTCCTCCAATTCGACGTCATTGCGCCTATGCACCCCACCCACTACCCCGAGAATATCAACCACCGACCGGACGTACTAGACATTGTGATCATCAAGAATGTAAGCCTCCGTTTGCACTCGTTGAGGTCGCACGACGAATTAGATTCCGACCACCGACCTGTTACCTTAGCGCTCTCCCCCCGACTAGGCCCCCCGGACTCAGGTCAGCCCCCACCTCAGAAAAAGATAACAGACTGGAGAAAACTGGAGGAACTCCTCAAGTCCTCTTCATCTGTTCACTTAGATAGTATCCCGCCCCTCATAGAGTCGGCAGCCGACACTCAAAAGGCGGTCGATTCCCTCACAGCTCACGTACAGTCAGCCGTGGACGCCTGTTCACGACAAGTTCCGGTGATGGAAGACCATCGCTGGAAACTTCCCGATGACGTGCGTGAACTGGTGACGGAAAAGAACGCCGCCCTCCGAGCGCATAGAGCTCACCCGACTGAAGCGAACCGCACCTTTCTGAGGTCACTCCAGCGCAATCTGAGATACCGCATGAAAGACCTGCGAGACGCTCGCTGGAACAAGTTCCTAGGGGAACTTGAACCGAGTCACTTGGCCTTTTGGCATCTCCAACGGAAACTTAAATCAGACAAAATCTCGTCTATGCCTCCACTCACTCGTCCAAATCAAGGGCCCGCCTTTGACGACGACGAGAAGTCCGAGTGCCTGGCCGACAGTCTCGAGGCTCAATGTACGCCCAGCACCTTGCCAGTAGACCAGCGCCACCTCAAGAAGGTGGACGCCGAGGTCGAAAGCAAACTATCCCACCCACCCTCCGAACACCCAGACCACCCTATCGCCCCAATCACGGTGGACGAAGTCCGGAAAGTGATCAAGGATCTTCACCCCAGGAAAGCCCCAGGTCCCGACGGGATCGCTAATAGAGTTATCAAACTCTTCTCTCCTTATCTCATAGTTTTGCTCACTGCCATCTTCAATGCAGCACTGAGCAACAACTTTTTCCCCCAATCCTGGAAAAGTGCAACGGTCATAGGTATTCCCAAGCCAGGGAAACCCAAGACCGAAGCCTCCAGTTATCGCCCCATCAGTCTCCTCAACGTCCTTGGCAAGATTTACGAGAGACTTATCTACAATAGATTAAAGAGTTTTGCAGACTCTAAGAAAGTCATACCTGACCAACAGTTCGGTTTTCGAACCAAACACTCTTGTGTCCAACAAGTCCACCGTATAGTGGAAGACGTCAGTAGCGGCTTCCAACTCGGTTATACCACGGGTATGCTCCTCTTCGACGTGGCGAAGGCATTCGACAAGGTCTGGCACAACGGCTTAATATACAAGCTGTACCAGTTGGGAGTGCCGGACCGTCTAGTACGCATAGTACGGGACTTTTTGTCGAACCGCTCCTTCCGCTACAGAGTCGAGGGCACACTCTCTTCCCCCCATCCCATACGAGCAGGAGTCCCGCAAGGCTCAGTGCTCTCGCCACTCCTATTCACGCTTTATACTAGCGACATTCCCCTCCATAGACGAGTTAAAAGCGCTCTATTCGCCGATGATACGGCTATCTACTACAAAGGTAGAACTCCCGAGGGAATTCACGACAACCTCCAATCCGCGGTCACAGCCCTGGGGCGGTGGTTCCGGAAATGGAGAATTGAAGTGAACCCCACCAAAAGCGCAGCCATTCTATTCTGGAAAGGCCTCGAACGCCCACGGGTAGCCCCCATCACCCTCTTCGGCAAACCCATTCCATGGGAAGAAAAAGCCAAATACCTGGGTGTGATCCTCGATCAACGCCTTTCTTTCCGTCACCACGTAAAGGCGGTACGCGCGCGAGCCGCCTTCGCGCTCGGTAGACTTCACAGCATGTTGAATGCGCGAAGTAAACTCTCATTGAAATCCAAGGTGAGGATTTACACGACGTGCATTCGACCAATCATGACATACGCGGGTGTAGTGTTCGCACACACTAGCAAGTCAACACTCAACCCCTTGCAAGTGCTCCAAAGCCGGTTTCTCCGGAGAGCCACAGGTGCCCCGTGGTACATGCGTAATAGTCAACTCCACGTTGACCTCAAAGTCCCCACTATAAAACAGTTTTTGAAAAAACTGTCCAAACGTCATTTCGATTCTGCTGTAAATCACCCCAACCCCCTCGTCGTATCGGCCGCCCGATACACTCCTTCCCTTATCTCGAAGATAAGGCGTCCAAGACACGCCGTCATCGAACCGGATGACGACATAACGGTCCTCCAGGACGCCCGACAAAAACATACCAACACTACAAAAAACCGACCACTGTTCCGTCCTCGCCGACGAGGCTCGACGCGAAAAAGCCGTAATGTTCCCCCCCGACCCCCACCGCAAACGCCGGCCCGCGCCGAGCCTGACGCGCAAATCCCGCCCCCAAATAATATTTAAATAAAATTACCAGTCCAGCCCAGCTCCCTTGCTCGCGATCCAGCAACGCCCTAAGCCGAGGTTCGTACCCCACAGGGGGTGCCCTTAGCTGTGTTGCTTAGAAATAAAGTGCCTGGCTGGAGGCCTAGGTCTCGCCATTGACCGGTTAAGTAGCAAAAGTTCCCGGAACTCACGCTACGAGAGACAATACAAAAAAAAAAAAAAAAAAAAAATTGATTAAACGGTTGGATAAGGTTTTCCCTTTGAATATACCTACTACATTTCCACGTGCAAGTATTGAAATCCAGTTGTCAATGGGGATACACTGTTATGACTTGTTCGACGTCGCATCCCTATCTAACTTTCCAAGCTTATCATATTGATCAAGATGTTAATTTACATCTCGTCGAAAGAGTTTTGAGCCGAAAACCTACTACATGTAGGTACTGTTGTTTCTAGTAATTAATCAATAAATAATTTAGACCATAGGACCATACATACATACCTACATATCATCACGCCAAGTCCCTAACGGGGTAGGCGGAGAGGATAAAGCGCCATTTCTCTCTAGACTTGCATACCTCTTTCACTTCGTCCACATTCATCAGTCTCTTCATACATGCTCGCCGGTTTCGAGTACTCTTGACGTTCCCGTCGTATGTACACGTATGACTCCAAGTAAGCCTGTGATCTAATTACAGGGACCTTTCCCTTCTTATTCCCGTAAAAGGTAACTCAAAAAAAGGTACGGATGTCAAATCAAATCAATTTGGAATAATCGAATTCTCTTTGAAAAAGACACCTTGACGGATGTGAAACGTATAAAGATACATGCCAATGGTATTGCTTTGTAAGAGACATTGAAATAAGTGCCTTGCATTCAATGCTAATGGTCACGTTGACAACTTTTTCTCATTTTTTTTTGTATAGTAAGTAAGCAACAATCTATTGTCAGGCCTTGGCTGTTCCCCCATACTTAAGTACTAATGCTGTAACATAATTGTTATCATATACCAAATGACTTGAAAAGAATGGAGATGGATCCATGGAGTTTCTTGCCGGTTCTTCTCCACGGAAACGATTAACCCGAACCGTATACCGTAAGTGTCCATCTAGACCTATGTGAAATAAAATATTTTCATTTCGATTTCGACTCACTTTCAATAAGCATTGCTCACTCATTTAACAAGGTACGCTGAAGGAGTAGGCAGAGGTGCTAACTCTCACCCACCAGAGATACATTTAGGCGCCAACGTGACAGACGGCGAGTCCATAGACACTACTCAAGTACGACTATACATACGCAAACGTCTACTGGATTCTGTCAATCTAAAGTTCAACTAAAACATGTAAAGCATTATTACTTATTATTACTGTTCTTAAGAACAGAAAACTATTTGTTAAAATGGAGGTTCGAACTCGCAAACTTGATTTTTTGGCGTCTACTTGAACCACTCAGCTATACACTGAGTGTGCTTGATTAGTGCGTGATCGTAAAAAAAAAAATTTCCTCGATGAATAAACACGTAAAAATCTCTTTAAATTTCGCGCAAGATTATCAAGAGGTAGTCAAACATTTGAACTGGGTCCAAAATAAGAGACCGGAAATTATTTGCGTTAAGGATTATTGGCTTAACTCAGATGTTAACGGTGCAGAGGCTAAAATTTGAATAAAAAGCTTAGTAAATATGGCAAAGTGTACCTGCGAACTTTTGAATTGGTATTTCTTTCTTGAATCATTCTGCTATTCACTAAGTGTTCATATCACCATCACAGTACAAGAATTATTTAGTCCAGAGACGTGTTTTGTCAAAAAAGTATTTACTTATTTATTACATACATACATACATATCGTACCGCCGAGTCCCCCAAGCGGTAGGCAGACAGAGTGGAGTGCCAGTTCTCTCTACACGTACAAACATTTTTCGCTCCATCCACATTTATCTGTCTTTTCATACTTGCTTGCCGGTTTTGAGTTCTCTTAACGTTCAGATCCATTAATGTTCGATCAATTTGATCTAGGTAGCTTGAACGCGCCGTTCTTGGCTATAAAAAATTCAGTCTTACAATAAAATTTTAATGTATATTTACCAATTTTTTTCCTAAATATAAAAGTTTACTCAAAATAATTTTTTTATATTGTAGAACTCCGTATAAAAATACAATGAATACACACCCCATTCTGGATGGATCGTATAACCTCGGAACATAATCCGGGATTTACGAGCAAATCTGCGATAAGCACGAGCTTCGCCGGATAGTAAACTGGAGTCTTTGTTACTCCGACACCGAACAAGACGTATATATTCTGCCACCAAACCTTCGCTTCAAATGAATTCCAGATTTCCCTTGTTCAAAATAATCGTCCCTTGGTCGTCACGTACGGTAGCTTACCTCCTTGCCTTTTGTTAACGATGAAGGTTAAGTTAATAGGACAGAAAGACAAATATGTAAGACCGTAGATTCATGCTCGAATTCAGTAGTAAAATATGAGTGTACGAATACCAATTCTGATAAGTGATAACGGTGTAAATACATATAATATATTGAATGTTTCATAAAAATATATTTCAAACAATATTTTAATATAAACAATTTGCACACCGTCTGTATAACAAATAAAACCAAACAAATAAAACATTAAAGATTTATTATAGTCAAAAAGGATTATAACGATTAATTAATTTAAAAAAAGAATTCAACAAATCATAAATCTATAAACAGAATGTGTCAAATGCAATTTACCTGTGAAAATTATTTGGTAAAATGCATATCAATTAATTGGAATAAATATATTTTCAAATCGTCGTAAATTATCTATCTTATCGTCACTTAACCAGAATCGGCGAAAAATTGTGCGTTAGATGCTTACTGTAAAATAGCTCACCGTTGCCCGCCCTCGGCGTGGGGCGGGCGGGCGCGGCCAGCGCTAGTAGCGCGAGCGCCCACCACCATGTCATCACAACCACACCTGGAGACAAAGAAACATGTATTATAGAAATCGTCTTACTCATGTATGAAGAGACTGGACTGGGACGAAGCGAAAGAGGTGTGTAAGTCTAGAGAGAACTGGCGCTCTATACTCTCTGCCTACCCCGTTAGGGATTCGGCGTGATGATATGTATGTATGTATATCTCAGTCATGTAGTTGGTGTACAACTTGGCTAGTAAGCCTTACACGAGCCCTGACGATTCGAATAGAGATCCGGTTTTTTTTTGATTTGAGGTATTAGCCTTTATTATAAGCACTTATATAGGTGTCAGCGACGCAAAATACATACATACATATTATTTCGCTGTCTTAACGGGGTAGGCAGGGAGGCCAGGGAGCGTAGGGCGTAATATTCTGCGTATTACAAATTCGAATTCCAGCTAAACGCTTTTCAGAAATGGCGATAGACTCGCCATCTGTCAAGTTGGCACCTAAATAGCTCAATCTCTGGCATAAACGTCATATTGTATATAAACATTCTTTTAAGAATATTTTTTAGTTATTATTATTATTATTTTTTTTCTTTTTTTTAGTAGTAAGTAAGTTTTTCATATGATAATATATATATATATCCTCACGCCTTCCCACAAGGGTCCCCGAAGGGGTAGGCAGAGGTGTATAGGTAATAAATACCCACACACCCACTTTCCGCCAGAGGTATATTTGGTGCCAACGTGACAGATGGCGAGTCCATCGCCGTTACTCAAGCACGACTATACATACGCCTTTGAATTTCTTCTCAGACGTATGCAGGTTTCCTCTCGATCTTTTCCTTCACCGTAAAGCTCGTGGTGTGACTAATCACTGTACTTAAGTTCAGAAAAACTCATTGGTACAGTCGGGATTCGAACTTGCGATCTTTGTGTCGCAGGCAACTGCTCGAACCACTCGGCATTTTTTTCAAGTTTTTCATGTTATGTCAAATATAAGTTGTCAATATAATTGTAATTATATTATAAAAACGTAATACGTATAAACGTAAAAAGTGCATATGCTCATCACGTGAATATTATTTTGGAACCTCATAAATGTAACTGTTAATTTAAATGCATATATATTGGAGAGCTAGCAACAAAAGGCTCATAAATCTAACAGTATCAGTTGCTTGTCGATAGAACAAAGCGCAACTACGTTACGGTATTTTATCCAGGCCCTCATAGGTAGGGTTACTTGATCCGAAATTTGATACCATGACAAAATTATTAGACATTAGTCTTAGGTTTGATTCTACGATTGTATTTCGTGCGCTGTGAACTATCCTTATACAAAATATTATTCACCCGCGTAAAATTTGATTTCATTAAATTTTTTTCAGCAATGAATCTTTTGTTGCTGGGAAAAGGGTGATGTTCCGGACGACTGGAGGCGAGCAGTCATCGTGCCTTTCTATAAAGGAAAGGGATCACGATTGGACTGCTCAAACTACAGAGTCATCAGCTTGGTCAGCTTAGCTAGTAAAGTGTACACGAAGATCCTGACGATAAGAATGCAAGAGCGATCCGAAAGGTTTCTCTGGGAATCCCAAGGTGGATTTAGACCAGGAAGAGGATGTATTGATCAAACCTTCTCGCTTCGCGGAATCGCGGAAAAGTTTTTGGATATTAACCAAAGGGTTTTCTGCGCTTTCGTCGACTTGGAGAAGGCATTTGATAGAGTCGTACGAAAGGAACTCTGGGACGTGTTGCCTGGATATGGAGTGAGCAGTTCCCTACTGCATGCCGTGAAATCACTCTATAGTGATAGCGAGGCGTGCGTTAGGGTTAACGGTGAGATGTCACCCTGGTTTGATGTGAAGTCGGGGGTCAAACAAGGGTGTATCATGTCTGCCTGGCTGTTCATTATATATCTAGATAACTGTCTGAGAGCACTAAGAACGCACGGATGTGGAGTGAAAATGGGACACTTAGTGGTCAACTGCCTATTATACGCGGATGACGCGGTCTTACTGGCGTCATCAGAGGGCGAACTGCAGTCACTAGTTACCATAATGAAAGAGGAATGTGAAAAGAAGGGGCTGCGCCTAAACGCTGGCAAGACTAAGGTTCTGGTATTCGAAAGAGATGAACAAGTGACCGAGTGTGCTATATCGGTAAATGGGCAAATTCTAGAGCAAGTGAATGAATTTGTATATCTTGGAAGCATGTTCACACGAGATGGAAAGTATGAAAAAGATATTGAAAGAAGAATAACTGCCGGAAATAAGGTGAATGGGGCCATGTCGGCGTTGATGGGCAGTAAAAGTCTGAGCAAGAATGCTCGAGTTGCTGTCCACAACGCGATATTGGTACCTACCTTGTTGTATGGCAGCGAATCCTGGGTATGTCAGAGGAAGTATGAAAATAGCTTGAATGCAGTTGAGATGCGATCGCTTCGAAAAATGTGCGGAGTAACGATTTTAGATCGAGTCCGCAATGAAGAGATTCGCAAATCAACTGGCGTGAATGAGGGCGTGATTGTAAAGATGAAGAAAGGCATGTTACGTTGGTTTGGACACATAGAAAGGATGAGCGAAGAAAGATTGACGGAACAGATATACAAAGCAAAAGTGTGTGCAAGAAGAGGCAGAGGAAGGCCACGTTCCAACTACCTGGATCAAATCGATCGGACTCTCAAGGACGGGAACGTTAAGAGTACTCGAAACCGACGAGCATGTATGAAGAGACTGATGAAAGTGGACGAAGCGAAAGAGGTATGTAAGTCTAGAGAGAACTGGCGCTCTATACTCTCTGCCTACCCCGCTAGGGACTTGGCGTGATGATATGTATGTATGTATGTATGAATCTTTTGTCTTAATCCACCTGATTATTTATCTTTGTGCCAAATTATATTAATTTCCATTCAATAGTTTTTTGTGTGAAAGAGGTACAAATAGCCTCACAAACTTTCACTTCTATATTTTAGCAGTATTATAGTATGATTTACTAGTTAAGACCATTTACCTAATACATAATTTAATTAGACGCCTGATAGATGGATATTGGTCCAGTCTTTAAGCGTTCATCATATTTGTAGTTGATTCGATCTTAGCCGTAACTAAGATTCGTGTCATAAGCATATTTGGTACTCTCTCTTTTTTTCTTTTCTTTCGCGCATTTTGCTAGTTGTCTCACTACTAATAATAATAAATAATATATCCTCACGCCTTCCCACAAGGGTCCCCGAAGGGGTAGGTCTCACTAGTATTCCAGTATATTATCATTAGAACTGGCTCTGTATTGGAAGCTACTCAGTATGGTAGACAATATATTTACAACAATATATCTGCCATCGTCGCAATGACATAACATTCATACATTTTGTAACGCTGTCTCTCAAGGGGTAGGCAGAGTAAAGCGCTAGTTCTCTCTAGTCGTACACACCGCTTTCCCTTGATACACCTCTCAAGGAGTAGGCAGACAGAGTAGAGCACGAAGTAGTTCTCTTTAGATTTACTCACCTCTTTCACTTTACACATTAACCAGACTCGTCACACATGCTCACCAGTTTTGTTATTACAACATTTTTCGATCATAAACAAATAAAAAAACGTTAATTCATTAATGTTTTCACATCCATAGAGCAAAGTACTCTACACACACAATTACGTTTAACAGTTGTTGTGCTAGATTTATGCACTCCATATTTTTGCTGGCCCAGTTTTGATACGGAGACTATTAAAGCGGCGATAAGGCCCAAGAAAGGTCCTGGAATCGTTAACGTTTATGGCAGAAGCAGTAAAATAATATTTATTAATAAATTACGATGTTTACTCCAAGAAATAGCTTTCGGCGGTAATTAATATGTATTTTACCGTGATTGTAAAGGAAGACGTATTTTCTCTGCGTTCTGTGATTACGAACTTACGAACAGAAATCGTTTATTACGTAAGTAATTAAGGGCGGTTATAAGCTTTCGCGATTTAATCGCTCCGTGTTGACATAGTGGTTCAATAATATCCGAGATTACAGGTTCGAATTCCAGTATATTTACTATGACGTATGAGTTTTTTTTTTAGTATTGTAATTTACGTATCTCCCCTAGAGTTTTGCGTTGCGGAAGTTATAGTGCTAAAATACATTCGATATACTCGGACAGTCAAGCCACCTGTCACGCCGGCATCTTTAAATTATTATATCTCTGTCATGTGGGTGTATGTATCATCATAAATCGAAACCATCATTGTAAATCTCTCTGTTTATTGTGGAACATCATATGAACATCCACTCTGTATGTGTGAACTCATAATAACAGACAGACACAGCAGGGGACTTGCTTTTATAATATTAATGCCCAAGTATTATTGGGATACGAAGTTTAAAATAACATTAGTCCGAAAAAGGAAAGTTAAATTAAATTGCAAACTTGGGTATTACAAAATACATTCTCAAATTGTGTCCCCCGAGGGTATTCGCAAACTAAGTTAGTTTAAGTAAGTAAGAATAGCTTTCTATAACATAGACGTAACTTCGCGAATTTTATGAAGCTTTTTATGAAGTTGCCGAATTCGCTGTCGACAAGTTTTTAGGAAATTCCTAAACAAGTTTACAACTTTATTATGCATGAGAACAGCGGCACGAAACTCTACAACGCAATCACAGCTTTACTGCACATAGCTAAGGTACAAAATTAATTGTATCTTAAACAATGATTGCTTCTCTTTAGTACAAAAGGATTATTGTGACTTTCACAAATTAGATTTATCATATTATACTAAACGGAAAATAATCTGGGGCCTTGCCATGACGTGCTTTCATCATTTGTACTTAAAAGTGCGAAAGAGAACATCTTTAAATGTACTACACCGAATTCATAAAAGATATCGATCCTATCATTTTAAATATCCCGCTGGAGACATTAAGTTACTTTAGACGAAGGGTAAAATTGAGGAAGCCTACATTTGAGCTATCAAGCGTTACTGTACGTATTAGTCGGCGACGGACTCGCTATCTGTCACTATGGCATCCAAAATAGATTTCCTCTTCGTAGGCCCTTATGCGAAGGCGTAATGCAATAAGATTTTATGTGTATTTTAATTATTATTATGCAATAAGTCGGTACAAGTATACACACGACATAGCTACAGCTTTCTTCCAACAAGCATATCTTTAATACCTTAGTAATGACACAATTTAAATGTTAGTGCACTATCCCGTAGCTAGTTAAAATGTGAAAGCACATTATAGTTTCATCACCAGAGCCGGGTGCATAGACAGTTTAATGATCTTTAAATGTCTTGATTGCATCTATTTCCCTCTTTTCAACTTGCGTGTGTCCACAGATGTATCGCATAAGAAAACTGCTAGATTGATTTGAATTATGAGGTAGTTGGAACGTAGTCTTTCTCTAAAACTTCTTCCAGGCACTAGTTGTCTTTCGTCAATCTATTTCCACACTTAATCGCTATATGTGCAAACGATAGTAACAAAGCCGTGGTGGCCGAGTGGTTCGAGCAGTTGCCTGCGACACAAAGATCGCGAGTTCGAATCCCGCCTGTACCAACGAGTTCTTCTGAACTTAAGTACAGTGATTAGTCACAACACGAGTTTTACGGTGAAGAAAATCATCGAGAGGAAACCTGACGCATACGTCTGAGAAGCAATTAACGTAATGGCGATGCATTTGCCATCTGTCATGTTGGTCACCTCAAATATATCTCTGGCGGAAAGTGGGTGTCTGGTTACTAACTATACACCTTTACAGACTCCTTCGGGGGCCCTTGTGAGAAGGCGTGAGGATATTTATAACTTTGCTCACTCCAGTTGTTTTGCGAATCTTCACGTGGCGGATTCGATCGTTTATCGTTACGCCGCAAATCTTCTAAAGGGAACGCATCTGAACTGCATTTCAACCTTCGTCTAACATACCCAGAATTCACTGCCTTATGATAATATATTTATTTATGAATTAAAAATGAAGGTGTAGACAGTTACAATGTTGTTCAATAGGTATAATAACTGAGCTCAGATTCCATGGCCCGGCTTTTTATTATGTCGTAAACTGATCTATCTGTCAATGGGAGTTTTATTGCTAAGAGTTAGATGGATCGAAAACCGTCCTTATCTTTTCGACGACGAGGAATTCGTATTAAACTCCATTGTTGAGTGGGATCGTGTCGAGTGACATATTATGAGCTAATAAGGTTATTTGTTCACCAAATTCCCAGAAACAAGAGTGAGAGTTTGTTGAGATATCTTCTCGGCAATAAAGCGTATAGTTTGATTAAAACCGGACTACGGCACTCGGCCTGGACTCAAGTGTATATAAATAATACATGTTTTTAAAATATACTAGCTATTGCCTGCGGCTTTGCCCGCGTAGAGTTCGAAAAAGAGGCTAATGCATTTTTCGGAATTAAAATGTAGCCTATATCCTAATCCTAGGTATAAGCCAACACCATTTCAACTTTCAGCCAAATGGGGTCAGTCGTTTTGCCGTGAAAGAGCAGCAAATATCAAAACTTACAAACTTTCGCCTTTATAATATTGGTAAGATTTCGCCTTTATAATATTGGTAAGATTTCGCCTTTATAATATTAGTAAGATTTCGCCTTTTAATATAAGTAAGATAAGATAGTAAGATTAGGAAGATGTCTATCTATCCAAGCATTTTGTTACATATTTGTTTAAAACCTATACTAGCTGGACATTACCTTGAGTAATCTTATAACTTCTCGCGATCAAATATTGTCATACAACAAAATGAAGTAAAAGGGCGCAGCCATAGACATAATAAACGAAAGGTCATAAGGTGCAATAAGGGACCGTCCACATAATACGTCTTTGCTTATTTATCTATGGGCGCACGTCTCAAATTGGTTTCGAGAAACCTCTTTAGATAGGAGTGCTGGGTTGACAAAGCTTTTGAGTTTGGTAATCAATAGAAATGTTCTTTGACAACCAAACTGACAATGCTTCATTTACGTACGTCAAGACTACAGATGAAAGATCGATAGCTCTATTCTCATTGGTCGTAGCTATTTAGGAAATTAACATGAATACGAGTATTTGTACCTTAATCTTCGTTGTTGTTAAAACTATATACTAATTATTTATATTATTTCTAATTGCCATAAAAACTATGCCGAGTTCAAGTATGGGTAGATTTGTATGGAATTGTAGATAGGCATTTTTCCATATACATCTTGCCGAGCCTCTCATGGACTCCTCATATTCCTCAGAGTGACGTCATTAGACTTAAAGACCTCTTTCGCTCACGTTCATGAACCTCGTTCAAATATGCTTGCCGAGCTCTCTTGACGTTCCCATCCCTTATTCTTCGGTTCTGTATTAACCACTTCTGTGAAGTAGCAAGTTGGAAAGCCAATCAATCAAGCTATAATTTTCTCCACAATATGAAAGTGAGTCGGGGCGGAGACAGTTTTATGGCCAAAATATAATAAACTCATCAGCCTCAGAACGCTCTTATCACACAAACGCTAGTAGACACAGCTTGTTGGTTGTCTGTGCTTTCTAAGTAAATGAACGCATTCAGCTTACGAGTCATCTCGCCTCTTTTAATATTCCAAGACTAAATAGGTTAGGAATTTTATATTTCAATTAATATCTGTAATTGTTGACATTAGCATATGCAAATTGTAGACTTTTCTGGGATGATAGGTAAGTTTTCTGGAGGGTAAGAACTGTCTGTGCCAATCTATTTTTTTACTTTTATTATTATTAAAGCTCTTTCTTTGCTATTGAAATCATATAAATAGAAACCAAACCAAAGTAAACAATTGGTTTGATTATGGGTATAATTTTGTATTATATATTCATGAGTACTTAAAAGCAGCTGCGAAGTCCTACAGGGTCGGTAGCGTGCGAGCGATACTCCTTGTATAATAAGCGTCTAAAGCGGCGGTAACCACTTACTGGGCGGGCCAAGTTAACTGACTAAATAAAAACATAAAAAAAAAAAAAAAATTTATAAAATTATATTTTGCACGGAAGAAGTCACAGGTAACAAATCATCTGAAGCACGCAAATTTATCCATCTGTTAGATTTCCAAACAACACGACTCGATATCACTGATAACATCTCACACGTCATGAGGCACGCGTGCTGAGCACACCGGCACCTGTTTATACTACGAAGTGAAACTGTACTTTCATTCTTTGGAAAACAATGAAAATTGGAAGCGTTTCAAATTTTCGTGTTGTAATTAACTATACCAGAGGCGAGCCGGTATTTACAGCGTTACCAATTTCTAGGGGAAGTAAATATATGCTTAACATGCCATTAGACGCTATGGTGCGTTCCGGTTGTTTCTATGTAACGCACCAATGACAGGGTAACTACTTATTTAATTGAGAAAATGCGATGTTTATTCCCTTTTAAAGTACTGTACGATACCAATGAGTTCGAACTTAAGTACAGTGATTAGACATACCACGAGGTTTACGGTGAAGGAAAACATCGAGAGGAAACCTGCATATGTTTCAGAAGTAATTCAAAGACATGTATGCTTGAGAAACGACGATGGAATCGCCATCTGTCACGTTGGCACCTAAACTATATCAGTTCAATATTCTTTCAGTTCAGTTCAGAGAATAATCTGGTAAAGTCAGGGATCGGTGGGGGCCACAACTCGTGCCACTACGACCCTTTAATATTGCTACTACGATAATAATACAAACATCAAGAGTCTTTCTACGTAGCGACAGATACCTTATCAGGGTGTCATACGCTGAGTGAAGGGACGTCAATCATTATCATAATGGAACCCTTCCTTACTTACATATATGCAGCAATACAGGGCCTAGGGCTGGGTGAGGATAGCAGTGAGTCGATAAAGTTACAAAAATAAACGCCCCGTGGCCGAGTTTAAGTGGTCACCGTAAGGTAAAGATTGCAGGCCTGCGGCGATTTAAACCCTTTTTTTTTATTGACGACAGGGATTCGTAACACCATGAGCGCGTGGCGTGTGAGTGAACAGTGGCGTGAGAAAACCTTACATACGTTCCAGATTAAATTCAAAGACTGTTTAGTACCGGGATGGTACTCGGTTGAACTGTATGAGAAATACTAAAGGAGGATTAAAACAAACAAAAGTTTTCCTGATCTGAGCCGGAATATTATAAAAATAAACGCCGTCTACCAAAATGATCTGTGTGAAGCTTCATATAGCGCGTTATATAATTAAAGGTGGCGTCATCTAGTGGTGGTAGCGTGTAAATAAACTTAATATTAATTTGTGATATAAACTATTTTGGATGGGTTGCGTGAACAAAAACGTATGCAATGGCGAGCTTAGGAAACTGCAAATAAATCCATCTCATATTTGCGACGAAGGTTTGGTGGTGTAACACCTGTGGATAAGACTTTGTGTCCTAAAGGTCTCCTATGGAAATACCTGACGAGATGTTTTTAATACTCTGATGGAATACATGCACACTTCTTGCCTTATTGGCCAGTTTTGATGAAAGCTCTTACTCGCGAGATTATACATTGGCTAGCTAGATCATATAATCTTATTGGGTAGGTGTGCTGTGCTAGAACAAGGGTGCCCTTTCTACGAGCACGGCTGTTCTATTTAGAATCCTGGATTTTTTACCTTATGGGAAGGTGTGAGAATATATATTATCCTCACGCCTTCCCACAAGGGTCCCCGTAGGGTTAGGCAGAGGTGTATACGTAGTACCCCCACACCCACTTTCGGCCAGAGATATATTTTACGTGCCAACATGACAGATGGCGAGTCCATCGCCGTTACACAAGCACGACTAAACATAATCCTTTGAATTACTTCTCAGACGTATGCTGGTTTATACATTTAATTATTTATTTATTATTGCCAATGCATGCGGTGCTATACAGTCACCATAAGACTTTATTTCTGAATGTTCCATGTCGTCCGCGTAGAGGAAACTCTGCGTACATATTAAAGTATTAGGCCGACCATGTACCATAAGTAAAAAATCAAAAAAAAATCAAAATCAAAATCAAAATCAAAATATTTTATTCAACGTAAGGGACACAGGGAACACTTATTGAACGTCACATATTTAATATAAACTAAAGTTACCACCGTTTCCAAGAAAAAATACCTGCCAGGAGAAGAAACGGCGAAACAAACTCCCCGGTTTGCTTTTTTAACATTTGTTCCCTTTTACGTAGGGGTAGGAAAGATTAAATTTACATATATAAACTTTGTATAAGAGGAGCAATTCATTGCCATGCATGGTCATCATTAAAATAATCTGATGTTTTATAATAAGCCTTTTGAATTAATTTACTTTTAACGACAGCTTTAAATTCTACAAAAGGTAATTCAATTATTTTCCGAGGTAGCTTATTAAAAAAGCGTATACCTTGCCCGACAAATGAGTTCCTAGTTTTGTGTAATCTAGCTGTAGGAACATGGAGTTTATCTTTGTTCCGTGTATTCACAGTATGCAAGTCGCTATTTTTCTTAAATTTTACAATATTCTTTCTAACATATAACAAATTTTGGAATATGTATTGACATGGTACGGTCAATATGTCAATTTCCTTGAATAAATCCTCCTCTGAGAGAATCCCGAGGTTTAAGGCTATAAATTGCACGAATAGCCCGCTTCTGCAGCACAAAAATAGATCCGAAATATAGATAGAGTAAGAAAAGTAATGGACCTAGTATTGAGCCTGGCCTGACCCCGGATCCCGTATTATAGGGATCGTAAAATGAACAACAGTGACAGTAACCAAATCCACAATGTACCAGTAAAAACCAGCTGTGATAAAGATGTTATCTCAAATGCTTATTAGGCTCATATAATATCAAATAACAATATGCATATTTCGATATCGTCAGCTTTAATCTTGAGTCCAACACTATCTGATCCGACCTTTAAGAAGACCCTACACTGCGCTTTCATCTTATTCGTCATGATGTTTTGACAAGTAAATTTGCGTCGAGACTTTCTAGTGAGTGATTGACGTCGATGTATCAATGTTGCAATGGTTCACAACTGTCACTTTCTCTCAGATGGCACTGTCTCCTTCTCTCCTGTTGTGATGAGGTGACGCCTCTCCAGATGGTCTCTTATGTCTTTGATAACAAGAGCAGTCAATTATCGGGCTCGTGCGAATGTCCGCGGTGCGGCGCAATTGGTCTTGATTGCAGCTATTCACTTCGAGTGGGTCGAAATTATGTTGGGGAAATTGGAAATTTGCCGTGTTAAAAGCGCTATGTGTTTGTTTAAGGGCCGGTTATTCTAAAAAGTCAACGACAAATGCGGACGTAAAATACGTAAGATTATGTGAATCTTTGCTTTGCTAGGAGCTATGACACCTACATCAGGCCGACAAGCAATCTGTGGAATGAACTCCCCGTTGAAATTTTCCCTAGCGACAGCATGGAGTTTATCATGTATGGGGTCATTATAGCATGGTCCGCAGCGCGACAGCTTTTACCCTGGTGCTGCCAGCGTAATCTACTTAAACTAGTAAGCCAATTTTATAAATATTTCAGATTTGATAGTTCTTATATTGCGAAGAAATAAAGGCCATATCATCAAGCTACTGCCAAAGCAGCGAATAATAAGATTTAATGAGGGCGAGACGGAAGGCACCAGTATTGCTAGTATAATATGGATTTCGCTTCATAATATATCTGACCCACAAGCAAACTTCTACACTAACTCAACATCGATATATTTATAGGAAATTTATCTCTAATATTACTTTGTATTAACTCGATACCTTTAGTTGGTATAGAGCCATGGTGGCCGAGTGGTTCGAGCAGTTGCCTGCGACGCAAAGGTCGCAAGTTCGAATCCCGACTGTACCAATGAGTTTTTTCTGAACTTAAGTACAGTGATTAGTCACACCACGAGCTTTACGGTGAAGGAAAACATCGTGAGGAATAGAGGAGAACCTGCATACGTCTGAGAAGAAATTCAAAGGCGTATGTATAGTTGTGCTTGAGTAACGGCGATGGACTCGCCATCTGTCACGTTGGCACCTAATATACCTCTGGCGGAAAGTGGGTGTGTGGGTATTACCTATACACCTCTGCCTACCCCTTCTGGGACCCCTGTGGGAAGGCGTGAGGTTTCATGGAATAAATTAAAATTGTCCTTCTATATCTCAAGAGAATTAAAATATGAATGTTAGAATAATAATAATAAAGTAAACGTTACTTATACATAAATAAAAATATAAATATCCCATAAAAAAGTAACTGGCCAATAACAACACAGGGAAACAATAAAATTAAATCGTATTTCTTGCTGCGCATCTCCACAGCTATAAGATATGGAGCTGGTTGCTTGCGGGGATATCGAAATTGGCAGCTATGGGGGGGATTGCTCCCTACTGCACTGTTACGTTGAAATATTGCAACCTATGGTAGGAACTACACAGGAAATTGCAGAACGTTCTGGAAATTCAACTGTCTTTTGTTCGTTTCACAACGAGCTTATACTATACAGTCGGAATTTAGGTGGGAAAAATAGTAGTGTATATTGAACGTACTGAAGTTGTCCAATAAGGTTGAAAATATATTACAGGGGCGCGTGTATTCATCTGGGATTGTAAAAATCGATAAAAACACATTAACCCTTATCATCAGGTGAGTAGGGGCGCAAGCGTTTTGGTCACTTAAAAGATAAATTAAATCATTTCATTGCTGAGCAGAAATAAATAAAAAAAATAAGCCTGCTCATAATAGAAGCCAAGCCAATTAATATTCCAAAAAAATACCTGTATTAAAAAATTATATTAAAACAACTAGCGGTTCCGCCCAGCTTCGCTCGGGTGGAAAAAAAAAGATGGTGGCGCCACCTATCGGGTCCAATTGTGAATCTAAACCATTCCCGGATCCCCTTGAACACACACAAAAAATTTCATCAAAATCGGTCCAGTCGTTTGAGAGGAGTTCAGTGACATACACACTCACAGAAGAATTATATATATAAAGATTTACTTTGACGTGACAGTTTTATATTTGACAATTTAATTCCAGATAATACCTCGCTACATTCCGGATATTAAAGAACATCTTTGATTGGTCTACCCACTCAAAAAATTTGAATGTCGACCTTTTATTTTACAATAATAATAATATTTCATCACGCCTTCCCACAAGCATCCACGAAGGGGTACGCAGAGGGCTTACGAGCTTTACGGTAGTTATTCAAAGGCGTATGTATAGTCGTGCTTGAGTAACGGCGATGGAATCGCCATCTATCACGTTGGCACCTAATATATCTCTGGCGGAAAGTGGGTGTGTGGGTATTACCTATACACCTCTGCCTACTACTTCGGGGACCCTTATGGGAAGGCGTGAGGATATGAGGTACAGTTGGGATTCGTTTGAGGCGACCATTCGGTCAACACAGCTCTTGATATGTGTACTCTAAGAAAAATGAAATAACATTATTAGTGGGAGAGTAGATTTACGAACAACGTGCCGTGCCAATTGTACGTGAGTTACAAGCCTTACTGAGTGAAAACGGACAAGTGTCTAGCATGCGTGGAAATCGTGTAAAGAATTATTGTTCACTGGATCGGTTCGCAGTAATATAGTGGTCTGCTGGCGGAAAATTTCTAAGATTAACTGATATACGAGCCAATTGAATTGACGTTTCGAAATGCCGCTTCCACTGGACTACAATGTTGCTGCCGACTGCTACCAATTACATAGATATTCGAGAAGGGTGTGAAAAGGTTCCTTGTTAAAACAAAAAAAAATACTGAACGAGATGAACGTTAGGATTGATGCTGCTTATTGTCTCTCATTGGCTTATCTTTTATTTAGGATGTGGAGTTTGCTCCTCGTTGAGATTTTAACCCAAGTTCAACATGGATTTCTTCAAGAACTGATGATATTTATTTAAGACACAAATAATGAACTCCTAACTTGGATTTAGTGATTAACTTTAGCCAACCGCTCTGTTTGGAGTTTGGAATCAAATTGACTGATGGTTAGAACAAATTCTTGAGTAAGGGTTGAAGTATTGCTTACACTGGTGGTTAAAGGGCATGCTCAGTTCAAAAGATTCCAATGTTGCTAGTCAAATTGTATCCTCACGCCTTCCCACAAGGGTCCCCGAAGGGGTAGGCAGAGGTGTATAGGTAATACCCACACACCCACTTTCCGCCAGAGGTATATTAGGTGCCAACGTGACAGATGGCGAGTCCATCGCCGTTACTCAAGCACGACTATACATACGCCTTTGAATTTCTTCTCAGACGTATGCAGGTTTCCTCTCGATGTTTTCCTTCACCGTTAAGCTCGTGGTGTGACTAATCACTGTACTTAAGTTCAGAAAAACTCATTGGTACAGTCGGGATTCGAACTTGCGACCATTGCGTCGCAGGCAACTACTCAAACCACTCGGCCACCACGGCTCTAGTGGCCCTAGTCACGGCGCTAGTCAAATTGTTTTAAGTAAAATATCTTCACGCCTTCCCACAAGGGTCCCCGAAGGGGTAGGTGTGTAGGTAGAAGTACCCCCACGCTCACTTACCGCCAGAGATATATTTTAGCTGCCAACGTGACAGATGGCGAGTCCATCGCTGTTACTCATGCACGACTATACATACGCCCTTGAGTTTCTTCTCAGACGTATGCAGGTTTCCTTTCGATGTTTTCCTTCACCGTAAAGCTCATGGTGTGACTAATCACTGTACAAGTACAAAAAACTCATTGGCACAGTCGCGTTTCCAACTTGCCACCTTTGAGTTGCGGGCAACTGCTTATTTTAAGTAATAAGAATACTTGTGATTGGGAATTAGAATGCATTATAATTTAAAGATCTAGATAGATAAGATAGATAAGATAGACAGGAAGATATATCAGGCGTATTTTTAACCCAGTTTTTTTTGCTCGATATACTTAGTTATATAGTTAATTTAATATTAAATAAAGTTCATTTTCCATTACCAGCGTGAGTAGGTCGTTGGTTACATATATACCTACCGACATAACAACTTTCTTAGTATCACTTCCAGTGTTTATATCGGTAGGCAAAAACTTGCTCCCACTAGGCTGACATCAATCGGATTGCTCAGCGCAATTATAGACGTATGACCATGTTTGAACTTAAATACCTGGTTCGAATAGAAAAACTTTAAAGTATTCTGTCAATTACCGCCAAGGAAGACACCAATTAATTCGATCTTGAAGAATGATCTTTCAATTGCTTCGCAAAGTTGCTCAGAGTTAGAAATTTCGTATGGAAACTTTAGGAGCTTAACAGCACTTGTTTCTCATAATGAGTATATGCTTAAGTAACAATGGCGAGTCCGTCCGTTCGGTACTCTTCTATTAATATTTTGATTTGCGAAAGTTTTCGAGGAGATTTCTTGTCATTACATTAGCTGGATTAAGAAATAGCATATGTTATATTCCAATGCAATCTAATTGTACGCGCTTCTACTATTCTACCAATCATATATACTTCTTTTTATTATTTTTTTGTACTACTAGAGTGGCAAACAGGCATGCAGCCAACCTGATGGGAAGCCTATTTACGCTCACGATACCGAAGTATCACTTGCGCGTTGCCACTCTGTATTCGGAGTTTTATATTGTACTTATGTATGGAGGCTCGTCACGTAACCTTACAATTTACGTTAGATGTACATATATTGTTTTGCTTTCCCCATTGCAACCCACCCCATGACAACTGGACGGAGAATAATTATGTTTTTATACTTGGACAAAAATTTTCCTTGTTTCAAAGTTCCAACCAAAGTCACCATGGAAACTAGACATATACATACAATCTCATACAAATCAGTATATATAGATATATAAATATATACAAAATACATAGGACACCTATGACTAAAATATAAATACTCAGTTTCATCACACAAATATTTCCCTTCAGTGGAACCGCCTTTAGTTGGCATGCCCACTGACTCAACTATCAGGCCATCAGTACTTATTAGTGACCATCTCTGCTATTATCTCCCACGCCCTTCGCTGATATGATAATAATTGGCATCATATAAAACATAGCTACAGGGTAAATTACCAGGCATGTAGAAAGCCCGTGCATATTAATTAAATACTCATTAAAATGCAATCAGCAATCGTTTATTTACAAGCCGGCTATATTGAATTAAGTAAGCTCTATATTCTTAGTGGAAAATAAATTGCACTCTCAAGGAGGAAACATCAAGGTCACTGCTAAGGACAATTTTAGGTATACATATTGCCATCCACGAAGACGCGCCCTACATTCTTCCTTAGTAGCTTATAGTGTAAGTGTGCAACCTTCCACTAATGTTTGAGTATTTTTTGTACACCAATTTCCGTACCAATTAGTGCACACGCACACTACAATTAATAGAAAAAATATTGTATTTAGAACATTAATAAATAAAGGGATCAAACCTTCGAGCTTAAGCTTCTCATGCAAATCTGTGACCACTCGGGTGACAGATTCATTTGGAACCATACGTAAATAAAAACTCTGATGCGTTCACGTCTTCTCACAGTAGTCACCGTAGGGTCTTTTCACCTAGAATAAATTTCGGTGTCAACGTTCCATCCCTAAGGATTTACAAGGCAATAAGAGCAATCCAAATCGATTGTTCTCGGAGCCAATAGCAAACACTGGAGCGACAGCCAACCTCGTATCGTAATAAGCCATTTATAACACATACCCAAAAAGGGCGAGATTCCACGGATCGGAGATTTTAATCCGGTGGCACTCTTGAGCTCTGTGTATGGCAACCATCGGACAATAGTCCGTCAGTCTGAATTTTTGAAGTCTGTATTTTAATAATAATTTTTAGTTATTATATTATTATATACTTTTTTAGAGAGCCGTGGTGGCCGAGTGGTTCGAGCAGTTGCCTGCGACGCAAAGGTCGCTAGTTCGAATCCCGACTGTACCAATGAGTTTTACTGAACTTAAGTACAGTGATTAGTCACACCACGAGCTTTACGGTGAAGGAAAACATCGAGAGGAAACCTGCATACGTCTGAGAAGAAATTCAAAGACGTATGTATAGTCGTACTTGAGTAACGGCGATGGACTCGCCATCTGTCACGTTGGCACCTAATATACCTCTGGCGGAAAGTGGGAGTGTGGGTATTACCTATACACCTCTGCCTACCCCTACGGGGACCCTTGTGGGAAGGCGTGAGGATATATTTTATATTATATACTTTTTTTAAGGTTAATTAAGTTTTACTTGAAATTGTAATTCTTGTTTAAAATTATAAAAATCTATATCCTGTAATGAATTGTCGTGTTTTCCGAAGTATTAATAAAAATGTCAATTTATTTACTGTTTATTCTACATTAAATTAAGATTAAAAACACATGTAGCTATGAGACTCTCTTCTACAGGTAAATAAAGGCATGTTACGTTGAGATCCCCGTTCAGGTTTTCCCTAAAGAGTACAGCATGGAGTTCTTCAATAAGGGTGTGAAAAGATTACAAGATAAGCGATACCCCTGGTGTTTGTGGCGCCCATATGCGGCGGTAACCGCTTACTATCATGCGGACCACATGCGTTTATGCAACTTTCATGGCAGAAAATACGTTGGTTTTTACATTAGAAATTATGATTGGATGAATGCGAATGCCTGCACGGAGAAGGAAGACAACATTTCAACTGCCTTGATGAAATCGGACGAACAATGAAAAGTGTGTAATATACCTACATAATTATTATAACGTATGTAAAATCCAAAGACGATTAGTGTTCTACTCTATTGGTTCCGTTAGTGACTCGACGTGATGATAAGTGCGAAAAATTATCGCCTTTATTCCTACGAATATTAATAAAGAAAATAATCCCTATATAAGAACTTAATTATAACTGAAAGCATAAAGTGAGAACGGACAATACCACAGATAAGATAAAAACATACCTAACATTAAAATTATCGTAAAGTAGTAGTAGCGTACAGTTTATTGCAACTCGCCGCTTAAAGTACAAGGGACATCTGACAATAAAAGAAGAAAAAATACGAAGAAGAAATAAATATCTACATTCTTATACACGCAGCTTTAGCTGGCTTTACAAACAAGTTTATGAAACCCGTTGATTTATGTCGGCCCTAATTTTGCTAACCTGCCCCTTGGACTGTTTGCCATTAATTCGCTAAGTAATTTGTATCAGTCAATGTTTTGATGCATGGCATTTCCTCACGAGATTGTTATAATATTATTAACAAGGTAATTTGCCGCACGATTTCAATTCACATCAGTAGAGTGGCAAGCTGCTTGAACCCTATAACGAACTATTTACATCTAAAATATTGGACCCAAATCGGTATGCCGAGGCAATGTGCCATGAAGACTAGCAGCAGTGCCACGCTGGATAGCAATGCTGATTCTCTGAGCAAGATAAAATGTAAATAATATATCCTCACGCCTTCCCACAAGGGTCCCCGAAGGGGTAGGCAGAGGTGTATAGGTAATACCCACACACCCTCTTTCCGCCAGAGGTATATAAGGTGATAAAATGTATTGTGGTGATTTTTACCATTTATACCACCGCCGCAAAAAGCCGTGGCGGCCGAGTGGTTCGAGCAGTTGCCTGCGACACAAAGATAGCAAGTTCGAATCCCGACTGTACCAATGAGTTTTTCTGAACTTAAGTAAAGTGATTAGTCACACCACGAGCTTTACGGTGAAGGAAAACATCGAGAGGAAACCTGCATACGTCTGAGAAGAAGAAATTCAAAGGCATATGTATAAACGTGCTTGAGTAACGGCGATGGACTCGCCATCTGTCACGTTGGCACATAATATACCTCTGGCGGAAAGTGGGTGTGTGGGTATTACCTATACACCTCTGTCTACCCCTTCGGGGACCCTTGTGGGAAGGCGTGAGGATATTTATTTATTTTAATTTCGAGCGATCCGCGCGATACGAAAAAAAAAGATGATGTTTCTGTGTACGTATATATAAAATTAAGAGTTATAAAATATATCTCTGGAGGAAAGTGGGTGTGTGGGTACTGCCTATACACCTCTACCTAGCTCTTTGGGGACCCACAAGGGATCCCTAAGAGCAAGGCTTGAGGATATTATATGACATATATTAGAATACATCATATTCTTTCTTTTCGAACGCTTGCAGGTTTCCTCACAAGTTTTCCTTTACCGTACAACTTTATGTACGTTTATTATTTGAATGTTTTGTGAAAAATCATTGTTGCCGTACATCAAAGTTCGAACCAGTAATCTTGATTTTACTGGTGATTGTAATCACTCGGCCACCACGGCCTTTTATATGCAATCTGATATAAAATGATCAAACTAACGATGGAAATGATAAGGCAATATAACTCCTGTCACGGAAACAGTAAAGTATTACGATTAACATATAAATCGAATGAAGGGCTTGTTCGATGTAGACATTAGCATTGGATCGCTAGTTCCGATAAGGGAACACGCCCGTGTATTGCTCGAGGTTTTAGTTTCACATTTATAAATGTCAAAGCGAATATTGTGTAACCTTTGGAAAATTAAATACATAATTGTAGGTGGAGTTGGCAAGCTAAAGTTGTCGCGTGGTATAGATATTACCGTCCATGAAAACGCGCGCCACAATTCTTTCTTATACTCAATAGTGTAAGTGTGCAGCCCCAGTTGGGCAGCTCTAAATTCGAACGGAAAACCCCGTTATTTTTATTTTTAGTACATAGAACTTTTATCCGGAAAACACTACTAAAGAAATAAAATTTACGCCGAAACCGCGGAGCGCAGTTCTTTTGTTTCATCTACATTCATCATTAGTCAAACACGATCGCCGGTTTCGATTTGACGTTCCCGTCCTTGAGTGTCTAGAGATCTCTAGTGTCTTGAGATGTAGGTAGTTGGAGCGTGGTCTTCCTTCGCCCGGGTGAAAAAGTAAAATTTCCTGAAACACGATCGCAGCGCCACCTATCGGGTCCAATTGTGATGTAAGCTATCCTATCTTTTAAGTTTGATCAAACTGCACACGGTGTGCAAATTTGATTGAAATCGGTTAAGTTGTTTAGGAGCCCATCGCGGACTCAATTGCCATAAAAAAGGTTATAGTGAGTCAATCTTAAAAGATAGACATATGCTGTCGCGGACGTTTTGTTTAGAACTTTTAAAGAGGAACAATTCCCTCATACATGATATTTGTGTAACTTAAACCGTTTACGCAGCGAACGCAACGGAAGCTCTCAAAAAGGAATATTTTTTTCCCGTTCTGGCAACATTATTCATTTATGCTTCGCCCCTATTGGCCGTAGCGTGATGTTATATAGCCTAAAGCCTTCCTAGAGAAATGGACTATCCAACACAAAAATATTTTTTCAATTCCAACCTGTAGTTCCTGAGATTAGCGCGTTCAAACAAACAAACAAACAAACTCTTCAGCTTTATAATATTAGTATAGATTTCAATACAAATTTAATTTAAAATGTCCCCGTTTAATGTAAACTAGTTGTATCGTTTATGCCTTTTACAGCATATCGCTTATACTCGTAGTTATTGTTTGTATTTGCATTTAGAGTAAAACCTCCCGAGAAATAGGTTTAGTGATTATATCGCAGCTTTGTGTGCCAAGTTCTATTTGTTTGTACTTGTCATCAATCATCAATATTATTCTTGAACAGAGATAAAAACAACAATTTGGTTGACAATAAAAAATATTATAGTGTAGTGCGGACTGATTCACATAGTCGCCTGCAAAATCGAGAATGCAGGTTCGCATATTCTCAATGTATCTTCTAGACTAACTTCCTTGTTCCTGTTGTGAAAAACATGAGAAAAAGAACCTAAGAAAAAATATACATACAGATATATTTGCGAAACGGCAATACACTTTCCATCTGTGACGTTAACTTTTATCCCTTCAATAACCTTTGTGCGATCCACCCTCACCTGATTGAGTTGGCAGAAAGAACGCTAATTAGAATACTCTCGACGTTCATATCCTCCAGTAACGGATGAATCAATTACTTTAATTGAGTGTGTATACAAATAACAACAATGAAACTTTAAATTAAATAACAGTGCCAAATAAGGCAGCATGCCAACAAGACTAGCACCATTGCCACGCTAGATAGCAAGGCTGATTCTCTAAACGAGGTATGTTCTAGTCCGCTGGTCATGAAAGAAATTTATAAGACAAAGCACCTTGTCTGAGGTTGCTTTAAAAACTAGAAATTCAATTAACATTACCCCAGACACGAAAAACTCCTCCGTAGATTTGCAAGGAATACATTTTTACGATATGGTTGACTCCGTTTCGCAGTTCTGAGAAGACACGTGTTTACGATCAAATTTTTGCCAGCACCAATTAAATTTTCCTTTGTGGTAGAATTGCTAATAAAATTAAAGCCCTTAAAATATTTTACGTGTTTTTGCTGTCTTTACTGAATACGCGAGCATAAAATGTTTTCCAAAACATATTTATAAAGCATCAAAGTAAATTTAAATTAACAGAATTATGTCATAAATAAAAACTAAATACCATTCTAGACTTCCAGACCTTTTTTGTTTCATTCACATTCATTAGTAGATATCTTCACTTATTAACACCAGTTTAGAGATCCTGCTATTAACGGTTCCATCTTTAAGTATATTTATTACTCATATATAACTCACTTGAAAATCATGGGAGGAGGCCTTTTCCCAGCAGTGGGATGTACCAGGCTAACATCATCATCATCATCATTACTCATATGTTCTTTTTAGTTTTCTTATTAAATTATGTAGCGAAATTAGCGTAAATTCATGTCGTCGTGGTAATTTACAAAATAAATAAATAATGTGTTTGATCGATTAGATTCCATCTACCTAGTACTTGGAAACCAACATTAAAATGGCAAAAGAATGCAAACTTTGCCCACATATGTTACCGTCCAGTATTAAACATTTATCAGAAAACCCAAAATAAACTACGAAATGCTGTTACCCCAACAATAAATCCATGATAAATTGCCACATACCCGCAGCATACAGAAAAAAAATATTTATGGTCTTCTTACATACGGATGTGTGCGCTATCACTGCTTTACAAATCAAACCGCTTCCGGCATGTTCTTTGTTTAATTAAAATAGTTATTTTAACTGAAAACTGAAAGTTATTACAAGCGGTCGTGAAAATAATGAAGATAGTTAATGGTCATGAAACGACGGAATTCGAGTGCAGTGTTTTAATTAATTCGCTAAGTGAGCTTAAGACATCCAAAGAGTATAGACGTAAATTGTCTATTACTAAGAAATTTAATTTTTTTCATTATCATTAAGTTTCAAACCCCGGTAGTCTGTACCGATGAGTTTTGTCTGATTCACGTTGGCACGGAAATATCTGGCGAGAAATTGGTGTTACCATACTTACAATAATATAATAAATAATAATTATCATATTTGCCATACAGGAGTCTCAAGATAAGAGGAAAACAAGATCAAGTATAAATAAAATTGCTATAAAGACAAATTACCTCACATGAATACAGTAAGTAGAAACATCAATGCGGCAAAATGGAGTACGAAATTGCTTATACGGAGAAAAGGAAAGAAATTAGGATTAATGTGGTGAAGATAATGATGTTCCTTAAGGAAAATGTATGTGCGTTACCATGGCAACGAGACTATATTATGTACGACCAGAATTTTTTTTTTTTTTGTATTTTCTCTCGTAGCCTGAGTTCCGGGAACTTTTGCTACTTAACTGGTCAATGGCGAGATGGCTAGGCCTCCAGCCAGGCACTTTATTTTTAAGCAACACAGCTAAGGGCACCCCCTGTGGGGTACGAACCTCGGCTTAGGGCGTTGCTGGGTCGCGAGCAAGGGAGCTGGGCTGGACTGGTAATTTTATTTAAATATTATTTGGGGGCGGGATTTGCGCGTCTGGCTCGGCGCGGGCCGGCGTTTGCAGCGGAGGTCGGGGGGGAACATTACGGCTTATTCGCGTCGAGCCTCGCCGGCGCCGGCCGGCCTCGCCAGCGGAGTGTATCGGGCGGCCGATACGACGAGGGGGTTGGGGTGATTTACAGCAGAATCGAAATGACGTTTGGACAATTTTTTCAAAAACTGTTTTATAGTGGGGACTTTGAGGTCAACGTGGAGTTGACTATTACGCATGTACCACGGGGCACCTGTGGCTCTCCCGAGAAACCGACTTTGGAGCACTTGCAGGGGGCTAAGTGTTGACTTGCTAGTGTGTGCGAACACTACACCCGCATATGTCATGATTGGTCGAATGCACGTTGTGTAAATCCTCACCTTGGATTTCAATGAGAGTTTACTTCGTGCATTCAACATGCTGTGAAGTCTACCGAGCGCGAAGGCGGCTCGCGCGCGTACCGCCTTTACGTGGTGACGGAAAGAAAGGCGTTGATCGAGGATCACACCCAGGTATTTGGCTTTTTCTTCCCATGGAATGGGTTTGCCGAAGAGGGTACGACCTGAATAGCTCTGTCGGTATATTTATAGCAACCGCGTTTCGCTACAAATATTTCGCGAAGAAAAATAGCAAGTTTGTTATGAACTGATGATGACAGATTCGTCATCTGTCACATTAGCAATATATCTCTGATGAATAGCATCCGAGTGGTTAGAGAAATCGCCTAAATACAGGAACCCCGATCACCCAAATACAGCTTCATCAGCAGAATCCCCCAACTCGCAAACTTGGTCACAGTTTACTCGTAATTAGCAATAACTTAGTATATAAGCATTATAAATGATTTTTATAAGCAAATTTTTAATAGACCCGTGGTGGCCGAGTGGTTCGAGCAGTTGCCTGCGACGCAAAGGTCGCAAGTTCGAATCCCGACTGTACCAATGAGTTTTTCTGAACTTAAGTACAGTGATTAGTCACACCACGAGCTTTACGGTGAAGGAAAACATCGAGAGGAAACCTCCATACGTCTGAGAAGAAATTCAAAGGCGAATGTATAGTCGTGTTTGAGTAACGGCGATGGACTCGCCATCTGTCACGTTGGCACGTAATATACCTCCGGCTGAAAGTGGGTGTGTGGGTATTACCTATACACCTCTGCCTACCCCTTCGGGGACCCTTGTCGGAAGGCGTGAGGATATATTATTTATTATATTATAAGCAAATCAGTCAACGGTATTTAAATCCTGCAACACAAATAATGCCAGTTCGAATCCCAACTGTACCAATGAGTTCTGACCATAAGAATAGTGATTAATCTCCGTACCAGATGTCACCCAATTCTGCCATCCATTTGGTCATGAATTAGTAACAGACATACATCCCCGCAAACTTTCGTATTTATAATTTGAGCAGACTTTTCAAACTGTGATATTATAGGACTCCGTACAAGCCAGAAGACAAGAACATTACATAAGCTGTCAAAACAAATTTCTCCAAGGCTCAGAAAGCTTTCTACGCCAATGACAAGATCTTGAAGTCAATCGGAAACATCATAAAAATCATATTCAAATTTATTGTTCAGTCTAGTTAGAGGCACCTATCACTTTCACCACCTTGAACCGGTATTACCGAGCATAAAAATTGTAAATCACTTACGTTCATTTGTACATTCGGTAACTGCGACTTTCGATTTTGTTTTATAATAATATATTGTACTTGTAATGACAAAACCAATAAATTAAACATGCTCATAATTATATTAATTCGTTTAAACTTTATCTATATATCTCAAAGTATATAGCGAAAAAGTTAACGAAAATAAATTACCCATATTTTCTTTTACAGTAGCTTCTCCATTTAAATCATTAGTCCTTCGAGCCGTTTTGTTCATACCAAATGAAATTATTAATTTCGTGGACATAGAAAAAAATACGGTATTATTTATAAATACATAATAAAAGTTGATAATAATATTGTTTCTGCAGTGATAGTGTTCGTGCAACGACCGAACTTCATATTCATTTAGAGCACAAAATATATTATTTTCCACATTATTAACGGAAAGATGTTAAAGAAAAATGTAAAGGTACGCAAAACAGCCGTAGAGCCGTGGTGGCCGAGTGGTTCGAGCAGTTGCTTGCGACGCAAAGGTCGCAAGTTCGAATCCCGACTGTACCAATGAGTTTTTCTGAACTTAAGTACAGTGATTAGTCACACCACGAGCTTTACGGTGAAGGAAAACATCGAGAGGAAACCTGCATACGTCTGAGAAGAAATTCAAATGACGTATGTAATAGTCGTGCTTGAGTAACGGCGATGGACTCGCCATCTGTCACGTTGGCACCTAATATACCTCTGGCGGAAAGTGGGTGTGTGGGTATTACCTATACACCTCTGCCTACCCCTTCGGGGACCCTTATGGGAAGGCGTGAGGATATATTATAAAACAAATGAATCACTCAAATACAGAACCGAAATACACAAAGCTTAAATGCGTAATGACAGATCAGGTATTTAGCTGTCTGGCGCTTGGTCAGGATTCAATTATCGAGGTGATCAATTTGATGGACCTGGATCAAATAGATCGGACTCTCAAGGACGGGAACGTTAAGAGTACTCGAAACCGACGAGCATGTATGAAGAGACTGATGAATGTGGACGAAGCGAAAGAGGTATGTAAGTCTAGAGAGAACTGGTGCTCTATACTCTCTGCCTACCCCGTTAGGGACTTGGCGTGATGATATGTATGTATGTATGTATCAATTTGGTTAAACGCCATTTTCATATGTACATACATTCTTTACCGCTTCATCCACAATCAGCAACGTACCTATGATGAACATTTCATCAAAAAAGAATGTGAATTTTGCCAAAACGTCTCTATCTTAATAGCCCACCAGTACTTAGTTTGCGCCCGTTAGATAAAATCACGTAGCAAACTTTACTAGAGTACTTTGCTGAAGTAAATTCTAAGAAGTTTAGTAAGTTCGAAACTTCTTCGTAGGTAGTCTGTTGCCTATTTGTGAAAGTACCTACTGACTTTTAGAGATCCAAATTTAGACTTGAACTTTACTACTAAAGATAATTGAAAGTCTTACCACTAAAGTCTGTGTGTCTACTTATACTGTACGTAGATTTCGTATATTTCTATTTTCGCACGGGTTCCAACAGAGTAATAATACACGGAATAGTAGTATATGTATAAACGACGTCTGGCTCTCGCCTTATTAAGAACCTCCGATAAAATTAATGAGCACGAGTAAGATGTTTGATGAGTCTCGCAAAAATGTTTAAAACTTTTTATATTAAGCAATAAGAACTCTATAACAGCTGCTAGTTAATGATTGACATTGTTAAATCAACCTCTTAAGAACACGAATATGATGCACCGATTGCTACAGAACAAAAATATGACCAAATAATAACCATGTGTAAGATACTACATGGAAAATCAGATGCTCCAGAGCTACACGGTGAGTTATCAAGGCTTTTTGTGCCTGATAACAACACACGCGCCAGGAGCCACAGACTGGTCGCAGTGGGCACGCATCGCACAGTATCGCGTGCACACTCCCCTATACCTCGCACTCTCACTGAACTCAATGCCCTCTTGGAGTCCAACCCTGACTGTGACGTGTTTGCGGACGGATGGAAGGCTATCATGGCGGCATATATGGAGTATTGTGAGAAGAGTGAATGAGGTTCTTATAATTACTAATTAGTGTACATGGTTTTTAGCCGTACTAATTATGTATAAATAAATAAGAACAGGACCTTATTAGTAAAAGTGTACAGAGTTCTTACTGAAGATTCAATGGAACGTGTTTCAAAACCAAATCTGAAATACAACCTTTTTCAGGACTTCCAAGAATTCATGGAATATTCCGTCTTACTTTTCAATACAACTGCCATCTGTTGGTATCGCACGCTTTCTGAAAAGAAACCATTGTATCCTTTCAGGCTTTATCAAAAGACCCAGCATTCAGCATTAGATAACTAGATATTATCTACACACGAAATAGACACGTACATTCAAGCGAATGTAAATCAGGATGAACACGATATTTTTAGCAACAATTCCATATAACAATGGCAAGATATGCTAGTCGTGAGACTTTCTTCTTTCACAATTAAACAGACAGAAACTGTTCCGAATCAAATATTGAAGATAATGGCAGGCTAACAGGCGTGAAGGCATGATTTTACTAAACAAAGCACCAAATAAATAAGATTGTTCAGTCAATCGTCACGCGTTTAAAAAGAGATAGGTGTCAATAATAGTGAAGTGAGAAAGAGATGGAACGTATTTTAATGGGAGATCGCCAATGGCGGCGGAAGAAATATTTTCACTTGATTTCAATAACATTTCTTTGTCTTGCCGTCATATATCGGACACGTAGTGTAATGTCGGTTTTCTCTGTTTGCCAGTCACATTTCTAATGTGTGCCATTAAGGTCGATGAAATTGTTATCAATAGATATCTAGTAATATTGTCAAGTGGCGGTGTTAGTTTGATCCCACTAATGTCTGCACTTGCATTAGATATCCAGATTATTGTTCCTTTCTAAGTACTATGTTTCTAACCGAGGTAGAAGCTATGTTTAAGTATTTTACATTCTAACTGTGTTTACGCCATTTTATTGTTATAGATAGTGCCATCCACGATGACACGACCCTCTATTCTTCCTTATAGCGTATAGTGTAAATGTACAACCTTCCACTAATCTTTGAGTATTGTCGGTACACACTGATTACCTACGAGTGCGCACACGTACAGTGCAATTAATATGGTCGCGTCATACTCCCCGCATCCCGCGACCCCTTCGACTAGAAATTGGTGGAGCGCGTTTTCGAGGATGGCATCTATACTAGCTATGCCCCTGGTTTTTCTGCTCGATTTTTTCTGGTTTATGTTTTGCAACAAAACATATTCTATATGCTATATCTAGATAATAATCTATGTATGTGTTGAATTGTATACAATTCTGTTAAGTCTTGTGATATAAAAAAAGATGATATATCCATTTTGCGTGAAAGATGAAAAAAATAAAATATCCTCACAAACTACTGCATATTAAATATTTGTGAGACTATAATATTACTAGCATGTCTTGGCATTTCCCACGGAAGTCTCTGAAGGGGTATGCAGAAGTGTAGTAATAATAATTATCAATAAGTGTGAGTTTCCTTTACATGTTTTCCTATACTGTGTACAACTCGCGGTGTGAGAAATCACTGTACTTACGTTCGGAATAACGCATTGCTACGTACCTGGGTTGAACCCTACAATTTTGACTTTACAGCCGTGGTGGCCAAGTGATTTAATTAGTCATTAAAACACTTGGCCACCATCATGTAACCATGCATAATACTATATATTTCTGTATCTTCACGCCTTCACACAAGGGTTCCCGACGAGGAAGGCAGAGGTGTGCCAATACCTAACATTACTGATTGGTACAGACCAACTCCCCGAAATTAAGATAAATAATGATGAATAAAACATTAAATATATATTTTATATTCATATTATTACTATCTTTTGTATTACTTTATTAGAGGAAGACCATGTTTCAATTACCTAGATCAAATCGATCGGACACTCAATGACGAGAACGTCAAGAGTACTCGAAACCGACGCGCATGTATGAAGAGACTGATGAATGTGGACGAAGCGAAAGAGGTCTGTAAATCTAGAGAGAACTGGCGCTCTATACTCTATGCCGAAAAATAACCTTATTTGTCTATAACATTATCCTTATTCATAAGAAAAATAATTAAGTTCTCGTTTTGCCCGAGTAACGATAAAGTGTGTCTGTTTCTGGACAAATATCAAAAAATCCTGCCATGGCTTTCTATATTCATGCTTTAAATCTTAGAGATCCCAGATAGCAGATAGTCCCAGATAGACCTACGACAGCTTACCTTTAAAGAACATGTATTTCAACGTGTGAGAAGCAAGTAATTATACTTATTTTAATATAGCTTCATAATTTAAATATTAAAACAAAAACATACATCATATATTTGTGTAAAATCACAATTGTACACTTTATAACTGCGCAGACATTATCTTAGAAACATTTTGCAAACACAATCATATTTGAATATACAATTAATAAAATCTAGGCTGCTGTGAAGTATGAAGGCAGTTTGTCTGATGAAGATATCAGTGGAACATTATTCATTTTGCATGCGAACGTCGCGAATTGTGAATGGTGATTGTGATCTTGGTGAACCGCGCTTGGTGTGTTATCTGATCTACTCGTCAGCTGATGGGACACACGTCTTTATAGACTGGCAAGCATAGACAATTACATTTCAATGCTAATTGTTGTATAATTATGTAGTCGTTTTGTCTTTAGCTTGGTCCTCTTAGATATGCAGTGATCAGTCACACCGCGAGCTTTACGGTAAAGGAAAACATCAAGATGAAATCTGCATAAGTTTACTGTTCCTATCTATGCACCTCTGCCTACCCCTTCGGGGAGCCTTGTGGGAAGGCGTGAGGATATATGTATAAAATATCAATAATATATTACTGATAGTTTAGGGCGATGAATTGCTCCTTTTGGAACAAAAACAAATTCTATACCCTTAAACGTACTACTCATACGTTAAAAGGGTATCAGTACAAAAAAACAACCGAGGAGTTTGTTTCGCCGGTTCGTCCACTGACAATTTTTTGGACAACAATTCTTGGAAACAATATTAACGTCAATTTTGTATTAAATATGTGACATTAAATAAGATACCTTCTTTACGTTGATCTAAAAAATGATTTTGACTTTAACAGTTCGATGTTTTCACAGACAGTGTGTTTAACATATTCGGTAGCGAAAGGTAGCCACCGACATACTTATATGCGGACGGCAATGGTAGAATTTATCACCAACTTATGTAGTACTGATCATACTGTCAATGTTTCTCTAATATCCTATCAGTGTGATATTGAGAAAGTCGGCAAATTGAACCCGTGTCAGACAGACTTATTGAACATCGGCGCAGTACATCACTAGAGCCCTGTAGGCAGTTGTCAAACAGAACGGGATCTCCCGTTCAATATTGACCTAGCTCTACTGTGTAACTCCATCTTACAGCCGATCGTAGCTTATACTAAGAACGGGAGATCTCATTCTCTGTACAAGTATATAAAAATATACATATTTTAGAGTATACATATACATTGCACAAGGGTTCCCGAAGGGGCAGGCAGAGATGTGTACCGCACCGCTGTTTCTCAAGCCCGACTACACATATATTTCTTTTCAAACGTATGCAGGTTTCCAATCAATATTTTCCTTCATCGTAAGCCGCGTAGTATGATAAATCACTGTACACAAGTGAGTTACAAAACTCTCTGGTACTGATGGGATTCGAACACAACCACAACGGCCACCACTTATGTGGTGTAATAAAATTAAAGGATATTAAAATATCTCTGTGTCATCAATTTTATCATTAGTACGATGTTTTATCGAGCGGTGTGTCAAGGCATCACCAGTAGCGAAAGGTAGCTCGTCCGGTCTGCGCCGACGCTTTTGCATCCATACACGTTAAGGGTTATGTATGACTGTCTGCTTGCGGAGTCGTTTGTATGTATCTGCTTAATTTATTTGTTGATTCATTTTGTAATTAATTGCCGAGTAAGATGGAGAGTTACAGCTCGTGTGAACGGCAGGAAAACTTTGTTCACAGCTCGTAGTTCTGTTTAGACAAAATGTTTCGTCAATGACGTACCTATATGAAACGAAGCAGGAGAAAATTTACGAATGAAAAAAAAATCTTTGAGCTAAACAACCACAGAATGGGACGCGCAGACGTGTAAGGCCAAGACAAAGATGGCGGGTCGAACTGGACATGCACCTGAGTAATTGGAGCTCGATCGCGGGTGTGGAAGGACAGGAGGGAGGCCTTTGCCCAGCAGTGTGACACAATTGGCTATAATAAAATAATAATAAACGCCCAATACTAACTCAGTTAAAATATGCATAGTAAGTAAGGCTTTTGTCGGCACGTTGTTTTATACATTAACAAGCTGTGGCCCGCTATTTTGTCCGTGTAGAATTTGCACTTATGAAGAGTTTAATTTTACTCCTTTGAAGTCGTAATATCAAGACAAACGGTAGGTTTTTTTGGTCTTCTCGAAGGCACCACTTTTTTATAGTCTCAAATATAAAATTATGTGACTTAAACGTAAACACGTAGCAGATATATATTATACATAGAAAGATTATTATTGCATTTAACATTTTAGTATGGTCCGGTATAATAGTGATTTTACGCAAAGATAATCTTCTTACTAGTAACATAAATACTGGAGCAATTTTATGCGTGCCACTCGATAGAAAGTTCCTCGAAACCGGCGAACATGTATGAGGAGACTAATGAATTTGGATGAAGAGAAAGAGGTCTGAAAGTCTAGACTAGTCTGTTCTCTTTATTTACCCGTGATGATAATAGAATGATAGAAAGTATAAATGTATTTTGAAGCAGTTGATTTGATTGATTATTCATAATTGTTTTTTATATTTTTATGAAATATAGGCCAATAAAGAACTCTGCCTCCCTCTCTCTCGTTTGGAACTCTGGATGATATGACATCTTTTTACTCTTTTCTACCCCAACCAATCATCGCCAAATTTTACATCTACATTATTAATGAAAATGTCTATAAATCAAAAGATTTGAAAAAAAAAATGCGGACAGACGTATACATACACACACATCGAATACAGATCCTTCTCTTTTGAGGTCGGTAAAACGTATATTGAGTACTTTTAATTCCGAAAGAAATTACGGTTCTTGTGGATTCATGCCTATTTTAACTACGCACACCATACCTGGACATAGCTAGTTTGTTTGAAAGATGAAAATGATACAAAATAAAAATATGATTCGAAGTAAAATTTTCCAGGCCCAATAAAACATTTCACGACTACATAACTCAAGTGGTTATGGTTCGTTAAAGTTATTTATATATAATTGACAGAACAGCGTTAACATAACCATAATTATGATTATTCGGCCATAAATAACGATAACGTTACGATATTTCCATTTCTAAATGGTGATTATGTTAAATTATACAATTTACACTTTACGCTATAACTGGTTTCGACTATTCCTTAATGAAAATAGCAGCAATTATATCGTGGAAACGAAGTTTAGGTTACAAGTAATCAAATACTTTCTCTTTAATTTGATAAAATAAGAAAGGGATGAGGAGAAAGAGAAAGGGAATAAGGGAGGGATATAATAAAAGAATTGAAATAATCATAATGGAACTAAACCAAACTGCACTACGGAACTTAGACAGCAATTCTGGGAATTCTGAGACATCTACTTCCTCATAGATACAGGCTTAAAATACTTGTTCAGTCGCACCTTAATCCCCTGTGAAAAGACCTGATAGGTACTTACAATATCTCCCCTCCACCCCCGTAAACATCGACCCTCGTCGTACCAATAGCACTAAACAGCACCGAAAACTATTTAAATCAAATATACCAGCCCAACTCCATAATCGCGAACCAGAAACGCCCTAAGCCCTAAACCTACAGGATCGCCGTGCCCTTAACTGTCTTTGCTTAGGACTTCAGAAGTGCCAGGCGGTAGGCATTTTGCTCTCGCCAATGTTTGGTTGAGTAGCAAAAATTCCCGGAATTCAGGCTTCGAGTGACGACGATAAGATGAGACTTTACAGTAGTACTCAAGCTCTTATTTAAAGCAGTTGGATAGAGTCCCTAAGCCAAGGCCCAAGTCCCAAAGGGATACCCTTACTTGCGATTACTTGAAACTAAAAAGTTCCTGGCTGTATGCCTTTTGATCGAAGGCTACTAGTGACGAATAAAGAAGAAGAGTACTCATTTGAAGCAGATATATAGAATATTCTCACGGCTTCCCACAAGGGTCCCCGAAGAGGTAGGCAGAGGTGTATAGTACCCACACACCCACTTTCCGCCAGTGATATATTTTAGGTGCCAACGGGACAAATGGTGAGTCCGTCGCCGTTACTCAAGCATGACTATACGCCTCTGAATTGCTTCTCAGATGTAAGCATTGTTCTCAACAGGTTCTGTACAGGGTTCTTCTCGATGTTTTCCTTCACCGTAAAGCTCGTTGTGGACTAATCAATGTCCTTAAGTTTAGAAAAACTCATTGTTACAGTCGGGACTCGAACCTGCGATCTTTGTGTCGCAGGTTGTCGCATTTGAACCGCTCGGCCACCACGGCTACCAAAATACATTTGCATAATATACACGAATCCTTTGTAGAGCAAAATCAAGCCCATGACGAGATACATAACGTAACAAAAACAGAACAAAAGCACTCACTTATGCCGACCGTGTACATCTGCAAAAACAAAAAACATAGAATACCGTATCGTGTCTTTGAACTGCATACCATGGCGAATCGATTTGGCTACTTTCCTCTTGTGTTGAATCATATCTTACTCATTATTGCATTACAACATTTACATAAGACTAAGCCACAAGTATGTCAGATGTGCAAGAGTTGGATCCGTGTGGTAAACCCACTTGTTTTGCCGTAAGAGGGTAAGCGTCGTCATTGGCTGTTTTGAGCGCTTTTTCGCACAAAAATATTAAAACCGTGGTGGCTAAGTAGTCGCCTGCTATGCAAAGAATGCTAGTTCGACTACTTTGTAAGAAAATATCGAGAGAAAGATATGAAATACGATGATTTAGTACACGAACAGTAAAGGAAAATATCGCGAGAAAATGCTAGAGAAGAATTTATCAAACGGTTATAAACGGCGATGGACTCGGCACCCATCTCGGGTGCACAATTTTATTAATAAAGTTTATGTTATATATAAAGTGGGTGTGTGGGTATTACCTATACACCTCTGCCTACCCCTTCGGGGACCCTTGTGGGAAGGCGTGAGGATATAATTAATATTATTATTATATCTCTTTTGAAGTGGTAGGTTGATATTCTGGATGGATGCTTCTCTTCTTGACTGGAGACCTATGCATAATGCTCCCACATTAGACGAAAAGGTACAGATCTTCAATGATATCGTCCTCAGCCTATATGATGTTCATGCCCCAGTGAAGAAAATCAGGCTGAAGCATGCACCCGCACCTTGGCTGACTGCAGGCATCCGAATGGCAATGAGGCGGAGGGACCGTGCATTTCGCAAGTTCAAAAGAGATCGTAGCGTAGAAAACTGGGATTCCTTTAAGAAGGCTAGAAATCTGTGCAATAAGATGATACGTAACGCTAAACGCCACCACATGATCAATAATATTTCCTCTTCTTCTCCCGCTGACATCTGGAAGTTCCTTGGAACTCTAGGTGTCGGTAAAACACGTCATTCTAGTTTCCCGTCGTCGATTGGTTTAGACGATATCAATTTACATTTCACCTCTACCACCTCTTCTTTGGATCATCTTACCATGAGTCGAAAGGTTGACTACATAAATGGCTTACCTCTTCCCAACGTTGGTTTATTCAGTTTTTCTCCAGTGTCTTCGGATGAGATTAAAAAAATCATATACGCTATTAATTCTAAGGCTATGGGCTGTGACAACATCAGTAGATATATGATAATCATGATCCTAGACCAAATTATTCCCGCGATCACACATTTAATTAACTTCTCCCTAAATTCCGGATCCTTTCCCACTTTATGGCGCAAAGCCTTTGTTCGTCCGCTGCCTAAAGTACCCAATCCTTCATTGCCTAACCATCTCCGCCCCATATCCATTCTTCCATTTCTATCCAAAGTTCTTGAGAGCTGTGTCCACAAGCAGTTGTCTTTTTTTATACATAAGAATAATATACTCAGCTCACTTCAATCGGGTTTTCGACCTGGTCATAGTACAGTCTCTGCTTTACTTAAAGTGACTGGTGATATAAGGTCGGGCATTGAGGACAAGAAGTTAACTGTGCTTGTCCTAGTAGATTTCTCGAATGCCTTTAATATGGTCAGTCATGACATCCTACTATCCATCCTCTCCCACTTTATGATCTCATCCAAATCACTGGAATGGTTCCGTTCCTATCTTCAAGGACGCCAGCAGTCGGTTCATATCGATGAATCTTCATCAGGTTGGTGCGAGGTAGGCTCTGGTGTTCCACAAGGTGGCATTCTTTCTCCGCTTCTATTTTCTTTGTTTATTAACCTTCTATCTTCCGAGCTTCAGAGTACGTATCATTTTTATGCCAATGATCTACAAATTTACTCACAAGCCAGTGAACAGAATCTGCAGCAAGCTATCAATGATATAAACCGAGATCTAGACTCAATTAAAAAGTGGTCCGATCGCTTTGGCCTGGCCGTAAATGTGGCGAAAACACAGGCAATTATAGTCGGCGGTTCCCGCATATTAAGTAGGTTGGATATGGCTGAATTAGCTCCAATTGTTTTTAATGGGGCCACTATACCAATCAGCCCTACGGTGAAGGATCTCGGTTTGTACATTGATGCTGCTCTAGGGTGGCAAGCGCAGGTTTCGGACGTTTGTCGCAAGGTGACCGGTACACTACGATCTCTTTATCGGTTAAGAAATCTTCTCCCTACTAAAACCAAGACAATGCTTGTGCAGACTTTAATCTTCCCCATGATTGACTATGGTGATGTGAGGTGACCTGAATGCAGATCTACTCAATAAATTGGACCGACTTCTCAATAATTGCATTCGATTCATTTTAAATTTGCGTAAGTTTGATCATGTCTCTTCTTACCGCTCCCAACTATCATGGTTATCTATTCGTCAGCGACGCAGTCTACGGACTGTGACGATGCTCTTCACTCTTCTTCAGTCTCCTAATGCCCCTTCTTACCTTACTTCTCACTTCCAGTATCGTTGCCGCAACCATGATATTAACTTACGCTCTGCTGACAATCGTCTCCTTCTCTGTCCTTCTCATAGCTCAAGCCTCGTTCATTCTTCTTTTTCTGTCCAAGCCGTTTTACTTTGTACGTAATATTTCCCGTTTATTATCCCCTCTATAGCCTGCCATACCTTTCTCTGCATCACCCAAAGGTTGACTGGTAGAGAATGCCTACGGCATTAAGTCCGCCTATGTAAATAATTTTGCAGGAAGTTTTTTAAATAAATAAAATAAATAAATATACAAATACAAGTATTATAAACTTCCTGACCTTAGACTACACAAAACCAGCAACTGTTTTGTTATTTGTCTGTGGGATAATACATTTATTTATTTTCCTGAGGTAGCTTATTAGCTACCTGCATGCAATATAGTAAAATATATTCTTAATGTAATTACTGTCAGTACTGTCATTTGCCACCTCGCCCATCCTGTTGGAAAAACCTAGCTTAATCTTCCGTTAAAGACTTAAAGTGATTCACACATTCACAGCGATGTGGTAAGTAACTATTAAGAATACGGTGCCTATTTTGTCACTTAACGCTCTTTTCCTTTTTAATCACAAGAGAAATTCCAAAATGATAATTCAATTGACAGTCGTCTGGTCTAGTGGTTAGAGCTCCAGACTGCGAGACTTGAGGTCGCGGCTTCGAATCCCGCTGTGGGCAGATATTTGTGTGATGAACATGAGTATTTGTACCTTAGTATTGGATATCCTATGTATTTATGTATATATATATATATGTATATACGTAAATATATCGTTGTCCAGTTACCATAACACAAGCTTTGCTTAATTTGCGACTAGGTCAATTTGTCATGCGGCGAGTGACAGTCAGATGCGGTTTACGTGCGGTTTAAGTAATCACCCAATCTACGGTATGCAACAATTAAAATTTAAAAAAGAAGAACACTTATTTGTAAACCTCAAATTTAAATAACGAATGTTTCTAATATAATTTGTCTAGATAACACGTATTACTAATTATCTTACGATAGACCGAGCGAGTGAAATTCTTGCCCATTATCTCTCGATAGACCGAGTCAGGCTTCCACCGACCAAACTTTGCAAGTTAAACTAAGCTTAGAGGTCCCTCTATACCAGTCAGGTAGTTTTATTTCTTCTTTGATCAGCCCTCACGGCGACGTCAAAACCCCTTAATGTACCGCGCTCTCGTAATTACCAGTCAATGACCGGTCATGTTACCTACCTGTACATATACTTGCTGGCGTGAGTACATAAAGGAGATAACCTAACCCTATCTTATCACAGTGTGAAGTTAATTAAGAGTGAGTCAGTCTCCAAATCAGTCGGGCAATAAGGTTTTATTGCATATGAAAATTAAAAAAGAAACATTCGTTATTTAAATTTGAGGTTTACAAATAAGTGTTCTTCTTTTTTAAATTTTAATTGTTGCATACCGTAGATTGGGTGATTACTTAAACCGCACGTAAACCGCATCTGACTGTCACTCGCCGCATGACAAATGACAGTTGTATCGTGGAATAAGCTTAATATCGGTGTACTATTTTACTAGCACATAGGTTATTTTTATACTTAAGCGTTTTATTTTGTATATATTCAGACCATTTCGCAAAGATCTCCGAAGGAAGGGAGGTAGGCAGAGGGGTAACAATATCCCCTTTTTATTGGATTACGTACCAAAGAGATGGATGGTTAGTCCATCACCATTTTTCAACCATTACTACATATTCCAATTCAAAAGCTCGCCATTTGTCTCGTTGGCATTTAAATATATTTCTTCCGGAAATTTGTGTGTGAGTACCTTTGCCTACCCATTGGAGACCCTTGCGGTAAGGAGGCATGAAGAACTATACATACTTATTTTAATTTCCTCTCAATGTTGTCTTGCTTGGCTTTTTAAATGGTTAATTACTGAATTTACGTTCTGAAACGTTCACAAAATCGAAATTCAGACTTGTGAACTTCGCGTTAAAGCGAAAAAGTAGGTTCGCCAAGAACCAATTTAGATCAATTATAATGTATTACAAATACCTTACTTAAGTCCCTAAATAATCTCAAAACAATAGACTAAATAGACCACCAGTCTTCTGGGTCTTAAATTAATTAAAACTTTACTTTGTCCCCGTAATTATTACTTAGATATTAGTCAGCTCGTAATTTAAGTTTTGATAAATTGAATAAGTTTTCACAACACCTAATTCAGACGAGTTTACTACTTGCGCAGGGTACTAAGAACTTGAAGTGAAGAGGTTATTACTATACTTAAAGTTTCTTTGAATTAATTACTTAATTATCCTTATAAAAGTTAATGCATTCTTGCAATATCAAAACGAATAAATACATAGACCTCTTTCGCTTCATTCACATTCAATAGTTAGATGGTACGCTACTTGTGTAGGAAGAGGATGAGGTACAAAGATCCATAGCCTTCACGCCTTCTACCTGTGTGTAAAAAGATTCCTGCAGGGTCGGCAGCGCGTGAATGCTTTTGGTGTTAGAATCGTCAAAAGGCGACAGTAGCCGCATTCGACAGACCAAATGCTTGTTTGTTTTCTAATTGGTAATAAATAAAAGGATCACAGGGGTAGGCAACAGTGAATTAATACGCTATACAAATGGCAATTCTGTTCCTGTTTCTAGAACATGACTATACATACATATTTAACCCCCACCCCACCGCCACCAACCCCCTCGTAAAAGGGAACAAATGCTAAAAAAAAAAAAAAAAAAAAAACCGGGGAGTTTATTTCGCCGTTTCTTCTCCTGGCAGGTACTTTTTTTTTTTTTTTTTTTCTTGGAAACGGTGGTAACTTTAGTTTATATTATTTAAATTTGTGACGTTCAATAAGTGTTCCCTGTGTCCCTTACATTGAATAAAATATTTTGATTTTTGATTTTGATTTTGAAGTCAGTTTTTTCTCGTCTCTTCCATCCAATGTGATCACAGGCTAACTGTCAAATCACTGCATTTCATAAATCCTATTATATTAACCCTCAGCGGGAACCGAACCGGCCCCAAATAATATTTAAATAAAATGACCAGTCCAGCCCAGCTCCCTTGCTCGCGATCCTGCAACGCCCTAAGCCGAGGTTCGTACCCCACAGGGGGTGCCCTTAGCTGTGTGGCTTAAAAATAAAGTGCCTGGCTGGAGGCCTAGGTCTCGCCATTGACCGGTTAAGTAGCAAAAGTTCCCGGAACTCACGCTACGAGAGACAATACAAAAAAAAAAAAAAGAATCGAACCGGCAATCTAAAATTTTTGGAAATTTCTATTAGGTTCTCAAGAGTTTTTCTCAACGTAAGTATAGTGAGTAATCGCACTATGAGCTTTATGTTGACAGGAGACATAGCCATCTGTCACTTTGACAACTAAATATATCTTTTCGGCAGAAAAATATTGTTGCTACCCTTCTCCCTTTCGGGGGCCCTAGTGGAAAGGCGTGAAGATAATATATGTTGTTAGGAACGACATAAATGGAGCAACTATTATAACATACTTTAACAAACCGTCTAACAATGAAATAGAGTCTGTGAGTACAGTAGCGGCACTCACTCGACTCATTCCCACGATCGATATCGATCCCATTCTACAGCAACGAAGAATCGATTCTCAAAAGTTCATCTATACCTATACTGGTACCGCTACTGAGAATCGATCAATAGCTTCTGATAAACTTATTCGTTGGGTGGAAACAAAACAATGTTTTTATTTGCGTTCGTTGCAACGTTATTATTTTAACACGAACGGCCTAATAACGATTGTTGTTTGTTTCAAAATATCGTTGATTATCTTAAGGGAAGACGCGTGACCATGCCAATGCAATGCCATACCTTGCAAATATCTCTGAATATACTTTACATACATATGCTAGGTCCCACAAAATATAATTAATTATTACATTTGGTCACAACTTAGGTTTAAATATCGATATAAAATACGAAGAACGTGAAAACATTGGTCATTTGAGATTCTGCCTTCTTCTGAATATGAAATAACATTTAGGCAATCGCAAACGTTAGGTCAGGGGGATTAAACGAGTATATGGAAAAAAATATAGGAAATAAAAATGTATATGTATATTATCTTACAATAGACCAGATCCAGAGAGGATCTGGTCTATTGTAAGAATTCCTGACTGCGGAGACTGAGGTTGCGGGTTCGATTCCCGCTGAGGGTAGATATTTGTGTAATGATCACGAGTTTTGGATATCCTATGCATTTTTTTTCACAACAAGACATGATATACATAGGAACCTTATTGACAAGTATCCAAGTAATACAACATCGTTCTCTTGTGAGCATAGTATAAGCTTTGCTTATTATGGCACTACATATGTCAATTTGTGTGGAATTGCCTCAAAGTTATTGGCAGTACAAGTATTCGTAGCCTTGGCCCTCGATACACGTGTCTCTAGGGTGCCCTACTAAAACAGCTAGAGAAGAACGAAATCACCCATTCAAAATTGTAGTGGTTACTACAATATTAATTTTAAAGGTGTGAATTTTCCACTCCCTTTGCTGATGTGGTAATGTACAGTCGCTGACAAAAAGCTAGACAGTAAAATAAAATATTTGCGTAATTATAGCTAATTATCTGTTAAAGTCGAAGAAGTAAGCATTTTTGCGCTGAATAGAGTTCGGTGCTAACTTATAGATGCCACGGAGACAACACTACTGTTCATGCGTTTACGTGTCTGAACTCCCGCCTGTGCGCGTTTAACTCTCGCTTGATTCGAACCCAGCACGATATCATCTCAGCTCATATTTCGGCTATCGAGCCGACCTAGTAACTAGAAACAATTGACTTAAGTGAAGGAAGAAGGAGTGTCCCGTGCCGCGTGGAGAACATCAACCAGGCCAGTTCACCTGCTCTCATCAGCCCACCCGTTTCCTTCACACCTCTTACTCCACTAATCAGCTCATCGAGCGACGAGGCCCACAAGGCCCCGTCATATTTTGGTTAACTACGTTAATATTATAAACTAGTTTGTCATAAATATTTGGTTAAAAAAGTTATTAAATCCTACAATATTATAAATGCGAAAGTTTGTAAGTACGTATGAATGTTCATTACTCAATCACGCCAGAAAGGCTGAACGGAATAGCTGGATTAGCACATAGGATTACCAGAAATACCAATAAAATCAGATGTTTATCATCAAATTAACGTGGGTGAAACCGCGAGGCACAACTAGTACATAGATAGTGTCATCCACGAAGACGCGCCCCGCTATTCATGATAGTAAGACAAAATCCAATGTTTCCCTTTATCTACCTATCAAACTGTCAAAAGCAGATTCCGCCCCATTCAATTATGTTACTGTGACAAATGCCATTGTAACAACACTAGTGTTTGTAAACATGTTTAATACAATAGCGATCAACAAAGCGTATTCAAACACAAGGTAGGTACAATTACATCAAAAATTTAAATTGTAAATGCGGTTGCGCGCGACTGTACGCGCCCACAAGAACGAAAGTGAAAACGACCTTAAAACGTGAACAAACATGTCTGGTTTCAGGTGACAAAAATATTGGGCGCACGTCCCGGTATAATAATGCCGCGATTGGCGCGCCATAGAAAGTGTACGGCACTTTTTGTTTTAATCTTTCCTTCTTTTGTTATTTCCATTATGGCGTCGAGCGAGAAAATTGTCTGATAATGACTAAAAGGAGTGCGCTGAATTACTTGAATGCCGCTTTGTGACACAATTGTGGATTAAATGTGTTTCAATTGGTCGCCTCTTATAGACTACAATTATTATAAAAATGTACTTATGGTATTATAATAAATAATAATAATATATCCTCACGCCTTCCCACAAGGGTCCCCGAAGGGGTAGGCATTATTACTAGGGGTATTATTAATACTATTTGTAATCAACAATGGCAATACAATAATAGTTAGTTCTATAACTAACTATTATTGTATTACTGCGGCCCACCCGGAAGACAGTTACCGCAGCCTATTTACGCTTACACTACCGAAGTATCACATGTGCGTTGCTATGTGTTCTGTCCAGTCGGGCAGCTCCAAATTCGAACGGGAAACGCCTTATGCCCCATCTGTCTTAAAATTATATGTAAGTCTAGAGAGAATTGACGCTCTATAATCTCTGCCTAACCCTCGGCGTGATGATATGTATGAATGTATTTTTTATTAAGGACAATGTATGCAATACGAGCATGCTTAAATAAACAAAGGAATCGTGAGAAGAATTCGTCAGTGAGCCCTTCATTTATTACGTCAAATTAACACTTTTAATTTCACACAAGTTAGTCACGTACTTCACTAAAACTTAAGGCTATATTCCAGTCACGATCGAGCCTGGTTCCAACGAATTAAAACTCTCATTATCAATTCCAGAAGCATGGCCAATGTTGCACAACGGTCGGTGACGTAAAGAGTATTTTTCTGAAAAAATCGCTTACACTTTCACTTATCTTTGGAGGTAATTGACATTTCTAATTACACTTACTTTAATGGTAAACGGTTGATTGAATATTCTTTGTTAAAGTTTGTCAAAAAGTTGCTTCTTGTACTAGTGAAATTTGTTTTTGCCATTTAGTGTAAGTGATATCTCCGTTGAGATTTGCAACAAAAAGTGGACCCATTGATTAAGAGATTGTCGTTACGTCTCGTTACTGTCTGTCGGATAAATACTCATTTTAGCAAACAGAAAGAAACCTTAGAAATAAACTTTGCATTGATTTTATCTGTGATATAATTATTGTGGCAATGCTGCTAGTCTTCTTGGCACGTTGCCTCGGGATACCGATTTGGGTCAAATATTTTATCTATAAGTAGTTAGTTAAACAACTGTTTTTTATAAATATTGTAAATTTTTATTATTGTGTTAATTTTTCAGAACATCTTCTACAGCATCTTTTCACGACCTTTTTGAAGAAGTAAATGCTGTACTCTCATACAATCTGAACAAACTCTCAATTAATTCCACAGCCTGAGCTTTCAGGGCAGGAAACCCATTCTTCTTCATCTACTTCAAAATTTCTTCTCTCAAACTTTCTCGAAATGTTACTGATCAGCGTAACACTGTAGGTACTTAATTTAAAAACAAAAACACTTCTCATCGCAATTTCCCATCTATCATCTCGTCCTATACTTTGATCTTATCGTCCGCCCACAAACATACTTAATCACAACTTTAGCTAACTTGCTTCAGAAGATTCCATCGTAAAACTCTCTAAGAAAATATATTTGCGCTTTGGGAAACATAATGTGGATGTACAATAATTAATCTTTAGGTCATATTAATTTTCTCAACAATTTATAGTATAAGTGTCTCAATATCATACAGATTTAAATATAGTGAATTTTAATATTAGTCACACCACGAGCTTTACGGTGAAGGAAATCGAGAGGAAACCTGCATATGTTTGAGAATACATTAAAAGGCATGTATTAGTCGTGCTTGAGTAACGGCGATAGAATATACCTCTGGCGGAAAGTGGGTGTGTGGGAGACCCTTGTGGGAAGTCGTGGAGATATATTATTTTAATCTATTTCCACAAAACTTTAACAAATTATACACATAGACCATCAATCACTCTGTTTATTGACGAAAATCCGTTCTAAAGTTTTTCGTTTATTGCGTAAAGACAGACAGACGCAGCAAGTGGACTTTGTTTTATCATAAAATGCAATGATTCACAGCAACATAATCTTCACACGTAACATAAAAAGGCAAATTACACAAAACCGCGTCGTGTTTGCACAACTGATCAAAGTAGTAGTAACTCGGATGGGTGACCACCCGTGCCCTTATGTGCTGAGCGAACATTGACCCTGCAATCCGGTTGCCAATTGGGTATCTTGGACCAACCTCTTTATCTCCCTTTTAATCGAACATGTTTTAACTAGGTAGTCGACTTTCCCTAAATGGGGTGCGAAGGTCAGATGGCAGTCGTGCTGAAACCGGGTAGCCATATCGGGTCGGGTTGATCTGAAGAATATTTGGGTATAGACCTAGATAATCTAGGTAGGTAGGTCAGGTATAGTAGGTAGGTATATATTTTATGAGCCGTGGTGGTCGATAGTTGCCTCCAATACACAAAGATCGCAAGCTAGAATTCCGACCCACCAATACATTTTTCTGAACTCCAATACAGTGATTAGTCACACCACGAGCATTACAGTGAAGGAAAACGAGAGGAAGACCGCATTCGTTTGAGAAGCAATTAAAGGCGTATGCATAGTCGTGCTTCAGTAACGGCGCTGGACTCGCCATCTATCACGTTGGCACCTAAAATATATCTTTGGCGGAAACTGGGTGTGTGGGTTCTACCTCACCACTTCTGCCTACTGCTGCTTTTGGGAACGCATAGAACGATATCAACTATGACGTTTTATATGGGGAGGTCAAAGTGATTGCGCTGGACAGAGGCAAAGGGAAGAAATTGCAGCAGAGACGACGACAAAAGCTCTCATTATGATATGATTCGGAAGCGTTTACCAGCAGATCAGCCCTAAAATTATTTATATCTACCAAAGATCTAGATCTACCAATATATATATATATATATATCTACCAATCTAAGCCTTTGCTAGCGAATCCTGACCTCAGAGAAGGTGCCTCAGATATTTTTGCTTAGAACCCAAAGTCATGGCCTCACCTTTTGGTCTCGCCATTGCTCGGTTAAGTACCAAGTTCAGAAAAACTCATTGGTACAGTCGATTCGCACTTGGAACCATAGCTTTGCAGGATAGTTGAATCACTCTATAATTAAATGATGATAATTTAATGATGAGTTCAATAACACTTCACGTTAAGGGCTTCAGAGCTCACGGTACAACACTCTTAACTATGAACATTGTACCTAAATGCGCTCTCGCACGATCCGTTTTCCCTTTTATTAGGGCTATTTTATGCGTTGATAACCGGTCTGGTATAATTACATTCTGTGCGTGGCATATCATTATTATCCGTGTAATAACTAGTGCTTCGGAAGATAATGTTATAGAAATTGTTGTTTTTTCCACATCGTGTAATTTCCTTGACGATAAGTAAATATTTAAGTTTGTTTTAACGTATATTTTCTTTTATTAATAGTATGTTTACTGGTGGCGTCCGATAATTAGGAATCGTCTTCCTAGGTACGGATTTAATTATCATAGTTAACTTTGTTGTGGCGGAGTAGTTTTCCAATGGCTAGCAAGCCGATCTCAGGCTGAAATCCGGTGGTCTGTAGGAATAATATTTTTAGATTTTTTGACCAATGATTTCGATCAGAGCTTCTCATTCTTTGGAAAGATCTCCAAAAATAATACAACATACATATTGGTGGCGCTGCGATCGTGTTACAGATTTAAAATATTCAAACCAAGCTATTTCATATAGAGTTGACGTAATGATAATATTTAATAATAATAAATAATAATATCCTCACGTCTTCCCCTAGTGGGAACAAGGACACACAAGGGTCCCCGAAGCGGTAGGAAGAGGTGTATAGGTAATACCCACACACCCTTTCCGCCAGAGGTATATTAGGTGCCAACGTGATAGATGGCGAGTCCATCGCCGTTACTCAAGCACGACTATACATACGCCTTTGAATTTCTTCTCAGACATTGCAGGATTCCTCTCGATGTTTACCTATACCGTACAAATCACTGTAGGTATTTAAGTTGAGAAAAGTGATTTACGGTAAGATTTACGGTTAAGAAAAACATCGGCAGTCAAACACGTATGTATAGTCGTGCTTGGAAATGACAATGGACTCGTCATCCATCATGTTGGCACCTAAAATATATCCCTGGCGAAAAGTGGAGGTGCACACTACACACCTTTGCTTACCCCTTCACGGACCTTTGTGGGAAGGCTTAAAGGTATTTATGTGTTTTTGACACGTGACAAGTGGTGAGTGTGTAGCTATCTGTCAAACTCTAATTACATTTAACTCTTCAACTTCACAAACGCATGGCTCTTTATGAGATCTGTACTGCAGCGAATTGTAGTAAAACTTTAGAACTACTCTAAAACTTGGATCGCTAAAATTCCCATTCTCCGTCGTAAAGTCGTATTAGGAACGTACGATCAACCATATTAAAACACAATTCGTATTAAGAGCCCGGCAATAATATACAAACAAGTTTCGGGATATGTTAGAAGTGGTACCAGGAAAGTAGATCGAACGGAAATTATTATTTTTAAGCTGCCTTATCAGCAATTATACCGGTTCGTCGTAAATGACCAAGACCTCAATCATTATCCACAGTGAAATCAACAGATAAATACTAACGATGATAATTATTTAAGAGATGATCGGAGTATTCGTCGTCACCTTTATTATACAACAGCGTTTTCTGGATAAGTCATGTGTCTACGAAGGTATATTGATCACAATTGAGGTGATATTAGTAAGCTGCGCAACAATAGTATGCATTTCCACAATTAACAAAAATTAAGAATATGTCCGATAATTTCGTTTGATTTAATTGTTAGAAATTCAAAGGCATATGTGTGCTTGTGAACACCTATATAGGTGGGCACCTATAATACAACCTGCCTACTTACACATCTCTGCCTATCCTTTCGAGAAGTTTTTGACATTCAGACGTTTAGACATTTTTTGGGAAGATTTTACTGTCTTAAGCGGTCTCCTTTCGTTCTCTTCCTGGCGGTGTCGAACTCTTGTCACAGTGAGTTACGAAGCTTTTCGTTTTAAATTTCCTTGAAACGATTTCTTCCAACCCATTTCCGTACATACACATCATCACGATGATTCCCTCACAGTGCGGACAGAGAGAGTTAAGCTCCTGTTCACACTAGACTTAAAAAAATCTGGACTGTCTTCATAAATTCTCGCTAGTTTCGAGTACTCTTAAATTACCCATCTTGAAGTGTGCAATCGTCCTTAGATTTTCCATTCGCCTCCAATGACTTCAAAAGCTTCTAGCACTTGAACAAACCTTGTCGTATTAATTGGTAGTCGCTCCGCTCGGTTCGTCTTTGAGGTTTAATCACGCGAAGGGCCTAAACAAGTTTTCGCATGGCCCAATAAGCGCGACCCGCTCGTTATCATATATCAAATATCTCGTAACGTGTCGTAACCAATGTCCATCGCTTACGGTAATATCTCGTTTTTGACACTTGTTAGTTAGGTAATTTATGCAATATAACATTACATATTATAACATATCTTCAGTACGAGGCCCCAACGGGGCGCCAGTGAGTCAGTTACCTGCATACTTTCTTACGAATTTAGAAAATATATATATATATATATATATATATGGTCGAATTGAAAAACCCTTTTGAAGTCGGTTAAAAAAAACGGATATTGCAAACAGTACAGTGATTAGCTTTGAGAAACGTCGATAGGGTCGCCGTTTTTATCGTTGGTACGTAAAATATATCTCCAGCGAAAATGGGTGTGTGTACAGACCTCTGCCTACCTCTTCGGGGACCTGTGTTGGACGCCGTGAAGATGTATATATACATTTATTATAATCATATCATGCATATATATCACCACTTCGAATCCCTAACGGGGCAGGCGTGAGGCAGGCAGGAATGCGTGGAGCGCCAGTTCTCTCTAGACTCACATACCTCTTTGGCTTCGTTCACATTCATCATATACATATAATCATATCAATATATTTATTTCTTTAAATGAGCAGATTTTTTTTTTTTTGTAGATGGGGACAATTCCACACAAATTGACCTAGTCCCAAATTAAGCAAAGCTTGTGTTATGGTAACTAGACAACGATATATTTACTTATATATATAGATATATACTTAAATACATAGGACATCCAAGACTAAGGTACAAATATTCGTGTTCATCACACAAATATCTGCCCTCAGCGGGATTCGAACCCGCGACCTCAAGTTTCGCAGTCAGGAGCTCTAACCACTAGACCAGACGGTCGTCAGTCAGTCAGTCAGTAAGTCGCAGATGTGAAGAAAATATAATATATGAAAACTTGTGCACGTACAATCGTGTCTGAAAGATGGCATAAGACTCGCCATCTATCACATTGACGGCGCAATAAAATATCTCGAGCGAAAAGCGAATACATTCGTATTGAACACGTGAGAATATACCGATCGGCAAACTATGAACAACTCCAATATATGCTTATGTTTACCAGTTCCATGTAGAAATAGATAACAATTCCAATTGCAATAAAGTACTGGCTTACAATTTATACTCAATATAAATTATATTCAAATGGCAATAGAATTCTGCACGCGATTGTACCATTTACAGTACAAACACTACTCTGCCACTATTTAACCACAAACTACAGTGTCGACACCCCGAAGGCGATATATTAGCACAGTTTTATAGGTCAACAAATATTAGGACAAGTATACTCGCATACACAAGTTTTATTCAAATTATGCAATAATTTTAAGTCAATGCATAAAACACAACTATAAAGGCACAATTTTAATACTGAGGGCTTGCAATACTACTTATGGATAGTTGCATATTATTCTCTTCAGGTGTATTAGCTAGCAACTAGAATTGCAACAGAATGTTCTCTACATTCTGTTGCAATTCTGATTCCATAGTGAATAACGTTTCCAGTAATAAGCTCCTTGAGGAGGAGGAGGATTGTTATATTGTGTTGATAGCAGACGGATTAGTGCCATTATGCTGTCAACACAGTATAACTCTCCGAACACAGGGTGGCAACGCGTAAGTGATACTTCGATATTGTAAGCGTAAATAGGCTGCGGTAACCGTTTTCCATCTGATGTGCCGTATGCTTGTAGGCCACTCTCTTTGTATAAAAAAAATTGTGCAAAAGCGACAGATAGTCAGTCTGTCTCTTTCAGTGTCTTATGGTATGACCGCAAAACAGCATCCTCCGAAATAAAGTTTCTATCTTTTAAAAGCCCGAGTCAATTAGTAGTTCGTTAAAGGTTTTATACACAAGGATTTCCGCTGCCTGCAGTTAACAAGATTTTGATAACTATCTGCAACCAACATTTTGGTTAGATAACTGGTTATCTAAATGGACTGTTCTTCCATCGTGATAACAAAGTAAGAACGGCATTAATTCGCTCGCTATAGGAGTTCTCACTGAATTACTCCAATAATTGTATGGTAGCTTATTTCTTGCCGATGCAGACATGTAAGGTTCCAATTTGACTAGTAAGATTTATTTCTTCTGTAAAAACATATTATATCATCACGCCCTAGCGGAGTACGCAGACTGCCAGAGCGCCAGGTCCCTCTAGACTTCCAGACCTTAGCTTCATATTAATTACGTCTTCATTTGTATGAAGACCAACATTTATCGTCTGTTTCTGGTACTCTCGACGAAATCCAACTAGATATTTTATTTATTATTAGTGTGATTGGTATTCTTATGTGGCTAACCAAAGATAAGAGACACATATTTTAAGAAAAGTATGCAATTTCTTGCTTGACAACATATACACTGAGTTTTTTTGTCTATTTTAGTGCCGTATCATAATGATCCCTGAGTAATTTTATTGTAAGCCACCCAAAATGATTATGAGCCTCATAGCTATTTGCCATTTAACGTAATATTTTTATAGTTGCTATAATTTTCACGGTCACACTTTCATCTGTGTTTTCTTCACACTTTCTTGCCACAAACGTTGATAATCTGCAACTTTTTATCACATAATTAACCGACTTAAAAAATAAGGTTATCAATTCGATATGTACATATAATACATGTATTATCGTCGGAATTACAATATATTCATCTACATATAAATGATAATCTACTTGGGCTTTCAAACAAATGTATGTTTATGTGTATGTATGATGTATGCATGTATGATGATGATGATTTTATAATTTTGATGGACTCGCCATCTGTCACGTTGGCAAACAAATTATATCTCTGGTGGAAAGTGGGTGTGTGGGTACTACCTATACACCTCTGCCTATCCCTTCGGGAAGCCTTGTGGGAAGGTGTGAGGATATATTATTATTATTTTATTACCAGATATACATAGCAAAAGTGTGTGCAAGAAGAGGCAGACGGAGGCCGCGTTCCAACTACCTGGATCAAATCGGTCGGACGCTCAAGGACAGGAACGTCAAGAGTACTCGAAACCGACGAGCATGTCTGAAGAGACTGATGAATGTGGACGAAGCGAAAGAAATATGTAAGCCTAGATCTGACGCTCTATACTCTCTGCCTACCCCGTTAGGGACTCGGCGTGATGATATAATGATGATGTATATTTTATAATTGAGATATGTCATTTTTAAAGTAAATTAAACTACTATTTCTTATTAAAGATAGCTAAGCCGATCGCTTAACCGCCAGACTGTCGAGTCGTTCGCTGTCTAAGCGAAGACGATTCCGGTCGCCACTCCGTCTGCAACTGAATCCAATCACTCGACAAAATATTGGCTTAACACTCGACCGCAAGACCTGTCCTATCTAGGTTACGTGTACAATCGAATCGAATGAAAAACTCGATCGTGCGCACGATACATCGGAATCCAATAGCTGGAGAACGTTTAATTGCTACACTTTGTTGCGTGGTGTGGTTATTGGTTTCCAACTTGATACAAATTACGATCGAGATGAAAACTCTCGCTATAAAATCGATTCCAACAGCATTAAAATGAAATATTAGATTTAGAAATCTTAATTGTGAAATCAATACTTAAGTATGTATTTATTGATTGGCTGGTAAAAAACAAGCTGTTTTCTCAATGTTAAAACTAATTATGAAATATTCTACAATATTATAAAGATAAAGAATATCGTGTTACGTTGGCTTGGACATAGGTAGACATATAATAAATAAGGGCGCAGCAATATACAATGCAAATTGCCTTCATACTGCGTCCACATTTTAATAACCGAGATCAAACCGATTGAACGGACAAGAGTACCTACACAAAACTAGCGCCTTAAATGTGGAGATACTGATAAAGAATTGAAATAAACCGAATGAGGTCTTAAAGTCTAAAAATAAATGACGCTTTACTACCCCTGCTAACCGCAAGACCTTTTTGATCCCACCTGGTACCCACATGGTACCCACATGGTAAGCGGCTACCGCCGCCTATGGTTGCAAGCCAACACCAGGGGTATGGCTCGCGCGCTGCCGACCCTGCAGGAATCTTTTCCTACAATTCTTGAAGAACTCCATGCTGTACTCTCCAGGGAACTCGGGCAAGACTCAAGCGTGATTACTTGTGTGCATGCAGCGTCAAGAGTACTCGATACCGGCGAGCATGTACGAAAAGGCCGTTGAATGCGGATTAAGAGAAATAGGTCTATAAGACTATTATAAGTACTCGTTTCAGCGTAATCATATGCGTATCATGTAGTAGAAAATCAGTCTAATACGCTCAATTACTTGAAAGTAGATAGTTATAAAATTAATGACGTGAACTGTCATAAACTGAGCCAAGTTCTCTCAGTCAAGTTGGATGTTAAACCGATTCAGACCAATTAATGAAATGACTACGCCCACATTGTTACAATCACTCTAAGAAGTTGAACAAAAACTTTCACAAATGTATAAGAATCAGGCTAAGATGTATATAATTTGCACAGCCTGACCCGCAATGCTTAGCTTTAAGCATTACCTCAGTAATAAATTATTCCGTCTGTCATTGCTAACATATAACCTATTAGTATCATACTTTCCAAAGTTTTGTTAACAATAGATATGCTATTTTATATCAATAAGTAGTTTTCCATCATCATAAGTCACTATTGTTATATATAATATACTATGTATATATATGTATATATGTGTATATATATGAGCCGTCGTGGCCGAGTGGTTCGAGCAGTTGCCTGCGACGCAAAGGTCGCAAGTTCGAATCCCGACTGTACCAATGAGTTTTTCTGAACTTAAGTACAGTGATTAGTCACACCACGAGCTTTACGGTGAAGGAAAACATCGAGAGGAAACCTGCATACGTCAGAGAAGAAATTCAAAGGCGTATGTATAGTCGTGCTTGAGTAACGGCGATGGACTCGCCATCTGTCACGTTGGCACCTAATATACCTCTGGCGGAAAGTGGGTGTGTGGGTATTACCTATACACCTCTGCCTACCCCTTCGGGGACCCTTGTGGGAAGGCGTGAGGATATTATTTATTTTATTATTATTTTATGATGATGGAAAACTACTTATTGATATAAAATAGCAACAGCTCTCTAGCTATCAATCTCATTGACAGGAAAATTGAAAGCAGTCGCATTGTTAATTTCTGCACGTGCGTTTCGTTCTTTCATTCGTTCATTTCATTCATAAGTTTCACGTGAGGAATACGAATCCGACTGCTTTAAATAATTAATTTACTCGTCACTTAATAGGATTTTTGCATAAAAGTATTTGTATTATTATATATTGTTATAATTGTATAACAGATTAATCACACTACGATTTTTGTGGTGAAGGAAGACATCGAGAGGAAATCTACTAATCACTGTACTTAAGTTCAGAAAACTCATTGGTACAGTCGGGATTCGAACTTGCGACCTTCGTGTCGTAGGCAACTACTCGAACCACTCGACCATCACGGCTCTTTGCAGCACGCCACGGCACCTTAAATACCCGGAGCAAAAAAGGACCCCGTTACGTAGTTACCCGCTTTCCTCTTCGAGGACTCCTACGGGAAAGCGTTAAGCACATAATTGCCTTTGTTACTTTAAATATGTGGACGGCTCTGAATGTATGGAACAACTCTGAAATAAAATACAAAGCGATGTTGAAATTTTAAAAATGCTCGCCTGAAGGACTAGTATCCATGTCATGCATAAATAAGCAATAAAAAATCTCTCTGAGTAGCGAGAGGATGAACCCTGAAATAATCTAATAACTATAATTGATCTTACCGGATGCGCGGGCGGCATGCATGTGTCGATCGCGGGCGCTCGCGGCGCATCACCGCACGGCAGCCGCTGCTACACTCTACCTGCAAACCACACCCTCTATATAAAACCACAATGAAATGGGCATTCTCAATTCAAATTATCTGTAGAATGACGTGACACTAGCCCTTTTTCATCAAACGGGACAAACTGTGCCGGTTTAAAGGCACAAACAAAAAGTTATACGGCCTTATAATAACGGATGAGCGTATACAATAGAAATATGTTTTATTTCAGTCTGACGTCTGTCAGGCTTGCTAGATTGGCAGATGAAAGTCGGCTCGCACTGTGGGCTTTTGAATGGCAGGTTGAATTTACATTCAGTATTTTATTGCAAAGTTATTGAATTATCAATTTATGTCTCTTTCGCGGGCTGACGTTACCACAAAATTTTACTGTTTTACTGTTCACCCAACTATCAGCCCTGTGCAATGAGCAGTAAGGTGTGATATCGCATTTTGATTAATATATAGGATCTACGCCTGCGCCTAAAATGGACCTTTATGTGAATATACTTATGGAGTTGAGGATGCATCACAGTATGTGCAAAGAGTTATTGGTGTTATTATACTGTCATAAATGATGTGTATAATAACAAAATTATTGACGGTTCGTATAAAACAATTTTGATAATTAATATTGATTAAAATTTCAGTTGTCACAGCAGTTATTGCTTCGCGTGACTAAGTTAAAGGTCATGGAGACAAAAGGAAATTACGGAAAACTTAATTTTCGTTTTTCATAATCGATAGATCGATTGAACACAGATTACAGGTTCAAATCCGGTCCGAACTTAAGTGCAGAGATTAGTCATACTTTTACTTCGTCCACATTCATCTCTCTCTCGTCGTCTCATCGTCTCTTCATATATGCTCGCCGGTTTCGAGTGCTCTGGACGTTCCCGTCCTTGACTGTCGTATCAATTTGATGTATTATCTACAAACATACTGAGACCAATAGATTTTTATTCATATCAATTGTGTCAGGGGGGAAGTACAATCAGCAAAAAAAAAATAAGTAAATTTTTAATGTCTTATTTATTTCATAATATATATAGAAGGTCTGTAAACATAGACAGAAATGGCGCTCTACTCTCTCTCTCTCTGCCTGCCCCACGAAGGATTGCATGATATGTATGTAAGGAAATGTGAATGTAATTTATTATTAATTTTATTCTAAGCTGCTGCACCGAATTGGAGAAAATTTTGTGTTTATATTTGAGTAGGTCTCTTGATGGTTCAGAAATGGTTAAAAAAAGTGTTCAGGGTTTTTTTGTAGTATAATATATATATTAAGGGAAATAAATACCTTGGGACAATTCCACACTAATTCACCTAGCCCCAAATAAGGCAAAGCTTATTGTATAGTAACTAGACAAAGATATATTTACTTATATATAGATTACTTACATATATATGCATAATTACATAGGACATTCAAGACTAAGGTACAAATACTCGTGTTCATCACACAAATATGTGCCCTCAGTGGGAATCGAACCCGTGACCTCAAACTTTGCAGTCAGGAGCGCTGAACACTAGACCAGGCGGCCGTCAAATTATTTTGATTAGGCCAGTCACTAATCATCAAGCCGATCTCACGGGATGGGCAGATAGAGTGCGCCAGTTCTCTCTGAGCATGTAAAAGCTGGCAATAAATAAGTATTAATGTTATTATTAGGCATGCCGCTGCCGACTGTACACGCATCTAAGAGGCAGCGCGGCGCGTGCGCATGGCTAACTGTACGTGACACTCATTAAGGTAGCGGACTTACCAAATGGTGTAAGCGATGAATGCGAAACGATAAAATATTAAATAATCACCGTTCCGATAACCGCTTTCCAGACAATCCGTGGGAAAAAACCACTTACTGTAATAGCTTTACGGTTCAATATTTGTTATGTCATTGCGTTTAATTGATATTTTATCCCTGATCATCTAAACTTCTTGTGGTCTTAATCTAGTACAAAAAATTGGCAAAATCAAGTGGGCTGTGTGCCATTCTTGGGGCATAAAAAACCCTATATTTATCCAGGTACTCTTGTGGGAAGTGAAAAGAAGAAAAAAGAAAGAAGTGGGAAGAATGAAACCGGAAGCCTGTAAGCTGATATTAGGTGCACAGTGTAATGAAAAGCCGACTTATATAACCGAAATCAGAGAAGCATTTATCTCAAAAACTGCACAAATTTATCTTTACGTAACGACTATTTGCTCAGTTTTAATGAAAGTCCACTAATGTCTCGACTTCATTGTAATAAATAAACTTTTACTACGAATAAAGTAGAAAGGAAAACTATTCCGGTCATTGTATTTCGGTTCATTAGAAAATGAACCTTAAATATCTAATGATGTAGCTCATATTAGAAAGTGCAGCTAAAATGACAGTTAATCGATGCCAATTGTGGCTAATATCGCGAAATATTGCCGAGTTGTCTGTACATTTGCGATATGTTTCCAGATATTACTATCACTCTGTTTGAATCCTAAACTTAGTGTTCGTTAAAGCCTTCACGTAACAGACCCTGAAGAAGCAAAGGTGTAACAACACCTAATTATATCAGAAATATATTTAGGTGCTGTAATACCAGATGGCGAGTCGGCGTCGTCTCATGTTGAGCATGAAATATATAATACATATTTATTGTAAGGAGACTAGTCTAATGAGGGTCTGACTAGGTTAGACCCGTGGTAGACGAGTGGTTCAAGTAGTCGCCAAGTTCGAATCCCAACTGTACCAATGAGTTGGGAGGTTGTTGAGAGGGGAAACCTCACCGAGGGCTCACTCTACCCCCAGAGGATACTGGAAGAAAACGCTTTTGAAAGTGAAACTTGCGTGTTTCATACATACCTACATATCATCACGCCAAGTCCCTAACGGGAAGGCTGAGGTACTAGAGCGCCAGTGCTCTCTAGACTAACATACCTCTGTCGCGTTGCTAACTAACTTTCGCGTCTAGCTTGCGTGTCCTCTACTTCTCATTATCGCACCTCTCTGCGGGGAATTCATCCACAGATTATTACCGAAGTAGTCTTATGTTTGGAAATGACAGAGGAGATAGTAGATTCCACTGACGCAGGTTCGAATAATGAAACCGTTGAGGTAAGCGTTAAGGCCTGCGTAAACACTTACCATTCTTTGTTTGAAAAATATAGCACATTTCTCTTGACCAGGCTAGTGTGTCATGATCATGCGAAAATGAGAATAATTTCCAATCCGCAAATAGCTCTCATTATAACAAAGTGAGCTCACGTATTGTCTTGAGCATCGTGATTACAGACTCTGTGCTTTTTCTTCGCACGACTTACAATTCGGTTGGAATTGTCCGCAAATTGCCCGATGTAGACGCACGTATGTACCAGATTTCGTCTACGACGTTTGCGTTTGCATACCATTGACTTTTTCCGATGAATATACAAATAAAGTCTTTTGTTTTCAGCTGAACCTTAACTACACGTCTACATAAATAAACGGCTGAACCGATTTCGATGATATTTATTGTGGTTTGATGACATCTGAGGAAGATTCTTATGGAGAAAAAACGTAAAAAATACGAGGAAATAAGTAAAAACAACAATTTTCTTGACTTTTAGGTGGTACGAAGTTCGCCGGGGCAGCTAGTAAGATATACAAATACACATCGGAACCAAAACAAATGAATACGCTATTAATTCGAACGTTTTATAAGGTTCAACCGAACCTGCGTACATTACACTGCGAGACAGGCATTAAAGAGAATTAATTGGTATTTTACACAAACTATATAGTACTGGCCACACGAACTTTCGCTCTGAAGAAAATGGGAAAAATAAGTGTCAGATTTTCTCGGAGGGTATTAAGAGATAGATTGATTCAGATGAATTGTTAATTCCTAGTAATATTATATGTGCGAAAGTTTTGAGGACATTTGTTACTCAATCATGCCAGAACGGGTGAACTGAATTTAATTAAATTTGTCACAGCGATAGATTATAATTAGCTGGATATGTTGTATTTATTTACAGCTAGTATACAAATGTAATTAATACAGCTTTTAGTTCCACAATTTCTCATAACCGATCGGTTAAAGGTCGTATTTTTCAATCACCAAGCATGTATTTGTTCTATTTTTAAATGTGTAAAATTCAATGAAACAATTCTTGAAAATTGTGTGGGTAGATATATCTAGGGTATCTTTGTGATGTGGGTCGCGCAACTTGCAATTTGTCTGGTACACGAGTCTAGACGCAACAATATTGTAATGTTATTAGTTTTCTGGCAGTCGCTTAGAATTACTTTCATTCGTGCTGTAACAGTACTTAAATAAAGTATTGTAGTTTAAGATCGGTTTAGTTTTAATAGTGTGTGTTATATTAAACTTTTTGCGGCTTTCTTAGGATCTAAAATTTTTTTCTTAAGTGCAATAACTGTCTCATTTCACTGCAGATAATATTAAGGTGCCGACGTGATAGACGGCGAATCTATCAACGTCCCTCAATACGACTTTAGACTCAAATATATGAGATTTCCTCACGAAGTTTTCCTGCCCGTAAAGTACTTAGTTTGACGAAATCATACTAAGCCTGCAATTTTCGTATTCACTGGTAAGGCTATCCAGATAGACGTAGTACGAGATACAAACGTGATAACTGATTCACAATATCTAAGATAAACGACCTTGCTACAATAAACACAAAACTTAAAATTCAAAGTCAAGGTAAGTACTAAATTTGCAATGCAATGAGCTGTGTAGTGTAGTGGCTTAATGAAGATTACAAGTTTGAATTCTCACAATTCTGAATAATCTCAACACGAGCTTTACGGTGAAGAAAAATGTCGAAAAGAAACCTGCATGCTTCTGAGAAGAAATTCAAAGACATATGTAAACTCGTGCTTGAGAAGCAGCGATGGACTCGCCATCTGTCACTTTGGCATATAAGATATCTCCAGTGAAAAGTTTCCCTTTCGAGGGTCCTTGTGGAAAGGCGTGAAGATATTTACATACATTATATATTTGCAATAGCAATTCACAGACAGAGCTAACAATGTGAACGATGTATATCACCAGTGTTTATCCGCATATGCATGCAGGGCTAATAGCTGTTGATAGGAATGGCATGCATGCGGGTCCCGTTGCGGTCTTCTGCCGGTATCCATAACGCATCAGATCATTAGCTGAATTCTTGCGCTGCTCGCCCTAATATACTATTCTATGTGACCAGCATAACGTGGGACGTAGCTAACGTGGTATCTTTTATTAAACTAACTTTAACTTATGTATTATTTGAACTTTAATGAACTTAAACGTAATTTAAAGATATATTTAATACAAGGCTCATTTAACATTGGTTACTTTTCCCGTATGCTAGAATATCTTTTTTTTTATTTTGTTTTTTTTTTATTCACGGCTTTAATATTTGCTAAGTTGTAAAATGCAGATCACGTTTGTGCTTAATTTATGACTAGGATAGAAAAGTTTAATTAGATTAAACCAATACATTGTCAAGCGAATTACTGCCATCTTTTAAGCAAAAGACTTAACTATAATAATATACTGGTAAACTTGATTTCATTCATAACCAACCATTCATAGAGAATGTGCACAACAGTTTTGAATAAATGGCACGAAGATATTTACTTATATAAATTTGAATCTTTATTTAAAACAAAATAACAACAATGAACAATATTAACAAGAACAGTTGTTAAACCTACAAATAAAATACTTGTGCCAAATCGCTATCGCTCAGCAACGTGCCAAGAAGACCGGCAGCATGAACACGCAGATTGTCATTGAATGGCCCGCTTGTCTAATTATTATTATTAACTATTAGATAGCAATGCTTTTAATAAAATCTTTTTAATTAATGACATGCAAATTCCAATCATAAGATTTCATCACACGGAGTAATCCAACACGAGTTAAGTACCATTAAGCGACAGTTGGATGACATAAAGATATGTATCTACCCTCTGCGCACACGCAAGGTGATGTGTTTATTAGCTTAACAACTTGTAAGATTGCTAAAACCTGGTCTAAGCTAATGAGTTATCCTGAACTTGATAACAGGAAAGATCAACTAAGCAGATATACACTGCAAAATTGTTGGGATGGGGAGATAGATATGTATGGTGGAGAAGAGGCAGAGATAGCGCATCTCCATGGGGCCGAAATAGATATATGTATATATAAATATACATATGTAGAGTAGTAAGCCAGATATATTCATATAATATATATATATATATATATATATATATATATATATATATATATATCTAGCTTAATCTGTCCTATACAGTACAGTAGGATATTAATCAAATGATAAATAACCTTGGTAAAACAAGCCAGACGGATCGGGCGGCTGACAGCAGAAATCAATCAAGTCGACACTCCTATATATCCAGGCAAATCCGCTCCACATCCCTTTTGGAACATGGAATACAAATAGGTCTTCACCAAGGGAGATAAATTGTATAGTTTTATGTATTTGCGAAGGTTAACCGATATACAATGCGAATGTGGCTTTGAAATTTTTGGGCTTTTCTGTACTTAATATTTATATATTACAAATCTGATCTGTAATAAATAAATATTCTGAATCTGAAACCTCTTGAATCACTTTATCTTTTGCTGAAAATTGCATTAAAATCCGTGAAATAGTTTACAAGATCTAAGCGAACAGAATAGCGGAAGCGACTTCATTTTATGTAAAGATTTTACGTTGAGGTCTGTAAGTATATAGATTGTGGTGTGATGGTGGTGGTGCTCTACTCTCTGCTTACCCCGTAAGGGCCTCAGTTGACAAATGTGTATGTATGTTAGTTAATCGACTAAGATAAACAGACCCACAATGTTTGCTTCGGCTAGGAATCGAACCCGTGACCACGAGGACAGCTGTTGCTAAGGAATCATAGTTAACTGCATGTGTTTGTTATTCACAACGAATATAGTTAGTCCATGATTATTATGAAGCAATAAAATAGTTACGTAAATCTTGTTACTATGTTAATTCAGCTTATTTTCCTCGTAAGGACTGGGCTCTTGTCGGCGTCTCTAAAGCAAATCCTTTAATTTATCACTGTCCAGCGCTATCTCTTCCCTTTCAACATATATTTCATGAATATTTTATGGAGCTACAAGGACAATTATTCATAATAATTTCAGTGCGCTCGGACATTACCGAATTCGCAAGAACTACATAAAGGCTGAAAAAATACTAATTCTATTGAACATCTGAATAAATATAACCGTGTAGTTAGTATATTACATACCTATATATTCATGCCCACGAGGGACCCGAAAGGGTACTTTATGGTACCCACTTTCCACCGGAGACATATCTTAAGTGCCAAAGTTACAGATGACGAAATCTTCGCCGTCTCTCAACCACAAGTAATGCGCCTTTGAATTTCTTCCCAAACGTCTGCAGATTTCTTCTCAATATTTTCCTACACCGTAAAGCTTGTGGCATGACTAATTACTGTAATTAAGTTAAACTCATTGGCACAGTCAGGATTCGAACTTGCAATTCAATCTTCGTGTTGCAAGCAACTACTCGAACAGCTGCCACCACGCCTCATACACACTTTATATACATTTATGTACATATGAGCAGCAACGGTCGTTTATATAACCGTATCTCACGCACCCATCCATACAACCATTCAAAGACCTTTTTATCAAAGAAACTCGTTAACCCTAGCGCCACTGGTCATTAGATGAATGAAAAAACTGAATGAATGAATGACCGATGACCTCAAGTCTAGACGGTTCACTGACCTCGGTTAATTAAATACCGCATAATGTTGTATAATGGTTGTGTAGCGGTTAGCGAGATAACCTATGGGCGGCTATAGTGGCATGGACGCGATGTAGGCTGGTTTAATTATACATATAGCTATCATATGCGCAAAGCATAAGCTATCATGTATATATGTCATGCTAATGAGACCGTCTGTTTACCTGCAACAAATCTTGATTTCAGTTTAAATGAAGACGATTGAATAAGGAAGGTTTTTTTGCACTACAAAGGTAGCAAACCGGCCCGCCTGTTGGTAAGCGGTAACCTTAGCCTATAGGCGTAATGAATACCAAAAATATCACTCGCGCGTTGCTAACCTTATTTTGGTGCAGTAATAGTGCTAGCAGTATAAGGAGTTTATTAGAACAACCTTTTCATGGTATGTTCAGATAGCTATGCGTGAGAATTCCTTCATTATAATAAATAATATATCTCATCTTCACGCCTTCACACAAAGGTCATTGAAGGGGTAAGCAGAGGTGTGTAGTTTCAATACAGACACTTTTTGCCGTAGATATATTTTAGGTGCCAACGTGACAGATGGCGAGTCCATCGCGGCTTCTGGAGCACGACCGCACATACGTCTTTGAATTTCTTCTCAACCGTATGCAGGTATCCTCTCGATGTGTTCCTTTATTGTTAAACTCGTGTGACTAATTACTGTAAAAGTTTCCAAATACTCATTGCTACAGGAATCGAACTTGTAATCTTTGTGATACAGGTGACACAAGAGCCACTCGGCCACGGCTCGTAAGTAAATTAATCATGTTCAGTATAGAATTAACTTCGTGATTATACCCATTCGGAATATAAAATTGAATAGGAACCCGCAAATTATTTACGTACGTTACGTAACGTCCACTGTCAATAGAAATAATAGAACACAATAACTTTCTACAAATTCTTTTAAAAGCAAATGAAAAGACATAAAAGAAAAGGTATTCTAACTTTCGTCGTACTTATCTCTTACATTTTTCACTGTCACTTTAACTGATAAATCGAACAGTTATATTTATCAATTGACTGTTATTTCTTTTAAGTTCTAAGCTTACGTAATGTTAACACAACTTTAAATAAAAGAAAGTTATCTTTTATCTTTTCGTGACGCTAATTATACTCCCAGTAAAATGTTTACGCGAAAATTGCTTTAAATTACTTTTTAAGTTTATTTTGAGTGAATAATTATGTTTTCAAATTGCTTTCCGTACTTTCGAAACGTAATGAGTATTATTATATTTAAAAACATATTTTAGAGTTTTAATAACCCTTTGTCTCAAACTTGTACATGTTGTTAAAGAAACTTAACAGATTACAATTATAGTGAAAACTTATTTATTTTACAACGAATCCGCAATTAAGAGATTCTCAAATGAACTGGCGTGACGGTGTGAGTCAAGAGATTTTGGTATGAACGTAAAGCAAGGAGGAGAGAGGAAACTTTGTCTAAGCAAACCTACATTGCAAAAGTTTCTGGACGAAGATGTAGGGGAAGGCAACAAACGATATTTTTGGATGTATGTTAATAATTTGATGACGGTAGAATTCACACATAGATATATCTCCGGCAAAAAGTGTTTATATGCTAATGCTTTCTTTTGTTAATACATGGGTTTTTTACTTTTTTAAGTACTTTTGAAACTTAAGTACCATAAAGCTCTCGGTGTGATTAATCACACCTTAATTGTGTAAGCAAATGTCGAAAGGAAACGTTTAAACTTTGTTTGAAAATAAATTCAATGGCGCATTTGTCAGGTTGGCACCTAAATATTATAACGGAAAGTTTTGTGTTTTTACACCACTACCTGCCCCAAGCGGAAAGGTGTAGATAATTAAGCCTAAATTCAGTTTGTCTGAGATCTGTTAAGCAATTGTGTCCAGTCTAATTCCCTCGTTGTTCTGAGCGAGTGAGTCGTCCGCATGTTCTAACTCTCACTGCGAGCCGGTAACACACTACATACCGGTAAGATTTGCATGTATCAGTGCATATTTTCACTGTTTAGCATTTTGCATTTAAAAATGCAGTACAATTAATCATTCAGCTTTAATCTACTCTGGTATAATGAAGCTGTGGTTTGTTTGTTTGTAGGCGCTTATCCACTTTCGCATTTATAATATTATACCACTCAATTCTAAAATTATATGAATACATTACAAATACGTTTTTCAATTACTTGTCCAAGTTGGAATTGAAAAACGTATTTGTTATGTATTCATATAATTTTAGAATTCAGTGGTATCTTAACTAATATTATAAATAGGAAAAATTTGTTTGTTTGTTTGTTTGTTTGTAATGAATAGGCTCCGAAACTACTGGACCGATTTCAAAAATTCTTTCACCTTTGGAAAGCTACATTATCCCCGAGTAACATAGGCTATATTAAATTGGACCCGATAGGTGGCACTGCGATCGAGTTTCAAGAATTTTACCTTTTTACCCGGGCGAAGCTTTCTGTGTGTCTTAAGCTAGATTCGAGAATGGTTTAGATTTACAATTGGACCCAATAGGTGGCGCTGCGATCGTGTTACGGGCAATTTAACTTTTTCACCCGAGCGAAGCTGGACGGGACAGCTAGTAATATTATAAATGCGAAAGTTTGTAAGGATGTATGTTCCTCTTTCATACATAAACTACTGAATGGAATGAAATGGAAGGATTTGGAACAGAGATTATTAGCTGGAACTGGATTTATCATATTTTATGTGGCTGAAACTGCGAGACATACGAGACTATATTGCTCATATTTATATATATATATATATATATATATATATATATATATATATATATATATATATATATATATATATATATATATATATATTACGGGTCATTTCAGATATTCAATTGACTCGTAATCAACAGTTTCAAACTAATTTACCTAGTCCCAAACATACTAACATATGTATGTGGACAGATACAAATATTATTTTTATCATACAAATATCATTCCTCAACGGGAACATACCCAGGGATCTCAAGCTAACTGGTAGGGGACGTACCTGGGCAACCTGATTAGATAGCCAGCTACGACTATTACTTTGATAACAATAGTGTATCCCTAACCTATATTAAAATTACCGAAGGGGACACTACGAGTTGGATATGTATCCTACGCAAGCCTAGATCGAGGACCAGGCCTCTAAGAGACCTGAGAATGAGTGAAACAACAATAACGAAGTATCTTACAATAATTACGAGTATATTGAAGCAAGCTTATTTCAACAGCTATTATTTACATACATTAAGATTGGAGCAAAGAATGACAAGTTAATGGCCAATAATTGGCTTGGAAACATGAAAACATTACGTGTAAAGCTGAAATGTTTCAGGTTTCAGTTTTTATTAGACAGTTTCCGATTTCATTCAAGATCGAGCTAGCTAACGAGAATTCATTCGTGCGTCGAGAAGATATGACAATAGGAACGTAGGAAATGTGATCTTTTTTAGTTCGCTATTTTTCTAGTCATCTTCGCCTTTCTATAAGAGTCCCCGAAGGGGTACGCAAACGTATAAAATTACCCTCTTTTCGTCGAGATAAAATTGTATGCCAATGTGACGTATGACAAGTCCGACACCATTTCTAAAGCACGACTAAACATACTTCTTTGAATTTCTCCTCAAACGAATGTAGGTTTCTTATCGATGTTTTCCTTCACCGTAAAGCTCGTGGTTTGGCTAATCACTAGACTGAAAATCTGGATGAATGATGATGATGAGGAATGAACTAATTGGATGTATAAAAATCTGTCTATTTCAAAAGACATTTATATTGAGTAGACCAGAAATCGTGCCTAATCTCGCTCACTGTTTCAAAACAAGAGGGTTGTTTAAATGTTTTATCTGTTTAAAAATCATAGAAGTATGCATTTGATAGACTTATTTTATTTAGTACACTGTGAATACTTACATATTAATTTGTCCCGTTCACCCGCATCATGAGTTAATTAAGGGGGATCGATACTCTAGCAAACTAACCGTTTAACAGTAATTACTAGTAATAATAATAATACCGCAGAACCGTGGTGGCCGAGTGGTTCGAGTAGTTAGTTGCCTGCAACCCAAAGATAGCAAGTTCGAATCCCGACTGTACCATTGAGTTTTCTGACCTTAAGTACAGAGAAGGAAAACATCGAGAGGAAACCTGCATACGTTAAGAAGAAATGCAAAGACGTGTGTAAATTCGTGCTTAATTAATGACGATGGACTCGCCATCTGTTACGTTGGCATCTAAATTACATCTGGCAGAAATACGGGTGTCTGGGTACCTATATACCTACCTCTGCCAGCCCCATCGGGGACCCTTGTGGGAAGGCGTGAGGATATTTTTTATTTATGATAATGATACCAACTTTATTGCATTCGTTTTAAGGCTTAAAATGTCTTATCAGATCTCGGCTTTTAGATGCTCTCATCATATCAGTAAAATTTTTAATAATACAATTTTACACAGAATAATAATTTTGCATATAATAGTAGTATAATATCTTGGGTTGTAGCCAGACTTATATAGATGTCAATATATAAAAAAAACATAACAAATATTGTTTTCGAGCTGGAATTAAACCCGCGACCATACCGGATGACTGAAGCGAGACTACTACTAATGTGTCAAACGTTAGTCCGATTATAAATCAAAATTCATCTACGACCACTCTGTGATAGAATCATTATCTCAAATCCTACAGCAACAATGTAGTTTCAGTATAAAGAGAGCCGTGGTGGCCGAGTGGTTCGAGCAGTTGCCTGCGACGCAAAGGTCGCAAGTTCGAATCCCGACTGTACCAATGAGTTTTTCTAAACTTAAGTACAGTGATTAGTCACACCACGAGCTTTACGGTGAAGGAAAACATCGTGAGGAAACCTGCATACGTCTGAGAAGAAATTCAAAGGCGTATGTATAGTCGTGCTTGAGTAACGGCGATGGACTCGCCATCTGTCACGTTGGCACCTAATATACCTCTGGCGGAAAGTGGGTGTGTGGGTATTACCCATACACCTCTGCCTACCCCTTCGGGGACCCTTGTGGGAAGGCGTGAGGATAAAATGAATGTGCAAACCAAATTCAGGTTTTGAGCTACCCTTAGTCCTAATTACATCAAATCCGTTCAGCTGTTTTAGCTTGCAGTATCAAACATATCGGCACACATAGACAAACTTTCGATTTTTCAAACGTTTATAATATTAATAGGATAATCCAGCACAAAAATTAATGCACACTTTTTAATTTATGTTAAATATCACTGATGGTAATTCTTTTAATATGGATTCGCGCAAATTAATTATGTATGTATATCGTCATTTATCTCTTGCCGTTCAATATGGAATGTCTGCTTCGACCTACCTCCATTTTGATTACTTTATACAATTACTGAGTAATTGGATCACCCGTAAACTATACTAATATTTTTATCAAACTAACCGTATTTTTTGTAAATGCATATGAAAGTATGTAAAATATGAATATCGTTTTTTTGTCTGTCTGTCCGTTTTGAGTTATCTTTGGAACGAATTGAGGCAGATAGCTAACGTAAAAAAAATATTACATTTATTTTTCATTATACATGTGTATATTCAAATTCACATCAACCAACGCCAGTGAAACCGCCATGCACAAATGTCAATCAAACAATTTTGACAGTAAATAGTTTATATTGGTTTAACCAAGCTTTTAATCTTAGTACTGCTCAACTTATTGCGAACTAAAACATTAGTAAAATGAAGTTTTAAATTTTTTCTAAGACTTGTTTTATTCGGTTAATGACTATTCACTTCGCGCAAGTTTAAAAAGTGTAGTTTTATTTTTACTTTATCTCGGCATAAGATCTTGATATATCTGTCGTGAGTATAAGCGGTGCGTATGCGCAGCATCGAGCCGCATCGCCGATTTCTTGCACTTTTTCAACTACTCACTTTGTTTTCTAAATCATTTAAATACATGTACGACAGTAGAAACGCATTATGTAGCTTAACTTAATTGCTATTCACAATTGGGTTTGTGTGTAACGATTCGCGTGCGTAATATACGAGTGTAATTGTAACATGACATTGATGAATACAGTAAAGTTCCTGAATTGAACATACAATTTTGTCAATAAGACTTACGTTTTAATATAGTGCAGTCATAGAATCCAATAATAGCACTGTAACATAGCACTACACAGAAAAGATTTACGTTAGCACTGCGCGGTTTACGAACAGCTGAGCGACGAGCGACAGACGACACGTGCGCGCCACCTAACTGCGCGAGAGCGACTGAACGAGAACACTTTATATTAGTACGTCGGATGCGCCTGCGCAGTGAAACGCGAACACCGTGGAACGAAATCGCATAAGTAAAATTGTTGCAATTTTACCTCGGAGCTGGACGTAATGTGGACCTTATTTGAAATGTTTCATATCATTGATTCGTACACTGAGTTCCACTGGATTATCCATAGGTTTTAACTCAAAGATTGTTTTTAAGTTTCGGTCTTAACAAAATCAATAAAGTCTTTGCGATCATTTTCAGAACATTGTCACGCAAAGAAGCGGTAGCCCCGTTTGCAGTAAGTCCAGTTCAAAACTGGATATTTACGATCTCTGTAATAAGTTTAAGATCAGTTTAAAACCTTGCTTTATGTCACAACCTAAACTTTGTTAAGTTGAAACGAATAATTTGTGAATCCTGAACAAAAGATTGTGCCTTACCTCTTTCAGCTTCTAGCGAGCTTCTAGCGAGCTGCTAGCGTTATAAAGGAATCACATGCAAGCAAGAGTCAAGCCTACTACAATACTTTTGAAGTTTACGTAAACTGCAAAATCAACAGCATCAAACCTCATGGAGTGCAACCAAGAGGCGAACTAAGGTAGGGTATGGAACCCTCCATTGTGAGGCAACGGTAAGCGCTTATTGTCACATACATACATGTCATAACGCTAAGTCCCTGACGGGGTAAGCAGAGAGTGCAGAGCGCCAGTTCTTTCTAATCTTACATACTTGTTTCCTTTATCCTCATTCATGTCTTTTCATACTTTGCCATTGAGTCATAGTGTAAAGAAGAGAAGTAGGTTATCTTCATACAAACGCACCGCGCGCGGCTTTTATGTGTGCGCTATTGTATCTATGTGTCGACGCACGCACACTTTAACAAAATCTCGACCCGTTTCTCAGTGCGCCAGTCGGGGCTAACACTGCACAAGGTTCGCGCGCGCGTCACGGCTTTTCGGCACCGCTAAATGATTTATTCATCAATATCATCATCAAAATGTCTGATAATCGCAGAAGATCGTATTGCTGTGTGTTTGGGTGTCTTAATAATTCATCGATTCCAGACCTGTCTCTGTTCAGATTACCTATTGAACAGGAAAGGTAAGTTAGTCACTTATTCTAGCATAATATAATTTTACTTGATGATGAGATACCTACGTACTTACATATTTTTTGTTTGTATTAGTTTTCTATCACACAGGAAGTAGGTAGGTAGGCCTAATTTCCTACTAGAATGTATTAGGTACTTTTGATCTGGCAATTGGTTTGCCGCTATTTCTTTGTTTACGTTTAGTTATGCCGATTTCTCAGTATTGTAGGTATAGTAACTAAGTACCTACCTACTTACAGAAAATCGTAATTCAAAATAAGTATGTACGAGTACCTAATTGACTAATAGTAAATCAAATACATATAAAACAAAGTTCGAATCATAACAACAAATTCGATTATAGTCTAAGAGACAGTCGTTAGTTTTTAATGTTGTTTTTATTTCTTTTAATGATAATATTTCATTCACTTTATTCATTTTTTATTATAGATACCTAATTGCCGCTGTTCATGCGGTTGCTAGCGAAGCGCGAACAGCGAAACGCGCCTAATATTTAGCTAAAGTGTGTGTAGTGACAACCCTAAGACAGTAGGCAATTATATCGTGAATTGGGCCGGAGATAGCCTACTCCCTCTTCTTTATACTATGATTGAGTTTCGATCGATTTATCAGACATTATCAGACGCTTTAAAAGCTCGCTTGTCACATTAATTCTCGTAAAAAATCAGACATTAAGCTATCTCATGTGCTGCAATCTTAATACAAGAGAATTAATTATAGATATAGATTGGCCTACACCAATGAAATATATTAATTAAGTATTAATTAAACATGATATTTCTTAAACGTAACTAATTAATTATGAATATTAAATTTATGACTGGAATACAATTTCATAAAGGATGTTACAATTAAGACGACAAATCACTTAAATTTAATTTATGCCTATACATTTTTATCTATACAAATACATAAAATTTAACTGTCTGTTTGTAATATAAAAATAAACGCTTTTTAATAAATGCCTATGGAGATGTATACACGGTACATATACCAAAATAATTTTTTTTAATGTTTGTCTGTCTGTATGTGTGTTTGTTCCGGCTAATCTCTGAAACGACTGGATCGATTTTGACGAGACTTTCACTCTCAGATCGCGATAAAGTAACTTAGGAAACTTTATGTTTAGAAACTGAACAAAAATTTTTTTCTTAAATTCCTCGCAGGCCAAATCGCTGGCACAGCTAGTATGTATATGAATATATATGGAATCTTTCTGAGAAAGATTGATGAAATAACAATGTGAAAGTGTGTAGAAGAATAGGCAGAGGAAGACCATGCTCCAACAACATAGATTAAATCAATTGGACTCTCAAGATTGTGAACGTTAAGAGTGCTGGAAACAGCGGGCATGTATGAAGAGACTGATGAATGTAGACGAAGCGAAAGAGGTATGTAAGTCAAGACAGAACTGGCGTTCTATTCTCTTTGCCTTTCCCGCTAGGGACTCGGAGTGATGATATGTATGTATGTAAATATTTCATTTGAAACATTATATCTTATAAAATTATAGTTTTCTCTGTTCTGTTTATTAATGATGTTTTATTAGTAATCCTAATTACATAAAATATGTATCTATGCTAAGAATCTTAATAAAATATATCATAATTTATTATCTTGATCTGCGCCCACGCATGTGCGCGCGTTGATGTCTCTACTATGAATAAAATCAATTTAGTTAATGTTAATAATTTTAATACCCAATTAGCATATTGCTACAATGTTTGAAAACAAAGAAGAAGGAAAGAAAGGCCAAGTTTCAAATTCCCTGGTGAGGAATGTACGTAGAAGCAGGCGAATGTGGGTGAAGCGAAAGGTATCTGTAGTTTTAGACAGCACTAACGCACTAATGTGATGTTATGCAATAGTAATCATAAAAATAAACCAAAATAACTTCTATAGAGTATAAATAAAAAACATTACCCAAATATGTGTCACGCGGGAGGGTGTCAAGAAGGCATATATCCTCACGCCTTCCCACAAAGGTCCCCGAAAAGTTAGGCAGAGGTATATAGGTAGTACCCTATACACCTCTGCCTACCCAAAGTGGCCTGTCACTTTACCGAGTGGTTCGAGTGGCCTGCAACACAAAGATTGCAAGTCATAGCTCATTGGTACAGATCGGGATTCCAACTCGCAGCTTAAGTGCAGTGATTAGTCACACCACGAGCTTTACGGTGAAGGAAAACATCTAGAGAAAACCTACGTTTGAGAACAAATTAAAAGGTGTACGTATAATCGTACTAAAATAAATAAATAAATACCTCGGGACAATTCCACACAAATTGACCTAGTCCCAAATTAACAAAGCTTGTGTTATGGTAACTAGGCAACGATATATTTACTTATATAGATATATATATATATATATATATATATATATATATACATAAATACATAGGACATCCAAGACTAAGGTACAAATACTCGTGTTCATCACACAAATATCTGCCTTCAGCGGGATTCGAACCCGCGACCTCAAGTTTCGCAGTCAGGAGCTCTAACCACTAGACCAGACGGTCGTCTTAGCACGACTACTTAGCGCGGAGTGGGTGTGTGAATACTACCTATAAACCTCTGCCTACCCCTTCGGGAACCCTATATTATATTAATATTAGAAGGTTGCACAACGTCTCTATATGTCTGAATAATAGATACTTGATAGACTCGTGGATCAGGATCACACCATGGACTTTACGATGAAGGAACACATCATGAAGAACTTTGCCATTTGGCCCCAATCGCCGTATAGCTTCTCATGTATGAAGTCCTGGTAATATTCCTCAGATAAGATAAGATAAGATAAAGTTTGTTTCACAGAATACGGTACATTTCGTACCTAATCCTTCTTTCTGCGGTACTCGGGTGATCTGGTAGCTTTTTAATAGTTTTATCTCGAAGTAATCTTTCTAATTAATACAGGATTCCGAGAAACATATTAAACGTTGACATTTAAATTATGTAAAACGTGGGCGACAAATTTCTAGTCCATAAGTTAGTAATTTTAGACTATTAAGCCTGGCGTTTCTAATTTGTTAAAAAAGCTATCGTATTTATTTATTTAAATAATATTAAAAACACTATTAATTATATTAAAAAGAAACGGAACTAAACTATCTTAATATAATATTACGAATACCTACATTTCTCTTTTCAAGTTTAGCCGCAAAATTATTTTCTGAACGCTTCCTGTTTGTCTGGTACAAAAAATGTATATGGTAAAATAAAATAAGTGTTTTCACTACTTTCCTTGTTATTTAAATATGTTTTTTCTTCTTTTAAATCCTTTGAAGCCTTCCTTGGACTTCGACAAATATTTAAAAACCAAAATAAGCCAAATCGGACCAGCCATTCTCGAGTTTTTATGAGACTAACAGTCATCAATTAATTTTTATTTACAGTTAGCCTACGTTGCTTTATATTTAACCTGCGACTTCGTGCTTTGCAGTCAGCAACTCTGCCAATGTAATATATCCTCACGCCTTCCCACAATAGTCACCAAAGGGGTAGGCAGAGGTGTATAGGTAATACCCACACAGCCACTTTCCGCCAGAGGTATATAAGGTGCCAACGTGACAGATGGCGAGCCCATCGCACGACAATACATACGCCTTTGAGTTTCTTCTCAGACGTATGCAGGTTTCCTCTTGATGTTTTCCTTCACCGTAAAGCTCGTGGTGTGACTAATCACTGTATTTAAGCTAGAAAAACTCATTGGTACAGTCGGGATTCGAGCTTGCGATCTTTGTGTCGCAGGCAACTACTCGAACCACTCGGCCACCACGGCTTTTTCATTTATATGTTTTAATTATTTCCGACAAATTTTGTAATAAATTAATTTGTTTACTATATAATTGGCACAAACGTGCAATGTGTAATGAAGATATACCAATAGCCAATAAATCAAATGAATTGCTTAATTCTTGCATAATTAGCGTCATACAAACATTATGGTGGCCGGACAACAAGCCTAGGGCATAACGGGTTTCCCGTTCGAATTAGGAGCTGCCCGACTGGGGCTGGACCTCCACCTTATAGAAGTCCGTAGCCAAATAACACAATTTTTTGTGTTGTGTTCCTACGCGGTGAATAAGGTTTCCAGTAATGAGCTCCTTGGGGAGGGGGAGGATTGTTACATTGTGTTGGAAGCAGTGAGGGATTAAACCCATTATGCTGCCAACACACTATAACTCTCCGAACACAGAGTGGCAGCACACAAGTGATACTTCGGTATCGTGAGCGTAAATAGGCTGCGGTAACCGTTTCCCATCAGATGGGCCGTATGCTTGTTTGCCACTCTTGTTGTACAAAAAAAAAGCCTCCCGCTTTCATACACACATATCTACGTACAATAGCCAGCATAATAGTGAATGGAATGGAAGAACAAAACTTTCGGTGTTTATAGGGTCTTCCAAAAACACAATAATATGAAAATAATAATAATAATAACACAATAATAATAATTATGAAAATAAGGATTAATAATTACAAGTAGTTTTTTTGTAGACCACAGAAAGAGAGGGGACTTCTAAACAGGTTCTTGGAACTTAAAAGGAGCGATCCCAAACCATGTAATATTTTTATATTTTTTACCACATCGGTGGCAAACAATGATGCGGTCCGCCTGATGGTAAGCGGTTCCCGCCGCCTATGGACAACAACACCAGGGTTATAACTCGCGCGTTGCCGACCCTGCAGGAATCTTTTCACACCCTTCTTGAAGAATTCCATGCTGTACTCTCCAGGGAAAACCTAAACTGGGAGCTCATTCCACAGCCTGAGCGTTCGCGGAAGAAAACTCCTTTGGAAGCGCACAGTGCGAGACCTTTGCGGTTCCAAGGTATGGGAATGAATTCCCCGTCGATCTTGTAATTAATTAAAGTCTATTTATTTATGAAAGACCTCCATAAATGCAACAATCATAGCTAAAATTGAAGTGTTGATTTTTTTAAGAATAGTCTACTCGTATATTTAAGCGGCATTTCGGGCAGCTCGTATTAATCCTTGCCTTTGTACATCTTCATGTTTTCGGTTTGAACCAATCGCCAAGCTCTTCCCACACTGTGCCAAGTTTGAAAGTAAATCACAAATAGCTTCATAGTTAGTCGATGGGCAGTGAAAGTGATATGTGAGCGATGAGTCCGTGCATCTCAACGAGTGCACATGTGTGCACAGTGCACAACGAGAGACTATTACCTGTCAGATTTACTTATCACTGTGACAAGCTAGAGACGACATCACACTGGAGTGCAAAATTCGGGATATGTACCGTGGGGCCGAGTAGGTCCAGTCATATGCAACGCAAAAATTGCCAGTTAGAATCCGGACCACCAATAAGGTTTTTCAGAACTGTATGTACTGTGATTAATCACACTACGAGTTTTACGGTGAAGGAAAATATCAAGGGATCACCATAACTGCCCAGGCTTAAAAAACTCACTTTTATTCAAAACTAGCTGCCCCGGCGAACACCGTACCACTTAAAAGTAAAAAAAAATTTTTCTTCTAAAAAAAAAACTTATTTCCTCGTATTTCTTACGTTTTTTCTCTTTATAAGAACCTGCCTCAGAATTCATCAAACACAATAAAAAATAAATCATCCAAATCGGTTCAGCCGTTTTTACATTTTATATTTAGGTATTAATTTTTATAGATAAGAGACATAAAAAACGCAAACTAAACGTAAAATTTAACGTAAAATTAAGAACCAGAATTACATTAATAATTTCCTTATGGTGGATATCCAAAGTAAAAGCCTCTCAGGAGAAGCAACATTGTACCAAATATCCGGTTTCTAAAATTAATATTTAGCACGCGTAGAATTTTTTTTATCATTTTTATATTAATATTTTATATAATAATAATAATATTATATAAAATATTAATATAAAAATGATATTAATATTTTAATTTTTCGTTATTGTATTGGCACAATGTATAGGGTATATATTCGTGTTTGTGTAACAGAGGTGGATTCGCTATCTGTCACGTTGGCACCTAAAATATATCTCCGGTAGACATGGGGAGTGTGGGTACCTCACACCTCGTAAAGATGTGTGAGGTACCCACACGTGGGGCGTAAAGATGAAAATACGTGTTATAAGCATTTTGATAGAGTCTAGGTCTAGCTAGAATGTATTCCCACATACAAACTCACCGCAGCTTGTCGCTGGCACACAAACGTGTCTAGTACACGCTACCTCCTCTCACAACTTTGTAACGATTTGAATCGAGATTAAGAAAAAAGAAATCTTAGACAATCCGGACAAAAAAGCAAAACAGTTATCAGTATTATATTTTAAGGCAACGTTTGTATATAATAGTTGTTTATATAGCTATTGTTTTACTTATTTATTTGATTAATTTATTATATTTTTTCTATTAAATCCTCGGATCCCCATGAAGCCCTATTGAGAATATTACTTTACTAATATTGTACTAAGAGCCGTGGTGACCAAATGGTTCGAGCAGTTGCCTGCGACACAAAGATCGCAAGTTCGAATCCCGACTGTACCAATGGGTTTTTCTAAACTAAAGTACAGTGATTAGTCACACCACGAGCTTTACGGTGAAGGAAAACATCGTGAGGAAACCTGCATACGTCTAAGAAGAAATTCAAAGGAGTATGTATAGTCGTGCTTGAGCAATGGCGATGGACTCGCCATCTGTCACGTTGGCACCTAATATACCTCTGGTGGAAAGTGGGTGTGTGGGTATTACCCATACACCGCTGCCTACCCCTTCGGGGACCCTTGTGGGAAGGCGTGAGGATATTTATTATATTTATTTAATATTGTAAAGGCGAAGTTTGTATGTGTGGATGTTTGTTGCTCTTTCATGGCAAAACGGCTGGACTGATTTGGCTGGAAGTTAAAATGGTGATGTTTTATACCTAGAATTAGGACATAGGCTACATTTCTATCCCGAACCATACATAGTTTTTGAAGCAATTACATTTGCGTTATTATTATTTTGAACTCCAGGCGGTCGAAGCCAATGGCAAAAGCTAATTTGAATATAGATAAATATGTCTTTGGGTTTCCTGTCAAATTTTAATTGTCATTATCATTACTCACTGTCACCTTGACAGTGATATTGGCCTAAAACTTCGAGCCCATTAAGATTCTCAGACGTCTTTTGTCCTACTTAGAAGAACTGATAAAAATATATGTGCATGACCATTAGGCAATAGTCCGGTATCGCATTCTTACATAGCGTATTAGTTCCATGTAATACTCAAGCAAGTATTATTAATATAAGATTGTCCTTGTTTAAAGAATATTATTCATAAGTGCAGTGATTTAGCATACCACATGCTCTTTACAGTGAAGGATTATGTTGTGAGGTACCCTGCTTATGTAAAAGAGGAGATTCCAAGATGTATGTATAGCAGGGCTTGAGTAACAGCGGTGGACTGGTCTGCTGTCATGTTGGCACTGAAGCAACTGAGTTAGAGTACCCGCTTACCATGAGGCGCTAAGCTGCTTTACACATTTACCACACAGCTACATTATATAATAATAATAATAATATAATATATCCTCACGCCTTCCCGCAAGGGTCCCCGAAGGGGTAGGCAGAGGTGTATAGGTAATACCCACACACCCACTTTCCGCCTTTGAATTTCTTCTCAGACGTATGCAGGTTTCCTCTCGATGTTTTCCTTCACCGTAAAGCTCGTGGTGTGACTAATCACTGTACTTAAGTTCTGAAAAAACTCATTGGTACAGTCGGGATTCGAACTTGCGACCTTTGCGTCGCAGGCAACTGCTCGAACCACTCGGCCACCACGGCTTTTTACTACACTATATAACTGCGGGTATTACGATTGTACATAAATTATGTGATAGATACAATACTGTGGTGTAGTAATAATACCGTGGAGGCCGAGTTTTTCAAGTAGTCACCTGCAACTCATAGATTGCAAGTTCGAATCCCGACTGTAGAAATGAGTTTGTCTGAATTCAAGTTCAGTGATTAGACACACTACGAGCTTTGCGCTAAAGGAATACATTTACAGGAAATATGCATAACTTTGAGAAGACATTCAGTGACATATTTACAGTGCTGGAGATAGAATATGCGGTGACGCACTCGCCATCTGTCATTTTGGCACCTAAAATATATGTCCGGCAAAAGGTGGATGTGTGAGTACTACCGACACACCTCTGGCACCCCGTCGGGAACCTTTGTGGGAAGGCGTGAATATACATATATAGTAAATGTATATAGCTCTATCTCTCTACAATAACGTATGTATGTACCGACAACTAAAGTTGCATATTAACTAAAATCTTGCGACCGATATTAACATAAAAAATTAAATTGAGTTAAAAAATTGACGATATTACGCTACGGTGAAAATGTCATCGGCTTTACAACGTCTAAGCAGTAAAAAGGTAATTGGAGAGCCTTGTTACTGGTGTAAATCTGAGTTTATCCACACGCTTTACGGTGTGTTGATAGGCTTACTCGTTTTATGGCACGATGAGAACCCACTGATGGGAGAACTCAATTGACAAGAGTGATATCGATCTTTTGTTTTCACTTTACACGGACGCCCTAATAAAGCGACAGGAAATCTGGATTTAAATATATATATATGCAAACTAGCTGTTCCGCCCAGCTTCGCTTGCGTGAAAAATTAAAGCTACGAGCCCAGTGGCGCCACCTATCGGGTCCACTTGTGAATCTAAACCATTCTCGAATCCACAGAAAATTACATTTAAATCGGTCCAGACGTTTAGGAAGAGTTCAGTGACATACGCAGAGAAGAAATGTATAGTTTAATAATCATTATAAAGAGGAAAGATTTGATTGTTTGTTTGTATTGAATAGGCTCCGAAACTACTGGACCGATTTGAAACAGGACGACTATTATAATCACTTACTAGTACAGAAACTTCAAACCTTCAGAGCAGGAAAACTTATTGGTACAGTCGAATTTCGAACTCACAATCTTTGTGTTGCAGACGAGTGCTAGAACCACTCAGCCAACGTGGCTCTTTATTGTATACATTTTTTTTTTTTTCAATACATTAATTATTGAATATTCCTCTTCAAGTTCTTCTCCTGTAAGTAGGTCTTAAGTTCATAATTAGAAAAGAAGCCTATTGATGACGTCATTAATGGAATTTTGACAATTATTTGCGTTACACTATTCAATTCTGTTCAAAGTAGTTCTACCGCACCCAAAATTTAAATATATCCAAGGTATTCCAACTGGTTTTATTTGCACTTTATCTAACAGGTGCAGAGAATTGTAGGCTGCCGGGAAGTCACAAATACGGTCAAATGTTTTATTCATGCTGTATGACTAGCACGAACTTCGTACTGTGAAAACGTAATGGAAGAGGCCTGGTGCTCTACTGTCTCTGCCCATACATAGCTTAGGCCCACGGAACCCATGTGTAGATGATATGTAGGCGTAGAACCCATGATATGTAGGCGTGTGTGAGATAAAAGCGCACGTGAGTCTATCGCCATTTGAAGGTCTCATCCAATGCTGGGCATATCAATGGTGTCATTGAAAATATGATTCTTTGCTAGAATAAGTTAGGTACAATAATAAGAACCAAATATTATAAATAAAACGCAATAAAATACGTTCTTCAAATAGTCGCGACTATTTTCGCATAAATCGGCTGTAAGGTTTTTTGACTTATTTAAAAGTGTCTGAAAATAACCCATGAAACCGCGCTTCGATAGGAGAATTATTCCCTTAAATATCTTTGGAGCTATTTGTTTTATTGCGTTGTCATGGGAATATATTTACAACACCCTATAAGTCCTATAATAATATCCAGAAGCAAACTGTTATATTTTCTCTGGGACACCTGTATATCGTGCATTATTCTAAAAATAGTAAGCACAGTAGTAGCTCTACCTTGAAAACCTCACGTCTCAGGCCAAACGTAAACGTGTACTCACAATTGATAGTAAATACTTTGTCGCACATTGTATGTCCATGCTAAGTGTACGGGCTTATGAATAGTCAACACCTAAAGGTTTCATTCATTGTTCATTCGGCTGGAGTATTGGCGGAAATTCAGTATTCGCACCGAGAAATCACATCGACTTTACTGAATGAAACTGAATTTTAAGCAATATTTTCCCCTAATTTATGAATTGAGAACCAACCAACGCTTACGATTACGAAACCAGGACCAGGACTTAAATTTGATTAGCAAAATCAAATTTAAGTCCTAAATCAATAAATAGGTTTTAAAATAAGCAACATAATGCCATTAGATCGGATGCAATATGCAGTCTGGAAGTGCCTAGTAGAATATGCATACCATGTTTCGACTACGTGCATGATTCCAATTATTGTAATCTTAATGTTAGTCTAGAGAGAATTGACGCTGGACTCTCTATACCTTCCTCGTGAATAGCTCTGTATGATGATAACTGTACGTATGTAGGTTTAAAAGATGTATGTTTAATTAGATGTGTGTTTTTTTTATCAATTAATTCCAGTTTTTAATAGTGAACGTGTTCACTATTAAAAACTGTTATTTTTAACGTTTTGAGGACACGTAAAAACAGCTTACCTACTTAAATTTATTTTTAATATCTTTACTCAAAAGCTCGTTAACACTATCGTACAATCGATAATAACATGGCTGAGAATAATACCGTTTTTAATACTTAACTGTGTGAATAAAGAACTGCTGATTCATTCATTTGATAAAAACTTAATAAATTCACAAGAACTTGCATGTCGACTACATATTTTTTTTTTCTTTTTCAAGAAACTGTCAAGTTGACAGTACTATACAATGCTATTAGTACTAAAGCCGTGGTAGCTGTTTGATTCGAGTAGCCCGAAACACAAAGATTGCAAGCTTACAAGTGTTACATAGATGTTATGTAAAAAAAATCCTTAAATATCCAATATCCCATGTCAAGCTATGCAATTTCTTTTATCAATTACGTCAAGTTTTTATATATATAATATATCCTCACGTCTTCCCACGAGGGTGGAGTAGGCAGAGGTGTATAAATAGTTACCACACACCCACTTTCCGCTGGAGATATATTTTAAGTGGCAACTTAATAGATAAGGAATCGATCGCCGTTTCTCAAGCACGACTATATAATACTTACCCCTGTGAATTTCTTCTCAAAAGCATGCAGGTCTCAATGTTTTCCTTCACAGCAAAGCTCGTGGTGTGATCAATTACAGTATTTTTATTCTGTAACTTCGAGGTTCTGAGGTTCGAACTTACAATCTTTGCATTGAAGACAACAAACTTCGACCACTCAGCCACCGCGGGAATATAATTAAGTATACGATCGCGATAACGATCTTGGCGCCATTTATCGGATCCAATTGTGAATCTAAATCATCCAGGTCTCCATGCACTCCAATACACACATAATATTTCATCCAAATTGGTTGCGCCATTCTTAAGATTTTGAAACACTAGTGAAACGCTCTTGTTTTTTTTCTATATAAGAGACTAGCGGTCCGACCCGGCTTCGCACGGGTGGACATAAGACTTTTTTTATAAAAGAAAATATAGCCTATGTCACGCAGGGTGAATGTAGCTTTCCAATAGTGAAAGAATTTTTTAAATTGGCTCAGTAGGTTCGGAGCCTATTCAATACAAACATACTTACATACAAATCTTTCGTCTTTCTAATATTAGTATAGATTATATGGCTATTTCCAACTAATTCGCCTTAGACATTGCTCAGACATTTAATCGGAACAGACTTATGTGTTCACCCATCGGACAGCATTCTGGTTATAACCAACGGGATAAGCCAGTGGTTTTGCGGTCACTAATTAAACCGTCCCGTAATTAGGTCGTCGCTTCGGGCCTGTGCTTAGGAGTACGTAATAAAAGTCATTATGGAGGATTAGGTGACATCATGCGAAGAAAGATGGCCAGAAAGTGCTTTTTGCCATGTTTAGGGAAAACTATATATATATATATATATATATATATACATACATACATATCATCACGCCAAGTCCCTAACGGGGTAGGCAGAGAGTATAGAGCGCCAGTTCTCTCTAGACTTACATACCTCTTTCGCTTCGTCCACATTCATCAGTCTCTTCATACATGCTCGTCGGTTTCGAGTACTCTTAACGCTCCCGTCCTTGAGAGGCCGATCTATTTGATCCAGGTAGTTGGAACGTGGCCTTCCTCTGCCTCTTCTTGCACACACTTTTGCTTTGTATATCTGTTTCGTCAATCTATATATACATATTTATATATATATTTGTCGACTGGACAGAAACACATATAAATTATGGGGGGAGGCCTTTGCCCAACAGTGGGATGTACAAGGCTAATATCATCATCATCGACATCATCATATATAATATGATATATATATACGCATTCCCATAAGGGTCACAGGTTCGGCAGCGATGTGTAGGCCGTACCCACACACCCACTTTTTTCTGCCTCGTCTTGCTCACACTTTCGCATTGTATATCTGTTCCGTCAATCTTTCTTCACTCATCCTTTCTATATGTCCAAACCAACGTAACATGCCTTTCTTCAGCCTTACAATATATACCCGCATAATCTTCTCTCGTCTCATCTCTTCATACAAGCTCGTCGGTTTCAAATACTCTTATTTTTTTTTTTTATACTACAAGAGTGGCAAACAAGCATACGGCCCACCTGATGGGAAACGGTTACCGTAGCCTATTTACGCTCAAGATACCGAAGTATCACTTGCGCGTTGCCACTCTGTGTTGGGAGAGTTATAGTGTGTTGGCAGCATAAGGTTTAATCCCTCTGCTTCCAACACTATGTAACTATCCTCCCCCCTCCCCAAGGAGCTCATTACTGGAAACCTTATTCACCACGTAGGAACATAACACAATAAATTGTGTTATTTGGCTACGGACTTCTATAAGGTGGAGGTCCTGCCCCAGTCGGGCAGCTCCAAATCGAACGGGAAACCCGTTATTCCCTACCTCGCTTATATGCCCTACCTCTCTTCTATGCCCTACCTCTCTTTGTACATACGCCTTTGAATTGCTTCTCAGATGTATGCAGGTTTCCTTTCGATGTTTTCCCTCATCTTAAAGCTCGTGGTGTGAATAATCACTGTACTTAAGTTAAATCATATACATAAACAAATAGCATATCCAAGGCTAGGGTATAAATACTCGTGTTCATCACACAAATATCTGCCCTCAGCGGGAATCTAACCCGCGACTTAACTTAATACAGGGTTTAACAACTAAACAACTAAAGAGCCGTGGTGGCCGAGTGGTTCGAGCAGTTGCCTGCGACGCAAAGGTCGCAAGTTCGAATCCCGACTGTACCAATGAGTTTTTCTGAACTTAAGTACAGTGATTAGTCACAACACGAGCTTTACGGTGAAGAAAATCATCGAGAGGAAACCTGCATACGTCTGAGAAGAAATTCAAAGGCGTATGTATAGTCGTGCTTGAGTAACGGCGATGGACTCGCCATCTGTCACGTTGGCACCTAATATACCTCTGGCGCAAAGTGGGTGTGTGGGTATTACCTATACACCTCTGCCTACCCCTTCGGGGACCCTTGTGGGAAGGCGTGAGGATATATTATATAACAACTAAATACCCTTTATTTAGTTTCTTAATACGTTTTGACAAACGCGAGCAACGTGGATATATGAGTGAAACCACGCTGAAATATAGCCGACCTACATACAGACTAGCAATTCCCTGAATAACTTGAAAGCCCCCGCCGAGGAGGTACGCGACCTCTGCACGTATATAAAGGCAGGTTAATGTAGGGGAGGGGAGTAAAGGTGAGAATGGGTGCTTCAATATTTTTATGATGCATTTTTTATACGGCTATAATTACGTCGTACCCACTTTTAAGGCCTTTTTGGTCTATTGGTTGAGCGTGGTAGTGGAGCTCCTAGGTCGCGGGTTCGATTCCCGCTGAGGGCAGATATTTGTGTGATGAACACGAGTATTTATACCCTAGCCTTGGATATGCTATTTGTTTATGTATATGACTTAACTTAAGTACAGTGATTATTCACATCACGAGCTTTAAGATGAGGGAAAATATCGAGAGGAAACCTGCATACATCTGAGAAGCAATTCAAAGGCGTATGTACAATCGTGCTTGAGTAACCGCGACGGACTCGCCATCTGACACGTTGGCACCTAAAATATATCTCGGGCGGAAAGTGGGTATTACCTATACACCTCTGCCTACCCCTTTGTGAACCCTTGTGGGAATGCGTGAGGATATAAGTAATAAATCTTTTACAACTTTAGATTCATATCCATTTCACTTCCACTCCAACAGCAACACACACAAATGCGAAGCGATTTCCAATTCACAACTTGCGCCACTAATTGCATCCAATGACCAGATCCCATAGCACCTAGAAAATTCGGATTTCCAATTTCCAATTAACACGCGTAATTAGGTTCGTAGCTACAGCGCGGTACTATTACATGGTTGGTGACAATCTGAAAATTACAGCTTGTAAAGTCAACATCAATCAACTGAGGCTGTTGTCAAACAACGCTTCGGGTCTGTTGTTATGCGACACACAATTGTGATTGACTTGTTACATATTTACCTTATAAATACGAGTGTTCTGTGTTTTACGTGACTTATCTAGTACTAGCGACCCGCCCCGGCTTCGCACGGGTGCAATGCTGACTCAATATCCGTTGCGTAGTTTTAAAGATTTAAGCATACATAGGGACGGACAGACAGCGAAAGCGTTTTTGTTGTTTTGTTTTATAACATGTAGTGATTGTTAATGCGAAGGTGTATTTTCCCCTTTCAAGCGAAAATGTTGATATAATGGAATTGGATTAAATTTGGCGCTGAGATAAATTATTAGATTAGGATTAACAGCAAAAACAAAACAAATTAACCGATTAAATCTATTTTTCGCGGCTGCAGGCTACATCTAGTATGTCATCTCTCATGTCATCAATCATAGCGGACTCCAACGTTGTTGGTAATTTCTAACGAAAAAAATTGTTTTATTAAAATAACTAGCTGTCCCGCCCAGCTTCGCATGGGTGAAAATTTAGATACATACATACATATCATCACGCCAAGTCCCTAACGGGGTAGGCAGGGAGTATAGAGCGCCAGTTCTCTCTAGACTTCATACCTCTTTCGTTTCGTCCACATTCATCAGTCTCTTCATACATGTTCGTCGGTTTCGAGTCCGATCGATTTGATCTAGGTAGTTGGAACGTGGCCATCCTCTGCCTCTTCTAGCACACACTTTTCCTTGTATATCTGTTTCGTGAATCTTTCTTCACTCATCCTTTCTATATGTCCAAACCAGCGTAACATGCCTTTCTTCAGCTTTTCAATCTCGCCTTTCGAATCTCTTAATTCCGGATTCAATCTAAGATCGTTACTCCGCACATTTTTCGCAGCTGAGATCGCATCTCAGCTGCATTTAAGCTATTTTCATACTTCTTCTGACATACCCAGGGTTTGCTGCCATGCAATAAAGTAGGCACAAATATCACGCTGTGGACAGCAACCGTTGCTGCCCATCAACACCGACATGGCCTTATTACCAGTTATCCTTCTTTCAATATATTTTTCATACTTTCCATCTCGTGTGCACATGCTTCTTAAATATACAATTTCACTCACTTGCTCTTGAATTTGCCTATTTATTGATATAACACAATCGGTCACTTGTTCATCTCTTTCGGAAGTGAAAATTAAAATTTCATGAAACACGATTGCAGTGCCGCCTGTCGGGTCTAATTGTGAGTCTAAACCATTCTGGAATCCACTTGAACACAAACAAAAAAAAATAAAAATCCGTCCAGTATTAAGGAGAAGTTGAATGACTAACACACGGACGGAATTAGATAGTACTTTACACAACTTATGATATTTTTTATTCTATAAATGTGGCCACAATCTAAACAATTTTGTTAATTTATGCATTGATACAATACCATTTGCTGGATAAATCATCTTATTTAAAAAAATATATCCATCCTGTCTTCTTCGGAAAACTAGTAATGGGTATTGTAAAGCATCTTAAGAACGATATATTGATATAACACAATCGGTTACTTGTTCATCTCTTTCGGAAGTGAAAATTAAAATTTCATGAAACACGATTGCAGTGCCGCCTGTCGGGTCTAATTGTGAGTCTAAACCATTCTGGAATCCACTTGAACACAAACAAAAAAAAAATAAAAATCGGTCCAGTATTAAGGAGAAGTTGAATGACTTACACACGGACGGAATTAGATAGTACTTTACACAACTTATGATATTTTTTATTCTATAAATGTGGCCACAATCTAAACAATTTTGTTAATTTATGCATTGATACAATACCATTTGCTGGATAAATCATCTTATTTAAAAAAATATATCCATCCTGTCTTCTTCGGAAAACTAGTAATGGGTATTGTAAAGCATCTTAAGAACGATATATTTCACTAATACGCTGAAGGATGATGGCATCATTTCTTAGTTACGTTACAATATCGCGAGAATCCACATTCTCCCCAAACACGACTATGGCAACATCATTTAACATTGGTGCATTGATGCCTCTCTCATGTCATGTCGTCTCCTGCAGGTCGCTTGTCTGCTCTGATCACTATTTTCTGATTGTCCGATGGCATCACATCACTTCTAAGGCAGTTTTGAACAATTGGATCCACTGATTATGTTCATGCAAAAGTTGTTGTAGCTGCTAAATGATCTGTGCGAACAGCGTTCATTTTTTCATCTTCAGAATTCCCCAGGAAATAAATCTAAAGAAATTTGTATTTACGCCTACGCTGTTCTTCAGTCTCATTGGCTCGAAGATTGAACTGGGCTTGCGTTGCACTGTGATCGAAGTGCGCCAACCGATATTTTGACTTCTTACGGGTGGTATTTAAAAAAAAAGTATGACGATTAATCATGAAACTCACACTAAAACACAACAACCATGTTTTTGCTGTTGTTGTTATGAAAGAAACTGTAATTTGTTGTTTGTCAAAACTAATACTTGAATGAAATGTCAGTCTATCTATCCATAGGGTGCGTTCCACTAAGCGTTCACAACGATCACGCTAACGACCGCAGTTTTTCCCGTTTCACTTGCTTGTAAGCGTTACTGTCGAAACCTCAAATGGAATGGATTACAGAGCGTTTTGAGCGTGCAGGTAAAGTGCAGGGAGTGTGCGTGTAAAACAAACGGCGAGTTAGTAAAAAGAAAGCAAAAGATTTAAGAGGTTAGTTTAAAATCGGTAAGCCTTGAAAAAAATCTATAAAATTAATGTTTAAATCGATTCATATTGAAAAAATTATAACACTTTTTTATATTTCATATTATTGGTGTATTAAATTAATTTACGTTCAAATGGAATTAAAATGTCTTGCGGCGGCACTTGGATATTTGGTAAGAGGTACGGTCACCATTTTATATCTTTTGAGTTTTGAAAATGCCGCAAATTTTCTCAACAACCACTTCGACCCACCTTTTTAGATGGGTCGTCGTGAGCGTCGCGTGAGCGTAAGTTATGACATTATAATTGACGTTTTCGCCGCGATCACAACGACCGCGGTCCTTATGTGGAACGGTTATAGGAGCATTTTGATCGCTGTGCACGTTTAGTGGAACGCACCTTTACTGTCAATATTTTTGAAGATAGACTGGCTTAACAACTGAACGTCACTCTGACAGAGTTTTGTCAATATATTGAAAACGTCTCACAATCTTCTGTCTCTTTCGCACCCTAACTTTTCTGAGATTTTTTAATATTTACTATTATTTTTATAAATATTTTTTTTCACAAAAACCGTCTCCTCACAATAAAGAATACATAAAAGAAAGATTTATCCAATTTGGTTCAGTCGTTTGCAAGTTATGCGCGTACAAACATTTTGGTGATTCATTTTTATATATATAGATTAAGTGATAAAATTTTCATCATATTTTAAAACAGTTAAAATTGTATATGTTGCAATTCTGGGCATAAGTTCTATAACCTCTATTAAAAATCATATCAAATTTTGTCCAGCCGTTTCAAGAACACATACACACACACTTACAAAATTTACACAAGGATTCGTATTATTAATTTTAATTTTGCAACTAATTTGTTTTTTTTTATTTTTAACGGTAACTTTTTGACACCTTTTCACTTTTAACAGCGTTAGCTTTAGCAATTCAAATGTTACAAAATTATATGCTGATAAAAAAAGATTCTCATTTATTTCCTGACTTTGAAGCGGAAAAAAACGCTTTGTATAATGGTCTGCCTCACGCCATAGGCTCAAATTAATTGATAAAGGATTTGAAAAGTAAACGTTTATTTTCAATCATTCTCCACACTGTGTATTTTTTCAAAATTGTTGTGTATAGTTTGAGTACTGTACAGACTATAGTCTTTTTATTTCCACGAGTTAATTATCTATATATATGTATAGAGGTATAACCATGACTATTCGCTTAACGTGGGTCAGATACCAATGGCTCGGAAGGACAATTTAATTCAGCTTCATTCTCTCGATGCCCGCATTAAACTTAATGGCCTAACGAGAGTTTAATTAGGCTTGAAACACCGGAGGAGTCTCGTGGATATTGACATTCAGTGGCCATCTGAAAATGACATCGGTGACAGCTGTCAACATGGGGCCCTGCTGACAGCTGCTGTCCCTGCCTCTACGGGCTAATGAATGTCCTTGACTATCTACTGAGCATTGTTCACGTGACGTACTGACATGCTCTGTTTGTTAGAATGGCAATATTGAGGTCTCAGTCCGTTATTTTATAGCAATATTATTCAGTTCTTGTCTTAATAATATTATTATAATTTTTATGAAATATACATATTTAAAACTTGGGAATAAACAGTGTATTACTTAGTCGGTAGCAGATACGCTTGCCAAAAACTCCCAGGCACGTTTTCAATAATATCAGATTTCAATTAGAAACCTGCAATCAGATCACTTAGGATCAATTACCTCTTATGAACATCTAAATGTATGGCTATCCTAAACTATTTATAGCTTCTTTAAGTATAAAATAGTGCATATAATAATGACCCATATGTATATCCACGACCCAGGTGCACCAGTGAGTCGTTTATTGAATGGCAACAGCTCCGCTTTCTGCCCTCTTGCTCGATGCCGCGATAATGCGCACGCGCACTGAAGCCTATGTCTGACATCACTTTACTATACTGGAAGCGACTTCATAGTATTTTATGAAAATCGAAAGAAACAAAGCAGTAGCAGTGGTTCGAATAGTCGCCTGTAACACAAAGGACTTCGAAGCTGAAATCCCGACTGTACCGATGAGTTTTTCTAAACCTAAATAATGTGATAGTCACAGCACGAGATTTACGGTGAAGGAAAACATCAAGAGGAAACCTGCATACGTTTGAAACGTAATTCTTAAACGTGTGTATAGTCGTGCTTGATAATTATAATGAAAGCATACGGCATTAATTAATGACTGGCATAAATGATGAATGCTCAGACTGTTGAATTAACCGCTGAGGTTTTCCTCAGAATGTACAAGTTCTTCAAAAAGGGTGTGAAACTGGTTCTGGTGTTGCATACGTCCATTGGCGATGGTTAACGCTTATATTAGTCGTGTGTTTGTTTGCCAACTTAGGTTGTCGATACAAGAAAAAAAGCAGAGGTAAGCAAAATAATAGCTATCAATCGACGGGGATATATTTAATTATCAAATAGCGCATCGGTAATCAGTATTTAGGTATAGGTTAGATTATAAAAATTTTCACCCGCCCCCAAATAATATTTAAATAAAATTACCAGTCCAGCCCAGCTCTCTTGCTCGCGCTCCAGCAACGCCTTAAGCCGAGGTTCGTACCTCACAGGGGGTGCCCTTAGCTGTGTTGCTTAGAAATAAAGTGCCTGGCTGGAGGCCTAGGTCTCGCCATTGACCGGTTAAGTAGCAAAAGTTCCCGGAACTGACGCTACGAGAGGCAATACAAAAAAAAAAATCTGTTCCCTGACTCTTCCAGTTAGTTGCCAAGTACCAACAACCAACGATCCATGATCACGACCAATTAGCAATTCGAAACTTGAACTTTCATTGTTTCACCAGATCGTAGATAATAATTAAATATGTAATTTGTATTAAATACCCTATAAATAAGGGACTATTGTGGGGACCCACTGGTGTTTATTGATACATTGAACGAAATTACTTTATGGCTAGATGTCACAGCGTTTTAATAAATTCGACTAATAAGAGTGAGTGAAATGGATCCGTGGTAAAACGAAAATCACAGGTTCGAATTCCGCGCTCTGTACCTATGATTTTTTCTGTACACTTAATACAGTAATTTATCATCACCAACTTTATTAAGAAGAGATGCCATTGTTAAAAAACCTCATTTCAGTAGGATTTGTAAAGTCAATGAAGTAAGTGTCGTGCTTGAGAAACAGCAATGGCATTCGACATCTGTCCTGTTAGCACCTAAATATGTCTCTGGCGTAAAAGGATCGTTACTACATACCTCCACGTACCCCCTCAGCGATCCTTGTGGGAAGGGTAAGTGGATGCAAGTGGGAAGTATATAATATTGTATGGATATTATATGTATCATTGTCTGAATTAGTTAAGTTCTTTGAAGGTAATCAATTACGCCCGATGCACACTAACGCGGCGCGCAGCGGCGTCTGCACATAATTACCTAAATACTCAGTGACAAGTAGTGTGACTAATGTGATTCGACATGGTATACTGGAATTGGGACAGTTTATATATTTATTTATTTTTATTTATTATAACTTCCTGCAAACAATATTGCAAAGGCGAACTTAATGCCGAAGGCATTCTCTACCAGTTAACCTTTGGATGGTGCAGAGATATTCATGGCAGGCTAAAAGATATTTACAATGGGGAAATATAAAATTCCTATAATATATATATATACAATATAATATAATATATTATAATATATTATATTCACTAATACTAATAGACACTAATAGATTATAGTAGAGCCGTGGTGGTCGAGTGTTTCGAGCAGTTGCCTGCGACGCAAAGGTCGCAAGTTCGAATCCCGACTGTACCAATGAGTTTTTCTGAACTTAAGTACAGTGATTAGTCACACCACGAGCAGAACGGTGAAGGAAAACATCGAGAGGAAACCTGCATACGTCTGAGAAGAAATTCAAAGGCGTATGTATAGTCGTGCTGGAGTAACGGCGATGGACTCGCCATCTGTCACGTTGGCACCTAATATACCTCTGGCGGAAAGTGGGTGTGTGGGTATTACCTATACACCGCTGCCTACCCCATCGGGGACCCTTGTGGGAAAGCGTGAGGATATATTATATTTTTATTATATAATTACATACATACATATCATCACGCCAAGTCCCTAACGGGGTAGGCAGAGAGTATAGAGCGCCAGTTCTCTCTAGACTTACATACCTCTTTCGCTTCGTCCACATTCATCAGTCTCTTCATACATGCTCGTCGGTTTCGAGTACTCTTAACGTTCCCGTCCTTGAGAGTCCGATCTATTTGATCCAGGTAGTTGGAACGTGGCCTTCCTCTGCCTCTTCTTGCACACACTTTTGCTTTGTATATCTGTTTCGTCAATCTTTCTTCACTCATCCTTTCTATGTGTCCAAACCAACGTAACATGCCTTTCTTCATCTTTACAATCACGCCCTCATTCACGCCAGTTGATTTGCGAATCTCTTCATTGCGGATTCGATCTAATATCGTTACGCCGCACATTTTTCGAAGAGATCGCATCTATATAATTAAAATAATTAAGGAATATTTAAACCAGCAGCACGATCTTGAGTTATAAAACACGAAACAGGAAACAATGGCACTGATAGGAAGTCAGTCTCTTTACGATTATATCTAGAAAGTCGATCGGACATATCCCGTTAAGAACGTCTCACGGATTGACGTTCTATTCCTCATCCGTCAAAGCAGGCTTAGTTTTTCTTTATTTATATAATAATAATAATATAATACATATCCTCACGCCTTCCCACAAGGGTCCCCGAAGGGGTAGGCAGAGGTGTATAGGTAATACCCACACACCCACTCTCCGCCAGAGGTATATTAGGTGCCAACGTGACAGATGGCGAGTCCATCGCCGTTACTCAAGCACGACTATACATACGCCTTTGAATTTCTTCTCTGACGTATGCAGGTTTCCTCTCGATGTTTTCCTTCACCGTAAAGCTCGTGGTGTGACTAATCACTGTACTTTAGTTCAGAAAAAACTCATTGGTACAGTCGGGATTCGAACTTGCGACCTTTGCGTCGCAGGCAACTGCTCGAATCACTCGGCCACCACGGCTTTTGTTTGTTTATAACGATCAAAATAAAAAACAAAATTAAAATCTTTTATTCGACAAAGGATACTTTTTGAACGATACTTATATTTATCGGCGTCTCTGATGCAAATCCTTCAAATGCTTCTGTCCCTATACAAAATCAAAATCAAAATCAAAATCAAAATATTTTATTCAATGTAAGGGACACAGGGAACACTTATTATACGTCACATATTTAATATAAACTAAAGTTACCACCGTTTCCAAGAAAAAAAAGTACCTGCCAGGAGAAGAAACGGCGAAACAAACTCCCCGGTTTTTTTTTTTTTTTTAACATTTGTTCCCTTTTACGTGGGGGGAGAAAAGATTACATATATAAAATCTGTACCAGAGGAGCAATTCATTGCCATGCATGGCCATCATTCAAATAATCTGATGTTTTATAATAAGCCTTTTGAATTAATTTACTTTTAATTACAGCTTTAAATTCTACAAAAGGTAATTCAATTATTTTCCTAGGTAGCTTATTAAAAAAGCGTATACCTTGCCCGCCAAATGAGTTGCTAGTTTTGTGTAATCTAGCTGTAGGAACATGGAGTTTATCTTTGTTACGTGTATTTACAGTATGCAAGTCACTATTTTTCTTAAATTTTATAATATACTTTCTTACAAATAACACATTTTGGAATATATATTGACATGGTACGGTCAATATGTCAATTTCCTTGAATAATTCTCTGAGAGAATCTCGAGGCTTAAGGCTATAAATTGCACGAATAGCCCGCTTTTGCAGCACAAAAATAGATCCAATGTCTGCAGCATTACCCCACAAAAGAATGCTGTAAGACATGACACTATGAAAATAGCCGAAATAAACTAAACGAGCTGTGTTGATATCAGTCAAGTGTCTAATTTTTCTTACCGCGAATGCTGCAGAGCTGAGTCTATTCGCCAATCCATTAATGTGGGGTCCCCATTGCAGTTTGTGATCCAATGTGACTCCAAGGAAGACTGTTGAATCCACAAGGTTTAACTCCTCGTCATTTATAACTATAGGGGTAGTTAAAACCTTTTTCACGTTCGACATTGTAAATTTAATACATTTCGTTTTCCTAGCATTAAGTACCAAATTATTGGCACTAAACCAATGAACCACGTCAGAGAGAGCATTATTTACATCGTCAAAGTTTTCTTTCTGTCGGTCTATCTTAAATAGTAAAGAAGTATCATCAGCAAATAATACAATATCATGTTTATCATTTACCAGGTGTGGTAGGTCATTGATATAGATAAGAAAAAGAAATGGACCGAGAATCGAACCCTGTGGAACGCCCATAGCTACTGGGCACCCCGGAGATATTTCCCCACGTATACACACTTTTTGTACTCGTTTACTTAAGTATGATGATATAAGGTTTAGAGCTAAATTCCTTATACCATAGTGGTCTAACTTCCTGATCAAAGTTTCGTGATGCACACAATCGAAGGCTTTGGATAGGTCACAAAAAACACCTAAAGCATCCTTTGAATCCTCCCAAGCCTCAAGAATTTTCTTAATAAGCTCGACACCTGCATCGGTAGTCGAGCGACCCTTTGTGAAGCCGTATTGTTTACTATGCATCAACTAATGTTTGTTAAAAAAGGCTAGCATCTGGTTAAGTAAAACTTTTTCAAAAATTTTGCTGAAAACTGGCAATATTGAGATGGGTCTGAAATTGTTTGGGTCGGTCATGATACCAGTTTTAAATAAAGGAATGATTTTACTGTATTTCATTTGATCAGGAAATTCACCGCTAGCAATACATGCATTAAAAACTAATGCTAAGTCTACTGCAACAATGTCAATAATACTACTTAGAACTTGTACAGAGTGTCCCCATAAATCAGTCGACTTTTTCATGTCTAGGGATTTAAAAGTTTTAATTATGTCTTCGGGGGTAACAGTATTGAAATAAAATTCAGTATGAGATTCTTCCACATGAGCTTTAAGAATTTTTTCAGCGGCGGAAGGTGATGAAATTAAAGATTTTGTTAATGAGACTGGAATATCAGCAAAAACTGATTCAAAAGCGGTGGCTACAGCAATATCAGATTTTATTAAACTATCATAAATTTTTATTATTATATACGTCATGAGATACACTCAATGTTAAACTTTGATCACATACTTAGTGTAAAATTACAGTTACCAAGAAAAATACGGCAGGCGAAGAACGGGGACACCAACTCCCGCTTTTGTTATTTAATATTGTCGCTTTATTAACTTAGAGGGAAGAATAAGAGCTTACTTACTTTACTTATAATTGTTTGAAAAAGGAGCAATTACTACGTAGATATTAGTTATACTAGGCCGTATGACTACTAGACTAGGCTAGACAAAATCATAAAAGCACCATTTCTCTCTAGACTTTCGAATCAGAGTCATAGTTTTTCATTCACTTCTCGAATTGGTATAAAGATTTCTTACGATTTTTTTTCACTCACCTACAGAGAACATGTCTTCTTAGAGCTTTGGAACCAAGGTGAAATCTACAGTCGACATTTTATTATTTTTTAAATTTTATATATATTTTTGAATCACGACTGCAAAGGCACGTTATGTTTCCTACCATAGACTTTACGCAAGTAATTGTCTTCAACTTATTAACATTTTAAACCTTTAGATATAAATCAAAGACGGCATTCATTTACATAACACAGAATCCATTGTGTATAAAAATATTATGACAGACGCAACAAAAAGAGTAATCACTCTTTGCGTTTTGTTTAGACCTTGCAACTTTAGTAGCAACGAAAATGTTGCTGAGTGGCGCAGTTTTTTGGCAACGGAAGTTTCATATAGCAGAAACAATTGGCATTTCGTCACACGCCTGCAACACAAATATTGCAAGTTATATCCTCACGCCTTCCCACAAGGCTCCCCTAAGGGGTAGGCAGAGGTGTATAGGTAATACCCACACACCCACTTTCCGCCAGAGGTATATTAGGTGCCAACGTGACAGATGGCGAGTCCATCGCCGTTACTCAAGCACGACTATTCATACGCCTTTGAATTTCTTCTCAGACGTATGCAAGTTTCGTCACCATGTTTACCTTTACCGTAAAGCTCGTAGTGTGATAAAGCACTGTACTTTAGTTCAGAAAAACTCATTGGTGCAGTCGTGATGCAAACTTGCGATCTTTGTGTCGCAGGGAACTGCTCGGAACCACTCGGCCACCACGGCTTTTTCCACCATAAAAATTGCAAGTTCCAATACCAAATATACCAATAAGTTTTCAAGGAGGGAGGGCACAACGGTTAATTCCCGTTCGAATTCGGAGCAGCCCGACTGGTACCATTACCTCCACCTTACAGAAGATCGCAGCTAAATGGCATTACCCTCGGGTGTGTCGTGTTCCTGTGGTGAGTAAGGTCGCCAGGCTCCAAGAGGAAGCGGTGTGTCGGCAGCACAGGACCAGTGGTGCAATTCCGCCGTGGTGGTGACCAGGCGCGGCATGTCGGTGCGGATGTTAGGGAGACCCGGTGAAACGGCTGTCCGCTGGCCGCCCGCATATAGTAGGGGTCCCGAACCCAGGGATCACCTAATCTCCGCCCTGGGAGGCTGACCTGCACATGTGTGTAAAGTCCTTGGTGTAGTGGTCGTGCCGGAGGAGGAGACCGGAGTGGACCCGGCCGCTGCATCAGGGGGGGATCGGGGGCCCTTCCGACTTCCGCTCCGGCAATCCGCACTACCTGTACATCACTGCGGCGGATTGAGACTGCGCTTTGTCCTCTTTGATGCCGACACAACGATTCCTCTTCTTCCTTTTCAGCACCCTTAGAAATCTAAAATGGCCAAATTTAAAAATAGTAGAAGTTTCCCAGCGGCCTCCCCTTCCATATTAAAAATGGACTTTTGCAACATCAGGGGACTTCATTCTAATCTAAATGCAGTCCACCAACACCTTGAGACGACACAGCCGACTCTGCTATTTCTGACGGAGACGCAGATATCCTGCCCTGATGATACATCGTACCTGAACTACCCCGGGTACAAGATGGAACACAATTTTGTGCGCCGCGCCGGGGTATGTATGTACTTCCGGGAGGATATTTGCTGTCGACGTCTCCACGGCCTTGAAGACAGAGACCTGTCAATTTTGTGGGTGCGCGTAGACTATGGTGGCAACACCCGAATCTACGCGTGCCTTTACAGGTCCCATAGCGGTGACACAGACACAGTTCGCCTATTTGAGCACCTGCAATCGACAACGGACAAAGTACTTGAGCAGTACCCCTCCGCGGAGTTGGTGGTTTTAGGAGATTTTAACGCTCACCATGTTGAGTGGCTTGGCTCTCGGTCCACTGACTGCGCGGGGAGGGCTGCTTACGAGCTTGCCCTGGCTTATGGCTTCTCGCAGCTGGTACTCGAACCAACCAGAATACCTGATATCGAGGGCCATACAAGCTCTTTACTGGACCTTCTGCTGACCACGCGACCGGACAGCTATTCCATCTCGGTGGGTGCGCCGCTTGGCACATCCGACCACTGTCTGGTCCGGACGCAAGTGCCGTGCGCAAAGGCCGAAGTGCCCCGACCCCCGGGGCGGCGGCGCATGTGGCACTACAAGGCAGCAGACTGGGATGGATTGCGTGAGTTTTACGCATCGTACCCGTGGAGGCAGATCTGCTTTGCATCAGAAGATCCAGACCCCTGTGCAGCAGCCGTCGCTGAGACGATACTGGCGGGAATGGAATGCTACATCCCAAACTCGCTAGTAGCTACAGGGGTAAAGAAACAGCCGTGGTTTAATAAGCCCTGCAAGGAAGCTAAATTATACAAGCAAGCCTTGTATGAGGCGTGGACCACGGCTCGATCCAATCTGGACCCCAACATATCTGATGCAAAGCGGAAACTTAATGCTGCCTCGAGGCACTGTAAGCGAGCGATTGCCAGGGCGAAATTCGATTTCGTCAGCAGAATTGGTAAGAGACTCGCTAGCTACCCTTCTGGCAGCCGTGCTTTTTGGTCCCTTGCCAAGGCTGCTGAGGGAAACTTTTGCCAGTCGTCCCTACCACCACTCCGTAAGCCGGATGGTAACTTGGCCCACAGTGCCAAAGAGAAAGCGGATCTATTGGGCTCTCTCTTTGCCTCGAACTCGACTATGGATGACGGAGGCGCCACACCGCCAACTATCCTGCGGTGTGAGAACTCTATGCCGGAGATAAGCATAACCCAACGGGAGGTCCGGCGGGAGATGCTGTCTCTGGACGTCCATAAGTCGAGCGGGCCAGACGGTATTCCGGCAGTGGTGCTTAAGCAGTGTGCTCCTGAACTGTGTCCTGTTTTGACGCGCCTATTCGCGCTTTCCTACTCCACCCAAAAAGTCCCAACTTCGTGGAAGACCGCCCACGTGCACCCAGTGCCCAAAAAGGGCGATAGATCAGACCCATCGAATTACAGGCCGATCGCCATCACCTCCCTCCTCTCCAAAATTATGGAGCGAGTGATTAACACGCAACTCCTGCGATATCTAGAGGGTCACGGTTTGTTGAGTGACCAACAGTATGGCTTCCGCCACAGTCGCTCAACGGGTGACCTTCTAGTATATCTCACGCACCGTTGGTCACTCGCCATTGAGAGTCAAGGTGAGGCATTAGCTGTTAGCTTGGATGTGGCGAAAGCGTTCGATCGGGTCTGGCATCGCGGTCTTCTATCGAAGCTTCCATCCTACGGACTGCCAGAGGGATTATGCAAATGGGTCGCCAGCTTTCTGTCCAGCAGATGCATAAGAGCCGTCGTTGACGGTAGCTGCTCCGAAAGCATGGAAATTAATGCTGGCGTCCCGCAAGGCTCTGTGTTGTCCCCGACTCTGTTTCTTCTGCATATTAATGACATGCTTTCTATTGAAGGCATTCATTGCTATGCAGACGACAGCACTGGGGACACTTACTACACGGGCCGTGCTAATCTCCCTCGTTCCACTGTGGAGGAAAGTCGCGAACGACTTGTGTCTGAAATCGAGAGTACACTTCGCAGTGTCTCCGATTGGGGTCGACTAAACCTAGTCCACTTCAACCCCACTAAGACACAAGTTTGCGCGTTCACCGCAAAAAAAACTCCATTCGCTGTGGCTCCACAATTCCAGAACACTCCCCTGAACATCTCGGAGAGCATTAGGATCCTTGGGGTCGATATTTCTAGCGACGTTCAGTTCCGTGGTCATTTAGAGGACAAGGCTAAGCTGGTGTCGAGGAAGCTCGGTGTACTCAACAGAGCTAAGCAGTACTTCACACCGCAACAAAGGCTGCAACTTTATAAGTCGCAAGTTAGGCCACATATGGAGTACTGCTGCCACCTGTGGGCTGGAGCCCCTGGATACCAGCTTGGGCCTTTTGACGCGGTTCAGAAACGCGCCGCCAGAATTGTCGACGATCCCATGCTCGCAAGCGGCTTGGAATCACTAAGTCTGAGGAGAGACTTTGCCTCCCTGTGTGTGTTCTACCGCTTGTATAACGGGGAGTGTTCTGCAGAATTGTTCGATATGATGCCCACTTCCACCTTCTACCACCGCACCTCTCGCCATCGACGGGGAATTCATCCCCATACCTTGGAACCACAAAGGTCTCGCACTGTGCGCTACCAAAGAAGTTTTCTTCCGCGAACGCTCAGGCTGTGGAATGAGCTCCCCGTTGAGGTTTTCCCTGGAGAGTACAGCATGGAGTTCTTCAAGAAGGGTGTGAAAAGATTCCTGCAGGGTCGGCAACGCGCGAGTGATACCCCTGGTGTTGCAAGCGTCCATAGGCGGCGGTAACCGCTTACCATCAGGCGGACCGCATGCTTGTTTGCCACCCAAGTGGTATAAAAAAAAAAAAAAAATAAAAAAAAAAAGTTTTTCTAAACTTAAGGACAGTGCTTTATCACACTACGAGCTTTACGGTAAAGGTAAACATGGTGACGAAACTTGCATACATTTGAGAATAAATGAACGTACGTAATATGCTTGAATGACGGCGTCAGACTTGCCATCTGTTTTTCAACCAACTAGAAAGATACGTTCATACATATCCATGCCATCCACGAAGACGCGCCCCACTATTCCTCTCTTTAGTTTATAGTGTAAGTGTGCAACCTTCCACTAATATTTGAGTATTATCGGTACAAACGGATAACCTTTGAGTGCACACGCCCACTACAATTAATAGACTCGGGTCATGTGGAGCATGGTCGCAACCCGCGACCCCCTCGACTAGAAATTAGTAGGGTGCGTTTTCGTGAATGGCACTATCTGTATTTAACTCAAGATTTGTGTTTCAGTTCAAAAAGCCTTTGCTAGAAGTCAAAAGAATTAAAAACTATTTAGCATTTTGTGTGAAATTAATTGCGAGTGTATTAGTAATCGCTCGCAAATTGCCCAGTGTGAACCCGGCCTAACCGCCACGGTGAGTAAGAACTGAACAAGGCCTAAAAATTAAGAAACGCAGCCAAGAAACCACTTTCACTGCTGTGAAGAAAGCGTGATTCTGCAGTAACCATCGCACTGATAGAGGAATATAAATTCTAGTTGCTGCCTACGACTTCGTCTGCGTTATATACAGTTGTATCGCACTACCGAAAAGCATGTATGGAGAGAATAATGAAAGTGGACGAAGCGAAAGAAGTATGTAAGGATCGTAGCAAGTGGAAAGAAGTGGTCTCTGCCTACCCCTACGGGAAAGAGGCGTGTTTATATTTATTTTGTTTTGTTTTTTTTATTTTGTTATGTGCAAAAAAAAAAAAATTGTTAATTATTGTAATTGGTGAAATCGTTATAGTTAACAATAAATTAATAAATTAATAAATAAGTAAAAAAAAAAAAAAAAAAAATTATGTATGTATGTATGTATCGCACTAATATTACAAATGCGACAGTTTAGGAGGATGTTCTTTACTCATTCACGCCAGAACGGCTGAACGGAATTCGATGAACTTTAGCACAGAGATAGATTGTCAGCTTTATGAACAAAGCATATGCATATTTTTAGTTACGAGCTTTACTCTAGAAAAAGGAAAACATCGAAAGGATACCTGCATACATTTGAGAAGATATTCAAAGACTAATATAACTAATTAATAAAACTAAAGATAAATACATACAAACATATCATCACGCCATATCCCTAACGGGGTAGGCAGAGAGTATAGAGCGCCAGTTCTCTCTAGACTTACATACCTCTTTTGTAAAGATAAAGTTAAGTAAAGATAAAGTAAGTTATTATTATAAGTATACATATGCTTGAGTAACGGCGATCGACTCGCCATCTGTCACGTTGGCACCTAAAATATATCTCTGGCGGAAAGTGGGTGTATGGTTACTACCTATACACCTCTGCCTACCCTTGTGGGAAGACGCTAAAAAGTATTTGTTATCTATACATTATTTGAAAATATATAACACTAGCTGTGCCCGCGACTTCGTCGGGGTGGACGGCTTTTTTGAGTTTAAAAAAAGTATTTTTTTTTTCAATAAAAAGTATCCTATGTTACTTCTAATACCTCCAAGAATATGTGTACAAAGTTTTATGATGATCGGTTTAGTAGTTTTTACGTGAAAGCGTAACAAACAAACTTACATTCACATTTATAATATTAGTAAGGATTGCAAGATCACCAATGAAATCAAATTTCACGCTGTCCAAACAGAGGGGACAGACAGACAGAGTTACTCTCGCATATTAATATTAGTGCATATTTATTTATATTAGCTTAAGATTCGCAGAGTATTCGCTAATTAATACTGGGATTGTTAATTTTATGGCCATTTTATTTGTGTAGTTGCTGGACTGTTGGTTTTTCGAGTCGTTAAGGAAGTGTTGTGTGCTAAGAATCTAGAGAAGTAGGCTGGGCGCATACTATTATATATAATAATTTACTAGCTTCACCCACCTCGTACTAATATTATAAATGTGATGGCCAAGTGGTTCGAGTAATTGCCTGCAACACAAAGAATGCAAATTCGAATCCAGACTGTACAAATACGTTTTTCTGAACAGTGATTAGTCACACCACGAGCTTTACAGTGAAAGAACATCGAGAGGAAACCTGCGTACGTCTGAGAAGAAATTCAAAGGCGTATGTATATTCGTGCTTTAATGACGGCTGCGGACTCGCCATCTGTCACGTTAGCACCTACAATATATCCTATATTATTATACTATATATTTGTAAGGATGTTTGTTATACAATCACGCCATCCCCTCTCCCCTGTACTATTTTTAACACGTTTCCCTTTTTTTACGGAGGGCAAAAAAATATTTTATTACATCTCTGCCAACCATTGGCGACTTTTATGTGAAGGGATGTTACCTTTATATACATAATATGTGTTACTATGTAATATTACGACCGATGTAATATTTATTTATCTGTGATTCAACCTTTTGTTCTCTGTAGACATACTCACCACAGACATACACCGTCAATATACATATGAATAACAGTAAAAACAATGCTTCACAAACACAATTGTGTCATAAAATGTGTCCTGTTTAATTACTGGATTCTACGAACACGGTGTGTCATTGAATATACCGCGGTGTGGAACCGCGGTCTAACTACTGTTATGTTATTAAATAAATCTCGATCGTATCTCGCCCGTCCTAACACTAACAAGCAGTGAAATTATCTAGATTGTGTTCGCGATTAGTGGCAATTAAAGCTAAGTCTTCGGCGTGCTTGTGAGGTTGTGTCCGCGTGACGAGCGCTCACTCGAAAATGTATCGCGTAGCTGTTGTCCCAACCTTTGGTTTTCGTTTGGAATTATTTTAATGATTAAATTGATTAACATACTAATATAACAAATGAAAATAACGAAAATTAGTGATGATGTATATTACCTAATAGATAAGCAAGTTGGCTCTCGTTAGCCACGTACGTTAATAGCCCATACTAATATTCTGGTGCAGGATCCACTATAACTGGGTACTGTAAGTTTATTCTTCTGCTTTTGTTACAAAATATTAAGAACACAATGAAGAGATACCCAAAGCAACTCGCTTTATTGGGGTTGTCATTGAAGATGTTGGCTCAGATCTGTTCGAAGATAAATTATTCGTGAAGAAAGGTTGATATACTCTTAATATAAAAGTAGTCACTATCCTTATCATTGAAATAATAATAAAGTGAAAAAAATCAGCAATTTTTTTTATTTTACATACATGTATACATACATATCATCACGCCAAGTCCCTAACGGAGTAGGCAGAGAGTATAGAGCGCGCTTCGTCCACATTCTTCGTCCGATCTATTTGATCCAGGTAGTTGGAACGTGGCCTTCCTCTGCCTCTTCTTGCACACACTTTTATTATAATACTTTATTTTACTCTATATAAAGACGGTCTTCAAAGATTTATAAATATTAGAACTAGGTCACATACGAGTACAGTATAATTTTCAGTTAAACTCGTTCGTACCGCATAAATTAAGCAAAACTACGCACTATGCAAAAGTACAGTAAGAAGGCTTGTAAAATAGCAGATACAGTTCTAGGAGACACTCACCTTGAAGCGGCTCTAGTGTATAAGCTGTGAAGAATGTACGGCTCATAAAGTTCTCTAACAATATACGAGTAACGTAATGTTACCTCGAGGGTAGAAATATGTAAAGTAATCTTGAAATTATAACTGAACGTAAATTAAGATATTAATTCGGCCGTTATTCACAGGTGGGTGTTTTATGTGACTTGCTGGGGTAACTAGCTCTAGCCCGCGGCATCGTTCGAGTTATTGTAGATGTTCTTTGGAATGTTACATTTCTCAAGATGTCGCTAGCTGGGTTGTTAATCCAACATCGACGAACACTAAGCAGAAGCTAAATAGTCTTCTTATAGCAGGTCGTGGAATTGTTCGAATGCGAAAGTTTTTCAGGTTGTTTGTTACTCACGGTTGAACGGAATAAGGTTTATTTTGAGACATATAGATATTAGCTGAATATATTTTATTCCGGAAAGAAATCTACCTAACTAAACCAAATTGTACGTAGGTGAAAACGCGGAACGGAGCCAGTATTAAGATGAACTTCTTCACAAACCAGCCACATTGTTGGTAAAACCCCAAACCGAGTTAATGCTGGCAGACACGGGAGACTTAAATGTATAATGTGAACAGGCAACTCGGCAATAAATTTCAATGTATAACCCTATTTTTCATTTCAAGCCCAAAACCTACCTAGCCTTTGTGTCTTTGGAAATAATTTCAGTTGCCTGAAGCATCATGCTGGCCGGTTTTATGTCTGCAATAAAGCGTAAGGTACCATATGGTCGTAAGTGCCGTGAAGAGGACGAAAAAGGACGTATAACGTCGTAACGGATTCATAAATGTGGTACTTTTTATTTGACTGACAGAGGTTTGTGGGGGAGTTACGACCCTTTTATTTTATCTTAAGTATTAAGTCTGTTGAATCGCATTTCGGCTCTATAGCCTATATTATGTTTAATCTTTACAACCCCACACCACAGACCCAGGAAGATTCGTGGGAAATTTTTCACACTTCTTTGTTCGGTAAAATTGTATCGCGGCGTATTTACCGCATTTGCATTTTCCCACTCGTTTTACTTGATTACAAGCTTCGCTTACAACGTCGACTATAAGTTAAAAACCTGACTGTACTTAATACAATCAGGTGTTTCGTATTAATCTTATGTAATCAAACCACTAACATTCGGTGGCAGGAAAACATGTGAACATATAACAGATGAACTTATGTAATAACACCTATATGTATAGTCATGATTGACAACCGGCGACTCGCCATTTTTCACCTTTAATAAGTCTGCGAAGCAATTCAAAGGCATATGTAAAGTCGTGCTGGAGTAACGGCGATGGACTCGCCATCTGTCACGTTGGCACCTAATATACCTCTGGCGGAAAGTGGGTGTGTGGGTATTACCTATACACCTCTGCCTACCCCTTCGGGGACCCTTGTGGGAAAGCGTGACGATATATAAATAAGTTTGTACCTCCGGCGTAAAGATGGTGTGTTATGATGGTGATGTATTCGAGCATATCAGTTAATCTTGCAAAGATGTATTATTAATTTGAAGGAACTTAAAGCTTCTTAAAACTCATATTATTAAAAGCAAAAGGCTCAACTCAAGCCAAACCAAACCATATTTATTGCGTGATAAGTTTCAGGTTAAACAAGCACTGAAGTTGTATAACGCGCTCCAGTTCTGATAAACAACTGCGGAACAGAAGTTTTAATAGTTAATGGCCTTGTGGGAATCCATATTGTAATCCTTCTTCGAATTGCCATTAACTTTGCCTCTAGGCGTATATATATGTAAGCATTGTTAATTTACAAAGTTCAGCTGTGGTACTTTGAAAATGGTTTATTAATTAAGTTCTCAACTTAGTCACGTGTTATTATTAGGTAAGAGCTGTGGCCGAGTGATTTGAGTAGTCCCCTGCGAATCAAGATTGCAGGTTTGAAAATCGGAGCAATGGATTATTATTTTAACCTAGGTAACGTGATAAATCTCATCACGAGCTTAACGATGAAAGTATATTGTAAGTAAATCATCGAGAGTAAACCTGCATAGGCACGCTCTGCCTACCCCGTGCTATTTCTCGTTCATAACACAGGTTGTCTCAGATATAGGACAAACAAAAAACCACACAGAGATTGCAAGTTCGAATCCCAACTGTACCGAACAGTTTTTCAGAACTTAAGAGATTAGTCACACCACGAGCTTTACGGTAAAGGAATACATCGAGAGGAAACCTGCATGCATAAATATATCTCTGGCGGAATGTGGATATGGGTACTACCTTTACACCTCTGCCTACCCCGGGGACCCTTGTAGGAAGGCTAGAGGATATATACATACAAAGAAAAGAAGCTACTAGAAAAATTACTTTCGAAGTTTTTCCAATATTTTTGTAAAATCTGTTGTAGCGAAAAATAAAGTTAAACACGTAGAATCTAACTACTTTTTTATGTCATTACTAGTTCCTGAAAAAACCCTTAAAACCATGTTTTGTAGTGAATATCACTCTTAATAATGTTGTCATTTTTGTTATTTATTTATTCGTCTTGAGGATATATTCACAATACCCGACCACTTCTAAGAGAGGTAGGGCATAACGGGTTTCCCGTTCGAATTTGGAGCTGCCCAACTGGGGCAGGACCTCCACCTTATAGAAGTCCGTAGCCAAATAACACAATTTATTGTGTTGTGTTCCTACGCGGTGAATAAGGTTACCAGTAATGAGCTCCTCGGGCAGGGGGGAGGATTGTTATATTCTGTTGGCAGCAGAGGCATTAGTCCCATTATGCTGCCAACACAGTATAACTCTCTGATGTTTTCAGAGTGGCAACGCGCAAGTGATACTTCGTTATTGTATGCGTAAATAGGCTGCGGTAACCGTTTTCCATCGGGTGGGCCGTATGCTTGTTTGCCACTCGTGTTGTATAAAAAAAAAACTTCTAGAAGACAACTGTTCTATTTTCTAAGACACCTATCGTAAACATTCATCAAATCTCTATACATTTTGCATTATACATTATACATATAGTGATTCAACCACAACGTTTAGATCGTTAATTATTGTATTACCTGAGGGAGCTAGCAGGCGCTTAAGCGCTTAAGTGTCTGCTTACAATACATATATGTATATTCTGGCTAGAAGGTTTTTTTCTTAGATTCACAATTTGGCTTTTGGACACATAGAAAGGATGAGTGAATAAAGATTGACGAAACAGATATACAAAGCAAAAGTGTGTGCAAGAAGAGGCAGAGGAAGGCCACGTTCCAACTACCTGGATCAAATCGATCGGAGTCTCAAGGACGGGAACGTGAAGAGTACTCGAAACCGACGAGCATGTATGAAGAGACTGATGAATGTTGACGAAGCGAAAGAGGTATGTAAGTCTAGAGAGAACTGGCGCTCTATACTCTCTGCCTACCCCGTTAGGGACTTGGCGTGATGATATGTATGTGTACAATTTGGCAAATATCAATTTCAAATTCATATTCAGCGCAATTTTTTTACCCATGCGAAGCTGGTCTAATAGTAGTCAGTCATTATACCTGGGACAATTGCACACAAATTGACCTAGTCCCAAATTAAGCAAAGCTTGTGTTATGGTAACTAGACAACGAAATATTTTACTTATATAGATAGATATATACATAAATACATAGGACATCCAAGACTAAGGTACAAATACTCGTGTTCATCACAAAAATATTTGCCCTCAGCGGGATTCAAACCCGCGACCTCAAGTTTCGCAGTCAGGAGCTCTAACCACTAGACCAGGCGGCCGTCATTCGTCGGCAGTAATTTATGCCGTTGTATATATTATAATAAATTATATACATATATATATATAAATAATGCTGATGAAACCACGGGGCGCCCCTAGCTTCATATAAATGAATATTTATAGTTAAATCTGGATCTGAATTACGATCACAATTAATATTCATTTTCATTACCTATTCACTTCATTCGTGAATCTTGGATAATACAATTCATACGAATGAATAGGTGCGCTACTGGCACGTACCCCATTGTGAAACCAATCCTTCAGCCCTGAAAGGGTCTAGACCGTCGACCGACATTACGTTTCACTCATGAATATATAATATATATATATATATATCCTCACGCCTTCCCACAAGTGTCCCCGAAGGAGTAGGCAGAGGTGTATAGGTAATACCCACACACCCACTTTCCGCCAGAGGTATATTAGGTGCCAACGTGACAGATGGCGAGTCCATCGCCGTTACTCAAGCACAACTATACATACGCCTTTGAATTTCTTCTCAGACGTATGCAGGTTTCCTCTCGATGTTTTCCTTCACCGTAAAGCTCGTGGTGTGACTAATCATTGTACTTAAGTTCAGAAAAACTCATTGGTACAGTCGGGATTCGAACTTGCGATCTTTGTGTCGCAGGCAACTGCTCGAACCACTCGGCCACCACGGCTAATGGTGAAGTAGTTCTGAAATAACCAGCCATCAATCATACATAGATATACATATCATCACACCGAGTCCCTAACGGGGTAGGCAGAGAGATTAGAGCGCCGGTTCTCTCTATGCTTGCATATCTTTCGCTTAGTCCACATTCATCAGTCTCTTTATACATGCTCGCCGGTTTCGAGTACTCTTGACGTTCCAGTCTATGAGTGTCCGATCGATTTGATCTAGGTAGTTGGAATGTGTTCTTCCTCTACCTCGTCTTGCACACATTTTTGTTTATCATTATTGTATCTAATATTTTATTTGATATAAACAGGTTTCACAATTTCTAATACACTTTCTTTGTTTTGCTTATATCCTAGTATGCAAATACTAAATTTACATAAGTATAAGCATTTTCATATCGTGATTTTTCTTTATACTCCTTGAAATGTTGACTCGTTAAAGTGAATGCTGTGTATACCTGAAATTAAGTACTGACACATTTTTTTTTTATTAAGGCAATGCAATGTTTTATTATGTGCATTGTTAAATAATATATCCTCACGCCTTCCCACAAGGGTCCCCGAAGGGGTAGGCAGAGGTGAATAGGTAATAAATACCCACACACCCACTTTCCGCCAGAGGTATATTTGGTGCCAACGTGACAGATGGCGAGTCCAACGCCGTTACTCAAGCACGACTATACATACTTTGAATTTCTTCTCAAACGTATGCAGGTTTCCTCTCGATGTTTTCCTTCACCGTAAAGCTCGTGGTGTGACTAATCACTGTAGTTAAGTTCAGAAAAACTCATTGGTACAGTCGGGATTCGAACTTGCGATCTTTGTGTCGCAGGCAACTGCTCGAACCACTCGGCCACCACGGCTTTTTGTGTGCACCATGTGCATTGTTTGTGTGCCTATTGTTGTGTGTGTATAATAATTTTTTTTTTAACTATCATCTGAAACCTCTTGAATTGAAATATGTGTTCCTTAACCATTTAAACTGATTTGGTTTAAATGACATATATAGTTTATTAATTTTATTTTGTATTTTTTGTTCTGAAAAAAAAATAGCCAGACCTGCATTATTTAACTTTGACGTTGCGACAAATAATTGATACGCAATCCATTTCGAACCTCCTCGACCCTCGAAGAACGCCACAACGACTGGTCTAAAGCTGCCCTTTCTGTGTTCAACCGACTTCGAAATAGAGTAGTTGCGGCCGAAATTTTAGGAATTTGCCGCCCTCTGTGTTTCTCTCCCGCAGATCCAGGGCTGCTCTTTCCCTTCAAATGCCCTTAGATGGCGTGAAGATATACATATTTGTATTATTCATCAACTTTTAGGGCCCATGAAAACCTTATTCTGGGCCAGACCACAATTAAATCAGTACAGGAGTCATAATACACATTTTATGGAGCGTTATGTCGTAAAATATCAAAGGATTTCGATTTTATCGACTAATAAAGAAGTCATGGTCCTGATAGATTCGGGCTTTTTATAGTATTACTAGCTGTGCCCCGCGACTTCACCCGCGTAGAAATAGATTTCATTAGTATAATTTAATCCAGATTTATTTTTGGACCACAAATCCTATGTGTTAATCCAGCTAATGATCTATCTCTGCGCCAAATTTCATTCAATTCAGTTCAGTCGTTCTGGCGTGATTGAGCAAAAAACGAACATACTCACGAACTTCCGCATTTAGTATTATGTTATTACTTTAGTATGATTTGAAGCTGGGATTTGGAATATTAAAAAAACCTTTTTATAAACGCTATGTTACATACCTAGATTATAGACATATTTAAATAATTAAATAGATGAACAAAATATCCTTCCTTTTCTACGATCTATACTAATATTATAAAGAGGAAAGATTTGTTTGTTTGTTTGTTTGTTTGTTTGTAATGAAAAGGCTCCGAAACTACTGGACCGATTTCAAAAATTCTTTCACCTTTGGAAAGCTACATTATCCCCGAGTAACATAGGCTATATTAAATTGGACCCGACAGGTGGCGCTGCGATCGAGTTTCAAGAATTTTACCTTTTTACCCGGGCGAAGCTTTCTGTGTGTTTCTGTGTGTCTTAAGCTAGATTCGAGAATGGTTTAGATTTACAATTGGACCCAATAGGTGGCGCTGCGATCGTGTTACGGGCAATTTAACTTTTTCACCCGAGCGAAGCTGGGCGGGACAGCTAGTATTTTATAAAATTACATGAAATGTCAACCCGACAAGCGAGAAAATTTTCAACAGAAATTAGTTGCCTAGCTACCACGGGTAGCAAAAAAATTTACTGACTAATTAAGGCAGTAATTTATTTGCAAGATAATTAGAACGCCCAAGTCGAAGTGGGCAAGGAAGAAGTTTTTGAAAGTGTCTTAGAACCTTCTAGTTAAAGCCTATTTATGTAAGTACCTCTCGTTGTCGTAAAAAGTAAGTAAATGGGATTTTACGTAAATTTATGTTCGAGTTTTTGTGGGTGTTCTCGGCGATGTGAATTCATCTTTTATACATGATCCTTTATTACCAATTTCGCACAGCGTAGGATGGAGTGTAATATGTATGAAATAGAGTACCAATTCACACATAAGTGAACTTACATGCAGATAAATCTTCGCCCTCCCTTAAAGGAAAGGGTAATAAAAAAAACGCGAGCAGAACTGCGGGACACAGCTAGTTATAAGATAAGGTTCTCTATCTATTTGCACTTCGACAATTTGTCCAAGTCAATAGAGAAAGCTGTCGAGCAATTTGTACAATTTCGGTACACTGCAATCTATAGAAAGTGCATTAGGTATGAATGAATTGATGATTAATATTATGCCACTTAAAAAAAAACATCGTTCGCTAATCTGTCTATTTTGAACCTTACAGCTTGGGAATACGGTAGTAAAAGCTTTAAGATTTACGCCGGCTGGTTGCTTAGAAAGGCCGTGTCAATGAGCAAAAAGTCTTTAGCTAAACGAGTGAAAGGTCCTTATTAGCATAGCAACAATAACAATACAAAGTAGTGACTTACGTTTCGTTTTTGCATCGTTGGAAGTGGGAACCAAAATGGATGACTTTTCGTTCCTCTTCTCTCAAACGTTTCGTTTACATACAGAGATACATATATAGTTCATCTGTTCCTTTAATTGTGTTTTCTATAAGCCCAAAAAGTATTATAAAATGCTACTATGCCTGATTGCAATATATGAATTTTAAGACGCAATGAGTTTTCTTGCGCTGATAAGCAATCAGGCGCTGCAAGTGTCATAGTATTTGTAAATGCGTTTGAAATATTTGAGCATGTTTCTCCTCTTTCACGCAAAAACTAGCAAACGACACTCGATAAAATTTGGTATAGAGACAGATTATTACCTGGCTTAATAAGAAGGATATCTTTTAGTTCAAAAAAGAAACTGATACCGCATGCACAGGTAAGTGACGGTACCTATATATTTTTCAGTCCTATGATATATATCCCTATCTCTATCTATATGAATAGTCGAGAGATTTTACTCAAAGCCTTCATGGGCACCCTAGCAGGGTTCAAGGTTAGGGGTTCAGGGGGTGAACTGGCACCCCCTGTCGGAAAAGAAACACCAGAGATAATAATTTTTTTATTAGGTCACCAATCGAATTATAATTTGATCATGAGAAGAAAATGGCGATGGACTTACAATATGTCACGTTTGGTACCCTTGCGGGAAGATAGTATAAATGTAGTTAATGTGGCAACAACCCGAGTCTAACCCTCATTCGTCTTTGTACAATTTAATAATATTTTGTACTTTATCCTTAGACAAATTGTTAAATTCGTAATATTTTATTGTCTACATAAAATCTCGCACGTCAGACTAATGAATTATTCTTTCGTTCTTTAGGTATTTAACACACACATATTTGTAGCCAGCGGGGATTGAACCCTCAACCATTGTCTATTATTATTCCTATGAAAGTTTTTGAGCATGTTTGTTCGTTTTTCAATCAAAAAGTAATAAATAACATACAACATACATACATACATACATATCATCACGCCAAATCCTTAATGGTGTAGGCAGATAGCATAGAGCGCCAGTTCTCTTTAGACTTACATACCTCTTTCGCTTCGTCCACATTCATCAGTCTCTAACATACAAAATTCTGTTAAATCATTCAATAATGTTACAATTGGATTAAACTCGACACAGAAAAAACTACAAATTAAATCAAATTCCACGCGGGTGAAACCGCGGGCTACAGTAGTATTTTACAGTTAAAACAAAAAACAAGTTTCCTTTGTTTAGTATTCATTTCGTAATTTAATCGTCAAGTAAATAACACATAGGTACCTAAATACCAAAGCCGACCGTCCCACTTGATTTACAGTTGGTTCCCGGCCTCATAGGCAGAACATTAAATCTCTCACCCTCTATAATGGATATATACTCAGAAATGGTTGTTTACCTAGATACATAAATTAGATAAGCTTCCAATTTAATGTATTAATCCGTGTTCATCTACCAAGAATGCTGAAATCCTCAGATGTTTCACCTAAATAGTTAGCCGGGCCAGACACACAGACATTTGTGGAATGTACCCAGAGAATTTGTGGTTCTAGTCGAGACTGGGAACAGCTGCTTTGTTACATATTCGCATTTAACCGACTCCAGTCTACGAATTTCAGCCTTTGTTAGATTTTATTGTCAAAGTAGTCCCCAAAACAGCTTTGTAACGGGAGGCTAGAGTACTATCCTACTAATATTCTACATGATGCGAAAGCGAGGAGGTTTGTTCCTCAATCACGCTATAAATGCTTAACGGAATTGGATGAAATATGGCATATAGATCATTTGCTAAACGAACACAAAGGATAGGTTTTGTATCAGAAAAATATGTTACGCGCATGAAGCCCCGGGTCAGATATAGGTTTATAATATATATGTATAACGTCTGACCGTAAGTCGATCAGTCGTCTGCAACACATGTATTGCATGATCGAGTCCCGTCTGTACCAAAATACATACAGTGGTTAATCACTTATATACCACAGCCTGCATACCTATGAAATTCTCTTCCTATAAAAGAGATAATTAGGTTTCTTGTAAGAAGTGGGGCAATGTGAATGGATAATAAATAATATGAAGTATAAATAATCTTTTCTGTAGATTAAAATATCTTAGCGTACAGACGGCGAGAAGCGATTATGTTATGGAAGATCTGAAATATAAACGCTTTCCATTGCAGTGATGCAAAATGTATTTATATAAAGATTGAAGATATTGTTAAGACTGGCATTTCATGGGAACTGAAGCGACGATCTGGAACAAATCGTTGGTGACTAACTCATTGATAATCAATACAATGGTCCGGCGACTAACCTCTATCGGAGCCCTCGACATATATTTTAGCCGTAAGAAAACAATAACGTGAAATCAAGCGATCTGTACCAAGGCTATAATGCTTAATAATGCAGAGAGGAAATTAATCACTAATTTACTAAACGTTGCCAAATATTTTTTTGTCTACCACCAAGTAAACGACGAAGTAAGTACCTAACAGAGACCCTAAAAAAGAGAAGTGCAATAGCCGAGTCCATTTAGAACTAGTCAAACGAATATGACACAGTTTAAATATGTCATATATTTATTTATTTATTTGAGTTTGAGTGAAGAAAGATTGACGAAACAGATATACAGAGCAAAAGTGTGTGCAAGAAGAGGCAGAGGAAGGCTACGTTCCAACTACCTGGATCAAATCGATCGGACTCTCAAGGACGAGAACGTTAAGAGTACTCGAAACCGACGAGCATGTATGAAGAGACTGATGAATGTGGACGAAGCGAAAGAGGTATGTAGGTAAGTCTAGAGAGAACTGGCGCTCTATACTCTCTGCCTAGCCCACTAGGGACTTGGCGTGATGATATGTATGTAATTATTTAAGGTCACTTACATAGTTGACACTAAAGATAACCTACAACTAGATATTAAATAATAGTTGAATGCCACTACATCACCTTACAAAAGGTGATGTAGTGGTTGGTGTAGTAGACACATTTACCAGCGGCGACAACATGCACACAAATTAATTAAGAGCACAGGAAAATATTAATCTTATATGTAGTAAAGATGCGAAAGTAGCTCCGTTTGTTCTGTATATTAGCTTTTACCGACGTAACGCCTCAACGAATGGGAATGAAATTTGGCAATTAGATATACTATCCGGGGAAACGACTTTACTTTACATTTTATCTGAAAAAAATATCTTATAGAGAAGATCATCTGTGTCATAGGGGTTGAAAGTTTGTATGAACAATCGCTAATTCCTCAGATTAAGGATCTGAACATTCTAATGTAGGTTTTTGGATAGAAATTAAAAATACGTGTTTGAACTTCGCAGTAATAGTTTTTTTTATAAACGGACTAGGTCGTTAGGTATTACCACTACATACCAGTTTAATATGTATGATCACTTCAATGTTTATTCGAGAAATCTCAGGATTCATCTAGAAAAAATATCTAAAAAAGGGTATTGCCTGCAGCGGGCCAATGGTTGCGTAAACGAACGCCCCACTGCGGCTACCAATGGACTGGAAAGCAAGGTCTTCGACCAGTATCATTGTTTTATTTTAGCTGTGTCGGACTCATTAGGAGCAGTCGAAACAATACCACAGGAAGGAAACAACTGGATACGGATCTTAGACACCTGTGAAAACTATCACACGCCGTAGACAACATCGTTCCACCAAATTTAACCTTACTATAAATAACAGTTGCAACAGCAAAATGACATCAGTCGGTCAACGTCCGTGACAATCAGGCAAGATGTTGGTGCTAATATTCTCTCTAACACTTGTGGCATTCACAACCGCGTTACATAAAGTCGAGTTAGCTGATGAAAAAACGCCGTACGATTACGTGAAGGAGCGCCTGGATGCGATAGGCACTGATCCTAAATCCGGGCTGCCAGTATCAAATAGTTACGAAGTGGAAGAAAGTGTGGATTATCCTGAACATCTGGAGGGTGCTGCTTCTGGAGTGTTGAATACCGTTACAGGAATTGGTGGCGTTGGCATCGGTCAAGGATTGGGCCAAGTTGGATTAGGAGGAATAGGCCTGGGCCATTACGGGCTTGGACAAGGTTTAGGCATTGGGCTTGGTGGTGTCGGTGGTGTGGGAGGTGTGGGAGGCGTGGGAGTTGGTGGGCTTGGACTTGGCGGTGCTGGCTATGGCGGTATTGGACAAGGAGTTGGTTTGATCAACTCTGGCATTGGGGGATTGGGTGTTGGAAGCATCGGGATCGGCAATGGTATTGGCGGCGGCTTACTGTACCATCCTATCATTGGGGCTCAGGTTGGATCTGGATATGTCGACACCAAAGCATATGACGCAGCACAAAAGAAGGGTGCTGATGAGAATGTAGAAAAGATAGAGAAAAAGGCTGAAGAAGAAGCAAAGCATGGCCAGGAAGGGTTCCAGCAAGGCTCTGCGGCTGCTAAAGCGGAGAAAGGTGAATCTAGCTTCTATAAAGATGAGGAAGCTAAGAAAAAAGCAGCCGGTGATGAGAAGTACTATGAAGGTGGACAGAAACTTGATAAACATGGTGAGTGTAAATATTGTTAAGTTATTTAGAGAGTAGTTATGTACATTATCCATATGTAGAAATAGCAATGGACTTGCCACCTGTCACGTTGGTGCCGAAATATATCTGCGACGACAGAAGGGTGTGTTACACGTCTGCGCCTTTTAGTCCCTTGTGGATACACTTACATTTTGTCCTACTTATATTATAAATGCGAAATTTTGTGAAATATTTTTTCTTTTTCACGCAAAAACTACAAAACAGGATTGATTGTTTGACCCAGGCTGGATTAAAACAGGATATGGCTTATTCAGGAAAAAATCCAATGAATTAAAAGTATACGTATGAAATCACTAAGCAAAACGTATATCGTAAATTTGTGGATACTTCCAAAATCTTAAAAGTGCTTTAATTTCATCTAAATTAAAAATTAAAAATTTCTCTCACCAGGTGCAAACGAGGAGCAAGTAAAGAAAGCCAAGAGCCACAAGAAAGGCCATGTGAGCAAAGGCTTCAAAAGTTCTAGCAGCAAGAACGAAGAAGAAAAATCAGAAAGTTTCTACGATGAGGCTCACGATGAAGCTGACCACAAAGTCGCTGGGGTTAACGCGGGCTCCTTCGGTGAAAACTCCCAGCAAGGTTTCAAGGGAGCACATGAAGAGAAGATACTGGACGCCAATGCACAAGGAAAGGAAGGTCACCATATTTCCGAACAGAAGATTGATGACGCTAAAGCTAATAAGGTATGGGCTAAAATACTTAATAATTTTCCTGGGAGTTTTTTCTGGGCTTTTGTACAGTGATTAATCACTGAGCTATGCGGAGTTGAAGAAAAACATCGAGAAAGCTGCATTTTAATACTTGTCTTTAATTACCATGTCTACGTGTCTTAAGTAAGGGTATGCAGTAATTTAAAATTGAGCGAAGCAGCGGGTGTAAGCTGATAGCAGAAAATAAAAGCTTTACCATAGCAATAACGTTTCGAGCATTAAAAACTTGGTATTTATTAACACAACTATTGTGTCCAAGTGGCTAATGGATCGTAAAATTCTACTTCAGTAGTCAAAGTATTCATAGCTAAACATGCAGTTATAGTATCTAAATACTTGATCATTGTTTATGAACGTTCGGAACGGGTCACGTTGGCACTTAAAATATAACTCCAGTGAAATGAGGCTGTAGTTACACCCATAAATATGAGTAATTGTTCTTGTGAAACGACAACGGGAGCACCATCTTCCACATTATTACCTAAATATATATCTTCGGTGAAAAGAGAATGCTGTTACACAACCTCCCCAATTTACCCATCACAATTTACCACTTAGTGGTCTTATGTTTTAAGTATATAGTGGCGTCATGATGGTTTTAAGCCATGCTCCATCTAACTTTATGTTATTCTCTTTAAAGGGAGAATTCCTGCAAAAGGGCTACAAGGGAGGAGCAGAGCAACTCGAGAAGTTCAACAACCTCGGAGCCCACTCTGTCCACGGTCATCAGGAGGCAAGCGGCGGTTTCCAACAAAACAAGGGGATTCTGCCGATCCATCATCGTTAGACCATTCAATACCAATTACTGTCAGGTCAATATTATATGAAGTTTTAAACGCTTTTTAATCTGGATTTTTTATTTATGACCTTATACATAGACCACGATCAATACCTGTGTAACCATACGAAAAATATTTTACAATTTGATACTTGCATATAAACTTCTTTTCAAAAACATTGAGTGGCGCATAGAAGTATTGCAACTAGCATCCAGTCAGTAATTTACCGTCATTAATTTACAGTCATTAAAAATAAAACTACCAGCCAGTACCAATAAAAATATATATCTATGTACATTTCACTACCATCAAGACTATGCCTCAAAGACACTGGCAATATGGATATAGCAATTTATAAAAAGAAGGTTCTAAAGTTTTAATCCAATGATCCAAGAAGTTTCTAATTTGTTACATTTCTTCTGCATTTAGTTCCACCATTCTCTCCTAACTGGATTTTGATAGGTATTGCAGCGGGAATACCTCTTATCATTATCATTACTGAGGGGACTTACATGCCAATGTTATTGTTTATATTTCATATTATAACGATTGATTATAATAATGAGCCGAGGTAGCCGAGTGGTTCGAGTAGTTGCCTCCAGCACAAACATTGCAAGTTTGAATCCAAACTGTACCAGTGAGTTTTTCTGTTGGTAATGACGATCTTAGAGCTCAAGAAATATATGTAAGTTTTACACCCTTTGAGCGGATGAAAAGGAATATTACAAATTTCGCAGTAATTATCGCGAGATATAGGTAATTAGTAAATAAAACAAATTAATTCTAGATAAATAAAAATGTATTTAGCTTCAAACCTAGCATGCAAGAAATTTTAAAGACATCATTCACTTAAGAATCGAAAACAATAAACAAATGAACTAATTCGTAATCTTCTACTTTCTGAACAAACATTTTCCATAGCCATTACAATATAGCATCCTAGGACTTATATAACCAGAGTCACTACTGCGTTCACTGAGGAAGGACCTAGAAATAAACCAACAAATAATATATTTTACACCACTAAGGAGGCTAGCACCTGCAACGCCAGGAGTACCACTGGCGCATTGCCGAGTATATGTTATTAACGCTGGCTTTCCTAGGCCTACAAGGCTCGGCCTAGACGACAAGCCTTTCTAGGCCCCCGGTAGCGTTATTATCATATAAACTTAAAATCTTTCTTACCTTATCAAAAAGCTTATCTTGCGAGGTAGGAATAGTTGTGTACCCTCTACCCACACACCACTCTTCGTCGGCGATATATTTTAGGTGCCAATGTGACAGATGGCGAGGCCATCGCAGTTACTAATTACATGCAGTTTAAGTATCTACGAAGTTTATCATTGTTTATGAACGTCAATTTATTACTTGGCTTAGTGCTTCGGCGACGGAGCGGTTAGAGTAGTTGCTTGCAACCTCAGATTGAAAGTTTGAATCTCGACTGCCCCATGTTTTTTGAACTAAAATAATCTGTGTAACGTATCACACCACGAACTTTACGATGAAAAAAATACGCTAAGGGAACACCTGCATATGTTCAGAAGAAATTGGTCACGTTGGCACGTAAAATATAACTCCGGTGAAATCAGTTAGAAATACATTAAAACTATAGTGACGTAGACTGTATTATTCTGATGTTCATTAAATTCGGATAGAGACTGGATAAGAACAGTAAGTAGCTTTTGGAATATTTTATACAATTAAGTATATACTGCCGTGGTGGCGGTGCGGTTCAAGTAGTTGCCTGTCGCAAGCTCGAATCCCGACTGTACCAATGAGTTTTTCTGAATTTAAGAACATGTGATTAGTCACACCACGAGTTTTACAGTGAAGGAAAACATCGATAGGAAACCTGCATACGTTTGAAAAGCAATTCAAAGTCGTGTGTATAGCCGTGCTTGAGTTACGGCGATGGGCTCGCCATCTGTCACGTTGGCACCTAAAATATCTCCGGCGGAAATTGGGTGTGTGGATATTACCTATACATCCCATCATCACCCTGATGGGAAGGCGTGAGGATATATTATTTTATATTTATTATTTACAATGAAACACATTAAGCTAAACATTTGCCTCCTATGTTTATGTACATATATAAAAACATTCGCATTAGCTAAACATATATGGAATGAGCGATGCAATGCGTACAATTAAAGATGCTTTAAAAAGTTGGAATACCCTGCCGACTCGGGGGTTGGGGGCGTGCACACGGTCGACGAAATCTTGTTCGATGTGTTTGACCGCTGGGAAATACAAAGCTACTTTATTTCCCTTGGAGTCCAAGAAGTTTGAATAAACAATAAACACAGCTTACAGTTATTTGAAACGTTAATACATATTTTAAGAGAGGTAGGGCATAACGGATTTCCCGTTCGAATTCGGAGCTGCCCGACTGGGGCAGGACCTCCACCTTATAGAAGTCCGTAGCCAAATAACACAATTTTTTGTGTTGTGTTCCTACGCGGTGAATAAGGTTTCCAGTAATGAGCTCCTTGGGGAGGGGGGAGGATTTTTACATTGTGTTGGAAGCAGAGCGATTAACGCTCTGCTTCCTCTTCTCGCAATGTGCTGCCAACACACTATAACTCTCCTAACACAGAGTGGCAACACGCAAGTGATACTTCGGTATCGTGAGCGTAAATAGGCTACGGTAACCGTTTCCCATCAGTTGGGCCGTATGCTTGTTTGCCACTCTTGTTGTATAAATATATATATAAATATATAAATATATATATATATATATATATTTTTAAAAAGTAACTCTAAATACCTAAAATTTATTGGTTTAACACTGCGTTTCCAAAGTCGAGGCAAATCCAATTAAAAATTATAAAAATCAGTTCAGTAGGTTTGGTAAATAAGAAAGCATACAGACAAACACGCATATATTCGTCAAATTCATATTGCTCCATCTATGGTATACTATGGTTGGGTCTGCAAGTTACCCGCAGTTAATCGGCAGTTGTAATCTACATATACATATATAAATATCCATCGGGATACAAGGTACTATTTTCCTCTTCTTTAAACCTTTTCTGTACCCCTGACAACATGTATGTATTATTATATGATAATCGGGGCAGTAGTGGCGTGAAAGTAATACACTTTTGCATTTTAAGCAAGCTGTCACAGTGTATCAAAATTCTTATCAATTTTTTACCAACTACGTAAACCGAAAAATTATTATACGTACTTGGTTGCTACAATAAGTAAGAACGTACCAATGAGTATAGATAGTGCCATCCACGAATACGCGCCCTACCAATTTCTAGCCGACGGGGTCGCTGGATGCGGGGAGTATGTCCGGACTCTATTAATTTTAGTGTGCGTGTGCACTCATAGGTAATCAGTGTGTACCGACGATACTCAAACATTAGTCGAAGGTTGTACACTTACACTATAAACTATGAGGAAGACTAGTGGGGCGCGTCTACGTGGATGGCACTATCTATAATGATAATAGCAAACATCCATATCACACCAAATCTCTCACGAGATAAGCAGAGTGTAGACCACCAACTAATTTTAAGACCTCTTCACTTCAAACTTACTCGACTTTATAAGATCACATTCCCATCCATGAGTGTCCGATGGATTTCATCTAGATAGTTGGAATATTCACTACCTTCTTCTTGCACACACTTCTTACATATAACTGTTACGTCAATCTTTCTTTAGTAATGCTTTCTACGAGTATGTCCAAAGTAACATACCTGTCTTCATATATACATGACACCCTTGTTAACGCCAGTCGCTTTGTGAATCCCTTCGTTACTACGAATCTCATACGATACGTACATTCTCTACGAATCTCTTCATTATAATAATTAATGTGTATATACGATATGTACATAAATTATATATAACTAGTTGTCCCGCCCAGCTTCGCTCGGGTGGAAAAAAAAAGATGGTGGCGCCACCTATCGGGTCCAATTGTGAATCTAAACCATTCCCAGATCCCCTTGAACACACACAAAAAATTTCATCAAAATCGGTCCAGTCGTTTGAGAGGAGTTCAGTGACATACACACTCACAGAAGAATTATATATATAAAGATATTCACCTGACTCTGGGCACTGAAGCTAGTCCGTTGTTTGCTTATCCGAGTGGGGGTCACGAGGTTGGACTTGTACAACTAGCAACACATTACATAACGTATAGATATCATGTTTGGTATATAAACGATAAACAATCGGGAATCCCAATTCACAAAGTCAAATACTATGATTATAGGAGGAAATATATGCTTGTCTATTGTTTTGACCTCTCACGGTCGTATTGTGAAGAACTTAGAACTCATAGTTAAATAGGCGTTTGGGACTTCAGCAGTGTTATTAAACATGTAATAAATATATATGGTTTGTGTTAGTATTTAAAAGTTGTTATTAAAGAGATAATATAGATTGCCCTACTTTAAGCCGGAAATATTGAAGTGCTAACATGACAGATGGCAACTCTGTCGCCCAAGCACGAACGCAAACGTGCACGTTTCACATTTGTACATTATGTGTTTAGGTCTCACAATATAAGCAGGTCGTATCTTTTTCTAGGTTCCAAATTGTAGAACCTAGGCTTAGTGCTATCTCTTTCTGTACCAAATGTAACACAACGGGATCTGAATTTAAATCTTGACGGCAACAAAGTTGATGCTATAGCGGAAACTGTATTCCTAGGAATTACCATCGACTCAAAATTGCAATGGGGCCCGCACATTAGAACACTTTCCGGTCGGTTAAGCTCAGCTGCATATGCAGTACGGAAAATAAAGCATTTAACTGATGTAGCCACAGCTAGGCTAGTATACTATGCTTATTTCCACAGTATTATGTCCTATGGCATTCTGCTGTGGGGATCAGCGGCGGACGTTGACTCAATTTTCATTCTTCAAAAGAGGGCGGTCCGCGCGATCTATGACATGGGTCCTCGCGAGTCTCTCAGGGAGAAATTTAAAGAGATCGACATACTAACTTTGCCTTCACTCTATATCTTTGAATGTATTTTATATGTCCGCAAAAATAGAGGGATTTACAAAATTAAAAGCGACTGCCATAATAAAAATACCCGCAGTAAACATGAAATTGTAATCCCGAAATACAGATTAACAAAAACGAGCAAGTCATTTATTATAAATAGTATACGCTTTTACAACAAGCTGCCAAAGTCAGTTATAGAACTGACCGATGTAAAGTTCAAAAAAATTATCAAACGTGTTCTGATTAAAAAAGCATATTATAAAATCAAGGACTACGTTGAAGATAAAGAAGTTTGGCTCTAGTTCCTTCTGCGCATGCGGCTTCCCTGGTAGCTCATAAACGGCACAAATTTGTGGATGTCTCTAACTATTCTGAATCTTTTTCTTTTCTCAATTCGGGTTGTTTTTTTTATACAATAATAATTTTACTTTTTTTTTATTATTTTAATTTATTCCATATCTTGACCAGAATTAGTTACAGTACTGATGGCAATATTTGTGTCACTTGTTTAATTTGTCTAATTTGTGAATGTGAGAACATTGTAGGCTTAGTACATTCTTAGATCTTGCTAACATTTTTATAATTATCTTGTTTTATGTATGCTTTGTATAGTAAGCGACGACCTATTGTCGGGCCTACGTTGTTCTCCCATACTTGGGTACTATTGCTGTAACGAAAAAAAAAAAATATTGTATATGCCTAATGATCTGAAAAGAGTAACCATGGAGTTTCTTGCCGGTTCTTCTCCATGGAAACGACCAACCCGAACCGTGCTTCTTTTTCGACGTTTTATAAGTGCCCACCTGGGCCTATGTGAAATAAAATGATTTTGATTTGATTTGATTTGATCTGTGATAAAAAGACTATGTTTCCTTTAGTTTGGTTTGAGTAGTCAGCTGCAAAGTTAGGATTTTCCCCAGAGAGCACACAGCACGGAGTTCTTCAAGAAGGGTGTGAAAAAATGCCTGCAGGATCGGCAAGCGAGCGATACCCCTGGTGTTGCATGCGTCCATCCGCTTACCATCATGCTTATTTGCTACCTTAGTGTTATGGTGGTAAAACAAATATATATTTCAGGTCCAAACAGTAATGAGTTTTTCTGAACCTAAATATAGTTATATATCTGACTGATGAAAGAAGCCGTAATGAGGAAACCTGCTTGCGTTTGAGAAGTTAAAATACGCATGAGAAGCGTTGGCAAACTCGCCACCTGTCACGTAACATTATTATACCTCTACCGAGCCTTTAGAGATTCTAGTAAGTATGTTAAATTTGTGGTTATAAAATGCACTCACCCCAAATGGCGTACTTTTAGCTGGTCGTTTGTACGTGGGTGTAGTCTGCACGAAGCTCGGAGATATATTGCTACCCGGCGATATGGGGATATTGAACGGGGATACATGCTCTGAAAATTTAAATTCCGTTTACACAGCTGTTACACGACATACATAGACGCGGTTAGGCGTTTCTAATACTTGGAGGCTTTTGTATTGTTACTTGTCTGCGAAAGAGTTTTTCAATGAGCTGATTTTTTAACCTTATTGCGAAACTGAGGATAATGGTTTTCGAGCGTATGTACGTACATGTGTAGTTTTCTTTGTTCCACCCTAGAGGATCAGCGATTGTTTCGATGTATGAGTCCCGTTATGGTTACTTATCAAGCTTTTAATATTCTTGCAGTCGGGATTTTTATATTTTGTATTACCTATTTCTGATAATAAATGTTTGCTTAAATATACCGGCAAAGATAAAGTACCGGTAAAGATCCTACCTATTGTATTTACTAACTATATTTGACGGTACTTGGCTTAGTACCTGGTGCTAAATGAATAAGGCCCAGTTTTGATTAGAAAGACATTCATGGCTTTAATCGCCTGTAAGAATATAGGCGACTCTAATTACATCATCATCATCATCATCATCATTTTCAGCCCACATGCACCCACTGCTGGGTATAGGCCTCCCCATATTAAAGCAAAATATTTACGTACTGGATTGGCTACCCAATTGAGATTCCAAGTTCTGTATTGCTCTCTGGTATTCTTTGATCTGCTTGTGCTGCTTCTGGCATAGCTCTGTCATCCGCTTGAGTTCCGTGCGCGCCGTGTAAAACTTTTTGGTCTGCAAGGGTGTAACATAACTGCCAACATGACAGCTATCCAGGCAGTATAAGCCTTAAATTTGGAAGGTTGCCAAATTTGAGCTTGCTTTTTAACCGACTTAAAAAAAGGCTTCTTAATTCGACCGTATATAGTAAGGAAAACTTCTAAACGGAATAGAATGAAATTTGGCACATACTTAGATTATTAGTTGGTTTTACACATGGAATTTATTTTATTGTGGAGCCGTGGTGGCCGAGTGGTTCGAGCAGTTGCCTGTGACGCAAAGGTCGCAAGTTCGAATCCCGACTGTACCACGAGCTTTACGGTGAAGGAAAACATCGAGAGGAAACCTGCATACGTCTGAGAAGAAATTCAAAGGCGTACCTATGTATAGTCGTGCTTGAGTAACGGCGATGGACACGCCATCTGTCACGTTGGCACCTAATATACCTCTGGCGGAAAGTGGGTGTGTGGGTGTTGCCTATACACCTCTGCCTACCCCTTCGGGGACGCTTATGGGAAGGCGTGAGGATATTATATTTTATTCGAGAAAAACCGAAGTAAATAATTACAAAGAAATCAATTACAATAAAGGAAGAAGCCTCGGGCCACAGCTAGTAGGTACTACATAATTATCATTCTTAATCGGGAAAACTATTCGCCAATTCTTTCGAGATATTCAAAATAGGCAAACCATGTTAAAATTTTCATTATTATACAAACTGCTGTATTGATTTAGGACGAGCATCAATTAACTACATTTTATAACGCGGGGAAATCATTAGAGAACATCGTACTTAATACGGTAATCTATAAGCGTAACCTTTTGATACAGGAAAATCTTTTGAGAAAATCCCTAGAAAACTTAATATACTTCGGGATACGTAGCAAACAAGGCAAAGCTTTTCTCTCGAATACTGGCGTTACACTAGTACGTAAATAAGACAAATGGATACCGATTGTAATAAATAAGACAGCAATCGCCTTCTATGCTGCCGTTGGAACTGTAGCACTTCGCAGGATTTCCTAATTATTTCCTCGGGTTCCGTGAAGTAATCTTGGATCTCTTGTTTCATCTTACAAATTAGAAAATAAATCTACATTTACTTTGAAAAGGATTTCGGCCGGAATTACATTATGAGTTGGAAATAATCGTAATGGTTAAGATATAGAAAAAAAGCGCAAAGAAATATGGTTCAAAATAAATAAATATTGTTCCTAAAAAATATTTGTCAAATAAAAAGTGTTAATTCAACTGTACCTATATTAAAGTACTATATTTTATGTACATGCCCGCCCACACTAACAGATGGCGAGTAAATGGTTTCCTCTGGGTGTTTTCTTACACGAAAATCTGTTTTTGTTTCTCGGATTAACAAAATGGTTGCGTAAAATTCCGATAGGTAATAACTAATTTGAGAATAGTAAGTGGGAATTAAAATATGAAACTGTGTACATACATCTGGAACTAATTTCATAATAGAGCATGGTGAGCGGCAAACTAAACACGTACTTTCTTTTGAACCTGAAACAAATAATTCTATAGATACATAGAGCATGTCTGATGAAAATCTAAATTTATACCAGGTAAAGTAATACCAGTTTGTTAATACGAAAATATTATATAATTTAAGTACAAACCATTGTCCAAACAGTTATTGCAAAACATATGACCACAAGATGTTAAATGTAGCGTTATACTCGGCTCTAATTGAGCGAAACAATTATTGCAATGTATCCAATCCATTTTTATTTATGGACTTATTTAAAGCGAATTAATTAATCACGTTTAAAAATACCATAATTATTTACAAATCTGCATTTGACAGTTGACATGCAGATTTTTTTTTTAAGTTACACGTATTTACCTTAGTTAAATAGTTGGTCTTTTCAATAGCGTTATACCATTTTTATCGTGGTGTATATAATATAATATTTATACCTTTAATAAGACCATGTCCTTATATAAATAATGCCATGTTTTATTTCATCAATTGACAATTACATTCAATGTATTTAACATATACATATATATATATTATTTAGTAATGTATTAAATAAATAAAATAAATACTGGCTGGATATGGTTGTAACATTTACTCTTTTTTATTTATTTACAATCAAAACAATATAAAATCCAGAACGTCACTTTAAATATGTGCACAAGTTGACAATTTCGAATTTCGAATATGGCGCATTTACAAATAAAAACAATTGTGCTGTTACTAGATATAGTAATAATAATATAACACGTCGTGTGTAATGTACATGTACTTAATGTAATGTGTTTCTTTTGAAATGTATTTTATTATTCTTTTATGGTGATTGATCAATTTTGTTCATCGTGGTGATTGGTCAGTTACTGATTTTGAATTTCGAAATTGCCAACATTTTCCTTTAATAGACACATAATTTAATACTAAGTGACATTTTCTGGATTTGGAATTCGTATTGGCTGGTTGGTAACCAAAATAATATACATGCCAAAACCAATATAAATTCGCAATCAAGCTCATATTAAAATCCGTCTCTTCTCTACATATCATGTTTCGCATTATAAAAACTTGTCTGTATCTGATAGCTCTACACAATTCGTTTTCCAACAACGACCGCACAATATGCTATGCCGTACGAATAATTCACTATCCAAGTTGACAATTAACACAGCGACTTTTGTGTTCGTAAGTGTATGTAGGAAGATAATCGCAATGGGCTTACATGGGTAACACGCAACGTGGAACATATAACGTTTATGAGTTATCATTTACAACCCCACGTGCATACGTCTCCTTTTATCGGGGATATTGATTTTTTATTAATTATTAGCTGTGCCCGCGACTTCATCCGTGTGGAATTTTACGAAAAAAAAAATCTTCGGTTTCTAAAATAAAAGTTACTTCCTTATACATCAGCTATCTGTCAGTGAAAGTCCCGTCAAAATCGGTCGTGCCGTTTCGTAGATAAAAATATAAATAACATCCACAGGAATTATGTTATCTGTGGACACTGTTTGTCTATGTATTAACTTTATTTTTAATTTACGTTTTTCTTTTTTTTATGTGAGACTGTTTGTGTTCTTAAGTAAAGTACTACTGTTCTTGAAAATGATCTATCTCTGCGCGAAGTTTTATCCAATTCCGGTTTGACGTTATGGCATGATTGAATAACAGACATCCATACCCGGTCCATACACTCACAAATTTTCAGATTTATACGAGTAATAATAGTAGATTTTTGTACGGGAATCTGCGACTCCTTAAATGGAAACTTGGTAAGCGGTTACCATTAACAATGCACATTGTCGCATTGTGTTGAAAATGATAATCGTCATTTGCTTGTTATATATTTATTATTATTTAATTTCTCAGTGCATTGTGTACGATCCATCTAGTCCCCTTTTTGATAAATCACAACGAAAATATCACGTGAATATATAAAGAGGTACGACGTTGTGTCGATAGTTAGTGGCGCGGGAAGATCGTACGCGCGTTGACCATGGCGCTTACGACACTTCTGTTCATAGCTCTAGCCGCCGGCACGGTCACCTGCAAATCTACATGTACGTTATTATCATTATTATTCAAACAAGTTCTTTATTCAAATGATAATAATTTCGGAGCTGTTCTGTTTAAATGATTTTCGTAATTTGAAATTCGTTTTTTGAATTCAAATTTAGATCTACGGATATGTTTTTTTTTATCTCAATGATCTTTCTTTTGTCAACCGTAAAATTCGTATTATACAAAGACTACTGTATTATATAAGCAAGCTTTTTTTAATAATATTACGGTATCAAACAAGTATGCGAACTTTGTGCAGACGTTACCCAGTCCTGATAATTTTCTGTATGAAATATTGAGATGAAAGAATTAATTCTACGCTTTAGCTCGAAACTCAACAGATAATAAATAGCTATCGATAGGTTGCTGCAACCTTTTGACGTCTAGAAATAGTCACATCTTTTGTCTAGTGTGTGGAAAATGTGTAGACAACATGAGTTCTTCATTTATTTTTTATTACATATAATCACGCCTCTTTCCCGTAGGGGTAGGCAGAGACCACTTCTTTCCACTTGCTACGATTCTTACATACTTCTTTCGCTTCGTCCACTTTCATTATTCTCTTCATACATGCTCTTCGGTTTAGGGTACTCTTGACCTGACCTTTTTTCAAGACGTCCCTAATTTGGTCTAGAAACGTCCGTCTAGGTCTACCCCTTCCAACACTTTCATTCACACTCGCCTTATACACTTTTTTCGTCAATCGTTCTTCATTCATTCTCTCGACATGGCCAAACCATCTCAGCATACCTTTCTCAATTTTTGTCACTACATCTTCTTTCAGACCACAACGTTTCCTTATCTCACTATTTCTTATCCTGTCACTCAGTTTAACTCCTATCATACTTCTTAACGCTCTCATCTCAACTGCATTTATTCGGCTTTCATGCTTCTTCTGCCATACCCAACTTTCACTTCCGTACATGAGTGTCGGAACCAACACTCCCCCATGCACAGCCAAACGAGCCTTGAAAGACACATTCCGACTGCCCATGAAGGAGTGCAAAGCTCCATTCACCATGTTTCCTGCATTCACTCTTCTTTCAATATCACTCTCACACTTTCCATCTCTTGTAAACTTTGATCCCAGATACACAAACTCATTCACCTGTTCAATTTGTTCATCTCCAATCACGATATTGCACTCTGACACTGCCTCATCTCTTTCAAACACCACTACCTTCGTCTTCTTTACATTCATCTTCATTCCCTTTCTAATAAAAGCTCCACTCATAGCAGTTACCATCTCCTGCAACTCCTCGGCCGTAGACGCAAGTAATACTTGGTCATCAGCATACAGAAAACACTTGACGAGTAACTCATTCATTCTCAACCCACTTTCATTCTCTTTTTTTATTACTATAACTATTTTCTATTTGGAACAATTAGACGATATTAAAGTTTTTTTTTTACGTTTACAGATAAAATATGCGTCCCATATCAGTACATGAAGGCTTGCGAGGAGATGCTGGAAGTGGAAACGAAATCTAAAGCACAATTGGAATGTATAGCCGCGAGAGATAGGTAAATAACTATTTGCATTACAGTGCTTAATCACACCACGAGGTTTACGGTGAAGGAAAACAACTAGATGAAACCTGCAGACGTTTGATAAGAAGTTCTAAATTTAAAGGTATATAGATATGCCATCCACTAAGACGCGCCCCACCATCGTCTATTCGATGGGGTCGCAGAATGCGGGTAGTGTGACCCGACTCTATTAAGTGTGGTGTGCGTGTGCACTCATAGGTAATCAGTGTGTACGGACAATACTCAAACATTCGTGGAAGGTTGCACACTTATACTATGAACTATGAGGAAGAATAGTGGAGCGTCTTCGTGGATGGCACTATCTATAGTCGTGTTTGAATAAAAAGTGACGGACTCGCCATCTGTGACGTTTGCACCTAAAATATATCTCTGGCGGAAGGTGAGCTACCCCTTCGGGGACACTTGTGGGAAGGCGTGAGGATATATATATTTTAGGTGCCAACGTGACAGATGGCTAGTCCGTAATCGTTGCTCCAGGACGTCTTTGAATTTCTCTTTAATTTTGAGTTTATTCTCCGTTATATATGGCTAATCACTGATCGGTGTATTTCAGTTCAGAATCAAACCCATTAGTTCAATAGAGATTCCAACCACTCAGCCACCACGCCTTAATTAAATTGTCTTAGTATTTCAGTTTATTAAGTAAAGTTTGTTTGTTAAAAAAATAACATCAGCACCAATAGATAAGAAACGAACGAATGTTTTCAAATAAATAGTTAACTTTGAACTTGACACAATAGCAGTTATAAGATAAGTTGGCTTAATTATTTATCAATAGTATTTTTAGGTATTTTTCAAATTTGAGTGGTTTTAATATTTTTACATAATACTATACACCTCTGCCGTGAGGATATAATTTGATAAAGTAACTATAATTCAAGGACGGGAACGTTAAGAGTACTCAAAACCGACGAGCATGTATGAAGAGACTGATGAATGTGGACGGAGCGAAAGAGGTATGTAAGTCTAGAGAGAACTGGCGCTCTATACTCTCTGCCTACCCCATTAGGGACCTGGCGTGATGATATATATGTATGTATGTATGTAACTATAATTAAACTAATAACTTTTTCTATTACAAATTTCATTTTATCCCGTTCGATAGTTATTACATGAACCCTCATACACTTTCATATTTCATTATGACGGCCGCCTCGTCTAGTGGTTAGAGCTCCTGCCTGCGAAACTTGAGGTCGCGGGTTCGAATCCCGCTGAGGGCAGGTATTTGTGTGATGAACACGAGTATTTTTACCTTAGTCTAGCATGTCCTATGTATTTAAGTATATATCTATCTATATAAGTAAATATATCGTTGTCTAGTTACCATAACACAAGCTTTGCTTACTTTGGGACTAGGTCAATTTGTGTGGAATTGTCCCAAGGTATATATAATGTTTTTGTTTATAGAAAATATTTGTATGGCTTACAATTATTGTAAACAAAATCTCTTGCAGAGTGGAATGCCTAACGTTTGTGCAACAAAGACAAGCAGACTTCGTGCCAGTAGACCCTGAGGACATGTATGTAGCGTCTAAGTTACCCAACCAGGACTTCGTGGTCTTTCAGGAGTACAGGACCGATGAAGAACCCGATGGTAAGTAACCATACGATTCATAAAACTCAAAAATGTTATTATGAGGAGAACAGGCAAGGTTTATGCAATACTAGAAGACCGTTGTGAAGTAGTAAATAAGAACCTTAGCACAATTCTTCACAACTTGGCATAGCCCCAATTTAACCAAAACTTGTACTGTGGTAACTAGACAACGATATATATACTTACAACGCGGTCACATTAACTTGACGCATCGCTGGAATGCGAGGCCCCGCCCGCTTCCCCCCGCATTCCCTTAGCTCGCCCGGCAATCGTCAGTATGGTTAGCATCTCTGTTACCGATACGCGCGTCGATATGTTGACTAGTTTTCTGTTGCTATTGTTGTTATTGGATATTTTGTTACGTTTTCGTTATTGTTTAAGTTTGGACTGTTTTTGTTAATTTTGGTTTATTCTCCAAAATAAAAAATATAGTTTTTATTTAGCTACATGCTTTTTTTTTCGCACCATACCTGACCGCCAAAATGACGTCATCAAAGCCATGCGTCAAGTTAATGTGACCGCGTTGTATATAGATAGATATATACGTAATAGCTGTGTGTCAAATAATAACAATAATACCAGTCCAGCCCAGCTCTCTTGCTCGCGATCCAGCAACGCCCTAAGCCGAGGTTCGTACCCCACAGGGGGTGCCCTTAGCTGTGTTGCTTAGTACTAAAGTGCCTGGCTGGAGGCCTAGGTCTCGCCATTGACCGGTTAAGTAGCAAAAGTTCCCGGAACTCATGCTACGAGAGACAATACAAAAAAAAGGGTCACAAATTCACGCGCACGAAGTAGCAGGTACAGCTAGTTGTAAATAAAACAATAATTATTTCCTGAAAAGAGTCGTGGTGGCCGAGTGGTTCGAGCAGTTGCCTGCGACGCAAAGGTCGCAAGTTCGAATTCCGACTGTACCAATGAGTTTTTCTGAACTTAAGTACAGTGATTAGTCACACCACGAGCTTTACGGTGAAGGAAAACATCGAGAGGAAACCTGCATACGTCAGAGAAGAAATTCAAAGGCGTATGTATAGTCGTGCTTGAATAACGGCGATGGACTCGCCATCTGTCACGTTGGCACCTAATATACCTCTGGCGGAAAGTGGGTGTGTGGGTATTATCTAAACACCTCTGCCTACCCCTTCGGGGACCCTTGTGGGAAGGCGTGAGGATATTATATTATATTATTTCCTAAATTGCGTGCGACGCCGGTGCGCGTTGCTTGTATATTGTATATTTATAAAAGTATCTACTAAATATACGATGTCAGTGGGGGATTTAAGATATTTTATACTAAAACGTGACTTGTTTACAAATTGTGAATATCTTTAAAGCTCTTTATCCATCGTTTCGAAACACTCACGTTGTAATCTCGACTCATGTATCGATATGTATGTAAATGCTAAATAGTCTTCTACATTTTCTTATATTGACAAAAGTATCCAATAAAGCGAAAGCTTTTCTTTCATAATATCCAATATGCGTCCGCGACATCGTCCGCGTGGATTTTCACAATAAAAATACGGTTCAGTTTCTAAAATAAAAGCCTTTATTAATCACTATTATTATTAATATAATATTAAGCTATAAAAATACTACATAATTGGTATCATTTATAGTCGCGGGATAACTTAAAATGTTTATAAATGTAATGTAAATACGCGTTGCAAGCTAATCTATTTATATGGGTATAAAAAGAGACACTTCATTTGAAAATAGGATACATGAGGAAAAAGGAGCGTCAGTTTAATATTCAAGTGAATGAATATTGCACGAGACAGCCAAGATTAGTTCGTTAAGCTTGTTACACGAATGTAGCTGATTGAATAATCCTCTTTGTTGCCGTGAAGTTAATGAAAAGAGACACATCCGACTCGACTCGGTATTACACTGTGGCACTCATTACAATATTTATTTTGATACTCGTATTCTTCAAATATGTTTCTTTCGCAAGTAGTTATGACGTAATTTTTGAGCGGTTGGCCAAGTGGTTCGAGTTCGAATTCCGACTGTACCAATGAGTTTTTTTGAACTTCAAATACAGTGATTAGTCACAAGAAGAGTTTTACGGTGAAGGAAAACATCGAGAGGAAACCTGCATAGTTTTCAGAAGAAAATCAAAAGGTATGTATAGTCGTGCTTGAGTAACGGCGACGAACTCGCTATCTATCACATTGGTCCCTACAATATATCTCTGGCAGCTAGTGGGTGTGTGGGTACCCCTCTGCTTACACCTGCGGGGAACCTTGTAGGAAGTCGTGAAGTATATTTAAACATGAAGAATTAGAAGAATTGATTCAATATTTCATCATACTAGTCGTCCAGTATTCATACAACATTCATACAAAATCTTTAGCACATATACTCAACTGATGTCTGTACTTGTACATAGTGCAGATGATGTACTATGTTATCTTGGATGTCCTATGTATTTATGTATATATCTATCAATATAAGTAAATATATCGTTGTCTAGTTACCATAACACAAGCTTTGCTTAATTTGGGACTAAGTCAATTTGTGTGGAATTTTCCCAGGTATTTATTATTATTTTTATTATTATATTAATATGATTGTTAGACAAAATAACTACACTTACGTGGACTTAAGCAAATACATAGCTCTAATGTGATGGCCCTTTGAAATGCAAATACGTGTTAAACGTGTTTTACTCACATAAACAAACAATACAATATTTATAAACTACTTTCAAACCACTCTGATCGTTATAAATACCACAGTACACAATACAAACAGTACTTCAGTCGCAAAAGAAGTAGAGTATTTCGGGCCATTGTTATCGCTTACTACTCTTATACATTATATAAATGACAAATCGCACCTTCTTCTTAAGGAAAAGGAACAAAAACTCAACAAATTTCTTCAGCGTCAACTTATGTTACCTAATATTATATAGGCGAAAGTTATTTGTTACTCAAACAGGCCAGAAAAGAAATTGAATGAAAAATTTATCTAGATAAAATTATACCTACTAATGAAATCGACTTTTACCCAGGTGAAACCGCGGGGCACCGCTAGTATCTTAATAATATCATAAATGCAAAAGTTGTGACAGGATTAATCCCGCCAGAACGACTAAACGGGAATGAACGGAACGGGAAAATGGGATGAAATTTGGCACTGTTATATACTATATAAATACATTACATTCATTGCTAGATTAGCACATATGTTGTTTCTACCAATAAAATATTTTTTTACGCGGATGAAACCGCAGTATATGTATATGTTTCCTATGAGGTTGAGGTACTGCTATGCCTATTAGCTATGTAAATGCTGATATTACACAACATTGGAGAAAGTTTCCTATGCCCCTGGGCTAGAATACTTTTAAAGTTGCGATAACATTTATCGCCACTCAACTGCAATCATAATGCATTCATTATTCAAAATGATACAAAGCGTAATGTCATTCTGTTCCTTAGGCGATAAGTTTTTCCATTAGAAACTTTATAGCTTTAAGAAAATCTAGATGAACATACCTTATACATACATCAGCGTCTTCGTGCATACCCTGTTTCGAGTACTCTCGATGATTTGATCAAGTTGATTCCTCTGCCTCTTATAATAATATATCCTCACGCCATCCCACAAGGGTCCCCGAAGGGGAAGGCAGAGGTGTATAGGTAATACCCACACACCCACTTTCCACCAGAGGTATATTAGGTGCCAACGTGACAGATGGCGAGTCCATCGCCGTTACTCAAGCACGACTATACATACGCCTTTGAATTTCTTCTCAGACGTATTTAGGTTTCCTCTCGATGTTTTCCTTCACCGTAAAGCTCGTGGTGTGACTAATCACTGTACTTAAGTTCAGAAAAACTCATTGGCACAGTCGGGATTCGAACTTGCGACCTTTGCGTCGCAGGCAACTGCTCGAACCACTCGGCCACCACGGCGCTGCCTCTTCTTCCACACATTTAAATAAAAAACTAAAAGACGATCTTATTACAATAACAAATAAGGTTATAGTTAATTTATTCGTGTTTTGCCTGTCTACAGCAATGTTCCGTTACGAAGCAGTGATAGTGGTCCACAAGGACCTGCCCATTAACAACCTGGATCAGCTGAAAGGATTGAAGTCTTGCCACACTGGAGTTAACAGGAACGTTGGATATAAGGTAACTAGTTAATACAGACCCAGTGGCGCCACCTATTGGGTCCAATTGCGAATCAAACCATTCTCGAATACGCCTGAAGAAACAGAAAAATTCATTAAAATCGGTCCAGCCGTGTACGATTCTATATAGCATAAACAGACAAACATTCATTTTTATATATGAAGATGTCGCTGCTGAATATACAATCTACAGGTCTATAACCATATGAACACCATTACGAGACCAAAAATATGAAAGAGAGAAAGAGACAATGCGTATATGGATATGTGCATCTGTCTCTTTCTTACTTTCTCTTTCATATTTTTGTATATTGATGGTAATAGGTCGTTTTGGTGTTTCTTTATGAGCCGTGATGGACGAGCGGTTCGGGTTGCCTGCGACACAAAGATCGCAAGTTCCAATCCCAACTGTAGCAATGAGTTTTTCTGAACTTAAGTACAGTGATTAGTCACACCACGAGCTTGAAGGAAAACAAAGAGGGTAAACCTGCATACGTCTGAGAAGCAATTCAAAGGCTTGTTTGTGTCGTGCTTGAGTAACGGCGATGGACTCGCCATCCGTCACGTTGGCACCTAAAATATATCTCTGGTGGAAAGTGGGTGTGCGAGTACCAGTACTACCTATGCACCTCTGCCTACCCCTTCGGGAACCCTTGTGGGAAGGCGTGAGGATGACATGTTTCTATATCTATACCAATCCCAGGCAACACGGACACTAATACGGTCAGAAAACACATTATTACAGTTGGGATTCGAACTTACACTAGTTTTGTCCAGGCAACTACTCGAACCTATCTGCAACCATGACTATAAGTTTTTATCAATATTGACTTAGCGTTGAAGCTTTTTAAAGAACAGATATACGATTCCATTGTTCCGTCAATCTTATCGATTCTCGACTGTACGTGAGGTTTTTTAATGCAACAGTGAGCTCGTGAATGCAGAATTGCCATTGCGGGCTCAAGGTAGAGTAATTCCTTATTCGTAGGTATCGCGTTTTTTTTTTTTTTTATACAACAAGAGTGGCAAACAAGCATAGGGCCCATCTGATGGGAAACGGTTACCGTAGCCTATTTACGCTCACGATACCGAAGTATCACTTGCGCGTTGCCACTCTGTGTTCGGAGAGTTATAGTGTGTTGGCAGCATAATGGGTTTAATCCCTCTGCTTCCAACACAATGTAACAATCCTCCCCCCTCCCCAAGGAGCTCATTACTGGAAACCTTATTCACCGCGTAGGAACACAACACAAAAAATTGTGTTATTTGGCTACGGACTTCTGTAAGGTGGAGGTCCTGCCCCAGTCGGGCAGCTCCGAATTCGAACGGGAAACCCGTTATGCCCTATCTCTCTAAAAATTTATATTGTTTTGGTTTTTCGCATCCATCCGTCTGGGTGATTTGCTTAAATTATGCCCTGGGAAGGTTTAAAGCAGTGTGTTATTGCTGTGTTTTTGTCACCTGACACAGGTTGTATTTACATACATAGGTAAATAAACATATCATTCTCTGTTACATATATTTCGCTTCATTTACATTGATCATACTTATCATCGTGGTGCCGTGGTGGCCCAGTGGTTCGAGCAGTTGCCTGCGACGCAAAGGTCGCAAGTTCGAATCCCGACTTTACCAATGAGTTTTTCTGAACTTAAGTACAGTGATTAGTCACACCACGAGCTTTACGGTGAAGGAAAACATCCAGAGGAAACCTGCATACGTCTGAGAAGAAATTCAAAGGCGTATGTATAGTCTTGCTGGAGCAACGGCGATGGACTCGCCATCTGTCACGTTGGCACCTTATATACCTCTGGCGGAAAGTGGGTGTGTGGGTATTACCTATACACCTCTGCCTGCCCCTTCGGGGACCCTTGTGGGAAGGCGTGAGGATATATTATATATTATTATTATTATACTCATCATCAGCTTTTTTTAACTAAGGCGACTGTAGCATACACCTGTGACCTATAAATCCAGTTTCATATCATCATCGACTTTTTAATGCCCTTGTCATTCCGAAGTTCGAATCAAATATGTTATATTTCGTTGTCAGTGTGGCAGTGTCATTATCATATGTGATGTCAATTCTTATGGTGCTACTAATTCACTTCTCATCGGAAAAATCGAAACACCTTGCAAGGTGTTTCGATTTTGTTTGACTGGTGACAAGGTGTTTATGTTTGGTAAGGATTATCAGATAAATGTGTATATTTAGGAATATATGTCAAATTTCGTTTAATAGTGAAAAATATCTGTGAATAACACCTGGATCAAATCGATCGGACGCTCAAGGACGGGAACGTTAAGAGTACTCGAAACCGACGAGCATGTACCTGGGACTATTGCACACAAATTGACTTAGTCCCAAAGTAATCATCACACAAATATCTGTCCTCAGCGGGATTCGAACCCGCGACCTCAAGTTTCGCAGTCAGGAGCTCTAACTAGCAGGAGCACTAGACCAGACGGTCGTCATGATGTATGAAGAGACTGATGAATGTGGACAAAGCGAAAGAGGTATGTAAGTCTAGAGAGAACTGGCGCTCTATACTCTCTGCCTACCCCGTTAGGGACTTGGCGTGATATGTATGTATGTGAATAATATGAGGTATATTTTTTTCCGATCAGAAGTATAATACAAATGTGATAAAAAATATGTAATACTAGCTGTCCCGCCCAGCTTCGCTCGGGTGAAAAAGTTAAATTGCCCGTAACACGATCGCAGCGCCACCTATTGGGTCCAATTGTAAATCTAAACCATTCTCGAATCTAGCTTAAGACACACAGAAACACACAGAAAGCTTCGCCCGGGTAAAAAGGTAAAATTCTTGAAACTCGATCGCAGCGCCACCTATCGGGTCCAATTTAATATAGCCTATGTTACTCGGGGATAATGTAGCTTTCCAAAGGTGAAAGAATTTTTGAAATCGGTCCAGTAGTTTCGGAGCCTATTCATTACAAACAAACAAACAAATCTTTCCTCTTTATAATATTAGTATAGATAAAGTTTGCTCCAGTATCACGAAAAAACGACTGAATGGAATTGAATAAAATTTAGCACAGGTATATATTAATGCAAGGAACATGATTTATTCCCGAAAAAAGTCTATGCAATATATTTTTACGCAGTTAAAACCGCAGTCAATCAATAATAACTGCAAATGTCAACGTGATATTTGGTTCCGTTTGCATTGTAATGGTTTGACTGATGTCACCTTTAAAAAGACGAACCTTCTTCTTATCTCGACTGTTCTATGCAATAATTACCCTATACAGCGCAAACAGAAACAAGTTTCGCAAGGATTGTTGGTAATTTGTGTCAACAAGAACCTGTACGTACCAAGAAATTCTCGACACAGCGAATACAAATCAAACTTTTAAGGAATATTGATTCAACGTGTTTAAACATCAGGTTTTTGGGTGGTACGAATGTAATAGCTTTTTTGTTGTACCTATAATTCATGTTTTGAATGTCATAAATTAATAAGAGGATTATTTTATCATAAATGACTGACATACATACATAGTCTAGAACATAGATAGTCTAGAACGTTCTTCTCTCTTTACCCAACTCGCGATGGACTCGGCGTGATGATATATATGTACTTATGTATGATATATATGTACTTATGTATGATATATATGTGCTTATGTATGATATATATGTACTTATGTATGATATATATGTGCTTATGTATGATATATATGTACTTATGTATGATATATATGTACTTATGTATGATATATATGTACTTATGTTCCGAAACATCACTCGATCGCAAGTGAGCCAAATTTTTATAATTAATTTTCTCAAATTAAAGTATCCAGAACTGAACTGCATCCATATAGAATACTTAACCAAATAGGTAACCGTTTAACAACAGGCGGGCTGTGCTTGTATAACACCTTTTAAGTATAAAAGCTTTTCACCTTGAATATATTGTGAACTTCGCATCGTTTGCGGTCTGAGATACCTACTCGTACGATAAATAATAATAATAGTAAGTCAGGTAAATTGACCTATTTCTAAACTAAGCATAGTCTATTCTTGCAAAACAAACCGGAATTAAAAATTAATAAAACTTGTATTCTGACGGTTCTTCGTATAAAAATATTTCTCCATCAAAACGGATAATAGAGGCGCAATTTATCACCGCCCTACCCGTCTGACAGCATTCGTCCCGGATTAAAAAATACCGGGCGAGAACAATCCGGGTACACACAACACCTAGCCGGTGAAACTAGCTTGTGCGGAATGTCACAAAAAGGACGGACGTGACCCAATTTCGAGGTTGCAAAATTGTTTTACAAATTTTTGGGACATGTACGTAAATAATTCTCTTACTTTATCCAATTTTATGTGAGTGTTAAATTTACTTACTGTATAATTTTTTTCACCGATGCGAGCCCTGCTTCGCATCGGGACAGTTAAATTGAAATAAAATGGTTATGTGCTCTCTGGTTTCCTCTTATTTTATGACAAATACAATTTAATTTTGATAATATAAACATGTAATAAGACAAGAGAGAACCGGCACTCATCTCTACCTAATCTGTGCCTGATGGTATATAGTAAGTAAATATGTGGATGATGTGAATATTTTTCCATGAACACATCGTAATACATCGCATATGATACGATGTGTTATCCGCTACTATGTTCTTTGAAACATTTTGCTTGTCACCAGATACCCTTGACGATGCTCATGAAGCGCTCGGTATTCCCCAAGATGAACGACCGCAGCATCTCACCGAAAGAGAACGAACTGAAAGCTCTCTCCACGTTCTTCTCTCAATCGTGTATCGTCGGGAAATGGTCACCAGACCCCAAGACTAATTCTGCTTGGAGTAAGTATAACAAATTTTAATTCCTCAAAGAATTCACTTTTTAATTAAATGACTTTTGGAACAAAACATGTATATCCAGTCTTTTGTCTACGAGAAAACAAATAAGTTTTAACGCTTCGCGCTAACAAACGCTGAATATGCGTGATAATCTTCCTATACGAGCATACTAAAATCCATTGCTCTTTAGTCTCGTGAAATTTCGAGAACGGCTCGATTGTTTTTGTTGGAATGGTTTGTGCATGGGACCCTGGATGACTTAAATAGGTCCCGATGGGTGGTGCTGCGATCGGGTTCGAATTTTATGTCCTTTTCCCAAGCTGCGCTGGGCGGAATTCCACTAGTAACTTATTTAAAATTTGTTTTATACTTTTTATTTCAGAGGCCCAATACAGTCATCTATGCTCCATGTGCCAGCACCCGGACAAATGTGATTATCCCGATGACTACAGTGGGTACACTGGTGCCCTTAAGTGCTTAGCCCATAATGGCGGTCAAGTTGCGTTCACAAAAGTCATTTTCGTGAGGAAATTCTTCGGGGTAAGTTGGGGTATCTCATTAATTTGTTTATTTTTCAACACTTGAAATTGATACTTAGGTTTAGGTATTTAGGTTTCGTTTTCGCACACTTCTTATTCAAGTATATTCACATAAGTTGGTGGCCTGGTTTTTACATACTTGGAAAAAGAACCATACTACAAACGAGGTAATAGTTGGAAATCTGTAGGCACATTAATTTGTTAAATTATAATCAGTCATCGTCACAAGTTTGATCGCGATGCTTTTCTTCACCGAAAAACTCATGACGTCACACGTCTCCATAATAAGATAAGTAGATTCGAAGTTCAGCGCGTACAAACTCACAAGCTTTGCCCCCAGTGGCGTAGCTACCGGAGGACTAGAAGGGGCAGTGCCCCGGGGGCCAAGCTCAGGGGGCCCCTCGGACGAATCTGGATTATGACAAATCTGGAGTACGTCGAATTCGGAAAACGACGAATACGCAACAAACGATGTTAAATAGTCTAGTTAAGGCCCCAGTTTATTTTTTGCCCCTGGGCCTTTGGTTACCTAGCTACGCCACTGTTTACCCCTTTCCGTTTCCGTTCCGTTCGGATGTCATTTATTAGTTGAAAGTAAATATGAATTGTTTATAACAAAGAATATAACATGATAAACATAATAGTTCTCAATTCTTAAACTAGACTGGCCTGTAATACAGGTTCTTACAGAGTAATATCAATGTGAACGCTAAATGACAACAGGAGACCTTTACTGTAGTATTAAAATACTCTAGTAATTATATTTTTGGTCTGTAATATTGTTTGTTGACTATGCATGGGTGTGAAATATCAGTATAAAAACATTACCATGAAAGCTGAACCCATTACCGTAAGATATTGTACGAAGATACTTCCATTCCTGATATACCTGGAGGCTTAAAGTATCCACAAAGGCCGTTTACTTCGAGAACAGCAAAAGACTTTCAACGTTAAGTTCAAACAACGCTCGCTACGTATTATTTACAATGCTATGCACTTCGTCTCTCTCGTATTTATTTAAGTTTTCATTGAACACAATAAATACACCAAGAAATACGACACAGATAGCAGTCATTTTTTTATTTTTTAGTTATTAATGTCATGAATAAATATTATTTCATTCAGCTTAAAATTAAAAAAAATATATATATTTTTTTAGCTAATTTAGCCAAATCACTGCCCTAGATTGATAAGACAGTGGTGTAATGGCTAATCCCTAGAACCTGCCTAATATTTATTTGGCTTTTAGTAGATTTTCATCACTAATGTCTTTCTTTACAATAAATCCGTTTAAGTGGCAATTGTTTTTACCGTTTCTTTAGTTCCATTTATTAATGACCTATCTTTAACCACTAAAACTTTCCAGCTTGCAGTAGGAACAACACCGCCATCTCCGTCAAACGAAAACCCCGACGATTTCCGTTACCTTTGCGTCGATGGATCAAAGACGTCAATCCAGGGCAAGCCTTGTACTTGGGCCGCCAGGCCGTGGCAAGGACTTCTAGGCCATAACGACGTTCTTGCAAAACTGTCGCCTTTGAGAGAGAAGATTAAGCAGTTGTCTCAGTCCGGTTAGTAAAAAAAACTTAATATGTCCTGCCTATTGCGAAAAATTATTGAGTAAAAGAGCTGTTGATTTCATAAGACGTAGAAATCTGTCATGTAAAAAGTTTTTCTGTTTCTCTCAAATTCTCGGCTCCCCAAAGGGCCCGGTGCTTTAGGCTAGGCCTCTCTAAAGCTTGCGTTAGGATATATATCCAACACATATGTAGATGCCCATGATTATTGTTTATTTATACTTTATTATAATATTTATTATTATCACGTTATGCGGCATTTTTCGTTTTTTTTGTTATTGGCTGAACGTAAAATAGACAACTATTGGGATTTATAAAAACAAGAATTTGCATACTTGTTCTTCTTATATATAGCTTTTATTCGCAGTTTAAATGTATATATTTTCCATACCTTCTCACAATGGTTCCCAAAGGAATAGGCAGAGGTGTCCAACGCTCTGTTTTGGCACTTAAATATATTCACATTTCAATATATTTAAGTGCCAAGGTTAAATATGTGTTAGGTTTCACAAGCAGAACAATAAGTACTGGAATCAACAGCACTATTACTAGAACAGATGTTCCAACTGCGCAATCTATAAAATACCTGAGGCCTTTGGAAATAGGGTTTACAAAGATCTTCAATCGATAGCCAAATAGGTACTGGAATCGACAGACAACGGATTCAAAACGCATGCAAAATCAATAGTTCTGAATACAGGTGCGAGCACACAACCGGATTGGTTCACCAAGGTTTTGGGATTAACTGACAAAATCCACCACGTAGCGGACAACGTACCGATCAAGCCCTTCGATTACCTGAACAGGGCTAATTACACTGAGGTCATTGAACGGGGACACGGCCCGCCTGAAACTGTTGTCAGGTAAACACATTTCGCCTACAATTTCAGCACGTACGTATGTAAGTCTAGAGAGAACTGCGCTCTATACTCTCTGCCTACCCCGTTAGGGACTCGGCGTGATGATATGTACCTATGTATGCTAAATAAAGATTACCTACGCTGTGCCTCAAGGGTATGACCCTTTAAATTTGATTTCATTGGGAGATCTCTTTCTGAATCACACATCAAGTTTTCGGTGACAGATGGCGAGTCCATCGCCGTTGCTCAAGCACGACTATAGATACATTTTTGAATTTCTTTTCAGACGTATGCAGGTTTCCTCGCGATGTTTTCTTTCACCGTGATGCCCGTGGCGAGACTAATCACTGTACACAAGTTCATAAATAACTCATTGTACAGTCGGAATGCGAACTTGTCATTTTTTTAATATTTGTGTTGGGTAGGTACTACTACTTGAATCACTCGGCCACCACGGCTTTTATAGCTGTGAAGAAAATGCCCGTCTTTCATATGAATTTGCGGTTTGTAACTCAACTATGAATTTAAAATTTACATACATACATATCATCACGCCAAGTCCCTAACGGGGTAGGCAGAGAGTATAGAGCGCCAGTTCTCTCTAGACTTACATACCTCTTTCGCTTCGTCCACATTCATCAGTCTCTTCATACATGCTCGTCGGTTTCGAGTACTCTTAACGTTCCCGTCCTTGAGAGTCCGATCTATTTGATCCAGGTAGTTGGAACGTGGCCTTCCTCTGCCTCTTCTTGCACACACTTTTGCTTTGTATATCTGTTTCGTCAATCTTTCTTCACTCATCCTTTCTATGTGTCCAAACCAACGTAACATGCCTTTCTTCATCTTTACAATCACGCCCTCATTCAATTTAAAATTTAATAGTCATATTTCTATCATACATTTATGCGAAATGTAGGTATAATACAATCCAGTTAGGTACTGAATTGGATTCAAATAAAGAAGTAAATGAATGTACAAAGGCTTATTTACTTTTAAAGTTACATATGTATTGGCGTACCAGGATAATTGAATGTTTTGTTACTTTTACAAGGAGAGTTTCATATACCTACGTGGCCCCGAGCTAACATGGTTACCTATTCCGTTTGACCTGTTGTATTTCATTATTACATAGCTTTAGATACTGGTACGCATTTCATTTAAAAAAAACTGGGATTTCAACACGAGCACATATTGATTATACCCTAATTTTAATTCAACCGAATCTGAAAAATATTATTCTTTACTAGCTGTCTCACCCAGCTTAACTCGGGTGAAAAAATGAAATTTCCTGAAACACGATCGCAGCGCCACCTATCGGGTCTAAGTGTGAATCTCAACCATTCTCGAATCCACCTAAAGACACGGAAAATTTCTATAATCGGTCCAGCCGCTTAGGTGGAGTTCAATGACAAACACACGCACAGAAGATGTATACATACATAACTATACCTAAAGATTACCTATCAAATTCAAAGCCGAATGTCAAACGATTTTGTTTTGTTTTGCATTGAAAGCTAACACCTCTGTTGGGTTCAATTTCGTCAAAGCCTGCTATAAATTGTTACGTTCAATGTGTTCTATATGACCCTTAGGCGTAATGAAATATTTTTGTTTTGATTTTTTTCTTTAATATCACTATTCAAAATTGAATCAATTGCAATCTTTCTCATTTATAATGAAAGTAATAATCCGAGAGTCAGCAACAGGGTGCAAGGTGCACCCCGTTTACAAATTTACGACTACTATTAAGTCTGTAAGTCAAAGTGTAGAGATCTGGCGATCTACTCTCTCTCTCTCTGACTTCACCGTAATGGACTCGATATGATGATGTGAGTGTGTGTGCACATTACATATCTAACAAAATTTGATCTTGAAGGAATTCCAAGTGGCGACCCAAGTACATTATAATTTAATTTACTCGCTTATTTCATTGGGCCACGGCCTTCTTTAGCACATAGCCCTACTGAATGAAAAGTTATTTTTCAGATTGTGCGTAACTTCCAACGTAGCATTGGAAAAGTGCAGAGCTATGTCCGTTTTCGCATTCAGCAGAGACATCAGACCCCGACTGGACTGCGTACAGGAAGCTACAGAAGCTGATTGCCTAACCACTGTGAGTAGAGCTATAGGTAGAGGTACATACCATCACTCCGTTACCAGTTATTTCAAGGCGTGCCGAGAAGTGAAAGAAGTTGCTTTTCGGATTCCGAGTACTGATGACATTCCCAACCTGTTCGAAATTAGTGTTCATTAGGTCGACCTACGTTAGCTATTTGCGTGATATCATACAATTTCCACGACATTCGAGGAAAAGTGCATGTTGTATCAGGGCCTAATGTGATCACTTCCTTTTCCCCTAATTTAAGCTAACATCACTTCAGTAATTTGGCTAGCATAGTTATCCAAGTTTACGGCTTAAACAATACTGATAGAAGACTGACTGAAACATAGATTAGATCTTGTTTCAACAAGAAATAGATAGACAATATCAGCACTCCATACAAAAACGGTCCTTCGACACAATTTTGCAGTAACAAAACCACAGGTACAAAACAACGGCGCAGATCTCGCATCTGTGGACGATATGAAGGTGGCATCAGCAGCTAGGAAGTACAACTTGCACCCAGTCTTCCACGAAGTGTATGGAGACTCCAAGACCCCCAATTACGCCGTGGCTGTCGTGAAGAAAGACACTCAGTACAACAAGATTGAGGACTTGAGGGGCAAAAGGTACTCTCATCATCATAATAGTTAGTGACAAAGAGCGCTGACCAGCATCTGATGTTCTCTCTAGGTTGCTAGATCAAGGATCTAATCCAGACCTGGAAGCTGGGTCTCAATTACTTTTGGCTTGTATCCCGATCCCAATCCCACGAGCTACTCGTATTGGGATTGGGATTTATAGCAGAAATAAGTATATTGTTTCGTATACTGCATATAGGTATGTATTTATCTTTATTCGTATACATTGTATGAAAATAATGAAAAAGCATGAAGACAATTACGTGTTTGTACTTTGTGAACTAGAACATAAGTACCCCACAAGTTAAACAACTAAGGTATCGCAGGTCGACATCGAAATAGCTGCCCTCAGCGGAAATCAAACACGTGACCGTTTAGCTGACCACTCACGCCCAATTTTTTTTACATTGTGGTCCGTACTTGCATAGAATATTTACTCGTCACTAGGAAATTGACGAGATTGAAATGTTCACTCTCTCTTGAAAATTTTACGAGAGTTTCTAATGTTCACTCTCTTCGTCAGGTCGTGTCACAACTCCTTCGGTACATTCAGCGGCCTGAACGCACCGCTCTACCATCTCATCAATAAGAAGATAATTAACTCTGATACGGTAATGTGCCCATTTGAAGGAAATAAAAAAAACAACGACCGTCTGCTCTGATGGTTAAAGCTCCTGACTGCGAACCTTGAGGTCGCGGGTTCGAATCCCGTTGAGGGCAGATATTTGTGCGAAGAACACGAGTATTTGTACCTTAGTCTTGGATGTCCTGTGTTTATATCTATCTATACAAGTAAACATATCGTTGTCTAGTTACGATAACACAAGCTTTGCTTAATTTGGTACTAGGTCAATTTGTGTGGAATTGTCCCAAGGCATTTATTTATTTTATTTAGTTAAGAAGAAGAAGACCAAGATTAACATACATGGGTCAGATCAAAGAAAAAGTGTCTCTCACGACGTATATAGGGAGGTCAAGGAGGTTGCGCTGGAATGCGCAGAAGTGAATGGAACTGCATCAGAGACGCTGACAAGAGCCCAGCTCTTAAATTTGTGATGATGATGATTTAGTTAAGGAATTCCTTTGATTAAAACAGTTTGATAATCGTTACCTACTAACCTCTATTCCAGTGCATCAAGAACTTGGGAGATTTCTTCTCTGGTGGCTCGTGCTTGCCTGGTGTCGATAAGCCGGAGAACAATCCAACAGGTAACTATATGTTGTTATACCCAAGCGTCCATAGGCAATGGTAACCGCTTGCCATAAGGCAGGCCACATTTATTTGATACCTTATTGTTATTAAATATACAGTATACTTATCTACCTATATAAGATATTAAAAATACCTACCTATACAATACATAATATATTAACAAGCAGTGCTTATGTATATGATTTAGTAAACCTAGTTAATACAACTTTGTTCTTATACTAATTGTACCCCGCAGTTTCACTCGCGATAAAAACATATATAGGTAAGGTAAACATAGGATTTATGAGGTATCATATGTTATGAGGTACTGCTCCGTCCTTTTTGGGTAGCACAAAGTTAAATTATACTATACAAATCATCCCCTGGAATCACCTGGAAAAAATTCCATTAAATCACGGACATACAGACGGAAATTTGTATTACCTATAATAATATGTAGTGATATAATTTTTTTATACATCAAGAGTGGCAAACAAACCTACGGCCCATCTGATGGGAAGCGGTTCCCGTAGCCTATTTACGCTCACGATACCGAAGTATCACTTGCGCATTGCCACTCCGTGTTCGGAGAGATATAATGTGCTGGCAGCATGTAACACATGCTAACACAATATAACAATCCTCCCTCTCCCCAAGTAGCTCATTATTGGAAACCTTATTCATCGCGCAGGAACACAACTTAAAAAGTGTTATTTGGCTACGGACTTCTATAAGGTGGAGGTCCTTCCTCAGTTGTCCTACCTCTCTAAATTTAGCCAAGATATTACTTCAAAACATAAGATGAATACCTCTATAAGTAGGTATCGCAATAATCCTTGTGAGGTTCTGCTAGAAATTATTCGACTGAGGAAGTGACAAATCTCTATGAATCTAGGTGGTGACGTATCAAAACTAAAGAAACAATGTTCCTCCGACAACAGTCCCACAAAATGCCTTCAAGAGAACCGCGGTGATGTTGCCTTCGTGTCGAGTAAGTTTTACCAGTTACACAAATATGTGATAGACACAATAATTGAAACTTGACAAATTGATGACCTTATTTTCGCATAAACACCTGCTGTAATAATAAGCCGTGGTGGCCGAGTGGTTCGAGCAGTTGCCTGCTACACAAAGATCGCAAGTTCGAATTCCGACTGTACCAATGAGTTTTTCTGAACTTAAGTACAGTGATTAGTCACACCACGAGCTTTACGGTGAAGGAAAACATCGAGAGGAAACCTGCATACGTCTGAGAAGAAATTCAAAGGCGTATGTATAGTCGTGCTTGAGTAACGGCGATGGACTCGCCATCTGTCTCGTTGGCACCAAATATAGCGGAAAGTTGGTGTGTGGGTATTACCTATACACCTCTGCCTACCCCTTAGGAGACCCTTGTGGGAAGGCGTGAGGATATATTATTATTATATAATAATACTTATCCAAGTAGTCTAATTACATTCTAAAATACCCATAAAAGTATGTTACCGAGTTATAATGACTACTGACCTACCTTTAATAATGTTTATCTTGTATCTATGGAGCTATTTATTTTATTGCATGGAGATATATTCACAATACCCTATAACTTCTACAAGACAAATGTTCTATTTTCTGAGGCATCCTGTATATTGATCAAATAGTAATAATATTATTGGAACTATGCATTGGAACTAAGAATGTGAAAAGAAGGGGCTGCGCCTAAACGCTGGCAAGACTAAGGTTCTGGTATTCGAAAGAGATGAACAAGTGACCGAGTGTGCAATATCGGTAAATGGGCAAATTCTAGAGCAAGTGAATGAATTTGTATATCTTGGAAGCATGTTCACACGAGATGGAAAGTATGAAAAAGATATTGAAAGAAGGATAACTGCCGGAAATAAGGTGAATGGAGCCATGTCGGCGTTGATGGGCAGTAAAAGTCTGAGCAAGAATGCTCGAGTTGCTGTCCACAACGCGATATTGGTACCTACCTTATTGTATGGCAGCGAATCCTGGGTATGTCAGAGGAAGTATGAAAATAGCTTGAATGCAGTCGAGATGCGATCTCTTCGAAAAATGTGCGGCGTAACGATATTAGATCGAATCCGCAATGAAGAGATTCGCAAATCAACTGGCGTGAATGAGGGCGTGATTGTAAAGATGAAGAAAGGCATGTTACGTTGGTTTGGACACATAGAAAGGATGAGTGAAGAAAGATTGACGAAACAGATATACAAAGCAAAAGTGTGTGCAAGAAGAGGCAGAGGAAGGCCACGTTCCAACTACCTGGATCAAATAGATCGGACTCTCAAGGACGGGAACGTTAAGAGTACTCGAAACCGACGAGCATGTATGAAGAGACTGATGAATGTGGACGAAGCGAAAGAGGTATGTAAGTCTAGAGAGAACTGGCGCTCTATACTCTCTGCCTACCCCGTTAGGGACTTGGCGTGATGATATGTATGTATGTATGTAACTATGCCTAGTAATGATGTTATTCTCTAACTAATAGTATTATTCTCTTCCTAGTAATCATATCAATGTGCCAATCCAGCTATACATCTTTGTGCAATATTACATCTAATTGCATTCAGTAGTATTTAGTGAAATCCGGACAAACTTTCGCAATAATATTAGTTGGATTAGTTAATAATATGATTTAATCACTCCTTTCATCCACTAGGTGCAGACCTTTCGACATTTGATGCTTCACAGTACGAACTCCTCTGCCTGAACCAAGACGCTGGAGGTCGAGCAAGCCTCGCTAACTACACAACATGCAATATTGCAATGGCACCTTCAAGGACATGGCTCTCAGCCAAAGATTTCTTGTCTGATGTCTCCATAGCACACACACCCTTGAGCTTGGCTCAACTCTTGGATACAAGGACAGATCTCTTCAACATATACGGAGAGTTTTTCAAAAACAATAATGTTATTTTCAATGTAAGTATCTTCTATGGAACATGTTGAATTGACATAAGTCTTTCTGTGCCTCTTCTTCAACACACTGTCACATAGTAATTTTTTTTGTCAATCATTCTTCACTCATCCTTTCCATATGTAATTACTAGTTGTCCCGCCCAGCTTCGCTCGGGTGGAAAAAAAAAGATGGTGGCGCCACCTATCGGGTCCAATTGTGAATCTAAACCATTCCCAGATCCCCTTGAACACACACAAAAAATTTCATTAAAATCGGTCCAGGTGTTTAGGAGGAGTTCAGTGACATACACACTCACAGAAGAATTATATGTATAAAGATACATTTGATAGAACATTTTAAAATGGGACACTGACAGTGTGTTGAAGAAGAGGCACAGATTAAGAAGAGGCAGCAGATTCATGAAAAATTTGTTTCAGAATGCTGCTAAAGGATTGGCAACCACAGAAAAGTTGGACTTCGAGAAGTTCAAGACTATCCATGATGTCATATCATCATGTGGTGTTGCGTAAAGCATTTTCTATGTAATTTACCAATGACAATACTATAATTGGTAAAAAAAAGACAAGTCTGATTTCATAACACTTTATTTTCCTTATAATGACATAAATAAATATAATAACCAACAATTTTTCGGAATATTTCACTTTTGCCTAATGAGAAAAAACTTATAAAGCCGCCAGTATTAGTGTTATTACGGTGGCTAGTCCCAGCATGGCATAGCCAGTTGAGTATACTTCCTTTATCGAGAGACCCTTAGCGGTGTCCCAGTACAAGTGCCTGATGCCGTTAGCAAAGTGGTATCCAAGTGGTGCGGCAATAAGTGCTTTTGCGATGAAGAGTGTTGCTGGTGATAAGTTAAGATTTTCTATAATGGCTATGTAATTAGAAATGTCATTTGGCAATACCAGAGCACCAATTCCTAGAGCACTAGCATATCCAGACAGAATAATACCTAAAAAGAGACAAGCTTGTTAGATTTCTGCTAGACACAAGTAGCATCTAGCAGGTGATATTGACATTAGGCATATTAGTTAAAGGTTTAAAAAGTTCTATCAATAAAGTCCACAAAACCGATTGATTTGTTTGATTTAGGATATTATATTAAACTACACGCTTTATTATTTTGACAAAGTAGATCTGATACTCTGCAAAGTTAAATCAATGAACAGCAATATGTTGATTCAATTATCTTAATTTTAACTTAATTTATTAATTATCTTAATAAAGGTAGCAATTTAGTAGTATTTAAAGTAAATGGCATCATTAGTAAGAACCTTTCAATACTACTTGGGGGTGGAAAGTGTAGGAGACCATTTCCCAGCAATGGGACATAGATGGCTACTAAAAAACACTTAAGAGACTTACCTGCAGTTCTGTGAGTAATGGACAGAGTGGTCGTCAGCTGTATCTGGTAGATGGTTAAATGAGGTGATAGCGGGCGCTTGAGGCGAGCATTTCTGTCATCAAAGCTTTCATTTTTTGGAGGGGCTTCGAATGGCTTAAACGTCACTTTCGGCAAACTAGCCGCAGCCTGAGCATAATGAGCAGATCCCAGCACAGCAGGAAACCTGCTTATATTTGCCAATAACGACTTGGAACCTAATCTGCAATTTCACAATCATATTATCAAATACAGACCCTAAACAACTACTATTACATAATTCGTCGACATACCTTCCGCAACTATAGAATGCCATGGCTTATTCGATTGGAATATATAAAATTTGTCGTAGGCTTCTGTAACACATCAATTTACACTGATTATAATATCAAATATAATTCTTAATGGTTTAATTTGAATTACAATTACAAACAAACAAATTTCTCACCACTGAGTCTGACGAGCTGACGGGTGATGTGATTGTGACAGTTCGATAGACATTTCAAAATGGTTTGACATTTTGTGATCCAATAAATAGGTATGTAGATACGTTTTGTTCGATATATTTATTTTTGGTTAATTAATATATGGACTTTAATTTGATTCACAAAAGTTTTTAAATCTTATAGGAGTATTTTTAATCAACTATAAGAATCCCAGAAGTAGTATTCTAATGAGTTCAAACTTTACAAAATAATAAATTAATGATGTTTCACCTAATGACAGTTTAGATTTAGAACACCTATTGATTTGTACATTACATACATTGAGATTTTCTTTTCGATTCATTGGTGTTTTGACTCTCGTGATATTATTTGATACTAACCTGTGAACTAATATAATTACAATTATTAATTGAATATTATGTTGAATTTTTCGTACGTTACTTAGATGTATACTTCAATAGTATTATTCGTATGTTTTGAAAAACAGCTGCAGCAAAATCTCTGCCGCCGCAATGGTTGTCAGGGCAACGGACTACGAAGTTTTTGGTCGAGTGCAAGGAGTATTCTTCAGGAAGGTCAGTTCACAAATTACTCTTCATTAGATTATTAATCATCAGGCCCTCTATGCTAGCATTCACTTATGCATTGTATCCTAGGTGCCATTGGATTAAAATGGTTACTATAGCTAAAGATGAACTTCTTTTTACTTCTGCAAATAATAATAATAATAAATACCTGGGACAATTCCAAACAAATTGACCTAGTCCCAAAGTAAGCAAAGCTTGTGTTGTGGCAACTAGACAACAATATATTTATTTATATAGATAGATATTATACACTTATTATATATATATAATAATGTAGGTATAGGTAATCTCTTAGGTCTTTTCATCACTTGAGTCCTCAATTAAGTGGTTTATTCAACTTTGAACATGTAATATTCAAATGGAAGCTTCATTTGTATTTTCTAATTACTTTATTATTGTAATATAATAAATAGAAGCATTTCATAGTGTATATGAATTTGCTCTGCACTAAACATTAACTGACAAATTCTTTCATAAAAAAGTATATTTTTCATTGTTTTAAAAAAAAAAAAAAATATTCTTATTTATATTTCTGGAAAATACTGTGTCAAATGTCAACGAATGACTTTATTTATGGATATTATAAGAAAACGGGCCTGCAGTATAAATGTTTGTCAAGAAATATGGCATTACACACTTTGGATTTTGAAATATTTGGTACTGTTCAAGGTGTTTTCTTTAGGATGGTTAGTGTCCAGTGCTCTTTACAAATATAACTTGTTTGGGATATCACACTGCATCCCCAGGGTATGCGGAAAAAGTAGAGCACCACTTCTCTTCTCAGACTTGCAGATTGCCTTTGTTGTCATTCCCATCCTTGAGTGTCCTGCAAAATCAGGAATATGGATCTAAACCCTCGTATAAATTTATCAATGAATTCCCTAACATTGACGACCATCTGGTCAAGTGGTTAGAGCTCCTGACTGCGAAACTTGAGGTCGTGGGTTTGAATCCCGCTGAGGGTAGATATTTGTGTGATGAACACGAGTATTTGTACCTTAGTCTTGGATGTCCTATGTATATATCTATCTAAGTAAATACATTGTTGCTTAGTTACCATAACACAAGCTTTACTTAACTTGGGACTAGGTAAATTTGTGTGGAATTGTCCCAGATATTTATTATTATTATTATTCACTCATACAGTTATTTATCTGAAGGAAAACGTCTTGAGGCAATCTACATTTACACAACTCAACACTTTCATGCAGACTGCTCACAGAATTCCAAGCATACTAACTCAATAGTCATCCATTCCTCAGCATACCAATCGCATTCAGGGTGTTCATCCAGGAATGCATTGAAGAAAGGCATGTAATGTTGGTTTGGACATTAGGATGACTGAGAGAGATTGACGAAACAGATATACAATGCAAATGTGTGTGCAAGATGAGGCAGAGGAAGACCACATTCCAACTCCTGGTAGTTTGTTAGGTAACTTCTATGTAGATCAAATTGATCAGACACTCAAGGATGGGAATGTCAAGAGTACTCGAAACCGGCGAGCGTGTTACGTTGGTTTGGACATATGGGAAGGATGAGTGAAGAATTGACGAAACTGATTTACAATGCAAATTTGTGTGAAAAGCAGGCAGAGGAAGAACATGTTTCAACTACCTGGATTAAATCGATCGGACAATCAAAGACGTATGTTTATAGTACCCGAAACCTGTTTTCATGTATGAAGAGACTGAAGAATGTGGACGAAGCGAAAGAGGTATGTAAATCTAGAGAGAACTGGCGCTCTATACTCTCTGCCTAGCCCGTTAGGGACTCTACATGGTGATATGTATATGCTATCTAATTTGTAAATTTACTTTGTATTTCTTTAACAAATGTAATTAGTCACCGATTTTGATAAATAAATAAATATCTCTATAAATCAATATCAGCCGTGGTGGCCGAGTGGTTTGAGCAGTTGCCTGCGACGCAAAGGTCGCAAGTTCGAATCCCGACTGTACCAATGAGTTTTTCTGAACTTAAGTACAGTGATTAGTCACACCACGAGCTTTACGGTGAAGGAAAACATCGAGAGGAAACCTGCATACGTCTGAGAAGAAATTCAAAGGCGTATGTATAGTCGTGCTTGAGTAACGGCGAAGGACTCGCCATCTGTCACGTTGGCACCAAATATACCTCCGGCGGAAAATGGGTGTATGGGTATTACCTATACACCTCTGCCTACCCCTTCGGGGACCCTTGTGGGAAGGCGTGAGGATATAAATAAATATCTTGCGTGTCCGGGATATTTGGCTAGTAAGGGTGGTATGTATAGTCGTGCTGGAGAAACGGCAATGGACTAGCCATCTGTCACGTTGGCACCTAAAATGTATCACTGGCGGAAAGTGGGTGTGTGGGTACTACGTACTACCTCTATATACCTTTGCCTACCCCTTCGGACGGGGACACTGAGTTAAACCTAGTTTGATGTAAATCTTTTAATCGTACAGTACACCAAGCAACAAGCTGACAAACTGGGACTGCGAGGCTGGTGCAAGAACACCGCTCAAGGAACAGTCCAAGGCCACATGCAAGGACCGCCCGATAAGGTGGAGACCATGTGAGTAGCATAGCCTTAATATAAAATTCTCGTGTCACAATGTTAGTTACCATACTTCTTTTTTGTATGCATATTCAGAAATTTTATATGCATATTCAGTAGGTCTGAGAATTGGTAGAAAGTGATAAGGGTTGTCCAACCCTAACTTTTTATTTTCACCCGAGCGGAGCTGTCTGGACAGCTAGTATTATATATAAATACCTCGAGACAATTCCACTGTCTCGTTGTCACTGAACTCTTCCTAAACTGTTGGACCGATTTTAATGAATTTTTTTGTGTCTTCCGGTGTATTCGAGAATAATTTAGATTCACAATTGGACCTGATAGATGGTGCTGCGATCGTGTTTCAGGAAATTTATTATTTTCTACTAGAGTACTAGTATACATATAATAATTAGGATTTCGTGTATTATCGGGCGTCAATAGATAGCTAGAGGGCAGTGGTCCTTTCTCTTTCTTCCTCTGCTCGGCCCGGGGTCTTGTATTCGGACGACGATATTTATTCCAGGATGCAGTGGCTTAAAACTACAGGCAGTCCCAGCAGTAAAATAGAAAAGGCAGAGTTTAGAAATCAGAAAGATATAAATGAGTTTACTTTTGACGATTTTGGTATTATTAAAGAATAGTTGTGCCCCCTGTTATTTTGCGTTAAATTGTTGCGTTACATATATGTATGTAGGTATATGAACATTTTATTACACCTACATAATATGTATGAGTATGAAACTTTAAAACTCTAGTTACTGCTTTAAGCATTCGCTATATGCCGAAAAGTCCTGTCAAAATCGGCTTAGCCGTTTCGGAGATTAGCCGGAATGAAAAGACAGACATTTATTAGTATAGATTAATTTATGTGTAAGCTGTTTTTTTACTATGTAAAACTTCCCTATTTCCTTGTGATAAAGCACAACCGATTTTTTTTTTTTATACCACACGGTTGACAAACAAGCATGCGGTCCGCCTGATGGTAAGCGGTTACCGCCGCCTATGGACGCTTGCAACACCAGGGGTATCACTCGCGCGCTGCCGACCCTGCAGGAATCTTTTCACACCCTTCTTGAAGAACTCCATGCTGTACTCTCCAGGGAAAACCTCAACGGGGAATTATTATAGAACACAAGTATTTATTCTATGGTATTAAATACATAATAATTATTATTAAAATAAACGTTAATTTAAATTACATGGCATCTTTTGTTTTAATTAATCGCCAAACCAAACGGGTGTTAATTTATTAAACTTGCTTAATTACACAGTAAAAGGGTAGAAAAACTCGTACAGTTGGAAATTTTTTATTACATTTTCGCTCTCATGTCAACCTTCATTTCGTAATGTGAACGCAGAAAGCACGCTTATCTCCCGAGAGGTTAATAAAAGGCCGCCTCTTCCCTGGTAATGAGTAAAAACTCGACGCCTACAGTAAATTCCATTTATCGAGACCAAATACCGCTCCTACAAAATCAAATTTAAAGGTCAAAATGCCAATCCTAATTTTTTTTCCGCCACAATATTATTTTTCCTGTGGCTTCCTGGTATTAATTTTTACAAACTGGGTTCTCAGAGTCGTAATCCGCGTAAAATGTGATTTCATTACTAGATTTTTTTCTGGAATAAAATCATACTTATTATATGTGTTAATCCAGTCAATAATCTATCGCTGTGCCAAATTTCATCAAATTTTGTTAAAGCGTTGTGGCATGATTGGATAACATACCATCCATACAATTTTTCTTTTCACAAACTTTATCTTTTCTTATATTAGTCTCAGTGAAAGCCTTCTCATAAGGGTACTCGGCAGGGAAACAATATCCTCTAGTCGCCGGAAATATATTTGACACCTGTCAACATGACAGGTGGCTGGCCGTCACTTAAACACGAAGACTTGTTTAAACATATAAACCATTTCGACCAACGTATCTAAGTAAGTCGTCATGGAAATTATTCTACTCATGTTCACATCAACAGTGAGCTTTTTTTTTTCTATACAACAAGAGTGGCAAACAAGCAATATTTGACACCTGTCAACGTGACAGGTGGCTGGCCGTCACTTAAACACGAAGACTTGTTTAAACATATAAACCATTTCGACCAACGTATCTAAGTAAGTCGTCATGGAAATTATTCTACTCATGTTCACATCAACAGTGAGCTTTTTTTTTCTATACAACAAGAGTGGCAAACAAGCATACGGCCCACCCGATGGAAAACGGTTACCGCAGCCTATTTGCACTTGCGCGTTGCTACTCTGTACTCGGAGAGTAATTTTTTTTTTTATATCACTTGGGTGACAAACAAGCATGCGGTCCGCCTGATGGTAAGCGGTTATTGCCGCCTATGGACGCTTGCAATACCAGGGGCATCACTCGCGCGCTTCCGACCCGCCAGGAATCTTTTCACACCCTTCTTGAAAATCTCTTTACTGTGTTGGCAGCATATTGGGACTAATCCTCTGCTGCCAACACAATATAACAATTCGCCCTCCTCCCCAAGGAGCTCATTACTGGAAACCTAATTCACCGCGTAGGAACACAACACAAAAATTGTGTTATTTGGCTAAGCACTTCTATAAGGTGGAGGTCCTGCCCCAGTCGGGCAGCTCCAAATTAGAACGGGAAACCCGTTATGCCTTACCTCTCTTAAAGCTATGAGGATACATGTGATAAAATCCGATAATAATAATAATATATCTTCACGGCTTCCGACAAGGGTCCCCGAAGGGGTAGAGGTTTGTAGGTAGTACCCACACACCCACTTTCCGCCGGAGATATATTTTAGGTGCCAACGTGACAAACGGGAGTCCATCGCCGCTACTCAAGCTCGACTATTCATACGCCTTTGAATCCTCTACCGTAAAACTCGGTGTGACTAATCGCTATACTTCAGTTCAGGAAAACTCATTGGTACAGTCGGGAGACGAACTTGCAATCTTTGTGTTGCAGGCAACTAACTTCGGCCACCACGGCCACAGCGGATGTAACGAATACTTGTGTTAATTCTACACAAATTGACCTAGTCACAAACTAAGCAAAGCTTGGATTAAAAAATAGAATAATACTACAACGACATACATAATTAAGTACACAGGTATATATATTCATCAATACATAAGACACCCAAAACTAATGCACAAATATCCGTTGAACGCGAATATTTGTACACAAACTTCCGCCTACAACGGGAATCGAACGCGCGACCTCAATTTCTCAGTCTAGGCCATCAAGTTCCAAAAGAAAGTGTTTGACGATGATAAACAAGGATCAAGCCATTTGTCCTAAAGTTTGACAGTTCCAAGATTGCTTGTGGTAAACTCAGAACACTGGGATATCTAAGAGACAAATGCAGTTTGATCCCAAAAGACCGAGTTTCATTTATCTGACTATTTCCGACGCATACAGATCAAAGTCGACGTTATAGGAATAAACAATGTACAGATAAACATTTCAACGCAAATATCAGTAAATGTCTGGCCGAGATCATTTCAGTGCTTCTATTTGTGGATCAGAATGTTACTAAAAATCGCCCCTGAAAGGGTGACCTGATTCCTTCTTGCACAGTTCGAGCTTCATATTTGGGGCGGAATTCTACAGGTTGTTTGTCTTGCTATATTTACATCGTATATTTTGTAATCTCTGTGGTCTTCTAACATTTTATATATTGTATTCTAGTCCAATAATCCTCTAGAATTGATGCTCCGGACGTCACCAAGGAGAGCTTCTATATTACAACAGTGAAGTTTAAAAGTAAACTTATACCTAATAATTCCTATTACCGGCCTAACGACATCAACGCGCACTTAGATTAATAAAAACACTCGTACATAACACCAGTCCCTGATCGCCCATAGCCATATATCCCCGTAGCTACAGCCGCGCGTATCAATTTATTTAACCCATTTATTACCGCCCCACGGGGAGATCAAATATTACATTCCAAGAATGAGAGAATAATGCCATCTGAAGCTAACAATAGACGTCGACCTTGAAGGCTTTTACGGAGGAGTTTTCGCTCGAAAGGGTAGGAAATAATTACATTCGAGTCAGTAACCCGGGCGTGCGTTATTGATGGGCTGCCGCGGCGGCGCCGAGACGCGCGGCAAAGTGGGTCAGGGAGGAGCGAGGGCCGCGCAGACGCGCGCCACTGCGCCCCCAGCCTCCAGCCATGGCGGACGCGCCGCCTGATGTCCTCGAACTGAATGTAGGCGGCGTGCACTACGCCAGCACGCGCGACACACTGCTCCGCGAGCCCGATTCGCTGCTCGCCGCCGCGCTCCTAGACCCCGAACACCCGCGCGATGCTCGCGGCCGCGTCTTCTTCGACCGCGACGGCGTCCTCTTCCGCTACGTCCTCGACTACCTCCGCGACGGCGGCCTAGTGCTGCCCGAGTGCTTCCGCGAACACAAACGCCTCGCTAGGGAAGCCAAGCACTACAGACTGGCGGGCCTCGAGAGCGCCGTCCTCGGCTCCGACCCACGCCCGCCAAACCGCGAACGAGGGTGCATCACAGTTGGATACCGAGGTAGCTTTGCGTTCGGCCGCGACGGCCTAGCGGATGTTAAGTTCCGCAAACTATCGCGTATTCTGGTCTGCGGGAAGGTGACGCTGTGTCGGGATGTTTTCGGGGAAACTCTGAACGAGTCTCGCGACCCGGACCACGGTCTGGCGGACAGGTACACGTCCCGCTTCTTCCTGAAGCACTCTTTCATAGAGCAAGCTTTTGACATGCTTCAAGAACAAGGGTTCAAACTGACCGCGAGTTGCGGCAGCGGCACCGCTGGTGGTGCGGCCGAACTTAAGCCAGGAGTTGATTCAGAAGAAAATCGCTGGAACCATTACAACGAATTTGTGTTCGTGCGTGAATAACTCGCGGGTATTCCATACAGTGTGATAATGAATCAGCTGATCGTTTCGATCGCAGTACGGGGCTCGCTGGTCGGCGGAGGATAATAATGATAAATAATTTAAAACGGTTGAAGTATCATTCAAAATGTAATTTAGACATTTTTATCTAAGCCCTCTCGCTATGAGAATTGGAGTTATTTTATTATTGATAACTTTGAAACTCTTAGGAGCGTCATTTTATAGTTAAACTCAGATCATTGTATTAATTTTAGAGCGGAATGTTAAAACAATGATATTTACTCCTTTATTGTGTAGATAATTAAAATATAATCGTGTATTTATTGTAACAAATAGAATTAAATGTAAAATATATTAAACATTACTGAAAGATCTCCAGTAGAACTATTTTCCTATAACATACTTTATTCGTTTTTTTTTGTCATTTCGCAAGAAGCGCTGGTCGCTTATTAATTACGCCAAATTAGTTACCTATGGACTATGTAACCTATTTTTATGAATAAACTATCTTTATCACCGCGGTTTCACTCGCGTTAATGACATTTATTATAATATGACAGCTCCGCTCCCTTGAGCAGTACAATACAATATTAAACAATTGTATGTTTACTTTAATGTCCTCTTGAAAAACAAAATCTACGAAAACCGCATTAAACTCGTTGCATTAAAATAACGTTGAAAAGCGTACAGACGGCGGGAAGCGACATTGTTTTACACTATGTAGAGATATTAATATTGTTTTTAGCACAGTACTAATAGTTGTGATCAAATATTGTCCATTACCCGGACATTTCCATTTCTTACGCTCGAGGCTGTGGGCCCGGGGGGCCATAGCCAGACACAATGAGGGGGTAAATTGGGCCATATAAATGTACGGGAGCAGATTTTATTTGGTGACTCAATGTTTTGGTCACAGATCGGGGACAATAACCATCTTTAAGGAAACGTGAGGTAATTAATGTGTTGATAATATGTTCAATCTGCGACAGTCATTAATTATTTACGGTATTAAATAAAAAAGCGTAAATGAATTATTAAATGAGGTTATTATTCATATAATGTTTAAATTTATTAATTGACCCTGTCAACCCAAAATGGTCGATTTAATATGTTATGTTTGTCCAAAAATAACTATTCCATATTTCTAATAGGATCTAATCCGTTAATACTAATTCAGTATTTATTTAAAAAGCTTACATTTCATTCAACGCATCTTATTTCAAAATTAGAACGCGTCTAATGAACGAATGAATAAACGAAGTAAGTAGTTAGTTGCATAACTAGAGTGAGCATTACGCCGAGTTACCTGCCACTAGTGAATTATTTTTTTTTGCAAAAGACGGCCAAAGCACGACAAACTTTAAAGGACGTTAATGCGCAATAATTACTTGACAAGTAACAGAAAAGTTTAATGAAAAAGTTTGTAGAAAAATATTGTCGCGTCTTGAGAAAGTTTCAATCGTTAGCGGATTATTATTATCCAGAGAGTGAAGTTATTTGACAATGTCTACAGGGAGCACAATGCCATTTACGTGCTACCTAAATGCTAATAGATATTGTAAAAGTTTGTTACAAAGTTACAACGATGGTAGGGGATTCGTTGCGAGAAGATTGAAATCCTCTCATTGAGAACTACTTGTAAAGTTTACGAAGACAACGCTATGGACCCATTTGGCTATTTCAATTCAAATTTCGATCGGGATTCACTAATGCCCTAGTTTGCCCTACTTCTCTTCAATGATGAATTAATCTTTTTTTATTCATGGCAATTTTTACAATATCGAATTTAAGCGATCGCAGCCATATCATTAGTGGACGTAGTCGATGTAAGTCTTCTTGTAACAATCCACCAGTTTAACTAGAAACACTTTGTTTATCCGTGTGGCGTCTATTTATAAGACTAGCTGTTACCCGTGACATTGTCCGCGTGAAAGTTTTATCTTAATATAGACCCGCTACTTTGTCAGCATAGAATTAGTACTAAGAAATTATCAGTTCCTAATGTTCATTCTCTATTTCGCTCACTACCTATATATTTTCGCGAAAGAAAGTCTAAAACGGTCGTAGCCTTCTCTAAGGCCCATCTATCTCTATACCAAAATTCATTAAAATTGGTTTAGCAGTTTAGGCGTGACCACTCAGTAGACAGATCTTACTGTCGCAGTAAGTATATGTATTAATAAGCATATTATGTGCCATACTGTAATATTGGCAAAAGAGATTCATTAACAATGATACGTGTTTGTTTATGTATGTACCTACATGAAATAAATTATTAATTATACATACATACTTGTGATTAGAAAATTCTAGCATACGTAAACGTGTGTAGACAAGGTTTCTGCCGAATTGAAATGTAGATGGTTTGATTGAAAAACTTGAATGGCTTCGTAAAAAACAATGAGCTGGAGCGATTCTCGCTTAAATAATTATGTTTAAAAGCTTAATTTATAATATAAATCTGTGGTTTTTAATATAGCATAGCATAGCGTAAAACATTGTTAGTAGTCCAATTAATGTAATGTTCAATAAAATTGGAAAAAGTTACTGGTACAACTTCTTAGTGTCTCATCACTTCCCACAAGTGGTCCTGAAAGAGTACCTAGCTACAGTAATAACATCCATATAAACGAACCAATAAAATACCTACGGTGACGCTTGCGCTTTCTCTTGGATTCTGACATCTGTCACTTTGACAGCTAAATATTTCAGGCGAATAGTATTAATACGTGTACTCTTGCAAGGACTCATTTGTGGGAAGGGCTGATTAAATACATACATTATAAATAAGATTTTGCTGTTCTGAGACAGAAAGTTATTCATTGTTTTAGTGAGTTTTTTTTTGAGAATTATTACTACTTTTTTACTTGACACGTTGTGTTATATTCGACTGGAATTCTATTGTAGGGTTTCTTAAATAGTTTTGAAAATAAACTTAGTTATGGAAAACAAACTCTTTTTCTCATCGTTTATCATGCCTTTTTTGAATCATGCCTCTTTTCATTGATTAGTAACTTCAAGTTAAGTAATTAATATCGTAGTCAAATACAACAGACAAGCTAACAGGTTAAAACTTCGGCGGTATGTACAAATGAGTTTTTTTGGTATACCAAAGTACCTGCAATGTTTTATCTCTCAACGAGCTTTACTTTACTTTTTAGCAAAATATCGTATGAAATCCAGGAAACGTTTAAAATAAAATGTGAAGACGTTTGGAAGTACAGAAATGTGTGAGAGCCCACAGCCGCAAAAATAATTTCCGGCAGCAAAATATTGTCATTCCATATTCTTTCAGGGTCCTGGGAAGGCGTGAAGGTATAGTATTGCGAATATATTCTTAACACATTCTTGGCGGAATTTATAGCCTTTCAGATCATCATCGTCATATTATCACGCCGAGTCCCTAACGGGGTAGGCAAATAGTATAGAGCGCCAGTTCTCTCTAGTGCAACCTCTTTCGCTTCGTTGGTTGAACGTTGAATGGTGATGGGTTATACCTAGGATTAGGGCATAGGCTACAATTTAAACCCGAAAAATACATAAGCTACTTTTTCGAACTCCACGAGGGCAGAAGCTAGTTGTACATAAATGTAAAACACAATTAATAAAATAAAAAAGCACCTACAATAAAATACATACAATAAATCTTCATGTTAAACGCTCCACATTCATTAAAGTGTACCGAAAAATTAGCTTGAATTTAAAAAATAGCTTCTAAACACGCATGGGTTAGTAATTCTTGTACAATGATTAGCTCTAGCAACTTGATTCATGTTAGGGCAAGAGCTATAGCTTGTCGTCATGCCTTTCCACGAAGGTCCCCCAAGGGGTAGGCAGAGGTATTTAGGTAGTACCCACGCACCCACTTTCCGCCAGAGATATTTTTTAGGCCAATGTGACAAGTGGCGAGTTTGCCGTTGTTCAAGCACTAGTTCAAGCTACTGAACATACGTCAATTGGATACTCAGGGACGGGACCTTCAAGAGTACTCTCAATCGGTGAGCATGTATGAAGAGACTGATTAATGTGGACGAAGCGAAGGAGTAGACCTAGAGAGAACAAGCATACGGCCCACCTGATGGGAAGCGGTTTATGTAGTCCATTTACACTCAGGATACGTCTGGAGAGTTATCCTGTGTTGGCAGCATAATGACACTTATCTCTGCCACTGCACTAAAGTCTGCTGCCAACGCAATATAACTTCTTGAATTATACTCCTACTAGTTGTCCCGCCCAGCTTCGCTTGGATGAAAAATTAAATTTCCTGAAACACGATCGCAGCGCCACCTATCGGGTCCAATTGCGAATCTAAACCATTCCCAGATCCCCTTGAACACACACAAAAAATTTCATCAAAATCGGTCCAGTCGTTTAGGAGGAGTTCAGTGACATACACACGCACACAAGAAATATATATATTAAGATGTGTTAATCAGTAATCTCTGTGACAATTTTCATCCAATTCCGTTAAATAGTCTTTGCGTGTAGTAGGGACAAAACATCCTGAAAAACTTTACGCTATCCTCAAATTTATCTCAATTAGCTTAGCGGCTGAGATGTAAAAGCGACTAATACAAATATACAGAGACTAGCTGTCCCGCCCAGCTTCGCCCGGGTGAAAAAGTAAAAAAAACACGATTTCAACTATTGCTTCCCCTATGGAGGCAATAGTAGAAAAACGTGTTTTTAAGTGTTGATTTTCATAAAATCCGTTCTTAGCTGACCTCTACACCGCCTAAGGAATACTCCTACCAAATTTCAAGTCAATCGGTCTTATAGTTCCTGAGATTTCGTGATGAGTGAGTTCACAATGGGATCTATATATATATATGTATATATATACTAGTGGTCCCGCCCAGCTTCGCTTGGGTGAAAAAAGTAAATGCCCTAAAACACGATCACAGCGCCACCTATCGGGTCCAATTGTGAATCTAAACCATTCTCAAATCCATCTGAGGACACACAGAAAATTTCATTAAAATCGGTCCAGCCGTTTAGGAGGAGTTCAGTCACATACACACGCACACAAGAAATATATATATTAAGATATATATAGATTATTTCAATGCATTAAGCGTTTGCTCTTCGGTAGGTAAACTAAACATCGTCCAAGATACCTCTATGGTTGATAGCTCTCGGTCTGAAATGTTCAAATTCGCGTGACATTCGAAGCCTAATGTTTCGAAGCACGGAAACCAGAGTGGTATAATTGGTAATATCGCTTCGGACAAAATGAAGATGGATAAGGTTTTCCAATTCAATTAGGATATTGTTTGCCAGATATCCGATATTCGTTTTCTCATTTGGTTGTGTATAACCCCGCATATATATTGCAGTGTATAAATAAAATTTGAATTTTATAACGCCTGTTCTTTGGTCTAGACGAGTAGTTCTTTAGCTGTTTTGTTATTTTCCGAAGATATATTTCTAAAATAGATATTAAGTATGTAGTAATATGCGTTGCGAAGGACGACAAAACCACTTGTTTCAAAAAGCTAAAGGCGACATTCTTTAGAAGGCTTACCAAATATCTTTGACCAGCCGTTCTATGAATGTGTTAATTCACCGCCTAACATGTAATTGAAGGTGATCTCCGATGGGTTCTTGTTCCGGAACTGAAAACTTCACCCTAACACTTAAGCTCGAAACTTAATTTATAATCTCATCGGAACGGAACAACTGAACCAATATTAACTCAATTTAACAGCGGGACAGATTGAAAGCCGGAAGGGGCGTGGGATACCAGTCCGGGAAACGATTCAATGCTAATGAAGGGTGCGTAAATCACCGCGGGACAGACGTTTAAGTGTCTATATGTTTTATTGTAACAAATTACCCAAATACACGAAAAGGGTAAACTTTTCGTTTAATTATAAATTCAATTTTTAAGCAGAAAATTTAAGATTATTAAGCAAAAGCAAAAGTGTGTGCGCGAGTGAATCTGCCCGGAACAGCTAGTATAACATAAAAAATGCATGCAAAAGTGTATGTTGGACAGAATGAGGTCTTAATAATTCTTCTTGCCCTATTTTCGAGATAAATGGATAGTTGCTGAAGTGTGAATAGTAATGTGGAAGAATCACTTAAGGGCTGCTCCGTAGGCAAGTGTGCGGACGCGTGGGCGTAATGAGGTCGAATACCTATGTACAGATAGTGCCATCCACGAAGATGCGCCCTACTATTCTTCCTCATAGATTATAGTGTAAGTGTGCAACCTTCCACTAATGTTGAGTATTATCGGTACATACCTACTGATTATGAGGGCTCACGCACACTACAATTAATTGACTCGGATCATTCTCCACGCATGCCGCGCCCCGTAGACTAGAAATTGGTGAGGAATGTCTTCGCAAATGGCCCATTCTATATATGTAGATAAGTATTCATACTTTAATTATGTACCTCCTAAAAATCAGGAACGCTGTGAACTTAGTGCCTTTAAAACAGAAACTTTTTACGAACTATGCTTTTCAAAGAGCGTAAAAATACCGTAACAATGTTTTTTCTAAACGGTAAATACAGTAATTAATCACACTGTTTTACTGTGAAGGAAAACATCGAGAGCCTACTTTTTTTTTATACAAGAGTGGCAAACAAGCATACGGCCCACCCGATGGAAAACGGTTACCGCAGCCTATTTACGCTTACAATACCGAAGTATCACTTGCGCGTTGCTACTCCGTGTTCGTGTTGGCAGCATAATGGGCATATCCCTCTGCTGCCAACACAATATAACAATCCTCCCCCTCCCCAAGGAGCTCATTACTGGAAATATTATTCACCGCGTAGGAACACACCACAAAAAAATTTGTTATTTGGCTACCGACTTCTATGAGGTGGAGGTCCTGCCCCAGTCGAGTAGCTCCAAATTCAAACGGAAAACCCGTTATGCATCGCTCTTACATACCTTCACGCCGATACAAGGGCCTTCCCTTTCATTCATAATCATCCGTCTCTTCATACAAATTTGCCAGTTTCAAGTTGATGTCTCAGTCCTTGAGTGTCCGATCGATATGGTCTAGGTAGATGGAGCGGACTTCTTCAGCCTCATGTTAAAAAAAATTGGTTAAATATTCCATTTTTGTTTTTACATGACATTTATTATGCAAATATTTGTTGTCAGCTCCCTCGAGGGTCGCGTTATTCGCATGAAACTCACTGGGCCGGACAGACCTCGGGCCTTTGATCTCCACCGCTGGGGAATACAGGCCCTGAGTTATAGCTGCGCCACTCTGCATTAAGCTGCTTTGTTTGTGAGAAGCTGCCTATTTTTACTTTCATAAAAATAATAACATGATTATTATTTAATCATCAGTAAGCAGAGCTTAACTGAACACACAACATTTCGCCTGCGATATATTTCAGGTGATAACGAATCAAATCAAAAACTTCTATTCCACGTAAGGGATACAGGGAACACTTATTGAACAACACATACATACATATCACACCGAGTCCCTAACGGGGTAGGCAGAGGGTATAGAGCGCCAGTTCTCTCTAGACTTACATACGACACATAGGTACTAAATCAAATATATCGAACACTCAAGGATAAGAACGCTAACTGAGACGAGACTGATGAATGTGGAAGAAGCGAAAGAAGTTTATAAGTCTAGAGAGAACTGGCGCTCAATTCCTTCTGCCTCCTTCCTCCCATGAGGAAGGCGTGATGATAAGTTTGTAGATAAACTTAGTGAATGAAATGTACTAAATTAACAAAACAAATTACCATTCACGTTGATCAGGGGCCTCTAGATGGTGGCCGAGGTCCTCTGACAGTAGGCAATTACCCGTAGTAACTATCGGCCCAATGATTGTGTTTCATCCTTGAGAGCATAGTAATACTTAATATTTATTATAATACTAGCTCTAGAACTTTTGCTTTTGCCAGCGGCTTCGCTTACTAACACGAGTAAGTTATCTTTTCTTCGAATATTTAATTTTCTTCTCATTTCCACCACATATCCTTTTGTCTGTGCTCTCAGCATTAGGTAGTTATATTGCCACCATAAAATTAATTTAAGACTATTATAACTATTATAAAATTATATCAGTATATATATATATATATATATATATATATACTGATTTATGTATCTATTTCTATGCACACCCGCTTCAATGTTTCTCCTGTCAAGGGTGGTTGACTGGGAGAAAATGCCTTAGCATTAAGTCCACCATTGTACTGTAATTGTGCATAAAATTTAAATAAATAAATAAATAAAATAACTAGCTTTAATTTATTCTTCTGTCCATCGGAGACAGTAGTTTTTCTCGATGTGATACGTAATCCTTGTCTGTGCCTCTGAGGTGTTTATTTTTCTATATAAAAACGTGCTACTAAAGTGGCAAAAAAGCACGTGGTCCACCTGATGATAATTACGTCTGTGTAACTGTAGTTAAGATCTGAGTAGAAGTAACCAACTGATTATTGTGGATTATTAGTTTAATGTAAAAAGTTATTCGGCCCAAACTGTGACAATGGCAGTCTGCATTTATTTATATATATATATATATATATATATATATATATATATATATATATATATATATGAGGAGGTGAGTTATATGTGTATGAGGATTTAGGTGAAAATATATCCTCACGCCTACCCACAAGGGTCCTCGAAGGGGTAGCCAGAGGTGTATAGGTAATATCCACACACCCACTTTCCGCCAGAGGTATATTAGGTGCCAACGTGACAGATGGCGAGTCCATCGCCGTTTATTTAAATTGTAGTATACTTATATATAGCTTATATAAGCAAACCACTTCGTCATCTCATCATCAAGATGGAATTAAAATTTCTGTCAATTTAAATATAGGGTAGCTTAACATAAATCTGCCTATCTAAAATAATATATACTGTAATTTACATAGCACACGGACCGACTTTTGTGAAGGAAATTTTATGGCAGCTGTTCCAGATGGCAGAACAATGATAAGGTAAGAAGCTATGCTGTGGAGGTTTTAGACCACTAAAACAATAGACTAAATGTTTTTTATCGTATTATTACAGACCAGGTATCCGCTAGTATTATATAGAAACAGCCATGGTGGCCGAGTGGTTCGAGCAGTTGCCTGCGACGCAAAGGTCGCAAGTTCGAATCCCGACTGTACCAATGAGTTTTTCTGAACTTAAGTACAGTGATTAGTCACACCACGAGCTTTACGGTGAAGGAAAACATCGAGAGAAAACCTGCATTCGTCTGAGAAGAAATTCAAAGGCGTATGTATAGTCGTGCTGGAGTAACTGCGATGGACTCGCCATCTGTCACGTTGGCACCTAATATACCTCTGGCGGAAAGTGGGTGTGTGGGTATTACCTATACACCTCTGCCTACCCCTTCGGGGACCCCTGTGGGAAGGCGTGAGGATATATATATATATATATGTATATATATTATATAGACACGCAGTAGCACATAGCGAGGTTCAACATTCTTATTTGATAATTTCCATTATGAAATATTCTTTTTCTAGAAAATTTTACTTTGAGAGCAAGTTCGGGAAAACGCAACGACGCGCCCTTAGCAATTTAGTGCGCCTTAGAGTATTATTATACGCTAAGGTATCACACCTTAGCGTATAATAATACTCTAATCTAATGTTTCCCAACGTGGAGCCCACGCCCCACAGGGGTCAATTTGATAGTTAAGGGGGGCAATCTAAAAATGGACTCGACACGACTTTAACCCTATAGCTTTGAGTTATTTAGAAAAAAAAATATGGGGGCATCAACATTTTAGAAATGTTAAGGTGGGGCATGGCCTAAAAAAGGTTACGGAACATTGCTCTAATCTATGGTTAGCGGTTATATGCGCCGCTTACCATCACGGGGTGCTTGTTTACTACATTAATGGTACAAAAAAGAAACGCTTGATGAAACATAATAATTTGGGGATTGTATTGTACTGTTCATTGTGCTAATTGTTTACCGTCTGCGGCTGGGAACATGGCCATCTCAATTATATTTCACTGGCAACGAATTATTTTCCCTTCAGTAAATCACATCGTAGAGGTTTTGGTTTTTGTTCTTTTCATCTACCTTTTGCATTTTGCCCCATAGTACCTACAGAAGTCATAGGTATTGTTGTAAAGATGAAGAAAGTAATGTTACATTTATTTTGAAATTTACCAACGATGAATAACGGTTGACACTCTTGTTATTAAGGCTAGAGTAGGGATTCTCAAACTATTTGGGTTAAGAGACCCCTGAAATTACTTTCAAAAAGCTATATATTTAGTATAGTATCCGTAACCTTATCCTATTGATACCAAACAGAGCTAGTCAAAACTCGAACACATTATATTGCAGACTTCTCAAACCGCTTGGATACGTCTTTTCATACGATTAAGGTTTAAAAAAACAAGGATTTTTTTTATATATATTTGAATACCTTTCAATAGCAAAAGAGCAAGTGAATGAATTTGTATATCTTGGAAGCATGTTCCCACGAGATGGAAAGTATGAAAAAGATATAAAAGAAGGATAACTGCCGGAAATAAGGTGAATGGAGCCATGTCGGCGTTGATAGCAGTAAAAGTCTGAGCAAGAATGCTCGAGTTGCTGTCCACAACGCGATATTGGTACCTACCTTATTGTATGGCAGCGAATCCTGGGTATGTCAGAGGAAGTATGAAAATAGCTTGAATGCAGTTGAGATGCGATCTCTTCGAAAAATGTGCGGAGTAACGATTTTAGATCGAATCCGCAATGAAGAGATTCGCAAATCAACTGGCGTGAATGAGGGTGTGATTGTAAAGATCAAGAAAGGCATGTTACGTTGGTTTGGACACATAGAAAGGATGAGTGAAGAAAGATTGACGAAACAGATATACAAAGCAAAAGTGTGTGCAAGAAGAGGCAGAGGAAGGCCACGTTCCAACTATCTGGATCAAATAGATAGGACTCTCAAGGACGGGAACGTTAAGAGTACTCGAAACCGACGAGCATGTATGAAGAGACTGATGAATGTGGACGAAGCGAAAGAGGTATGTAAGTCTAGAGAGAACTGGCGCTCTATACCCCGCTAGGGACTTGGCGTTATGATATGTATGTATGTAAATAAAGGTCAAGTAACAACATAATTTATTTCGTGCTGGACAGGAAGAACAAAAACTTACAAACGTTTTTAAGTCAGTTAAGTAACAATAATAATTAGGTAAGTAAATTAAGCCAAAGTCACTGTATGTTCTACAGCTAAATAGCGAGTAGATAGTTTATTACATTGTTAGTATGAACTATAGAGTACGAACTAGAGAGCCGTGGTGGCCGAGTGGTTCGAGCAGTTGCCTGCGACGCGAAGGTCGCAAGTTCGAATCCCGACTGTACCAATGAGTTTTTTCTGAACTTAAGTACAGTGATTAGTCACACCACGAGCTTTACGGTGAAGGAAAACATCGAGAGGAAACCTGCATACGTCTGAGAAGAAATTCAAAGGCGTATGTATAGTCGTGCTTGAGTAACGGCGATGGACTCGCCATCTGTCACGTTGGCACCAAATATACCTCTGGCGGAAAGTGGGTGTGTGGGTATTACCTATACACCTCTGCCTACCCCTTCGGGGACCCTTGTGGGAAGGCGTGAGGATATATTATATATTATATATAGTATGAACTATGAACTGTCACGCAAAATGTTGACACCTCACAGAAATAATGCTTGCTTTTTTGAGCGGATTGAGAATCGACTTAAATATTAATTTATTTATTTCTTATAAAACACTATACTATGCCATTACAGGTACACCCAATTCAACACTGTAGACAACTATTATTATATATTATCAACTATTATTATAACATTAGTAATTAAGTATAGCACAATACGAACGCTCAAAGACGCTCAAGGACGGGAACGTTAAGAGTACTCGAAACCGACGAGCATGTATGAAGAGACTGATGTGGACGAAGCGAAAGAGGTATGTAAATCTAGAGAGAACTGGCGCTCTATACTCTCTGCGTACCCCGTTAGGGATCTGGCGTGATGATATGTATGTATGTATCTACAATACGAATAACGTGGTCCTGGCGAATTCGTTCATAGAACACGAGAACAGATCGATTTTGTCCGCAACTAGATTGAGAGTGTATGGTGCGCGTCAGGGGCGTCAATATATTGGATATATTTTTTTTTATACCACACGGGTGGCAAACAAGCATGCGGTCCGCCTGATGGTAAGCGGTTACCGCCGCCTATTTCCAAAAACCATCACTAAAACACTTGCTATGGTAATATATGTATGTTACATACATACATAATTATCATCACATCAAGTCCCTCACTTATAGAGGTCCTTTGCTTCACCAATTGCTAGATACTATTATTACAATAATATTAAAGCATACATAGTATACAAAGTTAACAAGAGATGGAAAGTGTGAGAGTGATATTGAAAGAAGAGTGAATGCAGGAAACATGGTGAATGGAGCTTTGCACTCCTTCATGGGCAGTCGGAATGTGTCTTTCAAGGCTCGTTTGGCTGTGCATGGGGGAGTGTTGGTTCCGACACTCATGTACGGAAGTGAATGTTGGGTATGGCAGAAGTAACATGAAAGCCGAATAAATGCAGTTGAGATGAGAGCGTTAAGAAGTATGATAGGAGTTAAACTGAGTGGCAGGTTAAGAAATAGTGAGATAAGGAAACGTTGTGGTCTGAAAGAAGATGTAGTGACAAAAATTGAGAAAGGTATGCTGAGATGGTTTGGCCATGTCGAGAGAATGAATGCAGAACGATTGACGAAAAAAGTGTATAAGGTTTTATAAGGTGTATAAGGTACCTATTAAGAGTTATTGTATTGCATAAGTTGATAAAAAATGCTATGCAATAGCTTTACCGCGGCAGTCCCCGAGTGCCACACGTTTTTTTTTTATACCAGTTTCTATTGTACTTAGTAGTAGTATTATGATTATGATTATTATCAATGTAATTGTCTTCAGATTCTGTATCTATACTAATATTATAAAGCTGAAGAGTTTGTTTGTTTGTTTGAACGCGCTAATCTCAGGAACTTGGAAGGTTCTCATCTCAGGAGGTTGGAATTGAAAAATTATTTTTGTGTTGGATAGTCCATTTCTCTAGAAAGGCTTTAGGCTATATAACATCACGCTACGACCAATAGGAGCGAAGCATAGATGAAAAATGTTGCAAGAACAGGAAAAAATATTCCTTTTTGAGAGCTTTCGTTGCGTGCGCTGTGTAAACGGTTTAAGTTACGAAAATCTCATGTATGAGAGAATTGTTCCTCTTTAAAAGTTCAAAAAAAAAGTCCGCCATATCATATGTCTATCTTTTAAGATTGACTCACTATAACCTTTTTATGGCAATTAAGTAAGTCCGCGATGGGCTCCTAAGCAACTTAACCGATTTCAATCAAAATTGCACACCGTGTGCAATTTGATCCAACTTAAAAGATAAGATAGCTTACATCACAATTGGACCCGATAGGTGGCGCTGCGATCGTGTTTCAGGAAATTTTACTTTTTCACCCGGGCGAAGCTGCAGCTAGTGTATTATAAAATAAAATAAATATGTAAATGAATTACATTTAAAAAAAACTCATATTGAATTAAATATGTACTTGTACAATTGCACTGTCATTGGCTGTTCAGTTTAAAAATTTTCTCCTGAAAATATTTCAATTCAGCTATGCTTTCATAAATATCATCCAATGATCTGTGTTTAAACTGCTTCATTGGCATATGAGTGTATTCTTTTTGATACCACCTCTTTGCAAGTTCCTTGATTGAACTTACATCAATGACCCTATAGTGCAAATACTCGTTCAACACTGGCATGTATTTTTGTATGAACAACCTATCCATATAAATGCTGTTGCCCCCCATTGGGCACTTCTTCTCCGGGGCATGGGCCCTGACAAACTGGAGAACTCTATTCTCAGCTTGTTTGACACTGACAGTTGACTTGCGACTTGCCTCTGTAAGTCCAGTCTGTAATAAAAAAAAACAAATATAAATAAAAGGACGGGAACGTCACGAGAACTCGAACTCGCGCTCTATACTCTCTGCATACCCCTTTAGGGACTCGGCGTGATGATATGATAGTGATCATAACAATAAAATTTTAGTTTCATCCACTAGTTTAGCTCCCTTCAATTTAGTATTTGACTTTCCTCCATTCCATGTAATACATGCCTGAAAGATAGCAAGAAGTAGCTACCTTAAAATATATCTGGCATAGTGGGTGTACTTTAGATCAGCTATGTAAAGACATTGCAATAATTCAGTATGATTTGTATATATAAGTCCCTAGAGGGATAAGGACAAGTGAGTGGTAACACACCCTCATTTCGCTGGGGACATAATTAGCTACCAATGTGACAGGCGCCAGCATTAAAATTTATTCAAGAAGACTATACATATCTATGAATTTATTCTGATATGCAGTTTTCTTTATGATGTATTTTTAATTTCACTGAATTTGTGTGGTAGTTTAATCACTGCATGAGTTCAGAATCTCAGAAAATCTGAAAATCTTGGCATGGGCTTTGTGACTATTCAAACCACTCTGCCACCAGACCTCTATACTATTAATAATTGGTATTTTTCTATACTTACTGTATATTTAAAAAAAAAATAAAAAAAATCTCTAGTATTCTTTCAGCTCTCTATAATTGCCTGTTTTCAAGTCATGGTTGCGGAACATTAGGGGGTGGACCGGAATCAGCAGTGCAGAGCAACTATTCTGGATAGCTCAAGACAGGGAGAAGTTTTCAGAGCTAACGGCCAACCTCCAGTAATGGAGTGGCACTTTCAGAAGATGTTTTCAACTAAATTACCTCGCCATGTTGTTTGACACACCAGTCATTCATATTATCTAAGACTTCATCAGGTTGATGTATAATTATTGATGGTAAATTGGCAACTTCATTCAATTGTGCATCTGTTACTACACATGCTATCTCTAATATATGATCTTTGTCAATATCCAGTCCAGTCATTTCCAGGTCTACCCAAACTATCCGTTTTGCTGCAGCAGCAGCCTCTGACAAACTCATTTTGGGCAGTGGAGTACCTAAAACCATGTATACAATGAATAACACTTCTTCATACTAACAACTTAATTTTGAATGGTGGCAGAGAACAAATAGATGGTATGTGATCACCCGAACTTATGATTCTTTTATTCCTGAGGGACATCTCTGAACTGATTTATTTCTGCAATATTTTAGCAACAACTTTAACAAGTAGTACTACTGAATACCAAGAGTTTGGTGTACCTGCTTGACTATGGTGTGTATAGAACATACGAGCTATTAACATCATCAATGAATGTTAAACAACATTATACATTTTATTTTGCGTTGTGTATGTACTGTGTATATAATTCTACTTATTGTGTACTGCATTTAGAGTAATTGGCTACTGGCCATTCTAATGTGTATTCAAATAAATAAAATAAATGAATCAAGGGGAAAAGAACCCGTACAGGGTGTTTAAGGTTAACGTAAGGTAAAGGTAAGTGTAAATTATAAGTGAAATACATTGTAGTTGCAGAGGGAAAATGAAATGTACATTGCTTAACTTACTAGTCCTATCATTACAAACTGGCCGCCAGAATGACTTAACAAAATTGATAGCAGTAGAAGCGATTTTAACATTTAAAACACGCATTTAATCGATTGATTAACAGATTGATACGCAGATTTCTAATTCGTAGATAATTTGAGGTTAAGTTTGGTTAGGTTAGTCTTAAGTATAAACACCACTCCACTTGTTTGTTAGTTGAGCCAATTTGATAGATCAGTTTTGACATCTGTCAAAGTAAGTTTCATAGTGAGGCTCCTTAGTATAATCGATTCAAGTGTATGATTCAAATGCGGACTTTAAACAATATTTGAATTGAATGTATTTATTCTGAAATAGTAAAAAAAATTTCGACACAGAAATACAACAACAATAATACAAATCTTCAAGCAACAGAGATATAGCCTTGATAATGTTAGAGTGAGATTAATCGAGAGAAAAAAACCGGGTTAGAAGTAATAGCTGACAGCACAGCATAACCACAGGTACTTCTCACAACGACAAGAACGCAACGCGGATGTGCAATTAGCGAGAAAAGTGAGCATAACAGATCGATTCGACGGTTGATAAAATGACTATAACGTGTGTCATTTGTAAGATGAAGCCTATTCCTGGCGATTTTAGAGTTAGTAGAAATAGGATACCGCAATCTTATATCTTTTTCTAAAGAGAGAACGTTTCCACTTGCAGGTAGCCGTATGTCTCCCCTACTCTATGTATAATACCTCTATGCAAAAACGAGTGGCGAGATGGCGAGTCCATCGCCGTTACTGAAGCACTACTATACATACGCCTATACGCATAGAGAATTTTAAAACATAATATATGAGATACCGGAGAACATTTGAGATACCGGAAGCTTACGCATTATAATTGGACTTATACTATAAATATTATATTGATTCCTGACGAAAACTAAACAATTAAGAAATTTTGTAGGTATATATCATTACCTGCACGCTTCATTGATATATATAATATATATATATATATATATATATATATATATATATGTCCACCCATAGTCCAGTCCACCTTAGCATTTTTTATCTGTGGCATATCTTGATTGTCATGGTGTTTAAAGGTTGATTTTGTTTTTGTTACAATTTTCCTATTTATCCCTAATCTATATCAACTGAAAAACAAACAATATGAACAGAATTATTATGAGTAATTGTCGCTACCTAAAAAAATCTGGTAAGTGATATTTCGCAACAAAATAACATGTTTACGATCATAACCTATCCCTGACTTCGATTGATTGTTATGTATGACTTCACCGTGAAAAATATTTTATGTAATGAAATTAATGTTATTGAATAATACATATATTACTTCTTAAGCTTATTGGTGATAGATAGTTAACATTTTTTGTGCCTTAATTTCTCTCTTTAAGGCAAAGAAACAGTAAATTGAATTTTTTCATTGTTTCATCACTACTAAATCACATGTTTGTTTCCATGTAGTGATATCGAATTAATAATAAATGCTAGCCTTAAAATAAAGCACATTTTAGTAAACTTGTCAAATGTATAGATTACTGGTTTTCATTGATTTTCTACTATTAAGTATATTCAGAAATGAAAAAGGTTTCTAGTATTGTTTTTGATCTCTAAGGTTAATTAAGGCCTTTAATATTTATCTTTTAGCCTTACTATGGGAGAACAGACAGTACCAGCATTTTCCATACATAACCCTTTCAAGGTCACTGTCATATTATATGACTCAGCCAATTGGTCTGCAACATGACATTACACAGAAGCCCCTTAATATGAGGGTCTATTCCCATTCTCCATACATCAGGCACATTACAACTAGCAGAGGTCTCTATGAAAAAGAACCATTAAAACCTTCTTCCAAAGTAGAAGCTACGGTTGTGTCAATAAAGAAGGAAATTGAAGAAAAAGAAAAGTTGCCAAAGAAAGAAGAGGTAAAGAAGAGCATAAAGGAGCGAATAATGGATGAGTTGAGACATTATTACCATGGGTTCAGGCTCCTCTTCATTGAAGTTAGAATATCCGCAATGTTGCTATTTCGTATATTGAAAGGAGAATCTTTGACAAGGAGAGAGCACAGGCTCTTGGTCACAACTATTGGTGACCTGTTCAGAATGGTTCCTTTCATCGTATTTATAGTTGTACCATTTCTAGAATTTGCACTGCCATTATTTATCAAATTCTTTCCCAATATGCTGCCATCTACGTTTGAAACACGCAATCAAAAGGAAGCTAAGTTGAAGCAGCATTTGAAAGTGAAACTTGAAATGGCAAAGTTCTTTCAGGAGACCTTGGATCAGATGGCACCCCAAGCCAGTAACAGACATTCAGAGCTTGCAAAAGAGTTCTCATTATTCTTCAACAAGGTTCGTACATCCGGAGATGTAGCTACAAGTGAAGAGATTATGAAATTTTCAAAGTTGTTTGAAGATGAAATCACTTTAGATTCCTTACAGAGGCCTCATCTAGTTGCTTTGTGTAAGGTGTTGAATGTATCAACAATTGGTACTAGTGCCATGTTACGATTCAATTTGAGGATGAAGTTGAGGTCATTGGCTGCTGATGACAAAATGATCGCCAAGGAGGGTGTTGACAGCTTGAACTTTAGCGAGCTGCAACAAGCATGCAGATCTCGGGGTATGAGGGCTTATGGTGTTGCTGAAGAAAGATTGCGAAAAGAGCTGAGGAACTGGCTGGACCTCTCATTAAACGAGAAGGTCCCACCTTCATTGTTGCTGCTGTCTAGGGCTCTCATGGTGCCAGAACATGTACCCACAACATACAAACTCAAGGCAACTATCTCTGCCCTGCCTGAATATGTGGTCACACAGACAAAGGCTGCTATTGGTGAGAAAGAAGGCCGAGTTGACTTCAAGGTAAGGCTGAGTTCCAGAATCAATTCTTTAACCTTATCAATAATTATCAAATAGCTCATTTCATAAAATTACATAATAGGTAGAGAACCCTGGTTTGCAAATCTAAAATCTCATTTAATTGGTAGTTTTTTCTGTCATACAACTTATCTTATGTACATTCAGCTAATAATCTGTCTCAGTGTCAAATTTCATCCAATTCATCCATCATCCATCATCCATTCATCCATTCTGATGTCATTGAGGAACCAACATTTACAATATTTATAGGACATAGCATTAAATTAAATTTAATTAACCTTATATTTGGTTGTATGTTTTTGCAAAGTGTATGACCAAATTTATTTATTTTGTAATAGACCAAAGCAGAAGCCATCAAACTTGAGGAAGCTAGGATCAAAGAAGAGAAGCAAGAAATGCAAGAAGCTGAGAGAGAGAAGCAGATATTGGAAGCAAAGCAAAGAGAACAAGAGGAAATCAAAGATAAGGCTCCTGTCTTGGATGTTGACGCTGCAACAGTAATGGTGGACCCGGCGCCCGTAATTGCGGTGGATTCGCCCAAACCGAAAGCAGAGGAAGGAATCTCTGGCAAGGATATTGAAGTTATTGAGGATGCTTTAGAGAAATTAGGTAAGTGGCCAATGTCACTTCTACTTCTAACCATTCCTCGTGGTTCACCTGGCCTTAATATATCTACACGATTACTGTATATCGCCTAAGTTACCCCTTCGGGGACCCTTGTGGGATGGCGTGAGGATATACAATACACCCAAGGATTTAAATAATCTGATGTTTTATAATAAGCTTTTTGATAAGTTTACGTGTAGTAATGTACCTTTCCACCAGTGAAATTATTTTCGAAATCAGTTCACTATTTCACGAGACTACTTTTTAAGACAGTAAAAGTGGTGGTGGTAACTATCTATAATTTATATAGAAATCATATTAGTTTATTATTATTATTATTATTATTATCATATTAGTTTGCGGAGGTTTCTGCGGATGTTGCCGCACTATCTAATATATATAGCTATCCATTATAGCTTGAGTGTGAACAGAAAGGGAACAGTCAAAATCCCTCTTTATAAATTATTGGGGTTATTAATTTGCCTTCATTGAGTCATTTGTATTATGTCTGTATATTCCTTCGTCTGTTTCTGAAATGAAATTCATTACCTAAAGCATCATACTCTCATGGCGATCCCTTTTGGCAAGAAGCCATGCATAATTCCACTAATGACACACTACGTTCTCGAAGTTCAAGTTCAGAAATGTTTCCTATGACGTATGTTTACTAAGAGCCACTGATTCGTGTGTCGTTTATAGACACCGTGTCTGCTGTACACGTACAACCCAAACTCCGTAGTCGCCAGTCGTTCTTACCTGTGTTGGGGTCATGCACAGAGAATCTTTCAGCTTTTATAAAATAACAAAGGTCTGGCCATCGTGGGCTCTTGGGCTATTAAACAGACGGGAGTAATATCACCACCCTCTTTTGGTGGAAGATATACTTTGATGTCAACATGACAGATAGCGAGTTATCGGGGTCTTTCAAGCATATTATATATACCTACGTCTTTGATTTTCTTCAAGTCTGGCACTTAAGTTCGAAAAGGACTCGTTAGTTAGCGCCCTCGACTTTTTAAAGATAATATATTTCAAAAACCCTTATAATACCACAACCTCACATCTATTCGTCTATTGTTTTTTAAAGAAAGTGAAAAGTATTTGCTTGTCGTATTCCAGCTGAACAAAAGAAATCCTTACTCCTTGAGAAGGAGAGCATCCAGGAACTGAAGGCGGAGCTGATGGACTACAGTGAGGATGTGAAGGAGATGAATGAGATTGTGAAGAGCAAGCAGGCGGATATCAAACTTACCAAGGGTGCTCGCAGGTAAGGAAACGATACACATATATAGGATCAACGAACACGGGGGTTTGATAATGCCGTGGTGGCTGAGTGTTTCGAGTAGTATCCTGCAAAACTAAGATTGAAGAATAAGTTCGAATCCCAAATGTACCTATGTTAATATTAATGTATGTCTTTCTCAAGTTGGGTCCTCTGATTAGTCACAACACGAGCTTTACCTATAAAGGAAATCATCGAGAGGAATTCAGCAAATGTTTACGATGAAATTCAAAGACGTGTATGTACATATAGTCGTACTTAAGAAACGCCATCTTTCACTTGCCAACGTGCCTAAAACATATCTCCGGCGTGTGGGTATATCATACCTATGCCTACCCGTTCGGGAGCCCTTGGGAAACTTGAAAAACTTAATAAACATTTTAAGGACGTCTACATGTTTCCTGATAATGTTTTCCTGTGGAAACTGGTTTAGAGAACCTCATTAGGTTCACACACCTACCAACTGCGAGGTGTTGTGAGCCCTGAGGTTAGTTAGAATCGGACCTCACCATAAAAAAATCCGCTGTTCCACGCCATTTCACCCTTGATTAACAAATACTTCATCCATATGTCAAGGGCATGCTGAAAGTCAATATTGAGGGTTCGTAATGTACGATACCCAGTAATCCGTCTGGTGTTGCAAGCGACACAGCCCCGGATCTAAGATTTTTATAACCGGAGCAGAAAGTTGATACGGCAGCTAACGTATGGTGTGTTCCAAATCCAACTGCGCGTTTGAAATAAAATTCATAAAGATCGAACAAAGTAGGCTGAATCATAAGGGCTTTGCTAAAATAGTTGCTTCGTATTAAAACTGAAACTGCCGCTATTGATCACATTCGGTTTTCAATAGAGCAGAATCATGGCTGATGATTTTTAAGCGATGAATTTAAGGATTTGAACCAAATATTTTCATTTACGTTAAAACTATTATAGACGTTGGATTCGGCATTGGCCGAAGGAGCTCATTTCTGGAAACCTTATTCACCGCGTAGGAACAGAACACAATAAATTGTGTTATTTGTTTACGGACTTCTATAAGGTGGAGGTCCTGCCCCAGTCGGGCAGCTCCAAATTCGAACGGGAGACCCGTTATGCCCTACCTCTCTTAAATTAACTTTATTAACTCTGGTAACCAGATCCTTACAAAATCAAAATCAAAATATTTTATTCAACATAAGGGACACAGGGAACACTTATTGAACGTCATATACTTAATAAAAATTACACTTGTGTTTTTAATAAATTCCAGATTATACAGAGCCGTCAATAACATGATAGGCAAACTGGACGCAGCGTTAGTTGAGCTAGAAAGCAAAGAGAAGACATTACTCAACACCCTGGAACAGACCAAATCTGAACCGGAGAAGGCTAAGGAGCAACTGATCCATATCGATGAACTGATGCATTCCATAAAAAGCTTGCAGAAAGTGCCAGACGAGGCCAAGCTCAAGTTGATACAAGACGTCCTGGGAAGGCTTGACGATGACTTTGACGGACATTTGAAGGTTGATGATGTGTTGAAGGTGAGTTGTTGCTATTCATGAGAATACCACACAAATTTACCTTATATCCCAAAAAAATAACAGTTGCACTATGGGAACTAGAAAACGATACATAGAATAATGGACTTAAATTTATTGTCATATATATTTATGTAGTTGTCACCGTTGTTCCAAAAAATGTCTTTGTCAAGCAGGAATCAAACTTTGCAGTCAGATGCTCTGACCGCTCGGCCCGATGGTCTGTTTTTTATGTTAAAAATACCGCATTGGGGCAATGTGTAATGATAGTTGTAAGAATAAATAAATAAAATAAAAATAACTAAACATTTTAAAAACTCGGTAAGCTGATTATTATGTATCATGGTATCTTTCATTGCCCTTGAAGAAGTTACCTTGACTTCTTCCGGTTTTATCATCTGACGTCATGTTATGGCATCTACGTTTGCCGAATTTGAACCTTATCGAACCGTTAAGTAGGTTCAATTTCACTTTTAAGTATTGTTAACATTGATGAACATGAATGGAAAAAGCTATGTGAAATTTGTACATACACTAATCACTTCGAGTATCTTAAGGGGTTGGTGGAGAGAGTAGAGCCAGTTTTCTCTAGACTAACTTACTTACTCTTTCCCTTCGTCCACATTCATCAGTCTCTGCATTCATGCTCGCGGTTCGAGAACTCATGACGTTCCTCATTGAGAGTAGTTGGAAAGTGTTCTTCGTCTGCCTTTAATTCCAGAAATTCTCATGTCTTAAATAAATTAATGATTTGAAGACGTTTTCTTAATTAAATTCCCAGATGCTGGAGATAATCGGTAACGAGAACGTGAACCTATCGGAGAAACAGATGGGTGAGCTGATCGAGCTGCTGGATAAAGAGGAGGTATTGGAAGTGGAGAGTAAGATCCAGAAAGCGCTGGATAAAGCCGCAGCCGCCGCAGCCGTGGCTGGCACGCCTGACACCGATGGGAAGGTAAGTTTTTTACATATATTCTGGACATGAATACTAGCCCTCTTGTTCACATATTAGCTATCTGATAAGTTCACATCTAAATTTATCTTTGGTGAAGACATTATAGGTACTTTTGCACCTCCATCTCCCTCGTCAGAGACTCTTGGGGTGCTCGATGATGGCGAGTTTTTTTTTTATATACCACAAGAGTGGCAAACAAGCATACGGCGCACCCGATGATCCAAGTGATCATCGCGTTGCTACTCTGTGTTTGGAGAGTTATTCTGTATTGGCAGCATAATGGGACTCGTCTCTCTGCTTCCAACACAATGTAACAATCCTTCCACCCTCCCCAAGGAGCTCATTATTGGAAACCTTATTCACCGCGTAGGCACACAACACAAAAAATTGTGTTATTTGGCTACGGACTTCTATAAGGTGGAGGTCCTGCCCCAGTTGGGCAGCTCCAATTTCGAACGGGAAACGCGTTATGCCCTACCTCTCTTAAAAATGAAATGGAAGTGTGAGAAAATTTTGTAGTTGTAGTAGTACCTCTTCTTATTAAATATATATATATCTTCACGCCTTCCCACAAGGGTCCCCGAAGGGGTAGGCAGAGGTGTATAGGCAATACCCACACACGCACTTTCCGCCAGAGGTATATTAGGTGCCAACGTGACAGATGGCGAGTCCATCGCCGTTACTCCAGCACGACTATACATACGCCTTTGAATTTCTTCTCAGACGTATGCAGGTTTCCTCTCGATGTTTTCCTTCACCGTTAAGCTCGTGGTGTGACTAATCACTGTACTTAGAGCCGTGGTGGCCGTGTGGTTCGAGCAGTTGCCTGCGACGCAAAGGTCGCAAGTTCGAATCCCGACTGTACCAATGAGTTTTTCTGAACTTAAGTACAGTGATTAGTTCTTATTAAAATCTAACGATATTCAATGATTCAATTACTTCTTGGCAATATTCCAAATCAGTATCAGAAATAATTGGCCTTAATGTCAAATATGTCTAAATGTGATAGAACACTTTACATTGAAATATCTTTTAGCGTCGAATTTCTGACTCTTAAAGTCCCGAGAAGGTATAATAGCTATATTGAAGTTAACAACAAGCTTATTTAAGAACACATATTATGTACTAGCTATGCCCGTGACTTCGTCCGCGTGGGATAGTGATTTTGCGCAGTATTTTTTTATTTATTTTGGATGTGTGTGTGTATATGGGATGCCTACGTCAAAGTAGCTTTATGCATGCTAAGTCTCAGCCCAGTTTAAAATTGACAAAGTTTCATACAACCTTTCATCCCCTATTTTATCCCCTTGGGGGTAGAATTAATCAAAATCCTTTCTTAGCGGATGCCTACGTCATAAAATCTACCTGCATGCCAAATTTCAGCCCGATCCGTCCAGTGGTTTGGGCTGTGCGTTGATAGATCACTATGTCAGTCAGTCACCTGTGAGTTATATAGATTATAACATCACATAGTTTAGATTCAGTACTTCAAAATCAAAATATATTTATCAAAATATATTAGATATTATACATATTACATTTTCACATAGGCCTAGATGGGCACTTATAAAACGTCGAAAAAGGTGCACTGGTATAGAGCTGGTTTGATTCTGCTAACTTGACTTAGTACAGACAGTGTCATCCACGAGTTATGAGATGCGGGGAGTATTGCCCGAGTCTATTAATTGTAGTGTGCGTGTGCACTCATAGATAATCAGTGTGTACATCAGTACACTCAAACATATGTGGATGGTTGCACTTACACTATAAACTATAAGGAAGTATAGAGAGGCGCTTCTTCGTGTATGGCACTATCTATAACTGATCACTTACTTTATAGTATATTTTCATGCGCTCACGCAGCTCACGCAAAGGTGTAACAACTTTCTATCCTCAACAGAGCTTATTCGACATCATACGCGAGGCGCAGAAGCGACGCGAGATGAAGAAAGCCGTCGAGAAGATTGGCGACCAACCACCCATGCCTAAGAGCGAGGATATTGTCACCAAGCAGGAGGACACCACTAAACGGCCGGAAAGCCACTGAACTCTACTTTTATCACATAGTTCATAATATATGTATATGCAATATTTTAACAGACTTATGACTACTGGCGTCTATAGGTCGTCTTTAATGAACTTATTCTGTTATTATTTTTATCACTTTGATATCACAAGATAAGTATATTTTTCGGGATAAAAAGAATCACTATCCCAAGTGGTTTTAAACTATGTGTTTGCGAAATTTCATAATTATCGGTTCAATAGTTAACAGTAGTAGAAGTTTAAGCGTGAAAACGTTAGCTTTTCGCATCATCATCACATTTTTGAACGATTCATATAATAACTTGATGAATAAAATGATTTATTTATTAATTGATTGCTGGTCAAATACACATTTCGTGTAATATTTATTTAAAAAAAAGTACTTTATGCTTAGACTGCTGAAGAGTTCAATTACAATGCGACCTATAGCCAGCCAGTGCTAAACGTGTGTGCTGAATTGTATTACAGCCACTGTAAATAGAGTTCTGAACAAACTCTATTGATTGTAAATAAAGAATGAACGCGGCCGCTATCCTGCTGGTTTAGCGTTTAAATTGGCATAAGATGGCGTGTGACGTCACTATAATGCCTACTATGTGGAGATTTAGAATTTGTACTATTGACTACAATTAAATTTTATAGGCTTTTTATTAGCCTTGTATATCCCATCGCTGGGATTGCCTCTACTACCATTTACATGTGCGTTTGTCCAACATTAGTATTGACCGGTTCAAAGTTGTTCCGCATGCATGTTCAAGTCTTGTCACCATCCGTTCCTCGCTTCATTCAGTCCCCGTCTCTGTTCGTTCATTGCAGTTACTTTACACGTTATATTGGTGTAATAAATACTAATACACTTATTGCCATAGAGATAAGAATATACTTATTTAATTGCTGTTCAAAAAAACTTTTCTGCTGGATTTTTTTTTTCATCACAGCTAAGTATTAAACGATAATGAAATACACACCCTACCACCATATTAATTGAGATTCAGGTAAAAAATTTATGAAGTGGTAAAGTGCGCTATAAGAACGCAAAATTTCTTGTAATAGCAATAAAGCAAAATAGTATATTTATTGTTCATCTAGAATTAGCCTTGACTTTGTTTTCAGAACACATTACTGGGAACATTATATAAGCGTCAATAGTACAAATTAAGATGACACTTAGAATCTAATGTGGGTTCTGATCAGTAATAAGTTCTGAACACACCTAAAATTAGACGGGAAAATTCTATATAATCGCGTTTAGTATGTGCAAAGAGTGTATTGGTGCGTCTTTAATTGGTAGATTTCGTCTAAACATTAGTTGTTGTACTGGAGTTGATATCCACTATGTATACCTATTTAGAAGAATTATTGTTTTTACTCAGTTACTGTGTTACCTTAATGACAATAAGCATTTTGTAAAATCAATCAATCACACAAATATGTAAATAACTTGATAAAAAAAACGTTTGGTTTCGTCGCTGTTGTTGTAGACTTTTAATTTATTTCCAATTCTTTTTCTTTGATTATTTCAGAGATTTTATCGTATTGTTTATGCATTTCTGTGATCGCTATTCAGTTGTAAGTTTTATTTTATTATGTTAGTAGTTGAAAAATGTGATACAAGGATGTGATAAGTAAAGTCGGTAGATAGGTCTTCACAGTTTATTGCAACTACATAGGAGGAAAACGATCTATAAAACAGGACATCGGATTGTTTTCGCCGTGAAGGAACGTAGAAACGAAGTGCTGCATACCCTGTTCTAAGGAGCTCTCATAGCGGCATTAATCAACTTTGACATTATAAACTTTTATATTTTCCGCGTCAGTAAAACTTGACTTGACACGCCGTCCTTCTGCCTCGTTTATCTTTTGTGAACGTCTAATGTTGTAAAAGTCTATCTACACGTTTATTTATAATGTCTTTGATGTATTAGCACAAATTGTTGATGCCCGTCGAATGTTTCAGATTATAGTTTTTTGTTACTTTTAATATTCGAAATTACTTATTTACCATTACATAATATGTAAAACATTGTATTCAGTTTATATAATGTATATGTGTGTATATTTTTGTTCACTCTGTATCAACCGTGCAGTGCCGCAGTGATATTCAGGGTTAGGTATAAATATTCATTTAAAAATAATATTTTATATATCAATTAAAATAATATGTAATTGGGGTCTTCTTGGTTTCTTCCTGACTAAACCTGTATTCTAATACATATTCCAAAAGTCCAATTCTCATATTAACTTTACTAGGTACCTAGTAGTTGGTATAGTTTAATGTAATCCATATATTCTATTTAGCAGTGCAGTCAAATATATTTGCTATTAGATGTTCTAAAAAGTTAAGATAATAAACAGATCGATTAAAGAAATCGTGTTTTTTTTCAACCAGACATCACTCACGCAATAATTTACATTTCTTTTCTAGAATGAAACGTATTCTGTTTTAATCTAGCTACCTAATATAAAACTGTGCCAAATTTCATCCAATTACTTTCAGTCGTTCTGGCATGATTCTAAACTTTAGCATTTATAATAACATAATTATAATAAGCTCTTTATTAAGTATACATAATATTCTACAAATTGTACGAGTAACACTACAATCGGTTTTTTGGTTCATTCTTTAAGTACCTTCCTACATACAAAGGTTATTGAACTTAGGCATATTTAGGTGAGTTCAACAGTGTTTAAATTCCTTCACATCCAATTCCCAACGACTACCTATCTCCTGCACCGACGTATAATCGAAAATCTATTATCGATGATAATTTCAATAAAACCATTGAATTGGAGCCTAAGTAATTTATAATTATTATTTTGAATACTAAGCGCATACGCAATAGTTATATTAATACCACAATCATAACCTAGCATAATTTTAAATGTCGCGGCATTATCGAGGCGCGAAAGGTTCCCTTTCCGATCATCGACGAGACCTATCGTTGGTTGCTCTATTTCGTCGTTATACTAAGCCTGCCAATAATACAACAGACATACATTCTCACGAATCACATGAACTGAAAACCACTACGATTGGTTATCTGGCTGCCATCTTTGATGATTTTGAAAAACATCGTTACCTTATTGGTCGACAGCGAGACGTCATTCAAGTCTTTAGAAGAAGTTGCGCAAATTAAATAAATTTTTTGACTCTCACTCGCTCATTGCGGCTGCCATGTTTTTTTTCATGTGGGGTGTGTGTGTATCGATATAACATGATCGTTTAAAACCCCGTATATACTATTACAGGTGAGTAGTTTCTATAATATTAATTCGAATAGCATTAGTATGCCAACGCGGAAGTATTCCGCGCGTCCTCAGTGAAAGTGTATCATGTAATACTGTCGCCTTCTTGTGAAATTACATCGTATCATAGATGTGACGACTATGACTCAGTGCAAAACGACGATAAAAGCTTGTATGTGCCGCACGGGATGCTCTTTGTTAATCAATAATACAAAGATGGAGTACTATCGCGGTGACGTAGTCGCAAGGAACCTCGGTGCGCGCTTTATTTTATCACCATCACTCTAGTGACGTTTTGGCGCCATCGACCCATTTAGTGTGGCGGCGGGGCGAGCATAGCATTCTATTCATTCAATTCTTTGTGATTGCTTGCAAAATACCAATGACCTTTGTATGAAAACATTAGTGGGCAATATCGAAAATAAGTTATTTTGCTTTGCAGAAGCAAGGGGTGCACGAAGTGCGTCAATCGTTCAAAACTAGTGACAATGCGATTGCAAACAATTTGTTGAACGAAGAACGTATCATCTGAATCAAAGCGACCCGCAAGCAAAGAATAGGCCAAAGAAAATAAAGATGTATTAGTAAGGGGAATAATAAAGATCGACTTATATCACACGGCCCACGGCAATTGAAAAATGGACTCACGATTTGTAAACATGATGTTGGTGTTTGATGGCGGCATAATATACTTCGGGCAGGATGCGTAAGCATAAGAGAGAGATCCAGGCGCTCGCCTGCCGGCCTGCCTCCAACAGAGAACTGCACCAGACTCCACAACCCTCCATCTGATACCCGCATTCATTCAGGTGAGCCCTCATTCATTGCTTACACTTGTTTATTCAGTCCACAAATCAAAATGGAAGTGTCATAAGAGTGTAAATGAGGAAATCTATTCACCGGTGTGGTCTATAGACAACAAGGAAAACAGGAAAATATTTTTAGCTCTAAAATCTGTATTGAATGTTTGAAAAAAAAAATCTTCTCTTTTCTAATACCTATTTACCAATCAATACATATTAGGTATAATGTGTCAATATGGAAGTATTAATTTTTATATCTTTAATAGTTTATGAACTGAGTGAAGCAAACTAAACTAAATAAACTGAGTGTTGTTTTCAACACTAAAATAGCACTTGATTATCTCTTATCTTCATCATTGCTAGATTGTTTAGTCTATAAATGTAGTTCCAAATCAAATCAAATTGTATTAAATCAAATTCCGAGTTGGTAGATTAACTAAATGTTGTTTTTTTCACTGTCAAGAGGATGCAGTGCTTAATGGAAACTGACAGTAACAGTGGGAATGTAAAAATGAAGAACTTATACAATTATAAGAATCCTTACAAGAAGGTCTGTTCTGAATTTATACCCACCACTCATGATTACTTTATAGGCAACATGCTGGAGGACACAAGTGGGCATTAAAAATATTTATTCACACTATATTATTTATATGATGTAAATTTTTCATTAATTTATGGAAAGTAAAACAAGTCATTTATGTTCATGTATTCATGTTAAGGTTTATACAATGCAACATGAAGTCACAGTAAAACTGCAGTGTTTTACTAAAGACTTAGATCTCAATCACATTGCTCTTGTGTCCTAAAAAAAATATGTTGCCTATGGAATATATTCTGCACTTTATGGCCCCCTTTAGTTTTGCACTGTTGGGAGTATTGCATTCTTCCTTTGTTCCATTGTTCTGCCACATATGAATTATTTCCATCTCAATAATTTACTACCTACCTATTATTTCCGTGTGCTATTTTTTTAGTAGCTTAGTACCTTATTTGCTGGTTTAGTATTAGCATAATCTTTCAATGCATTATTTATATATTAATTGCTCCTCTGTAAGTGTGCATATCACCGAACTCCTAAGCCGCTGGACCAATTTACATGGATTTATGTGTTTGTGTGGGTCCTTGGATGGCCTAGATTGAATAAGACCTGATATGTGATCATGCTCCACATTTTTACCAAAACAAATACGGCCATACCTTGACTTGCCATTGCAATCATTTTCGAACAGTGTTCAGGGAAAGATGTATGTTATATTCATCAACCTATCCTTTTCATAAGTAATCTTGACTCAGTATGGTAAGAAGTGTGTCTAGTAGTCCTTGAATTTCCAATTTTGCATACTCAACTATACACTATTTCTATTCCATATTCATAACATTCTAAACCTGATTATTTGTAATTGGTGTGTAATTGGCAATAAGTAATATTGTGCCTATAGAAAGAAGTAGTCACTTATAAATGTGAACCTAAAAAAAGTGATAATTGGTTGAATATGTTCCCTTATTAACTGTAACAATGATTGTTTCCAGGAATCCAATCTAGATCACATTGTCGACCAGCTGTGCACGCGCCTACAGGACATCAAAGACCAAACGAGTGCGTCAGTAGGTATGCCCACGTGTTCTATAGAACAAGCCGAGGCTGTACGACGATACTACGCTGCGTTTCCGGCACTGAAGAAAGGTCGAGAGTCGCCGCTGCAATACTATCTCCCACCCCCAGCGTGGTGCGAAAAGTCTGGTCCAGATATAAAGGTCAAGATGCAAAGTGAAATATCAATGTTTAAAGATTGGAACGCTAGGAACAAGAGGTTCTCAACATGCAAGGAGCGGCGTAATTCTTATCACGGCCAGAGGAAGAACAAGAAGCGTTGCAACAGCTACAGTCGGTCCTTCGACGGCAAGGAGAGCCTGCCGGAGTGGGTGACGCACGAGGGCGCGTGGGACATGGATACTCAGGACCCAGTCAAGGAGTTCATCAGGGCCATTGCACTCGACGAGGGATACGGCACTTGCGAGAACACCGTCACTGACGAGGTCAGGGAGATATCCCAGCTCAAGTTCCGCCTCGCCGACAGTATGGTGCCCGACTGGGACGACAGCCTCGATCTCGACGCCGAGTGGGTCATCACCGAAGACCTCGACCCCAAGGTGCGCACGCCCACCGAGGAGGAGCTTTACGCCAAATTCGAGGCCAAATTTGATCGCAGCATCGAGGCGCTATGGGCCAAGGGGGACACGCCCGACGACGACTATCAGGACCTGCCTATCGACTTTCAGGACCTGCTGTCCTCGCCCTCCGACCACATGTTCGCCGACTCGGGGGCCGACAAGTGCAGTCTCGTGTCGCTCGACAGCATCTGGGCCAGCGAGGCGGCCGAGCGCGGGGGGCCCTCGCGGGGCGACTGCGTCTGGGCGAGCGAGGTCGGGGAGCCGGGCGGCCTGCCCCCAGCCCCCCCGCTGCACCTCGCCCTGCGCCCCCCGCCCGGGCTGACCCGCGGCCCCCCGCCCGGCCTGCCCAGCCTCATGTGCCGCACCGACATCCCCGCGCCCGCCGCCCCGCCCGCGCCCATCGACGCCTTCGCCTTCTACGAGGGGGACGAGATTTACGACGCCCTCGCCCGCGTCGCCGAAACTATGCGCTCCTTCACCGCGATCAACCACAGCCGCGAGCGCAGCAGCTTCGCGGAGGTGCCGCCGCGGCGCGGGGAGCGCGCGCCCCGGCCGCCCGCCGCGCCACCCGCCGCTGCCCCGCCTCCCCTCGAGCCCGAGGACCTGCTGACGTCGGCGCGCACGCACTTCCGCCCCATCCGGCGCGAGCCCGAGGCGGACGCGCCGCGCTACGCCGACGGCGATGCGTTCGACATCCGCGGCGACCTCGACCCGGTCGAGTTCCGGCGCAGCGACTCCGGCGGAGTGTACCTCGGCGCCTCGAGCGATCGCTACCTCGAATACCGCGGCACGCGCACCATCGACTACGGTCGCCTGCAGCTCACAGCGGCGCAGCGCTGCCCCGACCTGGAGGCCGGCCTGCAGCTGCGGTTCCCTCTGCGCCAGCGCGACGTGGCCGTGCAAGCCGTCACCGCCTGCCCCGCGTGCGCGCGCGCCGCCAAGAAGATGCGACCCTCCCACCTCGCGTGCGCATGCGCGCCCGCGCCCGCGCTCGAGATGGAGGAGGGCGGCTCCGAGGGCGGCCCGGCCGCAGAGGGCTGCGAGGGCGAGGGCGCGGCGGAGGGCGGCGGCGAGCGCAAGCGGCGCCACAGCGCGGCCCTGCGCTGCGCGGCGCACTGCGCGCACCCGCACGCGCGCTTCCTGCCGTGCCCGGCCGCCGCGCACGCGCACAACGCGGACCGCCCGCTCACGCGATAAGCACCACTGCACCACCGCACCATGCACGACACCACTGACATCGACTCTGATTAAACGCGATAAACACTAACAGCGTGCGAAACGATTGTAAAGCTAGGCGGTAAATTTCAGAACACCGGCTTCTCACCGTGTGCCGCTTAGCGAAACGTAGCGTGTACTAGATCTTGGTAGCGGGAAGCAAAGAGGGCTGCTGTTTACAGAGGCAAATGTGTGAACTCAACTTCGAGCCGAGGTGCGCCGCGTGGCGATGCGATGTACTGGGTCCTAGGGCGACGTTGAGAGTTTAGAGCCTCCGATTCCGAATCTGCGAGCTTTGGTTCGGCACGGCCGATCCCTGTTTAGTATGTCTCCTTGAAAGTCTTGAAAATATGTTTAAAATTGTATACATTAGTAGAGTCAGCAGGGACCCCGGCGCAACACGCCGAATGGGCGCCGGGAGGTAGGTCAGCGATAACAATAGGGTTGTAACGAAGCCTAAAACGTCATGTTTAGAAGAGACACTCGGTGAGGGAGGCTATTTGCTGACATATCTTATGATTGTACATATTGCGCGGGAGTTGTAATGTAACTTTAATTTTAGTTCAATGTTTTCTTTGTAGAGATTTCATATTGATAGGCTGCTTGGTGGAATGCTGTCGCTTGCGTCTGGCCCACGTTCGCAATAGGGCACTGGAGAGCACTCCGCACTCTTGAGTGTCGCTCATACATTTGAATATTAAATGTTTTACTTATTTATTTACAAATGCAGTCTGACGTATTTATTATCCTGCTTTACACGGGATAGCATTCCACGGCAAGCATACTAGGACGATTCTAATATAATTCTTACAATAATATCGTCCCAAGTTGTTTCATAATGTGTTATTATAAAAATTGTTAGCGCAGGTATATTATTTTTGTTAGTAATTTTTTCGTTTATGTTATCTGACGATCTTCATTCTTCCAAATTCTGTATAATATTACGGTAAATGCATGATGTTATGCTACAAGATTTTCAACATTGGGTATTGCCGTCATAGGGGTCCGCTCCGTGGCCGGTAGGCTTTTCGAAATGACATGTAACATTGTTGGTAGGCAGTGAAAGGTTTGTTTATATGGTTTGTCTAATGTTGTCTATGTTTAACGCGGCGATTTTATTGATTGGCCGCCTTATATGTAACTTAGGGTCCGGCGAGCGGATGTCGCTAGTGGTAACTTGTGTGAAGTATTGTATAACGCTGGACAATGTTAGTTGGGGACCGAGAAGCCCCCAGTGTGTCGTCGAGAACTGTTGTCATGTGCTCTTCGATGGATTACTTGCGGTCACTGTTCATCATTCCCTAAAAGGCATAGTACCACACACCGCCAGTCGTTTACTATCAAAGGCGCGTGGTACTAGCCCGGGGGGTAATGAACATTGGCCGCAGCTTAATGTATAATATTATTGTGAACCCTCAATATGAATTGTTACTGTTATATACAACAGTTCGTGTGGCGGTTCATGCGTCATGATAGTTTATGTAAACAATAGGAACTATGTACGTTATATTTTGGTATATAGTTATCATTTGAGCGGGGCGGATATTGCCACCGCCGAACTCCGCGCGTATTTTATATATATCTCCATTGATGCCTTGTCTCATCACAGTTTCATAGAAAAACCAAACAATTGTTCGCCTGAATTTTTGCTACTTGTGTCGTGTTTTATATATTTATTTTTCTGTAGTGTGATTTACTTCTGTTTGTAATAACCGAAAGAAAAATAAAAAAAAGTCACCACATCAATGCATCCGAAAGGCTATCATTGTATATTATATTAAGTATATTGTGAAATTAATGTATAGTCATCCTTTGGTTCTTTTTAAAATGTTCTATTATATGTTCGCTTATTCCGTCGTGGATTCACTCGCCTGAAATGTATGAAGGTACTTGAAGGTTAATAAACATTGTATATGAACTATATCAACAGTTTTGCCCATACATAACAGGCCTGGAATCCATGGCACTGTTATAAAGTTATTTATTAGGTTGGGTATTTTTAAACTCCTTCGTTTATTAACACACGTTCATTTTTGCGTGTCTCATTATTTCATCGTCTATTTTGTTCTGTCGTAAGTTCATATTATATTGTACTTATCCATTAACGATATTCGCTAACGAATACATTGAAAAAAAAATGAAAAAAAAAACAAAAAAATATAGGTTCAAGATTGCATATAAATATTATGTTCGATTAATGATCAATCTTATATAATGTGGTATGCACTTGATGACGCGAATCCAGTCCATCTGTGGATAGCGTTTTTTTGATAATAGTTTATTGTCAAAAGAAGGGCTTGCAAGGGTGGATGTCTAAAGTGGGGATATAGTGTAATATCAGACGATTGCAAGCTTCAGTTGCGGAGCCAAGAAGTGTTAAACTACAATAAATATATTTTTTGTCTCTGCACCAAGCACCGTTGTAAAGGCACTTGCATCGAGTTACATTTTCGAACTGCGCTAATAACTCTATGCAAATGACTAAGCGATGCTTCAGATCCCCAAAAGATCACAAATTCTTTAAGTCACATCGTAGCTTTTCGTGACGAAAGAGCTTTGTTGATAGTATGTATATTTCAATATTTACAACTTTTTAATGTCGATTGATTACTCAAAACGATTCGTTTTGAAATTACATGTTTTTGTTGAGGAGAGACACTTTTGTACGTTTATTCGGACATTATTCAGAAACTGATTTTGCATGTAATTATAATTGGAAATGTTAGAAACCTCCTCGACAACAAGTCCGCTTGTAACCGATCGCTACACTGCCTTGGTTACATGCATATTTGTTTACGTTTCATATCAGACAATATCATTTTTTTCTTGGAAATTAATGTCTTCTTAAATTCTCTATAAATTATGGAAATAATATCTTATAAGACTGGGGTAGGAGCAGATTCACAAGGGATTGATTACAAGTCTTTATGTTGTTGCCGATTATTTATTGCTTTTTGTAAATTTGTTGTTCCAATGTAAACCAAAACCTGTCTAAAGTTCTAAATCTGTGTCTAAAGCTGAAACACCTCTATTCCAACGCACTGAAATATAGATATTTGATAATTGCACTTCAATTAAAATTGTAAAATTGGCACTGAACCTTTGGCAAATTGTAGTTTTAACTGTCATGTTAAAAAATATTACCATGCCTTTCTAATTTTTAGATTATACCTACATATTTGAAAAATATATGTTTAGAAGTGATTATCCCTGAAAATAGTTACCATTTTAATAAATTATGTTAAGATGTGCTCGCTACTCTGGTTCTTGCCGCCCGTGGGAAGAAAATAAAATTAACAGTCCACAATCAAAGACTTTTTATTTCTCAAGTCCCTGCAATATCCCTAGTTACCATAATAAAAAAATACATACCATAAAAATCTATTTTTATACAATATTTGCTATATAAACAAGTTTAAGGCTGTTGTGGATGTTCAAGGGGTCTCAAGGCATAGAATTAGAATAACAATAAAATAGTGGGCGAAGTCACCACTTCATTCGAAAAGCTAAACTTGACTGCGACAAGCTTCTATCCCTCTCGCGCTTGGGTGTGTGAACGAGAGAACGCTATACAAAAACCCCGGTTTACACTTTCATCCATCGAAATGCACGCGGTGCTTCGTTGCGAGCGAGCCGCCAGTTCCAAACTACAGTGAACCGTCCGGTCTTATGGTTAAACAAAAATATTAACTACTTAAGCGGACATTGCAGTGAATTGAAAATACTTATATGATTGTGATATTAATGTGTTAAGGGCGCCAGTGATTTGGACACGATTATTTTTCTTCTGTTTGGTTTGAGGGGTAAGTTCCCACATTTATTTATTTAGGCCCTGAAGTTGAATGAGATTTGCTAAAAGCTCTCAAAGCACAGTATTTACAACAACACGGTATACTTTAAGGTGCAAAGTGACATAGTACAATTATTTTTTCGATTGGTATTAAGGAGGCTCGTTATGATAATCTAACCATAATCGAAGGCCGGTTGGTATTGAGTTTTAAAAAAAAATCTCCTTTAAATAACAATTTTTAAAATGAGTAGGTAACATAAATCCAATCACATTTTTAATACAATCTTAATTTATTCCAAGGTAATTGTTGATCAGTTTTTTTAAATTTAAATCCTGTTAACCTGTTCCTTATTTAAAAATAGCCTCCAACTGAAAATTATACTAATGGAACTGTTAATTTAACGAGGTGACAGACCTCTTTATCGCAAGTAACCGGCTAAGTAGAAAATAACAGATATTTAAACGTCAAGCAGTATTTGCAATGTGTTAGTAGTTAGTTACCTACCTACCGCTGTTTCATGGTGGTCCGTGGATCCTGAGCTATTAATCGGTCCACGATGGGGACCAATTTAATTTTAGATTAAGTAAGTATGTTTTAATAAGGAATATATTGTAATTGACAAAGAAAGGTAGAACTCAACCTTACAGAAGATGCAGATAACGGTCGTTCAAGTATACTTGTGTTTTTATGATATTTCGTGTAGGCAAAACCTTTTGATGCTGGGGAGCCATTGGTTCGTTAAGCTGGTCCTCTTGGCACGAGCTCGACAATGCACGAATGATACCTTGGGTATTATCACCCATAGTCTGTAAACAGAAATTAGCCACAAGTGTTTTGAAAAATACGTACCTACATATCACGCCGAGTCCCGCCGCGGGCTAGGTAGAGGGAGTAGAGCGCCAGTACTATCTATCTAGACTTCGCAAGCCAGTCTTTAGACTTAAAGAAATCTTTCGCATTATTCTCATTCATACATTCATTCCTCCGATTCTCCGATTCCCTTGTGTTTTAAATATTGTTAGAGCCTACTTTCTTATGGCTGAATAACCGTTATTTACCTACTTTATGAAGAAATATCGTCAATTTTGTGAAAATTTGACCCTATCTTGGTCCAACGATGGCCTCATTTCACCATAAATGGAGACTTAGACACCACGACTGTTGGACAAAATTGAAATTGGTTTTACCGGTAATAAATAATTTCTGATGCTAAAATTGTGTTGACAGATTTGGGTGATAGCGCTATAAATGTACATATCTGCTATTCACAATTTATACGATTCTCTATGGGCTATGAAAAATATGGAGTTTGGATTAGTTTTATTGTGTAGGCAAATATCATTGTGTAACCTGAGCCCGTTCTCCTTAAATAAGTCGAACAGTATTTTTAAGACATACTTAGCTAGTATTTCTCTTAGTAGGTATATACATATAGTATAACAAAGCTGTTTTTAATTACGGAGCTACTTGGATCACTAGGTCCAGATTCGTTTTTATGAACATATTATTATACCTTCAGTGATTTACCATAGCGGGAGTTGTGTACGTTTCATAACTAAATAAAATATATAATTAATGTCCTATGTCAGCGACAGACTCGCCATTTGTCAGCGATCCCTCTGCTTAGTGCCTCAGTGAAAGTTCAGTGACCCTTGTTTTAAGGCTTGAATGTTTTTTATTATATCTAAAGGACGTAGCTCGGAAATCACTGTTCAGAAAACCCATAAAGTTACAATCGGGTGTGAACGTGTAATCTTGACTTCACAAGAGGCTACTTAAACCACACAGCTTTACAAATAGGTATCTTAAGTCGTCGCTTGCCGTACCATAGAGCATGAGTAATCATAAGGCTAAGCTGATTTAATGTGTTTGGGGTAGCTAGCACTGACAGGTTTCACATACGCCAAAAAATATTTCACAGGCAGATTGTTTTTCTGGATTAAAGTAGGATATCACCATCATATATCATCACGCTGAGTGCCTGGATTTTCTTTCTTTGGACCTTTTTATTTTTCTCTCTTTCCTTTTCTGGATTAAAGTAGAATATATTTTGAGTTGTGTTAATAATATATATCTGTGCATATATAATACATCATTGATCTGTGGCAAATTTTTTTTTAGTTTAGTTCTGTTATTTTCGAGTGAAAGAGTACTAAACATCATTATCAATCCACCTTTATAACATTTAGCAGAAGGGGTCGAAACTCTAGAGCCATATGCTCTTAATTTCCCCCCAGGGGACCAATCAGACCAGTGAGGAGCAGATGCTTAAATTTTTATAAGGATGTCTCGAGGAAACATTTTGACAAGAGGGCTGGCGAATATTTCGCTCAGTAATCAGCATTGCCATACAACGTGGCAATGTTGCTAGTCTTCTTGGCACCCTTCCGCGTGATACAGATTTGGGGCATTTATTATATTTATAGTTCATCTCTATTGTTACATAGTTTACATTTAAATTGGTACCTATGATGAATAAAAAAGATAGCAGAAGACATGCTTATAAAATGTATTAGGTTAGTAGTAGTTTAAGAATATTTGAACTTGTTAATCTATCTATTCTATCTAGTCTATTAACAAGTCAGAGAAAGGATGGGTGAAGAAATATTGACAAAACAAATGTAAAAAGCGAAAGTGTGTGCAAGAAGAAGCAGAGAAAGACCACGTTCCAACTACCGAGATCAAATCGATCGGACACTCAAGGGCGGGAACGTCAAGAGTACTCGAAACCGGCGAGCATGTATGAAGAGACTGATAAATGTGGACGAAACGAGAGAGTACAAACAAGTCAAGATATTCCTAATTTATTTCCACTTTTGGCCACTTCTTTGCTACACTCCCGTACACGCAAATCAAAGGACCTTATTAGTACGCCCAGATGGCACGATAGCCGCAGTGGGCACAGAGCCTATCGTCCACAAGGGGCAATAGTTATCTGTCGATTGTCTCGGGGAGGCTGTAAACATCCACAGGCGCACCCCGACGGCTCCAGATCATAGATTAAAGCTATTTTTAGGTCTGTGAAAAGAGAGCCTTAGAGTCGTGGTGGAAGTTTTTCTATAAAAAAACCTGTATAACATAAAAAAATATATCCTCACGCCTTCCCATATGGGTCCCCGAAGGGGTAGGCAGAGGTGTATAGGTAATACCCACACACCCACTTTCCCCCCGAGATATATTTTAGGTGCCAACGTGACAGATGGCGGAGCAGAACTTTTTGAGTTTTTGTAGCGTACACAAACCAACATAACATTTATATATATATAGATATTTGAATATCTAATTACATAAATAATAAAGCAGGCCTTGTTATGTATTATATAAACACAAGTAATGAAAATAAATTTCGTTGACTCAAGTAGTCACGCAATTGCTTAGTTAGTGAAGTAACTTGATACAGATTGTCATTTTATGTATGAAATAATTTGTAATGCAATCACAAATGTTGCTTAAGCATCATTTTCATAAGCTTTAGTTTATGGTAGTGGCCGAGTTACTGAAAAGCTGAGAAGGTTCTATCCGAGTGAGGAAACACCTTTAATATTGTCTTCTGGGAAAAAAAAACTTGGAAATATATATCCATTTACCAATAGGCGGTGGTAGCCGCTTACCAACAGCAGTCGTCTGCTTATTTGCCATTTTATTAGTATGTATACAAATAAATAAAATTAAAGTGTCTGTTTGTAATATTAAAATAACCGCTTTTTACTAAGTGCATATGTATATATACACGATACATATAGCAAAATCACATTAAAAAAAATATATCTGTCTTCCTGTTTGTTCCGGCTAATCTCTGAAACGGCTGGACCGATTTTGACGGGACTTTTTCACTGGCAGATAGTTGATGTAATAAGGAGTAACTTAGGCTACTTTTATTTTAGAAACTAAACGATATTTTTTTTGTTAATATCCATGCGGACGAAGTCGCTGGCACAGCTAGTATGAAAATAAAACTTGTCACATCTAATTGACGTTTGCTACGGGCGGCGATCGAATTTTCTCATCAATCAAGAATCAGAACATTACGAAATGTGTACCGTCTAAGTTTAATGCTACATCTTTATTCCGCTAAAGATGCGTATCTCATGTTAACACGCTTGGAACAAAGCGCTGTTGAGCAAGGCGTAAGAACGCTCGTGTTTTGAGTATTAGCGCGTATTACTCACAGTATGCCTAGACAAGGGTATCCTTTCACTAACTAAGGATTAGATTACTTAACGTCATCTCTGTGAGTAGTGAAATCATTGAGAATGTTATGCTCAAATATTATAGATTTGTTGATATTTATATTATACTAGCTGTCCCGACCAGCTTTGCTTGGGTGAAAGAATAAAAGCTTCTGAAACACGATCGCAGCTCCACTTGTCGGGTCCAATCCACCTCGAATCCACCTTTAGACACATAGCAAATTTCGTTAATATCGGTCCAGATGCTTAGGAGGATTTCAGTGACAAGTGTTCATTATACCTCTGTCCAGTCCAGAGACACTTGTGGAAAGGCGTGAAGATGTACATATATTTTTTAAGACTTGTATTAAGCACACGCCAGTATCCGCAAACGATAGCAAAGAAAGATTATACGCTTACTGGTGCAAATAATAATTTTCCCTGTTTACTAAAGAAAGCAATTTCATTCCAAACGTATATATCCCTTGAACCGGAGGACACCTCGACTCACGATCTCCGCCATGCTGTTTCGAGATAATCATTACAGACGGATGAGTCACGACCGATCGCCAGATACTACGTTCAAATTGACTCCCTTTGTCAAACCCGCGGTCCCACGGCACCACCATCTCTTGAACTGTATCAAAGCAAATCTTCAATTCCATTTTAGACTTTATTTGTAGCGCAGTAAGATCAATGGTGTTGTTATGGTTAGTTCTAGGGGCGCCTGGTGGGGTCGCCAGGCATAAGCTTCTTTGTTCGCTCCGCCGGCCGGCGCCTTCCAAACTCGTGCGCTACAGATATGTAGATATTTCACGGTGTTTGGTTGCGATATCCGACGAAAAAAACGATTTCGTTGTATTTAGTAGATCAGTTTTTCTCATTCTAGGATGACTAAGAAATACGATTTTGTTGACTCGTTTAAGTCTTGCTTCATTACAGTCCCAGTGGAACGAGACTTTAAGAACTTTCCTCAAAATTAAGCCCATAACTTTCATACATGTCCTTTCCACAATGTTCATGCTGGAGAAGAAGCAGGTGAAGGATGAAGAAGATCAGATGGACGGAGTGTGTAATACGAGAGACGTACACAAAAGAGTATGTACTGCTAAAACAATTGAATGTAAAAGGGTGTTCATTAAGGAAATAGACATGACAGCTTCTTTAAAAAAATAGAAGGAAGCTGGACAAGAACGGAAGGGGAAGGCTAAAATTAACATTCATGGGTTAGATCAAAGATGTGGCTTTTAGGCCAAAAAGATTATACTGGACAGAGGCAAATGGAAAGTATTGCATCAGAGACACCGACAGGGGCTCTTAAATTTACAATTTATAGTAAACATGACTTGAAACAAATAACTCTACTCAAATGTCAAATGAAAGCAATTTAGAAAAGTTTAAAATGTTTTCGTTGTATCCATTACTAATTATAATATCTATTAGAAGCGTGAAACCTAACCGTGTTTTAGAAAGTTAAAATTTGTAACATAATTGTTACATTCTGAGTAAGTGGTGTTTTGAAATCAATCTGTTCTCACGAGACATCGGCCGCGGCCGATGGGGCAGATAACAACTTATTTATAACCCTACAAAGACCACCATAGAGGTAACGTTACTTATCAACTTGATTGCTTGAATGAAGGTCGGAATTTCCAAGTAAAACACGCTTCGTTCATCTACAGTCGACATAAGTTGGATAACAATTTTATTGACATTGAAAACTATATCTATTGCACTAAATATTATTTATTTTCATGTTTTTCCAGAAAGATTAATAACACCTCCTTTTCGCCAGAAATATACCAAGCCACGTGAAAGTTAGCGAGTGTGTCGCATCTCACACAACTTTATAGCATATCTTTAATTTATTTTGATAACTTGCGCAGGTTATCTCACGACGTCTTGCTTAACCGTAAAACTACCAGAAGCCTACAGATTCACACTTAAACTACTCAGCCACTAAAATTCAAGAGTTGAATTTTCAGGATAATTATATAAGTGACCAGCGGCTTTGCTTTTTATGTATCATTATACAATAACATATATATTTATAGGCACTCCGTTGGTATCCATAAAATACTACACGAAGCTGTTTGTATACTTTAGGAAAACCTATAACTGGCATTGTAATCTAAACACTTATAATTAAGGTTTCTTATGTATATTAATGAAGCTGTTGGATCTCTTAATAAACAAAATAAAATAAAAAATATATAAAAGGCTTAAAGTTGTGAAGGGTTAAGGGAGCTGCATCCCAAATGGATGCAGATCTTCCGAAATCCGTTCTACAAAACATTGATTTTAATAATAGCTGCTCAGACATCGTAAATACTGAACATAGTTGCGCTCATAAAAACTACCAAGACAACTATTAATATATTCACACAATTGAGACGTCGGCAATAGATCGCCGCCCGAGCTATTACGACTACGGCACGACCGTGTCGCGATTATTTTTATCCGATCAAGACGCATAACTGGCTCTTCATTACGTATTTTGCAAACCGTAATGACATTTGCCATAGTGAAAAAGACCAAAAGTATAAGTTTATTGTACCTACTTAATTGGTTCCTAGTTATAATTAACATTAAATAAATAAATACATGGCACTACTGCTTCTAAAGCAGTTAATTCAACAAAACTTCCTTGCCTATGACACTGTCTATGTCTACGATAGTTATGCGCAGTGTGTAAATGTCATCACGTACATAAATGATCTACTATACACATCACTAGTTCATAACAAGAACTCTAAAAAACTAGCCAATAAAATATCAGTTTATATTACAATATTACCAGGTAAAAAATAACCTAGAAATATTTTTGACGTTAGCAACTAGCCGCTAGCTGTCAGTTTGACCTGTAAACGGACACTAGGCCGTTGTCCCCAACCTATCTAACGTTTTGTTTTAACAAAGGGTAAAAAATACAACATCTTCATGTCCATGAATGGTGGTCGTGGTTCGTTCCTCTGCACCCACTATAATTCAAGATGTATCGCTCGCCTGGTGGTTCCATAAAGAAACGATTGGATTTTGTCGGCGTATGGTCATTAACCGTTGGTTTATGTGTTTGTGAAAGAAATATCAAATTAGTAACGTTTAATTAAATTTTCCTAACAGGAACTTAACACAACTAAATTTCCTAACTAAACCTTACTATTCTTAACCTCGAAAACTTGTACTATGAGAGCTAGGCATAGATACATATACCTTTATCTATTTTCATACATATGTCTATCTTCACGCCTTCCTACAAGGCACCCCGAAGGAATAGTCGAGGTGTATAGGTAGTACCTTAAATACCTAATTAATTCAAAGAATATTTCCTTTATTCTACTTTGACAGTAGTCGTAATTCAGCTATGTGACAGATGAGAACTCAATGGGTACATACTGCTTGTTCTCCCATCTAAATACTGACCTGTGAGACAAGGTCCTTATAATAATATTATAATAAAGCCATTTATTTGTTCCAAATCTCACTTTCGATATATGTTACAATGTTTGTTAGTAAATTGTTGTTAAATTTAAGAAACTTATAATTAATGTTAGTTTTTTTATGAGATTTGGACCCCTGTTTGGGTAAAGGCCTCCTCCATCCTTTTCCATGACTCTCTGTCCTTGCCTGACTATCCAGTCGTTGTCTGCGACATGTTTTATGTCATCAGCCCACTGTCTTAATTGTCGACCAACATTCCTTTTCCCCATTGGCCGTTCCATCGTATGGCTTCAATGGTCCATCTTCTGTCTGTGTATCGTGAGATGTGTCCGGCCCATCTCCACTTAAGTAATAGTGCATGCCTGAGAGCATCGATGAGTAGTTTTTTACGAATAAAATACAAGGTCCTTATAATCGTTCAATATGCGAGGTAGCAAACTATGCCACGACCTCCCTTGGTTGCAGCTAACCATTATTTTCAAATTGATATTCGACTTCGTAAATGTGTATGTTAGTGCACTCGCTTAAAAACAATTTAATAAGGCTGCGTTTAAATTGTATGCCGCAGCCCATCGGCTACAAAGCGAGGGCGTAAATTTTTTTATTTTCTAGATTTTCATTACGTACAAGCTCTGTGGCTGGACTTGTTTATTTTCGATATACAGTGTGATACCAACCTTAGACAACAACACTTATAACTTAGTGCAAATGCTTGGCCATCATAGACAAGCGGGTTATTTTAAGGACGTGTTTGTTTTTGTGCAGCAAATAATACAGCAGTGTTTTTGGCATTTTTTTGAGTTTCTTGGAGAGTTTCTTGCCGGTTATTCTCCATGGTAGCGACCAACCCGAACCGTGCTTCTTTTTCGACGTTTTATAAGTGCCCACCTGGGCCTATGTGAAATAAAAAGATTTTGATTTTGATTTTGATTTGTTCTTTTTGGAGCAGGCACTGGTCAGGAACCATAGTGCCTATTTTTCCATACATAGCTTTAAATTGCATTGAAATTAAAGTTAAAAAAAAACTTATTTCAAGTACAGCATAATGGCCAGATATATTAAAGTTATACTTATGTATCACTCCGAAAAATAATAGTCTGTTATTTCTGGGATCTACTTTAGAATCGGAAAGTCTTAATGTAATGAACCTCATTTCGGTTTCTTTTCAAAGAGTGGATTTGGCTCAAGATCAACATGTATGACATCAAAAACTCCCACATGCCCATTGCGGTCCTGAATACGAGACAAAACTTACTTTTAGGGCACCAAGCTTAACCAACCATAGTCCGTCTTTGTGAAATTTAAAAACCAACTGCCTTATGTGCTTCTCTATGGTCGTGTTTCTTTTAGCATCCTGTATAATCTGTGTGTTGGTTGCAACATTGTTTCAACTTTCAATAGCATTTTACCATAGGATGCGGGAATACTTGATAGATTCGCAAATGATAGAAGAACCCTAGTAAGTTAAAGAACTGGTTACAGAGTAGGGTTTCACAGTAATCTGTTTGAAAGGACGGCGGTTAACACCAGCAAAACTGCTACTCTGTGATATTGAGCTATCGCCTGGGAACGAGACAGGTTTATATACGACATATATGTCTATCCCACAATGAGACACACTAAAAGGATACAGTCTCAACAATAATAAAATAAAACATACCTATTACGTCAATGAGTAGTGTTGAAATCATAAATCGATTCACTGATAATAACAATTGTAATTTCAAGTGTCTTATTAAATACTCATGCAATATTTCCGAGGAAAACTAATGCAAAACTTTTTCCCTAAATATATATTACTACAATATATATTTCCACAAAGAATTCAATCAAATTGTTTTGTGGTAATTAATACCTACTGCTATTTATCATCTGAACATCTGGAGCTTCTATTTTTTAGTGGTGCATCTCAGGCTGCGCAGCAAACATTAGTATTTATATATCTACAATAGTAAATATATCTCTGGCGGAAAGTGGGTGTGAGGATACTACCCATGCACCTCTGCCTACCACTTCGGGGACCTTGATGGGGCGTGAGGATTGAGACTACTCAAGTAACTTACAGTTAGACACAGTCACATTGTCGTCTTTGAATTACTTCTCAAACGTTCGAACTACCCTCATGAAGTTTCACAAACAGTGTTGTGACTCTGTGAGTGTCTTAATTCTAAAGAATCTGCAATCTTAATATTATTATAAAAAATAATATATCCTCACGCCTTCCCACAAGGGTCCCCGAAGGGGTAGGCAGAGGTGTATAGGTAATACCCACACACCCACTTTCCGCCAGAGGTATATTAGGTGCCAACGTGACAGATGGCGAGTCCATCGCCGTTACTCCAGCACGACTATACATACCTTTTCCTTTATTATATTATAGCCTTTGAATTTCTTCTCAGACGTATGCAGGTTTCCTCTCGATGTTTTCCTTCACCGCAAAGCTCGTGGTGTGACTAATCACTGTACTTAAGTTCAGAAAAACTCATTGGTACAGTCGGGATTCGAACTTGCGACCTTTGCGTCGCAGGCAACTGCTCGAACCACTCGGCCACCACGGCGTATCTTAATATTGCAGGCATTTATAAAGCCTTTTACAAATACAAATTGATAATGCGGTATTGCGTGTTTATCCTCTGTAGTGTGTATTTCATAACGATGCACGGTCCACTCGTTAGATATGTTATTGTGAGTTAGAGTGTTCGAGGTGAATCTAGGTAATATAGGACTGGTTTTTCCTGTCATAATGCTGTATTACCCAATCAGTTAGTGAACTTGATGGATGCCTGATAAATTGTAGTATTCTTGTTCTTTTGGTTCCTTCCTTCCCGAGGTAAGAGGCTTGTAGCCCTTCTAATAATTATCTTTAATTATCTTCTAAGTTTATAGTTACAGCCACAACGGGCACTTACAAAGGGGTACAGATAGTGCCATCCACGAAAACGCACCCCACCATTTTACAGCCGAGGGAGGTCGCGGGACGCGAGGAGTGTGACCCGAGTCTATTAACTGTAGTGTGCATGTGCACTCATAGGTAATTAGTGTGTACCGACAATACTTAAACATATGTGGAAGGTTGCACACTTACGCTATAAACTATGGGGAAGAATAGTAGGCGCGTATTTGTGGATGGCATCTAGCTATATCACCTAGGTGATACCGACCCTGCAAAAAATATTTCGCACCCTTAGCAAAGAAATCCATGATGTTGTTGACTATTGAAAATCTCAACGGCCATTTCGTTCTACATTTGAGAGTTTGATGTAGAAAAATCAATTGAAACTGCATAGTGTTTGACCTCAAAGACCTAAATAATATATATATTAGCTAACAAGCAATAGTAAGCGAATATGTACATTGTTTAGTTCCGGAAAGAAACAAGTGAAAGAACATGTATTAATGTCCAAAACAACGTAACAGCAAGGCAAAGCTGATATGAGTTGAATGCAACTTGCATAACCTAAATCTGATGTCATAATTGCTTGAAATTATTATCTAAGATGATGCATTCAATGAGATTCATCTAATTAATAAGCTTAATAATCTTGCAAATTTATCAACGTGAAAGTTTGCGTATGTGGATATCTGTTACCCAATCATGACTTCATCAACTGCAGATCGGATTTGGATGAAAAATTTAACTTAAGATAGATTACAGCTTAGATTAACACATAGGCCCAATTCAGGAGCATGGTTCAACTTTTATTGAACGGTCGGAGTACTCGGCACCAATGAGCATGTATAAAGTGACTGATGAATGTGGGTGAAGCGAAACAGGTCTGTAAGCCTAGAACTGACGCTCAATTCTCTCTACCTACCCTGTAAGGGACTCAGTGTCTGAGTGATGATATGCAAGTATGAATATGAAATCGGTCAGTGCCTATACAACATTTACTTTAGGTCTTCTGACCTAGATATATCTTGGTGTGATAGACGAACGTAAGTAAACCAATAGACGGTCTTCTGGTCTAGCGGTCAGAGCTCCAGGCTGTGAAGCTTGAGGTCGCGGGTTCGATTCCCGCTGAGGGTAGATACTTGGGTGATGAACACGAGTACTTATACTTTAGTCTTGGATGTTTTATGTTTTTATGTATATATCTATATATGTATGTATGTATATCGTTGTCCAGTTTCCATAGTACAAGCTTTGCTTAGTTTGTGACTAGGTCAATTTGAGTGGAATTGTCCCAAGGTATTTATTTATTAAATAGGGTTATTTTTGACCCACCATGATGCGGAACTGAAAAACCATTAATGTTTTCACCCTTAGGTAAACATCCAATTTAAACCTCATATGGGAATTGATACATACAAAGTAAAAACAAGATATATACTTAATTCATTAAGTGTTGTGTATACCTATAATTGGCTCATATATTAGACCTATTTGGGTGGCAATGTTTACTATTAAATTTTGTAATATATGTACTGTTGGTGTACCTCAATATATAAATAAACTAGCTGTCCCGCCCAGCTTCGCCCGGGTGAAAAAGTAAAATTTCCTGAAACACGATCGCAGCGCCACCTATCGGGTCCAATTGTGATGTAAGCTATCATGCCTTTCAAGTTTGATCAAACTGCACACAGTGTTCAAACTTGATTGAAATCGGTAAAGTTGTTTAGGAGCCCATCGCGGACTTGCGATAAAAATTGCCATATAAAGGTTATAGTGTGACAATCTTAAAGGATAGACATATGCTGTCGCGGACTTTTTATTAGAACTTTTAAAGAGGAACAATTCATACATGATATTTGTGTAACTTAAACCGTTTACGCAGCGCACACAACGGAAGCTCTCAAAAAGGAATATTTTTTCCCGTTCTGGCAACATTATTCATTTATGCTTCGCTCCTATTGGTCGTAGCGTGATGTTATATAGCCTAAAGCCTTCCTAGAGAAATGGACTATCCAACACAGAAATAATTTTTCAATTCCAACCAGTATTTCCTGAGATTAGCGCGTTCAAACAAACAAACAAACAAACTCTTCAGCTTTATAATATTAGTATAGATAAACCATTTAGCAAACTATGTCATTATGTTAAGTTCATGTCATATTCTATACAATATTCGAAAATATGATAATCATTACTTCTTTTAAATTTACCGATACATTTGAATAAATTGATAGATAATGGATGAATTAATCGGTCGCCCGGTAGTTGGACGTGAGGTGAACAAACGACCTCGCTCGCAACCGTTGATTTCCAATCGCCATACTACACCAGACATCCGCCATCCTGACACGAGCATGTTTTTCTTGTTTTTACTACAAAAATAACGTTAGCCTATCGAGAACGCAATATTTTCCAATCCCATACATGCATGCAAATGTAATCTGTAATGTATTACGTTAGAATATAAACTGCAGTGTCCGATAGTGACCTCCCAAATCGATACATCTCGACAATTTGACACACTGACGTACTTTAGAATTCGATTGGATGCAATCAGTCGTGCTTATAATTATATCGTTTAAGTTTCAGTATTTTCAGACTGTGCTTTTGTACATTTACACGTTCATAAATATCGGCAATACCTTCGTTTGCTTCTGCCCTCCCCTTACGTTACGTTACGTTTACTCTATGCAAAAGATCGTATATGCAAAGTACCGTCTCGTCGACTCCCCACGAGGAAATAGTGAATTGAATATTTATACAAGAAGTACATATATATTATATTATACAAGACCTAGCTCTGCTCCGCGGTTTCACCCGAGTAAAACTCGATTTCATTGTATAATTTTAGCAAGATTTATTTTAGGAATCCTTCTAAAAATCTATCTCCGTGGCAAATTTAATTCAATTCCGTTCAGCAGTTCTGGCGTGATTGAGTTACAAATATCCACACATACTCTCAAACTTTCGCATTTATAACATGAGTAGGATTTATATATGTTTTTATTATTCTACTTTCAATTTTTATTGAAAATTTTATGTTTGGATACGATCTAATATTAGAGAATTTGTTAGGTAATTATATCTAGTACTTTGAATTTATGTAAGATATGAAAATAAAGAATGTTGTCAATAATCAAAATCAACGTCGATATTGTGATTCCTTAATCACAACTCTTGTTCCTGACTGGGAACCTTCAAATACGGATGCGTAATGGCAAATATTTACAAAATAAACCCTTTTGTATAATTTCCTATTTGTAAGTTATCACTTTCATTTGTTCTTTATTCAAATCATACGATGTCAATATTTTTCTTTTTACTTTTTAACATCCAATAAACCAAGACTTTTGCCAACAGCCTATTTTGTTTAAAAAATTTTGTTATGTCGAAGTACGCGACATTATCTTGTAATTTTTGTTCCAGCCATGAACTAAAGCATGGGTCTCACGAATGAGGTGCGCGGGCCCAGGGCCAGCCCTAGGGCGCGCCGTTCGCCTGACCTGCCCCCACTACCACCCCCCATTCAACCCTGCAGCGGCTTCCTCGGCAACGTGAGTATCCAGCTTATTGTCATCATTAATTTATTTAAAAAAATATATCTTATAAAATACATTTTTAAATACGTCTCTTAAAAATACATATAAAATAGGCACATAAAATGAAATGCAAAAAAATATATAAGACCGTTGTTGAGTAAATGTTTTTCCTATATTGGCATTGACATAGTAGCGCTGCGATCGTGTCCATGTTTTAATCCCACAAGTGTCCCCGGAGGAGCAGGCAGGAGGTATAACACATTGTCTTTTTACCATGGACATATTTAGGTGCCAACGTGACAGATGGCGTGTCCATCACCGCTTCTCAGGCACGTCTACACATACTCTATGTCGTTAAATCTCTTCTCAAACGTATGCAGGTTTCATCTCGATGTTCTCTTCACCGTCATTATCATGATGTGAATTATCACTGTAAATAAGTACCTAATAATGGTAGAGTTGTGATTCGTATTTGAAATATTTACGTTGTACGCCACTACTTGGACCACTCTGCTACCACGGCGCCGACATTGATGGATAATCGATAACCGTAAAAGGACCCTTTGTCTTTGTAAGGACCCTTTATTATCGTGTAAATGTTATTAATGAATCTCGTAAGCATTCTTATCTCAACACCGATCAATTGTAGATTCATTCTCAAATCAGTTTCTCTGAGTTATTTGGTAGAAAAAACCCCTTTGTCGGAAGCATATCTGGACCATAATTTTCAAAGAGATCTTACAAAACATCGGAAGTGACCATTTTTTGTTGAATATTTCGATCGTTATCTTAATGTCAGCTCGATATGATATTGTTTCAACAAGCGTGCTTAGATGCACGCCTCAATAACTCATAGAGATTTTTATCTCGTAATAAAGATTATGGTAATTTATATATATTTGATATTAATTATGACTAATTGTCGGTTATTTTTTATATTAAGACAGCAATTAAAAGAAATTTATAACCTTGCCTTTAAAATATCTCAATGTGACTAGATAGTGCCATCAACAGAAACGCGCCCCACCAATTTCTAGTCGAGGGGGTCGCGGGATGCGTGGAGCATGACCCGACACTATTAATTGTAGTGTGCGTGTGCACTCATAGGTAATCAGTGTGTATGGATAATACTCAAACATTATTGGAAGGTTACACTTACATACATACATATAATCACACCTCTTTCCTGTAGGGGTAGGCAGAGACCACTTCTTTCCACTTGCTACGATCCTTACATACTTCTTTCGCTCCGTCCACTTTCATTATTCTCTTCATACATGCTCTTCGGTTTAGGGTACTCTTGACCTGGCCTTTTTTCTAGACGTCCCTAATTTGGTCTAGAAACGTCCACCTAGGTCTACCCCTTCCAACACTTTCATCCACACTCGCCTTATACACTTTTTTCGTCAATCGTTCTTCATTCATTCTCTCGACATGGCCAAACCATCTCAGCATACCTTTCTCAATTTTTGTCACTACATCTTCTTACACTATAAAATGTGAGAAAGAATAGTGGGGCGCGTCTTCGTGGATGGCTATCTATACTATGCGGGACTTGAAACCATGACGTCTTGATGTTTACAGCAGCCGAGCTACTGTGGTCCTGACTTGTGTGTCAAATCTTTATCAAGATAAAGTATAATTCTGAAATGTCAGGGATATATATGGGTCTTACCATGGCATGCTATAGCCATAATTCAGTATGCGAAAGCGACAGATGCATATGACGTGTATAAATCTGTCCCTTTCACTCTCAAAGCCCCTGATAGCGCTCAAGAATCGTGCTAAGCCCCAAACGGGGCCATTTAACTACTCCATTTATCACGATCTGACTTTTATACCGACTTAACATTAATTTTCACCCAGTAACTCAAGCAACCTAAATGTATTACGTTACTCGTTGTGCCCCGCGATGTCATCCGCGTGTTATTTCATTCGTACCCTTGAGAAGTAACATGATATATTGATATTCCACTAATATTATGAATGCGAAAGTTTGTGTGGATGTTTGTTGCGTATCATATAATAAAACTACTATTAGAGATAATTGATTGTCTCTGGCCATCTCTGTGCCATTTGATTCCGGTTTTTATTTAACACATATGATATATATTTTTTTTAAATCATAGTTTCAGGCGCATTAACCCAATGCACACAGCTAGTACCTATAAGCATATATACTTACCTATATAAAGAGATCTAGTATTTTGATAAATATAATTCGAAGAAATTCAAGGGCGTATGTATGTACGCCGTTACTCAAGCACAACCAGTGCTTGAGTAACGGCGGCAGACTCGCCATTTGTCACGTTGGCACCTAAAATATATCTCTGGCGGAAAGTGGGTGTGTGGGTACTACCTATATACCTCTGCCTATCCTTTCGGAGACCCTTGTGGGAAGGCGTGAGGATATTATTATTCTTAATTAGTACCCACATAGTTCTCGAGATTCGCGCTTTGCAACGAACAAACTCTGCCTAGTTATAATATAACATTGATAATATAACATAATAAAGATTGTATCGCTGCACACCGTTACGGTGTTACGTTATACATACCTTTTAGCGTCCATAGAGCGCTAATCTGCAGATATTTCTTCGGAGGAGGGCACGTTCCATTTCACACGCGAGCTCTGACCATTTGCATAAAATTAAGTAACACCGTTTTGCTTGCCAACTTTCCTCCGGTTATCAACGGCCGGTTTAAGAGCTTTAACGGTACTGCGAAGAAAGTGATGCATGAATCAAACCGATCGACGGGCGTGCTTCCAACTCAACGGGCTAATAAGTCGCGCTGATAGATGTGAGTACCCTCGCGGCCGAGTGGTTCGAATGGCGCCGGCATCTTGCAAGATCGAATCCCGACTGTACCAATGAATAAGCCCGAACTTAAGTACAGTCGTTAGTCACACTACAAGCGTCACGGTAAAGGAAAACATCGAGAGGTAACCTGCATACGTTTGAGAAGAGATTCAAAGGCGTATGTATAGTCGTGATTGAGAAACTGGCCATCAGTCACGTTGGCACCTTCATATATTTCCACTCTTTCGCACCGCATATTATTGTTCTATTTAGTACCTAAATATTAACAATTTTGTTCATGACATCAAGGTTCTTACGGTCACTTCTTACCATCATAAACATCGGTGTAAGTAAAGCTAGTACCGTAACGTATAATCTGATTCTATAAAGATCCGCTAAAGCTCTGCGCTGCTGTATCACAAATCGTAGGCAATTTATGCGCATGCGCTCCAGGCTGGGGCGCCGCAATCTTCTTAACTCCATAAATACTCTCTCATACCTACTTATAACCTTATTAAAATCTTAATGGTCGAGTGGTTTAAGTAAACGGCAACTAAAAGTTGGCTGGTTCAAATCGTCAAATGTCGGTGGTTCAAATGTCGGTGGTCTGTGGTATTTCTGAACTTATAAACTAATTAAATACTAGTTACACACCTCCAATGCCCTCCCAACCTGTGGGAAGGCGTAAATATATAAGGTAACTAGCTGACCAGCGCAACTTCGTCTGCGTACCTAAGAGAGAGAGTTGTTTCAGTAATGAATCTTCCGTGAATTTAAAAAAGTATTGTTGTACGATGAGATATCGCAAAAACTAATTACAAAATCAGTTCGCTGAGTTCAACTGTTCCGTAGTGAGCCGACCACGCATCTGAGTTGTGGGGTTATTTTAACATTATGATATCTATCTTCTAAGATGTTGATTGAAATCGAGTGATGTCAAGTACAATTTCGTTTACATTTAAATACTCGTCATTAATAACATATTTATTTGGATAAGGATTAATATTATGTTGATAAAACATCTTCGGAAATAATGCATTGATTTCGAACAAATTTAATTACCATAAAAAGGTTATAGTGAGTCAATCATAAAAGATAGACATATGCGGACTTTTTTTAGAACTTTTAAAGAGGAACAATTCCCTCATAGTCATACGTGATATTTGTTTAACTTAAACCGTTTACGCAGCGCACGCAACGGAAGCTCTCAAGAAGGAATACCTTTTCCCGTACTGGCAACATTATTCATTTATTCTTCACTCCTATTGGTCGTAGCGTGATGTTATATAGCCTAAAGCCTTCCTAGAAAAATGGACTATCCAACACAAAAATAATTTTTCAATTCCAACCAGTAGTTCCTGAGATTAGCGCGTTCAAACAAACAAACAAACTCTTCAGCTTTATAATATTAGTATAGATATATATTCAGAAATACGATTAACATTAGAACATTTCCTAGATTTACAATTAATTTAATTCTGTTGGTTACTTCGAAAGTCATTTTTGACTAAATCCATATTGTACAAATGCAGATATACATATTATATGTAGAACGTGAATCTACGTTTGAATTAATTACGCGTTCGATAAATCCTTTTTGTAACGCTAACTGTCAATTAACGCTACTAAGAATAGATGCAAAGAAGATTAAATGTTGCCAATGAATTAAATTTTGTAACCAATACAAAATGGCTGCTCTACTGTACAGTACGTAGCATTAACATCGTAAATCTGACATTGATACCATCAGAGATTACTAACGGATTACAAGAACTATTTAAGTACCCTGTATATACATGTGAACGCATTTAGGTGTAGGTACGTTTGTGTTACTCTCTATGTTGGTAACGATCACGAAATCATTGCAATATTTTTTTTTATACAACAAGAGTGGCAAAGCATACGGCCCACCCGATGGAACACAATTACCGAAGCCTATTCACGCTTACAATACCGAAGTATCACTTGCTCGTTGCTACTCTGTGTTCGGAGAGTTATACTGTGTTGGCAGCATAATGGGACTAATCTCTCTGCTGCCTACACAATATAACAATCCTCTCCCTCCCCAAGGAGCTCATTACTAGAAACCTTATTCACCGCTTAGGAACACAAAACAATAAATTGTGTTATTTGGCTACGGACTTCTATAAGGTGGAGGTCCTGCCCCAGTCGGGCAGCTCCAAATTCGAACGGGAAACCGAAATGGCAATTATTTTTGCGTAGTTTCTGGAAGAAGGGACGTTAGAAGACCGCGATCCGTCTCTTGATAGTCACCGAGGAATCAAGGATGGCAATGTTAGAAGAGACCGAAGAATGTGGATGAATCCATATATATTTCCGATTTCGGGTACACTTGTTGTTCCCCTGCTCGAGTCGTCACTCGATTCTACGTGTTTCACGATTTAGGTAGTTGGAACGTGGTCTTCGTCTGCCTCTGTTTCTCTTTCGTATTGTATATCTGTTTAGTTTTTTTCTTACGTAACATGCCTTTCTTCGCCTTTACAATTACACCGGCATTCACGCCAGTTGCTTTGCGAATCTCTTCACTGCGGTTTCGTTCTAATGTCGCTATACCGCACACTATTCGAAGGGAACGCATCTCATAATTATATGTATATGATATTTCTAACTTATTGTGTATATTTGCTCCTTTCCACAAGGGTCCTCGAAGGTGTTGGTAGAGGTGTGTAGGTAATACCCACATTTTGCCGTGGTGATAGATGTATTTTACGTCGATAGTGACAGATGGCGAATCCATCGCGGTTTGTCAAGCACAATTATGCATCCGTATTTGAATTCTTCTCAAAAGTATGCCGGTTTCCTCTCGATATTTTCTTTTACCGTGGTGTGAATATCACTGTACCTAAGTTAAAAAATCTCATTGGTCCATCCTGGATTCGAACTTGTAATCTTTGTGTTGCAGTGTCTTCCCAAACCACTCGGCCACGACGGCTCAACGTATATTATAGATGATAATTAGATGTATCTTAATGTAAGGGCTCCGTGGCAGAATTATTTCAAATTAAGTCATTTTAAGCATTAACTTTACGGAACAGGCGAGTTACTAATTGGTCGCTACCGTTATCTCAGTAAAATTTCGCGGTTATAACTCCAACGGACATTACATGGAATTTACAATTTGAACTCATTAACGCAGGTACCCATACTTTCTTGAAAACGTTTAAGCGTTTCCTGTAGTGCGTTTTAAGGGTCTATATAAAGACTGATGTAGCGATCTATTTGGGGAACTTCTGGCGGAAAGTGGGTATTACCTATACACCTCTGCCTACCCCTTCGGGGACCCTTGTGGGAAGGCGTGAGGAATTTTCCGTGAAAATTGAGAGCGCTGTTCATCCTTTCAGGAAATCTTGAATATATACGATATATAATATATACGAGTAACTATCCTTTCTTATGATTTTCCTTAGCCAATACTTGAACGTAAGTACAGTGATAAGTCACTCCACGAGCTTTACGGTTAAGGAAAACATCGAAAGGAAACCTGCATACGTTTTGGAAGATATTCAAAGACGTATGTATAGTCGTGCTTTAGTAACGGCGTTGAATTCGCCGTTTGGCACCTAAAATATATCTCCGGCGGAAAGTGTGAGTACTACCTCCTCTAGCTATAATTCTTTAAGGCTTACAGGGCACATAACATTATCCTAAGAGAAAGAGAAAAACGTTATATTTTAAAATACCAGCGATTGATACAGCAGGGCGTGGCTAGTAGGTACATACAGCAAAGTACTAACATTTGTCGCCACAATCCGCCTTACATAGTTGCATACAATAGCCTACTGCGTGGAGCTTTGTATTGTCATTTGTAGAATGTAGGTCCATAGCAGGATTTGCTGGGCTGTTGGCACTAGTTGGCACATAAAAGCACGGCTACAGAAGACAATAAGAGCCGGCGCACGCCTGACCCTAACATTATGGGTATTTGCCTTATTGTATAGAGTACCACTGTACACTACGCCATTACAGAAGAAATACAAAATTTTGTCTATTCCCACAAGGGTCCCAAAGGCAAAGTTTCTTAGTGTTTCTTAACACCCTCGCCTGAGATATATTTAGATGCCAACGTAACAGATGGCCGTCCGTATCACAAGCGCTATATATTGCGTTTATATATATTTCGTTTTCTATGTAGTTAGTATGGCATACAAATACGCTTGTCTCGTGGTAAGCGGTTACCGCTATCTAAAGACACTCGCAACACCAAACCAGTTACATCAATTCTCACCCTTCTTGAATAATCATGTTGTACTCTCTAGGGAGAAATTTAATGGGATCACAATATTCAATAAAATTTTTTATTTTAAGTAGTACAAGAGCTTGGACCCTTCCAATGCATATTGCAAAGGCACGTCATATGAAAATAATTTTCTTGTCATTTAAAATCCGATCTTAGAATAATAGATTCAATTATTTTATATTATATTGAGACAACAAAGAAATATGCTCATTAGGCAAATGTTTATCGCCTGCGTGAGCGATGTTGTAGCTTGCAAATTAGCACAGGAAGTACATAGAGCTTGTGCCTGTCTGTCTTATTTGAATGAACCCAGAAAGATAAATATGTATGTAATAAATGGGAAGAAAGCCGTGGTGGCCGAGTGGTTCGAGCAGTTGCCTGCAACACAAAGATTATTAGATACAGGTACAGTCGAACTTGGAATCTTTGTGTTGCAGGCAACTACTCAAACCACTCGGCCATCACGGCTCATAACATAAAAGTATCATTAAGTATCTCTCGGTGTGAATGTTCTTTTGCTACGAAGCTAATGGTCACATCGTACTGGACAGAAAGCTGATAGCTCTTCTCAAATTGAATGAGATCTTTCTCAGATACAAGTTAATTTAAATCGATACCGTAACTGAATACCTGCAAAAGGTAACTGTAAACGTCTTAGTAATAAGATATCCAGCTACAAAGTTAGATACGAGTAAATGTATGAAAGTATCAATTAAGCATAGTGCTAAGTATTGGATTAAAGATAGCCTACATACTTCTTAGACGGCCTACTTTTAAATGGGTTTCGAGATTATATATTTACGTATTTTTTTAAATAGTAAAAACAAATTTAATTGTTTGAATAGTGTAAGCCGTGGTGGCCGAGTCGTTCGAACACTACCTGCAACACAAATAATGCAAGTTCAAATCCCGAGTATAGCGATGATTTTTTCTGAACTTAAGTACAGTGATTAATCACACTGCGAGCTTTACTGTGAAGGAAAATGTCGAGAGGAAACCTGTATACGTACGAGAAGACATTCAAAGATTTATGTAGGCCATGCTTAAAATTGAAATTGGTGTTTTACCTACACACGCCTTAGTATACTCCCCGGGTATACTCAATTAATAATGAAGATTTTCTTTAATAAATACTGCAGTACTGGTGATGAGCTGTTCCATATGTTCCACAAACAGTTCCTAAGTTTCCATTCCTGTCGTCGGTCTGTTCGAAGTTACGCGGGATATGCAAAACTGCAATTAGTAGCGAGACCTTGCGCGTGCGCAAATCCATCAATGCCAGGGCTTTCTTCACCAGGAGATTTTTTTTGCGGATTTATAACGTTCTCGTTAAAAGCTAATGATTGAGTTTCAGTATAGTTTTATAATTTGACGGCCGTCTGGTCTAGTGGTTAGAGCTGACTGCGAAACTTTAAGTTGCGGGTTGGAATCCTGCTGAGGGCAGATAATTGTGTGATGAACACGAGTATTTCTATCTTAGTCTTGGATGACCAATGTATTTATGTATATATCTATCTTTATAAGTAAATATACCGTTGTCTAGTTACCATAACACAAGCTATGCTTAATTTGGGACAAGGTCAATTTGTGTGGAATGACCCAATGTATTTATTTATTTATAATTATAAATAAATAAATACTAAAAATTATATAAAATACTAATACTAAAATAATAAATACTAAAATATTCGTCAAGCGCCATGCACATAAATCATGGATGCGAAGACGACATTTGTGTTATATATATATATATATATATATATATATATATATATATATATTTACTATACTATGCAGTTGTTAATCGTTAACCCTATTCGGTGTATGCGTCAGTAATCGTATGCAATTGCGCTTATGTCACTGCCAATCTAAGTCGTTTCTAGACCTTTGAAGACGGCTTGCCGACTCGATGTGAATTGACTTGCGTACTTAATTGCACTGCCTCATTCATAAAATTTTTTGTTTTTATTTATTTTTTCTGCCTTTGAATACATAAAGTTTTGTTGTTGCCATAGTTTCAATTCAATTCAATGTATTTTTCAATTGGGCCCTAAATGGGGCTTGTGTTAGGGCGATGACCGCTTACTTCCGAGCCGATCGTTGCTTTGCTTTGGTGTATAAAAAAATCGTTGTATGACACTGAAATGGTCTTTTGACTATCATAGACTGATTCTCACCGAACAAACGCCATTTTCATTAATATGACCATAGACAATATAAAACATGAATAATAGTCAAACAAAATCAACACGAGAATCAAACCGAAGCCCGTTTCAAAGGGCGTTAACTTCAGGGCAACCTGTATCGCTGTCCCAGAAATGAAATGCAAAACAGTCTCCGAGTGGGCCAGGTCGCTAGAACCAGTTGGCATACATCCGGCCATCATGGTACATTGTCGGTGCACCATGGAACGCATTACGCACCTATTTATGCGTTATTCGTGTTTTGGTTTGCGGCTATAGACTAAAAGCTCTATGGTATACCTTTATGGTATGAGTATATTAGACAGATTGAGGGAATTTTTGGTGGGAAACCTGATTATGTACTATATGTAGTAATAATATATATATATATATATATATATCTTCACGCCTTCCCACATGGGTCCCCGAAGGGGTAGGCAGAGGTGTATCGGTAGTACCGACACACCCACTTTCCGCCAGAGATATATTTTAGGTGCCAACGTGACAGATGGCGAGACGCCATTACTCAAGCACGAGATCGCCATTACTCAAGCACGAGGTACAGTCGGGATTCGACCTTGCAATCTAGCTCATCCCCCGTCAAACCTAATATGAGAACCTTAATTAAATTATCGGGGTTGTAAACGCGACCAACGGTATTGAAACTAAATTTTATTGTTCCCTTTTTTTATATTACATTAGATAGGCGAATAGTTCGCTAAAGGACTGGGAAAAAGGCTTTAATTAAAATCGGTTACATTAATTTAGATTATTCTCGATTTGGAATGTTTGGTACTTTACTTGCAGAGACGTGTAAAGTAGTTAGTTACGCTGTTTAAATATATGTAACTTACAAATAAATTAACGAGCTTACGACACTGCGTTTTGAGTTCACATTCGTTTGAAAAATTATGATTTACGAGTCAAAGGAACCATCAAGAAGTGAAATTGTGACCAAAAGAGTAGGTACAATTTGTTACGTAAGAAAGGATTGCGTAAATCAACCTTATTTAACTGGCAACTGCCAAAACATATTTAAGTAACAATAGTGTTTAGAAAAATCACTCTTTGACTATTTAGATCTTTCGACCTTTAAGTTAAAAGACGCTTTGTACGCGGCACAATACTTTCGCTATTCTTTGAGATTTGAAAAATTGATTATTTTCTTGTGAGCGATTCTCGACCTTATGTATTGGGATGTTGGTCAAAGCTGACAATGTATCTTAGCTATCAATCGAGTGGCAGTGAAAGCTGTGTGTATTACAAGTGATTGCCCGTGGCTTGACTCCCGTTAATATAAATTTAGGCAATCGGTATATTTTTTATTTTAGTAAAAGGTTTACCAACAATTTTTAACACTGAATACGTTTAGTAAGTAGTAAAATTGTCAATACACATAGGAACAGTGAAACAAAAGATAAACACCTTTTACACCAAAACGAAAGACAGTTAATTCTATACAGGACAAAAAAATTATAAAATAATCTTTGAATTTCTTCTCAAGCGTATGCAACTTTCCTTCACCGTAACGCTCGTGGTGCGACTAATCACTGTACTTAGTTAAGAAAAACTTATTGGTTTCCAACTTGCAATAAAAAAAAAAAGCCGTGGTGGCCGAGTGGTTCGAGCAGTTGCCTGCGACACAAAGATCGCAAGTTCGAATCCCGACTGTACCAATGAGTTTTTCTGAACTTAAGTACAGTGATTAGTCACACCACGAGCTTTACGGTGAAGGAAAACATCGAGAGGAAACCTGCATACGTCTGAGAAGAAATTCAAAGGCGTATGTATAGTCGTGCTTGATTAACGGCGATGGACTCGCCATCTGTCACGTTGGCACCAAATATACCTCTGGCGGAAAGTGGGTGTGTGGGTATTTATTACCTATACACCTCTGCCTACCCCTTCGGGGACCCTTGTGGGAAGGCGTGAGGATATATATTATAACTTGCAATATTTGTTTTGCGGGCGACTACTCGAATCGCTCTGCCGCCACGGTGACATCATATTATATTTCTTTTATAAATGTATATATCTTTATATGAGATTGAGAGAATGAATATTTGTAATCTTTGTGATGCAGGCGCCTAGTCTAACTACTCGGCCACTACCGCTTTTATAAATATATGTATATATATCTCTGTGATAAATAGGAATTTAACCGTCTTCATGTACATATATACTGGACACAAACTCGTCGAAATTATTTATTCATTACCAAACAACGCCATTTGAAATGAAGTCGACATTCAAAAGCCAGTAAATAATGACGTAAAGTCCGAACTTCATACAAGTAATGTATGGCACCATACAATACGGCTAACGAGAGGAGCGATAAACAAACCTGAAACAATACCACCTTACAAACCACGAGCGGATGATCGATCGTTCGATCGGTCGTGAAAGTCGTTCGATGAAGGTCATACGTGCCCACAGCGAAAGTTTATGGGGTATTTGTGAGGCTAGCCGGTCAAGTGTATGAAGGTAAGGTGGGCAATCAAATATAGGCCACCACTGCAGATGCCCTTATCTTGAACACACTTTCATTTTCATTAATTTCTTATTACTTACTTATTGTAGTTCGAATCCCGAGTGTACCAACGAGTTTTTCTGAACTGAAGTACAGTGATTAGTCACACCATGAGGTTTACGGTGAAGGAAAACATCGAGAGGAAACCTGCATACGTCTGAGAAGCAATTCAAAGACGTATGTATAGTCGTGCTTGAGTAACGGCGATGGACTCGCCATCTGTCACGTTGGCACCTAAAGATAGATCTTTAGGTGCTAATAGTATCAAGTTGAATTAAATTCGGCACAGAAATAGGTTATTAGCTTGATTAATGAATATGATTAAAATATAGCCAAAAATAGATCTAAATAAAATTACTACTAATGAAATCGATATTTATGCGGGCGAAATCACGGGGCGTAGCTAGTATACAAAACGGCAATATGGCGACAAAAAACGTGTACAACTGCCCGCTATTATTTTTAAATCTTAATTCTCTTGGACGCAACATACCGTCATACTTGAAAGCATTTATATTGTATTTACTAATTACTAAGCTTTCTTTTAAAATCACTTTAAAGGTCGTAAGAGCATTGAGTAAAGATCCAGTTGCATAGTTATGCGCTTTGAAAGCTTTTTTTCTGTGTACACAAATGCCGGGTGCACACTCAATGCGCTCGTTTGAATCATTAGATGCCCTTTGTAAAACAATTTTTCAATTAGACCTGACAACTTAATGGTTACGAGTTGGTTTCATTGCACACGCGATTGAAACAGAATTAGCGAGAGCGATTCTGTTCCGTCGTCCACCATGGAAGGAGGAAGGAAGAAGACGGATTTATAAACGTATACACCAGGATGAGGAGGCTGAAGTAGACTGCATCCAACTACCTAGATCAAATCGATCAGACACTCAAGGATGGAAACATCGAGTGTATTCGAAACTGGCAAGCATGTATGAATGGATTAGCTTTTCACTCTCCGTCTACCCCGTGAGGGACTCGGCGTAATGCCTTGTGCTTATAAATATACATCTGTCCTACCCTTGAATAGTGATGGCATTAGAAGTATGGTAAAAAGTTATGGTAAAACATTTGCTGCATTATTATTAACTCTTTATCTCAGGGATGTGGAACTGCTTCTCTTTAGTATAGATTATATCATAAAAGATAGGAGAACACCGCTTTACCTCGAACACCTAATTTAATATAATAATAATAATAATATATCCTCACGCCTTCCCACAAGGGTCCCCGAAGGGGTAGGCAGAGGTGTATAGGTGATACCCACACACCCATTTCCGCCAGAGGTATATTAGGTGCCAACGTGACAGATGGCGAGTCCATCGCCGTTACTCAAGCACGACTATACATACGCCTTTTGAATTGCTTCTTAGACGTATGCAGGTTTCCTCTCGATGTTTTCCTTCACCGTAAAGCTCGTGGTGTGACTAATCACTGTACTTAAGTTCAGAAAAACTCATTGGTACAGTCGGGATTCGAACTTGCGACCTTTGCGTCGCAGGCAACTGCTCGAACCACTCAGCCACCACGGCTTATACCTAATTTAAGATGTATACATACGCAACTTACCGTATTATGAATCTGTGTATAAAATATTTCGTATGTTAAATTATTAATTAGACTACAGGTGTCAGTATAAAACTATGAAGAATGTCGGCACGAGAATCGCCGTAATATTTATTCGCGGATACAGGATCTTGTCTACAATGCAGAAGGCTATTGTTATACCGCCTCAGCCTTGCCCCGCTCTCGCTTCAGCTTAGTACCCCGCTGCGGCTTATGTCCGTGTCGTGTTCCTACTGTAGGAATGCAATCGTCAGTAACAGTATAATTGATATAATTGTTGCCTGACACTCGGTAGCTTTTTCTGTGATTTTCCACGCTTCGCCGTCGCGTAACAAACAATGCTTGTTTATTGTTCCCTTCTGATGAACTGTTTGGTTCTTTGAGAGCTTTTTATTGACCAATTAGCAAAGGCTCGACTTAGTTTTGTTAGGTACCGTATGAACCAATAGCGTTGTTGTGGATGCGACTGTGAAGCGTGTGGATATCGTAGAAGATGTAGAATTGGTTAATCGATCTTTCTAATGCAATGGAACAGCAATGCCCTAAGACGAGTTCCCTTTTCCTACCTCTACGAGGATCATTTTGGAAGGTTTTGTACATATCTAATTTTGATATTATTTTGTATAATGATTTTAATATGATTAATATTAATTTACGAGCCGTGGCGGCCGAGTGGTTCGGGTAGTTGCCAACACAAAGATTGCAAATTCGAATCCCGACTGTACTAATGGTACGAGAGGAAACCTGCATATGTTTAAGAAGAAATTACGTATTGCGTACGAAGGGCCCCCCCAGACTCTCGCAAGTGCCGGCCCGAGCCGAGCCAGTAGCGCAAATCCCCTCCCCAAATAACTAAATAATAATAAAATACCAGACCAGCCCAGCTCCCTTGCTCGCGAACCAGCAACGCCCTAAGCCGAGGTCCGACCCCACAGGGGGCGCCCTTAGCTGTGTTGCTTAGTACTTAAGTGCCTGGCTGGAGGCCTAGGTCTCGCCATTGACCGGTTAAGTAGCAAAAGTTCCCGGAACTCACGCTACGAGAGACATTACAAAAAAAAAAAAAAAAGCGTACGAAGGAAAGACATATATCTAGTCTTGCTTGAGTAGCGGCGACGGACTCGCCATCTGTCACGTTGGCACCTAAAATATATCTCTGGCGGAAAGTGGGTGTGCGGGTGCTACCTCTGCCCACCTCTTCTCTACTACTCTTCAGATGTACATACACAGTCACACGTACATCCAGAATGTGTACATATGTATTTGTAATAGGTAGGTTTAATAAATTAACACATAATGGTATTGTAATTGCAAGTCTTCGATTGTCTAAGTAAGCTTTACTTAGACGAAGGAGAAGTATAGGGATTTCTATGCGTTTCATGGGAAAGAAATGTTAAAGAGATCTGTATGTAACGTTAATATTAAGATTTTAAGGCTAGACATACTTTTATTAACTAAAATAAAATTAAACTTAAAATATTAGTAAGTATTTAACCACAAAATTAAGATTTATCGTAGTTTTGTATTAAGTTGTTTACAGGCAGGTAAATTGGGTCACATTAAATTTTATGTTTCACTGATCGTATTTTCTTAATGAATATTAACATTCACGGACTGAAAGTCTAGTATTCATGTCAATAAAAAAATCATTAAGGAACAATGAAGCGAATATTTTAGCACAATGCTTTAATAGTGAAATGAAATATAACAGTATTGTTATTTTTACAAACAAGATGGATCACGTGATTACTTACGTGTAAACCATCACTGTAATAAATGTTTCAGATCTAGAAGCGATCTCTGGAATAACAATAGAATTGTCGATTTGTCTTTCAACCAATTTTCACATAGATATTTATATGGTTGATTGTTATCAGTCGAATCTTCTTCCGTTCATTGTTTCTCAGTAAGTAGCTATGTGAATTCATTTTTATTTTTCAAATAGACATATCTACTTACTTTTTATGTTCGAACTAGGGTTGTCCCTAGTTCCACATTAACATATTTGTTGCGTTCCAAAAAGATTATGGTAACAACATATCTATACTAATCCTTACGTCTTATTATGAGCTTCGGTGGTCGGGTGGTTCATGTAGTTTTAAGAGAGGTAGGGCATAACGGGTTTCCCGTTCGAATTCGGAGCTGCCCGACTGGGGCAGGACCTCCACCTTATAGAAGTCCGTAGCCAAATAACACAATTTTTTGTGTTGTGTTCCTACGCGGTGAATAAGGTTTCCAGTAATGAGCTCCTTGGGGAGGGGGGAGGATTGTTACATTGTGTTGGAAGCAGAGGGATTAAACCCATTATGCTGCCAACATACTAATAACTCTCCGAACACAGAGTGGCAACACGCAAGTGATACTTCAGTATCGTGAGCGTAAATAGGCTGCGGTAACCGTTTCCCATCAGATGGGCCGTATGCTTGTTTGCCACTATTGTTGTATAAAAAAAATGTAGTTACCTAAAGATTCCAGGTTCGAATCAGACTGTACGAATGAGTTCTATAAACTCAAGTACATTGACATATCTTTAGCGGAAAGTTTATTACCTATACACCTCTGCCTAACGCTTCGGGGACCCTTGTGGGAAGGCGTGAGGATATATTACATAGTCTATACTTCATAAAGAAGTACATACAGACATTAGGAAAGTCTCAATTCATCCATATTTTATAAGGTCTGTCTCGGCTTCGCACGGGTGGACATATAACTTTTTTTATAAAAGAAAATATAGTCTATGTCACTCAGGGTGAATGCAGCTTTCCAATTGTGAAAGAATGTTTCTAATCGGACCAACAGTTTCGAAACCTATTCAATACAAACAAAGAAACAATCAAATCTTTCCTCTTAATATTAACAATAATAATAAAGTATAGAATTCACTATAAAAGTCTACATGTTGTACATGTTTTGTGATAAGTATGAATGTGGCCAACTCGCCAGCCCTACGTGGAGTTCCCTCACTTAACATTTTACCCACGAGCGTGTTCCGTTGTAAACATTAAGATAAACGTTAGTTATTGCTACTGCTGGGACATTGTCTTTGTCTCCCGTTAAACATCGTTTTGTGATGCAGATTTGATATGGAATGGACTGAACTATGAATGCCATTACCTGCATTGCAACTTACAAAAGAGTTCTAAGTACGTGATGTGATACGCTACAAGTTTACCGGTGAAGGAAAACTTTTCTGACACACCACGAGTTTTACGTCGAAGGAAAATGTCACGGAAAAACTTGTCTTTCGAAAAAAGAGATTCGAAGACTATGGCTAAGGGACAGCGGCAGGCTTTCCTGGCATTCCTCAGCATGAGCGATCGTGGAAAGAAACCCCTCATTATTTTTAAATGACAAAGGTCCAAAAGCAATATTATCTGCAAATAGAAGGCGGTTAAGTTAAGCTTTATTGACCTCAAATCTTACACTACTACATCATAGGGTCATGGGAACAGGGCTTTGGAAAGCTCAATCTATGATACCGTAGTAACCTACTTGAAAAGCTATTTTCCAAGAGTACTAAAATCCGTGTAGCCTGTGTTTCAACTTTATGACATTTCATGGCAGTTAGTGTTTAGTGTCTGTCAATCAGTTTGATTGCCTTCGCGTTACGTAATTGGGAAAGGATTTTGTTATACATTTAGTATTATCGGTTACGTTGTTATGACGAATGTTTTTGGAACGAAGTTCCTTATCGCGCGTTGTGAAAGGGGGCTAGACGGAAAAAAATCTTACGAAAAGTTGTCACGACACTTTTTGATAATATTTTGGTAAGTATTTCGATGTAAGCTCCGCATTAATTTAATGAATAAATATTTGTTTGATTTCTTGTGTAATAAAATTTCTCCAATATGTATTTAGAATGTACTTTCAGAGTGGCCCCTTTTGATAGTGATATTTATCCCGATTGTATAAATGAGTTTTTCTGAACTTAAGTACGGTTAAAGGTACTTGTGGACACTCAGAGATGGACTCAAGACTAATGAATGTGGATGAAGCGAAAAGGTATGAAAGCTTAGAGAAGAATTATTAGAAGCTTAGAAAACTAAAACCTGAAATGTTGACTTTACTATGTTTATTGCCGCTTATTTACAAAATAGTTAGCGCTTTATTGTGTTCACACAAATATTCCACCCAGTCAGTAAGCATCGAACCTGTTACCTCCAACTTTGCAATTAGGAGCGAACCATTCAAATATTAACCCAACAGACGTAACCATATCACAAATAAGATTGCTTCGTATAAAATAGCGTGATATCGCCAATTAAGCTATCAAATAAATAAACATATTTAAATAGTTAAATGTTAAGCCAAGCTACACAATTGAAAAATACCTAAGCGTTGACATTCTAAAAAATTGTCGACGATATTTCATTTATAATATTAAATTCTTATTTTGATTAAGAGCTTATATAGTTAACTGGCCACCTATAAAATGTATACTAACTGTGCGTCGTGATTTTACCAGTTTTAAATATTATAATAATTTATGTATAAAATTGAAAAGAGAACTGGCGCTCTATACTCTCTGCCTACTCCGTTAGGGACTTGGCGTGATGATATGTATGTATAAAATTGTACGGCATGATAGCCTTTAGCCACCCTTAATTTACGGGCTAAAAAAATATATTTCCGGATCAGTGTCCTTGAAGAGGTGTATAGGTAGTACCTGCAAACAAAATGTAAGTTGTTACTATAAATAAAAAATTGGTTGATAATAAGTAATTATTTAAACCAGTGAACAACAATTTAATATACCCGTACTTTGTACCAATGCAATTTGTTCTCAAGATTGCGTACAGATTATAGAAATGGGGTTTACAGACGTAATCGGGATGGGCTCATTTATTTACGAGTCTTTATCGTTAAATGCTGAGAAAGAAGTGGTTTAAATTATGGCCGCAATCAGATTCAGCTACTTGGCGGAGAGCTGAACTACGGGGAACATTTGTAAAGTTATCAGAACATTTATTATACCAGTGCAGTTCGGAACTCATTAATAAAGTAGATAATATACTGATCTAATGGATGGTTTAGTTTTGTGTATTAACTACCTGGTCCATGTGGCTTCGTCCGTGTTTCATTAACTTTTCCATATATGTAAGTATATGAAAATAATAGGAGTTAGTTACTCCTAACATTATGAGAGTAGTGAACCTCCCTGGTAGGCAGGGTGCGGGCCAGTCCCCAGTATCTCAAATCGACGGGCACTACTTGAACATTCTACAAAATGTTTGCGGGATTTCTCCCTTCACCATAAAGCTCGTAGTGTTATTTATAGTCGCAATGTACTTAAGTTCAAAAATATTCATTGGTACAGTCAAAATTCGAACTTGAACTCATTTGAATTTTGAAGCCATTGAACCACTAGGCCACTGCGGCTCTTAAGCTTATGAAAGCAAAAATTTTAGGTATTTGGTAGGTTTATACCGATATTCCAGTAGACGGAAAATGGTTTATCACAATCAGTGGTCCATAAAGGGGTGCTTGGCCCGATGTATTGTCCCCGACAGGTTTGGATCACGACGCTGGAATCGTGATCCAAAGTCACGATTTTTGTCATTATAACTTTGTTACTCTATTGATTAATATTCGATAGTTCGGTGTACTGATGGTAGCGACCCGCTTGGAAATGACGCTTTGTTAAAAATGACATACTTGTCAAAATTCGATAGTACGGTCTATTCTTTTGTTATTTTGAACGCTATAAGGAACGAACTTTTTTCCTAGTCTTTAAACTTAGTAAACTTTGGGTGCAAGCATCCGTAGCCAGCGGTAACCGCGCCGCATGCTCGTTTACCACCTAAGTAGTTACAAAAAAACTTGTATTAAAGAAGCATCCTGATATCAATTTTCAATAACAACTATGATATCAACGATTCCATCAGCGGGAATCAAATGTGCGACCTAAAATTTCTCAGCCGGAAGTTCTGACCATTCTGAGCTCTAATAATGCAAATTGAATAAAATATATGAAACTAGGTAAACAACGTGAATCATTTATGATATGTCGCGAGTGATCGAAAGAAAATACATTAATTTAATAGAGGCCAGTTGGATAACGACCGAAATATATTAGAATAGACATATTTAAATTAACATACATAGACATATTAAAAAAAAGCCGTGGTGGCCGAGTGGTTCGAGCAGTTGCCTGCGACACAAAGATCGCAAGTTCGAATCCCGACTGTACCAATGAGTTTTTCTGAACTTAAGTACAGTGATTAGTCACACCACGAGCTTTACGGTGAAGGAAAACATCGAGAGGAAACCTGCATACGTTTGAGAAGAAATTCAAAGTATGTATAGTCGTGCTTGAGTAACGGCGATGGACTCGCCATCTGTCACGTTGGCACCAAATATACCTCTGGCGGAAAGTGGGTGTGTGGGTATTTATTACCTATACACCTCTGCCTACCCCTTCGGGGACCCTTGTGGGAAGGCGTGAGGATATATTATTATTATATATATTTAAATTAAATACAGAGATAAAGTTTCAAATAAATGCCGATATCATTCCAATATAACGATGATGCTAACACGAAACAATGTCAATAGCTGAATGTCATCCGAGTTGTATGACGTATTTCAAATCAACCAGCCTACATAAGGTGCGTCCAAATGTGCGAATGCCTTGGGCGAACATTCCGGATTCTACTTTTATCATACTAAAAAAAGTGTCCAACAAGTTTACGGCTCTCTGATGGTAAGCGATTACCATAGTTTAAAGACCACAATATTTGAAATCGCTGCCCTTTTCTTGGAAGGATTCCCCTTCTGCTAGCAGACTGCAGCTTCTAGAGTTCTGTAAACCTTAACCCCCATACTACGCAGAAACAGAGCTAATTGGCTGCGGTCTTCTGTAAAGAGGTTATTGCTCCAGTCGGGCAACTCCAGTTCTAAACGTGAGATCCGTCTACGTCTCGTAAGCTGAATATTTTGTCACAATTTTCCGTTCGCAATACAACTATATTTTACTACGTACATAATAGATATGTAATAGATATAAGCACTTTACAGAATTTAGCATGTCCTGGTTTTTTAAATTTATTGCAAAGCGTGGGTAACGAATTTATTTCACTGTTTTATATAACAAGGTTTTTTCACGATCTTGTAATCCACTTAATCTATTTCCGATCGCATAAAAATTTAGTTATTTACGAGTTAAAATACATATATTGCCTTGAAGTAGTTTATGGCAACATTGGCGTAACCAAAGGCAATAGTGCTTTTTTTCAATTACGTATGTATTTTCATGTGACCACAAATGATCATACAATTGATTTGTATCATTCCTTTGTATTAGTTGTTTGGTTATAATATTTGAATCTTCAATAAAACTGAACATGCTTTCCTCATAAAAAGGTATATGTTTTTATGAAGCTTAACATCTTTAACACGTAATATAAAATACGAATTATAAAAAGTGAATAAAGTACAAGAGATCCGTTAGTCTAAATAGAGCTGGCGCTATACTCTATATTGGTGAGGGACAAGGTTATATTATATGTATTAATCATGATACTTTTAACGAGCAAATAGTGTCGCCCACGTACGGACTCGACTCAATTAGACCTAAACCTAAAATAACATTCCTAATCCCATTAGGTACGTAATTTGCTCACAAGCGGCTAAAATCCAATTACTTTTAGACAAATTAAGTTAGTGAGTGCGCATAATAATTAGTCGAGGTAAATTTTTGGTACGTGATTATAGGTCATCATCATAAATTTAGGAGCTGAACTCCTGTCGCCTCTGATGCAGTCCCTTGCATTTTCTTCTGCCCTGTGCAACCTCTTTGACCTCCCTATACGTCATGAAAGACTCTTTTTCTTTGATCTGACCCATGTATGTTAATCTTGGTCTTTTTTTCCTCCCTTTCCCTCTACCTTTCCTTCTAAGATATTTCTAAAGAAGCTATCATCATCTTCTAAAAATTTAAACAATAAATATTACAAAGTAGAATTCCCTTCTTGTACGAGCGAAAAGCGCTATCTGTTAAGTTGGCATCTATATATATTTCTAACTACAGCGGACAAAGAGCGAACGATTAAATATTGTTATGGGGATGAAACCGCTGAGCACAGCTAGTCAGCGATAAAGCTATGTTAGTCATCCTCGCAAGTAATTTAAGCGTCCGAATATCTTCTCATTACAAGGGGCATGCCTCCGAACATGTACCTACTCGTATGCGGGGTTTCTTCTCGCAATTCGGCTCTGGTTTAATCCGGTTTTTATGACAACTTTCTAGAGATTCCCACAGTGTGTGTGTACCCTTAGAAGTGCTAATGGACTTCGTTGTTCACCAATATTACAATAAACACGTATTATCGCGCATTGGTGCTGTAAAACCTGAGGCTTTTCATCATTCGACTTTCACAAGACAACGATTTGTCAATCGTTTCATTGCTCGCTAACATAATCCAAATCGCTCTTGTTTTGAATTATACAAGATACGATCAAGGTTTAGAGGACAGTTAGGAAGGATTCAGAGACATCGATGGTTATAATGCTACATGGCTCCGTCAATCGAATTACATCTTCATTCGAAGATGAACAATGATTCATGCCTAGAACGAAAATATTGACGTCAGTTGACAAAGAAGAAGACGGAGAATAGATGGTGTTAATGGTGGTGATGGAATGGAATGTTCCCCCATACTTAAGTACTAATGCTGTAACATAAAAAAAAAATTATTGTATACCTAATGAATTGAAAAGAGTAACCATGGAGTTTCTTGCCGGTTCTTCTCCATGGAAACGACCAACGCGAACCGTGTACCTACCTTATTCGACGTTTTATAAGTGCCCACCTAGGCCTATGTGAAATAAAAATATTTTGATTTGATTTGATTTGATTTGATGGTGATGGTGATAGTGATGATGATGATGATGATGATCATCTTAGTATAAAAGAAGGAATTTTCGATGTTGCATTAACCAAGAGTACCTATAGTAAAGGAGAGCGCAGCACCGCTCAACCACGTGTTTGATTTTAACGACCGAATATTATTTAAAATCGTATATAAAATTTGTCTTACACCAAGTCGTAAAACTTAATAAGCCATACATTAAATGTCCCCAATATTTAAAAAGATGCTTTGAATATATGTATTTATAACCAATTACTAAACTATCACGTTACGATCAATAAATATAATTATGTTAAAATTATATCATCGATGTCGTTATTTTCTACGCTATTATTATACAGATATTAAGTATACAAGATCTTTATCAACATATAATTTAAACATTGACCGCTCCTGTGGCAAACATTTTTTGCGAAGGAGATTTCGCCTCGTCTAATGAAATACAATACTTCAATTTATTCGACCAGTTTACAAAGAGGTTGGGTTGCCGCCTTTCTTTTATAGAATTGTCATAGATAAGTTATTCTTTTTTCAAAATCGTAAGAACGACTCTCACGCGCAGGCTATATAATGGCACAGATCTTGATAAGAAACTACTATCGTCTTTTGATGTTGCTTTGCTTTGTAGACATAATTGGAATGTTTTGTCCTTTTCCGACCGCCTTGTCTAAAGATCAGAGCTGGCTGCAAAGTTGAGGTCGCTGGTTCTATTCACGCTGACAGCAGTTTATGGAGAACACGAGTATTTGTAGAGCCGTGGTGGCCGAGTGGTTCGAGCAGTTGCCTGCGACGCAAAGGTCGCAAGTTCGAATCCCGACTGTACCAATGAGTTTTTCTGAACTTAAGTACAGTGATTAGTCACACCACGAGCTATACGGTGAAGGAAAACATCGAGAGGAAACCTGCATACGTCAGAGAAGAAATTCAAAGGCGTATGTATAGTCGTGCTTGAGTAACGGCGATGGACTCGCCATCTGTCACGTTGGCACCTAATATACCTCTGGCGGAAAGTGGATGTGTGGGTATAACCTATATACCTCTGCCTACCCCTTCGGGGACCTTTGTGGGAAGGCGTGAGAGTATTTGTATCTTAATCTAGTCTAGTCAGTCTTGGATGTCATTTGTGTTTGTTGATACTTCTGTCTAATTGTAGTGTGTTTGTTGTTGATTGGTTCCCATAGTACTATTTGATTAGTTTATGACTGGGTCAATTTGTGTTTCTTTTCCTTTTAATTAATATCTTAGCACTTTATATTTTATATTTAAATGTTCTCGTTTATCGCTACTTTATACGTATTTACATGATATTGTTAAGGTATCCCAGGTAAGGTATCCCACTATTCTGTCCTATTCAGTAACAGATTTACTATTAAAGTCTGAAGAAGTTAAAAAGTTATTGGAATTCCAGAATAATTTAGAATACTTCTAGAACAAGAAACTTCAAAATTATCTTCATCATTATTATTCCGATGACTTCACGCCCTCTCAGTGTTCCTCAAAGTACATATAGATCATAGACAAAGGAAACATTTTTCGAATTCAGAACATTTATTAAGTCAGTTAACAACTAATATCTATTCGTACCCTTCAACTCAATACTCTCATGCGCAAGATCACATTACTGAACGCAACGCAAAGTTTTGACAAATGATTGGCCGACCGGAACTAACATTGCCCGCGGCTAATCGCATGGTTGTCCTGACCAAGACATTGAGGGAGTGGAGGTCGATACTCGTTACATCAGCAGCGTATTCGTAAGCGCAATAGAGAAACTATTCACAGGCTAAGGTACGGCTCATAATGCTCATGACGAGCAGTGGTCATCTGGCATTCACTCAATCAATTTATTGTTTTAAAGCTTTGCATACCCAAGGTAACCCAAATTCATAATAAATAGAAAATTAAAAGAAAGAAAAAAATAATAAAAAGAAATTTGGTATAGAAATTAGAAATTCAGACGTTTAATTTCGACATTGCAGTACAGACAGAAAAGTAAAATCGCTCATGGCTAGCAGTGATCGCCTGACCATTTTCATAAGGATTCATCACATTTTTTTTTATTCTTATATGGATAAAAACTTTTAGTTCGGATATTATTAATGCATTGTAAAATGTTAAAATGATAGCATTCCAATTTGGCAAACGTGACTTAAATTCTAAAGAAAAACAGCAGGCGACAAAATCGTTTCGCACCTTTTTGTCTATTCTTTTCTTCTTTTTGTCTATCCCTTCTCTTTAGCTGTGATCTAGATTGTCGGAGAGATATCAGTTATATATCCAAGAGCCGTGGTGGCCGGGTAGTTGCCTGCAACATAAGGATTGCAAGATCGAATACCGACTGTACATTACACAGTTTTACGAACCTGCATATGTAGCAGAAGAAATTCAATAACGTACGTATATAGTAACCCCTTCGGGGACCCTTGTGGGAAGGCGTGAAGATATATATGTTTAAGCATATATACCTCGTTATTTAGCAAGCCATAAAACAGTACATAACGCAAACCATACCTACCTCTGTAGCAGTAGCCACTAATCTACTCATCGAGATTTATATCACAAATTCCGAAAAGCATTGCATTTCTCCTGCAATTTATACAAGTACTGAAGACTCTGGCCATAAAGAAGCTGTCTGGTTTATGCCACGTTCCCACCAAGATGATATAAGTAAAGGATTGTTGTGAGAGTACGATAAATCGATAGCGTATCGAATTGACTGTTTCCGTATAAGAGTTTATGTCTTAGTTCTAAAAACCTGAACACTAACTATCCCATCAATATTAACGTTATAATTGATGGTCTAATAGAACCTGTTTTATCTATCGTTTGTGCAGTATTGTCTCACCGATTTAATATTTTGAAATTTGAGACTTTTAATTTCAATTCAAACCATCATCATAATGTTTGTTTTATTTTTTTAACACATTAAACAATAATTTAGACAAAAAACCACTGAGGTTTGTCCGGTATGTCGTACATTCTGCTTACTTACTAATTTGGCTTGGGCGACATAGTTTATTTATAAAGTTAATTTTTTTAAACATTACTTACCTAAGGTAGGTAATGTAACGCCTAAGAATAGCCAATTGTTTCGTCACCTTCTTTTACTTACTTACGAACTTAATGGCATTGGAATACCTCTCCCTATCCTTTCCAGAACTCTTGCAGGCCAAATGTTGAAGATGTTTTATTTACAAGTGATATATATTTCGAAACATGTATTTAAAAAATCGCAACTCTATTGGGATTTTACCAGCGTATTTTTAATTCAAAGTAGCTTGTAGTAAATAAACATATAGCCCGCCTGAAGGCAAGTTACCATAACCTATAGGACATTTTAGCGATATTTGAAGACGTCAGGCATTTTAATATCATATTCGTAATTATACAGTTATTATGTGGACAGTATATATACGATAGAGTATATTTTCGCCACTTCTCTTCACACTAAACAATAGTGTACGTTACCGACGCGTAACATGGTGTAATATAGCAACGAGCCATAGCAGAACAACATAATGTGGATATATTGTCTTGTCTAACGGAATCTTCTTCATGGCAACACTGAGTTATTACAGCTGTTTTTATCTCAAGCACCAGACGATTAAAAGCTTGCTCTTTAGTTGTACAATTTATGTCTAGAAATGTGTGTCAAGTTAATTTTGATTCCACAATTTCTAGTCGCCGTACATAATTCATGGTTGCTAGTCGCCTTAGGTGCTATTGATTGGTAGGCAGAAAATCCGAATCGTTTTTTATTTAAAAGTGTTTTAGGACACATAATTCGCAGTTTAGATTAGAGAAAATTTTGTGGTGGCTGAGTGTTTCGAGTAGTTGCCTGGGCCACAAAGATCGCAAGTTCGAATCCCGACCGTACCAATTAGTTTTTCTCAACTTGAGTACAGTGATTAGTCACACCACGAGCTTTACGGTGAAGGAAAACATCGAGAGGCAACCTGCATACGTCTGAGAAGCAATTCAAAGGCGTATGTATAGTTGTGATTTAGAAACGGCGATGGTCTCGCCATCTGTGCCGTTGGTGACTAAAATATATCTCCGGTGAAAAGGTCAACGCATAAGGAAGGCGTAAAGATATAAATGTATTTACATTAAGATAATATAACAAAAATATTATGTCTGTCAAACAATAGAAATAACAAAGGACGTGCTAGTTAATATATTAGCCAATTTATTTTGGAGAAAACCCCGTTCGTTGCTCCATCGCCAGGCGTGGAGTTAGATCACGCGGGCTATAATTTAGCAAATCAATTGTGTGCACCTAAATCGGTCACTACCGCAAGGCACCGCACGAAATTGCCTGTGTTTTGTCTCTCCAGCCAGGTACCGGTTCCGCGACACAATCTCAATGGTCCCAGTCGACGAACTCGCCTGTCTGTCCGTCATTGGCAAAAACCTTTCGATAGAGGCGGTCGATAGCTCCTCAATGCTATATCCCAACGTTTTGCCTTGAAATAAACTTTAAGCTTTTTAGACTTACTTAGTCGTGTTCAATCTGCAGATTCACAGATTTTGTGTTCCGAACATTTTCAATACATTTCGAGCTCGTATACAGTAATCAAACATTACAATTTGTACTATAAGGATGATGCTCACGTAATAAATATAATTTTATTTTGTGGTTTTAGAATTTGATACTATATACAACGCAAAACTGGGCATAGGAATAGCCATGATATGCCAATACCATTATTACCTATCATTCAAAAGTGCGGAAGGGGCAATATATGACGTATATAAATCTGACACTTAAATATCATCAATTATGATTCCAATAGCAGGACACGATCATGCCCCAGGGAAATTTCGAAAAGTATCAATGATATTTTTTTAAACCACAAAATCCAAGAATTACAACTGTCAATAACCGAATAACCGTTTATAGCTACGTATAATTTCAGTAGTAATATCTATTACGTTTGTTACATGTTCGCGCCCACTTGCGGCGTCGAGACAATCCCCAAAATATTACTCAATAATCCATACATACTTTTCATCACGCCAAGTCCCTCACGGGGTAGACAGATCTCTTCAGACTTACAGACCTCATTTCGTTTACGGTCAACCCAATAACATTGCCATTTTACAAGCTGTAAATTTTAATGTACATACCCACTTAACGTATTGTATTGGGTGTTACAAACGAAAATATTATACTCGTTTTAGGTCTGTAGGGTACTGGAGAAACTTGGTGCAGAAATAGCGGGGTCAGGATGATCGGCGACCTCCGAACTCATGCTTCATTGAGCATAGCAGCTGAGCGTCACCGCATCCATTCAGCCGCTCGCCGCGGTCGCGCCGCACTCGCTCAGTGTTGATCCTAAACACGGAACGCGACACACGCGTACCAACCGGCCAGTGTTGTGAATTTTTTTTTACGCACGTTTGGCGGGAATTTTGACATTTAACTTTTTTAATCTGCCTACGTTTGGTTCGTTCTAGCGACATCATTGTTGTACTGCCATTTTGGTAGGTGAGATGTGTGCTTAGATAGTGGTCGTTTTGGTTTACAAAACATAAACATTGCGAGTATCAAGATGACGTCTGTGTATATTGAGGTGAGTGGACGACATTTTTCGCTGGCATTTTTGGGTTTTTGTTGAGCAATTTGCGACGCGGGGTGTATTTAGTTTTTGCGCCGTTAACATTATTTGCAAAATATACCATAAAGCAAATTAGCCAGCTTTTAAAGTGGCATTATATTATAATTGCGGTAATTTTACAACTTTGTGTAAAGAAACGTAAACATCGCGTATTGTTTTCGAGTGTAAGACGTTTCGTTATCTAATTATGCGGATGAACAGCATAATGAGATAACGAAACTTAACTCGTAATTAAATGTTAAAAGAAAGTACGAACTAGAGAATCTACAAAATAAAATCTTGTTGTATATTAAAAAAACGCTTTCACAAAGAAGGCTTTACCTATAAACCTAAATAGCTTAGAGTGCCGTTTCATGGGTCAAGATAGAATATCGTTTGTCTTTTAATCAGAAATTAATTGTGCAGGGACCATATTCTTAATTTTATGTTTTATTTTATTTTGTATCTGTGTCATATTTCGATATGTCGGCCAAAATCTAAAACTAAGGTGTTATACAGATTTCATCATATTTTGTTCTTACTTAAAAACTTAAACATTGTAACAAGACAATATTTAACAGAGTCCTCCCTTAATTCTATTGCTGCGTTCTACAAGGTATATAATTATAAATTTGACAGGTCATTGTAAGCTAACTAAAATAAATTAAATATGTCATAAAGATCGTTTGGAACTCTATTTATGACGCATTAAACTAGTGCCGATAGCAGAACGGTATGTGGCCCCAGTTGGCACTTAAGACACACTGCGACTGCCTTACATATCCAGACAATGATTTTATCCTTTCTCTGCAACTGTCAAATTGCGAACTGATAAAATGTCAATGCCACTGTACCTAAACACATACATACCTACCTGTAGTTAGATTCACTGAGGTCGATGATGTTTAGGCTACACCAAAGAGTAGTATTGAAACATTGAATCATGTGTGGCACTAAAGGGGTGAATAACCTAGCACCGATGGGAAAATAATTACTGTTTAAATTAACGATTTCTGTCTTACATAACTTTTGTTATACTGTGTTGGCAGCAGATATAATTCTCCGAACACAGAGTAGCAACGCGCAAGTGATACTTCGGTATTGTGAGCACACATAGGCTACGGTAACCGTTTCCCATCAGGCGATAGGGCTCACCTTGTTGAATAAAAAAAAACTTCCTATTAACAAAATTGTTTTCTTATAAATCGTCGTTGTTTATTATGTTTGGGAAGTAGGTAAATGATTCGTCTCTTTTAGTACTAGTAATACAAGCCATCTTAATGCAAAAGAGGTATGCGCGATAGTCTAAGGATAATGTTTACCGTCTATTATCAAATTTCTTCAATGACGTATACGCAATTCTTTTAAAATTGATATATATATATTCTAGATTAGTTTCGACCTTTGGTGAAATAAGTTTAATGTTCAGACAAATGGGATAACATTTATTATATTTCCCAAGGATGTTAAAATATTCCTCAGCTCATTAAAATTCCCAGAGAACTCATTGATTCAATTAAATAAGAACCCTATTAAATAGACGGTAAGGCACATTTTAAGAGATTAATATAAATTTAGTTAAGCAAGGATTTCTAAACATGGTTTTAAACGATTTAAATCAAGAAAAAATACATTTATAAAAATCATTTTAAACATATTTTGGTGCTACTCATGCATATTCTATATTTAAAAAAATCCAGTTTTATGCGAAAATAGACCAGATTTTGACCATTTCAAAGTTGTCAAACATTAATTAGGTACTAACTTGATAACGAATTAAGATAAAAAGAAAAATTAATTTCTTTAACACCACAAAAAGGAGGATGCATAAATCTTATATTATAGTTCTCTTTAAAGGATAAAACCAAAAACGCCATATTTAAAATTTGTAATTTTAACGACCGTGTTTTTCATGCACTTATAAAGTGAACGTGAACAGTCCATACGTCAATTGGTAATTTCAAATGCGTCGTCTTGAATGTATTAGTATAAGTATTTGTTTAAACAATGCACCCACGGAAGGAGACAACTCCAATACTGATTACCATAATTGTATGTAGATATGTGTGAAGTAGGCATGCACGCGTCAGATAGGTATTTTTATATACCAATATGGTTCGAGTACGTAATTGATGGTGATGCAAGGCTTGGAGAATTCCCAGCATTATTTAGAACTAGCTGTAGCATGCAGTATCATTTACTATTTTTATTTCATTGATAAATATTAACGGAATTTTCTTTTAAAAGATATCATACTAGCGGCTCGTCCCGGCTTCGCACGGGTGGACATTAATTTTTTAAGCATTTGGCATAAAATTTATTCTCTCTTGCAATTAAAATAGCCTATATTAATCAGTGATAATGTAACATTCAAATGGTGAAAGAATTCAGTCCAGTACTTTTTGAGCCAATTCCTTACAAACATCCTTTCAAGCATACTTACATACAAATCTTTCCTCTTTACAATATTAGTATAGATGTGTTAATCCAGCTGTCTCTATGACAAATTTTATTCAATTCTGTTATGTAGTTTTTGTGTGAAAGAGGTACAAACATCATCACCTACTTTCGCATTTATAATATCATTAAGATTCATTTTGAGAAGAGCCGTGGTGGATGATTGTGCAGTCAGTCACCTCCAAAGTCAAGATTGCAAGTTAAAACCACTACCAAAATATTTATTCTTATCTTAAGTATTCACAATTATCACACCACTTATAATGAAGGAAAACATCGTGAAAAAGTTGCATACTACGTTTGAGATGTCATTCAGAGGCGTCTGTGCTCTTGCTTGAGTAATAGCGATAGACTCGCCATCTTTCTAACCGTCTAAATATATCTCCAGCGAACAGAGACTGTTACTACATTGGTTACGCTTTCGGCATCCCTTGTGGGAATTTATGCTTCTTTTGGCCAGGCCAATCTACACAGAAATCCATGCGTTTGCTTATTTACAGACATATGTCTGTAAATAAACAAACACATATACTTAGTATTTAAAAAGTATATTCGAATATTCATAGACATTAAATACGACCATATGGATGAAAAGACAAGCCCTTTTATGCCAGTGACTTAACACATCTGTTAGATACTCTAGTCGATGAATTATCATCAGCTATTTGAACAAGCAACGTAGGGTGCTATCGTATATCTTGTTAGCCATGTTTACACTATCTGTTTGCTTAGAATCGGACGAACGTTACTGTGAAACATCAATTTACGACAGCATTTTCGGTGTTGTTTATTTAAGGTGAGACGTCTGGTTCCTGTCGGTAGATTTGTCATGGGAATATGGACTTTATAACAATTTTGTCTGAGTAACTGAACCAAAGATTACAATGTATACTGTAACAAACTGAACTAAGTTTGCTCTTAAAATCATTTGTCGCTTAACCAATTTTACGACATAAGAAACACCTTTATGCTTCTGAAAACCAATACGAATACATATGTGTAGTCCTGAGAAATTGCGGCGGACTCAGCATCTGAAATGTGTGTGAACTAAGTTAGTCTACCATTCGGAGCCTTTGTGGGAAGCCGTGAGAAGATTCACAGTCGTAAAAAAATACCAATATATTTACAAAGGTGTTATCTCCAGTCCGTTACTCTGTATCGGTTTTAGAATGTTCGTAATAAATTTAAACGTTGACATTTCTTATCGGGTGGTGCTAATATGTGAAAGGATATTTAGCACCATATCTAAGTCACAATAAAATTCTCAAACATTCAAACAGGTTCCAATTCTTTCAGTTGCAGTTTTTAATACTTTTTCAATAGGATCGAATTATTCGAATAACCATGGACGAGAATGTAAAGAGTACTTACTCGAAACCAGCCAAAGGGGTCGACAAGTCCAACTAGGTAGAGAGAGCTGAGCGCTAGTCCTAGAGAAGATGCTCTGTTCTCATTCGCTTTCTTCACATTCATCATTCTCTTCAGCTAGTCTAGGTAGTTGGAACGTATTCAAATGTCTTTATTAACGCAAGTGAAAAGTAGTCTATCAAAACGTTACGTGTATCCTTTATGATGAAATGAAATCTGTCGATATGGAATGTTAATTCAATAAAACAAGCGTAACTGTCGGTCGGTTGATGAATGAACTCGGCTATCATAGATAGATAGACTTTCTACTTTCCAAATTGTGATAATGTGCAATACCTGTCATTATTTGTAGTTCCGAAGCTCATTGGTCGCTTTCACTGGCACTATTTAATGTTTTGGCTATTATTTCTAAGGTAATATCTTTTTAAATGGACTACGATGGTGAAATGGCAGTCGCTTCGTATTTTATGCCAACCATAGGGTCAGATCGGATATGCCTCTGCAATGATGGCGCTGGTGTTTTTATAAAGTACTTCTGTATGCCAAATCAGTACTCTACTAAAATGCCTATTATCTTATAGAAGCCGGATGAATTATGTGAACAATGCATACTATATATAGTTATAAACGAGTGCAGATTACGTACACTGTAAAGCTCGTAGGGGAATAAATTACTGTACTTTAGTTTAGATAAACATTGGTACCGACCGCTAGGTTTTAAATCTGCAATCTTGAATTAGCCTATAAGCTTTTATGAAGAAATTGTCAAGTCGTGCTTTAGTGAGTGATGGACTCGCCACCTGTCACCGATCTCAGACCAAGGTACAAATAACGTGTTCATCGTTAACCTCTAGTCGGAATCGAACCCCCTAAATGCAGGCGAAATGTTATCTGGAACACACTAATAAACTCGCTTATATCTTCAAAGTTCCGACCTTAACATAAATGTTTGCATACAAATAAAGTAATTACCAATAGGTAGGTGCAATAAAAAATATTCGACCTCTGTTCTTCTTTTAGATGTAGGCTTTGAGTGGATACAAAATTCCGAAAACTGGTTTAAACTAGTCAACTATTGTACGATATAAACATGTATCGTGAAAGTCAGAACATATAACTGGCATATTAGATCAGCAATGTTTTTGATTTTATGACATTTACGACTTAGATTGCAGAGGGCGCGAGTACCTTAAAGCCGTAATCGCTTACCATCAGTTTTGGTGTGTGTTTTTATACCACCTTTATGTAAACACCGTACGGGGTAGGCAGAGGTTACTGTCAACAGGTTTCTTTCTTCATCTACATTATCGATCGGATGCAAACAAAGATAACCTTCTGACGTAGTGGTCAGAGATCGTATAGATATGTCCATCTAAACGGGTAAATTTACCCTGGAATTATAGCCTACTTCGTTAACACTAGCTTTTAATCTACGGGTTCGCCCGCTGTGTTTATTATTTTTCTAGAATAAAGTATAAATTTCCTAAGTGCTAACTTGTAATATTTTTCATTGATGCTCTTATTGTTCTTGGCGTGGTGTTATAGCTCATAGCCTTCCTCAATAATAGGCCTAATTAATGCAGAAAATCTTTTTCTAAACGGGTTAGTAATTCCTGTGATTAGCACGTTCAATCAAACAAACAATAGAGTCGTGGAGGCCGTGGTTGCCTGCAACACAAAGATTGTAAGATCGAATCACGACTGTACCAATGAATTTTTCGAACTTAAATACAGTGATTTGTCTCACCACGAGCTTTACGATGAAGGAAAACATCGAAAGAAAACATGCATAAGTTTGAGAAGAAATTCAAAGGCGTATGTATAGTCGTGCTTGAATAACGGCGATGGCATCACCGTGTCGGACACACGGCCACACACCTATAAATCTCTAGCGGAAAATGGGTGTGTGAGTTCTACGGGTACCTACTCTTGTGGGAAGACGTGAGGATATAATTATAATAATTAAACAAACAAACAAACAAATTTCAGCTTTAAAGATATAGAAGTGCACTCTTTGTTCCACTTGGTAATGGGTTTATTACATTCTTGCATGCTTTTGTTATGCCCAACATGTCCATTATTAACATGTTTGTGCATCTGGCTCGACCCGAGCTCACGTCATCGATGACTCATTACATGCTAGCCAGGCTTGAGACCCATTCAAGGCTCACCTTTCCAAGAATTTATAACCATAGGGTTCATGTGGACTGCGATTTGTATATTGCTTTTTGTTTTCATTGCGTGTTAATATCCGGCGCCTTGAACTTTGTTCCTTTAAATGCTTCAATGGATAATAACATTGACAGGTTTGACACTATTTCGGTATCATTAGAATACAGTCATAGGTATCATAACGCCGATTCCCTTAAGAGACAGAGCGCTATTTCTCTGTAGACTAAAATACATCCACATTCATTGGTAATTTCATCCTGGTCTCGACTAAGATCAGAATTTATTTTGTAATATATATTTTTACGCCTTCCCAGAAGTCTCCTAGAAGGGACGCTTGTCGTCGGAGATACATTTAGATGCAACGTTACAGATGGCAAGTCCATCGCCGATTCTCAAGCACAGCTACACATTTCTTTGAATTTCTTTTCCCTCGATATTATCCTTCCCAGCAAAGCTCATGGTGTGATAAATCACTGTAGTTAAGTTTAGAAAAACTCATTGGTACTAACTACCAGAGTTCGAACCCGCAATATTTGTTTCGGATGCGAAGACAAACCGCTCGGCTATAAGGTTATCGGAAGTTTTATAAAATGAAATCGCTTTGGTGCACACTTGTACCAGAAACCTGTATGGCGGTCGGCAAGTTTTACTGCCTCGATTATGGTTCACGATACCAGGTTAGTGGGATTTAATCTAAACTTGATTAAACTGCGATCCAATACGGTATACTTGAATAAGGTATTCATTGGATGTGTTAATTTAATACGAGAGAGTATAAGATGAGGCGAAGTTTTGTTTGCTTCCGATTACGGCTATTTTGTTATTGTATACGATTTTATCTTCGTCATAGTTTCCTACAAGGGTTGCCTAGAGGTTATCAGATATCCGGCGGTTTGAGATATCCGGCATAACTTTTGAATAGGCCTTTAAATTCCTTTTTTTTATACCACACGGGTGGCAAACAAGCATGCGGTTCGCCTGATGGTAAGCGGTTACCGCCGTCTATGGACGCTTGCAACATCAAGGGTAATGCTCGCGCGCTGCCGACCCTGCCGGATACTTTTCACGACCTTCTTGAAGAACTCCTTGTTGTACTCTCCTGGGAAAACCTTAATTCTGGAGCTCATTCCAAAGCCTGAGCGTTAGACGTCGATACGCACGGGCCTCTGCCTAAAAGAGAGATTGGAGTATCAGTTCTCTCAAAATTGACAGCCTTCTCTCGCTTCATCTACATTCATTAGTCTCTTCACACATGCTCGTCGGTTTCGAGTACTCTTGACGCTCCCATCCTGTGTATCATATTACAAATAATGAAATTTTATGCTATATCGAGCAGGCCAGTAACCCTAAGCAATGTTTGTAGTTATGACTAGTGAGTCATCTCATATTGACGCTATAAATTCTCATGAGAATCGTCAACTCAATTTACTACCATGGGGGTACTATTACGTCTATGTGAGCCACTGTTGATGCTTTATTGAGATTAATGGACGGTTTTAGTCTGACAAGAAACTATTAACGATAGTCCTCTCGTTGAGTTAGAATTCTATTAAATGTTGTGGTTAGAGCAATGGGTAAGCCACGTTCAACAGATTTTATTGAGCGCACGTGGTTATCAAGAACATCTTTACGCTAACCGAGCTTAAAAACTCTCTGAAAAAATACATATTTATGTTATGATCCTATTAATATCATTAATGCGTTTTTTTTTTAAATGTGTGTTTCCCTTTTACGTAAGAACTACTGAACAGAATAGGATGAAATTCGGCACAGAGATAAATTATTCGCTAGATTAACACATAGGATTTGGTGATACATAAAAGAAAAAAAAAACTGCGGCACAAACACGCCGATGTATACGCACAATACGAAAGTAGACGAGATAAAAATCAAGATGACAATATAAATATAATGTGTTTAGGTAAGTAGGCAGTTTACTATCAATACATATCCACCAGTAAAATCAATTTGTACTCAGGTGAGACTGCGGAGTAAGCTAGTTGACAATAATGATGTAGATAATGGACTACAGTTCAGACATAATACGCTATGTTCTGGGTGTCAGTCATCACGCCACGTTAACCTAGAGCATTGATCAGACAAAAAAATTAAATCGTGGAGCGTAGCGTAACCTGAGTAAATATCTATTCGGTTCTCTGTTGATAGAAATTTCACTCGAACCAAGATTTTTTGTTATTTGTTATTGCTTTGAAGAATATACATATCTTCACGCCTTCCTAGAAGGGTCGTTGAAAGGTTAGGTAGAGCTCTAAAAGCACCCTTGCTTTATGAAAGTTTATAACAAGATGTTTTCCTACTGAAGAGGCAGAGGAAGACTACGTTCCAACTACCTAGATAAGATCGATCCGACGCCCAAGGACGGGAAAGTCAAGAGTACTCGAAACCGACGAGCAATTATGAAGAGACTGATGAAAGTGGACGAAGCGAAAGAGGTAAGTCTAGAGAGAACTGGCGCTCTACACTCTCTGCCTATCCCGTTAGGGGCTAAGTTTGCAGTGCAAAAATCACAGCTGCGGTTTGATCCTAAAATCCTGTAATCATGATTTGAAAATTACTACCTAACCAAGTCATAATATTTCTACTTCAATCGTTTTTATTGGATGCAGCTATTTCAAATTATATTTCAAAGTACTGTAATGTTTTATGTACTATAATGATGCCCACATAAAAGTAAGCCTTTTCTTTAAACTGAACGTGTCTCTAGTATCTCTAGTCCATTATTCGCAATACTAATAATGTCTTTAAGTGTTTTTTTTTGTTTTTGTGCGTCCTTTCGTCACGGCATTAAACTCGAGGTCAAGAGGCCCCAGAATGTAGTGTACTGTACTCTGTATGTCTGCACATTACTGCTAACATTTATAGATATATCTTCACGTCCACACGGCTCCCAAAGAAGAAGTGTAATAACTCCCTCATTTCGCTGGACAAATACGCACGACTTTACAGATTTCGTCTTAAGTATGCCGTTTCCTCTCGATGTATTCCCTCTTATATCGAAAATCACACGTCCAAAAAGCAAATCATTAGAATCATCATTTTGTAGGCCACTAAAACTGCTGCAACTTTAAGCATAAAAGATTTGCTTGAACTAAAGCACCTTGCAAATTTACTTCCGCAATTTTTTTTCTTTCCAACTAAACCGAATCGTCAGCAAAACAAGTGCGCGGTGATTGCCTTATCCCAGGATAAAAACCAAAGCACGCAAAAAATATCCCAAGATATTAAGCCTGTGGTTAGTAATTCGAGCAAATCGCTTTATGACTCATTGTAATCTGAACCAAAATAGCTCATTTATCGTTACTTTACAGCCGAAATTCTCAACCGGTCCGAACATTCCACCACCAATCGAACCAAATTCAGAGGTATATTTGGAAGCTTAAATTGCGTAATTCCAAATTGAAGACATTGTTGTGTGGCTTCGGTGTCCCTGACTTTTTAATTATATATATTGTTGTGTAATGTACACCTTACACAGAACTAACAAACGTCTTGTTTGTCTAGAATAGTCGTGGGAGTGATTCTTTTCTTGACGCTTGACTGATGTTACCGATTACAAACGAATGGCTTAGGGCGTCTCTTGAGGAAAATACTATTGAATGAACAATGATAAGTGATTTAGGTAATTGATCGAAACTTTAGGCTCGAATCGACGGATTAAATACAAGGGCAGTGGGTTAATGTGCTACCAGCGTTCATAAAAAGGGCCGGAATCTTTCTGGGTTGAATGAATAAATTTACTTTAGAAAAACACATTGAATCAAATAACTAACGACTGCCGCAGCCAGTAGTTCGGTTCGCTTGTGTGTAGAATATGAATGAGGTTCTTTGCACCTATTTCGCCCACATAATAGCTAAGTTCGAAAGATACGTCTGAAATTACGTTTGAACAAATTTAATCTAGCTCGCCTCCGGTTATTAGGCGGCTATTTTGGGTTTATCGCTCTTCCGGACAGACGCCCACAAATCATCGGTTTTGTGATATTGATAGCGAACCGTTTTTATATTTCAAGTCATTAGCATAAGTAGTTTCGTTCAACGATAGAGATAACTAGACGGATCTTAATTATTGAAAGGAAAAAACGATTGATCAAACAATAATTTTGAGTAGAACTAAACTGTTTAAATGGCACCGGTCATTGATACGGCATACATAATAAATTTTCCTGCACTTGACCTTGCGTCGCGTTACATCACAACTGCGTGCTTGGCATATTTTACGTTAAGCCAAATACTTTTGGCCTTTGTGGTAAAGAAGATGGTAGGATGAACTAGACGTGAACCTGAAGAATCGGTCAGAAGAATTGCTCGATCGCAAGGGATGGGAAGAGAGGAGGGAGGACTTTGCCCAGCAGTGGGGCATAGTTCATTACCCTCAAGAGATTTTCTCTTTATGGCGACTTGATGCAATTCCTTCTATTGGCTTCTGTCCAGCGCCATTTCTTTGAGCTCGAATCCCTATACGTCATGAGAGACTAATACAATCGGAATCTTACGCTAATCTTAGTCTTCCTCTTCTTATCTTTCCTTCTGAAATATTTTTGAAGAAGCTATCGTTTTATTTAGGCTAGTAATTAGAAATACCTTTTGCAATGGATAATCAAATTGTAGCAGCCTTGAGAATCCATTAGGGTTACTAAAATCTTTATAACACGTGTGAACAATAGTTGTTTAATACGAGCTCAAAGACTTTCTAATTGACCTTTATTGGCGTAGATACAAAGGTTTATTTAGTCCAAGGTCGGCTTGTGGCAGCGGACTAGAGATCCGGTGGTCACGACTTCAACTTACCTGAATCTTTGATAATTGCTATTGGACAGCCCCAACTAGAATATACGGTGATAACAACCGGTATCTAATCGTTGTCACCTTGTGATTCACCTACTTACTTCATTATTTTCAATCAACATTTATTGGTTCTAGGGATATATTTTAAATTATTATATGTGTATATAAAGCCCTGGTGGCCGAGTGGTTCGAGCAGTTGCCTGCGACACAAAGATCGCAAGTTCCGCTGCGACAAAAAATTCCGACTGTACCAATGAGTTTTGCTGAACTTAAGTACAGTGATTAGTCACACGAGCTATACGGTGAAGGAAAACATCGATAGGAAACCTGCATACGTCTGAGAAGAAATTCAAAGGCGTATGTATAGTCGTGCTTGAGTAACGGCGATGGACTCGCCATCTGTCACGTTGGCACCTAATATACCTCTGGCGGAAAGTGGGTGTGTGGGTATATACACCTATACACCTCTGTCTACCCTTTCGGGGACCCTTGTGGGAAGGCGTGAGGATATATTATATGTGTATATATCTTCACACCTTTCAACGAGGCTCCGAAGTGGAATGCAGACTGTGGCATGCCGGAGATATAGGTATGTAGGTTCCGACGTGACGATTAACGAATTCATCGCCGTTTCTCAAACGCGACTTTACGTATACATCTTTGAATTTCTTCTTAAATGTATGACCTTCATATCTTTCATCATTCCTCCCGATGTTTTCTTTTACTGTAAAACTCGTGGTGTGACTATCACTGAACCTAAGTTCAGAAAAACACATTGGTAACACATTTAAGTCAGATTTCCTCGTTTCCTTATAATAATTGGCCAAATTAAATCTTAGGTCTCGATTTTCGGGCGGTCACGACCAAATGGTTGTCCGTTTCGCTCAGGCGTTCACCGTGTCCAATGTACATTTTATGGTATTGCGATTTGGTGGTTTCCTGACGTTGTCACTCCTAGCTTGGTTCCCACGGCGCTTATTTGTTTACTTTGAAATATTTTTTTACTAAACTTGATGCAGTAGTTTGATGATAATTCTTCAATAACTGGACTATCAAATGATTTTTTTTATTGATGGAATAAACGCCATTCAAACAGACAAACAAAATCTGCCTGCCTGTTTGAAATATTAGTATAGATCATGGTGATCATGATGGTTCTATGAAGTATAATGATTCAATTATGTGAGCAATTCTTGTGAACGAGGGTACGTAACGATGGAGAAAATCATGTTACGTTGACTTAGGCATATATTGAGACAAACAGAACAGGCAGAGAAAGACCAACAACCTAGATCAAGTCGATCAATCAACATGTGGACGTCAAGAGTTCCTGAAATCGGCAACAGGTTGACAAAAGACTGTTGAATTAGGTTGAAACGAAAGAGCTCTATAAATATAGAGGGAGTGTATGTATTTATGATGTCACCATTGAAAAGCTTTTGATGCTGAGTGTACTTATACGCAAATACATACCAGAAAGTCCGTATGACCCACAAACGAGAGCCAGAGCGAACAAGTTCCCTTGACGTTGAGTTAAATGTTTTATTAATCGAACTTGTGTACATGGAAGTATCCCTTACACTGCCCACTTGACTATTCATCAACGTATAATTTCTGTTTAAGCTTATATGAAAAAAAAACCGAACAGAGTAAGCATTGCCTTTAGTAGAATTTCTCTTCAATCTAGTACTTTCGAAGTTAAGTTGGAGGGTTATAGGATGGCAAGCCGGAGTTTTGGTATTTTAGGTACTCTGAGTCTAGGTGTATTATTTGTGAAGTATATGTCATCATCATCATATCATCACGACGAGTCCCTAACGGTAGGCAGAGAGTAAAGAGCGTCAGTTCTCTCTAGACTTACATACCTCTTTCGTTTAAGCTCTTCGAGCTCCCCATTAAGGCTTTCTCTGGAGAGTACAGCATGGAGTTCTTCAAGAAGGGTGTGAAGAGATTCCTGGCCTCTTCTCGAAGACACTTTTGCTTTGTTTCGTCAATCTTTCTTCACTCATCCTTTCTATGTGTCCAAACTAACGTATATGAAGTATATATATGCAGCAAATTTAAATATTTTCACCCACCCAATATTAATATGTATGTAAACATTATGAGTAACGGATACTGATTCAACCAACTTGGGAAACTTCATGTATTCGGGCCCAAATTTACAAAAGATAAAAGAAGTATATGTCAAATGTAATCCCACCTTAACAAAGTCCATTATATCTATCGTACTGCATCTCAGCCCACCGGCGTGTTCATTTGCTTACCTCAACCTCCCTGCATCTATGTAAATTAACTGTTAGCTCTGGCCATATGATATTAGGCCTTAGGGTTTTCCAGATGCGGCGTATAGTCATGACATATTAGTTGTGGAAACCAAAATCATGGCAGGAATATCTGGCCTACTTGAAATTGCGGACAAAGATTTAGACCGCAATGAGACAAATTTATAATATTTTCACACCTACCTAAAGGGATAGAACACGACATATTTAGATGCCAAAGTAATTGATAGCTAGTCCGACGTCGTGAATAAAGAGCCTTCAAAATTATTCTACAACGTATATACAGGCTTCCTATTTATGTTATTCTTTACCGTAAAGCTATTTACAACATATTTAATTTCAGTAAAAGACACTTTTTCCGACCGTTGCAGTCTGAATCTGTAATCTTAAGTTTGCAAGCGATAATTTAATCATCACTCGGTCAACACATTTCTATATAGGTCCCTAACACATTATATTAACATCATTTAATAAAATTTTTTGTGGGCGACGATCCCGAACCCGCAATTAAAACAAGGCCTGTAAACTTTCAGCTAACCAGGTACCAGATAACACTGTACGTAACGAAATTAAGTTATATAAGTTTAACCTTGCATTGCACCTATCTTTCGTCAAATAAACATTTTGCATAACCTAATTTAGAGACTTTACTTTCAAATCTTGTTTGAACACAAACAAGGTTAATAAAGGCCTGATAGCTATCTCGTGTTGGGTTTTATAACATCTGAAATGGAACCGTTAATATAATAATACATACATGTACATGTATATATTTATTTTATTAATAGTCAGGAGAGGCATAGGAAGACCATGCTCGTACTACCTAGATCAAATCGATCGGACACTCTAGGACGGAAACTTGGAGAGTACTCGAAACCTGTGAGCGTGTATGAAGAGACTGATGAAAGTGGACGAAGCGTAAGTCTAGAGAAAACTGGCGCTCTACTCTCTCTGCCTACTCCTGTTAGGCTCAGCGTGATGATATCTACAATGACTTCATTTAACAATATTCACAAAACAGTTGCTAAACTAACAACATAGATATAAAAAAATTGAGCCAAATCGGTATCCCGCGGCAATGTGCCAAAAAGACTAGCAGCATTGCTGCGCTGGATAGCAGTGCTGATTCTTTGAGCGAGATAGGTATGTTACAGCCCGCATGTCAAGAGAAGCCTCGATTCGCAGAATAGGTAGTCAGAGGTGTAACGTTACCTTTTCTTCGGTGGAGTAATATTTAGGAGCCAACGTGATACCAACGTTCGTCGTTTCCAGCATAATTTTTAATTACTTCTTTAACGTGTTGCTCTCGATGCTTACCTTCGCCGAAAAGCTCGTGTATACGATCACTATACTATATTACAGAAAAAACTCAAGTTACAGAAGAAATTTGAACTGCAATCTTTGCGTTGCAGACGGCTACTCGAATGTTTCGTCCACCACCCTCAATTATATAGCAGTTGTTATTATAGAAGTGGAAAGTAAATAGTGGTTCGAGCAGTTGCCTGCGACACAAAGATCGCAAGTTCGAATCCCGACTGTACCAATGAGTTTTTCTAAACTTAAGTACAGTGATTCGTCACACCACGAGCAAAACGGTGAAGGAAAACATCGAGAGGAAACCTGCATACGTCTGAAAAAAAAATACGTGGTATGTATAGCTTGAGTAACGGCGATGGACTCGCCATCTGTCACGTTGGCACCTAATTTACCTCTGGAAAGTGGGTGTGTGGGTATTACCTATACACCTCTGCCTACCCCTTCGGGGGCCCTTGTGGGAAGGAGTGAGGATATATTATTTATCTTTATATATATAATTCTTCTGTGAGTGTGTATGTCACTGAACTCCTCTCAAACGACTGGACCGATTTTGATGAAATTTTTTGTGTGTGTTCAAGGGGATCTGGGAATGGCTTAGATTCACAATTGGACCCGATAGGTGGCGCCACCATCTTTTTTTTCCACCCGAGCGAAGCTGGGCGGGACCACTAGTTATTTTTATAAAGTAAATAGAATAGATCAGCAAACGTGGCGTGTCGGAGAGTCTTTGCCCAGCCGTAATAACCCTCTGTTGCTTTTATAAGAACATTTATTGTATTGCATTTTGTTTTATTTTTGCTTCATACGAATGATCATTTGAAAGTTGTATTTACTTGTTGAAATATTGATTATGGTTTCGTTGTTAATTTTGTTGTAGTAAAGAAAACAGTCATTAATATTCGTGTGAAAGTGTACACGCTGTTTGATTTAAAGCGTGGGATTAGATTAGAGTATTGTAACAATCAGTCACGACTTTGCTAATTCTATATGTGGTCTAGTAAGGCATTGATTCCGTCTATGTTTAATCTTAAAGGAAGAAAGATAACTTTACAAAGAATATTCAAGCCTCGATTTCGAGTTCTGTTCTTCTGGTTTCGAGTTTTCTGAGCTCAAGTACAGTAATTATTAACATCACGAGCTTTACGATAAAGATGTTAATAAGTAAGTAAGTTAATAGAAATGTTCGAGACATTGCGATGGACTCGCCACCTGTCACGTGGGCCCCTAAAATATATCTCCGGCGGAAATTGGCTGTATGGGTAGTATCTAAACGCCTCTGCTTGCCCCGGGGGCGCTTGTGAGAAGAGTAAATTGTTAAAAGTGATTTTGCCTTATGTTATGTTTTTGAATTAATTCAAACCACGATGGCGCCACACAAATCAGTCCTAGACTCGGCGTCGGGTTGTCTTATACTTATAAGACAACCCGACGCCGAGTCTAGGACTATACTAGGATACAAACATTATGTACTTTAACAGTTCTATTTGCAATGCCTGCATAGATTTGTCCGGTGTCACTACCACTTTCACCGGCGTAGGCAGCTATGATTGAAATTCAACACAGCGTGTTGCAAATGTAATTCAGTGAAACAGGCCCGCAATCAGCTTTTATTACAATTCGTCGTGTTGACAATTCAATCCCGCTGTATAAGGCTTTGCAAATGTATTCCGAGTATCGGGCGTAATTTATTGCTTCCCAAATGGTTTTGGAAACGTCTCCGATTAACATTTCTGCTGCCATATTCCGATTTCGGGTTTTGTATGGCGGTTGCATTACCGAATCGGAACGTATCGATAATGATTATTTCGGCACGCGTCCGTTTCAAGTGAACAGTTTTAAAATATCAAGAATATATATAAAAGCCGTGGTGGCCGAGTGGTTCGAGCAGTTGCCTGCGACGCAAAGGTCGCAAGTTCGAATCCCGACTGTACCAATGAGTTTTTCTGATCTTAAGTACAGTGATAAGTCACACCACGAGCTTTACGGTGAAGGAAAACATCGTGAGGAAACCTGCATACGTCTGAGAAGAAATTCAAAGGCGTATGTATAGTCGTGCTTGAGTAACGGCGATGGACTCGCCTCTCATCTGTCACGTTGGCACCTAATATACCTCTGGCGGAAAGTGGGTGTGTGGGTATTACCCACACACCTCTGCCTACCCCTTCGGGGACCCTTGTGGGAAGGCGTGAGGATATTTTTATTTTTTTATTATAAGAATATTTTATTTATGTCTGTTATAGCCGCGCCCCGCGGTTTTATCCACGTTGAATTTTACTTCAATAGTAGATTCTCACGCCTTCCCACAAGGGTCCCTGAAGGGGTAGGCAGAGGTGTATATATAGGCGCCAGAGATATTCTTTAGGTACCAACGTGACAGACGGCTAGTCCATCGCTGTTACTCAAGCACGACTATACATACGCCTTTGAATGTCTTCTGAAACGTATGCAGGTTTCGTCTCGATGTTTCCTTCACGTAAAGCTCGTGGTGTGACTCATCACTACTTAAGTTCTAGTTCTAGTTGTTAAGTAGCTAGTATTTTATCTCTGTGCCAAATTTCATTAAATTTCTTTCTGCTCCTGGAGTGATTGATTAACAAACATATATTATAACCCCATAAACTTTCGCATTTGTAATATTAGTGGGATCAAAGACAATGCTTTCGCTTTTTGCCAAGAATGAAGAATACATCTATTGGATGTAGATTCCGATCCATATGCTAATGTCTATTGAATGTAGTGTCTATTGCTATGTGTTCTGAACAAAGCAAAATGAGTGTGCGAGCGTTCATTGTTGTGCGTTGTGCAAGTATTGTTTTAATGAATTGCAACTATTTGTGTATTGTTCTTATAGGTGGAAGATGCGTCGATTATGTTTGGTACAAGCTTATGAGCTGTACATTCATATTTCGCTTTAAGAATTTTCACATTAAATTTACATCAAAGTGTGGATACGCTTATTCAAATCTCGGTTTTTACCAATGAAATTTTAATTTTTTTCAAGCTTAATTAATACATAATATCGTTAAGCAACCTACATCATTTGAAAATAGATTTGCGAACGTGTGTAATGTCGTGTCGGAAAGACTCTTATCTATACTAATATTATAAAGAGGAAAGATTTGTTTCTTTGTTTGTTTGTAATGAATAGGCTCCGAAACTACTGGACCGATTTCAAAAATTCTTTCACCTTTGGAAAGCTACATTATCCCCGAGTAACATAGGCTATATTAAATTGGACCCGATAGGTGGCGCTGCGATCGAGTTTTAGGAATTTTAACTTTTTCACCCGTGCGAAGCTATCCCTTTCTGTGTGTCTTAAGGTGGATTCGAGAATGGTTTAGATTTACAATTGGACCCAAAAGGTGGCGCTGCGATCGTGTTACGGGCAATTTAACTTTTTCACCCGAGCAAAGCTGGGCGGGACAGCTAGTACACAATAAAAAGCTCTTTCTAGCCCTTCGGGGATCGTTGTGGAATGCGTGAAAATTTGATCCAAGCAATTGATCACACGCTCGTGTTTGGCGAGTAAACCTTTGACATTGGCTAATGCAGGTATCGTCACTACACATTATTATAAAACAAAGACCCTCCGCTGGATCTGTCCGTCTGAACGCGATAAACTCCAAAACTACTAAAAGTAAGTTGAAACAGTCAAGTTGATATTCCTAAAGAAAAAAAAAATTCCAAATTTAGTCCATGATCCGCCGAAAGCTTCGCCCGTACAACCCACCCCCCCATATTTTGCAAGTGGGAGTCAATTACACGAACGTACTACCGCGATAGCCATCAAACGCCTACCGCTCCCAAACAATACGGAACCAGATGAGCCGAGCACGTTGCACAAAAGCTGATGGCGGCGCCACTGATTGATAGTGCGTGCTATTTCGTAAATAAGCTCTTACTAACTGATGGAATTTCGCAAGGTTTCATTAGATCCGGTGCGAAGGTTTACATCGTAGTACCTTCATACGTTGCTTAAGGTTTTTATAGCATTAAGGTGAAATCAAGCATGCGGTCGGCCTGATGGTAAGCTATCGCTGCCTATACTTTTTTATTCAATTTAATTGCCATACTTCAACGCTCGTCACAGTGATGTCGTGTGAAAAGAAAATATAGATATTGCCATCCACGAAGACGCGCCCCACTATTCTTCATCACAGTTTATAGTGTAAGTGTGCAACCTTCCACTAATGTTTGAGTATTATCGGTACACACTGATTACCTATGAGTGCACACGAAAACTACAATTAATAGACTCGGGTCATACTCCCCGCATCCTGCGACCCCTTGACTAGAAATCTAGGTGGGGCGCGTCTTCGTGCATGGCACTATCTATTACCTTCCCATTACTGGCTACTCGAACCATTACTCACCATAGCTTTACGGTGAAGAAAAACATGGAGACCAAACCACGCGTGAGAAGAAATTCAAAGCGTATGTTTAGTCGTGCTTGAGTAACGGCGATGGACTCGCTATCAGGCAAATAGACACATTTCTGTCTACCCCTTGGGGGCGCTTATGTTTAACGTGAAGATATATATAACAAGGAAGACGAACTATGACCAATAAAGCATTCATTTAGCGTTCGTAACGTGTCTAAACCTATTAGCTTATGACGGCAGGCGCCAGTGTCTACCAAAAATTACTACGTACTATTCGACATTTTGAAGTTACCTTTTATGGGCATAAAGCCATAAGAACTAGAGGTCTTAAATGAGGTTGCTATTGTCATAAGCATTGCTTGGAGCAGAGAACAATAAACATATCAACTGTAGGCGGGTAATGGTTACACAGGTATGAGAATTGCTAGTTTAAAGATGTATGTTTTTTATATCCGTGGTATTATTCAATTTAATCAAAGCATATATATATGCCTCGAAATATATATATATATATATATATTTCGACGTCGGAACAAAGCTTCCGACGTCGATATACTATACAACAAGTTGCATCCGTAGTAAAGAGACAATAGCTAACCAACTGGAACTATTACTACTACTGCTACAACTGGAACTATTCCGAGTTAAAAGATAACATATGCCTTTTTTCTATAACCCATAACTATGTATTTAAAGTTCATGTTGATCGGTTGAGTAATTAAGGCGAAAAACGCAACAGACAGACACTTTCGCAATTATAACATTAGTTTAGATGTCGTAGGTACGATAGCTGCCACTCTCCTTTTGTGCTCGTTTGATCACGTATGTTGCTTTCTCCAACAAAAAACTCGATACATCATATCAACCTGTACATCTATCAATTGTTCGTACGTATGTCCACACCTCTATTGTGTATGTAGCGAGCCGTAAGGAAAGGAAAAGAAGGGACTCCAACTGAAAAGAAAAGAAAAGGAGTGACTCATAAATCATACATTTTGTTGCCAAAATGTACTGTACTTTACGGTACATTTTAAAACGCTATAAAACTAAAACATCCTTTTATAGGGCACAGTACGAGTATGAGTTTTTAGTAGATTTTAATTTATTTTTAATTAATATCGTTTTCATATCACATAGTAACTTATAATTAAACTAATAAAGCCTATTAAACTAATAATTATGTTTACTATTTAATAAATTTGAGTCCGAGTAGTTGCCTAAAACACAAAGATTGCAAGTTCGAATTCCGATTGTACCAATGAATTTTTCTGACTTTAAGTACAGTGATAATCCACACCACGACCTTTACGGTGTAGGAAAACATCGAGAGGACCTGCATACGTTGGAATATTTGTTTAGAATGAGTTTTTATTTCATTAAGATGAATGTACCTATGTCTATCAATAAAACCCTTCTCCTTGTCACAGATTTGGTACACTTATTCTCTTTGTGAACATGTTTACTTTAAGTGATTGCTTTTTATTTAAATATAATAATAATATAAAATAATATACTTCAAATACATTTTTTTGTGTGTTGAAATCCATCAAGGCAAAGCGGTCAATTGCTTTCGGATACTATAGAAATTGTCATGCTATTGAATTTATACGATTTTTTTTAGCGAGTCACACCAATTATAAGACTTCACTTAAAAAAATCACCCTTCGTAATTCGTAACATTGTTAAACTCTCCGCAAAACATTGAACAAAACATTTACCCTCTCAAACTATTTAGAATAGGGTTCACAATTAATTGCATCGACATTTAGGGGTGGCGGAGTGCATCTAATTGAGCAGATGGCTCGAACTGCTCCTCGGGTCGAATTTGGAAACATCTGCTCGGCACGTGTATTCCGAAACTGGTTTGCTTGTCGGAAGCGGGATTTAGGCCAGTCTCAATTTAAAACTAGCTTATTATTATTTTAAATGATTGTGATGCCCCTAGTTTTTACCTACAATGCACTTATCATGAATGACACTGCACATATAAATCACTTGGAAAGAAAAGTTATCGTCGTAAAAAAGTTTTTACTATCAGTGGATACATGAGTCAAGATGCAATTGTTAGACTTTCGAGTATACATAAAACTTGGAAATTCAATCGAAATGAAAAGTATGACGATATAATTATTTCTAGTAGTACTAGAATATTACTATTCTAGACACATGACCTTGGTCATGATAGGTCAGGGGGGACCAAGATACCTATATAGATAAGATTTGAACTTGCATATTTCCATTACGAACGATTGACGAAAAAAGTGTATAAGGCGAGTGTGAATGAAAGTGTTGGAAGGGGTAGACCTAGACGGACGTTTCTAGACCAAATTAGGGACGTCTTGAAAAAAGGTCAGGTCAAGAGTACCCTAAACCGAAGAGCATGTATGAAGAGAATAATGAAAGTGGACGAAGCGAAAGAAGTATGTAAGAATCGTAGCAAGTGGAAAGAAGTGGTCTCTGCCTACCCCTACGGGAAAGAGGCGTGATTATATGTATGTATGTATGTATATTTCCATTACAAACTACTTCTCGAACGCACAATATAGAGAATGTTACCATTGTAGAACACATTTTTACATCATCTGCAATAATAATGCGCGCGTATTTTCAAGGATTTGAAACGCATCGGTGACGCTAACGAGGTTCGGGGCAATTTATTAACTTTGGGTGCTTTGTTGGAGATTGTTAAATATTACTTTGGTATTTTTTAATTACATATCTTGTACGAAAACCTTGGAATGTTTCAATGAAATTATATCACTACATCTATATCTCTCTTTAAATAACTATATTCATTAGTTTTTCTGGGTTTATTTTTACTCGCTAGATAGCGCTGCAGAACATCAACTTACCGTTTCCACTCCACATAACACCAATTCTTAGTAATTATTATATATATGCACGACTTTTATAGAGTACTCGAATACAAGGCTCGTCGAAACGGTGCCCGTTGTTGTTTTGCTAGCACTAAGATTCATACGCCTTGATGTTTTCCATCAATGCGTGATAAACATGATATTGTATTATTTGCTGGTGATACTTCTTTATCTTTGTCTATTTAAGATAGACCGACAGAAAGAAAACTTTGATGATGTAAATAATGCTCTCTCTGACGTGGTTCATTGGTTTAGTGCCAATAATTTGGTACTTAATGCTAGGAAAACGAAATGTATTAAATTTACAATGTCTAACGTGAAAAAGGTTTTAACTACCCCTATAGTTATAAATAACGAGGAGTTAAACCTTGTGGATTCAACAGTCTTCCTTGGAGTCACATTGGATCACAAACTGCAATGGGGACCCCACATTAATGGATTGGCGAATAGACTCAGCTCTGCAGCATTCGCGGTAAGAAAAATTAGACACTTGACTGATATCAACACAGCCCGTTTAGTTTATTTCGGCTATTTTCATAGTGTCATGTCTTACAGCATTCTTTTGTGGGGTAATGCTGCAGACATTGGATCTATTTTTGTGCTGCAAAAGCGGGCTATTCGCGCAATTTATAGCCTTAAGCCTCGAGATTCTCTCAGAGAATTATTCAAGAAAATTGACATATTGACCGTACCATGTCAATATATATTCCAAAATGTGTTATTTGTAAGAAAGAATATTATAAAATTTAAGAAAAATAGCGACTTGCATACTGTAAATACACGTAACAAAGATAAACTCCATGTTCCTACAGCTAGATTACACAAAACTAGCAACTCATTTGTCGGGCAAGGTATACGCTTTTTTAATAAGCTACCTCGGAAAATAATTGAATTACCTTTTGTAGAATTTAAAGCTGTCGTTAAAAGTAAATTAATTCAAAAGGCTTATTATAAAACATCAGATTATTTGAATGATGGCCATGCATGGCAATGAATTGCTCCTCTGGTACAGAGTTTATATATGTAATCTTTTCTCCCTCCACGTAAAAGGGCACAAATGTTAAAAACCGGGGAGTTTGTTTCGCCGTTTCTTCTCCTGGCAGGTACTTTTTTTTTTCTTGGAAACGGGGGTAACTTTAGTTTATATTAAATATGTGACGTTCAATAAGTGTTCCCTGTGTCCCTTACATTGAATAAAATATTTTGATTTGATTTGATTTGATTTGAATGTAAAGCTCGTGGTGTAAATAATCACTGTACTTAATAAGTTCAGACCTCTTCCGCTTCATCCATATTTATCACTCGATACTTAACGGTCTATATTTCTATAAGCTTGGAGAGAACTGTCTCTACTCTCTCTCTGCCTACCCCATGAGGAACTTATTGTGAATACATATATGCATGTACTTAAGTTCACAAAAAACTCACAGTACAGTCGTGATTAGAATTTGCAACATTTGCGTTTTTAGGTAACTCCTCGAGCCACTCGGCCACCGTGGCCCTTTATTGATCTTATCTCATTACCAACGCTAAGTATCTACATACATACATACATACATATCAGTACACCGAGTCCCTAACTAAGTCCCGGGGTAGGCAGAGAGAATAGAGCGCCAGTTCTCTCTAAACTTGCATAGGTACCTATTTCTAAATATGTATTCATAATAATTAAAAGTGAGGAAACATATCTCATGCGGAAAGTGGGTGTGTGGGTACATATAAGCCTCTGCCTACCACTTCGGGGAACTTTGTGGGAAGGCTTGAGGATATATAATAATCATTGTTATAATAGAGAGAGAGAATATTTATTATTCAATTATCTTTTGATCTGTGATGTCCAATGCCTATACACGCCCGTATGCATACATGTATGAACGTGTATGTATACTTACATGTGACGTACGGAGATCGGCCATGTACAGCGTCCTGTTAAGATTGTAATCGACCAATTTACGACCGTGTTCTGCCACAATCGAAGCCGGTGTCTCTTGTAGTTTGTTTATGTTTTGAACCACCGGCTTAGAAACAATTCTATTCTACAACAAATTCATGTTCATTTAATAAATAAAAATAAATACGTACCATTTATATTTATGTATGATTTGTTGGGAAAACTTGGTAAATAAATAAATTAACCCAGAGACTGTAAATTATGTATAATTATGTATCTACACTGCACTCCATCCCACTAGGGGTAAGGGAGAGGTGTGTAGATGTATATTTTAGGTGACAACGTGACAGAGAGCGAGTCCATCGCCGTTACTCAACCATGATTATAAATTTGAATTTCTGCTCAAACGTATGCAGGTTTCTTCTCGATGTTTTCCTTCTACGTGTAGCTCGTGGTGTGACTAATCAATGTACTTAAGTTCAGATAAACCATTAGTACAATCGGTGTTCGAACTTGCAACCTTTGTGTTGCAGGCAACTACTTTAAAATTGATTAGTTTGATGAAATAAAGGTATAATCTACCTCACTCTAACTGCTTAAGTTGTCGACATACTAAAATACCGCAAAGAGTACTTTGTTCTTTAAACAATTTCCTTAAATAAACCATCCACAGGAAATCCCGTGCGTGTCCCCGCACGCATTCAACCTTAAAAGTACTTGAAAGTCGAACTGCCCATTAGCGAAGGCGTTTCGGTTCACACGATTTGCAAATACAAATTAATAATAACCTCAAAACTAAACGTCCTAAGCTCCAATTTCACATACGAAATCTGACAAAGACGGGCCAAATTACCCCCGTGCTTATCCACACAAATTGTAGCCAATGTTACAATTAGTTAAAATGTTATGATTTCTCCAGGAATCGTTGCGGCAGACAGCCTGGGATTCAGCTCAGGGCGGTTTTTGTTTCTTCTGTTATTATGGTGTTAGAAAGGAACGAGATGACGGGTCAGACACGTGGTGTAGGTTTGCGTGGTCGAGCGTGGGAGATCGCCTCAGGATTTGCAAATTTTCAGCCTACTCTTGGATCTCGACGTGAACTCGAAAATACTTCACTCATATAAAGGATCTTTTGCGATGTCAGTGCGATCAGAAATGTATGCTTAATACACCTAAAATTAAATTGATACTAATTTATCTATCGTTATCAGCACGCCGAGTCCCTCACGGGGTAGGTAGAGAGTGTAGAGCGGCAATCCTCTCAAGACATCTTATGCTTGACATGATTTCGAATTTGATCAAGCATTTAAACTCATTCTTATTGTGAAACTGGTGCAGCCATAAAATTGCATCAAACGGCCTATAGATAACTTACTTTAAGAAATACATGCCTTTAAAAATGTATAAATTATAAATTTGCATCGTATGCATAAAAACAGATGATTCTAACATGTTCACTTTTGCTGTTACCCTGCTTTGTCTTAACATAAACGTGATGAATTCATGAATCAAGTGTGATGGATACAATTCACTCGTTAGTTAAAGTGACACCATGTTCCGTGGTAGGTGCCCAGCTATTTGTAACAGCACATATTATTTATCTTGTTCGGTGTCATGCAAATTTAGATTTTTGCAATGTCTTATTATAACGAGTAGGCGTGGTTTTGTGCCTTCGGTATTCGATTGACAAATGAGCGGTAGGCCAGTGATGTAAGGCTATGTTTTAAACGAGAAAGCTCTTAGGTAAGGTTTCTGGAAAATATTTTTATAGACTGTAAGCATTCGGTAATTTACCCTATGCAAGCACTTTGTCATATGCAAAGCTGGTGTAAGCCTTAAATTTATTGAATTACGTTAGCCCAGCCCCTGTTTGCCCCTGTCTAAATGTCCCACCATTGTGTGATTAAGTTGCTAAAATTCCGATACTTGTGCTACAAGAGTCTCTTTTCTTTACAATAATGTAGTAATTAGATAAAATGTTAGATTTTTTTCGAGATTCGTTCCTGCAGACTGCCTGGTATTGAGCATAGAGCGGTTTGGGTTTCTTCCTGTAAACGTGGTGCTATATATGGTAGGTAACGTAATATAATGATTAGTCACACCACGAGCTTTACGGTGAAGGAAAACATCGAGAGGAAACCTGCATACGCCTGAGAAGACATTCAAAGGCGTATGTATAGTCGTGCTTGAGTTACGGCGATGGACTCGCCATCTGTCACGTTGGCACCTAATATACCTCTGGCGGAAAGTGGGTGTGTGGGTATTACCTATACACCTCTGCCTACCCCTTTGGGGACCCTTGTGGGAAGGCGTGAGGATATTATTTATTTATTTATTATTATAACGTAATATCAGCTAGGAATGTTACTAAATGTCAGTTGAAATCTTACCGCAGTTTGACATCGCTTCACTTTTCCATTTCCCAATAATGTCCATTAACTGAATCAGAACATCGTTTCGCAATCAAATGTTTACCTGCCGTAATCATGGGCACACAAATTGGCTTATAGCGAGTGGAGTGATCAGGAAACAACAATCTGCCGTTATCTTGAATCTGTTACGAAATGATACTGATTACAGGATGTGTGCTACGTGGTATGGTGGCATACTTATTGAAAAGACCTGCATACGTCTGAGAAGCAACTCAAAGGCGTATGTATAGTCGTGCTTGAGTAACGGCGTTGGACTAGACATCTGTCACGTGGACACTAAAACGCATCTTCAGCCAAAAACGAGTGCAATTTGTACTATAAATATATAATTTTAAAGCTTTAAATGCATGCAAGAGTAGTTGCCTGCCACACAAAGTTTGCAAGTTGGAATCCTGACTATACCAATGAGTTTTTCCGCACATAAGTACAGGATTAGTCACACCACGACCTTAACGGTGAAGGAGAACATCGAGAGGAAACCTGCATACGTCTGAGATGCAATCCAAAGGCGTATGTATAGTCGTCCTTGAGTAACGGCGTTGGACTCGACATCTGTCACGTTGGCACCTAAAATATATCTCCGGCGGAGAGTATTACCTACACACCTCTGCCTACCCCTGCGGAGACCCTTGTGGGAAGGCGTGAGGATATATTATAAATGCATAAGGAAACACTCGATGACGTGAGGCATATTTTATGGCAATGATAAATTTCACACAGTCATGGTACGATTGCAGGTTCAGTCGTAGGTACCTGGTTGTATTTTTCGTTAAAATATGTATGTTCCGCTAAAGACTTACATGTATATATATATACATATCCATTTATTATCTTATTAAGATTACGACCATATTGAAAAGCAAGCAGTATAATTAACCAAGGCATTCCTTTGTGAGCTCTCCCAGTAAAATTATCTTCGCTCAGTGTTGTCTTCAATAAGCTCATATTTTAACAACAGTATTTAGTACAAACAAAGGAGGATAATACTGTTCATGAGCTCTCCGTATGACTTTCAAGAATTATTAATTTCTAAACTTTCATATACCCGTATTATATTGTATCCTTTGGAATGTGTGTTCTAAAGAGTCGCTTAAAATAATCAGCAAGATGAAGATTGCATATTCGAACCCAGGCGACACTAATCATATTTATGATTCACGAGCTTTACATATCATGTCGCCGTCTCTCGTGTGGTAGGCAGGGAGACAACAACGCCAGTTCTATCTAGACTTACATACCTCTTCATCCACATCATGATAATTTCTTTGGGCTTATGATGAAGTAAAACATTGTTGGGTCCATCGATATAACTCCGACGAAAAGAGCCTGTAATTGTGTAAATAATCTCTCCCTACCCATTTATGTCACATGTAACCGTGCTTAGGTGACGGCACTAATCAGGCTAGGACCTTCCTAGGCTGTATTCCTTTACACCCATTTGGGTTCTTCAACTTATGTACACTTTCGTAAATAATATATTTAAGTTCAATCCTAGTTAGACACTCAATCACGGCAGTACGGCTGCACGACGTTGGATGAAGTTTGGCCCAGAGATAGATAAATGAGCCGAATTAACACATGTTTTGCTCCAGAAAAATATCTACTAATTTGATGTCTCTTTATTAAGTCGGCGGGGCAAAGTATTTAATAGGTAGGTATTCCAAGCAAATCTATACACATATATAAAAATGAATCACCGAAATGTTTGTACGCGCATAACTTCCAAATGACTGCACCAAATTGGATAAATCTTTCTTTCATGTATTCTTTATTGTCAGGAAAAGGTTTGTACATAAATATTTAAAAAATTATATGATATATCTTCTGTGTGTGTCTATGTCCCTGAACTCCTCTTAAACGGTTGAATGAAATTTTCTGTCTTCAGGTGGATTCGAAAATGGTTTAGTCACAATTAGACCCGATAGGTGGCGCTGCGATCGTGTTTCAGAAACTGTTACTTTTCTTTCACCCATACGAAGCTGGGCGGGACAGCTAGTTAATAATAAAATAAATACCACATACCACCTTACGGTACTTCTGATCATCATAAACCTACATTACCACACAAGGTACACCTAACAAGCCTTATCTTATCTTATACATCTGCGTCAATAACTTCTGGTTTCCAAGACGGATCTAGACTGGAATGCCGGTCTAGAAATTAATACACTTTATATAACTGTGCCAATCAAGCCGTTCACTCCAATAAAAGCACTCAAAGAAGACCAGAGCAGAATACGTACCATTATATCTCTAAAGTGCGAAAGAGACGGGTTTATAGACCTTAGGACTATGCCTTAGGTGCATCTGTCTCATACGCATTGTAGAAGTGTGTTTGCAATTACACGTCATTCAAAATCAAAATCAAAATATGTTATTCAACGTTGGGGACACAGGGAACACTTATTGAACGTCACATACTTAATATAAACAAAAGTTACCGCCGTTTCTAAGAAAAAAATCCCGTCTTTAGTTTGTTTTTTCTTTCTACTGTCCTGTGTTTTCATTTGAAACATAATATGTTCCCTTTTACGTAGGGGTAGAAAATATTAAACTTACATATAAACTCTGTACAAGAGGAGCAATTCATTGCCATACATGGCATTGTAAGGTAGTTAATTAGACAATAGTCCAAACGTTCGGAACTGGGCATTGCTTGAAAGTCGCCTTTATCCGGTCGCAGGCGCGACAATAATGTTTGGTTCCGCGTGGCAACGGGCCACAGTTCGTGTGGCATATGAGCAAGCGATACGCGTTTATTAAATTCCCAATTTATATCCCTATACACAATTTAACTTGAAATATAGGTAACACTGGTAGTTATTTATATTATATAATGTATATATGTATAACTTCAAGCCTTCTCAGCACCCACTATTCGTCAAACATATGTTTTAATGACAAAGAGAAAGATGGCCAGACCGTCGCCGTCGTTCAAGCACATTACATACATACGTCTTTAAATTTCACTTCATGAACCTTCTGAATTTGTGCATCAAACTTATGCTGGTTTTCTCCCGATGTTTACCGTCACTGTTCACAACCGGCCACCACATATAATCCCACATATCTGATATTCGGTACCCGCCTCCGTTTATAACTTAGCCATAAATCATCAGCTTGTTTCCAAGGCCTTGTCACGGCTAACCCACAAACCACTGCAACAAGCAATTGTGGTTAATATTGGACTCTGTGCTTCCACTTACCTAACTCTTAGAATACTGTGCAAATTCTGTACGTCTTAGGGTACAGATTCAAATGGGACGGAAGAAAAGGTGCATCTCTACGATAGTTGTATACAAAATCAAAAAATCAAATATTCTATTTCACATAGGCCTAGATGGGAACTTGTAAAACGTCGAAACAGGTGCCACTGTTCGGTTTGGTCGTTTCCATTGAGAAGAAACGGCAAGAAACTCTATGGTTACTCTTTTCAATTTTGCATTTTAATAGTATTTACTACTACTTATACTAGCTGGGTGTTTCTTGTGCGTGTTTCATCCACGGATTTTTCCCTGCTTATAATCTCTATGCCAAATTCCATTTAATCCCGTGCAGCCGTTCTGCCGTGATTGAGTATCAAACATCATTATCCTCTGAAACTTTTGGCTTGCAATAAGCTTATACCTTACAACTAGTATAAAAATATCTTTATAATAGTATAACAGATATCCAATGGCTTCCAGTTTTTGTCGCGACATTCTGATGGTCTTGTGATTTCGCGTGTTTAGTTCGACATCGACGCTCATTCGTTATTCGCTATTGAAAACGTCGAGCACGCTTGATTGATTGCTCTCAACGTGAATATTAAGTTTCAAATGCATTTACGATTAACTTTGTGGTAGGTAAAGTTATGTTTTACAAAGCTGACATTTTTAATCGATTTACAATAAGATCTACGTATGTATTTAGGTGTTCGTCATCTGTTTTCTAAATGAATCTTTATTTCTATTAATCCTTTGATACACCTTACAATAATATCCTTACTGTTATTATATTTGTGCTTCTGGGACGTTTCTCCCGAAGGGAAAGAAAAAAGCTTTCATATAGATTCATGCTGAAATTGATCTGCCTGCAAGGCTTCAGAATTAATATTATGATGTTCATGCTTTCCCACAAGGATGTCCAAAGCGGTAGGCTTAGGAGTAACAGTCCCCTCTTTTCGGTGCCCACGTGACCGTAAAGAGGGCGTTGTGTACACGCACACAACGCCCTCTGGCCAATGGATGTCTGACGTTGGATGACGCCAGCAGTCTCCTCGAAGACGTATTTGAATTGTCTTCTAAAGCTGATATTTATCTTGAACGGGTAGGCTAATTCTTTGAAACAACTATACCAAGGAGGACCCAAAGGTCAGTCAATATTAGATCCCAGATCCAATCCCAATAGTGTCTTGTGAGTTTTCAAGGTTGGAACAGCAGATAAATACACAGGTAGTACATATTTGCAAATAATATCGTGACATATCCAAATAATCAATTATAACGCAATCGTTTATAATACGACATAAGATTATAGTAATCCCATTACTCCGGGCCCCATTAGCCTCAGAGTATCGGCCTAATGCCACAATATAAGGTACCAAATGTTGCTCGTATCTCCAGCGGCGCGCGCGCACGTATTTGACATTTCCTACAAAACGCTGCCAAATGTCACTGCAAAGGTCATGCCGTGATGCACTGTCTGTTACCGTTCCAGCTACGCTGGGAAAGAGTAACAACAACAAAGAAAATATTACGCTTATCTTGAGAACTGGCGCTCTATACTCTCTGCCTACCCCGTTAGGGACTTGGCGTGATGATATGTATGTACGCTTATCTTATCCTCATCCGCCATTTTGTTTTCATGGTAGCGTACGGCGAACTGCTTTAGTTTTCCTTAACACTTCAGTAGGTATTCATCATCATGTCTAATCTTGTTTACTTTCACTTCACCTTTGAGGTGTTAGCTAGTGGTTAAAGTTTTTGCATTTGTTCAATAAAACAGAAATTCAGCAAGATTTTGGCTGCATCAGCAACATACGGGTATTGTAATACAAACGAATTTCATTTAATCAGCATATTTTTTTTTACTAAAAACGGCTTTTAATCCCGTCTACAGAATAGACTTTAAAGTTTATCACGTTTACGCAGACAGACCAGACTGGGGGACTTATGTGGTTTATTATTATTATTATTATTATTATTATTATTATTATTATTATATGTACTGAAGTAACAATGAAAAGAGCCTTTGGTAGGTATAATGCCTCTTTTATGTATAGTATTGTATATCTGATCTGTCAACATTTCAAGGTAAATCATTCAAAGTATTCACACCGTTAAAATTAAATAAAAGATGGCGAACATAGTTTTATGGCATGCTATTATGTTATTATGTCAATTTAGCAAAAAGTTGATTTCAATATTGTTACAAATTCTTCAACCCACACTGGACAAATAAAAAATTGTTTTTAAAGATGTTCCCAATAATATAGCTTAAAATCAGTAACACAACTAATCTGGTTACTGAATTTAATTTTAACCAAATTGCCTTAGATTAAAAGGTTATTTCTGTACTGTGTTTCGTTATGATGTGTATATGTACATGCATATGGCATCACAAAGCCCTGCGAAAGCCCCCGGTTAGGCAAAGGTTTAACAACAACACTGACATGAAAAGTACAAGGTAAAATTAGATATCATACGTCACTGTCACTGCCTAGACGGCTGGCGGCATTGAAAACAATGCTTAATCAGAATAATAAATACCTTGGGATAATTCCACACAAATAGACATAGTCCCAAATTAAGCAAACTTGTCTTGATATCTAGACAACAATACTCGTCGAACGTTCGTCAAACCCGTGGCCTCAAGTTTCGCAGTCAGGAGCTCTAACCACTAGACCGGACGGCCGACCAGAATGTTATGTGTAAATATTTCTTATATTACGAGACTTAAAATAACCAAATTGTACTCGTGTAACGCATTGGCCACTCAACGCTGCCTTAAAATTCAATGAAATAGTAATTATAGTAAATACATACATACATATCATCACGCCGACTCCCTAGCGGGGTAGGTAAAGAGTATAGAGCGCCAGTTCCCTCTAGACTTACATACCTCTTTCGCTTCGTCCACATTCATCAGTATCTTCATACATGCTCGTCGGTTTCGAGTAGACTGCATTATATTATCATTGACCATCCTCATCAGCCGCGTCCCGCGACGTTCCCATGATATCAAGCGCATAATATTCCTTATATTGTATGAAAGATCTCGGAATGGGATATCTCAGATCCTTTTGCGTCCAACCATACCTATAGCTGAAGTTACCCATATTAATAATAAAAAACAGACATACATTCGCAGTAAAATCATTTTAGCTGATTTATTTTGACGACCTTCTGGTCTAGTTGTTAGAGCTCCTGACTGCGAAACTTGAGGTCGCGGGTTCGAATCCCGCTGAGGGCAGATATTTGTGTGATGAACACGAGTATTTGTACCTTAGTCTTGGATGTCATATGTATTTATGTATATATCTATCTATATAAGTAAATATGCCGTTGTTTAGTTACCATAACACAAGCTTTGCTTAACTTGGGACTAGGTAAATTTGTGTGGAATTGTCCCAGGTATTTATTATTAATATTATTTATATATGGAGATCCTTGCGCGGATTTTATTGTATATAATATAAAGCAAGACAGCGTGCCCTTAGTATCCTAGTGTTGCAAGTAACAACGTATGTAGGCTACTGCTAATGGTTATTTAATTATGTTAAGCAGTCATTCAAATAGAGTACTGTTAATCTTTTGTATATTGTGACAGCGGGATCGCCCACAACACTGATTTATAGTGCGATATCGATATCGTCTCTGCCATATCCAAATACCATGTCGTGTCGATAATAAAATGTTAATTCATTTGAAGATTGTTGAGCTCGTAAAGCTAATAAAATAATTAAAGTGCCATAAATGTTTGATTTAAAATATTCTACAAACTATTTTATACTTTTATTTATTTATGAATATACTATTCTTACTTCTTTAGTTTATTTACGTGTAAGTTTTATTGCTTTAATTAAATGATTAATTAGATAAAAAAAGTGGTTTTTTTAAATGTACTGATGTTATTTACATATTTTTTTATCTTGTGAGGGCTAGTCCCTCTTGATCTGCTCAACTGCTCGAACCACTCGGCCACCACGGCCATTAAAAATTAATATTATACTACATTACTATAATATTAACGGCCATATAACTTAATTTTACATTCAAAGTTTGTAAAAATGTTACCCTTAAGGGGGTAAAAAAAATGCTGCTTAACATTTATGACTTTTCCACGCGGACGAAGTCGCGGGTACAGCTAGTATTGTATATAGTTTGTTTATTTGTAAAGTTGCTTTTCGGAGACATCTTACGATACTCGTGATCCGCGATATTAAGCCAAAAATAAATGCAACCCTAAAGCCACATTGCTAAGAATCCATATTTCAGTAATGTGATTGTTTTTAAAAGCCACTAAAAAGCCAAACAAGAATTAAAAAGTCACCCACAAATAACTCCTTTAATTTAACAGGCTTCCCGCACGAAACCGTAAATTAAGTTTTTTCTTCCTTATACGGATTATTTTGTAGGAATATTGTTCAATCTTGATACTGAAGTAATTGCTAAAGTAAAGTAAAGATTTATAAAAAATATATTATATAAATTATTATATATCTATCACGTTGGCACTTAATATATCTCTGACGAAAAATGGGTGTGTACGTATTACCTATACACCGCCTACCCCTTCGGGGACCCTTATGGGAAGGCGTGAGAATATAAATATATATATATATATTAATCAGAATCAATATATATATATATATATATATATGAATCAGAAATAGAACTCATTTTAGAACATAAATAGATTTGTTGGTTTCTACATTAAAATATATGTAATAAGGGAAAGTTACTTCCCACAATGATAGGCAGAAGCTTATGTCTTCGAGGATCATTGCACAACATAGAGAGAGCACAATAGCACCTTTGGTGCTAGTGTCACCCACTTTTCGCCGAGTTCTAGGTGCCAACGTGATGGCGAGACCGTCGCTGTTGCTCAAGTCCTACTGATAGTCCTTAAATTTATTTTCAAACATACGTTCTAATTTATAGTAATTTAATTAATTAGTCAGTATTTACTTTTATCATAGTGTACTGACCAATGAAGTAACGTTTTTGTTATATTTTGTCGCAGGGCAAGTCAGTGATCCGTCCAATTGCGTTCAAGCCGCTAGGCGGGCGCCTCTCTGCGGGCGGAGAGCGGTATGGATCCACTCCAGTGCTGGCCAGTCGGCCGCCATCTCATATGACACTATATGGCAGTAAGTCTTTTTATTTTGTGCATATTTACGCCAGCCAGCATTCAATTTGGCATTAAATTCAAATATAGACTGTGCCGCAATCTCAACCAAATTAATCAGGCGATGACACAACTGTGCATGTAACCGACACAAGTAGATACATTCATATATATCTTTATATAATCATATAATAACATACAATTAAGTGATGGTAAGAAAAATACTTGTTACCTGTAACTTTAATTATTTAAAATGGAATAAAAATTTAATGGAATCAGATGATTACTGAAGTTCATATTGATATATTCTTCTTCTTCTAAGTCGGTCCCTCACTGCTGAGGATCGTAACTCCGCCGATTAATATTTATGATAGCAGCTCTCCACTTCTCCCTATCGGTTGCTTTGATATATTGATATATTATGCGACTCTTTATTTAAATACATATATGTATCTCTCTCTCTCCCTAGCTCTCTTATTGTAAACAGAATAAGGAAAAGAAAAAATAAAGACTTAATATACAAACTTCATTAATTAATTACTGCTTACCATCAGGCGGACCGCATGCTTGTTTGCCACCCAAGTGGTATAAAAAAAAAAAAAAAAAAATAATTATACTGAAATATTTTATGATAGGTTTTTTTTTTCAGGCTCATCAGACGTTCGCGAAGGACGTTGGTGTGGGTCACCTCAGCCCGCATCCCTATCGGCCCTCCCTCCCACCACGCTCTCAACCCCGCTGCACCAACGGCATCACTCCGCTATCGTGTAAGTCAAGTAAAATTAAGTATTTCTTACAACTTATTCTACTAGATATGATCAGCGGAGTCAGCTTTAAAATTGTTTAAACATCTATTCGATTAATGAACTACTCCTTTGGGTTGGGGCATGCTAATAAATAGCCTTCCTTAATACATTAATCGGATCAGTTATTCCTGTGATTCAACGAAGTTCAACGAAGTTCAACGAAGAAATAAGCAAACCTTGCCTCTATATGTCGTTCTATTTCGCATATGTGAGACGAGTTGTGGGACACAAAGGACAAGGTCCCCACAGAACGCACAGACGTAAGGCTTGCACCGCATCGCTCACAATATTTTCTTCAATTCAATTATTAGAAATCAGAAAAAAAAATGTGCGGTGGCTGAGTGGTTCCAGTAGCTACCTGCGACACAATGCGATCACTCGAAGCTCGAAACTCATGAGTGTTTCTGAACTTAAGTACAATGATTAGTAACACCACGAGCTTTACGGCGACGGAAAACATCGAGAGGAAACCTGCATACGCCTGAGAGGGCGCAAGTATAGTCGTGCTTGAGTAACTGCGATGGACTTGCCATCTGTCTCGTTGGCACCTAATATATATCTCTGGCGGAAAGTGGGTGTGCAAACTACCCATGCACCTCTGCCTACCCCCTCGGGGACCCTTGTGGGAGGCGTGAGGATGTTATATAGAAAAAAAAACTCAAATCGCTAATCTTTTGCAATGGCGCGTACCCTTATGGTATATACCTTAATGATAAGTCGTGGTCATGCGTCACATAATTAAATTTTTATATAGAGTTTCTTGTAACTAGCAGTGCCCTATGGGTCCACCCGTTTTAAATGAATGTTGTATGATATTGTTGTATTATGTGTATACGAAATATAAGTGGCTTCAGTTACTACGTATATGGTAGTCAAAACCAATACACGCGTTTCTGTGGCTAGCCGGAAGAAACAGACAGATAGGCAAGCGACAATTTCTGAGATTAGCCAGAGCAAACAGACAGAAATATAGACAATTCTTTTTTAAATTTGTACCCTATATATACATTAAGAATAAAATATAATTATTTTCATTCTTTTTTTAAATTTGTAACCTATATATGCATTAAGAATAAAATACAATTATTTTCATATTACATACAGACAAAGCACTTACTTTCTTTGTCACTATGGCATTAGTTTATATGGGTGTGGTACTCTCTTGGTAACTTTAAGATTACCCTATCGTACAATCACTTTCATTTCGAAAATGTGTAATTATTATACGACAAATTCTTGTGTACATTTATATTATGAACAGGTACTTTACACCACTTTCACACCACTGTAGCGTGTGGATTATATCAGAAGCGAAAAGCGTGAATAAACTTGTATTAATAAATTATAAGACAACTCTACACGATCGCAGAGTATAGAGCGCCAATTCTCTCTAGACTTACATACCTCTCTCGCTTCGACCACATTCATCAGTCTCTTCATACGGTTTCGAATTCTCCGATCGATTTGATCCAGGTAGTTAGAACGTGGTCTTCCTCTGCCTCTTCCTACACACACTTTCGCTTTGTATATTTCGCTGTTTCGTCAATCTTTCTGAGACATCTTGTATTATGAAATTTATCACCGGAAAATCCGCGGCGCATATCTAGTTAGCCAAAATTTCTTCACAACAATATCTCCACCACTTTTTTTTTTACCTGGGAAAATTCCACACAAATTGACCTAGTCCCAAATTAAGCAAAGCTTGTGTTATGGTAACTAGACAACGATATATTTACTTATATAGATAGATATATACTTAAATACATATTGTCAACTTGTATCTCTTCTCTCTCTCTTGTGCATGCACTCGGTGCTGTGTGGGGTACCAATTTAAGTAGACAAGCAATTAAACTTTATTAACAAGTCCGACTCGCGTGATGCCATCCCAGTCCATTCGTGAATGAGTAACAACAGCGCTAAAATGTTGCGACATGATAAATGTACATCACGCTTTACGTACGTATCTTACATACCCAAACTTGCTTCATTCATTGTATGTTTGTGTAAATATTTTTATATGTCAAATCAACAAAATCTTAGTTTTGTAACTATCTGATTAAATTTAATATATGAATATTATAATATGCCTAGCTAGCGCGCCCGGCTTCGCCCGGATGAAAGAAATAAATTTCCTGAACGATCTTTTGAACGATTTGACTGACACGATGGCAGTGCCACCTATCGGGTCCAATTGTTGTCCTTTCTCGAATCCACCTGACTACACAAAGAAAAATTCATTAAAATCGGTCCAGCCGTTTAGGAGAAGTTCAGTGACAGAAACAAAAACGCGCACAGAAAAAAAAAGATAGTCCTACCCGAAAAAACATTGTAATTTTTGGAAAGTATAACGAAGATGCACTTACGTAAAAGTAACACGTTAAATTTAAAAGCTTTGGAATCTGGGAATCAGTTAAAAAGCGTTAAAATTGGAAAATGTTAAAACATTCAACAAGGCCTTACAATAAATACTTTTATCGCGGCATTTTAGCGGTTACTCGGCACGCGACTGCGCATTTGAACCGTGCGTCGGCGACGCGTCGCGTGTGTGCCGTGCCATCTTTTATTCTAACCGCGGAAAAGCGTTCACGTTGCCTGCCAGTAGTAATACAGTGATATAGTGATGTTCCATTTGTAAACCCAGCTTTATGGATCGGTGAGTGATTTGATAGAATCATTTTTGGTTAACCAAGCTCTGTTATAGAGTTTAAAATAAGTCAGATCTCAATAGCATTTTGTTCTCTATACAATACCTGTTTCATTCTTTCACTCATTCATCAAAATGTACCTTCGATACATACTAACTCTGTGTCTTCTTGTGATTTAATTATTCACTACAAAGCAACGCGTATATAATTTTGTGGGTCGAGTATTATACATTATACCAAGTAATGTCCCTTTTAACCATTATTTAATATATGGAAATACATGATCAAGCACTTATATTTATTTTATAAGATAATTTATAACTATAATAATATTTTTAACAGGCATATTTCTGTGTACAGAAAAAAGGTCCATAGTGCGCCTTTACTTACGTAGATTTACATTCAAAATTGGAACTCAAATTAGCTACGGCTATTTTCATTATTGGAACGCTAATATTCAGTTTAAATAGCGCGTGCCAGACACTTTCACTTAAATATAATTAACTTCTTTTGGCAATGCAGAAACAAAAGCATTAGAGAATTAAATATGTTACGTTACATACAATACTGATGTGCGAATTATGCGGAAATATTAATTTCGTTACGGCAACACGTTTCATTCACAAACGAATTAAGCAGAATCATCAAAAGAGGTCAGTTAATGTATGAGCGCTGAATATATTAATGTCAATTGACCTTGTATTATTCTGCTAACTGTACCTCGTAGTAAATTATACATATATATCCTCACGCCTTCTCACAACGGTCGCCGAAGGGGTAGGCAGAAGTGTATATGTAGTACCCACACACCCACATTCCGCAGGACATATAATTTAGACACCAATGTTACAGATGGCAAGTCCATCGCCGTTACTCAGGTTTTCACTCGATGTTTTCCTTCACCATAAAGCTTGTGTGTGACTAATCACTGTTCTTAAGTTCGGAAAAAATCATTGGTACAGTCGGGATTCGAACTTGCAATCTATGTGTTGCAGGCAACTACTCGAACCAATCGGCCACCACGGCTCACTACTGTTTTAAATGATACCTCAATGATACCTACATATAAATGAAAAAGTCAAGCCAGCATTTGTTACTCCTTATAAATTATCATCTGCCAGTGCATGTCATCAAAAACGGTCAAGCCGTTTCGGAGATAATCTTATAAGATTAGCCGGAACTTACAGACAGATAAACAGATCCCGTATATAATATACACTGCACCGTATTCATACGTAACCGTTATTTTGACGTTACCAGACTCTTCAATTTCATTTTGAAAGGATACAGATCTTCAATTCAGGAAAAACTGCAGGATTTTGGAAAAAATTATGTACTGCTTTACACAACTAGTCTTAGTAACAACTGTTTCCCGCAAAAATGTTTATTTATACAATATTAGAACAATGCAAATCTCCCGCCTCGTCTCACGTCATTCCCGCCAATCTGGTGTTGTCATTATACAAACAAAATGTATTGATGATTAATATCGATTCGCGGACACGAAATTGTCTTTATACAAATTAAACGTATTGATATTTAATATCGGCTAACATATCAAATATCAATATAATGTATTATCATAAAAATACATGAATATGAAGTAATTAGTAGTCCTAAAATGAATACAAAGACTCCATAGATTAATAATCAATGTTTACAACTTCCATAGATTAAATAATGCTTACAATTTGGATAGGATCTGGATAGTATGAATATACACAAGTCATTTTCCAGAAAGTTCCGTTTTGGTAGGCAGAGGTATAATAATTTCCTCTTACTCACGGATATCCACGTGCAACTGCCCAAACAACTTGGTGCCAACAGTGCGTAGCGTATCTCTAGCTCGTGTCCAGACACGTCTATGAGAGAATGAATGAGAAATTCTATGAGAATGACGAAAAATTTGGGTGCTGCCTTTTCGACTACTCTTATTGAAAAGCGTAACGAGATAATAATAACCTATAAAGGTTGACAATTTTCTACAAAAACACTATGTTTTTGTTATTCTTTTAAGTTCTAATATTAAGTTTCATAGGCGCTACGCCTATGAAACTTGACTTCAACATAAATTTATTCATTTAGGAAGGGTTGGTATAATATGGCTTTGATAATGATCTTATTCATGCCTTCCAACAATGGTCCCGATAGGGTACACGGAGGTATGTAGCTGTACACACATTTTTGCTTCAGATGAACATATTTAGGTGCCGACATGGAGAGTCCAAAGCCGTTTTTCAAGCACGACCATATGTCTTCTGAAACGTATTAAAGTTTCCGTTCTATGGTGTCCTTCAGCGAGGAAATAAATAATAATAAATAAATAAACTTTCATTTATTTTCTCTCACAAAACATCTTAGCAACTAGGAAGTTAAGTATTGTATGATGCACGGCTATGTAAATTCCTTTAATTGTGAGAGACTGGTGCCTGAGGTAGGTTTGAGAAACCTGTGTTACAGGTCACCAGTGCTCCACCCGTGGACAGGTACTAATAAGCTTTATTTGTTGACACACAATATACAGTAAAAGTAGACTTAAATTAGAATAAATAAAAGAAAAAAAAAAGAAAATAAAAAAGATGCTTGATGAAGAAGAAATGATGCTTGATCAGAAAGAAAAATTAGAAACAAGTCTGATTTGAACTAGCAATCTTAGCATTGCAAGCGCAATTCATGCACAAGTCAAATATAGCTTTATCTACATGCACAGTCACCAGTCAACTATTTCCGCTGATTTTATTATCGCTATTGACAATCCACGCACATTTTGCTGTATTATTTACACAAGTACATGTGTGCCATCCTTTGTTTACGTTGGCCATTTAAATAATAAATAAATACCTGGGACAATATTCCACACAAATTGACTTAGTCCCAAATTAAGCAAAGCTCGTGTTATGGTAACTAGACAACGATATATTTACTTGTATAGATAGATATATACTTAAATACATAGGACATCCAAGACTAAGGTAAATAACATGCACAGTTTATTCAAACTTGCAATCTTTGTGTTCGAACCACTCGGCGATCACGGCTTAGGTATTAATAGTTTTTTTTTTATATTATAATATGTGTACATACAGGAAAGTTACGTTCAACCTTCGTTCATACAGACGTAATGCATACAGCCTTCAACAATGTAACGATGATCGCAGGAAATACGCCTGGCCGGGTTGGCACCAGGCTCAACCAAAAGTAATAATTAACGCTTTATGTCCTACATAATGTTACACAACACGACATCTATCGGCACAAACGCGAACATATATTAATGTTCGAGTTTGTGCCGGTAGATGTCACTTTAATTTTGTTATTGCAATCAGAAATAAGAACCTGCAGCTTCTTATTTCTGATTGCTCAATTCTATTTCAAATTCTATTTGTATCAAACGAATCCATCGACTTTAAAAGTGTTTAAATTTAAAGTTATTAAATTTTCAATGGACCTTATTTAAGTATGATAATTTATTTTTATTAAAAGCTATAAAATGCATCAACAATAAACACTGAATAAAAAAGTAAATTAAGTAGGTTGGCAAAAAACTTTTCAATACTAAACATTCAAGGTGCGAAGATTTATGTTACTCATTGCTTTACTGGCTTTACCGCGGCTTTGCTCGCGTTTACGTCGACTTGAGGGATATTCGTTTTCTTCTAAAATACCACAGTCAGTATACAGACATCGGGATGCTATTTATTCATCAGTCGGTCTACCGAGTTGGTAAAGATATTTTTTTTTAAATCCTCGTAATTTCTCCCTCTTTTCTTCCCTCTCTCTTTTCTACTTACTTCACTATATACACACACACACACTCTGCAGGTTTGTTGTTGTTGCAGGCATATTTTCACACCATTCTTAAAGAACTTTATACTCTATTATCTGGAGAGAATACCCTTATATATAGTGTTACCCTTTGTAATATTTTCACCCCAGAAAACATATGCGAAATTACATGGTTCATTTTCAGTGCCATCCGCGAAGACGCGCTCCACTAATTTCTAGTCGAGGGGGTCGCGGGATGCGTTTTTTTTGTCCCAAGTCTATTAATTGTAGTGTGCGTGTGCACTCATAGGTAATCAGTGTGTACAGACAATACTCAAATATTAGTGGAAGGTTGCACACTTACATAATAAGCTATGAGGAAAAATGTGGGGCGCATCTTCGTGCTACAATCTATATCTATCGAGACGTGGTAGCCCGACAAACAAACTCACTTTCCCATTAATAGTATTAGTTGGGATTCGCCGAGTATGCAGCGAATGCTCCATCACAGTGGGCACCTGTTTGCTGACCGTAACGATCTACTTTCAAGATTTGTAATCGTAAATTATACATACGTACGTACATAATTGTCAGTACAATATGCACATTGAGATCGCGTTAAATAGCAGTATGGCACAGAAATGAGAATATAAGGTCTACAGACCTTGACTGTTCCAAGGAGGCTTGAATAAATATGCATACCTTGCAATACCACACGAATTGACATAATCCCAGTAACGGCGTCGGGCTCACCATCTGTCACGTTAGCACCTGAAAATATATCTCTGGCGGAAAGTGGGTGTGTGGGTACTACCTATACACCTCTGACATTATCCCAAATTAAGTAAAGCTTGTTGTACTATGGTAACTAGAAAAAGATAAGCTTATAAATATATATAGATAGATAGCCGTTTCACGACTATTTGTACACCTTAAAATTTCTTCTCAAACGTATGCAGATTTGCTCTCGATGCTATCACTGCTACTTCACGATCACATAAGATCAGAATAACTCTTGCAAAAAACTTGCAATATTAGTGTTGCAGGCTCCAAACCCAAGGCTCTGTAAGATAATATATCCTCACGCCTTCCCACAAGGGTCCCTAAAGGGGTAGGCAGAAGTGTATAGGTAGTACCCTATATAGTAGATATATTTTAGGTGCCAACGTGACAGATAGCGAGTCCATCGCCGTTACTCAAGCACGACTATACATACGCCTTTGAATTGCTTCTCAGAGGTATGCATGTTTCCTCTCGATGTTTTCCTTCATCGTAAAGCTCGTGGTGTGAATAATCACTGTACTTAAGTTCATAGGAACTCTTTGGTACAGTCGGGATTCGAACTTGCAATATTTGTGTCGCAGGTAACTACTCGAACCACTCGGCCACCACGGCTATCTCTGTAAGATAATTATTAAATATGTAAAAGCATATTGTATGTTTAATATTAACCAGTATATCATAAATATATTACCTATAAATATTTATTTACTTGTATAAATATAATGTTATTTCAAAGAATTAATTAAACTAATTTGGATCCTTATTGTCGCGATTATAAATCATCGGATACACCTGGTGCATTTTATGATCGCCACAAAGGAGATTAAGCTAATGAAATTAACATTTTTAGCAAGTCTAGCCTTAATCTAGTTTTAATTCCGACATAAAACCCGTGCTTTATCGATACAATTATAAATTTGGTATTTTAACAAGAAATCAATTTAGGAATATTTTGTTCTCAGATTGACAAATAAGAATATCCCGAACTTTGATCTTCGAAGCCTATTTATGTAAAGAGAAAGTTTGTTTTTTTTTTCAATCGAAATCTTGATAATAGGAATCTTGATACTTGAGATACATCTCTTTTGCAATGTTCTCTGTATATTTTTTACTAACTTTGTTCCACACTTTCAGCCGTGAAAACTTAATTCCTTCCAGTCTTCAAAAATCCTACTAATATTATAAATGGGAAATTTTGTGAGGAATGTACTAGTATTAAGAAGAGCAGAGCCTCCTAGCACAGGTATTACATGCTTTAAAGGAGGCTCTGGTCGATAGTTAATTAATGTAAAACACTGTTACTGCATAAATTATATTATTATTATTAATACAAAAACGCAAATTTTACACGCAAATCTACTGATTGGAGCATAATGAAACTTCACATCAGAATATCTCATAGGATAATTTGTAAATATTGTGTTAATTGGCCAAAATATAACGATACGATCAAATTTTAGAGTGAAACCACGGGGCAAAGCTCGTGGCAATGATGAAGAGCTTTAAAAAACGTCAAGACACAAGGCAGTATGCCTACCAAGATGAGAGAACGGTACGCGTGCTTTAAGCTTTAACGGAGCAGTCAGCAAAGCCCTCGTTATAGCAATATCTGACACGGTCCGCCGACAATGCAAGACGCTGCTTCCTCAAGCGAAACGCTTGCACTGTACTTGCCTTCTGTACCTATTGTTATCTGGCTATTAAGGTAAAACATACTCATACAATGCAACCCATCAGACTCTTGTGCAAAAGCGACAGAGATTTCAGTTCGCACTCTTGCATTATGATGGTAAGTGTACCTGATGGCAAAAACGCTGATAAAATTTTCGGGAATTGGCAAAAGATTCTTAGCTTTATGAAGGGACCCTTTTGCCATAAATGCAAAAGAGAAAATAACACGTTGCTATAGTTGAATTAAGAATCTCATTTGTGTACGCATTTACATTGCATTGAGATATTTCTGTATTTATCTCTTGAAGTGGCTACCGCCGTCTATGGGCGCTTGGCCAAGGGTATAAGCTCATATGTTGGAGAACCTATAGGAATTTTTTCACGCCCTTCTTTAAGAGCTCCATTTTGTACTCTCTAGGAAAATGCCTCATCATGCCTCAAAATTCCTAATTAAAAGATCTTACATAGAGCGTGTATTGACATGTCAAACTGACGTAAGTACGTTTATTATAGTTCCGCCATAAGACACTTGTCCATTGCCATAATTTATTTCTTACACCGATGGAATTCAAGTGGAAAGCTCTTAAGGTAAATTACTGTAGGTATATTATTACGTTCAAAATACCGCTATGAAAGTAAGTAACTACACTGTTATTTACAAAAAGAACTGAAATTAAATTGTCGTAATTTTAAGCTGCGTAGCCAGTGGATACGAGGCTTTAGAGGCAAATGTGTTATTTTATTATTTCAATTAAATTATAGTATTATTATTATAGGTTTTATGATTATAAAGTATTAAAATTTCTTATTAATTAATTTGAGTCGCCCAATTAATATATTTATTCGGTTGCGTATCCTTTTAAGCATCCGTTTAGACTTTTTCATTAGACTTAGAGTTGCGAATTAGACATACCTATACCAGTGAGAATTATTTATATATTTATATAGTTTATACTTATGTATAGTAGATATTTCTAATTCCCAACAACAATTTAAAACTGGAGATGAAAATCAAATCTATCTATCAGAGTCATCCAGACAGAACGCAAAAAACACAAAATAAAACCTCATTTCTCACTCATAAGCAAACACGGAAAAGAAACATTCCTTCTGTCTCATAAATAAACAAATGACTACACGAAAAAAAACACTTCTTTAATAAATCTTACATATCAGTGGACTACTCTGAATATTGATATTTTTAAGTCAATCTGATTAAAGGCGTATTGTAAAACATTGTTCCCTATTGAAACCCGCTTTGGCTTTATCTGTTTAACTATTTTAAAAAAACACGATCGATTTACGCCAATTAATTAATTAGAGACACATCCATTTACTAACCGCGCCCTGCGGCGTTACCTGAAAGAACGACAAATAGCTTATCCTTATATTATATATAGCAAACCACCACAAACAGCAAGGGGTAGGCAGAGGGGTATAGGTAATACCCACACTTTTTCTGGCGGCAGGTAAGGCCCTGTAGGCGGGCGGGCGGCATACGTATGGACATGACTATGCGTTCGTGAAATAAAAACCATTTGCAACGTTACTTTAAAACAAGAAGCGTTTTCAATTAATGTTTACCGTTACAAATTTGCACGCGCAATTTACCTAAAATCATAAAGATAAGATGAGAACATGATAATGAGATGGGGGCATATAAGAGCGATTCCTATCTACATTTCTTAATATGTCCGAGGTCTTTATGGTTACCGACAAATTTCAAAACTGTTCTGGCGAAAGTGGAATATCGATCTATTTTCTCTACCCGCCGTTTAGAGAACTAAGCGTAATGACATACTTACGTACATATATTCTTTCTGGCTACCAGGGACTCGGCGTGGTGATATGTATATGTATTAACTATATTGATCTGTGTATGCTGACACATTTGGATAGAAGATTGCGTATGTAATTTTGAAAAAATTGCGCTTTAGAAATTAACATCTTAATATATATATTAAGAAATAATCTTATCTTACTAATATTATAAATGTGAAAGTTTGTAAGTTTGGATGTTTGCGGTTCTTTCACGGCCAAACGGCTGAACCCATTTAGCTTAAAGGTGAAATGGTGATAGCTTATTCCTAGGAATAGGACATAGGCTACCTTTATTTTTTTTTATTCTGAATAATTCATAGTTCTTATATTATAATGTATGATGCTCTTTCACGGCATAGCGGCTGAACCGATACTAGCAGGAAAAATTTACTGCTACTTTTTCGAACTCCACGCGGGCAAAGCCGCGGGCATAAGCTAGCTTAGTAATAATTGTAAAAATCTCTCAAGTAATAGTAGTCTATTACATAGTTGAAGGGCCACAGATCGTGTTGAACAATTCACTAGTCTGTCTGTGGTTTGGTTGCCTAAAGACATAAATTATATATATCCTCACGCCTTCCCACAAGGGTCCCCGAAGGGGTAGGCAGAGGTGTATAGGTAATACACCCACTTTCCGCCAGAGGTATATTAGGTGCCAACGTGACAGATGGCGAGTCCATCGCCGTTACTCCAGCACGACTATACATACGCCTTTGAATTTCTTCTCAGGTTTCCTCTCGGTGTTTTCCTTCACCGTAAAGCTCGTGGTGTGACTAATCACTGTACTTAAGTTCAGAAAAACTCATTGGTACAGTCGGGATTCGAACTTGCGACCTTTGCGTCGCAGGCAACTGCTCGAACCACTCGGCCATCACGGCCATAAATTATCACCATCCCTTATATGTTTCCAGAAGCAAGTCTAGTACGATCCTGAGCGGAGACAGCAAGGAGCCTGCGCCTGCGCCGTCGCCGGCCGACTCCGGGGTCTCCGAGCTCGAAAGGGATCACCATGATTACAGGTGAGAGCAATACGTACGATCGAGCCTCCATGCATGTGCTAATACAGTAGCACCAGTGTGTATGAAACCAACGTTTGAGGATTTTTAACGTGAGTAATCTTCATGGAACCTATTCAAGAAGCTGATACTATAAATGCGAATGTTTATGTGGATGTTTGGTTCTCTTCCACGAAACAACTACTCAACGGATTTGAATGCTATTTGGCACAGAAATGGGTTATAGTTTGGATTAACACATGAAAGATCGTGGTGGCTGAGTGTTGTTGTTTAGCCTGCAATACAAATATTGCAAGTACCCAGGTAATTAACATAATTCATTAACATAAGCCGTAGTAGAAGCACTTATATTATTTATATAAATAATACTATTTAAGATAATAAAAATGATGATTATAAAACTAGATAAAGCGCTCTCTATTTCTAAGTAGCCTGCTTCATAATTTATAGCCTGGAGAATATAACATTATCGTGAAAGTCGAAAGAGTATAAGCACTATCATATATTGGACACGGTTGGAAACAATGGATATTGGAATTAGATGCCCGTACATGCATCACACTAAGCGGAATATTAATTGGCAATCGAAGCATGCATGTTTATAAGCAAAGGCGTGGTCCAGGGATTTCTTCAGAGATAATAGGTTAAGTTATAACCAAACTTCGTGTTCCCCTCGAAAAATTAAATTTAATTGGTAAATTTGTTTGCAATAAAACATATCCTTGATAGAATACATAAATCTTACTAGTATTATAAATGTGAAAGTTTGTAAGTTTGGATATTTGCGGTTCTTTCACGGCCAAACGGCTGAACCGATTTGGCTGAAAGTTGAATTGGTGATAGCTTATATAGGACTAGGACACGGAATAGGACATAGGTAACTTTTCTTTTTTTTTAATCCTGAAAATTGAATGGTCTTATATTATAAATTATAATGTATGATGCTCTGTCACGGCATAGCGGCTAAACCGATTCTAGCAGGAAAGTTTTCAAAGCTACTTTTTCGAACTCCACGCGGGCAAAGCCGCGGGCATAAGCTAGTTAATAAATAATATTGACTTGACTTGAACTTTGTAGGTACATGTAAACATCACGACGAGTACTGACTCCCCCACAGGGGAACCCGAAACGACCACTAATTCTCTTTAACTTACCTCTTTTGCCTAGTCCACATTGATCAGTCTGACAAACGTGGTTAAACCTATAAGGTTTCGTGTACTTTTGTCATAACCATGAATTTTCAAATTACAGTACAGCAGAACGGATCCGCAGTCATGAAGTGCGCATGCGCACGGCGCGAGGGCTCATGCTCCAGGGCTACGCGCGCACCCGTGATGAACGGGACACCGAGCTGGCTCGCGTGCGAAGAGACAGGGCCCTGCTGCGGCAGCGCCTCGAGGATACAGAGTGGAGCCTGTGCCAGCGAGCTGGGGAGATAGCCTTGCTGAAGACGCAACTGAAAGATGCCCAGGTGAGTTACGGATCGGATTACCTCGGTCCGATACTGTGCAAAACATTTTTTATTAATTAAATCAGTGTAGGTTAAGTAGCATGAACCACCTCACACACTCTGTCATGGGACATCATTAGATAATTAGAAGATGACGTCAAAGATAGACGAACGTACTTACATACTTATTGATGAATTTGGATGTTCCTATCCACAGCTATTACTGACTACTTTTATTCTGATTGTATCGCAAAAGTTCAAAACAGCGCCCTCCTTTGTAGCATTGCGGTACTTTTTCAATTCTTAAGTAGCTGTAAATCAAATGCTCCTAACAAATTGAGTTCTTCAGTAAACACACAACCTTTCATGTTACACATAATGCTTTTATAACGTCGATATTCGAACATAATTGATTTAAATTTAAGGAGAATAAAATTCATTTTCAGTATGAATATCATTAAAACATTAATATATGAATCACGTCCCACTTTGATCAATTACCAAATTGTGTTTGTCAACCGCGTAGTAGTGTGAAATGTGAAATAAACTTATTGTAATTTTTTTTGCATTATTGTAAAAATATATTATCTTTCTACACTCCTTCTCCATTATATTTATGGATAAGGTCCATTTGCCATATTTCGTATTCCGTCCGCGTAATTTTCTACGTCACGTATTATAATTATGCTGTTAATATTATGTATGTTTTCTCCATTACAGAACGAGCAGACCGTCAAAGGGCACGAATATCTTACACTCAAAGCGGACTGCCGAGAGCTGAGGGAAGCACTCGACAAGAAAGAGAAAGACATCATGAGGCTCCGAGGCGAGTCGGAAGAGAAAGAGAAATCGGTCAACCGACTGCAATCCGAAGTTGACCGACTGACCAACGACCTAATGGAGAGCGTAGCGGACCTGACTAAAACAAAAGAAACGAATAAGAACGAAATTGAAAGACTAAAAACCGAACTGAAAGAGCTCAGACAAGAATTATCTGACGTGTCACTAAGCGGATACGAGGGCATTGAGTGCGGCCGAACCATGAGGGGAATATATGACGTTTGTAAGACGAATGAATACCATTGGACTTCGAGCGACAGCGCTCTGGAAGACGCCGAGGTTCAAAGACTGAACGGGGAACTGCCCGACTCGTGCGGAGAGCCGTGTCCGGCCAGTGCGATGGTCGACAGACTCAAGTGCGAACTGGAAGCCAAGGAGACACAGTTTAACAACGAGAGAAGGAAATGGTCCGAGGAGAAAGACAAAGTGTTGAGATACCAGAAGCAGTTACAGTTGAACTACGTGCAAATGTTCAAGAGGACGCGCACGCTCGAGGCTGAGGTGGACGGGCTCAGGCTCGAGCTGGAATTGTGCAACAAGAATATGAAGAATATTAACAAACACGGGAAGGCTATCGAGCTGTAGATGCACTACCAAATTATATAGAGATTAGTATTTATATAGAGATGTTGTTATACAGATTTGGTGTTCATTTATGACTTACTTTAAGGTTTGTTTGTACGGATACGATCGTTTTCTAAAACAAAATTATTAAAAATAAAAATTACTTAAAATTACAATGCACACTAAAATATATTTAAAAACACGCAATTATAATGTTATATTTAATTTTCAATGAATTAGTATCTAAGGTGATTAGGGGTTGTAGCTACACCTCTGTCTTTCCCTTCAGTGTCAAATATTTACGAAAGATGAAAAAATACTGGGTATCGATGGGAAACTTACAGCCGGTTTCTCGTACGCATTTCTATCCATCAAATTACGTGACAGATTGTTAATCTCTAATTAGACGTAGTTTGGGTTGCTAGAAGCTTCAACTGACAAACTGTTGGCAGTTTGTCAACGGTATGTCAAATCCCAAATCAATTGCCGATTGGAGCCATTTTGAGTTTCTGAACGCATTTTCTCTTTGTTAACAGATTGTTGACATACAATTTTTAATTGTAGATTATCGAGGAATTATCGACGTGTTAACGCAAGTATTCCGATTTTAACTCCAATTTCTAAGCGGATTTAATAGGATATAGGGATGTTACAAAATAATCGATTTTTATTTATCGTTTTTTATAGCAAAATTAATATAAAACTTAATTTGTATCAATAATGCTATTTGGTTTCCTAATTCCTTACGTTGAAATTTTTATAGAACATTGCCTTTGATTTTTAGTTTTGAATTGGTTATTTTTTTATTCATATAATTTTATTTGATTTTTAATCTGATATTTTTTTAATATGAATCTCTTAAGACAAACCCTAAGACATAAGTGTGTAAAGTTACAGAAATCGAATTAATCTTTTAATAATAGCAAAAATATTAGAAATTGGCAAGTTTCAAATCATCATCAACAGCTGTCGGGAACCTACCTATATGTTGAATTACTATAAATTATATAATATAAGTATTAGAATAAAATATAAGTAGATAGATCGCGTTCTGTGTAATTTTTACGCGACAGCGGCGTCATTTTAACATTTACACTTTATTTATTTATATTCTTTACACTTGTTTATCACACGATAACTGAAGTACCTAAACAAACAAGATAAACAACAACAAATCAAACTTTTGTCCAACTAACGAAACTTCAGCTCCCGGCGGGAATACTTTGACATTGCAAGACAAAGACGAAGCTATAAGCTAGAGGGAAATAGACATACTTTAAAAAATAATTCGGCTGTCAACAGTAGATAAGTTAATTTTTCGATGATTTGCGTTCTAGAAACTCAAAGCTCGATGACAGATTGTTAACAAATTGTTATTGTGACAATCGGTTGACTAATTCATCGTGCTAAAATTGTACCAGAAACCGGCGGTTAATCTTCATTGTTCCACCCACAGTCCATTGATTGTTGTCCATCTCGAACGTCACCAATATTCTTATTTTGAATGCTATGGGTCTTCGAATCTATGGTATTTTAAATATTTTTAAATATTTAATTACATCGAAAAGTACCTACTTTATTTGGTCTTTACAAATAGAGTAAATTTAGTTACATTAGCATTTTATTTCAATACTTGAATATGTTGAACCTTTAAGAAGTCATAATGAACACTAATATGGTGAAGTAGATTTGTAAATATCGTATTTAAGTAAACTCTTGCCTTTTGGGGTTGCCAGTGGTACATGTCTGGACTCTCACTATTAACAGGTTAACTCAAGTTAATACTCATGAATGTACTTAAATTTGAAAGCTTAGGTAAGTTGGCGCTTCGATGCATAGAAAGAGTAACTCAAATAATTTTAGATATTTGATATTTTTTGTTTATTATAAATATCTATCCTGTTTTCGCATTTTTTTATTAATACCTGTCCATTTAGGTATATTTCGTATTCGAAACGCCGACTGAACACAGCTGTATTATCAGTAAAGTTTCTAATAAGTTAATATTAAGTTATTGTAGAAAATAAACTATTGCCACAGTTTACTTCAATTATTTTTAAATAAAACACAATTAAGGGTGCATAAATATTGTGTTTATTTTCACACGCTTTAGAGAAAAATTCCATTATTTGGGAGGACAGACTGCTTCTAATGCACGTATCAAACACAGATGAAGCACTACTCGTGGAAAACATGGCGTAATTTCTATTCTTCAAATATCTCAATTAAATCGATCGAGCAAGCAGGACTGGGAATGTCAGGAGTACCCACTATAGGCAAACATTTATAAAAACTGATAAATGTATAAGCGAACTTCTTCTACTCCCTTTGCCTACCCCTAAGGAATCAGCGAGACGATATATATATATTACTTCCAACCAACTAAAATTTTGGCTTCAAATTAGATAGCCCCATATTTCGGGACCTGAAAGAAAAGCCTTCTTTATCTGTGACATTGGCATTATTCCTTGTCACCTTAGCCGGTTCCACCTGAAAACAAAACAATCCGTGTAAAAAAAGGTTCTGTCAAGAACACTTGACATATGTTTTATCTGTGTACATTGAATAGTGCACAATAGTTTATAATTTATTAAAATATAAAAAAAAAGGCAGAGCAGTAAGAAATGCGATGCACCTGAGTAACTGCTCCAACCACAGGCCGCTTCCTCCACTTATACCACCAGTACTCGACCCCAAGTGTAAGGCAAGCTAAGCCAATCCCCATGAATATTACGATGAACACCCCGCCTATGTTCTGTATGGAGATCCCATCTGATTGGTCGTCCTGTTTCTCGCACTTCATAGCATTGGGGTTGTTGTTCCACCAGTTTTCCTTGAGCTTCTCGAGTTTCCGTTTGTTGAGGAGTTGCAGGATTCTGGGTTACATACATATATGAAAGTGTATATATATAACTGGGTACAGTCGGGATTCGAACTTGCTATCTTTGTGTTGCATACAACTACTCGAACCGCTCGGCCACCACGGCTTATACGGCTCTAATTTATCAATATCTATACATATAATAAAAATGTAACTGATCGCTGTCTGTACATGGAACATATATGAGAAAAAATGTGATAGGGACCTTTTTCAACGCAAATAGCATCCAAAACACTGATTGTTAGAATGTTTGTCTGTTTATCTGTTTGTCTGTGCGTTTGGGCACGCTAATCTCAGAAATGGCTTATCCGATTTAGATGTGGTTTTTCAATAATATAATGTGGTAAGCTTTTCTTAACATGTACAAAGTAAATCAAAATGTTTATTAAAAAAATGCTGCCCAAAGTCACTTTTCCACGCGGACGAAGTCGCGGGCACAGCTAGTGTATACTATATTATATTATTGTGTTTATCTAAATATACCAAAAACACCCTGCTTCACTAACCTAAGGATTCACACATGATTTAAGAATAATTATTGGTAACATCTTCCCAAGAGTAAGAGCTTAGTAGGCATAGGTGTAATTACACCCGCATTTTGATGATACCTTAATTGAAATGTGGGTGGATTATCATTAGTTCTTCCTTTGGTAGTTTCCTTATTTATCGGCTCCTAAGGGTTGTAGTACTGTGCCAAAACTTAGGTAATTAGCTTGTATTTTATATATAAGGTTTTGGCAAAAAGTTTACAAGTACTAATAAGTTTCAGACCTTCAAAACTATTTTTTCAAATGTTGGTAGGTAGGTACGTACATTTTTATCAGCTACTAAATGTTTGTAGCAACGATGCTATCACATATTTATATGCAAATTCAGTTTAACTAGCAAAGTGACTACGTACTTATGCAAATCGATAGTTAAAGGTGACCGCGAGTTGACATTTTGTCGCTCACAAAGACTACAATGTTATTAGCTACTTTCATTTTACAAATGATTGCTTTAATATAGTATGTATGAAGTGTTCTCATGGATATATTCGTTCAGTCACCAATATTTCAACCTTTTCGCCGAAGTACTATTTAGGTGTAAACGAACGGTTAAACTACATACGTCTTGAATTTTTTTCTCAAAGATTCTCCCAAGATGCCTTTATTGCCTTATGCCTCGTGGTAATACAAATCACTGTACTTGGTTCGAACCAGCAATCTTTAAATTGCACGTGACACTCAAACTCCTCCAATGGAATATAGTATCTATGCTAACTAACAATAAGAACTCACGCATTATTAAATTGATCCTTCAAAGGAGACCCTTGCTGGACGGCTATGGCGTAAGGCTTTCTTGAAAACTCGTCTCCAACCATTTGGAGGTCACAGCTCGTTAGCACGTTGTATCTGACGTCAGTCGCATCGCCCAACCAGGCGAAACCTTCACTGGAAGTCTTTGAGTCCCTAACTCTCTGTATAGCTTCATCGATAGAGTTCGGCAGGCCAGCTTCCTTCATCGCCTGCCACATTTTTGTGTATTTGTCGCTCACAGGGTAGTCCCAAACGGCCAGTTTGGCACGCTCTACGTCACTGAGGCTGTCGTTTAAACTCATGTCCTTCCAAATTCTGTAATAAAATTTAAGTCAGAGAGAGAGAGCCGCGGAAGCCCTTTGGTTGGAGTTAGTGCCTGCAACGCAAAGAATGAAGTTCGAATGTCGTCTGTTAAGACTGTTATAAGACTTTTCTGAACTCGTAAACAGGCTAAAGAGTGACTATCACACGACCTGCTTTGCGGTGATGGAAAACATCCAGAGGAAACTTCATAGGTGTTTAAAGAAAGATGTCCATCAAGCAACCTTCTTTACTTCATTTTCTTCTTGAAACCTTGAATGAAACCATAAACAGACATTGTTGTTTAATAGTGTGTGGAAAGTATTTTGTATTTTAGATTTAGTAGCAACATCTCAACACGAACACTTGTAAAATTACAAAATTACTTCGATATGATGTGTGTTGTACGTATGATTGTTTGATATGACGCCCTTAAAGCAATCCATTCGTCGTAATCTTACAAGCATCGTAAGTATATATCCTTATTACATACATATTAATACATTACTTACATATTCAAGATTAATTATCTATATTATTTATTTATTTAAACTGATATTATAAAGAGGACAAGCTCTAGGACTAGATCTAGAGGACAAGCTCTAAGACTAGCTCTGCCCGCGGGAGACACCGCGGTGCAGATCTAGTTAAAAATAAAGTTAGGTAATTATCTACCCAAGTGCAAATGGTAATGTCAAGTATCATTGAACTTTCTTTACTCGCAAATATTGATAACAAAAAAATTAAACAAACAATTATCTATAAATATGATGTTGCATTGTTACATCTGAACATAGTACTAGATATAATTTGTTCAAACAAAATGTTCACAGTAAAATCTCTATACGGCACACAGTCGGCCCAATTTTGAGTAACTACATACCTAACTGCAGTGATTTTTTCTTTCGCAGTTCATAGAACTTTTACTGCTTTACTTAAGACTAATGAACGCGTCCAGCCAGGCGTGTTTTAAAAACCAAGCAACAATACAGATTATACCTACGTGTTTGACTCTCGGGTTGTTTTAGGGGGCTTGGATCCAAGCCCTTACCGTGTCGCATTTACGTAGATACCTTTTGCTAGCTGGGATATCATATAATATGTATGTATATATACATCAGAAAAATCGAAACAGCTTCCAAGTTTATGTTTTGTAAGGATTATCAGAAAATTTTTATACCTATACTAATATTATAAAGAGGAAAGATTTGTATGTAAGTATGTCTGTAAGGAATTGGTACAAAAAGTACTGGACCGATTTTAAAAATTCTTTCACCATTTGAATGCTACATTATCACTAATTAATATAGGCTATTTTAATTGCAAGAAAAAATACATTATATGCCAAAATGTAAAAAAAATACCTGTGCGAAGCCGGGACGGGCCGCTAGTTTAGGAATATAAGTGAAATGTCGTTTAATAGTGAATAATACCTCATATTATAAACAAAATATAAACTTGGAAAGTGTTTTGTTTTTCTGATGACAAGTGTATATATCTCGAGTGTTTTAAGTAGTAGCCTGCAACATAAAGATTGCAAGTTAAAATCCCGACTGTACCAATGAGTTATCTGTACTTAAGTACCATGATTGCTCACACCATAAGCTTTAAGGTGCAGGAAAACATCGAAAGGATACCTTCATACTTTTAGGAGATATTCGAACGTTTGTAATACCATGGACTCGCTAAGAAGGTAGCTCTTACGTTGGCACAACATATGTTCAGCGAAAAGAGAGCGTGCTCCACCTCTGCCTACCCTTTAGGAGACTCTTGTTCACAGTAATCGCTTCCCAAGCTTAATAGCCAGATGCTCTGACCACGAGACAAGACGGAATGCAATCATACACCAACTGAACGTACTATTAATTGGGATATATTTAATACTTTTATTGTCTATGAAGCTTGTTTAAGCACCGTACAGCTATTTCTATACAGTCGTTTCCTCTTGATGTTTACCTTCAACGTCATGAGCAAATGAAAGTTGAATGACCTAGATACCAGATACAGTTCACACCCGAATCTGATAAACAGATCGCTTTATCGCGAAATACAAAGAAACATGGGCCAATGACCGATAACATACGAGATGTTAGTTTATTAAGAACAAGATTCGTGACATAGTCGCTGTGCGACAAAACTCCTTTAATAAATAGAAAAAAAAAAGATTCGTAAGTACATAGGATACATACGCCTTGCATAAATACAAATCAAGCAATATTTAACGTCCCGGCTGGAGGCCTAGGTCTCGCCATTGACTGGTTAAGTAGCAAAAGTTCCCGGAACTCACGCTACGAGAGACAATAAAAAAAAAAATTTTCGTCCCCTCATTAAAACGGTCCAGCGTTTTAGACATTATCCGGAACCAAAAGATAGACGCAAATTATTTTTATTATCAGTATCATTTATACTTTCATACCCTAAAGATGCTACCAGCGTCTCTGTGCGATCTGCATACACTCTCTTTGACATAATTTATTGTATTGCCCGTTAAGCCCACAATTTTAACCTAGTTGACAAGTATTCTCATGAAAGTCCAATCTCATGACTATTCTTTCATTTCTATGGAATTAAATTTCATCTTCTAAATAGTTTGCAAGAAAGGTTAGTATCGTCGAAGTAATGTATAATACGAGGAAGTTTTCTTGGAAAGAAATTTGAGACATGAAGAATCAACTTAAAGCCTTCTATTTCTTTCGAATAACCACCAAACTTCTAACTAGCTCGCTAGCAAGCATGTGGTTTAATCACGGAATCATTCATAGTTTCTTCCTTTAAGGAAATTATTAAAAAAAAGACTTTTGGAGAAGAAGTGTAACACACTGAACATAAACAAAAAGATTTCAAATCCTAAGTATAAAGAATTCGCGTTGGTTATGCCACTGTAGGAAAAGAACCTCGTTACAAGTAATCCACGGTTCGGTGGCGAGTTGACAGACCTTGACGCGTCTTGTATGAAATGATATTACCAGCACGTTACTTATTATTAAAATATTATTATACCTACAGAAATAAGAGGAAATTAGCCTGTTGATGGGCAAACACGGCGCCTTAGTGTTAGCAAGCAAAGCGGTTACCGTAAACCTATAAGTTTTGCTAATACCAACTGTAATTCTCGTACGCTCTAACTTTACATGACGTCTGTTTTGTTTAGTGGTCAGCGCTCCGGATTGCGAAGTTTGAGGTCTCGGGTTCGAGTTCCGTTGACGGCGTATATTTGTGTGATGAACTCGAATATTTGTACCTTAGTCTTGGATGTCCTATAGGTAAGTATATTTATAAGGCCGTAGCCGTGTCCCAAAGCACGACTATACAGTCTTTGATTTTTTTCTTAAACGTATGCAGGTTTATTCTCTACATTATCCTTCACCGTAAAGCCCGTGATGTGATAAATCACTGTACTAAAGTTCATAAAAAACTCATGCTCAATACGGGATTCGAACTTGCATCCTTTGCGTTGCAGATTTCTCGAACAACTCGGCCACCACGGCCCTGAAATAAGGCACGAATGTAAATCGGTTACTTACTCATAGAATCTCTCTTCAATGTGAGCCATTCTCTCGAAATAGGTCATGACCGCAGACCCGTTGAGAGGAGCATACTGTATCTTGTACTGCTTAGAGAGGTCGTCCAGGGACTCTATCGGAGTGTCCAGACGTGACACAGTCAGGAACGCAGCCAGGTTGGCCGTATACGATGCTATTATTATGAACCTGGAACGTGGTTAAGACCATTAATATTTATGTTGTATACTAGTTGTCCCGTCCAGCTTCGCTTGGATGAAAATATAAAAGCCACGGACCCAGAGGCGTCTATAGGGTCCAATTTTTAATCTATACTACTCTCGAATCCACCCACCAATTAAACTTTGTCCAGCCATTTACGATTCTGATATACATACATACAGACAAACATTTATTTTTATATATATCATCTAAGATGATGGCGATATGTCTGTCTCTTCTACATTTTTACGTTAGGGCCTCACATTTGGTGACGGCCATTAAGCCCCAGACGAAGTTATTTTCTATAAGCGTTCACCATATCATTTAAACATAATATGTATAGCAGTGACATAAGCTACTGATTTTGTTTAGAACCGAGCCCTTAGAGCAGTATTCAGTAACGTGCGTTTATTATAACGTGAGCTTTACAATAACTGAAATAAAAGTAATAACTCTTTATTACCCAAAAAGCCACCATGTTGCGGCCAAAAGTCTTCCGGACAAGTTTTTCGGCGCCTCGCCACCTCCCTGCGGCGTTAGCGACGTCATACAGAACCAAAGGCACTCTTTCAGTGTAAACTCCCGTTTCTCCTCATCTTCCTTATACTTTTCCCGGTTGTTCTGGTAGCTGTACGGACTCCATTTGTCAAACACCCACATTAAAAGGCTGCAAACGAAAATTCAAAGATGCTATTAATGCCATCGGTATGACCTGTCAAGTGCGTTGACAGATCATAACCTAGGTAGGCCGTAATTAATTATTTAAATCCTCACGCCTACCCACAAGGGTTCCCAAAGGGGTAGACTGAGGTGTGCAGTAGTACCACCCTCACACGCACCTCCGCCAGAGATATATTTTTAGGTGCCAACGTAACAGATGGCGAGTCTTTCGCAGTTACTCAAGCACGACTATAGATTGTACATACATACATCTTTGAAATTCTTCTCAAAAGTATGTAGCTTTCATCTAGAGACAAGTCACATCTAGTGAAAGAGACAACTCTATATAGGTCTATCCTTTTCGCACACTTGATTAACCATAACAATAAAATGTCACTGTAGGGGCCTAGAAAAAAATATTATATATGTGAACTTATAATATATATATTATTTATAAATGAACTACCTAGCAACAGAATAAAGTATTGTAATTTTACTTTGTACGTCTACTAAACGAATAGCTGTTTTTTCATTGAGATATTTCACCGCAAAACATAAAAAGTATTTCCTATATGCCCGAAACTTTAACTTCGACCTTATTACATACGTTTTTTGAGTGAATAATCGCGTGCTTTTGAATGGTCGATTAGTGCAAATGGTTTGCCATGTATTGTACAAGGTCATATTTTCAGAGAACATGACTAATTAGCAAAATGTAACGCTGTATCAACGCCGAATCTCAAATTTTTAACAGGATTTAATTCGATGCAGTCTATACCTACCCCTCGGTACCTAATTTAAGAGCCTCGGTGAAGTATAAACCAAAAATATAATTAGCTTTATAACTCTTTACGTAGATACTACCGACTTCAAATCTTGCAGTTCAAAAAGTAAGTAAGCCACGAGATAGTTTCTTCGGCGTATTCGACGACGTAGACGAAAAACGAAGGTGTCTTATGTCTAAAATCTAAAAAGTACACTTACCGCTAATTTTAGTTCACAAACGGTGCACGCGACGTCCCCTACTTTCCATTAATTCCCAGGACTTACCACGATGGACCCATTTTCTACCAGAAATATATTTTTCAGGTGCCAACGTGACAGATGGCGAGTCCATCGCCGTTACTCAGGCACGACTTACGCCTTTGATATTTTTCTCAGACGTATGCAGAATTCCTCTCGATGTTTTCCTTCATAGTAAAGCTCGCGGCGTGACTAATCGCTGTACTTAAGGTCAGAAAACTCATTGGTACGATCAGAATTCTCGCACACCCATTAATTCCCATTAAATGATCATTTGCATCCTTTTGACTTATATGTATACCCTAAAGGCCTATTATAAATATTATTTTATGAATCTAGTATTCACCTATTCTAGAAATACTGGCCATCGAAATATTTTGCAGTCGGATTCAAATACAACTAGAACCCTGGATCTTCTAACTAATCATAATCCAAAGTCAATCTTTAGACATATAATACCTACTTACATATATGTCAAACACCTCGACTGACCTCGTTCAATAAAATCTGATAAGAAATAATGGTCATACACGTGGGCAATGGGACAATCGATCGCTCTGCGACGTTTAATCCAGTATGTCACGGTACTTAGCTACCTACATACATATACAAACGTACTACCAGCTACGGGCTTTACGCACCAAAAAAAAAATTTTTTTTTCTTGAATAAAAGGCATCCTTTGTGATAGCTTATAAATTGTCTCTAAGTCTAATTTCATGTCATTCCGTTCAGCCGCATAAACTTACGCATTTGTAATTTAAAAAATGAACACATACCTAAGACTCATTTTAACCTAGGTATATCTAAGTGCTTGGAAATGGTATGTTTCCGCAGGTCACCTACTTAATAAAATACTTCATGAAACAATTGGATGAGTAATAAGTTGACTCTTATGTATGTGCTTTACTACAGTGTATAGTCAAAGTTTGCAGGTAAACATTTTGTCCTTTTCTTTTCATTACTGTTAGAGCGAGAGATCCCACCGTATTTAGCCCATCGAAAAGAATACGGATATTGAAAAAATACTATGGGAAAAAACCCGTTCTCCGTGAATACGATGGAATGACTCGCCTGTGAGTAGGGCTGCCAACTGTAATAAAGTAAAGTAATGTATGGTACCTTGATACCAAAATAACGATATGTAAATACATACCAAGTTGTATTAACAAAAGCATTAGGTCTTGGGAAATGTAATTTTGATACGACGTAAATGAGGTTCACCACTTAGTAATAATTTTGTTTGAATGTGCTGGCAACTTAAATAAAAATTAAAGCAACTGTTCTATCATTAGCTTTAATATCATTCAAGTTTAGTCATAGACATAGATTGACAGCCCTGAGCATAACGAGTGGTTGAGACTTACCTCGTGAAAAAGTACGCTCCTAATATAGACAGCCACACGTCATTCTCCAAAACCGTTAAAAATTTGAAAAGCGAAGTCGGCGTTCTGGGGAGTTTCATCAAAATAGTGATACCCACTAAATCATAGTAAGGCACAGTGAAATCTACCACGTTCTCCCTTTCAGCCATGACAGAAAGAGAAGTGAGTCCTATATCTGCCCGCTTATCTACCAATTCTTTGATTACTCCATTCCAATTTCCGTTGTCGTCCATTGTGCCGAAATTTCCATCGGGAGATGGGACTATTTCGTAATCGAACTTAACGATTTGTCGTATCTCCTCGATAAGGTCAATACAGTATCCTTTGAAGCCTTTTGGGGCTTCTTCGTCTCGTATAATGAAGGGTTGTTGCTATCGGGATATAAAATATAAACACTTAATTCCATCTCATATTAAAAGATATATGTATCGATTAATGTCAGTTTGTCAGTAATTCTCCAGTCGTGTCCATAGTGTCTATATTATACTATTTTTAAAAGCCGTCAAGTACGCTTTTATAGCTGTGGGTTGTTTAATAGTCCTAATCGAAAACTTTGGGTGAAATTTCTGACTTTAGTGGTAGAATAAAGTATCGCCACGACCTTAATTAAATCTTTCCGCATTTGTTTCGTTCCCAAAAATCTAATTTATAAACTTCAAACAGCTGTTAAATGACTATCTTTTTAAATCATATGCTGTATGTGTTGAAAATATGGAATTGCATTTTTCCACCAGTTTTAAAATAATAAGCAGCTTATTTATTGCATGTCATTTTTTGGACGGTCTGACTCGTAACTATTATACAAAATAACAAATATTTTATTTGGTGTTGCATTGGTAGCTTTAAAACAAATTAAAACTATTAAAAATCAAAACGGTGTAGTTTTAAGACAAAGTTTGATCTGATTTGGGCTATATTAGCAGTTCACTAGAAAGAACGTAGAATTGTTGGAACAGTTGTGGCATTCTATATTCATTTCAAAAGATAAAAGTCCAGATATAGTAGTCTTTTTAAAAGTTATCGTTACTTATCAAAATTCCAAACGAACGCACAATTAAAATGACACCTTTGTTTGAACAGTTGAGTAAACGAATGAGTTTTATCAAGTTGCCAACAGAATTTAGACAATGGCCGGGTTCATTTACCTACCTCCACGGTCACTATTCTGTAGACTAACTGTGCAGAATAATCGCTCATATTGTCAGGATCGGTCAGAGACAGGGGATTCGACAGACCCGCCTTCCAAGATCCAAGAGACCGACTGCCAATAGAGGCTCCATCTTTCACAGTAACTGCTGATAAATCAGTGTTAAACTCCATATAACTCCTACCGTTCATTGGGTCATCTTCAGGAATGTAAAATGGAGCGTATGTCGGCGTTTCCTTGACCTAAAAATGCAGGAATTTTCAAAATAGACTGTATACTATTATCGGATCTTGATATCTGTAATATGGGTTATAATAATATTATTGAAGCCCAGAGTATTTTTGCTATTTGCCAAAGATACGCGCTAAAACATTCATACCCGACGTTCACATAGCAGGTAATACTATTCTCGGAAATTGACCTTAGATGTAAAGTGTCTAAATCTTGATAGACAAAACTTATGTGTCAACGCACCTCTTCGAAAGCCATTTTAAGATCCAAGGTCCTGTTTGGTGTATTCTTGCCGTCGTAATCGTCACAAGTAATATATTTCATGTTGGTTGGCCACTTGCCAGAGTCCAGTAGAGATCTGGAAATTCATAAACGTGAACTCTCGTGGAATAATCCATGCTATAATTAGAGAAACCAAAGTGAACGTGCGTACTAAACGTAAGTGGAAGGTCATTACTTGATGGCTAGGAACGTTCTCAGAGATAGGTCGAAGTAGAAAGCGGCAGTAATCTCCGGCTCCCCATTCATGCTGTACGTAGTTTTAATCTTGCCCAAACGATCCCTACTCTTTGCGTCGGGCGTTGGTCTCATATAGACTATGTTAGCGTCCTTACAGCCGCAACTGACGTCACCCTTGTCCAAAGACAAGGCGAACCACGCGGTTTTTCTACCGAAGTATTGATTCTCGTCGGCTGCGTCCAAAACATTTTTTATCGTCCTCAAACTGCCCACCACGAAGAAGTTTACTATGTCCAGCTCTCTCAGGCTCCTTAGTTGGGTTTTTATGTCATCTTTATTGAAACTCTTTACAGGAGTAATGACGTGACGTGTCGGTATGTTTTGCAATAGAGACTTGTACTTGTGGTCCATTACTGAAATGTTTTGTTTATTATAAACAGTTGCTGAAGTCGGCTGCATGTGGGTTCTTATCTTAACAGTACTCACTACTACTGGAGTAAACGAGGGCACCATTTTGAATAGCGTTGGTAGGTAATAATGTCAGTGGTAAAATAATATTATATACCTAGATATTTAGTAGTAAATTGATACAACACTTCAAATTAAATAATTTAAAAGTAGTACCTTCACATACACAATATATATAGATTTCAGTAAATGTTTGTTCCTACAGCCACGTACCGAAAAATTCATCGAAAATTATTGCGGCATTTGTGATGTCCTGTTTAGTCACAATCGCTCGAATGGATTCCGGCAATATATCAGCGGGTGGCATTATTTGCAGGAGAAACTTGCTTTGGTTGGTGTTGAGAGACCTCCACTGCCTGAGGTCACCGGCCTGGCCGAATGAACCCGATATTGTGGGTAAGCCCAGAGCTGCCGTAAACGATTTTATTGTCTCGGATCCAACTCCAGTCATAGTAAAATCGAGCACCACGTGTGGTGTTTTCTTTGCCGATAGCATGTCGTTGTATTTCCTGCAAACTATGGTAATGTGCTTAGGATTTCTACAAAACTATTTATTTGTAGTAGACGTATTAGTAGTAATTCTACTCGAGTGTGCAAATAATGTGTACGTGCCTAATGGAAGTAATTTAGAGCAAAGGGACTGGGGTTAATTTTAAGAATACGAAGTGTAAGAAATGTCGAAATATACACATAAATCGTGATATCTTGTCACCCGGAATGTTTGTATCAAAATCTATGGGAAATATGAATATGTCTGTAGCGTGTTTAGGTACCTACGAATCTGATTCTTACCATTTTCCAAAAAAGTCTTAGCATCAGAACGATTCCCTACCACGATGACTGGATCGACAGCTAAGCCTAAACTAGGGTTTCGTCTCACGTATTCCTTAGCCACTTCGAACGATTTTTCAGCTAACGCATTATTTTCCTCGTTAATCAACACTACGAAAATACAAAGTGATAAAGTAAATTAATAAATATCTTACTGAAAATCTTTTAGAAAACGTATGAGATACTCACAAACGTTAATATTTTGGGTAGTCTGAGAAATAGTCATACGAATGAATATAAGTTGAATGAGAATAGTTAGCACCGACATCATTCTTTCGTGTGCTGTATAAGCCGTTACGTTTAATTCAAACCCCACTGACCGGCTAGCCCACTCGTCATGTACTAAAGGGGAAGTTAACCATTACATCAAACATTGTGTACTATCTAGTAACCACGGAGATGTCCGACCTTGCTCCACCCTACCTATTGGTGTTACTCATCAGTAGCTACAAAACGATAGGTTTATTACACCAAGCAGACCTTCAGTTCTTTACTGTAGCCTATTCGTTTATCTTAGTCATACCATTTATAAGCGAATCAGAGGGTTGTCCTTTTTAATGTTTGATTACCTGTTTCATTGGTGTCATAATATGCTTCATAATCAATAATCCATAGATATTCTGCTTCTAGATACTCAGTTTTAAAATGAATAAAGTAAATCTTTTTTATGCTTTTCACAAATAAACCTTTTGAGGGTACCTTACCAAAAAAAAAACATTTACACTGTATACCTATATCCATGAAATTACCGGATTTATCAAGAATTGCAATTATGAATTGATGTTTACCCAATCAACACTAATGTACACGTATTGAAAATGATTTGGTAAGTTTCTTCTTTCGCGTAAAAACTAGGTAGATAGCTACCCACTGAACGGAATTGTATGAAATTTGGATTTTACCTGCTTAAACAAAATAGGATAAAGGATAGGAAAAAGTATTAAATGAAATGAATTTAACGCGGGTGTACCCCGACGGGCATACGAACATAATGTACCTATAATGCGAGTAGGCCGTGTGCTCGTGTGCACGATGACACCAGGCTTCATTAGATCGGGTTAAATGAAAACAATGTTTTGATTGGACTATTTTATTGCCAGAAACGTTATACAAACACTATCTCCACAGTCGGGAGAAGTATTGCGTTAAACTGTACACGCTACTATAATAATCTAATACTAAATGTACTCTTGAATTAATATTTTAAAAATTGAACAGTTAATAGGTATATTCTGAAAAAGTTAGTCAAAATTGTATTACAAATATATTGTTATATGTTAGCGAGGAACACAGTATTACATAACAACGTGATTATTAATGATATTTGAAGATTCGTTTTCACAAAGATTATCCTTACATTCGAGGTCTGTTATCTATCACATATATAGGAAAATAAATTAGAAAAACAGGATATAATGAAAAATAAAGATGTCCGTAGAATTACATACAAACAAGAAATAGCACGAAGTATTACTATGTCAATATGAACTAATCACCTTACTTGACAACTTTGAACTTTCATAGATTCCGAATCTTAAAATTAGTGTTACTATGTTGGACAATGGGTGGCAATGCAACTATTCAAGTTACACATCTCCCTCATACGTCAGGGGACATTAATGAATAACGTACCATATAGATACTGTACCGTATATATATTCAATCCGACAGACTGAAGTCCACATCATAAATCCGTAACCAAAATGTCAAAGGAATGTTTAAATGGTTAAGTAATAATGCCTATGAAATATATAAATGTGCGACATTTAACTGCTAACTTAAATTTACAACTGAATTAATTATCTAAACACTTTTAATTAATCTTAGTTAATCTAAAATCCTTGTTTTTCGGAAGCTGTTTATTATTTATTAATAAAACGCGTCGTTCACAGAACGGATTGTGAATTGATTTCACTCGGAGTGAATTACTTTGGCAGTATGTTACTGGCGAAATAGTTTTCAATACCAATATAAGGTAACCTCCCATCAATTCAGTAACCCAACTCTACCTCCACTGGTCTGTTGAATACACACCGATACGCAAAAAAACAGCATACAATACCAAATCCCACTCGTGCGTAATGTTCAGTTCACTGCGATGCACGCCCAATCGCGACTGAGTTATATAAAATGTATACAATTTCCAGGTACTTTTCAGGTAAAATACACAGTGTATTATAAACCTAAACATATGCGGGGTCAAGAGGGCTCAACTCACTGGTGTCATGATAAATTGCCGGTATAAAAACTATGGTTTTGTTTGGGATATGTTTTGGGAGAGTATTGCAAGTTGCGCCCTATTGAACATGGATGCATTGCAGTAAACCAAGCGAGGTGTGCGGATCCTTAAGCGGCGGCTTCCTCAGCTTCGACCGTTGGAGTCTCGTCCACCACTTTCGACTTCTTCTCTGGCGCGGTCTTCTCCGCTTCTCCATTGTCTGCTGCAGTGGATTTCCTCTTCACACCGGTCTCTTTCGTTTCTGTAAATATAAATATTTATAGTTAATGAATACACATATCTGTCTATCACACCACTGTATTATATAACAAATGACTACAAATAAAGTTTCCTATTGTATCAAAGAACAATGAGCTTCATAATAATAAGCAGAATACTGTAGTTGTTATGTTATTATTATTATATTACTGTAGTTGGTTTTATGGATAGGTTTTAACTATTCAACCATACAACTGCATTACAAGAAACAAGTTTTTTCGAATTAGCAGCATATTAATGAGTATCCAGTATTCAAAGACTTGTGTGGTCTTAGCTGCGATGCTTACAGCATACAATAGAAATTTGTCTCACCTTTGGAATCACCGTTTTCGGTGGCATCGTTACTCTCCTCCTCGGCATCTCCATTCTCAGCAGCTGCTTCGACCTCGGGAGCATCCGCGCTGCCGTTCTCCTTGCCGTTGCTCTCTGGCGCCTCTGCGACCTTTTTAGCGGGAGATTTCTTGACCGGAGACTCTTTCACTTCCGTGGAGGTCACTTCCTCGGGTGCGGCGTCTCTGGAAAATTCAAATAGTTAACTTTACAAAGCTAGTTTAAAGTCCTGGTGGAAAATCGAGAAAAAGGAGATTTTTTAAGTTAGCCAAGCAGTTATAGGTATATAGCAGGTATATTACAAAAAAAAGTAATTATGCAAATATATTCCTCGCAAAAAAGGCGATAAGGTATTGCCCACGACTACTCTACCACAGGCTCTCTATTGATTCTGTCATATAACGATCAGTCAGTCAATTATTAAACTAATTGAATATGAAACGGAGCGTATTCGCAGTGAACACGAGGTAAGTACTTCAAAGAGAACGTCAAGAAGGTAGCAACCAACAGTGCTCGCACCGTGGTTAATGTTTATGGTAACCACACGGCCGCTTGGTAACGGAACATAACAACGCAACAGTGTTACACGCGGCGAATGCTCACCAAGCGGAGCTGCATAAAAGGAAAAGTCTGCCGGAACAAAAACAAGTGGCTGTTGCGCAAGGTTCGATGTGGTGTGGGAAAGTTGCTAGAGGAAATCGATCGTAAGCACGATTGATTTGCTTTACAGAATGAATAACTTACTCGCCTCGCTCCAGTAGTACCTACATACAGCGAAACGCGACTCGTAAGCTGTTAAAAATAACTAATGACAACACACATTGCCTGCGCTGTGACCGAACCTACTCGATCAACGGTCGGCTGCGACCGAAGCGCGCGTTGCAAGTTGCAAAATTCGAACCTTGAGTCTTCGGGCGAATTCAAAGTAGCGCGCGCTCGGTGACGCTAACGCGCCGGCACGCCGCGCATCAGCGCCATCTTGGATAAAACAACGACCCCGCTCCCGCCGCCCGGCGCGCTTTTAACGTTCCCATTTATTGTAATACACCATTAAGAGGAAAATCATTAATTCCAAACTACGGATAGACCACTCCTAAATAGTATACGTATCAATAAGCTAGTTTTCAGTACTGAAACTCGCCGTAATTTAGTTATCAGTGCTACTATTATTTTCCCGCGTGTCTTATCTCCGTCAGCGTTTACAAACTTAGCATCCTAAAGTTCATCAACTATTAATTAAGTACATATAAAATCAATTACTCTAACAATCTGTGAGCCGTACAGACGCAACTTAACTTTGATTGGGTGGTATAATACACAAAAACACTTATTTCATACATAAATAGGAAGCCATTTTGATCACGTTTTCGTTAGCCGCCAAAAATATTGGATCGCGTAACTTCAAACAAATAACTAATGAAAGTTAAAAAACTTACTTCTTTTCAATTGCTGCGTCTGCCATTATATTTTTTGTGAAGAAATTCGCAAATGAGAATAAAATTAAAGCACGTGCTACGCACTACGTACAACAATGTTCACAGCACAAACACCGGTGACCAAATGAAGGAAGAAGAAGGAAAAAATATAGCGCGCGTCGCGTCCCGCTATGACGCTCTTTTGCTGTGAACTATGTGCGTATAGTTCACTCTGTTGAGACATGAATATAGGCATTATACCTAGTAGAAATAAGATGGATATATATTAGTTTGTTTGTCTTCATATAGCCTTGAGCCAGTACTTGCAAAGGGATTGAGCGAAATCAACTTTACTCTGTCTTTCGTGTTGAAAGCGCAATCGTTAAAATGTACCATCGCTTTTGATGAGGATATATTTAAATGAAAATGAGCATAATGTTTAATATTAATTTTATAAGGTTTTTGACTGTATTTAAAAAATATCGAGTTTGTAATTACCTCTTCCGAATTAATAGGTACTGCATACTCTTTAAACTCTCGTTGACCCTAACTGCAGTTTTGTTAACATGCTAGGGATAACAAACTTAAAAAACGCGTCCTATACAAAAATATAATTGTTGTACGGTGCCACACGTCACGGAAAATATATTAGGCATTTTAATTTGGGCACCAAGCCACAGGTACACATGTCGATATATGCGCATATATAGCAAAAACTATATTTAAGGAATATGATAGCATTTACTACAATGCGAGCGCTATAATGTTATGTGATCTATTTCAGTATACCTACGGAAGGTAGGTACTCACGTGTAGTTCTACCTAGTAGGTACCTACTCTACTTTTTTTAGATGCTCTCGGCTAGCCGACCACAGGCATACCTATATAAAAAAAATGCGTTCTAAATGACTACGAGCCACCACAGGTTATTTCCAACATAAAATATTTTTCTGACTTTATACCTACCTAAGCCGACGTTGGCGTTAAACTTCAATGTTCGTGAATTTTAAATAAGATCGCGCGTGCGGTTTAAAGAGGTCATCGTCCCATTGTCTCCTTCACAATCACAAGTGTACCGAGGTACTGGCAGCTTTTCCGTCACAAATACTCAATTTACATGTAAACGTGTATCAAAAATCCAAAATTCAGCATTGCTTTGGAAAGATATATGGATGTAATAGTAGCGAATACTTATGCAATGCTTTTCGAGTAGAAGTACCTAATGTAACAAGCATACACTTTTTTCCCACCCTCCCGAGGTCGGTAGGGTACCTACAACCTAACACCTCGGTTCGGTTGGATCGCTTTTGCCTGAGCCAGAAAAGTTCATTCAGTGCGAGCCGGACAGTCATGTTCATATTATTCAATTTTATACTTTATTGCCAGGGGTTAAAACGGCAAAAGAACGGTTACTGTAATACAACGTGGCGAGGTGGTTTATACCAGGTCGATGGCTTTTAAAAGAAATCTTGGCACTAGTTGGTGATTTCGTCAGAATATGAATTCGTCAACCAAAACGGCAGCGGTCGGCGGCACGGCGGGCGCACGAAGAGCGCTGTCCCGCTCGAATGCTACGTATTTTAAAGCCATACCTACTTAGTATATTCACAATTTTGTTCAAATTAAACATTCTACCACCTGTCAGTATCCTACATCGATTATTTTTGTGACTAAAGATTTTATCAACATTATATTTACACTACGGGTGGTTTTACCTTTTCATATAATTTCGAAAGTACTACAAGGTACTCCTAGAGAGTATCTACATGTGGTAATTTCTCCATCTATGACATTAGAGCTATGCCAAAGATTAAGTTATTGGTATAATGTGTATACAGTCAGTGCCTACGCATGAACTTACCTTCCGAGTCCAAGGCAACGTAAATGACATTTGAAAAAACAAGTACTAGCTTATTGGTCTCTTAATTGGGTGTAGGAAACACAAAACTCCGTGTTTTTCCTGTGTATAGATATAATAAAATTTGTTGGTAAAACTGGCAACAATTTAGAATATTGTTTTACGTTAAACTTATTCCTTTAGAACTACAAAAGGTTAGAGACATGGTGTGCAGGGAATAAACAAAAATGTGCTTTTAAAATTTGGTTCATGGAAGCATTTCACGTTATCCTCCGAGTTGTTCCTTTAAAAAATGCTGGCACCTGTTGAAACGGCTTTGAGTGTTTAGTTTAAGTGCCTGATATAATCTTGTCGTTTGCTCAGAAGTAATAATTGCTGTGAAGTTTACGAAGTAACTTTTTTAATAGTGACAAGTACCTTGTGTCACTTTACTTGTAATGAAAATATTAAGTATTTGTATGTTCCAGAAGAAATTTTCGTGTACTATCGCTAGCATAGTAATAATAATAACATAATACATAATAATACGTGATAATAATAACATAATACGTGATCTAAGTCGCACTCTTCAACCGAATCGAAGACGAAGTGATTTTTATTCGTCGCTTAGTAAAGCCGAATATTTCCAACTCCAAGCTTTTAAGTCTTCTTGTTTTTGCTGATTTAGATGATTGTATAGCTACTATAGGCTTATAAAATAAATAATACTTACTTCTATGTGTTATAAAATGTTGTCATAATTAATACATTCAAACATAAACCCTCGCGGGGTCGGCACAGAAAATAATACGCCAGTTTTATTTACTTTCTACACTTACAGACCTTTTTCACTTCGTCCATATCTCTTTATGCTAGCTCACCGGTTAATACTCTTGACCTTTGATCGATTTATCTAGGTAGTTCGGACATGGTCTTCTAATATATCTTAATTTTATGTAATTATTCCTTAATCTTTCTACACCAGGTCCAAAAAAACGTAACATACTTTTCTTCGTCTTTATAACCTTACCTTCGTACACCCATCTCTTCGGCCGCGTATTTTTTTTTATACCTCTTGGGTGGCAAACAAGCATGCGACCCGCCTGATGGTAAGCGGTGCCTGCAGGAATCTTTTCACACCCTTCTTGAAGAACTGCATGCGGTTTTGTACGTATTCAGGGAACGTATGTATAGTGCTCTCATGGTGTATTGTCTATGGTTAACTGTCAGTCCAGTCAGTAGTGTAAGGAAGGATCTCATTTGTATAGGGTATGTATGTAGTAGACACACACGTGCATACCAAACTGATTTAATTCAGTGAACACAAAATAATCAACACGTTAAGCTTGCTCTAAAATTTCAAACCCTAGCAAAACAATTTAAAGTAGACTTTTGCTTGGAGTGTTTTGTGGGGTATTCTCACGATGATAAAGGGCCGTTACCTTGTCGACATAGCTACCTGTATTATGTTATGTGTTATATCTCAACACAAGCGAGTAAAATAATAAGTGACATTGACATACTAAAGACTGATAATCCTGACACAGTTGAACGAAACATGGTCCTGCTTGCCTTGGTAAAATAGGAAAACGTTTATGGGCATCTGAATATACTATGCAGCCTGTGGACACAACAATATTGTGCTGTGGATATTTTGAGGATTTCATTTGGGGACATTAATAAACATAAGAAACTTTAGCGCTAGAGAGAACTGGCGGTCTATACTCTCTGCCTACCCCGTTAGGGACTCGGCGTGATGATATGTATATATATGTTTGTATGTAACTGTAGCGCTGAATTTATTAGAAATATTGACGAAATTAAAATGGCGATAAAAAAAATGGATTCTATTTGACAGGTATATTATCTGAAACCGTACAACAGCTTTTTTATCTACTGTTTGAATAATTTATTTTCGGCAGAAAAAAACATAAATAAAATATTGACTAATTGGGTGGTAATTTTAAACTATGCATTCTAATCGAATAGGCAATTATCTAAAGACGTGCAACGCGTTTCTGCTACTTTTTTCCCTCCTGATCTATGCTACTTTCTTAATCTATGTAGATTTTTCGCAGACTTAAGTGATTTTATTTTTATATTCAGTATACCTACTCATATTCATTATTTAATATATTCTTATACTTAACTCTTATGAGTTTCCTTGTGAATGTAAGTATGCTATGCATGTATTATTAAGTTTATAACAGAATTCGCTGAAAACGACACTGAAGCCAATATTTGCATGTCCGGGGGCTGGCTGGCTGACGCCGCATCTTGCCACATACATAGTAGGTAAGTACTCACCGCTCTTGTAACCTTGTTAATACTAAGAACGCGTTACGTGGCAAATTTTACACCGTCACAGGCGTCACATAACCTACTACTCACTCAATGCTGTAGTACCGATAACTTCAATAGCAACATGACATGACATGAAGTCAAACAAATTTTGGTGCGAGCGACGCGAAGTTTATACGATTTTCTGCTTTGTAGAAAATTTAAACTAGGTATCAAACATTAAGCTTAACATTAATTAGGTATATAATATAAATTATGTGTGTGTACCATAGATATTATGTTCTGGCGTCAGTAACCATAAATAAATAATGTTATGTAATAATATTCTAAATACATATTAGATCACAGATATTATACATGATTTCAATAGGTTCTTATTAGATAAATGTATTATGTAGTGGGTAACGTAATATATAAGTAGATATATAGATAGTTATGAAACGAAGGGAGGTTAAATAGGGATTAATTTAACCTCTCATAATTATCTATCTGGAAATACTATTGTAATCATGATCGTATATCGTAATTAATCGTTTTATTTCGCTTTCGGTTTTTATTTCGCTGGAACAGGATTTACGCAGCATATCTTATAGCACGTAATATAATAATTATTACATTTCGTTTTTCCTAGCAAAATAGCTAGCTACTAGCTAGTTATGTTCTTTGCTTCTTGAATTGCAGAATGCCAACCTTTTAAATATTCAACAGCTTAGCCTACTTACGTATAGATGGCGCTATCATTAATTAACATAATGTGAAGATTTCATACATTGGATAGATTTTACCTGTAGTCCTAATAAAAGTAGATAAAAAAGGCATAGGGTTAAAAAGCAGATAGCGATTTAACAATTGACAAACACAAAAGAAGCGTATATTTATTGCAATCTCGGTAGGAATGCGTATGTATAATTTGCGGGGTATGAATTATTGCTAACTAATAATCATCATATTTTGTTGCGATCGCACTCTCAAGACAATATTTTTCGAAAGTCTGATACAATAACACTACACTTAAAAATACTATTGCTATTAATAATCCCATGTCTGTGCATGTGCTATTTATGTTATTATTACGTAGGTTTCTTCTATTTAATGGATGTATTGGTTTTTTAAGATAAAAACATAGGAAGTATTATTAAGAAATATCTACCAAAAAAATACATACATCTTAACCTATGGTACAGTTACATGTATATTATTTATATGGATACTAAAATGTTTATGGAATGTGTATTCTGATCTGGGTAAGGACTGTTAGCGCCATCTGTGCAACGGCTAAGTGAACTATCAAACGAGTTGCCAGGCTGAAAGTGTGCATATGATTTTGGTAGCTTTTCGTCAACTATTCTAAATGTGTAGTGAAATTGAAATAGTAATACTCACCTATTATTTGAACCCATAATTGTACATTTGGAACATAGTAATCTTTGGAATTTGTAAATTACGTTTATAACTTTCACTTTGAGTCATCACAAATATTCAGATAAAAATATATTTACTTTGGTATGGACTTCGTCCGTGTGGAATTTAACAAAAAAAAATTTGTTTAGTTTTTTATATAAAAGCAGCCTAAGTTACTCCTCTTTACACCATCTATTTGCTAGTGTAGTCCCGTCAATCCCGTCAAAATCAGTCTAGTCGTTTCAGAGATTAGCCGCAACAAACTGACAGACAGACAAACATAATTTTTTTAAGCTATTGTATAGCTTTTATTGCGGGCTTTGAGCACGGCGACTGAATCAAGAAATTCCGTAACGAAAATAAAACCTAACCTTCACCTTCGAAAATAACACCTTCAACATTTTAACACATTCGAATATAGAACAGTTCCAAATTCCAAATTGCCGGGAAATATGGAAACAATTGAACTGAAAAGGCATGCCTAGTACGTAAGCAGCTGTTTGTGAGAACGTATATTGGTGTATATGTCGCTTTACCGCGGCAGTCCCCGAGTGCCACACTTTTTTTTTGTATAATTTCCGTGTATTTATCCTTAAGCATTTAGTAAAAAGCGGTAATTTTAATATTACAAACAGACATTTCAATTTAATTTATTTGAATAGATAAAAATTTTAAACAAGCTAGTTGCCTCGGACTAGCAGAGATCTTATCGTTGTGAGAAAATGGATTTGCTTTGTAAAATTGTAGTTGCCCGATTAAAGTTATTACCTAAACACTTACAGTGAGCTGTGTCCAGCGTAGTATCAGATTACCAGTAGTGCAAAATAATTTTAGCTAGCTTCTGTCTGGGACAATGGTTTGTTTCTAACACAGTCCTATAAGTATATAGTATAAGGTCGGAAACGTGCGAATTTCACCCGGGTTGTGGGAAATGCTTATGGAATGCAATACTAAAATATATGATTACAAATACAACCACTGAATATTGTTGTTAATTGCTGTTAACATACAACTAGAAAAAAATAAATAATAAAATTGGTAGATTTTTCTCGGTTGTAGTAATATTTTCATGAAGTACCTGGCAACATACTTTAATTGACCGCCACCCGTGTGCGAATCGTTCGCTCGCCCGATCTCGTTCCGTCGATTGAGTTCGGTTGTGGAAGCCATTTTATTTCTTGTGAATGTGACATAGTTCTTTTTAAGATTTTTCCTCTTAATTATTTCTAATCGTTCGTGTCAATGTGTGCCTGCCTCGAGTATATTTCGTGACGTGTGATTGTGCATTAAATGTTGAAAATGTACGTGTTCCAAATCGGTTTGTGTTGACCTGCCCACCTTTCTCACTCGGTCGCCCAGCAAGCATCGATTAGTGCATTAAGGCAGGCTCTAATAACGGCGATTCGAAGGTGTCGGACTAGTTTGTGGGGTGCGCCATGGGCAACAATGCTGCCACCGCCAATAAGAAGGTTGACGCCGCCGAAAGCGTCAAGGAATTCCTTGACCAGGCCAAGGAGGACTTCGAGGAGAAATGGAAGAGGAATCCTACCAACACCGCCGGACTGAACGATTTCGAGCGCATAAAGACGCTCGGAACTGGTTCTTTTGGGAGAGTTATGATAGTTCAACATAAACCGACTAAAGAATATTATGCCATGAAAATATTAGATAAACAGAAAGTGGTAAAACTTAAACAGGTAGAGCATACGTTAAACGAGAAGCGAATTCTACAAGCTATCAACTTCCCTTTCCTGGTAAGCCTGAAATTCCACTTCAAGGACAACTCGAACCTCTATATGGTGCTGGAGTACGTGCCCGGCGGGGAGATGTTCTCACACTTGCGTAAGGTGGGTCGTTTCTCTGAGCCTCACTCGCGTTTCTACGCGGCGCAGATAGTGCTTGCCTTCGAGTATCTGCACTACTTGGACCTCATCTACCGGGACCTGAAGCCTGAGAACCTGCTAATCGACTCCCAGGGGTACCTAAAAGTAACAGATTTCGGCTTTGCAAAACGCGTCAAGGGTCGTACGTGGACGCTGTGCGGCACACCTGAGTACCTTGCGCCGGAAATCATCCTCTCCAAAGGATACAATAAGGCTGTGGACTGGTGGGCCCTCGGAGTGCTCGTGTACGAGATGGCGGCCGGATACCCGCCGTTCTTCGCCGACCAACCCATCCAGATCTACGAGAAAATCGTATCGGGTAAGGTTCGCTTCCCGTCACACTTTGGCTCTGACTTGAAGGATCTGCTTCGCAATCTCCTTCAGGTAGATCTTACGAAGCGGTACGGCAACCTGAAGGCAGGTGTCAATGACATCAAGGGCCATAAGTGGTTTGCTAGCACCGACTGGATCGCCGTATTCCAGAGGAAGATCGAGGCGCCTTTCATTCCGCGCTGCAAGGGTCCAGGTGACACGAGCAATTTTGACGACTATGAAGAAGAAGCATTGCGTATCTCATCGACGGAGAAGTGTGCGAAGGAGTTTGCCGAGTTCTGAGCGCACAACTGGTGCCTGCGAACGGACACTCCCGTGAGTAGGTGTGTTTTCGTGAATCTTCCGTGACTGCGGATCGCGGATAGGTGACGAGTGCGTCTCTTTGCCAACAGCTTTGGGTGTTGATGGACGCTGAAGCGGTCCCCAAGCTGGCATACATTTGAAATGTAGGCAAAATTACTGTAGAAGTTCCCGATAATTGGGTGGCGTTCATTTGCTTAGTGCCCTTTCAAGGTGAGGTTACATAGAGCAACTAGAGGATGCTTAAGTGGTCCTTGTGCCGGTGATATTACCGAGTGCAACCAACACCCATCCCCCAAGCTGCCCGAAGCACTCAATGTCAACACCTATTTATTTGTTGTCAGTATGTGGTAGTTGCATCGATAGCATTGGGATGTTGTGAGCTTTATTAAGTATAATATTTTTTATTATTTTTACAAAATCAACAATAAAATTTTGTAAAATGTATAGTAATGAATCAAATTATCTTGTTGCTTTTAATATTAATTCTTTACAATCAACTTGTTTCTCATTTTCAATGTTTGCATTAGAACCATTCTTACTTACAATACAATGTAAGGCAATTTAACTTGTTAATAAAAGTAGGTATTTTATTGAAATCCAAGTATATAACTTACCCTGATGGAATGTTGGTTACTTTGTAAGTTTTATTTGATTAACTATTGGTTCATAAGTCATGTAGCTTACACTGTTGTATCGGTTGATATTTCACTAAGTAAATATACAATGACATCAAAATGCAAAGAGATTAATTTATTATATGTGCAATTTGAATATATGTTTGTGATCTGATGTGAGAGTTCATTTGTAATTAAGGGTAATCTATTAGTTCCTTATTTTGTAGATTTAAGTGTTATGTAACTATCAAACATTATTAATTATTATCACATATACTTCAAAATCTCTATATACATATTAATATGTATTGAAGAACTGGAGTCAGTTTACCCTTTACAGCACACACCTTTACATAAAACACCTTGGCACTTATTGCTAACATCAGTTTTTGAATAGCAATAAATATATTAATTAATTTAAACATATTCCCATGCATAATTTATGTTCTGTCTGAATTGTGAACCTTGCAGATGCAGCACAGGAAATATCAGAGAAATGTTATGTTTAAATTATATTAGGAATATGTTTAAATAATATTAGTGTTATATCATGTTGATGCCTATGTGGTGATATCTTGTCATTGAGACTGATGATATCAATAAGCCTAAAGTAATCAGATTTGAGCAGTATGATCAGCTACATTTTTCAATCCCACCATTCTACTGAGTGGTTCAGTGATGATAAATTGGCAATGTTTATTATAAAGTTTGTTAGCAATTAGAAGTAGGACTTTGAATCCAGGCTGTACAAATAAATATTTAGTAATTTGTAGTGCATTTTACATTGTGGACATTGTGTGTCTGTGGTGATAGATATTAGCATGAATATTGTGGAACGGCTACTTAACTTGCTCTGTGCACATTGATATTTATATGTACACAATTCAGATGAAGACTTGCAGTTAGACCTTGGTCCACAGTGGTGGTGTTTCAGTTGATTGAGCTGGTACACTGACCGCATCATTAGATAAGATCCCTCATTAATTAATCTGCAGTTTTAAGTGGAGAAAAGTATAAGTGATAAATAAAATATTATAATATCATATCAAGCTATTTGTACATTTTAAATCCATTCAGAATTAATATAGTGTAATTTAATTCATGCATATTGTTCTTTGTATCAAGATGAATCCTTGTTAGGTAAACCTACCCTATCCATTCATTAACTATTAAGCTATAATTGATAACAGTGTCTTTTCTGGTGAATTGTTGGCTAGAAAATAATTTATTATGCATTGCCTTTCCTACAATTGATTGAATTACACTCATATACCTATTTATATGTTTTATTTGGTGCCATAATTGTCTCTTGGGGTGTATGAATGATTAGGCAATTTGGTTAAGTACTTTGCTTAGATAATTTGTTAAGTTAACACTACTTTGATTCTCAATTCTTGTGTAATATAGTTAGTTCAGTGAAATTTTTAAATGTTTATAGTATTTTGACTTGTAGGCAGTATTACAATTGCACTATTTTGGAATAATTACAAATATATATGCTTTGCACTATCAACAGGTTACATGTATGAGGAGTAGGTAGCTAGTCACATCCTACTTATTAATTATTTTTTAATGCAATTTTCTCGAAGGCAAAGTGTTTAATGCTGGGTGTCCAAAAGCTTTAGATATATTTTATTAGCTGTTAGCATCATAAGGTAGTGTATAATAGCTTATCTTAGTCTCGAAATGGAGAGCATGTGAAAACAGACAGATGCACTTTCCCCATAGTCACGACATAAACTTGAAAAGATAATTTTAACGACTAAGATTGCTTTCAAGCCATTGTATATTTTCAATGTGAAATAAATCATTTACATTCTATTGTTCGTGTAGTTGGCAAATTAAATATTGAGTTATTTGCCTCGATTTATTTTTGCGACATTCACCATTTGGGCATTGTTTATCGTGTTCTCAAATTGTTTCTATTTTTACTATTCATGTGAGGAGGGGCCTTAACTGGACGCGCTAGTACCATAATTATCCAAGCGCGTGAAAGAGGTAGATTTATGGACGTCACATATATCCGTCTCTTTCGTTCTCTCGAGTCATTAAGGCAATGGTACGTCTTGGTAAGACCCTAGGTAGTACACTAGTACCCTTGTGTCACAGTGATTGTGTATACATATTTTGTCGTGTCATCGTATTTAGAAGATTTGATATCGCTTGATATCAGTGGAGGTTCATTCCATTTCTATTAGCTTCACTATTTGCTCAGCGACAATGTGGCGTTCTAATGTGAACATTTTAAAGCCATTTTGGATATTAACTATAACAAAATAGGGGGACAGTATCTGTATTTGAGAGCAGTCGTCTTTTTATATCTGTGCGTTATATATATGTACTAACTAAAATGTTCACGTTTAGATCTATTATATCGAGTGCCTATAGCATTGAGAGTTCAAGTGTAAAAAGTCAGTTAATTTCAGTAATTATTTGTCACCATGTATTGATCTTCCATAAAATTACGATGAAATTAAAAATATCGATGTAACAGTAACACTTGTTTTAATTTATGCTAGCAAATTGAATTCACTCTCAAATCCTCAATCTATACCTATCCGAACATATAACTGTTGGGAAACACTGCTGCCTATGTTCTTGATTGATTTAGCGTTCTCATTTAAACGTCGTATTGCTCACGTTTTTCGCACATTCGACGAACACGGCACCGGCACGTGGGGTGAGCTTAATACGTGGCATCCTAATAAAAATGGATGCTCCGTCGGTCGTTCTCCACATGAATTGAAATAAACTGGACATGGCTGTTACTGTTTAAAGTACAGCCGTTTTAGCTTGACGACCCGGGACATTGCTTTCGCCCATTACACTTCCATACTATTCGGTTCTTAGGGCACTGGACATTTTCTACGAACTTCAGGACGTTCATATTGAAAGGTGTACTTCTTGGGATTTTTTATTTAGGGTTACAATTGCTGATTCTGTGACCACCAATGAATTATTTGGGACGAGCAAAGAGTGATGGCGAGGTACCTCCATACCGTTGATCTGCTATAATTTTAAACAGATATTAAATTTTTTCACCGCCTATCTATATCCGAATATATTGTTATCAGGACACTATAAAATGTATTGGTATTTACATCACATTGTTCGTAGCCGTCTTTAACTGACAAACCCAAATAAAGTGTATCATGGAGTTTGGAAAATAAAAAGACGAGCTTAAGAAAAAAAAGATTCATGTTTTCAGTCTCACGGCTATTCCAGCATTCACTAAACAAAGGAGCCAAAACGTTAACGAGTGTCTGGCTGAGTCCATTGGAAGTTTGTCTGACGTAAATGAGACAACAGTCCATGTTTTTTTATTATTTAGTTACGGTCATTGTAATGGATTTCAGACTAAGGTGGAGTTATTTTACTGATTCATTTGACTTATAGGTGGGTACGCGAACAACATTTTGAATAACGTCGCGCAAATGCCAATATTGGATCAGATGATTGGAGTTAAGGTATGTACTGATAAGTGTTTATCTGTTTCTTTATATTGAAGGAAGGTATGTTTATGCAAACCTTTCCACAGAAAGTTTTAATAGCACCCCTTAGATATAGAGAATATATTTAATTGTCAACGTGACAGATGGCGAGTCGCCTCTACGTCTGACATGGTTTTCCTACAATGTTTTCCTTCAGCTTTTACGTAATTATAATTAGTCACAAAAGTTTAACACTTGTGAGTAATTACTATTAAGAACAGAAAACGTATTACCGTTTGTACCTGTGTATAATACAGGTAACAAACCCCGGTAGTGGTAGTACATGTACTAATCTTTTGTAGGTGACGTTAAACTGTGCTACCACCTTTTTGAAAGACTCGTCATCCACCTCATAACTATACCAATATTATAAAAAGTCCCAGTAACTACTGATTCGATTTTATATTTTTGTTTGCATCAGACAGCCCGTTTAGCCGTATAACTAAAGGCTTTAGTTAGGTATATGTCATAATATTTTACTAACTAATAGGAGAGGATAATAAAAAAAATATGCTTTGTGTGGGCACAGCTATGTTCATATATTTTTTAGTAAAATAATAATTGCAGTATAGATAGTGCCAACCACGAAGACGCGCCCCACAAATTTCTCGTCGAGGGGGTCTCGGGATGCTTGTAGTAGGTATGGCCCGTCTATTAATTGCAGTGTGCGTGTGAACTCATAGGTAATTATTATGTACCGATAATATTCTAATATTAGTGGAAGGTGGCCAGGCTGGATTAAGGCTATAAATATAATAATATCTATAAACTGATATTAAAGTTAATAATTTACCTGACCATGTTCTGATTTGGACACGCGATCTCCACGAATCATAGACAATGGAACTGAACGCGGGCTTGGCAATGGTCGCCAATGAGTAGTCTTGCCAGAAACTATTAATTTTCCACTAGCAAAGACATGTTTTTAGTTTATTACATTGGTTTTCGATTCAATTAACTAATTAAATGCGTCGAACTGCTAATATCATAATATAAAAGCATTGCTGGCGTGTTTTAAGGCCATATAGGCACCAGTTGGTGGTACTTTGGTTAGTCTGTTCTCGCAACTGTCTGTCGCAACCTTGGGGCCTGGGAAAGTACTCGTTATAACTCGTGCTCGGTTTTTGTACACACACACGCATATTTGTGTGTCTGGGTGTGTGTGTGTGTGTGCCCATTACTGTGTAATCTTTAACTTGTTAATGAATTACCACTGTTCACAATTACAACATTTATAAATTCGCTAGCAAACAACTTGGCAACGATATGAAGCAAATGGCACGTTTACGTTTCAATATTTCACTCACATTTAAAAGTACAACTGTATTGTTAGGTTGAGTGTGCAAAATTTCGCCATGTTTTTTGTAATTTTTACGTAATCATCGCCTTTTAATATTTGCATTGTCTTTTCACGTCAACGAGGCTAAAAATGTCAGTCTTGTCTTAGGTAGGTATACCTCACCGTTACTTTTATGTAGCCATAATTGTTTAGGAGTGCGAAAGAGGACTTATAGATGTCAAATATACCTATCTAGTATCTGTGGTCGTGGTTGAGAAACGGCGATGAACTCGACATCCGTCACGTCACGATAGTGTGTAGGTACCTACTACACACCTCTGCCTCTCCTCTCCTCTCTTCGGGGAAGAAGAAACCATTGTGGGAAGGCATCAATATATTTATAAATATATGTAGGCAATGATATAAAATTTTAGGCTTTTTTTAAGGCTAGGAGCCTCCGCGCTCATTCAATATTCATTATTTGACAGTTAGAATCAGTGATATATTTTCCATTTAATAATGAGCTATGATCGAAGCCAGATGTCTATTTCACTGTTGGCTCGTTCGCTACGTCATCAATACACACACACATGTTAATTTTCACAGTTGAACATGACAATGTGATCTCAAGGTTCGGACGCGTTCTAGTTTCATCTTGCTCCGTTGACGACAAGCGAACACTTCGATACCCACGTATGTACATACTAGCAATTGCAGTTCCATAGTAAAAAAATGGAGCGTTGTATACTTTGCTTATGTTATCATGTTATGTTATGTTCCTGAATAAGTGTTTTATAGGGAACATGAAGTTGTTTATGTTATTTATAATGATAAACGCAATGTAGGGGTCGAAATCGCATATCTGAGTTATATCGTCGCATGCTGTCACCAATGCTGGCATTTTATGGCTACATTTAAACTAACACCTTATTGGGTGCCTCAGTCTCATCTTTAACTATTACTATTCATATGTAATGAGTAACTTTGCATTGAGATTTTTTTACGAAGCCCGCGGTGAATAAATCATGTTTTGATGGACAAAGCCTCTAGTGTTTAGTTCTATTTTATATAGATAAAGTTTTTTTTTTTCAGAATAGGCACTGCTTCTAGTGCCATCCACGAAGATATTCTTCCTTATAGTTTATAGTGTAAGTGTGCAAGCTTCCACAAATTGTTGAGTATATCGATACACCCTGATACTATGAGTGCTCACGCACACTAAAATTAATAGACGGGTCATACTACCCGTGACCCGCTCGACTAGAAATTGGGAGGGGGGGGGCGCGTCTCCGTGAATGGCACTATCTATAGATAGTGACATAGCGAGATTCCTGTCAAGCGTTCCTTAATTTAAAGTGTCTCTCGACGCTCGTTCGCATAAAATTATTAGAATATTGGCAAGATAAACGAAAGTTAGCTTTTATTATTGACACGATGAGTGACGAGAATTGAGTTTGATTTGAGAGAATTGAGAGAGAGAGATATGACTTAAAATAATACGTTTTGTTGACACATTGTGACAACTATGTTGAGGAAAAACGTATTATAAAATTGCTGGGCTATGATGTATTTTTCCATAATAATGATTGTTGTAGAACGAAGTGTGCACAAAGCAATCGATTTAGGTTCGGCACACGCGTTCAAGGTTTATAGGGTATGCTTCCGAGAATGGTTTGTGTCAGCGTTCCTTTGTATTTGCATTTTCGTTTCATGTTTTAACCAAGAAAAAATCCTTATCATAGTACACAATTCTAGCGATTCTGTAGAAATACCTTTTGAGTATAATTATTTTACATAGCATCACTTTAAATACCAACATTATTTAAAATTGGAATAAGGGCGTTTTTGGTGCAATGTGCTTTGCCGCGAAAACATGACTGCATTGTCGCTGTCAAATAGTATGTACATATGTATGTAAATAGTACATAATCTGTGGTTAATGTCAACGAGACTATTCCGTACTCTGTTTGAAATATCATCTACATATGTGCCTAAACTGGTACATATACAGCTTTATCTATAGTAAACCATAGCTAACCAAATTATAGATATATCTAGTGAGTTAAAACTATTATTAATTTTCTTGGAAATCCCAATACATATTAAGATTGTTAAATCGTAGTCAATAACGTAACAATAAATGTGATAAGCCTCACTCCTCGTGATAACGCGAATTAAAAACAATATGTTATCGTCTCTATTATTGTAAGAGGCTGACTGTTGACTGTGTATATGTATTTATTTGTTGTACCTAATGTTTTATTATTTATTTCAACGTGACCGATTCTCATTCGAATATTCTTCATTCGATTTTCCATTAAGAAATTCGCAAAGCAGTGAACGAGGGTGTGAAAAGATAAAAGAAAGGTATGTTACGTTGGTTTGGGCATAGAAAGGATGAGTGAAGACGAAGACGAAACATATATGTACTAGTAATAGCGTAGTATTCTACGCAATTGCTTAAATAAGTGGCCGAGAAAGACCGCATTCCAATAACGTAGATCAAATCGATCCAATACTCAACGATAGGAATATCAAGAGCATTTCAAACCAGCGAGCATGCACGAAAAGATTGACGTATGTGAATGAAGCGAAACGGTCTGTAAGTACATTGGCGCTCTACTCTCTCTGCCTACCCCTTGGGTGGCATGATGTAAGGGGGTAGTAGGTAAATAAAACAAAGGCGATTTTTTCATTCTATTAAGAGACTGTTTGAAATTAAAGTATATCAAGAATTACGATTGTTATTGTTATAACGGTATTTTATTTTTAAGGAAATTTCTCACGTTTAGTATAAACCATGTATATACATATATCTATATCGTGTAGTATATATATTCAGTATTTATTATAATAATATAATAATTTGAAGAGAGGTAGGGCATAACGGGTTTCCCGTTCGAATTTGGAGCTGCCCAACTGGGGCAGGACCTCCACCTTATAGAAGTCCGTAGCCAAATAACACATTTTTTTGTGTTGTGTTCCTACGCGGTGAATAAGGTTTCCAGTAATTAGCTCCTTGGGGAGGGGGGAGGATTGTTACATTGTGTTGGAAGCACAGGGAGGGAGAAACCCATTATGCTGCCAACACATTATAACTCTCCGAACACAGAGTGGCAACGCGCAAGTGATACTTCGGTTTCGTGAGCGTAAATAGGCTACGGTGACCGTTTCCCATCAGGTGGGCCGTATGCTTGTTTGCCACTCTTGTTGTATATAAAAAAAAAAAAACTATTTATTCGAGTGAATGATATACGATGTTATTAGTACTGGCACACCGATTGTAATGAGCAAATAAAAAAGTTAACTTGCCCTTGCCACAGGGTAGGAATATGTAACATTCAAAAGATTCAAGTTGAACGAACGAATATGTCAGATAAGAATGCGATACTCTGTTTCGTTATCTTGCAGTCTCTTGTCTAAAGTCTGTGATATATTATCGGCGTGATAAAACCAGCGAGTATTCATTTTCGGAAGGCATTCGTCGAGGTCACAAAGATTGTTTTCATAACAATTACACAAGTTCAAATCCTAAGTATACCAATTATGTTCTTTCTGAACTTAAGTTGTCTCGCCATCTGTCACGTTGGCACCTAATATACCTCTGGCGGAAAGTGGGTGTGTGGGTATTACCTATACACCTCTGCCTACCCCTTCGGGGACCCTTGTGGGAAGGCGTGAGGATATATTATTATATTATTATTATAGCTTTACAGTGGTCTCGCCGCTGAAAGGAAACATGCATTTGTTCGCGAAGAAATTAAAAGACGTATGTATTAGGACTCGCCATCAGTCCCGTTGGCGCCTAAATATAATATGTCCGGCGAAAAGACGTTATAATTTTAGTTGAAAATTATATTTTATATAAGTTTAACTGAAATCTTTTTCTGTATAGGTACGTTAAAGCCGTTCTCGTTTAGCAATAACAATTGAAATAAGTTTTGAGCATTATACTGGTATACTGCCACCGTTTATCATACAAAAGAGATACGCCGACAATCAGTTGGATGGCAACTCGGTATCATGCTTTTGATCCTTGTAACCGTACTCGAAATAGGCATGCAAGTCGTTGTGACTTCAAGTGCCTTCTAAAACAGTCCTATACAGTATGCGACTGATTAGATTACGAAGCAACACTTAGTAACTAACAACAAGCCGTGGTGGCCGAGTGGTTCGAGTAGTTGCCTGCGACACAAAGATCGCAAGTTCGAATCCCGACTGTACCAATGAGTTTTTCTGAATTTAAGTACAGTGATTAGTCACACCACGGTTTTTACGGTGAAGGAAAATATCGAGAGGAAACCTGCATCCGTCTGAGAAGCAATTCAAAGGCGTATGTATGTGCTTGAGTAACGGCGATGGACTCAATCTATCAAGCTGGCACCTAAAATATATCTCTTTATTTCTAGCTAAGTTGATTTCCGTTCCAAAATATCTAAATAAGCTTAGCTTTGACAGACGTAGCAACAACAACTATTCTGCCACTATTATACTGTTATGTATGCACGATACTGGTAACGTTGAAGATGCGTCTTCACCGTAACCTACTATCTTTACTGTTACCCAATACAATTTTATAGAAGCTAAAGATTATGAGGATGTATGGATGTTCGTTACTCAATCATATGCCAGAACTGTGCAGAAGAAATCTACAAATGAAATAAACCTAACTCTGTTCAGTTTTCGCGGACAAAAAATCCATACTCCCAAACTTTTGCGAGTTTTAGGTTAGGTATGAAAGTGGATGCGTTGCCAATCTTCATCGTATAATATTACTAGCTGTCCCGCCCAGCTTCACTTGGGTGCATACATTCAAGTTAGGATTGCAGAGCCACCTATCGGGTCCAATCGTGAACCTAAGTCATTATCGAATCCACCTGAAGACACAGAAAATTTAATTAAAATCGGTTCAGCTGTTTACGATTCTATAAAAGACAGGTACAGAGAAACTTTAATTTTAATATATGTACTTATATAGATAAATGGGAATGGCATATATTCTAACTGTGTGTACCTTTATCGGTGAGATATATATTCAATTGCCTTTAAAGATGTCGTACATTTGGAAGGATAATGTCACCTATTTTGTTTGAGTAATGAACTGAGTCCCATTCAACTGGAGTGTAGTAAGGAGCCTATTAGTCCATCATTTGCAGCCAAGATCGTGTCTGGACAAAATATACTTTGCCTACACGATGCCAATGGAGCGTGACTTGGGTTGCCTGCGTTTACTCGACGGGTTTGCGTTCATGCGATATTAATATTTGCGTGTCTGCTATTTATAGAGTAACTACTGATTATAAAAGATAATAAATTAAGAAATAGTTATATTTATTAGTGGAGCTTATATCCATACTGAATAAACGAACTGCTTAATAAAATAATACTATAAAGATCCTCCAGTACACTTCGGGTTTATAATATCAGCTTAGATGTTAGAGCGAAGATTTTTGTACCCGTTTCACGCAAAACCTACTGGTCGGAATTAGATGAAACTTGGCATAGAGATAATCCTTGCCAGGTCCTCGAAGGGATAAGCAAGTCCGTGATTGTCCTTCAAGCACGATCTCGATTTTTTAACTTCATATTCAAGTTTCAGGATTTTTCTTTTGCGGAAAGCTCATGGTGTTGTTAATTTCACAAGAACTTAATGGAACAGGTCATAATGCTTGAGGCTAGAGACGAAGAAATAAACATATATCGTAACCTTTATTGAACATACAAATAATACCACCTAGACACTTGTATTAAGTTTCTTTAGACCTGCAACGGCTATTGTTTTTATTGCTTAGTTTCTAAAAAGAGGTAGCCGTAGTTACTCCTTTTACTCCAGACAGAGAAAAATCAAATGAAAATGCACATGGATAGAAAAATTCAGTTATTTTAATATGAACTACAAATAGAATCAAATTTTATTTATGTACTAGCTGTGCCCGCGACTTCGTCCGCGTGGAAAAGTGACTTTGGGCAGCATTTTTTGGACATACATTTTGATTTACTTTGTACATGTTACGAAAACCTTACCACATTATATAATTGAAAAACTACATCTAAATCGGATTACCCGTTTCTGAGATTAGCGTGCACAAACGCACAGACAAACAGACAAAAATTCTAAGAATCAGTGTTTTGGATGCTATTTGCGTTGAAAAAGGTCCCTATCACATTTTTTCTCATATATCTTCCATGTATAGACAGCGATCCGTTACATCTATACATATAATAAAAATGTTACGGATATAACGGCATAACTTTTTAATTTCTTAACCGATTGACATGAAATAAACACTAAATGTTTAGTGAAGTTTACCACAATACATTAGTGGAAACTACATCTAAATCGGATTACCCGTTTCTGAGATTAGCGTGCACAAACGCACAGACAAACAGACAAAAATTCTAAGAATCAGTGTTTTGGATGCTATTTGCGTTGAAAAAGGTCCCTATCACATTTTTTCTCATATATCTTCCATGTACAGACAGCGATCCGTTACATTTCTATTATATGTATAGATTAGTATATATTTTGCATAGCTATTAAGTTGTATAGATTGTATGTAATGTAAAGGAATTCGTTTTGGAAAATAATGATGAATAATATCCTCACACCTTCCCACAAGGGTCCCCGAAGGGGTAGGCAGAGGTGTATAGGTAATACCCACACCCCCACTTTCCGCCAGAGGTATATTAGGTGCCAACGTGACAGATGGCGAGTCCATCGCCGTTACTCAAGCACGACTATACATATGCCTTTGAATTTCTTCTCAGACGTATGCAGGTTTCCTCTCGATGTTTTCCTTCACCGTAAAGCTCGTGGTGTGACTAATCACTGTACTTAAGTTTTTAGAAAAACTCATTGGTACAATTTTAATGTAATAATCATATACATATGAAGATATAAAATGTAGTATGGAGATTCGAGCATGCTTATACCTCTGAACTCGATACGGCGGCGCAGGCGTGTGAGAATAAGATCAACTTGGTTACTACCGGATCAAGTTTCACATGCTACTAAATGCATATCAAAAACTTGTCTTACTGCATATTTGAAAGGGCGATATATCATTGCAACAGACTAGCGGCTCTGTGGTCACGGCCAGGGAAGGTATTTAATCAATTAGGACATACCTACGGTTGTTCTAAAATTTTGGTTGCTTAAAGCATTTGAATACCAATTTCAATCTGGTTTAACTGGCGCTCTATTTATACCTACCCTTTAGGGACTCGGATATGTGTGTATGAATGTAATTTGGCTTATAACATATTTTTTTGTGTTATTTACAGTCATATCATATCATCACGCCAAATCTATCTCGAGGTGGCGAGTATGTTGTCAGTTTTCTCTAGACTTTAAGACCTCTATTACACGCTCGCCGGTTTCGAGAACTCTTGACGTTCCCATCCTAAAGAGTCCGATTTGGTCTGCTTGCTTCCTTGATTCCTATCGTCAGACTGAGATACAAGGTACTTCTGGGACCGTACCAAGACGTGGCATTCCCGTTATTCAGGAGTGCGCAAGGGACAGATGTATGTGATATCTTAAAATCTGTCCCTTTCGCATTTCGGCCCCTGGCGAGCGTCCAATGGCTGGCTGTGATAACCGTTTATCATGTAGCTGGTTGCATTTTTTTCACCAGAAATATATCTATTCAATTGTGTTTACTGTTTGTTGGAAGTATTTTTTGTCACCATTATGGTTAATTATTAGATTTTTTAGAACACAACACCTTTTTATCGCCGCATATATTTTAGGTGCCAACGTGACATGGCGAGTTCGCCGCCGTTTCTCAAGCATACATAGGTAAGTCTTTGAATTACTGAACGAACTTTCAAGGAAATTTGAATACTAGTCTCAATATATGTAGGTAAATTCCTAAATGTTATGTTAGAAAAATATTGTAAAATTTAAGAAATGCGACTTGCGTACTGTGTACACGTAACAAAGATAAACTCCATGTACCTACAGCTAGATTACATAAACTCATTTGTCGGGCAAGGTATACGCTTTTTTAATAAGCTACCTCAGAAAATCATTGAATTACCTTTTGTAGAGTTAAACTCTGCTGCTGTCATTACACGTAAATGAATTCAAAATGCTTATTATACAACATCAGATTATTTGAAGGAATAATCCGTGGTGGCCGAGTGGTTCGAGCAGTTGCCTGCGACACAAAGACCGCAAGTTCGAATCCCGACTGTACCAATGAGTTTTTCTGAACTTAGTCACACCACGAGCTATACGGTGAAGGAAAACATCGAGAGGAAACCTGCATACGTCTGAGAAGAAATTCAAAGGCGTGCTTGAGTAACGGCGATGGACTCGCCATCTGTCACGTTGGCACCTAATATACCTCTGGCGGAAAGTGGGTCTGTGGGTATTACCTATACACCTCTGCCTACCTCTTCGGGGACTTTTGTGGGAAGGCGTGAGGATATTATTATTATTATTATATACTAGCTTATGCCCGCGGCTTCGCCCGCGTGGAAAGAACAACATACATATTTTTTGTAAATATGCCTTTGTAATATTAGAGCTTTGAATCTTTCGTGATTCAAATGTGGCCTATGTCTTAATCCTGGGTGTAAGCCATCAGCATTAAAATTTTTAGAAAAACGCCTTTTTTTTTTTATCATACAAATGTTTTTTTTTCTCTATGATAAGTGGCTTATGTTACTTCTAATACCTCCAAGAATATGTGTACAAAGTTTTATAATGATCGGCTAAGTAGTTTTTACGTGAAAACGTAACAAACAAACTTACATTCACATTTATAATATTAGTAAGGATTATTTGAATCATGGTCATGCATGACAATGAATTGGTCCTCTTCTAGAGTTTATAATGTAAGTTAATGGTTTTTTCAACCCCTTCGTAAAAGGGAACAAATGTAAAAAAAAGGAAACCGGCGAGTTTGTTTCGCAGTTTCTTCTCCTGACGGGTTTTTTTCTTGGAAACGGTGGTAACTAGTTTTTATTTAGTATGTGACGTTCGATAAGTGTTCCCTGTGTCCCTTACGTTGAAGAATTTTGATTTGTTGATAAGGTTTTCTATAGATGTTTTTCTTCTGCGTAAATCGCACGGTGTTATAACATACAATCCCTGTTCTTAAGTTAACCCATTGGTGCAGCCGGGGCTCGAACATAGCGACTACTCGGACCACTCGGCCACCACGGCCATTGCTGATTAATACTTGCATGCATGCATATACATACATATTATTATGCATGTAAAAGATCTGCACGTTTTGATGCGCGATGTGATGTGCAGATAAAGTATTAATTTATTTGATTGGTAACATTATCTTCAGTTTCACGTGTTTATTATGCAATGACGTTCAATAAATCCTTCTTTACGATAAACATTAGCATTAGTTCTTTAGAGTGTCACGTGTCAACTGCACTTAATCGAACAGCTGAATAATATTTGAAGATATTTCGTTATAAATTAACGTATATGTTATTAATTAAATACGTATTGTATTAAACAGTAAAAAAGATCTGGGCACGTCAGGGAAAGCACGAAGAATGTTTAAATGCGAGGTGTTCCCGTGGATTAATATACGGAATAAGAACGTAACGACGACGAAAGAATAAAGACGTAACGTTTTCAGATCGAATCCGCAATGACAAGATTGCCAGTGCATGAGATATGATTGTGAAGATGAAGAAAGGTTACGTTGTTTCAAACATATAAGATGAGTGACGAAAGGTTGACAATAACACATATGCGATAAGAAGTGACTGGAAGAAGAGGCAGAGGTAGATTATGTAAAATGATGTTCGAATTATCAGATAAGTTGTAAAAAAAAAGTGTTAGATACCTACTGTGAGATCTTCATTAAAGGAATCGCTATCTAATTCTAGGGCAATTGAACTCAAATTTGAAACGGAAGATGGTAAATGCTTTGGTCAAAATTTAAGAAAGCCGTGACTTAAAACTACAGTCGATATAACAAAGAGTTGGAAATATGCATATTCAATTCTGTTGCCATTTATTTGCATTGTGATTTAAATGAGTCGTCGCGACTTTTAGCAACACTGTTTAGCATGTCTTTTCGCTCATTATTATAGGAGCCGGTATGACATTTTGTGAGCGTTATTTTTGCTCCTCCAGTGTCTCGTCTCGCATGTTTTTGGCACGCCTTCTAACACAGTCAATGACGATTCCCTGTCTATTCTGGGATGACATTGCTCTTGCTTCTCTGGAAACAAGGACGTGACGTATTTTTCCAATTCTAATAATATCACCGGGTTTAAGTTCAAGTAAGCTTTTCATTGCTTTAGAAGTTAACATTTGCAATCAGTTTATCCTAAAATATTTTGGCTTTTTGAACTGAAAACAATATTTCTTATACTTCTCGATACTATTGGGATTTCTAAATAAAATACATATTTCTAACGGCGAATCCTACCTCAAACGAAAGACAGAAGAAGTAGAGCCCCAGTTGTAGATCTCATTTGCTTCATCTACATTAATTATTCTCCCCACACATGATTACCTGTTTTGAGTAGGTACTTTTATCCCTATAATCCATAAATAATGTATGTAATGCCTAATAGGATAACTTATTGGCATGAATTGGGACTTGAACCTTGGACCATATCGCGGTGGATCGATGATATAGAAACGCGAACAGGGTAGATTTGGTTGAGAATCGCACAGGGTCGCTACGACTGGCATATGACTGGATATCTATTTATATACATGTACGTATATCTTTGTAGACCCTGCCTATTGAATTTCGTAAAATAAACCTCAGACAATTTATATGTAGATTCGCACGACAATGGTTGTAACAAATGACCCACCGAAACTTTACGGGTAGAAATCTTTGCGCGGTTTTTATTACTACGTTTAAACTATTATACCCACGGGAGTGATTACGGACATTAGAATGTTCACTCTCTTTTGACACACGCAGTAAAATAACCGCCGCCAAATGGTTTCAAGTTTTACCTGTAAAAGTCACAATTGAAAGTGAAACCCAGTTAGCAAAGAGTTTTTGAACCACGAGCTTTTGCGTAAGCATCGTGACAAAACTTGTTTAAGTTTCAGTGGGAATTCAAAGATGCGACAGATTCGCTATCTGTCATGTAGGCATCTTATCTATCGAAAAGTAGAAAATAAATATTTGACTTTGCCTGACCCCTTGACCTTTCCGGGAAGGCTTGAAGGCATATATGATGTGGTGCGAGCTGTCTCAGTTAATATAAGTTGCTCCTTAAACATCTGGTAGGGATACAGTGAATATTAGTTTGACATTGTTTGCGATATTACTTATGCCTCACCGCTGCATCGTGCAATTCATCTCGTAATACAGACACTACCTAAGATTTCTTGTTGTGTGATGTGAGGTCTGGAAGCCATTATCTTTCTCCATATGAATGAATGATATCTGATCACTGATGTCATAGTTTCCCTATTCCATAGATGCCATATTCCCATAAAACGTTTCATCTCATGAAACCCTTTAATTTTAATTGTCGCGACTTCAAATCTATTCCTTTAATAAAACTCCTCAAACTTTGTTTAGCGGCTTACGCGTGAAAACGGAGCAGACAAACAGTACCTAGAACTGGCGCTCAACTCTCCCAGCTTGTCGGATTCGGCGTGATGATACGAATATGTATGTACGTAATGCACAGAACAAATCGAAGCACGATATTTCTTCATGGGACTTTTAAGTGGTGCTGAAAAAGAAGGTTTATTTATTTATTGATTAAGGAACAGAAAACAGAAAGGTAAAGGAAATGTATCGGCAGTAGTGAAGACAAAGCGCAGTCAATCTGTATTGATGAGGCAATGAAACATATGTCCATTAAGTATGATATTGATGACTCATATATCAAAACGTGATATCAATTTGTAATATGATAATCTTGCATGTGGAGATAAAGACATGCTTGAATATCTTGGCTATGACTTTCAGCTGTCAAGCTACTGTTGTTGTATTGTATTTGATATCGGGTGTACATTTCAACTATTTTCTATGGTACAACAAACCTTGAATAGTTGGAGCCTGTATTTTCACGCCTTCATAAGAAAGTCTCCGAATACAAAAAGTACAGGTAGGCTGAGATGTAATACCACCCACATTTCACCGGTCATTGGCACCTGTTTATGAAACACCAACGTCATTGGCTTTCAACGCAGACGTTAACTTAGAATGTTTTCTTTTACAGTAATTTCGTCAGGAACGTGATGTGTCGTTATTAATGACAATTTTTATATTATTTTTAGGGAACAACAGATATTTTGGCATTACTTCTACACATTTTGAGATTACATATGTAGATTATGACAGAGCCAACGTAAATTTTGACATTACTAATGTACCTACATTTTGAGATTACATGTGTAAATTTTTACATTAGTAATACGTGCACGACTATTAACTGTATTATTTAGGAGTCGATCACCTCATTTGCAGAAGTTATATTTAGATAATACGAAACACAAATCTATCTGGGCTCAGTGCGAATAATTTACATCTGTTCGTTTTTATTACGTTACGGAAACTTTAAAAATACCCAGTTGACTCGTTTGTGTAGCAAGGTCGGTGTTACGAGATGATTCGCTGTTCCACCCTGGTCGGGACACCCGGACAGCTGTCTGTCCGTAAATAATACCGCTCAGGCTAGCTGGAACAATGCAGACGCTGTGCTTCCGTGATGAACGATAAATTATACTGAGGTCGCTCTTATCTTGATATCTTAAGTACCAATTCAATTTGTAATAAGATGTGGTTTATGTAAGTTACCCGGTTCGTTTATATATTTTTTTCTCTAATGTGATCAGTGATTCAATGTTTCCTCTGACGTGGTGCCAGAGACTTTTTGCAACAGTTACAGTCAAAACTCTTCACTAGTTAATAAAATATCCTTACGCGACTACTCAAACCACTGGGCAGTTTTTGCCCTGATATTGACTGTCATATATGGTATCGATCCAAATAACGATAACGATATAAATTCTCCTTATATTATGTCTTTTGTTCTAAGAAGGACGTATGCATAATGAGATATCGAATCTCGTGCTATCTTAGAAGATACAACACTTCAGTTTTGCCTTCATTCATTCTGCGTTCCATATGTTTAATCAAGCTTTAATAAATGTTTTTGTCGCAGAGCAGCTCAACGCATATTCTTCACTGCTTAGAGATAATGTTGTGTCATAAGGAATATCTATGTATTTTTTTTATAACGCAAGCAGACGCTGTCTAACCTCTCGTCGACGAAAATATGTTGTTTCATTCAATTGCTACTAACTTGCAAAACGCTCATCAAAGTACATATTACGTTTCACGACGTCCTGCATCAAGATTAAGTTGTAGGTAATCTGTCTGTATGACGTCAATTTTTTTATGAACTGAAGCTACATAATGGATGGGAGTTCCTTGTGTGTCATGTGCGCTAGTCGTTATGTAACGTGGCTCTGTTACGATTGCAAGGTTAATGTCAACGGGTGATGAGAATTTAAATTGCTTTTTTCACTAACAATTACAAAAGAATAAATATGATCACGCCGAGTCCCTCGTGGCTCAAGCGGATACAATAGAGCGCCTGTTCTCCATATACTGACCGACTTCTTTCTCTTCAAATGCATGCATCAGTCTCTTCTTATGTACACTGTTTAGGCAGAGAGAGTATCGCCAGTTCTCTTTAGACATACGGACTTCTATCGCTTCAAACACATGTTTCAGTCTTCTTACGTACACGGGGTAAGCATGGGGAGAGTTGATCGCCAGTTGACTCTGGACTTACAGACATCGCTTCAACCACATGCATCAGTGTCTTCTTACAGAACAGTGCGTACAGAGTGTACTTACTGCTCGATGGATGCGCAGAGTAGAGCGCGATTTCTCTAGATTAAGGACTCCTTTCGCTTCAAACGTGCATTAATCTCTTCATACGTCGGCTCTTACGACTAGTACGTTATTGAGATATGGTAATAGGTACTTACGCAACTCGTTTGACACGAGACACACCGTAGATTCAGTCGGACGCTATCACGTTATCAGTTTGATATCAGCTAAGCTGCGATTACGGACGTAACGTCCGCTTTTATAGTGGTACTATCACTTTATAGTAATATTAAAATTGAATCTACGCTAATATACTACACTATGAAACAGGTAAAGAGTCCAGGATAAGTGTTGACTGAATGGTTTAGGTTACGTCTGCAATATTGAGATTGCATTTTTTTGTTTTCAAATCTTTTCTTTTACACTGTTTATCACACTGTGAGTTCTGTATTTTTTTTTTACAGTGAAGAGAATTTTTAGGACACCTGCTCACTTTTCTAAAGAGAATTCAACGGCGTATGTATCGTGTTTAAGCAATGGTGACTGTCTCGTTATATCTATAACGTTTGCGCCTTAATATATATCCGGGTTTAAATAAAGTGTAGACTTCTTTTCTTCTTCTTTCTTTTTCTTCTTGCAAGGGTCCCAAAAGGGGTAGGCTTAGGTGTTTAATACTTACACACCCACTTTCCGCCGAAGACATATTTAAGTGTCAACGCGATAGATGGCGAGTCCATCGCCGTTTCTCAAGCACGAACATACATACGAATTTGAATTTCTTCTCATACGTATGCAAGTTTATTGATTGAGTGATGAATCACTCTAGTTAAATTCAGGGAAACTGTTGGTTGTTGCTTCAGTCGGGATTCGAACTTGCAATCTCTGTTGCACGCAACTACTCGAACTTTTCGGTTATTACGGTCTTCAATTTATTTATGTAAATATCCTTATATCACGGGTCATTAAAGGGAACATTTTCAAGAGTTTCGTGCAGAAACTTATCGAACTCGAAGAGGACCGCCCGAGAAATAGTTGAAGGAACTCTGAACAATGTATCTGTAATGTATGTGTAATAAGCACGTGTTTCCATTGTCATCAATTCCAGAAACTATTATGAGTGTAAGGATCTGTCTGTTGTAGGTAAACATAATTTCCCTATCGTCAGAAACCACACGCGTATAAATGACACAACTTTGTAAAATTATAACGCTACGTAGATGTGAAATCGTTAACTGACGATGCGCGATAAATCGATTATTAATTAATCGGTGTCAATGAATCGATACTATCGAGTCTCAATGCCATATTTAGTGAGAACTCTGCACGACTATATTACGAAAATAGACGTCTGGTTTGACAGTTTATTGTTAAACTTGAATATAAGTAGTTACATTTCTAATAATATGAAATGATATACTCAATATTTATCATCCTCTTTTCACAATCAAGTAACACCTCTGCTTAACCTGTAGGTTACAATATTAAAACCAACTGTAACCAATTAGTCTAATAAGTATTTTATCTATCAATAGACATTATTGTTCCTCAGCTAAGTAAAGCCCCCCTTCTCTTACCACCCTCCGCGAATGATGGCTAGGTACTTCCGACAAGGATATAAATCATAACATTAGAAATTGTGCAAATTTGGATGAAGCGAAAGTGTAAGTCTAAAGAGCACTGGATCTCGGCTCCCTCTGACCATCAGTTGTTGTTATACTTTTTCTTCACACCTTCCCACAAGGGTCCCCAAAGGGGTAGGCAGTGGTGAGTAGGTAGTTCCCATACACCCACTTACGAGAGATATTTTTTAAGTGCCAACGTTACGGATGGCAGTTACTCAAACACGCCTTTGAATTTCTTCGCAAACGTATTTTCTTTTATTTATTCTTCTCGATGTTAATTATTTCCTCTCGATGTTTTCCTAGCTTACTTTTGTTTCTATTCGTTAAAACTACCAATGTAAATAAGATTCAACTGTTCAACGTCTGACGACTCTCATTGCCTCCATTTATCTAATGTTTACGTTTAAGATTCACTCTTAAGTATAGTGTTTCCTAACTTTGTGATGGCCTATTCGTACGAACGTAACACTGGGTCTTATGGTAATTGGAATTTCATTTCCATTGACCATTTATTCTATTTTTGTTATTTAACTTTCGACCTTTGGCAAACACAATATGATAAGTTTTCGTCTGTCACGAGTCTTATAAACTCCCCATTGTGGGTATATGGTAGTGTATTTCATATGTTCCGATTCTCCAAAGGCAGAAAAATATATATTTAGCATTCGGATTTACAAGAAATATTCCACTTATCGACTCTAAATTCACTTTGAACATAGCTAAGTGGTTCCTTTCTTTATATCGAGCGTAACATGAAACGTTACTCATAGCTTATCACTGTACTCTATTGACAGATCACACAAATGAGTACAGTACTGTGACTGACAAGACCACTCTTGTTAACGCTAATCACAGTATGACCAAAAGTATATTTTCTCAATTGATATTTGTATATAGATATTGCTGCTGAATAGTTTACCTACACACACATATCATCACGCGAGTCCTTATAATCGATTCTACATTAAATAGTTAACACACACACACTCACATTATTTACTCTCATATATGAACAAGACTAACTCTATTAGAATTATTTACAATGTTAAGATTACAGAATCCAAACCTAGCCTAACCTGAACTGGACAGTGATCACAGTGCCATCACTCAATATCAGCACAGATTATTTAATAAAAGCTTCTTTTACTGTTTGCTTTAAATATAAAAGTATTACTTATACTATTCATTCAAAATTACGACCCTTATACCTTACCCTACCCTATTTTACCCTACCCAGTTACCATGTTTTATTTTTTCAATAAAGTTTTTAAGTACAATCTGTTCAAGCTCAAAGGCTTTTAAGGTTACATTGGCTTTTAAGGCTAGTGGTATGGCTCGCGTGTTGCTCTGAGAAATGGACTCTAAACCATTCTAAGCTAAAGTAAAACTTCAGCTTAGAATGGGTTCTCTCAACTCGTCATTACTATCCCTTCTCATTTCCCAAGCATTAATGAGGTCGACAGCCGACCTAGCCCGGTTAACCGGCCAAATCGGGTTGGATCGTGTCTTTAATAAAGGTGATTGTCAAAAGACCTCCGCAATTCATTAGGATTCACTTCAACTCTATCGTATCTGGCGTTGCAAAAGCAAACATTGAGATTGCGCTATGTTCGCGATAGTTTGAACTTTGACATTATATATAGGCAGGTACTTGTTGGGTTTTGTAACTGACCTCTGTTCTTACTTGTCAAAATATTACGTCACAGCATCGTTGTCACGTGACCTGGGGGTCGTGCTATTGTTATTATTCAAGAGAGCTACGGGCAAAGATTTGATGACGTCATTATGTACATATATCGCTTGAATATTTCTGACTAGGTGTTCCGCTAATGTAGTTATGTAAATAGATTAATTGATGAACTTAAGTACAGTGATTAGTCACACCGCGAGCTTTACGGTGAAGGAAAACATCGAGAGGAAACCTGCATACGTCAGAGAAGAAATTCAAAGGCGTATGTATAGTCGTGCTTGAGTAACGGCCTTGCCATCTCGCAAACTAATGGCCTCGCCATCTATCACGTTGGCACCTAATATACCTCTGGCGGAAAGTGGGTGTGTGGGTATTACCTATACACCTCTGCCCACCTCTGCACCCTTGTGGGAAGGCGTGAGGATTATTAATAATATAATAAACTAAATTAAACATATAAAATTAGTTAAAAAAATGTATTTCAGTAGTATGGTGGATAGCGGGAAGGGGCTAAATCATTTGTGAGTATATATTTCTTACCAAGCTAATCTAAATAAGATTAGCTTGGTTTAGTTGCAATTTATGTGGTATTGACCCAAGGTATCTATACTAATATTATAAAGCTGAAGAGTTTGTTTGTTTGTTTGAACGCGCTAATTTATTTATATCATTACGTCGAGCCCCTTACGAGATAGGCATTTTAGACATACAAACCTCTTTTGCCTCATCCACAATATTTTTATATTTACTCGCTGGTTTCCATTGCTCTTGACGTTCCTCCATCCTTGAGTTAATTACTGCCTGAATAATTCAAGAAAAAATCCGACAACGCGTGAGCACCCCTTGGTATCCAAGGGTCCATAAGCGCTGGTAATTGCAACCTTAGAGGGTTTAAAAAAATGTTTTCTGTTATTCAGTGGAAGTGCAGTGACTCAAAGTGAGTTAACCGATAAAATTGCAAATAAAAATACAAATTGCCTCGTTATCATCTAAATTTGACTTTGTGCAGACATTGCTCTGTATGCATTTGTGTAATTAGCGTTCTTATTTATATTGAACGCATTTATCTATGTACTCTTATAGAACTAGTATCTATTGACAATATCTAGACATACATATGTACTTCTTTCGTTTAATTCATATAATAAATAAATAAATACCTTGGGACAATTCCACACAAATTGACCTAGTCCCAATATAAGCAAAGCTTGTGTTATTGTAACTAGACAACGATATATTTACTTATATAGATAGATATATACATAAATACATAGGACATCTAAGACTAAGGTACAAATACTCGCGTTCATCACACAAATATCTGCCTTCAGCGGGATTCGAACCCGAGACCTCAAGATTCGCAGTTAGGAGCTCTAACCACTAGACCAGACAGCCGTCAAATGTATAATTATAAAGATAACTAATAGGCAGATCGACACTGGTTGGTTATAAAACAGTGGTCAATCTCAATTCTGTAATAAAGAAAAAAGTCTCAAAATGAGCCACAGAGTTTGGCCAAGACGTTTGTGCAAACGACAATGACCCATAATGACGTCAAAATAATATTGATACGAGCGGTGACGCACGGTCACGGAACAATTAAGCGTATTAGTTCGCTAATACAATGGCAGAGATGGTCATTAAGTTATATAATAGTCCGTAACGAGATTCGTGTCCGAATTATTTGTGGGTGGTCCAGAGATCTTAGTGATTTTTGAGCAGACGTTGAGAAAAATGGTTGTAAATTGCACCTCCATGAATATGTACTGGAGGAAAAGTATTCAATTGCATAAGAACGGCAAAGTATCGACTTTGCCTAGTAATGAGTTCAGAATATGCAGGCTATGAAGATAAAAGCGAAGATGTAATTATATCGTGGCCAAAAATAATGATGAGCATATTAAATTAAATCAGAAGCATGAAGCATTATTTATTTTCCTTTCCGTTTGGTCCCATTAAAATTGAAAACATTTTTTTCAGGTCGGTAAAAAATAATAAATAAATACCTGGAACAATTCCACATAAATTATAATAATAATAATATAATATATCCTCACGCTTTCCCACAAGGGTCCCCGAAGGGGTAGGCAGAGGTGTATAGGTAATACCTACACACGCACTTTGCGCCAGAGGTATATTAGGTGCCAACGTGACAGATGGCAAGTCCATCGCCGTTACTCAAGCACGACTATACATACGCCTTTGAATTCCTTCTCAGACGTATGCAGGTTTCCTCTCGATGTTTTCCTTCACCGTAAATCTCGCGGTGTGACTAATCACTGTACTTAAGTTCAGAAAAACATCCAAGACTAAGGCACAAATACTCGTGTTCATCACACAAATATCTACCCTCAGCGGGATTCGAGCCCGCGACCTCAAGTTTCGCAGTCAGGAGCTCTAACCATTAGACCAGACGGTCGTCAATGGTAAATGTATGGGTACATTCCATAATGGCCATATCTGAATAAAAATTGTTTTGATGCCCCTAATTTGTTTCGTACCTACTTAAGATTTTTTAAATTGGGAGCCTCATTTTTCAAATTCTTTATGAATGTACATTTTCCATGCCGTATGTTCGTTTCAAACCAAATAAGTGTATTGCATGTAAAATTACGTAAGTACAGACATCATTTACACGACATATATACCTAAATATAATATTACAACCTGTTTGAGGACACAGCGATATGATGGCGGCTACGTGGCATGGGGCCCTACGTTTTACTTTAATACAATTCTATTGTATGCAATATCTAAAGGTACATGTAATCATTGTAATAACTTATATTGCCCTCGTATATCTACTATTGCTATTCACTTGTGTGATGATAATGTATTACGAATATAATAACGTTGCCTTACACAATACTCCTGTGGGATGCCAAAGCGAGTTGGTAATCGATTTTGAAAGGAGGGAATAATGGATGTGGGTATTTCCCCTTTTCATACCTTTCCCTGTTTGATGTTACTCACTCGTGCACCACCTTACTTTGAGACGATATTTTGATCTTTAAGGTCAAAGTACTTTTAGCGCCCTACTAAATTGTAATATATATTGGCTGGAAATAATTAAAGTGTCAGACTGAACTTTTTTCGGGTTATATTTATACCATTTATAACTCAGGAACGATTCTGATGATCTCTGATTTGTTGGATTCGTCTAATGACCATTAGAATGGCAGAATAACTATTTTAAAATAGGAATGATTAATGAACGTAAAAAACTGTACTATTTGGCAATAATAAAAGTGACAGTTTGAAATGAGATGGGATTTTGTCTCTGTCTTCTTTTTTTAAATTAGCTTTTGTAATAAAGAATCGGACTGCAGCCTTTTTGACAATTCCTTTTTAAAATGTGTATTTCGTTTCAAAGGCTTACGTGCAAACTGTCTTTCAATCTGTAGGTATTTCTACTACGACATTTCCTTCTGGAATATTTCCAGCTGACATTAGAATTCCAGATGTTAATGGAAAAATGTTCAGTTATTCTGAAATAGGTCACTTGGATATTTCATCTAAATCTTTGTTCCTTTGAGCGTTGCAAGAACTCAAGACGGAAAGAGGGATTCAACGTTCATCTTTTAGCGGCTTATTCTGAATATTTCAACATTTTTCTAATATGATTAAAAATGTTTTTACTTTAAATTAGTCAGCTGAATAAAAAAAGGGTTAATCAAAATGTCTATTTCGACATTCCCACTGTTACAGTGGCCAGACTGTCATTGGATCAGACATTCTAATTTTGAATTTTATATTTTATCTGTTGACGTCAATGTAATCGGCGTGTGTACGAAAACATCCGTTTTAATGATTTGAACGGAATTAAAAATGATATAAGCTTTGATACTGGACCAATAGGATTAAATACAATAAGGATAATAGGCGATGTAAATAGAGTCAACATTGTGATTTGTTCTTCGTACACTTACCCTTCTATACGAAAATCCTTTTCGGTTATCGTTCACACTATCTATTGTATGGCAATGAAATCTGCGAACAATTTTCTACGTAGCTTATGTTTTTGCTATACAAATTATAGATATCCGATACTGACTATCCGGTAACTGAAAAGGATTTTGTCTATGGTGGCAGGCAGTGTGCGGTTTCAGATGAGCTTGCTTGCCGATCAGGTTGTGGATTGTTCTCCCCGCTGGGATTCCTCCTACAGCCTAGAGCATGGAGCTCTTCAAGATGGGTGTGTAGAGATTTTTAGGTGAGACTAAAAGTAAAAATAATGCAAGTGGAAGGACAGGAGGGAGGCCTTTGCCCAGCAGTGGGACACAGGTAAAAATAGGTAAAAGTATAGTTTCCCGTCTCACGAGCCGCTTCCACCTTAGTAGTATAAAACATTTACGTATCCAACTTTATTACTATTATTTTTTTGTTTAATTAAAAGTAAATAGTTAAATTCTCATACAGTCCACACATATACAGGGTCAAATATGTGATAAGACAAAATTATAAAGGATGTGAATTAAAAAAAAACTTTTGACATTTTTTTTTTATTATGAACAGTTTCTGAAAAAATGCACATAACACATGTTTCCTTTGTAGATTGGTAATTTATGTATTTTTAATATCTATATACATATAATAAATCTGCAGAAAAGTCTTTGTACATCGAAAATATAAAAAAAAATTGCCCGAGTGTTATAGGATAAAAACCACAGAACCAATATCCAACATTTTGGGAATTGTTGTCGTTTATCTGTGCACGCTACATGTAAAATATACGAAACCAACGTAGATAACTATTTTATGTAAAATTTGTACGGAACTTAACAAAGTCTAGACGGCCGACAAATTATGACACACGACATGAATGAACACACGATATTATTATTACGTATTTTTCAAAATTGGAATTTAAATTCGAATTTCCTTAACCAAACTTAAGCAAATTACATGAGACGAACCACAATGTAAAACCTACATACTCGTAAGTAAGAAGGAATGTGTAAAGCTTGCATACATATGGCTGTTTGTGCGTGTTATCAGTGATCTAATACAGATGACGTTGATGCGATAACCGGCGAGAGTGGTTACCTAGTGAATAATACTTTTTTCGAATACTAAAGGTCGTATGCAGTAGCCGTGGTGGCCCAGTGGTTCGAGCAGTTGCCTGCGATGCAAAGGGAGCAAGTTCGAATCCCGACTGTACCAATGAGTTTTTCTGAACTTAAGTACAGTGATTAGTCACACCACGATCTGAACGGTGAAGGAAAACAACGAGAGGAAACCTGCATACGTCTGAGAAGAAATTCAAAGGCGTATGTATAGTCTTGCTGGAGTAATGGCGATGGATACGCCATCTGGCACGTTGGCACCTCTAGCGGAAAGTGGGTGTGTGGGTATAACCTATACACCTCTGCCTACCCCTTCGGGGACCCTTGTGGGAAGGCGTGAGGATATGTATATATATATATATATATTTTTTTTTACAATACATAAACAATGTTTATTTCCATAAAACCTAACGGACTGAATTTCGAAGGGAAATATTGAAGCAGCTTCTCGGGTAAATCCTTACGCCTTCCCACAAGGGTCTCCAATGGGGTAGGCAGAGGTGTATAGGTAATACCCGCACTTGCCGCCATATTTAAGGTGCTAACATGACAAATGGCGAGTCCATCGCCTGTACTCAAGCACGACTATATATACGCCTTTGAAATGGTTCTCAAACTTATGCAGGTTTCCTTTCGATGTGTTCCTTCACCGTAAAGCTCGTTATGTGACTAATCACTGTACTTATTTTCAGATTTGGTACAGTCGTGATCCGAACTTGCCAAATTTTTTGTCGCAGGCAACTCGAACCACACGGCCACCACGTCTTTCCCTTCCGCGAACGCTCGTACTGTGGAATAAGCTCCGCGTTGAGAGTACCGCATGGAGTTCTTCAAGAAGGGTGTGAAAAGATTCCTGCAGGGTCGGCAGCGCGCTGCCCTGGTGTCGCAAGCGTCTATAGGCATCGGTAACAGCTTACCATGAGCCAGACAGCATTTGTTTGCCACTTTTATGGTATGAAAAAAGTCGATACGAAATTGAAATCTTTGTCTTGCAGGTAACTCGAACCAATCGGCCACCACGGCTCTTAGGTAATCGTGAAAGTGATTATTATTATAAAGAACCACTACCACCCGCGATACACTTAAACAAGCCACGATCAGGTCACGTTTGTTCTGTTTCTCGGAACTAGTCGGCTAATTAAGCAAAGTGGTCGGCCATCGATATCACACATGTGTGTTGTAGACGCTACGTCATTTAATAACACGTTTTCAACATAGCCGTAGCTGTTTTAATGGTAACAATATTTACAAAAACAGTTTTAAATCACCCCAAATCGGTATCCCGAAAAAGTGTGCCAAGAAGACTAGCAGCATTGTCACGCTTGCTAGTAATGCTGATTCTCCGAGCGAGGTATGTTCCAGTTGTAGCATCAAGATTGCAGCTTGAAAGCATGTGTTAATGGCGGATTTACAATGTATAGATAGTCAGACTGATTAATGTGGACGTAGTAAAGAGGTCTGTAAGTCTAGGGTGAACTGGCGCCCTACGCTCTCTGCCAACCCCGTTAGGGACTCTAATGATGGTATGTATATATGTATCTCTATAGTTCGATAGTTCTGTATAATATTAAATCATGACAATCGCCTAATTTGTAATCTCTTTCTCACTCTTCCCAAAAGGAAGGAAGGTCTCTGCAGAGGTAGGCATAGTTTTGTAGTACCAAAACACCTACTTTTGTCGGTAGATGCTGGTGAGTGCATCACCGTTTCTCAAGCACGACTACATATACGTCTTTGAGTAACATCCCCAAACGTAAGTGAACTTCGAAATTATTCATATCTATTATTATATGTATATCCTACCAAACAATCCTTCAAGAGATTTCTACGTAGAAATAATATTTTAGTAGGTTTTCAGACTTGATGAGGCACGAAGGAATTTAATTGTAAATTTACAACCAGTTTGGGAGCTCCAGGTGCAAATGACATACATGTCTATATTCGTACGCTAAGCTTGGGCTTCAAGCTCCAAATATAGATCTAATCAATACGTATAAGGTTACCATTAAAGCGTCGATTAAAATAGTTGTTCTCAGTACTGCCTGCATTGATAGACGGGTGGAAATGGTATTTATAATCAATAAAATCAGTCTAAGAAACTATTTTTATTCATTTACTCATTAGACACGTCTTTTCATTGTAAATTTGTTTTTGTTTTATTAAGAGCCGTAGTGGCCGAGTGGATCAAGCATTTGTCGCAAGACAAAGATTGCAAATTTAAAATTCGACTGTCCCAATGAGTTTTATTGAATCGAAAGGAAACCTGCATTAGTTTGAGAAGAAATTCAAAGACGTATGAATAGTTGTGCTTTAGAACCGGTGACGGACTCGTCATCTGTCACGTACTACCTACACACCTCTGCCTACCCTTGGAGGAAGGCGTGAAGATATAGTTTGTATTTTTTCCTATATGACATGGGATAAACATTTTGCTTTCCTATTTTATCATAGATGATTGTGGTTGCAACTCCAAGGGCAGGCTAAAGTAAGGTAAAATCTTTTTACTCCCTTCAAGAGTAAATCAATGATGACAAAATTAATTAAAATTCTGAAACTTTCTGAAAATCTGAGTCTGAAAATAATTTCAAGATGAATTTAATTTTAACGCCTTCCGAAAAACTGCAACGCAATCTGTTTCGTTAGCACTAGAATATACCAGTGAGTGATTTTTTACATCTGCCTATTCCGTCTGGAATTTTTTAAGCCTGAATATGTATGTACAGATAAGTTTAAAGTACGTAATTCACGTACAAAGTCTTACATCAAAAGCAAAGTTAGTGGTTTTTCTGTTTCTTTCTGTTTTTATTTCTGTTCATCACGATCGAAACTACGTACATATTTCATGTAGTATAGAATGTCCTTTGTCTTCGGTTTTCAGACAAAAGTTTTGTTTAAACCACCATAATAATTTACATTGAGGCCGATATACGTACGTTGTTTTAGTACCGTTCTGTTTCAGGCAGTTATCATTACTTTGAAACCGACTTGAGCCGACGTTCCATTTGTGTTAATAATTGTCTATTGTTATAAATACCTTCGCATTATATGTTGTATACAGCCTATTTTTAAACGTAGCGTTGCTCCTTTTATCGTACTTATCTCCTTTATTTTTTCGTCTTCACTGCTTGCGGCAGTGGTTTCCTGTGGCGGAAACGTACCATTATCCTCTCAATGCTGGTAAAGATATCTACCTGCAAATGTGACAAATGGCGAGTCAATCGTCGTTTCTCGATTTGTTCTCGTATCGTTTCTCCATACACAGGTTCCTTTCCTTCACTGTAGTGGGCTAGATGTGATTAGTCACCTCTAATAATAAAATTTTAGCATTTTTTTTGCATTCCTTCATTTTGATACCATACTCGAAAGGGTAGGGTTAAAAAAACATATTAAAAACTTGCAACTTAGCGACAAATATCACCCATTTTTTAAATCTCCTCTCCTATCTTAAAACCTTCATAATTCATCCAGCTGTTTGATACGAATTAATAAAGAAAGCTACAAATGTTAATACATACAAGATACGCATGAAAAACCGCTACCTTGGCAGTAGGGCTTTTTACCTACGCCCAGCTGTGGAGGTAGACAAGATAAAACATAGAATGTCAGCTGTGATGACCCACAAAGTCAAAGCTGGTTGATGGTTTGTTTGGCATGTTGCAGCTGTGAACATAGACAACGCAAATGATGTTGTAATTTTCACAATATTTTCTAGTGTTTGCCAAAATCAGTTGCGACCTCAATTAAATTACTTACATTAGCTGATTTCCATTAGCGTCCAATTGCCCTTGGACGATGTCATATCTTTATATCTTTATAATCTGTAACCTTATTTTTAGAAACATTAATTAGATGAGCGTTGGCAACATTTTGGAATACGTTATTCAGAAAATGTATTTCAATTTATGAAGTAAATAAGCAAATTCATATATTTGTTTTAAAGTAGATTTTTTTCTCTGATTCTACTGTTCCTATGTATCAAAAAGGACTGACTGTAACAATGAGATTTTTCTGAAGTTAAGTAGGTATATTGATTATTCGCTCCACGATCTTTAAGATGGAGAAAAACATCGAGAAGGAACCTTCAGTTTCAGAGATTCAAAGACGTATAATCCTGCTTGATTTATTTATTTATTTATTTATTTAACAAAAACGGGTTAACCAATTACATTTGTTAAAAGAGAACAAAAAAAAAAAGAAAAGACACAAAAACAATATACAATAAAACTTAATAAATCAAAATATTAATAAAATCATACATCCCTTTCACAAAATCTCAGGCACTCGAGTGATATACGACCACAGTCATCCACAAAGAGGTCGCACTGAGGATTGGCGCTGAGGAGAGCGTTGAGCGCAGAGAGGGAGCGCGGGATAGGGGAGTTGGTGCGGGCCACGGTACGGCACTGCGGCACGGCTAGCAGCTTGTGCCTTCTGCTGCGAGTGTACCTATCGGGGGCAAACACTTGGCATAGCCTCTCATGGAGATCGGGTGCATCAATTTTTCCCCGTAAAATTTTACACATAACCACCAGTTGATGTCTTCTTCGTCTAGTTTCCAGGGAATTGTACGCTAGACAACCAAGCAGAAATTTTGTTGGATACATGTACGGATAGTATGCGTGGACTCGTTTGTACATGTATCTCAAGAAAGCTTTCTGTACTTTTTCGAGAAGGAGCACGTATGAGCTTTCATGGGGATTCCATACACACATGGCGCTCTCAAGCTTGGATCGTACCAATGCCCCAAAAGTGAGCCTAATGACACGTTGATCCTCAAAATCATTGCAATTTCTTAGAATAAAGCCCAGTCGTCCAAATGACTCCTTCGCCAGAGCAGTAATGTGCTCATGAAATGTTAGCCTACGGTCGAATGTCACTCCCAGATCTTTTATGGTGGTTGAGGTAGTTATATTTCCGCCATCTATAGTATAGGTATAATTTTTAGGATGGCGCTGTCGACTGAAGGTCATAACATGACATTTGGCATGATTAAATTCCATTTTATTCCTGTTACTCCAATGAAATACAGCATCAACGTCTTGCTGAAGGGCAACGCAATCAGCCTCCGACTTCACTTCTATGAAAAGTTTTAAGTCGTCAGCGTATAGCAGGCAACGTGCATGGCTAAGGACATTAGGCAGATCGTTAACCATGATCAAGAAGAGTAAAGGACCGAGTATCGAGCCCTGACTAACTCCGGAACGGGTGTGATAGGGCTTAGACACGTATATGCCATGCCTCACATACTGTTGGCGGTCGCGAAGGTAATCCGCGAGAAGCTGGAGCAGTCCTGGAGCAAAGCCTATGGCGCCCAGTTTCACCAACAAAATATCATTATTGACCCTATCAAACGCCCTCCGAAAGTCAAAGTATAGGACATCCACTTGGTAACCTTTGTCCAAGGTCGTTGAAACAAACTCAACAAGCGTCAGTAAGTTGGTTTCAACGGATCTTTTGGACCTGAAGCCATGCTGCTCATTGCAAAGGTATTTAGCCACTTGTGCATATATGTTTTTGTGGAGTATACTTTCAAATAACTTAGGTGGGGATGACAACACCGCTATTGGCCGCTGTTCTTCTACGTTGGTACTATCAGAACCTTTGAGTATGATAAACGGCGAGTCGCCGTTTCACACACTTGAACATATCTTCGGCAAAAATGGGGTTTTGTCACTCATTGCCTACGCCTTCGGGCACCCCTGTGAGAAATATTGCGTGCGTGGAATATTAAAGAAATATTGTGAGCATAGAAATATTTGATGATTCATTATTAAAAAAAAAAAAATCTCTTCGAACCTTTTTTATGCAAAATTATATTCGTCTTTACGGATAAACCAATTCCCGAAGGAAATAAACTAAATTCATTCGGACAATTGAGTTAACATCTCCTTAGCACTCTAGCTAAGTGCTAATAACGTACTTCTCGTAATTAGCATTATGCTATAATGTTATTTATTACTGATCCGATGCGAGATTTTACCTTCTATCTGTCTTGTCTCTCGTAGCGCGAGCTCCGGGAACTTTTTCCACTTAAGGTACGGTATGGACTTCGGCTTAGAGCGATGCTAGAGTTAGGGAGCCGGGCTGTTCCGGTACTCTGAATCCCGACCATACCAATTAATTTCTGTATCTAAACAGTGATTTATCACACCACGAGCTTAACGGTTAAGGGAAACATCCATAGCAAGTTTGAGGCAATTCAAAGACGTATATATTAGTAAACGTATGTATAGTCGTGCTTAAAAAACTATTGGCTTGGACCGGAAAAAAGTGGATGTGTGGGTACATACCTCTGCCTACCCTTCCGGCCACTTACGTCTTACGTCTGTCCTTAAAGCATTATTTATTTATGATTCCAATAGCAGGGTCAGTATTCGAGTATAATCAGGGTCGGGCCCCAGTGAAACGGATGGATCACGTTTGCTACACGCTATACACCTGCCAAATGCGGATGTCTCCATTCAATACATATAACTGATAATATATTTGATTACGAAACATTAATAATATTAATATCATTTTTAGTTAAACTTACCTAGGGCTCTAGATAGCAAAGTCATCGACACGAGATTAAAATATCATTTTGTGTTTTGTACACGAAGATTAACGGACCTAGTAAATGATAACAGTAATTATTAGCAATTAATGAATAGGTTTGCGTAGTTGCCCACACAAAGATTGCACGTTCGAATCTCGACTGGACCAATGAGTTTTTCTGACCTTAAGTACAGTGATTAATCACATCACGAGCTTTACGGTGAAGGAAAACACCGAGATGAAACCTGCATACCTACGTTTGAGAAGAAATTCAAAGGAATTCATCGAGTAACGGCGATGGACTCAACATCTATGACCTTAAATATATCTCTGGCGGAAAGTGAGTGTGTGGGTAAAACCTACAAGCCTTCGAGGATCCTTTTGGGAATAGGTGAAGATATATATGTATATATTTTAAAATTCAATATGTACCTACTCATTTGAAGTTCTTTAGAAAAGCATGCACGCAGTTAATGTAACAAATGAATCCTCTTTGAATCGCCTTTTTAAGCATTTCTCTAAGCTTATAGCATCTTGAATGTACATACTTGGACTACCTTATTACTCTGATATGTAAACACAGTTTTAATAAAACATTTAGTCACAACAATGGTTGTCATTCTCAATTGCCTTGATAACTCTGCAAAGAAACTAGCAACACCGAGTAAGATAACTTCGTATCGGCTTAGCGGGATTTTAGATACAGCGAGCATATTTTTTACTGGTCACGTAGGTCCTATTGTCGTGGCAAAATGTATGCGAATACATTTAGACTCTACGTAAATATGTTCAATGTACGTTGGCTATTATGTGTATTGAAATTTTGGATTTCACGCGGACGTTCTCGCTCCTAATGGTCAAACTACATTGCTTTGACGCAACGTGAATTTGTGGTGACCTATTGGTGAACCTGACTAAAATTGGTTCTTATTCGTAGATTTCTCTAGAATGAAACATATATTAATGTGTTTATCTAGCTAATTATGTATATCTGTGTAGGGAGCTCTGGTATAAGCAGGAAATTAAGTCAGCAACGAAATTTTTTTTATACATTTTTGAGAGACCGTTTCCACGCTTTCATATTCTATTAGCTACGCCCGACGGATTCGCCCGAGTAATATTATTTATGCTATTGTTTGTTTTTCTGGAATCAAACATGCCCTGTCTGCTTATAAATATTAACTGTGCCACATATTATAAATTCAGTTCACCCGTTCTGGCGTTATTGAGTAATAATCCTCACAAACATATAAATTTATAAAATAAGAAAGATATTTTTATATTAGCATGAAGAAGCTGCGGCTACGTATATGTAACGTATGACCAATGTATGTCCTATTTTAAACAATTTATGTAAATCGTGTCTTCAGTGAATTAGGCTCGGCTCGGAAGGAAGATTGAATGGCGACTAGGGATGACGTCATCAGAAGGCCTCTTTTTAAAATAGTCTACACGAGCAAGTTAACCTCAATTATGTTTTAATAGTCATAATTTGCAATTGTCTGGATCTTAATGCATATACATAGCTGTGGGAATAATTTATTTCGAAGTATTGTCTTAATATTTTTTGATTTGTTGGACGAGAATATTATTTTAAATTCGTGACGGTAATTTGTTTTTATTTCCAGATTAGGTAAGCGGTTACCGTAGTCTTCAGGGCATCGATACTCAACGTGGGCGGCAACGGTCCTTGCTGGCGTTTGAGACTTTCAGAGAGCACGAATATGGTGCAGCGCGACCGTGGACTGATTAAATAAATACAAATATGTTCATACCTTCCCTCAAGAACACTTCCTTCACACAGGGGATAGGCCGAGGTATGTAGTAACACCCTCATTTCCCCGGAGATATATAGATTATTATAGATATTAGAGAGCCGTGATGGCCGAGTGGTTCGAGCAGTTGCCTGCGACGCAAAGGTCGCAAGTTCGAATCCCGACTGTACCAATGAGTTTTTCTGAACTTAAGTAAGTACAGTGATTAGTCACACCACGAGCTTTACGGTGAAGGAAAACATCGGGAGGAAACCTGCATACGTCTGAGAAGAAATTCAATGGCGTATGTATAGTCGTGCTTGAGTAACGGCGATGGACTCGCCATCTGTCACGTTAGCACCTAATATACCTCTGGCGGAAAGTGGGTGTGTGGGTATTACCCATACACCTCTGCCTACCCCTTCGGGGACCCTTGTGGGAAGGCCTGAGGATATTTTTTTATATATTTTAATACGAAAATCGAGAGCCATGGTGACCGGGTTGTTCGAGTTGTGGTCAGCAAAGCAACCTTTGCTGCAAAAATTAGCACTTTTTAACCCCAATGAGTTTCTAGAATTAGAAAGTAGAATTTCCTGAACTTAAGTACAGTGATTAATCACACCACGAGCTTTACGGTAAGGAAAACATCAAGAGGAAACCTGATACGTTTGAGAAGATACTCAAAGGCGTATGTACTTTTGTTTTTGATTAAGGGCGATGGCAAATATCTGCCAGTCCGGGATACCCTTTAAGAAACATTTGCGCTCCAGAGCCGGCTTTGGACGTCAAGACATGTATTGACATAGAAATACATTTGTTAGAAGGAAAATTACCAGACGTGAATTACGCCAGTTGCTTTTGGCAACACTCTACGTGTCTACAACTACTATGAGCTCGAATCGGCCATTTAAACAAGAAAAAGAAATTGATTACGTCACGAGTAACGAGTCGACGCGTGATGTAATCGCGTTTATAAATCCCGCGGCTATATGAATCTGACAGCCTGTCTGGAACACAAACTGGTATCTATTTGTGTAACAATAGAGTACTATATTGAGTAACTAGCTGTGACAGGTGGTTAAGCCGGCGTTTAATTTGATGATACATACATATCATCGCGCCGAGTCAACGCCAACTCTCTCTGTCTCAACGTATTTACAAGAGCTAATTATATTAAATGTGTTCATTTATAGAAACCATATACCTAATAAAAAAAGAAATTCCATACTCCTACTTTTGCCTATCGTTAACAACGACATCTATCGAGCTAATATTCAAGGGCTATTGTACACAAAAGGCTAATTAAAGACTGAACTGGGGGTAGCTCGCAAGCGATGCAAACCGTACTTTACGTACCTTTTGATACATACGACTCCTATTTGTCCTGTCATTATTCACCGTAACATATAATTTTCTATATATATAATAGGCCACCTAAACATTAGGCCCTTCGACAGGCCTAATGTTTGGGTAGACGATATAGATGTCTTAATATTCTTTTGCACACGATTCCAGCAATAAAATGCTAACAAAATATTTTATTATTTCGCTTCTATAAATACAGTTGCCGTTTCTCTTTTGGCATCTAGTATTTTTGATGGATTAGCCAGCTGTTGTGTTGTGATGTTGACTCTTGCTTTGATGAAATGAGTTGAATTTAATTTTTGCTCTACTTTAGTAGGGATTCATATGCATATATAGAACCTATACTCAGGTTGTCTCAGAAGATAAAACAGTTACCGTAAGAATAATGAAAAAAAAAACAATTTAAAGGTGACAATGTCATCACCTTATTTTCGCATATAAATCTGCTGTGATGTTGAAGTTAAACATGTAGAGTGTGTAGAGCGCGCTGAGGGCACGCTCTACACAACGTTTTCCCGTCCATGGTCCGCCACTTCAGCAAACTAATTCTTTGAGCAACGTCGGTGACTTTCGTTCTTTGTCGGAAAATGCTATTTTGGATTTTATCCTTCAAAGAAAACCAATATGTTTTATGTCATTCTGAAATCCACTATTAAAATGGCTTTAAAGTATTCTTTTTGTTTTTTTTATACGACTTGGGTGGCAAACAAGCATGCGGTCCGCCTGATGGTAAGCGGTTACCGCCGCCTATGGACGCTTCCACAGCCTGAGCGTTCGCGGAAGAAAACTCCTTTGGAAGCGCACAGTGCGAGACCATTGTGGTTCCAAGGTATGGGGATGAATTCCCCGTCGATGGCAAGAGGTGCGGTGGTAGAAGGTGGAAGTGGGCATCATGTCGAACAATTCTGCAGAACACTCCCCGTTATACAAGCGGTAGAACACACACAGGGAGGCAAAGTCTCTCCTCAGACTTAGTGATTCCAAGCCGCTTGTGAGCATGGGATCTTCGACAATTCTAGCGTCGTCAGGGGCTCCAGCCCACAGGTGGCAGCAGTACTCCATATGTGGCCGAACATGCGACTTATAAAGTTGCAGCCTTTGTTGCGGTGTGAAGTACTGCTTAGCTCTGTTGAGCACACCGAGCTTCCTGGACGCCAGCTTAGCCTTGTCCTCTAAATGACCACGGAACTGAACGTCGCTAGAAATATCGACCCCAAGGATCCTAATGCTCTCCGAGATGTTCAGGGGAGTGTTCTGGAATTGTGGAGCCACAGCGAATGGAGATTTTTTTAGAGATTGGAGATTCTATGAAGCGTGTTGCTATGAATATATGTTTGTTATAAAATAACAATAATTTAGGATACACTCACGCAGCTCGTTACATATATTCTTTATTGTTATTGGTTTACGTGAATATAAATATCAACATATTTTTAGTTTGTTTTTGTTGAATTTACATTAAAAATAAAAAAGTCGTGTTCCGTGGCTTGACAACAAATGTGCGCTGAGAATAGTTTGTAGCTAAAGATATACATATAATATGGGAACTAGGCAGGATAAAATTAAATGAACCTCGACATTGAAGTTCAATTTATTTTATATGTATTTTATAAATATACTAGCTGTGCCCGCGACTTCGTCCGCGTGGGATAGTGACTGCGCAGTATTTTTTGATTTATTTTGGATGTGTGTGTGTATAGGGGATGCCTACGTCATAGTAGCTTCATGCATGCAAAGTCTCAGCCCGATCGGTTTAAAATCGACAAAGCTTCATACAAACTTTCATCCCTATTTTATCCCCTTGGGGGTAGAATTAATCAAAATCCTTTCTTAGCGCATGCCTACGTCATAACATCTATCTGCATACCAAATTTCAGCCCGATCCTTCCAGTGGTTTGGGCTGTGCGTTGATTGATCACTATGCCAGTCAGTCACCTTTGAGTTATATAGGTATAGATTGTATATATCTCGCTTAAGATATATTTCAGCTGCCATCGTGACAGATGGCTAGGCGTGATGGCGAGTCCATCGCCGTTACTTCACGTCTACAAGTAGACAGCTGTGTAACTACACCCACATTTATATTTTACACAGATATATTTTGTATACAGTAACGGCGATGGACTCTCCATCCATAAAATATAGCTCGCGGAAAGAGGGTGTGTAGGTACTACCCATACACCTCTGCCTGCCCCTTCGGGGACCCTTGTGGGAAGGCGTAAGGATATAAATATATTATATGTGCTACCGTGGCAAGGTAAACAAGGTGGAAGGTGTCGCCGGTCCTCAAGCAGGACTTGACATACGTCTTTTGATTTCTGCTCAAACCAATGCATACTTGCAGTTATCCTTACGATGTTTACCTTCGCCGAAGTACTTATAGAAAATCATATTGGTACATGTCACCGGGATGTCATTACTGACATCTCAACGACTGCCACCGTTATTATTATTAATTGAACATAACATTATACAAAACACCGACCTCATAACAACAATTCAGACGAATCACAATTTAGTCGAATCACAATTTAGTCGAATCACAATTTAGTCGAATCACAATTTAGTCGAATCTCAATTCAGTCGAATCAAAATTTAGTCGACTACAAATTATAACTGCGAGTGTAATCAAATAACAGAGCGCTAGAAATTAATCAGAACGCGACGTAGACTGACGTCAATTACCTCGTGTCAAAGTTTACTGACTGTAGTAAGCATTAGCATGGCGTCACTACTTTTAATAACACGATAAAGGTAGTGACATACATTTCACAGAGTATGATGTTATTGCTAAGAACAAAACACTAACTGGGGTTCACATTTGCCCTGGATATATTTGTATTATCTATGGGCACGTTTCGTATCGTTGCCGTAGATATATTTAGCTGACAACGTGACAGATGGCAAGTTCATGGTCACGCATGACTATATATTATTATTTTTTTGTTGAACGAATGCATGTTTCCTCTAGATATTTTTCTTCACCGTAAAGCTCATGCTGTGATAACTATACATAAGTTCAGAAAAAAAAAGATTGGTGCAGTCGCGATTCGAACTTGCAATATTTGCGTTGCAGGCGAAAGCAAAACTCGAACCATCCAACTCTAGTTTCAAAGGCTTTTTCTTAACCAAATTAAATGAGGAAAAAACACGATAATTACGATATGTTATATGCCTTTTATAATATTGCTTATTGATGAATCCTTTGTTTAATTGTTTTTATAATATTATTACTAGAACTTTTCCATATGTGGTTTCCTCCCTGATTTAAACGTTTGTTTAAAATATTTATCAAGTATAGCATTGGGTTAATAGAATGTAACAATCATTTATTTTATATAAATAAATAATATATCTTCCATAATATAGAGCCGTGGTGGCCGAGTGGTTCGAGCAGTTGCCTGCGACACAAAGATCGCAAGTTCGAATCCCGACTGTACCTATGAGTTTTTCTGAACTTAAGTACAGTGATTAGTCACACCACGAGCTTTACGGTGAAGGAAAACATCGTGAGGAAACCTGCATACGTCTGAGAAGAAGTTCAAAGGCGTATGTATAGTCGTGCTTGAGTAACGGCGATGGACTCGCCATCTGTCACGTTGGCACCAAATATACCTCGGCGGAAAGTGGGTGTGTGGGTATTACCCATACACCTCTGTCTACCCCTTCTGGACCCTTGTGGGAAGGCGTGAGGATATATCTTCCCACAAGGCTCCCCGAAAAGGTTGTCAGAAGCGTAAAGGTAATACCCACAGGCACTATTTGCGAGGATGTTTGCTTCTCTTTCACGCAAAAACTGAACGGAATTGATAGTAATAATAATAATATAATATTTATTTCGGAACATTCCATAGTGTTAGTAGACAATTGACTTAAAACTATGTTATTGAACCCCTTTAAAGATCAAATAAATTATTATAGTACACTTAAGATATGTTTTATTACAGAAAAAAAAACAAAAAATGAAAAAAAAAAAAATTTATAAAAAAAAATTTGGACAAAACGGGGGGGCACTTGTATTTATATGAAGAAACGAGCGACATGTCAACGCAACGTAAATCATAAACTACAATGCAACTACCAACCATATAATACAACCATTATAAACCGACGCTGCCAACATTGTAATCGACAAAACAACATGGCGTTTTATGATAATGAGTCATTTGTCATTATAATTATATAACTTTATCGCTTCCCTGACTAAAAGGCCGCGCAGCAAACAAGTATGTTTCATTTGTTTTCACAACGGCCTGTATACAGCTCTATAATGTCACCTCGCACTCTCACTGCACTCAATGCCCTCTTGAAGTCCAACCCTGACTGTGACGTGTTAGCGGACGGATGGAAGGCTTTCATTGCGGCATGTATGGAGTATTGTGAGATGAGTGTATGAATGAGGTTCTTATAATTACTAATTAGTGTAATTGGATTTTTAGCCGTACTAATTATGTATAAAATAAATAAAAAAAATAAAAAATAAGTTGCAACAAAACAAAGTGAATCAATATCACGTTTCTAGTTTCAAGGGTCCCCAAAGGGGTAGGCAGAGGTGTATAGGTAGTACTTACACACCCACTATATATATTTAGATACATATATTTTAAAATTAAACTGACAATGCAAAATATTTTTTTATCATCGGTTTACTACCCCACTATTATTTTTCATAGTTCATAGTGTAAGTATGCAACCTTCCACTAATGTTTGAATATTGTCGGTACACATTGATTACCTATGAGTGCACATATTATATTATTTATATTTTATTACGAATTGCGGTAGTTAACATCTTTTGGTATTTGAACGCGAATCGATGAGTTCGTGCTGTCATAGGGGTTTGTGCTATTGGGTGGAATCGTGTTACCTGGAGGTTACGTACGGGTTTGAGTATGGAATGAGGTAGAGGGGTGGAAATGATGATGAGAGAGGTAATGAGCTCCTTGGGGAGGTGGGAGGATTGTTATATTGTGTTGGCAGCAGAGGGATTAGTCCCATTTTGGGCCAACACAGTATAACTCTCCGAACCCAGGGTGGCAACGCGCAAGTGGTACTTCGGTATCTTTAGCGTAAATAGGCTACGGTAACCGTTTTCCATCGGGTGGGCCGTATGCTTGTTTGCCACACATTTTGAATAAAGAAAAAGACGAGAAGAAGAAAGATATTATTCCTACCTACATCCCCTACATTTTGGTTAATAAATTTAACTATTTAAATTAAAACTGAACAGGGCGATAATGGTAAGTTTTACAAGTTACAAAACTTTCAGTGTGACGAGATAAGTCAGATCGTGATCAAACAATTACTATGGCGAATGGTTCCGATGACCTCTCTAGTACCTGTTTTGTTTTATCTCTTTGGGCTTCGTATTTACCTATAACATTCTATGTTTTGGTTTACACAAGGGAGTACACCGAATTATTCATACAATTAATATTCCTAGGCCGTGCCAACCCTGTAAAGGGTAAGCTTCTGTATTAGTTTGATGGAAAGGGTAAATTAGGAGCAAATTAAATTTGACAAGTGGCGTAAGCTTGCCCTTGCTTTGCTCTCGGGAGCTGAAATTTCATCCACCATTAACAATATGGCTGACATTTACTCTAAATCGCATCCTGATACGTCCCTTTAACTAGAAGAAAGCTTGTAACTTTGATCATATCTTTCTGTATGATCAAAGACTGTAGTTTTCACTCCTTGACACAAGATGTCGCTTTTCAGAATTAGCACACGTTATCGTTTAGTTCTAAGCAGTTGTTAGTATTCTACCTGCCAATTGTATTTTATAATTTGAATTTGGATCGTTTCATTTTTGTGTGAAACATCGGTGTTTTGTTGTTTTAAACTTCTGCCTATCCCTTCGGGGTCCCTTGTGGGAAGGCGTGAACATCCAATAATGTACTACGAACATTCTTGTAATATGATTACAAGCCTCAGATATAAAAAGATCAGGGATCTTTGATTATCAGATCTTCGATAATACAAACGTTTCTCACAATACTTAACAAAGGATACAACTTTAAAAGTTTAATATCACCCCTGAGTACATAAAACCTTATTGAAGTGCGCTGAGTGAGCACTTCGCTCACCTAAACGATTGCCTTTTAACCTAAATTCCTTTAGATATATATGCAATACCGGGAGTTAGCACCAATTTATTTTTATGCTACAAAGGAGGCAAATAAACAGCTTTGGTTAGCGGTTTCCAAAGTCGGCTCGTATAAAGAGATCAATGAGACAGGATTCATACTCTTTCATTAAGAAGAAGTGTTAGTGTCCTTAAATTACGACTCAATGTAAAGATTTGACGAAATTCTTCGAGTGATATCCCTGGTGATGCAAGCATCCATTGGCGGCGGTAACCGTTTACCATCAGGCAGGCTGCATGCTTGTTGCCACCTTCTGGTAGAAAAGAAGTTATATATCGAGATCAATTGTGAATTTACCAGTATAAAAGATATACAATACTTCTAGATAAAAGAAAAAAGGGATATAAAAGTCAGTACTCTTAGAGGAGTCGGAGTGCCCAGTTTGCTAAGATAAACACGTGGAATATGTTGTATGAAGACATTGTCCCAACCTCCCTTTGAATCAAGTGCCATTGGGTGTAATAACAGAGCGCACGCAAAAATAGCGTCTATTACTCGTATGTGGAACACGACTCGCGTCAAGGGTGGGCGTTTGTATGTATATATGGCTTTATGGTAAGCATGAGTTAAGGAAGACATTTTAATGCAATAACTATAAAGCTTTTTTTACAATAACAACAATCAACAATATTAACTAAAAACAGTTGTTTAACTAACTACATTATCGATAAAATATTTGACCCAAATCGGTATCCCGAGGCAACGTGCCAAAAAGACTAGCAGCATTGCTATCCATCGTGGCAATGCTTCTATGTTTTATCTATAAGTAGTTTGTTATGCACTAACTTATTATCGTCACGATTCTTCCAGAGAACCTTCCTTACAGTTGGGGCACTCTTAAGGAGGAACTCTTATGTAGAGTGTATACTCCAAATTTATTGAACTTTGACTCCATTTTACAACTTCACAACTTGCCACAAGGGTCCCCTTAGGGCTAAGTAGATATCCACACAATATCCACGTGCCAACGGACAGATGGCAAGTCCATCGTCTTTTTTCAAGCAGGTCTGTACACAGGTACATCTTTGCATTTCTTTTGAAATGTATGATAGGCGTTGCCGACCCTACAGGTATCTTTTCACACCCTTCTTGAAGAACTCCATGCTGTACTCTCCAGGGAAAACCTCAACGGGGAGCTCATTCCACAGCCTGAGCGTTCGCGGAAGAAAACTATAGGTATAGGTTTTCTCTCGGCTTTTTCTTTCATTAGCACCTTACAACCTTTCCTCCCACTCACCTTCCTAAGCACTTGGTCGCACCAAAACACCGTCACATCGGCCCAGAACTTGGCCCAGTCGTGTTTCGACCTTGTAATTTTTGCGTGGCATGTGATTCGAACCACTCAACCACCCCGTCTCTGAATATGAACTGAACTTATGTTATGCGCTTATATAATTATTACATTACATTACAGCTCTATTTGTAATATTAAAATAACCGCTTTTTACTAAATGCATATGGATGTATATACGGTACATATACCAAAATAATGGAAATATTTATTGAGGTATAACTATAACATTAATATATAGGTACCAGTAACTACTTACTTACTACTAAAAAGAAAAAAAATAATAATAATATAATAACTAAAAAATATTCTTAAAAGGAGTCCCTTTAGCCAGGGTTCCGAAGATACTGGCAGCCCCCTTTGAATAGCTAGGCTAATTCTTTGTCTATTTGTCCAGCTCTATTTATACAAGGATGTAGAAGTGAGGGATTGAAACCCGCATTACACACAGAACAGGCATAATGAGTTATACAATAATTCGATAAAGGCAGGCTTCTATTCAGTGAGGTGCGTCTGCGGTAGGTAAGGCTGTCGGAAATCCAGAAGGAAAAACATGCTATCAAAAAAACCACGAATTGTGCTTCATATTGCGGAGTCACTGTGAAAACAGCTATCTATTTGTAGGACTTACACGATGCTCGTAGCGCACATAGGCTATGGTAGCCACCAAACAAGCAAATATAAATAAAAAAATAATTAAAGTTTTGTCTTATAATTGCCAAATCATGGTCACCTTAGTGAGTTGGTGTGAATCTTTTGTGCGCTGTTACAAGCGCGGCTCTTTTGTTCTAGAGTTGAGTTTTCTTTCATCTTCTCCGAGAATATCCCAATATTAATATTCCGGGAAAACGGAAATATATCTTGAATAATATTGCTTAATTCATTAATTAGTATTTTCAAATGAGCCCTGAAAGTTGGCCATATAACTCAACAGATTTCCAGTAAAGTTCTCATAACGGTTCTTAGAATAAATCTGAATGAATGCTTTGCAAATTAAATTATTAACATCTGAAAGCCTTAATTTGTATGGCTTAGAACTAGTTTCTACTGTAATCGTGGTCAAAATAAGCGGATATTGATTTTATATAGGTATCTACATATATACATATATTGGTTAACCCGTTTTTGTTAAATAAATAAATAAATGCATACATAAATTTTCAGCCCACATGCACTCGCTTCTTGGTACGCCAGTGTTCTAGGTCCTGAGCCAGTCTCCACCACAGCGATGTCATCGGCCCTGAACGATGAACAATATCTATATATATATATTTAATATTTTTTTCCAAACCGGATATGATCGCGCAGCCCCTTGCGTAGGCAGAGAAAGCTGAACATCAGTTCTCCCTGAGCTACGTTTCGAGCCTGGCTGGATCAAATCGATCGAACACTCATGGATGGGAACGTCATGAGTACTCGAAACCATGAATGAAGAAAATAATTAGATTTAAGCTGATATATACATTGGGACACTCCCATTAAAAAAAAACAAAGCTTGTTTGATGGAAACTAGACAACGATATACATACTTCTATATATCGATATATGCATAAATACATGGAACATCCAAGACTAAGGTAAGAATACTCGTGTTCATCTCACAAATATCTGCCCTTAGCGGGAATCGAACCCGTGACCTAAAGCTTTGCAGAGCTCTGACCGCTGGACCGGAAGGCCATAATGTATTTGATAATGTTTATATTTTAAGAATATTGTAATTGTTAATTATTGTATTTTATATTTAAGTTTATATAGTATTATTGTATGTCTATGGGGGTCGTTGCCGGAAAAAAAAAATAAAAAAAAATATACCACAACCAGGTACAGGAACCACTGACCTTTCTCGCTGACCAAAAGTCCATCAGTAACTATTTACCACCTAGTTATTTCTTTGCAACGGTCGGCCAACTATGTTAGAAAACAAGAGACACGACCAGAATCACTCATGTAGTTTTTCTCTCGATATTTCCTTTGTTATCGCATCGTTCGTAATCGTAAATTTAAAAGTACCAAAGGACTAATCCAGCTTAAAATGCAAGAGCCTCCACAGACTAAACATTTAGCTATACTAAAAATAAATTTGTAGTCTGTGTAATTTTAAAATAACCGCGAAATAATGTGTGAAGCTACACAGGTGAAATAACGAAACACAGAAGAAGACAAAGATAATATTGACTCGATTATTTATCTGATGTCTAGAGCGAGGCATTCTTTAAATGTTTCGCAGGCATTTTTTCATTATATGTCTTTTACAATCTAAAGAACGGTTCGTTGTTTATACAAATATCAATGTTATATAATGTTTGATAGCCGTATTGCCTATAAAACCTTTGAAGCAAATAATTCCAACGTTTATGACGAGTCGTAAACACGAAATTTATAAATACAATATTGTAACTAAATGACCCACGGAAAATTTACGGGACCCATCAAATTTGCCAATGTAGCTGTTTACACAGCCAACATATTTGTGTTTAAAATCTTCCTTAGAATTTAGTTATACGTGTTGAAATGGCTCTTTTGAATTGATGTTTCTCAGTCTTCAATGTTTTTTATTTCACTAAGACTTATTTCATGAAGGTGGAAACAAATGGGCTTCCTGATGGTAAGCGGTTATCACATAAACATGAGAGGAAACCTGCATACGCTTGAGAAGAAATTCAAAGATGTGTGTATAGCTGTTCTTGAGTAACGGAGTCTGACGTGGCATCTGTCACGTTCGCACCTATTCATATATACATCTCTGCCTACCCCTTCGGGGACCCTTGTGGGAAGGCGTGAGGATATGTTCTCATGCCATTAAGTTGCCATTAAAGGAACAGTCGCGACTGTACCTACAAGAAATTTCTTTAATTGGGGTGAATACACCAAACGTTTATGTGTCCGACGATACTGTCAGTTGTACATAACGACTAAACCGAGTCCGAGTGTACCCAAGTCTAAGCATGTAGGGTTGTCATCTGATAGTTTTGTTCTATGACTTTAACGTAGTGACGTTTCAACGATTGGCTCTGGAATGAGTTTGATATACTTAAAATTGATAGAAATAGCTGAGACGGCCCAGTAGTTTTAGTATTTCTTTGCAAAATGTATATTGCAGGTTCATTCTTACATTCATAAGTATTGTTTAAAAATATGTATATTTCTTTTAATTGAATAAAGTGTTCATTTGATAGGACATGATTGAGTTAAACTTTATAACCTTTAACCTAACGAAATCCGAGGAAGCTGTTGGATCAATTCAATAAAAATTTTAACGTGTCACCTGTTACGTTGGCTCCTAAAGCTATTTTGTAGGGCATTTTTAACTCATGTGGGTAAGAGTAAAATAAACATGTGACAGCCCTAGATATACAGCACTTACCAACCACTCTGCATTAGGACATTTATTGACGGAAGTGGAGGGGTTATGTGTATAGCCCCTTCTTCTTTAACCTTTAACCGACTTTAAAACAGGGTTTTCATTACTCAAAATCGTATCGAAACGAAGAGAGGGCCTGTGTGGGCCTGTGTGGCGGCGGTAACCGCTTGCCATCAGACGGGCCGTCTGCCTGGTTGCCATCTTAGTGTTCGGTTTTTGAGGTAGACATTCCAGAATGAGAAGAGAATAGGATATAGCCTTATTGTACAACTGTGTACATTTATTAAAAGATGTAAGATTCTTAAAGCCGTGGTGGCCGAATGGTTCGAGTACTTGCCTGCGACACAAAGATCACAAGTTCGAATCTCGACTGTATCAATGAGTTTTTCTGAACGTAAGTACAGTGATTAGTCACACCACGAGCTTTAAGGTGAAGAAAAATATTTAGAGGAAACCTACATACGTGTGAGAAGCAATTCAAAGGCGTATATAAATATTCGTGTCACGTTGGCACCTAAAATATATCTCTGGCGGAAAGTGGGTGTGTGGGTACTACCTAAATACACCTCTGCCTAGCACTTCGGGGACCCTTGTGGGAAGGCGTGAATATAGATTCAATATATATAGGTCTCAAAAGTTTGTTATTACAGACGTACTATAATTGCCACGTACACACTCAAGGGTGTATAAAATGTTATAACGGTGGTGGGTAGGTACTAAAAATTAAATGAAATATGTTCATAATCATAAAACTTATAGTACTTAGCCACTTCTCGTACAAAATATGAGCTACACATTAAGGTAGAGCTTCCAACTTATATAATATTGCAGTTTCTTGTAGTCAGTATATTTCCCTTTTCTAGGCAAGTCCTCCCAGAGGCGTTGTGCTCATTTTTTTATTGATTTATTATAGTGCTAATATTGCTACTCTTCCTAACACTACAAGCCAACGCTAGTGATACACACATTAATATGACAGTCGTTATGGTAGCGTCACCATCAGGTTGGTGTCTTACCTGATGCGGTCCGCCTGATAGTAAGCACTTACCGCCGCTTATTGACGTTTGTAACACCAGGAGTATTGCTCGCGCGTTGCCTGAATCTGCAGCAGGAAAAATGCAGGAATCTCTTCACACACTTCTTGAAGAACTCCATGTTGTACTATCCAGGGAAAAAAACCTCAACGGGGAGCTCATTCCACTGCCTGAGCCTGAGCATTCGCGATTGTGTCTGTGTGTGTGTGTGTGTTTGTTACTCTCGATGAAATGCCTGAGTTGATTTGCTAGAATTCGGAATGGAAATAGGTCAATTTAAATAACGGCTTTCATCAGTCAACACGCAGATAATGGGGGAGCTAGTCAGAAATGATATCTTGAAAATATGGGTTCCATCTGATTGATATAAATATAATAAGTGAGATAAGCTGTTTGCGAAATAAGCCACCTAAGGCTTACAGAAACAGGATAATAAAATTCCCAGAATAATACTGTTTGCTTTAAATATAAGGTCTGATGTCATGAATTATTTTTGTGGACGATTTAATTGCAGGTATACTAAATTCATATATTGATATATCCTCGCGCCTCCCCACAAGGGTCCCGGAGGGATAGGCGGAAGTATATAGTAGTACCCACACACCTACTTTCCGCCAGAGATATATTTTAGGTGCCAACGTGACAGATGGCGATTCCATCGCCGTTACTCAAGCAAGAATATACATACGCGTTTGAATTTCTTCTCAAACGTATGCAGGTTTCCTTAATAGGTCACATCTGTCTGAAGTTCATTGGCGGAGGTAAACGCTAACTAGAGTAGACTAGAGAGGTAACTAAAGTACTCGAAATCGGTAAGTAACCTATGTATATGATATATGATTTTAAGAGAGCTAGGGCATAACGGGTTTCCCGTTCGAATTTGGAGCTGCCCAACTGGGGCAGGACCTCCACCTTATAGAAGTCCGTAGCCAAATAACACAATTTATTGTGTTGTGTTCCTACGCGGTGAATAAGGTTTCCAATAATGAGCTCCTTGGGGAGGGGAGAGGATTGTTATATTGTGTTGGCAGCAGAGGGATTAGTCATATTATGCTGCCAACACAGTATTACTCTCCAAACACAGAGCGGCAACGCGCAAGTGATACTTCTGTATTGTAAGCGTAAATAGGCTGCGGTAACCGTTTTCGATCAGGTTGGCCGTATGCTTGTTTGCCACTCCTGTTGTATAAGTAAAATATATGATACTGCTCTATGTGAAGGAAGGCCAAGAGAAATGGCGCTCTACTCTCTATATCTACACCGTGGACGACTCGGCGTGATATTTATACTTATCTCATACATACATTTGTTTTAACTATCGGGATCCTTTGGTACAGAGATGGCAATTTCTATACGTAAATTTAAACTTGAAAAGAAAAATAAAAAAAATTCAAAGTAGTTGATATACTCAGTGGCCGAGTCTAGTCGCAGTCGGTCGAATTGACAGAAAAATAATTTACTGTCAAATGATTTTGACAATCTTTAAGTGAACTTAATAAAATATTTACATTCAAATTCGTTCCCTGACTCCTCAGAAACAATGACGTCTTTCCCTGCATCAATCCGAACAGTTGTGAGAGTATTGAATACAATTTGAGTCAATTAATATATTGAATGTCAAAATATGTTAACGTAATGACCTCGGGAGGTCATTTGCGTGTATATAATGTGCAAGCGCTTTGGTAACAGACCTCATACATACATAATGAGTTTTGTTTACGTTATCCGGTTTGAACTAGATTTCTAAACCGGTTAGGGTCGGCGCGAACAATTTTGGCTCAATGTTAGAATAATTAATGAACCACTGTCGCGACTACGCTCAGGTGTTGTAGTTTAGGTATATTGGCTTTGGTATCGAAATATTTAAATGCTGAATTTTACATTTAGTATACACATATGGGGAGGGGTTGGCACAAAGTATTCAAATATCTATTTTCTCGTTTTGGTATCTTCACGTCTTCCCACATTGGCGAAATGATGTAGATTTGAAGCAAGGAGTATGTATGGAAATTTCATTTATTATATTTCCACGTCAACCCACTATCGGTTTCCGAAGGTATAATATCTATACGTTTATATCATGCATTTTTAACCGACTTCAAAAAGGAGGAGGTTCTCATTTCGATTGTAATTTTGTTTTATGTACACCATTTAATTACGCTGAGATTTCTGATTTGTTTTACTTAATGCGGATTTTTTTTTATACAACAAGATTGGCAAACAAGCATACGGCCCACTTGATGAGAAACGGTTACCGTAGCCTATTTACGCCCACGATACCGAAGTATTACTTGCGCGCGTTGCCACTCTGTGTTCGGAGAGTTATAGTGTGTTGGCAGCATAATGGGTTTAATCTCTCGGCTTTCAACACAATGTAACAATCCTCCCCCCTCCCCAAGGAGCTCATTTCTGGAAACCTTACTATAATGGAATATTTGCCATTTGGTTAAAATAGCCAATGAGATGAATTATTCTGCAATAGTGGCTAGCTACTGTCAACACGCACCGAATTCTTATATATGAAATACAATTATGGGATAAAGCTAGTAAAGTAAACGGCTTTGTCCCGATTTTGAACTTCGAATAGAGTTCCGAGAATTCCTCGTTGACAGCTCATAGCACATGTTTCAACATGCGATATGCTTGTGTCTTTTAGAAACATAGAGTATAGGTTAAAGAATAAACAATTATACAGGGTTACTGGAAAATTTACGTATATCCAAAATGAGTTAATAGAGAGGCTCAATTAAATATGAAATTCTTGTAAAATATCAAATACCCTATGGAATTCTAATATCTAAGCTAAATTTCGGGCTTACATATCGAGAGTTAAATGTGTTCCTCTTTAGTTTCCCTATGAGCTCCTGTCGGAAGAGCTGTGGTGGCCGAGTAGTTGCCACCTAAAATATATCTCTGGCGGAAAGTGGGTGGGCACTGACTAATACACCTCTGCCTTCCCCTTCGGAGACCTTTGTGGGATGGGAAGGCGTGAGGATGTACATATATAAATTAGGATGTAAATACGTTAATAACCATAAGACGTCGACAGAACCGCAATCTGTCACATTGACACTTATTTTTTTACGGAGAAACAGCTGATTGTAATTAGCTTCTTTAGTTTTAGGTCAAGTACACGCTAGAACTAAAGCCATATATTGCCCCGCTTGCTACCAACTTAACATTGGGTGCACGCATTCGCCTGTTTGAACCATTTACATACAATTTGTATTCGTAGTTGACGATTGTTTTGCAGCAATTTGCCGCAGAGGGCACAACTGGCAGTGTACGAATACCGGATGCTCAAAGGGTACACCCACAATATACGTTAGGCTAATTGGGCTTTTATTTACCCTTTGTATTTTTTTCTTCTTAGACCTCAAATATTGCGAACATACATGCTTGTTTTGTGTTACTTCCTTTTCTATTTAGTACTAGCTGTACCCACGGCTTCGTCCGCGTTAAATTTAACAATCTAGTTATTGTTCAAAAACAAAAGTTGCCTAAATATATCCCAGTAGAAATCCCGTCAAAATCGGTCCAGCCGTTTGAGACATTAGCCGGAAGAAACACAAACAAAAATTGTAAAAATATATATTTTGGTATATGTACCGTGTATAATATGCACATCCATTTGCATTTAGTAAAAAGCGGTTATTTTAATATGACAAACAGACTCCAATATTATTACTTGTACAGATAACCTCAAAACGCTCGAAATATCAGAGACGAACGTTAACTTATTGTTTAATGCTGGTAGTAAAGCATTTAACCATGTATATATGTATTTTCCTTTCTCAATATAATTCAGTGTTTCGCCGCATCATAAAGTGCTTTAAGTAGCGCCACGATTAATTAGGGACTTTATTACTGTTCCCGTATCACGTGTTGCGTGACGTGATTGATCTAAGACGTATTCTTGTTTGAAGATAGATTCGTAAAAGCTATTATTAAAATATTAGTGTATAATAGTTCCGAGGGGCATGTGGCATAGCTACCTAACAGAAGGTAAGTCTTTAGAAGTTTTAAATTAATACTATGTGTAACGACAATTGACATGTATTCCTAAATATACACATTTTTCTGATAATCCTTACAATTAAATTAAAATCTTTTTATTTCACATAGGCCCAGATGGGCACTTATAAAACGTCGAAAAAGAAGCACGGTTCGGTTGGTCGCTAAACTTGCAAGGTGTATCGATTTTTCTGATGAGAAATTTATATCCTTTTAATAGGATGGAAATGTCTATATCACGTATTTCTGGGCAAAAGAAGGTGCTGTGCTAGCAGTTCAAAGAACGGACTTGACCCGCTTCGACAGCGAGTATAACAGCCATTTTTTTGTGAATTCCTGGCATCCTTACTCGCCGGAGCAAAACACTAAATTAGAGATAAGCTACAGAAGAGCTTATCACTGTATGCAAACCTGTAATTATCTAATCACTGTACATAAGTTAAGAAAAACTGACAGATATAAATAAATACATTGAGTCTGTGCCCAGGTCAAACATAATATGCCCTCGTGAACAACTGACCTAATTACTGTAATCTGTAGTTGTTAATTAATCCAACTGTATATGAGGTAAGCACGTGCATCCGAACGCATGATTATCCTCATTATTCACGTTAATACACACATATATATTACGTGCCGTGGTGGCCGAGTGGTTCGAGCAGTTGCCTGCGACGCAAAGGTCGCAAGTTCGAATCCCGACTGTACCAATGAGTTTTTCTGAACTTAAGTACAGTGATTAGACACACCACGAGCTTTACGGTGAAGGAAAACATCGAGAGGAAACCTGCATACGTCTGAGAAGAAATTCAAAGGCGTATGTATAGTCGTGCTGGAGTAACGGCGATGGACTAGCCATGTCACGTTGGCACCTAATATACCTCTGGCGGAAAGTGGGTGTGTGGGTTATTAACTGTACACCTCTGCCTACCCCTTCGGGGACCCTTGTGGGAAGGCGTGGGATTATATATTATTATTATTATATTATATTACTAGCTGTGTCCGCAACTTCGTCCACGTGGAATAGTGACTTTGGGCAGCATTTTTTGGATAAATGTTCTGGTTTGTTTTGGATATGTTAAGTGAAACTTACACTTTGTTAACCTTGCAGACGAAGTGAAGTGTGTAGCGGGAAAAACTATATTTTGTGCTGGAAACCTTTTATTTTACCAGCTTACATTGAGATTTTTTCCAACTTACGTCTTACTGACGTCCTTTTTTCTGACTGACATTTTTTTTACTTGTTTGCCACTGTCAAAGGGAAAACCTTAAAACTAAACTTTGACAGTGGCAAACAAATATAAACTACTTCCTCGTGTCGCCAACACTATTCAGTAGTGAAAGCCATTTCTAAATCGGATAAGCCGTTTCTGAGATTAGCCTGCACAAACGCACAGATAAACAGGCAAAAATTCTAATAATAATTGTTTTGGGTGCTATTTGCGTTGATAAAGGTGATATTTTTTCTCATATATCTTCAATGTACAGACAGCGATCCGTAACATTTGTATTACATGTATTTATTTGTTATTATTATTTGTATTGATGTTCTATCCGCCTTTGTCATAAATGTGAAATGCATGCCGATTGGATGAGGACTATACAGTCCTCATCCAATCGGCATTTCACACAATGAAACTAGCCAAATAATTTTTATTTATTTCAGGCATTTGTCATTACAGATAAATAACAATTGGAGTTATTCCAAAGCGTGGTGGTCGAATGTTCGAGTCGCCTGCAACGCGAAGATCGCAATTGCAAATCTCGACGGTACCAATTAGTTTTCTTCTGAACTTAAGGAGATAAGAAGCGATAGAGGTATGTAAGTCTAGTGAGAACTGGCGCTCTATATTCTCCGCCTACCCCGTTAGAGAATCGGCGTGATAGTATGACGATGATGATGATGAACTTAAGTACAGTGATTAATGATACCTTGAGCTTTGCGTCAAATAAAACGTCGTTAGACACTAAATATATTTTTTATTGTAGTAAAATTGTTATATCGGAAAAATATTCGTTTAATCTTCTTACTTATCTTCATTAGAAGAAAGGTGATGTAAATCACGTGACAGAATACACAATAATGCATTTCAAACATATTGTATGAAACGATTTATCGTTATAACAATATATCACAGATCAGACCGCAGATTAATTTGCAAAGGACTAATATCTCTGTCTGTCTCACGTCTCTGTAGATCGTCGTATGTGTGTGACAAGGAAGGGCATTGTGCGACCCGCACGCGATATGGCGAAGTCGCGTGAGCCTCTCCATTGGGCTTGTCATGTCAAGGTCCAGCCGAACAGATGGACCATGTCGTGGGACAATTACAAATACTGTCCAAACATCATACAATCTTAAGCTCAGAAAAACTCATCGGGATTCCACGTGCAATCTTGACGTCGCAGGTGATTATAACCGTTCGGCCACCACAGCTATATTTCCTACTACACCACGAGCTTTACGGTGAAGGAAAACATCGAGAGGAAACCTGCATACGTCTGAGAAATTCAAAGGCGTATGTGTAATCGTGCTTGAGTAACGGCGATGGATTCGCCAACTGTCACGTTACCACCTGTCTACGCCGCATCGCTCTATGGCTAGCGCTGACTTCATTCAAATTCAATCTTTCAACAAGATGTCAACGGTACAACGACGCGCTAACGGTCTAATAAAAATTCATAGCAACCTATAAACAAAACGTGGTTTTCTTGGCGAATTATATTCCCAACAAAAAATGGCGACCGTGACAGGACACGAACCTGCAATCTTCGGATATATATATATATATATATATATATATATACCACCTAATATACCTCTGGCGGAAAGTGGGTGTGTGTGTATTACCTATACACCTCTGCCTACCCCTTCGGAGACCCTTGTGGGAAGGCGTGAGGATGTATTATATTATATTATTATATAATTTGACTTTAGGTGAGTCCATCGCAGTATCTCGAGCACAACTATCCATTTCTTTGAGATTCTCTTGATTTTTCCTTCACCTCAAGCTCGTGTAGTCATTAATAGTACCTAAAGATAATCATTGTTACAGACTCCTGGGGCTCAATTCTGCAATTTCAACTTTGATAGAGACTACGTGTGAAAATTCGTCTCTAAGAGATTGCGACAGTCTCATTTGTCACGATGGTATTTGAATGTAAATGTAGGTACACCAAATAAGGTATAAGAGTGTTGGTAGCTGAGTAACAAACGGGCTACGTAGGCACGCAGGAACACAACGCTACAATTTAAATTGGCAGGGTAAACATTACTTTTTTAATATTTACCGAAGTATGTATTCGCTTCTTATGTTCTACCCACAGATACCGTGTGCCACTGAAACTATGCTTTGATCTTCCCGTGATATTTACTAGTGAAAAACTGCAAGCGGAAACGTAAGTTTATTTACGTCCGCACAATATTAAACTTGTAAACGAGCCGCGATCGTTGTATATATGTTTCAATTTAAACAAACAAACACGTAAAATCGTTACGTGCCTTAATACGTCTACGTATAACTTGTGTAGATTCCAATGACGTCACTCCGTTACGGGTGACAGACGGATAGGGCTGTCAAACGACTGTTCAATAGCACCGATTATAAACGTCGCCCTTAGGTTTATTAGGTACCCGTATTTATCACCCAAAGTTCTACGGAGGGTCCGTAGGGATGTGACTCTTTAGAGCTGGGGAAGTTTGCCCCCTTCGCCCTGGGTGTCACTCAAATTTCATCTGTAATGTATTTAATCGAACGGAAACTTAAAGGCGGGAACGTCAAGGGTACAAGAAACCGGCGAGGATGTGTGAAGAGACTGATGAATGTGGACGAAGCGAAAGAGGTATGCAAGTCTAGAGAGAACTGGCGCTCTATTCTCTCTGCCTACCCCGTTAGGGACTCGGCGTGATGATATGTATGTATGTTTGTATTTGATCTGGACCGAGACCGAATTCACGAATAAATGCGCTGGGAAGTCATCATCATTCATATAATTTCACTCATTATTCATATTTTCACTCGTTTTAATCATGCCATGTCAATCATGCTTATATTTTAAGTACTAACGTTTGTTACATTACAAGCGCCCATAACTGTAGATTGGATATAAAATTGTGACATAAAAAAAGGTTGGCTATTTTCGACGATTGCCAACCCTATATAGAAACAGTTGGGCGCACCTGCCACCGTCCCACCCGCCGTCATTTCTCCGTCGACATTATCTGCCACTCGTATTATTTTTCGCACGAACTGGTTTGTTTACCCCTTTCTGTTACTAATGTATGTGCTTACTAGACTCGACCAAGCTGCAATCAATTTCAGAATATATTTACAGCGTATCAAGTTTTTTCTTAACTTCAATTCATGCAAATTGAATGCTAGTTCTTTTATTAAAAATATTTATTGGCGACAAATGATTTTCAATTCAAAACTCGTGTAATTTAAGATCCATTTTCTTTTGAAAGACTTTAAATGGAATTTAGATTGCATTTCATACCTTGAACACCTCTCACGTCCGTCTGCGGTTTTCTACATCTTAGTTTCGATAAGCTTTTAAAAGTTTCAATGTAGATGCTTACCATTACGCGGGCGGCATGCTTGATTGCCAACTTAGTGGTATATAAAAAACTGCGAAAGCTCTAGGGAATATAATAGGATAGGATACCTGAAATACACGAGTGAAAATACTCGAACACGTCGAGCATACAATATGAAGACACTGATTAATGTGGTCGAAGTAAAAGAGGTCTGTAAGTCTTGAGCAGTGTCTCCCAACCTTTTTTAGACCACGCCCCACCTTAAAATTTCAAAAATGTTGATGCCCTCAACATAATTTTAAAATAGCCCAAAGCGAAAGGGTTAATGTCGTGTCGGGTCCATTTTTAAATTGCCCCCTTAACTATCAAATTGACGTTAGGAAATACTGCGACGTTATCTGAGGACACTGTTTGTCTATGTATTAACTTTATTTTTAATTTATGTTCTTCTTTTTTTATGTGAGACTGTTTGCGTTCCTAAATAAAGTAAAATAAAAAAATAATAAAGTACTAGCGGTCTATTCTTCCTGCCTGCTTGGTGAGGGATATGTACGTATGTACTTGCACGTAAGGTTTATCTTGGGACAATGCCACACAAATTGTCTCTATCAAAGCAAAGGTTGTACTGTGCGAACTAGACAACGATATACACACCGATTTCAGTAAGTAGATACGTCTATATTGCAAGCTCATAACCCGGCGGTCTGTTTAAATGAGCGTTTCTGAACTTAAGTAAAGTGATATAACACAATGAGCTTGGAAAACATCGTGATTAAACCTACATACGTCTTCAAATACATTTTAAGATCCATGAAAAGTCGCCGTCAGAGTCTCTATCTGTTACTTTAAATATACATATATCCTTTTAAGCGGCGTCCACGGGACAGATGGAGAGTCCTTCGCCATTTTTCAAGCACGACTGTCTACGAATACATACGTTAACAATAACAAAAACGTAACAAAATATCCAATAACAACAATAGCAACAGGAAACTAGTCAACATATCGACGCGCGTATCGGTAACAGAGATGCTAACCATACTGACGATTGCCGGGCGAGCTAAGGGAATGCGAGGGGAAGCGGGCGGGGCCTCGCATTCCAGCGATGCGTCAAGTTAATGTGACCGCGTTGTAGGTTTCTTTTCGGGTATCCGTACACTATTCTATAGGATGTAACTGGCTAGATTAGTCACACAACTAGCTATAGGTGCTATTTAGCTATCTAGTTGTGTACTGAAGTGCAGAAAAACTCATTGGTACAGGCTGAGTCAAAGAGATACAAACAAACCAAAAAAGGTTACTTTGCAAAATAAAACGATTGCTCGAGTAAAATCACTATGATTATACCGCTAGACTAGTAATGTCCTTTTATTTGAATATGCTATTAAACACTGTCTGCTATTGCTCGATTTCATTACCTGCTATTGCGCAATGTAGTTTAGTTAACAGCCGTATTTGCCTAATCTTTCCCATGCTTATTTTATTCATGAAATAATTTTGAACGGCCGATAAGAACGACGGATAATTAAGTCAATGACTAGATAGAACTACTAGAATGCTAATCTACTTTATATATATATACTTTATATATCTTTATACATGATTTCTTCTGTGCGTGTGTATGTCACTGAACTCCTCGGCTGGACCGGTTTTTAATGAAATTTCCTGTGTTTCTTCAGGTGGACTCGGGAATGGTTTACATTGACAATTGGATCGCTTGGATCGTGTTTCAGGAAATTTATTTTTTTCACCCGAGCGAAGCTGGGCGGGACCACTAGTACTATATACATACATATCATACATATCATCACGCCAAGTCCCTAACGGGGTAGGCAGAGAGTATCGGGTCCAAAAATTGTGTACATGTTTAATAAAGTTGAAGGGAGTTTGTTTTTCGGTATGAAAGGCCGTTTTATCTGAGAGATCAGATGGAACTGTGGAAGGGTGGGTGAAATATGTAGCCACAGTTATTATAGCTATAAATCTTCATGCCATTTCAATTAGGTCCTCGATAGCGTTGACATAGGGCTTAAATCGGTAAGGCCCGCAAGAGGTAATATATCTAAATGAATAAATAAATCTATTATCAAGCATTAATAACATTTGTTTTTCATCAGAATTTCACTTATTTGTTCCACCTTCAGATAATTGTATTCCACATTTATATATTAGTCACACCACGAGTTTTACGGTGAAGGAAAACATCGAGCGAAAACCTGCATACGTTTGAGAAGAAATTGAAAGGTGTATTCATTCAAATAATATCCATGTTACATTAGAGATGTTCATGTCATCGTGACAGTTAACCGGTGTTGCCTCACGTAAAATTTCACTTATTCATTCCACTTTTGTCAGAACAGTGATGACTTCAACTTTTTTTTTTTTTTTTGTATTGTCTCTCGTAGCGTGAGTTCCGGAAACTTATGCTACTTAACCGGTCAATGGCGAGACCTAGGCCTCCAGCCAGGCACTTTAGTACTAAGCAACACAGCTAAGGGCACCCCCTGTGGGGTACGAACCTCGGCTTAGGGCGTTGCTGGATCGCAAGCTAGGGAGCTGGGCTGGACTGTTAATTTTATTTATATATTATTTGGGGGCGGGATTTGCGCGTCTGGCTCGGCGCGGGCCGGCGTTTGCGGAGGAGGTCGGGGGGGGAACATTACGGCTTATTCGCGTCGAGCCTCGCCGGCGAGGACGGAACAGTGGTCGGTTGTGTGTAGTGTTGGTATGTTTTCGTCGGGCGTCCTGGAGGACCGTTATGTCCTCATCCGGTTCAATGACGGCATGTCTTGGACGCCTTATCTTGGAGATAAGGGAGGGAGTGTATCGGGCGGCCGATACGACGAGGGGGTTGGGGTGATTTTCAGCAGAATCGAAATGACGTTTGGCTAGTTTTGATGACTTCAACCTATCTTTATGAATTTAAATGGAGATAAAAATCGTTAAGCGGCCATTTGCCTAATGGTATGCAATGCCAAGGAATTTTCTCGTTCGTCCAAATATCATTAGCGAAATGGTAATGTACTCGTTTGATCCAGAGCTGAAGATTGACGGCCAATTTGATGCAATAATAGAATACAGGCCAATGTAACGCTTTTGCGAACAGCAACAGTCGATCACATCGACCATGACGTCATATTGGCATCAGCTTTCAAGAGTGCGAAAGGGATACATCTATATACGTCATATACGTTTGTCTCTTAAATAATTTCAAATTATAATTCCAAACGTCGACATAGTTAGGTCCCGGCTATTGGAGGATATTGATAAAAGGATTTTGACTGGTTTATCAGTTGCTATTTCGTGCAGTCTTCAAGTGCTCCTGTGTTTGATATTTTATATTACATTCATGATTTTTAACAAGGACAGCTAACTGTAAGTCATCATTAATAGAGGAAACGAATTGAAGGGACAAATAATAATACATTATTGCAAACTAATGAGTTATAATGCACTTAAATACATTGAATGAAAACATGGTGAGGAAACCTACCAACGTAAAGAAGAAATTTAGATGTGTCTGTATGTATAGTCGTGCCTGAAAATCGGTGACGGGCTCACGGAAAAATCTCCGGCAAAAAAAGGATCTTGCAAAGGGTAGGGAGAGGCTACTGCCTCCCCTACCTTGTGGGAAGATAATGTCATTCTTTTGTCACCTTATGTGAACGCCTGTTTGAAAACGCATAGCAAAAGAGCCATTTACATATAGTAATGCTGAATTATCAACAGTTAACTGCGCACGTAGGTACATCAGGAGCGGTGGCCAAATAGGTCTCAGCCTAGGCCTAGGGCGTCAAAGTTGCGGTCAACTTTCTTTCTGTGATTCATGTTTATATCGGGATAATGACATCGGTAAATGTTATTAGGTCAACACAAAATTCAACTTATGTGTAATTCTTTTCGAATTTGGACAAATGCGTTAAGTTACGGAGGAAGGACGAATGACATGACCGTTAGCTAACTGTGTCGCTGTCATTGACAAAAAAATGATTGTGAACTATGGAATTGTAGAGGGTGATAATGGCTGTGGAAGGCAACATTTTACAACCTGTGAAGCTCCAGGTCGCGGCTTCGATTACCACTAAGGGCCGATATTTGTGTGATGAATACGAGTATTTGTGCCTTAGTCTTGGATGTCCTATGTATAATATAATAATAATATCCTCACGCCTTCCCACAAGGGTCCCCGAAGGGGTAGGCAGAGGTGTATAGGTAATACCCACACACCCACTTTCCGCCAGAGGTATATTAGGTGCCAACGTGACAGATGGCGAGTCCATCGCCGTTATTTACGTATTTATATTTAAGTATATCTATCGTAGTCTAGTTACCATAGTACAAGCTTTGCTTAATTACTACGTTAATTTGTGTGAAATTGTCCCAGGGTGTTTATTATTTATAATAGGTTACAAGCGGCAATTGTTTCGATCCGATACGATAGTAAAGTAAATCTGCATATGTCTAAGAAGATATTCAAAGACGTATTTATAGACATGCTTGATAAAACGATGACGTCGTCGACTGTCCATCTGTCGTATTGCACCTAAATATATCTCCGGATAAAAATGGGTGTTGTTACGCCTCTGCCTACCCCTTCTGTGGCCCTTGTGTCATTAATGATGCGAAGCATAATCTTCACACTTTTTAAACGCCTTTGAACTTCTTCTCAATCGCATGCAGGCTCCTCTCCATATTTTCATTCACTGTAAAGCTCATAGTGTGCAAACTCATTGTATAGACCATCGGGATTTGACTTTGCAGGAGACTAGATTGATGTAATATATCTGGTTTCATTACACACTGTTTGAAATGAGAGCAGAAGTCTGAAGCTACAAGCGCAAGTAATTGACAATATGCTAGACTCGTTACTTCTCATTACGTCGTTCTATCCAGAGCTCACACTACACACAGTTGGAACAAAGGACTTGAAGCTAATATTAATTATTCATGAATGTATATCAATCGATGGGATCCCTACCTTCTTTATTATCATTCCTATGTATGTATACAGCTTTATGTTAGTTAATGAGTGATTTGATTCAATATAAACCGGTCTAAGGTTAAGGCTTTTATGTTTGTGTTCTGGCCTGAAATTTCATATCGATTGTTAGTTAAGCTCGAAGTATTGTGTGTAAAGGTCAATTATAAAGGTTGGGTCATAGCAGTTACTACGGTAAGGTTATATCAATTGATGAGTCGTACCCACCTTACGGATGTCACTGCTAGTAGAGTTGTGGTCTTGCAGTGAGTAAGCTCAACGTGGTCGTGCTTGCTGAAGGGCTCTTCCTCTCTGATATACTAGCAGCATAAGGGCTCTTATACAGCTTACATAACATTCTAAGCTACACTTATTTTTGACTAGCTGTGCCCGCGACTTCGTCTTCGAACATTGTTCAGTTTCTAAAACAAAAGTAGCCTTAATAACTCATTTTTAAATCAGCTACCTACCAGTGAAAGTCCCGTCAAAATCGGTCCAGCCGTTTCAGAGATTAGTCGGAACAAACAGTCAAAAATTGTAAGAAAAATTATTTTGTTATATGTACCGTGAATACATCCATATGCATTAAGTAAAAAGTGGTTATTTTAATATGACAAACAGACACTCCAATTAAATTTATTTGTATGGAAAGATATGCAGCTTTGCAAAGAATAAACAATCCTCCGTTATCTTGTTTTAGAGGTTTTCCCTGGAGAGTACAGCATGGAGTTCTTCAATAAGGGTGTGAAAAGATTCCTGCAGGGTCGGCAACTCGCGAGTGATACCCCTGGCGTTGCAAGCGTCCATAGGCGGCGGTAACCGCTTACCATCAGGCGGACCGCATGCTTGTTTGCAACCCAAGTGGTATAAAAAAAAAAAAAGGATTCCAAATTCTGATGGCATTTTCATGTAACAATTCTGTTCTCAACAAGTCTTACTTAAAAGTCAATTCTCTTCAGGTTCTACGGATTCGGTCTAATGACTTTCTGTACAAAGTTTTAAACTAGAACTGAAATCTGCTCATTTCATTCGAGTGTTTTGTTGAAACTAAGTCCTCTACTTCCCCTTTAATGTCAGATTGCTTTTATACATTTTAGTATCAGTCTCTCGTAATGTTCCTATATTATTTATAACATTATAAATGCGAAAATGTATGAGGATTTTTGTTCCTCTATAGTCTAGTCACTAGTGTATAGTCGTGCTTGAGTAACGGCGATGGACTCGCCATCTGGTACGTTGGCTTGAGGTGCCAACGTGACAGATGGCGAGATATATCTCTGGCGGAAAGTGGGTGTGTGGGTACATCCTATATACGTCTGCCTACTCCTTCGGGGACCCTTGTGGGAAGACGTGAGGATATATAGATAATAGTTGTAAGAGAGAAATAAATAAATATGTTTTATTCCGGAAACAACAAACATTTACGCAGGTAAAATCACGGGCATTGGGTGTGTGGGTATTACCTAAACACCTCTGCCTACCCCTTCAGGGACCCTTGTGGGAAGGCGTGAGGATATTATTATTATTATAAAATCACGGGCATGGATGTAAGAATTAAATTACACCTAAGAATTTTTTTAAAAAAAATTATGATTAAAGTCAGTTGTAAAATTCAGATTTTCAAACAGTTTCAAACCTCTGAACTGGTAACTTGTCTTTTTTTTTTTTATACAACAAGAGTGGCAAACAAGCATACGGCCCACCTGATGGGAAACGGTTACCGTAGCCTATTTACGCTCACGATACCGAAGTATCACTTGAGCGTTGCCACTCTGTGTTCGGAGAGTTATAGTGTGTTGGCAGCATAATGGGTTTAATCCCTCTGCTTCCAACACAATGTAACAATCCTCCCCCCTCCCCAAGGAGCTCATTACTGGTAACCTTATTCACAGCGTAGGAAAACAACACAAATAATTGTGTTATTTGGCTACGGACTTCTATAAGGTGGAGGTCCTGCCCCAGTCGGGCAGCAAATATTAAAAAGACGCAGATTATAAAACTTTTCTTCAGAATAAAACTAGTTTAATCGACTGGAATTAACCTTATCATAGTTATAAGATATTTCATTTCTTTTCGGAAATATTTAATTACTTTATTCTAGTGAACTTGATTTAAGATGTTATTTAAGTAAGTAGTTACTTTCAACTGTTCTCTGTAAATATTGTTAGATATTATTTTATTTTATTTATATTTTAGATTACATTTAAGATCTTAGTTGATGTAGGTTTATGTATACTGATGTTAAATAAATAAATACCTCGGGACAATTCCACACAAATTAACCTAGCCCCAAATTAAGCAAAGCTTGTGTTATGGTAACTAGACAACGATATATTTACTTCTAAAGATAGATTTGTGACACAAGGTACAAATGCTCGTGTTCATCACACAAATATCTGCCATCAGCGGGAATCGAACCGGCGACCTCAAGTTTCGCAGTCTGTAACCACTAGACCAGACGTCATATTATGTAAACCATATATCCAAGTGAAATATAGAAACTTAATGTTATTTGAATATCCAATTATCATGCGAATACGTTCATACAAATTTTAATTCATTCGACAACTGGGTCGAGCTGTCTATTTTATAAGCGCAGATGGCGAAATAATCAAGTTAATTTTCAGAAGGTCTGTTCATATAGCAACGAGGCTGTTGAACGATGTTTAATAAATTTTAACTTTTAAACGAAATTTATCCCAGATATTAATTTATAATAATACGATTTTCACCCATAGTTCGGGCTACGCTTTAGAACCTAACATAGATCGTTCGGCCACATTGAAGATCGTGCATAAAATCACTATACTCAACTGAGCGAAACAGAACAAATTACCACATTACACTTGTAAATGATCACGCTGTTTACGTAAACACATTACCTATGCAGAGATAATGATAGCAGACACTGAATTAACATGAATTACTGATTTTATTCCACCCTCAAATACCAAGAATATGCTACGTTAAAGATATGGTTCCTCGGGCCATAAGCATTCGTTCTTTATTATTGTTATCAACATGTTTTCATATTACAGGTGGCAATTATATGGCCTGATGGTAAGCGGAAACCGCGGGGCACAGCTAGTTATAGATTCACCTTAGATGGCATTACCTCTCATAGCACTGTGTATGGGATATTTCAAGAAGCAAAATTCATTTGTTTGGTGAGTAAGCCCGCCAGAACGCCATATGGCTTACTTCTGAGCTTTACGATTTGCAAACAAATTACGAGCGTGCATGTAAACGTCTTGTTCAACCACCACTGATCACTGTTTAAAGTTTAAACATTTTTCACTTGTTTAGCTGGCCCATAAAGCCGGCCATTCATGTCATCGTACACCTGGACTTAAGGAATGCGCCGTTTTAGTCGGTATGATGGATGTCACGTGATATTATTACCATAAATCGGCGTTATTACTCTAACGATGATTGTGTGGTCTAGTGGACTGACTGCGATGGTTGAGCTCACTGGATCGTTTCCCACTGTACCAAATATCGACATATAAAAGTCTTCAACGACTTATATATTGAATTGGTGTTATTATAGATGAAGGCATGAATTGGAAAGCCCATGTGTATGCGATTAAACAAATAAAAAATTTAACAAATACTAATACAGCCATAATGTCATACCGTGCATACGTTGAATCACTGCTTCGTTACGGACTTGTAGTTTGGGGCAATAGCACTTTTTTTTTTTTTTTTTTTTGTTGTATTTTTCTCTCGTAGCGTGAGTTCCGGGAACTTTTGCTACTTAACCGGTCAATGGCGAGACCTAGGCCTCCAGTCAGGCACTTTAGTACTAAGCAACACAGCTAAGGGCACCCCCTGTGGGGTACGAACCTCGGCTTAGGGCGTTGCTGGATCGCGAGCAAGGGAGCTGGGCTGGACTGGTAATTTTATTTAAATATTATTTGGGGGGCGGGATTTGCGCGTCTGGCTCGGCGCGGACCGGCGTTTGCGGCGGAGATCGGGGGGGAACATTACGGCTTATTCGCGTCGAGCCTCGCCGGCGAGGGCGGAACAGTGGTCGGTTGTGTGTAGTGTTTGTATGTTTTTGTCGTGCGTCCTGGAGGACCGTTATGTCGTCATCCGGTTCGATGACGGCATGTCTTGGACGCCTTATCTTCGAGATAAGGGAAGGAGTGTATCGGGCGGCCGATACGACGAGGGGGTTGGGGTGATTTACAGCAGAATCGAAATGACGTTTGGCCAGTTTTTTCAAAAACTGTTTTATAGTTGGGACTTTGAGGTCAACGTGGAGTTGACTATTACGCATGTACCACGGGGCACCTGTGGCTCTCCGGAGAAACCGGCTTTGGAGCACTTGCAGGGGGTTAAGTGTTGACTTGCTAGTGTGTGCGAACACTACACCCGCATATGTCATGATTGGTCGAATGCACGTCGTGTAAATCCTCACCTTGGATTTCAATGAGAGGGGCAATAGCACTGACCAGAATAGGCTATTTATAGCGCAAAAGAAGTGCATTCGAGCATTCTTTGGTCTTTGTCCTTTGGACTCGTGCCGACCAGTGTTTAAGAGTCTTGGACTACTGCCACTACCTTCTCTTTATATCTTCGAAGTGTGTATGTTTGTATGGAAACATAAAAACCTCTTTCAAACAGTAGATGGCGTTTGCGCGCGAAATTGTAGAGATCCATGCAGACTTGTCGTTATTGACATTCCTAGGTTAAGTAAATATAGTAAAAGTTGTATGTTCATGTGTATTAGAGTATTTAATAAGTTACCTAGTGAATTTAAGTTATTAAGCCATAGGCGGTTTAAAGTTCAACTGTATAAGTGGTTGAATGACAATAACTTTTATAGTGTTAAAGAATTTTTTGAACACTAACCTGGATTTGCATGCTGAAAACTCGGCAAAACATGTATGTACAACATTATTTATTTATTAACACCAAATTTATACCATGTTTTTTGCAAATAAATGATTATTATTATTATTATATATTACTTTTTTGTATGTTTTATATACTGAGTAGATAATGTAGTAACATTTAAATAAACAATATAATAAATTGTTATAATAAAATCACGCCATCATACAAGGGTCCCCTAAGTCCCCTTTTTTTTCTTTTCACATGAAGAAATATTTTTTGAAAAAAAAAATCTTGCCGGAGAAATATGGACTGTAATACAGAAAAAAACTATCAATAAAAAATGCACAGTTTCTGAAGAATTATATCCAGGTACACCTTAGAACTACGGAAGTGAGGCCACGGTTAAAACTTATAACATAATAAAACGATCAGCTACTCAGAACACGGGTATCCCTAGGCGATTCGCTCACCCACATTGAGAAATTTATAATCCGTCTACCTACTCGAAAGCTCCCACGCGTTTGTTCAGATCAAATAAGTTTTACTTATCGTTAATACTAATATTAATTGTCTATTTATAACAAAGAAGAAAATATTGCCGAAAGAAAAATGAAAGGAATTCGACAGAAAAATTTAATTGTAGACATTTTGTTATGTCAATAATTATGTTGTGTATAAAAGGTTTGAGACTCGAGAAAGAACCCTATTCATACCTCCCTACCCATTATATATTTCCTCTCAGACGTATGCAGTTTTCCTCTCGAATTCTTCCTTCACCGTAAAGCTCATGGTGTGAATAATCACTGTACTTAAGTTCAGAAAAACTCCATTAGAATGTATGATTAGAACTTGCAATCTTTATGTTGCAGGCAACTATGCGAACCACTCGGCCACGAAGGCTCATTATTCATATTCTTATATTGCTAACATTCAATATAAAAAAACATATTATTCAATATTAAAAAATACTATATTGTTAGTATGTTATGACAAAGCATGTGCTGATAACTTTTCTTTTTGTATGACGAAGCCTGTGGCGAATACGTTTTATGTTCAACCGACAAAACCTGCGACGTGGATAACATTTGTAGATTTTATTTTAGAATTATCGTTACTCCCATAATATATCTATTGAAATAAAACAAAACTGTTCATATTATGTGACATATTGTGGTGTAGCTGGGAACGTAGAATATATACGCCTGTTTTCATAAATGTGAGTTAATATATGAAATGCCTAGACAGTTATATAAGACGTCTATATACATACGGCCTACATGCCGGGATGTACCTATACAGTAACCTTACACTTAGTATAGTCAAGTAAATATTTTACATTATCTGGGAAGTCTAAAGTTCCCCATTGGAATGCTACTTTAAAATCAAGCAACCTATTAAAAAAATCTATTAGAGGAAACTCGATCCTTTTTAATAATATGGACAAGGTTCAATTTCGCTTGTATGTAAACTTTGCCCTTGAAGCCCTTGCGTAGGCGTTATTACCGAGCACCTGAAAATTCTCATTCATTGAAGTCCAACACGAAACATTTAAAGAAATTTACAACATTAATTGCCAACAAAATTGTATTAAATAGCCGCCGAGTCATAGGGTAAGTTGAGTTCTCTTTATCCTCTCTCGCTACATCCACATCCATCAGTCTCTTTATACATGCTCACCGGTCTCAAGTACTTACCTATAACTCAGCTCCCATACTTCAACCGATTTTATCAAGGTCGTTGGAACTTGGAAAATTGGTTTAGAATAGTTCCAAGGGATAATTAATTCTGTAGGAGACTATAACAGTAAGAAGATCCAGTAGGCAAAATACGGCCGTTGGGATTGCGCTCGTTAAGTTAGTGCTCGATGTAACCACACTCAATAAGGGTTGATATTGTGCACTGAGTATGAAACAGGATCACATTGGTCGACCGAATGTCCTGATATTAAAATACATATGTATATCGTTTAATTGTAGGAATATTGAGAACCGAGTTTTTCGAATAGTTACATGCAATATAAACATTGCAAGTTCAAATCCCGACTGTACCAATGAGTTTTTTTAACTTAAGTACAGTGATTAGTCACACCACGAGCTTTGAAGCGGTGAAGGAAAACATCAAGAAGATTGCATACGTTTGAGAGGAAATTCAAAGGCGTATGTAGTAGACTCGCCATCTGTCACGTTATCTTAGGGTATTTTCCTTCTCTGTAAGTTTGTACTTAAGTTTAGTAAATACTTATTGGTCAATTTACAGATTACGCCGGGGCTCGAACCTGCAGCCTTAATTTCGCAGGCGATTACTAAAATCAAAATGAAATAAAATTTTACATGTAATATTTTTGAGCCGTGGTGGCCGAGTATTTTCGAGCAGTTGCCTGCGACGCAAAGGTCGCAAGTTCGAATCCCGACTGTACCAATGAGTTTTTCTAAACTTAAGTACAGTGATTAGTCACACCACGAGCTTTACGGTGAAGGAAAACATCGTGAGGAAACCTGCATACGTCTGAGAAGAAATTCAAAGGCGTATGTATAGTCGTGCTTGAGTAACGGCGATGGACTCGCCATCTGTCACGTTGGCACCTAATATACCTCTGGCGGAAAGTGGGTGTGTGGGTATTACCCATACACCTCTGCCTACCCCTTCGGGGACCCTTGTGGGAAGGCGTGAGGATATTTATTTTATTTATTTATTTATTATGTAATATTTTAATACAGCACCATTACAGATTTCTTTGCATTTTGGATATATAAATGGATCGCATGACTGGTAACTACAGGCTGTAGATAGTTGGATGGTTATAAATGAATTATCGATATGTTACTCAGGTAACCAAAACGAAGCAGGTACAGTCACGAGCAAACAAATGTACACAGTATTTATTTGTTTGATTAGGTTATCTTTTTATCTACAACTTACAAATAGCGATTTGTTTAATTATGTAAATGTATTGATATGCTTTTTTTATCTCATTATTACTACTTAATGGGTGGGTAACCTATTTACATACAGGTCTTACGATTGGTTCTATTTTTGAGGTTGTCACAAGACCTAGTATTTTATCCTAACATTGCCACTATTGTAGGAAATTCCTACAGCTAAAACATATTTTATAGTCCTAGCATATGCGTTTGAGATACTTTTGTCGACGTATAGCCTCCGTTTTGAACGAAAACCAGTAGATAAAACCATCTCGCCGCTCAAGGCAGTTGATTTCGTCGCTGCTCTAGGCAGATAATAGTGAATTTATCTCCGTTTTCATATAATAAATTTGTGTACATTCACGATTTATTGCTCATAACTGTTCCTAGGTAGTTATTTTGAAGCAAGGCCAGTGGTTCATCGACATGTCTCTTAAGGTGGCTGTACATTTATTTTGCATAATGGTGTTATATATTTATTCTCTCTATACTTACACTATTATAAAATATTCATGTTTCCACCCCATACGGGGTTACCATTCGCGGAGATAAATATGTACCGCTCAGTTACTATCAGTTCTACTTTTATTATAGAGTTATAACTACATATAGGTGCATAGTCAAGAGTTATATAGGATAGCTTTTTGAATTAAAGCAAACGATTCGAACAAACGAAAGAAAGAAACGAAAGATTCAGTAATACCTAATGCATTAATTATTCACAAGCTTACGAAGTCCTTAGGTAGATCCGTCTTTATACCGTAACTCTTCGATTATACCTATTTATTAGACATTTGTTGGGGTGTGTCGTCAACTTTGATAAAGTTACAGTACTGTTGTACTATTGTGTGTGCTATTCCTGAAATAGCAATTTATCGGATATTCTCATTTAGCCTTATTTGGGTAACAGATTTTTGGGAACATAACCGACAAATATGTATTTTGTAGTAGGTACCAATATGAAATCAGAATATGATACATTTAATTAGAATTCCGATTTCTGAACGGTTTGAACGAACTTAGAAGAACTACCGATATGGAACTATTGATGATGTGAAGGATATTTAAATTATAATATACATACATATCATCACGCCGATTCCTTTACGGGGTAAGCTGAGTGAGTATAGCGCCAGTTCTCCTTAGACTTTACAGACATCTTTACCTTCATCCACCATCCATCCATCCATCATTCATCAGTCTCTTCATATATGCTCGCCTGTTTTGAGTACATGAAGGTAAACGGCAAGTAACCATTTTATTAAATCTTTTTCCGACTATTGTTTACTTATATCTGTAGCGTATCTTTATAAATAAGGTAATTTTCTTTGATGCCACAATAAACAACGTAAATTTTGAGATAAGAAGATTACAGTAATAATATCTAGCGAATATCCAGACAGCGTTATCTTTTAAACCCAAATATAAATGCTCGTTTGAAGTTCTTTTTGGCCCTAAGCCGAGGTCCGTACCCCACAGGGGGTGCCCTTAGCTGTGTTGCTTAGTACTAAAGTGCCTGGCTGGAGGCCTAAGTCTCGCCTTTGCCCGGTTAAGTAGCAAAAGTTCCCGGAACTCACGCTACGAGAGACAACGCAAAAAAAACTCTTTTTGGAATTTTGTTATAGTTAAGTAAGACTTTCGTAATTATTTTATTGAATGTTATCTGTCGAAGTATTGAAAGTATCTACACATAGATATTTTACAACGCGGAGAGCAGACCGAAGTTAAGTATCAACAAACGTATGTACATATCAATACTGGGTAGGCAGAGAGATTAGAGCGCCAGCTCTCTCCAGACTTACATACCTCTTTCGGTTGATACACATTCATAAGTCAAGTACGAAATAAATTCTTCCCTAATCTCTTTTAACCTGCTTATCCCGACATATCAATATTAGACATTTCAGCTTTGCATTAAAAAAATTATACTTTCTGAATATTATTAATATTATAAATAGAATGTTTGATACATTGTTATTCAATCACGCCAGGAATTAGATGGAATTTGGCACAGATAGATTGGTGGCTAATAAATACTGTTCCCGAGGGATCATTGTTATTCCCTTTCAGCGCGTAACATGATTGAATAGATTATCAAGTATTTATAATCACGTTGAACTGAGACATGAACAACTATGAGCCTTGTATTTGCTGTGTACATTTCAGTGTTTGCCAAAAGTATTCTTCTCTACCTAGATCAAACCGATCGGACGCTCAAGAATGAGAACGTCAAGAGGTGAGGTCTAAGCCGGTGAGCATGTATACAGGGACTGATCATTGTGGATGAAGCGAAAAAGGTATGTAAGTATAGAGAGAGCTGGCTACTTCTCTCTGCTAACCCCACCAGCGGCAAGATGTGATGATATATATATGAATACTTCTCTACCTATAAGAGGAACTACTGCATTGGTCCAATTATTATTTTCAACAATCTCCGTCGTCGATAGGGACACGAGATCGACGCGAGGAATAATTGTACATCACGACAGCGGCACCCTCGTCGCGTCATGTCCCCACGTCACTCGTTACTTTGCCGCTGTCACTTACGTGACAAATGTCAGGATGTAGTAATTGGTGACGTTATATTGGCATAAATAATAAATAAATAAAAACACTTTATTTTCATTGTTTTTCAGAAAATACAACTTCTTCTAGATGTTGTAGGGCGTTGTGATGACTATGATCATGTTTAATCACTAAATGAAACTGAGAGAAGCGCTGATTTGTTATTTCACATTATATAAAAAATACTTTTAATATAAAAATATACGTTCTATGTGTTACGTATAAGTATATATATCAAGTTTATTATTTTCATGAGAGCCGTGATGGTCGAGTGGTTTGAGCAGTTGCCTGCGACGCAAAGGTTGCATTTTCGAATCCCGACTGTACCAATGAGTTTTTCTGAACTTAAGTACAGTGATTAGTCACACCACGAGCTTTACGGTGAAGAAAAACATCGAGAAAAAACCAGCATACGACACAAGAAGAAATTCAAAAGGCGTATGTATAGTCGTGCTTGAGTAACGGCGATGGACTCGCCATCTGTCACGTTGGCACCTAATATACCTCTGGCGGAAATGGGTGTGTGGGTATTACCTATACACCTCTGCCTACTCCTTCGGGGACCCTTGTGGGAAGGCGTGAGGATATTATTTATTATATAACAAATGTTAAATAGCGATCATTTAGTGATGTCAATCTGAGTAAGTAAGTTATACCTGTAGCAGGTTGCCAACGCTCTTCCAGCCGATTTGTTTTAAATAGTTTTGTATAATAAAAATAAAACTGAATACAAAATAAATTGAGCTTGTGTGTGTGCGTGCGTGTGTGTGTGTGTGTGTATGTTTAATGGGTTATTATTTTTGAGGTTAGGATAATGAAGTCTTAGTTAATTTACTTTAAAAAAAAATTATATAAAGTATAAAGTACTTAACTTTTTTCTATTTATATATAAGTAATTTATAAAACATGACACGGATTCTTTTAATTTATGTGACACCAAATTAATTTCAACCAATTATTTGGTCAAGAAAAATGTTGGTTATCGCCGTGAGTAAAATTTTCAAATACTCCTTACATTCATATTTATGGCAATTAATTTTAGTCTAAGTTGGAAAGCCTTCCTCAGACTTCTCTCTGGCGCAATCAAATAATACACCTGGTTGTACGTCACCGTACCATGACTAGCTTATGACGTCACTATTACAGAGTGAAATCACGGTACTTAATAACTTGAAACTTCGTAATAAAACGAAGTCGGCCACATATGGAGTACTGCTGCCACCTGTGGGCTGGAGCCCCTGGATACCAGCTTGGGCCTTTTGACGCGGTTCAGAAACGCGCCGCTAGAATAGTCGATGATCCCATGCTCACAGGCGGCTTGGAATCACTAAGTTTGAGGAGAGACTTTGCCTCCCTGTGTGTGTTCTACCGCTTGTATAATGGGGAGTGTTCTGCAGAATTGTTCGACATGGTGCCCACTTCCACCTTCTACCACCGCACCTCTCGCCATCGACGGGGAATTCATCCCCATACCTTGGAACCACAAAGGTCTCGCACTGCGCGGTTCCAAAGGAGTTTCCTTCCGCGAACGCTCAGGCTGTGGAATGAGCTCCCCGTTGAGGTTTTCCCTGGAGAGTTCTTCAAGAAGGGTGTGAAAAGATTCTTGCAGGGTCGGCAACGCGCGAGTGATACCCCTGGTGTTGCAAGCGTCCATAGGCGGCGGTAACCGCTTACCATCAGGCGGACCGCATGCTTGTTTGCCAACCAAGTGGTATAAAAAAAAAAAAAAAAAAAAAAAGTCGTTCCCCTCTTTCTGTACGTTTAGAACTTTAAACTACGCAATGAATTTGATTACTTTTTTCATCAAAAGAAATGTTTATATGACTGTATAGTTTAATAAAGTATTATTCAAGGGATAAATATAAAAGTGAGTACAAGAAGAGGACGACCACGTTCCAACTACCTAGATCAAATCGATCGGACGCTCAAGGACGGGAAAGTTAAGAGTACTCGAAACCGACGAGCATGTATCAAGAGACTGATTAATGTGGACGAAGCGAAAGAGGTATGCAAGTCTAGAGAGAACTGGCGCTCTTTACTCTCTGCCTACCACGTTAGGGACTCGGCGTGATGATATGTATGTATGTATGTATTCAAGGGACCAGAGCAGTAATTATAGATCTGATTTAAACGCGAATGAAACCGCGTGGTTCAGCTAGTATCTTCTATCTACGACTGTATCCATTCTTGAATTCGTTGTCATCGTCGTGTTGATACTTATCTTTGAAAAAAACTGACTGCTCATGTTATTTAGGTAATGGATCTCAATGTCGGTAACACGCGAATACACTATTACGGTAACAGTACAGCTGGATATGTACACAGAATATATTTGATATGTTAGAAGCCGTAGTTGCCAAGTAGTTCAAGTAGTTGCCTACAACACGAAGAAAGTGTTCAAATCCCGACTGTACCAATGAGTTCTGAACATAAGTAGGTTACAGTGATTAGTCACACTACGAGCTTTACTGTCAAGGAAAACATCTAGAGGAAACCTGCATATGTGCTTGAGCTACGGCGATGGACTCGCCACGTTGGCACCTTAATCCGGCGGAAAGTGGGAGTGGGAGGGTAGTTCCTACCTGTAACCCTGATGATGATTTCAGTCTCGGTAATACGCGAATACACTATTAAGGGAATATTACAGCTGGATATGTACACAGATCTCTGAATTGATTAAACATGTTAGGTATAAATAAACCCCTTGGGACTATTCCACACAAATTGACCTAGTTCCAAATTAAGCTAAGCTTGGAAACTAGACAACGATAAACATATATAATAAGATAGCTATATAAACATAAATACATAGGACAGCGAAGATTAAGGTACAAATTCGCATTCATTAAACAAATATTTGCTCTCGGCGGGAATCGAACCCGCGACCTGAAGCTTCGCAGTCAAGCTCTGACCGTATGACCAGATGGCCGTCTAAAATGTCAATGTCAAATTAAAATTGTCTATGTACCAGTCAGCACATAATTCCACTATTCTACTATTCGTTACTCAATCACGTCAGAACAGCTGAAAGGAACTATGTACAATTTTGCACAAAGATTATTACTAATAATTTATTAGCTGGATATAGGTAGCAAAAGATATGTTTTATTCCAGAAAATTCTACCAAGTAATCAAATAATACGCAGGCAAAACCACGGGGCACATCTTGCATGGAATATTATTATCTCCTCTTTTTACAGACATATCACCATGCAGTCTAGCGCTCCAGTAGTCCACGCGAGTAGAGCTCCAGTTCTCTCTAGACTTAAAGAACCCTCTCGTTTCAACCATATTCATACGCCTGACGCTCTAGCGTAAAATCTAGTAATTGTAAGGTACATTTAATTTGTTTCTAGTAACTGATGTGGCTACATCACGCCTCGGCGCGACGGTGAGCGCATCTAGGGAACCGAGGTGACCTTCAAAGGACGTTTTGTACGTGGACTTAAATACCTAGAAGAGACTAATAGATTTCACATACATATTATCGCGCCGAATCCTAGTCTTGTAAAACACTGGGCGCATCTTGAGAAGTACCATTTCATAAAATACATCAAATCAAATAAATTGATTGCATGTAAAATAACCTAAGTATAGACATTATTTACACAACATACGTACTATTTTTAAAGATAAAATTACACCCTGTTTGAGGGCACAGCAATATGATGGCGGCTACATGGTGCCCTATGTTTTAATTTAATATAATTTTATTGTATGCAATATCTAAATGTACTTATACATATATAATTTATATTAATAATAATAATACATACATACATATAATCACGCCTCTTTCCCGTAGGGGTAGGCAGAGACCACTTGTTACGATCCTTACGTACTTCTTTCGCTTCGTCCACTTTCATTATTCTCTTCATACATGCTCTTCGGTTTAGGGCACTCTTGACCTGACCTTTTTTCAAGACGTCCCTAATTTGGTCTAGAAACGTCCGTCTAGGTCTACCCCTTCCAACACTTTCATTCACACTCGCCTTATACACTTTTTTCGTCAATTGTTCTTCATTCATTCTCTCGACATGGCCAAACCATCTCAGCATACCTTTCTCAATTTTTGTCACTACATCTTCTTTCAGACCACAACGTTTCCTTATCTCACTATTTCTTATCCTGTCACTCAATTTAACTCCTATCATACTTCTTAACGCTCTCATCTCAACTGCATTTATTCGGCTTTCATGCTTCTTCTGCCATACCCAACTTTCACTTCCGTACATGAGTGTGAATAATAATATATCATTGTAATAATTTATATTGCACACTTTTTCTATATTCTACTATTGCTATAATAATAATAAATTTATTTATTCAGACAGTGTCCATTTTGTTAGTTAATGTTTTTCTTACAGCTATGTTAGTAACGCACAAACGCTGGTCAGATATATTCAAATAGGATTGTCTGACCAGCACTGGAACAAACGCTTTCATGATTGCCGAATCATATCGGAGGATGCTATTGGTACTACCCCGAATTCTGTTGAGTAGGGAGGTAGGAGGCTATATATACTTTAAATCGATATGTATTATTACCCCTTCGCCCTTTTGGTTAGTCATGATGATACATATACAACCTTACTCAATAAACAAGCTACGTATATGCAAAAATATTTGTTCAAATCCTTATTGCCTCCGACTGCCTCTTTTTTACTGTTTGCATAGACGTATAGATTTTTTTATCTCAAATCATTAGAATGATTCCATAGAAGAATAACGTGTAATTACATTGAATACGAGTATGTTATATTTCTTCAAAAAATATATTAGAACTGGTTGGCTTTTCTAGCGGAATAATTTAATAGAGCCACTACACGAAGCGTATGGAATCTTAGCAGAACCTAAGCATTTACTTCTAATGACAAATTAAATGATTTTACATACTTTCAAGGCATCCCACAAGGGCAGATGATCTCTTTTTTTTTCGTATTGTCTGTTGTATCGTGAATTCCGGGAACTATTGTTACTTAACCGGGCAATGGTCAGACCTCCAGCGACGCACTTTATTGTGCTAAGCAAACACAGCTAACGGCACCCCCTGTGGGGTACGGAGCTAGGTTTAGAGCGTTAGGTGTCCTCTTTATAGCGTGACTTGTGGCCAGTCCATCGCCATTTTTCAGCTCGGTTTGGAGTTTCTTACCAAACGTATACCACTTTCCTCTCAATATCTTGCTTCACTGTAATGTTTCATACTGAATCCTTTCAATTAGAACGACATCTTTGTTTCGTTCGTGACGTAATGGATGTGTAGGTGTGAGGAGAGGGGAGCTAGCGGAAAATTTCGCTCGCTTTCAAACGCAGCCCAAAAACATTTTAAGTTACAAGAGTTAGTTATCAGAAGAAAAATCAATCGAACCATATTAAGTTTTCAAGAAAAATTAATATGTAGAAAAAAGGTAAATTACTCTAAAAAATACAAACTATGTTGAGTAGGTACTTTTAGGTGTTTTGGTAGATTATTTTGAGGCACCTAATATACCTCTGGCGGAAAGTGGGTGTGTGGGTATTACCTATACATATCTGCCTACACCTTCGGGGACCCTTATGGGAAGGCGTGAGGATATATATATATATATATATATATATATATATTAAATAAATGGTATATCATCCATGTAGGACCTGCAAAATAACCTCTTTAAAAACTTTCATTCCCGCATCTCCGGAGATCCGTTCCATTACCCCGGCATAAAATGAACCTCATTTATAAGTTGGCCCACACAATTTGGAAGTTTTCAATGTTGTAAAGTGGGATAGATCCATCTCACATCGCAGCCAAATAAAGTACTTACTCGAAAGCTTCCCTGGGGGGTGGTGACGAATATTAGTTTCCAAAGATTACCATGGAAGGAGGCTTATATCTTCATAATTTATTTTCTTTTATTTATTTAAAAAAGGCACACAAAACTAGAAAGGATTATTATTAAACTTTAGGCAAAATATATAGGGGCCCAAAAGACCAGACAGCAGGCGATATTTGAGTTTCTATTTCAGCCATATAGATGTATCCATCCATAAACAATTTTGTTAAGAAAAACTCTTTAAGAAGACCACCGATGTTGCACCTGCAATCTTTTGCAGAGGTCATCCCTAAGGTCACAGGCGTGTATATTTCGCCGTCTTATTAATTTCGCTATAGAACATCATTAAGGATGAAAGAAGCAAGGATTAACATCGCCAAGTTTGGTAAGAAGCATCAGTCTTCTTGTACGGTCACGTCCTTCAAGTTTGCCGTAATGAGGAGAGCAAGCTTAGGAAACAACGCTACAACACACTGAAAGAAGTACTATCGGTTGCTAAATGATTGTGGTTAGGCTTACTTACCATTCAAGTGAAGGTTATATAGACAAATATTAATTGTTTTTACTATATTAGCTTCACCTGTATGTATGTATGTATGTATGTATGTATGTATGTATGTATGTATGTATGTATGTATGTATGTATGTATGTATGTAACCGACTTCTTTGAGCTCGATTTTGACCCACTTTAAACGGCCAGATTTCGTTCAAGCTTTGTAGACTTATCGAGGACCGATGACAATACACTAATAACTAAAAAGTAGAAAATAAATAATAGTTAAAAAAAACTAAAAAACACGCTTTTTATAGAAAACCGAACTAAAAAATTGAAAATAAATTTCGATAATATCTTAAAAAGCGTGGGGTGCTTTTTAAGATATTACCGAAATGATAATCACTCTACTAATATCTGTCAATAAAATATTTATAACTATTGACACCATACCCACATACACCCACGCTTTTTAAGATATTATCGAAATTTATTTTCTATTTTTTAGATCGGTTTTCTATAAAAAGCGTGTTTTTTCGTTTTTTTTAACTATTATTTATTTTAACTTAAGTACGAAATGACTACGAGCTATACGGTGAAGAAAAACATCGTGAGGAGACTTATGCAGGTTACTTTTGGGAAGAAATACTAATGCGTTTGTATTGTATCATAAACTTGAGTATTCTTGATGGGAGCATCAAGAGTAGGTACTCGACCCTGGGCCCTGGGAGCATGTATGAAGAGATTTATGAACGCGGTTAAAGAGAAAAAAAATATGTAAAGAGAACTTGCGGTCTCTGCCTAAGCCGTGAATGACTCGGTGTGATGATATGTATATGTATTAAAAGCCTAAATTTCTTTAAGTCACAAACAGATTCATTATGAGCCGGGTAAGTATAGAACAATGTTTCCCACAGATTAAAGACCTGCGAGCTGTCGAGAAAACTCCTTTTTTTAGTTGATTTATAGAGTATTCTGCTTAGCTTGTAGTGCAAGTGGAACTTAACCAATTTGATATTCTTGTCAGAAGGGTACGGAAAGTCCTGTGAGCAAAAAGATTGCAAGAATAGAATAGGCACTTACAGCAGTTACCCGAATGAAACAAAATCATGCTACGTCGTGGCTTATGAAGAGTATGAACTAGTCGTATGAGTTAGGTACAGCTAGAAATCTCATACTTCAGGCAGTTCATGTTGTCATAAAAAATGGGATATTTGATATGTGAAGGCACCATGAAATTAAGAAAATAATTAAATATAGAAAAAAACTATACATTTTCCTTATTTTTCACTATTTTTGCATAATATGAAAAATATGCTCTTACGATAATATTAGGTATACATGAAGATAGATACGTTTTTTAATTCATCAATAGTTTCTGAAGAAAACCCGTACAATCATGTTTTGAACTGAGAATACCTACGCCTGAAATAATGTTAGCATGTAGTTATCTTAGGTGATGTTTGTTTTATTGTATCGTTGTAAGGAGAGCAGGAGACTTGCATTCGAAATTGGAATTGCCCAACCGGAACCACAAGCTTACAGAAGAGCAGTCAAAGGAAAATATCTAGAGGAAACTTGCAAATGTTTCGGACCAAATGCATATTGGTATAAAAAAATCCTACGAAAAGTGGGTATGAGGGTACTATACACCTCTGACTACCCTATCGGGGACCCTTGTGGGAAGGTGTGAAGATTGTATAAAATACAATATTTTAGATAAACAATAATTCTCGAAAATTCACCCTCGTCTGGCATATATTATGCAATATATATTTGCACTACGATTGCGTATATAACTCTGTTATATAATAACCAAAACTTTGATTTATTAAATATAGGCATTTCTAACTTTGTTAAGGTAATGTTTTAAGCTAAATAAGAATAAGGGCACGTATAAACGAACTTTATTTACTACAAAAACAAACTGGGCGTCTATGCCTAGGACATAATTCAAAAATTATTTGTTTATCTAAAGTACATCAAATTTGGAACATAAATTTCTGAACTTTGCCTTACAACTGCCGAGTAAATTCCAGTTTAGTTTGTCGGTAGTTCATTGCGTATTAAACGAAATTATTTATACATATAATAAACATGGATCGCTGTCTGTACATGGAAGATATATGAGAAAAAATGTGATAGGGACCTTTTTCAACGCAAATAGCATCCAAAACACTGATTGTTAGAATGTTTGTCTGTTTATCTGTTTGTCTGTGTGTCTGTGCGTCTATGCACGCTTAGCTCAGAAACGGGTTATCCGATTTAGATGTAGTTTTTCAATAATATAATGTGGTAAGCTTTACGTAACATGTACAAAGTAAATCAAAATCTATATCCACAATGCTGCCCAAAGTCAATTTTCCACGCGGCCTAAGTCGCGGGCACAGCTAGTATTAATATATATTTCTTCACACAAAGATCTCCGAAGGGATAAACAGAGGAGTGTGGGTAGTACTCATGCACCCACTTTTCGCCGGAGATAATATATTTATGGTGCCAACGTTTAAAAACTCCTACTTGTAATACCGACTGTATCAATTCGTTTTTCACACCACGAGATTTACGAAGAAGAAGGGAGAGGAAACTTATTTAACATAATTAAACATTCGTTTAAGAAGTAAATCAAATACAATGTATAGTTGTGCTTGAGAAACGACAATGGACTCGTCACCGAGTCACGAGTCCATTGACAGATAAATATCTCCTGCGCAAAGAAGGTTTTGTTTCAACTCTGACTACCTCTGTGGGAATACCAGAAGGTTTTAAAGCTCAGTCATACTACACGTTCTGTTTTGTCCATCGTCTTTTGGTCAAGGATTTCTTTGAAAAGACTAGTCCAAGCAACGATTGCCAGTAGATTAAGATATATAATGAAAGAAGATGTAGTGACAAGAATTGAGAAAGGTATGCTGAGATGGTTTGGCCATGTCGAGAGAATGAATGATGAACGATTGACGAAAAAAGTGTATAAGGCGAGTGTGAACGAAAGTGTTGGAAGGGGTAGACCTAGGCGGACGTTTCGAGACCAAATTAGGGACTTTTTGAAAAAGGCCAGGTCAAGAGTACCCTAAACCGAAGAGCATGTATGAAGAGAATTATTAGAGTGGACGAAGCGAAAGAAGTATTTAAAGATCGTAGCAAGTGGAAAGAAGTGGTCTTTACCTACCCCTAGGGGACAGTGATTATGTGTACCTATATTTATAATGAATGTCCGGATTTTGTTGATCCCGGGTAGGTCAGCGCGCCAAGGTGAAGGGCGAAGGATCGATACCCGGCACGGGCGATGTTTTACGCAACTTATTGCGTAACTACCCTATATTTTCACTTACCTTTTTCTGTTGGGGAAATAAAGTTCTGTTAAGATTTGCTACTGTTTAGGACTTCCTCCTGAAACGTCAACAAGAGTAATACTTGACGCAAATATTTTTATGATATACATTTCTAGATATAGGATATATAAGACTGAAAGACAACTATACATATATTTCATGACGTCGTTTCCCTCACGGGGTAGGCAGGATAGGTATAATTCAACAGCATCATTTATCGCTAGACTGTCGTTTGTTTAACATATATCTCTCCACACACGCTCGCCGGTTTCGAGTACTCTTGGCGTTCCTATCCTTGAGTGTCCGTTCAATTTGATGGAGATAGTTTGAACGAGATTTTCCTCTGCCTCTACTTCCAGACACTTTTGCATTGTATAGGTACCTGTTTCTTCAATCTTTCTTCACCCATCCTACTAATATTAAAAATATGTAGTTTTATTTCATTAGTGTGAAGTGTTTATTTCTCTCTTACGCAAAAACTGATCTGGAATAGAATGGAATTGAATGAAATTTGGCACAATGATAGATTAACACATAGTATATGTCTTATTCCAGAAAAATCCAGAGGAAAATCTACTTATAAAATCAAAGTTTAGCGGGTGTAACCGCAGGGCCTCTACCGCGGGCACTCTATATGTCAAAATCAACGAAACACTCTCCATAAAGCCAACCTCATTCACTCCAGTTGCTTTGCGAATCTTTTCATTGATCTGATAGAGTTACAATTGCATGGATAGTTTTGCACATGCCATTTTAATAAGCTGTTCGTCATAAGATCATGATCATAACAGTAATAAGCAATGAAAGATGGATATCAAAGATTTGACTCTTCAATTTGACGAGAAATATCTCACTGTTGGAGTTCATTTTCGGGAGCGTTCAACTATAATTCGTTCCAAAGTATATTATTTTCTATTATCTATTATCTCAGTCCGTAGCTTGATTTATAAGAATATTTAATATTTTATTCGAGTATGAATGTTTTACAATCGAGGGGCCTCGTTGATCCGACCTTTTTGTGAGAACAAAATACCCTTTCACTTCCATCTTTTTCTTTACGCCTGCCTCTGAAGGGTTTTGAAGACACACAACGTCCATATTTCACCGACGGTATTCAAAGTTCATATCATAATAACGACCGACGTCTTCCTATTTAAAAAATCTGCTATTATGTTTGCAATTTTTACGATGCGCGTGTGTATGGAACGCAGACGGCGCTATGGGTGTTAAAATGTTTTTGCTCAAATAGCATTTTAATGGTAAAAGGATAAAACTTTATCACAGTTTATTAACGCGATAAATAAATAAACCTATGTAAATAAACTTGTGTCCCGTGGACTTGCCTGCGTTTAAAACTAACTACCTGCTCCCTTAGATAGTATTTACTATTAATGATATATCTATATAATAAGTATCTATTAGAAAAAATAATTCATCGGATTATTACCCACTTCCTTAGAACAAACACTAATTAAAAACTTTAATAGTGTAAATCGCTCTGTTCTGCACTATCGCCGTTGTAAGTGGGAGTACACGAATAAATGTTCATATGAGCACAAATTACGTATTCCTTTCACATAAACTCTTTAAAATTCTATTTAAATTTAAGCTAAATTAATTCTGACATGGTTTCAGTTAAAATGAGCATTCTAATTCAATTCCCTGTAAGCGGCTTTTCATTTTTGATCAAGTTGTTTTCGCCCTTCTGTAGGAAAGCTTGAAGGCTGTGATCGATTTTGTTCGCGGTAGAGTTGACCCTCGAAAGCATTCACGTGTTTTATTTATTTACGAAAAGAACATAATCGTAAGATTAAAACGTGAAGTGAATAATTAATGCATGAAAATTACGTATGAAATTTTACACTGCTTACATATGTGAAAGGGTGTAGAGAGCAAAAATAATATAGTATTACCTAAAAAATAAACTTGGTTATAAAAAAAACAAAAAAGGCGTATGCATAGCCGCGTTTGATTAACGGCGATTGGCCCACCATCTGTCACGTTGGCACCTAAAACATATATCGGGCGGAAAGTGGGTGTGTGTGTGGGTACTACCTATACACCTCTGCCTACCTCTTCGGGTCCCTTGTGGGAAGGCGGGCTTATTATTACGTATAAAAAGTATACGTCAACTTTAGTAATACTACATAACTCGAGAATTTTATTAGTTCTTTGTCTAAAACAGAAAAGCTCGACTTTACTTCGTACTTAAAGGAATACGATAAAAATCTGTTGATGAGGGATTTTAGATTGATTTCTGTTTGAGGCAAAGCCATTAATCTGAGATGGGCCATTAAACATTTTTGTAATTTGACCTCCCTTATGAAGTCGGCTTTCGGGGATTCTGTATATTTAAATAGTTTCCTTTTAGTGATAAGAAAAAAAGATTTTTTATATATCTATACTAATATTATAAAGAGGAAAGTTTTGTTTGTTTGTTTGTTTGTTTGTAATGAATAGGCTACTGGACCGATTTCAAAAATTCTTTCACCTTTGGAAAGCTACATTATCCCCGAGTAACATAGGCTATATTAAATTGGACCCGATAGGTGGCGCTGCGATCGAGTTTCAAGAATTTTACCTTTTTACCCGGGCGAAACTTTCTGTGTGTTTCTGTGTGTCTTAAGCTAGATTCGAGAATGGTTTAGATTTACAATTGGACCCAATAGGTGGCGCTGCGATGCGTGTCGTGTTACGGGCAATTTAACTTTTTCACCCGAGCGAAGCTGGACGGGACAGCTAGTCTATTAATAAAAAACAAATTGAAGGCTTAGTTACCTAGTTTCTTTGTACAACAAGAGTGGAAAGCAAGCATACGGCTCACCTGATGGGAAGCGGTTATCGTAGCCTATTTACGCTCACGATACCAAAGTATCACTTGCGCGCTGCCACTCTGTGTTCGTAGAGTTATCCAGTTAGTAAGCTTATAAAGATATAGAGAGAGACGAAGACGTTCCACGGATAGCAACGTCAAGATTATTTGAAACCGGCGAGCATACATGAGTAGATTGATGAATGTGGCTGAAGCGAAAGAGTATTTATGTAAGTTTACAGGCAACTGGTGATCTCTCTCTCTCTGCGTGCCCCATGAGGGCCTCAGCGTACTGCATCGGTGTCCTGCAGATTTTATTAATGAAATTAATAAAAACTGTGTACCCATAAGGTACAGGTTTCGTCTAGATGTTTTCCTTCACTGTAAACCTCATGGTGTGTAATGACTGTATTCAAGGTTAGAAAACTAATTGGTTAAATCGGGAACTCGCAATCTTTGTGCTGAAATCTAACTACTCGGTCACGTCTCAAACTGGGAACTTATAGGCGTATAAATAAAGACGAACCCTAAAACTTTCAGACGGTAGGTATCGGGTGACCTTGATCTTGGGTAAGGATATAACGTCACAGGGAGGCTCCCCCACCCTCGCATTTATCTCGAATCCTGACAATAGAGGCTGAGAATAGATTTTTATGAGTAATTGCGATCTGACGTGCGATTCTTTGCGTAAGTTACTAGAGATTTTCTCTGTTCTTTTGCATTGAATTATTATGAAATAGAGTGATGTTGTATCTTATTACATAAAGCTTAAGGGTCCATAGGCGGCGGTAACCCTATCCTATTCCCTTAGCACAGGGCAACCTAGTTTGGGCTCCTGTCTCCCACATACGATTGTACTACATATATTCTAGACTAAAAATGTAAACCAAAATGTTTTGTGGGAGTGAATAAATAAACTGTTATTATTATTATTAAACTGTTATTATATATCTTACAAAAAAAAGTCTTCGATAAACTCGTTAATCAAGAGTACTTTCTTTGCCTCAATTTTTCTGATCGGCTGCTCCACACGGAGAACTTGCGATTCAGCCCTATAAATGTAAGCCCTGGAATGGCTTATCCTAAAGATGATTTTCAACTTTACTCATACTTATGCAGTCAAGAATAAGGAGAAATCCATTAGGAGTCTATAATAGAAGTAAAGTTGGGTCACGCCAGACTCCTACAGATTTACGATTGTGCATTGCGGATCTTGCATTGCCAAATTGCTTTCAGGCAGGGATGGCAAACGTTCAGGACTGTTGTTTTTATTTAAAGATATATTTATATATTAGTATTCATTATGTGATCATCAGTCACGCCACGAGCTTTACGGTGAAGGAAACATCTAGAGGAACCGTGCAAACGTTTGAGAATAATTTTTAAAGCCGTATGTATAGTCGTGCTTGAGTAACGACGATGGACGCGCCATCTGTCACGTTAGCACCTAAAATATATCTATCTTAGGTGCTTCTATAAATATATAAGTGAAGATAAACACAGGTACATACATTTCAGCACGAGTTCTTACGGGGTAGGCAGAGATTATAGAGCGCCCGTTCTTTCTAGATTTACATACCTCTTTCGTTTCGTCCAGATTCATCAGTCTCTTCATACATGCTCCTTGTTTTCGTGTTCTCGTAACGTTCCGTCCTTGAGCGTCCGATCAATTTGATCTAGGTATTTGGAACGTGGTCGTCTTCTGCCTCTTCTTGCAGACACACTTTGAGATTGAAAACTTTAGTTTTCAAGCATTGCGGTATGGATGACGAGAAGACTCGACGTAGTTTCCCAAACGCTGCCCAGCCCAGCTGGATCCTCCTCTTGGCCTCCTTCTCAAAATTGTTTTTACCCAACTGCAGAAACTGCCCAAGGTACGTGTACTCGGAAACAATTTCAAGAAGGTGGCCATGTACGACAACCTGTCCCGGATCAATGTGGCCATTGATCATGACTTTGGTTTTATCCAAATTCATGCCGAGACCGATGCGTCGCGAGGCTGCAGCTAGGCCGTCCAGCATCCGGTTTAGCTCCTCCAGCGACTCCGCCATTAGGACTATGTCATCAGCGAATCGCAGGTGTGAGATGTAATCGCCGTTTACGTTGATGCCCTTACCTTTCCAGTCCAGCGTCTTAAAAACATCTTCCAACGCGCTCGTGAACAGTTTCGGGGATATCACATCCCCCTGTCTCACTCCCTTGCGCAATTGGATGGGTTTAGACTGCTGGCCCTGTACTTGGACACTCATGGTAGCGGCGTCATAGAGGCATCTCAACACCTCGATATAACGATAGTCCACTTGGCACCGCTGTAAGGATTCCAGAATAGCCCAGGTTTCGACAGAGTCAAAGGCCTTCTCATAGTCCACAAAGGCCAGTCACAGGGGCAGATTATACTCTTCGGACTTCTGTATAATCTGCCTCACTGTGTGAATGTGGTCTATGGTGCTATATCCTCCGCGAAACCCGGCCTGTTCCGGTGGCTGAAACTCGTCAAGTCTCCTGGCGAGACGATTCGTGATCACTCGTGAGAACAGCTTATAGACGTGGCTCAGGAGTGTGATGGGTCTGTAATTCTTAAGAAGGGTTTTATCTCCCTTCTTAAAGAAGAGCACAACCAAACTCTCGCTCCACGCCCTTGGAGTTCTCCCACTGTGAAGGACGGTATTGAAAAGCTTCTGAAGCTTCTGTATAATAGGGGCTCCTCCTGCCTTCAGAAGCTCTGAAGTAATTCCGTCCTCACCGGGGGCTTTTCCATTTTTAAGCTGCCTCAGAGCGAACACGATCTCGTCTTGACTGATGTCCGGCAGTTCGTCGGTATAGTGGCGTGTCAGGGTGGCTCTAGAATCATGGTCGCCTCGTCGCGAATGAGGGGCATGTGCAGCGTACAACAACAACAAATCTATCCCCGAGAAGCTGCTGAAATTTCTCGGTGCCCGCCATGATTTGGATTGGGTTAGGTCGGAGCGTGGACTTCATCAGACGGCTTCTCTCAAGCTTCAAGTTGATATTCAGAGAGCCTCGGAGAAGTCGGTGATCGGATCCGGTGTTGAACCTGCTGATCACTGAGACATCTCTGAATATGTGCTTGCTATCTATCATGATGAAGTCGATCTCATTTTTTGTCACAGTGTCGGGGCTTTGCCATGTCCACTTCCTTTGAGGCTGTTTCTTAAAGAAAGAATTCATTAAGAACAGCCCCTCTTTCTCTAGGAAGTTGACAAGCATTTGCCCCCTGTGATTCCTAACTCCATAGCCATGCGGGCCTATTCGGGATTCGTTGCCACTCTGGGTTCCCACCTTGCCGTTAAAGTCCCCCATAACAACGTTGAAGTGAGCCTTAGTGGTGTTGTGTAAGGCTTTGGATATGTCTTCATACATATCCTCCACTTCATCATCCGAGTGTGTCGAGGTCGGTGCGTAAACCTGTATGACCTTCATGCTATATCGTTTGGATAGCCGAAGGATCAGCTACGCTAACCTGGTCGATACACTGGAGATTTCTTGGACGTTGTTAGAGAGGGCCCTATTGACGAGGAAACCTACGCCACCCTGGGATGTTTTATCACCCTCACGAAAGTAGAGAAGATGGCCCGAGTCTAGGGTTACGGTGTCCTCCCCCTCTCTACGGACTTCACATAACCCCAGAATGTGCCATTTAATGTTCTCTAACTCCACTTCCAACTGCGCTAGATGATGGTCAAGCCTCAGAGTACGTCCGTTAAACGTTGCCAGGGTCAGATTTGAGTGGTAGCCTGAGGTAGCCCGGTGATTCTTAGCACCCCCTGCCGCGCCGTTACCGTGGCCGCTACCATGGCCAGGAATAGCGAGGCGGCCGGGAACTAGGGGTCATTTCCTTTCTCCTTTTGTCATTGGGGGGTAATGCCCATAATCCCCACGCTGGGCATGCGGGTTGGGGATCGCAGTTTGGTTGTAAATTTGTTCTACGGGTGGCGCTGCTGCCCGCCTCCCGGTGTATTTCCCTTAGTCGCCTCGTACGACACCCACGGGAAGAGTTGGGTTGGTGCTATTTTAAGCCGACACCACACAGCAAGAACTCAAAGTCAACTTTTATTTCAGAAATAAAATGTTTCATTCAACTCAAAGCCAAAGATAATGTCCGCAGACGTATTGGTATGTATATTGGGTGGAGACTGTATGTATGTGTGTGAGTACATATATGAAGGTGCAATATTGGTACTAAACCGGCAGCCACTTGAAAGCGTTCCCAGACATTTAGCAATTTATGAAGTTCGTTGTGAAACGATCCGTACATATATGTACGGAGTGTGTATCACCGTGGCGTAATGAAAACAATGCTCTCTAAATATTTTTAAACAAACATAAATGCACATCACCACACCATCCCCGAAGGCGTAGGCAGAGGTCGGTAGTGTTTCGTCGGAGATGTATTTTAGATCTCAAAGTAACAGATGCTTGAGTAACGGCGATGGACTCGCCATCAGTCACGTTGGCAACTAAAATAAATATATCTCTGGCGGAAAGTGGGTGAGTGGGTACTACCTATACACCTCTGCCTATCCCTTCGGGAACCCTTGTGGGAAGGCGTGAGGAGGAGTCCATACGGCGCTTTTTAAGGAAGACTAATATGCTGAAGCTGAAGAGTCATCTCTTCTCAAACAAACAGCAGATTTTTAGGCAAAAATAAGGTCACGATTGTCCATTGATAACTATTCTTATTACTGTCTCCTATCGCATACTTGACCAACCGTTCCATTTTCAAAGGTATCATGTATATAATTTGTACCTCAGGGATACAAATGTCGGTCATATAAAGCTTTAATGTTTAATTACGGATGAACTATATTCGCTTCGGTCTGAAAACATCCATTCCTTTGTACGACGCTTCCACCTACACAAACGTTACCTTCCACCAATATAAATTGAACCTTGGGTGTGTATTATTTTGGCTCTTGAGGTAAGTCTTTTCACTGGCCTCTAGGGGAGGGACGGATCAACTTGCACCGGTGCTAACTATGTTTACACAAATCGCGAGAAGCTTTTGTAAGTCAACATGAATAGAGCCGCGTGCTCGCGTGTTCACCATACTGTTGTTGTCAAAGTGCATTCGTGTTCAATTCTATGAAGATACTATATATATCTATTAATAATATAAAATTTATAAAATACTAGCTGTCCCGCCCAGCTTCGCCCGGGTGAAAAAGTAAAATTTCCTGAAACACGATTGCAGCGCCACCTATCGGGTCCAATTGTGATGTAAGCTATCCTTTCTTTTAAGTTAGATCAAACTGCATACGGTGTGCAAATTTGATTGAAATCGGTTAAGTAGTTCAGGAGCCCATCGTGGACTTGATTGCCATAAAAAAGGTTATAGTGAGTCAATCTTAAAAGATAGACATATGCTGTCGCGGAATTTTTTTAGAACTTTTAAAGAGGAACCATTCCCTCCAACATGATATTTTCGTAACTTAAACCGTTCACGCAGCGTACGCAACGGAAGCTCTCAAAAAGGAATATTTTTTCCCGTTCTGGCAACATTATTCATTTATGCTTCGCTCCTATTGGTCGTAGCGTGATGTTATATAGCCTAAAGCCTTTCTAGAGAAATGGACTATCCAACACAAAAATAATTTTTCAATTCCAACCAGTAGTTCCTGAGATTAGCGCGTTCAAACAAACTAACAAACTCTTCAGCTTTATAATATTAGTTTAGATTTTTCATTGAAAAATAAAAGTAGCCTGAGTTACTCAATATCAATAACAATAATTAAATACCAGTGAAACTTTGCTTTTAGTACCATAAGTACTTGCATTTAGCAAGGCATTTTCTTTGATATTACAAATAGACATTTCAATTTTATTTATTATCCAGGTAAACATTTTGACATCACTAACTGGCATTGAAAGCTCACCAATAAAATACTAGTTACGCCTCGGGGTTTCATTCGCACTAAATTTGACTGCTCTGCTTCCTTGGTTAAGCCTGATGTTAGATATCCTGTTGCCTCGTCCACTAAACGAGCTGTAATAAAAAAAATAATAGTTTTATTTCAGCAACACTGGCAACCATAAAAATACATCAATCATCTAACACGTATACAAAATCACAAATATAAATAAGAATTACAATAAATTAAATTATATACAATTCAATTCAGGCACACAATTGAATTCATTTTATAACATTATAATGTATTAAAAGATTATTCATTATTGATGTAATAAATAATGCAAAAATATTTTTTCAATAGGTTCTTGAGGTTTGCGAAATAAAAGCTACAAACTCTGTATCTTTATTATATTAGTAAAGACGTGTACTCATAGCGATTCTACACAATTTGTCTAAAAACAACCAACATTTGCCTGAATGGGTCCAAAACCCACTGTACTTAGCTACTGCAAGCATCGCTAATTTTATCCTCCCCACAAGCATATAGCTATGAATAAGGTACATAGTTAAATGTCTCGCCCATCTATTTTCGAACATCCACTCGAATGCACCTTATTTTCAATAGGGTAAAGCTTAAATTTGCCACGCAAATACCTCTCGTATTGACCTGAACGAAACGGGACCAGAAATAGGTCAGGCCAGGTCGCAGTCTCTTCAGTTCATTTAATTGCTTTGAACATTCATTAATAAATTGCTCTTTTTTTTGGTTTTTCCATTGCAAAAAATGTATTTATTCCTTCTGCTCTTTTCAATTTCGTTGAATGTTAACCAATGAATAAATTGAACCAATGAAAATATACAAGATGCGGTTCGCGGCTCCACCCGCATTAAATACTATAATATATATACTTATGTATTAAACGCTCGAGCTCGTGGCTTATTAATCTCTAAGAGATAGCTCTCAAGAGTCGTGGTGAGTTTTTCTGAACTTAAGTACAGTGATTAGTCACACCACGAGCTTTACGGTGAAGGAAAACATCGAGAGGAAACCTGCATACGTCTGAGAAGAAATTCAAAGGCGTATGTATAGTCGTGCTTGAGTAACGGCGATGGACTCGCCATCTGTCACGTTGGCACCTAATATACCTCTGGCGGAAAGTGGGTGTATGGGTATTACCTATACACCTCTGCCTACCCCTTCGGGGACCCTTGTGGGAAGGCGTGAGGATAAGAATTTAGAGTTATTTAATATGTGATTAATAATAATTAGTTTCAAGAATAACAAGCAATCAGTTTCGTCCAAAATACTAACCATAAACATTAGTAATTATTGCGCTACGTATCGCATTTATCATACACGCACATTGTGGGTTTCCGCGCAACTGTTTTTGTACATTAATAAATTAAAACTCACTTCATTTTGACGCGTTATGTAATCGATTGCGGTGCCTACCTTTACCTTTAGAAGGTAAAAACCTACAATTATCTGTTAATCATAGATGAATTGAAATAAACGTGACAGCTTAATTAAACTATGCTAAATAAATACCTTCGGATAATTCCACACAAATTGAGCTAGTTCCAAATTAAGCAAAGCTTGTGTTATGGTAACTAGACAACGATATATTTACTTATATATAGATAGATATATACATAAATACATAGGACATCCAAGACTAAGGTACAAATACTCGTGTTCATGACACAAATATCTGCCCTCAGCGGGATTCGAACCCACGACCTCAAGTTTCGCAGTCAGGAGCTCTAACCACTAGACCAGACGGCCGGCAAATAAATACCTTAGGATAATTCCACACAAATTTATATAGTCCTAAAGTCACCAAACCTTGTACTAAATATGGTAATCTTGGGGTGGGTGAGTACTGATAACCAGCAGCGAAAGAGGTGGTGTGTCTCCTGATGGGGGCTATAATCAAAGGACGTAAAGTCGCAGGGTTCCTTGGATATGCCTCCCTTGCTAGCAGGTGGAGAGTGCTAGCACTGGGTCACCAGTAAAAGGCCACAAGCAAATATTCTCTCCACGTCGCCCTAGGTGAGGCTCCAGGAGAAGCCAGCCAGGTGGGCCGCCATTGGGGGAAGGTCGGGTAACGGCACCAGCGAGTGGGTTGGTTGGTAGTGAGATGTTTCTCACTAGCGGAGAGTTTTGTCGTATTAAGCCGGGTCTCCAGCGACACTGTTTTGTGTTTTCAAACACCAAATATCAAACATCTAACAGAATATGGGCGTGGCCTAACTGTCTTGTTAGCTCAAACAAGCAAACATGTTATCCTACACGGACGGAAAATATCCCCGTTCGGCTGCGGGGGAGGGGTAATTTCATTTCATCGTTGCTTGCGAGCATGGAGGTTGTATGTAAAGTAACTCCTGGAACATCAAGGACGTCTTCTTGGTCCGGAGTAATTTGTCAAGTAGATGTTTAATGTTCATGTTTAAAAGTCGCAGAAGACTGAAACTTTTTGCTAACATGTTTGGTAAACATTTGTTCGTTTTCGGAGATACACACGCCTTTTGTGGTTTCATCAGGTGGACGTGGTGGTAAAGAGTAGCCCGTCAGGTCTCCCTTCATCATAGCTTGTCTACGCAGTAAATGAGCGTCATTGGAAACTAGATTCTGTATTGATTCACAGAATAATTATACGTACACGTAAATTGGAACTTATTAAATGAACGCAACAGTTTAGATAACTACGCTTCAATTAAGCGAGTACTTTATAAATACCAGATGTTTATTACATCTATCAATGCTAGCTATCAGTATGAGAGTCGTTGTTGCTCTGATATTTTGCTTAGTCTTGGTAAGAGTCAGATGTAGTGGGAATTATCGATATGGCAACTTTACTATTCCACCGGCTGAAGATCAGGTGCGACAATTTAAGTTAGAAAACCCGGTATGTACCTAGTAATAAGTAGTTTGAAACCTATAATCTTCCTTAACTTATGTCACATAGGTTAAGGAAGATTATAGGCTTATGGCTACCGACAATAAGAGCCGTTGTGGTGGAGTGGTTTGAGTCGCCTGTAACATAAAGATTGCAAGTTCGATGTCCTGATGCACCAATGAGTTTTTCTCAACTTAAGTACAGTGATTAACAACGCGACTTTTACGGCAAAGGAACCCATCGGGTGGAAACCTGTGTACGTCTGAGAAGATATTCAAAGGCTTATGTATAGTCATGCTTGAGTAACGGTGATGAACTCGCCATCTATCACGTTGGCACCTAATATATCCCTGGCGGAACGTGGGTGTGTGGGTATTACCTACACACTTCTGCCTACCCCTTCGGGGACCCTTATGAGAAGGCGTGAGGATATTTTATTATTTTATTATTATAAATTATATTATTATTAATTTTCAAAAGTCACTGAGCCTCATTGTTACCGTCCATAATAATATGTATGTATACAAAAACCTACTTTACCTACGATGGAGTAGGATGTGCTTACCTGAAGCTACACTACTACTAAGTTAGATGACACCAAAGTCTAACTTGATAAATTGTCTATACTATCGGATGGTATTCGGTTTCGGATGGGATCGAACATGGTACCAGTGGTTAGCTACTAACGTGATCCAATTTAATTATTCCAGAAACCCATCGGACTATGGACAACGACCTCAGGTGAGCCGGTCGAAATAAGAGAGACACTTACATTGAATTCGGATCAAATAGTCAATGCCAATCATCTGGATTTAAATACTCATTTGAATGCTGAAAGGGTACCTGAACGACTAGTACATGCTAAAGGTACTGCAGCACTGGGATATTTCGAAGTCACCCATGATGTGTCTAAATATACGAAAGCAAAAGTTTTCAACAAAATCGGGAACAAAACACCTTTGGTTGTCAGATTTTCTCAGTCCATCCAAAATCTAGGTGGAAGCGATGTAAGCAGAGAACAAAAAGGGATGGCTGTAAAATTCTATACTGAGGAAGGAAATTTGGATTTGCTATGTTTGTCTGTACCAGTTTACTTGTACAAAGACCCGATTCATTTCCCACAAGTTGCACATATATTCAAGAGAAATCCACGCACCAATTTGATCGACTTCACGGTTGCGTGGGATTTCGCCACTTTAAGGCCGGAAAATCTACATTTATTTTTTTACGTTTTTTCCGATTTTGGAATTCCAAATGGTTATAGAAAAATGGATGCTTTCCCTATTCACACATATGAAATATATAATGAAGAAGGTGATAAGTATTATGTACGGTTTAACTTTAGGACCGAACAGGGCTTAGAGTTTTTAACAACGCAACAAGCGCAAGCTATACAAGCTACTGATCTTGATTACTTTACAAGGGATCTGTACAACAATATAGCTGCAAATAACCCCCCTTCCTGGAGACTTGAAATGGACGTGTTAACTCCAGAGGACTTGAAACATTTGTCTTACGATCCGTTTGATGTTACAAGGTTGTGGAAAAATGGTACTTATTTCACCAAGCAAATTGGTCGCTTAGTTGTGAATAAAAACCCTGACAACCAATTTCGGACGGGCGAAAAAAGTGCTTTCAATCCTTCTAACCTTGTACCAGGAATATATGGGCCAGTTGATATTCTATTCAAAGGTAGACAATTGTTTTACAAAGATTCTCATAACTATCGTTTAGGAGCAAACCATAACAAAATTGAAGTTAATCTTCCGTTGTATGCCAAAACTTATGTTCGCGACGGTGTTGAACCTGTGAGTTATAACATGAAAGACATACCTAACTACTATCCAAACTCTTTCAATGGACCCATTCCGTTTGTTGACGAAAGTAAGCCTAAAGAGCAGCTGCTATTGCTTGCAAGCAATGCAGTGGACTTTGAACCTTTAGCAGAATTCTATAAAACCACCCTTGGTAGTGAAGCACACAGACAAAGGTTTGCACAGAACGTCGCGAACAGTTTGACATTTGTCACGCCACCTGTTTTGGAGAGAGTTATAAAGTTCTTGTACCTTATAGATACTGATTTAGGTAAACGCGTCATAGTTGCATTAGAAGTGGCTCGGACAGCTGTCAATTCCACTACTATTACGGGTTAAACAGACATTAGCCACGACAAAAAGTAATTTTCTGTATTTACAATTAACTCAAATCTTAAAACAATGTTATTGATTTTAACTTAAAAACGTTGTGTGGCTCAAATTACTTATAGTTTGGATAACCTATGATTTATGCTTCTATTGTTAGTTTATGTTTCAGATGTATGAAATATTAAATAATATTACTTCTGCCTTTGTTTTATTTTCACCTTTGGTAATAAATAGGCATAACATCCCTTTGCTTTCTTTTTATTTAGATATCGAATACTTAGAGTGATATCATATTTCTTACTCTGTATACTTATTTTAACTAATGTCCGAAAAGAAAATTAAAACTATTACTTGAATGGTTGTGCAAATTTCAGGGCATAATGGCTGGTCATGGTGCTGGTTAACATACTACCTCAAGCTTTTAATTTAGAAGATCTGATCCCCTAAGCAAGACGAATGTTTGTATTTTAATGCAATTTATATGAAATTGTGTTCGAAAACATTTCAGGCTGTAATTGTAAATTTTTCGTTAGCCGCTTGCGTTCCTGGATGTGTTTTGATTCTGCGGTAAGTACGGTTTCAGAAATCTGTATGCGAGGGTATCCCATAGGGAACCTTTGTGAATAAAAAAACAGCATTACCGTCCATACGTTATTTCACCCACCATATATATAAGTCAAGAACATATCATCGCGCCGAGACCCTTACGAGGTAGGTAGAGAGAATAGAGCGCCAGATTTCCCTAAACTTACATACCACTTTCGCTCAACGAAAATAAAATATATTTATTTGTGTTATACTTACCCTGTGGACCGATTTAATAAATTCAGGGACATATATACCCATTTAATTCGATATATTTAATTTAGTTAGGAAACAATGTGTGTTAAAAAAACAATAACATCTAATACTTTCAAGAACGTGGATCATTATGAAAAATGGCGATTTCCTTTTATTGAATAGACAACGCAATTATGCATTCATACTTTATATAAGGCATCGCAAACGATTATAATTTTCATTCCATTTCCGAACATGATGGGAGCGGCTTTAATCATTTTGTTTGCACTATCAAATGTTCAGTACGTCATAAGTTATCGATATGACAATTATACTGAAAATCCCGCCCGATGGCAAATAGATGAATTCAGACATAAATATCCGGTACGTGACAATACACATAACTGTACATTGTTATTTTCCTACGATATATGGGACTAATTACGAACTTTATTCCAGGAACCAATAGGACTACTAACTACGAGTGCAGGAACACCAGTCGACCTTAGAGACACAGTAACAGTTAATTCAGAACTAAATACCAATAGATTCCTTTTTGACCGACTTACTCATTCGGAAGCAAGTAGAATACCCGAGAGAGTTGTCCATGCGAGAGGAGTTGGTGCATTTGGATATTTCGAGGTGACTAATGATGTCTCTAAGTACACAAGCGCTGATGTCTTCAATGAGATCGGCAAGAAAACGCCTCTTGTTATACGCCTCTCCACAACGCCTCAAAATATTGGCGGAACCGAGCTCATAAGAGAATTGAAAGGATTTGCTGTAAAATTATATACCAAAGAAGGAAACCTAGATTTGCTTTGTCTAAATACACCTGTGTTTGGTATGAGGGATCCAATAACTTTCACAAACTTCGCACATTCTTTCCGAAGGAATCCACAAACGAATATATTTGATAATACAATGAGATGGGACTTAATTGTTCTTAGGCCATCGCTACTCAACCTATTCTTGTGGCTTCAATCAGATATTGGAATACCGAAAGGATACAGAGCTATGGACGCTTTTCCGATTCACACATATGAATTAAGCAATAAGCACGGCGAGACACACTATGTTAGATTCAATTTCAGAACCGAACAAGGTTTGGACAACTTTACATCATCTGAAGCTATGGCATTAAGAGCCACAGACCCGGAGTTTTTCCCTAAGGATTTATACAATGCAATCAAAAAGAAAAACTACCCATCTTGGAGACTAGATATGGATATCATGACACTTGCTGATATTCAAAAGCTAGATTACAATCCATTTGAGGTAACGAGATTGTGGAAAAGAGGAACATACCACACCGCGACAGTAGGGCGGCTAATACTGAATCAGGTAGTCGACAACCAATTCAAAGACGTAGAATTGAGTGCGTTCAATCCTGCCAATCTAGTTCCCGGTATACCGGGTCCAGTCGATTTCCTGTTCAAAGCTAGAAGATTGGTTTACCGGGATACTCAGAATCATCGTTTAGGAACCAGTCACAATAAAATCGATATTAATGTTCCGATACACGCAAAAACTTACAACAGAGACGGGAAACAACCGTTAAGGGAAAACATGGGTAATGCCCCGAATTATTATCCCAATTCATTCAACGGCCCTATGCCTTCCGTCGATGAAAGACGTCCTGCGGAAACTTTGTTGGTCCTTGAGAGCCATGCAGTTGATTTTCAGCCCTTGAAAGAATTTTATAATGAAATCGTAGAGAGCGACGCACACAGGCAAAGGATTGCAAATAACCTTGCTGCCTCACTAGAAACTGTTCTTCCAGATGTAGTAGAAAAAGCTTTGAAGCTGCTAACTATGATAGACCAAGATTTAGGAAGGCGAACTAAGAACGCATTACATAAGCTTCGAGTTATTGCAAGCAAGAGAACTACCGAGCAACATAAACTGATTGAACAATGCATCGTAAGAGAGCCTTGCAAATATGGAAATTGAATCCAATCCATCAAAATCCAAAAAAATTTTTAAATGTTCTATTGTAATTGTGTAATATATTGTTTTACAATATGTTTTTCATGTATCGCGCTCGTAAAGTTTGGTTGTTATATCACATTGCCTATTAAGCTTTAGATTTTGTACTAAAAGACAGTACTGTGTATAGTCAAATAAAATAAATAACATAAATCATATTATTGTAATATTTGATGTATCAGACAATTTCAATAATACATTTGGAGTGGTTGAAACAATTTTCGCTTTTGCCAGAAAATCCATTCTTTACCATGTTCTGGAAACCTTATTCGCTATCACAATAGTTCACAAGGGCAGTGGAATTCAGCTGTGATATTTCCATTTTACTTTATTCCTCTTCTATTCTATCCCTCCTTTCTCCTCACTTTACTGCTTGGTTTTTAGGTGATCTATGGTTATCTGTCACTTATACATTTTAAAACTTCGCCTCTGATTCGTCAGCTAAAGAATGAATAACTTACTTATCCTTTAGAACAAACGTTAGTATGTGTCCGTATAGGATTATATTTTCTTATTTTCACGCCTACACTAATCTTTTTTTATTTCTTATCTACCTACTCACCTTTGCCTACCCAAAGGTGAGTAGCTAGTACCTACACACCCACTTCCCGCCAGAGATATATTTTAGGTGCCAACGCGACAGATGGCGAGTCCAACCCCGTTACGTATTTTCACATGCAAGCATAATTCATATAAGCATATGACTTAAAAAAACGTTCAACTAAGCGGGAACGAGAAAGTAGTACGACAAAGGAAATAATTTCAATAAATATTAAAGTATAGTTAGTTAGATCGATAGTTATAGACATGGTTTAAGAGCACGAACTTAGGTTTGTCTAATACTAGCTGTTTCTAATCTAGTAGAACTAAGTAATGCTACTGATACTTAAGAATTCCAAATTTAAAACGATCACCAAGCATTTCATACATTTTGTGATCTGCTAGACAGGACGAAACATTTAGGATTAGTTTCTGCTATTGAGTTAAAAAAGAGCCATGGTGGCCGGGGGATACGTGCAGTGGTCTGTAACATAAAGATTGCAAGTTGGAATTCCCACTGTAGCATGACGTTTCCGAACTGAACTGAACAGTGATAAGTCACACCACGAGCTTTATGGTGAAGGAAAACATCGAGAGGAAGCCTGAATACGTTTGAGAAGAAATTCAAAGACGTATGTGTTTGAGTAACGGCAATGGACTCGCTATCTGTAAACGTGGGCACCTAAACTATATCTCCGGCTAGTACATTTGCAACAAAAAAGTTACGAATTTTAAATGTTAGCTATTATATTCGTAGTATGTACAGTAAACAGTAACCAGATTAGTATGAAAAACAAGCAACGGCCGCACTAATGATGGAAATGGCGCTTGGAAATGTTGGGACCATATAATGATAGAAATAGCTGTATTAAATTAAGTCGTCTCGGACGACTTAATTTGCCTACCAGATAATTCCTACTGAAGTTCTAGAAACCTTTCTCATCACAGACACACAGCGCTGACAAAAAAAATGGTATTTTACCCAAAAACTTGGAACAGAAGGTTTCGTGTTTTCCTCCCCCAATTAAACTCGTTTAGTGCTATCTCGAAGTCTATCTACGGTCTGGACAGTAAGCCAACTACTATGGAACCTTAGAAAAACAAATGAGCGGAAAGGTAGTTTTTGTTGTAAATATATTTTTCATATATTTAACAAATGCCAGTAAAATGCCAGTATGATTATGCACCGGAAAGTTTATACTGTTCAAGTATTATCGAGCAAGTAAATTGTGTGCTTCCTGATATTATGACCAATTATGAAATCCTAAGAAGCTATTATAAACTCGGTGAAATCTGTTCATCGGCTGTTTCAATTAATACAATGATGCAGTTGGTCGTTTGTGTATTATGTATCACCATAGTAGTGAATTACGCGACTGGCTACCAACATGTAAATTCTAGTTTGGACGCAGTGGCATTGCAGTTGGACGAATTCAGGCGTCAACATCATGTAAGTAAATTCCTTCAGATTATTCGTACTACATTTAGTATGTACCAACAATGTATTTTGTCCTTGACTGTTTTATATTGTTGTTATACAACTACTTCTTACATTACAGAGTCCAATAGGAGTATTGACCTTGAGCTCGGGAGACCCTATTGAGATCAGAAAAACAGTATCGTTAAATAGTGAAACATTGTCAAATGACTTTCTTCTGGACAAATTTACAACATTTGACGGAGAGAGGACACCAGAGAGAACAGTCCACGCAAAGGGCAACGGTGCTTTTGGATACTTTGAGGTTCTAAACGATGTCTCTAAATATACTAATGCTGACGTTTTCAACGGCATAGGTAAAAAAACACCATTACTTGTACGATTTTCGGGATTTTTGCAACGCCTAGGAGGTCATGATTTGAGCAGAGACTTAAAAGGCATGGCTATAAAATTATACACTGCAGAGGGCAACCTTGATTTTATATGTCTTCACCTTCCTATCTTTACTCATAGGAATCCCCATAACTTTGTTGACTTTAGACATGCATTTAGAAGAAATCCACAAACTGGCTTGCTAGATAATACAATGGCTTGGGACTTCCTCACTCAGAAACCCGAATCACTTGGACAGTTTTTAAGGTTACAATCTGATAGTGGAATTCCGAATGGTTACAGGAAAATGGACGGTTTTCCTATACATACTTATGAAATAAGCAATAAACATGGGGAGAGACATTATGTGAAATTCAATTTTAGAACGGAACAAGGTCTTGAAAATTTGACTACTTCGGAAAGTCTAGCTCTAGCAGCATATAATCCCGATTACTTTGGAAGAGATCTGTACAACTCTATCACAGCAAAAGACTACCCATCGTGGAGACTGGAAATGGATGTCATGACTTTAAATGACGTAAAAAAAGTAAATTATAATCCATTCGATATGACACTATTGTGGAAAAAGGGAACATACCGCACCGTACAAATTGGTCGTTTAGTACTAAACGAAGTAGTTGAAAATCATTTTAGGGATGTAGAACAAGCGGGATTCAACCCTGGAAATTTGGTTCCTGGCATACCGGGCCCTGTTGATTTTATGTTCAAGGCGCGTATAATTTTCTACTTCCATGCTTTAATTTACCGGTTGGGTGTAAATCACAACAAAATTGATGTAAACTTGCCAAAGTATGCAAAGACCTATAATAGAGATGGTTTGCCTCCAGTGAGAGACAATATGGGAAATGCTCCTAACTATTATTCAAACTCATTCAACGGACCAGTGCCTTTTATAGATGAAACTCGACCAAAGGAACGCCTGACCGTTCTGGAAAGCAACGCCGTAGACTTCGGAGAACCTGCTAATTTCTATAACAACATTGTAGAGAGCGATGACCACAGGAAAAGAATAGCAACTAATTTGGCTCTGACCCTTGAAAACACGTCCTCCGACGTGCTACGTAAAGCATTAAAATTGCTGACATTGATTCACGTAGATCTTGGTAGACGAGTGACGAAGGAGCTGAAGAGATTGTGGGCGGCAGCTAAGAAGAAGTCTGAAGACGATTACATAGAGATTGGACAATGCATTGAGAGAAACTTAGAGAAATATTAAACTCTTCATACCTATATTTAGGTTTCAACGAGATAATGGGTCGATTACACTCGTTCAATATTAAACTTATACCTCCTTTTAAAGATGATTTAAGGTGATCACACTTTTCTGCAAAAATGTTCGAATGGCCAGATTAAGTGTGGTTTCTTGAGCGTTTCAGTTTCACAGTACCCTACAATTCCTAATAACCTTCCCGCAAGCCGATTTCAAAACTCCTCAGCATACGTAGACAGACCAACCTCGGGTATAATGAATTGACGTGCAAATCACCTGATATTGTTGTGTTTTTTGATTCCTATAAGAAACTAAAAAAAAAACATAAATAAATTGTTTTCCCTACAATCTAATGCAATATGATAATAATAGCTTATAACTTCTATAATTATTAATTAATTTATCACAATTTACTATAACGTGTTGTTAAACATTGGGAATGTCGTGTACATCCGTAATTTGCATTGTAATATAATTAGAGCTATATTTATTTTTCAATTGTAACGATTATATCTACGCTGTGGATGTACCTAAGGAACAAATAAATAAGATGAGACTGAGGTTGAGGTACATTAAGCATGTCTCAAAAATCAAATCTCAATTTGAGTTCATCGCAACAATTTTGACAAACAGTCAAGCACAAACAGACTTGAAAAAGGCTTACAACTAATATTTCAAGTAGAATTATGAAGTACCAATTTCCATTAAAAATCTATACGTATGGGTATTTACTACAAAGATGGAAAAATATTGTAATAACGAATACTGCCTAAAAGTAGGTACTTGCAGTTGGCGTTGTTCTTTCAAAAAATAAAAAGGAGTTAGTGAGTTGAAAGTAAAAAAGTTTAAAGTATAACAGTAAACCTGTAGCTTTTATTTAAAACCTTTTATTTAGAATATAGTTATGTTAAAATTGTAGAAGAAAGTCGTCTGAATTTGTCATTTTGTCACAATACTTTTACTTATAATTACATACTATATAATCATAGCTATGGACCTTCGGGGCTCGAACGTGCAATAGACTGTTCAAACCACACGGTCACTTCAAAACTTAAGCTTTTGGCATTAAAAGGTCTTAGAAGTATCACAATCATTACGTAACAAACTTAAATTGTCGGGGAAATGAGTCGTACAACTAAACAGTTGGTGACGTCCGCCATCGTGTCAGATTATGTAAATATAAGTTTATGGAGGGTTATTCCGTGCTCGTTGTTTCGGAAAATTCCACAGCGGCCATTCTACTGGAAGCTTCGGGCCTGGACACGATGTGTTCATACATATTGAACGTGCTACGTAGTTCGTTATGTAGGGAGGGTTGGAAGATCGTAGAATCTTTAAAGGGATAGTAATTTACTAGAGTACGTACTGATATAACTTCACCTGAAACACAAAGATTGCAATTTACAACCCCGAGTGTGTCAATGTGTTTTAACCAGCTTAAGTAAAGTTAATAATCACACTACGAGCTTTACAGTGAATGAAACATCAAGGGGAAAGCTGTATGTTTGAGAAGAAATTCAAAGGCGTATGTATTGTCCTGCTTGAATAACGGCGATGGACTCGCCTTAACTGTATCTCTGGCGGAAAGTGCCTGTCTTTACGCCTACAACTTCGGAGACCTATGTGGGTTAGGCATTAATATATATTATGAATAATAATGTTTTTATTTGTTACTATAGATACTATTTGTTTTATTTATTCGTCTTGAGGATATATTCACAATACCCCACAACTTTTAGAAGACAACTGTTCTATTTTCGAACACAGCGTGTATAATACTTGTCTAATGAAAATAAGTTAAAAAAAAACATAAAAAAATTCACATTACCCATATGAAATATTTATTAATTGTTTAAACAAGGAAAATAATACGAATATTTATTTAATTCGACCGCAATATAAGCATATCATACGAAAACACATTGTGGGTTTCCCTTGTTATTCCTGAGTGATATAAACTTCCAAATGTTATTTATGAAATATATAAAGTATCCTATAATTTATGGTATTATACAAAGTAATAATAAATATAAACTACCTATAAATACATTAAATTTCCCAAATCTGTGTCACGCGGAAGGGTGCCAAGAAGACTGGCGGTATTGCCACGTTGTATGGCAATGCCGGCGAATATTTCACTCAGCGAATCACGCTGAGTGAAATATTCGCCAGCCCTCTTGTCACGGGAGGCCGCAAAAAGTTTCCTCGAGACATCCTTATAAGAATGAAGAGCATCTGTTCCCCAAGGCCCTAAGAGTTCCAACGAGACTCCAAACGCCGCATAAAAGTAGCCTTGGCTCTAGCTAGCATATGAACATCCTGGTTACCCATTTATTTACGAGCTGTGCCTGCTGTTTCACCAGCAAATCTGAATGCATTGATGGTTCTTTTCCAGGAATGAAACACCCTAAATAAAAATAATTTAAATCAAAATCTTTTATTCAACGTAAGGGACATAGGGAACACTTATTGAACGTCACATACTTAATAAAAGTGAAAGTACAACCGTTTCCAAGAAAATGTTACTCCAGCTAATAATTTCTCTCTGTGCTCATTTTCATCCGTTTCCGTTCAGCAATCTATACTTCTTCGCTAACTCAAGCATTTAAAATATGATTGTAAAAAAAACGCTCACGCCATCCCACAAGGGTCCCCGAAGGGATAGGGAGAGGTCTGAAGGTCGTATACCCACACACCCACATTCCCCCAGAGATTTATTTTAGGTGCCAACTTGAAAGATGGCGAGTCCATCGCCGTAACTCAAGCACGTCTTTGAATTTCATCTCAAACATATCCAGGGTTTCCACTAGATTTTATCCTTCACCGTACGAGGTAGGCAGAGAGAGTAGAGCGACAGGTCTCCAGACTTACATACATACCTCTTTCGCTTCGTCCGCATTCATCTCTTCATACATACTCACCGGTTTAAAAATACAAATTACTTATTATACGCGTTGTAATGATGAAACGTAAGAGAACTCTAAATCGAGAGGAAATTGGCGCTCTGCTCTCCGTTCCACTCAGTTCTACTCTAAGAGGCGAGATGACTTGTATGTTCATATGTATGCCATCATGTCCTCTTCAAGAAGCTTCATGAGATAATTTAAAGTTGCAGATAAAAAAAAACACAGTTTTATATAATTGATTTTATTGTTAAGAATGCAGTTTAAAATTCACTAATACTTTATCTCAGGGTTGTTCATAATTTTTGATACTATATAAGCAAGTACAATTAAATTATCAATTGATAGAAAATTTATCAAAAAAAAACATTTTCTGCTACTAAACAAGCCCTCGTCGCGCTTGGTAATTAAGCGCCATCTATGGACGGTTACAACCCAACAAGCAATGAATCTCAACAATGATTCTTCGCACTTGGTAGGAGTCTATAAACACTATGACTATTAGAATAGATTATATTTCCATCTCTGTCAAAAGTGAGACCAAAAGCATCAAATACGTTCAATATTTTATCTAGCTTCAATGTATTTTGGTTTACAACATATAAGCCATCGTCTAAACATACATATAACTTTCCTGTGGGACTTATGGCCAACGCCCTTACTCTGAAAATTGTTCCCTTTATTATTTCAACTACATCCTGGGTCCCTTGTTTCTGCCGGTATAGCCCTGTATTATTGTTGAAGTACATGATGTTATCATCGTCGATAATGAAGTTCAAAGCTATGGTGTCTTTTAAGTCTTCAAATAAACTGTAATCTTTTTTATTAAAAACAAACAACTTTTCTTCAGGATATGACGTAAAGAAGAGTGTATCTTTGTAATACATTTTCCATATATCCTTGTCTCCAGCTCCGAAGAAAGTCGTTTTATTCTTCCTCATATCAAACTTATAAATCCCGTCTGCGCCACCGACGAATATCTCCTTTCCTTCGTGATTGACTGCATGAGCGAATCCGTCTCTCACTCCTGGAATGTCGCTAAACTCTTTTGTTTTCAAGTTAAATCTGCCAGGTCTTGAAACTTCTGGTTGGCCTTTCACTCTATATCCGAAATACAGGTCATAAGAATTGTGATCGCAGTCCAGAAAAAACGGTCGGTCCAAGTTTGACACAAGGGTTTCCTTGTCATAGTATACTCCGTTTATCTCAGCCCCGCATTCTTCTCTAATTACCACAGCATGAGCTACGATGCAACACGACAGAAAAGCAAGGAGCTTCATTGTTTTACTGAAACAAATTTTTTATTTGAGATCTAACAAGAATAGACGTACACATTGTATGGGTACTTGAATATCATCTATACTAGCATTATATAGAGACTTTTGTAGCGTTAATTTCAGTAACTAATTATCTTATTTGAATCAATACTTTTGGATTTGATGCCTGTTTGTAGACGAAGGCTTTGCTATATAATCATTATGCTATAGCTGTCCCGCCCAGCTTCACCCGGGTGAAAAATAAAAAAAAAGGTTGAGTTTCATAAAATCCGTTCTTAGCTGACCTCTACACCGCGTAAGGACTACCAAATTCCAAGTCAATCGGCCTTATAGCTCCCGAGATTTCGTGATGAGTGAGTTAACAAATGGGATCTCCTATATATATAGATTATAATGTTGAAAGTTTCTAGAGCAAAAATTCTAGAGCAAGTGCATGAATTTGTATATCTAGGAAGCATGTTCACAAGAGATGGAAAGTATGAAAAAGATATTGAAAGAAGGATACCTGCTGGAAATAAGGTGAATGGAGCCATGTCGGCGTTGATGGGCAGTAAAAGTCTGAGCAAGAATGCTCGAGTTGCTGTCCACAACGCGATATTGGTACCTACCTTATTGTATGGCAGCGAATCCTGGGTATGTCAGAAGAAGTATGAAAATAGCTTGAATTCAGTCGAGATGCGATCACTTCGCAAAATGTGCGGCGTAACGATATGAGATCGAATCCGCAATGAAGAGATTCGCAAATCAACTGGCGTGAATGAGGGCGTGATTGTAAAGATGAAGAAAGGCATGTTACGTTGGTTTGGACACATAGAAAGGATGAGTGAAGAAAGATTGACGAAACATATATACCAAGCAAAAGTGTGTGCAAGAAGAGGCAGAGGAAGGCCACGTTCCAACTACCTGGATCAAATAGATCGGACTCTCAAGGACGGGAATGTTAAGAGTACTCGAAACCGACGAGCATGTATGAAGAGACTGATGAATGTGGACGAAGCGAAAGAGGTATGTAAGTCTAGAGAGAACTGGCGCTCTATACTCTCTGCCTACCCCGTTGGGGACTTGGCGTGATGATATGTATGTATGTATGTTGAAAGTAGAATTATAGTACTAGAGCCATAAGAATGTAGTGTAGTGAAGATCGAAGGCGTGAAGAAGTAAAAAAAAACATACCTTTTAAAGTATTCCTTTAAGTACACTCTTTATGTAAGCGTCGGCATGGGTCGAGAACGATGCTGCGATTCTGCGAATGCTTATTAAGTAGACTGAGGTAAGCTCTCTGCTACAGGCGTTTCATACGCGTACCTAAACACGGTACGAATTCAGAATAGAGTGGAGTCGTTATTAGACCATTTTCTATACTATGCTTTTATTAAATTTTCAGCATACATCTTGTTACTTAGCTTAGCTTAATAAAATATACATAGTTAATAATGAGTAAATAATACTAATGAAATAACTAAAATATATTATTTAAAGGCCGTATAAAAGAGCCGTGGTGGCCAAGTGGTTTGAGTAAATTGCCTGCGACACCAAGATCGCAAGTTCGAATCCCGACTGTACCAATGAGTTTTTCTGAACTTAAGTACAATGATTAGTCACACCACGTCCTTTACGGTGAAGGAAAACATCGAGAGGAAACCTGCATACGTCTGAAAAGAAATTCAAAGGCGTATGTATAGTCGTGTTTGAGTAACGGCGATGGACTCGCCATCTGTCACGTTGGCACCTAGTATACCTCTGGTGGAAAGTGGGTGTGTGGGTATTACCTATACACCTCTGCCTACCCCTTCGGGGACCCTTGTGGGCCATATTGGACTTTAACAACTCCACATGTTTGTGCGTCGGATTACAAGTGGGGTCAAAAGTTATCATTGCTGTTTGCTCTTTAATTACTTGTATGGCCTATAAGTTTATGCCTCAAACAAATGCCGCGTGTTTTATTTACAATAACAACAATTAATAATATTTACAAAGAACAGTTGAAACTAACTACTTACAGATAAAATATTTGTCCCAAATCGGTATCCCGAGGCAACGTGCCAAGAAGACTAGCAGCATTGCCACGCTGGATAGCAATGCTGATTCTCTGAGCGAGATATGTTCCAGCCCGCCTGTCACGAGAGGCCTCGACTAGACGGCGCGAGACCTCTTTAAAAAGATGGTGAGCCTCAGGACCCCAAGGCCCCAGAGTTTCAACCGCAAATGCAGCAAATATGTAACCTGACCCGAGACAGGCATACTTGCGGCGCTTGAAGCACTCCTGCTGAGCAGCAGCGGCGCCGGCCGCCACCGATGTGTCAGGAAGATGGGAAGGAGCCAGTGTATCGACACACGTAGCGTCCCACACTAAGGGCCGACCCATCCTCCATAGCATCAGAGACATACCGTCCGGCCTCCGGCCATCGCCGCGAGCGAGACCGACTGGTTCCAGCACAGCAGGCACGCCGGCGCTGACCAGAGCCCGGCGTATCAAGTCATTTATGGAGGAATGACGTGATATCCGGCCGGCACTGCTGATGCAGGATAGACCATGGTGTCCGGAGTCATTGACAATATCCCCGCAGTGACACCGATGTGGGACAATACATTTAGCGCCTAAACGTAGGCTCGCACACAATCTGAAGGTTGCATCATCTAACAGCGTACCGATATTAAAAGAGGGCAATGCATGAAGCCAGAGTCCGGACTCCCATCTAGCGATTGCCAGGAGACGGGCTCTATCAGCAGAGTTGAATGCACTATCGAGAAGTGCATTATAGGCCAACCTACTGATAGGCTCATCCCATTGTTTTTGTATGTGCGGACTAAGGGGAACATCTGTGTTTGGGCATGCCATAATCCAGGCATCTCTGGCCTCAGCCAAGTGCGAAACCTCACAGCCACTAAGTGACGTAATAAGAATATTTCCTATGAGGTCATGCACACCATGTACTGAAGCCAGAAAAGCCGGTAAGGCCACATCGGAAATTTTGCGTATTCCCAGACCTCCGAACCTAATAGAAAGGGAGGCCTGAGACCACGAGCGGTCGTCAAAAGATATATTTAAAACTGATGAGAGGGTAGACCTAATTGTGTCATCTAAACTGTGTAAAATTTTACGGTCTTTCCACATATGGCTACTACGTAAAACGTAGGTAAATTTGGGTACAAATAGACAGTGCCTAATAATGAAATAAGCCATGTGGCTCTTAATTTTTACTAAGTGGTCTGATGATTTTTGGAAATTTTTAATTTGGTCGTCCGCAAATGAGGGGAAAGCCTCGTCGAAGATAGGAGATCCTAAAAGGCGAAGTGAATTTTTGTCTAAAATATTTATATTTGGAGCCAGGGAGTTAAATTTTGAAATAGTGGAACGTTCAATCTCCGAAGTGAGATCGGAGATAAAAAGTTCGCACTTTGAAAAATTTAATTCAAGTCCGATTGACTTGAATTCAGAAATAATCAATTGGAGGTCTGACAGTACCGAATTCACGTCACCGCCCAGGGTCCCATCGTCCAAATATCAAATATTGAATTTAGAATTTAGTTTTGAAATTATAGGGTGTATCGCAAGGCTAAATATGGCCGGCCCAAGAGGGTCACCCTGCTGACAACCTACAGATGAGTTAATGAGATTGTCCTGATACATCAATTTAGTCGGAGAGCTGTAGCATTGCCACATAAAATTAAAAGCCGAAGGGATTCTTTGTTTCACCTGCGTCAACAAGGTACCCCTATCTACACTGTTGAAAGCGTTTTTAACATCCACCTTCAACACTACCTCAGCTCCGCGGTTATACAGAAGAGTTCTAAGAGAGTGAACAGCAGCCTCGCAACCACCCTTCGAACCAAAACCTAACTGCTTAGGCCGGAAATAGGTGGTCAGATCAAGAACCGCAGACTTGCAGCATAATTTAGCTGCGAGTCTGCGATACGTCGTACCGACGGCAATTGGTCTAATACCACCATCCTTCTTAGCCAAAGCACATAGGTTGGCTCCATACAGCACATCAAGGACGTCCCCGGGGACCTTACCTGACAACATTAAGTTGATCAGGTCTGTTAAGGCCTTCAACAGTGCCTCGGAGGACTCGCCTGGTGTTCCAACAAGCAAGTCCTTTAGGTGTTGTGGCGACAGACCATCTAAACCACCGGCCGAGCCACTGCGGAAGGACAAAACAGCGTCAAGAACGTCTCCAGATGATACCTGGAGTGAAACGTCGGATGGTTGGGGCGAGTCAGGGAGGTTGGAGGTGAAAGCTGGCAGCGGGTGCTTACTGCGCAACGCATCCAACGTGTCCGCATCATTTGCAGCTAGCGTATCGTTGGAAAAAAGAAGGCGAGCTGCACCCTTTACATCGCCATCACTTAATTTAGACTCTACATGTCGATACTTATTGTCACTCATCTCAAATTTTTTGTAATTTAGAACGGCTGGGTCAAGAGGATTTCGACAATTCATCTTTATATTTGAGGTGAGGGATGATGATGATGATGAAGTATTTTTCACGACATGTAGTACTGAATATGGAAAAATCAGCAGCTGTTCCCAAGCAAGCGTTGTATTGTCTGAAACCGTATCTCGAATTAATTTAGATAAAACATTTGTAACCGAAACGCGAGCCGCTCGGGGGATACGTTTAATAAGCGGAACAGATTTTTTATGGCGACTCAGCTTATCACAATGCCGCGTAATTCCCATCTTTTTTATTGGGTAGTTGATTTTGTTCCCGTAGATTCCGTATACGGAATTTGAGTTACAAAACTGGGCAAATGTGAAAATCTTGACGTTGTAGTCCCATTTCTAAAAATTGACAATTCTAGTATGTCCTTGAGTGAATACTCAGAAAAGGTCTCAGAAAGGGTACGCAGGGGTATTTTTGCGGCTGTAAATTTCTCCTCAGCCTATGCAGGATTCTCCATTGCAATGTTTGTGGTCTGTCATATATATATATATATGACAGACCACAAACATATATATATATATATATATAGATACTATGAGTATGTCGCATTTGTGTTATTGTGGTTATTAGTGTATAGTTATGATGGCATATTCAATGAGTCATGAATACGAGGAAATATTTTGAAATATAAATCTCCATAACATATTGACTGAATTAAGGAAATCGTAAGCAATCCAAACGACTAATTAATAAATTTAGATGAAAACCTGACCTTTCTTCATTATATCCACGCGAAGGTCACTACAATAACACTAAACTACTAGGGCGTTGGCGAAACTTTTCTGACGCTCCCACGCCTCATTCATCATTGTCATGGTGTTGTCACACTCAACAAGATTGTCTTTACCTTTATTATTAGGTATATTTTAATAGTACGTTATAAATCGCACTTTTGAAATGCAATTAGGTGCTAACGTCACAAGCTCGCGGTGTGTCTAATCACTGTACTTAACGTAGAAATACTCATTGGTACAGTCGGGATTCGAACTTTCAATCTTTGTGTTGCAGGCAACTACTCGAACCACTTGGCCACCACGGCTTTTTCATTCGAACCTGCAAACTTAATATAAATCAGGTGTTAAATCAGGTGTGTATAAATACGGTGTTGTGTTAAGAAGGGTACTTCTACCTACCCTGCTACAAAATATAGTAAAAGCAGTATGTTATTATGTGTTTGCCTAGCAACTGAAGAGCAATGAGAGCTATTTAAAAAAACAACCTTATGGATATTATGCACGACTTGTAATTTAAAAAACATTATACAAAAGCATCCTTATAAAAGTCCCATTAATTAAGTCCTTTGAGCCAAAGCTCAGGTAATTGTCAACCGTTCAAAGCTTTATTCAAAGAAAAAGGAAATTGTATAATAACACCTTCTTGCTCTCAATATTGAAAAAACTGAACAAGATCGAATCGCTCGCGCGTTTGGGCTCAGAAGTACGTAAAAACGATCTTTAAAAAGTTTTCCGTTATATTTTTGCAAGTACTGTACAAAAATTGGCATGAATTCCTACTTACAGTTACTTCTTCATAATACGTATGTAAGCTTCTAAGCTTGTGCTACTCAGAACTTATTTCATAATGAGGATGATTAATGTCAGACAATGAATTTGTTTCGATAGGATTCACAATTATCCCAGTTATAAATATCATTATATAGGTAGAACTAGAGAGAGTTGGCGCTCTACTCTCTGTAACAACCCCGTGAAGGGTCATATCGGCATTATACGTTCCTATTATCTTGAAACGGTGTCAGAATCCCTAATTCCCTTCTGGTTACCCAAAATATTTAGATAGCGAAACTTGAGGTCGATACCCGCTGAGGGCAGAAACAAGTGTGATGAATATGAGTATTTGTACCTCAGTCTTGCATGTCCTATTTCTCTACTAGTTCTTGTTCTCTCTTGGACGGGATCGAGAAGCCTTTATAAACAGAGCTGACCACTGCTTGACCTTCATATAACTATTCTACCAGACATCAACTAATTAATACACACTGAAAAGAAACTGAATGATACTCGCTACTTTCCGTATTACGTCGAGAGTCTTAAAGGAGGGTGCAATATCGATCTCGGTCGTTGAACCCCGCCCTTTACTCTCTCGAATGTACGTACGAGAAAACGTAACTAACTCTCGTCTTTAAGCATGTGGGTTAACTGCTGTAATGTCATCGCAATAATAATATATCCTCCCGCCTTCCCATAAGGGTCTCCGAAGGGGTAGGCAGATGTGTATAGGTAATACCCACACACCCACTTTCCGCCAGATATATATTAGGTGCCAACGTGACAGAAGGCGAGTCCATCGCCGTTCCTCGAGCACGACTATACATACGCCATTGAATTGCTTCTCAGACGTATGCAGGTTTCCCCTCGATATTTTCCTTCAGGCCGAGTGGTTCGAGTAGTCATGTCACCGTATAGGGGACTAATCGATTCCACGATCTTAGGTGATCATATTGTTGTTACAATATTCGTGAAAGGGGCGGGGCATACCCTCACTAGGCTTAACTATTTTAAACTTAATTTAAGAGAGGTAGGGCATAACGGATTCTTCGTTCGAATTTGGAGCTGCCCGACTGGGGCAGGACCTCCACCTTATAGAAGTCCGTAGCCAAATAACACAATTTATTGTGTTGTTTTCTACGCGGTGATTGAGGTTTCCAGTAATGAGCTCCTTGGGGAGGGGGAGGATTGTTATATTGTGTTGGCAACCGAGGGATTAGACTGATTATGTTGCCAACACACTATAACTCTCCGAACACAGAGTGGCAACGCGCAAGTGATACTTCGGTATTGTGAGCGTAAATAGGCTACGGTAACCGTTTCCCATCAGGTGGGCGTATGCTTGTTTGCCACTCTTGTAGTATAAAAAAAATAAAAAAAAAGTTTTTTCAATTTTGATACCAATCACTTCATTAACAATCGACAAAAAACTTCTCAAAAAAGTTGCGCATGGTTGTTAGTTATGTCTGAGTTTTTTTGTATAATATATTTTTTATTTTATGTTTCTTTATTATAATATCAAGTAATAATAAATATAAACTACCTATAAATAGAATAAATGTCCCAAATCTGTATTACGCGGAAGGGTGCCAAGAAGACTGGCGGCATTGCCACGTTGTATGGCAATGCTGATTCGCTGAGCGAAATATTCGCCAGCCCTCTTGTCACGGGAGGCCTCAAAGAGTTTCCTCGACACATCCTAAATAGTTGCCGACTTAGCAATATGGACTCTGACATTTTCAAACGGGTCAAAAAACTTGACAAACAAAAATCGGACGAATTGATGGAAAAATCCAATTTCACTCATACAATTTAATAACTGCCGCCAGACCTCCATCCATGGAGCCTTGACATCTATGTACGTAGATGGAAGTCTAAATAGAGCGACTACAAATATAATGGGCGACCATGTTGAAAAACGTAGGGGTATTCGAGCGTATACACAATCCAACCCCTCGGCTATGGAGTCCAGTGTACCTTGATCCTCTTTTCCCCGTATAACCGTCGGAATGAAGGCATTTTTCAGGGAAAGTTTTAGAATTGGGTTTTAGATTGACTGGTTTGTAATAGTCTTTTTTTTGTGCTACCTCTATTGACACTGCTCTTTCGTTTGACTCATAAATACCTGCCTATTACTTATGTCCCTCCTACCCAACGTTGCCACACATACTTTATAATAAAGTATTGTTCGTTATTTAAGGTAATTGTACTCTATACTTTATGTAAACAATAAAGTACACGAAAATACTTTATTTCGCATGATGTGATTTCTTTTATCTTATTTACTTAAATTTCAATACTAAGTAGTTACCATTATTATGAAAACAAAATTAATATTATAATTGATCTAACATTTTTATTATTGTCTTTCGCGGCATGATTTTTAATTCTTAGCCAAGCAATGGTGTGACCAAAAGACCTCTACTTCTACTTCTGCTTAACATACACAGCTGATATTTAGAGCTGGATTATTAGTACTATACGTAGATACAGTACGTAAGATTCCCGTAGCTTAAATTTTTTTACCGCGCTGCTAGTGACATCTAGCTTGGAGTGGGTAAACTAAATTTTTACTATGAGTTGTAGATTTCATTTGGTTGTGGCGTTGGTCAGAATTGAATACGTTTCCCGAAAGATGGAAATAGTGATGTGTTGTTTTTACGCTATATCCCGAGGCTGGTATATATCATCTTTATGCGTTCGATATAGTTTAGATGGCGCTTTAGAAATCTTTTAAATAAAATAATAAAATATATAAATCTTCATGCCTTCCTATATAGGAAGCAACACTTTTGCGCCGGAGATATCGTAGGTTCGGAACCCCCGAGTCTGTAGGCGGCGGTAACCGCTTGCCGCTTGCATTAGGTAGGCTACGTTCTTGTTGGCCACCCCAGTGATATAAGGGAAAATATAATATATTTATATGCAACGTGAAAGAGGTTGAGTCTATCGTCGTTTCTAGGTCACGACACGTTTTTCTTATTTTTGAAATTTATTTTTTTATATCTTAAAAAGTATAGTCGAGGTTGAGTACGGCGATGGAGTCGCCAAGTGTCACAATGGCACCTAAAATATATCTCTGATGGAAACTGGTGCGTGGACACTACCTATACCTCTGTGTACCACTTCCGGGACCCATATGGGGAGGCGTGAGGATATATTAACATATACATTGGTTACTAAGAATATAATTATTATAATAAGAATACCATTCACTGAATTGTTTTCCTTTTAAAAATGACCCTCTCAATACTTACATTACTACTCCCAGCCTATCCCGTGAGGGTCTCGACGTGAAGATATATGAACAGTCAAGTATGAAAACGTTCATGGACTTAAGGACGAATTCCACCAAACGGCTAGCATCGCTCTGTCTTACGCCTTATATATCATATTAAGCACAGTGAAAATGTAAACACTGATATATAAATATGAATTTCTTTATTCAACAATAAACTCTAGACAGGAGGTATTTCATCACTTACTTTTATTAATTAATATAATTTTGCCACTCATATGCTTAGAAGTAACAATAAAAATTTTTTTTTGTTTCTTTAATAAAGTCAGGACTAAAAGCATGTAGACTTTTTAAGAAAGTTTTTTTATACTAAACATTACAATAAAAAATAAAGTTTTACAGTATAAGGATAAGGTAATGAATTAAAACTGCTTTTAAGAATACTAATGTGGACTATAAATAGCTATAAATAAAAAAGCAGTATATGCGTACAAGGAAAATAATGTCAGTAAGAGTTGAATTATCGAAAGATGATTCCAAATGTGTATTATTTTATTCAATAATCTACACTATTCATAAATATTTTTCCTTATTAACAGACATATATTTCTTACTTTCAAAATATGTTTGACAAATTTGAAAGACATTTTATACATAGCGATTTAATCAGAGGTTTCTAACAGGTTCAACTCATATTGTTTTAGAATAATTTTATTTAGATTTAATGTATTTAAGACGATAATACTATATATTTCAAGTGATTAAGATATTGAAACTTTTTTATGGAATGCGTAAAGATGCGTTTCTAAGCGTATTATTTATTAAGAACTATGCCAATACATATAAGTTTACATGGATGATATAATAATGACTAGCGTAAAATACTGATTTCTGAAATCGACATTATGGACATTGAACTGAGACTTTCTCATAACTTACTTGTACTATAACCAGAATTTAGGGAATATAATAATTCATTGTTGTTATATTATGACGATGTCAAAATTTAGGAGGATAATTTGGGTGCTCAGTTGTTAGAGGGATTGGTAAGTATAATAATTATGAAATTAGTGAGCATCTCGTCGCCTCCTGCCGGGTCCGCCTGCGTAGTTGGCAGCAGCCAGGCCCATCAGGTGCTTGGCTTGAATGGCGCCGGAGTATCCACGGCTGAGACCAAGATCCAAAGCACGCTTCTCGCTGTAATAGAAAATTACTCTTAGTATTTTAGTAATATAATGCAGGTACTTTATGAGTACCTGCATTATATTGACCTATACTGTACTTAATAATTACATGCAAAGTATACGTGAGTACACAAAATCATGCCATGCGTTAAAATTATAGATTAGCAAGACACTTAAAAGAAACGCGGAAAAAAAATTGCATTAAGAAAAACGTTTCTTCATCATGGCTTATGCATGGCGTGGCATCTCTAAAATGGTAAAATTTTGAAAACTTTTGTGGAACCGCTTTTCTAATCGGGAACTATTAGAAAAACAGTTCCATTCAACTGGTTATCAAACTAGAGTGCTAAAATTTATGGAATGTATAATGAATTACAATCATCAAATATATTCAGATTTTTTTTTTATCAAAGCTATAAAAAAAAAAGCTAATAGGATCTGTTTCAAAAAACGTATTTAATGTAAAGGTACAAGGGCTGTTACAAAATTACAGTTACGTTAAGTCTTACAATATTTATGAAAATTTTACTTTATGCATAAGGCGTCAAAATTCTTGTGAAAATAAAATTAAAATGACCCCAACGTTTTTTCAAAGAAACCTCTCTAATGGGCAGTTGAATATTCTCACGAAATGAAAAACTCAAATAAGCAAGAAAATAAAAGGAATAACAAATTAAGATCCAAGTACGCTGAAACGTACCTAGTAATGTCATCTTTATAGCTGAAAAGAGATAAAATATATTACAAAATATGTACCTAGAATAATAAAAGCTAAGTTCATAAACATCACTCAATAAGAGAGCACTGCAGGCAAATATTCTAAAATATGTGAAAAAGGATGTGATTTTCATATATATATATATTGTATCGCCGAGCTTTGAAAGATGAAAGTATGCCTCTGACTTGTTTTAATCTCGTCTTTTATGTATCGCCAAAAGGAGCTAATTACTGGATTACTCGAGATAATAAATTTAGTTTATACCAAGTAGAGCTGCGTATATAATTTGGGTCATGATCAATTAATCTTCCGCGTTGTTAAGATTTTTGACATGAAATACTCTTGTTAAGTACTTTATGAAGTTTAGAAAGTCAATTATTTTCAAGAATAAAATGAAATATATTTAGGTTAATATAAAAATTTGTCATGCACATTCAAATACATTTTGGAATAAAATATATAATTTCGAAGCAATCACAGAATATTGGGATAAAGTAAATAGATTATGTGAAAGTTGCAATGTTCTCTAATAAATACATTTGGAAGTGGTTGATATTCAAAGAAAAAATATAAATAAAACCCTCGTTTAATATCCATTTTGTAAGTAATTAAAACCATACATTAAAATGACGGATTGCTTCCAAATAACATCAACGTTCTTCTTCCAATAAAAAAACGACAAAAAGAATAAATACGGAATGATATGCCCGAAATAGTTTCGATAGCAATTTCGTTTTTACTCGAGTTTACCATAATTTATGTATAAGGCCAGAAAAATTATACTAACTTTTCCATTTTGCGTTCGATCTGAATGAGGTTTCCGAGGCGGCTTAGCATCTCCATAATCTCCTCTGCTTCGTATGGTCCATCATCGCGGTTGTAGTTTATTGGACTGGGGAAAATTAATGGAACAAAATATTATTCTCTATCTTCCTGAACTCGAATTATAGCAGCTGTGAACGGTGTAAATCCAGAGATAAAACGGTACAACGGTTTTAATAATAATTGTCACCATTCAGAATATTTTCATGAAAACGTGTGGGAGCTATTTTTAATATATGTATTTTTTTACTCATTTCATTGCGATTCACGATAGAAGGGGTGGAGTTATGGGGTTCCGCAATTATATGATTAAAACAAACTTTATTGAAAGTAAATTTGTGAAATTTGTGAAAAAAAAACTTTATGAAAAAATTACAATAGCAGGTGATAACTATAACAAATATATAGTAGTTATTATGCTAGGAATATTTCAACATGTAAAAGAATATATTTTTTTAAACTCATATGTGTGGAGATGTATTGGTATTTTTTTCTGTACAGTATCATATTAAATTCATTTAGATTTATTAGTAGAAATATTAAATAAAACGGCCCACGAAGCTTCAACATCTTTGGGATGAATTGATGCTTATTGATATGAATAGTTGAGTGCTTGAGATTTTCTTATCAAATGTATTGAAATGAAAAAAATACAACTACCTGGGGTAAGCAGCGGCGGGAACGACGAGAATCAGGGCAAAGAGCGCGCAACTTGCGAGCAGACACATAGCTCGGACCATCCTGAAACAAAGATAATTCGACTTTTGTAGATGCACCCGATATTTTCAAATTTCTCTTCCCAAAAACGAGACAAAAAATAACCAAAAAGTGCTTCAAAAAGAGCATCTTTTATAGTAGTGATGGATTTTTTTCATCCATAAAATGTTTGGACTTTATTAATGTTATAAGTGTATATTATTAACCTTCAGTGAGCACCGATTAATACGCGCTACGGCCGTAAAATACTGGTGATAACCAAAGATATAGTTCTTTCGACAAATCTCAAGTCAAAGCTCTTCATTGTTTTAGCTCTGCCTCTCATAGCATCGGTAACATAAAACCCAGCCGGTATCTCGTTATGCCACGATTGCTATTAATTCTGACGTGCGCAGGTCAGGTTACCGTGCAAAGTGCAGACGTAAAGGTCTATAAAATTCAGATAAATAATTCTTCATTTATCATGCCTTACCAAGGTATCGACAACTTGAAAGCGCAAGCGAGATTTATCGTGCAGCTTTCATTGTGTAAAGGATAAAAGCTTCATTGTTGCATTTGAATTTTATTATTATGACCAAACTGTTTGACTGAGTTTTTTGGATTAGCTACATCCCTGTTAATCAGGCGTTAATTAATTAGTTAATTAATAACGGACAACTTAAGCTTAATCATGTTGGAGCGGGCTTTCGGCAGTTTTATTTTATTTTTGTAATTTTTCTCAGTACCAGTTTCGTTTGCGCAAACTTCAAGAATTGTTACGCAAAACTCCGATTGGTACATTTAATTTTTTTACGACCTACGAGAATACCTACGAGAATTTCAAAGTATCCTCTACCTGTATTACCTACATAAGTAAGGGACCCATCAATAAAATTTAAGCCTTCTAGGTCCAAAGGCCGGATTTAGGTTGTGCGTTGATAAGACAGTAAAACAAGAACCTATGCAAATAACCTTAGAGGATACTAAGAATGCGCGAAGAGCGGTGGAACATAATCGACCTATTGCTTTAATGAGCACACTTGGCTGCTCTAATGTTACTATTGTAACATTGTCTTTATAACTAAAGTTTCGTATTACTGTCGTTGACATTAACAGTTCAACAAAATTAAAAATATACTAAGACAGCGTATTTCGTATTAATGGTATTTCTTTATAACATTGTTCCTATCTGTCAGATTTTAGAACGTGGCGGGGTACGTATTGCCGTGTGATGTTTTTTTTTTATGATGACTGGAAACCCTTTTTTTAGAGCTTTATGGCTAAAGGTCCTTCTAAGGGTCTTATCGGTTATCCAAGTACTCTTAAAAATTTTCATGAATTGCGTGAATAAGGCTGAAAGTTAGTGGACCAAGTTTCACCACAATTGTCATAGCTTAATTTAAATATCACTTACTTGCCTCTTCTGAAACTTGAAGGGGGTTTGTGTTTGTTACGTTTGGGCTTTATGGGTGCTTGAAAGGTAGGATTGAGGTAAAGTGATTTGAATTATTTAGAATATCCTAGATTAAGCAAATTCTATGTTTAAATTGTCCAATTATGAAGTTAATTAGAAAAAAAAAAAAAAAACCGAATAACATGGGGGTTGGCAGGGCAATCATCCCTGCCAAAGACCTTATCATGACAGATGTGCATGACCAAATAAATGATAAGTTTCTGATTCGATTCCCAGTGGCAAAGATTATTTAAGTAATGGTGGTAATATCTACTTGAGTTTATAAGCCACTGATACCTTGGTAATAATATGCTCCTATAAGGCTCTATAATTTTTCCTTTTATCATTTGGGATTTGTGTGAAATGTCGTGATAATTTTACACTTATTACCACAAAGGTAATTAGCCAAACGGTCCATTTACTTGGTCCACCTCATGATAAGCGGTTACTGTCGCCTATGGTCGCTTAACAGATACATATTTTTTTTTAATATCTTTCGTTCGAGAAAATGATTGCGATTTGTTTTTGCGTTCGCAAATTTTACCCGTTTTACCTTTTTGGCAAGCATGGTAAATTGGTGCTTACAGCCAGAACACGGCAATACAGCCTCCGATTTCACATAATTCCTTAACGAGCTTTTATTTAAGCTAAGGACACTTTGAAATTTCACACTTTATTTTATAAAAACCTTCGTTACGACAGACTTTTAAGAGACCTATAAGAGATTTTTACTTGTACTCGCAATTTTCAAAGCTTAACTGTGTATAAATTAGTCGTGGTTTGTAGCAAAAAGAAGACCAATGAATTTATTTTAAATAATATTTAACGCAATAAAAATAACATGAGATTAAAAAAAATACCGTTACAAAGAATTATGTATACTTACTTTGCCCAAAAGAGAGACGATTCGGGACTGGAATCTAAATATGACTGGAGTGAAACCGGTGAACATTTACTAGATAGGATAATAAGAATTTAATTATAGGGACGTTATCATGGGCAGTCATGCGTGCTATTTGCTAAGCCCGTGGTTTGGATCTAATTACACCAGAATCCGATTATTTCGATAACGTTGGACTATTGATAGATTTACGTACTGACGTAGAGTCGTAGCGGCCGAGTGGTTTCTGTACGAGCCCTTGTAGTCGCCTTTCAATATCTCATACGGATGAATTAGCATTGGTTTTAACTCCTACTCAGGTTTGCGGATTTCTTTACGATGTTTTTGTAAGCTTTTACTTGCAATAAACTGTATTTAAATTCAAGCGCATGATATTTAATTTTTAATCTATGTAATATTTTTATAAGTTTCATTATCATATAAATTAGCCCGGATATATCACATAATTTCAGGGTTGTCTACTTTTGTTTATAGATAATATCTTATCCTGTATTTTGGTTCAATTGTTTTTTCCATAACTATTTTGGCTGCTTAAAACCCCGCTACGTAACAACACCATAATTATCCGCCCTTGAAGTCCCAACAATAGCCAGTATCAGATGTTTCTGAGGCGTAGGTAGCTCGACACTCGTTAAGCGCCATCCTTTCCTGTATATTGTCTGTTGGTAAGTGTGCTATGTCAACTGGCGCCTACTCTCCAAGCTTTGTCTGATTCAGACACACTTTGAATAGGAATCAAGCACTAGTTGTTACACCGAGCTAGTTTCGTGGAGGTTTGTTTGAGTTCTCGTAGTTGCTGATTTTGGAATAGAGTTCCTCTTCTATAGTACCATAGTCAATATTGTAAATACATTTTTCACGTCTACGTTACAGAGTGAATTGAAAAATGTTTGATTTTATTACATGTACTTCGGAAAAATATACTATATATAAAATATATAATAAACTTCACGCATACCTTTAAATATAGGTGAGGACAGAACTGAGGACACCTGTGTTACTGTAGATATATCTAAGTGTCAGCATAACAGATGGTTAGACCGTCGTCGTCTTTCAGGAGCTTTCTTTGTTTTTTTTTTTCAAATGTGTGCGCGGTGTTTTCTTAAGCAGTCTTGTAGTGTGATAAATTATCACTTACTTAAGTTTAGGAAATCTTGTTGGTTTATACAGCTGCGGTTTGAACCTTCCGGTTACAGGTTATCTCATTACAATTATGAATTACTAGAATTATCTTAATGTTGAAATGAATTGTGACCAATGAAATATGTCAAATAATTAAAGTAAATATTGTATATATATATATATATATTGTATAAGGCTTTAAAGACATACATACAAACATATCGATCGAGTCCCGCAAGCGTACTCCGCAGGTTGAGTAGAGCGACAGCTCTCTCTACACTTTTCGCTTCATACAAATAAATCTCTTCAGAATTCATGCTTGCCAGTGTTAGGTTAACAGAATACACTGTAATTAATTAGTCAACACTGCGTGCGTAAATTATGAAGTTTGTTATGATTATTTGTGTTTAATCTAAATGTATGTAAGCTCCAAGGAGAAAAGTCTGCAATGGGTTGATTACGGCAAAATAAACTTGTTGAATTTGTTAATGAAATCGTTTTAAGCTTTGTTCATACCGACATGGTAATGATAAGCTCGTACACATGCCAATTTATCACGCAAATGTAAAAGATACAGTTCGCTTTGCGTATTTGACATTTTGATTCAAATGACCGCCCTTCAATGATGGACACAATCAGTGTCGCTTCAAAGTCCTGTCACGTATGAATATTTTATTTTCACATAATCTTTTATTACAACAATGCAGGCTGCGGATGTGATGTAGTTAACGTAGTAGTACCGATCCTTTATTGAATAGTGAGTATGTTAGCAGTAAAATGATCGAAATATTTCTCCTACGAATATCACAATAACTGCTTGTAAATTTCTGGACACCTTAATTAGTACAACACTACCCTGAAGCAGCCCCAATTGGCTGCGTCCTTTTCCTTCTCTAAGGAGGTACAGTCCTAGTCAAACTACTCATATTGGCGCCTCATTGAGTTCTCAGTAACTTGGGCTACATTTAAATATGAACATTTATAACTATGACATCGGATAACTCGCCTGAGAATATTGCACGGTCGTTTAATCAACGTTAGATGTACAAAACAAGATACATTGCATAATATTATAAATTGATTAAACAGTGTTAAACTCTGATGTTTGCACGCAATAATGTATTGCAAATAATGAATCCCGTGATCAATCACAACAACGTTGCTATTTGTTTAGCTGAGTAGATATTTGAGCGACTATGTACAATTAATAGGATGTGAAGATAAGATAGTTAAACAGGAAAAGTCTATTGCGCCATTTACTTATCGTATATTATTTAACGATCAAAAGATAATAGATTGACGATTTATCAGTTTGTTGAAGTAAATCTAGGATACCTCTTTGGATGCGGGTATTGCATTAAGAAACAGACTAATTCATAACTGGTAGACTGTGGATGTGGCCATTGGCTATTGCCCAATGACCACCGCAACCTAAGCTTCTGTTTGATAACGTCACTTTATTGATCGATAGGTCAATGATCGATTGCTGTCATTGATTACTATTTTACTTATTGATGAATACGACAATGACTGTAGGTATTTCATTGATGAATACTTCACAAATTGATGAATACGTGATTGATTGTCAGCTATTTAATCGATGACTACTTCACTGATTGATCAATGCGTCATTGCTTATGGGCTATTTAATTGGTGACTACTTCAGTGATTGATCAATACGCCACGGATTGTCGGCTATTTAATCGATGACTACTTCACCGATTGATCAATACGTCACTGCTTGTCGGCTATTTAATCTACGACTACTTCACTGATTGATCAATACGTCATTGATTGTCGGCTATTTAATCGATGACTACTTCACGGATTGATCAAATACGTCAGTGCTCATCGGCTATTTAATCGATTACTACTTCACTGATTGATGAATACGTAATTGCTTATCGGCTATTTAATCGATTACTTCTTCACTGATTGATGAATATGTCACGGATTGTCGGCTATTTAATCTATGACTACTTCACAGATTGATCAAATACGTCAGTGCTCATCGGCTATTTAATCGATTACTACTTCACTGATTGATGAATACGTAATTGCTTATCGGCTATTTAATCGATTACTTCTTCACTGATTGATGAATATGTCACGGATTGTCGGCTATTTAATCTATGACTACTTCACAGATTGATCAAATACGTCAGTGCTCATCGGCTATTTAATCGATGACTACTTCACTGATTGATGAATACGTCATTGCTTATCGGCTATTTAATCGATTACTTCTTCACTGATTGATGAATATGTCACGGATTGTCGGCTATTTAATCGATGATTACTTCACTGATTGATCAATATGTTACAGCTTGTCAGCTATTTAATTTACGACTACTCCATTGATTGATGACGTTATCACTACATCTATGAATAAATGTATTTCCATTTATACTACATTGGTGGACCATATTACTCGACCTATTTTGATTTGATAGCAAAATTTTGCGAATTTAATTTAATATTTAAAAATACAAATTTTCCTCACAAGATATAAACTTTTGAAATTGTTATTTTATAGTCCCAGAATGGTGCCACCCGTAATGAATCCTTTAATATTGTTGTTTATGGCGCTCAAAGTTTACGCTGCTCCCAGTGGGTGCGAAAATTGTTTCCGCACTTTTAATTGCGTGAACCGATCAAAAACTAATTATGATAGACAATCTACCCTTTTGGGAAATAAGCCGTGGACTGAGATTTTTTTACTGGGTTGTTATGAGCGCGATTGTTTTAACATCGTTTAAATATTTGTATATCATGATTGATTTTAAGTAAAAAAATTACACTTGATACTCAAGTTTCGTTGGTGCACAATAATCTTATTGGGAAAGAATATTAAAGATATTTTATTAAAAAAAATCGGTTTATAAATTCTATCATAGAACCTAAATTGTCCATACTTATAATGGAATTGGTAACCCAGCACTTTAGTACCAGTCCCAGTACTTTTTATACTTCATAAAAACTAACAAGACAAAAAACTACTTTGTAGATAGAAACAAAGCCTGGATATAATTGAAAGAAATAATATAGGATTCCAAATTTATGACTCTTAGCCATCTCAGTGAGCATTCACTTTGTAGACAAAAAACTGGTTCGTTATTTTATGGGACTACTTTGTGATTTCCTTCGGCTGCAAGAAAATATGAGTACACACAAGTAAATATAATAAAGATATTTATTATTATTAGATTCAAGTGGTGGCCGAGTGGTTCGAGCAGTTGCCTGCGACGCGAAGGTCGCAAGTTCGAATCCCGAACTGTACCAATGAGTTTTTCTGAACTTAAGTACAGTGATTAGTCACACCACGAGCTTTACGGTGAAGGAAAACATCGAGAGGAAACCGGCATACGTCTGAGAAGAAATTCAAAGGCGTATGTATAGTCGTGCTGGCGTCACGGCGATGGACTCGCCATCTGTCATGTTGGCACCTAATATACCTCTGGCGGAAAGTGGGTGTGTGGGTATTACCTATACACCTCTGCCTACCCCTTCAGGGACCCTTTTGGGAAGACGTGAGGATATATAGATTCAAGAGGCATGTAACTAGAGTTTCATCCACATTCGTCAGTAGCTGTACCCTGTGAAGCACCACATAAAATTATATTAAATTAGTTATTCTTCTTCTGAACAAAACAAAGGTAATGCGCCCAGCTAATATCCATGCAAAATTTCATCATATTGAGAAACAAATACCCTAACAAACTTTCGCATCCATAGTGGATGCATGCAGTCTAGTTTCGAATAATCTTCAAGTTCACTCTCAGCTTATATTGTCTGGCTTAGATATTATTTAATAGATAGACAATATAAATAAAATCAACTTGAATCGTACTTAATGTTCGGGTTGTCCATTACGTCTAAAAAATATCTTTGAATTTGAAACAGCACCATACAGTTCGACACATCGATGTATAAAACGCATACATTGTATAAATATCGGTGCGCTCCCTCCGTAGAGACTTTGTTCTTGAGAGTATTGTGTACGACGACGATTTTATCTAAACTCGCATCGCCTTCATACGTCACAATACTTATTGTGCCTATGAAGGTTAGAAAATATAGCCTGTTCTCAGATGGTGAGTCTGTTACAATTTATAAATACAAACAGATATATGCCTTAGAATGGCCTTAGAATGTCATCTAATAGTGACAAAATTTTCCTCACTATGAATTCACAACACTTTCAGCGCAAAGTTTATTTATTTATTTATTTATTTAATATTTATGCACAATTCAAGTACAATGGTGGACTTAATGCTAAAGCATTTTCTACCAGTCAACCACCGTTGACAGGAGAAACATGGCAGCGGGTGTGCACAGAAGAATTAGCTTAATTTGTTGATAGATACATATTTATTTATTTATTTACATATTTATTTATTTATTTATTTATTTATTTATTTATTTATTTATTTATTTATTTATTTATTTATTTATTTATTTATTTATTTATTTATTTATTTATTTATTTATTTATTTATTTATTTATTTATTTATTTATTTATTTATTTATTTATTTATTTATTTATTTATTTATTTATTTATTTATTTATTTATTTATTTATTTATTTAATATTTTGCAACAGCTTACAATTTTTATAAACTGACAATTCACCCTGATGGGCGTAGCAACACAATAATTTTCTTATTCCTTAAATTAATACATACTTCAGATAATTAAATTTACTTAAAATTATGATAACATTTATACTATTAAAATTTTAAATGTTTTGAGATCAAGGCTAGTTAGAATTTAATGTTATAATATAACTAAAGACAACAACTATATGTTTTATAATAAAATATATATCTATCTTATAATATAATAATATATATTATAATATAATAATAATATATATATAATAATAATATATATATAATAATAATATATATTAAAATATAATATATATTACATAAAGTTAATTTTATTTTAAATATAACTAAAAACAAAGAGCTGGTGGCTCGAGTGTTCGGCCTGAAACACAAAGATTGCAAGTTTGTATCCCGTATCAGTGAGCTTTTCTGAAATAACGTTCAGTGATTAGTAGACAGCACGAGCTTTACGGTGAAGGAAACATCGAGAGGATGGGTATGTATAGTCGTGTTTGAATAACGGCGATGGACTGGCCATTTGCCATGTTAGCTGGCACCTAAAATATATCTCTCGCGGAAAGTAGGTGTACTACCTGCACACCTCTGCCTTTCCCTTCAGGGACCCTCGTGGGAAGGCGTGAGTAAATATAGGTATAAAAACATTTGGTTCAAATGTTCAGCTGAAGAATAGTAACACAATATGTGGAAAGGTGGATTACCGTGTAACAAGCTGTCGCCTTGTGATGGATGAGTTTCATTCTTATATAGAATCAACGGCTCAGATAGGATTTCTTACTTTTTATTACGTCGTTTAAACAAACAAAGGGTTACAGAAAATAACACTGGGACATAAATTTATTGTAGACTAGCTGTCCCGCCCAGCTTTGCTCGGGTGAAAAAGTTAAATTGCCCGTAACACGATCGCAGCGCCACCTATCGGGTCCAATTGTAAATCTAAATAATTATCGAATCCACCTTAAGACACACAGAAAGGGATAGCTTCGCACGGGTGAAAAAGTTAAAATTCCTAAAACTCGATCGCAGCGCCACCTATCGGGTCCAATTTAATATAGCCTATGTTATTCGGGGATAATGTAGCTTTCCAAAGGTGAAAGAATTTTTGAAATCGGTTCTGTAGTTTCGGAGCCTATTCATTACAAACAAACAAACAAACAAATCTTTCCTCTTTATAATATTAGTATAGAAAAATCTTGTGTTATATATGTTAAAATAATTTTTTCCAGTAAGTTTTTAATATCTGAACTCTATTACTACTACAAAATCGAATGCGTCTATTTGTCTGTACGTTGGCTACGTTGGATATTGTTGGAGGGTAAAACACCAATTCTCTCTATACTAACAAACCTTTTTCACTACAATTTCATTAAAATTAAAATAAAATTTAAAATTAACTTAGTTTGGTGTTAAATAGGTAAATAATACCACTCATGTTTTATATATATAATAGCTAAGCTAAGCTAGGTCTATACCTAGCTTATACCAAGAATGGACCCGTGGAAAGGTATTTTAGATAAGTTAGGTCACAGGTAGCTTGGTAGTGAATGTTGTGTTTTGATAAATTAAGAACCAAATTTTCTTTCTATTAACACATTGTTATCGCAAACGTGGACTGCAATCACAACCTAAACTTCCCCACAAGGATTTAAAATCTCAACAATGACACATGAGATTGAATGATATGATAATTTCATTAAAATCTTCGTTTATTTGCAATCATGACAAACCCGAAACTGACCCTCAATACCCAGAATTAATTTCCACCGCCCTTACAGAAGTGAATGCAAATCTGCGAAAATAATCTTTCTAATCAAAATATAAGCGCGTTACGCAGTACTCGGCGAATTAATTTTTAGATTGCGCCCGGCAATTTATTGCTGGGGCCGGCTACGACTACCATTTTTGATGACAGATGAACTGTCTTCACGCCACGTTAATTGTTTCTAGTTATGACTTGGCCAGCCTCCAGACTTACAATGAGCCCCGAGAGAGAAAGCTACAGAAAAATAAAAAAGAGTCAAAAGAGAGTTATATTGAACTGACTGGAGCAATATCTCCTTACATTACACCTTACAGAAGATCGCAACCAAATTTCCCTGTTGAAGTAATGTGATTATGGAATCGCTGAATAGGTAAAAGCAGAACCAGTACGTTCTTTAAACAACCGCAGCAACTTCATTTTCTTCATTCATTTTCGCATCCCAATAAAGTGTAACAGGAAATCTTTAACAAATTACCCAAACGGTTTAAAGTCTGTTTGCTGCTAAGTTTGACAGTAATTTATGAAGCGATTCAAGTATAACTTTGACAAATTAAACAAAAGAATATAATTGGCAATTTGTTACGTCAAAATTGTTCTTGTTCTTTTCGGGACACATCAGTGACACAGATGTAAAAGTAGTACGGCTGGACTATCCGAGAGGATTATCCCTTAAAAATATGTTTATAAGTATTCCCTTGTATTGTAGAGAAAACTGGCTTGCTGACTGACTGGAAAAATGTTCTGTAGATGAAGTCCTGAATTCAATTCATTATCTATGTTCCACATTCGGCTTTTTCATAATCATTTTCACGTTTCTCTTTGATCCTCGACACAAAGAGACGAGATATCAAATTTCGTGGTCATGACAACTGCATTGCCTAATTGCCTATTGCTTTGGAACGATAATAATTACTACGTTAATAAGTAGGAGTTCTTTGGACGAGCACAACACCCGCCCGTTTGTAAACGGTAAAGGTCTATAGAAGTTTGCAATATCTTGCTCCTTTGTCGACTTTGAGATTATTAAATAATTTGAGATTTTTTATTTCTTCAAATCATATTTCCTTAGACTTCTAATCCTTGTAGAATGAGTGGACTACTGTCTCTTTTTTCTGTTAGATCAAGTGATAACATAACAAAGATTCAATCACAGTATTTGTCTTCGAATTATACGAGTAACAACCGAATACAAGAACAAACTTTGATCTGACCGCGCACATAAAGAAGTTTGTAAGGTACCAAAGAATTTTCTAAACTTAATACAGTAGTACCTAATGAACACACGACGAGATTTCGGTGAAGGAAAACATAATGCTATCGAACGATACTTCCGACAAATTGTTCGTAACCCAAATACTACTATAGTAATTGCGCACACGCTAGCATAGTGTTTATCTGAGTGTGCTTATTTAAAAAAAAAACTCACCACCGGGATTTGAACTTCGACCACTCGACCTAGTGGTCGCTATAACTAGTAGAAACAAAGCAAATAACAATTTTGTGTGAGTGATAACTTTAATACAGTTGATAAATAACTACGAAGGTGGGCCCAAAGGAATAGTTCGCCCAAATTCCGTGCCTTGCTCAAAGGATTTCGATGTGAAGCATGCTCGTTTGTATGACGTATACTTGTGTTTGTGACGTCATCACTTGCTTGTTGACGTGACGTGACGTTGTTAGGGATAAGCCATGCTAATATTATGTACAGTTAAAGTTCGTGTTTGTACGCAGTACCAATTGGAAATTCTTCTAATGCCATTTCATTTTTTTTCATTCCACATGGGTGGAAAACAAGCATGCGGGGGCCGTCTGATGGTAAGTGCGCGAGCGATGATACCTCTGGTGTTGTAAGCCTCCATTGCTAGCGGTAACCGCTTGACATCAAAAGGACCGCCGATGCATATGTGCCACTTTTGTTGTATAAAAATAAGTTCATAACGAACTATCGTTCTTTATGAATTTAAAAAAATGTATAGTAAAAAAATCTTAAGAGTATTTTTCAAAAGTAATATACATATGCTAAAGCTACTAAGTAGCTTCAAAAGTAATAACAAATGAAACGTGATTTCCAACAGCTTACTCGTTTTACGTTTTTAAACCAAATTTAACCGGATTATTGTCGTAACTTTTTATGAATTACCCAATTCAGAGGCAATAAAGTTTAATGTAAAATGCTGTACAATTTCAGTTTCATATTTTAATCTCAACAAAGCTTTTCTTACAAAGTAGGGGCTGATCTTCAAGGTATACCTAATGGTACAGATGAAGAAAAACTAGATACATTGTTTTGGACATATAGAAAGATTAGTGACCATATATAAGGCCACGCTACAACATTAAATGTCGATTGAATTATCAAGAAAGAGATCGACAAGAAAACTCGAATGCGTTTGTCTTGAGACAATAATGAAGAGGCGATAGGGTGTCTAAGTCCAGAGGATTGGCGCTACGATCTCTCTGCCTACCCATGTGAAACTCGGCGTGATGATATGTATGTATGTATATATGTTTGTTAGTAAGCATAAGTAAAACTATTCATGAATACAGATAACAATATGATGAACCAATCATCAATGAATTCAAAACCCAATTAATCTACTTTGTATGCTTTTAATTAGCATAATGAGTGTGTTTTAATTTTACTCGTCATACATTTCATTGGTTCATTTTGGTATTAACTCCTTCCTTGGAATTAACTCCTTCCTTGGAATTACCTCCCAAATATAATCTTTATCTATGACGAGTCTCACATTCCACTCGTCCTCATACACGTCGGGTTAATAGTTTTTTGTGGAATCCACTGGGCTGCCCTATCTCACGAACGGTTTCCCGGATCAAGTGCCCTTTTCCATTGGCCTTTTAGCATAGTATAAAGAAGAGAAGTAGGTTATCTTCATACAAACGCACCGCGCGCGGCTTGTATGTGTGCGCTATTGTGTCTATGTGTCGACGCACGCACACTTTAACAAAATCTCGACCCGTTTCTCAGTGCGCCAGTCGGGGCTAACACTGCACAAGGTTCGCGCGCGCGTCACGGCTTTTCGGCACCGCTAAATGATTTATTCATCAATATCATCATCAAAATGTCTGACAATCCCAGAAGAACGTATTGCTGTGTGTTTGGGTGTCTTAATAATTCATCGATTCCAGACCTGTCTCTGTTCATATTACCTATTGAACAGGAAAGGTAAGTTAGTCACTTATTCTAGCATAATATAATTTTACTTGATGATGATGATACCTACGTACTTACATATTTTTTGTTTGTATTAGTTTTCTATCACACAGGAAGTAGGTAGGTAGGCCTAATTTCCTACTAGAATGTATTAGGTACTTTTGATCTGGCAATTGGTTTGCCGCTATTTCTTTGTTTACGTTTAGTTATGCCGATTTCTCAGTATTGTAGGTATAGTAACTAAGTAGGTACCTACCTACTTACAGAAAATCGTAATTCATAATAAGTATGTACGAGTACCTAATTGACTAATAGTAAATCAAATACATATAAAACAAAGTTCGAATCATAACAACAAATTCGATTATAGTCTAAGAGACAGTCGTTAGTTTTTAATGTTGTTTTTATTTCTTTTAATGATAATATTACATTCACTTTATTCATTTTTTATTATAGATACCTAATTGCCGCTGTTCATGCGGTTGCTAGCGAAGCGCGAACAGCCGCGCCTAATATTTAGCTAAAAGTGACAACCCTAAGACAGTAGGCAATTATATCGCGAATTGGGCCGGAGATAGCCTACTCCCTCTTCTTTATACTATGCTTTTAGCGTGCATTGATGCGGTACTTTGATTCAAGTATTGAATGTTCCTTCCAAATTAAATTCGATAAACCGCAACTGAATTGAACCATTCTGTGGTTTGGTTTTGTTACTAGAAGCTATTGCTAAGATATTTAATGAGATGAGAGAATCGCCTTTAAAGGGAAGGTATGTGTCCGCTTCAGCAGTCTTTATTTATTCTATCAACTCCCCTCGATGTTTCTTGATCTCGACCGTACCAATGAGTTTTTTTGATTTGATCAGTCACACCACGAGCTTTGCGGTGAAGGAGTACATGGAGTGGACACCTGCAAAAGTTTGAAAAGAAATTCAAAGACGTATGCATAGTCGAGCTGGAGTAACAGCGGATGGAGTAAAAGCTGGAGTAAATCATATACCTGGCGGAACGTGGGTGTGTGGGTACTACCTACACACCTCTGCCTACCCCTTCGGGGACCCTTGTGTGAAGGCGAGATAATAAAACACATAGATTGGACAGCGCAGTAGTTCATATAATGTAGACACTTATAGCTATTGTTGGAGAGCTTAACGTAATCTTACTAAGATAAGTTGCTTAACATTGCATATCAATCGGATGTATATTAGAAAATAACCAATAAGCCAGTCCAAAATTTAACAACGCCAATTAAGGAATCCGAGACACACATCCTATATTTTGCCACACTCATCCCTCAATTTACATCTCATCCATTTGTTACGAGGGTATGAATAAATTGTTCAGGTGCTAAATACCATTTAACAATTCACAAGGGATTCTCGAAGTTTCCACAAAAAGATCCTTGAAAATTACTTCTGTATAATGCGGATGCGCTTAGAATGCAAATAATATTGTTTAGATCCCTTTGTTCACGCAGGTCCCCTTGCTATTCGATATATCTGCATTTTCGACCTTATTATACATGCTCGTTACGTTGTTCGATCGATTTGATATATGTATTTGAAAGGAAATCTTCATCTGCCTCTTCTTCCAGACATTTGCACCCTTTCTTTTGATGTCAATTTATTTATTTACGTAATGTTTATGCACAGTTTAAGTACAATGCTCAAAAAAAATCTACTGTTTGCATAGTTTATTCTTGTTAATGTACTACAATTAAGTGGCCGTTTCCCCCTCATTTGAATAGGCGTGGTCCTATAGGGACCACTAAAGCAATTAAGGACCAAATCAATTTAACTTGAAAGGTAATCAGCCGTCAGCTTTTATTTAAGAAAAAATATTAATTATAATCTAAGCTAAAAATGCTTCAAATTAAAAGATTATATAGTTAAAATTTAAAGATCGCCTTTGTACCAATTTTTATTACTTCCTTAATTACAAATTGAAATCTATGAAGAAGAGTCATAAATAAACATAGGTAGTATATATATCTCGCTAGTAAATTGTGACTGTACTCTATCGTACGTTGTCATAACTTTTACTGAGAGGAGAACGTGCTATGTGTAGAATGAAAGTTAATTTAGGTAAAATTAGCGTTAATTCTAGCCCCTTCTACCAGCACGATCACTTTTAGTGATCGCAAACATTCATCACCGTATAAAATATGTATAAACAGCACTATTTGAAGGTATATACAAATGGCTGAAGTCTTCTGCGCGGTAAAGGCGCAGAATTCTGAACGTGATATCTCGTCAGAACTCTTTGACCTAGATATCTCAGTATTTCAGTCTCTTGTTTTGACATGACGTTAGAAAGAGACGGGTATATATTTTACTTTAAGCTTAGCGACAGGAGTTATATTTGAAAAGAAAGTGAATAAAAAATACACATCTGTAATTTTATGGGATAAGAAGAACTGGCAAGCAAAACAATGGTTCGAACGAAGCACCAACAAACTTTGCATCGGTAGCTGGCATCGTTTCGCCGGAATATGAAACGACAGTTTGTAACTTTCTTCACTTATTAACGGTGGAAAATTTGTTTTGAAACTTGAAAGGAGAAAATTAGAGAATGCTTGTCTTTCTACATAGAACATACAGACTCTCAAGTCTGTATGTTCCATTGCCCATTGTAAGGGAATAAACTAACTGTGAGAGAAACCCCAGAGCTACACCTGCGTTATAATACATTATCTGTCCCCTTGTATAATATCATGGTACCCGAGTGGGTAGACTGCGGTGTACAGGTAGTACCCACACGCGCACTTTTCGCCAGAAATATATTTTAGGTAGCAACGTGACAGATGGCGAGTCGATCGCCGTGTCTCAAGCACGACTAAACATACTTTGAATTTCTTCTCGAACAGAGGTTTTCCTTCGCCGTAAAGCTCGTGGTTGAATTATTACTGTACTTAAGTTCAGAAAAAACTCATTGGTACTGTCGGGATTCGAACTTGCAATCTTTGTGTTGTCTACTCCGCCATATAAGAATCTGACAAATATTGTGTGATAACTTATTGAGTGCATAATGCTAACGATTTCCGTAATAACTTAGCCTATTAGGAAGTCACATTTCCGGATTACCGGCCAATATGCCAACGAGGCTTGCAGCCGAGCACATGCACAACTTAATGTGGACTTAATCTGCCGTTACTAATACATCGAAGTATGGTGGTTTAACTATCTTGGCACAACAATGACGCAGGATGTTGGCTACATTTGTAAGTCCTTGGTTCATATACACGGCTTAATAAGCTTGGAAATACGAATAACTTGCCACCCAACTTCGAACCTGTGCAAAAGATGTATATCTTCACGCCTTCTAAGGGTTTATATTTACAATTGGGATATACATTTTGTTTATATATTTGTATTGGTTCAAAGGCTAAAGTTAGTGTGAGTATATACTAATAAGTTTGATCAACAAGACTTCCTCGCGGGGTAGGCATCAAGAGAGCAGAGTACACATTTGTTTCAGTATCCATGGATATATTTATTAGAAATAATTGTATCGTAAATCACCTGGAGGCATTTTCGAAAAGGCAGATTAATTACACAGTTTCGAGTGAGGTGGGAAAGATGATTTTCAACGTAGACGTTATTTTTCAGGGTCAAAACCGAGTACTTTTTTGTAATTTATCATACCCGGTTTATTAATATGGAGGGTGTAACCCCGCGCCATAGACGCGAGTCCAATTCTTACAATATGTTATATATTGGGGATAAGGGTCCGTTGCGTTTCAACGAGCGGACGTAAGGATATCATGTGACACTTCATTATAGTTCTGACAGGTTTTGTTTTTGAGTTATAATCATACATAGTGTGGGGATCACGTGACATACTTGACATCTACGATAATGCATATAGTTCGCGGAATTGAGACAACTTGATTGAAAATGTACGGTATAAAACTGTTGCCTCTCTTCGCTATAGTTCAAATGTTAGAAGCCATCAGAACGTGAATATAATTGTAAATTCATAAATAAATATAAGCTACATATAAATTGTATAACTGGGAGTGTTCTGCAGAATTGTTCGACATGATGCCCACTTCCACCTTCTACCACCGCACCTCTCGCCATCGACGGGGAATTCATCCCCATACCTTGGAACCACAAAGGTCTCGCACTGTGCGCTTCCAAAGGAGTTTTCTTCCGCGAACGCTCAGGCTGCGGAATGAGCTCCCCGTTGAGGTTTACCTGGAGAGTACAGCATGGAGTTCTTCAAGAAGGGTGTGAAAAGATTCCTGCAGGATCGGCAACGCGCGAGTGATACCCCTGGTGTTGCAAGCGTCTATAGGCGGCGGTAACCGCTTACCATCAGGCGGACCGCATGCTTGTTTGCCACCCTTGTGGTTTAAAAAATTGCAGGCAAACCTAAGCTAACTTTACACGACAAAAATATCGTCCACATAAAGTGTTGCTTTTGTAACATTGAATGCAAGCAGCGGCTTACGAGAGGTTGTGAACACATGTAGGAGAGAACGCTTTGGTTAATACTCTCAGCGTCTATGACAATGTGCACCAATTAAAGACATTATAAATGAAGTAAGCCGTTGGCGGATTGGTCAAAGCTCCTGAAGAAAGCCGTGATAACGAGTTCGAATCCCGTTGATTTATCTGTGACATAAATATGTGAAGTTAAAAATAGACAAACGAAATACAAAGTCGTTAGATAACGGTTAAATTAAGAATTTTTTACTACAAACTTTTTAATAAAATGGAAATAAAAATTCCAACGGCTTTGTAGCGGTGAAAGTTTTCAAATTTCGTAACAAGTTAGAGGACGGAGTATCCTCAGTAAGAAATTATTTATGCGCACGGAAAAATATGAATATGAATAAATTGTTATTATATTATATATTTCAATACACCACTGCTTAAAAATAGCTTGATAGGAAGTTATGAAGTCGCTATAAGGACGCCCGTCTTGTCTAGTAGTTAGACCTCCTAGAATAAATGTCCCAAATCTGTGCTACGCGGTAGGGTGCCAAAAAGACTGGCGGTATTGCCACGTTGTATGACAATGCTGATTTGCTAAGCGAAATATTCACCAGCCCTTTATTACAATTATAATATTAAAGCTTTGGTTTTGAAAGTGCTCAAGCTATATTACTCAGTAAATGCAACGTTCTACAGATACAGAAACTTTATCTTACACAAGTTCATTTCGCGCGCGATTTTGAAAGAACTGCCAACGGCGTTGTTTAAATGACGCAAAACGTGTCTATAACAACGTCACTTCTTCACACATGGCTGCTATCCCTTTGTTTCTATCAGAGTCCCTACCGTGATGTGCTATTGATGTCATATAAGAGGAATCTTTAAGCGACAGATGTATACGATCCCTATACGTACGTCACTTTCCCTCCTTTGAAAAATGTACTGTCGTTATACTTTATAGTACGTAGCCCTGATCTATAAGCGTTATATAACGTTTCTATAAACACCGCAAGCTCCCTTTATATCGGCTTTGCACAATTGACTCCGGAGCTAACATGGCCTTTCAAACCACAATAAAACTTTGTGGTTTTGTTCATGAGCTCATTTCAGCCACATGAAGTGCAAGTAATCTGTATATTGCAATGGGGATACTTTGTTCGCAAGTGTTTCGTACTTTTAATACATATAATATTTTTAGAACATAGGCATACACAAAGCCATAAAAACGCATAATCGTTTACGACCACCGAAGTGGTGTATAAAATATTTTCACTATGAATATATTCACGCCTTCTCGCAACAATCACTTAAGGGTAAGGTGAAGTAGTATCTACATTACGCCACAGAAACGCCGTGACCCATTCTGGTATTCTCGTTTAAGAATACTGACTGGGTTTCGAATCGATCGGACGCTCGAAGACGGAAACGTCAAGAGTGCTCGAAATGGACGAGCATGTATGAAGAGACCGATTAATGTGGACGAAGCGAAAGAGGTATGTAAGTCTAGAGTCAACTGGCGCTCTAAACTCTCTGCCTACCCTGTCAGGGACTCGGCGTGATGATATGATCACGATGACTGGGTTTGAATTTCTCAGGTGCTTTTCAGGGTTTCTCACAGATCTTTAACATTAAATTCACGGTATAATCACAATACTTCAGGTGGGTAGTTAAGTTTAAACTACCTCATTGGTACAGTATCACTTGGATTTGAACTGGCAATCTTGACCCCGAATAAGGATAAAATAATCACTCGGCCACCATGGCTATTTCTTTACATAGACCGTTGACGGGATCGTTCATGTTTATGCCGTAAACAGACGAATGCAGCTTTAATTTTGTGCTGTCCGAAGTAACATGAAGAATTCATGTAGAATATATTTAAGAATGCAGAGAGCCCTGAAACCTCCACGCAACAATGGCTTTAATGAAGCCGCACTGGCGAAGTGCGAAGTTCGTGCAAAGCTGGGATTACTCGACCACTAATTGTTTCGAGGTTTTCGCATAATATTTTGTATTCAGATTTGGGACTACTTATCTTCGCGGAAGATTATTTAATGTTTTCAATATGATATTAATTATTATGTGCCTATTTTAAGATTATGATTATGAGGAAATACGACGGCTCTCTGGCGTTATATTTCTAGTGGTCAGACTTCCTGGCCACAAAGTTTGTAGTCTCGGATTCGATTCCTGTTGCCACAAGCAGTTATAGGTATATAGGTTTTGTGTGATTAACATGAAAACTTGTACCAATTCTTTGTTAACCTACATTTAGATCGTTTGCTAGCTCACTCAATACATTGCGTAGTTTGGGACTTTAATTTGTGAGGAATTCTTCTCAGAGGTTCAACAATGACACAAGTACCAGCGTTAATTTTCCTTAGAAACGACGCACCAGTATTTCGGTGAAACAAAAATCCCCGCAAAAAGGGGAAAAAATAATAATAAAGATATCACAACTAATGCATTAAATAATAACATTCTTCAATATAAAAGCTAGCGGCGTCGTGTGAAACCTCGTAAAAATGGCGTACTCCGTGTAAGTGCATTTCCTTAGTGACTTTCCTTAATTCGCAACGAAAACATTCGCTGCCAGGTCTAACAATAGCAGACATTATTGTTTCAAGGTATTTTCAGTGAAAATATATACTTAAAGACTGCCTTTAAAGTTTAAAATTGCTATCGCAATAAGACTGGCATTGTTTTCATTCGTAGTGATCAAAGTTGGTGAAAGACTAACGAATGTGCTATATATAAGTCCATAGTATTTACATGGGACTTCAAAAAGATAGGCACGGTCCAATATATTTGTATGTTCGTTCGAGTGTTATTAAGGTGCAATCAAGACACTTGACGCTTTCTATATGACGTTGAATTTCTTCTAAGAAATCTTTCGATCCATGTTTTGTTAAACACCTCACTTATATTAACATTTGGATTTGACTAAGCGATAATTAACAAACAAAGAGGATTTGATTATCGAGTATCAAATTACAATAGGCAAATACAAAACTTCTTTGGCGTAAGCTATACTAAAATGTACTTTCCATGTGAAAAATATGCCAACACGGATACATGCTATCAAAAAAGTTACGCTACGAGAGACAAACAATAACATAATTTTACGTCTATAATCCATCAGTGTTGTGTGTTGATGGATTGAGGCAAACTTTTTCTCATCGACTTTTGTGATAATCGATGAATTTGTGAATTATTTGTTATCTTATGAATATATATCTTAATAAATAAATTTCAAGAGCAATTGTGATACGTGATGGCGAAGTTGTTAAAGAAATGCCAAGTTATTACAGGTTCAAGCCCCGGCGGTTAGCACTAACGAGTTTTTCTGAACGTTAGTGCAGTGCGTGAACACACCACGAGCTTTACACTGAAGGACATCTTACATATACATATGCATAGGATTTTGAAAACATATCCGAGATGTATGCGAAGTCATATTGAGAGATGGTGGCAGACCTATCGTCCGTTATTTATTTATCCGATGAAAAGAGAATGTTATTACACTGTTTTATTACAATTCATTGATTCATTTATCATTCCGTGCAAAGAGGTGAAGTTTATATTGTAATAATATTTTGTGTGAATATTTAACTGAACAGTCGTCGAGACTAATGAATATGAAACAAGCGAGGTCTGTTCATCTAGCGAGAAGTGGCTTTCTACTCTCTCTGCCTACCTTGTGAGGGACACAGATTAAGATATATTTTAGGTAGCAACGTGACAGATGGCGAGTCGATCGCCGTTTCTCAAGCACGACTTTCGTTTTCACGAGTTTCAAATTTCTTCTCGATCGTATGCAGATTTCCTCTTGAGGTTTTCCTTCGCCGTTAAACCGCCGTGGTGTGACCTATCAGTGTACTTAAGTTCAGAAAGACTCATTGGTACTGTCAATTATATTCGTTTAAATCTTGGTGAAGACGATGATATCACTTTTATATATTAAAAGTTTGTGTAATAAAAAGTAGTTTTTCATTTACTCCTCCTAAATATACAAGATAATATACTTCGTCCCTTGAGATTCTAATGTGCAACCAAAGGTATGCTCAGAATACGCTATAGATATACAAAAACTAACCTTTGATACGACGGGTTCGGTACAAAAATCCCTATTTACAGGGCAAAAGAATGTAACAGTGTTTAAACAGCAATTCCCCAAAGTATTTCCACATGTCGACCGTCAATAATTAGACCGTCCGCCCGTTGCGGGGTTTGTTTGTGTCGGAGAAACAAAGTAATCGGGATTGTTTTTTCTATGCGTGGTATTTCGACGGATTCTTGGGATTTCACTTCAATATGTGCCATCTTACTTTTTAGTCGTTGGCGCATATATCTTTATATAACTCCTATATGATTCTTCTGTGCGTGTTTGGCACCTAACTTATCCTAAATGGTTGGACTGATTTGGATGAAAGTTGTGTGTAAATTTGAGTGGGTCTCTGGATGGTTTGAAATTATAATTGGACTACTTGTTGGTACAACTAATCATAAATAAATATGTACATATATGACGGGGTTAGAGTGCTCTATGCTGTATGCAGATGTATCACTGTACTTACTACAAAATAGTATCTTTAAGCCAAGATGATTTAATTCACACGACAGATAACAAATTAGTATTAGTATTTTCTAATGATATATTTTATTTTTATATATCTATTTTATTATTCTATATAAAAGCTCCAAAATAATATAAAAAGGCGAAAGGAAAGGCGAAGCGAAAGGAAAAAATTTGTGTGAAAAGTGTTGAAAGTCAAAGAAAGAGTTAATGTACCCATGAAGTCGTATCGAAAAGGTGTACATAAAGAGAGAGAATTAGCGCTCTACATTCTGTGCTATAAGAGGTACTTTAATCGTTCAGAAATGATGTATGTATTAACCAGCATAAATAAAACTATTAAAATTGGCATTATAAAGTATACATTTAATAAAGGTTAATTGAAACTCGAAGAGAGCATAGTTTCTTGTCTAGCTCTCGATGTTCGGTATAAACTGGAGTAAGAATAATTTTCACTATGTTTGACTAAGAAGTTGTAAGACTAATTGAAAAATAATTTCTGAGTTTGTGTGTGAGTGATGAACTAAGTCCAAGGAACTTAGAGCTAGCTAGTTCAAGAACAAATGTAGATACGAACCGAATGATGAACGTGGATACAACGAAAGAGGTATGTTATGTTATAACATACATAGTAGACCTATAGGTCTGAAGAGAACTAGCGCTCTACTCTCTATGTCCACCCCATAAGGAACAAGTCAGTTGTGATATGATGATTTAAATTGTCACTTCTTTGTTTTACCCAAAATGGCCGAATCTGTTTACTTTTCAAATCGTTAAAAGATTGTTTGACAGCTTCTTTCAATTTAGAAAGCTGCCTTAATACAATAAACATCAGCAATTCTTTTTGATCACAGAATCTGCGTCGAAAAGACAATTTTCTAAAGAAATTAAATTGTCTCTTTCTTTTTCCTACAGATTTTTTACAGCTTTTTCATATTTTTACTAACCTAACGAATTGCTTGCTGAAGTACATATAAAATACAATCTAAAAAAATATTCAGTGCTTATGAAATAGAAAATGGACAAATACGGCTACATAAAGTTTTTATTTCATTGTATTCGTACTGGAGCATTCATATTCAACCTTTTTGAAGCGCCCATTGCCATTCATTCATTCATCCGTAGTGAATGAATATACCATATAACCTCTTTTCCCACTCAACGTGTTAGATGTTATACTAAGTTAAATGGGGTTTAGACTGATAAATTTGTATTTAGAGAGATGTGTATAGACCGTCAACGTCATGGAAATGTTACGCTATAGATCCCAGAATCACAGATTATTTCCACAGATCTATCCTGCTAATCTGATATTTTAATTTTTTTTTTTTTTTTTATACAACAAGATTGGCAAACAAGCATACGACCCACCTGATGGGAAACGGTTACCGTAGCCTATTTACTCTCACAATACCGAAGTATCACTTGCGCGTTGCCACTTTGTGTTCGAAGAGTTATAGTGTGTTGGCAGCATAAGGTTTAATCCCTCTGCTTCCAACACATTGTAACAATCCTCCCCAAGCTCCCCAAGGAGCTCATTACTGGAAACCTTATTCACCGCGTAGGAACACAACACAAAAAATTGTGTTATTTGGCTACGGACTTCTGTAAGGTGGAGGTCCTGCCCCAGTCGGGCAGCTCCAAATTCGAACGGGGAACCCGTTATGCCCTACCTCTCTTAAAAAAAAATAAACAAAAAAGTGTATCCAAAACAAAAACACAAATGTTATATTAAGATAAATAAATAAATAAATACCTGGGATAATTCCACACAAATTGACCTTATTGTTATGGTAACTAGACAACGATATATTTACTTATATAGATATGTATATATATACATAAATGCATAGGACATCCAAGACTAAGGTACAAATACTCGTGTTCATCACACAAATATCTGCCCTCAGCGGGATTCTAACCCGCGACCTCAAGTTTCGCAGTCAGGAGCTCTAACCACTAGACCAGACGGTCGTCAATTAAGACGCTCAATAACAAAAAAATACAATTTTATTTGCGATTCGAACCCGAATATCTTTTATTATTTGGGACCAAAACTGAAATGTAGGATGCTACATTTTATGAATGTACAAATTATCAGACTGAAAACATTCGTTAATTTCAACTATTAAAAACGTGTTGCTTTTACAATTTTACATTAGTATTTGTTGAACAATGGCTTTGATTTTAATTCACCGAACAGAAGAAGATTTTTTTAATTAACAGGGAAGTAAAAGAGATCTTATTCTTTTAAATAAATTGCGCCATGATTGAACTGTAGAGCCCGGGTGGTTATACTAGTAAGCAATTGGGTGCAAAAAGAAATACATTTTTGTTCTAACCTTGCAACGCGGCATTCTATTTTTGAGCTTATAAATGTCAAAACATTAATACATACACAATTGTACACAACACATTTACGGTTAACATCGCGCGGAAACCTGCTAACGTCTTGCTTGAGAAACGGCGATAGGCTCGGCATCTGTCACGTTGGCATCTAAAATATCTCCACCGAAAAGTGGGTGTGGGTTAAGGATTATCCAGAGATGTGTAGTATAAACATCTCTGCCTAATCCTTAATCCTATAAGATGGCGTGAAGATATATGTTGTAACATTAAATATTTTAGTTCACCTTGTGTCACTCATGTCGATAAGAAATGCAATCGGGGCCCAACTGTCTTATGGGAGTACCCACTGCGATTACCACTGAAACCTGTGAAAAAGTGGTAATGGCCTTCCTCATGGCCTAGGATCTATTTTGATTCACCTTATAATAAAAAATATTCGGTACGTTTTTTACAGTCTTGAATATCACCGTTTCTATCTAATAACATGCGAGTAGAAGAAGGCGCGGTCATCATAAATGTCGTAGACATATTTAGCACGATATGAAAAATTTCAACTTGTCACGGAGGCATGAACTCGCTCCAGTCAGCACATAAAAGTTACCATCACGTACTGGTCGTATTAGGCGAATTTCTGCTAATGTGGCCCGATGTTTGGGACATGGAGCCATAAATCACACCCACGTAACGTGACGTCATCAGAACATACTTTGATGCATAAATGAAATATTTAATGTAATTATATGCCATCATTTCTTTCAATAGCAACACTCCTTGCCGGTCCGGATTTTTATTACAATTTTAATGAAATTATTTTATGACGTTATTGAAACGAAAGTTGTAAGTCTAGCAAAAACTGGCGCTCTACTCTCTGTCTGTCCTTTGAGTGAGTCGACGTGATCATATTGATGTAATTAGATGGATTAACGACTTATTAAAAAAACATTATACATTTTAAATCGCTATTACTTCTCGCTTACCCCTAATTTTCTCCCCGGATGTTAAGCAGTTTTAATAAGGCCTTGTTTTGCCAGGATATCCTTAGGTGATTTAAGGACTGTCAGGTCGGTCGTGGTTTCTATAATACTTTTGAAAGTAGGTATACCTATATGGAAGAAAAAAAAAATAAAATATATATATATACATCTTTGAAAATTGCACACAAGGTAGTAGGAAGTGCCGCTGTGAATGATAGGGGAGTCGTACCGGAAGCGTAAATCAGTTGCAGGCTCAGTTACCCGTGCGGCCTGTCGCAAAAAGGGTATGAATTTTGTTTGCATACCGAAGTGGTGTGATGTAGACTGATCCATTACCAAATCAATAAACTATGGATACACGTAACTATGAAACAAATTTATGCAATAAAAATCCTTTCAGCCCACATGCACCCACTGAAGGGTAGGCCTCCCGCTTCTACGCCAGTGTTAAGAATAGATAAGATCTAAATAATAATATATACGATAATTAAATTTGAATGACATATGCAAACTTCTTATCCAAACATTACTTATAATTGTCTAGTTTATATCTTTTTGTTTAGGTATGTCTGTTTTATTCTATTTAGCTGACTATAGTTTTGTGTGAGCGGAGTTTACATTTATAGTTGTTTCACTGTTCCTGTATATTGATAATGTAAGTACTAACTATTACTACTACTAACTAACTAACTAGTACTAACTAACGTACTAACAAAATGTATTTAGTATAAACAATTGTTGGTAAACCTTTTAATAAAATAAAAAGAAATAAACAACGGATTGTTTATCACATATTATCGTTTGAAATAAACTTTATTGTAATGGCATTTGTACGTTGTTGTTTTTATTCAACTTTTCCTTCTCGTATTCACATCGAACTTAAAGTCAAAACTGAAGCAAAGTTCCTTATATTGTGTAGAGAAATCCCCTTTACATAATGTTATTTTAGTGCACATTTGAAGGGAGTAAAGTCGTCTTTCACTCATAAATTATTCACTATACTTTGCTAAATTTATTTCGAGTGGAAATCCTCGTAATGGCGAAGTTTACCTTTACAATACATATTACAATTTAATTAAAATGCAAGTGCCGTTCACCATATCCATAATGTATGTATATCAATATATTCCTGAATATTTTAAAGATCAGTTTTGCTGCTCAAAAAATCCGTGGTGTGATGTGGCGAGTAGTTACGACACAAGCATTGCAAGTTCGAATCCCGACTGTACCAATGAGTTTCTGAAGTCTGAAGTATATTGATTAGTCAAACCACGAGCTTAACGATGACGGAAAACATCGTGAGGAGACTTGCATATTTTCGAAAAGAAATTTAAAGGCATATATAGTAGTCCTGCCTAAGATAACAGTGTCACGTTGGTACCTAAAATATATCTCTGGCGGAAAGTGGGTGTGTGTGTACTACCTACACACCTCTGCCTACCACTTGCGGGGCGTAAAGTTTTGCTGTTCAAGGGATAGCTTTATTTTGGTGTGTGAAGGAAAACATGCCGGCGCTTCTGATAATAATTTCAGTATTTTGAGTATTTAGTTCGTTTGCTATCGTTTCTGCGGAAAAAGAGGTTACCCCTGCAATAAAATAATGACATCATGCCTGAAATACCAACTTGTTCATTTAAGTTCCTTGCTAAAAATTGCACTCAAACCGATTGTAGTGTATCTGTAAATTTTCTAGTGAGCAACTTTTACAGAGGTCTTTGTGAAGGCGAGGCAGTGAGAGAGATCCGTTCGTCCGGTTTCCGATTCCCTTCAACACAAAGACTCCGTCTACGCTACGCGCGTAGATACGCGCTACGCTACATTTGCGCTTACTTTGTATTATAATATAGCAAATTCTTATTAACCGTCATATAGTATGATCACTGTAAGAAAAGACAAATAAATGTGGATTATAGTATAACCACAAACTCGAGGCAGACGGTGCCATAAATTCCTTATCATAGAGATACGCACGTGCGATTTTAGTTCACTGTCGATAAAATGCAATGTGCATAATTATAATACTGTTGGTGATGACGATAGCGACACCGACGACGACGATTTTGATTAGCCTTAAATGTTCTTATGTAAAGATATCTGTAACATTGAATAAGCACTTATAGCTCACTGTTATTGATGAACATGTGTGAGCAAGTCCTGGTGGAAGCTGTAAACGGGGCTCCGTTTTCTTTTATAAGCGTTATGGCCGAATTATTCTGTAGAGGATCTGACTTTGGACTCAGTGATCCAGTTACACGTACACGTCTCTTCATTAACTATTTCAAAACTAAGTTGTACTTGATTTGAAGACTTGATTGAGTTTGATTAAGTGATTTCACTCAGATTTGCATAAATATATCATAGTCGAAATACTTCGGCAACAAATGGGCTCGGTATAATTAATTCTGCCGCAAAATCAAATCACTACACATTTGCCTAACTAACCAAACCAAAAGGAAAATCATTTAGTACATAATGCTTCCCGACCATAACGCGAGCACTTAAAAAAACTCCATTACAGGTAAACTTTATACACACACGACTAAAAACGGAAAGAGCTCATCCGAGCAACGTTGCTGATCCAATAAGCGGAATTGGAGTAACCTTACGAAACGAGGTAACTGCGGTAAGTTTGAGAAATAATTAAAAATTATCTGAACGTCCGAAGTTTGTGCGAGATTGAATTTTTATTCGAAATAGCGTGATTAAATCAGTATATGCGTTATTTGGGCAATTTAAACGTGGTGGCGCATTCGCATTACGTAACGTAACGTAACGTAACTTAACGTAACGTAACGGTTATATCATACAACGTGTTGTACCCATAAACGGAAATAAGAGCATTGCTACCAATCTAGTGACAATTTTATGAAGTATGCTTCAGGTAACGAATTGTTTTAAAACTATTGATCATAAAGCTCCTTATATACATATAAATATCTATCATAATGTACGTTAAGATTATCCGTATACGTTTACAGGATGAAGTGAGAGAAACCACTAAAATGTACTTATAATAATTTATTACGATTGTATCTCATTGCATCAAATTAACATAGGTATATGTTTTATGAGAATTAATTATTTAAACCTAAACCGATAAGGTAAATTAAAATTTATCGAATATAATACATTATAAAACTATCATTCATAAAACCACATTCTACAAGAAAAAACCTATCAGGTAAAGTGAAGTTGAAGAGAACTCCCTGCTTAAATATATGTGCTACGAACGGTATCTAAAGATTCCTAACGAACCGACTTATCGGATAATTCAAATAAAATTGCTATAACCGTATTTTCTTCTACCCTAAAAACATTAACATCGTTGTAAGTAATAAATATATTAGCGAAAATCCCAAATAAAGAAAACAAAGTATACTAAGCCCGTGGGAAATCTAAGCGACAACGATCCGTGTAGGCGAACAGTAAGACTAGAAACTGGTCGTAAGATAGGAAGGGATCACCACTATTATTGAACGCACGATTGAACCGAAGATTCCGAGACGCTTGATGATAACTTGAAACCTCCAAGGTAAAGTTTTAAACCAGCGGCCAGCACCTATGAGTTTTTATGTTTGAAAGTATTGTAATTAAATACAATCACTCCTTCTCTAAAGGTTTCCGAAGGGGTAGGCAGCGGGTAGGTAGTAACCACACACCCACTTTCCACCAGAGATATATTTTAGGTGCCAACGTGACATCGCCGCACGACTATACGTACGCCTTTGAATTTCTTCTCAGACGTATGCTGGTTTCCTCTCGATGTTTTAATTAATCTTAATTGTTACTTTTGTAAATAAAGTACATTGTAATGTAACAAACATGTTTTTCTTGTGGAACAAAATTAAATGACCTATTTTTATTTGCGTTAATCTCAGAAACTACATATACGATTTCAAACAATCTTGTACCTACATTTAGGTAGTCCATTAATTGACGAAGGTAATTAATAGCCTCTGTATCATGCTAACCCAAGGGAGTGGACTAGTAATCATATCTATATTAAAACCAATAAAAGTTATAGCTTAATCTAGTAACAACATTTTAGTTCTATCCCCACAATTACACAATACAATCTAGTGGCCGGTCGGCGTCTAATCTCCTCCCGCATGCATGCCTCTTCCCCGAGGTCCACGCGATATAGCAATAGGGACGTTCGCGTTTTAATATGGATAAATAAATTAACAGGTTTCAATTACCTGCGTTATAAAAGTTATTACACCCCTGCGTACTTCTTCGGGGACTCTTGCGGAAAGGCGTAGAAAATATTATATATATATATATATATAGAGCCGTGGTGGCCGAGTGGTTCGAGCAGTTGCTTGCTACGCAAAGGTCGCAAGTTCGAATCCCGACTGTACCAATGAGTTTTCCTGAACTTAAGTACAGTGATTAGTCACACCACGAGCTTTACGGTGAAGGAAAACATGGAAACCTGCATACGTCTGAGAAGAACTTCAAAGGCGTATGTATAGTCGTGCTGGCGTCACGGTGATGGACTCGCCATCTGTCATGTTGGCACCTAATATACCTCTGGCGGAAAGTGGGTGTGTGGGTATTACCTATACACCTCTGCCTACCCCTTCGGGGACCCTTGTGGGAAGGCGTGAGGAAAGGCGTAGAAAAGATATAATAAAAAAAGATTTACTCAAAACTATCCTCGGTTTCCATATAAAATATCTCTATAGAGACTATTGGGAGTTGAATCCACAGTTTGCGTGGCCTGTTACAAACCAAACACGGCGAAAAATTTATTTGTGCTTTATTTTTTTTTTAGTATCGCACAACTTTTTCACGCGAACCCTCGTCGGAACACCTGAAAACGTTCGACGGTAAATTGCAAAGCTGAAATCCGTAAATTGTCCCCAACGAAACAGAATACGGCGAGCTGTTTTATTTAATATATAAAATAGTTTAAAAAAACAAAAAAACACGCTTTTTATAGAAAACCGAACTAAAAAATAGAAAATAAATTTCGATAATATCTTAAAAAGCGTGGGGTGCATGGTGTCAATAGTTATAAATATTTTATTGACAGATATTAGTAGAGTGATTATCATTTCGGTAATATCTTAAAAAGCACCCCACGCTTTTTAAGATATTATCGAAATTTATTTTCTATTTTTTAGTTCGGTTTTCTATAAAAAGCGTGTTTTTTAGTTTTTTTTAACTATTATTTATTTTCTACTTTTTAGTTATTAGTGTATTGTCATCGGTCCTCGATAAGTCTACAAAGTTTGAACGAAATCTGGCCGTTTAAAGTGGGTCAAAATCGAGCTCAAAGAAGTCGGTTACATACATACATACATACATACAGGTGAAGCTAATATAAAGCGTGTAAAAAGTTAAAACAATTCTGCCTCAATTATATTTGAAAATACGGGTATATAGATATACAATTTATGTGCCAAGGTTATATATATCTGTATTATATTTGCATCGTCATCGTCATGCAACGTCATCAAATACCCTCAGAATGATTTCAGTATTAATGAACATTCTAACTGCGGTAAATTCGCATCAATGAATTTCATTTTAATCGCATGACCGTGCCGTTGAGTTATGCGCCTAAAAGCCATTAGCTGCTGTGATTTCATAAGCCTGCCACAAGGTACGTCAAATATGTCGGTGAAATTGTGTAGCGGTAGATATTCTGTGTACTCGTCATTCTATTCATGATACAGCGTTTAAGGAAATATGCCAAGCGCATAACAGAAATGTGTTCGTCCAAATGCAAGCTAGAAATTGAAAAGAGTCCCTCACATGATACAACTTACCAACTACCTACTCTGTCTACTAAGTTGAGTGTATAAATTTAAAATATCTCTATATGTATCTCTAATATAATTTCTGTGCCTGTTATTTTGTTAACTTAGTTATTTAACTTGCTTTTAGACTAAATACCTATTTGTTTTATATATGTGCATAACATGTAACCAATTTTATGCTCAATAAAATTTTTATTATTATTATTATTACATGGTAGGCAGAGAGAGTAAACCGTAAGGACCTCTTTCGCTTCTTCCACATTGGCCAGACTCTCCAAACACGCATAATGACAGCGACATGCTCATTCTCATTATACGTGTTTTTGTGTTATTCGCGTTCTGTAAATTGTGTCTTCGTGCCTCCCTAAAAGTATAACTAGATTTCACTGGACTTATTTAAGCTACGAAGTTACGACACTTATTTTTAATCCTCTGTAGTACGGCAAGAACTAATTAATAAAAGACTAAAAGGATTTTTTCGTGATTTAAGTGTTGAACTCCTTAACGACGTAAAGCCCGGATACTCTTCAGCAAGTAAATGAGAAACCGCAAAATGTATTTTACTTTATGTATCATCTCAGCTATCATGTCATATGAGATAATCATGTCAGCTACGCGTTTTGTTTTCATAAAGCAAGATAACCTGTTTAAAACTAAAATTATTTGAACTATAATTAAAATTCTGGTTTCATTTCATTCTAGATAAATAAACGCCGTCCACGGTAACTTGTAAATACCATGTTATCTTCTGTCTTTGCACCAATGACTCTAATCAATGTACTGAAAGTGTCTTTATATACTAAGTGACCTAAACGTTATTATTCTCAATTTTATTGCATTTTAAAGCGTAGGAATCTCATTTGATCCCTATATATATCTTATCACCACCCCTATATCTATATATATAACAATATTTCAATGTAAACGAAAGTACATATAGTTCGAACATCAATCATTCTCCCCACATCAGGTTATTCACCTAAGCTGACATATGTTCGCTAACAAAATACCAAAAATTGGCAATATATTATACAGGTAAATAGATATTTGAAAGCTTCCCTTGCATACTTTTATGAATCTGTTAACTTAATCGCATATTTTATTCAGTGTCAATCAAAAAACTTAAAAGCTTTTAGTCAATATAACGGACATGCAATCTGCTGATCAATATACCTATTTCGAAAATAAGTTTAAATAATTTAAAGTTTACAACTTTCTGTAAAACATGTTGGCTTTACTAATTAATGAGGAAGGTATAATTTACTCGGAACCGACGAGCATGTATGAAGATACTGATGAACGTGGACGAAGCGAAAGAGGCATGTAAGTCTAGAGAGAACTGGCGCTCTATACTCTCTGCCTACCCCTATAGGGACTCGGCGTGATGATAAATCTAACTAATACCACCACATTAGCGTAAATGACCACGCTGTCGTGCTAATTGTGAAAAGTAAATAAAATAAATAAAAAAAAACGTGTGGCACTCGGGGACTGCCGCGGTAAACCTATTGCATAGCATTTTTTTATCAACTTATGCAATACCTATATACTTTCTCACAAACAGCTGCTTACGTACTAGGCATGCTTTTTCAGTTCAGTTGTTTCCATATTTCCCGCCAATTTTGAATTTGGAACTGTTCTATATTCGAATGTGTTTAAATTCTGAATGTGTTAGGTTATTTTCGTTAAGGAATTTCTGCATTCGGTCTCCACGCTCAAGGCCCGCGATAGAAGCTATGCAATAGCTTAAAAAATAAAATAAAATAAATAATATCTTCTCTATATCATAAAAAAATTTGGACATTTCAATCAGACCTGACAGACATATCTGACGGATTCGATTCTAAGTATTTGCTCAAACTCCGTCCTGTACTAATGTATGACGAAATGAATTTAAGTACAGTGATTGTTCCACCACGGGGCTTATGTTGACGCGATAAATAATGATTTACAATATGAAAAACCTCCTTAAACGTTAGACTTTGATTATTTACTTGGTCTAAAAGCAAAACTCAACCAGAATTTTACGTAAAAAACAAGAAATAAGAAAGCATAATTCATGGTTTGTTATTTTCTCTAGAGTAATCATCCGTTAAATCCGTAAGTTTCAAAAACATTACTCTACAAATAAACCTTGCTAGACGGATCGATAGTTCCACAAGCTGGTTTAATCTGCGGTCGCATTCCATTGGGACTGCAACTTCTATTTGTTGCTAGTTGAAAAACTTGTGGTGTGATTGAAGCTTTATGTTTCATGAGCAGCAGTTTCTCCCGCGTATAATTTTCTAACAATTAATAGGGCCTATGTCAATCAGGGTGAATGTAGCTTTCCAATGGTGAAAGAATTTTTCAAATCGGTCCAGTAGTTTCGGAGCCTATTCTATACAAACAAACATACTATCAAATCTTTCCTCTTTATAATATTAGTTTTTTTTCTTTTATACCACATAGGTGGCAAACAAGCATGCGGCCCGCCTGATGGTAAGCGGTTACCGCCGCCTATAGACGCTTGCAACACCAGGGGTATCACTCGCGCGTTGCCGATCCTGCAGGAATCTTTTCACACCCTTCTTGAAGAACTCCATGCTGTACTCTCCAGGAAAACCTCAACGGGGAGCTCATTCCACAGCCTGTTCGCGGCGTTCGCAGCGTTCGCGGAAGAAAACTCCTTTGGAAGCGCACAGTACGAGACCTTTGTGGTACCAAGGTATGGGGATGAATTCCGATTCCGATTCCGATTCCGATTAAAGATGGCGAGAGGTGCGGTGGTAGAAGGTAGGTAGTATAGAGTATAGATATCAATTAGAAGTCAAGTAAGTCAGCTCTTCATTATGAATATTGGGTATGTTCAGATGCTGGCTTTCGTAGGAATAACGTGCAATACTTTATAATGTTTGTTGAGATGATCTTCTAGCGTCTTCTAGGTCTAGCGGTTGGAATTAGTTTATGCGAAACTTGAAGTCGCGTGCGTGTTCGATCCCGGTTGGAGCGCAAGTTTAGGTGATATACATATCACTATTTTGGAAATATATAAAATAATAATAAATAATATAAAATTCTGATAAATACCTCAATAATAATGAAAACTTATCGTGAATATTGGTGTGTAGTGAAAAAAAATATAATCTTTTTTCCTACTAATATTATAAATGCACTGCACAATCACAGTCATCGAAACACAAACACACCGAATTCAGGTGAAACCACGAAGCACAGCTAGTACTTCAATATATCGCGCCTTCTTCCATTAGAAAACTATGCAAGCCTTTCTTTGTAGGTTATGTGTAATTATAAAAATATACCTACTTGTTAAAATTCTCTTAATAATTTCACAATACAAAATGTAAAAGACTTAGTTTTTGAGTTCTATCAAATTTTCTACCCTCTTAAAGCGTTGAATTTCGTCCAGTCCCGTCGTTTGTTGTCGCATATCTATTTAGCACAACACCATTACTAGATTGAAGTGATAAGACACGGTTTTAAATTCTAGGCTTCAGATGCAATGTCACCACCCTAGACGAACGGAAATGGATCGCCGAGAATAGATTAGAAAATTTTCTTTTTTTCAGATTAGATTATACTACTTATGTATAGGTATATATCGACTTATGTAGTTATGCAAAAGTAGAATAGGATAAGGAATATAAGGAACGCCTATCCTCATTAAAATTACACTCAAAGAGTTTTTAATATACGTGTGTGTTGTTCAAATGGGCACTACTACAGATTAAACATATAGTAAAAACTGGTCAATTTTTCCTTAACTTTTGAAGTTCGAATTATATACCTTCACGCCTTCCGAGACGGGTCCCCGGAAAGGTAAAATAAGGACTAGCCCATTTTGAACCCACTATGGGTTCACTGCGTGTGGCTACTTACACCATACAGTCAGTTCCAATTTGTTTTGCTTTTTTAATTTGTAATATTATGATTCTGCAAACATACATACGTTATACACTGTTGTTGGTCGCTTCATTCAAATAAAGTTCTAGTATTATATTAAGGAGCCGGGGTGAACGAGCAGTTCTAAAAGGTAACTCGTTGGAAAAGTCCGAACCCCGAATGTACCAATACGTAGAAGGCGTAAAATATAGCATTATGTAGGTAGCTACTGATAGGGGTGGGTTGCATCACCTGTTATTCAGACCATCAATGAAGCCAGAAATGAACTCATTGTGAAGTAATTAAGAATTTTAATATATATTGGCCAGCGATGAATACGTATAATATGACGTCATTAATTGCACATGCTGCAAAGGACAGTGGATGGCTCACGTCAATTTCACGCACTAATATCGTTCTGCTCCTGTATGTCGACCCCACTAATTATAATATCAAATTCACGTCGATTCGTCCACCGAACTGCCAAGTTGATACAAGGAAATTTTCCCCAAATATAACGATAAAAAATTATTGATAATTGAAATTTATGACGGCACAAACAGGGTAATCAATTTTGTTCCGAACGGGAATTAAAATATTAAATGTCATTTTTAATTGAAGGTTCCGATTTTATTCCGTTGGTATTTAGTTTCATTCGTTCGGATTTTCGTTATATTTGTAATGAAAAACAGTAACTGAATTTTATTAATATAATTCACGAGTTTGATTTGAATTGGCGAAGCACATTGGTTATTTACACCTATATAGACATATGTATTAATGTTTGATGAATCATATTTTAACGACGATTTTAATTATGATGCTATTTTGGTTAATTACACAAAAAGGTTATTCAAGACATGTTCGATTGATAAGCACTTGATTTATAAATAATCAACAAGTCTCATTTTCTGTTTATTTATTTATCTCTAATAAACCGGGTTGCTTTTTTTCGTCAACTCCCTATCCATCTATCTCTGATATCTATTACAAACATCGAGTTTGTTTATATTGATTATATAACCAGATATAACTGATTGGATAGATCATGCCAAACAATGCGAAAGGGTCCAGCGGGAGATCACAACAAGCCTATCTACAAAGGGTTAGCTAGGAAACACTTTAACACAACATACGTAATATAATTTAGATTGTATTCTAGCAAAACAACACAATAATTATGTAGATATTAAAGACAAATTAGTGTACAGATGAACTCACACTACTCTCTCTACCTACCCTGTTAGAGAACATTCTCATAAATAAAGATGTAAGTGATGAAATGTATGTGTGAATTCAGTAATTGTGTCAAAGTAACTGTTCGATTAACCGCTTGTAGCTGGATACTAAATCACTTTTTTAAATCCTTGCCAAACTGTAAGACTTAATACCTAATCCTTGCTAACTTTACCCAATATTAGCTTTTACTAAATAAAGACTTTAATCCCTTAAGGAACCTTAAGTAATTTTAAACAGATTACTCCTTACAAATTGATAAAAATTTTGTTCAAAATAGGTGATAGAATATCGTATAAATAAAATGGGTGTTTCATTACACGAGTAATTCGTCCATGCTAGTTAATTTAGTTATTATGTAATGTTATCATTAATTTCACGGGTTATATCAGAGTCTAGAGCGCCGAACCTCTTCAAGCATACTCGCCGGTTTGAAGTACTCTGGACATTTCTATGCTTGAGTGTTCGGAGGTACTTGTATTATTGAATATAATGATGATATGATGATGCAGTACAATGTACATACATACAAGTAAAGCTGGACCAAAATAAGGGTGAAGCGCGCTTATGTCGATTTGCATTGAGCACTTTGATCACTGTGTAAGAATTTATCCTTTTCGAGCATTATAACTTCTGAAGGAAATTAAAAGAGCAATATCAAAGAGCAAATTTGCAACAGGCACATTAAAATTTGTTATTTTAAGGTTCAAAATCTATACATTCATTAAAGGTACGGTAACTTCTTATATATACGAGCAACCGTTTTGTTTATTTGAATTTGCCTTTGAACGATGATGTAAAGATCTCATGTGTGTCTTTAACAATGCGAAATCTTATATTGTTGTTTTTTTCAGAGATAACAAGGCGTATAACATAACCAGCGTGGCAATGCTGCTAGTCTTCTTGGCATGTTGCCTCGATTTGGGTCAAATATTTTATCTGTAATTAGTTAGTTATATAATTGTTTCTAGTAAATATTAAAATTGTTGTTATAATACATTTTAACAATTGTAGTGAAAATTATAAGTACAGACACGTTTATTATGTGTACGACATATGAATATTCAGTGCGATAATACTGCCTTAAGGATTAGTCAATGTCTCAAACAGATTATGTAAGCGAGCTCCCCAAGCATCCCTTTATGCGTACGGGAAATTCAGGACATTTTTGTGAATAAAAATTATGCTTCATCTTTATTTTGAATAAATGTCAAATTAACATTACGAATACGTTTTAATCGTGTCACGTTTTACCTAAATTATTATGCAAATTGATATTACGTTTGTAAAGACTCCAATTGAGTTTACTAAGGATATTTAGGGACTCACATATGAGAATTGAATTTTTTCTTAAGACGTTCTATCAGTTCTTTTAGGCACTTGATATATTGATAGAGATCTGCTTTCTGTTCTTAGCATTTGTGTGTGTAATTCTATTTATATTTAAAGAGTAGGCACATGAACATACATTTTCGACCACCAAGATCAATTCGAATGAACACTCAAGGATGGGTGCTTCAAGAGTACTCGAAACAGGCGAGCATGTACGAAGAAACAGATGGATGTGGATGCGGTTCATAAGTCTGGAGAGAACTCACTGCCTACTATCCCTTCCTACCCCGTGAGGACGTGATTATATGATATGATTTGCATACTTATTGGTTATGGATTCCTATGAATCTTTGTTTGTAAAAGTCTAAGTATGGTTTAAGGTCAGTTGGGTCAGTGGGGCTTTTTAAGCACCGAAGCTAGCGAACCATCAAACGGCCGGAGATAACATCTACGGTATTGAGTCTCCGTTTTGATAAAAAGAAAAAATCCGAGTCACTCGCATATTAACGCAAAAAAAATTTAGGATCCAGAAAACTGAAAATATGCACTAAGGTTTTTTTTAAATATGCTTGTGATGTATGTAAGGTACAAAGAGAAGTATTCCACAATCCTACCCCTAAAAGATGAAACGAAGCTGCTGGGTATGGGTTAACTAGTTAAAATATTGTATGTCGGCCGTCTGGTCTAGTGGTCAGAGCTCGACTGCGAAGTTTGAGGTCGCGGTTTCAATTCTCACTCAGGCAGATATTTGTGTTATGAACACGAGTATTATTAGTACCTTAGTCCTAAGTATTTACTTATATATCTTTCTAACTAATATTATAAATGTGAAAGTTTGTATGTTTGGATGTTTGCGGTTCTTTCACGGCCAAACGGCTGAACCGATTTGGCTGAAAGTTGAAATGGTGATAGTTTATACCTAAAAATAGGGCATAGGCTATTTTTTTTTAATCCTGAAAAATTCAAAGTACTTATATTTTTTTGGAACTGCCCCAAGGTATTTATTTATTATAATACGTAAAGAAATGCCGCTAGAGCCGACAATCATCCCCTTATTACGTGATGAAGGTCAAGAGTACCATAAAACATGATTAAATGCTGTACAACCGATTATTAGCCTTCAACGTTACGACTACATCCCAAATTCTTCCTACTAATCTATCTAATAATTACGCCTAATTTTGTCAACAGATATCTCTGTTTGATGTACTTGATAGGCTTTTTAGAACATATTATAGCTTTATTGAGATCCAATGCTGAGATAGCACGTAGAATCTAGCAAACATTTTTTTTATTACGTAAATTTCCGATTTTCTCGTCTAGCGATATAATTTTGTTTCGTAAAGTTACGATTTAAAAACCGGCATTAAAACGCCAAGCGGTGCGCTTTTGCCCAAAAACCTATTTATTTAATTAATTAACACAAATTAATCATGTAAATCAGTACTTAATATTGGTATAAATATTGATTACATATATCTAATACTGCTTGAAACAAAAAGAGCATTTATTTTTTACTTTTCTGTTGATCACGTCGGCAAACTAATATAATTATATATTTTATTTTTTTTTTTTTTGTATTGTCTCTCGTAGCGTGAGTTCCGGGAACTTTTGCTACTTAACCGGTCAATGGCGAGACCTAGGCCTCCAGCCAGGCACTTTATTTCTAAGCAACACAGCTAAGGGCACCCCCTGTGGGATACGAACCTCGGCTTAGGGCGTTGCTGGATCGCGAGCAAGGGAGCTGGGCTGGACTGGTAATTTTATTTAAATATTATTTGGGGGATAATTATATATTAGAATTCAACCATATTTATACACAAGGAACTATGTCACATAGACATACATATGGTTTATTGGTATGTCTATGCAACAAATCGCGCAAGAATATTTACGTTCTGTTAACTTAGTCATAAGTTCGTGTTAAGTAACCGCACAGTGCAACTGCAAAATTAACTTTTTAAGTAAGTTTTAAGTTTCCAAACAAACCAAGTCTAATTCATAAGAAAGATATTGATTTAAGTGATAGTCTTGGTCTTTGTGGCGTTACTACAGGTATTAAAAATAAAATAAAAACAAAAATCGTTCGAACGTCATGGAATTTGTGACACCAATATATATTATTAATATGCGGGTCGGAGCCGTAATTACTGCATCGAAGATTGCAGATTCACACCCCAACTATACAAATGTATCTACAGATTGAAGCCTCAAACGCCACCGGTCTGTATCGAACGAGTTTTCCTGAACTTAACAATCACACCACGAGCTTTACGGTGAAGGACAACATTTTAAGGAAATTTTAATACGAGGTGAAACTCAATGACTATGTAGAGTCGTATATGGCTAAAAAATACAGACTAGCTATATAACACTCCAACCTACCCTTTTGGGGACCCTGTGAGGAAGTTTAATATTATATCTTTCCCAAACTATATAATCTATATAATTAAATAAACAAACAAACATGTAATTTTAAGTGTAAACTCTTTGTCAAGCAGACCTTTCACAACTTTGTAAAGGAAAACAATTATTATGTGACAAAAAGAAAAGCGTTAAGCGTGAAAATTACCAGTCATTTATGACTTCAAGAATAAAACTCTCACAGAAATATGCTATACGACCAAAGTTTGCTAGCGACTAGTTTTTCTTTTATTATACTATGAAAGTTTTCTCATAACTTAATGTTAAGCTTATACTAACTTTAACGTCATTAAGTATGTTAATGATCAATGAAACGCACTGAACTCGCCAATTAAGGATAGGATTACTTAAGCAAAAGATATAACTATTCATGGCATAACTTTTAACCCATATAAACTAAAGTATAACTATTAACAGATGTCCCTTGGTCTACTAGTCAGAGCTCCTAGCTGCGAATCTTGAGGTCGCAGGTTTAATTCCCGCTAAGGGTGGATGTTTTTGTGATGAACACATATTTTAGTTACCTTTATTTCGTATATCAGATGCATACGACTACACAGACATATTTATGTATTTTACATATTTTATATTACATATTTTATGTATTTCGATAAAAAAGTACGTTTATCAGTAATATAACTTTATCGAGATTTAGATCTTTATATAAGCGTTATAAGTGATTCACAGGTTATTGTTATCATGATTATATGTGGTATTTCATGTGGGATATTTTATTGTAAATTAATAAAAAAATATGAAAAAAACACGTATAATTTCCTTGGATAATTAACTTCTAATTAATAAACTTAAACAAAAATTTACTTGTGGTGTGGTGTAACTCAATGTTAATTATTTTATTGATAAATAATACATTTATTCAAAACATGCATCATTTCTTTAAGTATTTTTTTTTATGAAAATTGTCAATCGTTATCGTATATATAATCAAAACTTTAAATATACTTTTTTTAACTAAGCGTGATGATATGCCTGTATATATTTTTTATCTTCCAGCACGCCTTTACCACACAACAGGAAATAGAACTTTACGAACAGAAAAGTTCTGACTACCGCAACTAGTGGCTTTTATTTGGAGCAAATTTTCCTTGGAATTTAAAAACTTAAAGTCTATTTTCATATAAATATTCATATGGGTTCAATTACTTACATCAAAGTTTGTACAGTAACAATATTTTTTGTATATAATAGTTTTTTTTTCATAATTTTACAACTTGCTCTTAACGCATTGTTGTTGTTTTTATCATTATTTATTTGTAGTAATTATTTTGACATATTAATATAAAATTTGTAAAAATATATTGTACCTAATTATTTTCATTTATATTTTAAAATATGGGTTTAAGAAATATCACGTTAGTTTTCCTATTATGTGCAATTTTGTTCGAATATGAACGATTAATATACAAAACATAGACTTACTTGATACGTGAGAACTTGCAGGGACGACTGCGACAACCTGGCACTACTGGTGGCAACAAGTGTTGTGACTGCCACCCGCCCAAGCCTTCTCTTATATAGCTAGCCAAGGCGGGCGCCGCCCTGAGCCGCCCACCGCCCTAATCATCACTGGAATGCCACTAACATAGTTTGCATTGCAATTTAACGTATCCTAATTGTTTGCACTTATAATGTAATAATAGTTTTCTTTCACATAATAAGCAATTGGCTATCATATATTTGTCTCATTGAACACGCCTTTAGAATATATTAATGTATTTAAAAACGTGATCACGGTTAGAACCAAGAATATTACATAGGAATACGTATATACATTTTTAATGAATTATCTTTTACGTAGACATTTAAAATATATCTCCGGTGGAAACTGGGTGCTACCTATAAATAACCCCTTCGGAGACCCTTCTGGGAAGGCGTGATGCGTTATTTTATTATAATTAAAGAAAAAAAAATGAAACCATTAAGAACAAAAATCGTAAATATCACGTCTGACGCGCAATTACATTTAATTCAAAATTGAAATCCCAGGATGGCTTTAACTTAATTTCAGGGAAAATTGTCCAAATTTAATTAACTACCCACCTCCTAATATTTGAAGGTTATTAATAGCGTAAAGCATATTTATCTGACTTAATTTGTTGGAATTTATCTTGTAGGAAAGAGGTCTGTATGTAACAGAAAAGGTAGAGAAAACAGGCGCTCTATTCTCCCTACCTACCCCGTGTATAAGAGATTTGGCGTGAAGATTTGTACGTATGTTGGATGGATGGCTGGTTTTTCGTTACTCAATCACACCAAAAGGGATGAATGGGCTTAGATATAATTTGGGATCGAAATAGATCATAGCCTGGACAATAGATTGGATAAATAGGATATATTTTACTCTAGAAAACCATTAATATTAAGGTTAATTTATAATAATAGTATATGTACTATAGTACAACGTAATAAATAAATTAAGTGCAGTGATTAGTCAGTGAGAGAAGGGAAAGGAGAGAAGTGAAGGAAAACATCGACAGGAGGCCTGCATACGTTTGAGTAGTAATTTTCAGACGTACTTATGTAAAATAGTGCTTGAAAAACTGTGATAGGCTCGCCATCTGTTACTGTGCAGGTACTACATACCTCTGCTTACCAATTTGGGGAACCTTATGGGACAGAGTGACGTATATGCGGGCGTGATAAACAAACTCAACGCGGGTGATATAAATATATTTTAATGAATACAAATGATTTTTATACAAGTTGACTATATTGAAATTTGAATTTTGAATAAATTAATTAACGGTAAAGAGGACAGACGTCAAAATCACATACCTAGTGAGGGAGAGCGTTAAATAAATAATCACAAAGGCAATTGCTGTTTTCTAATTTCTGTCAATGATAGTTTACTTGCCTTCACTGGTAGCAAATTGGATTCTCTATTCAATATTTATCGAAACTTTATGATGAATTTGTTGAACATACACCCACTTCTTAAGCCAACGCTGCCACATGAACTAGCGACGTCACAATTTATGTGTATTTACACCACGTGGCTTTGATATGCATATTGTCCCGAAAACCTCAACTCAAAAATCTCAACCGTAACACGATTAATTTTATAATAATGAAACATCATCACGCCCTCCTTCAAATGGTAGACAGAAGTGTGTCGGACGCTGGGTACGTCACACCTTCTTTTCTCCAGAGATATATTTTAGGTGCCATTATGAGTCGCCATTTCTCGATTACGACTATACATACGTCTTCGGTTTTCTACTTTAACGTATAAAGCTCGTGCTGTGACTAATCATTCTACTTAAATTCAGAAAAACTCATTGGTACAGACGAGATTTGAACATGCAAAATTTGTGTTGCAGGAACTCCTTGGTTTCGTGTTCTCTTGACGATTCCATCCTTGATTTCTCGATCAATTCAATCAGGTAACAGTAAGTGGACTTGTTCTGCCTTTTCTTCCAGGAGCTCACTGTACACATGTTTGTCAACCTTTCTTCACTCATCCCTTCTCATGTCCAAACCCACGTGAATTACTTTTCTTTATATTTGCAAACATAGGTTCATTGACAACAGTTCTTTTGGGATTCGGTCATTGTGGATACCTGAAAAATATAAATACATAACGTATAGTATAATATGACATATTTAAATATATATCAATTTTTAAGATGTTGGTTAATTTAGGTCATTAGTTTAACTTTGGTCCGTTTTGAACTTGAAATTCCAAATACTATTTGAAGCTTGAGGATCGCTTGGCTTTATACAGTAAGTGGGTATCGAATATTTAGGGCAATCAGCTTCAGACAGCTTGAAGAAATAATATGAATACTTAGCATAAACTTAACAGAAGTTATCAGGCGTTTCTCCTAAAAACATCAAATAAAACGTATATGTAATTAACTGTAAGAATGCATTGCACTTTAAAGGTGAGCTCTTAACGTGGACGTGCATCATGTATGTACCTAAACGTATTCGTTTCATGCATTAATTAAATATACGCCATTTTATGGGTATATACCTACTTTATGCATCCCTCATAATTCTAAACTAAACTAAGTCCATTTGAGAGAATTATATACTCGTATTTTTGAACAGTGTTGATATAATCTTTTTGATGTTCCACCACTTTTCGAGGCCCGGACATTATAAATTGTAGCACATCTAATCCAAAAGAATATTTATTGTATAAATTGTTTGCTATTTATTGTTCAACTGCGGGAGATAAATACTGCCATACCTCCTCATAAACTACACAGTTTGATTGTTTTTTTTTCTGGTTTCGAAATTAAGCTCAGCTGTTAATATAGCTTTATGGTGTCCTGATTTTACTTAGATTATTTGCTTATTAGATATATTATGTCTATTGGTGTAATTGGCATTGCATGACATGCTAATTATTGAATAAATAAATAAATTTATAACGTGACCGTGTCCAAGAAGAGGCAGAGGAAGACCACGTTCAACTACCGAGATCAAATCGATCGGACGCTCAAGGACGGGAACGTCAGGAGTGGACGAAGCGAAAGAAGTACGTCTAGAGAAAACTGGCGCCCTATACTCCCTGCCTACCCCAATAGGGGCTCAGCGTGATGATATGTATGTATATAGGTATAACGTGATACGGACATCGAACTATATAACCCTGGCCTCTAGTATTGAACAATCTGTATTTTTTTAAACATAAAACTTCATGATATAATTATCTAATGGAATGAAATAAAAATATAATTATCCATAAAGCTACTTAATAATGCATCAATGCAAATGCCGAGATGCATACAAACCGTCATAAAGATTTATAGTGGTAATCAGCATGAACAATTTTTTATATTCCTATGAGCACTCCTCGGGGTACTATCAGGTTTGCTATCATTGTACTTAGGAATATTGGAGACATATTTCCATTTACGTTCCGTGCAAGCAAATCGTTGTAATATGTTTCTCAAAGTTGTAGTATATTTTGGCTCACACCTCAGAGTAAATTACTACCAAGTTCGGCTTGGGTGTATTCTTTCAGAGATCTTTAATTGGCGCCCTCTACATCAAGCAGACTACACAATTCCCTATAAAACGGCCTTTACAAAAACTGAAGGTTAAGTTTATAAGACTTTAAAGAGCTTTAATGGCCGAGTAGATGCTTACAACGAAAAGACTTTTCCAATCCCGACTGGTACCGATAAGTTTTTCTGAATTTATGTAATATGATTAATCACATTACTCTGCTACTAATTTTTTTTTTGTGAAACTGCTATGTACTCGCCGTCTGTTATGTTGACACCTAAATATAGCTCCGGTTTAAAGACGATGTGTAACTTATAACTTCTGCGTTACCTTCGGGGACCCTTGTGAAAAGGTGTGAAGAGATTTATTTCTCCACAAAATTTTTTCGAACATCTAGTAAACGTTTCGCTTTCGCAGCATACTGATTTATGTTAAACGTCTTATCCGTAGTTCGAGATTTCATATTTTTTGTATAATAAAATAAAATAAATACATATCCTCACGCCTTCCCACAAGGGTCCCCGAAGGGGTAGGCAGAGGTATATAGGTTATACCCACACACCCACTTTCCGCCAGAGGTATATTAGGTGCCAACGTGACAGATGGCGAGTCCATCGCCGTTACTCAAGCACGACTATACATACGCCATTGAATTTCTTCTCAGACGTGTGCAGGTTTCCTCACGATGTTTTTCTTCACCGTAAAGCTCGTGGTGTGTCTAATCACTTACACTCACGTACTTAAGTTCAGAAAAAGCTCAATGGTACAGTCGGGATTCGAACTTGCGATCTTTGTGTTGCAGGCAACTGCTCGAACCGCTCGGCCACCACGGCTGTTTTTTTGTAAATATATATTTTTTTATAATGTCCTAAAGCTTCAGCTAAATGCTCGACAATCGATAATATTATAATTCTTATCGTCACGTATCACGTGTCACATATCATCACGATGTGTCTCTTACGGAGTTGACAGAGAGAGCAGAGCACTAGTTCTCTTTAAACTAGCAGTCTTCTTTCGCTTAACCCGCATTCATCAGTTAGTTAGTAGTAGTTAGTAACTATAATCAATGGATATAAATATTTTTTTAATAGAAAGCCTTAAAGTGATCCAGCATCTCTCTATTCTATCTATCTATTCTATGGAATAAAGCATGGTTCGCATATTTATTCATGGCTATAATTCTAATATAGTGCATTCTTATATACATACTAGGGGTATGAATGGGCCCCACTAATTGTGATTCGCAAATAGGTGAGCACGAGCTTACCTATTTATATAAAGCCCTACTATTTGTCTTCCCACATATAATACCTCACTTTCAATATAAAATCGTTCGACATGTTTGATAAAACATTTTTATTACATATTACATTTAATTAACTTGTAAGTTTCACACGTCCTCATTTCATCAGAGAGATATTTCAGGTGCCAACGCGACAAATGGTATATATTTATATTTCACTGTTGGCTATACTAGAGGTAGGTGTGGTAAGTTACACACACATTTGTCGGGCCAAGGCTTCACTTCTATAGCTCTTTAAAGGTTATTATAATAATATTGGTCTTATGACTAGGGGAATAGATATAAGGCGATCCATGTGACAACTGAGCCAACACTTAAGGGTGGCAACAGTCAGAGTGTTACCTGCGAACATGTATAAAGAGACTGATAAATATAGCACTATCCCTGCCTACCGCGTGAGGGACCTCGCGCGGGTCTATGTGAGTATGAAAATGTGAGTGAGCTGAGGGGTGGCATAATAAGTGGCAGTGAAAAGGAACAAATTTTCTTATTAAAGGTACATTAAAACTAAATTTCATATTTTTTATTGAGGAAAGTCTGATCCCGAAGAATTTTGTACCGTGGGTATGCCTATGGGCCAGGAAGCGTTTAACATTAGATGGGCCACTTGCTTGGGCCTTCTAAGTGGTATAAGAAAACCACGACCACTCTTGGCGAATAAAATATTTTTAATTTCGAACAGTGCAACCAATGGTAGGGCCTTTTTTCTGTCATGTGACAATGGCGTCGGGCGACTCGGGGAGAGTGCGAGCAAACAAAAGGAAATATGATTGGAGCGGAATGACGCCTTCGCCTGCGTCTCGTGATATCACCGACGCGGTGCCATGAAGGTTACATCTTTTTCTTTAGCTGGCGTTACACTGCTGTTGATCTCACAATTACCTTTTCAATATATTGAAAGCAATTTTTTTCATTATTATTTATAATAAAAAAAAATAGCTTTCAATCCAACTAATATTTTAAACGCGAAGGTTTAGGAAGATGTATGAATGTTTCTATATCACGCCCGAACGGCAGAACAGAATTGAATGAAACTTGGCATAGATATAGAATTAGCCGGATGACATATACATATATAGGATATGTTTTATTCCAGAAAAAACCCGGGTGAAAAGGTATCCTAGTCCTAACTAATATTACAAATACGAAATTTTGTGATTATGTTTGTTCCTCTTTTGCTCAAAAATCACTTAACGGAATTGTTTGTCATTTGGCACAGAGATAGACAATAGTCTATCTCTGTGCCAAGCGCCAGCTTGAGTAACATATAAGGTATGTTTTAGTCCAGAAAAAAAACTCTACCAATAATCTTATGCTGACTTTACATCCACCTACTCTGCCCGCAGTGCTTCGTGGGCTCATCAAGCGATATGTTTCCTGGCAGTTGTGCTGGCTTGATGAGCTATTAACATATTTTAATCGCTTTGCTAAGCCATTTCAAAGGCTGTTAATGAAAATGACATTCCAAGATGCTATTGTAAAATCTGCTTCATGATATCATATGCACCACAGTCTACGATTATAGCACGCTAGCATTCACAGTGTTACCATTATAATACTATTATTAAATTAAATAATTATTAAACGTAAATCGTTGTATTATTAAAATAACAACTAATCGCCTTCAAATGTCAGTTCCAAAGAATCGCCAGTTTTAATATAACCATGTAGTATTTTCAAGTGAGTAATTTTCTAATGATTATCCTTTATTTCCCCAGCGATATAATCCTCGGGCAACCTTTGAGCGTTATCAAGTTAAATTGATAATCGTGCTCGCTATTAATTTTGTGGTGGTGGCCGAGTGGGTCGAGCAGTTGCCTGCGACACAAAGATCGCAAGTTCGAATCCCAACTGTACCAATGAGTTTTTCTGAACTTAAGTACAGTGATTAGTCACACCACGAGCTTTACGGTGAAGGAAAACATCGAGAGGAAACCTGCACACGTCTGAGAAGAATTTCAAAGGCGTATGTATAGTTGTGCTTGAGTAACGGCGATGGACACGCCATCTGTCACATTGGCACCTAATATACCTCTGGCGGAAAGTGGGTGTGTGGGTATTACCTATACACCTCTGCCTACCCCTTCGAGGACCCTTGTTGGAAGGCGTGAGGATATATATATATTATTTTTATCACTTTCATATAAGCATTTCAATTCCTGTAGGTCATAGTACGATGAGTAACAAATGGTCCTCGAAAAACTAAAGACATCACATAGGCGACTGTAGTAAAGACCAGATCAGGAACGAGAACAGTGGTGAAACAGAAGGAGGGTGATACATAGAAGGTGATACATACGTGGACTGAATATACCTTAAGCTAAGCTTATGCTAAAGGTGCCTTACTAAGAAATTACTTTTTGACAAATGACTCACGACTATTACCCGCCGATCAACGCTTTGTGAAAAGCTAACAATCAGACAGTCAATCAGACAAAACACAGATACAGTAACAGACAGTCAGACAAAACTTCTTACAAGTCTTTTACTGAAGTATCTATTAGGCTCTATATGATTATGTTTATACTTACGTAAATAGACACAGTAGCATTTTACCATTCTTAGGCATTTGTTATTATGATAGAGCGGCTATAACAAACGAGAGAAAATTGTATTCCTTAATGGGTGCTTCAAAGAAAAGTGGGAAGGTCTGTCTGATTGTATGTCCATTTGTTTGCTTGTAAGCTTCTCACAAAACATTTTTCAAACAAACATCTTACAAGTTACAATTGTAACACTAGCACAAAGATATATTTTTTTCTCCTTTCTTCGTATCGATTCGGAACCAGGTCCTTGTTTATAGCAACAAGAAGCAGTATGATTAAATATCTATTGCACATCACACAACATACTATAAGAAGAAGTCAACTAAATAATAATTATGGGCTAAAGCGCCTGTTTGAATAAAGCTAGCAATACATTTAAAAAGCGTTTGTGCTAGCATCACGAAGGAACGTCTCTTTGGTTCGGAGTTTTTGGCAGGAATCAAGAAGTACCGTTTTTTTTTCAATGAAACGTATATTTTATTATGTTTGCAATTGTGTAGGTTCTGGTGAGCAGCGAGTCTGGTGATTTATAAGTATATTTAATTAAGTAGGTAGTACTTATGATCTGTAGTAAAGTGATACATAACTTTCTAGTCGGTGACGTTGACGACGTTGAAACACGTATTTAAACAAAAATACGTAAATAGTTTTTATTGTATTCGACTGAAGGACTAGTATCCATGTCACGAATGAATAATAACTAAATAAAACCACGAATAAAACTGTATTTGATTGGAATATATCTATGTACATATAAATATATACAAAATATATATAAACAGAAGATTTATGTATATATATATATATATATAAATCTTCTGTTACGTACAGAAGGTTTGTAATTAAACTCCTCTTAAACGACTGGACCGATTTTAATCATAGATTCGCAAGTGGACGATAGGTGGCTCTGCGATTGTGTTTCAGGAAATATTTTATTTTTCATCCGAGCGAAGCTTGGCGGGCATCTAGTAATTTTTTTTTTGCATCTAAGCCTTTTCTGGATGTTTACTAGTTTATTATAAAATAATAAAATTTTATCAGCATTTGAATTACCCTCTGTTAGATTACGTTCGAAGAATCCTAGTAGATAGCATACCTAATTACGCTGCCAATATATCTGCATGTCCGTTTATTGCTAATAAACAACATTTATAGCCACGATAAGAGGCACTTTCCTTCAAACAAATGCAATGCAAGTAATGCAGATAAGTTATTGGTTATAAATAGGACGGGTCGCGAGCAATAACATTTTAAATGCTCTCTGGTTGGAATGTTACAATGTGCACGCATCGAGTACGTAAGATTCGCGAACGACTGTTACTTTACTTCAATACAATTGTCATTTTTCATTCTATTCATATTTGCTTGGAACCACTAAGTTCGAAAAGAGATTTTTACCCTGAAAAAGTAAGAAAATTAAATCGCTTACTTTCAGAAAAAGTCGGTATCGCATGGTTCCTGAACCTGCAATCATAATTTTGCAGGCCATAACCTCGGCCACTGCGGCTTTTTAGAATATTGGATACACTTCATTAGAACTGCGCAAGAACCACTCCAGTTAGGCACCTTTATGGCAAATTTACCAAATGGCATTAATATAATGTACTATGTAACTACAATGTAGTAAGACATGTTTGTTTTACATATTTGAATGTTGTAGGCTCTAGGCGGCTGTAACAATTTTTATAGCTCTGAAAGACGCAACGTGGTCCGCGAGTAGGGTTGACTCACGTTACGATTTCAGTTTGTATTTGCTTCTAATTGATTTGCCTAAATTTTGGGTTGTAGCTCTCTATCGTACCGTACTAAGTACAGTACTCGGCTTTCGGCAGTATCAATGAGTTTTTCTGTATTTAAGTGCAGAGACTAGTCATACCACGAGCTTTACGGTGATGGAAAATATCGAGAGGAACAAGGTATGTACACTTAAGTAACGGTGATGGATTCAATGCCAGTCACGTTGGCACCAAACATATATTCGGCGAATAGCCCCAAATTAAGTAATGGCTGTGTTATAGTAACTAGACAACAATATATTTACTTAAATAGATATACACAAATACATGTTTTCATCACACAAATATCTACCCTCAGTGGGAATCGACTCCACGACCACTTCACAGGTTTCGCAGTAAGGCTCTAACCACTTATAAATTTCAGGCCAGCTATATCTGCTTACATCAAAGTCCTATCAGATATTTCATCGCAAAGGAGTAACAAACGTGTCAACTTACACGCACAAACACTACACACACACATCCGCAAGTGCACACATAATATTTCGCATTCATAAATCATAGTATGATCAAGAAGATTTTCTCTCAAATCCACCTATTTAAGCCCACATCACATTGCTGGTTCGTTAATAGCAAAATATTCTTGTACTAAGCATTTAATTTGTAAACGACATGCGTCACCACGTAATCGCATAATTTGCCTCTACAAATCTGTAAGGTCGGCTTTACGACACATAAAGTAAGTATATGAGTTCACGCCAATAAGTGATCACTTGAGAGGCTTAGGGCGATGCTGCACTGGCGACGATGCCTTATTATTAGCATGTTGAGTTCTACTACAGCGATGCTCCTAATTAACTGCGACGGCGCCTGCTAAGGGCCTCTTTGATGCTAACAAAACACAGCAAAGGGAAGCAATGATACGCCAAGTCCCTAACGGGGTAGGCAGAGAGAATAGAGCGCCAGTTCTCTCTAGACTTACATACCTCTTTCGCTTCGTCCACATTCATCTGTCTCTTATATATAATATATACAATGCGAATGCAAAGTGTATGCAAGAAGAGGCAGAGGAAGACCACGCAACTACCTGGATCAAATCGATCGGACACTCAAGGACGGGAACGTCAAGAGAACTCGAAACCGACGAGCAACGATACACACCGATAAAATGTTTTGTATTGGTTAGCAGATTCCCTCGCATACACTACCCATACTTGTTCATAAATAAGTAGTGTAAAATAATTACAGAACCATCACTTGCATAAAAAGGCTTTTGTTTTTTTCCAGTGAATGAATTACATACATACATATCATCACGCCGAGTCCCTAACGGGGTAGGCAGAGAGTATAGAGCGCCAGTTCTCTCTAGACTTACATACCTCTTTCGCTTCGTCCACATTCATCAGTCTCTTCATACATGCTCGTCGGTTTCGAGTACTCTTAACGTTCCCGTCCTTGAGAGTCCGATCTATTTGATCCAGGTAGTTGGAACGTGGCCTCCCTCGGCCTCTTCTGCACACACTTTTGCTTTGTATATCTGTTTCGTCAATCTTTCTTCACTCATCCTTTCTATGTGTCCAAACCAACGTAACATGCCTTTCTTCATCTTTACAATCACGCCCTCATTCACGCCAGTTGATTTGCGAATCTCTTCATTGCGGATTCGATCCAATATCGTTACGCCGCACATTTTTCGAAGAGATCGCATCTCGACTGCATTCAAGCTATTTTCATACTTCCTCTGACATACCCAGGATTCGCTGCCATACAATAAGGTAGGTACCAATATCGCGTTGTGGATAGCAACTCGAGCATTCTTGCTCAGACTTTTACTGCCCATCAACGCCGACATGGCTCCATTCACCTTATTTCCGGCAGTTATCCTTCTTTCAATATCTTTTTCATACTTTCCATCTCGTGTGAACATGCTTCCAAGATATACAAATTCATTCACTTGCTCTAGAATTTGCCCATTTACCGATATTGCACACTCGGTCACTTGTTCATCTCTTTCGAATACCAGAACCTTAGTCTTGCCAGCGTTTAGGCGCAGCCCCTTCTTTTCACATTCTTCTGAGTGAATGAATTTATACTATTAATATTATTTCCGATTCATGGTGTGACCAAAATCATGTTGTATTTTAAAACAGCTCAAAAAACATTATAGGTGGTGATTGGAACAACTTTGCGACTACTTTAACACCTCCACAGCGACTTTATAACTCGTAAAACATTCCATATTGAATTTTAGCAAGCTGAAATTAAAGCAAGAAGCGAAAGAAAAGAAATGCGACCGACCGACAAAGTTAGGTTTAAAAAACAACAATGGCCCTACAGAGCACTGACCCCGAGTCCACCCCTTAAGCAACTCAGTGTGTAAGATGTATGAAAAAAACTGAAAAGACATGTAAGCTAATCTAAAAAAGGCAAGTGTAGAACCGCCCTTACACTAGCGTCTGGCTACGACGTAAAAAGCATTGTAAATGAAATGACTAGGCTTTGATCAAAGTGATCAGCAGAGCGATATAGTCTGTTACTAACCTTAAATAACAATATTTTACAAAGAAAATAACAGCCATGCGCGTTTAACCATTCTCCATGTTATTTATTTTAATTATTTATTGACATATTTTCGTTCGAATTAACGTGTGACTTTATTAATGTTCAATATAAAATCATATGAATAGAAAATTTTATGAGGGCGTGATTGTAAAAATGAAGAAAGGCATGTTACGTTGGTATGGACATATAGAAAGGTTGAGTGAATAAAGATTGACGAAACAGATATACAAAGAACAGTGTGCGCAAGAAGAGGCAGAGGAAAGCCACGTTCCAACTACTTGGATCAAATCGATCGGACGCTCAAGGACGGGAACGTCAAGAGTACTCGAAACTGACGAGAAGAGACTGATGAATGTGGACGAAGCGAAAGAGGTATGCAAGTCTAGAGAGAACTGGCTTTCTATACTCTCTGCCTACCCCGTTAGGGACTCGGCGTGATGATATGTATATGTAGAAAGTTCAAGAGAGAACATTTACTTAGCATGGTAAGTACTAAGATTTCACATGATCTCATTCCGTTCATGTATATTTCATAAACTTTCGTAGCCTTCTAATGTGTGAATATGTATGTATAGATATCCTACAATACCTAATATGCTTGTGTCTTAGTCTCCAATCGCTTTACACCGCCTCTTTAGACACTCAGTCACATCCTTAAAGACTAATTAGACTTATCTATGGACGCGTTAGATTCATTCGTTTAGCCTGGCACTCGTTTGAGAGCAGTAAAAAGGATAACGTTCTAGTTCTTAAGGGTCAATCTCGACATAAACGATCTCTAAATGGTAATTATCGTTCTGAAATCCAGATGTAGAAATGGAAAATAAGTATGTTAATAAGAAAGCACGACGAACTAACGAACGAATCGAACCGACCTCTGACAATTAAGTCAGAGCTTTGTTCGATTTCCGATAGGGAAACATATTTTCAACATATTGGTACCAATATAATAATAATAATATATCCTCACGCCTTCCCACAAGGGTCCCCGAAGGGGTAGGCAGAGGTGTATAGGTAATACCCACACACCCACTAAATATAATTAAACTTGGAAATAAGTTTGTATTTATGATTTATGAGTGAATATATTATATGAGTAGGTCCACGCTAAATAGGCTTCAAAGTAAACGCTTTGTTTGTGTGGTTCGTACCGGTTATAAAAATAATATATTGATTATATTTCTTAAAATTCCATCTGCAGTTACGTTCATAAAATAAAAACGCCACACCAAACATCGTTGGAACTAAAAACGTTCGGTAATTACACAAAATACTGATGATACGTAATTGCAAAGAATTTCCATAGATGGCGCTTTATCGAAGTATTGTAAATTTTATCAGCTTACTAGTGCAAAAGTATATTTTAATATCTGATAATAAATTTAACTCGCCGCAGCAATATAACGATTTTAAGTTTAAACCTCGGCTTGTAGAATCAAAACTCCTCTGAACTTCAGTGCAATGATTACGGAAACTTAGCTTTACGGATAACATTCTGAGGAAACCTGCATACATTTATGTTTTGTTATTAAATGTGAAGCTCAGTATAGCCGTGTCTGAGAGAAGGCGACAGACTCGCCATGTGGGAATGTCTCCCCTCAAGATCTATGTTTATGAAATACGCTACGGATTTTAATGCGGTGTTTATCAATATATAGTGATTCAAGAAAAATATGTGTCTATTGTATGTATATGTTTAATTTATTACTACCGCAGTAATCACATTAACTTAACGCCCAGTGTGTGGTGACCCAGTCACCCTTCCACTCAATTTTTTCTTTAGTCAGTTGTTTTGTTTAATCAGTATATTTACGAAATAATTCTAGACTAAGAAAGAGCAGTCACTCCGAGTATAGGCGTAACTATGCATAAAAGGAGTACCTACCAGGTACATTTATTAATTCTGTAATACTGGTACTGGCACTTAATAAAATAAAGTATAATGGAAAGATACGTTGCAATAATTTTTATACGAACTTTGACTTTAAGATAATGCACTTATCACTATTCAATGTGTTGTTGTTTTGAAATAAAGGATACTCCACTTTTAACTTCTGCAATAATATATCTTTAGTTACCACTTTATTGCTGGAGATAGTACCACGCGGTAGAGATTTTTCAACACAATAGAACCCAAGAGCGAAGAATGATTCAATTACCTTTATTCTGGCCTTTGCTAATAATGGTAAGTGTTCAGTCAAAATGCATTTCTCACCTTCATTTTATCCGACCCGTCCCAATGCTACTTTGATATATCACAAAAAGCACACCGATCCAAAATTAAGACGTTGAATTAACATGCACTAGATATAGATAATCGATACGAATATTATTAGAAATTATTACAAGTATTAAAGCATCAACGACTTCAGATTGATAAGAATTTATCTACTATCCTGTAAGTGTACTTGACTATCCTGTAAGGTAGTGTAGTATTCTTATTAATATACATCTTTAGTGTCTAAGATTAATTTCATAATATAACCTTATCGAAATTTTAGAAAATTTGCATTAATAAACACAATACGCCGAAAATATGTATGTTGGTATGTATTATTAAAAAATAATTATATTGCTTCATTTATTCAAATAGAAAAATGCAAGGTGTTTCGATTTTTCTGATGTGTGTATTATTAATATATATTAATCTTTAATTAATTCTCAAAGTAACTTATTGTTTCAGATATCATACGATTTGGTGGCCAAAAAAGAAGCCACACTGGTAATATAAACCCTAAATCTATAGAAATTAGAGTAAAGTGGAACGCATATCTTGGATATATAAAGGACAAAGTAGGGATATTCTAGTCTTTTGACGCTCCTGAGTCCTGAACTCTCGGATTTCTTGTCTGTGTAGCTCAATCAAGCTCATCGCATCCGATCGAATATTTTTAGGAGAAATACAGCAGAAGAAATATATATTATTACTGCTGCTGCATGAACTCGTCTGTAACGATAAAAACATTATTAATTTCAGAAATCAGCAATAGATTATTGCGATATACCAGAGCTCGGCGATCCACAACCTTTGGAGGAGTGTTCAAAGCCAGTTTTCACGAAGCCGGTGAGCTCAACAAATATTTCTTCTTAGTATAGACAGACAATCATCAAATGCGCTTAGCAATATAAAACACTAGTTGCACCTCGCGGTTTCACCCAAGTATCATATGATTTCATTTTCTCTAGAATAAAACATACCCTATTTGTTAATCCAATTTGTAATCTGTCCCTGTGCCAAATCCGTATAGTTTTCCATAGAAAACAAACGAATACAAAAATCTAATTGTTCGACATGATGCCCACTTCTACCTTCTACCACCGCAACTCTCCCCATCGACGGGGAATTCATTCCCATACTTTTGAACTCCAAAGGAGTTTCCTTCCGCAAACGCACAGGCTGTGAGCAGAGCAGAGCAGAGCTCCCTGTTGAGGTTTTCCCTGGCGAGTACAGCATGGAGTTCTTAAAGAAGGGTGTGAAAAGATTCCTGCAGAGTCGTCACCGCGTAAGCGATACCCCTGGTGTTGCAAGCGTCCATAGACGGCGGTACCCACTTACCATCAGGCGGGCCACATGCTTGTTTGCCACCAGTGTGGTTTTAAAAAAAGCCACAGCTTGTTACTTATGTGTTAACTCTCTTATCTGTTTGTTTTTTTAGTGTTACGAAGTCCAATGTATCTTTGAGAAGTCAGGCTTCATGATTGACAAACACACCCTTAATAAGGAAAGGTATAGGAACCACCTGCTGAAATGGTCGGAGACCCACAAAGGATGGGAGAAGGGAGTAGCAGAAGCTATTCAGAACTGCGTTAATGAAAACTCAGTGATGCAGAGTCTTCAGTACCCGTGCAAGGCGCATGATATCTTCATTTGCACTACGAACGCTTTGGCTGGGGTAATATGCAATTTTGATTTATCGATCTTTCATGGAGCCTAAGTAGACCTGAATGGTTTGAGTGTAAGAGAGAAGAGTAAGAATGCAAGACAATAAACCGATTCTTAAACCCCGGCTATTTCTACCAACGAGTTTCTTCTGAACTACAGTGGACTAAATTATCAACACTCGGTGCTTAACGGAAGGTGCTTGAAGGCACCTGCATGTGCATATGAATAAATTTGTGTGGCGAAATGGTGTATGTTGCAAAACAGCGATAGACTCGCCATCTATCATGTTGGCACTTATCACAGTCGCCTACATCTCCAATGAATTGAACGTGTTGTTTCTGTGGTGTTCTTAGTTACAATATGTTAATTTGTATTCATGAGAATTACGTTTGTAGATTATATAAACTGAAACGGCAAATATGGCCGATCAGCCGCAATATATTGTCAATGTAAAGAGGAATTCCATTTAGACAATTTAACAAATCTGTATCATATCATGATAAAGAGACAAAACTGGTGATTGATTACCTGAGATTTTAACAGTTAAATCATTATTGTATTGTCTTTTTGCAGAATTGTCCGGATGCAGCTTGGAGAGTTTAAGATGCTAATGATTTCTTTCTAATATATTTTTTTATACTACAATAGTGGAAAACAAGCATATACCTAGCTCATCTCATGGGAAGCGATTGCCGTAGCCTATTCACTCACGATACTGAAGTATCTATCTATCTCCTTTGGAGTTCAAAAGTATGGGAATGAATTCCCCGTCGATGGGGAGAGTTGCGGTGGTAGAAGGTAGAAGTGGGCATCATGTCGAACAATTAGATTTTTTTATTCGTTTGTTTTCTATACTTCAAATATCTTCAAATTATAATTACGTGTTTAATAAATTTTAACACTTTTTTTACGTATATAATAAATAAAACAACTGAACTACAAAGTTTTATTAATTACAATCAATACGACACACGATTGACTGAACCAGAGCCAACAAAAAATAGACAAGCCTTTGCAAGCATTGGTCTAGAGATAATAAGATGTTGTATTTGAATGGTCACTTTTAAAGCCTAAAAGGCATTGGACGCTTGTAACCAAAGGGTTGAAAATTTTACGAAAAATATAGTAAGCATATTGATTGGGTACCTTACTATACCTATAGCCTTAAATTTTTATTTTTATTATTATACCCACTAACATAGAAATAACTTAAATTTTTATTACTAACACTCAACTATGGACACGATGTTATTTTTTTTTTTATTTTTATATTCTCCAAACTAGAAGTTTGTGGAATATTTTATCTTGACGCCTTCCCACAATGGGCCCGAAGGGATAAGCAGAGGTGTGTAGATAGTACCCACACACCTACTTTCCACCAGAGTTATATTTTAGGTGCAAACGTGACAGAAGGCGAATCCATCGCCGTATCTCAAACACGACTATTACATACGCCTTTGGATTTCTTCTCAAACGTATGTAAGCTTCCCCTCCTATTTAAAAATAAAATAAGATTATAAAGACTCAATAAAGAGTTATATATTTTTTTGTTTACTAGAAATAAGTATTTTAATGTAATATATAAAGTGGTGGTTGAGTGGTCCGAGTTGTCGTCTGCGAAGGAAGGGTTGCAAATACAGTGTTTAATCATATCACCTGATTTACGGACACGGAAACCAGGACTCGTTTAAAAATATATAGGTATTCATTAGTCGAGCTTAAGATCTGACAATGGACTCGTTATGTGTCACGTTGACACTTAAATCTGACGAAAATAATGCATTCTCCTTCAGGAAGCCATGCGTTAAGCCATAAAAAGACAGATGAAATTTCAAAATGTATGCGGCTAAAGGACTAGTATTCAATTCATGAAAAATAATAACAAAGAAATCGAGCCGTTATCTATGACGTTTGCAGCCAAACGGTACAACTATGGAAATTATAATTGAACGCAAATAAAGTACTAGTACCCACACATAGGTACACTTGATTTCTTCATCTCTAACGAAATATAAGAATACAGCTTACATTATTTAAAATGAATAATTCATAGACTATACATATCATCAGCAGAGATAATAGAGCGCCAGTTCTTCCACATTCATCAGCCATTTTGAATTACTATTCATATTTTGAATAATTCAAAACATTGTTATCTATGTAAGGTTGTGTACCTTTCGTTGGAAATACCTACTTGACTACCATCTATATTAATACATAAAATAAATGAAGCGTCTGTTTGTAATAAGTTTTTAAGTTTATTTGTTGAAATGCGTCATTTTATAAGGATACCCTTTAACAACAATCTGTCAAAATCGGTCCAGCCGTTACAGAGATTAGCCGGAACAAACAGACAGACAGATAGATCGACAAAAAAATATATATATCCGTGTTTTTATTCTGTATTTAGTAAAAGGCATTTTTTTTTTTTTTTTTTTTTTTTTTATACCACTTGGGTGGCAAACAAGCATGCGGTCCGCCTGATGGTAAGCGGTTACCGCCGCCTATGGACGCTTGCAACACCAGGGGTATCACTCGCGCGTTGCCGACCCTGCAGGAATCTTTTCACACCCTTCTTGAAGAACTCCATGCTGTACTCTCCAGGGAAAACCTCAACGGGGAGCTCATTCCACAGCCTGAGCGTTCGCGGAAGAAAACTTCTTTGGAAGCGCACAGTGCGAGACCTTTGTGGTTCCAAGGTATGGGGATGAATTCCCCGTCGATGGCGAGAGGTGCGGTGGTAGAAGGTGGAAGTGGGCATCATATCGAATAATTCTGCAGAACACTCCCCGTTATACAAGCGGTAGAACACACACAGGGAGGCAAAGTCTCTCCTCAGACTTAGTGATTCCAAGCCGCTTGCGAGCATGGGATCGTCGACAATTCTAGCGGCGCGTTTCTGAACCGCGTCAAAAGGCCCAAGCTGGTATCCAGGGGCTCCAGCCCACAGGTGGCAGCAGTACTCCATATGTGGCCGAACTTGCGACTTATAAAGTTGCAGCCTTTGTTGCGGTGTGAAGTACTGCTTAGCTCTGTTGAGTACACCGAGCTTCCTCGACACCAGCTTAGCCTTGTCCTCTAAATGACCACGGAACTGAACGTCGCTAGAAATATCGACCCCAAGGATCCTAATGCTCTCCGAGATGTTCAGGGGAGTGTTCTGGAATTGTGGAGCCACAGCGAATGGAGTTTTTTTTGCGGTGAACGCGCAAACTTGTGTCTTACTGGGGTTGAAGTGGACTAGGTTTAGTCGACCCCAATCGGAGACACTGCGAAGTGTACTCTCGATTTCAGACACAAGTCGTTCGCGACTTTCCTCCACAGTGGAACGAGGGAGATTAGCACGGCCCGTGTAGTAAGTGTCCCCAGTGCTGTCGTCTGCATAGCAATGAATGCCTTCAATAGAAAGCATGTCATTAATATGCAGAAGAAACAGAGTCGGGGACAACACAGAGCCTTGCGGGACGCCAGCATTAATTTCCATGCTTTCGGAGCAGCTACCGTCAACGACGGCTCTTATGCATCTGCTGGACAGAAAGCTGGCGACCCATTTGCATAATCCCTCTGGCAGTCCGTAGGATGGAAGCTTCGATAGAAGACCGCGATGCCAGACCCGATCGAACGCTTTCGCCACATCCAAGCTAACAGCTAATGCCTCACCTTGACTCTCAATGGCGAGTGACCAACGGTGCGTGAGATATACTAGAAGGTCACCCGTTGAGCGACTGTGGCGGAAGCCATACTGTTGGTCACTCAACAAACCGTGACCCTCTAGATATCGCAGGAGTTGCGTGTTAATCACTCGCTCCATAATTTTGGAGAGGAGGGAGGTGATGGCGATCGGCCTGTAATTCGATGGGTCTGATCTATCGCCCTTTTTGGGCACTGGGTGCACGTGGGCGGTCTTCCACGAAGTTGGGACTTTTTGGGTGGAGTAGGAAAGCGCGAATAGGCGCGTCAAAACAGGACACAGTTCAGGAGCACACTGCTTAAGCACCACTGCCGGAATACCGTCTGGCCCGCTCGACTTATGGACGTCCAGAGACAGCATCTCCCGCCGGACCTCCCGTTGGGTTATGCTTATCTCCGGCATAGAGTTCTCACACCGCAGGATAGTTGGCGGTGTGGCGCCTCCGTCATCCATAGTCGAGTTCGAGGCAAAGAGAGAGCCCAATAGATCCGCTTTCTCTTTGGCACTGTGGGCCAAGTTACCATCCGGCTTACGGAGTGGTGGTAGGGACGACTGGCAAAAGTTTCCCTCAGCAGCCTTGGCAAGGGACCAAAAAGCACGGCTGCCAGAAGGGTAGCTAGCGAGTCTCTTACCAATTCTGCTGACGAAATCGAATTTCGCCCTGGCAATCGCTCGCTTACAGTGCCTCGAGGCAGCATTAAGTTTCCGCTTTGCATCAGATATGTTGGGGTCCAGATTGGATCGAGCCGTGGTCCACGCCTCATACAAGGCTTGCTTGGATAATTTAGCTTCCTTGCAGGGCTTATTAAACCACGGCTGTTTCTTTACCCCTGTAGCTACTAGCGAGTTTGGGATGTAGCATTCCATTCCCGCCAGTATCGTCTCAGCGACGGCTGCTGCACAGGGGTCTGGATCTTCTGATGCAAAGCAGATCTGCCTCCACGGGTACGATGCGTAAAACTCACGCAATCCATCCCAGTCTGCTGCCTTGTAGTGCCACATGCGCCGCCGCCCCGGGGGTCGGGGCACTTCGGCCTTTGCGCACGGCACTTGCGTCCGGACCAGACAGTGGTCGGATGTGCCAAGCGGCGCACCCACCGAGATGGAATAGCTGTCCGGTCGCGTGGTCAGCAGAAGGTCCAGTAAAGAGCTTGTATGGCCCTCGATATCAGGTATTCTGGTTGGTTCGTGTACCAGCTACGAGAAGCCATAAGCCAGGGCAAGCTCGTAAGCAGCCCTCCCCGCGCAGTCAGTGGACCGAGAGCCAAGCCACTCAACATGGTGAGCGTTAAAATCTCCTAAAACCACCAACTCCGCGGAGGGGTACTGCTCAAGTACTTTGTCCGTTGTCGATTGCAGGTGCTCAAATAGGCGAACTGTGTCTGTGTCACCGCTATGGGACCTGTAAAGGCACGCGTAGATTCGGGTGTTGCCACCATAGTCTACGCGCACCCACAAAATTGACAGATCTCTGTCTTCAAGGCCGTGGAGACGTCGACAGCAAATATCCTCCCGGAAGTACATACATACCCCGGCGCGGCGCACAAAATTGTGTTCCATCTTGTACCCGGGGTAGTTCAGGTACGATGTATCATCAGGGCAGGATATCTGCGTCTCCGTCAGAAATAGCAGAGTCGGCTGTGTCGTCTCAAGGTGTTAGTGGACTGCATTTAGATTAGAATGGAGTCCCCTGATGTTGCAAAAGTCCATTTTTAATATGGAAGGGGAGGCCGCTGGGAAACTTCTACTATTTTTAAATTTGGCCATTTTAGATTTCTAAGGGTGCTGAAAAGGAAGAAGAGGAATCGTTGTGTCGGCATCAAAGAGGACAAAGCGCAGTCTCAATCCGCCGCAGTGATGTACAGGTAGTGCGGATTGCCGGAGCGGAAGTCGGAAGGGCCCCCGATCCCCCCCTGATGCAGCGGCCGGGTCCACTCCGGTCTCCTCCTCCGGCACGACCACTACACCAAGGACTTTACACACATGTGCGGGTCAGCCTCCCAGGGCGGAGATTAGGTGATCCCTGGGTTCGGGACCCCTACTATATGCGGGTGGCCAGCGGACAGCCGTTTCACCGGGTCTCCCTAACAACCGCACCGACATGCCGCGCCTGGTCACCACCACGGCGGAATTGCACCACTGGTCCTGTGCTGCCGACACACCGCTTCCTCTTGGAGCCTGGCGACCTTACTCACCACAGGAACACGACACACCCGAGGGTAATGCCATTTAGCTGCGATCTTCTGTAAGGTGGAGGTAATGGTACCAGTCGGGCTGCTCCGAATTCGAACGGGAATTAACCGTTGTGCCCTCCCTCCCTCATTATTTAAATATTACAAATTTACAAACAGACACTCTTATTTTATTTATTTGTATAGATGATAGTCCTAGTCCTTGAAATGAACGTGGACAAAGTCGCGGACACAACACTAGTAGTCTGTTCGTTATATCTTGAAATACAATGAACTGTTTTCCAATTGTATCTACTTCATTGCACTCTGACTTCTAGATAAGTCCACTATTAATACTTTATTATTAATTAATTGTAGTACAGATTTTAATGTCACTATACCTTTCACACTGTCCATACCGCTTGTGGTGCTTGTGGGAGAAAATACAAACATGAAAGTACTGTGTTTTTGCTCTTTCTTTTTCCTGGTAAGTTTTCTTTTGTTTTCAACTATATGTGTATAAGTTTACCGTACTGGAAAATTACAGTGTAACTTAAGATGTCAGGCTCTTATTTCAGATTAAATTAAGGCGATATATCACGGCTTAGAGATAACATTAAGAATATCATGGTAAGCGCGTATCTTATAACCGCTTGCAATATGGGGAGTATCAATCGCGCGTTACCAACCTGACGACTGAACCTAATTACTTTGATACAAATATAAGAAACTAATAATATTCTTCTGCTAGCACAAAGAGCCTTAATCATGTCAGAAACACAACTCTTTTCAATTGTGTTTGTGTAATCTTATCTTACTAATATTATAAATGTGAAAGTTTGGATGGATGTTGGCGGTTCTATCACGGCCAAACGGCTGAACCGATTTGGCTGAAGGTTAAAATGGTGATACCTTATACCTAGGAATAGGACATAGGCTTTTTTTTTTAATCCTGAAAAATTCAAAGTTCTTATAATTATAATGAATCAGCATAGCGGCTGAACCGATTCTAGCAGGAAAATTTCCAAAGCTACTTTTTCGAACTCCACGCGGGCGAAGCCGCGGGCATAAGCTAGTCCACTATAAAGAGATACTGGGGAAACTAAAATTTCGAGCGGAAGACCTATTTACCATCCTCGGTCATTTAGCACCCATCGGAGTATACGTGAGGTGTAACTTCTTATAATTATAATGAATCAGCATAGCGGCTGAACCGATTCTAGCAGGAAAATTTCCAAAGCTACTTTTTCGAACTCCACGCGGGCGAAGCCGCGGGCATAAGCTAGTCCACTATAAAGAGATACTGGGGAAACTAAAATTTCGAGCGGAAGACCTATTTACCATCCTCGGTCATTTAGCACCCATCGGAGTATACGTGAGGTGTAACGAGAGCCAAAACTATAGACGCAAGCATCAGCCGCTTCATAAAGCCTGTTAAGGGTATCTGAGATGGGGCAATTAACTTTGTAGTATTAAAATAGATATACCTTAGTACAAAATATGTAATCATTAAAGTTTTTCAGGCGTCATGTGATTTGCTGGGCCGAGAGAGGAATAAAGGAGCCACTTTGGTAATTATTTACACTATGTAATAATAATGATAATAAATATTTATTGAATTAATTACAAGATAATAATATAACAGGGTTTGGGATGAAAATCCCAAGCCAAGAACATGCATTATATAACTAAAGTAGAAAAATATGTATGTAGAAAAATGTAGATCTAAGTCTATTCTAGTGAAAGTTTAGGTAGTAACTTTAATTACTGTCAAAATTAAGAGGCAAAGTCAGAATGGTAACTAAAGATTTCTAGATAACAATATGTTGATATAAGTCAGATCAAGGACTTTCTATTTGGACTTAAATAATTTGCAGCGTTCAGATTTTTTTTAAATCTTTAAACCTATTGGTGAATTGACAAAAATGCTTTAGACGCTAATTTAGTAAATTTCATTTATTTTTCAAATGTTATATTTGCTTCGGGGTTCCCAAATATTCATAATTTTCATTATTGTTTTCAGAAACCGATTTCAGCGTGTTGCGATATCCCGGAGCTCGGTGATACAAAGCCTTTAGGTGAATGCTCAAATCCCAAGTTACCGGGGCCGGTATGTACAAAGTATGCTATTTACATAGGCATAAGTATCTATTAACAAATAAAATGGCTTGGTGTAATAAATAATGAAAAATCTCTTCTTAATGAATACAATGTTATTTGATTAAAATTTTACTTAAATAAATATATTATTGTATTATAAACTTTCGATACAATGTTACACAAGTCATGCAAAAATATTTTTTCCTGGTTTTGACTTCTTTAATCCTAGCTTTTCCGATAGAATATTTCATTATAACCGTTTTTTTATCAACGCATCCAATTCGACGAGTACATATTTGAATGATGGCCATGCATGGCAATGAATTGCTCCTCTGGTACAGAGTTTATATATGTAATCTTTTCTCCCCCCACGTAAAAGGGAACAAATGTTAAAAAAAAAAAACCGGGGAGTTTGTTTCGCCGTTTCTTCTCCTGGCAGGTACTTTTTTTTTTTCTTGGAAAAGGTGGTAACTTTAGTTTATATTAAATATGTGACGTTCAATAAGTGTTCCCTGTGTCCCTTACATTGAATAAAATATTTGGATTTTGATTTTGATTTTTATATAACTCAACTCGTAGAATATTACCTTTATAAACAACCGTTTTTTTATATAACAAGTCCAATTCGACTGGCAAACTCAATTCTGTTTTATGGATCTCACTATCGATCTGACTTGATCGATGCCAAATCTATATATATGTATATAGGAGATCCCATTTGTGCACTCACTCATCACGAAATCTCAGGAACTATAAGGCCGATTGACTGAAATTTGGTAGGAGTATTCCTTACGCGGTGTAGAGATCAGCTAAGAACGGATTTTTTGAAAGTCATTTAAAAAAAAACACGATTTTAACTATTGCCTCCATAGGAGAAGCAATAGTTGAAAAATTTGTTTTTTTACTTTTTCACCCGGGCGAAGCTGTGCGGGACAGCAAGTTGCTAATGAATCTCGTCCGCTTCTTTCCTTTTGGCAGTTTGCCTGATGACAGCGAATCGCGAGTATTGTCATCGGCCCGGCCCATACATAGAGACGGAATTGATGCACCACTCGAATAGGACGCGTAAACATTTTACATTAGATGTAGCTTAAAGTATCTGATTACAGGATTATTTTAATATAATATTTGTATATACATATATGGTAACAACAGGGTTCGGTACAACATGGGTGCAGCGAAGTTATTTTTCTTTTGTCTTTTGTTACGTCACGTATCCACATTTTACATCACAAAGATGCAATTCCACAACGAAAAATTAATAAATTATCTGCTACTAAATTAATATGTAACAATATCTAGGCTACTATGTTTAATATCTTTTCAAATTACTATTTTACAGTGCAACGATGTCCAATGTGTGTTTGAGAAGTCAGGATTCCTGATAGACAGACAAACTCTGAACAAAGAAGCGTATAGAAACCACCTACTGAAATGGTCGGAGAACCACAGGGGCTGGACCAAAGCCATTGAAAAGGCTGTATCAGACTGTATCGATAAAGACTTAAGGCAGTATTTGGATTACCCTTGCAGGGCGTATGATGTTTTCACTTGCACAGGGATCGCTATGCTAAAGGTAACGCTTTAAGTTAGTCATGTATACGTGAATCTAGTACAACCTTCAAAACTTTGTAAATTTCATTCTATATTTAATAATTAATATGTTTTGCAGAAATGTCCGGAGGAAGCTTGGAAATGCTAAAGAATTCCAGACGAATACCCGAAAATGTGTAAAATTATATGTTTCAATGTTAGTCATTTATCAAATTGTGAGCTAGTGTGGTCGATATATCTGTAAATGTTACGATAAATATATGTAATATACATTTACCTATATTATGTTTGCAGGACTGTGACAAGGATTATATCTTGCCTACTAACTTCTTACCTTGGTCATGAAAATATATCCATTAGTCGTTCTATACTGTGATATAGGTAGGTACTGTGTGAGATAGTAGGTACTCAAACCTTATGAAATCTTATTACATACATGTACTAGCGGTACTTCGCGACTTCACCCGCGTAAAATCGATTTCATTAGTACCTATAATTTAAGCTAGATTTAATTTCGGTACAAAACTTATCCTTTGTGTCAATCCAGTGCTATCTATATTTTATATTACCGTAATACATATTTTTTTGTAATAAAATGTCTTATATCCTAAATCCTTCCCAGTACCTTAGAGGATATGTGTACAAACTACATGACTGATCGGTTAAGTAGTTTTTACGTGAAAGCGAAACAAACTTACATTCTTATTTATAATATTAGTAAGATGTATATAAAGCCGTGGTTGGTATCGAGTAGTCGTCCGCAACACAAAGATTGCAAGTTCGAATCCCGATCAGAATCTATGATCAGTTTGGTACCTACTCTAAACGTTGGCATCCTTGATTGTCCCATCATTGTATAAACCTATGTATATATAAACATTCATAATGTATACGTCAGTTCATTGTACTTGTGTAATTACTAAGCCTACTCGAGGTCTCTCCAGCACTTGACCCTGAATCACCAAGCGTGATGAGCCTTGAGGACATCCGACACACTTCCACCAGTTGTGCCGAGTTAATTAATAATCTATGAATTGATTTACTCATTATACATAGATATTTTAGCGACCATAATGCTACTTTGGCAATTAAGTACTAAGAGAACTCGCTGGGTAGCCCTGCAGAACACCAACTTCTACACCGTTCGGAAATTTATATGCATTGCGGATGCAGACAGTTATAACTTTATATATATAATTCTTCTGTGAGTGTGTATGTCACTGAACTCCTCTCAAACGACTGGACTGATTTTGATGAAATTTTTTGTGAGTGTTCAAGGGGATCTGGGAATGGTTTAGATTCACAATTGGACCCGATAGGTGGCGACACCATCTTTTTTTTTCCACCCGAGCGAAGCTGGGCGGGACCACTAGTATATATGCATAGTAGGGAAAGTATATCGGTATATAGGGAACAATATACTGACGATATACTTTTATACTAATAATATAATTAATGTGATAGTTTGTGAGGATGGCTGTGCCTCTTTCACGCAAAAAACAAATGAACTGAGTTCGATGAATTTTGGCAAAGAGATATAGATTATTATCTGGATTGGGTTAATCAGCATATGTTTTATTCCATAGAAAAAAACAACCAAAGCACCAATTTACATACATAAAATATACTAGCTATCCCGCCCAGCTTCGCTGGGGTGAAAAAAATTGATTTCCTGAAACACGATCGCAGCGCCACGTATCGGGTCTAATTGTGAATCTAAACCATTACCAAATCCACTTGAAGACACAGAAAATTAATTAAAATGGGTTCACACAAACTTTTACTTTTTTTACGGTTAGGATATCAAAAAGTAGGGTACAAATACTTGTCTTATCACCTAAATCTCTCAACGAATGGTGAACCCGAATCCAAACTTCAGCTTCAGCAAGCACGAAAGGGTACAGGGCCGGATATCAGGCCAAAATGATTGCAAACACCCACTGCTGTTGCGGGCTTAAACTAGCATCCCTTGACAAATACCTGTGATAAAACCACTCTTCTTTTGGAGGTCGGCTAAAATAAATACTATGACGATACTTACAACAAATTTGCGATGAACATGATGGATTAATGTCCATATTTATGTTGTAGACATAATTATGTTTTGCACCACGCTTCATGACGGACATAATAGAGACACTTTTCATTCCGAGGATACCGCCATATAAAATTACGACATACTCACCTTCTGGCAAAAATGTTGCTAATTTTAAGGTTTATTTTCTGAAATGAAGTACAGTGATACCTGCATACGTTTGGGAAGAAATTCAGAGACCTTTGTATAGTCTTGCTAGAGAAACGGCGATGGAGTCTTACGCATTAAATATCACCTTTCGGGGATTCTTGTGGGGAAACGTGAAGATTTATATTTATAAACATAATTATTATATCCCCACGCCCTCCCAAAGGGGCCCCGAATGGGTAGGCAGAAGTGTATAGGTAGTACCCACACACCGACTTTTCTCCAGAGATATATTTTAGGTGCCAACGTGACAGATGGCGAATCCATCGCCGTTACTCAAGCACGACGATACATACGCCTTTGAATTGCTTCTCAGAGGTATGCAGGTTTCCACTCGATGTTTTTCTTCACCGTAAAGCTCGTGGTGTGACTAATTACTGTACTTAAGTTCAGAAAAACACATTGGCACAGGGGATGGTAAGACCCATGACCAAACAACCAAAACAATATTACAGAGAATCTAATTATAAAGATTACTAAGAATCTAATTGAACAAATATAGGTAACGTTTTCCTTTATAAGTTTGACACAAGACAAAAAGCAGGATGGCTTGTCCATTGTCTCCTAGCAGACAAGCTTAAGCCGTAACTAATGTGACTACCGTGAATTCTTCGAAATAATGCCCAGAGTGAGTAACCACATCACTGGTAAAAAAGGTTATAAGTAAAAAGATTTTATAGTTTTAACTTAAAAAAACATGAATTGCAATCATGATTAACACTAGTTTAAATTTCTTGTTCGCAAGCCGCTGTGCCGCTTTCAATGTAGAGAACACGGGTTGCAAACTGCAAACATTCGCTTATGAGAAAGTATGAGTAGTAAAGTTTAATAAATTGATTAATTTATTAGTTAGTTTTAGAATTTTCAGCCTTGGTGGCCTAGTGGTTCGATTAGTTACCTGCAGCATAAATATTGCAAGTTCGAATCCCAACTGTGACACACGTATGTGAAAAGTAGTTCAAAAACGTATCCCTATCCCTTGCGCACTTATTACTAATGATAGCGATAACATACTTAGGCACCTGGTGCTGTAAAGCACCATGGGAGGGGACGATTCTTGGAGTATTGCTTGGAGCTCTTCAAGAAGGGTGTGTAAGGATTCCTGCTGGGTCGCGCGAATAATACTCCTGGTATTCAAAAGTTCATAGGCGACGGTAACCGCTTACCATCAAGCGGGCCGCATGCTTATTTGCTATCCCAGTGGTATAAAAAAGTATTTTAAGGCTAATGTTCTAAAAAAGGTTCTAGCAGGTCGGGAATACGCGAGCTATACCCGTTGCAAGCGTATATAAGTAATGGTAACCGCTTAACCGCATGACTGCTTGCCACTTCAGTGGTGTTATAAGATTATTATCTGGCAAAGTTCTGTTAGCCACATGTCATATTGAAAGGCACTGACTGCTCTTTACATTTCTTTAAATTCAATTGTTTTCTTTTGGCTCTGAATATAAATGTTGTCCTAGTAATACCGGTATCTTGACCTATAAGTAAAGGTAGGTACAACAACTATCACATGTAGAAATATCAGGAAATTGTATTGAAAATAACAATTTACCTACATGATAAACTCATAAAAAAACATATATTTACATCCCACATATCCAAAAAGGTAAAGAAAATGTTCATAAAAACATATATCTGGAGCACTGCACTATATGGTTGTGAGACGTGGACAATGACAAAGAGGGATAGAGAGGTGTTGGAGGCATTTGAAATGTGGTGCTGGAGAAGGATGGAAAAAATCAGCTGGACGGAAAGGGTGACAAACGAAGACGTGCTGAAAAGAGTCAAAGAAACAAGAATTCTTCTGGAAACAGTCGAGAATAGAAGAGGAAAGTTGATAGGCCACCGATGTATACGACATGATAGCTTCTTTAGAAACATCTTGGAAGGAAAGGTAGAGGGGAAGAGAGGAAGAGGAAGACCAAGATTGACATACATGGGTCAGATCAAGGAAAAAATTTCTCTCATGACGTATAAGGAGGTCAGGGAGGTTGCGCTTGACAGAAGCGAATGGAGGGGACTGCATCAGAGACGCCGACAAGAGCCCAGCTCTTAAATTTGTGATGATAAACTCATGAGGATGTTGCCGATTTGCAAAAGCCAAACAGGAGAGAGGATTGTAGGCTTATTATGGTTTGCTTTTTGCGGGTATTGGTGTGAAAATACGGTTTATATGATATGTTATACTAGCTGTGCTAGGTTTTATACTGGAATATAATCAAGCTAATAGTCTGTCTCTGTTTCAAATTTTATTAATTCCTTTAGATAGTTTTAGCATAATCCAACGTCCTGACAAGCGATCGCATTTAAAATATTATTATACTCGTAATAGGATTATTTTTACAGTCTCTATATAAACATCGTATCCGAACCGTACCGTAACCTTATTTAGACGACATATACTTGAATATTTTTTATCAAAATCAAAATATTTTATTCAACGTAAGGGACACAGGGAACACTTATTGAACGTCACATATTTAAAATAAACTAAAGTTACCACCGTTTCCAAGAAAAAATACCTGCCAGGAGAAGATAACGTCTATGCATTTAATAATAACATCTTTTATATTGATGGCAAAGTAATTTAAATCACAAAAAATATCAAACAAATACATAGGTACACGTTTGATACAAAGGAGAGGTCAATTATATAACGGGGAGTGTTCTGCAGAATTGTTCGACATGATGCCCACTTCCACCTTCTACCACCGCACCTCTCGCTATCGACGGGGAATTCATCCCCATGCCTTGGAACCACAAAGGTCTCGCACTGTGCGCTTCCAAAGGAGTTTTCTTCTGCGAACGCTCAGGCTGTGGAATGAGCTCCCCGTTGAGGTTTTCCCTGGAGAGTACAGCATGGAGTTCTTCAAGAAGGGTGTGAAAAGATTCCTGGTCGGCAACGCGCGAGTGATACCCCTGGTGTTGCAAGCGTCCATAGGCGGCGGTAACCGCATACCATCAGGCGGACCGCATGCTTGTTTGCCACCCTTGTGCTATTAAAAAAAACCCTTGGCAACCGGATTAACATTTAGGTGTTATATATCCTCTTCCTATCGAAAAAGGTTGGCATTCAGGTAATTCGTAATATATTATTTTAATAATACAATTTATTTGGTGCAATACATGTTACTATTCGTTTTACAATGAAATACCGTGCCAATCGCATGTCAACGTGTACTTTAGCATTTACTCGTACATATATAATGTTATTTATATAATGGCATATTTGTTGAGGCCGTCCATACAAACAGAGCAATATTTACTCAGATCAATCAAAGATTTTTAATGATGGCAATGATTATATCTACCGATTAAATCTAAATTATATAGAGGCCTGGTGTTGCACAAATATCGGCGATAGGTAATAAATACATGTATGCAATGAACTTAGGATATTGAAAGAAACATCAAAAATGTATGCAAATATTAATTTATACTACTAGGCCATGGTGGCCGAGTGGTTCGAGCAGTTGCCTGCGACGCAAAGGTCGCAAGTTCGAATCCCGACTGTACCAATGAGTTTTTCTGAACTTAAGTACTGTGATTAGTCACGTTGGCACCTAATATACCTCTGGCGGAAAGTGGGTGTGTGGGTATTGCCTATACACCTCTGCCTACCCCTTCGGGGACCCTTGGGGGAAGGCGTGAGGATATATTATATTATTATTGGCGTGCTTGAGGTATGGCGATGGACTTGCCCTTTATCACATAAGCCCCTAAATATATCTTCGGTGAATATAGGATTGTACAGCTATGCCTACCCCTTTATGAGAAGGCGTAGAAGACACAAAGTTCAATAAATCCGAGAAATACAATTTCAACAATTGCTCTAATTCAACAAGCTTATAGTTGTCATTGTTACTTACATATATGAAAACATAGTGAAAAATTTACAGAATCTTGAGCGAGATTTGTAAATTTTGTTTACCGATTTACCAATTACCAATAGCGCGTGTAACAGTGTTTATCATAATACGTTACGTATCAAACGGAGTCTAGACGAATTACACAACGGAAACCATTCAGTGATTTTTACTTACTTACATACGCAATGGCTGATTAATAATGAGAAGATTTTTACTTAAACTGACAAATTTTCCGCCTTCAAATATTCCGTCATTGATTCTTTTAAGATTTTATTATTAGATCATTGAATGCCTAATTCACTTTGAACTCTATAAAGAAAGTTGAAGTTTGAAGGACTGCTCTTTTTGATGAAATTATACTAAATAGTGTTATAACGATATTTCCATTTAAAAAAATGCAGGAAAATTTTTATTTCATTAAAATCTGATACTATAATTCAAATAGTAACACAATGTTAACCGGATAATATTACAACATAATTATTATTTACTTCCATATAATTACGTAAAGGAAAGAAGCCTTCGATTGCAAGCTTGTTTTGCAAATACATGCCGATGTTTTTTTACAGACATCATGTTGTAGGACCGTGCATTCGATTTGACTGAACCTTCCTCAAAAAACCGACTGTCTTGATGTATAAATATTGATTCAAACTGGATTAATTGTTTCTGAGACCGCAAAAATAAGTAAAACTACAGATACATACATATCATCACTCCTGAGTCCCTAACGAGGTAGACAGAGGGAATAGAGTGCCAGTTCTCTTTATACTTACACACCTTTTTCGCTTCTTTAATAATTATACGTTTTGCCTAAATCGTAAGTTTATATGTAATAAAAAAAATTTGATAAACTAATCTAAAATGGAGAACGCCCCGAAATCTGCCCCACGAGGGACTCGGCACGATGATATGCTTGGAAATAAAGAAGGTATAGCGAGATTTACAAATCAAACAGTGTGACCATATTCCAGAACTATATGAAGGCTATTTTTACCTGTTCGACTCTGCGACATCCATAATCTTTGTCACAATCGCCGCCTTGATTGTTTCCCGCGCGCACAATGGTCACGGCCGGTGATTGCCTGCTATATAACCGCTGGAGGCTACGTCACTTCGACACTCATCCCCAAGTACCACAATGTTCAGGTACACTCACCTTCTCGTTTCAGCAGCCGTTTTTCAGGTGAGAAATATTTACTTTTCATGCATATCACATGCTGAGTCCCTCTCGGCGTAGGCATAGAGAGTAGAGAGTAGAGTGCCGGTTCTCTCGAGACTTACAGACCTATTTCAGCTTTTAATATTGACTATTATTAACACTTAATTAGGATTATCTCATCTGAAAAGGCGGTTAATAAACTGATCTAGTGATATAGCGCCGATGGACCCTCTATCTGTTACGTCGTATATCTCCGGCGAGAAAAGAGTGTTATACGCCTGCCTTCCATTTATATATATGTACTAGTTGTCCCGCCCAGCTTCGCTCGGGTGAAAAAATACGATGGTGGCGCCACCTATCGCGTCCAAGTGTGAATCTAAACCATTCCCAGATCCCCTTGAACACACACAAAAAATTTCATCAAAATCGGTCCAGTCGTTTGGGAGAAGTTCAGTGACATACACACTCACAGAAGAATTATATATATAAAGTTATATAATTATATATATAAGTAAGTCTACAGATACATACATACATATCATCGGGAGTGATGCAAGTCTAGAGAGAACTGGCGCTCCATACTCTCTGCCTACCCCGTTAGGGACTTAGCGTTATGATATATATATATATATACATGCATGACTATACATACGTCTTTAAATTTCCTCTCAAACATATGCAGGTTTACTCTCGATATTTTTCTGTGTGCACCGAGTGTAATTTATTCATTAATTTAACTCACCAGGTAATATCATCACAAGTACCACCAGGACCACCGCCGAACTTCGCAGATGTACCGGAACAATGCAGGGGACCTCCCCGTGATATTGTAAGACCTTTTTCATATTACACTATGCGCACCGCGGTTCTTTCCACGTAGAGTATGATATTAAAACATATATTATTTGTTAATCCAACGAACAATCTATCTTTTTCATTCAATTCTGTTGAGTAGTTTTTACTTGAAAGCGGGGCAATCATCCTCACAAACGTTCGCATTTATAACATTAGTAGGATGCAACTGTCAGTGCTGCACAATGGAGTCGAGAGTTTCAGAACTTCAAAATTTGAGATAGAGTATAGATTCCTGTAGGGTCGGCAACGTGTTGCAGGTGTCCTTAGGCGGCGGTAACCGCTTGCCATCAAGAAGACCATGCGGCTTGCTGTTCACCTTACTGGTATAAAAAAATCACGCATGACTATATAGCAAACGTTTTTGAATTTCGTCTCAAACGTGCCTATGTTTCTCGCGATGTTCAGTTGAGTAAAGCTCATTGGTACAGTCGGGATTCGAACTCGGGAATATTTGTGTTGCAAGCGACTGTTCGAACCTCTCGGCCACCACGGCTCAATAAAAAGCTTTTTTAATAATTCAAAATTTTTGTTACACGACTATTTATTACATTACAGAGTAAAAAACCTCATGAATGTTGCAAAATACCGCCGTTCTTTTTGGATGAAGACTTTGAAGAATGTGGCTTCAAAAAGGAACCCAAACCTGAGATGAGACAAGGACCTCCTGATGTGAGATCAACTATTTTGTCACAGTATTGATTAATTTATTTGCCCGAACCGAATTTGCCCATTACTCTGTGGCATTACAAATATTTGTGCGGGCGAGTATGTTGTCTTTTCTCAAATACTCGCCGTACAGGAATGTACTCCCCATACAGGAACGAAATGTCCATTGCGTCACAGGCGACTATTCGAAATTTCGAACCACTCGTCCTCCACATATATACATACCATCACGCCGAGTCCCTAACGGGGTAGACAGAGAGGATTGAGCACCAGTTCTCTCTAGACTTGCATACCTCTTTCGCCTCCACGGCTACATACAAATTAGATTGACAAAAATCTTCATGAATGAAAGCAAATAAGTAGTATATAATTATGTTTGAGACATTTATTTCTCTCAAAAGAATATTAGCTTGATTTCGAAAAATACAATTTAAATAATTATACTATATAGTATATAAAAATAATTGAGTTGGATAACAGGATAGCACACGGTTATGTACTTACTTTTCTATACATTTAAAGACGAAGACAACAGTTTTAAAGCTTATTTAGATTATTTAGACTAGTTCTTTTATTTAATTTCCTTGTTATTATATAAACAACCAACATTTCAGTGCACCAAACAAATGTGTATGCTGAAGAAATACAGACTCGTCGATGAAAAGGAGGAAATAAACCACGACTCTGTACGGGACTTCATGGACAAGTGGGCTGTGACCAACCCCGCATTCAAGCCTGCGGTTGACACAGCCAAAGAGAGATGCGTTGGGAAAGTAATACCAGGGCCTCCTGATATGTGTCAGCCTAATATACTCCTCTTCTGTGTCAGCTCTACTATTTTTGCTGTGAGTATGACGTAACCGTAGACTTTATACTCTCAAAATAGTATGATGGTTAATATCTTTTTTTGCCACTGCTTTATTCATGCCATAGATAAGTTTCAACTCTCTTGACGTGGGAGTCTATCGCTTTTTCTCGAACACAACTGTGAATACGTCTTTGAAGGTCATCAAAGTCGTGAATAGGTTTCCTCTCTATGTTTTACTTCTCCGTAAATCGTTGTGTGATTTATTGCTAGAGAAATAATTTAAAATAATTTATTCTTCTAGCCTCTAGGTTTTAAGGCATTTGATTTATTTATATTTTTTCCAGGAATGCCCCGTGTGGGAGGAAGACGAGGGCTGTCAGAAGATTAAGAGTCACCTAGACGAGTGTAAAAAGTACTTCCCTCACTGACCGGCTTATTTATATTTATTTTGTTTGATCAAAGCCGCTGAGAAAGTATCAAACACTGGTAGAAATAGGGCATTTATTTACATAAACATTAAAATTTTATTATAAATTTGTTTTATTACCTACTTTTGCAAACGAAGAAAACTTCTGCTTACATTATCGTATACCAAATTGAAGACAGTACTAATTTAAATCTAAGTTAAAATCTTTGTGCTCGCTTTAATCAATTAACGAATGGAAACAGTGAAAAGAGTTTCCAATTGTTAAGAGGCTGGTCCATTTGCAGACAAGGCCTGAGTTTACTTTCGTGACAAAACCGCCTGCTTCCCATTTATGTAATCCTAGTATGTGCGCCTCAAGGCAGTTTTGTCGATTAGTTTTCTTGATCCTTCCTTCTGAACGAGGAGTAGATAAAACTAGTCCACCCTGGTGTAGGCAAGTTGTTTGCAGCGAATCGAATCTGTGGCATAATATTAATCGGCAATACATTCTGAACGACGTCAAAATAAAATCTAATCAAAATAGTTTTTCAACGCCACTTGCGTTGAAAAACTATCTTAAAATCTGGTAATTGAACGTTACGCACTAAATATGAAACTATAGTTACCGTCGTTTTTAATAAAATCCTCTCAGGTGAAGATCAACGACGTCACATTTTCAAAAATCATTGCTGCATCTTGCTAATCAAGCATGTAGATATGCTACGGTGACATGAAGATGCATCTAGTTATCAAGTTCCTATAATGATAATAGTCTGTAAATGCTGACCGTTGCGTGTAATCATTTTTCACCTTGCGAGTTTTAAACTGTGTAATATGTTATTGTAAGTTGACTCGGGTGTTTCCTCACCCAAATGTTTCTAAACAATGTTAGCGTTTTAAATCATTTCCAGACCAATCCACCTTTATAGTCTTTCGTGCCTCGTTGTATCTCGTGCCTCGTGGCTTCTCCGATTGTTACATATATTTTTTTTATAAGTATACTATATATACTCAATTACAGATAATGGTTCATGTGTATGTTATAACTTTCATTTTATCATTGGTTAATTTTGTGAGTATGACTTTTCTTAGACTTCAGTTAGTCATATGTATTTTTGAATTTTAATATTATATACATAAAAACTTGAAAATATTTTTTTTTGTAATATAAAGAGATTTCTAATACCTGGGCAACCAGTTACAATGCTAAATCATGGTAAGGACTATGTCATATTAAACGAATTGCTTCAAATTTCTACCGTTCAATTGCGGAGATCTGATCAATAAGCCACTCTGATTAAATATAACCCTTATTTAAATACAGCTTGATCGTGTGTTGCAATAAAAAACAATTAGCTTAAAGACTATTTTAGTTTAGTGCTATGTTCCTGTACTTAGTGAAATTCTTCAATGTCGTGACTAGTAACACGCTGGGTTATTTTTTTTAACTATAGGCAAAATGTCAAGTATATGAACCGCTGCCGCCAAAACCTGAAAGATGTCATATCAGACCAGAAGTTATCGTAAGTATCCTACAAATAATTTTATGAATTAAGTTCAAGTTGTATTAATATTTATATTGATTTAATACAGAGTTTAAAAACTAGGATTCTGTTGGTTTTTTAGATGCAATTCCACCGATTTGTTTCTGTCCAGCAACATTATTACGGGCCTTGTGAAACAAATTATGCATGTAATTTTTCTTCCTACTGCGTGCTTAACCATTGCATCAGGAATTTACCTGGGTCGAGTGCTATTGGCTTACAATCGTATAATACAAGTCGGTAAAAAAAATTAATATATCTATCTTCGTCTTCCTCCTAGGGTTAGGCAGTGGTGTGTAGGTAGTACCCACACACCCACTTTCCGCCAGAGATATATTTTAGGTGCCAACGTGATATATGGCGAGACCATCGCCGTTAATCAAGCACGACTGTACATTACCTTTGAATTGCTTCTCAAACGTATACAAGTTTATTCTCGATGTTTTCTTTCGCCGTAAAGCTCGCGGTGTGACTAATCACAATGCGTACGCGAAAATATTTCTAGAGTAAGCAACCGATGAAGTAGTGTTTTATTTACCATTTTAGTATGAGCCCTGCTGTGTCTTCCCGCCGTTCTTCATTCGTACTGTAGCCAAGGATTGTGGAGCGATATTCGACTTGATTAAATTAGACCAAAGAAGTACAGATTCTGATATTCCCGTTACCGTCATGCGTAGAGGTTTTAGCGACAACGTAAGTTATTTTGCTTACTTTATAGAGTTAGAAAGTAAGTTCAGGCTGGAGTTTTTCAAGAAACGTGTGAGAGTTTTCTGTAGACTGGGTATCACTCAAGCAATACCTAAGCGTCCATACCCGCGCCGGTATCCTTTTACCATGGTAACCGCAACCTCGATAGTCAAAAAGTCTTCTCATGTTGGTGCTTATAATTGGGACTAGCATAATATTAATATCTACTATTTACGGTGGTTAACAGGACCTGCAGTAAGGCTGCTTTTTGTGCTAATCAACTGTAGCAGGTTCGATCTTCGCTAGCTAGGCTAGATAGGCTTTTGTGGCATAACCATATTCGTCGAATTACTATTCTTAGAACAAAATACTTCTTACTACTAGCTCCCTCAGGGGTTAGGCAGAGAGAGTAGAGACTACTATATAATTGTCTTCGTTCTAGTGCGTATTTTTCCGCTGTGTACTAAAGAAGTATCATATGGTGGACGATGAAAACTTTGTTGAAGACGCCAAGTACTTAGCACACCTCGAGAAGTGGGTCGAACTGAACCCAACGTTCACTGATGTTATGATGAACGCTAAGATTACCTGCAAGCAAAATTATAACCACTATTTTCCTCTAAAATCTTGTGAGTTCGTTCAGTTTCACAAGTGCATCAGGAACTTCATCAAAGTCGTAAGTCACATACATGATATTTTTACAAAGTGATTTTATCTCCTTACACTGAGGCGCTTAGTAAAATGTTGAAGGAATTGACATCATTAGACATCATTACATAGCTAAGTTTAAATAATCTCTTTACCTACAAGAGGTCATTTAGTCTAGTGAGAAGTAGCGCTCGTAATTGCGTGTATGTTTGTACATATGTATACCAGTAGGTGAGATTAAATATTTAATACGTTTACTCATATAGGATAAATTATTATTTTCTTCGACCTTACTTTGTTTAAAGCTTAAATTGAGAATAAATTTCCTTTCAGAACTGCCCAGTGATGATGAACACACCCATATGTGCGGAACAAAAGAAATTTTACTCGCAATGTAAGTCGTTTTTTACTTAGTGCCTCCAATGTTGTAACAATGACTTAATAAATTATCTTTAAAAAATTGGGCTTATCACTTCAATTCCGCCTAAAAGTTTCATAAAAGATTTAGTTAAGATTCAGTTTCACAATAATGAGGATGCAAATTGACGCAAATTCAGTTCGCAAATCCGCGAGCTTTTGGTGATCCAACAGCTCAACCTGACCTACTGAAAACATTGTCATCAGAATGTTTTCAAAACCTCACTAAAGTCATGGCAAACACGGCCACCGCAGTGGAATGAAAAGAAAAAAAAACAATATTTAATTTACGAGAAAACTTGTATTTATTCTATAGGAAACTAATAGAGAAGAACCAACAACATGATCTTCATCGGAAAATCTAACTAATTACCTACTTAATTATAAGCTAATACATATATTTCTAACATTCAACGTATTATCATCTATACACACTTGATATGAAATCGAAGGTTTCACCGCCCGTACAAGTAGCGTTTGTACTTGGCGGAGCACCGTTAGTTAATACTGTCACGTAAATGCTCATTTATCTCTCAAATTATCACACGCACCAGTATATAACCTTATCACTTCACTTCCTTTCAGGAATGTTACATTTAAACTAAGCTAACAGTCTTTATGTGGCTTCAGGGCAAAAGCCGTGGGTTGTATCGACCGACGTAGAGGATCATACCCGTTGGGTTGTGCCTCACAAAGTAAAGGAACGGTCTATCGAACTTAAGCCTTGCTGGCTGGGCAGTCCTTGCCGGGAGTCGAGCCTGTCTTGGGCGCAGGTGCAAAGGCAAATGCATTGCCTCTCCTACATCGTGTGGATCATGGAAAGCCCTCTGGTAATCTCTAGGCTCGTCCCAGTCATTGGCCCATCTTGAGGTACGACGCCTTTGAGCGACTTCGGAAGTCTCTGGGTATTCCTCTATGTGATGCTGTTCTCCGACTACTCCCTCTCCACACGTGACAAATGATGTCGACTGAATCATGTCGGAAAGGTACAAATCCTTCGAAGGCCCGTTCAATCCACCCAAATCAGCATGATCGGCATCGAATAAATCCTTCAAACCCATCTTTTTTAGAGTTGACGAGACGTTGAACGTGGATTGGTGGGAAAATCTTGGTATTTGTAGCTCCAAGCCAATGCGAGGCAGTAAAGTTCTCAGTAGGCGATTCCATATAGGTGTAGATGGATTAGAGTCCAACAATTTTTTCTCCAGGACTTCTAAATCTTCTGGGTGAACGACATTTCCTTGTTGGCCAGGCATAAGGAACAGAGTACTTATTACGGAGTTGGTGTTCCCTAGAGCTGCTGCAGTAGCGTCAAGTCCTGGGTCGTAGCCCGCCAGAAAGCCAGTTTTGTACACCACGGCAGGAACCGGTACAAGACGGCGTTGGCGCACGTTAGGTGACACAACGAAATACATCTCGCCATCTCTTCCATCTACCGAAGAGCCGGTGCAGTCAGTCTGAAAAAATATATTATGCAACCTTTTATTTAAGCTCTGCAAAAACAGGTTTTTCTTAAAATGTGGTACTGATTTATTGCATAAATTTATTTTATATAGAAGTCGAACACAAAAATCTAATAAAACTATAATTTCCCAGCTGCCAAATATGGCGTAATAAACAGTATTTAATTTAAAATTATATTCGTTGTTTTAATTTTATTATTGCCGTATACATTTCATGAAACCAATAAATTTGTGCACTTACCTCGAATATGTTAGCCGAAAAGGCAGCTAGAGGGGGATGCATTATAATGTTGTTAGTTTTCATGAATTCTGGGATCTTTCCCCATGTGTATCTTTTAACCAGCAAGTTGGTCCTCCTCCTGATAATGTCGCTGATGAGTTTAAAGTTAATTTCTTCTACGTGCCCATTGTAGAAGTGCTGAGCTCGTTCTTTGTAGAAAGTTAATATTTTACCCTTGTTTCTGTCGCTATAGAGTTCTCTAATGAATGCCGAAACTATCACACCTGTATCTGTGGATGCTTCAATAGAATCAGAAATATTTTTCAATGTAAAATGAGGATTAAAGGTCACCATATCGTCCAACTTGAGTATTTCGTTCATTTCCCCTGAAGTTGCCCCTTTTGCTCCCATAAACATCATGGCCAGCATGGAAGTAATGGAGTAGGGTGATAAAACAAAGCTTCTTCTTTTGTCAATATTTTCAACCATAATATGCCAATATCTGAACGCTAACTCATTACACAATTCTGTGAATTGTACAACATCTTCTCCTAAATCTTTTGTAGTTACCTCTAATCCCTGATTTTCTTTCGAAAATTCCAAAACAATGTCTTTTTCTTCATCCCTATCAGGAGTGTAGTGGTTGTTGACTTTAATTCTATCTTTTGAAATCTCATTACTTTTTGGGGGAATTACTGTTGGAATAAGTTTCCAGGAGTTGTTGCGATCATTTTCTAGTTCTTTTTCATCAATATTTAATTTTTGAATTTTCTTTTTATAATCATCTACTTTGGGTAAGGAAGGAGCAAATTCTCCTTTTTCTTTCTTTATTTGAATGCTATTTAGTATTTTTATTTTGTTTGATTCAGGAATTATATCAGCTTTAGGTTTAGCTGTAGTAGATAGATCTTCAGAATTGGTCGATATAGTTGAAGGGACAGAGATTTCATTACCAGCCTGGTTTTTTATGTTGACTTCATCTATGCGAGATTTAATTTTAGTATTATTTTCTGTTTTTTCGTCTATTGTAGCAACATACTCTTGCTTAGGGGGATTTTTATCGTGAGATACTGATATTTGTACGAAGTTACTATTATTCTCCCCATTATTTGTATCCGCTTTAGATTCATTATTATCTTTATTTGTTGTCATATTATCAAAATTGTTACTTTCCTGCAGCATTGCTTGAATGGGCGATTTTAAATATTCATCAACTTTACTTTTTTCAGTTGTTAATGGAACTGAGATTTTTGTATCTTGTTCTTCGGAATTTAATTCGCTTTCAGTGGTTACTTTATCTTTAGCTGTTGTGCTTTCTTCTGAAGTAATTTCAATAAATTTATCGGTCGTTCCAACCTGACTTTCATCATTTGAAGTTATTTCAGGGTTGATAGTCGTTTGTGGTGCTTGATGCACTACTTGTAACAGTAAGTCATCAATTGATTCAGATAAAATGGGATCTATGGTACTCTTCTCAGGAATATTAGTTACCCGTTCGATGGCAGGCATGTTTGTTGTAAGTTTATTTATAATCGTGTCTATTAATGGTAGTGTTGTCGATTCCTTATCGATAGTATGTACTACATCTTTAATGGTGTCTAGTGTATGAGGATCTAAAGTAGAAATTTTTACCAAATTTTCAGCATTCCCATCAGTTGTGTTAGAAGTGTTTTTGCTTATTTGATTTTCTGTTGCTGTTGTTGAAATATCAACCTCCAGATTTTCTTTACTCTCAAGATCAATCGTATTTATTTGAGTTGTGTCTAATAAATTGCTTGTCGTAGGCATAGGCTGAAAGTTTCCACCTAAATCGGAAGCAATTTGACTTATACTTTGAGCTACATCAAAAACTGGTAAAATCGATTCATTATCACTCATTTCATTATTATCCTCTTCATTTATTGATGGTCTGCTTTCTAAAGCATTATCGTTTGAATTTGTTTCAGAAGAATTAATTTCTGTTGAAGATATAGTAGTCGAAGGGGATACAGATTGAGTTGTAATTGTTGTAGTATTTATTCTTTCAAAGTCTTGCTCTTCACTTGGTGTCAGGTACTGACTTGCAGTCGTCAATGGCAATTCAGTAGTTGAGACATTTTTATTCATAGTAACTGTTTTCTCATCAGCGTTACTGGTGGTGGATGGAGCTGGATTCTTTATGGCAGTCTCCGTAGTCGTTTTTATCAAAGGTGTTTGTGTCACTTCGATTGGTTTTTGTGTAGTTCTCTCAGAGACATACTTCACTGTAGACACTGGAATGAAAGTGCTTATCTTTTCATAGTGTTTATTTTTTTCTGTGCTAGAAACAGTATCTTGGACTGTTTGAATTTGGATCGTTATATTGTTGTTTTCACTACCTTTAAGAGAAGATAAATTGTACTTCCTTGTAGTCGATGAGACTGGTGCAGGCGTAGTTACTTTTGACACCGTTGTAGGTCTAACGGTTGATGTAGTCGTGGTAGTTCGTGGTACAATGGTACTTGTTGTTTGTTGTTGATTCGTTGTTGTGGTGTTTATTTTAGAAGCAACTGGTTCTGGCGTTGTTCTTATTGGTTTTTTAGTTGTTGGAGTAGGTTTTTTTGTTGTTGGAATCGGTTTTTTTGTTGTTGTAGTTGATTTTCTTGTTGTTGTCGGTTTTCTTGTTGTCGTTGTTTTTACTGTTGTAGTAGTGGGCTTTATAGTTGTTGTTGTAGTAGGCTCTGTAGTTGTTGTAGTAGTAGGCTCTGTAGTTGTTGTAGTAGAAGCCTCTGTAGTAGGGTGAGTAGTCGTTGTAGTAGTTGTGGTCGTGGATGTAGTTGTTTGTTTTACAGTAGTATTAGGTAAAGTTGTGCTAGTGCTTGGCCGAGGTTTTATCTCTACAGCAGCTATCTTTTCTGTCACCGGATTATTTTTTTCCTTTTCAACTGTAGTTGAACTTAATATGTCATTACTTCCTTCTTTACTCAAAGAATTTTCTTCTATATCCATATCTGAATTGACCTCAAATGTTTCGGTTTCTGGAGTGGTAAAAGATCCAGAGGTTTTGTCAGGAATAATATCGACGCCAGTATTACCAAAAATGGAAGGCAATATGAGACTCCAAGAATCGGATACATCTGGTGTATCGAAAGTTGGTTGAACAAGTGGCTTATTTTTATGAGCTTCCATTTGTGCTTTCAAAACATTTTGCACGTTAGTGACGACACTGTGAACCTTTGTTTGGGGCGGTTGGCTGTAATTAAAGGTCATTGTTGGTTGATTATCATTGGCGAAGGTCACCAATCCTTCTGTTTCATCACCAGCTGCAACTATTGCCTGTATTTCTGCCAAGGTCATTAGTCGTTTCACAAGTTCTCCAGATTCATCAAAGGTGTAGAACTCATATCGATCCGGTGCTAGAAGGTTGGCCGGACTGCCGACCGCGGCTGGTAAGTTATTTGGGGGTGGTAAAGAATTACCGACTGCGTCAGCGACGTAAGGAAGCTTGGAGCGCCTGTAATATAAAAAAATTACATATTAGAAGTGTTATGGCAATTAGTTTGACAGCTTGACAAGTGTGACGAGACTTGCGATTTGTTTGCGATATGAGGTTTATCAGAGCTTTAAATACAGATAGTTTAAAAACAGCACCAGTCTAGTACGCGTAGGTAAGTTTTAAGAATATTTTTATGGTATGACTATAATTATAAATAAATATTATGGTACCTATGTATATTTTTATGGTATGACTATAAAACGTGTCAAGCAGGTCAAACAGTATGAAACTGTTTGACCAATAGACATCAAAACTGTATTTACCTATCCTCACGCCTTCCCACAAGGGTCGCCGAAGGGGTAGGCAGAGGTGTATAGGTAATACCCACACACCCACTTTCCGCCAGGGATTCAAACTTGCGACCTTTGCGTCGCAGGCAACTGCTCGAACCACTCGGCCACCACGGCTTTTTTTATTTACCTTATTATTTTTGTATTTACCTTATTATTTGTTATATAATATGTTGTATACTGTAAATAGTTAATTAATAGGGGTGCTCGAACTAGACTTGGATAGAGACGAAACAAAGTTTTTATTCCAGTTAAATAAGTATCATCACGCCTATTCAAGTGCAAGTCTCTTACTAGGCTTACACACTTCTTTCTTTAAGATCCTATTCAGTCATAGTGAACACTCACCTCTCCTCATTGCTATCAGCCAGCGCGCAGGCGGTGACGAGCAACACACAAAGTGGCACCTTCATGGTGACCTCCCATACACTCTCCACAGACCTGGAATGGACAATTGTAAGCAATTAACGTATATATTTTTATATTTTTTCTTTTAAGTACTGATGCTTACTTTTAAATTAAATATACAAAACTATTTGTATCCTTCACAATCTTAGTAGACAAATAGCGTTATCAATACATAGCTCCAACCTATTTACTATCTACCAAGACCAACAAAGTCATTATCGAAGTGACATGATATTCAGTAAAGTACAATTATTTTCTTTTTATATCTTAAAACTTTCCTTTACATTCATATCGGTGTCTAAGCGGACGAAATATAGTTAAATATAGCTCCCTTCGTAATATTGTATACCAAATCGAACCAAGCAAGCTCTGATATAAATCTTTACAACATTCAATTAAGTAGCATACCAACAACAAACTACATTCAATACGATATTTAGTTTCCGCAAAATTATACGCTAGGGCTTTCATGACAACAGAATAATTTCACTATGTCCGGGTTTGAGTGGAAATACGGCTGGCAATCTGTTATCTAACAGTTGACCCGTAATATAATTTTATCGTTGTACTAGCTTTGATTTTTTCAGAAGTACAACGTACTCGAAACCCACGATCATGTATGAAGAGACTGATGAATATGGACGAAGCAAGACAGGTAAGTCTAGAGAGAACCGGCGCTATATTATCTCTACCTACCCCGTTAGGCACTCGGTGTATCCACCATCAATTTCCGTTCAGTAGTAAAAAAAGTACTTTTTTGCGTGAAAAAGGAACACAAGAAACCGCACAAACTTTCGCATTTACAATTTTAGTAGGATTTTCTCGTTCAATGCGAATATTAGAGGCGAGAAAATTATGTCGTACCTAGTGACTTTTGAGCTGGGGACAAAACATCCTGTGCGATCTTAGATAGAATGTGACTAATTACTATTTGACTTGTGGCTCGTCGTAGCCTACGGTGAATGAATAAATACTATGCTAAAGTGGATTTCATTAAACACTTTATTTCTCTTTATACACTTTCCAAATTAATCACTCCTTATTGTGTTCCTGTATCGTACAGGACATTTATATAACAGGATATAAAAATTAAACTTTTGAAATGTTAAATGAAAGCCAGAGTTTCCTTTGTTCATAGTATTTACTGCCCGGACACAGGTAGTGTCGCGGGGCGTGGCAAGCCTTAAATAAATCAAGTTCATTCAATGTCGTGGCCAGACATGCTCCAGTCAACATTAATCTCTTCTTCGTTTTGCGATGAGCGACCGTTTGCCGCTTCGTACCTTTGTTGCTAGTAAAGGGCTGTCCCAAGCGTGGGATAAATATAAGACACTATCTTTGCGCCGCGGTTTCCCCCGCGTAACATTTGATTATACATTGCTGCCACCCTTGAATAGTAGCATAAGCTTATGCATAAATATATTCAAAATTAAGTCGTTCAAGAGATTACTTCCTAGAAGTAAAAACACAAGTGTTTGTTTGTAATATTACTAGAAGATGTACAAGATATGTATTAGCATGATTATCAGCCCAATACTAAGAGCCAACATCCTCGCCTTTGGAATTCTCTTACATAAAAAATATTGATTTGGGTATAGTACTAGTTTTTTTCCACTTTGCTATTTTTGTATTAAATAAATATGTAATGTATATTGCATAGTAGTAACGATATAAATATCTTGTAAGGTTATACAACATGTATACATGCATACATAATATCATCACGCCATCAAACACACTTTAAATTTATTGCCATTCAAATTACGAAGGATTTAAGAAAATCGTAAAATATGACAACCCTAACCGCAGGTAAAAGTCATTCCGGAAAATACTGTTGTTCTTAAAACGATTCATTTCTTTGACCTCTCGACGGAGTGCGCCAGAACCGTTGTATTTTGACAAGCTGTTTGCCTACAAAATATGTGGGCCACCTGATACTCGCTTATTTAGAGATGCTCGGGGTCATTAGACTCTCGTGCCATATGGAGTTATGTAACACAGGAAATTGCATGCTTCCAATAGCGGAGAGAATCGATGATACGAGGCTTCCTCGAGGTTTCGTGATCTTGAAAATTAATATCTTTTTAAATTAGATAGCTTTACATTTATTTCTTATGACTTTTACATAATTCTATGACACAGGACATTTTATTAAATCAACTAATTTTGTAATCGAAACCGGTTCAAAATGGAATATAAAGCTGTTATATTTGAATGAATAAAATCAATTATACAGATAAATAAAATATAAGTGACTGTTAGTAACATCAAAATAGCATCTAAATGTATAAGAAAGTATTGCGGTACTGATAACAAAACCTCTGGCACTGGTACTGGCTTATCTCCGAAACGGGTAGACTGACTTTGAAGCGACCTTCACTGGCCTATAGCTGGTATTATAAGAACTTGTATTATATCATCAATAATTATATATACACTAGTGGTCCCGCCCAGCTTCGCTTGGGAGAAAAAATTAAAGCCACGGACCCAGTGGCGCCACCTATCGGGTCCAATTGTGAATCTAAACCATTCCCAGATCCCCTTGAACACACACAAAAAATTTCATCAAAATCGGTCCAGTCGTTTAGGAGGAGTTCAGTCACATACACACGCACACAAGAAATATATATATTAAGATAGAGGCAGACTTTGTTTGTTTATTTTAAATACTATTATTATAATTACTCACTAATCTTGGGTAATACATCATCATCATCATCATATCACGCCGAGTCCCTAACGAGGTAGGCAGAGAGTATAGAGCGCCAGTTCTCTCTAGACTTAAGGCAAGAAGAAAGGCATGTTACGTTGGTTTGGACACATAGAAAGGATGAGTGAAGAAAGATTGACGAAACAGATATACAAAGCAAAAGTGTGTGCAAGAAGAGGCAGAGGAAGGCCACGTTCCAACTACCTGGATCAAATCGATCGGACTCTCAAGGAGGGGAACGTTAAGAGTACTCGAAACCGACGAGCATGTATGAAAGGACTGATGAATGTGGACGAAGCGAAAGAGGTATGTAAGTCTTGAGAGAACTGGCGCTCTATACTCTCTGCCTACCCTGCTAGGGACTTGGCGTGATGATATGTAATTATGTATGTATGTATGTATGCAATGTTATTTGAAAAAATATTTTGTATTAGATAGCCAGTTTATTGATGTATTCATAATAAATAGGCTACATATCATGGCACTACCCAAGGGAACGGAATCTATTTTAATGCAAGTGAAACCACGTTACACAGTATTTAATAAAACTCAATTCATAAAAGAATGAGAATAAGTAAACAATCTCGCCGTATTGCGGTCGGTTGATCACCGACAATCCCCAGACCGTTACACGGCTATGGCGGGACAGTGACACCAGCCACTGTCACACTGACATTGACTCCATGACGTAAGCCACAGAGTAAATAACGAAAAGTAGGTCGCGACTTAATTGCTTATGTGATGAACGTTAATGATGTCGTTATTATTATCATTAAAAACGTTATGGTAATGGGTTTATTATATACTTCTATGCTTATAGCCAGGCTTTGGGAACTTTTGACCGCTATAATTATGCATTATATGATAGAAACAGAGAAGAAATCCGCTTGTTGAATGTTGATGAATATTGAATTGTATATTTTACTGGTCATTAGTTATAGTTAAGTAATATACGTGTGTTTTGTTAAAAGTTAAGTTTGTGTTTCTTAATATCTGTGACTATCCATCCCATGAAAAATCCTTTCACCAATAGGTAATAAGGGCGGAAATGGGCTGTTTGGTTATCCCGTTATTTAATACAAACGGTCGAAGCTGTGAGCACAACTAGTGTACTTTAATTTAAGACTACTAGAGTAAGAGAAGAGTATTAAGAGTACTAGAATATAAGTACTTTAAGATCCACACACATTTGTTCCTGACTCCCTCTGGTAGCTCCTTATTTACAACTTTATCTTCACAGGCTATTTTAAAGACCATGGTAATGCGTCCTTATGCCCTTTCTACTAAATACCGACCTACTTATCTGTTTCTTCAGTAATTTCGTTATAAAGACGTTTCTATCACAGGTATTTTTATACTTACAAGCAGGAAATAATTCCACAACGCTTATTGTTACAACCTGCAGATTATGAACTAAATAATAAGAATGGCTTCGAAATCCTTAGCGAGTATTTGACGTACTAATTCAGGAGCGAGCGCACCATTTGAATATTTAAAGGCCGTTCGAATTTCCAGTATATGTGTATTATATCTGCCGCACTTATAGATCGTTGGTACAGTGAGACGTCACTCACAGCTGGCTCTTTAAAATATGCAACACTAAGGTTTCTAAATATACCTATGCTTATTTAAGGGGCATATATACATATATGGGATGTGGTCTTTCGAAACACTAGGAAGTTCTATATTATCTATACTCATATTATAAAGCTGAAGAGTGTTTGTTTGTTTGAACGCGTTAATCTCAGGAACTACTGGTTGGAATTGAAAAATAATTTTTGTGTTGCATAGTCCATTTCTCTAGGAAGGCTTTAGGCTATATAACATCACGCTACGACCAACAGGAGCGAAGCATACATGAAGAATGTTTCAAGAACGGGAAAAATGCAAAATAAACGTCCGAACACTTTTCTGTGTCTTCAGGTGGATTCGAGAATGGTTTAGATTCACAATTGGACCCGATAGGTGGCGCTACGATCGTGTTTCAGGAAATTTACTTTTTCACCCGGGCAAAGCTGGGCGGGACAGCTAGTAATTAATATGTATACATCCCTAAAAGGATCCCCGAAGGAAAAGGTAGAGCAAACAACACATACCCCTTTTCACCGGAGATATATTTTGGTTTAGCTAGAGAGAACTGGCGCTCTATTCTCTCTGCCTACCACGTTAGTGACTCGGCGTGACGATATGTATGTATGTATATTTTGGCGCCAACGTGAAAACTCATTAGTTAAGGCGGTATTCGAAGTTGCAATCTTTGTGTTGCAGGTACTACTCAAACCACTGAGATACTACGGAGTCCATTAACAGTACACTGAAAATTCAAATTGCTAATATTAGTTAAGTTTCCCATTGAAGTTGTCATTACAAACTTTCAAGATCTTTAACAAAAATAACGAGCCTCTAAAACTAAAAATACTCAGCCCGGACACGAAATGTTAATTTCTTTCAACGTTAAAAGCTGTCTTTGATAAATGAAAATAATTTGTGTCTCATACAATATCTGCGAACGGAGAGGGTTTTAACTTATTCTAACAAATTGTAAGAGTTAAGAAGCAATTAAAAACAGAACAATGAAGAAAAAAGCCGAGGTGGCAGTCCCCTGCAAAGTTAAAATTGCAAGCTAAAACTCCCATGGTCTGTTAGGAATACAGTTTATATTTAGTACAGAAAGTGATCTTCACAAGCTTTAGGGTCTTTAGAATAATAAGTAAGCAAACTTGGATGTACGTTAGAAGAAATTTCAAGTATCTGTCTAATATCTGCCAAAAAAGAACCCGGAATAAATTATCTGTGCAGTTTTCTCTAAAGGTATCCTTTAGGAAAGTTAGGCCGTTTGTAACGTCACACCTGCTTGCGCACTTACACTATTTGTGATAAATTGACACTATTAAGGTTATAAATGTAACTTCTCCCGCCGTTATTGAGGTAACTGTTTCTCACATCAATTCTCGTTCGAATAAAGTTCGGGAGAAAGCAGTACCAATAAAATTATAATATCTCTTATAACACATAAAGTTGAGTTCAATGTATATACATATTGTGTAAAGCATTTTATGAATGCTAAAATATATACGTACGAATTCTTAGAAATAACATGTGCTTTATTTCGCTGTCAATTATAAATAAAATGTTATGACTGTACTTCAGGGGGATTTGCTGATACCAATGTACACTCATTAAGTCGAGAGTCATGCTTATAACAATAACTATTAAGGATTCTTCTGATCTGAATATTTTAATACGAAATTATTCAGTTGATTTTTTTTTGGACTCGTATACAAAAACATCAAGTATAACAAAATTCTGCCAATATAAGTAGCCTACCCATATAAAGATATCTAGAGTAGCATTAGATCTTTGACAGTATGTCCAGTTGGAATAAACCTCACAAGTTTTTCCAGTTCAACCTTAGTTATATACGGGACTTCGAGCTGATGAAAGTTGAGAATTGAATTCTACTCTCCTCTTTTGTAGCTCAGTATTTGAGTGAACTAAATTGAACTGTAAATTGTAGATGTCAAGGTTCGTATGTCTAGCGAAAGACAAAAGAAATTTGAGCTTATTTGTATCTTGAGACAAGAATGCTTTTAAGTATAATTTATTGGGAATATGTGTTACCACGAATTTCAAGAAAACACGGAATACTCAATGAAAATAACATTTCAATGTGTAACTTACAACAATTTTTTTACTGCAATCTCGAGCATAGTTGCTACGGCGCGAAGGAGATAAGGCTTTATCCTGCAGTGGGTTAAAGGAACCTGATATGATGGTGATGTAATCTATTCCCACTGCCAACCTTGCGAAGGACTTGAGTGATCCAGTATCTAAGGGTAGTATACTAATGAGAGATGATATACCTACATTTCATCCGATACCATTATTTACTGATTTCCAACTTAACTCAATCTGAACGGTGTGAACAGTTTTTGTTGGGTGAACAAGTATAAACAAAAATCTTGGAACTGGCTTCAACGTTTCATCTTCTGAAATTTTTGTACCACATGTTAAATAACGTTCACCAAGTGTTCCCTTACGCTAAATGAACAATTAGAATTTTCAACTATATAAGCCAGCTAGTAATGGTTGCTTTCCACAGTAATTTATTTGGCAAAAGCTCAGCACTCAAGGCATGAAGTGCACTTAAATAGCACTAATGCATTTTATATTGCGCTGCTAATGCATCAACATACTAAAGCTACATAATATAATATCTTATGCTTGATAATATGGAAAGTCGTATGTAATCTATTCTATATTCAGAATTGGGTTAATTACGCACTTACTTAGTGTTCAATGAAACCAACTGCAGAGCTAGTGCGGATTACCCTGGGGACTACACTCCAATGAGTTTCTCTGAACTTGTGTACAGAGGTACGCGAAACACCTAACGGTAATATTGCCATGGTAACATGGTATTTTCGTCTGAGATGAATATGAGTAAATATATCTATAAATATATATATCGTCTGAAATGGCCTGTGTGTGGCATGAGCTGGCGCGTCACTCTCTGTCTACTTGATATATATGTATGTACGATCCTGCCAGAGTTGCGAAGGAGGGCGACAGAGTCGTCTTTAGCAATTTTATATCAAGCACAATATGGATGTTATTTCTCCAATACCTTCCAATTCGGGTCCCTTATCAAAAAACGCGAAGACATAAATATTAAAGTAGGTTATGTACATAAGCGCCATAACTAAATACTCATTTAAATATCTCAACCACAACTTAAGTGCACAAAAAGATTGACTACACGTCATAACATGAAATAAGCAAGATTTAAAATAGGATCTAGCGGCCACGGGTAATTTCTATTCTATGTTTATCTTTACGTATTTGACCTTATAATTGCCTTAAATTTAATTTTAATCTTTCTTCAAGAATAAGATTACTCTAAGATATTATATTTAAGTTCAATTAGTCTCAGTTCCGAGACACTTGAGCTGTCCCGAAGGAGTTGCCTAGCTGCCTTCCTTCGGTGCCATCGAGCAAAATTATTCCTCATCGTTACGCAGTTCCGAAAGGAAATGTAAGATCTCACAGAGTAAAATACTTTAAATCTTGAAGCAATATGCCTTAAGATTTAAAGTCATATTGGAAAATCATATTGGATGAAACGAGGCAGTTAATATTACTTTGGGCGTGTAAATCGAATGAGTAAGCTAATGTCGCAAAGATGGACAAAAAAACGAAGTATAAACGAGTGTCTAAACGAAGTGAACGACGCAGACTACGTACCAACAATGTAAACAACATTGATATGATAATGGAAACGGTAGGGTTGCTTGAAACCGACGAGCATGCATGAAAATATCTAGACTGCGAAGAAGATAAGGATTGCAAAACAATCATCACATGCACTTTGCCTCCCCGTACTCTGGAACAAACACAGGGTAGATCCCCAATCCAATGGTCAGACGACCGTAATGGTGGCCAGAAGGTAATAGTTACGATTGGAACAGGAACAAAAAGATTGAGGCCTACGCCCTGCAGTGGATTGACAAGGAGGGTTGATTGATTAATTCTCGAGTCAATAAGCGCTTTTGATAAAACTCCCGCACAAGAACACATTCTTTCAAAAGAGAAGCACTTACTTCACTTAGGCTGAATATAGAGGTGATGTAAAGCAATTATTTTGCTGCAAGTTTTCAATTTACGCTTATGTAAGTTACACTCAAGAGAGCAAAAAGCTAAATCGAATTGCTGATGTGATTACTTCTTATCATTTTGTATCTTTTTCCGTCATTTATCTTCCAAGACAGTGACATCACTCAATTATGCAATAAGTGTAACCAATGATATTGTTAACGGGGCGAGTGCAGTTACAATTTTACAATCGAGCGCTCGCGGATAGATCGCCCGATAGGGATGCCCGTTCGTGCATAGCGAAATAGCGTGCGCGTAATGCAATACGTGGGAACAATGTCTCTTAACATAGACAAGCTATCGTCATAATTTCGTGAAGTGTCATACAACAGTCGTTATAACGTATCCGCTTAACTGTTTCTCGGCTGTAAAGTTATATAGTAGGTGTTTTAACTAAGAAACGTCTAAGTTTTGTTCTTTTATTGTCTTGGGAAATTGTGCCCTAAATATTCAGATGGATGTAAATAAAAGCGTTGATTACTAATGTCTTGGTGACAGTTATGTTGTTTGGCCCCAGCCCGTTGTTCTTGCACACATAATAGTTAATAATGTTGGGATGGATTATGTGAAATAATAATTTTGATTTACAAAAACTCGTTACAGTAATTGATGAAATAATATATTATGCTGTTGATTGCGGAAGAACAGCTATCTTGCAGAAAATTGCAGCGTATTACACCAGATTTTTTTGAGAGCTTAGTTACTAAAGAGAACCAACGTCTTTTATTTTAAACTGGACTACGCGTTATCCACACGCTTGCTTCTTCTTGCTTTTAAAGTCTTTGCTGTTATTATTTTCATAATTCCTATGCCTATCTAAAGTTGCCCCACAGGTTCAACTCTATATGTCTATCCTAATGTTATGTATTAGATATAAGTAGAATAGCAATTTTAATTGAATTGGATATATTTGTTTTTATCTGGCATTGCTGCCGGGCTTGTAATTATATCCAAGGGCCTATGTCAAATAGTAGTTATTTAGGGTTCCATGTGCGATGTCAAATGTCGATCTATTTGAAGGAGTTTTCAGGTGATATCTAGATTAAGTCTGCCTTTTATAGAAGCTGTATTGTGAGTACGGATTGATAGAGCTATTTTGGAATAGTGTTCCATTGTAGAGCGGACTTTTGAGATTATGATTACGTTTTGCATATGCCTCATTATTATTATTACATCTTTCCATAAGGGGCAGGCGGAATATCTATATACTAATACTATGTCACTCGAATATGAAGGCTTCTTCACGATGCCTTCCTTCACCGTAAAGCTCGTGGTGTGGTTTATCAGTCATATACTTTCGTAAGGTCGAAAAAATCTCTGGTACAGACCGGTGACGTTTGAGCCTGTAATTTCCAGATTTCGGGAAACAATTTTACCACGGATAATTATATCACCTTCTCACAAAGGTCCCGGGAACGGGTAGGCAGAGGTTTAATACAACATCCTGAGTTATATTTAGGTGCCATCGTGACGATGGCAAAACCATCGCCGTTTGTCAAGTATATCTTGAAATTGTTAAATTTTGTAGTATAAAAGCTATAAAAATTCTTATTCGTAACAAAGCTGACTGTAAAATCGCACAAATCAGCGAGATCACCATCGCACCGTGTTCTATCGAAACATCAGCACGAGCCAAAAGTCCGATTAAAATCGGAGATGCAATCATCGACGTAGCGAAGTAGGCCGCTCCTAAAGCGAGGAAAAGATATAGTGCCGCTGACATAATTACACTATTTCAACAAACCTTATGATTCTGTAGCTTAGAGTAGCGGTACTTTCGATCGTGACAAGGGTCGTCGAACCTAAGCTCAGCTGCACCGACTCGTATTATTTGCGGAAAAAATTATAATTACAGTCATTTGAATGGTAACGGCCTTCTCTGTTAACGTACCGTTCTGTCAGGGAGGCTCACTACTGAGTGCACGTTCACCACCAATGTACGCAATATGGGAGTATAACCATAATATTCAATTTATAAGTTTAATAACAGAGTTGTTTTTCGTGGCTACTATGTAATATTTGAGCTTTTAAGAACTATAATGAGTAAATACTAATATCGTTCTTAGGTAGACAAAAATCCTCAGTCATGGACAAATTTGACAAATTCTTCTAGACATTTTGTCTTGATTTTGGTCAATAATTAAGTCTGAGATAAATTTCACATAAACTAACTAGTTCCTAACTAATCAAAGCTTGTATCCACTATAAAAAATTGTAAAAATTTCGACATACTTAAATATTAAGCCTTGAATAAAATAATCCATAGAAAATCAAAGAAAACATGGTACAAATATTCGTATTCATCACACTCTCTGCTGTGAATTCGTACCTGTCACCTCAAGTTTCTCAGTTCATCCATTAATGCAATTCTACTCTAGCTATGGTGAGCATAATAAAACACACCTTTATACTAAATACGGATATTCAAATAAAGCCACTTAACCCTAACACCTGCCATAAATTAAGCCGCGGTCAAAACACGTAATTACTTAAAAGATACAAAAATGTACATTGAATCTCCGCCATTGCATTTTAAGCTTACGTTTTTCTTAAGCTGGCTTGAAATCGACTATACCTTTATTGTATTATACTCCTGTTGAAACAAGTTGTAATTTCAACGAATAAAGAAAGGAAATTATAGAGCTTTGACCTATTTTGAGTATATGTATACAGGCGTAGTCGAAGTGGGCTAAGTAATACAGTATTTCGTTGGCACTTGGAAATATTACTGAGCAAGCTGACCTATAAAGATTGTTTGGACAAGTAACTGCTTGGCTGGTTGCCTCAACAGAGTGAGTTTTAAATCAACAGCGTATTTCTGAAAATAGTCTCTGCTTTTGCAACTGCATAAAATTTGGCTTTGAGTACCATTACTGCTTTATCATAGCTTTGCATTGTAATGAATTGCTCCTTATGCATTGTTCCTAGATAAAATATTTGTCTATCCGTAAGTAAGAACAGGAATCAATGATGAAAAAGGGGAGTTTGTTTCGCCGTTTCTTCTCCTGACAGTGTGTTGTTGGAAATAATGGTGATTAATATGTGTGTATTATCAGTATTTCCTGTGTCCCTTACGTTGTATAAAGTGCATCTTTATTTTGAAGCGGGTATAGTCACTGACATTGGAACGGATATTGAAAAGGATTCTGGAGTCTTACTTAGAGAATTAGGTACTTAGGCGGAGTAGAGTAGAAATAATTTCAACAAATACCATGTTATTTTATTTCCCTCATTTTGTCGGAACAAAGAAAGTTAAGAATCACACAAATTTCCGTAACAATAGATAAACGTGGGCAATATTTATCAACGGACATTTATTTTAATACATATACGGTACCAATACTCCGTACTTACATTTATTGTGTGAAAGCAATCAATTGAAATTGTTTAAGAAAGCCTCAAACAATTTTATTAAGAGCTCTAACCCACATAAAGGCAATGATTCAATTATTCCACTCTTACAGAAGATACATAGTAGAAATTCCGAGGGGCTATCGATAGATTTGTGTTATTTTGCCTTCATTGGAGATTTCCAAAGCATTAAAGCATTTTTTGTTACTAAAAAAATATGTTCTGAAAGTCTTACTCACATATACATAAATAATATCTTCAGCCATTCCCATAAGGTTAGGCAGAGTTGTAACTCACATTATCGCTGGAGTTATATTTAGGTGTCACATAACAAGAAGATACTCGGTATATTATACAGGGGGCTAATGCTGAGATTTACGGTATTTGACATGATATCTGACTGCTAACCTTGCTAAAAGAAACATGATGGGTGGTCAGCAAATTATATATTGAGCTGTGGTGGCCGAGTGGTTCGAGCAGTTGCCTGCGACACAAAGATCGTAAGTTCGAATCCCGACTGTTACCAATGAGTTTTTCTGAACTTACAGTGATTAGTCACACCACGAGCTTTACGGTGAAGGAAAACAACGAGAGGAAACCTGCATACGACTGAGAAGAAATTCAAAGGCGTATGTTTAGTCATGCTTGAGCAACGGCGATGGACTCGCCATCTGTCACGTTGGCACCTAATATACCTCTGGCGGAAAGTGGGTATGTGGGTATTACCTATACACCTCTGCCTACCCCTTCGGGGACCCTTGTGGGAAGGCGTGAGGATAATAATAACAAATTAAAATGAAATAAAATTATTTAAAGTCCGTGGTGTGAAGACTGTGATGATGCAGTTTCCTGCAAAATTAATACTGCAGGGTCAAGCCACGGAGGATTGTACAACTTTTTTTAACCTGAACACAATAATGTATCACACCTCAAATTAAACGAGGATAACATCGTGAGGAAACGAGTTTTTTTTTTTTTTTTATACTACAAGAGTGGCAAACAAGGATACGGCCCACCTGATGGGAAACGGTTACCGTAGCCTATTTACGCTCACGATACCTAAGTATCACTTGCGCGTTGCCACTCTGTGTTCAGAGAGTTATACTGTGTTGGCAACATAATAGGTCTAATCCCTCGGTTGCCAACACAATATAACAATCCTCCCCCCCTCCCCAAGGAGCTCATTACTGGAAACCTTATTCACCACGTAGGAACACAACACAAAAAAAATTGCGTTATTTGGCTACGTACTACGTACTACGTACTAGTTTACGTTTGAGAAGAAAATTTGATAGTAGGGGTACTCAAATATTATTCCATAATAGCAATTCTCCAACTCAAATAGCATTCCTCTTTCTCCTCAGTGATCCTTGTGGATAAAATGCTATTATCTCAATATTTTTTTATATGTATAAAATATAGTACTGTATAATTCTCTCCTTATCGGGTATCGTTTATATATATATACACAATATATATGTTCTGAGTCTATCCGAAACAAACGAATACGTTAGGTGAGAGTAAATATTGATATACAGCCCTCGCCGGGTTCTTCCCTAAGATAACTCAAAGTAAAATGAGGACCAAAATTATTATTAATTCTTCTATTGTTTTACTTAAACGTAAATATGAGTAATGGAAATGTCATGGAATATATTTATATATAAAATCTAAAAGCTCAATGTTTATTAATAATGTTCATAGTAAAACTTTTTACGTATAAACTTTTTTGATAGGCTACGAGTTCTATCTGTTAGAAAAAGACCGACATACTAATTAATTTCTTTCAAAGGTCGCAAGGATTTTTTTTATACTACTAAGGAAAATAATATGCGGTCTGTCTGAGAATAAGCAGTGACCGCAGCTTATGGACGCTTGCAATGCTTGAGGTATCGATCGCACATTGCCCTCCCTAGAAAAGGCTAAATGTTTACCAATTTAGCTACTTATGAAAAACACGGTTAGTGGGTAAAATGCCTTTGTTGAAAGCGTCTCAGCACTTAGAGAGGTTGTATAAACTGAGAATTTAAAATAACCGACGTCACGACAAAACATTACGTGTTTTATACATTTCCATGCACAAAAACGACTTTGATGGACAGTTGAACGTAAATTAATTTACTTTCGTGCTAAAGTTGGCTCGTCCCAGCTGGCAGCTTTGAGCTGTTGCTCTAATTGAAATTTCAACCGAGAAAACACTGCAGTATACTTCTATATAGTATAGTTAACCTATATTCTAAGTAACTTTTTTATACCTAATTCGCTAATGTAATTATTGTACATGAGGCCTCATGATAAGCTATTGAGAATCTCTAGAAGTCATACATCAAGTTTAAATTTTCGCACTTAAACTATGAAGTTGAAACCTGAAGAAAAAGCCCGGTTTCATAAAGCGTTCGAGATTGAAAATCACTGGATGGTGTTGCTTAGTAAACTATTTTTTTTAGTAGGAATCCTTCCTCTTTTCAACCGTCTTAGAAGAGACTGACTTAGAAGTGGGTCATGTGAACTTTTTTCTAGTCCATCCTTAAACCATCTTCTGTGCTTAGAAGGGCATTGGGCTAACCTACTGAACGCTGTGGTGATTTTCTACTTCGCCTCTAGCACTGCCACTGTGCCATTAACAGAACATGCCACACTGCGCCGCCGCATCTACGAGTATATATGTACTTAGCACGAATGACGTTTAGGTAATCCATTAAAAGACAAATTCATTCGCCGTGTAATCTCCGGTACCTGCACGAACAACTTTGATAGGCGCCATAGTCTAAAACCGTGCAGTATGTTAAAACAATGTACCATTCATTTTAGTGAATAGTCAGAAGCGGAGTTCATTCACGTTTTTTTTACTGTAATTTATAATAGTCGATATTTTATTATTTAAAAGTATGAATTAACCTTCGATTCTTTTTTAAATTAGATTAATAACAAGAAATAATTTGTTAAATTTGGTACCACTTTAAAAGTATAAAAAGCCGCTTGAAAAAACTACTAAAGCAAATACTGACAGAGTGAGTAGAGCGCCAGTTATCACTAGCCAATTTGGAGAGATTCATTATTAAAGTTGCGTCCTGAAATTCCATACATAAATTCCTTAGATAAAATCTCCATTGGCTTACTGCTGTAATATTTTAAACTATGTACAAGTGGTGCTCCATCTGTTAGTGAACTTGTTTATACATTTTAGAGAAGCTTGATGGTTGAGGTATGAGCGGAAATGGTTTCAAACTACGCTTGATGGAACTGCAGCTATTTGCTAACGTTGCAGCTAAAGAAATTCTTTAAGTAAGTCTGCGACTGCGTCACTGAACTCCTCCTAAACCATTGGACCGATTTTGATATGTCTATGTTTGGATGCGTAAGGTTAATTTGAATAGATAGAGGTGCAGTGGTCGTTGTCTATATTTAATATAATAATATGCCTTTCCTAATCATGAAAGGCATATTATCAGCATTGCATGGGAGGGGGACCCAGAACCCAGGAGGTGTTAACGTTTGATTTACTTCTTACAATAAGGTGGATCGTATGTCTTACACTTTTGTTTATGGAGGTATTCCATATCTTCCATGTTGTTAAATTGTTTAGAGAATTTATTCCCTAAACAATTTAATTATTAATTTGGAAGGGTTAACTTTATAAATAATCAAAAATCAAGCCGTGGTGGCCGAGTGGTTCGAGCAGTTGCCTGCGACGCAAAGGTCGCAAGTTCGAATCCCGACTGTACCAATGAGTTTTTTCTGAACTTAAGTACAGTGATTAGTCACACCACGAGCTTTGCGGTGAAGGAAAACATCTAGAGGAAACCTGCATAAGTCTGAGAAGAAATTCAAAGGCGTATGTATAGTCGTGCTTGAGTAACGGCGATGGACTCGCCATCTGTCACGTTGGCACCTAATATACCTCTGGCGGAAAGTGGGTATGTGGGTATTACCTATACACCTCTGCCTACCCCTTCGGGGACACTTGTGGGATAGGCGTGAGGATATAACTTTATAAATCGGCACGTGAGGTTTAGGAAAATCTAGTTACACAATAACTTTACTTGTTTGCAAGGTTTAAGGTTTGAGTCTTGGCGCATCGTCGTCTGGTATTGACGGTAAGAAAAACTTATTTTAAACCGACTTCAAAACAGGAGGGTTCCCAATTCGACTGAATTTTTTTTTATTTTCATTTTTGGGATATAAAGCCGTCCTAATTTTGCACGTAACTATATAAATACAGGGCTACCTCGATTTGAGAATTACCTCACAATATTGCAATTAATATTTCGTTCCGTGCTCGCCTTCATCAATCGTATTGCAACTATTATATCATTAGACCGCCTGTCTGTCCGTTAGGAAACGACCATCAATCATCACGGGACGCATCTTGATAACTTCATTATTAGCCGTAATTATATTAAATTACTGGACGTTGGCAACGCCTTTAATGTACCGTCGAATTATATAGACCAATGCTTTGTTTGATTTAGTGAACTAGTATTTTTTCCATTACATGTAGTGTTTTTTGTACCTTTGTATTGAATAGGCCTTTCTAATTAATATGATAAATGCGCAGATTGTTAGAATATTTGTTCCTCTTTCATGTAAAAACAGAATTGGATAAAATTTTAAACATAGATAGATTATTATCTAGATTAGCACATTGAATGTTTTAATTCAGAAAAATCCATAAATGTAAACCAATTTTACGCGGGTGAAACCGCCCGGCATTGATATATATTTATTGATTAGCAATTGTTTCTTAGTGTGTAACTATGCCTTTCCGGTGATATGAGCTTGTAGCCTTTTATTAATAAGACCAAGGTATGCCACTAAATCATTTATTAATATATCGCCTAATTGCATTGATGCCGTGATGGCCGAGTGGTTCATGTAGTTACCTGCATCACAAATGTTGCAAGTTCCGACTGTACTAATGAGTTTTTCTAAACCTAAGTCGAGTGATTAGTCACACCACGAGCTTTACGGAGGAAACGATTACGAAGATATTCGAGAGTAACGGCGTCGGACTCGCCATCTGTCACGTTGGCACTTAAAATATATCTCTGGCGGAATGTGGGTGTGTGGGTATTTTACCTCTACCTACTATGTCAGAGGAAGTATGAAAATAGCTTGAAAGCAGTTGAGATGCGATCTCTTCGAAAAATGTGCGGAGTGAAGATATTAGATCGAATCCGCAATGAAGAGATTCGCAAATCAACTGACGTGAATGAGGGCGTGATTGTAAAGATGAAGAAAGGCATGTTACGTTGGTTTGGACACATAGAAAGGATGAGTGAAGAAAGATTGACGAAACAGACATACAAAGCAAAAGTGTGTGCAAGAAGAGGCAGAGGAAGGCCACGTTCCAACTACCTGGATCAAATCGATCGGACGCTCAAGGACGGGAACGTTAAGAGTACTCGAAACCGACGAGCATGTATCAAGAGACTAATGAATGTGGACGAAGCGAAAGAGGTATGTAAGTCTAGAGAGAACTGGCGCTCTATACTCTCTGACTACCCCGTTAGGGACTTGGCGTGATGATATATATGTATGTACCTCTACCTACCCCTTCAGGGACCCTTGTGGGGTGGCGTGAATCTATACTAATATTATAAAGCTGAAGAGTTTGTTTGTTTGTTTGTTTGGCGGGACAGCTATCTATACTAATATTATAAAGCTGAATAGTTTGTTTGTTTGTTTGTTTGAACGCGCTAATCTCAGAAACTACTGGTTGGAATTGTAAAATTATTTTTGTGTTGGATAGTCCAATTCTCTAGGAAGGCTTTAGGCTATATAACATCACGCTACGACCAATAGGAGCGAAGCATAAATGAATAATGTTGCTAGAACGGGAAAAAATATTCCTTTTTGGAGTTTACTCCTTAAGAATCGATTTTCATATATAAGGCGCCCGGTATGAGAAAAATATGAGAGGTAAAATCTACTGATGAATGACCTCGTTACGTTTTTGGTGCGCATGCACCTATGGTGCGCAACTTTCTAATTTGGTTGTGACCAACCGCGCTCAGTATGCCGCCGCCGCTTGTGTGTGACAGTTGTACAATCCGCTTTCAATAAGTTTGAAAAACAAGTGCAGATATGCCGTATTGCTCCATTCTTGAGTGCAGGAATGCTAGCCGGACAAAAATCTAGCTAATAGTGGCATTTCCTATCATCGGGAAGTGTTATTTAATTAAATTTTATTACATTTTTTTATTAATAGTATTTTGATGTTTAAAACTCTTGTTTGCAATCTCCTTGATTATGCACACAGTAGGTACATACATTTCTAATCTTGTCTGAAGTGAATTATCGCTCATATTTTTCTGCCTTCTCTTTGATGTGATCATTCGTTGAAACTTCTACCTTCTTACTTCTAGTAGCTAATGAACTAGTAGAGCAAGTATAAATTATACTCAATAATTGTACTAGTTTTACAACTTAAAAGATGCGACTTGATGTTCAAGTATCAAACTAAATCGGAAGTCGATAAACGAAAGTGTAAAGAGAAACTTGGTCATAACATATTGTATACATGTTTTGCGAGTATTATTATCTAAAAGGGATGCTATTAATTACGAACATATATAAATGCCTCACTGCAAATACCTAACCGAGAAACCCTAATGATCGTTAAGTTTTAAGCAGTTAATATTGGTGATGTGCTACACATCTAGCCGTGGTAGTCGAAGTCTAAATTGCAGGTTCAAGGCGCGATTGTACAAAATATGATCTTAAGTACAGTCATTTAAGTTCAAATTTGTTATGGACAGTCGTGCTTGAGAAACAAAATTCTTACCTACACCATTTTCAGGATTGAGGGAATGTACTCCAAATAGATTCTCCTAATTATTCCACTACACTTTTTTTTTCTCAAATGAGAATCACTAACCAAGTATCCACATGGCCATAAAGCATCATTACGACCGTTATACATGTATGACTCGATTTACGTTCCATTACTAAGATTGCACAATTTACGAAGTGTCTTAGGTACCGCGTCACTCTGCCTTATTACTTTAGCAAAAATAAAATTGTTAAATGATTGTACTTGTGCTCTCGGATATATCTTTCGTAAGCTGTGCCTAATGCAGAAGTATTTTTTCTAATCGAATCGTCAGCCATCGTCGAAAGTCAGCCTTTTTATGATATAAACTACGGTATGATATAAACGGTCTCGCTCGCGGCGATGGCCGGAGGCCGGACGGTATGTCTCTGATGCCATGGAGGATGAGTCGGCCCTTAGTGTGGGACGCTACGTGTGTCGATACACTGGCTCCTTCCCATCTTCCTGACACATCGGTGGCGGCCGGCGCCGCTGCTGCTCAGCAGGAGTGCCTCAAGCGCCGCAAGTATGCCTGTCTCGGGTCAGGTTACATATTTGCTGCATTTGCGGTTGAAACTCTGGGGCCTTAGGGTCCTGAGGCTCACCATCTTTTTAAAGAGGTCTCGCGCCGTCTAGTCGAGACCTCTCGTGACAGGCGGACTGGAACATATCTCGCTCAGAGAATCAGCATTGCTATCCAGCGTGGCAATGCTGCTAGTCTTCTTGGCACGTTGCCTCGGGATACCGATTTGGGACAAATATTTTATCTGTAAGTAGTTAGTTTCAACTGTTCTTTGCAAATATTACCTATAAATAAATAACATAAATGTCCCAAATAAATTGAATCAATGTTATAACATATCACGCAATGAATGGGATTGATGTTTCGATGATTAAATAGATGTATTTTTTTCTTAAATTTACGAAAAAATATTTTAATTCTTTATCATCATTAATATGAAACTAATATTATCTGCAAATGGACTAAGTGATTACATATAAAACGTATATTTACATACATACATATATGTATATCCTAACGCCAAGTCCCTCAATTGATAGGTAGAGAGAATAGAGCATTCGTTCCCTCTGGACTTACAAGCAGATATTTAAGACAAACAAAAAAAATAAGGCATATTTATTACTAGGTCTCATCATAATCAAAACAAATGAATGCAATACTTCATATTAATACCCAGTATCACCGAGACGTCTCATTTTGCGCGGTCAATATCATAAAACTCCGTAAAATAACGGAAGATTGCTTCCCACACTTTCGTCATCTTTCGTTGGGTCACCGCATGCGCGCGACGTGAGTGACTTAACTTTGTAATACCTGCAAGGCTTAATGCTCACCAGCGACTGGAGAATCGTCGAAAATAATTGTTCTGTACGTTTGTCACATGGCCTCGTGGCTCATCACAGCCTAAATGTCTGGCCCGGTTTGGATTGAATTTTGTATGTATATTTCTGATAAATTTCAACTTTGAATTCCTACTTTGTAAGGTAAAAACTTAGACAAAATTATTAAAAGCTTTATTCTGTGTATTATACTTTATCAATGGCGTACATTTAAATTTTTTGAGACGTCTGTTGATATATCACACACATCGCTTCAAGGTAAAGGAAAACGTCATGAGAGAACCTGCATACGCTTAAGACGAAATTCAAAGACGATGTGCCATCTTTAGCTTGCCTAAATATATCTCCTACAGAAAGAGGTTATTGTAACACATCAGCAGGGAAAGCGTGAAGATATACATTATCTTTGTAATATAATAAGCCGTGGTGGCCGAGTGGTTCGAGCAGTTGCCTGCGACACAAAGATCGCAAGTTCGATCCCGACTGTACCAATGAGATTTTCTGAACTTAAGTACAGTGATTAGTCACACCACGAGCTTTACGGTGAAGGAAAACATCGTGAGGAAACCTGCATACGTCTGAGAAGAAATTCAAAGGCGTATGTATAGTCGTGCTTGAGTAACGGCGATGGACTCGCCATCTGTCACGTTGGCACCTAATATACCTCTGGCGGAAAGTGGGTGTGTGGGTATTACCTATACACCTCTGCCTACCCCTTCGGGGACCCTTGTGGGAAGGCGTGAGGATATATATAATAAGCCCGTGCATTACGTATAAAGCTATAACGATATTAGCGTCATATATAGTATCGTAAGCCATCCATTGCACAGCGAGGGGTAGTCGACTATGTTGCGGTGAGTCTGCGGTGTGACTTCCGCACGAAACTCCGCTCTGCCGATTGATATAATGTGTTCTAGGCTTAACGAGCCACGTTTGTAGATGGCGGAAAATTGCCAAGCTAACACGATGAAGGATTACGTGAAATATCGAAGGATAACACTTTACTGGCGATGATATAACAAGGGAGAATAATTTATTTATTTATTTATTTATTTATTTATTTATTTACATAATTAAAACGGCATCAACATACCAATTACATTAATTAAGATAAAATTATTCAACAACACAATCATATTATACTACAAAAATAAAATAAAAATATACACAATTACGTCACTGTCAATATAAGCTTAATTCAATAAATGGTTGAGTTGAAAGGTAAAGAACCGTAAATAATATAATATAATATATCCTCACGCCTTCCCACAAGGGTCCCCGTAGGGGTAGGCAGAGGTGTATAGGTAATACCCACACACCCACTTTCCGCCAGAGGTATATTAGGTGGCAACGTGACAGATGGCGAGTCCATCGCCGTTACTCCAGCACAACTATACATACGCTTTTGAATTTCTTCTCAGACGTATGCAGGTTTCCTCTCGATGTTTTCCTTCACCGTAAAGCTCGTGGTGTGACTAATCACTGTACTTAAGTTCAGAAATAACTCATTGGTACAGTCGGGATTCGAACTTGCGACCTTTGCGTCGCAGGCAACTGCTCGAACCACTCGGCCACCACGGCTTTTTTGAACCGTATTTATTCGTATTTATCCATTGACATAAAATTTACACATTTTTATAATACTACTTTAAAAATACCTATAAGCATTGGTTTACTATACAATGCATATATAAAGACATATACAAATAACTTCAGATTTTTCAGGATTCATATGAGGAAGCGAGAATAATATTCGTCCCAAACTACAGAAACCTCTGGCAGTTCTATTTCACATCGAATACCTCTATAGGTAGACCTTAAGGTGACCAGTGAGAATTGACGACTTACTTAAGGTTCATTAAAATTCATTATCGTAGTCTTGAGATAAATAGGTGTGACAGACGCATCAATGTTTCTATGTTCAAATATAAAATGCATACAATATTTTATAGGAACACAATATTTTATAATAATAATAATATATCCTCACGCCTTCCCACAAGGGTCCCCGAAGGGTATTACCTATACACAATATTTTACAGAATTATATACACATATTTGTTTATTTAAAAAGGCGAATTCACCCTGACTAACTGGAGTTTTCGTGTCAACATGAGAACATCAATGTTTGTTAACATTGAAACCTTTCTCATGTTGTCTAAATGTATAATAAATGGATTCTCATAAAACCTGAAAATATAACAAAAAGTTTTAATAGCTATCGGGGGTACAATACAATTTTTATTTATAATTATAATTTAATGTTAAAACTTAACATAGCTGGATTAGCCCGTAGGTAGATATGTTTTATCATAGAAAATATCCTGAAAAAAGGTTACTAATGAAGTTTTAATTTACGTAGATGAAACTGCGGGATAAAGCTAGCTTCTATATATACCAAGAATTGGTGAAAGTATTTGAATATACTTTCACCAATTCTTGGTATATATACATAGGTTCATATCCAGCTCGAAGGACCAAATTATGTGTAAAGACAAAATGAGTCCTAATAAATGATATTATACTGGTATACTATTGCTTCGGCCTCTTTAAAATGTGAATACTAATACTATTCGAAAAATACAAGAAGAAGAGTGAACAAAACATATACGTTCAAATTGAAAAACCTCCTCCTTTATTGAAGTCGGTTAAAAATTAAAAACAAGGTTGATAAGATTTCTGTGAAAAGGTTTTATATTCATGGAACCTTTTGGCAGTCTGACAATGAACTAAAATTAAACTAAAGGCAGTAAACAGCAAAGTTATACGTTCTTTTTGCATCATTTCGTACAGACCTTAATAAAATTATACACCCCGCATTATAACATTATTGATTTAACTGCTGCAAGTTGAACTTACGCATTTATTGTTATTATATCTGAGTTGTGGATACTGGATCAAGTAGTAATTTAAAGATTTTCCCACAGACTCAGTGTGATGATATGTATGTTTAAACACTTAATCGTGCGTGCAATGCGGTGACAATCTCGTTAAATCTCCGGCGTAATTTCGCTATGTGTGACGTGATAGAAGAAATAATATCATAATAATAAAAACATGTTTTTTTATAATTATGTTTAATGCTGCAAATTCTTTATTTGCGATAACAACAATTAACATTATTTCAAAACAGATAAAATATATGACCCAAATCGGTATCCGTCGGCAACGTGCCAAGAAGACTAGCAGCATAGCCATGCTTGATAGCAATGCTGATTCTCTGAGCGAGATAAGTTTTAGCTCGCCTGTCATGAGAGATTAGACGACGCGAAACCTCGTTAAAAATATTATATCTTCATGCCTTTCCACAAGGGTCCCCGAAGAGGTAGGCAGAGGTGTATACGTAGCACTAGCACCACTCTCCGCCATAGATACATTTTAAAAAGATACATTTTGTTCAAACCGAAATACACATACATAAAAAATATATAGAAACAATACCGTTACTAAAAGCATACTCTGTTGTGAGCTTATTTGTATGTGCTTATATGATAAATCTGAAATATGTTTTTTTATTAGGGCCGACATCAAATAAAAAGATTAAGGCATGCAAGAAGAACAATATTTACATTTCAATAAATTTTAATACACTGAAAACAACCCTTTCAATAAATGTCTTCGTTTAATTTTCCAGTTGCTACCAGCTAATTCAGAACGGCTGGTGAAATGGTTAATATTTGTTCTGTGTAATAGAAATTGTAAGTTGTCAAAGCAAATTAATTCTTACGTTCATCTAAGGTGGAAAGTTAGAGAAAAAAGGGAGAATGACGAATGATGAACTAGACCAGACGGCCGTAAATAATATAATTATCGTAACTTAACGCGTCCAATATAATGCAAGATGCAAAAGTCCTGAATGAGACGCTGAGATACTCATATGTAGAGCTTAATTGCCAAGAAGCTTGTCGCAACGAAGACGAGCGGCCCACATTCGAACAAAGGCTTGTGCCAGGCCTTGATGACACTGACGACACCAATTTACTTCTCACACCAAATTGTAAAGCTTCTTCACTTGCCGCCACATTTTATTTCATTTCTAAAACGGTATTTAGGTACATTATAATGTTTCATTTTAGCGTTGAGGTATGTGTGAAAGAAAAGAACAATAAAATATATTTTTAATGAACAATGTAGCGTACATAGTTTTAAAGAATTAATTACAGGAACTGGATAGCAGGTTTTTCATTCAGATTTCAATCAGATCAGAGAAAACTATGACACTCAAATATACTCGGCGAAAATTAGGTTGTTACACCTTACTCTATACTACTAAATACATTACTCATCGGGGAGTCTTATGGGAAGGCGTGAAAATATAGTGCGTCTGATGGTAAACGATCACTGTTGATGATATTCATTACAGTCTGGGAAGTATTTAAAGAATAAACTTATATACGAACAAAATGTAAAGTATCCGCACGGTGTATCTCACAATGAAATATTGGCTGTCGACAGGCGTAAATAATGAAAATCTTGATAAAAGCGAGCCGTCGTGACCGAATGGTTCATGTAGTTGTCTGCAACACGAAGATTGCAAGTTCGTATCCCGACTGTACCACCAGTGATTTTTTCTGAATTTAAGTAGAGTGATTAGTCACACCAAGAGCTTTACGGTGTAGGAAAACATCGAGAGGAAACCTGCATACTATATGTAAGAAGAAATTCAAAGACGTACATGTACTGTCTGGGTTGAGTAACAGCGATGGACTCGCCATCTGTCACGTTGGTACCTAAAAATATATTTCTGGCGGAAAGTGGGTGTGTGGGTACTACCTACCCTTTGGGGATCCTATTTGGAAGGCGTGGGGATACATATGATAAAACTGGCAAAATAATCTCACGTTTAGAAATGGCAGTGAGTGATATAAAGATACTATTAAAGAAACTCTATATCAGATACTTCCTGGACTATTTACAACTGATATAAGCCGAGTTAGGCTAACGGAGACCGATCGCCGTGTATCAGCATCAACCTTGTTACACATCAGGGTCTTAGACGAATATACACTGTAAATTGTTTTACGTTTAGGGTTAAAATCCCATGAAGGTATCCTGATCCGATAAAATTATCAGTAACGATCGGGTAAAATGCGCTCTAACAAGCAGAACACCCGTCGAAGCTGTTCCACCGATGTGCTTGCGGTCATTGTTTCATGTGCTGTTACATAAGTCATGATCATATCGGGATATGGCGTGCATTGTATCATAACTGCTATTTTATTAACCGAACCTATACAAATATTGGCAAACCCATATATGTCATTTTTCGAATCCTATCTCTGATACATGAAGGCGGGTACGCACTACTATTTATTTTTTCAAAATATACAGCCAATCTTAGATCGTGTGTGAGGATCGAATTCGTTGCTTGCGGATACGTTTCGCTTTGCCCAACAGATAGGAGGTCGATGTTTTGTGTACCAACTTTAAAAATTACATTCCATGTTATCTATTCCGTGTGCCTGTTATTGACTTATTGATTACTGACTATTCGCCCACCACGGATGGTGGGCGATTAGTCGAATGCAACGCAAAAATTGCGAGCTCAAAGACAGATTATTCAAATAAGTTAAAACATACATTCAGTGATTATTTACACCAGGAGCAGTGCGGTGAAGAAAAATATCGAGAGATAAGCATAAGTTAAGAATAAGTTCGCGCTTGGTATATCTACGAGATCTCCAAAAGAGGATGTTGATAATATCTGAAGGAGGAAAAGCAGTTAACCACATCCTCTCGCATATTTTTTCGAGCACGTTCATAATATTATATGCTTATGTGTATGTTCCTTATCCGTTCATCTGACTACGATAAGTATTAGATAGGTGGTATACGGTCTAACTCTACATTTTCTAAAGAAATAAAGTCAACCCGTGCAAAGTTGGGCGGGTCAGCAAAGCTTGTAACTTGTAAAATACCTTCCGATCCCCATCTTGAAAAAAGTTTGTCAAAGGAATACCAACAAGATTCGTAAAGGGAGTGATGTAACACAATCACGAATCCGTTGTAAAAACTACAGTGAATTCAATAAGCTCGACTACAGGGTTGTATTGTCTCAGAAAAACCTACGGGTACCTACCAACCAACCTATAGGGTCATGAATAAGTTTCGTACCTAGTCTACTGATCAACAAATTGGATGACGGAAGCCACAAACCAATTTTGGTCAACCGCACGTAATCTGCGCATTGATTCAAAGCGATATTAACGATTCAAGTTGATCGCACTTTAGCGGGATATATTTATCAGCCGTAATGGTAAACCACTTTTATGTAATTTGAAAAAGGTATAACGTCGCGTATCACTAGGCATTGAACTCCGAAGTGAAATATAAGTGATGAGAAAGAATAAGGTATGAACGAATGAAGATATTTTTCAAATAAAAAGATACACTTTAATCTGTGCTATCTTTATTTTAACGCTTATGTCAGGAGTGCCAGTAGGGTTTGATAAATTATATGTCCAACTTTAAGTTCAACTATTATAGAAGGAATATTTACCTGACGCTACTTCCCTTAAAATAAAAAAATAAAAATATTATTCTTTAAATCAAACATACTGTCACAGAAGTGAACCTATGCTACGGGTATACCCTCATAATATAAACATGCATACAGCTCGCTTGTTGGTAAACTAAGTAGAAGGTAACCACCGATAGCTAGCGTTTTATCAATTTCATGTTCACTCAACATTGCTCTTACAGGGCACACAAGTTGAGATGACATTTTATTCTACCAGGAATATAAGAGACTGCTGGGCTACCAATTCTTTATTTCAATCGATTTTTCAATGCAATACGATTATTTATCCTTCTCTATTCTCTATTCCAGGTGCTTTTATTGAAATGGATTGCACCGTGAATGTTACTGCAGTAGAAAACCGTCTGCAATGTTGAGGCAAATCCTCTGGGAAATGTACCAAGCAGTCTCGCTTTCTCAAGCGATAATCCACCTTTGTGGTTAAGATCGGCAACAAATTAATGATCACAACAAAACTTGTGAGATAGAAGTGAGATATTTTATTTAAGGTTGGCCTCCCATTGAGGTTAATGAAGAAAATAAATAAATTGGACAATTCCACACAAATTGACGTAACTCCAAAATAAGCAGAGCTTGTGTTATGGTAACTAAACAACGATATATTTACTAAGATAAAACTATATATACATCATAGATGTATAGGACCACCAAGATTAAGGTACAAGTCCTCGTGTTCATCACACAAATATCTGTCTTCAGCGGGAATTGAACCCGCGACCTCAGCTCTAACCACTAGACCAGGCGGCCATCGATGTCAATGGCTCTAAACAATTTTTACTCACCCTTAGAGTGACCGAATTTATAGGTACTGTTATTATTCTGCTTATTACCATTAGTACACCATAATCGAAAGGAAAAATTAACCTTTTCAGGAAGGACCTGGCTGGAGTATAGATTGGGTACTCATATATATTTTAAATCTTCTATAAATGGAGAGTACAGTAATATTTATACAATAATAAAAAAAAAACGTCTCCGTTTGTAATATTTAAAGAACAGTTTATGTCTGTTTGTTCCGGCGAATGTCAAAAGCAGCTGGACTTATTTTACCGGGACTCATCACTGGCAGAGAGCAAATCGTATATTTAATAAAATAAGAATTCAACTCAGATAAACCGAGGGGTAGGCAGGTACAGCTTATATATACGTCATGCTAATTACATAATGCACAGGTACAAACTTAGTATCATAAATTAAATCAATAACTGCAGCTTCAATGCTTTATTTAAATAAAAATATGAACGTTAAAACGCAGGATCAACGTTGTAGTATACTTCGAATGGGAAAGGCGAATGCAATTTGGATGTGTCTGCAATAAATTGTTTCTGGTTAGAATATGTAAACAAAAATGTACTCGGCGAATAGCAAAAGAGGTATAAATTGCGAGGTTGCGATTTGCTGCTCTGAAGAGACCCACAGATTACTTTTATAGGAGCCCATCTCGACGAACGCTCTCTTCGGAATTTGTTATCGTTTCCTTCATATATCTCCCCGAATCATTGTTGTACTGTATACATTGTTGTGTGTTATACATTGGTCCCTTTTCCCCGCGCAAAACGGTTTTCGGTAGTTTTGATAGAAATACAAACTTTTGCGACATTTCTCAAGAGTACGGAATAAGTGGGAAAGAAATGTCAAGGTTTTTCTTTGTTCTGTTAAGTTATTATTGAATAAGTAATAACTTACTAACACAGTCCGAAAAAACAAACGATTTTTTCTATGAATGCTTTTAAATAAGAGTTCGGTAAGAAATTCATCTGGAACATTACTCTTATATAATATAATATATAATATACATAATAATATATCCTCACGCCTTCCCACAAGGGTCCCCGAAGGGGTAAGCAGAGGTGTATAGGCAACACCCACACACCCACTTTCCGCCAGAGGTATATTAGGTGCCAACGTGACAGATGGCGAGTCCATCGCCGTTACTCAAGCACGACTATACATACGCCTTAGAATTTCTTCTCAGACGTATGCAGGTTTCCTCTCGATGTTTTCCTTCACCGTAAAGCTCGTGGTGTGACTTATCACTGTACTTAAGTTCAGAAAAACTCATTGGTACAGTCGGGATTCGAACTTGCGACCTTTACGTTGCAGGCAACTGCTCGAACCACTCGGCCACCACGGCTATTACATTACTCTTAAGTATAGGTAAATATGATAGTATTACAATCAATGCGTTCCTTTTGCACTCTTCATTAATTATAGCATTATAGCAGTTCATGGTACGGATTCCAAGTGAGGCTCAATGCTGCGGATGTATTAGATTTTTCAAAGACAGTGTAAAACATGGAACGTCAGTGAGTGTAATACAACGACAAATATAATTAAAAAAGATATAAAATTTTAACTGATAACGAAATAATAAGTTGTTCCAAAATCGATTACCGCTATCTTGTCGTATAAAAATTGAATCGTGTACATTTTATTATGACACTAATGGACATACGTTACAGTCTCTGTTGGGCGGAGAGCATTGCATTGCAAAGCACAATACCTAATCGGCGCATCAAAGGTACAAAAAGAAATTGAACACAATGAGCCTTGGAATATATTTTTGCAATAAGCACTCTTTAATTTGTACGTGTCGCAATCTTCCACGTATATAATGGAGCAATTCACACATCACCATTGCTTCATTGCTGGGTACCATCATTATCATCTAATCTCCGATTTTATTGACCCTTGCGTTGATTGAAGGCAGACACTTACGTTGCACAAAAGTAAATAAACAATATACAATTATGGCACTTATGAACTTGTGTCAGTTGCGAATATAACCTTGCTCCATATTTTAGATGAAGCAACTGATTATAGACTCATCTTTATATTTATTAGTTGATAAATAAGTGCATCTTTTTTTTGTCGCTTTCACCATTCTCTGCATCTCTCTTCACCTATCGGCTTTAGATTTGAACCTCATATATGTGTGCAAAATTTCAGGTAGTATTTTCTTAATAAAGCTCGTGGTGATATTTATACACTTCAGAAAAGTCAGTATGGCCGTCGAAATGAGAAGCTGTAATCTAATCAGACTTTGCCTTGCTCTCTTAGTCATAAGCCGACACTAATATCGATATAAATTCACAAAAGCCTAAAATCACAAAAGAAAGAAGGTAATTCCACAAAATCAATAACTTCGCCAGGATAACTCAACTACTACTCACTATTATTATCGTCATGGGCAAATGCGAAGAATGCAGAAGATCACCTAGCAAAGCAAAACACAGACAAGACCTTTCCATTGTAACATCACTATTGTATTACAGGCTATATCGGCATCCGCTGAAGCGAAGTACAAACAGTCATTCCAAGCGTCATGTCGCGTAATGACTGCTAAGAGCGGACGTTAAGGTAGTGATACATTGAGTTTCGGCAAAGGTGACATTACTGTGAGTAGCGTTGCGGTATGAAAAGCTTATGCTAGGATGAAGATAGATCCTCGAATAATAACGAGTCTTTTACTTTATAATAACCTCATTTTAGTTATAAACAGATTAAATACTCGGTATATTCATAAACGATGGCTTATAATGTACATGTAACCTACAAAGTAACATTTAATAGTATGTTAACAGTCTGATACTTAATAGACGTGGTAAAGAGTGTAACGTCTAAAATTTCTAGCAAAAGTTTTTTTGTATATATTAATTAATTAATTTTAATTAATACCTGGGACAATTCCACACAAATTGACCTAGTCCCAAAGTAAGCAAAGCTTGTGTTATGGTAACTAGACAACGATATATTTACTCATATAGATAGATATATACTTAAATACATAGGACATCCAAGACTAAGGTACCAATATTCGTGTTCATCACACAAATATCTGCCCTTAGCGGGATTCGAACCCGCGACCTCAAGTTTCGCAGTCAGGAGCTCTAACCACTAGACCAGACGGTCGTCATATATATATGGTTGAAGTTCGTTTAATACATGCCACAATCTTAAATTGTGTAGAAAGACGATGATTGACATGTATAGTCGGTAGCGACAAGTCACATGACCCCACTAGGGTAGAAACGTCAACTAAATTTTTTTCAGAGTTAATGTTTTTCAGAGTACATGGTAACGTTGTACATTATCATTGTTGAGAATGGGATATGTCGAGTGTATTTCCCACATAACTGGAAGCTTTGACGTACATCATACATATTTATGTGAATCATCGAAAATCAAGCATACTGATACACAGTCCGGACAGATTGTTGGCATTTGATAATAACATAATACAATTTCTTGCAGATAGTGTCCCATGGCTTCAAGTAGCCGATTGTAATAGAAAGATTGCAAGTTTGAACTCCCAACTGCTAATGAGTTAGAACAAATTTGGCGATTAATCCCACCACGACCCTTATGGCGAAGAGAAATGAGGAGAGTAAACCTGCTTACGTTCTAGAAAAAATAACGATACATGATACTGGATCTTCGAGAACTCTTGTGGGATCATGTGAAGATATTTATAACATTTATGTTTTCTTACTACGTACATTTTAGATCTATATTTATAAGTTCTAGATTCAGAGAGGGAACAGATTGTAATATGGATACGACCACTTTAATCCTATTCATTGCCAATTATTTAAGCAATGAAATCGCTTTTCCACTTCCCATTCAGCTCCTGTTTATGTACACTCCAAAATGCCGGAAGCCGTATCAAAGCAAAGCCCGATTCAAGCCGCCATTAGAAATTCTAAGAATAAGCAGAGATTATGCAAGCTCGTTTAATTCTACGCTTTGAAACTCAATTATACCTAGCAGGTACAATTTGTTCTCCTTCTAAGTCGTTCATAGAACGAAGTAATTACAGAAGTTAACTCGTTGCGCCTATAACAACAAATTATCTTGGATAATCCAAATGATTGGCAATGTTGAAGACGTGTACAATGTCAAGATGTGGTCTAAACGCTTAAGGTAACCATTCAATTTACTAAAAACGGATAGATTACATATACTAGCGTCCTTTATATTACTCTATACTAATATTAAAAAGAGGCTAAGCTTTTTTGTTTGATCGCGCTTTTATCAGGAAATACCACTCTGAATTAAATAAATATGTTTTTCATTTCATAGCCCGTTTATTAAGGAAAGCTATATACCGTGAAATTTCTACTCAAAGGAGCGGAGAAGCAATTATATATTTGTATAAAAAAATACCGCGGGGAACAGCCTGCATGTAATATTTCACATCACTACTTAGGGCTGTCAAAACGGCCATCAGCATTACCGGAGTCGCACTAATGAGTAGTGCTCAGGGAAGGTCATTTAAATCGTTTAAATATACAACCTTTTCCCACTGCATTCCAGTTTCTGCTAAGTACTTTATGTACAGTAATTTGCTATAGAGAAAAATCAGAGCAAATGTTATTATATAGAACTACGTAATATACTTCTACGTCCTTATTAGCATGCCCTTAACGCTTCTTATTAAGGGTTGCCACATTTTTTTATTTAGTTCTTAATGTTTTGTTAAGCCGAGTGCTATAGTACCGCCAATTGTACTTTGTGTCTATGACGTACTGTCATGTTTTGATATAGGGTTGATGTTTTTTCTCTGTGTGTGTGTGTGTGTGTGTGTGTGTGTGTGTGTCTGTGAGTGTGTGTGTGTGTGTTTGTGTGTGTGTAGGTGTGAGTGTGTACGTGTGAGAGTGTGGCAAACTAATAGTAAGGTTGAGTTAAACATTAGTGTTATGTTGTTATTATTGCAAAAGGTTTTCAGTATTATCAAAGCTAAGGCTTGGGATCCACTTAAGTATGCATTTTTTTACTTCATAATTTTGTTTTTCAAATATATTTAGTTGTTTGTTTGTTACATCCCCATACATATCTTTCGAAATGTACAAACCAAAGATGTTCTTCAAAAGCTATTATCAACATAACGAAACATTTCACGAAACTCAACTCTGTGTTAATCTTAAACTTGGGCGAGGTACGGACAAAGTAAGCTTATTAAAACCCTCACTACACCTTTGATACTTTTGTTACATAAAAAGAGTGTTTGTTTCAGCTCTCTGTGTTTTAATTAAACCTCTTTCAATGGAATTTAAGACGAAATTTTAAACTTTGCACTTTTTTATACAACAAGAGTGGCACACAAGCATACGGCCCACCCGATAGAAAACGGTTACCGTAGCCTATTCACACTTTCAATACCGATGTATCACTTGCGCGTTGCCACTGTGTTTTCGGAGAGTTTACTGTGCTGGCAGCATAATGGGACTAATCCCTCTGCTGCTTGCTATGTAATATTACATACACATCATCACCACGAGTCCCTCACGGGGTAGGCAGAAAGAGTAGAGCGCCCGTTCTCTCTAGACTTACATACCCCTTTCGCTTCCATAGAATATTTAACTTAATTGTTCGGAACTCCAAATTAAAATTACAAAGTAGACAGGCTGTCTGGCACGATGGTGTTGGCCTCGCCTCAGGCATTTCCTTCTGTGATAATGGTAAAAAGTTCAAACGCTGCCGACTAAGAACAATTGTATGATGAGCATATTTGTTGTTGTGTCTGGGGTAATATGTTCTTAGTAAAGGAACGTTCGAAGTCCATTAACAGACGATATCTTATCCTGTTTAATTTAGATATAGATATATTTAGAATGATGAATGTGGATGAAGCGAAAAAGGTTTATAAGCCTTTAAAGAACTGGCAAATAATATAGTAATCTGCCTAGCCCCTTAAGGTACCCGTGGCTAACGGCCTTCCGCCTGTTGGAGTGATGAAATGAATATACATATGTATGAATTAATTTATTATTATATCAGAAAAAAGCCGTGGTGGCCGAATTGTTCAAGAAGTAATAGCCTTCAACACAAAGGGCGTATGTATAATCCCGCTGGAGTTACGGCGATGAACTCGCCATCGCTGGCACCTAAAATACATTCCTGGCTGAAATTGGGTGTGTGGGTAGTACTAATACACCTCTGCCTACCCCTTCGGGGCCTTTGTGGTAAGGCGTGAGGATATATTATATTATTATTATGCCGTGGTGGCCGAGTGGTTCGAGCAGTTGCCTGCGACGCAAAGGTCACAAGTTCGAATCCCGACTGTACCAATGAGTTTTCTGAACTTAAGTACAGTGATTAGTCACACCACGAGCTGAACGATGAAGGAAAACATCGAGAGGAAACCTGCATACGTCTGAGAAGAAATTCAAAGGCGTATGTATAGTCTTTGTGTCGCAGGCAACTGCTCGAACCATAGTCGTGCTTGAGTAACGGTGATGGACTCGCCATCTGTCACGTTGGCACCTAATATACCTCTGGCGGAAAGTGGGTGTGTGGGTATTACCTATACACCTCTGCCTACCCCTTCGGGGACCCTTGTGGGAAGGCGTGAGGATATATTATATTATTATATCAGAAGCACTCCACCCGGAGCCGAATAGAAATGGAAAAAGGCCTGAAGAAGAAGGACTCTCCAGGTAAATTTAATTAAATTATACTTATATTCTGAGCAAATGCCGTAGCAAGATTTCGTGATGAAAGCTATCCGCAGAAATTTGCAACTTCACTCCGCGCCTTCACAAATCAGATTTGTCGATGCAAAATGCTACGTCAAAAAAGCAAGGCGACAATTCCCTTGCTTATGCATTTGACGTATTTCAATTTTCTCTACAAATATGTATTTTTCAGAAGCACTTTGTCGATTGTAATCGTTTCATTCTTACTCTTTGCTATCCACTCTAAAGGTATGGGTATTATTTTTTTCTTTCTGGCGAGTAAAATGTTACAATTAAATTTTACATGATGTGCCGACTTTTTTATCTATTGGTAAGTATTTTATATTATGCATAGGAGTTTTGTGGCCCTCAAAAATATTACGATGCAAAATAAACTTCAGATGGATTTAATTATCTTAGATATAAAGATAAAAGCAGCTTCCTCGGACAAAGAATTAGCCTAGCTATTCAAAGGGGGAACGCTGCCAGTATCTTCGGAACCCTGCCTTAAGGGACTCCTTTTAACCATATTTTTTTGTTATTATATTTTTTTTTGTAGTAAGTAAATAGTTACTAGTACCTATATATTAATTATTATTATTACATTATTTATATTGAATTTATTTATGATACATGTATAACCAAGATAAAGATAAAGCAAGAAGTAAAAAGTCAAATCATATTACGTTATTCTTATGAGATGTATATGACAAATCGCAGTCACGCTCCCAAGGGTTCCGGACAAACATTTGTCAACGGGCAACACAATTTTATCCAATCCCTTTGAACTTTCCCAGTTATACTTTCGAGAAAAACGTACGTGAACGATGTAGGAAAACTTTTCCTTTTCCAACATTGTTATTTCAGTCATGTATTTATTGTCAGTAGCTTGAAACCTGACGATATTGATAACCTATCAATGCGACACGATCAATTTGTCCAATTCAAAATTGGGAATTGGAGAACATTTTACGATATGTCGAACACGTGCGACATCCAGCCTAACTAAAACCAGCCTTTGTACGGAATAAAGATTTTAAAACAAGAATAGTCATCTCCAGAATTCATCGTAAAAAAAAACAAAATGTGTTGAGTAAATATTAATCTGTGCGTATACGATGATCATATGATGAGAAATTATATTTTTGGAAATACATCTCTAAAATTTCTGGAGCTCAAAGAGCGCAGTATTCTCAGTTCTCAGTGAGCTCAAGTCTTGCGTGATGATAAATATCTAATACGTAGAGGCAATTCGAGACTTTTAGTGTATATAAGGGATACACTTGCCAGGTATCATTTTTACAACGATACCTACACCCATCCTTAAAGCATGTGTATGAATACAGAGAGACCTGTTAGTCTAGAGAGAACTAGCACTCTACTCGCTTTGCCTCCCCCGTGAGGCGTCGTACATATGTACAAATGTATGTAACTACGTCCCAGAAGCAGGCTCAGTGCAGATATAATGTAAATATGTTTTTCAAACATACATAATAATACTCGAATAATACCAACATACGTATCGTATGCCGCCTCAGATACAATGAGCCAGATAATTACTAAGGTAATAAATGCCTATTGTATGCATGTTAGGGCGTGAATATAACGTTAATTGATCGACTTTACAGTTAAATATGACTCTCTTCTATGTTTGTGTATCGGGATAAAACCGAATACATTTATTCGTAATTTTTTTATTCTTCAAAAAAATCTCCTAAAAGGATCACTTGATTCGTCGAGTATCGTTTCCGGAATGGATATCCCTTTGACATGCATACGTAAGGTTATTGGATACAATACGGCTATAATATCTTCAAGGATTTATCTAATGGATGACTCGGCAACATGTCTTGCTATCAACGCTCCTAAATCATGTTTTTTTATCCATATGTTCATATTCTATATAGTTTACGAACAGGAGAGATGATTGACGAGGTTAATCGACTTGTATTTTATTATAACTTGGAAAGAAAGAGAGATAGCGGGAGTCCAAGACAAAAATGCATGAATCAGATCAAAGAAAAACTGTATATTGTGTGGTCAAAGAGTTAACGTCAAAGTCAAAAGATGGATATTTAAATATATGTAGATGATGATAGTCTTAATCAGATTTAGTTATGTATTCTACATGACAAAATCTTACAACATAATTAAGTAAAAAAGTCACCTACAAATCTAGTATCACCATCATAACCTGATTTTCTCGATCGAAAATAAAATGTTGCGTCGTACAAATGTATACAAATGAAAGTAGCTTTTGCACATAAAGGTAACAATAAATATTGAAAGATGTTCAGCGCCTCGCTTTAGGCACTTTCATGCCGTTGGCTCATAAATACATAATAGAATCGGAACAAAGACGTTATTTGGGAATCTAGATTTAAGATCTGCAATTTTCAAACAATCTGTTTCACATTATCGTATATCAATATCTTATTGTTAGTCTCAATATCAGCGATAGTTTTATAAGAAAACTAACAATTGGATTAACTACAAATTGCTTTTGGGACACATCGCTGTGTGGTACCTACAAGTAGTCAACACCAAAGTCAAGATTGCAGGTTCAAACTAAGTGGTTTGTACCAATAAGGTTTTCTGATCTAAGTAGGTACAGGCATGTACCACACAACGAGATTAATGGTGAATAAAAAAATCATGAGGAAACCTGCATTCGTCTGCGAAGAAATTCAAATATGTAACCGTATGTATAATCATACTTGAGTAACGCCGATGCTATATCTCCGATGAATAGAGATAGTTGTTACACCTCTCCCTACTCTCTACCCTTGTGGAAGGCGTGTAATTATTATACAATTTCTAATATATACCGCGACATTTATCAGTGCCTAACCTAACCAATACATAAAAAAAGTTGATCGATCCAATTTACGTTCATTTCCTTATTTGTTGAAATTCCTACACTATCCTCCGAAAGACAATCTGTTGATCCTTTCAAACCTCATCCACCCGAAAAAATCCCAATACATCGTAATATAAAAGGAAAACCAATTCGACCGCATTATTGTGAGCCTTCTTATCACAATACCCGAGATTTCTCCACATCTCCGAAGTAGTTAGATAAAAAGTTCCCAGTGAGCACGGAGTAAGCACAGCTTCATAGAAATATCATTGAATATTAATGGCGGGCAGGTAACTATCGGGAGAGGCTATTCGAAGTCGCCTCGGCGAAGGTCCCGACATAAACACCAACTTTTTGCTCTCCAGAAAGTCATTACCGACTACGAGTAGTACGTGTTTTCATTTTATCTCTCGTTCTATATGTACTACGAGGATAATATGCTCACGATTTTATCTTTTAGTCTAAGTTTTGACATATTTTTTATAATTACGTTTGAACACAGACATTAAATAGTTTAATAAATAGAGTGAAACAAATTGAGTAATTTTGAATACAGAATTTGAAAAGTTTCCACTGAGACGACATTTCGCCCCATTACAAAAAAAGTATATTTGTATATACAAAAACAGTATATTTCGTAATATTACTTTACTTTACGTATATTTTACTACCTTGAAAGATACGGTCTGTTATTTTTTAATTTTACGTGAGTGACATCGCGGGCCACAGCTAGTATGTACTAAAGTATGGTAAAATACTGTTACCGTTATGAAATTTCAAGATCAAGATCAAGATACGCATAGCATAGGCATTTTTCCAGATTCCATTAATAAAATTTGACGTTTATGTCCCCTGTTATGTATCTAATACTCGCCGTATATACGGATTATACCTGTCTTCATATTCATAGCATCGATTGTAAATACCGTAAAGGGACCATAATTTTATGGATTATCTCGGTGCAGGAGGATCATAATTTTGTCTTATTCGACCCTGTTGGTCGTGTCGGGCGGCACATTGTTCCCAAGGACCCTGCTTAGCATACTAATACCAGTAGGTAATATCAAACTCCATAGGGTAAATTGTAGATATACACTTGACACTATTAATATAAGTTTAATATCATTCTCTCTAATATTATACTTAAATCCCCTTGAGCTCCTGAACCAAAATTTTAAAAATATATATTTATAATATTGTAAGCTTTTAGGTAAAGATTTATGGTCATACTACTAGCCATGGGAACGGAACAGTTATCATAAATATGAATTTAACGCGGCTGAAACCGGGCTCCATAACTAGTATCATTATGCGCAACTTGTTTATATATCTTCACGCATTCCCATAAGGGTCCCCGAAGGGGTATGCAGAGGTGTATAGGTAGTACCCACACACCCTCTTTCCGCCAGAGATATATTGTTGTCCAACGTGACAGATGGCGAGTCCGTCGCCCTTACTCAAGCACGACTATACATACGCCTTTGAATTGCTTCTCAAACGTATGCAGGTTTCCTCACGATGTTTTCCTTCACCCTAAAGCTCGTGGTGTGTCTAATCACTGTACTTTAGTTCAGAAAAGCTCATTGGTACCTACAGTCGGGATTCGAACTTACGATCTTTGTGTCGCAAGCAACTCGAACCACTCGACCACCACGGCTCTCTCTCTCAATTTATTTGTGCTAACATATACAAGGAGATAATAGCTCAGAAGCGTGAGAGGTTCCAAATGACTGTAGACGAAAAACTGTCGCATAATTTCAAGGACAATGCAAAACTTTTTTGGAGGGAAGTTAAGAAGTCCAGAAATTGTGTTACAGCTAGTAGTAGGATGAATGTGATTATTTCGAAGGACAATGACATACTAACTGACAAAACTGACGTCCTCAGGCGATGGAGTGAATTCTAGAAAGATATGTATGATGATGATGCCGCTGATCCACTCATAGAGCTGCCTCCAACAGAATCTGTCGAGGATCCTATAGCGGATAAAATAAGTATGGGAGAGATTGTAAGTGCGATAAGAAGTCTGAAATGTGGAAAAGCTGCGGGAATAGATGGGATTACGGCTGAGATGATCAAGTACGGTGGACCAGCGGTCTGGGACGTCATCTATTTGCTATGCAATCTTTGCTGGGAAAGGGGTGATGTTCCGGACGACTGGAGGCGAGCAGTCATCGTGCCTTTCTATAAAGGAAAGGGATCACGATTGGACTGCTCCAACTACAGAGCCATCAGCTTGGTCAGCTTAGCTAGTAAAGTGTACACGAAGATCCTGACGATAAGAATGCAAGAGCGATCCGAAAGGTTTCTCTGGGAATCCCAAGGTGGATTTAGACCAGGAAGAGGATGTATGAATCAAACCTTCTCGCTTCGCGGAATCGCGGAAAAGTTTTTGGATATTAACCAGGGGGTTTTCTGCGCTTTCGTCGACTTAGAGAAGGCATTTGATAGAGTCGTACGAAAGGAACTCTGGGACGTGTTACCTGGATATGGAGTGAGCAGTTCCCTACTGCATGCCGTGAAATCACTCTATAGTGATAGCGAGGCGTGCGTTAGGGTTAACGGTGAGATGTCACCCTGTTTTGATGTGAAGTCGGGGGTCAAACAAGGGTGTATCATGTCTGCCTGGCTGTTCATTATATATCTAGATAACTGTCTGAGAGCACTAAGAACGAACGGATGTTGAGTGAAAATGGGAAACTTAGTGGTCAACTGCCTACTATACGCCGATGACGCGGTTTTACTGGCGTCATCAGAGGGCGAACTGCAGTCACTAGTTACCATAATGAAAGAAGAATGTGAAAAGAAGGGGCTGCGCCTAAACGCTGGCAAGACTAAGGTTCTGGTATTCGAAAGAGATGAACAAGTGACCGAGTGTGCAATATCGGTAAATGGGCAAATTCTAGAGCAAGTGAATGAATTTGTATATCTTGGAAGCATGTTCACACGAGATGGAAAGTATGAAAAAGATATTGAAAGAACGATAACTGCCGGAAATAAGGTGAATGGAGCCATGTCGGCGTTGATGGGCAGTAAAAGTCTGAGCAAGAATGCTCGAGTTGCTGTCCACAACGCGATATTGGTACCTACCTTATTGTATGGCAGCGAATCCTGGGTATGTCAGAGGAAGTATGAAAATAGCTTGAATGCAGTCGAGATGCGATCTCTTCGAAAAATGTGCGGCGTAACGATATTAGATCGAATCCGCAATGAAGAGATTCGCAAATCAACTGGCGTGAATGAGGGCGTGATTGTAAAGATGAAGAAAGGCATGTTACGTTGGTACAAGGCCACGTTCCAACTACCTGGACCAAATAGATCGGACTCTCAAGGACGGGAACGTTAAGAGTACTCGAAACCGACGAGCATGTATGAAGAGACTGATGAATGTGGACGAAGCGAAAGAGGTATGTAAGTCTAGAGAGAACTGGCGCTCTATACTCTCTGCCTACCCCGTTAGGGACTCGGCGTGATGATATGTATGTATGTAACATATACAAATGAGTTTGATTATACTAAGCTTGTGTCAATTTAAAACGAAGCCAACAATGTCATCACATAGTACTTTTGTCCTATCTCAGTTAGGCAGTAATTACATGGTCATACACTGGTGCTTCAAGCCGGATAATATTTTAAGATATACTTGGTGTTGTAAGTGTATATAAGTGGTAGATATAAAAGAAAATTATACCTATTAATCAATGTATTTATTCTATTATTCGAGAGAGATGCGAGAGAAATTAATTTCCTAAAACACAGTCGCCCGTAAACGTACCATTAATGCTGTGTTTTCTATATCAAATGAGAACGTACTCGTGTAGCAAGTATGTGTGCGAGATGAGGTTGTAATCATGTCTATCGGAGTGTGTAAGGATACAAAAAGGATAAATGTATTTTTCTCCCTCCGTCGTCGGGTCAGAACCAGCCCGACCACTTTTATTGCTGTTTTACTGTTTGCAATTTAACTTGAAACGTTAAACTCGAGTGCGGGCGAACAAACAACAATAATAATAATCTCATTTTCGTATCAATGTGGTCGGGCATTAAGACTTTCAGGAGTATGACAACTTTATTTTATTTAAAGCTTGACACTCAATTCATACATTCATAATAAGACAGCTCAGACATAAAAAATGAGTGAAGAAAGATTTACGAAACAGATATACATTGCCAAAGTGTGTGCAAGAAGAGGCAGAGGAAGACCTCGTTTCAACTACCTAGATCAAATCAATCGAACACTCAAGGATGGGAACGACAAGAGTACTTAAAACCGGCGAGCACATATGAGATTAGCGTAAAATGATATTTATTACAGCTCTACACTCATAGTCTATGGTTATGGATCGCGGATCGCGGATCCTGTTGAATCGAGCCCATCACAAATATAAATTAGTAAAATAATTCATATTGCCTTGCTTATGCAAATTATTATCTCGTGTTTCCAAAAATATACATCAAATTGAAAGCGCAACACAAGCAGGCTGTTGGACACTGACCTATTTGTTTTTGAACTGCAATGCAGCTTTTTTTTTTATTGTATTGTCTCTCGTAGCGTGAGTTCCGGGAACTTTTGCTACTTAACCGGTCAATGGCGAGACCTAGGCCTCCAGCCAGGCACTTAAGTATTAAGCAACACAGCTAAGGGCACCCCCTGTGGGGTTCGGACCTCGGCTTAGGGCGTTGCTGGTTCGCGAGCAAGGGAGCTGGGCTGGTCTGGTATTTTATTATTATTTAGTTATTTGGGGAGGGGATTTGCGCTACTGGCTCGGCTCGGGCCGGCACTTGCGAGAGTCTGGGGGTGCAATGCAGCTTAAAACGACCGGCTCTTATAATGTGAGACGAAGGACGTTTTACCTGGGCGTACACTCTGTGAAACTATGTGTTGAGACGTCGTCTTAAATCAGTCGTGTAATAATCGATCGCTCTTAACTAATAGATATTGTTAAGTGGAAAGATTTGGTTATTTGTAAGTTTTTAAAATCGCTAGTGATGGAAAGCGACCAACTTTTTAACGTTTAACCTTTTATTTATAAAACGTTACATTGTAATGAATTGGAGCGTATTTTATTTAAAAACAAACCATATACTGTGGCACATCTCTTTAGTATGTCCAAAAGAACGTTTCATAATGCTTTAAGTTCACGTTTTACGGGTCAAAATACAATGAAAATATATCGCCAATCTTTTTTTACAAATAAGGTTTTAATGCCACTACAAATATATTTATATAAATTAATAGAGTAATTCATGTGTCTCCAGTAATAAAATATTTTTTATAAATATGAATGTTGTTCTTTATTTCTTACGCCTTAAAGTATTGAGTCCTCAACCTTGTCCATGAAATTATGCATACCCGTTATTAAGAGCACCGACATGGTACCTCTTTCATCCAGATCATGTACTTCCTGAGCGATAGATAATTAACCTAATACAGTAGAACCTCGATAACTCAAACCTCGGTAACTTAAAATATGCAACCTCTATAACTTAAATAATCTCTGTATTGGCCCTCAGTGACTTAAAGAAATGTTTCCACAACCTCTATAAAATAAAATTGTTTGTCATTCAGTCACTGAAAGATTGTGCAAAACAAAAGGTTTCGGTATTTATTGCTTGCATGTGTTCACTAGTTAACTTGTTACCGTGAACAATACATATTATGACACCTATTGCTTGCTACTTCGAAATTCTTTAAAGCTTTGCGGCTGTCAGCCTTAAGACAACGGCTTACTAGGATCATAAGTTTTTGATCATTGTCATGGAAACATCGCTTTACCTACTGTGTGATAAAACTGGCTTAAAATGAGTTCAAAAAGAAAACTAACAACACTCACATACGCTGATAAATTAAAAGCTATAGGAGCAGTGAAAAATGGATTGAAAAGAAAAGAAGAAAAGAAGCTCAGTTTGGGATACATGAGAGATAGATACCCACCTCTATATTAACCTATCCCTAACATAGAACCTTGATAACTTAAAACCTCTATAACTTAAAATATTTTGTGTTTCCCTTGGACTTTAACTTATCGAGGTTCTACTGTATGTGAAAAAATCTACATTAACGTGAACTATTTACAAATAAACAATATCAATGTTTGACGTAAGTAAGTTAATAAAAGAAATTGGTTTTATTTAAATAGAGAGTGTTCTATCATCCACAACTTTTTCGTTTTATCCCAAACGAATTGAACTTTCTAATAAGCTTCATTACACCTCTTTCGCGCAAGATTTACTTAATATAATATGTATTTGTTACCTATACACCTCTGCCTACCCCTTCGGAGACCCTTGTGGGAAGGCGTGAGGATATATTATTATTATTTAATATGTATTTGTATTAATTTTGTGATGCAGTTTACCTCTTAAGAGCTTAACATAACAATTATTGTCAAATGTATACAGCTCTCCATGTCAGTTCAGTCAGTCAGCTGTCTAAATTTTTTACAGGAGCGTTGACGCACTTATTGGTGCAAAACTCACGTTGGATAGATAGGTTATTGGAAATACTGTTTGTATATTACTTTGTACACAGTTCCGTCATAACGGTGATAAGTCATAAACTTAAATGCGAAAGAGACGTTACTTAACCCAGCAAGATATGAGGGTTAAATATACAGTCGCCCACTCAGATACCGGCTATACTGGTATTACCTACAACTTCTAGAAGTCCAATGATGGACATGTCCGAAGCATGCATTTTTCCAACAATTTACTTGTAACATACCTATCTACACCTTTGATTCCTACAGGTATTACCTACTTAATAATGTTGAAATAACTACACAGCTTTCGATGGTTTCAAGTGCGCCAATAATAACAAATAGGCAGAATAGTTCTTATTCTGCCTAAATTTTAAACAACATTGTAAAAAACATTACAAGTAAATACGGATTTATACTATTTAAATTAGTTTTGAATGTCCAAAAATAACTTATAAATGTCTCGCATTCGAAACACGTAGGAAAAATCGATCCTTATGTATTTTGACAGGTGATGACCCTGGTTGAATTTCTTCTCAAGTATAGGCAGCGTTCCTCACGATGTAAATACCTTTTATCTCGATAAATAACTGTTCATAAGTTAAAAATAAATTAGTACAGACCATCTGAGTTTATATAAATACCTTCTTCAATTCGACCTAAATGAACATAGTCCAAAGTTAGCTTGCGCTATGAAACCTAGAGCACGATATATAAGGTGAATCAGAATATCCGTCTGATTCATCTCACAAATATTCGCCCTGAACGGGAATCGAGCCCGCGACCTTAGGCTTCGTAGTCAGAAGTTCCGACCACTACACCAGACGACAGACTAGCTATAACTCTTGAATAAGTGCAGTTGCAGCTTCTTATTGGCTTTCACTTTCTTTAAATGGTTTTATGGACACACAGAACATTGTGAGAGCTTCACAAAGTTATCCAGTTTAAGGGCGAATATAAGTTACTGTGCCAACCGGAATATAGCACCCGAAGCATTGTGGGCGTAACGTCTGCCTCCATAAACGTATATGTGCAGGCAGGAAGGCTTAAATCATGAGCTCGGTTAAAAAGTAACCATTTTGGACGTTTACTAAATTTACGGTTACCTGCTATAACGGCATTTGTTTTTTTGGGCTACATTATTTAATGACAACGAATTTAATATTTAAGGTAGTTAAACGTAAATTTGTGCATCGGGAGCTTAAGTTAACAAGGTCTTTCAAATCACGAATTTTATAGATCATTTTTTATTTTAACATTTAGCTTGAAAAAAAACATATTTTAACGTTGTCTATGGCCACGAATTTAATTATGGTCATCAATTTTTTTTTATATCGAAAGTTAAATTGGCGTATCTTTTCACGAATGTTCCCGATCAAAATATTTACAAGATTAAATGATGATGAGATAAAAAATATAGTAACGTTGTCAATGGCAAAGAATTTTAAATTCAAACTTTTAAATTGTATATCTGAAGTTTAAGTTGTCCTGTTTCTTTTCGAATGTCCCAGATTACAAATACTAAGAGGACAGACCACCGTTAAGCCCTGTTGTTTGAACTACGACTCACAAATGTTGTATATGAGAGTTTAAAAAAATCCGTTGCCATTGACAACGTTAAATATGTTTATATAGTTTATCCTCTAGCAATGTAAACAGAGACTTCAAGAGTAGCCAGTAAGTAACAAGTCGAAGAATTTCAAGACGTGAGATGTTTCTCCGAACACGCGGTTGTTAGTTCCAACTATTCCTATCCAATTAGATACTAAGCTCCGCTAATAAAGACGCTAACTGCATAGAAATATTTATTACCCACAGGGAGTGTGAACTTTGAGAAATATTTAGGTGTTTTATTTTCCTAATTGCATTTTTATTACACTCACGCTTCGTATGTATATTTAGGCAAGCAAATCTTAAGCTACAAATTAAAATAAAAAGATGAAGATGTTTATATACACATTGTAAATTAGAAAGCTATCAATTAATTTGAAGTATTGAAGTAAACATACACTGATAAAATATAACGGTTTGATAAGACATTGACATTGAAAAACCTAGAAACTATAAAATATGCACATAGTAATGGAGACGCGAGCAAATCCATTAAGTGTATATATATATATATATATATATATATATATATATATATATATATACTTACAGTCTTATTTATAACTAAACTTTATTTTGATTAAATAAAAACTTACCTGTAGAATGGCAATTGTTTCGACTCAAACTTCGATGCTGTAGATATTATGATTAAAGCATCTTCGACGGAGCAGTTTGACTCAAAACGAACATTCAAGAAGAATCACGCCAATATTATTTTTTAAATATCGAACGTGTTTTTTTTATCTTTTATTAGTGGCCAGGTATCGTAGCGTGTGTTCGGGAAGAGCGCGCGCGAGCTTCGGCGGGTAAAGGCGGCAATACACTGCGAGATCGACGGCAGGCTGCGGACGCCCCCTCCGGCTATCACTCTACTTTCGGTTGTTCTCTCGCCTCCCTCGAGACTAAGACCGATTTATCACGGTGGCGTATCTGTGTTAGCTCCTAGACAGTCCCAACTCAACTCGAAGTGAAGCCGACAATCATTCTTATAGGAATCCCTGTCTGTATATAAATACAGTGGCGTAAACGAACGTCAGTGACCGCATAATGTCGCGCGTAATGAGTTTGTAGGCAGATGTTTAATTGTTGTACTGCCAAAAAAGGCGAAAGGTGCATTCGAGTCAAGGTGTCGGCTACAATTTTATTAAAAGGTACTTGCATCATTGTGGCGTTCCATAGAGCTACATTGATAGTTCATTTTTGAAGTTACTTTGGTCCTAATTCTAATAACGAAGTATCACTCATTATGGTAAGTAGTTAGCAAAGGCTATGATTTGGTAAAATACAGGGGGAATCGAAAAACATGTGTTGACAGAAATCGCTGTGATCGGTAGGTACCCAAAGGGTGAGCAAAAGTAGATAGATGTTTCGCCTCACCCACATTCCCTTCGGAAACCCTTGTGGGAGGGTGGGAACAACATATAAATCAACCTAGTCCCGATATACACAAAGGCTGTACAATGTACACTAGACAAGATAAGCATACATTCATAAAAAACAGAGGGTAATTTGTTATGCTTCAACAAATTATTCAAGATTTTTTTTTAAATATAAGTCTAAAACAATTTGTTTCAGCCTAAACGGAATTAATGATGAAAGCTCTCACAAACAATGCTCGGTCTTTTGAAAACACGAAAATATTCATTTGTAAATTATTAATTATTTTTTATTTAATTATTTGTAAAAAAAGCCGTGGTGGCCGAGTGGTTCGAGCAGTTGCCTGCGACGCAAAGGTCGCAAGTTCGAATCCCGACTGTACCAATGAGTTTTTCTGAACTTAAGTACAGTGATTATTCACACCACGAGCTTTACGGTGAAGGAAAACATCGAGAGGAAACGTGCATACATCTGAGAAGAAATTCAAAGGCGTATGTATAGTCGTGCTGGAGTAACGGCGATGGACTCGCCATCTGTCACGTTGGCACCTAATATACCTCTGGCGGAAAGTGGGTGTGTGGGTATTACCTATACACCTCTGCCTACCCCTTCGGGGACCCTTGTGGGAAGGCGTGAGGATATATTATATTATTATTAGTATATATATGTATCGTCTAGATTACTAGTCTGTTGACTATGTCAAAAATATGTCATCTATATAACACTAGCTGTCCCGCCCAGCTTCGCCCGGGTGAAAAAGTTAAATATCCTGAAACACGATCGCAGCGCCACCTATCGGGTCCAATTGAGATGTAAGCTATCTTATCTTTCAAGTTGGGTGAAACTGCACACGGTGTGCAAATTTGATTGAAATCGGTTAAGTAGTTTAGGAGTCCATCGCGGACAAGCAACGTGACGCGTAATTTATATATACTAAGATATTTTTAATATAGTCTATTTTGTTCTGACTAAAGCTCAGCCCGTTTATTTACCGTGCTTGTAGCATAAATCACCAATAGATATATAGTCGGTAATGCGCAATGATACCTCATTAGGCTACGGTAACCGCTTACCACCAGGCAGCCCGTTTGTCATCACGATTTTGTTGCAATGCATGTTTCTTGTAAATATTGCAAGTAGTATTTCAATGTAAAAAATATTATAGTGATAAAAACCTACCATGTGTCTGGTCTTGTTAATTTCTTGGCTTGATTAAAAGTAGTGAGATATCTTATAATACTTGCCGAAACACTATTCGTACAGATAAACTCCTTAAAGGAAACTTTTATCTTCTCAATTCATTAGAGGGAATTGCGTTAAATTGCTCGCTCCCTTAATTGACGTTCACGCCAACTTGGAAAGTTTGAAGCGACAGATGCCTGATGTTCTCGTCCGAAACCATTAATCGAAATCCTTGAGATCAAAAAATCTAATCAAATCTTAGATTTGATTAGATTTGATCACAACACAATAAGGATCATCGTTCTAATGTAGGCGTAAAAATAAATCACTATTTAAAAATCAAATATAGATTTCTTTTGCAAATAATCAGCTTTACACATATTATGTCATGATGGCCGAGTGGTATTAGACTCTATCTACTGCTACTTGCAAATATTGCAAGATCTAACCTCGTCTGTACCAATGAAGATTTTTTATTAGTTTTTCGAACTTCTGACAGAAATTAATCACATACGCATATCACCAAACCTTTGCGCAAGGCATGTGTTGGTCTCCCCACACGCAGACAGTGGAGCGCCGTTCTCTCTAGACTTACATACCTCTTTCGCTTCGTCCACATTCATCATTCTCTTCATACATGCTCTAACAATACAGATCCAATAAAATACACTTCCACGCAGGTGAAACCGCGGGGCATAGCTAGTATAGCTATAAATAAATAATTAGTTTTTATATCGCCAAATGAAGTAGACGGATTCTGTTGTGACCCAATTTCCATGCTGCAAGTGCTATTGTTATTAGCGAGCGGTTGACGAAAGTAAATTTCTCCTAATGGGTCACCCTGAATACATCATAAGTGACCACATTTGTATGGAAAGGAGACGAGCCTTTCATACGTGCTCTTGACCGGATGATGGCTCGGGCAGTTTATGTTAATACAGAACTTTGTATTTGCTAGTCCGTTTTGTATTATATATGAGCTATTTTCTTTTATAACTTGAGTACCACGTACCATTGTAGAATGTATCAGTTCATTACTAAAACTAGCTGTTACTAACGACTTCATCTACATGGTATTCAAAGCAAAAATCCTGTCGAGATCTCTAATACATTTCTTACTAAAATAATCCGCACAACTTTGTCCGTAAGCGGTTTCGTCAAAATTGATCCAACCGATTTGTAAATCCTCTTACGAATATACAGACTGACAAAATAAATATATCCGATTATTTAAGTACCCAATATACAGTGTATATTGGGTACTTAAATATGAATTTAGAAAAGGATCTGCCCTAAACTTTTATTTATCATGTATCAATGGATCTTTCAAAGTACTAAAATATCACAAATATTTAAATATGATATCAAATCCGATAATCCAAGCAATATCGATATTATATTAAAGGAAAAGCCTTAGTGAATTGTATCCTCTCAACACGACGCAAGAATTCAAAGAGCTCGGCAAGTCACGATGAAAGGATAATTATGAACTTGATACATCTCATACTTATAAAGACAGAAGATCCTTCCTTGTGATCCCGTCATATTAATAATAATAATATTAATTATGGTTTAGATCAAAGCTTCAGTAGTGTGTACTTCTTGTCTGGTACTTCTTAAGCGATATGAATAAGAGTTTTATCATTAAACATAACATCCTGACTCCTTCCCACTAGGGTCCCCGAAGGGATAGGCAGAGGTGTATAAGGTAATACCCATACACCCACTTTCCGCCAGAGATATATTTTAGGTGCCAACGTGAAGGATGTCCATCGCCGTTACTCAAGCACTACTATACATACGCCTTTGAATTTCTTCTCAAACGTATGCAGGCTCGTGGTGTGACTAATCACTGTACTTAAGTTCAGAAAACTCATTGGTACAGTCGGGATTCGAATCTTTGTGTCGCAGGCAACCACTCGGCCATCACGGCTCTCGCATATATTTCTATCTATATTAAATTTAATATCCACTCCTTTAGTAAGTGGCATAATTTTAAAGCCAATAACCATCCTCAATAAGCGGACAATCTAAAGCAATCATACCTTTTCAAACTAGGTTTTATTTATTAAGTAATTAGTTCCTGAGATTAGCGCTTTCAAATAAAAGAACTCTGGTTATTTAATATTAGTAAAGGTAGGACCCTCCCTTTTAAGAATACCAAAAATATTTACCTGAACACAGATTCCCAGGCTGGTTGAAGAAGTAAGTCACGATGAGACCACAAAATTGTGTCCTTCGTCTACAATTTAAAACAGCCACTATCCAACACAGTTAATTGCTTGCGATCCGACTCTGTGAACAGTGAATGAGGGCGAGGCAACTGAATTTTTGTTCGCATTTTAAATAGTACTAGTTAAAAATAAAAATGAACCTACCAGTGTTCTGTTCCTCGAGTAGGTACAGGGATCGGGTTGATAATGTAACAACAATAAAACTCCCCAAGAAGTGTCGAATTCAAATACATAAGACTTCTGTTGCGTTACCCCGGGTAGTACAGTGTAAAGCTATATATTTAAACCGTGCTCTTGAATTACTCGTATCCATTGATGAAAACCGCATAGGTCCACTGCTTATTTTCAAAGATCTAAGCGTAAAGACCGGCAGTGACTATATTGTATACTATGTAAAGAAAAAGTACATAAATAATATTTTGTAATTCGAGCACTTTTTTCTTGGCTTTAATTTCCTTCCTTTTATAAGAAGACTTTAAAAGACCGTTGCTTTATAAACCTTTGATGTAAATTACCATACTTTTGTATTTCATTAAGACACTCAAGCCACGGCTACTTCTCAGTCTGCAGCCTCACAAAGTGAAGGTAAGATTTTTATTTAAGGGCCAGACCTTTGTTTTAGAAAATAAATGTTAGCTCGAATTTCTTTACATTTATTTGTAAGACCCTTGACCTAAAAAGATAAAAACAAGAGCTTTGTAGTATCATCAAACGATCCGCGCTCGGTTTTGGTGAGTTCAGCAAAATTTACGTTTAATTCAAATCGCGGCGATTAGTTCTAAGAGCATTTGTGTGTGATGTACTTCTTATTCCGTCAGGCAACGATAAGCTTGATAAAAGCTTATGTGGTTCAAACTTTATCTTTTACAACCTCTCGTTTCATCCGCATTAAATTCATGTATTTATATTATTTCTTGGCTCTTTACTACCCATGGGCTAGTACAATTAAACAAATACATATAAATACATATAGAGCATATATAATATGCTGTATATGTATTTATGTATATGTATTAGTTTAATTGTGTGTATACATATATATATATGCACTAGGATTATTTTTCCATTGATGAAGCCGCAATACAATACTGTTGCGTTGCTTAAAAGATCAGCGTACGTCGGAAAAAGTTTCTATTTATACAATGTAATATTCGGGCTTTCCTGGTCGATCCCAAAAACATTTAAGAAGACCGGAGGTAAAATGAATTCTCCTCAAATGGCCATTTTCCTATTAAATAAAAATATTCCAATGGGTTCATCGACTAAATGCTAAGGGATAGAGAAAAACTATGTCAGGCCTTATAAATATGTTCTTATATATATAAATATGATTATAAACCACCATAGATAATAGCTAAATGAAAAGAGGTATATAAGTCTGGAGAAGACTGGGGCTCCACTATGTCTGCGTGTCTTCATCTCGGCGTGATAATATGAATGTATGAAATTTCATAAAGGAAAGGAACCGAGGTGATTATTTTCAGATCCCAACGTGACAGATGGTGAATTTGACGCTGCACTAGTTCTGAAACATATACATACAAATTTTCTCTCGATGTCTTCTTTCCCCGTAAAGTTCGTGGTATTATTAATCAATATACACACATTGGTACAGTCGGGATTCGAATTTACAATATTTGCGTTGCAGGCTACTCAACTACTCGAACCACGACCATAACCAAAGCCACAGCCACAGCTCTTCATGAAATTCTAAAGCTTGGCTAACCTGCAGAAAAAACAACGTAATTGTTGAGAGACTTAATACCTCAAGACTTGTAAGACAGTCGTGTATAAACTTAGGCGAGTTTGTCTCGTAACAGACTCAGAAGTTTCGCCGCTCCGTTGAAAAACGTAAGGTAAGTATCACTGACTTCGTTATGCAAGGCACGTTTCGGTTGAAATATATGGAAATTAAAGAGCTTTTCGAGCACGCTCCGACCTGAGGCTCATAATTCGCTGATTTATTGGCACATCAGGTACAGATAGAAACAACTATTTGACTCAATTGTGATGATGATCTCGGAGCCTGCTTATGTATTTGCGTTTAAGAAAATTGCTAGAAAAGGTTGTTTTTAAGTACTCAAATGGTCTTATGAAAACTTAATGAGGGGTCAAATTACCTGATGTAAACACGCAACAAATAATATTGCCTACAAATAAAAATATGTACCTACATACCCGTACCTACCCAATTTGGATGGACCTAATATATTAATTGTGTAGTTTAACTACAGTTTTAATCTGCTGAAAATCATCCCAACCCCCTCGTCGTATCGGCCGCCCGATACACTCCCTCCCTTATCTCGAAGATAAGGCGTCCAAGACATGCCGTCATTGAACCGGATGACGACATAACGGTCCTCCAGGACGCCCGACAAAAACATACCAACACTACACACAAACAACCACTGTTCCGTCCTCGCCGGCGAGGCTCGACGCGAATAAGCCGTAATGTTCCCCCCCGACCTCCTCCGCAAACGCCGGCCCGCGCCGAGCCAGACGCGCAAATCCCGCCCCCAAATAATATATAAATAAAATTACCAGTCCAGCCCAGCTCCCTTGCTCGCGATCCAGCAACGCCCTAAGCCGAGGTTCGTACCCCACAGGGGGTGCCCTTAGCTGTGTTGCTTAGTACTAAAGTGCCTGGCTGGAGGCCTAGGTCTCGCCATTGACCGGTTAAGTAGCAAAAGTTCCCGGAACTCACGCTACGAGAGACAATACAAAAAAAAAAAAAACTAGTTTTAAATCGACTTCAAAAAAGGAGCCGGTTTCTCAATTTGACCTTATGTATATTTTTTGTAAATATTTTTAATTGTTATTATTGTATTTATTATTATGTACCTACAATATTTTTTTTAACAGATGGTTCTGTACTCACCCGTGTGTCGGTTTCACTCGTCATTTTATTTAAAACAATTTATTTTAATTTTATTGTTCGACTCCTAGAGCTCATTTTTACATAATGTGAAAAACATTAAGAAGTTATTAAAAACTAAAAATATTTATCCAATGCGACTAGTCTCAGTCCAGTCGCAACATAAAACAAACATACAAACTGTACTATAAAGAACCGTGTACTGAGAGCCGTGGTGGCCGAGTGGTTCGAGCAGTTGCCTGCGACGCAAAGGTCGCAAGTTCGAATCCCGACTGTACCAATGAGTTTTTCTGAACTTAAGTACAGTGATTAGTCACACCACGAGCTTTACGGTGAAGGAAAACATCGAGAGGAAACCTATATACGTCTGAGAAGAAATTCAAAGGCGTATGTATAGTCATGCCTGAGTAACGGCGATGGACTCGCCATCTGTCACGTTGGCACCTAATATACCTCTGGCGGAAAGTGGGTGTGTGGGTATTACCTAAACACCTCTACCTACCCCTTCGGGGACCCCTGTGGGAAGGCGTGAGGATATATATATACTATAAAGAAATTGCTCTTACTCAATTTCTTCACATTCCACTTACATTATTATCACTAAACAGTTTAGCCTACATTAATGCTGACATATGCCCATGGGAAATCAAACAAGCTCACACGAGCCGCAATGAACTTTATCATAAGAAATAAAATCTTCCGAGGCTCGTATACGTAATTACACAGCGCCTCAAAATCTCTCCAGAGGCATATAATAAATATCTCCAAGTAAGTTTGGGATACAATTGGGAGCAACATTTGGAATATCTTGTGTAACAGTTATATACAACGTGACCTTTGGTTTCGTGAACTTTGGTCGGATATCTTTGAAGCGAATAAATGTCGTGATTTTGTCGCATATAGCGCGCAATACTTGAGCAACTTCTATTGTATGATCCATTGCCGCATACATTTATTGTCTAGTGAGTTTATGAATGTGTTAGCATAGTAAATATATCTCTAATTACGTATTTATTGTTATAAATACGTAATGTAATTAAATAGGCAAACCACGTCATTTCCGACTCGCAAATAGCGGCACGAGCTTGTTCTCAGAAGTTGAGACTGAGTGGGGATTGCCTTATAAAAAGCGGTCTGGCCCGTCAGAGCGACATTGTGGCTCAAGACGCGGACGAGGAAGGACTACTTGTTATACAAAGCTAAGTGACCATCTTTGTGTGTTAATTTAACTATTTAATGTTATTAGCATTGTTGAAATATTTAATATGTTTGATATTAAATTACATAATATATAATGCTAATAATATTAATATATATTTGTATGTTTCCATTTGATTTATGCTTCATAAGATAATAAGATATAACATATATAAATTTATAAGTATGTATTAACCTTATTGAGTCTATTTCTATGTCTTAAATATAATTATGTAACTTAATGTACTTTGGTACTATTGCTGTAATATTGTATATGTCTAATGATTTGAAAAGAGTAACCATGGAGTTTCTTGCCGGTTCTTCTCCATGGAAGCGACCAACCCGAACCGTGCTTTTATAATAAAACTAATAAATAATAAACTCGATACATTTTGATTTGGTGTTATATATTTAGCCTATTGCTATAAAAATTAAAATATATTGTTTATTACAAGAAGTTATGGTTTTCCTATAACATATACCTATATGTAAATATTAATTTATTTAAATTGCTTACAGAGTAAATTATATAATTACATAATATATTATTAAATCTAACAAATGCAATTATTTTCAGGTTATATATATATGGCTACAAATTTGAGGCGATAAAGATGAAATTTGGCACAGAGATAGATTATTCGATGGATTAACACATAGGATTTGTTTAATTCATAAAAAAAAACTACACTTGCTTAATATAACCTATTTCGTTCAGGCATCTATCTGATCGAACAGCCTGCTAGGCATATTTCGCCACATCTAAAAAGACGCTATTCATTCCCTTCTTTCAATTCCTTATATTATATATTCGCTTTAAGAAACTTTTTGGTCTCTCTCTCTCTCTCATTTAAGCCTAACCTAAACAAAGGTTAAGCTTAAATAAGATTCAATTCTTAGAGTCACGTGCTGAAAATAACATAAATCTCACAAAACAATGTGCAAATCCGATTTCTAAACTTTTATTCCTATTTCTAACTTTACGATTCCCTTGACCGCTATCAAATTATTATCATACGTGTTATTAACAGTCAAGCAAAAATCACGTGTGTCGTTATTTTACCTTTAACCCTCAATAAGCTTAAACAACAAATAGGAGAGTGGAAGATAGCCGAAAGTCAGATGACCGTAACAAAAAGCTTCTGTGAAATAGCATTTTAAATGTTAACCTATATGTTTCTGACTCCTTATATTGAATTTCTCAAATAATATATCTACCTTCAGAAACAGAATATAACTTGGCTAGTATCGAATCCAATCAGTCGTTTCAATCCTTGGAATGTATTTGTAATATTAGTTGTCCTAATCTCTAGTATTTAGACGGTTTTGCGTCGCAGGATCAGCCTAAAATTTTCAAAACCTTATTACAATGCGTGCGTAAACAATATTACAATGATCTCCAACAATTTAGTTAATTATGCTCATAGCTCTACTCTCGAAAGATCAAAAAGCCAATTATATATTGATAGCTAACCATTGTAAAAAAAAATAACGATTCGTCCCAAATAACCACAAAACCAACCAATTCTAGTGATATTGTATACTTAATAATATGTCTCTGTCTCTGTGTCTGTTAATACAAATACATAATTTGAACATAAATACACCTAACCCATTTACTTTTATTACTAATGTGGACTCTATAATTTCTTAAGACTATGATCCCTACATTACCTTTCCCAATTGTGGTTACTGTATTTGTTTAGCTGCCTGCGTGTAATCAGATAACATATTGAATCAGAACTTCCCCAACTCTCCCATACCAGAATCACTACATACTAACCTAACTCTTGCTTACGATACTATCTAATGTCTGGGTTATACAATCTTCCTACGACTGATTCCAGTATTGTAATCTATAAGGCTTAAAATTTTATTAAAATATTCCATATAAAATTAATTTTTTTCAGGACTACACACATATGAATATCGAGTTCATCACGGAGTAGTAGTTGTTCTCTCTAGACTTACTCTTTCCCTTAATCCTGATGTACAGGATATTATCATAACGCCGAGACTCTCATGAGATTACCTTAGAGTAGAGCGCCAATTCCCTATAGACTAACAGACCTCCTTCACTTTATCTACCGTAAATTAAATTTAGTCGAAGTATGAAATTCCACTACACTAATAGCAGCATTTCTCGGCAATTCCAAAACAGATTTGAGATAACTTTTCATTTTTATTTTTGGATTGAAACTAACCACAGCGCGAACGATGAGTTACGGGACTTGTCCGTTAAAGTTCACTATTGATCATCTAGTTTTTATTACAGCCATTGGAATGGAACAAGTGAACGGTATTCCAGAACTGCAGTACCGTAACGATACGCTCCATCACATTCATCCAAGGGACTGAATAGAAATGCGGGAGGTTTTGAAAAAAAATTAGTCAAGTTTGTCGTTTCGAATCATTCATTCGTCATTTCCGAATTCCTCTAAAATTAGGCTTTGTTAACAACCTTCAAAGCAATTTAACAAAATTTGAAGAATTTCGTGATATCTTATTCTCATCCACAGGTTTCTCGCGGGATAGGTGGAGTTTTGGAGCGCCATTACTCCAGGATAAATATTTCGCTCAATTCACACTCATCAGTCTTTTTAAACACTTTGCTTCTTTGGTTTCAAGACTTACCCTCCCTTGTATGTTCGATCTATTTGAATTAGGTGATAGGCAGGTCTTTCTCTGCCGCTTGTTACTAGTTTTTCTTCAACGTTTCTTTAATCAACCTTTCTATATGTCCAAACCAACAAAACATGGCTTTCTTTCACGTCCCTATTCACGCCAATTGTTATTTTCTATCTGATATAGTTATATACCCACAAAGACTCATACATATCATCACGCCGTTTCCCTAACAGGGTAGGCAAAGAGAATATAGCGCCAGTTCTTATATTACAAGAGTCTCGTAAGTATTTAAACATACTATTGTATTTTGAGCTGCACTGCGGTACTTTGCAACAAATACGACATGTTACTTTCTCAGTTTCTTACCACTTGTAAATGCCCTGGTCAGCTATTTACCGAGCCGGTCGACGTTCATATACATGCTCGTAATTGCTACAATAATATATTTCAGGGCCTAAAATGTATATTTTATATCGTTGTCTCTCTCGAACATGATCTTTACCGCTATAATAACAGACGGTAGTAGGACTCCAGACTAGTTTCGCTAAGCGGCTAATTTAAATTCCGAAATACAAAAGTAAATTCTGTTGACAATACAGTCGTATGAAAAAGTTGCGCTTTTTACTTGCAAACGAATTGTTGCTTGACGTAATCGATGCAATGATGTCATGATTAAAGTATCTAGATGGATAATGGCTAATGGCCAGTTTGTGGGATTCAGAATCCTATGCATATACATCCTCACGCCTTGCCACAAGGTTCCCCGAAGGGGTGGGCAGAGGGGTACCAACACCGAGGCAGATAGCGAATCTTTGGCTGTTTTTCATTCTTCATCGCCAACGTTTAGATAATTGACGATATTTTATATATACTTTGTATGATTATATGCGGAATTTAACGATCTGAGAAATTTTCGTAACTTAATTTAATATGCGATTTTAACAGGTAGGCACACATTCGAATTCAAAATATTCGTTTGATTTGTATCGCGTACTAAACTAGTCCTTACTGTATTCACCTATACATGTTGTTCTTTATTCATTAGAATACGCACGAGACTGTACAATGAATTATTAATGTAGCGTCTGGAGTCAATCAAGGAGCTGTTGAGATTCATTCCGATGAATATATTGTCGGCATGAATTAAGCAATTTACCTAAATTGCTTCGCTAATTTACCCTTTGTCGTGCGGAATATTACATCGCCAGGTGGTAAATATTATCTGACAGCTTGGAAAATGTAACATGAAAGTATTTGTGACTACAGATAGTTTCATCCACGAAGACGCGCCCCACCAAGTTCTAGACGAGGGAGTCGCGGGATGCGGCGAGTATGGCCCTACTCTATTAATTGTCGTGTGCGTGTGCACACATAGGTAATCAGTGTGTACGGATAATACTCAAACATTAGTGGAAGGTTGCATACACACTATAAACTATAGAGAAGAATAGTGGGGCGCGTCTTCAATGATGGCACCATATATAGTAGTGCCTCACGATTTTACCTGTGTTAAACCTGATCACCTGCTCCCTTAGGTAGCAGTATGATGATATATAGGCAATAGTCTGCAGTAAAGATGATAACCTTTTACCTTACATACCTACTAAGCTCACGAGTCACTCACGGGGCAAGCAGGAGAAATTAACTTTACTTCTATTTAAACTTCTTCTTCTAATTAAACTTAAACCTCTTCGCTTCATCCATCCTTTCATACATATTCGTCGGTGCTGAGTAACGCTTGGATTTCCCATGCTTGAGTATCCAGTCGATTTGATCTTGCTATTTGCCTTCTTTTGCCTCTTCTTCCAGTCACTGTTATAAGGTAGAAAAGTAACGAAAAGATGAAAGTAAATTTGGTTTAAAAATATGGCAAACTAGCACTCTATACTCTCTGCCTACCCCGTTAGGGACTTGGCGTGATGATATGTATGTGTATGTCATCATCATCATATTAGTACGCCGAGTCTCTAACGGGGAAGGCAGAGAGTATAGAGCGCCAGTTCTCTCTAGACTTACATACCTCTTTCGCTTCGTCTACATTCATCAGTCTCTTCATATATGTATTGAACAATATTCAGGTTTTTATTCATGTGAAATAAAATATGACGTTGATTTACACTACGTATATAAAAAATCATTGTGATGTATTTCAGCAGTGATAGGAATAGGTAGGTACCTGGCGGGTTAGTTTGAATTGTCCTTCGAAGTGGAGTTTTCCATCTGGCACTGATTCCACTGCACGATCACACTCTTTATATTGGGATTTAATGAGTCCACACACTTATTAGTCTCTCGCGGTATTTTGGATAATTTAGGGAGTTTTATTGAAGGAGCGCGTGCGTTGCGTGTATAGCGTAAGCGTCGACTTTTTGAATGTGTTAGGGAGCGGGGTGAATGATTTTGGGAACGGATTAGGAGAGTGTTATGAGCTAATGAGTTAGTGTGGTGAGTAGTGCATAGATAAAATAAATAATCTATTAAGCGGCGCGTACAACTCCCCCGGCCTAGAGGTTTCCTCTAGAAGAAAGTTGAAAAAGCGTTAAACTAATGAGCGAGTAAATGCGGGTGCGTTTGAAAGAACTAAAACTAAAACATATATTTATTTTTAAACTTATTGCAGAGGAAGAGGACAGACTCTTACAACTGGACGTATATAAGTACCAGAAGCAGTGCGAACCTTTAATGTGCGAATAATATTGTCTTTACCGCGGTATACTTCGTCCACGATGCCCAACGGCCAACAAAGAGGGTGCGCATTGTTATCTTTGATAACTACTACAGAACCTAGCTGAACTGGATTAGTTAGCGTATTCCACTTTGCGCGTTGTTGAAGTGAAGATAAATATTCCTGACTCCAACGACGCCAGAAGCCTTGAATTAATTTTTCCAAAAATTGATATCGAGATAAGCGACAGTCAGCTATGTTTGAAACATCCTCAGTTGGTAGAAATTTTAAGGGTGTTACATTTAAAAAATGATTAGGCGTTAGAGCGGATAAATCAGACGGGTCTGAGCTTAATACACACAGAGGTCTACTATTTAATAAGCCTTCTATCTGTACCAAGACAGTGTTGAACTCTTCATAGGTTAATACCTGAAGATTTATTTGTTTGAAAAGATGAGTTTTAACACAGCGTACATTAATCTCGCAAAGTCCATTGAAATGCGGGCCATAAGGTGGGCTATGCAGAAATTTAATGCGCTGATCAGCTAATTGTTGACCAATGTAATTTTTATGAGAGTCAGACTCTAATAGCGTATAAATAGAATCGAGCTTGCGTTGAGCGCCTAAAAAATTGGTGCCTCCATCAGAATATATAATGGCCACAGGGCCTCTTCTACAGATAAATCGATTGAAGGCTGCGAGGAAAAGATCTGAGCTTAAGTCAGAGACTAATTCAAGGTGAATAGCCTTAGTGGTAAGACAGCAAAATAGACAAATATAAGCCTTTTGGCTTTTAACACCACGACGACGAATGTGTGTGATGTAAAAGGGACCGGCATAATCAACAGCCGTGTACACAAAAGCCTTAGCTTCGGACACTCGGAAACATGGGAGATCACCCATTAATGGGTTAGATGATTTAGGGTTAAGTCTAAAACACGTATTACATTGGTGTACTCTTTGTCTCACCAAGTTTCTAGCGGCTAGAATCCAAAACTTCTGTCGAAGCAGGGAAAGTAATAGGGAAGGACCAGTATGCAGATTACATACGTGAAAATAGTCAACAATGAGCTGGGTAAGGCGATGTTTCGATGGAAGAATAATAGGGTGTTTCTGTCCATAGTTAAGTTGCGAATGCGTTAGTCGGCCGCCGACACGAATTATATTTTCGTCGTCAATGAACGGGTTGAGTTTAATGAGGGACTTACTGATGCGTTTATTATTTTTAATAGCGTGGATATCTTTAGCCAAGCAATTACTTTGTACGTGACGTATGAGAAAGAGTTCAGCGTTATCTAAGTCAAACGGTGTGATTAAACCGGTTGTGCGTATAATTTTTGCGAAACGCAGCACGTATACTGTGGCGCGTAATAGTTTTTTATAGGATGAAAAGCGTTCTATCAATTTATCTATTAAATGAGTTTCAGTTATGTCAATTTCAGTGACGAGAGAAACAGTTTTCTCTTCTAGATTATCGACCTTATTGGGCGATTTTTTGAAGAAATTGTTTGATGGGCCACTCTTTGATAGGGTGAGAAACCCATTGCGGTCCGTGAAACCACTTTTCCTGATTTAATAGGTGTTTAGGTGTAACAGGTCGCGATATTATATCTGCTGGGTTCTCATCACCACTGATGTGATACCAGTGGTTGGCTGAAAGCTTGGAATTAACTTCCGTAATTCTGTTTGCTACGAAAGTGTGAAATTTAAAAGCGGGTGAATGTATCCACGTCAATGCCACAGTTGAATCAGAGAATGCGTATATATAATTTATTGGGCAGCGTTCACTTATAATATCACGTACACAGGATATGAGATTAGCTAAGAGCAATGCGGCGCATAATTCCAGGCGAGCGAGAGACACTTTCTTCAGCGGTGCGACGCGTGATTTAGAGCTAAGAAGGTTGACAACTCCGGGCGAATCCGCGTTAGTACCGACACGAACATATAAAACAGCTCCGTAGCATTTTTCACTAGCGTCAGCGAAACCAACGATAGTCACGTGAGACCCTGCGGTTATACCTACATGTCGCGGTATACTTAATTTAGACAGATCCGAGAGTTCACTTCTGAACTGAGTCCATTTTTGTCGTATGGAATCCGGGACAGGTTGATCCCAGTCTAACTCGCGTTGCCAACACTCCTGAACTAACAATTTCATAAAAGCTGTGATACAGCCTAAAAAACCTAAAGGGTCAAAAAGACGAGCGGTAGCGGAAAGGATAGTGCGCTTTGTACAAACGTCAGAATCATCATCGGTGATTTTATAGGTAAAAATATCATCGTGGGGTTGCCATTGCATTCCAATAATTTTTGTGGTTATTTCACTATCTGCGTCAAAGTTTATTTGTTGTGGATTTTTATGCGAGTGCGGAATTTTATTCATGAGTTCGGAGCTATTTGAATTCCATTTTACTAAATTGAAGCCCCCGGCCATGAACATGTTCACCATCTGATGATAAGTACGTTCGGCTTCGTCTATTCCGTCCATGGACGAAACATAGTCATCCATGAACATTCGGTTCTCGGCTTCTAGCGCGCCGATCGGAAACTTGTCGCGTTCGTCAGCCGCGAGCTGTCGCACTACGCGCATGGCGAGGTAAGGCGAGCTAGATATCCCGAATGATACCCGATTGAACTGAAAGACTTCAATGGCGGACTCCGAATTAAAGCGAAATAATATGCGCTGAAAAGGTTGATGACCTGGTGCGAGTTTGACACAAAAGTACATTTTCTCAATATCTGAGGTGAGAGCGATGGAGAATATGCGTAGGTTAATTAATAAATCAAATATGTTGCGTTGTAAATTGGGTCCTGTAAATAATAATGAGTTGAGCGATTTTCCAGAAGTAGTTTTACATGATGCGTCAAGAATAATCCGAGTTTTTGATGTTGTTTTTTCCGGTCGATAAACGGCCCTATGCGGTATGTAGTAAGCGTTATCGGTGGGACGGAGATCGTCCACCCCGACTTTGGTTAAAAAACCGCGATCAATATATTCTTGCACTGTGGCATTATAATCGTTGCGTAATTCCGGGATAGCGTCTAGCTTTTTTTCTAAATTAATTAAACGGCGTTTAGCGGTCGTGTAAGAATCACCGAGTTCAGAGGGATCGGACTTAAATGGGAGACTGACAGTGTAGGTACCACTGTCGTCACGCGTGTAGGTAGACTGGAAAATATTTTCACACATCTTATCATCCGGGCTATAATGTATTTTATTCGGTACACTTTCGAGTTCCCAAAAGCGTTGCGTCAAATTGTCTAAAGAAGGCGAGTCAACATTACAAAAAAATGTCTTATCATTTGAGCGCGTGTTAGACGGGTCGCAGTCCGCGCGCCCCATAGCGATATATCCGAGCGTAGTCTCCACACCGATAACAGGTGACCGGGCAGAAGTTACTTTGTTCCCGCGCAACAATAATGCAAAGAGTTCATTACCTATAAGGCAGTCAACGTCTGCCGGCGTGTGGAAATCATCGTCTGCCATAGGCACGTTTCGCAGATGATCTAATTGAGACAAGTCTATGGGTGCGTTCGGCAAGTGATCGGTGATAGAATTAATCACACGAGCGTTTATTGTGTAATTACACCGTTCGTCAAAGCGGGAATGAATTATGAAAGAAGCGGTTCCTAGCGAAATACTTTCCGAGTTGCCTATACCTTTTATTGTAGTTGAAGCGGGTTTAATATTTAAATTTAGTTTTTCACAACATTGTTTTGTAATGAAATGGCTCATAGAACCAGTATCTAAGAATACGCGGAGCTTGTGACATTTTTTATTATTATCATAAACATAAACAGACGCAGTAGGTAATAATACGACGGTATTTTTATTATTACCAGGCGCAGGTGTAATAGCGGAAAGTGACAAGTTCATCTGCGTTTGCTTAGCTTGAGACTGCGCTGAAGCGGGCGGTTCTACGTTGCGAGCGACGGAGTGCCCGCGCATATTGCAATCTACTTCGCGCGGTGTAGGCGATAGCGGCGGCTGCGAGCGGTTCGCGTTCGCGCGGCTACTCGTATTTGTATTATACCGTTGAGGTGAAGATGTGTGCGGTGATGAGTGAATGTGAGCGTTTTGGAATGATTTTGAATTATAATATGCGTTATTTTGGTTGTTGTTGTGAGATTGATCTACATGAATGAGTGTATGGTGTTTTCTTTGACATATTGCGCAGCGGTTTTGAGATTGGCAATTATTTATGTTGTGGAATCCCAAACAGTTTCGACAAAAACCGTGTTGTGTCACTAACGAGTTACGTGTGTGTGCGTTGTGTGATAAGAAAGTACTGCACTTGAAAAGTGCATGTTCGGGATAGATTTTACAAATATTACAATTGCGGGGTGATTGCGAGGGATGCGTGAGCGAGTGGTGCGTTTGTGGTAGTCGATGCGAGGCGTGTGTGAATGTGTTGTGTGTGTGAAGCGGGTGAGAATACGTGTCGTCGTTGCTGGCTACAACGGAGTTGTTGTTGACAACAAATGCGTGTGTAGATTTTGTGTTTTTAGCGTGTTGTGGGACTTGCGGGTTATAATTTTTATTAGCGTAGGTAGGTTTAGAGTTCGTCGATAATGATGAGCGTAGTGAATGAATTTTATTCTGTTCTTTTATGAATTGCTTAAGTTGATTGAAAGTAGGTATTTTAACGCTGCGGTGCGCTTGTTCGAAAAGGTTCAATGTGTCTTTATCTAATTTACTCAACGCGATGTGAGTTATAATAAAATCGGAGATATCATCAATTTCTAAAAGACGTAATGCGGCTTCGGCGGTACAGAACTGTTCCAAAAATGCGTCAGTGTTTTGAGTTTTAAAATGTAACATTTGTTCAACGTACATTGATGCTTGCACTCGAATATCGTGATATTTTTCGACTAAATTATTCCATAAAATGTTGTAATTTTCTCCCGTATTAGGAATACTACTGCAAGCGGTCAATGCACTCTTAGAAAGTTTACTAATTAGGTATTGAGCCTTTTCGGTGGGTGAAAGCGTGGGGTTGTCATGAATAAGACTTTTAAAGTTTTGATAAAAGACTGGCCACTTATATGGAGATCCATCAAAACCTATCAATTCAATAGGAGCTAGCTTTTTAGAAAATTCGAATTTGCGACGTTCTGAGTTGGCCTTGAGCTGCGTGATCGACTTTTCTACGGCAATGATATTACAGTATAAATCATCAAATGCATCAAGTTCGCTAAACGATGGTTTGACCTCTTCGTTCTGTTGCAAATAACACATATTCAACGAGTCTATAGTTTGCAAGAAATCAGTTCTAGTCTTTTCCAACGACTGGACGCGAGACATAAATTGTTGCTCATTTATAGGATCGGAAACCTTTAGACTAAGGTCGAATAATTGTTGCACTCGAGCAAACAAAGATTCTTTTTTCGATTCTAATAAAGATATTTTACGTTTTAATTCCGCCATGATGAATTTGAATTCAAAAATATGTACGGGAAATTAGGCGTAATGCCTGCGATAATAAGGGCGAGCGTTGCTTGGCGTGAGTCGACTACAAAATGCCGCGAATGATTTCTAGATTCAACGAAGGAATAGAAATATGTAGGTAATTATAAGATGCGTTAAGGAATACTTTTTGTATACAATAAATAAGCGTTATGAAATATATAAATGCGTTTAAATATATATGCGTTTATGAAATGATGCGTTTTCTAATTTGAACCGTGTAGGTAGTTAAATGGCGGATGATCGAGAACAAATTGCGAACTTAATTTGCGAAAATAATGAGCTTGTGAGTGTTTTGTGAGGGAATTTGAGTGTCTGGAGAGATAGGGTTAAATGATCCGGCGCGATTAGGATCAAGAGAAGAGTTGTGATGTATTTCAGCAGTGATAGGAATAGGTAGGTACCTGGCGGGTTAGTTTGAATTGTCCTTCGAAGTGGAGTTTTCCATCTGGCACTGATTCCACTGCACGATCACACTCTTTATATTGGGATTTAATGAGTCCACACACTTATTAGTCTCTCGCGGTATTTTGGATAATTTAGGGAGTTTTATTGAAGGAGCGCGTGCGTTGCGTGTATAGCGTAAGCGTCGACTTTTTGAATGTGTTAGGGAGCGGGGTGAATGATTTTGGGAACGGATTAGGAGAGTGTTATGAGCTAATGAGTTAGTGTGGTGAGTAGTGCATAGATAAAATAAATAATCTATTAAGCGGCGCGTACAATCATAAACATATTTATTACCCAAAACCCGACCCTATAAATATTCATTTATGCCAAAAAACCCATCTCTGTGCACCAATAAACTGCGCGAATATCTCTCTCACGTTACACTGAACAGATTGAACAATATAAAACAGTAAGCTATATTTATAATATCACATCTAGTTAAATATAATTTAATCTTTTTGCGTGAGAAACTAAAGCCGGGTTAACGCCCCGTTAGCATAGTATGTTTTCATGAATTTTTAAGACTAACGAACATTAATATACTTTGGTTTATGTTTTAATTCGGGGTTACGTCTGCGCTTGCTGAAGTTTGCCACAAAAATACGTGCAACTGTGTTAATTTCAGTTATGCGAGAAATGTATAAGGAAAGACAAGGTATGGATAGTCTTGCTTGAGTAACAGCTATGGGCTCGCCATCCGTCACGTTGGCACCTGAAAATCTATAAACCTATCTCCGCCTAAAAGTGAGTGTGTGGTTATTACCTACACACATCTGCCAACTCATTCTGGGAACCTTGTGGCAAGGCGTGAGGACATATAAACAAAATTAATACTTACTTGTATTTACATTTAGAAATAAAGGTTTTTCGAAATCTTTATAGACGTGACGACATTCGACCGGCTGACATAAGAATATACTAAAAAAATATCACCCCCAAGCTTAAAAAACATCGATGACTCTTCGCCTCCTAATAATTTCCTTTTTCCACTAGATGTGTCTTTCCCTTTACATAGTCTCAAATCTCAAATAAAGCTTTGTTTATAAATAAGTTAACAATAAAAGTGTGCTGTGCTCAATAACGACAATAAACATTACACCATAGTCAATCATGAATACAACAAAGTTACAACATTAAATACGACATAAATCATTACCATCGATGTATTACTCAAAAGGACGTTACAAAAGCTTTTGTATTGCATTATATTTTGTGCTAAATTGCATAATTAATTAAGTTTGTATTTAGGCGGATCGCGTGTCAGTACAAGCCCATTATTATCGTATCGTGAGAAATGATGAGCCCATTCCTAAAGGTGGTGACAGACTGGTAACATTCACGTGTAACGCTCGCGCTACAACAGGTTACGGCCTTCCCGTTTCGTTTTTTTGCCATATTGATGACATGGCCCTAACTTGTGGATAGAGAGTGATTTAATTAAAAACATTAATATTTTTTTGTTATAATTTTATTCTCGTCTATTATAATGTTCGTAATCTTGAATAATAACCGCAATATTCGTAACACGTAATATTAAGGCACTTGACTAAATAAAAATATTATGGAATGTAACCCTACTTTAATTATGAATGCGAAAAGCAAGAAAAGGAAATATAAGGTTGTGAAGATGTTTGTTACAGTTCATGCCAGAACGACTTAATGAATTTAAATGAAATTTGGCACAGAGTTTAATTATAAGCGATTAACACATAGGATATTTTTAAACAAACATATTTAAAGAAATCTTATTTTGCACGGGTGAAACCGCGGGACAAAGTCAGTAATAACATAAAATTGGCAATCGAACCTGGATCATTAGGAAACAAGTATGCTCGTTAAGTTATATAAGTAAGTATTAACGTTAAGAATACTCGAAACCGACGAGCATGTATGAAGAGACTGATGAATGTGGACGAAGCGAAAGAGGTATGTAAGTCTAGAGAGAACTGGCGCTCTATACTCTCTGCCTACCCCGTTAGGGACTTGGCGTGATGATATGTATGTATGTATGTATGCTCGTTGCTCATGACGTCTGTTGGAATACAGACGCCCAACCGTTAGCATGGGGTATTATTCAAAATAACTCCCTCTTGCAAAATTATTCATATTTATTGCATTGTTAGACATTACAAATTATACAATAAGTACCCATACTATAACATACAACTACAATTCTTATACAATGAAATAAATTGTATTTTACGCCTATTGTAACGCTGCCTGATTCTAGTTACGTATAAATAGTATGTAGTCACCTTTACGTTTGAACTACTTTTGCAACCCTGCCCCACTTGATGACTTAAATATTTTAATGAATACATTTATATGAACAGATAAGGAAGTTATCAGTATGCCATCGTCGTTACAAAGGAAATTTCTCGTCTTACTTCGCTTATTTGTTTAGAAGAACTTTCAAATTACGAATTTAATAAGAACGTGACCGAGTTTTGTTGTTTTTGAGATCTATGATTATGATTTGGTGATCGCCTTTTGTTAATAACTTTGAGCGAATGTGACCAAAATAATACTTAGTGGTTGTTAAAAGCATTCATGTGAATTTCGGAGTGTAAGTATTGAGTCACGCACCAAATCAAGATGCAAGTTCAGGTGCGGATGCTCTGTATTAATGTTTTTCTTAATTACTAATTACGAGCTAAACGGTGAAGGAAAATAATGTGAGCTAACGTTTAAGAGAGAGTTCAAAGATGTTGCAGCACATATATATACCAACGAGACAGCAAATCCATCGCCGGTTCTCGAAGACAACTATTCATACGACTTTGATTTTCTTCTCAAACGTATGCAGATTTCCTTTTCATGTTTTTCTTCACGGTGAATTTCGTGGTGGCGCTTATCACTGTGCTTAACTTCAGAGACACTCATTGGTACAGTTGAACTTGCAATGTTTATGTTGCACGCAACACCAACACACTGATTCTTACACGGTTCCCTATAAGCTTACACAATCCTTATTTACAGAACCACCAGTTTCAAACACGTGATGTGTGTGTTTGTATGCTATTATGCTTTATATTTACTGAAAACTTAACTCGCACGAACGAAATAAAGTTATCTTTAATTTAAGTCCTTACAGTTTTACCAATTGAAAATTCTCATATTTAGAATAAAATCTAGAAATGTTATCCACGTCGCAGGTTTTGTCGGTTGAACATAAAACGTATTCGCCACAGGCTTCGTCATACAAAAAGAAAAGTTATCAGCACATGCTTTGTCATAAAATACTAACTACTACCTATAATAACTAAATATTAGATGGGACACGTACCCAGCTCAAACGTTTCCATGATGCCCGCCGCATTTCCACGTTGTATCGCTAATGAAATACGCTAAACGAGGTACGAGCCCGATCTTGGGTCGCATCCCCTTTCGCGCAACCGTCTGCCCACAGCCTTCACAAATTGTTTAGCCTCCGAGCACCAGGGTCCAGCCGTTTCAACAGCCAGAGGTACGAAATCGAAATAAATGTTTTAATACATAACTTACCATGGGTATGGAAGAGCGGAGTCTCCTGATATAAGTATATTACATACTTAAAAGGAAGCTTAATTTATTGTTATTGCCAATGTATTATGTTTGTTAAAGAAATACATATTTTGTATTTTTGTATGCTTATGTATGCTAGTATGTATAATATATCTCAAGTTCGTACTTAAGGACTAGAGGTGCCAACCTTCATAAAATATACATCAAAGCAATGTAGGGCAATGCAGAATTTATGAGTTAACTATACAACTTGTAGTACACACTGCATAGCTATGAAACTATAGGTAGAGTAGTTCACGCAAAATTACTCAAAAAAAAACCAAAACTCACCAATGTATTAGTTTTTAGCGAGTGATGCCGGACGACAAAAGTGTATTAAAATGTATGGCGCTTTTTCTTATACCACAAAGGTAGTAAAGAAACATGCATCGGGCAGACCCCGTGGATTTTTTTATAGGTCAACCTTCTTGGTTTTATGATCATACTAGAAAGGTCGCAGGTACGTAATGTTCCCGATTATAACCCTCTAAGACACCTTTGCGAATATAACCAACGTCGCAATATACCGTCATTTTTTACCGCTTGAAGCGTCACGAGCGCATTGCATGGTATCAAGGATCTGAGTCCATCATATTGTTGTTTACGTGATAGCGATAGCGTCAAACTAAAAGCCACAATAGGCATGTTGAAATAGAGATTGAATATGAGATTCCTTCTGGCCAAATCCATTCCAGTGAGCGTCGTTAGATTAGATTTTCTTTATGTATATCAAAAAATAATATTTGCAAGCAATGACTGGATAAGAACAGCCTAAGATAGAAATAAATTAAGAGAGATGGAAGATATATTATTCATTATTCCACTTAGAAATAAAAATAATGATAACCTTTTTTTCTTAAAAATTAAGTTTATTGTTAGAATGAATTGTATAATATAATTATTGAGGAAATAAAAAGGCTTTATTATTATAATATCACAAAAGTGGCAAACAAGTACTTGCACCGCCTGGTAGCAGCCACCTCTGGATGCAACACCAGGAGTATAATTCGTTGCTAACCCTGCAAACATTACGTCATTTATTATGGAGGCATCATTAAATAAACATCTGGTACCTAAAATATCAATTGTGATTAAAGTTCCGTTAGATGGTGAGTCTATCGCCATTTCTCGAGCACATTTTTTACATACGTCTTTGAATTATAAGACACAAATATGATATTCTTAAAAGCATTTCTCATTGAATTATTGACACTAACATACCACTGACATATATATTTCTCCCTAGCCTACATTGGCAAATTACTGTACTAAAATGTTGTATTTCAGCGGTTGCGAGAGGCATGTTCCTTTAGTGAGTCGGTATAACTAGGAGGCTATGAAAACACACGGTATATCCGAGAGAGAGCTCATAAAACTAAAGCAAGCAAGACCAGGGCTGCAGTAGACCGCTCTTTTCAAATAAAACACGCCGCCTTTGTCCCACTGAATTCATTTTCACTAGGAAACGCGGGACACAAAAGAAATGTGTCCATAGCCCTCTAAAATCTATGTTTCACCTTATTTGCAATAAGGTTACAACAAATCAAACCTTATAATGCAGTTACTAGATGCGAAACTCGTAACAACAAACGGCAAAACTAAACTAGCTTTGGAATATGAATGAACAAAGTTACAAGTGCAGTTGTTTCGAGAGGTAATCCACAAATTAGCATTATTGAACGTCGAGTAATGTTTTAATTTAGATGTATTTATTCAGCTTGCATCTCAACGCGTGCAAAGCTAAGTTGGTCGACCTATAAAATATCATAGGGACTTTCTCTGGAACTAATCGTGTACAATCAACGTAACTAATTTTTAATGCAATGTCGACAATACATGAGAATACTATACTGTCTGTTGTCATGAGTTTTTTCTTGGCCGCGTCTCTTAAATGTCTTTTGGAACGTGTGTGCAATCTAATGAGCTGAACAGGTGGTGAGGTCACTTTCGTGATCATATAAATATATATTGTAGTATAAATTATAAATTAATTATAAATAAATATATATAACTGCTCGAATTTATTTATTTATTTATTTATAAATATATATTCCTCAAGGGTTCCCGAACGGATACACAGAGGTGTACACAGAGGTGAGGTATGTGGAACTATTAATCCATGTCACATTCGGAGAAATTTAAGATGGTTTACGGTTGATCCTCATATGTCAGAATTCGCACGTTACATATTATATCCGTTGTACTATATTCTTGAATTATGATTGCTATAGTACGTCGCGGTAGGTAGGCGCTCTGAGTTTCTACTATGTTGTTGTTGTTGAGATATCCTAAATAACACGTTAGGGTTGGCAAGCGGAGCGTGTTATTCTACGCGTGTAGTTTATGGTAGGGTCGTATTGTAACATATTAGTAGGGATTCACTCCATTTGGATAATAATCCTTCCCACTCTTAAATATAGCATATAAGCTGGTATTGTGCGCATAAAAACATATTTATTTTTGTAACATTTTTTGTGCAATAAAACATGGCCTATTTTAATACAGCTAATTATTGATCTCTGTGCTAAATTTCGTAGTAGTTTTTTGCGTAAAGGAAGAATAAACATCCACATATTTTAGCATTTACAATATGAGAACGATTTAAAAATATGTATCTGTTTTTGTTTGTGGGAAACTAAGGGAGTTCAGAAGTAACTTTTATTGGATTTGATTCAATCCCGTAGGTTACGCGGGCATTAAAGTTTAACTGAAATATATATTACCCGTAGATTATATTACAATTTTTTTCGTAACATTTATAAATAGCTAACATTTTTACGACTTTTTCAGTGAGTTATCCTATTTTATAAAAAGTGCCAAAACAAATCATAGATCAATACTATAAGTCACAAAATGAAAATGTCATTTTGACTTTATACTTTCCACGCAACAATTAACGCGTTTTTTTGCCTGTAAATGTTTTTAACATGTAACTAAAAACATAAACAACATATTATTTTTGTAAAATAAATATATAACGTTAAACTAAGCGCTGGGCGCAAACAGTAAGTTACAAGTATTTTGGGTTTTACGTATATATATCTATACAAATAGTCAACCACGCAGAGAGAATGGAGCCCTTTTAGTATTTTAATGGGGATTTTTAGTGGGGCAGTTCTCTTTAGACCTACATCCATTTATAGCTTGATCCACATTCATCAATGTCTACATGCTTGTTGGTTTCGAGTACTCTTGCCGATCCTTGGGTGTTCAATTGATTTGATCTAAATAATTAGAATGTGGTATTGAGGCAGACACTTTCGCGTTGTATTTCTGTTTTGTTCACAAATAAATATAACAATAAATTTCGATATTTTTCATTATATAATAATACCTATTTGGAAACTATTATTGGTTTCTAACACAATTATTTGTGTAGTATTCCAATATACATACATATCTATCAAATAATGTATCGGCCCGTGCCCATTTATAAATCGTAATTTTATAGATATTTTAATAACATACCACAGAGAGAACTGGCACTTTACTCTCTCTGCCTACCCGTTAGGAACTCGGCTTGCTTAAGATTTTTTAAGGATCAACATTATATGATGTACTTGTATAATAAATGTACCAAATTACTATCGTAAAATGAAAAATCCTCACATTACGACCGACCTCGTAAAAATAAAATATCTATCAATCAAAGTACATTAGTAGTCTGCTCGTAGCAAATCTAGCGGAAAGGTGGGTCAGCCTACGTAAAAAATGCCTAGATTGACAGATTGCGAAAAAATCTAAAAGGATTGGTCGCTATTAATTTCGCTAAGCTCACATATTTCATCGGACGCGCCTTGAACATTTTCCTATATCTTTAATAACAAAATTTTAAACTCTAATGTAATTTCACATGACTCATTTCTTAATAGCAAATATTATAGGAAAATATTTTTAGTACAATTTCGCTTTGGTGGCCCTGAATGGTATATATTACAGATTTGTGTATTTTCAATGTGGAGATATCGTACTGCGCGATTCCAAAAGATATCCTTCCGCGAACGCTCAGGCTGTGGAATGAGCTCCCCGTTAAGGTTTTCCCTGAGAATGCCGCATGGAGTTCTTCAAAGGTGTGAAAAGATTCCTGCAGGGCCAGCAGTGCGCGTGCGATACCCCTGATATCGCAAGCGTCCATAGGTGGCGGTAACCGCTTACCACTGTCTTTTTTTATGTAACATTGTGGTATAAGGGCGCATCTTCACCTCGGTATACGGTCCTCACAGAGGAATTTATGCGAACATTCGCGAGCACCTATGGTACACCAGAACGGCTGAACGGAATTAAATGAAGGCACTAAGATAAATTATTAGCTGGATTATTTAAAAATACGTATTTGCTTACTTTACCATAATTATTTCGAACAAGAGGTATTTTCGTCCGCTGAGCCGCCGAGCTCATCAATAAAGTCATAGGTCCCTTAATATAAGAACGTACGGCTTAGTGATATATTGACGACAGGTTTCACTCTTTTGTCATAAATAATGCATTTGACGCGGTCTGTGGCCATGACCGCGTCGAACGTATTGAATACTAAATTCAAAACAATAGCACCATTTCTCTTATAGATTTCTCGGCTCCTAGCTTTAATAATCTTACATAAACATTTTGAAAACAACGGGCGCCTACTTGTGATCCTGGCCAGGGAAAGCCTTAGATCATTAAGGGAGCGGGATAATAGAGGTCTTTTTGGCCACTGGAATAACAAAAATAAATTATTTGTAAGAATCTCTGTGAGTGTGGTCCAGTTGGGAATAATAAACTTAATATTTGTTTACAGATACTTGAGACAATGTCAGCAGACAAAACTCGAGATAACTCTACGTAAGCTTTTGTAATTTAATAGTCAACTTTTTCTGCTATTTAAGATATTTGGCTTTGATGTCATGGCTTAAATCCTTTAGTTTAACCAAAATAGAGATTTAATAGTTAAAAAACCTATGATAACCATACATATATATATCACCACACCAAGTACCTCACAGGGTAGGCTTCTGCTTATAGTAGATCGCCATTTCTCTCTGAACGAATAGACCTCTTTCACGTCATCCACATTCACAGTCGATTCATAAATGCTCGCCGGTTTTGAGTACCTACTGTCAACATTCTCATCCTTCGGGTGATCGAACTATTTGATCTAGGTAGTTAACGTGGCCTATTCCAGACATTTTTATATTATATAGACATTACTTACTACGTTTAACTAACTAAGTTTTTTACAGTTTTTCCGATAAAAGAGTTTCTCAGTGGGAAGACCTTATGAGAAAGTTCTCCGAAGCCCACAAAGATGAGTGCAAGTGAGTATGTCCTCAATCTATCGATAAACAAAGATTCATTACGCATCCTTTCACTCGGTGGCTATATGAAGGCTATTCATTTTTGCCATTGAAGGCCGCGACAGTTCAATGGAAAGTGAATTTGGATCGCTTTCAAACTATTCGTATGCAATTCTTATAGATACAGGCATCAATAGCCTTTGGTACTTTTTAATCATGATTCATCAGCAAATAACAATGGGATTTTATGTGATATACGCATTAGGTACGTTTAATAAATAACTTGTTTCGTACAATTGTTAAACAGAGGATGAATCTAAGGGCTTTGAATTGGAAATTCCCGTCTGGTGGCATCAGGTAAAATATTGATGGCATAGTCCAGAGTTTTTAATTATTTTTATTCGTTGCATCTATCATTACAATATGAACCCAATGCGATAGTCAGTTCGCCACAATATTAAAATATATATATATATCTCTTCACGTCGAGAAATTCAAAAACGTATATACTCGTTAGTCGTGCCACGTTGGCACCTAAAATATTTCACCGGCGAAAAGTGGGTGTGTGGGTACTACCTACACCTATGCCTTCCCGTATGGGGGGGGCGTGAAGATATAATGATGAGTAAGGTTTCCAAACCTCCAAAAGTCGTGTTATCAAAAACCGTTTATTTGTTATGCCTGATATAGCAACTTCTCTTAGTACACGTAAGTAAACGTACACGTGATCTTAGATGCGGTAGCCATTTACTATCAGTGCGGCCATCGAGCATTAAAAATGAGCATCGAACATTAAAAATGTTCTATATATCGAACTTACTGCTTGTTAGACTGTGATTCTATATCCTATAAAAAAAGATTTGTTTGCTTTCAGAACAGTTTTGCTGGACATTCCACGGGTGCCGCGTACCTTGAAACAGTTCCCGACTGGCTCCCAGTACGAGGGCACTTGGGATGTCCTAGGAATGAGTGGTTACGGAGTTTACACATTTCCTAACGGTAAACTATGATAATGCTAATTTGATAAAATATTTCAGGTCACGTGCTTATCACATGATCGACGTATAATATTTTTTTTAAACTTTAAAACTTTTTATCTGTTTAAATATACAAAGACCTCTTTTATTAATATCATTTTATATGACAGGTGTGTTATACGAAGGAGAATTCGAAGACGGCATGTTCCACGGTCATGGCGAAATGCGCTACCCTAGTGGAGCGATACTGCGAGGAACATGGAAGAAAGGCCAGATGATTGAGCGCACGCTGATCTTCGCTGAAGGCCTCGAGTACTCAAAACAAGACTGGGAGTATTGCAGGATGCCTGATAGAAGGTTGGGTTTGATGTCTTCATGTTTTTTTTATATTACAATAGTGGAAAGAAACTAAAACCTTCGAGAGAGAACGCAGCCAAATTAAAATATATTTTATTTATTTAAATTACATATCTTCCCTCCTTCCCACCAGAATTACCCAAAGTGGCAAAGGCAGAAGTGTATCAACACTCTCATTTAGCCGGGGATATATAATTAGAGTTCCAAAGAAGATAGATGGCGAGTCTGTCGCCGTTTTTCGTTGTTATGTCAATTATTTACTAAATTACATATGGTACACTCAGCCGCACAAACCTGCAGCTACAATAATGTTTGTACATGTCTGTTGAAGAAAATATAATCATTGTTTATTACATCACATTACGAGATATTAAAAGGGTTAATGTTTCCTATTGTTGACCAAAATTATGTTGTTCATTCACGAGGAATGCTGGTGCTCGTATATCAAATATCGTGTGTTAGTTGTTGAAAGGAATATACGTGTAACTAAAATAATTAATTGAAGGGTCCCATTTATGCCACTCACCGAAAAAACACGATACTAATCTTAATCTTCATTAACATTATAAATAGACAGCTATATTGTTTGTTTTAACACCTTAGCCTCGGGAACTACTAATCCGATTCCATCAGCTATATTCCTGAAAGTCCCGTCACAATTTGCCCAGACAGACAAAAGTTGTATTAGTTGTAAAAGTTGTAGTTTTTATTATTTATTGGTATATGTACCATTTAAACATCCATATTATGCATTTAGTAAAAGTTGTTTATTTTAATATTACAAACAGACACTCGAATTTTATTTGTTTGTATAGATTTAAATCCAGTACAACCGTGGGGCGTGATCTGTGAGGTTGTACACCCTCCATTCCACTCCATTTTTAAACGGGAGAATCTGTTTGCGCAAATGATAATGGCAGAGTTGATGAAAAAACATCTCGTTTTCGTATATCGCAGCGTAAATGTGGTGTGATCTGCGAAATTACGTCATTCAGTTGTCCCTAACAGGGACTGAAATGCAGGGAAAGAAGGGAATGAATTGTTTTACTCAGCGTGATGTGGAACTACGACATATTTCTCGGAATAATCACTCATATGACGTAATTACGAGATACTGCGGGGTTATGCTTGCGGTATTCCCGTTGAAATAAACGAATAGCCCGTATTATTATTATATACTAGCTTATGCCCGCGGCTTCGCCCGCGTGGAGTTCGACAAAGTAGCTTTGGAGATTTACCTGCTAGAATCGGTTCAGCCGCTATGCCGTGAAAGAGTATCTATTATATAAGAACATAGAATTAAAAAAAAAAGTGGCCTATGTCCTATTCCTTGGTATAAGCTATCACCATTTCAATCACCAAATCGGTTCAGCCGTTTGGCCGTGAAAGAACCGCAAACATCCAAACTTACAAACTTTCACATTTATAATATTAGTAAAGATAAAGATATATTAAAAGCCGTGGTGGCCGAGTGGTTCGAGTAGTTGCCTGCAACACAAATATTGCAAGTTCGAATCCCGACTGTGCCAATGAGTTTTGCACAGTCGGGATTCGATTCTGAACTTCAGTGATTTGTCACACCACGAGCTTTACGATGATGGAAAACATCGAGAGGGAACCTGCATACGTTTGAGACGAAATTCAAAGCGGCGATAGATTAGCCATCTGTCACGTTAGCACCTAAAATATATCTTCATAATTCGTCAGTATTTATGCACGCTCACAGGCTTCAAGTTCTCTTGACGTTCTCGTCTTTGGGTGTCGCTCGATTTCATCTACGTAGTTACAACGACTAGTGGTCTTTCTTCTTCCAGACACTCGCACAGTCGTTTCGTCACGCTTTCCTCTGTTCTTTCTCCCCTTTCATCACTGATCACGCTTAAGCTAACGGGCTAAAGGGCTCTGTGGTCAGGTGAAGTGATAACCTACGTAAGACAGCTAGCATTGACTTGATTCAGAGCTTATGGCTGAAGTAGATTAAGTGAACTAATATGGATGGATGGAAACAAGTACTTATATGAACATAGTCCCCATACTTATATCACTTGCAGTGCTAATTTATTTCCTTATATCCTTACTAACTTTTATCTGCGTATGTTAGAGTGTAAATATTTTTCAGGTTCACTATAGAATACGACGAGGGTCTTCGGCCTGCGGGCATTTCCTACCTCACAGCTGACCAGCCCACCAGGGAAATCCCTTACGGCTTCTACGATACCGGCGATGGTTTCTACAACCCTAAGACCAAAGTCGTGTATAAGGCTCACGACCTAACCGCTATTATAAGGTAAATGCAAACAAGCATTACGCTCTACAAATGCAGTAATCATCTGCATTGTTTCAATAAATAAGGTCGCAGCAACCAATTTTGTGTTACCTCGCTTTCAATTTCATGGTGATAATATAATATCAAACCGTGATGAACGAGTCGTCCGAGTAGTTGCCTGCAACGCTAAGATTGCAGGTTGAAATCCCGACTGTATTTTTTTTTAACCTCAGTACATGGATTTATCAGTACAAGGAAAGCATCTGATCTGTTTGAAGAAATTCAAAGACGTATGTGCAGTCGTGCCTAAGAAAGGGCGGCGGACTCAACATTACTCACGTTGCAGCAGTGACATTTAGCTGTGATCTTCTGTACAATGGAGATATTACTCCGGTTGGCAGCTCCAATTTTATCCATCGTGCCAGACTAGAATTGTTTCAAAGGCGAAATCAAACTTGCTTTCTGGCGTAACTAAAACTTATGAAATAACTGATCATGGATTATAAGTGGGTGTATGGGTATTACCTATACACCTCTGCCTAACCCTTCGAGGACCCTTGTGGCAAGACGTGAGGATGATTATGGATTTATAAAATACTTGCTATGCCCCGGCGTTTCACACGTGTAAAATTTTAATTCATTGGAGGAATGCTTTTCTATACTTCTATACTAATATTATAAAGCTGAAGAGTTTGTTTGTTTGTTTGTTTGTTTGTTTGAACGCGCTAATCTCAGGAACTACTGGTTGGAATTGAAAAATTATTTTTGTGTTGGATAGTCCATTTCTCTAGGAAGGCTTTAGGCTATATAACATCACGCTTCGACTAATAGGAGCGAAGCATAAATGAATAATGTTGCCAGAACGGGAAAAAATATTCCTTTTTGAGAGCTTCCGTTACGTGCGCTGCGTAAACGGTTTAAGTTACGAAAATATAATGTATGAGGGAATTGTTCCTCTTTAAAAGTTCTAAAAAAAAGTCCGCGACAGCATATGTCTATCTTTTAAGATTGACTCACTATAACCTTTTTTTATCTATACTAATATTATAAAGCTGATGAGTTTGTTTGTTGGAACGCGCTAATCTCAGGAACTACTGGTTGGAATTGAAAAAATATTTTTGTGTTGGATAGTCCATTTCTCTAGGAAGGCTTTAAGCTATATAATATCACGCTACGACCAATAGGAGCGAAGTATAAATGAATAATGTTGCCGGAACGGGAAAAAATATTCCTTTTTTAGAGCTACCGTTGCGTGCGCTGCGTAAACGGTTTAAGTTACACAAATATCATGTATGAGAGAATTATTCCTCTTTAAAAGTTATAAAAAAAAGTCCGCGACAGTATATGTCTTTCTTTTAAGATTGACTCACACCTTTTTTATGGCAATCAAGTCTACGATGGGCTCCTGACATCTTAACCGATTTCAATCAAATTTGCACACCGTGTGCAGTTTGATCCAACTTAAAAGAAAGGATAGCTTACAACACAATTGGACCCGATAGGTGGCGCTGCGATCATGTTTTAGGAAATTTTACTTTTTCACCTGGGCGAAGCTGGGCGGGACAGCTAGTCTGGTATAAAACATATTCTATTGGTCAATCCAGCTAATAATCTCTGTGCCAAATTTCCACTAATTCCGTTCAGCCGTTTCGGAGTGGAAGAAAATCCACACAATCTTTCGCATTTATAACATTAGTAGGATATTTATAAGTCAGCGAAAATCAATTCACCAAATGAGGTGTTAAAGTAAATAAATTTTACGCCTCCGAACTTTAAACTACCCGTTTATAATTATGAATGAGCCGTCGCAGTAATTGGTCCGTTGATTGCTTCCTGATTGATGTCGCTCCCTTCGCATGGCTCTGTTATTACATGCTTTTATTACTTGCCATGTCAGTATGTATGTATGTATGTATGTATGTTTGAATCAAAACTTGGATGCTAAATTAATTACCTGACGTTCGATTGGATTCGAATTTAGTGTACTTACGGATCTGTGTATATGAAATAGTCTAATATAGTACCATGGCGCTGGTCTGATGACAGACTCGGTAGGTGGCCATTGGAACTCCTCAACTAAAGAACTCATTTGTTTAATTAAGATAATCACTCTGGGAATATGTAAAGACAAACATGAAAGTTGAAAGGCATATTTTTTGTTTCACTTAAAGATCTCCTTCGGTCCGTGAGCAGAAATGGATAGTAGAGAACTGTCGCACAAATCCAGTGAAGCCTCAAGGTCCCCGTCAGGATCTATACGAGACGTGGAAGGAGCCTCGGGTGGTTCCTGAGACTCCGCCGAAGCCAGCCGCGTCATCTAAAGGCAGGATCTCGCCGAGCAAGTCCATCTTTGAGATGGATAATGAGGTAGGTACATTTTATCCTTTTCTTATTCGACAGATATATAAGGTACGTATATAGTACCTACCTTATGAAATATGACAGAAGTTGAAATGTGTGATTGATCACAATAAATAAAAAGTAAAAAAAAAAAGTATTTTTTTATCTGTAACAATAATGTTATACATAGCCTTACGCCTTCCTACAAGGGTCCAGGAAGGGGTAGGCAAAGGTGTATAGGTCGTACCCACAACTCTCCGCCATAAATTATTTTTGGTGCCAACGTGACAGATGGCGAGTCCATCACTGTAACTCAAGCACGACTATACATACACCTTTGAATTTCATCTCAAACGTATGCAGGTTTCCGCCCGATGTTTTCCTTCACCGTAAAGCTCGTATTGTAATTGATCACTGTACTGAAAATCAGAAAAACTCATTGGTACAGTCAGGATTCGCACTTGCAATCATTGTGTTACAGGCAACTACTCGAACCACTCGGCCACTACGGCTTATACATGTAGAATCTAATTACGTTTTTATTTTATTTGTTATATAGAAACGTAAAGAGATTAGGTATTACTCCCTTCAATTAACTTGTCATTTTGTTACTTGGAGCTATTTATTTTATTGAAGAACACAACACCCTATAACTTCTAGAAGATAACTATTCTAATTTAGAGAGAGCCCTTATTATTCACACATCTTAGCTAGAAAGTCAAAAAATCTTGAATAATTACCGTCCTATTTGTCTTCAGGCTATCATGCTCAAAGGTTTGACTATCTATACGACGGAATCCAACAGCAGTGATGATTCTTCGAGTTTAGAATAAATATACCAAAATTCTACTCAGCTGAAACAAAACTCACGTCGTTCTAAATAATTTTAATAGTTAATTCAATTTCATCTTTGACTGAGTTGAGGTTACGGTACGGTCCACCGTACTAGCCTTTATATGAATTATAAAACAAGCTTGTTACAGTTTAAGTTCTTAGTTTTTAATTTCTTTAGGTCACATCTTAGAAATAAAGGTAGTTAGTTAGAATAAACTCGTTTCTTTCGTAGGGCTATAATAATACTTGTACCTATATCTTGGATTTACGTAAATACTAATGCTTAAGGTGTGTTTCAATGAGTTTGTTTAGATAACGTTTCCTTACGGATGGCGTGATTAACCTTTTCTTTATTACTAAGGTAGCGTACAAACATATGTCTAATTTGTTTTTATCATTTTTTTTTAGAATCGTGATGACGAACCGTTGTTCTACGATAAACACAAACGATTAACGGCCGGGCGCATCTCCTTTGCAGTTGGAACGTGGAAAAAATGATTTAAGCAATACTTAATCCTTCATCCACCATAGCATCTGGTGAATCATTTGCGTTACCTGTACCCGTATTTTCAGAATTACCTACAAATTGGGCCCGAAATTCGAAAATAATGCATATAAATTTCCAGGCTTCGTTTATCGATCAAAATCTTAAAAACTATTAAAATCTATAATGTTTTAGCTGAAAGTAACGGAGTAAGGAGTATTGGATTGATAAACACCTAAATAAATGACGATAGGGATAGGCAGTAGAATGATAGCGCGTTGTAAACATAAAATATAATATATAAATACAATGTATGTAGGTATGTATCAGTTTCAAATGTATACTAATATTATTAATAAATAAACGGCCTTTTACTATGAATATTCACGTCTTTTCTTCTTAATTTGAAATGAGGTACTTAATGATTACAATATAAAATTGCAATGACTCCTTTTATAGTTTTTATTTAAAGTTTTGCTCACTCCCATGATACCCTTTCTTAGAATTTCGTTCTTTCTTAGACTTACCTACAGCTCACTTTCGCCGACAAGCCTACCTACAATAGTTCAGGACATAGGACCTCATGGTCAAAGTTAAAGGTTAAAATTAGATACAAGTTTCAAAATTTCCGCTACACATTATCAACGAAACCTTTTCCCATTGTATGAATATAAGTAAAGTGCAAGTACAAAACGTTTTTGACATTGGAAATCTTGGACAGCAAACGTAAGTCGTGACACAATGCTACCATTTCAAATAATTATACGTACAATCAAACTTTTGAACTTTGTCCTTTTATGATTATAGTTTTTTATGTATTCAGTTAAAATTTGTTTTAAGTAAATTTAGTATAAAATTTTAACTGACTGCGATTTAAATGAGCTTTAAAATTACAAGCCTAACAATATGTGCCCATGCAAAAGGGTAATAAAGTGGCAATACGCAATAAGGAACCAGAAAAAATAAAATAAGCCAAAAGCAGCAAACCAGCATGGACGTTGTGCTCGTGTCATTACAGCTAAAATCGTCAAAATAGATCGATATTTTAATTTTGTGATAAGTGATAAGAGAATGCCTATAACAATTATTTTAACAGCTTGATAATTTGCTGGTTCATCGTTATAGAATCTAATTTAACTCGCTCGCTACAATATCAGGCATAAAATGGAATTATAGTTATCCTAGAACAGGTTACTTAAGTTTTCAAAGCAGGCTGTGTATTTGTGTGAATCTATCCATAGAATGTTATTAAAATGAAGTGTCACTACGAAGTGCTATGTATTGAGAAGGAAGCGAATGCCTCTGAAATAAAAAAAGCGTACCGCCGGCTCGCTCTACAATGGCATCCCGACAAAAATTTAGACAACTTGCTAGAAGCAAAAGAACAGTTCCAGCTTGTGCAAAACGCCTACGAAGTGCTCTCAGATCCTCAAGAGAGAGCTTGGTATGTTGTCATCTTATATGTCAATATTACTATATAGCTATCTCGATCTTAGACATTTTACTTTATTAAGTTTTTGATAAGCCTAAACGCCTAAACGCTGGCAAGACTAAGGTTCTGGTATTCGAAAGAGATGAACAAGTGTCCGAGTGTGCTATATCGGTAAATGGGCAAATTCTAGAGCAAGTGAATGAATTTGTATATCTTGGAAGCATGTTCACACGAGATGGAAAGTATGAAAAAGATATTGAAAGAAGGATAACTGCCGGAAATAAGGTGAATGGAGCCATGTCGGCGTTCATGGGCAGTAAAAGTCTGAGCAAGAATGCTCAAGTTGCTGTCCACAACGCGATATTGGTGCCTACCTTATTGTATGGCAGCGAATCCTGGGTATGTCAGAGGATGTATGAAAATAGTTTGAATGCAGTCGAGATGCGATCTCTTCGAAAAATGTGCGGCGTAACGATATTAGATCGAATCCGCAATGAAGAGATTCGCAAATCAACTGGTGTGAATGAGGGCGTGATTGTAAAGATGAAGAAAGGCATGTTACGTTGGTTTGGACACATAGAAAGGATGAGTGAAGAAAGATTGACGAAACAGATATACAAAGCAAAAGTGTGTGCAAGTAGAGGCAGAGGAAGGCCAGGTTCCAACTACCTGGATCAAATAGATCGGACTCTCAAGGACGAGAACTTTAAGAGTACTCGAAACCGACAAGCATGTATGAAGAGACTGATGAATGTGGACGAAGCGAAAGAGGTATGTAAGTCTAGAGAGAACTGGCGCTCTATAGTCTGTCTACCCTGTTAGGGACTTGGCGTGATGATATGTATGTATGTATGTAAGTTTTTGATTTAGCTTTTACATGCAGTTAAGTGCAACTTCCAACATCTTTGGCATGAATTCTTGTACATAACCATAGAATTATATATACTACAGGTATGACAACCACAGGGAGCAACTGCTGAGAGGTGCTGGTAGCTCTTACAATGATGACAGCCTTGATGTGTACCCCTACTTCAGTCCATCCTGCTACAAAGGTTTTGGTGATGACCCACAGGGCTTCTATGGAATTTATTCTGAGGTAAGATCAAAACAAGTACTTATGTAATTTTGTCTAAATATGGGTGCTATACTTACCATTGAAGATATCAAGAGAAATCAGGATAAATCCTTAAATCCGTGGAATTCTTTATAAGCCTCAAGCTACTTCATAGTTATTTAGAATATTTTGTACAAATAAAAATAATTGCTATTAATTATCATAATATTGACAGGCAGGCAGGAATTGTTTTTAATAATGATAGGTGAGATTGGTATTTCTTCACATATTCTTTGTAACCTCAGAGTACTCAAAATTGGCATGCATGTATGAAGAGACTATGGAATAATATCATAGCACTCATGTTTTTAATACTGAGATAGTTATCCAATAGCATATTGTACTCTTAATGAGGGCCTCAAGTTGACTTCTGTTCTACCTTTTAGGCTACAATAATTGCTTCACGATCTTCATACTTTATAATGAATGACTCAACATGTTTTCACAAAATATATTACATTCTGGTGTCCCTCACACAGTAGGCAGAAATATCACAGCTTCAGTCAACTAGACAGGATGCTCAAAGGCATTTTTCTCCACATTTCAGGTATTTTCCAAGCTTACATCAGAAGAAACAGATTTTTTGGATGATCCAGAGGATGTGGCTAAGATCCCCAAGTTTGGCAACTCTACCGCTCCATATGAAGAAGTGCATGAGTTTTATGCTTACTGGATGTCATTCTCAACAAATAAAAGTAATCCATCCATAATGACAAATCAATATCTTGAATTGAGGTCTGATAATGATGTAGGGTTAAGGATAATAAGGGCTATATATATTATAGATATATAAAAAACGAACATGACAACTAAATATATCTCTGGTAAAAAAAGTACTATTACCCTTCTGCCTACTCCTTTAGAGACCCTTAGGCGAAGCCATGAATAAATATAATAAACAAATTAATCCTGTATGGAATGCATTTATAATCTTCCATGTGTAGTACATAAATTGTATATAAAAATTATTTTGATCATATCACAGTATGAAAATACCATACATACCCTTAATATAGAATAATGTATAATTTTGTAAGAAAAAAAGTGTAATTTTGATAATTCCTTGGCTTTGATACTCATTTGTACTGTATAACTTTTCCAGGTTATGTGTGGCTAGACCAATATGAGGTGAAACAAGGTGACAACCGCAGAGTGATAAAGTTGATGGAGAAGGAAAATAACAAGATAAGGCAGAAGGCTCGTAAAGAAAGGAATGAAGAGATCAGGAGGCTGGTCAGCTTTGTGCGTAGGAAGGACAGGCGTGTTATCGAACATACCAAGCTCTTACAAGAAAAAGCTGAAGAGAATAAGAGAAAGGTATAACTATGAATATAAATAAAAATAAATATGTGTAATGTTCATAATATTTGTAATGTAATTGTGGACAGCATTCAGAAACCCTTGATCAGGATATGATAAAACTGGTAGTGTGTTCTGTGGAAACTCAAAGTTTCCTGTCCTGAAAGAAAAAACAACCACCAATTGCAATGATTTTGTATGGTGCTGCAACCCATAGAGGGTGCTGCAATATTCTATTTCATGTATTCAGAGCAACTGAATAAATGAAATAGAACAATGTGTGTTATTTTGTGTTAAATTTAAATTGCAGGCTGAACAAATGAGAAGAGATAGAATAATTCAAAGGCAGAAGGAAATAGAAGAGGCCAAGAAGCGTGAAGGTGAAACATCTTTCCTACAAAGTGAGGATTATCAAAAGAAATTGAGTGAAATTGAGTCCCTATTAGCTGAGGAGTTTGGTTTGTCATCAGATGATGATACCATCAGTGAGGGTGGAATGGAAAGTAGCAATGAAGAAAGTTCTAAAACAGAAGAGGTATGTATAGTTCTGTTAATCTATGTTGTTATCATGAACAATTTGACTAAGTGACATTGTCAAAATATAATTTGACAACAAAAAATATAATTAACCAAAAAAATTTTTCGACTTTTATTTTACTTTCCAGGCAAGTGAAGCTTCGAAATTGACGAATTCGAAATCGAAATCAAAATCTGCTATAAGAAATCTCTATTGTTCGGCATGTAATAAATTATTCAAAAACGTTAAATCATTTGAAAACCATGAAAATAGTAAGAAGCACAAAGAGAATGTAGCCAATATGACTTTAGACGATGATGTGGAAGTGTCAGGGAATGAAGATGATGACATTCCAGTGAAGATAGAAAGCCAGGTTAATGGGCAAACTGAGGAGGAAGGAGACATAGAGAACTCACCTTCAGACATTGAAGATAATGACATTAGGGAAACTCTTAGTGATGACTCAGATAAAATACAGGTCAGTTCTGAAATACATACTAGTGAGTGTTTTGTTATAAATCATAAAGAGAAAAAAAATATATTGTCTCATGTACATTAGATAGGGTTTAATGACAAGAGTGCTGCCATATAGCACAGTATATACTTTGGATAAGTATGGCATAGTTCCTAGCCTCCTTAAAACCCTTCTATGGGACAATTATTTTAACTTTTTAATTATCACTTTCCACTGGAGATATATTTGTGCCATGGTGACATTACAATACATATGAATTGAATTTCTACTCAAACATATGCAGGTTCCCTCTCGCTTGATTGTGGTTTAACAAGTCACTGTACTTACATACATATCATCACACCGAGTCCCTAATGGGGTAGGCAGAATGTATAGAGTGCCAGTCACTGTGCTTAAGTTCAGACAAACAAACTCATTGGTACAGTTGCAGCAGTTGCCTTATTTTCTTTTAAATATAAAATAATGTTATGTATTTCATTAATAAAATTTGCATTTTAATATAAATTCTGTTACATAATTTTTAGGCCTTGCCAAAAAGTCAGAAAAAGAAGAAGAATAAAAAGAAGCCCTTCATTCCCATGCCAGAGAGTGAGGGAAATGACAGTCATGATGAGATGAGTTTCAATGAAATAGAAGGTCCATCACGCAGCAGGAAAGCCAAGAAATTCAACATGCTCAAGAGTCAAATACAGGCGAAAAAAGAAGCCAATCTAAAAAAGGGTTCACAGTCTCAAACTTCTACAGAAAACCTGTGTGAGGTGTCGAGTACTACGCCTACTGATGACGCACTTGGGGAAGCGGCTTTACCGAGAGATAGGCCGGCCTTACCCAAGACACAAAGAAGTGTCAAACCAAAGAAACCAATGGAGAGAAAGCCATTGCGGACTAAGACTAGTGAGACAGAAGATTCCAGCACAGCACTCAATCTTAGGTGTGCTATTTGTGAAACAGATTTCGCATCAAAGAATAAATTATTTGAACACTTAAAAAAGACTGGGCACTCTGTGGCTCTACCGCATACTAATGTCACACAAACAAAGAAGAGCAAGAGGGCCAATAGGTAAATGTGCAATGAATTTAGATAGGATGGAAGTATCAACTAATCTTTGAGAATCAAAGTGATTTTCCTTAACATCTCTTTACATGTTATAATGACTTTATTATTCTATTTATTGAAATTATGATCACTGTCATTAAATATGCCTAAATGCACAAGGTATTTTCATTATACCCAACCATTTACTACTATTTAGATCTGAAGTGGTTCACAAGATATATGCCTGTCCTTATGTATTTGTTGGCATAGACTACCACACTTCTAAATAATCATGAAGAGTACATGTTGAAGAATTAAAGGATGCCCCATAGACCACTTAAAATATACTAGAGAGGATGACAGTGATAAGCAAAACATTAGTGTTACTACTCATTGTAAAATAACTGGAAATTCAAGTTATCAGTAATCAACATTTATTTCATCAATACAAGACACCTTAGCAAACTTAACAACATCACTTTTTAATCTATAAAATAATAATTTTATCAAATTGACTCCATAGAATGCATTAAAACGTTAGTAATACAATTAGTTGCCTAAATTGGAAAACATTTTGATCTTATAAAACTAAGATGAATGATTGTCCCTCATATATCACTATTTGCAAAGGCTACAAATGTTACAACTCTTAATTAACAAAATGTAGATGTAGATTTTATTTCAGCATTGAAATTGAATAACATTTGTGAACTAAACAAAAATGTTAATATTAGTTATACAAAATGTTATTAAAGGAGAACAGCTTTAGTAGAACCATAATAGATTTTATTCAAATTCTGGAATGTCTGTATAACTGTACCCTGGATATTCTTTAAATGCATAGTAAGCTATCCTTATATGGTATGCCCCAGGTAGGAACATAATGCAACCTAAAACTATCATTGGCCACAAACGGTCAGAATATTTCGTGTCTATATGGCCTGTCACTATTAATGAGCCTACAACTAAAAGAATTGTACCAACAACAAACAAAAAAGCTGCTAAGCTAATCGCTTTCCATGGTATTTTTGGAGGTGGGGTTTCGAATTGTGCGTCTGAAAAACCACTGTCGTCATTGGAAACTAGGTGGTACCCGTCATGTTGTCGTCCGAATCGTAGCCGGGACATCTTCAAGTTTTTTATTTGTTCTGCAAAACATAAACACTACTGAAACCTGAAAATTTTCTCAGAATGGACTGTAAAGTCTTGAATTTTCAGGTTGAACGATTTATTAAATCATATAGACAGAAATAAAATAACATGTACCAGTTTTGACTCAATTTATAACGTAGGCCAGGCAATCCTTTAATTTAATCATAAATAATACTTTCGAACTTCAGCTTGGCTTCACCAGAAACTCGTCGTTAGCCAAATTATTAAGTAATATCGATCAAGTTATTTTCAGGAAATTATAGTATGTTGTTGAATGGAACTGAATTGGTCAAATAGCAAATAAGTATATTGCTTTACTATTCTATGCTTGCTTATAACAATTACAAAAAAATTAATGACACACATCAAGTCACAAATTATGACACGGGTTTTTTTTTAATTACATTCATTGCGTTCTGAGTAAGCAAAAGTCGAAGCACATGCTGCCAACAATGTTATGTAATGGTAACATTTAGTACCTCTTATATGATGAAATACAAGTGGCATGTAGAAGCTTTTTGGAAAAAAATATTTATTTGTTGGCTAAAATAATTCCATTCGCTTAATTCCTTTTAACACCTGTAACAATAGATAAAAATATTTTTTAAACAAACAAAGAACAGTTTTTTTAGTTACAAATAAGGAACATCTTTCTTGCTTCTTGTACTTTTAATAATATAATAATAAGACGATTGATGGCGATACAATATATAGAATACATGTATGTATACTTAATGAATCTGTGATATACTTACCTCTTCTTAAATATGAAGATAATTAAAATGTGAGTAAAGTAAAGTTGGAAAAGTAGGAGGTACTTTTTCAACCACACCCAAAACTATGAGGATGAGAGCAACCTATAATAAGGTAGATTAGGAACACTACCATAAATAATGATATAAATATGACGCAGCTAAAATCTAGTTTGACCATACTTAATAAACCTGTATTCGAAGAACCAGCTGGCACTTGCATCCAAAATTAGCTTAAATAGTCCAACATATTTATCTTGGACTATTTCGGAGTCTTATAGCAGATAATATAATAATTCGTTTGAATTTATAAAACCTACATTGGGATATTTTCTGGCTTCAGAACAAGGTGAATTTATTTATCTCATTTCTAGATAGGTCGGGTTATTTCTTCATTTGCGCAGAGGGAGACAGAATACCCCCCTTTGGCACAAAAGTAGCCATAAATACCGATAAGAAGCTACAAAATAATCACCGAAGACGTAGCTGCTATTTGTCTTTTGTTTACAGAGTCATTGTTTCAGATTATGTTGAGTGGGCTTTTTTTTTATAAGACAGATTGTTCGAGATTGCACTCTTTAAACAATCTCCCTGGCGCTAATTTCTTGTCACTTATCACAAGTTAGCACAAGATTCTTTGAAATTAATAATTCAAGAACAACAAATAATATCTTCTATATCTCTCTGGTTCCCTGATTAAACACTGACTGGAAAAAAAATATATCGGCCCTTTGACGGTCTCGAAGCGTTTTGTATTTGTATTAAATATACATATACATACATTTGTTTTCCATCAAAGGAAGTCCCTAACCGGCTTGTGCTCTGTGTAAAATATAATTGAGAAAATAAACATATTTAATGTTCATTTTCTAGAAACATAAGATGCACCTTCAAATCCCAAATTGCAGCTAATAAATCCGTGTACCGTAACCAGACAGCGCCATACTAGTCTAGTATGTCGCTGTATGTGAGCGTATCACAGCGTATGTGAGCATTAACAAGGAATAACCGTAACCTTAAAGGGTGAATTAAGATTTATTAGGGGAAGGTTGTATCGTAAATTTAAATTTAAAATTTGTAATATAACTTTTAACAGCGTTTAATGTAAATTAATCTCTTGCAGCTCGGAAGTTCCTATAACAAAAATCAGGCACTGAGTATTCTGATAAAGGATTACATTTTGATATTAAAATTAGCACATGCACGAGAAGAAATTCAAACACATAATAACATAATTAACATTCGTGCGTGACAGACAGCGATATACTGCCACGTGTCACCTGTCACGTTCATAGGCAACTAAGCGCTCTGCAAAATATATGTAATTGTTACAGTATACATTGTAATCTTTGTATGTAATGAATATGAGAATGAATATGTACCGCTTCAGGTATCGTTATGGGAATGCGCATAGAAAGAGACAAATAAAAGTTGCCCCACTATGCAAATGCCCTCAAAAAGCATAATGCGTCATGAAACCACATACCTACAGGCTATAGTGACGTAACATTGAAACATCGACCGGTGTCCTTCGTTACTGCGTCGAAACAGGAGACTGCGGATAGTGCATCGCCCTTGACCCACAAGCTATCCGCAGTACTTACATGGAACAAATAGCTTTCCTACTACATCGTTCTATATGCATGCTACAAACATTCATGCAATGTACTTATACACTACAATATGCTATTATATAATTATATATTTATATCCTCATGACTTCCCTTAAGGGTCCCCAATGGGGTAGGCAGAGGTGTGTGGATGGTACCCACTATCCGCTAGAGAATAGTAACATAACGTTAATACTCACTCATAATATCACAGGTAAGAATATTTTATTTTGGACTAGCTGTGCCCCCGGGTTCACCCGTGAAATATTTGATTACCTGATGTAGGTTTACAATGTTAGTTTTTTATCTGGAATAAAACATATATCTGTGCCAAATTTCAATCCAATTCTGTTCATTTATTTTCCCTGAAAATGGAACAAACATCTTTCAAACTTTCGTATTTACATAATTTCTTGGATAGGATGGTGACGTGAAATGTGATGGATAAATTCACGGAGGCATATTGCGTTGGTTTGGCCATATGCGAATGACGAATAAAGAAAGATGTAAAAAACGAGTGTCCGGTAGAAAAGGCAGAGTAAGACTATCATGTACTTCCTAATTATCAAGATAAATTCAATCGAACACCCAAGGATGGGACCGTCCAGAATACTCAAAACCTGCCTGAAAAAAAACTGACCAATGTGTATTGAGCAAAAGAGGTCTGAAAACCTAAGGAAAACTTGTTCTCGATATTCCCTAGTACATATAGTACCTAGCTCGCGAAATATTAGCTTTCCCGAGCGGTTATGGTATGTACGTTTCAGTTCTGAACTTATGTATTAAACACAACACCACGAACGTTACAGTGAAAGGAAACATCGAGAGGAAACCTGCACACATTTGAGAAGAAACTCAATGACGTATGCTAGATAAACTATTGTCTATAGAATACAAGAGAGGATTGTCTCCCGAAATTGATTTGTCCTGGGTTTGTTACTTTATAAGTTACATTAAACTTATAAATGAGAGAATATATATTCGAGAGAATGAATGAAGAACGATTGAGGAAAAAAGGTGTTTATGGCGAGTTTAAATTAAAAAGTTGGAAGGGGTAGACCTAGGCGGACGTTCCAAGACCAAATCAGGGACGTCTTGAAAAAAGGCCAGGTCAAGAGTACCCTAAGCCGAAAGCATGTATGAAGTGAATAATGAAAGTGGACAAAGCGAAACAAGCATGTAACGATCGTAGCAAGTGGAAAGAAGTGGTCTCTGCCTACCCCTACGGGAAAGGGGTGGATTATATGTATGTATGTATTAAACTTATCCAATTGAATACATTAAAACATGCGAATATGAACAATACTATAAACAGGATATTGCATTCACGACCTCTTTTATAAATAGCTCACATAAATGGAAAACACCGTTACAACTACTAGATCAAATCGATCGAACACTATACTTAGCATATATAAAGACACTGATGAATGTGGACGAAGCGTGAGAGATCTCTAAGTCTGAAGGGAGTTACTAAGCTCTCAATATCCTCCGCTAGGGACTAAAGGGTAATGATATCACTAATTGTAATGTACATACTATACAAAACAGTGTACCTTTTACCTATTTGTTAACCAATTTTCTGTAGCGTTCGTCTTATTAAATTAAAAAAATTAAGTCGGTACATATGTCTTTTACATATTGAAGTTCCGAAACATTTGTTAAAGATTATAATAATATCCTCACGCCTTCCCACAAGGATCCCCGAAGGGGTAGGCAGAGGTGTATAGGTGCCAACGCGACAGATGGCGAGTCCATCGCCGTTACACCAGCACGACTATACATAAGCCGTTGAATTTCTTCTCAGACGTATGCAGGTTTCCTCTAGATGTTTTCTTTCACCGTAAAGCTGACTACTGTACTTAGTTTCAGAAAAACTCATTGGTACAGTCGGGATTTGAACTTGCGACTTTGCGTCGCAGGCAACCGCACGAACCACCACGGCTCTTTAAAGTTTAGGTAATTATTCCAATATTCATCATCGTCGAATTTAGATTATCTAGTAAAATTTTAAGTAATTATTTTGATAGACATTCACTACTCACAAAATCAAGGTACCTCTATATAGTGCCAACTTGAGCGTTTACAAGAGCGGTCGTATATTTTGCTCAGAATGTTCGAGAGTAGCTCGGACAAACTACCTCGCCAACCCAATTTTATATGTCCTGTTACTTTACAACCCCGGCAATTGCTGACATTAACCTAGTTACATCTGAAAAGACGCGGCTACTTTTGGAATAGGAATTTTAAAAGTGCTTCGGCTTATAGTTCCGATGCTGTAACACCAAACGTGAATATAATCCGACAGTATTCAAATTGATTCAGCAAAATAGCGGGGAGAGAGCCGTTACAGCCGAGTGGCTCAGGAGTCGCATACAAAAATGATTTCATGTTACGACTATGAGTTTTTCTGAACTACAGTACCTAAGTGATAAGTCACGAGACATCGAGAGGAAACATACGGTGAGAAATTCAAAGACGTACCTATTTATAATCGTGGTTGAGAAACAGCGACGGATTCGCTATCTGTCAACTAAAAGATCTCTGTGAAAAGTGAGTTTTTGTTTACTGCACACCCCTTGGGGGACTATTTTCGTAAGACGTGAAGATTACTACACTACACACTACTTAGTAACATACAGTTCATCACCCATCATCTCACATCATGATATTATCTCATCATCTCAATACAGTTACAATTATGACCGTAATATGAGTCTGAATTAAAGATAATAAATGCTTGACAGTAGGCAGACATTATACGAAACCATAGGTTAAAAAATATCCGTCTCTCACTTGGTCGATTTTCAGCAGTTTTTGGGAGGAAAATAAAAACCCTATGCCTATGGCTCCAGAACGGCTGAACGGAATGGGATGATATTTGGCATAGAGACAGATTATTCGTTGGATTGTCACATAGGATAGGGTGAAACTGCAAGTACATATAACAGAAAAGTATACGACCCACTTGTTAATTGTGAGAGAGTGAATGAACTCGGCATTTACCTCGTACTGTAATAAAATAGGATAAAGCTTTAAATAAGACATTCCGTATCCATAAGTCGCTCGGTTTAGTTGTAATTAAGAATGTTTAGTACTATTTTAATTTTAAGATTATTAAACAATATTGAATTATATAAAAAAAAATACAGAAGTGATGTGTATTAGTTTATGACCTGTGCTTTGTGAGAATTAAAAATTAAAACTTTTAATAAAATGTGTATTAAACGTAAGTATATAGAATAAATTTATTTATTGTCAATCTTCGATGACTATTCTTTATTAGAGATCGATGTTGTCAATAATATATTTGAATATTAAAGTACCATGCAGAAGCCTTCCAAAGTATAAATTAATTAATTAATTATTGAATTATATGTGTATTCGACCGTACGTACTTTATGATAAGTATTCGTTTGCATGTAAGAGTACATATATTTGTTGTTCACATTCATGTTTGCTCGCAATAGTCCCGAAGGAATATGCAGAGATGTTATGGGAAATAACTGTCATTCGTGTCAAACAAAGGTTGAAAGCATCTAGTGCCATTCACGGGATTGGATGCGCCCTATGTCCTAGTTAGTTTTACCTAGGATATTTGAAGAACACAATTTTCCACACACCCACTTTCCGCCAGTGTTATATTCTAGGTGCCAACGTGACAGATGGCGAGTCTGTCGCCGTTACTCAAGCACGACTACACATACGCCTTTGAATTGCTTCTCAAATGTATGCAGGTTTCCTCTCGATATTTTCCTTCTCCGTAAAGCTCGTGGTGTGACTAATCACTGTACTTAAGTTCAGAAAAACTCATTGGTACAGTCGGGATTCGAACTTGCGATCTTTGTGTCGCGGGCAACTACTCGCACCACTCGGCCACACGGCTTGTATGTATGTATTCAAGTTATTCACTGCGTGGATGTACATAATTTCAGTTGACACGTTGTGGGCAAAAATATTATAACAATGAATAATGATTGCGTTTGTAATGGTGTGCTTAGTGACAGAGCCCGCGCCGCCGCCACTGGAGCGGCGCCAAAGCTGACACTTGCGGTGAAAGTGCCGCCAATCGATACCACCCTAGCCATCTAAACAGCTGATAGCCCACGATACAACTACTTTATATATGTACTCTGTCTTACAATATACATATACGTGGTTGGTAAACGATTAACACACAAATACAAAACAAGATGTTCACGACTTAATTGTCAAACGTAAGCACGTAGGTATCATCAACACCAAACGTGTGACAATGAAAAACATCTGACGAACATGAAAACGGTTCAAGATAATGTATTATAGAAAAGTGATAATTAGGAAAACATATATAGTAGAGTAGGTAAAGTAATACTTGGCTCACCTCAATATCGGATGGGATTGCACGTGAGTTGATATAGGATAGGCGGTGTTGATGTGTCGGTGGTAGTGGTAGAGGTATCGGGACGTGGGGCGCATGCGCGGTGGTTCAGCGCGCGCACCCCGCAGTTACGGGGCCGCCGGCCACTCCGCCGGCACACCGACCCCGAGGCACACGCGCCCGCTAGCTGCAGCAACGCCGGCCCCTCGCGGCCCGGAGCCCTCGGCGCTTCCATCACCCTCCAGGTGCTCACCTACCGGGGCCAGCCCACGGACGCCGGCGTTCGCACACAATAAAGGTATACTCGCCTTAATGACATGTCTTGGTCGCTATTCATTTGGGGCGCAATGCCATATTTAATTGTGCAAAAATGCCGGCTCCTCATAGAATTGCTCGGGTGTACTGCATTATGACAAAACGGTAGAGCGGTGTATGTCATACGTACTCTTTTATCCGTTGGCTTAGACTAGCTGCCGTCCTCTAATTGATAACGCATTGTGTTTGACCTTCCCTCATTAAGGCTTCCTAGGCTGTCTGCATTATTGATATTGAATGTCAGCGACGTTTACCACCCAAGGCACAAAGAGAATTACTACGTTCTCAGGCCGTGACGCCATATCCCGCTAATTCCATACACGTAGCAACGTACCTGTCTAGATCTCCCATGTAGGTCAAAATAGAAATAGGTGAACGACTTCGCCTATTAATATGTTAACTTCGGAAGCATTTACTACAATACGTAAAAAAACGGTAGCGGACGTCTACGAATTTGCGGGCAGTTGCCAATTAAACTTTTCTAAGACAATTCCTTCAAATCACAGCCAAATGGCACTGTCATCTAGTAGAGAGTGAGTAGTGCGGTCTTTCTAGGTTTCCAGTCCACCATAAGAAAGAAAACTTGTCCTGGCAGATAAGGAAACTGTTGTCATAATCTGCTAACAAAGTCACTCTGAGTATCAAGGTCAGTAGCGCGTAGCGCGAGTGATATCGCGGGCCTACAGGCTACGGGAACCGCTTACCATGAGGGGCCAGACCATGACGTGATATTTCAGGCATGATTCTAAATTGTGAAAGGGGCGTTTAAACGTTCTTGAATAATGATTGCTATAGCATGACCTGATAGAACCTCTAGTAAAAGTGTAATCTGTCAAAAAAAGTCTATTCTATTCTATATCCGTATTTCCGGTTTTATCTACTAGGTTTATGGTCAGTGGTCTTGTGAATTATTTGGATGATGTAAATAGATTGTCAAGAAACACACTTATATATAAGTCATGTACATATTATGTACACTAATACAATATATCTGTACATATAAATAACAAAAAAAGATCCTTCTAACAATAACATTGATAGTGGGTGTTACACCTCTGCATATATGGTTTGGATTGGACCCGGTAGGTGGCGCTGAGATCGTGTTTTAGGATATTTTATTTTGAACCCAAGCGAAACTGAGTGTTACAGCTAGTATACATATGATTAATTGTAATTAAATATTCAATACCGCCAATTACTTAATACACTTACATAAATGAAAACTGCTTAAACATACATAGATATATATAACGGTAACTTTACTGATATCTGCGTTTGCAATTTGTTGAAAATTTTTACGTATATTTATATTGTATATTTCTCATAAATACGTATCATTACTCAGAGTCCCTCACGGGGTAGGTAGAGAGAGAAGAGCGCCAGTATATTTTTCAAATATTAAATATAAAACATTGTCACGTCGAATCCCTCACGGAATAGCCAGAGAGAGTAGAGCGCCAGTTCTTTTTGCACTTACATACTTCGCTTTGTCCACATTTATCAGTATCTTCATACATGCTCGCCGATTTCGAGTATGTACTTTTGATGAATGTAATGTCTATGTGACAACGCTACATTTGCTATTCCCGGTTCAATCCATCTCGGAGATAAGCGTAACACGAAATTCGTATTGTAGCCAATCTAGATATGCGCACTACAGTCTTTCGAGTCAGCATTCCAGCAACTTGTGCACTTCCCGTTATTAATCCCACCGTCAGCTGCCTAGATATTCATAGCCTTAAAGCCTATTACACGCTTTTTATTAGCTTCACTTGTATGTCAGTATGTCAGTATGTAACTCTCCGTGGGTAATTAGCGCGCCTGCGGCCTTTCTTGGTTCTCGTAGCCGTTTCTCTGGCTCCCTTTTGAAAAATATCGAACTAAAAAGTTAATAATAAATATAGTTTAAAAAAAAAACTAAAAAAACACGCTTTTTACAGAAAACTAAACTAAAAATAAAAAATAAATTTTAGTAAATTTTAATTAATAATAGTGTAAAAATTCTTAATAAATAATTTAAAAAAAGCGTGGGGTGCTTTTTATGATATTGTCGAAATAATAAATCTTCTATTCTTATAGATATAAGTATTTTATTGACAGATATCAATAAAATATTTAGAACTTTTGACACCATGCACCCCACGCTTTTTTTAAATTATTTATTAAGAATTTTTACACTATTATTAATTCAAATTTATTAAAATTTATTTTTTATTTTTTAGTTTAGTTTTCTGTAAAAAGCGTGTTTTTTTAGTTTTTTTTTTTAGTATCATATTACACCTTACTAGATGCCCTGCGGATTCACCCGCAATAAAATTGATTTCTATGGTAGTCTTTTTCTGGATAAATTCTAGATAATGGATGGATAGGAAATATATTATATTTTTTTATTCTGCAAATTAACTATTTCTGTTCCAAATTTCATCCAATTTCGTTAAGTAACTTTTGCGTGAAAAAGGAGAAAACGTCGTAACAAACTTTCGCATTTATAACATTAGTAGGATTGATAAGGCATGTAACCATAAACGGAGATCAAACGATATTTTTATGACACATCCTAGCTTTACCGTACGTCGTAAAGCTTTGTTCTATACTATGTTTATTTATTTAAATATCACATCAAACCCATCGAGGATTTCGCCCAAATAACACAAAGGTATCGTAACGTTGGGGCACTATAGTTAAGTCGTTATATATATTTATGTACGAATAGTCGCCCGCAACGGCAAGTTTGCAAATTCGAATTCCAACTGTACCAATTAGTTTATTTAAACTTAAGTGCAGTGTTCGGACCATGAGCTTGATAGGAAAATATTGAGAGGAAATCTGTGTACGCTGTAAATGTAATTCAATTTAAATCGTGGTTCGGATAAATCAACGTACTTGAGAAAAAAGGTGTTTCTGCACCTTAACCTTTCCGGGACCCTGAAGTTCTATCTGAGAGACTTGAGGACAGATGACAGATGGTCATGTCGGCCTCAAAATATCTATCTGTAGACAAGCGGGTAATTTTCACTACCAGTACTTGTCTTTTGGAAGATATAGAACCACATGAAAATAAGTATTACCTACATCTCCCTTTCGGCCTGAAATGGAGTATTGTCTAAACAACAACTTCACCAATTAAGGCCAAAAGGAGAATTAATATTAATTATGTCATCAAGCCATAAAGCCATGATCCATGACCTCGCCCAATCTCTTCAGGTCCAGTCTTTGAGTCCAGTATCGATCTTGACTTAGGCCACTTCAGCAACAAAGCCATCTCGAGCACTATTAGACTTTCTATTTGCATATGAAATTTTACGTTCCGTCTCAAGGCCGGTTCGTATTACATCTGTCTTGTCCGCATTATATATTCATTCAGGCGCCTGTAGGTATTAAATCTACGGATTACAATAGGCATTTGTAGCATTTGTAGCTAGATAATAAGGTCTGGCCTAAGGTCTTAAATGTTATTGTTGGCTGTAGTTTATATAAAGAAAGCCGTAAGTACGGAACATAATTAACTTACTCAATTAGTTATAAAAAAACAGTTACTTTGAATGATGGATACAGAATGTGAGCGCCTGAAACAGGGTTTCATAGATTCGTACTATCATCTCATTTTATAAATAGTATTATTATATTTTTTCACTGTTAACGTCCCGGTTTCAATTACAAATTGTAAAATAATATAGAGACAGACCTTAAGTCCTTTCGGGAATCCCAACGAGGGACATAATAAATTCATCCTTTGCAAATAGATCATAATTATGAAGAAACCTTATTTTAGAGGTACGCTGGCACTTATTTGTATAGGAGATGCGGCTACGCAACATACCTACTAAAACTAGAAACGGCTTGCCTCGGAATTCATTAAAAATCTTAATTAGAATTTTTCTCGCGAATAAATATCTTTCTCCAAAAATACCTAACTGGCGTGTAAAAGCTCCGTCAAATCCGTTCAGTAGTTTTGGTGTATATCGCGTTTGAACAGTCAGTCGCAGCGAGGACTGTTTAATAATTAATATTGTGATAAACTGGTGGGGCTTTTTATATCGACTTTTTTAAAGTATATGTATATGCATATTTGGTTTAGTGACATTATAATTGGCCAAGTTTATGGGCCATTAACAGACTTTTGATTGAATAGCGGCTAATGTGCTAAACGTTTTATAAACATATTTTTTGTTATACTACCTGTATTTCATAATAAGATATTTTACAAATACAATATTTTTAAGAATATAAAAGTAAAAGTTAGATTAAAACTACTTCCAAATATAAATGCATAGTAAGTAGCCAGAGAGAGTAGACTTACAAGCCTCTTTCGGTTTATCCTCATTCCTCAGACCTGAATTCCTCATTAATGGTCACCGGTTTCGAGTACTCTGGGCATAATTTGTATTCAGTCAAAGTCACAAACTAAATATTACAAAAAAATATTGCGAGCGGACATTGAACCCAGCGCCAGTACCTAACAAGAAGTCTGGCTTTGATATATCAAAACATCCACTATAAAGTCTTAACTTATCACAGAGTGAGAACACGGGTAAACAGATTACATATAGTGATATTATACATACTTAAAAAAACGGCATAATCTAGGGCTAACTTCTTACTCCGCCGGTAGTATGGTCGATAGACTTATCAGGAATTGGGTGATTGCCAAAATCACCATTAACCCGCCGCCGGGAACGACTAGGGCATGTCTGAGGCGAGAAATAAGGTTAGGAAAAGAATTCTTAATGGTATTTAATCGACCAAAGCTCCTATAATTTTTTCTTACTATATATTTTGTTTTATGAATTAAAAAAATCCTTGCAAGTTCAAATCCTTCATACAATAATGAAAACAACCATACTACCATCAACATCCACAGTACACGAATACAAACAGCGAACAACGTTTCAGCATATATATTGACTACTCTATCAAAGCGTCAAGGGTTGGGCGGTGGTGAATTATATGACAATTGGCGATAAACATTGATTATCTTTTGTGCAATAGATACAGAGAGTATAGCGCCAGTGTTAAGATATTCGATCTTTCGTTTTAGCCACATTTATCAGCCTCTTCATACATGCTCGCCGGTTTTTGCGTTATCCGATAACAATTCCCACGTAAATCGACTTAAATTAATTATTTCTTTCAAAGTATTTGCGAAAACTCAAATTCCCAGATATTAAAAGATTCAAGTAATCCTCAAATACTCAAGTCTCTTCCATCAATCACGAAACGTAATTCCTAAAGTATTTGTTACCAATAAAATCAGGTTACTGGATCACTAGAATGATAAATATATTCTAGACAGCTCCAATTAGACCCACTTCAATTAACTTAAGTACAACTGTCATCGAATATTTCCAGCGTTTCATTCGGCATACGAGTATCGTAACTGTCCATTTTACGTAGGTACTCGAATTTACATGTTATTTCTATTGTTATCTGGAACTAAAATATAACCATCTACGTGTAATAATGATGGCAAACTTTCTAGTAGCAATATACTCTTTTGAGTTCATCGTGTTAAGAAATAGACAGATACGGATGGAGGACTTTGTTTTGTAATATCTAGAGATATATATATTTATAAATCAGAGCCGAGAAAAAAGAGCCGTGGTGGCCGAGTGGTTCGAGCAGTTGCCTGCGACGCAAAGGTCGCAAGTTCGAATCCCGACTGTACCAATGAGTTTTTCTGAACTTAAGTACAGTGATTAGTCACACCACGAGCTTTACGGTGAAGGAAAACATCGAGAGGAAACCTACATACGTCTGAGGAGAAATTCAAAGGCGTATGTATAGTCGTGCTTGAGTAACGGCGATGGACTCGCCATCTGTCACGTTGGCACCGAATATACCTCTGGCGGAAAGTGGGTGTGTGGGAATTACCTATACACCTCTGCCTACCCCTTCGGGGACCCTTGTGGGAAGGCGTGAGGATATATATATATATATATTATATAAATCAGATCATTATTATTAAAGCTGGTCAGAATAAATAGTACTTATCTCTTTATTAATTAGCATTGACAGGGCTACTGTCTCTTATCTTAAACACTCGCGACACCCACGGATTCAATCCTCACGTGCAATACATTTATGCGTTGGGCATACGTATTTATTGGTAGATTTCGATGTAATATTTTTCATTAACCGATAATGTCTGTAGGCCAAAGGTCTCCTATGATTCCACCCATACATCTCATCACGCCGAGTCCCTAACGGGGTAAATTTGTAAATATAGCATATTCAAAATGGTAGATTTCAAGTCAATTTCTAAGCAGTAAAGCAGTAGTGCATTTTTGGGCTGTGCTAAGCTTATAACTGTGATTGAAGCATATCTTGAGGAAAATTGCAATTGTGGTAATCACTAAGTTTTGTTTTTGTTACCATGTTGACTGAAACAAAATCATAATATAGCCCGTTTCATTATCTACACAAACTAAGTTCACGTGATTCATTAAACTCTATAATAAAAGCCGATTAACGTTAAGCTTGATAAAAACGTTACTTAGTAACTTGAACCAAGCTCATAAATTGGTATTTTGAACTAACACGGCACGCTTACATATTGCTTTATAACGCGACAATTCTTGTCGAAAATTCAAAACACATTAGTTACTCAGTGCTGTGTGTGGGTGGTATGTAAATATATCATAATGACAGATGACAGTTTTTTTAATGGTCGGCCATTGACACCTGACAAAAACATGACACGGACAGAAATATTACATTCTAAAGCGATTAGTTTGCTTCCGTTCCGCTAAACTACCATGTGCTGTAGTAGAAAACTGTGAAGATTAAATTTCAGGTTGAAATCCTAGTGATATGAATCAATGACTTTCTTTTTCAGTTCTTTAAGTTCCCAGCTATACGGTGAACACTAAAGAGAACAAAATGTATGAAGTATCTTTGTAAATCACGTAAGCAGCTAAATATTATCTCCATGGAAAACATACCCTGTATGACTCCTCTGCCTGTCGATAAGGAGGCCCTTGTAGACCTCTAGATATTCCTATAGAGCTTACTCTTTGCAAAGAAATATATTTTAAGGTATATTATACATACATATTACCTTGCCAAGTCCCACACGCGGTAGGCAGAAAACGCCAAGGTTCTCTAAACCGAAAAACACTCTTTTGTTTTATCCATAATTATCAGTCTTCTCTTACATGCTGATTTCGAGAATGCTCCCATCCTTGATTGTTTCATTTTATTAACATTAGAATAGAGTATAATATATTCAATGTGTAAGTTTGTAAGGATATTCGTTACTGTATCACGTAGGAACGGCTGTACGGAATTGGGTTTTATTTGTCACACTGATAGATCAGCTTGATTTATTACATAGCATTTTACTCGAGAAAAAAATATACAAATACTGCAGAAAAAAACATTGAATTAAATTTAACGTGGGAGAAACAGAAAGGGGCAATCATGTATACAAAATTTTCGTTTCTAGGCGCTCAATGCCATGACCCTTCAGAAATACTTCCGTTACGCATAATTTAACAATTCTGTTGGAAAATACTTGAATGTGGGAAATATAGAAGTTAACGCCATTCGCTGAACGCAATCATTAGAAAGAACAAGCAATATTTGCGATGAAATTATAGCCTCTATTAAGGAAAGATATATTACATAATACTAGCTGTACCCCGCAGCTTCATCCGCGTTAAATCTATAATATATATATTTATTACTACACACCCGTGGGTAGTATCATATTAAGCATCCTCTATGAAATTCTCATGTGAAACCAGCTCTATTCGTGCACTGGTTTTTGAGTTTAGTGTAAACAGACCTTCAGAGACGCGGCGGGGGACTCAAATGTATAATATGTATTGATTGATTACTGTTCAATGTGGTAGATATACCTAAATATGTATTTACAATTAAAGCTTTAAGAACCATGAACATGTACTGATCACACAAATGACGTTAAAATATCGACGTTCAAGTATCGTCAGATACCGATTACTCGTCGGGATGGAACAACTCGTAAGGAAACAATGTCAAATTGGAAAATATATTGAAACAATTTTAATTTCAAAGCGAAGTCAAAGTGAGTAGAAAGTCATGAATTATTAATTAAATTTGTGTAATTTCATGAATCCTTTCTAAAAAGAAACTCCATCGGAGCTAATTACAGCAACTTCGAGAGTTGAAACTTTTATATGGGTGTCGTTACAACAGGTTCAGATACACCTGGTGTTCTTTTTATTCAACAGTGGTAACAAACGAGCTTACATTACGATGGAAAGCGGTTACCAGCACCCATAGACGCCTGTATCACTACTAACGTGATGCCGACTCTAAAAGCTTATTGAATAGCGTTACTATATAGTTCCTTAAACTTATTCGCATAAGGACACCCACTTGGATTAGCCAAGTGGGGGTCCTTATGCTTATCAGGATAAGAGTAGAAGCGTTTGCACTTGAATCCAACAAAAATAATAACATTACATAGATAATACGTACACATTATTTACAGGATTATCTTTAAATCCTTGCTTATTTTTAATTATACTTCTAGGAGTCAATTTAACGTATTTTCCTAATGTTTTTATTAAAATGACTATGCTAGCGAAGCCGCAGACTAAACATTCGTAAGAAATAATTTTCAACAAGTTACACAGTCCACAAAAAATAGAAGGCAGCTACGAAATCTGAATATTATTGACCTGAATAAATATGAACACAATATAATTTTATGGGATTGCGATCAAATGGAGCACCGCTCTACATTTTGTTCCTCAATTACGCTTTGCCGAATCTTGGTTTTTAATTGAAGTATAACCTATATGAACTCAATTACACTTGATTCTCTCGATATCTTTTGATTGGCGCAAAAATAATACAGTTACCATTTGTCCTTTATGTAAATAATGTTGCATTACTACTCTATTGGAGACTTTCTAGATAATAATATTTTGAGATTCCACATAATTGACCTAGACAAAGCTATAATTATTTATATAGTTAAATGTATACAAAAATACATAGGATATCCGAGACAAACACACATCGGACATCTACCCAATTGTACCCTACATCGAATACTACCTAATTGTACCCTAGCGGATATCGAACCCGCGACCTGAAACTTCGCAGCCATAAACTCTGATCACTAAATCAGACGGCCTTCAAATGTACAGGAATTATTTTTTATTACACTTACAAAGAACTTTTCTGTGGTATTCTGATGTACTTCACATGGTCGTGCTAGGTTGCTTATGACGTTACCACGTTCTACCAATAAGATGGATCTAAGGGCAATCAATTTGGTGAAAACAGATTTCTGATCTTCTAACGATGTATACAAGATACCAACGGCAAAATACAGAAGAAATACCCTTCCTTAACGCAGCACTATAAATAGGTAAAAACTATGGTGTATATACATTTGCATTATTATTGATTCCTTTAGTCCTTAATGGGATTACTAGAGATGTTACACGTGTGTAAAGTGAGCGATGTGAGATTGACAAGGCATCGATCGTGAGCAATGCGGTGTTCCCGCCTCAAGGGCGACGGCTACCAGCCGGCGATTCGCACGCGACGCGACGCGCATTGCGACACCTCTAGCGATACATTTTGCTTAAAAAGCTATGTATTTGGGATGGTATTTTTATTTAGGTCTATTTGATGTTAGAACATACATATAAGGTGATATTTTGACGGTAACCAGGCCGAATGGTTAAGGTTTTTTATATGAAGTGATACGTATACTAATAAAGACTTCATATATTCGAGACTTCCCACAAGGGTTTCGGAAGGGGTAGGCAGAATATCCAGAAACCCGCTTTTCGACAGAGATATATTTATTTTGTGGTGCCTTGACAGATGGCGAGTCCATCGCTACTTATACGACATCTGTCACGGTGCTTATATACTTATAAATAGCATAGCAGAGAAGGTTCTAATTTCAATAAATAGAGATCTATTATTCGTAGATAGATTATTATTCAAAAATGTATTCCCTTTGATCAACAGTTCTTCTCAGTGAATAAAAAATTTTACAAAGGTTTATAAGGATGCGCTTAATTTTTCAGTTGCTTATGCCAAATTTCCATCGAGAGTAAGGCTACTAACGAAATAAGGTTTTTAATTGACGAAAACTAGCCAACTTATTCCGCTTTTCATTAAGTTAACAATTAACTGACAGGGTGGTTCATCTGTATCATGTCTGACACTGAAGTTTCCCCGGTACGATAAACTTCTTAGGCTTGTTCTTTTACTTTCAAACTAAAAGCTTTTGTTGCAAATCTGAAAAAATCTGCTGAATATTATAGAAAATGCACTCGTCATGTGTCGTAGCAAATGTAGCAAGCGTGGGTTTTGATATTTCAATAAATCGTTATGCGCTACGCACTGCTACGTTTTCGTAGAGGCATTGTAGCCTCGTAGCTTGATATATTTATCACATTGCAGTTATAATTGACGTAATATTTTTTCATTTATTGGCTACAACACTGAATCTGCCGTTTAAAAGTACTTAATAATAAAAGTTTATGTTACTAACTTTACGGCATGGCATTTTTTTTTTTTTGTATAGTCTCTCGTAGCGTGAGTTCCGGGAACTTTTGCTACTTAACCGGTCAATGGCGAGACCTAGGCCTCCAGCCAGGCACTTTATTTCTAAGCAACACAGCTAAGGGCACCCCCTGTGGGGTACGAACCTCGGCTTAGGGCGTTGCTGGATCGCGAGCAAGGGAGCTGGGCTGGACTGGGTTTACGGCATGGCGTAGGATAACGGTTATTATTTGTACTCATAAAAGCGAAAGGGGCAGATTTATAGGCCTCTTATATAAATACCTGGGACAGTCCCCAATTTAGGGAAAGCTTGTGTAATGGTAACTAGACAACAATATTTTTACTAATATAGATAGATAAATACATAGGACATCCAAGGTACAAATACTCGTGTTCAACTCACAAATAACTGCCCTCAGCAAGACTCGAACCCACGACCTCAAGTTTCGCAGTCAGGAGCTCTAACCATTAGACCGGCCGGTCGTCATATATCACTTATAATTATTGAATAATATTTTATGACTTTTTTTTAATGACCATGTTGAAGTCCACTTTTCCTTGTGATACGACTCTACCTTCACTGGGTAATTGGTTATAAGCGTGATTTTACAACGTAATATAATTAAACCTGCATGCAATGAAACAGGTTAATTGTAGACTCTGTTACATTGAGACCTTGTGTGAAATACACGAAGTATATCGCGCCCAGAAAGTCCAAAGCTTATAACAAAGAGGGCCTTGCGTACCCTCTGATAAGCATTGTAAATATTTGTACGGCTCCTATAACACAAGAATATAATTGTACTGTTGCAATGCAAGCAAGCAAAATGTTACATCGGCACATTTTAAAAGAACTTTCCTTAATGAAAATCTTTTGTGTGTGTTATTTCCATACAACATCTTAAATTCGTGTATAACAATAGAAAATAGTATTTATTACCCTAGAGCATCAATGTTAATCTTCTTCTTTCTTTTATTCAAAAGTGAATCGTCGTTAGTCTCGCTAAAACTATAGTATGGCACGACCGATTTTGATGTTATTTTTTGAGCATTCGCATGGATACTTGCATGTTTAGGATTTTTGACAGGATTGCTAGTTATGTATAAACAAATCTCTGCCAATAAGATAAGTTATTAAGTATATCCTTACGCCTTCCCACAAGGGTCCCCGAAAGGGTAGGCAGTTGTGTATAATGTGTGTTGTGTAGGTTGTACCTATATAAAATTGGGAAACGTGTTATACTAGTGTTTAGTGTTTACATGCCCACAGACGCAGCTAACAACTTACACGAATTCACGGATTGCTTTAGTCAGGTGTGTGCTATTGTCGAAAATAGCTCGGTTGAGGCTGTTTATATATTAGGAGACTATAATGCGCACCCTGGTGAATTATTTGGTAATGAGTTGGATAATTTATGTACTGAACAACAATGGATATGTGCGGATATAATTAAGCTAGGCAGGGACTTAAATAACTATACATTTGTAAGTGATGCGCATGGAAGTACAAGGTGGCTCGACCACTGTGTTGTCAGTCACTCTGCTTGGCAAACAATCAGTAATGTCTGTATTAAGTATGATTCCTACTGGTCAGATCACCTGCCTTTGGTGATAGAGTGTGATCTAGACATAATTACATGTAAAACTAATTTTAAAATAGATGATTTAGATTGCAACATGGTTATCTGGGGCAATAGAACAATGAAGCAAATAGACAATTACAAAGATACATGCGATAGTAATCTTAAGCTGCTTGATTGTCCCCTTGATCTTAATAAATGTAAATATAAAACTTGTTCTAATACACAACATCGAATTAAGATAGATCAATTTTATAATGAAATTATAAAAATATTAAGGAATGCAGCCATAAGTAGTGGGCCGGCTCTAAATGCTAATAATAGACCTAGAGGAAAAGTTATTGGCTGGAACAGGCACGTTCGTGATGCTCACAGGGAGGCCAGATTTCATTTCTTAAACTGGAGCTGGTGCAATAGACCAAAATTCGGCAAACTATACAACGATATGTGTCATAGTAGGAAGGTATTTAAGCAAAAATTGAAATGGTGTCAGGATAATGAGGAGCAGATAAAAATGGACATTATTGCGGAGCACCGGTCTGCTAAGAACTTTGCCGGTTTTTGGAAAGCTACCAATAAATTGAACTTGAGACCTGGCCTCCCTGTGAGCGTTGAAGGTGTAAGTGATAATGCTAGCATTGCGGAACTGTTTAGAAATCACTTCGCAGTAAGATCACCTCTAGGACCTTCTATAGTAGTGCATGAGGCTGATTTACCGGTACCTCATGAGATGTTTAATGTATCTGCCGAGCAAATCTCAAAAATAATACATAATATGTCTAAAGGTAAGTCTCCGGGTCACGACGGGCTCAGCATTGAGCACCTTAAATATGCAGGCAAACACTTACCTCGCGTGCTTGCTACGCTCTTCACGTTGTGTCTTAATCACTCACACTTACCGTCTGATTTAATGAGGACTATTGTTGTGCCCGTTGTGAAAAACAAAACCGGGGACCAGGCAAATAAATGTAACTACCGCCCAATATCACTAGCTACAGTGGTGGCTAAAGTACTAGACAGTGTGCTGAGCTCTGAACTTGATAAGCATTTAGTTACAAGCGATGCTCAGTTTGGGTTCAAGCCTGGCCTATCGACTGAAAGCGCCATACTAGCTGTTAAGAACACTGTGCACTATTATACGGAAAGACGTACACCTGTGTATGTATGCTTCCTCGATTTATCAAAAGCTTTTGATCTTGTGTCCTACGATGTACTGTGGGATAAGCTAAAAAGAACGGGGGTGCATGCACAGGTGCAACATCTTTTTCATTACTGGTATGCCAACCAAACTAATAATGTAAGGTGGGCTAGTGGACTCTCTGAAACATATGGGCTGGAGTGCGGGGTGAGGCAAGGGGGACTGAGCTCGCCTAAGCTCTTCAACCTGTATGTGAATGAGCTTCTGGTGGAGCTCAGCAATGAGCGTGTCGGCTGCGTGATTGATGGGGTTTTTATGAACAATATCAGTTACGCAGATGACATGGTCTTGCTGAGTCCCACCGTCGGGGCGCTCCGACGTCTGCTAGCCCGCTGTGAAGAGTATGCGCATGGGCATGGACTACTGTACAATACGAGTAAAAGCGAGTTCATGGTCTTCAAGGCACGAGGTAAATGCCCATTGCTAGTGCCCGCTATCCAGTTGAACGGAGTAAATATAAAGCGGGTACACAATTTCAAATATTTGGGTCACATTGTAACCGAGTGCCTCGATGATCAATTAGATATTGAAAGGGAACGTAGGGCATTGGCGATCAGAAGCAATATGCTGGCACGCAGGTTTGCTCGTTGTAGTAAGGAAGTCAAAATAACACTATTTAAGGCATACTGCCAAACCTTCTACACGAGCAGCCTATGGGTCTCATATACGCAGAGATCGTTTAATGACCTACGTATCCAATACAATAACAGCTTTAGGGTTCTGATGGGGTTACCCCGATTCTGCAGTGCGTCTAACATGTTTGTAGGAGCGCGAGTGGGTGGCTTCCATGCTATAATACGCAAAAGGACTGCCTCCATACTCAACAGAATTCGGGGTAGTACCAATAGCATCCTCCAAGTGATTGCCGATAAATATGATTCGGCAATCATGAAAGCGTTTGTTCGAGTGCTGGTCAGATAATCCTATTTGAATATATCTGACCAGCACTTTTGCACACATGTGTTAAATTATATTTACTAACATAGATGTAAGAAAATCATTTACTAACAAAATGGACACTGTCTGAATAAATAAATTTATTATTATTATTATTATTATTATAAAAGCACACACTCGCTTTCCGCCAGAGACATATTTAAGGTGTCAAAGTGACCGTTGACGAGTCCGTTGCCGTTAATCAAGCGTGACTGGCTATACATACGACTTAGAATTTCTTCTCAAACGTATGCTAGTTTCCTCTCGATGTTTCCCTTCACCGTAACACTGTTACTAGCCACTGTACTTAAGTTCAGAAAAACGCATTGGTACAGTCGGGTTTCGAACTTGCAATCTTTCGGCCATTATTAAACTAAAGTGAGTTCTGAAAACCCCAATCACCGCAGGCAAACAACACGACCCAAAAGCAGTACTTTTGTACTGTGAAAAACAGTAGATCTGCATAATAGCTTTAATAACATGCACAAACCTTGACCCGATGCAGTGAAGTGGGTAAATTATGTTTCCGGAATTCAAAGGTCATTCGGAATCCGGACATAATCATATTAGCGATAAAACCCGCTTAAACGGTTATTGCCTTATACGAGCCCTGCTTACTTTATGACCTTCTACTGCATATAAATGTATACGTGTATCGTAACTACATACTTAAAATATATTTTCTGGGAACCTTTCAGTAATAAAACATGACGTTATGAATGATGCCCGCTGATGCCCGAAAAACAATTTAATATATATTTTTTTATTAAACTAAAACAATTACGGTATAAATAATCTACAACATTTGTTCCCCACTCCATCTTCATATAGAAAAATATAACATATACGATTATTTTATACTAAAATCATTATATGCTTTTTATAATAGAAATAAGAATGGAATATTATTCTAGTTTAGTGTACCGTAAGTCGATTTGATAACCAGCTGATACACAACGACCGTAAAAGTCTCTGTGTCGACCGAAATTGAACATTATAATGCTTGTTTCAGAGATGGAAATCGTGCCTGAGGGGAGAAACTTTCGATTGGTAACAGAAGAAGAGCTTTCAGCTGTGGCTGATTTCTTAGTGCAGTACATGCCAGAGTCGCTAAAGGTAATTTTGAATTCAGAACCACGTGACGTCTACTGTCTGAAATAATTTGAAAAACGAACTTAATCGTACTGTTTTCGATTACAAGGTCATGTTTCCCGGTTATCGAGTGAACGCGACCTATTAAATAAGATTCGTTCAGGAAGTTACTTATTAGCGATTTCTACTCTCTTTCAAGGTGATGATAACACTATGTCGTCTTAATTCTAATTTTAGTTTCATCAGACGATTAAAACATATCTAAACAACAAGGTGTGGGACTTCCATTTTTATGTAGCGAAGAACTGGCCAGAGGATCCGATCTGTCTGCATTTCCCGGGCTGTACGAGCACGGTAAGTAGGTAACGTTAACGTCATCACCAAGAATCATATATTTTTTTTTTATTTCAAATAACTATAATGTGGCCATACAATAGACCACTTATATAAATTATAATAATATATAAAATATATATATCCTCACGCCTTCCCACAAGGGTCCCCGAAGGGGTAGGCAGAGGTGTATAGGTAATACCCACACACCCACTTTCCGCCAGAGGTATATTAGGTGCCAACGTGACAGATGGCGAGTCCATCGCCGTTACTCCAGCACGACTATACATACGCCTTTGAATTTCTTCTCAGACGTATGCAGGTTTCCTCTCGATGTTTTCCTTCACCGCTAAGCTCGTGGTGTGACTAATCACTGTACTTAAGTTCAGAAAAACTCATTGGTACAGTCGGGATTCGAACTTGCGACCTTTGCGTCGCAGGCAACTGCTCAAACCACTCGGCCACCACGGCTCTTATATAAATTAATATGAATATTATACAGATTCATCTTTCGGCCCTTTGTAACGTAGACTCCTTGTTCTTGAATGATAAATATAAATAATACACAATTTTAATTGTGTATTATTTATATTAGCCACGTAGTTATAATTATTTTTTTGAATAAACGTCGTTCCTTTTTACTGGTTCTTCGTTTTTATATAAATAATTTTGTAATAAAGTGTTAGTAAAACAACGAAAGCGGAGGTTTACAACTTTAATTAATTCTCTCATAAAACTTCTTGAATTACTTAATAAGAAAAATATTTTTCTTACAAGCAGCAAATATGTGTGCTCTGACAACTCAAGCGCTAAACTGTCAAGATTTTGACGTTTCACTTTCGTGGGAAAATATTTTTCCAACCGTACAATCACGACGGGTCGTTAACACCTCGAGTGGGCTTCAGCGCTCCAACATCGCGAGTGTTGCTTTTGCATAATGTTGCCCTTTTAAATAATGCCTCGACTTTGTACATTTACTTTTTGAAACTTGAAATTAAGAAACTACTTCTACCAGCGGCTTGCTACGTTACTACGGACTGCGCACCAATACTTTCTGATTGTAAAAAAGGATGTATTTAAATCAAAGTATTAATTTTTTGTTTAATATCATAAACTTGATAACTTTTAGCAATTTAAAGGCCCATTGATAGAATCTGACTACAGCCCCGCGCGGACTTGATCCAGCACTGACCTTTATACATATTTAATATCTATACTAATACATATATTAAATATTTAAGTTAGAACGTATTGATAGATGTTTGTTATTCAATAACGCCAAAACATGCTGAGCGGAATTGTATGAAATTTGGACACAGGGATGGAGAGATCATAATATGGAATAGGTCATAGGGCATATTATATCCCAAAGAAATTAATGGTAAGGCTCGATCATTATCATCAATCATAGATTCCATAACAACCTTCTCTATATTATAAGCCAACCTTCACTTATTGGAGATGTACCTGTCGAATCGATGCACCAAGAATAAGAATTAACGTCTCATAACTTTAATCAGGTGTATTTTTGATTTGACGACGCTTACATGAAGGGAATTCTTTTTACCGTCAAAACTGTAAGATTTGAGTAACTACTATAGTCATATAAGGAACATTCCTTGTGTGCTTTCTTTGTTTAGTTCTTTGTCCCGGAAACTTCTATACAAGTTCGTTCAAGCATTATTATTGAGCGCAGTTTCTACAGTTACACTGTACCGAGCTTTCATAGTTTTGTTAAGCAAAGCTTTTGAAACTTTCAAATGCATAAATGAATTTATAACTTTTTAATTTTTACTTAATCAGTGTTTTGTTAGTCGATTTATTAATTTTAGAGAAGCATTTCTTGATAGAAGGATGCCCCGGACCAGCGCTTTAGAGGAGCTATCTATATAAAATACTTACCATAAGAACATGACAGTTCCCAAAACTAACGCTGTTTAACAGCAATTGGCCACGTGTGTTTATTTTATCTTCTTTCTAACTATTATCCAGCCGAACAACCAGAACATATACGAGAGCGTAACGGTGTTCTGCCCGTCGGAGCGTGTGGAGCTAGTGGACCTGGTGACGTCAGAGGATAGACTCCTCGACCTCTCGCAGCCTCTGTACTTGAACTTCACTCACGAGGCCATCGTGCAAGGCTTCGAGAAGCGCTATGAGGCCCACGATAAGATCACTGGTGATGTCTATGTCTGTGATAACCCCCCGGAGGATGCGGCAGCTGACGAGTAAGAACTTTACACATAATATAATTAGCTACAATTAAAAAAATATTAATATATTTTGGAATGTGTTCGAACATAGAAGATGTACTGTTAGTTAGAAGCATAAATATGTTTTCTAGAAATATATTAGGTACCTATGGATTTTATTTTATGCGGAAAAAGTCGCAAAAAATTGCTAGTAAGTATTAAGAATGTATGTATGTACGTGTGTGCAGATTGCCACCGGACGTGGAGTTAGTTCGGCTGCAGCCGGAGCACATGAAGGCGGTGCACGACCTGTACCCGGCGAGCGACATCGAGTGCCGGGAGGTGTTCGAGAAGCTAGTCGCCGAGCTGCCGGCCTACGGCATCTTCGTGGAGGGCGAGTTGGCCGCGTGGATGGTGCAGTCGTACTACGGCGCCATGTTCTCCATGCAGACGCGGCCTGAGTTCCGCAGGAAGGGCTACGGTATCTACCTCGCACGGCGGCTCACCAAGGAAGTCGCCGCCCGTGGATACAAGCCCTTTGTCGTCATTCGTCCTGAGAACGACGCGTCCCGCTCGCTCTACACGAAACTCGGCTTCGAAAAACGTTTCCGAACGGTGCGCGCCGTATTGCGCCCCCGCTAGCGCGTAGTTGGTCTCTAGCAGATTTTATTTTTTTAAGACTTTTGAAAAATCAATTTAGCTTGCGATCTTTGATCGCTTAGAGAATTTTAGTAGTAGCTTTAAGATTGGAACTTAGAGCGGCTAGTGCTCTCGGTCTGCCAAGGCCTCAACGAAGGGCGTTAGCGCCGGTAGCTTTCAAGTATAGGCCTTTTCAATATTTGCCGGCATTAGCGTCTTATGCCCTCTCGTAACCATTAACTGTTGGAGAGGACAACGAATGGCTTTCTTGTTAATGTATATCTCATACTATAAATTAGGCCAAAGTTTTTGGTAAATCCTTTTGGCTCTCAGTAAGCTTCATGAAACCAGATCCGAGAGCGGTAGCCCGCGTTCTCTGGCGCTAGCCTCGTTATTGATCTCAGCGACCCTAGTGGGGGTAGGTGCGGGGAGCCCTACTCCTCTAAGCACGCAGACAGGGCTCCGGCGCGTGTCGCCACCGTTAATCTCTAATCATTAGGCGAACGCTTCATTACCACTCGTTGATCGAGCGGAAACTGTTCTGTCTCATGGTTTATAAAATTGTTGGGACCCGTTATGACCTGTATGTGTGATAAAAAAGTTAGCGTTAACATTGATGAGTTTAATGTTAATTATAAAGTACATGAGAAAGAAAGGTTGCCGTGGATGCACTCCAGTTGCACAATTCGACATAAATTTACTTCTCAAGCACCGTGATGACTATATATAGGAATGCAACTATGATTAATACGTCATACTAGGGTATCATTTCTTATAGTAAATAAAATTGTGCAGAGAGAGGTATCAAGGGCCTTACCATGACGTTCTATTGTTATCATTATGTGAAAAGAACGGATGTATGAAATATCCATAAGTATGTCTCTTTCACACACTTAATACACTCGTAATGGCATAAGAACGTCATAGTAAAGCCACAGAACGGTAAAGGAAAGATGTGACAGATTTTGACAAGAAAACAGTTTAGCTTCTAGAATAACTGAAAACTATTACCTGAATATTATTGCTTAGATGCGTATAAAATATATGAAGTCCTTATACTAAAGTATACTTTATTAATGTAGTTTTAAATATCAACTTTTTTAAATCAATTTTTTTTTACGAAATACAAGATGCGAGGGAAAATCATTTAAAAATTTGATACGAAAGTAGATAGGTAGGTATTATAATACGGGAATGTATTGAAAACTATAATCAAATTGTGTAGTGACGGAAATGTTTATACGAAAATGGCTTTTAATATTGTCATTTAATTTTGAATTTATTTACATTGTAATCGATATTATTATTGTGTGATAAGTAGGTATTTATGATTGATTCTTTGGTTTGCATCTTTATTTGTAGACTGTTTAACTGTCTTCCTGGAAACTAATGTTCAGATAACAGCACTTCGTCAGACATGGGTCGTGTTTGTGGGTTTGAAAAATTAGAACACTAAGTATATCTTAACGTTATTTCACCAGGTCTATTCCAACAAGTTACACCCATTAATGCTTACAAAATATTTATGGGCACTGCTGTCTTTGCAGTTTTTTTTTAATTTGGAATGATATGCATAAACAAAGAGGTTCAGCTGTATGATTTTAACATGTATGTGTGTGCTACGCGATACCTTTTTCAATTGTGAAAATTTTTGTTATCCATACATTAGTCCCCTACAAAAAAAAAGTGTATGGCTTCAAAATGGAATCCAAGTCGTTCCGCAGTTTTGGAATACAGTTCACAAAATACGTATTTTCAACAACCAAAATTTTGCTCAATCAAGAGGAGCTTCCACTGTGCTTAGATGAAATTCAAATAACGGCCAAATTTTTGTCTTTTGTGTAGGTGACTATATTTTATGTTGTGCTTGTTTATGACGAAAACTTAAGATGTCAACGAAAACTGGACCTTAGAATGTTGAAATAATATTCATATATTTATGATAAATATTATAAGAAAAATTCAAAATTTATCACTTGTTGCCATTATTCGATAACCATGCAGCGAATTCGCTGCTATGGCCAGTAGTATATAAATCGTTTGTTGAAATCTGATATCTCAGTAGGTACATTAAAACGCTAGTATCCATGTATGAAAAAGAAACAAAAAACTACGCTTCGAGGGGATACAGATGAAGCGGACTATATTTAAAAAAAAATTAACCTGTATATTTACAAACGTGACTCAAAATATGGAATCATTAACCATGCCATCACGCTATCGCTTCCCTACCTAAGTAGGTGTCAAATAAGTAGATCTACTTTTCTTGAACTTTATAATTATAAGAAAGATTTACTTAACACTATATTGTACCTTATTTAAAAATAAAACAGGACACACTCCGTCCTCAGAACTGCAGTTGACTTTCAAGATCGCTGTATGATTTTCTGCAGATAATGAAGTATGTAGTGTCCGTTTGTAACTATTATTGAATAAATATCCATTACAAAACTTACCTCGCTAAGGTATTGAAAACAATAAAAACATAATATCAATATAATGAGTTTGATTTCGTCTTCCCACAAGGGTCCCCAAATGGGTAGACAGAGATTTGTAGGTATGCAGTACCGACATACCCACTTTTCCGCCGGAGATATATTTGAGGTGCGACCGTAACAGATGGCGACTCCGTCGTTTCTGAAGCACGACTATAGGTACAAATATCTTTAAATTTGAATTTCTTCTCAAACGTATGCAGGTTTCCTCTCGATGTTTTCCTTCATGTTGTGGTGTGACTAATCACTGTACTTAAATTCAGAAATTTTAAACCCAAATGATACAACGATCAGCTTTGGTATCGCTTGTGCAGCTGTTATGAACAAATACTTACCTATATTATTACTTGTAGGTATTATAAAACAAAAATGGTATGTATGTCAAATCAAAAAGGTGGGGAAAAAAGGTACTGAATTAAAAAAAATAGAATTTTAGGAAAACTGGTCACGCTCCACAGTGGATTTAAATTGGGCTTTAGCCACATCACTAAATACGAAGTTTTCGATTTCATTTGCAGCGTTAGCTATGTGGATCCTTAAATTTTAAATGTTTGGCATAGGTGGAATATTAAAGACCAGGCTCTTAATGTGCCCCCACACGTCATCCATTGGGCTATTATTATTATTATTAATCCATTTATTTCAGGCAACACAATAAAAGTACACGTACAAATATAGGTCCCATAAATATATACCTTAATCTAACATACATACAAACTTTATAACAATATATATGTTGAAGACTAACATACATAATTAATAAATATCCTTAGGGGTTTCCACTCTTGCGCGCATCCCTATAACACCGGTACACGATTCCTGCAGGCTAGAAATCGGATTGGAAGAACATGTCACGATACTTTGCACGCACCTTGAGAACGTACGATTTGAAATTCGTTTCTCTCGCAGACTCAAGTCGCTGCAAGTGTAACTGCATCAGTGACGGGTCTTTGCACCAAAACTTTGTCCTCTCCTTCACAAATCGCAGTATATCCTCGCCTGACGTTTTAGGATCCAACCTTGATATATATATTGCGATGGTGGGATCCACAACACGCAGAGTGAACTCCGATGCGACGGTGGCGGTGGCGGTACCTCGACGATTATGCGATGGGCTCGTCCGGCTTTTCTTCTTCACCAGGGTGAAGCCTTCATCGTCGACCTTTGGTTATGATTGGGACACCTTGCTGGCCATAGTATAGGTCCTCCTCTACCAATCCACCAATGAAGATTTTTTTTTATCTAACCAGTGGTGGACGGTAATACTGTCCGACGCGTATATCAAATAACCCTATATTTAGCAAAATATATCCAAAGATAAAATGTAGTCAACTGAAGGACTAGTATCCACAGCATGAATAAATTAAAACAAAGTACAATCAGGCACCTATTAATAATGTAAAAAAAGCGTGTTAATAAACAAACCAACAGAAATTATAGGAAAATCTCAAATTGCCTCTGATTACATGAATACGTTTTACTCATTCAGTCCATCATTGTCAAATATACTGTCAAAACTGTCATTCATTACCTAGCCATTTTGACATTTATGCAAGCAATATGGCGTTGTGTAAGTTATGTTAAGCATCAGACATGTGATGTTTACTACGAATACATAGTGCATTACAATAGTATGTTACAGATTAAAGTGAAATTGTGATATAAAAAATTGCTATATTCCTTACTAACTATAAGAAATGACGACCTTAGTAAACAAAATCGTAATTAAGCGTGAGAGTAGAACTCCTGAGAGAAAGATAAATGATTCTGCAAAGTCCTCGAGTGAAATTCTCTCCGAGTTATTTGGCGCCTTTAACGCAACTCCACCGAAGATTAAAGAGGCTTCCGCAAAAAAGTCAAAGAAGAATAAGAAAAAACATAAAAAAGATAAGAAGAAGCGTTCCCTTAGTAGCAGCAGTAATAGTGATTCAGACGACAGCGACTATTCCCACAAACGCAAAAAGCGGAAAAAGACTAAAAGCAAGAAACGTAAAGTTAGTCGTTCCCGCTCTTCATCTGGTTCAAGAACTCCACTATCGTTAACCCCTATCATTGATCACGTCAAGGTTAAACATGAAACAAATAACAAAACTGAAGTTAAAAAGGTTAAAAAAGAACATGTTAAGAGTGAACCCAAAAAAGTTAAAAAGAGACGTGATTCAAATAAAACTGTACATACTCCAGATACTACACCAAAACACTATATGAACAATTCTATTCTACCCATGCCGGAATCCCCTAGAAGTCCGGAATCTCCCAGAAGTCCGGAATTAGATGTCAATGACCTACGGTTTAAATTGGATAATAAGAATAATACAGTGGATTGCAGTGCAGAAGACAAAGCTAAAAGTAAAATTCTAATAAAAAATTTGAAATTCAGTACAGTATTTGAAGAAACTGTGAAAAAGGCTGAAGAAGAAGCTAGGCGGCGGGCAGAAAAGTATGAAGATTGTGAATATTCAGATCTCTCAAGTAGTTCTGTGAAAGACATTACACCCAATACCACGTTTCCAAAATCCTCGGATCCTGGTGGTATGTTGAAGAAACAAACAGTGGAAGAGCCAAAAATGTAAGTTGAACTTTAAATATTTACAAGGGTTATTAAAGAAGGGTTTTGTTATGTTAGTGGTGATATATACATATATCCTTAATAAAACTGGTCCTCTAATTCAATATAAGTGTACCCCAATTTGGATGGTATATAATAATATAATAATACTTGGGACAATTGCACACAAATTGACCTAGTCCCAAAGTAAGCAAAGCTTGTGTTATGGTAACTAGACAAGGATATATTTACTTATATACATTTTTTTTTTCTTTTTTTTTTTTTTATACAACAAGAGTGGCAAACAAGCATACGGCCCACCTGATGGGAAACGGTTACCGCCGTAGCCTATTTACGCTCACGATACCGAAGTATAACTTGCGCGTTTTCACTCTGTGTTCGGAGAGTTATAGTGTGTTGGCAGCATAATGGGCTTAATGCCTCTGCTTCCAACACAATGTAACAATCCTCCCCCCTCCCCAAGGAGCTCATTACTGGAAACCTTATTCACCGCGTAGGAACACAACACAAAAAAATTGTGTTATTTGGCTACGGACTTCTGTAAGGTGGAGGTCCTGCCCCAGTCGGGCAGCTCCGAATTCGAACGGGAAACCCGTTATGCCCTACCTCTCTTTAGATACATTTATTTAGATAAATATATATATACTTAAATACAAAGGACATCCAAGACTAAGGTACAAATACAAATATAAGGTAAAAATCTAGCTTACACCCACCATCTCAGCTAATGTGTAGCCTGATTATATAAAATATTTACGGAAGTACATGCAATCTACAATCATATGATACTACGTCTTCTCAAAATAAATTACAGGGTTGAAGAAGAGAAAAGCAGTTCAAAGAAGACCAAGCAAACAGAAAGTTCACACAAGTCATCATCACACAAAGAAAGTAGCAGATCTCGCAAAAGGTACTACAGAACCTACATACACACGTATCATCACGCCAAGTCCCTAACGGGGTAGACTTACACAATTAACTCTCTAGACTTACATACCTCTTTCGCTTCGTCCACATTCATCAGTCTCTTCATACATGCTCGTCGGTTTCGAGTACTCTTAACGTTCCCGTCCTTGAGAGTCCGATCTATTTGATCCAGGTAGTTGGAACGTGGCCTTCCTCTGCCTCTTCTTGCACACACTTTTGCTTTGTATATCTGTTTCGTCAATCTTTCTTCACTCATCCTTTCTATGTGTCCAAACCAACGTAACATGCCTTTCTTCATCTTTACAATCACGCCCTCATTCACGCCAGTTGATTTGCGAATCTCTTCATTGCGGATTCGATCTAATATCGTTACGCCGCACATTTTTCGAAGAGATCGCATCTCGACTGCATTCAAGCTATTTTCATACTTCCTCTGACATACCCAGGATTCGCTGCCATACAATAAGGTAGGTACCAATATCGCGTTGTGGACAGCAACTCGAGCATTCTTGCTCAGACTTTTACTGCCCATCAACGCCGACATGGCTCCATTCACCTTATTTCCGGCAGTTATCCTTCTTTCAATATCTTTTTCATACTTTCCATCTCGTGTGAACATGCTTCCAAGATATACAAATTCATTCACTTGCTCTAGAATTTGCCCATTTACCGATATTGCACACTCGGTCACTTGTTCATCTCTTTCGAATACCAGAACCTTAGTCTTGCCAGCGTTTAGGCGCAGCCTCTTCTTTTCACATTCTTCTTTCATTATGGTAACTAGTGACTGCAGTTCGCCCTCTGATGACGCCAGTAAAACCGCGTCATCGGCGTATAGTAGGCAGTTGACCACTAAGTTTCCCATTTTCACTCCACATCCGTTCGTTCTTAGTGCTCTCAGACAGTTATCTAGATATATAATGAACAGCCAGGCAGACATGATACACCCTTGTTTGACCCTCGACTTCACATCAAACCAGGGTGACATCTCACCGTTAACCCTAACGCACGCCTCGCTATCACTATAGAGTGATTTCACGGCATGCAGTAGGGAACTGCTCACTCCATATCCAGGCAACACGTCCCAGAGTTCCTTTCGTACGACTCTATCAAATGCCTTCTCTAAGTCGACGAAAGCGCAGAAAACCCTTTGGTTAATATCCAAAAACTTTTCCGCGATTCCGCGAAGCGAGAAGGTTTGATCCATACATCCTCTTCCTGGTCTAAATCCACCTTGGGATTCCCAGAGAAACCTTTCGGATCGCTCTTGCATTCTTATCGTCAGGATCTTCGTGTACACTTTACTAGCTAAGCTGACCAAGCTGATGGCTCTGTAGTTGGAGCAGTCCAATCGTGATCCCTTTCCTTTATAGAAAGGCACGATGACTGCTCGCCTCCAGTCGTCCGGAACATCACCCCCTTCCCAGCAAAGATTGCATAGCAAATAGATGACGTCCCAGACCGCTGGTCCACCGTACTTGATCATCTCAGCCGTAATCCCATCTATTCCCGCAGCTTTTCCACATTTCAGACTTCTTATCGCACTTACAATCTCTCCCATACTTATTTTATCCGCTATAGGATCCTCGACAGATTCTGTTGGAGGCAGCTCTATGAGTAGATCAGCGGCATCATCATCATACATATCTTTGTAGAATTCACTCCATCGCCTGAGGACAGACTACAGAACCTAACAGAAAATATTTAAAATATTTCAAAGTGCATTAATTCTTGTTTATTTATATATATAACTAGCTGACCCGCCCAGCTTCGCATGGGTGAAAATTTACATACATACATACATACATATCATCTTACCAAGTCCCTAAGGGGATAGGCACGGAGTATAGAGCGCCAGTTCTCTCTAGACTTTATACTTCTTCTTCTTCGTCCACATTCATCAGTCTCTTCATACATGATCGTCGGTTTCGAGTACTCTTTTTGTTCCCGTCCTTGAGCGTCCGATCGATTTGATCCAGGTAGTTGGAACGTGGCCTTCCTCTGCGTCTTCTTGCACACACTTTTGCTTTGTATATCTGTATCGTCAATCTTTCTTCACTCAACCTTACTATATGTCCAAGTCAGCGTAGCATGCCTTTCTTCATCTTTTCAATCTCGCCCTGATTCACGCCAGTTGATTTGCGAATCTCTTGATTCCGGACTCGAACTAAGATCGTTACTCCGCACGTTTTTCGCAGCTGATATCGCATCTCAGCTGCATTTAAGCTATCTTCATACTTCCTCTGACATACCCAGGGTTCGCTGCCATACAATAAAGTAGGCACAAATATCACGCTGTGGACAGCAACCGTTGCTGGCCATCAACACCGACATGGCCCCATTCACCTTAATACCGGCAGTTAGCCTTCTTTCAATATCTTTTTCATACTTTCCATCTCGTGTGAACATGCTTCCTAGATATACAAATTCATTCACTTGCTCTAGAATTTGTGAAAAGAATTTAAAATTTGGGTTTTCAAAAGAAAGTTTGAAAGTGATAATAAAGTGAGATATAGGGCTCGTTTAGTCGCTAAGGGCTCTACCCAAGTAGAAGGTGTGGACTATAAAGAAACATACTCACATTAACGCACTCAACTTTGAGAATGTTATTTTCTTTAAGTGTAAAGTTAAATTTAGAAATTACTCATCTTGATGTTAACACTGCATTTTTAAATGGCTAGGTACCTTGATGAAACAGTATACATGCAAGTACCACCTAATTTAGAATGTCAGAGTAACAGTGTACTCAAACTAAAGCAATTTATGGACTTAAACAATCAGCAAGGCAGTGGAATAAGAGAGTAGATGATTGTTTGTTAAGCCAGGGTTATATTAAGTCTAAATTGGAACCATGTTTATATAGTAAAAGGTAAATAAGGAACAAATTTTAAAAACTGTGTTTGTCGATGATTTTTTCATATTTTCCAGTAGCAAGGCATTGACAGATGAACTGAAACATAGTTTAATGTCAAATTTCAAAACTAAAGATTCAGGGCAAGTGAAAGAATGCTTAGGTATGAGAGTAAAAGTATATAAAAATGGTTGTATATCATTAGATCAGGAGCATTTTGTTGAACATATTTTAAATAAGTTTAAGATGTCAAACTGTAATGTTGTTGATACTCCTATTGAATGTAATTTGAAGTTGGATAAGTCAGAAAATGTTTGTAAATAATATCCTTATCAGCAACTGATAGGAAGTCTTATGTATTTGTCTATACTTACACACCCAGATATCAGTTACAGTGTCAGCTATTTAAGCCAATTTAACAATTGTTTTACTGCAGTTCACTGGAAAAACGCAAAGAGAGTGTTAGAATATTTAAATAAAACAAAATCTTATGGTTTAATGTTTACAATAAATGTTGATAATAAAAACTTAGAAGGATTTGTAGACTCAGATTGGACATCAAATACTATTGACAGGAGATCTTATACAGGTTTCTGTTTTAAATTGTCTGGTACTGTAATATCATATGAATGCAGAAAACAACCGACAGTGGCATTGTCCAGTACTGAGGCCGAGTACATGGCAATGCCATTTTTTCAATGTCAAAATTTCAATGCCAAGGCAATTTACCAACTACTGAAATGCCTGCTGACTTGTTAACGAAAGGGTTAAGTAGTTTGAAACATTACTACTATGTTAAAAAGCTAGGCATTAAAAGTATTGTTTAGGTGTAGTTTATATTCATTTATTGTTAAATGGATATTAGATTATTTTGATAAGAGGTGAGAATTTGCCCTAATATGCTGAAGGATGATGGCATCATTTCTTGGTTACATTACAATATCGCGAGACTCCATATTCTCCCCAATCACGATTAAGGCAACATCATTTAACATTGGTTGATTGATTGGTGCATTGATGCCTCTCTCATGACATGTTGTCTCCTGCAGGTCACTTGTCTGCTGTGATCACTATTTTCTGATTGTCCGATGGCATCACATTACTTGTAAGACAGTTTTGAACAATTGGATCAACTGATTATGTTCATGCAAAAGTTGTTGTAACTGCTAAATGATATCTGCGAACAGCGTTCATTTACTTCTTCTTCAGAATTCCCCAGGAAATAAATCTGGAGAAATTTGTATTTACCATTGCCTACGCTGTTCTTCAGTCTCATTGGCTCGAAGATTGAACTGGGCTTGCGTTACACTGCGATTGAATAGGACTTGCGTTACACTGCGATCGAACTGGTGTGCGCCAACTGATATTTTGACGCCTTACGGGTGGTATTACTAATAAAATACGACGATTAATTATGAAACTCACACTAAAACACAACAAACATATTTTTGCTTTTGTTGTTATGAAAGAAACAGTAATTTGAGGTTTGTCAAAACTACTACTTGAATGAAATGTCAGTCTAGCTATACATAGGGTGCGTTCCACTAAGCGTTCACAATGATCACGCTCACGACCACAGTTTGCTTGTAAGCGTTACTGTCGTAACCTCAAATGGAATGGATTACAGAGCGTTTTGAGCGTGCAGGTAAATAATACAAACGGCGAGTTAGTAAAAAGAAAGCAAAAGATTTAAGATGTTAGTTTATAATCTGTAAGCCTTGAAAATAAACTTGATTAATTTAAATAGATTTATATTGAAAAAAAATATAATGTTTTTTTATATTTAATATTATTGGTGTTTTAAATTAATTTACGTTCAAATGGAATTAAAATGTCTTGCGGCGACACTTGGATATTTGGTAAGAGGTACAGTCGCCATTTTATATGCTTTGAGTTTTGAAAATGACGCAAATTTTCTTCGATTCAACGATCACTTCGACCCACCTTTTTAGATGGGTCGTCGTGAGCGTAAGTTATGACATTATAATTGACGTTTTCGCCACGACCACAACGACCGCGGTCGTTATGTGGATCGATTAGGCATAGGAGAATTTTCATTGTTGTGGGCGCTTAGTGGAACGCACCTTTACCGTCAATATTTACACGTCACTCTGACAGAGTATTTGTCAATATATTGAAAACGTCTCAGAATCTTGTTGTCTGTCTCTTTCGCACACTCACTTTTCAGAATTTTTTTTAATATTAACTATTATTTATTTATATTTTATATAGCCTAAAGCCTTCCTAGAATCATGGACTATCCAACACAAAAAGAATTTTTCAATTCCAACCAGTAGTTCCTGAGATTAGCGCGTTCAAACAAACAAATAAACAAACAAACTCTTCAGCTTTATAATATTAGTATAGATATACAGATATATTCTCACGCTTTCCCACAAGGGTCCCCGAATGGGTAGGCAAAGGTGTATGTAGTACCCACACACTTTAAGATGCTACTGTACGATAAGATGTACTTTTTTTTAAGATGCTAACGTAACAGTTGGCGAGTCCATCGCCATTACTCAAGCACGACCATACATACACCTTTGAATTGCTACTCAGACATATGCAGGTTTCCTCTCTATGTTTTCCTTCACCGTAAAGCTCGTGGTGTGACTAATCACTGTACTTAAGTTCAGAAATTCATTGGTACAGGCGGAATTTGAACTTGCGATCTTTGTGTCGCAGGCAACTATTCGGCCACCACTTTTTTTTTAAATACTTGATTATTCATTTGTTATTTGCTTAGATCCAAGAGTAAGTCGAGGCGCTCCAGGTCACGATCCCGTCGCCGCCACCATTCGAAGTCTCGTCGCCGGAGTCGGTCGCGGCATCGCTCGCTGTCTCGCTCTCGCGCGCGCTCCTCCTCTCATTCAAGGCGGACTCGGCAGCGCTCCCGCGACCGATCCAGGCACCACGAGACGCGGCACAGGAACAGGCGATCACGGTATGTATATTATTTTCAATTCATGCACTCAGGTGAAATATTTAAATGCTAGCAACCTACATTACATATTCCCCATTAAACACTGTTTTTTAAGTTGATTGCAAACAGACAGACAGATGTGGCCGGGGACTATTTTTAGGTCAAGAGTACCCTAAACCGAAGAGCATGTATTAAGAGAATTATGAAAGTGGACGAAGCGAAAGAAGTATGTAAGGATCGTAGCAAGTTGAAAGAAGTGGTCTCTGCCTACCCCAACGGGAAAGAGGCGGATTATATGTATATATGTATTTTTATCTTCACGCCAAGGGACCTAAATAGGTAAAAAGAATTGCATTGCCTCTCACACATACGCAGGTTAACCTCCTAGTGTGATTAAACACTGTACATAAATGCAGAAAACTCTTGCGAAAGTGGGGATTCACACTTGTAACCTTTGCATTGCAGACAACAAATTTTCGGTACTACTTAAAGATAAATTGATTTTGCGACGTTCACCGTCTTCTATAGCTTTAGCTCTGATTGAAGGTTTTACATTATCAATATTTTCTTCAGGTCGCCCACGGGAGTGAAATTAGCAGATAGTGAAAAGAAACGTCTTCTAGAAGTAGCGAGAAGGAATGCCATCAACATGCTCAAGAACGGAGCCGTGCCCGCAGGCGCGGCGGCATTGCCTCCGCACACCAGGAATCAAGTAATGGCAGCCATACAGTCTGGAGGTAAGCATCTTCACACTGCTGTTAAAAAACATGAATGTTTGTGTGTTTGTACAACCTTCACAATGGAAATGGATGGATGGATGGTTTTCAATGAACTCAAAAATGAAATGGAAAGCTACTGACACGAGCTGCTGCCTACCTCTTCAGGAACCCTTGTGGGAAGGCATGAAGATATATAGAAATGGATATAATTCACATCCTGACATGGACTTTTATAAGCTAGTTATTACCACTTATAATTTGTCACTTTTTTAGTATTAAAAAATATAAAATATTCATTGTATGATTCAAACAGGTAAATCAGTTGATGAGCTGACAGACTTCTGCAAGCACTTGTCGAAGAAAGAGGCCTTGGGTGAGCTGTCGTCAGTGTCGTCAAATGACGATGGCATGAGTGAAAATGAAGACACCATCGCATTCCACCACCCGTTCATGGTTAAAGACAGGGGTCCTATTGTCATGAATATAAGGGTGAGAATTTGAAATTTTCACTTTAGTATAACAATACTAAGTCCATATACATTGGTGACATAGTGCCAAACAAGCATACGGCCCACCTGATGGGAAACGGTTACCATAGCCTATTTACGTTCACGATACCGAAGTATCACTTGCGCGTTGCCACTCTGTGTTTGGAGAGTTATACTGTGTTGGCAGCATAATAGGTCTAATCCCTCGGTTGCTAAAACAATATAACAATCCTTCCCCCCTCCCAAGGAGCTCATTACTGGAAACGTTAAAGTGGCATTGTAATGGTATGCAGCACACTCAAACTGCAAATCTGATATAAAGTATTGATAAAATGAATCTAACTCTACAGGGCGGCGCTCCATTACCAATCACCAAAAGCACTGCACTAGTAGTAGCCAATAAGGAAGAACTAAGACTACAGTTCCCCGTGTCATCTGGCTCCCAACACCGAGAGAAGGCATCTGAATGGGTGCCTGTCTCACCCAGCAAGAAAGACATGGTAATCATTTTGTTGTAGTAATGGTTAGGCAGGGTTATCATTGCACCCACCTTATTTCGGTGATATAGATTGGTTTGGCTTCTAGGGTTGTGTGCTCGAATTAAGTAATTATTCAATTTAGTTTTAGTAGTAATTGTGCACAGCATCTTACAACTTATCGTATAGTTTGTTTCGTAATATAATTAAGAACTTAACTCGGTATTAATCCGAGGGAAACCCTTTATGAGCCTTACAAAGTATATATCATTATTAACTTTGTACTTGTAATAACGCCATTTTTCCAGGGTTTCTTAATTTAAAAAAATATTGGTCAAAATTACAGATGTTGAGTCCATCGCCGTCTCTCAAGCATTCATAGATTATATCTCTCTTTGGGTCTGTTGCCAAAACATATGCAAGTTTCCTCACGATGTTTTCCTTCACCTTAAAGCTCGTAGTGTGATTGATATACCTATACTTAAATTTATAATGAACGCATTGGTACATTCGGTGTTCCAGCAAACTGCAATTCAGACATGCATTCGAGATTATTCGGCCACCAAATTTCTATTTTCTCATACTAATTTGATGATAAATAATCATTTTATTTATTTATTTAATATTTTGCAGCAGTTAACAATTTTTATAAACTGTCAATTTACCCTGATGGGTGTAGCAACACAATAATTATCTTATTCCTTAAAATAATACATACTTGAACTAATTATATTTACTTAAAATTAGGATCGCCATCTGTCACGTTGGCACCTAATATACCTCTGGCGGAAAGTGGGTGTGTGGGTATTACCTATACACCTCTGCCTACCCCTTCGGGGACCCTTGTGGGAAGGCGTGAGGATATTATTATTATTATAAAATTAGGATAACATTTATACCATTAAAATTTAAACTGTTTTGAGATTAAGGCTAGTTAGAATTTAATATTATAATGTAATCCCTATAACTATAATATATATAATTTATGTAATTAAATAAGTTTATCGTGTTATTGCTCATATCATAGTTATTGTTATTGGTTTCAGCAAGTTGCAAAGATAAATTCTAACGTGCCATCAAGAACGGATACACCCCCAACTGATGCAGTGACGTCAAAGTAAGTCCCACAACATTATAACTATAAGTATTATAGTTCTCACTTAGGGCCGGTTGTTTCGAACGGGCATTTAATTCCATATCCATGTGACAAATAGTTATGGTCCCGTACAATGTTGACAATTGGTTAACTGCTTGTCAAATAATACCTCGAGTATTGGGTCGGCCAAGCGATAGGTCTAGTGTTACTAGAGGCGGACCGCATGCTTATTTGCCAGTTGCCACCTTTTGCCACCTTAGTGGTATAAAAAATGGTGTACGGGAATAATGTATTCACATAGTATGTTTGAGTATAATAATATATATCCTCACGCCTTCCCACAAGGGTCCCCGAAGGGGTAGGCAGAGGTGTATAGGTAATACCCACACACCCACTTTCCGCCAGAGGTATATTTGGTGCCAACGTGACAGATGGCGAGTCCATGGCCGTTACTCCAGCACGACTATACATACGCCTTTGAATTTCTTCTCAGACGTATGCAGGTTTCCTCTCGATGTTTTCCTTCACCGTTAAGCTCGTGGTGTGACTACACTTCACTGATTCTTTCTGACTTCACTTCACTGACTGATTCTTGATCACTGTACTTAAGTTCAGAAAAACTCATTGGTACAGTCGGGATTCGAACTTGCGACCTTTGCGTCGCAGGCAACTGCGCGAACCACTCGGCCACCACGGCTTTTCGTATTGTTTGAGTATTGTAACATAAATCTTTGCATCCTTGAAGAACCGCATGTACTATCTAAGGAGTCTCAACTGAAAGTTTGTTCGAATTCGCACAATGCAAGCCTAGGCACGTACCATGACGTGCATCAATAAACATCAATCATAATTCATGAGTGCGTAGGGGACATATTGTAGGAGTTGCCTGGTTGATTATAGGTTTAAAGAATTTATTTCTCATAAGAACAATAGTTCACTTAAAATGAGATACACAGTTTAATATTAATGTTTGCGTGTTTACCTCTAGCGATTTGGAGAGACTTGTTACAATCATGTTGATACATGTTTCTTAAGTTTTTTTTATACAGAGCTTATACAACTTATGGGTTGTATAAGCTATGCCATGTAGTCAATCCTTTCATATAGGACATAAGCCTTGCTCATTAAACTGGCTATAATAAAATCGAATAATTAGTAGTAGTAAAAAAAACTCCCTCTTTATATTCTATATATATATATATATATATATATATAGGAGATCCATTTGTGAACTCACTCATCACGAAATCTCAAGAACTATGAGGCCGGATAGGAGTATTCCTTACGCGGTTTAGAGATCAGGTAAGGACGGGTTTTACAAAACTCCACCCTCAAGGTGGAAAGCGGGGGCTTTAATAAAAAACAATTGCTTCCATAGGTCAAAATATTATTTTTGGCATGATATTAATTTAGCCACAGCGTGGCCGGGTCTGGGTGTTATTATATTGCCCCATTATACAGGTCGGGTCCCCTCGCGTTGCCCGCGCCGCCAGTAACCGAAGAAACTAATTCTACGATGAGCACCGCTTCGGAAATACGTAAGAACTTTTTTTTTCACTGCGTACTAGGGGGCGTCCATAAATTACGTGAGGTGTATTTTTGAGATTTTTCAAAATGTGGGTTTCTTACGTAAACGCGTTGGATTTTTATTGTAAAAAGAAAAATAAAATTGCTTCGTGCTTTTATTTACGACTAGTTAAGACTAGTAATCAATATTGCTGAGAGTTTCATTATAAGATTCAATCTTACGCATGTTCAATCTGGATTAAATGGACCAAAATAGTATATATTTTTTGTTTATTCAGAAAAAGAATTGCGTGAAATTTGCCGAGACCCCCTCTCTCCAACGTAAGATTAAATGAGATTTGACTCGACCCCCTCCCCCCTTAAACATCTCACGTAATTTATGGACGCCCACCTAACTGTGTCTGCTGTCTGCATGTATCTCTGGTGGAAGATGGGGTGAGGGTTACTATGCTACCTATACCTGCGAGAATATTATTTATTTAAAATATGCAATATTACAATGTCCAGTGCATATTATTATCTGTGCTGTGCGTTATATGGCAGACGCATCGAATTCATTTGTTATTAGAGCATTTGACTGCAAATTAGCGGTTGAAAGTTGGTTTAAAAACAACTCTGATTCGGATACGGTACTTCTCGTTATATGGTTAAAATAAAATTGGACAGATTTATAGTTATGACTGCAAGAAATGCAGATTCAGACATGCCACGCCGAGTCCCTCACGGGGTACGCAAAAAGAGCAAAGCGCCAGTTCTATTAAGAATTTCAGACATCTATTGCTTCATCCACATCAGTCTCATGCATGCACGCATGTTTCGAGTACTCTTGTTATTCCGAACCCATAATTCTAAAGTGACTTATATTTACATTTCCAGCTTCACTGCTAGCATTGCCAGCACCTGGACCGCAGGCCTACCCGCCCGGTATAGAATCGACGAAGCTCGTTAGTATCTTTTATATTACTTTACTTCACTTCATTACTGTATTTCAAGAGATTATGTGTGGTGATAACTTAATTTAGGTATAGGTGGAACCCAATTGATTTATATAATTAATAAAAAATTATATACACAGAATTGAAGAAGAGAAAACAATATCTGTAGTATGTACATCATTAGGTACTGGATTTAAACTTTTTCTCTTCAAAAGTGACAGATTATCACACGGCTTGCATAACCGCCCTAATATTGGGCGTTTTAGTACTGGCAGTATAAGGCCTTATTGGAACAAATTCAATGCAACATATATTGAATATATGGTAACTATTATCTTCAGCACAGGGAGGAGCTCTGAAGTAATTAAATAGGGTTTAATAAATACGATATTCTTCAAATCTCCTCACTTTAATAAATAAAATATGAGAATATTATAAGGAGGTATTCCTTAGAATAATTATCTCACGAAAGTCAACCTTTTATACATATATACATATTGCCGTATATGTTATTCGCAGGATGTAGCTACGCTTGTCTCCCAAAAGCTGTCCCTGATTCGCAAAGCACAGGAAGACACAGAAGTACCGGAAACAATTGGTGTAAGTACATTTACATATAAGCAACCCAAACATATTTCTCAAATAGATTATGGAGCACAATTTATTTTCATAAAAAAAGTTCGACTGACGAAAAAAAATATGAAAATTTTTTTTTTTTTTAGCTTTGGTACGAGTGCTGTTTATTTCAAATAATAATCTTTGTTCCAGTTCGGTTGGTCCGCAACTGATAGGACCCTCGGCCAGTTCACTGGTTCCACGGGAGCAACGATCTTAACGCCGAGGGAACTAGCTAGCGGTACCCAAGCTTGGGCAAAGAAGGTATACTCTTTCTTATTTATACTACACATAGAGCTCAAAATTGTGTGCAACTCCTTTAAATTACATACAGGTTTACGTTTTCGATAACCATGTTTGATTCACGTTATCGAAGATCTTGTGTTGTTATGTTGAAGTATCAAACGGAACCTAATGTGCTGTCGATTTTCGGTACCTTTATCTTACATTTAAGCTATCTTTTATTGCTCAAACTGTATTGCTAATTTCATTCAAAGATTCACTTAGATTTGCAACCCTACAATCTTACTTAGTTTGTAAATATAACTCAATCCTTTGATACTTAGTTTACGTAAATGTAGTTAAATTGGAAAAAAAATTACCTTTACAAATTTTAATTAATGTCACTTTCAAACCCTTTTAAAAATTTAAGCTTTATTTGAATGTTGATACGACTCAATTTCGAGTGCATACAAGGGAAATATCGTCAAGTATTGGTACTGAAAATGAACGGTCATTGTCAAAATGTATGGTTTCGTTCAATACTTCGACCCAGTCGCAATAAATTTTCTTTCAGCTCCATGCATCCCGGGATATGCGTGCTGTGTGCAGCGGTGCGGTCAGAATCTATAATACATTTGTATTATCTTTTCTGACCTTATCTTTGATTGAAATGATGGTTGCGACAACATTGCTTATTCTCAGGCCTTAGATAAATCGGTCGGACTACGTTTCATGACCAGTTTTCCTCAGGTCTTTTACATCAGAGCTGTGAAGCTCGACTTTGACACCTCAATCTGTTAAGACCTTAAGGGCAATGTCAATTGTTCAGATTTTGTCGTAAATAAAGTCATGATTTGAGTATGTTACAATTTCAGTTTATAACATATTACTTTCGATTTTTAGATCTTCCTTAATCATTCAAAATTGTGTGGTTCTGTGTTATGCGAATTGCATACGAAATCCACACTTTACTGCAAAAATAATAGTATATATTTAACAACCTTTGAGGTCAATGTTATGTTTTTATTTGCCTTTGTTTTAATGTTGCTGCAACCATCACTAGTTCGTTTCGTGTAAAGAAAGAACTAATTATAATAAATATAATACAGTTCGCTCATTACACCATATAGATTGTCACTCAAAGTAATGGTAATTATCATGCCGTAATGGCATCTCAATCACCATTACACTTTGCATACAAATATTCAGTTTTCCCCTTTATGACTGACTAGCGCACGTTATGTTTGATTTCGTATCATTATATTACGTATATATCCTTCCTATAAGAGACAACCAAATATTATAAATATTTTTTATACAATTCCTCAAATATAATTATCAGAAAAAAAAATCCTACTAACTACACATATAAATAATTTAATTTCAATTCAATATTTGATTTGACTATCATATATATATATCATATATATATATATATATAAACCTATACATATTATTACAAAATCTATATATAAACAGAAAAAAACAATTACACAAACAGTCTGCTAGGTCAGGTATTTCTTGAGCTAGTGAATATATATGTATTTCTGCATAGCGTTTTCATGGCTCATGTAATACCGTGGCTTCTATGGGGAATTCATGAATATTTGTTACAGCTTGTATGTGATAAGGAGACGTGCACGACGTTAGACCACGCCGTCGCGCGATAGGTGCAATGCTTACAATGTACCCTGTGTGAGGTAAGTATACACTACGCGACAGGGCCGTATCTGTGTTGGAACACCGCGTTCACTTGCATTTTAAACCTTATACACTTGGTTACAGATTTCAAAATTGTATACGCCAATCATCATTATGCCAACTTGTCGACTATTCTCTATAATTTTAATGCAGCCCTTTAATTTCAAATAAGATATATTAGTGTTACATATGAGCAGTTTGATACTTCTTATTGAAATACGAAAAATATTACCCGAGAATTATTAATTGTTTTGAAAACGAAATGGTGTCGAATATGTGTTGTTATTTGTTGTGACAATCCAGTTAACACAATACTGATTGACGATTTGTGTTAGGATCAATTGGTTCGCGCTGCACCGGTCGAGGGCGGTATGGGGATGCACTTGCTCCAAAAAATGGGCTGGACGCCGGGCCAAGGGTTGGGCAAGGAAGGCACTGGAACCTTGCAACCACTGCTCCTGGAAGTTAAACTGGACACTAGAGGTTTACAGGCCAAAGAAGAGGCCAGTAACAGATACGGCAAAGGTGTAAGTAAATTTTTTTTTATACCACCCGGATGGAAAACAAGCTTGCGGTCGGCCCTTTGGTAAGCGGTTACCGCCGCTTGCAATACCAGTGGTATCGCTCGCGCACTGCCGTAAAATTGTTCTTTTTAAAACCATATGATTAATTTAACTTCACATAGACAAAACATTTTTCTTATTACTACTTCTTAGTTGTCAAGCAACATTAGCGATAAGGTTCCATTGGTGACCAATTTATTGCTCTGCTTACCCTCTCGGTAACCTTGTAAGAAGTAGTGAAGATATACTTATTAAACTGTTGTGTCAGATGAAATCGCAGCGTATGGGACGCAATCGAGGCGGAGGACTGGCGCCCTTGGTGTCGGGCGGAAAGCATCCCGTGTCTTTACTGGGTGAATATTGCTCTAAGCAGAAACTGGGCCCGCCAGAGTACAGCCTGTGCTTTGAGTGTGGCCCTGATCATAAGAAGAATTTCCTCTTCAAGGTATCATTTTGTTATCAGATGATTTTATGTTCGAAAAATGTGCGTTATACCGATTATCCACCCTATATCATAATACTTAAGGTAGATATTCCGGCCTAGTCCAAACTGTGGTCAAATTTACAGAGTTCATTGTTTCCAACGAGTTCCAAGATGATTATCTGATGTTTGCTTTAATTTGGATAAACGGTGTAACTCGAACGAATTACAAACGATTACGCTTAAGACAGCAACAAAATTATTATTGAAAAATAAATATTACTAGTACATTTTGCACTGCACTTGTAAATCCTCACAATAATCTCATCACTAAACACAATTCGCTTCACGTCCAAAAACTCTGTGACACTAGCTATAGGAATTAACTACTACTCTCAGATATCTGTAGGATTTTCATTCGCTTTTAACCAATAAAGATCTACTTGGAAATTCATTGTTAGCATGCCTTTAGTACCTTATCTTTGCTAAGATTACTCATAAATATTATTTGATTCAATTTGCTAGCGTCATAATTATGATAAAAACGCCGTGGTGGCCGAGTGGCTCAAGTACTTGCCTGCAACATAAAGATTGCAAGTTCGAAGCCAGACTGTAAAGTACCAATGAGTTTTTCTGAACTAAAGTACAGTGATTAGTCAAACCACGAGCTTTACAGTGAAGGAAAACATCGAGAGGTAACATGCACGCGCTAGAATAAATTCAAAGGCGTATGTATCGACGTGCATGAGTAACGGGGATAGACTCGCTGTCTCTCATGTTGGCACTTAAAATATATCTCTGGCGGAAAGTGGGCTCGGGGTACTACCTATAGATATACATCTACCAAACCCTTCGGCGTCCCATGTGGGAAGGCGTGAGGATATATCTTAATATATATAAATCACGTGTCACGTTGTTTGTCCGCTATGGACTCTTAAACTACTTAACCGATTTCAATAAAATTTGCACACCGTGTGCAGTTTGATCCAACTTGAGAGATATAATAGCTTAAATTACAATTCGACCCGATAGGTGATGCTGCGATCGTGTTTCAGGAAGTTTACTTTAAGGAAGTTTAACTTTTTCACCCGGGCGAAGCTGGGCGTGACAGCTAGTTATTATTATAATTATATTCGAATAAGTATCATTATCATTCTATAAAAAAAAAAAAAATTTTATTATATTATATCATTATAACACTAGCAGTATCTATCTACTTAATCTATTTTACAGGAAATATAAAAATTACTTTGCCACGTTTTTTTTTGTAATGTGTGCAAAGACTAATATTGTTTTAACGTTTGTATATTTGATGCAGGTCAAAGTTGCCGGTGTTGAGTACCAACCGGCCGTAGCGAGCGTTAACAAGAAACAGGCGAAGGCAGACGCCGCGCAGTTGGCACTACACAACCTCGGCATTGTGATATAGGACATAGCTAGCGTGGAAATTATATTTGTAATATGTAATTATTATCTACTGAATACATTAGTCTATTTTAATAACTGATTTTATTTGTACCCTACTTTGTCACCGCACACTAGGACCTTGAGCCTAAGCTAGATAATCGTAAAAAAAAAATATCTGCGGATGCGAATACGAATCATAAGTGTCTAGATTCGTGCATACAGTATGTAAGGTTTCCAAAGGGATCTAAGGAGATTTTAATGCAGAAAAAATAAGAATTTCATGTTCCTAACGCAGCTACTTCTCGCAACGCGTTATTAAGGCATATTGTACTGACCATACATTTGCAAATTTTATACCAAATAACTTTATGAACCTGTTTCATTCATATCATCACGCCGAGTCCCTAATAAAGACTACTATTTAATACCGTCCCTAACGGGTAGGCAGAGAGTATAGAGCGCCAGTTCTCTCTAGGCTTACATACCTCTTTCGCTTCGTCTACATTGATCAGTCTCTTCATACATGCTCGTCGGTTTCGAGTACTCTTGACGTTCCTGTCCTTGAGCGTCCGAGCTATTTTATCCAGGTAAGTGGAACGTGGTCTTCCTCTGCCCCTTCTTTATGAACCTATGTTAAATAAATCAATAAATAAAATAATTGTCTATCTTTTGGTAGGTATCCCCGGCTACCGAGCGACGCAAACGATATCCGATCGCCTACATCTTAACACGTAGTCCATTATCTACAGTGTATATTCTAATCTTTGTTATCTACGAATGAATCATTATTCAACACCTCAGATAACATTTGATCTTCACAAATGTCACACGCTAGACAAGCTGGTAGTTAACGGGAGTGAAAGAGATATTAATTGTTCAGGTTAGCTTATTTGCTAATTCTGCAGTTGCCACTCGCAGAGAGTGTAGGATTTAATACTTACCAGTTAGTAATTTATCTGTAAGTATCAAAATGGCCTAATCACGCTATTGGCCTTCAGGAGTGATTTAAGATTATAATCGTGACAATCCGTTTTGTACAATACGTTTTTTCTATAAAAGGATGATTTCATGTTTTAAAAATATTATCTAGTGAGCTAGCGGTCGAAAACTGTGTAGGCACATTCTTATGACAAGTAAGTTTGTCAATATTTTTTACTTTGTGATTTATTTTTATTATTCTATTAATAACTATTGCGGACAAACCGATTAAACTAAAATGTACACCTATCTACAGAACTTACAGAAAAAATGACTAGTGAAACAGATTACAAGAGCGCGAAATCTATCCACGAGTTTACTGTGAAGAATATAAGGGGCAAGGATGTGAAGTTGGATGTGTACAAGGGTCACGTCTGCATCATAGTGAATGTAGCCTCGCAGTGTGGGCTCACTGCCAGTAACTACAAACAGCTGAATGAATTGTATGAGCAGTATGGAGAGAGCAAAGGTAAATAATTCACCATAATTCCGCTAGCAAAAGGTCAGAACAAACAATAGCTGACACAAAATTATTTAATTATTATTTTTAAGGTCTTCGCATCCTAGCATTCCCGTGTAATCAGTTTGCTGGAGAAGAACCTGGAAATCCCGACGAGATCTGTAGTTTTGCAGAAAAACGCAATGTTAAATTTGATCTGTTTGAAAAAGTTGATGTCAATGGAGACAGTGCTAGCCCACTATGGAAATATTTAAAGGTACATCTATCTTCACACCTAAAGTCTTACACTTACTCTTCGCCTATTACGCAGTGACAAAAAAATCTCACTAAGTATATGGTATATAGTGGTATAGTAACTATATGGGCATTTTCGTTTTGTTTTCAGCATAAGCAAGGTGGTACTTTCGGAAACTTCATAAAATGGAACTTCTCAAAGTTTATTGTCAATAAGGATGGTATACCAGTAGATCGCCACGGTCCTAATGTAGAACCTCTAGACTTGGTGAAGAGTCTAGAGAAGTATTGGTGAATTAAGATATATTTTTATTAAAGTAAAAATAAGTTAAGTTATTAGATGCTCTTTAATATATTTCTTTTTATTTTGGCAGTGAATTTTAGAACCACTCGTAGCATAGACAAAACCATGATTAATCACTATGTAATATTATTATATTTCAGTTTTTTTATTTTTTAGTGTGAAATAGTTCAGCATTCATATTTAACGTTCCTGGCTATGTCAAAATTATATTTTATTTTGATAAATGAAATCTCTTTGGGTAGTGTAATGTTCGTAACACTTATTTATACTAAGTGAAGCTGTATGTGATAAAAACCTTGCTTGCCATCTTCAGGGACCTTTGGAAGAAAGACAAGCATTATATATTGTAATAAATATTTTTTTTTAGTATTTGGTTTTATTTTATAGACACTATTGTCTCCATCTGTTTGGTGTATACTAACACAAGTATAATATTTTCTTAGCATTAATACTGTTGGTGTATTACACCAACGAGTTGCGTCCTGTGGTTACATATGTAGAAAAGATTGGTTTCTTTGAAATTTTTTTTTCTATCTATCTCCATGGCAAATTTCATCCAAACCTGTTCAGCCATTCTGGCACGGAGGTATGACAATAGTTTAAATGCAGATGAGATTAGATCTTTTCTAAAAATTTGCAGAGTAACAATCTAATCTGAAAATTAACATTGTTACAAACTTTATAATATTAGTTGGCTTATATTATTTAGGTTTAAGCCAATGTACCTGCAGTCACCTGTCAGTATTAAAAATGTTTGTTTGTGAGTCATCTTTACGAGTCTATTAGATAAATCCATACTTCTGAATTTTGCAGACAATAAATTTTATTTGAAATGAACACTACAACTAAAATATTGACAGTACATATATACTAACACATCTACATCTGGTATTCATTTTAGTGACAAAACTAGATGTGACAAGTACAAATTCTTTCAACTATAAACAATTATAACAGACACATATCCTGTCAATTTTAAACATCAAAAGATCAACAATGCATCTAATTTATACAATAATATCCTATGGATTATAAATATTGTATTCAGAAATATGTACTACTTCAGCATCACTTCATTCCTCTAAACATTCTTTATGTAATCACAGATCTGTTCCAAAACTTCCTAACAATCAAATTTAGTTCTTCTCCGTTTGCTGTTTGATCCTGTAGTCTGAAAGAGCTGCTTTGATAGCATCTTCAGCAAGCACTGGAAAAAAACTCAACATAAATTATTGAATTAATCAATCTACTTTAACTCACAACAAATAGATGAAGTATGATTTCATATTCAGAATTATTTTTTGCAGATTTTAAGCTACTTATTAACTCACCTTCAAAATTCAAGTATGAATAATTTATTTTCGATCTATGGCTAGCTTATAAGCATAAAGGAAAAAAGCTATTTATGTATGTTATAAGCAGAAGTTATAAAACTAAAATAAAGTAGGAATTGCCAGAAATTGAAAAATAGACTTCCCTAATATAGAGAGCCATCGACTTAACACTTCTCACCATGAGAACACTACAAAAATATTGTTTCTAAGGCATTACAATTTGTCAACCAGTGAACTAAGAATGTACTTACTAGAGCAATGTAACTTGACAGGTGGTAATGACAGCTCTTTAGCAATATCCGTGTTTTTTAACTTCAAGGCCTCGTCAACAGTTTTGCCCTTAACCCATTCGGTAGCGAGTGAACTGGAGGCAATAGCAGATCCACAGCCAAAAGTCTTGAACTTAGCATCAATGATCTTGCCATTATCATCGACTTTGATTTGCAGCTTCATGACATCTCCACACGCTGGGGCTCCAACTAGACCGGTGCCAACATTCTTGTCCTTTTTGTCCATTGAGCCCACATTCCTAGGGTTTTCATAGTGGTCAATAACCTGAAAGAGTTAAGAATTTGTTATCATTGCAGATTCTCCCTATCACAAACGAGTGACGGTCAAGGTCATTGCGAAATTACGACGCTGTTGGAAATCGATACTTCTGCATGTTGCATTTCCAAACTTACATTTGCATGGTACGAAGCCGCCTGCATAAAAGAACCACCATTTATCGTTTTTAAGCAAACACATCTGCGTAGATGTGCTAACAAAAACGCCATAGTTAACCGTGTATGACAAGAGAACGAAATTTAACACACTCAATCCACCGATATTCTGATACGACCAAAATATTGTATGCGAATTGCGAATTGCGATGCGAAGCGTCAGGCCCGACCCGACAGTGACGACACTTGTTTTGTGAAAATGTGAAGAATTAATGTAGAGTATAAAATAATTTCACTCTATGTAATATGTCTACAAAAATATATTTATGGGCCCAAGTCCTTCAGTATTTTTAAGAACAGGGGTTTCTAGAGGTGTTTAATTTTACTAATAGAAAGTATGATACAGGTATGAGGTCAGATTAACATAATATGTATATAATGAATGGTTACATTATAACATCTAATCGAATTCAGCTCGGTTTGGTTTCGAGTTGGCAAGGCAAACTTAACTGTGGGTAGGTAATCGTATTATAGGTAATGTGCGATTGAGTGATTTCTTCTCTTCGTAGTGGAACATTACGAACCTAGATTTAGATTAATTACTGTTCGTATACATATTAACATCACGCCGAGTCCTTAACGGATAGGCAGAGATAATGGAGCGCCAGTTCTCTATACTTATTTACTACTAGCTGTGCCCGCGACTTCGTGCGCGTGGAATTTAACAAAAAAAATATTGATCAGTTTCCAAAATAAAAGAAGTCTACGTTATTCTTTTTAACATCAGCTATCTACCAGTAAAAGTCCCGTTAAAATCGGTCTAGCCGTTTCAGAGATTACCCGAAACAAACAGACTGACAGATAAAAAACAAAAAAATTATACTTTGGTATATGTACCGTGTATACATATGCATTTAGTAAAACGCGGTTTTTTTTAATATTACAATCGACACTCCAATTTTATTTATTTGTACAGATAATTTATTACTGTATTTATAGTAAATATATTTTTAGCCCTAGTATGGTATAATACAATGTACCTATAATGCATTTTTTGCTATTTATTTACTTTTCTAATTAAAAAGAGCAATCTTTTTAAAGGTACTTCTTTTGGTAACATCATAACATAAAAACTATATGAATTGGATCATATAATCTTATTTTTTAAAACTAAGATATTTTATTGTATTTATAAAAGTATATATTGTTACCAATTGTCTACATTTTATACTTCGTTCCTATTTGAATTTCACGGGAATATGGCTATGTGAATTGGAACGTACGTGGAATAAAACCTGCCTCACCGAAACAAACATGACAATCGGATTTAGAGCGATTTCTAAGCTTGTTGTGCCTATTGTTGGCTCCGGTATTTGTTTAAGTCGAGTTCGATTTAGCAGCATGTAAGTTAGTGTTTAATACCGTTGATAAGACCTAAACCCAAAACGTGATAGTTATATAACGAAAACAAGTATTTTAATTTGTCCATACCGGCACATTACTTCATTGAACATGAAAATAAATAAAACTATTACCTCATAATTTAAGTATTTTTTTAATATTGCTCTTGAATACAGAGAAATGGCTGGTACAAGTGGTCCAGATTACAAGAGTGCGACATCTATTCACGAGTTTACTGTGAAGAACATAAAGGGCGAGGATGTGAAGTTGGATGTGTACAAGGGTCACGTCTGCATCATAGTGAATGTAGCCTCCCAGTGTGGGCTCACGGCTAATAACTACAAACAGCTAAATGAATTGTATGAGCAGTATGGAGAGAGCAAAGGTTTGTGCGAATTGCATTATTACCATATTAAGGAAGAATAATAACTTTCAACAAAATTAATTATTCTTTAATCTTTTCAAGGTCTTCGCATCTTAGCTTTCCCATGTAATCAGTTTGCTGGACAAGAGCCTGGCAACCCTGATGAAATATGCAGCTTTGCAGCAAAACGCAATGTAAAATTTGATCTGTTTGAGAAAGTTGATGTCAATGGGGATAATGCTAGCCCTCTGTGGAAGTTCTTGAAGGTAAAACCTAAATTTATTAGTTGTCTATCTGCGGTATGATTTTTTTACAAGTGTATTGGTAACCAGGCTTTTGGTTTGCTTGTTGCTCAAGAATATCAACATAATCTGGCTGGACTAGTTAAGAGGTAGATCTTGTACACCTACAATAAATGTTTGAATATCTGACACTTTGAGTCAACATTACAATGACTTCATATCAAACACCAGAGGATGCAACCCACATAAATATGTGGGAGCAAATTCATTGTGTGTACTTATTTTTCATTATATCTAATTATGTTCAATTGGGTAATTTTAATATTTGTATTTTTATAGGAGTGGCTTATCCTGACCTTTTTGTTAACAGGGTAAAATAGTAAAGTCCTTTAATAGAAGTTATATCAAATTCTTTTCAGTTATTATTCAGTTATAAAATTAACCTGAATTGATAATCTGTGCATATAGCATTGAGGATAAATAAGCATGTTAAAATTAATAATTTCTGTCATGATTCATGATCACTTGTGTAATTGGTTTTTATCATAATTTATTAACTAAACAAAGTGTACAAATACTGATTAAAGTAATTCTAAAATATTCAAGATCAGTTGTCATATTATCTGATAGCCATACCATATCACACTCAAAAGCTGAGAAATAGCTGAGTCATACTATTGATGTGTTTTATCAGATTAAATATTCATACGTGAACCAATACAGGTGTATTGATTATCTACTTCAACCTTGGATAGTGTGACTTGACTGTGGAAAAATCAATATGCACTATATTCTGCTTTTGTTGCTTATTGAGTTGGCTCTGTTTGATATACACTTTGATAATACACACACCAACTGGGGTAGGTAGAGAAAATAGGGCACTATTCCCCCTAGACTAACATAACTCTCTACTCATTCACAAGAGCTGTGGTGGCCGAGTGGTTCGAGCAGTTGCCTGCGACGCAAAGGTCGCAAGTTCGAATCCCGACTGTACCAATGAGTTTTTCTGAACTTAAGTACAGTGATTAGTCACACCACGAGCTTTACGGTGAAGGAAAACATCGTGAGGAAACCTGCATACGTCTGAGAAGGAATTCAAAGGCGTATGTATAGTCGTGCTTGAGTAACGGCGATGGACTCGCCATCTGTCACGTTGGCACCTAATATACCTCTGGCGGAAAGTGGGTGTGTGGGTATAACCTATATTCGGGGACCCTTGTGGGAAGGCGTGAGGATATTATTTTTACTATTATTATTATAAAAAAAAATGGTAAATAGGCATACATCACAGCCCATCCGATGAAACAGAAAACCATCTGCTTATATCAACTTAATGCATCAATGGTTATGTACAAAATTAAAATTTTTTTTCATGAGAGTGGATCCAATGTTGGAGAGGAGGTTTTAAACCAAAAAAAATATGAAATAAGTGATGAATTTAGAATTAAGTAGTAATGAAACCCACTTTTTTTATTTCAGTACAAGCAAGGAGGTACACTTGGAAACTTCATCAAATGGAATTTCTCCAAGTTCATTGTCAATAAGGATGGTGTGCCAGTTGAACGCCATGGTCCAAACGTTGACCCCTTAGACTTGGTCAAGAGTCTTGAGACATACTGGTGAATGTAACTAAGATATTGAAGCTATTCAAACTGGGATACAATTTACAAGACGGTTTGGCTAGTTTCTCTCTATGGGTTGGTTGTCATTTCTAAACAGTAAAAAAAATACAAGTTGTACCTATTTAAGGTGAAAATTGCTTTAAGTAATCATTCATTTAAAACAACCACCTAGAATTTACTTTAGACAATATTTTCTACTTGAATGTTTGTAATTTCAACACAGGACTGTCTGTACACAATGCACAGTGTGATATTTGTTAAACTATTTACGTACATAGTCTTTAAGATTTAATGTGATAAAGATGCATTATGTTAATAAAAGTCTGTTTAATTTATATATCTATTGCCCACAACAATACCTACGTCTCGACGTCTTGATTATCATTTTCGGGTTCTAGGATTGCTCTGTACATGACTTTTTACAGCTGTCTTTCGAAATTATGTGTAATTCCCGACAAGAGCGATGTCGCGTACTTCACCTGTTTGGCGCGCCACCCAAAGAAATACGAAATTAACGTATGGCTAGATATTAATTTGTGACGTTGCTAAAAATAATTTAAAATAAAGGCGACTCAAAATCATTTTTAAGATATAATTTTTATTATGAGTTGTTTGCTGGCCCCGTCTTGTTAACCACAAATACCTACCAGCTTAGGAAGGTAAGACAAAACTGGAGTTGTTCGATCGCAACTAAACAACACTTGTCTTGGATATTACTGTGCTAAGGTTTTCACTCTTTCATTTCATTCGAGGGGGGAAACAAAACGGCTCGTACGTTACGTACATTGCTCTTATGGATACATAATCAAAACTAGAGCGTTTATAAACAGTATTATATTTGTATTTTAGGGTTGGATTGCGCTTTCTTTATAATTTATAGGTAATAGGAACTTAAAAATATTAGAGTATAAAATATATGCGATAATGCCTGCAGTAGATGTGAACTGTGTTGCAGACGATAACCTTTATATATGCTTTATATATAAGTATATGCATATATATAAGGCCTTCCCCGTTCCTAGACGGCGAGTCCATCCCCGTTAATCAAGCACGACCTATTCATACGTCTTTGAATATCTTCACACTTATGCAGGTCTCGAGTTTTTCTTCACCGTAAAGCGCGTGGTGTGCCTAATCACACAACATAAATAAATTAACATTAATGCTGTGAGGTTGAGAGCCGGGTTAGCCGACTGGTCCGATGTATAATATTATGTTATTATTATTATATATTTCAAAATGCATGATAGAAAGACGAGTGTTTATGTAATAATATATCATCACGCCTTCACAAGGATCCCCGAAGGGGTAGGCAGAGGTGTATAGGAGTCTGTTGCCGTTACTCAAACACGATTATCCATACGCCTGTGAATTTCTTCTCAAACGTATGCACGTTTCCTCCCGTTGTTTTCCTTCACCGTAAAGCTCGTGGTGTGACTCCTTAAGTTCTTAAAAACTCATTGATACAGTCGAGATTCGAACTTGCAATCTTTGCGTTAGGCAACTACTCTAACCACTCGGCCACCACGGCTCTATCATAGTATAAAGAAGAGAAGTAGGTTATCTTCATACAAACGCACCGCGCGCGGCTTGTATGTGTGCGCTATTGTATCTATGTGTCGACGCACGCACTGTAACAAAATCTCGACCCGTTTCTCAGTGCCCCAGTCGGGGCTAACACTGCACAGGGTTCGCGCGCGCGTCACGGCTTTTCGGCACCGCTAAATGATTTATTCATCAATATGATCATCAAAATGTCTGATAATCGCAGAAGAACGTATTGCTGTGTGTTTGGGTGTCTTAATAATTCATCGATTCCAGACCTGTCTCTGTTCAGATTACCTATTGAACAGGAAAGATAAGTTAGTCACTTATTCTAGCATAATATAATTTTACTTGATGATGAGATACCTACGTACTTACATATTTTTTGTTTGTATTACTTTTCTATCACACAGGAAGTAGGTAGGTAGGCCTAATGTCCTACTAGAATGTATTAGGTACTTTTGATCTGGCAATTGGTTTGCCACTATTTCTTTGTTTACGTTTAGTTATGCCGATTTCTCAGTATTGTAGGTATAGTAACTAAGTACCTACCTACTTACAGAAAATCGTTCGCCTAATATTTAGCTAAAAGTGACAACCCTAAGACAGTAGGCAATTATATCGCGAATTGGGCCGGAGATAGCCTACTCCCTCTTCTTTATACTATGGCTCTATGTCATGTATAGATAGTGCCATCCACGAAGACGCGCCTCACTATTCTTCTCTAAAGTTTATAGTGTGCAACCTTCCACTAATATTGACTATTATCGGTACACACTGATATATATATAAACACAAAGTATGTATAAATTAAACCTATATATGTATTAAAAAAATTGGTCATAATATCAAACAATGAAGTAAATCTTAGAACTTTGAAGTTACTTTATATACTTATAGCTAAATTTAAACAGCAACACTACATTGTAATCTTTGGGACCACATAAATAAATCCAATAGCGATTTGCAGCACGCTTAACTCAGACTTCGAGATTTTTATTTTTTCTAATCTTTTAGATGAAAATGGATAAAAAAAAATATATCAATAAAGTTTTGGAAATCAGACTATTCTGCTCCCTATTCTGTTTATTTTTCTATTAGTCTGCCTGCAGGTAACAATATGATCTATATAATGTTGTAGCTCTGCCTTTTACTATAGATGATAAAAAATACCATTTCCGGTCTGTATTAGTGGCAACAATTTTTATCCAATCACAGGCTCCGTTTTAAACTAATTCTAGCGTCGTCGTTGGCGCTTGGCTTCACGCACTCGCTTCAACTCTTGACCGCTAACTTTCATGTTTTATTGTTTGTATACCTACGTATGTATTTTGATTCAAGTGTTTTGTTTTTGAATTGACGATTGTGTTGCGGCTTTACGTAAATGATAAAAGCTATTTATGAGAAAGTGATTTAGTTTAATGAATAAAGTATTCTGGTTGACAAGTAAATCTTTGCGTGTGGGCTACATGATAATTTTAGATTCTGTAAAAAAAGGACCTGTGTACATGTGAAAATTTCTTACAGCAATTGGCAGTTCAGCATGTCTACAAGAAGTGGTCGAATTAGAGCTAGCTTAATTGACACGAGTCCACCGAGGACGCGTAAAGGTGTGTCGCCTACTCGATCTCCCGCCAGATCGCGGAAAACTTCGCCTCCGAAAAGGAAGTCTTCCCCTCCTGCACCGAAATCGCCTTCTCGAAAGTCGCCTAGTCGTAAGCCTGTCTCCAAATATCCGGCGCGTAAGTCACCCTCGAGAACTACTAAAGAACCAGCGGAGAATATAGTGCAGAAATCGCCCGCGAAACGGCCACCACTGAAGACTGAAGTAGCTGTGAAAGTAGAAGACCTTTCGTTGAAATTGGAGAGAATTCGTAGCACTCGCTCTAAGCGATATGATTATTCTATCAAAGATGTGACCTCAAGCACTCAACAGGATTTCAGTTCAGTAGATACATTAAATGGCTTCGATAAAAATACCGATGATTTGTATGGCTTAAGGAATCGGAGATCTGTTGAAGAGATTACGCCACGCAGATCTAGTAGGCTACGCGATTTTATCGAGGACGCTCCAGACATAAGACGCAGTGTCAGTAAGTCTATATCAGTGAGCAACTCAATCAGTAAGTCTGTAAGTCAATCAATTGATACATATTCAGATGAGAACTCTGAGGATGAACTCATTAGGGAAAAGTCAAAGTCAGTGACAAGGAAACTGGCTACTCCTCTGAGAACTAGCATAGGTAACTATGCACAGGCTAGTGATAAGTGGGAGTTTGCAGGCCGTGTGGGGTCTGCTGCTCTGATTCTACTTATCCCTACAACAGTATTTATTATTCTACAATTATGCATTAAAACATGTTCTCTGCCCACCTTTCTTGAGGTTTCCAGTAACAACAAGTTATCCATGTTTATCAGCACACAAGCATTTCTTATTATTCTCGCTCAGTTCTTAATACAAGGTGTTTTTGGTTTGGTACCCTTGTTTGGTACTAAATCCAGTGATGAAACAGGCAGAAAGTACCATTTCAATGGCTTCTTCTCAGCATTGTTCACATTGACAATCTTTTATGTATTGGATTTCACTAAAGTTTTTGAGAAGAACATTATATTTAGCGAATATGTGAGACTGGCTGTTGCTTCATACATACTGGCTGTTATCTTGAGTATATTTCTATACTTCAAAAGCGTCAAGGTTGACAAAGAAGATCTAAACCCGTATGGAAACACTGGATATATACTGTATGATTTCTACATGGGACGAGAAATACATGCTCACATAAAGAAGCTGAATGTTAAACTATACATCACTAGAATATCTAATATTAATGCTGTAAGTATTTCATAATTATTTCTGACTGTCAATGCTGTTACTCCTAAAACACAGGCTCCTAAAGTTCTATAGCTCAAGGCTTAAGGGATTCCTATTACTTGTGAAAATTAAATTAGTAGAGATCAATTTGTTTATAGAAAATTTATGCAATTTTGATTGATAGAAGAAGAAGAAGCAGTTTTAATTGATGTAATTTGTTTTTAAAACCAAAGTAATATTTTAATTTTATTCCAGCTCATCCTGGCAACACTAATTTGCTCTAGGGGTGTACAACTTCAACTGACTGAGGGTAATAGAATACTTGACTACAAAGAGCTCCTGAACAAAGTACAATTGCAGCCTACAATACTTCTATTCTCAATAATGCAAATAACATATTTATTGCACTTTGTTATGCGGGAATATAAGATAACAACAACATTTTTCTGGCACTCTGAAGGCGTCGGGTACCTACAGATTGTCTCCAGTGCACTTTACCCCTTCTTTTTCATGACAATATCTAAATATGTGGCAGATAATGACCTACATATCTCAACTAACTTGCTAATACTTGCTTCTGTACTGTTCATTCTGGGATTCTCAGTAATGCTTGTCAGTAACAATATTAAACATCAGTTCAGGAGGAACCCGCTCCATCCAAGCTTGGCAAGTAAGTATTATTGGCTACTAAATTAACAGTTATGTTATGTTCTTTGGGCTATAGTGTCTATCAAATTATAGCTTACTTATTACATCATAACATTCAGTGTAAGATTTTACATATTCTTCATTTTCTACAAATTAAACTATTACTACACTACACTATTTAAAAGAAACAATCCATATTAATTCTGAAATGTGATTGTATTTTTTCTTTACAAAAATATGTAGATAAACTTTGCACATCAATTGATATAACTTAAGCAATTTGCCTATAGGTTTATTAGATGGGTGACTGACATACACAATTTTTCCGCCATGTTAAACTGTGTGGTCTATCGCCAGCCTTAGAAAAATAATATATCCTCACGCCTTCCCACAAGGGTCCCCGAAGGGGTAGGCAGAGGTGTATAGGTAATACCCACTTTCCGCCAGAGATATATTTTAGGTGCCAACGTGACAGATGGCGAGTCCGTTATTCAAGCACGACTATACATACGCCTTTGAATTACTTCTCAAACGTATGCAGGTTTCCTCTCGATGTTTATAAAGATAAGAAAAATATATTGATCAAAAGCTAAATTCTCATTTAGAGCTACAAAGTATATTTGATCAGTATATGAAATCAGTCACGAGTGCTAACAAAGTTTTGTTTTTCCAGACTTAGACACAATGCCAACCTTCCATGGCAAGAAGCTTCTGGTATCCAACCTGTGGGGTATGCTCCGGCATCCAAATTATACAGGGGATATGTTAATTCACATAGCCCTGGCTATGCCAGGAATCGCATCCCAGCAGTGGTTGGTGGCCGCGGTAGCTTTGTGGCCGTTGCTTGCTCTGCCCTACCGCGCCGCAAGGGACCATTACCGCTGCAAACGGCGTTACGGCGCAGCTTGGCACAGGTATTGTAAGCGAGTCCCTTCGCTCTTCATACCGAAAATACTTTAACCTTTTATTTGAACAATGTGACCTTGATCTAGATTTATCAGCATTGAAATTTTGTTGAAAACATTTTATCTATTGACTAAAAAACAACATTGAATATGCAGTCTAGCTGATCTGTGAAAACATGGGATACAATTATATCAGATTTTTTTAAATTACTTTCTTCACGAATAGTATTTTATTGTCCGATTGTGAACTGAAGTGAAGAATTATGTCAATTAGTTTTTTATTCATACGCGTTTCTGAATATTGAATGTGTGTTGTGTGTGTCTCTACAATGAACTTCGAATTTTTTTCGATAAAAATGAATTTTATTATATTTTAATCTACACAGATATTTTGTATTTTTGTAAATAGAATTATGTATCGAAAATTTCTCATCACTATTTAGATCTCTATACTTAGTAGATATTATTACATTAGTATACAATATTGAATTATTTACATAAATTACTTATGAGTTATCTCAACATCGATGACATCGATCTATCATTTTGATCACCGTGAAAAAATTATACTTAATTTGGCTCTCTTTTTTAGTGTTAGTTACTGTTCTCTACTTAAATAAAGTTAAGATTGTAAATGTAATATTTTTGTGAAAATTCCTCGAATTTGGATCGTGTAGGTTTAAAAATCTCTTAATATTAGTGAGGTAGGGCATAACGGGTTTCCCGTTCGAATTCGGAGCTGCCCGACTGGGGCAGGACCTCCACCTTATAGAAGTCCGTAGCCAAATAACACAATTTTTGTGTTGTGTTCCTACGCGGTGAATAAGGTTTCCAGAAATGAGCTCCTTGGGGAGGGGGGAGGATTGTTGCATTGTGTTGGAAGCAGAGGGATTAAACCCAATATGCTGCCAACACACTGTAACTCTCCGAACAGTGGCAACGCGCAAGTGATACTTCGGTATCGTGACCGTAAATAGGCTACGGTAACCGTTTCCCATCAGGTGGGCCGTATGCTTGTTTGCCACTCTTGTTGTATAAAAAAAATATGAAAGCAATAATGTCAACGTTTAAAAAGACTAAAAAAATATTGTTATAATAGATAATTTATGGTATTTGTAGTAGATTATTTAGCTGGATAAACCTGCTGGCTTGAATATTGACAAGTCAACCCTAATTATGTAGATAAGTAGGTACATCGTGGATGACCGAATATGTACAAAATTTCAGACCATTATTAGCTAATACGTTGTCTATTAAAATCAGTTAGCAGTAGTAATTTCTGCAGCTCATGTCATTGTCATACATTCATAAATATCGGATTGCATGAACGCTAACAAAAAAGATTTTGTCTAGAGCCGCTGAATCGCCAGGCAACTTAGTAAAAAATATTCACATTATTTTCTTAACTTAATGTTAAAGAACGCATCCTGATGACTTGTTAGTTGTTTTTATCCTCTGTCAACTATCCTGTCAGTAATAAAAATGACATAGCTTTAATGAATAGTAATTTCTTCCATTATCTTCTCGAATTATATTTAAAGAATTATGTTTCAAAAGAATATGGAAATTTGGTTCATACATATGTCAAATAATTATGTATGGCTCAAACTTAACTTCCAAAACGGATATTTATGCTTCTTGCTTTGAAAAGGTAGTTAGTAGATAAAGTTTTTTTTATATCAAGTGATTTTATTTACGTATTACACATTTTTGTCTAAATTATTTATAAGTATACGCAGCAAGACGTCTTTTTTCTTACAGTATCTAATTTAAGAATGCTATCACAAAATATTACAAATGTAATTTTCACAAGTAGTTTACCAAGAATTTAAGAATATATATTCGCTCTGTTGAATTAGATTAAACTTAAAAATCTGAGCTCTCAAAATCCACTGAAGATTCATTGTTTCGTTTCTGACGAAAAATGGCTATTTATAATTTTATAAGGGTTAGAATATTTTACCCGTAACGATAGAGTATAGTGGATCTATACTCTAATGTTTTATCGAACTAATCCGCCTGAATAGGTCAATTTAAGGTCTAAATCTAGTTGTAGCTTGCCATTATATCGCCATTCTTTACTAAGGTATATTTCTATCATACTTTATTAGAGTATATATTTGATAATAATAGATAATTTGAAGTGCGCGACAATTAAACGTATAATAAAACTGATAGGGTACAATAATTATCAAGCAATTGCCAAAATAATAATTCCCAAACCAAATATATGTAATGCTCAATAAAATATTCCGTATTTACTCTTGTTTATGTTATTCTTGTTTAGTAATACAAAACATGAAATACTTAAGGGCGCGTTTATACAACACTAGTGACTTAAGGTGAGTATAATAAAAATAATATTATACGATTAGTGTATCTGCAGCCGAAGGAAGGATTAAATTTGCTCTCAGATAGAAACAAGTGAATCGAGAACAGATATTGAGAAGTCAATGATTTGGTGCATAATCGATATTTACGTCAACAGACAGATTATTCACTTTTTAAAATATTGCACAATCGTAAATATGTTTACGCATGGTTTTCAGGTTATATTTCATTATAGTTTGATTTAGTTGTATTGTATTGTATTTTGTGTAACTATTCATAGTTTGTCACAATTTTTCTTAATAAATGTTTTGTACAGAAATGCAAGCGATATTTTTTTTGTTTAAACCAATTTGTTCGTATTTTCTCTTTCATCGCTTCAATTCCATATAAATATGTATATAGTATATCTTCATGCCTTCCCACAAGGGCCCCGGAAGGGTTGGGTAAAGTTGTATAGGTAGTAACCACACACCCACTTTTTGCCGTAGATATATGTACCTATGTAGTTTAGGTGTCAACGCGACAGACTGCGAGCGCGCAAGTACTTATACATACGTCTTTAATTTCTTCTCAAACGTATTCAGGCTTCCTCTGGATGTTTCCTTTCACCGTCATGCTCTTGGTGTGTCTAATCACTGTAATTAAGTCATTCTCAAGAAAACTCATTGGTAAAGTCAGGATTTGAATTTTCATTCTTTATGTTGCAGGCAACTGCTCGAACCACTGCCATCACAGTTATAATCTTCAATATTCCAATATTTATATATATATATATATAAATAATATATATCATATAATAAATAATAATATTTCTTCAACGTTACAAAATCTAGTTACTGAATTAATGAAATTCGTGTGGATTCCATTTATTTATTTTACTATAAAATACACATACAATTTGTAAATAAACAATTCAATATTCAAATATCTAGATTTAGATCCTAAACATATCCAATTACTTTCGTATTATAAAATAATCCAATATACATTTAACTGATGGTGGATCGTAGCGTTTGGTAACACAATGTATGATAAAGTCAATGGCAACTGCAAAAGGCTTGTAACCACTTACGATTGATATGTAATATTATTTCCAGCTACGCAGACAAAGTAATTATAGCGCTAGGAAATGAACGTTTGCAGGTCTCAATACGCAACACTCATACCTATCTATGCAACAATGAGTTTGAACTAAGTACTTGTGTATATTCGTAAGAACTTTTAGCAAGATACAATTCATTACATCGAAGTGCTCATTTCCAATCGAAATACAGTAATACCCCGCTTTACGCGACCCCGTTATGCGCGGTTTCACTATAACGCGAATTTCAAATTTCTAAATTTATTCAAGTTTGGACATATTGCAGAGTATCTTCCTATATTATAAATGTGAATGTTTGTAAGTTTGGATGTTTGCGGTTCTTTCACTACAAAACGACTGAACCGATTTGGCTGGAAGTTGAAATAGGACATAGGCAACTGTTTTTTTGTTAATATTCATTAGCTACTTTTTCACGCGGGCGAAGCCGCGGGTATAAGCTAGTATATAATAATTATGACCGTGTGTCAAACAATTAAGAACAGTGTTGGGTGTTATGAACATATTTTACAAGAACGTAAGAAAAACCCTACCCTAAAGACAATAGATGTATTTTTCCGTAAAAAATAATTAATTGTATGTATTGCATAGTGTTCATAGAATTAAAGTGATTGATTAAAATTATTTGTATTTTTTTGTATTAAATTTTGACTATGTTTAACCATAAACCTCGATATACGCGAATTTCTGTTAACGCGATTTTTTCCTGAACATATCCCTCGCGTAAAGCGGGGTATTACTGTACTCGCACTTGTAGCCTGGCAGTAATATTTTTTTGGAAATAGCACTGATGTGATAGTGAGGTCTTTACTGTCTGCAATACAGAAGGGAAACCCCTAAAGCATCGTTGTAATGCACAGGTATGAGGGAGATACAGTCTGAGTTTCGTGTTTTTTATGCCGCCTATTAGTTGAGTGGATATATCTGGTCAAAGGTAAAAAAGAGCCACGCGCAATTTGTTTTGGAAGCTTAAGCTGTGAAAGCGTTTAGATATGGCATCGCATGCAAGGTAACAACATCCTATGAAGTCCTATAGGACAAACGGCAGCTACGCTAAACTTCTAACATCAAGTACCTGTAGACTTTACACTAGTACATGGACCTTAAGACAAAATCGATATTCATAATGTTATTTATCTTCTTAATAGGCCTAGATAAACGATTTTACACAGATGCTAACATTATGACCAATAAGCACACTGAATTTGCACGCAACTAAAATAAATGACTACATTTGGCACTAAGATACTATGTTACGGAATAAAACATAATCTCAAATTATGTCAAGCTTTGAGTTACGGTATTTTTTAACAGCTCAATCAAATTGCAGGTATAATATCTACAACACTAATTTAAACATCATAAGACTGTTTCGATCCTAACTAACACAGATACTTTAAAAGATACCGATAATATTTGAAACCAGTTTCAAATCACAAATCTGTAAATACGTCGGTAAGTATGATCGTATATGAACAAAATTATTCTCTATGGGAAGACAGAAATATCTTATCTATGTAAGCTCGATCAAATTATTTTGGGTTAGATGAATCTTCTAAAGGTCTTCTATGATCAATAAATAACCTTTTACATACATAAGATATATAAATACATACATGTATCGTAGCCGTATATTAGGTAACAATAACATAGAGAAAAAATTAGGCATTATATTCATAACATTGTTTCCTCTTACAGAAATATTTGAAGTGACATTTTTATACATTAAATCGGCCCTTGGGATTTCCTTTACTTGCCATTTGCATGACAAGGGGCGAGGCAAAATCCAAAATAATTAAGACTTGATCGCCAGACTCGACTTCAATGATGAAAAGTGAGTTTGAAAGAGTCCCAGAGCCGTTATTATCATTTTTATTCAAATAGTATATTTCGATATTTATTTTTTAAATACGCAATCTACTGACTTTGGTTCCATTTAACATTTACTATGAAAATATACACATTAATATCTATATATCAGGATTTATTTACAATACTAATTATTTACAGGTTTTGAAAATAAATATTAATGCTCATTTGTTAAAAAGAAATATTGAAATAAATCTAAGCAATAATTATTCATAATGCAACACAATTAATTTAAAAAAGGCTTTAATAATTTGGTAATTAAACAAACACTTTATTCCAGTTGGTTCAAGATTTTATATTCGTTTCATTGTTTTAATAACCTAAAAAAACTTGCCGTATATATATATCTATCTATGAAATTTAACCTATTGTGTGCGTGAGAAGGGAGAAAATTATTCTATGCACTATAACAATGGCCGGACATGTTATGAAAGAATTAAATTAAGCGAATTGGTGCAAGTCCTTATTCCGATTTACATTGACAAAACTGAGTTAAAGTACTTCTATATCCATAGACAAATAGTAAAAAACTACACATACTTTACAATGAAGGTAATAGTTGAAGATTGCGTTGCAATAGAAACGCTTTGAATACGAGCATAAATTACGAAGAAGGAAGGCCCTATGGCTAGACTTTTAGAAGTATTTAAATGTCCTTTATTTTATATCGACAATAACAAGGATCATATCCAACTATAAGGTTCTGAATAGCATTTAAGATTTTAGACCACAATTTCGACCAGTTCCTATTCTAAGATGAAAGAGGATGATTATCTAATTAGAATATCAAATGTTATTATTGCAACTCATGAGGATCGCATTTCAGAAAGGTAGCGAAGTCATATTATAGAGAATAAAGTAATAATTATTTAGTGTTTTTTTATACCACTCGGTTGGCAAACAAGCATGCGGTCCGCCTGATGATAAGCGGTTACCGCCGCCTATGGACGCTTGCAACACCAGGGGTATCACTCGCGCGTTGCCGACCCTGCAGGAATCTTTTCTTTAGTGTATAATGAATACGTGCCCAAGGTAATTTTTTAAGGTTCTAACTGCCACTTGAATATAAATATTTAGTTCTTGGACTTGAATTCAAGAGCTAGAAAATGATCAAATGGAAGATTGTATAACTTAACATGTATGCGTTAAATAATATGTTATCTGTATAATAAATATACCTACACATAAAATAGAAATCCAGAAACTGACTGCAGATCATTATTTGTTTTCTTAGTATATATCAATAACTAAATGAAAATGAAATGGTTTTCACATCACATCAAAGTGTCATAAAAGTCGACTCGAGATCTACAGAACTGTGCAAAGGCCTCTGTTCCTTAATGATCAATATTTTTATCATTACATGTCTATTACGCACCATAACCGTATTAAGTGCCTATTCTTTAGCCGTCACCAACGATTAATAAAATACAACAGACATTTGCTTAGCTTTGTGTGTACAAGCTTTAAATGTCAACACAATTTTGGTCAAACTAAGCGACAAATAAGTTGATAGCATTTTCCCTTAGCTGATAAAATAAAATCCTATCATATAAACATTAATACTCATAATCATAATATTTTATTTGCATAAACATGGCGTTACACAATACACCAATAGGCGTTCACAAACTCGAATTAAAGTAACACCGAGATGATATTAACTATTTACACACAAAACATTCTAAAGAAAATGATTGGGCTATTGGTTCTGTAATGAGGGGAATGATTCAAGTGTTTTTCTATATGTTTACATTAATAAGTATATGATGTGGAGGGTACGCGGCGTTGCGACCGCGTAGAAGCAGGCCGTCAGAAGTTGCTATCAAACACGCCCATAGATCTTGTGATTTCTTCGTCGCGGATGCAGCAGTCTAAGAATTCGTCCAGCGTTAAAACTCCATCGCGGTTCAGATCCATTTTCTGGAAATGAAGAATATTATGCTAGAATTTTAGGAAGTCTCTAAAACTATTTTCAAACAAACGCCTGGCGTATTTTTAAATTACAGAGTTGAGGACGTGATATTTGCTTGATATCCAGTTCGTACCAGATATATGGATGTCCAGACGAAATTGTTCCCGATGGCGGGCGACCTTATAAGATTCGTGAACTCAGTCACTCTAACTTAAGTATATAGGGCATATAGGTGAGCCGTGCAAACGTCGTACTGCTTGCCTTCTTACCTACGTATACGTTCTGATATTTATGTATTTTGTTGAATGTGGGCAGGTATTTACAATCTTTACGTCCCTTGCGTATATATATAGTTACACTAGCTATGCCCACGGTTTCACCTCTGTGCCAAATTTCATCTAATTCGGTTGAGTAGTTTTTGCGTAAAAGAGAAACAAACATCCACACAAATTTTCGTATTTATAAATTTAGTAGGATATATCATCGCGCAGTCTCCCTACTCTCAGTAGGCAAAGTCAGAGGCCCACGAGGGAGCCTGTCTAGTCTAGTCGTCTTTTTCTTTTTATGTTTCTATCTAGAGCCGTTAGATACATACATATTTCTTTCGCTTCATTCACATTAATTAGTTTTTGCATAGAGTGCCCATATTAGAGCGACTATCTCTCACTTACCTGAAACAGTCTTTCCACTTTTTCCGTGACCACATCTTCGTCAACCATGGGCTCCACTATTTTGCCCATTAAGTCGTAAATAGCTGAGACGATCTCCGTCATCTCCTCTTTGGTCACGCAACCGTCCCCGTTAATGTCATACAGGGAGAATGTCCAGCGCAGCTTCTCTTCCAACGTGCCTCGCGATAATATCGACAGGCCCGTTACAAATTCCTGCGTTCATAAATCTGTAGTTAGTTTGAAAGTCATAACGAAAAAATATTTTGCATGATACAGTGAGAGTAATTGTATATATTATACTAGCTGTAACACAAAAAAAAACTAAGATGTATCCTCAACTTATGTGTTCATCCAGCTAGTAACATATCTTTGAACCAAATTTCATCTAATTACGATCAACTGTCCTGACGTAATGAAGTAATAACAAACAACCTCACAAACATTTATAATATTAACATGAATTCTATTCGGCGTGGACAGACATTAAGTACGACATAATAGGTATAATCTACTAAAAACCAAGAAGTACCTATCAGCGTATTCAGCAGTTTCAAGATGTTTATTTTGTTATTATATTATGTTATACTACAGACTAAAGCAGTTGATCGGCCGATGTTAAGGGCGGCAATCATCGTAGTCTATGGGAGGGAGTTTTCAATAGCTGCGCAATCGCGTCGAATCGATGCATAGAATACAATTATGGAGGGGTCAGCTGCGTTGGTAGCTAGGGGATACGTCCCGCTTCTGCCAGCACAGCCTAATATATGAGCAGTACCTATTAGCTGCGATCTTTTTAGCTTATCACCGCCAGTAATCACAGGTTAGCAGTCTTCACAGGCGGGCAGCATCAATAACGCGGTGGTAAGCGGTCACCGCCGCCTATGGAACGCTTGATCATCAAGGGTATCGCAATATTTTCTATTAGACCTCCACTTAATTATAAAATTGGTTTTAGCAATAATTTACCTCAAAACTTAATAGTCCGCTTCTGTCTTGGTCCAACGTGTTGAAAACAAAGTGTGCATACTGCGCGGTGTTCGCTGTAAAACAAAAAAAATAACTTGAATTTATTGAACACTTTAAATAATGTGTAGAGGTAAAGCGGTTGCTTTAGAGTACCTAGTTAGTAGATAGGTATAGGTGATAGGCCTAGGTCAATGTCAATCGGTGCACTCTTAGCTAGATACCGACAGGACAGGAGACTAGTAAAGCCCAGTAGCATATAGGTACCTACTGCGCTAAATATTCATGGCCGCTTAAACCGAACCTGAAGTTTTAAAAATAATTTAATAAATGTTGTTAGAGATGAGCGCATTGACCAGACTACCTAGGTAGGTAGGGTCAAACTACCTACCTATGTATATATCTTCATACATATTCTATTTATGGTTTATATTGAGTCGTATTCTTCGGATTACCCTTCGGATACCCTTATGGGAAGGTGTGAGGATATTATTATTATGGTATTTTAACAAAATGTATATAGGTTTCACAGAAAATAGAACAGCTTTCTTTAAGATATAGGTGTGATGAAAACATCCTAATGACGTCGCAATAAACCAAATAGCTTCAAAGTTAATGAAATGATAACAATATTAAAGGGAGTCATAATCCCTCACACTTTCTCACACTCATATTTTATTTATCATTACAGACGTTGCATAATTTGCATATGCGATATTTTTGGAAAAAAAAGCAAGTTAGATTGTAATTTTTTCATTTACTTCTTTCATTGTGCCTTATCACATATTGTAGCAACTATCCATTTTCCGAGACACCTGTATATCTCATGCCGTGGAGATAATACAGCAGTACAAAGTACGTTAATAATTACTTGTATAACATTAATGTCCATCAATTTAAAAAGGTTTTGCTATGCCTTTGGTCTCGTCATAGTTCGGTAAGTAGAAAAAGTTCTCGTAAATAACGCTAAGAGATACTTACGCAGCCAGCCAGTCGACTCACATACCTGTTGATTAATTAAATCCTTACCTTTTGTTCGGCCGTGAGCATTTTCAATTGAAGCCGAAATTGCTGCATCACAACGGCTCACGCTGTCTGCTCCAAACTTACGCTTTCGCCACAATTTAAAAGCAGATGAGTCGGGCATGTACCGTCATCAAGGTTAAGGGATAGCCCCGGATTTTTTATACTCTTTGTACTTACCTTTTTGGCTTGATTCTGGTGACTCGGTCTGACGAAGAGCGCTGAGCGAGAAAATAGTTAAATTCTTAATGGGCAATCTTGCGGCGTACTATATAATATTAAAAGATTACTATATAATCTAGAAAGCTCGTTAGTAACTCATTAAATAGACAAGTATGCACATTATTTCCATACGGGGATTCAATCTAGGAGCCATTAGTGATAGTGGTTCAAAAAACAATACATGGTAAAATTGGTATGTACCAATGAAAGGCGAAAGTATGTATTACATTTACTTTATTTCAATTACATAGTGGTTACAGACCTGATAATCGTAGTGGACACACATCCAATAAATTAGTTACCACATACAGAACTCTTACATCTTAATATCTCCTGCATTTAAAAAATAGCAGCTGATTCTGAAGTGTCAACTAAAAATTATCACAATGGAATAATTGTTGAAGTAACTAGAACATTTGGCTTACCTCAAATTTCTAAATCAATCGCATGAAATTTTTGAGATGCACAACACAGGTACTGATACTGATAACTCGGCTAGTCAGTTGTGTATCTCAAAAGTTGTATGTTACAATGTTGCCGAAGCAATATTTTGTTGCTTTAAAAATTAACTTAATGTTAAGGTTTGAGATGGACACCCAAAGCGATCTTCTCATGAGAATGAACAGTTCCTTAAGATATAACTACACTAGAGACGCGCCCCCGGTCTGCTGCTGGTACACCTCTATTGTGTCGCCTTCTTCCATTTCAAGTGATGTTGGTGTATCATTTTCATTGATTGGCTGACCGTCAAATCTGAATCTTACTACTTGCATTGAAAGACCCTGAGGACAATTTAACATTTCAACTAAAAATTCCAGCAGGAAATTTGGCTTTGCAATTATGTGAGCAAATACTAGAATTAAATTTCTAATAATTAGGAACATATACACAAATAAGACACTGCAAAGCTGAAATCAAATGGCAAGTGCTGCTGTTTATTTGACAAGTTACAACAATTAGAGATGTTTAATAACAATACATTTTAAATTGGTTGGATTTAATAATCAGCATTAATAATAAAATAAACAAATTCAACTACTGTAGAGTTTGTTTGGTTGAGCACCCTAATCTCAGGAAGAACTATTTCAAATTGATTTTTTCAGTGCTAAATAGTCTAATTGTCTAGGATGGTTATTTATATAGCAATATAACACTACAGTACAATAAATAGCAGCAGAGTAATCACTGGGAATTTATTTCTTTTGAGAGCTTTGCTGCTCGCTTACAATCGCTGAATAAATGGTCAAAGAATATCTTTTATATTCTAGAAAAATTACCAATGTATTTGTTGTTTATAGAGATGATACTGCGGAGCACAGCTAGTGAAAAGATAATGCCAGCAATACTGAGATTACTCAGTGAAGTACAGGATTAAAGCACCTTGTCTCAATAAGAGAGTAAGTTAACAAGAAAGAGCATTTCTCCCAATGAATTTACATAGTGTAATCTACAATTTAGATGAATGTATTTGTCATCTAAGTGGCATGCAGTTCCCAAGAACTCACAGAAGCAGAATCTCATTTGTAGGCAATAATTTGTGATCACTTCTTTTGTGATCCCTGAGATAAATCATTGGCACAAGTGTGCTTATACTACCCCCAAAATAACAGTGGTCTGGCCCAAAGCTGAAGCTTGTTGGAGATGGTTGTTCACCAGGTATTATTGATGATTCATCTGACTTTGAAGTAGTTTATGAAGCTTTGAAGTCTTTACCAAGAATATTGTTTATGCATAGGTATAAGTACAAGCAGATAGCAGGGAAAATGCTTTGGAGGTTATACAGCACTGTTACAATAAAGGATAAAAAGATGGGTATTTTAAGATATAAGAAAAGCCATGTTTTTATGTATATAATGTTAAATCGGACTAATAGTATCTTCACAGCCACAAAGTATACTTATGATTTATGGATAATACTGTTCCTTCGTTAATTAATAAAAGTTACTAACGGAGCAGGTAATGAAATGAAATCAATAACAGATATCAAGCGTATATACTCGCTACATAACCAATGCATTTAGATGCTTGTTTATTTGACATCCTAATTCATATTTTAATAATTTATACTAGGTATGAAGTAAATGAATGCAGGTAAAGTGTTTACTTACTGCTCTATCACAATAGGCATTCATCAATTTCCTCAGGGGTGTGTGTTTTTTAATTTTGAACTGGACAATAGCATTATCTTGACCTAGCACTTTCAAGTTGATGTGTTCGCTTTCACCCTGAAAAACAATGGAGGCACAGTTGTAATGGATGCTTGCTTTGTTGTCACTATAAGATCTTCAATTTTATTGCACTTCTCATCTCGAAACCACATTTTAAGAACGCCATGTCGGTGAAACATTTTTTCGTTAAAAGCACTGACAATACGGAAATCCACGTACCTTCTTTTCGTCAGACATTATGAGATTTATGTACTTTCGTTAACTATCGGCACAAAAACAAGAAGTTTTAGAAACGATAGCGATTATTTCATAAAAGACGCACTACTGACACTTTAGTGATCCGGTGGCGTGGTAATGGCGTCCGCCGCCCGTGGCTTGGAGGAAACAGCACAGCCCTGCGCAATGCTGCCAACACATGCGCAGTTGAAATCGATGCAAAATGGCGCGCTTCTGCGCGATTACCTTTCTTACATTTTATCCTTTAACACCGTAGACTAGATCGTATTTAAATGTTTAAATTTAATCCTGCTGAGAATTTATATATTTTTTTATTTATCTGTTATAATTTAACGACAGATAAATACAAAGTATCTACGTAGAAAATGCGCAACGGGTATTTTTTCATTCTTATTTAAATTTACGGGATATACCTAATAATTGTTCTAGAATATTCACACGATAAAAGTACGTCAATTGGCGATGAGTAATAGCTGCTGCCAACATAAGAAAAACTATATCCGTTGCTAGGGATGCCCCATATCGATATGTCTAACAGGAAATAAGTAGTGTTGTGTGTTTAAACGTATTAGACGCTCCATTTTACGCATGGCGTACACTAGAATGTATGCTCGATTTCACGTTATTTGGCTTGATGTAACTGCATCTTTGCGAACTGTATGTGGACGTGCAATGGGCAAGTGTTACTAATGTGATATTAATATATAATAATAATATACATAGGCTAAAACGGTCCAAGAGTGTGTGATCCTACCGATGCGCCATTCATTTGTACAACAGACTCCTTACATGGCGTACTTAGGTACTTAAATATAGGTAGGCACTATTATATTGGTACTGATTTGAATATGAAAGTCCGTTAGCCTAAATATATTAATGGACTTGCTATAAACATTTTTATTTATATTTTTTTTGTTTAGTTATTGAATAATGTATTTTTTTAAGCGTTACACTTCTGCTTTTCTACTCTTATGAATTGAACAAAGCAAAGTGTTGACACAAAATTTAACACTATCACGACACATTCTTAGGTTAAAATACATAAGCGTGACAGTCAGTGAATTCACCTGTTTTGTCGTACTTTGGCTGAACAGTGACCATAGTTCTGCGTAGCTTCGTTTATCGGTTAGTCTTGGGGCGATAATGTATGTACTCTAGCACCCACCCATAGTATCTTTATCATACGTTACTTTAAACGTATTCGATTTTAAATTACGATGATTTCTTCATTTTTTGAACCAGCACTCTTTTTTTTGCAAACAAATACTCAAGACCATCGGCACCTACTGTTTATTAAAAGCAACAGATGTGGTAGATTGAACGTTCATGAAGAAATTCAAAGAAAGAGTTAAGTATGAGGGTGCCTCCCGCGTGGCAATATCGTCACGCCTTCCCACAAGTGTCCCCAAAATGCGCAGGCGAAGGTATAATAATACCACCGGAGAATTATTAACCGACAAGGCGACAGATGGCGTTTCTGTCGCCGTTTCTCAAGCACAATTATTATACGTGTCATTGAATTTCTTCCTAAGCGTGTATTAAAAGCTCTGATGGCCGAGCAGTCAAAATTAAGATTTTATGTACATTTTTATAATCAATCATTTTATGGACCTGTAATACTTCGTGTAATAATACCTCGGTTTAATTAGGGCGTTATTTATTAATTTATTAATTCATAAAAGTTTAATATAAGCTAACAGCACAGGGCCAGAACACTTACATTTTCATTATTAGTTCAAAATAACAACACTATACTTTACATGCGATGTATGCACAATGAGAGGATGTTATTGACGAAGCAAAGGCAAAGCGTTACCAGGTAAGTAAAGCAGCAATAAGCTTTAATCTTTAATGGAAATGTCAGGATCGAAAATGTCCGTTGCCACACTCGTGATCTATTTATTGATCTACTAGCTTATGCCACCGGCTTCGCCCGCGTGGAGTTCGAAAAAGTAGCTTTGGAAATTTTCCTGCTAGAATCGGTTCAGCCGCTATGCCGTGAAAGAGCATCATACATTATAATATAAGAACTTGTTATAATGTTATAACTTGTTATATCCGTCACGTTGGCACCTAATGTATCTCTGGCGGAAAGTGGGTGTGTGGGTGTTACCTATACACCTCTGCCCTTCCCCTTCGGGGACCCTTGTCGGAAGGCGTGAGGTTATATGTATATATATATGTCCTATTCCTAGGTATAAGCTATCACCATTTCAAATCGGTTCAGCTGTTTGGCCGTGACAGAACCGCAAACATACAAACTTACAAACTTTCACATTTATAATATTTATTAGTAAGTAGTAGGATCTACAAATCTCTACATGAGTATCAACAATTTAGAATTTATGTTTTCATGACTTCCCACAAGGGTCCCCGAAGTGTTGGCAGAGGTGTTTAAGTACATACCCACTTTTCAATGGATATATTTTAGGTGCCCACGTGACAGATGGCGAGTCCATCGCCGTTTCTCAGGCACGACTATACATATAACTTTGAACTTCTCTTCAAACGTTTGCAGGTTTCCTCTCGATATTTTCTTTCACCGTAAATTCGTGGCGTGACCAACACTGTACCTAAGTTAAAAAAAACTCATTGATAGGTACTGTCGGGATTTCTACTTGCAATTTTTGTGTTGTGGGCGATCACTCGAAGTATCCGGTCACCACGGCGAGTTTTAATTACCGGCGCTTTGTCATACTTGTACAAGCGATAAAACACGCCTACGTTTTGCGTTAAAAGCTGTTGCTTTTGCGGCACAATAGTAGCGTCCATATTGCCACTTCTTTGTCTTCAACTCGGCGTCTTTACGACGTCTTAGCGTGTAATTGCACTTTCTTGCAGTTTTTTCTTTCCTCTCAGTTTCATAAAAATATTTTCTGTCGGGAATCGAGTATGACGGTTACTTTCTTGCGAATTATTTTAAATTTAAGTTTAATTTTGAATTTTAAAAGGATCTCATAATATTTCTTTAGCGTCATTCTGGTATCATATCAATTCCTTACAGTGTCATACAATTTTTTCATTGTGTCTCCAAGAGTTTCGGGAACTTTTACTATAGATAGTGCCATCCACGAAGACGCGCCCCACAATAATTGTTCCTCATAGTTTCTAGCGTAAGTGTGTAACCTTCCACTGATGTGAGAGTATTATCCGTACATACCTACTGATTACCTATGAGTAGAGAACGAAAGACCTTTAAGTTTCTTCTCAAACTACGCAGGTTTCCTCTCGATGTTTTTCTTCACCCTAAAGCTCGTGGCGTGACTAATCACTGTACTTAAGTTCAGGAAAATTAATTGTTACAATCGGTATTCGAACTTGCAATCTTTGTGTTGCAGGCAACTTCTCGAACCACTGACCACCACGGCTCCTTGAACTGAGTATATCAATAGAGTCTAGTTTAGCAGCTAGGAGACATTTTCCAACGAAAAAGATACTGTAAATCTGCCTGTAATCGAGTTGGTATGTATGGGATGGAAGTCGATTAACTTTTTCACGGCTTCGTTAGCCGTGCTTTTTGTAACTATACAAATTGCTGCCGAAGGAAATTCAATTTAATTTCGGCAGCAATTTACTTTAATCACACTCGTGTATATTTAAAATACATATCACATACACTACTCAAGGCAGATAACATTTTACTTATAATTGTTAATGATTTCATGATATCACTTACGCATATTTTTTTAGTTTGAGTTAATGCGTAGTAATATTAGTTATATGGTTTATATGTTAAAATAATAAATACTATATTATTATAATTTAATAAAAAAAAAGTTTCCCCGCTTCATAAATGAATATATTTAGGTACAGTATTCATCGTCAGCTAGATATAAACGATTGCACTTTTCTATTACACTTATTGTACATACATATCTTGAAATTCTGAGTTTTTGATTAAAATACCTAAATCTAGAATAACTCAGAAACAAGCAAGTTTCGGACATAGTATTATGTCGGGAAAGTCGGGATTCGAACTTTCGATCTTTGTGTCGCAGCCAACTACTCGAACACTCGGCCTCTACGGCTCACGGCAAAATAATTACAGCTTTTAAATAACAACTGAGCGGTTGGTACGAAGTGCTATTATGATCGTTGAGTATTTATTTATACCGTTGCCATTATCCGTTAGAGTGGAATGCATTTTACGCTATTAAAGAGTGCCATATATCGAATGTGATATTGAAACAGAAGTTCCTATATTTTTATCGAATACAAGATGGTACACAAGTATGGACTAGCGCCACATTGCGAAATTAACTAGAACCATCAAATATGTCACGATGATAATTATGTCAAAAAGGAACCAGCGCCAAATATAAGTGTTATTATTATTATACATAGTTGTATGTAAGTAAAGATATAGGTACCTTCTGTACAGTTGGATATATTTTGCTGTTTTTAAACCGACTTCAAAAAAGGAGGAGTTTTCTCAATTCTACAGTATATTTTATGTGTGTTCGCGGATAACTTCGTCGTTTATGAACCGATTTCGATTATCCATTTCTTTTTGTTTTTTGCGAGGGTTGTTGGATGGTTTAGATCCACAATTTAACCACACAGATGGCGCTTCGATCGTGAACGGTTGAACCATAGCCCACACGTTTTAATGATCTACAAAATTGCTGGAGATGAAAAGTAGCAGCTGTACACAATTATTCTACACTTCTTCTTTGAATAAGAAACAATTAAGATTATTTTTGCTAGGTTTATTGATAGGTACGCCTTATATTCAACGTAAAGAGAATATGTTAAAACCTTCATGATACTTTCAAACCGTAGGTATTTGTAAGTATGTAGGTTCTTCTAAGATAATACTGTATCAATGATTATAGCAATCATTTATATCTACGAAATAATCACTACATAGAATTGACTGCTAAACAAATGCAAAAACAAACCACTCTTCATTATTCCTCCAGAACCTAATTAATAATTTTATATTACCTCTGGTAACCGAAGACAAAAGTGTTTTTTTTGTGCGAATGACGGAACAAGGCGAATAAAAAAGTTAAATCATATACAATGCTAAGTTTAGCTTATGGTAAGGAGGTATAACTTTTTATCGTCTTGTTTTATTTATGGTTCTTAGAAAACCGAGTTTGAATCTTAATCTACATGAAAACATCGTTTATTTTGTTATTTCAGTCTGGTTTTCCTCAATACAAGCGAAATGGAACCGTTAGTGAATATATTAGAATATGTTATGTCATGTCAATCAATCCCGCAATGGCGACTTTGATCGGACAATATGAGCGAATGAAAAGTGGGCTCCACCAAATACTCTGCCTGATTTGATAAAATTATTCCGTATTTCGTTCAGCTACTTTTTCAAAGAAAGAATGCAATAAGAATTAAAGATGAGAGAGATGCCAAAAGTTTTTATTGTACTTAACGAATGAATGAAAGCGAAAAAAAAATATGATGCTGAAAAATATGAAATATTCAATGAATTATACTTACTTGAGTCTCGTCGCTCTACTGTCCCTTTTCAGCTTTTCTTGGCTCCAGTTTTGTATTTTCCTGTTTTCTCTCTGTTCAGAGTTGGTCAATGGTCTAGTCATGGCAATGAGGCAGGGAAGGGGAATGAAACCACGTTGTTACGTTGCGTTTTTTTATTAAACAAGTCTTTAATGCTTACTGTATGTTTAGGTAGATAAAGAATGTCACGTTATGGTTTCTTCGCGCATATTAATATATTTTGAAAAGTACTTCTACTTTTTGGGATAGGTATATATTCCCCCTTTTTTATGACGAAGGTTTTATTAGAAATGTCAAGATATTGTAAAAAATGTCTGGCCATTATTTATTTTCCCACAGATAATAAAAAAAAAAACTGTAATAGGTACATAAAAAATGATTTATTCCGCGAAAATCTGGAAGTATTGCTCAACGTTTGTATTTACTAAAGCATCACATTAAAAGGTACATAATCATTTGATGCTTTAGTAAATCAAATGACTATTAGTCAAAATAGTATCCTTTCACAGATTTAGCAGTAACAGTGCACTCTTGAATGATCAAAGTAGTGGGCCATATAATGAAACAACATACAAGCGTATATTTTCTGCCGAAATAATTCCCCAGAATAAAGGCATGAAGGTTAAAGAATGCTTCCTTAATAACTCCAGGGTAGGATTCTGACTTCCAGTGGAAGGTAGGAAATGAAATTTACCAATATAATTTATATCCTCTTGGCTTATATCAAATTATTCTAACACAATCCTCTGTGGAGAGTTCGCTGTGCGGCACAACGCACCTTCTTATACATACTACATACCTGTCTATACGAGTATATGTATACAGGTATCAATGCGAGTATATACGTGGAAGGTAATGTCTCAGAAAATAGAATAGTTATGTTCTAGAGATTCTATTCATGATGCAATAAGGGAATATTATACTTAATACTCACTTCGTAACAAATATTTCATTGGGGTTTTTTAAACAAACGTAGTAAGACTCTACATGTAGAACTTTATCGATACAGTAGATTTTTTGAAAATATGGTTCAAAATGAGTAAACTTAGAAGTTTTATTTCGCTTCCTTTAATTGTGTTTATCACACATTGGATCCATTTTCTAACGCTCTTTATAGCTAGTTTCAACACTAGTAGTTTTCAAGGACGGTTACAAAAACCACGGAACGCACCGTCGGTAGACACAGGATATACTAGCTTGCGAATAGAAATGCGGTGTTCTCTCTCACTTTACTACCTGATCTGCCACTCCACCTGGAAACTACCGGCTGTGGACGTTTTGATACCGGTTATAAAAGCCCACGAGACGACCTGCTATAATACTTTTGAGTATGCACCTTACCTTCTTGCGTGACGAAGTGCGATGACTTGGAAATTTCTTCCTTTACTACCTGGTTGAGTACTTACCTAGTACGTAACTCCAGCAGTCGCTAGTATACCGACCAAAAACCATTTGACGCTATACTAATAACAAGTACAAATATATGCATCTTACCTCTGTGAAGAAATTTCTCATTGACTATATGCAAACTCCACTTAGCAAGTCCGCGGCTGTTGTCAATATCTTTCTCAGTAAGTGTTCACGCTAATGCTGCGGAAATCTCCGTAGCTAATGTAATTTTTGACATTATTGTCATACAAATTAAACAGATATCGGATAGCGTGAAAGCTAACTGAAACGGACTTGGTCTAAACCTTAAACACCGGCATGACGAAATGTGTGAGGTTACGCTCATATAATTATGCCTTACCTCCTTGCGGGAAGAACTGCGAGTAGATAAGCTTGAAAGTTTCCTCCTTGACCACCCCAGTGGGACACTCTGCTTTGAACCCCCTGTAGAGCCTCTTGAGCTCAGGCTCCGTGAAGCGCGTGGCGCGCTGGAGCGCTGCAATCGAGTCCGGTCGGTACCGAGGGAGTTGTTCACCCAACTCCTCGAGTTCTGAATCTGTAAGTAAAGAGACGTATTATATATTAGTTCGTATACAATTTTAGATACTTTAAGAACTCGGAGCCATGATGGCTGAGTGGTTTGGAAAAGTCAAAGATTGATCTATTTGTCTCAATACTTAAGCTAGGTATCAGTCATGGTAGTTTTCTTTTTCCTTTTTATGATATAATGAAGTAATTGATAAAATATTTTTTAGCAAAAGGTTTCACAAAACAGATATACAATACGAATGTGTCTGGAAGAAGAGGCAGAGGACCACGTTCGAACGACTGATGAATGTGGACGATGCGAAAGAGGTATGAAAGGCTAGAGAGAAATGGCACCATTCTCACTTTGCCTACTCTATGACGAAGGACTCGGCGTGTAATATATATGTAAGTATTTAGCGATACAACGCGGAAATGCGGCGGGCATCATGGGTACGTTTGAGCCGGGTACGTGTCCGATCTAATATTTAGTTAGTAGATAGTAGTTTTCATGACAAAGCATGTGCGGATAACTTTTTGTATGACGAAGCCTGTGGTGAATACGTTTTATGTTCAATCGACGAAACCTGCGACGTGGATAACAACTATAAATTAATGTGCTGGAATAAATTATTGTGTTAATGGTAAGATTTATGAAGAAGCCTGTGATTAAGGAACCATCTTTGGACGAACCTGTGATGCTATTACGATAATTTTCTTCGAATAAATCCATTACATATTATTATGTTTCGCCCATGTCATGGACGATGTTCATAAAATGGAAAAGTTCTGAATTTCAAAATTTTATAATTTCGATCACATATCAAATACTGCAAGTAGTATCCCCGGCTGAACCAAATTAGTAGTAGGACGCCAGTTCTCATCAGACTTACATACCTCTTCAGCTTTATCCACAATCATCAGACTCATAATGGGTAAGTAATAGTAGCAATTAATGTCCTCATATATCCTCACGCCTTCCACAAGGGTCCATGAAGGGGTAGCAGAGGTGTATAGGTAGTACCCACACACCCACTTTCCCGTCAGAAATAAATTTAGGTGCGCACTCGTTACTCAAGCAAGACTATACATACGCCTTTGAATTGCTTCTCAGACGTATGTAGGTTTTACATAGACTGCTTAAGCCACTCGGACGATTTTCAGAAGATTTCTCAGAAGTATATTCGTAAATTCTGCATTGACAAATTAATTTGTCGACAGACGAGGAGCTAACGACGTTATTATACAGAGGTCCACTGGAGACAAAAGATGTCTCCTACGTCTATCTTTGAGATTTGAGCTTTATCTTCAAAGCCTTTAAGTATACAATAGTCTGACTGCTAGTTCGTCTGGTCACCACTATTATCTTATCGGATACCATGCCATTGTGGTGCCAAGGTGGAGATCTATCTTACTGGTTAGGTATAAATTGACATCGTGATGTTTTACAAGCTATAACATTTAAATTTAAGATTTCATTCGAGAATGGTTTTTTTTTATTAAACAATAAGCATCAATAATAATATTTTCAGCTACATATGAGATCATCATAGCAGAAAAAAATACTATGTAAAAATACGTTAAATGATTCCAGAAACGTGGAACAAACTACAGTTAACGAATATGCAATTCAAATCAGTTAATTTCATACAAACTCGGAGCAGAACTATTATAATAGCTCTTCGCATCTCAATTCGTGGAAGTATTTGCTAAAAGCCATGCTTTACCTAAATGTTGAAGGCAAAATTTTGTTTCGCGAAGAAGCACCGATATATTATAAATTATTACCTTTTTTATTCTCAACTCCAACTCCTTTCAAAAGAAATTAAAAAATTACTGGTAATCTACATAAGTACCTACTAGTAAAATTTGCCACTCTCTCTAGTAACATCCATACTTACATCCAAACATTTGCATTTATAATATTTTTAGGATACTTTTAGAGTTTAGACAATGTTATGAAGAGTACTTGTCTAAATAAAGAATGAATGCCTCTTCCTTCGAAAATATACTCAGATATTTAATCTTTCATGATGATGCATTATATTCCAGAACTATAATATTTCTTGTCAAAACTAATGATCTACCGTCGACGTTTCCTCATATATCAAACATAGCCTTTGTTAAGGGTCTTAGCGCCGATGTTTTCACAACACCGGATGTTGCAAGCGTTAAAATACTCGTGGAGGTTTCGTTCAAGATGTTACAATACTCGTCGCGTACTAATTACACCTCTCTAAGTAAGCTTTTAAGTTTTAATGTTTATTTCTTATTTGGTACGAAGTTCTACGTAAAAGGATAAGGGGCTATTATCGAGCTAATGAAAAGGATATAATGTATTGTAAGAAAAAATATGTAAGGTATTTTCTGCACATGAGTAACATACAATGGCCAGACCATTCCAGTGGTTTTAAGAGAGGTAGGGCATAACGGGTTTCCCGTTCGAATTCAGAGCTGCCCGACTGGGACAGGACCTCCACCTTATAGAAGTCCGTAGCCAAATAACACAATTTTTTGTGTTGTGTTCCTACGCGTTGAATAAGGTTTCCAGTAATGAGCTCCTTGGGGAGGGGGGAGGATTGTTACATTGTGTTGGAAGCAGAGGGATTAAACCCATTATGCTGCCAACACACTATAACTCTCCGAACACAGAGTGGCAACACGCAAGTGAGACTTCGGTATCGTGAGCGTAAATAGGCTGCGGTAACCGTTTCCCATCAGATGGGCCGTATGATTGTTTGCCACTCTTGTTGTATAAAAAAAAAAGTAAAAAAAAAATTGGTCAGAGCTGACTGCGAAGCTTGAGCCTGTTTGATTTGATACCCGCTGAGAACAGGCATTTGTGTGTTGAACACGAGTATATGTACTTTAGTCTTGGATGTCTTATGTATTTACGCATATAACTATGTATATATGTATATTTTTCAAGTTACCACAGTCCTTATCAGGACCGTGACAATTTGTGTGGAAGTGCCAAGGTGTAAATTTATGGGTATTTATAATTAGATTGGGGTTATTATCCACATTAAGTGAAACAGGTATGTAAGTCTAGAGAGAACAGGCGCTCTATACTCTCTGCCTACCCCGTTAGGGACTCGGCGTGTATGTATGTATGTATGTATTATCAACAAAATATAGAAATAAAGAAAGCACCTATTTGCGATATAAAACAGATATGAAAAGGAATTACATCGGGACTGCCAACAAAAAGTGATTAATTAAATTAGTGACGCTGATTCTTATTAGTCGTAACATAGAAGTAATTCTTCTTTTATCTTATGCTAAGAAAAAATATTCTAATCCTCCACCTTCCATATAAGGAACGATATAATGAACAAATTATATATTATGCTCTATACCCACTAATAATATAATCTATACAATCAATATCTATACAAAATAATTTTCAGTTAACATTATTCGATATCTATAATTTGTAGGGTAGAAAAAGTTTCTTAGTTAAAAGTAATTACGTCATTCCTATATTTTAATAGTAATATAATGCATTAATACGAACACATACGAACAGAAAATCATTTTGTCATGAGGGGCTACTGCGTCGTGCCATAGCCGTCTTTTGTTATCTCAGTGCAAATTAATACGATCATAGAAGAATACTACTTCCAAATTGTGGTCCGATATCAAAGTGACATGTCACCTGTTGAAACGGGACTTCCAGTTAAAGCTCGTACAAACGCAATTCACAATTACAAATTATATCACAAAAGCTGGCTAATTACTGCATTAAGCACACAAAACAGCGTAATGGCCGACACATGGCAAATGTCATTCGCCAGGTTGATTACGCACTGTAGCACGTTTGCGACAAATTTGTCACCAATTGGCGTGCCATAGACTAATTGCTGGAACCCGAATCCGTCTGGGTTTCGTTTCGCTTGCAATTAGGGCAGATAACGAGTAATTTATTGCGTTCCCTCGTTAAGAAGAGGAATTGAGACCGCGGAGCGAGGCAGAGAATATTTTTCATGATTTATGATTATCTTAATGTAGTTTTTTTAATTGTAAAAATATTATACTAAGCTGACCATATCTGAAGCATTTTTCCAGATCACATCGCAGATACTCTTTAAGATCCACGAAAATAAAATAGAAGGTATATATCCTGAACTAGGGACTAAAAGTACTGAACTATTTCTCTATCGTGCGTTTGTCGTCCAATAGGATAGGCTAGTTATATACCCAAGATTTATTAACTACAAAAGACGAGGTGGTAAATTTCGGCCTTGGAATCCTCGCTGAATTTTCGACAGCAAGCACAGCATCACAGTACAGCCTGTCCTGGCACCGCATTATGCAAGCTCGGCAACCCCATTTAAGTACATCATAGCCAAATTATTTAACCCTGGCTATATGGGCTTAGAAACCTAGCTCACGTATGTAAAGTCATAGATAGAAGAATTTCATAAAGAAATGCTTTTGTTTTAAGTTTTGCGGCGACTTTAAAGTTAAGCTCCGCAGAAAACTTGTTTAAAGTTATGACAGAACTAGCATTACGAGTTGTCTGTAGTTCTGTTGGTCCATTTGGAAAGTAACGTTCGGTATGAATGCGAAGCGAAAAAATTGGAATGGATAAAGGTAAAATAGATACGATTCATAAATCTGAATACCTCTCCAAATGAGTTCAGTAATAAATCACAAAGAACAATGTTCTAACAATTGTTCTGAAGTGGTTTGGAACAGACGAACCGATTGCGAGTTTCTTCTATAAAACAAATATTTTTTGTTAAAAAGATCGACAAAATAAAGACATTTTAAACCAACAGAAACTCTCTGAAAGAGCCTGTATGGAGATTGAAGGTAAATCAACAAATATGTATGAAGACACTGCTCGTCGTCTGTCAATCTAGAGAGAACTAGTTCCCCCTTCCAGCCAATAGCAAGACTGTCCCATCAGGACGAAAGTCAATAAACCTCGTTATTAATTGGGGTAAGTAACGCATTTATTAATGGAATTATGGTATCAACTACAAATATTATCTTAACCAATTAGTGACCCACAAAACATATCACGCATATGTTGTAAGGTAAACTTTCGTAACATAATAACAGCTACAGAAGTAGCTGTGATTAGAATATTAAATTAAATGGTGAAGGGCGACCGAATCTAAAATTAGGCCATTTTCCGGTCCCGCGACGAATCCCGGCCAACAAAATTTAATTTCACCCCAATTTCTATTTAAGGTGCAAAATCCGTGGTTATCCGATTAAGGAAAATATACGTGTTAGTAAGGGTATAGATGCATGCTTAGTTATAAAAGTTTGTTAATTATCACAAGATGTCGCTAGTTATCATTTTTAATCGCGTTATAGGGACGTTCTCTGCGAAAAATAAATGAGCAATATGCTCTATATTTACGTTTTGTTTCCACATGAGATATACTTGTGAATATAGCTTGTTTATCTTAAAAAACGAATACCTGCAACTCAGCCTCTCGTATTCTTGTTTCTGCTCGGTAATTTGAAAGATCGCTCCCTCCGTTCTAATACAATTGTGTCAGCAGTGCCAGTAAACTAGTTCACTCTAATCGTCCAATTCGTTCTTTTCGGTCCTTAGGTCAGAAAGTACCCAGTAGGACAGCAGATAGTTTTCAAACATTACAGACTTTCAGACAATTACTCGTCTTTACTTCTATCTTGAAATTTTATGTCACTCTATAACTTAATCTTGATACGACTTTTGAATTCTGGTTACAGAATTCTTTTTATTATTCCTTATACTTTGAATAAAACCAGGTACATGTTCCATACGCATTAAAATATGACGATTAAACTAAATGACGTACTCAGCTATTTGAGCTGAAAATGAGTGGTTCGAGCAGTTGCTAGCGACACACAGATCGCAAGTTCGAATCCCGACTGTGCCAATGAGTTTTTCTGAACTTAAGTACAGTGATTAGTCACACCACGAGCTTTACGGTGAAGGAAAACATCGAGAGGAAACCTGCATACGTCTGAGAAGAAATTCAAACGCGTATGTATATAGACGTGCTTGAGTAACGGCGATGGACTCGCCATCGGTCACGTTGGCACCAAATATAACTCTGGCGGAAAGTGGGTGTGTGGGTATTACCTATACCTACCCCTTCGGGGACCCTTTTGAGGATATTATTATTATTATTATAATGATTGTAACTGAAGAATAATAGCATATTTATCTATCTTTGTATTATCTCCATTCAGAACGGCATTAAATATTAGATCTAACTCAAACTTAAAACCCTTTAAATTTATAGAGCCCCAGTGGATCCAATCTCAGCTTAGTCGCTGTGGATCGGATCGTTTGAAATCCCAAAAGTATGTATGAATGATCACGTATAAAATTGAACAGTAATCTGAGTACTTGGATATTATCAGCCCGGCTCGCACTGGCTGGATTATGTCTGGCTACGTGCATGGCGCGCCAACTGTTACCAACCTGACAATACCAAAACCAACCTGACTTTGACAGTTGAAGTGGCAGGAAAGCTCACAGATTAAACTTACTATGCTACGAGGTTGCTACGGTACAAAAATTCATAATTTATGTGGATTTATGTTAAAAGTTTTGATTACACTTTATGTTGCAGAGGTTTTTACTTAAATATATATTACTTTCAAACTTAAGTCCAAAGTAAAATATGGGAAAACTTGAAAAATATGTTATGCAGAATCATTATATACTAAACTACTTTTAAGGTTTACATTTTAAGCTTAAACACCGCATTGCGTCTAATTAAAACATTGAAGGTAGGTATTTTAATAACCAGAAAAGAGCAGTTTGCGGCAACAAATGGTAAGGATGCCAGATGCCAAGTGTTCGGAATCGGTACCAAGTTTTAAGAGCCTATCAGTTGCGGCACCTGGGACACATTTAATTAGCTTTTGCTCTAACGGTGTTTCAAATCACTTTATGATACGTTTAGTCGTGATTACCTAAATACATATCATCACGCCGAGTCCTTCGTGGTGTAACCAGAGAGCAAAGCGCTAGTTTTCTCTAGACTTACAGAGCTATTTCGCCTCTATCCACATTATTCAGTCTCTCTATACATGCTCGCCGGTTTCGTGCGTACTTCAATTTGATCTAGGTTCTTGATGGTGCAAAGATATACGTTTAGTTTTCTAGTTCTTACGTTGTGAAGAGTTCATAAAACTACAAATATTTATAATGCAAAAGATTTATGTGAGTATAGAAAGAACTGGCGCTCTACACTCTCTGGCTACCAAATGCGGTATTTAGCGCAATGATATGTATGTTTACACACATACATATTATTGCGCTAAATACCGCAATGCCTTAGGTTGGCCAAATCGAATAAACCTAGTTCCAAACAAGGGTTACTAATAAATATAATAATATAATATATAATACTAGTTGTCCCGCCCAGCTTCGCTTGGGAGAAAAAATTAAAACCACGGACCCAGTGGCGCCACCTATCGGGTCCAATTGTGAATCTAAACCATTCCCAGATCCCCTTGAACACACACAAAAAATTTCATCAAAATCGGTCCAGTCGTTAAGGAGGAGTTCAGTCACATACACACGCACACAAGAAATATATATAATAAGATATCCTCAAGTTACTTAAGCACGACTATGGATACGCCTTTGATTTTCTCCTCAGACGTATGCAGGTTTCATCTCGATGTTTTCCTTCATCGTAAAGCTCGTGGTGTGACTAATCACTGTACTTAAGCTTAGAAAAACTCATTGGTTTGCGTCGCAGGCAACTGTTCGAACTACTCGGCCACCACGGCGTTTTAATAAATATCTAATACATATCATAATAATGAATAGCTTTGTCAGCCCCTGCATACTAATTTAAAAATATTGTTTATTTAATCAATTTGAACAATGAAGTCACCACAGGGTTGAGCCATGGCTATAGCCGACGCAGACAGACCCTTTAAGAACCCCATAAATCTTGGCCGGGTCCAATTCACGAATTCACTCTATTGGAACAAAATTGTTCGGAATGAAATACCCGCCTTGTGTAAAGGATGACCGACCTTTATAGTAGATTTTTGCACGTGGAAATAAAATATTATTTGCAAATTTAATTAAGAGCTGTCTTATACGAAGTGTTTTAATAAGTCGACTGTAGTTTTATAGGAACAAAGCAAGGGCAGTTTTAAGTGGTTGTATGTACACGTTACTAACCGACAAATGTTTTAAAGGAATACATTTTTGGAGAAATATAACAGTGAATCACACTTAATCATTTAATTTATAAGCTTAAACATTAAGTTCAATATTTTGATTTTGTGGCATGAATTGAAAAAAAAGGCAGATTATAAAAAGACAGAGTTAGTTTGTGACACGCTATTTTCTGGAACTACTAATCCGTAGTGTAAAATATATTTTTGTTATATTGAGATAAGGTGTATATCTTGATGCGATAAAGGGAGTGTAGCTGTGATCATACAAAAACCATCCTCAAAGTCTGAGCCGAAGCTTGAACGCCAAAAAACTGAGAAATTACTAAACGGATATGATTTAAGCCGTGAGTTGATAAGTTTTCGAGAAAGCTATATATTATAAATAATAATACCACGCCTTCCCACAAGGGTCCCGGAAGGGGTAAGCAGAGGTGTATAGGTAGTCCCGCACACCCACTTTCCGCCAGAGATATATTTTTGGTCCACCGAGTTCAGCTGATCGCTGTCTGTACATGGAAGATATATGAGAAAAAATGTGATAGGGACCTTTTTCAACGCAAAAAGCATCCAAAACACTGATTGTTAGAATTTTTGTCTGTTTGTCTGTGCGTTTGTGTACGCTAATTTCAGAAACGGCTTATCCAATTTAGATGTGGTTTTTCAATAATATAATGTGGTAAGCTTTTCGTAACATGTACAAAGTAAATCAAAATGTATATTAAAAAAATGCTGCCCAAAGTCACTTTTCCACGCGGACGAAGTCGCGGGCACAGCTAGTACATAAATAATTGTTAACCATTTATATACATACATATATAATGTAAACCAATTAAGCAATTTTTTTTAAATTGCACCCATTAAGTGCCATAATTGCTTGTGGTTCAGTATAATTGCATTTATTGAATAGTATAACATTTGAACACTCTTACTATGCACATACATCCGTATTCCAAAGCTACTTTCACTTCCCGTTCTTATATCTGTAGAAATAAGCAATGGTTCGATATGACTCATGTATTGTGCAAACTTTTCATCCCATTTCTCACGAGGTTTCAAGATTTACCTCTCTTTTATCAAAATACTGTGTTAACGTCGCCGGCTAACGGATTTATGGGTGGTTCACTCAGGTGCGGTTTCACAGAACTCTTGTGTCGCCGTGTATCAAACTTGGATTGTGTTTGTAAATAAGAAACAAAGTTCTAACAATAGGAAGCTTAGTCGAATAGATTCATATCTTGTACTTACTTTTTGTGCACAATGTCTTTTTGTATATGCACAAAAATATGTTTTTGATTTTGGGAGGTGCTATGTTTCGTAATTTCAATACAGATAATAAGTTGTTTAAACAAACTAAGCTACTAATACTAACTTTAACAATTATAATACATTCGGTAGGTTCATTATTAAAAATAGCGAGTTTGGTGAATGCGATGTTATTCATATCAAATCTATATATGTACTAAACTTGTATTGAACAAGGTATGGAGAGTCTTATTAGAAGACTTTTTTTTTTCCCGTTGACTGTACATTTGTACACGCATGACATACAAACTTCTGCATTGACTTGGATGCACATTTCATCCATGTATAGACCTTTAGTATAGACTAAAGGTCTAACTAAAACAAAAATAAAAATAGTAAAACATCTTAATTTTCCATCCATTTATGTCTCTACACTCCACCAAAATACTAGGATAATTCAATGATTTGAAAGTTCTTGAATATTTTAGATAGAAAGTTAGATCAGCCAGTAAACGACGCTGCGATCCTGTTTCAGAAACTTCTATACTCATTTTTGTCCCAAGTGAAGCTGGGCTGAATTAAGTACATACTTATAATACTATACTAATAAACCTGGCTACTGCATTTTATTGCAATGATTTCAACCTTAACTCAAGCCGCAAATCGTATTCCGAATCATTTGGCTGGGATTATGCCGACTAAGGCGCGCTGCAGAAGTTACAACTGGAATATTATATGAGAACCAGATAATGGTAAATTGTAGACTCTTGGGTCAAATAGTGTTCCACAAAGGAATTGGTATCAGGATATTGGTTTTTGTTGGTTCGTGCAATGGAAATTCCTTATTGCGGTCGCGTGAAGCGAAAGAGGTATGTAAGAGGTATGTCTTAAGAGAACTGGCGCTCTACTTAACCCGTTAGAAGCTTGATGTGAAGAATGCAGGTACGTTATTTTTATTGTATTCTATTTGTTTAAAGAAAAAGCATAATTTTATGAATATTATTCCTATAATTATGGTTTTTCACATCGAATCATCAACGTCGCAAATAGCACCCAGCGCTTATGCACACTTTTAGTTAAATATATTGGTAACGCTGCTTTGACAAACGGAAAAAAGATCTAAACAAGTTCCGAAGAGTTGCATGCACGTGAAAGGCCGACCAATCTGCGGGGATTGGGATTGCACTCGCACTGACATCGCAGCGATATTGACTGAGCCGATTATTCTGAGATTCGGATGAAATTCAATTTGAGTCCAGTGTCTCTCAACCAATTCATAGAATTTCAAATTCAACATACGTTTTAGGGCTTACGAAGTTCTTCGTTTTATCAACTTTGTAAATTTGATACATACTTTTGTTGGTGATGTTTATTCCAATCCAGAAGATTACTTTTGATTGCATTTTTGACATCAAAATATCACATCTTCAATTCCTATCCCAACACATCCTAAATTTGACACACAGATTCTACAGGCTTTTTTCCAGAGATTCACATGTAATGAAGCCCGCATTTTCACATGAAAAGATATGCAATGTCCTAAGGTGGACAGACGGCTTCTTTTCACTAAACCCCTCCCCCATTCCTCATCCCCCTCCCAGATCATCCTCTGCACATTTTCAAGAGCACCGGGTTCGTAAAAAAAGTGAGCATCGAAAGCTTTTAAATAATGATTTAACACATAGCTATATAACAGGAGCCTCCGTTCCATTTTCGGAATTTAATCAACATAGAGTTTAAAAGTCAAAAAGGTCTTAATTAGTTTAAAACACGTGGAAGTGAAGTTAGTTAATGACCCTAATGTGTTATCCGGTTCACGAGTTGCAATATACATTAGTAACTATTCCCCTAAGAAATTAGCAGAAGTGGCGACAGTAACTATTCGAATTAGACTATACTGAGCTACATTGTATTTTATACTAGCAATGTCGAGTTTGTTCATATACGATAGTATATTTTTTGAGACCCGATTTTCCATTTTATTTATTACAAACTTTTTAACAAGGTGCAATTTACAAACAAAAAGTATTTTTCTAATTCCATTCAAGGTATTGAGGTGGTTATTGAAAACCGCTATAAAATTCGTTCAGAAGATTTTTAGTTTATCGCGCCACGCCAAAACAGACATTGACGCAGCGGGGAATTAGGCATAAGTTGAATTTAGTATGCATTAAACCGTTCAAAATCTGTATTGTTTAATGCATTCCAAAAATTTGCTCGTGAAACGCACACTTTATACAATGATGCAATAGAGAATAAACCTTATAGAAATATAATTAAGGTCTATTATTTATTCACATGTGCTAAAACCACGAGAATAATTTCCGCCGAAAGCATTTCGTTGCGGCCGTGAGTGCACTGAAAGGATGCACACTCGGTACATAATAATTTCCGAACGAAAGCTTGCAGCTTCATATTTTATACTTTATAGCGAAGCATTTTATTCTAACGGATACCCTACTAATAAAATAAAGGCGAAAGTTTTTGAGGTTGTTTGTTATTCAATTACTCCAGAACGGCCGAACGAAATTGGATGAAATTTGGCACGAGATTGATTATTAGCTGGGTTAGCACTCAGAGGATATCTTTTATTCCAAAAATTAATCTACAGAATCCTAAGAATCGAATTTCTTCACGAATGTATGCAGGTATCCTCACGATATTTTCCTTCGTTGTAAGTGTGCGTTCAGACATGCGGGAATCGTGCGTTTACGCATCGCGCGGTTTGAAACCGCAAAATTGTGATGCTATTCAGACACGCGCGGTTAGTATGCGATTTCGTGCGGGTTAGCGTCAGTTTCAAAATGGAGGTCGACGAAGAAGTGTGTTTACTGTGGTTGCTCCTTAAAAAAAAGAAAAGAAAAAGGCGGTATTGGGTGCATCCAATATTACGTGACCGACTAGTTACGTTACGAACTGACCATGTCAGTTCGTAACGTTATATCCCAAATTAAGAATGTATGATAACAAATTTTTTGACTCTTTGAGAATGTCAATAAAATCTTTTGATGAACCAATTGAACTGATCAGGCAAGATATTTCATGCTCCGAAACGCATTTGAGGCCAAGCGTGTCTGTCTAAAGACTCCATAGTAATAGAAACGCGCGGGAGCAGCGCGATTCTATTTTCTGGCGGTTAGGTTGCGGTAACCGCGCGGCTTGATTAACCGCGTTATGTTATGTCTGAGCGATTACTTTATAACTCATACAAATAAGACCCGCGCGATTTCCATGCGATTCTGAAATCGCGCGGTTCCCGCCGTGTCTGAACTAGCTCTAAATCTCGTGCTGTCAATAATCACTGTACTTATGTTCAGAAAAACTAATTAATACAGTCAAGGTACGCTATTGCAATATTTGCGTTGCAGGCCACTGCTCCTGGAACCACCACGTTTCGTAACAATTTCAATAATTAACGGATATTTTTTAATAGCAGCAGAAGTGTAAACATACCCTCGTTCCGGTTCATTCGTAGCGAATCCGTCACCGTACTTTGAATTTATAGGATAGTAATGCCGTTAAGTTCGATTAAATCAAAATGAAGCTAACCTCGTTGTCCAAATAAAAATAACGATAGTTAGGATTATAACAGCAAGTGCCAGATAGAGAATTTATCCAGTGGAAGCGTATTTTGCCGTAACCTCAGGGGCATTAGTTCAATCGGCAATACATTTTGGAAGGCAGCCAAAGGCTCAACAAAAAGCTTGTGAATTAAATCCGTTAGACCCGGTCGTTTTGTTATTTCGTTTCAACAGCTCTCCTGGTGCCTAGAAATATTGTTATTTCTTTAAGGGTTCTTGTTTTCTTGTATTGTTATTACACCTGATAAATTTCGATGAAGGGAAAGAAAGGATTAGTCTAGACACAGGGGGTGCCTTTAGCTGTATTCGCTAAGCACCTCAGAAGCGCCTGGCTGGAGGTCTTTTGGTCTCGCCTTCGTTCGGTTAAGTAGTTCCCGGAACTCACGCTACCTAGAGACAATAAAAAAGAGATGGCTCAGGACCGAAACGTTGCGGGAAAAAGCCTGGCTCGCAAACATATATACATCAAACATTATTATTGTCTGTCATTGGCAGTTATAGCTATCATGTTTAAGCAGAACTATATTATCTCTAATAATTCATACCCCTTATGTATAGGCCACTTATCCCTATGCACTCTTGTGCAGACTTGGTGTGATATGGACAGATATAATATGATCCTATTAATTTATGAACTTTTCCAATAAAGCGTTGTTACGGAGAATTGTTTAAGACAAAAGATGAGGCAGCGGAACGAAAACGATTGATCTCTATTTTGGGGCAAAGAGATGAATCCCCCGGCGACTACTTCTGTCATTATTTACTTTTCCTCGCACGCCACGTTTGTTTTTGTTACTTATTATTTATGTAACCTCTTTGGAGACCCTACTATTGGTACATCGATATGCTTCGATAGATATTCATTCCTATTCATACTCGTAAGAGCACAATTAGGTACCACGCCACAAAATGACAACGAGTAGGGCCTTGAAATTTTACCAATTTTTAGCAAATAATTGCTTTTATAAAAACTGAGAGAGAAGTATTTCTACAACTATGAATCGAAATTCGAAATCGAAATCGTGCATACAAGCTTATCATATCCCACATCTCTTTAGTATCATCTATCAGAGAGTGAATGCGAGATATTTATAACCGCCATATACATCAGTCTCTTAAACATTTTTGAATTATGGTTGCTATTGCAATTCTCGGTAAGGCCCTAGCGTGTTCCTTTAAAACATTTGTCAATTCATAGTAGCGGTAACGAAGTTCTAGCGAGGGATCAAATTGTTTGTGTGAAGAATGCTTGCTCGTAGTTTTACCTTCTCGAAGTTTCCTCATCCTATCTGAGAAGGAAAATAATTTCGTCCGCAAGGTTAATTGATGTAACCATCATCAGTCTCTCGAGTGTAATCCTGTTAATAAAATATTTATCGATGTTTGGGAATAGCTGTTTAACAGCTTTATGTATCAATTGTTTGAGAAACATCTTGGGAATGGGGTATAAAAAAAACTGATTTATACTGTGTACGTTTTTCATTGTTTTAACTGATTATCGCAATATTAACGAAAATAATATTAGGTGCAGAAATTTTCGCTGAACCTGAAGGAGACTCCTTAAATCCTGCTAATATTATAAATGCGAAAGTTTGTGAAGATGTTTCCTCTTTCACAGCTACAGGTATGACTAACATATGTACATACTTAGATATTATTACGCCGAATCCCTCACAGGGTAGGCAGAGAGAGTAGACCGCTTGTTATTATGAATCACGCATATAAATATATTTAGCTTGGAAAAACAAATTTGAGTTCGGGTATCTATGCTATAAATACATACATACATATCGTCGCGCTGAGTCCCTCGCAGGAGCAATATATTGGAAGTACAGCATTTAAAGTCTTAATTGATATGAAAGAAAGCATCTTATTGCCTATTGTCAGTAACTAATAGTAATGTGTAAGCTCCAATTTATGTAGGCATGTGACGCAAATACACGATTGGGCGCCTACCTACTGAGATGCGACAAATTTGACGTTGACGCAGCACTCTTATTGATTACTCGGAACCCTCAATATACATATATATATTTATAGAAACACCCTTACCATTATATTCCACAAAGTATTTATACAATATACGACCAGCATGTGTGAAGAGAACGATGAATGTATATGTAGCAAATTAGGTGTATAAGTCTAGAGAGACCTGGCGTTCTACTCTATGTGTTCACCCCGCCAGGGACTCGGCGTGATGATATTGTATTCTACAGTTTTTAAAGTGTCCTTTCAACCATAATAATGATATCGTGATTTGAAGGAGCTCAGCCGTCAGTTGAACACTTATGATGTGTCATCGGAGGCACCGACCGCGACGCGATAAACTTGCAGCACGCGATCGCGTGCAGCATTTGATATTGTATCGCACCCACGCCAATAGCGCAACAGTTGCTTTGTGTTGCACTTTTAAATTTGCTTTAAAGTCTGTGATGTACAGACTTGCCAAGACCCGTAACATCTTCAATTATATACCCAAGGCACAAGGCGGCACAAGGATCTCCGAGCAATAGGCAGTTAAGCCACCGCGCCACAACATGATAAAAGGGGACTTTATCGCTATTTCTCCAGCGCGACTATACATACGTCTTTAAATTTCTTCTTTGAGGTATGCAAGTCTTCTCTGGATGCTTATCCAGAACCAGATCCAGAGAGCTTAATCGTAAAGCTCGTGATGTGATTAATCACTATACTTAAATTCAGAAACAACTGTTAGTTCAGGCGGCTTTCAAAGTTGCATTCTTAGAAATAACTCGAAATACCCGGCTACCCCAAATGAGAAAAAAAAACACAGCTCTTCGTACTAATAAAAATAGAACAAATTCAAATTCGTAATTTAAAAGTCTAGACAGAATTCTGTTGGTAGAGGCCAGTGTGATAGACATATATTAACCATTTATAAAGTTGGCTGCACCACCGAATGTTAAACGTTCTAGAGGTTGTTTCTACTTGATCAAGATAAAAGTGAAAATACGATGTCATTCTGATTGTATTGCAGGCGGTACTTTGTACTGAATCGTATCGTTAGCGTGTGGTCCCAACCTATTGCACACGAAAACGAAAACAGCAAAATGTATGGCAAAATCTATGTCGTCGACCCGATGTCAGCTACCACTTTTCCATTTAAAACAAAAAAGAGGTGCATAAAACATGCAATAATTGCTATGAATTATTAATTCCACAGAGCAATTAATGAAAGCGTTTTGTACCTCAATATTCGTTATCAAATAATTCACGAATTCATTGACTTAGTCCAATTTCAAAACCACTGGCGAATGTTCCATAATACGTACAATTTAGTTGAATTAATTTGGATGCACATATATTTTCAATGCCCATTGCTCTCTGATTCGTGAAACAATTGACACTTCACGTTAAAAATGATGGTATGATTTTAGTTTTATTAACTGTTAACTGAGCAAATCATTATGGCTTCACCGTATAAGTAATTTGTGAAACAGACGTGGATGGGGTATTAAACTAATACCCCATCCACGTCTGTTGTATACATGTCTTCACACGATACCACAAGAAGAAAAGAGTTCTTGAATTGGTAGGCAGTTAGTGCAACAATAGGAAGTGTTGTTACACTGCCTACCACCTACCTTTTGCTGAATAAATATTTTTGTGTCAACATGACGAACGGGCAGCCCTTACTGAAGTATGTACGTCTATTACATTTCTGTGAACTTTGTCCAGATTATCATATTGTATTATTATCTTATATAAAAGAAGCCATAGACATTATGGCCAGAAAAAGAGAAATCACACGTTTTTATTGTTTCATATAATATATCCTCACGCCTTCCCACAAGGGTCCCCGAAGGGGTAGGCAGAGGTGTATAGGTAATACCCACACACCCACTTTCCGCCAGAGGTATATTAGGTGCCAACGTGACAGATGGCGAGTCCATCGCCGTTATTCAAGCACGACTATACATACGCCTTTGAATTTCTTCTCAGACGTATGCAGGTTTCCTCTCGATGTTTTCCTTCACCGTAAAGCTCGTGGTGTGACTAATCACTGTACTTAAGTTCAGAAAAACTCATTGGTACAGTCGGGATTCGAACTTGCGACCTTTGCGTCGCAGGCAACTGCTCGAACCACTCGGCCACCACGGCTTGTTTCATATTCTGTTGTTTTCATATCAAAGATCGTTGACAAATATATCTTATGATGATTTATCATATATTAAATATATGAAAAATAATTGAATTTTGAATTAAAAAAAAATGCCATAGCAGATTTATCGTATATTATTTGTTATTTGTGAATTAACTTAAAGCCCAAATAGTTTAGTTTGGGTCTTTGTCTCTTTTTAAGCTATTGCATAGCTTCTATCGCGGGCCTTGACCGTGGAGACCGAATCCAGAAATTCCGTAACGAAAATAACCTAACACTTTCAAAATTTAAACACATTCGAATATAGTACAGTTCCAAATTCAAAATTGCCGGGAAATATGGAAACGACAGAACTTAAAAGGCATGCCTAGTACGTAAGCAGCTGTTTGTGAGAAAGTATATAGGTGTATTGCTTAAGTTAATAAGAAATGCTATGCAGTAGCTTTACCGCGGCAGTCCCCGAGTGCCACACTTTTTTTTTCACAAGACCTTTAGCAACGCTTCTGAGTGCACGTTTGATAATATCGTTTTCGATATTTTGATCTAAGATAAAAAAGATAACGTCAGAATACCATTCTACTTTACGGTCTAGGCCTCACATTATCAAAAGTTCATTGGATCGACAGTTCGCCTTAATCGTAAACATGGATTTATGAGGGCTGAACTAGGCCAGTTCTTCATGGCCGCTGTTAACCCACTCACGGTGGCCGTTTGTTTTAACTCCGCGCTGATTACTTTACAATACTAGTTTCTTCTTGTTTAGCATTTATTTGGGGATATCAATACGTGTAGTATATATATCCTCACGCCTTCCCACAAGGGTCCCCGAAGGGGTAGGCACAGGTGTATAGGTAATACCCACACACCCACTTTCCGCCAGAGGTACGTATACGTGTAGTAGTGATAATAAATTGAACGGCATGGTATGGATGAAATCTGTTTTATTAAAAAGAGATAATTAAATTGTGTGTCTCAGCTCCGACGCACGACTGGAGTTTACTCCTTAAGTATGATTGTCTAAACATACGCAAAAAGAGTTAATCCAACTGAAAATAAGATTAATACCATATGAAAGGGTAAATTAACAAATTAATGAAAATAATATACATATATAAATATATATTTATTCATTTTATATACATTTATTATAACTAATCGGCGAAATATTTTACATTAAACTTTTCACAATAGTCAATTTCAGATGTGCACAAATATTTCATTAGGAATGTTGATAAATAAGTTGTAAAACTATCGTAAAAATCGGATTATCGATATCGATACTTTATTGACTACACCCTCGCACTGGTTGAGTAGCGCGAAACTGATGCAATTTTCTAGAAAGTTCTTTAACTATTATTACAGATAAAATTCGATCTTATTGCCCTTACATAAGATTGATTTTTGTATTGTACAATTAAAAAAAATTTGGACATAAAACAAAATTAACGTAATAAAATAAAATTTAATTAAATAACACTTCCCGATGATAGGAAATGCCACTATTAGCTAGATTTTTGTCCGGCTAGCATTCCTGCACTCAAGAATGGAGCAATACGGCATATCTGCACTTGTTTTTCAAACTTATTGAAAGCGGATTGTACAACTGTCACACACAAGCGGCGGCGGCGTACTGAGCGCGGTTGGTCACAACCAAATTAGAAAGTTGCGCACCATAGGTGCATGCGCACCAAAAACGTAACGAGGTCATTCATCAGTAGATTTTACCTCTCATTTTTTTCTTATACCGGGCGCCTTATATATGAAAATCGATTCTTAAGGAGTAAACTCCAAAAAAACGAAACATTAATAGTGACATAAAAAAGCGATAACTCATAATTAATGATTAAATTATATGGACATCATTATTAAAAAAATACTGTTGAATGTGCAACGAAAGAGGTCTGTTAGTTAAAGAAGTCACTCTACTCTCTCTACTTATCCTAAGAGGGACTCATTAAACTTGCATACACATCTTCATGCCGATGATGTGTATGTATGTATATTTAAAAAGCTACGAGGAGGTCATTCCAATATTTTATAATATGATGATAAAATTTTTCATTTGGCATTAGTTTGATTACTGTCAGAAGATATATTATGACATGACCAATCAATGAACGCCATTAAAAATAATAATAAAATAATAACTAGGTTATACATTAATAAGTATTTTACGTGCTATAAAATCCCTACTAATATTATAAATACGAGAGTAACTCTGTCTGTCTGTTACCTTTTCACGCCTAAACTATTGAACCGATTTAAATTAAATTTGGTACAGAGATAGCCTAGAGCTTGAGGAAGGATATAGGCTACTTTTTGATGCGAATAAAGGGTTTCAATAGGGGATGAAAGTTTGTATGGAAGTTACGTCATTTTTGTACCTAGAAGCTTGAAACTTATTTTTTAGGCTCTTGATTACATATAAATTATTATTATTACTATAATTAATATTAAATTCTAAGTTTGTAAAAAATTACATTATTTAGAAAAAAGTAATGCTGCTTAAAATCACTTTTCCGCGCGGATGAAGTCGCGGGCACAGCTACTTGCAATATAAAACCGAATACGTTGCAACCAGCCCCTTGGCCATGTCGCACGAGTTCGGTATAACTTAATTTGCGCTTGTTTATTTTCCTGGTCATAAGTGAATCAGGTAAATGAGACGCTTCAAAATTTCATATATTTTCAGCGGGAATTCGCTCCAAGTGTGACTCGCTGGGTTGCAAGTTTACTAGGCACCGTTTCACTTTAAACGCTCGACGCAGAATTACGCTCTTTCCTGTTATTTATTGTTTTGCGACAGCGAAGGCATATACTGCTCCATTTTCTCGTGTCGAGTTGTCAACTCGTCACCTGCCTGCCTGTCTACTGTCTATGAATGAGACAACAGCGGAATAACCTTTTATTTATACGGTCCAATATCGTGATCGTAAATGAGACGAGTATATTTGTGGTTTTAGGTCCCTATTGTCTGATTGTAAGCTTTCATCTATAAGAGTGGAGCGAAATTGTTGTTATTAATAAATCTGTCTTCTATATCAAAGTTGTATTATAGGAACAATAATAGCCAGTTCGAAATTTATTGGAATATAAATAGGTTTGTTTATAGTTGACATTTGTGTATTGCGGTCAAGTGATGTCCTGGTAAAGGTCGCGTCCCTGAATGGGTACGCAAAGTATAATCTTTTTTCGCCGGAGATATATTTAGCTGCCAACGTGACAGAGCAATGGCATCACCTCCACAATTTTGTATTCTATTAACTTTATAAATAGGGGGTTACGAAAACTTATTATATAGCGAGTCATCTTAAATCCTTAGTTAGTAGTCTGTGCCCTCTGACTTTATTTTAGAGCTCTGTTTCGGCTCTGGAGCCAAGTGCGAAAAAGCTATAAAATGGTTTACGATCCGGCCCTGTTTGGTCGCTTGTACTACGTGATCAACATCACGGTGTTTTATTATGAATTTTCACTACCCTTTTCTTGTAAGCGGAAAAAACTGGAATCGAAACGTAAATAAGCTTTTTATCTGTAGTTTTTCGAGGCCGCGCCTTTTGATTTCATAGTAGTTAAAACAAAACAGTGAAGATTAAAGGCGCTTTTATTAGAATCAATGGCTGTAACTTTTCAATGCTTAGGTTATTTTATCTTTTGTACTATTAAGAATAGAGTGAGTATTTTCGTCCGCTGGGTACACTGGTCACATTGCAAATTGATTTTAATTAATAATAATTGATGAATAAGCCGTACTAGAGCGATTTGAATCATTCGCGAAATCAAGATTCCTGGTTCGAACTTTAGCTATCTGTAATGAGCTTAATAGCTTCCGATAAGAATTTCTGGAATAAACATTCTAAAAATGTCATATCTTTTTTCGTAGGGTAGTTACGCTACTTAGAACAATGTTATTCTTCTTAGTGGAAGTAAGTACATACTTATATGAAGAAGCAAAAATCACAAATGATTCTGTCAATTACTAAGAGCTCGTTTCAATTTTCCAAAGAACTATATTTATATATGACAGATAAGACACGGAACGAAAAGAAAAAACAAAATTACTTTTTTCATCCCTAGGGTTCACTGATGAAAATATTAATGGCCACGTAGAAGGAATTTACATTCGCGATGTAACCGCATAATGTTTGACAACTTATAGTACGTAATATAGGCTGAGACGTGAACCCATAAGATCGCTAAGCTTATGGTTTTATCGTTTACAACGAACGTTTGACTTTACAGTGTGTTCGTTTGACTGTAGCTCCCAAACGTATAGACCAAATTGGATACAGTTTTCTATACGAAATACTTATATATTTATTATGTAATCTGGAAATTCTGGACTCGTAGGGCATAATCGTTGGGTGGAAGGAGAGGCTTGCCCAGCACAAGGACATATAAAATAATTAATAAAACTGGACTTTGCAGATGATTATTTACGGTACCGAAGTTTACGGTTTTGGAATGTACGTTGTCCAAACTATATTATTAAGACAAGCGCCATCTTTGTTTTATCTACGTGTCCAAATACTATACAAGCAGAAAGAAAGAAAAAAACCAACGATACTGATGTCAAGTTGACGGATGTAATCTTGTTATTTAAATTTCGTAAAAATTTCGCTTCGTCATCATCATCATTCATCAGTCTCTTCATACATGCTCGTCGGTTTCGAGTACTCTTAACGTTCCCGTCCTTGAGAGTCCGATCTATTTAATCCAGGTTGTTGGAACGTGGCCTTCCTCTGCCTCTTTTTGCACACACTTTTGCTTTGTATCTGTTTCGTCAATCTTTCTTCACTCATCCTTTCTATGTGTCCAAACCAACGTAACATGCCTTTCTTCATCTTTACAATCACGCCCTCATTCACGCCAGTTGATTTGCGAATCTCTTCATTGCGGATTCGATCTAATAACGTTACGCCGCACATTTTTCGAAGAGATCGCATCTCGACTGCATTCAAGCTATTTTCATACTTCCTCTGACATACCCAGGATTCGCTGCCATACAATAAGGTAGGTACCAATATCGCGTTGTGGACAGCAACTCGAGCATTCTTGCTCAGACTTTTACTGCCCATCAACGCCAACATGGCTCCATTCACCTTATTTCCGGCAGTTATCCTTCTTTCAATATCTTTTTCATACTTTCCATCTCGTGTGAACATGCTTCCAAGTAATTATTTCAATGTAATTTAAATCGTTATAAAAAAAAAATATTGTGGCAGAATGGAAAAGTATATTTTAAACCTATTTATGAGTTTATTTTGGTTTTGGCAAGTCATTTAAACATATAAATCAATGTAAGGCAAGTATTTTACTCCTTACAAACGCATTAAATACGACTAAAATGGTAAATTTATTTGATATTCGACTAAATACTGGTCTATTAACAGTGGCGTACCATTATGACGAATCATTTTACATTCAATAATCCACAATCAGCATTTAATATGCGTAAAGCTATTATGCAAATGATTCGTTATGGTAGTGAAATGTAAATGAGTCCTAACATAGAGGTATAAGTGTGGGTGGCCACAAGATCTCTGTCACTATGGTGTTACTACGAGTCTGCGATCATATTGCATTCGTTCGCGTAGAACCTTTATAAATCAGTTCTTAATCTTTTTCATGAATATATTGCTGTTGATCCTTTTATAACAGGGATTAAATCGTAATAATTTTAATGTTTATAAGTTATTGAGCGTATCTGTACCAGTTTAAAAGACCCGTTTTAGAGATATACCTATGGGCTGTAAGTATGCATGTAGTATGTAAGTAGGCATGAACCTGGGGACCTTTGGTGTAAAGTTAAGCCACCTGACAAATAAAATCGTCAATATTCTACAAATATTGTTGCATTGCGTTAAATAAACTAATAAAGTTATTCAATAAATTCTAAACTTAGTCGCATCTTTTCCTTATAATGGCCATTTTAATAACAAGGCTTGGATAGACGACGGGACCTACTGATTGACGTTCTCGTTCCGGGATCCAGATTTCAGAATACTGGAAACTAAAATAATGTCAAATAAACTCGTTTATTGTATCTAATGATCACAGAAATCGCCACAATAGCCGAGTTTTCATGTGCATATTTAATTTTCAATGTTTTGGCAACATTTTCTAAACTGCCACGTTCTTGGCAGCCTCCTCTCTCGTCTAAAGTAGAAATTGGCGTGAACGATCAAACAGATTATATCTTGGGTGCAACGTAGGCAGAGGCACGTGCCATTGTCTAAAGTCTGAAAGGCTCCAATGATGAATACAAATGAATATTGAAGCAGTCAGAATGCTCCAGCGGGTGTTACTAATGGATGTCGCAGGTTGCTCGTGTTATTTGAAATTTGGCAATTTTGCAACAAAACTTATTGTTATTGTTGAAAATGTAGAAAAGTGTTATAAATCTATCTTCAGATCGGCTTTGTTTTATCGGATCTTGAATATTATACGAACGTTATTATTAAATTGTAAATATGGAAGTGGTCTGTATGCCTAGATAACTGACGATTTACTCTCTCTGCCTACCGCTCGAGGGACGGTGTGATATGTATGTTTTCTTAAAACCATATTTTTTTGTATTGTAAATATATGTATATCTTCCCACAATGTCACAAAGCTCCCGAAGGGGTAGGCAGAGGTGTGTAAGGTACCTTGTGTAAGTAGTAGTACCCACAGCCGCCTGCGGCCTCTCAGCCGATGCTTACCAATCGTATTCTGGTTTTTCACAAAAATCCAATTACTCCGATCTTCCCATTTTCGACAGTCACCCAACGGCTAGACTAGATAGGTAATTTCCACCTCAGATGAAGGTGGCATCTGCCAACTAGACTAATAGCAAGTTTTTCGCCGTCTCTACGGCACGGCTTTAAATACGCTTTTGAATTCCTTTTGATGCAATTTCCTCATTTTCCTTACAGTAAAGCTTGTGGTTTTACAAATCGTCTTACTTAAGTTATTCAGAAAATCTACGGTTTGATTCTGCCAATCTGATTTTTTCGGCTTTTTTCGGAGCTTTCGGCTTTTCGACGACTTTTTCGGAGGATATAATGAATTAAAATATTCGTATATGTTTGCTGTAGAGCGGCGAGCATGTATGCAGGGACTGAAGAATGCTGATGAACCAACAGAGAATTGTAAGATTAGAGAATGCTAGCGTAGGGCCTCGGCGTGTTGCTATGTATGTATGTTTGCTAACACGTTAATCGGTTACACGAAATGTAGAGATGAGACAATAGTAGGGGTGTGCGACCTGCAGCGGCGCACAATGATGAGTGCAGATTCGAGTTGAATGATCAAATAGGCGAAACTACAGTGGGACGGCATTCAGTTTGTATCTCAAACTTGCCAAGACACACTTGTTTGAACATTTGCAGTAATTTTAATAAACATTTGAATTAAAACTTCTCGAGGAACATTTAACAAAATATGAAATTATCAAAAGTTTTATTTTTCTTTGTGAAAAGCAATTCGCCGTTGTGCCCAGTTTTGTTTGGATGTTCGCCATTCATTACATCTTGTTTTCTCGATAATATCGTCTTCGAACCATTTCGTAAATAGAATAAATAAATTAAGTGAAATAAAAGTCGAGACACAAATTTTCCTCCATAAATATACTCCCGAAATAGAAATCTCATTTGCTTTACTGTAAATATTTTTAACAATTTACTTAATTTTGCACAAACTTGTATTTGAAAGAATATATTATTGGGAGTAAGGGACTACTAGTAAGAAATACAGATTTGTATTCAGCGGTGTCGGGGCTATGAATATTCAGCGTGCAATGATTTGCATACATGTATGACTACAGTTTTCTTTGCAGAGCTTGGAAAGTTTGTGTGGGTGTGAACGGAACGTCAATTAAAGTTGAATTGCTGAATCATTTTCACGAACGATAACGCATTCATACATATGTATATGTGCTTTGTATATTACATATTCTGGTTTGATATTCCTTAATAATTTTAGTTATCTTGTTTTGCCGATAGATGGCGTTCTTAATGTTTTAAGTATATTGAAGAGTAGCTGTGCCCGCGACTTCGTCCGCGTGGAATAGCGACTTTGGGCAGCATTTTTTGGATATGTCAAGTGAAGCTTACCGCAATATATTAGTGAAAATTAAAAAAATAAGGACAAAAATAAAAAGGATAAGCCATTTCTGAGATTAGCGTGCACAAACGCACAGACAAACATCGACCCTAATACGTAAGTACTTGGGGATACGAACACTGATTCAATACTTTGTGAAGCGCAAAAAGCCCATTGATATGGTCGGGAATTGCAATCTATTGCGTTGCTACTGGGACCACTCTACCACCACGGCTTAGATGATTTATATCTTCATGCTTTTCCACAAGACTCCCCAAGGGGTAGACAGAGGAGTGTAAGTAGTACCCAAATACTCACAATTTCCCGGAAATGTTCTTAGATAATTTACGTAAAAAAAAAAATTATATAAAACAGAAAAAAGAAGTTCCAATAAGAAGTTCAAAAAAAATTCCAAGTTCCAATAGTTCCATCCGATTAAGGATGGGCACGTTAAGAGTATTCGAATCCGGCCAGCATATATAAGTACGAATCTACATGTTTTTATGTTTTTTTATTTATACAAATGCCAATTACATTTCCAGCCTGGAACACTGCATGCGGACATTACGGGTCTTGTTTAGGGACCACGTTTGACCAAAACGGGTGGTACGTGAGAGGAATGCATTTTTTGTAATGGGATTAACTCTATCCACGTGACAATGGGAAGTAATGGGGGCACTGCTTATGAATAATCTGTGGTTTGGAATTTTACTTGACATTGACATAAAAACTTCAAAGTGTGTCATGTTTAACTAAAACGAACCTATTATTATATTATAATTAAATGTTATCAATTCTTCCATGTCCAAACCGAGAAGAGATTTTTCTGCATGAATATGTTAAAATCACTTAATTTTTCCTATAGGCTGGCATTGAATATCGACCATTATCACAGAAGGCCTATGGATATATCTCTTCTGTGGTTAGTCACGTCGTCGACCGTAAAATACTAACTGAAATTAAATAATATAGGAAAAATTGGTAAATAGTGACAGACTCGTCATCTGTCATGTTCCCAAATTTTTTCTCCGCAACAAACGCGGTACCTCTTAGAATAGAATATATATGTAGTGCCTAACTAACATTTCGCAGACCCAACTTCCCAAAAACATAAGAATGTTTTAGAGTTATTTTAGTAAAGTACATAACATTAAAAACACAGTTTAAGATATTATATATGTATATTTATATTATATACATATGTATACATATATTTACACGCCAGTTAAGGGGATATAGCTTTAGCAACATAAAACCAGATCGCTTGTTATTATTAACCTATTTAATTGAGCGCATGGTTGGCAGTCGTTTGCAGTCGACACAATGAGCGGCTTATCACCGAACCCTAATCCAAATTAAACTCATAACCGCTATGCCTCCATCTAATCCCACTAAATGTCACGCCTTTTCAACTTTACCGCGTAATAAACTTTACTTTACTTTACTGCAAACGTTAATTTTAAATGGCAGATGCCAACTGACGTGGCGGGAAGTTCAGTAGATTGACAAGCGATTACAGTTTTATAAATTTTTGCTGTTGCTACCCACGTAACGAGTATTACATAGCTGTCATTAAAACGCTATATTAAATAATTTTCTATGCTTCATAATGAATTAAAAAGTAATTTACTTCACCCTGAATTTAGGATAATTGAAAAGCATATTAACTATCCATTTGCGATTATATAGATGTATGTATGATATGAAAAGTGGATGTGTACTTACGCCTTACGTACTTACAAGTGATATCAAATGTGTACTTACGCCTTAGAGGACGATGTTAGAAGACACGATTACATTAATTCTTATGAAAAACAAAGAGCTTTTTTACACGCTTTATATTAGCTTCACCTGTATGTATGTATGTAACCGACTTCTTTGAGCTCGATTTTGACCCACTTTAAACGGCCAGATTTCGTTCAAACTTTGTAGACTTATCGAGGACCGATGACAATACACTAATAACTAAAAAGTAGAAAATAAATAATAGTTAAAAAAAACAAAAAAACACGCTTTTTATAGAAAACCGAACTAAAAAATAGAAAATAAACTTCGATAATATCTTAAAAAGCGTGGGGTGCTTTTTAAGATATTACCGAAATGATAATCACTCTACTAATATCTGTCAATAAAATATTTATAACTATTGACACCATGCATCCCACGCTTTTTAAGATATTATCGAAATTTATTTTCTATTTTTTAGTTCGGTTTTCTATAAAAAGCGTGTTTTTTAGTTTTTTTTTACAGGTAAAGTGCATGAAATACCCAAATTAATATTATAATATATATGGAACATATCTAGCTCAGAGAATCAGCATTGCTATCCAGCGTGGCAATGCTGCTAGTCTTCTTGGCACGTTGCCTCGGGATACCGATTTGGGACAAATATTTTATCTGTAAGTAGTTAGTTTCAACTGTTCTTTGTAAATATTATATTATAATTATTTAGCAATAAGGTAGGATAAATAACCGCCTTTTTATTATCTGATTTGCACTTGGATTGTCAGTTCATTCGCTCATAAATGTATACAGCAGCTTGACAAAATCACATCACAATGGCAGAATCTTAAATTTTGCTCTCGCGGGAGACAATTTCGTGCGTGAGTACAGACACCTGTGTTGAATAACTTAATAAGGATAAATTGAATAGTTCCGCATCGCCAGACTGAAGGCGTGCGGTGTGTGTGACAACGCGACAAGGATACATCTGCTACCTGTCTTACCAAGGGAACTCAACCAAGAAAATATGACTTCCTACATAAAAATATGTTCGTTTTTATATCATAAATTCGGGTATTATCATTGTTGGAGAATCTTGACATACACTCGCCAATTACACTACACATCTCTGCCTAGCCCTTGTGGGAGAGTGTGTAGATGTATATAGATAGTACCATTCACGAAGACGCGCCCCACCAATTTCTAGTCTAGGGTTCGCGGGATGCGGGGAGCATGACCCGAGTCTATTAAGTGTAGTGTGCGTGTGCATAGGTAATCAGTGTGTACCGATAATATTCTCACTATACATTTAAGTGGAAGGTTGCACATTTACTTTATAAACATAAATATAGGGAAGAATAGTGGTGCGCGTCTTCGTGGATGGCACTATCTATATAATTAATCTTATCAAAATAAGCGGCGATCTATGAGCTTCATTGCACACTGAGACCTGCTTATCACACAAGATAAAAGGCCAATCGGTGTCAAACAGATTATTATCTGTCTCGAGAACACAATCAGTCGATTGGACGCCGGCAATATCTTTACAGATCAGAAGTTTTGGTAAGTCTGATAACATCTGAGCTATGTATGTGACCGGCGGGTCCTGCACTGAAATGCAATGCTAGTTTGTGAGGATGCTTGTTTCTCTGACACGCAAAAACTACTATTATATTAATTGGATAACATTAGGCCAGAGATTGGTTAAAACTGGATCTCTAAGCTGGTATCTATAAACTGTGCAACTAATCACAATTTCTGAACTTAAGTACAGTGATTAGTCACACCACGAGCTTTACGGTGAAGGAAAACATCGAGAGGAAACCTGCATACGTCTGGAAAGAAATTCAAAGAGGCGTGCTTGAGTAGCGGCGATGGAGTCGCCATCTGTCACGTTGGCACCCAATATACCTCTGGCGGAAAGTGGGTGTGTGGGTATTACCTATACACCTCTGCCTACCCCTTCGGGGACTATTATTTATTTATATACATAAATAATGATATGTTTATACTCACGCCTTCCCACAAGGGTCCCCAAAGGGGTAGGCAGAGGGGTATAGATACGGGTGCGTACCCATTTTCCGCCAGAGATACATTTTAGGTGCCAGCGTGACACATGGCAAGCCCATCGCCGCAACTCAAGTGCGACTATCGTATGAATTTATTATGAAAGGGATTCCTCTCAATATTTCCTTCTCCGTAAAAATCGTGCTATGACTAATTACTGTACTTAAGTTCAGAAAACCTCATTGATAACTTGCAATCTTTGTGTTTTATGCAACTACTCTAAGACTCTAAAATAGATTTATTTAAATTTAAATAATAGAATAATGTATTAGAAGCGGTGAAAAGTTTCACAAAACCAATGCTATTCGATAGAGTGGATGAGTCTTTCGAAAGTAACCGCAATTTGTGCGGCCCATTAACTTAATTAATCCGACAAACGGCCCCTTCCGCCTATAGATCGAATACATTTTTATAACCGCGTGTAATCCTTTTATAGGTCCGAAGCAGAAAATTTTTTTCGTGAAGACACATTTCACGAATAAATAACTCATAATGCTTAATTTTTTAACACATTGCAGGGAATGTGCTTTTCTAATACCACGCAGGCAGGACAAAGAGTATTAACCAGATGTATGGTGATGAAATCTCTTGAACTAAAAAAAGATTGTAAATTGTCCGCTTATGGAACAACACTGTGTCTAGTTTCGGATAAAACCACGGGGCACAAATGTATGTTCATATATAGAAAACAGGTCAACATCAAAAGCCAGAAAGAAAGCGTATTCTATGGGCCAAAGGACACGTATTTAAATTAACCATGATTGAATTGAGAGCCAAGCTTTCATACAACCTTATACAGCAATATATTTTTTCTAATACATTTCAATCTTCAAATAAATAAATAAAAATTATACATTCACAGTAAGTCTTCGTTAATGAGCTATTAAGCCTCGTTGAAGTGACTTTGATTGAACGGTGCAGTGAGTGATTGGGCACTGTGGACCCCTCGTCATGGTTCCAGTGAACATGCTTCACTGCTTTTCGCCATAGCACCGAATTTAGGCGCACCCTGGCAAGAAATATATTCAAAATAGTATCCGTTAGACAATTTGTGATTTTGTTGCGGAATGTAGTTCAACACTCAATAGCAGACTCAGAATATCAGTTGTCACGTTGACATATGTCAAAAGTATTTAATTAAGGTTTCCTTACGATGTTTTCCTTCATCGTAGAGCACGTGGTGTGATTAATCCCTGTAATTAATTAAAAATTTATTGCTTCAAGCAACCGAGGCTTGAACCTGTAAACTTTAACAACTTGGCCACCACGAATCTGTCTCTCTTCTTATGCAAAATGCCAAAGAAGTATCACAGTGATATCGAATGTTCAATGATAATTGCTAAGATAAACAATTGAATGCAAAAAGGTTTAATGACGTAATATTTGCAACTGTCTAGTTGGCTACAAACTTTCCCACAGTTGACGAAGCTCGGTGAATTCAGTTCGTTTATGCTAACAAGTCTTGGCAATTAAGTAATCGGCTTCATCGTTTTGTCGACGGCTGTTGAATTGTTCAAGCCCCATTAATTCGCAAAAGATTTTATCTAGCTCATGACTGAACACCAAATCTTTTTGAGACAGACCTTCGTGAGATACGAGAATGAAGTGCTACGAAAGATAAGCGTAGCGATCTACAACTACGCGGTTCGCTCGTAGCCAGCGCTACGAATATGTTGGGTTATCCAGGCGTATATTGTACAAAATTCACGAAAGATTGCGTGTTCATATTCAGAACATAGCTTTCTTGTAAATATCTTATTACATCCAAGAGAGATAATTGAAGCCTTAGCAAAAATTTTAAGTGTATAATTATATTACTAGCTAAGCCTCGACGTTAACCAAAATATTTATTAACTTAACTTACACTAAGAATTTTTTGTCACATACAAAGAAAAACAATCTGTTTCGTATGTATTACTTTTAGCTACTTAGATATATGTCATAACTGCACATTATTTTGTTATATTGTAACAAATTTAATTATTTCTACATCCAATGATTAAAAAGGACGATAAAAACATTAATTAAGCTATTTACGCTGAGTTCCAATAATTTCCGTACGTTCGATTTTCCTTTCAATCCTATAATTATGATAATTAGCTAAAATAATTTTATTTCCCAGGTGCCTACAACGTAAACTCTACTCGGGTGAATTTTACAGGTGCTTGAAGAAAAAACTGTGTCAAATATGCTGGTTCGAAGTCGAAGCAGAAAAGCCGAAAGAAAAACCAAGTGCATATTTATGAATTATATTCCTTTATAAAACACGTCAAGTTTTAATAAAATTGAATTCATTGAACCTCGTTATGTTTTTATAATTACATTCACAACTTGTCATTCATAACACATATTATGTTTCTCTTGTCATGCAACGAGGCTACCTTTCTGTCAAAGGCAGGATTAAATATGCAATTTTGCTACTAATTTGTGTGTCTAGCCGCTTGTAATAGGCTATTAACCAGCTGCCCTGGGGCGTATGCCATCAAAGACTTATGTTAAATAGACTAGCTAGGCCCCCTGCTAACCACAACAAAGCTGAATTTTAAACCAAAAGGTTTTATCACTAAGTTCGAAAAATCGCTAGCGAAAGATTGCAAGTTCGAATTCTGCTGAACAAGTAAAAAAAGGACGTGCTTAGTCAGACCACGAGCTCACGGTGTAGGAAATATCGAGAGGAAACTTGCATACATTTCTGAAGAAATTCAGGAAGATGTATCTATAGCGATAAGTAGGTGTCTAAATACTTTTTTTTATACAACAAGAGTGACAAACAAGCATACGGCCCACCGGATGGGAAACGGCTACCGTAGCCTATTTTCGCTCACGATACCGAAGTATCACTTGCGCGTTGCTACTCTGTGTTCGGAGTTATAGTGTGTTGGCAGCATAATGGGACTAATCCATCTGCTTCCAACACAATGTAACCATCCTCCCTCCCTCCCCAAGGAGCGTATTACTGGAAACCTTATTCACCGCGTAGGAACACCACACAAAAAAAATGTTATTTGGCTACGGACTTGCGGTCCTGCCCCAGTCGGGCAGCTCCAAATTCGAACGGCAAATCCGTTATGCCCTACCTCTCTTAAACTACAATTTTTTGCGCCTTTCAATTATGTTTATATTTAGAGGATAAATACAATCGTTTTTGTGGCATGGTTAAGTAAGGTCAGACATTTTGCCTTAAGAAGAAAACAGATTAAAGCGATTTTCGTTTCACTTAGATTCCTTTGTTTTCTCTTAGTGTGATAAAATAACGACTGTCACACACAACCTGCAACTCGCATGAGAATAAATGGGTCCACAGTGAAAGAACTAAACAAATAAAAAGGCTATCCATCATATGTCATGAACGGCCTATTGTTTTTTTGGTACAATATGCGTTCGCCTAAAGACAGTCTTTAGAAACTCCTGGCCTGAATGGAGGGAAAATAAATTCAAGCTAGAGCGCCTGTGAGGGTTGGATGCAGACAAAGACATCTGGCTATACAAACAGCCAAGGATTTCACCTGTGGGTAGGAAAATAGGATAGTAGGAGGACGGTAAATAAAATTTTATTACTAAAAACTTTACTCACACGAACCAAATGAATGTATTGATGCATAAGTGGGTATGGAAGAGCGGCGACTCCTGTTACATACTTAAAAGGAAGCTTAAATTTTTTGTTATTGCCAATTATTATTATTTTGTTTTTATTATGTTTGAGAAATAAATATTTTTGTATTTTTTTTGTTTTTGTACGTAACTCTTAACATGTCCAATGATTACACATTTCTTTAGTGTGATCGTGATTCAAAACCGGAAAAATATTTCATACATACATACATATCATCACACCAAGTCCCTAACGGGGTAGGCAGAGGGTATAGAGCGCCAGTTCTCTCTAGACTTGCATACCTCTTTCGCTTCGTCCACATTCATCAGTCTCTTCATACATGCTCGTCGGATTCGAGTACTCTCGAAAAAATATTTCGAGAATCAAATGACAAGTAACAATGAGATTATTGTACATCACCGTCCCCATGATGTGTAGTAGTAACCTTCGTGATTCGGCAAGTCTGCGCCCACGAACAACTCGTCTACAAAGGCCAAAGTATACGTAACACTTTGAGTGGCAGTCTTCTCATCATATATTGAAGTAAAAACATAGTAGTCCTACCCTGTAGGAACTCGGTATGATAATCATATGTATGTATTTTATTATAATTTTGAGAAATTTAAAACACATATTAGGTAGTAAGAATTTTGATATTATTTTCCAATTGAGAAAATACACCAGCCCATTTGCACTCGCCAAAATGGCGAAAAGCGTTCGGCTTAATGTGACACAGCTATAGAAATATATAACAATAGGCGTGCAAATTGAATTAATGCGCCGTACATACATCGCCGATGATAACATCCCGTCCAAACAATTTACCGATAATGTATTTTGTAAGCTCGCCCTAATTGCCTGAACTAATTCAATAGTGGTTCTGCATTTACACAGATATTTTAATAATTTCATACTAACTAGGAGGAGTATGCAAGTATATTACAAATGCGAAACTTAGTGAGGATATTTGTTACTCATGTACACCACAACGGCTAAATGGAATTTGATGGAATTTGTCTCAGAGATAATTTATTGAAGTAATTTATTACCTGTATAGACAAGACAATATTTATTCCAGGAAAATCTACCAAAAAACCATATTCTGCGCAGATGTAGCCGCAGGGCACAGCTACGGTTAAATATGTCTGCGTGTCTGTATATATGTAAATTGATTGATTGCATCGTCATTATAACTTTATGGAAGATAACTATTATATTTTTTGAGACACCATGTATATACAAAGTACAATAAAGTTAGTGTAAGCTGTGAGTATAGAATATACTCGTATATACCTAAACATCTGCAGATACAAACTCACATATAGATCAACCTGTTCGCAACAATACATACATTGCTTACAGACGCAGTACGAACCATTTGCATATATCAACATCTGTCTGCACGGTCCTGGATGCATTGGATCCCGCGCCGGCCGCTCATGCGAGAGGTCGCTTTTTACTGCCTTTTTTAATGCACGCCCATTCCCGATTCTTTTGAAACATCGATGCCGCATCCAAACAACATTACAGTTATTTGGAGCGATGTAACTATAGTATAAAAGAGGCGTTTGTGGATAAATTTATACATGTCTGAAAATCGGTAAACGTTTTATTAATATAATTATAATAATAATTGTTTAAAAGTAGCAGTAGCCACACAAAACCGGGTCACCCACCACCCACTTTCCGCCAGAGATACATTTTCGGTGCCAACATGACAGATGGCAACTCCATTATTTTATATGTACATAATATAACTTTATATAAAAAGCATTCTTCAAAACATTCTCTCGTTCCTTACTTCTTCTGCCTACTCCGTGAGGGACTCGGCGGGATGATATGTATGTTATATATTGGCGATTTCAAGTACAGAAAGCAGTAAAGAAACTTGTATGATCATAATAAAATACAAAACCTCGCAAATTAATGAAAACTTTTAGAGGTTATATTAGCACTGCCCACAGAAATACTCAGTAAGCCAGCGTAATGAAAAAGTATCATAAAATAATGAAACTTATCAACGTATAAAAAATTTACGAATATTTTACGTGGAAGTTTATTGCTGTATTCTTAAATCTTTATGAGCGGACTGGCTCCAATTGAATGGGAAAATGTTTGATCCAACTCTTGGAACATACAATTTAATTATCAATCTGCCCACCTGCGTCTTCCTTTTGCAATACTCGGAACCTCAAGGAATAAAGTGGAAAATGTAATTGAAATATAAAACATCTTATCATCAAAGTCGATGATAGAAGACGCCCAGTATTGAATTGGACGCACACACTAATTGGAAATATGCAGATTCATTGGAGTCAGACGGGGTTTTGAGAGAAAAAATCGTTTGTATCGTTGAGTTAATACAGACTGACTGTTAATACAGAGACTTACCTCATTACCACACATGCTGAATTCGTAAGTAAGCCCGGCTAACAAAAATCTGACATGTATATATATATATATATATATATATCTTCTCGATGATATGTCATCATGTCGAGTCCATAACAGGGTGGGCAGAGAGAATAGAGCACCAGTTCTCTCTAGACTTATAGGACTTATTTAGCTAAAGAGGATAAGCTGATAATAAACTGATCAATGTGGACGAAGCTAAAGAGGTATATAATACCTCTTTAGCTTCGTCCACATTGATCAGTTTCTTCATACATGCCTGCCGGTTTCGAGTACTCTTGACGTTATATTTCTTTAGAGTAGAAGAGTAGTTTCTTTCTGCGTAGATCTAAGTGCACAGTGCGATTCTGTTTCACATACTATGCAAAGATATTGTAATTTCAATGGAAATAAAAAGTTGTTAGTGAATACGTGCCTCAGGTGGACCGATAGACTCGGCACTCAAACACCTAACAGCTGCGGCGAAATGTGGGTGATTCAAATACATCTGATAACCCTTGGGTGGCATTAGTTAATAAAGTTAATATATAAATCAAATATCTCCAACGCATTGCAAATACTTCTAGAGAGATTTCTCGAATTTATTCGCCCATGCCGCCCAGTTACCCGTCGGGAAATTGGTCGCGATCTCTATTCTCTTTCATTCGTTGAAATTTATCATGGAAACTGAATAGGCGAATTTTTCACTTGCAAATTGAGCTGTACCTTTTGTAATATGAAAAGTGATAAATCGAATGAAATTAAGCGTTTTGTTGAAGAAGTATTGCTCGTAATGAATTCGCTTTTGATAATTATATAATTATGTTAGGCGAACATGAACTTTAAAGAAGTTCTTCTTCTGTTTACTTTTGAATTATAAACAAGCTTCATAAAAGTCAGATGCGATTTAATTTTTAATATTGTTCATGAAATTATCCGGCGCGGTTGGAAACTTCAAAACTTCCTCAAGCACGACTCCTCGTAATACACTCGCGAAGTTGAACCGACTGAATTAGCGTGATTTTAAGAACAAGTTTTATTTAATACCTCACAGCAAAAGCTCACCTATTTTTTACAGCGGTCTTGCGGCATCAATGTAGGCATTTCGTGATAAGCCGGGAACATATACCGCAGCGATAGACAATCAGAATTGCTATCCAGTGTGGTAATGATGCTAGTTCTTTTCTTGAATTCACGGAATACAGATTTAAATATAAAGGCCAGATTTGGGTCAAATACTGAATGTGTAGTGACTTCTGTAAGTTCTGTTCTATATTATATAATGCCATACCTTCCCACAAAGGTTCCCGAAGAGGTGGGCAGATGTGTGTCGCCTTTTTTTGTGCCAATGTGACAGATGGCGAGTTTATCGCTGTTTCTCAGACACACCTATACATTGGAATTGCTTGAATTGAGTGAGGCTTAGAGCTCCTCACTCTGTATTACCCCCTGCGTCGTCCTTCCAGGACCTCGGTAGATAGGCGTGAAAACGCTTAGCGTATAGAACCAGTGATTCATAAATTGTATTGATGATATTGAATCGTGTAAATTGTTATCATTTCATAAATTAGCACGTGTTTCACAGGCCATAAATAATCGAGCGTGGTAACCGTCTAACAAAGGCTTCGCCGCATTGTTCAGGTTCCGCACGATTCGGGCCCGCTCCATTTCCGCTTCCGATTGACAACGCGCTATCTAGTAGCGTCTCATTCATACTGCAGCGAATAATTCATGAGGCTCCTCGTACCTACGTATCGTAGATTTAAGGAGGTGTAGTGCTGAGCTTCTGGGTTGGAGTCTCACAGAATATCAGAGGGGCCGTGTAATGGTGGTCCATTGCATTCAACCTTTGGTGCTAATTACTGTCGAAGTGGTTCTAGACACGTATTGTACGTCTATTCGGTAACGTTCTTCGACTTTATGTCCTTCTATGCCTTTATCTATATTATACTAGCTATGCCCACGACTGCCTTCGCGTGGAATTTAACAAAAAAGTGATTGGTTAGTTTCTAAATTAAAAGTTACTCCTTTTTACATCAGCTATCTGTCAGTGAAAGTATGTCATCTGTCATGCTGGCATCTAAATAGTTCACGATGTTGGTCAAGTTCAGGTGTTGTGTTACACCTCTAATGCCTGCCTCTTCGGGGACCCTTGTAGGAAGGCGTGAAGATATTTCCACATTCAAATCGAGTAATCAGTTTTTCGGACTACTATCATTGATTATAGTTCAGTAACAAAAAAAAATATTAATTTTATTTATTGTTATACCTATGCAACTATTACGATTGTTGTTTTAGTACAAATTATCTCACCGCAACAAGCAACAAATCAAACAAGCAGCAAAGGCTACATGAATACATATGTTTTATTCAAGCGCTAGAGAGCATGCCAGTGCAGCCGACATGTCGGGGATAATCTGCAAGCAGTCACGAGTTTCCAACAGCTCGTGTTGTGTCCAGTAGAAATGGCGGACAACTTGTCAACTCCATATACACTAGAAATTGTTTATTTAGTTAAGGGATTTATTTATATATGCACCAAGAGAGATAGAATGTAAAACGTAATAGTTGAGTGGTAAATATGTTTATGAGAAAAAACCACCTTGTCCCGCGGTTTCTGGAGTAAAACATAACCCTTTGTTAATCCAGCTCATAAAACTATCTCTGTGCTAAATTAGATCAAATTCTGGTCAGCCGTTCTGGCGTCATTAAGTAACAAACAACCTTATAAACTTTCGCATTAGTAGTATTGGTGGGAATATATCGATGTTTGTGTGCAGGTATAAAGAGACTGATAAAAGCGAAGCGGATAAGTTTTAAGCCTAGAGAGAAGTGCCGCTCTACTCTCTCTCTGCCTATCCCTTGAGAGTCTCGGCATGATGATGTTTGCCTACATCATATTATAAAATGTAACTCGCTTGTGACTGTCGATGGAAAACTTAAGATAGAATTAAATTAATTACATACAGTCGTGCTTGAGAAACGGTGTAGGACTCGTCATCTGTCGCGTTGATAAATTTATATCTCCGGCGAAAAGTGGATGTTACACTTTTGCCTACTTATTCGTAGACCTTTATAGGAGGTTATGAAGAAGAAAAATATTTATTATTGCTACGATCCTTACATACTTCTTTCGCTTCGTCCACTTTCATTATTCTCTTCATACATGTTAATGAGCTAAAATATATTGCGTCATTGAATATTATTTTCAAATAATTTAAAAGAATGCTTTATACAAGTCTACTTATTGTTTAGATCCAGAAACAAGTAGCCATATCACTAACTTCATCACCATACATTCATATTATGACGCCGCCCTCTGAATCTCTCTCATTCTTGAACAACTGTGATAAATGATGGCAGTACATTATCACAGTATCTTTATAAAAGCTACCGCTAGGAAGTCTAAATAATTTGCTACAAGTCTACGAGCCAGAGGCACATTACGTCTCGACCATAAGCGAATTTTTCTTTTATGTTCACATAAATATGTCATACATATTTATCATACTGTTAGCGGTTTATGGACCATAATTCCAGGCATTATACTTTTTCTTGCTGGGTATAACCGTATGTAGCTTACGTCGCAAAACTATCTGCCTGCAATTCTTTATTGGGGAATTAACATATACATATATACATATCATCACGCCGAGTCTCTAACGGGGTAGGCATAGAGTTAGAGTGCCAGTTCTCACTAGACTTACATACCTCTTTCACTTCGTCCACATTCATCAGTCTATTCATACATGCTCGTTGAGTTCTCTTGACGTTCCCGTCCTTGAGCGTATTAACATATTTGTAAGTTTTTTTTTTTTTTTTATACAAGAAGAGTGGCAAACAAGCATACGGCCCACCTGAAGGGAAATTGTTACCGTAGCCTATTTACGCTCACGATACCGAAGTATCACTTGCGCGTTGCCACTCCGTGTTCGGAGAGTTACAGTGTGTTGGCAGCATAATGGGTTTAATCCCTCTGCTTCCAACACAATGTAACAATCCTCCCCCCTCCCCAAGGAGCTCATTTCATTTCTGGCAACCTTATTCACCGCGTAGGAACACAACACAAAAAATTGTGTTATTTGGCTACGGACTTCTATAAGGTGGAGGTCCTGCCCCAGTCGGGCAGCTCCAAATTCGAACGGGAAACCCGTTATGCCCTACCTCTCTTGAAGCCTTCTCTCTTATCCAAGCAACAATACAAAAACGGCGTTTTAAAAATCATTGTAACTATTATAATTAACCATGACTATATATAAGGGAATTACGTCTAGAAACAAAGGTATACAATTAAATATGGCACAGTACAGTAATTAAATCAACCTCACGTTATATATGTAAGTTTCACATACTGAGTGCGGTACATAATAACCATTTGTTACTACGCACATTTCATCACGAACTTCAGGACATTCAAGCAACAACTGTGTCGTAATGGTTTATATAAATTTATCATATTTAAAAGTATAGAAATATTTTTTACTTTGAATGGTAGGCATAATAATATGACAAAAAAACGTGATATAGCCTGCAAAGAGTGGAAACTAACCTCGGGTCAACATATATCGCGTCTAATGCTATATAAAAAAACAATGCGTCTAACATAAGAAGTGATAACTGAAACTGTGACTTTTCTTTGTAAAACAAACACTGTATTACAGAATGTAAGAACGGCATTGCTTTACCGCAATCTTCATAAAGACTAAGCGTATAACAATTTTCACGGCAAATTTTGTCTTAGGAATTATTCCTAATGTTAACATTTAACTACTGAAATTGAAATTCCGTGCAAGAATTATTTTCATTTCATTTCTTGTAATGGTATATTTGCTTAACCTAAAATTACAGTTTAAGAGCCCCGGTGGCCGAGTGGTCGAGTAGTCGCCTGCAAAAGTTGTAACTGTAAAAACTGCCTGACTGTAAAAAAGACTTTTTCTGACCTTCATGTTCATTGATTAGTCAGACCACGGGGTTCATGGTGAAGAAAAAGACCGAGAGGAAATCTGCATGAGAAAAAGATTGAGAAGAAATTCGAAAAGTTATAGTTAAATTTTTTTTTTATACAACAAGAGTGGCAAACAAGCATACGGCCCATCTGATGGGAAACGGTTACTGTAGCCTATTTGCGCTCACGATACCGAAGTATCACTTGCGCGTTGCCACTCTGTGTTCGGAGAGTTACAGTGTGTTGGCAGCATAATGGGTTTAATCCCTCTGCTTCCAACACAATGTAACAATCCTCCCCCCTCCCCAAGGAGCTCATTTCATTTCTGGCAACCTTATTCACCGCGTAGGAACACAACACAAAAAAATTTGTTATTTGGCTACGCACTTCTATAAGGTGGAGGTCCTGCCCCAGTCGGGCAGCTCCAAATTCGAACGGGAAACCCGTTATGCCCTACCTCTCTTACATCCTCACGCTTTCATACAAGGGTCCCCAAAGGGGTAGGCAGAGGCAGGCAGTTTAAGTAGTACCTACACAGATATTAAGTTATAAGCTACAATCGGGATTCGAACATGCGTTCTTGGTGTTGCAGGCAACTACTCGGCCCCCACGACTGCAACGAAAATCTATAAAAAATAGTCAATATCGATTCGTATCAATATATTATAATAGATGCGATGTTCTCCCATACCGTAAATATTGCGGAGATTTTAATAAATAGGGCCGCTCCCATTCCCTTCAAAGGAGGCTGAATGCCGAGATATCTTGCAAGTTGTCTCCGCCCAGATATATCTCGGCGTTATATGGAATTTGCCCAATAAGTACTTTCATTTGATGACTACGGAAGCCGCTTCTTTCAATGCTGAGGTAGCTTTTTAATAAGCGAAGTTGGCAAGGATGTCTTGAGATTTATTTTTCAAGTACTTCGTCTTGTTTGTTCATCATTCATACTGAGAGCTTAATTATTTTTAGGTTATTTAAAAAAAATTGGAAAACGAATTCGAGAAGATTTTTCTAAAGCTTAAACAGTTTCAAGATAATTTATAACCAATGTAAATTTAAAATTATGATAGGACCGTGTGCAAGCGACGAGTATAAATTATTTTAGCCAAAAAACTCAGCTACGATATTCTACTTCGAAGTGCCAAGTTTGCCAGGAACTGCTGCTGAGGATAGTATGAATATAAAACTCAGGATGCAGGTCATTAGTGGACAATTACAGCAGGAAGTTCATTGCAAAGATGAATGATTAAAGTTTGGGTCTGCTATCCACGGAGAGAGTTCAACTGGATACTTTGCAGTGGATTGTAATTAGTACTTATAATTTATATCATGTTTTACAAGAAAAAAATTGCAACTTTACGAGGTTTTTTTTACAGCAACATTAACAATGACTAATTTGATTGCAAAATAACGAATATTTATTGTTCAACAATACTTACTACAAACAAAAACCAAACTTATTATAAACTCGTTCACTTCAATCATTATGAATTTTTTAAATATTTAATAAAAAAAAGGAAATGTAAATATCATATTTATTGCCATTTAATTATATTATTAATTATAAGCTAGTTAGTTATAAAGCTGGTTTAATATTTTTTATTTATTTATTTAGTTGCGAAGAAGAATTTTCCTGTTCTGAATTATCATGTCGAAACTATGTAATTTACACGGCATGAACGCGGCAACGAAAACATAATATTCTCTCTTATCTTATTTTTTATTTTAAACATTACTTGAAATGTACTTGACTTATCCTTTAAATTTTAGTGTAAACGAATAACGTGTTGGAGTTGTTCGTCCGCAAAATAGATTTATGTGAAGCAAGTTCCCAACGTCGCGTCGCTGGGTATAATTCATCTCGTTGCAAGCCAAGCGGAGATTGTAGCTATTGAAAAATTTACCCTACAATTCCTCAAGTTTATATATTATTTGGTAGCTAAGAACAGAAAGAAAATAAGATCTATTTGTGGCATTTTTTGGGATGGGAACGTCATGAGAAATAGACACCTGCGAGCATGTAGAAAGACATTAATTAATGTGGCGAAAGAGATCTGTCTGTAAGTCGGACGAGCCAGCTATTATATGTGTGTACGTTTGTTTTTAAACATGTAAAAGAAACTACAATTATCATTCTTGTAGAAAACATTTTACTTTGAACGAAATTGAACGCACGATCTTCGAAATACGGTTTTCTCTCTAACTTTACATTCGCAAAGAACTCTGCCTCATAGGCGTAAAGCATATGAATACCATTTCATAGATTTGTTATTCTATTTAATTACGGTAAAAATTAAAAATATTTTCAGGTCAAAATATTTCGGGCCTTGATTGCAAGCGTTGCTATATTTATTTGTAACAATGGTTCTCTCACCTGGAATGTACGATATACAATATGCGATATCCCCAGCTGTTACAGGAAATAATCTGTCTATGTATATTTTACCTAACGCTGTTGTTTGAACGCGATTTTTGGTATTCGACTGTAGCGGATCAACTTATAAATTCAGGTTGTTGTACATAGCTTATCGGGTTGTTTCCAATTTTAAAATGCAAAAGTGACTATTGTAAAAGCGTAGCGCTTCTTAACTTCCCATCTGGTTATCACATAAGTTTCTGACATAGTTCACGCTCAAGCTATGAATATACATAATAGAGTTCTTCAAGAAGGGTGTGAAAATATTCCTGTGGGTTCTGCAACATGCGAGCGTAGCGCTGGTGTCGCAAGCGCCCATAGGCGGCGGTAAGCGCTTACTATAGGCGAAACTACGGATAAACTACGTGCGAGTTTAAAAAAATATATGAAGATCGACTTTGCACAAAATTCACTTTCATGTAAAATGATTTTTGAGGGAACATAATGGAAATACAAATGTAACGTTCAACTAGTATTCTGTGTCCATTACGCAAAATTTTATATTTTAGTTCTGATAATAATAGAGCTCAAAGTATCCGGTTTGAATTGGGCTTATTTAGTCAAATAATAGATTTATTAGCTACAAGATAACACGGTTAAGTACTGTCTGTCAATGATCACCAAATTTTGAAGGCAATGAGTTCCATTGCTCCACTCTGCTTAGTTTTCTTGCCTTAGCTATCTTGACTTTGTTCTGGTAAAAAAAGCACAACGATTCAAACAACGCACATCTTTGTCGTTCTCCCGAGCTTTAAGCTGAGTTCTTACAAAAAGGTAAATATTTTTTATTTCCATTTCATGCTTGCCCAGGGCTCTGCGAATATCTCATTAAAAGTTTAATAACTCCCTTTATGTGAAAATATATACGAAGGTGGGATACATTTTAATTAAACTAGACTGGGTTGCTCATGTTATTTATATGACGGCCTGATAGCCGAGTACTGCCTGCGAAATTAAAGGTCGCGGGTTCAATGTCCGCCAGGGGCTCTATTTCTGGTATACTAGCATTTATATCTTTATGAGTAAAATTTTGACTTAGCTTAAATGGAATTGTTTAAAGATAAAATATAACATTTTGAATGTATACTTTTAGATCTTATACTGAGTACATCTTATTTAATATCTTCTTCACGTCTTCCCACGAGGGTTTCCAAAGGGGTAAGCAAAAGTATGTAGCTACAAACGTTTTTTATTGAATGTTTACACTATTGGTCATAAATGATTTATTCGTAACAAAATTAACAAATTTCTAGAAACGGCTAAACAATACAAAATACTGCAAAATACCATGTGTATTTTGCAGTACTAGTATCAGTTACTGAAAAGGGAAGATAAAAAGAAATAAGCTCGTATTTTCCTCTCCATAAAACTCATTATAGAAACTAAGACCTCCTTCAGTAATCCCGCAAGTTAAGTGAGATATTAAGCTCAGGCGAGAGTTGATAAAAGTTAATATTCTGTGGTCATTCCGCGAACTATTGTGACTTTGACCGGGTATATTCAGTCGTTAACCCTTCGTTGCACTCTGGCTGGTATCTCGTGGGGTTTTCACTTTTAATTTGTATGAATTGAGCACTATTTTACGCGGAGTCCAGCACGGGGTACACAGAGAGTAGAGCGCCAGTTCTCCCTAGGCTTACATACCTCTTTCGCTTCGTTCATACTCATTATCTTCATACATGCTCGCCGGTTTCAAGTGTTCTTGACGTTCCTATCCTAGAGTGTCCGATTTGATCTTGGTAATAGTAGAACTAGGTGGTACTGGTATTCCCCTGCCACTTCTTCCACACACATTTTCATTGTATATCTTAATCTTACTTCACTCATACTTTCTATATTATGTCCAACGTAACATGCCTTTCCTTTTTAAAATATAATATAATAAGAAATAAAATCATTATAATCATTATGAGCTGATTGGAGACAAAAATATTTTTCAAAAATGTTATACGGGATTATAATAATGAACTTGAAAATTTCGGGGACACAAGCTTTTCTGCTTAAAAATATTTCCGTGCAACATTCGCCATTCAAAGTTCAAATTAAAGAGCACATCTCCAACGAAAAATTGTGTAACATTATCAAGTTTCTTGCAGGTTACCCTACTTTTGTTTTGGCATTGCGTAAAGCGGCGGAATTTGTTTAATAAACTGTCGGTATGAACCTTTTTCATCAACGCTCGCCGCCCTGAGATCTCGATGGAACGACCTAGACTATCACTGACAATATTTTCTTTGACAACAAATGCAAAGAGAGCGCTCAGTAAGTAGGCGCAATTCACATTTTCATAAATAAAAAACAGAAAAAGCGGGGTTCTCTTGAACAAAACACGACTTCAGCATTATCTTTTTTCTTTGCTGCCAAATGACTTCATGTGCATTTTCAGCGACTACTTGAATATAAATTATACTCTCACATTCTAGTATTATTCAAAACTATTTAAAAACAAACATGCTATATAGAATCGGCGTAATCCGTAATCCGAAATTTTATTACATTTTTGTTTTCGTAAGGTCATTTCATGCATATGTAAATAACGTGAAAACGTAAAATTGTCATCAAAGTGAATTTGAAAGCTGAAATATTACCTCTGATATATTTGTTTATATTACAAGGGTGACAAAAAAGCACACGGCCCCTCGATGGTGAGTTACTATGGCGAAAGAGCCAACCGTATTTTTTGTTTTTTGTTTCTAGCAGCATAAAGGTACAAACGGTCACCCTGTTGCTAGCACAGCCATTTCATGTATAAATCTTACTCACTGTTTGAACATAGCATTATCCGGCAGTAACATTTGGCTGCGTATTTTTATAAAGTGGAGGTACTTACTGCTGACAGGCAACTACAATTCGGAACGGGAGAACTATTATGTCCAACTTGAGCTGCTGGATTACGTTCATACGTGAAACACGTTTAGGGGATCAAGGGACAAGTCTCTTACCCAAATGCCCATCGTTAAAAATATTGTGGAACTTCAATTTAAGTTAAATGAGCGACCATAAGAACAAGGCAATTGCGATGTCTTCGAACAAAGCGTTCTATAACTCGGAGCAATACCTAATTTCCCCAACGACAGAATTAGGGCAGTTACCGATAACTGTTCTTACAAACTTTCCGACCTTAAAGGAAAAGACAAATTGTATTTATTTTACAAAAGTTTTATGGGAAAACTTCTCAAGTGTACTTTTCTGTTGTTTCAGTTAACGATAAAATGTTATTTATCTTTCATATTGCTGAATACTTACCGGTTCGCATTCGATATTCCTGTGAACAGATACTCTACACACGTATTATAAATCATATTTTGTACATTATTTAACTTTATTTCGATACAACTATGTACTATGTATATATGTGGAACTAAACTACATAGGATGAACTCATGTATGTCATGCTAAGGGAGGGAAATGTTTCCACGGTCCTACAAGTAGGGCTGTATCTATATAAGATCCTAGGGAACTAAGTGAGTGTGACTGGTGTTGGAAAGGTTAAAACTTCGATATCTAAAATTTTTATATCCAACTGTGTAGTTGCATTTTGATATCCGTTTTCGTCTAATTTATACATTGACAATTATTGCTCATGTTTAGATATAGACTAGTAAATGGTGAATACACCTCTGCCTACCCCTTCGGGGACCCTTGTGGGAAGGCGTGAGGATATATATATATATATATATATATAAATGGTGAATAGGGTCGCCAATTAATACTTTCGTTCATATATATCATCTGATAAAAGACTTCGTTTAAATAATATCTACACTTAAACGGATTTCAATTCGCAACTGTAGCATTAACTATCTATTCAGGGTAAGTTCTACTTTATAACCAACAATATAAGAGCTACATTGAAGATTTGAAGATGTGTGTGAGTACTAAATGGCATCATATTGTAGAGTGAGAAATCAACATGATTTATCAAAGTCTAGTGAGTAGATACTGAGTACATGCTAAGTTTACTCGTAGCTTACTTTCGGACTGCTCTGTGAGACCTGGGAAATAAGTAACGTGTTAGTAATGCAGGGTATTTACAGAATACTTGTTGATATAGCTAGGATATGTTAGCTGCTTTATTGGAGGACGATATAGTTATAATATGATATAGTGAATAGGTAGCTTTTTCCGGTAGCTTCTCCAGTTTTCACGTAAGTAGTTATTTTTAATGTATATTTGGCAATGTATGCATGAATATTATATTTCGCTCTCAGATACTCATATCATCATATTGCTGATTTTTTTATTTAAGCCTGGGTGCCGACTATGTATGCTGAACGACCGATGTTTCTTAGCGTTTCTTTGAATTTCTTTTAAAATGAATACAGGCTTCGTCTCGATGCTCTCCTTCTGCATTGAAAAAGCTCATAGTGTCATATATTGTACAGACTACTCGTATCACTCGGCCACCACGGCTCTTAATAAAGAAGTAAGCCATCATTATGTCGAATGAGAAGGAATTGTACGACGTTTGCGAAGTCTTTCGGCATCTAATGATGCCGTTTGGTATATAGCCATAAGTTTATGGCAACCCTATCCCTTCGGCTAGGTTTATATCAATTCATACGTAGCGTGAAATTTAAGTTACCTATGACATAAATATTGGTTGCGTGCGGCGACCAAACTTAAGTGTTTTATACCTTGTTGTTAAATACGTATAGAAACGTATTAGAAACCCGCTTAGAAACGGTTGTAACACTGGAGGTAACACTTGTGCGTTGTGGACTCGTAATAATTAGAATACTATTAGTACCTATTTTTTCGTAAAGCATGTAGCATTTTATACAACGTGCTAACTGTAAGCATGGAATGAACTGGAGTTCTACTCTCTCTGTGAGCGTTTCACTAAGCTTGTGAAAATATGTGTATGTGTATATCAATTCAAGTGTTACCCATATACAGGAGTTTGTTAAAATTCACAAAGGGGTCCCTACGTGTTCCCCTTGCACGCCAAGATAATAGACCCGACCCTTTATGGGACTCGAGAATTTGAGAATTGCATAATAATAATAATCTGTTACGTGTTACGCATCCGAAAAGAAAAAGTCAAAACAAGAAGTAATATATGTATCTAGGGACTATAATTGAGTGGCATGACGTCATATTCATCAAGTTAAGTAGTCTGAACATCCAAATGGCGTATGCTTTAGGTAGCATTTATATATGAATGTTACAAATATGCTGCAACCGAACCGTAACAGTTATCATCCTTCTAACGACATACGGAGTAATGTTGGAGAAACCTTAAAAAAACATCCAAAGAGAGCGAAACACGAATGTATTAGGTATATCTGTCATCGCCGTATCACATATCACGTAATGGCCTAGCGCCGTGATATATTGTCGGTACAAAATACGACACAACAATAGAATAAGCAATTGATGAGTTCGGCAATCAATCAGTGTGGAGACAAACCTTTGGCGCGTCATTATAGACCAGTACATCAATCATATGTGGCTCTCGATATACTCTCATACACTTCAAAGCTTGCTCCACTCTTTTCATGGTAATTAAAAGCATCTGTCCACGTCACTGGCTACTGGGGCGCTTAATTGGCGTTTGGTTTTGTTTCACACTTTATATGGGTCAGAAAAGCTTTTGGACAGCAAAATTACCGATTAATCTTAGGTTTGTATTGGCGTTCCGTTCCGTGTAAATATAGGATATTTAATAAAATAAGTGTAATAATACTTTTAAGCTAAACGGTTGTATTGAAAAATAAAGACGTAATAATGATCAGGTAAAAAAATCATAAATACATACCAGTCATTACACCACTCTTCTTATCAATTTAGGGCAATGATCAGAAAATAAAGAAATATATTCACAACCTTCTAAAATAATATCATGCTGTATTCTTAAGGGCAAGCCTCAACTGTTTTTAAATCGTAGAACTCGTAGGACTGAAGTCTTTAGTGATCACGTTTTAATACACATGAAAATGAGTCGGTTAGGTAATAATCGTTGTGTAGATCAAGGTGTGGTTGTATGAGTGGGTGGCAGTGAACAGAAGCAAATATCTGACTCCGTTAGTTGGCATCAGAATTTCAATAGATATCTGTATTTTCCCTATTTTCTGGTAAGGTTAATGAAATCTGTTCGCAGTGCTCAGTGAACTGTGAACACCCTTTCTTAGAGGGCGCGTGCTGAATGTAAATGGGTTCGATATTACGAAATAGATCGAAAGCTACATATTCCCACACAGATTCGCTATTTAATTGATCAAAATTTGTTCGTATGAATAGAATATTTTAATAATTTCGAGAGAAGGAACTTTGTGTTCGTGGAATTAAAGCTACTGCCGTTACACATGTTTACTTACATAATAAATAATAATAATATACCCTCACGCCTTCTCACAAGGGTCCCCGGAGGGGTAGGCAGGGGTGTATAGGTAGTACCCACACACAAGCTTTTCGCAAGAGAAATATTTTAGGTGCCAACGTGACTGATCTTATTTACATATCATTTATAATTCCGAGTCTTTCACTGGGAAGGCAGAGATAGTAGAGCGCGAGTTTTATATCGATTAAAAGATCTCTCGCTGCATTCAAGCCGGTTTCATTCATTCATTCATTATGGATTATTCGATGGATTTGACCCAAGTAGTTGTAACGTGGTTTTCCCATTGCCTCTTGCTCCAGATACTTATACATTATACGTGAGTTTTTAAACGCCATGTCGATGCAATTTATCTGTAAATATTGGTGTTATAACCCCATCCTGTTGTATAGAATCATGTGTTATTAAAACATAAAATGCTATTTGTTTGCCAAATAATATTATTTAAAATAAACATATTGTTACACACTTACGGAAACCCGTCTTCCAAGTATCGACACTATAAATTTGCTGATGCTAATCAATAAACCTACCTTATGAACTATGAAGCCAATAAGTCGACTTCCCCCGCTCGTTCGTCCTTCCAGCCGTGACTTATCACACTTTGCCCCGCTCTAAACCATTTTTCTTTCTTTATACAAGATTTACGAGATTTGAGGCAATGAGTTTTAATACAATATTAATGAAAAATCACGAGCAACGTTACACCATACCTTCATATAGGTACACAAATTTTAAGGTAAAATCTTTATTTTTTCGGGCGGCAAGACATTTTCCTGATCAAATTCATAAATTTTAAGCGAAAAGATCCTTGCAAATGTTTACTGAAGGATATTGATTAATTATTTTAATAATAGTAGAAATTTACAGAATGCCATCTAACGGCTGCAAATAATGTCTATTATTGTATATTCCTCTGTGTTCACTATAACAGGACCATTGCAGTAATCTTCCCACAAAAATAATCTATCGACTCTTTATTATATCGAGTATTGCAATAAACAAGTGAGGAGGAGACATAGTTTTTTATGAACAAAAGTATGGACCAGTCTGCTAAAATAAGTATTTAGGTATAAGCATATAATAGATAATTTTTATACATACAGGAGATAAAATCGTCTTGAGAAACGGTGATGTATTTGCGATCTGTCACATTAGCGCCTAACTATGTATCTGTTGGACGTAAAGAGGGTGTTAATACACCTTTGCCTATCGGGTCTTTTGTAAGGCATGAAGACCTATTAAAGAACATTCTATTTCTTTGAATAATATCCTCCTTAAGAAACATTTTGCTAGGTTCATCAGTATGTTATACTAAACGAGTCTCACGTACTATATATTTCTCTACAATGTAGTTTATGAACCATTAGTTTTATTACCTGGACGGCATTTTCCAGTCTGAATACGGTTTGCGGTATGGTAATTACACCTACGTTTAAATATACTGCTAAGCTTGATAGATAGATAGGAGCCGTGGTGGCCGAGTGGTTCTAGTAGTTGTCTGCAAAACGTTCTAATCCTGACTGTACCAATGAGTTTTTCTGAACTTCAGTACAGTGAATAGTCACACCACGAGCTTTACGGTGAAGGAAACATCAAGAGGAAATCTACATACGCTTGAGAAGAAATTCAAAGGCGTATGTTTAGTCGTGTTTGAGTAACGGCGACGGACTCGCCATCTGTCACGTTAGCACCTAAAATATATAACTGGCAGAGAGTGGGTCTGTGGGTACTACCTATGTACCTCTGCCCACCCCTTCGGGGACCCTTGTGGGAAGACGTGAGGATATACTTGATAGATTATTGTAGTGGGATTTAGGCCACCATACGCTTATTCAAATCTAATAAAATAACCTTCTATTCAACATAAGGGACACAGGAAACATTATATATTAAATATAAAACTATCGTTACCAATACAAGGAGAAACGACGAAATAAACTACCCGCTTTTCTTATATATGTTCATACCTATAAAGTGTTAATCTGAATAAAACCTGTCTTCAATAAGTACAGCGACAATTCATATACTCGAATGAATACTGGAAGGGTTATTCACAGACAAAGTTTGGGGTGTAATGGAGTGATAACTGGCGGGTTGTATGACGGCATCGCTGTTTTTATGAAGTACTAAGGAGGGATGGAAGGGTCGCATATGAATTTGTATGGGATTTTGTGGGAATTACAAATTGAGCTCACGAGGGTTATAACAGTTTATAGAGGAGTAACAAGCATAATGTCAATATTTTAACAAGAGACAAGTAGTAGAATTGTTTCAGGAACTATAATTAATTGTTATTATTATTATATCTTCACGCCTTGCTACAGGGGTCCCAGAAGGGGGAGGCAGCTTACGCCCGCTTCTTCGATTGAGATATATTTAAGTGCGAACGTGACAGATGGCGAGTCCATTGCCGTTTCTTAAGCACTATACATACTATTTTGGATTCCTTCTCAAACTTATGCAGGTTTTCTCTCGATGTTTGACCGTAGAGCTTGTAGTGTTTCTAATCATTGTACTTAAGTTTAGAAAACCTCCTTGGTACAGTAGGGTTTCGTAATTTTGGCTTGCACTGGACTATTAAACCACTCGGCTTCCATGGCTCATAATATTCTAAGTGTTACTTATGTATACGGAAACCAGCTGTACATACATATTTTTAACTTTAAATGAATTTCCTTTATAATGTTAATTATATTTGAAACGATCAAAAGGCAGATATTTGAGCCTTGGGCTATGAAACGATTCGAATGACCGTCGACAAGGGAAATCGTTTGAAAATTTCGGTTAAATAAAATCGTTTAGTAATTAATTGTAAAGGAAAATTTTACAGAAGCTAATTATTATTCTAAAGTAAACAGCAGAAAGGTTCAAATAGCGGCCATCATTTAAAAGGAATTATGTAATATTAAGAATAGGAGAGGTAGGAAAGGTATCGCTTGCACGTTTCCGGCCCTGCAGGAATCTTTTCCAACCTTTCTTGTTGAACTCCATGTGATATTCGTACGGTAGCTGATATGAGGTGAGTCGTATTTTCGTCGTCGAGTCGTAATTGTTATGTTTAGAGTAAGGAAAAATACTTGGCTATGTTACAAATACTTCAGAAACACGTGCTTGGGCTACTTGTAATAGCTAAAAGTTAAAAAGTTCATAACAAAGTTTCGAGCTTTCGAAGGTAGCGAAACACAAACAGTTTGCTACAAGTGAAAAAATCAAGTACGTTTGAAGACTTCTAAGTAAACTTGCTACTTTCTATAAAAGCTCGTGGTGTGACATTGCCTTAGCATTTGAACTAAACCATGTTATTGATGAAGGCGTTATTAAACCTGATGCAAGTCTGAAGATATAAGTAGTTATATATATGTGAAAAGCATCAATAAATATAACAGAACAGACTGCAACATTTCAGCAGAGCGTGGAATAACAATAAATAATATACGGAAGTTTAAAATAACTCTTAAATTGTTATGCGTTCCAACAACGGTGCGGTTCGGAAAAATAGCAAATAATACAAATCATACTATTTGTACAAGATATTTTAGTTTCGAATGGAAAACATCTGGATGCTTGAGTACCTTTCTTTAAAAAACATATTTCAATTTAGTAATGGCATTTACTCTTTCATTATTTCGTGATTGTGGAAGAATTATATTATGTTAATATTTAATACAAATTATTTTCTTAAAATAACAATCTCCAAATATTCTCAATTTCCCTCTCTACCTACATTTCAAAGACCCGGACTATCAAATTTTGTCTACCTTATTTGTTTTTTTTTATATTGTTATGGTGGAAATAACTTTTCTTAGTTCGTGGCGAGCCTAATAGTAAGCGGTTACCGCACCTATGGACGCTTGCGCACAAAAACTACTAGTACAGTTAGACCAATTGGGGTATTCTACTCTCCCAAGGAGTGAGTGATTCATAAGGTGAGTTTTAACAAATCGTCTCCTTTGTATCCCGCTAAATAAAGTTCTTGCTTGCTTGCTTAAAAAGCTGGCTGCATCCGAGCGAGGATAGCCCTCATTCCTTCTTTGTTGCAATTACCAGAGATCTTCAGCCAATGCCCGTGATCACAGTTAAGCGATATTGTGCTGGATTAAACACTGTACGAGGGACAAAGACGTTTTGAGTGATTTCTTTCATATAAAACACACATAGTTTATGAGGTAAGAACTTTGTACCAATACGTGAAATAACGCATTAGATAATGGGCACGTGCGGTGGCATTTTATGGCTTACTGAACCCCATATCTCAACAGAAACAAATAAAAACAAGTTACTCTAAAGTCGAGCAAAGATTTGTACTGTACACTTATATACAAGCATATTATTTTACACTAGTAATTCATCTTTGGGTAAATATATATCCAATGTACCCTCCCTAGAGTATACATTCGGGTAATTTGTACGTAATGCAGAGTCGATAAAACCCCCAATTTATACAAACGTCGACGTTCAATATTTCTCGGCGAAGTTTAATGAGCGGTGGAGCTCCCATTTGTACAATGGTTTTATTTGTTAGAACTTACCCGCTGTATACTACACTGTAACAATTAATAGCGTTGAAAGTAATATCTTACCCAACTTCTAGTTGGAGCTTATCATTAACACACGATGCATGATATTAAATGTTCTTTACTTTCACATCAAACTCCTACAGTTCGATAGTTTTTGTAACATTCGAGCATATTTGAAGAGATTTATCAATTTGAATGAAGCGGAAAAGGTCTGTAAGTCTAGATTGTACTGGCGGTCTAATATACTAACCCCGAAAGGGACTCTGTGTGAAGATATTTATGTGAGCAACCACTATTCGTCGGTGATATATAGGTGCTAATGCGACACAAGGCGAGTGGCAGTAACTGTCCCTTAATCTTCACATAACAGACCTTGAATATACTTTTAGACTTATACACGAGGTTAGTTATTGAGACCGATCTTTAAATCAAAATCAAAATCAAAATATTTTAAGCGCTGATAGACAGTCTTAAGTTACAGCTTTACACCCATCACAACAAGTTAGAGTCCAAATACGTGTATACATGTACAATAGTATCTAATTTGTATTTTTTTAAGAGTACAAGCAATATAAATTCTCGGTAATGATATTGTTGCCATCCATTATACACCTCCACAAAATGAAGTGGTGACGTGGACATATTATTTTTTTAAAAGAAACAATTTTATAGAAAGCACAAAATTACAATGGCCTTAGAGAATCTAAAGATAAAAGCTTGACATGATCTTAACTGGCCCAGCATAATTTTAGTGAAACGCGGCGCTTTGTCAGCAAATATAATATACTGGGGGTTGCGCACATTCAAGTTTCCATTGAAAGGAGTGGAGGAGGCTCGCTTCAAAACTGATGACGTGTAAAAAGCTGATAGAGCCATCAGGGCCTTATTTAAATGTCGCCAATGGGACGAGAATCTCTTCAGCGCGGGACAATGTAGAGTCCAATTTTGTTCCGTGATGATACATACTTTTTATCAATGTTTATTTCGTTATATATTGAGGGGTGTATGTCAAGGTAGTATTTAAGAAAGCATGTTTGAGAACAATTTCATATAACTTTAATGCCTACGACTCTAGGAATCTCAAACCCGTAAAACCATGCATCGCTTTGAAAATATCGCGTTATAGATATATATAGCATAATAGAACGTTAAAATAGCATTATAATTGCGAGGGTAAGACTAATATTTTATTATAAAGTTTGTTATCTTAATAGAATATAGATCGCATATATCGATACAGTACTAAAAAATGCATAACCATAGATAATAAACGACCATACATGTCGAATTAATATTTAAGAGGGTATTTTAGAACTTTTCCTAGCCCTTCTTAAAAAGTTTACAATTTCTTTAAGCCCGCTGTACAGTGGATGCAGACTCAGAAGCGATACTAAAACCGTTGAAAGCTTTTAGAGCTGGCGTATTGCTTTCATGTGTCGTGAAGACTACTATCCGGCTTAAGGTAGCTGTCCACTTTGTGTGGCGAATTTGCGTGAGAAATACCTGACAAAGAGACCTGGATTATTTCTAAAGCCAAAACAATTTGTTAAGATTCAGACAGTCACCGCTAACGGTCATAGTTCAATTAGGTTCACTCATATTACTTAGCATCTGTATGTAATTGTCGCGCAAATCTCAATTAAAAATCAAAGCGAATAGTGAGTAGCATAATGTTGTTTGGTCTCAAGCATACTCAAACATATGCAGGGTTCCTCTCGATGACTCCCTTCACCGTGAAGCTCGTGGTATGATTAATTAAATTTTTTTTTGGATAAAAAACATACATACCGCATTTGAACTTGTAATCTTTGCGTTGCAGGTGACCATTCCAACCACTCAGACACCACTTAGAATTACAACAGTAATTACAGTAAATAAATACAACAGTAAAAACAACACTTAAAATTAAAATTATTACTTAGAACAGTGCCCATTATTTTCAATTAATCATTTTGCGTTCATTAAATTAATCTGCAAGATCATTGTTTTGAATGTGTTTTGATTTATCAATGAATAGCGGTTCCTTCGTTAATAAATTATTAACCGCAGTTTAGCACTTGGTTTTCGATATAGGTTACGTCGTGTAACGAAGTTCCTCAATGTGGTCGCTGGAAGGAAGCGTCTGTGTAATGTAGTTTTCGGATATTATTTCGGATAGATTATATATTCTTGGTACCTTGCTGACATAATTTAAAGGCATTTTTGGTAGTATTTGGTAGATATTTTTGATGGATATCTAACTCGATTTAAATATCCTTATTTATGTATGTATGTAAACAACATAAAACTTTTTAGAAGCAAAAAAATTTTTTACAACGCAGTACGACACAGCGTAATTAACTTCAATGTTTTCTTAAACCCATCAAATTTTAATATGTATTAAAAATACTGTTATTGTATGCATATCAACAAGCCGGGTCCCTCAAGGGGTAGGTAGAGAGAGTTGAGTGTAAAGTTATTCAATATTAAAATGGGTTATCACTGCATTTCGTAGGTTTTTTTAAGTAAAATTTTTCAATTTCAATTTCATGAATGCAATTGAATTGTAGAATTGAATATAGTATTTCAATCAGGTTGGTTCTTAAAGTTATTCAGCCGTCTGTTCGTTTCTTGGGCGATTATGTAAATTAGAAAAAAGCTTCACCAGTGGGGTGGGCCAGTACAGCGTACCAAGAGGAACTCTAACTCTGGAAATACCATTCGGTATATATCTGTCTCACAGCCTACTCAAGTCTTTTTACTACATCATAACACATTATGATAAAAAAAGTATTTAAAATAATTATTAGCTGTAGTTAAGTGCCTGAGTACCTCACACAATCGCATGCAACGCAAAAAAGGAATTTCGAATACCGCCTCTAATTATTACTTTTTGAACATGGAAGGAAACCTCAAGAGAACTCGAAACCATCGAGCATGTATAAATAGACCGATGAATGTGGATGACGCAAAAGAGGTTTATTCTTCTAGGGAGGTTCGGCGTGATGACATGTTTATATTATTTACTTATACCACGACCCGTGGTGCCTTTACGTCGCACTGAGCAATATTAATTCCACACATGTGCGTACGGAATCTCACGGAATCCGAGCCTCTGGCGGATGCTATTCCCAAGCTTACCGTTCAAGAAACGCTTAGCAATAAACGCCTAAATAAACGGTAATTCGGAGTGATTTAGGCAAAGCGGATGAAAATTAATGGCTGTGCTCTTCCCTCCAGCGAGGCGTAAGATGCCCGCGCGAAGGTACGTCTGATTTGTTATTTCTGAACACGCGATAAAGGTTAATCCTTCAGCGCGCAAAGAAAGGTCAGCCAATTAATTCGGAGTGAATTCTCGCTCACAATTATATACCCACAAATACAATACGACCGCGCTGAGCACAATGGGCAAACACATTAGTAGTTACCAACATAACGGCATTTTTTTAAGGTGAGAAAAAGGATGGGTTTCGTGCAAAATTAATCACTTTCAAAGTATTATATAATGCTATTATATTGGATCGACGGTTCGCTAACGGTTCAGTAAAGCGTTCAGGCCGAAAATAGCTCAAAATACCTAACGTCGAGTTTCACTGAGCCGTATTTGAAATGGTGTATATGCGACGTAAAGGGAAAAATGAGTGGTACGTGTTTGGAAATTGCCCCCCGGTGTCCTGGGTCAGCGATTCGGCCTGGTTTTTAATTGCTTTGCTGCAAACTGTAATCGGGTTTCTGTTCCGCTATCTCGAGAGTGATGGCCGGTTGTTAGATTAAAAAAGTGTCAAAAGAAACAAGAAACAAGCGTGAATGCAAGCGAGCTTTTCTGAATATTAATTTAGCTCGTCCGGAAAAGTTATAATGGTTACGTGAATGCGCTTGGTTAAGTGAAAAAATGTGGTCGTTAGTAGTGCAGTGTGTAGTTAAACTAACTAACATCTCATATAAACCTTTGACGTATTTAAAACGCGTATCTACGTAAATCCCTAACGCGTTACTCCGTATGAAAGAGAGGAACTCATCACTTCGTTTTTGAATTTGATGACCTGAACGGGCTGATGTAATTCCACGTTAGCTTGACAATCTTAAAGAAGGATTTACATAAAATGTATCCAAATTCTAGAGGGGGTAGTTTTTAGTGCCACTCAATAGAGAAACAGTATTTTTACTTTCACTTACTCATGGTTCTTTTGGGAATCAGAAAATAATTAACCTACCTTTTGTAGAGTTTAAAGCTGTCATTAAACGTAAGCTGATTCAAAAAACTTATCATACAACTTCCGAATATTTTAATGATAGCCATGCATGGCAATGATGCTCCTCTTGCTGAGAATTTATATGTAAATTTAATCTTTTTCTACCTCTACGTAAAAGAGAACCAATTCTATGAAAGGAACCGAGGAGTTTGTTTCGCTATCTCCTGACAGCTTTTTTCTTGGAAACGGTGGTAACTGTATTTTTATATTTAGTATGTGACGTCCAATAAGAGTTCCTTGTGTTCTTTACGCTGAATAAAATATTTATTGATTTGATTTGGATTTAATTTATATGGGCAATTGTAGGAAGAAATTTTAATAAATGATTACTGTACGCACTAGTATTAGTATACTGACGTGGTACATTATCATGGGCAAGATCTCCGGTTGACATGATGCTATAAAATCGACGTTATTATAACCACGCGACCTTCGTGGTTTCAGGTTGGGCTTTTTGTGAAATTGTATATATCTCTTATCACTGATGGAATAAGATTCAGAAAATAGTTTCTTTTGCCCATATGCATTTTAACAACTATAGGCGACAACCCTGTAAATTAACCAGTAGTTGACAATGCAAGTTAATAAAGCAGTTATATATAAAATCTAATAACACATATTTACAACTTCTCACTAGGATACCCAAAAGGGTAGGCAGAGGGGTGAAGGTAGTCTTTATTAAAACCGAGACACCCATTTTTATTGCCAGAGATATATTTTAGGTGCCAACGTGATAGATGGCGAATCCATCGCTGTTACTCAAGCACGATATCATCACGCCGAGTCCCTAACGGGGTATGCAGAGAGACTAGAGAGCCAGTTCTCTCTAGATATACGTCTTTGAATTTATATTCGAGCGTATGCAGGTTTCTTCTCAATGTCTTCCTTCACCTTGGAGCTCTTGGTGTGACCAATCACTGTACTTAAGTTTAGAAAGACTCATTGCTACATTCGGGATTCGATCTCGAAATTTTTGTGTTGCAGGCGACTACTCAAACCACGCAACCACCACGGCTTTTTAGTTATAACAATCAAATAAAAAGTAATTCAACCGCAATAATAAATATTATATTCAATCGACACACATTCGTAATCAAAGAATGCTTTCATAAAAAAAATATTCGAATAATTGAATACGTCATAACGTACACACAAGAGTAAGCTGTGAACGGCCGGCTCCAAGAATCCTATTATAGATGATAAGTTTGGCCTCGACACTGAAGAGATAGCGTCAGGAAACGATGCCCACAATACAAAGAAGGTCGTAACCTCCGAACTTATTGCCGGGAAATGGGAAGCTCCTCGATATTTATGACCCAGCCGATTATGTTGACTTCGAAAAAAAGTTTCACTCACCGAAGCTCGCATAATGAAATACCTACTTACTAGACTTCCCAATTTCAGTAATAGCGTCATACTGAGGTTAACCAGCGCCTGATATCGCCCCTAGAATTAGATTACGTCAACGCCTATAATAATTTGCGGTTGCGAACAGCGGCCTCTAAATTTCGTTAATGATTGTAATAATGAACATTTTCATCGCACCTAATGTTTGTGATAGCGTTGCGCAAACATTTGAAGCAAACATGTAGAATACATGAATATTTATGTTGTATCAACTCTTGCTTGCTTATAATTTAATTGGCTGCAATCCCTCGACGGGCGACAGTATTTCAGAGCACAAGCCTGCGGTTTTGTTGATCACCAACACTAACTTTAGGCATTTGTTATTATTTTAATCAGTTTCGTTTGTAGCTGACTTCGCGAATTATAAACGGAAATTACGCGTTAGCGAGTGCTAAAACAAGTATCGAAGGATAAATGTATTGTTAAATTATGCAACGTCGTTTATTGGGAGCTTTTAGCGAACAGTTTATTTATGCAAATCGATTCAATAATTTATTTGAGAAGGGACGCAGCCGACGTCAAATCATGAGACAATGGCGCGTCTGTTTCATTTATAATACACTCTGGATTGCTTCTATTGCGTAAATCTCGTAAAGCAGAAGAGTAAGTAAAGATTGTGTGATAAATAAAATATAACGAGGTATTTTCGAGTTACCGAACAAATGATGGTGAACAGACAAACAATGCTTGTGGGGATTTTGTCGAGTGACGAGGCCCGCGGCTACGACAAACACAATGGCTTTTCTAAGCCTCTGAATGACACCTTCATTATAGGCGCTGACGTTTCGCAAATACTCAGCGAATTGTTATGCTCTCAAGTGTTATGAAAAGTAGGCCTCGCAATTTAATGGCTCCAAAATTTATTCTCGCTCCCTGTAAAACTTTAAATGTCGTCAACAGCGATGTGCAAATATATGTAGAATATTATTGAGAATTGGTAAAACGGTATTTATTAATAATAATTTACGATTATTATACTTCCTTATTAAATCACAATCTGATCGACTACTAACTCATATAATTGTTTAGGTTCTCAGATAAGTAAACAATGACCGGTGCAATTTTTTTCAAGAATTTGATTCGTATATGTTAATTCGTTTGAATTATAATTGCTATGTTTGTCATAGTAAGGCTCCTAGTTTATATACAATACAGTCGATTTGTGTGGAATTGTCCCAGGTATTTATTATTATTATTATATAGGTGCCCTGCCTACTGCACCTCTGCCTACCCCTTTCGGGAAATTTGTGGGAGGGCGTGAAAATATTGAATTGTACTTTTTAAAAGTGTGTTTCTTTTTTTATTTGATAATCCGAATCTGCGCTTCAAGATCTTTATTTCTGTCTAACTCTCGTTTTTGTAGCTGTCACAGTTTTTGAGATAAAAAATGCGAAAAATCACTAAATTAGGACTGTGGACAGTTTCACGTTATGAGAAAATTACCTAATTTAGTTAGTTATTTTAACTATTAAAATTAATTTACATAAAGACAAATTAAAAACGCTTAATTAATTTAACCCTTATTTATTCGTTGTAAACAGTTTTATCATAATAACTAAACCGATTTATTTATGTGTAAATCAGTAGTTCGGTTAAACATTTGTACGTATTATTACGTATTACATCCTTGATACAGTAAGCATTAGGTATGTAACTGAATGAAAGCTAAATTCAATTAAACTAAATAACTTAAATTATGGGCAGGTACTTTATTTTGGTATTATTTTATGGGAATCTACTGCTATCTTTCACTAATCAGCTTACCAGAAAACTAAAAAACGTATCTATTTAAACGTATTTATTATTATTATTATATAGGTGCCCTGCCTACTGCACCTCTGCCTACCCCTTTCGGGAAATTTGTGGGAGGGCGTGAAAATAATGAATTGTACTTTTTAAAAGATTTCAATGACAAGTGCTTGCTTGTATGAACACAAAAAGCTTTTATTATTATGTTGATAAATTATAACGATCTTGATCCTGAAGCAATGTTGCGATTTCCTTCAACGGAATATTGAGTGGAAACAAAACAAAACACTCACTTGCAATTTGTTTTAATGCTGTAACAGCCGATTTCAAGGTATTCAACGTCCGACGCCTTAAGTTTTTCGACGCAGAAAAAGACTCCATATCAATATTCACAGACATTGTAAAACTCACTTTAGTCCGCACTGAATTGAGTTCTAATTGTTCTACATGGTTGCATCGATTCAGCGCAGCACACCTTTTGTTTCGGAAGCCGACAGTATACTGCGTGTAAATGCATAACAGTTTGTACTCAAGTTTTATAACGAACAACGAAATGTATTGAGATGAATTACTTGATTCAATATCTCTTCTTCGATAGTGGTGGCAGATATTGTTTTTAAGCGGCGAATAGATACACACTGATTGAATGGTGTTTGCAATTCGCAAAATACACACAAATCGTTTAAGGCATGTTAAATGTTACATTTAAGCCTATAGTAAATAATAATCTATAATAACCTGTGCCATCTTTAATTGTTTTTAATTTTAGAGTTTAATTTTATGGCAAAAAATATTTTGAAAACATATAGAAAAAAACCTAATGTGTGAATACGTACATACAATACGTGTCATCAATTCCAGTCCCTCACGAGGTAGGATGGGATAGTCTCACCCAAAAGGGGGTAAGCAGAGGCTTACCTTTTTGAGAAGTCGTGAAGATATATATATATATGTATATATATATGTATATAAATATATATATATATATATAGATATATATATATATATATATATATATATATATATATATACATATATATATATATGTATATACATATATATATATATGTATATACATATATTTTGTAAATTTTTACTCCAACGCAGTACTTGTGGACACAGCCGTGTGTTTCAATCAGTTTCGCAAACTGGACCAAACTCCATTCGTATTCGGATTTCGAATGTACCTACGTACAAACAAGCCCATAACTCATACACTTCCAGTTTGACACCATCCATGTCTATTCTAGTGTTTGTCCATTAGCTTATTAGCAACTGATCGATGTAATCTCTAACAGCGAGATAAAGTTGCATGGTTTGGGTAAACACACTATTCTTAGATCAAACCCACCAGGTTCATTACCATCGACCTTAGAACGTCTCATCCAGCAAACAATTATGATTTACACTGCTGTTAAGAGCCGAGAAAAATATAGTTGATTTAAGTAGTAATTTTTTGATAATTAATGTTTTTCCAGTGAATTTATTGCATGGGCTAAATGTTTGCACGCCAACAAAACAATGATATCCAGATTCAATAAAGGTATACCTAAGCACGAATCTATAGAAAGTATTAAGCAATGGCATTATTCTGGGAACTTTATAACCATTTACAACGTGGTATATATGTACACATATTTAAAGTGTAATAAACAAGACAAGAAAAAGCCGTGGTGTATTGTGTGGTGTGGTAATTGATTGAAGTACAGTGATGTCTAAGTGAAATCTAATACTTACCACGAGGCTCATGGTGAAGTAAAAGATCGAGAGGAAACCATTCTGAGTAGATAGTAATATTTTAGTTCCTAATCACAAATATAATACAGTACAGGCAGTAGCTCTGCCTTAAGGATAAAATGTGTCACAAAGAACTAATCGACATTTGCGCAAACCGCTCTATTGACGATAATATTTAGAAAATGAGTCTTGCCGCAACGGAAACAAAATCAAAATTGCTGCAAACCAGCAGGTAAATGGAAATGACTGGGTGTAGCGTTAGTAATGTTGTAGGTGTATATCTGAAATGCATGTTAATGGCTCCTAAATCTATTTGTGTATTTACTTTAAAACCGTTTATTGGGAAATGTGTAGTAGTATTATTGACTTTGTAAATTGTTTATGTTCACAGTTACGTTCGTCAAGAACACAAAAACGCATATGTATAAGTAGATAGCGTAGCATAGTGAAAAAATATGCTTCAAGATTCAGGAAGCGGTAGGCAGAGGTGTGCGGTATCCACACCCACTTTTCGCTGGAGATATATATTAGGTGCCAACGGGACAGATGGTGTGTCAATCGGCGTTACTCTTTACGTACGTCTTGAATTTTTTCTCAGACTTATGTAGGCCTCTCCATGTTTTCCTTCGTTTAGCTTAGTTTTCAAAAAAATCATTGGTACTGTCGGGATTAGAACTCGCGATCTTTGTTTTGCAGTGGATTACTCGGACTCCACGGCTCTTCGTCTATTATTTATATATACACGCGTAAGTCCAGTAAGGGAACAAATTTTTCGCCAGGGTTTTATGTTGGTGCCAACGTGACAGATGGCGAATCCGTCGCCTTAAGTGATTGAGTGCTATTTCCATAAACGTATGTAGGTGTTCCTCATTTTGTTTTCCTTTATATTCTCGTAAAGCTCGTATGCTAAATAACAGTACTTAAATACATAAAAACAAACCATTGGTGGACAAACGGAAAATGGGACGAACTTAAAGACTTCTGAGATTTGAACCTGCAAATTTAATTTGAAGGCGATTCATTAAAACAATCAGCGACCACGATTTCACACAAATTTATGTAAATATATATATATACATACATTTGTCTTAGTTCGCACGATGATTACACTGTCCGAAATACTCTAGCAAAAACAAATTTAACTTGCCGCGTTGTTATGCGAGTAACTGCAGCTGGAAGCATTACTTTGTTTACGAAATCCAAGCATGTCCGGCTATCCGACTAACTTGACGCAAACGCAAACAAACATTCACCATTGGTCAAATGTACCGGGAATACCCTCGTAGTTAGCAGATCCCTAAACTTGACTGTTGATTGAATCCTCTAGCCGCGTACGTATCAATGTGTTTCTCATTTATGTCAATGTATTCGACCGCTATCGTACTTTAAATAAAACATTGCCACTCATCACCGTTCACTTCCTATTGTTTAACGTACGAGGACAACGTGGCATTATATACATATTTTCGGTTAATTATCAAAGCTTTAGAGTGGGCGACGTCCATGTCGGCGTAATCTGTAGCTAATGCCACGTGATAGATTGGAAATCGTGTCTAAATCTGCCTGACAGACGTTGATTACTCAATTTATTTGCGTGTAATTAATAAGGTACGAACTTAATGCGTGAGCTAAATTTTATATGCGTTTGCGTTGCTTTTATAATATTGCAAAGATTCATGAATAAAAAGGACAAAAAATATAAATCAACCTCTGCGATGCGGGGCGGGTTAGCGGAAAATGTACGAAATGTTTAATTCATATATGTAACTATGGGAGGGACTCTTCCTAGTAAGTATTTTTATTACAGGTTCGACAGAAAGAACCACTATTTATTACAGTACATTATCTTAATGATTAACATTATATGTAATAATAAATTAAACATTATTATTATTAGAGAAAAAAAACTGGCGCTCTACTCTCTCAGTCCCACTTGGGGGACTCTTCGTAATGTAAACATCATTAGTAATAATACTAAACGTGGACAAAGCGAAAGAAGTGTAAGTCAAGATAAAGCTGGCCATCGCACGCAGACTGCGTGACCGTATCGAAACAAATTGGAATAAAGGCGTTGATTGTATTTACATAGTAATTAAATGTGAAATGCCGAATGTTATTAAGATAAAATCTTCACGCCTTACCACAAGGGTCCCCGAAGGGATAGGCAGAGGTGTGAAGATAGTACCCACTATCGCCAGAGATATTATTTAGGTGCCAACGTGGCAGATGGCGAGCCCATCGCCGTTACTCAAGAACGACTGTATGTGTAGCCTTTGAATTTCTTCTCAAACGTTCTTTCACTCGATGTTTTCCTTCACCGTAAAGCGCTTGGTGTGACTAAACACTGTACTTAATTTCAGATAAACTCACTGGTACAGTTGGGATTCTAGCTTGTAATCTTTGTGTTGGAGGCATCTACTCGAACCACTAGGCCACTTATGAAGAAATTGGATGTTTAATAGTGATTACGATATAAATTCTTATATCAGCGTGAAAATTTACAAAAACGGTTGGTATAGGATATTTTCATAGTGGGGTCTAAGTTAGTTAACTCGTTACGTCTTAGATTAGACACGCTTTTGTTACAAACAATGCCAAGTCTGTTAATAGAAGTTTCCAAGTATATTCATAGTTCCATGAAACAATAGAATCGATATTTCGATTTCCTTCAACGCGAGGGAAGGAAATTGCGAGAGCCCGATTTGCCTTCTGAGTCGTTTTTATAAAAGATTGAATTACATCGATACAATGCTAATACATGAATTGTATGTACTTTCGAGTAATGTATTTATTATAACTATTTGTTTTACAAATAGGTAAAAATATATCTCCACGCTGTGTAGCTGTATATATTTTAGGCATTTCAAGATTGCAATTCTCGTGTTGCAGGCGACTATTCGATCCATCATCGGCATCGAACAGGCGTCACTACTTCTCTAGAAATATTTTTTTTATGATTTAACGGTATTACATCAAGCCTATGGTATGCTATAAAGAGATTTTCCAACCAACTGGCGTAAACGCGAGGGATTATAAAAATGAAGAATGGTATAGAGAATGACTGGAAGAAGTAGGGGAAATATCATTTTTCAGCTACCTATATGAAATCGTTCAAACAATCAATATATTGGATAGTCAAGAGTATATGAAGTTAGATTAGCTTTAATTTTTATATCAAGAATTTTAATAATTATGAGTTTTAATTTTAATTTATTTTTTATTTATCAAAATTATATTTGATTCATTTTTTTAATATTTCCAAACTGGCGAGCATGTATGAAGTCTCTTCTAGAGAGAAGTGGTACTTTATAGTTTCTATCTACCACGTTGTATATATACATACATATGTATATCAAGGTCATATAACAATAATTATATTCCTACACGGTCGCGAATGAGATATATAATTCTGTTTAACCTTTTCTACATACGATCAAAGATTTTTCTTTTGGTTGATTTCCATCTCGCATGCCACTAATGGCAAGTCAAACGGATTGAAGTATCCATTTTGTCAAGTGGCGAAAGTAAAGACTTTTAAGGGAATATCGTTTCTCGGAGCTGTTGTGTCGAGGCTACGTAGGAATTATTGACCTATGTTCGCGTACATGCATTTGACAATAACCTGCTTAACACATATGTTTGGATTAATCGAAGACTTTTATACGTACAATAAATTCCTATGAAAATTTTAATTAACATTAGTTCAAGTAGCTGGAACTAAACGTTACATAATTTTTTGGGATAAATAAGCATGGGCTGCCTGATAGTAAGCAATTATCGACACCTATGCCATTTTGCAAAATCGAAGGTGTTGCGCGCGTGCTAACCCGGCAGAATTAACTTCATACACTTCTCGAAGAACTACATGCTGTACTCTGTACTGTAGGAAATACCTCACCTTGACATAAGTTAACAGAAGGAAAGATTCTTTGAAACTGCATAATGCACATCCTATCACAGCTAGGTCTAAAATAAAAATTGAGACAATCAAATACTTGTATGGAGTTTTCATAAAATTTTGCTCATATTATTATTTTTATTTCCAGCCAGCCAAAGTGACAGCTCACTGCCATCAATGCACATACATGGTGAAGTTCGAAGACTGTCATAACATTAATTTGTGTTAAAAACTAAATTTGATTAAAATTAGTTACTGGCTGACAGACTTTAGAGAGTGTTTCGCACTCACACTCACCTGCTTCCATATTTTAAAAACTTAATTTTAATCACATCTAATTGATTATTTAAACTTTAACCACAACCACCAGTAACAACCTTTAATTAAAACAGATGCTGCAATTAACGATAATTAGCATAAATTGAACAATTCACCACAATTCTTCTGAAAACCCAAGATGCAGTAATTTATTACAAAAATCCCTTTACTTATTTTAATTCACGCTATGATCATCAATTCATTAATTTGCCTATAAAGTGTTATTAAGCGAAGTCTCATAATAATAAATTAGGTAAATTACTTGCGCTCTGTAAAAATGATTTAAGGTGAACATTACGTCCGCTAATTCAGAAGTATAATACAATAAATTAACACCTTTTTCGCTGTAGTAGGCTATGGAGGCACGATAAATTAACTTGGCAAATGCTAAATCCTACGACAAACGTTCGTCCGACGTAAAAAGTGGCAACAATTAGGTGAACCTCATCTTTAATTAATTATTTTTTTGCTTTTGGTGATTTCTGCTTTTAACGTTGAAAATGCTTAAACATAAATGCATGTATTTATCTATCCAACTAACAACAATTAGAACTGCGCAAGTTTCAAAGTTAGTTGCTCCATCACGCGCCAACCGCTGAACAAATTTTAATCAAATTTAGGACAAATATTTGTACTTAGTTATTGTTTTGTTTTATTTATAATGATTAGTAGTTAGGTTAGTATTTATATTTGTGTTATTTTGTTTCTAATACATAATATTCATAGTTCAGTTTATAGACGAAGAATTAGTATAAAACTGTACAAAATGAAAATTAACAAAGGGAGGTATTATTTCAAACTTATTGCAATATATGAGTAAGTAAAAGTAAAGTTTTTCATCCGGTTTTAGCTAATAAAGAGTAAACAGTATTATCTTGTTAGTAAGTTTACCGAGGAAGAAATTCGCTTGTTATCTTCTTGCATTGCGCATCTTCACATAGATAATTAACTAATTAAATCACGAGATCGATTCATTCTTGGACGCAGTCCAAGTCTGAATCGCAAAACTAGCAGGTATATGTATACCTAAACTAAGCAAAACCACAGTTACGGTATGATCTAGGTTGGGCGGGATACGTATCTGTTAGTTAAAACATGAAACAGAATCAGGAAGACAATAATAATTCCATTCATGTCTGATAATATTCATCAATATCTTCATAAACACTCGCCAATATAGTCATTGCCAGTATAAATATATTTACCCGAAGCCACGTGCGCAAGAACGATCCGTGTCGGTCCTCTGTCGTCCGTTTTTATTGCCGTCCGTCTGAACTCACTTTATGATTATGTCTTTCTCATACTATTTAAGCAGGGACATACCTTCGGTACATAATCGTTCCGATCGACTCAAAGTAGGCAAACGTCGGTAATTTACGTGCAGAGCAGAAACCCTTGGGCTCTGAAACGATCCAATTTGGGTGACTTAGAAAATATACTTCATACATTACTGTGTATTAGTGACAAAATTGACTTTATTATATTATTTGGGGGTAAGGGGGTATTTACCACTCAGGTAAATGGAAATGGGTTGCGGGTAAGCGATAAACAAAATGAGAGCGAGATGAGTTCTCGGATACTATATATGTTACACAAGTGTTCATGAGGTATCCTCTTACATACATACATACATACATATCATCACGCCAAGTCCCTAACGGAGCGCCAGTTCTCTCTAGACTTACATACCTCTTTCGTTCCGTCCACATTCATCAGTCATACATGCTCGTCGGTTTCGAGTACTCTTAACGTTCCCGTCCTTGAGAGTCCGATCGATTTGATCCAGGGAGTTGCAACGTGGCCTTCCTCTGCCTCTTCTTGCACACACTTTTGCTTTGTATATATGTTTCGTCAATCTTTCTTCACTCATCCTTTCTATGTGTCCAAACCAACGTAACATGCCTTTCTTCATCTTTACAATCACGCCCTCATTCACGCCAGTTGATTTGCGAATCCCTTGATTGCGGATTCGATCTAATATCGTTACTCCGCACATTTTTCGAAGAGATCGCATCTCAACTGCATTCAAGCTATTTTCATACTTCCTCTGACATACCCAGGATTCGCTGCCATACAATATCGCGTTGTGGACAGCAACTCGAGCATTCTTGCTCAGACTTTTACTGCCCATCAACGCCGACATGGCTCCATTCACCTTATTTCCGGCAGTTATCCTTCTTTCAATATCTTTTTCATACTGTCCATCTCGTGTGAACATGCTCTTACACTACCGATATTTATTAAAGGTAATAGATTTACCTATAATATTACCAATCAAAGTATTTAACCTACAAATACTCATAAAATTGAGCCTCCTGATAACGTAATAACAAGGGAACCTGATGAATGTACTTAGAGTCAGGCCTGAGAGATAACAACAGTCTCGCCAAATATATTTCCGACGAAAAAAGGTGGTCATTACATCTTACCTACTCTTTTGGAGAGTGCGCGAGGTAGCGCTATTAAGAATAATGTATAATGTTTATCTTGCTATACTTAAGAGCCGTGGTGGCATAGTGGTTAGTATAATTGCTTGCAACATAAGTATTACAAGTTCGAATCCCGACTGTACTAAAGAGATTTTCTTAGGTATGGTTACGGTGAAGGAAAACATCGAGAGGAAGCCTGCATACGTCTGAGAAGAAATTCAAAGTTCGAATCCCGACTGTACCAATGAGTTTTTACTTAACTACAGTGATTAGTCACACCACGAGCTTTACGGTGAAGGAAAACATCGAGAGGAAACCTGCATACGTCTGAGAAGAAATCCAAAGGCATATGTATAGTCGTGCTTAAGTAACGGCGATGGACTCGCCACCTGTCACGTTGGCACCTAATATACCTCTGGCGGAAAGTGGGTGTGTGGGTATTACCTATACACCTCTGCTTACCCCTTCGGGGACCCTTATGGAAAGGCGTGAGGATATATTATATATTATTTTATTAGTCACACCATGAACTGAAGGTGAAGGAAAACATTGTGAGGAAACCTTCATACGTTTGACAAGAATATCATAGTCGTGCTTGAGTTATGCGAATGGGAAGTGCATTGCCGTTTCTCAGACAAGTATGCATATCTTCGTGTTTGAATGTATGTGATATGTAATCATTTTACTTTCGATCTTTTCCTGCACCGTTATGATTGTAGTATCATTAGTTACTATTATTAATTTGACTAATCAATTATATCACTGCACAATTCATACTGGGGTTAGAAGATGCAGACTACGTTATTGATTAATAAAAGGGATTAGAGTAATGAACATTTTGATATCAAAGACGCGACGCGCGGCGTTTCTGTACACAGAACAGTATAACTTTGATTAATTAACGGTACGAAAATGATTGACAAAATATTCATTAGCGAGGCACTGTGACGGAATCGATTCGCGTACAGCGGATCGGAAATTTCATTAATTTCGCAAAGCGTAAAGTTTGCCGGCGAAGTTGGCCGCGTTCCCTAGAACGCAAGCCGCACCAAATTGTTGAACGACTTCCTATTGGAATAGTGTTTTGTAGATAATATAATATATCCTCACGCCTTCCCACAAGGGTCCCCGAAGGGGTAGGCAGAGGTGTATAGGTAATACCCACACACCCACTTTCCGCCAGAGGTATATTAGGTGCCAACGTGACAGATGGCGAGTCCATCGCCGTTACTCAAGCACGACTATACATACGCCTTTTGAATTTCTTCTCAGACGTATGCAGGTTTCCTCTCGATGTTTTCCTTCACCGTAAAGCTCGTGGTGTGACTAATCACTGTACTTAAGTTCAGAAAAGCTCATTGGTACAGTCGGGATTCAAACTTGCGACCTTTGCGTCGCAGGCAACTGCTCGAACCACTCGGCCACCACGGCTTTTTAGAAATTGTTACACGGTTTTGTAGATATAACATTTTATACCTTAATTTAGAGAACTGTGTTGATGTTTTTTGTAAGTAAACTACCCGGATGGCACAATTTGAATCGCTGATGCGACTATAAGAAATGGCAAAGGCAGAACTCGCGATAGAATACTCTCACGAAAATACGAAACGGAAAATGCCGGGCTAGTGCAAATAGGAAACAGGATTTGCCATTATAGGTCAGTAAAAAAATTGTTATTGTAACGAAGAATTCAAAGAAAAAAGAGAATTCAAAGAAGCCGTGGTGGCCGAGTGGTTCGAGCAGTTGCCTGCGACGCAAAGGTCGCAAGTTCGAATCCCGACTGTACCAATGAGTTTCTTCTGAACTTAAGTACAGTGATTAGTCACACCACGAGCTTTACGGTGAAGGAAAACATCGAGAGGAAACCTGCATACGTCTGAGAAGAAATTCAAAGGCGTATGTATAGTCGTGCTTGAGTAACGGCGATGGACTCGCCATCTGTCACGTTGGCACCTAATATACCTCTGGCGGAAAGTGGGTGTGTGGGTATTACCTATACACCTCTGCCTACCCCTTCGGGGACCCTTGTGGGAAGGCGTGAGGATATTTATTTATATTATATATTTATATACAGTTGCGAAAGTATGCGCTTGAATTTTGGTCAAACCATGATACTTATTAGGTCAACAAAATGTAAACCCTGTGATAATGTTTCGATTAGTTAAGGTAATATGAATTTCAAAATAAAAAAGGCGACGAAGGATATAAAAGGGGGAAATTCCGGTTATTAGTTATATTATGAGTACAATTATTTCTAATCCAATATTTTCTACTTCAAAGTCATAAACAAGTATATTCCGTTAAAATCCTTGCAAACTGTAAGAGACTTAGATGACAAAGAATCTTACGAATAAGATACTCAAAAGGAAATGCTTACCTACAGGTTTCCGAGAATTGGCTTGTACAAGGTGAGTCGGATAGAATTGCAGCGCTTCTATATAATATTTATTCGTTTCTTCATGGCTCCATAAATACTTATAGGCTTAAGAATTCACATAATATAAACAAAACTGAAGTTTAGACATTTTGATGACAATGTCGGGTAAACGCGTACTTAAATGTCGCATACAGTATTTATCAATTGCTTACACTCAGCGACATGTTTATCTAGTGCCAATGTTACTGTAACGGAATATGTCTCGTAGATTATACTGTACATTGCTATACATTTGTTTATACAAAGAAAGCGGACTTACTCAAAGCAGTGGTCACAGTTTTCCGTGTACATTTCCACAGTAATTGGAAAAAGTGTACGAAACGCTCCCACAACGATATCTCTGGTGCGGTGTCTGAAAACCTAACCCTTTTCTTGCCAAACTTTCCTTGAAACCTCTTCGACCTTTTCCCTTTGACTAAGCTTGACTTTGGTATTGTCACTTCGTTCGCTACATCCACCACTGATGCGTTATCTTCACTACCACATATGTTCACATGTTTAACCATTTGCCTATTGTCGATATTACGAGGCTCACTTTCCCTCAATACGGTACACTGTTTTGAAGCCGTAGTGGATGTGTTTATGCGTTGTATTGTTTACTCGAAACACGATATGATACTGAGGCACTTATGATTATAACGCATAAGAATTGCAACGACACTCTAGACACAACTTGGCTTTGTGTCAAATTTTCACTGCGAAGTCATATGAGCACGCATTAAATACTGCATGTTTTTAAGTAAATCAGTTTAACGTTTAATGCAATGACAGTAATTGAAAAACATGATTACTGTTCCGTGTACAAATGTCTGATGTGAAGATATCGTGCAGTGAGCAAGTTAGATCAAAGGAAACTTAGTTAGTTAGCCCTTGGTTATCTGCCAAGTTTCTATTAAGACACGATTTAGATTCGGTCTATTAATATATCTCACCTATTGTTGTCTGTATGATAATATACTTTTACTACGAATTGAAACTACATGAATTTGAGCTTGATTTATTATACGTCATACGATTCAACTTGAAAGTGAGTGTTAAAGTCTGCGATACAGTTAGAAACTACTGCAGGCATTATAGCATATATTCTCAATATTTTATTCCTTTTTTAGATAAATAAATATTAATAAAGTCCATACATATTATCACTCCAAGTCATTCACAGGGTAATCAGAGATTAGAGCATCAGTTCTCTTTAGACTTACTTACAGTACTCTTTCGCTTCATCTACATTGGGAAGAGTTTACTATGACACGTCACATGTAATTCTATATTACTTGGAAAAAATAACGGATTCCCTTCAATTAAGTAGCGTTACGGAAACGACAAGCAAATTGGTGAATATTCAAATGAATCGTCGACAGCTTGGTCGTATTTATCGGAAACTTAAAAGGATTTGCCGAGAATTTGTGAAAGATTTGCATTAACACCGCTCACAATGGATTACCAGTATTGTCTTATCGATAATTCATGTTCTAGTATGTGTCAATGTGACTATAGCATAAAATTCTTGAACAGCTGTGTTTTGCTCACGGCTGTTACTAATGCACAACTTATTAAGATTAATAATTCGAAGGACTGTTCAGCGTAGAATGACAATGGAGTGAATTTATCCGTGCAGGGACATTTGAGATTTTTAAAAAGAATATCTTGTCTTCAAATTGAAAGCGAATGATAAGGAATTCGCAAATAATGAACAATTTAGAAGTGCTCAAATTCGCGGAGGGTTTTGTTGGGACGAAGTGAAAATTAACGGGCTCCTTGGGACTCGCTGCGATTTTCGAAATGTAATAACCCTCGGGCGAAATGGTTTTAACTATTACTTCCAAGGTGCTTCTTAAACGGTGACCTATTTTATGATGACCCTATAATTTCGAAAAATTTACTAATAATTGAGTTGAATTGAATGAAATATAATTATATGTAAATCCTACAAATATTAGTAATAAGAAAGTTTGTGATAGATGTTTGCTAAACACGCTGGAACGGTTGAGCGGTTGGACGAAATTATTGAATGAAATTTGGCACAAAGATAGATTATTAAATGAAATTAAATAATTTTAACACATTAGACATGTTCAAGTATCTTCCAGAAACCTACCTTTTTTTTTGTATTGTCTCTCGTAGCGTGAGTTCCGGGAACTTTTGCTACTTAACCGGGCAAGCCAGAAAACTATCAAAAATCTCAAATTTTATGCTTGTGAAATCGGGGGGAAAAAAGAATATGAGAACTTCACGGCTTTCCGGTATCCCCGACACATACTATGTGCAACACTACACTCGCTTTCCACCTGTGATATATTAAGTTGCCAATGTTTGAGCAAATCAAAATACAAATAGAGATGAATGTTTTACAATAACATACTGAATAGCAGCCGCTTGAACTTGAGGACCTAGGCCTACTTGGCTACCGAGCCAGACGTATTAAAAAGGACTTAATTTTGCAGCCAAAAATGTATATATATTTTAGTTTTATAATTTGCTTCGAGGATGTCAACTAGAACATTACTCGAAGCTGGCAAGCATGGCTAAGCTACTGGCTGCATCTATCTCATCAACCCAGTCAACCTTTAAAGTTGAAATTGAATGGATATTAATTTTAAAGAAACTTTGAAGGAATAACTTTTCCTCACTTACTCTAGAATTTATAATCAACAGTAGATAAATATATTTATAACTTCATCCATATTATTGTTAAAGTGTCAATATATATGTTGTGACAGCGCACATATTCCATATTGAGAAAGTAACGTTTTACGTTCCACATTAAGCTATTCGACGAAAGTTATCAGGTCGTTTCTCAAGAAATATTATTTAACGGTGTGTAATATTGAAAATTACGAGCGTGTATTCGGATCAAGTGGCCTTACCGCAAAATTTACTATATCGAACTGCTTCCCAGTTTTTACGATTTAGCTATAACCGGCTAATGTAACAATGATGAAAATGGCCGACGCCCCGCGAATGCTGAAAGTTATTCTAACGCCGTGTTTTATGCCTATGCTGCGGAAACTGAATCGTTTATTTACACGAGCACTTGGACGGTGGCTAAATTTAATTTATGCGTTCAGTGACTACATATTATATATATCGCTAGGTGACTCGTGCGAATACTTCCCACTTTAATTAGAAGAAATATAAAAAAGTGGAAAAATTTCTTCAAATTGGCGTTTTCTACACTAAGATTCATATAGTTAAGGGCGATATTTCTTACCGACAAAAATACCTTTGAAAATATATATACATATTATTATGTAAATACATAGTATATTGACTATACGAAAAATAAAGATAACAATAAACGTGTACAGCGAGTTTGACACTTTCATATACGATTGTTACTACTAATGCGCCTGTATTGGCCACTCAAAAACTAAACCCACCTTAGGATATAAACATTTGCATTGTTAATGATCACTGGTTTTTTTTCAAACCAAATGATAATTTTTTATTCAACGTAAGGGACACAGGGCACACAAATTGAACGTCACATATATATATATATATATATATAGTTTACTAGTTTTATATTTAGTATGTGACGTTTGAGCCGTGGTGGCCGAGTGGTTTGAGCAGTTGCCTGCGACGCAAAGGTCGCAAGTTCGAATCCCGACTGTACCAATGAGTTTTTCTGAATTTAAGTACAGTGATTAGTCACACCACGAGCTTAACGGTGAAGGAAAACATCGAGAGGAAACCTGCATACGTCTGAGAAGAAATTCAAAGGCGTATGTATAGTCGTGCTGGAGTAACGGCGATGGACTCGCCATCTGTCACTTTGGCACCTAATATACCTCTGGCGGAAAGTGGGTGTGTGGGTATAACCTATACACCTCTGCCTAACCCTTCGGGGACCCGAGGGTATATATATATATATATATATATATATATATATATATATATATCACACTCGGCCACCACGGCTCAAACGTCACATACTGAATATAAAACTAGTTACCACCGCTTCCGAGAGAAAAACCTGTCAGGACAGTCCTGTCATTATAACAATAACATTATGCAATGTACCTCCGCCCCGTCTGTCTGTTTGTCCCGAAGTAAATCCACCTTCAGACAACTTTATCCCGTCTGAAGTATATAGTGATTTGTCACATAACTTTAGCGCAATTTTTCGAAAGGAAAGGAAGGAAAACTGCAGACGTCTGCGAAGGAATGTTAAGACGTGTGAATTTCTGCCTGAGATCTGACGATAAGCTCGCCAACTGATACATTGGCAGCTAAGTACGCGTGCAGATATAGGCAGTTTACTTAAGCCCGCAAAGTTCGAGGTTGCAGGTTTGATTCCAGCGGGGAGAGAGATATATGTTAGGTGCCAAATTTTGAGCCGTAGTTTTTTTTTTTTTTTTGTATTGTCTCTCGTAGCGTGAGTTCCGGGAACTTTTGCTACTTAACCGGTCAATGGCGAGACCTAGGCCTCCAGTCAGGCACTTTATTTTTAAGCAACACAGCTAAGGGCACCCCCTGTGGGGTACGGACCTCGGCTTAGGGCGTTGCTGGATCGCGAGCAAGGGAGCTGGGCTGGACTGGTCATTTTATTTAAATATTATTTGGGGGCGGGATTTGCGCGTCTGGCTCGGCGCGGGCCGGCGTTTGCGGCGGAGGTCGGGGGGGAACATTACGGCTTATTCGCGTCGAGCCTCGCCGGCGAGGACGGAACAGTGGTCGGTTGTGTGTAGTGTTGGTATGTTTTTGTCGGGCGTCCTGGAGGACCGTTATGTCGTCATCCGGTTCGATGACGGCATGTCTTGGACGCCTTATTTTCGAGATAAGGGAAGGAGTGTATCGGGCGGCCGATACGACGAGGGGGTTGGGGTGATTTACAGCAGAATCGAAATGACGTTTGGACAGTTTTTTCAAAAACTGTTTTATAGTGGGGACTTTGAGGTCAACGTGGAGTTGACTATTACGCATGTACCACGGGGCACCTGTGGCTCTCCGGAGAAACCGGCTTTGGAGCACTTGCAGGGGGTTAAGTGTTGACTTGCTAGTGTGTGCGAAAAATACACCCGCATATGTCATGATTGGTCGAATGCACGTTGTGTAAATCCTCATCTTGGATTTCAATGAGAGTTTACTTCGTGCATTCAACATGCTGTGAAGTATACCGAGCGCGAAGGCGGCTCGCGCGCGTACCGCCTTTACGTGGTGACGGAAAGAAAGGCGTTGATCGAGGATCACACCCAGGTATTTGGCTTTTTCTTCCCATGGAATGGGTTTGCCGAAGAGGGTGATTTTGAGCCGTGGTGACCGACTGGTTAGATTAGTTGCCTGCAACACCAATATTGCAAGATGGAATCCTGACAGTACCAATAGTTTTTCTGAATTAAAGTACTACAACCTAGCGCCCAACATTAAAAACCTCTACAGACACATCAAGCCTGCTAAATTGTTGTGTGTAGCGATAAATATATTGATGCTTGAACAAAGAACTTATTATAATTCATTTCCAAGATGGAGTTTTAAGCTTTTGTAACGCGAAAACTCAATTAAAACCTGGAGTGTTATTATGAAAGACAGCGCCTGTTTTAATTTATCAGCGGGTGTTAAATTACAATGACAATCACACAGCGATCGATTCTCGCAATTTATACGCCACAACCAAAAATACAGATGCTATTACCGCCGCAATTTTTTCTTTATACCTAGACCCAGACACATAAACCATCAAGTAGAAGAAGAAAGAAACCCAGTCTCTTTTGTTTCATTCACATACCTCTGTCTGTCTATTCATACACGCTCGCAGATTTTGGGTAATCTTGACGTTCCCGTTCTCGATTCGATCTATTCGATCAAGGATGTCAGAATATGATCACCTTTCACACCTTATTACTGACTCACAGACCAGTAAGTATTGAAGTGACGAGGCATGTGTGTATTTGGATGGATTAAACCAGTTTCGATATTATTATCCGCTCCCTTGAGAAGAAGCATGATGATATAAGTGTAAAGTCTACCTGAATTAATGGGTTATCTATATACAAATACATACATACTGCATCATAATCATACATAATAGCATCAGGCCGAATCCCTAACTTCATACATGCTCACCGGTGTCGTCCACATTCATCAGTCTCTTCATACATGCTCACCGGTGTCATCCACATTCATCAGTCGCTACATACATGCTCGCTGGTTTCGAGTACTCTTGACTTTCCTGTCCTTAAGTGTCCGTTCGATTTGATCTAGGTAGTTTTAACGTGGTCTTCCTCTGCCTCGGTTTGCACACTTTCGCTTTGTATATGTATCGGTTTCGTCAATCTTTCTTCACGCATCCTTTCTAAACAAATATATTTTTTTCAATTCGGATTAGTAATACTGAGAGCGTTAAAGCAAACTAACAAATCTAATATTAGTACGTATATAAGTGACGTTCCCTGTTTCTTACGATTAATAAAAGTATTTGGAAATAAATTGGTTTCATGCGTCTGTATACTAGAAGCTATTCTTATCATCCGTCGTCGGTACATGATCCACATAAGTAAGGCCGTGTGTTCCCGATAACAGAGGGTCCGGTAAGTAATGAGCCGCAATTTCTCAAACATACTCTTTGTGAAACACATCATGATCTGGACATGTAAACTGTACATATACATATTTATTTATGTATTTATTTTACGTATTATTATATGATCCACGTTTAAGGTGCCAAAGTGACAGATAGCGAGTCGTCGCTGCTCCAATTAGATGATACGTCTTGGAATTTATAATCAATGGAATCACACTAATCACGTTTTGCAGGTTTATATTATGCTGCAAGTGGAGTTTGCTTTTATAATTTTCGACGGTGAACTTGTAATTTTAGGTTAGTATAGTAAGTAACTTGATTAACACGGCTTCAAGCCTTGACGCAGGCGTGGGATTGGTATTAAATGTATTTCAAACCCCTGACGCTGAATTGGCCTCTTGCGACTAGCGTCCATAAGTTGCAGTATCTAACCGTTTACTATCAGGTACATCACATGTTCGTTTGCCATTTTAGTAAAAGATACTGTACTAGTAAAAAAAAAGGAGTGCTATTTTTATTAAATATAATTTATAAAATCTTCTCCCTCAGCGTCTCTGAGCTCGTGAAAGTAAACACGTAGTTAGGAGCACCGCAAGAAAGCATTTTCTCATTTCCAACATCAAACAGATTCGTTTCTTACACCAATGTTTGCGTAGTACCAACAAGTTCACTAGAGTGTTAAGTTGAAAATTAATTCCTGATTTTCTATCAGGAGTGCTCTATTTATTTTGTGATTCTAAAATAATACGTACGAAACCTCCTTCAATGCCCTTCAACAATGCCGCCTAAAAACGAAATAGCATCATTTCTTCTCCTGAATTTGCAAAATATTCCGACACTCCAGACTCTGGGATCTTTTGCTTCCAATTGATGGTCATAGGCGAGGCCGGGAGACTTTCTGCCAGGCCTCATAGGGGATGCCCTCAGTGACACAATTAGGATAACCTCCTAGAGGCTAGGATCTCTGCTAACAGCGTAACCGTAAGCGTGGTTCACGATCTTCGTTACAACCTTTGAAACATGTTTATGTACATGGAATGACATGAAAACAATAACAATTATATAAAGAACAAAACAAAATTTTAGCTTGCTGCATTAGGCAATTAAATTCCGTAAATCAAATGCATGTAGACAAGCCTTTGGGTGAAGGGAATTAAACCAATAACACCATCAGCACATATATTTGATTAATGTTTAGAACGATTTAGTTTTTCAAGGGCTTTTTATATGTACAAAATATGAAGCATAATATACTAAAATAAACTACAAGACATAACATACTACAACTACAAATAAACTAAACTAAATAAAACACCTGTCCCAACTAGTTGACTTGAGGGTGCCAAGAAGGCTGGCAGCATTGCAATCCTGCATTCCAATGCGGACTCTTTGCGTAAGATACATACGTACCTTCTTATATCCAGTTATAGTTAAATGTATAGCCGAGGTGGCCGAGTGACACAATTACCTGAACTTAAGCAATTTATTACATAGTGAGCTTTCTGATTAAGAAATCATCTTCATGAATTTTGAATATTTTTTTGTAAAATTCAATGACGTAGGTATCAATAGTCGTGTCAGAGGGACGGTAATAGACTCGCCATCTGACCTACGGTGTTGAAAAGAGGGTTATTTAGACTATTATAGCATCCTTACTTGTCCCTTCGAGGACGTTTCCTGCCTTCCATGCAAATATAAATACATGGGTACAGAAATTTTTTTTAACGCCTCTGTGAATACAAATCTGTGGACTTCACCTTGAGGACGTTTAACTATTTTATTTCTGCAAGTCACTTTAAAGCTACTCTAAAAATTCTGTTCAGTTACTTGGAATTCCAAGGTAATAAAGAGAAATGTAAGCTCAAAGCGTCGAGCAGAGTGTAAAGGACGTTATTACACCCGCGAGTACTACTTGTGACTCCGAATCTTAAGCATACAAATAGTAGCAGCAGTTTTGATTGTATTGTATAAACTCGCAACTTGTATTTATGCATTACTTTAATTGAAGTATCCACCGTAGTAACAAATTTGACTTTCGTAACCTAGTACATATGTTCGTTCAATTTCAAATTCATCTGGTTCAAATTATTACGAATACAAACTATCAGATGATACTATACTAAATATGCAATTAAAACATGGCATTAGCTTTTAAGATGATAAAATTGGTAAATTACCTAGAGCAAACTTGACGCCAGTCCATGCGGTGCGCACATAGTGGAATAGCCGGCGGTAGAGCGGGCGGTGTCGACGGCGGCGCGCGGGCGCCTCCGCGTCGGGCGCGGGCGAGGGCGCCGCCTCCCCCGCACCCCCTCGACCCTCCACCGACGACGCCGTGGCGTTGCGCACCCAGCTTTACGCGACACGCTCCCGCTCCGCTAATGAAACTGCACCTTTATCACCCACTAAACTGCATACACTCACTCGCATTGTGTGCACATCACTATCAATATTGTATCGGATTCAGATTAGTTAGTTATTCACTTTTGGTATATTGTCCATTAGCGGTCGACGGAAGGATAATTGGAAATGATAAGCGTAGTGTGAATCTTTGGGGGAGGACGGAGCCTCTTGGTTATATTCAGTATCATTAAATAATCAAAGGGTTTCCGTCTTGTTATGTGGCGAACGGTCCTTTAGTAATTGTTCCGTGGATTGACGAGGATCACAACTAAACTGAAATTACGTCAGCGTAAGAACTTCACTAAAAGCAGTAATTAGTGCAGCGCTTAGAAAGTTGTTAAGTTTTTACTTTGTTATAAAGTTTTTCATTTAAGTCCAAGCGTAAGAGGCGGAAACCGGATATCTGTGAACAAAGAAATGATACTTGTTAGTGGTGTTAGTGTAATGAAGTGAATAGTTGCAAACAAACTTTCCTTAGAGATTAGTCGAGGTATTCGAAAGGTGTTAAATGTTAAATGACCCGAATCTTGATATAAATATTTAATTAATCTTATCAGCTGTATAACTACGATTAATTTCTGACGCAAATAAACACACTAAAGCCTTGTTATTGCTTTTAATTATTAACCCCAAAGATAAATTAGTGTCAATTTTGGATTAATAACCATACAAATTTAATTTTAAGCGTTTAATTTCGAGCTTGCTGATTAGAGCTTAGATTACGTTACTGTTTCAACTTTAATCCTATTTAGGCGGCCGAGCGAAAGCTTGACAGTGTAAGTTGTGGGAGTTTAATTTGGGCTTTAGTCATGAATAAAGTTCGAATTTGAGTCCAATTTCCATACTTCCAAGATTGAGCCAACATGCCAATAGACCAAGGCCAACGTGCCAACTTCAGCACATGAATCAGCGCTTAATGAACTGAACTAAATATACTAGTTTCAGGAACGGAGCATATGATAGGAATTGTCGCGAAATTATTATTTGTTCTCTTGTGTTTAGTGGTCCTGAAGATTGCTTCATGAATTCTGGATATTTTTTAGTAAAATTCAATGACGTAGGTATCAATAGTCGTGTCAGAGGGTCGGTAGACTCTCAGAATTCTCACAGAATTTAAGAGAGGTAGGGCATAACGGGTTTCCCGTTCGAATTGGGAGCTGCCCGACTGGGGCAGGACCTCCACCTTATAGAAGTCCGTAGCCAAATAACACAATTGTTTGTGTTGTGTTCCTACACGGTGAATAAGGTTTCCAGTAATGAGCTCCTTGGGGAGGGGGAGGATTGTTACATTGTGTCGGAAGCAGAGGGATTAAACCCATTATGCTGCCAACACACTATAACTCTCCGAACACAGAGTGGCAACGCGCAAGTGATACTTCGGTATCGTGAGCGTAAATAGGCTACGGTAACCGTTTCCCATCAGGTGAGCCGTATGCTTGTTTTCCACTCTTGTTGCATAAAAAAAAAAAAAGACTCGCCATCTGACACCTCAGTCTACCACAGTTTTCATGAATTTTGGTTATAAATAATAATAATAAATCATTTATTTCAGACGAAAATACATTCTATCTCTTAATTCGAGCAACATAATATACTTTATAAGAATTTCTGGTGCTGGTTATATAAAAACGGACTCGCTCTTTTTATTGCTTAGAACGTTTGGTTATTAAGTAATAAGAGCCGTAGAACGAGTGGGTTGAGTAGTTGCCTGCGACACAAAGATCGCAAGTTCGAATCCCGACTGTACCTATGAGATTTTTTGAACGTACGAACGTAGTATATTAGTATTAATATCTGAAAATACATATATATATATATAATAATATTAGTCACACCACGAGGTTTACGGACTCATCTGTCACGTTGGCACCCAAAATATATCTCTGGCGGAAAGTGGGTGTCATCTGCCTACCTCTTTGGGGAACCTTGTGGATAGGCGTGAGGATATACAATTAAAAGCTGCGGTTTTTTAAACTTACTGATGTCACCTTTTGACCTAAATGTATACTTAAATAATGTTAATAGACGAGCTTCCGACCTGAATTCTAAACGCGGAGCGCTCAATATGCTTTGAATACGATAGAATTAATATGCTTTTAGTTAATATCAACAATGACTAAGCGAGTTTGAGCAAATTGCCCGTACAATATGTAGCAATTAAAATCAATTCTTTAAGTGATAAACAATTTTAACGTTTATAATCTGTTTAACAAGGTATTGGTTTAGATGTATTTGGGGTATGCCGAGGTGAGAACAACACAATCTTTTCGTGGTAGATATATTTAGGTGACAGATGGAGAGTTCGTCGACGTTTTTCAAGCACGACTAGTCTAAGCTACTCCTTTGAATTTCTCCTTTAAACTATGAGTCCTAAATCCTAATGTTATCATTTACCGCCAAGCTTGTAGTCTGATAAATCACTGCTATTAAGTACATAGTTCAGAAAACTATCATTGCTACAGACCGCTGGTTTTCGAACCTGCAATCTTAGATTTGTAGGTGAATACTCTAACTACCCGGCCACCACGGCTCTAATACTTGATTTGATAACGAATGTTTACATAATTAATAAAACACTTTTTACGATAAAATTGATTGTTTGTAAAATTGTATGAATTGGAAAAACTACTTAACCGAATCTATCGAATCGAAAGCCTATATTTGTTTAAAAAGATCCATGCATGTATAATGAAATGAATGTAGGCAAAACCGCGGGGAACGTTTATTACATTCTGTAAACATTCCGAGTATGTTCCAAATTTATAAAGTTATGCTTAAAATATTGTATCAATTTATTCACAGCAACAAAAAGTACACTTGACAAATATGGTTTGTCATATGAGATTATGGCGTGAGCGTCTATGGCAGTAACCGAGGAACGTGCCGCGCCTCGCTACGAATCTTCAACGTATATTCTACTTCGCTTCATCGCGTCTCTTCTTACACCTAATTACAATTTCATTTGTTCGTTATGTCTGTCACGTTGGCACCTAATATACCTCTGGCGGAAAGTGGGTGTGTGGGTATTACCGATCCACCTCTGCCTACCCCTTCGGGGACCCTTGTGGGAAGGCGTGAATATATATATATATATATATATATATATATATAAGTGTAAGAATATATATTCTTACACTTTAATTACAATTTCATTTGTTCGTTATGTCTGTCACGTTGGCACCTAATATACCTCTGGCGGAAAGTTTTATCGTGTGTATAACGCAGATCATCACACGTGCTATGAGCAAATACGCGTGTTGACCTGCGTTGCTACCTCTACACAATGGCATTTTAACCGTCTTATAAAAAAGCTCTAAAAAATATCACTTTTTTACTAATACCCATGAAATAAATGGTCTATACACGAATAGTTTTAAACCCAGCATGAATTAACCATTAAGTCATAATAATAAAAAAGACACAAAACGCTAAATGTATGTCGATATCATTTGAAACTATCTGAATAAACGTTTGTCAAGGATGCAGTGCGTAGGCGGAGAGAGTAGTGCCGAGTGCGCCAGTACTCTCTGGATGTACTCTTTTTATTCATACGCATTGATTAGTCTCTTAATACATCAGTGTCGGTAACGCGCGAGTGATACCCCTGGTATTGCAAGCGTCGATAGGCGGCGGTAACCGCTTACCATCAGGCGGACCGCATGCTTGTTTGCCACCCATGTGGTATACAAAAAATAGCCTAGACGTGTTCTCTTTTTTTTTTTTCGCATAGCGACTGCAACTACGTGAAATCACCTAAATGTAAAAATGATTAAAGTCTACGCTTATATAATTTCAGTAAGCCTCTAATTTTATTCAAACTGGGGTTCGCCAGTATACTGTTACACAGACCCTTAAAACTCAAGCTCTTAAATTTCTTAATTAATAATAGTTAAGTAATACCCGTCTTGTGCATGTTAAATGCGCTTTGAATTCAAGTAGGTGCGTCCTCGAGTTATTTCACACATAAATCGACTCAGTGAGTTACAGTAATGTATAGCAGTAGGACGTTGCCTATAAGTTTTCCTATGTCCAGCAATGGACGGCTTGAGCAAATGATGATTGCTCATTAATTACTGTCTACCATTCTCTTGAGAATTTTACTACTTACTACTTTTTTTTTAGGAGATTTTTATGACGTGTTGGCGTCACACAGGAACTGAATGAACTGAAGGCTATTTTGATATCAGGATAAGCCAGGAAAGAGTATTACGACAGTCTCTGATAAGATAGGCAAAGAGAGAAGAGCGCCAATTTTTTAAACTACATATAAAAATCTGCCTCTTACTACACCACAAGACAGACACTGACATTCAAGACAAACTCGACGTTCCCATAATTGATCTTCCGATTTGATTTAGGTATTTGGGACGTGGTCTTCTTCGGCCTCTTCTTCCAGCCACTGTTATTACTGTCACTATACAGATAGTGCCATCCACGAAGATTAGTCCCACTAATTTATAGTGGAGGTCACGGGATGCGGGGATTATGACGATTTTCTATCAAATATGACGTGATGAAAAACAAATTGTTATCAAAATTATATTCTAAAATACACCTTAAAAAACTTGTATAGTAAAGTCATCTGTAAACACCAAAATATGGATCTCGCCATAAAGTCAACACTTAGACACGAAGCGCCTTAGTAATTTGATATCCAAGGGGACAATGGTTCCCTCGAGGATGTCGCAGTTCTTCAACAACTCACATTAAGCGCTAGATCAAGGGATTTTAAACCTTAAGTGTAAGTGTTAGAATCGATTCGGCTACTCCAGAAAAACTGTGCGTTTATAAATTAGACCATGCGTCACTGTCAGGGCCCAGTTCTGGAGGAACGAAAGGATGCTTCGTAATACCTGCGAAATGAACGTTTGATGACCACTTGGCTCAATGTAGCCAAGTCCCTCGACAGCGAATAATGGTGTGCTTGGGAACGGTCGCGCAATTAACTTGCTATTTTAACGTGAGAGTGGCAATATGTACAAAAGTCCATTATGCGACGTTTGCGTTAATTATAAAGATATAAAGACACACTGTATTTTGGGAACACAAAGACGAAAAGGTATATACGAAATATATCACATGCTTTCAGAATTTCTATAATATTATTAGTTAATCTGCTACCTTAACCGGCGAAAGGGGGCGTTGTTACACCTCTGCATACCCCTTCAAGATCCCTTGGATAACGTAAATATAAATCCTTTATAATGCAAGTATTAAGCAAGTATTCTTATTGGCGATAAACTTCGGGGCCGTATAAAACTTTAAACTATTAGGAGTTAATAAAATCCCAAGAAATCAAACAAATTCTGTAAAGTATTTCTTTTCGCCTGTAAGTTCCTTTCACAGCGAGGGATTAGCATAAGAAGCAGGCAACTTTCCTGCAATACCCACGATTTGTTGCCGCCGCTATTCAGATACGTAGCAGTTAGCTTCTAAGATATGGAAATCTACATCGCGTTTCAACTATCAAAGTAAAGAAACTGTTCACGTCAAATGTAAGTATATTATATATGGAATATAGAAAACGATATATACCTTGATAGATATTGTATCATCACACCTTCCCAATATAAGGGTACCCGAAGGGGTAGGCTGAGGTGTAGCAAATAAATTTTCGCCGAACATCAAAGGTATATATATATATATATATATATATATATATATATAATATATCCTCACGCCTTCCCACAAGGGTCCCCGAAGGGGTAGGCAGAGGTGTATAGGTAATACCCATACACCCACTTTCCGCCAGAGGTATATTAGGTGCCAACGTGACAGATGGCGAGTCCATCGCCGTTATTCCAGCACGACTATACATACGCCTTTGAATTTCTTCTCAGACGTATGCAGGTTTCCTCTCGATGTTTTCCTTCACCGTAAAGCTCGTGGTGTGACTAATCACTGCACTTAAGTTCAGAAAAACTCATTGGTACAGTCGGGATTCGAACTTGCGACCTTTGCGTCGCAGGCTCGAACCACTCGACCACCACGGCTTTTTTTCATCAAATACTGTAATGAGTCTATTGCAGTTTCCCAAGATCTAATGCATTTCTTCTCAAACCTAAGTACAGCGCGTAGTATGACTAGGTTCAGTCGGGGCTCACATCTGCATATTGCAATTATGATTTATGATGTAAGAGACATAGACAATCTAGGACTATGGTATAAATGCTCGTTTTATTACGCTATTATCGGTCCTTAGAGAGGAAACTCTATATTAAGTTATGTTAATACATTCGGGATTCGAACTAGCAACCTTTGTATTGCAGGCCCTACGGCTCTCGGTTTTCCGCGGTTATCGCCTTACTGCTCGTACAAAGCCTTGTATTATATAAGAATGCATACGACTCGGAGTCTTTTCTTTAGGAGCTTCAGGAGATATATGACTCTTGACTATGTTCTGACGAATAGTTGATGTTAGCTGCTCATTGTCATTTGTATTCCTTTCCAGATTAAAAAAACCAATCGTGGACTATACTAAGAAAACTTAGAAAAACGTATGTTTAGAAAGATTTCGAGATTTCCATCTGAAAAATCTTTCTTAGTCGTATATGTTCATGAAGTTTCTATTATTTTTTATTATGTTTTATTTATTAAGATATACCGACAGTTCCTTCAAAATAAATATACGATATAATATATAAAACACGAATTATTTTTTTTCCGTACAAATAAAAGTTATATATGAACCAATTATCTTCTGCATTTTTCTTCAAATAACTTACATTCAAGATTTTTGTAGCTCATCACTGCCTGAAACAATAAAAATATCACGTCAAATACATATACACCGTGCTCTAGTAACAGGGCATTTGCCAAACAGGAAAATTGGCTGAAACTACCCAAATCTGGTATCGAACTCGGGATTATTCGGGATATTTCGGGTGTCTCCAGCAATTTCGTTATTGTATGTGATCACGGAATATTGCCGACTTGGATTCCTAAAACTCGATACAGCCAAATTATTACTTAACTAAATACTTAACAGGACAGCCTTTGATGATACTCACTGACTCACATACCAAATTTTAATATGAAATATAACGCTATTTGATGATATATTAATATATCACACAACTGTACCCGCATCCGTAATAAACGCCTCTTCACGAAGGTACGGCGGGAGCACGCCCCAAAACGTATAAATAGGTACATTTCCACGGATCTGTGTCAAGCGACTTTGGGAACTCTCGAGTGGAGCCAGCGGTGGCGCAAGCCGCCAATTATCCAACGAAAACAACACACCACCGTTCAGATGAGGATTGGAAAATATTTTTCTGGAATCGCAGTGTAATCTAGTTGATAACCTGGAATATAATTTATTATACCTTTAATATAACCTGCATACGTTTGAGAACACTTACAAAGGCGTATAGTATAGTCGTGCTTGAGTTACGGCGATGTCTCATTGGCACCTAAAATATATCTCTGGCGGAAAGTGGGTGTGTGGGTACCTATACTCCTCTGCCTACCCCTTCGGGGACCCATATTGGAAGGTGTGAGGATTTTATGCGGATTTCAGTGATTCTTAAGGAACATATATAATTAGTTAAATATTTGGTTGAATTGAACTGATACGACCCTACAACAGAAAAAGGCATGTAGGCAACATGATGATGCTGATGATCCTAGTACCCGTGCGAAGCAGGCATGTCACTAGTTTCGATATAAATCTTCTTAAAAATATTTGGTACCATTAACTTCCATTACCGAAGCGTTCATTTGAGATCCAAGTTATAAAGTTGGAACGTTATCTAATTATCATACAACTAGGCGATAGATAGCAGACTTTTCTTGACATATTCTTGTGGGAGTTAAAATGTATAATACTTATATATATATATATATATATATAATAATAATATATCCTCACGCCTTCCCACAAGGGTCCCCGAAGGGGTAGGCAGAGGTGTATAGGTAATACCCACACACCCACTTTCCGCCAGAGGTATATTAGGTGCCAACGTGACAGATGGCGAGTCCATCGCCGTTACTCAAGCACGACTATACATACATACGCCTTTGAATTTCTTCTCAGACGTATGCCGGGTTTCCTCTCGATGTTTTCCTTCACCGTAAAGCTCGTGGTGTGACTAATCACTGTACTTAAGTTTTAGAAAAACTCATTGGTACAGTCGGGATTCGAACTTGCGACCTTTGCGTCGCAGGCCACTGCTCGAACCACTCGGCCACCACGGCTCTTATATATATATATATATATATATATATAAGAGAGAGTACGAGTTAAAATGTCCTCAGACTATTTTCGACTTCGAAAAATCAATCCGTATAAATAATGATAAAATTGATTTTTATATTTACCTATAGTGTACGGATAGATCCGATCTTACAGCTCGGATTTATGAACTGCTAGTATATTATATCTCCGGACTGCTATTATATCCCAAGTGCGTTGTTTTAAATCAAACTCTTACAAAATTCGACGATTTGAGATGATAACAAAGAACAAATCCAAAATACAATCTGCACCTTAGAGACCTGCCGTCAACGGGATGAAAGATGCTGATAGGTATAATATTAAAAGTTGAGAATTTTTGTAATAATGAAGATTAAGTGTTTCAGATTTAAACACGAAAGTAATATCGTTTGTATACAGACAAGACTTACAAAGGGATGCATTGCTTTGTTGTATTTATTTGTAATTTTTTTTAGTTATTTGGTATATACATAATGTCTCTGTGTGTGTCTAATGTCAATGTGAGGATGAAGGTTAGTTTGTTTTAATTAGTATTAACTAGGTTGCAGTTAGATTAACTTAACTTAGATAATGTGTTGTTGTTTAATTAACAAATAAACATGAAGTTCGTAGCGTTAAAAATAAGGTTTTTAGAATTGAACAAGGAATTACTGTGTTGACTAAATGGAACCAGCTGTACTCCTACTGCTAGCACAGCTAGCTTACTATGGTCAGCAACGTGTGAGCCTTGCGTGTCTGGGTAACCGTTGGTCATCAGGCGTAGATGTAAAAAATATTGTATGAAAAGTAAAAAAGGTATGGCTTTGTTCAATGCTATCATGGAAATAATATTCGGATTCAGTTATGAAACTATAATACAAAATAAATAAATAAAAATGAATTATTACAATGGTATAATCAATCAACGTTCCAAGAATCTAGATCAAATCGACCGGACATTTAAAGACGGAAACGTAAAGAGTACTCGAAGCCGACGAGCATGTATGAAGAGACTGATGGAATGTGGACGAATACGAAAGAGTTATATAAGCCTAGAGAGAACTAGCGCTCTATTATCTCTACCTACCCAGTTAGGGACTCGCCGTGATGATATTATGTATATATGTTTAGCCACTACGCAACGGTAGCTAGGTAGTACCATAAACTTGACGCAATAAATTTGTCGTCGCATTGGTAATGACAATATAAATAATTCCTTCCAATTACACGAAATAAACCAGTTATTTTGGGCATTATAGGAATAAGGAAAGCGATTGCCCAAAATAACTGGTTTATTTCGTGTAATGTGTTATACACTGAAATATGCAACTAATCATGCTTGACCGATAAGGGTACTATAATACATCTCATGACCTAATAATACTATGGCTTTTGGGGACCCCTGTGGGGAGATACGAAGATAAAAATGAAGTAGAAACAATATTTTTATTGAATAATTAAAAAATTTAAATTTGATATACCGAAAAAAATGCGTAAAGGGTGTTATTTAAATTTAATAGGAGTGACTCATGGGTATACAATGTTACATAACATAAAGCAACCTGGAACATCAAGTCTAGTTTTACGTAATATTATATGTTGTTCATCGTAAAGTTAGGGGCAGAATGAAACGTTATATCATGGTGTTTATCGTTCCGAGATGTAATTAAAATCTCGGAACGTTACTCTCATTACGCACAGCTGAAGATCATACTGTTCTTCTTTAATTGAACAGTAAAAATGTTGCGTTCAATCATTTTATGGTCGCGTCATGGACATTATAATTATAGTAGAGGTCGCCTGGTGGTCGATATTCGATCATAATTAATTAAAATTATAAATATGTATATTATTAAGACATAAGTGTAAGACACATATTATGCCAAGGCCGCACCATTAATTAGCCTATTATTTCAAACAAATTACTGAAATAAATATATATATTTTTTAAATCATCCAAAAAATTATTAATATAAAAGATACCTTTTTTATATTGAAACAAATACCATGCGATAAAGAAATACTGTGCATTGAACTTGCAGCATACATATTTCGATAAGTGTATCAGATTCATGCTAGTGTGTGAATTTTTTTTATTGATTAAATGTATTTTTATACAACGTCAAAGTGATGTCGAAGGTACTTCTATCAATTCTAGGGTAATCAACGCGCAAATTGCAGAGCCAAACTGTGAACTCTATGCAAAGTAAAATGGAACACGAATATCACAATAGAGGTTTAAAACGCTTAATATAATAATAATGTATACTTTCGTAGGTGTCCTTGAAAGAGTAGGCTGAGGCAAAAAATATAATACCCACTCATCGGAGGGCATATTTTTAAGTGCGAACGTGACACATATTAAATACTTAAATACGTTATTAATATTTTTGCCGGACGTGCACAATCTGTATTTTTCAACACAGTATACATAGTTTATAGTTCACAAACAAAAATTAACAGTATTTTAGTTGAGCTAAATCCGAGTATTGACACAGACCGGTGTCTGAAGCTGTATATCACTCTACTTTTCAGGCTATTCTTTTGTAGAAACTGCAATAACAACGCTAGTAATACTATTACAATGTTGTTAGCGTAACAAGTGCAGCTTACTTCCATTGTTGGGACGAGTACCGAGCTTGTTTGCGTACGTGTATAATATATAAAGGGTGCGAGACAATAAATCAAGAACTACATTGAAAGTTCCTTAGATATTATGTTACTGAACGTAGGTTACGCGGGATTAAATAAAAAAAAACGTATGTATAATATTTGTGTATGTTCATCTGGCCCCACCCTCGTTTCACCGTAGATATACTTAGGTACCAACGTGTCAGATGGCAAGCCAGCACCGTTTCTAAAGTATGACTTTGCATATCTCTTTGATGTATTCCGACACGTATGCAGGTTCTCCCATCATGTTTTCTTTCATCGTAAAGCTCACCCGGGGAAATGGGGGCCATTATTCACAGAACTTTTTAAATTTCAATTATTAATAAGTATTTTTAAATTCGTTGTTAATGCACATATTCTTATAATGAATTGAGGTGGCCGAGTGGTTCGAGTAGTTGCCTACGACACAAAGATAGAGAGTTCGAATCCCGACTGTACCAATGAGTTTTTCTGAACTTAATTACAGTGATTAGTCACACCACGAGCTTAACGGTGAAGGAAAACATCGAGAGGAAACCTGTATGCGCTTAAGAAGAAATTCAAAAGCGTATAGTCGTGCTTGTGCAACGGCGACGGACTCGCAATCTGTCACGTATATCTCTGGTGGAAAGTGGTTACTACCTATACACCTCTGCCAAACCCTTCGGGGACCATTGTGGAAAGACGTGAGGATATACTAAAATAAATTAAAAATAATTTGCAATTATCATTGCTTCGGAAAATAAATAAATATTTTCTTTATATATATAAGATATCGTATATATACCGATGATAATATCACCGAAAACACTAACAAAAAGAAGCCTCACATTGTGTACGTTTTTGTCGTCATATTATTTGTATATTCAACAACGTGACTCAAATCACAAATACATAGCTTCATCATTCCCCTACAATTAACCAGCAATGCATTCAGGCAATTTCCTTAACTAGAAGGCCTTACCTAGTAACCGTACACGACGGCGGTCAGGCATCACAATTAGGTCGAGTCGACATATCTAATTCGAAGAGCGACCCATTTATTAAACCTTAATTGCTTTCAGGAGCTCAAATTAGTTCTGCTTGGCTATTCAGACAAACTGAACCCAAAGGCCTTGTGCAATGATGCTATTATTAATGTAGCTTGCGCTGTGGTGTTGACATTAAAAAGATATAAATGAGAACCAAGGTTAGCTTACGAAATACTTTAATTAATTACTTGAAACTGGTAAACTTATACGTAGGGACTGATAAATGTGGATTAAGCGAAAGAGGTCGTCAAGGAGAGGAAAATACTAACTTTACAACAAATGTATAACCTTGCGATAATTCCAGACCTAGTCCTTAAGCAAAGCTTGCACTATTGTAACTAGACAACAATATGTACACTCTTATCGATAGATATACACTCATTTCGAAGAGCCGTGGTGGCCGAGTGGTGTGAGCAGTTGCCTGCGACGCAAAGGTCGCAAGTTCGAATCCCGACTGTACCAATGAGTTTTTCTGAACTTAAGTACGTACAGTGATTAGTCACACCACGAGCTGAACGGTGAAGGAAAACCTCGAGAGGAAAAACCTGCATACGTCGGAGAAGAAATTCAAAGGTGTATGTATGGTCGTGCTGGAGGTAACGGCGATGGACTCGCCATATGTCATGTTGGCACCAAATATACCTCTGGCGGAAAGTAGGTGTGTGGGAATTACCTATACACCTCTGCCTACCTTTTCGGGGACCCTTGTGGGAAGGCGTGAGGATATTTTAATTTTAATTTATCGATAGATAAATACATAAATAGATAGGCTCTCAAGGTAGAAATACTCGTGTTCATCACACTAATATCTGCCCTCAGAGTGAATCGAACCCACGACCTCAAGCTTCGCAGTCAGAAGCTCTGACCACCAGACGTGACGGCCGTCTTGGTCTTGACTCTAATAACTAGCGCTCGACTCTCTCTTCCTCGTGAATGATATGTGCATAATATATATGCCATATTACTTTTTCAGACCACAACTTCTACTTATATATACATACATACATACATAGAGATGGTATTTTGCCCTAACATCTTCTGAGCGTACTAAAATCGATTCTCATTGTTATTATAATGTCTTTCAGTAACAGCGAGGTAACGAAGATGCTATTCAGTTATCTGGAAGGAGCTTATTGCAGATTGGTCGGTTTCGATGGTTATTGTCGGCAGTCGATTCTCTATTGTATATCATCCTGATTAGGAATTCACAATGCCATTGTAATATAATAATTTATTTGCCAGTTTGTTCTATGTGGTGCTTTATAAGGGAGCTTTAGTTTTAGTTGTTTACCTTAATTTAAATATTAAGCACGACTATATGTAGATGCGTCTTTGATTTTGTTGTGAAAAACTCATTGCTATGGCTGGGATTCAAGCTTGCAACCTTTGTGTTCCAGGCGACTGTGATCTATTCAGCCACCAACCATTTTTTGGCCGCTAAAATATATCTGTTTTTGTATATATTATAATACAATATATAAATAATAATATACCCTTACGCCTTTCCATTAGTAACACCCATATACCCACTTTCCGCCAGAGATATATTTTAGGTGCTAACGTGACAGATGGCGAATCCGTTGCCGTTACTCAAGCACTTTTGATTTATTCTTACACGTGGTGTGACTAATCACTGTACTTAAGATCATTAAAACTCATTGGTACAGCCGGGATTCAAACTTTAAATCTTTGTGATGTAGGCAACCACCCGAACCACTCGGCCACGGCTCAAATTTATTATAATATTTATTTACCTAAATATATACTTATAATTGGTATGTGTATATAGGTAGATAATGTATACTTTTTATAGATATTTATTTGCTTACCGTTTTCCCCTTTTTTCTAAGTTCATACAAACTAAGGAGAACAGATATGAAATATGATAAACGACCGAAAGGCTAAAAGAATATGGGCGATATATCACTTTGAAGGAAAGGGTTTCCTTAAGAAGAGGTGCACATATGCGAGATATTTTTCCAGGGAAGGTTAGCTAGGAGAGTGTAAATAGAAATGCCAGTTGCGGCACGTGAACGCCATTCCGTTGCGGAAGTTACCGCAAATTATTTATCGATATCGATAAAGTTTGTAATCATCTTGCGAAAATTATATTGTTCACATCAAAAGTATACACAACCTCTAAAAAACTATAGTACTGAGTTTACTCTGGCTAAAGTAATAAACAAAACAAAACTCCTATAAATCAAAACTTGATATGAAAATAATCCTTAATCTAACTGTCATCTCATTTCTGCAGAACACGAGGCAACTGTCAAACAATAAACTTTGCAGTCGGAATGAAGCGGAGATAAGTTGACCAGTTTGTTAGTCTCATGTCAGTTAATTTGATTTTCAGCTGATTTTAATTTCAGCCTCTGTGTGACGACATATGTACCATCCAAGATGGCTCGTTTTTTAAACTTTATAAAATATCTATATATATATATATATATATAGTATATCCTCACGCCTTCCCACAAGGGTCCCCGAAGGGGTAGGCAGAGGTATATTTGTAATTCCCACACACCTACTTTCCGCCAGAGGTATATTAGGTGCCAACGTGACAGATGGCGAGTCCATCGCCGTTACTCCAGCACGACCATGCATACGCCTTTGAATTTCTTCTCAGACGTATGCAGGTTTCCTCTCGATGTTTTCCTTCACCGTTCAGCTCGTGGTGTGACTAATCACTGTACTTAAGTTCAGAAAAACTCATTGGTACAGTCGGGATTCGAACTTGCGACCTTTGCGTCGCAGGCAACTGCTCGAACCACTCGGCCACCACGGCTTTATAAAAACAGGCATATTATTTCAGAAATATGTAAATCTATTGTTTTTTCTTTTAAATAAATATAGTATAAACTCCCAAGTTACTTGTTTCTACAAAAAGAACGAATGAAAGTTGGAGAAGAAAAACTTTCTCTTTATAACTTTTAACTTTCGTAGGTAGCTAGGTTCGTAGTAAATTATTAATTTGTTTTAAATTATAAGAGATACTCAGTATTATATATTTCTGGGTAGTTTATATTTATTTTTACTTTGTAAAATTTAATGTAATTGAGACTTCGTAAATAAAATGTAGCTTCTATTAATTTCGCACAGTATTAATATCGATGAAAACTATTTGAACAAGCACATCACTAACTCGTGTGAAACTGTAGGAATGTGTGGAAGTGAAGTGGTGAAGTGTAAACTGGAATGGCCCACTCATCAATCGTTGTCCCGCATTCAATTTAACTTTTTAAATCTACTTCATAAACTCTGGTCCGCTCCATCGATAATGTTCTATGTTAACACTCGTAAATTGGAATTAAAGTGCAGATTTAGGAATCTTCTTCACGTCTTCACCCAATGATCCGCCAAGGGCCTACCCCTTGGTAGGGGTAGGCCCTACCTATTACCCTACCTACCTATCATTGGGTGAAGATCAGAGGTGTGTAGGAAGGAATTCGGCGATATTTTCATAATTCGTGATCGTGTAGATCACTTCTGTGAATATACTGACGATAGTGCTTACAATGAACCAAAATTATTTTGAATTTCGACGAATGTGCGATCCCTACTTTCTATGTCCGTGTGAATAAATAACTAAGATTCCACTATTTCGTAGTGGCTATCATAAGTCAGAATGAATATTAAAATTGTTCTGCGCGAGAGGATGGAGTACCAAGTTATGATAAAATTATCCTTAGATTTATGAAATAGCTGATAATATCATTATTGATGGCATATTAAATATTATGTCGTCTATATTATTTATCTTCACGCCGTCCAACAAGAACCATCAATGTGGTGATTCGCTGGAGATAAATTTTGGTGCCAACGTAGTCACGTTGACGATGGCGAGTTATTCTCCGTCTCTACTGATTGGAACCTTTCATCTTGATTTTGTAGGACATAAACGTCGGCTGTTAAACTGCTTGTAAAAACTTACCTTTTCATACCTTGGTTTTTTAAGGCTTCTCCACTACTCTACTCATCTAGACTACTCTTCCCTACTGAGATACTCTAAAATTGTGATTTGCTTTGTTGTCGCTACATAATAATATGATATTCCACGCATAGAAATGGGTGCTTGAGCACAGTACGTAATTTGTGTAATGTAGGTAATATTTTACTTTTCCCTTTGCACGTTATACCATCTAACAATGTTTGTAAAAATTCCAGGCGCTTCGTTCAATTAAGTTGAAAAAAATGTGTGTACAATTTTGCATTCTATGCTGGTAGAAGTGGGAACAGTTCTTGCTTCAAACTACTACTCTAATGTTGTTGAATTTTTTATAAGCTATGTAAGGTAATCAGGTGTGCCGTAAGCTTCAGTGCTGATCCATATATTATATATTTTATAATATATTTTTTACTTATTTTCTAATTTATTAATTGTACTTGTATTGTTTTCTTTCATAAATATACGTTTAATTATTGAACACGACGTACTGACTTGGAAGGCCATTAAGACGGCGTGATGAACGAACTGGACATGCACCTAGACAATTGATCAAAGTGGTACTAAGTGGCGGGGGTTGGGGGGAGAAGAGGCCTTTGCCTAGCAGTAGGACGTAGAGTGCTTATAATAAAAAGATCACATGCAGTGACTTCCGTTCTAATGTATTATTGTATGATTAGCTCTTTAAGTACACTAGTAGTGAAATATACCATTTGTTTAATGAATAAAATAGAATTACATGCTGTCTAAAAAACAAGTTGCTGATAAGTCGCCTTCGATCACAATATTTTTTTATAGTGCCCAGTAAAATATTTAATTGTTTCGGAAATGCTTAATTTCTAGCATTAAAGTTATACGTATTATTTAGAGTTACTGCGACAATGTAGTAGCTCTCGTACCGTAATAAATTGAATTATTTCCCACCAAGAGGAATAATATTTACTACGAGTAATTACTATAATAACATTAACCTTTCGCGATAGAGCTCGCACTGTTGTAGCTAGTTAAGCCGTCAATTGTATACTTTATATCTAGCCCCTTTAAGTTCATAGTTGCTGAGAAATAGCTTGACTTCCATCACAATGGATTTATTTTAAGAGTATTTGACGAGCTTTTAGAGATAACTGCCTTGAAACGTTTCCTTTGTACTGTTATTCATTGTTTCGCAGTAGGAAACTAGGAGGCTGTGAATAGAGCCTGTCACTTTTGTACTGGATTATGTGTAGATATTCTTTTGTTTTTCTTAAGAATAAATATAATGGAATGGAGAATCCTCAATTAAAAATAATTTGGTAAAAAATTACAGCCTTGATCTCACTTTTCGTTCTTTATTTACAATAACAACATTTATAAAACCGTTAAAAAAAAGTTAAAATATTCGTGCCAAATATTGTGCCAATAAGACTTATTAGGCCAATTAGAGTGAATATTATAGCTATGCTGATTCTCTGTCGGTCTCACTTATATTTATTTTAATGTCCTTTGAGGTTCTTAGTTATAGATGAAGATTCAGTGTACTTTGGTGGGATATTGTAAAGGTAGCGGGATAAAGCGATGTAGGGGCCGAAAAGTGATCCTTGATATCGTCTCATGCAAGGGATTAGGGATGAAACACTGAGCTTAAGATATTTTGTATCATCTAAAGGTTTTAGGATAATGGAGAATACAATAAACTGGTTTAGTGGCTCTTTAATACATACCTACCTATTGCTTTAATATTTTTATCTACAATTCGGGATTTTTAACCTAAATAATTATAAAGATCTTTTTATGATTTTTCCTAAATCGGCTGTTAAGAAAAGACTTACTGAAAAGGAGGAGAAAATAAAGCGGAGCAACTGGAAACAAAGATATAAATTTCCGCTTTGCTGATTGTCAAAGCTCGCGTTACATTGTAGATACTCTCATCACTTTACTAAGCATCCTCCAATTCAATATGAACTGTATGAAAGTATAACAAACATAGTCGAAATTCATAGTCATAATATAAAACGCATACACTTTAAAATTTTGTAGGTATCTATACTAATATTATAAAGAGGAAAGATTTGTTTGTTTGTTTGTTTGTTTGTAATGAATAGGCTCCGAAACTACTGGACCGATTTCAAAAATTCTTTCACTGTTGGGAAGCTACACTATCTCCGGTGAACATAGGCTATATTAAATTGGACCCGATAGGTGGCGCTGCGATCGAGTTTCAGCAATTTTAACTTTTTCACCCGGGCGAAGCTATCCCTTTCTGTGTGTCTTAAGGTGGATTCGAGAATGGTTTAGATTTACAATTGGATCCGATAGATGGCGCTGCGATCGTGTTACGGGCAATTTAACTTTTTCACCCGAGCGAAGCTGGGCGGGACAGCTAGTATATTATATGTGAGAACCGTGGAGCGCTATTGGTTTGAGTAGTCGCCTGCAATGCAAAGATTTCAAGTTCGAGCCCCTACTGTTGGTGCAGTGAGTTCAGAAAAACTCAGTACAGTAATAAATCATACCACGAGCATTATGTAAAAGGAAAACATCGAGTGGGAACCTACACATCTTTGAGAGGAAAAGCAAATATGTATTAGTAGTGTACTCGCCATCTGTCTCGTTGGCAAGTAAATAATATTCCGTCGAATAGGGACCCTTGTAGGATGATGCATTATAACAGAAGAAGAATTATCATAACGGCGTAGAGCGCCAGATTCATCTAGTTAAACTCCCTAGTTTCTAGACAAGGCGTGCATACCTCTTTGGCTTCATCCACATTCATAAACAATTTAATATACCTACTGTAATTTGTTGAATGCATAAAATATTGGAAATAAAATTTAAACAGCAGCTTTTAAAAGCGTATATTTTATTATAATGCGTGAACCGTTGTACATAGTAAACACAAACCGTGGTGCCTAAAACTCCGCACGGAATAATAAATAGTACAACATTATTTCGTTAATTACGTCTTCAAGATTTCGGCCCCAAGCAACATTTTTATTTATTTACCGACATTAATCCTGCAACAAACAGTATTTTGGCGAAAAAAAGCGATTCAAATTGTTGTGTATAGCCTAGAGATAACTGGTGCTTTATTCTCTATGCCTACATCGTTAGGGATTCGGCGTGATGATATGTTTGTTTGTGTATAAAAAAACTTTAATAAAATGTTTTTGTTTTTTGTCGGCCAGCTATAAGATCTATACTAATATTACAAAGAGATAAAGTTGATGAGTTTGGATGTTCAGAGTAATCTCCAGTAGGTACCTTTTAAAAGACCCGATTTTATTTCATTCTTTCACATTTAATAAGGTGCCACAGATTACTTTTATATTTATAGATATACATTATATTTATAATTAATCACAACGAAAATATTTGAAGTCGGCAAAAATTATATAACATGACATGCAGCGACTGCGGTTTGATTTCAGAAAAAAAAACCTTGCCATAAATTCAGATTATACGCGAGTGAAACCGTAGGGCACGGCTAGTAAGCTATATAAATATGACTTGGAATACATTTAAATAAATCTATTATTCTACACGGCCAACCTTCACTAGTTGGAGTTGACGAAGTATTCTGCAGGTAAACTGTTGAATGAAATGCGAATGAATGAATACAAAATGAAAATTCATAAGATTAGGCTGATTATTGCACGGCTCGTTGGGCTTACGGAGTGTCATGATTAACGCTATCTCATCTTATAATTATTAACACCCGGAGATTTTTATAATAATTTTTTTTTTCACAAATATCTGAAAACAGCTATATATATTTTATCTGATTGAGCCGTGGTGGCCGAGTGGTTCGAGCAGTTGCCTGCGACGAAAAGGTCGCAAGTTCGAATCCCGACTGTACCAATGAGTTTTTCTGAACTTAAGTACAGTGATTAGTAACACCACGAGCTTTACGGTGAAGGAAAACATCGAGAGGAAACCTGCATACGTCTGAGAAGAAATTCAAAGGCGTATGTATAGTCGTGCTTGAGTAACGGCGATGGACTCGCCATCTGTCACGTTGGCACCTAATATACCTCTGGCGGAAAGTGGGTGTGTGGGTATTACCTATACACCTCTGCCTACCCCTTCGGGGACCCTTGTGGGAAGGCGTGAGGATATATTATATATATATTTTATCTGTTTTAATAACCATTCTTCTTATTAATTTTTCTCATGTGTCATTAGAAATTGTAACACAAAAGTAATAACAAAATGTTGGACTTTGTAACTTTTTTACTTCGCGAAGTCCCTCACTGTTGTAATAATAATAAAGAACACCATAGAAGCCAGTATTATTAGAGCACAACCCCTTAATCAAAATTCTTACAAATAAATTACATAAGGAAATGACTCGAAACATACCGATAGAAAAACAAATGAATGAAAATGTATACTAAGTTTTAAAGCAAACGTGTAAAATATATTGAAACTAAACCTTAGTACACATCTGCCACGTACCAATGCTGCAATGGTTTTGTTAATATATCACCGGGTATATTACACTCACTGGGTAGGCAGACGGTCGGAATGCACTAGTCCTCTAGACTTACTTCAGATATGCTCATCGGTATGAAGCACTCTTGACGACTATCTCGATTATTACTCGATTTGGTAACAAAACGTGAACTGTAGCCAGACACTCGCGAAACTATTATTGAGGCGGTAAAAAGTGCATGTGGCAAAGAGATGTATGCTCATCATTAAAATTCTTCCATCTCAATGATCAGAAATAACGAGAGGATTATTTATATATTGCAATTACTTGTGCGTTCTGCGTTTAAACAAAACAGGGGTTAAATGATCGAATCCGTATGTTTATAACTATGTGTACTGAAGTGGAAACCTTTGCGTTATACCTACAGTATAACTGTGGTACGCCGTATGGTCGAACGTCTTAAAAGTCCTTCTTAGGTTAAGGTTTTATTATAATGTTTTTCGTCTTTGTAAGGTCCGTGGCGTAATTAATCAATGTAGTAAACTACATCAGAAAGAAAGTTCAGAAAAAACGTCGCAAATGCTTAAAATCTCTGTTAAGAAGAGAGGTAGGGCATAACGGGTTTACCGTTCCAATCTGGAGCTGCCCGGGGCTGCTGGGGCAGGTCCTCCACTTTATAGAAGTCCGTAGGCAAATAACACAATTTTTTGTGTTGTGTTCCTACGCGGTGAATAAGGTTTCCAGTAATGAGCTCCTTGGGGAGGGGGAGGATTGTTATATTGTGTTGGCAGCAGAGGGATTAGTCCCATTATGCTGCCAACACAGTATATATAGCTCTCCGAACACAGAGTGGCAACGCGCAAGTGATACTTCGGTATTGTAAGCGTAAATAGGCTGCGGTAACCGTTTTCCATTGGGTGGGTCGTATGCTTGTTTGCCACTCTTGTAGTATATAAAAAAAAGAGCTACCACTATGATAATTTTTTATGTATATTTTTTATTTAAAAGTGTGATATTCTTTCCATATTGCGGATATTTTAAACGTATATTATATATGTTGGCACCTAAAATATATATCTGGCAGAAAGTGGGTACGTGTATTACCTAGACACCCCCACCCACAAGGGTCCCAGAAAGTGACGGCCAGACCGTCACTTTCGGGGACCCTTGTGGGAAGTCGTGAGGAAATTATTGATCATTATATAATCAATATAAGCATTCATTCATCAATGTTTTTTCCTCAGAATATATGTAACTAAGATACGAGCATCCATGCCACCACACCAACATTAGGACATTATAATATCTCTTTGGCTGTGTGTGTAGAACACAAACAACGAAGTTATTGAATACTGATTCCAATAGCAAAGATACGGTTGTGTAAATTGTGACAGCGCGCCAGAGCCACGAGCTCTCCACGAGAATCCAATAGGATATAAAAAGTGTCGATATAACTCCGAAAACCTCATTAACCGCACAAATTGGACGTCGGACTGTACGACTTATGTCAACGGGATTTTTGAATTACATGCTCATAAATCTTTTATGCGAGTAATCCCCTTATTTTTTCAATTTACAGGCTCACAAATTTGCCGTAGTAGCTGAGTGTATAGATAGTGCCATCCACGAAGACATGCCTAACCAATTTCTAGTTGAGAGTGTCTCGGGGTGCGGGGTGTATGACCCGAGTCTATTAATTGTAGTGTGCGTGTGCTCATAGGTATTCAGTGTGTACCGATAATACTCAAACATTAGTGGAAGGTTGCACACTTACACTATAAACTATGAGGAAGAATAGTGGGGCGCGTCTTCGTGGATGGCACTATCTATATTAAGATATCTACAAAGAAAGATATGAGTGTAATAATAGTAATTAATTGTTCTGAACTTAAAGACGGTGATTATACCACTAAAAGCGTCCGGATGCAAGAAACTACAGTGAGAAACCTTGTATATTTGAGAGAGGTAGGGCATAACGGGTTTCCCGTTCGAATTTGGAGCTGCCCGACTGGGGCACCTTATAGAAGTCCGTAGCCAAATAAAAAAAAATTTGTGTTGTGTTTCCTACACGGTGAATAAGGTTTCCAGTAATGAGCGCCTTGGAGAGGGGGAGGATTGTTACATTGTGTTGGAAGCAGAGGGATTAAACCCATTATGCTGCCAACACACTATAACTCTCAGAACACAGAGTGGCAACGCGCAAGTGATACTCCGGTATCGTGCGCGTAAATAGGCTACGGTAACCGTTTCCCATCAGGTGGGCCGTATGCTTGTTTGCCACTCTTGTTGTATAAAAATATATATATATATATATCTGAGAAGTCATGCCATGATACCACCTATATAATACAGCGATGGTATACGTGCGGCACAGTTTTCACCGTATAAATATATGAATACATATATAAAGAACGTTATTAAATATTAAATTTTCTTTTTTGAAGGGTTTGTACTTTTAACTTTTATTCGAGTGAATCTTTGAAATCAAAGCAGAAGTGCTTCACCCTCTTCAGATGTTATGTGCGAAATTTCAGGTGCTCATGAATAAAATATGCTTCGTTTCACACCGTCCTGCGGTCCCCTGGGACCTTGTAACGGTCACTGAGATGCTTAGCGCGAGGCACAGGTGGAATGCGAATCCTTCGTAATTTAACACAAAAATATAACGCTCAAGTACATTCTCAAAGCGAACGGCTCAAGCCGGTCTCTTGAGTGAACAAAAACAACAAAACAAGTGGCGAACTGTGTTGAGGTATCGAATAAAGTTAGAAATTCGACTCTGTTTGCCCACTTGAATCAAATATCGTCGACGAAATGGTTAAGAAATCTGATTTCTTTTGTTGCCATGAATCGTAAAGATACTGAAAAGAGCTTAAACTTTATTTATAAAAGAAACCACAATTGTGGATTCCGGATGAGTCCGACAGAAATCAGGTGCCGTCCATATAAAAGCCCACGTGATATAAGGAAATTAATGTTACATTATCGTCTTTTTCCTTTTATCTAACTTTGATTCGCACCTTAATTATATTTGCACATCTTATGCCAAAGGAAAAGTTCTTTTGTGACTTGAAATTTCATTAAATCTATTCCAACAATTACGTTTAAAGATTTTGGTGAAACTAAGATGCTGGGAATAAAGTGAATGTTACCATGTCGTGTTGGTGGGCAGCAAAAGTCTAAGCAAGAATGCTCGAGAACCTGTACCCAACGCGATATAATAAATAATAATATATCCTCACGCTTTCCCACAAGGGTCCCCGAAGGGGTAGGTAGAGGTGTATAGGTAATACCCACACACCCACTTTCCGCGATATTAGTGCCCACTTAATTGTACGGCTGTGAGTCCTGAGTATGTCAGAGGTAGTATGAAAACAGCATTCCTCAGACACACCCATTCGAATAACAAGTAGCGTAAACGAGGTATTGTAAAGATTAAGAAAGGCACGTTACGTTAGTTTGATTGAACATATAGAAAGGATGAGTGAAGAAAGATTGACGAAACAGATATACAATGCGAAAGTGTGTGGAAGAAATGGCAGAGGAAGACTGCGGTCTAACTATCTAGGTCAAATCGATCCGCCGCTCAACGACGGGAACATTACGAGTGCTTGAAACCAGCGAGCATGTATGAAGAGAGTGATGGATATGCACGAAACGAAAGAGGTATGTAACTCTAGAGAAAACTTGTGCTTAATTCTCTCTGCCTACCCCGTTAGAAATTCAGCGTGATGTAATATATGTGCATACCTACTTATAAATACAATTAGTTTACATACGTTTTAGAACAAATTATTTTCACTTGACTTCTCACATGTTCTGTCATTCGGAACCTCAAAATGTCTATTTCTTATACACTGTGTCAATGAGTAATTAAGTAATATATTCTTCTTCTTCAGATGCCTCTCCAACTAGTGGAGTTTACTATCATCTCATGAAATTAGTCCCTATCTTGCGCAAGGCGGATTAACTCCAGAATAAATAATTGCTGAGTACATAAAAGTAATTTATCCTAACTGTAATGTGCCACATCTGTTTGTAATGTAAACGTAGCTTTAGGAACCGCTCTAGAGATTTTAATTCAGGGTCGACAAGTAAACAGATTGTCATATACGGTAAAGCTATATATGGAACGTTAATAATGCTATGATAATATACGCTGAGCAAGTCGGAGAGAAAATTGTGCTTCATGCACGAGAGCTTCCATAACGTGCGCTGCGTAAATCGATAGAGCTAAATGAAAACATGTATGGGGAATTCTTTCTTCTATAATAATAACAATAATATTAGAGAAAAGACAACAGCAGACCGGTCATCTGGCTGTTGATACTTAGTGCCTACCTGTGGATTAAAATAAATAATATAGTATGACATCGTATCGTGTGGTTGTAATAATGTTTATGATCAAGAGGTGTGAATTGATCACGATTGTTTCCAATGCTCTAATTCCAATATTGAAAGTTTTCCGAAAACTTCTTCGGCCATCATCATTAAATAGAACAGTTTTGAAGAATTATTACTTTACAGTTTACTTTTACCTACATTCTTAATATGAACATTTAGTTGTCGATGCATGTTCGTGTTTATGACACATGTCGGAATGTATGGCTGAAAAGCCGCTGCAGGTTTGTGGGACGAGGCTGGTTGCATAATTACCACGCTCGTGGTCACCGATTTATAGAGTGGTACATACGTTATCTAATGGTACACCGCAGACATTTTGAAATCAGGTACATTTAGAGCTAGTGCGTAAAGTAATTTTATTTTTTTAAATTTACTGAACGAAGTTCGATGAATATTGGCACGGGGGAAAACTGTTAGCTGGATTAACACTTAGGAAGTTTTATTCCAGTAAAAAATTACCAGTGCAATCTCAAAATCTTCTTTTCGCGGGTGGAACCACGAGGCACAGTAACACACACACAGTGAGCCACAGTAGGCAGCAGGTAGTCAGTAGTTCAATATATTGCATACGAAGTAATTTAGCAAGCTCCCCCACTGCAACGGTGGTATGGGGTTAAGATACATGCAATTGACCTTGTCAAAAGCGATACCAAGACAATAGTCTCGTAGCCGCTGACCCGTGAAGATACGCTATTGTGGGCATAAAGCTCGGTAGGTTAGGTAACTCATGATAGTAAACAAAGTATGGGGTGTTGCCTACACTAATATGTATAATAAAGTAAGATTTAATAGTTATGAAATTATTTGTAATCAATTAATTCAAAAACTTAATAATGAAATAAAAAAAAGGAATGCAGGCTTCTATGGAAAGATGTATTCTGGAAAAATATATAAATCTATTTTTTCATTGAAATTCTCACATATTAAGCAGAAAGTTAAATTTAAAAACCTATTTCATAATTGACGTGGACCCAACGTCAATTATGAAATAGGTTTGCCGTTTTGTTAATCAAATATTTATTTCTTTGTGATCGCACAATGTATTAGCCCACTAATGTTAGTAAGTGATAATACAAAACGAGAATCCATCCATCCAATCCATAAATCTGAAAATTTTATAGATTTATATGTCAATTAAAAATTGAACTTGCACCATTTTATTTCGTGCTTGAATTATTTATTGGTGTAAAATTATTGTATACCCGAGCGTAAACCGGAGAAAGAAGAAGTCGGTCGTTATCTTTATCTATATAGCTCAAAGGTGACTGACTGACTGACTGACTGACATAGTGATCTATCAAGGCACAGCCCAAACCACTGCACGGATCGGGCTGAAATTTGGCATGCAGGTAGATGTTACGACGTAGGCATCCGCTTGAAAGGATTTTGATTAATTCTACCCCAAAGGAGATAAAACAGGGGATGAAAGTTTGTATGAAACTTATATAAATATATCCTCACGGCTTCCCACAAGGGTCCCCGAAGGGGTAGGCAGAGGTGTATAAGTAATACCCACACACCCACTTTCCGCCGGAGATGTATTAAGTGCCAACGTGACAGATGGCGAGTCCATCGCCGTTACTCAAGCACACCTATACACACGCCTTTGAATTGCTTCTCAGACGTATGCAGGTTTCCTCTCGATGTTTTCCTTCACCGTAAAGCTCGTGGTGTGACTAATCACTGTACTTAAGTTTATAAAAACTCATTGGTACAGTCGGTATTCGAACTTGCGACCTTTGCGTCGCAGGCAACTACTTGAACCGCTCGGCCACCACGGTTCTTTGTATGAAACTTTGTCAATTTTAAACAGATCGGGCTGAGACTTTGCACGCATAAAGCTACTATGACGTAGGCATCCCCTATACACGCACACACACATCCAAAATAAATAAAAAAATACTGCGCAAAGTCACTATCCCACGCGGACGAAGTCGCGGGCACAGCTTGTACCTATATAATGTAATATACCTTAAGTAAGCGTCTTACATTTTTTTTTAGTTTAGCCCGGCGTCTGGTGTATTCCAACAAAAGGTTGGGCAATATCATCTCAAAAGCCGCGGGGTAATGCACTTGCGGTAAATGCGGTGCACTTGAGTGAACCAAGCAACCGACACAAAGAGGCTTGGGAGCGCCTGCGACAGGCTATCTAATCAAGAGTTATCGCTACACACAATGACAGGTTTCATTAGGGGATGGTTATAATAAAAGAAAACACCACAGTTTATGGTTTTGACTACCACAGTCAGGACGGTATTAAATGCTCTTCGCCTTTCTCATTCATATTTTACTCAATATAGTAGCAGTTGTATTGTATAATTAAAAAAACTACATGATTAACTTAATGTAAGTAAATAATTCTTCAGTACCTACATGTGTTTGTCATTTAACTCCTGTTAAACGGCTTGTCCAATTTGGATGAAATTTTATGTATATATTGTAATGGGTTCCTGGATGGTTTGACACGGGTAGCCCCCATCACCCTCTTCGGCAAACCCATTCCATGGGAAGAAAAAGCCAAATACCTGGGTGTGATCCTCGATCAACGCCTTTCTTTCCGTCACCACGTAAAGGCGGTACGCGCGCGAGCCGCCTTCGCGCTCGGTAGACTTCACAGCATGTTGAATGCACGAAGTAAACTCTCACTGAAATCCAAGGTGAGGATTTACACGACGTGCATTCGACCAATCATGACATATGCGGGTGTAGTGTTCGCACACACTAGCAAGTCAACACTTAACCCCCTGCAAGTGCTCCAAAGCCGGTTTCTCCGGAGAGCCACAGGTGCCCCGTGGTACATGCGTAATAGTCAACTCCACGTTGACCTCAAAGTCCCCACTATAAAACAGTTTTTGAAAAAACTGTCCAAACGTCATTTCGATTCTGCTGTAAATCACCCCAACCCCCTCGTCGTATCGGCCGCCCGATACACTCCTTCCCTTATCTCGAAAATAAGGCGTCCAAGACATGCCGTCATCGAACCGGATGACGACATAACGGTCCTCCAGGTCGCCCGACAAAAACATACCAACACTACACACAACCGACCACTGTTCCGTCCTCGCCGGCGAGGCTCGACGCGAATAAGCCGTAATGTTTCCCCCCGACCTCCGCCGCAAACGCCGGCCCGCGCCGAGCCAGACGCGCAAATCCCGCCCCCAAACAATATTTAAATAAAATTACCAGTCCAGCCCAGCTCCCTTGCTCGCGATCCAGCAACGCCCTAAGCCGAGGTTCGTACCCCACAGGGGGTGCCCTTAGCTGTGTTGCTTAAAAATAAAGTGCCTGGCTGGAGGCCTAGGTCTCGCCATTGACCGGTTAAGTAGCAAAAGTTCCCGGAACTCACGCTACGAGAGACAATACAAAAAAAAAAAAAAAAAAAAAAAAAGGATGGTTTGACAACACAATTGTATTCGGTAGATGGCGCTGTTATCGTATTTAAGCTTTTATTTATCTCACTCAAGTGAAGCTGAGCTGGTCGGCTAGTTATTTATAATAATCACATACGGTTATATATTTTAAATGTTGTTTATTGTTACTAATATACGTATTGATAATATACGTTGATACGAGGTTCTAGAATACAAAGTCCCAAATAGGCATACGGCCTGACGGGCTTTAAACCGTTGCGGGGAAGCCTATATACGGATGAGAGGTAGCTCGCGCGTTGTCTCTTTATTTTAGACTTTTAAGTCTCAAGACTTAATCCCCTCGAGGAATACGGGAGACGGTAGTATTTTTGTTAGGTGGGGAGGTTAGGCTAGCATAAGATATGACAAGGGGCCTCTACTTACAACTGTCATCCTCTCAAATCCTTGTGTTTTAAGCACCTAGTTTTCACTGGTTGTATTTCCGTGGAAGCTACAAAGCTTAGGAAATATATAATTACACAATAGGCATTTATATTATAGCTTGGACTTGCTATTAAGTAGAGGTATTGCTTTAGAAAGGCAACTCCAATTTCGAACGGTATATTGCGTTGTCCATTCTTTTAGGTTCCTACAAATCCCTTTTTCACTCACTCCTTTTACATTTAAGGCAGCGAATACGGGCTCTTCGCGAGAGGTGAGAAGTGATTTTTATGGGGTCGGGAACGCGTGAATTACACAGGTGGTTTTGCAAGCGTCCGTATCTAGGCTTATCTGTTTGGCAATCTGTTATAGGCAATTCAGATGTGTATACACGATGATTGGCAACGGATATATTAAAGGTCTTATAGATATTATACAAGCATCATCATTATCATCATCATCAATACCATCATAACCATCATGATCACCCTCATACATTTAAGGTGGATTTCTTTTGAATCCAGATATTACATGGTGCGAATTAAAAATGTTTATTCTAAAAAGAGGTATTTAAGTCTAGAAATAATCGGCACTCTGTTCCCTACCCCGTTAGGGACTCGGCGTGATGATATGTATGTATGTATCTTCTTCTTCTTCTTCTTCTTCTCAGCATATATGCGTCCACTGCTGGACATATGCCTCTTGCATGGATTTCCAAGCTGATCTTGATGCGGCGATCCTACTCCAGGTATGTATGTATGTTATTCTAAAAATATTGTTTTTATTATAATCAAAGGATGAGTAAGAATTTAAATTTCATGTAAAAACACCAAAAGCCGTGGCCAAGCTGTTTAAGTACCCAATGCCCGCAAAGCCAATGAGCAACTTGACATGACTGACTTGACACAACGCCTTTCAAAACCTGCACAAGTCTGAGAAGATTATAAAGTTCGCATCTGAGAGTAGACGATATACTTGCCATCCGTCACGTAATCCGTACTTATAAAACGTGGGTGTTATTACGCGGATGCTATGTAAGCTCATATACTTTGACATACTAACGTCAGCTGCAACTCTGAGATCAGATTTACGATTCCGTTGTTTTTCTGAGACGCAAGCAAGGTCAATGTAAGGTCTGTTTGTGCAAATTTTCACAATAGGAAAGAGCTCTTTATTCAAATATTTATACTTTAATTAAAAACTATAGTAAGTGTAAGTGATTAGTCACACCAACGGTGAAGGAAAACATCGAGAAGAAACCTTTTTCGTATCTAACATGTATCGCGCTTGAGTAACGGCGATGGACTCGCCATCTGGCGTTGGCACCTAATATATATCTCTGGTGGATAGTGGGTGCGTGGGTACTACATATACATCTCTGCCTACCCCTTCGGAGACCCTTGTGGGAAGATGTGAGGATATATTATTTATTAGTATTGATTTCACCACCATAACTACAATGTCTCATCAATCCTAGCGTATAACAAATCTGAACTACTAAAAACTTCAACCCTCTCAATGCGGTTTGAATAATAATGTGTCTGTTGTAACCATCCATCCGGTCCGTATAACCCGTGGAATACTTTCGCATACACTAAAATGTTTTATGTGGGTCGAATCTCAACCATAAGTTATGGCATGACCCGCGATAATGGGTGTCGTAATTGCTTATCATATATTAACCCTCCACCACCCAGGTGCATTAATCACTTAGCTGTCGGGTCCGTTATTACCACCCGTTTTAATTTTGTACTTGGACCATCAGCTGGATACGTACATTTGCAGGTCAAACGCTTAGGCTCTACTCGAACGATAAAATCTGGGTGATAATTAGGTAACAATTCTACTTGGACATTTAACCCTTTACAAAGCTGGTGGGATTTCTCGTTTGTAATAAAGAGATATCTATACTAATATTATAAAGCTGAAGAGTTTGTTTGTTTGTTTGAACGCGCTAATCTTAGGAAGTACTGGTTGGAATTGAAAAAATATTTTTGTGTTGGATAGTCCATTTCTCTAGGAAGGCTTTAGGCTAAAACATCACGCTACGACTAATAGGAGCGAAGCATAGATGAAAAATGTTGAGAGACCGGGAAAAAATATTCCATTAAGAGAGCTTCCGTTGCGTGCGCTGCGTAAACGGTTTAAGGTACGCAAATATCATGTATGATGGAATTGTTCCTCTTTAAAAGTTCTAAAAAAAAGTCCACGACAGCATATGTCTATCTTTTAAGATTGACTCACTGTAACCTTTTTTATGGTAATTAAATTTGTTCGAAATTTATGCATGATTTGCGAAGATGTTTTATCAACATAATATTTATACTCATCCAAATAAATATGTTATTCATCACAAGTATTTAAATGTAAACGAATTTGTACGTGACATCACTTGATTTCAATCAACAACTTAGGAGATAGATATCATCATGTTAAAGTAACTCCGCAACTCAGACGATAAGTTCAACGGAACGGTTGAACTTATTTGTTTTTGCGATATGTCATTGTAAAATAATACTTTTTAATTTCACGCAAGTTAATTACTGAAACAACTCTCTCTCTCTTAGGTACATAGACGAAGTTGCGCGCATCAGCTATATGTATATAATAAAATATTACACACATATACATACATATCATCACGCCAAGTCCCTAACGGGGTAGGCAGAGAGTATAGAGCGCCAGTTCTCTCTAGACTTACATACCTCTTTCGCTTCGTCCACATTCATCAGTCTCTTCATACATGCTCGTCGGTTTCGAGTACTCTTAACGTTCCCGTCCTTGAGAGTCCGATCTATTTGATCCAGGTAGTTGGAACGTGGCCTTCCTCTGCCTCTTCTTGCACACACTTTTGCTTTGTATATCTGTTTCGTCAATCTTTCTTCACTCATCCTTTCTATGTGTCCAAACCAACGTAACATGCCTTTCTTCATCTTTACAATCTCGCCCTCATTCACGCCAGTTGATTTGCGAATCTCTTCATTGCGGATTCGATCTAATATCGTTACGCCGCACATTTTTCGAAGAGATCGCATCTCGACTGCAAGCTATTTTCATACTTCCTCTGACATACCCAGGATTCGGTGCCATACAATAAGGTAGGTACCAATATCGCGTTGTGGACAGCAACTCGAGCATTCTTGCTCAGACTTTTACTGCCCATCAACGCCGACATGGCTCCATTCACCTTATTTCCGGCAGTTATCCTTCTTTCAATATTTTTTTCATACTTTCCATCTCGTGTGAACATGCTTCCAAGATATACAAATTCATTCACTTGCTCTAGAATTGAGCCGTGGTGGCCGAGTGGTTCGAGCAGTTGCCTGCGACACAAAGATCGCAAGTTCGAATCCCGACTGTACCAATGAGTTTTTCTGAATTTAAGTACAGTGATTAGTCACACCACGAGCTTTACGGTGAAGGAAAACATCGTGAGGAAACCTGCATACGTCTGGGAAGAAATTCAAAGGCGTATGTATAGTCGTGCTTGAGTAACGGCGATGGACTCGCCATCTGTCACGTTGGCACTTAATATACCTCTGGCGGAAAGTGGGTGTGTGGGTATTACCCATACACCTCTGCCTACCCCTTCGGGGACCCTTGTGGGAAGGCGTGAGGATGCTCTAGAATTTGCCCATTTACCGATATTGCACACTCGGTCACTTGTTCATCTCTTTCGAATACCGGAACCTTAGTCTTGCCAGCGTTTAGGCGCAGCCCCTTCTTTTCACATTCTTCTTTCATTATAGTAACTAGTGACTGCAGTTCGCCCTCTGATGATGCCAGTAAAACCGCGTCATCGGCGTATAGTAGGCAGTTGACCACTAAGTTTCCCATTTTCACTCCACATCCGTTCGTTCTTAGTGCTCTCAGACAGTTATCTAGATATATAATGAACAGCCAGGCAGACATGATACACCCTTGTTTGACCTCCGACTTCACATCAAACCAGGGTGACATCTCACCGTTAACCCTAACGCACGCCTCGCTATCACTATAGAGTGATTTCACGGCATGCAGTAGGGAACTGCTCACTCCATATCCAGGCAACACGTCCCAGAGTTCCTTTCGTACGACTCTATCAAATGCCTTCTCTAAGTCGACGAAAGCGCAGAAAACCCTTTGTATCCAAAAACTTTTACGCGATTCCGCGAAGCGAAAAGGTTTGATCCATACATCCTCTTCCTGGTCTAAATCCACCTTGGGATTCCCAGAGAAACCTTTCGGATCGCTCTTGCATTCTTATCGTCAGGATCTTCGTGTACACTTTACTAGCTAAGCTGACCAAGCTGATGGCTCTGTAGTTGGAGCAGTCCAATCGTGATCCCTTTCCTCTATAGAAAGGCACGATGACTGCTCGCCTCCAGTCGTCCGGAACATCACCCTTTTCCCAACAAAGATTGCATAGCAAATAGATGACGTCCCAGACCGCTGGTCCACCTTACTTGATCATCTCAGCCGTAATCCCATCTATTCCCGTAGCTTTTCCACATTTCGGACTTCTTATCGCACTTACAATCTCTTCCATACTTATTTTATCCGCTATAGGATCCTCGACAGATTCTGTTGGAGGCAGCTCTATGAGTAGATCAGCGGCATCATCATCATACATATCTTTGTAGAATTCACTCCATCGCCTGAGGACGTCAGTTTTGTCAGTCAGTATGTCATTGTCCTTCGAAATAATCACATTCATCCTACTACTAGCTGTAACACAATTTCTGGACTTCTTAACTTCCCTCCAAAAAAGTTTTGCATTGTCCTTGAAATTATGCGACAGTTTTTCGTCTACAGTCATTTGGAACCTCTCACGCTTCTGAGCTATTATCTCTTTCGTACGATTTTTTTGCAGGCGATATTTTTCTTTCATCTTTTCTTTCATACTTTCACTTGAGCTGGACATAGCCAAAATATCTTGCCTTGCATCCTTCTTCTTTTTAACTTCTTCTTTCACTTCATCATCCCACCAACCATCGCCATTTTTGGTTGTCCGCCCTTTCGAAATGCCACAAACCTCTTTCGCGGCGTATAAAATGCTGGACTTAAGGAACTGCCAACAAACATCGACACTCTCAAACACATCTTTCGGGGGACAGGCTAGCTGTTCAGATACCCTTTCTTGATATCTGTCTCTAATAGCCGCATCTTGAAGCCTCCAGCTTTTGATGCGGTCTGCGACTGCAGAACAGGGACCCCCAGCACGGGATTGCCAGCCCGCGAACAGACCTCTTATTCTAGTTATAACTAGAAAGTGGTCCCCTATACACCCTGGTGTCCATCACCTGTGTTCTGAGTCGCTGATCTATTAGAAACAGATCTGTCATGCTTCGCTCATTTTTCCGTTCCCATGTATACTGATGAATCCTCTTGTGGTCGAACATGGTGTTCGCCACAAAAAGATCTCTCTCCATGCATACATCTAATATCAGCTTGCCTGCCTCGTTCACTCTCTTATCACCATACTTGCCGAGTACTGCCTCGTAATCCTTACGGGCTGTCCCGACCCATCCATTCAGATCACCACAAATAATCAGCTTTTCATTCCCTTCTTTCGTCTCTAGAACATTACTCACACATTCCCAGAACTTATTCAGGTCGCAAGTGTCCGCTGAGGCCACCGGAGCATACACCGCGACTAAAAATAGTCGGGTAAGGCCTATTTTAAAGCGAGCCCAAATAAGTATGGGACTCACCGCATCATTACTTATCATACATTCTGCCAAGCGGCTGGATAGTAGAATTCCCACTCCCTGGCAGGCGTGCTCGGTGTTTGCCACTCCTGACCACAGCACTAAACTCCCGCCCGGGAGCTCGTCTACTCCACTACCCTTCCGCTTGGTTTCAGACAAGCACACAACATCTAACTCGCTCTCTGTCATAACATCGATCAATTCGGTAATCTTATCAGCCATACCTCCTCTTACATTCCATACACCCATCCTACACTCCACACTCCACTTCCCGCCGTGAGGCACTCAGCGTGATGGGTGGCGGTCCCCATCGCCGCACTGTGCTGAATTTTTCGCACCAGCGGGGACGGACTGGTGCGCGTCGCCTCGGGGGCACGCCCTAACAGCCGTCCGGCCAATGCGCATCGAGTGGAATTGCAGCCCTCTGGGCTGGCAGGAATCGCGACGTGCACGCTTCCACTGGGATCCCCTAATATTATTAATTTGTAAATACACTAGCGTACCGCTTTTATTTGCATGGGTGCAAAATAAAAGTCCAAACACTTTTCTGTGTCTTCAGGTGGATTCGAGAATGGTTTAGATTCACAATTGGACCCGGTGGTGGCGCTACGATCGTGTTTCAGGAAATTTTACTTTTTCACCCGGGCGAAGCTTGGCGGGACAGCTAGTCTTTATATATATGTATAATTCTTCTGTGCGTGTGTTTGCCGTTCTTAAAGGCTGGACCGATTTTAATGAAATTTTCTGTGTCTTCAGGTTGATTCGAGAATGGTTAAGATTCAATTGGACCCGATGGGTGGCGCTGCGATCGTTTTTCATATTATCATTTATATCCTTTCTACCATCCTACCATCCCCCTTTGCGTTTCCAACTTAATTTTGACTTTAGTTTGCTTAAATCTACGCCTCATCAACCTAAGCTAAATTTTTACAAAGCTGATTATAAAGTCTTAGTTGAAGAGTTAGATAGTTTTGACTGGTCAACTGTATTTTCCAGCTGCAAAAATGTTAATGAAAAGGTTAAATTCTTATACAACGTATTAAGATCCGTTATTGCTGAGAGGGTACCCTTAACTAAGCCAAAAAACTACAAATATCCCATCTGGTTCAGTCCGGTTCTCATTAAACAACTAGCGGAGAAAAATAGAACTCGTCTACGATATAAAAAATACAAAAACCCTATGGATAAACTATCACTTGACATCCTATAAAAGAGAAGTGAATCCCTGATGCATGAATGCTATAAAAAATACTGCGAACTGCTATTTTTATGATAAAGATGAAAAATAAATTTAAATGCCTTACATTCATGTATCTGTGTATGTGTATATATGCGTGTGTGTGTGTGTACACTTAAATTTTTTTTTATATTCTTTATAATATGTTCCTAGTTTCTTAGTTTTTTATTTCTTTTTTTATATTTTTAAGCTTTTTTTACTTAATTCTTGTAGTAGTTGTGGTTACCTGTAATTGGGTGGACACTTATGTAAGTTTTATTATGGCATATGCTGTTAATATTAAGGTGTTCTTACCTGTTGGTGTTCCAAATAAATAAATAAATAAATCCTTACAATGTTGTTCGGTCTAACAAGGTCGGTATACTTATTTGTGAAATATTATCGGAACACTGTTAAGGGAATTTCAAACAAGTACATTCTGAAAAAACAAGTGAAGTAGAAATGCTATCCATATTTTCAGTACACGTGACAACGAAAGCACATACACACTTCATAGTACAGGAAGTGGCAGTTAATTTTGAGATGAGAGCGTGCACTGCCATCAATCAGGCCGATGTACAGAGATTACTGTAGCTTACAAAACCTCCCAAAAATGCTGGACAATATTATTTTATAATAAACCATGTATCGAACACAGCTCAGTAATTGGCTGGTAATACGACGACGTTAAGAATCATATTCGGTTCAGGAAAAGACTTTATTAAATGTATTTTATTGCTAGACATAATTAAGTATGTCGTTTAATATACGGTGATATACAGTAAAGGCGTCCTAAAAATGCTCTAAAACAAACGCCTGACGTAATAAAGGGCAGGTCGATAAAGCTCACAATAGCTTTATTCCTCGACGGAAAATGTTGCGACAAGACGGGTGATACACATTTTAATATTTAATGGATACCCTACATTATAACCACACTACTGTTATACATGCGAAATCTTGTGTGTGTGTGAAACTTTATTTTGTTTGTAACTCACGCTCGCCGAAACAACTGGGGGGGGGGGGGGGAGGGGCAACAATACTTTTTTTTGGATTATAGGTACATAGCTAAAAAGAAACGACTAAATCGACTTACCCGACGACTCGATGATGCAAACGTCAAGAGAAATCGTAGCCGGTAAGTATGTATAAAGACACTGATAATGTTGATTATGGATGTAGCAAAAGAGATCTGTAAGTCTAGAGAGGGCTGGCGTTCTAGTGGCGTTCTCTGCCCAACTCCGTTTTGGACGCGACGATGTATGTAATGTAAAAAACTGCTGCCGTTTAACTGCGGATAACACCATGTTGTCGTCATCGTTGTAACGTCGCAGCGTTGACATTTTTATATAGTTGCATAGATTATAAACAGGAAAAATTATTTTAAATTGTCGCAGTACTGTTGTACGCAAGCCAAGTCCCTACATGGTTGGCAGAGAGAGTAGCGCGCCAGTTCTCTCTAGACTTACATACGCACTGAGGATCTCTACAGCGAGATTTAGTTTAACGCATAGCGACATCTTTTGACACAAAAAATTATGCAATATTTTGGACATGACAGTAACCTAAACTATGTATTATAAGTTACATAGAAAACAGACTCACACCAAACATAGATAAATCGATAACATTTATTTAGGCATCATAAAGGCGTTACAGATTGAAAGAAACACGTACCGTCCGAAATAATGAGATAATAATGTTGGGATTGTTGTGGTAAAGGTCATTCTCATAATGTTTTAAAGGTCACCTTCTGGAAAATTATACAGTAAGCTTTCAATGAGACATTGAGCGCTCAGGGCGCTGGATTTCAATAGTGCCTTGAACATTTTACAAACAAAATACCTAATCGGGTACAGGGATGGAAAATTATATAAAAAAAATATTTATGCTGAAAGTAAATCATACACTTTTAACTTTCTATACTTTAATATAGCTAATTTCACTCGCAAAGTTCCAATTAGCAAATCAATTTGCGATAAACATTAGACACAATTATACAGGTGAATTGTTGCATCTGTTGATTTACTGTTATTTGCTAAGGATATGGAAAAAACAGATGCAAGCAAATATGAAATGAGGTGATAAATGTATATTTATTATTTTATTTATATTTTTTATTGTTGCACATAAAGTAAACAAATTCGTCTATGTCATGAATCCGTAGCTCGGTGGACAAATTTTGTATTACTCACCAGATTCCAAAGCGAACAAAAGAGAAAGTAAACAGAACCGAGAGTGTCTCACCAAACTGAGAATCGATACAGGACTGATGTACGCGGGAACAAAATGAACGATTGGTATAAAAATCGTCATGTACCATTTCGGACGCATTTTGTTTATTGCGCTTGGAACCGGTGCAAGTTGTAAACACGTCAGAATGTTACACTGTTTCTCTACTTTTATACACAGTGTGTGATGTATCATTACACCATATCCAAACTACGTATACACGTAATTTCATACATACATGACATAACATCACATATGACTATTCAGTTACAAACCTGATGAATGTCAGACCTGTACAATTCCAAAAATACGTCTTACACAAGCTTATAATCACTGTATTTTATTATTATACATGTAAATACTCATTACTACATATACATTATGTGCTGTAGATAAAGTGTAAATAACCGTGGTGGCCGACTCGTAGTTGCCTGCATTGATTGCAAGTTCGAATCTCTACTGTACACATGATTTTTTCTGACCTTAAACATGTGATTAGTCACACCACGAGCTTTACGGTGAAAAAAAACATCGAGAGGAAATCTGCATACGTCTGAGTTGAAATTCAATTGTATGAAAAGTAGTGCTTGAGTTACGGCGATGGACACGCCATGTCACATTAGGACCTAAAATATATCACTGGGGGAAAAGTGGGTGTCTGGATACTTTCTATACGCTTACCCCTCTCGGGGACCCATGTGCGAAGGCGTTAGGTTATTCCAAAGTAATTTTGAACATGTTCTATTCATCTCTAAGTAATTGCTCATGTAGCTTGCGTTTCTCTTATGTGTTTATTTGTATTGTATTTATATAAAATTTTTGATGTTCCTTAATAGAAAAAAAAACACGGACAGAGGCAGTAGATTTAAGTTCTCTCTAGACTTATAGACCTCTTTCGTTTCATTCTCATTCGTCACTTTCTTCAAACATGCTCTCTGGTTATAATACTCTTGACTCTTCTAGAAAACCTAATAGAAAAATAAGATAAAGATGAAAAAGATATTCTATGAAGAGACATCAGTCTGCTCAATGAATATGATTGCAAGTAGATTACCAGGATCAAGGACTTATCTATTTTATTCCACCCAAGTTTAAAAATTTACGAAACAAATCAGCGATATCTGACCCTTATTTTAGAATTAGCGGCGAAGTTTGAAAATTATGTGGTGTTTTTTGTCCGTGACAAAATTGTGTAAATTATTACCTGTCCCAAAACCATCCAGAAAAAAGTGCTGTTGCCATAGAAAAGCTCCCGAATTGTTGGCAAAATATAAAAAAAATGGTCGACATGTACACGGCCGGAGTAATAAATTAAACGCAGACATCAACTTCATTCAACGGGGACAAAGAATAATCCGGATTTATTGGCCGCGGTATCAAACGGCCCGGAACCAATCGGAAGTATTAAAGGATTTACAAAGTTCTAACGATTAATGTCCAACTACCTATTGTCTAAGCTTTAAGACAATAGGTGAAAGATCTGAACCTAACGATGGGTTCAGTTCTTTCAGTGAGTCTGCAATAAAATATGTAAAAGAAACTTTGTGAGTATTATTAGAAACATACTTAGGTACCAATTGAAAACTTAAGTTTTAGGGCTGATAAAGTGGCTTAAACCATCGATTTATTATTATTTTTCAATGGATTAACAAAGCTAGCACACAGCCCGCCTGATGGTAAGCGGTTACCGTTTACAACAACAAGGGCATCACTCGCGCATTGGAGTCCCTGTAACTGTCTTCACAATAGCAAAATAGCAATCCTGTAGATATAGGGCAGTGCGTGAGCGATACCTTTGGTGTTGCAAGAGTCCTTATCATTTAACAGACCGCATTTTTGTTTGCCATCTTAGCGTTATAAATAAGCCTGAATAGTTCGTTTCAGAACCAGTGCTTTTATGGAAATAACTTTCTTTATAACCGTATGTAAGAGCGTTTGGCCTTTGGCCAACAGGCCAATATTAAGGACTTAATTAGTTCCCTACATAAGTTACGATTTAATTGCAGAAAGACAATTTTATCTTCATATCTTCACGCCTTTCAACACGGGTCCCTGAAGGGGTATGCAAAGGTGTGTAAGTACCCACACACTCACTTTCCAAACATGTATTTTACGTGCCAACGTGACAAATGGCGAGTCCATAACCGTTACTTAAGCACGACTGTACATACGCTATCGAATTTCTCTGCTCGAATATAACGACGTCAGCCTAATTGCACTCAGCTGAGCGAGGCTTATACAAAATATATCCACTGCGAGGAGTAGGTGTAGACTGTTGTCACTCCTTTATCTTCCTCTTAAGAACCTTCTTTTGGCACCCTTTTGGTAAGGCGTGAGGATGTATTCTATTCTCGTAAATTATTCCGTATATGTAAAGGAGACATAAATATTTTTAGAAGTATAGTTGTTAGATAAAGTGTAAATAACCGTGGTGGCCGACTCGTAGTTGCCTGCATTGATTGCAAGTTCGAATCTCTACTGTACACATGATTTTTTCTGACCTTAAACATGTGATTAGTCACACCACGAGCTTTACGGTGAAGGAAAACATCGAGAGGAAACCTGCATACGTTTGAGAAGAAATTCAAAGTATGTATAGTCGTGCTTGAGTAACGGCGATGGACTCGCCATCTGTCACGTTCGCACCAAATATACCTCTGGCGGAAAGTGGGTGTGTGTGTATTTATTACCTATACACCTCTGCCTACCCCTTCGGGGACCCTTGTGGGAAGGCGTGAGGATATATTATATATTATTATTATAGTTTGTCTGAATATGTACGATCGATAATTATTTATAATACTTTATTCTACAATTTAATATTACTACAAAGAACAGTTGAAACAAACTGCTTACAGTACAGTACTTAATTATATTGTTATCTTCATGCCTGTAAGGTTCTTATAAGATACAAGAACCTTACATCTCTCACTCACCTTCATTTGTAGTTGGGGAGAATCATGTAAATAATATACGTATTTTCATCAAAACGGTAACACTATAAATACAATGTAATCTTCGTCATCGGGATTACCGAGACCGCATATTTATGCCAGAGAAATCTCGAGATTTTATAGATTTTTATTTAATTTTTTGCGCTAATTAATGTAGCTATAGTAGGTATTATATTCTCTATGAACTATAAATATCCTTCCCAATAAATTTTCCACTAAATATTTATCGGCCGACGTCACGGGCAGAGCACTAGCGAAAATACACACCATGACACCATACATACATTATTAAGATAAACTTAATGTGTCATCGCAAAGTCTACACTTCATTAATCATTGCGTGATGGAGGCACATTTCTCGTTTATGGTACATTCTAGACATAGCTCTTTATGTTCGTTTTTAAGGGAAAGAAACACACTAATTCCGAATAACTTGGAATGTATTGCGAAGAAGGTTGTTCTGATAGGTTTGTAACTTTTTGAGCTGTTTTTTCGTATAAATTATATACAACCATGTAAGGTATACCTTATTATATATGTATACCTAATAATGTATACCTTATAATAATATATACCTTATAGGTATACATTATTATAATTTATAAATTACAAAATTAAATTGCTTAAATAGTTCACTATGATACTATGCCTCTCAGAAAGCTACTGAAACAATGAGAACAGTTTGCTGCCAAACAATTCGCTAAAGTGTTGTACCCGCCATCTCTTGCCGCAATCTATAAAATGTACAAAGGGTTGCCGCTACAAAGGCTACGTGGGGTAGCACTTACATTAAGCGCAACTGGATCCAGGCTGATAGACTTCGGGCATCTAATATTAAGGATTCGATTTATTTTATAATTAACTAACACAGTGATTAACACCATCTTTTGTATCGTCTCCGGAGCTTGAGTTTGCGGAGCGGAACTTTTGCGACCGTATCTTGAATTTTAGTATCTTAAGTACGCTTATATAAACCATTTAGATACTAACTGAAAACTTTACTTTTTAATATGAAACGCGTTAAAAATTTATCTGTGTCGTTACACAATGAAGATGTTTGTTTTACGAACCAAAATCCTAAAGCCTTCCCAGAAGGGGCCCAAAGGTAGGTGTGTAGGTAGTACCCATATACCCACTTTCCACCAGATATATATTTTAAGTGCCATAACGAGCATATTTGTCATGAAATAGCAGTGCAGGAGATTAGGTTAGATTAAGAGATTGCCTTGCACTGGCAATGTGTCATTCAAGGAGGATATGAAACCGTTTGTGAAACGCGTCACATTAATATAGTGATTCGTTCTTCATGTGATCATAACAGACGTTTAGATGACTTTCTGCCACCGTCACCTTTTTTTGGTAAAACTGTCTTTGAATTACTTCGCAAACGTATATTTCTTTAAGGTTTTTTCCACCTGCATGTTGTTTGGAGTTTCAGAAATCAGTAAAACTACGAGGATTGAGGAATTCCTGGACGCTATCTGTCTTGACGCTATCTATTTATCCACACGTGAATAAATCAAAAACAATTCAGAAGCGATATGTAAACTACTTTATACAGATGGTTTTGGAGACCCGTTTCTTTGCTATAGCAAAGTGACAATATCATCACACCAATTAAAATATTCTTGGTCACTCGACAATTTTAACGAACCTCTTGAAACCGTTTTCTGTAATTCTTTAACGAAACCAGTAAACACTATTCAAAGCAATTCAAAGCATTGCTAGTTACGGGAAAGATAAACTTAATTAAAGGCAAATCTGCAAGCTGGGAAGCCAGCAATTGAATAACCCAGCCTTTGAAGGAAAAGAGGATTTTTAGTAACATTTTCTTATTGTAACTCATCATATAAACACTAACCAGAAGAAAGCTTTATTTATTGTGGATATTTGTATATGCAAGTTTTCTTGAAGGGAAACGTTTACTAGGTCTAAGAAAAATGAGCATGTGATAAATCACGTCTTAGATGAAACGGAAAGTAAGTTAAATTCAGTTCCATACACATTTTTTTTTGTTCTATGGTAAAAAATAAATTTTCAATCATTTTTTATATTTTTGAAACATTTGACAAAATCAAAATCAAAATATTTTATTCAACGTAAGGGACACAGGGAACACTTATTGACAAACATTTATAGTCCGTTAAAATATTTACAGATTTATTTATTTGGAAGATATTTCTCACAAAATAACTAGGTCAGTTTCTACATGAATTTTTCGATTTGATACTGGATTGAGTATCAGTTTCGAAATAAACATCTTGAATGAATTCAACTAAACAATTACATTTTCAACATACATACGTTAAACATATTCAAAGTAAAACATCCAGTCGGAGTAATTATTGATTTACATGACTTTAAATTTGGATCTACATCCAAGGTGTTATAATATACCTACAAAAAGTTGTGGAAATATTAAACAGAGCGCACATTTCGGATGCAATAAATGAGAGGAACATAAAATTGTACTCAAAACAGTAATGACCTCGATTGAAAACAGCCGTGAAGCACCAGGTGACTATAATACCACGTGAAAATTACGATGTCGCTTAACGCTTTCACATTTAAATGTAGATGAACGCTTAAATAAAACAAAGGTATAGTGGACTGCAGTGAAACTGGGGTGCGGTTGTATTTTAAAGGGGACAAGTGGATAATCCACAGTTCTGTTTTATTATTTTTAAACTTTGTGCACCATATTTCAGTGAATTAAATAACTGCAACCTTTTAGTAACAACTGTACGTATAGTGAGGTTAAAAATAAAATGATTCCGTTCCATTGTTTTAATTATCGGTTTTCTTTAGATCTTTCCACGTTTTTACGTTCTTATGTCAGACATAATCCACGGTGTAATACTTAAACATATTTATACATGGTAACGTTTGTTATCCAACGTTTGTTGGCAGAAACTGCATCCATCATAAGGTCAGCAACTCTCAAGTAGCTCGCGAAATAGCTAAGGTAAGTGGTTACCCATTTCGTGGGCTGTATACTTGATTGCCACCTTTTAGTATAAACAATTAAAAAAAAAAATTTTACCGAAGTAGGCAAATCCATGGGCCTGCAAATTTACTTACAAAACAGTTTAAATTACTACTGAAATTTAATCTACATCTGCTTTAAAAGCAACGATGTAAACAGAACAACAGAGATGGGATTGAAATTTGTGTTTCCTTTACAGCGCCACTTCTAAGAAGCCTTAGATATCGGAAGGAGCCCTGAAACAAACACTAATTTAGCACAGCCAGCCAATGTTCAATACAGATTACATTTTCAATCGACTCGAACCAATTCCACACCATCGATTACAGGGAACTAAGTCCATTTGCCACCTTACTCGATCTCACCCAAGAAAACACGTGACGTGAATCGCTATGGAGTATCGAACTAACTTTTTCAATATATTCCTTAGTGCCCTTTTATCTGTTTTTATTAGTTTTCAACCCAATTTGTTTTTTACGGTTCAAGAGTGGGGACAATAGTGAATAAGTACCTACAGCGTCACGTTTTATTAGTGTCTTAAATTTTATGGCTATTTTTGTGGTCCAACGTTAAGTAATGTTTTATGTACGACACTTTCTATCGAATATATTTACGTTCTTATGTCAGACATCAATGTTGTTTGACCTTTGACCTAATCACTTATTGTCGTGTCGTAATCGTATTTAAGAGATAAAATTGGCAAATATTGATGAAGTGAACGAGGTCTGTATTAAGCCTACAGCGAAGTCGCGAGAAGCGTGTGTATACGTATCATTAAGCTTGTCACTTATATTGGATATATATGTGTGTATATATATACGAAGTTTAAAAAAACGGTACATTGAAAAGAAATCGCGACTGTAAAAGTCGCATAGTACACCATAGTATATTAACTGACTCTTCTCCTCCTACCCCTCCGGGGACCGTTTATGGGAAGGCTTGAAGATAGGTCTGTGTTTAACAACATCTATGCCTTTAAAGCTTGTTTTATCAATTGTTTCAAATATTAGTTAACTTGTAAATTGAAGTAAGGTAGCCTATATTTACAGAATTATATAGAACAGAATATGGTTGCTTTTCTTTAGAGCTACAGAACTATTCCCACTGCGCATTCAATTAGGGCCAGAAAGCAGAAAACGACAGCAAAATGAGAGAGTATTGTGAGTGCCAAGCCAAATTAGAGGTAGCATCCAGTGGATTGTAGCTAGCTCCTGGTTGGTTCGGGCATTGTAAGGTATGTTTCTAGTTTTCAGAGTTACTCGGGCGTAACGAATTTGATTTCACGATTCAATTTTTAGCAGTGATTTGTTATATGTGGTTATTTGTTAATAAATTGACCGATATAATATACACCAGCATATTATAGAAATGTTTATTCCATATTTGAATATTAAAATTGAATATTATAAAAAAATTGGGTTTTAATAGTCGTTAAGTGGATAGGCGTAATTTGCGTTCGTAACGAGGCCTAATGAAATACCCTGCGACGCCGCGTCGCGTCAATATTTCATCCCAAGCGCGCCTTCGTAGCGCTTATTAATTTGTAGACCGGACCGGGTAGAAATTATGTGTGTTTTATAGAAAATTATGGCTATGACTTCCTGAATATTTTTCTTTTTGATAAACTGTTCTGAGTGCCATCATTTTTTGATTTTTTTTGTGGAAAGGCTTGATTTTTTCCGTTATTTATGGATCATCTTTTAAATCCGGGTACAATTACTGACGCCTATCAGCTTACCCCGCGAGGGAATCGGCGTGATAGGCGTCAGTGAACTCAGTTTTTCATTATCTTAGACTCAGCTCATCTCTTCATCTCACTCCACAAATGTCAAAATGATAGCGCTTTTGACATTTGTGGAGTGAGAAAACAAATAACTTACATGTTATATTTAAATTTACTTTTACCCTCTCATTTCTTGTCTAACAATTCACAGCTCTATATGGAAGGCGCGACATTTTTCCGTTCCTGTCTGACACTAAAGGCCTTTAATTTCTTTCGCACGACATCATTTCTAAAGAGCTACATTTATCATTTAACCCTTGCGTAATTAACCTATCTTATACAAAAAAGTATAAATTAAAAAATAAAGCCAATTTTAAATGTAATCTAAAGTGAATCCTTATCGTGGGCGTATTAATCAAACGGTTTGAAACAAATTGGGCGATAAAGATGAGCTAACTTTTTGTGTGCTTATTAATAGGATATTCGTATCTCGAGAATAAAGGCCACGTTATGACTTTGCTTATAACTAACCATTTAAACTTAAAAAATAAAGCATTTAAACAATCGAGCCTTCCCACAAGCTTCCCCGAACTTAAGTACTGTACTTAAGTAATATATCCTCATTGGTATCGAACTCTTTTCCAATAGGATCTTAGCAATAATTGTAATTTCCATAATTCGGTCCTTTCTTAACTTCTATGTAAAGATAGGCCAGTTTAACAACTTTGATATGTTCAGATCTCATCCTAATTCCAAGTCCATCGACATGTAAGTTTATAAATCTTAGCAACCTACATCAAAAAACAAATGAGAAACAATTACAATATCCAACTAAAATCACAAGAGATCGTCAATAAACCATTTAAAATAGTTACTAAGGCTAAAGGCTTTATCTAAACCAAATTGTTTTGTGTCTCAAACAATTCGTAATCCTAAACCTCTCGTTTTAAGATTGTGAGAAAAACAGTGAGGATAATTAAATCTATTTCAACCTGCCCTCGACCCGTAGACGGGTTAACAGGTTCACTCTAATACGGCTTCACTGTTGCGTGTGTATTTAGATTTATTTGTACAAGTTACGACTTAGCACTACCTTCGAGGAGCATTTACTTGTAACAATGTATGCATCACCTTCGGATGGTATTAGCATTTATGGAACTATACTGGCCGTGGTGTGTGTGTAGTCTCTTGCAATTAAGCTTGCACGTGCAAACCCTGAGTGAACGATGTAATTTTTTTATTTAAGTGAGACCTAATACGACTTCATACAAGGAAGATACAGAGACATCGAAGTAATAATTCAGGTTTAGTACTCACTTTCGATATTTAAAATGGTTGGTAATTAAACACGATAATGATCACCAACTTCCGGTAAGAGATGGTATCACAAGAAGAAATACAAATAGTTTAAATTATAAGTGAAGGAAAACTACGGAAATAAACTTCCGACTGAGAAAAAATTAAAGGTGTAGGTGAAGTGCCTATGATAGAATCGCGGCAATGTAATCGCAACATATTACATTGTCATCTGAATATTGTGAAATTGGAAGGTGTTGAAAGTCCAGTGTTAGATATACTAAAGTATCTTATTGACTGCCTGTCTTTTGTTAAGTAATTTCCAGCCAATGTGTTTATCAAATTTCAGCCTTTAATATGAACACATCTCATACGAATGTTGAATCTGCATGCAACGAAAGAGCTCTGTAAGTAGGAAAACCTGGCACTCTACTCACCCTGCCTACCCCGTGAAGAACTCGGCGTGATTATGTATGTATGTCATATATAGTCACATCTCATATATAGGGACTGCATGGAGTTCTTCAAGAAGGTGTAAAAAGAATCCTGCAGGGTCGGCAATGCGTGAGTGATACCCCTGGTGTTGCAAGCGTCCATAGGCGGCAGTAACCGCGTACCATCAGGCGGGCCGCAAGCTTGTTTGCTACACAAGAGGTATAAAAAAAGGTTTTTTTTAGTTTTCCACTACAGTATGTATAATACTCATTATTATTCAAAGCATATCATTACAAAGGCGTGAATTGGTATGCGACGAACATAGCCCGTGTGTCTGTTCTTCATAAAAGACCGTATACGCAAGACATTACTTAAAATTATGTGCTAGCTCTTTCAAAGTACAGGTTATGAAAAAAGAGCGAGATCTTTGTCAAATTGGACGAAAAAGAACAAATGGATGGATTCACTAGTCTTTGACAACCTATCACATCAATATACCGAAGTGAAGGGCGGTAAAGTCCTACCTCGTTGTAATAAACGGAACAGCTGTCCCAAATGTAACACCGGTCACTCTAATTCGCTTTTTATGTGCCTTCGAAATTCAATAGGCGACCGCAAAGTGATGGAACTTCCATTCAGTGGGAATTAAATAACGACACACCCTAAGAAGGTGTGCCGTGACATTAGGCACGGGACATGGAGTAACGAATGTTCGCAAATAATCATTGTGGCTTTATGAACTTTTGTAGTATAACCAAGGTAAAGTGAAAGGGTGACAATGCATTAGTTGGTGCGTGAGTCGTGGTTATATTTAATTTAGTAACATTTTCGATGACAACTATCAAGCAGAGTCATTGTGGTGTTTTAAAAAGAATGGAGCACCTAGTTGAAAAACCAGGCATAGCACAAACATTACTATCTTTATATATATATATATATATATTCTGTGAGTGTGTATGTCACTGAACTCCTCTCAAACGACTGGACCGATTTTGATGAAATTTTTTGTGTGTGTTCAAGGGGATCTGGGAATGGTTTAGATTCACAATTGGACCCGATAGGTGGCGCCACCATCTTTTTTTTTCCACCTGAGCGAAACTGGGCGGGACCACTAGTCTATACTAATATTATAAAGAGGAAAGATTTGTTTGTTTGTTTGTTTGTTTGTAATGAATATTTCTAGCGATATTTCTAGCGACGTTCAGTTCCGTGGTCATTTAGAGGACAAGGCTAAGCTGGCGTCGAGGAAGCTCGGTGTGCTCAACAGAGCTAAGCAGTACTTCACACCGCAACAAAGGCTGCAACTTTATAAGTCGCAAGTTCGGCCACATATGGAGTACTGCTGCCACCTGTGGGCTGGAGCCCTTGGATACCAGCTTGGGCCTTTTGACGCGGTTCAGAAACGCGCCGCTAGAATTGTCGACGATCCCATGCTCACAAGCGGCTTGGAATCACTAAGTCTGAGGAGAGACTTTGCCTCCCTGTGTGTGTTCTACCGCTTGTATAACGGGGAGTGTTCTGCAGAATTGTTCGATATGATGCCCACTTCCACCTTCTACCACCGCACCTCTCGCCATCGACGGGGAATTCATCCCCATACCTTGGAACCACAAAGGTCTCGCACTGTGCGCTTCCAAAGAAGTTTTCTTCCGCGAACGCTCAGGCTGTGGAATGAGCTCCCCGTTGAGGTTTTCCCTGGAGAGTACAGCATGGAGTTCTTCAAGAAGGGTGTGAAAAGATTCCTGCAGGGTCGGCAACGCGCGAGTGATACCCCTGGTGTTGCAAGCGTCCATAGGCGGCGGTAACCGCTTACCATCAGGCGGACCGCATGCTTGTTTGCCACCCAAGTGGTATAAAAAAAAAAAAAAAAAAAAAAAAGAATAGGCTCCGAAACTACTGGACCGATTTCAAAAATTCTTTCACCTTTGGAAAGCTACATTATCCCCGAGTAACATAGGCTATATTAAATTGGACCCGATAGGTGGCGCTGCGATCGAGTTTTAGGAATTGTAACTTTTTCACCCGTGCGAAGCTATCCCTTTCTGTGTGTCTTAAGGTGGATTCGAGAATGGTTTAGATTTACAATTGGACCCGATAGGTGGCGCTGCGATCGTGTTACGGGCAATTTAACTTTTTCACCCGAGCAAAGCTGGGCGGGACAGCTAGTAATGTATAAAATTAAAATCACCAGTATTAAGTATCATCATTAATATTGAAACGGCTCTAGAGCCTAAAAAATCGCACACATCATAGTGGCTATATAATATTATGTATTATGTAATATCACATACAATATACGTAAATATGTATGTATAAAATTAAATAAAATAAAAAAAAATATGTATGTATGTTGCCTGTGATTGTCATCAAAACAGCATCGCCGCAATTTTATAACCGTTTAACACAACAACTAAAAATGTAATAATCTTTTATCCATTGTATTTATTTGCTAAAGAAATATATGTTGAATTTCAATAGGAGCAGAAATGAAAGTCGACTGCGGCTCTTAGGCAGCCGGCAAGTCCCCGGGGCGCTCAGTTGTTAACCGCAAGAACTGCTGCAAAGTATATTGCTTTTGCCTGAGATAATGAGCTGTACAATAAAATTCTAGGTTGCGTTATATTTTTGCATGCAATATAAAATATATAAAGGAATTCAAGAAACAGTTGGTAAAACGCGTCTCCACAAAAAAATACTTCCTTCCTACATGCAGATGACGATTAGTCAGATGAATAGACTTTCACAGATGTCTTTACAATAAGCTTTTTGTGGTAATTACTAGAAAGGCACAGTGCCTACTTTACCCTCCATATTTTTGTAATTAGCTTATAGAATACCATATTTTCTCTTCTATTTGGCTTATAAAAGTTGACATTTTGATTTTCTCAATCTTCTTGTGCTTATATCTTGTCACATATTTCACTCAGCATATAAGTGAGTACGGTCAAAGGTTAAGCATATTTGGAAATATTTCTTCACTGAGAATTGTCTAAGGAGCACGTTAAAACTAATTGCTTTTGTATTCTGAGAAACAAAGGACATTGAGCTTATTTGCGAACTCAGCGTCAACGTTATACTTACACTATCTCTTAAATTAACATAAACACAATCTCTTAAATTTACATTAATACTATTTCTTAAATTTACATCAATACTATTTCTTAAATTTACATCAATACTATTTCTTAAATTTACACCAGCAATATACCTTAAATTTACTTGACGATGAAATTTCACTTAACTATAATTTAAATGATCTGACACTGTGTTTATCTAAGAAATTTTATGCAAGGAGTATAAAATAATCTTAATGAATTACATGTAGGCTAATGAACAGAACATTATTTGTGTTTCTGAAACGTTTAATTTGAAAAAGGAATATGAGCGTAATTCATACTCATACATACAGAGATTCATTATCAAACCGAGTCCCTACGGCGTAGGCAGAGAGAGAACTAGAAAGAACAGTGCTCTACTCTACAGTGCCTACGCCGTAGGGACATAAATGTAAACTACACTCACGAATTCAAATATTTGCTACTATGTTTAGTTATTTACGTGTTTATTAAAAGCGTGATGTTAAGTAAGTACAGTGTTTCAGAGGACAATAACGAGAACTTGAGTGGAAGTCCATTATTAACCTTTTACAAAGGTTTCACAGCGTGGGAAGTGTTATTTAATGCCAACCTCGTAGTGCCGCTACAAATATCGTAGAAGAGCTACGGGCTGCTACGAAATGTAATTTTGTTACGGATTTCTGTCTAGAGCATTTTAATTTTGAACTACTCTATGCTATTCTTATGATTATGAAAAGGAAGATGAATGTCAATGATAATATTATAAAACCAGAAATTCTATAAACAATAGACAAAAACTTGTAGGGAAATAAGGAAGTAAAATATATCGCAAAGAAAGAGTAAGCCGCAGAATTACAAGTTTACTCATTTAGTAAATAACTTCTAGGATACGATAATATAGAAGTGAAAGGTAATAAGGTTTCTTACTAAAAATGTTGTACGATTTTTGCAGAATTTTGTTATTTGCGAATAATGTTAACAGTGAGCTATTATAGTATATCGTATTAATTAGTTCAGTATATATTTGTGATATAATAAATATATTTATTATTAATATAATATATACACATATATTGTTTTTATTAAACAAGAGTAACATTTTAGTACAATATCTTTCGAGTTGCAAAGTGTGAAGAAAACTTTGCCGCTATCTCGACTTTAAAAACTTTTAACGATATTTATTTTCATCCCAGTAGATGTTCGTGGAAAGTGTAAGATTCAATTCCACTTCCAGTTAATCGTATATCGAGTATGTTATTACTATTGTCATTAAAGAAAACTCAACTCAAGGGCCTTGGTAGTTAAGTGCAGGTCAAGATTGCAGGTTTCAACCTGTGTGTACAATACAAGTATAAACCTTTTACTATTGAGGCGCACACAAGCATACGTTATAGTCAAAATCAAAATCAAAATCATTTTATTTCACATAGGCCCAGATGGGCACTTATAAAACGTCCAAAAAAGAAGCACGGTTCGGGTTGGTCGCTTCCAATAGTACTTGGTAAGAGTTTTAAATAGGCGCTAGAAATACCGTAAGCTATAGGTGTTCTTGATCTTAAATTGGGCAGAGTAAGTTCTAACACCACGGGGGACCATCTCACCCAACACACGATCTCCTGTGGTGTGAAGGGTCAAGTTGATGCGAGCAGCGTCAGTCACCAATTGAGATTCTTGAAACAAACATTTATTTAACATTCTTTTATTTTTCTGACTACTCGAGTAAAATACATTTTAAAGGTTACTTATATTGAGGAAGTGTTAATTATGGATCCAATGTACTTAGGTAATAAGATAGGATAAAACGTTTGGGTGTAATTATTTGCGTTTTTTTATTTAAGTAGTAAATTAAGTAATACTAAAAGTGCTTGGACCTTCAAAAGTATAACCTATATAACTATGAGGTAAAAAATAACAAATACCATCGCTTTGAAAAAATATTAAATATGGCTTAGTTGCAATTGTCTTGAAATAAACACGGCTGTCCAACGGAATATTTACACCAAAGTACGCATTCAATATTGGCTTGGGCGGTGGGCGCCTTATTGCTTCTTATAATATCTATTGAAGCTATATACATTAATATTGCTGGTTTATTGTTAGGTTTTATATATCGTTACATTGAAACAGATTTCAATAGTTGAGTATAAAACATTTTGAGGTACTAATCGCACTTCTATTGCAGTGTTTCTTTTTTTATTTTTACACATAACTAAGCAGCCGTGGTGGCCGAGTGGTTCGAGCAGTTGCCTGCGACGCAAAGGTCGCAAGTTCGAATCCCGACTGTACCAATGAGTTTTTCTGAACTTAAGTACAGTGATTAGTCACACCACGAGCTTTACGGTGAAGGAAAACATCGAGAGGAAACCTAGTATGTGTTGTCGTGCTTGAGTAACGGCGATGGACTCGCCATCTGTCACGTTGGCACCTAATATACCTCTGGCGGAAAGTGGGTGTGTGGGTATTACCTATACACCTCTGCCTACCCCTTCGGGGACCCTTGTGGGAAGGCGTGAGGATATATTACTACACAAAACGGTAAAAGATATATTAATGACAAATTTGTTTTTTTTTCATGGTAAATAAAAGTATTCAAAAAGTATATGTTTCCGTTTCAGTTTCAGTTTCCGCCCGGGATCGAACCGGGGGCCTTCTGCGTGTTAGGCAGATGTGATAACCGCTACACCACGGAAACTTACTTTTTACTGACAAATTTTCATTACATATTTTGATTAAAATATATGGTTATGAGACATTAATCCTATATTGTGCACTCTGACCATAAATATTAAAGATAACCTCACAAGATAAGATATGTATGTTTTACTCGTACGTGTTAAGAAATATCTATTATGTATATTTAAATTTGCATCTAATTTCGCATCGCCCTCAATCGTATATCGAACTCTGTGTGGTAGAACAATATAATATTTATGATAGCTTATGTCAATAATACAATGACCTCATAGTCAGATTTCTTTTACCTTTATGTATATGTTTCTAAATTATAGAAAATGTATTGAGCCAGTCCTGAGCTGGATGTGGCCTGCCTCTGTTTGAGAGGCTCGGCATCAGAGAGGACTTTATCTTCCGCCAGGCACAAGGTTCCCTGAAAGGGTAGGCAGAGGAAGTACCTACACACACATTCCGCCGGAGATATATTTTTATCACTGTTCTTAAGATCCGAAAAATTCATTGGTCCAGTCGGGATTCGAACTTACGATCTTTATGTTGCAGGCAACTAGTTACTCGAAACACGGTTCTCATGGTGGTTAGAGAGGGGGTTTAGAAAAATAGGCGGAGTCAGCACGACGTGCCTCGTAGTATCTATATCACAACAGGTCTGCTGGAACTGTCATAGTCTCTATTGATATATACTGAGCTTAAATTCTAAAATCCCATGAGCCCTCCTAACCTAACACAGAGTTGATCGCTGAGGGAGTTTCAGAGAGCAAAACTCTCATTTAACCCGACAATCCCGCTAGACCGTCAGGGACTTGTTAAGATTCGAAAGAGATTTATTTCCCACAACTCGGACTGCATGAAGCATTCAATATTCGTGAAGTATTTTTTTAAAGGATTCTAGCAACCGGTAATAGGTAATTTACGTGTAAATAAATATATAAAAAATGCTCAATAAGAAAAAGGTCTATTCACAGATTTACGATCATCAGTGCCCGTTTTGAGGTTGCGGAAATGAAGCTTGTTGGTTCGAACCTCGCGGGATCGTAAATTTCATTGGTTCCGGCCTGGTAAAGATATAGTGAGGTAAATATTTTATTATAATGGACAAGTAAAGAGCATGAAACACTTGTGATTTAATGCCTTTTTAAGCCAGAAATAAAAAATAAACTTTCAAGATTATAATTTTACCCCTTGTAAAAGGAGCCATGGTGGTCCAGTCGTTTAAGTATTTGCCTGCAACACAAAACTCAAATCCCGATCGTACCAATGAGTTTTTCTGAACTTAAAAAGAGTGATTAGTTACACCACGAGCTTTACGGTAAAGGAAAACATCGCGAGGAAAACTGCATAAACTTGAGAAGAAATTCAAAGGCGTATGAATAGTCGTGCTTGGGTAACGGCGGCGAACTCGCCATCCTTCATGTTAGCAAGTAAGATATAGCTCTGACAGAAAGTGGGTGCTTGGGTAATTATAATAAACCTCTGCCTACCCCTTCGGGGACTCTTATGAGAAGGCGTGAAGAGATATTATCCCTACTAATATTATAAATGCGAAAGTAACTCTGTCTGTCTGTTACCTTTTCACGCCTAAACTACTGAACCGATTTAAATGAAATTTGGTACAGAGATAGCCTAGAGCTTGAGGAAGGACATAGACATACTTTTTAATGCGAATAAGGTTTGTAAGGGGTTGCAATTGGGGATGAAAGTTTGTATGGAAGTTACGTCATTTTTGAAGCTAGAAGCTTGAAACTAATTTTTTTGTATTATATATGTACATATAAATTAATATTACATACTAAGTTTGTAAAAAAATTACACTTTATTTAGGAAAAAAATAATGCTGCTTAATATCACTTTTCCGCGCGGACGAAGTCGCGGGTACAGCTAGTATTATATAAAAAAATACTTGCAAAATCCATGAACAACGAAATATTTTTCATGATATGTGCAAGTATAAAATGTTTACTCAAAAGTCTCACGGCAATGTAGGTAATCTTTGGTAGTGGCCGTGCGGTTTAATCAGACACGTGCAAAATGTGGATATACAGTACAAAAACCTCAGACTTTTCTTATCTTAATAACAGTACATTTGTTTCACTACGAGCAATGCGGCGAAGGCGTCTGCGAGAAAACCTGCACACGTCTAAGAAATCCTACTAATATAATAAATTTGAAAGTTGGTGACGATGTTTATATTTCTTTCACACAAAAACTATAGAATGAAATTATTTGAAACTCGACACAGAGAAAGGTTATTCGCTGGATTAACACAAAATATATATATATTTTTAAATATACCGTTGAAACAACATTTTACGCTGGTGAAACCGGATACAGTAAATAAACGTGTGTCTGACGAAGATAGACGCGTCAACTGTTCTTTACATCTCTGCCTCAATTAAATTGTACCTATATATAAAAAACTCACATACACACATATCATCACGGCGAGTTCCTTACGGGGTAGTCAGAAACAAAATGCACTGTATGGATTATATAACCTGAGATGTATTGATAACCAAAGTAGTAATGACCAATAACTATTAGATAGTGTAAAGAGGTAAAAGTTTGTATATAGCAGAAAGTCTCAAACAAAACATACAAAATAAAAATACTTTCTCACCAATTTTGAGAATATACTTTCTGGGACTCTTTATAAATTGTGATAGCAGGCCACTCCGCGGGCAGAGCTTGTATAATTTTCCGGTTAAGCCCAGGAGGAAAGAAGACAACACTCATTCATATTTCCACTACACAGTTTTACGATGTATATCGAAATGAAAATACATATGAACCTTCTATATACTAACTACTAAAGATTTTGCCCCAAGTTCTACCACCCACGTACGCACAAATGTATAAAACTTATATAAAGGACATTCAATACTCGATCTAAAAGAGATTTATTTCATTTTCTATCCAAAAGCCCTTATCGCACACACCCACGTTCTACTGAAAAGTGATGTACCTAATGCGAACGACTAAATTGAGTTCGTTTTATTACTTCCTGCTTTCGTAGAGCTTCTAGGTATCTGTTTAACGGTTATTTCTTTAAAAAGAGTTAATAACTAAAAAATACCCGTAATCAAGTAGCTTTTTGAAACTAGTTGCGCCTCGCTTATTAAGGTAATGATATCGTTCTTGAAAGAAAAGGTAGATACATACATACATACATATCATCACGCCAAGTCCCTAGCGGGGTAGGCAGAGAGTATAGAGCGTCAGTTCTCTCTAGACTTACATACCTCTTTCGCTTCGTCCACATTCATCAGTCTCTTCATACATGCTCGTCGGTTTCGAGTACTCTTAACGTTCCCGTCCTTGAGACTCCGATCTATTTGATCTAGGTAGTTGGAACGTGGCCTTCCTCTGCCTCTTCTTGCACACACTTTTGCTTTGTATATCTGTTTCGTCAATCTTTCTTCACTCATCCTTTCTATGTAGGTAGTAGAAAAGGTAGATCAAGTGTTAATTTAACCTTTGAGCTACGTATGTGTGTTATATTAAAATATATATGTACATCTATGGACCTAGAAGCTCAAAATAAGAGAGAGCAGAGTTAACCTTGATCATCTGGGCAAAAACTTCGCTTTCGCAAAAGATCGAAACCATATTCCACTGCTTCTAACGAGTATTCTGTCACTGCGGTGAGTTTCCAGAAATTCATATGAAATCGTTGTGGTGGCTGAAGCGCAATCACCGTAGCTTAACTTAAGATAAAATCGGTACCGCTCCAGCTGTATGCTCAATCACCAATTTTATAATTTAAATAAGCTGTCTACATTCGAAATTTAATTAAAATCCATGCAGTCGTTGAGCGTTAAAAAGTAGCAGACATATTAACTCTCGCATTTATAATAGCAATGTCATGTATATATATGACGTTTCACTCTGGGTAAGTGATTGAGAGCCGACATTGCGACGCCGCCTATAGAATGTGAGGTCATAGCCTTTGAACGCTACGAATGCTACGATCGAAGCCTATAGAAGCTATAAAACACTGATAGACTACGCACGGCTCTGTTTGCTCGAGTTTTTGCACGCAAAAGATATATAGTCTTACTAAGCTTTGTATAATATAGCTCACCTTCCCACAAGGGTCCCCGACGGGGTAGGCAGAGGTGTATAGGCTCGTGGGGGTGACTAATCACTGTATAATCGGAATTCGAACTTGGAATCTTTGTGTTGCAATCAATTAGACGAACCACTGGCCCACCACGGCTCCTTCAGAAGCCGGTAGAATATTACTAATGATTATTTTATGGTTTATTGTATACCAATATCGTGGTAGCCGTGCATCCAAAGAGAATCTGATGGCAACAACTATATATGTACATATATAGGTATATAATCACGAATTCCCACAAAGGTCCCCCAACAGGTAGGCAGAGGTAAAAATCCTCTTTTTGTCGGAAATATATTAAGCCAACGTGACAGATAGTTTCAACATCGTAGTGTCTTAAGACAGAGTAAACATTCTTCTCCTCAAACGTGTACAGGTGTTTTCTCAATGCTTTCCTCAACCGTCTAAGGTCGAGATGTGATTAATCGTCGTACTTGCCTTCAGAAAAATGTCATTGAGTTTTGGACTTCGAATGTGCAATTTTGCTGCAGGCGACTATTCAAACCACTTGGCCTACATGGCTTACTAGTACATCGTTATTAAAAATATATATGTATGTGAGCATTGGGTATAATAGAAGATGAATGACATCATAAAAAAATTGCGATTACCGCAATTCCCCTGATGAGTGTTCGTGTTTCATTTTACATAATTCAATAGCTCCACCCAGACGTATAACCTATTAATAAAAATAGCAACACGCTGAACAAACGTTAAAAATATTATTATAATAAAACCTCGAAGGCTTAGGCCGGCATCGCTACTTCTATTGACACTACGGCTTTATTTATGAGCTAGGCCATATTGTATAGAGAACTCGGTATGGGCTGCAAACATAGATAAACTCGTCACGAGCTAAAAAAAGAACAAATGAAACCTAAAGAAGTAGGAGGGATTCGAATTCGCAATCTTTGTATTGCAGGCGACTCGAACTACTCGACCAACACGGCTTATACTAATTGCTTATTAACTTAATTAGCAAAGGTGCTAATTAGTTCTTTTTAAAACAACTTGACACAGGCTGAAATTAACAATGTATTCGCGCTGCACAATACTCAAAGGCGGACGAAGGAGTACTGCGTTTACATTTAGACCTACTTAATACGAATGTCTACAATATTGCCAAGGTTTTTCGACCATCAAAATTTATATCATTTTTTTTGTGAAATGCATGTTTTATGACCATTTATCAAATTGTTCCCTGCGGTTTCCGCCGCGTAAAGTTTTATTTCATCGGTAGATTTATTATCAAGTGAAATAAATCCCATCCTATGTATTAATCCGGCTAATATTCTGTCTGTGCCAAACTCCCACTAATTCTATTCAGCCGTTCTGGCGTGATTGAGTAACAAACGTCCTCAAAAACTTTAGCATTTAAAATGTTAATAGGCTGGAAAATTTTTTCTAGCAATCTGACAGGAAAGCAAATTAGTAAATTTATCTTTAAATATTATCATGATGAACCCATTACGAGATAGGTAGAGAGCAATCAATATACAATCAAATCTCAATATACTTAGATATAAAATAGATAAGTCGTCAAATTTGTTACAAGTAATTAATGTTCTGTGTATCTAAGCAAGATGCTTCGTCTTTTGTACTAAGCCTTTCTATATTCTCCTCCTATCTCGACTGGGTAGCTGTGTGTTGTTCTTGGTAATTGTATAAAGCGTAATAAAATAGTTCATAGATAAAAAGGAGTTTTTGTTATAGAGAAAAGAAGTTTGTAACTCAATTATTCATACTATCTGCTACGTTTCAAGCCTTAGCCAGTGTTGAATTAGTTATGATGAATGTTGTTATACAAATGAAAGAGAAAATGGAGAAGTAATTAGAATACTTTCTGTCGTAAAAACTTAAGTAATATGGAAGTAGGTGAAGAAACTAAAACCAGAACCCAATAACGTCTATTATGTAATAACTATGAAGGTATGTATGTGGTACAAGCAATATGCTTACATACAATTATATTTCACTCGGACGAAGCCGTGTGCAACAGGTAGTCAACACAGAGGTGTAATTACCGCCAGCAATTATAACGATATGCTTAAAAAAAGGGTCTTTAAATTACCTACACCCACCTTAAAAAGCTTAATCTCTCACCGTTTTGCTATATTTCTTTTTCCATATTTGTATAATAAACTTGTCAAACATTTCAACTTTCAACGGTACTCAGTGCATGAAACAGGTATTACTGACAAAATAATTACTAAAGTGGACATACGATATCACTGAAAATTTTATTTAAAATGCCTGTTTAAATTGTTCATTCTACACACACACACACACACACACACATCACACACACACCACACATAAACACAACATAATTTATTTTGTAATATCCACATTAGTTATAGTATCATAATTTGTTTAATTCTAATGCTTTCCCCCACGGGACAGGCTTTGCCTAATGTGGGGGTCAGTTAAAAATGTTTATTTGCAAAAACGTCTTGGAAATTAATTTTTATTATATTATTAAAAATTATTATTTGGAAAATAAATTATTAACCATAAATGTATACTTATAAAAATGTTCAACATAATTATTTATCATAAAAACTTTTTCGTTTCGATTTTGGTAGCTCTGACCTTTTAAACCTATATATAAAGGGAGCTTGAATGGACTCATTAAGGCCTTTAGTGATGTAGGAATGTTCTTCGCTTAGACATATCCGTATGCCATCCCAGTATGGTCCAGTATCCTACTGATGTCTTCTCTATTTCGAGCCGACTTAAAAAACGAGGTAAGAAACATCAAGCGCCTAAATTTGAGGTGGGTACCATCTATAGTAATACCATCGAACCAGCACATCGATGTAAAATATAAGACTTTTGTATTTAAAATTTTTCTTCAAAGATAATTTTTTTCTTCAATTCTTCATTCTTCTTTTGACTTCACGCCTTCCGATAAGGGTCGCCTTCCGAAGGGGAAAGATGTCTGTGGTACTACCCATACTCACTTTTCGCTAGAGATATATCGTAGGTACTAACGAGACAGATTATGATTTTATCATAATATTTTCTTAGCTTAATTCTGAAGTAGATACACTATCTATTTTATAACTTTTTTTTTATATAATACATACATACATACATATCATCACGCCAAGTCCCCAGCGGGGTAGGCAGAGAGTATAGAGCGCCAGTTCTCTCTAGACTTACATACCTCTTTCGCTTCGTCCACATTCATCAGTCTTCACACACGCTCGTCGGTACTCTTAATAATATAATATATCCTCACGCCTTCCCACAAGGGTCCCCGAAGGGGTAGGCAGAGGTGTATTAGGTAATACCCACACACCCACTTTCCGCCAGAGGTATATTAGGTGACAACGTGACAGATGGCGAGTCCATCGCCATTACTCAAGCACGACTATACATACGCCTTTGAATTTCTTCTCCGACGTATGCAGGTTTCCTCTCGATGTTTTCCTTCACCGTAAAGCTCGTAGTGTGACTAATCACTGTACTTAAGTTCAGAAAAACTCATTGGTACAGTCGGGATTCGAACTTGCGACCTTTGCGTCGCAGGTAACTGCTCGAACCACTCGGCCACCACGTCTTATTTTTTTTTATATAATTATATTTAATATGCGGTTGGATTTGTAGACTGATGATCATGATGGTATATTTACGCAAAACGGCACGACAGTTTTTCACTGATAAGCCCTCAACCGATCTTAACGTAAATTATTATAACGAAAATATTAAAATTATACATGGACTTGGCTATCGTTATTTCTTTACAGAAATACGAGAAAAACGTTTAATAAAAAGGATAAAATAGAAACTAAAGCCACTTCACCTTGGGTCAAGACAATGGTTATAAATCCCGATAGCGACAGTTTTATTGGTACCCTAATAAATTACATTAGCAAATTCCTAGCATACGGCTGTGGAAATTGATCGACGACCACGTTGGATGGATACCCTCGATTAAATTTAATTTGTTATCAACCACTTTAGTCTCTTTACTAGTATTGTAATGATGTATGTGTTAAATCTGTGGCGCGTGAAGCACTAAGCTTCAAGTAGCCCGCAAAACAAATATTGCTCTACTAGTACTTAATATTGTTCTTATATGTCAATATATAAATATGTATATAGTATGCTGCTAGTCTTCTTGGCACGTTGCCTCGGGATACCGATTTGGGACAAATATTTTATCTGTAAGTAGTTAGTTTCAACTGTTCTTTGTAAATATTATTAATTGTTGTTATTGTAAATAAACAATATTAAAAAAAAAAAAATGTAAATAATTATGTTACAAATGAAAATGATTACCATGGGATTTACAGATAAGCTAAAAAGTAAAAAGTTAAGTTAAAAAGCCGTGGTGGCCGAGTGGTTCGAGCAGTTGCCTGCGACACAAAGATCGCAAGTTCGAATCCCGACTGTACCAATGAGTTTTTCTGAACTTAAGTACAGTGATTAGTCACACCACGAGCTTTACGGTGAAGGAAAACATCGAGAGGAAACCTGCATACGTTTGAGAAGAAATTCAAAGTATGTATAGTCGTGCTTGAGTAACGGCGATGGACTCGCCATCTGTCACGTTGGCACCAAATATACCTCTGGCGGAAAGTGGGTGTGTGTGTATTTATTACCTATACACCTCTGCCTACCCCATCGGGGACCCTTGTGGGAAGGCGTGAGGATATAGTTAAGGACAAGGTTTGAAAAAAAAGACACGGCAACTCGAGTTAGCGGTCATTACATACCGAGTCGCCTTACAAGCTTCGGAGTGCACGCTAATCCGATCGCTCGCTAATTGAACCACTTTGGAGAATGTGTCCATCTGAGGCTTTCAGATTTGTTTATAAAGGGTTTAATCCGATTAACGTTTTCTGCACTCACGATCATAAAGCTTAGGGAGGCTTATTCGTTAGAAATTGCTATATTGGGTGAGTATAAGGGCGAGTACCACCGCAACAATAATTGTGTTATGGCCGAGTTGATTATGATATATAGCACTTGTTTGATAATATTTTTCTGAATTATATTTGTTAGTAACTAAACCTGTGTTACAAAAATATTATGTGTATTTACATATTTTAAACATACTTTCTGTCATCTGTCACCTGTCACGCTGGCACCTTAATATATCTCCGCCGAAGGTGTCGAATGGAGGGTGTTGATAGGCCATTGCCTTTGTGTTCGAATTAACGATATTTACAATACGTCAAAATATTAATATACGACGTGTGTTGTCAGCTTTATGTTTAATCAAGATAATAACTATTAACATATTTGACGTTCTCAATAGCAGATGAATTTCAATGAATTCATAAGTTATTCATGATAAATTATGGTTGCTGAATTAATTTCCAATTGAGTATTTACCATACTTATTATTATGCTTGGGTGAATACTCTATTAGTTATTCCATTATAACCATGCATAAGTTAGTTATTTTATTATGAATAAACGTAGTATTATACTACGTTTAGAAGTGTTATAAATGATATAAAATATTATTATATAAAACTATCCTATTTACCTATATATAATATATCCTCACGCCTTCCCACAAGGGTCCCCGAAGGGGTAGGCAGAGGTGTATAGGTAATAAATACCCACACACCCACTTTCCGCCAGAGGTATATTTGGTGCCAACGTGACAGATGGCGAGTCCATCGCCGTTACTCAAGCACGACTATACATACGCCTTTGAATTTATTCTCAAACGTATGTAGGTTTCCTCTCGATGTTTTCCTTCACCGTAAAGCTCGTGGTGTGACTAATCACTGTACTTAAGTTCAGAAAAACTCATTGGTACAGTCGGGATTCGAACTTGCGATCTTTGTGTCGCAGGCAACTGCTCGAACCACTCGGCCACCACGGCTTTTATATATATTAGAGAGAGGAAAGGAAAAACGGCTTTCCCGTTTGAATTTGGAGCTACCCGACTGGGGCAGGCCCTCTACCTTGTAAAAGTCCGTAGCCAGATAACACTATTTTTGTGTTGTGTTCTTGCGCGATGAATAAAGCTTCCAAGATCAGCTTCTTAGGGAGGGAGAGGTTATACTGTGTGGGCAGCAGATGGATTAGTCCTATTATGCTGCTAACACAGTATAACTCTCCGAACCAGAGTGACAACGCGCAAGTGATACTTCGGTATCATGAGTGTAAATAAATAAGTGTAAATAAAATAAAGGCTACGGTAAAAACTTCCCACCATGTGGGCCACATGCGTGTTAGCCACTTAAACAAAAAAAAATTTTCTTCGTAGTGTCGGGTATTGAAGGATAGTGTTGTGGGTAGGTGGAGTTTTTTTTTGTATTTGGGATATTGGCCGCTGAGGTGACAGATTGTAATTCTATAGTCGACCCTACGGTGACAGACGACAGAACGGCTGGACAAAATTAGATGAAATTTGGCACACAGTTAAATAGTTGGATTAATACATATTTTATTGCTGAAAAAAAATCATGAATGCTAAGGCTTACGCATTTATAATAATATTTATTTATTTATTTATTTGAGTTTCCAACAAGCAATACACTAAACATTCTTATGAGCTAAGTTATAATTATTATAGAATTGTGATTCCTCAGTTATAGGAAACCACAGCATGCAGTAAAAAACATTAAAGTTAAATAGAAATTCAAATAGGTTTGCTCGTTACAATTAGATTTGTGAATGTAAATTTAAATTAAGCAACGAATTTATTTATTAATTGAGGTAAGTTAAAATAAGATTTACAAAGTCGGTAACTAGACTTTTGTAGTGGTTCAGATTATTGTTAAACATATCAATGTCTCCAGAGGAACTACCTATGCGGTTGTATTGAGTAGTCATTCTACTTATTGGTGCGTGTTTGCACAGATTAGTTTTACACCTCGGAGCTTTGAACAGTACATAAGAGCGCCGCGGAAGTCGCCGAGGAATGTTGATGTCAATTTTACTGAGGAGTTCTGGACAGTCAATATAATTGTTGAACGTATCCCCCGAGCGGCTCGCGTTTCGGTTACAAATGTTTTATCTAAATTAATTCGAGATACGGTTTCAGACAATACAACGCTTGCTTGGGAACAGCTGCTGATTTTTCCATATTCAGTACTACATGTCGTGAAAAATACTTCATCATCATCATCATCCCTCACCTCAAATATAAAGATGAATTGTCGAAATCCTCTTGACCCAGCCGTTCTAAATTACAAAAAATTTGAGATGAGTGACAATAAGTATCGACATGTAGAGTCTAAATTAAGTGATGGCGATGTAAAGGGTGCAGCTCGCCTTCTTTTTTCCAACGATACGCTAGCTGCAAATGATGCGGACACGTTGGATGCGTTGCGCAGTAAGCACCCGCTGCCAGCTTTCACCTCCAACCTCCCTGACTCGCCCCAACCATCCGACGTTTCACTCCAAGTATCATCTGGAGACGTTCTTGACGCTGTTTTGTCCTTCCGCAGTGGCTCGGCCGGTGGTTTAGATGGTCTGTCGCCACAACACCTAAAGGACTTGCTTGTTGGAACACCAGGCGAGTCCTCCGAGGCACTGTTGAAGGCCTTGACAGACCTGATCAACTTAATGTTGTCAGGTAAGGTCCCCGGGGACGTCCTTGATGTGCTGTATGGAGCCAACCTATGTGCTTTGGCTAAGAAGGATGGTGGTATTAGACCAATTGCCGTCGGTACGACGTATCGCAGACTCGCAGCTAAATTATGCTGCAAGTCTGCGGTTCTTGATCTGACCACCTATTTCCGGCCTAAGCAGTTAGGTTTTGGTTCGAAGGGTGGTTGCGAGGCTGCTGTTCACTCTCTTAGAACTCTTCTGTATAACCGAGGAGCTGAGGTAGTGTTGAAGGTGGATGTTAAAAACGCTTTCAACAGTGTAGATAGGGGTACCTTGTTGACGCAGGTGAAACAAAAAATCCCTTCGGCTTTTAATTTTATGTGGCAATGCTACAGCTCTCCGACTAAATTGATGTATCAGGACAATCTCATTAACTCATCTGTAGGTTGTCAGCAGGGTGACCCTCTTGGGCCGGCCATATTTAGCCTTGCAATACACCCTATAATTTCAAAACTAAATTCTAAATTCAATATTTGGTATTTGGACGATGGGACCCTGGGCGGTGACGTGAATTCGGTACTGTCAGACCTCCAATTGATTATTTCCGAATTCAAGTCAATCGGACTTGAATTAAATTTTTCGAAGTGCGAACTTTTTATCTCCGATCTCACTTCGGAGATTGAACGTTCCACTATTTCAAAATTTTACTCCCTGGCTCCAAATATAAATATTTTAGACAAAAATTCACTTCGCCTTTTAGGATCTCCTATCTACGACGAGGCTTTCCCCTCATTTGCGGACGAACAAATTAAAAATTTCCAAAAATCATCAGACCACTTAGTCAAAATTAAGAGCCATATGGCTTATTTCATTATTAGGCACTGTCTATTTGTACCCAAATTTACCTACGTTTTACGTAGTAGCCATATGTGGAAAGACCGTAAAATTTTACACAGTTTAGATGACACAATTAGGTCTACCCTCTCATCAGTTTTAAATATATCTTTTGACGACCGCTCGTGGTCTCAGGCCTCCCTTCCTATTAGGTTCGGAGGTCTGGGAATACGCAAAATTTCCGATGTGGCTTTACCGGCTTTTCTGGCTTCAGTACATGGTGTGCATAACCTCATAGGAAATATTCTTATTACGTCACTTAGTGGCTGTGAGGTTTCGCACTTGGCTGAGGCCAGAGATGCCTGGATTATGGCATGCCCAAACACAGACGTTCACCTTAGTCCGCACATACAAAAACAATGGGATGAGCCTATCAGTAGGTTGGCCTATAATGCACTTCTCGATAGTGCATTCAACTCTGCTGATAGAGCCCGTCTCCTGGCAATCGCTAGATGGGAGTCCGGACTCTGGCTTCATGCATTGCCCTCTTAATATCGGTACGCTGTTAGATGATGCAACCTTCAGATTGTGTGCGAGCCTACGTTTAGGCGCTAAATGTATTGTCCCACATCGGTGTCACTGCGGGGATATTGTCAATGACTCCGGACACCATGGTCTATCCTGCATTAGCGGTGCCGGCCGGATATCACGTCATTCCTCCATAAATGACTTGATACGCCGGGCTCTGGTCAGCGCCGGCGTGCCTGCTGTGCTGGAACCAGTCGGTCTCGCTCGCGGCGATGGCCGGAGGCCGGACGGTATGTCTCTGATGCCATGGAGGATGGGTCGGCCCTTAGTGTGGGACGCTACGTGTGTCGATACACTGGCTCCTTCCCATCTTCCTGACACATCGGTGGCGGCCGGCGCCACTGCTGCTCAGCAGGAGTGCCTCAAGCGCCGCAAGTATGCCTGTCTCGGGTCAGGTTACATATTTGCTGCATTTGCGGTTGAAACTCTGGGGCCTTGGGGTCCTAAGGCTCACCATCTTTTTAAAGAGGTCTCGCGCCGTCTAGTCGAGGCCTCTCGTGACAGGCGGGCTGGAACATATCTCGCTCAGAGAATCAGCATTGCTATCCAGCGTGGCAATGCTGCTAGTCTTCTTGGCACGTTGCCTCGGGATACCGATTTGGGACAAATATTTTATCTGTAAGTAGTTAGTTTCAACTGTTCTTTGTAAATATTATTAATTGTTGTTATTGTAAATAAAAAAGTATGTAATTGTTGAACATTTTAAATAGAAAAATTAAATCAGAAACAGTACGGCGCGTTTCTAGAGAAATTAAATTGAAATAACTAAGTCGGTCGTTGTATGACTGTAGCAAGTGCTTTACTCTAAATCGAAAGGCAAGATGACGCGTAAATTTTTTTTGTATACATTCAATTCTGTTTACATAGGTCCGATATGTGGGGTTCCAGGCTGTGCTGCAATATTCTAAACGATTACGTACGCAGCTGTTAAATAGAATGATAGTAGTGGACGGTTTTTTAAATTCCTTAGACATTCTTAAAACAAAACCAAGAGCCCTATATACCTCCGTGATTGTTCTGTCAATATGTTCTTTAAAGCGCAAATTACTGTCCAAATAGACACCCAAGTCTCGAATAACATTGACTTCTTTAAGTGTTTTACCCTGGATATTGTACTCTGTTTGTATTTTATTGCGCTTTCTGGTAAACTTAATATGGTAGCATTTGCTGCAATTTAAATACATTTTGTTAATAGCACACCATTGGCTTAATCTGTCTATGTCTGTATAATAGAAAAAGTAGTAATAGAAATGATATTAAAATACATTATATATATTCGATTCGATTATATATATATAAATATATTACAGGTATATAGGTAATAAGAGTTGTAATAGCTTTTCGATAGGGAACAAGTGTGACAGTGTACACTGTAGGTACGTCTTGTGTGAACAAAAGTGTGAAATGGAATCTAAGGTTTCATATGTGTCATGGCTCGTTGCCAAAGGATTCCAGTTAGCCACATTTGGATCTAATATCCGACTTAAAGCCGCAACTACACTGATAATGCGCTACAAGCTTTTAAGAGCAAGTCATGTTCAGGGATCAGGGATTTATTTTATAAATACGAAGTAGACGGCCTCTTCAAACGCCTAACCTAAACCTTTGCACTCTTGAATAATGATGGCTAAAGTACCTCCTTAGTAAGGCTCGAGAGACTAATTTTAACGTTTGGAAAACAGCTGCATATAGGTACGCATAATTAAAAAAAATCCTGCCTGATAAAATGACGAAGAACATAAAAGTCGTAAGTCTCTAAAATTTTTTTTAAGGAAAATTTACTCAACGTAATAATTATATTTGGCAGTGGCCAGAGCAATCCCTCGCAGCAAACTAGTCGCAGAATTGATCCAATTACAAACCCTTTACGAAAAGGTCTTGTATCAAATTATAGAATTATTTATGTGCAGTTAGGTATGCAACTGCGCGTAGCACAAGAGTGCTACGACAAGTTTCTTAACAAGCTACGGGAGGAATTGCTCCACAAGGTATGCCACGTAACCTCGAATATGTCTTTCTATTTTACTTCAAGCCAAATAACGCGTAAAACTATTCTAGAGCGCATAACCATGCTTGGTCATGCTACATTGAGTCAGAAGCCCGTTAAGCCTTCATAAACTTACCCTAGGGATGGTGCGAGACCGTATAACTACCCCTATAGTAACATTTTCTGCATAAAATAATTTGGTAAACGATATTACTTTCTTACATATTCTGTTGAACAATTATATTGCTTGAGCAACAATGTGCTATAAGGATATAAGTAGAGAATAGATATAATAATTGGTGTAAATACGCACTGGAAAACGTAACATCTTAGAGAACCCGCCGCTAAGCAAACGATTTTTCCATGCGAAATAGGCCTTGGTATAGACTATCAGGGTTAGACCCTAAAATATTTACTTTACTCATAACTATTTAAGCTACTAAGGCAACCGATTATGTAACTGAAATTAATTGATTATCTAGGAGTAATACTAGTGTATAAAGCTACGATACATAATAAATATAGAATCGACATAGCAACAGGTCTTTAGCGCTAGTGAACATTTTTGATGAACTTCCGATACCAAAGTTTTTCCTCTTCTGATTTTATTATGAAGAGTTCTTAGTAGCAGAATGAACAACATACATAACATCACGCCGAGTTTCTCACAGGTAGGCAGCAAGTAGCGCTCCATTTCTGTCTAACTTACGAGTAGGTACATACCTCTTTTGCTTCGTCCACATTCATCTCTATATTAATGCACGCCCTTGAGTCCTTGAGTCTGATGGATTTAATGCAGGTAGTTGGAACTAGGCTCTTCTCGTTCTTCTATATACTTTTCATTCACTAATCCTTTCTATATGTCCAAACCAATGTATCACACCTTTCTTCACGCCAATTGCTTTGCCAATCTCTTCATTACGGATTCGATCTAATATCGTTAGACATATATTTCGTTACACACATTTTTCGAAGGGAATGCATCTTAATTGCATTTATACTATTTTCATGACCTTTCATTCCTCTGACATACTCAGTGTTCGCTGAGACACTAATATCGCGTTTTGCACAGTAATTCGTGGTCAGAATTTTACACCATAGCCCATACACTTTATTAAACCACATGACATAACCTAGTTTGTGTAACAAAACGATTGTATTTCAAAAGGTCAATGTGAAACTGAATGAATAAGTATAACACAATATGAAGAGATAAAGTTGAATGTAGTATAATTTTATTTCTAAATATTAAAATAACTTGAAGTGAACCTTTGTTATTATAAAACGAGTTCGACGTAATAATAACAAGACTCCGCAACGCAAACTTTAAAATAATATGAGACTAATTAAAATAACGCTCTGAATTATTTTACTTTCATTAAAATGGATTGGATAAAATGTTTATCACAATTTGGTACATTACGAAACCGGTGAGCATGTATGAAGAGACTTATGAATGTGATGAAGAACGTAAGAATTGCTCTACTCTCCTTTCCTACCCCGTGAGGGACTCGGTGCGATGATATGTACGATGATATGCGCCCTAATGGAAACGCCTTTATCCGCTAAAACCCTTTGTAAAGGATCCATTGATGAATCTTTATTCGATGATAATTTTCGAAAGAATTGGTAAGTAAGAAAGGTGGTAGGAACATCAATGTCTTCCACTGGTAATAATAAAAAAATGTAGCCATCTTGCATACTAAAACAAAGCGCCGTACATAGGTTCGATCTCCAAACGCATATTTGTCTAGTTGTGTGTCTAAGGACTAAGTTCAATATGATTGAAATAGTCAAACATCAAAGTAATAGTGAGCCGCAGTGGCTGTGGTTCAAGTAGTCCCCTTCAAAGTTCGTTTAATATATATCGGCGTCTATCTTACAGCATTCTTTTGTAGGGTAATGTTGTCAACATAAGGTCTATTTTTGTTAGAAAGAATATTGTAAAATTAAAGAAAAATTGTGGAGAAAAACTTCATGTACCTACAGCTAGATTATTGTCGCGCAAGGTTTACGCTTAATTAATAAGATACCTCAGACAATTATTGAATTACCTTTTCTAGAGTTTAAAGCCGTCATTAAACGTAAACGAATTCAAAAACTCTTGTATACAACATCAAATTATTTGAATGATGGCCATGCATGGCAATTAATTGCTCCTCTTGTAGAGTGGTTATATGTAAAATAATCGCTAGGAATCTTGAAGTTCGTCGTGTAAGAAAAAACTCTATGATTCAGTTTGAACCGAACATATATACATGTCATCACGCCGACTTCCACAACGTACAGACAGAAAGAGAAGAGCGTCAGTCTTCTCTAGATCTTCTGACCCCTTTCGCTTTAACTAACTTCGCTTGTCTTTTATACGTACTCACTAGCTTCCACGTACGGTAATCGTCACGTTTCTATCTTGAATTTATTCTGAAGAGTATAATTAAAGTTTATTGCTCAAATAATCAAACTCACACACGAAGCTTTATTTTAATACATACATTGTAAATAGGTACGGCGAAATTATAATTATATTATTCAAGACAAAGTGATTTATATTTATTGCATTTAGTCTTTTACTCATACCGCTACATGTTTAGATATTTGTCTTACGAGAGTGTTTCACATAATTACAAAAACATACTCCTGATGAATTGTTTTCCTTGTAACCAATCGCTGTTAAATGGAGTTTTCGTGTGTTATGTTTTTATTCTAGTAACCAACATAGCGGCTGCTTTGGGAACATACAGCTCACCCGCTTAAACTGATTTATAATGTTATTTCAACTCCTTTATTGCATACATTTTAAAAGCGAATCGAAGTCGTATGTAATAGACCTGCTTGAGTTAGAGATGGACTAGCCTTTTGCTTCCTTGCAAACTGAAATATATTTCCAGCGAAAATTGGGTGTTCGTACACCTAAGCCTAGCTCCTTGAAGTTTTTAGTGGGCGTAAAATATATTTATAGACTAGGTTATGATTTTTTTCTTCAGCTTGGCAACTTCAGTCCGTTTTTTCAACAAGAAATTTCACTTACTGTTTTTAGACTACGTGACGTGACACGACACCGTTATTGTATGAACTGCTTTGCGCACACAACACTCATACTTTAGCATTGAACAGTTAAGTTAAGCGTAGACTACGGAATGACTACACATGAATATGTTAGATAAAACAGTTCTCTTTTTATCTCGTTGCCACTAGTCCTTCTTTTAATCCCACTTGCCTACGTACCAAATGTACCTTTATGTTCCAGCGAATTATGAATATTGGTGGCAATAACTTTTTATAGGCTTTTTATTACTGGAATGTAACGTGAATGTCGCAGCATCATTCTGTAGCGTCGTTTTCAGTATAAAATTATATCTTAGACGAGAATCGGTAGAACTTTTTATCATGCTTCAAGAGACTAATAAGGTATTTAAATCACGGATGGGAAGTATATTCGAAACCGAGGATCATGAATACAGATAAAGAGGTCGGTAAGTAAGAAAACCGGATACTCTCACTGTCTGACGAAAGATGGCGTCATGATATAATTGTTGTGAAAGGATAAGGTTTACAAATTTCGGTGTATGTATCCCGAATGATCTTTTTTAACTATGAACTAGTAAATAATACTAGCACTATTTTTGCTTACTTTAATAATGTCGACTCAATTGAGTTGGATGTGAGCTTTAATGTTATACCGGAGGAAGTTGCCAAATCTAGAGGACTTAGTATCGCCATTGTTCGATTAAGTAGCAAAAGACACGGCACGAGAGAATACACAAAAAAGAAAGAAATGCCTTAAATAGAAAAACATGGCCAATATTGTGTGAACATCCTACAAACTAAATAGAAGGATATGCATCATAATTGCACCGCTTCATAGCACCCAGCCCTGCTCTAACTATATGGGAAATTAGAACTGCGCAGCCCCGAGGGTATACATCGTGGCACGGCTACATTGCAACTTTCATTAGCGTTCACTCCTAGCGTCCTCTACGTAAACATGCTGCAGTGTACACGGTATATTGCGAAATTTACCCGCTTTAAACTAATTACCTTGTTGCAGTAATTACGGTCATAGGAGCATTATCATACAAAATAAACAGGCCCTAATGTGAGCTCGTGCCACATGCAAGTAAGAAGCATGTTATAAAGACGACCTGAATGGTAAAATATAAAGCCGGGTACGAGTGTAAAGCCGGGTCCAGACGTGTGTAACGTGAAATGTAAGATTACGTGTAATGTAACACGAATTCTACGTGTGGACGTCACTACGAGCATTACATGTAACGCTCGCGCGGCGCTCGGTGTTGATCCATCGGCTGTCGGTTTTTAGCGCGAACACAAAGGCGCTCGCAGTGCTCGCAGTGCTTTGAGTTCGTGTGCCGTCCACACTGTTGACGCTAAATTACACGTAATCTTACATTTCACGTTACACTCGTCTGGACCCGGCTTAACGGCTCTTTTAGATAAGTAGGACGACTATTAATACCAAACATATATGGTGTATCGCGGCATACAATTTTATCTTAAAATAGTTGTGCTTGAAAGAACTAGCGCTTTACTCTCTCTGCCTACCTCATAATGAAATTGACGTCACGTGACATGATTCGTAATATGCAACAATTACACTTACAATTGTGAAACGTTATAAGTTACGTATTAATTTATATAATAATTTTAAGCTTAAATTTGCCAAGGACAAACTTCGCTCTAAGACTATACATTTCAAGGTAAAGTGAAATAAATATGCGATTCCCCGCCTGCTTCAACCATTTAAAACTTGAGACTGCTGTGTTGTAAGTAACCAAATTTGCATAATGTTCAGGGTACGCCCCAGCAATGAGATAGTTGTTTCGTAGTAATATATCAGAGATGTTTTAGAAATGCTGTAGGTCTCTACGACAGTACCACAGAGGGCGTTCCGCGCTAAACTAACATTTAGAAAGAAATATTCGCATCGCAGTACACGGTACATAAGTGCAGGCTGAAGTGGGATCCGTTGATTGCATACAACTATAACACGGCCGTTGTCCTGTAGCAATATTAGCACATACTATCTCAGTATATAAATAATTAAATTTATTATTAAAAAAATATATATATATCTGAAATAGGGACTCATATACACACGGGCACACACATACATACCCACACATGCATACCCACACACACGCAGACTTACAGTTTTAAACATAAGCACAAAACACACTCACCCATCCACCCACACACGTACGCACACATACACACACCCACACACTTACGCACAACACACAAGCACACACACAAACACATTTATGTTAAGTACTTGGTCTACGTTTTACATTAGCCTTCATCTCTGTTTAAAAAAAAAAAAAAAATAAAAAAAAAAAAAAAAATAAAAATATGTGTGAAATACCTTAATAGATTTAGTAACTACTTCTTACTTTCCTTTATGCACTACAACATTATCATTGTATCCTAAAATCTAAAAGGGAGGCCAGGAGACCCTTACCACAGGGCAACCTAGTTAGGGCTCCTGACTCCCACCTGCAAAGCTAATTTACTGCTTTATTAAAACCCTGTATTACTGTACTAAATTTTTGTATGTGGGAAGAATAAACTATTTTTGAATTGAATTGAATTTGAATATATACTTAACAATATTAGTTGTAAAAAAGACGAGCATGTATGAAGAGACTGATGAATGTGGACGAAGCGAAAGAGGTATGTAAGTCTGGAGAGAACTGGCGCTCTATACTCTCTGCCTACCCCGTTAGGGACTTGGCGTGATGATATGTATGTATGTAAGATATGATGCTGCGCTGCGAAAAAAAAAAGACGCTGGCTGGGTGGCTATACAACGCAAAGAATATAGTTCGAATCCCGACTATACCGATATATTTTTCTGAACTTAAGTACAGCTTAAGCTGAAGCCTTCTAATGAAAAAAAACTCATGAGGAAATAATATGCATGTTTGTGAAGTAATTAAGAGAGGAATATAACGTTTTGCTTTTATCTGTTATGTTGGCACCTAAATATATCTCAGGCGAAATGAAGGTGATGCCTCTGGCTATTCATTAAGGGACCCTTGGCGTGAGAATATATATATCTGTAAAAATGGTGCGGCAAACGCAATGTGGCAACTGTGCCGAAGCCTCTTTAATTACATACCTTTGTTACCACACGAACGCGTCGTCTACATTTTGATTAGAATAATAGTAAATACCAAAACCTTACAATATACAAATGCGGTAGCAATTATCCATTCATAACTTAATGAAATTACACAGTTTCCGAAATGAAATTGTACCTTACTTTAAACAAACCAAGTTACAAAGTAAGCAAGATTTGACTCAACGTTTGTTTGCGAAAACAATTTGCTTGCCGCCAGTTCCTTCATTGGTGATGCTGGCAAAATGTATTATTTGACTTTCCTTGCAAGTAAATTGTATTTCAAATTCATTTATGTATATGGAGGAAGCCGTGGTAGCGCGATTCTCGCAAGCAACGCAAAGGTTTGCAATCTTTCGTCTCCCGTCACTTCGAATCCTGACTATTCCTACACACATATATATACATATATATGTATATATACCTAATCATCGAAGGAAATCATCGAAAGGAAACCTTAAGTTTGAAAAGAAATTAAAAGATAGGGAACTTTTACACTGTTATGTATTTTGTACTTTTTCTTACAACTGCCTACCTTCGGGAGACGCTTGCTATTTCAAAGAATTTAAAATATATATTAACTTGTATCGTAAGAAAAGACAAACAGTTGCCTAGAAATCTATATCTGACAACCGTCTGGTCTTGTGGTTAGAGCTCCTGACTGCGAAGTATTTGTACCTTAGTCTTGGATGTCTTGTGTATATATGTATATATCTTTATATATATAATTCTTCTGTGAGTGTGTATGTCACTGAACTCCTCCTAATCGGCTGGACCGATTTTAATGAAATTTTCTGTGTGTGTTCAAGGGGATCTGGGAATGGTTTAGATTCACAATTGGACCTGATAGGTGGCGCCACTGGGTCCGTGGCTTTAATTTTTTCTCCCAAGCGAAGCTGGGCGGGACAACTAGTCTATCTATATAAGTAAATATATCGTTGTCTGGTTACCATAACACAAGCTTTGCTTAATTTGGGACTAGGTCAATTTGTGTGGAATTGTCCCAAGTATTTATTATTATTTAAAGTAAATCTCGTCGTTGTCTCAACAGAATCTCGATGCGACGGCCGTTGATATGTCATCGACTTTTTCATTAGCCGTCGTTGCTTTCACTCCAGGCACCGATATGAGGGCGAACCACCACACGGGAATCGAAATAGGTGAATTGGATTTTCTCGTCGAAGTTAAGTGCTTTAGCTGTATTTGTGTTAGCCAAAGCGTAATAAAATTGCGAAAGCAATGAGCCCATAATTTAATCCTCGCACATATTATGCATTAACAAGGTTGTATCTTGCTTGCTAGAAAACAGAGATATCAAAGTGAAAATCGAAAATAGAGTGTTTTCTATAAAAGTAACCAACGAAAGGTTAATTTTACAGCACGTATAATGTTATTGTAATAGCAACGTGAGAGAGACTGTACTTTAATTACGGCGTGTACTAAGTAACTAGCCAGACTACGGTGTAATTAGCTCAGATGACTCACTTACTGTTGGTACGAAAGTGCCTCTAAGAGCCCATTCGAATAGGTGTATAGTCTTGTTTGCATGCGCATTGCATACTTACTGGTAGTTTTTTTATTTAATATTCTAACTTAAGCTGTGACTATAATGAAAGGCAATTTATTCAAAATATTTATAAAAAGTTTAGTAGTTCATAGACAAGGCCGCCTTGATTTGAAGCTGTAGTATTTCACCTGACTTGAGAAATAAAAATTGCGTAAAACTTGAGCATACGTTTGAACATAAAATCGATGACGACGAATCGAAGAACTTTATGTTTTTGTTACGTTGGAATGTAAGTATATATATATCCGGTGAAAGTCAGGTTGGTCATACCTCTGCCTACCCTTACGAAGACTCTTGTGAATATTTGTTTTTATAGTTTAAAAAAACATTGGTCTTGTAAACCAAAATTAAGCAAATTCTTTAAAAACTTCAAAGAAAAAGATTATCTTCATTTTTAATCTCCAAAATTAATATTTTTTTTAAATTATTCTTTGAAATTACAAAAATAATTTTATCTTATTTATTAATTTTTATTTCAATAATTATAATAAAAATAAATCTCTATTATTTTTATAAAACATATATAGGTACATAAATATTCCAAATTTAAATGCTGTATTTCATGCCCATTAATTATAGATTGAACCGCACGAGAAAAACTGCATACGTTTGAGAAGTTACAGTCACCGACGTATTTACCGTTATTTGTTATATCTGATAAGAGTAAAAGAGAGGAAAAGAAAAATCAAGATCAACATACATGATTTATATAAGGGACTAATTCCCAGTCTTAACGTACCGAGAGGTCAAAAAGATTTTTGGACATAGAGAAATTGTAGCTGCATCAAAGACGCCGACAAAAACCCACCTCTTAAAGGTATGATGATATATACAGAAGCATACATTACATATATATACGGTTATAGCGTCCACCTACCTCATAATGTCCCATAAACCATAAGATTTCATATCACAATATTGATATAATTTATACCCATTAGAAGGTACAATATTATGTGCGCTGTTAAAAGATATTGATCCTTGTTTATTTCTCACAGATGTGACAGTGATTAATATTGTTATGACTCATGGATATATAACGGTGCGTATGTCTGTTGTTATCAGTCATAGCGTTACAAGATATGGGTTATAGTTACACGTGCCCCGTATTAATATAAATAGGGGTAAGAATTAGACAGATACGGTTCGTGAATCGCGAATAACGATTGTGGACGGATCACATATACATGTTACGGACTTAATTTATTATCGTTAGTGAAACTTAAGCGGGTATACTATTGCTTATTGACTGGAAAGATATCGACCAGTGTTCTTCCATGTCTGGTTTTGAAACATAATATTTGTACCAACAAAGTTATCATCCGTATGTATTGAAAGCTTAAAAAGCGCTAGTTTCGTACAACCTGGATTAAAGAAATTATTATTAGCTCTAATCTGCAATTAATGTTTAAAAGATAAACTAATACTTAGTGGCTCGAATTATTTACTGTTTCCTGCCACTGAGTATTTTTTACGTCTTTCAAAAGTTGTTAACGATAGTCTGATAGTCAGCAATATCTTATAGACTAGCGTTGTGGAGTTACTGCAATCGTAACATGAACGGGCCCCACTTCTTGCGCCATTTCTTGTGCAGTACCATTTAGCAGCGATCTCCTCTAAGAAATTTATGCTACGTGCAGTAAAAATTTTATATCGATATATATAAAAATGTTATGTTGGTTTGTGTACGCTTCAATAACTCAAAAAGTACTGCACCGATCGAGCTGAAATTTTAGCATGATATATCCGCATCAAGGATTGTTTTTATGTATTTTTTTAAACAGTCACATATCCACAGCGAAGCATGGCAGGGTACAGCTAGTTTTTTTTATATAGATATGCTCGATTTAGTTATAACTAAGGAAAAATATTTAAAAAGCCTTTGGGAAAATTTCCAACATAAATATGAACTGAAATAAATTTGCATCATGCATGCATTTATTATGTTTAACGATTGTGACCTAAACGGTAGCCACAATGACGACTACAATAAATCAAGGAATATACGAGAGAATGCACCACACAACGAATGGAATTAAACAATTATTTAAATGACTGTTGCCGAAATAATAATAATAATAAATTTATTTATTCAGACAGTGTCCATTTTGTTAGTAAATGATTTTCTTACATCTATGTTAGTAAATATAATTTAGCGACACATGTGTGCATAAATGCTGGTCAGATATATTCAAATAGGATTATCTGAAATGAGAATGATATGCAAATGGCGAATGTTCTGTTCGGTGCGCCTGTGCGCGCTAATGCGAATTAATTGTTTCGAACCAAAGTACATAATAAATGTTAGAATTATTTTTATTCACGCTCATCCCTTGGGACATAACAACTTGGGATATATCATGTTTCAGTTTTCTTAAGATCCTGATAAGCTTGTTGTGACTGGCAAGGATTCAATTAGTAACAGGAGGCTCACGGCTTAACGTTTTATTATTTGTGGCGTTGAGCGTTACGTTTATAAATCTAAGCTTAGGTGCTTAGGTCCCAAAATAGTACGAAATTGACGCTCTATTTTCTCAGCTTTGTGTGAGCCCAGTTTTTGTAAGTTGTCCAAAATTGGTGCCCGGGATTATTGAAGGCTTAGCTGGTGTAAAGGTGGTATTTATTACCTCTTAGACAGTACAAATATAATTTCATTAAGTATGACGTTGGATTTGGATATGAACGTACATTATGATTATATTATGCAGTAACATTTATACGTTAACACACAACATAAAAATATGGCGTAAGCCTAGATTTTCTAAGACGGCATCGTGCCCGAAAATGATACCTAGCACTTAAGAACTAAATTATTTGTTAGTGGTGTCCTTCTGGTAAGTTTTTTATCATTTGCACAGTAAGATTTCGATTAAGGTATACATTTCAATATTATTATTAAACTTACCTCTAACTCAATATGGCGTCGCTACGTATAATTATAGTGACTGTATTGGCACTTGCCACGTTTACATGTAAACTCAAACTTGTATTAGTGATTTCTATGTTAGCCTTTAAATAATCCTCACGCCTTCCCAAAAGGGTCCCCGAAGGGGTAGAGAGGTAGAGATGTATAGGTAGTAGGTACCCACACACCCATTTTCCGCCAGAGGTATATTTTAGGAGCCGACGTGACAGATGGCGAGTCCATCGCCGTTACTCAAGCATGACTATACATACGCCTTTGAATTGCTTCTCAGACGTATGCAGGTTTCCTCTCGATGTTTTCCTTCACCGAAAAGCACGTGGTGTGACTAATCACTGTACTTAAGTTCAGATTCACTTTAAATAAATTAATAAATATCAAAATGATGAGCTCTCTCTCTGAGAAAGAAACTCATTTCCACGTACGTACACTATTTATCTGATAAACCAGGTCTGGTTAACCAGCTAGCCGTACAAGATGTCCGAGTAGCATTCGAGTCGTCGGAAATTGCAATCGTAACCTCCCTCGTTTATGATTCTTGAGACTGGATTGCACTACTCTGAGGAACAGATACTAAAGTATAAAGCGCGCATTTATATATGTTCCGTACCTTCAAAGTTTTATTGTTTGCATAAAGATGTTACTAGATTTATATGACAAAATGTAATACAGGTGTTACGCACTAGCTGTTATCATTGCAATGTATTTATAATACTTAGTTCCTGTTATCATATAAGCCTATTACGGTGGGTCTTGTAGCATGTATAATAATATAATAATAATATATCCTCACGCCTTCCCACAAGGGTCCCCGAAGGGGTAGGCAGAGGTGTATAGGTAATACCCACACACCCACTTTCCGCCAGAGGTATATTAGGTGCCAGCGACCAGCTAGGTCAAAGCGATCGAACACACAAGGGTGGGAGCGTTTAAGAGTACTCAAAACCAGTGAAAAAGTATGAAGAGAGCCTTTCAGTTTAGAGCATTAAAGAAAATAAAAGTTATCTGGAAATGCATTTTATAGCACCATTCACCATAAACTCTCCGCCCAATAAATAGTGAAGGCAGCCAACAACAAATTTTTTGTCCCTTGCGCGCGGTGGAAACCCAAACTTTACAGTTGAAAAATGTGAGAGTATTTTGGAAGCCTGACCAGTTGACAAAGCGTCTAACTTTAGAAGTTGGCCTCGTGAATTGGTCGCTTGAGATTTACATCGGATTGTCTATCGTTCGGTCGTAATGGCGTGTTATTTGTAAACACATGTTTCATATACATAAGTAAAAATTGTGTTAATCTCATGATGAAACAAACTGGACTCTTTGATTACGCAAAGAGGCTTTAGATGAGTTCCATAATGATACAAAATTCACTAGTAGCTTTAGGAATTTTAGTGTCGCTAAGAGCAAGTATACTTAAAGAAAAATTGTTTCGAATTTGATTCATAATATTTTATATTACCAAGGTATGTACATATTCACAACGTTAATTAATTCAGAATATTAACTATATTCGGCAGTAAAAGATCATATTCTGGAATGCATCGAGAACATAATTCAAACGTTTAAAATGAGATACTATTACAAATATAATATCTGGATAAGAATTTCACCAGCGAGATGAGATAGCGCGCGTGAGAATGACCTCAGAGCCGTTAGCACGTATTGGTGGGAGCATCGATACCGTCAGAGTTAAGCAGAATAGGAACATTATCCTTCTTTATTCCCAGATTTATTGAGAATCGATACATTCAATTATACGCCGTCTCTGTTGATTTAGTACATTAATATAAAATCTCTCTGTCGACGAACATAAGGTATATAATTTTAAGAGTAACTACATTATAAGCATCATAAAAAACTGCTATTGTGTATTTCTTGACTCTCTGGTGTAGTGGCACGAGCTCCTGGCTGCGAGGCTCGAGGTCGGTGATTCCCGCTGGAGGTAAATATTTGTTTGATCATTACTATGTATGTACCTATGTCATGGATATCCTATGTATTACCTTATCTTAATATATATAAATTACGTGTCACGTTGTTTGTCCGCGATGGACTCCTAAACTACTTAACCGATTTCAATCAAATTTGCACACCGTGTGCAGTTTGATCCAACTTAAAAGACAGGAAAGCCTACATCGCAACTGGGCCCGATAGGTGGCGCTGCAATCGTGTTTCAGGAAGTTTAACTTTTTCATCCGGGTGAAGCTGGGCGGGGCAGCTAGTGTATATATATAATCGTGTAGTTCCCATACGGTTTGCTTATTATGGAACTAGCAAATTTTTCAGGCCTTTCCACTTTCCACCCCTTTAGGGTGATCTGATAAGAACATAATGAAATTACATTCAAGAGAAACTAGCGCTCTACTCTTTATGTCCACCGTATATGAGTCTTAGATGTACATATTATATGTGCTAAGCTATAGTTTATTGTTGTTTGATATAAGTTCACGCCGAGTCCCTAACGGGGTAGGCATAGAGTATAGAGTGCCAGTTCTCTCTAGACATCCATACCTTTTTCGCTTCGTCCACATGCGTCAGTCTCTTGACACATTCATACTTGACACATTAACCATGGAGTTTCTTGCCGGTTCTTCTCCATGGAAGCGACCAACCCGAAACGTGCTTCTTTTTCAACGTTTTATGAGTCCCCACCTGGGCCTATGTGAAATAAAAAGATTTTGATTTTGATTTTGACTTTGACACATTCTCGTCGGTATTTATCCAGATAAGTGAATATTCAAATATAAATGGAACGAAATCGAAAATGTTTTACGTACAACTGTATTCCTCAGAGCTTTTGGGATAGAGAGCCTGTCAACACAGACAGGACTAGCGTACATTATCTATAACTTATCTGGAGTGGTTGACACGTGACACAAAGCGCCCTTTACACCACACGGGGCAAAACTGCGTGAAATTGCCACGTAAACTTCGAAATATGAAATCCTTGTTTGCGAAGGATAACATATAATGTACGTAGAACGAGGCCGCATCCTAGCCTGCAATCAGCTTATGGCGTCGAGTGTAATACCGTGGGGAGCGAGTCTATCACAGACAATGAGTAACCCTTTACCGTGATATGGGTTGAAGGTCCGTTTTTTTATTCTTTTATTTTTGTAATCTCCGACAAATGTTATATAAATACGGTCAGTTTCTCCGCTGACATTTGGTTTGAAAATTCAATGAGCTTGTGCTTACGAGCCCGGTGTTTTCTAAAGCTCGAATAATAATATATCATCAATATGCCATAATAAATCACAGCACAAAATAAAATAAATGAACATTACAATTTACTTATCGTTACATCATGTAAAATGTCACCAAACAAAATGGGTTAAATTTATAGTAGAAATTTGCACTTGAAAAATAATAATAATATCCTCATGCCTTCCCACAAGGGTCCCCGAAGGGGTAGGCAGAGGTGTATAGGTAGTACCCATAGACCCACTTTCCGCCAGAGGTATATTTTAGGTGCCAACGTGATAGATGGCGAGTCCATCGCCGTTACTCAAGAAAAATAACTTGAAAAATAACCCATTTAATTGTTATTAATACATATATTACCCCTTCGGGGACCCTTATGGGAAGGCGTGAGGATATATTATTATTATATTACATCACACCGAGTCCCTAATTGAATAGGCAGAGCAAGAAGAGCAATTAGTTCTCTCTAGACCTAAGGACCTCTTTCGTTTCGGCTACATTTATTAATCTCATACATGCTCGCCGGCTTCGAGCACTCTCGTTTCCATCCTTGAGTGTTCGAACGATTTAATTCAGGTTGTTGAAACCTTTCAGACACTTTCACATTATATATCTGTTTCGCAAAGCAATTGGCTTGAATGAGGGTGTGATTAAGAAGATGAAGAAAGGCATGGTACGTTGGTTTGGACATGACAGAATTGGTGAAGAAAGATTGACGAACCAGATACACAATGAGGAAGTGTTTGCAAGAAGGGGCAAAGTTCCAACGTTCCAACTAACTAGATCGAATCGATCGGATAGTAAGGGATTGGAACGTCAACAGTACCCGAAACCGGTGAGTATGTATAAAGAGGCAGATGAATGCGGACGAAGCAAAGAGGTTTTAGAGAGAACTAGCGCTCTACTCTCACTACCTACCTCGTTAGGGACTCGGCGTGATGATATGTATATATTTCTTTTCGTTATTCGTTTTTCACTTATCATTTCTATTTGTCCATGTTACGTTGACATGGACATAAACAAAAGTGTGAGAATGATCTTAAAAAGTATTATAACTATTCATATTAAAAATCTATCTAACCAATAAATGTGTCATGTAAGGTAACTTGAATACATATTTTACTATTTGCAATATCTCGCTGGTAATGTAAAAGTGATGGATGAGACAATATGCTCGCGCCATGCGACCTCCTCACAAATTGCTTTGCGTTTTCACAACTAGTTTTATATGCCATGTCTTTTAACGGATAGCGGGCTTGTAAAGGAAGGAGCAAAGTATTGACATTTGGGGATCATTGGGGGTGGGGTGGTCCATTTTTGTATTTTGTCTATCGATAAATATTTGCTGTGGTCTAAGTGTTTTTAGCACAATAAAATAAACACTTTAAGCATGTGATGTGATTACTATGTCTATTCCAAATTGAAACCGAAATCGTTGCTTCTTCCTATATTTTTATATGTATTTATAATTATTCTGTAAGACTTTTTGTGACTGAACTGCCTGTGTCACTCCTGGGAAGCTACATGATTTAAGAGTAATACGAGATATTTTATTATGTAAATAAACAAGAGCACAATTTTGCTACAGATTGGTGTACGTCATCATCATATCGTCAAGCCGAATCTCTAACGGGGTAGGCAATGAGAATAGATCGCCAGTTTTCTCTAGAACTTCATACCTCTTTCGCTTCGTCCACATATATTCATCGGTCTTTTCATACATGCTCGCCGGTTTCGAATACTCTTAATGCTCCCATCCTTGTATGTCCGATGGTGTGTATCTATAAATATCATAAGCCTATTTGTGGTGTTAGCAGAATACAAATGAGATTTAAGTCCGAAATGCCAACTTGACCTTTTATTTCCTCTGTTTTTTTTTTATTTTTTTTATACAACAAGTAGGAAACGGTTACCGCAGCCTATTTACGCTCCCGATACCGAAGTATCACTTGCGTGTTGCCACTCTGTGTTCGGAGAGTTACAGTGTGTTGGCAGCATAATGGGTTTAATCCCTCTGCTTCCAACACAATGTAACAATCCTCCCCCCTCCCAAGGAGCACATTACTGGAAACCTTATTCACCGCGTACGAACACAACACAAAAAATTGTGTTATTTGGCTACGGACTTCTATAAGATGGAGGTCCTGCCCCAGTCGGGCAGCTCCGAATTCGAACGGGAAACCCGTTATGCCCTACCTCTCTTACATACTTTACATACTCTACATTATATGTATACATACTTATAATGTATAATTATTTTATTTATTATATATTATTATATTACATTATAAGTATGTACTCAATTTTGCATAGTAACTGTTGTATTAATCCTTACTAATATTATAAATGTGAATGTAAGTTTGTTTGTTACGCTTTCACGTAAAAACTACTGAACCTATCATCATAAAACTTGGTACACATATTCTTGCTTGGATGCTTTTATTGAAAAAAAAAACATTTTTACGACAGATAAAAAAGCCGTTTTGCTGAAAATTTTAATTGTGATGGCTTATACATAGAATTAGGACGTAGACTACATTTTAATTCCGAAAAATCCAAAGTTCTAATATTAAAAAAAGCTAAAGATTGTATGTTGCTCTTTCAAGGCATAGTGGCTAAACCGATTCTAGCAGGAAATTATATAAGCTACTTTTTCGAACTCCACGCAGGCGAAGCCGCGGGCATTAGCTAGTAATATTATAAACTTCTCCCTTCCACAAGCGCCTTCCAAGCGCAAGCGAAGGAATAGGTAATGTGTATTACACCAGTACTTTGTTATTGATATACATAGGTGCGATGGAAACTAAGATTCGAAGCATTGCAATGTTTTCAACTCCATTAAAACCAATTTACACAAAATGTATGGGGTCCTGAGACTCACTTTCTTTTTAAAGAGATCTCGTGTCGTCTAATCAAGACCTCTCGTGACATGCGGGCTGGGACATATTGGCTGGAACAGCTCAGAGAATCAGCATTGCTGTCTAGCGTGGCAATGCTGCTAGTTTTCTTGGCACGTTGCCGCGAGATACCGATTTGGGTCCAATATTTTATCTGTAAGTAGTCTTATACACCGGTTTTTTGTAATTATTGTTATAGCTTTAAGCAAGTTGCTTTATGAAGGTAGCATGTTAGTACGAATGGCTTGAGGTTTACATAGAGGTGCGAGTCGAGTGGCTTAACCCGCAAGGTGGTCTTTGTGGTAACACAAGTATCTACTGTATTTGCGCCTAACTCGGGAAACTGTATACGTATCTGATATCATTCGTAGTAATATTTTAAATGTATATTAGATGTCTTTCAACTCAGCCGGTGAATTGATGTGCGGCAAATTTGAATTGAATTTTGTATGGAGATAGTTTGACGCCTGGGTTTTAATAGGTTTAAAATTTCTGTAGATGGATGGTTAAAATTGTCTAAGGTAAGCGGTTATAGTCGCGCGTTATGTAAAAGCATTGCCACCAACCCTGTAAAAAAGTTTTACACCTATTACCTCAAATTCTGTAAGGTTTTTTTTTTTTAGTTGTGGCCAAATTCTCCCTCTGGCAAGGTGGCCAGAGTCCATTTGTAACAGATTTTTATTTTTTTGCCATTTATTTGGGTATTTTGGTTAGAATAATCTTTTGTCTTTTTTTTGCAATTTCTTTTCTCTTTTTCTAAACTTTTCTTTACATTTCTTTTATTCTATTTTTCTTCTGAACATTTTACAATGGTTAGAAGGACTCGAAACCGGCGAGCATGTATGAAGATACTGATGAATGTGAATGACGTGCAAGAGTGAAGGTCTAGAGAGAACTGGCGCTATACTCACTCTGTGCACCCCGTAAAGGATTGCGTGTTGATATTTATATAAGTAAGGGTATTTTTATTAAATGGATTCCAGGCACAAGTAGGCACGACCAAATTATTTCACAATATGTCATAATATATGAATTGACTGTCGTAAAGTTAACTATTCAACAGCCGTTCAGCCCAAAATCTCTGGGACAATGAAAAAGTTAATAATTACATTGAACGAACTTTTCCTCGGCATAAATGAGGTCTTTTTATTGGCTGTCAATGTGATTTTTAGACCTCTTCAAATAAAGCTGTCGATCCAATCTTGGATAAATTTTCCACAAAGGCACAATGATGACTCGCGGAACAATTAACAAAACGATTCCTGCGTTCCCATTCAATTTCAATACGTACTTTTTTATTAAATTTAATAATAGCTATTATACCAACGTAACTCGTAATCTTCACACCTTCACATAAGGATCCCCGAAGGGGTTAGCAAAGGTTTGTAGAAATAGTATCCACACCCTTTCCGCTGGAGATCTACTTTAGGTGCCAACGTGACAGATGGTGATTCCATCACCGTTTCTCAAGCACAACTATACATACGTTTTTGAACTGGGTAACTTCTAAAAATCTTTAATATATATTACTTCTGTGATTTCAGGCAATCATACGAGTCCTCCTGACATCATGATGATATCCTCAAGAGATTATCAAAAAATCATAAAATATACATACTCATATAAATTTAAATATGTACTTAATTCAATAGGCCATACGTTGCTATAACTAAGTCCAGCAATTACCTACCCCGTGAAATGTGAAGTCATGTTAATTTCCATATAATTGAATGATTATATCAATGAATCAATATACTAGAAGTTTCATCACAGAATGGCGACCTATACCAACAACTTTATGAGTAAGAAATGAAGTATGCCAAACACTTTAAATAGCCGAGCAAATAATCAAAAAGTTCCAAGATCAACGGACGAAAGTTAATTAAATTAGGACAGCAATTCATAAGTTTGATTTAATTACACGGAACAAAGTCGGAAATAGGGCAGGTATTCAGTGACTGCACACAATATTAATGGCGTAACTAATTAAAGATTAATAATAATTAAAAAGACAAACAACGTGTTAATACGCCAACTTACCAATAAAATCACCGTAAGCCGTAATCCATGATTGCACACGCGCGTTCTAGCCGTGGCATAATGTTATCAAGTAAACCGTAAGCAGTATGAACAATATGAACATTTTAATACGTCACTGGTGTAGGTACGCGGGTGGCGGGAGCGAACGCGAGCTGCCGGGGCGAATAGCGACTCCACACTGGAAGGGATGCTGCCGTTGCTACGATACCGGTCCCGTGGCCACCCCTCGGAGCCGCCGCCCTAGACGCGGCGCAACCTAGTTTTACATACCCACCACTGTCTGCGTAATAGCACTTCAGCAATTTCCTGATAAAAGGTTATTGATGGTATATTTATGTGGCCTGGTTATCGAAGATTAAAAATATTTTATTACGGTCCGATTTTTAAAAACGACGTGTTTTTTGTAAGACCATAGATTATTTAAATGAGTACAAATGCACAATGATATTTCAGTCGCGGAAACCTATAGTACAGGCTCTGCCTATTTTAGGGTCAGTTGGCTTTGTATGAGATGTCTGATGATATGATTTAAGTTTTGGTGGCGCAACCTTCCACCACAATCTAGGAATAGTTCCACAAACGCCACGAAAGAGATTACTTAGGTTATGATGGAGAAATGTTGTGCTGTATCATTTAGTCAAAAGTCTACTCTGCAGGCGTGCTAGTGCATGGCTGATGGAAGTGGGTTAAATCAATGCTCATCGTCCCGGGCTGTTAAATAACATGTTAAGACATTTTAAAATTTCACTGCTATCATTTACGATTTTGCTATGTAAAATTAAAAAGATACTAACGCAAGGAGGCTATGGCGAAATTAATTGTTTATGATTTGACTCATTTGATAGGCGAGTGTGTGTTCTATAAAAAATAAGCTTAGGACACGCTACCTGAAAAAGTTCGACTACTTTTTGTCATTAAATTATTTGTTAATGTTTGCTGCAGCTTTATACACTGCGCTAAATATATTGTTAGTTATCAATGTAGTAGTAGTACACCAATATTATTAACAAACCCCAATGCAATATTCTGTTCCTTTTAAAATAAAATGGTTGATAATCACCTTATAGGGGCAAGCTAACGTCGACGCACATTTTGGAAACTCAACTGTACATTTTGGATCTCAGAAATCTGAATTCAACTGTATACTTGTGGTATCATACGCGCATTTGATTTTGCTTTCTCTACAGTGACAGTCGAATACACCCTTTACTGTTAGGACATTGCCTTTAAGGTGAAAACGGTCTGGCCTTGTCATATTTCAGTTGAAGGTCGCCTCCATCCACCAAGCGACGACCCTTCCATCCATCTTTGTCTCTCGCCCTACGGTGACTGACCATCAAACTTTACCTTCGGGCTTCTTCTGCCAATTAATAGTTTACTCGGGAATGACAAGTATTGAGTGGTTTTGTGTTGTCCGGTAAATTAGTTTCGGTTCGTCAAATAATTTTCAGACAAATATACAGATGATTGAAATCTACGACGCCATACAAAAGCTAAAGTATATTAGTATATTTTTGATAAATATACTAATAATTTAGTTACGTAAATTTTGACAGATAATGTGTGCTAAAGGATTTTTATGTATTCTTCTGCTAAGCTTTAAGTGAAAAATAAAACACTAATCACACCATTTTCAGTATAATTATGAATATTACATGACATTAATTATTTAAACTGAATTAAAAAAAAGGGTGCTATTAAATTGTTAAAATAAAATAAATAAATATCCTCACGCCTTCCCACAGGGGTCCCCGTAGGGGTAGGCAGAGGTGTATAGGTAATACCCACACACCCACTTTCCGCCAGAGGTATATTAGGTGCCAACGTGACAGATGGCGAGTCCATCGCCGTTACTCAAGCACGACTATACAAACGCCTTTGAATTTCTTCTCAGACGTATGCAGGTTTCCTCTCGATGTTTTCCTTCACCGTAAAGCACGTGGTGTGACTAATCACTGTACTTAAGATCAGAAAAACTCATTGGTACAGTCGGGATTCGAACTTGCGACCTTTGCGTCGCAGGCAACTGCTCGAACCACTTGGCCACCATGGCTCTATTTGTTTTGTTCCTTAAATAATATACGTAGAGTCTGCGTCACATGATACCGTTCAAATACTGTATGTTGACGAAGGCGCAAAATCGGTACTTCATTAGATTTAGGTAGCTCTTGAAGAAATGAAATGTTAATGTCAATGTCATTTGCGTGAAGTTTATTAATGTTATTTTCTTTAAAGCCTCTGCAAATGTCCGTATAGTACTGGCGTAATACTGGTACTGGTACGTAATAGTACTGGCCCTTCGCAATAGTATTTGCCGTAATAATGTCTATCAACAAGAAATTACGATTCGAGATCCAAACTCTGAAATGAAAATCCGATTTTTTTAATTTAAATAAGGATTAAAATTAATTTGACACAATATATAAACCTTATTTTTCTTGTAGTGGGAGAGCTGATGCTTCAGGAAAGAGCCATGACCTCCTACAGTAAAGAATGAAAATATATTTTCCATTCAAAATAAAATAGCAAGCAGGTGTTCTAAAAATGTTATTATCTTAAATCTTTGCAGTATATTTCCAGACCGCCAGAGAACTTTTTCGATGCGCGGTAAAATAGAAATGTATTCCTTATTTATATCGTGTAAAGTTATATAGAGTACGTCATTATAATATTTGTCTTATGTCAAAGTGTTTTTGTTGTATGATATCTTGCAATTTTTATATGAAAGATATTTGAATACTAGTTACATTCCCTCGACTGTAACCTTCTTGCTGTATCTAGTTGTCAGAAAGTTTTGACAGGTGTCAAAACGTTTGGCAAACAGAAATTCTGCTCCACAATCTGTACATTACCGCCACTTAAAGTCACACAGTAATTGAATATGGAACATCGCATGTGATCGATGAGAAAATTAATTTCATTATCAAATAGCGCGACCCACGGCTGACTGCGAGTAATGTGTGGCAAAATTAGACAAGATGGATAACAGTGATCCAGTAAAGTGACGCGCTCAAATGAGATTTTGATTGATCACCCATCGCTCGGCCTTCGACAGCCAAGGTGCAGGCACGGCATGTTAGCGGTCTAGGACGGGAATATTATTTCGTTGAAAATTTATTTTTTCGTATAGATTTGTGCTTGTATATTTAAATTACCGTGCGTCTAACGGCGTAGGCAGGGAGAATCGAGCGGTAATTCTCTCAACACTCACTGACCACTTTTGCTTCATTCACAATTATAAGTATTCTCGTGGGTTTTGAGTAACTTACTCTTGACCAAAGATTACAATGTATACTGTTTCTTGACTTTCCCATCATTGAGTGACTGATCAATTTTATCAAATGTTATGTATGATGCATTTTTACACATTAGAGGTTACTATTCAACCAAAAGAATTTTCGAATCATTTTTACGGTGAAATAGCTTATTAAAATATAAAATCCCATTTGGATTTGGTTTTAATTAAGACTTCATATAAGTTCTAATCAAAAGATGCGAAGCAATTAACTTTTTGCTAATAGCAAATCCAACCCTAATCTTGAAATGCAAGGAAGTAAATTACAACGTTAGACAACACAAATATGCTTAGCCAACAGAAGCTCTATCCTCACTGGGATATGTGCCCGCAGGCGATGCACGGGTTAAGCACTTAATACGGAGCCAGAGAGGTAAGAAGATATGTCTGTTTTATTAATGAAATCGTGAGGCAAGCGAGGTGATCATGCTCAATAGCCACAAAGGACAGATTTTGCAGCCAGCTTTTCTACTCAAAGATTAGTGTATATATGTTTTAACATTGTATACAGAATATAGTTGGTATCACACATAATTCGCTGCAATACGAGCTTTACGGCGAAAGAAAACATCGAGAGGAAACCTGCAAACGTTTGAGAAGTAATTCAAAGCCATATTTCACGTTGGCACCTAAAAATCTCTTATCTGGCTCTGGATCTGGCTATACACTACCCTACACACACATACACATACATTCTGTCTACCCCTTCGGGAACCCTTCTGGGTAGGTGCGATTGACTCACCGTCTGTCACGTTGCCACCTAAAATATATTTCCACCGAAAATTGCGTGTGGTGGAACTACATACTTTAGCAGGCGTTAAGATACATATTATAAATTTCCACTTTCCTTGAATTATCCCCACCAAAATATTTTTCCCAACGGTCTTGAGATACTCCATAGGTTACGACTAAGTAGTGTAGTCTTTTCAAATTAGTTTTGAATATATCTGTGAAGCTGGCGCTGGTGGTAAACAAAAACACTTCTATAAATTCTAATCCTTGTACATTAATATATATCATTGCCAACATATTGATCAGTTGCAAATTCAGAACAAGTTTTTAAATTTAAGTACAGCGATTTGTCAGAGAACGAGCATCCCATAAATATGACGGCAAGCGAATAGTGGCTGTTATTACACTTTTTTGAAAGGCTTTCAATGCATTATGGAGATATGACAACGAAAACATTGAGTGAATAAGGTTTTCGTATTGCCTTTGTTTAGGATGCCGCATCCAATTAATGTGCAACGTTTGAATAGAGCTTATACCTTGGTTGTTTACATGTTAATACGTGGCGAAAGTGACTGACCGCATCCGCCAGTCTGAGCGACCGAATTGGTCGGTGTAGCTAAGTGTTAAAGGCTCCCTTTAGTATTCATAAAGCGATATGGGTATTTCAGTGGTCTCAATGTTTAGTTAATACACCGCACGCTAGAATGATTTGTAGTATAACTTGAGATAAAAGCTAACATACCTTCACACTGAGTCCCTCTCGGAGTATCAGTGACAGTAGAGCGCCAGTTCTGGACGTAAAGACCCTTTAGGTCCAACCACATTTTACAGTATCTTTATGCTTGCCGGTTTCAAGTACGCTTGACGCTTCCATACTTACAAAGTAACTTGACTGTTAAACTTAGAACGTTTACGAATTTAAGACGTAAGAGCAAATTACCGTAATGAAAGCAACAATCAAAGCAGCTGAATGCAACATACGAACATTAACTCTACATGGCTGCTCACGTCCATACAATCCCAACTACGAAATACACTCGGGGTAAGAAATTGTTCGACAACATAAAGGCGATATTTGCTCGCACAAATTCAAGAGATATTATATATGACACGCACTGAAATTCCAATTGAGCATAATGGACCGTAATGACTACACTATTAATAGGGTGGATATTGATATACAAACTTATTAAGGGTGTTTACTGTATAGTTCCTTGTTGTCATAGTAAGAATAATATACGTATATGCACTTATCATTTCACTGTTTTAGTTTTAAAAAGTACTAAAAGTCTACGACTTGATTAAGGAATTAATTTCAAAACCTACGAAGGTTTTCCTACCACAATGGTCTAATTGGATTTCTTGGCGACGAGATGAAACTGGCCACTCAGTGCTTATACTGCCAGATAAATTGCTGTTCCCACAGATCTAATAAAAGACTTGCAGCATAGTATGAAGGTATAGAAGGTAAGATATTTTAAAAATATATCTAACCACTTTATCGCAAAATATGGTTTATATCTGCAAAGGTAAGTTCTACTTTCAAATGCATCCTACAGTTTTTAATTGTTATATAATTAGATACAATTTTCGCATTTAATGTTCTATTGGGACTTTTATTGCTCGCTTCAACGAAATGTAATTGGAAGCTGCAAATCAATGTATTATCTGTGGATCTCGAGGATGTTTTCAATATAAATTTGTTTCACAAATCCGTTCAAAAATAATACTGGCAATAAAAATAAGAATTCTACCGAATAGTTTCCTCTAAAACGTTTGGTTTCAATTTATTTGTTTACATCTGAGTAGGTACAAACTCCCTACATTTATCTTTTACTGCTCCCAGGTAAGGTCGCTCCGAGGTTCCTTCGAACAGTTCCCGAGAATTGTTTTTCTTCTTTTATTGCTTATTTTATTGAGACCAGTTCAGGGTTCATTAAGACTTAGTACAAAAATATGTAAAAACAAAAGTGTTTTTTTTTTATTTTAGCGGTCTATCTCATCAGATAAATAAATAATAAATACCTAAATACCTTAGGACAATTCGACACAAATTGAAAATTTTAGCTCAAATTAAGCAAAGCTTTTACTATGGTAACTAAGCAATGATATATATACTTATATAGACAGATACGCATATACGTAAATATATAATAATTAATAATAATAAAAAAACAGTTATGCTCACAATTTAGACGTTCGTCTGGTCTAGTGGTCGGAGCTCCTGACTGCGAAGCTTGAGGTCGCGGGTTCGACTCCCGCTGGGGGCAGATAATTGTGTGCTGAACACGAGTATTTGTATCCTATGTATTTACATATATTATTATTATTATTATAATATTATTATTATTATAATAATAATATATTATATATTATATATATAAACGTTTATATATTATATAATAATATATAAACGTCTAAATTGTGAGCATTACTGTTTTTCATTAATAAATTACACAATACTTTTGCAGTAACCTGTAACTATGATTAAAGAGGCTGATGAAGAGAAATGAAGCGAAAATCTGTAAATCTAGAAAGAATAGGCGCTCTACTCCTCTGCCTACTCCTTGAGGGACTCGGTGTAATGACAAGTATGCAGATACTAGCTATGCCTCGCAGTTTCACTTGCGTGAAATATGCTTATGTTAAAGGATGACATGTTTCATTTGTGTCTGTTCGATGTAAATTCTAAACGAATAATCTTCATTGTGCTAAATTTCATCCAATTCTGTTCTGTCGGTATAGCCTGATTGAGTATCAAATATCCAGTAGGAGTATATTATTGAATATCCATTACACTACACATAAGACTAATAATATAATAATAATTATCCTTTATACTATGATTATAATCACAAAATAATTATCTTTGTATTATATTATTTACCAACTTTTTTTTTATTTATACCCTACGCAGACAAAATTTTAGGCTGATCCTTGATGATAAATCAAAACATTTAAACCGTAAATCTGCTAGCTTTTACACTAAAAGCCAATACAGTTAGCCTAAATCAAGGGTGACCAGGTCCACAGTTGGGTAATTAGTCAGGCTTTTGGGCTACGCAAATGCATGTGTCTGTTTTCACGCTTCACACTGAACAAATTGGCCGATCCCCACATAGATAATTACAATGCAGATTAGGCCACAGTTGGGCTCTAGCCAGCACTAAAGTGAATAGATTACGCCACTTTAGCACTAGTTACCCATTGTTCGTGGGCATTTTGTGAACTAATCGCGTGATGAGAGAAGGGTTGCTTTTTAAATATTGGAATATGTATTTGCTTCTTAGTTTAGTATGACTACGGACTTGGTCCCAAAATAATAAAAAAATCAAAGTTATTATTATGGAGGCGAAAGGAACACAAGTAATCTTCCCTTGTATATTATACATAAGTATGAATATGTTTTTATTTTTTTATTACAGTCAGGATTCGAAAACGGTTTTTTTTGTTGCTAATATTTTATATATCTTCACACCTTCTTACAAGGGATGCCGAGGGGGTAGGCAGGGGTGTAGGTAGAATTTTCTTCCGAAGTTACTAATATTTAATAGTGAAATATATATTATGACTGATGAATGTGGAATAAGCGAGAGGTTTGTAAATCTACATAAAAATGGCGTCCTACTCTCTCTGCCTACCCCATTAGGAACTCGGCGTGATGTATGTATGTATGCGATGTTGTTGTTAGATATATAAAGCAAGGTGTACACTCTCTCTAAAAGCCGACACGGCTAGCCTGGAAGAGCAATTAAGCCTCGTTCGGTTAAACTTGGTGGGTAACTAACTTGTTAGTGAACTTGGGTTATCTTCGTTTCACACACGTGCAAACTTTCCTATGATTCTGTTCCCGGACGCCTGGGGATATATCACCTGGGGAATTATCGATGTTCCGAATTGTACTTTGTTGCTCCCAACCTTATTAGATACGAGTAACTAAGCAAAGCTAGAGAGGTACTAAAATATTTTAAGGTTGGCCGCGTCGTCAACACAAGCCATTACGTAATGGTCGCGTGGTCTAATGCTATGTGTGCGTTTATGTACGCTCAAACCTCAGTATTCTGCACGAGGTTTTCTGAATTTGTGTCTAGGTGTTGATGCTAAAGTTCAGAACAGTGGTTTCCAAAGAAGCAATCAAGTGTAAACGTAGATGTCAGAAGAACTATGTTTGAATGTAGCCAGGATGTGGGTATGTGTAACAGTATCCTGGCGAACCGTAGTTCTGACGATATAAAATATTTATTAAAATTATATATGCGTCGATTTTAAATACTTTTATATCCAGGTGTCCTCATGGAGTGACGTAGTCGCTGTGCGACAAAACTCCTTCAATAAATATAAAAAAAAAAGTGTTAACGAAAAAAATTATATCATTAGCTCCTTACCGATTAAATAGAGTGAGTGGCGCGAAAAGTATTTCGCTTCATCCACATTCATTAGTTTTTTATGAATGCTCGTCGGTTTCGAACACCCTTAACATTTTATATATTTATTATCGCAATAAATGTTTATTTACGCATTCCATTCAATACCGAGATAGGTTTATTCAAAGAATCAAATGTTAAACAAAGAATCTACCAATAAGCACAAAATGGTAATTCCAAACAGCTGCTAACGCTTGAAAATGTTCGATATAATTTCGGATCATATCCGTTGACCAAATACATTGATACTATTTCCTTACAACACACAAATGTATACTTTAACATTTAGGGAATAGAGCTCAAGCTGCTGGCAGGGAAGAATTAACGGATAGGTAACCATAGCAACAAGTGGGTGCTCGCGTATCTTCTCCTGTACATCGTGAAGGCATACCATGCTTGAGTTTTGTTGTTCAGGCAAAATAAAACGAGAGGTTACGTGATAGTCCTCACCCAATGTTATTTGATAAAATACTTTTGATTTATAGTTTTGGCGATGACTTCAGTACTTATTTAATAAAGTATGTATTGTATTTATGGGTATTGATACTGCTCGCTTCATGTTTCACGCTTCTCTAAAAGACTAGAGTCGCCAGACTGCCTATAGGGCTACGGAACCTCCTGTTAATATAGAAGTTCCCTGACTAAGGCATTCTTTGTATTGCAAAATATCGTAACTAAATGTTCCAAACTTGTTTTGTCAATACAATTTTATTACTGTACCATCGGTTTAAATATGTACATACCAAATGTACCATTTGTTAAAATAAATAAAATCATGCCCACTCCGTAAGAAGATCCTCACGGGGTAAGCAGTCCTTCCAGTCCATGTTCTCTTTAGACTTCAGACATCTTTCTGAGTAATTTCTGTCAAAATTATAATAAATGAATGTATTTGTTTTTAAAACCTTGACTAGTTTTCTTTTTGTTTACAATCGTGCCTTGGATATTTCCTAAAGTGCAAGCTCAGCATAGATTTTTAAAACCTAACATTCGGAATTATTTGGTTTGCATTCAATCCATCGTCGCTTCAGTACTGCGGATACACCGCAGTGCGGATTCGGATACCCCTACAAGATAGGTAATCACTTGACGCGCTCAATTGGATACTGCACCGACTGATTCGAGTAGTAGTCTGCTATACAAAGTTTGCAAGTTCGAGCTCCGGTTGTACCAATTAGGTTTTTTCCAAACTTTAGTACAGTGATTACTCGCATCACAACCATTTTCGGCGAAGATAAACTTTGAGAAGATATTTCAAGGCGGATGCATAGTTGTGCTTGAGAAACGGCAATGGACTCGTCATTACTTTAGCAGCTAAGTATATCTCCAGCAATGAAAGGGGGAACTTTATTTATTACATTCAAACATATCATCACGTCGACACCCTAATGGGGTAGGCAGAGAGAGTAGAGCGCATGTTGTCTCTAGACTTACATACCTATTTCGCATCGTCCACATTCATTAGTCAGTAGCACCATACTTTAACGGGAGTTTCTTTTATGCATTTCCGCTCATCATGTTACTAGTCAAAAATCACCATCCGTAAAACACATGTTTGCATCCAAAGGCGGATTTGAGATCGTAGGAATATATTCCTGTCAAAAGAATAATTTGAAAATGTTCCCAAATGTACGCTGCGTAGTAGGTTTGATCAGTCTATTACCATTCCAACTGTAAGCGTTCTATTCAAATTTCCAAATGAAACCTCTCTTGTATGAACCAGTGCATTCATTCATATTGAAAACGAAAGTTAATTGAAATTTGGCTTTCAATGAAAATTTTGCGGCGTGTGCAAATTTTTTTATACAATCGGAGTTTGAAATACTGAACAAATGAAATTTAGGCTAACGAATTGACGCGGCTAAAATATTCTTTTTCCTTTTACTGTCAAGTTAGTTTGATGGAGGATAATTTTATTTTAAATTAAATTATCGACTTCAGTGTATTTTTGTTTAAATGCTATTGTTGCGTTGTTACTGAATTTGCTTTTTGGCTGAGATCTTATATGAGGGGTAGGCACTACTTCAGTTGGGTAATTCCAATATTGAACGAGAGATTCCGTTCAGCCTATCTTCTCAGCAGCTATTCGTTTAGCTTCGCCTTGGGATCACGTGAAGAGAGCACGAGTTCAAATAATAAGGAAATCGATTGAATAAACGTAAAATTTTCCTCTACGTATGGATGTATGGATGGAGACTCATACATTAAAATGATTCATGAGTTTGTTAACGCTTAAGAAAACATCGTTATTGGCATCGTATTTCAAATTGAGAAGGGATTTAATAAATCACGTTATTTAATTCAATTTTCCAAGAGTAAATTTCATGCTTATACTTCTGAAATGTTTGCACGAAATACACTTGTTTAAAATATGAAAATAACTATTTCACGAATAATTTATATTATCCCAGTTACATATTTGCGTTATTCGAAACTGCGCACATTGTGTTACGTTAGTTTGTAAGTACCCTTAGGCATCAATATGGAAAGCTCGTTAGAATTGAGTTTCCTTCATGAATAATGGAACTTTTGAAGACTAATTAATGGAAAAGATAAGTTGATTCTCAATTTAAATTGCTAAACAATTTTTTTAAAGGTATTGTAGAAGCTATATATACCTACTTTAGATGTATTGACGAATGAAAATTAGTATTTTAAAAGAAGGCAGCCGGTTTCAGAAGAAGGAAACATTAATTTTAAGTCTACAGTCAGCTTTGATTTACAGTTACTTAAGTCCCAAATTAACTATTTGGGTACCAACGTGACAGATGGCAAGTTTATATCCTTTTCTCAAGCACAATTTTACACACATTTTTATGATGTTTTTTTTCATCCGCGTAAAGCACGTGTTATGATAAATAGCTGTACTAAAAATCGGAAAACTCATTAGTAAAGATCGCTGTATAGTGTATACAAAAACGAATATTAATTATTTTTAAATATCCAGTAGGCCGACAGCAACGTTAATGAGAAATATTAAAGTGAAGAGGGTAGGCGATCATGAAATTCTTTAATGACCTTTCCCGAAAATCCTACAGTTAATACTATCGCCAAATCCAGATATAACAACATTTCTCTTTTAATATCGGGCAAAAATGGTGACCTTTTACAAAAACACAATTTGTATTCTGTTTTGATATCAACGTAGGCCATCAAACAAACGGGGTCTGTTCGCAAAATTGTAACAAAAAATGTATGAGTAATATCATCAAACGAACTTCTCTAATACAATGATACTGTATAGTATTAAATAAGGTACTGCGAATGTACGTCGACTGCATATATCACGTCATAAATAAATAAATACCTTGGGACAATTCCACACAAATTGACCTAGTCCCAAATTAAGCAAAGCTTGTGTTATGGTAACTAGACAACGATATATTTACTTATGTAGACAGATATATATATATATATATATATAAATACATAGAACATCCAAGACTAAGGTACAAATACTTGTGTTCATCACATAAATATCTGCCATGTTTGTTACTCCGAAAGAACGAATTTGATGAAATAGTTAGTATAGGCTATCTGTTTATCATACTCTGGAATAGGATATAGACACCCTTTAAATGAACTAATAACAAGTTATGTGTTTTATAATTCTTCTAACAGAATTAGAAGAATTATTAAATATAATAGCAAAAATAACAAAACGTGATACCATAAGTCAGTTATTCACTTATGCATCCCTTAGACTACATAGATTGATTCTTATTATCTTCATCTTCAGCAAACCCAGGTATCGCTACGAGCATCAAGTGAGGTAGGGCACAAATCGACGCAGGTAAAGGAATCACGTTTTCCGATTAGGGCATTATCTCCCAAGTTACAGAAGACTACAACTACTTCATCCCACACAAGGTCGGCCGTAGGAGTAAAGTAATACTAAAAGTATACAGTATTTTTAATACCTGTATGCTACGGTAGTGCCTAGTCTTTACCATCAGGCCATCAGGCTATATGTACGTCGTAGTATCAAATAAACCGTAAGCATGTTATTTTCAAATTAATATAGCTTAACTAATCTTGACGAGGTATTATAATTGAAATCTTGTTTAAGGTGCTTGCATAGGAAAAAACCAACGGATCAAGAACACCTCCCGAAAGCTTGTAAATGAAACGCGCAATTCGGATTTATACATATTTGTACATTTTGTAAATTTATACATAGCAGTAAGCAAATGCAGTCAATCGACAAATACCCCAGTCGAGTGCTGGTTGAGCAAAAGTGTAAACTAAGTTACAGTTGGTAATGTTGGTACTGAATCCTAGCTTGCGTTTGTTGTCTATCTACAATCTACTGAACTTCCGTGTTGCAGACATGTACAAAACGATTTTGTATTTCCAAGGTCTGATTACAGTATGGTCTGAATGTGAAATGTCACAAGTTCAGTCTCTGCTGAAGAAAGTTATTTGTTTAATACACACCGTTATGTATACACATTTAATGAATACCAACGTATGTATATCGTTGTCTAGTTCCCATGCTTTGGGTCAAAGTATCCCAATGAAACTGTCCCAAAGGTTTTATTATTTAATTAACTGTTCATCATGCCCAAAACAGTCGTTACTAAATTCCTTTCGTATTGGAATATAAATTCCTGTTTTATAGGCGTTCCTTGAGAACTACCTACGTACAAAATAGCAAAAAAAAAAGAAATGTTAAAGGATTATATTATATTTGTACCCGATGTAGATTTTTTAGCCTTTTCGTGACTGCAAAGCAAACTCTGAGGATTACAATTACTGGAAAACTCGTAAAATATATGTAGTTAGTAAAAATAGCAAATGCTATGGAATTAAGGCTAATTAATTAATATGGAATTAATCGAGAATTGTAACAATTTATTTTCAGCTTAAAGTAAAAGTGGATACTGACTATTTTCAATTACTCGTCATTGTCATCATCAACTGCTGCCATTGTAGTTGTATCTTTGGTAGTATTTAAAATCGTTGTAGCGATTGTTTTGAACAATTTTCTAGAGCCTTGACGAAGCAGAGTCAACTTGAACTGCATCAACACGATAAGGTATGTCGCCATGAATGATATATTCTGAAAGAAAGGGTAACTAAGCTATGAGGGCCGTGGTGGCTGAGTGGTCCGAATAGTCACCTGCAACACAAAGGTTGCAAGTTTGAAACCCGACTGTACCAATGAGGTTTTATGAACTAAAGTACAGTATCAGCCACACCACAAGCTTTACGGTGAAGAAAAACATCTTGAAAGACACATGCATACGTATGAGAAGAAATGTATAGTGCCTGAGTAATGGCGATAGACTCGCCGTCTGTCACGTTGGTACCTAAATACATTTCAGCTTTTCGCCGGACGATGGTTTTGTGTTATACCTTTGCCTAAACCTTCGGAGTAACTTGTGGGAAAACGGGAAGATATTCATGAATATAGTAAAGATTCGGCGGTAACCGATTTACATCAAGCGGACTGCCCGCTAATAATAATCATGTGACTAATTGATCAATAGGAGGGAGGGAGGGGGGAGGCTTTTGCCCAGCAGTGGGATTTACCAGGCTAAACAACAACAACAACATTTGATCAATGATAATACTTACAGCGGTGAATAGTTCTCTATTGATGTTGGTGAAACCATCTAGATTCATAATGGGCGGGTTCTTGGCTATGGCTACTAGGAACATCTCCACTTCCCTCTGGGTGCTTTCATCAAATGCTCCAAGGTTCACGTTAAGCAGACGAAGTTGGAACTCTAAGCCAACCTGTAGATTTTCCCTTCACATTAATATGTCATTCACAATTAAACAGAACCGTATTTTAATCGAACTGGTAGTATGACCTTTGTTGTGGCTTAGATTGGCAGAGTTGTGGCCTGAAATACATACCTGATAATCGCATGTATTGGATCATGTTTTTTTTTTGGAGTTTACTCCTTAAGAATCGATTTTCATATATAAGGCGCCCGGTATGAGAAAAATATGAGAGGTAAAATCTACTGATGAATGACCTCGTTACGTTTTTGGTGCGCATGCACCTATGGTGCGCAACTTTCTAATTTGGTTGTGACCAACCGCGCTCAGTACGCCGCCGCCGCTTGTGTGCGACAGTTGTACAATCCGCTTTCAATAAGTTTGAAAAACAAGTGCAGATATGCCGTATTGCTCCATTCTTGAGTGCAGGAATGCTACCCGGACAAAAATCTAGCTAATAGTGGCATTTCCTATCATCGGGAAGTGTTATTTAATAAAATTTTATTTTATTACGTTAATTTTGTTTTATGTCCAAATTTTTTTTAATTGTACAATACAAAAATCAATCTTATGTAAAGGCATATATAAGGTCTTATATAAGATCGAATTTTATCTGTAATAATAGTTAAAGAACTTTCTAGAAAATTGCATCAGTTTCGCGCTACTCAACCAGTGCGAGGGTGTAGTCAATAAAGTATCGATTTCGATAATCCGATTTTTACGATAGTTTTACTACTTATTTATCAACATTCCTAATGAAATATTTGTGCACATCTGAAATTGACTATTGTGAAAAGTTTAATGTAAAATATTTCGCCGATTAGTTATAATAAATGTATATAAAATGAATAAATATATATTTATATATGTATATTATTTTCATTAATTTGTTAATTTACCCTTTCATATGGTATTAATTTTATTTTCAGTTGGATAAAGTCTTTTTGCGTATGTTTAGACAATCGTACTTAAGGAGTAAACTCCAGTCGTGCGTCGGAGCTGACACACACAATTTTTATTGTCTCACGTAGCGTGAGTTCCGGGAACTTTTGCTACTTAACCGGTCAATGGCGAGACCTAGGCCTCCAGCCAGGCACTTTATTTTTAAGCAACACAGCTAAGGGCACCCCCTGTGGGGTACGAACCTCGGCTCAGGGCGTTGCTGGATCGCGAGCAAGGGAGCTGGGCTAGACTGGTAATTTTATTTAAATATTATTTGGGGGCGGGATTTGCGCGTCTGGTGTTTGCGGCGGAGGTCGGGGGGGAAACATTACGGCTTATTCGTGTGGAGCCTCGCCGGCGAGGACGGAACAGTGGTCGGTTGTGTGTAGTGTTGGTATGTTTTTGTCGGGCGTCCTGGAGGACCGTCATGTCGTCATCCGGTTCGGTGACGGCATGTCTTGGACGCCTTATCTTCGAGATAAGGGAGGGAGTGTATCGGGCGGCCGATACGACGAGGGGGTTGGAGTGATTTTTTTGGATCATGACCAAATACATGTACAATACGTCAAATTGCTACCGGGTGTTTTATTCCTGAGTTAAGCAAGTGAGACTTCCAAATATAAGATAGTACTGGCAGAGGCAGGGATTTGTTCGTCTGTTATACTGCTAGCATAGGAACTCCACCAAGCTGCTCGACAACGTACCTACATTTTAATGATATTTGTGGCAAATAATGTACTTCATTTCAATGTCTTGAAATTTGTTAAGGACTTAAATGTTATCAATCTTAAATAACAAAATTTAAAATTAAAAATGTATCTGAAAAAGTTTAAAATGCCCTGGATTGAACAAGGTACAAGCTTTGAGCTATGTTAAAAGGCAGGATAAGTGACACTTACTTTACGCGACGCATGATAAGCCTCATTGCAGATGATGAAGAGCAGCGTCATGCAATAGCCGACGATGACAAATAAGCCCAGCTCCTTGTAACTGAGTCCGCGGTCGATGATCTCTGACAAAACTCCGTACAAAGATATTGTGGTCGTGAAGAAAATCACCATGCAATATATGCCGTACATATTTGAATATGCTCGTCCTGGAACCGAAGTTTATTTGCGTCGCTACATCATTTATAGAATATGTTGTTTTATGAAACCACTTAAACAGCAGCCTTGAAAACCTTTTTATACGTTATGTAAGCTTAATTTTACTAACACATATAAGTCTTAGTTACTTGAAAATAAAGATTATTATACCCTTATTTAAGAACTTTATGCTGTATCTAGGGAAACCACAACGGAGAATTGATCCGACGGTATAAGCGTTCGCATAAGGAAGGTCCTTTTAAATCGCACTTTTGGTATTTTCCAACAATTAATTCAACTTAACAAGTTTTTTTTTATTCGACAAAATTTGTGAAGAGATTCGCAAATCAACTGGCGTGAATGAGGGCGTGATTGTAAAGATGAAGAAAGGCATGTTACGTTGGTTTGGACATATAGAAAGGATGAGTGAAGAAAGATTGACGAAGCAGATATACAAAGCAAAAGTGTGTGCAAGAAGAGGCAGAGGAAGACCACGTTACAACTACATGGATCAAATCGATCGGACGCTCAAGGACGGGAACGTCAAGAGTACTCGAAACCGACGAGCATGTATGAAGAGACTGATGAATATGGACAAAGCGAAAGAGGTATCCAAGTCTAGAGAGCTCTATACTCTCTGCCTACCCCGTTAGGGACTTGACAATTTGTTATAAATGCTATGCAAATCCACATTGTAGTTTTATTGTGTACAAACATTAATACAATTAAGTAAATCAATACATAAATTGCTATATTATAAACCACACATGGAAAACGCTTTACATCTATACAATAAAAACAAAAGATGTAACTCTTCACGTATTAACGGTTATATTCTAATAATAAAGGGTAGCTTTATTCTACTCACCCAATTGCTGCATCATGTGTGACAGATCTACCCACAGATGGCGGTACTGGGCCAGTTTTAGCGCAGGGTGGTCTGCCTCGAGTGCTCTGTGCAAATTTTTTGAAAGCCCATGTGACGCTGTGCCAAAGGCATTGCAGTTTATGTACCTGCAATCGTAAATAAGAATATTACCTAAACAAAGGAATGACTATTTGAAATAAGTATATATTCATACAAATGTATCCATTGGATTTGAACATAAACCAATTACGTCTGTTATCTCAAAAAAGTGAATCTAACTATAGTACTTATATACGCATAGAGAATCTTATTCGTGACAAAGCAGTCTACGGTCCATGGTAGGCGATTGTCTTTTTTGCCGTACCACTCCGCTGGATTCTTGCAATGCCAGCAGTGATATGTATCGCATGTTTCCAACCAGGTAAAAACTTGTACTCTCTTTTAAAAACCTCACAGGTAATTTTACTCTACAGCCACAATATTTTGCAGAAATAGGTTTCGTGATTAATTCAGAATATCAAGAATTAAATTCAAGTCTAATTTGTGTCAACTAGAATCTATTGATAACCCAAGTCATAAATTTAAGAGGAATCTCTTTGACTACTCTATACGTATGGGAAATACTTTCTATTAATCTTGGTTTTCATCTTCATATATCATTAGGCTGAGTCTCTCACGGGGCAGTTCTCTCTGAACTACAGACGCCTATTGCGTCGTCACACCACTTCCACATACTTATTCATCAGTTTCTTCATACATGTTCGCTGGTTTCGAGTAGGTACTCTTAATGTTACCATTCTTGCGTATCCGAACAATTCGATCTAGGTGGTACGGTGTATCCTCTTATATATGTTTTTATATATATTATGATCTTCTATGCTTGTGTTTGTCACCTAACTCCTCTAAACGGCTGCACCAAGAATGGCACTACGATGGTATTTCGGAGACTTTTATTTCTTCACCCAAGTGAAGCTGAGCGGGACAGCTAGTATATAGTAAAAGGTTGCTTACCATAAGGAGCAAAATCCATCCAACATAGCAATGATATGGTAGTAGGCAAACGAGTGCCACAGTTCGAAGTCGTCTTGTAAATAGTGCTGGGACAATATCACGGCGAAACTCAAAGCCCAAGAGAATATGCATAGGCCCCACGTCAAAGAATACAGATTTGGAAATATAATTGGCGTTCCAGTGATTTTCAGATATTTCAACTGGAAATTGATGTTCACAGGTGAATAAAAGAGCTGTTATGAAAACTCAGTAATTTCATTCAGTAGTTAGTTCAAACGGTCTTGTCGAAGAAAACATAAACTAGGAAATCTTTTAAAACGTACTGCAAGTAATCCGAGAATAATATTCCACGATATATTGTTTTATCCGAAAATGAAACCAGTAATAATAATAATAAATGGCTCACGAGATTGTCAGCATGTGGGATGTGGACTCTGCAATAATTGTGCCGATAGTAATAACGGCCAATGGCCTAATGGCAAAGAGCCTCGACCAACACCTCAAGAGGCTCTCGTTAGACAGTTGGATCAAGTGCCTGATGCAGAAAGTAGTACTGCTCGAAACGGCACGTATTGTGAGGAGATTTCTTTCTCTGGGCCCCTAACCACCGGTACCTTGGACCCTGATCCCGATACCAGTGGGCCCCTATATTTTATATTTTTAAATATGTTTTTAAAAATGTAATCTATAAGATGTATTTAAAATAAAGAATAATAAATAATAATAAATAACCGGGGACAATTCCACACCAATTGACCTAGTCCCAAATTAAGCAAAGCTTGTGTTATGGTAACTAGACAACGATATATTTACTTATATAGATAGATATATACTTAAATACATAGGCCATCCTAGGGTGAGGATATATATATATAATAAAATCAGTGACATACTTATCCCTGATAACCAAAATTGAGAAATTGGACGTAAGTTGCCAGTATTACCTGATAATGAGTCCACATATTTTTAAATATAGCCACTTCAGATCCATGACGCCAGGATGCAATGGGAAGAAGAAAATGTGGAATTAGTATGCTCAAAAATATTATATTGTATATTACTTCATCAAATCGTCTACTTGAGCTGCCTTGAAAATTCGCTAAGCGCTCCTTGCCCACTGCAATAATGAAAGAAAATACCCGTAAAGCAATGAAAACAATACTTAACTACTGGGCGGATGCTAGTGCAATTTTAATGATTAATTTTAGATTGTATTACTTAGATCAGGAATGCTCTGTGGTTTAAACCGCGTTAAATTTACTTCTGCGTTCATTGCGTTGTAACATGATATATATATATATATATATATATATATATATCAGACATGTTGCATGTCTCAATAAGCGGGATATGTAACGAAATCTTTTTTTAATGGGACCATAAGCTCTTGAGATTAATGCGTTCAAAACAAAATATGCCTCATTATAAACATATCATCCCGTCAGGTCCATAATTGGCATTATAATTCTTAAAACTACATTCATACATTTCATCACGCCGAGTCCCTAACGGGGTAGGCAGAGAGTATAGAATGCCAGTTCTCTCTAGACTTACATACCTCTTAATAATATAATTATATATTACATACATTCTTAATAATATGCGTATGTATATATTCTCATTCAAATCATCATCAAAATGATAAAAAAACTTCATTTTCACTAATTTCTTGAAGTTATTGCCTCTCTAACTAGCTTTAAGGACTTAATCATTCATCTTCAAGAAACTCTTGTCGGGGCAACTCATGAAGCTTCCTTCATTTGTCTTTGTCCGAAGCTGTCTCTTCGGCCTCTTTGCACGACCCAACGGCTATTTTCTCTTTTAATTAGTTTGTGAAACTTATTCTTGGTGTCCGAACTATTAACATGGTAACAGGTATCAGCTACAGACAAATTTAAACAGATACATATTAACATATGCATTTACAAGAAAAAACTGGATCAATAACACCACAATATTTTCGACGAAGGAAAATATCAAGGGAAAACGGGCATAAGTTTGAAAAAAAAGAACAAAGATGTGTGTATAGTCGTTCTTGAGAAACGGCAACGCCATCTGTCACTGTGAAACCTACATGAATAAATCTCCGGCGAAAAATGGATGTATTTACACCACTGCCTAACCCTTCCGAAAACCTCCTTGAAGGTATGGAAATATAAAGAACTCCATATTTAATAGTCAGCCAGCAACAAACATTTTCATCTTACAAATAAACCCTTCCTTAAATTTAAATAGGTTTGTTTAATAATAAAAAACACTCCTTTAGTCTTAATTAAGCGCTTACCTTTAACGACTATGACGCTTTCCAAGCCCCATACCAAATAAGCCCACAACGTCGCTTTTGAAATCCAGTTGAACGTCGTACGTTTCGATGTTTGAGCATCTGGACAAAAAGATTAAAAAGTACATACATACGTTAATACATACATATCACGTCGAGTCCTTCATGGGCTAAGAAGAGAGAGCACAGCGCCAGTCCTCTCTAGTCATTCAGACAGTGGCGGATTTACAAATTTTCAAGTTATAGGTTAAAATTCTCCCTCGCCTCTGCTATTTTCTGATATTTTTACAATCCAACAATTTCGCTGAAATTGCACGTAAACAAAAATCTTTCTTTTACTCATACAAAGTGTGGGCTGAGGGCGCAGACAGAGGCCGATTACTGGTAGGGAGGCGGTGAACTAGCTGTTTTACTCTAGAATATGGAAGTTTGCTACACCGAATGTACAATGACAAGTGAGAGGAAAAGTCACCTGTAAAATTTGTTGCAGACTTCTATCACTAAATCATCAGAAAACAGTTATGCTAAAAGGTAAAAAAAAGAAGTTCTATTCCCAAATTTGCCTCCCGAAAAAAAAAGTTCTAGCCTACTCAGCCTGCTGATAAATCCGCCACTGCATTCAGATCTCCACCGCTTTATCCACATTCATAGGTCTGCTTGCTCATGCTTGTCATGCTCTCATGCTCATAAAAAATTTCATCACTTGAAACTGAACTGAAAATTAAATTATACTTCCTCAACAAGAAATTTTTAATATCATTTAAACGAGCAAACAGGCTATGATACCTATTACCCGCATTACAATCGTCGCATCGACAGCATAATAAAATATCTTATATGCTAGTACATATGTCGAATATAACTAAGATAAGATCCTTGTTGTTCTGCCACCTGTGAGTAAAAAAATAAGGCGTGATATTAAGAACTTGTCAGCACTTCTGCTGTAGCTTCACCTTGTCACGTGTTTGTCTACATTTAAACAGCATCAAAATATCCAAACATTGTAAAAGTATGTCGATCTCACATACCTACTACGTATGTGCCTGCAACACATACATTGTATCACAAAATATTGCGAATCTGACGAATAATGTAGACACAGACAGCATATAAAGTTACACAGTTTGAAAAGTTATTGAATCTGCGAAATAGTTGACACGTTTTCCTTGAGAACGTTGGATCTACAATATGGTTTTGTGATCTTAGCTGCAATATTATACGAGCATAGTATATTTATAATGAAGAAGGATGAGCTGGTGAGAGTTTAAACATAGAACAAATAATCTATGATTCAAAAACCTCTTACTAACGTAACTACTCTTCAGTTCTTCGGAAAGTAACATTTCTATGAATACGAGATGTAAAGGTCACGAAGCCTTCGCTTTGTCAATCAAACCAACCCAAATAAGACAACAATAGTACAATACTAACCTGTAGAAACTCTCATAATAGGCATAACTCCCATGATCTGAAACAGTACCAGTAAGCTCTTGGTTGTTTTATAGAAGCTATCATGTGCATCCAAAAGAGCTCCATCTTTGTCCGTTATCTGTGGTCCGTAAATATCCTTGGAATTATAATCTATGGCCGAGATGCAGAAAAAAAACAGCTTTACAGATTATGGCGTACTTGATTAAGGCTAGACGCAAACGGTGTTAGAATTATCATTGTTCATGAGTTCAACCGACCACACTGTGATGATACACAACGAGTGTGGCCTATCAGGAATTAATAATTCCTTAAGCCCCTACTTCAGTACGGCTATGTTCTAATTAACTACATCAAATCGTTCGTGCACCCAAGAACAACTTCAAGAGTACGTCAGGAGAGTTGGAAGCCAGCGAGCATATTTAAAGAGACTGATAAATCTGGATGTGAAATACGTCTTTATGGCTCGAGAGAACTAGCGCTATATTCTCGGCGTGATGATATGATGACTAAGCCGTTGGTGTGGTTTTAACTTCCTAAAACCCTGTGTTATCAACAAAGGGTTTTAGGAGCGGCACTCACGATGCAAATTTTATTTAGGTTATCAGATCGGAGTTCTGATCCCTTGTCTTGAGAGCGTTGGATTTTATGTCTTTATTCTATTTTCACGGCGTACATCCTGTTGGAACATCTGTATACAGGGTTTAAGTGTTACTGAATACTACTGATATAATATATTGTCAGTTGAGGGATTCTTCAACATTATCGTAAAACCGTGGTATGATCAACGATGAAACTTGGGCAATTCAAACATGGAATTGTCTTTGCAACTTGTATAGCCGTGTATGTCTTTCCTTATCTAAAGAACTTCGTTTTGAGATTTAGGTTACGGTGCAAGGTGCGGTGAGAAAAAATATCACACCACGAGCTTTACTGTGGCGGAAAATCTCCTGAAGAAACCTGCAAATGTTTGAAAAGAAATTCGAAGACATATGTATAAATACCAATGTCGGCTTGAAAGATGACAGATCTCTCGGGCACCTATATACATTATATTTCTTTCTGTTTAGTAACACTGCCTTTGCACTTGACCGTTCCGGGACTCATGTGGGTGTAAAATTGTCATGAAATGAGAAAAAATCTCCAAATACTTTTCTTATATCTATCGCCTCAAAATCATCTTCATTTAAAGGATCATCAGGATTCATCATGATTCAAAAGTGTATATGCTATGTATGCATTTGCCCTTATCACTCCTGAACAATAAACCCTCGTTTCAAGTTAATAATAAGTTTCGTGAAGTAAACATTATGATAAAAATTAATCCAAGTGAATTAAAATAGATAATATAATATAATATATATAATAATATATATCCTCACACCTTCCCACAAGGGTCCCCGAAGGGGTAGGCAGAGGTGTATAGGTAATACCAACGTGCCAGATGGCGAGTCCATCGCCGTTACTCAAGCACGACTATACATACGCCTTTGAATTTCTTCTCAGACGTATGCAGGTTTCCTCTCGATGTTTTCCTTCACCGTAAAGCTCGCGGTGTGACTAATCACTATACTTAAGTTCAGAAAAACTCATTGGTACAGTCGGGATTCGAACTTGCGACCTTTGCGTCGCTGGCAACTGCTCGAACCACTCGGCCACCACGGCTCTTATTAAAATAGATGTACCTTCATTACTCTTCCCATCGTTCTTCCCAAATGTAGCCTTCGATCTATCATAATTGGAATTGTTATAAGCCTTGAACCTCGGGCTTCCTTTGTTCATACTTGTTTGTTGTTTTATATGTCGGATCGCAGAGACTGTAGGAATCGGCATAAAGGTTTCCCGGTAGCGTTCGCGCTGAATGAGCTCTCTGAAAGCTGTGCGAACAAAACGTAACGTAATCAATCATAACCCACCCATCTCAGCTTACTCGGTTATGCGCGTTTGTCAATAGGGTTCCATGGAGTCGAAGGTATTTTTTTAAACTAATTCTCCTCAGACCTCCTCACCAATACGCCACTGCTTCCGGGCCAATCGTAGCATTATTAACTAGGAGTTTTTTATTTGATTATTATATTTGTACTGGTTGTGCTTATGAAGCATACTTTAACATCAGCATCGGCGATTTATATGATACCTAAAATAGAATATATTTTATATGTTTTGCATTCATCAATCAACATCCTTTTCCACCTTTTAATTGTATAGTCATAGTCTTGTGCTAAGCTTATATGTTTTTGTGAGAAATGTTCCATTCGAAATTGTGAACCAGTTTGAACACCAAATCCGCAATAAAGACGTTCGTTTATGAGACTGTATGAGTTTTAGTAATATTTAGGTAAATAATTTAACTTAATTATGAAATTATATGTTTAAGTACAAGGAATCGAGGAAAGTAGGTACGAAGCAGATTAGCGACAATTTTTTCTAAGTAATACTTTTTAAGTTTTTTTTTTGTATTGTCTCTCGTAGCTTGAGTTCCGGGAACTTTTGCTACTTGCGATCTTTGTGTCGCAGGGAACTACTCAAACTAATCGGTCACGACGACTTTTTAAATCAGTCAAAATAATCCGAAGGCAACTCCCAGCCACCCCTGTTCTGTAGACACCTCGCTACACCAATGACGCCGCACCGTCGCGCGCCATCAATTCATATTTCACACTAATGGCGACTTTCCGAAACACTTAACGACCCCCTGAGTGAGATGTTTGCCTGGCCTCATGGTACTGTTAAATGTTTAAAGCACCCTTGAACCTATGACTTCAAATTATTTGAAATTAGAACATTGATCGATATCTGACTGACCCAGAATTTGTCAGTTGTTTTTATTTCCAACCATCCTGTTTAATTGAGTGCGGTGCGAAAGATAGGAGACCGCCGTTAGGTACTCGTATTAATTAGTTCTATCTTAATTGCACAGTGGCCAAATACGTGGTCGCAGTGTATAATACGAATATTACATTTCGACATATTTATTTTGATATTTTGTACCTATGTTACAATGCTGACAAAGGATATTATGGTATAACATCTGCCTACTCCATGAAGGACTCGGCGTGATGATAATTATGTACGAATGTATACTTTAGTACAACTAAATCGAGAATTCAACTTCAGACCCGTTAATATACCCAGTTAATACCGGTTGAGCAGTATAAAAGTTCAAGTTAAGCATATGCACAGCAGTTCCATACTATATTATATAACTACTATATTTAAGCTTATAGGTATATATAGGGAAGGCGAATTATTATTATATATAATAATAAATAACATATCCTCACGCCTTCCCACAAGGGTTCCCGAAGGGGTAGGCAGAGGTGTATAGTTAATACCCACACACCCACTTTACGCCAGAGGTATATTAGGTGCCAACGTGACAGATGGCCAGCCCATCGCCGTTACTCAAGCACGGCTATACATACGCCTTTGAATTATATATATATATAATGTATTTTAAAGGGTCGAGTATATATATCTATATATGTATATATCTCTCTGGGGGATGGTGTGTGTGTGGGTATTATTACCTATACACCTCTGCCTACCCCTTCGAAGACCCTTGTGGCAAGGCGTGAGGATATTAATTAATTTTTTTTAATAGTTAATCATGATTTATGTTATTTAAAAATCATTGTATGTAATATTATGCACTAGTATTCATATTAAATTTCATGCAAGTATCATTGAAAACATTTTTTTACAATCTATCTGCAATGAACTCATACATTCGTAAATCCTAATTATGTTCTTAAACAAGAAAAAGTATTATGTTCGTAGCTAAATTAAGCATAAGCTACCACTGCCGCTTAGTAACCTGATTTATGCTGCATTTTCCACAAAAAAACGTAATGAATGATAAATCATCGTTAACTCTCGGTTGCAACTCGCAAACAAAGTTATACGGCTGGTTATTTAAATAATCGAGGATTACAATGTTCACAAAGGACCGAAAACATTATAAACGCAGACAATGACATCAGGTAAATATTAATTAAGCTGCTCTGATTAAAGCTATGGTCCGCTTGGATCCCAATGCTTTCAACTTCTACAGCATCATAATTGCATTCACTTTTGAAATTCACCCACAATATGATGTTGACTTTGCAAAGTTGTAATTAGATTTAGTTGAATAAATATTGTTGAACATTTCGTTCGTAAAATATATAATTTATAGAACTTTTTGAATTACCACTTATTATATTATTATGCTATTGATTAATATTTGTGATAAAACAAGTGAGTAAACATCCAATTCCGTTCAGCCGTTTTGTCTCGATTGAGTATCAATCACCGTTTTAATTTTTCAAATTTATAATATTTGTAGATAGAGTAGATATTCTCGGGTGTAAAGTAGAGTGTTCCAAATTAACTGCCGGCAGAAGATCAAACATGGTTACGACAATTTATATTCAATTAATCCCACAACGATGATATGGAACACGTAACTCTATACGTTTAGCAGCACATCGTGATCGGCTTTATTTTAAACTAATTGAACATCTAACGACCTAGATATGACCTAGATATGCATACACACTGTAACATATTGTTGAATCATGAGTAAAATTAATATACATACATACATAGAGTAGGCAGAGATAGTAGAAGTACAGTTCTGTCGAGACTTCATTCATAGATCTTCACTTCATGCACATATTACCCCTTTCGTTCGTTTCGTTCGCCTTGACGTTCCTAGCCTTAAGTGTCCGATTTAGTATCCCACAAGGGGGGACCCAAGGGGTTGGCAAACGTGTAAAGTACCCACGCACCCACTTTCCACCTCTTGATGTTTTCCTTCACCGTAAAGCCCGTGGTGTGTAATCACTGTACTCAAGTTAAGGGAAATCTCATTGAAATCTCAGTCGGGATACGAACTTGTAATTTTTTTGCGGCTTTAAGTCCTTCAAAATAAAACCAAAATTCTTAGTTTTTTCAAATAGGTACAATCTGGAAAATATATCTTTCTATTGCCTTCGTACCAAAGGAAATGTAGCTGAGATATAAAACCGGATAGTCAAGACCGAGATGCTTATTTTAGATCGCCTCGTTTTGTTTGACAACAACAACCTTTGCTTTAACTCCTACGATTGTTTTCAACGAAATGTTATTTTTAGGAAAAGCTTTTTGTTAGTATAATCTTATACAAATTTTAAAAGGCCAAAAAAAATGTGCCCCGCCTTCGCCTTGATTGAATGAATGTAAGGAAACAAAAATGCTATCTAATGTACACATACATAAATCAAAATATTTTATTCCACGTAAGAGTTGAATGAAATATAATTTTATTGAACGTCTTCATGTCTTCCCACAAGGGTCTCCAAAGGGGTAGAGGGGACAGAGATATATTTACCCACACATCCACTTTCCGGCAGAGATATATTTTAGATGCCAACGTAAAAGACGGCGAGTCCATTGCCGTTACTCGAGCACAACTATACTTCTCAAACGCAGGTGTCCTCTCGATGTTTTTCTTCACCGTAAAGCCCTTGGTGTGACTAATCACTGCAATCGAACCACTCGGCGGCGGTTAATATAGTTAAAACCAGGAATATAACACCGTGCTATATTCACAATTTTTTAAGTCTGGAGGGAGTTCGGCCGTGACCACCAAGTACATACACACACACACACGTACACAAGGACGCCATTAAATTGCCTGAATGATCTAAAGGTACGTCTGCGGAATTGGAAAACCATTTTACTTTGACACCTATCCCTTTAACCAACCCCTACAAATCGATTAATCACTAATACAAAAGGTCGAACTTCAAATATAAATTGGAATTTCTCAAACACCCCTTAACTTTTTAATGCGATTCATGAAGATTCTAAAACTTTTCGATTCGCAATTCAAGATCGATTATTGTCAATGCTTTTTATCAGAAGAAACTCTGTAAATTTAAAATGTAATTTATCTTTATACGTATCCATATATCGTGGTGTCACCCGTGTAACATTTTCGCTCCCGCTTGTAAATATATGAAGTTTCCTACCAACAATAAACGGAAAAGGAACCCAAAAAACAGTTTTTCAAGTGAGATTAGTACTAGTTCCTGGGAACAGCACGTTCAAACTTACAAACCCTGCCTATTTAATTTACCAAATAGACATCACGTCAAATCCGTCACTGGTTAGGTACCAGTTTTTCCCAGACAGTTTTTCTCCCTTCATCAACATTCATCCGTTTCTTCTTCTTTTTTTTTTAACTTTTGCTTAAACTTAATCCATTGGCAATCACGACCTGTGCCTCACAGGGTAGGCACTGATAAATATCCGTTTCACGTTAAAAGTACAAAGCTCGTTCACTTAATGAACATTGTCAATAAATTCATATATATCCGCTTGCTAAGAATACTTAAAACCAGAGAAAAACTTTCATACTTGAAGATTTTAATGACTCTGGATGAAGCGAAAGAGGTCTACTTCTCAAGTCTCGGAACGATATGTTTATGTAGTAAAAAAATTGCAACGATGCACTACAAAGATAAATGTAGGGTAATATGGATATAAAAAGCTTAAATTATCTTATTTGTTTTAGAAAAGGTCATTAAGGGAACTCCACGCCCTTTTTACTTTTTTTATTTTATACCGTGGGAAAAAAATTATAACGTGGAATCCTGCAAAGGACTCCCGCCGCTGTCGGGGGACAGTGACGAGGAGAGTCAGACTCCTACTATCTAAAAATCCACGGTGTGTCTCCCTTGCCTTACACTGGGGGGTCGCGGGATTCGCTTTCGCATGCGGGTGCGAACCCCCAACGATGGCCATCCTTAATGTACCTTGGTCTACTAACTTCAACGTCAACAGAAATACAACCATTATTTTTAAGTACATTAACGTAATATTTCAAGTACCGCACAAGAATTAACGAAAGTTACAAACGAGCTGAGAATTTCGATAAAATGGCTCAAGTTAGATAACATTACACATTCTACTTGAAGTTATGTTAGAGACTTTGTTTAAGGTTCAAACTTTAACGAAATAAGCGGATGTTTGTCTGTATTGCTCTAATTCATAATGTTAGTATTATTTTAATATATATATATATATATATATATATATATATGTATGACCGAGTGTGCTATATCGGTAAATGGGCAAATTCTAGAGCAAGTGAATGAATTTGTATATCTAGGAAGCATGTTCACACGAGATGGAAAGTATGAAAAAGATATTGAAAGAAGGATAACTGCCGGAAATAAGGTGACTGGAGCCATGTCGGCGTTGATGGGCAGTAAAAGTCTGAGCAAGAATGCTCGAGTTGCTGTCCACAACGCGATATTGGTACCTACCTTATTGTATGGCAGCGAATCCTGGGTATGTCAGAGGAAGTATGAAAATAGCTTGAATACAGTCGAGATGCGATCTCTTCCAAAAATGTGCGGCGTAACGATATTAGATCAAATACGCAATGAAGAGATTCGCAAATCAACTGGCGTGAATGAGGGCGTGATTGTAAAGATGAAGTAAGGCATGTAACGTTGGTTTGGACACATAAAAAGGATGAGTGAAGAAAGATTGACGAAACAGATATACAAAGCAAAAGTGTGTGCAAGAAGAGGCAGAGGAAGGCCACGTCTCAACTACCTGGATCAAATAGATCGGACTCTCAAGGACGGGAACGTTAAGAGTACTCGAAACCGACGAGCATATATGAAGAGACTGATGAATGTGGACGAAGCGAAAGAGGTATGTAAGTCTAGAGAGAACTGGCGCTCTATACTCTCTGCCTACCCCGTTAGGGACTTGGCGTGATGATATGTATGTATGTATACATATGTACAAAAAGCCGTGGTAGTCGAGTGATTCGGTATTCTGACCCTGCAGGAATCTTTTCGCATCTTTCTTGAACGGGTCCTTAAGAAAACTTGAAAAGGGACTTCATTCCAAAGTCTAACCGCGCAATTCGAGATCTTTGTGATTCCAAATTATGGGGATGATGATGGGAATGATGGAAAGGTGCGGTTGAAGAATGCCATGGGCCTCATGTTTAACAGTTCCATTATACAAGTAAAACACACAGGGAGGCAAATTCTCTCAAGAGCATGGGATCGCCGACAATCTTAGCGGCACTGCAATGGGGATCAAATGATGGTAAGCATTTTGGTTCATATCACTGTATACCTACTGCTTTTGATGTTGCCGGCGTGCAGGTATATAGAAGCGAAGGAAACCACTAGGCGGGTTTGTAAGATACCTTCTTTGCTGTATCCATAAATGTTAACAATTAGATCTCTTTATACATAGTGCCAACCACGAATACGCGCCCCACTCTAGTCCTTATAGTTTATGGTGTAAGTGTGCAGCCTACTAATGAGTATTATCGGTACACACTGATTACCTATGTGACTGCACACGCACACTACGATTAATAGAGTCGGGTCATACTCCCCGCATCTCGCGACCCCCTCGAATTGATATTGGTGGGGCGCCTCTTCGTGGATGGCACTATCTATACATGTTCAATATGGCCTGCCTACACACACACTGTTATGTCGATAACGTGTCACGTTGTGACGTTATCAAAACAATTTTTTTCCTTAATCCGTATACCTCGGTTAGAAATATTACTATTATATTCTACGTAGAGTACGTACCTATTGTATTCAAGGTAAATTTGACTGTTACGGTATATGAAAGGCTTTTAGGGTTCGAGGAAGTTGAGAACAATCTGGAACAAACAGAACTTATCCATTACTAGATCGGCTTAATCGATCCGCCGGTAGCTTAGCACAAGTCTTATTGTGGCGGGTACACACCAATGGAGTGAGCTCCAATCAGCGTGAAATGGACCTATTAATAGAAATGTAGTACAATGAAATTGCAAGCAACAGGAAAATTTTCAAAATACCTTGGGACAATTCTACACACTATTGATATTGTCGCAAATTAAGCAAATCTTATATGTACCGAAATTATACATATGTATATATAAATAAATTATATATTGAGACCGAAATTCCCTATGTAAGGCTATATTCCGAAACCTGCCTTATCGCAACCAGGAGCTCTGATCAGAGCTCCTGACTGGTCAAATGGTCAAGAGACCACTTGACCAGGCAGCCATTTTTGTTACGTTAGTGACTTTACATACATACACTTGTATATCACCACTTTAAGGTGCCAAATGTTTATCGGATAAGATTAAGTACGATTTTGTTAAAAATGTTGGTGGTTGTTATTATTGTTCTTGTTCAGGTCAGGATCCAGATAGCCAAGGAAATACGACTCCAAAGATACAGCTCCATCTAGCGTCACAATATCTAAACTAATATGCAACAATAAAAACTAATATTTAAACAAACATTATGATAAATTTATGAATGAAAGAGAGAAAGCTTATGCCCAGCAGTGGGTTAAGGGAGCTAATATAACGAGTAATAAGATGATATTGTACCTACATTATGTCCACATTGACCCCATCATTTTACTCCAATAAAAAGGGTGTGACACCTACCCGTTTGGGAAGGCGAAAAGATTAAGAGAAAAGATTACAAATAACATAGCGGTACGAAATACATTTCATATACAAGAGAAAGGTGTCACAAAGAGCGCACACAGGGCTTTAAAACTCCTGACAAAAGGGAAAATTCGATAATCTACAAAAATAGCTCAGCGTGTTGTTCATAGAGGCATATAATGTTTTCCGAATGGGCGCCGAGTCCCGTATGGCGCTCCATCTGTGACGTAACCCACAAAGAGAAACGGTATATGTATATCTATACTTAATATCTTGGTTGCGAAATCATATCTTTTTTTTTTATACCAAATAAGCATATCGCCCACCTGATGACAAGTGGTTACAGTGGCCTTTTTACGCTCACGATACCGCAGTATCACTTGTGCGGTGCCACTGTGTTCGGAGAGTTATGCTATGTTGGCAGCATAATAGGACTTATCCCTGTGCTGGCAACACAATATAGCAAACCTTACCCCTCCCCAAGGAGCTCATTATTGCAAAACTTATTAACGCGCAGGAACACTATACAACGTTTGTCAATGACATCACGCAAAAAATACTGGTTATATTTGAATTCAGTTTTTACCGCTGTATTGGTGACTATTTATAGATATATAATATATATATATTTAAGAGAGGTAGGGCATAACGGGTTTCCCGTTCGAATTTGGAGCTGCCCGACTGGGGCACCTTATAGAAGTCCGTAGCCAAATAACACAATTTTTGTGTTGTGTTCCTACGCGGTGAATAAGGTTTCCAGGAATGAGCTCCTTGGGGAGGGGGGAGGATTGTTACATTGTGTTGGAAGCAGAGGGATTAAACCCAATATGCTGCCAACAAACTGTAACTCTCCGAATAAATATATAAGAGCCGGGGTGGCCGAGTGGTTCGAGCAGTTGCCTGCGACGCAAAGGTCGCAAGTTCGAATCCCGACTGTACCAATGAGTTTTTCTGAACTTAAGTACAGTGATTAGTCACACCACGAGCTTAACGGTGAAGGAAAACATCGAGAGGAAACCTGCATACGTCTGAGAAGAAATTCAAAGGCGTATGTATAGTCGTGCTGGAGTAACGGCGATGGACTCGCCATCTGTCACGTTGGCACCTAATATACCTCTGGCGGAAAGTGGGTGTGTGGGTATTACCTACACACCTCTGCCTACCCCTTCGGGGACCCTTGTGGGAAGGCGTGAGGATATTATTTTATTATATTATATTTGTTTATAATATTTACATAGGCTCCATTTTAACGCAGGAAATTAGACCCGATAGGAGGCGCTGGGGTCTTGTTCCAAATTTAAATCACACCAAAGCAAAGCTGGGCGAGACAGCTAGTTGTTCTATAGATAAATTTCAACCCGTGTACTTCTATGTGTGATTGGGAAACACTTGAAAGATGAATAGAATGATTGGCTTCCATGGGCTTTCCTTTGTACATTGAGAGCCATATATTTTCATGTATATCTTCAAGCCAATTCATAAAGCTCTACGCAGTTAGGACAGACGCTTGATTACCCCTGCTGAAGTTATATCTTATATGGCAGTAAGCAAGTTTGTCTGTCTCTCTCTTATGACTTTGATTGTCTTATGAGATTTAACAAACTTTCCTAAACACGCTTGCTTTTACTGTAGAGATCTTGTGTTTATCATGTACAGTACCTAAAACTGTACACGATGTTTCTAGATTATCAGATGATTTTCTATTTTCAACTTGTTTTTGAAGTATTTATATTTTATTTTTTAATTAATCTTTATTGCTATATAAGCATTAATTGCTAATATCTCTACAAACGTGTCCTCTACAATCGCAAAATACCCTTAATGCAACCCTCACGATGTACTCATGTATATCTACTATTATATACAAAATAAAATGTTAGGTGTAAAAAAATCCAACTACTATATTTGCCTACCGTATTAATTAGCATCTGTGTAGAAGACGGACCTGTACAGATAAAAATTGAGAACCTTCCTCCCACGAGATCAGGCCTAGACTGACAGGTCTGTAATTTAGGATAGCAACACACATTTATCTGCTAACGAGATACGGAGGACACCTGTTCAGGGCCAGACGAGACAAGTATAATAAATTGGTGAGCTCTGTGACCTAAAGTCTCAGAGCAGAGCACTCTAGGTATAAACTTGTATGAGGGACGATATCATTATTATTATTTGCCAGCCGTACCCCGCAGTCTAAACCGCGTAAATAATGATTGCAAAGGTATTTTTTTCTAAACTAAAAAAAACGTATTTTAATTTTATCTCTTGCAGCTAAATTTAGCAGAGAGAGAGATTAGATATAGAATTCCGTTCAGCTTTAGTTTCAGCAACATTCGCATTTATAGAATATATTAGAAATTTAACAAAGGCACTATTACAATCATAATATACTTGGATCTGATGGTCTTGCATTGGACAAAAGCCAGAGCTTGGTCAGAGCTTCGTGCTGCAAAGCTTAAGATTGCGTTTATTACGATCTTATTTTCGATTCCAGAATGTCTCCTAAGGGATAGGCAAAGGTGATAGCGAGTCCGTCGCCGCTACTCAAGCACGTTCTACGAATACGTTATACTATGGATTCCTACTGAAATATATGCCGGCTTCTCCTCACGACGTGGTGTGACTATTCACTGTACTTAAGATTAGAAAAAGATATTGGTACAATCGGGATTCGAACTTGCATACAACACAATCTTTGTGATGTAGGCGAGTCGCACCACTCGGCCACTACGGCTTATGTATGTGAATATGTACCACCTTTGCTAAATTTGGGACTAGGTCATTACTAGTTCATCATTGGTGTGGCCCAAGTTAATATTATTGTGAATTATTTTAACAGCGGTTCAAAGCAACCTATCAGCGTGAAATAGATATTTTAATTGAATATCCACCTACACTGTACCACTGTCTCATCCTCACGCCTTCCCACAAGGGTCCCGGAAGGGGTAGGCAGAGGTGTATAGATAATACCCTCACACCCACTTTCCACCAGAGGTATAGGTATAGGTATAGGTGCTAACGTGACAGATGGCGAGTCCATCGCCGTTACTCAAGCACGACTATACATACGCCTTTAAATTTCTTCTTAGACGTATGCAGGTTTCCTCTCGATGTTTTCCTTCACCGTAAAGCTCGTGGTGTGACTAATCACTGTACTTACTTAAGTTCAGAAAAACTCATTGGTACAGTCGGGATTCGAACTTGCGATCTTTGTGTCGCAGGCAACTGATCGAACCACTCGGCCACCACGGCTCTAATCCATATTAATAAGATTTATCTCAAATCCCATCCCTTAAATGTCATAATTGCATGTCATGTGCCAAGTTAATACAGGTACTCGCAAGCAAACAATTAAGCAATATTAGGTAATGTTACTTGTTGTAGAACAGACATGTTGGTTAATGCATTTTGTAAATTATGCACTTCACTCTGCGACCACCGGGGAATCTCGCTGTTTGTGCTTTGTTGTCAAATACTATTCGCTAAAATTAAATTTTGAAGACAATTAAAATTGCACTTTTTAAAACTATTTAATATATTATGTGTGTAATATCTTTCGATATATATTTCTTCTGTAGGTACGTGTGTATGTTACAGGTCTTCCTAAACGGCTGGAACGATTTTAATGAAATTTTTCTGTGTGTCTTCAGGTAGATTCGAGAAAGGCTTAGATTAACAATTTGACCCGATAGGTGGCGCTGTGGTCGTGTTTTAGGAAATTATTTATTTTCACCCGAGCGAAGCTGGGCGAAAGAACTAGTTAGTTATAGTATAGTTTTAAGGGTCACATGTCATCACGCCACAGAGGCAGAGACTAGAGCGCCAGTTCTTTCTAGACGTGCAGTCTATTACGCGTCATCTACATTCATGGATCTCTTCAAACGCTCGCCGGCTTCGAATACTTTTGACGTTCCCTTTCTTATGTGTTTAATTGATTTATCAAGGCAATTTGAACATGGTCTTTTGGATCTTCTTCCAGATTATTTTTCATCAACATTCAATTCATTGTTTATTTTTCGATTTAGATTTTTACATAAGGCAATTGGGATATTTCTCAATTAATAAAAACAAAGGCGGGTTTGAGCAGACCAGCGCCAACAAGTAGCAGCAATTCAGTTGAAATGCAATATCCCAATATCATTATTAGTTTGCCTTCCTCTGCGTTGTGTGAAGGCTGCAAAGCGGAAGTAATTAAAACTGACTTACTCCAACATCTCTGAAAGTCATAGTATTATTAAAACTTCGAGGATAATACATTTCATTATGGAATCGATATTCGAACGAACACCCTGAATATTTTGTTATAATTGTGTAGGATTTGGGTGGTATACATTTTCGATATCTTTATACAGTGTCTATACAAATAAATTCAATGGTAGTGTCTGTTTGTAATATTACAATAACCGCTTTTTTACTAAATGCAAATGGATGTATACACTGTACATATACGAAAACATTTTTCTTACATTATTTGCAATAATATCTTCTTAAATGTGGGAAGGCGTGAGGATATATTATTATTATTATTATCTTCTTAAACATATAAAACTAGCTTAGGATGACATACTAATATACGTTCATTGCAGGCATCAAACTGACCTCAAGCATAGCAGCTTGGACCATGACCAGGCAGATTGCATATATTTAATATATATCCTCACGCCTTCCCACAAGGGTCCCCGAAAGGGTAGGCAGAGGTGTATATGTAATACCCACACACCCACTTTCCGCCAGAGGTATATTAGGTGCCAACGTGACAGATGGCGAGTCCATCGCCGTTACTCCAACACGACTATACATACGCCTTTGAATTTCTTCTCAGACGTATGCAGGTTTCTTCTCGATGTTTTCCTTCACCGTTAAGCTCATGATGTGACTAATCACTGTACTTAAGTTCAGAAAAACTCATTGGTACAGTCGGGATTCGAACTTGCGACCTTTGCGTCGCAGGCAACTGCTCAAACCACTCGGCCACCACGGCTCAATATCGACATATATTTACTGATTAGGTACATAAAACGGGCTAAGTACACAGAGAACTGTCAAATTGGAAGTGCATGAAAATTTGTAAAAAGAAAGAATGCTCTGTGCATTCTTTCTTTTTACAAATTTTTTTTGAAGCTGATTGGCCGTGCGTGCTATCCCCTAGGTTTTCCATTCAGTAAATTCGCGGTTCGTTTACGTTATACTGAATTTGTGCCGCGTAAGGCCTTATGAATTATTCACAAACTGAGCCTTCTTTTTGGCTTGGCCACAGAGAAACTATGTAGGTAGTGTTATTGTGGAGGAGAAATATTATAATATGGATGCACATGTGATGTCAGCGTAACACGCGAACGAAATACGTCAACTTGGTATTTTGGCGAATATATTGCTTTTTTTTGCTTATCTATACTTCTATACTAATATCATAAAGAGGTAAGATTCAATTTTTGTTTCGATTTAACTCAAAAACGACCGATTTTAAGCTACATCTTAACCGAGTAACATAGGCGATAGTTATATATTTGGCTTCCTCCACCAACACCACCGTTTGTCAAGAGGCTGTTTTCCATTATATATAGAAAACAAAGTAGCAAGTAGTTTCTTGGAGAAAAACGTAAACACCTATTACGGTTTAGCCGTGTAAAGAGAGTCAGAAGAAAAATATTGCCGATATGACACACGTGGAGAGAAAAACAACCTCCTGACAAACAATGAAATATAACATCATCATATCGACATACAGAGTCGCTCAGGGACTCAGAGAGAGTACTCTACTCTTTAAGTATCTCTTTATAAACAGAAATATTTTAATTCCTTAATGACTTAAAACAAACTGGTGCGTAAAATTAAGCGTTTACCAAGTTTTAAAACTTATCATTTAGGAGTTATTCTGGTCATTAACTACTGACTTACTTCATTGGAAAAGGGTTATTACTAGCAAAATGACACCCAAAAACAGAATGTCAAGAGCCATTCAACGTCTGCCTTGAGAAATCTTAATTGTACAGCAACCATTCCTTAGATTAATACCCGATGAAATCTAGATTACCGACTTAGCGATCAACAACAAATGGCTTCATAATTTATTAGTAAACAAAACTTAAAGTAACTTGTTCACGGGTAATCCTCGCTTGGAGTTAGTTTCCAATTTTCAAATATACCCAACAGATTTATGGGATTAGTTACGAATACATTTCACCCAAAATTATAATTTACAACGCTTACAAGCCTACCTTTCTTCTATATATACCTATAGTAAGATATATTCATGAACAGGGTTGAACCAATCAATACCTGCAAAACTCGTTGACTACCTCAGAAACTTCGGTAACTTCTTCTGTCAGCGAAACTCCTAATTTACCAGTATTTTGCATAGGTCTTTTAAAGCGTAAAGGTTTTTTTTTTTATTTCCCGAACTTTTGCTACTTTATTTCTAAGCAACACAGCTAAGGGCACCCCCTGTGGGGTACGAACCTCGGCTTAGGGCGTTGCTGGATCGCGAGCAAGGGAGCTGGGCTGGACTGTTACTTTCGTAAGGGTTAGTGGCTACATTTGTATATGTAGGTATATCTTCACTCTCAGTGTCCGAAGACATAAACATGCCTACGCAACATATGGTGAGTCTGTCGTTGTCAATCAGGCTTGACTTATTCAACGTATGCCGTCTATTTATATATATGTACTAGCTGTACCCGCGACTTCGTCCGTGTGGAATTGAACAAAAAATATATTGTTCATTTTCCAAAATAAAAGTAAGATATTCCTTTTAACATCAGCAATCTGCCAGTGAAAGTCCCGTTAAAATTAAAAGTTTAAGTTAATAAGGTCCGTTTCAGAGATTAACCGAAACAAACAGACAGCCGAAGATAAAAAAATTAATAAATTATATTTTAGTATATGTACCGTGTATACATCCATATGCATTTAAATTATAATTTTTAGTAAATAAATAGTATTATTAATATTTTTAGTAAAACGCGGTTATTTTAATATTACAAACAGACACTCCAATTTTATTTATTTGCATAGATACAATGAATTACATACATCATTATATAGTTGTGGGTACATTTTTATTCATCATAAAGTTCATGGTGTGACAATACACTGCATCACTTGCAAGAACTGCTAGTGAATATGTTTGATTTGTTCATGACTAATTATAGAAACCTGGTGGCGGAGTGGTTCGAGTAGAATCTATCATATACTATACAGTCGTGCTTGAGATACAGCGACAAGAGCGTGTTCTCACCTCTGCCTTAAGAGCCCTGGCTGGAAGGCGGAAACATGAACGTAGACGTACTCGTTATTCAGACTAATCCGACCTAAATTTCTCAAAAAAGGAACTTAAACTAAAGCAAGACGATAAAAGATAATATCCTAGACGGCAATCTAAGGCAGCTTCCCTGAAATATGGCAAAAGATTCTATTTGCAATAAATAATGGTGAGTTCCGACCAGAGCTAGTTTATTGCTCCTTTCTATCGGCCGGTGTGATGGGTTAGGGATACGACCTATTATTTGTGCTATCATTGATAAATACGACAAAAAGTCTGCGTAGACTCAAAGGGTTCATATTACACTTGTCACTTCTGCATATATCCTAGTGCAGTCCTAGCAGTGAGAGTAGATGTAGAGTGACAGTTTTCTAATAGACTTATAGATGAATTATCTTTCGCATTATCCACATACATAGTGCTTCTTCGTACCCAGAAACTATTGCCGCAACGGGAAGCACAAACTGTTCGCGGTGCCATCTTGCTGAACAGTGGTGGGCGCTCAGTCTCCAATTCCGAGATCAGAACGACACTCAGTGCCCTCCTGGTCTCAAGGTGAATGGAAGGTGATTTTGAATGAGTGTCTGGCAGACGCAGAAAGAAGGCCATCTTCTTCTCGGTGATTAATTTATAATTAACCTTATTTTTTACTCATATGCATATTTTTATTTTTGCTAATTTACAATAAATAATTAAATAATCAGTCTCTCCACACTCCTCCAGTACTCTTGGTGTTCCCCTACTTGAATATACGATGGAATCGATCGATAGGTAGCCGGAACTTAGTCTTCCTCTGTCTCCACAATAAATATAGCAACAGTATTATCATGGTAATGTCCCCCCCAGGTCACGTTATGGAGTAAGAAATAACGAATTTTCTGATGAAATGAGCGGTTTCAATAAAGCGAGTAAATTCCCTTCGGCATAAGTACATACCTGTATTAAAAGAGCGAAATATGCCCGAGTAGATCGAGGCTAAATTCATTACTTTAGTAGTGGCTCGGTGGAATGATCGTGTGCAAATTTAATTCAGTCCCTGAGTCAGCATTTCGCATCGATGAAAGCTTAATGCAGTAGAATTGATTGAAACACGACTGGAACCGTACTGGAATGCAATAATCCTGCATTATATAGTATATATGCATTGTATAGTCGTGCTTGAGTAACGGCGATGGACTCGCCATCTATCACGTCGGCACCTAATATACCTCTGGCGGAAAGTGGGTCTGTGGGTATTACCTATACACCTCTGCCTACTGAATTGAATATGTATATATATCCTCACGCTTTCCCACAAGGGTCCCCGAAGAGGTAGGCAGAGGTGTATAGGTAATACCCACACACCCACATTATGTAGGTATGTAGTTTTTGTTGAACGAAATCTGAAACTGTTTTCTTATATTAACCGGCTTCGAAAAGTGAATCCATTCGATACGTATGTCTATATATAGGTATGAAATGTACCCATGTCGGTATATAGGTACCTACTTTCCATAAGTGCTGGTAGCAACCTCAAAAATCATTTCAACCCACTATTTTGTTTCGTAGCTACTTTTAATATGTGAATTTGTTAGCTACTTTCGTTTCTTTCATATATAATATTTTTTCGTTCATTTATAGTCAATTTTATAATTAAGTCCATCTTTTTTTAATTCCTTTTTTATTTTTTGTACTTATAGTAGAGAGCCATAGTCGCTCTAGACATTCAGATTACTATAATTCCCCCTTAAACCTGTTTTTTTATGCTTATTGTAGCCAAGTTCGATTGCAGAGACGATACAACATAAAACATTCTAAGAGAGTAAGGTCATTTATTAAATCTTAACTTAATATTCGATACAATGTTTAGCAAAAAGGATATTATTATGTATTTAATCGATTAAAAGTGCTCAAGAAGATTGGCGATTTTGAATTTATAAAAATTAATCCCTTCAAACTTTTGTCGTTTCGCCATCCATTGAATTTGCGGCCAGCCTAGCTATTATATCCTACATACCTACTACTAATATTGCAAATGCGAAAGTTTGTATGTTTGTAACTCAAACACGCAATAACGGCTGAACGTATTTGGGTGAAATTTGATACCGAAATAGGTTGTCTTCATCTACCTATGTAATTCTTATAGAGTATAAGTGAGTGATGAATGAACTCTAAAACGGCTAGACCGATTTTGATGAAATTTTTGGGTGTGTTCAAGTGGATTCGAGAATGGTTCAGATTCACCATTGGACAATAGGTGGCCCTGCGATCGTTTATACAACAAGAGTGGCAAACAAGCATACGGCCCATCTGATGGGAAATGGTTACCGCAGCCTATTTACGCTCACGATACCGAAGTCTCACTTGCGTGTGGCCACTCTGTGTTCGGAGAGTTATAGTGTGTTGGCAGCATAATTGATTAAATCCCTCTGCTTCCAACACAATGTAACAATCCTCCCCCGTCCCCAAGGAGCTCATTACTGGAAACCTTATTCACCGCGTAGGAACACAACACAAAAAATTGTGTTATTTGGCTACGGACTTCTATAAGGTGGAGGTCCTGCCCCAGTCGGGCAGCTCCGAATTCGAACGGGAACCCGTTATGCCCTACCTCTCTTACATCGTATTACAGGTACTTAGATCGTGTTACAGGTACAATTTATTTTTCTCCCAAGTGAAGCTGGGTGGGCCAGCTTGTAATACATACATATCATATCTTCAGATTACCTTTAGATTAAATCTAGATAATTAGGTGGCCAGCTTTTAACACAAAGGCTATGTTATATTTCAGGGTAATAGTGGTATTGATATGAATGTTACAAAAGCACAGCGGTCTAGAGATGAACACGAGTTGTTGAATTACGCGCGCGCATTCTTCCTGCCTACCTTCATTTTGTTCCACAATTAATCAACAACGATTGTATCCAACGCGGGGCATTATGTACAGGACAATAGTTACATTTGCTGTTGCGTACACTTTTGACGATAATCAATCCAGCTCTATTCATTCGCTCGCAGTGTTCATGACTGATATTAATTTACACGTCCACATTTTTGGTATCTAGCTAAAAACCCATAATCATAACTTATTTAGTTAATAATAATAATAAATACCTGGGACAATTCCACACAAATTGACCTAGCCCCAAATTAAGCAAAGCTTGTGTTATGGTATATAGACAACGATATATTTACTTATATTGATAGATATATACACAAATACATAGGACATCCAAGACTAAGGTACAATACTCGTGTTCAGCACACAAGTATTTGCCCTCAGCGGGATTCGAACCCACGACCTCCAGTTTCGCAGTCAGGAGCTCTAACCAATAACCAGACGGTCGTCAATATTACAATATTAAAGCAATATGAGATCTACGATATTGGTCTATTATTTGTTTATAAGAGATACAAGTTTAATCTATAAAGCAAAGAGAACACCATAATAGCATGTGTTATAATTTAAACAGCGACATTTGTGAGGTATGAAAATATAAATAGCCATATTTGATTACTCGCATACATATTTAATCTAAGGTTGCCAACGTATAGTATGTTACACGTCATACCTTTACTCGCATTTCCCTTGTTTCGTGAAATCTATCTATAAATTAATTTCTTCGCAGTCATAATTATATTCTGTAAAAATAATCACTTTAATGGGAAAAGGGTTTGCTATAAAATTAATTTTGTTTTAGTGGTGGTGAATTAATTCTAAAATACTTTCTATTTAAATGATAAGCAATTACAGCGCCATCTAGTGGCAACAAAGCATATATACGTTCACGATAATCTACATTGATGTAATCTTTTATAAGTTCTATGAAATAATTCTACTTGACGCTAGATGTCACTATACTCAATATTTATTTATACGCAACATTTTCTCATGTCTAATTTATATAATAAAAAAATCAATCGTGGTGCGTTAGTCTCGCAAAACCAGAAGTGATATAGATTCACGTTTGGAACCGATAGGTAGGGGCATGATAGTGTTCTGCTTTTATTGTTCACCCAATGAAGCTGAGTGGTCAGCTAGTTCTAGATAGACTGACAGGAACACTTACAAGTCAATAAGAAACAAGTAATCGATCATCCAAATAAATTGAAATCTAGTTTTGGGAATAAAACATTTCGCATGTGGCTTGACCGTCGATGTCGGGATCACGTACTTAGGAGGACTTCTGAATGGATGGTCTGTAGTGCACTAGCACTAGCAGACCCATTCAGAAGTTTAGACAGGAGGTACTGTTCTAGTTGGAAATAATTAAGACCACTTCTGTCCTGTTCTGGGTATGCATGTTAACACGAGGTATGATGTGGAAAAAATGTATCTTCAAGCATATTGATGAATAAAACAGCGTGATCGTAATGGTGCAGATGGAATATTATCGACTTTTTTTTTAGTTGCCTCTAGTTGTGCGAGTTCCGGATTTCTGTAAATCTTACCGCTGGAACATAACACTCCTCAGTAAGTACTAGTTAGTCATCATCAACATCATGTTAGTCAAATAACAGTTACGTAACATCCTTGTAAATATCCAGGCTGAGCTGATGAAATCAATACAATTTGTCACGAAGATTTTATTTTTTTAATACCACATGCGTAACAAACAGGCATGCGGTCCCCGCCTGATGGTAGGCGGTTACCGCCGCCTATGGACGCTTGCAACACTAGGGGTACTCGCGAGTTGCCGACCCTGCAGGAATCTTTCACACCCTTCTTGAAGAACTCTAAATTGCTATAATGAGCCTAATTTACAATAATCACTAATTATAACAGGGTTATTGCGTGCCGCCATTGCTGCGCCAGCGCCGCCCCTTAGTCGGGACCAATGCGCGAGCGCCGCTTTGCGCACATAATGGACACTAATGACATGCAGAAAGCTTCAATCGCAATTGCTGGGTAAATTATCCCCTGGTATATTATACGGTTTTGGAGACGAGGTAAAGCTATTTACTTCGCTTGCTTTATGTATAAGACTAGCTGTGCATAGCTGTGCTACTTATAGCATAACGATATAATTTTATAGTTTGTCTATAGCCTTCGGTATTTATTCTTCAATGCACGGGCTGAATGAAAATCTGGAAAAGAGGCAAAGGAAATTGACAATACGGACACTTATTCTATCGTAATAACACGTCGGGTAACGCGCGAGCGATACTGGTGTTGCAAGCGTCCACAGACGGGGTAAAACCTATAAAAGATATCTTCACGCCTTTCCACAAGGGTCCCCGAAAGAGTATGGCGAAGCAGTGGCGAAGCTACCGGAGCTCTATATCCATATCTATATCTACCGGGCTCTAGGACGACGAAATAGGAAAACAAGAACACGGAACAAACGATTTTAAATAGTTTAGTTGGCCCTAGTAAATTTGTTGCCCCAGGGCTTTTGGTTACCTAGTTACGCCACTGTGGCGCGGTGTACCACCGCCTCTTTAAGACAGAAAAAGGGATCAACTTTAGGCGCCTACTAAGATGTGCCTAAACAAGATATACGCCTTGGAGTTCCTTCCATAGCCTATGTAGGTTTCCTTGCGATATTTTCCTTCGCTCTAAAGCCCCTGGTCATTTATCACTGCACTTGAAAACTTCTACTTGGTCTGGTCGGGCCCTTTCTGTACCTACATGCATATATGTGTCTAAGTCAAGGGAGATACTGACGCTCTTCTTTCGGACGGCGGACTCGGCGTGATGATATGTTAAATGCGTGTTTGTCAGGTCCTCGTAGGTCCTAGTATCCAAACACCCACTTTTCGCCGGAGCCTTTCACCTAAATTATCTAAATCAACCTGATAGATAGCATGTCCATAAACGTTTCTCAAACATATATACGTCTTTGAATTTCTTCTCAAACGCAGGCAGGTTTCCTCTGGATGTTTTCCTTCATCGTTTCATTGTTAATACGACTGTAGGCACATCCTCAAACCACTTACAAGTGGGTCCAAATGATGATTAGTGGCAAGTCCTGTCCAGGGGAGTCTATGGCCGCAGCCTCCGGCGTCAAATTGCCATGTAATTTGAGACAAATGACATTAATCACACGTAGGTAGGTATCGGAGTCTGGAATGTCATTTTGTAAATTACTGACTCATTATTTTTGTAATTGGTCGGGGTCACGCGAAGGAGGAATGCCGTCTTGTTTGCTGGAGACTCCTAATGGTTGAATGTACATAATACTAACGTGCGCATATAAATGATTGAAATGAAATCCATATCAATATCTTTAAGGAGGAAGCAATGCTTTTTGTCTGTCTGCTACCCTTTCACACGTAAGCCGCTGCACCAATTTTGGTGAATGTTGGTGGAGTGATTGATGAAACTTTGGAGGATTTTAATATGTACTATTTGCAGACGAAGTGGCGAGATGTAACTATGTAGTCATATATTCAGATTGAACTGTTTTCCACGCTGACGCAGTCACGAGCTTATTTATTTATAAGGTATACCAACAATACACATATTAAACATTCAAGTACACCTAATCATAAAAATAAAGTCCTTATATGTGTATCAATGACAGGTATACACAACATTCACTTTACATAGCTACATATAATTATGATAACAATAAAAGAAGTATAATAAAATAAGGATAGAGAATGATGATGATAGTGAAATTTTTTCAACTTTAATTACTACAAATGTAGATGTTTTCTTAGTACAGTTTTTAGGTAGCCCAATGGAAGGTGGAATATAATTATCTACATCACGCAAATTACCGCAGTGCGAATTATACTCATAGCATAGACGTGGTATGGGCTAATTTTTGCCTACGTTTGCTTATAACAATAACACTCAATTCATTTTACTATTACTGATGTTCCTATATCAAAACACAAAGTTTTGATATGTGTATCAAAACACAAAGTTTTGATATGTGTCTCAAAACTTTGTGTTTTGATATATGCATCATTCATAAATACCTACCAGACTCCAAAATTACCTCATTAGGTCCAAAACTACCATTTATCCAAAAAAAGCCGCGGTGGCGGAGTAGTTGCCTACGACACAAAGATCGCAAGTTCGAATCCCGACTGTTCCAATGAGTTTTTCTGAACTTATGTAGGTATTGTAGGTATGTACTACTATAAAATTGATTTTATTTTAAAACATGAACTGCTATGAAATGTGCGTGCGTCGCGTCAAGAAATTTTTATTCAATTTTATGAATTATTAAGTATTCCTTCCTACAAAGGAAGACTGCGTTCTAAAACATGAACAGATTTGTTTGAACTGTATCGATCGATACTCCTTACCATATCATATGTTATCCCTAGGACCCCCTACCTAATTAAAGAAAGTCTCTATATGGTATGGTTATATGGTATGTATCGTATATCTCTGTTTGAATTTAATGTAATTTATTGCTTTGATTGAAATTGTAAAGTATTGATATTTTATATACAGGAATGCAAACTGAAGTTCTTAGGAACTTAGAGCATTTTCCAAAAAAATGAAAGTAACTGAACCGACTGTTCCAGTTACTTTGTACAGTGATTTATTACGAAACACAATTACGCGTCAATCAATTCCATATTACAGCAAGAACGAAACCATAGCCTGTTTTAAGATTAAAAAGCGACATCTTGTGACAGTGAATGAAGGTTTTTACAGAAATATATCATTTGAAGTATATATGAATTTGAAGATTAAATTAACGTCAAAATGTATGTCTAAATATCTTATGTGTCATATTAATTCAGTATCAAACACATTTATACCAAAAATATATCAATATTTTTTAAGAATAATCAGAACCTCGAGCACACTTACGCCATCTGTACTTCAGTAGCGCAAACTGTGGTTGGAATGCAAAATTGTACGAGTGGTATTAATAAAATTGTGATAACAACGAACATAATAAAATTTATATAATTTATTGTGCGTCATTTTCATTTATATTTTTTTAGCGTTAATACACCTAAAGGAGAAAAAGTTTATAGGATAAAGCCACTGTACGATTATTACAAAATGCCTTCCTCAATTCCATCGGTTTATGAACAACCATATCATAATATTTATATTATAATCACACAAGGGAGTATTCTAGAAGTATAAACGTTTTGAACAGCTTTTTTATTTCCAGAATAAGATTTGACTCGTGTAAACAAAAACAAAGTCATTTGAATTAGACCAGAGACCCTTGTCCAGACCTTATTTGGCACCTTATATTTATATATTATAGCATACATATGCTATACTTCTATGCTAGCTGCATTGAAGTGAAGAACTCCTGCCGGTACGCTTATTTTATTTCTCAACCCTGTTCGAAGCGCTGCGAAGCGAAGGGAACAATAAGTATTATTTTATTTGTTGTTGCCCGAATAATAAAATTAAATATTTCCAATTAGGCAGAGGTGTATAGGTAGTATCCACACACCCACTTTCCGCCAGATATATATTTTACCGTAAAGCTCGTGTTGTGACTAATAGCTGTACTTAAGTTCAGAAAAACTCATTGGTACAGTCGGGATTCAAACTTGCGATCTTTGTGTCGCAGGCAACTGCTCGAACCACTCGGCTACCACGGCTTTTTTAATATTCAAATCAATATTCTAATAAACCCACATATTAGAAATACACGACCTTCTGTGGCGTAGACAAGTTTAACAAAGATGTTTTTTTTGTGTATTGGAACATGACAAAGTACAAAAAATCTTAATGAAATAGTCTGTAATAGTCAGTACGTGGGGTTACTTTCACTGGCGATCCCCAATTTGCTCTACAATGGCCGCTACAGACAAATCGACGCCTTCAATCGAAAGTGAATCTGTATTTTCTAAGAATAGGTGCTACGTGATATCGGACGGGCGTGTCCTTTGTTACCATAATTACACTTATTTATAGAAAGGGCGATAAAAGCCCTGCTTGTTTAACCGACTACCCGAATAAGGGGTCTGTTAATTCCACTGTATGCGACAGGCTAATTGGTTATTTTTAAGCTATTGCATAGCTTTTATCGCGGGCTTTGAGCGCGGCGACCGAATCAAGAAATTCCGTAATGAAAATAAAACCTAATACCTTCCAAATTTAAACACATTCGAATATAGAACAGTTCCAAATTCAAAATTTCCGGGAAATATGGACACGACAGAACTTATAAGGCATGCCTAGTATGCAAGCAGCAGTTTCTGAGAAAGTATATAGGTGTATTGCTTAAGTTAATAAGAAATGCTATGCAATAGCTTTACCGCGGCAGTCCCCGAGTGCCAATCTTTTTTTTTAAAGGAACATGCAGCAACAATAACAGCCGGTTTAAGTAGTCGCCTCCACCACATTCATCAGTCTCTTCATGTTTGAATCTCGTCGGTGACGAGTGCTCCCGATGTTCCCATCCTTGAGTATCCGATCAATCTCATCTGGGTACTTGGGACGTGGTCTTCCTCCGCCTCTTCCTATACACAATTTCTCATTGTATATCTTTTTCGTCAATCTTATATATAATATAGGTACCTACTTTTCCGGTGAACAATAGCTGTAACTACAACGCTGCCTACCCCTTCGGATGATCTGTAGGAATGGAAAGAATAAATCAATCAAAGTTCTTGGAACCGGCGAGCATACATGAAACTGAAATAATTTTATTACTGAAGCTCAGAGACTACAGGAGTCTGGCACTCCACTCATTATGCCTTCCGCGAAAAGCATTAGTGTAGTATATTGTGTACGTATATATGTCTGAGTTAATTTTCTGAAAATTTATCTGATAATTACATTTAATGCACATTATACTTAATTTTTGCTGAATTTTCTTCAATTATCACATATGTATTTATATTATTTTGTAATGTTTGTAATGACAGACATTTTAGTTAACATGTCTGCCGGTAGCTGGCGCTGTCACCTTTGTGTTAGTTTCTCAACCGCGCTATCATCGTTCTTCGTTTTCCCGACGAGTTTTTCCTCCCGAACCCGATCCTTGTACCTACTCGAAGGCCAGTCTGGCGTTTATAATTACTATACATGGAGTTAAGAACAGTAAGAGTACTTACCTGTCATAAAGTTTCTACTGATTGCGTCTTTATGATTACAACTGATCACAAAAAAACTTATTTGCGAAACAGTGAGTAAGCGGCTAAGTCCAAATACATGATGAACTAATATAGACGTGACCGAGCTATTATCAAATTAATGGACTTACTAATTAGATATTAAAAAAAGACCAAACTCGACAGCTCGCTTGAAATCCGGCTTGATACGTGTCGGTAAATTCGTTTAATAGTAGGTATTAATATATTAATATACTAATATGAACAATTCAATAATTGCTATATAATATAATAATATTATTCTAAATATTGAGAAGTCAGTAATATATATTTTAACCAAATTTATCAATTGAGCCAAGTTGTATGTCCGTTTGACATTAGCTATCTACCGGTGAATGCCCCGCTTTCATCTTGTTATGTTATCGAAATCGATCCAGCCGGAGATAAGCCGAAACAGCACGCAGACAACTTACAAATTGTGTTTCTTTAATAAGAACACACATATTACATAAAGTCACACCACGACCTTTACGGTGAAGGAAAACATCGAGAGGAAACCTGCATACGCTTGAGAAGCAATTCAAAGGCGTATGTATTATCGTGCTTGAATAACGGCGACGGACACCTAAAACATATCTCTGGCGGAAGGTGGGTGTGTGGATACTACCTATACACCTATACACCTATACCGTGAGGATATACATTACATATACTTGTACATGCATTTAGTAAGTTCGATATCACAAACGGACAATTCATTTTTATTTGTTAGTATCTAAACAACGCGCTTTGTGTTAAAGAGAAAAATAAGCCTCGACAAAGAAAATTACTATTACATCGAGACAATTATGTCGCTCGCATGCGTTAATGTCCGCTGTTGATGAGATCGACAAGATCGGAAATTCCTTTGTGCCCTCACTGAGACGTTTAGCAGTTTTTATTAATGTACAAATACTTTTTATACGCGTCTAATTGATTGCTAATGAGTCGCAAGCGATACAATACGAATTCTTGTCCATAAACACTGTGTAGCGTCAATTTACAACCGTTTAATTTTGTTTTTATTCGAATTACAAGAGATGTTTTGTGTGAAGTTACTTATATTTATAACTTATATTCTTAGACTTGCTGTGCCTCGCGGATTCACTTGCAATTTTATTTTTTAATAATTATATAAAGAAGGAAGACCACGTTCCAATTACCTAGACCAGATCTATCGGACGCTCAAGGACGGGAACGTCAAGAGTACTCGAAACCGGCGAGCATGTATGAAGAGACTGATGAACGAAGCGAAAGAGGCATGTAAGTCTAGAGAGAACTGGCGCTCTATAGGTACTCTCTGCCTACCCCGTTAGGGACTCGGCGTGATGATATGAATGAATGAATTATATGTACAATATGAAAGTAAGTAAAGTTGCTCTTTATAAACTTAAATATATGCCGGTAAAAGTCCTATCACAATCGGCCCAGTCGTATTGGAGATTAGCCAGAACAAACTGACAGACACCGTACGACACAAAACCTTCATATGCATTTGGAATCTAACTTATTTTGATATTACAAACAAAAACTTTAATGATCTTTTACTCTTTCCCACATGTCCTCGAAGGGGCTGGCTGGGGTTTCATTAAACCTACTTTTCGAATGACTAACAAATAAATACCTTGGGACAAATCCACGTAAATCGACATAGTTGCAAAAATCCAGAGAGGTAGGGCATAACGGGTTTCCCGTTCGAATTTGGAGCTGCCCGACTGGGGCAGGACCTCCACCTTATAGAAGTCCGTAGCCAAATAACACAATTATTTGTGTTGTGTTCCTACGCGGTGAATAAGGTTTCCAGTAATGAGCTCCTTGGGGAGGGGGGGGATTATTATATTGTGTTGGCAGCAGAGGGATTAGTCCCTTTTTGCACAGAGTCGCAACGCGCAAGTGATGCTTCGGTATTGTAAGCGTAAATAGGCTGCGGTACAAGTTTTCCATCGGGTGGGCCGTATGCTTGTTTGCCACACTAAAAAAAATATTAGCAAGCTGATGACTAAGGCAGTTTGCGTGAAGATAGGCATCTGGCCTAATCTATACGTAGTTTAGCCCCGTTGCCTGACCTAGTGCTAGTCGCGTGCTGTCATTTGACCCCCTACCTAGGTAATATCTAATAACATGCAATCGTTCACGCAAACTGTTGAACGAATTGTATGCAAAACATAATATGTTAATGTATATATATATATATATATATATATATATTACAAAACAAGCAATCAATAATGTTTCATCTGCGTGAATAAAATTATACACATATTATAAAATATAATCATATGTCCTCACGCCTTCCCACAAGGGTCCCCGAAGGGGTAGGCTGAGGTTTAGGTAATACCCACACACCCTCTTTCCGCCAGAGGTATATTAGGTGCCAACGTGACAGAAGGCGAGTCCATCGCCGTTACTCAGGTACGACTATACATAGGCCTTTGAATTTCTTCTCAGACGTATGTAGGTTTCCTCTCGATGTTTTCCTTCACCGTAAAGCTCGTGGTGTGACTAATCACTGTACTTAAGTTCAGAAAAACTCATTGGTACAGTCGGGATTCGAACTTGCGACTTTTGCGTCGCAGGCAACTGCTCGAACCACTCGGCCACCACGGCTATTATCGGCATATTAGCAAAATGAGAAATAGTCCGCAGGTGACAAATATCTTTATCTCATGTATTTTATATCTTCAAAATTCAACTCTTACAGTACTTACAGGTTGTTGGTGTCTATGCATGTAAAGTTAACCCTTCGGATTTAACACAGCCGTGGTGGCCGAGTGTTCCGAGTAGTTGCCTGCAACACAAAGATTGCAAGTTCGAATTTCGACTGTACCAATGAGTATTTCTGAACTTGAGTACAGCGAGTAGTCACAAACCGAGTTTTGCGGTGAAGGAAAACATCAAGAGAAAACCTGCATAAGTTTGAGAAGAAATTCAAATTCATATGTAACTATGTATCATTTCTCATTTGTCATGTAGGCACCTAAAATATATCTCTGGCGGAAAGTGGGAGTGTGAGTACTACCTGCACACCTCTGCCTACCTTTTCGGGAACCCTTGTGGGAAGGCGTGATTTTAGATTTTAATATTACATGTTGTTTCGCCTTAGTATCAGTGAAAACCTGTTATTGTGAAGCATCAGGGGTATACATCAGGGATGCCTAACAAGTTTCATATTTATAGGTAAGTATGTCGCTCAACAATAACAGCTATGACAACTACACTCCATTATATGGCTTTGACTTATTGGCATATGTAAAGCGATCGACGGTTTTGATACTTGAATCTTATTTCTTGTTTAGTTTCAACTTCAATTAAAACAGAATAGGTTCTCTCTTTACAGAAGTGGGTATATTATCCACCAGTACATAGATCAAAGGCCTTAGTAGCCCTTCTAATGAAGCATATTATTGTAGACTAGTTATCAAAGCATGCAGTTAATCAAGTACCAGAAGTCGCAAGGACTATCAAAATCCCATTTGATTTAGGGATTCTTACCGTCATCATCGGCACGTCGGCTTAGACGGCTATTTAAAAAAATGTCAGGTCACTGAACCCAAATTTAAACTTAAACTCTTGTATATTATTAGAACACAGATAAGTAATGAACTGTGAGTAATCAATGCACCGTCACGTGCGAATGCAATCACAAATCAATAATGTATTCACAACGTTTATAACACCCTTCCGCACATTTCAATGATAAGAAGGCATAGTATAATTGTCTGGGAAATCACATATAGTAAACCTTGGAGAACATTTTATATCTTGGAATCTCTGGTCGTTAAACTTAAGTTGGTAATGCATTATTGATTATTACTTGTGTACACTTGTGGTAGTTCAATTTGTTCAGGACTAAAATTTTTGGACAAAATTTTTTTAAATTAGAAATGTCTGAGATATTTAACTAAAGTATATTTGTAATTGTTAGAGAGAGCATGATTACAAATTTAACCTATAAATTTTGATATCTTAGTAACCCAATAATATTATCGTGAAATGTATGTGACACGATCGAGAACATTGACATGATATTGAAAACAGCTGTTACTTTTAAATATAGAACAGTCAGTTTTCATTTATCAGTGTGTATAAAATTGCAACAGATATCAGGTGTTACTTTAGAATATAAATATAGTACAATTATCTTCATAATATCACGTCAAGTACCTCTCAGGGTTGAACACAAGACCGTAAAGCGTCAGTTAAAGAAAATTTTTGCTTCATTCACATACACCAGTCTTTTCATACATGCTTGCCGGTTTCTTGTAGTACTCTTGATGTTCCACGTTTCCAGTACTCTTGACATTCTACGTTCAATAATAATAATAACAAATACCTGGGAGAATTCCACACGAATTGACCAACTCCCAAATTAAGCATAGCTTGTGTTATGGTGTGGTGTACAAATATCTACACTAATATTATAAAGAGGAAAGATTTGTATTTTTGTATTTTTGTATGTAACGAATAAACTCAAAAAGTACTGGACCGATTTTAATAATTCTTTTTTCATTAGAAGTTTTATAAGTTAAATCCTGTATTTACTAACAACATACTATGGATAATATGATCCGAAATAAATAAATTATTATTATTATTATTATTATTATTATTAGAAAGCTACATTATCACTGAGTAACATAGGCTATAATTTATAATAGTAATATAATTTAAACATAGATCAAAAATCAAAATCTAAATACCTACAGACTTGAGGAGGTTCTGTTCCGTCTTTGTCTAGTACACTTTATTTGGTATACGTTGTATCGATAAAAATAGGTATTTTTTTCATAAAAGCAGCAATTCTTTAAGGGGTTCTGAACACTTCACGATACGTAATTTTATACTATCCATGAGTAGTGCTTCTGTAAAACAAAGGTAGTTGCTCTAGTCAGGCATAATAAACCGTAAAATTTACGTAATTATAAAAAAGCGATTTCGAATAAAAAAAATGTGTCTTGTTATTTTTAAATGGAATGTGTTCAATTTTCGAGACGGAACGCAGAGTACTGTGTTCAATTAAATTTTATGTGAGTAGCGCTACATTGGGTTATTAATTTTGACAGCTCACGTGTTCTGGATCAAAATATTGCGGGCGCGTTGTACTGATTAAGGCAGGGGTGTCCAAAATTTTTTTGTTTCAAACTGGTATTAAATACAGGAGCTTTTTATTTCCTCATAGGTGCTATAATATAATCCTGGAAGAAATCAATGCAACCAAACTACCTCTTCTCTTACCCAATACCGTCAGCTCGGTCGAAATAAATGAACGAGCGATAAAGAAAAACTTTTCTCAGTTTGGATTAATATGCGTAATAAAATCAAGCCCGATCGCCATGCCACAGGTCTAATTGTGAATCTATCTATACCGTCCACAATAATTCGTGACAATTTTAAGTTTTTGTAAGAAAAGTTCTAACGTACTGTGTGTACTTAAAAAAAGGCATTAAATTATATTCATTGCCTACCGAATCTAATAGTAGACAATCTCTGGGTGAGTGGACGCTGGCTGCAGGAGCACATTAATTCATAGTCAACCAGACAGACGAAAATAAATCGAACGAGTATTTCTTAGGTCGTGGGCGCCACATACCGGTAGTATCGGAGCGAAAGTCCAAACCAACGCTTCTCGGTCGCATTACGCAACTCTGGTTTAATAAGTGTAAAACATCTGGTCATATAGAGTGCTAACAATAAGACCGGTTTGGCGGCACTATTTTCGCAGTCACTATTGTGTCGGGTTATTAAGATTACGGACATGCGAGTGTACAAAAATAATATCGCTCCTAGTGTGTCGGTACTTGGTTAGTTTGGCTGCGATAACAAAAGGCAAACGACGTATGGATTTGAATTTCGAAGAGGAAAAAATTAAATCTGTCGTGCTTAATACTTCCAACGTTATTTTACGTTACGATAGTGATGTTGCGGTTGCGGATGATTGTCGATTGAAGTTGCGGAGCGAATAGTGTGATTTGTGTGCGGTTTAACAGGATCGGAACGGATACACAGTCTGTTATCAGTTACGCTACAGTGATAACCTGCATCGGGCGTGTATAAAATGCCTGAAGATCTCCATCTTCAGATACAGTAGTGAAAGTCGAGGCATCGGCCGTACGTACGGCCGTTTATCAAACAAGTGTACTGTAAATATGACCATGATATTATATTGAAATAGATTTGAATATTCGGACTCATGAATAAAACATAGAGACGCCACGCCTTTAGTAGTACGTGAACATCCTTTAAAAGTGTATTGAACAGTGAATAGTGTTGTAACTATTTGATGTGTGATTGATTGATCCTGGCTGAGCGCTAAAAGGTAAGTTTTTTTTTAATGTCGGTATTTGAAATAAATCAGTAACTAACGCATTCGAAGATAACGAACAACTTTACTTATTTGCTTATCACCTGTCAATATGATGTTCAGTAAGTGGGTAGATTATACAATATCTAGATTTCCCTTAGTACAGGTACTATTATATTCATTTACATTCATATTTGTTTAGGAATAAGCTATACATATAATAAAAATGTAACTGTTAGCTGTCTGTACATGGAAGATATATGAGAAAAAATGTGATAGGGACCTTTTTCAACGCAAATAGCATCCAAAACACTGATTGTTAGAATTTTTGTCCGTTTATCTGTTTGTCTGTGCGTTTGTGCACGCTAATCTCAGAAACGGCTCATCCGATTTAGATGTGGTTTTTCAATAATATAATGTGGTAAGCTTTGCGTAACATGTACAAAGTAAATCAAAATGTATATCCAAAAAATGCTGCCCAAAGTCACTTTTCCACGCGGACGAAGTCGCGGGCACAGCTAGTACTAAATATTTTTTGTTGTGTATGTTTTTATATATATATATATATATATATGTGCTTGCACGTGTACACGATGGGGTAGGCAAAACCTTAATGACTGTTTTCGCCGAAAATATATTTAGCTGCAAACGTGATAAATGACGGCTCTTTTCATATGTCTTTGAATGGATATTAACTCTCGTTATTTTCCTTCACTGTTAGGCTTGTGATGTGATTGGTATTTCAATGTATTTAAGCTAAGAAAAACTCATTAGTATAGACTGATAAATAGATAGAGGGTTATGAAGCTGCAACCTTGACTAATCAGGTAGCTTATTAAGCCACTCGGCCATATTGAATAAGATAACCTAGTTCGTTCAAACACTACGTATATATTTACATTACATACCATCAGCATGAGTCATCATGAGGCGCTTTCGGGGTAGGCAGACGTATAAGGTTTGCTAATTTTATTATTTGATGAGAAAATTAGAATTGTACTTTTATTATCTTCAGTTATAGAATATGGATCTCACAGTTTGAAGAAGTTGTTAGATGACTTAGATGTTCATTGACGAGTTTATAACGTTAACATTCGAGCCGTATAGTTAATAATAACGACAATAGGCAGAGTCAACCCACATTATCGGATTCCATCATGCGATTAACATCTATGGAATGGACCATGCGCTAATTTAAATCATTAACGCTAGTGCAAGAACGCAAGACTACATTTTCATTCAATCCAGGTACGATATACACATGTACAACTTTGCCCGCGACTACGTCCGCGTGGAATTTAAAACAAAAATAATATGTTCAGTTTCTAAAATAAAAGAAGACAAGTTACTCCTTTTTACATCAGATATCTGCCAGTGAAAGTCCCGCCTAAATCGGTTCAGCCGTTTTAGATATTAGCCGGAACAAACAGACAGAGAAAATTTACTTCAATGTTATTTTGGTATATGTACCGTGTATACATCCATACGCATTTAGTTAAAAGCGATTTTTTTATATAACAAACACAAACAGACACTCCAATTTTATTTATATAGATAAAGGTAAGAAAGGGTTCGTCACCATTAAGTCGACATTCGCTTGCACCAGAGCAATTATCAAACGTTTTTCAACATTTCAAACGCAACTGAATATCGTAATGACATTTGCAGAAGTTTTATTGATCGCAAGAAATTCAATAGAAAGTATTTATTTATTTATTTATATGCTTTATTGTACACCATAATTTAATCAGGACAGAACATCATAGACAGACAAAGTACAATTGGCGGTCTTATCCCACTCGGCGATCTCTTCCAGACAACCTTTGGATGGAATTGATTGATATTGATATACAAGTAATTAGTATGTATTGACAATTCAATCTATACATACATACATACATACACATAAATAAAATTGAGCTGTGTTTTACTAAATGCATATGGATGTATACACGGTACATATAGCAAAATCAATTATTTTTGTCTGTCTGTCTGTTTGTTCAGACTAATCTCTGAAACGGCTGGACCGATTTTGACGGTACTTTCACTGGCAGGTAGCTGATGTTAAAAGAAGTAACTTAAGCTACTTTTAGAAACTGAACAGTATTTTTTTTGTTAAATTCCACGCGGACGAAGTCACGGGCACAGCTAGTATGACAATATAAATGACATATTTGATTTAAAGTTTGTAATGACAAGGCTTACAAAGGTTTGGTGTTGATATGAAACTAGATTAATAGGTCAAGGGTGTATACTATATTGACCCTTGTTTTGATAACAGGTAAGTATAATTTTAAATGCGGTTCTCTGATTAGTGCTACAATTTCAAAAGGTACTAAGAGTCTATGACTTGAGGGAAAGAGTTATTTAAATGTGTACATTCAAGTGTTCGTGACTGTACTTACCGTGATCATATTATTATCAGATACGGAAGAAGCAAAAGAAATGTCATACCCTTATGCTGGAGTTTAAAGTGCGAAAGAGATAGATATATAAACGTCGTATACGTTTGACCCTTGATTAAGGTTCAATTATGATTGCATTAGCACGTCATGGCAGGGCCCCAACATAAGCGTGTGAGATTTCCCATGCTATTTGTGATTAGCTACTGGTAATTTGTTCGCGGTATGCTTGTACGTGTACAGTCACGAGCACATTCAATACACATTGCAAAACAATCGTTGCATTTTAATTTGTAAATACAGTGTACGATTAGAGAGAGGTAGGGCATAAAGGGTTCCCCGTTCGAATTTGAAGTTACCCGATTGGGGCATTCCACCCTATTTATAGTCCGTAGCCAAATATATTTTTTTGTGTTGTGTTCCTACGCTATAAATAATGTGTTCCTTGGGGAAGGGGGAAGTTGTCATATTGTGTTGGCAGCAGAGGGATTAGTCCTTTATATATGCTGCTATATAATACAGAGTGGCAACGCGCAGGTCATGCTTCGGTATCGTGAGCGTAAATAAGTTACGGTAACCGTTTCCTATTAGGTGTGCTGCTTGTTTGCAACTCCTGTTGTACAAATAAACGATTACATTTATTCCAGCTATAGAAGTATTTAAAAGAAAAATGGAAACATATAGATAAATTGAATTTGAAACGAAATAAGCCATACTGGCCTCGACGCAAGTATTGCGAATTCAAATTCCGACTGTATTAATAAAAAAATAATAATATATCCTCACGCCTTCCCCTACAAGGGCAGGTAGAGGTGTATAGTTAGTACCAACACACCCACATTCCGCCAGAGATATATTTAGGTGCTAACGTGACAGATGGCGAGTCCTTCGCCGTTACTCAAGCACGACTTGCTCCTCATCGAGGTTTCCTCTCGGTTTTTTCCTTCACCGTAAAGTGGTATAGGCATGGATAATCCGCAAATAGTCCAAATTATAAATGTTCCGTATTGGTAGTTTTTTTTTATACCGTCAGGGTGGTCATGATGCATGTGATCCGCCTGATGATAAGTGGCTACCAGCGTCTATAGATGCTTGCAATACCTAAGGAATCACATGCGCGTATCTAAGCAAAAAATGGTTCTAACTCATTTAAAATATTTCCATGGTATTGTCAGAAAACCTTAGTATCTGCATTGCAGTGGATGCATTCCATGGCAGAGCAGAGATCAAATATAATTTTAATATACAGTTTGAAAGTTAGTGGAAAGTTCCTTTTGAATGGAAAGTTATCTCTGTTTGGATGAAATGGTGTATCGATCGCTCGATCCAATAATTGTGGCAATTATTGGATCGAGCGGATAGCACTCACTTGACTATCCTCGGATTGAATTTTCCATTGTTATAGGTGTGTTAATCTAACCTACATTGTACTACAATTTAGCAAAATGGCGGATCTTATTATCCGAAATTTGGGTTATTAAACCTACCTATTAGTATGAATTATACGTGTTTAAGTTAATGTTTCCGGCAAGGAAAAAAATCATAATGAACAGTTATGCGCTATCTTTCTTAAAAGTCCTTGGTTTTTATACTTAAAATATAACATATTACATTGGGAATACATTCCGATTCTGACATTAAATAGTTCTAAGTTTAGTCTATGGGCGATATATAGTTTACCTACCTGTGGCTCGGTGTTACCTACGTAAAATATTGTTGGTCGTTTTTCTCTGGAATAAAACACATCTTATATCCATATATATATACCTACACACATCCAGCTTATGTTCTATCCCTGTGCTAAATTTCATCCGTTCATTAGTTCCTACTTCCTTGTTCAATATCCGCACAAACTTGCACAATTATAGAATTAATTGGAAGGATTTTGTTGTATAGTTTCCAGTGCAAGACAAAAACAACAATTAAAGGCGATTTTGTCATTAAATACATATGAAGTCTATGTGTATAGTGATAGAGTTTCTCGAGAATAGCAGAAGGCAATTTAACAGTTCCTGACGTTTAATAGTGATGAGTTGATGAGATGAGATGAGATGAGTGTGACGAAACAAATGAAGGAGTTTTGGGCATATAGAAGAAATTGAGTCGAAGGGTTGCCCTTTTATAGTTTCCAGAGTATGACAGAATACGAGTGATGCAAATTTAGACATTCAAAAGAAATTAAATGTGTGGGCGATGTATATATTATTTTATATCCAGTGCAAGTCACTTAAGTTTGAACCTTAATTTGAGCTTTTAGCGTGCGAAACTTTTTGAAAGAACATATCAGTATCTAAAATAAATGAAACGATTTCACTACCGAATTTCAAACAACCTGTTATATCTTTCTTGTGTTCATTTACTAAGACTAATTCGAAATATCCAACACAAGCTGGTTTTGGATCTTAAATGAAATAAAGACTTTTATTTACATTAAATAGCGTTTTTCTACGTGATTGTACGGGAACAACGACTTTATTGTGGACAAAAAGTGTGTTAATCAGGGTAACTTGTAAGTTACTTCTAACCTTTCTACTCTGTACGTAAAACTGTTCAGTCTGCCGCGTGATCAAGTGTAGAAACGGTCATACTTCTATCCTCACACACTTCTTTTTAATAATGTTAGTAGAATTTCTACGAGAGGCCCCGAAGAGGTTGGTTACAGCTCTTACTTATATTTAGGATTGAGATATGTTTAGATGCAAACGTGTAGATTGGCTGTCTGTTATCTCTCAATCATGACGCGGCTTGTACGAATCTTCTGGTGCTCCGTAAAACTATTGTAAATGAATAAATAAAAATAATCAAGAGATCTAATAATAAGAGCTGTATTTAGTAACGACTTACCTGATTAGTCAACGTAGATAGTTCGAACCCTGTCTCAATCTCAGTCTCTGTACCAATGAGTTTTGTACTAACCACACCATGAGTTTTAAATAAAGGGAAACATCAGGAGGATACCAATTTGTACAGACACTCGGGTTAGAACCAGTGCCCTTGATTTTTCAGGTGGCTACTTAAACCACTAGACCACGTGGGCTGACTTAAACATATCTGGCGAAGAATGTTGAAATATATTAATTTACTAGCTGTGCCCGCGACTTCGTCCGCGTGGAATTTAACTAAAAAGTTTTTGTTCGATTTCTTACAATGAAAGTAGCCTAAGTTACTCCTTATTACTTCAGCTTCTGCCAGTGAAAGTCCCGTCAAAATCGGTCCAGCCGTTTCAGAGATTAGTCAGAACAGACAGACAGACAGACAAAACAATTTTAAATGTGATTTTGCTATATGTTCCGTGTATACATCCATATGCATTTAGTAAAAAGCGGTTATTTTAATATTACAAATAGACACCTCAATTTTATTAACATAATATTTGTATAGATAATCATTGCCATAGCAACGAGCGGGCAACCTTGACGGCGCAACGATACTTTTTACTATGTTCTGGTATTATAGTATATCTACCTACGTATGTATCGAATGAATCACGTTTGTTCGCGTAATCGAATATTATTAACATAGCGTGATTGTAAAGATGAAGAAAGGCATGTTACGTTGGTTTGGACACATAGAAAGGATGAGTGAAGAAAGATTGACGAAACAGATATACAAAGCAAAAGTGTGTGCAAGAAGAGGCCGAGGAAGGCCACGTTCCAACTACCTGGATCAAATAGATCGGACTCTCAAGGACGGGAACGTTAAGAGTACTCGAAACCGACGAGCATGTATGAAGAGACTGATGAATGTGGACGAAGCGAAAGAGCTATGTAAGTCTAGAGAGACTGACGCTAGAGAACTGGCGCTCTATACTCTCTGCCTACCCCGTTAGGGACTTGGCGTGATGATATGTATGTATGTATTAACATAGCTTAACATCTAAGCATTATTATATAAGTAATTATATCCTCAAGCCTTGATGGGGTAGGCAGAGTTGTATAGGTATCACCCACACATCCACTTTCCCCCAGACATATATTTTAGGGGCCAACGTGAAATGTCGAGTCCATCGCCGTTACTCAAGGACGACTATACATACGCCTTTGAGTTTCTTCTCAAATGTAGGTATGTATTAACTTTTAATGAAATTGTCGATATTGTATAACAATAACCAATAACGCGTAGTGTTTATGAAAGAAGAAGGAAATAATGTATGAATAGTTAACCTTGAGATGAAGTATGATGAAAAAATATTCCGCTATGTATTCAAACTACTTGGTATCAAACAAGTGTTTGTCACAGTGTAGCCGAACCTTATAGGAGCATCTGAATATTAATTTGACTTCACGGCCGTCTGGTCTAGTGGTTAGAGCTCCTGACTGCGAAACTTGAGGTCGCGGGTTCGAATCCCGCTGAGGGCAGATATTTGTGTGATGAACACGAATATTTGTACCTTAGTCTTGGATGTCCTATGTATTTAAGTATATATATCTATATATATAAGAGATATATATATATAATTAAGAGAGGTAGGGCATAACGGGTTTCCCGTTCGAATTCGGAGCTGCCCGACTGGGGCAGGACCTCCACCTTATAGAAGTCCGTAGCCAAATAACACAATTTTTTGTGTTGTGTTCCTACGCGGTGAATAAGGTTTCCAGTAATGAGCTCCTTGGGGAGGGGGTAGGATTGTTACATTGTGTTGGAAGCAGAGGGATTAAACCCATTATGCTGCCTATACACACTATAACTCTCCGAACACAGAGTGGCAACATGCAAGTGATACTTCAGTATCGTGAGCGTAAATAGGCTGCGGCTGCGTTTCCCATCAGATGGGCCGTATGCTTGTTTGCCACTCCTGTTGTATAAAAAAAATATATATATATATATAAGTAAATATATCGTTTTCTAGTTACCATAACACAAGCTTTGCTTAATTTGGGACTAGGCCAATTTGTGTGGAATTGTCCCAGGTATTTATTATTTATTTACAAAGACAATGTCAAACAAATTATTAGCACGTGTATTTAGCAAAGTGATAGTTGCGACTCGTGCGTCGTGTCCTCATAAAATGATCAAAATAGTACGTTGTATATCAGCGTCATATATTTACTAATAATAATACATATCAACGTCATCAACGAGTAGGCAAGGATACAGGTTTCCTATTGATCCTTCACCGTAAAGCTGAACATAAGTTCAGAGAAACTTGTTGGTACAGTCGGGATTTGAACTTACAATAAATATTTGTGTTGTAGGACTTGAATCACTCGAACACTAGGGCTCTTTGTCGATTTCTGCATAAATGCTGTCGGCTTCGAGATACTCAACAGTGATCTATTTGGTTTAGGTGGTAGTTGTTGCCGTGGCATTCCTCTGTCTTCCAGATACTTTATAATACAACACATGATAATAATAGGTCTTTGCCTATGTCATTGTATAGTCTACTAGCTGTCCCGCCCAGCTTCGCCCGGGTGAAAAAGTAAAATTTCCTGAATTACGATCGTAGCGCCACATATCGGGTCCAATTGTGAATCTAAACCATTCTTGTACCTTCATTCACCTTAAGACACACAAAGAAAACTTTGCCCGGGGGAAAAGGTAAAGTTCCTGAATTACGATCGCAGCGCCACCTATCGGGTCCGACTGTGATGCTAGCTATCTTTTAAGTTGGATCAAACTGCACACTTTGTGCAAATTTGATTGAAATCGGTTAAGTAGTTTAGGAGCCCATCGCGGACAAACAACGTGACACGTAATTTATATATATTAATCAATTTGATTAAGATCAAATTAAGATAACCAGCATTACATTTTAGATAGTTTGTTTTTGTGAAATTAATTTTTGGCTTGAATAGCCACTTAAGGCAGTAAATAACGTTCTTTTCATGAAGGTTTCATCAATTATTTCTTGATTCATGCTGCTTTCTCTGTTAAATTCATAATCAGTAAGTACTTAATGCATATTAAATAGTTGCTTATGATTAAAAAACGTCCCTCAGAGAATTGCAATTTGCTCATAGTTTTTCTTTTTTTAAATACTTACTATATAGTATATTACAATTGTAGTAAATATACATAGTAACCGCCTAGTGCTAAGCGGTTACCGTAGACCTTATGGTGCAGCATACGGGATGAACGGTTTCCCATCTACCAGTAGTACGGCTACGATATCTGCAGTTACGGTACGACAGGAACGCGACACTAACCAGAAGCAATGCCATTTGGCAGTGTTCTTCTGTATTGTAGTCGTGCAACTCCAATTATGAACAGGAGATCCATAGTGCTTACGTCATTAAATTTATTTTTAATTACTTAAACATATCAAGACCCACACGATTAGCTTTTTTTTTTTACCAGTAATTACAGTCGATCACAGTAAAACAAATCGCTGCCAGAGCACCTAAGTTACGTCACCAATATTATTGTTCTAGCTTTTGCTTCTGTGATTGAGACAAAGAAAAAATCTTAAGCTTTTTTTATTTTAGGGACACAGGGATTACTTATTGAACACTATTAAAGGGGATGATATTCACTCCGAAACTTGCGATATTTCATATTTCTTTTTCTTATTCTTCACATTTCTTAAACTTATTGTTTTTTCTTTTACCTACAATTAACAGCATTAAATTTAGGTATACAAATGTAAGCCTATGTAAACAACATTTTACACGCTTTATATTAGCTTCACCTGTATGTATGTATGTATGTATGTAACCGACCTCTTTGAGCTCGATTTTGACCCGCTTTAAACGGCCAGATTTCGTTCAAACTTTGTAGACTTATCGAGGACCGATGACAATACACTAATAACTAAAAAGTAGAAAATAAATAATAGTTAAAAAAAACTAAAAAACACGCTTTTTATAGAAAACCGAACTAAAAACGCTTTTTAAGATATTACCGAAATGATAATCACTCTACTAATATCTGTCAATAAAATATTTATAACTATTGACACCATGCACCCCACGCTTTTTAAGATATTATCGAAATTTATTTTCTATTTTTTAGTTCGGTTTTTTTAATACTAAACCCACACCAGTGGGATGTTTAATGCATATGGAAGTACAAATATACAAATAAAACCCAGTACCTACTAGAAATAACTCGAAACTCCTATCCCTGGTAGATACGTAATATATTTCCCACATATATGTATAACACAATTTTACGTGCCTAAAACCCCAAGGCATAGCTAGTTTAATATACAATTTTGATATCGTAGCTGAGTATACCAAATACCGGTAAATATTTTTAGGGTTTACATCTCACAATATTTCCCAAGATATACATGCAATATTAGCCCTACAACGTTTATTATTAGTGATCGATGCCTACAACTGAATAGAGTATTGTAAAGACGATATGAAGAACTAACTTTTAACATCACAAACAATGTTGTAGACAATAATTCGCTCTTTGTTGTAAGTACTGGTATACTTGACGACCTGGTCTAGTGGTTAGAGCTCCTGACTGCGAACCTTGAGGTAGCGGGTTCGAATCCCGCTGGGGGCAAATATTTGTGTGATGAACACGAGTATTCGTACCTTAGTCTTGGATGTCCTATATATTTGTGTATATATCTATCTATATAAGTAAATATATCGTTGTCTAGTTACCATAACACAAGCTTTGCTTAATTTGGGACTAGGTCAATTTGTGTGGAATTGTCCCAGGTATTTATTTATTTACTCGTATTTGTCGCAAACAATGTAACACATATTTTCTAATAAATCAAGAAAGTACCCGAACGGTGTCCCTCCATTTTGTGTTATTGAAGGGAAATTTTACCATACTTGACGCGTAGGATGTTTTTCTAAAGGATCGTAAATTTTTTGAAAATTAACTGTTAACCAAAGTAATTTATGCTTCTACTTACTACTTACTATACAAGTCATTATGCTACTAATTTAATCTGAGGTTTAAGTGCCTTGGCAGATAGAAAGTTTTTGTAACATTATGTTTTTTTATAGTGTACACAAATCGTGGATCCTACTGTAGTATAAGCGCGATTTTTTTTTCTTTCAAAATGTTACTAAAAATGTATCAGTAATAAAGCACTAGTATAAAAAATTACTGTATAGTAGCGTACTCTGTCATGCAGTAGTGAAACGCCTTTTGAATGTTGCAAAGTATTTGCCAAATTAAATTTTCATATGCGCCAACAGATGTCGTTAAACGTGATATTGTGAGAATATCTTGATGTTAAAACAGAATAATAAATTATGGAATATTAACTTACTCCCACTATTATCTACTTTTATCAGAATTTAATAGTATGTGGACATTAAATACTAAGTTATTTTAGCTATTTAATTATACTTTACTTTCATTCAACTACTCGATAATAGATGTCGCTAGTAATGCCTTGTAAGAATTTTGCTTCCTTCATAAATTATTGATTTTAATTTGTTTAATGAAACTATTTGCTAAATGCTGTTGTTTGTATGTAATAAACAAGATGCAACATATTTTTAACATAAATCCATATTTTAAGCAATAAAAGTTTCACAGATGTCACTACTTACCCATTATAATGTAACCACGCCAACATAATGATAACACTCAGGCACAATTTTGTTCGCATTAGTTATCTGGTATTGAATATCATTGGAGTCTCCATTTATGTTTATCCGTCATAATTGTCTAGCTTCGAAGTTGTAGTTGATTGAAATTATAAAGGTATGTAATGCTTATTATAATAGAAAAAAATCTAGGTTTATCTACGAGTACTTGTGCGTGTTGCGTATTTATATTGGGAATGTACAATTTATACTTACATCCACTTATCGTTCCCTTTATCGTTCTTAATACGAATATAAAATGCTTCATCATTGCAAAAAACCTTTGGAGACTTATCACAAAATCCGGCTGCCGGTAACTTCTCACTACTCTAAGGATTTCCACTTTATTTCTTAGTACAAACGTGATGAATGAAGCTTGTTAAAATCCCCAAGACCGTGCAGCGCCCATGTTGGTATAAGCGGTGACGTTTCTCTTAGGTTCTTTGAAAAGTGACGCGACTCCGTACGTAGACATTACGTAGTGTGACGTACCCGACCACACCGCTCGCCCGGCCAAGGTCACGCGACGGAAAACGGAACGTATCATAATTTATGCGGTTAGGTTACATAATGTTATTTTATTTATAAACTTGTGTTCGATATTTAAATTTCCTTTTATAATCGCGTATCATTTATGTAGTTCGTCGACTGGGTGCATTTTGGTTGAATAACGATTTCGTAAATGGTTATACAAATAACTTAAAATATTAAATATAGGATTAGTTATATCATTAGCACTACCTAAGAGGAGAATATATCATCACGCCATGTTTATAATTATAACGCCGCGGAATGTGGCTAGAAGTAGCAGTGAACAAAAGCAAACAGGAAAAGGAAATGGATATTATATAACAAATGAGAAAAAGTCACAACGAATCATCTGTAATTAGATATAATTAAACGTTGGATAATCATGTTTTGCTATTGTGTGTATACATACATATATAATGACACTACTGACCCAGTTTCCTCGATGTCATGAGCAAAGTTCAACGTCCTCTAATAGGATAATTGCGTGACTTCTTTTAGAATAGATTTGTATTTATCTTCCTCATATCGTGTCCGGTGAACTTGTAGCAATAATTACCCTAAGTAGGTCTCCTTTCTAAGCAATTAGTAAATGTATCGTACTTCCTACTTACATTATAAATTTCTATATTTGTGACTTCTTCACACTCTAACACCTGGACGGATTCAAGTGAAATGTGGGACAAAAGTAGCTTGTAATCTGAGTAAGCGTTTAAATTGACAGGTAAATGGACTGCGTGACAGTAAGCGGTTACCGCCTTTAGCAGACGTAGCCTGTATCATCACATTTATTTAAAAAACCGCCAAAACCATAAGTAATTATTGGATTTATGTATTAATTCTGTGTAGAAAAGCAAATTTGCCGCGATAAAGCGTCAAGGTTAAAGAAAGTATTACCTTGGAACTCTTGAAATCCGCTAGCTCCGGTAGTGGTGTGTTCATGTTTTGCAATTAATATTTTACCGGGTTTTTGTATCAACTTTTTCCTGTAACGCATTTTTGCTTGGAACAGACTTTTTCCGCTAGCGTCTTAATCATAACACCCTTTTGCTTTCGACCTGGAATTTCCACACTGTAATCAAATAACCGTCTATGCAAATTCAAAAGGCTCTTCTTTTGTCGAATGTTTTTGGTCATAAGCTTTTCAATTTTACTTTTTAGTTTGATTCTGTGAAAAGAGTCAAAAGACATTATGAGAGGGCTGGCATTCTGCGTCTGTCACTTCGATAACAGCCAGGATTATCAAACTTTCTTACTCTAAATATAGCACAGCAGAAATAAATCGGTCACTTCCCATTGTATGAACCTGCAGAAGTAAGACTGAAAATCGCTAAGGATCAAAAACTTTAATAACTTCTTTTAACCAAAACATCATTCTTTCTGTGTCTATCATGTGGGGGACTATGATGTGTTCATATCTATATATATATATATATATATATATATAGATATATATATATATATATATAGGAGATCCCATTTGTGAACTCACTCATCACGAAATCTCAGGAACTATAATGCCGATTGACTTGAAATTGGAGGATTGGAGGATGGAGTATTCCTTACGCGGTGTAGAGGTCAGCTACGAAAATACGAAATTTATGAAACTCAACTTTTTTTTTAAAAACCCGTTTTCAACTATTGCCTCCATAGCAACAGTTGAAAAACGTTTTTTGATTTTTTTTACTTTTTAAACCGGGCGAAGCTAGGCGGGACAGCCAGTATGTAATATGATTATAGCAATCTTGCCTACGAGCTAACACATACCAATAGTTTCGAAGTTAGCTCGTTAGTAATCCGATGACTTATCTCAAATCTCCCAGCGGATGTAGAGCAGGATCTCAAGATGGGGATAAACATATTTTTAATCTCACGATTATTGAGGAATATTTTCACTTATGACGTAAATTGCAATGTAAAACGTAGGTCAGGATATCTGACTCACATAGCCTACTCCATTATGCATCTACAACCTACTTAATTATGCGCTTACAACTTAAATTGCATTGGAAATTTACATTACTAGCTACTACTGTATATAGGAATTCCTTATGGAATAGTTCCAAAGTAAAAAACGTTCCTCAGGATACGCCGGTAGTTGGGTATAATGAGTTCCGACAATATTGTTAGAACCTTTATACCTTTTTACATTTAATTAATGATGAGGTTATGATACGTTTATCAATTTAGCATGATCAACATGCATGTATGTTTCCAATGTTTTAATATATATGTTGATTAAAAATGTAACATAAATGTGTGTGTGTGAGAGAATTCTCATACACACACATTTATATTACATTTTAAATTCAAAGTATATATGTATATTCATGCTTGAGAGAACGGCTATGGACTCGCCATCTGTCACGTTGGCACCTCATAATATTCCTAACTTCCAACTAATTTTGCACAGAGATAGGTCGCCAGCTGGAAAAGTTTGGTTCTGAAAATCAATCTAGATAACATTATACTAATGAAACCGATTTTTACGCGGGTGAAACCGCGGGGGACGGCTAGTACACTTATATATCCGGAGGAAAGTGAGTGCGCGGGTACCACTTGTATACCTCTGCCTACCCCTTCGGGGATCTTTGTGGGAAGACGTGAAGTTGAAAATCAAGTATAAATTTCCTGAGTTATCCTAAAATTCGCTTTAAAAGCATTGCAAGTCAGTTTTATTGTTATAACTGACCATGGAAACTTTACTGAATGAAAACTATAAACTCGAAAGGTGAACGGAAATATTCGTACCTTGAATTAATTGACACATACCTGCATTAACTTACTCATCATGTAATAAACCCAATATATAATAAATCAGGCTTTTGAATGAAAAACTCCAAATTCGTCATAGTTCTTACATATTTTCACTTAACTCAAGTTTACCATTACTGTGTCATGATCATAGAGTCATCCGACGTGACTTGCGATCTTTAAGTCCATTTTTGTGACCTCAGAAGCTGTGTTATTTATTATATACACAAAATTATATACTTTAGGGATTTCCAACAATTTTTCACCTAAAACATCTCGGATACGGCGAGATCTGAGAACAGTACATCTAGGGATGTATTCGCCGTCTGTCACGTTGGCACCTAGAATATATGTCTGGAAAAAGTGTAAGTGTATAGGTTATTTACACCTCTGCCTACCCCTTTGGGGACCCAAAAGCATCTTGAGGCAAGAGACCAATGATCCTCTTCCTGAAGCATAAAATGATGGCAATATCAGGTCAGGGCTTTATAATGAAATCGAATAATTGTACCTATGTATCTGAATATGTGTATTTTCACATAGTGTCGTAAGCGTCAATAGGCGGCGGTAGCCGCTTACCATCAGGCGGGCCGCATGCTTGTTTGCCACCCAAGTGGTATAAAAAATATCTATGTATATCAATATGTATAGGTATATATTTACATTGTGGCTCGGTGAAGCTTGCTTAGTGTAGGATTAGGTTAACTTGGGTTATTTTAATTAATGACGAGAAAAAGAAATTTCCGGGTCGCGCGTATTTTTTACGTTTGGCGTCATCAGAGGGCGAACTGCAGTCACTAATTACCATAATGAAAGAAGAATGTGAAAAGAAGGGGCTGCGCCTAAACGCTAGACTAAGGTGCTGGTATTCGAAAGAGATGAACAAGTGACCGAGTGTGCTTTATCGGTAAATGGGCAAATTCTAGAGCAAGTGAATGAATTTGTATATCTAGGAAGCATGTTTACACGAGATGGAAAGTATGAAAAAGACATTGAAAGAAGGATAACTGCCGGAAATAAAGTGAATGGAGCCATGTCGGCGTTGATGGGCAGTAAAAGTCTGAGCAAGAATGCTCGAGTTGTTGTCCACAACGCGATATTGGTTACCCTACCTACCTTATTGTATGGCAGCGAATCCTGGGTATGTCAGAGGAAGTATGAAAATAGCTTGAATGCAGTTGAGATGCGATCTCTTCGAAAAATGTGCGGAGTAACGATATTAGATGGAATCCGCAATGAAGATATTCGCAAATCAACTGGCGTGAACGAGGGTGTGATTGTAAAGATGAAGAAAGGCATGCTACGTTGGTTTGGACACATAGAAAGGATGAGTGAAGAAAGATTGACGAAACAGATATACAAAGCAAAAGTATGTGCAAGAAGAGGCAGAGGAAGGCCACGTTCCAACTACCTGGATCAAATCGATCGGACGCTCAAGGATGGGAACGTTAAGAGTACTCGAAACCGACGAGCATGTATGAAGAGACTGATGAATGTGGACAAAGCGAAAGAGGTATGTAAGTCTAGAGAGAACTGGTGCTCTATACTCTCTGCCTACCCCGTTAGGGACTTGGCGTGATGATATGTATGTATGTATGTTTTGCAATCGTCCACAGGTGACAGCTACCGCTTACAATAAGGCGTGCGGCATGATGATGGAATAATTACATGAATTCAGTTTAGTCAGTATTAACTGTGTGATTAAATTTGCAGGTTTTCCCAACATACAGTACATACATACAATGCCGATTTCATGAACGGACGCACCATGTCCGTATCTAACTCACTGAGTCAGATCAAGTAGTGTGAGTCACTCATTCACTTCTGCTCGTGAATGGACCACCGTAAAATCGGTCGGTTTCGGGTAACCGGAGATTTTTGACGCAAATCTTCGCTCCTGTTCGTATATTCCTGTTCATACTTTAGGTTTTCGAAAAATTTTCAACGTAGCATATAATTAAAAAAAGCGCATTTAGCTTACCTGGTATACATAAATATGAATGGTTCTGTAATATTGCATGTGGTCTGGACACTGGACTAGCGAGAGGTCTATATATTCATATATCGGCATCATACATAAATACATGCATAGATACCTACATTTATATCATCACGCTGTCCCTCACAGTTCTTTTATATATGGAATTAATTGTAATGATAAGAGCCGTGGTGGCTGAGTGGTTCGAGACGCTGCCTGCAATACAAATATTGCAAGTTTAATTTTAGACTGTACCAATAAGTTTTTCTGAACTTGAGTATAGTGATTAGTCGAGCTTTACAGTGAAGAAAAACATCGAGAGAAAACCTGCATACGTTTGAGAAGAAATTGAAAGAGTCGTGCTTGAGAAACGGCGATGGGCTCGCTATCCGTTGGCAAATATATCTCAGGCGAAAAGTGTGTGTGTGTGGGTACCTATACACCTCTGCCTACCGCTTCGGGGATCATAGCGGGAAGGCGTGGATATATATAATATATATAAATACATTGTATGTAGATGCAATGAACATATTAACACACAAAACATTCACGTGTACATACACGGTGATCTCTCACAATATTTGCCGGTATGAAAATGGCACGCGCAATGCCAATCTACTAAGATGAAGTCATCGTGGATGACAAATATTTATGTAATTTGTAACAAAACTAGCAAGGTTCTTATGATATTCGTAATTTTCATTAGAAATACGACTTGGCGCTCTACACGTAGGCAGGTATGCAAAAGATTTACAATTAGAATGTTAACAGATTTATGTGCAGGATCAAAATGCAGGGCTAATGACATAATAGCCTATACACAATGGTAGTATATATGAAGTTGACATTGATAATACACTAATATAATAATGAGGAAACATTTGATTGTTAAGTTGTTTGTAATGGATAAAAAAAAATACTATCCTCACGCCTTCCTACAAGGGTCTCCGAAGTGGTAGGCAGAAATGTAGGTATAGGTAATACCCACACACCCAGTTTGCGACAGCGATGTATTTTAGGTGCCAACGCGACAGATGGCGAATCCATCACCGTTACTCAATCACAACTATACATACGCCTTTGAATTACTTCTCAGAAGTACGTAGGTTTCCTCTCGATGTTTTTCTTCACCGTAAAGCTCGTGGTGTGACTAATTACTGTACTTAAGTTCAGAAAAACTCATTGGTGCAGTTGGGATTTGAACTTGCGATCCTTGCCATCAATCACGGTGGTATCTAAAATATATCTACCCACCTCTGGTTACCTACACACCTCTGCCTACCGCGTCGGGGACTCTTATGAGAAGGTACGAAGTTATAATAAATGCAATATTCTAAATTACCAATACATTGAATTGATACATTTGCCACTAGACCATATTCACGTATAGTAATAATTTAGGTCAGGCGATATGAATTGATAATTACAGCTTCTTATTAATGTAAGCGAAGGCAGTGCTTTCTTCAGCTTGAATCATCCGACAAGTTTGTAGGACGTATGAAACCGCAGGCATCTTAAGATGTGTAAGAAGACCTAACTAAAGATGCCAATGCCACTTAGTCACCCTTTGGGAAATACGCTGTTCTTCAAAATACTGTAAAGATAGCTCATTATACGGTTACCAAAAAAAATCTTTAAGGTCGCCAATTCAGGATCTTTCCATATTCCAAAATAAACTATCTTAGGAACTTTCAGTAAAATCCATTACATGTTTTTTGTTTATGTATTTTTTTATTTATACATATCATCACGGCGAGTCCCTAACGGAGTTGGCAAAGAAATGGAGTGCCAGTTTTCACTAGACATACATACCTCATTCACTTCATCCACATTAATCAGTCTCTTCATACATGCTCTCTCTTCATAGTACTTCTGATGTTCAACTTTGGAAATAAAGCATTTTCTTGTAAATTTATCCTCGCAATAAAACTTATTAATCGTTTTTTGAACTGAAAAGCTGCATATTTGAATGCGAACTCATATGATAAATAATTGAGATTTTTGGTTTTCTGCCAAAGATCTGTAAACAAACACACATGGCGCTTATTGCAAGGTGCTAATGTGAGTCATAGTTTTATGTTAACTTACCATGGATATAAATCGAATGTCTGTGAAATCATTACTTCACAAAATATATTCGGGTCCATTTGTTATCAGTAGATCAGAATGAGTAAACCTGCAAAGCAAAGATTACAAGCTTGAAACCCGGCTGCACCGATGACTTTATCCGAAATTAAGTACATTAATTAATCACACAGAGAGATTTGAAGGAAAGTATTGAGAGGAAATCTGCATGCATCTAAGAATATACTCAAAGGCGTAGTAAGGAGTCGTTGAGTAGCGGCGATGGTCTCACCATCTGTCACATTGGCCCCTAAAATATATCTCTGGCGGAAAGAGGGTGTGTGGGTACTAGCTACACACCTCTGTCTACCCCTTCGGGGACCCTCGTCGAAAGGAGTGACGATAAAGATAGGTATTATGTCCGTTTAGTTGGTATTTTATAGATTACTTTGTTTTTCTGTTCAAAGTCGTTGAGCGGAACTACATGCCGTTAACAACCTTGTAGATCCGGGGAGACACGATGATGAATATTTTTTAACTTATTTCATAACATTATACACATTCTTGCTGAACGGGTGAACGCGTGCGCGACGTAGCGTATACGCTGATTCATATGGAGAAAGTGACCTTCACACACGCTCGCGGGCAAACATACAAAACAAATAATTGACATCGCTATGTGTGACTCAGCGTAGACCTGATATTCTGATCTCAATATTACAGCCTCCTTCTCTTGCCAATTGCTTTAATTGAAATGATGTCACACAAATATTGGCCAAGCATTCGCTGAGTCGCTCGTGTTACTAATAGGTATTTTTTTATTGTATTGTTGAGAAAGTAGGTACCTAATTGTTTGACCATACAATGTATTGTTATTTATTAAAAAATATTTTATATTCAATTGATAATAATGCTTTCAATCCACATTACGGCTTTTCCATTGTAGGAGGAAAATATAAATTTCTTCACAAACAATAAATATACTAAGGATGGGATCAAATAAATATATTCTTATTTATTTATACTTAATTTCCACACAAATTAACCTTGTCCCAAATTAAGCAAAGCTTGTGTTAGGCTAACTAGACAACGATCAATTTACTTATATAGCTAGATATATAAATAAATACATAGGACATCTAAGACTAAGGTACAAATACTCGTATTCATCACACAAATATCTCCCCTTAGGGTTCGAATCCCGGAACCCTCGACCTCAAGTTTCGCAGTCAGGAGCTCTAACTAAACTAGCCCAGACGGCTCCCAGATATTAATACAATAAATAATAAAAAGTATATAATATACATTGCCGTATGTATATAATATAACGGCCGTCTGGTCTAGTAGTTAGAGCTACTGACTGTGAAACTTAGGATCGCTGATTCAATCCCCGAGGGCGGATATTTGTGAGATGAACACGTATTTTATACCTTGGCCTTAGATGTCTTGGTGTAGATCGAGATAATTAATTACACAAAGCACTAATATACCTAATGGATCAACTCTACGTTCAGTTCAGAACCAGCGTGTGAGTACGACTTTTTAATTAGTGAACTTGATTTTTGCGGGGACTACTTTAACCAGTCGGCATTTAAGATCTCGTTATATTCCGCATATTCCTTTATGTCAAAATACGATATGCTACTCTAAATAAAGAGCGTATATGTTGTTGATAAAACAATTAGATAGTTTAACAGATACTTTGCAAAACATGGGGCGGGTTTATCTCTTGTGTCAATGAATTGTAATTATCTAAGATTCCTGCTGGAAATTGTATACGTTTCTGTCGACAATTATACTTTATCAATTTTAGTGGAACGAGTAATAGGAGGAGCGCATCATCAATATAATGATGTAGTAAGTATATATTTATATGTATGTATGTATAAATAAACGCATGTTATATCTTCATGGCGAGCCCATGGCCGTTTTTCAAGCTCAACTAATACACAAGTCCTTAAGTTTACTCTCAAAATGTTAATGTCGTGGCGTGATTAATCACGATCACGAAGAAGAATATAAGAAGGCATTGAAATATGGTTTTCCAATTTTATAAACAATAACAAGGCATTATTATGTATATTATATTACGTAGCGTAAAGATACGCATTTTCCTTGAATATATTTCTTCTCATCTCTCTGATTTTTCTTGGCTTAAGAAATACTTGAATATATTAGTTAAGGTTTATTGAGTTAAATAATATCTCCAGGACCTCAATGGTCCCAAAGACCTTCATCATCATCGATCACAGAATCTTGTCATATAATTGTTGCCGTATTATATCCCGTATCTAGTAGGTCGGGAGAGCTCGTCACATCACCAGCCAGAGCATACATACATTTTTGAAACAGAACATTTTCGTGCTTGGATATCAAATATATTATAAACCAAAAAATAAACAATAGGTATTTTTTCGGACAGGCTGCGACACCGTTTGAACGATACGATTACCAACTAATATAAAAGACAAAAAAGTTGGATCGAAAACATCCTTTTATTTTTAGATCAAACATTTAATATTATAAGGAGGCAGTTTGTTTGATCACGCTGATCTCAACAACTAATCCCGTTGGAACAATGATTTTTCATTAGATAGCCCGCTTATTAAGGCTTTATACCACAATCGCTACTACCCAAAGTAGGGTCACTTCTTTACTAATAAATTCATTGAAAAGTCCATTTGTAACATCAATATACTAAAAGGACTTTTGGTAGATTCCTAATGCTATAAGGAGTAATTTAGTCTACTTTTATTATAAAAATAATAATACATACATATCATCACGCCAAGTCCCTAACGGGGTAGGCAGAGAGTATAGAGCGCCAGTTCTCTCTAGACTTACATACCTCTTTTGCTTCGTCCACATTCATAAGAGTACTCGAAACCGACGAGCATGTAATAATATATATAATATAATAATATATCCTCACGCTTTGCCACCCAGTCCTCTCTGCCTCCAGGCAGAGGTATATAAGTAGTTCCCACCCACACACCCATTTTCCGCCAGATATATAATTTAGGTGGCAACGTGACTTCCTGAACGCGAGTCCATCGCCGATACTCAAGCATGACTAAACATTCGCCTTTGAATTTCTTTTCAATCTTATGCAGGATTCCTCTCGAAGTTTTCCTTTACTGTAAAGCTCGCGGTGTGGCTCATCACTGTACTCAAGTTCGGAAAAACTCATTGGTAGCCGGTATTCGAACTCGCAATCTTTATGTTGCAGTCAACTACTCGAACCACTCGGCTACCACGGCTATCTTTTATTATACAAAATTTGAAGCGTGTGAAACTGCGGAATATAACTAGTCAGTATACAAAGAAAGTTGACAGCGCATTTCCTATGCGCTTTAGTTATTAGTTTGGTCACAAAAAAAGCTGTGTCACTGAACTAGGCCGTATTAAAAATGCGTCGAATTCGTTCATCCGGGTGTTTAATCCAGACTCACAAAAAATATGCCGCTGTATCTAGCTCTACGCGAGGAATCTTATAATGAGCACATAGATAGCGGTCAGGCATTTTAACCAAACGCTTCGTCTTATCAATGTGTCACAATCAAATAATTTGATTTTGCTTTTCGATCAGAAAAGAACAAGAGACAAGAAAGAGGCGACTTTAGCCTATAAACGTTAGCCAATCTGGAGGTTATCACTGCGTTTCTTTCTGAGGATAGTCAAAGAAATAAAAGGTGCCTTGCGACTTTTTAACTTAGTAGTAGAATAGTATAGCTCTGACCATTGCCCAGAAGACCAGTATCAGTCATACATTTCATGGTTTGTACATATTCCATATTCTATAACTGAACAGTAAAGTGTTTATTTAAATGATATAGGTACCAAATACTACATGTAAAGAGCCAAATTTACATAATTCCTAATCACATTCAGAGCTGATGGCATTCAGTCAATGAACTAATATTTACTATAAAAAATATGACAGGAATAAAGGGATGGGTAGATATATACGCAAGGTACATGTTTTTTCGCGTAAAATATGGAATAACGTATCGCGTAAAAACGAAAAGAACACAATCTTTATTCAAGTATTACTGTGAATTGTTGAATTATGACTGTACTTTAAGATATTACATATAATATATTCATGTATATCATTCAAAGCCGTGGTGGCCGAGTGGTTCGAGCAGTTGCCTGCGACGCAAAGGTTGCAAGTTCGAATCCCGACTGTACCAATGAGTTTTTCTGAACTTAAGTACAGTGATTAGTCACACCACGAGCTTAACGGTGAAGGAAAACATCGAGAGGAAACCTGCATACGTCTGAGAAGAAATTCAAAGGCGTATGTATAGTCGTGCTGGAGTAACGGCGATGGACTCGCCATCTGTCACGTTGGCACCTAATATACCTCTGGCGGAAAGTGGGTGTGTGGGTATTACCTATACACCTCTGCCTACCCCTTCGGGGACCCTTGTGGGAAGGCGTGAGGATATATTATATTATTATTATATTATATTCATGTATTTTTTGCAATGCGATGGAAGCAAGCGGCAGACAAAGATCTTCAAAGGAAAAAATATTCAGATAGGTAATATTCGCTAATAAGTATTATGAAAAAATATATATATATATATATATATCCTCACGCCTCCCCACAAGGGTCCCCGAAGGGGTAGGCAAAGGTGTTTAGGTAATACCCACACACCCACTTTCCGCCAGAGGTATATTAGGTTAGAAAATAAAATATTTTTGATATTTGAATATAATGACACTCCATATTTAAGAAAAAAATATTTTCAAAGAATATTATTCTCTCAAACTACAGCCCACGTTAGACATCAACGAGCTTCACATCATTTCACAAAGAGTTCTTGAAATAGAAGGTGTCTTTGTGAAATTATTATGTCACATTGCGTGAGATAGGCTTCAGTCACTGAACTAACGTGAACCAGGATTTCCGACGAACTAACACTTCTAGTTCAATCAGAGCAGAGCGTGCTCTATGCGTAAAGCCGTTTTTTGAGCTGTCATTGTTCTTATTCAATTAACGAATTAATCAATAAAAACTGAGTCCAGTGCAAGAACCTGCTTACGGATCTTGTCTGGGGAGTCAGTCTGCACGCTCATTTTGCCGTTGTCGCTTCCTATTCCGGCTATTGTTGAGCGTCCTGTCACAAACAAGCATGCGTACACACACACACGCACATCGCTCTAGAAATTAAAGTAGAATTTGACGCACATGCACACCAAGCCAAGACACCGATCGCACACAAGTTTACTTCTCGTGTTGGTATAGGTGGCGTGCGTACAGCAACCAACACGGGCGTAAATCATCAATGAACTTGACGTATCGCTCAATGAATGAGGACCTTGAGTGAGGTTGTTTCTCGAGGCGCCAACGTTCGATAACGAGCAATGAACCTCGAGACACGTAACCAATGGCATTTTCCGTCACGCATCAATCCGATATTTTCTGGCGTATGCAAACGTTGTGATTTATTAATAACTATCTCGTAGAGGAAGTGATGATTGGCTTTAATGATACTCTGAGTATTGGCAAGAGAGTGCTCATAGCAAATCCAACAATATAATCGAATAAATGAGCTATCTACTGATAAACAACACATAACGATAGGAATTTGTTGTACGTTACGTTACGTAAATATATTGAATGCGCTATTTTACAATATATGGGTGAATATCACTTTGTTAATGTTATGTGTTAAGTTAATATATAATCCAGCATAGATCATTGCTTACGATATCATACTAAGCGCTCTACTCTCTCTGCTTACCCCGCGAGACACTCGGCGTGATGATAAATATGTATCAAAATTATTAGTTTATATATTTATATATATTAGTTATCAAATTTATTATATATGATTTTTAATATTTTCTGAATAAAAAAGCAATTTAAATATGGATCAATCAGGACTAGTAGACTAGTAAAAATATAATAATCCAAGAATAGTTCCTAAGATAACCTCCTCCCGCTTCATCCACTCCCACTCTTTCATCAAGTTAGGACCTATAGCCTAAGTTATTTGAATTATATTTACTCCTTTATAATGTTATGGAAGACGTGAAGAAAAGGATGTTGTGTCTCTTTTCTAAAATAAGGACGTAGCTCGTCGATCACCACATCCTTAGCAAAACATCTTTTAAGATTATCACACATATTGTTGGTAGAATAAACTACAAACACTATCTAAACAAGCTAGTTAGCATATAGGCTCATATCATATTCGACAGGCGAATACAATTCTTAATAAGGTACGGTGCTAAAGTCTCATATAAATCCGTCATAGGTTCGGATATGACGCAAATAGTTCAGTGGTTCCTTTCAAATAGTTCCGCGAGTCAAATCCGCGTGGTTTACCCGCGTACTTTCGCTATTTGAACACATACATTAGCTAATAGTTATTTGAGTTCTCGCCTTGTAGGTACAGTTCTGTAAACATTCTTGTCTCGATGTGTTTGCTGACACTGCTTTAGGACTTGTGAAGTCATAGTTATGAATGCAAACAGACAAAACACGGAAAAAAACAAAATAGATAGTTAATGTTTCTATTCGATACTCGTACATGTCTTTTATTTTTCTCTCATTGACACCCCATGGGTTAGTAATACTTTGAGTCCAGATTCCTCCAGCAATGCTCGTAGCCTAGCAGCACTGTCTTATCATCATCACACTGGTTAGAGCTCCTGACTGCGATACTTGAGGTCGCGGGTTCTAATCCCGCTAAGGGCAAATATTTGTGTGATGAATACGAGTATTTGTACCTTAGTCTTGGATGTCCTATGTATTTGTGTATATATCTATCTATATAAGTAAATATATCGTTGTCTAGTTACCTGAAGATATCCTGTTAGATCTGAAATCCCCGGTCGTAATGAAAGGTCACAATGAACCTAAATTTTTCGGGCATCATTCATCCGACATTTAGTGAATGGATTCTGACTCACTATTTCGTGAGAGGCGATGGGTATATGGAATTTTGGCATTTCCAGTGTGGAAAGTGAACAGAAAATGATCGAATATCACTTAAATGAGTCATCAATGGCAGTTTAAGGTCCACTGGATGCCATGCCATACCATAGCCTATGAACATAATATATTCATATCCCGGATATAAATGTATATTCACAGATATGCGCTATACTAAAAACAAGATGTTTTATGTACAGAAAAAAAGTTTGCCGGAAATGTATTTTATTTAAATAAAAATTATAAGAATATAAAATTGGCTTATGAATATAAACGACTGACAAAACTTACCGTACCACAAAGTTAACCGTTAACACAAAGATAGCAGGTTCGGATCCCGACTGTACCAATGAGTTTGTCTGAACCTAAGTGCAGTGATTAGCCACACCACGCTATACGTTCAAGGAAAATATCGAGAGGAAGCCTGCATACGCTTGAGAAGAAATTCAAATGCATATAGTCGTGCGTCAGTAACGGCGGTGGACTCCAAACTGTCACGTTTACCTAAAATATTTATCTGGCGGAAAATGTGTGTACTAACTATACAGCGCCTACCCCTTCGGAGACCCCAGGAAGGCGTGAAGATATATAATAATAATGTTTAAAGTATTATATATAATTATATAATACTATTGTGTGTGTGATAATTGTGTGATAAGTTATTAGTCACACCACGAGCTTTACGGTGAAGGAAAACATCGAGAGGAAACCTGCATACGTCTGAGAAGAAATTCAAAAGGTGTATGTAATAGTCGTGCTTGAGTAACGGCGATAGGCTCGCCATCTGTCACGTTGGCACCTAATATACCTCTGGCGGGAAGTGGGTGTGTGGGTATTACCTATACACCTCTGCCTACCCCTTCGGGGACCCTTGTAGGAAGGCGTGAGGATATATATATATATATTATATAATACTTTTTCATATATTACATTTAATATATAAGTATATTTTCTGGATACTGCACGGGTACTATAATATTGTCCCAAGGTATTTATTATACATACTGTGTTATCAGCATTTGCGCTACTGCCAATAAATTACCTATGCAAGAAGCTTTGCAGATCTTATGTACATTGTGTGCCTTATCGTGTGCCTTAAATCAAAGCATACTTTACGAATTGAAGCGTAGACTACAAAAAAAGTTTTGTTAATCTGGTTTGGGTAATAAAAAATGGCGAACCTGTATATACCTTTGTGGTCATGGCTCGTAGTCGCAATTAGTATTATGACCTTCTCTTGCTCCTCATGATCGTGTCTGTAGTATGACAGGTTGTAATTTCGATATCACTGGCAAATTATATCAGACCTCTACTGTTTACCTAATGTTCAAGCGATTATCCCCTTTAAGTTCTACGAGCTCATATTAATATTTTTCCAATTTCCCCTATCGAACACAATTTGAGTTAAGCTCCAATTAAATTGGTCAATTGTTCAAAAAGATCTAGGTCACGAAAACCATTGCTCACAGCCCGAGGCCTAACCATCGAACCTAAATACTAAATGATCGTCAAATGCAGACTAATCATTAGTTAAGGATGCGAAAACTTATTTAAAATATAAAATTGACGTATATTATAAATGCGATGTAAATTTGTTGTTGTTATTATCTTTGCCCTAATATTTATCTTTATTTCCAGATTGGACAACGCAATCGGTGTTGCTGACTTGTTATAAGGTAAATTATTATTTTGATTGCAACTTGACCAGACGACCGTCTGATCTAGTGGTTAGGGCTCCAGACTGCGAAGCTTGGGGTTCGGCGGGTTCGATTCCCGCTGAGGGCAGATATTTGTGTGATGAACACGAGTATTTGTACGGTCTTGGATGACCTATGTACTTATGTATATACATATCTATCTAGTAAATGAAGTACAAGCATTGCTTTATTTGGGCCTACGTCAATTTGTGTGGTATTGTCTCAAGGTAAGTTCTTTGTCATGTATATATTTGTAGCCATCTATTTCCCACAGCCGGGCAAAGGCCCTCTTCTCCCTCCACCCTCCGCAATTTAGTACCACTTCTGATCATTATTGAAGTGCATGTCCAGATCATTCTGCCATCTTCTTCGTGGCCTTCCACGTCTGCGCGTCACCTTCTGTGGGGTCTATTTTTTTGTTTGTTGACTTGATATTGCATAGGTAAATAATGTTGGTCTACACCACGGTGTCATATACAGCTTTTAATATTTTAACGCAACTTTTAGAATTTCAACTTGATCGTATTCTCTGACTAAGAGCAGAACGTCGCCCACAATGGTACTTTCAGCTATTTTGTTTGCTTTGTGTTTTTAAGGAGATGCTGATAAATGTAGGTGTGGCGTATGAGATCTTTTGTATGTCTGCGTATGGTTGAGGAGATACATGAATATTTATCCATTTTCCAATCCAGTTGTGTAAGGATCAGTGACGACCATTCTCTGAAAGTCTTCAGAAAGTGTCATTTATCACTGAATACCTTATATAAAATCTACTAACCAGAGCTTACAATAGAGTATCTAAATAATTCAGAAATAAAATAATAAAGTTGGTGTGTGGTTATAAAGTTCTCATGTATAAAAATCGTGAAATTCGAATCTGTGATCATTAATAAGCACACAGTTAAACTTATATCAAGCCAGTATGTCTGCATTAATACTCCTTGATACGAACATTTACTTTAAATTTAAATATACGCTTCATCTAGTACCTATGGCAACGTCTGAACGTCATATTGACACTTAACTGTCACTCTGACTTTAGTGCGTACACCGTCACTGGGGAAATTTCTAATTTTTTGATAATTTTTCGCGATTCTATTTTTGAAGAAATTATTTATTTACGTGAGGCCATGGTAATATATCATGTGTTGTAAGCTGTTTGCAAACGCAGTGGACAAAGGATCATTGGTTAGGTGCTCGGGAGGCGAAGTCCTAGTGCTGTCATCATGTTGAACGAATGGTTTCAGCGAGGGATAGACGAAGTGTGCGTAGAGAATTTTCAGGTGACTTGTTTCAATTTCCTTCTTCTATTTATTTTTTATTAACAAATAATGCACAACTACGAGCGAAATTATTTAAGTAAATATATCAATTATAGTAACATGCTCTGCCTACCCCTTCGGGGACCCTTGTGGGAAGGCGTGAGGATATATTATTATTATTAGTAACATGCGTTTCACAATTTACAATACATAACGTTAAAGTTACATGGTAAGATGCTAAGGTTCATGTGTCAGGTATGGTTGCTTAAGGTTGGTCGAACTTTGAATATTATTTAAAATATATGCAGTATGTTTTACTTAATATATATATACATACTAGTGGTCCCGCCCAGCTTCGCTTGGGTGAAAAAAGTAAATGCCCTAAAACCCGATCACAGCGCCACCTATCGGGTCCAATTGTGAATCTAAACCATTCTCAAATCCATCTGAAGACACACAAAAAATTTCATCAAAATCGGTCCAGTCGTTTAGGAGGAGTTCAGTCACATACACACGCACACAAGAAATATATATATTAAGATATATATATATATATAAAATAATTAGGAAACACTGCATAAAAGGCTTTTATACTACAATGGTGGCAAACAAGCATGCGGTCCGCCTGGTGGTAAGCGCCTATGGACGCTTGCAACGCCAGGGATAAGGGATATCACTCGCGCGCTGCCGACCGTTCAGGAATCTGTTCTCACCCTATTTGAAAAACTCCATGCTGTACTCTCTGGAACAAAAGCTCAACCTCATTTCACAGTCTGAGCAGCTAAAATTAAATTATGATACTTCGGTATTGTATACGTAAATAGGCTGCGATAACCGTTTTACATCGGGGGGGCCGTATGCTTGTTTGCCACTCTTGTTGTATAAAAAAAAATATCTTATACATATAATGCTTTATAATCGAGATATATGGCGAGTTCTCAATATCTTTTTAGGTACATCTTTGCCAGGCTTCCTTACGATGTTTTCTGCTTAAATTTCATCGTGTCGTAACTGTCATAATTACATTTTCTTATTGGTATCGAAGATTGACCCGGCAATTTTTCCCTTTAGCTTCATACACGGCTTCTAAACAAAAAAAAATGTTCTATGAATCTGTAAAATGTTTCGCTGGAGACTAGTTCATTTATATAACTCACTAAGTCATGAACTGTAGGTATGTAGACAGCACTCACCTAAGAATTTTAAGATTTATCTTAACAAATTTCAAGTATTAACTCGCCCAACGAGATAATTTGTCCTGTTAGCTCGTAGTTTAATGTATTTTCCTGTATTTTGTCCCGTTACTATAATGACCCCACACATGTTGACAAGCGCCGGCTCTCGATGAGTATTTTCACACAGCCTTCTTTTCCTCCTTGCCAAAGACTAAATATACACAGTGAAGTTCTTGTATACAATTATTGAAAAAAATCTACATACTTTATACTTGTAATTTATTTTAAAAATAGAATTTTGTAATTGCAATAGAATACCTATAAACTTTTGACAATTGTACATAAAAAAAACTTAGTCCCAAAGTAAGTGAAACTTATACTATGGCAACTAGACCACGATATACTTACGTACTTAAATACATCGTTTTCGCCGCCAGCGGAAATCCAATCCGCGGCCTCGAACTTCGCAGTCTCTTAATCTGACTACTTGACTAGACTGTCGAAGCTTTAACTATAGTTTAACCAAGTCTAAGAGTTTATCAGACGGGTTTCTAACAAAAGTTATTCGTTACCCATCTGTAACATCTTGCATCTTTGAAGAGGGCAACAAGAGGATCACTTCCCACTCGTGTTTTTGCCACTGTAATGACCTTCGATTTTAATTGTCGGTTTAATTACGGCATAATTTGAGGACGGCAAAGTAATGTTTTAATTGTACACCCTTCACTTGACTACTTTCTTACTAATTGGAACTCTTAATGATTATATCATAAGCACTGCTTTCAATACAGTTAAAATAATACTTAAATAACTTAGGTACTTTTCACTGGCCTTAGATAAAGCTACTAATCACATCGCAATGTAGGATTAACGATCCAGATAGCGGTAGGTGGATTTATGATTTATATTTGATAATGGCGTCGAATGAAGCAATTTTCGATTGAGGCTGTGAATGTAAAAATTCAAAAGTGGAGGGCAAAAAGCTTGGGTAGGGGCCGACCGGCGCGGCCGCCCACCCAGTCGGCCGCTGCGCCCGGCACAATGTCGCTCCACCGCGATCGTTGGCGAATACCGCCAATTCCACAACCGTACCACTTCCCTGTCCACAAGACGTATAATCCCAGCCTGACCCCAACAAAATATTACTCTCCGCCCCACAATTGTGGTGCCAATTTCCTCTGCATGCGACCTAGCAAATTTTCCACGAGATAATGATTAAATTGTTTCGGCATGTCAAATCAAACGAAATTATCCTGTTATATCTTGTTTAATAGCGGTACGTTTATGTTTGTCCCTTACATGCCTGTGTGGATACCCCCAAGTGAGATTTCTCCTTTGTTGGATTCCTTACAAATATTTTCTACCGTTTTGTCAGAGATATGTATGTGAACGTATTTTTATTATTGCGATAAATGTATGTTTACTTTCTATAGAAATGTGTGGATATGTATGTGGACGAGGAAGAGAAGAGGTAATAAAATGGCAAAGGTAAAAGTGGTCGATGCGACGTATTTGTTCATATCCTCAGTGAGTACATTTGAAGTATGCATCTTAGTTGGTAACTAGACTCGTCTAATCCTACCTTATACATAACTTAGCACCAAACCAAACCGTGTTAATGCTTGCGCGTTAGAGAGTCAAGTAGGTATTTATAGCATTTGATGCTAATTTATAATGATGTACGTTTCGAACGCTTGATTGAGTTAGCATTAGCATTTATTTAGTATGTTATTTATGCAAATTATATTTAATGTTTTTGAAATAGCTTTTTAATCTTTTAATGCTTAGTTCCCATGTGTAAGGCGACTTAAATTTGATATTATTTATGTCAAGATCATCGCACTAAAACTTACGGGCTCTTATCTCTACTTTATATCTGAGTGATATAAAGTAGAGATTCTGTTCTTTTTAGACTTACAGGCCGCTTTTCCTCTTACTGTGAAGCATATTATCAGTGTAGGCAGATATAGCTGAGCGCTAATTAATATAAGGTTACTGGAGCCAATTGGCTATCGTGGAGTAGTCTAGAGACATCTGGTGCTCTACCCTCCCTGCCTACCCCATGGGTGACTCAGCTTTTTACACATAATTAAGAAAAGAGCCATGAAGAGAACCACACGTAAATTCATTCATTATCGAAACAGGCGCAGGGTAGTTAGTAACATGAGTCATACTCGTACGCAATGCATAGTAATGTTTAGTGATGCTTTCTGTGTTATAAAATAAGAGGATGTGCCTCCAAGGCTGCACTTAATGAATACGTGATCATATGCGTGAGCTCCCGGTTGCATTATTGGTTTAGTGGGCTAGGCTGCCTTGCGCTAAACAATGTTGTAGCAAATCGAATCCTCAAGGTTTATTTTTTGCTTAATGCATACCTAAATCATCCCGCCAGTTGACGCCAGTTCTGTCTAGACTTACAGACCACTTTCACTTTATCCACATTCATCAATATGAGTGCCTGATTTGATAGTGATATTTCTTTACTACTTTTGATATAATACTTTTGGGTAGGTATTCGTTCTCTAAGGAGTACCCAATTTCATCCAAATCGGTTCACCCATTTAAGAGTAGTTAGGTGACAGTACAGAAGTACGTGTGTTTGTTAATTTTTTTATATTATTTATTTAGAATTATAAATATATATATAATCTTAAAATATACGTATGTATGTATGTATATATTAAGATTAATAATTAAGAAATGAAAAATCCATAAGTTGAAAGCCAATATTGTATGTATTATGCAGAGATAAAATAGGTAGCGGCCGCAATACATGAATTAGTTGATATTAATTTTATTTCTTATCAATTAATTCATTCATTGCGAATGATGCTTAAGAATATTCAAGAACCAACATCATAATGTTTTGAAAAATAAATTCCCTAGTTAGTGAACTAGCGCATCTCGTAAATTAAACTGATAAACCATGTGATAACTGTGTATTTTTCAATTTAATTAAGCTGCTTGAAAATAAAAATAGCCGCTTCGTTCTAGCGCAAGCAATGATTATTTATATTGAGGCTATTATTTGAGGATGGGACGTTATGCGTGTATCAAAAAACTGAAGCGAAAGTGGTATCTACATCTAGTGAAAGACGGTCGCCTATTCTCTCTGTCTACCTAGCGAGGGGCACGGCGTGATGATGTGTAAAATCTTAATTTATATAAATTACGCGACACGGTGTTTGTTCGCGATGGACTCTTAAACTACTACTTAACCGATTTTACTCAAATTTGCACATCATGTGCAGTTTGATCCAACTTGAAAGATAGAATAGCTTAAATCTCAATTCATAGTCGCAATATAATTTCATTGCTAATTATTTGACAGTCGCAATTATCTGTTAGCTCCAAACGATTCTTACAGATGGAGTCGAGAATGGCAGTATACCATTAAATAGTAGTCTTTGGAAATGGTTTCGATTTCACAATTGGACCCGATAGGCTGCGATCGTGATATGGGAAACTTTTTCACCCAAGCGAAGCTGGGCGGGACATCGAGTTATCTTATATTTGTTGCTAATTTCGATTCAAAATTTGAATTTATATGTTTAGACTGGAATAGCGCTACACTACTCCGATTAAATCTATTTGGTTTGCTTGACTGATGTCTTTAGTACCGTAATATTGTTATCCCGGCGCTTCTACTAGAAAATATTATATCTGTAAAATAATCATTGTGTGGTTATTTCAGTTATATACGTGAGAACAAATGAAATCGGGATTAATAAATGAAATTGGTATCCGTTTTTGTTAAATAAAATAATAAATATATATACCTGGGACATAGGAAATCAGAATATACCCATTCATGATGTGATTGGATTCCCAGACATAGTAGAGTTCATAGTGAATTAGCCGTAATTAGAATGACTATAATTACCTTTGCATCTACCTCATGTAACGTCATGACCTTATCTCACGATGAAGGGAAACACGGTAGTAGGTAGATTACTACAAAATATGACTAACAAGGTAATTTCTCAATGAATGGATGTGAATATGCATTTTCTAAATTGAGAAACGATTCGCAGACTGCGTACTGACGTCACGGAATTATTTTATGACGTACATCTACATATAAATCGATTGTTCCAAATTGTATGCTATGCATTGCGTTTATTGTACTGATACGAAGCGACATAACTTAAAGGAAACTTTGTTGTATATAGAAGTTGTAGATAGCGTTGCCGCATTGTTGGTAGTGTCGTAACACAACAGACGCTGTGTTAATTGACTAGTTATGTTATAATCGATTGGTGTGTGTGTTGACATCGATGAGTCATTATGACCCTGTGCTTATATTGGATTTAATTTTCTTCGCACGTGCTAAGAGTAGAATACAATGATCAGCAATGGATTTGATATTTTTAATGAATTCTTATAACTTCAAATTTCCTCATAATTCAGGTGTATAATTAGTATTAAAAGTAAATTAAATAATATTCATTTCATGCAAGCTTTGAATTTAAAGGATATGTAATACAATCATATCATCACGCCGAGCCCTATTGGACAGGGAGAGCGAGAAGAGCGCGATACATACCACTTTCGCTTCGTCCACATTCATCAGTCTCTTCATACATGCTCGTCGGTTTCGAGTACTCTTAACGTTCCCGTCCTTGAGAGTCCGATCGATTTGATCCAGGTAGTTGGAACGTGGCCTTCCTCTGCCTCTTCTTGCACACACTTCTGCTTTGTATATCTGTTTCGTCAATCTTTCTTCACTCATCCTTTAACCACTAATTTTGACACCAAGAATTTTGACCACTAAGTTTCCCAAACGGGAAACTTAGTGGTCAAAATTCACTCCACATCCGTTCGTTCTTAGTGCTCTCAGACAGTTATCTAGATATATAATGAACAGCCAGGCAGACATGATACACCCTTGTTTGACCCCCGACTTCACATCAAACCAGGGTAGTATTATTAAAAGTAGTAGTAGTATTAAAAGTAAATTAAATAATATTAACTTCATGCAAGCTTTGAATTTAAAGGATATTAAATACAATCACGCCGAGCCCTATCGGACAAGGAGAGCGAGAAGAGTGCCATACATACCACTTTCGCTTCGTCCACATTCATCTTAAATCCGGCAAGCATGTATGAAACATGCTTGCCGGATTTAAGTTCTCTTGACCGTTCCCATCCTTGAGTGTCCTTTCGATTTTATCCAGGTAGTTGGAACGTGGTAATCCTCTGCCTCTTTTTGCATACACTTTCGCTTTGTATATCTGTTTCCTCAATATTTTTATCTTCTACTAATATTTCCAAATCAACGTAACATGCCTTTTTTCATCAATTTACATTTCCAACAATTAACAATCACACCCTCGTTAATAATAAATTACTTCAGAATAGGTAATAGCGGTAATACTATCTTAAGCGAAGTAAAAATATCCTGTTTTATCATTATTCTTTTCTTAAGATATCTTGGACTGTCATTAAATACGTTAAGGGTCTATAAAATTTATCTCTACATTATAATATAAAAAATGAAGTACATGGACGTCGGCATCTTTTTTTTTGGGAGTTGACATGATTAAAAAAGCCCAGGCGGCCGAGTAGTTCGAGGAGTCGCCTGCAGCATAAAGATTGCAAGTTCGAATCCTGACTGAATGAGTTTTTCTAAACTTAAGTACAGTGATCAGCTCGGCCCATAATTTCGAAAACGCGTGCATGATACTTCAGGTATTGCTTGCACTTATAGGCTACGGTAAACGTTTATGACTATACTTACGGTAACAGGTGCTGCTTGCATTTATAGGCTACGGTAACCGGTTATGACCGAGCCATACGCTTGATACTTCAGGTATTGCTTGCACTTATAAGCTACGGTAACCGGTTACGACCGAGCCATACGCTTGATACTTCAGGTATTGCTTGCACTTATAAGCTACGGTAACCGGTTACGACCGAGCCATACGCTTGATACTTCAGGTATTGCATGCACTTATAAGCTACGATAACCAGTTACGACCGAGTCATACGCTTGATACTTCAGGTATTGCTTGCACTTATAAGCTACGGTAACCGTCTACGACCGAGCCATACGCTTCATACTTCGGGTATAGCTTGCACATATAAGCTACGATAACCGTTTACGACCGAACCATACGCTAGATTCTTCGGGTATTGCTTGCAGTTATAAGCTACGGTAACCGTTTACGAGCCATGGTTGCCATCTTTGTAGTGTCATAAAAAGACATGTGCCGACCGACCAGCAAATCAAGTGGTATTTGATTAGCATAAAAATGCATTTTACGATTAAGTTACGTGGGCACTACGTACACGCTACGCTGCGCTGTAGTAAAGCAGGTTGAATGAGCGTTGCATAAATCTCAATGTCCGTTCCATTTCTTGATCTGCGTTGTCCAACATTTCGTAAGCATTTTTCACCATATAGTGCATTTTTGAATAAATTCTCATCATACTATTTATTGCATAATATAGTTTCGAAGAGTTTAGGAAAAATAGATGATTAATAAAATTAAAGTTTAGTCAGCCAATGCCTCGAAATTTGTGACATACAAACTGAGTAACAATATTTTCTACCATAGACTAACTGAAAGTTTTATTTACTAGCCGAAGAGGTTATGAAATAACTTTTGAAATTATGTGCAAATTATCTATACTTTAAAAGAAACAGTAAACCTACTGATCTTATTTAAATTCTTACGTAAGCTACGTGCAAATACAAATTTGGCATGAGAATCTTCTTTACCTTCTCACAAAGGTTCCCAGAGTAGACAGAGGTATGTAGTACCCACACACCCACTCTTCGCCAGAGATATATTGAAGGCCTCAAGGCCTGACTGCGATGTGCTTGCTGGTAAATGGAATGAAATTTTGAAAGAGTGTCTGATGTACTGCGAGAGGATGGTGTGAACTTATATTTTTTTATACTTTTTATTGGATTTGTGTAACTAATTTGTAATAATTTTGTAAACCTATTAGCGTAAGTGACTTTGTCGTGCTAATTTGTAAATAAATAAATAAAATTAAGGTGCCAACGTGATATATGGCGAGTCCACCGCCGTTTCTCAAGCACAACTATTATACAGGTCTATGAATTTCTTCTCAATCGTATGCAGGTTTCCTCTAGATGTTTTCCTTCACCGTAAAACTTATGTTGTGATAATTCACTCTACTTAAGTCCAGAACAACTGATTAGTACTATCGGGATTCGATCTTCCAATCTTTGCGTTGTACTAATTGAACTACCTGGCCACCATGCTCTTATATACATACTATAGATAGATCTATCTCACGGGGCAAGTCTTAATTCCAAAGGTAGCGCTGAGAATTGTTCACGCTCTTCAACCGGAAAGGGGCGTATTGTTGACGTCCAATTTATCAAACACAAACCTTCAATGATACATCTATTCACACCGTTTTAAAGAAATTTCACGGTGTCCTCTTGTTGCGAGCTTTAATTGTGTTGCGTACGAAATGAAGTCATTGTGAGCGGTGCGTTTATAGGGCCGCCTTTACAATGGCAGTGGTATTGTACCACAATAGTGAAATTTAAGGCAGACGCGCGCTTGTTTTTGCCCTTTGGGACCTCCAAAGCGGCTCAAAATCTACTACCGTTAAGGTAGAAACAAATGGTACCCTTAAAATGAGTTCGTCACCCGACAATACAACCAATTTATTGCGTCATATATAACATAGTGAAAGTTAACAGATGTATTGTTTCTAACATTTATTCGTTAACGGTAAAACAAAAACGTCGGCAACGGGACAAAGACAACGCCCTTGTACAGAAGTCGGCTATTTTACAAGCCAATAAACAGTTTGCGAAATTTTAATGGGCATTTTATGGATCTCGTATTTATGGGATGCAATTGCCTCGACGTGTTTCAAATTCTGTAACTGATCGCCTTAACTTCTCTTCAGTTGTATGATCTTATTAAGCAATGAGCAATTTTTATCTATAAATTGTTTTAAGCATTTATTGTCTTAATTCAATTCCATATTCAAAATAGCAACCAGTCAGTATTTTTTATATAGCCAGTGCTCGTATTAAACCGTAATGTAGTATGTAAGCTTCTGATTTGTAATATTGTGTTATCTACACTTGCTTCTCTCTTACTAGAAACTATTCTGGAGTGTACTCTCCACAAGACAAATATTCACAAATCTAAAATATTTATGTAAGTTATTTTTACTTTTGTATGTCATACACACAATTCATCACCAACTCAATTTCGCCCCAAAATCGCGTTTACCATAAAATAAATAGAATGATGTTCACTCCTTTGGTAAAACCATTGGGTATTTATTGTTCGTTCAATGATACGCACTTCAAAAATGTTTGTATTAAAATAATGACATTTCTATTTTTGGACAAAGTCCTAGCCCAGCGGGAAGCGTCCTCCGCTTTGATACAAAAGCTCCTATTTTATTGTACCTCATAGTTTAACGACCACCATGCCGAAAATTTTATTTTAACTTTATTTTTTGCTATTCGCAAACACCACGTAGCTATTTCGAGATTGAGTCATCATTTCGAATGTCATAGTTTAGCGTAATCATGTTAGGATTGTAATTTATGAAATTATAACAACTATATCAGGAGCATTTTATCCTAATGATGTGTGTACCCTTTACGAAACCGTATCTTGCTAGTTAGTTAAGGTGAACATAAATGTTGTTCCACGGCGGATTTATTTTTAATCTTTAATGTAATTTGAGCTTTAAAATAATTAACCTTCAGGTGCAATATTGCTAGCCTTACATTTATTTATTTAAATAAACAAATACGATATTTCTATATATATATTAAATAATTACATATTTTCGTAGATATGTTTACAATTAGTTAGATTAACAATAGATTCTTAGTTCCTAAATTCGAGCTGTTTACATATAGCTGTTGGTGAGGTGTGAAAAATTATCTATTTGACTAGTTTTATTAGACCCCGCTTCCGTATCAAATGTGTCACTTGACCGATATAAACGTATAGAGTGACGTAAATGCTCATCACACGATATGAAAACCAGAATTTTATCTAGTGGTCAAGCGTGGCTCGTCCGGTAAAGTGTTAGCGTGAATTCTGTTTACGCCCTCGGTATCAATATCCTGGGTAAATTACCAGTACTGACGTAAGTTTTTTCACATTTTTTGTAGGATAAGTCTCGTTGCATACGGGTGTATTTAACATGTTTCTAATTAATAAGAATATGGTTTAATCAAACCATCAGCTTTATATTGAGAGTAATTACATACATGTGAGAAGAAATTCAAAAGCGTATATACATATATGTAAAGTGCAAGTTGATTATTTTATACGGGCTGTTGTGTGACCGTGGGGGATCTTTGTGGCAAGACGTGAGCATACATGAATTTATTTTAATATATTTAATCTTACAATATTATTTATTAACTAAATATCTTTTCCTAAGATACGGTATAAGAAATGTAACAGTTGTACGTTTTACGCTAAAAAAAGTAATAATATCCTCACGCCTTCCCACAAGGTCCACAAAAAGGTAGGCAGAGGTGTATAGGTAGTACCAACACTCTGCTAGAGATATATTTTAGGTGCTAACGTGATGTAACGTGCAAAAGGTCACCGTTTCTCAAGCACGACTATAGGTACGTACGTCAGAAAATATATTCTCAAGCTTATGCATGGGTTTTCGATATTTTCCTTCACCGTAAAGCTCGAGGTAATAAAAGATGGTTTTATTTTCAGCTTATTTCCATGGAAAAATATGATTTCCCTACCATTTAAAGATCCAAACTCTAACCACATGAATCTTCAAAAAATATGGTCAGTTCGTTACTTCCGTTAGATTCCTAACCATTTATGTGAATGTAAACATTCACGCGAGGATATGACTCGAGTTGTTAAGAGATATAGACTTATCACTAAATAAAGTGTCGAAATGACGTATGGTAATGACGAATAACAGATAACCCAATATTGTACTGAGGTGTGGTGTGGTCAATTGTGACAGTTTTTGCTATTTATAGTCTGTATTTGTAGTCTGTACTAACCAATTGTAATTCCAAATTCGATATTACGTAGGTGCGAATCCCGCTGCAGTTGGATATTTATATGATGGACGCGTATGTTTGAAGGAACCTACCTTAGTCTTGAATGTCGTATGCATTTATGAACAATATAAGTTCAAGCGCGATACCTCCGAACGAACCATCATCGAGCTCGAGTTCTGACTCGTGGCAATGACAAGGAAAATACTTATTTGGGACGATACGTACAAATGAACTAGATGATTTATTATATATATATATATATATATATATATATTTGTTTAATTTATATATTCATATATATTTACACTAGACGATGTATTATATATGTATATATATATATATATAAATTAAACAAAACTATGATTCATCGCAACTGATCAATATTTCACTATGCGTAAGCTATTTCCCACTCAACACGGAACATTTCCATTGAAAACTCGATCCATATGAAACTTCCATTGGTTGGGAATATTTAATTATTTGAAATGAACATACCGCAATTAAAGTAAAATACGACTCACACTATTGACCGACTGATTCGTCACGAAAACTCAGTAAGAATAAAATTGGGTCGGCAATGTGCGAGCGGATACCCTTGGTGTTAAAAGCATGTATGGGTTTATCCCTTACCATCAGTCTAGCCGCATGCCACATTAGTGTATAATTTAACGAAAATTAAGACATTCTTCAAGATCAATCAAACCCTCCGGTCAGACACTTGTTAATGTTTGATACTATAAATATCAACCTACAATGCAATACTATTGCATTGTAGTTTGCATTACGGCTACGTAAACCATCACGCCGGTGGTGTGCTTGTAAGCCTTCCTTGTCATTCTACTGATGTACTATATGTGACGTTTCACATATGTATATTATACAAAATAAAGTATATACGTTATAAATGCAGGGGTGAATAAAGGAACATGATAACTCAAAAATCCAGGGCGATCGCATTCATTGCTGCTAGTATAAGATAATCACGATGTTAAATCTTTATAAGTTAAGCTTTTACGTAAGATATGTGACGAATAACATTTCGTGACACGCCGTCACATATTTTCACAATACGTTGATCTTTCCCATGCTCGGTTACAAGAACAAAGTATTTATTCGCTATAAGCGGGTGTGGTCACAAAAATTGCAGTGCTTACACATTCTTTGGCGGAGCTAGACTGCACGTCGTCTCCTTATCATATGATACGTAGCATACACAGTAGTGGTTATCGACAGGAAACTACAGGCTGATGTAGCGCAGGTGTCTCACAGCTCCATAGTGTTCATTCACAGAACTTGGCTTGACGTAATTCGCCTTCCGGTTGCAAGATCAACGAATTGTCGATTACACTTGAATGGTTGACCAAGCCCATTGATGAGTATAATTGTATCTTTTTGCCCTATGAGTTGAAAATGGCGCCTTTCCTCTTTAATTTCCAATTCAATTTCCTCTTTTTGTGTATATAGTCGTGTGTGTGTTTTAATATAATACGCATTATTCAAAGGCTTACGACTCCCAAATTATGTAGATTGTCAACTCTGTTCGACTGTATTGATTAGCAATTGCAAATTTAATAATTTGTGTAATATATTAGATAATTAACATTTACAGTAACAAATATATTAGAATTATTATGTTTTTCCCAAAAGTATTGCAGAAAAAAACTAAGGTATTATACATAACATATTTCCCCACTAACCCAATTTCCTTATTATCTGCTGAACCAAATATATATTATATTAATTTCCGCTTTTGTTATAAATATATAGATCTCGTATGATATACATTTGAGAGTATAAATAATTGACGCTACTTCCGTCGGAAGCCGTTCTTTTGCCAATGAAATTGTTCTGAGTATTTGATGTACGTATCGGTAAGAAGAAGAAGATATAGTTACAAACAAATAGGTAGGTAGGATATTTAGAAATATATCTAGATTCATAGCTTGATGGTGTGATGTGGTAAGGTTGCCGTCTTCTTACTGAATCCAGGTGCTTAGTAGAGTGTGGGAGACGAGCAGAAACTCACATCTTTTAGATGGTATTTATTGTAGTTGCAGTCGGATACCAAAGAGAGGATTGTGAATAATGTTAAGTTAATTGATATATTAATTTGCGCTTACTCAACAAAAGGTATTCGTATGTCGCGGTGAATAGCGACATGTTGCGGTAATATTTTAATTCAATAAACCTGTAGTACGATACTGTGGGTACCATTTCCTTCAAACTTGAGTAAGTACAGTAAACACGCATGTATGGGGATTTATCATCATATCTGCTACGGTTACAGAAGAAACATAAATGTATTTGACATATTAAGGTGAATTGGTTGGAAATAGCAGTCGCTCACGGAAAGAGAGGACTCACTCTTTCAGGTGTGGAACATATACTTATACAGTAGACGATAGAATAGACGTATATGTTTTTTTTGTATCTTAATCCTTCGTCTTCTTGCAAGAAGACCTGAAAGTGTAAAATGTATCATTCATATACATCATTAACATACATATGAGTCGGATCAAACAAAACGATCGTCTGTCATGGCGTAGAGAGGAGAAATGGAAGGCAAAGCATTTAAATTAATCATGATACCATTGAAATACTTAGCCGTTGTTCAATCAATAGGGACACTTTAATGACATTATAAATAATATTCAACCCCAGGCTAACATTGCTTCTCACATTAAATAAGAATACTTAGGCAATAAATAATGATAGCCACGTTAGTGGGGTATCGTAACCAGTTCACAATAATTATGCAAATTCATATCGATGCAAAAAGCCTTAAATTTTCTATTCAATATTAAGTAGCCTATGATAATCGACTAACGATGTGTTTAAAGTACCTGAACAATATAAATGAATACTTCATTATATACACTAGAATTTAGTTAAGGCTCGGTATACCCCGAATTACTTGTAAGAGGCCTACGTATTACTCTGCCCATATTTAAGTAATTACTCGATATTCAATAGGTGCAAAGTAGGTACTTTCTAAATCACATCGTTTCGTCGAAGGGACGTCTTTGGTAATTCTACGCTTTAGGCAATTCACATATTTAGCACCTGTATTATCATAATACTACCTCCTATATTACGTAATTGACTTATTATCATATTCGTTAAATCGTTTGTCAACAACATTAACATTAGAATGACTAATTGTCTTACTACGAGACAAAGTATAATATTTGAGTTTTGACTTACATTTTATATCAGTTGCGTGTTTGTCTTACGTAGACAGATTTGTAAGCAGCTGTGTAGGTACTTTCGATGTAAACAAATCAATATTAGTAGATATGTTAATACGTGACGAATTTTTGGTTTGTTGTTTTTGGATCGCACTCTGCAATAACAATAAACCTAATAAATAGAAAAGGTCGCTGAAGAAATTAGCTATTTTCAGATTCAGGAAAATTTATGGATATCGATTATTTACATTATCCAAGCGCTATCTGACTCAACTGTATTTACTGAATATTTCAATGACTAACTGTAAGGCGTTACGTGTATGAGATATGAGTCAAACTGAAATAAAAACCCTGGAGAAACTTTAACAGACGCCAAACGAAACACGCGGTTTTTGATCGTGCACAAAACATCAAGATAATGGCGACATACCAATGGTCTTATTAATCCCGCGGTTTGTGTAACTAGTTTCACATATAGCGTCATGATTTCTTATTTTTTATGTCAGCCTTTCACATTTTCAGTGCAGGTGCCGACTTACTTTCGGTATGAGGTAAGCTTGGGAATACCAGTAAATTCTAGTCCTTGAAAAATACGTGAACAAATTATATGTAACGTTCGGAAGGAAAGCTATTGAGCGGTTCACTGGTGTTCCGAGTTTAAATATTAATCTGTGACATCTTAATGTTCGGAGGCCACCATGAAAACCGAGGAGTTTGTCGGCAATAAGCGTATTAATGCGTTCCATCTATGGAAGCCATAAATTTTTTTTACCAATAATTGTGACAAGTTTGGCCTGCATGATGATAAGTGGAGTACCAATGGTAAACACCTTTTCTCAAATCTCGGTGTAGTATCCTATGTCTAGAAAATAACTGTTAAGAATACAAATATTTTTTTTCTAATATTGGACAGGTAAAGAGTGAATATTCTCCCTGTTAACAGTCCTTGAAATAACTATGGCAACCCTTAGGGGAGAGTGGGATAATGTGAGCTCGCTAGCAAGGTAGTGGGAGCCACTAAAATTTACACTGACAGGAACGTACAAGTCGCAAGAAACTAACAGGAATGGCTTTGAAAACATTCGGCTATATCACGTGTTCGCCACCGGCCTGAATGTCAGAAAGTCAGTACGTCTATTCTTCATATAAATAATTGAATATTGAAGGTAAAAAAATGTTATTGAGAGTTTTATAGATACAGTTTTGGCTTCCTTTCTTGATTAGTTTAGTTAAATTTTGCGATAATATGAGCTTTAACGAGTGATATCTGCTTCCCTTCGGGTATCTATAAGTGTACTAATGCGTCCAACGCTCTGTAATATTTGTAGTGGGACAGGTCGGAAAGAAAATTAACATTAGGAGGAAATATAATTATTTAAATGGCAGCGATTGTATATAACAGCAAATATTATTCGTAAATATTACTCTATTCGTCGTTTTATAAATAGTATCGTATTCGGGGAAAATTATTATCAGTTTATGTTTTTACCTAGTAGCAATACTTAGGTGTATCGAAATCCAATGCATTGCTAATGATACATATCTGCATATCATAACAGCGAGTCCCTAACGGGGTAGGCTGATGATGGTGATAATAATATATTATTTTTATACGACAAAGCTATCAAATCGCATACGCGCTGATTAGACACGTGCTTCGCCGAACTTATGAGTGGAATTGCTTGGAAGTTCTTGATCACGTTGGATATTACGTTTAGATAAAAGTTCAGTTAGAGCAGGTACATACTTAGTTGAGTATAGATTTATATGGATACGACCTATATTCATAATATATAGATAATGTCTTTACCTAAACGACTACTAAATAAAATAATTTATTAAGAACAACATAAATCATAAACCTATATATATTTATTCCTAAACCTATTATTACCTTAAACCTATATAAAGCGACGAAGCCTGCGACGCGAAGGTCCTAAGTTCGAATCCCGACTGTACCAATGAGTTTTTTCTGAACTTAAGTACAGTGATTAGTCACACCACGAGCTGAACGGTGAAGGAAAACATCGAGAGGAAACCTGCATACGTCTGAGAAGAAATTCAAAGGCGTATGTATAGTCGTGCTGGAGTAACGCCATCTGTCACGTTGGCACCTAATATACCTCTGGCGGAAAGTGGGTGTGTGGGTATTACCTATACACCTCTGCCTACCCCTTCGGGGACCCTTGTGGGAAGGCGTGAGGATACCTATTATTAAACCTAAATATATATATTTATGAGCCGTGGTGGCCGAGTGGTTCGAGCAGTTGCCTGCGACGCAAAGGTCGCAAGTTCGAATCCCGACTATACCAATGAGTTTTTCTGAACTTAAGTACAGTGATTAGTTACACCACGAGCTTTACGGTGAAGGAAAATATCGAGAGGAAACCTGCATACGTCTGAGAAGAAATTCAAAGGCGTATGTATAGTCGTGCTGGAGTAACGGCGATGGACTCGCCATCAGTCACGTTGGCACCTAATATACCTCTGGCGGAAAGTGGGTGTGTGGGTATTACCTATACCCCTCTGCCTACCCCTTCGGGGACCCTTGTGGGAAGGCGTGAGGATATATATTATATGTAACGCATTGTATAAGCTACCATTATAGTAGCATATCATTTTTGCTGTATGACTAATAGTATGTTCTCAAAGATTTAATCGACATTACGAGAACGTGACAATGAATAGCTTGGACTTGGAAAACCCCAGTTATACTTCAATTAGCCTGAAGTTACTTTCGCCACGTTGAACCCGGCACCTCTTAGGCAATGCTAAACTTGTATAGCAATAACGTGATTGAAATCTGCTTTTTAAAATTGATAAATAATTAATAAATTACTGACTGTGCCCCGTGTTTCCACCCACGCAAAATTTGATTTCATTGGTAAATTTCTTTAGTCTATAATCTAAGAGAATCAATTTTGTTGCCAAATTGTGTCTAATTCTGTCCGGTAGTTTTTGCGCAAAAGAGGAAAAACATTCTCACAAACTTTCACATTATAATATTTGCAGGATAAGATCATAATGAAAGTCACAAGCTTGCGACGACTTGGTTCGACTTTTTAAAATGAAAAAAAAACGCTAACATGAGTGGCAAGCGAAGATTCTTCCAGCACTTATCTACCGGGACGCGGTAACCGGGAGTCCGATATATAAAGATTGTTTAGCAACTGGGTGGGCTGCGGCCCGCCCTCCGCCGCACCATTGGCCGCAGCGTGCCGGCCCGGGAGAACCCCAATGGCGATTCGTCATTCAGCGCCCCCCACTGCCTTTCAACACGTGGCTCAGTGAACACCTAGCCTTTATCTTACGCGCGGTCACTCAAATTCATTTAGTCTCTTACACGACACGACGCGTGCGACATCGTTGTATTTTGGGGGATGTCAACTGATATCGTCTGTAATGGATCACACTAATATACCAGCGTGTGCGTTGAATAGGAATACCGGCACAGTTATAATTAGAGTGAAGATGGAAGTGAACAACACCTGTTGCCAGCGTGAGGAGTGCTCCACGTCCGGCTTTCCGGAGGCACTTCATAGACCGTCCGGATGTGAACTATGTACTAGGACTAGACTAATTAGCCAATATAGTGACTGTGATAGTGATGTTGTGGACAAATGTCGACCTTACACATCGAGTTCCGCGAGAAGTAGTAAGCTATTTTCTTCTATTTATTTTCTAAATAACTGCAATACAATACATTATTTTATTGACCGCAAAATTTAACGTAATATGTTCATATTTGAAAATATTGTATTTTTGTGCATTAAGGATTAATTTTACCTGAATTTACTTACTTATCCTGTACGATAAGCTTATATTATAGCCTGATTGAAACACAAACTGAGTTGGTAACTTAATACAACAACAGGTAGAGTCCCTAATGAGAGCGATAAGGTTTTGATAAAAGCACCTAATTGTCATAGCAAGCGTTATTATATTTATAAACTAAGTATCCGGTCGGGCACAGTAAGCGCACATACATTGAGGCATCCGCGTATTGTCAATGTCTCCACTGTAATTGAGCTTACAATATCATTACGTGCAAAAACTTGGCTCAGGCTGTGTTACAATGTTAAACACGAAGATCGGAGCTAACTAACTAGGCTTAAACTGTAATTAAGGTAACGTACTGTTACCGGAATGACATATCTTACTAAATGTTTCTATCCTTTAAGAGCCGGACAGTTACGTCCGCGCGGCTCTGACAGGGGGTTATTTCGTAATTAGTCAGTACTATCGCTCGCTCGCTCTCTATATAGGGTCGAGAAATGATTTAAGTGTAGTGATATAAAAGAAACTTTTTGTACCGCCATGATTGCTTGTCGGCAACTACTCTTGAAACGTCTCAACAGGATATGTTCCAGTTTATCAATGTATTGGTTTCTTATAATTTCAATGCCATTTTAAGGTGTTGCAGCCCTTAGAATGGGAGCATTGTTATTAAGTACAAATCTTATTTGAATACCAAAATAGGTATAATTTATTTGGGTGCAATTATTCTCCGCGTAAGGCAAAAACAATTTGACGGATATTTAATCCAACTTGTCGGTAAATCTCCTAGTGTATTTTAATTTAATGAAGCCAAGATTACAAATAATAATCCATAATAAGAAATTTCTTATTATGGAGAAGGAGTTCCTATTATTACAAGTTGACTTTGCTTTTAATACAATTTTACATGATCGATTATTATTTGCCTCATCTTTTCACTGTCAATTCTCTTACCCGACAATTATTGAAGGTTGATTCACCAAAGTAATAATTCAAAATGAACAAAGTTGTTAGAAGTAGATTTACTAACTAAAATATTTATTATGTAAAATATAATTGTAACAATCGAATTGTCCACATTATTAATACGGTTCGTGCCTCACATTATGTGAGATGATAACACCTCTAGTATTAATGCAAAATGACATGAATTCTCGTTATACTTTTTCCTTATTAATAACTCTATCTCTGAATAAACGTAGTATTGATTCATTGATCAGAAATATACATAATTAATTAATTATGCTATTGTATGTACATATCGTCACGCCGCGTCCATTATGGCAAAGGTAGATAGAGCGCCAGTTCGTCAGTTTGCTTCATCCACATCCATCAATCTTTTCATACATGCTAGCCGGTTACGTATTCATATTACGTGTTGTTGACGCTAACAGATATAGGTGTTCGATTAAATTTATTTAGATAGTAGGAACGTGGTATTCATGTGCCCCCGTCTTAAAGACACTTTTGTAGTATATTATTGTTTCTGTAAATCTAAATCAATCAACATTACAATGACCCAGTTAGCCTGTGTTATTTTATTAGAATTTTACCAACAGATAAGGAATAGGAATACAGTATTATTGTATTTTTGTATAATAGTGATAGTTACCGGTGAACATGCTAAAACCGAAATTATTGGCTTCTAGTTGTTCCCATTTTTGCAACACATCAGATATACCTAAATATTTCCCATTGTACTTAAAGCAAAAATATCGTGTTTTGAAAACTTTTCCTAGTCCCGGAAATCGCGGAAACTTCGCTTCTAGTAGGTATTGCGAATATTAGCTCTGTTAAACAAAAAAATAGTAAATAATAAATATTTTACTATAGTTAGGTGTATGTTGCTCTATTAATTATCTTCAACATGACCAGACTCTGAGTTCATACTTAGAGTATTGAATATCATTTTGATAAAGTTGCGATCAGCCAGCTTTAAGCAGTTAATATTTGTGCTTCGACAGAAAACCTGCAAACGTGCAGTAATGGAGATAGACTCGCTATTTGACATGATGGACCTAAAATATAACTCCGGCATCTGCTTTCTCTGCCTACCCCAATGTAAATAAATATATACATGAGAGAGAGAGGAGAAGAATGATAGTTTTTGTTCCTCAATAAGTATCATTTAAGTATAATTTTAATTTCCATGTATAAATAGTGGTAATACAAAAGTATAAAATCAATATCTATTTACCGCCTCTATAATTATCGACAATAGCTTAAAACTTGATAAAAAAAAGTTTCAAAGCTGAAGGCTATTATCGAATTCAATAAATATCTTTTCAACATTATTTAAGTGTAGTAATAGCTGTAGGTAAACACAAGGAACTTATCAGTTTTGTTTTACGTACGTTAGCTCTCATTTGTATTTACCGAATAAATTCCTCGCTAGGGAGTATATAAATACAATTGTTGGGAATTTCAGTCAATAGTCAATAATTATAAAAATCTTGTCTAAAGTAATATAAATCACATAAAAATAAAGCCAAGCAATAAGTAAAGCCTTAGCTCGATTTCATGAGCTATGTCCGCGTCATTACAGGGCTGCGGTCCATTCGCTCATTAGCAACATTATCACATAAAACGTTCATTTAACAAGAGCAACGCAGGCGCGTCAATTATATACAGTTATTTCAGTGAGACGAGGGACTCATAATTGCAGTGTTTAGCTGTCACTCATTTAGTCAGAGATGTCGATCTCGGGTTAGTTAGATGTGCTCAATTAACTCTTTATATTTAGTCAAATAAAAATAATAAATATTAACTTACACTTCCACCAAATAACGTCTGAAATTGCATCGCTGACTACAAGGTACTCCATTTAGTGTCGGTCCATAAAAAAAACAGTTACTTAAAACGCATAATGTCAGTTGTTACCTTATTAAAATTAATTCAAGAAAAATTTGCGCTTGTTTCGTTAATTTCGAAGCGGACAGGGTCGATCAACGAGCGTCCTCGCCATGCTATTACCATTTAGAGCGATTTTCAGTTAATGAAGAGTGGTATCACCGCGTGTCTTGTGATACGCGCCGCCACGCGCCTCTCCGAGCGATAATCGCTCTTATTATGCGCAGTCAAATTTTACGAGCGGATCGGTTGTTAGCTGCTACCAACAAAATGATGAATCGACTCAAATTAAACCTGTATTATTATGACTGAGCATGATGTTTTCCTATGTAATGTCACACGTAGGGTGGAATATTTGTTAAGTCCCGTTAATGAACTAGCGTGCACAGCTTCATTGATCCTCACCGCAAACCGATATCGCAAATGTAAGCTCCGCCGGTCAAACCGATATTCATAAAAGATAAGCTTCAAATAATTTGACGCACATTTCGTAACGAGCCGAAAAGATGATGCCCGCAACAGTCGCTCCAATTTGATTTTTTTAATGCATTTATAACAATAATAATCAAAATTTACATAATGATTGCGCAGGCGCCTGTGACGTTCAGTGTGCCGTGCGCCGCACTTTTCTTGGTTTTCGAGTCGAAATTCTAGTTAGCGGGCGCGCGATTTCTTTTTAAAAAGGTTAACAAGATGGTCTCGTTTCGGTCGTTTTTCGTGCCGCGATGCCTTCTTTTGTGAACGGGTGAGCTGTTAAAAAATAAACGAACTCTTTGTTTCTCGGGTAGTCGGTCCGACCTCCGACGCGGTCCCTACTTTTTTATGCCCCCTTATAACCTGTGTATTACCTACGTGTAGGTATCTACGGTTTTTATGGTCGCCCGGTCAGTTCTTCAATGGGCTAAGGAATTCGATCGAGTCTCATTGTCCATCTCAAATATCTCCACGTATATGTAGTTAGGGGTACCTACAAGAAGAGTATCAATTACTTGACGTCTCTTGAAAGAAAAAATAATACATTTTGCTTTAATCTGAACATAATGAAAATAATGACATGAAAGGAATAAATGCTAGGGTAGGTTACATTTATTTTGTAGACTAAGAATAGATAAGAAAAATAATATCGTTATGTTATCTGATTTAGATTAATGATGTAATAAGAAATACTAGGCCTAAGCACATGTTCATCAGTAGCTATCACAGATCGCTGCAATCTGAACTTAATCAAAATTCTTCATCGCATATAAAATATAAAGTTTTCCCTAAGAATATATTTGTATGATGGTGACTCTATGTATTTTACGATCTGACCTGTTGTTTTTTTAGTTGAACTTTTGACGGCGGTCTCGCGGTTGCTTTTGACCGGAGCACTAATAAAATGTTATGATCGTATGTTTAACGCGTGTTGTGTGTGTCGGACTGTCGGACCTTCCTTTTGACATGATCGTTATTGCCCGACTCCACCTTTTGCGGTCGTCTTTTGTACCCAAACTTGTAACAACATTATTATTGTGTCAATTAGATGGCAATATAAAACGCCGTCCAAATCACAGCTAGTTAACGCAGTTCTATGGCGTAGGTATAATGATCGGGATGTGTATATGCAAATCGTTGCAGCGAAACGAGGAGGTCGGTATGATCGTCTCGCTCGGGATAAACGGGGGGCGTGTAATAGGGATCGGTTCACGGGCTCTAGTTAAATAATAAGCGGCGCAGCGCCCTGTAACTATAATTTTCTTTTATTTGACCGCCGCAGTGCCTCCAGGCCTGGAGCGAAATCGCCACAAAACTCGCTAACGAGATGTAAAAAATACACGCCATGCCGGTGCGCCGCGCTAATCTTGTAAGTGTATTGATGAATTTGACTTTGACTCCTTTTCGAACGTTCCCACACTTATAGTCGAGAATGATACGCGTGATTAAATCGCCTACCGACACTCGCATACAAATAAAATCATGTCTTTTGTGAGAGTCATTCACATGAAAAAGATTTTATGGTAAAAGTAGTTCCACTTTCCTCGTCGTGTTGAATAAATTCATTGATATATTAAAATTACACAATTTCATAAATAATAATGTTAGTCACATAGCAGACACAACATATGTGACTCACCGATTGAGTCAAAACACTGAAAAACAAATTAGTAGAGTGAGTAACGTGAAATAACTGTGATGCGATGCTGGATCAGTTACATCTGCGACATGCCAGTTGATAATTATTCATATTAAAAAACCGTTACTATAATGGATTTTCATATTACATATAAAGTATATCATTATATTATTTATTTAAGTAAAAGGAAACACGTACGAAGAAGAGATTAAAGAAATCTCATTGGCTATGTTTTTATTTTATTATAATCAGTAAAACAAGAAATATGTACCTACTTTCATCTAGTATAGTTCCAGAATGAGTTTAGTTCTCCACTGGGAATGGCTTTGTTGGTAGAGCTAAGACACGCTCTTTTGGTACTGGCATATACCTCACACCAAATATGAGGTCAGCAAAGATTAGAGAGCAGAGAGCAAGTGATAGCTCTAATATTACAAGCGCTCGGTACTATACTACGGTTACGGTTAGTACCCCCACACCCACTTTCCACCAGATTTTAAGCGTCAACGGGACAGACTGCGAATCCGTCGCCGATACCCAAGCACGACCATACATACGTCTTTAAATTTCTTCTTGCAATATTTATACTATGCTTACAATCAGGTGGCAGGTATGACTACAAGCAGTTGTCTCTTACATTCTTAATATGCCTATGAATCGACGCCACAAGAGATCAGACGCAAGACGAATAGAAGTTAACCTTTCAACATCGAATGTTCAGTTCCATCTCATTACTCCCGTAGTGGACCGTTTTTAGTAAGACCACTAACATACCGAATGTTCTATTAAGTTTATTTATCAGGCATAAGTGTGGCGGTATTCTTTAGTTATAATAAATAAATATATACGAATACAATACATTTTTATAACATTCATCCTATAGGTAAATTCTTATTCAGATAATCAGCTAAGCATGTAGTTTTTGGTTATAGCAAAGACAGGTGTGCTGATCGTGGTACGTAATACTGCATTATAATAAAAAATGTGTCAATCACACATCAAATTATTGCCTTTATCGGTCATAAATATTCTGTTTTAACGAGTAAAGAATGCCAAGTCAATAAATATAACAACGTCGGTTTGCAATGACGGCCAGCCTTCTGCGATGGCGACAGTTGTACCCTTAAGTATTTTTTTAACACCCTTAGAAACCTAATTTGCCTAATAAATAGCATATAAAGGAAGAAGAATGGGTATTCAATTAAAATTGGCTTGTCATGATACCAAGGAAATCGTATAAAATATTCAATTGCGTTGGTCTCCTAAGTTAATAAAATATAATATCCAATTGACAGATATTTTTTGTACAATGATGTATGAATGTAGTTTCACTGTACAATACAATGTTAGTCGCTTGTTTCGGATGCTATCCTAGTATTAATAATAATAATACTTTTTATCACAATCTATACCAATGCTATCCTACTAATCTGTAATATTTGTGAGAGTGTTCCTCTTTCTGACCAAAATACTGAACAGAATTGATTGAAGTTTGGAACACAGCGAAATTATTAGTTGGAATATGTAGTACCAATGCTTTATTCCAAAAAAATATCTAGGCATACGCGAGGCACAGCCTGTCAATTATATATCAGAACGGGTCAGTTTTGAGCGGCACCGTTAAATAGTGGCACATTAGTGATTCACAAAAGTTCAGTGGACAATTAGCAAAGGCTGTCCACCTCTGGGGCGCGATGTATATATTCATCGGATGTTCATTGATTACCATAATCGATACCATCGCGCGTGCCGCATACGGAACAAGTGACTTTTGAGCGCTTTCATTCAATGAGATGCATTAAAAAAAGTTATTGGTGCTCCTGGTGCCTAGTTTATCTCAATCAGTTTGTTTGATGTAGTTGACTCCTTACTAACTCTTCATCAATTGACGGACTGCATCTGGTCAAATCTATAGGAACGAATACGATATCTGTGTTTAGAATCCTTCTATTTGAGACTAACTATGATCAGCGGATTCACCCACGTACAATTTATTAGGCACATTGTTTTTTTTCTATAAAACATCATATATGCTTTCACATACTATGTCCCAATTATCTTTGTCCCAAATTTCATCCATTTTTTTACGTGAGTTTCCTAGTTTTTACGTGAGAGCAACATACGTCCTCACAAACTTTCACACTTAATACTAGTGGGATATAATTACTTTTTCGGATAGCTGCTACCTAATGCAAAAAGCAATTCTTTTTCAAATCGGCCTGGTAGTTCCTGAGATAAGCGCGTTCAAAAAACGAACACTCTTTGCCTCTTATTAATTATAGATAATTGTAGATGGAAGAGTGACTCGGTGTGTAGATATATATATATTTATATGTATCTTGATTGTAGGATACGTCAACGTCTGCGCAGCGGTGTGTCTGCTACTGTTGGTCGGCGGTGTCTTCCCGCGTTCGTCTGCGGCGCCCCACCGGAGCCGTGCCACCATGGATCGCCAGCGACGCGCAGCCGATGGGAGCGGTACAACAGAAAATAGTTTTTGGGCCAATCCTTGCGATTATAATGACTCTTATGTAAGTTTAAGTTACTTTTTTTGCCATTCTTCATATGTTGAACATTCTACGTAAGAGGCCTGTAAGTCCAGAGAGAACTTGTGCTCCACTCTCTCTGCTTAATTAGCGTGTAGATATTATATATGTAGGTATTTTACGTAGCGTTCGCTTGGTAGTAAATCATCCGAATAGAAGAATTTCATTACCTTTTGAGTTATAGTTAGTATAGTTATATAGTTATATAGGCCGTATGCCTTTGTTAATGAACCTACCTGAGCGATGGAGATAAGGAAGTGAAATTGCAAAGAAAGGTTAGCGTATGTTTGGAGCCGAATTACTTCGAATTATGGAAAATATAGGATAATGATTGAAAAAAAGTTCAGTTTAAATAATCTGCATACGTACAGAAAATAACACTTAGTAGGAAAAGTTAGAAAAAGTAATATATTATTTTATTGCATGATTTCATATCATGGCTCTTTATATACATTTTTGCTTACATGTAACGTGATAATAAACCTGCAACTCATTCATTAAGTCATAGGATTCGAAAAAACGTAGGTAATGTTTTCATACCTCACTCTACCGGTTCGCTACTGGTGGTCATTTAACAATGACTAAAGCCGCATCAAAATAGTCCTATAAACGCGTTACGACCTCAAGTTTATAATAAAAGCTTGTTATTTTATTTCAGACAAAACCAGTGTACTCAAGTGAAATCGTGCGGAAATTCGTCGCGCAGGCAAAAAATGCCCTCACGTCAGCGGCGAAATACAAGGATACATTTGTAAGTACACAAATTTGATGTATTTGACAGCTTTCATTGATGGAAAATATGCGGTGCGAGGGGACGGGTGCGTAGTATTCGCGCACGCATCTATATGCCCGCCGCGTCGCGCTAAATGAACGGACGAACCTCGCAGCCGACCAATACCAATAAAACTTAAGCCAACGGCGACGTATGCCTTCAACGCTGGTGTATTCAGATATGATTGATTTATGAATGGAGAGCCAGTTGTATTCAACCTCCGCGCAAACTAATCGCTCTTGTGCGTTAAAGCTTAGGAAAATTATTTCATGTTCTATTCGTCTTCATGATTGCATAAAAATAAAAATTACTTAAGACTAGCTTACTAAATATGACTAATGAATGACATGATATGAATAATGAAATACTCTGATGTTGTAAAATAATAAGTAAACCGTAAAAAAAAAATTTCGGTGACCAAAGCGAAATTTGACCCATTAAAAATTCAGGGTGTGCACGTTTTAATGCGCTCTTCTCACCGCGGCGTCGCGGCGTCGCGTCGACGGTGGCGCGGAGAGATTGCATCGCGCGGCACGGGCGCCGGTTTCGCCTCTCTACGTCCGCTCGCCCACTTCCTCCCTTTTAATTGTAATTTTGCGCTGCACTCAATCATGTGACACCCCGACGCAACCATACCTGCACCAATGTTAGCTATATATCAACAAATAAGTTTAGTTTGCCTTTTTTTTCTGCACATACATCACAAGTATTCCAACTAATTATGTAAGATAACCTCGCAGACAATTCAACCTACATTCAAGAATTCGTAAAACGTTCACGAATTATAAGAAACAAACGTTTAGCATGTTAATACAACGATTCATAATATGACGGTTCTACCATTCCAGTCCTATGAATATAATAATTTCCGAATCGGAAGTAAGTTGGGCCTATCGACGAGAAATAATGCGATGTCGATGTCGCGCCTCGAATCATTTATAGAAGTCTCTCCACTATTTTATTCCACGGTCGCTTTGTTGAAATGCTTGGGCGCTGTACATTTCAGTGATAGCTGTGTCTATAGTCAATTCATTGAGAGGCGAGCAGTCAATGGTATCGGAACAATGGCCGAGATTGTACGCAATGTGTTCAGGTATCGATATTGGTGTTCGCGCATGAGGTATGGTGGCATTATAATAGGCTCGGCGGTCGTAACGACGGCGACGTCCTGTCCGCTGCCTCCTCGTAAAACGACATTATCGACTCACAGTAGCCGGAACGAGGTACAGGACGGTGCGCATACGCGTCGAATACTGATTGCGCATTAGTATTGCACGACACACCTGCCCGACGATTTTTTTCTGTCTCTCCCCTTAATGTCGGTCATTCGTTACTAATGTATCATATTTATTGCGATTTAGACGCAAATCGGTGGCGATGAACCACCATTGTTTGTCATAGCACAAGGACGTTTACGCGCTCTTTGTCTCACGCGCGTCTCTTGGCAGTGTGTCCATCGAAATAGTTGTAGTAGAGCCTAAGATCAAGATTGGTATTAGTCATACAATAAAAGAGGAATATCGTGCGCGTAAGTTACACAGAATAGCATTGTACCCTAAATAAATCAGAGTGCCACATCTGTCGTCAAGCCCATTCCGTATAAATAATAACTGGCCGCCTTGTACTAAGAACGCAATAACAAATTCAACGAACTCTACCGGTACTGTGTGACTCGCCACCGGCCACACCGTGTGAATGTCTCATAACACTCATGCTTTTGACTATACCGGTGTCATATTATCGCATCACAATTTTGACAGTGGAATTTGGTCCGCATCCTTAAAATTTTATCAAATAACGTTGAGTATTAATTAATTGAAACAAAACTGTACGGGTATTCGCGATGTAATTCAATCGGGCGGCGTGTTCGGACCACGGCATGCCGCAAGCGTTTCATATGCATCTGCATCGCTTATCTTCAATAGCGTACTTATATAAACATGCAATTGTATAGCTTTAGATACAATATGTAGATACATAGAGCCATACCGTTGTTTACACGAGGCGACAGGCTGTCTGCGACGGTTGGGTGCGTACGTGTGCCGTAAATACATCAATGTGCCGCGCCTGTGTATGTACGTGTTTATTTGATAAGCTTCCGATGTTTCGAGCTAGGTATTCGGATGCTAGGTCGTCAGATTTCTTAGTGGTTTGCCACCCACAAGTCTCTGAATACATCTTAAGCAGCACTTTATCGTAATAATACATTCGTAAGCATCAACCTTCTTGCAAATTGCTTCTGGGGAAAGTACCTGGATTTATGAGATAGGTTTTGAATAATATATATTCAGTAACATAAAATCACTAGAACTTTATACATACCTACATACTACGTTATAACTTGATACAATTACGTATTGAAATGATCACAAAACAGTTGAAGACGGAAAATTGACACGTAAAATGGATTCACTTTTGGTTCAGAGCTCATAAATCAGGAGCTATGAAACATTTTAGTTTTGCCTATTAATGCTATTAATTATATAAATGCTTAAAAGTTTTTGAGAATGTTTCTTAATCAATCACATTAGAATTAACGACATAGTATGAAATTTGGCACAGAGATAGAGCTGGAAATCGGATATATACCATACCTAAAAAAAAATCTAAAAAAAAATTACGCTGTTAACCGGTTACCTAGTAAGTAATAAAATGCAGCAGTAAATGCATAGTAAAGCAGCTAACTAAAAGTTTAAGCTAGCAAGTAGAACGCTAGGTAACGTTTCGGATATGGCGTGATGGACCGGACGCGCACCTGTGCCATTGACAACATAGCACATTCCATCTCAGCTTTTTGACAACCTTTCATAGCCTAAATGTAATCTGAAATAACTGTGTAATGACAAATACACTTTGTTTATCTATATTAATATTAAGAGGTCGAGTTTGTATGAACGCGACCTTGATTGATATGAACTGATGATCAGATTTCAAAAACTTTTAGAAGACTATTAGTTAAACTTCATCATAGTACTACTTAAATGTGGAGAAGTAATCATATTTCTTTAGTCAAATACAACGCGTAAATGATGATAACAAGAATAGTTCGCTTGGTGATGAGCGGTTAGGCTGACCATAGTGTCTAGGGTTTTTTAATTGCTTTGGATATCACGTGGTATCTGACCTTATTATAACTATTCAGCCAAATGTTAGCGTCCTTGAGAAAATACGATTCCCTATTGCTCTTAGAGATTTGGAAACCTTTGTCACTTTCACAAGGACGAGGAGGCTACTCAGTACTACTTAGTTTGGCTGTGAGACTTTAAGTAACACTCCAAGTCACGAATATCCAGTTTTGAATGAGATGCGTCCAGCTCTCTCTCTTTTCGTATCGTATTGATTATTATATATTGTTTCTCTCAAATTCAACCGACGGTGCTGTGTGTGTAATTGCTATTTGCAAATATTCGATAATCATAGAAAAATATCGCGATCAGTATCAATATTTTTCGGCCTCTACAATTATAGACGGGATTTTTGCTATAAATTAGAAAAATGATCACCGCTATCAGCACACAATGAGGAATTTAGAGGGTCTGTCACATTTCGGTAAGCGCGTTTAATTACGTGTATTGTTGTCCAATCTTTTTGTCTACGGAAGGAATATACAACCAACGTTGCATCTGCTGTCCGTAATTGTAACCACGTGCCAAAGGTTTTTGAACTTTGAAGTCGTTGTTTAAAAGTTTTGTTTCGATTGATCCTTAGTCAACACGTCTGCACTGTTAGTGTCAAATTTTAATGTCGGAACGGTTCGGTTATCTGAAATATGGTTAGTACTGAACCCGAACCTTTGGTTTCAATATCACCTTTCACATGACCTTCGGCGACCAATGTAAATATTCATATCTGCATATTAAAAGTATATCTAATATATTACACTTTAATGAAGCTTTTCGAAACTAGTGCTATTAAACCCAATTAATGTTCTATACCGCTACGGACGACTAAGAGGAAGCTCTTGCACTTGAATGGATATATTGAATTGGTAACGATCTTAATATTGTGACAGCTTACGATAGACGAGTGAGAATTACGTAATTAATCTGTTCAAGAGGAATAAAGAAACTCGATAATAAAACATTTAAGGTTGAGTTTTTAATGACGAATTTATATTAAAAAAAAATAGGAAACAACTATCATCACCTTATGTCACATGTTCGAGTAATGTCTACAAATATTAAGCTAGCTTATTGTAAACAACAGACAGTTACTTGTGGGCGATTCCTGAGTGGCTACGGTGCATGATTGCTTGCCCAGTCCTTATTTATTCTAGTAATCCAGGAAACTGGCCCTGGATTCATCGTCCATTCAATAGTCCTTTTCCATGAAAGTCAATCAAGGCAAGCTATTAACCAGTTCATCTATTTCCATCTTTCACGGAATTAGCCCGGTGACTCGACACTTGCTTTGATTCATGACTTTTATTTGCAGACTGATTATCGACTTTAGATAATGAGTCTTAAAGCACGTGTTTCTTTGTTCTAGGCATCAGAACTACACAGTTATCAGAGTTTCGACAAACTACTCGAAATGTGGGATTCCTACGACTGGCTCAAGAAGTTCCCATGGTACCGCGAAGAGTTATTGCCGAGGGAAAAGGTGCTCAATAAGACGATGCCTGACGAATATGTGGATGGTTTGGTGGTAAGTTCTGCTTTGTTTTTACCATTCACCTATTTGGGTAACATTGTCAAAAATGCCACTTTTAAACAAACTCGTTTCCGTTTTTAGTTTTAAGTAATGTGATCATTGTCTGATTAAAGTTACATAAACGAAAACAATCGTCGAAGGGCGGTGAATTCGCTGATGCCAAAAACGTGCATCCGTATGAGTTTTTCAATCAATTTCAAGGAATTGACATCGTCGGTGGCACTCATTGTTGTCGGCCGACTATCGCTTACGTGAGAACACAATGGTTTCGTAATGTGGACGTTACAATCGGCATGTAATCAATGTATTTAGGATGATAATCATGAAGTTGATAGGACATTATCTCATCGGAACATATGAGATGAGTAAAGAGGACGTTAACTCCGATTTTAATGTATGGTCTTTTTGTTAACAGAGGGAGAAGATCGATGAAGTTATGCCGTCGATGTTCAAGGGTCTTAAGATGATTGTGGCCGGCTTCTATGCCTTCTCGAAGGAGGGCCTCAACGATCAGATAATAACAGATGAAACTCTCAAGAAGAATATCACCCAAACCATGCACGACATGAGAGCGGCACTTTGCTGTTTTAGTGTAAGTATTACAATATTACCCCGCAGGTTCCGATCCCACGGAAACAGTGTTTTTTTTATCAAAATTTCCCCTACGCTCAATCAAATTTTAAACTCGAATCTCGACTTTCAAATTATAGGTGGAATAAGTTATTTGATTTAATAGTGTAGTAGATTTTTCTTGAATAGAACATTCTATGTTGTTAATCTAGATAAGTATCTATCTCTTTGACAAAAAATTCCGTCCAGCCATTCTGGCATGATTGAGTTACAAACATGTTCACATACTTTTAAATGTATAATATTTTTAATATAGAAATTTATAATACAGAGTTGGTAATGAGATTCAATATCTAATTTATTGTTGTTTTATCTTTACAGGATATATTGAGGTCTCGTAACCTTACAATACTCCCAGTGCTGGACTCGGAAATCCCAGATTTCAACTCAGATGATAGACTATCTGTCGGGCTTCTGCTCTACAGAGACTCACTCAACTACCTAGAATATCTGACACAAGTGTTCCAGAAATTCTACGACGCTGAAACCGCTTGAGGCAACTACTTCGGTCATGTTAACTAATTAATTTAAAGACTAATGAGATGTTTTCATTTGGTTAGTCTATTAAGAGTTGAGCTTAAGTCTAGTAGTTGTCCCCGCCACAACTGGCTTCAGTTCAGCAAGATTTGGCTACGTATTTATTAAAATATTCTTCTTAAATATTATGAGGCGGAGCTCTTCACGCATTGCTCCAATGCTGTGTAACTCTTTAGTAGTGTTGATTGCACCTTTGGCTGTTGATTAGCGAATTAAACTAGTAGAAAAATATCTTTGCCATTACATTGCCATTTGGGTCTAGAGCAAATTAGTTCCTTTTGTGTAAATAGTGAGGAATTTAAAATGTATTTATTTATTTCAGCTGATTAACATTCTAAATTTCCCGATTATCCTAGTCAAGGTCTTAAATTATTTATTTTTCGCTTAACTCCACTTTAGTACCAATTTCTTTATTAATTATATTATTTAATTTAGATGTTAGTATTAGAGTTCATTCCACCGTCTGAGGGATGTCAGGGGTGTGTTGATAAATTTGTTGAGTTGGGTCGGCGCAGAGTGACTTGGCGCGTTGCGTGTGACATTGACGTTGTGACGTTGTGACGTTGTGACGTTGTGTCACTAGCTAGCTGGAGGCTGCAACCTATAATTTTAATTGTACATTTTATCCTAATTTCCTTATTATTACTTGACTCTTTGTTAACTATTTATATTACTGTTACAAATGTCCAATGAAATATGTCTAGCTTTAATAGAGCTGTTAATTATATTATTGTAAAGTACAGAGCCAGTGTATTTATGACTTAATCATTATTTGTATAGTTCAAATAGTACCTATTTATAATTGGGGCAAACATAATTTGTATGTTTGTGAAATTTATTAATACCTACATTTAAAAATATTTTGTTTTATTTTTCCTTCTGTCATTTTACCTCAAGAATATTCCATCCTCTTTATAAAAAGAGTGACACTCGATGCCATGTGATAGTAATCTTTGGAACGTAAGATCAACGCAAATAAGAAACAATAAGTTAAAACGCTAGTTAGTCTAATGAAGTAATTTTAATTACATACATAATCATCAAGCCAAGTCCCTAACGGGGTAGGCAGAGAGTAATTTTAATTGATCGCAAATAAATGAGATTCTAGGTGTTTATGTATAGAGGGCGTGTCTAAGTATAAATATGTATGTAAAATTATATTTTTCAATTGAAAAAACAAGATGATTTTGCCCTACGGAATGGCAGAAAAATATATGAAAACTAAAGCCTCAATAAATCTCAAAAAATGTATGAGACTTGACAAGACGAAATATGTCGTCTGAATTTTTGTAGCTCTACTGCTAACGCTCACGCTAACGCGCATGTAGTTATAGTACTACTAGAGAACATTTGTACTCTTCTAAATAATAAATAATAATAAAAACGTTTATTCAAGCACAGAATGCACACGCCGAAAATAACATAATTGCTTATTAACTAATTAGGATATACTTACAGCTAAACAGAAAACAGTAACAAAGCAAAAGTGAAGAGTAAAATTCTGGGGGTCATATTTTGAATGCCATATCTTAAAACTAATTTAAAGGGGAACTGGTTGAAGTTACGCAATGAAAAACGAAAACATCAGTACTAAAATTATAATTTCAAACGTTGGGGAAGGCTGGAAATAACATTTGGACTGGATTCCTGGGTGGGTACATCGCTGAGAAAATATATGGTTATATACAATCGGCTGGAGAGATCGGATATTGCTGGCGATCTACTATGTTGGCACCTAAAGATAACTTTTGGCGAAAAGTGGGTTTAAATTCACGTTACTTAAGTTCAGATAAACTCATTGGTACAGTCGGGATTCGAACTTGTAATCTTTGTTTTGCAGCGAACTCTATCTGAGAAACTCGGCCACCACGGCTCTCACTTAAAATAATATAACTTGTAGACAATCAACGAATAAAAATATAATTGAAGAAGATAAAACAATAGGTGAACCGCAGGAGACTCTAAGTGTAATAAGGTAATAAATCCTTCCTCTGGTTAGGTTCCAAATTTCTACGCGGAGTTAGCAGAAAGACTTGAGCGCCAGTTCACTCTAGGCTTAAAGAACGGTCGCATCATCCATATAAATGTATAGTTTTTTTTTGTGCGTTTAAAAACACAGCATATAGCAACTTTTTCATGGTGCATGTTGGAAATCGTGCCTGGCAGAATGACACTGGCCGGTTTAGAATAATAAGTTTGAATGACGATCTTCTTTTGTTTTATAACAAAAAATAAATTAACGTATCTATACTTATATTATAAAGCTGAAGAGTTTGTTTGTTTGTTTGTTTGAACGCGCTAACCTCAGGAACTACTGGTTGGAATTGAAAAAATATTTTTGTGTTGGATAGTCCATTTCTCTAGAAAGGCTTTAGGCTATATAACATCACGCTACGACCAACAGGAGCGAAGCATAAATGAATAATGTTGCCAGAACGGGAAAAATATTCCTTTTTGAGAGCTTCCGTTGCGTGCGCTGCGTAAACAGTTTAAGTTACGAAAATATCATGTATCAGGGAATTGTTCCTCTTTAAAAGTTCTAAAAAAAGTCCGCGACAGCATATGTCTATCTTTTAAGATTGACTCACTATAACCTTTTTTATGGCAATCAAGTCCACGATGGGCTCCTGAACTACTAAACCGATTTCAATCAAATTTGCACGCCGTATGCAGTTTGATCCAACTTAAAAGAAAGGATAGCTTACATCACAATTGGACCCGATAGGTGGCGCTGCGATCGTGTTTCAGGAAATTTTACTTTTTCACCCGGGCGAAGCTGGGCGGGACACCTAGTGTAAAATAAAGACCAATAAATAAACGAGTTTTATAAAATCCTTAAATCAACCCTGATAACCAGCTCCATGAGCGGCGACTTGAAAAAATATTATTAAGTAGCACTGCTCATCACGGCACGACGTTCCCATGAGTCGGGACTGGAAACAATTTCATATCTTTACACAGCGCATTCACGACTCCCAACATATTTGCATTGGTGACTTGGTCGCTTTGACAAATTAGTGCACCGGGCTGAAAATAATAAAAAAAACATATACAACATTCATATAGAAGTACCCTATTGAAATAATATAACCCTTACTCCGTCTAAATAGGGTTTAAAATGACCCAGTTGTGTTCTTAAAGAAGAAAAATACAAGGTGCTCTTGTAACATGCTTGCTACCGATCACAAAGCAATGTCAAACGTCACCCGCCACGTTTGTTTAATGTGTTAGTGGTATCCGTCGTTATAATTTGAAGCCGGGAGTTCTCTAGGTGTTAGGTTTGGTTAGTCGGGAGAGTCAAAGTTAGCTGACTCCTATTTTTGATAACTCCTCTTATTCTGTTGACTACCTACCACGCGCTCTCCCAAAACTGATGGGAAAGAAATACAACGTGATATTCATTCCAATGACCTTCTCATGTCGTTTAATACATAGTACCTGGATGACCGAGCTTAGCTCGGTAACTATAATAGGTATAAAATATTATTGCGTACGAATTACATACTTATGAAATATGAATAATATTTTTTAATCTTACCAACATAATAATGAAAAAATATGAACTTGTTGTTTAAATAAAAATCACGAGTGCAATTAGTTTAATATTTATTTGAAACAGGTAGGTTCTTACTTTTTTTGTGGTTTGTTGTGTTGTTTTTACAGTTGTGGTTGGTGACCAAACCTTCACTTAACTTTTAGTGTCTATTTCATGTTAATCGGTTAAGAAATGAAAAAGATATGCCAATTTAAAGAATCATCTATCTAAACATATAATAAAAGTGTAACGGATCGCTGTCTGTACATGGTAGATATATGAGAAAAAAATATGATTGGGACCTTTATCAACGCACGTTGTGCAGTACGCTGCCGCAAATCTTGTAGACGTCGTTCCCGTTGTTCGTAAAGTTCAGTAGCTACACGTTGTGCTGCTCGCTGCCGCAAATCTTGTAGACGTCGTTCCCGTTGTTCGTAATGTTCAGTAGCTACACGTTGTGCTGCTCGCTGCCGCAAATCTTGTAGACGTCGTTCCCGTTGTTCGTAATGTTCAGTAGCTACACGTTGTGCAGCTCGCTGCCGCAAATCTTGTAGACATCGCTCCCGTTGTTCGTAATGTTCAGTAGCTACACGTTGTGCTGCTCGCTGCCGTAAATCTTGTAGACGTCGTTCCCGTTGTTCATAATGTTCAGTAGCTACACGTTGTGCTGCTCGCTGCCGCAAATCTTGTAGACGTCGTTCCCGTTGTTCGTAATGTTCAGTAGCTACACGTTGTGCTGCTCGCTGCCGCAAATCTTGTAGACGTCGTTCCCGTTGTTCGTAATGTTCAGTAGCTACACGTTGTGCTGCTCGCTGCCGCAAATCTTGTAGACGTCGTTCCCGTTGTTCGTAATGTTTAGTAGCTGCACGTTGTTCTGCTCGCTGCCGCAAATCTTGTAGACGTCGTTCCCGTTGTTCGTAATGTTCAGTAGCTACACGTTGTGCATTTCGCCGCCGTAAATCTTGTAGACATCGCTCTCCTCGTTCGTAATGTTCAGTAGCTACACGTTGTGCTGCTCGCTGCCGCAAATCTTGTAGACGTCGTTCCCGTTGTTCGTAATGTTCAGTAGCTACACGTTGTGCCGCAAATCTTGTAGACGTCGTTCCCGTTGTTCGTAATGTTCAGTAGCTACACGTTGTGCAGCTCGCTGCCGCAAATCTTGTAGACATCGCTTCCGTTGTTCATAATGTTCAGTAGCTACACGTTGTGCAGCTCGCTGCCGCAACTCTTGTAGACATCGCTCCCGTTGTTCGTAATGTTCAGTAGCTACACGTTTTGCTGCTCGCTGCCGCAAATCTTGTAGACGTCGTTCCCGTTGTTCGTAATGTTCAGTAGCTACACGTTGTGCAGCTCGCTGCCGCAAATCTTGTAGACGTCGTTCCCGTTGTTCGTAATGTTCAGTAGCTACACGTTGTGCAGCTCGCTGCCGCAAATCTTGTAGACATCGCTCCCGTTGTTCGTAATGTTCAGTAGCTACACGTTTTGCTGCTCGCTGCCGCAAATCTTGTAGACGTCGTTCCCGTTGTTCGTAATGTTCAGTAGCTACACGTTGTGCATTTCGCCGCCGTAAATCTTGTAGACATCGCTCTCCTCGTTCGTAATGTTCAGTAGCTACACGTTGTGCTGCTCGCTGCCGCAAATCTTGTAGACGTCGTTCCCGTTGTTCGTAATGTTCAGTAGCTACACGTTGTGCTGCTCGCTGCCGCAAATCTTGTAGACGTCGTTCCCGTTGTTCGTAATGTTCAGTAGCTACACGTTGTGCAGCTCGCTGCCGCAAATCTTGTAGACATCGCTTCCGTTGTTCGTAATGTTCAGTAGCTACACGTTGTGCTGCTCGCTGCCGCAAATCTTGTAGACATCGTTCCCGTTGTTCGTAATATTCAGTAGCTACACGTTGTGCAGCTCGTTGCCGCAAATCTTGTAGACATCGTTCCCGTTGTTCGTAATATTCAGTAGCTACACGTTGTGCTGCTCGCTGCCGCAAATCTTGTAGACATCGTTCCCGTTGTTCGTAATATTCAGTAGCTACACGTTGTGCAGCTCGCTGCCGCAAATCTTGTAGACATCACTCCCGTTGTTCGTAATGTTCAGTAGCTACACGTTGTGCTGCTCGCTGCCGCAAATCTTGTAGACGTCGTTCCCGTTGTTCGTAATGTTCAGTAACTACACGTTGTGCTGCACGTTGCCGGAAATCTTACAGACGTCGTTCCCGTTGTTCGTAATGTTCAGTAGCTACACGTTGTGCAGCTCGCTGCCGCAAATCTTGTAGACATCGCTCCCGTTGTTCGTAATGTTCAGTAGCTACACGTTTTGCTGCTCGCTGCCGCAAATCTTGTAGACGTCGTTCCCGTTGTTCGTAATGTTCAGTAGCTACACGTTGTGCATTTCGCCGCCGTAAATCTTGTAGACATCGCTCTCCTCGTTCGTAATGTTCAGTAGCTACACGTTGTGCTGCTCGCTGCCGCAAATCTTGTAGACGTCGTTCCCGTTGTTCGTAATGTTCAGTAGCTACACGTTGTGCTGCTCGCTGCCGCAAATCTTGTAGACGTCGTTCCCGTTGTTCGTAATGTTCAGTAGCTACACGTTGTGCAGCTCGCTGCCGCAAATCTTGTAGACATCGCTTCCATTGTTCGTAATGTTCAGTAGCTACACGTTGTGCTGCTCGCTGCCGCAAATCTTGTAGACATCGTTCCCGTTGTTCGTAATATTCAGTAGCTACACGTTGTGCAGCTCGTTGCCGCAAATCTTGTAGACATCGTTCCCGTTGTTCGTAATATTCAGTAGCTACACGTTGTGCTGCTCGCTGCCGCAAATCTTGTAGACATCGTTCCCGTTGTTCGTAATATTCAGTAGCTACACGTTGTGCAGCTCGCTGCCGCAAATCTTGTAGACATCACTCCCGTTGTTCGTAATGTTCAGTAGCTACACGTTGTGCTGCTCGCTGCCGCAAATCTTGTAGACGTCGTTCCCGTTGTTCGTAATGTTCAGTAACTACACGTTGTGCTGCACGTTGCCGGAAATCTTACAGACGTCGCTCTCGTTGTTCGTTATTTTCAGTAGCTACACGTTGTGCTGCACGTTGCCGGAAATCTTACAGACGTCGTTCCCGTTGTTCGTAATGTTCAGTAGCTACACGTTGTGCTGCTCGCTGCCGCAAATCTTGTAGACGTCGTTCCCGTTGTTCATAATGTTCAGTAGCTACACGTTGTGCAGCTCGCTGCCGCAACTCTTGTAGACATCGCTCCCGTTGTTCGTAATGTTCAGTAGCTACACGTTTTGCTGCTCGCTGCCGCAAATCTTGTAGACGTCGTTCCCGTTGTTCGTAATGTTCAGTAGCTACACGTTGTGCAGCTCGCTGCCGCAAATCTTGTAGACATCGCTCCCGTTGTTCGAAATGTTCAGTAGCTACACGTTGTGCTGCTTGCTGCCGCAAATCTTGTAGACGTCGTTCCCGTTGTTCGTAATGTTCAGTAGCTAAACGTTGCCGCAAATCTTGTAGACATCGTTCCCGTTGTTCGTAATATTCAGTAGCTACACGTTGTGCTGCTCGCTGCCGCAAATCTTGTAGATATCGTTCCCGTTGTTCGTAATATTCAGTAGCTACACGTTGTGCAGCTCGCTGCCGCAAATCTTGTAGACATCACTCCCGTTGTTCGTAATGTTCAGTAGCTACACGTTGTGCTGCTCGCTGCCGCAAATCTTGTAGACGTCGTTCCCGTTGTTCGTAATGTTCAGTAACTACACGTTGTGCTGCACGTTGCCGGAAATCTTACAGACGTCGCTCTCGTTGTTCGTTATTTTCAGTAGCTACACGTTGTGCTGCACGTTGCCGGAAATCTTACAGACGTCGTTCCCGTTGTTCGTAATGTTCAGTAGCTACACGTTGTGCTGCTCGCTGCCGCAAATCTTGTAGACGTCGTTCCCGTTGTTCATAATGTTCAGTAGCTACACGTTGTGCAGCTCGCTGCCGCAACTCTTGTAGACATCGCTCCCGTTGTTCGTAATGTTCAGTAGCTACACGTTTTGCTGCTCGCTGCCGCAAATCTTGTAGACGTCGTTCCCGTTGTTCGTAATGTTCAGTAGCTACACGTTGTGCAGCTCGCTGCCGCAAATCTTGTAGACATCGCTCCCGTTGTTCGAAATGTTCAGTAGCTACACGTTGTGCTGCTCGCTGCCGCAAATCTTGTAGACGTCGTTCCCGTTGTTCGTAATGTTCAGTAGCTACACGTTGCCGGAAATCTTACAGACGTCGTTCCCGTTGTTCGTAATGTTTAGTAGCTACACGTTGTGCTGCTTGCTGCCTGCAAATCTTGTAGACGTCGCTCTCGTTGTCCGTTATTTTCAGTAGCTACACGTTGTGCTGCTCGCTGCCGCAAATCGTTCCCGCTGTTGGTCATATTCAGCGGCCACAAAGAAGCCCTCGTGAAACATCTAAATCATAAGACCTTTCTGCTTGTATAATGTTAGTCAAGTTTTGCAAGACTAGCACTACGTGTGGGACGAGCGGAAAGCTGATTTTTTCATGGTTTTGTTGAAATGAGTCTTGCTTGTCGATCACTATTTTCTTGGAGGTGTTCTTGAGATGAGTCGCGGCTGCGTGGATTTAGATTGTGTATAAGCGATTTTTTTCTTCTTCTTTTAGGCATTTTGTCATGTAAGTAAACAATTGATTTTATATATAATACGTCTACGATAATGTCAAACCAAAAACTCATTGGCTTATAGTTTGTTGCTTAGCAACGCTTTATTGTTGCTGTGTCGGTAAAGCAGTGGCGAAATTCTATTCTAATGAAATTGTAGGAGATTTTCATTGCCTAAAAACACGGATAAAACGACTTTTTTTAAAAATGAAACCTAGCTAGATCGATTTATCGCCCCCGAAATCCCCCCCCCTACCAAATTTCATGAAAATCGTTGGAGCCGTTTCCGAGATTCAGATTATATATTTATATACAAGAATTGCTCGTTTAAAGGTATTAGATATTATTCAAAAACGCTTAGGTGGCATACATATCACCACGCTAATTCCCTCACGATATATATGAATGCATGCTTAAATGACAGATGCATTTTAGTTGTGTTCCGCGATATTAATCTTGTAAAACGTAATTCTTACGTAGCTACGTAAACGTAAACTTATTAAGAGTTAGAAAACTGTAGGTAGATTTTAATAGATCATACCTTTGGCAAACTTTATCCATTCATCATAATACCGTGATTGAGTAACAAACATCTCCTGAAACTTTAGCATTTACAGTATTAGTAGGATAAAAATACTGGGTATGCCTACCAACAAGGTAATTTCATATCGTCGTTCAAAATGTTCGGTGTGTATTTTTTTTTTTTTTTTTTTTTGTATTGTCTCTCGTAGCGTGAGTTCCGGGAACTTTTGCTACTTAACCGGTCAATGGCGAGACCTAGGCCTCCAGCCAGGCACTTTATTTCTAAGCAACACAGCTAAGGGCACCCCCTGTGGGGTACGAACCTCGGCTTAGGGCGTTGCTGGATCGCGAGCAAGGGAGCTGGGCTGGACTGGTAATTTTATTTAAATATTATTTGGGGGCGGGATTTACGCGTCAGGCTCGGCGCGGGCCGGCGTTTGCGGCGGGGGTCGGGGGGTTACATTACGGCTTATTTGCGTCGAGCCTCGTCGGCGAGGACGGAACAGTGGTCGGTTTTGTGTAGTGTTGGTATGTTTTTGTCGGGCGTCCTGGAGGACCGTTATGTCGTCATCCGGTTCGATGACGGCGTGTCTTGGACGCCTTATCTTCGAGATAAGGGAAGGAGTGTATCGGGCGGCCGATACGACGAGGGGGTTGGGGTGATTTACAGCAGAATCGAAATGACGTTTGGACAGTTTTTTCAAAAACTGTTTTATAGTGGGGACTTTGAGGTCAACGTGGAGTTGACTATTACGCATGTACCACGGGGCACCTGTGGCTCTCCGGAGAAACCGGCTTTGGAGCACTTGCAGGGGGTTAAGTGTTGACTTGCTAGTGTGTGCGAACACTACACCCGCATATGTCATGATTGGTCGAATGCACGTCGTGTAAATCCTCACCTTGGATTTCAATGAGAGTTTACTTCGCGCATTCAACATGCTGTGAAGTCTACCGAGCGCGAAGGCGGCTCGCGCGCGTACCGCCTTTACGTGGTGACGGAAAGAAAGGCGTTGATCGAGGATCACACCCAGGTATTTGGCTTTTTCTTCCCATGGAATGGGTTTGCCGAAGAGGGTGATGGGGGCTACCCGTGGGCGTTCGAGGCCTTTCCAGAATAGAATGGCTGCGCTTTTGGTGGGGTTCACTTCAATTCTCCATTTCCGGAACCACCGCCCCAGGGCTGTGACCGCGGATTGGAGGTTGTCGTGAATTCCCTCGGGAGTTCTACCTTTGTAGTAGATAGCCGTATCATCGGCGAATAGAGCGCTTTTAACTCGTCTATGGAGGGGAATGTCGCTAGTATAAAGCGTGAATAGGAGTGGCGAGAGCACTGAGCCTTGCGGGACTCCTGCTCGTATGGGATGGGGGGAAGAGAGTGTGCCCTCGACTCTGTAGCGGAAGGAGCGGTTCGACAAAAAGTCCCGTACTATGCGTACTAGACGGTCCGGCACGCCCAACTGGTACAGCCGTTGTATATTAAGCCGTTGTGCCAGACCTTGTCGAATGCCTTCGCCACGTCGAAGAGGAGCATACCCGTGGTATAACCGAGTTGGAAGCCGCTACTGACGTCTTCCACTATACGGTGGACTTGTTCGGACAGTTCGGTTTTCGAACCAAACACTCTTGTGTCCAACAAGAGTGTTTGGTTCGAAAACCGAACTGTTGGTCAGGTATGACTTTCTTAGAGTCTGCAAAACTCTTTAATCTATTGTAGATAAGTCTCTCGTAAATCTTGCCAAGGACGTTGAGGAGACTGATGGGGCGATAACTGGAGGCTTCGGTCTTGGGTTTCCCTGGCTTGGGAATACCTATGACCGTTGCACTTTTCCAGGATTGGGGGAAAAAGTTATTGCTCAGTGCGGCATTGAAGATGGCAGTGAGCAAAACTATGAGATAAGGAGAGAAGAGTTTGATAACTCTGTTAGTGATCCCGTCGGGACCTGGGGCTTTCCTGGGGTGTAGATCCTTGATCACTTTCCGGACTTCGTCGACCGTAATTGGGGCGATGGGGTGGTCTGGGTTTTCGGAGGGTGGGAGAGATAGTTTGCTTTCGACCTCGGCTTCCACCTTATCGAGATGGCGCGGGTCTACCGGCAAGGTGCTGGGCGTACATTGAGCCTCGAGACTGTCGGCCAGGCACTCGGACTTCTCGTCGTCGTCAAAGGCGGGCCCTTGATTTGAACGAGTGAGTGGAGGCATGGACGAGATTTTGTCCGATTTGAGTTTTCGTTGGAGATGCCAGAAGGCCAAGTGACTCGGTTCAAGTTCCCCTAGGAACTTGTTCCAGCGAGCGTCTCGCAGGTCTTTCATGCGGTATCTCAGCTTGCGCTGGAGTGACCTCAGAAAGGTGCGGTTCGCTTCAGTCGGGTGAGCTCTATGAGCTCGGAGGGCGGCGTTCTTTTCCGTCACTAGTTCACGCACGTCGTCGGGAAGTTTCCAGCGATGGTCTTCCATCACCGGAACTTGTCGTGAACAGGCGTCCACGGCTGACTGTACGTGAGCTGTGAGGGAATCGACCGCCTTTTGAGTATCGGCTGCCGACTCTATGAGGGGCGGGATACTATCTAAGTGAACAGATGAAGAGGACTTGAGGAGTTCCTCCAGTTTTCTCCAGTCTGTTATCTTTTTCTGAGGCGGGGGCTGACCTGAGTCCGGGGGGCCTAGTCGGGAGGAGAGCGCTAAGGTCACAGGTCGGTGGTCGGAATCTAATTCGTCGTGCGACCTCAACGAGTGCAAACGGAGGTTTACATTCTTGAGGATCGCAATGTCTAGTACGTCCGGTCGGTGGTTGATGTTCTCAGGGTAGTGGGTGGGGTGCATAGGCGCAATGACGTCGAATTGGAGGAGCCCGCTGAGGTCCTCCAATTGGCGTCCTCTGTTATTTCGTGAGTGGCTGTTCCAAGCATCGCTCTTGGCATTCAGGTCGCCCGCGATAATAACCGAGCTACTGAGGTTGATGAGGGCTTTGATATCAGCTTTGATATCGGCCGTTGAGTTAACTGGGGAACAGTATGCAGAGACAATCGTGATTGGCTGATGGCCGGTCATTCCTAATCGACATATCGAGGTCTCAATGTGGGAGAGGGTTGGTGGTTGGATCGGGATACAGTGCAGGGACCTCTTGTAATAGATCAAAGTACCGCCGAGGGCGGATCGAGATCTATCGTTGCGAACTACGCAGTAGTTTGCAATTCTAGGGTCTCGGTGTGATGGTTTCAAGAAGGTTTCCTGCACTAAGAAAACGTCGATATTGTTGTCGCGGAGAAACGCGGCGATCTCTTCCTTTTGGCTGTGAATGCCGTTGGCATTAAAATAGCCAATTGAAAGTGATCGGGGTTTGATTCTGCTGCTTACGTTTGTGTCCATTATTGGTTGGACGAGAAGGCAGCCAGGGACTCTGATACATCAGCGTAGTCGCCGAGCACCTTGAGGAGGGCCAGAGGGTCCTTCCGGACGGCCCTGAGGCTTCGTGCCATTTCGTTAACCCTTGAGAGGTTGACGGTGGAGAAAAGATCCGCCAGGAATGCCATGTTGGCGGAGGTTTCAGAGGGGGAGGAAGTGGGCTGGACCGCCTGGGGTCTACGCGGGGGAGTAGCAGCCTGGGGCTGGGGCTGTTGAGGTTTGGCGGTGGAGAGCGACGGCAGAGGTGTAATCTGCGGGCTCGGGGCCGCTGAGGGGACAGGTGGGGACGCTTGTGGGAGGGGTGGAAAATCCCTCGGAGGGAGGACCCTCCACGGGGAAGGTCGAGGTGGGGCGGGTTGCGCGGGGGGGGCGTTACGCCATTCGCGGGCCGCTGCCCTCTTAACCACGACTGGTCTGGGTTTGGGGGCTTTAGGGCAGCCCCTGTAATTGGCCGGGTGGCCTTCCTGGCGGCATAGCACGCAGCTCGGGGGTGAGTCGGTGAGAGTGCGGTCCTTAGGGCGAGAGCAATCGCTCGTCCCGTGATCTCCCAGGCACTTGACGCACCTGGGTTTTGCGTTACAGTTACGCGAAGCATGACCATATAGTTGGCAGTTGTGACACTGCCCTATGGGACCGCCTTTGTGGGGGGTTTCAACCCTTATGCCAGACAGGTGGCATATGGTTTTTATTTTGAAGACGGCTTTGCCGTCGGGGGAGTTCTCGCAGATGGCGAGGACCATGTTAAATGCCTCTCCGGCATTTTGTCGGTGCATGCGGTGTACTTCCTTCACTGCGACATTCTGAGCCTTTAGGTCTTCTTTGATCGACTCGGTGTCGATTTCGCAAGGGACGCCGCGGATGACGACCCGAAGTAAGCGGTCCTCCGGCAGATCATAAGTGTGGTATTCCACACTTCTGGCCTGCAGGAGCTTCGTAAAGGCTCGGAACTCGGTCGAGTTTGGGAGGTGCACCTTAATGCCTTCGGCTGTGGCGGTGTTCGGTGTGTAAATATAACCGATATATTTATTTACACATTAGCGACGAAAGCTCATTGAGAGTGACCTACCACATTGTGTATAGAGTTGGGTCACATATTCAGATTAAATATTGCTGTGAGGCAAGCGTATTTCTGAATAGCTATGCGGGTTCAGTACATTTGAAGAATACAATACAATACAAATATTATTTATTTCACATAAGCCAACTCTTAGGAGACAGCGATAGGTGTAAGTAGGTGTGTGATAGTGTATTTATTTGAACTCAGAAGGAAATTTAAGCGAATTCAAAAAAGCAAACCTTTTTGTCATACGAAGCTTATACGACTTTGTCAAAAAATTACATGGATGTAAGATAATATTGTAGCGAAGTTGCGTAGACGCCAATAATTACAAATAGAGAACTGAACGAAAAGAAAAATTATTAACAAATCATCGATACAAAACTCTAACGCGCTTGAGGATAAAATGCATTATAACATTTATACGCTGGCATTACGGATAGCGTAACTGCCAGTGTTCTGAACAGATATTACATACCTTTAAATAGTGGCTTTATTAGATAAGAGTAATATATTTGCCTCTCATAGAAGTGCATGAAGCAGAATGTGTCTCCCCCATGCTTTGGCGCCATTTACTGTATGTTACTAACCCCTAAAATGGTCACAAAATATTTTCACATTTGTTTAACGATCCGTCGGCGGGTCACAATGGCGTTTAGGGCGTACCGAACGCGCATGAGCCCTTTATCTCGCTCACGTTCCCTTGTTTTATTTATTAGAAAGATTTATTATTTACCGCGGGCTCGCACACGATGTGTCACGAATGTTGACCAAAAAACAAGGTTATGTTAATGTGCCCCCTTCGCACGTGACTAACTTTTTTGGGTAGAAAGAATTCAATCTTTATCGCTAAAATAAATAAATTCAATCCTGTTTTACAGTGTAATCCAAGTTAAATGGTTTCGTTCAATGTATTTCTTATATGCTTGTCGTGTGATGATTGTACTCCTATTCAATCAAGCTTTTTCTCCCAACTTCTACAGGATCCGAGATTTCAGTCCCTTAATGATATCAGGCATTGATCCTAACTAATTACGGTTAACAATATATTAAAATACGTTTACGTACGGCCACGTTCCAACTACCTGGATCAAATCGATAGGACTCTCAAGGACGGGAACGTTAAGAGTACTCGAAACCGACGAGCATGTATGAAGAGACTGATGAATGTGGATGAAGCGAAAGAAGTATGTAAGTCTAGAGAGAACTAGCGCTCTATACTCACTGCCTACCCCGTTAGGGACTTAACGTGATGATATGTATGTATGTATGTATATATTAAAATAACAGTTACTCATGAAAGACAGATGATACAAAGATCATCAAAGATAAAAATTAGATGTTACTAAGAGTTTCAAGGTAGCTATGACCTAGCTCTGCACCAGAAATACCCAGACCATTTGCGTAGTAATAAATAAAATAGATAATTGAACCACGATTAAATCGCACTTGACCTACGCAAAACCACACGTCTGCCGTGACCGAGTAGGCAAATAAACGCACAAAAGAAAAAACAAATATGTCTCAGGCCTTGTTTGACATCATCTGTGTACTTTGCAAGCCCTTAAGTAAATATACATTTGCGGGACGTGTTACGTTAAACTGAAAACAATTTGTTTTAATAAAACAAAAAGCAAGTGAGGTATTCGTAGGTAGTTTGTAATTTCAACTTAGGAATTCAGTAGTTTCTTCCCAAATTCCACTTACGACATGTGTTTTCTGATTTGTTTGAAATTAGATACATGTAAAATCATCTTGATGTGACAGCTCCTGTAACCTGCATACTGTAAATTGTATTTATGACTACATACCATTTCGCTGAAATCCTCGTTGAGTAGGGAGCGAGAGTTGAGCTCCAGTACCTATATCCTACTATTATTAATAATAATAATATAATATAATATATCCTCACGCCTTCCCACAAGGGTCCCCGAAGGGGTAGGCAGAGGTGTATAGGTAATACCTACACACCCACTTTCCGCCAGAGGTATATTAGGTGCCAACGTGACAGATGGCGAGTCCATCGCCGTTACTCAAGCACGACTATACATACATACGCCTTTGAATTTCTTCTCAGACGTATGCCGGGTTTCCTCTCGATGTTTTCCTTCACCGTAAACTATTATTATATATAAATATAATGAAATAATATCATGAATAAATATGAAAGTTTGTAAGGATGTTCGTTACTCAATTACCGAACCAAATTACATGAAACTTAGCACATACAATGTGCTATTAGTGTATTATTAGCTGGGTACATACTATTTTCAATGAAATCAAATGTTTCACTGCTGAAACCACGGGTCCCTGCTAGTCCTCTCTCTATATAATTTATATTTGAACCATTATTATAATAATATATCCTCACGGCTTCCCACAAGGGTCCCCGAAGGGGTCAGCAGAGGGTATAGGTAATACCCACACACCCACTTTCCGTCAGAGGTATATTAGGTGCCAACGTGACAGATGGCGAGTCCATCGCCGTTACTCAAACTTCACAGACGTATGCAGGTTTCCTCTCGATGTTTTCCTTCACCGTAAAGCTCGTGGTGTGACTAATCGCTGTACTTAAGTTCAGAAAAACTCATTGGTACAGTCGGGATTCGAACTTGCGACCTTTGCGTCGCAGGCAACTGCTCGAACCACTCGGCCACCACGGCTCTATTATTATAAAATTAAAATACTAATGATTTTGACTGATTGGTATTATAAATACACGGTTTGTCAAAAATTATCCAAAGGTTCGGATTTTTTTTGTCAAATGCTCATACGTGTTCAGCCAATTATTCATATTAATCAAACGCAGACTGGCTCGGAGACGTAGGTAATTGTTTTTGATCTCATAAGGTCATAATGTTCCGTTTGAAAGACGCGGCCTCGCGAGCGCCTCTTTTAAAAGGGTGCAAGTGACACACAACTGTATATTGACATACGCCGTATTAGCGCAAGTATTGCGAGAGCGCTCTCAAAACTAGACAGGAAGTGAGGCGCATACCTTCGTCGCAGACGTCGCTAACTAGAGGCTAGCTTTTCATTTGCAAATTTAATCGGTTGGGTTTTAAATATTTTTCAGTATGTTTCCTCTATACTCCACAGGTTTAATACAGTCAAGCAAGTTTTAATTCCAAGTTACAAAATAGTACAAAACAGGAAACAATAAAATAATTATCCAGTTCCATATCATATATACCTAACATTATGTGTGTACTTAACTTAACTTGATTTAATAGGTGGATAATTTTCAGGCGTGAAAATCATAGTGTAAATCTCCGTCCCAAATTTCATCCAATTCCGAACCTACTATTTTGCGTAAAAGACAAACTAATATCATCTGAACTTTCGCATTTACAATATTATTAGGATATAAAGTTATCGGCAAATATCGTGTTAATTCCCAAGCTCCTAGCTCATCTTGCCGATGCTTGCGGATGGAAGATTAGTAATTGAAGTACTTGACGTTCAAGGTCTATAATAATTTTCACATTTATCGTATTATATATAACTAGCGGTCCGCCCCGTCTTCGCACGGGTGGACATAAGAATTTTAAGAAAAGAAAATATAGGCTCAAGAAAATATGTCACTCAAGGTGACTGTAGCTTACCAATGGTGAAGGAATTTTTCAAATCGGTCCAGTAATTTCAGAGCCAATACAAACAATCAAATCTTTCCTCATTATATTAATAAGTATAGAATAACAGAGAATTTTATATTTTTTAATGCGTTCCGTTAAATAAAATACCAATTGATAATGTAACCACTAAATGACACTGTTTAGAATCTCTGACGATGATACAGAGCTGTACAAACAGATTATTGACTTTAATCATGGTAATACATACATAAATGCTGCGTTAAATGTATAAGTATATATACATTTTTGTATTTATCAAAGTTTAAGGAGGGTTTTACATTGAATATTTTAATTAGTTTCTGTTTACGGATGGTTTAAAGAAACAATTATATTGAGTAACTAGATGTCATTAGACATCTAGTTACTCAATATAATTGTGGACCTGGACAAAACATCTATGGATTGGCCAACACTGGCATTTGACAGAAACACTTGGAAATCATGGGGGCGGCGTTAGCCCAGCAGTGAGATGTACCAGGCTTATAACAACTACCTGTCTCATTTAGCTTTCTTTCGGTGTGAAAAAAAAGAACCTGAAACTCGACTGCATTCAGTTGTTTTTTGTTTGATGCATGTTCAAACATATACAGACAGACAGACATAGACAGACATAGACAGACATAGGCAGACTTAGACAGTCTTAAACAGACAGGCTTCTGTTGCTCTAAACACTGTATTAGTTTTTATTAATATCAAATATCTACAGACACCGGCCTGCTACAATTGTCCTATACTTTGTATAGACTAAGTAAGACCCAACAGGTAGAAATAAAGTGCTTGGTAAGACCTATATTTTTATGTTAGCATTAAGTCACGGTCAGCCATTCACATCCGCACTGGTCTAGTATATCGGTCAGTAGTCAGGCTACTCCGGAAAGAGAGAAATTCTTCAGCACCGGACATTAACGATTCTCACGCCACGTCGGCAATTATAATTTGTTGTGACTCACCATCACTTCATTGGCGAAACGAATTGCTTCTATTGTATTCTGGAGTTATTAAGAAGGTTATTTATAGTTATATATCATAACTGTTTCACGATTAAGCCCGTGTAAAAGTTGATTTCAATCCACGTTTTCTTAATCATTTACCAGGTATGCGTTAAATTTCCTTGAAATTACGGATTTAAAAAAATTATAAAAGAAATAGAAGCCGTGGTGGGCTAGTAGTTACCTGCGACGCAAAATCACACGTTCGAATCCCGACTGTACCAATGAGTTTTTCTGAACTTAAGTACAGTGATTAGTCACACCACGAGCTTTACGGTGAAGGAAAATATCGAGAGAAAACCTACATACGTCTAAGAAGCAATTCAAAGGCGTATGTACAGTCGTGCTTGAGTAACGGCGATGGATACGCCATCTGTCATGTTGGCACCTAAAATATATCTCGGGCGGAAAGTGGGTGTGTGGGTACTATCTATACACCTCTGCCTTCCTCTTCGGGGACCCTTGTGGGAAGGCGTGAGTATATAATAGAAGCCTTAGATTCAGTATATACGTGGCGTGTGGAACTTGCGTGATTAGTATATGACTACAAGATCAAAAAATATGTTCACCGTCCTTCAATATAGTTAACTTATAAACGAAAACAAAAACAGAACAGGATATTTCACGATGTCTTCAATAAATATGACTCACACATTTAAAAAGTATTTTCCCATTCTTTAGAAAGCTTTACTATATACTCAATGGCGGTATCGTTAATGAGAGCCGGAGACATGTAGCGACAAGTTGAAGGATAACTGCTACTTAATTGTAGTAAAAACATAATCTCCCGGACTTTTGCTAATGAGTCCGGAATCGAAACGGATATACCATTGTGTACATAATTACTAGAAAGTTAACGCTAGGATAGCCCTATCAGAGGATTTAATATTTTCGTTTAGCTATGAAAGAAAGTACATGATAAGATGACAAATTGAGACGAAGTGAAATGGAGGTGTACAGAGACGCATATTGGAATAGTAGCATGCGGCAAGCCTTGGTAACCCTAAGGTCTAAGGTCTAATCTCATAGGAAGGTGGAACTGCATGCACATCATCACGTCGATTGCTTAATTGTACAGCCAAGGCAAAAATAAAATAATTAAAAAAGAAAATGAAAAAGGGACATATTACAAAAACTAAAACAAAAAGCCATCTTTACGTAGGTACTAGTAATATTATTTCTCATCTCAATTATCCCCGATTCTAGATTCCAATCCAAAAATAAGTGGTAAATACCGTTGTAGCCAAGCATTACGTTGAGATTAGGTAATCGCGCATCATCGGAGCACCGGATCTCATTGTATGCAGTTCCGAGGTCCGAGGTACCAAGGCCGCGGGCTCTGCATCAATGATGAAAGTGATTCACGCCCCGTGCCACGCAAATACAAATGAGTCACTTATAATAGCGGCGAACTAAATAGGCTGTGCTAATATTGGTTTGGAGACATATAGCTAGTATTTGAGACCGTTCGATACTTTATTTTTATATCATTAGAGCCTATTTTCTAAAACACATAAAGTTCTTATATCATGTCCTGTAAGGTAAAAGAATTAGGCGATTTTTTTATTATTAGATTATTTAGTTCCACTATCGAGCTAAGGTCTCATAAATGTAAAAAAAATGTTTTTTTTTATTTCGAGATTCTCTGGGTTAAATTTAACATATAGAGTACATTTAACCAGCTAAAAGCTATATCTGTGTGAAATTTCATCCAATTCTGTTCATAATTGCTTTTGCGTGAAAGAGGAACAAACAAACATCTTTACAGACTTTCACATTTATAATATTTCATTATCAGGACATGGAACTATTAGGGCATCCTACATAATTCACATATCAGTCTGTTATTGATAAATGAGTTCAATGAACTATGTAACAGGCTAACACTGCAAAATCATGATGATAGACATATTCGAGAGCGGTCATCTCAACGATAGCACATTCCCTAACAAGTACTGGTTCCGCTATACCCGTGTGATTCACTCATAGGGACGTATTCTTGCCATTGATGAATCACCATTCAAATGATATTCACCTGTTTTCAGTACAGATTGTGGTGACATCTGAATGTTATAACACTCATGTGCTCGAGTTTGCAAATAACAGTTAGTGTAATTCAGTGTATGCAAATACACGAACTAGTACGGTATGTTTGATGTATTCATGGTGCTTACGTTTGCAATGTTGTGCAATTAAGTATTTATATTTATTGTATTTTTTTATTGTTAAGTATAGCAATTTTTCGTGAGGCAAATATCATGCGATTATTTAATTAATAAATCAAATATATCACATTTTACGCGTTACTAAATTTTTACAACATTTATAGTTTCTCAATCGTCACGAGTTCACGTTGTTCTTATTTCGCATGTCGAATAGAAAATGCTTTTAGAATACTCCCAGTCTTGCCATAAGGGTCCTCTAATTAATAGGCAGGATAACTCACATTAACTAGTTTTATCTATTGCATATTATTAGTATCTACATTGCACTTGTGCGAAGCCGGTGCGGGTCGCTAGGAAGTTATATTTATTTATTTATTACAAGAAATATATATAATAACTAGTGGTCCCGCCCAGCTTCGCTTGGGTGAAAAAAGTAAATGCCCTAAAACACGATCACAGCGCCACCTATCGGGTCCAATTGTGAATCTAAACCATTCTCAAATCCATCTGAAGACACACAGAAAATTTCATTAAAATCGGTCCAGCCGTTTAGGAGGAGTTCAGTCACATACACACGCACACAAGAAATATATATATTAAGATAATAAAATAATAATAATATCCTCATGCCTTCCCACAATGGTCCCCGAAGGGGTAGGCAGAGGTGTATAGGTAATACTCACACACCCACTTTCCACTAAGCTAACAGCTATATAGCCAAATAAGTGCTTTGGTACTATATGTACACTTATAATAAAAAACATATGCTACATACAAATAATTAGGCAAATTATACACAATGAACCAACTTGAGGCAATATACATGACTACATACGGAGTTAATATAAAAACTCATTGTTACAGACTACCAAACAGTGAGCCTAAAATATGATCACAACGAGAATCTTATAATGAAAACGACCTTTAATATGCAATATTTCATAAAACCGTAAGTTTTATGAAATATTGCATACCTAAGATTATAACTTAAGGAGATAATAAAAAATAATGAAAACACGATATAAATGGTCTTCGGACCACCGAGAGACGTGCCAAACGAACGTAAATATAACAAAAACTTTAACTTAGAAATAGCACACAGCAGCCTAACAAAACAACTCGTGGATCAATAACACTGTCCTAAATAAGTAAATAAAAAAAAACAATCTTGTCATAGGGCGTCAAAGGGGCCATTCACACGATCACAGATTACGGACCAATTAACGCTCGTAGAACAAACTCGGACTATGGGAACGGAGTCATATTTATTTTACTCCACACACGACTCTTCCCGACTTGCTAAACACTTGTTCTTACTCGGTTAGTGTGAGGATGGCAATAATGACGGAATGCGAAGTGAGTGAAAATTTGCTCAATATACGGCGCCTCCGCATGTATTCTATGTTGTCAGATGTCTGGGTTTAGCGCCGTTATTTCATGTTTATACTGAATGCTATTTAACAATTGTAATAATAATTATCTGATAAGTTATAAACAGGAATCGATCGGGCAAAGTATACAAATAACACCCTTGTTAGGGGAGGAGAGGGGAGGGGAACACCTCACCGGATAGGCAGATAGGATAGGCAGTAGAGCGTCACCGTCATAGACGGAGTGAGTAGAGCGCCAGTTATCTTAAGACGTACAAAACTATTACGCTTCATCCACTTCTCTCAGTCTCTGCCTGTGTTTTCTTCTTCTAAAATATATGTCGATGTTCTCCTTCACAGTGAATCTCATGGTGTGATAAATCACTGAATTTATAATTTCACGCTATCCTACATGCACGTTTCAAGTAAATCCATTCATACGTCTTTGAGGTTTCCTCCCGATGTATTTCTTTACCGTAAAGCTCGTGATGGACTGTACTTAAGTTCCGAAAAACTTCATTGGTTTTGGGGGCTACGAATTTGCCAGCTTTGTATTGGAGGTGACTGTTCGAAAGACACGGCCACTACATTTGTATACTGAAACAAAATTACAATACATTTATTATATATTTTGCATTCAATCACTTATATAATTACTACCGCAAACCCATGAAATCACAAGTGAAACCACCGGAAAGTAACTTGATATTTTAACTATTTTGTTTCCATTGTTGGTACAAATTCTCACCGACAGTTTAATTATCTGTCTCAATATTAGTATCGGGTTGCATTTCAGATAGAGCATTGCGGTAACGCTTTGTGTATTCAATGTAGCGGAATACTTATCGATTTGCATTTTTCATGGGCTTTAAACTAGATTAGGATATATGTGTGTCTCGACTAAGTATACCAATCCACCAACCATCCAACACGTAGTAAATTTTTTTACTTTAAGTAAACATAATATTTTTTATTGAATCCTATGAAGCTAAATAATGCGTAATGCGTGGTTGGTGAATTTAAATATAACGCCGACAGATGTTGCAACAACAATGCCTAAACCGCCGTTAAAAAGTTAAAACTATATCGTTGTTTTTCAATTTCTTTTCAAACGTATGCTGTTTTCTTTGCTTTCATTCAGTGAAGCTAGTGGTGTTTTTAATCACTGTGCTTGCTAAAGAAATTGTAACGCGTCGTGATAAACGAGCTTAAATAGTCGTAGTACTGGATTCCAAACTACGACTGTACCAATAAGTTTTTACTGAACTTACGTATAATGATTAACCACACCACGACCTTAATAAAAACCATTTATTGTACTAACAAGAGCGTCATTGCTAAAGGAAGCTCGGTACATTCTTCATGTGCCAAATCATTTAAGTTCTTATATTGCGGTTTGAATATCTTAAAAGCTTTTATGGATCAGTCATAATTATTGGTTCCAACCTTTGCTATTAATAGTCTATATATATAATGTTTTAGTAGGTCCTCTATTTCGAACATAAGCTATCATTTACCTATCAAGAAACCAAATTTATGACCGAATAGGTAAACAAACTCCTTTGAGAATACCACGGGCCGCAAAACATAGAATGTCTCGCAGGAATGTTGCGTAGGTCAAATAAAAGAAATCGGCTCTCAACAATAACATAATCGGATGCGCCGGCGCCGGCCTGGCGAGCGGACAATACCACGAGAAATATTAAAGCACAGATATACCTAACGTGTGAAATCACTGTGACACAACAAACAGACAAAAAATTTGGAGGACCATGAACGCCGCCGTTATGTTATGGAGCATTCAGTTTTTTCGACACTTTTTTCTTCGATAAATATCAATAGTTTAATCGTTGGCTTAGTTGTCCAATGAAATGATGGCTGATAAAGTTAAGTGCCAGATTTTTTGTATTTCAATAAAAAATGCTAATAATTTACTGTGCTAAAGTAACATTATGTTTAAAGTTTAAAGCGATTACAGTACCCTCTCTGATCTTCGTAATTGAGGATGCAGACATATTATTATATGTATGTATGTATTCCAATGATAAATAAATCCGCTTCTGCTTGATGCAGTTCTATAAACGATAAATCCAAGATACAATATTAGGTGCCTAATTTACCCAATGAAAGTGAAGAAAATCAATCCTTTTCAACCTGTATTGGCTGAATAAACCTACATTAGTTACAAAATGAAATTCTTCGTATGCTAATTTCTCGCGTGTTTTTCCTTCGCGTTAAGGCTTACAATATCAGACACCACCTCATTGGTAGAGACACCAGGATTTGGATCTTAGCTTTGCAGGACACTGAAAGTACTAAACCACCACAGTTTTTTATTTATTTTTTATTTTTTTATTTATTTCAGGCAACGAGGCCCATAGACATACAATAATACTATATAAAATTTAATATAAAATACAATAAATTTATTTATACTCCAATGATGTAAGCTATAGTAAATCAAAATGTAAATTAGCAAACAAATTTAAATCTTTAAAACTATTACAAAGATATAAGATGTGTCCTTACTGGTCGTAAGATTTAAAATTCCAAACTATAATATAAAATGGTCAAACAAGATAATATAAAAAGTCGATACATAATAAAATCAAAATCTCCAGCCACCGTAACAAAAATTGCGATTCAGCGCGAGAGACGAACCGTCCCAAAATTAATTGGACATAATTAATAAAGCAGCTAAAACAAACTCCTGCAGGCTCCCGACCGATCTTGTATGTTAGATTATTTTATTTCTTGTACACAGTCATGTGCCACTCTCGAAACGTACAATCACCTTTATTTTCTTGAGGGTAAAGTCGAAAATTGTGTATTTCTGTAGTTTGATAATCGCAAAGCTAAGGTTATCGTGGTGTGTATCTAAGGCTTTTTTGTTACAACATTCCGTACAAAACGCGCGTTGTAAAGAGCCCCCGACGATACCACCCATTCATGAGGACAGTGGTGACCTATTGAGATTCGAATAGGTGCTATGTTAATGTGGATGTTCTTATCTTAATATTATTTTTATTTTATTCGTTAATATCTCAAATATTAAAACTTATAGGAAAAGTTAATGAAGCATCCGCTATCATTGTGAATAATTAGACTTCAAAGTTTACAAGTGTCATTATAGCTGTCATTTTGATAATGATGCTAGTAGAAAGGAATCTATTTCCTGCCGGGTAAGTTAATTTGATTTTATATTGTAATCACAAAATTAAATTCGGAAGTATCTTATTTCCTGCCTTAGTTTCATTGGCTACTTAATATTTTAACTATTGCAATGATTGTATTTTAATAATAGATTATATTTTAACGATCCAGGTCTCAGAGGAGAGGCGGCTCACGAACTAACGCTCTCTATTCTCATGTCCACATTATGATATCGTGTGCTCAAAGCCCACACGCGCGTTACGGGCAGCCTCTTGTAAAATCGACTTTGAAATTGTACGACACTTGGTCCCTTTGTGGTGCGGCCTTGGGGCTTTACGATCCTCGCACTCACATAATGAGCGTCAGCGCTTCTATTAACACCTTGTTCAATGAACAAACCAAATTAGTATTAACAAAGCTACAGTTTGGAACACGTCAATGGAATTCGAACATAAATAATGAAGTTTTATGGCAAAAAATGCCAATAAACCATGATAAGTCGATCATTGATATTAAATTATTTGGTACAGATACTGAAAATATGTTTTTTATTACAACGTTACTATTATGGGTACCTGAAAGATGAGAGCGAGATAGACCACGGACAAGATGGCGACAATAACTGAACAAAGCATTCATGCACTGACCAACACTAAGGAAATCTTGGGAGGAGGCATTTGCCCACTAGTGGGAAATACCTACCAAGGTTACAGTAACAGTATGAAGAAAATATATTAATCATACGTTGATTTTCTTTCAGCTATTTCGTCCAGAATATTTCGAAGTTAAATTAAATTCAAGTCCGTTAATCATTATATAAATAAATTCAAACACGTATAAGTAAATCGATTATGTAGGTAAAATTAATACTTTCATTCATAAACATTCCTTTTAGGATTGTTGATCGGTTTTTACGACTTTACGGGACATTAAATTTATACACGTATTTTATATCTCTAGATTATTGTAAAATGTGATGTACAGAAGCGATCGGCGAGCATGTTTGAAGAGGATGATAGAGTCGATGAAGCGAAAGAGGTCTATAAGACCTATCCCTCTATATACCTATCCCTTGATAATATGTATTATTGTGGTCGTTATACAACGGCCACTCAAATATGTTAATTAGATTTTTGAATCAAAATATGTACATTAATAATTTAATCGTATGGTTAGTATTGAGTTTATAGCGCGTCCAGTTTTAACAGCGAGCCTGCACCTTATTGTACCACGACGTGTTCACAATAAATCGACTATAGAAAAACTATTTATGATTTTAAAAGATTTCCAACATTCGACCGAGAGACCAAGAAAAAATAACAATTTATGAGCACTTCACCCCCGCTGTAACCATTCAAAGCCGAATAATTGTATATTCTTTTACAGTAGTGTGCCGTTTATTTTGTATGGTCGATGAAGGCAGAACAGAAAAAAAGTATTCAACTAAAATCACAGGCGCCTTTAATCACCGCTATTGAGATCTATCGCGGGATCAAAGCACGCGCGGCGGCATGACGAAATAGTCTTTCAAAATATTAGCATAAGGTCCAGTTTACGGGTGCAATTTGTCACGCCTTTTTTGCATCCAAGCGGATGCTCGTGTCAAACGCTTTAGTATTTTGAGTTTGTTTTGAAAATTCTTTTATCTGATGTATTTTGGTGTTTCTATTGTTGATTTCGCGCGGTTCATCTGCTTCTGGGGCGATTTGTCGATGGGGCGGTGTGCTTGCTGAAACTGCTTGCTGGCAATAATTTAGACGTCAAATACTGGGTTTTTGTGTGGGCTCGCCTGACGTGACGATCATTTTAGGGTTATTTATGACTGTGACAGGATCTCGCACAATATGCAGAGGAATTCGCGGCGGCTTTGAAGCCGATGCGGCTGGGAGTCGCTGGTGGCATTTCCGTTGGTGTAACTAAAGGCTTTTTTGCGCGGACGCCGTAGTGTCAGATACAGGCTTGAATTAAATGCTTGCGATGCCTTTGCAATGTACACTTGTTGCGCTGACTAATGTGGGCTTCTTACTTTACCGGCACTTCATAAGAACACTCTCGAAATGCCTTTTCTAGAAATATATTCTTCTCTGTACCTATACGAGAGAGTTTTTTTGAATTTTATTAATGTATTTTATCGTGTAGCTACGATAGGTATTTTTTTTACAAAATTGAATAATGATTTTCACGTGTCCTTAATATGTACTTGCATAACATCTTGCTTGTCGAAATTTATGCTCAAGCAGAATAACTTTGATGTAACATTAGCAAACTACGCGTGATAATAATTATGTATGCATGTATGAAACTGCGGGACACAGTTAGTTGTAATGTTAATGTAAAATCAAAGAATAGAAAATCTGAAATGGTACATACCTTCACTGTATGTAGAAGATAATCTAATAAACACATACGCCCACAAGCTTTGCTTCACACCGATTTCAGTTAGGACTTGCTCACGCGCACCCACGTTACGCTACGCGCACAGAAAAGACATCAACGTGCGCCATATATTTATCAATACTTACTACAGATACAGTTTGTTAGTTTGAACGCGCTCGTACTTAATCGGATTCAAATTTTGAAATATTTTTAGATAGACCATTTATTGAGGAAATCTATATAAAGCCATATATAATCATTCAACTAGATGAGTGTGCGATAATCGAATGTTATGGACTTAATACTGCGGGACCAGTAAATTCAATATGTTTATAAATATTTCTCCACCCCTTCACAAAAGGTTCCCCGAAGGGGGAGCCAGAAGTGATTTATATTTAAGTCACACTACGAGCTTTACGATACGGCGTATCTATAATTGTGCAATGGACTCGGACATCTGTCACGTTGGCACCTAAAATACATCTCTGGCGGAAAGTGAGTGTATGGGATCTACATAAAATCTCTGCCCCTTCGGGGACCCTTATGGAAAGGCGTAAATATAAAAACATTATACATATATTATTCATATATGACACGATAAACACGTTTACTACAATTAGGTTTAAATCAAGCTTTTCCCAACAATATTATAATAATACTTACGGAATATCCATTGAACGGATCCGTAATACATCTTTCACTATCAACACATGTCTCCAAGTATAGATTTAATCTTATTAGGTTTTACAAAAACAGACAATTGCAATATGGCCACGCATGGCTCGGACAGCTGCATGCGCATGCGCGTGGACAGGTGTGACTCTTTATAGCATAGGTACTAGAGATGCGTGCGAGATTTGATTCCGAATCGATGTGGTTTCAATATCGTGGTAATGTTTATGGTTCCTTAAACCAATTAATTATTATCAATCCACAACAAGTTTACGTTTTAAGGCCTGTTTTTCTTCTTGTATTTTTCTATAATAGAAATAACATATCAATAGAAATCTTTCTATTCATACCACTTTGGTGGCATGCAAGCAAGCAGCCCATCTGGTGGTAAGCGATCACCGATCGTGACACCAGGGACATAGCTCTCGCGTTGCCGACCGTACAGGATTTTTTTCACACCTTCATCAAAGAACTCCATGATGTGCTTCGAATCTGTTAATAAAAAATTGGTTTTAATGTAAATTATAATAGGAGATATACTCGAACGTAATTAAAAAATAAGTAATCACTCTCAGTTCTGAGAAAATAACTTTTAGCAGTCATTCCGCATAGTCTAATAACCGTAAAACTACGATACAAAAGCGCATCTTCACAAAAATATCATATTACAGTACCAATAAAACCCCTGTCCAAATATTTAGTATCATAAAAATAATATATAGCATAATCGACACACCCCATTTGTATTCAAAGAGTGTACACGTTATAAAAACATCATGTTCCTCATATTAACTTCTAACATCAAAATATTTTAAAGTCAAAAGCGGCTTAGAGCTCTCGTCACGTATAAACACGTCATAAACTGTGGCTTCAATAAATTAAAAATAAATTATGTAACATATAATTTGTTGGCGGCCAGAGTCAGTAATAACAACGTCGTAAAACAACGTGCCAACAGCCATGTCCCGGTCGTCTCCGCTCCCGCGCTCTCCACACCAGCGGAAAAAAACATATAAACCAGATAGAAATTCCTACATCCTCGGCAAATATACTCCATCAAAGACATAATCTAATATATTAACATATGAAAAAGCATCGCCAATAAAAATCAAATATCGATTCCGATACACCATAAAAAAGACATCAAAATCAATTTACGATCCGCCACGAAATGATTCCCAACGCTCATAACAGGGACGGCTATTTGAGAGAAATGCATCATAATCCTAAACGCCACTTGTCAAACGTGACTCTTTATAATATTATGACAATAAAGAAGTATTCATTGAGACAATAGTGAGGGTTGGGAGCCCACAATAAATTTTGACATGGTCCATTTATCAAGCAAGATAATCATCGGGGCATACCGCTCGCACACGGGGCGAAATGCTTTAGAGGTTTAGTCACCTACTTCTGTCTAATTTATACCTTCAATTATGTTGTTCACTCGTTGTACATGATCCGGTTAATGACTTGCTTTTAGCTTACATTACATTTATCGCTTCATTTACCCTCAAATCCGGTGCTAATTACCAATCATCACGGACGTAGCAATACTTTTATCAAGCATTAATTATAATATTGCTGTCGATGACATTATTTTGTCGTACATTATTTTGGAATGACTATTTTTATAAACGTACTGGCTCGATATATAAACGACAAATAGTCGAGTACGTACAGTGAATTTAAAACGCGCAATTGGCACAGAGTCAATGCAATATAATAGAACGGAACCCATTCGCTAAACCACCACTCGTATGCACGAAACAAAATGTGTAAAAATAATATACAAAGTCCTACGCTCCCCGGCCAGCCAATCCGCAGCCCAGAGCCGACGAACCCCATCCGCGCGGCCCTGTTCACACGGGGGGACACGCACTCCATTTAGTTTTTACGCCCAATTATTCCACCTATTATCCTCATATAAACATCCTTATTTACGATTCATATATCTACCGCACCCGATTTTATTGGCACTAAAGTATGAAATTGTGCATTAGTAAACCTTTCACATTCACGTTTCATATTGGTGCAGGACATAACTCGAGATTTAGTTTTAACTGGTGTTTTGTGTTGTTCCGTCGAGATGTGCCCGATGTGATATTTTATGGATTTATATATTTTACTGACGGTTCTTTCGTTCGGTTTATAGCTCTTTGCCACTTTGTGTGTGCTGGAACTTTAATGACGACGTACGCTTGTCGGAATTCGCTCGAGATTATCGCTCATCGCGATCTTTCGCTTATTTAAAACGAAAGTACATATTTAAACTCCCTTTGTTTTTTGAGCGTAAGTACCGTACCATATATTAACAACAGTAATTAATTTTAAGTTTATGCCAAGTAATCTCTCATTCACTAAAAACAAAGGAGTAGGTATTATGGAAATATAATGGGTGTGTAAGTGTCGGCTGGCGTTAGAGGCACGCTGTTTCGGTCCGGACTGGTTTCTGTGTACAACGTCCTCACTGGAGCAGCCGCTGATTACCAACTATCCCACACTGGACACATCTTTGACCTCTGAGACTCAACGCGCTTACCTTTATGTTATGATAGTTTACGCGATCAAGATTGATGCGATAAAACTTTATTCCTTCTTTTGTTCGGAGTTTCAAAGCGATTGATAGCAATCAATTCAGATCTGAACATATTGAGGTTGTCACAACATTATTACTTCTAAAAATGTTTAGATACTAATAAGCTTATGTAAAAATGTTAATGTAAATTAAAGAGGTCGTAAAACCATCGAAAATTTATTATAAATAAAAATGTTTAACAATGGCGCTCAAAGCAGGCCGCTTCAATTTTGGCGATAGTAAAGGCACCGCTAATAGCTTAATTTCAAGAAACGACCTACGTCCGAGGGCCAACACACCGCCCACAAGATCGTACCGAGGCTCCCTGGGTCCAGGTGCTTCACGACTCGTCACATAATTGCGCTTCCTAAGGGCAATAAATTAATTAGTTGACAACAAAACTGTGAGAAGTGAGCGCTGAGGTATTGGTATCAACCTTACGCCCCGCTGGCAGGACCTCACCGAACTACAAAAGGTACACACTGAACGCTCCTGTCACATCATACCGCCTTTGTTCACCTAAATTTGCCTTCCTTTTTCGCCGTTTAAAGTTGTATCACACAAAAAAGAGCCCAGCCATCGTCGGCGAAGGCTTTGCGTCGCGATCATCATTTTTCACGTCTCATTCAATAACTGGGTGCATAGTCGCCGCGATAATGATCAAATTTTGAAATACTTCGATGGGAGAACGTTACATTCCCAAGGATATGGTGTTACTTTGCGTGCGGAATGTCGGCGGTACCTCGCTGGGCCATATACATATACACTGTTTCGTATATTAATATTTAGTTGGAAATAGGGTAAATATATGTTCCGTTTTTAATCTCTTCTTTTATTTATAACTTTACTCAAAGCAGTTGAGGGGAATATGAGGGAAGGTATAGTCAAATCTGTTATCAAACCCTCTTTTCGCCAGAGTTATTTAGGTGCTTATGGCGAGTTTATCGACGTATATATGAGTAGAATTCCTTTGAAACATAATAAGGATTCTCAGAAAGTACCGGAAACCTATTAAGTTCTGAGTACTTACTGAAGAAGCTGGTGAGAAAACTAATTGCTATAGTTCGTGTTTGATGTTACTTATATATTCCAACGATTTGAATTTATTTTCACAAGGTTTAAGGAACCATAACTTTAGGAAACCATTCCGTGCATTGTTTTTTTTTTTTTTTTTTTTTTTTTGTATTGTCTCTCGTAGCGTTAGTTCCGGGAACTTTTGCTACTTAACCGGTCAATGGCGAAACCTAGGCCTCCAGCCAGGCACTTTATTTCAAAGCAACACAGCTAAGGGCACCCCCTGTGGGGTACGAACCTCGGCTTAGGGCGTTGCTGGATCGCGAGCAAGGGAGCTGGGCTGGACTGGTAATTTTATTTAAATATTATTTGGGGGCGGGATTTGCGCGTCAGGCTCGGCGCGGGCCGGCGTTTGCGGCGGGGGTCGGGGGGGAACATTACGGCTTATTCGCGTCGAGCCTCGTCGGCGAGGACGGAACAGTGGTCGGTTTTGTGTAGTGTTGGTATGTTTTTGTCGGGCGTCCTGGAGGACCGTTATGTCGTCATCCGGTTCGATGACGGCGTGTCTTGGACGCCTTATCTTCGAGATAAGGGAAGGAGTGTATCGGGCGGCCGATACGACGAGGGGGTTGGGGTGATTTACAGCAGAATCGAAATGACGTTTGGACAGTTTTTTCAAAAACTGTTTTATAGAACATTGAGCAGAATGGTTTCCTTAAGTTCATTGACTGAGTTAATTTGTTGCCTCCAAATACTTTTGCTAGGAGAAAGGTTGTAAAAAAAAATAATACCCCCTATTGTGTAACACTAGATAGCTACTGTAATCTCCGAAGAATATAAAGATTATCTCAAGGTCTTTAAAAAACAATGAGAGTTTTATGTTATGAGCTCACTCTTTTGGAAAAGAGATTTCATTACGTCCAACTAAACAAAACTCTCTTAAGACATATGAGAATATTTTATAGGTATCTGAGGTAGATACAAATTGTATTTACCCACTAAAAATAAGTCACAGTTATTGATAAAGCCTGCTGAACGTTGCGGTGCGGTAATGTAAAGAAAATATCGTGAGAAAACTTGCTTACGTTTGAGAAAAAAAACAAATACGTATGTATAGTCATGCTTGAGAAACAGTGGCTGAGTACTTCGAACAGTCACCTGAACACAAAGATCTGTTCGTATCCCGACAGTATCAATGAGTTTTCTGAACTTAAGTACAGTTATTAGTCACACCATGAGCTTAACGGTGAAAAAACATCGACGTAGGAAACCTACGTTTGAGAAGAAATTTCAAGATATACGTAAGTTGTATATGAGTTAAGGAGATGGACTCGCCAACTGTCTGTGAAAACTGGGTGCATGGGTAATACCTACACACCACTACCTTCCTATTTGGCAACCCTTGTTGAAAGGCGTGAAGAAGACATACGCCAGACAGAACAAAATTCGAATTTCAAGTTCATAGACTTATTTTATAATTTTACAAAAATCTAGTTTTATCTTTTGAATTACTTCATAAAAAAGCCATTAGGATTTATACGTTGAACAGTACTCCGGCATCGTATTCATTAATTCATACTTAAAAGCTACTTACGAGTACATACATTATAGTTTCAATTAAAGAAATAATTATTATCAATTACATTTAGTAAAACACTAAAATCCAAAGTGTTTCTAGAGCGAGGTCGTTTTTGTTGTTTATGGTATGTTTTATTGTAATTTAAAATTAATTAAAAATAATACCTATATCAATTTATTTCAATTTAAACAACATCGAAGTGTGTTTTATTAAATATTTTATACGACTTAAAACTAAAATTAATTGGTAATTATAGATTTTTTAGTTGGTCTGACGTGAAAAACATTTAAGAGCGGCAAAGATTTAAGTTGATAAAATTTAAGAAAACAAAATCTACATTTCAAAAGATTTACATTTATGTTGCGGACTTTACCAATGAGTTTTCTGGACTGAAATACAGTACACAGTTATGTGATGATGTTAAGTTAATGAAAACCTAGCTTTAAAAGCTTACTTAACATCATCACATAACGACCCTAACGGCGAAAGAAAACGTCGAGAGGAAACACATTTGAGAAGAAACTCAAAGTATTTTCGTACATATAAGGAAATGGCGATGGTTCCGTCTTATATCTCGTTAACATCACATCACATATCATTAATATATTGAGAAAGAAAATACATTGAGAAAAAAAAAAGTCTGGCAAAAAGAAAGAGCCTTAGCTACGCCTTCGGTGGCCTTGGTGAAAACACGTGTATACATATATAATGTACGATATTCATTTATCTAAGGTTTCAAAGTCTATCAATCAATGAGTCATCAAACCTTTTCAATTGCACCAGTGCGCACATTATAACATTTAATGCAGAAGCGTCAGTGCGTTGCAAGTCCGTGTAATGTAATTTATCTTCTACAATACATCACCGTTTATCCCTGAACCCTTTGTTATACACATAAAAGAAAACCCAGTCAGTTTTGTTACAATAACAATTGTAGAAATGATTACAGCAGTCGGCTACTTTAACGGATTAACGTCTTTGTGAAAAGATCCAGTGTTTATTGTATGGTTTGGGGCAGGTACAGTTACATTCATTGAGTGGTTACGAACAGATGTTATCTCTAAAACAATGTTGTAAGTTTTGCAAACTGTCAGTTTTGGGGTTTCGTTTATCTGCGATCTGTCCAGGAGTCTCAAGGCTTTGATCGTCCGCGTTATGTAGCACCTATTACTTGGGGCAATGTTATCTCAGTTTACACTCCGCTCCTATCTGGGATTTAAACACTTTCAAATCATCCTTTCCTTTTTTATTGAATTGGTTACGTGTGAATGAACGCTGTTTAGTTTTTGTGATAGCTCTATATATATATATAGATATCAATTTCGCTTACATATACATATACTAGGCCCTGCTTGATGTATATGCATGCACATACACTAGCCCCTGCTTGATGTATATGCATGCACATAATCTTATCTTATCTTATCTTACTTCTTACTAATATTATAAATGTGAAAGTTTGCAAGTTTGGATGTTTGCGATTATTTCACGGCAAAATGGCTGAACCGATTTGGCTGAAAGTTGAAATCGTGATGGGATACCTAGGACACGGGCTACTTTTTGTTTTTTTTTTAATCTCGAAAATTCGAAGTCTAATATTACAAATTATGATGCTTTTACACGGCATAGCGGCTGAACTGATTCTAGCAGGAAAATACATAAGCTACTTTTCGAACTCCATGCGGGCGAAGCCGCGGGCATAAGCTAGTTATATATATTTAATAATAATAATAATAATAATTACCTGGGACAATTCCACACAAATTGACCTAGTCCCAAATTAAGCAAAGCTTGTGTTATGGTAACTAGACAAAGATATATTTACTTATATAGATAGACATATACTTAAATACATAGGACATCCAAGACTAAGGTACAAATATTCGTGTTCATCACACAAATATCTGCCCTCAGCGGGATTCGAACCCACGACCTCAAGTTTCGCAGTCAGGAGCTCTAACCACTAGACCAGACGGTCGTCTTTTGCCTTCCCACAGAGTAGGCTGCTGTGAATAGGTAATCAGACACCCCCTTTTCACCCCATCCACACTTTTCGCCAATGATATATTTTCCCAACGTAACAGAAGGCGAGTCCATCGCTGTTACTCAAGCACAACCATATACCTATCTATACGTCTTTGAATTTCTCCCCAAACGTATGTAGGTTTCCTCTAGCTGTTCTTTCTCCTTATATCTCGTGGTATGACTAATCACTGTAGTTAAGTTCAAAAAAACTTATGGGATTCGAAATTGCAATTTTTGGGTTACTCTAACCACACGAGCCATCACGGCTCACAACATTTTTAACGTTAAATGTAGACGTAAACATATATACGAGGACTCCATTTCTAAAATATTAAAAGTGATTTACTCCTTACAGGGAATTAAACTCAAGGTCTAATCGAATAATTAACAGACACGCTCGATCGTGGTTCTACTGTTTTGCCTTTAAAACACAAATACAATCTAACCGGATTAATTAAATCGCCGAACCGCAACGATATCTATCTTTTTGTGGCGAATGATTCACCGCGGCATAATGTTCACAGACCACCACTGAAAAGAAAAATTCAAAAGAAAATTCGTACGAATTTAAGTGTTATAGAAATCCACCCACATCCGGTGGCGCTAAGCCGGGAGTTAAATAATGATCTACAGCTAACGAACGGCTATAATCCTATGGTTAAGATGAAAAAGATGCCGGCGATGGTTTGAAAACGTCCAGAGCCGGACTCAATGCAATTGACGCCATCGCTCCAGGCTCGGTTATTAGGACCAACCCACACCGAATCAGGTTTTGGATATAACAATACAAATTGTGACAGTGTAGGATTTTACGTTATAATGGAGAAAAAGACATAGGGCGTGATATATCATATAATCTGGGAACATTATCAGGAATATAAATACATACGAGTACTAAATGTATGTTCATACATATCAACACGCTGAGACTCTCATGGGGTAGGTAAAGAGAGTAGAGCGATAGTTCTTTCTAGACCTACATAGCTCCATCAACATTTCCATTATTCTCTTGTTATTTGGTTTGTATACTGCAAGATGGCAAACCAACGGTCGTGGCAAACATCGCTACAATACGAGATGTATCACTGGCGCGTTGCAGGAATCTTTTCACACACTTTTCTAAGAAGTTGATGCTGTATTCTGAGGAAAGCTTTAATGGGGAGTTCATTCCACAGACTTAGAGTTCTCGAGAGGAAGAAACACGCTTGCCAGTTTCATTTCTTAAAACTCCCGGCTTTATAATGGAATCTACTATACATTGTAGCACAGTAGTAGTACAATAACACATACAACAGAATGATTTCTGAAATTATATTACTTTATCCACTTTATGAGACAAGAAATTTTCCGATCACATCAATTTCAGTGGTTGGCGCTAGTGACCACTCGAGCTTAATTTTTTTTTTATATATATATATTAAACCTTGTTTCAGCTCTGTTTGAATGTCAGTAGGATATATTATCATCGAAATCCTCACGGATTTGGAAGCCGCTTCGTGCTCTCAACCAGGGTCATTGTGAATGAATCCATAGAGTTTTATGGATGGTTGTATACATATGTACAATATTTATAAAACCACCGATAATAATAATAATGTATTAATTTGAATGTGAATAGCATTGAATGTGTTGATATGCAAGCTTCACACCTCCCCAAAAAGGGTTCATGAAGGTGTAGACAGACGGCTAACTAACGTTAATGCCTTTTGCCCCGCCAATTTCACAATCAATTTGCTAAGTATTATTAACAAATTGCCTTTAATTGAATTAGAAGACTAATTAAAACAAATGTATATTGGCAACAAACTAATATAGGACTTTAAACCACCGAATAACAATTGGACACTAGTAATGGGTAATTTTGTAATAAGGCAAGAATGCGCGCGCGCTTTGCCTGTTTACGCCATCTCGTGTCGGGTAGATGAACTATAGCTAATAAATCCATCCCAAAAATTTGTTATTATTACATAACAGATGTGAAGAAGAATATTATTTTATAAAACATGCATCTCACTATAGCTTCAGATACTATATTTCTGAAATAAAATGCTCAAAATGTATTTCACTCAGAAGATAACAGATGGCGCTAGTGGGATAATAATAGCACAACTGCAGTTGACCGATAAATATGTGCCCATGTTCTTTTTATTTTTATATATGATGTACAGTATATAATGATAAAAAAATGCCTGTTAATCGAATGTGAAAGGAAAGCTAATTATTCAAATTCGATTATAACACGAATGAAAGCCGTGGTGCCCGAGTGATTCGAGTAGACTCGATTGCAAAGACTACATTGCAACGATGCGCAAATGTCCCAGTGAGCTTTTTCTGAACTTAAGTAAAATGATTAACCACAAGTTTTACGGTTAATCAAAACATTGAAAGGAAAGTTCCATAACTTTGAAAATAAATGCAAAACTTCTACGGAAACTTGTACTTGAGAAACTGTATATGGGTACGTGTTTGGCTCCAATGAAAAGTATTGTTATACCTCTGCCCACCCCTTCGCGGGCCCTTGCAAAAAGGCGTAAATATATTATTACATATTAAAATTAATTTAATCATCATCACAAATTTAAGAGCTGGGGCTCTTAAATTTCGGCGTTCTGGCGTCGGCGTCGGCGTCTGGCTCCGGCGTCTCTGTTGCAGTCCCCTCCATTCGCTTCCGTCCAGCGCAACTTCCTTGACCTCGTTATACGTCATGAGAGACATTTTTACTTTGATCTGACCCATGTATGTCAATCTTGGTCTTCCTCTTCCTCTCTTCCCCTCTACCTTTCCTTCCAAGATGTTTCTAAAGAAGCTATCATGTCGTATAAGGCGGCCTATCATCTTTCCTCTTCTATTCTCGACTATTTCCAGCAGAATTCTTGTTTCTTTGACTCTTTTGAGCGTTTTCCTTCCGAGTCTTCTTTTGTTACCCTTTCCGTCCAGCTGATTTTTTCCATCCTTCTCCACATTTCAAATGCCTCCGACACCTCTCTATCCCTCTTTGTCATTGTCCACGTCTCACAACCATTAATTTAATAGAATATTTAAATCATACGTTATTCTACCTTTATTAATTGTTCGGTATAAGGCTTCGTATAGCTAAATACCAAATCATACCTCATATCATATAATTATATACATACATTCGCCCCAACCCATGTGACCAGTAGGTACATGATCAAGACTTAGTCAAAATAATTTTAGTCTTTAATTTCCAAACGAACATAGATAAAATGTTATCTATCCTAAATCGCACAATGAATAACACGCGAAACAACTCATTTACATCACAACATACAATCCCAGGATCACCTCAATTAATTAGGATTATTGTGTACCGAACCGCTGAGAAGTTAATTTAAAACTCGGCTAATAAGTGATTCCGGTCCAACGATGGCTATCTTCGGAGTCAGCGCAAAGGATCGCGTCGAAGACCCCGTCATTTCTTCCATTATACTTTTTTCAAAAAAGGAAAACGGTTTATCTGCAATCGGCACCCTGTTACTCGTTCCACGTGAAGGTTAACACCGATTCATTAAAAAAAGGGAGCCCGCAGACCCCCAAAAGACTGAAAAAGGACTATAAGGAGGCAAAAAGACTACATTTGGTTACCGAGCGGCGCCTATCGGGTGCGGCGGCGGCGTCTGTGAATGCGGACCCATTTTACAGCCAGCGATCGCGTCGGAAGCATCATTTTGTTTATTTAACAATTACATTTATTTGACTATTATAAATGCTTATGAATCCCATCAACTATGCTATGCATCAATTATATTTAAAATCTAAATTAAATAAGGTTCTTTAGCCTGCAACACAGTTTACAGTACATTGTGAGTTAGTATGTACGTTAGTATGTTCCAAGTCTGGATTAATTTGATTGAATTTGGATGGATTGACACGTTGAAATAGTCGAAACCGGGGAGTAAATAAGATGAGATCTATGTGGAGATCCAGTGAAAGCGTGAATTATATTTGCATATTATAATTAATTTTGTTACTTTTTTTTTGCGAACTTTGACAGTAAGTCCAAACATAATTAAAATTTTATCTTAATTTCCATTTCTCATGTGTAGTAATAAGAAATAAAATTCCATTCAAAATATACGAGTACAATTTACGATCTGAAACCGCTAAATCTTTCATTGCAAGTGTAAACTTTAAGTTAGACTATAACTTTACTTATCTGGGTCCGGTATCCTGGTTCAGGTATTCACCTGAAAATTAATTTAAGTTAAAAGTTCAGAACCTTTATCGTGTAATATAAAAGACCTATTTAGATGTTGGCTCCGATATTTGCCGGCGCGTGTAGTTTTGTTGCGGGACCCGCGCTCACCTAATTTATAAGCGTTGACTCCAACACGACGCCTATTGCGTACAACACGCGCTATGTATGTTCATCTACATTTTATTGGATATATAAACATTATTCACAGTTTTTAATTATATTATTCATATTATACATATTATTTAAAGCCGCGGAGGCCTAGTGGTTCGAGTAGTGGCAGGCAACACAAAGATTGCAAGTTCGAATCTCGTCTGTACCAATGAGTTTTTCTGTACTTAGGTACAATGATTAGTCACACAACGAGCTTCACAGTAAAGGAAAACATCGAAGCGAAACCTGCAAAAGTTTGAGAACAAATTCAAAAGCGTATGTATAGCCGTGCTTGAGTAACGGCGATGGAACCGCCATCTGTCACGTTAGCACCTAAATTATATCTCTGGGTACTAGCAAGACATTCCTGTCTGCCTTTTCGGGGACCCTTGTGGGAAGGCGTGAAGACTTATATATCGCCTAAAATGATAAAGTTACTAATTCATACATACTTATCTACATAATATCATAACCCTCAGAGTCCCTCAAGCGGTAGGCAGCAGGAGTAGAGCGCCAGCCCTCTCTAGGCTTACATACCTCTTTTTCCCCATCCACATTCATGTCTATCGGTCTGTTCATACATGCTCGCTGGTTTGTATTTCATTTAATATTCATGTTATTTGGATCCTTGTGATCTGTCTTTACACGAGCCATGCGAAGTGAACTTTCGAGCGACGAACACCACCACACGGACATTTGCATATAGCTGAGAAGCTAAAGAATCAAAGGTGACAGACTCTGTCACATTGACACGGAAACATAATATTTCTAATTGAAAACTGAATGTTTTCATTCCTCTGTCTACTCTTTCAGAGAATCATAAGAAAAGCTTTTAATCCAAGAAGCCAATATTAATAGTTTTTTAATGTCGCAATGAAATTAGAGCGTTACAAATACTTTAAACCAGCGGCCATTTACGAGGAGTTTCATGAACGTGGATGGAACGATATGGATGTGTTTGGAATATATCCTCACAACTATTCTAGTAGCAAGTTATTTGTTAAACGCTGTCGTAAGCAATTTAGAATTCCAACTACATAATTACCATATATTTTAATAAGAAGCCTACACACAATAAGTCACGATCTGACTAACCGTCATAAACACAATTAAAGGAACGACGAGGATTCCTTTCCCGCGTGTCTACACGTCAGCCGGGCCCTCTTCAAAGGGTAACCGAACGAAAATGTTTTAGTTTTGACATATTGTATGATCGCGACCGCAGGCGGCCCGTGTGATGGGCCCCTGATACACATCTGTGGTTAGCATCGGGTGGTATGAATGGTGCTTTACAAAACAGATAAATAACTGGAGATATCTGTGTGGCTGTAGGCTTGTTAGTTCTTGGATTGGTTGCTGAAATCGTGACTAGAGCGGACTAGGAAGTGTCAAAAGTATGTTGCAGGGGGGGCGGGGCGCAAATTATACTAAGAAGGCAAGAAGATAAGGGTCTTCGAAAGGGTAGGCAGAGGTGTAGCACCCACTTCTCGCCGGATATATATTTTAGATGCCAACGAGTCTGATGGCGAGTCCACCATCGTTATTCAAGCACGGCTATGATATACATACGCCTTTGTATGTCTCAAATGTATATAGGTTTCGTCCCGATGGTTTCCTTCACCGTAAAGCTCGTGGTGTGACTAATCACTGTAGTTAAGTTCAGAAAAACTCATTGGTACAGTCGGGATTCGGGAGTCGGGAACTTGCGATCTTTGTGTCGCAGGCAACTGTTCGAACCACTCGGCCACCATGGCTTTTTGAACAGTATTAGATATAAAGTTTGTCACAGAGATATATACAATATAATTTATTTACAATAACAACAATTAACGATATTTACAAAAAAACTCTTGTAACTAACTACTTCCAGATAAACTATTTAACCCCGAGAAAGATTATTTGTAGCACATTTTTTGCAGAAAAAATGATATTCTATTTGAATCAATAGAACATGTTTTATTGCAGATTCAGAATTCACCTATTTCTTTTGTGATTGTATCACGACAACAATATTTAACTATATTCATAATTTAATAACCGCAGAAAATACACATATATATATATATATATATATATATATATATATATACATATACATTATATATGTATTAATACCATCATAACACTTAAAAGAATTCAATTGAACTAATTCGCAGTCTTTTCGCACTGTCGCACTTTCGCAAGCATAAATTACCATCGGTTCTCATTTTTTCTGGCATCATTATCTCGTCGGTAATGTCTGCAATCGCAGTGCAGTTTAAAATGACATCGCGTCGTGTTTATCATTAGAATCAATTATTTCTCCATTTACATGTATGAACGCGGTGCCAACCAAGCCCACAATATTTGTAATTTTGTGTGAACACGACCGCTTTTTGTGCGATGCTAAGAATGCTTGCACTGTAAGTAAAATATATACCTACTGTACTGAATACCTTTAAACGACGGGTGCCAACAATAACGGCGGAGCCATACCAAACCAACCGAACATCTGTTATAATATTTGATGAATTCATACCTTCAAACTTTGGGTTCAAATTATGTGCTTTAATGGCCCATAATGCTAATTTGCTTAAATAAAAATTAATTTTAAATCGGATACCGAAAATATTAGATCGATTTCTTATTAATGATACTCGTGTTTCGATTATTTAGTATTTCGATTCGAGTATTGCCTGCATCGCAACTTTTGGCACCTTGGAATTCATACTGAACCAAAGTGTTTTCTGAAATACAGTGATTAATCACGTCACGGTGAAAGAACACATTTTGAGGAAACCTGCATATGGTTGAGAAATATTAAACGACAAAAGCACAGATATGTTTAATTCCAAAATAAAATGTTATAAACAATCTATTATAATTATATATTCTCACGCCTTCCCACAGGGATCCCCGAAGGGATAGGCAGAGGTGTATAGGTAATACCCTCACATTCACTTTCCACCAGAGCTATTTATTTTAGGTGCCCACGTGATAGATGGCGAGTCCATCGCCGTTACTCAAGTACGACTATACATACGCCTTTGAATTTCTTCTCAAACGTATGCAGGTTTCCTCTCGAAGTTTTCCTTCACCGTAAAACTCGCGGTGTGACTAATCACTGTTATTAAGTTCAGAAAACCTCATTGGTACAGTATGGATTCCAATGTGCCAAAAGTTGCAATTAGTATTTAATACAAATGAAAACGCGAGGGTGGAGGTACTTTCGGCCGCCATATAGCTAAGGTGTGAGCAAATTGGAGCAAGGTGTCATTAGGGCGATTACGGGCTGAGCCGAACATCCTGCAATCAGGATGCGTGTGGGCGAACACTCGCTCGCAACACTTCACCTTTGTTATGAAAATATTACATATATCTATTATTATATTAATAAAAAGCCGTGGTGGCCGAGGGCTTCGAGTATTTTCCTGCAACACAAAGATCGCAAGTTCGAATCCAGACTGTAACAATGAGTTTTTCTGAAATTAAGTAAAGTGATTAGACATACCACGAGCTTTGCTTTGCGGTGAAGGAAAACATCCATCGATAGGAAACCTGCATGCATCTGTCTGAGAAGCAATTCAAAGGTGTATGGAAAACATCGATAGGAAACCTGCACTGCATACATCTGTCTGAGAAGCAATTCAAAGGTGTATGTACTTATGTAGTATGTACTATGTATGAATAGCCGTGCTTGGCTTGAATAATAGCATAGTGATGGACTGTAATTTATATTACAAGCGATTAATAGAGATAACTATTAAACCACTTATCAAAAATTATATATTTATTTATATAGGTACAGCTAGTATAGAATGCTGTCTTATCGTTGAAAAGTCTTATAATACGACAACGCGGTTGTCATAGCGCGATTAAGGCATTTTATCAGCGACATCTATCGGCAATATTGTTTAAAACTATGCTACCAAATAGCGCGCCCCGGTATCGTATCTCGTGTATATTTTACATTCAAAATTGTTTCCGCTGTTCACAGCGGTACATAATGACATAATTAATGTTAACACTTCAAAAACACAACTTTTAATGCAATCTTACCACACCGACAGAATTATCATTCATTGAAGATGAAAAATAAAAATGTTCAATGACTCCCAAGATTCTAATTTCCTCGGCCTTGTGGATTTTGGACACGTGTATTAATAAGGTTCATATAAAATAACAGTCGTAAATAATGTTCATATCTGAACAAATTCTACTTAACACAGCCTTTGTCGAAGCTATTCTATTTATAACAGGTAATTAATCAATAAGCAAGTACCTACATGAACGAACCATTGACCGAGTCGCAGGTCGTCCTTCAACATTAGTAGGCAGATGGGTCACCGACCAAATACGTACCGACTAATCACACGTCGAGCGTATGTGAAAGTGTGTGGGAATTAATTAGTATTTGCACAGTTCGCAACGCGTAATAACAAAAATAATAAACAATGTCATCAGGTCGAACGTGGGTGTGAGATGGAGCTTTCGTTAATCGTCTGCGACCTATTCATGTTCATACTAGGTTGAGTTCACACTGCCTCAAACGTACACTCGGAGCAATTTATTCCTTGTAAATATATGTACGGGGTAGGCAGAGAAGTAACACACACCAGTTTTTCGCTGGATATACACTAGTGTTTAGGCGACACATGGCGAGCCTATTTCGTCGTTTTCTCCCGTTCCTCAAGAAAGTACTCTGCACAGATCTTTGGAGAAGAAGTTACATTTAAAAATACAATTATTATCAAAATATTATATGTTTTTTGTAGTTATATCCTCACGCCTTCCCACAAGGGTCCCCGAAAAGTTTACTTCTCTACGGAGATTTAATCAAATACGGTATTTAAAAAGAAATTAAAGATAAACTTTTTTTCTTTGATACTAAAATATATCTCCGTAGAGAAGAGTGTTGTGCTAGACATCTGCCTATCCCTTACGTTTCCCCCTCTCTTCTTTGCTTCACCGCAAAGCTCGTGGTATGATTAGTCACTGTACTTGACTAGCTTAGGAGCCGTGGTGGCCGCGTGGTTCGCATAGTTGCATGCAACATCATTGGAAGCTCGAATACCGACTCTACCAATGAGTATATCTGAACTGAAGTACCGTGATTAGTCACACCACGTTATGATAATTTTTAGTTAATTTAATTATTTCAAGAATTGCCACTTTCATATACGAGTAACGCCAGTGAAATGAGGTCATTGTTATACCTCTGCCTACCCCTTTGGAGTCTTGTGGGGAAGCGCAAAGATTTACACACTATATATTAATAAAGTTCTCGTCACTTACCGTTCAAACATTGGCGAGCCACATAGAACACGTTTCCCTCGTTCGGATAATTTATCAAACAGTAAAGGCATCATTGTCGCTTCTTGTCGACTGTTTGAAATTAAATTAATAAAACCCGCGGCATATACATAAGCATGTAAATTGATTGCGAGACGCTGGAAGCTCGAGCCCGCCCCGAGGCTGTGACTATACAAGAAATATCTAACAAGATGGCATCCGTCGGCTAATCTTTGATGCGCGCGCGCTCGCAAATCACAAATCCTCACCAGATTAACATCCATTATTTTGCATATTATTGACATTTACTACCACACCGCTTTATTTATATACGTTCAGAGATATTTGGGAAGTATTTTTTTAGTTGTCCACATAAAAATGTTTGTAGGAAACAAAAAGAGATAAGATATTTATGGCCGGGCCAATACATGTCAATGCGAAATTTATATTGTTGGAAGTTGATTTAGCTTCGGTTGCTTTCTGGTTGCGATACGTTCTTTGTGACAGACGGAGCCTCCTGGGGAGGATAATGAGATATACTCGGGAGGCGTCTGATGTTGATCGAACAGATACATACATACATACATGCATAAACGCCAGCGCATTTATGAAGAGACTGATGAATGTGGACGAAGCGAAAGAGGTATGTAAGTCTAGAGAAAACAGGCGCTCTATACCGTTAGGGACTCGGCGTGATGATATGTATGTATGTAAGTATGTTGCCTTCTTTATCATTTCATACAATAATATATCCTCACGCCCTCCCACTAGGGTCCGCGGAGGGATAGCCAGAGGTGTATAGGTAGTACCCACACACCCACTTTTCGCCAGAGATATACTTTAGCTGCCAACGTGACAGTTGGCGAGTCCATCGCCGTTACTCAAGCACGACTATAGAATACATACGCCTTTAAATTGCTTCTCAGACGTATGCAGGTTTCCTCTCGATGTTTTCCTTCACCGTAAAGCTCGTGGTCAGCTCGTGTGACTAATCACTGTACTTAAGGTCAGAAAAACTTATTGGTACAGTCGGGATTTGAACTTGCGATCTTTATGTCGCAGGCAACTAATCGAACCACTTAGCCACCAAGGTTATTTTTACAAATAATCCATATAGTTACATAAAGTTTTGGTCTGATTGCGTTATATTTGGGAATTACTTTCACCTTGTCGAGGATCCCAGATTATCCCCGTGTAGTCCTGTGTCTCCGTGTTATTTCACAGTTCAGTTATTACACAAACAATTTGGCTACGCGCGAGCGATATTTCTCGTATTAGCAATTGCCAATCGCCATTACAGACACGTATTAATATTATATCTCCTTGCAAAATTACCTTTACATCCTTCAATATCCATTAGTGACACTTTTAAATTGTAACAAATATTTATACTTTATTGCAGCTGCGTAGTTCCGCATGTGGGAAAAAAGCAATTAATTATTCATGAACCAATAAAATCATATTAATTTAGCGCTAATGTCCCAACAGGTATCTATTCAATTGGCATGACATCATGAGAACGGAGTCCGAAGCTGTGGTGAAAGCCAATTAAAAATATTATTTAATGACGCAAAGACCTAATTTCTATCTTCATCCCACAATATGTATCTGCTACTTATGGATAGGCAATGAAAGTATAAACGCGTTGTAATTTAAAAAGGAGCGGCAATAACACCTGACTCGTTATAATTACATCCCATAAACATGCTTTAAGAGTAATAAATGAAATCAAACTTTCTTTCAATTCTGGATTGCCGTTTCGATGTAGGTAGTTGTGTCTATGCCCATACACGCCTATACCTAAGACAAATAGTAGTAAATATAATAAAAGACAAATAAACAGCTAGTAGAAATAAAATACGTTTTTGTTCGATAATCGGCCATAACGAAAACTTCTTTCAGGAGATGAATGTTGGTATGTGCACGTATACTATACACAGTAAGGGGATTTCGTATTGTATCGTGCTCGACTTGTTCAATGCCTTAATTTTTTTTATACTGGCATGGTATTTCGCTTGATGAGAGCGCTTAAGGGGCTACCGTCGACGATTGTCACTTGCGACATTAAAGGTAGCGTTGAAAACCCGGAATCTTTTCACACCCTTATTGAAGGGTGAGAAAAGACCTTGCCGTACTTTAGAGAAAACTTCGGGGATTTCTACATACAATTTACCCAAGATATTGTTTTTATAACCAACAGGATTAAAAATAAATAAATAGATATACTTAAACTAGACAGAGCTTATACAGATAATACATCAAAAGTTGCAACAAGCAAATATGCTCATTAACGTTTATTATTCATTTTGTTATTAATTTTAAGTTTTATATATAATTGTAATGTGTGTAATCAAACATAAATGGATCATTTTATCTGATAAATAAATAAAAAATAGGATGGGAGAAAGCCCACGATCATTTACATACAGGGAGAATCAATAGTGCAACGACTAGCGCAGTAAGTAGTGAAAAATATTTTTCCATATGTTTTTCTACATTTCCCAGCCCATAAAACCAATTCTATGTGCCTGATACTGTTACATATGTAAATGGTTATTATGTTGGATTGAAGTCGCTTTGTTAGACTAAAATTAACACAAAACATGACCGACAAATATATATTACCGCGATTACACACTATAGTAAGGGTTTTTTTCTATTTGTTATCTTTTATTGGAAAATTAATTGTATCCGGCCAAGTGCGTAACATAATCCCAGTATGTCTCTCGCGCATGCGCCACACCCACGCGAGTCGTTCACCGTGTATTGGCTACTTGTAATTGGGTTCAGTAGGTAGGTATTGCAGTAGGTACATTAAGACACTCTCATTGTTGGCATATTATTTCTTGAAACTCACCAGCCTTACTCAGAACGCTATTATGAAACCGACTGAGGCTCTTATGGAACAAAATAATAAGAAAAATTTCTCTTTACTATATAATAATATAATTCTCTTTAATAATATTTCCTTAAACGTTAGACGTTTCGAATCTTCAAAGCCTGAGACTAAAAGGGAAATTAACCAAGAAAACGGATTAAAAGTCGAAACACGCTTAATCGTTGTTCATCCGGTATTGAATTATTCATCCTCATCATCATGACATGCCTACAGCAGTCCACTGCTGGACATAAGCTTCTTCCATGGCGCGCCACAACACTCTGTCTTTGGCCCTTCGCATCCATCTGCCGCCAGCGACCCTCTTAAGGTCGTCCGTCCACCGTGCCTCAGGACGGCCTACACTACGTTTTCCCGTCCATGGTCTCCATTCGAGGACTCGTCTGCTCCAGCGTTCATCTGTCCTGTGACGTGGCCAGCCCAAGGCCACTTCTATTATTCAGACCTGTTAAATTTGCGATACGTAAGAAAATTAGAGTCGTGGTCTACAAGTGGTTCAAGTCGTCTGAACTGGAGAACTTCGTACCACCAAAGTCAATGAATTAAGTGATATTTTTTTTATGTTAATCATTCCTATATTTTAATAGTTATTCTGCTATTCTTGGATAAAACGAATCCAAAAACCAGAGATCATCTGAATTCTGAATTCTTGAGATAAAAATTGTGAAAATAATCTGAATTTGATTAATAAGTTAATTACATTCAAAGTCAATAACAATAAGTTGTGTGTCTTATAGTACTAAGTAATGGGAGGGACAGAGAACTGATGATATGTCGTATAACGTAACCTCACATTATACTTATTTCTGGTTTTCATTATCAAATCCCAAAAGCATTTACTTTTGGGATTTGATAAAGAAAATTTTTAAATAGGAACAAAAAAAAAAGAAACCCTCTTAATAAGTACATATACCTGTTTCTAAGCAATATTCAAAACGTCAGTAAGTAATCCTTTGCCGATTTTAGGACCGCAGTCACGACTCACGGATATAGTGATCAATGATGACGTAAAGCAATCGCATTCTTTATTACTATTTAAGTATAGCTACTATGATGGACCAAAGTTTAGCTGCACAACGAGCCCATAACGACTTTATTACCATATAAAAAAGGTTCAAAACTAACACAGATTGAATTAGGATAAAAGATTATTTTTAATTAACATGGATCGAATTCGATTCTTAAAATAACACTGTATAAATACGAAAATTTTGGCACATTAACCGAATCCACTTTGTTAGCAAATGTGTTTCCATTACATTGATGTTTATCTTAACGGCACCAGAAACAAATTATTTATCTACCGAACCCAAAAAGGACGCATACGAAGCATCATCTGGTCCTTAATCTTGTTCGGTCTCATTTGCCCTCCGACCCGTTATATTTACCGTTAATTATTATTCGATATTTATTTTATTCGAATGCAGTAACGGTGCCACCATATTCGGGACAATTAAAAAAGTGACGCATCCCAAACGACTAAAGTGCTTGATGATTCGATGCAACGATTCTTCGCACCAATGCAGTGCGTTATAAAGATTACGGACTCTGACAAGAACAACGATGTGGTAAAATTATGACCAAGCTACCGGTGGTCTTTCATTACAAGTGACGTTTCAAAATATTGATCGTTTTAACAGAAATGAGTATTTAGGAATACATTATAGTGACGGAAAAATTGGGGGTTTCTATTGCTGATTGTATGTCAGCGAAATATATTTAATTTAAAACAATACATCTCATTCAAAATATATTAAAGTTTTAATGTAAAAAAGAGTAAGTAATACAAAAATTAAAAACTGGAACTATGTACGACTTTATGTTATCTGGCTTAAAATATAATAAGCTTCCTGTTATACTTACACTATGAAATGTACGCTCAAGTGAAGTTCCTAAGGAATAGAAAATACAGCATTACAAGCAAAAATAACATAGCGAGCATACATACATATCCTCACGCCGAGTCCCTAACGGGGTAGGCATAGAGTAGAGCGCCAGTTCTCTCTAGACTTACATACCTCTTTCGCTTCGTCCACATGCATCAGTCTCTTCATACATGCTCGCCGGTTTCGTCCCCGTTCCCGTCCTTGAGTGCCCGTTCGAACGTTTGCATAATTAGAATTTATAAACGTCAGCTACGCGTGAATGGATGCAAAAACGGTATTTTAAGTACGTAAAAAAGAGTATTTTATGGTAGATACGACGTGCATAAGAGTTTCCCATCCCAATTTTAAGAAAAAGGTACGTTGTTATTATGTGAGGGCCGAGGTGGCCGGTGGTGCGAGAAGTTGCCTGCGACACAAAGATCGCAAGTTCGAACCCCGACTGAACCAAGTACTGTGAGCTTTCTGTACTTAAGTACAGTGATTAATCACACTAGGAGTTTTACGACGAATGAAAAAATCGAGAGGTAACCTGCATACGACTGGGAAGCAATTCAAAGGCGTATGTATAGTCGTGCTTGAATAACGGCATCGGACTCGCCATCTGTCACGTTGGCACCTAAAAAATATCTCTGGCGGAATATGGGTGGGTACTACCTATACACCTCTGCCTACCCCATTGGGAATATTGGGATATACTATTATTATTATTACGTATAGAGGAATCGTGCACGACGCCTGCATATTTGGAAGTAAAAGTCACGTTAGCATGTTAGTACCTTCAATCCCGTTACATTACATCATTCTCGCTAATCGAAAATTCTCAACGTGTTATCTTAAATTTCAAGCCTCTCACCAAAATGAATCATGTCCCAAAATAAGGCACCGATAATCGAACTTCAATTTCGCGTGCCCCTGTACAAAGAAAGCACTTTTACTTTTTTATTACATTCAGTTTTCTCACGATGATGCCTGACTCACCTCGTTTGTGGTTTTCATCGTGTGTCGGGCCCCTTAATTATGACGTCATAGCGGTGGATCGCGGCGTGGTTAAGTTTTTTTTAATATGCATTTGTTTATTTGTTGTTTTATATACTGAAGATTACGGTTCGATATTGCATACCATTTCCAATCACTGGCTTGTTTATTACGGGGCCTTTAGGTTGGTATCATATGATATTTAATCGCTTGTGTAAGAATTAATTAGTTTATTTATTGATTTAAAGCACGCGTAAACAAAAAAAAGGTTATTTATTAAACTAGCTTTACTCCGCGGTTTCACCCGCGTTAATATATAATTACTTCTCCGCTCCCTTGGGTAATACAATATTAAACTTTACATATACATTTTCCTCTTGAATTAATATATATTGATGGTACTATCCATTAAATATCGTATTATAATCCGTAGCGTAGATTCAAAGATCATAGAGTATAGGCGGCGGGCAGCGACTTTGTTTCATACTATGTACGGAAGCTTTCATTTAAACTGTATAGATTGCGGGCTTTATGCAATGCAGAATACATTGAAGATTAAAATATTAAGATCTCCAAGACCAAAATAGATGTGTAAGGGCATGCCTCCCAGCACAAAGGAGATCGCCTACTGAGCCGACGTCATAAATGGAATATTCAACGCAATATATACGAGTATATTCACACTTGTACTCGTTGCTGTCAAAGACACAAGCCCGGAGGAAAGTGTCCCTGCTATGTTGTCTCGTAAAATAATGTTACAACTCTATAAACATATTGCAACTAGTGGGTGCAGAATATAAAATATGCAGTAAAATATGTAATGGAATTGGAGTTAAATTACCGTGACTAAAATTTATTTTCCTCATGTCACGTGGTACCCATCCTTAATATAGGTAGTGGGTTCCTTGTGGCTGGTTATAGTCGGCGCCGACTAATCAACGCTAACCACTTCTGGTCATTTTAGACATTGATGTTTAGCAGTGCAGATTACTTGCGATCGGGTTTCATTCCCCTGGTCTGTACGACTGTAATAATATGTCTATATCCGCTACGTTAGAATGAAAACGGTTAGTTTTTTTAAATACGTTGGCTTCGAAGCATACAATATACCAACAGATTGAATCACCTTGTTAGCACAAGTGATGGGTCTTCTACGGCTACTATATCGCATAGTCGAAGAATTCCATGATATTAACGAACGACAAGATCGCAAATGTTCTCCTAGTAGCTCTCTACTAACTCAATCATTCTCTTGAATCCGCTTTTAATTAAACTTTTTTATCTCGACCCCAATTCTTTTAAGGTATAAATTAGCTACGACGTTGTAATTTTTCCGGAGCTTTGCTATTCGAGTAATATTATTTAATCATGCCAAACATATGTATGGTTGTAACCTGAGTAAGGCTTCTCAAAAGCTGCCGTAACCACAAAATATTAGGTAAACGTTCGTTTCGCAACTCTTGTTACTTACCGCTCGTGACCGGCTGATCTGTCGCCGTTGAATTATGGGACGAGACTGGTTTCATTCAGGCGTCCCATTCATAAGCAGCCTGCTAACTGCGCACTTTGTCTAGGTGTCCCCTATAATTCTGAATTAATGTTGTTATAAGTAGGTAAAGCTTATTACTGCAGTGTCGTGTACAAATTATCTTATTAACGAATTTGCAGCTTCGCCTATATGTATTATGTACCAACTCCGTTCAACTTTTCCTTTATTGCTCTTGGTTAATAGATGCCTACCACGACATCCTATTGCAAACATAAATCAAGATTTTGAAAGATAGAGTTGCACCTCTAGATCTGTAAAAAATTCCCACATCCATAAACGCACGGATTAAGTATAAGTTCCAGCCTAGCTTTCTGTAGGCAGAAAGTCAATACAAAGGTATGAATATTAGTGATATTGTGCAGTTCTCCATTAAGAAATTAAGTTGAAAATATCACAATTATAGACATCCTTTAAGAAAAATAAATATCTTCGACAACGTGGGTGTTTCGACGTATCGCAGTGTGTGGGAGGTAGAAATGTATAAATAAATACCTTGGGACAATTCCACACAAATTTACCTAGTACCAAATTAGCAAAGCTTATGTTATGGTAACTAGACAACGATATACTTACTTATATAGATCTGTTCTGGTCTAGTGCTTAAAGCTCCTGATTGCGAAACTTGATGTCACGGGTTCAATTCCCGCTGACGGCAGGTATTTGTGTGATGAACACGAGTATTTGTCCCTAAGTCTGGGATGTCCTAAGTATTTATGTATATATCTATCTATAAAAGTAAATATATCGTTGTCTAGTTACCATAACACAAGATTTGCTTAATTTGGAGCTATGTCAATTTATGTGGAATTGTCGTAAAGTATTTATTATGAATACTGCTCCGCTCTTTTGAGTCGTTGCATGACCTTTTTATAATAATAGTAAAGAAAGATTAAAATCTTAGTGCAGACTATTAGGTATAGTGTCTTTTGTAAGTCTCGGCTCCGTAAAGTGTGACTCCAGCACAAAATACTTTAAAGTAATATTAATTACAGCTTAAGGACTTCAATATTACAAAGTGTAAAAATAGCGGATACATTGACTGCGAGTCTGCGCGATCCAACGAAGATTTTGTTACCAGTTGTAACACTTTTTTCATCGTCATGTTATTTTATTATTTTTCTCTCTTAGTGTTCTTTGTCTTTGCATCGTTGAATAGGTTTTGTGAGCAAAAAAAATATATATGTATATAATTAAGTTTATCGGTGACTAATCGATAAAACTTTTTTCTTAATCTTACACTATACTTCAATTATTCAAGAACAAAATCAGCGATAACAAGCGTGGGGACTTGTGATGGTAAGCGACTACCCTCGCCTTTGGATGCTTGGAACATTAAAAGTAACTTTCGCGTATTATTTAGCCAGCCCTATTACATATATGCCGTGTCCCTAACGGGGTAGGCAGAGAGGGTGGATCACTAGTTCTATCTAGACTTACGTACATACATATATACCTCTTTCACTTCGTCCACATTCATCAGGCACTTCATACATGCTCACCGGTTTCCAATACTCTTGCCGTTAAAGCCCTATTAAATTTCATTTTATTCGAAAAACATTTGTTTATTGATTAATTTATGGATCTCTAACAAAGGATACACGAAAAATTCACAGATAGAATCGTTACAAACTTCGACAAGCGTGTCCATTCAGCCTTACTCTCGTTAGACAATTTTTATATCAAGCTTACTACTGTAGACTGGGTGCTCGCGGAAGGAAGGAGGCTCCTTCGAAACTGCATTGAACGAGACCTGTTTCGTTTCATCCTTTACCTGAACCTTTCGAACTGATAGATCATCATGTGTCACTATGTCTCAATATTATAAGATAATTTACAGGCTTAGATAAAGAAAAGTTTTATTGTTTTCGTAAAAAAAAGTCATAAAAAAATCTAAAGTATAATAAATATAGGAATGAAATAGAATAACAATAATAAAATTGTGTGTAAAAGCGTGATGATTAAGCAGGTCACAGCTTAGCAAGCTCAAACATATATAATTTTGGAGACTCGTAGAATTCCGGCGAGAAACATAGTCTATTCGCTACGAGCTGCTATGCGAAGGTAATTTTATTGCGTAAAATTATACAGGAAACAAAGCAACAAAAGTGCACATCCCACACTGCATGTTAGATACACGGTGAGGTGACCGGCTGATGATTCACGTGACCAGATAATGCACCACGGGCCTGAAGATAGTAGATCCATGTCCTTTGTTTTAGGGCCTTTGTGAGAATGTTGTTGAATCGTGTACGAATAGGATATATGAATAAAAAATACAAAAAAAATTATACACTCTATACATAAACAATATAAGCCGTGGTGGCCGAGTGGTTGGAGCAGTTGCCTGTGACGCAAAGGTCGCAAGCTCGAATCCCGACTGTACCAATGAGTTTTTCTGAACTTAAGTACAGTGATTAGTCACACCACGAGCTTTACGGTGAAGGAAAACATCGAGAGGAAACCTGCATACGTCTGAGAAGAAATTCAAAGGCGTATGTATAGTAGTGCTTGAGTAACGGCGATGGTGCCTGGCTGGAGGCCTAGGTCTCGCCATTGACCGGTTAAGTAGCAAAAGTTCCCGGAACTCACGCTACGAGAGACAATACAAAAAAAAAAAAAAAAAACGGCGATGGACTCACCATCTGTCACGTTGGCACCTAATATACCTCTGGCGGAAAGTGGGTGTGTGGGTATTACCTATACACCTCTGCCTACCCCTACATCCGCGTTAAGTGTGATTGTTGTTATTTGAAATTTGTTGAAAGTATTTTATTAAATATAGTTACTCCGGTGTAAGGTCATCATTTACATATATAAAAGATTTTTTTAAATCTTAAAATCGGTTAAGAAGTTTTTGAATTGATCAATTACAGACATATGACCATGTTGAGCCCCTAACGAGGTAGGCACGAGGTAGTTATATAAGATTAAGATGAGGTATATATATGTAACTGAGTTACCATCATGAGGAATCATTTTTATTTCAGGGTCGGCAGCGAGCGAGATTCCCTTGCTGTTGCAAGCGTCCATAGGCGGCAGTAACCGCTCACAGGCGGACAGGCATGCTTTTTTGCCACCCGTGTAGAATAAATATAAAAAAAACTGACGATCTGTACATATATATGTACTGCCTTATAATTTACGTTTTTCATTTTTATATTTAGATACCTATTTGACGTTTATACAACGTCATTCGTTTTAACTCATTATATGCAGCGGCCATATTATATTTCTTCTGAAAAAAAACTCTAATCATTGCATGTGCGTACGGAGAGTTTTAATTTCCCTATTGGTGTGATAAACGGCGGCCTGGCACGATACCTAAATAACGTGTATTATTAAAATTTCTAATGACTTCTGTAATTGAATTATTACATTAAATTTTAAGTATCATCTTATTGATAGCATATCTCATGTTCAAATTAAGTAGTCGGTGTTTTAGCTAGATATACAAATTAATAGATTTAGAAAGTTACTTTCATACATACGAAATAATTTTGTGATTAGACTTTCCAATAAATTTATGGAATATTCAATTATGATCACATATGTAATACTAGCTGCCCGCCCCGGCTTCGCACGGGTGCAATATTGATACTAATAATAATGTAAAAGATAAAAATGGTTATGGTGGTATATCCTTTAGAGATAATTAAATACAATCGCGGAGTTTTATATCGATCGTTGAAGATATACTACTCCGTAGTACATTCATTTGATCTATCTCTTAAGGTTTACCCAGCGTTTGCGATTTAAGCGCACAAAAATATGTGCCTATTTTTTAATAAATTTCTTAAATAAGAGAAAAAGAGGCGAATTTGGAATAGTCTTGGTTTCTGATTTTCATTAATATTGTTTGATATTTGAGCGTTCTTAGCTGACCTCTACATCACGTAAGGAATACTCCTACCAAATTTCAAGGCAATCGGCCTTAATTCCTGAAATTTCGTGATGAGTGAGTTCATAAATAGAATCTCCCCGCGTTCCACCTTGCGGGTGGAGTTTCATAAAATCCGATCCTTGCTGACCTCTACACCGCGTAAGGAATACTCTTACCAAATTTCAAGTCAATCGGCCTTAAAGTTCCTGAGATATCCTAATGAGTGAGTTCACAAAGGGATCTCCCTGCACTCCACCTTGCGGGTGGAGTTTTTCAAAACCCGTTCTTACCTGACCTCTATACCGCGTATGGAATACTCCTACCAAATTTCAAGTCAATCGGCCTTATAGTTCCTGAGATATCCTAATGAGTGAGCTCACAAATGGGATCACCCTGCACTCCACATTCCGGGTGGAGTTTCACAAAATCCGTTCTTAGCTGACCTCTACACCGCGTAAGGAATACTCCTACCAAATTTCAAGTCAATCGGCCTTACAGTTCCTGAGATTTCCTGATGAGTCAGTTCAAAAATGGGATCTCCTATATATATATATATATATAGATTGCAAGTTGCAGGTCATCTTATTAGAGGGATCCGTGCAAAGATTCAGCTTAACTTAGGCAACTATATTATTTACATTTCGAATCATAGTCCTCGCCCCTCTTGTAGGTAGGCAGTAAGATGAAGAACATTATTACTGCCTCCAAGCACGTAGCATTTCATGCTTCTCGTGCGAAGAATTTGTGTGAGCAGGTTTTGAAACAGCGACCATTTGAGAAAGAAACTACCAACGTTTTAAATGATCCGGCATTTTATTAAGAAAAATTACTGTCGCAGAACAGAGAAGTCAATCTGAAAGGCTTTATGCATCGATACCCTATTTTTAATATTTGCATTCCAGTAGTCAATTGATAAGCGATACGTATATATTAAAGTTTTCATATAATTATACACTGCTGACATAAAAGCTATACATCACGTGACGTTTGCATAGATATATATAGATATAAGTGAAACATATTTATAATTGATACCGGAAGGGAAATGGCTGGATGAACGTTGGAATCGTCTGGCACCCACATTACTTACTCGCACGTCAGAGATTGTCAACCGGAAGTAGGGTTGGAAGGATCATGTTATATAAATCATGAAATAAGGTTTATTAATTATGTGACCAAAATATGATAAGCAATTACTTAATCTGTGTGTGTTGATTAAAATATACTTCATCTTAGTTTTTTACTTAAATCTTTTTAAAAGGGACTATTTCAAGAATTTTGCTTCTGGCAGGGACCTTTGGTGATCCTTTGCTTCCAAATTGCGATTGTTGCTAACTGCTTCTCTAATTCGCCACCTCATTTAATATGTTGGTCATGGATTTTCATACGAGCGCGCTGATGTCTGTAACTTGTCTTCTGTGCATTTATTAAAATTGAAATACATTTTATTCATTTTTAGTCGTTTCAAGTAATACAGATATGGTTTTGAAAAAATCTTCTTCAAATATTTATGAGCGCACTTTATGACTCGTATTCGCGATATATATTCGACATCGTAGATCGTATTCAACAAAAAGTAACACACAAGTACAGAAAGTAACAATAAGTTGTACTAAAAAAACAATAATACAGTCACAGAGATATCGGGTAGATGACATTACCGACAGAATCGACCTGAATTACTTTAGATACCAAGCGGCATACAGTTCGAGCCGAATGTTTCCTGGCCGGCTGAGAGACCAGAAAAAAATTGCAGGGCCTTTAAATAAACGACGTAAATCAACGACATTCGACGACGAATATCAAAATATTTCTTTATCGCGTTGTCATAGATATACATATTAGCTGTTGTAAATTTCACTTACATAGTGTCTTGATGTCAGAGCATCCAGAATAAGGACTGAACCCAGAACTGTTTTGAAATAAGCTCTTAATGGAAATTATAATCTTAAAGCTGTACGGTACGATTGAATAAGTGTGCCTTACATATAGAAAGAGCCCATATTTCATCTGAGTTGCTTCTGCTATCGCGACAATGGTTCGGTAGTGAGCAATTACACTGAGCAAATCCTACTAAACCCACCACCTGTTCTCACTCCAATACTGTTAATAATGTTTGATATTATAAACATTTCAATTCAATTTTATTTCTTAAATGTACTCAATGAAAGTTGAAAGTTGTCTGGACACGGACGCCAAGAAGAGGACGACGAAAAATGAAATTTAGCTGCAGTGTGTACTGAGTTGAATTTAGAACGGGATTAAAGCTTAAGAGTCTACGATGTAGGATAGCGACCCACGCGCTTTCATTCATGGGAAATCTATAGGTTTATTTGTAATGAAATAGTTAGTTTATTTGAAATAAACGACGTGTGCTTGCGAGGCTAGCAGACGGCAGTTAGTCGGATACACGGGTGGTCTTTATAATGTGTTTATTGGGCCAACAAGTTTATCATACGTATGCAACTATTGTTGCTTCTTTATAACGTTATTAAAATTTGATCATTCAACAAATTTAGTTTTTTAAAGGCAGGCGTAAAATTTATATAAAAAAATATATTCGTATGATTTTTACCGCTTAAAACACCATTCGATACTAAAAGTAATAAATAATTACTTTTCATATATTATAATTATTATTTTGTTAAGTAAACAAAACGCCGTAGCAATTTTCCTGGGATACAAATAAGGGCAATTGCTACTACGGTTACCTTACAATGTTTTCCTTCACCGGAAAGCTCTTGACAGGCGCGTGTCGAAACATTGTACTACCAAATATCAGGAATGGAATTGGACCTGTAATCTGATTTTCGCAGGCTATTTAAGCCACTCAGTCACCTCGGCTCCTACAACAATTAGGTACCTAAGAAAATAAAATACTCATCATTTGAATGTCTTATACAAACAAACGCTTATTGCACTTTATCCGTCCCGTTACTGTAAGTGCTAACCTACACAAATTAGAAGTGTTGAAGGAATACAGTATAATATATGGACTCGAGCTGCATTCTAATTTGTTAGCATAAACTTAAAACAAAAGCTTTGAACCTGTCAAGCATGTTCCGCGGAGAAGACGAAATTATGGATATTCGTGACGCATACATTGACTGTTTTCTAAAATCAGATGATCGGAAGCGATCACTACAACCTTATACGTGTTATTTATACATAGCAAAACTTTATGGATAAATTTATTGATATTTATTGACGTTGTAAGTGATGTCTTACAAATGAGTTTCAAAGCTCTGCATAATTTATTTAAAATATTTTCGCGAACTTTTTGGGCATAAAATTATGCTAATGAGTAAACATATCGTTCTCTCATTCACTATTACACATAATAAAATATTATTATTGATGATTCAAACCTGACAGCCAAATCTGTGTCACGTGCCGTGAAATATCAAATATTATGAATATACTTATAGTTTGTATAATTTTAATACAGACATACATAGATTTCACCGCATCGAGTCTCTCTCTCACTGGGTAGCATAGAGGGTGGATCGCTAGTTCTCTCCAGACTTAGAGAGCTCATTCGCTTAATACACCAACATTAGTCTTTTCATTATCACCAGTTGTGAATACTCTTCACCTTACCATCCTCACCTTTGATCGATTTGATTTAGGTAGTGAGTCTTGGTCTTCCTCCATTTTTCACTCACTTTTGCATTGTAAGTACATCTGTTCCTTCAATATTTCTATCTACTTGTTCAAACCGACGTAACATGCCCCTCTTCATTTTTACGGCCACACGCTCATTCGTGCTAGTTACCTTGTGAATCTTTTTCATTGTGGATTCAATCTAACGCCGAGAACCAAGAAAATTCTTTATGCCAAGGGAACAAAAATACTTATTTTTGTTATGTGATTTGTGAAATAGTATTACAAACCATTAGAATTTAATTCAGAATGCGCCAATCTATAACAAGAGCTTCGTAAATAAATATTTTCTCTGTACCCAGAATAAAAATGATGGATTATTTAAAACTTAAAAAAAATGTGCGTGAAAAAAGCCGTTTCTTGGTATTGATATGTTTAATAACAATTATTAGTTCGGTAAAATACAAATTGCCATATCCAAATGTCATATTGTCCAAGATCTACCGAAGCGTCCCACCCACGGCTTGAAAAGCAGCAAAGTTCCGTAGTTTCAAGTACGGCTCATACTGAGTTTAAGTCCAAGATACTATCGCCTGAGAAATGCTGTAGTTAAGTTGCATACGACTTTGTAGCGTTTATTTGGTTATGTTACTTGTTATATGTATGTATGTTAATTAGTGTATGATCATTTTTAATCCTTATAAATACATAGATATATAAACATGTAATTGCATTAAATAACTTTACTTTTTCTACGTCCATATAACCCCGTTTTAGTATAACTTAGTTTAGAATGACTTATTAAACAAAAATATATATGTATATCCTTCACGCCTTCAGGGTAGGTAGGCAGAGGTATGTAGGTATCCACTCATACACCCACGAAGGTATCTCACACTTCTCAAACGTATGCAGGTTTCCTCTCGATGTTTTCCTTCACCGTAAAGCTCGTGGTGTGACTATTCACTGCACTTAAGTTCAGAAAAACTCATTGGTACAGTCAGGATTCGAACTTGCAATCTTTGTGTTGCAGGCAACACTTGAACCATTCGGCCACCACGACTCTATTGATATAATAAATATACTTTTTTATAATTATTATGTATTTATCAATTTGACAAGTCTTTAGTACAGAGAACTGGCGCTCTAACCACTCTGCCTACACGAGGGAAGACTGAGAGACACGGCCTGATAATATGTAGGTATGTATATACATGCCTACCGAATACAAACATTAACCTATGTACAGTGCGCACGTGCAAATAGATATCAGTCAGGTCGTAATAAATCATTTCGACACAATTAATGCTTTATTGTCCCAGCAGTCACGCTTAATCGTTCCTTTTGTGCCATAGTTAGATAACTAAACAACGATTTAGCATACTGCTATAAGGTTTCGTGTCTACTGATTGGTCTGATTGACAGAGCTTCGATATGCGACGTATTAAATCTGAAGTATTAACCTAATAACTAACCGAACTCAGTCTTATTCTGAGTGATAATGGAAATGTAAACATCGGCAATGGTTGAATTAATATTGAAATTCAATTCCAAATCATCCTGCTTGGACTCCTGAGTCCTTGGACACTCAAAGCCCGCACTCGGTCCCGGATAGATGCGTTCGAAATGTGGTGCTGGCGGAAAATGCTGGGAATATCATGGACAGCAAACCGCACCAACGCATCTATCCTTAAAGAATTAAACATCCAAACTCGGCTCTCCACAAAATGCCTCCAGATACTACTTCAGTACTTCGGACACGTGGCTAGAAGAGATCCAGACAATCTGGAAAAACTTATTGTTGTTGGTCACGTGGAAGGATAAAGGAGTAGAGGAAGATCTCCAATCAGGTGGACCACCGCCGTCAAAGATATCACCAAACGAGACATACCAACTGCCATCAGACACGCAGAGTGCCGCAGCTCTTGGAGAGGCCTAGTCCAGCAGGCCACTCATGGTGGTCACGACCCTCAGACATGAGGAATCGATGAAGAAGAAGAAGAATCACAACAACGTCTGAATTTCTTCTCAAATGTATACAGACAGTGCGAATAATCACAGTGATAAAGTACTGAAAAATCTTACTCTTATCGTCGGGGTTTTAACATGCCATCTGTGCGATTCACGCAACTTTTCTTTTCATAATATGCATTTAATTTTAATTAAAATACATGTGTATTTAAGAGCTGAGGCAAATTCATTTGTCCTATTTTAATTGTGGAGTATCATCATAATAAAAACGTTAGATGTTGATCTTGACTTAGTCCTGTTACCTGATTTTGGCGTGGTGAAGACTTGGCAAGTTTAACTGTTTCCAGACTAGGAGTTAATGAATACAAATAAGTGTATAACTAATGATTTTGATTAGCAACAATTACAATAAACTGTCGTCATCCTTATTTCGATTTGAACGCAAGAACAATGATGCACAGCATTATGACCTACCTTATTTATTGACTTGTAAATGAGCCGAGAAGTAAAATACTATAGGTACGTGATTTATGACGGATTGGTTTCCTTAAGAGTATCTGTAATTTATGCCATAGCATTTTACCGTTCGTCCAAAGAGATACAAAAACTTTTAGTTGTATGATTATTTTGCTGTTTTTAAGGAAAACATCGAGACGAATACTGCATAATTTTGAATAGAAATTCAAAGACATGTTGCAAGTTGCGCTTGAGAAACCGTGAAGGGCTCGCCATCTGTCACATTGGCACCTAAATATATCTCCGGCGAAAAACCACAAGGTCTGCAAAGACCTCTGCCAATGACCAGATGCTGTGTCCAGCGGCTTTACCCGCGTTAGTTAAATTAATATATGTATATGATCGCTTCAATCCCCAATTATGTGTAGACTAAAACCATTCTCAATAAATGGCTTCTTATGCGGAAAACATATTTTTTCCCTTTCTTTAGAAGACGTGGTGGCCGAGTGGTCCGAGTAGTTACTTGCCTGCGACACTAAGATCGCAAGTTCAAGTCCCGACTGCACCAATGGGTTTTTCTGAACTTAAGTACAGTGATTAGTCACACCACGAGCTTTACGGTGAAAGAAAACATCGAGAGGAACCTGCATACGTCTGAGAAGCAGGCTTAAGCTTTTACGCTTTTACGGATTTAAACATTTTCTTAGAAATAAGCGTCGAAAGCTTATTGACCTGATTTAGGTCAATAAAGCTTTCAACAACAAAGATGTGAAGATATATTTGTATGTAGAATCAAAGATAAATATAAAAATGCATTTCATAGTCCTCATACATTTTATTTTAACTGTCAAGTAAATAAAGAAACCACTAATCCAAAAAGCCATAAATTATTTCCTTATTCGTAATAAATCTCACATTAAAAGCATTGAGACAAATGTAACGGGTATCGTATCAATCGAATTAAATTAATTGTATTCAATTTAAACACTGCAACTTAGACCTTATGCCATCAGTGTTAAAGGTATCTGATTATGATCAACATTGTTCCCTTAGTTGATACAAGTTCACAACATTGAAGGGCACATTTAAATTTCTCATTTGCATGCTCAGAGTCGAATGTCGATTGAAATAGTTTGCAAATGACGTCATCAGTGATGTAATGTGATTCTCATCGTTCGTGTCGTGTCTGACAGGTCGTGTCTATGTAAAGGCTATTTTAAACGATACAATTGATTTGGTATGACATACTTAAGAATGTATTACTTTCAACCTATTACTGCATAAATCAATGTGCTGTGCAAAGCACAATTTGGGAAAAGCGCAATTTTTGTTTTATTTCATATGTAGGTAAAATTTAGCAAGGCCCCCAAGCCGTGGCGACCGAGTGGCTCGAGTAGCCGTCTGTAGCACAAAAAGCGCCACTTTAAATCCCGAATTTACCAAAGTTTTTCTGAACTTAAGTACCTTCACTGATAAATCTCACCACGGGCTTTACAGTGAAGGAAAACATCGAGACGACGCCTGCATACGTTTGAGAAGACATTCTAAGACGCGTATATTCATTTATCTCCGGTGAAAATTGGGTGCGTGGGTACTACCTGCACACCTCGGGGACCTGTGGGAAGGCGTGAAGAAGACATTATATCAATCATATAAGTGTCTCCTGTAGTGACTAAAGATTTTTGATTTGAAGGTGAATAACAATTAAGCTCCGTACACCATACCACCGTAGGAATCCACAGAATTAATAATTGCCCAGGACCTTTAGCTAAGACGCACGAATCTAGAGGTATGTCTACATGGTATTAATTACCTTTGCACGACGTATAAACGCATTGACATTTAATAAGGCTGAATCAATTATTAATTTATAACAAATTACAAGTGTCATGATGTCATCGATTTATTTCAAAGAGAGCTTTGTCAACAATAAAACGATTTACAGGAAGTAGTTCCAGATTTATTTTGTTTGTGACTAATCGCCTATGGACGCTTGCAACACCAAAAGTAGCGCTCGCGTGCTATTGACCCTAAAGAAATTTTTACATGCCCTTCTTGAAGAACTCCATATTCTATTCTAATACTTGACACAAATGAAATAAAACCTAACCTGCGAATAATCAAAATGTTTGTTACCTTCTCTAAGCGAGATATGCTGTAGCCCTCTTATCATGAGAGGCTTCAAGTATAAGACGCGAAACCTCTTTTGGAGCATATCCCCCATCAGTCTCCTCAACGTCCTTGGCAAGATTTACGAGAGACTTATCTACAATAGATTAAAGAGTTTTGCAGACTCTAAGAAAGTCATACCTGACCAACAGTTCGGTTTTCGAACCAAACACTCTTGTGTCCAACAAGTCCACCGTATAGTGGAAGACGTCAGTAGCGGCTTCCAACTCGGTTATACCACGGGTATGCTCCTCTTCGACGTGGCGAAGGCATTCGACAAGGTCTGGCACAACGGCTTAATATACAAGCTGTACCAGTTGGGCGTGCCGGACCGTCTAGTACGCATAGTACGGGACTTTTTGTCGAACCGCTCCTTCCGCTACAGAGTCGAGGGCACACTCTCTTCCCCCCATCCCATACGAGCAGGAGTACCGCAAGGCTCAGTGCTCTCGCCACTCCTATTCACGCTTTATACTAGCGACATTCCCCTCCATAGACGAGTTAAAAGCGCTCTATTCGCCGATGATACGGCTATCTACTACAAAGGTAGAACTCCCGAGGGAATTCACGACAACCTCCAATCCGCGGTCACAGCCCTGGGGCGGTGGTTCCGGAAATGGAGAATTGAAGTGAACCCCACCAAAAGCGCAGCCATTCTATTCTGGAAAGGCCTCGAACGCCCACGGGTAGCCCCCATCACCCTCTTCGGCAAACCCATTCCGTCACCACGTAAAGGCGGTACGCGCGCGAGCCGCCTTCGCGCTCGGTAGACTTCACAGCATGTTGAATGCGCGAAGTAAACTCTCATTGAAATCCAAGGTGAGGATTTACACGACGTGCATTCGACCAATCATGACATACGCGGGTGTAGTGTTTGCACACACTAGCAAGTCAACACTTAACCCCTTGCAAGTGCTCCAAAGCCGGTTTCTCCGGAGAGCCACAGGTGCCCCGTGGTACATGCGCAATAGTCAACTCCACGTTGACCTCAAAGTCCCCACTATATAACCCCCTCGTCGTATCGGCCGCCCGATACACTCCTTCCCTTATCTCGAAGATAAGGCGTCCAAGACACGCCGTCATCGAACCGGATGACGACATAACGGTCCTCCAGGACGCCCGACAAAAACATACCAACACTACACAAAACCGACCACTGTTCCGTCCTCGCCGACGAGGCTCGACGCGAGTAAGCCGTAATGTTCCCCCCCGACCCCCGCCGCAAACGCCGGCCCGCGCCGAGCCTGACGCGCAAATCCCGCCCCCAAATAATATTTAAATAAAATTACCAGTCCAGCCCAGCTCCCTTGCTCGCGATCCAGCAACGCCCTAAGCCGAGGTTCGTACCCCACAGGGGGTGCCCTTAGCTGTGTTGCTTAGAAATAAAGTGCCTGGCTGGAGGCATAGGTCTTGCCATTGACCGGTTAAGTAGCAAAAGTTAGACAATAAAAAAAAAAAAAAAAAAAAATGGAGCATATCTCGTTCAGAGAATCAGCATTGCTTTCCAGCGTGGCAATGCTGCTAGTCTTCTTAGCGTGGTGCATACCGATTTGATTCAAATATTTCATCTGTAAGTAGTTAGTTTTGATACTGTTTTTTTATTGTAAATAAACACGAATAAGACAGATATAAGAACAAATTTTTTTTGTTAATTAATCAATAAAGTTAATAAATCAATAAATAGTTGACTGAAGATGTTTGTCTATATATTTCGTTTAGCTTCGATAAATAATCATGTTTGAATATACATGATGGAAAGTTTAAAGTCCATTTGTATTCTGCGTATCTCCTGTACAACTTCAACTATGTCAAAATCTGTAAAAGCAAGCAAGCCTTGAAGTGTTTTAATAAACATATATTAATGAAATTGTCATACAAATAACGGTACTAGCTTTATTTTAACACTATCTCTCGTTTATTCATTACATCACATTAAGAATCCAGTATTCTGTTTGTCTGGCTTCGCACGAGTTGCCATTTAAAAAACTAAAATATTTTGGATATTTTATACATACATATTTATTAAACTTCCTCGAAATAAATCTAATTGAGGTAAAAACCGCACCAGAAAATCAATTGATAGACAGATATCTTTCAGATAGACAGAAAGGACGCGTCATAAATAATAATAATAATAATATATCCTCACGCCTTCCCACAAGGGTCCCCGGAGGGGTATGCAGAGGTGTATAGGTAATACCCACACACCCACATATATAATTATTTAATTATTATTATAAGCAGCTATTAACAATTTAACCAAAAATTCACGAATATCGCAAAAGCAGTGCAGTATTATTGGTATACGTTTTCATTCGTTAAACGGTTCACAAAGATCAAACATAAGAATGTAATTTTACTGAAACCTATAACGCAACCATCTCGATTCGAAACAAGGGATTTATTTAATTGTAAGCCAGTGAATGGTTTAAGAGATATTGTACCAGTCACGGCTCTCGAGGGCTATAGTGGCGGTTAATATAAGTAATTTATGTTTTAAACATAATATTTATGTCTATTTACGTAGTCTGTGCCATTTCCGTGAATGGTATGCCTGGCGACAATGTTTGCGATAAGACGACGAGAAAATACCGTTTCGAGGGTGTGGGGACCTACAGTTCAACTTAAAGTCACTTTTGTAGTAATATATTCAAATAGCTGTGATCGTTTCATGCACGTTATATAGAAAATCAGTTTGTATTCTACTGTTTGCTGTTGCGAGCTTGTTAAAAGCCACGATACTTGTTATAAACTCACAATGTGACAGAACTCTTTGCATGTATTGTATGTAGTATATATAATGCTATCCACCAAGACGCGCCCCACTATTCTTCCTCATAGTTAATTGTAAAAGTGCGCAACCTTCCACTAATGTTTGAGTATTGTCGGTACACACTGATAACCTATGAGTGCACACGCACACTACAATTAATACACTCGGGTCATACTCCTGGCACTTGCGTTGAAGACTTGCGGGAAAGCATGCATATATATTTTATACACTAGCTGTGCCCGCGACTTCGATATCAGTGTTTTGGATGCTATTTGCGTTGAAAAAGGTCCCAATCACATATTTTCTCATATATCTTCCATGTACAGACAGCGATCCGTAACATTTTTATTATATGTATAGATATACGTACCTATATTTTATGAGCAAAAGAAGTCTGTCGGTCTAGAGAGAACTGACGTTCTACTCTCCCTGCCTACCCCATGACGGACTTGGCGTTATGATATTATGTATGTACACATATTTAAAAATAATGTTTACATCTTTGATGAATGTGATCGAAGCGAAAGAGGTATGTAAGTCTAAAGAGAACTGGCGCTCTATACTATCTGCCTACCCCGTTAGGGACTCGGCGTGATGATATGTATGTTCATCTTTAATTAAACTATTCTTCATCTTATGTGTTTTAAAAAATCTCCAAAAGCCAACCTTATAATCCTAAGGAATACAATGCTTAAATCAACATGTAGTTATGATACAAGTAAAAAAAGGGTATGTTTGAATAACGTCTCATAGTTCCATGAATGTCATAAGCGATAATGATCGTGGCACAACATGCCCTGACATATGTATACTAGCATAGCGTGATATCATTATCTACGGGAAATCTCCACCATACTCCCCGTTGACCTCAAAGTCCCCACTATAAAACAGTTTATGAAAAAACGTCATTTCGATTCTGCTGTAAATCACCCCAACCCCCTCGTCGTATAGGCTGCCCGATACACTCCTTCCCTTATCTCGAAGATACGGCGTCCAACACATTCCGTCATCGAACCGGATGACGACATAACGGTCCTTCAGGACGCCCGACAAAAACATACCAACACTACACACAACCGACCACTGTTCCGTGCTCGCCGGCGAGGCTCGACGCGAATAAGCCGTAATGTTCCCCCCCGACCCCCACCGCAAACGCCGGCCCGCACCGAGCCAGACGCACAAATCCCGCCCTCAAATAATACTTAAATAAAATGACCAGTCCAGCCCAACTCCCTTGCTCGCGATCTAGCAACGCCCTAAGCCGAGTTGCCCTTAGCTGTGTTGCTTAGTACTAAAGTGCCTGGCTGGAGGCCTTGGTCTCGCCATTGAACGGTTAAGTAGCAAAAGTTACGAAATACTACACAAAAAAAAACATTATCTACGGAAAAAGTTTTCCGCAGCGCACATTATTGCCATACAAATTATAGATATCGGATATCGTGAACGCTAACAGATTAGGAGTTTATCTAGAGCCGCTAATATACTAACATGGCGCCTAATATAGACCTTCTCACGTCGTTATGTGCAATAACCTTTACGTAAAAATAGGCCACTCCCGTTGGTTACATCTAGTAATCGTATGCTAATCATAATAAAAACAAATTGAATACGACACTTGATGAAGCAAAAACTATACAGTATATGATTGGAGTCTTAATGGTTGGGCTACATTACTCCGGTGTGACGTCACCAGCCCACCAGACTCACAGGTGCCGGTAACATGTTCTCATTTACATTCTCGACGTGTCCCCATAGATATCCCAAAATAAACTTTAAAATTTACTGACGAGAGCTTAAAGTTATTTGATCCCATGGTACGTTATTACGTTTTAGGAATACATACATCTACAATGATAAAGCTACACCAGATATTCGTGTTTCTAGACTTATTACTTATCGATAGCCGGCAAAGAAACGTTATCGCTATTAGTAACAATGGGAAGGGTAATGATTCACTCAGCGTAATGTTTTACATACAATAATAGTACAGGCACCCACGGTTTGGCAAAACTATGTTGTTAAACGGTATTAAAAAGGCGATAGGGAATCAATTATGCGACCCATCACTTCATAACTGCACTTCTTCTTGTCGTGTTATTGCCGGTTTTATCGCTATAAAACCACTAAAACAATATATGAATAAATACAATAAGAATTAATATATATACCTGTGGCGGAAAGTGGGTGTGTGGGTATTACCTATACACCTCTGCCTACCACTTTGGGGACCCTTGTGGGAAGGCGTGAGGATATATTATATTATTATTACATATTTATTATTTATTATTACAATAAGAATTATAGAGAAGGGCTATTATGGTTGAGAGCAATAAAGAACAAAACAATTTATCTACCCAGACACAAGTGATTGAACACCGTATGGGAATGTCAAACGTGAGATCCACAAACATATACAGATTAATGTAGATGAAAAGAGGTCTGTAAGTCTGATGCGCTCTACTAATACCTGTCCAGCTCGCGAGGACCTTAGCAATTACATGTATGTATGTAAAAAATATGTATTTATGTATATGTATTAGTCTCATAACGAAATCTTATTAGCTTTAAATGTACGGCACCATTTACTTTCCGTTACTTATACAAAACTGTTTTACTTTCTAATTCATATACCTACGAGTTGATAATATTAATAGGCAAGTCAATTAACTTAAATACAATCTGGCAATTAATTTGCAATGATAATTGCACTTAAAGGGCAAATGTTAACAGCTACTAAATGTGCACTTAGAATCTTGGCATGGCATAAATTTACCAATATGTATTTGATATTCACGTAGTTATACATATGTATATCTGAGCCAAGTGAGTAGCTCTTATATATAGCAACACAAAGGTTGTGTGATCGAATTCTAACTGTACCAAACAGTTTTTAAGAAGTAATTAAAACTCGTAATTTAAGTGCCAACGTGGGACATATAATCCATCTTCTCTTTGTTTTTGGACTCTCTGATTTAGCATCACTTACGGTTATGATCCTTCCCAGATCTGTGCAGGTTCCATATTATCCTTCCTTCACTAAACTCGCTTACTATTCAAGGCAAGAATTACTCCACTTATGTTAATATTGATTGTGATTTGCAAGAAAGTATTTACGTCTTCGTTGATCAACCTATTGGCTGATTCACCAGCGCCATAAGGCGAGTTCAGAGAGCGTTTACAAATAGTTTCAAGTACATACCTAGCCATTGGCTCGTAATTTTACTCACCGGTCACATTCTACTTTGGTGTCTAGAACTAATTGGCGACTCATGTCTGAGACCTAAGGACTTTATGAGGGAAATGTATAGAGTTGACTTTTGTTGCTACACAAGGTAAACACTTTGTCAGCTCAGTCGTTCTAGAGTCATTAAATAAGACAGTAATCAATTTATTGGTTGGCAAAGCAAACTGACCCTTACCTAAACAGAGAGCCTGTTATAGGCATCAATGAGGTCAATTTATTAAAATGTGTTGCAAGAGATATCTTCACTCCTTCCTACAAGAGTTCCCGAAAGGAGTAGGCAAAGGCGTAACATGCTCTCTTTTTACCGGAGATATATTTAGTTGCCAACATAACAGACGGTGAGTCCATCGCGTTTACTTAAGCACGAGTATACGTCTTCGATTTTTTTCACAAACGTACATATGCAAGTTCCCTTCACTATATACTTACTATCACTGTACTTCAGTTAATGAAAACTCATTGGTACTGTCGAGATTCCAACGTGCCATCTTAGCGTTGCAAGTTACTCAAACCACTCGGCCACCACGGCCAATTAGATAAAACCATTTAAATTTCATCAGCTCTCTAATTGTACTTAAAATATCAGCAAGTCTTCAAGAAAAGCAAGTTGAAACGAAGCCGACAACTGAACGGGTACAACCAAGTGCTGACATGTAATTTGTCAAGCAATTTAAATAATATGCATGATTATATATCTATTAAAGGCACAAGACGTGTTGATATTGAGCTAATAGGGAGAGGTCTTGTATTGTAGGCTTCTTGGGTTTGATTTCTATAGCAAATATGATGAAAGTGAAACTCAAAAGGAAAGGGTAATTTTTTTTTTATAAAATTTGATTGCAAAGATTCAGCGTTTGTGGTAGTTCTACCTACATAAGTGAAACCGAAATAATAATTTCACTTATATTCTTTATATGAATGTGTACGTATTCCAACTACATATTGCAGTTAGTCCTGTTCTGTGTGTTATTTCTACCGCTGTTTTAGGACGTTCACAGCACCCAGGCTATAAATCTTAGGCTGCTGGACCTGCAAAATCTTATGACAACCCTGTTGATGAAGGTTATGCTGTACTCTCTAAGGGAAACCTCAATAGTTATTTAGAGTTAAGCTATATTTTCAGTTGTTTTTTTTGTTAAATTATATTTATATACAATGTGGGTGGGACGTGGGTACCTGGCACCTGGTATTATATAGTCTAATTGGTCTAGACTAGACCTCAGTTACAGTAGCAATTGTCAGACCTATTTCAGTGTTTTAAATTCTTCTAGACTGTGATAGAGATTGACATAGAAATATCATTAATATCCAATCATCTGTCGGAAGCAGCGACCCGCAGCTCAACCTGCTTTTTGAAGAACGGGGGTTCTATTTGGTATAATTGTTCACCAATCTATCTACTAACCGCACGTTAAGTAGCTTAAGTACGGAAAAAAGCAATAAAGGCAAACCTACTCTCAGTTTAAGAAAATTATACTTAATGAGAATTATTTCTTTGCGAAAAATAATAAAAATAAAATAAATTTAAAAATGTTTCCCACGACTGACATTACAAGCGAAATTCCGTCGAAGCCGATACGTGTTTATGTCTTGTCGTAATTGACTTGTCGTGTCAAATTACCGTTTATTAGTTGTTACGATATCGCCACCGTGGCTTATTATTTATCCTGACATATACTTATCTGGGTCTGGTTGACAATTACGAGGTGTATGTACCCACCGTTGACATCCTACTTCCCACTAATATTATAAATGTAAGTGTGAAAGTGTATGTTTGCAAATTATCAGCATCTCAAGGAGATATACGATTAATGGATGCAAAGCCGTGGAAGTTGAGTAGCGCGAGTGTCGCCTGCAACGCAATGATTACAAGTTCAATTCCTACTATCCCAATGATTTATTCACGTCATGATTAATCATGCCACGAGATTCCAGTGGGGGAAAACATCGTGAGAGAACCATCATACGTTTGAGAATAAACTTAAAAACGTATAGTTGGGACCTAAATATATCTTTGGAAAACTGTGCCACGCTTCACCGTAGCATATTGTGGTTGCATGAATGAGATTTACCGTTAAACTTATGTATATACAATCCTTATTGTAAGCAATCCTTGTAGCGGATTGAATATTGTGTCAAAATTAGAGCCCAATCAGTGCAGAACTTTTAAAGTATTTTAAGCGTGCACAAACCAGCTTATCATTTTAAATATGTAGAGTGTAGTTAGTTTATTAGTATTATATTTAATTAATAATGTCACTTTTACAGAATATGCAAATAATTGTAAGATTTTGTAACGACAAGGTATTTGTGGTGACTTTTGCACGTTGGCCCTAGTGTAATGTAGGTATAGTAAATGTAGCCAACTCGATACCGCCGGCATAAAACATCAGCGTAATGAGCATATATTATGTATAAGTGTCATTATCTACGTAAAGTATGTTATTTATCACATCTACCCGAAGAGCCACTGAGTACATTTGAGTCAGTAAGCTTCGTGTGTGATATCAATAAAATCTTCATTTATATGAACGCACATGGCCAAGATAATAATAAATATGATTAGGGATGGTAAGCGCGAGCGATACCGCTGGTATTGCAACGGTACATAGGCGGCGGTAACCGCTTTCTATCAGGCGGATTGCATGCTTTTTTGCCACCTTAGTAGTTGTAACTTTTAATAAAAAGAGAGAAACAAAGTGGAGACACGAGCCATCACAATTGTCTGACACTGGTTTTAACTTCTTCCGTTTTCACAAATAACTACCTTAACAAATTGACAATTGAATTAGTATAGATGTTTTCCGTGACTAATCATGTACCCACCATAATTGATCAGTTGCTAAGTAAATCCGGGAGTAATAACACATTATGCCAAATAGTGCCATAAGTCCTTATTGAGTATTTATTTATTTATTATCTTCTTATAGCTACTCCTTGCTCGCGAACCAGCAACGCCCTAAGCCGAGGTCCGACCCCACAGGGGGTGCCCTTAGCTGTGTTGCTTAATACTTAAGTGCCTGGCTGGAGGCCTAGGTCTCGCCATTGACCGGTTAAGTAGCAAAAGTTCCCGGAACTCACGCTACGAGAGCTACAAAAAAAAAAAAAAAAAAAAAAAAAACTTACAGCTACTCTTACAGATTATAGCCTAAATCGGTTCTGAAGCCGATTAACTACAAGTAAACTTATATACTATAGCACAAGTATGCCTAGAGCACTAGGTTTCTTTCTTTATTTATGAGTGGTTCGAGTGTTGCCTGCAACACAAAGATGGCGAGTCGACTCCTGACTGTACCAATGAGTTATTCTGAACTTAAGTACAGTGATTAGTTACAACACGAGCTTTACGGTGAAGGAAAACATCGAGAGGAAGCCTGCATAGGCATGTGAAAAAATCCAATGGCGTATAGTCGTCTTGAGTAACGGCGACGGACTCGCCATCTATCACGTTAGCACCTAAAATATATCTCCCTTACCTTCCCCTTATCTTCCCTACCTAAAATATATACCCTTGTGGGAAGGCGTGAGGATATATTATATATATATATACTCACGCCTTCCCACAAGGGTCCCCGAAGGGGTATGCCTAGGTGAATAGGTAGTACTCACTTTCCACCAGAGATATATTTTAGGTGCTAACGTGATAATAAATTATGTACATATATATATATATATATATATATATATATATATATATATACATAATTAATTTTACGTCAAAGTCCTGAAATAAGCTGGAACATATCTCAACCAGAGAATCAGCATTGCTATCCAGCGTGGCAATGCTTGTGTTTTATTATGGCACGTCGCCGCGGGATGCCCGGTCAAAGCTTTGGGTCAAAGCGTGCGAAGCCGGGGCAGACCGCCTGTTTAAATATATGTTCTGAACTGAATCGTCATTAAATCCTGCTTATTTGATTAGGAAAGGATATCCGACACGCTATAAAAACGTTAATAGCACTTACTATGTACTTGGCAACCATTATTTTAACTTCGTTACAATACAACTTAATAATATGTGTGGTAAATCGAATTAAATTGGGAAAAAGGCTTACTTCCTGCTGACGCCAAAGCAATAGTCGTAGACGGGGTTTTCCTTAATTCGTACATTTGTGATGGATTAGTCTAATTCATATTGTGCTGTTCTTATCCGTTTGTTTTTATGGCATAGGTAGCGGATTTCCGGCTTACAACAAGTGAAGAGCGGTTGGCTAGTGCCGTCAGTTTGAGAGTTTGTAAAATCGTATTGTAAGCGTTAATAAGTTGCGGTTGTTAATAACCATTTTCCATCGGGTGGGCCGTATGCCTGTTTGCCACTCTTGTTGTATAAAAAAAAACTTCACGCCTTCCCATAACGGTCCCCGAAACGGTAGCAGAGGTGTCACTCAATACCATATACTCGCCCCATATACATACATACATGTATATCATCCGACGAGTTACTAACGGGGTAGGCAGATTGTTAAGCGCCAGTTCTCTCCAGATTTACAAACCTCCTTTCCTTCGACCATATTCATCAGTCTCTTCATACATGCTCATCGGTTTTATGTTATAGATTTCGCCAATCTTACTTCACTCTTCTTTTGTAAATGTCCATATATTTAAGTGTTTAATAATGTTCTAAAGGATAATAGCATCGCTTTGTTTGTCAAGTGCAAAGTGTTGAACTAAATCAGTAACAATGAATAACAATTATTTTCGTAATAACATGTTTAAATAAATAAATAATCGTCGAAGATGGGTGTCATCTTCATTTTCATTATTGTTATGTGTCTGTAATCCTTCGATTGTATAACGTAAAGTAGGTACTATTCAGGAACATTTCCAAAGTTTTATGTCTGTGAGTGATACATTTACCTGCATAGCATAATATAATTGCGTGATGTTATCTTCGCGCCTCCCCACCAAGGGTCCCCGAAGGGTTAGACAGAGGTGTATTATAGTGAACATCTCCATTCTGCGAAATATGTATAACCCGCATTTTGTATAGTAAAATGAAATAGATATTGCCTAGAGATATATATAAATAGATATAGATTCACGTAATATTTAATAGGTCATGACTAAAACCGCAGAAGGGCGTGCTTACACATCATAAATAACTTTTTATCTTCCGCTCGTAGAGCGCAGCTGAGTCAACGTCAAACCAATATTGAAGCAAAATCTCCATACAAGGCCATTAACAATGAGTATGAGGCACCGAAGAAAAATCTGCGATTAAGGAAATGGGCTTTTAATAACACTTCGTGAGTGGTCTGCTTTCAGACGTTCTCAAGTTACTCATTATTATAATATGAATTTGATCGGCAATGATCCCTTCATTCGTGAAGCTTTTTTTGGGATTCTCGCATTATAAATATGTTTTGTGATATAATGCGTACAATTCTATACCTATATATCAAGTACATATACGTATATCTTTTATTTATATATAGTTCATCTCTGTATATCAAGAGCCGTGGTGGCCGAGTGGTTCGAGCAGTTGCCTGCGACGTAAAGGTCGCAAGTTCGAATCCCGTCTGTACCAATGAGTTTTTCTGAACTTAAGTACAGTGATAAGTCACACCACGAGCTTTACGGTGAAGGAAAACATCAAGAGGAAACCTGCATACGTCTGAGAAGAAATTCTAAGGCGTATGTATAGTCGTGCTTGAGTAACGGCGATGGACTCGCAATCTGTCACGTTGGCACCTAATATACCTCTGGCGGAAAGTGGGTGTGTGGGTGTTGCCTATACACCTCTGCCTACCCCTTCGGGGACCCTTGTGGGAAGGCGTGAGGATGTATTATTATTATATTATTATCTCTGTATACGTCAAGAGTTTTCGTAACCGGCGTGCATCTGGGAAGACTGATTAATGTGAATGAAGTGAAAGAGATCTCTAAGTCTTGAGATGTGCTTTACTCTCTCTGCCTACTCCGAAACCGACGAGCATATATGAAGAGACTGATGAATGTGAACTATGCCAAAGAGGTATGTATGCCTAGAGAGAACCGGCTCTCTATACTCTCTCCCTATCCAGTAAGGGACTTGGCGTGATAATATGAATTTATGTACATTACTACTAAGCCGTCATATTACGACTTTGACCCGAATTCACACTCCTAACTAAAGCTTATTTGCCACTGTAGACCCAACTCGACAGTATCCGCTTTTCTACAACCAAACCTTCACATCACGTGTGTCTTTACAAAGTAGGTTATGAATCAATTAGAGATAATTGAAAGATTGATGACAATTCACTTACATAGATATAAACTTGAGTATGTAGTACTATAAACTTGATTGAACTTGTTACCTACACCTTTTAAATGATTCACCCATGGATATTATCGATATTTTTTTGAATTTAGAAAACTGGGTTCAGCTTTCGTGCGGTGAAATGTTCTAGAGCGTAGGTGTAACGTTTTTTTAATAATAATTTTCCTTTGTTCCGATGTTACATTAATACATCTATTGATAATGTTACGTTGACACTTAAATATATATAATAATATAATATATCCTCACGCCTTCCCATAAGGGTCCCCGAAGGGGTAGGCAGAGGTGTATAGGTAATACCCACACACCCACTTTCCGCCAGAGGTATATTAGGTGCCAACGTGACAGATGGCGAGTCCATCGCCGTTACTCCAGCACGACTATACATACGCCTTTGAATTTCTTCTCAGACGTATGCAGGTTTCCTCTCGATGTTTTCCTTCACCGTTAAGCTCGTGGTGTGACTAATCACTGTACTTAAGTTCAGAAAAATTCATGGGTACAGTCGGGATTCGAACTTGCGACCTTTGCGTCGCAGGCAACTGCTCGAACCACTCGGCCACCACGGCTCTCATAAATATATCCAAGGCAAAAAATGGTGTTATTTCATCTACACTCATCCTTCGGGAACCGTATAGGAAACGTATTTGAGGGATCTCAAATACGTGATGGGATACTTTAATTTTTTTATTCCTTAGTAAAGCTTACAGGATTTTAATGACACAAATTAAGCAAAGCTTGTGTTAAGGTAAGCTAGACAACGATATATTTACGCTAAGACATAGTTATATACATAAATATAAGGCCATCCAATACCAGTACAAACACTGTGTTCATCACACAAATATCTTCCCTCAGCGGGAATCAAACCCGACCTCAAGCTTCATAGTCAGGTGCTCTGACCACTTAACCAGACGGCCGTCCAAATATAAATCACGTTCGCTTATAAATATCGTTAATATAATATTAATCACGTTATACCATCTCTGACAGCCCCATAAGGACTCGATGTGGTTAACATAATCACGTCGAGGTTCTTATATAAGTTTTATTATAAAACTATGTTAGCTTCAACTATATTTATATGGAGAAAGCTAAGTCAACAACACTCATATAAATATAGAGAGATAAATTATAATAATAAATAATATATCCCCACGCCTTCCCACAAGGGTCCCCGAAGGGGTAGGCAGAGGTATATAGGTAATACCCACACACCCACTTTCCGCCAAAGGTATATTAGGTTCTAACGTGAAAGATGGCGAGTCCATCGCCATTACTCAAGCACGACTACACATACGCCATTGAAATTCTTCTCAGACGTATGCAGGTTTCCTCTCGATGTTTTCCTTCACCGTAAAGCTCGTGGTGTGACTAATCACTGTACTTAAGTTCAGAAAAACTCATTGGTACAGTCGGGATTCGAACTTGCGATCTTTGTGTCGCAGGCAACTGCTCGAACCACTCGAGAGATATATACAGTAAAAATTGGCTGCAATGTAATGCAAAAATATTTACTTGTTGCAACATTGGCAATTGCCATCTTAGCATGTCTTACAAATTACCAGATTGGGTGTGCAAGAGCCATCTCGCTGGCTGTAAAACTAAATGACGCATAACATAGCGTAGCTATTTGACTGTGCCGCCAGTGTCATATATCTTTGTTTGAACTAAACATCCCATTGAGAAACAAAACTATAGACTTTCAGACATTTCTTGCACGCTTTAAATTGTATATGGACACCTGTATTCAATTCTAGTTCTTATCGTCTATAACTTTAAAAGGATTTATCTTATTCACGTGGATGTAAATGAAGCAAAACAATAACGGAAGCTCTAAAAGTTCGTTATTATTATTTCGTGTGTTTAATTTCTCAAGCTCTTACTTAAGTTTGTGTTATAATTTACAGAAAAATAAATTAAGAAAGATTGACAAGATTAAGAAGACGAAGACACGACGAACCGTGTTGAGTTTTTGGTTCCAAGGTTTGAGGATGAATTCCCCGTCGATAGCGACATGTACGGCTGTAGAAGGTAGCCGTGGGCATCATGATATATTACGCAAAGAAATAATTACGTACCATCTAAACACCAATAGAATTTATTATACATGAAACATGTATGAGTACATTGCAAGCTGAGCCTATCTAATCTCTTATTTACTCACGGCTATTTAAATAGGCTCTTGTTGTTTGTTCCGAGTAAATGATTAGTTATAAAACAACTCTAGTTTAAACTTGTACAATGTTGTTATATTTTTACGTTTTATTCAATCCTGTAAGCTTTATACAGGATTTTAATGACACAAATTAAGCAAAGCTTGTGTTAAGGTAAGCTAGACAACGATATATTTACGCTAAGACATAGTTATATACATAAATATAAGGCCATCCAATACCAGTACAAACACTGTGTTCATCACACAAATATCTTCCCTCAGCGGGAATCAAACCCGACCTCAAGCTTCATAGTCAGGTGCTCTGACCACTTAACCAGACGGCCGTCCAAATATAAATCACGTTCGCTTATAAATATCGTTAATATAATATTAATCACGTTATACCATCTCTGACAGCCCCATAAGGACTCGATGTGGTTAACATAATCACGTCGAGGTTCTTATATAAGTTTTATTATAAAACTATGTTAGCTTCAACTATATTTATATGGAGAAAGCTAAGTCAACAACACTCATATAAATATAGAGAGATAAATTATAATAATAAATAATATATCCCCACGCCTTCCCACAAGGGTCCCCGAAGGGGTAGGCAGAGGTATATAGGTAATACCCACACACCCACTTTCCGCCAAAGGTATATTAGGTTCTAACGTGAAAGATGGCGAGTCCATCGCCGTTACTCAAGCACGACTACACATACGCCATTGAAATTTTTCTCAGACGTATGCAGGTTTCCTCTCGATGTTTTCCTTCACCGTAAAGCTCGTGGTGTGACTAATCACTGTACTTAAGTTCAGAAAAACTCATTGGTACAGTCGGGATTCGAACTTGCGATCTTTGTGTCGCAGGCAACTGCTCGAACCACTCGAGAGATATATACAGTAAAAATTGGCTGCAATGTAATGCAAAAATATTTACTTGTTGCAACATTGGCAATTGCCATCTTAGCATGTCTTACAAATTACCAGATTGGGTGTGCAAGAGCCATCTCGCTGGCTGTAAAACTAAATGACGCATAACATAGCGTAGCTATTTGACTGTGCCGCCAGTGTCATATATCTTTGTTTGAACTAAACATCCCATTGAGAAACAAAACTATAGACTTTCAGACATTTCTTGCACGCTTTAAATTGTATATGGACACCTGTATTCAATTCTAGTTCTTATCGTCTATAACTTTAAAAGGATTTATCTTATTCACGTGGATGTAAATGAAGCAAAACAATAACGGAAGCTCTAAAAGTTCGTTATTATTATTTCGTGTGTTTAATTTCTCAAGCTCTTACTTAAGTTTGTGTTATAATTTACAGAAAAATAAATTAAGAAAGATTGACAAGATTAAGAAGACGAAGACACGACGAACCGTGTTGAGTTTTTGGTTCCAAGGTTTGAGGATGAATTCCCCGTCGATAGCGAGATGTACGGCTGTAGAAGGTAGCCGTGGGCATCATGATATATTACGCAAAGAAATAATTACGTACCATCTAAACACCAATAGAATTTATTATACATGAAACATGTATGAGTACATTGCAAGCTGAGCCTATCTAATCTCTTATTTACTCACGGCTATTTAAATAGGCTCTTGTTGTTAGTTCCGAGTAAATGATTAGTTATAAAACAACTCTAGTTTAAACTTGTACAATGTTGTTATATTTTTACGTTTTATTCAATTTTTTTGCTAACTCTAGTAACTATACACGATTGCTTCATACCATCATGATGGAAGTCTTGCAAACCCGTAAGCTTTAATATACTGACAATACCAGGGCTACTTCTCGCTCGTTGCCAGATAACCTCATCAAACCTACTGTCACTGTGCTGCTAGCGTACCTACACCAACAAAAACTTTGGTGTAGGTATGCCAGCGGAACGTCTGTGCTGGGGAATCTAAACAGTTTCCCCGTTCACAGACGTTCACAGACGCGACGTTCATTATTCAATTTGGATATGTTCTCCCTCAACAGAGTGAGTACTTCGGTAGCTGTGCCATTTGGCTGCAATATTTTATTAGGTAGAAGTACTGCCACAGTATCATAGCTACAAAATAATACAATTAACAAAATGCCGTTAACTCGAATAGGAAGTACAAGTAATAACAAATATAAGTTCACAACGAAACATTTTTCTTTAATCGGCTGTGTATTGTTTTAATTGGCCGCATTTAGGGCGATCCGTTAGGCAGACTTTAAAATTCCCAAAGCAATGATTTGAACAAAAAAATTTACAAGTTGTTTTACACGTGCGATTGTATGTTTTTTTCTGATGCTTTTTTCCGTACGGTCGATGCTTCGGCCCACAGTATTCATTGACATTGACAATGCCTAATTGGCTTGTTAAACATTGTAATTAACGGATCATCATTGGTTTATGATAATTCTACAATCCCGTTTACAAACAATTGAAGGAACTACGGTTACGCGACAGTACTTTTTTAATATGGACTTGAACAAATAGGTTCAGTGCGTTAACGTAAATAATTAAATGCCGCTGATGAACCAAAGGACTTGGTTTCAGGTGGTTAGCACTAAAACCTTAGTTATTTGCAGAAGATCGGGATTGAAATGCAACCACGTGACAATTCAAAATGTTAATGTAGTTGTTTCTTAATATCTTTGAACAAAATCATACGCAGAACACTCTCTGCATGTTAAGCGTTATATCAATCCGGTTACGACGGACGACTACAGACGTATGAATTTGATCTTACGTCGGATCAATTTTATTGTAACCTTCAGAAAGGTTTGAATCCTTATAAACAAGATACCTACTCATTAAGACCAGAAATTAATATAATTTTATCAGTAACAAAACAAAGAGGTTGATCGATGCACATCATCAAATTGGCGTTTGATTGACAGGTGGAACTAATTTTAGTTTATTGCCCTGGGCTCCAGTTTTAGCACTAATGCTAAGTACATATGACACACCGGCACATAATGTTTACGTTGACAGTGTCATCGTTCAAACATGGAGGCTAATTAGTGCAATTAAACGGGATTTATGATATGATATGACCAATTTTACATACAAGGAATACTGACTAATCACAAAATACAGAAAATTTCACTGTTAAAAATAAAAGTCTCCACAAAATTTTGAGCCGTGGTGACCGAGTAGTTCGGGTGAATCCAAACTGTACCCATGAATTCTTCTAAGCTTAAGTACAGTGATTAGTCACACCACGAGCTATAGGGTGAAGGAAAATATCGAGAGGAAACCTGCCTACGATTGCGAAGAAGTCAGTTTGTATAGAATTGTCACTAGGTATTTATTTACTTATAGGCTTACACATAAATAAAATAAAATAAAATATACAGTATGTATAATATTTAATTTAGTAATGATACCAATAAGTGGATTGATAGTAGTATTTAGTAGTATTATTTACTATCAATCCACTTATTGGTATCATCTGATCGCTTTAAAATAGCGTATTCAGTTGTAAAATAGGTATATGAAATTGACAGCTACGTTGTTTTTTTATTTATTTATAGTTCACATCAACAGATGAATAAAAAGCTTATGGTATTTCTTCGATTATGTCTACTAAATAGCGGAAGCTTTCGGCTTTTAGCATTTTGTCATAGACTAGTTATGCTTAAAACCGTTTATTTAGAGAAAAATGTCTGTGTAAGTCTTGAAAGAGTTGACGCTATACTAACTCTGCATATCCCGTCCCAAAGACGGCTTGGTCACAGACAGATAAAATTATTATTTTCTTCGAAAATATTAAATTCAAAATCATTGTACAGCCAGCTTTGTGTGCGTTTGGCTGCGAGCGGTAGGGAAATTAAACTACTTTTTAAGCAACACTTATATGTAATATAAATATTTATTATCGACTCTCGATGCGAAGTACTAAAAATCTATTGATGGTTATTCTAATCTATGATAACATTGTGTCGATATGAACTTATATATTTACTTGGACTTATAACTTATACATCGCTTAGTCAAAGCCTCACCCCAAAAGGAAAAAAATAGTTGAAAAAAAACAGGACGACATTCAATTTACGCACGTCTATGATAAATATTAGCGCAAACGTCAAAATACGTCGGTTGATACTTCCTTCAGATATGATAGGTATTGATAATGTTGAGGGGAACCGGACAATACGTAATGCAGATAAGATGTAGGTATGTTTGCCCATGCTCGCGTCACTAAGACGCAAATAATATTTGAACTGCAACAGATTACCTACGTAGATACTAAGTCGGAACAACCACTCATTGATTTATATTATTTGTAATATAAACTCGTGCCTCAATACCATGTCAATAACGCCTTGTGACTGAGTTCACCAAATTCCTTACAATATACCCTGGTCTGTAGCTGTCACGGTATCTCGCACTTTTCCAACCTCGAGAACAAAATTATATTTAAACAATAATGCTTAGCATGGGTGAAGCGACAGGTCTGTAAGTCTAGAGAGAACCAACGCTCTGCTCTCTCTGCCTACCCCGTGACGGACTCGGTGTGATGTTACCTCGTATGTAAGTATGTATACTTAGCATGTATAAGCTATTTGATTAGTCAATTGAAGTTGTTTCAATTGAGATGGGTTGGTTTGGTTACGTTAATGATTTATGCCATACCTTAATTATTTTATTGCCAGGACAGATAATTAAAGAGTTGGTTGAAAAGGCATAAAATTAATTAACACAGAAAGCCATTGAACTCTTAACAGCTGGATGTCACAGAAATACATGACAGCTTTCATCAAACAAGTTATTTGGTAAGCAATTTAAGTCGAAGCACTATTTCTATTTAATTTATTAAGTAAATGTTCCTTCTTTTTTTTCAAATTTCACCGATATACATAACACACTTTTATAGGTCTCATTAAATTCAATTTTATTATCAGTGTATGTCTAGACGTATTATATCAAATAAATGAATATGATCAGTTCAAGGTCAAATCATCTTACCAAACTAGCGGATCGGATCTGCACCGACCTAGATAAGATCTTACCAGTCATATAGGTCTGCGATTGACGCCATGGGTTTCTCCTAGTCTGATCACCGTTCACGGATGGTGGGTCAACGGCTTAGATCCGCATTTGGAAATCAGTTCGGGAATTAAATAAATACTTAGTCTTCTTAAGGCATTGTTAACCCTATAATGTACTATTGGTGTAAATTGTACCCAACGATTTCACCTGTATGAAATTTGACGTCATTAGTAGTACTTTATCTTAATGCCTTACAATGCAATACATGCATATGGATATGAATATGAAATATTGAGAAATAAAAAATATTTTTTTTACTATTTTAAATTTTTCATGTCACTTTATTGCGTAATAAATCATTTTTATTTGTATTAATATAACTTTGGACTTTTTAGCATTCTCTTATTACGATGTGATACGCGATCCTTAATTCATTCAAATACAGGTAAGTGCCAATGATTCACTCTGCCTACTTAGCTTAAAAGGCTTCGTAAAATATACCGTCATTGCAGTTTTAAAACCAACGATTTTTTTTTTTTTTTTTTTTTTTTTTGTATTGTCTCTCGTAGCGTGAGTTCCGGGAACTTTTGCTACTTAACCGGTCAATGGCGAGACCTAGGCCTCCAGCCAGGCACTTTATTTTTAAGCAACACAGCTAAGGGCACCCCCTGTGGGGTACGAACCTCGGCTTAGGGCGTTGCTGGATCGCGAGCAAGGGAGCTGGGCTGGACTGGTAATTTTATTTAAATATTGTTTGGGGGCGGGATTTGCGCGTCTGGCTCGGCGCGGGCCGGCGTTTGCGGCGGAGGTCGGGGGGAAACATTACGGCTTATTCGCGTCGAGCCTCGCCGGCGAGGACGGAACAGTGGTCGGTTGTGTGTAGTGTTGGTATGTTTTTGTCGGGCGACCTGGAGGACCGTTATGTCGTCATCCGGTTCGATGACGGCATGTCTTGGACGCCTTATTTTCGAGATAAGGGAAGGAGTGTATCGGGCGGCCGATACGACGAGGGGGTTGGGGTGATTTACAGCAGAATCGAAATGACGTTTGGACAGTTTTTTCAAAAACTGTTTTATAGTGGGGACTTTGAGGTCAACGTGGAGTTGACTATTACGCATGTACCACGGGGCACCTGTGGCTCTCCGGAGAAACCGGCTTTGGAGCACTTGCAGGGGGTTAAGTGTTGACTTGCTAGTGTGTGCGAACACTACACCCGCATATGTCATGATTGGTCGAATGCACGTCGTGTAAATCCTCACCTTGGATTTCAGTGAGAGTTTACTTCGTGCATTCAACATGCTGTGAAGTCTACCGAGCGCGAAGGCGGCTCGCGCGCGTACCGCCTTTACGTGGTGACGGAAAGAAAGGCGTTGATCGAGGATCACACCCAGGTATTTGGCTTTTTCTTCCCATGGAATGGGTTTGCCGAAGAGGGTGATGGGGGCTACCCGTGGGCGTTCGAGGCCTTTCCAGAATAGAATGGCTGCGCTTTTGGTGGGGTTCACTTCAATTCTCCACTTCCGGAACCACAGCCCTAGGGCTGTGACTGCGGATTGGAGGTTGTCGTGAATTCCCTCGGGAGTTCTACCCTTGTAGTAGATGGCCGTATCATCGGCGAATAGAGCGCTTTTAACTCGTCTATGGAGGGGAATGTCGCTAGTATAAAGCGTGAATAGGAGTGGCGAAAGCACTGAGCCTTGCGGGACTCCTGCTCGTATGGGATGGGGGGAAGAGAGTGTGCCCTCGACTCTGTAGCGGAAGGAGCGGTTCGACAAAAAGTCCCGTACTATGCGTACTAGACGGTCCGGCACGCCCAACTGGTACAGCTTGTATATTAAGCCGTTGTGCCAGACCTTGTCGAATGCCTTCGCCACGTCGAAGAGGAGCATACCCGTGGTATAACCGAGTTGAAAGCCGCTACTGACGTCTTCCACTATACGGTGGACTTGTTGGATACAGGAGTGTTTGGTTCGAAAACCGAACTGCTGGTCAGGTATGACTTTCTTAGAGTCTGCAAAACTCTTTAGTCTATTGTAGATAAGTCTCTCGTAAATCTTGCCAAGGACATTGAGGAGACTAATAGGGCGATAACTGGAGGCTTCGGTCTTGGGTTTCCCTGGCTTGGGAATACCTATGACTGTTGCACTTTTCCAGGATTGGGGGAAAAAGTTGTTGCTCAGTGCGGCATTGAAGATGGCAGTGAGCAAAACTATGAGATAAGGTGAGAAGAGTTTGATAACTCTATTAGCGATCCCGTCGGGACCTGGGGCTTTCCTGGGGTGGAGATCCTTGATCACTTTCCGGACTTCGTCGACCGTGATTGGGGCGATGGGGTGGTCTGGGTCTTCGGAGGGTGGGAGAGATAGTTTGCTTTCGACCTCGGCATCCACCTTATCGAGATGGCGCGGATCTACCGGCAAGGTGCTGGGCGTACATTGAGCCACGAGACTGTCGGCCAGGCACTCGGACTTCTCGTCGTCGTCAAAGGCGGGCCCTTGATTTGGACGAGAGAGTGGAGGCATGGACGAGATTTTGTCTGATTTAAGTTTTCGTTGGAGATGCCAAAAGGCCAAGTGACTCGGTTCAAGTTCCCCTAGGAACTTGTTCCAGCGAGCGTCTCGCAGGTCTTTCATGCGGTATCTCAGCTTGCGCTGGAGTGACCTCAGAAAGGTGCGGTTCGCTTCAGTCGGGTGAGCTCTATGCGCTCGGAGGGCGGCGTTCTTTTCCGTCACCAGTTCACGCACGTCGTCGGGAAGTTTCCAGCGATGGTCTTCCATCACCGGAACTTGTCGAGAACAGGCGTCCACGGCTGACTGTACGTGAGCTGTGAGGGAATCGACCGCCTTTTGAGTGTCGGCTGCCGACTCTATGAGGGGCGGGATACTATCTAAGTGAACAGATGAAGAGGACTTGAGGAGTTCCTCCAGTTTTCTCCAGTCTGTTATCTTTTTCTGAGGTGGGGACTGACCTGAGTCCGGGGGGCCTAGTCGGGGGGAGAGCGCTAAGGTCACAGGTCGGTGGTCGGAATCTAACTCGTCGTGCGACCTCAACGAGTGCAAACGGAGGTTTACATTCTTGAGGATCGCAATGTCTAGTACGTCCGGTCGGTGGTTGATATTCTCGGGATAGTGGGTGGGGTGCATAGGCGCAATGACGTCGAATTGGAGGAGCCCGCTGAGGTCCTCCAATTGGCGTCCTCTGTTATTTCGTGAGTGGCTGTTCCAAGCATCGCTCTTGGCATTCAGGTCACCCGCGATAATAACTGAGCTACTGAGATTGATGAGAGCTTTGATATCAGCTTTGATATCGGCCGTCGAGTTAACAGGGGAACAGTATGCAGAGACTATCGTGATCGGCTGATGGCCGGTCATTCCTAATCGACAGATCGAGGTCTCTATGTGGGAGAGGGTTGGTGGTTGGATTGGGATACAGTGCAGGGACCTCTTGTAATAGATCAAAGTACCGCCGAGGGCGGATCGAGATCTATCATTGCGAACTACGCAGTAGTTTGCAATTCTAGGGTCTCGGTGTGATGGTTTCAGGAAGGTTTCCTGCACTAAGAAAACGTCGATATTATTGTCGCGGAGGAACGCGGCGATCTCTTCCTTTTGGCTGTGAATGCCGTTGGCATTAAAGTAGCCAATTGAAAGCGATCGGGGTTTGACTCTGCTGTTTACGTTTGAGTCCATTATTGGTTGGACGAGAAGGTAGCCAGGGACTCTGATACATCGGCGTAGTCGCCGAGCACCTTGAGGAGGGCCAGAGGGTCCTTTCGGACGGCCCTGAGGCTTCGTGCCATCTCGTTAACCCTTGTGAGGTTGACGGTGGAGAAAAGGTCCGCCAGGAATGCCATGTTGGCGGAGGTTTCGGAAGGGGAGGAAGTGGGCTGGACCACCTGGGGTCTGCGCGGGGGAGTAGCAGCCTGGGGCTGTTGAGGTTTGGCGGTGGAGAGCGACGGCAGAGGTGTAATCTGCGGGCTCGGGGCCGCTGAGGGGACAGGTGGGGACGCTTGTGGGAGGGGTGGAAAGTCCCTCGGAGGGAGGACCCTCCACGGGGAAGATCGAGGTGGGGCGGGTTGCGCGGGGGGGGCGTTACGCCATTCGCGGGCCGCTGCCCTCTTTACCACGACTGGTCTGGGTTTGGGGGCTTTAGGGCAGCCCCTGTAATTGGCCGGGTGGCCTTCCTGGCGGCATAGCACGCAGCTCGGAGGCGAGTCGGCGAGAGTGCGGTCCTTAGGGCGAGAGCAATCGCTCGTCCCATGATCACCCAGGCACTTGACGCACCTGGGTTTTGCGTTACAGTTACGCGATGCATGACCGTATAGTTGGCAGTTGTGACACTGCCCTATAGGGCCACCCTTGTGGGGGGTTTCAACCCTTATGCCAGACAGGTGGCATATGGTTTTTATTTTGAAGACGGCTTTACCGTCGGCGGAGTTCTCGCAGATGGCGAGGACCATGTTAAATGCCTCTCCGGCATTTTGTCGGTGCATGCGGTGCACTTCCTTCACTGCGACATTCTGAGCCTTGAGGTCTTCTTTGATCGACTCTGTGTCGATTTCGCAAGGGACGCCGCGGATGACGACCCTGAGTAATCGGTCCTCCGGCAGATCATAAGTGTGGTATTCCACACTTCTGGCCTGCAGGAGCTTCGTGAAGGCTCGGAACTCGGTCGAGTTTGGGAGATGCACCTTAATGCCTTCGGCTGTGGCAGTAGCGCGAGTGAAATTTATGCGGTTGGTTTGGCACCAACCGGAGATTTCCGTCCACTTGGCCTTTGTGTGGACGAAAATAGGGGGACACGAGCGCTCCTTCGTCGAGGAGGGCCGCGTGGGTCGCGGGACGGGGGAAAGCCGGCTAGCCTGAGTGGCTTCGACTTCCGGAGAGGCGTGGGGGGCGGGAGAGGGGGGTGCCGGGGAGGGGGCTACCGTGGAGGACTGTGCGGAGGGCACGGGCACGGTCTTGGGGGCTTTAGTGGGGGGAGAAGGTGAGGTTGAAGCCTCCTTCTTTTTTGCGCGTCTGGCGCGCTTCTTGGAGCCCGTGACGGGCGTAAATTCGTCCGAGGAGCCCTCGGACGATTCGGATTGTAATGACTCCATTTCGGAGTCCACAATGACAGATTCGGGGGACAAGGGGGAGTCTTGAGACTTATTGGCCTCGTTAGTGACGGCTATGATTGCGCTCTTGTCCAGCGCTGCAGTCGCCTCGGCGGTAGGGGTACCCGCGTTTATATCGCGGGTGTACTCGTCATATTGACGTCGGAGGGTGGGCACGGCGTCTAAGAGCCGCGCGAGAAAAGCCAGTGAGGCTTGGGGGTCAACACTTGTGGACATGGTGGATGCAGACGTGGGAGGGCAAGGCGGTAAGGGAAACGTGTTTCGGGGCGCGGTCGCCCAGGGGAAGAAACACGTAAAGAAACCCCTGGTGACTTAAACGTTAGGGACCCGATCCCCGGGGGGTTGACCCGGGGGTGTGTACTGAACCCTCCCTGTCGGGTGTAGACAGGGAGGTGAGTGTGCCTATGGTGTGAGCCCTAAGCTTGTATTCCCGCTGCCAGTCTTATTGTGCAGCGGGTCCCTGACAGTTCCGGTGTAGAGAGCACTAGTCCGTGGACAGTGCCCAAACTAACACCGGAGGGTAGGAGGTAAGGGATAGGTAGGGTGGGTGGTGGGTGATAACCAGGCGCGACTAGGGTAGACCCCAAGGCCGGTGAACCTGGTCCCGTCCGTTTGTAGCCTTACCCTGAAGGGGCAAGGCTAAGAGCGCAACGGGGCAGCGCCCCACTCGGTTTCGTTGGCACCGTTTGGTTAAAACCAACGAGCTAACGGTGTTATTTTTATACAAAAGTACTAATTAACTTCTTCACATACCCGTACCTTCGGTTTATAAATAGCACATTCTAAAAACTTAATATTTACCTGTACAATTAACAAGTCTTACGAATCAACTACATCAAGCAAAGCGTCTTTAACCTTATTTTCAAGCTCAAGTTAGATTGTTATCCAAGCACTGGCTCAGAGTTGTCGAACATGGCACAAAATGGTATATTTGTTACGGTTCCGAGGTATACTACAGCAATTGGTGGCTATCTGCGCGATATTTGGCATATATTCGCGCACTTCACCAAGCAGATTGAGCGGATTGCGTCAGAAGAAGCGAGTTGACGCATGCGCATCGACGTCGAAGTGTGAACGCCGCACAATATGCTCAAAACTTGCAAATAATTCCTAGAAAGCCACTAGGCTTTCAGTTGGCAACAAATTCAGGTCAAGCGTATTTTGAGTTAGATTTTTCAGGATATTCCTCGGCATGAATAATTAAATATGCTCACAATGTAATAGTACACTCTGTGCTTTGTAGGAATCGAACTTTAGTTGTCCTAAAGAAACGTCGATGGATTCACCATCTGTTACTGTACGATGGGACCTAAATTATAACGCGAAAAGTGGGTGTGTACAACCTACCTACCCACTGCCAACCCTTGTGGGAAAGCTTGAAGTTATATATGCATTTAATTACTATTATTACACAGTTATATTTTTATTTATCTTTTTAATGCAAAATTGTACATATAGGTTCCATGATTTCGATTATTATACAGTGTTATTAGTTTTAATGCTACTGATTTTATACACCAAATTCCAAAATACTGATTGACGAAATAAATCCTATACTGCCAGATTTTTATCACTATGACGTCAATCTACTAGATCCCGTTTGTATGTTTATCTGCCAATGACGTAAAGGGCGTGGTAACTTTAGTATCAAACGTCAAAGTGGGAGATAAAAAGTAGGTTGATGAAGGTATCCTACATTTCCAATTATACTTATGTTATGTTATGTTAATTACCAGCAATTTACATTATATACCTAGTTACTAAACATTTTAAGAAGAGAGGAAAAAATAGATTTTGTTAGTAATAATAAAACATCCGCCTTTTGTGGTTCGAATTAAATATATGCTCGATGCAACATATGATCGATCGAGATGCTTTCATACATCCTTTAAAAGTGGTTTGAGTATGTGAACTTAAGTACAGGCATTGTCACACTGCTTTACGGTGAAGGAAAACATCGAGAAACCTGCATACGTCTAAATTGATATTTATAATTAATTTAATCAAATTCAAAAATCTAAATATTTTATTCAACGTAAGGGACACAGGGAACACTTATTGAACGTCACATATTTAATATAAACTAAAGTTACCAAAGCTAACAGCTAAAATCAAACAGCTAACAGTATTTACAAAATATAGTTGCATAAATAACTACTTACAGATTACATATTTGACCCAAATTGGTATCCCGCGGCATCTTGGCAGAAGATTGCGACGCTGGATAGCAATGCTGATTCTCTGAGTCATCAAACTGCTAACAATCCCTCAGTCTGCCTGAAATCAAAATATGTAAGGCGATCAAAATTATACTAAGCTATCATAGCCTAATAAGAGTTTCAAGTAGGTGTTAGAGTGCAGGCAGAGTATATTACGTGACATCTAAGTGCATTTGGTTGCGCAACGCAGTAGCGCAGAGATTAGCATCGCAGGTGGGACGCTGCGTCGGCGTCCCATCTCAGAACTACCACTCCCCTAATAAGTAACCACGCTTAGTTTCCTAAGGAGATATTTATGATAAAGGAATTTGAAGGGAATTAATAACACGCAACAGAACCTTACTAAAATTAATGGTATTGCTTTCGCTTATATAGGCTATTGTAACTGCTTTCCATCAGTTGGGATGATAGATAATTATTTCTGGCACAAGATGTCGCTTCAGCTTACATTACTTACTATCGTTTTTTTTCTCTTTGTTTATGGAGTTTTGGCGCACAGCGACTATGCCACTCCGTGAGGTCACCTGAATGTAATTACTATCGTTAGCATCAAATATTATGTCAACAAAATCCGTCGCCTTATCCACGGTAATTTTTTATACAGCTCATCCTCGTGGGAAAAGTGGAAATTGGTCCCACTTTTCATTTTTGAACAATAAAGTTTACTTGTTCAGAATTGTTTGTACTAAGTACATTGTTATTATAACAAAACGTAACGTTGCTAAAACACTCCTAATAATGTTCATTTAAGCAACGTCGCCAGGGGAAGTCCTCTGAGGATAACCAGTGTTTGATGTTTTTATTACAGCTATTAGTTGTAGCGTATGGTGTCATATTTAATCTGAAGATATAGAGGGCAAACAATTTTATCTGCCAAGGAATGTAATACGATGAGTCCATTCAATGTGTATGTGTAGCTCTCGGTGCTTTACCTAGATAATTCAGTCAATTAATAGTTTGAATTATAGCTACTTTAAATGTATCTGAACCTTTTAAAAAAAAAAAAAAAAAAAAAACTGAACCTTTTATGTGATTATATTGTATCCAGGTAAATCTCTGTACTAAATTGCATCCAACCCGATTAGTAGTTTTTGCGTGAAGGGGAAACCAAAATCCTAACAAACTTTCGCATCTAATTTGAATGTATTAATATTCTATTTTTGTCCACGCATAAGAGATTTATTAATATAGTCTTGAAGAAGAAAACATATTTTAAAGCTATCATAACAAACAAAATATAGAACTTAAGTGAATAGCTTTCATATAAAAACACATTTTCTTACACAAGATATTTAACTAAAACAAGTTCCATGCATTTGAGTACCGAAGTTATAGTCCATTCACAACAGCAAATAAATCGAAAGCTCGCCCCGTGCCGTCCCTTCATTCAATAAACTCTTTAACAAGAGGCATTCACGTATTACACGGAGTGAATACAATCGCGCTCATTGTAACCAACTGTGCAACTGCAATGAAAATAAATGGGATTCACGACGCTATGTGCTTTCTACCTGAGTGTACGCGTGGAGTGGCCACACTGTTATTTTATCGTTCCAGCAACCTCTTTATATATCTACACGATACTGTACTAATACAGAAAAGGTTATAATTAAGCACAATTTGTGGTTAGCTTTAAATTTTATTCCTTTATGTCTTTTTTATCAGTAGCATCTTACCGAGTTCTTGGATTGGCAGGAAAATAGAACGCCAGCTCTCTCCAAACTTCCATACCTATTTGACTTTTGATTAGTATAACAAAGACAGCTGCTACATCGCGTTCCTTTGGCTTGACCCGCCACCGCGTATCTTGAAAAAGATGATGGACATGGCGAAAACTTTTATCTTTTACAAGCAGTCCAGAGGTTTTACCCACATTAAAGTCTTATTTATGAAAATCTTAATTTAGTGGCCTGCGTTATATCCCTTTCATATAACATTTACTATAGGCCAGTGAAACTCCCGTAAAAATTGGACCAGCCAGACAGCAAATATTATAAATAGTGATATTGTTACTAATAAAAAGATTGAAAGGACTGACAAACACTATCATTTTATTTATTGATATAGGTAGTATAATACATAATTTCCCACACTTCATTTTAAATCCAATACTACCACAATTTCCGCTTAATAGTAACCCTTTGTGTAAAGTAATTATTGACATAATTAGCGTGTGGTAAAATCATATAGTATCGAGTTATTTTCGTCGATGCTACAATTTGTGTGACAAATGTAACACACAAGAAATGAAAGACGTAAGAGACGCGTTATGAATAATAACATTTAGCATAATCTGTGGGTACATAATGCTCAATATCCTGGAACTTGTCCTGTTTATATTTAACATTCGTATTCAATGATAATGTGACATACGCAGGTGTATGCGTATAATGCGTATGCGTACTCACCAATATGTAAAGAATAATGGCGCTTATATATATATATATAAATATTTTTTTTTTTATACAACAAGAGTGGTAAACAAGCATACGGCCCACCTGATGGGAAACGGTTACCGTAGCCTAATTACGCTCACAATACCGAAGTATCACTTGCGCGTTGCCACTCTGTGTTCGGAGAGTTATAGTGTGTTGGCAGCATAATGGGTTTAATCCCTCTGCTTCCAGCACAATGTAACAATCCTCCCCCCTCCCCAAGGAGCTCATTACTGGAAACCTTATTCACCGCGTAGGAACACAACACGAAAAATTGTATTGTGTTATTTGGCTACGGACTTCTATAAGGTGGAGGTCCTGCCCCAGTCGGGCAGCTCCGAATTCGAACGGGAAATCCGTTATGCCCTACCTCTCTTAAAAATCGAAAAAGGTATTCTTTGGACATATAGAAAGGATGAGTGAAGAAAGATTGAGGCAGAGGAAGACCACGTTCCAACTACCTGGATCAAATCGATCGGACGCGGATCGGACTGCTCGTCGGTTATGAAGGGGCTGATGAATGTAGACGAAGCGACAGAGGTATGTAAGTCTAGAGAGAACTTGCGCTCTATACTCTTTGCCTACCCCGTTAGGGACTCGGCTTGGTGATATGATGATGATGATGTAATCTTGTTAATTCATGCACTTGTCTTGCGGAAAGATTCAGCATTGCCAGACGACGTGGCAATGCTGCCAGCCTTCTTGGCACCCTCCTGGGAGCAACGCGTTGCGAGAGTTGTTTTATATACTTTCATTTCATGAAATCTAGTAGTTTAAACTTAGTTTTATTTCTATTATACATAATATTAAGTTACAAATAATCTTTTAATGTTCATCCACTATATTATAATAGTTCTAATAACATTATCTTGTTTCTTCACGATTAATCCGCAAAAGTCCCCGAGAGGTAGGCAGAGGAACGACACGGCCTGGCTAGTCACCGTTCTTTAAAGACGACCTTATAATCAACTTCGGGCAACATATATTTTCCTTCATCGTGAAATTCGTTGTGAAAGTCACCATAATTTCATAAAAAGGTGGGATTAACCGTCGGGCTGTGAGTTTGCAATGAAGATGTCGATGACTACAAAACCACTCGACCACCACGGCATTTATTATTGCGAGAGAATTTGACCCTTCATCATGTGTCCGAACACATATTCATCCTAATTATACGATCATTTAGGGTCATGTATCATCATCGTGTGCGTAATTCGTATAATCACAAACCATTTCATATCTGCGAGCACTGAATTAGATGCAGCATAAATTAATGGTCCATCAAACACCCACATGGATTAGCAAAAATAACTTTTACCAATTATCATAAACTATTATTAAAACGGTAACGTCTCTGACTAATGGGAACTGACGTGACTCGGACCACGTTATGTAAGGTAATGTCACCACGGATGGGGTCATGTTGGTATTCGCTAGACAAGACTCCATGAATCACCTGGTATCGAAATCGTTGTGACGTCAACGGTTGCGTAATAAGACGATAGAAATACGGGCCTGGGTGATACGGTGTGAATTGTTGTTCGGCTTGTTTAAGTACAGAATTGCAATATAAATACTTTACAAAAGGGTGTCCAAAGAGTAGGCATCACAGCACACAGCACGGAAGGGCTTAAACAGATAGAAAATTAAGTAAAACCGACTACAAAAAAAACATCTGCACTAAAAAGCAATAAATTAACTGAATGAAACATTTAATTCAAATTATGATGATTTTATTAAACAATTACATTAACAATTTTTGTCTATAAGTATTATTACATATACCAGCTAGGTACGGACTGATCAGTTTGAAGTCGGTGCCACGCCAAATAGGCTTGATGGCCCTGCGCCGCAGACCCAAACGGGCAGAGACATGTGCAAGCATTTTTACATTACGTTTTTTTTGTTATCTGGTCTTTGCAGTGATTTCATTAGAATAATTCGACGTTTAAATTTAAACTTGCACATATCAACAAATATGTTATTATTTTTGGTCTTGGTACCAACTTCAAACAAATCAGTAGATATGTGTAAGTAATGTATATAGCAGGTATATGTAATATTTTTTTTTACAAAGAATGTACTACAAACTCAATTACGAGTGTTTAATGTTTGACAGTTTCTGACAATACTTTTTCTCGGTAACTCAATATTGCTCTTAGTTATTACACATACAATACAACCAAAAAACATAACATGTTTATATGTTATGTTTTTTGGTTGTATGTTTTGTTTGTTGTTGTTTTCTGATTTCTAAATCGAGATGAGTGATTCCGGGGTCGAGGGTACCGTGTTTTCCATATTCAATCTCAGAACTACGCGAGGAAGGAAAGATTATTCACTGGCTAAACATCTTGCAACTTCAATATGACGTATGTTGTGACGGCATCGTTCCGCCCGCCCTCTGTGTGAGTTGTGAATCAGGATTTCAGGCCGCTAATGGTTAGACAAGCTATGTCAAATATGGCAAAAGACATTGAGCACGCGGATACGCCGTTGAACACGCACAGAGCGTTACTCGAATCTATGCTTAGATAAAACAACAGTAATTTTATAACGGATGCGTGATTAATAGAACGCAATCTAGATTGTTTTGGGATGAGTAAGAAGTAAGCTGATATAAACACTTGAAATTAAAGTTACCAAGACTAGAATATTTTAGGAGGTGTTGTCATAAAATACCACCATTCAGCTTTATTCAGCCCAGTCTCAGTCCGGATCAAGCGAGCTGTCAGTGTGGTTCTAAATGTGCGAATATGCTTGTGCTTAAAAAAGCGGAAAAGAACTTCTTATTGCAACTTAATCGAATCGTATTACTCACGGCGTATACCATCATGAAACGCTATATGCATTGTGTCAACTAGCTTTTACTCGCTTGCAGATTTACACCGATTCCGTGGCGTAAACTTGGCTGACATTAACTACACCCCAGTGACAATAACACCCAGATGTGTGGGGCATACGCGCCGATATTGGATTAAGTACCTATATAAAACAACTATTCTACGGCTAGGTCGTTAAAGAACTCGAGTGCTTGGGTAAGGTGAATGGTTGAAATGAGTTGCAAAAATACATACATACATATCATCACGCCGAGTCCCTAACGGGGTTAGAGACTTGTTAGTTGAAAAATAAGGCTAATGAATTGGGGTTTTTTCTACTTTATCTTGAACCATAAGTTTTCGTATGGTAAAGATAAGTCAAACTCAAGATTCTATGGTCTGGAAAGTCTTTCCGAATGGTCTGTATAACCCGCATACGTTTAAGAAGACATTCTGATGAAAGAGACCATGTGTTATGTCAGCACGTAGATATATCTCCGGCGAAATGTGGATGTTCTTATACGAATACCTATATTATATGTATATGAACATACGTGCTCAGTAAATTTAACCATCATCTGTCTTCGGGCACATATTTTTTCTTTTTTACACTAAGGCTTACGTCAACCTTCTACCGCCACACTTCTCGCCATTCGCCATCACGGGGAATTCATCCACATTGCTTGAGGTTCCGAACCCCTCGTTGAGGTTATTACCAGAGAGTAAAGCATGGAGCGCTTCAAGAAGGGTATGAAGAGCGATACCCCTGGTGTTGAAAGCGTCCTAAGGCGGCGGTACCCGCTTACCATCGGGTGACCTGCATGTTTATTTGCCATCAATGTTACAAACAAGCACGGTCATTTTAATACATTATTTCACACACACACATATCACCACACCGAATCCCAACGGCATAGGCAGAGAGAGTAGAGCGCCAGTTCTCTCTAGACTTACAAACCTCCGTCGCCACATTGTTTCAATATCATTATATCAAATACTTGAGCCTGTCGTGGTAATAGAACCCAGGACAGAACTCTATAGCCAAGCGATTTTATGAAACATAAATTCCGTAACAAAGTACTAAAGTATAGTGTTACTAAAACATGGTGTGGGTTTGCATCGCTTAATAAAATCTCATCACACCTAGTCTTTCTCTGGGTAGGCAGAGACAGTAGAGTGCCCCTCTGGCCAAATAGACCGCTTTTGCTACATCTACATGTATAACTCTTTTCTTACATGCTCAACGGTTCCGAATACTCTTGATATTCCCATGCGTGATTGTTTAATCAATTAGACATCTGTAGTTGGAACGCGCTCTTCCTGTGACTCTTCTGCCAGATACTTCGTTATTTTTGAGGAAAGACGTTATTAAAAGCACCTTAATATTCACAGACACAATTCACAAAAATTCAAAAGCCGTGGTAGCCGAGTGTTTCGAGCAGTTGCCTGCGGCGCAAAGGTCGCAAGTTCGAATCCCGACTGTACCAATGATTTTTTCTGAACTTAAGTACAGTGATTAGTCACACCACGAGCTTTACGGTGAAGGACAACATCGAGAGGAAACCTGCATACGTCTGAGAAGAAATTCAAAGACGTATGTATAGTCGTGCTTGAGTAACGGCGATGGACTCGCCATCTGTCACGTTGGCACCTAATATACCTCTGGCGGAAAGTGGATGTGTGGGTATTACCTATACACCTCTGCCTACCCCTTCGGGGACCCTTGTGGGAAGGCGTGAGGATATATTATTATATTATTATATAAGATTCACACGTTTATATTAAGAAATGACTCAGTGCTAAATGGCAGTGAAGGGATCGAATTTAACAAATTCCATGATCATTATACAAAGTGTTAAGCCACTGTTGACTTTATATGTCAACTTTTATTGGCATTTAACACGATTGTTCAATTAATTAAAGAAAATAAATCAGCGTCGAATTATATTAGCAATTTTATGTTTGAGATCTTTGAACTAGTATAATGTCTTGCATGCCTTCCATACAAGGGTACTTCGAATGGTTCTAACTTTTCACCAAAGATATAGAAATATGTCAGCGTGACGGATGTTACGAAGAAGTGTGACTGCCTACTTTGTCGCCTTTCAAGAACGACTTTTCTTACTGTGTTTGTTCATTTCTTCTACGAAGTATATGCAAAGCTTGTGAGCAACTCATTGCCCTTAGATCACAAGACATACATAAATTTTACGCACGAATTTTGCAGTTTCTCACTAGAATTAATATACTATATACACCTGCCGACAAGGGTCCCCGAATGGGTAGGCAGAGGTGTAAACGTAATACCCATACACCCACTTTCCGCTAGAGATATATTTTAGGTGCCAACGTGACAGATGGCAAGTCCATCGCCGTAACTCAAGCACGACTATACATACGCCTTTTACGGTTTCCTCTCGATGTTTTTCTTAACCGTAAAGCTCGTGGTGTGACTAATCACTGTATTTAAGTTCAGAAAAACTCATTGATTCAGTCGGGATTCGAACTTGTGATTTTGTGTCGAACCACTCGGCCACCACGGCTATCCGGCTATAATATACTATGCTATATATTATCTATTTGGTGAACGAGCGAGTGAATGATTACTTGTACAACTTTCACGGCGTACTACGCCTACGCTGTCTAGCCGAATACATCGGGAATTGAGGACCAAAGATTTCCTAAAGGAGGTTAGGTCATAATAATGTCAATATGTAAAGGTCGCAAATATAATAAAGTTTTCAGCCCTCCGTTGTATTCTATATATATATAAATGTAATGACATAGAAGTTAAGGTAAATATAAATACAGACATCTATATTTAAGCCGTGATGGCTGAGTGGTCGAGCAGTCGCCTGCAAAAGCAACTATGGTTGCAAGTTTGAATCCGGATTGTACCAATTTGTTTTTCTGAGAGCTTTACGGTTAGGAAACCTGCATACGCTCGAGAAGAAATTAAAGAGGAATTTATGTATATCTGTGCTTGAAAATCGTCAGTGGACTAGCCTCTGGCACGTTGACACTTAAAATATATCTCTGGCGAAATGTGGGTGTGGCTAGCTTCACACCTCTGCCTACCCCTTTGAAAACCTAATGGGAAAGCGTGAAGAAGAACCTATATTTCTACGTCTTCGCACTAGTATCCCCAAAAGGGTACCTTCCCTTTTGGGGACGCTGGTCCGCCTTCTACTCCTCTTTCGGTCATCGCTCTGGTTAATTATGGATTAGTGTTAATTTGTTGATAAGCAGATTTCAATAAGCAAGAACCAAATTTGTCGATGTTTATTTTACACTGGTTTCGAAAAGTTGTAAATTAATACCGTTGTCCTTTTAAAAAAACTTAATTTGGTAGCCGTTTCGCAGTAAATTAATTACACCAAAAGTTTATAAAACTGTGTCGCTTCGAAGGTGCCGCCTTTACCTCCTTCTCTAGAATACCTTCACTGTCCAGTTAGTAGATGCTCGCAAGGGTGAGATTATCTTCAATGCGTACACGCATGTATAACTCTAGTAATTCTTGTAGTAATCCTAATCCGTGAGTGTCGACGGAGGATCTTCTTTCTTAACTGTTTGCATCGATGGCCCTTCCCAAGCCATAATTTTATGGGTCCATCAAACGAAAATGACTTCCTAATTTTTTTTTGTATTGTCTTTCATAGCGTGAGTTCCGGGAACTTTTGCTACTTAACCGGTCAATGGCGAGACCTCCAGCTAGGCCCTCCTCTAGGCCTCCAGCCAGGCACTTTAGTTAGCTTAGCTAGTTAGTTTAGCTAAGGGCATCCCCTGTGGGGTACGAACCTCTGCTTAGGCTGTTGCTGGATCGCGAGCAAGGCAGCTGGGCTGGACTGGTAATTTTATTTAAATATTATTTGGGGGCGGGATTTGCGCGTCTGGCTCGGCGCGAGCCGGCGTTTGCGGCGGGGGTCGGGGGGGAACATTACGGCTTATTCGCGTCGAGCCTCGCCGGCAAGGACGGAACAGTGGTCGGTTGTGTGTAGTGTTGGTATGTTTTTGTCGGGAGTCCTGGAGGACCGTTATGTCGTCATCCAGTTCGATGACGGCATGTCTTGGACGCCTTATCTTCGAGATAAGGGAAGGAGTGTATCGGGCGGCCGATACGACGAGGGGGTTGGGGTGATTTACAGCAGAATCGAAATGACGTTTGGACAGTTTTTTCAACTATTTTATAGTCCTACATATTTAAAATTCCGACACAGCTATTTAAACACATACGAGTTAGTGCCAGCCTACGTATGTGTGCAAACCTTTATAAAACCCTTTTAGCGCTTTATAAGTCTCATTCAATATAAAAAGATAACGATAATATTGTACGACTCATATACTAGTAACAAGTTAGTATAATATAAATATAAGTTAGTATAGATAAAAATATCTTTATTACTTCTGGATACCCATATAGACGCCGCTTAATTATTTTATTTATAGGTAGGTTTATTACATACTCGTAGTTAGAGTAGTATTGAAAAATAAACAACCAATAAATATAATATTACAAAGCATAAATGCTCGCCGCAAATAAAGATCGAACCCGCGACCATTAAAGCGGAAAGTTGAACCACTGTCCACTGTGTAAAACTGAGTAGCCATATAAATGAAATACTATAAGAGAAAAGTGATTTTGTATGCACAAAGAAAAATTATGTGTTTGGGGCAGTGAAATTAATCGCATTTTTATACAAAACCTACAGACACACAAATTTCGACACATTTATTTATCAATTGTAAATAAAAGTGTGCCATCAATTTGTCGCACACAACTTTCATAGATTAATTAATGTCAGTGTTTTTAAAAGATCTATACAATGATATAGTTAGATAGAAGTTAAATTCAGTGTAGGATTCCCGGTGGGCGTGAATCTCGGCCTTGTGTCGAAAGTGAGATTGATTCACCCGTGATTAATTCTTTTGTAGAAGCCCTTTATTGGATTGATTACGTCATAATTACTGTACAGACATCATAGCATCAACTTTGCCTACGTTCACTGACAAATTGGGCGTTGAAATATACTAATACAATGAAACTGAAATGATTGTTTGCATTTATGTTTCAATGCGCCTACCTCTGCCTAACTACCAGTTGGATTAAAATAAACCTATCGTCTTTACTAACCCACTTCTAGAAGGTTATAAGGTTTATAGCGTTACGCTACTATACACTTATCAGGTATGCCAAGAGAGTAGCAGATAGAGAATTTTTAAAATCTAAGCGACATTTGCCACGAACCGCGTGGCAAACCAAGTATTTATTGTTTCGGTTTATGGTTGTTTCTCAGTTTGAATTAACATGTGCTATTAATTATTTAATTTGTCTATTTCCAAATTAAGGTCATACTTCAATTCTTTTCCTCTTTTGGTAAGCACAGATTTAGTTTAAAAGCCTACTGGAAGGGTCCGATATTCTTTTCGAAATTGTCAGGAATTGATATATTATATTGACATGATGACACATAAGGAAAAGAAACCTATGCCCGATGATATTAAATAATACTCTCCATTATCCTCAAAACATTCACTTAAAAAAAACGGCACTCACTTAATTACAAAACTATGTCACCAATGTATCTTATTAAATTTGAACACTTTCGTTTGTTTAAATAAATGATAAACTACTAGACTGAGCCTAAGTATACTTACGATTTCATTTGCATGAGATATCATCTCATATGTGACGCGCGTAATCGGAAGCAATTACTTTAACGGCCGTTGTATATATTATTTAATTGATTCGGAAAACTAAAAGTATATTTATATCGGACAACACAGTAGAATGAGCAGCTAAAAGCATAGGTACACATAAATTCTATATTGAATTACAAGTTATATATGACATGGTTTCGGATCACTTCTTTTAAGTTATAATAACCTGTATTAGAAGAGTCCCCTCCTCTTAGCTCATGTAGCTCTGAAATATTCAATTATCACTTACTTACAAGTAAGTGATATTATAAACTTCTTCCTCCTTCCCGCTTCCCGAAAGGATGAACAATAGCACCCTCGTTTTGCCGGAAATATATTTAATTGCCAATAGGAGGGATGGCGAGTCGATCACCGTTCCTCAAGCACAACTATACACGTCTTTTGAATTTCTTCGCAACTGTAAACAGGTTTCCTTTCAAGTATTTCCTTCACCGTACAAGTTTTCACATGTCATTATTGTCATATCTTCGGTAGTTGCCACATATTTGTGTCCACTTGCCTTATGGCAATAACTCTCAGAGGTAGGAATTATCATTACAGTATGTACGGTAACTACTTAATTATGCGTCGAGTATATCAAAAGCGGCAACCACGTCGCTAATGGCCCCAACAGAATTCCGTTTACACAATTAAACTCATTACGAAGCTAATTCGTCCGAAGGGGACAAGCAAGCTCAGTCCGAGGCTTATTAACTGAAGGAAACTTGCATACCGATGTGTAATAATACAATTATTATTATTTGCCTCAGTTCGGTGACAGTCCCTGATAGGCGTGTGACATATAATTTTCGTTCTACGTATAATTTACTTTTAGGAGAATAGCACTTGCGATTATTTTCCACGAAGGAACTTGATGTATCACCATGCCTTCCTATAAGGGTCCCTGAAAGTGTAGGTACAGGTGTGTAGGCAGTTCTCACATACCCACTTTCCACAGAAGATATATTTTAGGTGCCAACGTGACAGATGGCGAGGCCATCGCCGTTACTCAAAAAACGTCTTAAGTACTACGTCTTTAAATCTTCACATAGAATATTTAATATTTTCAAACGTATACAGGTTTTCTCTTGATCGACAGTGAAGGAACACCCTTCACTGTAAAGCTCGTGGTGTGACTAATCATTCTACGTAAGCTTAGAAAAACTCATTGGTACAGACGGGATTTGAACTTATTTGTGTTGCAGGAAACTACTCGAACTTCTCGGCTACCACACCACGGCTTTTTTACTTAATATAGTATATATTTTTTAACTCTGTAGCTTTGTTACGTGAAAAATACACATGCATAATTTTATTAATAATAGAACTGATTGAAATACTAAATCGTAAACATTACACGAGGATAAATGATAGGCAATAAATCAGTCAGATACGAATTAAATATTTATATACATATATTTTTTTAATAACTAGATGTGCTCATAATTTAACCTGCGTTTAATAGAGTATTGACATATATTATTATTTATTTTAAATCTAATATCCTTAATATAACACCGGAATAATATGACTTCCAAAAGTTGCAATATTTTTAACAACAAACAATTGTACAAACTGGCAAACATTCAAATCTTTTAAATATTAGTATATATAAGTATAGGTCAAAACCAATTCGGCCCAGTTAATAGAGTTTGTTGTTGTGTTCAACCTCTTAACGAGGTGCTCTCAAAGTGTCATCAAAGTTATCCTAAATCCTTGCACTGCCACACAGACGAGCTTTCACTCCGACACAGGAAACCACTCAAATGTACGATACTTATCGTACATACAATAAGCAATTTATCATAAGTTGATTTTGCGTTACACTTACCCAGTAACGCAAGGAGAGAGCAGTCCATGGCCTTGATACCAATTTGCACCACTAATAAAACTAACCTATTGGTGTCATTTTTTTCTCCAGTCTGTCTGTGGATATGCAAATAATGGTACCGCAAATTTCGAGTACATCGACCTTGCGCGTTGATCGCCCACAAGTATGAATCAAAGCCCGATCTAGTGTAACCACATCTCACGTTAAAGTAGCTCCTAGTGGCCTACTGATTTCCATAAAACACGTAGGTGGCGAGTACTCACGACGCGCTGCTTGCTATGCTTACCTTGATCGGAAACTCGTTGACTGGGAAAATAACGTGGACCCAAGATTATTATTTTACTTATTTATTTTGTAAACGTAAGGTCACTTTGTGTGTATGAAACATTACGGGATATCACGTAAAACAAAACTGTGTCATTTGTTTCTCGTCAGTTATTTATGATAAAATTACTTTCCTTTTCCTAACATTACTGTTGCAAATTTACTAATCTTCAGTACAAATAATATTGATAGAATTACATAAATAGGTAGACATGTAATAAAAGCCATTTTTATTGCTGAGATATAGTTAGGTACCAACGAAATATATACCTAGTGAATCGGATTCTCTGATGAACATTGTTTTTTTGTATTCATTACCTTTTCTTTTACCGTAAATCTCGCGATGTATAAAGTTAACTACACCATAACACATAGTACCTAATTAGAACAGTTCAAAAATAGGGCCTAAATATCCACACTTCGCAGGACAGAACTCGGTCCCAACAGTTATAACAGCTACAAAAATATACAACATACTGGAAAATTATTGAAAAGTAAAATTAATATTTCCTCAATAACATGGGTACTGTACATTTTATAATTACTACTAAAATATAGTCGTGCATACATATATGCTCCGAAAAAGACTGAGCCTCGGCACTAATAAACCATTTTCCTGCTACGAATCATCGTAGCATAATCAAATATTCCTATGCCTATTTTGGAGTATTAACACAGCTCTTTGTTAATTTTAAACTAGGGACTTATTAATAGCAAATTGACACTAATGAAAGCGGCTCTTCAGATATCGTTGCGCAATTTTTAGCGAGATTGTATACACATTCTCACAGTGTAGTGAAATTATTGATACAAATGTCAGATTGTTTTTGTTGAGTTTGCACTGTCTTATTGTTTATATATGCATTTATAGGTATTTAGAATGTTCCGAAGAAATGAAAGAAATCAATAAAGAAATGTACTTTAATAACCAGTCATAGTATCTCAGTGGCTGACTGACAGTCCGGCGGAGAACAGCCGAGAGAAGATGGTGTATCCACACACACATATATATATATATATACAAGACACGCATGTATAATGGGCACGATAGCTATCACTTAACATAATTAAATCTTTATCAAAATACATACGCTATGATTATAATATTATAAGCAACGGGGATAGACGCGCCGCGCCACCTGCCAAGTTAGCACCTCCAATATTTCTCTTTTGGGAAGCCGTGATGAAGATAATAATATACTGTCGGCTGGATTTCTATAGACTCCTAACTTAGGGCTAGGGCTTGCAATAGTGAATGTAATGCAATAGCATGTATGAAGAGATTGATGAATGTGGACGAAGCCAAAGAGTTATGTAAGTCTACCCGCTAGTGACATGTTGATGATATGTTTGTATGTATTCAAAACTGAGAAATGTCCAGAATTATTTTGTCACATAAATATTATGAAAATCTATGGCATAATATCCTCACGCCTTCCACAAGGGTCCCCGAAGGGGTAGGCAGAGGTGTATGGAGGTGTACCCATGGCATAATCACTGCACTATTAATTTTAGACTGACAAGGGCACAATAAAATCATGAAGTCATAAAATATATAATGCTTACTTGTTAGGTACTTGTTGTTGTAATAGACGGCTATTAGTTATTGAGAACCTTTAATTATGTTTCTTCATTCATACATTAATACTTGCGTTTATTGCCCGCTAAAAATACTCCTCACGTAACTTTATCACCTCAAAGCTTACTTAGTCAATGTTATAACGATTCTCAATCACATATTTTTGTAATAAATAATTAATGCGATCCGTCTCGATATCTAAACGCCATCTGATGCTTTCTGATGAACTTGATCAGTAGGCTAAGCAATGCTGATCCTCGCGCTACGATTCTTTCAGTCTGGGCTACTACCACTGGCCCTTACTGGTTTCTACTTTCCTTGATAAATGTTTAGGGCTTGGTCACAGTTTAGTTTCACCTGCGTAAAATCAGATTTATCTTATTTATAACACAAACAATAATCAAGAAATTTTGAGTTTTGACGACATTTTACAATACACTTTTCATTCGTTTGTCTCATTACCACGCCGAGTCCCTAACGGGGTAGGCAGAGGGAGTACAGCGCCAGTTCTCTCTAGAATTACATACCTCTTTCGCTTCGACCATATTCATCAGTCTGTTCATACATGCTCGCCGGTTTCGAGTGCTCTTGACGTTCCTGACCTTGAGTGTCCGATCGATTTGATCCAAGTAGTTGAGACGTGGTCTTGCTCTGCCTCGCCCCATACACAAATATTAACCATTCAAATATAGAACGTAAATCTTACGTTGGAATACATTTAGTTCTTTGATCTTTGGTCGAAATAAGTTTTTCAATCTGTTTTTCTATGGTACTTTTTGTCAACCAAGTTTTTTTGGTTCACCTGACATTTGGGAATAGTGATCTAATACTATGAATGAATGATTCACTCGGAGTAATTATTGTGTTTATTCAATCAAAGCTTAAAAAAGACCGATAATTTATACACAACGACTGCTTGTAAGTGTTATCTCTAATATATTATTATATTATTATGATGGATCAGCTTAAAAAATATATGGTGCGACAGGTGAACATATATAATAAAACTTTAAATTGTTCCGTAGATGGTGTGAGAATGTATGTGCTTACTAAATAAATATCGGTTAAATTATTTTATTAATATAATTATTTCTACATCACAGTAATACATCGGTATATAATAATGAATGTTTCTCTGTATGTCCTTATGTACTCAAGTAGTAGTAAATAATATAATTGTATTATCTTGTATTGTTCTCTATATAACCTTTACCGTTTCCTTTTTCAAATATCTTAAATGAATAACGAGGCGATCAAATAACAGTGGGCAGATGGACAGTAGTGCCTTATATATACTTACATATTTTACACCTCTCTATATTGTACGTACATAAGTAATGGAGACTTTCATTTACATCAGCGTGACACGTGGACCCTCAATTCGTCGGGACATTGCTTATTGTTCTGTCACGTACTAACTGTAAGCTCATATCGTATTTTACCGACATTCAAAACAATGCCGATAAATAGCATCAATATGTCACTACTTTCACGATCTAATCGTTGGATGGAGAATACGTTATACATTTTGCCAAAAGAAGATCCGAAAAATTCGGAACCAAAAAACAATACGCATCGACGAAAAAGTACAGTGACACTCCGAGCTTTACGTGCTAGGCTTCTTGCTCGAGGAACGGTTATGGGCAAAATTTTTTTCCTCCCTTGCGAAGCCGGGACAGACCGCTAGTTACATATAAGCTGTCTGTATATTAAATTAATAATAATCTGTCCGAAACAATATGACTGTAACGGTTCAGCGTAATTATTGATGGGCAATTCCGCCCCGCGCCCACGGCTAGCCTTTTTACCTTGGAACCATTGACAATACATACACCTATTATGGAATCACTTACGTAGAATGTTTTTGGCGTTACAGAACCTGGCTATCGTAAATAGGATAGCTATAAATACACTTTTGCTTCTATTTGTAGTTTCTTTGTTCATTAATTTATTATATAAAATTATACATGAGGTGTAGGTTATGTTCAAGACGAGGCAGAGGAAGACCACGTTCCAACTACCTAGATCAAATGGATCGGACAAGCATGCGGTCCGCCTGATGGTAAGCGGTTACCGCCGCCTATGGACGAAGCGAAAGAGGTATGCAAGTCTAGAGAGAACTGGCACTCTATTCTCTCTGCCTACCCCATAAGGGACTCGGCGTGATGATATGTATATGTATGGTGTAGGTTACTGAAGAGAACCGTTGTTTGCAACTAATTAGCAGTTACGATTGATGAAAAGGACATTATTAGCTAAGCTCTTTCCTCATAATTTACGACTTGCTACGTCAGTTGTATATGCAATATGAGTACAAACTCGCACACGTAGCGGATGTCATAACTAATTTCCGTTTGCTGCATCTTATTATACGAGTTTAGCTGTTTATATTAAGTTGATTGCTAAGCCACACTTGTGTTCCTTGCTTACGATGGCGGATAAGATAAAGTACTTATATGTGTGTGTAGTGTCTATGTGTGTGTGTGTATAATAAATCATCTTATATCGTCCCTGTATGATCGACCGCTTTGATAATGATCTTCATAGGAATAGTTTGCTTTGAATGTCCATTGAAGTTCTTCAGGCAATAGATTTCCATATGTTTGAGTAAATTCCTTCTTCAAGAAGGGTATGAAAAGATCCCTGTGGGGCGGTAACGCGCATGTTGGTTTTAGTAATTAGATGACATAGCCCACAATAGGGAGATATAGAGAATGTCCAGTTCATGTTTTACGTTGAAGGTAACCATCAAGAGGAAACCTATATACGTTTGAGAACAAATTCAAAGACGTATGTATAGTCGTGCTTGAGTGAATTGTGAACGCCTTTGAATTTCTTCTGAGACGTATGCAGGTTTCCTCTCGATGTTTTCCTTCACGGTATAGCTCGTGGTGTGACTAATCACTGTACTTAAGTTTAGAAAAGTCATTGGTACAGCCGGGATTCGAACTTGCGATCTTTGTGTCGTAGGCAACTGCTCGAACCACTCGACTACCACGGCTTTTTAAGTAAATAAGTAAATGTCGGATAGTCGAATCACAGTCGTCTCCTTCCTTAGATCTGCTTTCAATGCGAAGGCAAAAAAACATCCGCTAATGAACAAACCAATTAATTGTAAATGCTAAACAAAGCAAATTACCATCTCGGAACCAATTTCACATTACAATAGGGTGGAGATGAGGCGAAGAATTTGTCGGACGACAATAATTTTGCGTAACGAGCGAGGAACCGGAAATACAGGCCGGGTGAGTGCAGATCGAGCGGCGGGAATCATTAGCGGCTGTGTCGTGAGAAATTAACAGTTTTTATACTTATATGACTACTTCGTTGTAAAACTGCATAAGTATGATTGTGTTCGTCACGAGTGTACTTTTTGCGATATTATAAACGAATGTAAATGATATCAGCACACCTGTCAGATAAGAATTTGGTAAATGTAAGTAAGGCAAGAGCCGAAGTGGTCAAGCTATTCAAGTAACCTGCAATGCAAAGATCACAAATGTATACCGCATTTTTTTTTTATTTATGTACAGTCATTAATCGCACCACGAACTTTACGGGGAAGGAAAACATTGAGAGGAAACGTGCATAGGCTTAAGTAGAAATTCAAAGACGTTTGTTTATTAGGCCTTGATAAAGTAAACTTGTGGACTCGCCATCTGTCACGTTCGCACCTACGTACTTCTCAAGCGAAAAGAGGTTGTTACATCTATCATCATACACCTCTGTGGTAGATAGATTCGGGGAACCGGGGCATTCGGGGTTTGCCCCAGTCTAATAAAATAAATTGAGCACTATTTTTCATATATTTTTTTATGACTACCGTAAGGATTTATTACTAGGCACCTAAAATATATCTCCTACGAAATATGGGTGTAGGGACACATATCTGCCTACGCCTTAGGAGACCCTTGTGCAGAATATATATGTAATTTATTACTAACTAAACTTAGCTAATCCTTTCTACAATTGTCCTAACTCAGAACGTCGTAAGGTACTTTACCACTTTACTATACTTTAGATGTCTAATAAAAAAGGACACTTCAACACGTATTAATGACACGACATTGATTTATCACTAATTCACGTATGGACAAAGGCTCATCCCTACTATAATATTATAAATGCGAAAGTAACTCTGTCTGTCTGTTACCTTTTCACGCCTAAACTACTGAACCGATTTAAATGAAATTCGGTACAGAGATAGCCTAGAGCTTGAGGAAGGTCATAGGCTACTTTTCAATGCGAATAAGGATTGTAAAGGGTTGTAATAGGGGATGAAAGTTTAGTTACGTCATTTTTGAAGCTAGAAGCTTTAAACTTATTTTTTAGTATTATTATGCATATAAATTAATATTACATTCTAAGTTTGTAAAAAAATTATACTAATTTAGAAAAAAAAAAAACTGCTTAATGTCACTTTTCTGCGCGGACGAAGTCGCGGGCACAGCTAGTTGGAATATAAAAGAGCATCGAAACAATTATTATAATGTCTTTCCTTTAAATCACGAGAATCTCAACAACCTTACACGACTGGAAAAACTGGAAAGCTTTTCCGTAATATTGCGTTCTTTTATATAACTGCTCGATTTGAATATGGAGCAGCGCTCCCACGCTTGCCTGATCACCTTGGATTATGTGTCTTATCACACTGTGGAAGTACTGATGCATTACATATATCCTTTGTTATTTATTTATTTATACCTCTGGTGTAAAACACTTGAAATATCAAATTTTGAATGCAGGAATCATTTCCATTAAATGTTTTCAATCAAGCTATAGCAAATAGCTTCAAGCAATCAAGCTATAGCTTCGCAAAAGACTATTAAATGATTGTTTAGTCGTCACTCACTGACAAATGTAATTCTAGTTTTTGGGATGTCCTTATGATTCTCACGCCTTCCCACAAGGGCCCCCGAAGGGATAGTATAGGTAATACCCACACACCCACTTTCCGCCAGAGGTATATTAGGTGCCAACGTGACAGATGGCGAGTCCATCGCCGTTACTCCAGCACGACTATACATACGCCTTTGAATTTCTTCTCAGACGTATGCAGGTTTCCTCTCGATGTTTGTATTAAATAAACTAGTGAAATTGTAACACCGTTGAAGATAACTGTACCTAAGTTTAGAGAGAGAGATCAAGTCTTCTACTCTCTCCGTCGTGAGGTTTGTATGTTAAGGATACCGTTGGAAAATTTTATTTCAGACAAAACTTAATCTTAATACAATAAGTAATAATGTGTTGAACCGCCCACCTTGCGTAATGCCTTTCTAACTCTGCAACGCTGTGCGAACAATGCTCGTGGCATTTCCTCTTAGCGCTCGCTGTACCTGCCTGAGAAGCTCTTCCGAGAACCAACCTCCAAACCTCATACAGTTAGTCATCGAAGGCTTTTTGTAAATCATACGTTCAGTGATTGGAATGCACAAACTTCGTCCGCATGCCCGAATAATGTAAGATCATTGTGATGTATGATGGTTTTACTAAGTTTTATTTATACCAGTGCACAGTGGTCGAAATTTAACTATTATTAATATAAATTTTAGGTTCGAACGTCTCGTTTAAAGTTATGAAAACATTTTTTTTTCATTAATTTGACATTTAATAATATATTATAGACAAATATGTAATAACAAATCTCTTCTCCGTCTCGCCACAGACTTCAACCCCACACACACTACTCGTATAGTAACTAGTTTTGATATTCAGTTCGGCTATAGATCCCTACTAAAATTATAAATGCGAAAGTAACTCTGTCTGTCTGTCTGTTACCTTTTCACGCCTAAACTACCGAACCGAATTAAATGAAATTTAATTGTTAGTTTCAACTGTTCTTTGTAAATATTATTAATTGTTGTTATTGTAAATAAAGTCTTTCGCACTTATAATACTAAAAAATGAAATTTGGTACAGATATAGCCTAGAGCTTGAGGAAGGACATAGGCTACTTTTTAATGCGAAAAAGGGTTGTAAGGGGTTGAAATAGGGGATAAAAGTTTGTATGGAAGTTTCGTAATTTTTGAAGCTAAAAGCTTGAAACTTATTTTTTTAGGCTCTTGATTACATATAAATTAATATTACATTCAAAGTTTGTAAAAATTTTACCCTTAAGGGGGTAAAAAAATTGCTGCTTAATATCACTTTTCCGTGCGGACGAAGTCGCGGGCACAGCTAGTAAATAATAATATTTAAGACCAAAAATGTTAATCCCATCTCAGTTTGTGCGTGTGAAATGCACCATGTTTCAGTAATGTTTTTTTTTATTAATAAATTTATATTTCAAGCTTATATATATTATTATCAAAAATAGGTGTAGAAAGCACTCCTCCATATAAATGTTAACTATGCCCAATTTCACTCGCCTCCGTCCTCGTAATTTTCGTTAAAAGGAGTAGAAAAGACTTATTGATTTTTTTTTCAGACTAACAAAAATATTCTAAAGTTTGGTTAAGAAGTGGCTTCACAAACAAATATTTGCATTATTTAGATTTCATACTCATACAAATCTAGAGATGTCGATAATTGAAGCACAAAAGTATTGCAACTCGACATACCTACGTAATATTCTGTATCAATGCAATATTTAACCAATCTTTACTTGGTCATTATTTGATTAAAAAGTTGACAAAAATAAATAGCAGGCGCAATTTTTTGCACGTTACGAAATATGTTTAGAGTAGATCGGTAGGAAGTCGGGCCGGAGCAATGCGAACAATTGGTATTACAACACCAGCTATCGTGGAATAGCGGATTTGCATGTACAATGAGTTAACATCATTGCATGGGGTTTTCATCGGCCAAACGTAATGATCTTCTTAGTAATCGTATGTATCAGGATGTTCGACATGAACTACTTTGAGTACATTACTAATTGCGAGTACCAACGCGAGGCATCTAGATTTCCCATGGAATTCGTGCTATATTATATGCGTTATTTTAGGTAGGTAAATATTTTTCGACAAAACGCGAGACACACAGAACCGACCTCTCTACGAACGTAACCATGATCCATTTTTAGTTACTATTCTATTGTAACATATACGATATATTAAAGTAACAAATGAACAAAATCTCAAACAGGTATGGATACTATATCTTTAAAAATATATTATATGCTTCAATATACTGTGCCGTAATTGTAGTATAGAGCCGTGGTGGCCGAGTGGTTCGAGTAGTTGCCTGCAACACAAAGAATTCTAGTTCGAATCCCGTATGTACCAATGAGCTTTTCTGAACTTAAGTTCAGTCATTAGTCGTGATGTGACCAATGACTGAACTTAAGTTCAGCTTTATGGTGAAACCTGCATACGTCTGAGAAGCAATTCAAAGGCGCATCTATAGTCGTGCTTGAGAATCAACGATGAACTCGCCATCTGTCACGTTGGCTCCTAAAATATATCTACGGCGGAAAGTCGGTATGTGCGTAATACCTACACACCTCTGCCTATCCCTTCGGGGACCATTATAGGATGATAACCACTTACCATCTGGCTGACCATATTCTCGTTTACCACCTTAAAGGTCAATCAATATATATTTTAACACTACACAAAAGCAATGCACATATGTACATATATTACAGCAGGCTTTTATGTAATCAAACATTTTCATGTTCTTCCTTATACATAAGTAGGTACCTAATGCATATTATTTATATAAATTGTGTAATTTATGATTCATTGTCAAAATATGAATTTCTATCGTCCTGCATTATGACGTCAGTAAATATTACATGAATATGTTGTGCAGGAATTTCCCGAAACACTATTAATAATTATTTAATTGTTTCCTTAGTAAATTATAATTTCCGTCGTTATGTCATTACGATTACAAATTACAATTCAAATTAAAAAAGGCGGCATGCATTTAATACCTATGTATATATTAGCATACTAGATGTGCCCCGCAGCTTCGCCCTTGAAACTTGATTTAATTGGTTGATTTTTTCTAGAATATGAATGATTTTTCGTCCAATACTGTTCAGTAGATTTTGCGTGAAAGAGAAACAAACATCCGCACAACGATCACATTTATATTATTAAACAATTTTTTTTCAAATCGGAACTAACTTTTGATAAATATATTAACAAGTTGAAAGTACAAAGCAAATTTCTCTACGAATAAGTTGCGCGGCTGGTGATTAGGTAAGCAGTTCTAAAAATAGTGTCAAAATTGGTACGCTATCCTGCCCCCTCCAAGGTTGGCATCTTGGCAATAATCGCACATATGGCTTGCGGAGGAGAATAAAGTTTAAACAGGGTATGTAATAGGCGAAGAGATTACTCCCACCGACCAATCGAACGGGACTATTTCGGGATTCAGGCGAAGAGGCGGACGCTCCCGGAGGCGGAATGGCGTACACCCCACTGAAATTATAACCGAGTTTCTAACATGGCTGGCTCATTTTAAATTATATTGAGAAATAGCTGTCACCATTGAAACATATCGTATCGGATGTACCGCGTACTAAAAACTCTCTCTTTCTGCTAAGTTTTGAAAAAATCGGTGAATTATAGAATTCATTCATAACTTCGGTTCAGTTTTATTCACATGTGATTATTGTGACACAAATGAAATTGCCTTCTTTTAATATTATTTGTATGTAGGTAATGGAAACAAACAATATTAAATATATATATACACCATTAGTATAATGTTGATTTTTTTGTTTGTTTAGAAGCCCAAATAGATTTAACTCTATGCCTTCTATCACAAATGTCTTATTTTCAAGTCGACAAAAATGTTAATTAAAATCTTCAGATTTTTGGATTAACTAGCACGCAATGGTGTATAATGTATTATTTTATTCCCTCTTAGTTACGAAGAATGTATTGAGTATAAAACAATTAATGCTTATCAACCTATTAAAACTAGCGCCATCCTTATGTCTTGGAAGCTATCCAAAAAGACAGGTAGCAATGCCCCACTGCGTATTAATGTTAATTCTTAAAGCAGTGTATGTTCCAATCGACTTGCCAATAAAACACTAACATAACTACACATCTCATGAATAATATACTTACTATAGCTATCAGGAAAATTACGACGGGAAAGGAGCGAGGATATTTCACCTAGAATAATATAAACATATATTAACAATACACGTAATGTTTGACCTATATTCTCTTTGTACGGCAAATTTATAAGTAATAAATATGTCAAGAGGCTTTACTATAACGACCTATTGCCATCTTTATTCAAAAGTGCGAAAATTACTTGATTGACTTGACTGATTAATTAATATAAGTCTCATCTATTCACATTTTCTCAGTTTCTCTCTCTTGAGTAATGATGGCTGCAGGAATAGACGCTGTAGGCATCCACTTAATACAAAGCTATAAAACTATTTTTAGCCCCTGGCTTAGGCGATAGCCTTCCCAAACACAACCTTCACAACCCTCCGTTCCCAATGTAATACAACCAGTTGCAGTAGATTTATGTTAAATGTATGTACTGTACAGTGTATTTCTGTAAACTTTCTTGGAATTCTTCCGTGAGATATTGAAAATTGTAATTTAGTTTTTGAACTCCATTGTTTTTCTGAAGTCTTAAGTTTCTTACTCACATATTGTTTGGAATTATTTTATGGAATATAGTATATTCCATCAGATTTGAATGTACAAATGACAAGATGTGGGGAAGGGTTTCAACAGGTTTTAAAGGATGTAAGCCGTAGTAAAACCTTATTTGGTTCCAATTTTTTATGTGTCGTTAACGTAGTATGTGTCACTTAGTACCGTTGACGACTAGTGTCCACACACACACATTTAATAATTCCAATTTAGTGAATATAATTTATCCAACGATAAATTTACGTGTATTATATATATATGTATTTTACGAGTGTACGTACACTAAAATCACGAAAAAATTGGTAACATGCTAATACGTTCTTTTTTCACACACCCCTAGGATCCGGTACTAGAACACATGTATTTATTTGAACAGTGTCTTGCGCAAGAGCATCTGTGCGCTTACGTGCTTATCGCGCGCGACGTCGTATCCGTGACGTAATAACTTGACGGCGGGCCCTCTAAATTAAACAATCGGTTTTTTGCACCCTTTATCACGGGAGCGCCGGCCGACTACATAAAAGCCGTGGAAATCCGCACAGGACACACACTGCACGTAACGCGCCAACTGAACGTAGATCGTCCTGAACAACTCGCCGCGCGCAAACTTAATCACGCTACAGATCGTATTACCACGTGCTACACTTGCCGATATTTAAACAGTGAAGTGCCAGTGAATTAAGCCCACTGTGAATTTCTGTGAAAAATATACCAAAGATTTTTATTCTGTGATAAATAATATTGTTATTTTAAATATGGATGTGTGCACCTGTTGTTGTACAGAGTGTCCCTCGAGAATGCTTGAATCAAAAACAACGAAATGCGGTAAGTGTTTTTATTTTATATGAAATCAGGTCACGTAGTATTTTATGCCCTAATAACAATAATATAACAGTATTAGTGAAAGGAAAACATCACTACAGCTCAAGAATACCCGTTTCCTTTTCATATTACGTATGAGTCAGTAAACATATTTATGGACTACTTAGTATCTCACACAACCATTACGTTTTCACAACTTCGCAATATTGTTGTCTAACTAACAATAGCCTCATGTAAAATTTCAATTTAAATATATGACAAATAATTTAGTGTCCATCACTCAATCGCCAGTTAAACGCATGAGGTCTGTGCTGGCAGAAGCGGGACCTATCTATCTATTATACTTACTGCTAACACAGCAACCCACCTAAGATAAAGTCGGTAACGCGCCGTACCTTGCTAGCAGTAGGCTACGGTAACAGCTTTCCATCAAGCGGATCGTAAGCTACTTTGCCTTACTTTACTATCTATCTATACTTTGTTTTATAATCCATGCATTGATAAAAGTTTAATCTATTTTCCATACTCCAGTTATCTGGCAAGTAATATTTCAAAATCCCACGTTAAATAATAATAAATAATATAATAATAATATAATATATCCTCACGCCTTCCCGCAAGGATCCCCGAAGGGGTAGGCAGAGGTGTATAGGTAATACCCACACACCCACTTTCCGCCAGAGGTATATTAGGTGCCAACGTGACAGATGGCGAGTCCATCGCCGTTACTCCAGCACAACTATACATACGCCATTGAATTCCTTCTCAGACGTATGCTGGTTTCCTCTCGATGTTTTCCTTCGCCGTAAAGCTCGTGGTGTGACTAATCACTGTACTTAAGTTCAGAAAAAAACTCATTGGTACAGTCGGGATTCGAACTTGCGACCTTTGCGTCGCAGGCAACTGCTCGAACCACTCGGCCACCACGGCTTTTATAAATAAATAATAATAAATAAATTTTATTTATACATAATACGATTCATACTTATGTATGTATATCTAACAAGTGACATAATATCAACAAATTCGAGTAATAAAAGCTTAATCATCAGATCACAAACCGTGATAAATGCATTGAATAATTAGGCTTCCCATTTCCTTATAATAGTTTATCGGTTTTAATCATAACTCGGTGATCTAATTATATTAGTAAGCCTAGTGTTTTTTTTGTTCATAGCAACTGACATCACATCGATGAATAGATAGATATAATCACACGTAGATATTAACTGAGTATCAAACATCACAACAAAACCGTATATACATAAAAACATTCATATATAACCGCCAAATGAATATAGGATAATACATGGACCCAAAATTATGTCGTTCCGCGCGGTTCCAAAAGAGTTTCCCTCCGCAGACGCTCCGGCTGTGGAAGAAATGAGTAGAGCGCAGATCCGTCTTACAAACATCTTTTGCTTTATCTACGTTGACTTACTTAGGATATGTTACGTGGAAATATGACAGCCTGGTAGTTGATCGGTCGGTAGACGTTTTTACGAAACGCGCAGCCGCGTTCGATCCTACTTCTTGTTGAAGCATATTACAAGGCTTTATAGGTGGCATGCCGCCATATAAACACAATAAAAAATACCACTAAGGGAACTGAATTGGATACACTCTGTAAAAAAACTTTTCTGTGTTCTGTATCAAAGATAACGTGTACCACTTAAAAATCCCTAATTTTGAGTGGCATCCTCACAGTTGTTTTCTAACATATCTGAATATCATAAGCGCCTATTTGTAGAAGATCTCTGCAAACCAAAACCATATTATATTATTTAGTAAAAAAAATCTGATTGATATAAATCAATCTTATGTTTGATACCTGCACTACTGGTTCTCAACGAGTTAATTTAGCTTAGATATAAATTACTAGCTAAAACCCCGGCTTATAACCGCATAAATAATTTACCAGCTCATACCTTTCCACACAAAACTACCTTATTCGATTTTCACGACACAGTCTACAGTATTTTCTCGTAATAAATTGCATTACTCCTTATTTAGTAACAGTTTGGAGTCATGTTATTTAATCTATGACGTGAAAGGGGTTAAGGGTACGTTTAGAATGAGTAAAAGCTTTCAAATGATGCGTGCGCGGCGTATGATTTATATTGCGGCGCGCAAACAATGCCATTGAATGTATTGGCTATGGAGAGGCGGCCACAGGCGGACACTGGCGCGGAAGCGACCTTTACTTTACGGTAAACTTAAATTAGCTGCTGAAACTGTACCTAAGGTCATTTCTGAACAGCAAATTCATAAGATCGTTTTTAGAGGTGCATTTTACAAATTGCAGTGCAAGTTAAATATTTTTAATATTTTTTTTTGTATTTTTGTGATTTCGATTTTTATGTTTGACTTGTATTTTTTTTAAACTGATAATTATCTTCTTACTAAGGGTTTCTGGACTGGGTATATATTCAATGTGACTACGCTTTGGGAAAGTACTCTCCTGTTCTTTTATAAACCGCATCTGTCTTTGCCTGACAAACAACCCAAACTATAAAATGTTCATAGATTTTTTTTATTTATAATTCGCATTCATTTATTCATTTGATGTGTAAAGTATACTAAATAGTAGAGTAGAGTAGAGTAGATAGTAGTCAATATTGAAAGACATAATAGTTTGACTATAGGTATAATGTGAAATAAAACAGTCAGAAGTTTGATAAGTTCTTCATTGGAGCATCTGATTACCTACTTACAGTGTATTACATCGCGTGCGCTTAATATTTAAAAGATGACGAATCGTTCAATGTTACGCGGATCTAACGCCAATACTTTCTGTGGGTATGACTAATACCGAGCATAACAGATACGTGACCCCGCCGTTGTAGGATTTCAGCCATTTTCACCGACGTTCTTGTGAAAATTTGGGAATTCCGTGACTCATTGTAATATGACGAGCGCCGGAAAAGCCTCCGCTAATTACTTTACATTATAAAAACAGATTTAATCTACAGCCTGCTATTATACCCACTAAACACCGTGGGATCGTATTGAGACCGTGCAAAACTGTCATTCTTATTAACTTAGAATCTAGTCAACGGTCGCAATGCAATTTACATTGATTGCTTGATTGAAAGAGAATTATCGTAATCAATAAAACTTATTTAAGTATTGATTATGGATTAGACTATTTATGAGTATCAAAATATTTACGATTTACAGAAGTGTAACAATAATTTTTTTTTACCAGACATATTAATCTATACTAATATTATAAAGAGGAAAGATTTGTTTGTTTGTTTGTTTGTAATGAATAGGCTCCGAAACTACTGGACCGATTTCAAAAATTCTTTCACCTTTGGAAAGCTACATTATCCCCAAGTAACATAGGCTATATTAAATTGGACCCGATAGGTGGCGCTGCGATCGAGTTTCAAGAATTTTACCTTTTTACCCGGGCGAAGCTTTCTGTGTGTTTCTGTGTGTCTTAATCTAGATTCGAGAATGGTTTAGATTTACAATTGGACCCAATAGGTGGCGCTGCGATCGTGTTACGGGCAATTTAACTTTTTCACCCGAGCGAAGCTGGGCGGGACAGCTAGTATAATATAAATTAGTTGATAATGCCTAGTGCTGCAAGCGTTATAATAAATATATACCATGAATGTATTCAATTAAACGAATGAATATGTTCCAAAACCAGTTAATATATGCTGTGACAAATAGCCATGTCCGACCACCTAGTTATAATGAATGAAACATTCTTAGCTCCCATAAAAAATAGTACAAAAGAACATTCGAAATGTATTATTAATCATGCACATAATAATAATCCTTTATTGACACTATCACTGAGCGGGCGAGCACAATGGAATCGCCTTGTTAACCCGTAGTACAAAAACTTGTCAATGTAAATACTCGAGATGCGCGTTCAAACAGTTACACGGTGAGCCACATGCTAGCCAAACTATATACTAAATGAACGTCAAACAAGCAGTGTGGTAAGAATTTCCTTCGACTCCTCTGTATCGGTGTATGTGTGCCGCTTAATCGGCAGCTTGGCCTGACCCGACTGTACGTAGGTGAATCTTAGACGGTATCTGTGCCACGGAGCGTCTTTCCCAGAGTCCGGATACTTTTTGCGTTTTATTTGTTGTACTTGAGCAAAGTAAGCTGTGTCACACTGTAGAAAAAAATGAAAGTTACTTGTAGTCACATACTCCGAACTTAGACGCTTTAAGCTTCAAAGCTAAGATCAGCATTGTAAAATGTACAAATATTTTTATTATTTATACTCCTATGGTTATAGAACATACATCATAGTAAAATGTTATATGAACAGGTAATGTAATAACGCTTTATCGCAAGATCGATTATATTATTATTAAAATCAGCGATGATATTATTATACCTAATAGCGATGTTTCGCACACGTGTGGTGACGGCGCGGCGCGGTGGCGGCGCGGCGCGCGACTTATGTCCGATAAAACTCACTTTAGGATAGACTCATCGATGAATCATCGTGCGAACAGATCAATGCCAACTTGCACAAGATGTGGAAAGTGAAATATATGGAGACACTGATAGGGCTCATTTTCATCATCTTGGCCACTCGAAACTTTAGATGCTCTCATTGATAAATTATAAAAAAATCTAATTCGATATTCATAATCGCACGATTATTCGTAACGCTACGAAGGCAATGTATTTGACTGAATAGTTTCAGGATAATAACTCGCTATGATGCAATTTGCCGTAATATTGTGACAAGTGAAAGTGGAACTAAATAATGAGGTATGAATGAGGGTGAGGCGTCTCCAAGGCACCTCTGTCTGAACGGACAGTAGGGGCGGCTGTGGCGGGTGGAGCGGGCAAGGGTTTTGCACAGTTGGTCCGGCTATTTGATGTACGCAGCCGCATTTCGGCGCCCATTCATCGTGCGGAGGCTGCTCGCGCGCCGGTCTCGCACACTCGCCGCTCGGCCCGCCGCTGTCACACGCTTACGAGCCATTTAGTGCCAGCCGATATTACCTGTGCTTCAGTGAGTGCTCATGTCAACGCGAGTGTTACTACAAACCAGTGATATTCAGTTAGTTATCGATACGATTTACCAACGTTTCGGCAAATCGGGATTATAATTTGTTCGCATGAACATGGACTTGCCTAAAGGAGCTACATCAATGCGTTGTTCATGGATGTCTTCCTAACTGGTGTGTGTTGTTTATATTCAAAGTTTTTAATTTAATGCAAAGTTTATTTTATCTGTGTTAATTCACCTTGTACTTTGTGACATATTAAGCCAAACAATTAAATCATTATGTTTGTAAGAAATATAAAATATGAAAATGTTGTAGGGTAGTTTTGGAATATTTAACATTAAATTACCTTCTTTTATTGACTTTCTTCACTAAGCTCAATTGCATACTCGATAGGTATAAAATCGCCGCTGTACGTATTATTAAACCAGAAACGTAAACCAGAAATTATGTTTAAAATGTCGCGAATATCGGAAAGCATACCGCAATACCGCTGTGAACAATTTTCATTTAAGCAAAGTTTAACAACCCTCTCGCCTCGTTTGGTCCACATTCCCCAGCACATTGTTATTCTACTAATGGCTGTGCAAGCTAATTTGATTGTCGATCACTTTTGGAAGTGGACAATAAGTATCGGTAAAGAAGCACCAAAGCGTGCGATCGTGTGGGAATGAACAACATTCGACCGTCGGCAAACGATCAAAGGAATTTTTCGCTGAAACTCGTCCGCGATGTCATACGATACTGACAACCTTAGCTTTCCCGATTCGGGACACGCTTGCCTGACAATCTTTTGTGGCACTGACTGTATAGCTTTATCTGGCCACATTTAGTGCTACGCTATCAATCCACGATACATCAAAATAACAGAAAGCTGCTCTCATATTTATTTAATTAGATTAATATATATGGATTTAGTTGAAAGTGAAATGGCGCTGTATTATCACTGCACACTCCACGATAGAATCTGTGAGAATATGTATGAATGTACATGGTTTTTTATTCATCGAATTTTCCTATGCATTGTATTTTCATATCCAAGTATGTAATTGTTTTTATAAATAACTACGCGATTAGTATTTGGAAACGCGAGCGGCGCTTCGGGAAACCCCATGATGGAAAAATCACATAGCGTGTACCCACGTCGCTTAGCGCTTTTCTCGGTAACAATTATATACGTTGGCATTGTTTGATCTCGGCAATGCGTTCGATACACACGCTGACGCGCTGACCGCGAACAATGGTTGCAGGCTAAAAACTATAAAGCGCGAAACATCAGCTGTGGACCAGTCTGCCAATTTTCTGCGCTACATTCGTTTAGACTGTGCCGTCGTTAGTAGTGCCGTATTTACTTAACATACATTAAATTGTCAACGACTCGGATTGACCTAGTGATTCACTACCTATAACCCTATGCTTATCCTCGTGTGACGTCATACCGAACGTGTGAACTAACTATACGTTGAACCGATGCGATAATGCCTATTACATATTTGATCTGTCATTCTGAAAACTGATTTAAGGCAAACAATGCTGGTGAACGGACAAGGATAATAAACCAAAATAACGTCGTACAGTCGCTTAAAGACGTATTTGATTGAGTCAATATTTATTTAAATGTTTTAAAATACCCATTTATATTTATACACGGGTAATAAAACTAGAATATTACGAAATTGTGCTTCCCGAATGACTTCAATTCACTCATCTATAATAATATACCGATCAACAATCAATAGCGTAAAACGATTCAATTTGCTTATGCTTTCCATTACCGATGGTGGGTTAGAACGAATTGTGCAGTAAACAAAGAGATCCGTCTACGTTACACCTTTGAAAGTGGACAAAGGAAAGCTTTCAAAGTTGGTGGTGTTCCTTCCCTTTTAAAAGTTGGAAAACAGAATTGCGCCGCGCTGTTGGGACATAAAATATGTTTTATGGCGTCGGCGCAAAACATCAAACCTTCAATAACACTCAAACTTTATATCGAGAAGACATATTATATGCGATTTTGCGCAATACCATTGACTTACTCGACAATGGACGTGACGCCCCCACATGTCACTCTAGACTGGAAATATTAAATCGTATATTGCAATTACATACTAGAATGTACCTTTCATTCATGTCTACATTAGAAGCAATTGCATTTGTTTATAACGTTAGTGACTCACCTATTAACTAAATATTCTGTTAATCGTAAGCTTTAAGTACCAACTACGTGCAATAAACGCAGATTCGAATATTAACCGAGCAATCAGTTTAACTTGGGTAACTTCGTAAATATCGCAACGCGGTACTTAAATACATTAAAATTGCCGTGGAAATTGCAGGAAGTTTGCCTATAATTCTGATAAAATATTTTACGGACCTGTTGATACACTCCTGGCCAAAATTGATGAAAAATTCACGTCCTCGCTATGTGCATTCCAAGATAGACTAATGATCGTCGAGAAAGTAGTTCGTAGATGAAGATTGTACGAGCTCTTCGTGTACGTACACTTGATACGCTTGTCTGTGGAACTGCGCTTACGATAATCACCAAGCTTATTATTTTTTATGTGACTCTTCAGTGCTTATATACAATAGCAGTATAAGATAAAAAATGCATTTGAAATAGATACATTTAAACCAGACCATTAATGTAAGGATATGCAATTTCCTTTATGTAATTTACCGCTTATCGCCTATTAGTCAGATAGTGTGATAACTAATATCGGACAGATAGTTAACATAAACTTAGCTGATAATATTCTAGACCTATTTATTTTGTACCATCACCGCGTATCGTTGTAGTATCGGCTATTGTTTTGCGATAATCGCATGTTTCAATTGTTTACGGGGACACGATTAGATAAAGTGTTTTCATTTTTGTTGCAGATTTTCCCAAAAAGCTTGTGGTAGCTATAACAATAGTAGTGGTAGCGATGTGCCTTATACCGGCCGAGGCTCGCACCATAGAGCACAAGATACGGCACGTGAAGCGACACGTGACCGCGGCGACCAAAGAGATGAGAAGCCTTGAGCGGCCCGAGCACCGGCTGCGGCCGCACAGGAGCAGACTCGCGCCCAACCTCGCGCACCCCACCAAAGAGTTCCCCGTCAGGCACCTTAGAAATACCAAGGCCGACGCTTTCAAAAACGCCACCAGAAAAATCATAAACAAACTCAAAAACACAAGGCGGTACTTTACAAAGGAGCGCAGTGTACTGAACGAGACGAAGGAGTACAGGGACGGTATGACCAGCTGGCTGCCCACGATCAATTTCGTCAGCATCCATTTCCACAACTACTCCAATCCCCGGCGGACCAGGGCCGCAGTTTCCGAACGCAAAGTGAGTATTCACATCTGTACAGATCTCTTGCTCTTATACTTGTTTACACGTTTTAATGGCCACTGTAAAGTAACCTGTTGCCGCGTTTGAAAAGTCTCAATACAAAATGGTTAAGCCATTGCGTTCAATATCAATGTTGAGGTTGGAATTGATATAATTTGACGCCTCGTGGGCGGCCTCACGTCAATTTGCTCTCAAAAACGTGTTTATGCTAAACGTTTTTGTTTTCTTGCCTAAATCATTTCACTCAACGCGTTTTAAGATAGCTTCTACATGTCTCAACGCGTCTAAATCAGCATATGGCAGTTAGCAGAGATAGTTGGTCCAAGGTTAATAAGAAGTACCTAATGCAATTTTGCGCAGAGTTTGAAGAGAATTTAAAACAACTGACAGCGTAATTATTGTGCTCAATCATATCACGTCTCGCGGGTGTGGTGGTCCGGCCCATCACTCTTTTTACCCGTTCAATGTTTTTACATTATTTTTAATGCGTTTTTGGTTCATTTGCGCCGAGGAGTACCGCATTAGCCCCGCTCTCAAGGCTCACCGTTGCAATTTAAATGAGGTTCCGTCGAGCCAAATTACATATGCCCAGCTATTGTACCGCATTTATTTACTTCACATTGTACTTAAGGGCAATAACTAGAAGTACAAGCCCTTCATTTTCAGCGCCGCTTGGGTTTGAAAATTGGCTCAGTCTTAAGTGTTTTATAGAGCGCTATTACGCCGCCATTTAATCGGAATGGCTTCATTTATACGCTGCTTGCCTTTATTGTACGTTAAAGCACTTGCACTCATTATCAATTCAATAAAAAGTATTTATATGCCGAAAATATTATAGGTAAGGTTGCGTGTTACAAAGAAGCAAATACGCCTACAATAAGTGTCCAATCGAAGAAGATCTCAAATTAACTATCCCACGGCATTGCGACGTAAAGTAACATGAAAGGTGAAGAGATCTTTTAAGACTGGCGATATATAATTCAAAGGTATATAGTTAGCGTTGGTTGGAGCAAAGCAAACTAAGGGGCCAGTTAAATGTTTCGAAGAAATTTGCATAGATTGACACCGCGTGATTTCGCCCCGCACACGCGATCTTAAAACAAACCTTTATATAATTTCACACAAGTATTTATAGCTAAGTCACGTGCTCATTGATTATGATAATAATTGTATTTGGTCTGTTGGCTATACGCGCCGTATCAGTTCGTAAAAATATAAAATAAACATAGTGTGCTTAGTGAGCCCTCAATAAGCTCAAATTATTTACCAAGCATACATTTGGCCCTCGAGACTTTCTATTATGTATTCATATTGGTCACCCACTAATTAGTACACAAAAGTTAATGCGACACAAGACAATGAGTGTGTGTGCATCTATGTCGTTCACAATGCGCGACTGTCCGGGAGGAGGCGGTTCTACGCAAGGCGCTTCTTGACGACGCGCCTCAGGTCGCCCTGTGTGCACATGGATGAATATTGAACACGCATATATGTCGCCAGTTCGTCAATGCACGGCCACTTAAGATATCCAAATATTTGATATTGGGCAAAGGAAAGCGTTAGAATTCAAGTGATCTCTGCTTCGCTCCGACTCTTGTTGACATACGAACAATTTAAAAATTAAATAATACTCAAATGAGTCGTTAAAACAGAGGGCTACGGCGATAGATTGGTATGGATAAGCACGCGCCAGTTCACTTTGCTTCTCACTTTTAAAATTAAGTTTAGTATTAGAATTAAAGAAGTAAATAAAAGTGCACATTTAAATTATTATTCGCTGATACAATAGGATTAAATAGTTAACCTGAAAATTCCAATAGTTTGTATTATTCTGTTGCCAAGCACTTGTGTGTTTCAGTGTTCAAATAAAGGGCGTACATTCCACAAGTTGTAACGTCGCGCTTTCACGGTGACAAGAGCAGTGCGGCCCTCGCTAGTATTTGTTCAGTATTTACGATTTAACAAAACAACACGAAATGTTAAAAACACATTATTTGTCCAAGTGAGACGAATGTGAACATACGATTCCGGTGTGGCGCGTTTGTCTGCGACACGTCTCGCTGTTTAAGCTCGCCTCTTTAAGGCAAACGTACGGCGTATTGTCGGGTTTTCAGCTTTTAATACTCCGCCATATTTGCGCGAGAGTCCGCGCTTTTATTATCGGCGGAGGATTTGTGCGCCGCTGGACAATGGGGTAGACGCAACGCCGCGCTCGATGCTTTTATGAACCGTAAAATGTTAACGATTAATTTTAACATCGCTTGTTTATTACCAAACGTCATTCTAAATTAAATAACACTTATCGTTTCGGAACTAGACGAGATGTTGAGTGACTCACTCATTGAAGAGGAGGAAGCGCGGTGACATACGGCCCGCCGGCATAAACAGTACGTCTGATTGCGCTCAGGTTCACGACGTTCCAGGAAAAATGAGTCCGCACATTAACGGGATGAGTTCATTAATTAACCACTCCAGCGATCAGTTTTCCTAAAACATTACTCATTGATACTGAGTAAATATATTTGCAGTGGATCTTCAATGGGCCTGTTACGTCGTTTCATGGTGTGTTCAGAATTATATTTGTTTAATATAATTAGTTAATTAGGCACTATAATAAAAATCCGCTTGTTTATTCATTAGTTATCGCTATTCAATACTATTACTATATTTATGTGAAGATATCAAATAATACATCTTATTATCATTTGTCTCCCACTAGACGTGCTTTGGAAAATATAATGAAGGCCTGGTGCGTTCCCTGGGCGATTATGGCGTTAACAATTCATTTCAATTAAATAGGCCACGTGACCTTCGCACGTAAAAGATCATAGAACATATTTATAAATTGATAGCCAATGTTTCAAACAAAACACTGAACTCCAAAACAATAATTCCGCTAAGCACTTAGAGTGAAGTTATTTCAAACAAACGTATGAAGCATTTCATTTTTTGTGAGCATATATCTTTTTTCCGACTGTCTGGAGATGATAACACGTTCTAAGTAAAGAAGATATTTTTGAAAGACAATAATGTACGATACGTTAGGGTCGAGGCAAACCGGATAATATCGTGGAAAATTATTAATATATAAAACAATCTATACTTTAAATGAAATGAGCCATTATAAAACAAAATTGTAAAAAAAAAATTGAATGATAGAATTTGGCTTAGCTGCATACGATGCCTTAGACGCAATATCTTTTGAGAAGTAGGTAGGTAGTTATCTTATGTACTACAATCTATAAATACTACAATCATGCATATCGAATAGATAACATCATTTTTATGAAGTCGTTTAATAAAAACTTGTACGCAATTAATGTATAATTCCAGTAATACGCGTTGATAATACATACTAGCTTGTACATGTTCGAGTACCTACCCACTGTATAATAATAGATCATAGTATGAATGTCGCCAGTTGAGAAGTCACACCGATCACAAATGCTTACGAACGTAACCTCGACACGAATTGACTGCGCCGTAAACTGTACCTCAATAATGTAACGTGCTTAATTCATATACGCAAGTAAATACCTTCATTCCTCAACCCACGATGTTTAGATGGCACATTAGGAAACAGGTCAAACGAATTAATTAATTAGAAACGAACTTTTATAAAGAGAAATTACTGAACCATGACTAGACTCGTGTTATAGTAACAGTTTCGGTTATAAGATTTCTAGTAAGAAAGAGCCGTAGTGGCCGAGTAGTTAGAGTAGTCGCCTGCAATACAATGTTTGGAAGCACGAATCCCGACTGACCCAATGAAATTTTGCTGATCTTAAGTAAAGTGTTAAGTCACACCACGAGCTTTACGGTGAAGGAAAACATCGAGAGGAAACCTGCATACGTTTGAGTAGAAATTCATACGTTTGTCTACTCGCGCTTGAGTTACGGTGATGGACTCGCCATCTGTCACGTTGGCACAAAAATAGATCTCCTGTGAAAAGTGGGTGTGTGGTTACTACTTACACATCTCTGCCTACCCATTCGGGGACCTTGTGGGAAGGAGTGAAGATATATATAAGATTTTCTTATGCAGTATCGTGACCGTTTTTCTTTTATGTAGTCCTAGTATTATGTCAGTAAACAGGCTTGTTGTTCGACGAACGAAAGTAGTGCTTTTCTGTGTCCCTGGAAACGTGTATGCTACATTTCAAGATTATCATTTGAGACGTAAAGATCTTAAACAAACCAACAAATTTACTTGTGAAGACATAATATATATAAATATATATATACATATATATATCATATAAGCACATGGTGTTTCCTTATGTGCAAGTTTTATAATGTAAACGTGTCCATTGTTGCAGTTCACGTTCCTGATGCCGAAATTGTACAAGTCGCTGGTGGAGTTCCAGAAGATCTTCAAACAGCTGATCCTAGTGGAAGTGGACTTCCCCGACGAGACGTTCCTCAGCTACAATCAAACGCGGCAGGACCTCATCGGCTCCACCCTCCACCGGCTATACAGCACCATTGCTGAGGTCCGGGAAAACATGGCCGCCGTCAACGTCCCCGTCCCTCACATCAACTACAAGACCAACATCGACTCGTTGAAGATGAAAGTGGACGCGTCGCAGTGCCTGAAGAACGACTATATCGCCTTCAGGGCGTACGGTAACCTGCTCAACAACTGGTACTCCGAGTTCCGGTGTCCCAGGGGCAAGAAAGTTATCAGTAGCAACTCGAGGTGCGCCTCCTACGAGGCCAAGCTCTTCGAGAAGATGATCAGCCGGACGCAGAAGGGTAAACTCACAACCAGTTGAGCGCTGGGAGTGCGCGCGTGGATGAAGCACCCGAGTAGGTATAAGCGCTTATACTTACCCTATTTATTGATGGAGTCGTAATGTGTATGCTCTCTGCTACGTGAGACGTCTAGACGTTAGTTATTCGAAGTGCTTGACGAAACAATGTCTTGTTGATTAAGTATTGGGTACTTTCTCTGTGATATTTAGTATTCTGTAGATAGTGATCATTAATTTATTGAAACCTCTAGTTCGTAAGATTCTTTGTATAGTTCCTTGTACTTAACTAGTGTCTACTTATCTCCTCTAACTACTCCAATTTCTTGCTAAACTCTAATTTATTTGATGATAATTATTTATTATTAATGTATACTAATTGACTCTCTTATTATTCATTGTGAATCTGATTTACTATTTTCATGCAAAGCATTAACAAGTTTTTATTAGTTTTATTATGTCACATAAATAGCGTATCTCGAGTATTATTAGTTAGTAGGCAGAATTATTGCCGTGTAGCCAAGAAAGACTTTTAGCCTAAGTGAGGTTGCTTATTTATGTATTACTTAGAGATAAACGTGTAATTATATAAATGTGCCGTTAGCTGTTATTGAACAAATGAACTGATACAACGGGAATATACCAATGTTATGTACTTCGCATAATTTGTGTAATTCCATTTTGTTACTGCATCTGAACTTTAAGTACATGATTTAAGTATTAAAATGAAATAAATTTATTCGATCGATTTCTTGACGGTTTTCTTTACTGAAATACCTGAGTTTATAAGCGGTGAAAATCTGGAAATGAAAGCACGAGTTGGCAGCTAACGACGATGCGATATTGGTGTCTACTATATTATACAGCAAATAAAACATGAAATTGTATAAAATTAGTTAAAATGCATTCCTTGCGAATATCTACAACGTAAGAACGAATCCTTAACGACGAGATTCGCTAAGCAACAGGGGTAAATGAGATTCAAGAGAGATTGTATGTAACGTTGGTGATGACATATAGAGCAGTTGATTAACCATACAATGCAGAAAAAAAGCAATACGAAATTGTATGGAAAGAGAGAAGAAAGAAGTTCACAGTCCAATTAAAAAATCATAATAATAATCAAAAATAAATCATATAAATCAAACATACAATGATAGGAACATTAGGTATACTTCAGTGACGAATTTGTGCGAAGAGACGATCGTGGATGAAACAAAAGTGTATGCAAGTCTAGAGGGAACGCTTCTGACTCTCTTCCTACCCTTTGAGTGACGGCGTGATGATAATATGATAATAACATGTTTGTATATATGAAATAATCATTACAAATACATATTTCGTTAAGTAGTTTGTATATATAGATGATACTTATATTTACAATAACAACAATTAACTATATTTACAAAGATCAGTTAAAACTAACTAGTTACAGATAAAATATTTGACCCAATGTACAGATTAAGTAATACACCAATTTGTAATGCAATGCGACGCAGAACCAATAAAATAGGTGAGCCTGTGTATATTTTAATCTTAATACAGTTAAATTCCGCATAATCTTTATTTGATTATACTTCATAATAACAAATATTTTCCAGATTGTTCTACCGGATTCGAAAGGTCGTTTGCGATATATAGGGCTCTCTAGCTCAATTATAAGAGTGGCGAGTGATTACTATAGATAGTGCCATCCACGAAGACGCGCCCCACCAATTTCTAGTCGAGGTGGTCGCGCGTAGCATGGAGTATGACACAAGTCTATTAATTGTAGTGTTGCACACGCACATAGGCAATCAGTGTGTACCGATACTAAAAAAAATGTGGTAGGTCTCACACTTAAACTATAAATTATAAGGAAGAATAGTGGGGGGCGTCTCCGTGAATGGCACTGCCTATAACGTCATTTAAAGGAGCACTATATATCACGCCCCAATATTCTTCAGAGCATTCAAAGCACGCTATAATTTAATAAGACAGTATCATGGAATCCCCGTTCAGAATTCGAGCTACCCACTAGTGTGCTACGCCATAGAAGATCGGATTAGTCCTGCGCCTGGATAATATTGTGTTCTTGTAATTAATCAAGGACTATTCAAGGAATGCATAAGCTGCAAAGTGATGACCTGTTAGGATTTTATGGGTACTGCAAGCAAGCTGTCTCTCAACATATATATGGTCGGGTCGGTAACGAACTCTTGTAATATCGGTGCGCAAATATACAATACCCAGGGTATAAGTATGCCTTTCAGAACTTGAGCTTTGACACTTAACAAAGAAAACGCACAAAATGTTAAATGGCTAAAAATAAAAAAGACTGATGACTAGAAAAGACTGGATACTTGGAGCTTTTGCTCTGGATATATCATTACAGAGCAAAAGCTTATAGGGTAACCGGTTAACACCTGAAGGGGCACATTTTGTTTAAATAAAACGTTTAAAAAATACGTTTTATATGCGACAATGATGACGTACCGTATATTTAAAAAAAACTAATATATATAAAAAAAATAAAAATATACAAAATGAGTACAGATTATACGATTAAGCGCTCAGTGCGACATCTGTGTCGTTTTTAATAACTACGGGTACGTTGACTGACGTAGCCGTAAATATGTACCGAATAGTGCTACTCGCCAATAGATGGCGGTAAACAATGTAATGCAAGCGATATATGTGTATAATATAAAATATGCTTGCATGTTTGAGTATTGGCGATGGACTCGCCATCTGTCACTTTGGCACCTAAAACATATCTCTGGCGGAAAGTGGGTGTATGGGTACTACCTATACATCTCTACTACCCTTTGGGTGACCCTTGTGGGAAGGCGTGAGGATATATTATTAAATTGAACCACAAATAGCTATTGTATGCATTTTCGCAGAGTTTTTAATATAAGGTAGCTCGTAACAATTTTTAAAATTTTCATATTAGTTTGTGTTTTAGTTGTAAGTCATACTCATTTTATTTGTTAAGCTAATTATGTTAATATTTTTCTGCTCAGCGCCATCTCGTGTCAAAGGTAGGAAACTAGAATCAGCTATGGTGACCAATTCATACATTGAAGTAAACAAATGACCAAGAGATGGCATGACAGATTATTCCAATACTATGACCAAGGACTGGCATATACATGACAATGACATGAAAAACTCGAACGTTGAACGATTATATGCAATCGGAAGTGGAATAATAAATAAAATCAAGACATCATTATTTTATTTTCTATAGCTTCACAATTACAGCTAACAATTAAAAGGGATGCATAAAGCAATTTCACGCTCATATTTCTCCATAAACCATAGTTTATTATTGTTCGCTTATGCATGAAAAGTAGGTTTAAGTCATATTTTTTTTAGAATAAATTCCTGATCATGCTCTGTTTATCGTGCGTAATTTAAACGACATCAACGCGCCGCTGGAACCGTTGTTTTATTAAACCTTCAGCTTATTTAACTTTAAGACTATTATTATAAAATATTCCACTCTATATTCCACTTTCCGCCGTGAGGCACTCTGCCTGATGGGTGGCGTTCCCCATCGCCGCTCTGTGCTGGACTTTGTGCACCAGCGGGGACGGACTGGTGCGCGTCGCCTCGGGGGCACGCCCTAACAGCCATCCGACTTATGCGCATCGAGTGGAATTGCAACCCTCTGGTAGGAATCGCAACGTGCACGCTTCCACTAGGATCCCAAAGTGGCAAAAAATAAAAGCAAAAGTGTGTGCAGAAGCAGAGGCAAAGGAAGGCCACGTTCCAACTACCTGAATCAAAACGATCGGACGCTCAAGGACGGGAACGTCAAGAGTACTCGAAACCGACGAGCATGTATGAAGAGACTGATGAATGTAGACGCAGCGAAAGAGGTATGTAAGTCTAGAGAGAACTGGCGCTCTATACTCTCTGCCTACCCCGTTAGGGACTCGGCGTGATGATATATATGTATTTATGTATGTATTATAAAATATCCCTTATAGAAAATATATTTAATTGACTGATTTTAGTAGTCACCTGCAAAAAAGAGGTTGCAGGCTTAAACGCGATATCAATTATATTTTTCTGTACTTAAAAACAACAATAGACGTGGTCGCCGAGTGGTTCGAGCAGTTGCCTGCGACGCAAAGGTCGCAAGATCGAATCCCGACTGTACCAATGAGTTTTTCTGAACTTAAGTACAGTGATTAGTCACACCACTTTACGGTGAAGGAAAACATCGAGAGGAAACCTGCATACGTCTGAGAAGAAATTCAAAGGCGTATGTATAGTCGTGCTTGAGTAACGGCGATGGACTCGCCATCTGTCACGTTGGCACCTAATATACCTCTGGCGGAAAGTGGGTGTGTGGGTATTACCTATACACCTCTGCCTACCCCTTCGGGGACCCTTGTGGGAAGGCGTGAGGATATATATAAAAACATTATGAGGAAACCTGCATACGATTGCGAAGAAATTCAATAAAACGTATGTATATTCGTCCTTATGACAGCTGCGGACACGCTGGCACCTAAAATATATCTCTAGCGGAAAGTGGGTGTATTGGTACTACCTATACATCTCTTTGCGGGCCCTTGTGGGATGGCGTGAGGATATATATTTATTTGCTTATATGGGATTATTTTTGCGATCCAAATAGCAACTCTAAAATAATCTACAAAATAATAGCCCCCGCCATTACGGTGCCTTAGTTTTGCGTGTTATGTTCTATATACATATAGTTTGCATGAATTCATATAAAAACGTCAAAATCAACACAAAAATGCAGTAGAGATTGTGCACCAACAAAGGCTCACGTTCACATTAATCAAATATTTCATTACATTAAACAGCGATTAGAAATGTATAAGCGCAATCCGATAAGTCCCTAGTGATGTTACGCCCCGATGACAGCTGTAGATGGGTGCATCAGATGTTGCGCAGACGCAGACGCCGCAGATAGAAAGTGCGACCGCGCTCGCTTGCAACCAGTCGCCACCTACAAGCCGCGCGCGTTAGTCGTACAGGCGCAAATGTTACCGAAAGCACGCGGGCAATAGTTGCGTCTAGTTGTGAATAAGAGTTCAAAATTTTTTCAATTAACCCGAGCATTTTAGGTGGACAGTAAAATGGGTGTCAGTGCTAGGATTGTAGGCACTCTTCTGCTTATTGCCGCAGCGGCCGCCGTTCCCGCAGGAGACTCCAGGCCTCTCGTGGGTCACGGTAAGATCAATGGCATGTCAGACGAGCTAAACCAGGGCTAATAAATACTTCTCATTACATATAGGTAGGTACATTATAGAGACATTTAAATTCAGTCTCATTACGAGGACAAAGAAGTATCTTATCCGTTTTTTTTTCTTGCGTTATATATAAACACTAAATACCTGAAACTGTAAGAATAAACAATAATAAACGATACTAATAAACTCTCCGTTGCGGTTTTACCTAGATTACAGCATGGAAAGCTTTATTAAGCGTATGAAATTATTCTTGAAGGGTCGCTAACGCGCGATCGATACCGTACCTGTAGCAAAGGCGGCGGTAACCGCTTACCATCAGGCGGCTGGCGAGCTTGTTAGTTACCATAATGGTACAATAAAATCGAAGTAACTACTACAGTAGTCTTGTTACAAATCGAAAAAAAATTATGCAAGGTTCAAACAGTGTTCGGAAACTAGTTGCAAAATGCATAATAGTAAACTTTTACGCGTAATTTCACACTGGTTGAATAAAATTTACTGCACGCTTTTATCGACAATGACCTACTGTAGGTACCTACCCAACTAAACGTTACTCCTCACAATCAAAAGATGTTATAAGTATACGATTTAAATCAGTGCGAATCCATTTTCAACGCTTGGAACAGCTTTGTGAATTACAATACAATATAAGCATTAAATGGATTGCTCTGGGCAATCCAAATTGGCATTTCCACAATGCTGCCAACATTCTTGGCACTATGAATTGAGTCTTGTAAAATTGTTTGCTACAATCCAATAAAGATTATGGTATCTTAGACCTAGACTAGAGATATAGAGTACAACTTGGAGTTTTAAAAAAGGTCTATATTCATTACTGAGGGGCTGGTTATACACAAGCTCTTAATGTATAAGCTGTGACGGTAACCGTTTACCACTCACATTTTGTGCACTAAAATGCAAGCAACCGATATATCTTAAACAAACTCATTTCCAATGTAGCATTGGCAATTATACAGTATCAGCTGGTCGACCTAGTTGTTTAACGAAGCTTTGCAATTTTAATATTTGATAATGCCATGCAAAATCAATTCTAGATTAAGATCAATGTAAAATAGACACTAAGTAACGGAACTGAAGTGTCGATTCACATTGAAGTTGTTTTGTCCCAATTCTCCGGATATAATCGTTGAGATTGCATTGTGTATATTAAGTTTTTTTTTTGCAAGCCTTTGTTGCCGATTCATTGTCTCTGCGCTTAGTCTAGACTATAATCGGATTAGAACTTAGCACAATAAATAAGCTATTTGGACCTTCACTTACCTAACTTTTATTGTATATTTAGCCTTAGGTACGTATATATTATATACATATTCTCAAAGGGGGCGATAACACCGCCTTGTGTTTGACCTCCTTAATCCCCCTACTTAAAATTATGTAATAAGGGTATGCGTTTCAATTTAGCTTATAGAAATATTATTTTCTTCCCCCTAGAACTCCCCTGAAAAAAAACATAATGTCTAAGTTAGCTGTTAGTTATTATCAATATTTATGTAATTGAGAACCGTGGCGGCACAGTGGCAAAATCAGTCGCCCGTCAAGATTGCAAGTTCAATCCTCTGTGCTTTAAAAGTATAAGTTTCTGTAACAGTAAACAGCACTTTTTTCTGTAAGAGCCGATATCCGTTTACTCATCTGGGCAGAATGTCTGTCTGTCAACTAAGTGCTATCAAAATATTGTGAGAAATCTTACATACGTATGAGAAGGAATTCCAGCCGTTTATAGAGTCCTACCTGATATACGAATATCGTAGTTCGTAAATGTTGACCTGCCTCTATGTCTGTCTCTGGGTCTCTTAATATTTTTTTTATTTATGGCCATCTATGTCCAGTTGCTTGGCCGAGGCTTACTATTTTCTATCACCCGCGTTCGAGTCCCATACGAGAACTTGATTTTAGAATCTTGCCGCCCCCTTCCCACCCTTGTGCGAAACCGTAAACACATTTATTTCTCTACCATAGCCAAGGTTTACCTTAGTCCAAATATTGCCTAATTGATTCAACCTCCAGTGTAGGACGAGCAACAATAGAAACTCCACAAGGCTCTTTCAAAGTGTTCAATGCTCACAATCGGATGGTTCTGTGACTATTGTTAGAGTTGTCATTAAGGCGCGGAACCATTCACTTCCGAGGATTGCGTGCTATGCCGCCAGGAAGGCCACCCGGCCAATTACAGGGGTTGTCCCAAAGCCCCCAAGCCCAGACCGGTCTTAGTCAAGAGGGCAGCGGCCCGCGAATGGCGTAACGCCCCCCCCGCGCAACCCGCTCCACCTCGACTTTCCCCGTGGAGGCCCCTCCCTCCGAGGGACTTCCCACCCCTCCCAAAAGCGTCTCACCCCGCTTCATCCACGCCCCCTCAACAGCAGCCTCCATCTCTGCTGGCCCCTCCAACAGCCATTCCTCAACAACCCCGACCCCAGGCCGCTACGCCTCCGCGTAGACCCCAGGCGGTCAAGGCCTCACCGCCCCCCCCCTCCTCCTACGCCGCGAATGATACCTCCGCCAACATGGCGTTCCTGGTGGACCTATTCGCGACAGTCAACATCCGTAGGGTCAACGAAATGGCCCGAAGCCTAAGGGCCGTCCGAAAGGACCCAATTGCCCTCCTTCAGTTGTTCGGTGACTACGCCGATGTCACCGAGTCCCTCGCCTCCTTCTCCGCGAACCAATAATGGACGCAAACCCAAACAGCAGAACGAAACCCCGATCCCTCTCAATTGGCTATTTTAATGCTAATGGCATTAGTAGCCAAAGGGAGGAGATCGCCGCGTTCCTCCGCGATAATAATCTAGACATCTTTTTAGTGCAAGAAACCTTCCTGAAACCATCACAACGAGACCCTAGAATTGCGAACTACAATGTGGTTCGTAACGATAGATATCGTTCCGCCCTCGGCGGTACTTTGATCTACTACAGGAAGGCCTTGCACTGCATACCCGTCCAACCTCCAACCCTCACCCACATAGAGACCTCGATCTGTCGGATAGGATTGACCGGCCATCAGTCGATCACGATAGTCTCAGCCTATTGCTCCCCTGTCAATACATCGGCAGATATCAAAAATGATATCAAGGCCCTTACCAACCTAAGTAGCTCGGTTATTATCGCGGGCGACCTGAATGCCAAGAGCGATGCTTGGAACAGCCGCTCGCGAAATAACAGGGGACGCCAGTTGGAGGACCTCAGTGGGCTCCTCCAATTCGACGTCATTGCACCCATGCACCCCACCCACTACCCTGCAAATATTAACCACCGACCGGACGTACTTGACATCGTGATCCTCAGGAATGTGAACCTTCGTTTGCACTCAATGAGGTCTCACGACAAACTAGACTCAGATCACAGACCTGTAACACTAGCGCTCTCCCCCCGATTAGGCCCCTCTGACACAGGTCGCCCCCTACCTCAGAAAAAGATAACAGACTGGAGGAAATTAGAGGAACTCCTCAAGTCCCCTTCATCTGTTCACTTAGATAGTATCCCGCCCCACATAGAGTCGGCAGCCGACACTCAAAAGGCGATCGATTCCCTCACAGCTCACGTACAGTCAGTCGTGGACTCCTGCTCCCGACAAGTTCCGGTGACGGAAGATCATCGCTGGAAACTCCCAGACGACGTGCGTGAACTGGTGACGGAAAAGAATGCCGCACTCCGAGCCCATCGAGCTCAACCGACTGTAGCGAACCGTACCTTCCTGTGGTCACTCCAGCGCAAGCTGAGATACCGCATGAAGGACCTGCGTAACGCTCGCTGGAACAAGTTCCTCGGGGAGCTTGAACCAAGTCACATGGCCTTTTGGCAACTCCAACGTAAACTCAAATCTGACCTCACCGCGCCCATGCCTCCTCTCACTCGTCCGAATCAAGGGCCCGCCTTTGACGACGACGAGAAGTCCGAGTGCCTGGCCGACAGTCTCGAGGCTCAATGTACGCCCAGCTCCCTGCCGGTAGACCAGCGACACCTCGAGAAGGTGGACGCCGAGGTCGAAAGCAAACTGTCCAATCCACCCTCCGAACACCCGGATCACCCCATAGCCCCAATCACGGTCGATGAAGTCCGGAAGGCGATCGATGGTCTCCACCCTAGGAAAGCTCCTGGCCCCGACGGTATCCCTAATAGAGTCATCAAACTTTTCTCCACCTATCTGATAGTTTTGCTCACTGCCATCTTCAATGCAGCACTGAGCAACAACTTGTTCCCCCAATCCTGGAAAAGTGCGACGGTCATAGGTATTCCTAAGCCGGGGAAACCCAAGACCGAAGCCTCCAGTTACCGCCCTATCAGTCTCCTCATCGTTCTCGGCAAAATATACGAGAGACTTGTCTATAATAGATTAAAGAGTTTTGCTGACTCTGAAAAAGTAATTCCAGATCAACAGTTTGGCTTTCGAACCAAACACTCGTGTGTCCAACAAGTCCACCGTATAGTGGAAGACGTCAGTAGCGGCTTCCAACGCGGATATCCCACGGGTATGCTCCTCTTCGACGTGGCGAAGGCATTCGACAAGGTCTGGCACAACGGCTTAATATTCAAGCTGTACCAGTTGGGCGTGCCGGACCGTCTCGTACGCATAGTGCGGGACTTTTTGTCGAATCGCTCCTTTCGCTACAGAGTGGAGGGCACACTCTCTTCCCCTCGTCCCATACGAGCAGGAGTCCCGCAAGGCTCCGTGCTCTCCCCTCTTCTATTCACGCTGTATACGAGCGATTTCCCCACCCTTAGAAAGGTCCAAAGCGCACTATTCGCCGATGACACGGCCATATACTGCAGAGGTATATCCCCCGAGGCGATTCGCGGCTACCTCCAGACCGCGGCCAACGCCCTAGGGCGGTGGTTCCGGAAATGGAGAATAGAAGTGAACCCCTCAAAAAGCGCAGCCGTCCTCTTTTGGAAAGGCAAGCATGCCCTACGGACAGCCCCAATAACTCTCTTCGGCAATCCCATTCCATGGGAAGACAAGGCCAAATACCTGGGAGTGACCCTCGATCGTAAACTTTCCTTCCGTCACCACGTAAAGACGGTACGCGCGCGAGCCGCCTTCGCGCTCAGTAGACTCCATTGTATGCTAAATTCGAAGAGTAAACTCTCATTGAAATCCAAGGTGAGGATTTACTTGACGTGCATCAGACCGATCATGACTTATGCGTGTGTTGTGTTCGCACAATCCAAAAAGTCAGTACTCCACCCCCTTCAAGTGCTCCAAAGCCGGTTCCTCCGGAGAGCCACAGGTGCCCCGTGGTACATGAGAAACAGTCAACTTCATGTTGACCTAAAAGTCCCCACGATCAAACAGTTTATGAAAAAACTGTCGAAACGCCATTTCGATTCTGCTGAAAATCATCCCAACCCTCTCGTCGTATCGGCCGCCCGATACACACCCTCCCTTATATCTAAGATAAGGCGCCCAAAACATGCCGTCATCGAACCGGATGACGACATAACGGTCCTCCAGGACGCCCGACGACGACACACAAACGACACTACACAAAACCGACCATTGTTCCGTCCTCGCCGGCGAGGCTCGACGCGAATAAGCCGTAACGTTCCCCCCAGACTCTCGCAAGTGCCGGCCCGAGCCGAGCCAGTAGCGCAAATCCCCTCCCCAAATAACTAAATAATAATAAAATACCAGACCAGCCCAGCTCCCTTGCTCGCGAACCAGCAACGCCCTAAGCCGAGGTCCGACCCCACAGGGGGTGCCCTTAGCTGTGTTGCTTAATACTTAAGTGCCTGGCTGGAGGCCTAGGTCTCGCCATTGACCGGTTAAGTAGCAAAAGTTCCCGGAACTCACGCTACGAGAGACAACACAAAAAAAAAAAAAAAAAAAAAAAAAAAAAAAATTCACTTCCGAGGAGGTTGCTTTCTTGTGCAACCCACGTGAGATACTTCGCGGGTCAACTCTGCTAGTTTTTGTTAGTATTCTGTTAATGTCTTCACTCATTATTATTTCCATAGTGTCGTAATAGCGGTAAGTAGGCTACGGCGTTCACATGCATTAACTGCCCCTCTATGTGACATTGTTTGCGATCATTGAGTCGATTCGCAAGGTTAAGGTATTGACAGCTTATTATATACATCTTGACGCCAGTCACAAGGGTTCTCCAAGGGCTATGCTAGGGCACACTAAAGTGTAACAACCTTTACACTACACACTGCCACACAACTACACTACGGTAGCAAAAATTGAACGGTTGGTCTGATGATAAGCGGTTATCGCCGCCTGTGGACGCTTGCAATAGCAAGGGTACCGCTTGTGCATTGCTAACCTAGTTAGGTGCAAATGTGACAGATGGCGAGTCCGTTTCTCATGCACGACTATACATAAGTCTTTAGATTTTGCTTGAACGTATGCAGGTTTCCTCGCAATGTTTTCCTTTACCTTAAACTTGTAGTATGCTCAATTACTGTATTTAAGTTCGTAAAAATCTCACTGATATATGCCGCCGAGGTTTGTATCTACAATCTTGATTTTGCAGTCCATTACTCAAACCACCTTACTAACATGGCACCAATCTCAACCTCATTTATTTTAATGAATACTAATCGATTTCTGAAGTTATCTAACACCATCTTAATCTCTTGGAGTAACGAATGAAATTGATGAGATTTGTTTGTAGGGTTCCGGACGTTCAAATTAAAAAGGAAACCATGATTAAATCTCTCGCGTGTCTGTGCGACACAGATATTGCTTTGAATGTACTGGATTAATTAACTTTATATATACATTATGTCACTTAAATATGAAACTGTTGATAACTGATACATTTCAAATATAAGTTCACTTTCATGGCTTAATTTTGTGAATGAAAAAGTTACAAATTGTATCAGATGTTATATTAAAGCACTCGATATTAGACCTCATATATGTTTTTCTTAAATTTTTCAATGAATAGTTAAGAAAATTTACTACTTCCACTTAACTTCGAAACCATCGTGTTAAAATAAAAAAACAGGAAGGTAATAAGAAGTGGATACATGAAATTTATTGTGAAGAACCCTCTCTCCTCAATTGAACTCGCAGTTCTCCAGTTTTATACATATGTATATAAATAACCTGAGTAAACATTGAACGCAGTCACTCGCTCCCCAGTTCAATAGCCCCCGGACGCCGGGCTGACACACCAGTATTGACAATGGGCCCCGAGTTTTACGATTTTATGCAAACTTAATGGTCCTCACATTTACTGCAAATTGCAATGCACTTTGGAGGAAAATTTGCAGTTTATTTTTATCGCAGCTTATGAAAGTGTCGAAAATACAATAGAGTATTGAAAATGGGAATATATTGTACTGTACGTATGAATACGTGTGCGTATTCGAAGATCTCGAATTCCGAGCACAAAATATTATTTTATCTACACACTTGCCTACAAGGCCTCTCGTAGTGAAATGCAGAGGTGTAGTAGGCTACACAAGGCAGGTTTTTCCTCAAGGAAATGGTGATATAGGAATATTTAGCTTTCAAAGTGGTAAGTGGTCGCTTTTATAGTAATATCGTTATCTTCCTTTCACCACGCCTTCCTAACGTGTCCCTGAAGTGAAAGTCCTTTAAGTCCCTTAAAAAACAATCGCTTCCAAAATTCCTACGCTCGTAAATTGAAGAAAAGTATCAAATTCGAGAATGTTAATACACGAATACTTAATCAGCCGCATTAAAATTTTAGTACTTTATGAGTGACACTCAAATCCGTAACCGCAAAAGAATTTTACAAGGCAATACATTTTGTTTAGACATAAGTGCTTAAGAACAGCCTTGCTTCGGTGAACGAACTACCCCTACCATTTGCCAGTTGCGAAATTTTGACAGAATATACCTATAAGATTTCTGTACCAACTTTATAAAGAAATTGTTTGTTCCAACGCACTAATCTCTGACACTACCTAATCCGCTTTGAATATACCTTTTTGCATGTAGAATGTAGAATATCAAGAGAATATTATTTTACTGTCAGATTTAGACTATTATTTTATTGATAGATAACTGTCACTTCTAAAAAAAACAAAAATGACCTTGATAACAGGTGTTTTACTTCATGTTGCATGTCTAACGATGCGACAAGCAATGCGAGATAAAGCACGTATTTCACGATGCATCTTATCTAACGATTAACATTGTGCATATTTAACGCGATAGATGAATACGTAACTAAACGCATTGCTTATTAGTATTTGTCATACATATCGAATTACAAAATTCCTTGAATTGTAATCGTCGTTGAGGAATAATAATTGATAGATACAAGATTGTAGTAATTTCGTTGTTTTTTTTTACATATTACGATACTTTACTGACGAAATGTTACATTAAGGAAATCATGAATGTGTAATTTAATAATAGCGAACTGTTGCAATAACTTATCAATTCATTGAATCTTTAGCTACGTCTTACACTTATATTTAAGAACGTAGTGGTGATATATAGAGCGCAAATTATCTTTAGATTTACAGCCATCCTACTCTTCATCTACATTCATCAGTGTTTCCACACACACTCGACGATTTCAAATACTCTACAATCCTTGAGTATTGGATAGTCTTGATCGAGGTACCTAATTGGAATCATTCTTCCCTCATCCATTCTAATTGTACACCACGTAACGTACCTTCCTTCATCTTTATAATCGCATGCTCCTTTACAATAGTTGCATTAGGAGTCTCTTCATTGCGGATCCTATATATATTAAGTATAAGTATTTTTGTAAAACGTGATGTGGGCTAAAATATATTGCCACAATGAATGCATGTATTAATTCATATATAATTACATTAATTTTGTAAATCGAGTTTTGACTAAAGTAAGCTGACTATCTCAATCATAATTAAAGAATGTTTAAAACACTTCCGCACTCTTGAAAAATGATAGCAAACGCAGAAACAGCAACAGAAACAGATAATATATTTATTCACAAGATAGCTCTATATATATTAAATAATGATCCCTCCTAGCTCCCCAGATACTATTAGGGGATTAGGGAGGGATTTAGTTGTAACAACACCCACGTTTCAGGGGAGATGTACCTGAATTCTAACATAGTGCCAAGTATGCCACCGTCTCTCAGTAATACATGCTTACGTTTCTACTTGGAATTCTTCCCAGACTCATTCAAGATTGTTCAGTGCTACCCCATCACCTTATGTATGTCTTATGGTGTGGCAAAAGTGACGTTTACTCAAGGTATAATAATTTGGCCATGCTTTATCTCACTAGAAGGAGAAACAATGCTTCGTAAATTGGTAACACAAAGAGGCTCCTTTGTGTTGCAAACGGCTGTAATCCGACGGTTTTAACACACGTACCCGCGGAGAGGAGCGAAATTTTGTAATGTTTAAAACCCTGCCACACCATATTTCAAGCTTATACCTGTATTAAGAAACATTAACCAACATAATCGAATGTGTCTGGAAGAGATAGAAGACGAGGACGTTCCCACTACCTAGATCAAATAGATCAAACACTCGATATGGGAATGCCACGAGTTTTTTAAACTATATAATAAAATGCATATATTCAGTAAGTAATGTGTATCACGCTGATTCCCTAATGAGGTAGGCAGAGAGAAAAGAGTGCCAGTTCTCTGTAAACTTACAAACTTCTTTCGCTTCGTCCACATTCATCAGTCTCTTCATACATGCTCGTCGGTTTCGAGTACTTAAGTGTCCGTTCGATTTGATCTAGATTGGAACTAGGTTTTTGGGTATGACAACATCCTCATTTCGGTAAAGAAATATTTAGGTGCCAACGTGACAGACTAAAGCACAACTATACAAACGTATTTGCATTTCTTCTTAAACGTATGCAGCGTTAAGCTCTAAATGCGACAAAACACTGTAATACCTAAACCTGGGTACACTTATTTTCTAATTTATTACTCGTTCAACTTAGTCATACTTCAATTCAGATTGTAGCTAACAAGACTAGGACCATTCAATCACCTCCAATTCGGAATTGTTAGCAACATTTTTTATTCATATTATATCGTATCGCAACTCACAATGCCCCGAAGGGTGTTGCATCAATAAAATATTGCAATTGAGTGCAGGTATGTTTGTATACAGGTCATTGCCTCACTAGGTGAAAGTGTATGGAATCGAAAGTGACAATGTAAGTCACTGAAACGACGAAGCTTTCCAAGTTTTTACTCAACTGAAGTAAAAACTGCGGTAGAATTTGAAAATACAGACTCGCTAACACGTAATTGGTTAACTTTTTATTCAGCTTGTTAAATAGTTCCATCACACAATATTGCTGAAAGGCTTTTTGCTATCCATAGGTATATATATATAAATAACTGTTTGTCTGTATATCTTTTATAGAATCGTACACGGCTGGACCGATTTCAATGAAGTTTTCTATTTTATTCAGGGTTCGAGAATGGTTTAGATTCACAATTGGACCCGTTAGGTGGCGCGACTGGGTCCGTGGCTTTTATTTTTTCACCCAAGCGAAGCTGGGCAGGACAACTAGTACATAATATAAATATGTTTAGATATAATTATTCAAATATTTAAAAACATGAATTGATAAAATAATCACGTAAGTATGCATTCACTCTCATTAAACCTAGCAGCACCGGTTGTCAAGGACAAAACAAATGACAGACGCGGTGAAAGCGCTGAACGCTACTACAAGGTTTTTAATTTTGTTTTTTTACATGAAATGAACACTTATCTTTCGTCTATCATTCCATATTATATTTTTATGTTTAATTCAGCTTTACGAAGATCGAGCAAGAAATATATACAGTTGACTAAGATGGCACCTCATTCGTGTGTCAATGACACGGTCATTTGTACATCGCCTTATATAGCTGCCATAACATCCGTATATACAGGAGAAAACATCATAATATATTTCCTCATTGAATGTAAAGTGTATGCGGAAACTGTTGTATACTTGAATACACGAAAGATTGCTTAGAAAGTGAAGGGTCGAAGGTTTACAAATTGAGATAAACAAAGGTCTTACTTATGCTGTTAATGCCTTCCTTTCTAGCGGTAATCGGTTATCAGAGCACATTTCAATACCAGTGAAAAAAACTATAACATGTATTTATGATGATAGTAAACTTTGAAAGAAATTTCTATAACTCCTGAAATACAAATAAATGACATGATGAAGTATTGAAGCAAAATTGCAGAAAACGCTATTTGTTTTATAATTATAATACTTTTATAAATATTTATCTAATTAATAACAAAATGATTCAAATCTTGTGGAATAATTTGCATAGGTTTTTATAAATAGGTTAAAGTTTAGTTATAGGTTAAAGCTCTAGAACATACAATAATTCGTGTAACAAGAAAATAATGTACATTATTAGGTGTTCTAAGTTATACAGTTTCACGACTTCCCATAAGGGTCTCCGAAGGGGTTGACAAAGGTCCCCAGCCTCTTTTAACCGGAAATATATTTAGGTGCCAACGTGAAAGATGGCGAGTACATGGCCGTTTCTCTTTAATTAATTCGATTTAAATTTCAAGGAAATATGTCCTGTTAAACAACTTAGCTAAGCTAGAATTGCCCAATTCTTTATAAGCCATGATTATAATGGTGCATTTCAACACCAAGCTTCAGTAATTCTACGGCGCGTCTAAAAATCGTGACTGCAGGGACAAGCAACACCTCACAATTACTACGATTTGCCAAATACTCATTATTTCGATGCTGGAAATATAATCGAAAATGTGCAATTATGTCAGTACCATTCAATTGTCCTAAATCTTCGTCGCCGTCGAGAACAATTCATGCCGGCCTTCGAATTCGATTGAAGTGCCGAGTGTTCACATCGACATCAAACAACAGTACCTGATGAATGTTACATGTTATACATAATCGAATATTGAGGGCTTTTTCTATCATGACTAAACAACCGATTTATAGAGCAGAGTTTATTTAAATTTTAGTAGTTGTCCAGCTTTAAGTGGTGATAAAAAAAATTGGAACACGATCGAAGCACTACCTAGTGGGCCCAAATCTGGGCGTCATAATTTCTGAGGAGGAAAATAAACACAAATTAAAAACAACTTTAAGCACGCCATAAGTACAATGATTAGTAGCAGATACCTGCATACGTTTGAAAAGAAATTCAAAGACCTATATATATATATAGTCGTGCTTCAGAAACGGCGATTGTCTCGCCCTCCGTCAAGTTCGCACCTAAAATATATCTCCAACGAAAAGTGTGTATATTTAATATGGTATAATAATATAATATAGGTATAAATGGGTATAATATTTATAATAATACCCAAGTCGGGACGGCTTGAAAATGCTTTTTAATTTTCGTTTGCAAAATTGCTTGTAAAATTCAATCGTAGTTAAAGAAAATAAAATTATTTAAAACAATAAAAAGGGGTCCAGTGGCTTAGAATGAGTTCAGTCACATGAACAGAGACTTCATACATATTCCTACAACCTGACAATATTAAAAATACGCAAGTTTTATAGACCTATGTTTGTTCCTGGTTCATTCAAAAATAACTGCAAGGGAATTTGATGAAATTTGGCAGAGGAATAGATTCTTTGCTGGATAACACAAAAAATATGTAACATTTCAGAAAAAAAACACAAAAATTAAATCTACCAATAACATCAAGTTTGGTACAAAAGCACAGCGGCTATGTATATACATATATAAAGAAATACATTGAATCAATATTCAATATGTACGTCATTACAAGTACATCCCACACGCAATAATTACATGCGTTCTAATAAACAACTCTGTAATAACTATTATCCGCAAGACCATTAGAAATCGAGTAGCATTGTATACCCTTGACACCAGCTAAGTACACTAGTTACACTGCAACTACTGACACTAATTACACTTCAAGCTGTTAGTATAAAAAAAAAACACTGGATACCTTATGACTTATAGGTTCTTTTCACGCCTTTCCTTGCGAAAGTACAGTCAATAGTGTAACCACACCCACATTTTCTGAAAATACTTTATTTCGTCGTATATACAAGTTGTCTCAGAAAATAGAACATTTGTCTTCTAGAAGTTATAGGATATTGTAAATATGTTCTCATTGTGATGAAATAAAATAAATACCTGCAAACATAACAAAATTACAACATTATTATATTGGGAGTACTATACGAAGTAATAATCTCTCGGAAACATGGTTTTTATGGGATAAAAGGAAGGAAAAAGAAACGTGGAATAAGACATCGAATACTAAGGTACAAATACTCGTGCTGTATAATTATTAGTAAAATGTGATGACAGACAGATGTAGTCTTTGTCAGTCAACACTCGCAGTGTCTAGAGACTGCTATCTACTTGTATCTGAGAACTAGTTACCCATGACCCACCAAATTGAACTCAATACTATTGCCGTAAAGGTACCTACTACTATCACGCTACATTTCTACTAAATACCGAGTCAAATTCGATTTACGAAGATAAATAGCTATTGTTTTTTAACCACTAAGTTTGCACACCAACAATTCTAGTGCTTGCTCTTGCATGCCCTCTAATATAAATATCGCATCCTAAGATGATATATATGGATGTATATCCCCGAGGTTCTTCATGCATTACGCATATAAGGAGTAAACTAATAACATAGAGCCGTGGTGATTGAATGCAACGCAAAGATTGCAAGGTCATACCCCAACTGAACTTATGAGTTTTTTCTGTACTAAAGTATAGTGATAAATCAAATCACGAACTTTACGGTAGATTAAGGGATATCGAGAGGAAACCTGCATACGTTTGAAAAAATTATTAGACTTAGATATGCATACTATTGAAAAGAGGCAATGCGAAAAGAGAATTGTATTTACATTTGTATTTTATTACATAAATATACATGTGTGTGTATTGTATTTTAATTGTGTTTGTAGAATGTATTTACACCTTTGTCTGCCCCTACCGAGAACCTTATGGTAGGTGTGAAGAATAAATTCCTAAAGAAATCAATGTAATTTCATACTCTCGGCACTTGCAAAGCATTCGCCACGAGACCTTGATAACAATTTTGCAGTTTCGTAGCCGGCGGCGGCGCCAGTTGCAAAGAAACTTCTTTGTTAGTCAGTGCAGGCAAATTAGAAATACACACCCAACCTGATCTAGTTAAGAACTGGTCATTGCTAAACATGTTGTCTGTTTATTACAATGGTATTTATTTGGAGGCTGTCATTCCTACTATCGTCACTGCATTACACTCTTGACATTGAGAAAACGTCGTTAGAATTAAACGTTGTTAAATATATAGTTTAAGTAGTCAGATACATTTTCGACTTTTTTTACTCTCTATAAATAAAAAAATAAAAATGATACTATATAAATATTAATAGAGCAAATATTTAACAAATAAATTGTTATATATGTAAGTAAGTATGTAAGAGAATATACTCCACACTCTCTGCATACCCCGTTAGAGACTCTGCGTGATGATATGTATGTATGGTAATTGTAATTATTTTATCACAATGGAACCTAAAATATTCCTTAGGACTGTCTTAGGAAGGTATATAAATGTGGTTACTGGTTTCACAATCTTGAACCCAAGGGCTTTATAACGTTAGGTAGCTATAATTTTATCAAGGGCTCTCTCGAAAAAAACCAAGTATATAAAAAGCCAGACCACAAGGGTCGTCAGACTGTAAAAATATTGCCCATTAACTAATTTAATATGTTGATGTTTTTTAAGGTACGTGTTTTCTTACGCCCGCATGACTTTTGTCGATAAAATGCATTTGGAAAAGTTTATTTACCTCAATATCGTATTAACACATACTTATTTCCTACTGCGATAAAAGAACTTTGAACCGAAATGTTTGAGGAAAAAGATGCGTATTCGAATCGCTGTATATATCGAGAGACATTCTCATCCCTATAGCGACGATTACTATGTTTGTATGCACAAAAAATTGCGCTGAAAATAATGACACTTACTTGTCAGGTCAAGTGTAATGTCATTATCGAGTGTACCGAGTATCAAAAGTAATTTCACAAACAATAGGGAGGTACATTATTCACACCGGCATTTGGTATGCTCAATCATATAGATAAAATTATCAATAACAATTTGATACTCACTTCTATTAATCATAATTTGGCCATTGAATACGATTCTAACTCGTGAATAAAATGACTAACAGGGCAACCCGGCACGCGCACAATATGCGCACAATAGAGGCCAACCTTGGGCCAATGACATTTAACTTCACTTCGTGTCAATCACCCGATGTGATAAATGCTTTCACCAATCTTCAACTGGCTCAAATAATGGATCAAACATTTGACATTTCACATCACGCAACTGGGTCAAGAACATAACCGAGTTTAATGAATGATAAACATAAAATTCATTATTAATAAACCGCAAACTTGTTTATAATTTTTTTGGTATATTCGTTGCACTGTTCTCACTAATCAATTTTAAGCACCCTCCTTGTACTTTGAGCTACTAGCTTGAGTACGAAGTCTATCTAAGTCAATGCTGGATGTATTAATATAATATGAGTTATAATGAGTAGCTATTCATTCTTCTTGAACCGTAACAAATTACTTGCCCACCGTGCGTATTTGCATTATTAATTGCATTCGTTGCGTAAGGTGCTTCAATTTTAACTTGAATGGTAGGCAAAAAACATCGGCCTTCGACACGAAATATTGAGATCTCGCAACCGATTACTTACCGGTTTGAAAATATTCGATCGGTAGAAGCGATGTAGTGCAATACGTATTGTTTCCGAGGATGCTCGATTCGATTCATAGGAACGGAAAGTGAAACTTTAAGACACGTGAATGTGAAACTTGTAGTGTTATGTTATGTTGATCACGATGTCGCACTTTGTCGTTACGTAATCTCACATAGATTTCAGATCACATGTTTCGATTGCATGATTATAATCGGCATTCCAGGAAATAGAGCGTACAAGTATAAAAACTACTCAATCGGCTTACTCATCAGTTGCAAAGAATACCCGAGCACTCAGCCGATACCTGTGAAGAAACTGTTTATTTTATTCTACACTAGGTGTACATCGTAGTTTCACCCGCTCATTATAACGATATTAATTTTATTTCCGGGATGGCTCAGCTCCTAAAGAGTATAATATAACGTAAATAACATCGAAAATTGCGCTATCAAGTGCAATTTTTTTTACATCGATTGTTTCCGCAAGTACCTACGTTTATTTACGCTCAAAGAAGGAAACTCAGATTTTCAGATGTAAATAAGGATATTTACCGCGGTTCCAATTTTCTAATACAAATCGATTTTGATTGATAATTTTTAGTTTAAAATCATGTTTTCAGCGTATTGATTACTGACATTGATTTGAGTAAAACTCAACAACCACCGCAGCGCATTAGAACTGACATTATAAACATTAAATACATGCAAGATTAGCTTAAACAAACAAACTCAGCTTTATGATATTAATATGGATAATTTTGGCCCTAATTTCAAATTCAAGTCCATCCTAATTGATTTATTTGAGTATTAGATCGAATTTTATATGTTATTTACATATTGTTCATATTCAGTGCCATTGATTCCAACCTCATCAATCACCGTTTGCGCATGAAAACTGTCAATATCAACATTAGATACTTGTTTTGATTATTATCTAATAACTTACAAGACGCATAATGACGTTTGCCAAGTGATCAGGTTTGTTAATAAAAAATATCGGGAAGTAAACGCAATGAAGAATGTAATCTTTACCTACTTCACTTTGTTCGTCAAATCAGATATCACGCTGTTACAGTATACTGAATGACTTAAGGTTTTTTTTTGTCAACTTTGTATGAACTGCTAATCGACATCGGGGACTCGATAATATCGCTCAGCACAAGCGACTATCCCCTTCATCGCGTTATATAATTAATGTAATTGCTTTTTCTCACAACCTCGTAACTCTTTAAGATAGTTCTTCCTCTTTCACGCATGCTGGGGTTCCGCTTGCCTCTTGTATATTTTCTTCCGCAACTATGCTGCTTTTATCACCAAACGTTGCATTATATTCGTGTGTTTGATGATATCTGCTTACTGGAATCGTGTTGCTTGTTCTTTTCAGCTCTTCTTCACGTATGTTTTATGCAAGAGACGGATATATATGTCATCTATAAATTTGCTTTTCTCATATTCTTCCACAATCATACCAACACTACACAAAACCGACCACTGTTCCGTCCTCGCCGACGAGGCTCGACGCGAATAAGCCGTAATGTTCCCCCCCGACCCCCGCCGCAAACGCCGGCCCGCGCCGAGCCAGACGCGCAAATCCCGCCCCCAAATAATATTTAAATAAAATTACCAGTCCAGCCCAACTCCCTTGCTCGCGATCCAGCAACGCCCTAAGCCGACGTTCGTACCCCACAGGGGGTGCCCTTAGCTGTGTTGCTTAGAAATAAAGTGCCTGGCTGTAGGCCTAGGTCTCGCCATTGACCGGTTAAGTAGCAAAAGTTCCCGGAACACAATCTACGAGAGACATATAAAAAAAAAAATCTTCCATAATGATGACCAATGATCTTTTGTCGATTTAGGTGTAATATTTTACATTTTGATGATAAAAACAAAATATGTAGATGAAAATTAATTCGGAAGCTTGACGCAAAGATAGTTACAATAAGAACCCTCCTTGACGTTCCTTTAACTACGTTACGTTACTTTACTAATTAGTAGACGATGAAGCGAAAGAGGATGAGATCTAAAGAGATGCCGCCACGCTCTATTGTCTCTGGTATGTATAAACGAAAAGAATAGTCAATATTCAAATGTATTATCATTGTATATTAAGCAATTGTTTTTTATTATACAATACAAATATTAACTATTCCAAATAATGGCGTTCCATCAATTATCTCCCCAGTGTGATGAATCACAAGCAATGCCGTTTGAACAAATAGCTACTTGTGGCTCACGACTTCATTGTATACGATATCAAAATTACTCATTGAAGGATATGCCTATTATTTTTGTGCTTGATAATTGTTCCAACTGTAATTTCATTGAAGCAATTATTGCTGCGTATTTATACAATTAGTTTACGTCCAACGTCGAATTTAAACATTATATCATACCTTGATAAACATATAAATATTAGAATTTCCGATGGCCTTGAAATTCTTTATTACTTCACCTAATTAAATATATTATATAAGAGCTGTTGGGCCAAATGGTTCAAACAGTCGCCTGCAACACAAAGATTACAAGCTCGAATCCCAACTGTTTATTTTTTTCTGAACTTAAGTATACTATTATTTTTAGGGTTTACTATTTTTTCAGAACTTAACTCATCACATAAGCTTACTAGTGAAGAAATCTGACAAACGTTTGAAAACTTAAAAACGTATACGTAAGTATAGTCGTTTCTGAGAACCGGCGACGGACTTCCATCTGTCCCGTTAATTAAGTATATATCGAGCTGAAAGGGGGTGTTGCAACACCCCTTGACCACGGATCGTTGAGGGAAGGCGTAAAGAAATACCATATAAAAGCTAAACAAAATTGGTATACCATCAGTATGGTATCTAGTTATTAGTTGTGAGCCGAGATGAATTACATAAAATGCTCCGTACTATGAAGACAATGCGGTTAGTGGTCGGTGCATCGTGTCTGTGTCGTTGCGCAACTATTCACCTAATTAAAACGCGTGCGCAATTCACAGCTCGGTGACTTATCAGATTTAATTAAATGTTAAGTCTTTGTGAAATAGGTTCGACTACCCAAAAATGTAAGAATTCCAATGGTATTTTGTTATTTAAGATTGCTAAAATGTCTATCCCTGTGATAGAGGTAATGATCGTCATAATTTTCCTATCTTCTTTGTTTTCAAGTTTTGACAGCATATATCACGGACATGAAAAAACAATACTGGTATATTATAGGTACATGATAAGCCTTATTTACATTGTTTGTGTATACTTATAACTGAAGATATAGTTACTACATTCCACAAATATCCCAAAGTACGATTTGTTTATTTCGTTCTTGAATCTGACACCAATCACTTAGACGAAGAAGATCTACAAAAATATGTATTTTTTTAAACTGCGCGTCTATTTACTACAATTACACCAAAAAACACATGGCTGCCTCCCCAAAATCAATATAATATTAATAATAATAATAATAAATTATTTATTTCGACCAGCAGGGGCCATGGGTTAGTAGATTACAGTTTGAACTTTTATACGTTATATATATAAATTACGTGTCACGTTGTTTGTCCGCGATGGACTCCAAAACTACTTAACCGATTTCAATCAAATTTGCACACCGTGTGCAGTTTGATCCAACTTAAAAGATAGGATAGCTTACATCACAATTGGACCCGATAGGTGGCGCGGCGATCGTGTTTCAGGAAATTTAACTTTTTCACCCGGGCGAAGCTGGGCGGGAGAGCTAGTACGTTATTATACACTTTACCTTGTTACGAATAGTGACAGTAGAACAAACCTTTCAATTGCTGTTGTCACATTAATCAAGTGTTAGTGTGAGTATTAGTGTTAGAGCAACAATCGTTGCATCAAACAGTATCCTAGTTTAAATATAGGTACGTCACTTTGTAACTCATACGTCGTAAATCTCTCTTTATATAAGTAACTTAATTACCGATTTAACACCTATTTATTATATTATGCGGTGTTACTGACCTTCTTTGTGCGTGACTAACGGTTTCTTATAAATCTTGGGAAAGGATTCTATACAAACTCGTCATAGTATGTGCGGAAGAACACAAACCGCTGAAGCGATTTGGTAAAATTTTGCTAAAAATATAGTTTTGTGTGATAGTTTAGTGAAGGGCGAAATCGCTATTTCTCAGATATAGAAAGATAGCGGAACCGATTAAAATGGTTACGATTTTTTGTTGATAAATTGGCTCTTAGATGGTTTAAGGTGATTTTAAACCTCATCCTCATCCATAATATATATTTATTATCAATATAAGTGTGTATATCATTTGTTGTTCTCAAAAAACATGTTTAGCTTAGTTTGTGACAGAAAATTTTACAACATGACAGATGGCCACAAAACTGTGAATTCTTCTGAAACATATCTACGTTTCTTCACTATGTTTTTTCCTACATCGTAATTATTGTATAATAAAATATATATCCTCACGCCTTCCCACTAGAGTCCCCGAAGGGGTAGGCAGAGGTTTATAGGTAATACCCACACACCCACTTTCCGCCAGAGGTATATTAGGTGCTAACGTGACAGATGGCGAGTCCATCGCCGTTACTCCAGCACTTTACAGCAGCACAGCAATTATTGTGTTATGAAATATAACAGACTTCAGCTGAGAATAAACTCACTAGTGCACAACTCCGGGGTTCAACCTTCAATCATGATTGCGGAGGCGACTACCCAAACATTTCAGCCGCCACGGCTCTTATAGTAGATATTATTATAATTATTTACTTTCAGAAGTAAGTCATTACTTTAATATGCAATATTCTCATTATCAAACATGATACTGTTATTTCATGTATCGGCAATACAAAGCGAAATATCACGCCCCGTATGTGGCCGGATATACGTCCAATTACATTACGCAATGTACGTGAGAAAAGATTAAAAACTCGCTGATCGTCGTAACGACGTGTAATTGTTTACTTTGTTCACTGTTTCCGAACCGATTGATGTCTGGGATTAACTAAGAATTCATATTAAAACGTTTATTCCACAAAACATAAAACGAAAGGACAGGAAACATTTATTGGTCATTCTATATATATTTATAAATTATAAGTAAAGCAAAGTCCCCCGCTGCGTTTTTCTGTTTGCTATAACCTCAGAAACTATTGAATGGATTTCCTTACGGTTTACCTATATCAAGACAAAGTAATTAATGCAGTCAGGCTTAGGTGTACAGTTTGTTAAGGTTTGTGTGAATTGGACGACAGTTACGTATGTATGTCGCAAAAAATCAAGCCGCCCAGGAGCTTTCACCAAAAGCGCCTAATCCTTTTGAGATGACACAAAACAATGTTGGGTGCTATAGGTAAATCGCTAATGCTGATTCGAAATATATCAGCTCTTTTCTCATTCTACGTTAATTAAGTCCCTAGCTGCTAGACTATAATTTATAGATACCTTTTGTAGCAGTCAGGAAAATTAACGAAGTATCCGTAATTCAAATGCGAATTCAACAGGTGGGTTTCTAAAAAAAAATACTAAACTCATGATGAATGATGATGAAATTATTATCTGATATAGAGAAGTTAATTCCATTTTGGACGGTCTCAGTTCATTTAAACGTAATTTCTTATGTGCTTCAACATGTGTACATAACTAAAGTTAAACAAAATTTTATTTCATTGAAGATTCGCATAATGCTTAAAGTTTTATTGCTTGCTTTATTCATTTTATTATCAATATAAGATTGGGGTAGGTATATACTTAAGTTAAACCTACAGGCTTCAAGGGACGTCTCACCGAAGGTTTTTCGCATGTAATTTAATATTAACACTATTAACTTACAAAATTATTAAAACAGAATAGTCGCCTTGACCTCCTCTCCTTCATCGGGTTTTTTTTTCGCATCAGCAGAGACGTGGTGGACAAGTGGTTCGAATAGTTGTTAGTAAGGTCGAATCCCGACTGTACCAATGAGTTTTTCTGAACTTAAGTACAGTGATTAGTGACACCACGAGCTTTACGGTGAAGGAAAACATCGAGAGGAAACCTGCATACGTCTGAGAAGCAATTCAAAGGCGTATGCATAGTCGTGCTTAAGTTACGGCGATGGACTCGCCATCTGTCACGTTGGCACCTAGAATATACCTCTGGCGGAAAGTGGGTGTCTGGGTATTACCTATACACCTCTGCCTACCCCTTCGGGGACCCTTGTGGGAAGGCGTGAGGATATATTCTTACGATCTCAAGTGTTTTAGTTTAGTCAAGCCAAGTAGCTTCTGATAGGTTACGGCCGGTTCGTCTTCCTTCTCTCGCATAAGATGATTATTTTAAGTGACAGATGCAAAATTATATCTATGCTTGTGTCGCTTTCCCTAACTTTAGTCCCTAAGTAGTTCCTACATAATATTATAAGATGTAAGTATGCACTTTAATCGGTTGAGAAGACATATGAAAGCACGAGATGTATTTGAGACATGACGGACGAATCATCAACATCGGCTACTCTTTTCTCTTCCTCATCATATTCTTATTTATCGTGAGTATTATTTAGAACTAGCTGTGCCCGCGACTTCGTCCGCGTGGAATTTAACAAAAAAAAATCTAAAATAAAAGTAGCTTAAGTTACTCCTTTTTATATCAGCTATCTGCCAGTGAAAGTTACGTCAAAATCGGTCCAGCCGTTTCAGAGATTAGCCGGAACAAACAGACACAGACAGACAGACAGACAAAAATTTAAAAATATATTATTTTGGTGTATGTACCGTGTATACATCCATATGCATTTAGTAAAAACGGTTATTTCAATATTACAAACAGACACTTCAAATTTATTATATGTAGATAACGTCAAGAAATATAGGTAATACTCATTAATTAAAAATATCTCCAATGAATGTGGTTGTTCCTACTTAGATCACTCCATGCTCCATAGGAGTTTAAATTACACACGGCAAAGATAAACTGCACTCTGCTATATATAACGATGTTTAATAGGTTCGTGCACGTAAAGCTATCTTACCATCGCGCTCAGAGCATTGGCCTGATGTCAACAAACCCGTTTTTATTAGGAAGCGGAATTGAATTCCACTTGCATTGCTTGATCTATACGTACTTACTCACTCACTAGATACCAGATCTAATACGTAACTTCACATTTCCTTTCAAAGCTTACCTATTTTGCTTAAAAAGTATCGTTATCTAGTATTACTTTATTCTTATGTCATATTATTGAAGGATCATACCTACCATATGTGTTTCAAGTTATGGTTGTGAATCAATTTCAGCAAAATTTTAATACATACTTGATTTAGAAATATCTGTAGCAATGGAACAGCAGCAAAATAATTTATAACAGAAACAGGTGATGTCTATTTTCAAAGTTCAATAAACTTTGCAGTGTCAATAATCGCTTCTCAACAAATTTGACTCATTGCTTGTTCAAGAATTGCTTCAACATTGCTCGGTCGCCCGAACATCTCCGTTTGCCAAACAGCTATATTAAAGTGTCTTATACCTACTTAAATGTGATCGTCAATAAGAACTAATTTTTCTAATAACCGCTGGAATCCCAGCGCGGTTACACCTGCAATTTTGCAAAATTTGATTTAAAAATTACTTTTTCTGCAATATAACCAATCACATGTATTTATCCAGCTAATAATATATATCTATGCCAATACTCATCCAACTCTATTCAGCCATCCTGTCGTCATTGAGAAACAAATATTCTTACAAACTTTTGCATCTGAGTATAATGATAAGATGTAAATAGCAGGAAGTAGGATTTATCCTGTGTTACCTAATATATTTATTAATGTAGTGACAAAATATCCTTTAGCAGCCACTTACCATCTGGCGGGTTGCATGCTTAATTGCCACCCTAGTGGTATGAAGAGAAATATATAATATATAATAGTTTTCCGTAATTCTACTACTTCTTCTCTCTTAACTACTTCTTAATTATCTTTAGCGAGCGCAGGGGCAATATGGTCTGTATTTAATGAAGAAAATGTATATTCCACATAAATGTTCATCCCTGACTTACTCCTTGCATCACACCTATCTATTATGAAGCCGACACCCGAAGCAAAGAGTAATATTTTTTTTTGTATTGTCTCTCGTAGCGTGATTTCCGGGAACTTTTGCTACTTAACCGGGCAAAGGCAAAGAGTAAACAAACCACTGCCATATAACACTTACTGAACTCGTTCATTAGTCTAAATTGGAACCTGTGTCTTAAATATTATGCTTCTTGCGGTATGTGTGTCACTCGAATAGCAATAAATTTAAAGCCGTTTACTGTTGCATCTGACTCTTCGCCCTAGCTAGAACTATGCGCAATATACATGCCCAATAGAGCAATGACGTGCAATTCATACACAAGTACCGGTGCTTGTAAAATATGCCAACGATTTATTCAAACAAATGACAGGATACTGTTATTGAATGTACTCTGTTAAGAGTTGACTGATGACACCTGATCTCTTGTACGTAAATTGAGTAACCGACGCGAGGTGCTCACTCTTTAGAAGAACAGTTACTATTCACCATAGTAAAGAAATGTTTCCATTGCTTAAGAACCATAAATCACTTTGCAGTAACGGATCTTGTGATTGATTATATCTTCGCTATAGTTGTGATATTCCTAATGAGTCATGACGTGTTAATTTTAAAACTTCACACTTTATCGAATATTATGACGTCCTAATTACAATGTTAACTCTTATTATTTTTCCGTTGTCCAGGTTGCCTATACAGTCGAAGATAAAGTTACAAGAAATTCGAACCGTGAGAATATGGTATTTACAAAGAACGAAATCAGAATAAGTTATCAAGCCGTAATCAATGGTTTTTGTTTTTATTTCATTAAACATATAATTTAAATAATTATACCATTTATTAAACAAATAATTATTTACTAGCTGTCCCGCCCAGCTTCGCTCGGGTGAAAAAGTTAAATTGCCCGTAACACGATCGCAGCGCCACCTATTGGGTCCAATTGTAAATCTAAACCATTCTCGAATCTAGCTTAAGACACACAGAAACACACAGAAAGCTTCGCCCGGGTAAAAAGGTAAAATTCTTGAAACTCGATCGCAGCGCCACCTATCGGGTCCAATTTAATATAGCCTATGTTACTCGGGGATAATGTAGCTTTCCAAAGGTGAAAGAATTTTTGAAATCGGTCCAGTAGTTTCGGAGCCTATTCATTACAAGCAAACAAACAAACAAACAAATCTTTCCTCTTTATAATATTAGTATAGATATAAAATAATTAACTTCCAAAATGCTTGGCAACATGTTTTCAAAAACGTGAAATAATAAATTTATATGTCAAGTTCAATTTAGTAATTAGTCGTGAATGATAAAGATAATATATACCTACTTGCGCACTTCATTCTCACTGGCTGTAATAAAAAATATAATTTTAAGAATAAAACCTAAATTGCTGCTTTTAGTAGATAGCTAATGAGATTCATGGTTCATGGGTCATTCGTTCTAACTTCTGCCAGCTAAAGTCGGGAACAAAAAATAAGTACAAATAAAAGTCACCCATGAATTATTGAGGACTGTCCTAAATAATCATGAACCAAGACCAAGTTCCCACCAGCGTAACGAGAGTGCAAAGACGAACGGTGCGTCGTCGCTTACACGCCACCATTGTTCCTCTACGGTCAAGGGCGATTCTTGTTTATATACGTTTGTATCTGTACTCTTTCGATACCGAAGTCTTCATATTGCCAATTAACTAGCCACTAATAATCATTTTTTCAAACAAAATTTCACTAAGTAGTTAACTAATTCATCCTTGAATTCGTTTTGAGATCGAATTTCAAACAAGTTGGCGAGTCGGTAAATCAAGGTTCTTTTTTTGAATAAAACTATAATTGATCAAAGGAAATCAACCGATTTTGTTTTAAATGCAGAATTTGTTTTATCATGCTTACTGTATTAATTTAGTAGATTGGGAGCCACTTTTTGGTCGACGTAGCTTGTTTGAAGGATAGATATTTTTTAGGTATTTTTAACTGAGTACCCTACTGAGGCAGAAACAGTAATTAAATTTAAAAATATATTAAGGCAATAACTCTCTCTAAGATCTCATGCCATGTCATGAATAATAAGTCAGAAATTGAAAACTCAAAATGAATGATGCTTCCAACGATATTTGAAGTTTGTCCGGACATCCTGCCACTTACTTTTATTTTTACTAATTATATTATAAAGTCGTAAAGTTTGTTAGTTTCTTTCTGTGTTAGATAGATAAGATAAGTAATTTATTTACCTACTAAACATATTTAAAAAAAATGCATTAGATATTACGCTTATAAAGGAAATCTAGGATAGGCCATATATCATCTTGATGCTGCCGAAGAGAGCATTGCAGTATTCATATATGTACATAGTAAACTAAAGTAGAGTAAAGCCCCGAGGCGCAGGTAGTTGAACAAAAATGCTTATGGTGAAAATTGTAAAAATGAAATGGTTGTTAACGAAATATTGGATTAGAAAGTTTCCTATTAATTAGTCCAAGGTTAATAGATAGCGTAAAAAGTATTAGTGAAAAACTATTTGGCGTGACTAACTCTGCACGAGCAGTTTCGCAATAAGCTATTTTGTCGCTTAAAAAAATATTATCCGGAACAATGTAATATCACGTTTTGTCACGGAAAACGCATATCAAATGTTACTTTTCAAATTGGCGGTTTAAAGTAATAATCAGTTGGACAAAATTGTACCACTAAAGTGTTTTATCATTAGCATTGGAATAATAGGCATAACTGTAGGACTTTCTATAAGCTTTTACATTTTATATAACCATACTGAAATACCCTTTTACTCATAAATATATCTATTTATCAATGTGTTAACGCGAGAGTGTGAAGAATCTCTGAAACAAGAAGTAAAATTTAAAACCTATTAAAAAATAATTGGATGCCAAGAATGCTGGCAGCATTGCCACACTATATGGCGAATCCGACTGCGCAAGATAATTAGCAGCCTTCTTGTCACCTCGATCAAACGACGATACCTCTTTGTGCAGCAGGTGGACGTCAGGGCCCGATTTTTATGTTGATTTTACAATCGGACACAGGACACAGATTTGATTATTATTTTGATACTTGAAACTGAGAGCCGCGTGCACCCGCGCTGCTGCCTTCGATTCGAGTGGCTAATTAAACTAATGTAGATAGGTAAACAAGTAGGGGTATAGATATTAACTAGTGGTCCCGCCCAGCTTCGCTCTGGTGGAAAAAAAAAGATGGTGGCGCCACCTATCGGGTCCAATTGTGAATCTAAACCATTCCCAGATCCCCTTGAACACACACAAAAAAATTCATCAAAATCGGTCCAGTCGTTTGAGAGGAGTTCAGTGACATACACACTCACAGAAGAATTATATATATAAAGATTTGGTACGTTTGCAAAACAGGACCTCGCTAGGAGCTCGCGCTAGGTGGTTGATTGGTATGATGGAAGATGTATGGATGTTGGTTATTCAAACACGCCAGAACAGCTGAAGCGGATTTGAGCGAAGGGGTGAAATTTGGACCAAAGATAGATGTTTCATTGGAAATAAAATTTCACCCGAGTGAAACCGCGGTGGACAGCTAGTATTATATAAATTATAACATGGTACTTCACATAGTTGTACAACAATCCCAAGTGTCACGGCAAACAAAACAGCGGAAGTCTTGAAAAGAACGAACACATTATTAAAACAAAACTATTTGAAGGTTTAATGAAAGAAAAGTAAACTTAATTTCTGTAATTCACAATTGGAACGGCGTTCGTATTGTGTATGATTATACCTCTGAATGATAATACAACAAAATTTACATAACTAAACAACATTAAAGCATTTGTTTCATTAAAGTGCCGTTACCACAGAATAATGTATTCTTATAAATAACATTGAGGTGTCTGTCCGTAACATATCTACGTAACAGTTTTTTTTCTAAATGATTCATATGAAAGTATGTTTATACGATACTAAAAACAAATACCAAAGTCGTAACTTCTGCGTATGACTGTTTGTTCCGGCAAAAATGATAAAGGCGACGATTTTTACGACCGACAGCTGATGTCATGAGTAACATAGGTTACTTTTATTTTCCTTAAATAATAATATGATATCTTCACGCTCAACAAGCGTCGCCGTTACTCAAGCACGAGTATACATACGAATTTTTTTTTTCTCATACGTACATATGAAAGTTACCTTTCGATGTTTTGCTTCACCGAAAAGTTCATAATGTGAATTATCACTGTACTTAAGTTCAGATAAAAAAACTCATTGGTACAGTCCGGATTCGAACTTGCCTACTCTGTGTCACAGGCAACTACTGGAACCCGGCCACCACAGCTCTTATAATTTAATATAAAACATTAATGATCATTTAACGCGGATGAAACCGCGGAGCAATGCTTGTTGAGTAATAAATTACATATGTTGAAAATCATAAGCAAATAACCTCGTCCAACGGATGTAACAGCGACACGGTCGGATCGTTGTAATGGTCAAAGGATGTACTTTATGCTTCAAATTTTGACAGTACAGTATCATAGCATCGCTGGATAACATATCTTCCAATTCTATGGCAACATTGTTTATTGCGTCGGCCGAACTTTTAGTATAAAATTTTTGTTTATATCACGATTATTATATAGTACATCTTCATGCCATCCCACAATGGTCCCCGAAGCGGTAGGCAGAGCTATATAGGTAGTATACACACACGCACTATCCGCCTATTGGATTTCTTCTCAGACTAGTGCAGGTTTCCTCTCGATGTTTTCCTTCACCGCAAAGCTCGAGGTCTGACTAATCAATGTACTTATGTTAAGATAAACTTATTGATTCAGTCGGGATTCGAATTCGCAATCTTGAACTCAAATCATTTGGCCCCCGCGAATCATAGAATCTTGCCTAATCTCATTACGTGCGAATAACTAGATAGTTTTTAGACGTCTTTATAGATTTATCCCATGAGGCAGAGCGTGATCTTCTCGACATTCAATGTTGCTTTGACCTATCGTTTCTATAGGCCGCATTGTCTTTTCTCTTTGGTAACCCGCCCTGGCTTGCAACTAATTAAAACGTCACTCGGCTAGAAGGGGTTAATTGAAAATCCTTTTCTGTAGGTGAAACAAATCACGAATTTAAAATTTGATTCCGGCAAGCACTATACACGGGCTTACATGAGGCGAACAAACCTCACCCAAACGCATACCTAAATAATAACGATAATTAATTATAATAGATTACCAAAGAAATAATGGCGTATATTATATTTGCACGAACAACATACTAATAGATACATACCCTTCTTAGATTAAACAGTTAAAGACACCTAATTTATGACTCGCCTAGGCCCTGTAATAGTTCGTATAATAAAATATTACGACTCGCCTTAGACCTGTAGAGAGAGTAAGACTTCGTATTTCCAACCCCCAAATACAACAACTCACACAGAATGTTCACATTCTCATAACACAAACACATATATACCAACCTACTTGGCATATATAACAAACGACCTCAGGTCAATTGTTCAGTTAGTTAACTCAAAGAGGTCTTTACATAGATGTAAACGTCAGAGAGAGTAAGCCTTCGTATTTACCCCCAAATACAACAACTCACACAGAATGTTAACATTTTCATAACACAAACACATCTATACCAGCCTACTTGGCATATATAACAAACGACCTCAGGTCAATTGTTCAGTTAGGTAACTCAACAAGGTATTTACATAGATGTAAACGTCCCTAACGTCGTAGGCAAAGAGTAGTGCCTGTTCTCTCTGAACTTACATACCTCTTTCGCCTCATCCATATTTATAATTCTCCTCATGCATGGTCGCGGTTTTAAGTACCCTTGACGTTCTCAAGCTGCTCGATCGAATTGATAGAGATAGTACCTAGGTACGAGGTCTTCATTAGCTTTTCTTCTAGAAGAATGATTCTGGAAGTTTTTTTTTTATACAACATGAGTGGCAAACAAGCATACGGCCCACCCGATGGGAAACGGTTACCGTAGCCTATTTACGCTCACGATACCGAAGTATCACTTGCGCGTTGCCACTCTGTGTTCGGAGAGTTATAGTGTGTTGGCAGCATAATGGGTTTAATCCCTCTGCTTCCAACACAATGTAACAATCCTCCCCCCTCCCCAAGGAGCTCATTACTGGAAACCTTATTCACCGCGTAGGAACACAACACAAAAAATTGTGTTATTTGGCTACGGACTTCTGTAAGGTGGAGGTACTGCCCCAGTGGGGCAGCTTAGCAGCGAATTCGAACGGGAAACCCGTTATGCCCTACCTCTCTTGAACGATTACGATTACGATACGATACGATTATATTGTAATATGTGTTATACAATAAAAGCACTCGAATAATTGCTAACTAGTGTTCTTATTGAAATGGAATTCCTTATTAGCGTAACCTTGATTGTTTCAATCCCATAACATTATAAGTAATATCAGCTTAATAAGTCTTTAATTTGTATTGTATTGATTAAGTATTAAGTTTACGTCTTTCCCACGCATCACCACGCCCGATTATCCTCCCACCAACATTCCGAAACCCTTTAAGGTTTCTCAACTTTATTAATTACAACTTAAGGTTGAAAATATATTAGAATTACATTCCAAACTGTTTACCTACACTGTGTGAGTAAAGTTCTCAAAAGCTATTGTTAAAATAAAATACAATAAAACTGTGTTCTATGTAATCTCAATGTATTGCGTTAGTTAAATTAAAGCTTACCCTGAAATACAAGCATAAACTAACCTACTTACTACCATAACCACACACCTAAATATTGTATATACATATATATGTATATATACATATATATGTGTATATACATATATATGAGTATATACATATATATGTGTATATACCAAGAAGTATGCTATGAGAGTTAGAGGTATTAAAGCTCTTGTTCATTCTTGTATGCTACTAGGAAAATGCCTCAGAAAAGGTTTCAGAAGGAAGGTTTCAGAAAATTCACACACATGGATAGAACATCTTTGGTTTCATATTTCTAATTTCTCTCGTTCATATTTGAACTAATATAACAATATTAAAACAAATTGTTACTAAAACTAGATCATTTGTTAGTTATCAACACAAACATCACTCGCGTGTCAATCCATCAAACCGTGACGCGCAAGTGTTGTAAGCCGTGAACTACTGTTTCGAAAATAACAGCGGTTGCTAAGCAACAACCTTGGCGATTTCTCAAAGCACCACAAAATTCACAATGTTAATAATAGTAGGGTACAACTAGATAACGCTGACACGCGCGTGTAGAGCTTGGCAAATAATCGAATTCACTATTACAACCTACAAGGTTCATCTGCAAACAATTCAAAGCAACTATATTATTAATGTACATATATAGAATGTGAGGTTATACTCTCCGCCAGAGATATATTTTAGGTGCCAAGGTGCCAGATGGCGAGTCCATCGTTGTTACTCAAGCACGACTATACATACGTCTTTGTATTGCTTCTCAGACGTATGCAGGTTTTGCTCTCGATGTTTTCACCGTAAAGCTCGTGGTGTCACTAATCACTGTACTTCAGAAAAACTCATTGGTACAGACGGGATTCGAACTTGCGCTCTTTGTGTCGCAGGCAACTACTCGAACCACTCGGGCACCACGGCTCTTAAACTTAACTACTAAGTAAAAACTAATAAAACCTATTCAAAGGATACCTTCTGGTACACGTAGATCTATCTGGAAGAGAGCAGAAGAGAGGTGTATTAGAAAACAGTATCATAACGAAAATAATCTTCAAAGCATCATCACCGGACGACCGTCTGGTCTAGTGGTTAGAGCTCCTGACTGCGAAACTTGAGGTAGCGGGTTCGAATCCCGCTGAGGGCAGATATTTGTGTGATGAATACGAGTATTTGCACCTTAGTCTTGGATGTCCTATGTATTTATGTATATATCTATCTATATAGTAGTATAGTATAGTAAATATATCGTTGTCTAGTTACCATAACACAAACACTTTGCTTAATTTGGGACTAGGTCAATTTGTGTGGAATTGTCCCAGGTATTTATAATTATTATCATCATTAGAGATAGTAAATTGACTCATAGTAACGACAAAACGGTTAACATGAATGGAGTCATCCACGAGTTGCTATTACTTAAGCAATCATGAATCTTGAGATAATTTTGTACAGACAATTTCAAAAGTTCATACCTAGGAACAATAGTAAAGAAATGTTTATTTATCTAACCTCAATGTTTTAACGACATGCTTTTCATAATAACAATTTCATAGATGGGCTTCCGTCTTGCCTTTTGCAACAATATTGAAGTGTTTAATCACTTCCGCAGTAATCAACCATCGCAATCATTTGACCCAGTGTTGTCAGTAAAAGCAAAAATGGTATAAAACTTTATGGGGCTCTATCAAAATGTAAATTGTCATAAATTGGTACTTAATAAGGTGCAATAACATTTTGTATGCGACAAAAACTATATTTCGAAACATTCCCATTTGGTTAAAGTTTGTATAAGTAGGCAATATATTCTGTAATCCAAATTAACTAGCGCTCGAGTGGAAAGAGGGCAACTGTTTGCAGTAGAAAATACAACTCTTAAGAGGGTGCTTTCATACATTTGCATAGCTCTTGCTGGAAAGCGTGAATTTTGAACATATTTTGAGTCATTAATTATAACAAGTTTTGTAAAAGCTAATATAACTTCGACACCGTGCAGGTAACATTCCTAGTATTTCAAATAAGATCTGGAGATGTTCATTGTATAGAACCTGGACTTAGTACAGTGATTAGTCATACCACGAGCCTTACGGTGAAGGCAAACATCGACAGGAAACCTACATACGTTTGAGAAGAAAGGTAAAATGATATACTATATAGACCTGATGGCAGATGATTGCAGAAGACGTGTTTGAATATATATGTTTTATGAGACATATTTCAGATAACAAAAATAGTGTCAATGTAGGCATGTAACTATTTCCCTCCATTCAAAGTCACTTCATAAGAACAATACCTACTAATTGGTAGTTTTTTTTTAAATACAGTCGAAGGTAACAATACAAATTAATGTGCTTGTGGTTGACATTCACATCGTACAATGGCAAGTGTGTCTTAATTGCACCGATATCATCACGATGGCGTATGATAAATGTACAAAGAGGCTTGAATACGATGGTGGATGGCAATGTGGTTTGAGTAGGTAGACGCCAGCAAATCAAGAAGAGTTTATTATCGAACATAATTAAAATAATGAATTAGTATTAGTATTTGGAGAAATTCATAGTTTTATGTTAGTTTATTTATAATTACAATAATTAATAGTATTTACAAAAGGCAGTTGTATAAGTAACTACTTACAGATAAAATACGCCAGCAAAATCAACAAGAGTTTATTTTCCGAATATAATTAAAATAATTAATTTCACCGCGATGTTAGGGATGAAATTTAAATTGTATTTGGAGAAATTCATATTTGTATGTTACTTTATTTATAATAATAATAATTAACAGTATTTACAAAAGGCAGTTGTATAAGTAGCCGTGGTGGCCGAGTGGTTCGAGTAGTTGCCTGCGACGCAAAGGTCGCAAGTTCGAATCCCGACTGTACCAATAAGTTTTTCTGAACTTAGATACGGTAAAGGAAAACATCGAGAGAAAACCTGCATACGTGTGAGAAGTTTTTTTTTTTTTTTTTTTTTTTTTGTATTGTCTCTCGTAGCGTGAGTTCCGGGAACTTTTGCTACTTAACCGGTCAATGGCGAGACCTAGGCCTCCAGCCAGGCACTTTATTTCTAAGCAACACAGCTAAGGGCACCCCCTGTGGGGTACGAACCTCGGCTTAGGGCGTTGCTGGATCGCGAGCAAGGGAGCTGGGCTGGACTGGTAATTTTATTTAAATATTATTTGGGGGCGGGATTTGCGCGTCAGGCTCGGCGCGGGCCGGCGTTTGCGGTGGGGGTCGGGGGGGAACATTACGGCTTATTCGCGTCGAGCCTCGTCGGCGAGGACGGAACAGTGGTCGGTTTTTTGTAGTGTTGGTATGTTTTTGTCGGGCGTCCTGGAGGACCGTTATGTCGTCATCCGGTTCGATGACGGCGTGTCTTGGACGCCTTATCTTCGAGATAAGGGAAGGAGTGTATCGGGCGGCCGATACGACGAGGGGGTTGGGGTGATTTACAGCAGAATCGAAATGACGTTTGGACAGTTTTTTCAAAAACTGTTTTATAGTGGGGACTTTGAGGTCAACGTGGAGTTGACTATTACGCATGTACCACGGGGCACCTGTGGCTCTCCGGAGAAACCGGCTTTGGAGCACTTGCAAGGGGTTGAGTGTTGACTTGCTAGTGTGTGCGAACACTACACCCGCGTATGTCATGATTGGTCGAATGCACGTCGTGTAAATCCTCACCTTGGATTTCAATGAGAGTTTACTTCGCGCATTCAACATGCTGTGAAGTCTACCGAGCGCGAAGGCGGCTCGCGCGCGTACCGCCTTTACGTGGTGACGGAAAGAAAGGCGTTGATCGAGGATCACACCCAGGTATTTGGCTTTTTCTTCCCATGGAATGGGTTTGCCGAAGAGGGTGATGGGGGCTACCCGTGGGCGTTCGAGGCCTTTCCAGAATAGAATGGCTGCGCTTTTGGTGGGGTTCACTTCAATTCTCCATTTCCGGAACCACCGCCCCAGGGCTGTGACCGCGGATTGGAGGTTGTCGTGAATTCCCTCGGGAGTTCTACCTTTGTAGTAGATAGCCGTATCATCGGCGAATAGAGCGCTTTTAACTCGTCTATGGAGGGGAATGTCGCTAGTATAAAGCGTGAATAGGAGTGGCGAGAGCACTGAGCCTTGCGGGACTCCTGCTCGTATGGGATGGGGGGAAGAGAGTGTGCCCTCGACTCTGTAGCGGAAGGAGCGGTTCGACAAAAAGTCCCGTACTATGCGTACTAGACGGTCCGGCACGCCCAACTGGTACAGCTTGTATATTAAGCCGTTGTGCCAGACCTTGTCGAATGCCTTCGCCACGTCGAAGAGGAGCATACCCGTGGTATAACCGAGTTGGAAGCCGCTACTGACGTCTTCCACTATACGGTGGACTTGTTGGACACAAGAGTGTTTGGTTCGAAAACCGAACTGTTGGTCAGGTATGACTTTCTTAGAGTCTGCAAAACTCTTTAATCTATTGTAGATAAGTCTCTCGTAAATCTTGCCAAGGACGTTGAGGAGACTGATGGGGCGATAACTGGAGGCTTCGGTCTTGGGTTTCCCTGGCTTGGGAATACCTATGACCGTTGCACTTTTCCAGGATTGGGGGAAAAAGTTGTTGCTCAGTGCTGCATTGAAGATGGCAGTGAGCAAAACTATGAGATAAGGAGAGAAGAGTTTGATAACTCTATTAGCGATCCCGTCGGGACCTGGGGCTTTCCTGGGGTGAAGATCCTTGATCACTTTCCGGACTTCGTCCACCGTGATTGGGGCGATAGGGTGGTCTGGGTGTTCGGAGGGTGGGTGGGATAGTTTGCTTTCGACCTCGGCGTCCACCTTCTTGAGGTGGCGCTGGTCTACTGGCAAGGTGCTGGGCGTACATTGAGCCTCGAGACTGTCGGCCAGGCACTCGGACTTCTCGTCGTCGTCAAAGGCGGGCCCTTGATTTGGACGAGTGAGTGGAGGCATAGACGAGATTTTGTCTGATTTAAGTTTCCGTTGGAGATGCCAAAAGGCCAAGTGACTCGGTTCAAGTTCCCCTAGGAACTTGTTCCAGCGAGCGTCTCGCAGGTCTTTCATGCGGTATCTCAGATTGCGCTGGAGTGACCTCAGAAAGGTGCGGTTCGCTTCAGTCGGGTGAGCTCTATGCGCTCGGAGGGCGGCGTTCTTTTCCGTCACCAGTTCACGCACGTCATCGGGAAGTTTCCAGCGATGGTCTTCCATCACCGGAACTTGTCGTGAACAGGCGTCCACGGCTGACTGTACGTGAGCTGTGAGGGAATCGACCGCCTTTTGAGTGTCGGCTGCCGACTCTATGAGGGGCGGGATACTATCTAAGTGAACAGATGAAGAGGACTTGAGGAGTTCCTCCAGTTTTCTCCAGTCTGTTATCTTTTTCTGAGGTGGGGGCTGACCTGAGTCCGGGGGGCCTAGTCGGGGGGAGAGCGCTAAGGTAACAGGTCGGTGGTCGGAATCTAATTCGTCGTGCGACCTCAACGAGTGCAAACGGAGGTTTACATTCTTGATGATCACAATGTCTAGTACGTCCGGTCGGTGGTTGATATTCTCGGGGTAGTGGGTGGGGTGCATAGGCGCAATGACGTCGAATTGGAGGAGCCCACTGAGGTCCTCCAATTGGCGTCCTCTATTATTTCGTGAGTGGCTGTTCCAAGCATCGCTCTTGGCATTCAGGTCACCCGCGATAATAACTGAGCTACTGAGGTTGATGAGGACTTTGATATCAGCTTTGATATCGGCCGTCGAGTTAACAGGGGAACAGTATGCAGAGACTATCGTGATAGGCTGATGGCCGGTCATTCCTAATCGACAGATCGAGGTCTCTATGTGGGAGAGAGTTGGTGGTTGGATCGGGATACAGTGCAGGGACCTTTTGTAATAGATCAAAGTACCGCCGAGGGCGGATCGAGATCTATCATTGCGAACCACGCAGTAGTTTGCAATTCTAGGGTCTCGGTGTGATGGTTTCAAGAAGGTTTCCTGCACTAAGAAAACGTCGATATTGTTGTCGCGGAGGAACGCGGCGATCTCTTCCTTTTGGCTGTGAATGCCGTTGGCATTAAAGTAGCCAATTGAAAGTGATCGGGGTTTGATTCTGCTGCTTACGTTTGAGTCCATTATTGGTTGGACGAGAAGGTAGCCAGGGACTCTGATACATCGGCGTAGTCGCCGAGCACTTTGAGGAGGGCCAGAGGGTCCTTTCGGACGGCCCTGAGGCTTCGTGCCATCTCGTTAACCCTTGAGAGGTTGACGGTGGAGAAAAGATCCGCTAGGAATGCCATGTTGGCAGAAGTTTCAGAGGGGGAGGAAGTGGGCTGGACCGCCTGGGGTCTACGCGGGGGAGTAGCAGCCTGGGGCTGGGGCTGTTGAGGTTTGGCGGTGGAGAGCGACGGCAGAGGTGTAATCTGCGGGCTCGGGGCCGCTGAGGGGACCGGGGGTGACGCTTGTGGGAGGGGTGGAAAGTCCCTCGGAGGGAGGGCCCTCCACGGGGAAGGTCGAGGTGGGGCGGGTTGCGCGGGGGGGGCGTTACGCCATTCGCGGGCCGCTGCCCTCTTGACCACGACCGGTCTGGGTTTGGGGGCTTTGGGACATCCCCTGTAATTGGCCGGGTGGCCTTCTTGGCGGCACAGCACGCAACTAGGGGGTGAGTCGGCGAGTGTGCGGTCCTTAGGGCGCTAGCAGTCGCTCGTCCCATGATCGCCCAGGCACTTGACGCACCTGGGTTTCGCGTTGCAGTTACGCGAAGCGTGCCCGTATAGTTGGCAGTTGTGACACTGCCCTATAGGGCCGCCCTTGTGGGGGGTTTCAACCCTTATGCCAGACAGGTGGCATAAGGTTTTTATCTTAAAGACGGCTTTGCCGTCGGGGGAGTTCTCGCAGATGGCGAGAACCATGTTGAATGCCTCTCCGGCATTTTGTCGGTGCATGCGGTGCACCTCCTTCACCGCGACATTCTGAGCCTTCAGATCATCTTTGATCGACTCGGTATCGATTTCGCGTGGGACGCCGCGGATGACGACCCGGAGTAAACGGTCCTCCGGCAGATCATAAGTGTGGTATTCCACACTTCTGGCCTGCAGGAGCCTCGTGAAGGCTCTGAATTCGGTCGAATTCGGGAGGTGCACCTTAATGCCTTCAGCTGTGGCCGTGGCACGGGTGAAGGTGATTCGGTTGGTTTTACACCAACCGGAGATTTCCGTCCACTTGGACTTAGTGTGGACGAAAACGGGGGGGCAAGAGCGCTCCTTCGTCGAGGAAGGCCGCGTAGGTCGCGGGACGGGGGAGAGCCGGCTAGCCTGAGGGGCTTCGGCTTCCGGAGAGGCGAGGGGGGTGGGGGAGGGGGGTGCCGGGGAGGGGGCTACCGGGGAGGACTGTGCGGAGGGTACGGGCACGGTCTTGGGGGCTTTAGTGGGGGGAGAAGGTGAGGTTGAAGCCTCCTTCTTTTTAGCGCGTCTGGCGCGCTTCTTGGAGCCCGTGACGGGCGTAAATTCGTCCGAGGAGCCCTCTGACGACTCGGATTGCAGTGACTCCATTTCGGAGTCCACAATGACAGATTCGGGGGACAAGGGGGAGTCTTGAGACTTGTTGGCCTCGTTTGTTACGGCTATGATGGCGCTCTTGTCGAGCGGTGCTGTCGCCTCGGCAGTGGGGGTACCCGCGTTTACATCGCGGGTGTATTCGTCATATTGACGTCGGAGGGTGGGCACGGCTTCTAAGAGCCGCGCGAGGAAAGCCAGTGAGGCTTGGGGGTCCATTATTGTGGACATGGTGGATGCAGACGTGGGAAGGCAAAGCGGCAAGGGAAACGTGTTTCGGGGCGCGGTCGCCCAGGGGAAGAAACACGCAAAGAAACCCCTGGTGACTTAAACGTTAGGAGACCGATCCCCGGGGGGTTGACCCGGGGGTGTGTACTGAACCCTCCCTGTCGGGTGTAGACAGGGAGGTGAGTGTGCCTATGGTGTGAGCCCTAAGCTTGTATTCCCGCTGCCAGTCTTATTGTGCAGCGGGTTCCTGACAGTTCCGGTGTAGAGAGCACTAGTCCGTGGACAGTGCCCAAACTAACACCGGAGGATAGGAGGTAAGGGATAGGTAGGGTGGGCGGTGGGTGATAACCAGGCGCGACTAGGGTAGACCCCAAGGCCGGTGAACCTGGTCCCAACCGTTTTTAGCCTTACCCTGAAGGGGCAAGGCTAAGAGCGCAACGGGTCAGCGCCCCACTCGGTTTCGTTGGCACCGTTTGGTTTCCACCGAATGACCACGAAACTGTGGATTTTCCCGGAAGGGGACAAATATTATTGTCGAGAAACAAGAATTGTGATTGTTGTTGCCTTGAAAAAGGCGACCAACAATCACCACGTGCGGTGCGTAGCGGCTAGCTAACGCGTGGCGATTTGCGTAGCGGCGGGTGTGGCTTCTGCCGGTCGTAGCGGGCGCAGAGCGCGGGAGCGGTGGGAGCACACGTCTGCTCGGTACGGCGGCCGGAGCGAGAGTCCCGTGTGAGAAGAAATTCAAAGGCGTATGTATACGGAGTAACGGCGATGGACTCGCCATCTGTCACGTTGGCACCTAATATACCTCCGGTGGAAAGTGGGTGTGTGGGCATTACCTATACACCTCTGCCTACCCCTTCGGGGACCCTTGTGGGAAGGCATGAGGATATATTATAAGTACTTACAGATAAAATATTCGACCTAAAGCGATATCCCGCGGTAAAGTGCCAATAAGACTAGGAGCATAGCCACGCGGAATAGCTATGCTGATTTTCCGGACGAAATAGGTACCAGCCCACCTGTCATGAGAGGTCTCGGTTAGACGAAGATTGTACATAATTATTTGGGAATAGCTAGTTCGCAACTCGGTCTATTGGCAACACTATAAAAGAACTATAATATTTATATTAACATTTAACTTTAACCAACAAAAATATAAGAATGCAAGTTAATCCAATGGATGAAGACTTAATTAACTCGCGCTCACACTTGAAATGTTGTTGAAATAAAATAAACTTTTTTCTCTTCGATTACCATTATGGCAACCGATGTGTACCGTTACCCGCTATGATTTGTCCTCACACAAAACGTCAGAACACACCTTGTTAGCCCAATGTTCTAAACTATTATCCGTTAATCAAACAATGTCGGTACTAAAGGTAGTTAACACGGTCATAAAACGACTTGGGAATCGTAATCCGTTAACTCAATGATTTGCAAACAATGAAACCTATTCTAATAGAGGCAAGTGCTTCCTTGTCTTTACCGCATTTTCTCTTGAGGTAATATCCGGTAAATCACTACATGTTATACAAACAAACTCCATTCATTCTGTCTGAACACGATACAATCAAAACTACTAAGCGGATTTAGATAGAGTTTTTAAATTTTATTTATTTACATACATACATACATATCATCACGCCAAGTCCCTAACGTGCCTATTTAAACATATAAATCAATTGAAACAATTATAATGAGAACTATCCCTATTAATATTATAAATGCGAAAGTAACTCTGTCTGTCTTTACCCTTTTCACGCCTAAACTACAGAACCGATTTAAATGAAATTTGGTACAGAGATAGCCTAGAGCTTGAGGAAGGGCTAAGGCTTTTTAATGCGATTAAAGGTTGTAAGGGGTTGCAATAGGGGATGAAAGTTTGTATGGAAGTTACGTCATCTTTGAAGCTAGAAGCTTGAAATTTATTTTTTTGTATTATTATACATATAAAATATTATTACATTCTAAGATTGTAAAAAAATACACTTTATTTAGAAAAAAAATAATGCTGCTTAATATCACTTTTCCGCGCGGATGAAGTCGCGGGCACAGCTAGTAATATAATAAGTCAAATAAATAGAATGCTTGATTCGTCGTGTCAAATTTAATATTCACCAACTCTATAATTATAGTCACGAAAGGTTGTTAGTAAGTGTGTATATAACAAATAACATCTAAATGACATTTTGACTGTATCAATGGCTACTCAGAACATGAGAATGGGAGAAATAATGATGTCTCACCAGTACAATAAGGTGACCAGCACAATTTCTGCGAGAAAGTTTCAATTGTGTAACATATGATATAACCATGAATAAACCGTATTTAACCCAGGTGGCGTCCACCCATGCAAGATATTGTCTTTCTTTTATGCAAATTTATGGATGTATTATATACAAGCCAAATAATGAAGCGATTTACATGCCAGCTGGTGTAATTATAAAAAGAAACTCGTGGTAATGATATGTTAAGGGAATCCGTACCTACAGCACAAAAAATTGTATTCGAAAATAAATCAGTGTTTCCTATAACGGACGCTCATGTTATTTAGGTATGAGAGATATTTATGATATAATTCTAAGAGATGTTCAGTATGAGGTTCTTCAAATTTGCGTGTACCCTAGGCTGTATATCCCAGATATTGTCATAGGACGGACGTCACGGAAGTTATCTAACGGCCTGCCTTCAGGCGAACTGGTATGCCGTCGCTATTATAGATGGTGCCATCCACGATAACGTGCCCACCAATTTCTAATCGAGGGGGTCGTGGTATGCGGGGAGTATGACCCGACTCTATTAATTGTAATGTTTTCCTTGCCCAAAAGCTCGTGTTTCACACAGTTGTTAAGCTTAGAAGAAAATATTTGCTACTACCCGCCCGAGGTTTGTCAGCGAATCCGTAAGCCACCCGCTTAAACCAGGGCTCTTAATTTGGATATCAGCCGTTTCAATCCGATTGTAAAAAGCCAAATCATTATCTCATTTTCATAAAAGGTTAATGGCTAACTATTTCGTTGTTATAAATTAACAATCTTTTTACAAAAGAGTTCTTAACCAATTTAATTTCCATTGTTAAGTTATAAGTAACTCTTTGGCAAGCACTCATATCTTACATAAACATACATAACCTCAAAATGTGATATAAGTGTTATGATATAGGCAGTGGTATCGATTTGTTTTGGTATTAATATGTATACCATTGATAAGAATGAATCAAAGCCTACATCCGCGGCATGGCTGTGACCTCTCGCCGGTGACGGCCACGAGGTTAGGTCGACGATCTCATTAACCCACTTAATCAAAATTGTTATATCACAGATTCGATTAATAAACTCGTCTTGTTGAAATGTCGTGCATCTCTCAACCAATGATCTACTGAACTTCGACGATTAAGATAGCTTCTCGTTTCACTCGCGCTTTTATATTTTTTTTTATCCTCACGCTTTCCCACAAGGGTCCCCAAAGGGGTAGGCAGAGGTGTATAGGTAATACTCACACACCCACTTGCCGCCAGAGATATATTTTAGGTGCCAACTTGACAGATGGCGAGTCCATCGCCGTAACTAAAGGATGCATTTGAATTGCTTCTCAGATGTATGCAAGTTTCCTTTCGATGTTTTCCTTCACCGTAAAGCTCGTGGTGTGACTAATCACTGTACTTAAGTTCAGAAAAACTCATTGGTGCAGTCGGGATTCGAACTTGTGATCTTTATGCCGTAAGCAACTACTCGAAGCACTCGGCTACCACGGCTTTTGTCATGTTTTTTATCGATATGGGAATAAATTTTTTTTGTTTTGTATCTAGAGATCAGCAAATCAAGAGTACCGAAAAGGTCCTGTACCGTATTAAATAAAGTAGGTAGGTAAGTTGACAAACGATACAATGTAAAATTGTCAGGAGGAAGAGGCAGATCAAGACCACGTCCCAACTTCCCAGATCAACACTCAAAGATGAGAACGTCAATAGTACTTCAACCGGAGAGGAGGAAAATTCTCGGTTTGGAAGACGATGTTTCGCGCTTAAATAAATCGAAATCTTCAACTAAATATTGGTTTATATAATGCTTTGTATCTTTGAATCTGTCCAAATTTTTCACATATCTGCAACCAACGATGAAGATGAGAAACGACAGTTCACAATTAAGGAAGGCAGTATTCTTGGCCTTTGTTCCTCCCACGCTTGTGCATTCCAGATCAGTTACACAAGCGGATTTGCAATTTCACGTCCTTAAAACGAAACTTAAGCGTTATGTATTGCACATTATGTATTTAGGTTGTAGGTTGGTACATACATTTTATTTCAATAATCCAGCGAATATTATTTTTACTTTACAATCCTGTTACAGAATAAAAATATTTCCAAGTACTGGTCTGATACCGTTGTAAGTGATTTTATAAATTAGGATTTATATTTATATTAAAACAACCTATATACAAATATCTTCACACCTTCAAGTGTGAAGGTGGTACCCACGTTCCGCCAGAGGTAAATTTTCGGTGCCAATTTAACAGATGATAAGTCCATCGCCGTTACAACATACGCCTTTGAATTTCTTCTTAAACGTATGCAGGTTTCCTAACGATGTTTTCTTTTACCGTAAAGCTCGTGGTGTCACTAATCACTGTACTTATATTCAGAAAAACTTAGTGGTTCAGTAGGGATTCGAACTTTCCTTACCACTCGGCTACCACAACTTTTAGGCCCATTATAGGCTACGGCAATCGCTCACCTTCTGGCGGGCCCTATACTATGCCACCTTTATAGTATATACAATAAATCATATAGATATTTTCTGTATATTTTATAGGAACAAATAGTTAAGATTATTTTCTTAATTTATTACGAAGCCACTACAAAACTTGAGCTACATCTACAATCAACTCTAGACCCAGTAATTAAGTTTGTCATTAAGAAAACGTGGATAACGATCTCGCTTCCTATATTCTGTCACAGTTTATTATAAGTGATTGCTATTAATGCTTCCGCGATATTCTGAGATGATAACAAGCAAATACTTCATGATGCCCTTACTCGACACAGTCACACAGTATCATAGTTTTAAAATAGTTACGTCCTATTGCCCGGTAGAATCAGGATCAGGATTATTTTTCCGGTATACGGGATGGCCAAGATATAACAAATAAAAAAAAAAGTGCTGGAGGATTTCAGGCAGTGTTCGTTGTCTTACACATATGTACATTGTTTTTGCAGCATGATTTTTAAATCAAACTATAACAATTGTGTAATCGTAAACAGCTTAAAAACACATAAATTTTCTACAATATTATACAAATGTTTATTCGAGCTAAATGCACTGGTTTTAAATGGACATGACATATTTAGCTATATTGTTACCATTAATATTTAATGTAATTAAAATTACATAACACGTAATTTTTTTAAATGAAAAAGCAGATAATTCAATTACTTTATCCATGATAAGTACTGATACTAAATCGATGAAGTAATAATCAATAATAATAACTGCGCTTACATCAGTCACCTACTAATTATATAATCGAGATAATCTGAGTCGAGGAAAAGTAAGCTTGTGAATATACCGCGTATGGAATACGCGAACATAACAAGCTTTGTAGGACATGTTTGTGGCGTTTGCGGTTAAACGGAGGCCTTAGGGCCCGGAAGCACACTGTGCGACAGATCTTTTACGACAACTTGTGTGATCGTTCGATCGGAAAAGCAGCATTACCACACAATCTATGAGAATGTGCCACGAATGAATCAAATCCCTATCCGTATAAATACATATAAAGTTGGGTAGTTGCAGTATCAATATACAATAACCATTAAAAAAACTGAACCCACTTAACTCTCACTGTACTCAAATAACAATTTATAAAGAAAATGTAGTCTTTTTGCATTTTAGTTTTCTTCAAATTGGTCTGCAAATAGATAGAGGTTAACATAATTCGTACAAGTCTTTGTAAGTTCAATTAAATATTTATTTAGTTTTTTTGATTTCATTACGAAATTGATTGAGATTTAAAGCTGACCTCCATAATTAAATGATAGAATGTTTTTAAATAAGAAATGAGATCATTCGTATAATTCGGCAATAAGGTTAGATTTGTCTTAAATTCTTCGTATTTGTATTTTTTATTAAGCCAGGTTATTTTCAACATACTATATGGCGTACAAAAAATAAAATATCCAAATATCTTTTATTCAACGCAAGGGACACAGCGGACACTTATTGAACGTCACTTCACTTACTAAATAAGATACTAACTACCACAATAGCTAGTACAATATAGAAATAAAAAATATTATCATTTTTATTATTCGGGCTATCATTTGATAAGGTACTACTCAGAATGGCACACTTATATTAACTAGAAGAAATACACTTTCTTCTCTCGCTTTCTCAAAGAACTCCGAATATACGGACAACATAATATGTCTAAGTGTTGACCACAATTTGGTGATTATACAACCTTAAATGCCAAACAATTGCTTACATAACTTATAACAATTAGCCATCAGCATCGCTTGTTTAGATACACCCTACTCTATTAATTCCCACTTGTCTTGTGTGAAAACCGTCCGTTTACGAAAGGGCGGCCAAAGGTCGCACGGCCTCTAGGTTATATAATAATTATAATAGGTAAGTAAGTAGTACCCATACTACCTACTTTAATGTACCTATAGTATGAGCAGGTAGGTTTTTACGGTGCTGGGGATTAAAACCTTTAACATAGAATGGACCGAATTAAATGAGTTAGTTAAGTAACGTCATGACTATTTTGCAAATTTGACATAAGTCCAAAGTCTTGGTAATCTTCCCACGTTGGGTGGTTCCCATCAGCGGCTTGCAATATGATTAAAAATTATATGATTACGCTGTTTTGTGGTTGATTCTATTGCATTGTTATGTATATATAATAACGATTTTGTAACGATAGGCGAAGGAGTTCATTAACATATTAAGAGTGTGGTAACTAATGATTTATGGAGATTAGATTGGAAAAACGGCTTGAATATTTTGCCTTCTTCTGATTCAGCCTTATTACCTCTGGATTGAGATAGAAGTATATCTAATATAAAACATCTATCTTCGCTCCTTCTATACCTATTCTTTTAGACACAATATCAGATTGGTTTGTTGAAAACAATACATTTCTTATAGGTATAAATATATCTTCACGCCTTCCCTCACAAAGGGGTAGCCAGAGGTTAAGATTTATTAAATAAATAAATCATCACATTAATTAATTGATTAATAACAAATTTCGTCCTAAATAAAAGCTAATACGATTCTTCAAGCAAAAAATTTAGGCAGCTTTTTAATTAAATCGGAACATAATTAAAATCATTAACGAATTATTTACCTAGACTAGACTGTACCCTTTTTTTGCAAAACACCTGGCTATGACCAATTGGCGAAAACATATAAGTGTTTTAATTGAAACTTTACTAATTGGATATGCGTAAATTTTGGTGTATCCAGATGACATAATAATAACTGATACAAATTTTAAGTTCCACGTGTGTCCAGTATCTTGTGCCCTTGAGTCTCGACTTTGGATTCCTTATACGAGACCCCTTTGATGGTAAGTGAAAAGCTGCCTGCAGAAATGAGAATAATCTCTCTGCCAATCTCGAAAAAATTAAAAGGCATTGATATAAGACGTAAGTCGTAACGAAGCTTTGGACGGATGATAAATATGTATGAGATTTACATAAGAAATCTTATCCCTATTTCAAAGTTGCGAACTTATATGTCAGAAGCGCAAGTTTTCAGCTCCATAGATTTGGTTCGATGTAGTCGTGTGATAGAAGGAACGTTAAACCGGTTCCCAATAGAGCTATTACCGAAAGTGACAACTTGTACAGAGAGTTATTTGAGATTTTATCGTATAATGTCGTCTCCGTCCGTAATACCCTATACATTTAGGTAACAATACCGGTTTGATGACTTTCCATTTCGTATCTGTTTGTCTTTGGAATTATACTCTCTTCTTAACTTATAAAATAGAATTATGGTTTTCATTGCTGCCGAAAGCAAATGAAAAACTGTAAAAAAAACTTCCTGGTCTTCACCCAAAAGTTGACTGCCTGATCTTGATACTAAGGTGTCAAACAATGCATGCTTGTTTGTCATCTCATGGGAATGGTTATCACTGCCACCGCTTGCAACACCAAAGGAAACAAACTAGGCCGAGTCCGTCTGTATACACCAGTCAGGTTGCACCACATTAAAAAAAAGTAAATCATTGCGATCCTTAATAATGCCACGCTCTGACCTCATCACAATGCAACAACAAATTCAATATCGTTTGCAAAACTCCTCACAATGCCACAGGATTGATTGAGGATTAGAATCAAGTAAGGCACATTTGACTTGATCGACTCGCATTAAGCAAACAATGGCTAATGAATTGATAAATGAGATCGATTACTTACAGTCGTCTTGTTACGTAATTGGGAAGTTGTGCATACGACGTGCTTTCTATCCGAGATAAGTGGGACGTTCGATCATCTTCTGAAGCTTTCGAATTTCCCAATGAAGTCGTGACTGCTTAACTTCACTGTACAAAAGATATTGAACAAACCAGTGATCTCTTCCTCGAGTAAGTGTTGCAAGCGTCCATAGGCGGCGGTAACCACTTACCATGTGGCATGCTTTGCTACCTTTTTGGTATAAAAAACGAGATAAGACCGGGACTATGACTTACTTTACTTGAAACGATAATAAATTTGTTCATAATAATTGAACCGGATTTTTATATGTTCGAGTTCGAGCAATGGCGAAGACACGTTTTATTAGGTGCTAAGAGCTAACAACCAATCAAAGCTCAAGGGCAGGTAAATGTGGGGTACGGATCCCGGCATCATACGTTGCTGGTTTGCGATCTAGGGAGCAGAGCTGAGCTGCACTGGTTTTTTATCAGATGAATTAGATTACTGTTAGTCTACTGATAAAAGCTTTCGCTTGCGCGATTTAGGATATGTAAAGCAGTAAAACAGCGCCATCTATAGACATAATATGTAAGCTAAGATTGTATAGAAAAAACAAAACTAAATCACTTCTACTACTTCGCTATGTATATACAATATAATCATATCAAGACACATAGACAGAAGTAAAGTGCCAATATTCCCTATATTTGCAGAGGTCTTTCGCCTCAACTACATTCGATAGTCTCTTCATGTACGCCGGGTTCGGGTACTCGTGGAGCTTGAAGCAATCGCATAGCATAGCAATAGCCCGTAGTACATTAAAAATAGGTAAACATAAATAAACACTTCCAGCATGTAACAATCACGATGAATAAATAACATAACTTGTATTAAACTGTGTCTAATATCTGCAACAACTTGGATTGGACCTTGAGCCAGCCTCTCTAATACAGTTGGGAGTAATAATCGGATATGCACAGCTTCGAGTAATAATCGAGTAATAATCGGATATGCACAGTTGGGAGTAATAATCGAGTAATAATCGGATATGCACAGTTGGGAGTAATAATCGGATATGCACAGCTTCGAGTAATAATCGGATATGCACAGTTGGGAGTAATAATCGAGTAATAATCGGATATGCACAGTTGGGAGTAATAATCGGATATGCACAGCTTCGAGTAGACGTCAATACAGGTCGTTAGCTAAGTAGAGTTACTTCATTTGACTACAGTCTAGCACCGTGCATTTCTTGTACTATATTTCTTTTTTTGTTTTTTACTGTCACCGACAATGAGAGAGAGTGCAGAACAAAGGGGTATGCAAAGGTGTAATACTACCCTTATTTAGTGACGGGTGGCGAGTCCGTCGCCGTTTGTCAAATATGACTACATTCAGGTAAACGTAATCAGGTTTCTTCACGATGTTTTCCTTCAGTATGAAACATATTTAGACATTTCTAAAATCCAATATTACCTTAGTAAGGAGCTACCCACTACTTGAAATTAGGTTTGAATGTAATATATCTATATATTTCATTACAAATACGTATAAACATATATGGAGCCGTGGTGGCCGAGTGGTTCGAGCAGTTGCCTGCGACGCAAAAGTCGCAAGTTCGAATCCCGACTGTACCAATGAGTTTTTCTGAACTTAAGTACAGTGATTAGTCACACCACGAGCTTTACGGTGAAGGAAAACATCGGGAGGAAACCTGCCTACGTCTGAGAAGAAATTCAATGGCGTATGTATAGTCGTGCTAGGGTAACGGCGATGGACTCGCCATCTACAACGTTAGCACCTAATATACCTCTGGCGGAATGTGGGTGTGTGGGTATTACCCATACACCTCTGCCTACCCCTTCGGGGACCCTTGTGGGAAGGCGTGAGGATATTTTTTTTATGAAATATTGTACACCCAAAGAGAACTTCTAAATTATTAGCTACCTATAATCAGCTCATACCCCTTCGAGGACCCTTGTGGGAAGGCGTGAGGATATATACAAATAATCAGCCCATAGGCAGATCAATACATGTACCTATTGCTTGTACATAGGTAATGTAGTTTTGGCGTGACGGATAATTAGTCAAACTTGTAGAATATAATAGTACAGTCTGTTTCAGTCACGATTAAGTAGTTAGCTTTAATATCAATGATTGAGACGTAATTGCTGTAAATCTTAGTCATTGAATCATTACAAGATCGCCGGAAATGCCGCTTTGATGTATACGTCTAGTTGAGTGTCAACGAATGTCAAACATTTATTAATCAAGTGACAAATACCGACACATGAAAAATATAGAGATGAAAATTTTATTTAAGTCGTATAAAATAAATAAATTAATGTATTTATTTATTAAAATATGGTAATATGTTCCATTTAATATGTACCATAATATATATTTTTAACACATTTGCGATGAAAACACTAGAAACTTGTGGACCAAAAATCAACAACTTTTTAATAGGGGATTTTATTAAATTCTCAAATCGAACTATCGTATGAAAGATACCTACATCCATATCATCACGCCGAGTCCCTAATGGGGTAGGCAGAGAGTATAGAGCGCCAGTTCCCTCTAGACGTACATTTCTCTTTGGCTTCGTCCACATATATCATGTATCGTACCCATACGTCTCTTCATACATGCTTCCTTGAGCGTCCGAGCGTATGGAAGATAGAATTGATTTTTTTTAATCTCTGAGAGATATGACTGGTTCATATCTCTAAGAGATTTAAAAAATCAATAATAATTTCGTCCAACTCCCACAGAATACGGAACGGTTGTATCACTAAAGATACGTTTAAATAGCGTTTGAAAACGCTCTTAAATTATATTTACCTACTTGTTGATTTCTGGTTCAAGTATATCTACGTCACATCCTGTACAGCACCTAAACCGAACAGGTGTGCCGCGGAGGCTGGTATAATAATATTATTCCACTATAACGTAGAGAGTATACTGATTGACACGAAGATAAAAAAAACGTGATTGTAACATCTACCTTTTATATGGGAATATAAAATTGGTTAAACGAGTTTTATTATTACATTGAATTAGTTACATTTCATTTAAAATTTACGATATGGCTGGGATTTGGCACATAAATAGGCACACAACTGATATATCTTAAATTGACATTAAAAGTAATGATTAATTAAGTTTAAATGGATAAACCGAAAGTTTATAAGTCTAGAGAGAACTCGCGCTCTATTCTGCCAGCCCCGTAAAGGACTCAAAGTGTGTACATCACATAACAAAGATATCCTTTCCACAAACTTTGAATTGTGGCCAGCAATAATGGTGCAATTTCATCTTAAAGGTTCCTGAAGGGGACAGCAAAGGTATCTACACCCTTTTTCAGCTATATTTAGGTGCTACGGAGATACACATGGCAAGTCACTGTCAGCCACAAAAGTCAAACATAACATTTATTTTCACAGAAAAAAATCCACAAGCAATTTTTTTTTAAATATATCAAAAAAAAACTCTGGTTCTACATAAACTATATACTTCCGTAACTTAACACCTGACTCCGTTCAATACGTTTGATAATACGAAATAAGTAACAATTGAAAATAGAATTGCTCATAAGCGCGTAGAATGTTTAACGCAACTTGTAGGTACGCGTCCCTAATTGAATTCGTAATGAAAATATTCGTGATAGTGCGTGCGTAATGAACTGACACACTAGAGGGACGTTATGTAAGCTTGTACTGGCGCGTGAAAAAATTATACAGCGATTGTGATTGATTTAATACTATTCGATTGTCTGACGTTTCGCTTTATACGAGTTCCGTGTAGGTTAGGGTATGTTAGTTATCAAATGCTTTCAAGATTGAATTCTCATTCTAAGACGTATCTTGGTTTTTTTTCAATACCATAAAATTTCAATCATCCTTTTAATGCGAAATTATGTGGAAGAAGAGGCAGAGGAAGACCACGTTCCAACTATCTAAGTAGATCCGAAAGTTAAGGAATGGAACGTCAAGATAACGAAATCGGCGAGCATAATAAGAATATGATGAATGTGGATGAAGCGAAAGAGCTTTATCTGTGCCTTCCCAGTGAAGTTCGTAAGGGTCGGCGTGATGATACATGTATGTAAACATACGCCAACTTGTTACAGAGGGTCAAGTGAAGAGAAAACATTAGCTAAAGATTAAACAGGATGTGGGTATTTTTAAACAAATAAATCGAAGTAAAAATATCAAACAAAACATTTTGTATTTTTACGGGACCAATACGGGGGTGTTTTTATGAGATCTTTGTTCGTAGTGAAAACTCGAAATAAACTCACCTCAGTATAACCTTCACTGTCGCAAGCTTAGTGTCAGAATGTTGGCCTAAACTGGCGATTGTGTTAGGTTGTTAAACATCGGATAAAGGAATGTTACTGCTCTCAATATGCACTTCATTGAAACAGCAACATACCAATGTATTCAGCGTGTGAAAGGGATAGATGTATTTGTATAATTCGGCTATAATTGATTCGACTTGTCTGAATACAATGATTGCAAGTTCGAATCCCAACTGTAATTTCGTAAACTGTTTTTGTAAACTCAAGTTTAGTGCTTAGTAAAACCACGAGCTTTATGGTGAAGGAAAACATCGAAAGGAAATTGCACACGTTAGAAGAAATTAAAAGGCGTAAGTATAGTCGTGTTTGAGTAACGGTGATAGACCCGCGATTTGTCCCGTTCGCATCTAAAATATATCTCTGGTTGGAAGTGGGAGTGTGGGTGCTGTCTACACACCTCTGTCTACCCTTTCGAAGACCCTTGTATGAAGGCGTGAAGAAGATTTTATTAATACGCTACGCTACACAAGTATCAAAATATACATCTTGATACTTTATGGTAGGCAGCGTATAGAAACTTATTTAGCGTTGTAATCGGTACTTAAGTGAATCATAAGTTCTACCATTTTGACAGGTTACGTGGCATAAATTCTGTAGCAATTATATATCGATGTGAACTTATGATAGACATAGTTTTACTCTCTTTCTATTTCATTTGCAACTGCACTCGTCCACGCGCACAGATATATGTTTCTAAAGAAACAGGAAGAATCTTTCCTGGGGTAATAAATTACTCAACACATTTTATCGTATCTACCAATGATCTATATATCTCTGCTAACGTGTTCGTGAACGCAAAGTTCCGGGTGCTTGTACTATTTTTTAACGTTGTAAATATGACATTGAAATCATAGTGAGACGCTGCAATGCGTACGTTACCACCTTCATAAGAGTTCACTGCTTACATAACAACAACAGTTCGCACTGACTATTTTTATAAAGCTTTGGAATTGTTGATATCTATTTGATGAATAAATGAGTATCGAAGTCTGAAACAAAGAGACATGGTGCCCTTGTGGTTCTAGTAGTCGCCAGGAACATAAACATCACAAGTTCGAATCTCGTAATGCGACTAATCACTGTACTTATTTAGAAAAACTCGTTGGCACAGTCGGGATTCAAATTTGCAATCTTTGTGATCGACTCGATTCGAACCATCAAGGCTCTTTATCTCTTCTTATTTCTTTTTTATCTTCTTCATCTTACTGACCTAAGTCCCATTCCCACAAATCCGTTCTCCCGTTGCGGCTAATTGAGTAACCATCATCCATATTCACACTTTCGTGTTTGTAATATTAGTAGGATATACATGAGCTGCGAAACAAAACACGTATTGACGTAAGCTCTCATCTCGAATGTTTGTCAACAGCGGTCACGCAAGTGAGTAAAATCGATGTCACGCTCCACATAACGGCCTGTGCGAGAGCCCGAGATGAGCTTGTATTGGGAAACACTTGTATATACGCACTGGTATTCTGCTAACGTAAGTGGATACACTACCAAAGCCGTTAAAGTATTCTCAGTGGATTTTGGTTAAGGCGCTTTCATACTACTAGTAATATGTGTTATTGATGCGAAAGTTTGTTCCTCTTTCATGACCAAGACAAAGATTAACATACATGGGTGAGATTAAAGAAAAAGTGTCTCACATGACGTATAGGGAGGTCAAGGAGGTTGCGCTGGACAGAAGCGAATGGAAGGGACTGCATCAGAGACGCCGACAAGAGCCCAGCTCTTAAATTTGTGATGATGATGCGAAAGATTGTTCCTCTTTCACGCAACAACTACTGAACGGAATTACCACAGAGATAGAGTATAAACTGGATTAACACATGTATTATTCCAGAAAAAAAATCTACCAATTAAAGCACCTTTATTGCGGATAAAATCGCAGACTACTTTTAGTCAAAGTTACTAATATAACTTAAATCAGTGAAAAAGACACGTGTTCTGATAAATTATTGTTTTGCAACCTCATTGTTTGTATCACGTAACAACTTTTAGGAGTCATCGATTGTGTATTGATGTGTCTTTTTCTTTCTTTATACCACAAAGGTTGGAAGCTAGCATGTATTCCACCTCATGGAAAGCGGACTAGAGCGTTACCGACGAGCTATTTTTCATCATCATGGGAAAGGGAAATATGTATATAAAGTCTATAATCCTGCCTCTTTCGTTGGTTGATATCATTAGGATGGCAAAAGTCATAAGGAAGGAAAAGAATACAGACCTACGAGGACATCGCTATGGATATTTAAAGACTCGGCGTGATGACATGGATATTTTATTTAATGAAATTGAGATATAGGGAGCCGTGGTGACCGAGTGGTTCGAGCAGTTGCCTGCGACGCAAAGGTCGCAAGTTCGAATCCCGACTGCACCAATGAGTTTTTCTGAAGTTAAGTACAGTGATTAGTCACACCACGAGCTTCACGGTGAAGGAAAACATCGAGAGGAAACCTGCATACGTCTGAGAAGAAATTCAAAGGCGTATGTATAGTCGTGCTTGAGTAACGGCGATGGACTCGCCATCTGTCACGTTGGCACCTAATATACCTCTGGCGGAAAGTGGGTGTGTGGGTATTACCTATACACCTCTGCCTACCCCTTCGGGGACCCTTTTGGGAAGGCGTGAGGATATATTATTATATACATACATATCAACACACCAACATCATGGGTAGACAGAGAGAATGGAGCGCCAGCCATCAATCTCTTTAGGCATGCTCGCTGGTTTCTAGTTGAGATATAGCTATGATGCTGGCTACAGTATATAGAATACTATTTATGTATGGAATATCTCTCGTACATTATGTACTTATATGTAAAGATGGCTTATAAATGACGGAAATTGCAGTATAGTAATTTATTTGCCAGTTGCCTTAGGCTTTCAGGAAAACATTGCCAGCAATTTGTATGATCACTTATTCATACTATTCATAGTAGTTTAAATAAATGTGAAAGTAGCTATGACTGTTTGTTTATTACGTTTTACGACCAAACAGCTCAACGGATTATTATGACATTTGGCAAGTAGACGATATCCTGGGAAAGGATATAATCTATCTTTTATCTTAAAACCTTATCTCTATGGGGTGAAATCGGGGTGGAAATTTGTACTTTATATGTATCAAAAAAGAGTTGAAAATTCATATTTTGGCGTTTTTTTTTTACAACAAGAGTGGCAAACAAGCATACGGCCAACTGATGGAAAACGGTTACCGTAGCCTATTTACGCTCACGATACCGAAGTATCACTTGCGCGTTGCCACTCTGGGTTCGGAGAGTTATAGTGTGTTGGCAGCATAATGGGTTTAATCTCTCTGCTTCCAACACAATGTAACAATCCTCCCCCCTCCCCACGGAGCTCATTACTGGAAACCTATTTCACCGCGTAGGAACACAACATAAAAAAAATGTGTTATGTAGCTACGGACTTCTGTAAGGTGGAGGTCCTGCCCCAGTCGGGCAGCTCCGAATTCGAATGGGAAACCCGTTATGCCCTACCTCTCTTAAATTTTTTGATTAGAAATATAAATATACTTGTGTTTCAAGATATTACATAACTTAGTATTGAAAGGAAAGTGGGTGTGTGGGTATTACCTATACACCTCTGCCTACCCCTTCGGGGACCCTTGTGGGAAAGCGTGAGGATATATATATATATATAGTATTGAAAGGATAATTGCATTTTGCGTGGGTGAAACCACGGGGCACATCTAGTACATATACTTATAAGTTATTCAAAGGACCATGAGTGTAATCTGACCATTTTAGCGCAATCAATGACGCGGAAACCGTGCACGAGACCTATTATTCATTACCATACATTACCTCTCAACCTCTTATTGCACACACATTAGAATATGATTCTTATATCCTACAACACAAAGTCTGTTATGCAATAATCACATGCATAATTACACCTACTACCGTGTGGTTATAATAATTATCTGGTGATTTCTTAATAAATCTGATATGTGGTGATGTTGTTATAGTGATTTGAATCGAGATAATATTCTAACAGGTACTTACATTAAAGTAAGTGGTTATTATTCTGCAGCTTTTTTATCGATAAGCCAAAGAATATAATCTTATTGGATCTGGTGACTAATTGAATTACTTTGTGCCAATTTCGCTTTTCCTACTTAGCTTGTATTTTACTTTGTTTCAAAAATATTGCATAATTTTTGTGTTCGTTTGATAATAGTTAATCAATACATAATAGGTTTTACCTGTAGTTTGAGCTTTCCGACTCAAAAAAGGCTATGCAACGGGACGTCCATTTCTTTGACATATTTTCAGAGCTTAGTACCTTAATGGTAAATAAAATTAAGAGTTGTGGAGGCCGAGTGGTTCAAGCTGTGTATTGCAAAGAGTGTTACTAAACGTAAGTAATGATCAGTGACACCCCGAGCTTTACGGTGAAGAAAAATATTAAAGTTGAACAAGAGAAGGTTGTTGAAAGTGCTTGAGAAATCGACTCGCCATCTATCACGTTGGCAACTAAAATATATCTCCGGTGGAAAGTGGTGTGTATTAATAACCTCTGCCTTTGGTTTTTAATACACACCTTGTGCATGAAGGTATATACATAAGTATTCTTATAAGTATTATTTTTTAAATTGAGGGACTCGGCGTGATGATATATATATACTCTAGCAATATGCTTAATTCAAAATGACAGGCGTCTTGATTGTCACTTCAAGCAATTGAGAATATCATCAAATAAACGAGTGATGACCGGTGTCTCTTAAACGTTTGCAGTCCTTTTTAGGATTAAATTATTTTTTATCCAGGCTTAAAAACAACGTTGAGTTATGATCGTAAGTAAACACCGTTCGTTATGAATTGTACAAATTGCCGTAACCGAGATGATATTTCACGCAGGTTTGTATTTTCAATTGCAACATCAATCACGATATTAAATGAAATTCCTGCGAAATGCGAGCCGACTGCGGTCGCAGTATCGAATTGGGTACCTCGTAACTACGAACCATGAAAACGACGCCTACTGCGCACTAACAACAGCTGCACGCATAACTAGACTGGAAACGGAGATAGGGTTGGCACAAGTATCAAATATTACTTTTATTGAAGCTTCTTAAATTCTATAAACCGCTCAAAACCATCCAGCACGTATGAGGAGACAGACTAAGTGAATGTGAAAAAGGCGAAAGAGGTCTGTTAGTCGGCAGAGAGCTGACTACAGCTACACTGCGCGCGGCGTGATGATTTGCTTGATTATTTCAATATTTTTTTATAAATGACTGTATGGGTATACAGGTTAACGAAACAAGCCAGGTCAGGTAAAAGTCATCGATCAAACACAATCGTAAATTTTATTAAATAGTTTATATGTAATTTTAAAACAGTTTGACTTGTTTCTCCTTCACGATATAAGTTCCTTGGTCGTTTGAACTTCCTGGTGACAACCCTAATTGAAACCGTAATACTACAATGAGTAAGATACAAACTAGTAAACAGTGAGTAAGACAACCAAATACAGTAAAGGAAGGCTTTACATAATGTTAATGAGGCTGTCAACCACTTTTACACCTTGAGGAATTAGTATAGAAAAATGAGACCCGGGTACATTAATAATATATGCCAAAATTATTTACTTACAAACCCACTTACAATATCACAGTGAGATGATTGAATCTTGAAGTGCGTTAGTGCGCCAGTTGACTTCATTAAAGTTAACGTCATTTATATGACGTCACGTTTATTTATGACGTATTTTTTCTGGCGAGAATGAGGGTTTGATTGTAAATATGAAGAAAGGCATGTTACGTTGGTTTGGACATACAGATAAGAGTGAAGAAAGATTGACGAAAACAAAAGTGTGTGCAAGAAGAGGTAGAGGAAGAACACGTTCCAACTACCTCGATCAAATCGATCGGACGCTCAAGGTCTGGAACGTCGGGTACGAAGACACTGATGAATATGGACGAAGCGAAAGAGGTATGTAAGTCTAGAGAGAAGGCGAGTAAAGAGAGGCGCTCTAATACTCTCTGCCCTGTTAGGGACTCGGTGTGATGGTTGGATGTATGATGATGATATGTAAAGTTCGTACCTGTTATCATTGTTTCGCAGACTACTCAAATCGCTCATCTCTTCTTTAGATTACTAGTCAAAACAGCTAGCATGTTCTTATGTCCATAAATTTACTGCTAGAAGCACCGCAGAATACGTAATTAGTCTGCATCTTACATTTATTCATTGTTACATAATAAGTAGCACTACTTTCTGCCAGGTTCGTCCGAATCACGTCTGTTTATTGTTTGAACAAGCCGATCGTGTGTGGAGTACGAAGTCTGCATCACAAGACAATTTCGTAACTGGTCTCACTGGTCCCATAACAGTGCCGATGAAAGCGGCGTTCGTAGTTCGATCGAAAAAATTATACCTAATTCCACTAGACTCTGCTAAACTTCCCCACAAAAGTGGAATTCACTTTCGTATATATCTACCGATAGTAAAAAACTAGGGATTTATGACCTCTAGCTTTATGGTGAAGAAAAACATCGACAGGAAACCCTGTATACACTTGAGAAGAAATTCAAAGGCGTGTGTATAATCGTGCTTGAGTAACGGCGATGAACTCGCCATTTGTCACATTTGCACCTAAATTTATTTCTGGCGGAAAGCTGTGTGTGGGTGGGTACTACCTATTCACCTCTACCTACCCTTTCGGGGACCTTTGTGTTGGTAGTACTGAACTGTAGTCAGGTTAGTAGTCTACGATGCTGAAGAAGTTTTATGTAAATAATAAATATTATGTAAATATTCAATGTTGTGATGATAGTTGCATTCCGTCATCTTAAACGGTTTAACCTACGCATAATATGACGAAAGAATATAACATCATCAATTACACATAGAAACACAAAACATCACGTAACTTATAGCAATAAAGATAAACAAAACAGGGTCACTAACGTTGTCCAAGATTCGGCTTTCTCTAGTATTTGATGATGACAATAGAACTGTGCATTTGGACGGCCGGAAGAACCACTTATCTGCAATATCACTTGATGTATATTAACCAGTTATTTTTACAAAGAATTTATATATAACTAGCTTTGCCCCTGGTTTTCGCCCGGTTACAATTCAATTACATTGGTAGTTCTTCGTTTTTTATGTAAAAAAAAAATGGGTGTGTGAGTACCTGTACCTCTCTGCCTACCTCTTCAGGGAACCTAGTGGGGAGGCGTGAGGATATAAAACATAATATAATATCTGTTAACCCAGCTAATAATGTGTGATTGCAAAACAAACATCCTGACAAACTTTGACACATAAATATCTAATTAGTTATAAAAAATAGTAAGTATAAAGTTAAATTGTATAATGGTTAGAAAACGGGCCCTATGTCCTGAAGTGGCATAACCACAGCTTATTAAAAATAGACGCATTGTAAAATTAAGAAACATTGTTTATTTAAGGTATTCATTATTTGTAATTACGTTAATGCAATGTACCGCTTGATCGGCTAGGGTAGCGGTGCAATTAAAATCATCAAGAAAAATTCTAGGCTGATTCTTAATGACTGAAGTCTGCAATTTTATTTTGAATCTTGATGATTTCTGTTTACAAATAAATTATTCACGAAATACCATGAAATGTTTCAAAACTAAATCAAACTGTTCGTTAATTAATTAAAAAAGTATTCAGAAGTTATTACAAAAGTATTCATCTAAATATCTCTACAAATATTATAGAGATAAAGTTTTTTGTTTGAACGCACTAACTACTGATGTGACTTGAACAATATACATTTACCCAGTTAGCTAGCTGTAACTAGCTAACTGGGTAAATGTATTTAAGGTACAATTAGTATATATATATATATATATATATATATATATATATAATAAGCAGTCACTATAAGATAATTGATTTATTATGGCGACTCGATATTTCGATCAGATGATACAATACCTTCAAAATCAATATCTCAGCTGTTACTATGCAATATTGGTATTTATGGATTAAGAATCTGAGAAAATTTTAAGCTTTGGTTTGTAACGCATTAGAAACATATCACAAAAAAATATTTTACATCATGTTGAACTAACAACCGTCAAAATTAAAAAGCATATAATATTTCACAAAAGAAAGATCTATCATAAGTATAGTCCTTAAAAGAAACGATGAAACAAAAATACTATTGGAATATGGTATGGAATAAAAAAAATAAAATAAAAAATATTGTGGATAAGGCCAGGAAAGTGACTGTTCCAAATTTCATAATTGAGTCGCAGCTCAGCGCTATAAATAATGAAGAATTATTTAAAAGCAGTTAGTTCATACTTTCCCCAAACTGGCGACACAGTTTCAAAACCCGTCGATTTTCCGTTGAAAAATACAGATTGTAGTAGGTCGGAGGTTACTGGGGTCGCTGTGAAATAAAACCATTTGTATCTATTAATTCGTGTGTAATGTTTACCCAAGTTGTTTGTGTTCTACTAACTTTGATGAAATTATGTTAATTTGTTATTTGAAACTGTTTGTTATTATTATTATTTTTATGTTTTATCGGAGTTCAGTGTGTAATCGCTCTCACATTCAGCAGTGTAACTATCTGACCCGGGTTGTGTAAAGTTTATAAAGATTTTTAAAAATATACGAAGTGCTAGTAACAATGAGGAAATAGGCATATGTCATAATGGGGACTATGACGTCACTGAGACTAAAACCTTTTACGGAAATCATAGTATGCAATAATGCCTATCACTGTGTAAGAAAGTTCTTTATTCAAAGGAAAAAAGTGTATACTACGATAAACATATCTTTATATAAGTAGATGTATAATTCCACTTACGACAGGTAAAAGAGTCAGTATGACTTTGTATTAAATAAATAGCTTTTTATCATCAGTAACCAGATTGAAGGCGTATTAGATATTTGGGCCACACTATTAAAAATTAAAAGTATTCGTAATACATGCATAACTTTATTTCTTACGCATTTAAAGATAACTCGTCATAGACAACTCGTCATAGAAAAAGGTTGAAAACCGCAGAACACAATCGGGAGGTTCTCACTTGTGTAACAAAGCTCGGTTTTCTTTGTATAAATATAATAGGTTACATAAATATCCAGACGTAAGAAAATATATCTTGAATTACGTTCAAGCCTTTTGTAAGAGCTTTTAATCTATGACCTACTTAGGTAATTTAAAACAGTTTCTTTTTATTTTGAACGTCGGGCGGTAAATTACCAACATTACCTATGAATTCTCATCAAGATAAAAATGTGTATCATTGAAAATTTAAAGTATACTTTTTCAAAAATCTGTCCTGGATAGGTGCTAAAAGTACATTCACGTATTTTTACACAGAAGTAACATTACGGCATTAAAAGAAAATAAATGGTTACCACATCCGATGAACCGTCGCAACAGTTGGTATCGGTCGCGTTGCCAACCCTAAAATATTACATTAATAAATCTGACACTATCGATTAACAAAATTGAATGAATTTCCTAAACTTTGTTTTATTATAGCGCATTAGATATGTAACGTACAAAGACATGCCACTAATTTCATTCGGAGTTATTTAAAAGTAATAGATATCGATATTATGACATACTTCAGCTGTCGTTTATAGCCGACATAAAACAAAATTTATTTACGAAAATCTTTGGGTCAATTTGTTTCGAAAGGAGTCAGAAGATCAGCCCACACACATGAATCGATAAAACGCGAAAGTAATCTTAGACGTAACGTGAAGCTGACCTACGCCTGTCACACTTACCACAAAAGGCTTAATAATCACACCATTAATTAGCGAATACCTGCTAATTATTGTCTATGGAATTAAAAAATAATGGGCAGAAGAGTCTCACGCATTCAGATTTCCGGAGTGTTATTTACACTCCGGAATGTATGAGTATGTTAAAAATACAAACTATCCAAAGATTTGTAGGCCATGAATTTTGGAAAAATATACTTATATCCTCACGCCTTCCCACAAGGGTCCCCGTAGAGTAGGTAGGTAGGAAGTAGTAGGTATAGGCGTATAGTACCCACACACCATTTTCGCCAGAAATAAGGATACTTAGGTCATTAAAATGCAAAATTTAGGTTTCTGGAAAAGTTTCAAGATTTTTCTAAAGTTCTGTAGTAATGTTGGTCTCCATTTGGGATAGACAATTTCAAATTGTAATCGAAAACCATTTTATTACACCCAATTTTCAATAGAATGTCCATATTAATTATGTTATTCCTTAATGCATCAAATATTAACATATTGTGTAATTTACTCACATTCAATATTAACTAAATTTGAATCGAAAATCAATTTGTCACAATCAGTTGATGAATCTTGGCCTTATCTATATCTTGGTTATCTTGATTTTGTGTGTAGACATAACATTCTACAGGGAGTTGTATTTGATGGGTGGTACAAAGCAGTAATTTATCGCTATATTATGCGCATGATCAGGAAGCTCTATGCGGTAGCACGTTTCATAAGGCCGATGTCACGGAGGCGCGTCACAAAGCGCTGAACATATGTTTTGTCTTGTCGCGCGCTCACGTCAGCTGTCACTTACGCCCACAGAGTAACACTTAATTTGTGACACGCAAAACGCCTAAAACTCATATTAGTGAAAGACAATGCCTCGTAGATTTTAATTACCATCAAACCTATGAAGCTTGAATACACAGCAATGATTGAAAAGCAACACTCGCTCCTGTTCATAGTAATAAAAGTTTTGTACAGACTATAGAACTCGCAAACTTGTACTTTACACTATAAACCAACTTAGACAATTACGATCAATATTATTGATCGCGTTAAACGCTAATAGTACTACTATACGCAAAACATTTTTTCCAACATTACTTAATTTTACTGGATTATAACATTCAGATCATAAGTTATTCAGTGAGGAAACAAACTAGCAGACATATAGCCATATAGGGTATATTCGCATATACTCCTAAAATTTAAGATATACTTGTCGGTGGAACTGGCTGAACTAACTCAATTTGTTTGTGCCCAGAGCCATCTCCTTGACTCGAACACTAGGGGTTAATGGAGTTGAATAGTTCCAAACTGTGAATAACGATCTCCTTTTGTTACAGATGACACACAAGATCTGAATGCAGAATCATCAGAGATCATAGCAGAAGCTGTGCCTCCACCAACTGGCGTGTCTTTACATTTCGTGGAACCCGAAGCCGCCGCAACAGACGATCACACCGACCACTCCATCGAGCTCGTCGGCCGCTCACAGACCTTCTTCCCTACCTTCGCCAACCTGTTCGAGCCGAGACAACAAAACAACTTCCGATTAGGCTTTGGCAACCAGGAGGCAGCATACAGTCAAAGACCCAACTCTTACCGATCACTGCTGAATTACCCGCTCTTTGGCAACTATAGAAATTTAGACAACTTCGGAAAATCCAGCACACCCGCTGCAGCGCCAGTGGTTGACGCCAGCTCCAGCGTACTGGGCTCAGGAAACTTCGGAATCATTAGGGGTGGCACATTCTTTGCCCAGAACGATGAAGAGTCCGAATTCGGTGATGGCTTCAATTTCTACAACAATGGGCACGGCCGACCCTCGCACGAGGTTGGCTACATCGCCAACCCTAGGCCCAACTACAACCAGGACCAGTTCGCAAACTTCAGAGACTTCGCCGACATAAACGCACCGAACTCAAACTCAGCGTATTCGCACTTCGTTGTCGTATACGCCAATAAGAACGCCACGATGGACGAGATCAGTGAGGAGTCGAGGAGGGTGATATCACAGCCAGTGCCCAAGAACATAATTGAAACACTAGAGCGGCTCGACGAGACAACGAGCGCTCCTAAGATGTCGAAATCAAAAGTGAAGTTAGAGAAGACGAAGCAAAAATACCAAAACAAAAAGGAGCAATGGAAGAAAGTTCAGCCTAAGTTCAGCCAAACGCACGATGTAGACGAGCCTTTACTAGCGTTAAGTTAAAACAAGTGTGTATATAGAGACTTGCGTAATGTAAGTGAAAACTACCCGTAGAAATGTTGTGTGACATTCGTCAATGGTCACTGTACCAGTGTGACGAAAGGAGTCCACTGTCTAAATTTAATTTTATGTAAGTGCTGTTTGAGTTCTGTGGAGTTGTGCAACTGTTCCGAAAACGAATGATGGATGAATGTTAGTGTTTAATTGTATAGAAATATGACGAAGATAATAAATTAATTAATTTGTACCTGCTGTTATTTTTATTTGATGATACTTGACATGCGCTCCCTTGAGAAAACCGAATCGATCCTGTGCGAGTCTCAACCATAGTTCTACCTATCTGCTATCTGCATAGTAACCCCGCCTGGCTGACCTTATCAAAGCCACTTATATATTTTAATTAAGTCGGCTTACTCGAACTATAGGTGTTCTCTCCGTAACACGAATAACATGGGGTAGGTTAGCAATGATCTATGCACGTAACTATAACTAAGTAAGTAACATAATAATATCCTCACGCCTTCCCACAAGGGTCCCCGAAGGGGTAGGCAGAGGTGTATAGGTAATACCCACACACCCACTTTCCGCCAGAGGTATATTAGGTGCCAACGTGACAGATGGCGAGTCCATCGCCGTTACTCAAGCACTACTATACATACGCCTTTGAATTTCTTCTCAGACGTATGCAGGTTTCCTCTCGATGTTTTCCTTCACCGTAAAGCTCGTGGTGTGACTAATCACTGTACTTAAGTTCAGAAAAACTCATTGGTACAGTCGGGATTCGAACTTGCGACCTTTGCGTCGCAGGCAACTGCTCGAACCACTCGGCCACCACGGCTCTATTAAGTAATTATATATTATAATATATTAAGTAATTAAGTCTATTAAGTAAGTAACAAACTGCTCATATTTACAATAAATGCTAAAAACCTCATATTAATAATGTAAGTATTCCAAATATACCCTAAAAAACATTGCAAAAGGTCTCGTTAGAGCCCCAACCTAAGTCAGGACCGATTTTGAAGGATACGACTTTAAAATACATACGAAAGATATTCAGTTTAAATCGGGTCGAACTTAAAAATATATGGGATGGTTTTTAAGCTTAATACATATACCGATACTTTTCCTGTCCCGCTTACTTATAAAAAAGTAAGGACAATATTTAGTGCAAAATAGAGATCATTAAAATGTTAAGATAATTATAAAATGTAAAAAATATATAATAATTATAATATGCAAGATATCCATATATGGCAAACCATAAATTCGTCGAGCGAATCAAAAATTATTTGTAAAAAATAGTGAAATCTATTATTGTAAGTGTATATGTTAATAATAGTAAATAATTAGTCAATTTTATTCATATTATTACTATGTAACATGACAAAACAAAGTAATTATTATATTGAGCGCCATCTATTGATTAGAAAATATAAACCATATCAAGTTTGTTTAAAAGTTGTAAAACCAGACGCTACTCGCCTCTAGATGGCAGTAAACTTTCTAGCCTGCTCAACTGTAGTAAGTGACGATTACTTTCTGTATATATAACTGAATTCGCGAATTTGATATGCTCCAGCCCCCAACACAAATATTTCCTTTTAATGTTACATTAAGTTATACATTTTCTTCATTCAATTAACAATAAGGTTTTAATTTTTATAAAACACGAAATTGCACATAGAGAAATATAAAACCATAGACATCGAATCCAATATAATCAAAATCCAAAATAAATTATTACAATATTTATTACTTTTATATTCATATAAATTTACGGCTTAATATCAAACATATTTTTTTATGCAGAACATAATAATGATCTAGATATTAATGTATTCCATCCAATGGTTGTCTGGAAGAGATCGCCGAGTGCGATAAGACCGCGAATTGTACTTTTTGCCTATGATGTACTATCTAAATTAAATATAGTGTACAATAAAGCATATATAAATAAATCAATAATACTAGATTTTTTATGATTAATGATCTAGTAGCGTGTAATAGAAATAAATTGGTAGCATACTAGCATAGTAAATATAATCAGCATCTTTGTTTTGTAAAATATTATATTGGCAATCAGTTAGCTTCACACTTATTTTAAAAGTCATTAAATACCAGTGCTTGTCTATTATATTTTTACTTTATTATCTGTCCCTGACTTTTCTCTCTTGATACTTATATTTTATCTATCTTCCTGGATTTTCCGTCTATGGAAGAAGTGTGGGTTGGTGAAAAAATTAAATATTAAATCTTCTACAGTAGTATTTATTATTTATCTCCAAATTATTGACTATTATGTGTATATACATTTATGGTAAATGTGATTTACGACTAATGTAAGTGATGTTAGGCTATAATCTGAGAACTCCAAGGTGTAAATAAAAACATATTGTGGACATGTACTCTAATAAAGATGCCGCAAACCCTGCATATCCGACGCAGTGGGCATTGAATCCGACAGCTTATCAGAATGTAGATTCTAGTCAAGTAGACTGGGCTGCTTTGGCTCAGCAATGGATTGCAATGAAGGAGGCGGCGGTGATAGTGGCCCCGCCGCCGCCTCCGTCTGTGAAACCCGAGGCGGAAGAAGGCGAGGCACCTATGGAGGTTGAGAATTCAGACAACGCTTTGGATGGCCCAATGCCCCCCGGAGCCGAGTGGAATGCAGCCACCAACTCATGGGAAGGCAATTGGAACCAATGGGGTAAGGATGGAATAAACATAATTATGTGTCAGACATGTCATTCTATGATCTTTTGTAATGTTGATTTTTTCGGCATTCAATTATTAATTATATACTTACTGAGGTTTGTTTTGGATTTAATCAAAATAATCTATGCATTAATATTATCATACCAAGTTCCTCACAGGGTTATGTAAAGAGACTAGAGTGCCAGCTCTCACCAAAGCTGATATATAGCTATGGAGGCATACCTTTTTAGCTTCATTTATCATCAACCATTTTGTATATGATTGCCGGATTCCTGTACTAGGAGTACATAAAACTTGGGAGGTTTTATTATATTATAATACATTATGGCTAATATATTATGGCTCATTATCATTTATAGGTTGGGGATGGCCGGGTGCTGGTCCTGGAGATTCTAAACTCGGTCCAGATCCCTCTATGGGCATACCACCTCTAATAGATGGGTACCCGGTTCCTCCTGATGCAGCAGCGCCTATGGCTGGGTAAGTCAAGTAAAATCATTTTCTATATCACTGCTTTAAGTAGGCACCTGCAAACTCAAGATTGAAACACTGACAGACAGGTCAACTTTTTTCACATTAGGATAAAATTTTAATTCTGATAATTTACTTCCTATATTCATATATTTATAAAACTGCTTTTATTGAGCTGTATTTGAATGGTGTGAGAAGCTGCAACCCAAGATTTTAAGTTCGAAATTCCAACTGTAATCAAACAGCATCATGTATGATGGGACAAACATTGAGAGAAAATCTGCAAAGGTTGAAAAAAAATTCAACAATGTATGTGCTTATCCATCTGTTATGTTGGCACCTCAATAAACCAAGTAGTAGTAGTAAAAAAGTTGTGTTACACCGATGCATTGAGCATGATGTGTTAACTTTTGGGAACCCTTGTGGAAAGGTGTGAAGATATCTTATTTTTTATACCTTGAAAAGTATACCATAGATATCAAAATATAATTTAATAAACACTGTATTTCCTATAGGTATTCAACAGGTGCTGGTCCAGCACCAACCTTCCAGCATGGCTACTGGACAGCGCCAGTGGAACAAAATAACAGTAGAGGCAGCAGTCGAAGTAGGGACCGACGATCAAAGAGCAAAAATCGTGATCACAAACCTGCAAGGAATAATAGGCTTCCAAGGTAAATAGTAACAATTTGTTTAAATTAACTCAAGGAGAATTCAGGTATGCATTGGTTAATTTGTTGGACACCAATATTGGCCCAACATAAATAAATCCAAATCATCAATCTGCTTTCTCAAATATTTAACACAATGGCATTGAAGTCTTTATGTACATGGTACAGAGACAAGCCGCCAGTAATGCCCCCAGTAATGGAGCCATTAGTGGTGCCCACTGCACTGCCCGGGATGGTTCCCATGTCGACCATTGATGCAGCAAAGAGGAGGCAGCTTCCTGCTTGGATAAGAGAAGGTAAACCTCACAATCAGCATATTATTGTAATTAGGTTATAATCCTTTTTTTATTTAGACGACTGTCTGGTCTAGTATTTAGAGCTCCTGACTGTGAAACTTGAGGTCGCGGGTTCGAATCCCGCTGAGGGCAGATATTTGTGTGATGAACACGAGTATTTGTACCTTAGTCTTAGATGTCCTATGTATTTATGTATATATATATATATATCTGTATATATATATATATATATATATATATATATATATACCTATATCTATGTAAGTAAATATATCATTGTTTAGTGACCATAACACAAGCTTTGCTTAATTTGGGACTAGGTCAATTTGTGTGAAATTGTCCCAGGTATTTATTATTATTATTTAATAGCTATTCCTTCTGCATATTTTTAACTATAGTTACTACTTGAAGTAAAACTTGATGAATACTTATAGATAAAGCTATATACATTTGTTTTCGAAAACTTTAAATAATTATATTGTCACTTCATTATCTTTCCTTCCAAAAATAGATGAATCCTTTATGGGAGATGCAGAGATGTAATGACATATTTTTCTTTAATGTTTGAATGACACCCTCATAGACAAAACTTTTAGAATATCTTTAAATATTACTGAAATATGCAGGTTACTCTTGATGTTTCATTTGACCGTATAGCATCACACACAAATCACTGAAGAAGCACTCCTTTTTTAGTTGTATTTTATAGTGTTGTGTTTTATTTTAGGCTTCTTAATTTCACATAAACCCATTTGGGTCTACCACCATGGTTTAAGACTAAAACTAGAACAAATGTAATAAGTTCTTTAATTTCACTGTGTAGGTTTAGAAAAAATGGAGCGAGAGAAGCAGAAAGCAATAGAGCGAGAACAAGAGAAGAAGGCACAGGAAGAAGCTGAGAAGGAAAAAAAGAGATTAGAGGATGAAGAGTTGGAGAGATTAAAGGCAGCAGCTGGGGATCAACCCTTTGTACCACCTAAAAGCAAATTCGTAAGTCTATTGGGTGTAAAAACCGAAAAATTATAATATTTGATCTTAAGAGACATATTAAAATACTGTCCAGTACTCCTTCAGTAAATTTAATTTAATAAATAAATTTGGCCTTCAGAAATATTCTCTAATATGGATATTCATATCTCATGAATTTTCATATATATTTTTCTGGGCCCATGACAAGCCAGCATATATCTTTTATTACTATAAAGTAACATATAATTTGAAAAATAAAGCATCCCTAATGAGAATCGTTTTATGCTTTCATAAGGAATATTACTACCATAACACAAGCTTTGCTTAATTTAGGACTAGGTCAATTTGTGTGGAATTGTCTCAGGTATTTATTATTATTATTATTACTTTGTATGTGTTACTGAGAATTGTTCCCTAATATGTGTGTCATTTGACAGGAATCTGAGTCTTCGGGTGACGAGAAAGAAGAGGCGGAGAAAGAGCACCCGGCCGTCGTGCGCAGCCCCCCCGCTCCTCAGGAGCTGCACATGACCAAGGAAGAGATCATGCAACAACTGGTAACATTTCCCCGCTTACTGCTTTTGATATATTGAAGTTAACACACATATCCAAATCAATCAATGGTAAATCTTTAGCTTATATTAAATATGTGACATTCAATAAGTGTTCCCTGTGTCCTTTTTTGATTTGATTAAAATTGGTTAAGTAGTTTACAACGTGACACGTAATTTATGTATATTAAGATATATATATATATATATATATACACATATATATACACTTAATCTGCCCTGCTGGCATTAAGAATCAAGATTACTATTTGGCATTGTTAAATTTTTGTCGCTCTGAAGAGCGAACTTGTCGCAACCTACAATATTCTAAAAATTCCTCAACCAAGATATTTTACGTCTACCTTAACTTCGGCGTTGCTTTCCCTTATGTAACCAATTGTAGGAGATACCAAACCAATTGTATTGAAGAGCCGTGGTGGCCGAGTGGTTTGAGCAGTTGCCTGCGACGCAAAGGTCGCAAGTTCGAATCCCGACTGTACCAATGAGTTTTTCTGAACTTAAGTACAGTGATTAGTCACACCACGAGTTTAACGGTGAAGGAAAACGTCGAGAGGAAACCTGCATACGTCTGAGAAGAAATTCAAAGGCATATGTATAGTCGTGCTGGAGTAACGGCGATGGATTCGCCATCTGTCACGTTGGCACCTAACCTAATATACCTCTGGCGGAAAGTGGGTGTGTGGGTATTACCTATACACCTCTGCCTACCCTACGGACCCTTGTGGGAAGGCGTGAGGATATTTATTGTATTTATGGTGCCTGATAATGATGCTCAGCATATTGAAGTTTTCACAATTTTGTTCATGATTTGGAAAATCATCTCATTTTACACCCAGTCCGTCTATGAGATCTTCAACATTGTTCTGTAGCACCAGTTTTCGAACTTACGCATACAGCTAGTACAATATTTTGAATCATATAGATTTTGAACTGTCTAGCAACCTAGGATCCAAAACTCATTGCAAATATACGGAATGCCAATGGAAACACAAAAAGCTCGAAATATATTAAATTTCCAAACAAGTGTTTTTAAAAGCCGCAATTGTTTTACTTATTAACATTTCTTAACAACGGTATTGTTCCATAAAAGCGGTGTCTTCACGGCTGGCTTGCTGGAACCAATGTTTAACCTTCGATATAAATGTACAGACACGTAAATTCACAACGCTTTGTATTTAGCGCGTTTCAATGGAGAATAGCCTTGACTTCATAATATTATAGCGTTAGTTAATAAGGAAAAAAAGCCATGGTGATTATAGTCGCCTGCACCTCAAAACTTGCGAGTTCCCAGAGTTCGACCCCGCAAATTCGTACCAATGAGGGTTTTCTGAATTGAAGTGCAATGATTTATCACACTGCGCTTTACGGTGATGGAAATTATTATCGTCAGGAAACCTCCATGTGTTAAGAGGAAATTGGAAAGCGAATTAATAGTTGTTTTTGAGAGACTGCGACGGCCTCGCCATCTATCACGTTAGCAATTAAAAATATCTTCGACGAAAGGATGTTGTTACACTCAGCATACCCTTTCGGAGACGAAATCACAGTTTTAGTCGAATTGAGAAACCTCATTTTTTTAAGTCGGTTAAATAAAGTAGATAATATTAGTTATATTGATTATAAAATCAGCTAAAACATGGCATTCTTCTATTGTCGTTTGATATAAATTGCTTCTGTACTAGATTTCTGAAACACTTCCCTTATAAACTGACAGCTCCTGCTCACAGGTAAAGAGCCAGTCGTCTGAATTCGTGAAGCGTCCTACACCGTCTCAGAATACATCATTTAACTTTATTAAGCTGATACGATTGTATAGATGATGGCGGTACGTCGCTCACTGACCGAGATCTTGCTCGAAGTGACGGACCAGGAGATCCAAACGGTGAGCCAGGAAGAATTGGCCAGATATACCGCCGCACAAGGTATTTCCACTCATCTAAGCTTATCACAAACGGCCCAGCGCTCTCTGCCAAGACATTACACTGTACCTCGAACAACTGCCGCGTACTGACTCTAACTGTGATTATTGTATAACGTGTTGCCACCTGCCTCGCACCGAGGCAGCCTTATGTGTAACGCAAGATTGTGATGTGCCAAAATGTGTATTATTATGACAGCTAATAAAGTCTTATTTCAGATGTTGCCTGTTGACAATTGAATACATGTGGTGTGTTATTAATGTTGGTTTTATTTATATGGTAAAAGCGTCGCGGCTCAACGCCATGAAAGCGAGCAAGTCGAAGGCACTCGCTGCTATCGCCAGTGGGCTCGGTGAGTTATGTCCCATCTCCCACGCGGCGGAGTATCTCGCAAACAGCTATATCAAACAATACCCAAGTGCTACATAACGGACAGTTATCATATCAAGATAATATACTACCATATTCCTCAACTCGAATCCCGTTTGCCAGATATTCGACACAGTAACATATATGGTGGTCTTATCCAATACATCCATTGGATCGTTTAGCTTACTACATATACATATCATCAGGCCGAGCCCCTTACAGGGTAGGCAGAGAGTTGTAAATGGTGTTTATTTGTATGTTTTTTTCCCAGATATTGTTACGTTTATTTCCTGTACCAACCACCATCTATGTTACACGAACGTTCTGTTTCAGCAGTGCTACAACAAATTTAGTATATTTGTGTTGACCGATTTGTCAATACATACATATACAGTGTTTTAATATACATTGTGTTTAGTGGAAGTATTGGTAAGAATTGTACAGAATTATTATAGATGTAATTATTTCTTTCTAATGTGATGTATATATTTGATAATTGAATTCAATTTTTTTTTAAACTGTGTGTATTGTGAAATGAAATTTGAAAGCTCAAGTATTATATGTTATGAATTATTATTCAATATGCTTACTAAATAGAAGCATTTCTCGATAGATGTAAAAAAATACTAAAAGGTCTCTAACATTACTGAAATCTTGTATTTATATTTTGCTTACGATATTATTGACCTTTAAATTTGAAAAAAAAAAAACAATGGTAAAAAGAACAGTAGGAAAATATCTGAAAATTTACTCATATATAATTAAAATAATCTTCAGCCACGTAACTAGTTTTTATATAATTTTTCCTTGCATATTGATTAAGGGAAAAGATAATGTCTATTGTACAGTGAGGTGTGTGTATGTGCGTGTGCCTGTGTGTGTGCGTGTTTCGTTTATTGTTAGTGCGTTGTGTGCGCAGGGCTCGGCGCGTACGAGAGCAGTAGCGACAGCGGCGGAGAGGACGACCAGGGTGACTTATCCGACCATCAACTACAGGTCAGTCACTCTTCAACTCTCAACCTTGTCAATTCATAAAAACACCTCAATGTCATAAGTAAGATTTTTCCATTTCCAATTGTTTTGGATGATGCATACGAAATTTCATTTCACGTTTATGCACGAAAATTGTGATAGTGTATTATGAGGGTACCTACTATGTTTCGTATATCACTTAAGTTAAGAGGTCGCAAGAAGTAATCCATACTGAAAATTTAAATATTAGAGTATGTATGTTTGGATGCTTGTTCTCGATCACGCAAAAACTCGGATTTAGACGAAATATATAATTTGTTAAAAAAAAATGTTTCGTCATGATTCACTTTCCGTTAGTTAAAACCTAGTTCTAATCTCAACGCGGTCGAAAGCACGAGTAACAGCTAGGTAATTGTATGTATTGTGTTTGTAGGAGATCATTCGGCGCAAGCGCAGCGACTTCGAGCGCACTGCGCGCGATATTGAAGCTGAGGTGCGCCACGCCGACGCCTCGCCCACACGGACGCCGGAGAGACCCAAGCCCGCCCGTTAGTATACTTCATTTACATTGACGATACTACTTATATTATATATATCCCCCCATAAGGGAACGTACCCATACTACGTGACCCGTTGAGAGGGGGAGCGGAGTCTTTAAAATACTACGGTCAGTCACAGGAGCGGGGGGGTGGCTCAGGTTTTTGTCACGTAGTCGATTTTACTGAGAGAAATCTCGTATTTTTTCAACCTATATTCGAATATAGCGCGCAGTGTTTAGCGCTTTTTAAACTCACAGTTGGTGGCGCTGACGCACATATGCCGAGACGTCAGCTGATTGATATAATTCACTAGTAATTTAAGTATGCATGCAGTCTTATGCAATAAAGACTAGTATGAGCCAAATTTTTTTTTTTCAATTTTTGCGTTTGAAATATTTAAAAATCATAATTATGAATTACTACGTGAAAACTAAAGGGGGAGAGGAGGGGTCTTGGCATATACTACGAGTGGTCACCGAGGGGAGGGAGGGGTCGAAAAAACTAAAAAAAATGTACACGTAGAATGGGTACGTTCCCTAAGGGTCCCCGAAGGTGTAGACAGGCAATAATAATAAAAATGAACGTTAATTATGCGAAAGTTTTTGAGATGTTTGTTCCACTTTGATGCAAATGCTACTGAACAGAATTGGATGGAATTAAGCACAGAGATTGTTTAATTGCAGAAATATCTACCAATAAATTAACATTTTACGACGGTGAAACCGCGTTGCAGCTGGTACCTCATAGTGTTCACTTCTGATCACGTTTCTGTCATTGCTGCTCTAGGATCATCGGCCACGCCGCCGCCACTAGATAGCGAAACCCCGGAGAAGATTCATGATCGCCGTTCATCTAAGGATAAGAAGAACAACCACAAGTACACCGACAAGGTTGATGGCATCAAAAAGTTGGATACCATCCAGGAGGAGAAGAGCAAGCGGAGTAGGAGAGATCGCACACCAAGTCCACAGTCCAAGGTTAAAAACCACAAGGAAAGCTCCTCTTCCACCAGCGACTCAGAAGCTGACTCGTCTAGCTCCAGCGCGTCCTCTGCGAGCGAATCGGCCCTCCAGGAGGCCAAGCGCAGTAAGAAGCGCAAACGCAAATCCTCTAGCTCGAGTGACTCGCCCAAAAAGTCCAAAAAGGAAAAGCACAAGAAGGAGAAACCGCGTAGATCGGTTGAGAGAAACTCTCCTCGGGCTAAGAATTACGATGACGAGAGGGCCAAGTCGAGAAGGAAAGAGGAGCACAAATGGAGCCGCAGTAGGGAGTACGACAGACACAAGGATAGGTACAGGGAGGAGTCGGAGGAGCGCAATCGCAAGCGGCGTCGCTCGCGGTCGCCTAGCGTCGAGGCGCGTACACACCGACGCCGCTCGCACTCGCAAAGCGTCGAGGCGCGTGCACACCGGCGTAGGTCGCGCTCGCCCAGCGTCGAGACGCGTTCACACCGCCGCGGCAGCCGCGACAGCCGCGCACGCCGCGAGAGGTATGAGCGCCGGGACCGCCACCGCCGGTGAACACCAGGTTACTGACGCAAAAGGTTGTATTATCATTTCCTTTATTTCTGTGTGTTATTCTAGACCGCTATCGAGTTGCATCTTATTCGACGTGTATACCTTAGTTGCATTGTGATTCCATTAATTATGCTATTACAATGCGTAATGATTATGTTCAAGTAAGTTTTAAGGCATCGTCGACAGAACATATTTATTTTTTAATTTTACCTTGCTTTAATAACAATTAAAGGTTTTCCCTACTAATATTAAATTGTACATTAAGATGTCAGAATTGTTACTGTCTCACAATCCGTATTTCTCTCGTTGTTATTTTTATCTAACACGAATCAATATGATTGGTGTATTCAATTTATTATTAGCATTCCGTAAGCTATGGTGTCATTTAGTTAATTTTATCAGTATTATTGTTTGTAATTGATAAAGCTTATATAAAATTAACGATGTGATGTAATCGCAGTTATATCGCGCTATATGCCCCTGAACCCAGCACTTAAATTTTAGCTGAATAGCAATAATCGAAAACGGTTGACAGTTTTGACATCAAGTTAAGACAAGGATCCGTGATATATTTGTATCTCTTATCTCTTGCAGGTGACGCAGTTAGTGCTTGCTTCTGCTGTAAATAGTGTTCGTGTATAGTATTCGAGTGTGCACTTAGCATACATGGCATTATTCCAATAAAATTTACCAATCAAATGTTGATTTTATATTTCGTCCTTAAACCTGTTATTGTTACGGACTTACTTTCGAGACCTTAAACCGTAACCTCTTTACAATACACGGTATTATTATTAAAATGTTCTATCAAATTACATTTAAAGCAATCCTTTAATTAACATTTATCTCTTTTGAATTGCATCTTCTGAGGTCAAACAAAAATAACTTCGACGCAAACAGGATCGCGTTCAAATTCTGCCTGCCTGCAGTATGGTGTACCCTCACCTGTGTTATTGTGAATACTAATGTGACCTTGTTAATAAAACATTTTCATCAAATTGCATTAAAACTGTTATTTTATTTATATGACCTTAAAGACCTTAATAAACCCAACAGAAACCTCATTCCAATACCTACCTATCAGCCAAGTGTGACTCTTGCCATAAATATAAATATTGATATCTATAGGTGTGTGACATGTGATAACTGCAGTGCAGGTATTCGAGGAATACAACGACGTTGTCGATGTGACGCCACTGACGTCACTTGCAAAAGATGCTGTTATCACATGGGTCCATTATTTTTTTTTACTTTAGGTTTTACTTTAGTCATCCTTTAGTTTACTACCAGCCACCTGTTAATCGTTTTATCACACTAGATTAATCCTTTTTCTACATCACAAGCCATAAAGTTATTTTGCATCAATTCAAGGCTAGTGCCGAAATGATGTATAATATAAAACGTGTATTACTCTATGCTAGATCGAATCCACAGCGAAGAGATTCGCAAAGCGACTGGCGTTTACGAAGGTGAAATTGTAAAGATTAAAAAAGGCGCGTTACGCTGGTGTGGATACAAAGAAGGATGAGTAAAGAAATATTGATGAAATAGATGTACAATGCGAGTGTGTCAAAGAGCCAGAGGAAGAACACATTCAAACTACCGGGATCAAATCGATCAGTCACTCATCTATTGGAACATCAAGAGTACTCGAAACAGGCGAGCATGTATGAAGACACTGGTGAATGTGGATGAAACGAAAGAAGTCAGCAAGTCTAAGTAAACTGAAACTACCTACCCCTTAAGTAACTAAGAATAATTTTATGTATGTATCTACTTTTAATGCTTTGAGTAAGTTTATATTATACAAAGAGCTAAATGTGTGGCTGACATGATGGTAGATACCAGCCTTTTAAATATCAGAGTTCTTAATTTAATATGTCCCATGCTGGGTGGCATAAGTGGCATAATGTATTTACACTATGCCTTTGTGTAATTATTTCTGATTACAAAAACACAATTACTAGAGCGTTTCAAGCATTTATTACTTATAATTACATAAAATTATTTTAATATAAATAAATAACAGACAACTACAATCTACATTCTTCACAGATACAGTTGCTTACACTTCTCAATCATCCTTTTATACAGTTTCAGAATTGTTCTAAAAAAATGCCTAAACCATTGTGATAATACACAACAAATAATTGCTTGGTTATTGGTAATAAAATGCAAATGTTTAAGTTACCTTTCACATTAATCGGAATAAAATGATCCTTCGTTCAAATAAGTCTGATTAGATGAATTATTAGGCAAAAATGGATACAGTTCTAATTGCACATGATTGCATTTTATTTATTTTCCAAACCTCTGATCGCACTTATTATATTTATACAAAGCACCTAGATAGTTATAAACATTTACACTATAATTTGAAGATAGTTGTACAAACTCAGTAAGTCTTATTTGCCAAGGCAGGAGCCCGTGTGTGCAACACAGGGGGCCACTATACAACACTAGATCAGGGTCTGGAATGGAAGGGTACATTAATGTAAGGACTTTGTCTAACTCTTGTGCAGTAAACTCATTACCTACTCTATCACAAATAATATCCTCTCCTGCTATCTGCTGCATACACCGTGCTAAGGTGGCTCTACCATCATCAACAGTGAAAATATGTACAGTTATTGTGTGTGCTTGAATTCCATTTGTGTAGCCATTTAGGTCTGGTTTGTTTGGCCATTTTATACAACCTGGGATGCCTTTTTTAGACCTTTCAACTTCATGGAAAAATTGCTCTTCATTTTTCTTCAGTACACCTAAAAATAACTTATTATTGTAGATGAAAATATGTTTTTAACAATTTAAATATTTTGTACTAAGAACAATTATTATGGATATTGCCATGAGAGGCTTTGTTCATTATTTTTGTATGTAGTCGTAATAAGTTAATAGCTTAGAACAATGTCCAGAAGCCGGAGAAAAAAAACTATTTTGAATTACTATCTTCTTTGAATAACTAACATATGCCTTTTTATTTTAATATTGTTAGTTGTAATTACATAGATTTAAAATAAGAAAAATTATCAGGTTATTATAATAAATGCACATTAAAAAATGCACAACCTAGTTTACTTTGGCAAAAATAAAAGCGAATTGTGATTGATGTGAGCATATCAAATTCCGTATGTAGTAAATTAATAAATTCGTACCTGTGATATCATGTATACTGACGTACGGGACCCCGGCAACGAGGCTCCAAATGACAACACGGGCCAAGTCACTAAACGAGTGTTGGTTCGAAGCTAATACCACCAAATGCTTCAATTTTTTTCTTATCTTCGGTATGTGGTTAATAAGTAATTTGATGTCACCCTTGGTCACCTCATTTTTTCCAAAACTGTAGTTATAATCCCAAAATCTTTGATAAACATTTTTTACAGCAACAAGTACATTCACAACCAAGTGTATGAGAGTAAACAAAATTTGTCGGAGAAGTCGCGAAAGCATGTTCAATTATAACAGCGCCGGCTTCATTTAACTGGCGTGGCAGCAGCGTCTTTATTTAACCATTTTCCACAAAACAACTTTTAGCAAATTCAGTCAGACAGATCACACGGGCCAGTCAGCCGCTTTTTCTATCCAGCCAATCACGAGCTTATGGGTGTACAACGATGTTACCAACGCAACAAAACTTAAATTAGTCTATGGTGTTTCACTAAAATCGAAAAAAATACGGATTCACAAAATTACACTATATCTGAATAGATAAAATGTAATAGATGAAATGTACCTTTATTTGGGATACGCACACGATGGTCACTGGTCACTTAAACTCTGACAAAATAGGTTACAGCAACTTCTGTGTAGGTCACAGTTATTATTAAATATTTTTGCCTCACTCACAAAAATACTATGAACAATCGCCAAACTCAGAAAAATACTATATTTAATAGGTGTTTTACGTTAGACTGCATCCGAGACTATATTTGCTTGACCTTTTCTCAGTACCATTGACATCCAAGCTTGACGTAATCGGTTCATTAGTGCTCTGTGAATACAACTTTCCGTTTCCGTCAACCATCTTTGTTTCTTTAGCTTGTCAGACTTGGCTGATAAGGTTAGTAATTTAAATTTTTTAAAGTAAATGTGAATTTTACAGTGACATACATTACATTCAAATTACACAAGTTAGTGTAAACTATAATAAAAGTAATACGTTAATCGTTTGTATCCTATAATAGTGATTTGTGCGCATCATAACTGCGAGAATCTTGAGCTGATATCGTGTAGCCAACCACGCTGTTGCATTTTACATTTCTCATTCCAGAGGCCTCAAAATGCAGCTGCACATCAGAGGACAGTCGACACATGTTTTAGATGTTAATGGAGATGACTCCATTAGCCAAATCAAGGTAAATTGCAAAACAAACCTGGGGACATAACCTCATTCTTGTAAGAGAGGTATGCTTTACTGTATTCGAGACGTTTATTTATTGGTCATAAAATATACTTGTTTTATTCATATGAAAAGTGCTTTGCTTCCTCTCAGTTGTGGTAAATTTTGTTAATACTTATTTACGCACTTACTGCGTCTAAAATACAGCTGTGCAGCTTACTCTCTCTAACTGCAAAGAGCTAATTGTTTCTAAAAGTTGTTTGAAAGTCTCTCGTAATTTTAATTGTCATGCCTTGTTTTAGGAGCGCCTCCGCGCCCTCGCCGAGGTTGGTGCCGAAGAACTGACATTGTCAGTTTGCGGCGCGCCTGTGGAGGACTCCTGTCTTGTCTCAGAGTTGAGTTCTACAGAGTTGGACCTTACAGTGCCACTGCTTGGTGGTAAAGTGCACGGTTCCCTAGCTCGTGCTGGTATGTATTTTGCATTGTTACCACTCTTAACATTTACTATAATACTACATGAGTAAGCAGAGCTTCATTGAGAAAACTAGATATACATAAATATGTAAGACATCCAAGGTTAGGTGCAAATACTCAGTCATTAATGCTGTGCAATGATAATTGTACTTGCTGCTTACTGGTATTAACAATTAGCATATTGTTAATTATTTATATTACAATCAACAATAGATGTAACAGTATATTACAATCAACAATAGATGTAACAGTATATTACAATCAACAATAGATGTAACAGTATATTACAATCAACAATAGATGTAACAGTATATTACAATCAACAATAGATGTAACAGTACAACGTAACAAATAATGCAATGTCTATGTGCTACTTACTGAAATTGTAAGAATACTTATGTATGGGTCCTACTTATCTACTACCTCTGCCTACCCCTTCGGTGGACCCTTGTACTCGCCTTCGGTCACATTGGCACCTAAAATATATATCTGGTGGAAAGTGGGTGTGTGGGTACTACCTATACGTCTCTGCCTACCCCTTCGGAGACCCTTGTGGGAAGGCGTGAGGATATATTATATTATTATGTAAATATACATACATTTTACATATAGGCATTCTTCATTCTCTTCTGCTTAATGTGCATGCAGGTCTCCTCGTGATGTTTTCCTTCACAGTAAAACTAGAAGTTGAGTTTTGATTGTACTCAGTCCAAGTTAATAATAATGTTCTTCACATTTCACACTAAGCCAGCTGATCTCAAACTTTGCATAGAGAGATAAAGCAAACAATAAACATTGGCTTACAATCCTACATTCTAATTACAATCACAACTAGATTTCAATCCTATGTCATGTGTCATATGTCAAATGTTATTGAACATTGAATGTTAGCCTTATTGGGTCTGCATTGGCTTATGCATGCAAATATAAGCCAGTATAACATAATTGCTTGACCTTCCTTCTACATATGTTTGTGTAATCATTTCAGGTAAGGTCAAAGGTCAGACCCCCAAGGTAGAAAAGCAGCAGAAGAAAAAGAAGAAGACTGGACGTGCCAAGCGCAGGATCCAATACAACAGGAGGTTTGTATCTGTCATATACATATATTTTTGTGTTTCTGAGATCAACTCATTGAAGATTTTGATACAGGGGTATCAAAATTATTCTTACAATAATCTATGTGCACAATTTAGTAGTCATATGCTGTACAACACACTATTAAATTCATATGCTATTTTTACAAATATGTATGTTGTAGGAGTATTGATGGTAAGGGGTTATCTCATTATTTAGAATGCATGTTGTGTTTCAATCTTTGTAAGATATTGTGAGTATAGATAGTGCCATCCATGAAGACGCACCCCACCTTTCTTTTATAGTGTAAGTGTGCAACCATCAACTAATAACGGGTATTATCACTACACACATATTACCTATGGGTGCACATGCACACTACCATTAAAAGCTTTGGGGTAATCCCCTTCATGGATGGCACTATCTATAACTGCCCGGCTAAAATTCTAGTAGTAGTGCTTCTATACTACTTACAGGCTAATGGTATGCTTTCAACAAAGCCGACACATGCAGGTTGAACAACTAAATAAATACTGTATTTTCAACCTATTTTTGATTTGCCTTATTTCAGATTCGTCAACGTTGTCCAGACATTCGGTCGCCGCCGCGGACCTAACTCTAACTCGTAGACTTATCTTTTGTTAAATAAAATGCAAATATAACACCTTTGCAACATATATGTGTTTTATTTTATCCCATTATTGGCATCACACCACGAGTTTAACGCCAAAGGAAAATATTGAGAGGATACTTACATAATAATAAATATAACAGGCGAATGACTCGCCAACTGTCATGTTGATTGTTGTCACCTAATATTACCTGATTACTCTTGTGGCGCTGAGGCGTGAAGATTATTACATACGGACATACATATCATCACGCCAAGTCCCTAACGGGGTAGGCAGAGAGTATAGAGCGCCAGTTCTCTCTAGACTTACATACTTATTTCGCTTCGTCCACATTCATCAGTCTCTTCATACATGCTCGTCGGTTTCGAGTACTCTTAACGTAACGTTACGTTAAAGATTATTATTGCTCAATAATGAAGTATACAATACAATTCTGTTATAAATATATTGCGCTGCAGATTAAAGAGATATGTTCGCTTTTAAGCTTTATCAACGATGTGGGAATTTCAAAACCATTATGAATAGTATGTAGGGAGAAAGGTGATAAATGAATCTGTCGGTTAAGCTGAATTGCTTAGTCGTGGAAAAGTACCCCGTCCATTGCTGTAATCTTTAGGGTATCCACATGAACCATGAGATACATAATGATAGCTGTTCATCAGCAGTGGAAACCATAAATAATACGCAGGAACCTGCACATCTTAAGCGGCAAGTTGTAATCAAACTAATCGTTATTCAACAAATTATTTTTATTTAATTTTTGCTGCTCAGGGTAGCCATCTTACAAGATATAAAAAATATTTTGATTTGCTGTTGGGCAAGCAATGCGTCATTTATATTATGACTCTGTGGCATCCATAGACTTATAAACAAAAATAATTGTCACTTGAAACAAATTGTTGTCTCAATAAGATTCTGAGTATAATCACAAACTAAATATAGGTAAGTTATAACGAGTTTTATCGGGCTCGAAGTTACTCCCCGGTAGATGGCGGGAAAAACTTCAACGAGCAAAATCTTTTTCAATTGTTACTTTTATTACATTTATCTTTGCCATTAGTAAAAAATAATATTAATGTGGAACAGGGCTTTTGAACCTCAATAAAGGCGAGGCATAGTGACTATGATTTCCTATTTGTAGAGATAAAAACACTCGTAAAGTCAACAGCTACAGTTTGCAGTAACCCACCTTATAATTATGCTAAGCACATAAAAACATTCCTTCAGTTTTAGTATAGATACCTACACGAATAAAGTACATACAATGTGACGTAAGGTTAATCCTTATATTTTTATGTTGTATAATTTTGTATAATAACAATATCTAAAAGATTACATTACCTATATATAAGTATCACTTCATACAGTAAGGCACATACAATTAAATACAATTCACAAAACAGTTTCGATATAACAAACTCACGTTAAACTGATATGCTTAATCTTAAGAGCTCTTGCAAATTACGTGGAATTCGATCGAACATTTAAATTTTTAAATTAGAACATTGACATTTTTAATTTAACCCCCGTCTAATTTGATAATTGAAACCAAATTATCCATTCGGTGAATATTTTTTTTTAAATGTAGTACGTCTTACATTATGCACAACTATTACCTAAGATTAATATCAACTAGGGTAGATACCTACCTACCTAACTACATAAAAAAATGGTAGATACCTACAAAGACTACCTAAACACTCATTATTAATTAATTAACTAACATTAAAGTACATTTTGGCTTCAGATCATCGCATCTCGTGACTGCTCGCAACGATGACAAAACTGCGGATCTACCAAATTTATAAATCAAGTCTTTGTACTTTAGAAAATCCTAAAACTAAATTTTAAATGCATTTATTTGACTCTCCAAGCAATAGTAGAGCCAGTATCCAAGCAGTTTTGTCAAAGTTCTTTAAATGGGAATGTTTTAAATTTATTACACAAACAAGGTAAGGCAAACACCGTAATTATTCTAATTAATCCTTGCTACAACTAGACGAGTTCACAAACTTGTCTTGAGCCGAGTTTTTATGTTAATATATGTACTTTTATTTTGTTATCAAATGGCAGGCACTTAACTTGTCTAACATAATTGCGGACTATCCGAAATACAATACATTATCATATTCAGACTCACATAATTTCGAACAAAGTTACAATTATAAATTTATTAGATATAAATGTTTTAAGGTTAATTACGTAATTCCTCCCTACAGTCGCTTAACGTCATAAAATATTCGCATAATCAATACCCAATTGATTCATATTTTGGCGGACAAACAAAGTATGATTAGTTATGGACGTGCAAAATGACAGGTTTGATGACGTTTTAATGAGCATATATAAAATGCTATTATAAAAATTGCTCCTTACCTGTACCTTTACCTTAATCTATTGAAATTGAGTCTTTTATTCAACAACACGCACGCACAGGTAAATTAAGTCAATTCTACTCTCGAAGACTCGTTTTCAGCAGTGTTTAGAAGGCTAACTTCCAGGAGCCAGTGTGCACATAATGCGTTCTCCCACTCTGGCCGTTTGGCACAAATGTTCTTAGCGCGTCACATCAAACTTTTGGTGAGGTGTGTTTGCTGCGCGACTTTTCCCATCTGCTAATTCGGTCAACCGGGAAGCACATTAATGCCGAGACTAATATGAATCCGCCGGAGACATAGAACGACGTGTCATAACTGTTCGTCACGTCGAGGATAAAACCTGTAACAAAAAGTACAGTGATTAAGATTAGCGGAATACATTAATATGTGCGGAATACATAAATATAGTGCCAAATCAACCATCTAAGCTTGTAATGTTGTAGGCAGGTGATAATTGGTATTTAACGTAAAAGATAGATATGTAATGTTTCATATTATATCGCATATTACTGTTACGATGGAAGGTTCTGGAGGGCTTGTCGTATGAAAGCCATGCCAAACAACAAAACTTAGCCGGAAATATAGACAAAAGGAGGCAATTAAGAAAGGACGTAAACAAGTTGTTTTCGTCGCTGGGCCATTGTTCTGCGGATACATATAAAATAAATAAATATCCTCACGCCCTCCCACAAGGGTCCCCGAAGGGGTAGGCAGAGGTGTATGGGTAATACCCACACACCCACTTTCCGCCAGAGGTATATTAGGTGCCAACGTGACAGATGGCGAGTCCATCGCCGTTACTCAAGCACGACTATACATACGCCTTTGAATTTCTTCTCAGACGTATGCAGGTTTCCTCACGATGTTTTCCTTCACCGTAAAGCTCGTGGTGTGACTAATCACTGTACTTAAGTTCAGAAAAACTCATTGGTACAGTCGGGATTCGAACTTGCGACCTTTGCGTCGCAGGCAACTGCTCGAACCTCTCGGCCACCACGGCTCTTTACGCGGCTAGTGTTTACTGTGTTCTACTGTTACTGTGTTGTAGTGTACACAGAGTAGAAGAGTTTCAGTGCCTAGGGTTTACTGTGTTTTACTAGTACTGTGTTGTAGTGATCAGTGTTATAGTGAATAGAATTGTAGCGGATAGTATTCGGATTTATCGTACAAGTTTCCGGAATTATTCTGTGTTAGAGAATAAAGTGTCGTTTAAGTGTAACAACCGGCTATCATTAAATTATCCCGAACCCCAGCTCGTTACATTACTAGAACCACAGCACAGGCGTACCCGACGGCTAGACATAGGTAACCGAAGCGAAAAAAGTTACGTTTGGTTCGGGGGCCGGCAGCGCCGTGTTGATATGAAGGCATGATGATCATACATATATAACAGTGTAATTAACCAACATATGTAACCAACTCAAAATGGTCGGCTATCCCTTATCTCGCGCAATATCCACACAATATTGGGTTGCGATAGTAGATAATCTCTGCACATCTTCAATTAATTATCAGATTTTTATAATATTTTATTACTAGGACTGCCCCGCGATTTCACCCATTTAGTTCATTCATCCCATTCTTAGTTTTTTTCTCGAATAATACATATCATATGTCTTACATTAATTACATAATAAATTATTAATTACCTACATTCAACGAGCTAATAATCTATCTCCGTAAAATTCGTTTCAACTCTATTTTTCCTTCATTCTAGTAGTATTTGCAGGAAAACAGGGACAAACATCCACACAAACTTTCAAATACCTATTAGTAGAGTAAAAAGGCAAAATCTTATATGCCCGTATTTATGTATATGTTGGTCATATTAAATAATTTTGAACCTACTTACTCACAATCAGCAATATATATCTTAGATAGTTCTTGGTCTCATTGAATTAGATCAAAACGTTTCAAATACCACACGATAATAGAACGCTCGTCTCAGTATTTGCTAGGTCATTGTTCAAGAACTATGCGGGCGAAGGTAGGCATCTGGCACGGGAGTCTAGGCATCCTACAGAAATAGCCGGCGCCCGCAATTGTGTAACTTGCTGCATGCGTCTAACGATATTACCATGACCTGCTATTAACTTTAAGATACCCGTTACAGCGTTTAGTTTCGATATATTAATCAAAATAGCGTTGTAATTGAGTAGTTGCATACAACACAAATATTGCAAGTTCGAATCCCGACTGTAGCAATGAGATTTATCTGAACTTAAGTGAAGTGATTAGTCACACGACAAGCTTTACGGTGAAGGAAAACATACATCGAGAAGAAACCGGCATACGCGCGGGTACAGCTAGTCTATGATACGTGAAAATAAGTACATACATTTATCCTCTACTCAGGCAACCAATCAAACAACAGAGCCATATTTAAATATACACGTTTGCATGAATGTACACACTTGGTATCAATATACTAACCAGCAATTGGTGAGCCAAGCAGTGCGCCGAGCCCTTGGAACAGCAGAAACAGACCGAAGCAGTTGGTGAGCTGTTCCAAGCCCAGATACTCCACGACTATGATCGACCGCAACGACGCGAAGCATGCTGTAATGTACCAATTACACAGATATTGTAAAACATACACGTGAAAGGCATTAGCTATATACAGACAGCGCATGGCTGTATGTCTCTAGCACATTGCGTCTCCAGTTTAAAAAGGGAACTATTATTTTAGAAAGAAAACGCGGAGTTTCTTTCGCCTCTTACAGGAGGCATTAGGCCTTCAGAGCATACAAGTGTTTATTTAGGATTTTTCAGCTAATGACGTTCGTCTTGATCATAAGATAGACCTTAATATAAATATAGGTCCTAGTACATATTAAGAAGTACTAAAATATAAAATGATTTCCAATAATCTTGACAATAATCTTTCCAATAATCTTCATCCGATTATCGTATCGTCATATCGTTTTCGATAAATTTTGTTCTCCTAAATATATTGGCTTAACGTTGGAACAAAAAACCCTAAGCGTTCCTATTCCTGTATCATACGGTACATGGATCGATGTGAGGCAACTTACCGATAGCAAGGCCGAATATAGCGCAGTATCCAAACTGGAATCCACTGTGATAGGAAAGCCCGCTGAACATAGTCGCAATCCCACCCGCGGTCAGTGCAATGTTGTTCAGCCACAATGGAGATATCTTTGGCACGGACGACACCAACCCGCAGAACACACGACCCAAGATATTGGCGATACCTATCGCAGACACCAGCCATTGTGTTGTATTCTTGTCCATGTCCTCAGCTAAAGCCCTTTTCTCTAGGTATACAAAAGGCACAAAGAATCCCAACATGGTGAAAAAGCCGCTAAGAGCGAGTATGACAAACGTTGGCGATCGGAAAAGGTTCACGTCCAACATAGTAGCCAATGCTCTCTTCACTGCTTCGGGGCAGAATCGGCATTTTCCAGAGGTCTCCTCTTGAGCATCTTCCTTCGTTGGCACATGAGTGACCGCCAAGTGATAACCGAGTGAAGTACGAGACGTGTATTGCGGAAGGCGAGTCAGACTGGCGCCGAAGAAAATGTCGTCACGGTATAGGGGCCTGGCCACTAAATCGGCGTGCGAGCGGCGTTGGTGGTGGTGGTGGTGAATGACAGGGGTCGTGACCACTTTGACAGCTGACGCGATCAAAGGTTCTGTGTTGTCAATGTTGCTGTTGGAGTCCTCCTGCTCGTCTTTCTCGGCCACGGGTACATCAATGAACAGTGGTTTATTTCCAAGGTTGTTCTTAATGGTCGTGGCATTAGCTGAGGAGCGGCGGCCAAGGTGTGTGTTGCTCAGGTGTGAGTTGCTGCCACGGAAAACCTCTTCGGCGGTGGGGTAGCGGGTGTTGTTGGCAACCCCCATCCAGGTGTGTGGGCCCGCCCTGTTGAACCTCATTTCCGGAGGCATAGAGATACCGGAGTCGAGTTTACTGTGAAGTTTGAGCATGGAATTGAGCTTCTCGACAGCCTCCTCATGGCGGCGCGCTGTGTCCTCCTCTTCCGGCTGGTCGGCGAGGGTCACTCGCATGGGCTTGATCGGTCGGAACAGAGCACCAAAGATGATGCACAGGAGTAACATTCCTGAAATCGAGACTCTTATTATGGTGGGGTCGGCGATATTTGTGATGAACTGTTATAAGTAAAGGCCGTGGATATTTTGCATATTTGTTTGATGTGTGTCCAATCTTAATATATAATTCTACTGTACGTGTGTATGTCACTGCTCCTCCTAAACAGCTGGACAGATTTGACTGAAATATTTTGTGTATCTTCAGGTGGACACGAGAATGACTTAGATCCACAATTGGATCCGATAGATGGCGCCACTATCGATTTCTTAACCCGAACAGCTAGTTATGTATAATTTTCATAATATATACGTCTGATGCTGGATTAGGATCAGTCGTGATTAACAAAAATGAGTCAGATTTTTGTTAATCTCACTGATCCTAAAAGCAAAAGTGCCTCTTACTACACAATTGTAGGTCAAAGAGAATCAAAGAGATCAGTGGCCCAGCTATAAATTGTATGGTGATGTCTTTATACATGCTAGATTATTAGTATTAACTTGAGACGAACCAGCGTTAACGAGTACAGCAGCTCGCCAGTCGTAGGTGTCAATAACCAATGACGTGATAGGCGCAACTGCGAAGGTACCCACTCCAGAACCGCAGAGTGCGAGTCCAGTGGCAAGTGCGCGCCACTTCTCAAAGTAGAACCCAACCGTCAGAACAGCCGGCATGTAGATCATGCACATTCCGATACCTGTTGGATAATGAAATATGAGTTGATGCATAACAATCTCAATAAAATTATACACACTAGTTATACCTCGCCATTTTATCTGCGTAATTTACGATTTAATTCAAAATTTGTTTCTGGAATTTGTGACGTATAGGATGTATGTGCAAATGTATGTAATGTAATACAAGTTATAATATATATCTGCGCCAATTGCAAAGGGGAATAAACATACTGACAAGGTGTCAACGTCACAGTTAGCGTGTCTATCGCCGTTTTACATGCTAGGTAGGTATATAACTATACATCCGTCTTTGAATTTCATCTCAGAATTTTCTCTCGATGTTTTGTCAATGAAAGTCAAAAACCATTAAAGGTCACAATGCCTACCTCCGAGGATCCCGTACACAATGTAGAGATAGAAGATGCTCGACGCGTAGTAGGAGAGAGCAAAGGCGACACTGGATAGAATACTGCCGATTATTGTCACGACGCGGAATCCATACCTGAAAAAAATCATAATTTATTCATGGAAATACTTACCTTGTGGACACTAGGTACTAACTAGATCTTTGCAAATATTGACAAACGGTCGCTTTTAAATCGCTATATTGGCGTTGTCTAGATAGTATCAGGTGTTTACTCTACTAGATGCTAATTTAAAAATATCAATTATTATTAATTAGCCATGCTCGGCGGTACACGATAAATTTTAATATCCGCTCCAACTGATAGTAGCCTATATACAATATAGCCTCATCCGGGGATCGGGCTATCTAATACAAAAAAGAGCACAAAGATTTTATCAAATAGTTTTAGTAGTTTCAGACGTTCAAAGTAATAACCAAACTCTTCCTCTTTATAATATTAGCAGATAAGGACTGTGGAGGAATAGGAAGTTGACAAATGTACAAGTAAAAGAAAGAAGAATGTAGAATTAAGAATGTAGAAGAATGTAGAATGAAGAAGTAAAAGAAAAATGTATAAGTACTGCGTTTCATACTTGTTAGCGAGCGCCGAAACGAAGGGTCCAGCCAGCAGATAAAACCCTGATAGAAGGGAATTCACCCACGCCGCCTCCAATTGGCTAGTCTGTAACAAGTAGAAATTAAGTGTAAATATTTTTTCATTCTAGAAACTCGCACTTTATCTTAATGCAATGGGGTTGCTACATCCGAATAAGTCGAAGAATTTTTTTTAATGAATTTAAAACGTTTATGCCAGAGTTAAGTGGCATTTGCTCATTTCCTTATTGTAAGAATGTCTCAAATAGAATTTGATTACATTTTACAACTTGGTAAAGCTAAACAGCAGTGTAGCTGTAGTGGGGAAATGACTCTAATGACGTAACAAAAATGATAGCTTTAAAGCTTAATATTTCGTAAATGGAAATATTTTTCAATAAGCTATCTATTTCAATAAGATATGCCACACAATAGTTATGGCGAACAAATATATTTTTCGCCGTTTTACGTGTGTGGTGTACTAAAAAAATTGTTTAGGCAGCAAGTTAACCAAGCAACAAATTGACTATACATACGGTATCGAATATGTTTATATGGAAGGTCTAACGAGATTTGGAAAAAATATAAAAATATAAAAGCATTGGTTCGATCATACCATATATACTCGTATTGTTATTACAATACTCATGTTTAAAACTGTATTTAAGGTAAGTACCTACTTCATCGCGACCTACGATTTACGCACACTCATCCGGTATTACAAAAATGGCATGAATAAAAATGTGTAGAGTTGCCTTAAGCAAAAATCATTGACGCCAAAATGTATTAAATACCAAAGCTTTTTGCATTAACAGTAATCGTCATGACAGGAAGTGTATAACAAAACTGAATCAACTGCAAGAATAAAAATATGTACAAAGTCCTACATCTTGTTTTAGTGCGAACACGGGTGAGGTTCTCGTGCAACCGTACCGAACTGTACATTTATTGCACTCTACTAGAATCTACAGTTGCATTGGACAGTTTTCACGCATATTGGCATTAGCGAGTAACTACTTTGACATCTTTGCTAGCCAATAAAATCATAAGTCAAGCTGTGTAATTGCATTTCTACAAAGACTGGGGAAATTAATTCTTACATCTCAGTTTTTAAAGAAGCAGTCATGTCGCATATCGTGGCTTAACGAATGACAGTACTCTTGTTTCGTCGTCTCTTTCGGGCAGTTCTTAGGAAAAGTAGATTACGTATGAAAGAGGAAGAAACATCCTCGCAAACTTTCGCATTTATAATATCGAGCGGCAATATTGAAGGACGAAAAATGGCGGTATTGATGAAAAGATACGATTGGTTAGTAGTGATTACAACTCGACTGAAACGGCTTTTTAGTAATTCTCAGTGGAAGTAATTTTACCATATTTCAATTCGTGGGTAGGTACATTTCCGTTCTGTTTCGGATCGCCGACACACGGAACACCGACCTTGTTGAGACAAAATGATTCAAATAGGAAGCTTTATTATATATGACTTTGGGCTCAAACACTCCTTCCTGCTTTACTAAAAGCTGAAATCAAATAAATATCTTGTATATCCTGAGTAGAAGAAACCAGTCATCGTCATTGCTTACTTAGGCAAGGAAAAGGTTTTATCAAAAAGGCTGTACAAAGCTTTACTTGATAGTAGATAGTCACACATTGGAATGCCAATCGTTATTAATACAAAAATACGTGTAGCATTTTGAGATCACTATCACTCTATTTTGTAAAACAAAATCCGCGCGTCTGTCTGTTTGTATGCGATAAACTGAAACAGAAATACTGAACGGATTTTAATGCGGTTGTGGTGGTTTAACTATATATAGCTAGTTCCGGCTACTTCGCCTACATAATATTATAGTACTACTTTAGTAATCATTGTTATCCCACAAAATATATTCATAGCTTGTTTCACATTCCTGAAGTGTTATTTTAAAGTATCTTACGCCGTTATGCAATATGAAATGAATTAAGCAGAGTTACTTTCGCGTTGATTAGTATAATACCCGTATGGATGTACATACAACTTAAAGGTTAATCTTGGTTTTACCTTTTCGTCGTCGTAACTTTATATTGTCGCATATTTGGTACATTGTTACTTGAAAGTAGATAGAAGAAAATAAACCCATACATTAGACACCTGCCAAGCATAGCATAATTGCCTATGTATGTAACAATGGAGCTGCGTCTAGGCACGTCTCATGCCTAGTTGTGTGGTCCTGTATGTTTAACCATGTTTCCATGATGCATTGCATACTCTCGTCTGTTTAGCTAACGGCTCTTGTCGGACCAGCTAGCCCACGCCATGGAATAACAATCACGGTAAGGGCTACGTGACCTACCGAAATCAACTTTGCAGTACTTTCCAACGTCAATGAAACTTAAGACATTAGAAAGTACAGCGAAAATTTAACTACTTTCTTCTTAGAACTTCTTTTTAATCAACTTAAATTACGTTTCTCTCTTTTATGATTGTCAAAATTTATTTTTCGTATATAGGTCGTCATAAATAACCTTTTCTTCACGCCTTTACACCCCACAACACCTTCTTGTCTTGTCACCGTAGATATATTTAGGTGCCAACGTGACTACCGTATCTCGGTATACCGATCACATACGTATTTGTTCACAAACATACATGTAAAGATCGTGGTGTATAAATTCATTGCACTTAAAATCATAAAGGTTTGAATCAGCATTCTAGATTCTGCAGGTGGCTACTTAAACCACTCGGCTCCTACAAATATCTCTTTGACTCTAGTAAATACATAATACTTTAGAACTTTCAGCGGCCACTTTCACTTCAAGGGTTTCAAACTAAATTGTGTGAAACGAACATGTGAGCTTACCCACGGTATAATTAAATACAAACATTTCGTTCTAATCTAGTGAAATCTAACCCACCGTAATGTGAGAACGTTTGTTATTATTATCGTATAAGTATTTATTATCATTGATGTTTTGATATTCTCAGAATCCATTCGTGAAATGAAGTGATTGCGGAGTACAGATAGTGCCATCCACAAAGACGCGCCCCACCAACTTCTAGTCGAGGGGGTCGCGGGATGTGGTGAGTATAACCCAAGTGTACTAATTGTACTGTGCGTGTGCACTCATCAGGTAAGCAGTGTGTACGGATAATACTCAAACATTAGTGGAAGGTTGCACACTTACACTATAAAGTATAAGGAAGAATAGTGGGCTACGTCTTCGTGGATGGCACTATCTATATAAAAGATAATTTATACGTTCCACTAGCTTCGCGATTTCCATTCAATAGATTTTGCGTGAAAAGGCACGAACATCGTCACAAAGTTTCACATTTATAATATTATTACGAGAAAAATATTAGCGTATTATTTTATATTTCTAATCGGGTTAGATCATCCTTTATTTATTTTGTAGGTATACACACAGAGTTGTAGTCAGCACGCATGTACTTAGGAACTACCACTGGCTACCATAAAAAAGTTCTCAAAAACAATTTAATACCATTATTGGTATTATTGGTATGCATCAGCCTTATGACTGATCAAATCCGAAAGATAATCGTATACAGGTTATTTATGTCCAACCGCATGTTCAATTTCCACTACAGTTAGACTTGAACAGAAAGTTCATTCACTCATATATATAAATATATCCTAGTAATAAGAAGTATATTTTATATAACAAATCGGGTTTCATAGACCGAAAAAGGTATCTATCTTTGTGGAGAATTCTAGGGGAAATACGTATCAAATTCCACTGACAATACGGAGATAAGGAATTCCCTGAACATTTTTACATATTTAGGGCAGAGATGGTAAGACTGGGAGATAGTTATAACATATAAGAAGTACAAAAGATATGTTTAGGGGCTTTCTACACCATTGACTTCGAAAGGGACACGTATGCCAAATTAAATACACCTTTGTGATTAAGTTTCTGAAATGCTTTAATCATGTTAATATATTGTACAGTCCTGAAAAAAACGGTTTCTGGTTACTTTGAAAATCGACATCCAATTTAATATAGAATTGAATAAGAACTAAAACAATAAAAATGCCTAATTGTGATTTGTTTCCCTTGAAGTCCATTTAAAAAATATTCCTTAACAGCACTAAATACTTTCTCCGTGAAGTCACGTAACAGTTGTCGTGATCAGTCTGAGGTTGCAATTATAAGCACTGGGTTATCGCTATAGTCTCCGTGAATTATGACGCCGGATTCATTAGTTTATATGCATGCATAAACATATCAGATATTTTCATGGTCGCTGACCATTTGTAACCTATAAATTGTGGTCATTTTAATTGGCTGTGATATTATTATGTTGAAATATTTCAATTACGATAAGTACTGAAATTGTAAACAACTGTATGAAAATATTATTCTAATAATTAAGTTAGTAATATTAATTAATTAGTGTGTGTTAGTCCTAACAGTTACCTACGCAAATCGAAGTTGCAATATATAAGCTGTGCCCCTGACACCCGCGCAAAATGTGATTCTAATAGTTATTCTCTCTGCCTATCCAAGGGACAATTTCAGCTTTGGAATGCCGTCCTCGAATGGTTGCCTGTCCCATTTATTTTATAACTTTATGCAATGTGGAATAGGGTCTCTTTGACAGTAATTTATCAAACTAGGATGTTTGATGAGCTTAGTTTCGTAATAAGAAAAATCGCTTCAGACATGTATGCTAGATATTATACTATTTATGCCACGACTAAATTCATTGACGTCACGACGCAAAGCTTGCGCACTTAACTGCTGCAGTTTGCAATTCAAATATTGTGTGTAATTACAATGGTATGCAGGTACAATGATATGCCCATGGGAATTACTAATATATTACAATAAGCTTTGACATTCCTTCTATTTAATTACATAGGGGATTGCTAGAGGTCTCTATCTACCTTGTGAGAGACTCGGCGTCATGGTATGTATGCATGTATGCTAATATTAATACGGCTGGAGGCCTAGGTCTCGCCATTGCCCGGTTAAGTAGCAAAAGTTCCCGGAACTCACGCTACGAGACAATAAAAATAAAAAAAATTATTGACTTAGGAGCCGCGGTGGTCGATTGGTTATGTCTACCTGCAAACTCAAGAGTATAGGTTCCTAGTCCCTGAAGTAGTAAGAGGTTTATGGTGAAAGAACTGCCGTCATTGGATATGTCTTGAAGAAATGCAGAGACAATACAGGAAGCCCGGGGTAGCCTAAAAATCTCCATACCCATCTGTAACGAAAGTCACAATGTTCCGCGAAGTGTTTAATAATTAATAATATAAATAAGTTAAATTAATAATATAATATATAAGTTCCTGTCATGCTAAGATGTTTACGTATTAATTTAAGTTTAAACCTTTGAGACACAATAAAGAAGTTATTATTATCTTTCACCAAGTCGTCGGAGCTTCATGTGGTTTGAATATTATAAATAAATTAAACAATAATAACATACAGGTTTCTGTGTGTCTATTGTTTTCGTGGGCCTTTGCGTCATATGTATCAGCGCCGGCGCATGTGTCTGATAGACACGCTACTATTATAATTGTATAGTTACGTAACGTCGGCACGGTTGACGAAATAAAGTTCTCCTATAAACTTTGGACGATATCCAACGATTGCATTACGTCTCAGTGTCGACTAATCTTATTTTTACCCAACTGCTGGAATATACGAACCTATACTATTTTAATCGAAATTTTGACGTCGTTGACTTCGTGACGTCGCTTTTGGTACACGATACGTTAAACGTTTGCCATGATAAAATATATCAATGCACCTGCAATGGATCATCATATTTCATATATGTTTTATAATGTCAAATGTAGTATTTAATTATTAATCAAATACAAGACTTTGAATTGAGAGAATTTCATATTGGTTTTTCTTGTTTTTCTTCTGAAATTAACTCCTATTTACCAAAGTAACTGTGCCCGCGACTTCGTCCGCGTGGAAAAGTGACTTTGGGCAGCATTTTTTGGATATACATTTTGATTTACTTTGTACATGTTACGAAAAGCTCACCACATTATATTATTGAAAAACCACATCTAACTCGGATAAGCCGTTTCTGAGATAAGCGTGCACAAACGCACAGACACACAGATAAACAGACAAAAGTTCTAACAATCAGTGTTTTGGATGCTATTTGCGTTGAAAAAGGTCCCTATCACATTTTTTCTCATATATCTTCCATGTACAGACAGCGATCCGTTACATTTTTATTATATGTATAGATATAGGTAAGACAAACGCAAGCGCATTGTCTAGACTTCGCTCTGTACTGTGTTCTGTTTTATGTTATTGATTAAGTACCTAAGCATATGTATTAATTACATATGCTTACTTAATCAATTAAACTTAGTCGTAAGTGCGATAAATCAACTATGATAAGACCGTTTCAACTTAGTGGCGTCTAATCAACCAGGCGTAGAGCGTTCCTGAGGCATGCCTCAAGCCATTGCTTGTTATCAATCTTGAGTAGGGCTCGTAATCGAATATTTGCCAAAGTGCAACGACGTTCATCGATAATGCATTCGATTTGTTCAGAATCGAATCGCATTAAAATGCAAGCTGATCGGCTTAATATTAATTGGTGTCTCGAGGCCGTGAACGTTCGTTGCCCTCTCGTGTTTGTGTACGCATATGAACGCCGTAGTGTGAATGGCTCGCAAGGGCTACTTACTGCACTTATTGCGATGGAAAATTTTGATGCATTACCACTCTAGTAGCAAGGTCTCTGTTTCAGTTCATCAAAGGTTTCATACCTTATTTAGTAAGTAAGTTGAATTTCGTCATAATTTCGTAAGTTTCTCAGTGGTTGTGTGCCAACAGGTTTTATCGGGTGGGCTTGATAAAGCAAAGCTACTATCTATGAAACTACGGGAATATTGTACAGACAAGGAATGGTTGCTTTAAACGCATGAATACCTCAGGCGGGTTTCAACTCAAAGAGCTATGGAAACTGGTCAGACTATATAAATATACATAGTATATATATCTCAACTTTCTGACTACAATCTTCTTAATGAGAGGATTCCCATTTTTCCCATTTTTCATCATTCCCAGTTGCGTTCAGCAGAAGTATCCCGCTTATCTAGGTCACTGAAACTAGGTACGTATGTACCTTGTATGTACGTCGTAGTTTAGTTCTTATAAAATACAAAACACTTTAAATATATGTACATAGTTAAAAGTACCACTTCTAAGCACGCTGTTCACCTTCCGTAGGTGTTATGGTATTGGTTCATATATAGTTACTTGGCTATTATATTATTAAACTGTCTCACAAACTACGAATTTCCGTTAATTAGCCTTTAGATTTTGTTATGTTTTTACCTTAAGTGGTATTTGACGTTTAATATTCAGATTCGCTACACTAGTTTAATATAACCTCATTGAAAGGCCATGGTAAATTCCACTGTCACTCGACCCGACAGAAGTGTAGATAATTGCCAATATATTGCCCTGGGCTTCACTGACGTCAGAGATTAATTGACAGCTAATTTTTACTTACCTAATCAAATTCAGAGCAAAATTATCATTGAATCGCTCCATCGAATGTAATAAATTTCGAGAACAGTTCAAATGACGAATTAATTTATAAAACGCCCAGTGATTGAGGAAGCCCCGTTCGATTTGATGAGAAAGGCAAAGAATTAATCTGAGTACCACACAAATGCTGGTACAGACTTAGTGAATTAAATTACGTTTTAAAGAAAGGAATGTGAATCTTAATGCTTGTCATATATAACACGATTTGCTTTGATAATTCAATAAATGGGAAAATGAATGAACGAGCATGAGTTTGTAATCGCCTTGTTTGGGGCCTTGGCCTTAACATTATGTTAATCATTGTCGACAGACGACGTCGGCCGCCACGGTCGCTCTATCTCTGTTATCGAATAAAGCTGGTTTTTAGTTTTCCAAAGAGGTTTTTACTTTACTTACAAGAACCGAGCCATGCAGTGGTCTACATTACCACCTGCAAAGTCAAGATTGCAGGTACAAACCTGGTGCTATATTATAGCGAGTACCAAGTAGGTAGGTGATGAAGTATTTTGCTTCAAACACATTGAAGTATCACTTTGTCACACCTAGAAATGCGATCGGCAATTTGTATGTAGTATTTAATGATTTTGTGTATATTCAGTTGCCAAGTGTTATTCGGGTCGTCGTGTCGTAGCGCCGACGACACATTGGCTAACAAACACTTTTTAATTTTAACTCTGTTATTTTTAATTAAAAAAACAAGCTAACGAATAACTGTAACATAAGTACCTTAATTTATTTAGCTGCCCCAAGAAATTTGCATCATTGCATTAATGTGTCTAAGTGTGTGTTTTGGTTGCTTATATCAAGCAAAGTGACTTATTGTAATCGTTTTGACAAAACGCTATTATCCCATCGAGATTAATGTAATGTAATAAATGTATTAAGACCTGCTTTATTACGATCTACTTTGTATTTGACTGTGTGTAGGCGTGACACTAGGCAGAATGCCTAGTGCCTAATGATAAGTAAATAATAAAGTAGTATTAAAAACTGGTGGTAAAAAAAGTAAAACGTGATGGTCTCTTAATCCGTATTCCGAACAAATTATAAATCTCAGACTGCAGGCCCACATACACATATATAACATATGATCTATTATATAGGTACATATAGCTATATAGATATATATATACAATGGAGTCCGAATGATTCATGTTGTTACTTGCAGGGTCAAGACCGCAGATGCGCTCTGGTATGCACCAATAAGTTTACTAAATTGAAAACATTATCATGAGGAAATCCGCATATACCTGCGAAGATCTTTTTAAGTGATACCTGAGAAACGGTAAAAGACTCGACAAAGATGGGCATTATTACACCATTGGGAAGGCGTCAAATATCGTCTTTCACATCGCACACATTGTTAGTGTACTGAATTTGCGATGAGATGCTTATTACAATTATTGATTTATATAAAACAATTTTTCGCAATAAAATATTTCAAATGTTCACACTTTTTCTATAGGTGTGAAATGTAGTTGGCATAAAATCGTGCCACTGACATAACTTTGTCATATCTATAACTACGAATCAAATGAGATAGTCATGAAAAATGCAACTTGGTTTACAGTTATCGCGCACAGTGACCTATTCGTGACGTTCAATAGCAGTTCAGCAAATTTCACACTGGCCTGCTAATAAGGTTTACGTAGTTTTAGTTCGTACCTTCTTTTTTTAACCTATATCGAGAAAACCTTAATGGTTACGTAAATTATGGTTTCTGCGCTAAGTTTCAGTTCCATTGAACATTTTGACTCACTTGCCTAGGCAAGACATTTTTGAAATTCATTCGTAGATATCTGACACAACTACAGTCACTATCTATCTATCAATCGTGAATTCTTCGTAAATAAGTATGAATAGTAACCTGACTTATGTGCTATTAATCTGTGTGATGAGCATATTTCATTGTTAATTCTGGACAAATTATATTTAGTCAAATATACATGTATGTACCTACTACATTATCATCACGCCGAGACTCTCACGGGGTGGGCAGAGAGTTCTCCTATCCAAATTAATCTCTTCTCTATCACATGTTGACTTCTTAGTCTCTTTATATAACCCGTGAATATGGCACGGGTTTCAAGTAGGTACTTTGTACCTTCATTTATATAATACTAGCTGTGCCCGCGACTTCGTCCGCGCGGAAAAGTGATATTAAGCAGCATAAATTTTTTTCTAAATAAAGTGTAATTTTTTTACAAACTTAGAATGTAATATTAATTTATAAGTATAATAATACTAAAAAATAAGTTTCAAGCTTCTAGCTTCAAAAATGACGTAACTTCCATACAAACTTTCATCCCCTATTGCAACCCCTTACAACCCTTATTCGCATTAAAAAGTAGCCTATGTCCTTCCTGAAGCTCTAGGCTATCTCTGTACCAAATTTCATTTATATCGGTTCAGTAGTTTAGGCGTGAAAAGGTAACAGACAGACAGAGTTACTTTCGCATTTATAATATTAGTAGGGATTACAATATAATGTGCCTATGCATACACATGTATATAGTATATATTAACAGTAAGTTCAGATTTGTTTAAAGTTGATTTTGCGTAAAACAAATGTCAATCCATAATATGTTCATTATATTTCAGCTAATTCAAATTTAACGCGTGAACAGAACTAGATAAATGAAGAGTTACGCGAACGCGAGTCCTTGATATAAATTAATAGTACGGAATTCATTCGGTAACGTAGACGGAGGCACGGCGCAGTGACGCAACACGAGTGCGAGACTGTTGAGGGTGTGGTCGGTGTGGTTGCTCCCTATAAATAGACTGCGCGTGAGACGTGTTCGGATGTTTCCGTTGTACAATATTTTAACCGACTTTGGAAAAAGAGGAGGGTTTCAATGACACTGTATGTGATTTTAGTGTTTTTTTTTGTTTGTGCGCAACTATTCCGACAATAGCGATTTCTTAATTTTCTATGTAGTCATACTTTTGAAGTGGTCACATAAATTATGGTAATTTTATCAATGTTGATTCAGCGCTTTTTTTTAAATAAACAAATGAAAATGATTTCAGGCTAAACATGCATATTCTAGTAGTATTTTTTTTCGAGTAGTCAGTTTTTTTTGCATGCTTTGTCACGTAACGTGAAGAGCATGATATATGCAAAAATACTGTGTGCGTACATATATAAAGGAATTTGATTAACAGCTCTTGTTTTAAACATCGGGTTTAAGTGTATAGGTATAGTTTCCATGCACGGCCGCTTCATTTGATAAGCATCCCTCCTGTAATATGAAAATTTGAATAGAAAAAAATATATACATACCTTAAATTCATCCTTAATGGCCTTAGTAAGTGATCCTCCGGAGAATATGATTCCGTCAACCATTACGTTGCACATGAACGACGCGCCAACCACAACCCACCCCCAACCACCGTCGGGTGGTACCACCTGCGGACAACACCAATCATGGTAAATTACTTAATCTGAAGCCCATTGTAAGACATCACGTGATACATCTTTGACGAGTAGCACCCTCTTCATGCCGGAGATATATTTAGGTGCGGGTGAGAATACATATATTCAAAGACGTATTTGCGTATAAAAGCGTACTTGAGAAACGGCGATTATCGTGTCACGTTGTCTGTCACGTTGGCACCTACTACGCCTGTTTAGTATCAATATTGATGACAGTCATGACATGTGAAATGAAAGGAACCTAGTCCCTCAGTTTATAATATACTAGCTGTCCCGCCCAGCTTCGCTTCGGGTGAAAAAGTTAAATTGACCGTAACACGATCGCAGCGCCACCTATTGGGTCCAATTGTAAATCTAAACCATTCTCGAATCTAGCTTAAGACACACAGAAACACACAGAAAGCTTCGCCCGGGTAAAAAGGTAAAATTCTTGAAACTCGATCGCAGCGCCACCTATCGGGTCCAATTTAATATAGCCTATTTTACTCGGGGATAATGTAGCTTTCCAAAGGTGAAAGAATTTTTGAAATCGGTCCAGTAGTTTCGGAGCCTATTCATTACAAACAAACAAACAAACAAACAAATCTTTCCTCTTTATAATATTAGTATAGATAATACATCATTGACCTAGTCCAAATGTATATTGTGTGTATATTTCTATTTATTATATGAATTATGAAGTAGATAACAATCCATCGTATATCGTCATCATCATATATAATAATATATCGTCACGACTTCCCACAAATAGTGACCCCTGTGAAGTGGTAGGCAGAGGTGTATAGGTAATAACCATACCCTACTTTCAGCCAGAGATATATTTAGGTGCCAAATGTATTAACTATTGTAAATGGTTTATAAATAAAAAACGTAAAACATGTAATACTACCTATATTGGGATATCTCTGGCTTATTCAGTGCTCATAAAATTTCTGACAATGCAAATTCTAACCTCAGTTTGACATTTCCTTGACTTGCTGAAGTCAAGTGCAAAGAGGTCACTTACAGATGTCGCTTGTATTTATCACTACCTACACATTGTAAGCCTCCCGCCGAGTTTGTCTCTTTACGAGCTCAAAGGCGACCGAACCAATTCTGCTGCAGTTTACAACTTTAAACTTTAGATATATAATTTGTTTAGGTTTTGTGTGAATGGTTGAAATATGGTAATTATTGTTGAAAATGTCGGAAAAATACAGCTGCCTGAGAGCTTTCATCAAAAACGCCGCCTAATCTTTACATTTAAGTAAATGTAATGGTCATATTCGTCAATCAGCATACACGAGAAATTCTTGCTTTTAAGGTGACAAAAACATATAGATCTTTATTTTTATTCTATAAATATGTACCTTTTCTGTATTCTCCATATTTCATAAAATTCATATAATGAATAAATTTTCTATACCTAATGTTTTTTTGGACTGGACTTTCCTGAATTAAACGACACCTGATGGGGAGATCGTGTTTGGGCACGGCTTAGGCTATATACCTAAAAAATCTTCGAATAATATGCATATGGAACACGTTATTAGTCCATCGAGTTAGATTGGTTTTGTTTGATATTGGTTTTATCAAATAGCATAATATCAAATATATAAAAATACAATATATATATATATATATATATATATATATATGTCGGGCGAAAGAAAGGGAAAAGTCGTGAAGAAATATATATAAATGCTTAAATTTTATATAAGTAGAAGTAACGGTAGAAACTTTGTTGATGTCTGTGTAAGCCATTTGTGCGATTGTTTGTATGGTCCCCAAATAATTATATGCTCCCCCATTAATAAATTAAATATTATATATGATATTTTATATTAATTCGATCTTTCTACTAGGTTTAATCGATAAAATTAGATAATCGTCTATTGTAGCCTCGAATAACACATTGATATCTGATACTGGCGTATCCATTCTGGTAAACTTTCTCCTAACTGTCCAATAAATTACATTGAACTAATTGAATAAGTCCAGATACGCCTACACTGTAGGAGTGCAGCTTTACATTTATGGTAGGAAATTATATATAAAAAAATATATATATCCTCACGCCTTTCCACAAGGGCCCCGAAGGGGTAGGCAGAGGTGTATAGGTACCCACACACTCACTTTCCGCCAGAGGTATATTAGGTGCCAACGTGACAGATGGCGAGTCCATCGCCGTTACTCAAGCACGACTATACATACGCCTTTGAATTTCTTCTCAGACGTATGCAGGTTTCCTCTCGATTTTTTCCTTCACCGTTCAGCTCGTGGTGTGACTAATCACTGTACTTAAGTTCAGAAAAATCATTGGTACAGTCGGGATTCGAACTTGCGACCTTTGCGTCGCAGGCAACTGCTCGAGCCACTCGGCCACCACGGATTTTTATTTTGTAGGAAATTAAAAGATGACTTATCAGTTCTCGGCTTTATTTGAAATCTTCATTCAGTATTTTTTAAATGTAGCTTATGGTGGAGGGCGATTCTGATACACTCATGTGTTCATCGCACATTCAACAACAAATAATTTAATATGCAAATTTTACTTTTTTTCATTCTTTGAAATACTGAAGGCAATAAATACATCATAATATATTTACTAAGAAGCATGTGCCAAGTATAAGCGTGGACCACGCTATAACATCCACCAAACACATAACAGCTTTGTTAAGTAGCTGCTTGCGCCTACTCCACATTCTAGTAAAGGCCATTGTCACTCTTCAGACGAAGGTTCAAAGCAATAGGATAAGAATAGACATAGTTATCTCAGCAAAAGCCAATGAAACGGTGGTCAGCAAGCAAGCGTTTACCAATTTCTCAACGATTCTCCGGATAGCCCTTCGTCTTTTCAATTTTTTCTCTATAGCTGTCATTCTCGTCGATAATACTTTCGTGGGTTTCAGTAACTATGGGTGTTCCAAGCATCTATTTCAATAGAAGCTGCCTTTCCTTGGAGTTTATTGGGTCATTATTGGTTAAGTTTGGTATATCTCTTATTTTGTAGATTTCGGGTCCACACAACTACAGGTATCCACGCATTCCGATTTCGTATCAATGTTATCCGTTTGAACAGCTTGCCGGCGGTTTGACCTGTCGACCTTCTCAAAGCCAAGTATAACTTTGCAGATATGGATACTGACTAAGATAGCTATAAATGTATTAATATATGTCAAATATGACATAGCCAAAAGTATTTAGAAATAACGGAAACATTTCGCTGTGTCCCATTTGATTTCTATTTTTATTGAAATCTGTAGGCCATGTTAAAAATTTTTAACGTCAGTGATGTCAAGTCAACCTTTTAGTTTTTTATTCTTTTTTTTATTTATGATAATAATAGGCTCTGTATATGATTATTTGAATAAGGTTTCCATAGGTGGCAAAACCTTTTTAGGTTCAAATTGCCAGACGTGAAATGCGTTTTTCTGAATTCTGTACAGGGAGGGTACGAAGGGAACTGTTTACTATATACATATATATGAGACTGGAAAATGAGGTGAATAAGCAATTGTTGAAAATTATTTAATTTGTATTAAATTAATAAGTATGTATGTCGTTGTCTAGTTCCTATAGGACAAGTTTTCTTACTTTGTGACTAGATCAATTTGTGTGGCATTCACCCTTTACAAAAATAAATTAAGTTGAGGTTGTAGTTTTCAACGTCGGGTCCATTAAATAAAACTAGAGCAGTACTTACAAGTGCTGCTTCAGGCTCGGTGTCCTCGCTGGGACTATCGCTTCGGCCCAGTCCACTCTCGTCCGAGGACGGAGTTTCAAACGGACGTTCATCTGTCGCCACTCGCTGCACCATTGTTGCTCAACTGTAAATAAAACACCAAAATCAGTGGACTTAATTAAAGTATTGAGGTTGCACTTGCTATAGTGCATATGGACTATACCTTAGTACTACTAAGGTATTAACTTAAGTAGAGTAGAGAGTGAGTAGTTGGATGGGTGACCAAACTGATGCAAATTATGTAGGAATTGCTTGTAGTCTACGTAGGCTACTTCATATACATATCATCACGTCGAACCCTTAACTGGGTAAGCACAGTGAGTAGTGATCTCTATAGACTCATAGACTTACATGCTCACTGGTTTCGGGTAACCTTACGTTCCCAACCTTGCTTGTCCGATCAATGTTATCTAGGAAGTTGGAAAATTTGACAAAAAGATGCAACTTTTTACTCCACGCAGATTTATATTTATCCGAAAGAAATCTTTTTCTGAATAATCATAAATATATATATTGTCGTATATATAAATATATACATAGCAATTGCGGTTAAGCGCGAGCGCAGCTAATAATTAGCATATGAAAACGAATATCGTTACTACCAGCGAAAGATAATGAGAAATTACGTAGCTAAGTATTTCATTGACAGTTATAAACTTTTCCATTGCCGTTTACCAATAAATAATAGATAAGGCAATAATTAATGTACATATGAGGGTATTATTGCTTGTTAAATTAAGTTTACTTGACTAGTAAGTTTTTACGATGCTACGACGGAATACCGTCGTGAGCTCCACTATACCTACCTATGATAATATTGTAATGTCACAAATAGCGCCATTGTGGTATAGTGAAGTCCTTCAAAGGGCATACAGATATCTACTCTCTCAACTTTTTCTGAACTGACAGACATAATTCATAAGTGTATGAAAAGCATATATGCTCGAGTTTTTGCCGGTTCTCGTCGGTTTCGGCGTTCCCATCCTTGGATATCCGATGGATTGGATTTGTTATTTAAAGGTTTCTGTAATGAGTTAATAGCTTCACATTTGCGTTATATTTATGGACCACGTGCTTGTCAATGTAAAATATTGTCCAGCTGTCCAAACAGAGCACATATTCACAATGTGTTCGTTATGTGCCGGTGTGACGCAACTCTTAGTGAGTTTTTCAGAATTATTGCAGTCTACCAATAATTTCTAGTTAAAACCGAATAGCGCTTAATATGCGCATATTTATTGAGCTTTGTTGGTTATTATTCCATTGGTATTTTTTTTGTTATAGTAGGTGCGTTCTGTATTAAATTGACCTACAAATACAATGTTTTTTTATGCGACGTAATTTTTATTATTGAATTATGATAAATTGCCTAGGTACTACAAAACTTTCCATTCTGTTCGATTTTTTCCTTTCGTTTCTGTTTTGTCCTGACTGTAACTGCTTTTATGGTGAATTAATTTCTGCAATTTGACACACCTTTTATATACAACATACATTTGTATTTACTTTATTAATACTATAATTTATGTATTCTGTAAGTCTAGAGAGAACTGGCGCTCTATCCCCTCTGCCTACCCCGTTAGGTACCCGGCGTGATGATATGTATGTATGTATGATTTCTCTTTAGTGAAAGGGCATTTCTACGATAATTATGGTACTTAATAGTTTTAATGGCAGTGAAGATGGAAATAAGTTGATATTTGGAATAAAGTAAATGCTAATTATAATCAAAGTACCTAATATATATACACACATACACTACTTAAATACTAATTTATATTTTATTCTGGTGCCATATTAAAGATTCATATGACAGGTAGATATGGATGAGTTCTCTAATAATGTTTTGTATTAAAATCATTGCTACAAGTTTCCCAATAAATGGTAAATACAAATAAATAATAAGAACATACACAATAGTACCTATATGACGTGTGTATATTGTTACGAATTTCCGTTCGTTTTCACTGCGACCCAATACGACTGCATCGTGCAAGCTAAGTTCAGGCTATCAGGTTCAGCTATTTATAGAAAGCTCGCAACTCTCAAGCGACATTTCAATGAGTTTACCGTGCGCCATTTGTTTTTTATTCTCTTTACATTCGTCTCACACACGTCCTTGATGTTCAACTCTACAACATGACGACGCTCTATCGATGTTTAATCGAAGCTTTATTGTGGGTCGCTAGTTATTTTTTTCATCATGTCCTGTGATAACAAATTGTGTATTAAGTACTCGGGTCAAGGCGGCCCGTATGACTTGACATGATCGGCAAATTCATATATACATATATATATAAGTGTAAACGTGTTCACGCTTTCTCACAAGGGTCCCCGTATGGGTGGGCAGAGGTGTGTAGGTAGTACTTTACACTAGAAATATATTTAAAAAAAAAAAAAAAATGTAGGTGCCAACGTGACACATGGCGAGTCTATCACTTTTACTCAAGCACAAATATACAAACGCCTTTAAATTGCCGAATTGGCGTTTTAAAACAAACAGACTACCTCTTTATAGTATAGATTTATATAGGTACATATATCTACCTATATTGATGTTTAATATTAAAAGTGGAATCTTACGATTATTGGTCACGTGTGAGCAATATTTGATAAAAGGTTAAAAGGTAAAGTATATCTTAATTTATTGTAGATATTTTTTATTTTTACTCAGTTGATGAGATAACGTGTGCGAGCACGAGACTTGCACGAATTATTACTCACGGTACTTATACCATCATCCTCTGAACCAACAGTGCTCATAAATCATATATATCAAACATAACTTAGTATCTTTGTACGACGTTTAATGTGGGTTAAATTTTACTACATTTCTTAGTCTTCTAGGTCACCCTTACGCGTGACAAGCGATTTTCATAGCGAATACGAAGATATACGAAGCTATTTGCTAGTACAGTATAAGTTTTGTCCAGAATCTTCGTGTATCGCGCTAGAATCATAAAACTTTCCAATGGTATTTTTACGACATAGTTTTCCGTTGAACGTCTTTAACTCATGAGTTCTTAATGACTTCTGTAATTAGTCTCATTTAGATTTTCGTGTTTCGTTAACACTCTCAGTTAAATTCTTTAAAAATATAAGCATACTGAAGTGCGTAAGCACACAGTTATTTTAGAGCCGGGTGGCAAAGTAACCTATAAATTCATGACTACGAGTTCAAGTTCCGGTGATCCAAAGAACTATTCATTTGTTTAAGGGTAACTTAAGTACCTACCTAGAAATATTAGGTATGTTAATAGCACCAACAAAAAGGTGACATCGAAAGGAAACTTTCAAACGCTTGAGAAGAAATTCAAACACGTATGTATGTATAGTCGTGCTTGGGAAACGGCGATGGATCGAAATCTGTCGCTTTGGCACCTAAATGTATCGGGTGTGTTTCTACACACCTGTGCCTACCTGTTCGGAGACCTTTGTGTGGTTGGTTATTTATTTATTTATATTTCCATATTAGAACGGCCAATGCCACTTACACTAATAGGTACACGCTTTCATACTGTCTTCTCACAGTACTCCAGACATACTAACAAGATATCCTTCCAGTCATCCGCAAACAAATAACATTCAGAATATTCCTCCAGAAGAGCGTTGAGTGTTTTCTCAATTCGGGTTTTTTTTTATACAATAATAATTTTCCTTTTTTTTTATTTTAATTTATTCCATATCTTGACCAGAATTAGTTACAGTACTGATGACAATATTTGTGTCACTTGTTTAATTTGTCTAATTTGTGAATGTGAGAACATTGTAGGCTTTGAAGATTCTTAGATCTTGCTAACATTGTTATAATTATCTTGTTTTATGTATGCTTTGTAAAGTAAGCAACGACCTATTGTCGGACCTACGTTGTTCCCCCATACTTGGGTACTATTGCTGTAACGAAAAAAATATTGTATATGCCTAATGATTTGAAAAGAGTAACCATGGAGTTTCTTGCCGGTTCTTCTCCATGGAAGCGACCAACCCGAACCGTGCTTCTTTTTCGACGTTTTATAAGTGCCCATCTGGGCCTATGTGAAATAAGAAGATTTTGATTTGATTTGATTTGATTTGCAGAGAGGGTGCGCGGAACAGGGGAACGCGCTCGCGCGACTATTCGGCTCGCGGGTACGGCAAACAGCTTGTGCTGTTATAATTCAGCATAGGAACTTAGGTTATCCAATGTGAATATTGATAAAGCTGAGCTGAGCCTAAAACAGCTTAAAGCTTTCCTCAATAAACGATATATAAAATGCTAAAGTATATTTTTCAAATCTGATTAGCAATTCATGAGATAACCACGTTCAACCGAACAAACTCCTGAAGTTTATAATATTAGTATAGATATATACTTTGGCAGTGTCAACATCCTTATCCCCTGTGTGTACAGACACGGACCACGCAGCGAAGCGCGGTGGATTGTGAAGTCCTCCCGCGCAATCAGGACGTGTCTTGCTCGGTACCAGACTAATTCACGGCGCCGGCGCCACCGCTTCGCTTCACACCAACCTAATGAGTATTCTTTACAACACGATGACGATAAGAAAGTTAATGAGGATTCCAAACATTGAATTTAATTGTACTACCAAATCGGGCTTATATCAATGTGCTTATGTAAATGTAACCATGTTTTAACTCAGCATATTTGAGATTGTGTGGGCGGAGCCTACATGGCGTTTATTTATAAAGTCAATTAAGGCGTATCGTTTGCTATACTGTTTCAGGCACTGCCTTTTGTATGACCGGTGTGGGTTCAGGGATTGGAACCGCAACAAACATGTATGTGCCTTGCATATTTGTTTGTTGTGGGGTTGTGTTTAATATTTATCTTATTATTTCTTAGCACATTTATCAAACGTTTTAGGATTAACATTATTGTCATCGTTTATTTGAATCAAACAGCTGATCTTACACAATTTCTAAAATACGATCAAAATTACATAAAACATTCTTAGGCAGCTCGTTTAAGTCTTTTCTTGCAATAACGTGGTTTTCCAATAATTTTGAAACAGATTTATCGAATGAAGTGATTTCATAACAATGGTGACACAAAGTATGATGCGATATTTTATACATAGAAATTACGTTCCATATTATATGATCTATTATTATCTATATCACTATATATATCATTTTCAATAACAGTAAGGAAATTAAGGAAACATTCGAATCGTATTTTCATAAACAAAACGTTGAAATTGATCAGTGTAAGACGGTACGGGAGTACGGGATCTACCATTCAAATTTGGAATCAGCCGACTGGGGCAGTACCTCCCCAATACAGAAGCTTGCCCTATCGGTAAGTTATTTCGTGTTTTAGTGGTAAGATTTCTAGAGTTGGATAAAAAATTACTGAGCTCAGTAGGGGGACCATTCGTACTTGATACAAGCACAGCTTTCTTTTCAATTTTAGGTCCGTATAGGTGTATATAGATTACGGTTACAAGACCAACATTAACGTACATGATTCAGATCAAATCATCTTGTCTCTGATGACGTATAGGGGGCAAAGTGGCTGCACTGGACAGAAGCAAATGGAAGAGATGGGCTAATGCGGACTGCAATATAGACGACGAGAGCCCATCTCTTAAATGTATGATGACGGTGATGATTGACTACTGTGACCACTTATCATCAAGTTGTATGCTTTCTGGCTGCCTATGTAGGTCATACAAATATTATAAATACAATGAGTATTTTTGTTCTACGAATGTATATATAATATATCCTCACGCCTTCTCATAAGGGTCCCCGAAGGGGTAGGCAGAGGTATATATATATCAGCGGGTGTTTAACCGGGGGTTTTCAAAATATTAAGTATATAGTATTAAATAAAATAAACAGTACATAATGATAATAAATATATCCTCACGCCTTCCCACAAGGATCCCCGAAGGGGTAGGCAGAGGTGTATGGGTAATACCCACACACCTACTTTTCCGCCAGTGGTATATTAGGTGCTAACGTGACAGATGGCGAGTCCAGCGCCGTTACTCAAGCACGACTATACATACGCCTTTGAATTTCTTCTCAGACGTATGCAGGTTTCCTCACGATGTTTTCCTTCACCGTAAAGCTCGTGGTGTGACTAATCACTGTACTTAAGTTCAGAAAACCTCATTGGTACAGTCGGGATTCGCACTTGCGATCTTTGTGTCGCAGGCAACTGCTCGAACCACTCGGCCACCACGGCTCTTATATGATATCTCTTAATGATAATAATGATGATTATGACGATAATTATATAAAAATTATAGTGTCGACGTCCGTGTGACCTCTGGCTTAACGTCGGATGTAAATCACAGTTGTCGCCACGATAGCGTAATGAGGGTGATAAGGGCGAACATGATGACGACAATGTGTTGAAATATTTGATTTCTCAATACGTATACTAGTAGACAATAGCATTGAATGAAAGCGCATTCGAGTTCCCGATTTAATATTTACTGTTAATTGTACATATAAACGTCATCACGCCGAGTTTATCAAGTCTAGAGAGTAGAGGGTCAGTTCTCTCTAAACTCACAGGCTTATTGCGCTTCGTCAACATACATCAGTCTCTGCAAACATGCTCGCCAGTCACCAGTACTCTTGCCAAAAGTAATTAGTGCGTAAACAGGGTACTCATTATATAACATCCCGTTTTACTTGCAACATAAAGATTGCAAGTTCGAGCCCCGAATGTACCAAAGAGCTTTTCTGAACGAAAGTGCAGTGATTAGTAGTAGATTAGAAAACATTTAGAGGAGAGGTAAGTAAAGTTGTGCTTGAGTAACGGCAATGGACTGTTGGCACCTAAAATATATCTCTGGCAGAAAGGGGGAAATCTCTTCGGGGATGGCGTGAAGATCTATTATTAGTATTTATATATATATATATAGGATATATTTATTATATATATATCACAATGCAGATTCCCTAACGGGGTAGGCAGTTGTCAACATTTTTGTATACCTTCGTATACTTATACATACATACCGGTGACCGATAACGTATCACCGGCTTTAGTGCGCAAAGCTCTACTTTGTTAAGATAAATTGAACGTGGGCTTTTATCACACGCAGGCTTAAAACCAACTAATGTATATCAAGTTCAGAAAACTCATTGGTACAGTTTCAATTCTAACTTGCACCCTTTGTGTAGCAGTTCAAAACACTCGCTCACCATAGCTCTAAATCTAGTCAACCCAATGTAAAAATGCAATTACCAATATATGAAGATACAACGAATAACCAGCGTTAAGTGTTTATTATAAGTGTATATTATTAGGCCGAATACTTCTCTGTAATTCAGTAACGTATAAGTTTTGCACAGAGATAATTTTTGAGATAAGTTTTTTTTCAGAAATTCTTTTTTATAATAAAATAATTTCTAATGTAATCAAATTTTACACGTGTGCATTTGCGGACACAGTTAGTAACCTTATAAACTGTATGAATAATTGGTAAGAGGTCTCAGGTAAGACAATATGTCAAATTGGACAAATAACCTTATCTCCGGGCCCGTTGACCTCATCTAGGCGCCCTCAGTCCTGATAACCGGTCGACGACAGATAGGACGCTCCAGCAACCGCTATCGGTCGCCTTTGTCACTAGTCACCCTCTGCTACAAATACTTAAGCGGACTGACAAGTAAACAAATTACAACATAAACTTTCCATGTCTCTAACGAGTACATTAGTCACAAAGGCTTTACTCTACTTTACAATTTCATTTCATTGATTGCGTACCTTTTAACTGTTCACCCAATATACGGAATAAACTATTTTTTCCCCGTTTTTGCAGTATTTTTCATTGATGCCTATCGGTAGAAGCGTGATTCTCCGACATCTCTTCAATCTTTCTCGATAAAAAGCTATCCTACATTGAAATAAGTTTTTAATTCGAATCAGTGGTTCCTAAGATTAGCGCGTTCAAGCAAAGTAACACACTGTTCAGCTATATGATACATATATGCGATAGTATATATGCGATAGTTTGTGAGGATATTTTTTGTCTGTTTCTTGCAAAAACTACAAAAAAGTAGATTTGTTAGCTGAATTAGCGCATAGAAAATGATTTACTGCCAAAATATAATAGTTCATTACACAAATCAAAATTCACGCGGGTGTAAACGCGGGGCATATATCTAATATTTAATATGTATACCATTGGTAACGCAGCAGGATGGCAGCACTCTTAGATAGTGTGCTCCTATGCTGTGTGCAGTTTCCATACAAAATGGTTGCAGAAGGAGAACGAGTTCGTGAATTATGCCTATATTAAACTTTTTCAACATTAGATCAGAAACGTATAAATATCACTCCCGTTAATGAAACAGAAGAACCGTCGCAATTTCTTCTCCCTTTATACGAACATACATAAAAATATATATGTATATTCAGTGAAATAAAGAACCTCCTTTTTAGAAGTCGGTTAAAAAATAACTTACCTACAAGAATTCAAAGCTCTACAGCTTATTGAGGCCAATTATACTTTATTGTCAACAAACAACACGCAGTGATGAGGCTATATTATATTATTGATATTTGACACTGCGTACATATTACGCTTGTTATTTGCATGGAAGCTTAGGAGTTACTGTTCAATGACGTGATATTATATTCCTATCGCATAATACTATGTAAATTTTAATTATGCCATTGAAAACACCGGTACAGCAGGTTTTGTAGATCGGGATCACACACTTTATAACTATCGATGTAATGTTTTTAGTATTGCCATTTTCTACTATTTTATCTCAGAAATATTTCGGAATAAAAATTGTTATAATATTATTAATATTATTATTATTATTTATAAAAATTGTTTTTTTTTGTTAAACATAAGAGGTCGCAAACAAAAGAAAACTCTTTATCAATAGGAAAAACCAGTTAAGAGTACATGTGTAAAATTTATAGCTTTTTATGGACTCTACATAAAAACAAATTTTTATCAATATGCAGGAGCTTTAGTGTTAGCTTTCAAGTCAAATTAATGAATAGTTTTTTTACCATTAAACTACAATACATAAAAACATATGTATCTAGCAGTGTTAGTCACCATTTTAGACATCTATAAATGTTTGCTCTGTACAGCTGACTCCTGGACTACACAATTACCTACGGTGAATAATTAAACATTTCTTTGTTGCTCGTATGTTCTGGTGTGTAAATTCAACAATAAAATAATTTTCCATAACTAAGTTTTTGGCGTGTCTAACTTTAAGGTTGGTTAAGGCTTTAGAGGCAAAGAAAACTAACACATACTTCGTGCAAATATTGTTATGCTAGCAGCGGGCAATGCTGCTCGCTTTACTGGCACTCTTACAGCGTGGAGTAAAATCTTGTAAGAACCTTTTTGAGAAGAATTAAAGAATATTCTTTTAAAGGTGTTTTATTGGGATGATGACTAAGTCTCTGCCAGGTTTGAACCTAAAATATATCGGGTTTTAGATCATCTGTACCTAAGTCTCCAGGGAACCCTTGTCTGATGATTTACATTTAAGATAAATATAGAAGTCGTGGTGGCCGAGTGGTTCGAGTAGTTGCCTGCGACACAAAGGTCGCAAGTGCGAATCCCGCCTGAACCAATGAGTTTTTCTGAACTTAAGTACAGTGATTAGTCACACCACGAGCTTTACGGTGAAGGAAAACATTGAGAGGAAACCTGCATACGTCTCAGAAGCAATTCAAAGCCGTATGTATAGTCGTGCTTGTGTAACGGTGACGGACTCGCCATCTAGAATATATCTCTATCTATACACCTCTGCCTACCCCTTCGGGAAACCTTATGGGTAAGGATATAAATATAAAAAAAAAATATTTCGTATTATTGTGCAACCATACACCTTGCAGGATAGCGGAATCGAACTAATCAGATGCATAGACGTTCGCATATTCGGTCCTATACTTGTTTACAATAAAAAAGCACACACTTGGTTCTTAAACTAGAACTATAAATATGTAATAAGCTGTCTCGGCAACAAGGGGCCGTAAATACACCATTTTGCGGTCAATATAGAATATCTTAATATCTCGTGTGCAGATTTGAACCTATGGCTCATAGCTCACGACCTCGGATCCATTTACGTTTACGACATGTGGTTTTTCAACAATCTAGTTATCTTAACAATGCGGTAATGCTTTTGCGAACTTTATTAAGTACTTAGTAATTAATCATATTCGTACGGGTATGGGTCACCGAAATAATAGGAAACGGAGCTGTTTAATTAAGGTCAAGATTCAATCAGTTAAATTGTATTTATTCCATAGATAGCATTTGCCAATCCTCAAATAGCTACCTACTATCGGGGAATAAAACCTAAATATATAGAATAACTAATATAACTAAGGGATACATTTAAATAGCCCTTCACATCCCTACTATTAAAGGTACAAGTATAATACATAAGCTGACTTCATATCTATCATATTTAAATATCTATTTCGAGCAATTTATTTTTATTAATGAAGCAGGTGTGTTAGATTTTGAATATTTCGAGCAGACACGTGTTGATAATAAGTTAATATTAAGTAGGACTTGATCCCCCTTACATTTTGATACAAAGTGAGTTGTATAACGATTATTACTAAATATTATAAATGCGAAGGTTTCAGATAATGTTTGTGGGTCTATCACGCAAACACTATTGAACGTGATTTGATGAAATTTGGCACATAGGATACCTATGTTTTATCGCGCACATATACATGAAATTAAGGCTATGGCTGGTGGAAATCGATACAAGTATATAACAGAAGCAGTTCTATAAGACTAACATCTACACCTAGAGCGGTAACGTTACTCAGCTCACTACTCGCTCAGCACAAGGACCTTCCATGATCTCCCTGGTTAAGTTAGCTGTTATATTTTTAAATTTCACGTGTTGAGTAAACATAAATATAAATATTTAAATTAACTAAAAAAAAGAGCTAACGTCTTATACTAGCGCTGGTCTTCACTTTAAGTCTTATTAGAATTAGAAGCAATAATATAAGAAACAGTTTGGATATTAGAGCATTAGTACATTATGGCTTCAGGTCGGGAGGTCGTCAAATCTAAAATTTTCGGAATGTCGTCGAGGCGACATTTCATGCGACGAGATTGCCGATACAGATTTCCGCTAAACTGGTTGAGAGCTATTAATTACACGTTTTAATAATTCTTTTGCACTTGGAAGGACAAACATAATATCCATTTCGCTTTATACCTTTTGTAACACCGTTTTTGTATCAACAGTGGTACTTTCCACACCTGCTGTGTAAAGGACATATATTTGAACAAATGAAATTATATGTATGTATATACGCGAGTACCTTCAACTAGAAGATTAAAATAAAATTGTAGTTCAATGGTGCTCCTCGATAAGCCCATTTGCATTATCTACGCGCAATTTAGTGTACTATGGGTTTCCCTCCACGCGTATAAAGTTTAATTCATCTTCCTCCTAAAATTTTCAATAAAATGTACTTCGTAATACGAAGTTGGCCAACGAAATAATGTGGCTAAATTTATATTTAAATGTCGTAGAACAATTTTTCTTTATTTTTTTTATTTATTGTCTCTCGTAGCGTGAGTTCCGGGAATTTTTGCTACTTAACCGGTCAATGGCGAGACCTAGGCCTCCAGCCAGGCACTTTAGTACTAAGCAACACAGCTAAGGGTACCCCCTGTGGGGTACGAACCTCGGCTTAGGGCGTTGCTGGATCGCGAGCAAGGGAGCTGGGCTGGACTGGTCATTTTATTTAAATATTATTTGATTCGCGCGTTTGGCTCGGCGCGGGCCGGGTCGTAGAACAAATCATTATTTTAACTAATATATCGACTTGTATATACCCGTAGTTGCCGAGTGGTTCGTAAGTTCGAATCCCGACTATACCAATGAGTTTTTCTGAACTTAAGTAATTAGTTCTTCTGAACTTAAGTAATTAGTTCTTCTGAACTTGAATATTAGTCACACCACCTAAAAAAATATCTCTAACGGAAAGTGCGTGTCTGGGTATTACCTATACACCTTTGCCTACCCCTACGGCGAACCCTTGTGGGAAGGCGTATATCATTATTTATTTATTTATTTAATATTTTTGCAACAGTTTACAATTATTTATAAACGAACAGTGTACCCTATTGCGCGATACATAGTATATATATATATATACATATATATCTCGACTTCCTTCCTTATTTATTTATTTTATGTTTACTGAGACTAAGAGTACTTTAGCAAAAACCTTCCGTGTATCAGTAAAGGCAGTATCTTTAAACCTAAAAGCGTAGTGGTTTAATTTAACTACAAGGTCAAATAGCATTATCTGACCTTAAGTACAGCGACTACCCACGATTTTATTGGAAGGAACATCACCAGGCCTGATAAGATGTACAAAGATGAATTTAAGTTACTCCACGAGTGACTCACCATATGTCACGCTGACACATCGTCGTGGAAGCAGTGATTCCTCTACTTACACCTTATTTGAATCTTGTAGGCAATTTATTGAAATGTTGCTTTTAGTCACTATTCAACTACTTAGGAAGGATTAGTTTAAACTAAGGATTAAGAACACTCTGAACTGGTGATTTGAAGAGACTGATGATTGTGGATGAAGCGAAAGAGATATGTATGTCCTGAGAAAATTTGGGCTCTTCGCTCTGTTCACCCCGTGAGGAACTCGGCGTGATGAGTATTTTGTATTCCTTCGCGAAGTTTGTATTCCTGGACAATTTACTTTTTAATCTCATTCCAAGACTGTATCGGACATCGCCGAAATATGTACGTACATATACATATCATTAAGCCGAGTCCCTAACGGGGTAGGCAGAGAGAATAGGGCGCCAGTTCTCTCTAGACTTATATATCTCTTATTGCATTATTAAACATAATAGTGTTAGCATGTAAATTAAATATATAACCCTGTCTTCGAATCCACAAACACATTGGTTATTTGGCGCCGACTGTCGATGATGGATGCGAGTCAACATAATATTATCATACTCAATGCATCCCAATTGTAAAATAAACAATTAATAAATCAGTCGGACGCACGGCTCTGTACCGGTTTGAGACTATTTGCGCCGTTATCACATATCACTGTCGGACCAATCATTGCACCCCAAAAGCTGACAACATCCATACCACGTGGCTGTAAACAAAATAGTGACATCAAAACCCGTCCCAGCCAATTTCTTCCATAACCGGGGATATGATTCACTAATTGAAAGTAATGATGCACTACATTCATGTCTAACGACTGTGCGACTCCCTTTCGCACTGGGCATTCATTGTTCACACGACACAATGACAGTTTACTGACAGTTTCGTGTAAACTACACATCTGAGCCGGTCTAAAAGGCTTGTAAAGTGTCTTATGATTATAACCATATATGCTATGTCCTTAGGAAGCTCATACGATCATATATTTGACGTACACATAAATGCACAAAAAATATAAAATATCTCAAGAGATATGAAAATCCAACAACTGAGTATACCTCTATAAAGTCTACACTCTCTAAACTATAAGTCTCTATAAACATCTATAAGTGTAAAACAAAGTCGTTTCCCGCCGTCTCTGCGCTTAGATATTTTTTACTACTTAAAGTTAAAAAAAAATCTGTCAACAATGTTATAAGAACGTAATGTTTTTGTTATTTGCTTCCTTTCATTGTGCCCTATCTCATATTTGAGCAAGTATTCAACATAAAATGTATATACTTATGCAAGTAGGAAGATCTTTGCAGTACTGAGGTCTTTTATCATATATTATTCTGCTATTAATGCGTGGTCGTGGTTACTATAAAAACAAATGAATCAACAATACACCGTAAAAACTTTATGATAATTAACAACAATACTTAATTGTTTCAAGTTTTTATATGATTATAAAAAGTTAACCATCAACGAGTACCAATATAGCTCTCCAAATGAAGGTATTAAAACTTTTTGGAATTAGTAGCTTGTATGTGATAATATGCCCAAAAATACAAATTGGCTAGGATATGTGGCAGTATGTTAACAAGTTTATGGTCTAGATATTATGATTTGTTCACATATTTACTAAAATTATATAAACGATTATCTCCTAAAGTGGTTGTTAATGTCATGTCATGTCTCATACTCTGCTTTTACCCATTTGTACCCATACAATTATTCTCACATTGCCTCATAAGCAGTACCTGTACCGTACTGTACCTAATTCTTCCAAGTGTTTATATGTTCACGCCTTCTCACAAGGGTACCCAATACATATATATGTCATTGAATTATTCTCAAGCGTATGCAAGTTTCCTCACGATGTTTTCCTTCACCGTAAAACCTTCACCGTTCGTGGTGTGATTAATCACTGTACATACATACATTCAGACAAACTCATTGGTCCAGTCGTGATTCAAACTTGCAATTTTTGCGTTGTAGGATTGATGATTATGTAAATTTTTATATAATTCTTAGGATATATAAATATCCCTTAATACACATATAACCTTTCTAATAATAATATTAGAAAACCTTATTAGTATGGTCAGACGACAGCCTTACGGTGGGTCAAGGCAATAGTTGCGACTGACATTGAGAGGATATTGGAGAGGAGGCCTTTGTCCTGCAGTGGGTAGACAAGGGCTGGTTTGATTATTGAATAAGTCGAACCATATCTTACTGGATATGGTCACCCCAGAATAAGTGAGAACTTTTTACGTATAAAAGTATAACTCTATAAGTAGGTATAGTTAAAATATTTCGTCAGATATTTAGGTACTTTATGTATATGTGTCATCGCAAGTGTAGACTTTCATTAAAAAAAAATTAACTTACATAACCATACACAACTCACAATTTGGCGCTAAATGGTAAATTTTCGTGTAGCATCAAAGGTACCGAAAACTTTTTTGTGCTTGTAGTGCGACCCTATTAGGATTCTACACTTCCGAGAAGTCAATGGGTACATTTTTGGGGGCTTTTTTTTCTCGTTCTAATATATCATTTATGAATGAGACGGCGCTTATGTTTTTTTTAATCTATAGATAATTTAGGTGCGTAAAATATTAAATGTTTCTCACACACCTTTTATACAACCCTCGCTATGGAAAATTCCCAATTCGGTGAGAAAAGACTCAACTTATTTTTTACGGCGCAAACGTCACGGTATATTTGGCTATTATATTCATCACATTGGCGCCGAAACGAGACAATGTCAGGGACAAATCAATCAAACTAATCAATCGGCACTATGAGTGACAATGAGGTATGTAGTTGTCGTGTAAATAAGTGTTATGAACTGATACTACTTGTTATTACATATATACGTCTAAATAGGATCCTTAAAGCTGTTTGTATTCGTAAGATCGACTCATGGTTCCCAAAATTTTATTCCCGAATAGTGTTAGACGAGCAGCTAAAGGGAAATATTATAGTATTAGGGAAATATAGATCTGCAACAATATCAGCGTAACTGATCAGACATACCTATTTGCATTAAACTAATCTTTAGAGTAAAACTACATGCGTAGTCACATGTGCTTACATATGCAGCCTAACCGAATCGTTGCCACATCGAAAGAAATAGATAATTAAAAGAATGACATAAAATTCTTGACAATCGAAGTACGACACACTGTTGCTTATTCTAATATTATTGTCTAACTACGTCAAAATAAATATATTATTATCATTGTATCTACTTAATCGGTAAATTTCGTGAAGCTTCACACAAAAGTAATTGCCAAGAGCAAAAACATTGAAGTCATGGATTCCATTTGGAATTTCCTAATTCGAAACAAGTTTGGTTTTGTGACGTTTTTATGGCGTGTGATACCAGGCATCGCCCGCGTCATTCTATGTTTTTTTAACGTCATTAGACGTATTTACCCTATCTTCGTGAGTTTTTTAGGTATCATTTTATTCACCCGTTCTTAATATAACGTCTATGTATAAAAGCCATTAAGAGGAGACATCTGTCTACTCTATTTTTTTTAAGTATCGAGAGAACCTCAGCTCTTCCAGGTTTGGAGAACAGTAATAGTACTTTCACTCGAAGTTGACTTCATAACCTAATAATGAAGCCTTTAGAATGTCAGAATTCCTCAACCTCCGTTCCTCAATCTGGCATTCTATGCCGATCCATGTTTCACAAACGTTCGTCAAACATGGTTTATACTTTCCAGAGCTCTAATTTAGTCCTAGGGACGGATGTAGTTTTCAGCGAATGTGTTGATTTACTAAAGCTTTTATGAAAAACTTACAAAAAAACTGAATATCGATGATATAAAGGAAATAGAAAGACAAAAAGGAGAGGAAAGAACTATAGATGGATTGCGTGAAAGATGAATTGGATAGGAACAGAATGAATACAGAGTCAGCGGCTGATATGGAAGTGAAAAACACAGTGCTCTGACCCCAAGTGACCTTTGATAAAGATAGGAGCATGACGAAGATTGTTAAGATACGAAATACATATGTCAAATACGTAATACTACTCTCTGTTAGCGATATCTTTTGTTTTTAAAATATCTTCTATGTATGAAAATTAACATAAATATTTTACATTATACAGGAGTTTTAACTCATAGTGTACCACACGCAATACCATCCTAACAAGGAGGGTGTGTGGTCCAGAATGAGGAGATTAAGATAAGGATTCGTGTTATATTTCATAGATACTTGCGGCTTGGCATGTGCTTTGTGTCACAAATATTTACTTTGGACCATGATTCTTATATCTCATGACAAGCTTCTATAGCATATTTCTCAGTATCCATTTGATATTTCAAAACACTTGACAGTAACTATACCGCTGATTGAAAAAAAATATCTATATAAATATCGAACGGTGCTGGCGCCTAGTTCAACATGACTAATTTAGGTCGTCTGATATTTATGAAATCTACTTGATTTTTTATCACCCCAGCTATAGCCGTTGAATAAAGTTGAGTTTGAGTTTTTGCCTAGAGTACAGAATAGATTTCTTTAGAAAAGGGTGTGGGATGTAATTTAAAAATGCATACTAACCTACAACAACCTAAAATGCATAGTCGGTACACGCGAGCGATGCTCTTGGTGCTGCAAACTCCTAAAGAAGGCAGAAACCGCTTACTATCAGTTGGAACGCATGCTTGTTTCACCATATTTATGGTAAAAAACGGGATACATCGCTGAAACATATAACATGAAGCGTTGTACGAACAAGCCCTTCAACGAACTGACGCCGCAGCGCTAAAAATACGCAACGTAGACCAAATAAATGATGTATACACAGATTTTAGTACTTATACTATTTCAGTTGTCTATGTGACTCGATATCGTGATACGCACGCCTCGCTCTTGAGAGAGGGGAAACAACTTCCGATTGTTTTTATCGATATTGAGTATCGGCGATATGAGGAAGCTATCGAATGTGATTGAAGCCAAAGGGGTCTGTAAGTCTAGAGAGAGCTGGCGCTTTACTCTCTCTGCCTACACCGGGAGAGACGGCGACATATGTACATTATATTACAGGCTTAAAGGGTCCAATCATGTAGTGGTCAAACCTCCTGGCTGTGATGCTTGAGGTCACGGGTTCTTGATAAGGGCGGATATGTATATGATAAACATAGATATTTATAGGTCTGTTTCCGGGAATGAGTGTCAACATTTTCAACCAGTGCAGTATCTTTTCCTAATTTGACTATTACAGTGTTTCTCTATTAAATATATATGTTGTATATACTTACGTAAACATATACGTGTGTATATCGTTGTCTAATTCCCATAGTACAAGCACAATGTGTGGAAATTTACTGAGATATTGCATTAATTTATTATACGAGCCGCATACTTGAAACATAACTTAACCACAACTTAATTTTATAGGAGTTTAATCGTTGTAAAAGCCAAAATAGTTTAAAGTAACAGTTACAAACGTTCAAAGAATTTACTTTATCTTTTTAGGTCGATTTGTTATCTTGCCAGACAGCTGAGACCGTGGATGCAATGGTCTGTTTGACATTTAAGACACCAAATTTATTGATAGCCTTTTAGAAAACCAAGTAAGCACTTTGCCGTGGTGGCCGGGAGGTTCGAGTTGCCTGCTACATAAAGATTATATGTTCGAATCCCGATAGTACCGGTGAGTTTTTATGAACTAAACTACAGTAATTAGTCACACCATACCTGCAAACGTTTGAGGAGAAATTCAAAAACCTTAAAAACCTTGCTTGAATGACGCCGCTCGCTATTTGTCACGATGGCCTTCACGTACCTTTTTTAAGATTCCCATATGATAGTATGAAGATATTTTCGCCTCAAGCGTCCTACGTCCTGTAATACAGCTTAAAAGCTATTGATAAGATAATGGTAGGTAGTATGTTACGTAGGTTGAATTCCTGAATTTTGCAGAAAACTAATATTTATTTCTAAGTCTTTGTGGCCTATGTACTTATGCTATGTACAAGCTTTATTTAGGACTGGGTAAATTTGTGGTAATATTATTAATTCCATTAACATCGCAATCGCAAACATTGTATTATAGACATTTTGCGTCATGAATGGCGTGTCTGCATTTCAATTAAGTTACAATTGTTTTTGATGAAACCTTTACAAATATGTAGTTGCTGATTGTAAACAAATCGGAGTACGTCACTAAAGAGAAGCAGGTTGCGCGCGCGCATGCTACAAGCTTAAGCTTAACATGTACTACATACATTCACTGAAAACTAGTTTTCATTTTTATCTCAAGGCCTTCAATCAACGTACTCCCGACCGATGGATTTTCGACTTTTGCCGCCCACACCGTCTCGAAACGTGATTAATGTGACATATTATTGCGTCTTTCGACTTTGCATTTTCGCAGTTACTCACTGCTCACCCACTAACGTAAACATATACCCACGATGCAGCGAGTCGTTAAACCTACTTTTTCTGTTTATTTTTTATTGAACGTCCTATAATTTGTAGTCTATCATGTGTTAAACATATATCGATATAAATATTTAATTGAATATTCGTTTTATTATTTAATAATAAATGTATTATTAGTTGACATATGTAGATGATATAATGTAAGGAAAATAACAAGCTTTAAAGTAATGTTAAGTCTGTTATTGCGATGTACACGAAATACTTTGTGAATATACACTCATCAATTATTATCTTATGGTAATGCTTTATCAGCTGAAGTTGTGGTGTCACTGCTTCCGGTACGTTGTTCAAAATTGAAATATATCCGACAGTCGCTTATTATTCCACGTTCAAATTTTGTAAGCTTCGATATCGAAGAGGAGATCGATTCAATAATTTACCTCAGAAATTACTTATTATTATTAATTACAGATTAGTTTCGAGAAAATTACTACATTTAGAAGATTGGTAAAAGCAATAGAAAAACAAAGCGTTGAACAAAAATATCCCTGTTCAAATATTTCGCTGACTATTTTGTTATAACAATATCATATTATAACTAATCTCATTAAATAACGCTGTTGTTTGAGAAAAACGATGATGTTCGTTTAAAAAATGCTGGGCTAAAAAATAGTTTCATTTTACACAAACATATTGAAATTGTAATTCGTGAACAATTATGTAAACACCGAGATATCATAAGTAAGTAATAAAAACACATATAATATTATTACGCCAATTCCCGCACGAGATAGGCAGTATACGTTATTAAAAAGCTGACTAACAGCATAAAGAAAAATGAAGTTGATCAGCGCACTACATTGTTATTTATCAATTAATAGAATCTTTTTTGTGAATAATCATTGTAATTAAAAAGAAATGCACATCGTAGAGAACAAACAAACACATAAGGATCAATAAATCCTTATTAGTAATGCATTGCTGTAAAGAAAAAAAATATACGTTATATTTTAGACTTCACTCTGTGGATACGTTCGTACACACTGTGAATTCTGAGAATTTATCTTGACTAAAAACTTAAACAAATTGTGAATAGATGTTCCGATATCGCCTATGCAAATATGTATTTACTAATGTTCTCCGCGTACCGTTAGTGCGCATACCGGCAAAGTCTGTTGACTAAAATGTACTAACATAGGTACCGAACTGAACTGACATTGAATTTATATTCTTAAGCGTTCTTTTGAAGTGAACGAACCCATTAATTATGTAAACGTGCTTACAGTTTTTTTTATGCTAAAGTACATTTCACTTTAATACCAACTAGGCGAGTTTTTTTTTAATTAGGGACAGGTAACTTTTTCTATTACCAATTTAAATAAGTTTTACTAACGAGCTTATGGTTTTTTTACCCATATAAAATTACCAACTACGGTGTAACTTTCTCAGAGGCTGTCTGATGCCCAAATAGTGCTTTAATGAGATTATTAGAGATAAAAATGTTACGCTTTCGTGAATAATTTTCCACAAATAAAATACATAATTCAGCATTATTATAAAGTTTAAGTTCAAATATGGATAGGATGTGGTATTGACAACGAACTTTACATTCAAGTATAATAATTAGCTGTATATACTTAGTTCACTTGTCTATAATTTTTATTTACAAGAAAATGCAATACTTTAATTGCACACATTCTTCTTAACATGTATATATATGCTATAACCGAATGGCTTTAAAATTATAAAGATCCACACTTGAAACTTATACTAAAAAGTATAAGTTTCAAGTGTGGATAAAATTTTTCGAATATATTTTCGTGAATGGTTTTGTTCAATAATTTTGGTGAATGGACCGGCGAGTGAAGCCGATGAATGTGATAATACCTACTAGCATAACAATCAGCCATTTAAGTATGCATATGGTATTCATAGTCGAACTCGTGAGTGTGTTGAGTTTTATGTGTTGTGTTTAATAATACATTTAATAATACGACAAATTCATGATAGTTTACGCTGTCCTTTATAACATTCTAAAATTGATAGAAACCTAATCTTGGGATAATACCGAACTACTTGTCCTAATCCAAAACGAAGGAAAAACTAGTACCAGATACGAAGATACTTATATAATTCAGATGTATACATAAATACACTAGTTATCCAAGCTCCAAATATATTCAAGCCTAAGCATAGCCTACGTGGGGATCGAACCCAGGAACTTTAGCTACGCCGAAAGGACCACTGAGCACTCGGCTGACAAGTCGTAAATTCTAGTTAAGTTAATGTGTAACTTGAGAATGCAGTTAGTATACGTGTAAACCAAAAATAGTTGCGGACAAAATATAGCGCGCGTAGCAGAGTATGGCTAAAAATAAAGCTGTGACTAGACCGACCCCACGAGGTGTCACTCACCCGAACTGCACACGTGATCCAGCTAGACAGACAAAACTGCACAGTACACCACAAAATATTGTCAAATTTTCAATCAGGAACCTTGAAGAATTCGAATTAATTTGGAATGCTCCCTAACGCCGGCTCATTAACATTCACGCGAACGCGTCCGAACACACTCCCGCGCTTTTATGTCGAGTATATTTATGTATCAAAATATATACTCGTTTGTAAAACTTGATACGAAATGTTTCCGCACGGTATGTATAATATAAAGTTTTTTTTTATTGAGACAGATATTATTTCATATAAAAGTGTTGACGCTCGCCTTCGACGCCGGTTGCGAGGGAACTGAATGCCGCGGACGGTCGACGGCCATGTTTAAAGCACGCCAGAGTTAGTGCGATAAAAAATCTATCAAACTCAGTTTCAGTAGAAGACCCATGTTTCAGCACTTGTATTAAAGCATTAGGTCTTTAACTGACACTTATTAACCTATTATAATACGGGGCAAAAAGTTAAAAAAACACCAATTAAACACTGTACTTACAAACAAGCTGTACTTACAAACAGATAACAAACTCAACAATAGTTATGTTATCATGAGGTCGTATAAAGGGCACAGTTATACTTTAGGCATCATTTAAATTATTTACATCATACCCTGGCTGTATCTCAAACATTGTTGGGACTACACTCGATCTAACCCGATGTGGTATTATCAAATATTTTCATTGACATTGAAAAGACTATGGAAAAAAAAGAAAAGCGCCTGCGGCATCTTTTCTTACTCTCGCTAGAGTTCTCGCATAGTTATAGCTTACAAGCTAAAACTTATTTAACCCAGCGTCACCTCAACGAACTTGAACGTCACGAGACAAGACCAGTAGTTATAATACAAGCAGTACCTATTATTTTATAACCTCGGAAATGTAATTATTTACTTAAATAACACCTTCTTTACTTGCATTAAGGAACGTTTATTTTATAAGGAAACCGAAAAAAACGTACTCATGGGCGATTGTTCATCACATACTAACGTGATAGACTTAAAAAACTACTGAACGGATTCTGATGCGGCTTTCAACGGCAGTTATAGGTATGTAGCAAGCAGTTAGCCGAAGAATATGTATATATTTTGGTGGCAACATGCCAGATGGAGAGTCCCTTAAGTGTCAAGCATGACTTGATTTAACTTTGACTTGACCTTTACCTTAAGCTCATGGTATGATAAATCACTGTACGTAAGTTCAGAAAAAATATCTGACCAGACTTTCTAGCGGACCGTCAAACGTGTACAAGCAATAAATTTACCAAATAAGGTCACGTTGTAAAAAATCATTATGTTTCCGTTATCGCAGCGAAAATTGATAAGCTCCAAAAGGCTACAATGTAAATAAACGCAATTCAGTAGACTGACGTAATTCCTTTGGTATTGTATATATTTATATCTCTTAACCTAGGGTGCCCTTAGGGGTAGGCAGAGGTGAACAGTGCCCACGTAACGTTTCTCAAGCAAGACAACATACGTAGTCTTTGAATATCTTTTCACCGTAGAGCTCGTGGTGTGACTTGTATTGGAGGCGACTGCCACCACTGGCTGGCCACCACCACCCTCTATTTTATTTGGTGATTTTGTAATATAACCACCTAAAATACAAGGTACCTAAAATATTTATTATAATTTCTATGGCGGAATGTGGGTGTGCGGGCACTTCCTATACAACTCTACCTACCCCTTAGGGGACCCTTGTAGGAAGGCGTAAGGATAATATATATAATTTTGTAATCGTAGCCAAGCGATAAAACAAGCCCGAACTACTCAGCAGTTTATTCATATTATGTACCTTTCTTACATAAAGTCAATTGCCATTCTTAAAAATATTTGCCCCTTTCATTTTTTATATTTGTATGTTTTATTTGCTATTTATTATTATTAAAAAGAAGATTTAAACGAGACGATAAATCACATTCGAATTTTCTACATAGTATAAACCAAAGTCGCTTCCCGCCGTCTATACGCCTTAATCTTTTACTGTATTATTATAAAAGTATTATATATTATTATAAAATATATTATAATATTATATTATATATATTGTTATAATTTTCAAGCCCACTTTCTTCAACCTAATTATTCAGATTCATCATCACAAATTTAAGAGCTGGGCTCTTGTCGGCGTCTCTGATGCAGTCCTCTCCATTCGCTTCTGTCCAGCGCAACCTCCTTGACCTCCTTATACGTCATGAGAGAATTTTTTTCTTTGATCTGACCCATGTATGTTAATCTTGGTCTTCCTCTTCCTCTCTTCCCCTCTACCTTTCCTTCTAAAATGTTTCTAAAGAAGCTATCATGTCGTATAAGGTGGCCTAACATCTTTCCTCTTCTATTCTCGACTGTTTCCAGCAGAATTCTTGTTTCTTTGACTCTTTTCAGCACGTCTTCGTTTGTCACCCTTTCCGTCCAGCTGATTTTTTCCATCCTTCTCCAGCACCACATTTCAAATGCCTCCAAAACCTCTCTATCCCTTTTTGTCATTGTCCACGTCTCACAACCATATAGTGCAGTGCTCCAGATATATGTTTTTATGAACATTTTCTTTACCTTTTTGGATATGTGGGATGTAAATATATGTTTTTTATTGTTAAATGTTTGTTTTGCGATTGCAATCCTTGTTTTGATATCCGGGGTACATCTTGAATTACAGGTTATAAGGCTTCCTAAATATTTAAATTTTGTGACATTTTCTATTGTTGTGTTATCAATTAATATGCTACGAGTTGAGTTCATGTTAGTTTTTGTTGCTGTCAGTACTTTTGTTTTATTAGTGTTAATCTTTAGAGCAAATTCTTTAAATATGTTATCCATAGTATGTACTAAAATTTGTAAATCTTCATGTGTATCTGCGACTGCTGCTATATCATCTGCAAACCTATTGAATTGAATATTTGTTCCATTAAATTTAACCCCTTTATTTGTCGTTGCTGAAATTTTCTTAATGGCTGCTTCTATGAATATGTTAAATAAGAGTGGTGAGAGTGGACAGCCCTGTCTTAATCCTTGTTTGATCTTTGCGCTCACTTTCTCATTACCAATCTCTATTACGGTTTCTTGGTGTTGATATAGTTCAAATATGATTCTCCTGTCTCTGAAATCTATTCCTATTTCTTTTAGTGCTTTCATCATATGTACCCAATTTACTTTATCGAATGCTTTTTCTAAGTCTATGAATGCTATATGAGTATCCAATCTTATTTCCATCCTTCTGTCAATAATTAGTCTAAGAGCTAAGATAGCGTCTCTCGTTCATTTTGTTTCTTCTGAATCCATATTGGTCTTCGCTTAAATTATACTCTATTTTCTGTCTTATTCTATTTTGGATTATTTTAATAATTATTTTAGATGCTTGGGATATGAGACTCAATGTTCTCTATGTTCACTGTATTTTAATGTGTTGGTTTTTTTCGGCAAGGCAACTATCTTGGATATTGTAAAGTCAACTGGTATTTTTCCTTTATTGTAGATTATTTTTGTCAATTTGTATATTTCGTTTAGTAAAGGAGCGTTATCCGAGTATTTTATCATTTCTATAAACATTCCATCTTTTCTATAATTTTTTAGATTTTGTAATGCATAATCAAATTCGCTTCTAAGTATATCTGGTCCTAAATTGTTCGGATCTATATCTTCTTCATTTTCAATATCTTGTTTTGCTAGCCCCTTACCATTATATAACTCCTCTATATACCTTTTCCATCTATTTACAATGTCTTTGTTATCTAATAACAACACATTGTTTTCATCTAATATAGCCGTCGACTTTGTTTTAGGCTTTTTATTAAGATTTCTTATTATTGTATGGTTCTTTGATGTAGCAGTAAACATAAATCCTTAAGGTTTAAAATTACTCCCAATTACCACCTACAACGTTGCAACATGATGCAAAGGTATACAAATTATATATTTTCCTCTTAGGTTTACGATTGGGTTAAACCCAAAGGTATCCATCGGTTGATAGTCCTGGCAGTAATTTAAATCAAACGAGCCTAATAATTATTCAATAAAATACCAACGCGTTAAATACCAACTCGCAGACACGTATCTATTTCCTATCCTTATCTAAACGAAGTATTGCGACTGCCATTGGATGTGGTATGTTTTTAGTAAAAAAAAATTGCCTTATCCTTTTTATTGAATCTCATATGGGTGGATTCATGACACATGCTACACCGTTTCTTTTTATGCTTCACCGATCTCGAGGGATTTCTTTGCTGGTGGAGGATGGACGATAACTAGTCCTTTTAATATAAATATTAGTCTATAATAATCTTCTAACAAAAAGGTTTAAATGGATTTTGTTACTCAATTATGGCAGAACTACTGAACGAAATTGGATAACATTTAGAGCAAGTTAAAGAAATGTAAAGCTCGTAACTTATCATGTATGTATAGTAAATATTCAAGACTCGATCGATAAGGGTGATCTTTATTAGAGCAACAAAGGTCAAAACATTTCATTTATATTTATCGTTTCGCATATAATACCGTCGAGGGTACCGAATTAATATTTCACCGATTCTCCAATTACTAGAAGTCTAAATTAAAATATACCTATGCAGGAAAATTTTACCGGAAGGCTTTGCGATCGTGTTCAAGGTTTAAATTTGTTCACCTAGTTAAATAATACCTAAATAAAATATCTACTAGATAAAATTTGCTCTTGGTTTGAAACTCAGTCGTTAACATGACGCAAATGTCTCAAACGTTCGTCGTCTATCTCTTGGAGTCGTAGCTTAGTTTGTACATTTCAAGTTTTGCTCACGCTCTAGATATGTCGAGCACAAGACAAGTGTCGCATGACTACGTTTAATTGTACAAGTTCATGGGCAACGAGATCGCTTTCTATTTTTTTACCATAACATTTGCAAAAACCAATGCTGCTATGATATGTATGACCTAAATATCAATAGAAAAATACTGACTGATTTAATGTACTACCAAGAGCTTTTCGTTATAGAAGAATATTATGCAATATTGTTGCTAATTGCCAATAAATAAAGGCTGGTACGTTTCATGCGCTATGCCACGCTCTATGGCAATGCTGCCAGCTTTTATGGCACCCTCCCGCGGGACAACGAGTTGGGATAGTGCAGGAGGGCACTGGTGCGTTCCTCAGGAGATCCCAGAGCCCTCCTATATTCACAGAGGATGCCACTGAGGGGGTTTATGTGAGTAGAAATCTCACATAACCCGTTCGTCCCCCCCCAGGACGGTCGGGTAACAATAGAAGGTTTCCCCCTCGAAAAAAAAAAGTGTTTTATTCAGCTTAGTTAATTTTCTGATTTAATTTGTAATTTAGATACTTCTCATCAAAATACATATATGTATATCGATTCTCGGCGATTCGTATTTCGTATTATTTTGACTGTATTTGTGTGGTGTGATATAGCTGTATAGTAATAACGATGACAATTATATGAGGGATTTCTTGAAAATAACAATCTTTTTTTTCTTTTATGATACCTATTAACATGCCGTATGGTTTGTAACTTGCGGTTTGATCACAGATTTACATATTAATACGTCGGAGACTTACAACGTCACGTGCGCTGACAGTTTGATTAAAATGTCATACATTCGTTATTAAACTTTAAAATTATAGTATTCTTTTTTTAAATAATATAATAACTTTCGCTGTCACTTTCAAATACGTTATTGGAAGAATACGTTAACTAATTCGGTATCATGCATTTTAATTGTCCTTTGATGATGTTATATTAATGGATGTACATTTTATTAAAAAAAATTGTATATCTGCGTATGCGGAAGTGTGTGTGAGGAAGGCGTGTTATATACATATAGTCTTTACAGTACGTGAATGAGATAACCCTGTTTTAATTTTCCCCGGGAATAGGCAACCATGTTTTCCGTACCACCTTCCTACACTTCTTGTCTCTTGTCTTGAAGTTTATAGGGTTAATCAGTGAACGTTCAAAGCAATAATTAAATTGCTAGTAGGTTTAATTACTTTTTTATAACGTAAAACGTAAAACAGACTTTTTATAGTGTCTACGCCATATAACGCTAATTAGCCAGGAACTCGTTATTTAATTATTTTCAGCCAGGTTGTATAATTATTTATTATAAATAGGTACGTACGTGACGAGGTAATTTGTATAATTTTCAATGAAATTTCCAGGAAAATAATACGATGATTATGTAATTGACAATTTAATACATTTTTATGTGTGAGAAGCATATTTTATATTAAAAATCTTGCTTTATCTCTACACCTTCTAGTTGGCCAAAGGACTTAAGAAGTAATTTTATAACAACTTACAACTTTGTACGATCGATAATAATATCAATTGTTGAGTTGGTACACACCACGTGCGAAGGGTCTACTTAATTATTAATAGGCGCTAAACTGTTATATTTTTACTAATTTACAATTAAACAAAATTACATTCCCACAGTGTCCTCGTGAGGCATGCAAAGGTCTCTGAGCTCGTGATTCTATCAATATGCTATGGGCATTTACTGGTTATAGTGTTGTGCCGGCCTTAAGGGTCTATGCGGGCATTAATGGTCGCCTGTTACGTATAACGTGTTCAATGTGTAGACGGAATCCAACTGATTTATACCTCGACTTGAATGTCGAATCATTTGAAGACTACTTCATCAATCCAATACTTGTATATTACTGTAAATTTAATTTGAAGATGAATAAATAAATTGTTTTTGATTTTAGAAATCATCACCGTCATACATTTAAGAACTGGACTCTTGTCGGCCTGTGATGCGGCTTCTATTTGCATCTCAAAAGCACAATCTCTTTGATCTCGCTCTATACGCCATGACAGACACGTTTTATTGCAATTTTTGACAAGTCGGAGACATATGATTTGGGACTAGAGATGGTGTCCGGGTTAACGTTTCGTTATCACATCAGGGATGCCTGTAATAAAGCGTTTAGAAACCTAGGTTTCATATTGAGACAAGCCACCGATTTTAAAAATATTACCTGCGACTGCGACTGACTCGCCGTCTTTTTCGGCGCCAAGTATATCTGCGGCAAAAACCCCTGACCTATGCGGAAACGTGTGTTATATATTAATCTTACAATAGGTACGTGCAGTCTGATTACATTATCTCCAGGAATAGATACACTATTTTTCCTAACACCTTCCTACACGCGATAGTCTAAACATTAGTCGAATTATTCAACGTCGTCGATTACATCAGATATCTAAGAATGAAACAAGGTAAAATATGTTACATATTGAACTTACAACTATTTTGCTTCGTGAAAAAATGTCACCATAAAATTTGACAACTGGCATTAACGTACGATATTATCTGTGCAATTTTATAATCATTGGGATTTGATGTCATTCGCGTCCGTAGGAGGTATAATTCTTTCCCTGCATGTAATCCTAGGATGATGTTAACCGAGCAGCTTAAGAGAGGGAAGACCCTTTCAGAGATAGAGTTACTAGATTGGACCAATCTTACAAAAATGGCAGCCGAATGACATTGCTTCCGATCCATAACACTAGTTGTGTGTTTGTAGTGAGTAAGGTTTGCAGATTTTACATGGAATGGCAATACCTACCACATGTCGTAGCATTTCTACCTAACTTAAGACCGATTAATGCCACAAGTTTAATATATATCTAGTTTTGTATATAAGCGAGTCTGCTTTACACATACTTAATAATTATCAAGTAATAACTATGTTACAGCAATAAATACCTCCTTCATATTTATATGGCAACCGACTGCGTTTCACAATATGGATGTCCAATCAACTATGTGGAACATCGGGTCTTTCCTGCAGTTTCTCCTCAAACTGATAGTTTGAAAACACGTTTACGTAACCGCCTATTGACGTTAGTCGATTTATCATAACTCTTACAACTGGGTACGTATACCACTTTCATAGAATTTTCTTACAATTTATTAATCACTGGCATTCCATTGACATAGTCTACAAAAAGGACACTTATTGAAAGATTAAGGTGTCCTATAGAGAAGATAATAAATCTGATGAAGGTAATAAGTATAAATCTGACAGTCAAGATCTTTTGAAATTTCTCGAAAAGTAAATTATATATTAAAAAGAAAAAAAAACATGAAAAATAATAAATAAAGTTCCAAATGATTAACACTTTTAGCTGGTTTTATACTCTAGTAGTTATAACATTAAACTAATTATGACCGAAAGAAGAAGAATAACAGAATATATTTTTGGTGGAAGAAACATTAACCGATTTTTTACTTATTTAGGAAATTAATTATTAATTTTATTAGAGATAAAAATAATGTTAGATGCTGAATATCGCGAATATACCATTTTTATTGGTGTCTAGTGGCATTTCAATGCTTTTGGTGATATGATTCATACATAAGAATAACTGCTTATTACTAAATCATAGTACATAGTATGTATAATGTATATAATATACATCTGTCATGCCGCATCTAAATATACCCCACAGAAAGTGAACGCTATATTACTTTCTGTGGCCTATGTATTGTGTTGTCAAGTTGTATTGTGTTGTGTCATACAGTGCCACAGTAATGCTTTAACAACATTAAAAAATATTGTTTTGTAAGTCTCTAGACTTTTCGTTCGCACTAGAAACAATAACTGCCTATATTGATACACGAAACCAATGAGGTCTCGAAACCGGAGATCCCGAATGAAGAGACTGATGAATGAAACCGAAAAAGATCTGAAGGAGAGATCTGGCTCTCTTACTGCCTACCCCGTGGTGTAGGTGTCATATATCTACGCAAAAATATTAACAAAAGTTTTACGAAACGATCCCTACGGCAGCCTTATGGTACAGTAGAAACTGAAGTTTGAGATAAACGGCAAAACTCCATGTACGTTTGTATGTATACATACATACATATACATTTTTGTTAATTGTGAATATTTATTCTTAATGCGTAAATATCTTCCTTTGTCTTTCCTGAACAAATACAATTGGTCACTGATTTTTTTAAATAAATAAATATATATGTGTTTTTTTCGATTAAGGATATACACACACACGAAAGTGTTGAGACTAAACAATGTCAAGGATTGTTCGTAGTAATTAGTATTCACACATTGACACTCAGCTCTAGATATTTCCTTGCAGGCACAATGCAGCCTCAAGGGATCAAGGCGATAGCCAAACAATTATAATATGTATCCCAATGAATACACGTCATATTTTATCCTTAATAAGCTGTTTTATCGATTTGTTTTATCATGAGCCGTAGCAGAGTGGTGCGAGTAGTTGCCTGCAAGGCAAACTTTGAAAGTCCCAACAGTACCAATGACTTTTCCTGTACTTAAGTATAGTTATTTGTCACACCACGAGCTTCACGGTGAAGGAAAACGTCTATTAATGAGTAAAGGGCGACGGACTCACCATCTGTCACGGTTGCACCTAAAATCTATCTCCATCGAAAAGTCTGTGTACCTCGGCCTACTAGAAAGGCGTGAAGATCTAGGTATGATTTATTATGGCTGAGTAGTGCGAGAAGTTATCTACGAAGTCAATATTGCGGGTTCGAATCCCGGTTTCCTGTACTAATGAGTTTATTTCATATTAAGTAGTTACATGATTCTAGGTTTTCTGTACCAATGAGTTGAATTGTCGCAAGAAGCTTTGCGATTGAGGGAAATGTGAGAAAATATGTTGCGTTGCAAAAATTTTAAAACACGTAAAGTGTCTCCTCTAGTTACGTTGAATGGCGAACATATCCTATTCCAGATACCCTCAGATGTCTTAATTAACTAATATCAATTGAAACCATTTCGCCGATTAAAATATGATAAGAATACCGACATATTATTGAAATCAATATTTCAAATAGACATACTACCTAGTATAAATTAAATGTATCGTCTTTGCTTACTCTCTATCATCATCATCATCATATCATCACGCCAAGTTCCTAACGGGGTAGGCAGAGAGTATAGAGCGCCAGTTCTGTCTAGACTTACATACCTCTTTCGCTTCGTCCACATTCATCAGTCTCTTCATACATGCTCGTCAGTTTCGAGTGCTCTTGACGTCCCCGCCCTTGAGAGTGCGAAATATATTGCATTATTTTAAAAACTTAGAAAAATACATACATACACTTCACTCTGTATATATACAGCTTAATGTGGTAAATATTTGTGGCACTAATAATAATTTGTGTTCTTGGTATCTTATTTAATTAGGAACGTGAGATTAACTAATAAATCGAAATATTTACAAAGTTGTTACTTGGCTCTGCGATTACTCGGCGACGTAAATGCTATACTTCCACGCCAATTAACTTAATTATTACTCTATTTAAACTGTCCATTTAACGATTAAATTGAAGTAAGTAATCTGTCAGTTAAATGTTTGTCAACTGATTGCTTGTACAAATTTTCTAAAATGGATACATCGTAGACATATTATAAAGCCTTGGTTTTCAAAACTCCTTACTCAATACTAAATAGTATTGTACTTGTTATAAATATTCAGAGCCATGGTGGCCGAGTGGTTCGAGTAGTTGCCTGCGACACAAAGATCGCAAGTTCGAATCCCGAGTGTACCAATGAGTTTTTCTGAACTTAAGTACAGTGATTAGTCACACCACGAGCTTTACGGTGAAGGAAAACATCGAGAGGAAACCTGTATACGTCTGAGAAGCGATTCAAAGGCGTATGTATAGTCGTGCTTAAGTAACGGCGACGGACTCGCCATCGGTCACGTTGGCACCTTAAATTAAATATATCTCAGGCGGATAATGGGTGTATGGGTACTACCTATACACCTCTGCCTACCCCTTCGGGGACCCTTGTGGGAAGGCGTGAGTATATATTATTATAAATATTCATGGAAGTATAGAGCACCTAGAGCGGAGGCATCTGCAGATCATGCGTGGTCGAACCCCGGTAGCATATAACTATTATCAAAACTTATTGATATTCACCAGAATATTTTAATCTTTAAAGAAACTGATGACCCCATCAGTTTTTGAAAGCAAGAAGATATATCAACTAAATTAAAGAAATGTGGTAATAGGCGCTTTGTAGCCTTTTATTTTTAAATACTTCTTCGCAAATGACAGCAGCTCGAGTATCAGTAAACAACTTGTTATGCATCCTAGTAAGTATACAAGTATCCTCACGCTTCCCCACAAGACAGACAGAGGTGGTACCCACCCACTTTCCGCCAGAGATATATTTTATGTGCCAACGTGACAGAAGGCGAGTCCAACGCCGTTAGTCAAGCACGACTATACATACGCGTTTGTATTTCTTCTCTGGAGTATGCAAGTTTCCTCTCAATGCTTACTTTTACCATTAACCTCGTGGTGTGACTAATCCCTATACTTAAGTTCTGAAAAACTCATTGGTACGGTACAGTCGGGATTCGAACTTGCGATCTTTGTGTCTATTACTATGTTAAAGTAATTAGGTTGAAAAGATAGTTTGCTTCGTAGCGCTATTTTCTGGAACTACAATCGGATGTAGCCGAGCCGAAAATATAATAGGATTTATATTGTACTCAAGGGCACAAGTAGTACCCTGTAAATAAAATGCAATCGGAAGTGACACAAACAGTGGATAGATTACGATACAATATTACCGATATGGAGCTAATTGTATCTATCTACAGCGGAAGCAGTGTGGTACACTCGGGCACAACATCTAATGTTTTAATACATATATCCAGATAACTAATAATGAGGTAGAATTATGTTATGTACAACATATACAGATAACTTTTTATTCTAAACTCTCAATGGCAGCTCTGAAATTCTCTACGAGCGCGATTGTACGAGCGTGTGTTTTGCGAATGTCAAATAAATTGTGATCGATTTATTGTTATTGGTAACTTTAGAGTTAAAAGGTCAATGTTCCAATGCGGGGTGCCAATGTATAAATTCGTTTTTAAGCTATACATGTACATAATATATATATTTTACTTCGCGGTTTCATTCGACGTCGCTTTAATTTTTCATGTATATGCTTTGAATACTGTATCGTATAAACTATACCTACTGTCAAAATATGTCACAAAATAGAACAGTTATCTTCTAGAAGTTGTAGGGCATTGCAATTTTCCCATCATGGTAAAGCCTCAGCGCACTTAAATCAATTAAAATTATATTGAACGTTCTAAGAAATATCTGCGATTAAATGAAAATCAAGTGATTTTAATTAATTTATTCCGAAATTCTTCCAGTCTGAACTAATAAATCCTTGCACTTTTTTGCTAATAACATCGTCTAGGCCATATTTGCCACTTTTCCCTGGAAAAGTGGCGAAGTGTGCCCTGGCACAATAGATATTCCATTAATATTATATATACATTTTACTTTATCGAACGCATTGATCTAAAGAACTAATTTTCAGATTTGAAAAAACTTTTTGCTTTAGATAGCCCATTTATAGGAAGGGCTATCTAATCACCTTCTTACATAATAAAAATCCTGCATAAGTTAGACAATTGGACCCGAAATACTGTGCCATCACACTGTATATCGTGTTCAAAATAAATGTTTCACCCTAACGAACCTGCACGGCCGGCTACTATTTATTCTATAAAATTTTCGTATGCGAACTCGCATTGCACGATTCATAAAGGTAAATGACAACTTTGTGGCCTACAATTTATAATATTCCATTGAAATAAGTCATAGTGTAGTTCCGGTGCGTGCGAGAGGCCCGCGGAATGACGGAAACATTGGTTCCGCTACATTTATCTGTCCATCACGTATCTGGCATACAGCTAATTATTATTGTACACTAGGGGTGGACTGATGCTTTTTACAGTCGGTCATGATCTCGGCATTTAAATTTTACATGTCAAATTGTGTCATAATGTACAAATTAAATTGCCCAAAATGTATTAGGACACCATGAAATGAAAATGATAAATATAATTAAAATAAAATCAATGTGGACGAAGCGAAAGAGATATGTAAGTCTTGAGAGAACTGGTGCTCTATATTATCTGCCTACCCCGTTAGGGACTAAGCGTGATGATTGTATGTAATTAAAATAAAAAAATACATACTACATATGTTGATTTGTTTCCAAACATTCAGATAAAAATCGGCTATTAAAAAACGATAAAGTTATACATGTACTACGACGAAAAGATGGTGTGTTCTTACACACCTCGGCCTACCCCTACCGGGACCCTTGTGGGAAGGCGGGAAGATACATAGATATTACTTTTGAGGGTTGGAATTAGGAAGCAGGTCCTAATTGGCTACTCCAATCTGACATTATATTCTACAATATTTCAGTAACGGTAAAAAAGGAACTATTTATTTTCATAAGATTACTTATACGTATAAATATATTAATTGTATACTCTTCATTTATATTCATTTATTCATATCCTTACACCTTCCCACTAGGGCCCCCAACGGGTAGGCAGAGGTGTGTAGGTAGTACCCACATATTTAATTATATAAATTATAAATAATTTAAAATGTATATACAATTATTAAAAAATGATATAATTAGTGGTGGAAGAAAAATCGTTAAGCAACAATGAAGTGAGAACAGCTGTTGTAGTGGAGTCAATGAAAATGCCTAGCGCACTAGTAATCATTCATTTAGCTGACTGACCTCATGGGTGCCTTGGCCGCTTTAAGCAGTCTGTGGAAAGTAATTCACTATCATTGTATTTGATAAACATTATATCAAACACTTGGTTTCAAATCAATATATGTATATATATATAGTTGTATATACATATATATTATATATATACAACGCTGCCGAACATCAATTAACCGTAAGACAGATCGCAATGAAATTTGCGTGGCGCGCATATAGCCCCCGGCTCTACGCTTTTTTTATGTAAATATATACATAGGTCACCTAAAGGCAATCTTAGAGTTCCAAGCAACTACTAGAACCACTCGGCCATCACGGCTCGAATCAGTAGATAATTTATTTAAAAGCATTAACTTGAGTTTCTTTCGCGAGCTTGAAACTAAAAACACAATATCATAATCTATAATTATGGATAAAAAATTAACTAAATATGAATTATATGCATTGTTATACCTGTCTGCCTGTTTGTTCCGGCTAATATAAAACGGATATTGCATAGAAGCAATAGGTACACTTTTTTCTACCTATTATTTTGGGAGCCTACTACTGCATAATGATTGTTTTCATTTGTTGAAGGCCATTAACGTTTTATTTACAAGAATTCGTCTGGTGCAAGTCTCTTCAATGTTACATCATTCACATACGTCATTAGGCAGTCGCTGACGAATTGGCGAACTTTATATTCGTCATTCATTGCCGTGTGTGTAAGAGTGTCAGAATGTAAATTAGTTCGCGATCCTCAATGGAACATGTGTAGCGTGTTTTCGCCACATGGCCAACAGTAGTACGCGTAGTACTCACGTTTGGCATCAAATTGCGCGCGATCTTACTCGTACAGTTGACTTCTGAGGAATGCCTCCCGAACGCTGTTATTGATATATGACCGAGTAATATTAGTCAGACGTGTCAGACAGAAAGCTGAGACCACATCTCATAACAGTATTTTAACGCACATCTTCGTTGTAAAATTGATTGACCTCCGAACCACCACATATATAAAATATATGTGTTTTATCCTTTGTGCGCTCCGTAAAGGTTGATCAGTTTGTGTTGAAACTTTTGTAGGGTGTTCTGGGGATACCCACAAGGATTTCTGGTCCCAAAGAAAAATAAAGAGCTCGCTACATGGCGCTGCCGAATATCAATTTACCGTTCAGCGTATCGCAATGAAATTTGTATGGCTTTGCAACGCATATCGGGTGCATCTGGTATAATATATCATTATTTTTGTTATATTATGAGAGATAAGCCCTTGTCAGCGACTCGGATGTAACTCCTATTTGCGTCAGACCGGCGCAATGTCTTCGACCTCTCTACACGTTTTGTAGCCCCGGATCTACGTTTTTTTTTATCTGGACATAAACTTGACATTGGCGCCCCCTGATACTGCAATTAACTTACGATGTATTAATTTTTTTATAATATATCATTTTACGATAAAAAAGCGTTCCCTAAAAAAACTCCCCTAGGCAGGCGCCACGGTTGTTCCCACTTAGGTCCAAGGCTAATGCCATGACGGAGGCGTTTTCTTCTACTTATCTAAATCTTGGTCTTCCTCTAAAAAAACGACCCAGAAATAGTTCTGAGAAATGTAGAATGTATGCATTTAGATCAATTTGATTCTATAGTGATTGACAGAACTAGTTGAAACTAATTAAATTGATTAGTTGGGCAAATCCAACGAAGGTTGATGTAACTTCAGTGTTCAATTGCATGTCTACTCGGACATACTGTATCCTAGATGTTGGTATTTTATGACTTGCACTAGTCTAATTGGCATTTTATGCCTCGTGAAAAATTGCCCACGTAAAAGACAAGGCCAGTAATGTGTACCTACTTTATACATAAAAAAACAAACATGAAGCTTTGGTGGCCTAGTAGCTCGAGTAGTGTATGAAACTCTAATGTTCGTCTAATTTCGACTGTACCGATTAATATTAAGAAATTTACGAGCTTTACGGCGAAGGAAAACATCGAGAGGAACGATTAAGAAGATATTCCTTTGTCACGTTGGCACCTTAATACATTCACGGCGAAATGTGGGTGATACATATGTACGTACCCCTTCGGGGTTCCAAGTTCAAGTTCGAAGTGATGTATCATGCAAATAACATGAACAAGAGACGGCAAATCCGATTGGGGACTTTTCGAAAATTCTAGGAAAAAGCTCGGACGTTCACATAAAAAACGATTCAGATGTGGGGTAAACTCCAAGAAAATGTAATTCATTAATTATTTGATATATTCTTTGGAAACATAAAACAGAATGGCTGACCTTGGGGATATCAGCTGACTTATGACCGTATCATGACGTGCTATTCCTATCATTATTATAAATATAACAATGAATATTTGTCTGTATGTCATTTTAGAAATCGTAAACGGCTGGACAGATTTTAATGAAACTTTCTGTGTTTATTCAGGTGGATTCGAGAATATATTCACAATTGGACCCGATAGGTGGTGCCACTGGGTCCGTGGCTTTTATTTTTTCACCCTAGCGAAGCTGGGCAGGACAACTAGTTATAAATATGTATAGGCGTCTTTTACGTACCTACAGCTGTCTCATTTTTTAATTAAGATTATAAAAGCACGACAGGACCCTTGATAACAATATAAATATATAATGTATTACTACTATACTAACAGTTGTTATGTTAGTACGTATTGTAAATTGTTATCATAACAATTGCGTCAAACCATGTAAAACCGGCATTGCTTGCACGCCACATTCGTCGTATTGACAAGCAGGTATGATGTAAGATGACACGAAAAATGTCACGTAGAGAGACCATCATTTATGTGTATATGAGAACACGTTTTTTATTATTTTGTAAATTTTCTTGAGGCTCTTCAGTAACGATATTATATCGTTATACTGCTAAACGAGGTGCAAAAAGAAGGAAAGTCACAACAGAATATCCCATTCCAGATTTGTGTTGACAGAATAGGGAAGTCTTACTTAAGAAAATAGCGCTGCAGTAGGGATTTTTTTGATCCTGTAGCGGTTACAGAACAAGGAGTTACTGAACTGGCAGAACACGGGCCTGTCCCCTATGCTGCTTGTAAAGCGACTGTACCTACAAAGACACGAAGGTAACGAAACGACGTCATGTTATAAGGCTTTGTAAGTTACGGTGAATACTAGTTAGAAAAGACACGGGTGACAAATTAAAAAAAAAAAGCAATTTTCGGCACATTTCCTCCGGCAGCAACTGAAACGGCCGCGGTCTTAACAGCACAGCATAGACCGTCATTGTTCCGTGTCGGGCAAGGTCGGCTGATGTAACACGCGCTCGGATTGCACCAGCCGGTCAATGACCTTGCACGCGGGTACAGTCTTGCGTTAAACAGAAATTATGGTTAGCGTCGCCGACCGTGACCATGTGTAGGCAAATTGCAAGGGATTTGTGACCATAATTGCACCGTATTCCGTGGTCATCATTAAAGTTATTTAGCTTTTAAACATTTAGTACGTGTTATAATCAGCCATGCTTGTCATCATTAGAATACGAATAACTCATGTTACAACAGACGTAATTAGTAGGTAGGCAATTATTATTTGGTCACGGTTTTTCTAATTTTATGTAAGAAGATAATTTGTTCTAGTAAACCGTTTGCGTCTTCGAGTTTAAGTGCAAATTGCTATTTTAAATGAGAATTGATATCTTCTTTGTTATAGGCATCTCGTGTCTAAGAAAAAACTAACTATAACGATAATTCTGCATATCATCAAACAGTGGATTAGTGTGATACTAGAATTAGTTTGATTGGTTGACTTTAAGAAAATTTACCAGTAGGTACAGGACAGCTCCCTAGCTCGCGATTCAGCAATCAGCAGCTATTTCTAAATGCTTCCTAAATGGTTGGAGGCTCTTTGGTCTCATCAATGTTTGGCTAAGCAGCAAAAGCTAAAGGAACTCAAATACTAGTAAAAAAAAAATTTTGCTAGACGAATCATGTACCCACGATTTTTTCCTCTGAAGTATGTAGTATGTTCATAGTGACATGGAATCTTACATTTACGGGCACAAATTCAAACATCCACTTTTCGAATATCGTAAACTGCCAGTGCCCTTTTGCCTTGAAAATAATAAGAATGTCCAAGTACAAATTAACTTTACAGTTAACAAACGTCAGAAAAGTAATTTCCTTTTATGTGTAATTGCGCCTTTATTGATATAGATTAGCTTAATTATTGATTATTGTATTATAAGTGCCCACCTAGGCCTATGTGAAATAAAAAGATTTTGATTTTGATTTATTTTATTATTTTTTTGATCAACAATGATTTGTATATTAACACAGTTGTAGCAAATATAAGTATTATTCACACTTTTTTTTGCTACAACCAATAACTAAGTTGTGGAATTCACACATCCAACTCGTAATAAGGTAAATATAAAACACTTATTTAACAGATTTTTATTTAAAAACTAAGTATCCCGAGTTGAGGTCAAGCACTATGGTGCCAAGCATTTTACCTAGCCTTACGTATAAAAGATTATTTTACTTTTACTATCCCTGACCCTATGTCAAAATTATAGTCATCTATTATATATATAGCAGTGATATAAATGCAATTGCTGTCATCAGCCTTCAGATTCCGGAAGTCATAGTACAAGTCCTGTGTTACAAGTACAAGTACATGTACTAAGTACAAGTGTTTTCTTTGCAAATGTACAACTACCTTCTTTAGTAACTAAATATACAGTATTAGTAATGAAACTACGAATCTAGCTCTGCAGTTCCAAAACAATAAATATTATGTATATATATATATATTTCTTGTACCATTGGGGTGGCAAGTAAGCACGCGGCCTGGTTGATGGTAAGCGGTTACCGCCATGGACGTTTGCAATATTAGGGGTGAAACTCGCACGTGGCCGTCCTTGCAAGATTCTCATCACATCCTTCTTGAAGAACTCCATGCTGTACTCATTAGGGAAACCTTAGATATTTAAAATTGGTGTGATTATAAATTACTCGCCAGCCAAGACTAAGGAAGAAAATTTCCTATCTTGCCATATAGGTAGATAGGACTATCGTTTTATAGTTCCCATAGTACAAACTTTGCTAAGTTTGGGACCAGGTCAATTAATGGAACTGTCCCAAGGTAGGTATAAATTTATTTAAAATCTATATTAACCTTGTGGGAAGGCGTGAGGATATCTATATTTTCTATATAAGAGAGTATTTAATTTAAGATGATGTTCATTTTAACTTTGACCGATGAATGACCGATTCATAAGAGAGAAGATGTTTCCAACCCTTATTTACATTCACACACATTAATTGATGTCGCAACTAACTTTTTGTTAGTCTAACTAATTAGTTAATAGAAAATAAACCTTCAGTAATTTATGTTTAAATAAAGATACCAGAAACCACCGAGTCAATTAAAGATAATTATTAACAGTGGTTAATTGAACGAAATGAATTGAAAGTTAAAATGAGCAGATTCGAATAATGTTAAGAATTCACTAATGTTACTCGGGTTTCCATGTCAACAACTCATGTCTGTTTTAAATGACCCTCAAATTTTATTAAAACAACAAAAAATGGTCCGAAATATATTTAATAATCAAATCGATCGGACGCTCAAAGACGGGAACGTCAAGAGTACTCGAAACCGACGAGCATGTATGAAGAGACTGATGAATGTGGACTAGGCGAAAGAGCAGCCCCGGATCTAGGGGAGGGCAAGCCGGGGCCTATGCCCCGGGCGGCAAGTTCAGAGGGCGGCCAAATTCACACGTCCAGCCATTTCAGACATTACCCGGAACAAACAGACAGACAGACAAATATAGTTTTACATATATAAAACATACATATATATGATGTATATACATCATCACGCTAAGTCCCTAACGGGGTAGGCAGAGAGTATAGAGCGCCAGTTCTCTCTAGACTTGCATACTCTTCATACATGCTCGCCATCTGTCACGTTCGCACCTAAAATATATCTCTGGCGGCAAGTCGGTGTGTGGGTACTACCTATACACCTCTGCCTACCCCTTCGGGGGCTCTTATGGGATGGCGTGAGGATATATCAAAATGCTTAATTAATTACGTTCACTAATGAAACACTAGGCAACTAACCTTATGTTTTATTTATTTAATAATGTTTTATTTAATTTACCTACCCTAAGCTTTTCTGTTGCATTATGCACTGCACTTATTACGCAATTATTGCAATTATATTGTGACGTGAAATTTATAGTCCGTAAATAAATCAAGGTTGTCGTTACTAAATTTATACACCTTTTGTAGTAATGGGTTATTCTGTCTGTACCAACTTCCCGTCAGTGGCTCTTATATGAACGTAATGTAAATATTTTAGAAGGATTCTTTTGTAATAAATATAAATAATAATAATATAAATATTTAAAAAAATAAAGAACAATACAAAGTAATGAGTTACAATATCAATTAAATTGTATTCCGAGCTGTTTAAATATGCAGAGTCATGAATACAAGTTAAAACCCTGATGGGCTTTACTATTGGTTTTCTTACTTACAATGATGTATTACTACGAGCTTAACGGTGAAGAAAATCATCGCGAGAAAACCCGGTTTAGCACGGCAACATTGGAATTCTTCAACAAACCTTGCCATACTAAACGTTACCGTTAGATGTAATTGAAGCTGATGTAACGAAGTAACACATTGCAGAAGATCGCAAATTTATAGGGTCATTGTTCAAAGTATTCACGCCAGTGATAACAGTGATAGTAAAGGATACGACAGACTGGCCTCGTGGCCCAACTAACGTGATCATGTATGTTAAATAAAACGAAATTGTAAAACTAACATAAGTATTTCTAATGTAGGTATGTAAATTTTGACACCTTTAATATTTTTATTGATTTAGTTACTGCTTAAAAGATGTTATTATGGAGATGATACGTGTTTTATACATACGATGAATCAATAACACATAATTGATTTCTTTCATAAGGTAGGTATATTCGTAAATCGATCACTTCGCGTCAATTATTTCTTTAACAACAACAGAAGATGACATTACGATAACTCGACACAATTCCTTTGATAAGTTGGTTGTTTAATATTTACAAAGCGCAGTATAAGGCTATCTACGCATATATGTAATAACAAAATACCACGGGCTAAGTAAGTTATGTATTGACGCTGGTTATAGCCAACGCATTTAGTTGTGCATAAAAGCTTTGCGATTTCGATAGCGGAGGGGTCGAAAAAACTAAAAAAATAGGTCACGTAGTATGGGTACGTGATCCCTAATCTGCACGCGACACGCATATTTGCCTATGGAGGTTTCCTAGCGATGTTCCTAAACATTGATAGCTAAGGAAATAATGTTAGATAGGCGAAAATTTAGCATGTTTAGCTAGGCATACCTATGTAAATTCATTAGGTTTAGATATTTGCTATTCGTAAATTTATTTAAATGCACTCATCGAGCAAAACGCCTCGACAATTGGATGGTAGTAATTTCCGAAATTCAGAATGAGAAAAAAATAAAATCAATAATTTCAGTCGTCATTATCATTTAATGAATCTGTTATATACAAAAGATTTCGGCGGACATTCCAACAAGACTGTGTAGCGCAAGCGCGTGCGCTAGAAAGAAAAAATTAACATTCCATTCTTAGCAGTTTTAACATTATTTTAACTTCCAATTACATAAAACATTCATTAAAATAAATAAAACGATGAATCAAAGCAAAAGTTTAATAAACAATTTAATTACATACCACGTGATTCATAATAGACATTAACCTACTATCAAACACTGAATAAAAGTCGCAGACAGTCGAATGACGAAAGTCTAATCAGCTCGATACCAAATTTATAAAAAAAAATACTTTGAGCCAATACTGTAGGTAAAAATATAAAATTTATTTATGCTTTGAAATTTTTGATAGCGCTCGTCGAAGTTACCGAGAGCTGGAGAAAATTATATAAATATACATATGTATAGACATACAGGGTGTGTGAACATAAGTCACATTAACTAAAAATAATGGATAAGGTATAAGTCATAAAGAAGTTATTATTATTAAAGTACTTCATAACATAATTATAAAGTAATAATTATAGTTTATATACTCTACTGTAAGATATTTACGGATATACAAACATATATATAAGATATTTACGGTGAAGGAAAACATCGGGAGGAAACCCGCATACGTTATAGAAGACACTCTAAGACGTATGTATATATAGTCGTGCTTGAGTATAGATAATGCCATCCACGAAGACGCACCCTGCCAATTTCCCTAGTCTATTAATTGTAGTGTGTGTGTGTGTGCACTCATAGGTAATCAGTGTGTACCGATAATACTCATTAGTGGAAGGTGGCACTCTTACACTATAAATTATGAGGAGGAATAGTGGGGCGCGTCTTCGTGGATGGCACTATCCATAACGGCGATGGACTCGCCATCTGCCACTCTAGTATAATATACCTCTAGTTAAGAGCGGGTGTCGGGGCACCATGTATACACCTTTGTCTACCCCTTCGGGGACCCTTATGGGAAGGCGTGCGGATATATAAATTCCATAATAAACACAATTGGTTCTTCATGTTCAAATCCTAACCCATTTGTATACGAAAATAGGCCATATTTTATATTATGTTATAAGTATATTTTTGCTTCAGATTCACCAATAGAACATATAAGTGACACTAAAAAATATTGAATATACTCGGACACCCCGTATATAATATATAAAATATATAAATATACATATGTATAAAGGAGATAGGCAATCTTAGTTACAATCATACTTCAAACTACACCTAGCATTTCTTCAGTGATATTGAAATACACTCCAGTTCAAATTTCCCTATGTAATGTTCCATAATCTTAAAAACATAATAACACTTTTGGTTTTACATAAAGCTATATATAACAACAGTAACATTTATCCATAACTTTTTGAATATGTTTTAATACACTCTTTATACAATCGTATCATAATACATTCCACATGTAAACGTAAGTAATACACCGTTAATCATAGCAAGGATCCAATAAAATACAGGTTAAAAAAGGAAGTATATAGTTTTACAATAACTTTTCTGTATTATCACATAACACTATACTAACTCTCCTAGATTATAATTACGCTTAAAGCTAAATTATGCTGACATCTATCGACCGAAAAATATCTATGACAAAAAATATATATATATATATATGTAAATCTATACTACAGATATATATTCTCTCTGACGTCGCAGTTGGCAAGTACACAGAATATTATAAACCTTCATCGTCCCACTTATTTAGTATTGAACGATGCATTGCATATTAAATTGACTGCGTTACTTTTTTAGCTCACACAGATCTAATCGCTACAGGAATAAGTTCTTAATTGCAATGGCACGAGGATAGAACGCAAACAGTAGTCAGGGACGTTGCCGATAAATTCACCCGAGAGTCTACATTACGATTACTCGTCGAGTTCTAAATTACGATTACTCGTCGAGTTCTAAATCACGATTACACGTAGAGTTCGAAAGCGATTACTCGACTATGGATATGATTAATGCTAACGATGATTTTTTTTATTAAGTAATGCAAATGTTATGAACAGTCGATGGGAAATATCTAAGACATTTTTGGATATTTTTGACACAGAAGTCTTGAGAAAATGTTTAATCTTCGGCTGCTTTAATTTGAGTAGTTACATCCGGCTCGAAGTGATAAACTCACATGAATCAGTGTGAGTAAGTGATACTATTATAATATAAACACCCCTCGTTAGGATGGGAAAAAAGCCAAGCTCGAAAAGATTTCAAATAGTATACCAAGATGCAACAAGCAAGCTTCAATACACAAAGATTAGATATAAAATAGTTCACCAACTCAATAACCGATTTCACACACAATTCAGGGCTCTCTAGTTTTAGGTAAGCCGCCAAGTCTGTCGCTATATTCCTATTTCCATTCTTTGCCTTACTTTCAATGAGCTAACTACCCATTTCTCGTATTTATAGTTGATACATATATCATCATATTCCCGTTTAAATAGACCACGTAGAAGCATAATAAGCTAGGAAACAGATTAAACTGTGAGTTAGTTACTTAATCAAATTCGAAATTCCATTTCAAACATATTTACACCTGTGCACAACTATATACATTGTGTTTACTGGATTCATGACCAGCATCCATTAAAATAAAATAAAAATATAAGGCGACAATTCTACATACAAAATATTGTGTATTTTATTGTCAAACTCCAAAATATATCGAACGGGCAGACAATTATTTTTATAAGATTTACCGTTTTTTCTGTATAAAAGAAAGTGTATTTGAATAAGTACTTATAAAGTAAGTACCAAATGTCTAACGTTACTTGCTGGACGCTACAATATATTCCAATAACGAGTATTAACCTCATGGTAGCAACAAGCCAATAACTTGGACAATAGCACAACAAAAGTTCATATGGCACGTTGGAGTGTTATATCCACATCAAATGCAAAGCGAAATGTGTACGCTTATTGCTAAGTCAAATCCGATGTTCACTTATTATTGTCAACTAATATAACGGTAACAATAGTTTCTAGAGAAACAATGAAATGATAAATATTCTGACAGTAGTTGCGTTAACTTATCTAATAATAGCACTGTACATCACCGTCAGAAGACAAATCGTCTCATTATATATGACAATCGCGTCAGATGAAATCTCAAGAAGCCTTAGCAAAACATCTCCAAGCCTTGAGATCGAATATATTATACATTTACAATTAACGGATGGTTTGCAAGATTTCTTGGAATTTTCAACTCTGATGGAAAACACCTGGATAAGAGAAATGTTCAGAAACACTTATCGACATGAGTATACCAAATTATTTACCGTACAGTCGAGAAATACCTTCCTTCCGTCTCCGTACCTTCGTCTTCAGAATACAAATTCATTCCTATTGCAAGTCATAGATTACTATCTTTTGAAACTAAAGCAGACAACTGCATTTAAAATTACACTTACTTGTTACGACAACAAGGGTCAATATAGTACACACCATTAAAATCTAGCTTAGGTCAATATCAAACCTTGCCATTTAAGGCAATATCAAAGTTCGAATCAAAGTTCTGTTAAATTGTCAGTGGTTCAATGTCATATTTCTTTTCTTCATTTCTTGCGATCATTAATAATAAGTCGAACGTCAATGCGACATCCAGTTTTCTTTGAAATAACATTTTAGCATAACTTTTACTATGAGCATCATTGGTCTAGTACAAGCAAATGTCGACTTTAAGGTGACGAACCTTTTCTTACCCCAACTGTACTGTGCCTATATTTAGATGGATTTCGTATTTTATGGTCTACAAATACTAATCTACCTACTGCAAATCAAGGTGTTTTAAATCAAAATTATCATCTCAGGCATAATTAAGAGTGATACAACGTATTAAAACTTTTATATTAACAGAATTATAAATATCCTACATATTTGGTATGTTTATTTTGTATGTATATAAATAGTTTTATTTTGAACTATTAACATCAGAAGGCGTCTGTTCTTTTGTAATAGGCGCGGCGCCTGACCCTCAGATCTCCGGGATCGTTCTAAAGTTATATCTTAATACCGCGGCTACCAAGCGGTGCCCGAAATATAGGAAACGTTCTCTTTTCAGGTACCTTACCACCTAATATAATTCTAATTTCATTAAACACGATATTATTGCATCAAAAGGGTTATTTCGGCGTGAGTATAGAATCAGTGTTTAAAGTACGCTTTCCCGCTGGCTCAGTTCTGTAGGAGCAATAGGTGAGGGGGGATCAGATGGAGATGGAGCGGTTCTAGTAATAGCGGGGGTGCGCGGTAAGCGGGCACCCATGGTGATAGGAGTGTCTTCGGGGTCCTCTTCGCCCTCTTCCAAGTCCTCATCGATCGGGGTCAGTATGTCAATTGGTTGCTGGATTTCTTCTTGTTTCCTTGAAACAAGAAAAAATTGGATTTGATTCGAATTCGAAAAGAAGCACTGTAGATTTTTTTAAACATAATTTAACCTAACAACCCTCGCAGATTTCACTAATACAAGAGTTTTGAAGCATTGGTACGCCAGTAACATTATTAAAGGACCTTAAAAACACCAATCCCTCAATGTCTATGTTTCTCTGTGCATCTTATGTTCCGTCCTCAATTATACCGACCTCTTAATGGCTATATTAGTGTATGCATTAGTGAACTCACCTGGAGAAAAGAGGCACCGTGGAGAAGAATATTACTATAATTATTTTATTTATTTATTATTATGATTTTTTCATCGCATTAGGTCTAAGATACGTTAAAGGTGAAAAATTAAAAACAAATAAATAAAATAAATTACCGTCCTCAACAATACTGGAGGTGATGAAGGTGGCCGAGGACTATTAAAATTCCCTACAATATATATGAGGCTTTCAATGCCTATATTAATATGCGACAGTTGTGATTGGGGCTTACTACGAAAGAGGCGCTGCGGAGGAGGCGAGGACTTATTTAGTACCGAGCTCCCAATATATTTATTTATTAAAAGGTTACCAACATAGTAAACACTAATCTTACAATAATCAATTTATATGGTAGATATGTACATGGTGAGTGCCTCTAGTAGTAGCGACGGCATGCAATAGACGAACAAGAGCATAATTGTTCGTTAGTTTACACAAGTTTACAAAAGCCGTGGTGGCCGAGAGGTTCGAGTAGTTGCCTGCGACACAAAGATCGCAAGTTTGAATCCCGACTGTACCAATGAGTTTTTCTGAACTTAAGAACAGTGATTAGCCACGAGCTTTACGGTGAAGGAAAACATCAATACAAAACCTGCATACGTCTGAGAAGAAACTCAAAAGGCGTATGTATATCTGTCACGTTGGCACCCAAAATATATCTCTGGCAGAAAGTGGGTGTGTGGGTACTACCTATAAACCTCTGCCTACTTGCCTGACTTTTTTTTTTATACAACAAGAGTGGCAAACAAGCATACGGCCCATCTGATGGGAACGGTTACCGCAGCCTATTTACGCTCACGATACCGAAGTATCACTTGCGTGTTGCCACTCTGTGTTCGGAGACTTATAGTGTGTTGGCAGCATAATGGGTTTAATCCCTCTGCTTCCAACACAATGTAACAATCCTCCCCCTCCCCAAGGAGCTCATTACTGGAAACCTTATTCACCGCGTAGGAACACAACACAAAAAATTATGTTATTTGGATAGGGACTTCTATAAGGTGCAACACAAAAAATTATGTTATTTGGATAGGGACTTCTATAAGGTGGAGGTCCTGCCCCAGTCGGGCAGCTCTGAATTCGAACGGGAAACCCGTTATGCCCTACCTCTCTGACCGAGCTCTCAATGTCTGAATGAGTCAGGCTTACCTGCGGAACAGTGGCGCCGCGAAGGAGGTGAGCGTGGAGGCGAGGAAGAAGGCGGCGGCCATGTAGAAGGAGGGGTCGTAGGAGCCCGTGGCGTCGAACACGGCGCCCGCCAGCGGCGAGCCCACCATGGCCGCCGCGCCGCGGAACAGGATCAGCAGCCCGAAGGCGCTCGTCAGCTTCTCCAGCCCCAGCAGGTCCACCAGGATGATGGACGTCAGCGAGATGTAGCCAGCTGACACACAATACACACTTAATTTCTACTGAACCTTTTTCGACGTTTTGTAAGTGCCCACCTAGGCCTATGTGAAATAAAAATATTTAGATTTGATTTGAACCTAACAAACGCCTTCTACCGAATGTACCAAAGCGCTTTGTGCACGGTTCCAAAGGAGTTTCCTTCCGCGAACGCTCAGGCTGTGGAATGAGCTCCCCGTTGAGGTTTTCCCTGGAGAGTACGGCATGGAGTTCTTCAAGAAGGGTGTAAGATTCCCGCAGGGTCGGCAACGCGCGAGTAATACCCCTGATGTTGCAAGCGTCCATAGGCGGCGGTAACTGCTTACCATCACGGCGGATCGCATGCTTGTTTACCAACCATGTGGTATAAAAAAAAACCAAACGCCATTTACTGAAGTTCAAACGCCTTCTACCGAACCTAGCAAGCGCCATCTACAGAACTTACCAAGCGACTTCTATCGAACTAAAATTAAAATTAGGTAGAAATTCTACTAGACCCATCAAGCGTCTTTTACTGAACCTACAAATTATACTGAACACGAAACCTAACGTCGCTAATAACAAACATACTAACAGCGCCGTTTGGTTCATCTTTAGAGACTGCCGATTTTTCTGGTCGCGGGTTCGAGATATTATTTATGCGATGCGAATATGTATATGACTTTCGTTTCATGCTTGGGTGAAACAATTACCTTTTTATTTACATTACCTAGGGCTAGATCAAGAACAACCACGCAGCCTGATAGTAAGCGACTACCGCCGCCTATGCACGGACCCAACATCAAGCGTAAAATGCGTGCTGCCGAGCTAAAATACGTACATAATTATGAAAAGACCATTTAAAATAATACTTACACACTGCAAGTCCAAATGCTATCGACACGGCGACGTAGGCGCCATACGAGGTACAGAATGGTGTTACTCCGACGGAAATCTGACAAATTATACCATCTAGTACATTTGTTATCAAAAGTAAGAACTAAAAGTACCTAAATAGTGCCATAATGAAGTATAACTATTTTTGCTGCCCTGGTCATTTTTTTAAATTAACCATAATTTCTGCAATTTCGTACTATTACTACTTATCAACGTGCAATGGTATTCTAGAAAACTTTAGCTAATCGCAGAGAAATAAACTAATGCGAAAAAATATTTTAGAGTTCTTAATTGTTCTCCTAAAGTATGCAGTATAATTACCAGAAATAACATACAATACTTGATAATAAAGTATGTAAGAAATATAAATGTACGTGAATAAAAGCTTTAGTGAAAAGGAAAAGCGTGCTGTACGTTTAAGTAATGAGTCTCAAGTTAAAAAATCAACAAATCAAACCAGTTTGATTGATTACTACATATAAAATAACATAACACAAGTGATGGTGGTCGTGGTGGCCGAGTGGTTCGAGCAGTTGCCTGCGACGCAAAGGTCGCAAGTTCGAATCCCGACTGTACCAATGAGTTTTTCTGAACTTAAGTACAGTGATTAGTCACACCACGAGCTTTACGGTTAAGGAAAACATCGAGAGGAAACCTGCATACGTCTGAGAAGAAATTCAAAGGCGTATGTATAGTCGTGCTCGAGTAACGGCGATGGACTCGGCATCTGTCACGTTGGCACCTAATATATCTCTGGCGGAAAGTGGGTGTGTGGGTATTACCTATACACCTCCGCCTACCCCTTCGGGGACCCTTGTGGGAAGGCGTGGGGATATATTATTTATATTATATTATTATTATAACACAAGTTGTGTGTCCTTACCGTAGCCACAATGAGACAAATGTTGTTGAGCAATAGAGAGTCCATCCAGGGAAAGTCGGCCACCCAGCCGCACACGATACGGCCCACTGTGTTCGTGATACCAATGATTGATATCAAGAACGACGCTTGAGCTTCCTCCATACCCTGGAATATTAATATATATTTATAAGAATAGCTCGTCATGTACTGATTAAGCACAACACGATTAAAGCAAAGGAAACGATTGACAGGATGCATATGAAAAGGAATTTAAAAAACGTATGTATAGTCCAATTTGTAAAAGGGCGATGGACTCGTCGTCTGTCACATATCTACACCTAAATATATCTCAGGCGATAGGACAGGGCTGATTGGAACTGGATTCAATTTGGCACGGAATTGAACTATTAGCTGGATTAAGAGACAAAGGATATGTTTTATCTGAAGAGAATATAGTATACATATATGTATAATATAGAATACATATACGTCTGAGAAAAGGCAACAGGTTCACCATCTATCACTTTGGCAACCCGGCGTAGTAGAAGATATTAAGCCATTGTATACAACCGGATCATTATGTGAATGAGTACTTACGTTCCGCTTGGCCGCGTCGGGTAGGTACACGAAGGGCACGTAGAGGCCGGCCATGCCGAAGATGTTGGACACGCCGATCATCATGAAGGCGGGGTCGCGCAGCAGCGCCACGTCCAGCATCGAGGCCAGAGCCGACTTGAACGAGCTAGGCAAGCCCAGGCACGGGCACAGGTCGTACTCTGCAATCAAACTCCACACAATTTGTACCAAATCTAACGAAGGAGCGTAATCATTTTCCAATGGCCTAATTTCTTAATACAAATTATGAAATTTATATATAAATGTTATATAGGTTCCCTATACATTGAATTTAATCAAATTATTCGGTCTGCAAATTCTTTGGTCAACCGTCAAAATTCGAACACCGATTAAAAATGTTCAAATCAATTTTACTAAGCAGGCGCCTTTAAGTATTATAAGTTCCTTACATTGAACTCAAAATTTTTGATTTGCCTAAAAGCATACTATTACCGCCGTCTATGGACGTTTGCAGCACCAACGCTCACCACACAGTTTTATACGCGCTCTTAAGGATGGTGCACGAAGATTATCAAAAAAAAATACGATGCAAGTACTAACGTTCGTTCCTCTCCAGGTCTCCAGTCTGGCGACTCTGAGGCAGGCTGAGCACGGAGTTCCTGTAGCCCTGCAGCGACTTCTGGCTCTGGTACTGCGGCAGGTTGAGTACGGAACCCGAGTAGAAGATGTCCTTGCGCGACAGCGGCCGCACCATCCGCGACGGCTCCTTGCCCCCGGCCACCGACAACTTCGAGTTGTACATCATGCTCTCCGTGTCGCCCTGAGCAATGATCATCACATACCTTTGGTAGACAGCCGCAGGAGATTTTATCATATTAGCTAACTACAAAACAGCGGTTTCATCCCTGTCAAAATCCACCTACAAGATTATAAATGCTAATATTTGTCTGGATTTTTTTATCTCTGTCACGCAAATACTACTAAACGGAATTGGATGAAATTTGGAACAAAGACATTCATTCAAATCGGAGTAGTTGCTCTGGAGATAAGCGCGTTCAAACAAACAAACACTACCTGTTCATTATATAGGTGTAGATGAACAGATTTCTTGTTATAATAACATTGCAACCAGGTACTTGACAGGAAACAAACTGGGAGCCGACATATATAACGATCAAATATCAGGTCCAAAAGATGCGACAAGTATCCTATGCTCAGGAAGAAAAACTAATGACATGTGTAATAATATGAAAAATAAATGTTGGCCATACGCCAAACGTTTGGAGCATTTGGCAATCGCAGCAGAGTTCAAAGCAGCCCAACTTGTGTTTCGTTGTCACTACACTTGTTCATATCCATATTTAATATCCTTGAGTACCATTTATACGGCGACAACACCATAATGCAAAGTAGGTCAATTTGTTTGCACTTGAACCAATTTCGTCACCACACAGTGCCCATTAGATGCCACCAATGAACTTCCATTTTGTAACACGCTTATGATAATTATCACGTATGTGTACTTACATCGACAGCGTTCCGGTATTGACTATTCATTGAAGTTTTGGACGTAGCTTTAATTGCTGCTAGGGACGGCTTGAATCTACAATAGAAAACCACTTCACTTAATACCAGAACTATATATGGCATCGACAGAAGCTTTGATTAAAATTTTATATAATCAGCTGACTGTGCAATGCTGACTTGTCGCCGTTGCTGAGCTCGCAATGTATGCAGCAAGCATTTTACTTATCGATTGACTTGTCGCTGGTGCTATGCTCGCAATATGTGCAGCAAGCATTTTACCAATCGGCTGACTTGTCACCGATACTGTAGTCGCAATGTGTGCAGCAAGCATTTTACTTATCGACTGATTTGTCGGCGGTGCTGTGCTCGCAATGTGTGCAGCAAGCATTCTACCTATCGGCTGACTTGTCGCCGGTACTGTAGTCGCAATGTGTGCAGCAAGCATTTTACTTATCGACTGACTTGTCACCGGTACTGTGGTCGCAATGTGTGCAGCAAGCGTGTTACCTATTGGCTGACTTGTCGCCGGTACTGTGGGCGCAATGTGTGCAGCAAGCATTTTACTTATCGACTGATTTGTCGGCGGTGCTGTGCTCGCAATGTGTGCAGCAAGCATTCTACCTATCGGCTGACTTGTCGCCGGTACTGTAGTCGCAATGTGTGCAGCAAGCGTGTTACCTATCGGCTGACCTGTCGCCGGTGCTGTGCTTGCGCTGGCGGTCGAAGAAGGGCACGGAGCCGTTCTTGGGCAGGCCTGGCGCCTGGGAGCTGAAGGCGGGCGAGGACACGTTGCGGGGCAGCGGCGCGCCCGGGGCCAGGGCCGCCGCGCTCGGGACTAAGGCTGCTGCGCCGTTCTCCGCCTGAGACACCCGACCCTTATAAGTTTGTATTGCATACGTGACCGCAACATATATTCGTGAAATACCCGATATTTGTTACGACGACAATATTTCACACTGAATAAAATAATTAACGTCTCTATTAGTAATAATCCAGAAAGAGATAGCTAATTAAAATTGTAAACGTTGTAAAAGGGAATATGTATTTTCTACTGAAGAAACTAATAACTTGATTAGTAGGATTCCAAAAAGTGGTATCTCCGAAATATTACATATAGTAAAATTCGTCGAGCTTTACGGTGAAGGAAAACATCGTGAGGAAACCTGCATACGTCTGAGAAGAAATTCAAAGGCGTATGTATAGTCGTGCTTGAGTAACGGCGATGGACGCGCCATCTGTCACGTTGGCACCTAATTAATATACCTCTGGCGGAAAGTGGGTGTGTGGGTAATACCTATACACCTCTGACTCTGTGGGAAGGCGTGAGGATATATTATTATAATATTATTATATAAAATTCGCCGAGACCAGGAGAAAAAAACTCACGATACAGGAGATAAAGAAGCCAGAAAAAAACATACACAGAGGACATATTCCGTTTGACGGAACTCCATTACGAGAGTGCATCGTTTGATTTCCGGTGCAGGTCGCTAAATACTACTACTTTGAAACTACTGTCAAAGATGACTAACTTTCTTTTTGTTTTGGGGTTCGTCGGCCACCTTGGCCTCGGTGATGGTGGGCAGCATGGGCGCGGCGGGCGCGGCGTGCATGTTGGGCACCGTGGGCACGCGGGCCAGCGCCTCCAGGTTCAGGGACGAGTGCACGCCGGGGTCGATGTTCAGGGGTGCCTGGCCGGTGCGAACTGTCTTTGTTTACTTCATGTTACCGATACCGATACCGATTACCTACGAGACGATCACGCCGACGGGGCTAAATGGTCATACTAAAACTCGCAAAGGAATATATACATATATGTAGGTAATTTATTATACCACAACAGTGCCAAACAAGCATACGGCCCACCTGATGGGAAACGGTTACCGTAGTCTATTTACGCTAACGATACCTAAGTATCACTTGCGCGCTGCCACTCTATGTTCGGAGAGTTATACTGTGCTTGCAGAATAATAAGACTAATCCCTATGCTGCCAACACAATATAACAATCCTCCCCCCTCCCCAAAGAGCTCATTACTGGAGACCTTATTCACCGCATAGGAACACAACACAATAAATTGTGATATTTGGCTACGGACTTCTATAAGGTGGAGGTCCTGCCCCAGTCGGGCAGCTCTAAATTCGAACGGAAACCCCCGTTATGCCCTACCTCTCTTAATCTACATATCTGTCATTAAAACATCCTTAAATTATGTCATGGTGATACCCATGTGTAGCAAACATTCATAGGCTAGGGTAAGCGCTTAACATAAAAAAAGAGACTGTAACCACGTTAACCATTTATAGCTCAGATATAAAACAAAAGTAAATTCTACACCGATTCATATTGTTAAATCAAGTTACCTTTAGTCGTTTCTCCATAGTGCCATCCGGCAACTGTACCACGAAGTATGAGCCGCCGATAGAACCCCGCTCCATTTGTAGTCTCTTCTCCTCGGCCATGCGTTGAAGCAAGGGTTTCTCACCAGATGACTGGAAATTGATTTAGACTTTTTAACGCAGATTGTATGACAATAATATGAAAAAGTCCTATTATATATCATCACGCCTTCCCATAAGGGTCCCAGAAGGGTAGGCAGAGGTTTATACGTCCCACACAACCCACACACCCACTTTCCGCCAGATATATATATATATATATTTTTATTCCACAAGGGTGGCAAACAAGCATGCGGTCCGTCTGATGGTAAGCGGTTACCGCCGCATACATACATATATGGATGCTTGCAACACCAGGGGTATCACTCGCGCGTTGCCGACCCTGCAGGAATCTTTTATTTTAATATATATATATATTTTAGGTGCCAACGCGACAGATGGCGAGTCCGTCGCCGTTACTCAAGCACGACTACACATACGCCTTTTAATTGCTCCTCAAACGCAGGTTTCCTCTCGATGTTTTCCTACACCGTCAAGCGCGTAAAGCTCTACCTGGTCACACTCAGTGTTACAATTTATGGTCTATGATAAGAATTTGAGAAAAACTCGGTAAGATCGAGGTCAATGAGTTTCTTGTATATTCTATGCGTGTAGCAGAATTCATTTGCGTCCACAGTATGCTAATTTCATAAATTACCTTGAAATTGATTTTCCCGATACCGACCTCAACTCGCAGTCTTCTTAATAAAGATTGTGTTGTTTTACGACCGCTTTGCACATACTATGCAAGATTATTATCTGCGATAGAAGAGGCAGAGGTATGCTCTGTTTTGTTAGTATATAGCCTCGTAACATCTTTACTGTACCAATTTTTTGTCCTTGGATTCGTCTCGATCTAATCAGTATCGTAGCGACTACCACGTTACGTAGGTATGTGACGTCAAGAAAAATCACACACCAGATAAATCCATAGACTGTATCCGCGAATGTAGCATTTGGCAACAACCCGATATTTTTCTGTAGTCATGTTTTTGTTGTCTTAATTTAAATAGCGGATTAGCTTTAAAGATAGCGATAACAAACCTTAGGATACACAAGTGGCCTCATCAAAGCACCAAACACTGCGCAGTTCAGAATCAACCCCGCTAATAGAAGATTCGCATTCTGCCAGGAACCGAACTCGTTGAGCAGAATGGAGGCGAGCGGCGCGAAACTGAACGTGCCCACTCCGGAACCGCACACTGCGATGCCCGTTGCTAAGGATCTTCGGGTCTCGAAGTAGTAGCCGACAGCTACTACCGATGGAAGATATATCATACCGAAGCCAATGCCTGTGGAAGGAAACAAGAATGCATCCTTTAATATAAGAATTATGAACGATATGGGAAGAAAAAAACCATCCTATATAATCACTATGATTATCAATTTCGCTATAATAATCTACGTAAAAATCAACAACGGTTATTAGGTCACAAGCACAGTGGTGAGAGAGTAGTAGAATATGAGCCTTGAACGCGGACAGAATACGAAATTATTAAATTAAACGGAAGAGACTTGGCTGAATCCATAACGGAGCATCTGTTGTGTATATAATTCTACGTATGTACATCCTTACATTTATTTATATTTCAGTATCATAAATATTTCAAGGCAAGTAACAAAGTGATCAAAGGGTTTTGCCATTCGAGCAAACAATAACAAAAACAAGGAAAAACTCTGTACCATATTTAAAAACACTGTAGTTATAAAGAACATCGCGTGTATTCATATATTCATTCCATTTATTAAGAGCACAACGAATCTGCTAATAATAATCGTAAAAGTTGGTTTAATCTTAGGAGCTCACTTCTCAGGCTTAAAAGCTTGTCTCACGTTGAGAATCCGTACTAAAAATATACAAATAAAAATGTGACAATCGTTACATAGTCCCAAGTACTCATAACCTCATTAGATGTTTGACTACACACAACACTAAATCTTTAAACAGGGGGTAAGCAGAGAGAGTAGAACGCCAGTTCAACCTAGTCTTACAGACCATTTTCTTTTCACCCACTTCGTAAAAATGCTCATCGACGAGTACTCTTGACGTTCCATCCTTAATTATTCGATCGATTTGATCTAGGTAGTGAGAACGTGATCTTCCTCTGTCTCAGCTTTTACAACACACTTTCAAAAACATAACACACGTAAAATTTGGATCGGCTTTGTAGAAAGACTAGCTAACTGTTCTCATGCCAACGGAAACAATATCATCAATAAGAACACGTGAAACATCATAATCGCTCCCCATAAGTTTGGCACTCGGCCAAATTATAGAGCACTTTGACCAATTTGCCAGCGCCACATATGTACAACGTAATTTGATGTGTCAATAATACGACGGATGCACACTCATCCTAATTTAGGCTATTATGCCCAATGATGATAATAGGGCCTCTAGCACGCTGTCTGAATATTTCTTTTAACTTCGAATAAATGATCTATTTCATATATATATCAGTGTTTCTCCAATTTTGGTCTTACAGTATAAATTACACTTATTTTGATTCTCTTTCCTAGGGCCTTATAATCGGTACTTTGTATCAGTCTCTAAGGCTAAAATTATATGTGTAATATAACGTGACTTTTCATACATATTTATTCCGTCAAATAATAAATAGATCATCAGCAAGAAATAAATATTTTGAAGTAGACAGACAATATTTAATCAATCTATATTAAACATTAATATGGAGCTCCCAGTTAGATAAGATAATAGTAATTAACATTGGAAACAGAGCTAATAGCTATTTCTCACGATTTTTGATGATCTTTCGAATTGTCATCACCACATACGGCGCCGCATATTTTGTATACTGTGAGAACAGTCAATAATATGGAATATAATACGCAGTACGTATGTAGGTACATATAATATGACGTGAGTCAGTGCATATTGCCGGCCCACAAATCGCAATTTGAAACCGAACAAAGGAGCATATGGGTGGATGCCTGCTGCAAAGAGGTCGTCGGCACAAATATATTGAGTGCGTCATTTTCCGGTACATATTCCAGTTTTCTCGCTGAATAATTAATCAACCATTTACACATAATGTTCAAGAGTACGACAACGAACTGGGAAGAAGGTGAATTGATTGAACAACAAAGGCATTTAAATCAATTTAATTCACATAGCGACGTGTGGCTTCTCCTAAGCTGGCCCTAATTTGTTTATGATTTTAAAAGGTGTAATTGTCAATATTTTAAAGGGACTCGTAGGACACGTTATTAAAAAAATCTCTCGAAAAAGGAAGACATTTTGAACACACGCTTGCTATGGGCAAATTCGATACCTATAACTGTAATAAAAGTTAATTACACAAATGCGCAGTTAGAATAACCTACAAAGGTGACTAGCAAATTCAGGGTTTCCGATATAAAACATAGTATATTAAAAAACTTTATTTTCCAATAAGAAAAATATTTGTTAAAACACCAGTTAGCTGTCAAATAATGTTTTGCAAAACATTATGTGTCATAATTGAATGTGAATTATTTAATACTATTATTGGTTATGTTTGCCATATATAACTTTTACAGTAATAAAGCTACGGAAACCGTAAAAGCAACTGTAGCAAAGTAGAGCAAACGACGTATTCGAAGCAACTAATTTAGGTTCATTTTAAAGAACAATCCTACATCTAATCCGACTTCGTGAGTATACACCAGAGTAACAGACCCACAGTAAAAGGAATGTAGCTTACTAAGCATACTTGTCTGTTTACAAATGTTTTGAATTGGCTACATAAGATACACCTGACTGAAAGTAGGTAAATTATGTTCGCACGTGCATGTATAATGTGTAATTAGAGACCGTACTTCAGCCATTCCAGAAATACAGACGTAATGGTGTTTGAAGATCTTGCTTGAACTATTTCTTTAAATAAACTAGCTGAATCACCCCGGCTTTGCACGACTAATTTATTTGGCATGTACAGACAGGTATTTCAACTGTTGAAACTGTATCGGTTTTAATATGAACATTAAATCCTTGGAGATGAAATTACAAAGATATTTCAAAAGTCATCATAAGGTAACGTCGTCTACTATTTTAAGCTCTGTGTAATAATGTATCTGAACGCTATCTAATAAGGGGTATCCCATAAGGGTAGGCAGAGGTGTATCATAACTAGCATATTTGGTAGCGACGATATGGTAATGAACTATCTCGACATTGGGTTGCGATGATCTCATCGGGCGGCTGCCAACTGGGACCATTCAGCAATTGGTTCTAAACAGACATGCTAATTACTATCATACATATATATTGCTTATCACGCAGACAGGAAACCCTATGAAATTTTATTTGTCCCAGCGATGATTGCATACCCACGATTTATTCGACGCTACGAACCGATTACCGACAGAATAAATGTAAGTCACAAATGCATACTTATTGAAAATGGCTCTTGCAGACATTTACATTTGAAAACGAATTATATTGCGTAGTTCAGATGGAAATCGGCATGAAAAGTTCTGTTAATGTATTTGAAAAAAGTGTGAATAGAAACCGCAACGACTTCATATACAATCTCGTATACAATATACAATCTCGTGGGAAATCTTCATCTTGTAAACCCTGTATATAGATTTGATCACGTTAAAGCTGCTGGAATTAGAATAGGGTCGAGGTGACCGTAAGCCAAGGTGCCTTATATAATATCTGAATATCTGAACTGCCAAATGAATTCAATTAAATGCTTATACAGCATTTAAGTTTCTGAGTTGCGAAATGGACTACCATGGCCTAGTATGGCGCCATATCGTCTGCAAGATCTGGCACGATGCCAAGTCTTCGAGAGACCTTCAAATTTACTGGGTGCATCAGAACAGGACAACGCAACACTTTCCAGACTATAAACAAGCGTATCTAGTTGAGATTGAGATTTCATTCTCGTTAATTGAAACTTGAATCTCTTCAAGGAATGAAAAGTTCCGAATTTTAACTAGCATGAATGTACCTATTTTGGTTACAGGTTATTTAATAGTACCTGTAAACCATTTCATTTGCCGAATGGAGAATCCACTTTCCCGCAATTACCATTAAACGACTGAAGGGCTGCTCCCTCAGCGCGAGGGCGTCACTGAGCCGCGCCGTTTTATCATCTCGCTGGCACGTGTCCAAGTTCACATACGGGCCGTTGCCACCGCTTCCAAACGATTCACGGAACAAAGAACGCATGGAAACTTTTAACGTTAATGCTATATCTTTCGTGATATCGGAATTAAATCGGAAAACTTAATTTTGTCGAATAAAAACAGATATCAGACACTGGATAAGTGCATATAGCATTTTGTATGAGACTAAATAAATGTAAAAGTATACTTTTATACATATAGATAGACACAAAGGATGAAAGAAGAAACATTCATAAAACTGACATACAATGCAAAAGTAAAAAGAAGAGGCAGAGACAGCCCGCGTTCCAACTGCCAAAGCAATTCAATCCAACATTCAAGGATGGGTAGATATATCAGGAAGTACTCGAAACTGGCGAACTATATGAAGAGACTGATGAATGTAAGCGAAATATGTCTGAAGAAGAAACTGTCTGTGAAGAGAACTGGCGCTCTATTCCGTGAGGGGCCTATTGTGATGGTGAGGTGATGACGATTTGTATGTTGGTTTGTATACTTTTGGGCATAATTTTTCTGTCCCACGTATTTGGAAATCCCGTTTAACGTGAAAAGGGACACAAATTCACTTAACTAAGTGCTTTGGAACTGGGGTTTATTACCCATTAATTTAATATTTCGTATTAATTTGTGTTGTGAAAGGAATAAATTACGTTATGTCTGAATTAATTGTGTTAACTTGTCAACTACAATGACAAAGATGGAGAGGACAATATTATTATGTACAATAAAATTTATATATTATGAATATTCAACACAAAGGAATTATTATTAAGGAATTATATAAATGTAATTCTCCCCACAAGCAGTGTGTCCACCACAAGTCAACGTGACTGATACCATCTCTTAGACTTTAAATCAATCCTCTAGCGTAAGCTGTCGTTACGATATTTTCCTACAACGACAGTTCGTACCAATTGCGCTGCTTAAATTCAGAAAATTCACTTGGTACATCGGATAGTAAATTATTATGAAAATCAATTAACCTGCTGTATTGTAACTACATATGTAAAAGAGTTGAGGGTAAACAAAAGCTCCGATATATTTTTAATGAGCTGACAGTGACATACTTAAAATATCACAACCACCAACGCACTCCATGACGCAGCAGGCACATAATGGCTACATAATAAAGAACTGTAAGGAGCATCACGATCACGCTCCATCAGCATGACATCGTTTAAACTCTTCCTAATATTCAACAAATACAAAAAACAAACAAACAACACTGCTTTAATCAGAAGTACCTTTACGAGAATATCATATCATGTACATCAAGTCCAATTAGCACGTCCTAGCCTTCTTGAACGTTTAAGCTATTAAAATTTTGGAGAAACTGTGGAGAATTTTAAAACCTTCGTAAGAACAATCAGCGCCTGAATTAATTTAGTTTTATTTTCACATAAAATGTGTTCAATAGTCGAATATAAATTCGATTTTTTAAAACAACGAAATCATTATGATAATAATTTAACAGGAAAATAACGCACTGTATCAACTTGGATACGTAACGGTACGTTTATATTCATTTGTTTCACGGCAATAATATCCTTAAAGCGTTTGTTTGTGAAGCCCGACTGGGAAGGACAGCTTGTCGTCGCCATGCCAGCTGCATTAGTGCCAATGTGCCAAGGCCGCAAGCACAGACATTTACATAACTCTCACGTTCTTAGGTGCTTTTGCATCTAGTTTTATTGCCATACAACTGTAAACTCCATTAAAAGGACTATAACTATATAATGTCTTTTAGTTTGGCAATTATCTTAAAAATAGGATATGGTATTTTATGTAATAATAATAATATATTATTATACTTATTATTATACTAAATAAATATAAGATGGTATTTTATTTGAACTGAAATGGTGTAAAAACAAACAGAAGTTCCTTTTAGCAATAGCAGATTTGTTAGTCATTCGTCTTGCCGTCAGAGAATGGGTGAAGGTGAAGAAGAACTTCTTCTGACAGTTATTCGTTATGCCTCAACGCATTAACACCCAGCAGTGCTAATACTTGGATGATGTGTAAGAATATCGAGGGTCAAGCTTTCGAGCGCAAAAAGTATAATTCGTAAGAAGTAAGCGTTTAAAAAATATCTACTGAAATACTAATTATTAACAATGTTGTGTCCGGATATCAGACTGCCTACTTCTGAAATATATCTAGAAATCGGTGAAAATTTGCCACGCTCCGGATGTTATATGAATGCACTGACAAATTGACGACATGTAATAAAATACTATCTGAGCCGAGCTTAATACCTGATAAAACATAATCATACCCAAAAATATCACCGTATAACCATTTAGATAAAAAAAAAATTCTTAAGGAATGTAACACATATATCCGCCTAGATACATAACAGTACATCCGCGATCTCCATCAAACTGTGATTCATCCTTCAATAGTTTTAAAATCGCAAGTGAACGCATGAATGCCCATTAGCGCTATTAACAGTTCAAGTCATGCTTTATTGAAGTCGAACTAAAAAGAAAACTATGTCCTATATAATGTACACATATTGATTATTTACATATATGTGCGTTAACACCTTAAAATATATCTCTGGCGGAAAGTGACTGTGTAGGTAGTACCTATACACCTCTGCCTTCCCTTCGGGCACCCTTGTAGGAAGGCGTGAGGATTATCAATATATAAACTTAGCTCATCCGTGCTATGGAAACAGCAACTATGTCGCTCATGCTTTCAATAATAATAATAATAATATAAATAATATATCCTCACGCCTTCTCACTAGGGTCCCCGAAGGGGTAGGCAGAGGTGTACAGGTAATACCCACACACCCACTTTCCGCCAGAGGTATATTAGTGCCAACGTGACAGATAACTATACATACGCCTTTGAATTTCTTCTCAGACGTATGCAGGTTTCCTCTCGGTGTTTTCCTTCACCGCTCGTGGTGTGACTAATCACTGTACTTAAGTTCAGAAAAACTCATTGGTACAGTCGGGATTCGAAATTGCGATCTTTGTGTCGTAGGCAACTGCTCGAACCACTCGGCCACCACGGCTTCTGCGTTATATTGCACTTGCGTAAGACAGCTACATATAATGTATCATGTCAGCCAGCTGCCGATAAATGTGTTATCTGAAGAGTGTAAACAAAGGAATGAAGCAAACTGACATAAAGCAAAATACGGCTCATTACACTGCGCTGCGAAATCTATCCGTCAAAGTACACGATAATATGAACATACATTGCAGCCGTTTTATGCACACAGCCGGTTAATTGATTCGACAAATGTTAATGGCTCGCTGTTAATTTAGCGGATGACGAGCATCCTGCATTAAAAACAAATTAATCACTCTAGAGAAAATGCAAATACAGATAGTCCCTCAAATCACCTAGGCTGTAAACTTGCAGCTGTATGATGATATTATCAGACCAAGATTTGTTATTTACCACGAGATAAAATCAAAATTTTGAAATTGCTTTAACGTTACTGAGCAGCAATTGTATCTCTCGTTCAAAAGTAGCCCAAGATTTGGCACGGCCGTCTGGTCTAGTGGTCAGAGTTCCTGGTTCCGAAACTAGACGTTGCGGGTTCGATTTCCGATGAGAACATATATTTGTGTGATGAACACCTGTATTTCTTCCTTAATATTGGATGTCCTATGTTTATATATATGTATCTATCTATATAAGTATGCATATCGTTGTCTAGTGCCCATAGTACAAGTTTTGCTTAGTCTGAATCCAGGTTAATTCGAGTGGAACTGTCCAAAGGTATTTATTTACTTTTGCAAGCGCTCGTAGATATAGCTACGTTACCACACCACCATAACGCTTTGGCACTTATTTAGAACAAAAAAATAACAGTTACCTCCTAAAAATCCATATGTGACCATCATCATAGGCACACTCCTGCTGAAGGTGGAGAGGATGAAGGCTACCGTCGCTATCAAGGAGCCAGCGACGCACACCGCCCGACACCCATACTTGTTGCATAACGCCGACACAACGGGACCTGTGGCAAACATAATTACATTTCAGAAATCATTAACTCTAAGGTAATATTAAGATTTGCTTGGAAACGTATTACAAGTATAGAGGGGAATAAGATCTTGAACAAAAACAATATACAGGAAAGGACGAAAAAGAATGTCACAGAACAACACTTCTTTTCAGCGAGGTTCCCATTTAGTGGGCGCAACGTGACAGGCCAGAACGGCGATCATTCTTTGAACGTATTTTACTAACTGAGCTTCAATGGAAAACAGCAATATCGACTCTACTACTAAGTAAACAAACCCAAGTTGACTCAGAGTTATTTAAATGATTTTATTGATTACGAAAAACCTACAAATTTAAGTTTACAATGCATATGCCTACCGAATGAATATCTCCAACTTGTCTTTACGAGGTTTCATAAGTGACCTAAAATTCGCGTTGGAAGCCATGACCGACTCTATAAAAGCTCGGGTTTAAACCCACATACATAAAGTCGATCGCAAGAAAACTGCCCGAGTTCCAGTCAGTTCATCAATCAATACACGTAACACAGGCTGATGAAGAAAATACCGTACGATATAATATATAATCTAGATTTAGCAATAAAACTTGTGATTTTTGTGATGTCATGTTACGACATCTTGCTTAGTCTCCGTTGACATTTTACGTTTGTGGGTGCAAACCAGATTTCGTAAGCTAATTTAAACTAGAATTTTAGTTTATGTTCATTTCATTCAAAACTTTACCCTTGATCTACCTATCCCTTCGTAGAAAGACAACATCAACAAAACCAACGTTATAAATAAGACGTGTCACGTTGTACTTAACTTATGCGAAAACCATTCAAACATACTTACTACTGAAAAGTACTATAAGATATTTTTTTTATAGCAATCAATTAAATAAATAACGCCGTGGTGGCCGAGTGGTTCGAGCAGTTGCCTGCGACGCAAAGGTCGCAAGTTCGAATCCCGACTGTACCAATGAGTTTTTCTGAACTTAAGTTACAGTGATTAGTCACACCACGAGCTTAACGGTGAAGGAAAACATCGAGAGGAAACCTGCATACGTCTGAGAAGAAATTCAAAGGCGTATGTATAGTCGTGCAGGAGTAACGGCGATGGACTCGCCATCTGTCACGTTGGCACCTAATATACCTCTGGCGGAAAGTGGGTGTGTGGGTATTACCTGTACACCTCTGCCTACCCCTTCGGGGACCCTTGTGGGAAGGCGTGAGGATATATTATTATTATTTATATTATATAATCAATTAATTATATTAACTTTTTATGTGGGCCGCATGATTGAAGGAGAAATAGTAAATTATTAAAAATACTGTAAAAAAACTTAAAAATTAATAGAAACACGGCTATAATAATTGCCTATAGGTAATTAACGTAATAACAATTATACATATAAAAAAACTGTTTGACTTTGAGACCTTCATAAATGGTGACAAGAGTCACAAATCAATCAGATTTTCATTATTATGCAGATTGTCGAAGTTTTTTATTTTAAGGTAGGTAAAGCATCAAACCTAATGGGTAAACAAGGACACTAAAAGTTAAAAAATACCTATAACATCATCACGTTGCACGTTACCAAGAAAAACGTTTATAAATAATTGCAAATTGAACACCTTGGTATCAAAACCTAAATACAAAACACGATCTCAACATCTCATGTATCATTTAAATACTTGCAATTCAGTTCAAGGGACGCGACTACGCACATTTATAAGCAATAAAGTCTGTATACTTATAACATAAACTTATACTTTTAAAGCGTTCAGCTTAATAACTGTGTAATGAGAATTCTGTTTGTTATTGCGAAATGTTCCTCTGGACATTTACGTCAACGTTCCATAAACAAATTTTTGCATTGAAACTTTCGACACGAATTTCGTGCAATGTGACCAAAAATTTCATTACATTTGGGAAGCCTTAGATGATTGGTCCGATTCTAACAACAGTTTGCCCTATCAAGAAGTAAGAAGTGACTTGCTTGCACAGATATGAAAGTAGAGATAAACGGCCCCAACCATACATGGTACTTAAAAAATATTCCGAAACATCTTCATAGCAAAGAATGCATCAGAGAACGCTACTCGAAAAGGTAATGCGATCCAGATTAACTTATCAGAAGTGACCATATTATCCACATACGATCAAGTGCTTCAATCAGGTCAATGACAATTTAAAATTATTATTGATAACACGTGATTGTAACAAAGCATTAGATAAAACGAATATAGGCAATCAAGCAATGTAACTAGCCTACTTATTTACTGCGTAACAAAATTTTGATAAAAGCTATTTTCGCTTGGTGATAATTTCAATGGTATCACGGAGACTTAACTGATTGCGACTGAATTATAAAAGCTTATCTTTATCGGTGTAAGTATGTTTTGAATAAGCGCAAAAACAGTACTAGGCTTGATCATCTATCTAGATACTACACTTGATCCTTGAATATTGCTACTGTACTAAGCTATCGAATAGAGGTAGGGAACAAAGAAATCTCCACCTCCGAAGATCGCAGCATGATAGCAGCCCGGTCTGCAAGTAATCGGTAACCGTTCCCTATAGCCGCTTCCAAAAGTCAAACTTGAGTATTTTACTGAGCGGAGTCGCCGACTGCCGAATACTGTTGACACAGGAACGAACTCCCAACACGGACTTTATACCTTTCTCCAGCACTATTCTTTGTAAGGTTAAAAAAACATAGTTCACCGCAAGAACACAAAATCAATCAGTAAGCAGTTTCCTTTGTCTGCGATACCATGTATGGTCGGGCCGTACTAATTTCGTGCCCAACTGCTGCACGTATAGCACCACCAGAGATGTGTATAGGGAAAGCCTATAGACGCGAGTAGCAACCTCATCATATTTACATACATTTCTGTATTTATATGTGTATACTTGCTGTATTGTAAAAAAATATATATACATATATTCCTTCGTGTTGATACACAATGATTGAATTATTTACCTATAATCAAATTACTTGGCTGGAGACAATGTCTTGCTAGTTATAATAAAATAAATAAACTATGCACATAAATATAAGTACCTTCGCTATATTTCCAAACATTCGAAGCGGTACAGATACACGGATATGTAGTCACAGCCCATACGCATCAAAGTACATACATATAAACACTGTTCATGCTGCAGTTTGCATAAATAATGGACGCCTGCACTGCAACGTGACCCGAATCGATAGGCAAGACGGACATGTTTGATTAACGAGGCGCCTAAATAGGAAGAATGCTAAAATGATCCATCAATTGCTGCCCTTGATTAAGATCGCGCGTCACAGATGGGAGGATATACGACGAATATAACCATAGAAGAACCAAAGACGTATTTTTTCTTCGAATATTTTGTTTGATTTGAATATGTTGTCAAGAAAATGATAATATTAGAACTACGCAAAAAATACTCAATCAAGTCTAGTACTATACATACAAGCGAATATCGATATTTTTTCGAATCAAATAGTTTCTTTTACTAAATCTGCCAATTAAATAAATTTTTGATGCCATAACAAAGGTGTGAATATACGAAAATAAGTATATTGTCACAGCACGTTAATAAGCCGTTGTCAATTGTTTTGACATAACAAATGGTACAATATCATCAGCTTGGGCAAGAAACCATGGTAATCAATTTTGAACTGTATGACTCTTGCCCAAGTATCAGACCTTTTCAATGTTTGAACGGATGTGACGTAGAGAGACAAGGAGTGTTTATCCCATTCCTTTGTTCACTTAACGTCACTCAAATACTTATACATTACATATGACAATAAGTAATTTATATCAATAAATTAACTCACCAGCCGCAAGATAAACTCCAGATAGCAAACTGCCGACCCACGCGACAGTCCCTTTGCCTTCGCCGAAGTATGTGACTAACTCGGGCAGGAATATGCCGAATGTGTAGGCAATGCCGTCGACGATCAGGTTGCACATGAAGGAGGCGAAGACGACCACCCAGCCGTAGCCGCCGTCAGGTGGTGGCGGCAAAGCGCTGTAGTCAAAAGCGTCGTCATCATCCGCATCCGGTGCGGCTGCTTCCGCCGTCAAGCGCGCAGCCTCCTCGCATGATGTCTCACTTTCAGTCTGCAAGCACAAATAAACATTAATACATACGCCTTTAACAGTTGTGTATTTGAAAGGTAATATCACTACCATATTAAATTTAATTAGTCGAGAGAAATGTCTTCCAAATTAAACACTAATAGGTGTGAACGTGTGGACGTGTCCAGTGTAAGCAATGCAGTGACACAGTCGGCAGTCCCTGGATACGAGCTTTACATTTGTATAAATAAATAATTTAATAGATCGTCCTTAACACCACCTTCGCTGTTGGTCAGGGTAAATATGAGATGAATGGGCGGCTACTACTGTTGTATATCGCTACTATTTCTCAATTTGATAATCAGTCATAGGCAAATATGACAGACTCACCACATAAATGTTTATTTAGCCGGCTTTTACGCTCGCATAAAAATTAACGTACCGTATATCTAAGAGCACTACGTCATAACGGTTTAAGTATTATTGTGCGTATTTAGCTCAGTTTCATTGTCGCCAATCGTAAATTTTCTTCCTAATAAAATCATTGCTTTAATGATTCTGAGCGGAACTCGTCACTGTTTCGGTCTCGTTAGGCCTTTTCCTTCTGTTTCGTGTGCATATAGTACATAATTATATCGAATTACAAAGGGAATGAGGTACATTTTCTTATAACTGTATCTACACTAATGATATAAAATAAAGCATATGTTGTATGTAGTAAGTAGTACATATAACTTATGCTTGCAGATGCGCAACGAATAGTTTGATTTAACTGCCATTGTCATGGATACGGGAATGTATCATTTATTATTAGCAGTTACTGCAAGGTTTCGTTATCACGTGGTGATTTATGTTACGAGTACAAAGAGTACTGCTTATCATTAACTCAGCAGTTCGAGGACAATGAAATATTCACCCAGGATCACAGACATCTATTATCATCGTTTTAATTAGACCTATTAACTTCTTCGGAGTCGTCGTTAATTACCTATCTCCTTAGCTTCCCCCCTCCTGCAGCAGATGTGCTCTGCAAGTAAGGTGCATGGATGGCTTTCTATTAAGGCAACTTCGACACAAAGAGTCTGCGTCTGCGACACAAAGATCGCAATCGACAAGTTCGAATCCCGTCTGTACCAATGTGTTTTACTGTACTTAAGTACAGTGACTAGTCAGTCACACCACTAGCTTTACGGCATATGTCTAATAAGCCAATCAAAGTCGTGCTTGAGTAATGGCGATGTACTCGCCATCAATCACGTTGGCACCTAGAATAAATGTCTGGCGGAAAGTGGTTGTGTGGGTCCCTTGTGGTCCCTCTGGGACCCTTGTGGGAAAGCGTGATGATATATAACAGGACGACATTTAGCGATAAAAGCCAGGATTGACGACTCATAGTGCTCTCCAATTCAAATATCCGTCGGTTAAAATGGAATAAATTGAATTTCAATGCCTAATTGTATATTTATCGCCATACATCGAGATAACAAAGGAAAATTGCGATAAACATTAATACAACGCCAATTTTATCAACCATTCAAACAATTCAGACGGATATTGAATGGGAACAACTAAACTGAGGAGTCTTTTCTTCCAACGAGTAGGTGCTACAATGCAATTTATCACCTCTTTGTGTTCTTATGCAAGTGGCGCAACTGCATTTATCTACATTAAAGTTTCGGAGTTTGTGAGATGGTTTTTGGGAAGTAATGAACTACTGAACAAAGACAGACCTACCAATCTTGGATATTTTTGAAAATGTTCTATTAGATAGCATGTTTATGTCAGAAGGCTAGCGGTAATATTATAATCATGCTATTACCCCAGGGAGCGGGCAGCAACCATACCTAAATAGGAATTTAATGCTGGTGAAACCGCGGGGCCCTGCTAGTTGGTGCTAAGTGAAATGTGTGAATTAACTAGAATAGGAAACCCCTTTTTACCCATAATAAATACAAAAAGTTGCGTTTACATTAAACGCTCTCGCAGCTAGTAATCTGATTTTCGGGCCGAGATGTCTTAAAATAGAATGCGAATACGCGGTGTTGGAAATAGACGTCGTCCGCGTGTACCAGGTTAAACTAATTTATAAATCGTTGTTTATACTCTTCACGTGAATGGAACCATCCCGAAGCATAATCCAATCTCCCATGGATATACCAATGTTAATTAATAAAAACAATGTGCTAGACACGAGCATGACTCACGCGCTTAATATGAGAGGAAAATTTACGCAAGGAAGTGTTTATTGGGCGGAGATTAGTGTTACTCCAACGGTACAAATATTTGTGTAACTTAGTACTAGGCAGTTCAACGACAACATGTCCTTTCAATGCAGAGATTATTACTGGATACATTATAGGTATATTATAGACAATGGCGAGGTCATCAGACCATTTGTCATACAAAATGTTTGATCATTAATCATTTATATAACTCGAATGTACAGTTTGATGCCTCAAGATTTCGATAGCTTTGTTCTATCGTATGTATATGATTGTTAAATATACTTGTTATCAAAATACATTCAGAATTAATTATTAATTTCTAAATCGTTGATCAGAGCGTTACATTACAGATTGAATAAGCCCTTTTATAAATAATAATATGTCCTCACGCCTTCCCACAAGGGTCCCCGAAGGGGTAGGCAGAGGTGTATAGGTAATACCCACACACCCACTTTCCGCCAGAGGTATATTAGGTGCCCTTTTATCGTCCTGAATAAACGTCTTACGCCTAATTATTAATTTCTCATCGATCCATCACTGTGTAAATGATTAAAATGATTATCTTCTTGTAGGAAGTAGTAGCTTACCTTGCCTGTGTTTACAGCGCAAACTGGCTGTGCATGGTAAATTATTGTATAAATATTTACTCCTCTATTACACAATATATTGTTCTACACAGATCCTACAATACTAGGAATATTATTAATGTGATAGTTTGTGAGTATGTATGTTCTTCTCTTCTTCACGCAAAAACTACTAAGCGGAATTAGATGAAATTTGGCACACATATAGATTACTAGTTTATGCCCGCGGCTTCGCCCGTGTGGAGTTTGAAAAAGTAGCTTATGTATTTTCCTGCTAAAAATCGGTTCAGCCGCTAATGCCGTGATAGAGCATCATACTTTATAATATTAGAACATTGAATTTTCGAGTTTAAAAAAAAAAGTAGCCAAATCGGTTCAGCCGTTTTGCCGTGATGGAACCGCAAACATCCAAACTTACAAACTTTCACATTTATAATAGGTATTAGTAAAAAGTAAGATTAGCTGGATTAACAAATGGGATATGTTTTATTCTAGAAAAATCTACCAATAAAATCAACTCTAAAACAGGTGGAACTACGTGGTGCTGCAATTTAATAATATGGTCTAACGTTCTGTACGTCATTGGTGAAGAAGGTCGATTTTACTTAGGGCTCATTTAGAAATAAGAGAAATACCCAGAAATACCATGATATCTTCGGAAAATTAAGCATCCCTTGGTTAGATTCTCCACGGCGTGTATTTTAGTCCAACTTTCAGCAAAAAACTATTGTATATGTCAACTTAAAAATTACATACCTATTTGAAAATATAAAAAAATTACTTACAGCTATGCTATACTTAATTAAATAAATGTTACACTGTAGGCTCAAGAATAATTGCCTTTAATTGCCAATAAATGCCCTTGTATGGATAGCACTTTCAATTAAATCAATAAAGTTGTTATAAGTAATTACAGTTTATAATTTATTAGTATGCAATATTAATGCTGAAAGTATGTAACAACTACATAGTCTTATATTTTTTAATAATACTGCCTCATTCCAGTAATCGAAGGCAACAAATAGAACAAGGAAGCGAGACTAACCTTATAATTGCAATTATGTGCATTATTTGCTGTTATTATACGTTTAATGTAATAATTCGTGCATGCCTTGACAATTCAAAACAGCTCTATGATTCCGCATTAAACTAGGAAAAGGAAATTTTACCTATATCTAACCAATATTACCTACCTCACTGGTGGACATAGGTCTGCCCCAGTTAAATCACTTTAAATGGTTTTATTGTATATTGAATGATCAAAATCGAGAGTATTGCACTGCAGTTTGTATTTTTTTTATATATATTCTGAGGCCTTCCCATTAGCCACGCACCCATTTTCCGCCAGAGATATATTATTATTTTAATCGTGAGTTATAGCTTTTTCGATAAATCAATAAGTTCCTCATACAACACAACCACTGTACCTCCTTAAGGTTTTTTAAAATGCTTTATTCTGCAAGCTCTGAATATTTTGCTCTAATGGTATTTTGAAAGTGCTTGCATCCACTGAATATATTTCACCCATATCACATTGTTGCGGAATTCCGTGTCGGTCGAGAAAAATAATACCTATGATATCGTTGCTTGTTGCAACGTTGCTTGCAAGTTGCTTGTTATAAAACAACTAGCTGTCCCGCCCAGCTTCGCTCGGGTGAAAAAGTTAAATTGCCCGTAACACGATCGCAGCGCCACCTATTGGGTCCAATTGTAAATCTAAACCATTCTCGAATCTAGCTTAAGACACACAGAAAGCTTCGCCCGGGTAAAAAGGTAAAATTCTTGAAACTCGATCGCAGCGCCACCTATCGGGTCCAATTTAATATAGCCTATGTTACTCGGGGATAATGTAGCTTTCCAAAGGTGAAAGAATTTTTGAAATCGGTCCAGTAGTTTCGGAGCCTATTCATTACAAACAAACAAACAAACAAATCTTTCCTCTTTATAATATTAGTATAGAAGACATTGTTTTCATAACAAATTCCAAAACGTGTCCCAAACAAGTGCTAGCTTCCAGGGATATAGATATAAATATATGTCTTATCATAGCCAGTATGAAGCAACGCAGGACGATCGTGTCCAGGCGGCTAGCGCACGTGATGTCGTTTGCCGTTAATTGATTAGTAGCGCACGCTTGCCGCAAGCTGCTTAAGACTATTGTTAACATTGAGGCCTGTATATTAAATAAACACATCACTTCTTACAAGAGCTGCGGTGGCCGCGTAAAGATTGTAAATCCCGACAGTACATTGACGAGTAGGGACAGTGATTAGCCAAACCACGAGCTTTATAGTTAAGGAAAACATCGAACGGAAACCTGCATAGTTGAGTAAAGAAATTTAAAGACGTAAGCTATACATGTACCTATAGGTCTTTGCCTTTTTCTCAGACGTATGCAGTTTTCCTGTCGATATTTTCCTTCACGGTAAAGCTCGTTATGTGCCTATGCCTATGTTATATGATAATAATGATCGACAAATTCCTTATCTCTCAAACTTCTTATTTATTACTTAAAACTTGGAAAAAATGTAGTAGGCAATTGCCCTATAAGTAATTACACGACACAGTTTGCGCGCCTCGTGACCCAGTAGGATAATTGTAGCAGAGACACTTACGATTCTTGGACTAATAGCTATTTGTTCCAATTTTAAGTATGTTACAAATACACATTAGTTGAATGAGAAGAATTACGACACCCAATATCAGCACCGGAGTAACGGACTAAATTGCTCAAATAACACATCGTTTGACTTACCATATTATAAGAGAAAATAAAATCTATACACACTTTCAAATGTCACAAGAAAACTTCACCATACACCCACTTTTGCCGCATAATCGAATAGAAATGACAGTTGATAAGGGCAAGTAAGTATCTATAGTAATTCGATAATTTGATATCTTTAATCAACACCGATATTGATAGTCCATACGATTGGAAATAAGTAAGTAGCGAACATTACATTTGGACCAAACAATCATTTTAATCACATAGGTAAATGTAGACTTTCATAGCCGAAGGCTTTCATAGTTGAAAGCTTTTAACTTTTATAGATGAAAACTTTCTAAGATAAAAACTTTAAAAGGTGACAACTTTAAAAGATGAAAACTTTAAAAGATGAAAACTTTAAAAGTTGAAAACTTTAAAAGATGAAAACTTTAAAAGATGAAAACTTTAAAAGATGAAAACTTTAAAAGATGAAAACTTTAAAAGATGAAAACTTTAAAAGATGAAAACTTTAAAAGATGAAAACTTTAAAAGATGAAATCTTTCAAAGACGAAAACTTTCGGTGATTAAAACATTCGTAATCGTCAAGCTTTCTGTGCTTCATCATGCATTCCACATCCATTCTTCAGTTCACATTACCACTGGTTATCTACCAGGCTACTTTATATTATCCAGTTTTACATATGCTTCAAGTGCTACTAGCTTTTTAGCACCTACCTACGTACCGTGCTAGCTACACGTTCAAAGACTATTCAAAGTTGCTATAAAACTCAATAGAGGTACAATTACCAAGCTGGTTCGCAAGTACCTTCGCAAGTAGTGGCAACAATTACATTACATATTAACGTAATATAATGTGTGCCACGTGTCCAATATATAAAAGGTTTCAATAATAAGTGGCCTGAATCAAGCGACCATTTACCTATCAGCCCAACCAATTAATGTCGATGTTTATTATTGAAACTTAGTCCATAGAACGCGACTACTAGCAAGCTACAAGTTGGATGACAGACACCTTGATAACATTATAAGATTGTATCTGCTCTGTAACAGTATTTAATTCGCAGAAAATATATGGCGCGAAAGTCGTGGGAAAAGGGCAGAGGAAGATCACGATCCAACAATGCTCGAGCATTAGAATGTCAAGAGTACTCGCTCTCGCGCTAACTGGCGCTCTACTCTCTCTGCCTATCCCCGTGAGGGCCTCTACGTGATATTATGTATGAATTTATATTGAGCACCATCTGACTGTAGCCTATGTTCAACCGAATAGAGCTCGTAAGTCAACCCGGCTTAGGGTACATCGTCGAACAAAATAACAGGAGAGTTACCATGCCCGAAAACATATTACATATATGTATGTATGGCTTTGAATTAATTGTGATAGCGCTGGTACTATCGAGCCTTATCATTGGCTAATTACTGTCTGGCACGAGCCTCGTATAATTAAGATACACATAACGTGTTATAAAGTAAGTTCGTTTAATCACATAATAATTAATCGTTCTGTAATATAATATTTTGTTGTAAGTTTCACAAATTATAACATTTTATATCAGGAAGATTGTTTCTACCTGCGAATTTGATAAAGTTTTGCGATTTACTTATTCGTTACAAATATGATAAATGCCTAGTAATATGATATGCTGTGAACAGATAAGTAAGATAGTAATAAGCCGGATTGACCTTATTCATCCAAGGATAGACAGATTTGGCAATATTTGCTATTGTCTTTTCACAAGAGTGCGAATGGGACAACTGGATGTATTAAGCATTCTTAAATAATGACAAAATTATACTAACTATGATGCACAGTTACTTATAACGACTGCTTCAATAATTTCCCTGAATACCACAAAAAAAAACAGTGCTTGGATTACATTTCCGCCGTATCGCCTGGACTATTAGTTAGCTCCTGGCTGCGGAGCTCGAGTTCGCGGTTTCGATAGCAGCTGGGGGCGGATATTTGTTTGATAGCCACATTATGAATCTTAGTCATATTGTTATTTATGTATATATCTATCCATATATTTATACCGTTATTTAGGGACACTACTTTGTACAATTTGGGTCTATGTCAATTTGTGTGGAATAATCCCTCTAGGTATTATTATAATTTCTTACTTGTATGTTTAAGTGTAATTTCATCCAAGTATGTACAGTATCTATCGCCGATATCTAAACCACAGGCTCTGATTCGTTTGGTATCAGTTAGATTTGTGCGATATCCACATCAAAACATATTGTTTCTACTGCAAAGACACTTTTCCACGCTCACTCTTATAATTTATGGATTACTATAAGGGGGCCTTGAATCGGTCCGCACGAAGGTCTATCGAAGGTTTCGTCGCAACCTTGTACAGGACGGCCATTGTCAATGACGTGTTTATTCGATCGATTCTAATTTTATTTTAAAACCGAGTACTTCCGTTCATACTTTAACATCCCTTCCATCATAAAGTTAGGGATTGAATCATGTTAATATAAGAATTGTGAAAGCTTGTAAGGATGTTTGTTACTCAATCGCACCAGAACGGCTGAACGGGATTGCATGAAATTCGGCGCAGAGAAAGATGATTAGCTGGACACAAAAAAATTAAAATGAAATCAAGTTTTGCGCAAGTAAAACCGCTTGGCTTGGCTAGTAATGAGTAAAAAGGTCGAAAAATCCAACCCTATAATGTATTTAGCGTCTTGTCGCTAGAGCTTATATAAAAAAAAAATTACATACGATACGTATAATGTCCAAATATTTTTAGGGCTCTAGCGGTGGGCAAAACGTTTTTAATACGTGGCTAAATCATCCTAAGGCCCAGTGAGACAATGTACTTTATCTATTTGCAAGAACAACTATATTAAATCACATTTACATTTGATTCAGAATGCCTTTCGTAGCTCATCTGTATTAGGTGGAAAATAAGCTTTCAATGGCTTATAAAAACAAAATTGCTTTTAATGCATTTGATATAACTTTGCAAACAAGTGTCATAAATGCCTTGGTATATTTTCATCCGCGATAAATTAAGATAAGACTCAGGTGTCATTTTCTTTCAGATAAGGTAAGCAGGTATTACATAAACTAAATACCTTTTAGTTATCTTTATTAAATGTATTAGTGCATTCGCATTACATTACGTTAAATCTTGTATGGTATGTTTTGTCAATCCTAGAATAGTATTTTTTAAACAATAACGTGAAATTTAGGTATTACCATCAATATAGTGGGCATGGAATACGTTTAATCTTACTTCTAACAAATTATGGTTCTAAAACAACCTATACTATCGTGTACCTATACACCTCTGCCTACCGCTTCGGGGACCCTAATGGGAAGGCGTGACGATATATATATACCTATATACTTTTAACATAATTCTAAGGATGAGTACAGGACATTGTTTACACACATTTACCTACCAGAACATCAAGAGCACTTGATAATAGCGAGCCTGTAGGAATAGGCTAATGAATGTGGATGAAGAGAAAGAGGTCTCATAGTCTAGACAGAACTGATGCACAGAGCATACAGAATTAATCATATGATTAATTTTGTAAGTATTTTGAATAAAGTATTGCCGTACTTGATACCAAATAGATGTGTATAGAAAATTTATGACATTATTAACGATATTCTGTCATTGATAAAATAATGACCGCATAACAGTTTGTGCCAATTACCGGCACACGCGCGCCATTCGGGTCGATTACGAAACAGGGACGAATTACTACCGAAAGGAATCCAAGTATGTACCTACTTTGTTAGAAATTCAACATCATTTAAATACAGGTTTTATTCACTTTTCTCAGTGCAAATTACGATTGGTAACCTAAAATGTAGGCCAGCTTATTTCATAATAGATAAGATTTCAAACCTAATTCAAATGAAAATTTTAGGGCTTTTTTGTGCTACCTCACAAGTTCAATATCAATAGAATTTATAGATGAACATGTCGGACGTGTATTAGTAATTTTCATTTTCTTTTTAACTTTATCTGATGAAAACTATCATTATTATCATCACATATACCATCAGTATTATTATCTACATGGCTACATGAGCTTAAATAACATGGTACTTAAACATAGAATAAATACTAGCTTTTCACATCAAATATAAGTAGTCAGTGTAAATTAAGGAGTCTAATTAACTACAAGCAGTTGAATATATAATCAACATCCACTTAAATACTCATGTCAAGGCAAGCCTTAGGACATGCAAAACAGCTGGAAAGGACATTGCAATCTTTCATAATATAAAAATTGGTTTGTTATCTCGGGATAATTGATTTATGCATTCACAGCAGCCAGGTAGAATAGCTTTCCAAACTTAAGCTATATTATAATCCAAATAAACCGTCTATGAGATCTGAGGTCTTGATCATGATTTTAAAACTTAATGGAAATAATAAACTAGATTTATTGACTTAAGCCGATGACTTCGCCATTATGGTGATATACACAATGTAAATAACTAGGTATCAATCATGGAAAGATGTAATATACCTGAGAAGTTAATATTTGCAATTTGACATAATTAAAAAGACAATATATTTATGACCTATAATTGTAATTTATTACACACCTCACTTAATGCATATAATTTACAGAAGATATGTATAAAATGAATTCTTCACAAGTACCCAAGGAAACACAACAACAACTCAATACAACTATTTTTCTAACTGCATACCTGCTAACTTCATTTGTTTAAAAAGTCCTTTAATAAAATCAAGGTTAGGTTTACGTGCTGGGCCGTAAAAGCTCACAATGATCTTAATGATATGTCCAGTGGCAGATATTGAAACAAAGCTATACTGAAAACAAAGGCAGACTTTATAGCTCTCACAATTTCAAGTATCCCGCAGAGCTATGAATTCATGTCCATCCTTATGAAATATAAATTGTGGCAAACATGATTTGAAAAATCTTGGGTGCAAACTCATCTATCAGCACTGATGTCTCTTAAAAACTTTGTTTAAAGTTACTTTTGCAAGACACTGGAAGAATAATAAATCTAATCAAGTAGAGATTAATTATGAATTATGTATTTATTAATCAATGGTTTTTTTCTCTGGATTTTGGCATCAATACTATCTTAGTACCTAATTAGCTATTTTAGTATGTAAATAAAGAATTCTATGTTTACATGTACAGCTTTAAATACAAAAGAAACGTAACCTCAAACTATCTAATTATAGACGAATACAAGCAAACCCTTGGCATAGAGATGTTGAGAGGTATTAAATGATACTTACCCTGGAAAACGTTCTCAGCCGATTGATACGAGGGTTTGATGGAGCATTATTCAGGGACACCTTTGACATCTTCGCCTTTTTTTCTACTCTCGTTACACGTACACAACTATAGAGGACGCTAAGTCACCACTATATCTAGCACTGAATGTTGGTCACCACAACAATTTAAAAACGCAAATAAATGGGAATTATTATTTGTTTCAAAAACCAAAACAAAGGCTTTTATGCAGAATTGTTACAACCCCATCTTGTTATTGGTAAAATAAATGTAGTTGATATAAAATGACACATAAGACAATCAATTAAAACATATTTAAGGTAAACCTGGCAGATTTCTTTATTTAATTTATAATTTTTATTTATTTTCCAACGAAACACTACGTATGACAGATGTGCTCGCCAACCTGTGCGACTGTAACGTTTCGTTTAACAGAAAAACACGCAACAAACGCGGCCGGCACAACACAAGACACAAACAAGCTCCGTTCTCGCCTCGATCGTCACCTCACGCCGTGCGGTCAGACCGACAACTGTCAAAATTTCAAACAGAATCCGCGCCAAGCTCTTCGGCGCGAAAATTGTATTAACGATAACGACGAGCATTTTCTTTTTGATGTAGGTTTTAGTATCCCGAATATGATGACAGATTGGCTAAATTACTTAATATTCCTTATTTACGCAGTTTTCTTATAGAATAGGCTAATTAACATTGCAGGTGCGATTAGATGTATCCTAATTAGTGTATGTACACACAGCCACTTTTTCCTCGAGTTATATTTAAGGTGCTCATGCGACAGATGACGAGTCCATCGCCATTTCTCAAGCACGACTATGCATTGAATTTCTTCTTAAACGTTTGCAGATTTGCTTTCGATGTTTGCCTTTACCGTAAAGCTTGTGGTGTGACTAATCACATCACGGTACTTAGTTAGTTCAGAAAAACTCATTGGTATAGTAGAGTTTCGAATTTGCAAGCTCTGTATTGCAGGCCACTACTCGAACGACACAGCCACGACGTTTCTATTTGTTATTAATATATATTTTAATTTTATTATGTACTAGCTGTGCCCGCGACTACGTCCGCGTGGAAAAGTGACATGGGCAGCATTTTTGAATATACATTTTGATTTACTTTGTACATGTTACGAAAAGCTTACCACATTCTATTATTGAAAAACCACATCTAAATCGGATAAGCCGTTTCTCAGATTAGCGTGCACAAACGCATAGACAAACAGACAAACAGACAAAAATTCTAACAATCAGTGTTTTGGATACTATTTGCGTTGAAAAAGGTCCCTATCACATTTTTTCTCATATATCTTCCATGTACAGACAGCGATCAGTTACATTTTTATTATATGTATAGATGTAATTACGACACCATAATTGAGTACTTTGACTAGTAATGTAAAATTAATTCACATTTACTGCGTGGTTGAATATACATAATTCAAATTATATTTAAAACCAAACTTAGTACGTATTAAGTACGTAGGTTGTCATTATGTATATAAATAATTTATAAATTTCAATGTAAAGTTAGACTGCAGTCGTATTATGTACACTTGCAGTACGTACTCCAACCTACCAAGGATGACCACTCCGTGTCTTAAGGCATACAGGCAGTAATAGGTAGTTCAAAAAGCGCGAAATTCGCACATAAACACATGTCATCACGCCGAGTCTCTCACGTGGTAGCCAAAGAGAGTAGAGCGCCAGTTCTTTCGCTTCATTCACAATCATCTTCATACATGCTGACCGGTTTCGTGTACCTACTCTTGAGGTTACCATCCTTGTCTGACTGATCGATTCTATCTAGTTACTCGAAGTTGGAACGTGGTCTTCCTTTACCTCTTCTTCCACAGATTTTGTTACCACGGGCAGTACTCCCTATTGGATAATTCTTATGCGTAAAGTTATCGCAGTCGCTATCGCAGCTCAAGAAAGCAGAAACAAACAAGACAGAAAGTGATATTAAATGAAGATAGAAACTGACCAATATTCATCAATAACAACTTAAATTCTTCCTACTTTCCCCGTTGCTATTTATACATATTTACCTAAAAATATTTTAAAATGAAAGAAAGATATTAGAACCAGGATTTTAATTAGAATTGTAATGTGTAAAAATATCTGTTAATTCCATTCAAAAAAGTTTACTCGAGTTTTCTTAATATCGATATTTACGGAATAATTGAAATTGCGCAAGTCCAATGTACTTGGCCGGTTTATGTAACCATTTCTTTTAAAATTCGAATATTTAAAATATTCGAATAAAAAAAATCTACTCTTGAGTACGATGATGAGTGAGATGAGAGTGGCGTGTAATGAACGTATGCAAACATTATATATTTCCTACTGCAGTGTACTCGTTAGGTAACGTACCAATGAATTTTCGGTGGGATTAACGTGAATGCGGGGTTCTTCGTCGTCATCATCTGGGGTATACTCGGTGCCGGCAGTCTGTCCCATGGTGCGTGCGTGGTGCGTGTGACGCGTGCCGTGGACCTCGCTGCGGCGTGGCCGCGAGCCGCGCGCGCCTTTGTCGCGCGTCCACTGCCGTGTTTCCTCCTCGCTATTCCCACAGAGCCCTAAGGTGGTAGAGATGAGTACAGGTCGATTACGATTTTCGATCGAAAAATGTTTTAAATTCTGATTTTTTTTATTCATATTTTATAAAGGCATATCAGCTTTTACAACAAAAAAAACCTACCCTATTAAACATACCTTACGTTACCTATACTTATATAACTTACTATACGTAATGTTCCGGTGGGTCGAGAGCCTGGTAACCTGTAATACAGGATCAACCTAGCACAGGCACCAGTCTCTCACAAAGGCGCGATTCACTAAGTTAACTGTGTGTCGCTTATACTGTATGTGTAAGTTCCCTAGTCGCGTGTTAAATGTTATGTGACCAGTACGGTGTAAAGCACAAACTGGTCATCCTGGAATCGCAGCGCCTACTTAAGCTTTTTGGCAAATAAATGTAAGTTGGAGGTTTGGGGCAGACCGCAAAAATTTTAAAGATGAGCTTTTGTTACGCCGATCTCTTTAAAGTAGCTAGTCGCAAGTAGGTAAGGTAGCTGATATAGTTGTCTAAACCCGAATTATATAGTTGTGTATTATACGTCTGAGAAGAAATTCAAAGGCGTATATTATGTATAGTCTTGCTTGAGTAACGGCGATGGATTCGCCATCTGTCACGTTGGTACCTAAAATATTCCTCTGGCGGAAGGTGGTTGTGTGGGTACTACCTATACACCTCTGCCTACCCCTTCGGGGACCCTTGTGGGAAGGCGTGATAATTATATACTTATATATTGTTATAATAAATATGTACTTGGTAAACCGGTAACTTTGGCCAATGATATAAAATTGACAAATGGGATAATACGGGCAGTTCACCCTACTACCTACTCTCCAGTAGTGTTTAGTGGTGCTTTATACTCATATAACGTAAAAAATTGCAAAGACATCGATATCGCCGCAGTACAACCCTAAACGTGCGCGGTCGATACAGCAGGCGCAGGCCCGCTCAGCTGGGACCTCTGACAGTTGAGTACGTGAAATCTCGTTGCGGATTACCTTCAATTTGGCAATAAAAATGTTTTATTTTTACAAACGAAGCACAAATAATCGTTTTGCTGAACTACTTGTTCATTCAAATACTTATGAAAACTATTAGCTCTAAAAACAACTAACGTTAGAAATAACTTAACTAAACACAATATATAACTTTTATAAAATAAACTATGCTGTTATGTTTAAAAGGCGCCGTAGAATTAATTTGCTACACTTAATTGATACCTTGACAAACACATTTAGATATTATTTGGGTATAATAATTGACACTAAAATATTTAATTATATTTCTAAATTTTCTTATTATGTCGCTTAAAACAAATGCCATGCACAAATTCATTCCCTAGACTGCAACAAGAAATTTGAACGAAACGAGAAGCGTTTACTTAACCTTAAACATTTGTGCATTTTCAGATATCTAAATATATAGCATAGTTAATACTCTCCTCTTCTACTACTACTAACCTCTTCATCTCTCTCTCTTACTAACATTCTAAAAGTGAATGTAAGTTTGTTTGTTACGCTTTCACGTAAGAATTACTTAGCCGATCGTCATAAATTTTGTACACATATTTTTGGAGGAAATTTATACAGAAAAAAAAATTATGAAAGATAAAATGCCGTCCACGCCGACAAAGTCGCGGGCACAGCTAGTCTTAATATATATAAATTAAGTGTCATGTTGTTTGTCCGCGATGGGCTCCTAAACTACTTAACCGAATTCAATCAAAGTTGCACACAGTGTGCAGTTTGATCCAATTTAAAAGATAGGATAGCTTACATCACAATTGGACCCGATAGGTGGCGCTGCGATCGTGTTTCAGGAAATTTTACTTTTTCACCCGGGCGAAGCTGGGCTGGACAGCTAGTAATATTATAAAAGCGAATGTTTGGATGTTTCAGATGTTTGTTGCTCTTTCACGGCAAAACGGCTGAAACGATTTGGTTGAAACTTGAAATGGTGATGGCTTATACCTAGGGCTAGAGCATAGGCTACATTTGAATCCAGAAAAATCCTAAGTTCTAATATTATAAAGTATGTTGATCTTTCACGGCATAGCGGCTGAACCGATTCTAACAGGTACATAAATAAGCTTCTTTTTCGATCTCCACGCGGGCGAAGCGGCGGGAAGAAGCTAGTACTCTTTATAAATATTTTTTTTTTGCTGAACCCTGGTGAGGTTTTCCAAGAACTAAAGTCTCATAAAAAAAAAGATGTGAAAGTAGAGTATCACTTTTAAGATGGATATAATGTTTTATCGTTATATTATTTAATAACGATATCATTTTCGTCCTTTCAATATATTTATAAAATATATATAGATATATTTTTTTTTATTGTCTCTCGTAGCGTGAGTTCCGGGAACTTTTGCTACTTAACCGGGCAAAGGCGAGACCTAGGCCTCCAGCCAGGCACTATAGTGCTAAGCAACACAGCTAAGGGCACCCCCGTGTGGGGTACGGACCTCGGCTTAGGGCGTTGCTGGATCGCGAGCAAGGGAGTTGGGCTGGTCTGGTATTTTATTATGTATATATTTAGGGACGGGATTTGCGCGTCTGGCTTGGCGCGGGCCGGCGTTTGCAGTGGAGATCGGGGTTAATAAAATATTTTTTGAAGTATCTTTATACTTTCAACTCAACTCAACCACAAGTTCAAACTCGTGCTAACATGTTCATAGCGCCATCTCGTGTCGAATATGTGATTTACGACGAAAGATATGAGACGTAGTAGTAATAGTTGGCGTTAACAGATAGCAGTATCAATTTCGATTTTTTGTGTTATTATTATTATTGTTTAGAAACGAGACAAACGAGTTTTGAAACCAGATGTATTTTAATAACGCAAATTACACATCCATCTGATTATATCGTAGAATTGCCCAATAGTAATTTATACATGTCGTGTATAAGAGATTATTGGCCGTGTGGATTAAAAAGATATCTGCAACATGCCCGTTGGTGAATCAGTTTCTCTGAACTTAAGCACATACCTATATAAGTGCTTTATAACACTACAAACTTTTCGATTCGAGAAGACAAAGGGACCTAAGTACCCAACTTGAGAGACTGCTACAACTTTCCTCCGAAAAGTGGTATATAATAGGTACTTCTAGGAATGTCTTCAACATACGAGGATACATACTTTAGATACTATGTATCATAATCATAGCCCTTTCATAAATACGTAGGCATTTTACCTGTTAAGACAGTAATTTATTGCATGTACCTATATATCTTTACATCTTCTTACAAGGGTACCAAAAGGGGTAGGCAGAGGTGTATAGGTAGTATCCACACGCCCACTTTGCGCCAGAGATATATTTTAGGTGCTAAAGTGACAGATGGCGAGTCCATCGCCTTTACTCAAGCACGAATATACATACGCCTTTGAATTTCTTCTCAAGCGTATGCAGGTTTCCTATCGATGTTTTCCTTCGCACAGTTCTTATGTTCAGAAAAACTCATTGATACAGTCATGATTCGAACTTGCAATCTTTGTGTTGCAGGCAACTACTCGAAGCGCTCGACCACCACGGCTCATGTACATGTACCTAATTGATATAAATACCATTTGTGAATAGGTATGACAATATTTCCTCTGACGCATTAATAAAATAGTAACACCTACCACAGTTACATTAGGAATTTTGAGTCAAATTAATAACATTAAGTTAATTGAGTTTACACCTCGATCATTTACTAATATATTACTTTGTTCAACATACATTAGTATGATTACCAATTCAATATTTCACTATCAGAACTAGGACACTTGTGTACCGAAGCAAACGTGCCTTACGAACTTAATATGGAGGATACAGATCTGCCAGATGTCAAAACAAACACAGATAAGGATGATAAAAACACAATGTTCAGGAATCACACCCGAGATGTCATTCATACAGTAAAACCAGCAATGTTTTTTGAAAACTTTTTCGGTATGTTTCGATTCTGTGAAGTATCCGGACAACTGCAGCGACCGAGTTTAAAAATGAAGCTTTTTGGCATTAGCATATCCCTTGCCTACATCGTGGTTTACAGTACGGTCCTCAAGCTACCAGCAGCCATAACATCACCATCTAAACTTGTTGACGTAATAGAAGAAATACCATCCATTGTAATTCTCGTTCAATATGTCACATCAACTATGGCCATGTTATTCTTATTCAACACCGCCAATATACGTATATTCACAATATTCGCCGACTTAGACTGCATGCTCCATATCAATACAAACAGAGATTACTATAAAAGATCGCGGCGACAAACAATTAGGTACTTGCTTACACTTATTATTACATACTTCGTCGGCACGTTGGTGGACTTGTTAACAGAAACTGAAATAACGATCAGCAACATTGTCGCTCTTCCTATGTATTTGGTGCAGAAACTTGAGATATTAGTGTTCTGTAAACTAATTGTTATGCTACAAACTAGGTTGCAGTTAATAAACCACTATTTGACCATCTTTATTAAAGAAAAAGACAATGCTAAAGATTCAATATACACAATGTGTGGCAAGAAACTTCCAGAAAAAGAATGCAACTTGATTGGGCGTATATCAACAAAGAACACAAAGGTTAGAGAATTGGCTCTGATGTACGATACAATCGGCGGTATCTGTTCGTTGATAAACGAAGTGTTTAATTTTCAAATCTTCATGACTCTTGTGTTCACCTTCACTTCTATCGTCATCACAATTTGGACAGCACTCTTCTACTTTCAAACACCGACAAACGTTCCTGGGCCATTGACGTCAGTTGTAATTTGGTGCACTACTGCAGTATTAACAGTCGTCACAATGTCTTTTACTTGTGAAAGATTACTTGTTACACGCAACAGAACCAAGGTGTTTGTAAACAAGATCATAATGGATTACGACTTGCCAAATACAATGAGGGTTCAGGCCAAAGCATTCATGGTGTTGATTGAAGCCTGGCCTCTGCGAATATTCATCTACGATATGTTCTCCGTGGATATAACGCTGATGCTCAAATTTATTAGTGTCGCTACCACTTATCTGATCGTCATTATTCAAATATCGCATTTTGTGTAACTACTATTGTACAAAATTTGAGATTTTATACCTTTTGCTAACCTAACCTGAACTCTTATATGTTTATATGTATGTATGTCCTGTTGACTATGAACTCGGAACATCTTTAAATATTTACTGTCGAAATGAATTCAAAAATTAAATAGCATTGTACAAACACGTGAGATTTTATTGGTTTGATGCTTCAAATATTGAGAGGCTCGTCGATAATCTGATCAAGAGGTAGTAAATCAAATAACTTCTGAAGGTTCTTCATCACTGCAGCTACGCCGTATTCAACCAATGGGTCTCCGAAATCCTCGGCAATCATTCTCCAATGCTCATTCATGAATTGAACAAGCACTCGACCTGGAAACATAGGTAATTACATGTATACTAAGCAATGAAACAATCCCTTGGCTACCAGGGCATAGGTCTCCTCTCCTACACACCACGTTATGTGGTCCTATGCCAATCGCACTTATTGCATTCCCCCTATATATCTTCTGGCCATCGGTTATTGGTCTACTCGACGTTCGTTTCGCTCCTCTAGGCCACAATTATGTCACTGTATTAGTCCATCTCTCATCATTCCGTTTAGCCTTATGCAATCTTTCACGAATGATTTTGAGAATATTTGCTCCTTTCACGCAAAAACGGAGTTTACTGAACGGAGTTGGTTGAAATTTGCCAAAGGGCTTATTAGCTGGATTAGCATATAGGATATGTTTTATTACAGATGAAAATCCCAACACAAAAAATGGTTGACCGTTTTGAACCCGCCCGCAACAAAAATTTGCGAAGGGCATTTAAAATGCGTCACGATGTACTTTATTAGCGTATAACGCTCATAAATAATATATATATATGTATATATATATATATATATATATATTATATAGACATGTATGCATGCATGTACTACGTAAGTTATTAGAAATAGCTATAATTTTGGTCATTATTGGCATTGCTTTGTAAAGAATCAGTTGGTTTATACAGATAATTGTGTTACCAAACAGTAATCAGTTCACCACGAAAATATTTAAATGATACTTAAATAAATATCAGCTTTTCTCATCAATCAGCTTATTTGTTAAAGTGACAGGCACTGAATATATCGGCACCGCGCGAGCGATATCGCCCTCCTTGGTATTGAAAGCCTCCATAGGCTGTGGTAACCGCTTACCATCAGGCGGGGCGCGTGCTTAAAAGTATGATAAAAATACCGGGCTTTGTTAGGTTTCTGTTCACTACAGTGATAAGTGCCTCGATAGCTAGCCTCTGAGCATGTGTACAACAAGCACACCGAGCCCCTCAAGACGAGGTAGACATTTCAAGTTCAATTATAACATTTTCGCACTTTCACGTCGCAATGTTTCAACCTGACAGCAAAGATATCGTTTTTAAAAAAAAATACTTGGAGCTTATATAGAACTAAAACTGGATTTACAGTTGGTTAACCTTTGAAAATATTTTCCAATAAGATGGCGCGTGGCGCGATACATTCGACAAAAAAATATTTTTATTTATCATCATTCGATGCGTTGAATCATTATAATTTTGAAGAGGATTGAAAAAGAACAGCAACATTATCAGTTATTAAATGATCTTCCAAAAAATTTTGATTCGTCAAAATGTTGTCAAGAGGTGCGTATTTTTTGGAGTTTACTCCTTAAGAATCGATTTTCATATATAAGGCGCCCGGTATGAGAAAAATATGAGAGGTAAAATCTACTGATGAATGACAGCGTTACGTTTTTGGTGCTCTCGTACTCTCCATGGCAACGAGAATAACAGAATGGCGATGTAATTAATGTTAATATTTACTTTCAATTGCATATTGTATTAACCTGATATTAAATTATCGTAAATTTTATATTTTATTTATAATTGATATAAATATAAATTTATATCAATTGATATTTATTTCAAAATTGAGAAAATTACTCAATGAATAAAAATCTATCTATAGATGTGTCATGCATACTCTAAGTAGTATAAGAAATACATTCATTTACCCTTATTAACTAATCTATTTATTTTATAATCGTTCGTAAGGAGTAAACTCCAGTCGTGCGTCGGAGCTGACACACACTTTTTATTGCATATAATGTATATTCCGAACTGTACATGCACCGTAGCAATTGGTCGGAGGTAGCGCTCGATCGCGGGGAGTGGAAGGACAGGAGGGAGGCTTTTGCCCAGCAGTGCGACACAATTGGCTATAAATAGTAATAAATAATGTATATTTTTGATTATTTTTATGATATGAGTAAATTCAAAAACAACTTAACGGGTTTCAATATTACTTTACCTTTGGAAAGCTACATTATTATTAAGCTACTGACTGGCAATGGGCGCCTTTAAATAATATATTTACTTCTTTCAAAAGGCGAAGAGAAAAATATATCATCGAAATGTGTGCAATAATATATTATTGCACACATTTCATCTATATACTAGCTGTCCCGCCCAGCTTCGCCCGGGGGAAAAAGTTTAACTTCCTGAAACACGATCGCAGCGCCACCTATCAGGTCAAATTTTGTGATATAAGCTATCCTATCTTTCAAGTTGGATCAAACTGCACACGGTGGGCAAATTTGATTAAAATCGGTTAAGTAGTTTAGGAGTCCATCGCGGACAAACAACGTGACACGTAATTTATATATATTAAGATATATATACAATTTCTTTTTTGCAAAAACCGTAGTGGACGAATGGTTCGAGTTCGCCTGCAAAGACGAAGATTGCAAGTGCAAATCCCGCCTGTGCAGATATTAATTTTTCTGATCTTAAGTGCAGTGATTAGTCACACTACGAGCTTTACGGTGAAGGAAAACATCGAGAGGCAACCAGCATTTGAGAAAAAAATAAAAGGCCTATGTATAGTCGTGCTCAGTAACGACGATGGACTCGCCATCGGTCCCGTTAACACCTAAATATATCACTGGCGGAAAGAGGGTAAATAAATAAATAAAGAATGTCGTTATCAAAAATAGTAGCTGGTACAGTAAATATTCTTGGTTTAGATTACCTAATCATTATGCAATGACAATGCAGTAATAAGATCTCGAGATCCCGTCTAAGTACATGAGTAATTAAAAATGTACTAGGTACTTAGCAGCATGAGAAACTACATACTTATTTCGGGACTCCTTTTGAACAGATTAGTCATGTAGTAGTTGACTCTGCCATCGTAGCTGTGGTGAGTTTTGACGTCTTTGATTTCGAGATACTTACGCCCATCACTTTTAAATTTCGATCCTAATTTCAGTTTGCTGTGAATCTTTATGTTATCTGTAAATTAAATAAACTGCATAAGAGAAATAAAGCTTAAGGAAATAAACTGACCAAACCAAAAGTGGCGCAAAAAATGAGTGGATTGCCATTTAATTAAAGTGAAGGTTACTTTGGCATACTTTTCAAATAACCTTTTAACCTTTTTGGATTTCCAAGAATGCTGACGTATGACTTAAAATTTACCGAGTTTGTATGTAATAGTAGTACTGGGTAGTAGTACCCCAGTTCTAGGCTTACCCCATTTCACGCGGTCTTAGGGAACATCATCTTTCTATTATGATCAATTCATCACTTATGATTTCTTTTCTTTTTAAAATACCAACACTTAAATACGTAGAGATATATATGTAGATGCTTAATAAATATGTGTTACGTTTCTTCATAATATTAAGAAATCAGTACCTAATTACCCCAAAATTACAGGACTTAACTAAAACATTTCTGATCGGAAAATTGACAATTATTTAAAATACACAATGTATATCAAGACCAGCAATAGGTTCTTAAAATTTTAGAGAACATGTGACTTACGTATGTTTAAAAAGTGTGAGTAACATAATAAATATAAACTTACTGCACTTAATTATTGATACGCCATCGCCATCAATATCAAACATGAAAAGTCGACCCGAGGATCTGTACTTTCCTTTAATTGTCAAATTGCAATGGAACTGTGTTTCCAATGTGTCACCGCTGAATCTGTTACCAAAAATATTTTCAGTACATATTTTATCCGTAGTACGTTACGTACGCAAAAGAAGCTAATCGCATACAGAAGAATGTTGCTGAATGCAGAATAACTTTTTTCACGTAAACTTATTCACAGAAGAAACAATCGCGATCGTAAAGCTATTTATTTAAAAACAAATTATTATATATTGACATGTTATAAAGTCATGATGATGAGTGAATAAAGTTAATACTTTATAGTATTAGCTTTATTCACTGTAATAATATTTGGATGACACAGTTTATCTAAAAGGATTGTTGTGGTACAAATTATACGAACGATATATTTTACCTACCTTGCGAAATCGACTACACATGATTTGAGACCGGTGCACAAACCATCTCTAAACTCAACATTTATACCTTCGGCTAAATGAAGGTCTAATTTCGAAATAAAATAAGGATCCAATGTTTCGAGACCATATTCATTTGACCCTTTAATAAATCTTGGTAGAACCATTTGCAAGGAATTAGTTAAGCATTCTGAACTTAGGTCATTACATGGCCTTGTGAAGGCAGCTGAAAGTTTAATATCAATGTAACATCCAATTTCAAAAATGTTTCCATACCAAATTAATACATAAAGACCTCGTACTTACCTATACCTTGAAAATTAAATAAAGTCGACACCATAAAAGATAAAACTCGAATTGTACAAATGATCATTTTTTAAATTTTGAAATATTTATTACACCTGACGCAGTGATGTACTAATCGCGCGGACGTATATTATTCAAATTTATAGCATTACGTAAATTGATATTTTAATTTGGTGACGTCGAATAGCAATTAAAACAAAATTCTGTTATATAGTATATTTTATAACTTAAATTACTACTAAGTGTTAAGTGGAGAAAGTTCGTCCCTGGGAATTAAACCTAGGATCCACGCTGACTTCAGTTGTTTCTTCTGTTGTAGGTGCATCGGTGAAAACTCCCCCCGGCATACTAGAGGAGATGGTATTTTGTTGTGTGGGTGTAACGTCCTTAACCGAATCAATATCCAGTGGGATTGGTAAGGGGAGTAAGTTATTATTGGTTCCATTAGGTGTCTGAGCAGTTGTAGATGGTGGTAGTGCTGTGCACGCCGAAAAACGCCCAATGCTGACGGCTGGAATAAATGTTCAAATATTTAAATATCCGGCAAATGCACGAGAGTTTATAAGTGGGATTAATAGCTTACCAACACCGCAGTCTCTTGCACATTCCAACCTCCCTTGATTTCTGTATGTTATATTATTAGTTCCACACACAGGGCTGTACTCTGCTGTCACTGGGCATGATCTGATGCAATCTAGTATTGCAGGAGCTATTGTCGTTTCTCCTCCGATAGAAGTTTGAGTTGTTACAGAATTTGCGTCGCCAATGTTAGGTTGCTTAGGCAAGTCTGAGCAAGGTGATCGCCGCTTCAAGCTAACATCTGAAAGTCAAAATAGTAAAAAAAAAATCAAAATCTTTCTCTCGGTCTCGGAGAACGATTTATAATAATAACGATGACGTTTCCGACAGACTGACAAAAATATATAAATTGTGTTTTTGCCATTAGTAACATATACTTAGAAAAACTGATTGGTATTACAAGCATATACTTCACTTTTATTTATTAGTATATAGACTTACCAACGCCGCACCGTTGAGCACAATACAAATGTCCCTCATTATTGTAAGTAATACCATTTGACCCACAAATAGGATTATACTCCGGAGTCAGAAAACAAGTCTGCATACAGTTGTTAGCAACAGCATCAGGCGCTGAAGAGGTTATCATAGGATTTGAAGTGGTAGTCCATCCAGGGCTGCCATTACCGTCGTTATTTCCTGATGGACATGCCGCTAACCGACTTACAGTCACCTCTGGAATGTTATATTTTAATTAATATGATGTAATAACATAATGATATAATGACTGACGGAACCTATATGACCCCCGAAAATTAAGCTTATATCACAGCCGATCAACTCATAACATATTTTGTGACTATCATCAGAAAAAATAAAACAATGTAAAAGAAATGCATACTTAGTCAATGTTCAATGGGGGAGTGCGGTGACCGCCGTGTTTAACAATAAAATATTTAGTTTATTAGCCTGCATATGTTTCAGGTACTTGATAAATATCATCACACTGGGTCCTCTTCGATAGTGCAACGGCTAAAACATAGAATATCAGTTCGATTCAATACAATTTTCAGTTAAAGTGACAGTTGTTCCCTAGCGGTACCATTACGTCCCAGTTTCTCGTAGAGTGCATTTCACGAAGAAAATTATGGTAAATTAGTTTATTCTATGGGCTCGGATCAAAAAATTTTTTTCTTATTCTCTGCTATGGTTGCTCACAGTAAATCATTTGAGACAATTCCTTGTTAAGCGGCAATCACGTGATCGTATGAATTAAGCAATAAGACAACCAGAACCAATCCCCGAATATAAAAGAAATAAGTACAAATGTAGGTACTAGAGTAGAACTTCGCTGATTCTCCTTACCCACTCCGCATTGCCACGCGCAGCGCAGATGATCAATATTTTTGTACGTCACATTGTCTGTTCCGCACACTGGATCATAGACTAATGCTATCGGACATGATGCTAAACATGCAAATAAATCATGGCGTACCGGTCTGCAAAAAATAAAACATTACTTATTTATTCTACCTACCTTCTGATGAATACCTTCATCATGAATATAAAAAAATCTTTGGATCTGTCATATCTGTGGCATCAATTTCAAAAGTTATAATATTAAATATGTTTAAGTAGCAGACTTAATGAAGAAGCAGAATTTTATGTAACGAGTAAAAAACCTGACTCGTAAGCATCAAGTGGGCGCGTAATCCTGCTGACAGGCTTCCGGAGAAATGTTGTATCAATAGTAATAGTATCAATATTTGTTATATTGGGATTCAAACAACATTCAACAATTTCATTTCCTAAGTTGATACTATTGATGTTTAATAGCTGTTAGTGCCCTAATGCACTTGGGATTTGTGGAGGGCAAAAATTTTAAAGTAACATACAGGGAGCACCATAAAAATAAGATACACGGTACCCCCGTCTAACCAGTCCTAGCCCGCGAATCAATAACGCGCTAAGATGACGTCCGAACAGCACAGAGGGTGCCCTGAGTGGAATCTGCTTAGCAGGTAAGAAGTGCGAGAGTCTTAAGGTCTCGCCATTATTCGGTTAAGCAAAAGCTTCGAGAACTTACTCTATGAGAAACAAAAAACCGTTATTGAGTGTCTGACAAAGAGGCACAGAGAATACCTTCAGAGGAGCCGAGTAAATAACAGAAGTGTATCCAACCCTTATAGTGTCAATATTTGTTATATTGGGATAGCCAATACTCTTGCTAAGTTGTAATATGAGTAAAAATTAAAAAATTAAAGAATATAGGATCTCACCTTTCATTATTATCAGCGTATTCCAAGCCACCTGATTTCAAATGTGAATCATATTCCGCATAGGAGTTCCAATTATTATTGAAGTCAAAATGACGTTCGTGACCGAAACACGAAGGGCTGTGGTGGTGATGCATATGGTGGTTGTGGAATCCATGCCAACTCCTACAGATTGCGAGATGGAGTATGACTAAAAACGTTACTGGAAAATCCAAATAAAATTATTTAAATGGAAACGTTGTCGTTGGTTTGGACATACAAATACATACAATTAATGGGTGGCGCAATGATGACAAAATCTTTAGGAAGAACGTGCAGTGAAAATCCACGTCGCTATAGGTTTTGAACTTAGCTCAAATCGATCCACTCAAGACTGGGAATGTCTAGAGTACACGAAATCAGCGAACGAGTGTGATGTGTATAATCCAAAAGTGGTCTGTAAGTCTAGAGCAAACTGGCGGTCTGGTCTTTCTCTGCTCCTACTCGGCACAAAAATATGCATTTATGTATATCGTGATGAGAAAACATTTTCTGGAAGCCCTATAACAATTTTTCCAAGTTTAAATAATTTGGGATTTTTTTAACATTAGTATGCGTGACCAACGGATCAGGGGAATCCCTATCGTAAGGCTGGGCGTGATAACCATTATTAAGATTTTTGATTTGTTGTCGGAATTAACTAGTTACTGAATGTTTCCAGCCTTTGCAGATATAATGATTTATTATGTTAATTAAGGTACATAAACAAATATAAAAAATCGTTATCTACCTACTCTAAGAAACCTTTAAAAATTATATAACGTGAACAAAGACTAACCGTAATCCTTTTATCGAGTTAATTGTATTATTTTATTATTGCTTCACGTCATGCTGAGTTGTAACTCCCTGTAAGCTATAGGTACTATAAATGTAATGAAACCATGTTTATACATGTGGATAATAAAAAAACTATTATGGAGGATATTTATTAGTGCATCAGACGCTATAACTACAATTAGTAGAATATTTGTCTGTATGCCTGCTTATACGCAAAAACTACTGCATGGCATTGATTGCAGTCTTCACGGATGTATTGCTAGGGGTTTAACTTAAGGTACAGGCTCCATTTTACATTTATATCTATAACATTTTACATTTAAGTTCACAAATTGAAGTGTCAATATGAAGTGGCAGAATCTTCGTTTGCTTGTTTGATCGCACTATTCTGAGGAACTGCTTATCGGATTTGAAATCATTTTTGCATTATATAGTCTGATTATGTTACTGCCCTAGGAGAGGATAACCAAATTAACGCAGGTGAAACGACGGGGCCCCACTAGTATTTTATAAAGATGAAATCAAAGAAAATATTTATAATTTTTGACCAACAACATCATGAGGATGTAATATTGTATATTTTAATATAGTATTTTACATATTTACAACTTAAAAAGACATTTTATTATCATGTATACCGTATACAAAGCTACATATACATACTTATAAACTTATAGGAAGTTAACGCTGTGTGACAAAATATTTCCAAACCATATTTTACATCGATTTAAGCTAAGCTTAAGTACCTATTACATATTAAAATTATTTTCATAACGAAATTGTTTAACAAATGTTTTCATACTAAAATATTATTAATTCAAACACGTGTCTACTCACCAGCTAAAGTTATATATTTTGCCATATTCCTTTGAATCAATAGTATCACTCGGGAAATCTTTGCATACCACAAATGAAGCTGCCTGCGCACAACAGCGACACAGAATGGCCAGTGTTTTTATGCCCGTGAGTTAATATTATCTTTGTAAAAATCCCCCACTTCCCCTCGCTACCTCGGTAACCCGTTCTCTCAGATATCATAAAATTGCCTTCAAATTTATCCGCACAACCAAAATGGGTACAATTCTGGATAAAATAGTTCTTAAGAATTTAAATTAATTTACTTTTCCTCACGTCTTATGTTCTGCCGCCGGAGAGTGTTCTGACGAATTATTCGGTATGATGCCCACGCCTACCTTTTACCACCGCACCTCTCGCGGGGTATTCACCTCTTACGGGGAATTCATCCCCTTACCTTGGAACTACAAAGGTCTTGCACCGCGCGGTTTCAAAGGAGCTTATTTCCGCGAACGTTGAGTGTAGAATCAACACTCCGTTGAGGTTTTCCCCAGAGAGTACAGCATGATGATTTTCAAGAAGGATGTGAAAAGATTACGGTGAAGGAAAACATCGAGAGGAAACCTTCATACGTCTGAGAAGAAATTCAAAAAGGCGTATGTAATAGTCGTGCTTGAGTAACGTCGATGGACTCGCCATCTGTCACGTTGGCATCTAATATACCTCTGGCGGAAAGTGGGTGTGTGGGTATTTCCTATACACCTCTACCTACCCCTTCGGGAACCCTTATGGGAAGGCGTGAGGATATATTATTATTATTATGTGAAAAGACACCTGCGGTCGGCAACACGCGAGCGATACCCCTAGTGGTGCAAGCGTCTCTCATCAGATGGGCAGTACGCTAGTTCGCCACCTTTGTGGTAAAAAAATGAGTTTAATAAATACTAGCTGTGCCCCACGATTTATATAGGTAATAAATATAAAAATTTCTTAGGTAGATTTTTTTTCTGTTTTAACTCTGAAATCATCCAGCTAATAATCTAACTCCGTGCAAAATTTGATCCCTTTTTATTGATTTAAGGATATCATACTACTAGCGCCATCTCGTTTTTGCTGTGAGAAAACGTTACCATTACCTATGTTAAAAAAAACTAAAAACACACGCTTTTTATAGAAAACCGAACTAAAAAATAGAAAATAAATTTCGATAATATCTTAAAAAGCGTGGGGTGCATGGTGTCAATAGTTATAAATATTTTATTGACAGATATTAGTAGAGTGATTATCATTTCGGTAATATCTTAAAAAGCACCCCACGCTTTTTAAGATATTATCGAAATTTATTTTCTATTTTTTAGTTCGGTTTTCTATAAAAAGCGTGTTTTTTTAGTTTTTTTTAACTACTATTTATTTTCTACTTTTTAGTTATTAGTGTATTGTCATCGGTCCTCGATAAGTCTACAAAGTTTGAACGAAATCTGGCCGTTTAAAGTGGGTCAAAATCGAGCTCAAAGAAGTCGGCTACATACATACATACATACATACATACATACATACATACATACATACATACATACATACATACATACATACATACATACATACAGGTGAAGCTAATATAAAGCGTGTAAAAACCCAAAAAAGGAAATATCATTTTATAATACTTCCAGAAACTCATTACGGGCAAAATTATAAAGTGCTTTATTATTTCAGAGAACATTGTCAATTTATTGGTTAATGTTTAACAAATCAGATGAGTTATTTCAAAGATATTGAAGTTAAAACTTTATGTTTGCTCTATCTATCGCGCGTTGCGGCCTGTAGTTCAAGAGTCAATAGTAAATAGTAGTCATAATGCATAAGACGCAAACTTTAACTGCCAGCACAGAGCCTCGAAGAGCTTTGGAATAACTCTCCTCATTTTTCTAATTCCATTTCATTAACTTATTGATCGGTTCAGATATAAAATAAAATATCAATTTTGAACATGACCAGGTATCTTTATTCAGTTCTTTAATGGATTATTACATAATTTAGCCTTAATTATTCTTAGTTAGGCGATGCGGTGCTAGTGGCTGGACAGGGCGACGACCTGAGGAGACTTATATCTGAAACAAAAGAAGGTAGGTATTTAACAAACACACACCAAACCAATTGCCTTAGTCTGATACTTAGCAAAGCTTGTACTATAGAAACTAGATAACATTCTATTCATATTACAGATGCGAAAGTTTTCTGTTTCTCCCTCTTTCCTACAAAAACCACCAATTAAATCACATTTTAGTTTGCATATATATAAGAGAAGACAAGAAGGAAATGATGGAGAGATGGAGAGAGAGAGAATGAAAGTTCGTATCAGGCCAAGGTTACCGGAGCACGTAGACAATACTGCCTAGCTTATACAGTTGACTTAGTGGGGGAAATACCTCATGTTTCCTCCAAAAGGGTCTTTGTAGCCCGTTTTGGAGCGAGAAGTAGGATTTGCATTGAAGAAACCATATCTCACTCCTTGCCACAAAGGTTACCCAAGGGCTAAGCAGAAGTGTTAGAACGTAATCTTTTCGCCGGAAATATATATAGGTGTCGGAGATATATTTATTGGAGTGGTATATATATTATATATGTGATTCTGTGCGCCATCACTCCTTCTCAAGCACATCTATATATTAACAACAATTATAATAAGGTCGTGATGTGATTACTGAAGTTTAGATAAAACTCATTTGTAGAGTCAGGGTTTGACCTTAATTTTTTCCGTTGCAGGCAACTATTCGAACCTCTTGGCCACCACGGCTCAATATTGCATTGAAGACAACCCCCATTGCGATAACGTTAAAGTGTATTGCAAAATGAACATACATATTTTTTATACAGTATTATTGATCACCTTAATACCACGTTCCGTTAGTTAACTTGACTTGGTAATACCTATAGAACTAAAATTTAATATTTTCCTTATGGCTATAACCAAGGATAAGCACCGACTATAATATAATAATTATATGCGTATTTAAGTCTCATCACACTTAAATATATGTATCATATTGTGCAGTGTTAATGATGTAGGTATGTGACTGGTAGAACACATCCAGTGGATAACCGGTAACGTGATAAACGCTTTGCATGGTGGTGTCGAGCTTTCAAATTTGTCGGACTATACACTGTAGTCCAGTATTTTATTGAAATAGTGTACAACAAGGTAACAAATTACAGATTAGTTACAACTTGTTCAATCATACATTGGTGAAATTTTGAGTGGCAAACAAGCATACAGCCCACCCGATGGAAAAAGGTTACCGCAGCCTAGTTACGCTTAGAATACCAAAGTATCACTTGCGCGTTGCTACTCTGTGTTCGGAGAGTTATACTGTGTTGGCAGCATAATGGGACTAATCCCTCTACTGCCAACACAATATAGCAATCCTCCCCCCTCCCCAAGGAGCTACTGGATTACTGGAAACCTTATTCACCACGTAGGAACACAACACAAATTATTGTGTAATTTGGCTACGGACTTCTATAAGGTGGAGGTCCTGCCCCAGTCGGGCAGCTCCAAATTCGAACGGGAAACCCGTTATGCCCTACTTTTCTTAAAATTTATTATTAATTAATTACCTACTATGTATATACAGTGATAGGCATGTTGTATTACAAGCAGCACCGGATTACCGGGGGTACACTCCACTGTCCACTGTACGTGTATTCATTACAAATAGGTATTATAAGAATTTGCTCTAAGTCCTTGAGTTAAGTCACTTAATAGTTTTTCTGTGTGTGACTACATACCTACATCATTAACACTGCACAAAGTGACTTAACTCGCGGACTTAAAGCATATTTTTATAGTACATACATACATATCATCACGCCAAGTCCCTAACGGGGTAGGCAGAGAGTAGAATTTTTATAGTATATGTAATAATATATACATTTTGTATTTATTTAACATGTAGCACAATCGGTGCAGAACTTTTCGAGTTTATATATATATCTATCTATATATATACAAATGTTACATATATCTCTTTTTGGATCGTCTCCGTCGCACGATTTACCTACGTCTAATCTGTGTGCTGAGAATATCCATATGCCAATTTTAATATCTACACTTCCATTAGGTATGTACTTTTTGCGAGAAAGCTGAAGAAATATCTTCACGAATTCTCACATTTATAATATAAGTACGACCATGAGGATTTATATCCCAATACTCTATAACTTCTAGAAGACAACTGTACTCTATTTACTGAGACCTGAATGTCAATCGCTGGTGTCTATAGTAAAGGCTCGTAATTTAGGGCATTACGTTAGGTATTGATGGAGACTTACTGAGGCCACAGGACTGTGCACATCCTAGTCTGCCAGGATTCGTATAAGTTACGTTATCTGTGCCACACACGGGGTTGTACTCGGGAGTCACAGGACAGGTTCGCATGCATTGCTGGACCGTGGCCGCTACTGCAGTGCTGCTGGAATATATACTCAAAATGTATATTAATTTAACACTCAATTGGGACTATTTCATGGTAGTTTTTTTTAAATAATACAAACGTTAATCCAGCTTTCATTTCATTTAAAAAAATCCGTTTAATAGTTTTTGCATGACTCAAGAACAAAAAAGTATCATTTTAGTCGGTTTTTCCTTCTGAATGCATATGAAAGTACGAGTACGAATATATATATATATATATATATATATATATATATATTTGCATGTTTGTCTGTTTGAGCCGGCTATTACTTCTTTGGTATACCAGAGGTCGACACCTTCGAAGATAGCAAGTAATTCGCAACTATCAGTTATTTATGGTTTGACTGACATCAGTCAAATGACAACCCATGAATATATACATACATTTTATCACGCAGAGTACATCACTGGGTAGGCAGAGAGAGCGCCAGTTCTCACTTGACTTACAGACCTTTTTCGCTTCAACCACATTCAACAACCACTTCATATATGCTCGCTGGATTCGCGCCTTGATATCTCATCCTTTAGTGTCCAAGCAATTTGATTCACCCAAAGTTATATTGTAGATAATGTAGAATAATAAATTAATTAACATACCTGGCTGGACTGGGAGTCGTTAACTGTTGTTGTTCTAGCCCGGGAAGTTGACCTTGTCCAGGGAATTGATCTTGTCCTGGTAATTGACCTTGTCCTGGGAATTGACCTTGTCCTGGGAATTGACCTTGTCCTGGGAATTGACCTTGTCCGGGGAACTGTCCCTGACCTGGGAATTGTCCCTGACCTGGGAATTGTCCCTGACCTGGGAATGAAGGCTGCTGTCTAGGTCGGTCCCACCCGTATCTGTCATCTAGGCTTTCATCGCTGTCCTCCGACTGCCTTCTATGCCTCAAATTCATCCCTAACGCCTGGTTGACCACAAGAGCTGCAAATATATTAATTTTATTGTATTATTTACTAGCTAATGCCCGCGGCTTCACCCGCGTGGCGATCCAAAAAGAAGCTTATGTAGTTTCCTGCTAGAATCGGTTCAGCCGCTGAAAGAGCAGCATAATTTATGCTGCTCTTTCAAAGCTTTAAAAAGCTTTACAAAGCTTGTGTTGTGGTAACTAGACATCGAAATATTTACTTATATAACCTCACGCCTTCCCACAAGGGTCCACGAAGGAGTAGGCAGAGGTGTCTAGGTAGTACCCACACACCCACTTCCTGCCAGAGATATATTGTAGGTGCTAACGTGACAGATGGCGAGTCCATTGCCGTTACTCAAGCCTGGCCGTGGTCTGCAGTGGCCATCTGTCTACCCCCGCGATTGACAGAAAAATTGTTCGGATGTAGCTTTTTATCCTACAAATTTAGCAAACACGCATAAGGCCCGCCTGATGGTTTACCGTACTTGTGGTTCTGAGCGCATACCGTAGCCTATTGGTTCTATACCAGACATATCGCTCGCAAGTTTAAAACATACATACATACATACATATCATCACTCCGAGACTAGGGAGTGATGATATGTATGAGGGTAGGCAGAGAGTATAGAGCGCCAGTTCTCTCTAGACTTACATACCTCTTTCGCTTCGTCTACATTCATCAGTCTCTTCATACATGCTCGTCGGTTTCAAGTACTCTTGACGTTCCCGTCCTTGAGCGTCCGATCCATTTATAATCTTCTAGAGATTTCTCACCAAAAAAATTAGCATTAACGAATAATGATTTATAACTACTAACGATCGGCGAATTAACTCTTATAAATGAAGTTTACCTACCTATTTAGATTTTAAAACATGTTACTAATTATCATGCTCTTGCAATACATGGTTGAAAACTTGATGTGTTCGAACTAAAACGTGTTTCCGATCCCGTTCTTTAAACTTGTACACTTCAGTATCAACATATTTACACAGTCTCTCCAGTTCTGTATATATATATATATATTAACCTTGGGCCTCTGAACGCCTACTACGACCGAACAGTCATTAAGGTAAGTTATATGACAAAGACAACCGGGTATTCCCGTAAGATGCAACTCTCTCACGGTCACTGTTTGTCATAAACAATCCATATGACTCACAATTAATAAACAGGTGACAACGTAAATGTCACAAATTCTCAAGGAATGAATTTTAATTAAAGGTCAACAAGTTATCAATAATATTATTAATAATGTTACATTCAAATTGCGTTTGGATACAAAGAAAACAAGACTTCTTTCGTCTTTAGAAAACGCTTTCGCTTTATTTTGATAAGAGAACTTGCAACACAAAGATTGCAAGCTCTCATCCCGACTGTACTAATGAGTTTTTCCGAACTTAAGTACAGGGATTAGTCACACCACTAGCGTTACGGTGAAGGAAAAAACAACGGAAATCTGCATACGTTTGCGAAGAAATTCAAAGGCGTATTATGTTCTTGAGCTACGGCGACGGACTCGCCATCTGTGTCGTTGCCACCTAAAATATTTCTTTGGCGGAAAGCGGGTGTGTGGGTACCACCTTTACACCTCTGCCTACCCTTTAGGGGATCCTTGTGGGAAGGCGTGATATGTATATGTATATTTAAATGAATTGCATATATCAGTATGGCTATCTTTAAAGGCTCGAGAAAGATTAGTAAAAAAAAAACACGCTTTTGTTATATAGTCTGGGTTCTGCACTAGGTTTCTACTCGGTAGTCGGTGTTATGCTTAAAATTGTAGAAGCGTAGATGCAAACACCTCAAAAACTTCACTTGCCTACAGAAACTCTCCTGATTCTCCATAACAGAAAAATTAAATAAATAACAGAATGTTAATACCTATCTAAAGTATTATTAATTGATGGACTCGAATATACAGTTGACTAGTCCGATTGATATGAACGTATCGTTTTATCACAATTTTATAAAATGGCCCTTGCACTGCTCGAGTACCTTGACATCAAATATTAAATATATCAGATGTTTATATACAGATGATACAGATATATACAGATGTTTTATTACAATAGGATCACTATTAAACCAAAATGACATCCTACTGCTATGGAATAATGTAAAGATCTATCGTCGAAGCAAACAAACCAGTCAAAAAGAATCGAAGTGACAAAAATACCTGATTTCACATTTGACTACCAAACAATAGCTATATAATATTATGTACAACTATTAAGTGCCAAGATATAACACGTCACATAGTGATGAGAATAAGCAGCAAAACCAATTAAAATCACGTCGACACTCAAGACAAAAATATTCTAGTCATCGCTGTTATCAATACAAAAAACAGTCAAGCGACTTACCGAGGACGAAAAATGCGCAAATCTTTTCCATTTTTGCGTAGTGATCAAAAAATTATATTAATTATGTAAAGTTACGTGATACCACTTGCTCGCAAGTCACCGCGTCACTGGTCGCCAGTGGTTGCCGGTTTTGTTTATAAACTCTTGCGCATCTCGTTCTTATATACATTTTGTCACATAAGCTAGAATGGCATTTCATTGTAAATATATCATCATTAATTGCTCGGTACACCCGTTTTCCCGGGACCTGACCATGACGTGTTATTGGCATAATTTAATGATGTTTAAGGGCACAGGTTCAGTTGTATATGGCGTCGATACACGTGTCTCTTTCGCAGTTTTGGTAAAGGTAAAGCCCCAGCTTTGTTTCCAAAATTCGTTACGTTGATAATAAATACAATATATGTTTATGTGAAGTGAATTTATGTGAAGTGATAGAGATCTGTACTCTCTACTCCCTTTGACTATCACGTGAGGGATAATTTGGTAATCCCGTGATGGAATGCTTTGGTCTCCGACTCCGAATCAAATGGATTTAGAACAATCAGAGCTCCTGATGGTCCAGTACTAAATAATCAATAATAGTGTATTTGTTTTATGCAAAAATCCGGTATAGGAACTGGTCTTGTCATTTGGACATAATTACAAAATGTATCTTTTGGATTCTGGTTTCAAGTTTTTTAGAAATCCATATTTATTCACACTGGTTTTAGACGACGAGTATGGTTTATCAATAGATAGAATAATATCTATGAATACATATCTCTTCGTTTATTATTCTAGTACAGATAGTACAGGTACAGTCCGGATTCGAATTTGAGATCTTTGTGTCGCAGGCAACTCGTACCACGAGGCCACCAACCACGGCTAATTACGTTTAATAACATTACGAAGATAACAGAATGGAGTGACGTTTGAGACGTGGGGCGTTCCCACCGTGTATTCAAAAGTTATAAAAACACGATCATACATGAATATCTGGTTTAATTCAATACAAAAACATAGTCGACTGCTTTTCAAATACATAACACAAAAGTAAATACATCACCTTAATTAACATTTTTAATTGAATTAACCCTAGAATTTAGGAAATACGTTAACAAAGAACGGTTCTCCAGATATATATTTTTTTTTTATACAACAAGAGTGGCAAACAAGCATACGGCCTACCTGATGGGAAACGGTTACCGTAGCCTATTTACGCTCAAGATACCGAAGTATCAGTTGCGCGTTGCCACTCTGTGTTCGGAGAGTTATAGTGTGTTGGCAGCATAAGGTTTAATCCCTCTGCTTCCAACACAATGTAACAATCCTCCCCCCTCCCCGAGGAGCTCATTACTGGAAACCTTATTCACCACGTAGGAACACAACACAATAAATTGTGTTATTTGGCTACGGACTTCTATAAGGTGGAGGTCCTGCCCCAGTCGGGCAGCTCCAAATCGAACGGGAAACCCGTTATGCCCTACCTCATAATCATATTCATGTATGATCGGGATTTTATAACTTTTGAATACACGGTGGGAACGCCCCACGTCCCAAACGTCACTCCATTCTGTTATCCGCGTCTAGTGACCACCTAATTGGGTATTTAGGCACATACAAAAGAAAATCATACATTTGCGCTGCAAGTATGTATTTCTATGTATTCATGCTTTTCGATTCAGAAACATGATCATATCCTCATTACGAAGAAAAAAAAATGTACACTCCGTAAAAGTAATATACTCTCCGTTACATGGTTTGTGGATGTCTGAATTAATACATTTAATTATAAAAAAACGTTGTATATTTAGCTTAAAGGGTTTTTAAAGAAAACTATATGCATATAATGTAATTAACTTCCCTTAAAATAACGATGAAACGCTCTAGGATGGGAAAGACAGGTGTACACGGTTCATGAATTTCGCATGTAAATGCAAATAAATTTATGGACACGGATATTTGCGCCTTGACAAATAATTATAACAAGCACGACGATGATAAACGACAGATTACGACTCATAGAACAACAACAGGAGGTTATTTATTAATTTTACTCAATCACGACTATACGCCTTGTACATTGAATTTATTCTCAAAAAAATGTAGGCTTACTCGGTATAGTTCTTGTAAAGTTCAAAAAAACTAATTGGGACAGTCGGGACTCGAACTTGCAATATTTAAAATATATATTTATATTTTTTTTTGTGTTCTTGCATAGACACATATTCGTTATAATTTGGAGTAGATCTTGAAAGTATTTTGGTTTCAATAATTTTCTTTATAAAATCTATGGAAATTCCCTTGTGGATAGGCGTGATATATACTATACTTTTTCTAAAATCGTTTAAAATATCAAAAACAACGACGTATCCAAAGTTTAATTGGATGTAAATAAATGCACCCTTATGGTTTCATTATGACTTAAGATGTGCTTATCTAAGGTCACACGAAATCATTGGAGTGATAGCCCCAAGTCACAAGAACATACACATTTCTGGACGATAAGCGTTAAGTCGATAATACGGCTCTGCCAAATCAAATCACTCGCTTCGAGCTATATTTTTTTATTATAAATCAGCAAGTTTTCAGCGGTTTAGTCGAATAAAACAGTAAGTTTGATTTATTAGGAGTGCGAAAGAGACCCATTTATAGATTTTACAGACATATATCTTTGTCGCGCTCTTTAATAGATAATTGCAAAGACATGTACGATAACGAGATTAATTATGGAAGGATGTCGAGATTCATAGCTAATAGTTGGATGAACACATGGGGTATACTTTTATTCCGGAAAAACTACTAATGATAACAAATTTTACGCGGGCGAAACCGCAAGGAGCAGCTATTTTATTTATAAAAACGTGATACGTAACGTTTATAACGATAACGTTTGTATGAACTACTAATTTGTGATTGTAATTTCACAAAAGTCTCATACGATATTTTAATTGAGTTCAAACTCATCATCTTTTGATTGTACCTTAAATTGTTTCTGCCTACATAGGAAAAGCAATAGCAAAAGCCATCTTTTTTACCATAATATTTGTGATGTATTTCAGCAGTGATAGGAATAGGTAGGTACCTGGCGGGTTAGTTTGAATTGTCCTTCGAAGTGGAGTTTTCCATCTGGCACTGATTCCACTGCACGATCACACTCTTTATATTGGGATTTAATGAGTCCACACACTTATTAGTCTCTCGCGGTATTTTGGATAATTTAGGGAGTTTTATTGAAGGAGCGCGTGCGTTGCGTGTATAGCGAAAGCGTCGACTTTTTGAATGTGTAAGGGAGCGGGTGAATGATTTTGGGAACGGATTAGGAGAGTGTTATGAGCTAATGAGTTAGTGTGGTGAGTAGTGCATAGATAAAATAAATAATCTATTAAGCGGCGCGTACAACTCCCCCGGCCTAGAGGTTTCCTCTAGAAGAAAGTTGAAAAAGCGTTAAACTAATGAGCGAGTAAATGCGGGTGCGTTTGAAAGAACTAAAACTAAAACATATATTTATTTTTAAACTTATTGCAGAGGAAGAGGACAGACTCTTACAACTGGACGTATATAAGTACCAGAAGCAGTGCGAACCTTTAATGTGCGAATAATATTGTCTTTACCGCGGTATACTTCGTCCACGATGCCCAACGGCCAACAAAGAGGGTGCGCATTGTTATCTTTGATAACTACTACAGAACCTAGCTGAACTGGATTAGTTAGCGTATTCCACTTTGCGCGTTGTTGAAGTGAAGATAAATATTCCTGACTCCAACGACGCCAGAAGCCTTGAATTAATTTTTCCAAAAATTGATATCGAGATAAGCGACAGTCAGCTATGTTTGAAACATCCTCAGTTGGTAGAAATTTTAAGGGTGTTACATTTAAAAAATGATTAGGCGTTAGAGCGGATAAATCAGACGGGTCTGAGCTTAATACACACAGAGGTCTACTATTTAATAAGCCTTCTATCTGTACCAAGACAGTGTTGAACTCTTCATAGGTTAATACCTGAAGATTTATTTGTTTGAAAAGATGAGTTTTAACACAGCGTACATTAATCTCGCAAAGTCCATTGAAATGCGGGCCATAAGGTGGGCTATGCAGAAATTTAATGCGCTGATCAGCTAATTGTTGACCAATGTAATTTTTATGAGAGTCAGACTCTAATAGCGTATAAATAGAATCGAGCTTGCGTTGAGCGCCTAAAAAATTGGTGCCTCCATCAGAATATATAATGGCCACAGGGCCTCTTCTACAGATAAATCGATTGAAGGCTGCGAGGAAAAGATCTGAGCTTAAGTCAGAGACTAATTCAAGGTGAATAGCCTTAGTGGTAAGACAGCAAAATAGACAAATATAAGCCTTTTGGCTTTTAACACCACGACGACGAATGTGTGTGATGTAAAAGGGACCGGCATAATCAACAGCCGTGTACACAAAAGCCTTAGCTTCGGACACTCGAAAACATGGGAGATCACCCATTAATGGGTTAGATGATTTAGGGTTAAGTCTAAAACACGTATTACATTGGTGTACTCTTTGTCTCACCAAGTTTCTAGCGGCTAGAATCCAAAACTTCTGTCGAAGCAGGGAAAGTAATAGGGAAGGACCAGTATGCAGATTACATACGTGAAAATAGTCAACAATGAGCTGGGTAAGGCGATGTTTCGATGGAAGAATAATAGGGTGTTTCTGTCCATAGTTAAGTTGCGAATGCGTCAGTCGGCCGCCGACACGAATTATATTTTCGTCGTCAATGAACGGGTTGAGTTTAATGAGGGGCTTACTGATGCGTTTATTATTTTTAATAGCGTGGCTATCTTTAGCGAAACAATTACTTTGTACGTGACGTATGAGAAAGAGTTCAGCGTTATCTAAGTCAAACGGTGTGATTAAACCGGTTGTGCGTATAATTTTTGCGAAACGCAGTACGTATACTGTGGCGCGTAATAGTTTTTTATAGGATGAAAAGCGTTCTATCAATTTATCTATTAAATGAGTTTCAGTTATGTCAATTTCAGTGACGAGAGAAACAGTTTTCTCTTCTAGATTATCGACTTTATTGGGCGATACAAGAAATTGTTTGATGGGCCACTCTTTGATAGGGTGAGAAACCCATTGCGGTCCGTGAAACCACTTTTCCTGATTTAATAGGTGTTTAGGTGTAACAGGTCGCGATATTATATCTGCTGGGTTCTCATCACCACTGATGTGATACCAGTGGTTGGCTGAAAGCTTGGAATTAACTTCCGTAATTCTGTTTGCTACGAAAGTGTGAAATTTAAAAGCGGGTGAATGTATCCACGTCAATGCCACAGTTGAATCAGAGAATGCGTATATATAATTTATTGGGCAGCGTTCACTTATAATATCACGTACACAGGATATGAGATTAGCTAAGAGCAATGCGGCGCATAATTCCAGGCGAGCGAGAGACACTTTCTTCAGCGGTGCTACGCGTGATTTAGAGCTAAGAAGGTTGACAACTCCTGGTGAATCCGCGTTAGTACCGACACGAACATATAAAACAGCTCCGTAGCATTTTTCACTAGCGTCAGCGAAACCAACGATAGTCACGTGAGACCCTGCGGTTATACCTACATGTCGCGGTATACTTAATTTAGACAGATCCGAGAGTTCACTTCTGAACTGAGTCCATTTTTGTCGTATGGAATCCGGGACAGGTTGATCCCAGTCTAACTCGCGTTGCCAACACTCCTGAACTAACAATTTCATAAAAGCTGTAATACAGCCTAAAAAACCTAAAGGGTCAAAAAGACGAGCGGTAGCGGAAAGGATAGTGCGCTTTGTACAAACGTCAGAATCATCATCGGTGATTTTATAGGTAAAAATATCATCGTGGGGCTGCCATTGCATTCCAATAATTTTTGTGGTTAATTCACTATCTGCGTCAAAGTTTATTTGTTGTGGATTTTTATGCGAGTGCGGAATTTTATTCATGAGTTCGGAGCTATTTGAATTCCATTTTACTAAATTGAAGCCCCCGGCCATGAACATGTTCACCATCTGATGATAAGTACGTTCGGCTTCGTCTATTCCGTCCATGGACGAAACATAGTCATCCATGAACATTCGGTTCTCGGCTTCTAGCGCGCCGATCGGAAACTTGTCGCGTTCGTCAGCCGCGAGCTGTCGCACTACGCGCATGGCGAGGTAAGGCGAGCTAGATATCCCGAATGATACCCGATTGAACTGAAAGACTTCAATGGCGGACTCCGAATTAAAGCGAAATAATATGCGCTGAAAAGGTTGATGACCTGGTGCGAGTTTGACACAAAAGTACATTTTCTCAATATCTGAGGTGAGAGCGATGGAGAATATGCGTAGGTTAATTAATAAATCAAATATGTTGCGTTGTAAATTGGGTCCTGTAAATAATAATGAGTTGAGCGATTTTCCAGAAGTAGTTTTACATGATGCGTCAAGAATAATCCGAGTTTTTGATGTTGTTTTTTCCGGTCGATAAACGGCCCTATGCGGTATGTAGTAAGCGTTATCGGTGGGACGGAGATCGTCCACCCCGACTTTGGTTAAAAAACCGCGATCAATATATTCTTGCACTGTGGCATTATAATCGTTGCGTAATTCCGGGATAGCGTCTAGCTTTTTTTCTAAATTAATTAAACGGCGTTTAGCGGTCGTGTAAGAATCACCGAGTTCAGAGGGATCGGACTTAAATGGGAGACTGACAGTGTAGGTACCACTGTCGTCACGCGTGTAGGTAGACTGGAAAATATTTTCACACATCTTATCATCCGGACTATAATGTATTTTATTCGGTACACTTTCGAGTTCCCAAAAGCGTTGCGTCAAATTGTCTAAAGAAGGCGAGTCAACATTACAAAAAAATGTCTTATCATTTGAGCGCGTGTTAGACGGGTCGCAGTCCGCGCGCCCCATAGCGATATATCCGAGCGTAGTCTCCACACCGATAACAGGTGACCGGGCAGAAGTTACTTTGTTCCCGCGCAACAATAATGCAAAGAGTTCATTACCTATAAGGCAGTCAACGTCTGCCGGCGTGTGGAAATCATCGTCTGCCATAGGCACGTTTCGCAGATGATCTAATTGAGACAAGTCTATGGGTGCGTTCGGCAAGTGATCGGTGATAGAATTAATCACACGAGCGTTTATTGTGTAATTACACCGTTCGTCAAAGCGGGAATGAATTATGAAAGAAGCGGTTCCTAGCGAAATACTTTCCGAGTTGCCTATACCTTTTATTGTAGTTGAAGCGGGTTTAATATTTAAATTTAGTTTTTCACAACATTGTTTTGTAATGAAATGGCTCATAGAACCAGTATCTAAGAATACGCGGAGCTTGTGACATTTTTTATTATTATCATAAACATAAACAGACGCAGTAGGTAATAATACGACGGTATTTTTATTATTACCAGGCGCAGGTGTAATAGCGGAAAGTGACAAGTTCATCTGCGTTTGCTTAGCTTGAGACTGCGCTGAAGCGGGCGGTTCTACGTTGCGAGCGACGGAGTGCCCGCGCATATTGCAATCTACTTCGCGCGGTGTAGGCGATAGCGGCGGCTGCGAGCGGTTCGCGTTCGCGCGGCTACTCGTATTTGTATTATACCGTTGAGGTGAAGATGTGTGCGGTGATGAGTGAATGTGAGCGTTTTGGAATGATTTTGAATTATAATATGCGTTATTTTGGTTGTTGTTGTGAGATTGATCTACATGAATGAGTGTATGGTGTTTTCTTTGACATATTGCGCAGCGGTTTTGAGATTGGCAATTATTTATGTTGTGGAATCCCAAACAGTTTCGACAAAAACCGTGTTGTGTCACTAACGAGTTACGTGTGTGTGCGTTGTGTGATAAGAAAGTACTGCACTTGAAAAGTGCATGTTCGGGATAGATTTTACAAATATTACAATTGCGGGGTGATTGCGAGGGATGCGTGAGCGAGTGGTGCGTTTGTGGTAGTCGATGCGAGGCGTGTGTGAATGTGTTGTGTGTGTGAAGCGGGTGAGAATACGTGTCGTCGTTGCTGGCTACAACGGAGTTGTTGTTGACAACAAATGCGTGTGTAGATTTTGTGTTTTTAGCGTGTTGTGGGACTTGCGGGTTATAATTTTTATTAGCGTAGGTAGGTTTAGAGTTCGTCGATAATGATGAGCGTAGTGAATGAATTTTATTCTGTTCTTTTATGAATTGCTTAAGTTGATTGAAAGTAGGTATTTTAACGCTGCGGTGCGCTTGTTCGAAAAGGTTCAATGTGTCTTTATCTAATTTACTCAACGCGATGTGAGTTATAATAAAATCGGAGATATCATCAATTTCTAAAAGACGTAATGCGGCTTCGGCGGTACAGAACTGTTCCAAAAATGCGTCAGTGTTTTGAGTTTTAAAATGTAACATTTGTTCAACGTACATTGATGCTTGCACTCGAATATCGTGATATTATTCGACTAAATTATTCCATAAAATGTTGTAATTTTCTCCCGTATTAGGAATACTACTGCAAGCGGTCAATGCACTCTTAGAAAGTTTACTAATTAGGTATTGAGCCTTTTCGGTGGGTGAAAGCGTGGGGTTGTCATGAATAAGACTTTTAAAGTTTTGATAAAAGACTGGCCACTTATATGGAGATCCATCAAAACCTATCAATTCAATAGGAGCTAGCTTTTTAGAAAATTCGAATTTGCGACGTTCTGAGTTGGCCTTGAGCTGCGTGATCGACTTTTCTACGGCAATGATATTACAGTATAAATCATCAAATGCATCAAGTTCGCTAAACGATGGTTTGACCTCTTCGTTCTGTTGCAAATAACACATATTCAACGAGTCTATAGTTTGCAAGAAATCAGTTCTAGTCTTTTCCAACGACTGGACGCGAGTCATAAATTGTTGCTCATTTATAGGATCGGAAACCTGTAGACTAAGGTCGAATAATTGTTGCACTCGAGCAAACAAAGATTCTTTTTTCGATTCTAATAAAGATATTTTACGTTTTAATTCCGCCATGATGAATTGAATTCAAAAATATGTACGGGAAATTAGGCGTAATGCGTGCGATAATAAGGGCGAGCGTTGCTTGGCGTGAGTCGACTACAAAATGCCGCGAGTGATTTCTAGATTCAACGAAAGAATAGAAATATGTAGGTAATTATACGATGCGTTAAGGAATACTTTTTGTATACAATAAATAAGCGTTATGAAATATATAAATGCGTTTAAATATATATGCGTTTTATGAATTGACGCGTTTTCTAATTTGAACCGTGTAGGTAGTTAAATGGCGGATGATCGAGAACAAATTGCGAATTGCGAACTTAATTTGCGAAAATAATGAGCTTGTGAGTGTTTTGTGAGGGAATTTGAGTGTCTGGAGAGATAGGGTTAAATGATCCGGCGCGATTAGGATCAAGAGAAGAGTTGTGATGTATTTCAGCAGTGATAGGAATAGGTAGGTACCTGGCGGGTTAGTTTGAATTGTCCTTCGAAGTGGAGTTTTCCATCTGGCACTGATTCCACTGCACGATCACACTCTTTATATTGGGATTTAATGAGTCCACACACTTATTAGTCTCTCGCGGTATTTTGGATAATTTAGGGAGTTTTATTGAAGGAGCGCGTGCGTTGCGTGTATAGCGAAAGCGTCGACTTTTTGAATGTGTAAGGGAGCGGGTGAATGATTTTGGGAACGGATTAGGAGAGTGTTATGAGCTAATGAGTTAGTGTGGTGAGTAGTGCATAGATAAAATAAATAATCTATTAAGCGGCGCGTACAATATTGTTTTAGAGTATCTGTCATACATTTTATACTTTTACTTAAGATCAGAAAAACCTCCAAAGTCCTTTGTTATCCTAATAATGGTAATCTTAAGTAGGCTAGGGATAAGGCCACCACTCTGCCTAACCCTTCGGATGACCCTTGGCGGGAAGGGGTGAAGATATCTTTATTTAGACGGTTTTATTTCTTATTCCGAGCTATTTTTTTTTTATCCTGATACAGTAACAGCTTTGTCATGCAGCGGTACGCTGAACTGATATCTTGATGATTTTCTGATTTGATTGATTGCCAATAAAATATAATTCTTCAGACAAGCCTTCGAATTTCGAATCTGTGATCAATGACTGATTACAGGTTGGGGGACTTGTAATGAACTCAGGCAAGGAATCACAATAAGCGTCTTTTGTTTCACAAAAACATAAAAAAGTTGTGAAAATTATTTAGAAAAGTGTTTGTGAATGAACAATCACCGATAAATATTTTCTTCTTCTTCTCAGTCGGTGTCTTCAATGCTGAAGGTCGTGTCTAGTCTGAAATGGCCACTTTTTAGACCATGTTCTTCCACGTGTTTCTGTCCTCAGCAGTCTTAAGCTTAAGCTTTAGGCATTGCCAGGTCAGTGAGCGTTCTTACAAAGAAAGATGCTCGAACAAATAACAGTGGTCATAACGAACTACGCAAGTTTTTTTTTCATGCGATACAAAACAAGCATTTTTTCAACTTTTCCATCTCGCTTCACCATATGAACTACGGAGTTCAGAATAAAATTCAAGCAATCAACATTGGGTGTACCTTTATCTGTGTAACGAAAGAACACTTGGTCTCATTTGAAAGTCGGTTCGTTATCAGCGTGGTTCGTCCTCCGGGCGCAGAGAGGTTATCGCGCCGTTGCCACCACCGGCGCACCCCCCCTTCCATCCATCCTGAAGCACGCTCCACGCTCCAGCCGCTTCTGATGCACCAGTGAACCGATAATACTCCAGCCATACGCATGTACAATTAGAACGGTTTTCCGATCAGATTAATAAGTACACGTCAATAATATTACGTATATTCAATAATTCAAGCCATTTTTTGTGTGTGAGACGTTTGTGGTGCCGATTCAGTATTTGGAGGCAATTAGGTGGAAATGATAAGCGGGAAGGTCTTACTGTGCGTGTTTTTAGTTGCTGGTAAGCATTAAGACTTTACCTATCCTTCGGAATCAAACAAGTCATATAACGTAACAAAAAGGCATTCCTCGTCGAAAGCGTTTGAATCATGACCAGCAAAGACCATCGGTGCAAATAACATTCATACAAAACAAGTCTTAAATTAAACTGCTTAAAAAACAAATTAATTACAATTTTTGTCCCTTTGTTTTATGACACAAGATCTCAAAGCCACAGATTATTAAAAAAGGTATCATGTGTTAATCTATGGAAAAAAGACCTGGTAATTGTTTTATCTGCCTATCGTATCTGCTATAAATTCCAATGAAGCGTTTTTGTTCACTAACCTGTCTAAGGGACGCTATACCATGAGTGTGTACCAGATGTTGGGACATGAAACCGTTTGACGACTTGATCTGTAGGTTATCAGTCACACGCCCACTGCAGGGCATCTCGTGTTTATTATTACTCGATAGACCACACGATGCTATTATAGGCTATCCTATAATATTTATTATATAGCGAAATATTATATAATATTTATATATAGCGAAAGTTTGTGGGTATGTTTGTTCCTCTTTCGTGCGAAAACTCCTGAACAGAATTTTATTCCAAGTACAAAACCAAGGAAAAAATCTATCAACGAAACCAAATTTTATATAGATTTTTATATAGATATTTTTTAGCTGAGAGCCGTGGTGGCCGAGTGGTTCGAGCAGTTGCCTGCGACACAAAGATCGCAAGTTCGAATCCCGACTGTACCAATGAGTTTTTCTGAATTTAAGTACAGTGATTAGTCACACCACGAGCTTTACGGTGAAGGAAAACATCGTGAGGAAACCTGCATACGTCTGGGAAGAAATTCAAAGGCGTATGTATAGTCGTGCTTGAGTAACGGCGATGGACTCGCCATCTGTCACGTTGGCACTTAATATACCTCTGGCGGAAAGTGGGTGTGTGGGTATTACCCATACACCTCTGCCTACCCCTTCGGGGACCCTTGTGGGAAGGCGTGAGGATATTATTATTATTATTTTTTTAATATGAATCTCTTTAGACAAACCCTAAGACATAAGTGTGTAAAGTTACAGAAATCGAAATAATCTTTTAATAATAGCAAAAATATTAGAAATTGGCAAGTTTCAAATCATCATCATCAGCCATGTCGGGAACCTACCTATATGTTGAATTACTATAAATTATATAATATAAGTATTAGAATAAAATATAAGTAGATAGATCGCGTTCTGTGTAATTTTTACGCGAGAGCGGCGGCATTTTAACATTTACACTTTATTTATTTATATTCTTTACATTTGTGTATCACACGATAACTGAAGTACCTAAACAAACAAGATAAACAACAACAAATCAAACTTTTGTCCAACTAACGAAACTTCAGCTCCCGGCGGGAATACTTTGACATTGCAAGACAAAGACGAAGCTATAAGCTAGAGGGAAATAGACATACTTTAAAAAATAATTCGGCTGTCAACAGTAGATTAGTTAATTTTTCGATGATTTGCGTTCTAGAAACTCAAAGCTCGATAACAGATCGTTGACAAATTGTTATTGTGACAATGTGTTCACTAATTCATCGTGCTAAAATTGTACCAGAAACCGGCGGTTAGTGTCACGAAAGAGTAACGACTGACTACCTCGCGAGGGACTCGATGTGGTGGTATACATACCAGTAGGCTTCTGCGACACTGAACTTCTCACGTATGTGTGTAATGACAAGAAAAATTTGGTTTCGTTGATAGATTTTTTCCTTGGTTTTGTACTTGGAATAAAATTCTGTTCAGGAGTTTTCGCACGAAAGAGGAACAAACATACCCACAAACTTTCGCATTTATCAAGTTAGTTGGACATCGGAACTACAATTTATTCGCATATGATAAATCTATTCGAGGCATAATTCGTATAATAATGTTATCATGTGAACAGTTAACACCAGTAACGTTATGATTCGTGGGAACCGCGTGATTGGATATCACTATATCCTGATGATTCACAAAGTATCACGGAAGCGTCCATATAATGTTATCTTTATCTGGATGCTTTTCTGGAAATGAGGCCACTTGACATGTTCAATTATTGTGATACAATGTCTATTAAGTATACGTGGTAGTCCAATGGTTCAAGTAATTGTTGCAACTACTCGAACTCTTGTATACTGCAAAGATTTTTGATTCGAATCCCAACTGTACCAATCAATGAGTGGTTTCTGAACTTATGTACAGTGAAGAAGGAAAATATCGAGAGCATATGTTTGAGAAGAAATTCAAAGACGACTATATACTCGTACTTGAAAAACAGCGATGAACTCGCCATCTTTGACATTGGCACCTAAATTAGGCATAAATAAGGTGCGGTCCTCCTCTACCCCCTACCCCTTCGGGGATTCTTATGGGAAGGCGTGAACATCATACTGATTCATAAAAATTGCTAGATAATTTCCAGGAGAGGTTCCGCCAACATTTGTGAATGTGCATCTCGAATCAATCTTAACGAGGTGCTGCTCGTGGTTTCAATGTTCAAATCATCATCAATCATCAATCATAGACAAATCAATCAAACGACCGCGAGTAAAAACATCGCGAACGAATCTCATGGCATAAACTCTCTTGAAAGTCTAATATAATAAAAATTAATCCGTAAGTTTGTAACACATTTGATTAACCATTATTTAAAACTTGAAAATAGAGGTAGAAAAGATATTTATACTCAAACTAAATGATATTCTCGGCGTTCTGTTGATTTCACCTCTTAACAGCTAGGTCTATATGACAAAGGCCTCCTCTAAGGATGTCCACTCGTAAGAACTTCCCTCTTGAAAGAAATAAAAAGCATTCATATTTTTTGCCATAACGCGTGCGATACATACATATATACATACAATATAATATGTTTTTTTTTTTATTTAGAAAATATTTTTATTTATGAACCTAAAACTAAAAGCCTTAAAAATATATATATAATATAATAATTAAAATATATTATTAAAAGGAGTCCCTTTAGGCAATGTTCCGAAGATACTGGCAGCGTTCCCCGATAATTGTGACTTTCAACAAACTTTGCTGTACATAACCATTCTGTACCTATTATGTACTTTCTTGGAATCGTCATCCTATCGCTTATTAATTAATAATTTATTTAATGTCCAAAGGGGTTCACTAACTGTTTTAAGTCAATTGTCTACTAGCACCATGGATGTTTTCCGAAATAAATATGATATTATTATTATTATTATTATCAAACTGGCCTCCACTACTTCTGCTTCTCTAGGATACCATTCAATCATTTAGTTTGGTTCATTTCTCTTTCTTTTCTCTTAACATACATCTCGTGTCTCCCAACACTCTGTAGTAAAAGTATTATTAGGTACTGAAAGAGTAATAGAACCCGAGGTGGATCACGGTCGTAAATCGATAGTAGAATTGGTGTCGCCCTTTATAGAACCACCCAGCAGAACACAGCTCAATGCTCCTGGGTAGCGTTCCTGTGGTGAGGTTTTCCAGGCTAAAATATAAATTAGCTTAGACCCAATGCGTCTACGAAGTTCTTAGTTTGAAATTAGATTTATGAGTCTCAAGTGACACAATAGCGTGATAACAGACAAATAATTATTTACTTGGATATTTGTCTAGAACAATTATATACCCAGCAGGGTACATAGATTATTCGGACCCACGTGCCCCACACTTATAGTCTCCTGTACGAGATACCCTCTATGTGCGCCCAATGCCCTCGTGGACTCGAAAGTGGGTGACTTCATATACACCTCTGCCTACCCCTTCGCGGACCCTTATAGAAAATATATTATTGTTCTAATAAAAGTTAATATTGGGGGGGGGGGTTCTTTATTAGAGCGATGCAAGCCAAAATAACTTCAATGAATCAATTAAAAATTTCATCCATATATTTCTAGGGGTCAAACTTAAAATATGGGCTTTATTATGCAAATATTTATTTGTACACAGAAACGAATCCAGGCGAGAAAGCTAGTTTAATGATAAATTTATAAAACTACGTAAGAATAGTATAACTATTTATGTATAATATACAGCACGCGCGCGTTCCTTCTAAATCGTTGATCATCAAACCTAAGCGCCGTGTATGTACATGGGCCCCAGTTCCACAGTCCTTATCTATATTGACAACAAACAAAAACACGAGAGTAAACACGGCATTATCAATCAACCTTTGAGGGTCGGAGGAAGCCCTTATACTTACTGCGTTTAATTGTGTTATCGCCATGAAGTGCTCACTGCGTAGTTCATTGTGCGTGCTTTGTTTGAATCCATTGAACCACCCAGTTTCGATTCTTTTCTCGTGATTCTGCTCTAAGTGTTGCTGTAAGTGTTACTCGTCTAAATGCTTTTTTGCGCATTTAATCTTTATATATATAATTCTTCTGTGAGTGTGTATGTCACTGAACTCCTCTCAAACGACTGGACCGATTTTGATGAAATTTTTTGTGTGTGTTCAAGGGGATCTGGGAATGGTTTAGATTCACAATTGGACCCGATAGGTGGCGCCACCATCTTTTTTTTTCCACCCGAGCGAAGCTGGGCGGGACAACTAGTAACAATATAATTTCCAAGACACCAAGCTTTCAGCTACATGTCATTTTATCAGCCAAGCGGAGAACTAGAAATTTGATAACCTAGTTGGACTTTAAATTATGACTGTTCGATATTAGCTGTGCCATATTATAATATATTCTGTGGTTGTGCCCCAACAACGGCAAAGACTAGGCGGCTTGATAAATCCAAATTACAAAATTTAAATATTGTTCGGTATCACGTTAAGGATATTATATTTTTCTACCAACGAACAAAACTGCTAATCGCTTCGAAAAAATAACACGATGAATATATTGAGCAATTGTTTTATACATAGGATATAATTTTTTGCTTTTTTTTATTTATTTACAATAACAACAATTAACAATATTTACAAAGAACAGTTGAAACTAACTTTACTTTACTTAACTTAACTTACTAAACTTAACTACTTACAGATAAAATATTTGTCCCAAATCGGTATCCCGAGGCAATGTGCGAAGAAGACTAGCAGCATTGCCATTTTTTACTTATACCTACATACTACCTACATTACATATTGATCCCTCAAGGAGTAGGGAGAGAGAGTCGAGCGCCAGTTCCCTAAAGACTTACAGCCCTCTTTCGCTTCATCCACATTAATCGGTGTCTTCATACATGCTCGCAAGTTTTGAGTAGGTACCTACTCTTGACGTAACCATATGTGTCCGATCGATTCGATCTAAGTACTTGGAACGTGGTCTTTCTCTGCCTCTCCACACAAATCTGCTTCGTCAACCATTCTTCATAAATGCTTTCTATTTGTGCTTACCAACTCTTCATGTTTACGATCACAACGTCTATTTTCCAATCATTATCAATATTTGAATAAAACCTCCTTTGATTGCCATCAGGGTGCTTTTTATAACGGCTTTATAGTTTTATTCCACAAATAATAAGCAATTGTCAGATGTTTATATAATATATTCTATACATATGTTATATGAGTTATGAATAATGAATTACATACTAGAAATTATTATGTAAGCACCCTCTCAGTTTGCTGGGCCCGATAGAGTTACTAGTATGTGAAATGTAATTTATCTAGTTATTGAGCAAATCAAGAATATGGACATGTACATACATACATACATGCCGAGTCCCTATCGGGTTAGGCAGAGAGAATAGAGCGCCAGGCTTCTAGACTTGCATACCTCTTTCGCTTCGTCCACATTCATCAATCTCGTACATGTTCGCCGGTTTCGAATATAAACATATCTTTCGCAACCAGGCGACCAGTTAAATAGGTAGTCTGCCTGATGACTCTGGAATCTGAAGATTTGCATCTTGTATGTGAAACTGAACATGCGCCAGAAGTCCCAAATCTCTACATTATTTGTATTCGTAATTTGGACATACATTTGTGAAAACCATCGGACATCGATTCAGGTGCGGCCAAGGCTGAGTACCGCTTTGTACAAAGCCCTAAAAAGTTCTAAATTAGTGTAACTTCTCGTTTGACTAATTAACAACTCAATTAAATCGTTGTTTTGTTTGACACACACGATCAATAATAACAAACCAGTCATTATTATTATTTTGCGTTTGTATTATTCCACGGAGCGAGACCATCGACTTTATCGGAGGATAATTATTTCTACATTATATTTAGGTATGATGTTAGTTGTTTGTACCAGTGGAATGATTCAATCAATTAGAAGGGGCGTGTGCATCCTTGTATGTTTACTTACACGAAGATTCGTGGCGCAGTAACGATGAGATCACGAGAAAAGTTTAGTAAAATGTACTGATTAAATAAGCTAGGGTCGCGGCTAGTGTCACATGTCACATAGTCATCTATAGCAGCGCAATAATGGAATAAACCATGAAGCGATTGAGCTACACTATGTCCCCGTTAATTATCACTCTTTATTATCGAGTGGCGCGAGGCGCATTGTTGTGTTATTTGCGTGTGTGTGTGTACATAATTTGCTACTACCAAATCCAAGTGGACTACACTCGGTGTAAGGTCAAGCTTATCGCCGCTTCTAAAGTTCACATGTCATATGTAATAACACTCCAAATTATTGAGTACGTGCACTCTTTTTGGTAGATTTCGTCGGTAAATATTATGATTACATTGTAAGCATTCTGTTTAAACAAATTGGTGATGTTATCACAACATTGTATTTATATCTTTGAAATATTGTCAAAAAAGGTTTTGTGTAGAAGATGGGAATACTACAAATTTAATATATAAAAATATATCCTCACGCCTTCCCACAAGGGTCCCCGAAGGGGTAGGCAGAGGTGTATAGGTAATACCCACACACCCACTTTCCGCCTCTGGCGGAAAGTGGGTATATGGTATGGTATGTGGGTATATGGTATGTGTATGTGGGTATATGGTATGTGTATGTGGGTATATGGTATGTGTATGGGTATATATTAGGTGCCAACGTGACAGATGGCGAGTCCATCGCCGTTACTCAAGCGCAATACAATACGCCTTTTGAATTTCTTCTCAGACGTATGCAGGTTTCCTCTCGATGTTTTCCTTCACCGTAAAGCTCGTGGTGTGACTAATCACTGTACTTAAGTTCAGAAAAACTCATTGGTACAGTCGGGATTCGAACTTGCGACCTTTGCGTCGCAGGCAACTGCTCGAACCACTCGGCCACCAGGGCTTATTACAAATTTAAATTATCTTAAATATCGTGACGAGATCTATCTGCTTACTGAGACTTATAATTATTATTAACATCTCGCGTGTGTGAACCAACAGTCTGCCTGAGAGCAGTCAGCAGCATCAATGCCTAACTAGTGCTCAATTGTTTTCAGCATGGCACGAGGTACAATCAGCGAGTCTGCCCATCATGCCATCCCGCATAGGCGACTCGAGCGAGATAGGCGAGCCATCGGAAACGCGGGTGTCGGGTGAGGTGGTGAGGGCGCGCGTCCGCGAGGGCGTGCCGCCGCCGCTGTGCGCCGGACGCTGCGCCGCGCCGCCGGCCGGACCGGTCTGCGCCTTTGACGCAGCAGGAACGGCTCGAACCTTCGCCACACTTTGCGAGCTGGAAGCTGTTTCGTGTCGTGAGAGCACATGTATGTTCTTTCATCGTCATTTGCTTTATATACATTCACGCTGCCCCAAAGGCAGAGATGTGGATGGTACCCATACATCTACTTTTCGCTGGAGATATATTTAAATTGCCAACATGACAGATGGTGAGTCCATCGCCGTTTATCAAGCTCACCTGTACATACATGTCTAAGAATTTCTTCTCAAACGTATGTAGGTTTCCTCTCAATACTTTCCTTTACCTTAAAACTCGTGGTGTTACTATTTATATATACGAAAAACTCATTGGTTCAATCGAGATTCGAGCTTGAAATGTTTGGGTTGCTGGCGACTGTGCGAATCACTCGGCCACCACGGCCGTTGCTTTAAATGCACAAGAGCTCTTGTATCTTGTTTATACTACTGAGGTGGCTAAGCGCCTGATGGTAAGCTGTTTCCGCAGCCCAGTAACTTTATTATGTCGCTTGCAACACAATAGGGAGCACAGTTCAGTTAAAGAGGTCTGGCACTCTGCCTAACCCGTGATGGACTCGGCGTGATCATATAAAAGAATAAATAATAGTTAAAAAGAACTAAAAAACACGCTTTTTATAGAAAACCGAACTAAAAAATAAATTTCGATAAAAAAGTGAAAGCCTTACGATGTTCTTGAATTTTAATGAAGGTTTGATTTGCCCTCCTAATGGAACTTTATCTAACTAAGGATCCCCGACCGCAAGCAGTTATAGAGTTGCACGGCTAATATTGTACTTCATAGAGCTGCGCAGTTTTTTCTTAGGCAATTTCAGTTATATCAGACCTTATAGTAAGTTCGCTCAAAATTCGACTTCTTCTCTCAATCTTAGTTTATTTGTCGATGTACGTAAAGTTAGCGCTAGGCTCAAGATCTGTCACGTTACCCTATATCTATCTCCCAGAAAAGGCATAATTTGCCTACCCTTTCGGCAACCTTTGTGAAAAGGCGTGTAGATCCAGTCTTGGGCCAAAACAATATAAAACTAACCATGATACCTGGAATATTTATTTATAGGAAGAAAAAATGCATCTCACATCGTAGAGCGCAATATCTTGTTGAGGCTAATATTAATATGTATTTATTTCTTGTTCTGTTCCAGATTACGCGATCACGAGTCTCGGAGAGTGCTGATGCGAAGAAGAATATCTCAATTATCCTGAATGTGTTTCAGTTCACGCTAGAATAATCTTTATCCTATTAGGCATATCGCTCATATTCGCACAGGAACGAGTCACCGGGAGATTCATAATTGGCGTAGCTTGGGGGCAGGGATTTTCCGCCTACTCATTTCCTTCCAATAATAATAATAATGCTTGCACATGTGTTACCCACGAGCATATTCAATAACACCTAGGTAAATTAGTTTTCGTTCTCCTCGTTAATTCAATAAAGATAATGTTATGTAACATATTTAATTGCAGGATTCAATCCGTAATCCACTGGCCGTATAATCGACTTGTAAAAGTACTTCATACGGTAGTAACGTCTATGAAATAGTTTTAATAAAAAAAACTATAAACGTCAATAAAAAAAAATTCAATACGAGTCCCAAATTGTTGATATAGTACAGAAGAACTCGTTGATATAGTACAGAAGAAATTAAAGAAGAACACGGCGCCTGGGTACCTCGGTGAAGGATCCCTTCCTATTTTGCTGCTAGCACAGCTATCTTCTCGAGAAAACATCGACCACTCTCGAGTAATATGCCACATCAAGTCGGACCTACATTGATTATATTCTAAGTATGATAATTTTAATTGTTAAGGTAAAACTTTCTCCTTAAATTCTAATTCAAACTATTTATATCCTTACGCTACGCCAATGGGGACTTATTTAAATATATACTACAGCTGAAGCGGAATAGTTTGTTTGTTTGAACACGCTAATCTCAGGAACTGGAAATCCGATTTGAAAAAAATCTTTTGTATTAAAGGCCCCATCTTTGTCAGGCAGCAGTAAAATTTAACCTTCGCGCAAATCACGGAGCCCACCGGGGTAGAGTGTTTCGAAACAAAGACCCTTTAAATTTTTCTCTTGGGCAACCGTTACTCTCCTTTCGAGGAGTAGAGCTCGTTCCGCCACCCCCTATCGGGACTACTGTGTTGTCGTTTATTTCTCTTGGGAACCCGTTCAGTAGTAATTTTAAAGTATGAAATCAAATTTGAGTTTAAAGGTGTGTATGAAACAAAAACAGTTACATGCGAGATTCATCATACAAATGTTTTTTCTGCTAAGAATAAAACCTGATTCTAAACAAGAATGTCTTTAACCATTCTTTATTTTTGACCTAATCGTGTTTAGTTAAAATTTTTAGATTGAACTTTTAAGACAAATGCGTACTCAATTTTACTATTTGTATCACGATGTAACTCGTGTGACTATAATATCGCTCATTAGTACATATAAGACTTTGGTTGAAAGTTCCTAAAATTCAAAATTTCCCTTTACTTGTAAGTAGGTAGATTTAAAATTAATGCCAAAGTCGCCTTCAAAATAAATAATATTGTAGTAAATGTGTAGTTATAAGAGCAGATATTTCTTAAGATACACCTATTTATTGTACAAAGTACATATTTGCAGTGTTGCTGTCGTAGTTCGCAATCCCAAGTAGCATTGTCACTATACGCAAAATGTAGTTCAATAAATCCTTCATTAAGACGGTGTGACTATCATTTTAGTTTAGTATAACTGTATGTACCCAATTTATACCCAAACTTTTCAGGTAAAATATATATAATTTATGTATTTTTTTTTTTCATGAATATGGTCGCGAAAAGTGGCAAGGAGGTTGCCAGGGTGCAAAACGAAATGCAGGCGAATATTGCAAGAGATACTGAAAGCGATAAGGTGACCCGAACATTTTTGTTAAAAAAAATTCAGGGCACGTACGTACGTACTTGTATCATACAAGCTTCCTGCTGAGTCGTCTGGGGTTTAATTCCTTGGACTTCAGGAAGAAGCGCGATCAGATAGTAACCGAGCTGGTCTCATTGATACTCCCGCCCTCCACGAGCAACTCTCCAACATTCCCGACAAGCACACAGGAATCACAAGCGTTTTGCTGTACACAGCCGCACTGTTGCGCGAGCGCGCTCTCCTGTTCCGCGCACCCTTTGCGCTCTTAACGATCTTCTTGACGAATATCCTGATTGTGTTTACGGATCACTGGTAGGATACCTTGTCAGTATGTCTGGAGTACTGTGAGAAGACAGTATGAAAGTGTGTTTCTATTAGTGTAAGTGGCTGTGTGCCATTCTAGTATGGAATTAAATAAAACTCTTGCATTGGGAACACAATAGCAATATAACGCCCCGGTATGTCAATTGGACAACTCGAGTTTTTGAGCTGAATTTACGAGTTGAATATATGAATATAAGTCACGCATCAAGCGGTAAGTGAATGGAACTATATTCTCTATAATTATTTGTCAGTTTTTACATATTTAGCCAGCAAATATAATTGCTTAGGTACCCGTGATGAAATTAGTAGGGGTAAAGCGTAGTGGACTGCCATAACCTACCTGCCACCTACACACAGTTAAATGCGACGGACTTGTAACCTACACACGAAAAAGTAGCTCGGCTAATAAGAACATAAACATGCATATGTATGTTGATATTATCATGCGCAGTCAGTTTTCTCTAAACTTCAGACCTCTTTCGCTTCATTCTCATCATATGTCTTAACGTTCCCATCGTTTGAGTGTTAGGAACGAGTACAGCGATAAAGTTTCGTATTTATCTTTATCCATGTATCATTATATTATTATTAAATATAATGCAACTAGACGCCGGCGAGGTAGACCAGGAAGGAGATGGCGACAAGACCTGGACAACACATCTGTGGACTGGCCAACACTAGCATTGGACAGAACCACTGGGAAATCATGGGGAGAGGCCTTTGCCCAGCAGTGGGATGTACCAGGCTATCATCATCATAATGCTTTCTGATGAATAACACAACTTTTGGTATGAAACACTATATTTAGTTGATAACACAATATTTAAAAGACAAACTTTTAAGAGAAAATTGAACAAGGGCTATGCCTAGTATGGACCATGCTAGGCGTCGCCCTCACCATACCATACTGTATGGTATGCTTCAACCTTGTTATTTATTTAATCACAGACTCTTTGATATATAGACATGTATGTTATGAAACAATAAAAGGAGTACTGTTTGCGGAAAGAGAGCAGCCATGTGACATTTTCGTTTAGGAGAGACGAATGCCGTCAGAGCCGGGACACTCACCCTTGCTGATCTTCTGAAGAGCTGGAATTAAGACAGAAACAATTATTAATAATTATATAAGGGATGAAACACATACATACATACATATCATCACGCCGAGTCCCTAACGAGGTAGGTAGAGAGTATAGAGCGCCAGTTCTCTCTAGACTTACGTACCTCTTTCGCTTCGTCCCCATTCATCAGTCCCTTCATACATGCTCGTCGGTTTCAAGTACTCTTGACGTACCCGGCTTTGAGCGTCCGATCGAAAAGGGACGAAATAATACTATTACCAGAGTACATTTGTATATTTGTAAAGATAGACAAAGCTCAAATATATTTGACTTACGCATTTGGAATTGGTGCCGAGTGTTGCCTACTTCTAATACTATTGCCATGCTTACTATAGTTTATGCACAGTTCATTAAGAACTGTAAGAGTTAAAACATTAACGTATTCTTTTTAATAATCCTGTCAATAAAAAAAAGCCTAACGTAGCGAAGATTGACAATTATAATCACGTTCATAAGAATGAGATTTTACAAATGAGCCTTATGATGCATTCAGGCATTGCCATTCGTACAAAAATCTCTACACAACTCTCTTAAAGTTGTACTTTCTGGGGGAAACTTCAGTAGAGAGATCATTTCAAAACATGAAAGTGCGTTGTAGGAAGGAGACCTGTGTGTTTTCAATGTAGGGTTGAATTCCCCGCGGGCTACAGGATAGTGAAGCAATGGATAAATCGACTATCAATCAATTCGTCCTAGCATCTCAGCAGTTATCCAACAAAAATGGTCAGTGGTCCAAAAATCCCAAATGGAGGCAGATTTTGCCTACTCAAGCTTAATGCCCCCAAGCCAAACTATTACGTTTAAAATATATACAAAACAATGCAATTCCATGGTCGCTACAAAAACGGCATGAATCACAGTCCGTGTTCCAACCAGTTCAACAACAAAGTCAGTGCAAACGCTGACATCATCCGTCACACTCCCGCGATTCTTTATCTGATAGGTCAATTCTCACGTAATATTACAGTTAATACAGAGTGAGACAACACAATTCGGTTTTGTTTTGAAGGTCTGCTGTAGAATCCCCAAAAAGTTGATCAAATATGTACATCATCTCTGTAATGGATGAAGCAAAGATACCTACCTACCAATGGCGTGGGGTGAAAAAAAAGAAAGGTAAAGCCGGACCAAAAAAATGGCTAACGCGTGAATAAGCAAAACGTCATATCTTAACTTTAAAAAAAAATGCAATAAATTACATACCATTAGTGTGTTAGTTCACCTTTCCCAAAACTACGGCGAAATGTTATGTATGGTGCTTGCGTTGCGTTGTATGTAGTTTTTCCATGCGACAGAACATGCTTGCTGTACAGTTGTTAGTGTTCACCACCTTCACCATACATGACATTACTGGTATCATATGAACAGTGCATGTCGAGTATGATAAAAGTGGCTTTAAAAAGCCGTTTTAATGCACACGTCACTCACACGGAGGTTATAAATATACAGCAAAAAAAATAACTAAAATAAGTGAAACTTAACTTGCCAGCTTCATCATCACAAATAAATACCAGCAGAAATACCGCAGTATTTATTTTTCTATACTACAACCCGAAAAACAAAATAACATGGACATGACATGGAAAGCAAAATAACTTATTTAATTTGCAACTGCCGGTTATCCAATTGTATTTATCATACATGGAACTGTGAAAATGTTTGAAAAACCCATCCTTACGTCTATAATCAATTTTCATATCGGGACGAGCCCGTCCATGTTTAATGATATATTTTTATTTTCGAAAGATTGTTTTGAGAACGAAGTTAACTCATTTAATAGGTAATCTGTAAGACAACAACCTATTTGTATTAACGCCGCCATTTCTCACCTAACAGACTACGTGACGACAAGAAACAAAAATTAACAAACAAACCTTTACGTTGAAACAAAACAAACACTGTGACAACACTTGGCAAGTAACATTTCACTACTTTCGTTTTTTTAAACCATATACACAACACAATCAAGCTTATCACATATTACAATAGATAAATTAGCATAACAAAACAATCCGTGCAAATGCGCGCGAAATAATGGCTAGGTGAGGTCAATCGTTCGGCTCATCGCGGTTAAATTGCTGTGATTGGATGAAACTTTTCAAGCGAAACGAAACCTTAACACATAACAAATAAAGATTGGAGGCTATCTGAGATCGGCTTATAATCGCTGTATATCGACGAATGGTTGGATGTGGTAGTAATGTCTATGTGTGCGTGAATTGCCTACATTTTAACTATTTGAATTCCCAATATTAGGAGCGAGTTCCCCTGCCGCCTACTACGTGAAATCGTGTATGTGTGCGTTTGCGCAATTTCACATACATTGCGTTTTTGTATCCAGCATATTGGAGAATATTTTTACAAAGGGCGCAATGTAATTATGTCACTTGCGATATTATGACTACATAGAATAGTCGTATATGAGCGCGGAATCTGCCAAGGGAAGCCGAAGGGAAGCCGATAGGGAAGCCGATAGGGAAGCCGATAGGAATCGTGTTCTAAGGACGCTTCGCCACTGCTACCTACCTATTAGAGTCAGATCCAAGAAAAGTGCCCCTATGACCTATATGAAGGTAAAAGTGATTATGCTGGACATAATTGAAGAAATTGCATCAGAGACGCCGACCAAAGCCCAGCTCGTAGATTTATGAAGCTGACATGACATGAAAATTCTCTTTGATCGTTTTTCCTAATACGCCTGTCCACAATTTAAACCGATTGGGAATGTTTTAATATGACACCCTTTGCAAGCACGTAACAGATGGCGATTCCGTCGCCGTGTACCGCGGCAAATGTGAATTTAAATCACTGTCTTCGAGACGTGTTAAATGTTTTTTAAGATGTTAAAACTGAGTGTGTTGAAATATGTTATTGACAAGGGATGTAACATAATACTTCTACTGATATTACAAATACGAATGTTTGTGAGGATTTTGTTCTCTTTCACGCAAGAACGGAATTGGGTCAAACATGGCGCAAAGGAGGAAGCAGAGGTTAATATGTTTTATTACAGTAAAAAATCTACAAATGAAATAATATTTTACGGATGATTTAGAAATGCATATTTCCCAAAGGCATAATCGTATAGCGACTCTACAACAATCCTCTACCATATAGCATGATTTATTTGGCATTCTATTTCATTAAGAGAAACAAAAAGTGGGCATTGAAATCATTAAAGCTGGAAAAAGACACGATTCACCAGTTTCTTTGGGTAAATCCGTAGGAATTGATCAATTTATAATGAGCAGGACGGCAAGTGCATTAGATCGTGTTTTGCGACATTGTTTAATGTTGACGCACTCCAATAAGCCTAGTGTCATTTCACTCCATATCTAATTTGCGAGCGGCCATTGTTACATTAGAAAATTTTCCCTATTCCGTATCACTGTACACTGTCCACATACACCGCTGTACACGGATAGTCACTAAATTTCAACTGTGGATGTAAGCCAGATACAGACTTGAGCTGTGAAACGCACTGCGAAATTTCCCGTTTGAATTTAGAACTGCGTAACTAGGAGGGTATCTTATAAGAGATCGCAGTAAGATTGAACAAATTTTATAGGCAATGTGTTCCTTCAATAAACTGATAATAGCTAAAAAATATCACGTCCATGGCGTGAACTGTAAGGGATTTTATTAATAAGGTTGATACAGATCTTGAGAGTACTTACTATCCTTGTGTTCGCAATTGTAATTGTTCATGACGCATTCGCTGCCGAAGGACTTGGGTTTCTCGCCCTGCTTGCCGGCGCAGACGGGCTCGAATTTAGCGCTGGCGCAGTCATGAAGGCAGGCCTTCTTGCGGGCTGCTTCCGCCTTCAGCTGCTTGAGGTCGGGCTTGTCGGGCCGACAGGATACAGCCGCTATTAGAAGAGCTGCAATGGTTCAATTAACGCCTATTTCAATACTTTATGTTTAAACTACCAGCGGCCTTCCGTAAAAATAAACTTCATTAACTACTGTAGTAAAACTAAAAGATAAAAAAACACACAATACATCGCTTTGGCTACGGAGACGATCACATTCAAACATAACCAGATGTGCCCCGCGATTTGGTCCGCGTTGTTTTTGATTATAAATATACATTACTTAAAAAATTACTCGTTATTCCGGAATAATGTAGCTTTCTATAGAGTTGAAATAATATTTAAAATCGGTTTTGTAATTTTTGAGCTTCTCCACTAAAACAAACAAACCAACAATGAAATCTCTATAATATTCGTGTGGATTTAACTGTTTGTAAGGTACTCGGACGTTCTTCTCGGCCAAAGGATTTCCTTTGTGCTCTTAATAAGCTAAATTCGCTTTGTGTGGGATGTGCTCATATGCAATAGAGGCCGGGGCCTTAACGACCTTCCTAACAAAAGTCGTAAATGGTAATCTAGATAATCGCAGGAAGATCTGCTTCGCGCCGATGATCACCGGTCCTTCTAACGCTGTGGTCTCATAAAGTTGTTAGCTAAACTACCTGCTGCCAATTAGGGACTTTGAGGAAAATGGATCAATTGCACTTGAATATACAATTTAAGCGAATTATATTACAAATATATTTTGCGTTGTTTGATATGGTTTTCAGTTGTACGGAAATATGATATTTAAAGCAACAAACGACAGTATAAAAATCCATTGGATGGGACTCTAAAGTGGCTTATAAATTGAATAATCATTAACTTTAGCCGACGTTGCTATATTATTAATATTATCTTACAACGATTCTTTATGAACTTTCGAGATGGCCTACATTAATCCTCAACACTGAATAAATATATATTATAATAATATAATATATCCTCACGCCTTCCCACTAGGGACTCCGAAGAGGTAGTCAGAGGTGTATAGGTAATACCCATACACCCACACTCGCCAGAGATATATTTTAGGTGCCAACGTGACAGATGGCGAGTCCATCGCCGTTACTCAAGCATGACTATACATACGCCTTTGAATTGCTTCTCAGACGTATGCAGCTTTCCTCACGATTTTGTATATCATCCTTATAATAATAATATATATATGAAGCCGTGGTGGCCGAGTGGTTCGAGTAGTTGCCTGCGACACAAAGATCGCAAGTTCGTATCCCGACTGCACCAATGAGTTTTCTGAACTTAAGAACAGTGATTAGTCACACCACGAGCTTTACGGTGAAGGAAAACATCGAGAGGAAACCTGCATACGTCTGAGAAAAAATTCAAAGGCGTATGTATAGTCGTGCTGGAGTAACGGTGACGGACTCGCCATCTGTCACGTTGGCACCTAATAGACCCTCTGGCGGAAAGTGGGTGTGTGGGTATTACCTATACACCTCTGCATACCCCTTCGGGGACCCTTGTGGGAAGGCGTGAGGATATATTACTAAAAAAAAATAACTATAAACTGAGGATAAAAAAAAAATTCTGACATCTCTATTATAATAATAATCTGTTTAGCAAAAACACAAATGAAAGGGAGAGAGCGAGATCACAAAGAAAACCACTAATATGGAGATTATACCATTATAAGAAAACAATATACCAACAAATATAGTAGTCTAAAGTGTTCTTTCATGACCGTAAAGATATGAATGTAAAATCAAATGACACAAAAAGCTCACCAAAAGCCACCAGCGTCACTGCCTTCATTGTATATTTTGCGAAATGTACGTTCAAATACTTAACTCGCTAGTCGGCCACTGTCAAGCAGAGAGGGGGCTCGAGGCTTATATACAACGGTTAGGTGGGGACGGGGAGGCATTACCTACGCTTCTAGGTTACATTATAGTGTTCTTTTAAAATATAATTATCATCTACAACACGTGGTTACATAGACAGTGGTTCAACGAACTCCTGTTGACGCAGCAATGTAAATAGCTCTTCTGATATCTTCGGGTCATAGTGTCGATTTAATTGACGCCGCATAAATCTCTTTCTGCTTTTTTATTGCATGTTTATGTCGTCTCGATCACCGTTGCTCTGTGAATACCGTAACTGTGCATATTTAGAAAAGTATAGAATATAATGCGACCACAATGAAATAAAATCATTAATCATATGTACGTGTTCAGGCTTAAAAACCACGTTTCCACAGAATTATCTCAGTCATCAGTCTCAGTCTCAGTATCAGTATCTATCTAAAGGTAAGCAGAGACATACTTAATAACACCCACTTTACGCTAGAAGTATTTTTATGTGCCAACGTGACCGTAGTTGAGTCTCACGAACTACGTTTTATTTATTTCTGTGCAGTTTTCCTGTGGGTCTTTTCACTTTTTAATAGTTCGGCTCTACATAGGTGGTTATTTTTTTACAACAAGAGTGGCAAACAAGCATACGTCTCACCCAATGGAAAACGGTTACCGCAGCCTATTTACGCTTACTATTGTAAATTGTAAGCGTAAATAGGCTCACTTAAGCGTTGCTACTCTGTGTTCGGAGTAATGAGTGTAAGACTAATCCCTCTGCTGCCAACACAATATAACAATCCTCAATTTGTCAATGGAGCTTGTAGTTATTATACAGAATTAATAATTTATTAAACTTTACACATTCGGTAGCACCTGGTATATCTATCACCAGCGAAAAGAGGGTGTTGTTCTCACCTTTGCCTACTATTCGTGGACCTTGGTGGGAAATCGTAAAATATAATAAATGAAGTAAATCGTATATATGCATATTTAAACTATGCACTAGGTATTTTCAAGTAGTAACCTATAAATAGGAACCACTAAGTTCAGGACACTAACACAAGATTAAAATATTTACTATAACTGAAGTGACATCTAGCGCCGAGTAGCAATATCAAATGATTTCAAATGTGCTTTGACATCATAGATGGCGCTTTAAAAACTTTGTTATCATAAACCGCTAGGTGGCGCTACTAATACGAACCAAAGATCAAACGCGTAACCTTCCATATCTTTATTATTGAGGTGATTCAATTTTATAAAACAGCTGGACACAATTCGCATGAATGTAAAATATTTTTTTTATCTAACATTACGTTACAATCTACATCCTACAAATCTACTACACTGGAAGGGCCGTGAAGAAGTGAAGTGAAGATGTAATTTGGTCGCTACACATACAGCTCGTGTACGATAAAATGGTATCCAAGTATAGAGAGATAGAGTATCAAGGGTATTAATAATTTTCGGTTTTTTAAATCATATCCGTGACATATACGGTATGACACCACACAGGCGACAGTAAAACACATGGCACTGAGATGATAATGCTAAGATGTACTGTAGTGTAACTAGATTTCCAAAATAATAAATAAGTTTGTGGTCCAATAATCTGTAGTCTGACAGTAACAGTGGCAGAAAAGCTGAAGAGCGAGGGCTTGTGATGGTAAGAAAATTACTAGTCAGAATCACCAATTTCATTTTTAACTAGTGATGTGAGAGTATACGGAATGGATTAGTCATGCTAAAACATGGAACATTAAAACTGCCTTTAATATAAACATCTTTTTTATTCCAACTTATAACCATACATAATATACACAGTACAAAAAAAATCTTGCTTTCGCCTAGTACAGCAATAAGGACAAAATTAAATTGTCACTTAATTTGTTAGCTATCATTTTGTAACATACTAACAAAATTGAGAAATCTAATAATAGGATAAACTTATCTACACGCCGTGTTAAATGTACAATGCTTCGAGCGAATACGTTTTATTTCAATTCAATAACTTAAAAGTATACACTTCTTAATATGTACTCGATGGAATTCGAATTAAAATTTACAAAATACATACATATCATATCACTATAGCTACATTTAAGCTGTAAATAACCTGAAGAGTTTATTTGTATTTCGATTAAGGAACATAAAACATATCCACATCTCGACGATATCACCATAATCAGACTAATTTACATTGCACATACTCCGATCGCGACCATCGGACTAAATCACATTTCAAATACACTTACACACATAACTGGTACACAATCGACTCGGACGCTTAACAATGGCATCTTATACACGAAACGGCGCACAGCGCATATCACACTCGCTCCCAATCTTACGTTAAATGCGGAACTTAGCGATTAATGTTACGTTCGAGGTTGAGATCAAATGCGGGAGGCCTGCTCGGCCTCACTTGGCCTCGGCGAGCGCCGCCTCGAGGCAGCACACGGAGTCCTTCACCGCGTGGTATACGATGTTCTTAATCTGCAGCTTGTCCTCCTTATTGGAGTGCTGCCGCGACAGCCGCCGGAACTGCTGCGCCAGCTCAAAGCAGCGGGACACGTTCTCGGGCGAGACGAAGTCCTCCGCCACTTTGATGCAGTCGAGGAGGTTGCGCACTTGATGCGGCGCGCCGGCGGGCACGAACACGGCGTCGCCCGGGCACTGCAGGATGGCGTACCCTTCCACGCCGTACTCGCGGTACAGCCGCTCGCGCAGCGCCGCGTCCAGGTACCAGGTCTGGTCGTGCACGGGGTCGTGCTGTGCGCGCGGCCGGGCGCCCCGCTCCAGCTCGGCGCGCACCAGGAAGTCGCGGATCTTGTCGGCGTCCTTGGCGGCGTAGATGTGCCAGAGCGCCGCGGGAGGGCGCAGCCGCGCGCGGCGCCGCGAGAGTACGTCGACCCCGGCCTCGTCCGCCGCCCGAGCCGCCTCCCGCGCCCGCTCGGCCGCATCGCTCGGCGCGCTGGCGTGAACCATCACGTTCACGGCGTCGCTCACGTCCAAGTGCAGGTTGGTCGTGCCGCCGGCGCCGCCGTAGGCCGTGTACATTTTGGGCCCCAAATCGGGCCGAACGAAGCACTCGGGTAACCGCGCTGCCAGATTCAATTTCCCGTTGCGAGATGTATACTCGCTCAGTGGTAGAACCCGCATAAGATCGTCGAAACGTGCAGGGAGGAGCTCCGCGAAGTCCTCGCCCGGTGGCCAGTCTTTTAGTTTGAGCACCATGGGGGCGCCACGCTCGTCTCGGAGCCTCTTGGCGGCCAGGTCGAAGCCGTCCCAGAACTTTCGGGCCGGCTGGTTGGGCACAACGAGGCCGGACGCACAGTTCACCAAGTCCACCCGCGTCTCGCCGAAGTCACGTGAGAAACTCTCCGGACTCCACAGGTCCTTGTCGAGGAGACTCGACACATCTGAGACTAGAACTGGTTGACCTCGCTTCCATTGGTCCTGTGAAAAATTCAACATCATGATGATCACGAAAAGTTATGTAAAGGGATTTCATACCTACATAGTAGTAATTGTTAGGTTTGATTGTGTAGATGTAATCCGTACCTGGAAAGGTTTGTAGTTGGCGGGATGCACGGGGTCTGTGAGGTGCAGCAGCTTGCCGTCGCAGAGCCAGGCGTGCGGCACGTCGGGGTACAGCAGCTTGGACTCGGTGAGCGTCATGAGGCGCGCCGGCAGCTCGTCGCGCCCGCGCCGCTCGTACCGCTTCACCACATCCGCGAGAGCGAACGGCTTCGTCTCCCCTTCCTCATCCTTCTTCTCCTCAACCACGCTGGATATCACGTCATCCAAGATATCGCTCTTGTTCTTCTTCTGTTTTTTCTTAGGTTGAGCTTCACTGCCTTCCGGCGCGGGTCTGATCAGCAATTCTCGCAGCGTGGAGAAATTGCCACCCTCCTCAGAGTCGGATGAACTGGAATCGGATTTTTCCTCCTTGGTGTCCGCGTTGAGCGGCAAGTCGGACAGCCAGCTGACTACGGAGCTGCCAGTTTTGCCGTTCTCCGATTTGACCGGCGACGAGCCATTCGTTGATACTGTTTCTTCCTTCTCCTCCTCTTTTTTGACGTTCTGTAAAAATATTACGTTCTGATTAGATTGTATGGTGAGTGCCACAAGATAGAGATAGTTGATTGCCAACCTTTCAAACACACAAAGAAGGTTAAAGAGATGGCCCTATTGCGGTATATTTACTATAACAAACATTTTCACACCGAGCCCATGTAAAACGCCGATAGTGGTTTAACAAAACCCACTTTTTGCCGGACTTATATGTAAATGCCAACGTGACAAATGGCGAGGCTAAAGTTTTAAGCAAGACTATACATATTCTTTCTTAATTTCTCGTTGTTTTCGTAACGTTCGTGATGTGATTTTAACCACCGACCATTAAGGTGGCAACCAAGCATTTTATAAACACACAAGGAGTGCAGTTCGCGCTTTGCATACCCAACGTGCCGTAATTAATGCCTGTGCTTCATTACTTGCAATATTTGTGTTGCATGATATTGCTTTGTATTGTAATGATAGTGAGGTGCGTGTGCGATAATGAAGGCGAGGGCGCACGGCCTTACCTTGGTGAGCGCGTTGTGCAGCAAGCGGCGCGCGGCTGTGCGTAGGGCGGGCGGTAGCGCGGGTTGGGTGGCGCAGGCGCAGGGTGGCAAGCCGAAGGCAGCCCGCAACAAATGCGCGCGAGCCGCCGCCGCCGCCAGTGCGCCGCCCGCCGCTATTTGCGTCAGCAATAGTCGCCGCGCCGGGTGAGCGCCGCCGCTTGTACACATCAACCATCTGGAATACCACTCCCGTTTAATTATATGCTCACACGCAGAAAAGGCAAAACACCTAAGTGGGCATCTATTAATTACGTGACGCGCTTATGGTCGAGCTAAACCTCAACTAACCTCACGTGGGGGAGAAGGTGGCTCAGCAAATATTATGTATTATTTTGAACGCCAGAATCAGTGTGAAATTGCGAGAAAACTGGGCTCAATTTAAGTATTCTCTTATTAGATTTCCTTACTATTAATCTATTGTATATCCAAATGGAATTGAGCAACTACTACTAAGGAAAGTCAAGAGTCTCAACTCGATACCGACGAGCAAGACTGCAAGAATAAAAAAAGATGCCTAACCGGCAAAGTAGTCGGAGTGAAGACGTTGACGATAATATAATTGGAGTATAATTATAATTACTTATCTAAGCATTGAAACAAACGTTTACCGATCTGTAGAGGCGAGTTATAATTATAAATAGATATTACTACACCTTTGTCGGTCTTGTTAGTGAGAATGCATAAATTAACATATGAATTTATTTATCATCTGTAAACCTATGACCATAAAGGACTCAAAATACAAATGTACATACACACTCTAAAGGATATGTTGTTTTTTAGAGATAGTATAGTCGTCTGATAAAACCACGTAGACTACAGACATTAATTATTATCAGCCTATCTGATATAACACAACGACGTGATTATTGTCTACGAACATTGGACCTCGGTTCCGTTTATCATTCGACGCCCTTCGCAGAACTATGCGTCGGCATACGCTAACTATGCAGTAATGACAGTCATAAATGAATCACAAACAAACTATACAAAATTACAAATACAGAACGAATATATTTAAGTCATTATCGGGTTTAAACATAAATATTATCATTACTCATATTGATAAGTGGACCATCAACTACATTGCTCATTTCTCACCGGGGATACCTTAGCTGTGTATGCTTAGCGCCTCAGAAGCACTTGGGTTAAGGTAATGGTCTCGGTGTTCGGTGTAATAGCAAAAAAAACAACTGTATTGTTAAAATTTAGATTGTATTGACGTGGAAGGCCAAGAAGATGGCGGGACAAACTGGACATGCACCTGAGCAGTTGGTCGGAGGTATCGCTCGATCGCGGGGAGTGGAAGGACAGGAGGGAGGCCATTGACCAGCAGTGGGACACAATTGGCTATAAATAAATAATAATAATAATAATTGTATGTTAGAATACATACCCGAATGAATCTCGCTCGCCGTTGGTGCTTGCATTAGATGAGTTGTTTGTTTCACTAGTGGAGTTGCCGGCATCGCCTGATGTCCGGGACTGCAAGTAAGGAAATCAATATGTATTGTTTGACAAATAAAGTACATTATAAATAGGTAGTTGTTCTCAATTCCTAAACTAGTCTGGACCTGTTATATATAGGTAATTGGTTCGTACAAAGATAACATCAATAGAATACTGTATACTGTATTTATATAATTATTGTGCTAATCAAACAATATAATATAATATCTTCAGTATTGTGACGATAGACCCGTAATCATTTTGTATCATAACATGTATAAAAGAAACCTGCCCCGCCGTGTCTCTCCAAACGCGTTTTTTTTTTATTTATATATATTGAAAAGTTTTGTCAGTTTTCACCGTTGGCTAGTTAACTTTTCATGGAACGTTTATTTACTTTTGTTTTCTAAATTGCATTGCACATTAACTAACTACTTTGTATAATGGTAAACTATCTCTAACATACTATTCGAAACTATAAGAGTAGTTAATATGAGAATACAACTCCGTCTCACCTTATAGCAATCTAAGCAAACGACAAAGCCACATTTCCCACAAGTCCAGTGGAAGTTAAACAGTGTAGTTTCGCACACGTCGCACATTTCCCGAACACCTTGCACCACTCGCTTCCATGCTATCGTTTTATCTGTTGGACATAGACATATCGAATTAACATTTATGGTTCACATAATGAATTTTTTTTTGTACATATGATAGTATAGTATAGTAGTAGTGCCGATCAAGTCAAGTATGTATTCTTACGGTAGCAAAACGGACAGTATTCGATCATCCATGTTGAATCATGTCCTAATTATATTGGATATTCCGTTGGTCAAATGCAACTATATAAATGCTAATTACCCTCGTTTAGATGATGTGACTCCGCCTCTTTCTCTTGCTGTAACAGTTCACAGAACTGGTCTCCGATCTCCCTTAGGAGGAAGCAACTCATTTCGATATCTAGGTCGGCCGCGCCCGCCGACGACGACAACCATAATTTCTTATGTTCCTATCGAAAGCAAGGTTTAAAATAAGTAACTGGAAAATTACAAATAACTAATCATTAGGGAACCAAAAAACTTTAACTTACTTCTTCAGCATCCTTATAGGGATCCGAGAAGCCCGCTATTGCTAATTGTCTATTCTTGGCAAATTTCAGTCTTCGGAAAGCATAAAACCGGCAGAAGATATTGGGCATATCCTTGTCGCGCTGCGCTGGCGACCAGCGGCATTCTCGGCACTTGGCGAGCCGCGGTGCCACCTCAAAGCACGGTCCGTTCTGTAGGAACGAGTCGGGCGAGGGGCGCGCCGAGGGCGCTGCGGCGGCGCGTCGTGGGGGGTCCTCGCGCCGTCGGCCGCGCCCTCCGCCGCGCGCTCGCCGTCCTCTGGCGCGACCTCCGCCGCGCCGACTCGACGCACTACCGCTGCCGCTGCCGGCTGAACCTGAGTCCGAGTCCTTATCGTCACTCTCCTTATCACTTTCGCTCCCGCTCTCGGACGCTTTCTTTCGTTTTGGCTCGTCGCTAACTTTTCTAGGGACTGCACCTTTTTTTCTTTTTGCCTTCGGCGGTTTCCGCTTTGGGGGTGCGTTCGATTCTCGATCAGAGCTCGAGCTATCCTCTTCTGCATCTTCGAGTCGCCCGTTTTCCTTCGGTTTCCGCGGCTTCGAGGTTTTTCGTGGTCCCCGCTGTATAGACTTGGCCGCAACTGGAATTACTATATTTGAGCTAGAGTCTTCCGGCTCGGAGACCCTCGTGATGGTCATCGGGAGCGTGATACAGGTCCCACCGCCACCGGAGCAATCACCCTCGCCGATGGGTGCCGTTTCGTGCCTCTGTAGCCACGCCTTCTTGCCGAGGTGACGTACGGGTGCAGAGCCGTCGCGGGGCGACGACGCCGCCTTCACCGAATCGCCTTCACCTAGCGGCGTTACTGGTGGCGTGGCTGGCGGCGCTGGGGGCGTCGGGGCTGGCGGCGGGGCTGCCGCTGCCGGCGGGGACGCGGCGAGTGGCGGTGGCACCGGCGTGGCAGGCGCGGGGCTCGCTGCTGGGGTCAGGAGTGGCGCAGGGGACGCTCCAGCGGCGCGCTCCGGGGTTTCGATACTGCCATCCGCTGAAGGCACGCGCACGTCGCAGGGAGGGCCCGGCGCCTGCGGGGCCGGCTCGGAGCCGAGCGGCGTGCGGCCGACACTCGCGGCCGCCGCGATGAGGGGCTCCGGTGACGGCAGTTTCTCGAGCCTCCGCCGCTTGGCGTCCACATCGGGTGGCTCGGGCGCACCGCGACGACGCGGCGAGAGACGGTCAGGGTCGTTGCGCACCATACCCAGATCCAGCGGTTGCGTCTGGCAAGTGGAAGGGGTGGCCGTGTCATTATGTCCGCACATCGGCGGTCGAGGCTCAGGAGTCCGAGAGTGCGCCAGCGGCGGCGGCCGCGTTCTCAGAGCAGGCGAGTAGGCAGATGGCGGCGGGTAGGGCACCGGCGGAGGCTCGGCCTTAGCCAGCGGTAGTGGGGGTTCCACGGCCACGGCGTAGTGCGCGGGGCCTGCCGAGTTGCCCGGCTTGCCGTATATGTGCGGGGGCGCAGGGCTAGACACCTTAGGCTTCGCTGGCGGCGGCACAGTCTGGTAGTATGCAGCCGGCGAGCGCTGCGGGGGAGGCTGGTATAGACGTCGGCCCTTATCCTGCGCAGGCAGTGCCGCATGCGGCGACGTCTGTAGCGTAGGGTGCGGATGTGGCGGCGCGTGCGGCGATAGCCCCGTATTGTACGGCCGCGAGGGCAGGTAATGAGGGGAAGGCTCGCTCCGGGGCTTACTTGGGTAAGGATGCTTCTGCTCGAGGTGGATTTGTTTGGCGTCATGTTTTACTATCACAGAACTCTTCTCGGGGACGAGGGGCGGCGGAGCCGGTAGATGCTGCTCCTTAATCTTATCGTAGGAGCGGTACGAGGGGTAGTTGTATGGGGCGAAGTTAGGTTCGCCCTTCGGTAGAGAGGGATGTGGCGCTGGCTTGTCTTGCTTGGGGGGCATGGAGAGGCGCGCGTGCGGCGGGCAGTAGTCGCCGGCCACGGGCGGGCGCGGCGCGGCGTGCGGCGGCGAGTAGTAGGCGCGGTCCAGCGGCGCGCGCAGCCGCTCGTGCTCGCCGCGGCTGGGCGCCAGGCTGTGCAGCAGCGACCACGACATACTGCGCTCCCGCTGCATACACACATTACACATATTATCTACTTAATTCATACAGATAAATATTAACGAGTTCAGTACTCCGATGCGTATCAACAGTTAAAAAGAGGCCTGCTCTCAGCAACATTTATTGATTCATTCAGTTCACGAATTTTGTGCCATCAGCCCATTTTCAAAATTACTATTGTTGACTGAAAAAAAATCACTCGAATAAAATTACCCACGCCTTGCCAAAAGTGTTCCCGAACCTATTTTAACCGCAGACGAATTTATATATTACAATGAATATTTTAAGAAACCTACCTTTTGATTAGCCAGCCTGAGAGATTCTTCAAAATGCCTAGAGACTAATTTCGAGGCTGCATTGTCAGATTCTCTCCTCTCCTTCTCTTCTCTCTCCTGTTTCTCCCTCTCTCGTTCCCTTTCCCTATCTCGCTCTCTTTCTTGTTCTAACCGTTCTCTCTCCTTTCTTTCTTTCTGCTGCTTTTCCAGCATCTCACGTTGTTCCTGATCCCGTCGGTCACTGTAACAAAAAGAAAAATGTTATAGGTACTTCTAGTTGTATACAAGTGTAATTGGCGTAAAGATGGACACCGTAGACAGAACCAGGCAAGTACCAATGCAATAAATTCTAAAATTCCAATTTAGTTACATCATTGTAATTTTGTGGTCAAAACAAGTAGGTCAAGGTCGTATATGCACTTAAAGACAAAAAAAATGCGCATTGTGGACGAATTTGTGTCATCTGTACGGGTGCTTTTATAACTATAAATATTTAAATGCGCTTATTAAAAAGCGAAGTTTAATAAATCACATTAATGCCACTACCTCATTCAATAAAATATTAATTGCATTTTGCAAACATAACTACTTTGACATGTGTCAAAGTCGATTTGACAGCAACAAAACGTTCGTAATATGTAGTATCTAAAACGAGGTTTAATAAAAACATAGGAGGTTGGGGAGTACATGATCAAAGAAACCGGCGCAACGGTTTTGTGACTTTACATTTACAAGCACCTATCAACTGACAGACACTACTACCGTTCGTTGACCTTGGCCTATAGCGACTTTCGATTCCAACTGCTCACGTAATTAACAACCTTGAACGAATTCCACAACAACAGTGGAGTATCTGATGACTTGTACGTAGGCATAACCTTTAATGTTTACGAATACTTATGAAAGTAATGTGAAATCATATTGATTTGGCCAGCCTTCTTGGCTGGAACCCTCCCGCGGGACGAGTTGAGACAGGTGCTTATTTCTAATTAAATTTGCCCCAAATAGTTCCAGTGATACAAATTAAACTTGAACTCATACCGCCACATACCTAAAGCATATTTTGTTTTTCAAAAAAATTTACAATTTATATTTAACACTCCAGCAATGATCAGAGACAAGACTACTACATGTATTGAACCTTGAGTAATAAAATGTATCAATTCATTAGTTCCTTAACATTTGTACAAACATGTATTACCGTTACCGCACGATAACAAATACCTTTCATTCGCACAAGCATCCCATAGTAAAATCATTACATTAGGTACATATATTAAGATATACTTTTTTTTATCGTGGGTCGGTGCCAGTATGCGTGTATTTTATGCATGCATAAATATTAGCATATACCTCGATAAACTATTTAATATTTAATTATTTATTATAAACGATTATAACGACTGCAAGCCAATTACACTAGATATTACATTCATTCGGTCGTTGCACAATCACACACACACACACTCCAGACACGCCTATACTATCGCCTGCTATTCCTCCGCGAACACGTCTCAATCTGGGTTGGACTCCAAGAGTACGTATAGTTGTTAGGAACAAATATTAGTATAACTCTTCATGCAATTCTGGAGCATCTGATTTTCCATGTAGGATATTATTGCACATGGCTATGATTTGGTCAAAGTTCCTTCTAACCTCAAGAGAAATTTCTAATAAATATTGAACGACATACTGAACGACTCTACCTCTTGTCATGTAATGTTGCATACACGTTGATGAGGGTCATTAAAAAGTCATAAGCTATCATTTATACCCGAAAATAATAATGTTTCTCGTGAAACAACGTGCAGATCAAAAAATACTTCACAGACGTGACTATAACCCGACTTGAAACTATAGCCAAAAATACTATTCACCATAATAACTTTTCTACGTTATAACCATAGTTCGACATGGTTAAAACGTAGAAAAGTTAAATTGTATAAAAATATTAATTAATATTTCACGTATCGGACATCGAATGGAATTTCACTATATACATGTAAATACACAATTCACAACAAGATTGACAAGGCACAACGGTACAGGCTCAGCTAGATTGTTGGCATATTCTTTACTTTTGTCTATTGATCGAGTCATTAACCTTCCGTGTGAAATTATTGAAGTAAAAGACATAAAAATATCATGATTTACTAACACGGGTTAATAGATCGGGGTTGCTCTTCATAACAAGAATAACCATAGTATGTAACCGCAACCCGTGCCTCAAAGTTGGCCCTTTTGTATTCATAAATGATGATTATAATAAAAGTACATATGTTATTGCCCTTAGTGACTTCAATAAATAAATATTTGAGCATTCTCAGTGCGCTCACACAAAGAAATCTATAATCGCTGCAGCTTATGTACATACATGTATTAATTACTGTATTGAACTTTTTCTTTGTTTCTTTCTATTGTTAGTGTTTGCTGGAGGATTATTCTACACTACAAAATTAGTCACCGCAACTTATTGACGCATAGACACTTTAAAAAAAATCTTTCGAATCAAAATATTATCTTGAATTTGAGAATGAGAATTATGTAGTTATGAACAGGATTTGCATGTGAACTGGCCGCATGAGGAAGGGGCTTAAGGCTCGCAAGAGAGATCTCAGACCTTACATATATTTGTAAATAAAAAAAATTATCTAATCTCTTATATAATAAATTAAAAAGACTTTTTTTTAATTATTTAATGTGAAGATATAAAAATATAACGTTTTCACATTGGATACCTACTTATAGACCGACAATGAACCTGTGAAAAGGATTCAGTCGCTATTACAAGACAATTTAACAATTTATAACCATAATGCCATTTGAAACTTTAATAAATCATAAAAATCACATTTAAAAATACGTCAAACATCTCAATATCCCAGCTGTTTGAGCTAGTTAGATTCAAGACATGAAGAGCTTCCAAGAAAATGTCCCTTGGTTTTATAAGTTTAATAACACTTCGCAGAACTATACGACGTGCGAACATTTAAATATAATTTTATATGTAATACAAATATGTGCGCATTGTGTTCCGTTCTACATCTGTGTAAATACATTACAGTACAGTTCTTGTGTTAATAATATGTTGTTCCCTATTTTCCATCTACTTTGTTGTGTAACTATTTAGGTTTGGTTGACCTGCAGTTGTGGAGATCAAGGATTGAAACACTGTATTGAAAAATTATAGCTAATGCTACGACCGTCTGGTCTAGTGGTTAGAGCTCCTGACTGTGAAACTTAAGTTCGCGGGTTCGAATCCCGCTGAGGACAGATATTTGTGTGACGAACACGAGTATTTGTGCCTTAGTCTTGGATGTCCTATGTATATATCTATCTATATAAGTAAATATATCGTTGTCTAGTTACCATAAAATAATACAAGCTTTGCTTAATTTGGGACTAGGTAAATTTGTGTGGAATTGCCCCAGGTATTTATTATTATTTATATTGCTATGTACTATAATAGCTAGAATGTGTGTGATGGGGTAGTTTTGTGGACTGCTTTTACAGTACAATAAATATGAAGAATATGAGTCCAAACCTTCTTATTGTTATTATATCATGAAAGTAGGAACTTACCCGGAATATTTTAGGACTAATCAATTGTTTTTTAATTTCATACTTGTAAAAACCCACAATCCGAGCTTGATTTTACTATATGAATATATTAAATACGAACCTTTTGCATTAATAATAATGATTTATTAATAAAATTGGAGACTTATTGTCTCTGCAAATTCTGCGAGGGACTGAATGAAATGAATGATAAACAGGTATATAATAAATCGATTAAAAAACGAGGACCTAAATGGTTAAATTAAAACATTGTTTACTAGTTATGTTGTTATCAATCAAACTAATGTTGCCTTTAACAGGCTGAAAGAACCTTTGCTTGTAAATCAAACTGCATATACCGATATTCCACTCGTCAAATAGCTCTTTCCAACTTTCTAGCCCTAATTTGATAAAAATTATTTGACGAGTCTTCTACATGCCGGGAGGATATGTGCGGGAAGCGCAGTAAGCACAATAGGTAAGTGCATTTGTTTATACTTCGTATCGCAGTCAGATCAATCAATACTCAATCTGTATGATGTTTACGACAGAGTCTACAGTTAGCTCGTAAGAAATAGGAACAGCCTATTATCGAATCTTTAAAGATTTAGGACGTCTTTACTTATAACCCTTTGTTACGTAGCTATTTATACATAATATGGCGCTATGGATATGCACAAATAGCAGCTTAATTTAATATTCTAATAATCTGTGTTATGGTCTGCCGCCTTCGTTCGAAATTTGAATACTGAATTACTTACTGACGTCCTGCTTTACATAATAATAATAAAACAATTTATAGACATAACAATACTTCAGTTGTATATGTATTTTTATTATTACGATAAGTAATGTTTTAATGTAATTTATATATATGTATACAGAAAACACACAAAACCCAAAGCCACCTGAAAAGAACTGTTATTATTCTTAGAAGGTACCCTATCTCCTTCGTTTGAAATATTACCTTTGAGGTAAGAAAAATAACGTTTGTCCTTCAAAACCTTTGTCCATCCCTCGTCTCTCATTCTTATCTAACGACCGACCTCATTTCATTTATCTCCTTCGGGGTGGATTTATACCTGTTATGTTACAATGTTAGCCTTTTTATATTAATGCTAAGCGAACCGTGGCGGCCTAGTGGTTCGAGTAGTTTCCTGAAACACCACAATTGCTTTTTCTAGTCCCGATTGTATTTATCAATGAGTTGTTTTTCCTGAGTACAATGATTAGTCTCACCACGAGCTTTACGGTGAAGGAAAACATCGAGAGGAAACCAGCATACGATAGAGCATAAATTCAAAGGCGTATAATATATAGTCGTGCTTAAGTAACTGCGATAGACACGCCATCTGTCACCTAAATTATGTAAAAATCTGCCTACCCCTCTGGGACCTTCGTGGCAAGATGTGAGGATATATTCTATTATTATAATGACAAACTAACATGGCATAAAAGCACAGAGCATTCAACATTTAATAAATATTGCCTTTTCTATGAACGTTTTAAACTTTACATATTTACAATACTCCTCCGATTTTTTGGTTTTATGGTTAGTAAAGCATATTGATAGGCCACCTTATACGATACGATGATAGCTTCTTTAGAAACATCTTAGAAGAAAAGGTAGAGGGGAAGAGAGGAAGAGGAAGATTAAGATTAACATACATAGGTCAGATCAAAGAAAAAGTGTCTCTCATGACGTATAGGGAAGTCAAGGAGGTTGCGCTGGACAGAAGCGAATGGAATGGACTGCATCAGAGAGCCCAGCTCTTAAATTTGTGATGATGAAAGCATGTTGGTATCTCCGGTTAGAAGCTGGACTCGCCCGACTGGACCTGCTTACTTTTTTATATACTAAGGCGACAACCATGCATGCGGTCAGGACAGGAACCGGAGACTATTAACCCCGCTATGGCATTTATTTAAGAACCAGATTCGTCAACAATAATGTTTATGTGAGTTGAGAGTGAGTACGGAAATAGAATAATCAACGAAACTAATTATCCGCTTCCAAAATATATTACAACAATATTTTCTATAGACCTCCAGTCCTCCTCCGGTGCCAGGCCAAAGCGAGCTAAATTACGTAAAGCCTATTTACGTAACCTCTTTATTATTTTTTGAACTGAGCTCCGCCTGTCATTAATGCAATGGCGAGTTTATTATATAATGTTGCCTGTTTAAATATTCATAAAAATATATATTAAATGATCTTCCGGTACATACGCATTCCGATGTTTATAAGTCATAACTTATCTACCATCAACAAAACTAGTTACTAATTATGGCAGTAGTGATTTTGAATTTCAATTTATCTTATAATTCAGTGAATGATCGAGCTCCGAGCTTTTACATGTTACGAGTAATATAAAAACAATATTAACATACTAACGACCAAGTGCCATCAATGGTAAAGGTACTTAAGTAATCTCGTCCGTGTCTCACTTCACCGAGCCATGCAACTACGATCAGCTTTTTTAAAAAAAATTGGCGTTGGTCTTAAACTATACAGCCTGCGAATAAAAAACATGGATGTAAATTGTAATTCAAAATGCTCTTTTCAAGTCTCAAATTTAAAAATATGGGATTCATAACTTTGTATTTGGATTTACATAATTATGTACGTTACGTAAGCTTAGCACGGTATACATGCTCACCAATACATACATACATACTCAACAATTTCAAATCAAAATTTCGTGACCATTTTGGACTAGCTGGCATGCAATTAACAGACGAAAAGACAGAAGCAAGTTTACTATTTAAGATCCTTTTTGTAACGAACACAGAAAAATTATACATGAAACATGTTTCTGTAAAACCCAAGTAAACTCATCTAAATTAGTTAAAAGAATTGAATCATACAGAGATACAAGTACCTATAAATATCTGTCTCCGGTCAAAATAAGCACGTTAGCAACTAATACCAACATTTATTCCATTCATTGATTCTTATCCAATTAAATTCCGTATCGAGGTGCAATAAATCGTATCTTACTACCACTTCCGCAATGAGGTCACTGTGCGTGTTCAAAATGTTAATTCATTCCAACGTGTCGTAATTCAATAGCAATTTACATACAAAGGCGTGCTATTATTAGAACTATAGAAAAAAAATATTGCATTTTAAGCAGTTTTCTTTGAATATATCAAACGTCATGGCTATAAGACAAATTAACATTTAAACAGGTTGGTATTTTATAAACTGAAATAAAAATGGTGACGACCTTGAAATTATGCCAAGTATTAAATGAAAACACATTAATTCATCCAAATTCTTGTTTTACTAAGAAGCCATTTAGGCTTCTTAGTAAAACAAGAAGCAGACTGTCGGATACACGTTACCAAAATAAAATGCCAAACATTTATCGACTTATTTAGACTCCTAATTAAGTACATTTTCCATGTTTTATCTTATTGATTTCTTGTCATCATGTTTATATAGTAAGTAGGTATTCGATGATGGATTCTTTTAAAATATTACTTAAAATAGTATAATAAATAGTAATAGAGATATCCACTACGAGAGTATTTCTCATTCAAGTTTATTAGCACAGAATATGATCCCGAGTAACATTGCCCCATTATTACGTTGGAAAAGACTTTATGGTCGTAAGTCCTTTCTTAAAAGAGATAAGATATTTCTTAGACAAACAATGGCGGAACACTTAACGAATGGAATAGGTAATAGGCTTAAATTTCTTGAAAAGATCTTCAAAAAGATTGTAAAAGCACTTCTACAGGTCGCATGGCGGTTGGTCTTTCAAGGGTCTCGTGGGTTGCACCCGTGTTTGTCACTTTGGTTGAATTTGAACTCCAATAAAGGAGTACGCAGTTCTTAAACCACTACGTATTATGAAAAAAGATTTTATTAAATATCGCAAACCAATTCGATTTGCACATAGCAGATGGATGTTTGATAACATATATGTCATAATGTGTATTTTCGATTATTTCTAGATGACCTAGCAAAGCTAGCAATTACGCTAATAAGATAACGGAAGATACCAGGTACAGAGACTGAAATAAACTAACTGGGAATTTTAGAATGGTGTTAGAGTTCTCAATTTGATTTCCTATGTCATCAAAGAAAGTATAGAACATATTTTGTATACTGGGAAGATGGTAAATAGACACAAGAAATAAGTCCTCGTTTCAAATCATGGCTTTAAATAAAATTGTTATTGGATAACAACAAAATAATATGAAGAGCCGTGGTGGCCGAGTGGTTCGAGCAGTTGCCTGCGACGCAAAGGTCGCAAGTTCGAATCCCGACTGTACTAATGAATTTTTCTGAACTTAAGTACAGTGATTAATCACACCACGAGCTTTACGGTGAAGGAAAACATCGAGGGGAAACCTGCATACGTCTGAGAAGACATTCAAAGGCGTATGTATAGTCGTGCTGGAGTTACGGCGATGGACTCGCCATCTGTCACGTAGGCACCTAATATACCTCTGGCGGAAAGTGGGTGTGTGGGTATTACCTATACACCTCTGCCTACCCCTTCGGGGACCCTTGTGGGAAGGCGTGAGGATATATATATATATAAAACAACAAAACAAACGACACAAGGTCATTATCGTCATTTAACAAAGTCTGATTGAAACTTAACAGGAAGTAATATTAAGTATCTGGGTCACGATTAGATAGACAGATATTAAGTATTAACCAGTATGTAAAAGGTTAATCGCTTTAGTCATTACGACGACCTGTAAGATTTATGTTTGCGCCCGTAACAGTGTTCCTTGTTGAAATACAGCATTTTATTTAACCAAACTTACCGAATTTAATTTGGCTATACCGGCTTGAATTTGAATCACAAAATTTATGACGGAGTCTGAAGTAGACAGACACGTAAGACGTCATGAGTCAGGTAATTTACAGATACGCCAGATCAATTGCCGCCGGATAGACATTGGATTTGGAGCTCTAGTCAATCGGTTGTTACATTTGGAACAATTCTACGAAGCTTTGGATATGGACCTTTTCGGTTCATGTGTGAGTTAATATTCTTAAGTTTGGTAAAAGTACAGGTAACATTGAATTTGGAGACATATCAAGGTTACAAAACCACATGGAATGAAGATAATGGAACTTACCGTAGCAGTCTTTCATGTCTCTCTCTATCGTACAGGTAGTCATCCGCGATGGCATGATGAAGCGGCGCGTGGAGCGGCGGCTGGTAACGCTGCTTCCAGAGCAGCTCGCTGGCGTAGAGCGCCGGGGGCGGCGGGGGCAGGTGCAGCAGGGGCGGGGGCGGACCGCCGCCATACCCGTGCGCCATACCGCGCCACTCCTCCACCGAGCTGGCCGAGCCGCCTGAGCGCACGCCGCTCACGCCCGAGTCGGACCGCTCGTCCGCATCACGCGCGCACACTATCACACAGTCGTCCTCCTCGGAGGCCACGGCGCTGGCAACACCATCCGCGCCCGCACCACCTCTCACTTCACCCTTCACTTCACACTCACTGTTAGCCTCTATGCTAGCGCACACCGGGGGCTTGCTCACTTCCTCCTGTTTTACGCACTTGTCGTTTGCCTCACTGACATTGGCATCACTCGCACTCACACTCTCTACTGCACCTGCAACAATACAAAATGTATACATTAATCAAACTGAAATATATTTTGTGCGACATCAGTTCAAAGATTACTGTTATCAAAGCTAGCTGCAGCAGTCTTCCAAAAAGCTGATGTCAGCTTTGCTTTTGGTCCGTAGAAAATTTGGAAAACTGCCAGAAAACTTATTTACATTACGCCCGCACTTTGAAGAGTGAAAATATACATACAAATCATGTCTGTATATATGGTTTCAACAGTTTAAATAATTACGCGAGCATACAAACGTTCAAGCAAGACCTAAACTGGTATTGGTTTAAAAAGCAACCGCCTACGTACGGATTTAGCAATAAGCTTTACAATTTATCCAAGAAACCAGTTTTACAAGTACGAGCAATTAATAGTCGTAATTGCAAGTCCAAAGTAAAACTCGTTTAAAAGAGGACACTTTTTACGGCTAAACCTTGACGCAGTTGATAATGATTGCAATAAAGCACTTTCACAGAGCCACGGTCGGCTATGAAAGCACTCAGCGTGACAGAAATAAACTGGTTGAAATTTTTGTGGTAACAGTTTTATTAGTAAACCGGAAGAGAAGAATAACATCATGTTAATATAGCCGCATGGATCTCGCGAGAAGAATGTGTCGCCAAACAAATGAATGACGGTTTATGTGGATGCTTGCCAACACGCTCTGATCCCAACACTCGGCGATCTGACATTTGGCTCTCAACCAGAACGAGGCCAATTCGTCTGAAGATCCGATATGACAACACAAATTAAACTGTCTATCCCTTTATTTCTTAGAAAACAGTTTCCCGGCAGGTTCTTTGCTCGGAGGGATATAATTTTTTTAACGATAGTGTCAAATTTATCATCCCGAAGATATTACGAAGAAAAGATTGCATTTCTTTGCCTTGGAGGCCGTAAATAATGTAGACATTCTCACTTAACAGATACAATGATAAGATATGTAATGATATTATCCGATACATTGATTGTAGATTACTATTGCAATCATAAACAGGTAAGTAATTAATAGCTGAATATAATATAAAAATAATACCGTCAGAATTTAGGGAGGCACTACTACAATTAATTGTCATAACAACTAACAACATAAAACAAGTATGGTTAATCTCAACACTGTGCAAGTAATAAAATTTAATTACGGAGTGCCTTAACTACATAAATACACTGAATTCGACACAACAACTGAACCAATACAAAGAGCGTCTGCGTGTCGAGCGAGTAACAATGGAATTTAAATGAGAGAGCTGTTAAACGTGGATCCTCATTTACATAATCGCATATATAATTATTCATAACAAAACAAACGAATAAGAAACCGACAATTTGGGAGTATACCGGGGGCCATTAGTGAGATCATGCGTGTTTCGTCGGAACATCATGCCTGGCGCACCCTAATTAATGTATTGCGTTTGTGATATCTTGTTGCGGTGAACGGTCCGCCATATTTAATGCATCCTCGATCGTCACTCATTGCAAAAACTGGTTATATACTGCGAAACCACTACGCCCCACGCCGTAATTGGCTGAACCCACATTCTTTTGCTGTTTTGGATGGAGATGGAGGCAGATTAAATATAATTAAATATCGTAAGTTTAAGAAATGTAATCATCAAATAAAAAAATATACTTCGGCCGATTTTTAGTTTATCGTAAATTCCTTAAAATACATTTTATCAAATTTAACTCGACAGCCATAAAATTTTAAAGTAAAGGAAAAGTTACCTCGAAATACAGGACAACGAATTGACGCTACAAAGAAAAATAACCTAAACGTTCCTCTTGACAACTTTTTGTCGTCGTATATATCGCCCTTTCCTATCAGATCGAACGATAGTCTGTTTTGGTAAACATACGATTACTTACATGAAATTCAAGAAACTGATGTTTACAATGTTTAAAGAACACAAGAGGCGGAGAAAACAAACCTGTATCTACAAACAAACGACCATTGAGCGCATGTAAACAAAAGTTGTGAAACAATGCGACAGTGATCAGCGGTGGGGACAATGGGGTAACAAATAACTCGATGGGGAAGTGCGGCATCGTCGCGGCTGACGGCGGGTGATTGACAGCACAATCGCTGAGGTGGAACCGTTGAGAGAGCTTTTCATCACAAATGCGAGGGGGAAAAGTAGAGAGAAGCCGAGGCTCGTCGATCGACGTCTCTTAATAATACTAACGGCAATAAAAATCTGTGAAAAGGTGATTAAAATTCTGCGCAACAAGTCTTAATCACACAATGACTTGTAATTAAATTGAATACTAGAACTAGGAAAAGTCATGAGAATAAACTAATTCAGAATAAACTAGGTAAACTGTACAAATAAAATAACGTTAGTCATCTTTTAAGTTGATTCTGGGTTGGTAGTCAATACGTGCTTTGAATTATTCATTTCGCACAACCCATTTACTGTGCGTGTTATCACCATCCGCCAGTTAGATATATCCGAGAATGGTAAAACCACAAACAGTAACAATTTACGTCAACCACTAAGCAGAAGCCAGCATACCTACACTACCATCGAACGTATTTATTTTCTAGGCGTGTTGCAATTTTCATTACGACTCCTTCAATACATGAGGTATTAAACTCATAATCGCTAATTCAAGGCGCTCCAATATTAAAAGTAAGATGTTATAAAACTATCAAGTAATTAACTAGATCCAGTCGACTAGCGACACGCGATGTATTTGGCCGCGTTTATTGAGTCAAAGCCATCTTGTTAAACCACTAGAGCGAGTCGGCTCGCCAAGCGTGTAATAGAGCACTTCCACTCGTACAATAACCCTGATAGAGCTTTCTCTGATTGCTTGATTACTGCTTAGATAACGTACTTCAAAAGATGTAAGTTGTTCATTATAAATATCGACTGGGATATATTGATGGTTCGTGGGAAAGCGTAGCGAAGTAAACGAAGCGTTATGATTTGTTTAACTAATTTCTTATGCAGCCACCGCGAGATTCTGAACATACATATTGATACGAAGGCTTGTGATTTATGACAACTTGTTCCATGTTCATTACTGCTTACGGGCACTTACAGGTGGTGTTTGTTATAAATTATTGTCTGTAGGTTATAAATTATCATTGTTGGCAGTGAGGCAGGCACCAGTTATCGTGACTCAAGTATGCAATAACACCTTGAAGCTATGGCCGGTGGTAGAGCAGTATCACGAGCGGCGCAGTTCGTGCAGTAAATTGCGCAATGTGTTATTGAAAGCGCACGTTGGGGAGCGGGCGGTAATCTTCCTTGGATCTCACGACATATCCCGATGGTTCGTGACTGGGATTCTTGATCTCCAGCAGGCAACAAACATTCTTGCACTAATCACATGCGTTTACGAACATTCCTTCCGTAGCGTACCTGCTTATTTAAATATGCTAAGTATGCATATATGTCTTTGTTGTAGCATTTTCCCGATATTGTACCGAGTTTTAAAGTTACTCCTTTTTCATAATTAATGGCGAGTATGAGGCAATATTTTAATTAAGCTGTTAGTTTCATTAGATTACAATCCTTTAATGGATCACGAGGAATTTAATATAGCTACTTGATAGATGATAGTTAAGAACGGATCAGTCAGAACAAAGAGCGATAAACGCCGTAGGCCTGCCTACAACCAATTCGATACGAAACAAATTGTTGTTTACGTTAACAATGCACACTCGGAAAGCGTTGAGCTGATAATGCGAGCGATATGAAAGGTCAGCGCATGACTGCTGCAATGGATGGTTATCAATAAATTTACTAAACTCCTGCAGTAAAACTACTCGTGATAGGTAGATATGGGGTCAGATGCGATTCGAAGGAATTTAAAGCCAATATTAAATCTGCCATGTGCGGCTTACAACATAAAACATTGTGGTGACATGAGATTTTTTACGAGACCATTGGAAAATAAGTTGCATTCTCTTTGCATAACACTTGCCAGTTGGCAGGAGTTAGTTAAAGCATGGTCTAGTTATAACATGTACGTTAATGAAGATTGCAACTGAATACATTGTACCTATTACACCCATATAGGTGTGTGGGTGTGTGTAAAACATATACAATTAATATAATAATTTAGTTTTTAATCCCGTTTAATAAATACTAAGGCAAATGTGCTAGCGATAGCTACTTTTCAAGAGTTCTTAATTGCCTACCTTCAATCACCTATTAGGATAAATTAGCCTAGATTTATTGAAGCATTTAGTTAGATAAAGTCATAATTTCTACTTTAATGAGAACTGTAAGGTTTAGATAATAAACAGAGCTGTTTGTAAGTGTAACAAGCCGCGCCTGCGCTTGCAGCGCGGATGTTGTAGCCACGTCATCATCTAATTCCACAGATTACGCAACATAGAATCCCATTCGACCGTTGTTAAACGCATCATTTAACACAATTAACTCCGTATCATATGAACAGAACATAAACGTTGGCTTTTACTGACCATTTCTATAAACAACTATGTTCGTAATATTAAAGAAGTGGGATTCGAATTGAAAGACAGCTTCGCTCAGTGTCTAAAGCCTGATGGATACCCTCCTATTTGACCGACATTCAACAATCATCCTCTCACCACTTATTCTATCACTTAAATTTGCAACCACTCTTCACCAGTTTATTCCGAACATGTAGTAGCGTGAGCTGGACCACAATAAAAACGAAGATGCTTGATAGTAAAAACTTTTTACTGGAAGCGTGTAGAACTCACTCTTTTCAAAAATGCTTTAAAATATAAATACTCACTGTTAGGTGTGATAATTTAGCTATTAACTTCGTTTTTCAGCTGAATTTCTTTTAAAAAGCTTCGTCAAATTAACAATCACGTTAGAATTTATCGGTTATCTTCAAATACACCACGTGGCTTGACACTATCACAGATTTTCACATGAAAACATGCAATCCTCGTAATCTCCAAGTTTATTTGATATCCTCACAGCGGTGTCCTTGAATGTGGTCAGGCAGACAGGAAATAACCTGCACTCACTCACACACGCTCCAGTGGGCTTGGCAACTGTTGTACGACGCACGACTTTGTCGAAATGATTAGCTGCGTTGCTTAACACCAACGTGCAACAGCCTCGATAGCGCACAAAGAACTGAACGCGGGGAGGGAAATGGTGACGGGTGGAGGGGGGCTCGGGGAGGGCCGCCACACCAAGCCGACGAACGTAGAGCAACGTAGCAACAAGTGAAGTGAACGGAACGGTGGAGCGGGGGTGAGGCGAGACGGGGGATATGGAGAGGTACTCCGCTCCGCTCGCTCTTTGTGTAAAGGGAATGAGGGGGAATACTAACCAAATAAAATATAAACCGAAACCTAAATAGCGCACCTGATCTTGACGGGCGCGGGATGTTGCATGACTTGCATGCACCAATTTTCAAAACAGTTACGGGAACTGATGATGAATAAATGATGTCAATCACTTCTCCCTCCTCTCTACTACAAATGAAGGCTGGCTGTCAGCCCCAGTTCATTTACATCACTTAGTTTTATCTAAAGCATAACTTAATCTGGGGCAGTAGGTATAGTGAATTCCATAAATAAAGATTTCATACGTACATATATACTAGAGTAGGTAGGAATGGAAGTAATATACATATTATACATAGCCATGAGTGCATCAATTTAATAACCAATTGAATGCCAACGATCTCTGTAGCACTAATAAATTCCCACATTCGTTTCACAAGAATTTCCTGGCACAATAAGTAATAGTTATATATTGGTTAGGTGGATTATTATTATACCTACTATAGATTAAATTAAGTTGTTTGTATATAAAACCAGTATATATTTTGAATATTATTGCTTATCGTTTGTGAAATAGTCACAAAAACCCATTTTACCTACCGTCATACCTCTATTATAATTATGTATATCCATAGATCCATCCACCTAATAGAAATTAGTAATCTGCTGAATGAAATTGCATTTGCTTGTATTTCTTAGCGGAAAAATATTTCTATATTAATTGTAAAACAATGCAGGGAGGATAAGTAGGTGGAGAATTCCCACTTTCCGTGTTTAACTGGGAACTAATTCAGTTCAATGGTATTGCTGATAAATGGAGCAATTGTATGTGTAATAACACTGCAGTACAGTAACAACAAATGCCGAACGTTGACCAACATACCAAAAATATTTTACAACGCGTTAACGATTTGGCAAGGTTCCAACTATTCTGTGACAAGCTATTCGTTTCGTTCCACGTTTGGCTTTTATAAATAACACAACAGTTTGCGGACTGTACAAAACGATGGCCGAACTACAAAGAATTCGCATAAATTATGGCGAATTCGAGTACACCATATTTATCAGTGAAATTTATTTTAGCAAAAACGATGCTAGCAAGTATAACTTCTTATTCCAGGTTGAAAGGACAGTGGCTTTTTGAGAATTGTCGTAAGTATATAATTGAATCCTTTTTAGCTAGCTGATAAAATAGCCTAAGCCAGAAAGAAAACAGGCTAAAGAATTCCGTATATTTCGTACACCTCAAATATTATGTGATAAAATTACACTAGTTCGCCTTTTATTGCTTGCATTAATAATGAATACGAATGAATAACGAAAAAGGTCATTTGTAATACAAAAAGCAACGCACAAGAAATACTTCACGATTCATTTGCGTTGTAGGTATTCAAGTTGGATAGTTTTTTATTGCCAGACATTAATTGATAAAACCTAATTACTTTTTTGCTCACTAGATCACGCATTTCAATTAATACCGGTAATGGTACATTACTATTGTTAGTTTGTTCTTTTTTTTAACAAAATCGAGCTCAGTCGGCCGGATATATGTTTATCAGGAGCTTCTTGGTAAATTGGCGAAACCCGTTTGAGAATTTCTTGTAAATAGCAAAGAGGTCGCGTACTTTGTTTTGGCCTTGTGCTAATCAAGTTAGCGGTTACATGTAAATAACTTATGTTCAGCAATTTGCACATGCAACAATGCGGTAAAAAAGCAATACTCCACCCGAGTACTCGTGTTATGTTAAACGACACTTATGTAGTTGTATTTAATGACGCTAATACGTCGTGTTCCAATTCCAACTAACAGCGATAAGTGCTTAGAATGTTGTTGAGATAACTTGGCGGATAGCGAGACACAATCACGTATCTCATATCGTAAAAGAACTAAACCTCACGACTTAAGATAATCGCGTAAAAATAAGTGTTTTATCACACAATGGCCGGTACACAACGAAATACGTTAGATAACCAGCGTAGTGAGAGGTGGGGAATTTATAGATAACAATGGACAAACACGGCAGTCGATAACCTGGTTGCAGGCACTGATAACGTGCCCGTTATCCAGCCTGTTTGCACTAAACTTGTTTGATTAGGTACCTACAATATTTACTTACCATTGAAAACACAGACGAATTTATTTTAGACGCGTTTAAAATTTTCATTGAGAGGAACTAAAAGTAGTAGTTTTTAATTAATCATGAATTTTATCGCCGAGCTCTTACAGCGGTCCTCCATAAAATTTATGACAATTAATAAAATACCAATGAGATTTCAGGTCAATGCTGTCGTCGGTAGTAAATATTTGATTATTTATACAAATACTTATAGACCTTATGAATAGTCACGCTTGTGATTAAGCACCATTTGTGCGGCAGAGATAACGTTTATCTAATGAACTCATTCGTATATTACGCCTTATCATTCTGTCAACGCAGCCATTTATCACCAGATATACGGTTTGTAAATAGACTTGGAACCTACCTATATGGATGGATATAATATGCTGGTTATTTGCTGTGGCTAGTGTGAGTGCAAAAAACGCTCTCGCGATTTCCGGAGTAAATGCGTGGTGAGTCAGGTTGCGACGCGTGGGAGAATTGACAACATGATGGACAATAAGATTCCATAGTCGGTTCATGTAATAAGGAATACACCTTGAGCAAATGTAGGTATCGCGGTGTTCCGCTCGGCGAGAACAATGAGTTAGTTATTCAGGCGTTATCGATAGCTTACACAGCTGCGCCCTAGACGCAGACACTCGCGACTCAACTCGTTATAACGATAATTAATTCGACGGCCTCATGCCATGCCTATACTTAAACGTGCCCGGTGGCAGGCAATGCCGTTTACTTCCTCTGGTATATTTATTGATGTTCCTGTTCTGCTAATAAAGACTGTCAATTTGACCTCGAGTAAAAGTTTTAACAATTGTACTTAGTGTACTGTACCTACTCTTGGATACCAAAAAAGTCAATCTATACATGCATTAAAACTTAACGTTATTTATAATTAATGTGTAGCGATTAAAATATTACTGCAGACGTAAATCGATTGTAGGTATTTCGTCACGCGTAATCGCGGATTGGCCGGCGATCGGCGAGCGAATGTCAGAAACCGGCGAAACCGCACGACGCGGACGCAATAAATTGTTGTCTCATGGAGAGTAAACATCGACGTTCGGCCGCATTCATGCATAATTGATGAGGGTTCGGAACGGGCGCGTGGATTCCTTGCGGTCACGACTCGGTCGAGTCGAGCGCCTCAGGCAGCCATTTTGTGAAGCCTGCCCGCCCCGGGTGCGCCGCATCGTGAATATTAATACGACCTTATGATGTTCACTACTACATCGTTTTGCGCTCAGCATAAATACCCCTACCTCAATTTAAAGACATAACTTTTTTAGACCGTTTCGCTTCCGCACACGATAATGATACGTCAAGTATATTGTAAACAGTCTACGCTTCGGCACGCACGCGTGTAATTCATTAATACAGACAAAATCATCATTATTAGTTACTACTATTACCGATCGAGTAAATAGAGCATACGACGTTGTAACACTTAATAAAAAATTAAGGTTTCGAATATCGGGTGCTCGGTTACCAACTCGGGAACGGCGATTGTACTATATAGACATCAAGAGTATTTCCTCATTGAATGGACCACATTTTCACGACAATAATAATAATAATAATAAATAAATACCTGGGACAATTCCACACAAATTGACCTAGTCCCAAATTAAGCAAAGCTTGTGTTATGGTAACTAGACAACGCTATATTTACTTATATAGATAGATATATACATAAATACATAGGACATCCAAGACTAAGGTACAAATACTCGTGTTCATCACACAAATATTTGCCCTCAGCGGGATTCGAACTCGCGACCTCAAGTTTCGCAGTCAGGAGCTCTAACCACTAGACCAGACGGTCGACAATCAATGACTAACAAGCGAGCTTATCTCTTTGATGTCTTTGGGATTGATCTCTCGGTTCCATATCATTAGAATCAACATTTACGTAAACTTCGTTCGTGAACGTTATAGCCGTGTTACCCGACAAACACATAATTAGCCATATTTGCATGATACTTCAACATAGGGTGAATTCGTTTGAAACTGTTTTTATTTTTCATTGAATAGAATGACAATATCGCTTGAGGGTGCTTTCTGGGGCGCGGCATGCCGGCACTTATTAATGATGGTAGATAGGATCGCCGTTATAATGTGAGTAATCATGATATTGGCCGTGAGGCTGCCGCGCAAACTCGAGACTCACTATAATGGAGGTAATCATTTTGCACAATCGCGAGAAATATAGGAACAAAACAAATATCAAAAGAATGCAATAAGCACGCAGAGTTACTGAGAAATGTGAATACCATCATTGATGAATGTAAATGTGAGAATACCATTATCCAACAGAATGACGTCCTGGTGCTTTATTAATACTGGCTTTCTGCGGCTGCATAAAACAATACTAGTTACGTTCAACGAGATGCCTACTTGCAGATCAGGTAGGAGATTGCCTCGAGATTAATTATTATTGATAAGCGTCCGTGTATGCATAGTGATGTATGTCGAATGTGATATCGTCGGTTGCTAGTGTTGTAATACGGACGGACAGCTGTGAACGTTGCAGCCGTACTTCCTGTAACCCAACAACCTATTGTTACCTTCACGTTACACTTTTTATGACGCATTATTTAAGAATATCGCCAGCGTTCACACACCACGCATAAAGCGCAAGGCATTGCATTGTTTAATATCTAAGACATTTGTGACAAATGAAGATTCAACACTACGACTTCATAGAATACACTCTTATCGAGTGATCATAATTGCATTATACATACTTACACATAATGATTACAAAGTACCTATGTATATAGGTTAAATAAACATAAGGTATTGTATAAGTTATTCTTCCTTATGTTTCCGAAACTGTTTGTTTCTATCGGGAACATCCTCTTTTACTGTCTAATGAGTACAAATTGTACAAAATAGTAACTGTTGCTCCGTTGTTTGTAACTTTTTAACATATTGATGTCTAAACAAGAATAGTCAGTGGGAAGTCGGCGTGAGATCGGAAAGTCGTGATCGGCCGCCACGACCACGGCCGCCTCACTTCACTAATCAAATGGCACAATGACTCCATTGTAAGTATGCATTCTTTGTACACATCTCGCTTCACTTGCTAACACTTACTTCCTTAAGTTCAAGGCGCTTACCACACTGATTATCAGCATATAATCAATTCGCTTTTCAGTAGGTCGATTTTTTTTTTACTTACGCTTTATGTATGGATGTAGATGTAGATACTGTAGATCTTTTTCCCTGTAGGCCTATAATTGATTTTGTTTGGACTTTTCACCAATTGTCCTTACATTGCCGTTTATTTTTTATCACTAGTATTTAATTAATTATTATTTACTATTCTGTGAGATTAAACACAAAGGTTACTTTTCTATTTGAAAGCGATTATAAAAATGAAAGTAAAAATAAGGTTTGTTATTAAAATGTATAATTTTTTTCAAATGGAGACATGTATCTAACTATAAATACTCTGCTAGAATTACTTAATAAATGTTTTATTTGTTATATAACTGAATCTTATGAGGCACTAGAACCGATTCCTGATCACTATTTTGAGTATGTACATGATATTTTTTGGGCAAGTCATATAAATGATACGCAATTGTTTAGTCGTAATAAATCTTCATTTATATCCTCTCATGATGGTCCGATATAATTTACCAAACAAAACGTAACGGTATTAATTGTGTGTCGGATGAAGTCGGCCGTTAATCACGACAGACTGGCCAAATCTCCCTCGTTGCCAAAGGGAGGGGGTCGGGCCCGTCTGTCGGATTATTCAAAGCAGCCGGCCGCATTAAGCCCATCACCATTAACGGCTAACTGCAGGTTTCTAAGGGTTTTCCTCGCAGGGATTGCACTAGGGCTGCAATTGTTGGCTTGAAACACAAGTGTTCCGACGGATTATTGACCTTTATCGGATGTCAACCTTATGTAAAAGCAGTGCTTCAGATAGGTAGTGCTGAGTGAAAGGACAGAATGGAATCTCCCATTCCAAATTGGAGTTGCCTGATTGGCACCTCCATCTCGCAGTCAAATGAAACAGCTTGGATAGATTGTTTTCCTGCTTCACTTCACTTCACAAAGAATAAAGAACTGTGCTGGCAATAAAGAGTTCCCGGTAGCGTCAAGGTATTTCGAGCTCATATTGGAATCAGTAGCCGCTCGCAAAATATGCAAATAGTTTCAGAACTTATTTACAGCGAGTATTCAAGTCACCAGCATCGAGAGGAAACCTGCGCAAACAAGGCAGTTAAAATTTAAGCTATTCGTCAGCTTATGCATACATAAATATAATCATGCCAAGTCTCAGACACAGAGGGAAGAGCGCCTGTTCTGTCTAGAATCAGGCCTATTTCGCTTCATCCAGATTCACTAATCTCTTCATACCCATCTTTGTCAAGTTTATGTTGTACCAATATCAGAACTTGCTAAAAATACAAAAAATTACCTACTTACGTAAATATTTTAACAGTTTAGTTTGTAGCTCCAAGCAATGCCATGTCATATAAACTCCTTTTTTACTAAATTGGAATCAAAGCGTTCAGTTAAATATACATCTTTGAAGTTGAGTTCAAACAACTGTGTAACAAAATATATTTGTTTAGCAAAAGGCGTTTAATTATCGAATTTTGTGTCAATGAAAGACTATTGAACTGCGAGAGGGTGACGAGAGGAAAATGTCACTATCCAGCCGCCTATGGATGGGGGGTGTTAAGGGTGGCGAGATGGATGTCACCCCATGGTCCTGGCACCCGCAAACTGCTCGCAGCCTGTTTACGTTGTTAGCCATGATTCCAAGTAAATCCGGTTGGGGAACTTTGATTAGTTATGCTTTTATTTACGACGACAGGAGGTTATTTATCAAGAAAGTGTCCACAGATTGTGGTATGCTTCTGCTATACGGCGCCCAGCGGATACACTCGCATTAAATCCTACCAATATTATAAATGCTAAAGATTATGAGGAAATATGAATGTTTGTTATTCAACCACGTATGGACTGCTAGACGGAATTGAATAGAATTTGACACATTGTTAAATTTATTAGCTGGATAGGACATAGGATGTTTCATTCAGTTTAAAACACGAATGCTAAGGCGCATGCAGAAACCCCAGCAAATTTTACCCGGGCGGAAAAGCTGGTTAGAGCTCGTATATATGTACAAGATCGCTATCACGATATCTAATGCAAAAATATGTTTAAATTGGATAAGTAGTTCCTGTGATTAGAGCGCGTTCAAACAACAATCCCTTCCTTTTTATTATATAAATCGCAGACCTCTTTGATATTAAATTACAGTCAACATATACATATATATTGCATACAAATGATAACACCCCATAACAAACTTACACAATGTGTATAGCGGCACTGATTGATGATGTTACTTGTAGCGTATACCTAAGTATGAGCGTGGGAGTACACTACATCAATTCTGTTAAATAATCGCATCGTTTTGTCGAGTACGTATAACGGTAGCGTCTCTAATGTTTATACGGCCTTGGCGGGTTGTTGACATGGCAACACCTACCTATCTGTCTGAATTGGTACCGCCTTTAGAAAGAAGGACGAGTATTATAATATTCTGTAATACCTAGCCTTATATTTTCTCAAGTACATCAACCTGCACGAGTACTTAGTATAAGATATGCGCAAGAAGTCGCTGGCATAAATTACATTTACCCTCACGCTTTCCCCCAAGAGTCCCCGAAGGGGTAGGCAGAGGTATAGGTAGTACCCACACACCAGACACACACACCTCTCCACTAGACATATATTATTTTAGGTGCTAACGTGACAGATTTAAAAGCTTTATATGCGTCTTAAAGCAAATTTAGATAAGTAAACAATAAATATATGTATGACGAATAACAAAATGATGAAACTTAGGTATTTTATTCCATCACGTACGTAAAATTGCATACATGTGTTGATAACTCACAAATGGCTGTCAATGTACGATGACTTAAATGAGTGCTCATACAATAGTGGAAGAGGGTTAACACAAAGGTTATGTAGGTATTTGAATACATTCAATTAAAATTATTCCTGAGCTTCCTGTGTAACGAACAATTTAGGTCGAAATACCTCAACCCCTTGCTGAGCGTCGTGGATACAAAGGCCCTCCACGATCCTCCTGCCTCACCCTTCATTTAAGTATGAAAGAAACAGTGATGTTAAAAGTACACGTGCGAAAGGTGAGCTACAATTATTATTCATCAGGTAAACGTTTCGTCTTCTCATGGCCAACTTCTTTGTTCTTTAAAAACTTATTAAGTTGAAGGTTGATAAACACGGTTGATGTGTATGCAGTTGATATGAAGCTTGAATTTGCCTAATGCCGATAATTAATTGCTCAAAACGTGTACTAACGAGCGCCAAACATTCGTGTCGCGTTCCAATGTTCGTGTCAACTTTGCGTTTGGTTGTTCCATTATCGAGAAGCGACGACCCACATTCATATTGGATTTCTATTTCCCGAATAGCCTATTCGTATCACGTCATTGGTCTGACTGTTTTACCGCTTTTCTTCAAAAGTAATGAATTAAAAAGTAAGATACGAATTTCCGTAATCGCATTAACTTTTTTATCACAATTTCTCAAAATTGTTAAGTTAAAATACGTGAGAAATTTCCTTAAGCGCATCAACTTTTTAGGACGGAATGTCCTCGGGATCAAATCAATTGAGTACGACAAATAGGGCGACAAACTACAGCGTATGTTATGAAAATTGATATCGATTGCATGTATCCGATGGACTTCACAATGACTCACTCGTGTCTCTGCTACTGCGACGGCGCGCGGCGATAATTGACTGCTGAATTAAATTACGTACACGAGAACCGGTTATGTCAAATAAATTTCACAGTTTAAATTCGTTGTATTGTATGCAATTTAAATGCCAGTTCGGTTAAACGGCAAGGCTAACGCTATCAGGCCAAAATCGACACGTTTTATGTAGGCCAGCCAGCGGGCCGGTAAGTATGGTAGCAAAATAGCATTCCTTTGTACAGTAGCGCGATTTACGATCGTGATAGTTTCATTTTCACGTTCCATTGGCAACGTTGTTCCCACTTTTGTTCGTCTAATGGTTTCATGGCGACCAGTGCAGAGCGATCTCTGAGATCTGAGTGAGAATACATTTTCTTTTTTTGAAGCGAACTGCGACAGGCGTTGGTAGGTACAGCTCGTAGGCCTTGATACATTTGTCATTGTTGATTTGATTGCGCGATTCGCTGGGGCGTGACGTCTGCACTTCATAATCACCTATAGACAATCCGTTGCATAACCCCTCGGGTGTTTTGTTATTCAGTAGACGCCGTTGACGTCCGTTGTTTACTTTCTCGACCTCCGTTTTAAAATCTCCAGCTCGTTACGTCGTTGATTTCGTTTGAAACCTCTATTACCAGCCTTTAATTAACGTCATTTGTTTATTAAACAATAACTTTTACGCCCTACTGTACCTGCGATATACCGCTGTATAAGGTTATGTATATGAGTTGTGTTTTAATATAGATATGTTAAACTGTAAACAAATACATAGTAATTTTACAATAAAAAAAAAATATTTTAATTCATTGACATATAATATATTAATATATCTAACATAAGGCCGTATTCAGTATGTAATCAACTTTGACACGTGCAAACCGTCATGGTTTTAAAGTTCAATACACCACGTTAAGGCAACTGTATTGTTAAAACATTTCTTATAGCAACGCTGACAATAATCTGTTGACGCTTACATGGAGATATGACCTCATGAAATTAGTGAATGTCAATATATTAAAACTTACATATAATCATGTACAATATATTTCAAGTTAATTTCAAAGTCCCAGATATAGGTAAGCTCAAAGTCGTATGAGGAAGGATACAGCCCACGCATAGGTAAGGATAAAAGAACAGGGTTAATAAGCAGAATAACCACATAGTCAACAGTATTAAATGACTTAACTTGATGTAAATAATGTGTTTTCCTTCCTTATACTTATCAAGTTACTAAACTTACCTAATTAGGTAAATACAGTCCAACAAAAAGTTTACAAATAGAATCTACAGCTAAGTAACAACTTTGAATACGGTAGACCCGCAATTAGCGCCCGCTCATATCGATTCCTCTACGCAATTTCACCCTACAAATAATAACTCCAGTTTATAGTATAAAAACGCCTCTAGCACAAAATATCTTGATACTTGATACGACACTGTACTAATTTCAAACCGAAATAATCATACACAATATAAACATATTCATAACTGAACACAACTAAGTACATATTTACGTAACCATGTCAATGAGTTATAATCTGAGTTTATTTATAGGCATCTCATTAAAATTGATGAGTCAGAAGATAAATACTAAGTAGTGCGAGAATATCAACCTTCTGAGAGGCTAACAGGTTGTATTATAATAGCTTAAACATGAAAATTTATTCACCGCTCCTCAACAGGAAAAGAAATCGAGGTGAAACATGACATACCGAGATAAAGCCAATAAAAGCATATATGACTTTGTATATTTTAATATGTATCAGACAGCGAGCATGCAAATTCAGACTTTACATAATGGCAATACCTCCTAAATTGGTAAATTGGATGTAAGGCTGTCCGCGTTGGTATTTTAAATGAATTAAGTAAGAGAGCGTGAGAACTGAGAAACGTTGTTATTATTTACATTTCCTATTAAATCAGGGTATGCAGATTAGTATAGATATCCTATATTGCCATGTAGGATATCTATACCAATATTGTAACTGCGAAGTACCTCGGTTAGACAGTCTAGTAAGTTTCAGGCCTAAATGTAGAATCAAATACGGTGAATTTGGGTATAAAGATAAATAGGATAAGGTCAGAGATAGGCTACTTACTGACTCCAAATGTATTTTTACATGGGTGAAACGTTTTACGGTTAAAAAAGCTAAGTAGGTAATTCTACGAAGACGATTTAGGCCTCCTATTACGCTAGCTGTCACCTACCTCGTACGTATTAAGATTAACTATATTCCACGCGGATGAAGTCGCGGGCGATGACAGTATAAAATAAACGCTTCAAGGAATTTATACCTACTCCCATCCCGAGCTTGGTAACGGAGCCGCTAACCGAACTGTATCGTTCCAATTAACTTGCATCTGGATACACTATCTGCGATCGATGGTACGCTGACTGCAGTGTTACAATCATCCTACGTAAGCTTTAATTTTTCTAGTTCGATCTAGAATTTGTAAGATTAAAAATTCTAGATCTTCTAGTTAATTAAGACAGCATAACTGAGTCTTAATCTTGAAAAATTTCCGTTTGTTATTTATAATAAGTTAAATGTGTGTAGTAACATGCAAGTTAATCAAAAAGCTAGAAGTCATTGCCTTAGCAGCCGTGGGCGTTCATAACTCACGCCTAATTAAATGTCGAGGTTCTTGACTCGTGTCGATCTCAAAATCAATAGCGATTGTAAACGTGAGAATTGTACTTGAGTGACGCTCCTGCTAAGAAAATAAAATAATCTGACTCAACGAATTGATTAAACTAGTGGCAGTAATTTCGATGCCAGCAGACAGCCCACACCCTCTACTCTCATTCATGTCGGTACGTCGACAATTCGACAACGATCGGCATGAGTCGTTCATCTCCGTGCATCGTCGACGCCAATCAAGACCCGACACCTATCTCCACAAGAGGCCGTTAGCACGGTTTAAACGAGCGTGGGTCGCGCATAATGTGCATGCCGCATTATCGAGTGTACAGTTACGTTAACTAACGTTTCCTATAGACCCACATTGTTTTCGAATCGCGTGTGTTAATTATCTAATTACGCAACTGCAAAGCCGCGTCACGAAACCTATTTGTGCACTACCACCGACGCTCACTTGCCAAAAGCTATTAATTACGACCGAAGAATAGAATATCTCGTCGGCTAATCCCCCGGAGACGGCTACGGTTACCGACAACGCTGATTAATACCCGCCTCGTTCGTTTAACTCCGCTTTGTATACATTTTTTTGGTTGTATATAAACGCGAATAACCTTCTTTCGGGTTGCTTGGACGTAAATAGACACGCATCCGCCGTACAAATAAAAATGTACAGGAGATACGGTACAGATACTCTTTTTTTGGAACCTTGAAGATTACCTGCATAAAATAAAGGTTGTGTTTTTAAAGAAAGATGAAATGAATGAAGTAATGCAAGTACCGTGAAAATTGCCTCATAGCGATAGAATATTCTGTCAAATTCAAGGCAAAGAAAAGGTTGGGGTGTCATGTGAACGAACAATCGAGAACGTAGATGAGATCGACTCATCGCCTCATACTGAGCCATTAGCGGGCGTGCGAAGAATGCCAATGGCAACAATTTTACTGTTGGTTTCCTCGTAGTCCACGCGCGTGACGAACCAACGACCGGTTACACGACACCGCGCAGAAACAATGCATTAGCAATGCTTTTCATTAAATTTACACCCGCTTGTTGTTTTTGAAACGTTGCTGTTATAACTGCGAACTGTTTACAATAATTAATTCAAACAAAGGCGATATTAACGCATGTCCATGTATAATTTATATTTTAATAATATAAGCTAAACATATTATTAAAATATACATTACAAAGAGCATGTTATAGTAGCGATCTCATCTTTATCAATAGATGCAAATTTGCACAGTGGGCTGACAGAATTTGACGATGCTCCAACGTTTAGAAGCAATCATTACCTACAATCATGTAAACCGTGAGAATGATGCGAACACACGGCCCACATAATGCAGCATTTCATATATAACAAAATCCATCCGGCGCTCGACTAATTTAAAGCGCTGCAGTGTATCGCATAATCGTGGGATTAAAATAGGTCACCCGGGAGGCAAATATAACGAGAGTTATTGAGCGTGTGCGATGTTGAACACTACATCCGCGTACATTTCATTGGCAATGGTAATACAAACAGAAATCTACTAACATAACAAGTAGGGTACACGTTTACGAAAACTGCAAATAAAGTTAATGTATTATGTACGCTACAAGAGCAATTGAAGGTGAGCATATTATTATTAAGAGGAAAACAAATATAGATACGACGAGTACCTACAATAGCGCCGACAGTCATTAAATACGTATGTTCGGTGGAAAACTATTTTACCGAAGTTACAATTATATTACCGTCTACCGATAAGGATCCAACAAGTCCCAATACTATTCTGAAATAATGAATAAAGTTAAATATGATAAAATGTTCATGAATACAGAATATTATTAACAGGCTGTAAAACATGCTATTCGTACATTGTCTCAGCCACTTGTGCAAATTGTGGTGTGCAATCAATCATAGTACTATTGTCGATTGTCAGCCGAGGAGAGGATGCATACAAGGTTAATAGATTACAGACGTTGTAAATTGATCAGAGTTCCTCTTCGCGTGCAAATAATAAAATACCACGGAATGTGAATTGCTTACGAACATAGATTAAAATTTTATCTTGTAGACATTCATAAAATTTACAATAATTTTAGCAAGGTTACGTGTCATATTTCAAGGGTGTTATTTATAATCATAAACAATGTAAGTTTATAAATGATATTTGTGGTATCATTTCATATAACGTCAGCAGAGCGCAAACTCGACTATTTCCTAAATGCCCTCGGCTTGCATCGGCTTTCAAATGACGGCCATTAATTCACCAAATGAAATAGACAGATGAACGTGAATAAAATCAGATGTCGTATAGTGAAAAGTTTACGACTGGCTCGCGAGCCGCCGTCTACGCACACCAGTTTGGCGTGGATTCAATACAATTCCTGTTTGAAGTATTTTTGGAGCCACGCACGCCGTTCACTGTGCGCCAGCCGCGCGCCGTTCGGCCTGTTTACAAATACTAGCGCAGACTCGATTCAATTCGCAGATTTTGTAAACATTGTGCCAAAAGAGATTGGCTGCCAGCGTTGTTTGCTTTACCTACCCCACTGCAATATTTCCATGTCATTCTCTGAATCTGTTATATTAATAATATGCATCATCCTGGGAAGATTTTAAAGACAATAAAATCACAGCAGCGTTCTCCTAATGAGCTCGAATGTATATTATAACGGCTGTAGATTTATCGTTATCAGTAGCTGTAAATACTGGCTATACTTTAAGGATATTTCTGAGCCTAATATTCGCAAGGATATTCCACTTTTAAGGGGTACAAAAAGGAATGTCGTTGCGAATAAACACGATAGTGTGTATAAAAACACTATGAAGGTCATATCATTCGGGCTTGGACTGGCATTTTACGTTACAGTTATAAAATATCCAACTGGCATTCGACATAAATATCCTTTTAAAAAGTCAAGCGAAGTATAAATAATTGATGAATGGGTGTCCCGTCCGGTCCGTCGCCGCGGAAGAAGAAATCGAGCGAGACGGTCGCTCCGGTATAATATGACTGGTTTCAAAGGAGCTTCACTATTATAATATAGTCGTGGGAGAAAAGGATCAAATGAAAACCACACCCAGATCCTATTCTCCGCAGATGGCTTTAGCTACAACGAAAATAAATATGTAATAAATTATACAGTAGGTACCGTGTTCGGTATAGAAAGGGCAAAATATGGAATCACTACCTGACCAAGGATCCTTTTTTGGGTGACATGGGAGCTCAAGCAGGTCGAAATACATATTTATATTGTGTTTAATACCTGGATCCGAGAAATATCAATACCAAGCGACCAGGCTTAACCAGATATGTGTATGTAATTGAAATAATCCCTTTGGTTAGAACTCTGTAAACTTACTAATATGCAATTGCTATCATAAAATTCTTACAACCCTGAGAAAACTTAGAAAATCCTTTAAAGTCATATATCCAAGGCAATTGTGCAAATTATGCTATAAACTAAGGCAATTTAAAAGCGAATCACGAAAATCATGATACAATTTAATTATTCGTAGCCCAACAAAACAACAGCAGAGAGCAGAGAGCAGAAAGCTCAAATCGAGCAAAAAAGGAAACCCGAGAGCACAATACGAGTTTTACTAGTTCCTTTATAGCTTCGGCAAACACGTTTCACGGGGAACGCACGATTTGGTTCGACGAGCTGACCGCCAGCCGACTGTAATTGAGAATAACCGCCAACAGCAGTGCCAATTCAAAATGAAATATGTTTAATAACAGCACTAGAGTTTAAAATTGTGTGAAAAAAAATTGCACGTTACGCATCTAAATATAGAAGTGAAACAAAAAGTCTCGTATCTGGTAAACATTTCGACTTTATTACCTCAAGCGCGTGGTTATTTTGCGTTTATTGAGTTGGCTTTTGATTGCCCCGCTAAACGATTACTGGAGCATTGAACTGGTCAATTTAGATTATTTTATGGGTTGTTAAATAACCTGTCTTGTTAATTATGTAAATTCTATATTATTGAAACTCCTTTCCAAGAAATTGTAAATAAGTTGATTTGCTAAAAACATTTAATGTAAAAAAGCAATAAATAACACAGTACAATGCGGATCGGTATAAATTGGAGGTTCATAATCAACAGCTGTTGGGGCATAACCTTGGAACCTGTCTCGTGTTCGATGCTCAACCCTCCTATTTAATTGTGGAGCGCAACATGTGCTTGAACAACGCGAAGAATTATTTATAATACGGCGCATTAACTCTAGTCTTACTCAATGGTAGGTATTAAACACGCTTAAAATATATCATGACTCAATAAATCAGAAGACCTATGTTGCAAAAGTCGAATAAATGAAAAAAAAAAAATTTACAAGCAGCATTGCACGTGGTTCAACAGACTCAACCTTTTATATAAGTGTCTTGGGTTCTATCTAAGAATTCTAAGACATTTGGGATGATGGGTAATGAGTAATTTCAGTTCAGCAGTATTATGTATTTCATAGATTATCGAGTCAATCTCGTCAATGTGAAATGGATCTGGCTAGAAATTGGTCGAAAGCAAAGTGTCAGTGCCATGAAAAGAACAAAAAGGGGTCAGTGACTGCACAGCGGGGTGGCACCCGGTACCGGTGAGGGCGGAGGGCCCATAATAATACATTGAAAAAAAGCGCCCCAAACATCTGCCGCACATGTGCCGCTCCGTTTCAAACTGTGTAATAATGCAAGTCGTGCGCGCAACCGCACCGATACGCTGAGCCGTTTTGTGCAGTAGCTTTTTGTTGTCTTCACGCTGTGTACCCGCGATTTTTTAAACGGACAATGCCTTTTTATTAGAAAGGAAATCAATACACTCAGAAAGGTTCAAACATACGGCATACGACATTATCTAGATAGTATAATTTGATACATGAATATGAATGACACATTCGAATTGCAATCAGAATCGGGGCCGATGACATAATGAAAAAATGTTATGTTTAGCAGAGACGCACGTGTAATTAGCATGTTGGCGTTGAATGTTACGAAAAGTGGTGAGTATATGCATTTCTCGGAAGATCGACACATGTTGGAACGTCGCCAGACACTTACCTACACGACGGGGAGCGAAAAACGAAGAGTAGCACTAGTAACATCACCGATGGATTTACGATTGTGCTAACAATGAATCATATCACGTTACAATATCAACAACTCTACTGAAGGTGTGTTTTAAACGAACTTTTTGATCAAAAGTCCAAATAATGTACTAAAATGCGAGTTTACTAGAGGAACGGCGTGATTTTAACACAAGGATTACTAGTCCGTATTTAATTTGACAGATAGCACCAGTTGCTAAGTTCAATAACCAATTAAATACAATAGCGTTATTCATGTGTTGAGAACTAATTATAAGTGATTACACAGCAGGGTTATTAAGATTTGATAAGACACGACTTGAATTCCTTGGAGAGACAAAGAACGCTGTTCGTGGACTAGGGAATATGGCGACAATTTTATACATTTTTATCTTTTTTGTGATTATGTCGGGGTCGTTTAGAGATGTTGAAGCTTAAAAAACTTCGTTTTTGTACGAAGTTTTTTAAGCATGCATGATTTCAATAAAAGCTATAAAATGTAAAACATTTATCTACTCACTTTAGTATTGTGGGTAGAACTCAAAGGGAGACTTATGGAAGCCGTCAAATACGTAGAGCTAATGCTAGTCGAGGAAGCAAAGATTTATAATTCTAGCCTTTGACTTTAACCCCCCGGGTGAATAACTACTTGATGTTCGCGGGTGTTCCCAGTGGACGTAGACTCCTCCAAGTGTGGCTTACAATTTAATATCATATTTACTTTGTTTGCTTACTTCCAAGTAGTGTAAAATAATATTTTCAGGTTTTGCAAGATATCAGTAAAGATAATTTGTTATTCACTGTTTAAGATGCAATCCTGTGTAAATTTCTCAAAAGTGCAATCATATAAACTAATATGAGAATAAATGTCAATAGTCCACAACAAGATTACAGTAACAGTACACAGTTGAGTCAGTAATGTTATTTCACAACGTGTAACAAACTGACAAACAACATTACCATGATTATCGTGATTCCGCAGATAATAAAATTCAAAATGGATGGCGTAATCGGTGCCTGAGGCGGCTGGGAGGAGACTGCGGCGCGCGGCGGAGAGAGGAATGTTCCGTTAGGAGAAAGTAGCTGCCTACACACAACACCAGCGGTGCACAGGTCGTGACGGAGCCGGCGGCCGACCGACGCCATCTTGTAAGAGCATTCAATTGGATCTTATCAAACACTTTAAATTTAAATTTTACTTCCGACACGGTACAAAAGTTGTCTCTTTACTTGGCACGACCCTGCCTTCAAGATCAACGACGCTGGTGTGATTTGTTGCACAAATTGGTGGAAGAAAATAACAAGCAATTACACAACGCCGATATTTATGAAACAATCGTTGGGTGGACGATCGTGGGCAGACAACTACAACATAAACCACTTTCTCCCATCACAAAGAAGGCCCGGAAGACCACTGACTTGCCAAACATCATATATTGTTGCAACATAAGCAAAGCAAGAAAATACGCTGATGTGCGAACCTCATATGTCAGAGTGTATTTTTGTATTACGACACCTACACACGATACACTTGAGTAAATATCCACCTGGCTTAAGAGTCAGCTATATTATTGTTATTGGGTTGAATTTTTATGTATAGGCGTTAAGTGTACATAAGGATTGTCTCATCGGATATAATGCAGGACTTTTCAGATATCGACTCGGTGCCCCATATGCTATTCGTTACTTACCTACAAAGTAAGAAATCGAGACTTTATTACTTTAAAAAAATCATGCAACGATACAATATATAAACATATAACACACACACACACACACACACCTACAATTAAGCAGGACCAGTTGCAATACAAAAGCAACACTTTATTTACCACGTCAATATTATCCGTTGAAAAAGATCCATATCATACCAGACTCGGATACTCAAGAGTCCATTACGGAAAGGCGGGGCTGGTCCCATCTCAGTAATTATTGCGCAAGCGGTAAAATAACACGATGACTATAATAAATAATAATATACGATACGACGGTAGAAGTTGAGTGAGTGCGTTCATTTGGAACTGGTCGGACCGGTCGGATACAGGTGGGGCGGCCGTCTCCGCTAACACTTGCCAACTTTGCACTTGGAACCGCGACCCTGAAATGCATTGCTGCAATACGCCAACGAGTACATACATTCCGGTGTCTTAAAAGTACGGTCCGCTCGACTCTTGCCCACAGAAAAGTTTGGTCTAATGGCAAGCGCTCGTATTCGAACTCTCTTTGCTGACATGACACGAGCTATGGACCACCAGCTATACTGCACTTATTGTAAATTCATGTAAACGCATGAAACTGATTTTGTTATTAATATTACTTAATTTAGGAAGTGAAAGGATTAAATACATTTATTTCAACTTACCTTTCAGGAAGTTATAAACTTATCGTTAAATTCAACAAAAAGTTATTATCGTATAAATATAAATGATTGTTCAGAGTTCATGTTTCCCTTGTGCCACTTGTTAAATATTCAATAGGACTCACAACAAGCCATTACCATACAATCATTATTCAGTCACATGTTCGATATCATACGACCACTATATGTTCTTTTGTCTTTTTATGTTAATCTGCTTGACTCCTTCATTCACAAGCTTCACAGAAAAATATTACATTAATGTTATAGTTTATCAAAATGTTTTGACAATTAACGTTCAACGCCTAAGAAAATCAAATAATACGTGGAATGCGATTGGACTCAGATGTCTAATGAATGCGTGTATCTTAACAAACTGTGTAAACTCTTCATACTAGGTTATTTTGAGATTCAATTCGAAATTAGCTTAAGTCGTTAAAATTAAATGTATAACCGGTATAGTTCGGTGGAAAGTGGTGCAAAAATTGTGTTGTGTTCGCATCCGCTATGGCTGGAGGAGAAGCTATGCGAAACCTACCTTTTGTACAAGCGAAGACAAATACACGTATTCATTCATTCACACGTTAATTTAGTGCACATTACGTGAGTCGATGAGTGAGAGTGAGAGTGTCGATGTTTGTTGGCAGTTCCTTAAGTCCAGCATTTTATGCGCCGCGAAAGAGGTTTGTGGCATTTCGAAAGGGCGGACAACCAAAAATGGCGATGGTTGGTGGGATGATGAAGTGAAAGAAGAAGTTAAAAAGAAGAAGGATGCAAGGCAAGACATTTTGGCTATGTCCAGCTCAAGTGAAAGTATGAAAGAAAAGATGAAAGAAAAATATCGCCTGCAAAAAAATCGTACGAAAGAGATAATAGCTCAGAAGCGTGAGAGGTTCCAAATGACTGTAGACGAAAAACTGTCGCATAATTTCAAGGACAATGCAAAACTTTTTTGGAGAGAAGTTAAGAAGTCCAGAAATTGTGTTACAGCCAGTAGTAGGATGAATGTGATTATTTCGAAGGACAATGACATACTTACTGACAAAACTGACGTCCTCAGGCGATGGAGTGAATTCTACAAAGATATGTATGATGATGATGCCGCTGATCTACTCATAGAGCTGCCTCCAACAGAATCTGTCGAGGATCCTATAGCGGATAAAATAAGTATGGGAGAGATTGTAAGTGCGATAAGAAGTCTGAAATGTGGAAAAGCTGCGGGAATAGATGGGATTACGGCTGAGATGATCAAGTACGGTGGACCAGCGGTCTGGGACGTCATCTATTTGCTATGCAATCTTTGCTGGGAAAAGGGTGATGTTCCGGACGACTGGAGGCGAGCAGTCATCGTGCCTTTCTATAAAGGAAAGGGATCACGATTGGACTGCTCCAACTACAGAGCCATCAGCTTGGTCAGCTTAGCTAGTAAAGTGTACACGAAGATCCTGACGATAAGAATGCAAGAGCGATCCGAAAGGTTTCTCTGGGAATCCCAAGGTGGATTTAGACCAGGAAGAGGATGTATGGATCAAACCTTCTCGCTTCGCGGAATCGCGGAAAAGTTTTTGGATATTAACCAAAGGGTTTTCTGCGCTTTCGTCGACTTAGAGAAGGCATTTGATAGAGTCGTACGAAAGGAACTCTGGGACGTGTTGCCTGGATATGGAGTGAGCAGTTCCCTACTGCATGCCGTGAAATCACTCTATAGTGATAGCGAGGCGTGCGTTAGGGTTAACGGTGAGATGTCACCCTGGTTTGATGTGAAGTCGGGGGTCAAACAAGGGTGTATCATGTCTGCCTGGCTGTTCATTATATATCTAGATAACTGTCTGAGAGCACTAAGAACGAACGGATGTGGAGTGAAAATGGGAAACTTAGTGGTCAACTGCCTACTATACGCCGATGACGCGGTTTTACTGGCGTCATCAGAGGGCGAACTGCAGTCACTAGTTACCATAATGAAAGAAGAATGTGAAAAGAAGGGGCTGCGCCTAAACGCTGGCAAGACTAAGGTTCTGGTATTCGAAAGAGATGAACAAGTGACCGAGTGTGCAATATCGGTAAATGGGCAAATTCTAGAGCAAGTGAATGAATTTGTATATCTTGGAAGCATGTTCACACGAGATGGAAAGTATGAAAAAGATATTGAAAGAAGGATAACTGCCGGAAATAAGGTGAATGGAGCCATGTCGGCGTTGATGGGCAGTAAAAGTCTGAGCAAGAATGCTCGAGTTGCTGTCCACAACGCGATATTGGTACCTACCTTATTGTATGGCAGCGAATCCTGGGTATGTCAGAGGAAGTATGAAAATAGCTTGAATGCAGTCGAGATGCGATCTCTTCGAAAAATGTGCGGCGTAACGATATTAGATCGAATCCGCAATGAAGAGATTCGCAAATCAACTGGCGTGAATGGGGGCGTGATTGTAAAGATGAAGAAAGGCATGTTACGTTGGTTTGGACACATAGAAAGGATGAGTGAAGAAAGATTGACGAAACAGATATACAAAGCAAAAGTGTGTGCAAGAAGAGGCAGAGGAAGGCCACGTTCCAACTACCTGGATCAAATAGATCGGACTCTCAAGGACGGGAACGTTAAGAGTACTCGAAACCGACGAGCATGTATGAAGAGACTGATGAATGTGGACGAAGCGAAAGAGGTATGTAAGTCTAGAGAGAACTGGCGCTCTATACTCTCTGCCTACCCCGTTAGGGACTTGGCGTGATGATATGTATGTATTACGTGAGTAAACGGGGTCAGCTTAATTAATATTAAACGATCACATTACAAACCGATTGTGGGAGGAAGATTGTAATGTATGTTGATTAGGTACGCTTTTAAATACCACAAATAGGTCAAACAAACCACACATTCTAAGGCGTAGCGCTCAAAAACAGCATTACTGATTCAAAACGACATATTTTGCATAATTTGGATATCGTGGATATTATTTATATTAAATACAACGATACAGCGATACTTTCACTAGTTATCACGTGAGCCTGCCTACTTTTGCATGTAACAATTGTATGATGAATAATATACATTAAATGAAGTCCGGATTAAGTTTTGGGCTTAATGAACATGCGGGCTTAATAATGCAGTAATTGCAATGTATGTATGTATGTACAAGGCTTCGTATCGAGGCAGCAACTTCGACGCTCCGACTAGCCAATTATAAAGGCATTTTATCATCATCATCGATAGCGATAGCATATTTGTATTTTTCCATATTCATGTCGATAAAGAAATATTTTTAACACTAAAATCAGATTCGAGTCGTTGTAATTCCAATATATAGGCGTAGATCCGAGCGGTTTAAGTTCCTTCTTTCTTGAATAATTTTATTGAGGGCTTGTGAACTGACACAATCGCTATAAAACATTATCATAAGGAAATATTAATAGTAGTACTACTTTTTCTTTAAGTTACAAAGCACTTAAAGCACGTTGCGTGTAAAGTTTTTTTTTTATTCTTTAGGAATTGTACTAAAGCCGCAGTCTTTATATCAGTACCTTATGATCAGTGTATTATTATACAGTCAAGACAATTCAATTAAGGTCAATGGGCTTATTGTTAAAGTTACCCTTTCATAAAAAAATATACAGTTTCAAGGACACAATTCCCACCAAAGTCCCATCAGCCAAACAGGTAAGTTAAGAATAACAGTAACCGTTCACAGAAGATGGGGTGACCCAAATCTATTAAAGGACATAATAGCCGACCCAAGACCCTCATCCCGACGGGGACCGACAAAAGGTACAGGTCCACTTTACAAATCTCACATACATTACCTTTATTATTATTATTCACAGCAACATTTTATAGCGTTCAACTTTAAAATAAGTTGTACGCTGAGTCAAAGCAAGAACCGGTTCCATCACGAGTGGAATATTATGAAACTCATTTAACAATCCAGTCGAACCGTCGAATGCATTAGACTTCGTACTTTCACCAAAGACTTTCTTGATCGTGCACACGATACCCGTACGTACAATAAGACACTGGTTGGTTTGACTTGACCTTATACTATTGTTCACGGATCAAATGTGTTATGAGACGTCTGTCAATCTAGATATTTGTTAACACATTCTCTACTTATACAGGTTTTCTCTCTATTCATAAATTAAGAATGACATGATGTTTGGTGCTTAATAAAAGACTCACGTTTGAATATATTTCTTCTATTAGATAACGCATTGTTTCATCCACAAGCTAAAATAATTTCAAGTACGGCTTCATTAATATTTAATTCAGAATCCTGCATGTTAATTACATCAAACGCCTTACTTGCATGTTAATAAATAACATTTAACAAAAACTAGCAGTTATAAAAAGTAGTTATCATTTTGAATAATAATATCGAGTTAAATAACAGCAATAAAAACTCAAGAGGCCAGTAACCAGTTCTTGCCTCTTGGCACTGCCACAAATTGGTTCTGCGCAAACACTACCCGACGCTATGAATATTCATCATCCAACACATTTAGCCCCGTTTGTGTTATGATTCTAGATGACGCACACCTCAAAGCTGTAAATTTGGTCAATAACATTTCCCTTTTCCCTTTATTGTCTTTTATGGCTATAGAACATTCATATTTGGAGTGAAAACGGAAGTTTTACGAGCGCTTTTTAGAAAATTTGATTTTTATACGCAATACAATTATTATAACCTTGCACAGACTGGGAGCCAGAAAACATGAATGTTTTATAAAAACATACTGTAACTATTATTTTCTGTTAACGTCCCCAAAAAAGCAAAACCTAATATATAAAAACTTATGAAATTTCTAAATCAGTTGTTTCTAAATTTGAATGGTACGACTGTTCAGTAGTACCACTGGGAACAGTTCGTTACACCTCGTTTTCCGTCGGTCATATATTTTAGTGCCAACGTGACAGGCGGCGATTTGTTGCTATCTCTTATGTACAACTTTATACTTCTCAGACGTTTGAAGGTTTTCTCGAGATGGCAGAAATCAGTGGGTTGAGTATTCCATGCTTCTATTTTTGATACTTTTCACATTTTCATTTTTACACTAAGAAATATCTCCGGCGTAGAATCGAGGCTATATCCTCTGCCTACCCTAACGAGGTTCCCTGAAGATAAGATAGTGAAGGTATGGAGTATTAAAAAGTAATAACACTACCTTTACAGGTGGCTTTCAACCCGAACACACTAAGCTTTTGGCTCAGTTCCAAGTGACCTTGAATGCCGATTTTACAACATTCAAGCTTGCAAGGTGCGGTGAAGGCGGGGAAAGAAAATAAGACCATAACAAAGGGGAAGGTACCCTGTGTATGGCGGGGCTACTGGAGGGAGTGCAGAACGTGTTGTTTCTACCTACTTCAATTGTACTTCTTCATAATCAAAACAGACTGTGAAAACACAGACATAATGCACGGGAATAACATAAATAATAATTATCCACGTACCGTTGCGCACAGAAAAAACCGTATATTTTAAATGAAACGGACGCACGAATAAAGCATTAAGTAGAAAACATCTATCGTCAACGATGTGACCCCGTTACTTCAGCTGCCGAATTGAAATTCAAATTGTGAAATGATACTAACAAATGTGCTTGTCGTTCGCTGTGACCTCTGGTTATAAAACTCCGGTATGAAGTATAAACAGTTCATGCATACGTAGATGAGGGCTGGACAAACAAAGATACGGATTTGAATGTGAAATTAAGGATGGTGATCTCGACATTTCTACGCAAACACATGTATATTGCATGTAAAGACGATGTCACACTCACTCACAACTCACTCTTACCGATGACAAATTATATTTATTATGTCAGGTATTTATTTTACGTTTTTTTATATTCGAACAATTCCTCCACCACGGCTAGTGGTACGAGTAGTTGCCTGCAATACAAAGATTGCAAATTCGAATCCCGATCGAAGAAATTCAGACGTTATAAATTAAGTCGTGCTGGAGTAACGGCAATGGACTCCCCATCTGACACATTGGTACCTAAAATATATCTATGGCTGAAAGTGGGTTTGTTAGTCCGGCCTATACATCTCTCCCTACCCCTTACGACTTTCTACAAGGTTCCCCTTGTGGGAAGGCGTGAATTTACATATTTATTTGGTTGTGACGCTTTCGTTTAAGTTTTTATTATCGACTACTTAGAAGAAAATAAATGAAACTATCAATATAAACGAACATCACATTTATTTGATTAATGACAGATTTAGCAAGCGAAGGCCTATAAACTGCGGCTATTTATCTTGGCATGGGCCGCCTATCCGGTTCCATAGCAAACACCTGATGCTATACTCAATTTGTTTGAGTGAATTCTATTTAACTTGTACCTAAATCCGTCTATTTGTCGTTAGCCTCTTTGTCTACCCTAAGGTTATATGATGTGATTATAGAATAATAGAATCAAACATGCGTCATAGCATGCGTTGAATGGATAAAAATTGGTATAACTTTGTATTGAGTATATACTCAATATGTTTCAATAAAATGCGAATGAGTCTTCCCTCTCTGCCTACCACGTGAGGGACTCAGCTTGGTGATAGATATGATCTTTTCGTTATTTATTTGTAAAGGGCAAGTCTGCAATTCCTTAAGGAACGCTTGAATAAATACAATAGTTTCATTTAGTGACGACAATGGCTATTCGATTGCTGCTGGCGTCATTTTATCTTTCACTGAATACATAAATATTGAATGTATAATATCGAATCGAATCTTACTACCACCGTTTTCAAGAAATACAATTTGATCAGTTATCTTAGATCTATCTTCTATCTTCTTAAGATTTTATTATGTCCCTATTTATTCGCGAACCGTGGTAATGAGTAAATACATATAAGAAATTAAAAGGTGTATGTGAAGTCGTGACAGAGACATGCTGTTAATCACATTATCACCAAAATACGTATGCAGGTATATCAAAAGGTATTAAACCAACCAGTCTATAGATTATGTACTGTATTTTTTACCTTTTTTAATAATCTCGCTAGCTACTCCTTCAGGAGATGAACCTGAAACAACAGAAATATATAGAGTTATTGGAAAAAGTTAAACACAGACTTTCATTATTACGATTATTACTTTTCTTCGTAAGAATGACATTATAAATACCTTTTACATTTAATCCCCACGAAAACGGAACCCCTAATTATTCAAAGGTCACTTATTTACTCACTGAATATTCAAAAGTTTGTCAAGAATAGCAGACGAGGACCGGTTTCGGCAACCTGTTTCCAAGGCATTCGAATCAACAGTCAAATTTTTTGTCCATTTATTTAAAAGACCTCGTTTCTATTTATGTACATACATATACTAGCTTTGTGTATTATAATGTATAGAAATTAATTTGCAGTAATAATAATATAAATATATATTATTATTATCACTTGATATTACTGTACCTATTATTATCATATAGACTACCTGTGCCCCGTAAAGGAGAAACAAACATCCCTATAAACTTTCGCATTTATTACAATAGTATGATATTCAAATTTGGAATCGTATGAAATCGTCATAGGCATGTGATCAGATATGCCTTTGCGTTGTATGGTCAGTGGTCCCGGCAGGTGGGTGCGAGTGCCACGTCTCTCAAGTTACCCGCATGTGTCAACCACCAGCTGCTAGTTCACTAACCCGTGAACGCTTCACCTTAATGGATTTGTGATTACATTCCCTCCCTTCTCACAAAGGGAGGGCTCGATACGTTTCTTATGTTTCTCATATGTCTCAAATCTACATATGTTTGTTATCTACTACTTTTTACTACTTTATACCTAATAAGTTGTCAAATGACATTAATACTGTGTATCATATTTTTTTCCAAATTACCATACTGTATATAACTGACAACCATAATAACAAAGATGATTTTCCCAACTCCAAATTAGGAAAGTACCCATTCGGGGTAGACGTGCAATCAATTCATGAAAAAAGTTGGTCTCCTTAATCGTAGTGTAGGCGTAAGCTGTTCAACAGCTGGGTATAGTTTTATTGGTAGTATGAAACGGCTGACATTTTCTACGAACCTGTTTCGTAAGTTATGCAATACAATCATTATCCAGTAAATGGCATGTTGGTGTGCTGCTGTCTGTTTAACATAATCACCTGTCGATAGTAGCCGAGTGGCGATATGTGCTAAGAGCAGCTGCAATACACACATGCCTGCATTACATTGCAAATCAATATTGAATCGTGTATATCTTATCATGTAAAGGGAAGCAGATTTTTTGTTTTAACGATTATCATAAGTAAACCTTACCAAGCTAAGGATCTAGTTAATATCTAGTTAATAGAACTCAAAGCGCAGGTAGCTAGAGCTAAATATAGGTAATTATTCTAATTGGCCAGCGAGAAAACTGCAAATTCTCATTTCCATAGACCCTGAGCGATTACTGAGAGGTGCTCGTCTTGATCTAATGCAAAATAATCTTCATGGCGGTTTCTACGGTTGAAACAAGTGAATTCAACTCCATAACGTTCACGAAGGGCAAGTATATGTGATAATTTTACAAGCAAACTACATATAAAGTTCTGAGCTTTGTTTCTGAGTTTCCAATGTAATATCTCATCTATATCTTCTCAGTAGGAATGAATAGACTTTAACTACGTGGCACATTGTAGTTCACAATTCTAAGAAATTAAAGCGTGACGTGTTTATGTGCCTTCTCAAAGTTATATTGTGTTCAAATCGAAGCGGTTGGAATAATTCAGGCACCACACACACGAACTAATGGTAACGGCGGCAGCATACTTGAGGGGCACAAAAACACATGCCGTTTTCCCCTTTAAGGCACCGCGCCAGCGCCTTTCTTGATCGGCATGTGGACCAACCAGTATCCGAACGTGAGAAATAGGGACTTGACTGCGTTCGTTGCCCGACATAGGTACTTCGTGCATGCTCGTGCCTTGTTTTATAAGCGGACTAATTTACCAAGAATTGCAATAAAAGCAGAGCTGTTAAACCGAAATTTACGAATGCGTTCGTGTTTTAGACAGACAATTTAAATATTTGGATAAAATTTCAAATTTATGGATAAACTAGTATTTTTAAGTAGCAGAACTTGAAAAATAAATATTAAAAAGAATTAAGAATGCTATCATAATTATATTCCTAGGATCAGCTCATTTTTGGTTTTGGCACAATGTTATAATAATAATTTTGCATTGGATATAAAAAGAAAAACGAGAAAAGCAAGCTTATTAACGATTTCTTGAATAACTAAGAAATAGCGACAACTTTTTGAATAAGTACTTGTTAAGGCGCGTAGTGGCTGTTAGTTAACGGGCAGGGCCACAATATGTATATTTTTAACTACTGACGACTACTGAGAATGTTGTAATATTGTGGCGCTGCAAAACCTAAATACAAGATCTCCCACCCATAGTTTTCTCTCATATAATTTTTTTACATAAACTTTATCAGACTGAGTAACGATTAATGTTCTAAAACAAACAAATAAGCACAAATAGTTTAAAGCGATGCGGCAATTCATTTTGGTTTATATATTAGACGAGTGTTTTCATACAACAGATCTGAAGAATTTACTTGAATTAGTCACGGAAATGAGGTCAAACGAGTTGGCATGCCATTCATATCGGATTGAACATGCCGGCGGCTACAATAGTTTCTCAGCGGAAACAAAAACTGGTAAGGACTTGTTCCAGGTTATGTCAGGCAGGCTTAGATTTTGTCGAATATGACTCGATTTTTTAACATGATCCAAACGAGATGATGGACAAAGAAAATATTAGTAAATCTTATATAACAAAAGGAACAATTGTTAGGAATAGCTTAGCTACATATCATTAATACAATCAGTATCACGACACATCACATAATATGGTTATTATGATCTATGATGAGCTATAATGATAGCGAACACCACACAAGCAGTGAAATTATTGCTGTATAAATAAACTCCTACATTAATGCAATATTTTACGAACGCAGCAGACAATTATAACGTGGTCTGATGAAGGAAGGTTCGATATTTATGAACGCTCGTTCAGTGTGCTCATATAAATTTTACCTATCATGACTGCGTATTTCGAAAGACAAAAAACGTTATTTACATTACTTTTTGGCGGAAAGTCATCTCATATACCTAACCATATATCACGCGAGAAGTATAGAATGCAAAAACAAGTGACGCAAATACGGGTATTTTTTTAAACAACTCAAGTTCACCTTGATAACTGTTAATAATTTGAAGATGATGGGCTTACGATGGACGGTTTCATGAATGGAACATGGTAGAAATTGAGCAGCCATTGCCTTATGAAAGATAGTTGAAGCACACCGACTCTAGACAGTATTTGTAACAGACTTTAAGGCTCCTTTATCTTCCGGGTGTAACTGAAGTTTTTTAAACCTTCACGGACGATCGGGAAAGGAAGCCAATTGCATTGCCCGCGCCAAATTTCGGTTCGCCAGCTTATTTTTATTGTATCTTTACAAACTATGAAAAAAATAGAGCAAAACACTAATCGATTGTATTGCGTCCGTGTCGAGCGACTCTTCCATCGCATGGCGAATAAAAAACACATTTAAACGATTACTGCTGCGTTGAAAGACGAACAAAAACTGCGACAAACGAGGTCACTTAACTATACGTCTTAAACACTGCTATTTTTTAGCAGATTTGTGGAGACAACGTGGCTGCATGGACCTACCTTTCAATGGTACTTACAACGATGGAAGGTGATATATTCCTTTTAGTGATTTAGGTTTCCGGAACTACACATGAAACAGCAGTGCTGGAGGGGATGGATGAAGGGGGTAGGTTCGCCCGCATAAGGGCGGTCAACGGTAACCTGACCATCAGGCCATGCATTTTTTAACCTTTAACTTAACTTACTTTTGTGTGTGAAAATAAAGAAATTATTATTATTATATTATTTTTAACACCTTGTCGCTCATCCACATTAATATAAACGTTAATTAATAGTCAACTATTTTTGATACCATTATATGGTTGCTTGTCTTGTATGCAAATAGAGCAGACATGAATATTTAATGTATTTAAATGAGTATCCCAATTCGGTTCAATAGTATTTATCCGAGCATGAATTAACATTTTATGCATCAATTTTGCCAAAAAAATATTAAAGTAAAGATGGAGTTGAATAGACTGTCTCAGTTAATAAGATCACCAGTTTAAATCGAACGTTAAATCGGTTCCACTTCACCAGGTTTCCAATGTAAAATGCAGTTAGAAACGAAATTTTAGACTTTCACAGATGTGAATGTTTCAAGTCGTATAAATCTAAAATCAGAAATAGGGCTTTAAGTATGGATTCACAATCGTGAACGATCGATGAAGTTATGGCCTTAAATTAAAGTACCTACTTATAAACTTGAAGTAATACAAGCAATAAGAAAATGTAAACGAACCAAAGGAATCTTTTAGAATAATTATTTTCCCGGTTCTGGGCTGTATAATCGATTCTATTTGCGTCAATAACGCATTAGAATTTCATAGGATAGGTGGTTTATGTGAAGTTATACTACATAAGCAGTAAGTATATGTAAAGAACAATGTCAACGAGGAAATAAATGGTATTATTATGGACAAAGGATGGGATCATATCAGGATCCTAATGAATATCAATCGGCCATATTAGCATTGAAAGAAGTTCGCAGTAATTAATATACGACATTTAAGTACCTACAATAAGGAACAAAATTAATTTCTTAACGATTGACCCTAAGAAGGCAAAAAAGGTAGTTTTAAACCCACGCGAGCTCAATTGCTATGGCCGTCAGAAACAATACCAGATTCGCGTATCTCGGGAGAGCAATCATCCCAATGGAAACGAGAGCGATATAAATCAAGCAAGTCATTTAGCATTGCGTGCACCGGCGGCCGGCCGGCTGTAGAACCTCGTGTTTCTGTTTGCTTCCCTCGAGCCGCTTATAATTACCAACTACTTTCGCCAGCCAACGGCCAGCCAGCCGCCGCCATCTTGCTATTTTTGTTGCAAAATGGCTGACGACGCGGTACACGTATTCCTCTTTCTTTTGTTAGCTAGACCAACTTTAGTGCATTTGAAAGTTTGAACATTCTAACAATAATTTATGTCGCTTGCGCAACGGTTTGAATTAAGCATGTTCAATGTAGCCTCGCTTGGATTTCGAGCTTATAATCACAAGTGGTGAACAAGGTCTCGTTAAATTTACATTGAATAGGGATCCGTTAAGTTGCGATGTGACTGCACGAGGACGGTCACCTTGACCGAACGTGCCGTTTATCTTGGGAGTTCGAAGAACATGGAAACTTATATTAATTTTAAATACCTACGCTATATTAAAAGTGTTAATGAAACGACCTCAATATAAGGCTTCATGGCCACTGGAATTAGTACATAATATCATCAATGCCTTTTGCGGTATTTGCCCTTTTTGAGTAGGTATAGTAAGGAAGGCTAGATCATAACAACAAGTGTTACGGACAAATATCAAGCGATCAATGATTAAACTATATGGATAGTTCCTTCTATATGGATAGAAGGAACTAAAAAAGAAGGGACTGATGAATATGAATGAAGCGAAAGAGGTCTGGAAATCTAGAGAAATGGCGATCTACTCTCTCTACCTACCTCGTGAGGGACTGCGTGATAATATGTATGTAATAAAGAAAGATAGCATTTCGCAATTTACATACATTGCGAATATTTAATGTACGTCTATGTAAAGGTAAGCAAACAATCGTTACTGAATGCTTAGTATCAACATGTAGGAACGGCTGTCATCATGTTTACAGAAACTGAATCAGAACAAAGGACGTTGATGAACTTGAAAAATCAACAAAGTTATCTACAAAACTGGAACTACTATACGATAACAGTTGCACAACGAATACATCACTCTTGTAATGAACTGATAACGCTTATCAACAGCAAGTAGGTCAACGCTAAACGGACTGATTAGCTATAATAATGTTATTATGTGCCAAAGTATAGTGGCGGAGGTCGATAAAAATGTTGTTTTGGCTGTAATCCGTCGCACAGATAACGTCATGGACGAAAATAGACAAATAAAATACTTCAATGGATTGTTTCGTCATTTCCACGACATCCTCATTGCTTATGGGTTGATATAAATAAACTATCATTAAGTTTGATAGAAGTCGGCTAAAATCATTTTAAGTCTAATATTGCACAAGCGATCGTTTTATATTCAGCAAGTTTCGCGATCCAATGGCGATGACAACGATCGTAGTCCAGTGCCCCTTGAATATGTATGAGATGGCACCACACAGTCACCACGCACGGGCTTTAGCCGTGACACACATATCCGCAGCAACAGTCAACCGATCCTCCTAGTTAACGTCCTCTCATCATAGTTCCACGCCATTACACTTAAGATAAGTTTGATGGTGCTAATATTAGACTGGTTGCCAATATTGACAACAAAACTTATCTTTTATTCATAGATTGTTGTAATTTAAACCTTGAAAGCACGTGAATGTAAATGAGTTACGATTTAACACTCATTATTATTACTCAGAATAAACACAATAATAGTTTACATAATAAATAGTGCTCGTCATCTCGATTGAGTTGGGTAACCTTAAAATAGCTCAGTATTATTAAGTTAGTCACCTAAGAGATTTAGTTTTCCAAACGATTGTTATACCTACGGCATCTTCGTGCGTCTGCATACCACTGTTATCAATGTTAATGGTTTATCTACTTTCGTAATAACTCTTCATCTTGGTTCCCCAGCAGCAATCATTATGGTGTCGCGGATGGAGGCAATGACCTCTTATTAACGATAGCTACGTCATTGTCAATATTGAATTAAGTGCGGAATGTACGATAAAAAGATATACGCAAATATCTGGTTGTAAAAAGTAAATTGCAAAGATGATGTTCTTAGAACGATGAACATGACATCATGCGATGCGAATGAAGAACAATGTGAGCCTCTCATATTAATGGCCCGCAGAACAATACAGAGGTAATAAAACATGTAAATGTAATGACTTAGATAAGAATTTTTAAAACAGCCTCGAATGCAGGATATAATTAATTGTGTGTAATTTGTGTTATGGTATTCTCAAAAATACGTGGGTAGGTACATAATGCTTCAATTAAACCCTTTTAAATACGTAAATGGGTTTTTGTAAATATAATAATTATGTATATGAATACAAAAGCGAATTGGCTTAAGAAACGAAACTGAATCGGACGAAGTGGTGAACTGGTGAAGCGCAACGACGACGTGGGAAAGCGAATGGCGGCGTCGGCGGTGGCGGCCATTTTGGGCCGGGTTGGAACATAAAGTCCCCGCGTCCGCATGGCAACAGCGTACACGCGTTAAACGGAGCGGAACAATTCATGCACCACGTGTTTTTTGTTTGTGTTACATTCCTGCTCGCCGGTTATTGATTATATTGATAAATTTGCACAGGTTGGAGTACTGAATACTGACATTATGCGCAGCTGCTGAATGATTTAACGTGACACTACAGAAATATAACATTTTCTGCTTTGTGCTCTACGCTGTAGTACACTACTTAAGTATATATACTTAAGTTATAAGTATGTATTAGCTTTTTCTACCTGCAGGCAATTACTTCTTTTCCTACTTATAGCATACATCCATAACTCGTTTGGTAGATATGTTAGTAAATCTTCCAGCCTATTCTCGACCTTAAGCTCCAAAAAGTATCCTCTGTCGTATAGAATCTGCATCAGCCAAGCATGTGCCCTTAATACAGACAAACTGTCTTAATGCCACGGAAATATTGTTCTACCGGTCTATGTGACGGATAGGCTGGGCATAGCAAACTCGCAATAGCCCGTCGGAAGGTTCCCAATACGAACCGTAAAACTTTCGTAACTTTGCAACAGTCCTCAATATGATCAAAATTAACAGCTTTGGTTGATTATTATGAGTATGAGTAATGTATACAAATTAATAACTATATGCGCCTGGCTGACAATAGAGGATTGTAATTGCCAACCTGGTGATAAATATTCTATTAGATTAAGATGCCCTGAAAAATTGTGTTAAGAACTGGGTCATTAATCCCTGTACGGCTGCAAATACGGGTAAAAGATACCCTCGTTCTGATATCTGCCGAACAGAAATCATTCACTTTGTAATAATATTGCTTATATTTCTACTAATTATTGAATCGGTAGGTTCAATCTTTAGAATCATATCAATTGGTCGAAATATCGTAAACATTGATATAGTCACGGTACAATAATTTAAACACCATTCAGAACAACTCAATAAAAAGTAACAGCATTTTTACCTCCCTCCCGCATAATAATGTGATCTCCACTGTAGATATCTTTATAAATTCCAAAATAGTTGCTTTTCTATCATTGCGTTAACCGTATAAGTTACCATACTTAATTGAATAATATTACGTAAATATATATTTACTGTACAGGTCTGTGTTTGCGCAATTGTAATAGCATCAGCATTTACAATAATAATATTACTTGCGGCTTCAATTATGTTGTGAATCATAAAATGGTGGACAATAGTGCCCCGGTATTAAGTTTTATTAGGATAATTAGAGCGTATTGTTCTGACATCGTTTGTCTGTCTTTTACAACTAATAGAATGGCTAAAAGCAATTCAAATAACACGGTGAATAGGCCACAAACGATATGACTAGGCAAATGAGAAACTACGTACGGCGTTTGATAACACCAACCTCGTAATGTAGATGTGAGCGATGTGGGTCTGTGGGCTCTGTGCCTGTATTAGCCTTTTACGTGACAAACATTTCCTTCGCGACCCATCACGCCATGCGTGACTCACTATTATAATGTTTTGTTATGTTATAACTACGTTTGCAACATGTTGCCAGCTCGATACTCCATGGGGAAGTTTTTGTGTCATTCGTTACATCTTCGTCATGGTTGGTACCTGTTTTCGCGTTTATGTGTGAAGTAGTATTTGAATGTTTGCTTTGAAACCATACGAAAATATATTTAGCTTTTTGTCTCAATTTTATTTGTTTTATTGTATGTAAGCGTTACCATATATGTATGTACATGCCAACATAACTTAGAAGGCATTAGGAGCTTTTGTTTTTAGCATTCAGTGCATTTAGTGCTGCATTAAACATTTTCGTATTACATTGGGTTGAGTATGCTCAATAGCCAAATCGATATTTATGCAAAAGATTAAATGTCAAATGATAAAATAAAATTGTCTTTAGGCAAGCAATATTGTTTTGAAATAAATGTATATTAATATCGATTGTTTCCTCGTGTTCAATTAAGTAAGTATCAGAAATTTGTAAGCATTATTAAGCAACAGGCAGCAAGAACCGTATGAAAGTAGCCTGTTGAAGTAATTATGATAACATACTTGCAAAATATGCTGATTATCATTATGTAACCTCAAATGATAGCAAAACGAAAACAATGATTCTAACTACAAACGCAGAGTTCTTGCTACCATCACGTAATTCGTGAAATTCAATGACAAAAAAGCGAATAAAAAAACTAGTCGGTTGGCAAAAAAATTAACGGCAACCAAATCTGTTTGAGCAGGACGGATGCATTTTACAAGTGGTGCTAGAGTGAGATGGACGTGTACGCCATCTTGCCTGCATCCACTCTTTAGTCACGCGCAGCAAAGCAACGTTTCGTTTCTATTTCTTGCGCGCTCTCGTCTGACCTCGTTCGTTTATCGTTATCATGCGGCTCTAATAATAAATGGATTTCGCTCGTCACGGAATGCGCGTTGGCATAACAAGCTGATATCGCAACTATATCGATAACCTTCGACAGCGGTTCATGAAATTTATTGCACTGCAGTTTGCAGCCGGTCACTTAATAACGAGAGGTAAACACCGCGCTATCGCACTTACAAAGGCATATGCGGTTTTTGTGTCTGGCAAATTCCCTTTTAAAGTACTTGTGTATCTTTAATTAAAGTATGACAAAGTCGCTTTCCACCGCCTTGAATCTTTTAAACCACGCACGTGATATTTTGCGATTTTCATCACAAGTTAAGGTTTCAAGAGGAAGATAAAAAAGCATATTGTAATATGGTGCCTATATGATCTATACAAATATTATAAAGAGGCAGAGTTTGCTTCTTTCAATTAGCTAAGCTGAGTTTAAGAACTTGTTAACTTATTTTTGCAATATATAGGCCGTGTTTTTACAGAGGCTATTATCATAATATAGGGCGGAAGAGCGGACACACACGGGTGAAACCGGTGGGTACAGCTATTGAACGGATAAAAGATCGATACTTTGGTGTTGCAACCATGAATAATTCTGACAAGACTGCATTGTAACTACTGTATGCCCTGTCCGATAAACTACGGCCCACTTAACCCTTTAATAGTAAAGTTCGTAGTCAATTAGTACGCCAACACAGCTTTGTGGTTCGTTGTATGTGTGCTAACGAGACACAATTGGCCGCCTTTCGAGACCGTCTTGCTTTAATAGAGACGTTTTAAACTAACACTCACGATTTCGTGACAGTGCTCGAGCCCAATCACATATGCATATAGAGTATTTATATATGCATTATTTACTTACAGTAGTGCGTCATTTAAATAAATAATTCAATTCACAAACAAGTACGCTGGAACACAGAAATAAGCAAAATTTGTGTACTTGACATTTTTAGTGAAGTTGACAACAAATATCGCACTTGAATCACTAGATTCCTAACTAATACAATGAATGTTTTTTTTTGGCGATAGTCTGTGACGATATTTGTTTAAAAATTACACGCAAGTACTGAAAATGGCTCTTTAGTATTATAGTACAGTAGACTGACATTCGAATGGAATGAATATTTAATATGAAGTCCTTTGCATCAGACCAATAAGTAGGTAAATAATAATTGCACACTTAATAACTTGGATGATTAATATAATTCTCTCTAAGATAGATAATCATCATCAGTCGAAGCCCTCATGGCAGTGAGCTCTAATCTCTTTGCTTTATCTAGACTTACAGACTCTTCATTAATCTGCACGGATTCATTAACTATGACGATTATAGCTAACAAGTATAACAGGTAAGTGATAATATACATAACTGGAATATGTTATAGCTACATATATCACATACCTACTAACACAATTACACAACTCGCCAAAGTTTCCCTGTTAAAATAACTCCGGTCGTTTGGAAAACAAAACTAACTTAAGGCAATGAATAAGAAGACACTATAAATTAACTAGAGTAATGTAATACAAAGTTTATTCGCAGCCAGACAGCAATTACACGGAGAAGTTTAAGCGGTGTTCACGAGCCCCAAAGAAGAGGGAGGCCCCGTCTCCCATTCACCCCTTTGAAGTGGTTCAAACTCAGTGAGTACAGACAAACTTTCACAACCCAAAAGCATGAGATCATTTCGGAATCTTTAAAGCGCGTAACTCGGAGATAAATTGAGCGGTTTAATTGAATTGGCTGATCTCAACTTCATTAATCAAGTTTTTTTTACAAATCAAAGAAGCTTCCGACCCGTCTTCTAGTAAGCATTGAAAGTTGCCTCACTCTTGTAATGACCTAATATAGAAGCAATAATCACAGTTCCCTTTACTGCCAGCACAATTTATAGGTACCTACATTGTGCAGTGCAGAAAGCATTCCTGCTGTATGGTTGATATATAGAACTACATAAAAATACTGTGTAATCTTCTGCAGGATACAAAGCTATGAAAGAAATATGAGATAAGTTATGAATCTCTCTTTAGCTGTACGTTTAACACCATATACTTAACGACAATATTGATATTATCATCATCATCATTATACATTTAAGAGCTTGTCTCGATTACTTGTTTCCAGCTCAATAGTGATAATTACATCAAAAGGTGACTATAAAGGTTTGTTGAGTGACCAACAGTATGGCTTCCGCCAAAGTCGCTCAACGGGTGACCTTCTAGTATATCTCACGCACCGTTGGTCACTCGCCATCGAGAGTCAAGGTGAGGCATTAGCTGTCAGCTTGGATGTGGCGAAAGCGTTCGATCGGGTCTGGCAGCGCGGTCTTCTATCGAAACTTCCATCCTACGGACTGCCAGAGGGATTATGCAAATGGGTCGCCAGCTTTCTGTCCAGCAGATGCATAAGAGCCGTCGTCGACGGTAGCTGCTCCGATAGCATGGACATTAATGCTGGCGTCCCGCAAGGCTCTGTGTTGTCCCCGACTCTGTTTCTTCTGCATATTAATGACATGCTTTCTATTGAAGGCATTCATTGCTATGCGGACGACAGCACTGGGGACACTTACTACGCGGGCCGTGCTAATCTCCCTCGTTCCACTGTGGAAGAAAGTCGCGAACGACTTGTGTCTGAAATCGAGAGTACTCTTCGCAGTGTCTCCGTTTGGGGTCGACTAAACCTAGTCCACTTCAACCCCACTAAGACACAAGTTTGCGCGTTCACCGCTAAAAAAACTCCATTTGCTGTGGCTCCACAATTCCAGAACAATCCCCTTAACATCTCGGAGAGCATTAGGATCCTTGGGGTTGATATTTCTAGCGACGTTCAGTTCCGTGGTCATTTAGAGGACAAGGCTAAGCTGGCGTCCAGGAAGCTCGGTGTGCTCAACAGAGCTAAGCAGTACTTCACATCACAACAAAGGCTGCAACTTTATAAGTCACAAATTCGGCCACATATGGAGTACTGCTGCCACCTGTGGGCTGGAGCCCCTGGATACCAGCTAGGGCCTTTTGACGCGGTTCAGAAACGCGCTGCTAGAATTGTTGATGATCCCATACTCACAAGCGGCTTGGAACCACTAAGTCTGAGGAGAGAATTTGCCTCCCTGTGTGTGTTCTACCGCTTGTATAACGGGGAGTGTTCTGCAGAATTGTTCGATATGATGCCCACTTCCACCTTCTACCACCGCACCTCTCGCCATCGAAGGGGAATTCATCCCCATACCTTGGAACCACAAAGGTCTCGCACTGCGCGGTTCCAAAGGAGTTTCCTTCCGCGAACGCTCGGGCTGTGGAATAAGCTCCGCGTTGAGGTTTTCCCTGGAGAGTACAGCATGGAGTTCTTCAAGAAGGGTGTGAAAAGATTCCTGCAGGGTCGGCAGCGCGCGAGTGATACCCCTGGTGTTGCAAGCGTCCATAGGCGGCGGTAACCGCTTACCATCAGGCGGACCGCATGCTTGTTTGTCACCCATGTGGTATAAAAAAATAATAATAATAATAAAGCCATATAACCAGTGTAGATGCCTGTGTATAGAAGTAGTGTATAGAAGAAAAGACGGAAGGCGAAGAGACAACTGGGAGTTGGCCAAGTCCACAAAGTTAAGGCAAGTTGCGAACTTGTGCCGGCTGCAACTTGGCTCCTTCCAAACTGTTATGGCTGGAAGCAGATAATCTGCGAGCTTGTCACTGGGACCAAACTTTGGTAATGCGATCCCTAATTACTTTCCAAACAAGACTATAATCAAATTGCTGGATTAATTACAACTTATTACATACACTCAATTAAATGTACTAATTTTATAAATGCGAATGTTTGTGAGAATTCTTGTTACTCCAACTCACCAGAACGGCTGAACAGAATACGATGGAATTTGGCCTATATATAGATTTATTAAGTTGATGTTCCAAAAATTCCCATATTCTACAATTAAACCATATTTTACGCGGTGCCCAACTAATATTCTATTATTTTTCCAGTATTTTCATTTATTTTTTACTCAAGTCATCCAACAGATAAAAATAAAATAAAGAAAATGTGCCACCTCAGTTTCACATGGCCACAAACTTCGAGATTTTAATAGAATTGCTAAAACAAGCCGTAGCTTTCGCATTTTTCCTTTTTTCGTAACAAATATGTGACCGCTGTAATTAGTTTTCTTAAGGAGTTGAGCTTCAATTCGCCCCAGTTTAGAAGTTACAGTTCATTACGATGAAATTATATCATCAAACAAAACAAGTTATGACGTAGAAAGCAAAAGTAACATTTTGGGAATTATACACTTGATAAGTGACTTAGACTGTATTTATATATAATCCAATCGGACCAATCCGAGGTATTTTTGATCCTTCTTAATGAGTGTCAAATGAAGAACTCATTCGAAAGTCAAGATCAAAACAATTTATTTTCTCATACACCTGACTAAAATTTGTAGTCTAATCATTATACTTCGTTCGTCATCATTTCGCCAGTTCATACACTTAGTTATAGCTAGGCTTTGAATTAAGCTGTGAGTACAACAAACGTATTCGCTTAAAAGTTACCACACGGTCGCTACTTGATATTCAGTAGATGAAACAACCCTTAAATCTACGGCTACTGGGGTAAAACAATAACTGTAAATTAAGCTGGAAACTCATTAAAAGCTTGGGAGGGAGTGTGGGTTTGGCGTATGGAAGCATGAACGTGTTTTACTCGATGGAACTTTAATTGGCTCTACGGAAGTTAACTTTTCAGTTTAAAGTTATTAAGAAGAATTGAATTGGATATCAGATTTCTAATGGTCAGCCACAGCATCTGGCTTTATTGCGATCTATTTTAAATCATATTTAACATACGTCTGAAATACAGCTAACATTTTAATTTTAGGAAGTTTTATAATGAAGAGGTCACGCTCATAGATATCGTGTAACTTATTATAGTGAAGATTGTTTATTTAATATTTTAAATTCGAAAGCCCAACACAAATTGAGCACCAGATAAAATATAATTCATCTTGACCTTTCCGCAAGATATAAGTCAACCGCGTGAACATAAGTAATATATCCGTGTTCGTTGATTATTGAACACAGTATAGAAACAACAAGGCAATTGATTCTGTGAAAATGAATCGACATTTATATTCAAGTTAACTTGAATATAAATGTCGATTGCAGCAAAGGTCGACCCGGTCGTTTGCAGGGAAGGGATACCATCGATCAACATTTAGTTGGTACGACCACTTGGCATGGCATACAATTACCGTATATACATCGGTGTTGGCGTATTTCCAATTCCTAATCGAGACATAATCCCTGTCTGAATACAATATAAGTGGAGTCTAAAAGAAGTCATAATATGCGGACACCAATATATTATACTTAACATAACCACAAATTCTACCGAAATATAAGGAAAAAATAAATTAAAAAATATATTTCCTTGAACTAAACAGTTAGAATTAACTGTATAAAAATAATAAGTAGGCGCACGAATGTTATGCGCATTTCAATCACATAGTCATCGCTTTATGTTCTGCAAATCTTAGCGTGACGACATTTGGAACCGGAAACGAGATTATGATTGTTCTTCGGACATTGATCACAACATTTTGTGAACATGTTCATGAAAAGTAAAATAGTTAAACAGTCAGGCATTACTAATTCGTTCCAGCACAAAAGAAAAAATAAAAAATCAGTTCGTTTATAAATGAAAACACAACATACACCGAGTCCCTTGCGGGGTAGACAGAGAGAGTAGAGCACCAGTTCTCCCTTAACATACAAGCCTCTTTCGCTTCGTCCTCATTCATCAATCTCTTCAAACATGCTCGCGAGGTTTCGAGTACTCTTGACGTTCCCATTCATCCAAAAAAACAAGTCAACATGTTTACATCCCAACAAACAATGAGAAGTTTCAATGTTGCTATAAGTATATATAGTTATAGCAAGGAAACACACTACGCAGGCGTGTCCACGAACATGATAGACATGCCGGAGGTCAGTAAGTCAGAAGATATGATTTTAACTGCAGATAACTTCGAGATGTTAACGGTCATGTCATACATTTTATCGTTCATGTTACATACAAGTTTACATTACACACTGAACTTAATTAAATACCACTCGGTGAATATATGTTAAACAACAGCCGTAAACTCGAAATGCCCTTGAGATTGCGACCATATTCTCTTGTTGGAGCGCAGCCAACCAATTCGCAATGCCGCATTAATTTGCTTACTTAACACGGAGTTTTATCGCTTCCAGTTTTATGCTGTGACATTGCGTTCAGCACTAGCACACAATAGCAGTGTTATGAGATTTCTATAACGAATTGTGTCCTTAAAGTTCATATTTGGTTAAAATACCAATCAAATCCAACATCGTCATATATGTATGTATATATATATATATATATATATATATTATCTTCACGCCCACAAGGGTCCCCGAAGGGATGAGAGATGCCGTTATTAGAGACATTAAAAGGGACATACAATAAAATTGACAGCCAGTATAAAAGACTCGTGTCACTGGCGAGGGTTGCGAACTCCTTGTGAGCCACAATATTGCTTTATTAGCTGTACGTCACTGGCCAAGGTCTTCCTAGTCACTTAAGATTCATAAATAATAACTTATTCAGTGAAGATAAGAGTCACTATATCGTTGTCTCCAATAAAGATATGATAAAGTGGTCGATTACTGTATGCACGTTGGCGTGCTGCCACAGGGTCGATTTCGCCTTGACCAGACTTGATGACTGCATGAATATCAAATATATCAGATAATCTGAATCGATGTGATGGACCAGGTCGATGCCAAACAAGATTTAACCCGACAATTATTTTATATAATAATAAATAATATATCCTCACGCCTTCCCACAAGGGTCCCCGAAGGGGTAGGCAGAGGTGTATAGGTAATACCCACACACCCACTTTCCGCCAGAGGTATATTAGGTGCCAACGTGACAGATGGCGAGTCCATCGCCGTTACTCCAGCACGACTATACATACGCCTTTGAATTTCTTCTCAGACGTATGCAGGTTTCCTCTCGATGTTTTCCTTCACCGTAAAGCTCGTGGTGTGATTAATCGCTGTACTTAAGTTCAGAAAAACTACTTGCGACCTTTGCGTCGCAGGCAACTGCTCAAACCACTTGGCCACCACGGCTCAATTATTTTAAAGTGCCAAATTTTAAGGCAATTGATTGGGCAAAGGCAAAACCAATTTATTTGTAGGCCATCATATTACGACAATGATGTACAAACATTAATTACAACCTATCATACGGATTAATATGTGTATTTTTATACGTTACTACTATACTATATGTTACTGTACTATACGTTGCAACCCAAAAAGTATGGCGGTTGATAGATTTAAAGGCAACGATCGTCATTGAGACGTAGAAGAAACAATTGTTCGCAAAAATATGCCTCAAACGATGACCTAAATTGCAATCGTACAAACTGTTTACTTAGCACGATAATGAAACATTTCCAATGATAAACATAAAAGAGCAGGATTAAATTTATCAGTACTTCAACTAGATAAAGTATAAAAACATGGCATGTGTGTGGGCTGATGATATCTCTGCAAGTAACGTTATCAGCGCAATTATACATCACATGACTTCTCAATCCGTCAGTTGTAATTTTTACTCATTATATTCATGAAGCACTTTATACTCAAAATACTCAGTATTAGCTGTTTGGCAACGGATGTTACGATATTCTGTGACGTGAACGTACTACCCCAGTGGGGCGAATACAATTTTTATTATAGGAAACTAAAAAACTAGAAAGCTTGTAAAAACGTGTACTCCTACGTCAAGAGAATGAATCCAATCAGATGGTACTTGGTATGCATTCCTATCCTTCCTAATGGGACTTCATCGATACGCTAAGCTAAGAAAGAGAATACTTGTTATGCAGTACAGACCAATATCTGCATCGATATACAAATTTAAATGATCAACTTCAATTGACATATTCATTATACAGGAGCCACTCGGTTAATGTAAGTCTAAAGTCTAATCAGACAATATAAAAACACGTACTATGTGAAAGAACTAAGAGTAAGGAGACAAGCGAATAGGTATCACATTTCGAGGTGACTTATAGAAAATAATTCCATAAAACATTTGGCTGTGTGAAAGCAAATTGATGTGTACATTTTTCTTTTAAGAGTAAGCGTCCACGTAAATCTATTCGCAGTATACATCTCTTAAAATAAAACATTGCGCGTTATCACATTTGATTTACAACGAAAGCATCTCTTCAGATGTCTGGCAGGCAACCGTTCTGGCAGGATGCCCGGCAGCACAACGCCATGTACCTAATGAATATGTGTCTCGTAAACCTAAGCGTTCTTCCCAAACTGTAGTAGAGTACATACATTAAACGAAAACTGACACTGGACGATTTATAGCACTGAATTTACGACAGCTAACTGCATTGTGGTGTTTTGATCAGTGTTTGCATTACTGAGTCACATGAATATGATGTGAATGAATCAAGTGCATGTGTGCATATCTGGAATGTTTATGGCCTGCACTAATAAGGCGCATTGTTGACTATGCAATTAAACCTGTTTATTCACTACATTAATTAAATCAACGTTGCTTGCAATAATCATTATACAACTCCTGATAACCTTGATATAGTTATTAAGTGAAACTAACTAATTAAATCGCGATAAAACGTGGAAAACCTGACGCAATTGGTGTGCCTTTCACAAGAGTAAAAGTATTTTACTGTGTTAATGAATAAATAAAACTACCAAATTCAGCAAAACTTTCAGTTTGCTATTTAAAGGCCGGGAATTATACATTCGATAATCAGATCGAAAATGAAAGGCGTTCTCGCCATAATATTTGTTTGAACTCCGAACGTGGTTTATCAAGGTTGTTAGAGTTGCTGAATTTGTCGCAGGGTATGGTGGTTATAGTATACATTCTGAATTAACAAAATGTCACATATTTACGATGAGAATCCACTGACAACGCATTAGGAAACTAAATCGCAAAAGGAAGCTTTAAGAAAATAAGTTCTTTAGTTGCCCGCTGGCTTAGCTAAGTGGGATATCGGTTACATAATAAGCAACGATGCACCAACAGAATCAACTTACATTATTATTTTATGGCGGTGACCTTATTTTGTTAGGTATGTGGGATAGAAAATGCGTCAAGTCATTGACGTCAAAGTAACATTGCATTTTAGAAATTCAAAATTACTCGGACAGCGACAGACTAACACTATTATTTATATGTGTCATTGCATGGCTTATTGTGTGCACTGAAATATATTACGTTGTCGCATTCTCAGTAAATTATGATTGTTACGGAGTGTCAAGCGCATCCTTATTGTTCTCTGTGTCTAGATTGCAAACGTTTGTAAACACATACTTGTTAATAGTTGTAATAACTGCTATAAGGGACTAAGCAGGAGGTAGGGACTGCTAGAAAGGACGCGACATATTCATTTACATGGAAACCGGAAAAAGGTTTTAAAGGTGCCCCAAAAGCTACAGTATTGCTAATTGCTATCCCAGAACCTCGATTGGTAGAGATAATATAAAAACAAATAGGTAATCAGGTCAGACCGAAGCTGTACTAGTATGTACACCAAAGCGGGGAGACGGTCCCATGGGAAATTCAATCCTTGACGCGCTTGCCGACCACTGCGTGGGGACATGAGGGTATATGTTACACATTTACAGAGAAGGATAAATAATTAATGTTTCATAAAAAACAATAGTATAGTATTGGTCACGCTTCGGGGCGAATAGAAACGACGTGGGATAAAACTCTTAGAAGTATTTATTAAGTATATACGTAACGTACAGTATTCTGCTAATTGAGTGCCACTTAAGTAACAGCAGGCGTTTCGACGGAGACACCGTACTACTACTAAAGCAGTATTTGTTTGCTAGGATTACAATGGAAGGTGTTCAATTGTTTGAAGGCAGCCAACCAAGTGCAATACTTGCTCCTAACGAAGGTACCAAGTTAAGTTTTACATTATTGATATAAGGATTCTAGGGTTACCAAACGGTTGCGCGATCTAATTCGACCCCAGCGCCATCTAGGGAGGATTTTGGAACTACAGTCCTCTATAGCGCTGAGCCTACGACGAAGGCGCGTATAATCGGGTAGGTGGCATCCTCTATTGTCACGTGATGTACTACACTCCCCCCCATTTGTTCCCGAGGTGTCCCACCGAGGTGTGAGTTAATGCTTCTTTGGCCTACCACGACCACGGGCAGGTCGATTGTGAGCAGGTGCGGGTCCCTTTCGTGGTCTTCCTCGCTTCCTTAATGGTTGAACCGGTGTTGGTAACTCTTCTCTTAATCCAGTATAGGGAGTTAACGCCGACGCATGGTAGATCCCAAGACACAAGTCAGGGTTTGATGAGTCCGCCACAGCATATGAAGAGGGACCGTGCTGCTTAGTGATCATATAAGGGCCATCCCGTCGGGGTGCAAACTTGGCACTAATGCCTTTGCTCGCATAACTTAGTGGGTGTAGCGACACCATGACCATGTCCTTTTCTTTGTAGTCCGGTCTAGTTCGACGGTGCTGATCCACCAACTCCTTTCTCTTTTCTTCTTCTATCTCGTGTACTTCTCTGGTTCTTTCCATTACAGTAGCTAACTGCAGCAACTTCGGGGTTATTTCTGGTATAAAATTTTCTGAGAGTACTATTTGTCGGAAGTCGTGATAATTGTCCTCCGTAGTTCTCAATTCTCGTCCGAAGGTTAGAAAGGCCGGAGTGTAAGATGTCGATTTACAGACAGCACTATTCATGGCGAACCTGATGCTAGGTAACTGTTCTGGCCATTCTCTGTGATTGTTCCCAATAATCATTGCTAACTGTGTTTTCAGGTCCCGGTTCTTTCGCTCCACTGGGTTTGCTTCGGGGTGATATACAGGCGTATAAGCGTGTTTGATCTTTAGGCAGAACGGGACTTGCTGCATAATGGCACTGACAAACTGAGGCCCATTGTCACTAATCATTCTTCTGGGAAACCCGTAACGGAGGAAGATTTCATTTATCAGAACCGTGGCGCACCTTTCTGCAGTGGCATCTTCTAGAGCGAATAATTCTATCCAACGGGAATTTATGTCTTCTACTATTAGGATCCACGTTTTATTATCAGAAGACGGAGGTAGCGGACCAAAGAGGTCAAAAGAGATGACTTCGAATCGTTGACCCAATGCGTGGGTTTGCAAAAGTCCAGCAGGCTTTTGGTTGGATGGCTTGTAACGCTGGCACTTGATGCATTGTTTTACATAGCTCTCGATGTACTTCCGCATACCAGTCCAGTAGTATCTTCGTGATATGGCCTGAAATGTCTTATCAGCACCATAATGCCCTGCTTTAGGGTCATCGTGATATACTGCCAGCACATTTGCCCATTCGTGCTCTGGCACCACTAACTGGGCTTCGTCCGAATCCGACTTATGACGATATAGAAGACCATCGTTCATCAAATAGCCTTTTCCACTCCAATACTGGGCATTTTCATTGCCGTGGGCGTCTTCTAGTGCGTGGATTATCTTTTCCAGCTTCACATCTTTAAATTGCTCAGACCTTATCTCGGCGGGGCTACGAGGACGCAAATCTACCGTGACCAGACATACCCCGCATTCAATCGCGGTACTCTCAGTGCACGGTGGTCTCGATAAGGTGTCAGCCACGACATTTGTGCGTCCTGGAGCATATTTTAGGGTGATGTCGTGAGCCTGTAATTGTAGAGCCCATCTGGCGAGTCTGCCTGTCGGTGACTTTAACTTCATGAGCCACTGTAAAGCCTGATGGTCAGTAACGACTGTAATAGGTGATCCTTCAATATAACCTGCGAACTTTTTAACCGCCCAAACCACAGCGAGAGCTTCTCTCTCAGTCGTCGAGTAATTACGTTCCGCCTGAGTTAGAAGCCTACTTGCGTACTCTATTGGGTGTTCCTCTTCACCTTCTCCTTGCGCGAGTAACGCACCAAGGGCGTAATTGCTCGCATCTGTTTTAATAGTATAACCCTTGGTGTAGTCTGCTTGCTTGAGTATTGGGGTAGATGTGAGATGATCCTTCAGAGCTTTGTACGCCTTTTCTTGTTCAGTACCCCAATTCCACACAGCCTTCTTTTTGGTGAGTTTGGTAAGAGGTTCAGCAAGATCCGAAAAGTTTTTTATAAATCGCCGGTACCACGAGCAGGTCTGCAGGAACGACAGCAAATGTTTTACATTGGATGGCGGTGGGCGATCTAGGATAGCAGACACCTTCTCGGGGTCTACTCGCAGGCCCTCTGGGGTTATCAAATGACCCAGGTACTTTATGCTGGTACATCCAAAACGGCATTTGTCTTTATTGACCACGAAGTTGTAGACTCTCATCTTGATGAAAACATCCCGCAGGTCCGAGAGATGTTGTCCAAATGTGGTGGAGAACACTATTAGATCGTCTAAATAAGCCAATAGTTTGATATGGCTTAACGCAACTCGAAACTTATCAATGACCCTTTGAAAAGTTGACGGAGCGTTGCGAAGTCCGAAGGGCATTCTTAGAAATTTATAAATTCCAAAAGGCGTTATGAATGCCGTCTTTTCTTGGTCGCACTCCCGTACTCTGATTTGCCAGTACCCCGCCTTCAAGTCCAGAGTCGACATATATGCAGTGGACTTGGCTTCGTGCAGGAGGTCGTCAATGCGAGGTATTGGGTACGTGTCAGGTACTGTGATAGAGTTCAGTCTTCTATAGTCGATACATACTCTGACTGCCCCATTTGGCTTCGGGACCATGACTACTGGCGCAGCCCAGGGGGAGGTGCACGGGGCGATTACTCCTTCCGCAATCATCTTCTGTATTTCCATCTTGAGAATCTCCTTTTTAGGTGGAGTCAGTCTATACGGAGGCACAGCTATGGGCAAATAATCCTTTGTATCAATTACATGTTCGACCTCTTTCATTGGCTTGCCGTTTGATTCGAAAATGTCCTTAAACTCCTGGAGTAACTTGTCGAGTTGTGCTGTTTGTGCCGCGTCTAGTGCAGGAGATATGTCCAAAGCGCATATACCTATATCATCAAAGAGGGTTTCCGCGTGTGGGGAAAGGGTTATTTCAGCTTCTTCAATGTTCTGTATAGCGTCTCTCATCATGTACTCCATCCTTGGTGAGTATCCATCGAAGAGCAGTTTCTTTTTAGAACAGCAAATCTTTGGAGGAACCTCGGCGGCTTCAGTTCTTAACTCAGTTTCAGTTTCAGTACGGGGATGCTCTTTCTTCGCCAGTATCCATTCCCGTTGCATGTCTATAGGAGCAACACTAACTCTAGGAGACGTGGGGCCTTGACGATCAAACATAACAAATCTCTCGTGATATAATTCGAATTCTCGCTGCGGTTGTTGTATGTAACTCCAAGTAAACTGTGCGATATTCAAAATGATGCCAGCTTTTTGAAGAAAGTCTATTCCTAGCAACGTACGGTTGTCGTCGGACTGCAGCAAGACGATAAAAGGAGTTCTGAAACGTCGGTCACACAGGCTGATTTCAGCCTCGAATATCAGCACTTTCTGTAGTTTTGAGTGTCCATCTGCCAACGTGACTGTAGCCATTTCCTCACAGAAGTTTTGTCCACGTGACTTCAATATTTGATACAACTCATTCGACGCGACGCTTACCTTGGCACAAGTATCTATGTAAGCTCTGCCTTTAACACCGTTGACCTCAATAAACACCATGGGTCGAGATCCTTTATCCAGATGTACATTGATAGCACAGAATCCCAAACTACCTTTGTTCTCAGGCGCCGCGGTCTGTTTGCTGTTGCATACCTTGCAGTTACTGCGATAAACACCCGGTGTACCACAACCGTAACAGGAAAAGTTCACATCTTTGAATTTAGGTGGCGCTGTATCTGTTTGCTCGTTATCAGCTTCCATCGCCTTCTTACGTTTTCTACATTCTTCTAAGACGTGACCCAATTTCTTGCAGAAGTTACACCTGACCACCTTTCTTGTGCGTGTTGGGGCCGTAGTCTCAGGCTTCGAAATATTTACGGTTTTCTCGTTGTTTACCTTATCTGTTTTTCCTGCTTTTTCTTTTAATAAGGCTTCTGTGCTGCGAGCTTGTTTTAGAAGGTCGTCAAAATCTTTAACCTTCTCCCTGGGAACTCTCTCTCTTATTTGCAGGTTGAGTAAGCCGTAGGTAATGTTTAGTTGCTGTTTAAGGTTAAGCTGTTCGTCGCTGGGCAATTCTGAGAATAGCAACCTCTTCCTTGTGACAAAGTCATCCGTAGAAACGCCTAACGCTTGCTTGGTTCCACATGCTTCTAAATAAATTTCGTATGCGGGTTTCTTCGGTGCGAAAGTGTTCCTCAGCGCGTCTTCAAAGTCCTTCCATGAAGTGATGGTGTCTTTAGTTCCCTGCCACCATGCAGACGCGTCGTCCCGTAGTAATAGAGGGAGTCCAGCCAGTGTATCAATGTCGCTGATATTCTCAAGCTTCTTAAAAACTTGCACTGCGGTAAGGAAAGCTTCTACCGTCTCTCTGTCCTTGCGACCATTATATGTCGCTTTGCATGACGTCATGCTTCCTTGGCGGTTACTCCCTATGCACGATAGCAATTGCTGAAATTGTTCCTGCGACAGACTGACACTCATGGCTTCGGGTTTCCTTCGGCGAGTTTTAACCGGAACTGTAGTCTTCCGTCCGTAGCGCGTGACCACGTGTTTGGGTTCGTTCGAGCCCGAGTTGGACGCCACTATAGTATTGGTCACGCTTCGGGGCGAATAGAAACGACGTGGGATAAAACTCTTAGAAGTATTTATTAAGTATATACGTAACGTACAGTATTCTGCTAATTGAGTGCCACTTAAGTAACAGCAGGCGTTTCGACGGAGACACCGTACTACTACTAAAGCAGTATTTGTTTGCTAGGATTACAATGGAAGGTGTTCAATTGTTTGAAGGCAGCCAACCAAGTGCAATACTTGCTCCTAACGAAGGTACCAAGTTAAGTTTTACATTATTGATATAAGGATTCTAGGGTTACCAAACGGTTGCGCGATCTAATTCGACCCCAGCGCCATCTAGGGAGGATTTTGGAACTACAGTCCTCTATAGCGCTGAGCCTACGACGAAGGCGCGTATAATCGGGTAGGTGGCATCCTCTATTGTCACGTGATGTACTACAATAGTACATACTTATGAAGGGGAATTAATATTTTTCTACATATGTATGCAACTGTGCAAACAAATTGTTAATCTATTATTCGATAAAATAAGGTTCTCTATCCTTTATCCACCTATACTTTGTCATTTGTAATTTGAAGTATTGAAGCAAAAATGGTTTTCTTCACTAAGAACACCACAAATTCATTCGTCGGTTATCACGAACTCTCTAATGCGCCTCGGTGGGTTAGTAACAGTATTCTTCTAGATTTTAGCCATGTTTTACTAATACAATCTAACTGTAGGTCTTATAGTCTTGGTGTTTATGACTTACAGAAAATACACAGCAGTGGTTATCTAACAGCTCACGATATTTACCTGAAACAATAAATAAGATTGTAGGAGCACTGTTGTTAGTACAATGATTTGTGATAAGGCTCTACGAGGAAAACATGCATTCTTGATGTCTTAAACACTTATAATAATTGTATCTTCTGATTCGCATATTTCTCTACACGAGAATGCCAGTATAATTCCCAATAAATACAAGGCAGGCGCATAAGGAAGTCTCTTGAACTCGCACTGAGATATAAGTGACGCGAATATTTTTTCCTCAACTCACGCCTTCCCACAAGGGTCCCCGAAGGGGTAGGCAGAGGTGTATAGGTAATACCCACACACCCACTTTCCGCCAGAGGTATATTAGGTGCCAACGTGACAGATGGCGAGTCCATCGCCGTTACTCAAGCACGACTATACATACGCCTTTGAATTTCTTCTCAGACGTATGCAGGTTTCCTCTCGATGTTTTCCTTCACCGTAAAGCCCGTGGTGTGACTAATCACTGTACTTAAGTTCAGAAAAAACTCATTGGTACAGTCGGGATTCGAACTTGCGACCTTTGCGTCGCAGGCAACTGCTCGAACCACTCGGCCACCACGGCTTCTATGTATTTATATATTTTTTCCAATGACGTAGTATTTACTCATTATCCCCATTGACAGCTATACAACTTCAGGTACATTACAGTACATAGTACATAGGCACACCTACATATATATTTACACACGGACGTAAAAATATCCCCAAAATTTGTGTTTAAGATCTGACATATAATTTCTATTTGCTTTCAGACGATAAGTTAATTTCTGTTGAATTCCGCCAAGTTGAGATAACCTCGCCCGATAAACTGATAAAATTCCACTTACGATACAGTGTATTCTGGAAATAGGTAATTTATTTATTGCAAGTATATCGTTAAACGTTATCGTTACGTGTAGGTATACTGTATTTTAATAAGTCATATTTATTTAGTCTTAGAATCCGCCCTCAAATTCGAATAAATACTTATATATTATATTATCGATCGATGTTGATCTACTAATTCCACAGAGGCGCCGGGTGACACAATATATCAGCCTTAACTTTCGCTAATTTTAATTTTAATAGCACTATAAATCGAGCGTCCGACATCGTCGGTTAATGAGTACGCCACTCCTTTAGGTCACTGCACCCGTCGGTCCATTGCGCTAATTAATTGCCTGTTAAACTGCAGTTCCTTATATGTTAATTACAGATGGCGTAACGCAACTCATTCGATTCAGGGAAGAACCGGTCGGAATTACGATCTATTATAGGATAATCGTAAATTTTGATACTTAATAAATTCAATAAATAAACATTCTTATCGACATTTTTAGCAACATACTTAACACTTAAAGTACGTGCTAATTTGAAGTTCATGTTACGAATATACTGTGTACTCAATAAGAATAAGAATCACGTTTTGCGTAGAACTCAATTGGGGCTCCTGGAACCTTCAATAAAGTGATTTAAATATCTCAAGAAAACATCGAGAGGAAACCTAGTCTCGTTGACACCTGAAATGTATTTCTGGCGGGAGCTACTCCTTCGGGGACCCTTACGGGAAGGCCTCAGGATAGGTTATATATAATATAATATCATAACAATAACTAACTTCAAGACGTAGAATATGAATAGCGAACAAAGTTAATTACAAACTAGTTCCGTTTTCAAACATTTGTGCGCTCATTTCAAGCATAGATAGGGACTAATTGATTGCGTTTGTACAAACAGAACAAGTGCAACATTCATCAATACATCAAGTCCCGTATCTTTTGTTTTGACACTACGTGATAATGAGTAGGCAATTAATACACCTTTACGAATGACGTGATTCATATTAGTACCGTTATTGCGGTAACACAGTGATCAAGAAAGCAATACAAAATAGGAGTTATTTATCTTACGGAGGTAATTAATATAACTAACACTGTTTATAAATGTAACAAGCCTAGGTGGCCGAGTGGTTCGAGTAGTTGCCTGCGACACAAAGAACGCAAGTTAGAATCGCGACTGTAAAAATGAGTTTTGCTGAACTTAAGTACAGTGATGTCACATCACAAGCTTTACGGTGAAGGAAAACATCGAGAGGAAACCTGCATACGTCTGAGAAGCAATTCAAAGGCGTATGTATAGTCGTGCTTGAGTAGCGGCGATGGACTCGCCATCTGTCACGTTGGCACATAGAATATATCTCTGGCGGAGAGTGGATGTGTGGGTACTACCTATACACCTCTGCCTACCCCTTGAGGACTCTTGTGGGGAGGTGTGAGGATATAGTTGTCTATACAAAGATTCTTTGAAGTTTGACAGTGCTGCTATACCACGACCGTATTAAAATATAAATTAATTCTAAGCTTAGCCTGGAAGTGGTTAACACAATAGATTCTATTTATCATAAATACAATAAATTGCAACAGGGGACGGGAGCATTAGAATTAGGAATACTTATGCATAGGTATGATTTAGTTATCGTTACTACCAGAACAGACGTGTGGCCTCGGAACAATACTTCTTCAATGATATAAGAACGATAATAACATTTCAAGAATAATGGGATTTGAAAGTTTATAAGTGGTCGATGGATAATTTAGCAGCAGCTGTCATGTAAAAATGTGGAGCATTAAACGACCAACTGTGTGGATAGTAGCGCCATCTTTTGCGTTATCACGAATTTAATACGGATAGACCTGAATTCTAGGGAAGTGTTAAATGTCTGTACATACTTATTTAAGTTATTGGACTGTTATAACGAAATCATGATTGACGTAAATAAAAAGCTATCAAATAATACTAGTAAATAAAAACTTATGGAAGTAACTATGTACTTAGTTATGTGCCTTTGGGCATGAAACATATTACGGTTTTTCCTCTTACCTACTGTATAAAGCGGGTTTGTATATTTATTTGCTTATGTCGTGTAACGTAAATGTTGCCATTTCCGGGTATGTTTATCTTGTGTTGATATAATCATTTAGTATCAGTTATATAAAAGAACCTCAGCAAATCATATTGCCCTGGAGTTATGAGGATAGTCAACGCGTCATATGAGTAAAGACATCGCACACTTGCCCACCAAATAGTTTTAATCTGACAATTACAATTTTAATCCAAATTCAGAGTATAACAAATATCATAAATATCTCTACGCTGCTGAAAGATATCATAAATATGTATATATCTCCTTCCCACAAAGGTTCCAGAGGGGTAGCCAGTGGAACACAGCACCCTCTTTTCGCCCGAGATATTTTTAGGTGCTAACGTGACAGACCCAGCGAGTCCATCGCCGTTTCTCAAGTTCAACTATAAATAAATGTCTTGAAATCCTTCTCAAGCTTATGCAGTCTAGATATTTTCCTTAACCGTTACTTATTCACATTTGACAAGTTCAGAAAAATTCATTGGTACAGTCGGGATTTTTTTTTATACAATTTGCAGTCTTGGCGTTGCAGGCGATTCGAACCACTCGACCACTACGGTTCTGAGAAATATTGAGGGCATCAAAACTTGTTGGCACATTTACAAACGGTAGAGAGTACAGCTGTACTCGGATCAAGTGTCATAATTCTTGATAAACAAAGGTCACATCGCAAGACAAAACATAACAAGTCTTATCTTACAACACGATCATCACGATGTTCCTTTGGCTGGTCATTTGATCTGACAAGCTAAAGCCGGCCATAGATAAACTCTATTTATTCTGTACCTTATGGAACACAACACTCTCCGGCTTCTGTTACTAAACAAACAATGCAATACGATAACTTTATTTCCCTATGGAACTTTAAGTGGAAGCAAAAATAATATATCTTGTACTAATTCATCAAGTTACAAAAATACAAACACGACGCATGATGACGTACGGGTTATACTGCGTGGCTGGAACGAGTCCAAAACATTAATTGAATAAAAACAGATTCAGATTCAGAACTTTTCGTATTTAATTAAAATACATTACTATAAAATTTGCATACATAGAAAACATATATCTGGACTCATAAGCAATAAAATATCGTTATTATACATTTCAATCGGCTTGCATTGACAAAACAAGTTGTTGAAAACTTATTTTGGAATTCACAATCCAATCACAAATTTATTCAAATCAAAAACATTGTATTATAATATTGACATTTTGTAACTTAAGTTATGCGAGCAATAACTTTTCAAACTCCAATAACAAAGAACTAACCGCAAATAACTTTGCCCTCCTATTATTAGAATCCGAGGAAAAAGCATTAAAACTTCAGCATTTCTTTGGCGGAGTTTGTTAACTTTGTTGGAGCAGTTACGGGCAATGTCGAACTTCACTAAGATTTATATCCGCTTTCAACGTCTTCGTGACAACGGGCTAGGTGACTGTATTAATTGGATATTATGATATCTTAATATATGTAATGGCCAGTAAATAAATATATTCTTTTGTAAATTGTGCATTTAAATTTAGTTATGAAAACGTGAACACGATCTTGTCCGTGTATGACAACTGTTTGAAGTATGTCATAATATACATACTTCAGACATGAATATCTGAAGTATTTTACCTATAGTACCTACATATATAAAAGTTGAAAGCGGAATGTTTTAATGTAAAATTGTTTTTTTTTTTGGCTCTCGTAGCGTGAGTTCCGGGAACTTTTGGTACTTAACCGGTCAATGGCGTGACCTAGGCCTCCAGCCATTTTTTGGGGTAGAACAATCCAGGTAAATACAGGTAGTTAATGAGAGAGAAAGAGAAAGCCTGAGAATGAAACTCTTCTTTTTCGTGTGTTAAAACATTAACATCGGACTTATTATTGGCACTTGTTCTGAAAGCAGAATTAATTCAAATATGGATCCAAAATAAAAGGTCAGTAAAAATACAAAATGCAACTCGTCCCTTCTTGCTACCCCTCTGTTATTTACAGCCCCATTTGTTTTTTAGTCTTTACTGCCCTCGAAATTTTCCACGCCATCCGAATATGGTGGGTCACCTCGACTACGGTTTGCATACACCCTTAATAAGAGAACTTCCCTTACAGAACACATTCCAATTAGTAATAAAATACCTTATGCGTATGCTAATAAACAAAATAAACTCAAAACTCGATTTGTCTTGTAGTGACATTGCCAGGCGCAAGATTATTTCGGTTACACATTGCGGAAAATGTGCTATTTATTGTGCATACAAACAGTAGATTACTACGTTTGTACTGAAATATGTAAAGAATATAGTTTTAGCAAACGCACGATGTTACAATAATGAAAAAAATAATTGAATGAATATTACATGAGGTTTTGCCATCAACTTGCAACGATAAATTTGCAGGTGAGGTATCCTATCACAATAAACATACATACCAAACATATATATCTAACCTAATCATGAATTTACGGCACATAATATAATAACATGATATGAACAATCAATAGTAATCGCAGATACTTATGTCTAGCAGTAAACTTCATAGAAATATTTATATTGAGATATTTTTTACTTTATTTGATTGTACCAGAAATAATTCGTAGCTAATGATAATAAATACAATATCTGATGCTTTGTCTTGGTTGAGTTTGTTGGCGACATCAATAAAGCTACGACCAAATCAAAAAGCACATTTCGTGTCCCACGCCACTATGACCTTTGCTCAGGTACCTTGTACAAACTCACAATTCAAATGCAATTTTACTCCTCTACCATTTGCGTCTATTGTTGCAGCAAATTCTAAATATTTCAGATTACAAATCTCACAGCAAAGCCCCTCCCAGGGAAAGAATTGTTTACATTTTTTCTTATTTTGCAAAAAACGCAGGTCTACATACGGTCCGTATTAAGTAGAAGAATGCTTCTTTTCGTCGAATTAAAAGGGAAAAGTTTTTGTTGAGGAACAAAAAACTATGTTTTCTGGCCTGAATGCTTTGTGAGTTGTAATTATAGGTAAGAATAACTTTGGGAATCTCTTTCTATTGTTGCAGGAGGGGAGTTTTTCTAAGCGGGTAACGACCGCAGCAGGTGGTATATAAATATGGCGGCTGATAAAATGTCTACGGAAAAAATGTGCAACAAAAACCGGTCGATCGGGGCCGGGCCGGGCGCACGAATGTCAAACAGAGGTCGAAGCTGTAACTATCATAACTATGAACGTTAAACACGTAGGTTAGGTAGAATATTAGGAAATAACTTACTTGTGCATTTAAATAATATATTCAAAACGGGTTATGTTATTAAATATTTAATAAAAAAAGATCTCGTTTGTGTTCAGTTGATGTAAATTAAGCATAGCATGAGGTTACACATTAAATAACAATACTGTACAAGTAAATATCAAGCCATTCCAGACCAATACGAATAAACTTGTGCAAGTGCAAGCACCATTTCATGTCGTATATGTGCCTATATAAAATACATGTACCACGTATTCTACGCGATAAAGTTTAAAGGCCCCGTCTTTGTATTCATCCGGTCAGGTCCATTAATATAATGAAGCCACAGCGCCATCAAATCACGTTCCTAGCACTGCCCACGTCCGCATGTGCCACAAAAGGAATGCTCACTATTATTATTACGATGAAAAAAGCTGACACTATATTTTTTCCACGTCATCCAGGTAGCGCAACAAAAAGCGAGCGGTGGGGAACGTCGGGTAAACCGGTCTAGAGAAAAAAACAAGCTCTTTGTAAAAGCAAAAACATAAATCATGCGGGCTCACGACTGCGACCGGTTCGCCCCGGAGCGAAGCGGACTCGAGACGAGCTTGGCTAATGAGCCTTCAATCAAGGTCGACTCTTCGGAACTGCTGTCACTAATTTATAGCCTGTTTTATATCATTAAACCAACCTTCATACAAGTAACAACTTTTTATTGTATACAGTATTCTTGTTATTTTTTTTGTCAGTACGTTTATTTGTGTATTTTCGAACGTACAGGGCTTAATTGTTTACCAATTTAATTAGTTTTTACTTACCTTTTAATTTTAGCAATTTGTACATAGGCTAACTAGATAAAAGTAGCAAATGAGCAATGATATTGTGTTAAGATGAAAAAACAATTTAAATTTTTAGAGTATCGTGAACACACAACAAGTTAACAGGGCATTGTTCTCGGAGAGGACACATAACGGACCATGTCGGATTTACGTCGACGTCGTCAACCCCACAGATCACCTACTTTCGGTAAGTACCTAAAGAAGGTTGAGTACCTTTTTTTATAGTGAGATGTTTTAATTACAAGATACTCATCTTGATAGTTATGGATAAGGATAAAATCAAGTACCAACAGATTCAAAAGCTAAAAGCAAAAAGCATTTAACTAGCTCACATGATAAAAGGCGGTAGAGATAAGCACATATATTAGGTACCTAATATTTGCATTGAATAGTTACGTACATATTAAATGTAATGTATTAATAAGTAAATATATACGGGCAGGAGTGTAACAGCGGGGTCATCGTCCGGTGGACCTCGGACCAAATCGCGACATGAGATTGAATAATAAGTTGATTGCGAGTACGGCCCAGCCGCCATTACTTGCTGCGCGTGTCACGGCGCGGTGATGGCGGCCATTTTGCGAACAGTGCACCTCACCATTTTCCTGTGCCCACTTAAAATAAAATTGACTGTCTGTGACCCAATTCCTATCATCATCTGCATGTGGTATTATACTACAGACACGAGTTAATAACGATACATGCATACGATACGATTAAATCACATTGATGTTAATTCAAATATTATAGTAGAGTAGGTACATTGAATTACATTAGAATATCATTATTTAACTGATTCCAGTAATACTTGAAATGATGACAAATTTGGATAGTAAATAATGGAGCGCCTATCTTAAGTGGTAAAGCAACAAACAACAGAGAGGCAGACCGTTTATTGTGAACACCACTTACAGTAAACACGAGCTGTGCGTGACATGATGAATCATAGCGTAGCTCGTACTCAGGTACTCTTTCTCATGACATACAGATAATCTACCTTAGAGATCATAATTACCTATGTATGTACTACGATTGAAGCTCAAAACATAATTCGATACCTCTTTTATTTCGTTCGACCTCTGGATAATGGGACAATAAGCAATCTCTCATATCATATCTCATTCCAAATTTTTGTGTTAAGAAAATTCCACCCTGAAAAGGTTGAAGGATTAACAAACATGATTATTTAACCCACAAACTCAAGCATTTTATAACAGTAGTGCCGTGATATACTGCGTTTGAATATAATATGTAATACTTACTGATAGTTTTGACATCACAAGAGAAAGTTTCTCCAATTGGATTAGGGCGCTATAAGCTCATACAAGCCAGACACATATCACGTTGACTAATACTACCCCGTTGCATAATTTAATCAAAAAGTTTGGATTCGTTTCCAATTACATTCCGTACCACATTTTAATTAAATGAGCGGGCATCCCTTAATATAATGCTAGATCTAGAACAAAACTAAAACCCCATGAACCCTTAACATTAAAGCGGTCGCGATCAAACAGGTTCTACGAAAAGGTTCGTGATAAATTCTTCTAGGAAACGATAACGATTACGATTCGACAGCAAAATTCCCTTTATGGGCATCATGAATCTTTCCATTTACGGCGATTAGAGAGGGACGGATGTACATAAGTGAGAAGTCAGCCAGATAGTGGGCCCCAACTCTGGGATATATAATGGGTGTTGTGGAACCGGTCGGTGGTATGTTTGGAGGGCAAATAAAAGTCATAACGGAGCGAGAGTAGCCTTCTTCGCCTTGTGATAATTATATGAAGAATGCATGTTGCGTCAGTACGTGAAATATCTTAAGCAAAAGTATGACAGGCTTCGCCAAATTGGAGGGGAAAAACAATACATTGGAATATTATTAACATATATTCAAATAATCTTAACTTTTTTTGTAGTCATACATGTAGATATGTAATCATCACGCTGAGTCCGTCACGGCATAGGCAGAGCGTAGGGCTCCAGTTTTATACTCTGGCGTTCTAAGTATCTGATATAAAGTAGGTACAATCATATTACAGATGAATTCATAATGATTACAACAAATTAACAAACCTGCATACGTTTGAGAAGAATTCAAAGGCGTATGTATAGTCGTGCTGGAGTAACGGCGATGGACTCGCCATCTGTCACGTTGGCACCTTATATACCTCTGGCGGAAAGTGGGTGTGAGGGTATTACCTATACACCTCTGCCTACCCCTTCGGGGACTTCGGGGACTTCGGAAAGAGGCCAAGTTAAAACGTAAAGATTTCCAACATATGAATACGGTCGGTTGTGTTAATCGAGATATTGCGAGAGAGATAACCAAGAGATAACAATATTTTTCTGTAGTACTTAATGTCGGTAAGCCGGGGTGAAAGTACACATAATAGGCACCTTCCAAAATAATAACAAACGGGAATTAAATGAAGTACACACACTAATAATACTACACTACATAATTACCTTTTATTCCATTTTGACGATAGTTTAGCAAATTACAGACTATTACCGCAATGATCATAACGATGTTATGTACATGTTTACGTACTTACCTTTATCCAAACAATTCACAAGAGCTCTTACATTAAGATTGCCACAGTGGCAAAGAAAGCTTGTTGCCATATTCCAAATTACCTTAATAATATTTATATATACCTCGGCGGAAAGTGGGTGTGTGGGTATTACCCATACACCTCTGCCTACCCCTTCGGGGACCCTTGTCAGGAAGGCGTGAGGATATATATACGTATACTTATTAAAATCATATGTAGACAATGGCCAACTGCGCGATAATTTTTAATCTGCCAACTTATTGCATACTTATGTTTTAATATAAAACAGGGAAAACCGGCTCCTAAATGTTTTATGCTAAGTTTTTAATAATAATCGTTCACAAGTCAAAACACGACCTGTCGAAAATATGCAAATAATTGTTTGTACCCGCGCGGACGGAAACGGTACCGACGCCCGCTTGCGATTCCACGCTGATATTGTATAAAGCGAAGACGACGACGACGCTATGAATAAATAAATGGAATGGATTCTTTATAAAGGATTCGAGTCGCGTTCACGGCCGCGTTCCCAGCCGGCCATTGTTCTTTACGTAACGACGACGTGACGCGCCCGCGACGATTTATTATGCTTAAACAGGTGCTCAACTCTTCACGGTGTCGATTTCCCTCGCCCATTGTTCTTGTAATCTTGCCAATCCGCATTACACACTTCGCCATATATGAATTCACGACGACTATGAGAACATAACAAACAGCAAATTTACCTACCAAAGAAAAGTAAGCACGGATAAGACAGCTTCCTGTGCATGCAAATGTGTGGAATTAAAACAATTTACTTTCTTTTTGATATTGTAATTTCCTGTCAATTTGAAATGGATCATATACTGATAATAGATAACTGATTTTAATCTTCTGTTCTAATGTAGGTACATGGAACTTATATCCGAAAATAATACATAATTTTGGAAATATAATGCGTTTCCAAATTATTAGTTTTCTTTTGTATTTTAAGTGATCTGCTAAAGCGCCCCTAAGAGTGAGTCATGGCGGCGCTTTTGACGTCACGCTTCAGTAACTAATTTTCTATTTATCGCAAATAACTAACAAAGGATTCGCTCTTTAAATATTCGCTCTGGTTTGTGTTTCAGTTATTATAGCCGATTACAACATTTTAACTTGATATTTCTATTATAATTGCCTTATTTTTAGAATCGTTTCGACATATAATTTTCTCTAAAACTATAGAGTTTGATTCTTTGATACAGTCAATAAGCCTATTACTGAATTATATATGGAATTTCGATGTGCTTAGCAAATGCTCATAATGTCCGATCATCACCTTGTTGTAATAAAAGTTATTTTTTGGGAAGCTTTTTGATAAGCTGAAAATAATCATTCAAATATAAGAAGTATATTTTTTCGCCATTAGATGGATCGAATGATAAGCAATTATAAATTATACAATTGGAATTTTACTTTCATATGCCTTATCGATTGCGATTCTCTTTTCCGACATTGAATTTGAATTGAATACCCGCTGATTAAAACACAACTGTCCACACATGTTTGTTCACACTTAAATACATGCATAAGAAACTTTTTCAATACCTAATCAGGTATTTGCATTGGCCATGTGAAGAGAAGATCTATAGAAATGTGTCCACTAAGATAAAGGCCAGCCCGAGCGAGGGAAACAACTTGACACTTGACACTGTATGCTACCCTCGGGTATTTGTAGGCACAAGTTGCTGTCAGTTATGACAGCAATCCGTTCAAATGGCGCCCCCTGCGAACGCTTTCCATCTAATTGATGTGATTCACGCTAGTACGCTATACTCGCGTGTCACTGACCTTCGCATAGCTGCTCGGTGCGCCCGGATACAGCTGTCGTGCGGCTGCGCCTGTGCTCCATCATACATGGGCTAACGCTTTATGCCATCAAAACAAAACAAGCGCCACTTCTCATGACTCACTTCGCCTTCATATATCTTTCGCCAAGTCGTAATTGTAGACTCGCGAAAAATATGCACTTCCAAGTGTTTCAAGGTAATTAAGATCTGTCTTTTGTCGGTGTTATTATTGGGACCTTCAAATCACATTTAAAGAATGACACCTCTTAATAACATCGCTTAAATGATTCGTGTAATTGTTTAATTTACTGCAGGATCTAAATTTGACTAATCGTCCCAGTGCAGAGGCAGTCAGGTGAAATACGTTATTGCTAATGCAAAGCCTGGGGTGCCAGTGCATTCCTGCACGAATAACCAACGCCACCCTACAACGTGAGCCCGGTGTGTCACATCTCCACTCCCCTATGTCACCCCTGGGGGTGGGTCGCGTGCCAGCGCCACCGGCGGCATGCAAATTTAATATTGTTATTCTTATTCCAATTTTACAAGGGCACTGGGGGAAGTAAATTATGATAAAAGGGCATTCATGTGAGTCAGTTTACACATGATGAATTTATTATACAGGTGTTTGAACTATTCCAGATGTATCTTTTCTTATGAGGTGTACAATTGGGTTCTAATAATTCGTTACATAAATTCCGACTGATTGTCGATAATAAATGGATTTATTTTACGAGGTCACGACCGAATAATGCTGTAGGTAGGGAAACTTTCAATTCATTCAATATTCTTAATACATATAATATAATATATGTAATGCGATTAATGATTCTTCAATATGAGTTCATTGGAATATATTAAATCATGAAATGAACAAAAAACGTATGCATAATTAATCAATTTGATCATCACATCCAGTACTATCTATTATGTGCGTGCACATAATAATAAAGTTATGGGCTGGATAGTCATACTTACTCAAAATACCAAATAAACGTCGCGTTGGTCGGAACAATAAAAGGAAAACTTTAATAAGAATTTGGAATCAGGTCAGAGAATGTGCAGCTAAAGAGGCATTTATTTAACATGATTCATTACTTAGCGTTTCCGCCATTTGCCAAATAATCGTTTCTAGGATTATGGCATGTTTATGAAAGCGTTTGCTTACCAAAATATTTTACCTTTATCTTATTCTATTGCTCTGTTTTCTTTTCAGTCAAAATAGTTCTGATTCTTTCCCTAAATAGTTGGTTATATGAACTTTTATAGCATGCAAATGAATACTAATCACTAGATTACCTGATTACAGAATTAAATGATAAATAAATTTCGGGTAACTATAATGATGCGACCGCATATTTGATCACATATATATTTAGATCAACCGGATGCACGACTAGCCAGACGGTGCAAGGGACGTGCCAAAACCAATTAAAATCAAATTGTTAGGCAAACGAAATGCTCAGTTCAGTGCCATGGTAGCTTATCCAATATCCGAATTCCGCTAACAAGCACAAAGGACTGTCGCTTCCACGTCGCTTTGTGAACACACAAAATACCAAACAATGCAATATACATACGCAGAAGCTTTTTAGTTGCTATGCTTGTACAAAGCTATGTTTAACAATTAGTTTCGCATCGTTAATGACTCCGATAGCCTTCTTACTCTGCAATTGTGTATCGATAACCATAACGAATTGCCCCAATGTCAGAGTTCTTATTTTAACTGTATTTAACGTTCCCACTGAAAATATACCAAATGGATGCGCCCTACCAATGCGCTATTACGATAATAATGTGTGAGAAAAGACACGTACGTACATATGTGACATCTATAAATCTGTCTATGTCGCACTCTTAATAATAATAGCAATAGCACTGTATGTTATGGCTCTTGGTCTACGTCGTGCTCAAGGGCCTTTGTATATTTTACTTTGTATATGATATTGCATTATATAAGTATTATGAATCACAATTACACGTCTATCAAACGTGAGTGGGACCAAACAAGTGTTTGCACATAAGGTAAACATGAGAAAACATCCACTATTATGTTAACCGGTATTGTTTACCGAACGGACGGCCGGTGTTGACGAAGTTGTTGGCAACCTTGGGAGAAACTTTACTAGTTTCACATTCAGAAGTTGGTCCCATACACCGGTTCACAGAGCTCGAGAAACGCCCGAAGGAACGAAAGTGACCGAACTTGAGCGCCCACTAACAAACTTCCGCAGTTCCCAGGAATAATGCTCCGAGCGCTGCTAGCGTCGAGCCAATATAAAGTAAACTCCAGTGTTATGTACTTGCAGTAACCTAATCCATGGGGAACTAAATGCCTTTTTGCTTACTATTTTCTACATGTTACGTCCAGTATTTTTTTTATTCTAAAAGACTCCGAATAGGATTAAGACTAACGTCGTAGTGATACAGTGTGTTGGATATCATATAAAAATCCAGATTTTTATAATTTTAGGAAATATTATCTATAAGATGTCTTTTTTGTCTGGCGTAAATAAATTATTTGTTGATAAGACCTCAACCACATTAAAGCGTCTTAGCGACTTAACGACATGATTTTATTTTTCTCGTCTATAAAATATGGAGTATTTAATTGAGATTAATATACATATGTAAATAAAAAGAAGTTGTCACATATGAGGACGGCATAATTTAAACATGGAGTCCATTCAATAAATTAATGCGAATCTTTTTAGAAAGCGCGAAACTTTGACTGCGAAATTATGCAAACGGCGCGGCGGCCGACTCAGTTACCCGCTTTCGATATTAGATGCCAAATTCCAACTCTTTATTATGTAAATACATTGCCCCCGGGCAACCATTTTTAATATGTTTTGAAATATTCAATGAATGATCAACGGTGGTTACGCCAACAATGAGATTTTGTATTTTATATATAATCAGGTTTATTAACACGCATTGAATTCAGACGTAAGGCGAGAAACAATCATATATCAAGAACATAGCACGTAATTTTGTTGACCTTTACGTTAGGGAAGAAGGAGGATGAAAGAGCGAAAGAGGAATACCAACATTAATATATTTAAGCTAAGGAAGTCTTTGTCATGGCGTATAGGGAGTTAAATAAATTGTCAGAAGAAAATCCGAGATGCCGACATGAGCTGTTAAATATGACATGAATAAAAACGATGTAAGTACAGGTCTAATCTATCGTACTTATGTTTAAAACACTCGTAATGACCACGGCATACACGTGACAGGATAATAAGTCCCAGTTCCTATAAGCTACGATTTCAATTTCGTATATGACATGTATGTATATGGGGTGTTCGCGTTCGCCACCCTGCACCCGCGTCGTCACATCAGCTGTCACTTGCACGGCCATCCCACTAAATGAAAGCACGTTTTATCACAGACGTATTATTTCTGTCAAAGGATAGCACTGCCGGGACGGTACAAAAGGCTTTTATTTAATCCGATCCAATTAATTTTCCATTCGGGGTTTTTTGCTCAACTTATAACATTAAATTGCTACAAAGGGGAAAACGTTTGCGAAGGTTGTGAAACTTCTAAGAGACTTCTGATAACAAAGAGGTCGGGAACACAAAGTTAAGGTGAGTTTATTTAATTAAATTTACTATAATTTTATGCGCACCAAACGGTTTTATTTTTTGTTTTCTATTAAGCTTGTTTTACAAACGATATCTGTACTTAGACAGGTAACCAGCCCACTCTGTTGAGCAGGAACGTAATTGAAAATCTTCAAGGTTTAATTCATTGTTATCTCTCGATAACGAAATAGGTAGTTCGATTACTGCTGTAGCCGTGGTACTTTATTATAGTACCAATAGCATGTATGAAGCACTGGCACAATAGACTTGTGTCCACTGAGAATAAATTCGAAAATGTTGAGTTTCTAATGACTAATCATGATAAGGAGATAACTAAACAAAAAACCAATTTATTATAAAAAAAATATGGACATTATTATATTTAGACTCGGCCAACACGGCTATTTGTATAATTTTGTATTATATAGTAAAATAAAATAAAATATATAGTAAAATGAAATAACTGACTGCGCATGAAGCATTGCGTGAGTAAAAATTTTATTTTAAATTTAAAATCTCAAACACTCGACATCATTTCTTTAAAATAATTGTAAAAAAAACATAGAAGTTAACCAAAAAACTTGTCAATGACTCCCGTGGGAGCCTAGCGAACCATCAATCACCAAATTTTCACCGTAAAAACGATTCTTTTATAACGCGACCCTTGACAGCGATTAAGAATATTCTCAGCAAGAACTAAAATTACTCGTGATACTTTTCGGCGCAGCTATAAATTATGTCTGTCCTATTCACTTTTGTGTCAAAACAGCGAGATTAAGTCGGTTGTAAAAAGCTGATAAGTTTTTTATGGGCACTGCCAACTTTACTTAACGAAAGTGAAAACAATTAAGTAGTTATCTATTCTGAAGGTAAGGGGATAATGCTTTTTAAAGTAATTCGTGAGAATATTTTAACGTGTCCCATTAAGAGACAGGCTTCGGCGCTGAACAATCGAAAAAAGAACTATCGTTGTATGTAATTTTTTCGCCATATAGTACTTGTTTTAAGCTCAAATATAATCATTCTTTGTTTGAAGTCGGATGTTATATCGTTGGTTTACGATTAGAGATGCCGGTGAGTTAACACCGGTGATTAAACCCTTAATGGTAGGTATGTTACCTGGGGGCGGTGGCGGCGGCTCCGCAGGTGTGAGCTGTCCGTTGCTCTTCACAGCTGCGGCTTTCTTTCTGCCTCCTGTCGTCGCTGCGTTCTTAATAGAATCGCGTTCAACCCTCTGCAAAAAAAACAGACTTATAAATACTTAGGGCATATCACTTTTGTTATATAAATGTGAGTAATAATCGTAACAAAGCCTACGAGTCCCACATTATTACTGCAAATTATAAAATAAAGTCACGCCGCCGTTCAAACATTAAAACATTGTGTGAATGCGATAAACACAATAACTACTTTTTTTTGTTAATATAATATTTTAAATGTGAGAGTTTTTGAGGCCGTTTGTTCCTCTCTCACGCAATAACTTCTGAACGAAATTGTGTAAAATGTATCCAGAAAAAACTATCAATTAAATAAAATTTTACGCGGGAGACATTGTGGCCACAGCTGTATAATCCTTATCCTCGGTAAGGAAACATTAAAACTCCTCTCCTCTTTACGCGCTCGATCAAACATAGGACTGATAGGGGGATTATGGTTAGAACTTTCAACGTTAATTACAAAGAACGAAGAAGTAATAGATAAACTGAGCAAAACATATATAAAATTACTGCTGATATGGTAATAATAATAACAATTTTCTTATTATTATTTATTTATTATTTATGATATGGTTTCACTTTGCCTATAGAGAATTATTATTCATATCATACCCCTGTCGTAATTTAAAACCGGACATTAACGTTTATATCGTATTATGTAATGGCGATTCAATCATTCACTGCTCCGCTAAGTTCTTGTGTAACGAGACCTTGCAGAGTAGAAACACCTATCTCTAAGAGCTCTTGATCTTTTCACTTAAATTTGAACTGACAATAGTTGAATTGAAAAATATTCTTTCGTTAATAAGAAATAATAATGGTACGTTTCTTGTAGATATACGAACGTTTCAGTCTCGTTATAGAGCCATTCGGCGCTCGAACTGTCAACCTGAGCAAAAAAAAAACACCTACCGACGTAAAAGTTCAATCAGACATAGTAATGACATCACAGGACGCTCTTTAAAATGGGAATCATTCAGCCGTTGAGCGGCAATCCACTTATTTCAGCTGACTGCGGGCGATCCCAGTACGTATTTATATCGTCGAGTCATGATTCATGGCGTTCTGTGCTAGCTCATGCTGACTCACGACGGACTCGGCAAGAACAGAACATTGCCGATTATTGCCGAGTCAGCGGCGCACTTCACCAGCGGTTATTGCGCTGACTGCGCGGAATGTGCGACCGTTCGCTGCACTAATGCTGATTGATATTCGATAACGGCAACTTAAGCACTGTTCATATTAAATTCAGCCCTATTTTACTTTATTAGAACAGTAGTGTGCTTATATTATTAACGTGCAAAAAAGCGAAAGGGATACAATTATGAATAATACTTAAATCATGCTGTAATAGTGGACTATCGTAGAACAAAGGATAGGTTAGGTTAAAAATCGTAGTATACATATATCGTATAATGGGAAGACAAAAGATCAATATACGATTTATTGAAAATGCAAATTAATGAATTTCATGTCGTGGCCCATTTGGAACCAAAGCCATGGCTCAGCTGACCCTGTGTAGTAACAATACATAACATAACAAAAATGTCCGATCAAAACATGCGAAACCCAGGGGTTGAGGTCGAGGGGGGCAAGCTTCGTGTTCGAGAAAAATGGAACGTATAGGGGATAGACGGGAGGCTCACCCTTCTCGGTAAACGGCTGAGGGGTGGCTACTACTGAACTGTTTATGCACGCGAACACTACACTTTGACAGCGAGCTGCGTCATCGGGAAATTGACAAACAACCTGTTTATTCATACGGGAAGGGGTTGTTTTGTTTGTACAGATTTGATAATGAGTCTAGTAACTTGATGTATTTACTTAAATATAATCTCTAGTAGCAAAGCATCTGCATAATCAAAACAAAATAATTACGTCTATTTTATCCAATTACAACAGATGACTTACTAACATTATCAACAGCTTACACAATCAACAATCTCAACAACTGGTAGGTATGAATGAAAAGAAAGTTATTAAAACGTTAATTAAACGTTCTCGTTCGCACTTAACGGGCCAGGGGAAAGCTATGAGTCATTTGATACCATTTATATTGGCTCTGGTTCTGCAGATACTATGCCGTGTTGCGTCATTAAGTATTGTTGTAACATTATCTATGATTGGCTGCGTCGAATACGTGATTACAGCACTCAACGTATATATGTACATAAATTAATGTTACGTGTATCAACATAGGTATTGTAAAAAAAGCACTTACGGCTTTATTCTGGCAACCTTTCGGCACGACGCCTTTCCTTTTACGTGGATGATTTATGACTTGCGCTGTCTAGTACACATTGATGAGCATCTTAATAGTATTCGAGCTGGTGACTATGTAACCTGCTTCTCAATAACTTCAAGCGCTACCTTTCACAATCTCCTCATTAGGTGGTTTTGTATAACTTTTGGAACATTATTGAAACTGGAAGCAGACAAATGCCGATGGTCTAGTGAAAGTGAAATGGTGCATTAAAGAGAAAGTGTGGTCGCACGTCATGACTGACCTACGCAATGCGGCGCGCGAACTGGGCCACGATTCTGCTTGCACAAGAAATGCATGCTTGGCGTTATGCTGCTTACTTCCACTCAACCTCGTTACATATCTGCATCAATTTTTACCACTCAATTGCTAGATATGATCTACTAATGTATATAATAGTAGCTACTCACGTGAGAAAATGTACGAAATTACCAATTATTTTAACTCGGCTTATCCGATTTGTAAAAACCACGGCTGAGCTCCGCGGTTTCACACGCCTAATGTTTGTTTTGTACGTCGATTTTTTCTGGAATAATATATATCCCATGTGTTAATCTACCTCTGGCGGAAAGTGGGTGTGTGGGCTTATCTATACACCTCTGCCTACCCCTTCGGGGACCCTTGTGGGAAGGCGTGAGGATATATATATATATATATATATAATCTAGCCAATAACCTCTCTTTGTCAAATTTCAACTCTGTTCAGAAGTTTATACGTTAAAGCGATAAAGTTTCACATCTATAATATTAGAAAGATATAATGTAAAAAGAGTTCTCAAATTGCAATAGTTTAATTGAAGTATCTACCTATATTACCGACACACAAAATCATTCTATTCATAGTTAAATATATGGAAAAGTGATAAAACCTCTATTGGGAGGTTTTATCACTTTTCCATATATTTAAGTATCCTAAGAGCAGTAAATCTAAGACTAAACCTATACAAGTCTTTATACAGCACTCATAAAAGCGAAATGTTCGTTTTATGTCATATCGCTCTTTGCAATGTCGTTCACCCCGATGTGTAAAGGGACCCTTTATTTAACTTCTATCTATGTTAAGCGATAACGTCAATAAAATTAGGAATACTATTTCGCATTTGGAGTTCTTTAAAATGATTTGTCAAATTGTTTTCATTCACAATTAAAAGCAGAATTCACACACACAGAATTAAAATTTAAAAACAGAAGGTTCGAGTAGACTTAATGGAACTGTGTCTCGAAAGTAATTAAAGATTTATTTCAAAATGCCAATAGAATAACGCCTATATTGAGACGTCATTTATGCGTCGCTATTGAGTACTCAGAAAAGGAACTAAGACGAATAACGCAGTAGACTTCTCCAGAACGAATCATAATTCTAATAAAAAGCGTTATCCTAATGACTTCAGTAAGAATTGATAGCCAGCACGAACGAAAGCTTAGGATGTAACATTACAAGATTAAAGATCACACTACACGTTAAATGAAGTAAATATGAACAGAATAATGTAGATCGTCATGACTGGGATAATGCAAAGTAGGATTGTAAGACGAATAAATGAAATGAAATCAAACATAACTAGGGGTTTCCGCAAACACCTGAAATAATTCAAAGCATACGTTCACTGTGTTTCTGGTTCCTTTGAAACTTGATTTGAAAAAGCCTATAAACTAAGCAATCGCATTTAACGAAGATGATTTCCATTCTGATCAAAAGACCAAAAAGACCAAAATGTCCATGAATGATATAACAGTATAAATAGGTATAGTACCTGGATTCTGTCTAATAATACAATGGTACTCTCAGTTCAAACTTGGTAAATCAATTCAATGAGCTATTTTGCTACGCCTTTATGTTAGGACTGGCATCAGACGGTGTACCACCGTTCGTCGCGTTGACGCTTTTGTGGCATTGCCTTTGAAGCACACAATACACAAGCGAACATTGTAGATCGAGTGTACTGAACTTTGCTGAGCTGTATAGGCAATAGGCACAAAGTAGTTAACACATAATATAGGCACTAGAAATACCGGCTCACTAGCCACACCAACAAAAAGATCTCGTACATAACGGGACTTACTTTATATGACATGTAACAAAAAGTTGGCTTTGAAGTCGTACCTATGCGAAATAAGAGCAGAGTATTTTTTTATTATGCTGTAATGCTCCTTTTTCCTTTTGGAGCAGTAATTCTAAGAATCCGCCACTTCATTCAAGTTTTGTTACCCACACGACTGTCTTCTGACCATCGCTAACCTTTTTGCAGGGATCTGATTGTTTAAGTAGGTTATATATTATATAGATAATAAGTCTTAATTAAGTATTCTGAATTAAGTCTTGATAAGGTTCCAGTGAAACATGTAACCATCACCAAAGAATCACTTGGCAAGGGCAAAGACATCAATAAGTATATCAGAAGTTTTAGTTTTGAACCTTTCTTTGCATTCCATGTTGTAGGAACACGGCAGGGCTTTGTACTTGGGCATGATCCCATCTCATCCCGTTGATAACCCTTTCATTTAAGCTCACGGCACGTTTTCCTATATTTATTTATTCAGAACAAATTGAATAGAGCTTGTCGATTAGTCACGCGTTTATTTTAACCATGTCAATATTGTTCAGCAGGTGAACGTACCGTTAAGTGCTAAGGGGTGATTTATTTACAAGTTTACCTTGTCGCTACTCTCCCGCTCCACTCTCCTCCCAGTAGGATAATATCAACAGTATAACCAATCGATAGAGGTCCCTCGTTCCCTCGACGAGCTCTTGATATAGTAAAAGCGGTGGTTTAAAGACAGGGCTCTTTATTACTTGGTCAATTTATATTCAGAAGGTTAACGGTCTATCGGGTCGAAGAAAGCTTGAAAGACATGAAAGAGTAACGGCTTAATCGAACAGACGTCGTGTACCTTTGAATAAGTATTTAGATTTTAGATTTGACATTTAAGATAATATTTTGCAGCGAATAAAAAACTCTTTAAATGAAAAGTGTTAAATAACATCACAATTATAGCAATTGACAGTGATTATGATGTACGTCATAATAACACCTTCGCACAAGTAATGTATGTTACATAATACCGCCAGATGTTCTAGGTGTTACGAGTCTTTATATTGTGTAACGGCTGTGCTCGCATGACCTTTGTCTGGTCTGTACAATACCTTCTCACACACGTAAGTATAATGGCTTTTGCATCTCTACGGTGTAACGTTACTTCACTAATTGGTTTAGCAGGATCAGAAAGTGCTTATTCCTCTTCGACATTGTTAGCTGTTAATCCTTTTAAGATCTTTAATCTTCGCAAGAACATATTCATCATTATATCGAGCGTTGTTCAATCATCTTAGACATAGTCTTATTTAAAATATACCACTTGATTCACTGACAATGATGTTGTTTGTGATTCCGATTTTATCGGAATTACTCAAAAGTGATAATTTTCAGGTAGAATATACAAATGTCACTGAAAGACTGATTTGTTACGAAATCTTGAACATTTTTCACTAATGGTGTTCTCTTATGTACATCTTCGCAATGAGGGCCTTATTATTCTCGTAATAATCTAGGAGGTCAGCTTAGAGGGCTCTTTTCCTTTCTATACTACAAACGCGAAATAACGGCAAAATAAGTCTTGCGCGTGGGCTTTGGTTGCACTTCAAATAACTCCTCAAATTATTTATTGTAATGTCAATTATGTTACATATATATAACCTGATATAACCGAATTAAATGCTCGCTAAGAGCATTTCATTTTCTTATATCGTATTAATGAAACATGCTTACGTAATTCTAAGTTATGACGGTTATTATAGCAAGTGCACAGGATGTAATATCTCCACTCATTCATCGTAGTATCACGTTCGAACAATTTGTGGAAACTTTCTCATGGCGGTGTCGGAACTTGAGTATAAAACAGCACATTCCACTCGGGGCGGTACTGGTTTTAATGCCGTACCCGGCTGGCGTTCCTGGTACATTTATCTCTCAATCTTGTGAAGCCGGAGGAGTGCCGGAGGGCAGCAGTGCAGCACGACTCGTAGAACCGGTCCCCCACCCCCTTACTAGGAACCGGTTTCCATAGTTCGGTCTATGGCTTAAGCTTGAGTTGAGACCTACGCCCGCTAACTAGATTATGTTCGATCGATGTGATTTGCCTTAAAACTGGGTACCAGCGTGTATTGGATTCAATTCACAATTAGGAATAATACGCTTGAATCTTAAACTTAAACTTCTTAAAATTTATTCTTAAAATCTTTAACTTAAACTGCGGCGAGCATGTATGGATGAATGTGGATAAAGCGAATAATGTCTACGAGAGCAGAAACCTGGCACTGCACCTTCTCTTCACGTATGCACATTTATTTGTCCATTAGAAGCCGAACATATATTTTACATTATTTCGAATAGGACGAAAGGTGAAGGCACAGTAAACTATTCTTTAAGATAATATTCATGCTTAAAGAACACAGAATATGTAGAATCAGAAAACGAATGATCTGTGGTTAAAGTCTAATAAAAGTGGGCGATAAATATGCTCCTGAAAAAGAGTTATAAGAATAGTTATACGATACATGTGGCCTTGCATAGCTCCGGTGATTTCGTACCAAAATGCATATGTATGTCTGTATGTTTATCACTGAGAGGTAGCCCGACTGTAATAAAACTAGAATACGTTCATAACATTGCTTGGCTATATACGGCTAGAGACACCTTGAGCAATACGTGCAGATACAAAATATGACTTGGATCCATCCCAACTGTCTATTATAAATGCCTTGTGCGATAACTGAAGGGAATAAGTAATTCATCTTTAGAACGGCTTCAAAACTGGGTCAACGTAATAAAGAAGAGATTAATTTTATAACTATCTCCCGCAGCTGAACCGGTTTCATAGTCTTTTAATGTTTTCGGAAATCCCACAGCGTAAATAATGAAAAAGGGTTATATTACAGTCCATTAAAAGTGTTTAATTTTTATTGGTGAAAAGATAATATCATGACATTATAAGCACCTTGCTTGCACCGAGTTTTGAAAGCAGTCTTACAAGTATATTTAACAGCTTGCATTAATATTTGTATTATGTAGACGTCAATGTATCTACACCGGAACAGTTGTCAGTATTGCAAGCCGCTCTAGTTGTTAACTAGTTGCATTGGTTTATTAATATTTCTATTTTCAATGTCAATTAAACATTTCAACAAATAGGTAACGCAAATAATTCCAAAGTTATGGCTTCAGACCTCCAAGAAAGTAGATGAAAAGTTAAAGGCATTTGTCCTAAACGCACTTTTTATGTTAGTTCCTGGAACATATCAAGATTGTAAACTTAAAATCGAATGGTTTGTTACTTATACTTAAAAAGCAAAAATGTAATACCGTACTCGGAGTTTAGCGCGTCGGTTGGGATTTGTATTATATTTGCTAGCGTGAGATAAAGCTCTCTTTGTATGGAGGTGGTTGGTGTGCGCTGTTGTCAGGTGAAATTTATGCACGTATCGCTCGACACGCGGCGAGTGGGCGGGCGTGGGCTGCAGCCGGCCAGCTATCAGAGCACATAACACAGCCTTATTTGCTGTCTCAACATAACCATTCAAGTCCATATTCTGACTTTATCGCCTTAAAAGACCCACATATTTTATAACAGTAAACAACAATAGTGTAAATTATAGCAACACCTGTCGTTCAGACGGTATTACATAACTTCAACTTGAATGTATTCCAACTGTCTGTTAAAATAAAAGATAACGACTGACCTTTATACATCATCATAGTGAGAAAATAACGCAATAGAAAACATTCCAATCGAAGAGCGAATGTTTATAAATAGACTTGTAGCCGCGGACGCTTTATCATACCGAACAATGGAACAATAACGGCCAACAAAGAAGTTAGAAAAGAACAAAAGCAATCATCGAGACCGAGTCAAACGAGCTGTTTCCTTCCAAGGCGATGTAATAACAATAACAATATGGCTGACATCGTGCGTGCGTCGTTTAGAGGTATGATGCGCACACAGCGACAGCCTGCCTACTCTGCTTACTCTACTCTAGCGAGTGATCTGAGTGATCTAACTCCGGAACTACGGGAGGCCACTCACGCGAACACGTTTTCTGAAAGTATCATAAACATCTCTCCAGGATTAACGGTCGTTTAAGCCACATTAAGCAAGTAGAGATAGTTATGTATGTGTGGTGCAGGTGGGAAAGAGACGGGATTCTTATCGGGGTGTGGCTATCTCTACTCTGTATGCACTGCGCCTACATAGTTGCATGCAAGTGCATAATATAGTGGTGCGTGTGGAAGTTATAGCCGTGCTCATGCTATTATATGCTAATTAGCTTTCCTACGCATGTTTTCAGCGAATAAAACATGTGCGTAATAATAAACGAGGGACAAAGGAAACGGTTGTAATTACATATCTATAAAGGCTGATGTAATGCAATTTTGTAATGGCAATCCTATTGTGTGAATAAGACGCCACTGCCACGCACTGGGTGAGTCCAGAGTCCAATTAGTGAATTCTTGACATACAGTTCTTGACAGATATACTGTCGTAAAAACGCTAAATACGGTTCCAAAATGGTAGGGAAATAAAATGAAAAAGATCCAAACAATTAACAAAAAGTAAAGATAATGCATAATTAGAATAAATTTAAATAATAAATATGATATAACCAAGGCAGCAACGAATTAGATTTAATCCAAAAGATAATTATGATAATCGAAGCTGACAGCTAACAGTAAACAACAATGAGTCATTTGAATAAGTACCGCTGGTGTCTGTTACTGGCGTGTCGGACGCTCCACGGTCCACAAAGCACCAAAATCACTTCACGATGACGCGAAACATTCGGTATCCAAAAGTATGAGTCGTTAGTGCAGTGAAAGGTAAATAAGACCAGTAGAATCCATAAAACCAGTAACCGAGCGCTGACTGGAAGTGATGCCGGCTCGGGAGAGTGGCGCACACTGGCGTTGCGAGGGAGGGGCCCCGCGTTCCCCGCCGCCCCTCACAAGCAGACACGAGCTTGCATAATTAATTATATTTCACACATTGCGCCTTCCGCACATGCAAGGTCAACTTTTGGGCTTTTAATCTACGATATTCGGTCAAGCTGAACAATGCGATATGACACCTGACAATATGATTCATAACCTATATCCCATTGCCGTGCAATGTTCTACTCTTTCATCAATCTACTTTCTCATCAAATAAGCTTATTTTAAAGACAGTCGTGCCTGAAAGACATTGATGATATCCGTTATGTTGACATCTAAATTTATAAACTGCGCATATAGAGTAGTACCTACCTACTGTTAAACATCTGGACATAATGATATTTTAACTAAATACTTTTCTTCTACTATCATTTCTCTTTCGGCCTACCCGCGATAAACGACTAAATCCCAAAATAACCACTCTCAATCCCAATTCGCCATAAAACAAAACTCTTTTCATCAGGTCAAAATGGATATTAACCTTCAAACAAACAAGAACAAAGTAGCGAGCACGTTAAAACAGAGGCTGTAGATAGAGGGTGGAAGTGGGGTAGGGGTGTCAGTTTCCCGGGCTCGCCAGACGAATACCGCACTTGGCGCGATCGATATTCGTATTCGTTGCACGCCAGAACTCGTACTAACCAACCACCGATAGAGGCGGAAAGTCGGCCGGATGTTGTTACAAACTTTACCGATTAAGCTCACTGGAGAAACTCTCTTGTTGTTCCAAATGAATCAACAATTATGAACGAGAGGTAAATAGTATTGAGATTTGAAGCTTTTGATGTAACGACGCTTGTTGATAAAGTTAAAAGGGAAACAGGTGTTGTGACGTTTCTGAAATACCTATTTAGTTGCTAATATTATTCATTACATAACGTTTCGCGTGAAGGAGGGGTAAATCGTTGAATTAATCAGTTCGCGTTTTACGGGATGTGTAAATAGGCTTCATTAAAATTACATAACATCAAAGGAGTTTATGTCAATGTAGATTAATTATACCCAGATATAGTATTTAATTTATTTACAACTGCAAACATCATTTACTTGATAATGCCTGCTAAGACTATAAGTGTTAATAATTCGAAGTACTGCCTCTAGATAATTTATAATGAGTACATATGTGATCCTTAGTCAGGACATAAAAATGCTCAATTTTTACAACACACATAAACACACAACATGTGGCGGGCCGGTTTTTAGATAACTGCCAAATGTATTAAATGTAATAATGATAAATAGTCACACCACGAGTTTTACGGTGGAGGAAAACATCGAGAGGTAACCTACATACATTTGAGAGGAAATTCAAGTATGCATAATCGGCGCTTGGGTAACTTCCTAAATCTTTCACGTTGGCACCTAAAATATATACCTGGCGGAAGGTGGGTGTGTGGGTACTACCTACATACCTATTATGTAATCATATCACATCAATAGATATATTACTTACTTTTACTGTTATTCAATAAGAAGAAAGCGTTCAGAGGAGTGTGAACGAAAACTCTAAGCAATGTGAACGAAAACTCTAAGCAATGTGACGTGCCGCGCGACATATCCCAATTCCGGATTAATAGGAAAAGTTTCGATCTTTTCAACCACAGAACAGACATGTTAGGCGTTTTGCACTATTTAAGGATCTACATGGACGGATGTAGTGGAGTTTAACCGCTCACATTGGAAACTTTGTGCTTTAATAAACAAAAGTGCTTTAGTTTCTTATCATAGAAGTCTCAATAGATTGAAATATATATGCAGCGAAAAAACAAAGAAAGAATAATTTTCCCAAAATATTCCGTCCGTTCTAATATACCTCCTTTGGCTATTATCGCTACCTCATGCTTCTGGTATGTACTTTAACAGGGTACCTAGTAAGATAATTTATACGGATTGGCCAGAACGTACAGTGTTTTTGGCAATAAGCCAATTTTAAATAGTTTCTCTAAAATGTTACTGCAATTTCAAAATGACTTCCTTACAGCACACATCTCTATACGTGTAATACATATATGAATATATATATTTTTATGAATACAGATATTTCAAAATAAGCCGCATCAATGCCAGTAGGCGAAATGGTGCGACCACTTGTCGTTGACTTGTTATTTCAGTAGCGTGTGTTGTATGATGCGTGTCATGCGCGAATAGTAATATTGTTGTTATTGAGAAGCTAATTGGCTCTATTTACATTGGCAATATGTAGTGTTACGATCGAGGCGCTTATCGTCATATTTGCGACCTATCAAGGTCTCAAGAATTTCATGTATATGGTGGAAAAATATATTTACATTCGAGTCAAAAGTTATTAGAATACAATTCTGTTTTAATATAACAAGTTTACAGCTCAATACATCTTCGAATGACCGAATTGAAATTGCAAAATAACATTTAAAAGCAACAGAAAAACACTAAGGTTCAAGGCATAACATCCCGTTTATAGTAAGTACATTGTTATAAGTGAGAGAGCCACAGAGAGGGTTAGGATTTTGGAATTCCACACGTATGCGAAAAGAAACGATGCTATTACAGAAATGCTTAGTGTCTATAGTCCGACAGTATTCATAACGCTTTTGACTCAGACGTCCTCTTGCAATGCGTAGAATTCACAAGATGAATTGAATTGTTTATAAGTAGGGAGTTCTGGAGTACCCAGTCTCCGAAAAGGGTCGGTGAACCAGACAAATTGCTACGGGGAGAATCGCCTCGCTTCCCTTTGTCAAATCGGCGAACAATGTTCAGTTTAATCGCATTATTTGCAGGATTAACGTCGAGTTACATTTTGCCTGAATTAAAATTAGAGGTAAAAGGAGTACGAATTTGCACAAATTGAGCATAAATTGCGCCTTTATGAATGTCAAACTAAATTTCCGTTGGGTATGCAAATAAAGGATTGTTTTGTAGCAGGCTAGAGTGGATGCGACGTGAATTATTCACATCACGGAGTAGTAAAATTTTCAAATGTCTTTTCGTATTCCTAGAAACAATTCACACCGCGCCAAACTACTACTACTAACTCTGTTATATTGTGTATTTGCTTAAGAGTAATATTGCACTTAAAAATGCTCTTAAAACTGCACAGCTACTTTGATTTACTAAGAACGTGTTGTCAGAATCGTGTGGCGAACATGGCCTGAATTATAGGCGAGTGTATTGGTCGCATACGAGATGAGCACTATCGGCCATTGCACGCTCGTACGTGACATACATCTACAATGCACCACGAATCTCTCACATTGCACCCTGGCTTTAAAAAAATAATTATAATGACACGAAATAATCAGACGATGCCTTGCTACACTGACATACTGACATTCAATTGCTGGCGTAATTTAATAACACGAAAAAGTGCCGCTATTATCTACATATAATAACATATGCCCCTGAGTATTTGTATGATTAAGGTGACTAACATGACTTTTTTTAACATGATTAGTCACACCACGAGCTTTACGGTGAAGGAAAACATCGAGAGGTAACCTGCATACGTCTGAGAAGAAATTCAAAGGCGTATGTATAGTCGTGCTTGAGTAACGGCGATGGACTCGCCATCTGTCACGTTGGCACCTAATATACCTCTGGCGGAAAGTGGGTGTGTGGGTATTACCTATACACCTCTGCCTACCCCTTCGGGGACCCTTGTGGGAAGGCGTGAGGATATAACATGACTTTAAACTAAAACTATAATCGATTCTGTACCTCCATATTATTCAGTTTAGATTGAATGTAAAGACACAAAATGAGAAATTATTTCTTAACATTTTATAGCTAAGCCCACGCGTTCAAACACAAAGCTCTTTTGTAGACTGTATATAACCAAGTCAACATAATTTTAGAACATGCTTGATACATATACACAAAGGAAGGGAATCAGAGCGTGGGCTTCATTTATTAAGAATGTTGGTATTGTTCGTATTTAATGGAATTTTATTGGGTGGACATTAAGTTTAAATACAAGGCCGTCTGGTCTAGTGGTTTGATCTCGAGGTGAGGTCGCGGGTTCGAACCCGCTGTTGGCAGATTTTTGTGTGATTAACACGAGTATTTGTACCTTAGTCTTGGATGTCCTATGTATTTATGTACCTATATATCTATCTAAATAAGTAAATATGTCGTCGTCTAGTTACCATAACACATAAGCTTTGCTTATTTGGGTCTAGGTCAATTTGTGTGGAATTGTCCCAACGACCCTAGTACCAACTTACAAGTAATGACTTGAGGCACAAAAGTGCGTATTATTGGTCTTGAGCTGACCAAAACAGACTATGGACGTTGACGTGAGAAGTACTAACCTAGAGACTCCATCAATTTGTTTTGACTATACGCCAACTAGACTGACTAACGTAATCCAATCACACGTGGGACATTACCATGATTGCAATCATATTTCAAGAATGTTTGAGAAGCATACGTATGTGACGTCTGTGGATATAATGACAATATGTAATGACGTCTATTGCACATCATTTATTTATTTATGGCCATTAACATAATTAACACTTCTAGGCACCATTATTTATCCTGTAGTATTTCTTCAGGATGTTGCCACATAAATAATAATAATAAACGCATAAGAAAATCCCAAGATGATGTTGCCTTTTGAAAATCAGCATGTGCTTTAAAATTATGTTTTAAATATGCATAGTGATATTGTGCAGGAACATAACAGCCGGGAGTGGTTACGGGCTACTGCGCAGTAACCTAACGTAGCTTTCCTTTGTCTTAGTTTTACGGTATTCTTTATCCTTTGTTATACCAGCAAGTGCTTGGCTAAAGCTACTTGAATAACATATTTATTTTAGTAGTAGTATAATTTTTATATTAGTAGTTTAAAATAACTTTTTTAAGATTTTTTTAATAATGGTGAAGAATAGTCTATAGTAAGTTACCTAGTTTTATTTGAGCAATAACATATATACCTCACACCACAGGGGATCTTATATACATAGTATATATCATCACGCCGCGTAGGCAGACTTACTTATACGTATTTATCAGGTTAGCACTTATATATATATGTCCGGCGAAAGAATTATTACACCTCGTCTTACCTCTCTGGAAACCATAGAAATCTCTCTGGAAAATATTAAAGCATACTCACATGGAGTATGCGCTAATATATAAGAAAACTTTGAATGTACCCCCGGTTCTAAAAATATTTTCCTAAGAACAACTGGCAAGTAAAATAAAAATCTAATATCGTAAATTATCTTAAACAAACACAAACCTTCTGAAAGGGGGTTTTTCAAAGCAATTCCAAAGGAATTCAATTTACCAATTTAACTGAGAACAAATATACGAGACCTTGTCCTATCTTAAGATCCTTGAAACTTAACTATTTTATAGAATATGAATGCACTATATTTTACTTTGAAGAGTACTATATCTAAATAACAATGATATGGTAATTAAAATACACAGGAGTAGTCAACTTTTGTTGTTCACATTGCACTCCGGGTAGCAGAATGGAAGCAGGCTTCCTTTGAAACATTTTTAATAGATCTCTTTGCTTTCTCATTTTAAAACAGACAAAGCATTTCGCTTTTGATACTCACTGGCATAGAATTTATGGATTCAAACATAATACAGAGCTATCTTGGGAAACCTGCATACCTACGTTAGAGAGGAAACTCAAAAAACTTATGTACGTATAGTCGTGCTGGACTATAGGCGATGGCACCTAAAATATATATCCGGTGGAAAGTGTTTGTGTTGGTACACCACTGCCTACCCCTTATAGTAAAGCGTGAAGGTATATTAATAGAGGCGTGTAACGTTCTCGATCAATATTGTTTATGAATGCAAAGTTTTGCGCAAGACAAACACAATCGGAAATAATTGGTGTCGTGCTAAAGTCATAAATAGCGGCCTAGTAAATGCCAGCGCAATGTACATAGCTCAATCAGAAAGTACTCCTTGCGAACCATAAAGCAACTCGCTTAAAGAAGTTAATGATTAGTCTAGACGCATATAATGAGTTTATCTGGAATGTTACAGGCTCTAACAACACTAGGGCAATTTAATTAGAATTATGCCAAAACTTTAGTAGTAAAGTATGCTAATAGTATATTCAAGTGGAATTTTCTGCTAGCGTCCAAGTCAAACATTTACATTAGTTTAAAACAATGCCGGGAACCGAGGCAAGTTCCTAGTAGAGCCACTGTTTCCATTCGAATATTCAAATGAGCTCAGTGGCGCAGAAACTCGACCATTTAAAGCGAGGGAATTTGATCTTAAACGGTAAAGAGGGAACATCTGTTCGAAGATATGGACAATGGAGAAGGCCATTCCATCTCAGACATCATATTAGAATTATATTATATGTTTTCAGCTTAATATAGTCAATACACCTATCACTGTAATTTCATCCGGTTCCGTTCAGCCGCTCTGGTGTGATTGAGAAACGAACATCCATACTCACAAATTTCGCATTTATAAAATACGTAGGATAGGATTATTAATCATTGTAATACCCATGTTGTATTCCTGTGGAACGTTTTTTTCTAATGTATGGTCTTAGTTTGTTTGTTTATTCTCACGCCTTCCCACAAGGGTCCCCGAAGGGGTAGGCCAGAGGTGTATAGGTAATACCCACACACCCAGTTTCCGCCAGAGGTATATTAGTATGTCATTATATATATGGTCTTAGTGTGTAACTATTTGTATTTCTAAGAACATAGAGCCATTCAGAATTTCATAATTAAGAGACGCATTAGTCATTTCCGCTACATTTAGATGAACCTTTGAGAAGGGTTCAAAATATATTATTGGCGAATGCGTCACCGAGGCGCCGTCGACCTGACTTCGGAACCAAAATACATCACCAAATAGACAGACAAACGCCTGATGAATATACATACGACATTTGCATTCAATGAAAGTAACAATACTTCAAAGTAGCCCTTTTGTTCTATTATACGCTGCTGAAGATGAAAACACATGCTCAAGATATATTTGAGAACAATGGACATTTCTTATTAGAAAAACCAATATTCTCAGATGATACCTAATTTAATTGAAGCCTTGTGGAAATTTGAAAAGATTTACTTGAAAGTGGCTTCTCGAAGAGAAAATATATAATAACCTGATTTGGGAATCATCGTTTTCTTGGCATAATCAAATTACACAAGTATAATACTTGATCGATTCAGTGAATACTTCAAAGGTATTTGGTTCATTAAGTTTGGAAACAAGTAAAGTACTTACTTGAAGGTTGGAGCGAGATCTCCGCGGCATCACGCCCACCACTTCTCCTCGCATTATTGACTCGATAACTGAAATAACAGTTTGGGTTAATAATTTATAACATGAAATTAAGTTTGCTTCTGTTAAGCGGTAAATATCTTACACAAATATAAAGATATGATATAAAGACCATTTATAATATATCCTCACGCCCCCACAAGGGTCCCCGAAGGGGTAGGCAGAGGTGTATAGGTAATACCCACACACCCACTTTCCGCCAGAGGTATATTAGGTGCCAACGTGATAGATGGTCCATCCGTCGAGTCGGTCGAGTCCATCGCCGTTACTCAAGCACGACTATACATACGCCTTTGAATTTCTTCTCAGACGTATGCAGGTTTCCTGTCGATGTTTTCCTTTACCGTAAAGCTCGTGGTGTGACAAATCACTGTACTGAAGTTCAGAAAAACTCATTGGTACAGTCGAGATTCGAACTTGCGACCTTTGCGTCGCAGGCAACTGCTCGAACCACTCGGCCACCACGGCTCTCACGGCAAAAAGACCATTTGTCGGATAAAATTACTTTTACTTTATTTAGTTATAAGCTATGAGAGTTAGTCCTCATTAGTAAAGTCGCTGCAATTATCAAATAACCTACATCAGATATCCGCCAAGTGATCTGGTAAATAAATGATTACTCAGTTTTGATTACATATCCTTACGTCTAGAAGTGGCGACGTCAAATCCGCGACGTTTGCCACCAAGCCAATTATCTAGACGTAAATCATTATGCAACGATGCGCATACATTGGATTTTTCCTTCACATTACTAGACGCTAATAGCCTTACATATACGCATTGAGGTAAATCAACACATATTACTCGATTATAACTGTACATTATGATGGAGTCTGTTGCGCAATACAATAATGCATGTTATTAGTCTGTCAGTCGATATCTAAACAAAGGATCGATTAATAACAGATGCCCGTTCTTAGAAGCGAGATAGCCTCGGAATACAATAAATTCGCTCTTGTTTGACTATGCAAAATCTTCACGAGGAAATACTGTGTACACCACCCACTTGGGAGTTTATCTCTAATGTTAAAGGTTGCGTGCGTTGTTGAACTAACAATGCTCACAATTCTAGACGTTACGTCCAATAATATTAAGCAATCTTGTTTCGACACGAAATATATATCGCAGTAATTGTATACGTATGTACAACATTTACAATAATAACTCAAACAATGGGTCTCATTTTCATTCATCTTAGTACTACGTCCTTTAGCATAAGAATTATGCTTCACAATATCCGCCGTAAGAAAAGGAAACTATTAATTGCCGAAACAGATATACGAAATGCGAAAGTGTGTGGAATAAGAGGCAGAGGAAGATCACGTTCGAACTACCTATATTATATGTATGTAACTTGGACAAATAGTGAACGCGTTGGTTAGTCGGCAGATGTAGGTACACAGATTGTTCAGTTGTTCCACTGAACAATCACCCACATGCTGCACTCAGTATGTAGGTGACGCAACATGACGCCATTATTTCATAGCAATCGCTTAACAACGTTATCGTAATCAATCACGACAATGATAAAACATTGCGTAACTTTAAACAAAAGTACCAACAAGAAGCAAAAATACCAACGTACCAGCCGCCCACCAAAACAGGAGATAAATCATTACTTAACTAATATATACATACATATTTTTGATTTATGATCTCGCAATCTCACCTTGCATTTCATACCTTTAGTCTGTCTGTCTGCCACAAACTGACAGGAGTGCACTAATGTCTTCCTGACCTCTACTACTCTTTAATTTCATTAGCATTTTTTTAAGTAAATGAACAATATACTTTGAATGTCATTGCCGGGTCTCCAAAAAAGGTAGACAGCGACAATAACCACTTTTTACCATAGATAGAGTGATAAATATTTAGGTGCCAACATGACACGATAACTCTGTCGCCGTATCTTAGGTACGACTAGGAAATATCTCTCAGTATACAGCTATTTTCTTTTCTTTTAGGTGACTCAATGTAACACTTGGTATAGACCGAATTTAGATCCAATATTGATTATATCTATCACGGTTATTAGCCGCATTGTGAGATGGATAAATCTAATAGTACTTAGGTGTGTTCCCATAATTTCGTTAAAGTAGTAATGAAAGAAATGTTACCTCCATCTCCGAGTAGCCTCATCTGCACTAGTCCTGGGTCTTCACTGTGCTCCTCTAAAACCGTGTCATCGGTCACAGTCAGCTCCTTTAACAATAGAAAGTTTTAATATAACAATAGTTATGTATACCGACATCTGTGTCTGAATTATCTATTTAGGTTGGTATCATAAGTCGCAAAAATTTGCCCTCAGATGTATTGAGGTGGCCAAAATAAGCAAACATTACATCTGAAGTATGCATCCTCTTAACGGTGAAAGAAACGTAAATCTCAAATAAATATAATAACGGGATTCCAGCAGACAAACAAGAATGCTTTGTGCAAAAATAAGCAATTTTGTCGAAGGTAAAACAAGAGTTTGGCAGGTGTTCTATATTCGTATGTAAACAAAATACCCTAAATTCTCATCTAAACTTTCTCACGCTCTGGCGGAGCTCTGTTTTGAACGTAAACAGGCGTGGATCTGCTTTATGTATGTAGTTTGTATGTTGTTTCCTCAGTCGGAGTGTATATTCATACAAATTCCGGAGTTTAATAATAAACTGCAACCACACCATTACGTAGTTAGCTCCGTTGTAATTTAGTTCACGTTCCGAAACTGCAAACAGTTATTCGTTAATTAATTTCAATCTTTGTAATTGATAGACAATACCTGCTCGTACGTCTACGTTGAACTACATAAATTGCGTGGGCTTTTGACATCTATCACTCACTAACTTGGTTCATTTAAATACCAGTTTATATACTTTTAACTCAACTGAACATTTAAAATATCTTGGTACAATTCCGCACAAATTGACATAGCCCCAAATTAAGCATAGGTTGTGTTATGGTGATTATGATGACAATTACATATTTCCTTATATAGATACATAGAAAGTCGTGGTGGTCGAGTGGTTCGAGAAGTTGCCTGCGACACAAAGATCGAAAGTTCAAACCCGACTGTACCAATGATTTTTTTCTTAATTTAACAGTGATTAGTTACACCACGAGCTTTACGGTGAAGGAAAACATCAAGAGGAAGCCTACATACTTCTGAGAAGAACCCGCGACCTCGAGATTCGTAGTCAAGAGCTCTAACCACTAGAACAGACGGCCATCAAATATGTATTCGACATGGGAAACAATAATTCAATGCTGTTATCCCGAAGTGCTCTTAAGTACTGTAATCGAATGCCAGGCAGCCTGCGTCGATCTATCATTGAAACACAAATTGATACAATTTTAAACAAAACATACATTTCCAAGCGAACACGAATTACTAATGTAAATACAAAACACACGCTCACTTTTCACACGTTTAATCAGTTAAGTCAACAAATACAGTGAAATGGAGGGTTGTCGATAAACATGTCGTCGCCGGGCCAAAAGACGAAGTTGAAACAGAAACTTGCGAGAAACAAAGAGGGAACTTAAAGAAAGTTACTTGGAAGCCAGGAAAGGGGACGAAGGGGGTTACTCAAAACTTTGACGTCTCGGACGCCAGTAATACGAACTTCACCAAGCTTTCTACTCGCTAAATTTCCAGTATAAATTTGTTTAACGTCTCAACTTTTTAACTGTAATTACTTAAGAAAGTTCGAGATAGATAGAAGTAGCGTACTCTGTAACTCCGAAAACAAGCGGTGATTTTGATAAGTAGTAGAATAGTAATAAGAATAATTAATAGTTACAAGGCACTTAATCATGGCTATCGAAAGTTACTTATCTAGAACAACCGTTGAATTAAGGTACGTTCTAAGGTCACGCTACTCAGTTTTAATTTATACGTATTTAATACTACCAAGTATAAGTTTTACTCTAGACAAACTAAGAAAACATCAGCTTTTAGTGATTAAGTTTATGTCATCATACTCTGAACTAAACAGCAATTATTTATAGTTAAAAACTACACAACAACTATTACAAGGTGATAAAACAAAATAAGATTACAACACCGATTCTAAAAATAAAATTAGACTTGTAACAATACTCTTTCAGAACAATAAATTCAAAGCGAATTGTATCGTTTGGTAACATTTAAGAGAGTTTCGACACGGTTGATCTTCAAAGGAGTGGAGGAAAAGAGATGAAAGAAAAACAATAAAGTGTTCCAATAACGCAAAACAACAAAGTTTGTTTAGAGAAGTTAGCGAATGGGGTGAACGAGGAGTCGGGTGGTGGGGGCCACCCACCCGAGGGCGGCGCGGCCCAGCGTTCACATTATTGATACACTGTTTTCTGGAATTAAAGTCAACTCTCTCATGAATACCTTAAAAGATTAATGGTGACTACGCAGAGTTGGACTTAGGTAATACAGACTCGGTCAAACTCTACCAGGCTAGCTAAGCTATTACGAAATTTAAATTAAATGAGCAAAATAATACATCGAAATCGGGTTCAAAGATTCTGAGCCATTAATATTCAATATTCCAATCGTGTCGGAGATAAATCTAGAAATCCAAATATTTTACAAGAAATATAAATGAATAAATCAGATTGGTCGTAAAATATGTGGAGCTCCAATTTAAGGAACATTCGCCACTAAAATCTCTATCTAAATCCAATTAAATTCCGATCTAACGCTATCCGATACACGGACTGGTTCCGTATCCATAAAACGACTATGTCATTACCCTTTTTTGGACATGATTAATTAAAATCGACGACAGGTGGAAACTTCGACATTCCTCCCGACGTTTATGGTTTTGGTTGGTATGGTAAGGTTCCAAGTGTTTTATACAACAGGTTTTCATTTACATGGAATGGGGAACGGGCACATTTACTATACGGGGTTGTATGAGGTACTTATATGTGCCCTTATAAAACCAACATGGTTGTCGTGTCGGATGCCATCGCGTTCAATAAACTAAACTGGTTCTCTCCAGAACTTCCCGCTTCGGAATAATGCTGTAGAATGTTTGTACAGTTACCTGCGGGCGGGCCGGAGTTTTTAGCCTAACCAAAATTTTAAAGATATTTTGTGGAAGCAGTTACTAACAAAAAGTACTTATATTTTACGAGCACATGAATTTGACAGAAAATATTTTTAATTACCACTATCAAATTAAACTTAAAATTTTATGGGGTCCTTAATGTAGTCTCAACGGATACGGTAAATTACAGAAAATTATTGGATCACTCTTCTCACTGATGTTGTGTAACTCAATACGCAATATCTACTATGTAATTTATATATATATATGTAAAGAATATCACTACACTAGTGTCATTCCCTTTCTTTATGGTTTTATTATCTATAGATCTTTAATAAGGAGATGGCGGCGTCATGTCAGTGACAGGGACATTAAGGGAATTTTCAAGAATAGAGAGTGAGGTTATGTTATTTTAGAAACACATGAAACAGTAAATAGTTTCTGTATAAATAAAAGGAAATAGATAAACTAAACTAGAAGTAAAGGCTTTAAATGTTGTTTTATAATATTAATAAGCCTTAAAGAATGAAATAAAGACGATATTTGTTATTTCAGAAAACGCAAATATCGTCTTTATTTCATTCTTTAAGGCTTATTACTATTATAAAACAACATTTGCTGCAAATATTTCATGAAGTATGGAGAAGTTAAGATTTGATTTCTGTGTGAAAACAGCGTCAGATGGAAAATCAAACGTCATTTGCATAACCTCAATTGGAACTCCTGATGGTCAAACTTTCGCCATTCCGGCCGAATATGAACCTGCAAGCTTACATCAATTAATAACAAATAAAACTAATCATGCCAAGTATTTGGGTCACATAATTGAAAATAATTCAGTTAGACCTCTCAAAGATTATTTAACAGCTGTCAGGAACTTCCCCATTCCAGAAACAAGGAAAAATATACGCCCGTTCCTTGGGAAAGTAAACTTTTATCATAAATTTGTACCACACAATGCAATTATCCTTGAACCACTACACAATTTATTACGGAGAGATGTAAAATTTATATGGACCAAAGAATGCCAGAAGTCATTTGATGAAATAAAGGAATTACTATGCTCGAAACCAATTCTAAAAATATTTGACCCTGAACAACCAATAAAAATTTACACTGATGCCAGTATTAAAGGTGTGGGAGCTGTGTTAAAACAGGAAGATGAAAACGGAGAAAATAAACCTGTATTTTACTTTTCAAAAAAATTGACAGACAGTCAAAAGAAAAAGAAGGCAATATATTTAGAATGTCTGGCAATAAAGGAAGCTGTAAAATATTGGCAACATTGGCTTATGAATAAAGAGTTTATAGTATACTCAGATCATAAACCATTGGAGAATCTAAATATCAAGTCTAGAACTGATGAGGAACTGGGTGATTTGACATATTATTTATCCCAATACAATTTCAAGTTAAAATATAACCCGGGACAGTCAAATCAAGAAGCAGACTGCTTAAGCAGAAATCCAGTCTTAGAACCTCATGACAATACTGTAGATTTTTTAAAAGATGTAAACTTAATAAATATAGAAGATATAAAAAAGGACCAAGACTCAAGACCAAGAAAATCAAAGTTTATACAGGAAAATAACATTTATTACAAAATGAATAAAAGCAGAAAAAAAATTATACTATCAGAAGCATTTAGCAAAACCCTAATTAGAGATGTCCACAATACTTACTGCCATATTGGGAGAACCCAGATGATAAATAAAATAACCCCTTTCTATACAGCAAAGAATATCATCACAAATATTGAGAAAATTTGTGATGAATGTGACATTTGTATAAAAAACAAATCAAGAAGGAATCCAAAATTTGGTTTGATGTCACACTTAGGCCCAGCCACACGCCCATTTGAAATTATATCAATTGATACAATTGGAGGGTTTGGAGGATCACGGTCTACAAAGAAATACTTACATCTTCTGGTCGATCATTTCACACGATATGCTTATATTTTGACGTCAAAAAATCAAAACTCCAATGATTTTATTAAGTTGATAAAAAATGTGACGCAAAGCAACAACATTGATATGGTATTAACAGACCAGATATGGCATAAATTCCAAAGAATTTAAAGACTTCCTGAAAAAGAAAAATATAACACTGGTTTTCACTGCTGTTGACGCACCATTTTCAAATGGACTTAATGAAAGGCTTAACCAAACTTTAGTTAATAGGATAAGGTGCAAAATAAACGAAGGGGACAAGAAAATAGCATGGACAACTATAGCACAAAAATGTGTCGAAAAATTACTCCAAAATATCTGTTAGAAGGAGAAAACATTGATATTTTGCCACAGGAATTGAAATCTAGATGCACAATGGAAGATCTCAAAAGAGACAGAGAATTAGCATTTAGAAATTCAATAAAATCTCACAACTATAATAAAAAAAAAAATATCTTCATAGAGAAGAATATAAATTCGAAGAAGGTGATAGAGTATTTGTAGAAAATGGAAACCGACTAAATAGGAAGAAAATGGAAGAATTAAGGATTGACCCATACAAAATCATAAGAAAATTTTCAAGTTCAATCTACGAAGTTGATGCTGGACATAAGAAGACGGAGTCAAACTTCTACCATGTTACAAAGTTATCTCCAGTGAGGGTTGGCTCTAATCGAACAATCAATTTGAATTGTTCTCTCCGAGGGTGGGAGATGTAAAGAATATCACTACACTAGTGTCATTCCCTTTCTTTATGGTTTTATTATCTATAGATCTTTAATAAGGAGATGGCGGCGTCATGTCAGTGACAGAGACTGGCATTAAGGGAATTTTCAAGAATAGAGAGTGAGGTTATGTTATTTTAGAAACACATGAAACAGTAAATTGTTTCTGTATAAATAAAAGGAAATAGATAAACTAAACTAGGTAAAGGCTTTAAATGTTGTTTTATAATAGTAATAAGCCTTAAAGAATGAAATAAAGACGATATTTGTTAGTTCGGAAAACGCAAATATCGTATTTATTTCATTCTTTAAGGCTTATTACTATTATATATATCGTCACGCCTTCCCACAAGGGTCCCCGAAGGGGTAGGCAGAGGTGTATAGGTAATACCCACATACACCACTTTCCGCCAGAGGTATATTAAGTGCCAACGTGACAGATGGCGAGTCCATCGCCGTTACTCAAGCACGACTATACATACGCCTTTGAATTTCTTCTCAGACGTATGCAGGTTTCCTCTCGATGTTTTCCTTCACCGTAAAGCTCGTGGTGTGACTAATCACTGTACTTAAGTTCAGAAAAAACTCATTGGTACAGTCGGGATTCGAACTTGTGACCTTTGCGTCGCAGCAACTGCTCGAACCACTCGGCCACCAATTTAGTTAGAAAAAAAAAATCAACACTGATCGCAGCGCCACATATCGGGTCCGATTGTTAATCCAAATCATCCGCACCACGCATCTATCCAAATACAAACACAGAATTTCACCAATATCGTTCGTGCAACACTCGAGTTTTTTCACGATTTACAAAAGCGATTGATATTTAACACGTATACATTGTAAAAACTTTTACTGATAATTGTCAATTAGATAAAAAGCAACCAAAGATTTTATAATTTGTTAAAATATGGGCATAATAAAAAAGAAAAGAGAAGATACGTTTGTTTACATCCAGATCGCAGGTGCTTTTTGCATGTGTACGATTAATGTTAGAATAACGTGTCCGTCCGGCCTGCAATACATGTCAGTTTTGATAAGTAAGACATTTTACAATGTTTTGTAACAAAAAATCTGTAATACTTTCATCGAAGTTAATGCCACGCTCACTTCCGCCGACCGACTGCCTTGATTATATGATACTAGTTGTCCCGCCTAGCTTCGCTCGGGTGAAAAAAAAAAGATGGTGGCGCCACCTATCGGGTCCAATTGTGAATCTAAACCATTCCCAGATCCCCTTGAACACACACAAAAAATTTCATCAAAATCGGTCCAGTCGTTTGAGAGGAGTTCAGTGACATACACACTCACAGAAGAATTATATATATAAAGATTATTATAGCATATTACTATTATTATGTAGGTCCTTTAAAGTAGACTAAACTAATAGTTTATCGGGCGTTAAGACTTATCTGTTGACAAAGCCTTAATTATCCCAATTTCACTCTTCGAGAACTACAATGCGGGAGTTTATATCAGCACCTTTGATACTAAAGCAATGCTGAACAGATCTGAAATTCTAAAATGGCAAATTCTGGGAAATATAAATGTGGAGCAGTCATGCAATATGCATGCAGTCGGGCGAAATAATATCATCTGTATGACTCCAATCAACTATTCCGCTACGATATTTTGTTATCATACACTATTTTGTTAGGTAAATGTATGCAGACCACTTGTTTCCTACCGGTATTTTTGAAAAACGTAACTTAATTATATATTTTTATGCTTTAAGCTGCCACTTCGGATGCACAGATACTTAAAATCGCCCCTTCAATCATTCCACTATTATTAAATTTCCGGATGTATGAGTAATTAACAGTTGAGTAATGTGAAACATGACGTCAAAAGTACGAAATAAGCTGTCACTCACCCCAGTGTGCTCATTGACCCCCACAATGACGGCGGTGTACCACTGTGTAGCTCCTGCAACTCTGTAAACTTGGGCGCGACAGCCACCAAGGACAGACGGTGTAGTGGTTAATATTCGCTGGCCATCTTGCATGGTACGCCACTCCGCTGCCTCGTTAGCTACAGCAGCAAGGGTAACCGCTTCCACGCCAACTTCAGAGCCGGCCATGCGAGCATCCCAATCCTGCAACGGAGCAAAAGCTTTAGTCTCTGTTCCACGTTTTAAAATTATCTTTGTATAAACAACTAATAAAGAACGGACACAATTATTTACGAGTTCGAGAGTTGAACTTTATAAAGTTGGGAACTTGTTCTACGAGTTATGAAAATAATGTAACGAATCTCGTTATTAATAGCCATTACCAGTTTCAAAAGTGCCCATTCAAGGTTTCAATCATTATAAAAATACTTTTTATGATTGAGAGGGAATAAACCAGCGCAAAGTGGACTGTGCGAGATAAACTAGCACAAAAGAGATATGATCCTTGCATGTGACGTGACCCCATCCTGTGTTTAGAGTAATCGCTTATTACGACACAGCGGGAGAGCGCTGCAGTGTGACTATTTCTAGCTCAGCCCGTACAGCAGACCTTCGTGACGAAGACTATAAAAAATAATAGACCAACTACAATAATTTTATCCTTACTAATATTATAAATGTGAATGTAAGTTTGTTTGTTACGCTTTCACGTAAAAACTACTTAACCGATCATCATAAAACTTTGTACACATATTCTTGGAAGTATTAGAAGTAACATAGGATTCTTTTTATTGAAAAAAATTTTTTACGAAAGATAAAAAAGCCGTCTACGCCGACGAAGTCGCGGGCACAACTAGTTTTTCTATAAAAACGGGGGGCGGATGTTTGACCCAGATTTACAATTGTTTACCAAAAAAATGCGTTCGTCGTAAAAGTTCGTTAATTTTTCTTTTGAGATCAATTGAATATATTCATACAATTTAATTGGATTTCAAACTCGAAACTCAGCGATCCCGCGCCGTGTAAAATCTGACACAATGCATCTGGACTATACTGTAAATAAAACAGTGCTCAATGGTAATTTTAACCAGATGTACAATGCACCAATAGATTTATGACCTGGAAATACAATCATGTAACCATCAAGCGTGTCCCATATTACAGAAAAACCTCCACATACAAATCAACATTACCGGTTGCCCACGAAGGTCCCTTTGCCGCGCTAAGTGCCGTAATAACTCACCGCACTATCTATCTACACGTGTAAAGGCAATGTGTCCGGTACATGTAAGTACCCATATGTACAGAGAGTGTGTGTGCACACGAATACACTTGTATTTATGTCAATGTTACAGCTCACTCACACACCGGTGATTCACCCACACCACCTGTCCCAGTGCAGTGCATACACACAAGCTGTGCCCGGCGACAGACGTATCCGGTGCGTTGAACCCGCCCCCCCTCATCGCCCCCTCTACTGAGCTGTTATACATCTACGTAGACCTGTATCCGCTTGTTTGCCAAGTAACGCTATTGGAGCATTCAGGGTCACCGGGCACCGCCGCTGTGTAGACAGCTTGTTCTACTAGCAATTTACGCATGATTCAACGAATTAACGAGACGATATTATAGCAGAATTAAATACAATGGGCTGTAATTATTGAAGCAGATGTTACAAATAAAACAAAACGTACATAAATGGGCATGATATGAATAGATTAGAATATAATTAGACGAATAGAATGTACATGAATTGGAGAGGTGACTTTTGGTCTTATTTTAAACAGTACATAGCAGTGTACAATAGCAGATGCTCCAACTAAAAGGAAATTCACAGTCACGTAAGCGCCTATTCTACTCAATAATTTTAAACTCCTTGAGAATAGTTATTGACAGTTATATTCTAAGCAAGAATTTCCATACGTGGCAAAGCACATATAACATACATGTATGCGATAAGACCTCGACTGGCGCTCCTTCACACGATCGCCCACATGTTGGCCGAGTTTTGAGTTACTTAATGGCGATAATGGATCAATTTGTACGGGCGCAAGTGAGTTGCTGGCGACCTTGTTGAAGACAAATGGTTATGACTCTGTGAGCCTGTCTAAGCTAAGCCGACCAGGATTTTATTAAAGAAAGACTTTTATTAGATAATACACAACGATACTGGATAATCCTAACTGATATATATTGCGAAAATATGCTAAAATCAATTTGGTGATCATGATGAACACTTGCATGGATTTTGTTAGGAGTAGGGATTATTAAATGTACTGACAATGTAGCATAGTATATAATCGGCTAATAATGTTCTATCAAATGATCATTAACATAAATAATACGCGAGGTAAGTTTACTGCTTTCAATTATTTCCACGGTCGATACCAGAGTAGCTAAGTTCGTGTCCAAACTGAAGCTAAATAATTATTATCAATGTAGATATTGAACATCTAAGCACGCGAAGAACGCGAACCCTTTAACGGAGACATTTCACGGTCTAATGTCCGATAAATCTGCAGCGTGTAGCTCATAATTAGCAAGTAATGTACAGTCACGGTCTGATGGGCCGTTGACTCAGCAGTTACGCAACCTTCTAAGACCTCACTGTTTGCTTGGCCCGCGCCGGTTTCTCTATCTGGTGAGATTATGGCTGCGATTAATATCAGGTCAGGGCCTAGCAATGCGAGCACGGATGATAAGCCGTCGTTTCAGAGAAAGTAGGTTTTTATATCTACAAGTCCAGGTCATTTCTGATGTAATATTACGGCGCCTTGATAAGGTAGACAGTCTTTAGTCACTTTTAATGTTCTATTCATGATTTTCTGTAAGCTAACTTTCATTATTGTTTTCTGTATTCTTTTAAATTTTACATATTATGGGTAGAATTTACCTTCAATTGGAATCGTCCAACAATGGATATTAGTGTACCGAAGACATACATAATTCAAATGTGATACATGCGTGGTATAAGACACTAACCGTGTATGTCTATATAATTTTTCTGTCCGTGTAATATATTCTCTAATACGTGTGCGTAAAACTCAGTTCCATCCGCATTTAAATTAACAGAAATTGTAACATCACATCCTTGTAACCTAGGGTGGTCCGTCACCCATCCGTCTTCTTTAATTTCAGGTCATTTCCTCACTTCAGCAGCATATAACGGTATCGCTCCAAATAGGACAAAATTAAGATGAATGACTAAGCCGTTCATCCCAATTCTGTTGAGCCGCTGATATATGGGTCATCGCGTGGATATATTTGATCAATTCGGCAGTTTGGATTTGCTCAAAATAAATGAGGTATATTTTAGCTTATAGCGGTACAGCGGTAATATTGACCCGGTATAATTTACCTACTTTTTATGATTTTGTACATATTTCTGCGGCAAAAAGAAGGTATGATACTACACACCTTTGCCTGCCCCTTCGAGAACCCTTGTGGGGATGCGTGAAGATTATTACTGACATTTCATGTAACATACATAGAGCAGATCACATTTATGATTTATGAGTAGTTTGTCTTTGATTGTCTAGCTACTTATGAAAGGATCCAAACCTTTGAAATTTAAGCCCAATAGAAAACCGAAAATGGTTTTACATTCTAATGGTCTAATACATGTAACACAAATATCGCTATGCATCTAACAACCCATAATTCGTACGGGCAATAGCGGGCTTGCTTGAATCTCATTCAATTTCCTGCTATGCCCAAATCACACACGCTCGATATTAGTACCGCTGTTGATGTCATCAATGAGTGATAATTGTGCCCACCAAACGGACAACATCATCGGTCGGTGTATTACAGCTGCCAACTATAATTACATGCTTTAATAGAGACGTAACCCTTATAGAAGGGTGACAACTGCCCAAAGCCCATATAAAACTAGTAGTGAAGGTCAGGTGTCAGATCAGACCAATCCATATAAAAATCTACACCAATACACGACGCCAAGGAGAAATCAAAAACACGTAACACGAGATGAAATATCCGAATTTTTTATATAATCCAATAATGTATTCAAAGTCGATTTACCTTTACGATCTTTCTTGGGAACAATGCAAAGCTTTTGTTAAACTTTTTGTGCCGAAGGTCAACTAGAATGTTTTCCAAATGATTTTTTACGTGCCACCTACGTGCGACTCACAAGCCTTACAATAGACACCGGTACAATGGAGAGTTCAGTTACTTCACTATGTGAAATTACATTGAACTAAAGCGACTTATAAAGTAATTGACCTCATGTATTTTATACCAGTCGGTATTAAAAAAGGTTAGATGTTCATAATTGCGCGCTTTTATATAATAGTTTTATAAGGACCCAATGTAGTAGTATTAAGTATTACTATTACACCGTTGACAGTAACAAAAGAGTAAAACAAACTTTACGTTACAATACAAAACGACGAAAAAAGATAAATGCTTTTTAGTACCTACAACTAGCGTAGTCATTTCCGTAGTGCGTTTTTAGATAATTGAGCTCGTTAAACATCTTCATCTTGATCAAATGGAGCTACCTTAATTAATTATAATGACATAACGTCCCACTCGACGAGAACATTAAATTGTATTAATAAAATTTCAACATTAAACATTACTTTCGTTAAGCCTGACAGTTTAAAAAGCTTTCCATTTTGTATTCATAAACATCCACTACACATCGTGTAACTCTTGAACATAAAATTACAACCGCATTGCAGAATGCAGCAATAATAAAACACGATAACTGCTGGCTTTCCAGTTTCACAAATAGCTTTATAGCTTGTAGGTACCTACTCAATGGTAATAAAATGTTTGAGATCCGCAGCGCGCAAGAACAAGTCAGGTGGTTGATGCTCTCGAGACGAGCACATCGTTGAGCCAACTGTCAACGAAACTACGAAGAGACGATAACACTGTACTTAACCATACTTCTATACTAATATTATAAAGAGGAAATATGTTAGTTATGATTATTATCAATGTATGGTGTGTCATTATTTATCTAAGACATGTACGAAAAAGATCAACCTTCAGATGATCGTGACTGTACATCTACACGCCTTTTCACAGAGTGATCGGAGAAGTATGCAGAGGTAACAACTTTTCATTCGCCTGTGATATACTTAGGTGCCAACTTGACGAGTCTGTCGCCATCTAAACGAGAAAGCTCAATCACAATTTGACATGTAAGTAGTAAGAAAATTGATGTTCAAAATATTACTTTGAATCCTTTAAACAGTTGTTGCTTTATAAAACACAAGAAAACCATCATTTATAAAAAGATCTTTAGATAATGACATCCTATCCTATCTTAAGACATCGATAGTGGCCAATTATAGTCGTGAATATAGCAGATGTACGTGTTTTCTTTCTAACAGAAAAAAAGATCCCTTCAAAAACATCCCAACTAATTCGCCTCCAAAGTAAATAGCATTATTTTCTTGTTTTCCTCAAATTATCTATACACAAGGCTGCTAAAGATAATATGGTAATGTATATTGATGTCTGCCATAAAGCGAGCGTGATCAAAGCAACATTGTCTCGTGTCTAACACACGCCTATATCAATGCCACGGCCCCCGACCACCTCCAAGGCTCCTCACGCCCTCCAAGGGGTCAGTGGGAGCCGGACAGTGGAGTAAGCTAACTGAAACAAACTTAACTCGTTTAAATTTTGCGGGAACAGTTTCAGAGTTGGTTTGCGTGAGCGGCGACAAAGTTACGAGACGCACGATAAACTTTCTATCTAATTCAACTTTAGTAGTTTGTAGATAACTACAAAAAATACTTAACATATTATTTTTTACATAAATACAGTGTAAGCGTTTTTTCCTTTATTTCTTTTAAATTCAAAGTTCACATAATTTTCACCAACGTTTCAGCAAAATCAATCATAAGAAGCTATATGATGTTCCTCATTTGCTATTAATTAAAGCGAGCTTTTCTCGCAAACTTTCCTTAATTTATAACTCAATTACTGAGATGTTACACCTAGCAACAGAAAATTAATATCAGTCCCCCCCTGCCCGCAGCGCTAGGAACAAGGTATGTACTATAAAATTTATTCAAGTGTCGAAATTCAAAGAAGGTACATTAATCCAAGCTCGTTAAATTTAATTATAACCTCTACAACCTTCACGGCTTAATTGAAGACCGAACAACGATACGGAAACTCCAACGGGGGTAAACTATGTGACGTAATTGCAAAACAACTGTAAAAGAAGTGCCATTTGCGGGGTAACAGTGGATCAATCATAACATTTCCACGAGCAAGCGGCCGGGCCCACCGAAAATAGCACTACAGTCGGCAGTGCCACCTGGCTCCAATATGTGTATAATAAGGGGAGGCGCGGGTGGAGTGGGTCTGGAAAATCAATAAAGCGGGCGACGGGCATCAAAACATACCGCGGCGCCCGCCCGCCCTAGCCCCGTCTCCCGGGGAAACCCTCCCCACGTTTGGCAGACACCGTCCTTGATCTCCCCACTTCGCCCGGGCGACTTTGGATAAACACTCTTAGCGTCTCATTCGAAATTGGGTCGCTTATGCGTTTTGCTTTTTACCCTCCTCTTTCATCCCGTAAACTAATAAGCCCTGCGGAATGGGTACATTTGGCGCAAACAAACTGTTCAAGCCAAAACTCGCTAAAAGTTCACTCGCCAAGCACACTGCTGATGACATGTAATTTTCCTTTAGCCTCTAAGGCACTTACTTTTCAAGAGGAGAATCTGTAAATCTGTATTTATGTACATTTTATAGTGGTACATATATCTTCACGGTTTCTCACAAGGATCCTCGAATAGTAGGCAGAGGTTTTAGATGTTTAGGTGCCAACGTGTCATTTGGCGAATCCGTCACCCCAATCACGATTTAACGATACGTCTATTGGGCTCTTTTGCAGGTTTCTTCACAAGGTTTCCTTATTTCTGATAAAAACCGACTATTTTCATATAATTTAAGTATAAACATAAGGGCAACGCAAAGTTCGATATTGTATAATATGTATTTCGTTACGCGGAACGGCATACATAAATACATATGCATACGAAGAATGAAGAACACACGAGTAGTGGGTAAATTATCACTCGTTATCTATTTATGAATTCTGACAATATGGTCGTGTATTTTATTATTGTGTGTTTAAGCAAATCATACCTAATATAATCAGGATTAATTATCTTTAAACTCATCTCAAGTATGTACCTCAACTAACTTGTACGTTTTCAGGATCAAAGATAAAACCTAGACTGTGTTACTGGTAACATGGCTCCTGGCAGGCAAGTTCGAGGCAAAGCTAGTAAGTTTGTATATCGTAGTCCAGTTACTATTGTACAAGCCTTAGTTTTAGCTCCGTTTGGGACAAGGTCAATTTGTGTGGTATCGCCAAAATATTATTATTTTGGCGATACCACACAAATTATGATAATAATATCATCTACAACTATGGTACTACTAGCGCCATCTAGCTATTTGTACAGTTACCTGACAGGGTTGGAGGCTGGCATAATCGAGGAACTGCAGTTGTCTGTCGTGCAGGAACTCCACAGGCTGGACATCAGCCTGTAGCGTCAGGTCAGCTGCCAGCGCGGTGAAGGTCTGCACAACATCATCATAATTATCATATGTATCAAAATAATGGTAATGAAACGGTTGACAAAATAAATTTGTCTCAATAAAGGCAGATAAAATGATTTGCATAAAATGTGCTAGATATTCAGAGGTCTAACAATATAGATTTGATAGATCGCACCAATTTGAAGCCTAATACGACCAGACGTCAGCGCTGACGACGATAAGATGGCGACAAGACTTGGACGATACATCCAGTGGAATGGCCATGAATAGCGCCGACCAGACACACCTGGAAAATATAGGAGGAAGCCTTTGGCCCGAAGCATGTATCAGGCTAATAATAGTAATTATTTTTTTACATTACAATTAATAGGGTCGATAGTTTTAAAATAAATCAGCCATAATTAAAAACCAAGCCATATCACGTTTCAAGAAAACAACAGTTTAAATATACGAGAATGTAACTATTATGAAAAAAAATCACTGCCTTTCAAAATAAGATTGTGATATTCAAAATAAGATATGGCAATGAAAAGGCAATTTTTTGCGGCTCAGAATGAAACGTGATTCCAATGCGTAGTGGGAGCGGGCGTGCATCCGACTCTCATGGAGGTCGGGGTCACTCACGCACATCTTAGTACATCACTCACGTGGCGAACATACAAAAATACACCGATGCTGCTATTCCATGTGATAAGAAGCTGTGCTCTAGTTTCTGGGCGTGCTAGAGGCACTACCTAGTTTCACGATTAGTTAAGTTTATATAAGGCTCATTATATTGTTATAATTTACTAAATTATAACAAAATTGTAACCAAATATTTACTAAATTATTATACTTTTTTACCACCAACTTATGACACAACTTGTACTGAAGTGGGACTCGCTTTAAGCCTTTCACTTTAATGTAAGTTTCAGCGCTGTTTACAGAATATTGTTCATGATTGTCTTTTTTAAAATATATGATGAGATTTAACACATGGTAAAATAAATTTGTGCAGATATCATAATCTACCACTACTAGAGCCATCTGTCGCAGGTGTACTGTACTAATTGGCAGAGAATATCTTATTCAAATATGTGGAGTAAATTCATAACGTATCTTTATTTAAAAAGTACAAAATATTACTTACCAAGGCAGGCCATTTTATTTCTTTGCCCTCTTGATCCCTAGGTGCCCAAACAAGTGTCCTTTCAACTAAAAACACGCGAAACGTCCTACGAGAATAAACTGCTACCCACTCACGACGTTGCCAGTCCACACCGTCATATTCCACTAACACCTGAAACAAATAATGAATATTAAATGTTAACTTTTGCTACAAATGTGAAATTATATTAAACTATTCAGAAATAGTTATAAAGTTGTCTAAATTAACAATGTCTAACGTCCGCTACTAGCGCCCTCTCTCGGCGAGTAGCAGAACCCACTCAAGAAAAGCGTGTATTGGTTAACATAAATTAGTAACCGACTAGTTGATGAGTTTTAGCCGGTAGATGGCCCTACGAGCCCTAGTTGAATAATCTGATCAATGTAAGTTATCAACCGCGCCCAACTTTGCCAGTGAATTCCGAATACATTACCAACTAGGGTACAACAAATTTTAATAATATTCGATAGCAGATCGAATAACAGATTATTATTTAATTGGAACTGAGTAAGTTCTAGTACATATTCGGCTTCCTGAAGATTTCAACAACCATAATCTGTTGTAGATGTTGGTTGGTATCAACTTTTGACTCCTTAAAAAAATAACTAGAATGATAAACCCTCAACCCTATACACCTCTGCCTACCCCTTCGGGGACCCTTGTGGGAAGGCGTGAGGATATATTATCTATACTAATATTATAAAGCTGAAGAGTTTGTTTGTTTGTTTGTTTGAACGCGCTAATCTCAGTAACTACTGGTTGGAATTGAAAAATTATTTTTGTGTTGGATAGTCCATTTCTCTAGGAAGGCTTTAGGCTATATAACATCACGCTACGACCAATAGGAGCGAAGCATAAATGAATAATGTTGCCAGAACGGGAAAAAATATTCCCTTTTTAGAGCTTCCGTTGCGTGCGCTGCGTAAACGGTTTAAGTTACACAAATATTATGTATGAGGGAATTGTTCCTCTTTAAAAGTTCTAAAAAAAAGTCCGCGACAGCATATGTCTATCTTTTAAAATTGACTCACTATAACCTTTTTTATGGCAATCAAGTCCACGATGGGCTCCTGAACTAGGTACTTAACCGATTTCAATCAAATTTGCACACCGTATGCAGTTTGATCTAACTTAAAAGAAAGGATAGCTTACATCACAATTGGACCCGATAGGTGGCGCTGCGATCGTGTTTCAGGAAATTTTACTTTTTCACCTGGGCGAAGCTGAGCGGGACAGCTAGTTATTATATAAACCCTCAACGACTAGGTATATACATATTCATTGTCAAAGGTGTTACGTAAAAGGCAGACATCAATGAGTTACGAAAGTAAACTTAAACTATTTACGTACATAATCTACATCTAAACGATATATATGCATATATACATATGTATACATTTATATATATCTATAATAATTATACAGAGGAAAGATTTATTTGCTTGTAAGCTTATACAATTCTTTGTATGGGATAAACTAAAAAACTACTAAACAGATTTTGAAAGATCATCATCATATCATCACGCCGAGTCCCTAACGGGGTAGGCAGAGAGTATAGAGCCAGTTCTCTCTAGACTTACATACCTCTTTCGCTTCGTCCAAATTCATCAGTCTCTTCATACATGTTCGTCGGTTACGAGTACTCTTCACTACGTTGGCATGCCTTAAATATATATCTTTGTCCGAAAAGAGGTTATTGTTACAGCTCTGCCTTCCCTTTCGTGATGGTCGAAAGTAAACATAGTTACAAATGTCTTACATAGAGCTCTTTCCTATATACATCACAACATAATACAATCCACAATATTAACTTTTTCGGTGTAAAAATATTTTAGTACGCTTGTACTTACAACGTTAATTGTTATATTATATGTACCTATAAGATTGTATTATAATCATTACATAACTACCCATGCCCTACACCCACCAATCTACTCGATTAAATGGATATTCTCGATTTTCGTTATGTAGCACACAATGCTAATAAATAACAGTATTGCATAATGCAGACTTCTACTCGGTGGCGCAGCAGATACAACGAAAAACAATATACATCGAATTTAAGTAACTAAGTAACTATGTAATTTATAGTTTCAAGACTACTTGCATTTTTTTTTGTTTCGCTTAGGGGTTAACGAGAACCGCCCCCTATCCATCTTGCAACACCAAGGGTGTCTTGGATATAGCGTGGAAGCTACCTAACCAGTAGGAATATTATCACACAATTTTTGAAGAATACCATGTTGTATTGTTTAGGAAAGACTTCAATGAGAAGTAAATTTCTCAGCCTGAGGGTTCGCTATTCAAAAATATAGTGTATCTTCACGCCTTGCCAGAAGGCACCCCTTCTTAAACGCATCGAGGTTCCCATACGATGTTTTCCTTGACCGTAAAGTTCGTAGTGTGATTAATCACTGCACTGAAGGTCAGAAAAAACTCATTGGTGCAGAATGTCGCACTTTGAACCTGCAATCCTAACTTCGCAGGGGACTGCTGGAAATTTTTGGCTACCACGGAATGTAATAATTACAAGGATTTTAATTTTTTTTATTTGCTATTATTATATTAGCTACTGTAGGTAACGGAATGTAACGATAAATGACGATGGCGTGTCGGCATGTCCCAGTTCAATCGAAGCCCTACTGACATGGGTAGCGACCTTGGCACAAAATCTACTTATCTATTCCCACCATAGTATGCAATTTATTGCATATACGTACATAATTTCAAGCAATATATCAGTATTTGAAGTATTTAATTTGGTTACGTTACGCACAAAGGAGACCTTATTACGTTTGGCACACAACCAAGGAAACTGTCTTGAAACATCACATGAGATTATAATAAGTACACAAATTTTGATTTCAAAATACAGTCCTTTTCGTACCCAGTAATCTAAACAACATTTTGTGGCCATTGACACATTTTCAATGCAACAGAAAATATCTGCTTCAAAGTGCCCTTCAAATCAAACCAGAGCTATATTTACACACTCCTGCTTGGCATCAAGATATCTGGCACTGCGGTGGTATGGTAAGTGACATCACTCAATTTATCATTCAGAGTTTCCCGTGTGGTAAAATTGTATGACAATCAAGGGAAAATAAATACTTACAAGAAATGAAAACTCCAGTTCAACCTAAAGTTTGCAAATCACACGCGCTACCTAAACAAAAGTAAGTAACAGTCTCGATTGAAGCAAAAACAGAGAGTTTACGAGTGCCTATAACGTCCGCCGTGTACGTAAACGAGTAATTGTAGACATTGCACTTAATGCAACGGACACACGCTTTGATTTACTTGCGTCAGCTAGCAGGGCACAAGTAACAGCGTACGGCGGCAAACATACATAAACAATGTTAAATGCGTTATTATCGTTCGTAACATAGCAGTGCATTGCACACTTGCATGCATTCTCATGCCAAAATTTACTACAAAGTATTTGCTTCCGCATTCCTTGGCAAGTCTATTCACAGATATACGGTCAGTATATGCACGTATACATGTGAGACGGGAAGGTATCTCCGGCCTTCCATATATGTATCTATAACAATGTCAGCTTGGTCAGCTTAGATAGTAAAGTGTACACGAAGATCCTGACGATAAGAATGCAAGAGCGATCCGAAATGTTTCTCTGAGAATCCCAAGGTGGATTTAGACCAGGAAGAGGATGTATGGATCAAACCTTCTCGCTTCGCGGAATCGCGGAAAAGTTTTTGGATATTAACCAAAAGGTTTTCTGCGCTTTCGTCGACTTAGAGACGGCATTTGATAGAGTCGTACAAAAGGAACTCTGGGACGTGTTGCCAGGCTATGGAGTGAGCAGTTCCCTACTGCATGCCATGAAATCACTATATAGTGATAGCGAGGCGTGCGTTAGGGTTAACGGTGAGATGTCACCCTGGTTTGTGAAGTTGTTAACCATGGAGTTTCTTGCCGGTTCTTCTCCATGGAAGCGACCAACCCGAACCGTGCTTCTTTTTCTACGTTTTATAAGTGCCCATCTGGGCCTATGTGAAATAAAAAGATTTTGATTTGATTTGATTTGATTTGAAGTGAATGTGAAGTCGGGGGTCAAGCAAGGGTGTATCATGTCTGCCTGGCTGGTCATTATATGTCTAGATAACTGTCTGAGAGCACTAAGAACGCACGGATGTGGAGTGAAAATGGGAAACTTAGTAGTCAACTGCCTACTATACGCCGATGACGCGGTTTTACTGGCGTCATCAGAGGGCGAACTGCAGTCACTAGTTACCATAATGAAAGAAGAATGTGAAAAGAAGGGGCTGCGCCTAAACGCTGGCAAGACTAAGGTTCTGGTATTCGAAAGAGATGAAAAAGTGACCGAGTGTGCTATATCGGTAAATGGGCAAATTCTAGAGCAAGTGAATGAATTTGTATATCTAGGAAGCATGGAAAGTATGACACGAGATGGAAAGTATGACACGAGATGGAAAGTATGAAAAAGATATTGAAAGAAGAATAACTGCCGGAAATAAGGTGAATGGGGCCATGTCGGCGTTGATGGGCAGTAAAAGTCTGAGCAAGAATGCTCGAGTTGCTGTCCACGACGCGATATTGGTACCTACCTTATTGTATGGCAGCGAATCCTAGGTATGTCAGAGGAAGTATGAAAATAGCTTGAATGCAGTTGAGATGCGATCTCTTCGAAAAATGTGCGGCGTAACGATATTAGATCAAATCCGCAATGAAGAGATTCGCAAATCAACTGGCGTGAATGAGGGCGTGATTGTAAAGATGAAGAAAGGCATGTTACGTTGGTTTGGACACATAGAAAGGATGAGTGAAGAAAGATTGACGAAACAGATAATACAAAGCAAAAGTGTGTGCAAGAAGAGGCAGAGGAAGACCACGTTCCAACTACCTGGATCAAATAGATCGGACTCTCAAGGACGGGAACGTTAAGAGTACTCGAAACCGACGAGCATGTATGAAGAGACTGATGAATGTGGACGAAGCGAAAGAGGTATGTAAGTCTAGAGAGAACTGGCGCTCTATACTCTCTGCCTACCCCGTTAGGGACTTGGCGTGATGATATGTATGTATGTACCTATGTATGTAACAATGTTTGTATTTTCTATACAGTTTCATAGATTGCAAATGAAATTTTAAAATTGTCATTGCCACGCATGCCTGGTGCTGCTAGTTTTCAATATTATCATCTCATATGATCTCTGTTCGTGCCTTTAAGAATAAGTTTTATGCTCGTACCATGGAAATGGCGAAATAAGCAAATAAGCATACCGCCAGCTTAATGGTAAGCGGTTACCACAGCTTGCAACGTGCTTCACTCATTATCATACGCGAAAAAAAGTTCCTTTAGTGCGTTCGAGGTCAATTAATTAATTTTAATTTGGTTCATCAGCTCATAAGCTACATACGCTTTAAATAATTGGTCATTGTGGTTCTTGTCGGACATGGCTCTGAGTTTTCGGAAACGACCAACCCGAACCGTGAACCTTTTTCGTGTTTTATAAGTGCCCGATCTAGGCCACAAAGCACAGATGGAAGCAGTCGATAGTCATGTTCGGAAAGAATTCAAATCATATTTAAACAAGCGGTAGACCATGGGCAGACTAAGGCGTTCTTGAGACTCAGTAGTTCTTGCCGCGTGTGATCTCGGATTCGTGTTTAGCTTACTGTGCCATAATTTCCTGTAGTAATATGATGTAAATACGATACGAAGGTCGCCTAGCAATTTTGCAACTAGATATATCTCTTGTAACCAAATGACACACTAATTAGCGATCGTTAAATGCTAGCAGCGATGTGCTACTGAACTGGCATGAGCTTCAGCTGATGTTGATAACAGTAATGACAGGAAACATCAAAAGTGTTATAGGTAGTATGAATTTTTGTTTGTTGATATATGTCGCTATTTTGTTGGCTAATCAATATTTTGACGATATTACTACTAAGGCCATAATTACGACATAATACGGAATTTGCAGGTTCGACATTTTTGAGGGATTACGAGACGACGAATGGAAATACAAAATAACGAATGATTTAATATTTCACCACCTCCTAGAAAATATCACTACTACCTCTTTGAACTTAAAGGAAGAATAAAATATCTGATTTCAACGCAACCTTTTAGGTCCAAATGTACTACTTATTACACAGTATTCTTGTTACAAAGAACAAACGGAAAATGATGTCAACACTCGCTTTGCCTCACACAAAGCTTCAAAGCCGGTTTGAAATCGCAATTGAACTGGCTGCCAAGCAATGTAAGGGCGAATATTTATGGATACGTTATATCTCAACCAGACAGGCGCGTAAACTTTTAAAACTCCTAACATTGTACGGAAATATTGTTGTTAATGTGAGACTTACACACTAACAAATTAAGAAGAGGCGAAAATACTACTTAACCAGAGTACGATAGACAGGCAAATAAAACTACATAATAAAAATACAGTATGATATATGTAAAACCTCCTCAGTGATCCTAATATCTACTTAAGAAAGTTTGGATGATCAGTAATTTTTTCAAATTTTTTTATTTTTTTTCTAATATTAAGTAGTTCCATTCTTTCATTTGTAAATAGCAAAAGCCTAAATTGCTAATACTTTTTTTCTTTAGATACATTGTTTACAGCGCCTTATAAGTAAGTATATTAATGTATAATTTATTTACTCTAGCTGTTTACACTTTGTTTTGATTGATATCCAGTTCATATCCTAGATTAATGTTCTTATATATATAACTTATATTGATCTCAGTTTGTTTGTGTAACTAATAATACATGAATTAATGAATAACGCGTTAAAGGATTCAGAAGAATTTTTTTAACATCTTTTAGCTAAAAATATAACCCAGGGCCTGGGCTATTTCCCCAGGTATTTAGCTCATTTGTCGTACTGCAGTTTACATTTTGAATGTAGACATTATAATCCAGTTTAGTTTTGCTACCACGATACCTCGAATAATTATTATCGGTATTAGAAGTAATAACTGTAAATAACAAGAAGATCCGATATAAACATTTTGTTGACGAGGGGTAAATCTCTAAAGGGTACCCGATTTACCTAGAGGGAGCATTTGGGCTATGTGAAATTATGTCTCCCTGAAACCCAGGGCCAGCCGGGATCTACTTCAACTTTCACCTGCCTAAGCAATTTAAGCCCGGGATTTTCTCTACTATGTGTAAGTGGAAACTACATACCTTGATTACTACAATGAGCTAATTAAATAAACATGATTATGGAGTATTTCGTTGAGATGCTGCTTTACGTACCTCCTTAAGGGTATTTATTTGATTAACGTGTAAGTAAACTAGCGATTCTCATTGGTGGGCGATGGAAATAGTCAGCCAGTATTATTATTAGATGCGCCAAGTACCATCGTCAAGGTTGCGAAACTAGGTCGAACGAAAGATTATACCTAGCTCCAACATTACTAAGCACCAATTGAGTTAATAAAGCAGAAATCCTGTATTACTGTAAACTATTCAGTGGATGATGATGATGATTCAGTGGACCATTAGCTTAACAATCTGTACTTTCATAAAATCGATCGGAATTAGAGCGACAAATCTTCCATTAATTGACATGTTTTTATGATATTGTCTACGCATCACAGTCGAGCGGCGCGGGGGATCCAATGGACGCTGGGACGAGGGGGCAGTGGGGCCCCACAAGAACAAGCAAGGAACAAGCCGCTCGACTGTGATGCGGAGACAGATATAGTTACGTTAAGTAATTATTACTAAAACTTTAAACTACATAAGTGCTTTCTTTTTTTTTCCTTGATAAGTGACCAAGGAATAACTAAATAGGAAATACTATTGAAAACTTCAATGGTACCTACATAAATCACGCTTCTCTCACTGAGAACTCCTGTGACAGACAAAAAGAAAGCAATTTCTCCCCACTAGGCAGCCAGAACCAATCAACTCGGTTCGTCGAGTAGACAAAGGTGTCGGAGAGAAGAGAGGGTGTCGTCGTTGCGATGCTCGCTGCCTCGCGGTTCGGGTTCAGTGGGTCAATGAACGAGACGGGCGAGGAACCTGCCTTAGAGCCGCGCCGACACAGACTCACGGTTTGCAAAACATTGTCAGTTGTCATCGTCTGACCTTGGTGCAAGCAGAGTGTGAATGCTACGCACGCCACCACCGCCGCCGGCAATGTGGGGCCCGCAGATATCAGTCCTTTGTCTACCTAGAGCTATGTATCACACTCAGAAGTAACGAAGATATTATCTTGAGAGGTCAACTACCGAGTATGGTTAACAAAATGATTCGATAGTAGACATTTTTGTTCTCAACAAAGTTTGACAAAACGAATGGCTTTGACAATTCTATGCTTCTGAATGTCTCATTAATCTATTTTTATATTTTGTTTTCAATTTAAACGAACGAGCATCTAGCCGGTTATTCTAAAAAACCAACAACCTTCACAAGTGCCTCATCAGTGGTAACATTTAAGTTATTTTGATTTTCATAGATGTCAAACTTATAACACCACCCGTATTTATACTATATGTAGTTACAGCAGTGATACTAATCATTTCAAAGGGCGTGTGAACCGGTGGGACCTTCAAGAAGTTAATACAAATAGGTACTTGCCTAGATATGCCGTAATTATCATACACCGGACACGCAGTTATCACGTGTCATGATAATGTTACTGATCTTAGTTCGCTACAATAATAAACATATTTTTAAACTATCACGGAATTTCGACTTTAACCACCAGAAATATAATTATACGGCCCTGGATTTTTTCCACATCTTTAGGGATTTTGTAATATTGCAATCGCCATGTCATGGTCCTGTATACAGAACAGATTCAATATCGTCGAAATAGGTAAGCATTCTGAAGCTGGTGTCCATTCGTATGAAAAATTATAGCAATTTATCTGTCATTCTTCATGCGTGACTGAAGCCCCTATTGGCCGTTTATTATTTTGATACAGCAACGTATGAGCCTACGTTCCATCTCAAGGCTAGAAAACGGACACATTATACCTCAGTGAACTTGATCTATAGACATTGTTTTGTCATATTATATTATGAACTCCTGGTACAGACGACCGGGGTTTGAACCAAAAATCTTGACTTTTAAGGACGAAACGACTTGAACTTGAACTAACCTAACAGCTCGGTTACCGTAGTCAAGTGTCTGAACTAGTAGTTGTAGTGATTTATCATGAGACGAGATTTTTTTATATAGTAGAGGCACACATTTTTGGGTAGGTGATTTTAGCCCCGGTCTTTACCAGCCAGGTCTTCAGTTCCGTATTGGGGTATAATAAGAGAGGTATGTGACAAGTTTTTAGCTTGCCTCAAATACCTACCCAAAAATTGGTGCCACCTCTCGGACTAATAGTCCACTGTAAAGCCAAGGAAACCATTAAGAGGAGGCCTACATACGTTATTTGGCAAGTTGGTTATCGCGGTAGCTGTTGTGTTTGTGTCGATTAGTTGTAATCTTGTAAGTCATCGTACCGAAACGGTTAAAATTTCAATTGGAACGAATATAGCGTGAGAATGTCAGATAAAGAATTTGACTTACATCATAGTAGGTACCATAACTGCGTCCGATTATGATAACTATGACCTTGGCAACTACCTACCGATGCGATATTGAAACAACATCACGAAGACATAAACGGTTCTATTCAAACACGACACGATGATTTACGAAGACGAGAACATTGCTCCTAAAGTAACCTCAAACCGAGTTTTTTTTAATGGCCTGAAATCTAGCAAGGCATACATACATAAAAATATGTACATAGAATTTATCTCAGTAGCTCGCTGACAAGTACGACATGAAGTTTGGATATTATGGGATGATACATTATTATTATTATTAATTATTATGAAGAATTTACTTATAATGTTAATGTTTTATTAACTTATTAATTAATTGTAAACTGTAATTGTATATACTGTTAGTATATAACTATATACACTGATACTGAGAAGACTCTATTAAATAATGTCTTATACCCAATTACAATAATTAATTGGTTGGTAAGATCAGTATGTATATCAACAATTAGCTTACGTAATTCGACAATATATTACGACTCTGTCGCGTGAAATAAATTATACATTGTTTATAAAATGACACACCAGTTTTATTCTGTTCTGTATAGATGTATATAATCTTTCTCTGTGCCAAATATCATCAAAAGGGATTCCGCATTTCTAGTATTAGGGATATAATCACAAGCTATGTATTTATGTATATATCTATCTAAATAGTGAATATATCGTTGTCTAGTTACCATAACACAAGCTTTGCTTAATTTGGGACTAGGTCAATTTGTGAGGAATTGTCCCAGTAAGTTTTCCAAAACGGGTAGGCTACTCTAAGCGTATATTTAAGTTATATAAGTATTAAAAGTCGTATCTTTATTGTTAGACAAACCAATGAACCGCCGAAAAGTAGTGACCTTGCTGGCACTGACCGACCTCGGACTAGTCCATATTCAATGAGAATACTTTGTTTGTTGCTTCATCAAAACAAACAAGTTAATGTTTTTATGCAAATTTTGTCAGTTCAACTTATACCTAATAATTTATAATGTACTTACTGGAATGATGACAAAAAGCGTTCTGCTATTGTAACTAATTTCTTGTCGGCGATATATCGACATATCTGTGGAGCGATATATCAAACATTGACAAATTGGGTATATATTCAAATATAATAAGGAGGAAAGATTTTAATTTGCTTGTAATGGATAAATTTAAAAACTACCAGACTGAAAATCTTACACCTATGGAAAGCTATATTATTTTCCGGATTAACAACAACTAATTTTTCTTTTTCAAATTAAATCCCTACATTAATGTCAGCAAATCAATTTTTACGAGGGCACCTCTAGTTAATTAAAATTTAATTGGAAAAGTTAAGTTTATAAATAGAGATATATATATATATATATATATATATATATATATATATATATATAGTTTATAAATAGATATATAGGATAGAGTCGTACGAAAGGAACTCTGGGACGTGTTGCCTGGATATGGAGTGAGCAGTTCCCTACTGCATGCCGTGAAATCACTCTATAGTGATAGCGAGGCGTGCGTTAGGGTTAACGGTGGGATGTCACCCTGGTTTAGTTACCATAATGAAAGAAGAATGTGAAAAGAAGGGGCTGCGCCTAAACGCTGGCAAGACTAAGGTTCTGGTATTCGAAAGAGATGAACAAGTGACCGAGTGTGCAATATCGGTAAATGGGCAAATTCTAGAGCAAGTGAATGAATTTGTATATCTTGGAAGCATGTTCACACGAGATGGAAAGTATGAAAAAGATATTGAAAGAAGGATAACTGCCGGAAATAAGGTGAATGGAGTCGGCGTTGATGGGCAGTAAAAGTCTGAGCAAGAATGCTCGAGTTGCTGTCCACAACGCGATATTGGTACCTACCTTATTGTATGGCAGCGAATCCTGGGTATGTCAGAGGAAGTAAGAAAATAGCTTGAATGCAGTCGAGATGCGATCTCTTCGAAAAATGTGCGGCGTAACGATATTAGATCGAATCCGCAATGAAGAGATTCGCAAATCAACTGGCGTGAATGGGGGCGTGATTGTAAAGATGAAGAAAGGCATGTTACGTTGGTTTGGACACATAGAAAGGATGAGTGAAGAAAGATTGACGAAACAGATATACAAAGCAAAAGTGTGTGCAAGAAGAGGCAGAGGAAGGCCACGTTCCAACTACCTGGATCAAATAGATCGGACTCTCAAGGACGGGAACATTAAGAGTACTCGAAACCGACGAGCATGTATGAAGAGACTGATGAATGTGGACGAAGCGAAAGAGGTATGTAAGTCTAGAGAGAACTGGCGCTCTATACTCTCTGCCTACCCCGTTAGGGACTCGGCGTGATGATATGTATGTATGTATGTAAGTTTATAAATATAAGAGTCAAATCAACGCAAGTGAAACCGGAAAGCACATTTAGTATAATATCATAAACGATAATAAACGATAATTAGAAAAACAAAGCGTGAACAGAACAATATACGTCGCATACACTGTTCATATACATTTACGATCAGTTATAATATAATGTATGACGTATTTATCGTCTCCACATGTCTATAAAGCGTAGCTGATAATACCTCTAAGGGGGTTGAGGATGTAACATAATAGCGTCCGACGTACCCTTATCACGTTTGCACGGAGTTTGGAGGCAACTTGGATGGAAGGAGGTTATGAAAGTCGATAAAAGGATTGGTGCACAGTGTAGGATAAAGCATTTCCTTGTCGTATAGCTTGCCCGACGCGACGGTTCGTATATGGTGTGCATTTTATTGATATAATTTTATATGGCAATTAATATTTACACTTGTTTTAGTATAATGTCATAGTTACAATTTCAAGTAATAATACTCTAGAGTCCACGTTAGACATCACACAAATCCAACTGATCCTAAACTGGGTAAAGCCAGAAAATGTTGGTCTCAAAGACGCACACACCAAAATACAAATACATTACACATTAGCAGTATTCATATTACACAGTATGCATATATTCATATTATACAACAGCCCAGGCCAGCACAAGCCAACATTTCTGTCACTACTAGACGGCCAGTTTTCATCCAATAAGTTACTTCAAGTACTATTGTATTGTATTTTGTTTCCGGATCCACTCCTACTGAGTGTGATTCGTTTGTCACTCCAAAAATAACTCCATTCGCTGTGGCTCCACAATTCCAGAACACTCCCCTTAACATCTCGGAGAGCATTAGGATCCTTGGGGTTGATATTTCTAGCGACGTTCAGTTCCGTGGTCATTTAGAGGACAAGGCTAAGCTGGCGTCCAGGAACTTCACATCACAACAAAGGCTGCAACTTTATAAGTCACAAATTCGGCCACATATGGAGTACTGCTGCCACCTGTGGGCTGGAGCCCCTGGATACCAGCTAGGGCCTTTTGACGCGGTTCAGAAACGCGCTGCTAGAATTATTGATAATCCCATGCTCACAAGCGGCTTGGAACCACTAAGTCTGAGGAGAGAATTTGCCTCCCTGTGTGTGTTCTACCGCTTGTATAACGGGGAGTGTTCTGCAGAATTGTTCGATATGATGCCCACTTCCACCTTCTACCACCGCACCTCTCGCCATCGACGGGGAATTCATCCCCATACCTTGGAACCACAAAGGTCTCGCACTGCGCGGTTCCAAAGGAGTTTCCTTCCGCGAACGCTCAGGCTGTGGAATGAGCTCCCCGTTTAGGTATTCCCTGGAGAGTACAGCATGGAGTTCTTCAAGAAGGGTGTGAAAAGATTCCTGCAGGGTCGGCAGCGCGCGAGTGATACCCCTGGTGTTGCAAGCGTCCATAGGCAGCGGTAACCGCTTACCATCAGGCGGACCGCATGCTTGTTTGTCACCCATGTGGTATAAAAAAAAAACTCAGAATACAAAGTATCACATACTTTAGTACAGTGAGCAAAGTTGTGAACTGCCCAGTGGGAAATGCCAAGATGTGAGCGGAACAGCTGTGGCTACGCGCTCAGTTGCACGCGTGTGGCATTCTTAACGGTCAACGCACGCAGCATAGCATCTATTTCAACCTTCCTCTTTCGTATACATACCAACAATCATAATTAATATTCATTGAAAGCCAACAACTGTTTTAATATTCTTCAAATATTCAGCTTACAAACTTAAAAATATTTACTTACATATTTAAAAACAATAATATTTGATTTAGGGCTAGAGACGGCGACAGACTCGTCTGTCACGTTGTCATCTAAATATATTTCAGGTGAATAGACGGTATTGTGTTACAGCTTTGCCAACCGTTTCGGAACCTTGTGGGTAGGTAAGAAGCATACAGAAGCCACATACTTAATTGTCTATGCTCGAAACAAGCAAAAAATTATAATGGTTAGCCTAGTCTGTAGGCGCTATGAATATCGGAGAGAATATACTCGCGTATTTCTGTAGTATAGAGTAACTGCCCCCTGCATTCTGAATGCCTTGTACAGTTCTGGAATCTTCAAGTTACCACAGGAACACGAAACCCGAGAGCAGTATAATTTTCCGCAGTCTTCAGTAAGGGGGTACTGTCCCAGTAGGACAGATTCCAATTTTGAACAGGAGATGTCGGTCTGTTCTAACATCTCTTCAGCGTCAACTGTCAAGCACATGGGAACAGAATCTCGTAAGTATCAAGTATAGAAGTTTAATTAATAGGTTTATGTTTGTTCACAGTTGATTTGCATCCGGACAATTTTAGCTGTAGTTGCCCGATTATGTAGCTAACTCGAATATTCAACGGATGTCTGACAGCGTATTGTGTACTTACTATATATGTAATACTTATTATATATGTAAGTAGAGTAGCTACTCTAAGAGTTATTCGTACAGAAATGTAAATTTGTTGTCCACCCTAAGAAAATAAGTCCCTTCACGAAACTAACTTCGGCGAATTGGGTTGGGTAATTGCACAGTAATTAGAACAGACTGAAAAGCTAAAACAGAAAAGACGTCTCCAGTAAACAAAGATCACGAAGGAATGTAGTTTAATTTCAATTTAGGTACAAACTGAACCGGATCGAATAAGCTTTGCAAATACAAATGGGATGCGCTTCATCACGGTCGAGGCGAGGCATATCAACACCATTATTTAGATATGTTGTACCTAAAAAATGTATAATGTAACATAAATATATAATATGTTGTAAAGAGTGAGCTGTAAGATTGAGATCAGTGAGTTTTTTACACGTAACAACATAGGTAGGACGAGGGCAGGCGCGTCGAATTAGGAGGATCAAGCTGTGTTCGCCTTGTGTGCCCGGCTGCGATCAATAAAGGGCTTGGATGTGGCTCTATTGGGATAAGGCACAGGGACACTTTGTGGAAGTTACACGTAATTAACTACTGGCCTACACGCTGATATTGAAAATATGAGTTTTTCAATGTTGTTATATATATTAAAGATTTTTTAAATTCTAACATGTGCACATGGGAAAATATTAAATCGAAATAAGATATTTATAATCGGCTCAATATCAAAGTGTTCATTAAATGTTCATACGCTTGCGCTAGGTGGTGATATTACTAGTACCTCCCCAACTACTTCGTGTATATTTAACAATAATTATACACACACAATGTTTTATATATACTTACATAGTAGATCATTATATAGAGGTAATTAAGAGAGGTAAAATAAGAGAGGTAGGGCATAAAAGAGAGGTAGGGCATAACGGGTTTCCCGTTCGAATTCGGAGCTGCCCGACTGGGGCAGGACCTCCACCTTATAGAAGTCCGTAGCCAAATAACACAATTTTTTGTGTTGTGTTCCTACGCGGTGAAAAAGGTTTCCAGTAATAAGCTCCTTGGGTAGGGGGGAGGTTTGTGACATTGTGTTGGAAGCAGAGGGATTAAACCCATTATGCTGCCAACACACTATAACTCTCCGAACACAGAGTGGCAACACGCAAGTGATACTTCGGTATCGTGAGCGTAAATAGGCTGCGGTAACCGTTTCCCATCAGATGGGCCGTATGCTTGTTTGCCACTCTTGTTGTATAAAAATGTGTGTGTGTGTTCTACCGCTTGTATAACGGGGAGTGTTCTGCAGAATTGTTCGACATGATGCCCACTTCCACCTTCTACCTCCGCACCGCACCGCACCTCTCGCCATCGACGGGGAATTCATCCCCATACCTTGGAACCACAAAGGTCTCGCACTGTGCGCTTCCAAAGGAGTTTTCTTCCGCGAACGCTCAGGCTGTGGAATGAGCTCCCCGTTGAGGTTTTCCCTGGAGAGTACAGCATGGAGTTCTTCAAGAAGGGTGTGAAAAGATTCCTGCAGGGTCGGCAACGCGCGAGTGATACCCCTAGTGTTGCAAGCGTCCATAGGCGGCGGTAACCGCTTACCATCAGGCGGACCGCATGCTTGTTTGCCACCCAAGTGGTATAAAAAAAAAAAAATAATAATAATAATATCTTATAAATATATTTTATTATTTTTATTAAAAAGATAGCCCTACTTCGCGGGGGCTTTTTCATCCTGCTCAATTGGTTATAATTTCCTCCATTATTCAACACTCCTAACTATTGATCACTTAATTAGCGTAGCCTACGTACTACTACATACTACATACTATTGTACATATATAATAAAGTAGGTAGGAACTATATAATTTTTCCACGTCACGTAGCCAAAGAAACAAAATTTGTACTTTGTTACGAAATTACATTGTTACGACACTAAGCAGTTGGCCTCAAATTCTAAGACGTGATTCGACTTTTTGTATTCATAGGCGATGGGATATCAATTCCATCTTGTCTATTGATCGATGTACATCAGAATTGACAGAAATAAATTTGACAACTTGCTGGATGGACATAGATATACATATAATATAGTCCAGGGGGTTTACCATGGCGTGCTAAAATAATAATAATTGAAGAATGCGACAGGAACAGATGCAAATGACGTTTGGGAAATCTGACGCATTTTTTCTATATTCTGGAATTACGAAATTATGTTTATTAAAAAAATATTTACATATTATATATTTTATTATTATATTTGAAATAGCACGTCCTGATAAGGCATCTGGTGGTATTAATTGAATTAAAGTTGGTATTTTTTAAATACTTAAGTTTGTATTGTATGTAAGTCAATCAAAATGTAAACACAATAAGTACCTAAGTACAATGATAATTAAGACATGGGATCATATGGCAGAGCGACACTACCATATTAAGTTGCATCGTTGTTAGGTCTGATTGTAATCTAGTTGGAGCACCGTGGAGATCAATCATGGATCATTTATCCATCTAATGGGCAGGAGCTAGGTATAATAAGGAATATCGCTATTCAGCATATTCCCTTTTCACTTGCCATTATACGGGCATTTTTTCTATTTATCACCAAATATCCGAAATATTTAGATACAGAAAGATCTTTCGGAAGTCGTGACGAGTGACGATATGAACATTCAAAATAGAACTCTTGATTAATCATATCGGCCAGCATCGAACACGAAGGCGATAGTACTTAAACGTATTTCTCAATTCAAAAAGACTTAGAATTACCTTTATTGTACACTAGCGATCCGTCCCGGCTTCGCAAGGGTGGACATACGATTTTTTTTATAAAAGAAAATATAGCCTTTGTCACTCAGGGTGAATGTAGCTTTCCAATGGTGAAATAATTTTTCAAATCGGTCCAGTAGTTTCGGAACCTATTCAATACAAACAAACAAACAATCAAATCTTTCCTATCTTTATTATTATATTATATATATATATATATATATATATATATATATATATATATATATATATATATATATATATACATATGTAAGTAGGTATATATATAGGTAGTATAGATTTTACAAAGTTTAAACGTAGATTCACACTTTCCTCAATAACCTTATCAGATCAGCAATTGCAATATCGTATTATCAAAGTTATGACAAAGCAGAAGAAAACGACAAACAAATGTATTAATGTACACGAAGTGATGTAGATGTATGTACATATCTTAACTTTCTACTGTCCACAAGGCTACAAGGGCATGAAATCATGAATTGTGCTTTTGGTATAAAATTTTCATTCTCGTGTTAATATTTGCATAATGCAGTCATTGATCATACTTTAAATGACGGAAGAATTTTTTTGCTGGCGATTATCAACTTCGTTAGTAGGAAGACATTTGTAGTTGTTTATTTTTCTGTACTGTAATAATAATAAACATAAAGTAGAGACAAGAACAGATCATCAGATTTTTGTTTCATTTGCAGTTAGATACAACTAAGTCTCTCTCAAATCTCAAAGTAGCGATTAATTCTCCCAGGGCCCCGAACATGAACGAAGTCGCGTCGGTCGGGCTTAGCATAAAATAGTAACTAACCCAGCCGTTTCTCCCCTAGGGCTCGCCCCAATTTCGTCCCTTCACATTTTGACCTACTTCTGAAGCCCGCTCATTTGGCGGAGGTTTAAACTGGGTTCCATGTTTATATCTACAGTACATGGTAGACTTACTCTTACGATCGCAGATGCCTCAGCTCGTGTCAAAGATTTTTTTGCTTTTTATGAGGCAATATTGTACTGAAAGTAATTCAAAAATCTTTCACTAGTGTATATATATCTATCTTCATGCTATCTCACAAAGGTCCCCGAAGGCAGGGGAGTGTAGGTAGTACCCACAAAATCACGTTCCGCCAGAGTTACATTTTAGGTGTCAACATGACAGATCGCAAGCCTATCGCCGTTACTCAACTTACAATACGTCTTACAGTACGTCTTTGAATTTCTTCTCAAACGTATGCAATATACATATATTCTTCTGGGAGAAAAGACATACTACCACGTATCAACTCATATTCTCCTGAAAAATAAAACACTGTTCTCCTGTAATCAAATTATTACCGCGGTTAACACCGCGTGGTGCTAGTGTCTAATTAAGTTATAAGGTTATTTAAAAAAAATCAGACGCAAGGAATAGCTCTAAGCGGCTTCTAATGTATATTATCTATGTACGTACCTACTGTGTAGGTAATCAGTAGTTAGATAGGAAATGTACACAAGTACTGTGGGCTATTTCAGTCAACCGAGGCGCAATAAAACATATTGCAAAATAAACAACAGTCAGTGTTCACGTTGCATCACTTTGTAATGCCACTAGCAAGCACTTAACAGTACATTTAGCAGCGCTATACAAATCGTAAGAAAGTGTCAAACAACCGCAAGGTCCTCTCACTCGGGGTCAACGTCCGTATTCACAGTTCACGCTAGGCGATGTCGAAACACTATGACAAGGAGACAAGGACATCTCTGATTGAACTAGAGGATACCGGGCGTCTGCTACAAACGCTAAAAAAAAAACATTTTAAGTAATGGTCTATAACCATCTTCGTATTGTACTTCAAATGAAACCGGTTTGGGGCACTTTGGTGAAATAGTTTCAGTCTTTCTTGGACATAGGTAGAAATATTTTTTGAGATTTATATATTATAACATATATAGACAGATTTGATATATACATATGTTAATTTAAAAATATGCCTGGGAAACGGCGGTAACTATTATTTATAATTACTATGTCACGTTATCCTAAAACCTCATTGCGTTATCCTTTCTCCCTTACGTTGAATAAGTTTTTTATTTATAACGACGAAAACTTATTTCATGGCTGAAAATGCGGTGTTTAATGGAAACCAAATTTTACAACCGGTTGTATAATCTTATCATTCAGAGTCTTATATATATACTTCTAAATGGTGTTGTCTTTTACTCAAATAGTTCACATAATTACTAACGAACTTTAATTATTACTCGACTAGACATTTAGTGGAATGATATTTTACTGTATACCAAATAAATATGTAAGTAAACTTTAATCACGTAAAAAGATATGGAGGGTATAAAAACTTAAACGGACATAAAAACCTCGCGAAATTTATTGAGTCATATAGATGTCTGAATGTAATGCTCCAATTAACTTCAATTGAAGTTATAATTAATTTCATTAATCATCTCAAAAACTTATGGTATAAAGTTATATGAACGACATTAGGCAGACGTGAAAAGTTACGAGCTGTAAGTAAAATTTGCCCCATTAACTTACAAGTGAATGACCCAGAGCGATAAAGCAATATCGGGCTAAATAACCCCTCGTGCCTCTTTGCCCGGAGCAAGTATCCTTTCTTTAAGAGCCCTAATATCATTAAGTTCTTTTTTTGTTGTTTGAACGCTGCACAGAGTTTGGCCAGTCTAAAGTCCTTCTCAACAATATTTTAGTATTAGAAATAACCTGCATAGTAAAAAAGTAAGATTTCATTTTCGGCTGCCCCAATGGAGGGAGGCACTTGTGAGAAGACGTGTAGATAAGAAAAATGGTTTAAAAAAACTTTTTAAATTTTATATTCATTACCGCGGTCTTCACAAGTTATCTAAAATAGAATTAGGTACATATGCCATCATTTTCCAATATTCTTTGCAACAACTTTTATACCATTATATAAATTTTATATACAGTACAATTAAGAAATGGTGGGTTCTTAAAGCGAACAACATGATGTTTGATGACAATCGTCTGTTTGTTATCACAATGACAAAGACATTTTAAAGGTAATCATTACCATCCTATTAATTATGTTAAGTAATTAACTACTTATGTTAATTGTAGTTTTTACGCTACTAGATTGCATATGTTTCCTAGATATTTGATCGGAAGGCACAGGGTGAATCACATTGTAGTAGCTTAATTTCTTGCCTTACCTCCATTCAAAGCTGTTGTTAGTTTTTTTGTAATAATAATATTAAATATGCTTAGCCGTTAAATATGTTCGTATATATGTCGGGATTTCCGAGCGATTCGAGTAGTCGCCTGCAACACAAAGATTGCAATTTGGAATCCCGACTGTAGCAATAATTTATTCTGAACTACAAAGCAGTTCTGAAGTACAAAGATTAGTCACACCACGAGCAGTTACAGTGAAGGAAAACATCGAAAGAAAAACAGCATACGTGTGAAAATAATTTTGAAAACGTATGGACAATAGATACATATTATATACAGTGTTGGTTCAAAAACGGCCCAATTAGTCAAAGTTAAAAATAAAACACAGATTGAAGAAATGTAAAGATATTCAAGTAATTTGTGAAAGTATAGCTTAAGTAATGAACAGAGCAGAAACCTCTCGGACCGGTTTATAGAGTGACCCCAGCGGCGTCAAGCAACACCGTTGTTGCACAACAATCCTAACCAACAGATTGATCACCTATCAATACTACCTACAGATTGCGAGGCGCTCCCAGTAAAAGGTTAGGCTTAATAGATTTGAATACTGTATCTACATATAGTAAAATTGTTAATATGGAGCTCTTCATTAAAGGACAGAAGCCTAAACAACATTCTTTAGAATTGTCTTAGAATTTATCTGTATATTTGTTCACGCATCACGCAAAAACTACTGCATGGATTTTAATGCAGTGCTCACCTATGTTTGGTAGAGGTTTTCCCTGGAGAGTTCAGCATGGTGTTCTGCAGGAAAGGTGTGAAAAGATTATTGCAGGCGCAAGCGCGCGAGTGATACCCCTGGTGCTGCAAGGCGGCGGTAACTGCTAACCATCAGGCGGGCCGCACGCTTGTTTGTCCCCCGTGTGGTATAGAAAACATTATAGCAAGTTAGATAACATATTTATTGATCAGATGGTAATGATGTAACTTTTATAGCCGACTTGAACTACATTTTACTCAACACAAAAATAGTTCGAAACTTCGTCGTAAGTACAGATTTTAGTTCCTTTGCCAGTATATAGACCATGTGTGTGTGTGACGTTCTTTCATCAGAGCATGCGATATTTATAAATGAGTTTTGATAACAGCCAGTACTGCTTATCATTTAGGTATAAACAATAAAGACATATCTCTGTAAGTTTATTTACGTTTAACGTCATCACGGTATTGCCTTCTATCGATCGGTACAAATGACAATTTAAACAAGAACCGCGCTATCATTAAACAAACAGTAATTGTAATTTCATCTCGTCCATTGTCTTCGAAACGAGTTTTCAGCAACAGCGCCTAGTCATTTAAGTAACAGGGCTAATGGCTTGCATGTCTAGAGTCAACAAATTGTGACCTTTTGTCTTTGCTTTAAAGATATCGAGAACTTTTGAAGAAACGATGTTTGATGTATTGCGTAGCGGATAACGATTAATTAGGCGGAACATATATGTCTATTCTATTTCCAAAAGACAAAAACAACAACAAATCTATATAGATTTGTTGTTGTTGAGAGTTGACATATTATAGACATTATAGAGGTTGTGTCGTGTGAAGACGCTCTTTAGACACATGTGGTGCCAACACCAGCGAGCACCAACGTTGGTGGGTGTTTGGTGATGCACCACCAATTGGTGGAAAATCACACACATATTAAATGTTTATTGAAATAGGGCATACTAGTATTCAAATTTTCAAGTATTTCCACTCTGCTTTCATTTACAGAAAGGAAGGACAATCAGTGTTCTCACAGTACTCTGAACATACCAACAAGATATCCTTCCATTGTTCTACAAATCACATTCAGAATAAGTGTCCAGATAAGAAGAGCGTTGAGTGCGGAGAGTACCGGGGCCGGGGGAACGTGCTTGTCCGACAAGTAGGAGTCCGTCCTACTTAGGATTTATTAATATTCAACAGAATTATGAAACATATATGTATATGTAACAAATTCAAAATACTAATTAGGTACCCAAGAATTTAATCAGCTCCACAACGTCGATCACAGAACAGTTGTTATATCTGAATGTTAGTAACTATTAAGCCAGAAGGCGTCGTGTATATAAAAGCGAATAAAAAGGTTTGTATTCACATTCACAATGAAGATGATGGCACAGATTTTGAGATTTAAAAAATTATCTAAAAACATTAAGCCAACTCGCGCATTAGGAACAATATATTTCATATACATTGCTATCAGAACAAAATGTGCATCTACCGAGTGAACAGAGTAAATTACGAAACTATTAGCGCAGAGAAACCTTTGAAAAGAACCTTCAGACTACCCGTTCACCGACCAAGGCTGCTGGTCATGGCTGGCCATGGTGCTACATAACAGTCATAATAAAAGCATCGTGCACCGAAGCTTACAATTCTATAATAAAAAATGTTAGCATCAATTGCATCAGTGCCCAACTATGCTGTGAATATTAGACACTTTTGTTCGAACCATAACAGAGAACCAGGCTGCATACATACTACACGTTGCTGCAAACACGTTCGCCCACTCGTATGTAGGTACCTGCACCGAGTAATTCCGTACCGTAAAATGATGATCATCGTAAAGGCTAACGTGAAATGGACACCGAAATACTTTCGTTGGTGTTGTAACAGGTTATTTGAATCGGGGCATTGCAGTGTTGGTATATAAATAACAGTTAATTTCTCGTGACACGCTCCGTTAGATCGCGTCGCGTGCCCAACAACGCTTCCTGCTTCACCACGGCGAAGCGTAGAGTAAAAACTCGTATTCTAGTTATGCGCTTATAACTCTCTTTGACTTTTTTTTATACCACGCGGGTGGCAAACAAGCATGCGGCCCGCTTGCAACACCAGGGGTATTGCTCGCGCGCTGCCGACCCTGCAAGAATCTTTTCACACCGTTCTTGAAGAACTCCTCATTCTTGAATAGCTCGTTCCACAGCCTGAGCGTTCGCGGAAGAAAACTCCTTTGGATCCGCGCAGTACGAGACCTTTGTGGTGCCAAGGTATGGGGATGAATTCCCCGTCGATGGCGAGAGGTGCGGTGGTAGAATGTAGAAGTGGGCAGCATGTCAAACCATTCTTCAGAACACTCCCCGTTATACAAGCGGTAGAACACACACAGGGAGGCAATTCTCTCCTCAGACAAAATAATTTTATATGATACAGTTTTATATTTCTTAATTATTTAAAATAAATACACATACTTAATTTAGTTATTTCTTGGCGGTAAGAATGCTATTTTAAATTGTTATTGTATTTTTCAATAGGAATATCAATATATCAAAATGTATACTTTATATTTACATACATACATATCATCACGCGGAGTCCCTAACGGGGTAGGCAGAGAGTATAGAGCTGCAGTTCTCTCTAGACTTACAGACCTCTTTCTCTTCGTCTACATTAATCAGTCTCTCTCTACATACATGCTCGTCGGTTTCGAGTACTCTTGACGTTCCCGTCCTTGAGTTTCCAATCAATTCGATCTAGGTAATTGGGACGTGATCTTCCTCTGCCTCTTCTTGCACCCACTTTTGCTTTGTATATCTGTTTCGTCAATCTTTCTTCACTCATCCTTTCTATATGTCCAAACCAACGTAACATGCCTTTCTTCATCTTTACAATCACGCCTTCTTTAATATTTCATTACTTTTAATTTACTCCAGTTAATTGGACATTTACCAAATAGGAAGAGGTTGAAGATCATTTGGCTTTTCCTAACTGCACAATTCCTATTAGGGTATAAATCTAAATATGTTTCGTCTATTCTTGATATAAATTATATAAATGTATGTATAATAGTAATAAATTATGTTTTGATTTCGTTCACTTTAGAACTATTACATTTATGTCATTGCTGTATGTGAAAGAAACCGTAGGAAACAACGATTTTCGGTGAGCCACTGCATTGTGCGGAATATAAGGTATTCTGATCTGGAGCCTTACCATAACGTGCATCAATCACAATTCAGGAGTGCGAATGGGACAAATGTATATACGTCATATAGTCATATAAATTCATAGCCTATATTTTCTTTAATAATGATTGCAATTATAATCGGTGCAATTATACAAAGGTCACAAATTACTTGGTAGGCTTGTTGACCCTGAAATGTAGTACTTCTGAATCAGCGACATAAGTCGCACGATTTCATCACACTTCTTCTAGATCAAATTTCTCTAACCAAAAAAGTAGGTAGGCATATATAATGGAAGATAATAATTAGTACATGCATACGTAGGTAACATGCTGTTAAAACAATGCACGAAGAAATGCAAACGCATAGTTGTCCAGAATGCAACATTCTGTCTTGTAATGGGAGGTTTGAACCGTTTTAAAACAAATATTACCCAGCGCAGGTGACTTGCGAGATTATTTATAGCTCAGAATCCAGGCGTATAAACGTGAAGACTCTCAGGGTATTTGGGTCGTCTCATCTCTGTAGTTTGGGCGGTTAGCTATTTCCAATCTTCCCCGTGCAACGGATTCCACACGCATGAGTCGGACTATATCATATCAGATAGATCGATAGAACATTATTTTACTACCAGTAGGTAGTACGCTAGCGGGCTCACGCCTAGTTGGAATCTGTCTTTTGACTAAATAATGTCATCAGGGCAAACAACACTTTGCTGAACTTTTAGTACTTGGGGTCTTTTCAATAATACGGAAATCATAAACATAATTGATACCGTACGTTACACTATACAGAGGTAACGTACTGTTACATAAGTAGATATACCTAAGTAATTAACTGGCAACATAAACGTTTGTATGGTCATGGTGTATTTATTGGTATGAGAACTAGTTGTTAAGGTTCATATTACACGTCGGAGGCACAGAGAATCAGAGGCCAGGCAGGTTGCTGTTAATATTATTTCAATATAATATTTCTATGTATACGGAAGAACCATACATATTTGTAATTCATATTTTCACACTGTGTATCAAATCATTACACTCACAAATCATTTCATTCATATTTGCTCAGTTAGGTTCTTTGACAAAGTTTCAGCATGGTACGTTCAGATTTACAACTAAACAAAGAAGACGAATCATGTAGGTATACATGATTCGTTTATTTTTAAACTGGAATTTGGTGGCTCTGCGAGTCTGTGGCGCATGCATAGATTATATATATGGGCTAGACTATATCTATGGGCGCATGTGCTATTTATCAGTCTTTCAGCAGCATTAGCTTATTTCAGACTTGTATAGGATAGTTCTACAGTTCTTCAAAATACTAAATCCTAAGAGATGAATCTATATGGTGGTCCCTGATAGCAAACGGAGTAGCAGAGCATTAAGGTACAATGCCTAACCTTTGTGTTAACAAAGGTAGATCTTCTAACGAAACACATAACCCAAAAATGGAAGAGCCAGTTCGCTTTCCCCGCTATCCGCGGCCCCGCTCGCTTGATAAGTGGCCTAAGGGCTCCCCCCGCGCCTCGGCGACCTACATCCAACCCGCGCCCTCGCGATCTTTGTGCACCAGCCGCTTGCCACTTGCACAACTCTGACGATATCAGCTGAATGATAGTTAATTTTGATTGGACAACGTAGCAACTAAAAATACCCTGTTACATCATCATCACCTTATTGTAAAACCATGAATTAACATTATGAAGGATCTTTGCTGGGTTAAGTTTGCGGGGCTAAGGAATGAATCCTTAACGGTAGACAAGTCAAATTACGCAAATAAATTAAGCATTACTATTAAAATAATGAGATGTATGAGATTTTTGCCTTTGTCTGCTTATTCCTTTGTGTAAAAAAGGATATGGACAAATATTCTTTCAAAGGTAGGTCAGCGTTACTTATTTGCAAAATGCACAAAGCCATCAAGTAGGTTATCAATGTATAATAATAAATAGTTGTGTGTCTTGTCTGGGATTCAAGAGTACTTGAAACAGGCGAGCGTGTATAAAAAGTGATGTCTGGGGAGAAGTGGCGCTCTTCTGTCTGCCTCCTCTGAGGGCGATTCAGCGTGATTATATTGTAGGTACTTTCATGTAAATTGTATGATAGGATAGTTTATAATATGTGATGAGATATTATAAATTATTCTTCGTTAGATATTTTCCGGGATATGAACACAATATTTTCCATAAGATTTTTTATGTCTATATTTATTGACACCGATCAGCAGCACACCGTTAAGTAAGACCAATAATATACTAAATACTAATACACGTACATACGAACATAAAAGTATACCACACGCAACTAACGAGTAGGTATCGATTAGTTGTTCCAGTCAAACTAGATAAAGATGGCAGAAAAAATATCGATCAACAAACTGGTTAGCGTTAGCTGACACCGTAAAATTTTTACTCAGCAGTACAATTCTCAATTGTATGTTTAAATGGCCCCATTTCGATTTACTGGATTAACTTTCAAAATCAAAGTAACGATTGTATAAAAGATCCAAGTTACATCATCACAAGATTAGGTACACGATATAGGTACAAATACTTTGTAAAATTGCAAGTGATGTAAGTGTACAAAATATTCATTTTCGAAATCTGGACATATTTTGTAGCATTGTCAACAACCAGTTCACCTTGTTTCAAATCCATTAACACTTAGCTTCTTTATAATACTTTTTACGTTTACTACCTTAAAATCGAAGATGGGTCATTATACATAGAGATCAAGGTAGAATCAGAGAGAGGAAAATCACATATTTAAATTCCATTACGAGAATTACTTGTTATTCAGACGGCGATAGCTAGCTAGACGTCTATCACGTTGGCACATCTGCCTATTATATTTGGTGAAAAAAGCGAGGAGGAGCTTATTTGACTGAGATAAGGGTTAGCCCTCAGATGTGACCTCCCCTCAGATAATTTTGAGTCGCCGGAAGAATTCACACCAACGTCTAACCATCATCATATCATCCATCACACAAGAGTCCCTACGTATGGGATAAGAGACAGAGTAGAGCCCCATTTCTATCTTGGTTTAGACTCACTACATACCTCTTTCGCTTTATCCACATTCATCAGTAATTTCATACATTTCAAGTACTCTGTATTTCCTATCCTTGACTGTCCGATCGATCGAGGATGTTGGAACGTGGTCTTCCTCTGGCCTTTTCACCACTTTCGCATTATGCATCTTAACTCATATTTTCTTAATGTCCAAACCAACCCCTCTATCCGACGTCCGCTATAAAAAAGTTGTTTGAATTGCGACTCAAAACTACCTAGCAATACATACTACTTTTTCTACATTCAATATCGTATTTGGATCCCAGCTTAACACCTGTTGAAAATTGGTATATGTATAAAGAGTAGGAAATCAAAACAATTTTGCAGTTGAAGAGATATCCGAGTTGTAGTTGGTCTGGCCGGCGTCACTCACTCGGCGGGAGAGCGAAAAGCGAGCGGTGATGCAGTGGTACAAAGATATTATGTCGGCTATTTATAGCTGACGAGCATTTCAGGCGTGCCGCATGAGGTATGGTACTTACGAAATAAGCATAAGCATTTGTGATTTTGTCTTATCTTTGGTGTCATTCCATGAACAATGTAAGAATTAGTCTGTATTTGTCTTTGGAAAAAAAACAGAAAACTCTTTAATTTTATAACATTATTTAATGAAATAAAATGACTCCTCATGAAGTCTGGCCTCTTCAATTCCAAGCATACCAAATCCAACATCATATCAATCATAATCAACAAATCAATCATATTTTACCGTTTATTTAGTAAGAATTGTGGCATATTATATACTTTATGACAAATTATTGGCCGTTTCTCAATATTTGTTTTTTTTTCGGAGACTGGGAATTGGTCCGAGTTGGCTGATACTTGGTCGGAAGCGTTGCGAACGACTACACGGTGCATCGAACGCGGTGAGAGCGGGGTCGTTGAACTAGCGGCATGTGGATTTGTTCACTTTCGTACCAACCAACCTAATCGCACAAATCTACAAATTAAATTATGTCTTTAAAGCAAAGTCAGGACGGTCTGCGCATTGTAGGTAAACTCTATGTGTAACATCCGGAAACCTATGCAGGTTTCCTCTCGTAGAAGCGTTTTTTGTAAAAACGTATGAGAAGAAATTAAAAGACGTAAGTACACGCATACACGTACATACGTATAGTCGCGCTTGAGTAACGGCGATGGACGCGCCTTCTGTCACATTGCCTTCCCCATCGGGGACCCTTGTGGGTATCCGTGAAGATATCTGTGGCAGATATACTTATGTAGCACTAGCTTCGCCCGCAGTTTCATCTGCGTATAATTTTATGTAATTTATCGTTTTTTCTTCGACAATCATTTAACAAAATATAATCTTAATCTTTCCTCATTATAATATTAGTTTAAACATACTATTTACGTAACTATCGGCATGGTCTACGCTCAAGGTTGTAAGTAGACGTGTACGTACATCGTATTCTACTTGTGTAGGAACGTACGCGGGTCAATATTAGCTAAATAACTGCTGGTTTTATGTACATACTAGCTGTCCCGCCCAGCTTCGCTCGGGTGAAAAAGTTAAATTGCCCGTAACACGATCCGACACACAGAAAGCTTCGCCCGGGTAAAAAGGTAAAATTCTTGAAACTCGATCGCAGCGCCACCTATCGGGTCCAATTTAATATAGCCTATGTTACTCGGGGATAATGTAGCTTTACAAAAATGAAAGAATTTTTGAAATCGGTCCAGTACTTTCGGAGCCTATTCATTACAAACAAACAAACAAATCTTTCCTCTTTATAATATTAGTATAGGTATAGATTATAAGAAAAGTTCGATCGCTAAACATTTATAACATAATATGCTCATGCATGTTCCTGTTATACTCTCGTTTCCTCCCTCGTTCAAGATCTACGCCCATACCCTATCTATATCACCAAACGATGAAAAATATCCTCTGTACTATAATGTACCTATTTGGACAATGAACATGGTAACCTTTATGTAACTATTTATGCCCTTATGCTACAACTGGCATATGGCATCATAGTTGTACGTGGATAACCTTACTACAAACGTATGTTACCCATTACAATAAAGAAGATAATAAATTATATCTATGACTATTTTGTGATTTTTCCATAGAGGTAGTGTTTTTTTACTTTTTAACCTATTACCTCCTATGTATATATAATATTGTATTACTATGTATATTTTGTATATACTTTTACGCCTGCCTACCCAAATACATATATCCTAGAATATACCTTCTATACTATCAATAACATCAGTTTAGAAGGTATTCTACAGGAAGATTAACATAATATAACATATGAGTTGGATCACAAAACATGTATCTCATTACGTATAGGGAGGTCAAAGAGATTGCGTTGGACAGGATAGAAGCAGTCATCACCATCAGACACGCAAGCAAGAGTCCAGCTCTTAAATGTATGTTGACGAGAAGGACTTATAGGTCCAGCCTAGTTTAGAAATTGAGAACAAATACGTATAAGGTATAGTCTTTGTGAAACAATAAATATTCATTATTTATTTAAGTAAGTACTATTACTACAAATTCTAACGGTTTTGTATATTTATGTGAAGATCTGGGGAAACAGTTGCAGTCTCGGGACTACTTCACACCCTACCTGCCTGCGTGTTTATAGTTCTTCTCTGAATGCATGTTTGTTTACATTTTTTACATTATACGTATAGTAATAACTAAAAAGAGACGGATACGGCATGAACGGACGTGAACCTCCTTATTAGCGCAAGTAAATTAATAGTTATGTACGTAGGTATTTGTAGACGGTGGTGGTTCGGATTTAAATTATATATTACAATCGTTCCAACGATTTTCATACCGATGTTTTCTTACCTGAAAATATTAACTAGAAAAGTACATACCTACTTATTCCTTTATTTCATCATATGTAGAAAAATAGTGTACATATAAACTTTGTAACTGTTGTATAGTAGGTCTATTTACATAATATACTAGGTACAATACGTCCTCAAGGTCAATGTAGAAAACGACCTAGCAGTAACGACCTGACCACAAAAAGTTAATTCTCTTGGCAAAGCGTACCAACCAGTTCTATTAGTTATTTTTATAATTATTTACGAAATCTCTTAGAATTTATATGCGGCGTTACGATGGAAGTTCACAGAAAATATGGACCTCTTCGATTTTCAAGCTCCTGGGTTAATATTCTTGGGGTCGCACGGAAAAGAATGTCTGTATGTATATGACCATGAAATGACTGAAAATCCACAGGAATAAAAAAAAAACAGTCTGTGTCTTCTGTAATCATATATGAGGTCTGTAAGTACCCGACTGCTTAACAAGTTCGTAAGCTAATAATTCTAGTTCTTTCTAATGATAACCGTCACTATGAAACTAAATATTATGAATAAAACTACTGACAAATTTACTTAATATAATGATTGAGCATTCTCTATTACCTGAAGCTCCTTATTCTTGTTATCTTTGAGTGATGCTGCTCTGATAACACCAGCTTTCCATCCCCATTCAGAAACTTTATTCACATTAATTTTTGTCACACCACTCACAGCAAGAAATCGTTTGCCAACTAGATCTTCACGGTATTTATAGGCCATAACGAACTCCACAATCACATCATTCACATTAAAAACTACACAAAACAATCGTCAAGAAACTCTGCATTAACTCACTACGCGTCACACTCTCCGTTGAGCGAAGGGAAACTACGTGGAAAACACAAGAAACCTTTTTGCGGAATGTAATGTATATACTACTCATTTCAAACATGATGACGGTGTATTGGGAATACTTTAGCCCTAGTAACATTACAATTTAGTAGCATTATACTGAAACTTGTTATAAGCGTACGAAAATAAAATGGTCCTACAAATGTGAGACTTACTTAATTCTGAGAAGCTCTTGTATCTGTTTGGCTTATAGGCTTTCTAGGAACGAGCACTTTAGTTTCTTAATTAGATAAGAGAGGGCGCTGTTTTCAACTATTACCATTGGAAGATTGGCGATGGATTCGAAGAGCTGTTTTTGCTTGGTTTTGGGATAAGAATATATATTGGTTTGGACAGTTGTCAAGTATTAAATAGTAGTCTTTGTTGTCAAATTCCTTGTTTGCAAACTAAGAAATTATCTATGAATCTTAATGAGTGAGAACTTATTTTCATAAGGAGACAACGAAGATTATTAAGAAAATAGCGTGATATATAATAATTAACACTTGTCAAATTTTGCCTGTCTAGGATCAAGTTAAATATTTGCGGCATTTAAAACTCTGGGACCTTGGGGTCCTGAGGCTCACAATTTTTTTAAAGAGGTCTCGTGTTGTCTAATCTAGGTCTGTAGTGTCAGGCCGGCTGGAGCCTATCTCGCTCAGAGAATCAGCATTGCTTTGCTATCCAGCGTAGCAATGCTGCTGGTCTTCTTGGTACGTTGTCAAATATTTTACATGTAAGTAGTTAGTTATACAACGGTTTTTTGTAATTATTGTTAATTGTTGTTATTGTAAATAAAATTACAAATATACAAAATAATATATTCACAGTGTATATATATAGTTAAATATTATAGTTTTCAATCAAAGTTGTGAAGGCGTGAGGATATCTATGTTGTCATAGTTGCTGTATTATATAGAAGTAAGGTTTTGAAAAAAATATCCTATATCGATGGAAGGAAAGGACTCGTTAAATTTATTCAACCTCAAAATCAATAAATTATAATAAATTAAATAAAATTTGTATGTCGATGTCATACAGTGGTTTGACCAAATGTATGAGCAAAATACATAATACATATTGAGTTCCGGGAGAGAATTTTAATCTTGTCAATTTGAGACCCACAGAATAAATAAGCACTACTCTATCGATAGATGTCAAACCGCTGTCAATGTACAAACATCTATAATATTGTCAAAACACTGTCCAACCAACCCCAAACCTTACCAACATGGCGGTGTGAGAGTTTTTATTGGGTGGTTGTGTTTGTTTTATATTGTGAATTATTCGTGAATTATTTCTTATGTGATTAAATATGATATCGTCGATAATCTCCCGACTGGTCATGTAAGTATTTTTTCTTTTTTTTTCATTTCTTCGGGAAAATGACGTTTCATTATTTTATTGCATTTCCTTTGTTTTCGATATGGAAGTCGATAGTCTGAATGCATCTGTTCGTTTTTTATGACAATTCAATATTTATCTTCTGATAGTGCTATTACACTTCCAGAGTTTTTAAGTCGTTCGATTCATTGACTCTTTGTCCTTGCAGCTACTTCCCCCATGTCCGTACTTATATTGGGTAGCTAATAACTAGATATCTTTATAACATTATTACAAATTCCTAAAACTTGCAGGTATTCTTTAAATTATCTTAAAGCCTCAAAAAGTACATTATTTGACTAATGATCTTTGGTTCTATCTATTTGGGTTGGTCTTATTAATCACTTATACAGTCATTACAAACCAATTAATTCTTAAGTCATTACAAACCAATTAATTTTATCATGCTAGATTAAAAAAACTTATACTTAATGTCACAATTTGGAGATAGCTAAATTAGCTACTGCTAACCTCACAATGCTCTGCAAAGCCAAAGCTAAGCCATAATTGGCTCTAGAGTAATTATTTTACACATATGTATATAGAATAGATTCAATATTTTATAAATATCTAATATATGTATATCCTCACGCCTTCCCACAGGGTCCCCCAAGGGGTAGGCAGAGGTGTATAGGTGTATTGTGTGATAAACACAAGTATTAGTCTTAGATGTTCTATGTATTTATGTATACATCTATCTACATAAGTATGTATATTATTGTCTATTTTCCATAGTACAAGCTTTGCTTAGTTTGCGACTAGATCAATTTGAGTGGAATTGTCTCAAGGTAATCATGAATATTTTACTGCAACTTAATTATCCATAGTATAAAAATGATAAAAGACTTGCAAGATAAACGAACATTGAATGCCCTAATTCATTGATTGAAGATGTATTTTAAAGTGAATGGTTGTCTAATATTATACATTGAAAAGAAAAGAGATTTTTCTTAGCAGGTGTATTTTATAAAAAGCTGGTGCAACATGTACAACACTTCTACAAAGTCACAAGTACTGACATTGAAGTTTGATCTTGCAGTAGGATCATGGTCTTCTGTTACACAGGCATCTTTGCAATAAATACCTGTTTTGTCAACCTCTCTTCACTCCTATACTTTCTTTTGCATAATAGTTAAAATTATAGGTTAGTTATGAGATTTGTTAATGTAATTTTTTATGCCATTTTACAAAAAACACTTCTCTGCAGAAGTGTTACAGCACCTCTGTTGCGGCATGCATATTTAGGTGCCTATCAAACAAATTGTGATACCATCATTAAGAAGCTGTACTATGCATATTAGTCTATATATATATATATATATATATATATATATATATATATATTATATTATATATGTTATATGCAATAAACTTATGAGAAATATTGCATTTTAATTGTAACTAAATGCAAGTAAATACTTTTTTTTATATATTTAATAATTTATTTAGGACTAAGCATGATTATATGATATGATATAGCTAATATACCGATTACGCATTTATGAAGGTAAGAAAGACCTATTATGGTTTAAAATTGGTGGGAATAATATGAATGTGTGTATTGTATAGCTACCATTATTATCAAACACATGTTTAACTAGTTACCAATCTAGCCCACAATTGGCAATAGTCCAACATCTTTAGTTTATGATGGGCCAGCAGTCCCGAAAATTGGCATCTGTGTGCCTTTTATTATTATATTCACCTTCAGAAAAACAAGCAGCTTTTCAACAATACAGTACCTACTCACTGGTTGATTACGTCTGCCTTTATGTGCTTCATATTACGTTTTTTTATGTATTAATAGTATCTGGTTTGTACTGAAAATCTATTGTTATGTGACGTAGAACAAAGAATTGTTTGAGGCGTTGGGGAATTCGTCATCAGGGTGTCCCGACTCCCGGTGCACTGCCGGGTGCTATTTTGGGCCCGGCCGTTCGCCTCTGCTCTGGAGCGAAGAAAGCTTTAGTCTGTGGCGCTCCCGGGTTGCGCTCGCGTCGTTCTTCTATGCTGCAGCAGTGAAGTGCGTTGACACCTAACTGTAGTGTGATTCATTGGTCGACATTCGATCTTCGCAAGTGTTATTAGTGTCTGTGCGCATAGTCTGCGTTGGCTGTCAGGAGGTCGTACACCTTGACAGCAACGTTGTTCTCATTGAGAACACTTGTCTGACCATTTTAGGAGTAGGTCTCGACTCAGTTACATATACCTTTACCCAGTTTTGCGGGTGAAATAAATTTTGTAACATATTTCAATATGTCTTCACGCACAAAACTCGACATAAGAATAACTATTTATTATGAAGATCATGTTGTTGTGATATACATATAGTGGTATGTAGTACAATTGTATACATGTACTTGTCGTATTGTTATAACCTACAAAGTGTTACAAGTAATGTTTAGTATACATTTAAAAAAAAAACTACCTAGGTATTTTCACATTATAGTGTGAACCGTAGTAGTCTGTTGACCACATTTTTGTTACCGCCATAAATTAACAGCAGCGATATATAATGTTGTACAAAAATGATAAATACTTATTTTTTATTGGCTTTCCCTATCTCTCCTTTCACTATCTCTACTTCTGTCTCCACCCTCACTATGCATTAATTTTCCCTCACTATTCTGCAGATGCAAATGCTTTGGGAGCATTTGCATAGTTAGGATAGCAGTCAGTCCTTTCATTAATCTAAAGTATTTAAACAATAAAGGTACATATCTATTTTCGTTTGCCTACGTATAAAAATGTCGATATGTGTATGAAAACTAAATTTGAACTTAACGAAGCTTGAGCTCCTTATGATCAAGGTGTTTACCATAACGAGTTGACATTCATATCAATCGGTCTCATTTTAACACGAATTATTCTATAACTGGCTGTTTGACGGTTAAGGATAAATTTTAAAATAAATCCACTCTATCCATGCTTGAAACGTATTCTAAACTGTTGTTATCAACAAGAACAAGTTGTTTTCAACAATCACCTCAGTGATTTGAAATCGTAATGAAATGCCATGCTTGAGCGCTTCTTACAAAAGACAGGAAGTTATATTAGTTCACCGTGTTTTTAACTAATGCGTTTTTGATGCTCCGTACAAAAATACACTAGCGTTAGAAAATATTAAAATTCACGGCTAGATGGGACAGGACTCGCGGTACCAATACAATGCTGCATATTGTTTAGTCACGATATTTTCCTGAGGCGAACAGCTTAGACTGCGAATTGAATTGAACCGTATTGAATTTCATGCCCTATATATCAATGCAGGAGACATGAATGCGAAAGGAGGTAATCTCAAGTTGTGTATGATTGATAAAACAACTCCATATTTAACTTACGTAGGCTGCAAAATAAAAGACTAATGTTTGTTCCTCGTAATTCTTGGTGAGGCCAAAACAAGGGCAAACTGAACGCATATTACTTATTGTTGAAGAACACCATCTGGCGTGGCCACAGAGGTTTTTATTTATTTATTAAGGTACACCACAGTACATATACATATTACGAAAATTAATAATAAACATTGCCACACAAATAGGTCTAATATATGAACCAATTATACGTATACACAACACTTAATGAATTAAGTATATAAAGTGGTGATAAAATAACAAATTTACATGAATAACGCTAAGTTAACCGGCCACCTTTAACTGATTGTTACATCGACCCTGAAGGAACGAGGTTCTTTCTGATGAGTACGCACCTTTTATGGTCACCAATAACAGTACTTGACGCATGCGTGAAAGGATGAAACCGATTCACCAATGCTAATTAATATTACAGGATGCATCGTCGTTCACGTTGTTAGAATACAGTGGGGTTAATGTTGTAAGAATAGATAGTAATAGGACTGTTGTCTGTAACTTAGTTTTATTTCTTATAGGTAATTAGGTATGTATATACCTACTTTTTGGCTGGACGTGGTTACATATTAACCGTTGAAGAAATGTTTGCATTATTTTCTATGCATCATATAGGATATCACTGCACAATAGACAATAAAGCGTTTTACACAAAGTTTAGCTATATCAATAACTCACTTGAGAATAGATCGAATAAACCTTTTTAAAGCAGTCCTCTGAGATTACAAGGTAAACAACATGAAATAGTTTATTGCTATTAGAGAGCAAGCCTCTGAAGTAAAAAGCTAGAGAAATTCACATATATAGTTCTTCTTACCCACATTAGTAATATGCGAAGAAAATTGTATTTAAACGTGTGGAAAAACGGTCGTGGGCAGTGTCATATAAAAAATATTTTGACTAGGTCTAAAAAATAATTGAATATATACCCGTTTCCCCCGGTCTCTTTGAAGTTTCAAAGCGAAAACCAAAAGTAATGTATGCGCCACGGACGTATCCGTGTTGCACTTTAATTTATTATTATTTTTGAATATACAAAACAAATATTACATCAAAGTAAAACGGTAAGCACCAATTACTTCATTTTCATAACTTGCCGTATCGACATTTTTATACGCGTGATCCAAAAATTCTGACTATAAATTGAATCCATTGATGTCGATCGGAACATCGAGCACTGGAAATGCATCGTGTTATTGAGGTTCTTGACCCATATGATACTTTTTATTTTTATACTCAAGTAGACTATATTATAACCGGTTGTTTTTCGAGCGATGAGTTTCGAAAGTCATCTATTTTTTAACTTGTTCTCTCATATATTTCCTTGCATTTCTCATACAACTATTGAAGGTTTATTGTTCTGCTTTATTTCACAGCAAATTTACACCACCGCCGTTGCCATAGTAGGCAGGTAACTGTAGTTGCGAATGTGTAAACGTATCAATAATTAATTAATCTATACAGCAAATATATGTACATATTGGTTGCACAGTTTTTCCTTAAGCTTTAACAGAACTTTTCTTATGCATGTTGAATAATACTTATACTCAACTCAGGGCAAGTTTAAAATTTTGACCTACATGATACAGAAGTATTTCTGTATTACGAAACCTGCAAACATGCTTTTAATGGGCGTACACTAGTTATTTTGAATGAGTACCACAACTAGTGCTACTCATTCGGCTGGGAAATTAGGACAGATGGCTGAAATTTCCTGCTTATTTTAGGATTTAGGTAGTTGTGAAACCGAATCGAAACATGTGCGTGCGCGCTCGTTTTGCACGATGATGATCTAGTTTTAGCTACTTTTGGTGCGTTCCGCTTCGTTTATAGAGCAGATTCTACAATTCTGCTTCATATTTGTTTAGAAACGTATCTAAAACATATAGTGTTATCTTACTTATTTATAAATGCTTGCTACAACTATAAGCAAAATATATTAAAATTGGGATTGCAAAATGTTGGGTTGGTTATTTATACACTTCTATTTACGACACATTAATAACATTTTAAATTAATTAATATTCAATAATTTCGGTTAGAGTTCAAGGAGCAAGTTTTATTATAATTTCGACGCGGGCCCCCTTTTATATAATTTAATTAAGCTCGGGATAACAAAAGAAAGACACATGTATGATTATTTCTCTTTATGTTGCAAAGCGATACAAAGGAATATTTGATTACGTATCTAATACAATCAATCTTTGTCTCGCTAGAACAAAACATCTATGATTGCTGTTGCACTCTACACTTGCACATATCTATAGCATCAGTCGTGCATATGCTTCGCAATTGTCTTGTTTATTTTAAGACGCCCAGAATCAAGAGATCCGTCATTCCAGCCTTTATATGTCGGATTAAAGGGTTGGGGTGTTTCAATATAGATTGGTGCAGGCTGAACGCCTTGCCGCGTTGTTCATTTATCGTGCATTAATCATTCTCTGAAACTACTTCTGCAATGCTTGCATCCTTCTTGTTATCAAATCTTGGTGATACGTGGTGACAATGTAATTGTACCATTGATTTTTAGCTGGTCTAATCTCTCGATGCAATTTTATTGTAGACTAGCTGTGCCCGCGACTTGGCCGCGTGGAATTCAATTAAAAAGTTATTGTTCAACTTCTTACAATGAAAGTAGCCTAAGTTACTCCTTATTACATCAGCTATCTGAAAGCAGCAGCCAGTGAAAGTCCCATTAAAATCGGTCCAGCCGTTTTAGAGATTAGTCGGAGCAAACAGACAGAGACAAGAGAGAATGTACCGTGTATGCATTTAGTAAAAAGCTAATATTTTATCTGTGATAATTTTTAAAGAGCCGTGGTGGCCGAGAGGTTCGAGCAGTTGCCTGCGACGCAAAGGTCGCAAGTTCGAATCCCGACTGTACCAATGAGTTTTTCTGAACTTAAGTACAGTGATTAGTCACACCACGAGCTTTACGGTGAAGGAAAACATCGTGAGGAAACCTGCGTACGTCTGAGAAGAAATTCAAAGGCGTATGTATAGTCGTGCTTGAGTAACGGCGATGGACTCGCCATCTGTCACGTTGGCACCTAATATACCTCTGGCGGAAAGTGGGTGTGTGGGTATTACCCATACACCTCTGCCTACCCCTTCGGGGACCCTTGTGGGAGGGCGTGAGGATATTTATTTATTTTTATTTTATCTGTAAGTAGTTAGTTTCACCTGTTCTTTGTAAATATTGTTAATTGTTATTATTGTAAAAAGCGGTTATTTTAATATTTATAGATTTCCTTACCTAAACTATTTAAACGATTAGGATTATTTCTGTTAAGTAAGTAAAGATATTAGAATGAATGCAAATATTTATTTTCCCGTAAGAATGTTTTTTCGTCATATTTTATCAATTGTTGCGGCTCTTCATTATTTTCGACTTGGCAATGACCGCTGACCACCCACTTACCTACACCATTAATATACGACAACTGTGTGAAAGAAACGAATTGTTTATACTTCTTGCGAAAGGTTTATGGCAGAATTGAATTTCGCGGTTTACTGTAAAAAATTAGGACCTAATCTAATCGATGCAATTAACTCCAAGGGCGTTTTGTGAATTATTTGACACTTTTCTATTAAAATCTTTTGTACAAATTGCCTCACTGCTTCAGTCCATAAGTCGATAAGTTACCTTGCAATGCAACAATTGATATGTTTATACTATATCTCATTTGCTTGATCGCATACTACCTTATCGCACGCCCATATAGCTGAATTGAAGCAGTTCCAGTCAATTTTTAATTTGAAAAAAAGAACAAAGAATTTCGTATATGCAGATACATTTTACATTAACTTAATATAATTCGTTGTGCGTGGACAGACACTAATAACATACATTAGCTCATAGAAATGTGCTGGTAGAGTACCAATGGTGTGGTTACTGTATCCATGGAAGCAGAGAGCGCGCGCGGTTACCGTGACGACAGCCCTCGCCTGCCGCCGCTGAGCCTCGGCCTGTCCAGCGTCCGGTCCATTGTCAACAAGCTCGAGACGGAATACACTCGTGTCATCGCCACTGCTGCTCTTAAAACTGGCCGCGAACTCGTAAAATACGACGCGAGCATCGACGAAGGATACCACGATTACGATGACTCCTCTTTCGGCCACTCGAGAGAACGAGTATGGCGTAAATTCGTGGTGAATTTGACAGTGGCCCTGAGCAGATGTATCCCTAGTGTTACATTAGGAAATTTTGGTGTTTTGGCCGTCACCACCGGACTTGTCGCTCCGAAGATGATCTCTTACTTGATCCTGTATCCATTTTGCAGATTGGTATTCGGGACGCTCTATCCGGCGTACGCATCATATAAAGCAGTACGGACGAAGAACTTGAAAGAATACGTAAGTATTAACGCTTTTTCGTTTAAAGAACCAAAATTATCGTGTTGAAATGTATTTACACATTGTAATAGTGTAACATTAAATGCTCCAGTAATGTACCAACTACAATGGCCTTGTTACGGATGCATGCTCACGTTGTTTGAAACGCTTCGGTTCAGTCGTGTCCTTTACCTTGTTCCTAATACTTATCCTATATTATGAGTAATGATAATTAGAGACTACAGTTCCTTGTGGACTTACCTATGTTCATGCTATACTAACTTTGCCATATAACATATCCTTTATGTTAATCCGGTAATGTATATCTATGCCAAATATCATCTAACTCCGTTCGGTCCTACTGGCGTGATTGAGTTACAAACGAACATCCTCACAAACTATCGCACTTATGATATTAGTTCGATACAAAAAAAACCGGCCAACATTTTTTCAGAAACACGAAAACTACTGAACATTTTCGAATGCTTGAACTCGTGTTGGTTAAGATTTATGACAATATTCTGACCAAATTGAATAGCATGAAAATGTTTTGTGTTCCTGAAAATAAAACTTAACTGAGAACTCAGGACACATTACAGCAGATGAAAATAGATTCATGTTCAATTGGTCTTTCCGTTTCACTCATTGCGCATATACATTTTTGCTTGTTATTTGTCAAAGTATATTCAGATAGCATTTTCCTTAAATTCATAGTGACTAGTAGTTTGGTTATGTTTTGTAGGTTTTGCATACGCTTGTACGATGATAGAATTTAATCTAGTTGAAGTATTTGGCCGCCGTGGTGGCCGAGCGGTTCGAGCAACACAAAGATTGTATGTTCGAATTCCGACTGTACCAATGAGTTTTCTGACCTTAAGTACAGTGATTAGTTAAACCACGAGCTTCACGGTGAAGGAAAACATCGAGAGGAAACCTGCATACGCTTGAGAAGAATTTCAAAGGCGTATATATTGTCGTGCTTTAGTAACTTTAAGAACTTTAACATAATTCCTGTATTGAGCGTAAACATTCAACATTTATATTGATAGTTTCTGATCCTACTGTTAATTTAATTTCAGGTAAAATGGATGATGTACTGGATAGTCTTTGCTCTGTTTACGTGCACGGAAACGTTCACGGACATGTTCCTCTCCTGGTTCCCGTTCTACTACGAAGTGAAGATTGTACTCGTTCTGTGGCTCCTCTCGCCGGCTACCAAGGGCTCCTCCATCTTGTACAGGAAGTTTGTGCATCCGGCGCTATGTAGAAGGGAACAGGTAAATTTGTGCGAAATTTTAACTCACCTTCACTTGGTATCCAGCAGTTCAGGCACTTCACCTGTGTACGTCACATTTAGGTAAAGTCTTCGTAATCGTGGCAAATATATTTATATTCATTGGGAATATTGCACATCGTCAATGTTTTAATAAATAAGTATTATTATAGCGATGTGTGGGAAGAGGTGGTCCACATTGCGACAGATTTCCGTCCGTATATCCATACATTTTTACTTCGAACTGGTATAATACTGTCTGTCTAAGTAATGTTTGCATTCCCCAATTCATATAAAGTTTGTAATGTTTTCAGGAAATAGATGAGTATATAGCGAAGGCCAAAGATCAGGGTTACCACACTGTGCTCAACTTGGGCACTAAAGGCGTCAACTATGCCACAACTGTTATCATGCAGACTGCCATTAAGGTGAGTCCTTTTTTGAGCACCATCATCAATCAAAGTTTTATAAACGTCCGTTTTATAAATTCACACCCATATTTTAAATGTTAACGAAACGATTTGCAGCTGTGACTGAGAATCATTTGTTTTATAAACAACCTAATAAGGGTAATGGTGGACTTAACCCTCAACAAAACACTGGTGCAAAGTGTTAATTAGTTGAATAACTCAATGTTGTTTTGCTGCCAATTAGTTGATGAATCATAGGTATATAGGCAAATAAAAAGAAGCGACGGTGTGGCATGTCTGATTACAGTGTGTAATGCGGATAACACGATCAGTTAGCTAGCTGAAGCGTCACTTGCACGCGGTGTTAATTTTCTTGCACAGCTTTTGCAAATTGTCACATTTACACTGTAAAACTTCATCCGAATGTTGTATGTCTGCCATCAGGCATGCCCGCCATTCGAAATTCAAGCCCTCACAAGTTAAAATGACACAAGCTTTACATAATTTGTTTTTTTTTTTTACTTTATTAACACGCTTTTTTAATTTTTCCCCCTCCAACCTTTTCATTTCCAAAATCCTTTCCGTTGGTGGTTCACGCAGAACTTCAATCTGCCGATTCCCGAGCAGGGCATGGAAGCGCGCACTAGGCAGGCCATTACGGGGCGCGACCTGACTGACGGCTACCCAGACATGTACGAGGATCTTGAGTACCAGCGCAGTCAAGAGAATACCCTGCCGGGCATTGTAGATATAGTAGAGTTGGACAGCGGGGATCGTAGCTCGGATTACCGTGGTGACGGCGACGTCGACGTCGACGACCCAGACTATGAGCCAGACCATACCTCGGCACGCAGTCGGGGCAATGTCGTCCGAAAACGTAAAGTCGCCAAAGAAAAGAGACCTCGCAGCAAATCTAGGGGACGCAAAACTAGAAGTCAGACAGAAATAACAAAAGACGAAATCCTGGTTGACTAAAAAGCTACCCCTTCGAACGGAACTCCACTGTGATCCATTAACGAATTAAGGCAGAGACTAGGGTACTCGGTTGTATTTTAAAGAATCTTGTGTAACCAAATCTTCATGTTAACCTTCAACTCTACATTGCTTATTATACGACGCAATGTAAGAGATAGTTGTATTTTATAAGTTTGGTTTAGTTTAATAATCACAGTCCGATCTCGCTGAATTTACTCAAGTCTTTCGGTTTAGTTAGACATGTGAATAGTTTATTAGGTAGGGTTATCGTTCAGACGCGCAAGTCGCGTGGCAGCCACGAGAATTTTAATACCGTTGCTACGATATACGGCTATGAAACAACATTTTTAAATACTATATTACTTTTTATTATTATAATATTTTATATCTTGTGTTGGAATTCGAAGTTGTACAATCAATTAATAGATGTCTTGCTCATCCGTACCTTCACCTGTGTTCTTCTCTCCCACTGAGTAGAGTTTAGTCTTTCTATTAAATCTCATCTTGTATGTATAAAATATTTGATTTGGCCGTCCACGAATATTTGGCATTTTTGTTTCTCATTCCTTTAAATAGCGTTTTTTCGTTGTATATTAAATTTGCACAATCTCAAAGGATTAAGTAATTTTTTTATGACCGCATGACGATTGATCAAAGACTAAATAATTATCTAGATGTAAAGTACGCATGTAATGAGGGTGAAAAATGTGTGTTGTGTTATTTAGATTTAGTACCGTGTGACTGATTTCTAGCTAATATATTTTCGATGTCTAAATAAATTGTGATTTCTACCAGTATCTGTTTTGTTTTCCATACATCACCATTAGTCGTAAACACATTTCAACCTGCTTTAGGAGATCGCTTGTGCTTAGCCATTCAAAGCTTATGTAACAAATAAAAGGCGGGCTGGAATCACGTAAGTATCTACTTTTAATTTACGTTAATTACATAATAAACTTAACCTTTTACGAAACACACAGATCATGAAAAGTAATATAACTCATTAAAATTATATTCAGTTTAAGTGTACACGACATAAAATTCCCTAATACCTAATATATTTTACATATATGTATCAATAACATTATGGATTTGATTACACTCTTAAGTTCTTATGTATTGTATTATCTTTTTAAAGATATCCATAAACTGTCCACTTTACCCTATCCATAAATAATTGTTTGATCGACCAGGGTGGTGGCGGTCTGGTGCAGCAAATCCGCAAGAGTTATAGTCTCTCGGACTTGACTGAGTGCGAGCCGCGCGAGGAACGCGGCAGTGACGAGGCTGACGACGTACTATCCGAGCCCAGGGTCATCAAACGTGTTGTTAAGACGTAAGCAAGCTGAACCACTATGTACAGATAGAGCCATCCACGAAGACGCGCCCCACCCATGTCTCCTCGAGGTGTGGGGGGGATGCGGGAAGTATGACCCGAGTCTATTAATTGTAGTGTGCGTGTGCAACTCATTTTATTGTTCGCGTAGGTACCTCCCGTCCTAAAACTGGGACAAAAATGTTTCTTTCGCCATTCCTGTTGGGTGGTATATCGTTAAATAGCTTTTAAATAAATTGTAGGAGTACGTTCAGAACGCTTTTCGATTTATAGTTCCACTTACAAAATATTAAGCTTTAAAGCTGTAATTTCAGTCCCCCCCTACCAGCTTCTGCCTACGTATTTGGGACTATTTTAAGCAGGTAATAACAATATATTTGTGTCTTAAAGTATTAAATAAGGAAGCCGACGAGAGGAGGATTACAAAAATTTTAGAGGTTGTACAAAATAAAATAAACTTTTGTTGGCAGTGGTTATAACACCCGCCGCAGTGCTTCAGAGTCCAACAGCCGATCGCCTATGTACTTTCCCGAGGTGGATGTGGACGTGAGGGGCGCACGCTCCAGAACTGGTGAACCTGATTTCAGGTATACCTTCTTCAATCTAGTGAAGTTATATTCAATCAATGATCAAGTTAGACGGGCTGTTAGACAAAGGTCCGCTCTGTTTCGGATTATTTGAATATTTTAATTTAGTTTTATATGGAATGCCTTAATTGCTCATTTCGACGTGTTTGTAAGTGTTGCATAACTGAAGCAAGCAAAGCATTTGTCGATGTATTCCAAACCAACTGATTTGTTTTTTGTTGATATACATATATGTAAATATCTTCGCACCCACAAGGGTCCCCGAAGAGATGAAGTGTATAGGTAGTACCTACCCACACAACCACTTTCCGCGAGAGATATATTTTAATTGTCAACGTGGCAGATGGCGAATCCATCGTCGTTACTCAAACACGACTATACATACGCTATTGAATGTATTTAAAATTAAATAATTTGCCTTCATACGGTGGTCGGTGTTACCATTATCAAATTAATTGATTAAAATGTTGTACCTCAATATCGTCAATATCCTATTCAAGTTGCTGTATGCGCCGGTGTAACGGATAAAATAAAAATCCTCATAGTTACATGCGAAAAAATTTTAGTGATGTATTGAGAAAGCCTTATTTTTCTTTTACCTTTTCAGCCACATAAAGTCTACTGAGGACATAAGTTCAGGATACTCGAGCGCTGACAACTCTGCATCATTGACGCGCACGGCTTCATTGGGCGCCCGCGCACGCGCCCGAGCTTCGAAGACTACCATCACTCCCATCAAGAGACCACAAGCCGCCGAGGTCTGGTAACATTCCTACAAGATTTTGGTCGACCAACAATCCTTAGTTCATATTTGCAAACTTGAGAATTTTAGTATATGCTGAATAATCACAGGGAATAGCGAAGATACCCCATGACCATCACAGGAGTTAACAAAAATGCCCGTTCAACTGCGGTCGCGATATCTTGTTCGTACATAGATCCCTTGGCATTACCAACTTGGGTAATACCCGTGCGTCAAATGGTAGATAAATATGCTTTTAAAGTTATTAATTCTTTTTTACCTGTTTTTTAAGCTAAAAATGAACTAAGGTTTATTGGTGTAAAATTGAAATGCTGCGTATGTATAATGGATTGAAGTATCAATATTTGATGAGAACATATTTATAAACATTTACAAACATAATTTTAAATATTCCACGAATAATATAGAATATGTATTAGACCATTTCAGTAATATTTGGGGAGCTGCTATAAATTTAATAATTTGTCTTCCATTCGGATGACATTGGTCACTGTAATTAATTCCCATGTTTGCCATACCGTAAATGTATTTATATAAACGATTTGAAGTAGGTGCATTTTGATTGAATTGGTCTGTTACACTCTGTAACGAATAAATAGGTACTATTTGTAGGAAATACAATTATTATATGTTAGGCAATCACAAGAATTGTTACATTACGTTTTGGTGTAGCTTAAGATAATATGTGACGATTTAAAAAAAATATCTTCATGAAATTTACAATGGTGTATGTGTAAGCATATTTTCACGATGTTAAAACAATATAGCGAGCTTCCCCGCTTTGTAAGTGTCTATTTATATGCGTATAGTCTGCAAAATATTACTTGCGACTTACACTTGGTGTGGCAGGGTAGGAATGGTGCTGGATTCGTACTGTTGTCTCAAATAGGAATGTTTTAAAGTAACAAAGGAGTAAGTACGTCAAAAGAGTCTAATCATAGTCAAAATGCCACAGTATGAAATGGATATAATTTTTAAAAATAAACAATGTTAAAGGTACAAAAAATGTCTTGAGAACCTACTCCGTTTGTGAAATGACACCGATTATTGGCTTTGACATAGAAATTGAATGACATTCATAAATGTTACTAGTGTTAGATATAAAAAGTATTATTGCACGTTACACCGGTCTAGACTTATACTGTTGACAGTTAAACAATTTACTATGCAGTCTGTCCTTGCATTTATTAGCTTGTATTTTTATTGTTTGGGTTTTCTTATTTTGATGTAGACTTAAGTACTTTTTATTTAAAGGAATGTGAAGTGATCATCGAGGAGGTCCACGACGACGATAATTTTGAATATGCAAATATGCCACCTCTAGTTACGCTCCCGTCCCCTTTGTTTTTGTCGCACACCGACCCCCCATTCTTGTACCAATATGTAGGCGATCAAGTAAAAATAATACAAGTACTAGGTAATTATCCCTCAATATCGAGTTCTAATCTGGAAACTAACAATTCAGATAACCGGGACCAAAAAGAAAATTCGTTAAATGAAGCTTTTGTGAAAACATTAGCAGCTGGTAAAGACAATAACACCGATATTTCGGAAAATGTATCAATAGACAATAAAAAAAAAGATGAATATTTGATGACCGACATTCCTAACAAAGGTCTTGTTAAAAACGTATGTATAGAAAATAAATTACATATTCTACATAATGAAAAGATATTACCCGAAAGTGAAAAAGTGAATGACGAAATTGATATGGAGAAGAAAATTAAGTGTTCTATAGTGCAAACTGATCCGTTTATAGATTGTAACACAGATATAAATATATCTGAAGGAAATCTTACATCGCCATGTGCTCTTGATATACCTGTTAATAACGATGAAGACAACGATGCTTCTGAAAGTGATGATGAAGCCTCTTTTGGAACACCAGACGGCTCGCCTAAAGGTAAACGAAAGATGTCAAAAGGCAAATACGGTAAACAAAAAGCACCGCCACCGCCCCATACAGAAAAATCTTCTAATAATAAACTTGATATAAAAGTAACGAATAATACAGAAAGTAGCACATCCCAAGAAAACTTGCTTGATATTATGAAAAATTTTTCGCAAACTAGCTTCAAAGAATCAGAGCTATTTAAAGCCAATCAGATAATTAATCCTATAGCAGAAAATAAAAGACGACACAAGTCTAAATCACCATGTAGAACACCCAAAAGCAATAGTTCTGGCATTGGTAAATTATTGCATCTACCCACCAAACTGGCGTTTTGGCATAAAACTGATGAGAAACCGAAGACAGGTAGCATTTCAACTTCGTCAGATGATTGTAGTAGAAGATCATCGACTGTTGAAAACACATTTGACGAGTTTCAAAGTTGTACCGATCTTAATGTTCTTGTATCTAAGAATCCTGAAAAAATACCAAACGTGGTTGTAAACGCCGACCGAAGTTTTATGAAAGATGAGCCAGACACGAATGATAACATATCACTAGATGTGTTCAACAAAAGTGACGCACTCCAGAAGCTTATTGATGCAAAGCTAGAAAGCCACCCAGAATATAAAAATGTGTCCCTACATGAGGAGATACCAACAACATCGAAAAGTACTGATGTTTGACCACAATCCCAGTCCTTCAACATCTGCAGGAGCAGAATTCCCTATAGTATGTTTATTTTACTATGAGTGTGTTTTACCAATTGCATGTTTTTGTCCCTTTGCATATTCCGCATATATTCACATAATGAACTAAAATTAATTTACTATGACACCAAAGGATACATAGTGTTCGTTTTATTTATACATTGTTTGTATTGTTTTTTTAACCTTTGTATTTCTTTTCATAATTATGATATTGTTTGCCGTTTGACTATTTAGTTTATTCACATACTGTTTTAATGTACGTGTTTATTTGATGTAGGTGCTCTTGGATTTCTATGTATTATAATTTTCTCTACTAACATTATATTTACTTACCTTAATGTTATAGAAATTAACAAGGATATGGTGGCATTTATTGTTAAAAAGGAAATGTCCTTTCTGATCGACTTCTTCAATTGTATTTTATCTTTCCGATTGTCTTATGAATTACAAATAATTTTATCTAGAAGTACATTAATTGATGGAATGCCTTACCTGTATGCACTTGTAGACCACGACTGATGATTTAATGCGGTGCCACCATATTGTGAAGAATAGAAATGCTTGTGCTTTTTTAGTTTTCAATTTACTCATTTTATTTTCAGGCAATGCTGTCGGCCTCTGCTACCATACCACGCGCAAAAAAATCCAATAAAAGAAAAACCCAATAGACAGATTAACCAAATACAAGTATTTATTTCATTTTTCTTCTTTGGACTTATTAGAACGGCTATTTCCTATTTAAATATACAAAGTGTTGGACTTTCATTAAAAAGAAATGATAATTGCATTGTTTGCCTGTTATTCTAGTCTAATGCTTAATTCTAGTTCTTCCAAAAGCACAATACTAGGATATCATTTTCAGTATGTTATTGTTAAATTGCATGCTTTGTTATGCGATGGCTAAGTACGACGGATACGCAACGCAACTACATATATATATTCATATAATTTTTTGTATATAAAATATAATACTCAACAAAGTAACGAGTCTTCATCCTCATTGCATCATGCATAAAGCCTGTATGTTTGAGAACTTTGTTCTCAAAAGCATCGTTATCTAATATAATTATCGTCATATAATATTAATCTTTGTCTCGTTATTATTGTGATTGGCTAAGCTGCTAGCATGTCTCAAGGCTTTTTCAATGTGACGCCAGAAATCCAGTAAATATTGAACGGTTGAACAACCAGAATTCGCAGCATTCTATCGCATAGGATTAAGTATTTCCAACTCTCTAGGTTCTTGTTATTTATAATTTGTTTTAACGTTATAAGTTAAGTAGGTAACTTGCACATCTAATGGTGATTTATAATTTTGCCAAAATTTGCCAAATTTGGAACCTTGTTTACTCAACAAATAAGTAAGATCGTTATTTCAAATTGTGTAGTCGTATTTATTAGAATTAGTTTATAAACTAGTCGATAATTAATTGATGATGCTTCAATGAGGCTTTCATATCGGAGTAGAATGATGTGATTGGTAAGCTCAGATTCATATAATGAATTTATATAATGCCAATGTTGGCATAGTCAAATAAAATATTAACAGCTGTTATTATTGAGATCCACAGCCTTAGTATGTTGACGTAGTTTGTATGTGATTGCAATATTATGCGACTATAATATGCACTTAGAATTTGTGATAATGAATTTCAAGCTTACATTTGATTTGAAAAATATACAAAAGAAAACAGTGATATAATGTGAATATAAATTATTATCGCATGTAATAATCGCATACCTAAGAAAAAAACATTTGAATTGAGTACCTTCTCCTTTTTTAAATCTGTAAAAAGATCAGATGGTTTTGGTTCCTCCTAGCATAAAATAAATGAGATATATGTATTAAGTCCCTTCCAATTTTATCGTTTTATTGAGTTTTTAACATCTCAATTTGTGTAATAAATTGATGTTTACAGTATTATATAACAAATAATTCAAATCGGTTTGTGTCATTATATAATGATAGGCGTAATAACTGTATAGGATTAAGACGAGTTTGTTTGTTTTGTGTAATAATATAATTATTCATTAGCCATGCCCATGTTGACTTAGTTTCGTGAATTTATTCCTATATTTTTTGTTACCTGTTTCAAAAGCGTTATTAGTGGATGGCTCACAAAATTATGCATAAATTTTGGTTTGACTGGAAATAAATTGATATCATATAATTATGTTTTTATTGATTATAGAAAATAACGAAATTCAACATTAGTCCCTTAATTAGACTTAAGACATTCCTCCAGTTCTTAACCTCAACATATCAATGATATATTTACCATGGTCAAACTTGTAGGCATTCTTCAATAACTGGTGCTCTAATAAATTCAAAGAGTCACTGTCCCATGTTTTTATCCAGTACAGTAAAGAGAACATTTTGTAATAAGCACAATTGTCCTTTCCATCTGATATTATAACTTTAGGTAGATTTTCTATAATTTTCAGCAACTTTGCTTTAATAACAGCATTGAAAGTATAATTATTGCAAACAGCAAATTTATGAACAATATCAATAGTTTGTGTTGTCACAGACTCTTCCATTAATATGTCAGGCAAATGCTTAAGCCACATCTCATATGCATCAATGTTGTGAAAATGTCCCAGATTATTATTCAAAGCAATTTTGCACATCAGGCTGAATATCTTTTGTCTGAAGGAACTGGACAATTCTTTATTAAAATATGCCCAAATAATTTTCCTGAATAATGCATCCATCACTGTCACTGTCTTAGTCCAGCTGTTAATTTGTTCCGAAAATATTTTGTTTAATATTTTAACTACAACATCATTGATTACATCCTGAGAGTTTTGATTAAAAGTTTTCTCAACATAATTCAATACAGAAGTTATTTCTGTGTTTTGACTCTTTATATTAATATTTGGACTTAGAGCAACAAACAAATAACATATCTCTAAATTTTGGGCAACTAACTTCGTATCTGTGACAACATTTTGAAATGGCGAGTCCACAGTTTTTTTTTGCTTGGATCTTATATGACATACATATGGAAATGATCTAACATAATGTTGGACATAGGGTTGGCGATACTTCTGGCAAAATAACTCTTCAATTTCAGAACCTGGGTTCTTTTTGTTCAAATATTGAACAAGCTCCCATATTAAAGCAATTACACAGAGAATATGCTTCAAAAGTAAAGCTGCATCTTCACTTATAACAGTTTCAATGTTTTTGTCAGCTCCAACATTAGGACATACTTCCAACCAAGTTTCAAATAGTAATGGCATTAGAGTATTTATGTACTCCTTAAATTTCTCCACTTCATCTAATGGAGATTCTTGTCTCTTTTTTGAGGAAAAGCATGACAGATGGCATACAGAAGTGTAACTTGGATTATATAAATTATGATAATTTAATTTTGTTTTATCAAAGCTATGTGTTGTGTTTTGAACTTGTTTGCTTGGACTATTTATGTGGTTATACTCAATAAATTTGTGCAAGTAGTCTTGAAGGCGATGTAAAACCTTTTCTCTCCATTTAGCACTTGTAGTTTGGCTTCCCAAGTTAACTGTGAGAGATCTTCCAGGCTTTAAATCAACTCTCAACTTTGAAATCATATCCAAAAAGTTTGGTAAGATTTTGTGAAAATCTTGAGCAACCTTCTTAGGTGTACATAGTAAAAGTGTATCTAGGAATAATAAGGAATCCTCTTGTATTCTTCCATCAATATGGGTCATTGCACTTCTCAGATATGTACACATGATATCAAAGAAAGGATCAATTTTCTCCAAAGGCACATTGGACAGTATTAGGCTTAAAACTTTCAAGGATTCAATTCGCACCTGCAATCATAAAATAAACATATTACTGTAGTTAGTTTGGACATAAAGAAAGGATGAGTGTAGAAAGATTGACGAAAACAGATATACAAAGCAAAAGTGAGTGCAAGAAGAGGCAGAGGAAGGCCACATTCGAATTATCTAGATCAAATCAATCGGACGCTCGAGGACGGGAACATCAAGAGTACTCGAAACCGATGAACATGTATGAGAAGACTGATGAATGTAGCGAAAGAGGTATGTAAGTCTAGAGAGAACTGGCGCTCTATAATCTCTGCCTACCCCGTTAAGCACTCGGCATGATGATATGTATTTATGTATACTGTAGCTTATGGTGTTTCAAATAAAAATTATTGTGTAAAATAATACTTGCAATTTTCTCAATATTTAAGACCAACGGTGTAACGCCTTGAACAAGCTGTCCAAGATTTTGTTCTAATATTCCCGGATGTGAAGTAATTAGCTCCTTCAAGCCGCTAAGAGCGTCAGTTCGAGACTTCGTATTGAAATGATTCAAACGAGTTAAAAGCTCCTTCACATTAAGTTTTCTGGTAGACAATGCTTCAATAGTTCCATGCTTCTTCAATTGTTCTTTTAAGACAATTTTTTTTACTTTGAAGTTTGTTTTTGTTACATTAGTACCTTTCGGAAGGTCTTTTTTCGATTTAAGCTTTGTTTTAGATTTTTCTGATTTTAGAAACTTCTGATATTTAGATGCACCAGTCTTAGGCATTTTTGTTTTTTTTTAATAGTTAACAGTTTAATGTAAATAATTACAATTTCTAAATTGTAACCTAAAAATTGCACCTGGCGAAGGCAACCGTCACTCAGCCATATAGTATAGTCAACTGTCAATCAATTCAATAAACAATACATAAGTTCTGTCTATGGGTAGTACCATCCACAGACGTATTATACAAAATCAGCATCAATCAACATCAAAAATTAAAATCAAAGAAATGAGTAACAATAATATTAACGGTATAAATTTGTAGGTGTGGGTCTAAATGAAATCACTATTTCTTGGGTATAGTTAACTATACTTTTTATTTAATTTCTTATATAGCACATTAAACACATCTTACTCATAATGGCGGCGTCGTGCGAGAGAGCGAGATCGAGCTACATCCGTCCCTTTCACAGCATGCGTTCAGAAATATAAAAATTTGAAAAATTTGAAATGTTAGTAATAATTTAATCCTACATATATGTATACGGTATACATTTAAATATTGTACAATACATCCGTATGTATAATCGGGCACGTATTAATTTCTGGTAAACATTACTTCACCATTAACGTTAAACATATACATATACCTTACGCCTTCCCACAAGGGTCTCAAAGGGGTAGGCAGAGGTGGATAGGTAGTACCCATACGTTACGTACATTAATATAACATGCATATAATCCCCGCCACAATCTATTCTGCTACTTCATAAGATTTCCTATAAAAACTTCAATATGTCAGACTAATATATTATGGTACCTGTCATACAATAAAATTGGCGCCAGTCAAGTCAAACCGAAACGAACTGTCAAAGTCAAATATTGTTAACTCGTTCCACCGCGCACGTGTTCAGGGGAAATTTCTTAAAAAGATTTATTTATCTACCATTTAAACATTGTATATTAAAATATGAAGATTAAAAAGCAGCATCGTAAGAAGAAATATCTTCATAAGCTAAATCGTAAACGTATGCATATTAAGCAACGAAGCACTGGCGAAGTGCAATGGTTGGCATTGTTAATAAGTAGCTTTACAAACATGTAAATGTGCTTAAATTTTTGTGATCCTTATTTATATTTTGTTACAGTCAGTCTATCAAACAAGCCTGGAATAACAATAAGTCTTCGATGCGTAATTTAAAAGCGATGGGTTTGGCAAACGATCCAAACAAAACAATTAAAATACCAAACTTCAAACAGATGCAGATTAAAAGAGCAAAACAAATTGTTAATGGTGAGGATTCAACTGATGAGGAAGAAGTAGCTCTAATCGCACCCAAGAAAGATATTGCTGAAATGTTAGAGAAGGAAGCTAGAGCTCCTAGAGAAAGGAAATTTATGTAAGTGAAGTTTGTTTTATTATACTCTGAATTACATATTTAACGAGTTTTGTCATGGCAACTCATGTGTTTTTCTACTACTAAACAAAGTAGAATTTACTCTAGTTCACTTGAGAATAAATTTGAAAGTGGTAATACTCTCAAGTTCATTTTAGTGTGTGATGTTGTTTACATATGAGTGAGGCTTTGTATGTGAGCTAATTTTCATTCTGTACTTGTACATTTCAGGTTGCCCAAAGGTCAAGTAGAATTTTTAATTTACTTATTGGATAAATATGGACATGATTACAAAGCAATGGCAAAAGACAGGAAGAATTATTACCAGGAAACATGGAAACAGTTGCGTGCAAAAATAAAGACTTTCATGGGCATACCAAAACAGTATGGTGAATATTTACGAACAAAAGGATTGTTAGATAAGGAAGATGATGAAGAAGAACTCAAAGAACAGGCGAAAGCAATGACAATGGATCATGATGATTAGGAAAATATCTATTAACCTAGGTATATGATGATAGCTGTAAAGAATGGGGCAGCAATAATAATGCCTTGCTGCATGTCCCATATGGAATATGATCACTAGGTGATAATATCTTCACATGAAAATTTTCAAAAGTTGAAACACAGAAGTATATCTATTATTTACTCTAACTCAAATACTGTAAGAAATAAATTCTTTTGTATGACAATGCTTAAGAATCGGTTTTCATTAACCAATTAGTTGACATGCCTACTATCAATTATTTCTTGATATGGCGGCGAACAAATATTTTATGGCACAAACTGGTGTATCAATTTTTTTATTTAATATACAGACGTAGGAAATGGAATGGAAAAGTCCAATATAGCCATAGCACCGAGTGCTCGGCCCGGCCCTTTAATGGGTCAGGGGTTCTAAGAATCCCCGGGTGGAGTAGTATATAGGTAGGAACTGGATATTTGTGAATATTTAGTACTTAAAATGGTCAATCAAAAATTAAAATATTTTCATATCACATAGGCCCAGGTGGGCACTTATAAAACGTCGAAAAAGAAGCACATGGTCATAACATAATGCAACTTTAAAGGGTTGTCAACTCATGATATCTTTAATTAACACAATATTCAGAGGCTAAGGCTACAAGCTTCATGTACATCATGATAGTTTTGTTCTGGGTAGATCCTTCTAAAATAAAAATTAGATAACTGCAAATTTTAAGTAAAACAAATGGAATGATTATAAGTTGAAAATTTTTGTTGAGCTGAATGTTGAAGTTGTGAATATGCATCTAAACAATGAAACTAAATATTGTAAAAAAAATTTTTATTGTGCTTTGCACTCATTTGGAACTGGACACATTCGCTTCTGTTCATCATGTAATTGCTTTTCTATGTCAATAAGTTTCTGTGGTTTTTTGTACTGAAACATTAAAGTTGACATAAGAGGCATCAGTGTCTGATTTTAAAAATATAATTGGGAGTACTAAGATTCTTACTGAGATGGTTAAGGTGCGGACAAGTTGCTCGTATTCTAAGTTTTCCTCTTCAAATGGCAGGTTGTAATGTTCAAGGTCAGGTATTAAGAACTTTTTGAAAAGTTTTTTTTTTGCATCTCTAACTATAATACACTTTCTCTTCGTGTTCAATTTAACAGAAAATATCTGAACAGGTAATGGCAAATTATAAATCGTCCATACTAGAGCTGTTTTTGTTTTTCGTGTTTTAACCATTGGCTGTAAATAAGACGATTAATAAAATTATTCTAATGTGTATGTGTTAGCAAAATAGATCGCTTGACCTACCATTTTCGAAGGAGCCATGGTTGAGGATTAACACTCCTGAGAATTACCACTTAGTTATTATATTCTTATAAGAAATGACGTGTACAACAATCTGCTTTGATGACTAATGGCTTAGTCACAGTCCATTACAAGAAACTTTGCTTGCATGAGCAAGTTAAGTTTCTTGTAATTAAATTATATTATGCGTTGAAGACTGATATAGTTTATGATTAGGTTTTATCAAGTCGAAATCTATGACCTACAAACTAAAAATACAAATGTATGATGATGTCGTCCATCCAGTCAAAAGCAAAGACTTTTATTTATTTAATACAGTCGTCATCACTCATCCAAAAGTTCCAAAACAAATTCTTGTAGTTGTCACCCATCTGGCAGAAACATGCTTTTTAATAAATTCTGGTCCATGGATACTAGTCCTTCAGTCACTGTAAAGTATGTAAGTACTTTCTGTTTATTTATTAATTCTCCGGAGTTCTGAAAATAAACGACGTCCCGTGCCGACCCAGACGCGCCAATCCCGCCCTAAATATTTAAATAAATTTATTATCCAGCCCAACTCCTTTGCTCGCGATCCAGCAACGTTCTGAGCTAAGCGTACCCCACAGCGGGTGCCCTTAGCTGTGTTTGTTTAGCGTAGTAATAAAGTGCCTAGGTCTCGCCATTGCCCGGTTAAGTAGCAAAAGTTTCCGGAACGTTTATTTATTCCGTTTTACGAACGGAACGAGACCTACGGACGGAACGGAATAAAAAAAAATACCTAGATCTCCTGGTAACTCCTGAATTTTTCCACCTGTACCTCCATGCCTCCTGCAGCACCTCCATCTAACAAGGATTTAAGCCAAATGCACTGGATTGTTTTCTTGCAGCGAATAAGGTTGTTAAGACTTAGAATTAGATTGGATGGCTGCTAGCAGAAGCAAGACTCATTAATTCCTTTGCTACTTACTATCCCAGCAACCCACCTAACAGTGGTATTGTGCTACCAAAATACCACTGCTTTGGTGGATTGCTTTGCAGTATCCCTATGGATACTGTGTTAATATAGTATGGATATAGTATTAATAACTATAGGCTTCAGTAACTGCTATTGAGCATTGTTTGCCACCTGTAAAAATCTTCAAACATAACAATCAATAGTGCATCATATGCCTTGACTTAAAATTTAACTTATGAAACATAGATGACAAAGAAGTTTGCTTGTCTCTCTTTCCTAATGAGATATTAGCATTGAGCAAGTTAATTGGATATTTTTCAAATAAAATCTGCTATAAGTATTTGATTACAAAACAACATAATTAGGGTAAACATTTATTGAGCTTTGCAGTCATTAGGAATGTCTTTGATGGGTTTTAAATTTTTCAATTCGGCATACCATTGCTTTTCCATATCTATCAGCTGCTGAGGTTTCTTGTACTGAAATTAAGAAGAAAGCATGTCATTCATGTGTGTGGATCATCATTAACAACAATCATAATGCTATCTAGCTATTAAGACTCTAAATGATCATAAGGCAGGCATTAATTGTCTCATCACTCAACCCATATCCATACCATACACCCATTGCTCACTACAATAGCCTAATTTTAATTCCATTCCAATACATATAGTCTACACTTAGGGGGGGATCATCTCTGGGTGTATTATTGTGCATCTGGGTATGATATCCGCCTTGTGCTTCCCTTACTTGTATTAAAATTCTTGTGGCGGGCCTCTACTTGTTGTATATATATCCCCACACAAGCCCAGATAAAGGAATGGACTTGGGGACAAAGGTTCCAAACAAGGGGTGGATCCCCAAATATAAAATAGTAATGTGTATAACAATAAATACAAAACAATCCCAGCTCAAGTATGGGAACATCAAGAGTACTCGAAACCAGCAAGCATGCATGAAGAGACTGATGAATGTGGATGAAGCGAAAGAGGTATGTAAGTCTAGAGAGAACTGGTGCTCTATACTTTCTGCCTACCCCGTTAGGGACTCGGTGTGATGATATGTATGTAAAACAATAATACAATAATATTTTTTTATTAATCCACCACTACTACCATTGCTCTAGGTAATATCCCTCTGAGAACTATGGTATGTTCTGGCCATCAGACCAATCAAATCAATGCATAAGTGTAATTTAATCTTATAAATCTATTCTTACCATAATTATCAGTGTATAGAATTGGTGGGAGCATTGAATACTAGCTTGTTCCAAAGGCAAGTTAAGCCGAACTAATTCAGGTACTTGAAGCTTCTTGAAATATTTCTTATTGGTGGTCCGAACTATGATGCACTTTTCCTCATTATTTGCACTTACAGAGTAGGTTTCTATTGGATATGGTAAATTTCTAATTCTCCATTCTAAATTTACTCTTGTGTTACGCCTTGTTACAGCTGGCTGTAAAGGAAATCATTAAAATGTTGGTACCTTCAATCAGGCACTCTCCTCTCTGCATACCCTACAAAGGACCCATGCATGATGATATAAAATCATATAATGTATCTTCTAAGATAGTCAGTTTGCAGCCAGCATTTCCTTCCAGAAGCGCAGAGAAATACATAACTATCTGCATTTTGTATTCATCTGTTACTGATACAAGTAACAATACCTACTAGGCCTGGATTCAGGGTAGGGCTTAGTTTCCAAATATATAAGAGAAGTAACAACTTGCCTGATCTTTGGATTCTTTAATGTCAGCTGAATCAATACTAGCCACAGCATCAGGGATGGGATCGCCTATCTCAACATCCCACTTTCCATCACCACCAAGTTTCCCTTTTACTTTCCATGCTCTGCGTATCAGAACTTCAGTGTCTACATTGTACTCTTCAACCATCTCCTTGTCATCTTCGAATTTGTAATGAATCTTTTTCAGTTTGTCCTCTTTCAGACACGATTTCTCTGCATTTAGCAAAGAACGGTACCAAATTGTATTTTTAAACATGGCGATATTACTTTCACCTAAATTAATTAGACTTGCCCTTATTACTTTATTAGACTGGTCGATATTTTCAGACACATCGATCAAACATAATTTTCTTTTCATAGTTTCTATGGTTACGTTCACAGAGTCCCTTAAATTATGTTATGTAGACCGTGCTTAATATTACATTATACATTAGAGTTGGAACTTTTTATTACGTAATTTTACACTACTATTGGTCTACGCTATGATTACGCGATTTAATAAGAGATATTTCATTAACAAAATTCAAAAGATTATATCTTTGGTTTTCTCATTATTAAGGTAGTAAATACAATTTTAAGGTTATACCAAAAATTGTTTGTTGTTGATAAACATACTTTTTTTATCCGCATTGCTTTAATTTCGAAACCTACACCTTTTAGTCGGTGCTATTAAAAAGCGGTTCTTATCGCAATCATGCCATGTTGCAGGTAGCAAGCTCTTGTATAGTTACAATCTTTATTAATGTCTGTCTCCTTACCCAATTTATTATATATCTCCACATCTATTATATATCTCCACATCTATTATATATCTCCACATCTATTATATATCTCCACACCTTCCCAAAGGGTTTTCTAAAGAGGTAAGCAAGAAGAGGTGTCTATGTAGTAACCACTTTTCGCTGGACATATATTAGAATTTTTTGAAAATTTGAAGTACTAACGCAATAGATGGCAATTCATCGCCGATACATTAAGCACAACTATACAAACGTCTTTGAGTTTATTCTCAAACGTATACAGGTTTCCTCTCGATGTTTTCCTTCACCGTAATGTTCGTGGTGTGACTTAATAACTGTACTTAAGTTAAGAAATACGGTATTGTACAATCGGTATTCGAAATTGCAATCTTTGTGTTGCAGGCGATTACTCAAACCATTTGGCAACTAGGGCTCATCAATAATTTACTAAAAGACACTTAATCCTTTCCTCATTATCATATCCCTTAATTGTGTGTTAACTTATCTTATTCTACCTACCTTACCTTAATTCTTTATCAATATAATAAATATAATATCGTATTATAGTAATTATCAACGATTTGTATTTGACTGAAGAGCTAGTATTCCTGTCATGAAAATCATATAAAAAAATTGGTTTTATTGACAACATACCTACCTTACTTTTGTATTTTGTAAATTGAAATATTGAGGTTATGTGTCTTGTGTTATTGTTTGCCCTCAACTATTTGAAAAATAGTTCGTGACAGTGTATATTATAATCTTTGGTTCGCGATGTGCGAACCAATGTAACTCACGTGGGTATTTAGATGCAGTATTTTAACTCCAAATTTTAGTCGTAATTTGTATTTTAACCATGCCTCAAATACCAGACAGGTAAGAGTGTAATTACCTACCTACAAGTTATTACGTGTGCCTTTTTAACCATTAGACCAAGACGAAGTACTCATTTGTTTATTTTCAGGTGGATACCTTACAAAGCTTGTGGCAAAATAATTGAAGGTACTAGAATTATATGCTTCAAAGTGCCGTTAAGGAAAGTAAGTACATATCTATTATTAATTTACTACAATAATGAATCCCAGAAGTTTCATTTTATTTGTAAAGAGAAAGAACATTAATTAGGTTTAAACCTAGTTTACCTAATAAAAACATTTTAAAGCGATTTTAAAGAGATTTTACTTGACATATGTTAGTTTGAGCTTTTGGAAGCTGCATATTGTGAGGCGGGTTGCATGCTATTGGTCCAATAAGTGGTTTGTGATTATTATCTATCATATCTTTGTGATTATTTAGAAAGTTGTGTCTAACTTTCGCATCAAATTTAATTGTATGCAATACTTTTAAGGTGTATCCTTTTTGCACATCTAAATTGGACCACATAAAAATTATGATAAAAATAAATTAATACAGATAAGCTTCAAATGAGAAAGTAAATCAAATGCAGGCTTTATAGATGACATAAGAATTTTTTGGCTTTTGTTTTTCAGTAACAATTAAGTACACAGTACTGGTTATGTGCAAGATTTAAAACAGCGCCATCTATTTGGTATTTCTCGAAGTAATGTTTCCGTATATGTTACCATACACACAAAAAGTTTCTGCTCTTCAGCATAGATGGCATGACTAGTTAATATCAAAATACTATAGGGATCAGTGGTAGAGTTTATTAAAATAATAATTATTACTCTTATCATGCCGCTTAGTGACTGTAAAATCAAACGGAGCTTAAATTATCACTTTCTTGTGGCCCGATCGATGAACATTGCTAGATAGCATAATATATAAAGTGTGAAAGTATTAATAATATAAAGATTCTTTGTTTTTATGTTTCAAGTAGTCTTCTGCAACACAAAGATAGCAAGTTGAATCTCGACTGTTCCAATGAGGTTTTCTGAACTTAAGTGCAGTGATTAGTCGAGAAGAAACCTGCATATGTTTGAGAATAAATTCAAAGTCTATACATGAATATAGTAAATAAGTATAGTGCTTGAGTATCGGCGATAGACTCGTCATCTGTCACATTGGCACCTGCAATAATATCATCATCAAAATATTAATCTGGTTTGAAACTTTGCTGATACTGAAATCTACTATCTGAATGATGAACTGGCTATAAAACTTGAAAAAGAAGTCTCACTTAATATGACCCATGATATATGTATACTTATACATACATAAGTATAAGTATGTATTATGTAATGGACAAGAATGCATGTGTAATTATTTTCAAAATGGTAGCATTCGCACCTGCATTGGCTACATTAGCAAAGCTTAGCCGACAATGAAACGCATTATTGGTTCACAAGCTTGAGGCACAATGCGTGTTTGTATAACTGTCCGTCTGCCTGGGCGTTCCCTTGACCACACCACAGTTAGACGGCAAACACAAGACTCTCTTCGATGTGTGTTAATTTGTTCTGCATAGAGCTTGCATCGCGGCGATATCACAATTGTGCTTGGTTTGCCACTTCGCTTCGAGATCACGCGATAATCAATTGGAGGCGTGTGTTATTATATCTTACCAATTTTTGTAAAGCTTATTTAATAGGAAATCATAGAAAGTGCTACGCACTGTAGCACTGAAACAAATGTTAGGTTGTCCGTTTTTATTACAGACTTGAGGTATTCAAAGTTTGCTCTTGACCCAAAACATTAATGCGGTTTATGTACAGGCCTCCATATTTGTGGAAACTGTGGGTTTGTTAACTCGACACATTATTGTTTCAGTAAACATAGTTTGTGTCCACAGTGCCTTAATCGAGGTAGTTGAGAAATTGACCGAGAGGTAAAACTTCTTGTTAGTCTCGTTGTAAGTAGGCTCAGAGCTTGCACAAATGTTGGTGAAACAATAGGAAGGCAAAAAACTTAATATGTGTATGAATGAAACTTAATATATGAATGAATCCTTCACCGTATTACCATCTCGTTGGTGCAAATATGCTTGTCAGCCAAATCTTCCAAGTTTGACATATATTCCGGAAGAAAGTCCTACAAGGTTGTAAGTATGCCATAATTCTGTACAAAACCGGGATTTTATCAGACTGCAATGTCAATTACCAACGAGGACCCTACCATAGGGCTAATTATTACAATAATCATTATGATGGCTTATGGGACGCGTGTCTTTTGTTATTCAATTATTAGATGTCAGCTCCAATCATGCACAAACATTATAAAATTATGATAACAATTTTGGACGATGGATCTACGCCAGAAATTTGTATAAAACGGTTTCTGTATTTCAGAACAATAGGAGTTTTATAGCCCTTAAGATGGCTCGCAGATATTATATGTACACGTGACGAATATTCCTTAAAGGTAAAGCTTATCTTCGAGACAATTACGCGTATAAAGTGACCTAATCCTTTATATGACCAATCCCTTATTTGCTACGTGTCAAAATATTTATCCACTATAAAAGAAACGGCATTGAGAGGCATAATCCCGTATGTATTTGAAAAGCAGCGGGTGCTTACAGGGCCACTGAATAGTTGAATCTTTTTATCTCCGTATCTAAAGGTTTTTTCTTCTAAAAAATAACCCATTGTATGGCGCTTTGATTCCGTTCCTTTATTCAACGGTATCCAGTCATAAATTTTGATATTTTTGTTGTCTTTGAATTTATAAAGGATATTTACCTTAATGGCAATCGGTAGGTGTAATTTGATATCATTATGGACGTATAACTATATCTTGGATATAATTCATTATGTGTTCTTAAACTGGTATGCTTTATTATATATTTTTTGTCAGTGTGTGTTCTACTCGTATATTCAGTCAGATTCGTCTTTGCTTTTTGTATGTGCGACTTAGTCTTTCATGGGTCTCTGTGTAATTATGATGAATGGTGACACTTACAAGGGCGTTTGCTACACCCAACCAGGTGGCAAATCATAATGCCTTTTGGGCTTAGACCCATTCACACAGGGTCTTGGACTAATTGACATGAATCATTGGATACGCTTACTTTTTATACCATATTTAATTTTAGATATATTTCAATCATTTTTGAATTGCAACCGTATAAATCAAATTACCGCTGCACTATCGGTCTACAATCGACTAGGATGGAGGAGGACCTTCAACGAGCGAGCGTAGCCTTCGTCTAGAAGACCTAAATCAAGAGAATGAGTTTGCTTGAATGCGCAAACCTTTGGAACTTCTAATTCGAATAGAAATTATTTTAGCATGTATTTTTACGAAGTCTCAATCTCTAGGCTATATATATCGTCATTCTACTACCCAAGGGATCAGAGCACCAATTATATTATACATATATTACATAATTAGACTGACGAATGTGGACGAAGCGAAAGAAGTATTTGAGTTAGTCCAGAGAAAACTGACGTTCTATTCTCTCTGCCTACTCCGTTAGGGACACGGTGGAATGATATGTAATAAATCAGCTTCAATGCGGGTGAAACCATGGAGTACAACTAGTAAAAAACATAAGTATTTTATATATGCAATGTTTTGACTCTCATACGTTGAAGCGATGGATTGAACAGATGCCAGACATAATGCATTATAGCAATCGGCCGCACATTTCAACATCTCAACAATAACGATATTTGCTTTTCTCAATGTTTACGATATCACCCAGTGTATATGCGAGTGTACAATTGGTGCAATGACTTCAATGTAAGTTGTGTTTTCATTAAGCTCATAAACAAAGATAACTTATACATTTCTGAAGTCTTCTTGTTCTGTTTTAAAGCTGACAAATGGAACTGCATGCGGTTCATTATCTTATTTATGTATGCGCTAGCTTGGTACTGCGGTTTCAAACGCGTGAAAAATATTAAATTTCTGAAATAAAGCATATCCTATGTGTTAAAGACACCGCAAGACTGGAGTTTTAACTCTTTGACACAAGATGTCGCTTATCAAAATTATAACTAGCTATCGTTTGGTGCTACGTAGTTATTGGTATATCGTAACATGCCTTTCTTCATCTGTACAAGTTAGTTGCTTTACGAATCTGCTTATTGCGGTTCCGATTTTTACATCTTTCGAAGGGTAAGGTAAGATAAGAAGGGATTTCGCATATCTTAACTGCATTTCTGCTATTTTATTTTCATGCTACCTTTGCAGGGAATCCTCAGTATTAAGGTGATCTTCGTCTTATGTATTTCTTCTATGTTCATGCTGTACCACCACGGCAGCGAATCCTGGATATCTGCCCAGGATTCGCTACTGTATAGTAAGGTGGGAACTAATATCGCGTTGTGTACAGCTACTTGAGCAATACTTGCTGTCCCATCACCGTCGACAAGACCCCATTCAGTTTATTACCGGCGGTTATCCTTCTTTTAAATACCTTTTTCATACTTTCCATCTCGTGTGAACATACTTCCGACATATACACATTCATTCACTTGCTTTAGCATGTGCCCTTTAACCTATATAACATACCTACTCAGACACTTGTTCATCACTTTCGAACACGAGAACCTTAGCCTTGCCTGCATTTTTAATAATATAATATAATTTATAATATGATACAGATCATGTATCCGGTTGGCTGGAAACCTCCAGCATTCGTTTGATTATTTTATGAATAAAACCTTTGGTGAGACCAACCAAGAGCAAGAAATAATATCCGATATTATTATAGCGGCGCGATTATATTGAATTCCCTCGACTAGGTGTGAATGTGCAGTAAGTTAGACAATTTAATGCGATTGATCGATATCTCGCGGCGTTATTAGATCTAATACGATATTGGTATGTGGTTGTAACAGCTGAGAAACTAAATCGGTGTTAATATCTATTCCTCTCCGGTTTAATGTGTAATGTGTGGTCCCTTAAACGCGGGAAAGCATACCGTGGATATGGTTCCTATAAAGTTGTTTGAAACAGAAGATGCACCATGAATTATGGTTTGTGGATGCCTGTTTTCCATTCTCATCATTATGACAGGGATCCATAATAAGACATGATTATTACATGGTATCTATTACGTGATCGAATTATTTTTTATCCTTTGTGACCATATTCTTAAAACAATTATTATTTTCATCCTTAATATGGTCATCCTTGTATCATTGCAACCTTTAATGTATTTTTACATTTTGTTATTTCTTTTCATTGAATGCTCTGTACAATAGGTATCGTAGTAGTAATCAGAATCGGGAATAGTGTTTCATGTCTACTGACATCGAGACGAATAAAAAAGTCATAAAGTGATGACAGGCTTGGGAACACAGGGTAGTAATGTATGTCGATATCGCCTGGGCGTTTTATTGGGCCGACAACAGCGAAAGCACCACTGCGTTGCACTTATCGTTTATCGTCATGTAATGATATAACATTACATGCTCGTAAAAACAAACTAAAATCTAGTCCAGTCAAGCCCAGGGATGTATCGAGTTACTTATCCGATCGTTGAATATTCATCAAGGTGTTAGGAGTCCTATAATTAGTAGTAAAACGGAGAGGTATGTTGACGACTCTTAGGCCGATTTCACATACTGATATCTCTCTTTAAACTCTAAGCTCCAGGATTAATTTATTCTAATTTTGAGGTGGTACAATCGCTCCGAGCTCAATGTAGACAAATTGAAGATTTTATGAAGAATATATTCTTCATAAAATTATATTTATATATAAAAAATCTAGCAGAAGTATTTTTTTCATTTGTTCGAAGATTATTATCTTCGAACGCTAAAAAAATACACACAAAAATTTTATTACTTACTAGCTGTGCCCCGCGGTTTCACCCGTCTATCTCTGAGTTAAATTGCATTTAATTGCGTTCAGCTATTCTGGCGTGATTGAGTAGGAAAACATCCATACATACTCACACATTTTCGCATTTATAATATTATAGTAAGTAGGATTTATGATATTAGCCTACTAATACGGTTGCGTTAAGAGAGTATCCTAATACTCTCTTAGTCTTTAGAGAGTCTCATGTACATACATACTTGTATCTATTCCTCCTTCCGAACGAGTGCCCAGATTGACGTAAATCATGGTCATAAGTGCGCATGACAATAGAACTTTCTAATTTACTTTTTGTACATCAATTTTAGTATCAGGTTCTATTGCATTGAAACGTTTCGACCGCACATTCGTTGGCCATTGTACGAAATTACACCTCAATTATACGCAGAAACTTGGAAAAAACCCCAGACTTGCCCTTTGTGTAAGTGCGGAGGGTGACCAATAATTTATTCCCTGGCTGGCTTCCGTGTGGCGTCCAACGATGGTTTTTGAGTTAAATTGAACCAGCCATGTGCTAAAAATAAAACTGCTTTGTGATAGAATTTATGTGATTGTTTTTTTAATATTGAAACTAGTGTTGTTATGTCATGACTAAAGTAGTGTAGTATAGTATGAAGTCAATTGATAGGTACTCTCATTGGTAAATGTCTTGATCGAGGCGCGTGGTAATTGGTAATTAGTATCGATGTGCTAAAATCAGTTCGCCGCGGAGTCGATTAGCATTGTATTGATTGCGTCGCCGATATAGGTGGGTAGTGTTAATGGCCTTCTGTTTAGCGAGTTGATTGATCTTAAAATAGTTATTTGGGAACACTGTGTTTTTGTGATTTATGTATGCACTTTTGGTATGTCAATTTATAAGCCAAACACATTGCGTCGGTACAGAGTCGGTAACGCGTGCGGTTGCGTTAAATGTTGGTGTTGTCATCGTTTCATTTTGTTGGTTGTATTAGGATATTTTTTCTTATGTAGATTCATTACAGTGATGTCATCGACGGTTACTGAACACGATAATCGTGATGATCACGCCCCGACTGCTATTACCATGCTAACTTATGAGCTCATTTATTAAGCCGGTTTTATTTTTTTATGCGATTGTTAGTCACTTTTAAGGAGGGGTTGACATTAATTCGTCTGTGGGAAATTAATATACGATTATTAGGCTTGACGATTAATTAATGGGGGTATTGGTGGCGCCTTGCACTGCAAGGACCCCGACGGTGAGCCCGGGCGCCACCTCGGCTCCTGCTAATCAACGCCACTTGATTGCCAATTTGTACTGTGATATATTGCCGATTGCTGCATTTAATTGTGTAGTGTATGGTACAAGTGTCTTAGACTACGTTAGTTAAACATACTTAAAATTATCCTCCCAATTTTTGTCTACCCGCGTCGTGACTTCGTAGACTCCTTATGGGGATACTATTTGGAACCCATAACGCTTTATTAACTACACAGCTATAGTACGGACTGTCGTGTTCCAATAACGCTTAATTAGAATTTATTGTGCAACAGCAAAGTGAGTAACAAACAGAATCTACATTTGTCCTTCATTAAAATTGACACAACTTTGTTATGATTTATTATGTTTAGCTTTCATTGGAATTCAGTGTACAGTTCATCTGGATTTATGGAGAGAAAGTTAATTGTCTACTGACAAAGAATTCGAAGGACCAGAAGTGGTAACGATACCGTAGCCGTAGTGCAAAGATATCCCCCTTAATACGAGCAAGTGCATAGAATGCAAATGACAGCGGGTGGGTGGCACGTTTTATACGATCCTCAATCAGCGCCGGTCGTTGGGCGCACGCGCCGGCCACGAATTACTGTAGAAATCATTATTGGCACTATTTGTCGCAATATGCGCCATGCAACAATCGCGTCCTATTTATGCTACTGACTCCTATGGACCACCGAGATAGACCATCTGATTCAGATTCTAACTAACCTCATTATCCTGTCAAAATATTTCGCATGGATCGAAATTCTTGGATAATAGAATTTCCTTGACGGCTAGGATTGTTTTGGAAATATTGTAATCATTTGGTGGTATTAGACAATTTATGAGGAGGATGTAGCAATATTTTAAAGAAGATCCTTTCCCAAAGATAAAACTAGGTATTATTGTAAATAATTAAAATGTATTAATTAAGTAGTTATTTTTTTAAAGTAGGTAAGTAGTACGTAAGTAAGTCCTTTGGCTGTAGTCTGTTAATTTACATGTTGTTAGATAATAATTAAAAATAATAATCAATAAATAATTTATTTTAACTTGAACACATTGTGCATGCTCGTAAGCCCAAAGGAAGGTAGAGATCTCTTTTCGCTGAAGATTGCATATGCGTATGTAAGAACGGAACGTAACGTTGAACGTAAGAAGCGTGCATATACTTCATTAATATTATTTACTGCACCGCCAACAACACAACGCAAGCGCCCCGTCATTCCACTATCATTTTACCCGTATCAATTACGCAGATCGAATGATAAGCTGGCGATAAATTGTCGTAGGCACACGATAGCATCTTCTCCCGAACGGGGAAAGGGACCATATTGGAATTTTTGTTTACTGAAGATGATTTACCGAAGGTTTATACTGCCGCTACCATTGATAATTTTTTTGAACAATGTACCAACAGTACCTTCTATAAGAACATTTATTCTTACATTGTGCACGAATACTTCATTGAAGGGCTACTTAAAGAGATTGATTGGTATTTCCGAACTGATTGTGGTTCCTTTTTAAACTCTAGGTTTATTTTCAAGTCAGATCATAAGCTAATAGTTCCACCTATGTACAAACCAAGCACACCTAAGATAAATACATAATTAAGTTTGCTTCGGGGTAAGACACGTTTTTCTTATAAATATGACAATATACAGTTGATTGTAAACAATGGCTGTGGAGAGCACGTGGCATGGCGTCCAGTGCGCATCTGTTTATAAAGGCTCCAGACCACACAGTAAGCAGGCAATCACCTGACCATCGCTCACCCCGCTCCCACTCTGTAATCACGCCATCATTACCTCTAATGACGTGTTAACGTTGCTTTATGGGAATGCCAAACATGACGTTCACATTTCGGTCATTTACATTTGTTTGTCGACTATCTTTGTGTTGTTTGCTTTCGACTCTAGAACAGAGGGCGGTGTTTCCACTAGCCACCGGTGTGTTAAAGGCATTTTTTTAAGTGCAACTCGATTTCTGTTATGTCTTGGTATTGTACTGTCGCTTCGTGGCTTTGTGGTTTCAGATTACCCATTTATTGATTTGAGCTAATGAATCCGTGGCTTTCAATAACTTTTGTCTTTTTGCGTTACTGTCTAGGTCTTAATAAACTTTTGGCTGACAGTATAATTTACGTACATTTTACAGTGCGTGTTCTTCTAGTTTCCTTTTATTATACATATTTACATGCCGCCACAATCAACGTTACTGTATTGAAAGTAATTTTATTAGAGTCATAAATAACCTTTCCAAAGTGGGAACGAAGGACAAAAAGACGACCAACAAATACCGTTACTCGATTGACACAGGTGTATTAGTTGGCTGGCCTTTGGTCGCCGCATTTCAAAGAAATGGGAATCTTAAGGTAAGAGTACTTTACCTTTTTTCTTTTGTTTACATGGGATACTATGCTAGTGTTTTTAAGTCCATGAGTATCTTAACTATACAACTTAGTTTGCGAATGTTGGGTCCAACATTGAAATTGATTATACTTCATTCACATTAGCGTAGTACCAATTTCTCATTCACATCTTATATCAAATATGCTTGCGTTACGGTAGTGTATACAATATAGCCACTGGTTAGGAACACCCACGGGTTTGTACCATCCGACTGGTGTTAATACAGTCCTGTTGATTTTGTGTCGCCACCAAATTGATTTGTCTGTTGACGTAAACAATAATCGTCTCTATCTAGTTTGTTATATGAGTTACGTTCAATACTACAAACGCTAGCGGGTGCGCAGGCCAAGCGTAATTCACACAGTATATTTAGCTGAACTTGGTGAAACACAAAAAAGACGTAATGATGACTGCGGTAATGCATTTATTTGTTTACTTAAAGATGATCGCCGCAACAGGGATACATGTTAATCAAATTACCAACATCCGTACTATTATTAAAAACAGGTTTATCTCATCCGTCCAAGCTAACTTCTAAAATCGAATCACAATACGGTGAATGCGTGTAACGTAATAAAAGGCAATTTATTCCGTCAATAATTCCTAGAAGCAATAAGTTTTATTGTGCGGTTTGTAATTGTATTAATAATAAGCTAGCCACAAAATAAATCGATTTCGTATGCACAAATCCATATTGAACTGTCGGCGCATTAAAGAGTGCAGTCACTTATATCTTCTCTATAAGGAATACATGAAAAAAATATAAAAGCGGGAACTGATAATAGTTAGTGGTCACGAAGGTGCACTGTATTGTCCGAGGCGCCAGCAGTTGGTGCTGCCCGCTGCGACACAGTGCCTAGACCATTTTACGATGGTACACAACTTTACGTTTTGTATTTGTCGCCAAAGCAAAAGAGCAGGAACACGTTTTATACGAGAGGTCTTGTGGGCTGGTTACGTTGGCCCCAGGACGTTGGAACTTGCCGATTGAATTCACACCCGCAGTTCCCGTGTCCCCTCCTCGTTATAAATCAAACGCAGGTATGATTCCGTCTGGAGCAGTCGCGTGTGAATGCAGCAAGCCCTTGTGAGGGCAATTTGTGCAGTGACGCTGCCTATTTTGTGGGATTTGGAGTCATAATTAAAGAAATCTTAAATTGTATGAAGGATAAAAGATAGAGATAAATATTAATTATACTTATATCGTAAGGTTATCTATCATATCATCAGGTTATATAAGTTATAAAGTTTGTAGGACTACATTATATTGAAATAAGCTTTAGGAGCAAAATGTTTTATTGCAATTAATAAACAGACTATACTTTTATCTAACGATTTTGTCCGCTTAGAGTGCAGTAACCGATTAGTAACACTACAATTTGTTTTATCAACACAATTCAATAAATAATTGGCAAATTTTTCTTAATGGCTTTATGAATCCGTTCGTATCCATTTCAAGTAAGCGTTACTTTATTTCTATCAAATAGATATCCTTTAGTGATGTTAATCTAACTCTGTGTGCCGGGCTTGATATTTGTTTAACCTCGATTCTTTTGTATATTAAATGTGTCACGTTGGTAATAGATCGTGGAAGTGTCTCGGCTTGACAATGAACTTGCCAGTCAGTGGAGGCTTCGCCTTCGAATAGAGGCGCGACTTTACTATAACTCAACCCTCCTCACACGTGACGGCACTATGCGTTTATTTGTCCGCAGCTGCGGTGCCGACAACATATTTATTGTGCTCATTAACCTTCAAGAACGCTATTTAATTGTCGGCCGTTTTTTATTCAGTTCACCTCTGACCCGTCCGCGACTTATTGCTCCCCGGTCTGGCTTTGAAAGCGAGAACCCGATGTTATTTATTATCCCTAGCCGAGGATGCGTGTCACTTATACCATCTTTGTGGCGCTTGTGAGTTCCTCTTTATGATGAATGGCGTAATAAGCACTTCATTTCGTCATACTCACTATACATTTACTATATTTTAGGATTTATGGAATATAGATTGATGGAAAAACTAGGCTTTCTATATCAACATAACGATCGTGATAAGTCCCCAAATGTACCAGTAATAGTAAAGAAAGTTTAACACTATGAATTAATAGTAGCAACGGTTTATCGAAAAGTAATGTGTCTCGTGTAATATAAGATCGTACAATTTTGTACGAGCAGTGAACAGGTCCCGTCCATTGAGAGTAGTTTGTTGTGAGATGTGCCGCTATAAGATAATGAAGTCCAGGATTATAACGCAATGGGGTATTGGCTGGGTAATGTGGAATATATTCGAAGACTTCGTAGCGACGATATTGTCAAATGGCTCCTATTTCTCACGCAGTGTGAGTCGGTTCTCGCGGGGGTCTAATATCTAAAGCTAATGATCAAAACACATGGTTCAAGAGAATTGTGTAAGTAAATAAATGTGTTTATGATCGCCCTGTTGCACAATTTAAATAGTGACTTTCGATACGATAGCTTTTGAAGTTGCTTCATGTGCTAATGCTACTACAGCTGTAAAGGGTAAGGTGAAAATCCTTTCCTTAGTAATCAACAGCTAGATGGTTGAGCTGTTTTAGTCTTCATAATTCAACTATAATAGATGGTGGTGCATCCACTTTACATCGCTCTACAGGGGATTCCTATCACAATGAAAATGCTGTTACTATTGTTCCGTGCTTTATATCGGAGCAAGTTATTCACTCCGGCTTTGACGTCTTCATATGCACTATCGGCCAAGTAAATTGTGGTATCATGTCGGTACCGTCGTCGGTATGGAACCGTTTATTGATTGGTATCGTAGTTTGTCCGCTGTTCACTTTGAATAAAATTCGAATTATAATTAATCACGGGTGCGCCGCGTGGGAGAGCGTCGTCGTACGAGCGACAATCTATCATATTTTGTGATAACGCCAATAGAATGCATCTCGTAAGCGAGACCCTCGCACTGAAGGCTCAACTATGTGACAATGCCGCTTGCAACGGTATAATGCCATTTCATGTAGGACAACCTGTATTCCGAATATTAAAAGAGGAATTAACATACATCTCATGTAAATAAGGCGGGCAAAACTTAATGCTGTAATTGTGTGCATCGGGCATCAGACATGTGAAGTGTCAATTTTGCAATCCATTTATGGTAGTCAGCTATAACGTTGCGGTGGTTTATAAAGTTGACGGTGTCGATGACAACAATAAAATCGGATCATAAAGTTTGATCACATCCTTTGAAAGTTCCTATGCAATCTCGCCGCTCAATTTTATTTCAAATATGAGCGTAAATACCTGGGCGGGATGTAAACGAGAGACGCCCTGGGGCTCAGGTGGAGGCTCCTGTCAATTGAATTTGTCTGCGCTGCGTGCATTAACAGCGCACTAGAATACGCTCGATATTTTTATAAAAGCACGTATCTATTGTGCAGTGATGGTGTTCAATACGTCTCTAGTTTTAGTACGTTTTCGTTATGGAATTTCAAATTTATGTTGGCGTTGTTCTTTATGACTTTGATCATTTAATCCATGACCTTCCGGTGTTTCTATGTAATTTAGCTGCAATCAGAGTGTCGATTGATGTTTTAAAACGTAACGGTGGTCTCAAAGCTTGTGCATAACAACAACGTTCATATTATGTACTATGGTGTGCTACATTGGAGTTTATTTGTTTATCGCACTCGCTATCCCCTTTCATCGCACTCTTTCTACGTCCGTTCCCACGTTCTTGTCGCTTAATCACGTCAGCTCTGCGCTTGCGCCTAATATCGCAATGTAATGTGTTTATTAAGCGTCGTTCCCTTTAATGGCGTACCATTTAGTGCACACAATGTGCAGTGGTGCGTTTCGCATGTAAACTGTACATGAATGGGACATATCTGTTCCAATCATGGTTTCAATATTCTTAACCCTCGATATTGGTGACATTTCTGATTCTTACGTTCGTTATAATGTTTCTATATATTGCTCCTATTATCGACGCTTAGGTGCTTGTTTTGTTTCCCATTCTCTCGATAGCCGTTACTATTAATTTGATGGCTGTGCCACATATATTATGGGTATCATGAATGTTAATATGAGTAGCATTCTCTGCATAATATTTTGAATCCAAACCAACGAAAATCTTCTGAACAAATTTAATTTTTTCTCTTATATATGCTGCTTGTATTATAGAGAACTTTGTAGAGTTCGCCATCAAATATGTTTAAATTTTTCAAATTATATAATTTATACGGGCAGTAAAATTATTATTGCTACAACTTATTTAAAATTATTGTACTGTCAATGAAATATAGGTGCGTTTGACTGTGTTTGCCCGGTCATTATGTCAACACGAATACTTTAATCACCTCACATAAGTTTGGATCGAAAGTGTTTGATAAATGTACACGTGTCATCATTACCGAATGTGATCTACGCCTCTCATTAGCTGCCTCTAAATAAGATATCATCCGGTGATTAAGTGCCAGCTTGCCAGTGATTATTTTATTGCATTCCGACGTTTATAAACAACCTGTAGATTAATGTTTCCATTTTAAACGATATTGTATATGAACGGTAACCTCAGCATTATGTCTAACTTATGAACATTTTAATCTCTAAACAGTTAAAATATCGTTAGCATGCTGTTGTGAAGTAGCGCCGTGTACTTGGGCGAAACCTATAATATTATTTCACGACAATTTTATGCGCTTCGATAGAGTTGTTCATAGGAAACTAATGAATGAATTGAGATATTGAATGGAAACTCTTGTTACCAGTGATATAAATGAGTTTTTCGGAGACATAAAATTGATAGTTTCATTTTGTGGTTTTCGTAAGTACGTCGTTAGTGTCACTGGTTGCTACAGCGATGCAAATTAAGATGTTCGGTCGGAATTCACGTTTGATTTATAGCCTTATAAATCGGTAGTAAGGATTGGCGCGTACTTCCTTTTTGAAATTCATGGGAGCTGCACTGTTATAAAAATTTTAAAGATTTAATTTGTTTATTATAACCCATTTGTCGGTTACCAACTTGTGTCGGTTGAAATTAAGAAATTGCTTCACGAACGAACGTACCTAAATAACAATATGTAATGTTATTTTCATCAACAAATGCCATTCATAACCATGAGGATTTTTTTATTTATAATAATATATATATATCCTCACGTCTTCCCACAAGGGTCCCCGAAGGGGTAGGTAGAGGTGTATAGGTAGAACCCACACACTTTGTATTTAAGTATCTATTAATTATAAAAAATGTCATTCATTAGGAATCTTATGTGTGTTCTGATGTTTAGTTCTATAAATGTGTTAATTTTTGTTTACGATCGGAACAAGGTTGTGTATTGTTCTGCGGATGGCTTGTAGGTCTAACACTTTATTATCATTATAAATTAAATAAAGGCTTTGTCGATTTTATCGTTGCCACATCGTAAAAAAATGTTACGGCATTACTAAGAAATAAGAATATTCTAATTGTTAACATAAATATTCATGTTTGTGCTGCCAGCTAATTTTTAACCATTTGTGTTGATTGAGTACCATCGTCACATAATTAATTATGGTATAAATAGATTGCCGTATTAATTAACATCTCCATGTTTTTTATTTAAATACTGAATTTACTCGTGCATATTTTGGTAGTAAACCATAAAACGTAAAACCTTAGCAACATTATATCAAAGATACCTACTGACGTAAGTTATGTAGCGAGTGACTCGTTATTGCTTTTTAATTTAAATAAGGCTAATGACATATTGGTTGTTCTAAGACAGCAGAGATATCTCGGTTACTGACGTTAAGATATGCGTGTTACTTTCATTACAAATATTGGTGGCATCCGCAGTATTATTAGGTTTAAATCTCAAAGGTCATTGATTGTTCCATCCTCACCTGTGTTTAAGACGTCGTCTTGTTGTTATCTTTACGACTGTATCCAAGGGTCACCGCTCTGAATACTTCTGGGGTCAAACATCGTATTAATCGTAACCGCGCAAGCCCTGTACTTATCTTTTAATTCAATTTACACGGGTACCAACGTTGTTGATCGGTAATTTATCGGTGATAACTTATGTATTATCTGCTAACGATCTTAATTTCTTTATAATAAGAATTGATATTTGTTTTTCGTGAGAAATGAACTTTTTGTTTAAATGTGTTTTGTATTTGATCTCGTAATATTGATTCTGATTCTGATATCGAGCGGCGATGCTCGTTAAACTGTGCTTGCGAGTGTTTATGCGAGCCTAGTGCAAAAACAATTTTAATGAAGAGTCTGTGTATAATGCAGGCAACAGGGGCTGAGTGGTAATAGAGAGGAGTGCCGCCACGCCCCGCCGGTGATGTGCCGACGACAGCCTTCGCAACTCGCCTGCTGTTGATATTCGCTCCGAACCTCTGTAATTTGTACCATTAAATATGTACTCACAGACTTCACTCCACACATTTTCTTATCAATATTAAAACCCCTTTGCACGCGACGGATTTCGAAACAGGAAATTTCAATTATGCATTACTAGTTGGACCACGCGGTTTGCTCCGTGTCAAATTCAAATATGTAGATGTACGATTTCTGTTCCGCTCCCTCGGGTAGAAGGTACTGTATTAAAACAAACATACCTATGAAATTTAACTATGAAATATTGATGAAGACTGTATTACACAATAAAAACAATATATCCTCACGCCTTCCCACAAGGGTCCCCGAAGGGGTAGACTGAGGTGGGTAGTGTGCCCACACAACCACATTCCGCCAGAGATATTTTTGATGTGCTAACGTGACAGTGACAATGACAAGTCCGTCGCCGGTACTCAAGGTACGGATATTATATATATATAGGATATTATATATGAGCACGACTATTACATATACACCTTTGAATTTGTATTAAATGCATTCTTATTAAAAACCATATATATTTATTTATATTTCATGCATGCTGTATAAAAAAGAAACATGCTTAAAAGTTCAGTGGACGCCTGAATGCGATTACCGAATAAATATTATGGCGTGCCACTTTATACAGGGAGTTTGACCTGTGACTTCTGATTTTGGCATTGTACCTTTCATTAGTGAATGTTTAAACGTGGATCAGGATGACCCCCTTAAAGAGTACGACTTAATGACGCAACGTTCGTTTCGTTTCGGTCTCTTGAGTCATCTTTATGCGCTGTCAAAGTTCAAATGGGAAAAAATATTATACGAATACAATTATGTGTATGTGCTGCGTGCGGGCGCTTTGACAACATGAGATATTGTTAAATGTGCAGTTCCAGGAATGCCATTTTGATCGCGCTGCACGACGCTATGTCACAACGATGGTTTTATTCAGCAGTGTCCTCCGGGTGGGCGGGGTGAACAAAGAAAAGATGCTGAACTAACCGATTTGATTTAGCCATATAAATAATTAAACATCGTAAGGTAACCTGCATTACGTTTCTGAAGAAATTCAAAGTCGTAAAGGTAGTCGTGCAAGAGAAACGGCGATCGATTACCATGTCACGTTGGTACCTAAATATATCACTGGCGAAAAGAGTGGGCTGTTACTCTTCTGCAGGTCCTTTAGGGACCCTTGATTTAAATGATATAAATTGAATGAAAATTTAAGTTTATACGAACCTGTAATTTGCCACTTCTGGGCATAGTCCATCCCTCGTCTATTCACTAATAATTTTAAAATTATCGTTGATGCATTTTTATATGCGTGTAGTAAAAGGATTACCTTTTAGGTATATTACTTATGAGTGTTTGATCATGTGCGGCGCCGGCGCAGCTCTTCTCACGAATTTCGCGGCGCGGCGCCTTCGCGTGGGCGGCTTATCGCACACCGCCATCGCACGTCTCACTGAATACACTCCAGCGATGCACCTGTACTCAGAGCATAACTTTATTTTCATCCTTATTGAGTTCATATTGCGTTGTTACAACTGAAAACATTTCCAGTAAGAGCTAACACGGCCCTTTGTTGCCTAGTGCGTCTAATTAGTCAGACTGTTTAGTACGATGTTCGCCCCAAGGCAGCATTAACTTCGCAATATGCACTGTGAAATTACGTGATTTCTTGATGTATAAGTGCCGGTAACAATCATATTTATGTCATACAATTTCAGAGCGTGGAATTATTGAGAATCAATATTTTATATGATCGGTAAAAGTCGGTGAATTTATAGTAGTGGAGTCAGGCGCCATCAATACGCCCACAACAATGCAATAACATGTTTGCTTTACATTAAACGTCTGCTTGGTTGAGATATCGTATTTCAAGAGTCGTGTACAGATTCATCTGCCCGTGTTTATTCATAAGTATGCTCACAAGTGACATTAAAACTCCTCGTATGATGTTTTTGTCCATAGTCTCATTGTCAACGGCTATCAAAGAGTACATTTCGTTGGATTTATTGCTCTTGCGCTCAGTGTTGTCTGGGTTCCAATAGCTAGTATAATATTTTTGCCATAGAAACTTGCTTTGACTCTTCAATTGATATGTATAGCGTACGAGTAATTTTTTATTTATTACTCTGTACAAATGCCTTTAATGACATATGATTTCAATTATGAACGAGAAAAAAATCTCAATTGATTCGCGAGAGATTTCGGATCAGAAGTATGACCTGAAATACGGGGTGCCCGTCCTGGTGGCGCCGCCATTAAAATTAATCTGAATCGTGTATCAGGCAAAGAGAATTCAACCATTGTTTATTGTTTTTAAATGACACAAATAATAATATAAATGTTCTACATTTGAAGTAGGAAAATGGCACGGTTTATTGCTTTTAATTAATTGCTAAAGCACCGCCTGAATTTTTGCTTTTGATAAGTCGTTATCTAATTTGCATACAATCCTTTAGAAATACGATACATTTTCTTTTATTGCGTAATTTGTATGCCTAAAAATTATCACTCTTAGCCGCTACCTATTTGTCGCACCTGGTGATTTATCTTCAATAAATGTATCACTTAATCAAAGTCTGGGCCGGCGCGGGCGGCGCGCGCTTGTCGCTGATTGGATTCCTTCATAATTACATCTTTTGACACGTACGCGCCAAGTTTCATACTTCGCCTGCCGCCAGGGCATGAGATCGTGGGAGTGCCGTGTAATCAGCTTTCCTGACTGTCTTGTTTTCTTTCGGCTTTGTTTGTGGGTATTGATCAACAGGATCCAGGTATCCTTGACAAAGATTTTAGGTACTTTAGTAAATATCCTTCTGCGAATAAAGTTATTAAAAAACGGTGTTTTAAGGAGACAAGGTGAGCCTACTTTATTTTGGTTTTTACAATATCTGTCATATTTACTTAATTCCATAAATTTTGAAATAATTATACCTGTATGTCGTTTAGTATGCGTATTTTCCTTGAAATGTGAAAAATAGTGCTTCTAGAAAAGAGTTCCGTGTTCTTTACTTTACGGCATGTATGTAAAGCATTGCGTCGAAGAAAGAGCCGTGTTCGCAAGGTTTCGTTTACACTTAATTTGGTTGTCAAGTGCCTGCATTTTGGTAGTTATTAACAGCGATCAGCGTCCATGATAAACGTCATTAAAAATTATTCACTTGCCTTATTCGTATCCCGTTGCTTCGGACATCACGAGCTCCAATATTTCTGTCTCTTAAAGTTAATGATATTAAGTAGCTGTAGTGAGTTGTCGACTCCGCCAATTCTGTGATACGGAAGACTTGTTGCATTTATTTTTTGCGTAATGAGTTAAGTACCCAAAGGGTAAAATATAGTTTAAAAAAAAAACTAAAAAAACACGCTTTTGACAGAAAACTAAACTAAAAAATAAAAAATAAATTTTAATAAATTTGAATTAATAATAGTGTAAAAATTCTTAATAAATAATAAAAAAAAAGCGTGGGGTGCATGGTGTCAATAGTTCTAAATATTTTATTGATATCTGTCAATAAAATACTTATATCTATAGGAATAGAAGATTTATTATTTCGACGATATCTTAAAAAGCACCTAGCGGCAATAGGTAGACGCTCGAAATATTCGGAAAATATTTAGTTTTATAGATAAGGGTACGGAACCCTTCGTGCGCGAGTCCGACTCGCACTAGGCCGGTTTTTTTTAATTTTTTACTACTCAATTTGCGTACCTATTGGTTATTGAAAAGGGTTAAGGGCATGGGTAATATTACGCATTCCATTGATATCTTCCTGCAAAGATTCACTGCCTGCTGGTTGTTTGCGAATAAACACATTGCTTTGATGGTAGGTGGTTACCTTAACCAGTAATCCCGCTTCCTATATGCATCTCCTGCGCCTAGCCGATGTGAAACATTATTGTATTTATCGATGGTGTAAAAATTGCGTACTTTGAATTAAGAATATTTTTACACCGGATGCTATTAGTGTATTTGCTTACATACCTATAATCATGCCGAGTGCCTCAAGATGTTGGTAGAGCATTTATATACATATACTAGTTGTCCCGCCCAGCTTCGCTTGGATGAAAAATTAAATTTCCCTAAACACGATCGCAGCGCCACCTATCGGGTCCAATTGCGAATCTAAACCATTCTCGAATCCCGATGAAGACACACAGAAAATTTCATTAAAATCGGTCCAGCCATTTAGGAGGAGTTCAGTGACATACACACTCACAGAAGAATTATATATATAAAGATGGTAAATATAGGGTGCTGTGAATATATCCTCATGATAATGTAATAAATCAAATTGCTCCAACGATAACAAAATGACAACATGGCATGACAAAGGGAGAGAGAGAGAGAGAGACTATATTCACGTCGCAAAATGGTTTCAGGGGATTTTTTCAGACACTATTAATAGCATAAAAAAATATTCTACTAAAATAAGGTAAAAAAAAGTGTCAAGGATGTTTTATTTTCAATCTCATAATTTGTATTTGCTTCCATTAATTGATCCATTTCACATTTTTTAATTTTTGTCCCTTTTTCTGAGACAGCCTGTATACGATTATTAATCTCAAAACTTTTGAAAAGTAGTTTTTATTTCGCCTGAGATCTGGAGGAGGGCACGCATTCCAATTGCGTCTCAAGTTTACTTTGGTGGGTTGTAAAACCCTATTTGGCTAATTTTATAGCCTATTACTTCCTAACTTAATAAATTAACCTACTGGCAGGAAGTAGGCGTTGAACAAATGTAACACTATCGTCATTAACCGCATTCCTATCAGCTCGCTTTAATGTGCCTCGCTCGTTGTTGAAGGTGCAATATGCCGTAATCTATATTTCATATTATTGGGATCGACTTTAGATGTCACTTTTTTATGTGTCTTATTGTACAATTCTCGCTCCAACAATGTTAGCGCGTGCGCTCTGCCCAAAAAGAAAACGATTAAACTCTTAATTTCGCAACACCCGAAAAGCGATACCGTGTAGGGCGACCATTAAGTATTGAATTATCTTGAGAAACGGTTACGACTGAATCCTTTAGGCGATTGTACTCACAAATCTTCGTAATTAATGATCCAGGCAACTGTTGAGACTTGCTGTTGTGTTTTGCATATTTATGGCTTTTATATTTTAATAGTGTTTGTTTACGTATCAATCATAGCTTAGTTCGCGATGCTAGTGTATATTTATAAATTTCATAATTTTTCGATAGAGAATGCTTCCGTAACTGTGATTCGCTAATAAAACTGTAAATACTTTCCACTCCTCCGTTCCTTTAATTGTCTTTTATTAAGTAGAACTTCAGGTCACAGGGGTATCTTTGGTAGTCATCGCGCCACCCAGCTCGTTTGAAGCCGATTTTCGGCGCGGTGGTCGCAATTAGGCGCGATAAATGCTCCCGACATTCGATACATCGGCTTTTAGTTCGATTAATCGGCCGAAACGAATACGTAATCCGATTTTAACAGGTCGTTCCTTTTGCTCGTTTATGTAACGCCTTGTGCGATACATTGATACTTATCTCAGCGTGTTCTCGCGCGACCCATGTTACTTATCTTGTAAAAATAATTATAATTATCTTATTTTATGTGTATGTAATAAATTATACAATACCTATATGAGCAGCGTATAACATATGATAAAATACAATCGGAGTTGAGGCGCCTGCAAAACAAATATGGCAATTTCGATCCCAAACAATCTGTACCAATGAGCTTTTTCTGCACTTACAAGTAAGTACAGTAGACACCACTAGCTTTACAATGAAGGCAAACATCGTGATCGCAAGAAATTCACGCAGAAGCAAAACATCTGTCCGTCACCAATATATCGCCAGTAAAAAAGAGCTTATGAAGTGTGAAACTATGACCTGTCCTATGACTACACTACCCCTTCAGATGCACTTATGGGTAGGCTTAATTGTTGTTAACGTTCTAAAGAAAGATATGGAATCATCCAGACTTATTATAGGCAAGTATGTCATTGAATGCTATACCCGTATCCATAGTTCGAGACGATTGAACGTTGAATTGTTAAAACATTTACAATGGGTTACTTGTTTACAAACCCGCATACATGCAAGAAAGCGGCCACATATCAATTATTATGACACCGACTGTAATGATTGTTATTGACCAATTATGTCATGTTATTTGTATGACTTACTTAATCAATAGACGCCACGAAAGGGTGTCCATGTCTTAACTTTCTTTGAAAATAATTTTGTACGCAACTGCTAAATGCAATATTAACTATTTTATATTTCTGTTTATTGAAAATAGGTAGGTTTAACCTTTCATTATTAGTTATAATCTACTATATAATGGGATTAAATACCATAAATAAGTAAACATGCGCGTCAGAGATGAAAATAAAATAAAATAAATGTATAGTATTAGTTTCGAGGTAACACATATGAATGAGGACTCCACCCTTTTTAAATTTACCGCAGCAGTGTCAGTGTCAAGAGGAAACAAACCAGTAAAGATCCGAGTAACAATAAGCAACGCTCGGCTATAACAAGGCGACAAAACTCTAATATCAATAGAACACAATAGGAACAATAGTTGCCCTCTGTCAATTATGCCATCATTACCATTGGAATAAACGACGTAACGGATCAGATGATTGGAGAAAAACAACACGATGACAACGCATTGCCGTCGCAGACTCCATCGCCCACTTAATTCAGGCCAAAGTAAATCTTACCCCAGGATAAATAAAATCTATGTTTCATTAAAACATTGTTCGATGATTATGCATATTTGAAAATTCGAAACAGTTACCCTATAAATGATTTATAGACTGCGGCGCCTAGTCTTAATTTTTGTCACACAATGTACAATGAATGTGAATAATTAAAATGTCTCAGACTAGTTATACATTCTCTTTATGGATTGTTTATAATTGATTTTGACAATTAAAATCAGCTGACTTGTTTTTATATCGATAGTTAACCATTTTCATACAATAGAATTCATGTGTAATAATAGTAGGAGAGCTGGCACCGATTTTTGGGTAGGTATTTGAGACTGAAAGCTGAAAACTTGTCACGTACCTCTCCTATTATACCCCAATACGGAACTGCAGACCTGGCCGGTAAATACCAAAACTACGCAGTGCTAAGGTCTACGATAAGCTGCTACGTTGATTGGATAATCTCATAAATTTTATTTGGTACCTATTACTTAGATTTGTCTCTATAAAGATATCTAACAATATTACCGTGAAATTATATTGACTCACAAGTAACAATTTGATTTTGCGTAACGCCTAGAAATGTATGACTAAATTCTGGTATGTGCTTCGTAATTTAATATAACAGGTCTATTTATTCATTGAATACAAATAGCGATACTTACCTTCAATAATTGACGTGATAAATTTACTGTGCAGTATTTACTGGCCTGTCTACAGCAGTATTTAATATATTTCGATCTCTATCGCATGATTTGCAAGTTGAGCTGTCATTGTATTTGCAACTTAATTGTTTTAAGCAATAGGTTCAATATCGTTCAATACACGCGGGGTGCATGTATGTATTTACGGGTATTATTTGATCCAAGCGTTTGTCAAATATGATGGAAGCGTGCGAAGGTGTTATTCGTTTTGTCGACACGCGATCTTGCGATAAGTTCCAAGCCCGCCACTTGTAATTTGATGGGAGGTCCTCGAGATTAATATTTCATTTTGATTTGATCTTGTTCCTTTTTTATGTCAGTTTTGAAGGTACATCTTGCATTCTTTGGTATATTTTTACAGACGATTGTTCCGTAACTTAAACTTTCGTGGTTGGTGATTGTAATATCGATGTAATAACTCAGTGCAGTAAAATCCCTGCAGGTGGCGCTCCTCCCCTTTTCATGTTTGCAAATGTATATACATGAGGAATGTCGTAAAAATGACAAACTTACATTTATTGCTCTGTACGACACATGTAAGTTATGTCTTGTCGTGTCGTATGGTTTTTGTCAGCGGGCAATCGCCGATTTATTACTCGCATTGTTGATTATTTTATTAACAAATCCGACACTGCGAAGGACCATACTTATCGTCACCTAAATTATTCACTCATATGTAGTTCCTTCTCAGGCTTGGCGAATCAATTATGATCACATTGCTTATTGGCAAAATAATGAAAATAAATATGAAAAGATATCTAATCGCACACTGCACAGTTTACGATGGTCTTACTTATGTTTTTTTAGATACATATGTACTTCCTTGATTTAAATTATAATATAATATATCCTCACGCCGGGGTAGCCTCAGGGGTAGGCAATATTATAATTAATTCAAAATTTTATATTTCAACATTAACTTAATGTAAACATACATATTTTTCTTACTTGTCTTTCTGTTGAAAGTTGATAAAAAAAATTTGCCATTATCTGGTCGTCGTCACAAGACTTATGTATAAGTGCGTATCGATGCGTGTACGCAGATCTTGTGATTGGGAATTACGATTGTCATTAATATCGTAATGGACACGATTTATGTTCGAAGATCATTTCATTGAGTTAATGCCTCCGCTTGTTCATATAAATTCGAACATACACATTGAAAGCTATGAATTATGGGACGCTTTTTTGTTTCGTTGTGTTTTGTTGCGTTTATATACTTCTCATCAGAAGAATCGAAACACCTTGCGAGTTTAGGTTTTTTACATGGATTATCAGCAAAATGTGTATCTTTATATAGTAATATAATATGTCGTTTAATAGTAAATAATATGAGGTATTATTCACTATAAAACGACATTTGACATATATTCCTAAGAGGGAAAGAAGACCGCCAGTTCTCTCTAGACTTTCCGACTTTCTCTCTTTCTCTTTCGCTTCATCCAAATTCGTCTATTGATACATACGCTTTAATACGTACATTTTATACGGTAAGCTCGAATATTCTTAACTATAATTTGCCTATTCCCTTGTTTTAACCACGTTACTAAGAGTTTTGTGATAAGCGTAATATTTTTTATTTCATTGCGTTTGACCTCACAAAAGCTTTCGTATATTTTTTGCATTCCTGCAGGGTATTGAAGTCAAAATTGTGCGAGTGCTTTTTTATGCGTCAAGTTTCAACTTTGTACGCCACCGCACTTTTTACACTGATATTCGCGGTTCCAATAAACTCTTTGTCCCGAGAGCGTTTTATTTGTTCCGGTGCGTTAATGTTAATTGAAAATCGCGGTAAGTAGGTACTGGGTACCCGATGAGGTTGTGCTGCGACTGTTTAATGCGACAGCGCAAAGTACTTACGGCGTTCAATCAAACAAAATTAAGTTTTACAACTACGTATTAACTAGTTATACAAATATGTAATTACTATAGTATGAAAAGACTTTGTTTACGAGCATTCGTACAATTTAATATTTTATGGTTCTCAGATTGAAATTATTGGGCTGTCCGATTGCTTCGCGGTAGGTTTTTATAATTACTGCCATGGAAGACCCCATCGGTGAACGAATTCGGCGACTTTCATATGTCTACACTTAATTTTAATCGATCATACAAAATGGCAATCAAGTGGCAGTGTTCAGTAACTGCATGAATTTATTTAAATCGCTGTCCGTTTATTTATAAGGGCCACCGGCGAATCCAAATTGAAAATTAACCCCATTAAGGCACACCTCCTGGCGCTCCAATATTTTCTTTATATTTTTATGTCATGTCAACACCGTCGATAAGTTATGACCGTTCTAACAACCTATTATTATATAACCTGACATTTTATTTAACGTAATTTTGGGCGAAATTGAATTTCTTGCAACCAAAATTTTTCGCCTGCGGTGCAACGGGAATGGATTTTTGTAATTTATTGTGGTTCAGTGTAGTTATTTAAAATTCTTATATTTGGTTTATATTGCAGCTATAAATTTGTATGTTTAGTCGGATTTTTCGAATGGATCGCCATTTGCTTTTTAGCTTTAACGTCGATTTCGGATATTTTCATACGATTAGCATACTCATTTTTTATATGAACCTATTTGAGTTGAGATCCGAGAGTCCAAAAGTAGATCCCATCAGGTGGCCCTCGTTGGGCAAAGTTCGTTGACACCGGTCAGGTAGGCCAGTGGATGATTGATCTGCCTCCTTATCAGGACGATGGCGCTGTCGCCTACTTGCGGCAATCTCAAAGACACATTGTTCTTGCATCAATAGCACTGTGCTAATACACACACGTATTATTTTATACCAACTTTAATGTTTGGGTGATGATTTACTAACTCGGCGTCAGGTCTTATGCACAAATGTGTTTAATTTATTTTTATGCGTATCACTGAAGAAGCTGCAAAAGTGATGAGAAATGGCTTTCGCAGTCTATTGTATTTGCAACACCAGGGTTATTTCTATATGAATTGTTCTCTTGTTTCAGAACGTTCAAAAGGGAGTCGAAGGAATTGAAAAGATGTAAGATTTTTTTTATGTATTAACAGAAATAGATTTATGAACGGAATAAACTGCCCAGTTTGTCTTCACGAATATTCTTCGCTTTTACAAGTTTCAGCAATAAATTGGAAAACAATATCATTTTTATAACTGTGATTATTTCCAGAAACTATTCACATATATGTTATTTTTATATCACGTTAAAAGTGTTAAATGGTCGCATTTATTCAAACTACTTTCGGACTCCGACATACTGCCAGTAGATTAGGCGCATGGCGCCGCATATCATTTGGACAGAAATTACGAATTAAGTATCGTTTAAAATTGTTTTTAAAAACACATTTTAAATACGCAGAAAGTTTTTAAGTCTATTTTGCTTGTTACTCTTTTACGTTGAAAGGGTTGGCTTTGGATGACACTTGGAATATATATTATTTCCCAAAAAATATTGTTCCCCATGTGAACAGTCTGATAACTAGATAATTCCGCAGGGCGGATATAGTCTATATTGTAAAGTTAATTATATTCCTACGTTTATTCAATTATGTGCATTGCTTATGGTTATATATGGTTATTATGTTTTCCCTTCACATTTTATTTTCCCGATAAAAGAATTGCCTTCCCCATGACCTTGTCCAAGGTTCCAGCAATCTCCTTATGAGAATCATAAAACAGTTCAGTACTTTAGGTGTGAAAACGTAACAGGCAGATATAGATTCAACTTTTGCATTTATAACACTCGTTGGATCCGACACATATTATAAGTATGTAATTATTGTTTTGTTTGCAGCTGGGATATCCCTGCACTTCTTAATGAAGTACCCAAGTTGGGGGCGGTCATCGATCTAACAAATACAGCAAAATATTACAACCCTCAGGTAATTAGATTACAATGTTATACTTTCCTGAGCAATTACAGCTTTTGTTATATAAAATAACATGCTCTTGACGCAAGAACCGCATTTTGTATCTCACACAAACGGCTGTTGTTTATTATTGAGGGCTCACTGTCCACGTAGCGAGACGCGCAATTCATAGACATTCCTCATCCGATAGTTAATAATAATGTAAGGTAACAAGCAGTGTGAGCTGTGTGTAAGACAAGAGTTGCGCGCAGTAACGACTGGCCATTCCCCATTCGGCGAGCGCCTGTAGGACGCTCTCCGTGTACGTTAGAATACCGGGAAGCAATAAAATTATGTGCAGTTTTACGATTGAAAGTCGCATTTTCCACTACGATGCTTTGTTCGTACATACGTCTGATTGCCTTGCATTCATCTTCTAGCATAATCCGATCGTAAAACTGTGTTTTCATGCAACCCACTCCGCCTATTGTGTGGTCCAAGTTAGTGTGTAGTGACTACATAAGAAAAGGTAGCCGAATACCATCAGGCGTGACGTATGCTTGTTTACTACCGAATTTATATAAAAATGAAAGCATTACCATAAACGTTACATATGTTTTATATATACGCAATTGTATTTGTATTAATTATTAAAATGGGACACGGCGTGATGATAGTATGTATGTTGTCTGTATGTATATATTATTATTATATACGATTATATACGAAATATTAATGATATATTAATGGGGTTTAAGGAACGGCTCTACTGATTTTATAATCTCTATATAATTTTCAACTTCTCCTTAAATTTCTCGATACAAGGAGAAACGCGGAACATAAATTGAGAAAATATTTATCAAGCATGTTCATGTCAGTGATAAGTTTATACCTTGGACCATCATATGGATTTCGTCGACTCAGTATAGTAAGCAGTTTTTCGTTTTGCCGTTTGTTGTTCGTAAAACATAAATGAGAAATTTATACCATATTCTCTGGTGTTCGCTAATCCTTGCAAAGCATTCCATGTGCGGCCCGTCAGCGAATCGTGAAGTATGATGCACAGTAGCTTACTTTCGTAGCTTAAGGGCAAGCCTGTCAAGACATCGCTCAAATGTATACGCGTCTTCCTGACAGGCAATTACATATTATACAATATTATGAATGATTGTGAAGGCGAAGAAAGGCATGTGACATTGGTTTGGACATATAGATATAATGGATGAATGAAGAAAGATTGACGAAACAGATACATGTACAATGCAAAAGTGTGTAGAAGAGGCAGACCACAGAAAACTAACGGATACAAGAGGATCAGGGAACATCTAGATTAATCGAAACCGGCGAGCATGTATGAAGAGATTAATGAATGTATTATAATTGCAGAAGCTTAGAGACAGCAGGCGCTCTACACTCTCTGCCTATTCGCTTGGGACGGCGTGATGATATATATTAGTATATACAATGTTATGTATTTTGTCAATTTTATCATTCGACTTAGGTAATTTATGCTAACAGACATGCATATCAGACGAGGAGTAATAATAATAAAAATATTGTATTTATCAAAGGTGGTCAGTACGTGATTTATTTGGCTCTCGTAGTGTTCTCTAATTGCTAAAATTGGTCTCAATTACGGTCTTATATATATTGTGGAAACGATATAAAAGTAATGGCGATTTCGTATTTACATAAACGCTTATCGAGATCGTCTGGTTGATTAGTGGCCGGAGGCGCGAGAGGCCGGCTCTTGGCGCCTTTAGCACGTGACGGCGACTGTCACCGCCGATGGCGGCTGTCACAGCGAATTATATTAGAGCTATTTGATTTGATTAATCTTACATAGTTAACGGAACGAATCTCAACGCATCTCGGATTATTTAAGTTGGAGATTTCTTATATCTTAGTCAATGTCAATGTTCAAATATTTACTGTATTTTGTGATTATAACAAAATTATCTTATCCATCTATGCCACGGTTCAACGGAAGACGATTATCTCATACCTTTTTTTTAAGTTTAATTTGCTTCGTTTTAAACAGGCTAAGGTTAGAACGTAAAGTTTTTAATCATCGGTACCTTTTTGTGCATAAAATCGTCTAGGTTACGATAAAGATCACAGGAAACCCTTACTACATAATTATTTTAATGTACACATCGGTAATTGACTGGAACTTGACAGTAGACAACTACTGTTAACATAACCCAAGTACAGAAATAACAAGATGGCGGAGATGGTTGTAGGATATGTGGAAGTATATCCCTTTAATTGTCCGGCTTCATATATATATATACTCTGTAACGCCGTGATGTTTATGGCACTGGATAAAACCGAAACCATGTATACCGAACTACTCTAGCATAATATCTCACATATGTCCTCATACCTTCACGCCTTCCCACAAGTCTCCGAAGGGGTAGGCAGAGGTGTATAAGTAGTATCCACACACCCACTTTCCGCCAGAGATATGATATGTATATAAAAAATTACTTAACTACCAGCCAGTTTAACTATACTACCAAGTAAATAAAAAAAAATAGCACGATTAATTAACGATTCTCCCTATTTCATATTTTTCACCCAGAACAATTCTGTAGGTAGTTCTTATTTCAAAAATATTTTTAATTCTATATCAACTTGCTTTGCCCTTATGCTAACTAAATATTAGTAGAGTTTAATGCTAACGAAAGTTCAATTGACTGTTGGCTATCAGATTTCGACACTTGAAATAATCTTATTGAGATATGTCAACAGTTGACAAGAGGGCTCGTGCTTGCCACTTCATTATTACATATCGTCTTGACTGTTTCACGCTCTACTTACCGCTCATAATCTCAGATCTATATAAAAAGCGAATCATTTGAAACGGGTTTGATATAGTTGTTACATTAATTTGAATATTCGACATGTCGCGCGCTGAGTATAATTTTATTATGTTTATAATTGAGGCTTTTAATGGACCAACACAGTTTTGAAATTTCGTTGGAGTTCCATTATGATAATACCTTTAAGTGTAACTAGAGCCGTGGTGGCAGAGTTGTTCGAATAGTCGCCTGATATATAACACAAGCTTTGCTTAATTTGGGACTAGGTCAATTTGTGTGGAATTGTCCCAGGTATTTATTTTTTATTATACATAAAGTTAGCACGTTCAAAACTCGACTGTATCCTTATTTCTTTCTGAATGTAAGTACAGTGTTTAGTCACACCAAGAGCTTTACGGTAAAGGAAACATCGAGATCACCAGCACATGTCTGGGTAAAATTCAACATGTTAGTCGTGCTTTAGAAACAACGATGGACTCACCACCAGTCACTAGAGCACCCAAAATATATGTCCGATGAAAAGTACCAAAAGTAGAAATCCTCAAGCCTCCCCATAAGGGTCACCGAAGGGGTAGACAGAGGTGTATAGGTAGTACCCACACACCCACTTTGAAGAAGTAAAAAAGAAAAAAGCGTGTGTGGTAATATGTTATGCCTCGCTTTGAAACTTACTGTACCCTGTGAGATAACTTGGCTTAAAACTAGAAACGTTGAGACAGACAGAGGATAGGGGAGAAGAGAGAGGGGGGGAGATTTCTATTATGGCTAGATAATTTTCCTGTACCTGCAATTACCCGGTATAGATATATATTTTATATAATGTAGTTTACCTTTCTTTTAGGAATTTCTCAATGCCGGATTGCTGTACAAGAAAATTTTAATGCCGGGTCGCATTATTCCTTCTGCGGCTAAAGTGAGAGAGTAAGTATTCCTTTCACCAAGCTTTTAACGTGCCCACATGTGCGGCTTGTTTTTGCGTACATTCTTTATTGCTGTGAGCGATAATTATGGTACCTACTACATTTTAATTGTATATTTTGTAGAATTATCAGTTACGATTTTGACAATGGTTCGATGATTGAATTAATTGGTAGATTCTTAAAAACCGTATGAATTATTTTTCCACCACTGACTCCACCGTCAATCTAGTCTGCTCTGAAAGCATTCTTACCTGCAGACTGTGTTTGACACTCAGTTGCGACGCAGCAAAAATGCTGATATAATTGGCATCCCACAACAAACTACAACTTTCGCCTTTGGAGCCAGCGTGAGCCCATCCGGTCTTTTCCGGATAATCTACACGACAGTGACCTTGGGGCTTCAAAACACATGGCAAGTTTGCCGATACCATCGCCCAGCGCAAAATATCATTGCCTAATATCTGGAGAACCTGCTAGCACATCGGATACAGCTTAGTCCGTGGTGGCCATCCGCTTCCACAATTACACCGCAAACGCACCGGTGAGGCTCACACACCCGACACCGCCTCAATGCGGCCCCTATTTTGAAGGAATCGTTATCCAGCAATGTCCCAAAATGTGGGGATGGTAATGCATGTAACCAAGCTCCAGATTCTCTTTCACCTGCGGCTTTTAGTCTGGCTAGATCGGTTTCTGATGTTCCTTCTATCAAGTCAGAGTATCTGATCAAACTCAAGCAATTTTTGTGAAAACTTCCATGTGGGCGTTGTTCTCAATGTCACGCGTGGCAGTGAGAAACAGTTACGCAACAATAATAGAGCTACATGCCCTCAGATATTTTCCAGATGCTTCATAAATCGTCAGCGATAAGTATCCTGAAGTGCGTCATTAATCCCTTCTGAAAATACTGGCGCACTCAGAGTAACAGGGAAGACCGATCCACTACATTTAAGTATCGACTCAAAACTAGCAACAGCCGCCAAAGCTAAAGGACCAAACGGGTATAATTGGCACTTATTATAATCTATTTCTATGCCTAATGTGGATAAAGCTATTGATAACTTTGTTAAATCGCTGAGGACAACATCTGCTCCCTCCCAATGTCCCATCCAAGTAGTAGTAAGATCAATAAATAATTTATTATTAACTTGTAGTAATTTACCAAGAAATATTAATTGGTGAGATGTTGATGTGAATGATAGGCCTTTACTAGTTTATACCCCTTATACGGTGAGACGTAAATCTAAAATGCTACAGCTATCCATCAAATCAACGGCTGTTATCGTTTTGCACTAGCGGAGGATTTAATTTGAAGCGTCGAATTGGCGCCATTCGTAGGCCGAATATGGGTAATGTTATAAATCTAGGTGCGTGGGCGACAGCGGCGCGCGCCTTAGGGCCACAGTCGGCGACCGGTGCCGCTTCAGAGGTACCTATTCACGTATTCAATTTGAACTTGGGAACATCCAGCTCGCGGACGGCGGCGGCGTCTGCGCCCACGCACCGCTGCCTCTCGGAATTTGAAAGGCATTTGTCGCTGCCCCGGTGCGTGTCGCCTCTCCAGTAACACTTGTCCCTGCAACTAAACATACGAATATTTTATTGGCTCGTAAATTCTGACACTATAAAATAATTTCGTTGAATATGTTTTAATTGATACCTTAATTTCATTATGCACCCACAATTAAGTATTATGACTATGACACAAAATAGATAAAACTCCCTGTGTTATTTACGGCATGTACGTACGATAATTGGAGGATGTAGTTTGTAGTATGTTTTATGTAATGCGAGAGACCGAGCAAGAAAAAACGATCACTGTATAGCCCATTACTTTATGAAATGATTTGCTGAGTTTAACGAATGTTTATCTCGATCATTTGTCTGGCCTTTTGTTGCGCCGTGTACGGCCGTCGTCGACATAAATAACCATCGGCATTTCTCAGATAGTTTGCCCCTGTTATCGTGCTAGAGAACCTCGCATCTGTTTGTCAGTTAAGCTAAGACAAATGTGCCACCCGTGCGGCTGCTCAGCCCAATCGACTCAACGACAGGTCTATATGTTAGAACTATTTAGTCGGCTGAACTCCTGAGTATTGGATGCATAATATTGCTGTTACTGAACCCTAAAAGATATTAGTTTTGTAATTATTATAATAAATAGGAACAAATTTGACACACCACACTGAATAGGCTTTCGGTTTGTGTGATCTCTTTGTACAAGTTTATTCATGATGTCTTCTTTTAGATGTAGTTTGCAATGCTATAAATCTCAATGGTACACACTTAATTCTTACTTAACTCACATTTTGACATATGGAGGCGACCCCTGATTAACAGTCCCGGCTATTAAAGACATTATTATAAATTGACTAGCTGTCCCGCCCAGCTTCGCTCGGGTGAAAAAGTTAAATTGCCCGTAACACGATCGCAGCGCCACCTATTGGGTCCAATTGTAAATCTAAACCATTCTCGAATCTGGCTTAAGACACACAGAAACACACAGAAAGCTTCGCCCGGGTAAAAAGGTAAAATTCTTGAAACTCGATCGCAGCGCCACCTATCGGGTCCAATTTAATATAGCCTATGTTACTCGGGGATAATGTAGCTTTCCAAAGGTGAAAGAATTTTTGAAATCGGTCCAGTAGTTTCGGAGCCTATTCATTATAAACAAACAAACAAACAAACAAATCTTTCCTCTTTATAATATGAGTATAGATGTATATCCTTTATCCATACCGATAAAAATTTTAGTTTATCACTAAAAAAACATAAATTACCGTCGTAAATATGCCAAATTCGTCTCATTGAATATTGCAACGAACGCTCATGCAATGAATATTACAAAGGCATGTACATGACTACGAGGACCTTCAACCTACAACCCGACCCAGACCGAGTGAACGCTGCAACGCCGCTCGCGTGCCAGCCTGTCTCATTTATCACGGCAGTATTTTTACTTGTTTCCATGTCCACTGTCGACAATCACGTCCTCATTACCAACCTGCCCGTGTAGCCATCACCCCCTCAATAAATTGTGATCGCCGATACACCGCCGGTGGTACGACTCTCCATTTAATAGATGTTTACTGTCCCAACTTAAATATCCTTTTGAAATACGCTGAGAATGTGACTTTTTTCCAGTGTGACGTTGAAGCTCTAATTGGAGTAATGTTATCAGTTTTTCTTTACTCTTAAGACTACAAGTGTAATGATTAATTAGCATCTTCATGGTCCTAAAGATCTATAGATCCTAGAGATTTTTATCTGCAAATCCATTACGTAATTGTTCATTTACTTATAGTATAACTTAAATTAAGTGAATTAAGAGATAGTATAACTTAAATTAAGTGAATTAAGAGTTATTTGAATCTCCGTTTAAAGTCCTCGTCTGATCCAATATTGAATCTTTGGATTCTGTCCTGCACACTTGTTAAATCCGCTTTTGAGCTTTTTTTCACATTTGTTTTTTGTTTGTGATAATATTAGCGCATGATTGAGACTTGTAACGAGACAAGACAATTTGACATTATATTAGGTCATTATGTATTTTTAGATGGTTACTATAGTCGGGAAAACCTGAGGATGTTTTTAACAGGACAGACAGCCTAATTGTAAATGACCACAGTGCCAGCTGAAGTGTATTGACGTCACCTGGTGTTGGTCCACCAAAATAGCAATACGTCATACTCACAAACATATTAATGCCGAAATCGTCTTAGATAGAAAATTGACTACTGACAATAATCAGGAATTTCACAAAAAGTCAACTGATCCTAAACAATTCAGTAACTGCTTCATACGTATATGTGTAAATATTGCTTAGATATATACACTACACTAAGACACATAACTAGAGTCAAGAGAGAAGAGAAAAGGTAGGAAAGAGCGCTCTGCTCTCTCTCTGCCTGCCTTGTGATTAATTCTGCGTGATATGATAATGATGAGACACATAATGATGGCAAATATGCCATTAGAATAGTATAAGTACCGACTAGTCAGGTGAGAGTTCAAAATTACTTCGGACCATTTAACGAACATCGTGTACATATAGAGATATAACAATGTCCTTAAACGAATCACGATAAAGAAGCTAGGTGTATTACTTGCTGTGAACTGTTTATCGCAGCAAAGGTGTTAAAAGTAAATTCTCACGTTGTTGACTGTTTGTACAGAGAGAGGGCAGTGTAAATCAGAGTAAGATAGGAGACTTCCGAGAGTGATAACAAACACATAAATATAGCGCTGGGCAGCCATTGTCCAAATTTACTGACACTGGTCCATTCCACTAACACCGTGAACTGTTATTTTTCTCCAACACTCGATCCTAATGTATTGGCGGTCGTTATTTCTGTCTGTGATGACAAATTGGAGTTGTGTGAAGTTATTGTTAATTGTGCACGATCATTTGAAAACTTAGCCTGATCATATCTTGTAGCTTCTGTTTTTAAGAATATTTTTTTCTCAATAAGAAAAGGTATATAAGAAAGAAATACCATTATATTAATTTTTTTATACATTTCATGCTAAATCAATACATTGATTTTAGTTATGGAGGCTAATACAGTCAATGACAAGATTTCAAACAATTAGTTAAGTAAATAAGATTTCAACGTTAGACTACTTGTACGTTCATAGTATTTACATGCAAGTTATGTTAATGCATGCGATAAGATCTGTCAATGCTTATCTCTCTGCGTTAATTAGAAGTGAATCGAAGTAAACAGCTAATCTACTATATCCCAATTTGACTATTATTATATTTATGATGTAATATTTTAGACCGTCTATAACGTTAATAACATAAATTCTATCGTCAAAGAAACGGATTGTCTATATTCTGTAATGTCCATAATAATGCTAATAACATGCCTTTTACTGGTTGTTACGGCCGTTTCAATGGATGTAATAGCCGATCTAAATATCGACAATGTTACAGTTTTCTTGTATTACAGTGCGTGTGTAATGATCACTTGTCGGACCACACAGGCTTGCATAATTGAGACATTTCTGTTGTGGGCACTATTATAATATCTAGTTGTCCTATTATTATGGGTACCTACTTTTATCTGAGCGACTGGCTTGTGAAAGAACGCCGTAGTTCAATTAAACGGTTACGAAACGTTCTAGTACATGATTTGATTAGAACGTGCTCTTGTTTTAACGTACCTAATTATTTTCTGGCCGTGTACCAGTAACATGGACAAGTTTGATGGTTCTGAGCGACATTTTGTAAATTAAAATGCTCTCGTATTAGTTTTTGTTATTTTATGTATCATTAGTTACATTTAGTTGGGTTTGATTAATGTGATAGTTAATCTGTCGTATTTTAACAGTGCACGAGCCGGGGCGTTAAATTCCGACCGAACTTACTTCATGCTTAGAAACAACGAACAAAATGAGCACATCACTTTCTAGGATATCAATTACCATGGACAGTGAGCGGATCAAATTACTCATGCACGCGATGATCAAAGTTTTGAGTAATTCAAACATAACACCGCACTTTATGTGTCACCGGCGCCACAGCTTAATGCTGCTAATTAATTTGCACTTCCCACATTTATAATGTGAGGATCACTCTTTGTTATTGTGGTTATTATGAGTTATTGCAATTCTTTATTTTGATGTGGTCGATTGATGCTGCTCACATCCGCAGATTTGACGAGTTATACGAGTAATTGAAGAAATGCAGGACATGACGGACTCTCCCGTTAAATATTGAAGTTACAGAAGTTCGGTTTTGGATAGTTTTATGTTCCAGTATGAAAGGGAATAGCGGCGCTGGAAAAGCTGGAGGACACGTTTGCCTCTTAAGCTACAAGCACTGTTACTTCAACAAACTTATGTTATTCAAGTCCCAAAGATAGGTAGGGTTGGCAATGTACGATATCCTTAGCGTCCCTTGCGTCCATAGGCGGTGGTAACCGGTCTCCATCAGTTGGACAGTATGCTTCCTTGCCAATTAAGTGGTATGGTGCAATAAAGCGTTATTCTTAATAACAAAAAAAAAAACGATAACTTCCAGATCTTAAGTTAGCTGGATGTGTAATGAATAGACTAAGACGCTTTGGATCAGACCAACAAGTTAATTAACTGCTTGAAAAAAAAAACAATCTCCATAAATTAAATTATTTTAAGTAAACTATGCAGTAGGTGCCAATTGATCCAAATTCAAATGTTATCTTGGAAACACCCTGTTATGATTGATCCTGCAGATTGAGTCATGCACTGAGGAAGTTTACATTTGGTATGATAATACCTTTTATAGCATTGTTAATATTACTTGCGGTTATATTTACAAACGGTCTTAGTTACCATCTCAATGACATTTAAATAATAATGACTAGTTCGCGTCTCGATTTAATTGTGCTATTATGGCTGGCGGCAGCGCGACTAGACCACAAAGGAGGCTGTATTCTCGGAACTGGCATATAACAACGACAATTGCAAGTAGCAAACTGAATCACGGCATAATTTGAGATAGTTTTTATTGCGTAACTACTTTGGGATAACTACAATATAGGACCAAATGACTGACTCACTAGTTACGAGACATATTTAGACTCGTGCATTGTTGTTTGTGGTGCCTATCATTTTTTGTTCCATGACAACGATTCCAAACGCGAATGGAATCGTGCTGTGAGAAGTGTTACCAGTATAGCAAGCGAATGGTTGCTACTGCCTAAGGTTTTCCACAAACATTATACATTTTGTAGAAATGTAAGACGCTTAGTTTTCGCGCCGTGTATTTGCATAATGTTAGAACTTCTTGATGTAACTATTTGAAAGAATCATTGGAGTCGAGAACCGTTTCCTGTTCTAGTTTGGAGTTATCCCAAAGTCTACTTAGCCACAGAGAACTTTTCCTGGTTTCCTGATAACAATTTCACTTGATCACGGAATATTTTGTACATTTGTTTTGTTACTTACAGTAATTCTGTCACATTAGCACCTAATATATATCTTTGGCGGAAAGTGGGAAAATGTACCTTTAGAGTAACTTTTGGGAACTCGAATGGGTTGGGAAAACTTGCATCATTACGCAAACAATGAAATTTTTCTGTTTGTGTATTTTTCACAATTCCAAACCAACAACACATTGCACGACTTTCATTCAGACGAGCATTCAGAATTGTGGGCTCAACCCGGGCATAGATGGTAACAGGATTAGTTATATATTCTGTCACCGTTTAATGTTCGTGATATAAGTGTGCTGTGAGTAATAAGCGTTACAATAATATTTTTATCGATGAGAACTTTCTTAATGGAAAAAAGTTTATATCGAGCCGCGACCACTGGGCAGCCAAGGTTGTCTCGGGTTGTAACGCAAATAAAACTTTCCCGACGAAAACATATCAAACGGCTAGAGACATAGCTTTTGAGCTGATTGTATGGCGCTACTTTTAAAGTTCTTCTTGCGTTTGTTATCTACGAGGAAGATAGATATTTAAAGTTCTCGGGCATTCGTTGTTGGACAGACGTCGAGTGCAAATAAGTGATTTGAAATTCACACTTATTTATTTACACTTAACTCTCACTTTATTTTGTGAAAATTGTAATAAATAAAACACCTGTCTCAACTCGTTGGTCTGCGGGAGGGTGCCAAGAAGACTGGCATTGCCCCGCTGTATGGCAATGCTGATAAAAAAAGTTATACATATGTATTTTATTTTAGATACTCGCTATGTATACCTACCTGTCTTAACTATGCTTAAAGGGCTATACTTAAGAACATAACATAATTCTTTAAACAATATTTTTTTTAAGTTTATTTTAATGTAATAGAATTTGATGGTCAAGTTCTATATTTATGAAGCCTGTTGGACAAAATTTAATGATGCTCGCTTTTATCTGCCTATATGTAATGTTATATACGTAGATAATGTTTAGTTATTTAATTTTATTGGTTAATACATAATATAAACGCTATAATAAAAACAATATATTGGGGGAGAAAGTTTAAGGAAGTTATTAAACGAGAATAATTACTTATAAATAAATGAGGAAAATAAACAGTATAAGGAAAATAGTAACCGAAAGACTTGAAATCCAGTTAAGATTTATTTGTTGGAATGATGTAAGTAATTTTAGAAAGATTGCATCCCACGTTTACTTGTTTACTGGTGAACTTATTATTGAAACATACATACATACCTACTTATCATCACGCCGACAGGGTAGGCAGAGAGAATAGAACAGTTCTCTCCAGACTTACATACCTACCTACTCTTTCGCTTCGTCCACATTCATCAGTCTCTTCATACATGCTCACCGGTTTCGAGTACTCTTGACGTTACCGTCCTTGAGTCCTTGTGTGTCCTTGAGTGTCAGATCGATTTGAGCTATGTAGATGGAACGTGGTCTACCTCTGCCTCATCTTTCACACACTTTCGTTTTGTATATTTGTTTCGTTAATCTTTCTTGAAAACATATTGTATTATAAACAACATTCCAACTACCTCTAGGTCAAGTGCATCCGACACTCAAGGATAGAAATGTGCATACGAGCATATACGAACATATTACATTTATTGAAGCAAAAGAGATCTTCTAGTCTTAGTAAGGAGACTGGCACTCTCTGCCTACCCCGTGAGGGATTCGGCGTGTTGTCGTGTATGTATTTCTATGTAAATTACTTCTACTGGTTAGTTATTACAATGTTCAGTCTCAGCCTGCTAAAACGTATTGTAGTTACCTGTCTTGACTCAAGTTATTTGAAAAGTCCGTATTTTATTGCAGGTTTAAGCGCAGTATGTATTACTGTTTCCTATCTCGATATGTGCATCTTATTCCCATCGTTTGTCATGAGTCTTGTTGCGAGTAAGGTGTAATCGTGTATTTCACTCCACTTAGACAGCCCTAGCCTTAGGCTCGACTACCACTTGTCTTCGGTAGTAACTCAGGCGCTTCATTTGTAAACTCATCCGATAACGCTTTAATAGTCTACTAATAGTGACTCTATATCACCTACCAGTTAACAAAGCCAATCTAATACTAATGTAGCGGTTTGTTCGTGATGTTCCTGTAAATATAATTTAAAGGCATGATTGAAGTCCTATATGGAGCTTATTTCGTCTGTAAATTAAAAAGTAAAGTGAAGCAATGACAGTGAGAAGACAGTTTTGCTCGCAAACCAATTAGAGCCCGACCGTCGGCGTAGGCAGCAGTATACATTGTAATATTTGGTAGGCAGTCGGGCACCAACAGTCGCCTAGATCGTACGTCGCGTCGGCGTCGTTTATAGCAGACTCGAAGCGAATACAAAAATATTCTTACAACAGAAAATTGTAGACTACACAGCTAATTAGCATTAAAATAGTCTGAAATAAATACACATCGTCATGCCCAGTCCCACGGGGCCGGCAAGAGTAGGGCGTCAGTTCTCTCTAGACTTACAAGCCTTTTCGCTTCATCCACATTTATCAGTCCCTTTATACATGCTCGTTGGTTAAGAGTAATCTTGAAGTTCCCATCCTAGAGAGCTCAATTGATTTGATCTAGGTAGTTAGAACGTGGTCTTCCTCTGTCTCTTTTTCCAGACCATTTCCCATTGTATATCTGTTTGGTCAACTTTTGCTCACTCATCCTTTCTTTATGACCAAAACAACGTTGCCTCATGCCTGTCTTCATTTATCACACCCTTCTTCAAGCACTGCGAATCTCTTCATCAAGTCTTAACGTATGTACACGTTAAATATTTTTTATTGATGTTCGTAATTTGAATTTCATTGTTTAGATGAGCCATTTGATGCCGGATATGTATTTTGTACACGTTTGACCTCTGGCTCTAGTTTTTTGGACGCTCTGGATTGCATGGGAACCTCCTTATTCCTTATCTCGCGTTGTATCAAAATGTCGCCTATTATCTAAGACTCGGGCACTTTGGGCGCTGGGTACCGACACGTAACAACATGTACGCTCCTACCATGATGGATGCGCTTGCGCCTTGTATGTGAGGTCTAGTGTGTTGGGAAACCAAGTCAACTTTTGATCACTGCGCTGGTTTCCAACTGACCAAACACAAATATGTCTGTGATCATTCATTTTGTTGAGTAAAACTTACAATGAACTAATATAACTTAAATTATGATAAACTACGAAAATATTTGTACCTACACATGGTTTATTCTGTGTAAGACTTTGTTGTGTAATGTGGCAAGGTTGCCATTAAGGGTTAAGGACTTCTTCCTGAACCCAGGTGCTCAGGGGGCGAGTATGGGAGACGAGGAGAAAAAAAAGTAGTTAGAAGTCGGATCCAAAAACAGGGCTTATTTATAATGTTAAGCTAATTGATATACTAATTTACGCTTACTCAACAAAAGGTTTTCGTATTTCACGGTGAATAGCGACATGTTGCGGTAATATTTTAATTCAATAATTCTTTAGTGCGATACAACGCAAAATAAGACCATTGTAGTGTACTACATTGGTCTTTAGAGCCTTTAAACTCGTGTAGTGGATAAGTAAATTTGACATTTAAGTAGCCACATAACAGTTTATCTATTGAAACGGAGTCTGAAGGAAAGAACGATAACGAACCAGCAATTCATTAAATAAGTTAACTATTGTATAACTCCCTCGAAATATTTCTGTCCCGGTAGTGTAGTGAGAAGTGGAAGGCAGTAATAATTGCAGCCAGGCTGCTGTACGTACATAAATTTCCCACTGCGGCACACAAGGGCACACGGTCGGTGCTACATGAAAAATGCCCGGATTATAACTCGGGAGCGATCCTCAGTACAGATAACACCGCTAGATATAAATTATCCCACAAATGCAAGATGCTAGTAATATTAAATAAGAAAACATGTAATTCACCTTCCTTCGATCTACCGCCCGAGTAATAAAATACACAATTTTGACAGATTTTAAATAATGACATCCGCGTTGCCCAGGAGACTTAGAAAGTATGATTCAATGTTGCTCTAAAGTCGACCAATAGTGATTTCGACCTCGTATAAGTGAATTATTACAGCTATTTTAGATTGTTAACACGGTGCCGTGTTATATAAAAATAAGTCCAAATAAAATACTCAAAGACACAACTTTGAATCGTCACAGAGCTAAAAGTTATTCTATCGATACTATCTCTATACCCTATTTAATATTCATGAAGAACGATTAAGCACTCGATGGTTATTAGATTAGATAAGATATTGCCTTTTCTTTGGTATTCGTGACTGTTTGTAATTTCCTTTGAAGTAAGTTATGGAAAGTTGTCCTTTCATAAATTATAAAACATTAAAAATTTACCTTTCATGGCGAATTATCGTAACTCTATAAAAATACAGCAAGGGACTCACTATTATTATACCAAGATTTGATAAAGATAGGGAAGGCTTAAGGGGACTCTAAAGGATGCAATTTTTATTGATACATGTTTGTTTATGCTATGCTTGTTGCAGTCGAAAGGTGTTTTTGTGGCAGTTTGTTGAGTAAGCGGAAAGTCCATTGGACGTCAAAAACCTTAAACTTTGCTCGGTGATATTCTATGAATTTGAACGAATCGTGACTTTATGCATGATTAAAGTGTTTACTCTTTGGCGCCACACGTCGCGGCCAGTTTCATTAGTAAACGTTATTGGAGTAAAGATTAAAATTCCTTTGAATCGTATGTTAACATAGCTAACTCTATTTGAACTTCAACAGCCATAATTTTTTATTACAGTTTCACGGTTAATTACAAATTTAGCTTGACTTAAGATTCTAAATGTTTTGAAATAATTGTCTTATAATTGTACATTTACTTAATTTTAATATTTCTCAAAGTAGAATTGTCGCAGATGTCTAGTAGTTATGTCGAAGCAAATAATAACATAATTCCAATTTCGCAGATTTCCTGAACTGAATTAGTTTAATAAAGTACGCTAGTTTAAAAAAGCCGTGATGGCCGAGTGGTTCGAGCAGTTGCCTGCGACGCAAAGGTCGCAAGTTCGAATTCCGACTGTACCAATGAGTTTTTCTAAACTTAAGTACAGTGATTAGTCACACCACGAGCTTTACGGTGAAGGAAAACATCGAGAGAAAACCTGCATACGTCTGAGAAGACATTCAAAGGCGTATGTATAGTCGTGCTTGAGTAACGGCGATGGACTCGCCATCTGTCACGTTGGCACCTAATATACCTCTGGCGGAAAGTGGGTGTGTGGGTATTACCTATACACCTCTGCCTACCCCTTCGGGGACCCTTGTGGGAAGGCGTGAGGATATTATTATTATTTATTATTATAAGTACGCTTGCTCATTAGTAAATTGAATTATATTATATGACACAATTTAATTGGGACAACCCCTAAACAGATTGCTTAAATTTGAATATTCGCATAACAGAGTTTGTAACATCTTGTGTTTGTTTGCCTTGAAATACACATGAAGTGACTCTTAGGGACCACCCTTCTAAGTTATTTTAGAAAACATTCCGGCTATGTGAATGTGGGGCGTCGGTGGCGCCCCTCGCAGCGAATATTAAAAAGCATTCGTTATGATGAAAACAAACATATTTCACCGAATAGGCTGAAATGGCAGGCTCATGTCGGCAGAAATGCCTTGTAATTTTAAGACGCCCACGGACGGTGCGGTTTTAGGTGTAAAAAATCGATTAAACTATGGCGACACGCTGCGATCGATACATGGTAATATTTCATTTGGGCCTGACGGGTGCCGTAGATTCCGAAATTTTTGTGAAATTCAATTAAATGTTTTATAGCGGAATAACTGTATCTACGTATCATTTTACACCGTCTTCATTTTTATCGATAGTTTATGGTGTTAGGAAGTACTATATATAATAAAGTATTGAAATGAGGTAAAGTCACACCGCCAACTTATTTCACTGTGAATTTGACATTAATGTGCTGCGTACTTGCTTCAAATAACGACTCTTACATTGTAGATACTCGATGTAATAATCAATATCTTGGGGTTATGACTCTTAAGATGACCTAAGTGTTAAAATTATGATGAACTTGGGTCACAGTATTTCAACTCCTTTGTTTATTTCCAGATTTATGGACACTGTTGACGAGTTCTTGGGAACAGATTGCGGTGAGTCAAATTCATGTTTGATCTATCTGTTAACGTACTTGATTACTTTGGGTTGAAGCCAATGATGACGGCTCTTGTATGCTTGCACACTCATATTGGTATTGCGGTTTTCTCTTTCTTAGTGGCGGTACAAGTAAAGAGATTCCGGTTGGGTTTGTCAAGCACAGGTAAGAACTATTCACACACGCTGTATATTGACAGCGGAAGCGTACAATGGCGCGCAGTTAGCTTGCGCGCGCGCAATCCTCCGAGCACTGTAAACTTAGAAGTAGGCTAAATTCATGGGTTGTTGGAAGTATTGCATTTTTGCGTGGGTGAAGTGGCTGTGAGGTGTTAATGCACGCCCATTGCCTAATTGTATTGCTTTACGAGACCACCATTAAGAGAATCGTTCAACCAACTCTTTATAGTCACTAATCGTTATGCTATTGTGAACGTCTTCACAGATAAATATGGCCATATGTGTCAAGCTGATGTGCGAAGGTAGCAATAAAATGTTCTCAATCGTACAAGTATACATAATCATACGTATGTGGCTTGATGCAGTGAGTTATTTGGCTATTTCGAATAACGAAATGATTAAATCTATAAGGAATATAGTAGGAATGTAGAAAAACAAACTTGTTTCATCTGTTACAGGTTTCAATACGTTGCAAATATTTTATTACCAAAATATTACTTCATCTTAATTTGCATCATCAGTGTTACGTCAGAATGTCAACAGAGTAGGCCTTATCGGACAGTTGGACACAACATACGATTTCAATTAAAGACCGCTTCGATTTTAACGAGGAATGCGTTACGTGTTCAGTAAGCGAAGAGCCCGAACTCACTTTTTGGTTGCTCCTGTGCGGAGTGGAGATGTGTGACGTGCGCTTGGCAGCAGGGGTCCACCGAGAGTGGTCTATCAGTAACTCATAGCAGTCAAAACTAGTAGGATCTCTCCGCACGTCCGAGTTTATCGGCAGGCACGTTTTTAATTACATTGACACAAATCGTGGTTATCATCAAGCTTCTCACGGTGCCGAGCTCAATATTCTGACTGAATGTTCATTAAGTTCTAATTACGAATGGGCGCCCTTGTTTGTCTTGATCACCAAAACTAGCTTTTATTAGATTACGTGGGCAGTTTCAATTAATTGTGAGCATGCGAGTATCTGTCGGCGTTTTCATTGGTAATGGCCGGTTATCGGTGTCGCTAAGTAGATTTGAGTGAGATGTATATTATACTGGTTTGCTATGGCTAGCGCCGGTTACTTGGGGAATGTTAACCGTTTTCGGGTGGTTTCGGCTGTTTTGCGCTGGTCTTGTTCTAGGGCGCTTAATTAATCTGAATTGTGTCAAATATTTTGCCCTCATTGTTTCTCTCGTTTAATGTAATATTATGTTACGTAGATAATGCTAAGCTATGTAAGCCTAGGTGGCCGAGTTAACTAGTCAATTGAAGAGTCAAGGGCTTGAGCTCCAGTGATTGAGATCACTGAAGATACAATATTTTTCATTGACTTATTTAAAAAATGTTTTATTGGATAGGCCAATTCTTGAACAAGGCTAACATGATATCCTATGACCCTTAGGAGAAGAGCGTATTTTAGTATATCCGTGTGTGAAATAATAGCACACAGCTAGTTGGGTTAGCTTGTCTTGGAAACGGTGGTAAACGTAATTTTATATTTAGTGAAAATACATACATACTTATTGAAATATATTTGATTTTATTTCGGAGGGAGGTAGCGCTTTTTGACCAAAAAAAAATGCGTTGTTTATCTATCCATCTAACCTAATCTAAGTTGTTTAAGAGTCCTGCAAAGAAATATCTCTTACAAATAAAATAAACACAAGGTAAAGAGTAATGTCATTACAAATAAGCTCGTAGTTGTGCGCGGTAATGCGGCGATATTCATATTTCACCGCTATCGGCCGGAATCGCACGCCGTGTTCTGATTTACAAGATATTGCATGCGCGCTACCACGTTTGCTACCGTACGCAAGGGTGGTCTACTGCAACAGACTTTCTAACCACTTAGGCCTTTTGAGTAAAAAAAAACACCTTGAAAAATGCCAAAAATATTTCTAGCTCACAGTAAATCTACACTTGACAATTACCCTGCCTACGAAATATTTCAATTACAAGAATTTTCTTAATAATATTATAAATATTAAAATTGTTATCGTTAATTGGGAAGCCAATTCTAAGGGAAGGGGGAGGATTGTTATATTGTGTTGGCAGCAGAGGTATTCAATTATGCTGCCAGTACAGTATAACTCTCCGAACAGAGAGTGGCAACGCGCAAGTGATACTTAGGTATTGTAAGCTTAAATAGGCTGCGGTAACCGTTTTCCATCGGATGGTCCGTATGCTTGTTTGCCACTCTTGTTGTATAAAAAAAAAACTCTTTGTTGTACATACATGTATGATATCTTACGGAATTGGATGAAATTGACACAGATATTGGATAACTGGATTAACACAGTGAATATGTTTAATTCCATAAATCTACCTGTGAAATAAAATGTTACCGCGTTTTAAACGAAACCGCGGGGCACTGCTAGTATTTTACTGTATCAGTTTTGAGGATCGTGTCAATGCAGAATTCACAAGTGGCAAGTCATTGGTGTACCGTAACTGGGAAACAATCCATCTATCAATAGTCGAAGTTACGATGCGACATTTCGGTCGAGCCGCGTCAAATAACTTCGCGCCAAACATTTATAACGCCTATCAGTTTCATAACTAATTAACCTGTTATAATGAACAGCATCGAGAATTATTTTTGAATGGTTTTTAATAAGAATATAAAATAATTGATTTACTATGAAGTAAAATAAAAAATCATAATTGATATAAAACGAATGCTATTAAACTGATGCATGTTATTATTTAAATAATGATTCCTTATCGAATTCTATTTGAATCAGTTTATAGAGATTATAATGAACAGACTGATTAATTTATAAAGCGAAAGAGGTCTAGAGAGAATTGGCGTTCTACTCTGTGACTAGTCTACCGACTGATGGTACATATGTAAAGATTATAATCTAGCTTTACATTTTATGTACATACATACATATACATAGAATTACGCCTCTTTCCCGTAGGGGTAGGCAGAGACCACTTCTTTCCACTGGCTACGATGCTTACATACTTCTTTCGCTTTGTCCACTTTCATTATTCTCTTCATACATGCTCTTCGGTTTAGGGTACCCTTGACCAGGCCTTTTTTCAAGACGTAGGGACGTCTTGAAAAAATTTGGTCTTGAAATAAAATGTACATACATACAATACCGTAGATATTAATCACGCGTCACCGACAACGCGACCGTCTCTTCACACTTTTTTAAAATGCTGCTCCATGCTCTTCTGTACTTCTTTGAAGAATCTTCTTCAATGGGGTGTCAATTCCATTGCCTGAACCATCCGCCTCCTGCATAGAGCGCCAACCTGTCTCTTAGAAACTTAATATAGTACTATTACATTGTTTGTTACACACAACCCAGTAAAATGTGATTTCTGTGTAAAATTATTGAGCTGACGTCCAAGAGAAATGAGTTCGCCCGTAAGTTAGTTTAGAAGTTGTTGATATAGACGGCGGGGCTGCGATTGTAGTTTGTACTTCGCAGCGAGATAGCGTGCACAAAGTTGCACTTTTGTATTCCAAATAATAAATGTTTGTCTACTATACTTTGTTGTGATAACGCGCGCCTCAACCGTTCCGTAAGTTTCTCTCTTCGGAGTGACAGTAGCCCATGGATGCTTATATGGATGCAACATAAAGGTTGTCGCATGTGAGGTGTCGTATTGCCGATTTTATGTGGAAGGAATCTATATGCCTGCCATAAGCACGCACTTTTTAGAAGAACTTGCTTAGGACTGCTACCGGAGAGCTGATGGTACATACCTAATTATCTAAAAACGGGTGCTGTAGTTAGTAATGGAAGATATCTTTGTAAAAACGAACTAACAGATAAAGAGGTAGACATGGACCAATGGAAAAAATCAAGTGTATACATATTTTGAACCAGGTAAATAGTTGCTTCTCATCGTCTACCAGATAATGTCGATCAATAAATATAACAAACATATTTTTATTTCTCATATTTCATTTCACCTTTCTCTTGAAACACCTGCTACAGTGTTATGTTAAAAATGCATGTAATATTGCTCATAAAAATACCAAGCGCGGGCATGCAGGGCCTTGCAACAATTAATTATTGTTAAATAGTTAATCAGTCATCTGATCATCACATCAGCGCCCACGCGCGGCGCCGGCGCCGGGCTCGAGTGTGGTAACATAAGTGTACCTGGCGTTTTGTAGTTCTTTTACGATTTTGTCATTGAAGTGAGCGTATAGTTATAGTAATAATTTGTATCTTCACGCCATCCCACAAGGTGTGTAGTAACGAAACACCCAGATTTTCGCCGGACATATATTTTAGGTGACCAACGAGTCTATCGCTGTTTCTCAAGCGCGACGTTGACGTATGTATACATACATCAACATCGAGAGTATATAGTCCTAAACCTGGTCCGGACCTAGGACCAAATTAAACGAAGCTTGTACTGTAGAAACTATGCCATAATAAACGTAATAATATAGTTTGATATTTATTATAACATACATACATATCATTACGCCAAGTCCCTAACGGGGTAGGCAAAGAGTATAGAGCGCGAGTTCTCTCTAGACTTACAAACCTCTTTCGCTTCGTCCACATTCATCAATCTCTTAATACAAGCTCGTCGGTTTCGAGTACTCTTAACGTTCCCATCCTTGAGCGTCCGATCGATTTGATCCAGGTAGTTGGAACGTGGCCTTCCTCTGCCTCTTCTTGCACACACTTTTGCTTTGTATATCTGTTTCGTCAATCTTTCTTCACTCATCCTTGCTATGTGTCCAAACTAACGTAACATGCCTTTCTTCATCTTTACAATCACACCCTCATTCACGCCAGTTGATTTGCGAATCTCTTCGTTGCGGATTCGATCTAATATCGTTACTTCGCACATTTTTCGAAGAGATCGCATCTCAACTGCATTCAAGCTATTTTCATACTTCCTCTGACATACCCAGGATTCGCTGCCATACAATAAGCTAGGTACCAATATCGCGTTGTGGACAGCAACTCGAGCATTCTTGCTCAGACTTTTACTGCCCATCAACGCCGACATGGCCCCATTCACCTTATTTCCGGCAGTTATCCTTCTTTCAATATCTTTTTCATACTTTCCATCTCGTGTGAACATGCTTCCTAGACATACAAATTCATTCACTTGCTCTAGAATTTGCCCATTTACCGATATATCACACTCGGTCACTTGTTCATCTCTTTCGAATACCAGAACCTTAGTCTTGCCAGCGTTTAGGCGCAGCCCCTTTTCACATTCTTATTATTTATTATAATAAAATATAATATAAATACATAGAATATAGAAGACTACGATAGGAATACTCATGCTCATTCAGATCATCACTAGATACCGGAAGGTTTCCCAGATTGTTTGTGTTTGTTCCATTTAGCTAGATAAATAATTGCCTCTATGGATATAGTACTATTTGAGGTTCTGACAGTCTCACGAATGCGTGTGGTAAAATCCTAATAAGCCGATTATGATTAAAGGAGGTCGAGATACGGGCGTAGGCGTATCGATATCGAATCGGCTCGTTTCGTTCACAATGAATCGATTGTCGACAATCGATCCGCAACGCGATGCACACACCTATGCATCTCTGTTTAGATTTAATGCATCTTTCATAGCATAGAATGTAGATTATACCGAAAGGACTGAATAAAATTCAACTATGTATTTCCAATTGTGCCAGATGATTCCACATTATGAGCATAGAGAGAACGGTAGCTCTCCCTCGTGTATATTTAATATGTCTTGTCGAAAGCATTAAAATTAATTCCGTTTTTAAAACGTATATACTTCATGCTTTTAAGGTAAATGAAATACGTCCACCACCATCGCAAATAATGGTGTAAGTAACAAATTAACGAAACGATAAATATATAATGATTCGTCTATTGACGTCAATGGTATTTATTGTTACCGAATATTCATTCTGTTCGGACACTTGGTATTGTGGCTCAAACATGTTTTGTATACAAATCGCAAAAAACGTTTTAGCAAAATAAATGTTTGACATTCCAAGCTACACCACAGTCTCACAGTTACTAACTCTACGATAGATCTACCTCGTCATACATGTAACAAGCTTATCTAATCATATATAATAATATTATAATTAACGTACCGCCTTCTTTTGATACCTTTTGACTATTTGTTCGCTCTGGTTACCGGTGCGCATCGAGTTTATTACATTTGTAATGCTGCGTCCGCTTTCTATGCTAAGTGACTTACTATTTGTTACAAGTTTTGGTCTATTGGTTTATTGTAATGTCAGTTACGATTTGCATGTGAATCGATACCCGCACGGTACGAGTACACGTTGCTTGACATTATAATGCTACCAAAACCTTCGAAGTAGTCATCGACTAGGGGGTAACGACAGTCGCTCATTGCCTAGGGGATTTAGTACAAAAATATATATAGCTATTGTTCATATCTTCACGCTTTCCCACAAGGGTTCTACATCCCACCCACCTTTTATCGGATATATTATCATGGCAACGTTTCAGATGGCGAGTCTTTTGCCTTTGTGTCGAGATACGTCTTTATGTACGTCTGTTTTCCTCCGATGTCGGTATGGAGGCTCCACGATGTTATCCTTCACTGTAGCTAATGGCGTGACACCCACAACCTAATTTTAGAAAATAATAAGTGGTTCAGTCCACCTGGGATTAGACCTACAATCATGCCTTAGTAGGTGAGTTTGTATATATTTGTGGAATCGAAATTATTCTTTTCATGATCGTGTTGCAGTTCCAGTTCCAGCACATTGTGGCTGGCAGTTATTATTGTATTTGTTTCTATAATTGCAAAACGAGATGACTTGTTAATTAAGTTGCGTCGAAAGCCTCTCTTGATGAGTTGTTTTGTAGTTTTTTTGTCTGTCCCGAGACTTGGCATGAATCTGCATGTGTAATGCCTCAAATGCATTACCTCCCGCTCGCTTCGTGGGAATGTTTCGTTCGACAATGTCCATTTTTAGTTCGTTTTTGCCTCGTGCCAAGAAATGTATTTGTAATGTGTACACATCTTTGAAGTTGATATGTGTATCGCCCTTTTTGTGGATAGACATATTGTTATTTTTATTAAAGTACTTTTTAAGTTATGCGCCTTATTTGCATGACATTTTATAGAGTTTTATAAAGGTAATTTTTACATATTGTGCTGTATAATATAGTGGGTACGCGCTTGCTACTTCAAAGGTCTTCCTGAGGAAGTGTCAAACCGCGGCCAGGACTTCCTTTCACCCCCTCCCTGCGCTCCAACCACCCCTCCGCCCCTGAACGAAGGGGTGCACAGGGGGCGCGAGTCAACGACCTCCGGTCCGATGTTTGCGGTGTGATTTTGAAGACACAAACATGGTTTTTCGTTTATTTGTCAACGAATCGGTTCAGTGGTTATTGATCGCGTCTTTTGGCTTTTTATTTTAATTTCGAATTTATAATATTTGAAATCTTTATATACTCTTAACATTTATGAAAGATAACTAACAGAGGTTCTCCCGTTAAAACTTGGAGTAGCTTAACCTACTCCTTATAAAAGATCGCAGAGAAATGGTACCGCTCACATAGGTATATTATGTTACTGCGGTGTATAAGGTTTCCAGAACTGACGAGGTATATAGCTGTGTTGCCATGAGTTGGAACCATTTGTTCTTCATTTGTTCAGCACTTGGTGCCTAATGCTCGACGTATTCTTCCCCACGTATTACGTCCTATGCTCCTTTGCAATTTTTATTTATAAAACTTACGGTTATTATTTCCCCTCACGACCACTATGGTATTCTAAATTTTTTTGTGGCAGCGTAATTTTAGGTACTATTTTAATGTTGTTATTATGATTGACTCGTTATTATATGATTACATCAATTATAATAAGGAAAACAGGTCGATATGTATGTTAAAAAAGGTCAATAAGTGTGTTAAATAACAATACTGTTGCAGATTTCCTGGTCGGTGTTCACTGTACTCACGGGTTGAATCGTACCGGGTATATGGTGTGCCGGTACATGCGTGACCGCATGGCTATTCCTGCCAAGGTCGCAATTAAAAGTAAGTCGATGTCAAATGTACAGACATTTTCGTATTGTTTTGTTTTTCGTGAATACGTTCCTGCAATACTTCTGTGAAGGGCTGTGTTCCTTCGATAATTTAGTTGGAAATCTGTTAAAAGAATCCTTAAAGGCATCCTTAGGTTTTTCTTAAGATAAGAACATCGTCCGGAGTAGGTCCAGTTAATTTTTTTTATTGGGTATTGTGAATATATCCTCATGACGTTGCAATAGAACAAATTGCTCTAAAGATAATAAAATGTAAACATTATGAAAGGGATCACACGAGATGGAAAGTATGAAAAAGATATTGAAAGAAGGATAACTGCCGGAAATAAGGTGAATGGGGCCATGTCGGCGTTGATGGGCAGTAAAAGTCTGAGCAAGAATGCTCGAGTTGCTGTCCACAACGCGATATTGGTACCTACCTTGTTGTATGGCAGCGAATCCTGGGTATGTCAGAGGAAGTATGAAAATAGCTTGAATGCAGTCGAGATGCGATCTCTTCGAAAAATGTGCGGCGTAACGATATTAGATCGAATCCGCAATGAAGAGATTCGCAAATCAACTGGCGTGAATGAGGGCGTGATTGTAAAGATGAAGAAAGGCATGTTACGTTGGTTTGGACACATAGAAAGGATGAGTGAAGAAAGATTGACGAAACAGATATACAAAGCAAAAGTGTGTGCAAGAAGAGGCAGAGGAAGGCCACGTTCCAACTACCTGGATCAAATAGATCGGACTCTCAAGGACGGGAACGTTAAGATTACTCGAAACCGACGAGCATGTATGAAGAGACTGATGAATGTGGACGAAGCGAAAGAGGTATGTAAGTCTAGAGAGAACTGGCGCTCTATACTCTCTGCCTACCCCGTTAGGGACTTGGCGTGATGATATGTATGTATGTATGAAAGGGCTTCGAAACATGGTTTAATGGCCTTTTTAGAAACAATTAATGGTATCCCATTAATTATATTTAATATAAGAAGTACGATTCTACATGTATAACTTTAAGTTACAGTTGAGATTTATGGGAAAATAATAACTTTTTTTTTCTTGTAACCCATTTTATTTATATTTCATTTAATTGCTTTCTTTATTGTGATCTTTCCAACCACGTTCCAACTACCTGCATCAAATAGATCGGACTCTCAAGGACGGGAACGTTAAGAGTACTCGAAACCGACGAGCATGTATGAAGAGACTGATGAATGTAGACGAAGCGAAAGAGGTATGTAAGTCTAGAGAGAACTGGCGCTCTATACTCCCTGCCTACCCCGTTAGGGACTTGGCGTGATGATATGTATGTATGTATGTATATTGTGATCTTCTATTTGAGCAACTGTTATATTTTTTATGGCAGCTTGTATGCATTGTGCTAAGCAACAACAAGTTCTATCGTCAGGGCCATATAATATTTATTTCCGTGTCAATAACACGACATTTACTATCTCTATTTCAGGATTTGAAAAAGCCCGAGGATATCAGATAGAGAGGGAGAACTATATTGCAGATTTATTAGGAAAACCTCCACCTCCGCCAGATGTGGGTAAAGAAACTACCGTGATGCCTTTGATGAGCACTAGCCTGGAATATAGGTCGCCTCTGGGTTGTGATTATGATGAACCTGACGACAACAGGGAACAGGGTCAAAGAAGTCGATTTGGGAAACACAGCACAAAATCACGAACACGAAAATCTGCCCCGGACCACGGAAGCTCACTCTCAAATCCCAGAAGAGAAAGGTCATTCTCCAAAAACACCTACAACTACAAACATGATTATTGATTATACCTTCTTCTATATGTACATACATATCATCACGCCGAATCCCCCACGGGGAGCGAGGAGAGCGCCAGTTCTCCAGACCTTCTCTCAACCCCTACCCTTCGATCTATGTAAATTAATTTCTCATACCTAGTACATTTCAAGCGCAATTCTAAATATAAATAAAAAAAAATAAAAAAAGCCGTGGTGGCCGAGTGGTTCGAGCAGTTGCCTGCGACACAAAGATCGCAAGTTCGAATCCCGACTGTACCAATGAGTTTTTCTGAACTTAAGTACAGTGATTAGTCACACCACGAGCTTTACGGTGAAGGAAAACATCGAGAGGAAACCTGCATACGTCTGAGAAGAAATTCAAAGGCGTATGTATAGTCGTGCTTGATTAACGGCGATGGACTCGCCATCTGTCACGTTGGCACCAAATATACCTCTGGCGGAAAGTGGGTGTGTGGGTATTTATTACCTATACACCTCTGCCTACCCCTTCGGGGACCCTTGTGGGAAGGCGTGAGGATATATTATTATATATATTATATATTCTAAATATAAAATTATTTACTCATTTGGAATTGGGTTTGTTAATTAATAATACATACATTAAATTGTTGTATATTTTGTTTCTGTTCTTTTTATTTACTACAACCCTTGATCTATCGAAGTTTTTAACGTTTCAGTACTATTTGTAGTTCTGATGTAAATAATCATGAGAACGAGTCTTATTACGGTGAAATTGGTGGATCACGTATAGATTGGTGGATAGTGCGCGCGTGTCTGATGGTATCGAGATGGCTTTGAGATTGGGTGCTTATGAAGCTGCCTTTATTCCGCTGGCTCACTATCTTGAAATGTCCATAGATGAGGAAGTAAAGCAATTTTAAGAAAAACAAAAACTTATTACTTAGTAACTTCATTTTGGTAAAATAAATATGATTACCTACATGAAAGAACAGAAAGTTAGTTCATGTCTAGAGTAGGTACTAATAAATTTTTATATTTATATAAACGCCTTCTCACAAGGGTCTCTGAAGGGTTAGACGGAGGTAAGTAGTAATAATTACGCATTTTTAGACAGTGAGTTTTTAGTTTAGATGACATCCTAACATGCAGTCTGCCGCCGCTATGCCTGTTTCCGCAAGATGCCTTCACAGTAAAACTCGCATTCATTAAATATAAAGGAAAAAACTCTACCGATAGGATCACTCAGCATTGTATCACAATAAAACGGCTCATGTAGATCAGTTGTATGTAATAAAGTAGATTTTCCCGTTCATGGTTTACGATGATGCCGTGAAGATTACGTGTTACGAAAATACACGTGGATGAATTCAAGGTACTTGGATTTGGATAATTGTATGCAATTGTTGTTACCATATTAAAAACTAAACTGTACGTGAAGGTATTTTAATATCACTGACAGTAGCAAAGGGTTAAATAAAAGTCTAGCTAAGGATGTGACAGAAGTGCTAACTTTTCGAAGATACAGACCATTCCTGTGAAACACTGAACTTAGTGTTGAATAAATGTGAGTTATGCTTCTGTGTTGGGTTTGGCGATGTATTTATGGACTATTCGAAGTAACGCTCGAGGTTGCATTAGATTTATTCATTGTCGATACGTTTGCAGCTTTGCTTTCTCGAGTCATCGCATTTATTGCTCTATTGTTTGCCTCCGGGGCGTAGATTACGAGTGCTTCGACCAATTTACTTGTAACCACTGTGTCGTAATGAATTACGATATATTCGCGTGTGGTATGACCCCCTGTGGTCATTTAGGATGAGCGATTACCTTGAAGAAACTTTATGTGTTGTTTACACCTACAGATGTAGGTATACGCGAGAAATGTGACGGCTCGTTATATTTAGCCAACCGCCATTGTACTATATCCAAGCGAATCGTTGTTCAAGTCAATATACCTATATATATATACCTTACCTTACGACGAAAAGGACGTAAATTAACGTCACTTTGTTAGCCCTAATAAAATGTAACATCTTAACTGCTGTTATCTCATATTTTTGTTTCGAATCTTAACTACCTGGCTTCCGTCAAGGTGTATTTCATCGGGTCCTTTGACTTGAGTGACGTGACCACTATTTAATTTATGTCCATTACTTTGAGGCGTTTCAGTTTAATGTGCTCGTTCATTTCTGTGACAGTCAATGACGCTTCGGGCGCCATTTCGATTGTTATCTATTTACCGGCTCGTTTAACGTATCTCGTTAAGTTATTTCAACCAACATAATAATACTCGTCGTGCTCTATTGAATTCATAGCGTTTAACACCTACATATATATCAGCACGCCGTTTCTAACGGGGAACGCAGAGAGAGTAGAGCGCCGGTTCTCTCTAGACTTACTACACAGAAGACATACATACTTCTTTCGCTTACACATGTGTATCCAATATTTTATTGCATCAATCACCGCATTTAGCAAATTTTTATTATATTTTTAGATTCTTCCAGGTAGGTCGCAAGATCCTTATAAAGGAGCTGTCTCACTTGCTTTCATAATTAAACTAGCTTGTGGGATGTATGGGAGCATTACTCTTGCGATCCCATTATCGGGTCGATAATTCAATCGGGAGATATTGTCTGGGCGCCTAGGGGCCGAACTACCACTTCTGAAATAGGAAGATTATCGTTTTCGTAGGTGAGAGGATACGGCGGATCGTTTATTGGATTCACATTGTTTGCTTCAGTGAGGACATAAAACACGAAAAAAACTATCCCCAGATAAAATTGACCTGATGACAAATAGAAAAATAAATATCAAATATGTTTATTTTTAGGTAAGTATTTTAAACTTTGTTGGCATCTTTATAGTTTGAAAATTACCTATAATAAGATGGATCTACTAATAATTCGATGCATTCTGTTACACGTTTCGTATATAAGTGTAGATGTAAATAAACAAACCAATTACAGCTATCAAATATGAATTTGTATTGCAAGATTTTAACCAACCCATAGGAGAATATAAATTGAATAAAGCTGCATAACTAATCTTAGAAGAATAAAGCGATGAATAAGTATATCGCTATGACTCTCAAACGAAAATTAACATGAACATTGATTTAAAGACAATTAAAGAGCAGTGCCGCCGTGTGTCGATATACCGTAGCATTTGATTCTGGGTCAGGATTTAATTACTTGGTATGTTTGGATTATGATTATCCTTTCCTTGATGTATTGAAGGTGATTGTAGGTTCAGCTACGAGTATGTTGAATGCAGGGGTGACTTAATCGATTGCTAGCGGAAATAGACCCCGTAATCAATAGGATTCAGCAGATTGGAGATTTTAAAGTGGTGTTTTATTGTCGTAAGATTCAAATCACGTTCAAGTATGAAAATGTATTTACTTGTCTACCTTGTTCGACTAGGTGTCTCGAGCTACAATTCTTTGGTGATTTTCACATACATCTCATTAAGCAGAGTCCCTCACGGGATAGGCAGATAGAAGAGCGCCAGCTCTCTCATAACTTACAGACCTTTCGCTTCATTCACATTCATTAGTCTGTTCATAAGTATATACATATATGCTCACTGGTTTCGAGTACTCTTGATACGTTTCCATACTTAAGTGTCGTTCGATTTGATCTCGGCAGTTGGAACACAGTCTTCCTCTTCTTCCACACACTTTGGCATTGAATATCATGATGTAAGTGTTTATAAGTTAACTTTAGTGCACAGGCTATCTTTATTGAAGTAGGAAAATTACAAAATGTATGATCATTATGAGAAGCGCCATGCAGGAAATGCTATATTAACTAAACATGTCTCTAGCAGTTATCAAAGAATTCCACGCGTACATGTTAATAAACATTCTAATTACTACGTTAGTTTAAAGGTATAAAGTGTACATTTCATTGCTCACCTCAGCTTAAGGGCTAAGGACGAATAATCATAGAAGCTATGTTTTATTGATGTTAATTGCTTTATTTCAATATTGAAAGTATTCACAGACGTCATTGAAGAATTCATTGGGTAAGTTATTGCGTATAATAGAAAAAGATGTATAATAATGCGTACCTAAGTCATGTAGGATCCTACCTATATTTTATAGATGCGAGAGGTTATGAGGATTTTTGGTACCCTATCACGCCAGGACGGCTTAACGGGGGATGTCTTATTACCGAAAAATAAATATAATGATTGTTCAATTCAGGTAATCATTTATACCAACATAAAAGTTTGATGAAATATACATATGTATGTATGTATATATAAATATACATAATAATATTAAAATATACGTATGTCTTTGCGCAAGGGTTTTCGAAGGTAATTGCAGAGTTTTAATAGCTTCTATACTTCCTCGCAGGTAAGTTTATGTGACAAATGGCGAGACTTGTTGAAACTCACCAGTATTACAAGCGTCCATAAGCGGTAGTTAATGCTTTTTTTATCACCTTGGGGTAAAAAAATATTTATTTGTATACACGAAACTCGTATACCTACAACACAGAGTTAATCCCTTTATAATCTTATTAATAGACTTGTAAATACCGGATACATGTCACCAGGTCAAATAAAACATATTTCGAACGATTGTCGCATCTCGAGATAAATATAATGTATCGGTAATTAGAGCGTAATATATTGCACTTTTATGTTCCTTTTGACTCATTAATGGATCATTATTCTCGCTTTACGGATTTTGGATACGATAATCGGGGATTTATTCAAAATGTATACTGGCACATGTGTGCACGGTAATTTATATCGATATATTATTTAGAAAAATAAAAAATGCATTATTATTTCACGTTACTTGCACTGTAACATTTTTTATTGTCTCTGATAGCGTGAGCTTCGAACTCTTGCTACTTCACGGAACAATGGCGAGGCCAAAAGTCCTCTGGGCGACCCGTCTTTTATTAAAAAAACTGTGTGCAATTCCGATCAGTACTTACTTTTGTTTTATAATATATAGTGGTAGCAATAAAATAATATCAATTTCTTTAATATGTTGCGATGATACGATGTTTGCAAACAAGCCTGCGGGCCGCCTGATGGTAACCGGTTACTTCCATAGTAGGGAAATCTAAAAATATCATTGGCCTGTATACAATTTAATAAGATACATTTAAATTGGGTGCCGTTTAGTTTTGTGCTTAAAGGTGGTATTGAAGGAAACACAACATCAATAAAACTGTGTTAACAAAGTTACAGCGATACGATATTTAGTTATTTGATTCTACGAAGCTATTAACCATTTAAAATAAATGTTATAACCATTTAATATAAATACATACATACATATCATCACGCCACTCCCTGACGTGGTAGGCAGAAAAAAATTTTGTAATATTAAAGTTTTATGTTTGCAACTTGCCTTGCTTGGAAATTTCTCTCAAATCGATCCAGACCGTAACTTCAACAACAAAACCTCAATTTTTTTATGTATGCTTTTTTGTAAACCATGTTTAATCAAGACAGTACATCATTGACACAAAGTACAATCATATGAACTGATGTTCCTTATACCTACCGATATACCTAATGAGCGTATTCGTCCATCGATCATTAAGTCGCCTCTCCCATGTAGCCTTAGACTACACTGATTTTGGCCTAATTGAATATTTTGTCGGCGGTATTTAAGAAAGCGAGCTAATTAGGCATCCATCACTGTCAAAAGAGGGCGCGTCCGGGATTTGAACCCGGGACCTCTCACACCCAAAGCGAGAATCATACCACTAGACCAACGCGCCGCTTGAATGGATGACCAAAAATATGTTCTTTTGAAACATTCAGTAAAAATAAGAATACGTTGAACCATTTGTGTAAACACAGTACATGTTATATCTACATGGATTCGGTTACTCTACTAATCTGACCGCTATTTACCGCTAAGCAACAGGATAGGATTGGCTTTTATTTGCAGGTCAATTGGAATTTAACTGGGTATTTAGTTAGGCTATAGTCTTTTCAGGAGCTCCGGTAGAACGCGGAACCTTCCTGCACTCCGTCTTAGCATGTTCCTGGGGTGCCAGCACCTAAGGAGTGCCCTCGACAGCGCGACTCATAGGGGATATAATAGATAATGTCTTGAAACCTGGCTTTGAATAATTAGTTTAGCATATTCAATATATGATAGAATACAAAATGTCCTGGGTTGATCCATTTCTGTACCAAATTTCGTTCAATTCAATTAAGGCGTGATCGAGTAATTAACATACATCGCCATAAACATAAGCATCTATAATTAGTATAGTTAATTATTGGTTGAGGTGTGTTCGAGCACAAGCTGTGTATATATACCTATATATCTTCTTCATGTGTCTTGTGTTTTTGTGTCAAGATAAACATAATACCCACTCGCTGACAATATCGAAATCATAATTCGGAGGTACACGGCTTGTGGGGTATAAAGCATTTTGCGGTGTTTTCAAATCAAAGCGGTCGATATGTTACGTAATATGCGTTTGTGCCGACCGCAGCTTTACGATCCCTGGCGCGAATTGGATGGCGGAACATCACAAACGGATCATCCAACATAAACCCCCATCGGGGCAATGAGTTAAAAGCAACAATACCTAGTTACATACAGGGCTGCCGCCGCTGTAGAGGCTAACGCAAAATTAGTACTTCGCTCACCACCACGTTTCTACTACGTCTTGGATATGCCATGTATTTACGTATATATCTATCTACCTACCTAGTTATGATAGTACAAGCTTTGCTTAATTTGGGGCTATGTCATTTGTGTAGAATTGCCCCAAGGTATGTTATTTATTTATTTACTATCTTGATCAAATCAATCGGACACTTAGGAATGGGAACATCAAGAGTACTCGAAGCCGGAGAGCATGTGTGAAGAAACAGGTGAATTTGGATGAAGCAAAAGAGGTCTGTAAGTCTAGAGATAAACTGTGCTCTACTCTCTCTGCTCACCTAATAACTCGGCGGTGGTGTTATGTCGCGCTTGTTGGTTTGCTTTAAAGCATGTATTTATCAAAAGGTTGACTTTTATTCCGTTAAACTTCTAAACGGACATTCAATTATGTAGTTAAGAATCAGTGTTGATATATAAAAGTGAATGACTGTAACTACGTTTCTATAAAAAAATCTTGTTTTACACACCTAATCCTGTTTTAAACACCTGTTAAGGAAAGTTTTAATGCACACCAATGAAGGTAAGTAGCAAAGGGATTTTAAGCAGTACTATAAACTAATAACAGTAATGAACCACGTTCCACTGCCCTCTTATCGATTAATTCATATGAAGTTTTAACATGATGTACTATTGCTCGTATCCATTATTCAAGAGTGCAAAATAGATAGATGTCACACATTTGTACCTTAAACAATCTTCAAATATGATTGAAATAGTTACGTCATCGTGAGAATATGTTTGTAGCTGTAGTGTAGAAACTAAGTAAAAAAAGTAATAAAAAATAATAACATAATATATCCCCACAAGATAGCAGGTTTACTTCCGATATTATCCTTCACTGTAAAGTTCGAGGTGTCAATGAGTTTTTCTAAATCTAAGTACAGTGGTTACTCACACAACGAGCTTTGCGTCGAACACACATCGAGAATAAGCCTGCAAACATTTAAGAAGAAATTCAAAGGTCATCGGTCACATTGGCACCTAAAATATATCTCTAGCGGAAAGTGAGCGCGTGAGTACTACCTACACACCTCAGCCTACCTCTTCTGGGACCCTTGCGGGAAGGCGTGAGTAGGTATATATATATATATATATATATATATATATATATACTATTTGTTATTTCCTATAAGTTGTGGATTAATCTTAACTCGTCTTGCTTATCTTGGAACAGTTCCATATAAACTTAAGTTTTGTGGTATATATAAGAGTAGTAGCTACATTTAGATACTAGTTTCTTAACTTCATTGAGTTGTTCTTATTGAATCGAGCGTTCTTAGTATATCGGAATACAATACAACGTCAAACTATCCCGCAATGGTAATGGCTTGACTTCTATCAGATATTACTGCATTACATTTGGGCGGAAGCCATGTTAATAGAGGTTTACTTTCGGCGAAAACTAAACCTTAAACCACGTTGGTTAAGGCACAATGTCATTAGACAAATAAAAAAGCATATGTGCCTTACTTTTGAAATGTCAACAGCATTGAGCCTATAAAGACTCGAACTTTGTCGAAGTCTATTTATACGGAAAACGAGGACCGGTGACACAATTCTTAAGTAATTAGATGAATTAGGAAGTCTTTATGGATTATTTATTCGCATATATGTTTCAGTCATAACAATGAGAGTAACCATTAGAATAAAACGAAGCAAAATCAAGAATGTGATGAGATTTTTGTAGAGACAAAGCTCGAGTGACACCCCTAGTGCTGCCAGTATCTAGAGACGCGGTAACCGCTTGCCAATAAGCGGTCCGCATGCTTGTTTGCCACGTTAGTGCTTTAAAATAAATATAAAAATATTTCACACAATGTCCGGCGAAATAATGTATTACCTGTTATAGAAATTTTGATCATAAATTTTCTCGATATTCATTTAATAATTCAATGGAAGAAATCACGATACAATTAAACTTACTACATGTTTTTTCAACAAAAGAAAAGAAGTGAGTAGTCGAAAGTTTTGAACGACAAATATATATGTACTCGAACGCGTGATGATATGTATTTATCATGGCAGAAGCCAAAGATTACAATGTATACTGTAACGGTAGAAGCTTTGCTTAATTTGGGACTACGTCAGTACTTGTGGAATTGCCTTAAGGTATTCATCATTCAGGCCTTAACAAGCTATTACACCAATATAATGTAATTTATCATGACTAAGAAGCCATACTCTAATACGGGCATACAAGGCAAAATTACGTTGAACAAATTTCCAAAATGCTAACCGCTGAGAGTTTAATCCGAGCTTAGCAAACCGTCTACAGTGCAACCCTCTCATTCTGTCTACGGGACTAGCTAGCGGAAAGATGGCAATTTTGGCAGGCTCCGTACACATTGCACATACTCTGGCTGCGACGAAACCCAAATTGCTTGCCGAGACGATCCCGCCCGACATAAGTTATACGGTTCACGTACGGGTTATGAAACCTTCTACATGTCGCAGTTAGTTGTTCAATAAATGTTAGCTGCGAAACGGCTAATTACTCAATGGAATTGCATGTATTTGGGAATGACATCTTATATTGAAACTGTACAGACTTGCTTGGTGTCTCTGAAATCTGGAACTTGCACATCTGGAAATGGATTCATGGGTCATCATGCCATCTAGCTTGGTGCCCTTTCCATCGATACTTAATTTACGTGATTCTTTTACTTTAAGTATTGGTTACTAAAGGGCCATTAAATGAGTGTTACAAAAGTATAAAAGTGAACAAAAATAAACATAAAAGTGTCACACAAACCGTGTCTCTTCTATTGCAGCATTTTGTTCATCAATACAGAAAACATTTTAAGTAAAAACTAAATATTGAAGAGGTTACACATTAAAAAATCTCGCATAGTTTACACATAAACATATATGTACCTATAATATTTGGTTTATATACATGTCTTATAATTAAATGGTGTCACCATTATTTCACTTACAAATTAATATCACCATATAAAATAGAAATTAAATTATCTCGGGATACATTAATCACGTGTATTTGAGTCATTAATAACGAATTAATAAAATTTGGGCGCTTACTGCTAATAACAACAACTTTATGATACAAATTGGTTTAGTGGACATCGAGTGAAATGTCCAAATTCACAAATTAATGTAGCTGCTGCACACTCAGCCTATTTATCATGTAATTGTCATTGTGCACCGCATATGCGAGTTTTATTGCCCATATCAAAGGGTTGCGTTGCGTCTAGAGGCAATAACTGAACATTATTAATACACGCCAGTATCTCTATATATATTTACAATGTATTTTATAGAGCGCAAACGAAACGTATTCGGCATTTTGCGCGGATTCTCAAATGGGCGTGGAGCATCTATACAAGAAATGAGAAAATAATAGGTTGCCTTCTGAAACGCACGATTGAGGTGGAATCTCGTTAATTCAGAATCAGTTTTGCCTGACTGTCGAACAGCCGAAGATCGCAGCCAAATGTTCTGTCCACTGTTCTCGGTTCAAGGTGAATAAGTTTTCAGAACTCCACAAGGAAAGCAGCTGGACTTTTCGTCTGCAGTCCGAATGTGACGAATAATTAGGAAGTACCGATATTTTACTGGTAATATTATTAAATGAGTCGGTCATATAAACATGTTTAATTTCACTAATAAAACTCTACAGCCACTGAACTCATTAAGTTCTTTCACACGGCGCTAATCACATTTCTTCACACGTATAGTACAAAATCATCTTAATCGATAGAGACCCGGTTGCTCTGGTAGTCGAGTGATTGGCTCGCATAGTTCGATTACCGTACAAATTTGTTCATACCAGCAATAGATTTTTAGTATACGAATTTAGCTAGGTTCATTAGCTGCAACGTGCAGAGCGTAGTAGTCACTTACCATCAGAATTAACATGTTTCTTTTTATAAATAGTATAAACATATTATATCACGCCGGGGTAGTGAGAATCGAGTGTCGTTTCTCTCTAGACTTGCAGAATTCTTATGATTCATCCACATTCTTCAGTCTCTTCATACATCCCTCTTTTCTCAATTGATTTGAGCTAGGTAGTTGTAACGTGATCTTCACCTGCTTCTTCTTTATATTTATTTGTATTCTTCTTTCCGCATTTCAATGATTAGGCACGGGTACATACATACATATCATCACGCCGAGTCCCTAACGGGGTAGGCAGAGAGTATAAAGCGCCAGTTCTCTCTAGACTTACATACCTCTTTCGCTTCGTCCACATTCATCAGTCTCTTCATACATGCTCGTCGGTTTCGAGTACTCTTAACGTTCCCGTCCTTGAGAGTCCGATCTATTTGGTCCAGGTAGTTGGAACGTGGCCTTCCTCTGCCTCTTCTTGCACACACTTTTGCTTTGTATATCTGTTTCGTCAATCTTTCTTCACTCATCCTTTCTGTGTCCAAACCAACGTAACATGCCTTTCTTCATCTTTACAATCACACCCTCATTCACGCCAGTTGATTTGCGAATCTCTTCATTGCGGATTCGATCTAATATCGTTACGCCGCACATTTTTCGAAGAGATCGCATCTCGACTGCATTCAAGCTATTTTCATACTTCCTCTGACATACCCAGGATTCGCTGCCATACAATAAGGTAGGTACCAATATCGCGTTGTGGACAGCAACTCGAGCATTCTTGCTCAGACTTTTACTGCCCATCAACGCCGACATGGCTCCATTCACCTTATTTCCGGCAGTTATCCTTCTTTCAATATCTTTTTCATACTTTCCATCTCGTGTGAACATGCTTCCAAGATATACAAATTCATTCACTTGCTCTAGAATTTGCCCATTTACCGATATTGCACACTCGGTCACTTGTTCATCTCCCGATATTGCACACTCGGTCACTTGTTCATCTCCACGGCACGGCACGGGTGGATAATAAAATTTAATGCATGCAAATGTCATCGGGAGTGACGTTTCCCATCGTTTCGTACAACTTGCTCTGGGAATAACCACAAAGGTGTACTAAAATTGCGCTTCAAGCGAGGTATTATGTATTCTTCCCGGCGCATATGAAATTAGCAACTTACTGTAATAATAACTGCGTAGATTAATTTATTTTGGATATTCAACATGATTATGATTTTCATGAGCTTGAGATATGCTTGATATATTCTCATAATCATAATCATAATTCTTTATTGCTCTTCCACTTACAATAATATCACCTTATATATAATATCAGGGTATACAGTGGACCCTGTTGGGCACAGCAACTTGTGAGAGGGACACAAATTATAAAAAGGGGAACAATGAAGGTACTTGCTAACTTATTCTAACCTTAAAATATAAAAATATCTTAAATTTATTTACCGAAAAAAATACATATTAATAGAAACTTAAAAAAGAAAAATATTTATATAAATATAAACTTAAGAAACTATTTTTAGGAAACAATTATCTAATCTTATCTTGCATAAACTCTTCTCTAGTATAATAACATTTTTCAAACAATAGTTATTTAACTAATTTTATATATTTATTAAAATTATTTTCACTCCTTATTCTATTAGGGAGTTTATTAAATATATTAATTGACATAACGAAGGGGCTGTTAGTGTGTAGTGTCAGTCTTGATGTTGGTTTAATTAATTTGTTTTTACGTCTCAACGAGTATTTTATGGGTATGTCGTCATATTTGGTATAAGAGATTGGGTTTTTCTTTATAAATTTACAAATTTCTAATATATAAATACATGGTAGTGGTAATATTTTAAATAGTCTGAAGTAGGGCTTGCAACTGTCAGTATTAGTTATATTGGCTAGTATTCTCACAAATTTTTTTTGTTGTATGAAGAGTGGGTGTGCATTAGTACTATTTCCCCATAGAATTATGCCATATGTGAGCCACGAGTAGGCATATGCATAATATGTAGTGAGTGCTGTGTTATAGTCTGTAGTTTTTTTACCTCACGGAGAGCATATGTAAACTTAGATATTTTAGTTTCAATTTTTTTTATGTGTGTTTTCCAATTTATATGTGTGTCTATTGTTAAGCCGAGTAATGGAAAATGTTCTACTTTCTCAAGGATTTTAGTGTCAAATTTAAAGTCAATGTTTAGGGGTATTTTTTGATATGGGTGGTAAGACATTATTTTAGTTTTTGTAAAGTTAATTTCAAGATTATGTTCCTCTAACCAGTTTTTTTGTTTTTTGTAGGATGGAATTCAGCTTTAAATTTAAATTTGTGGCATTTTGGCATGATGTCAGTATTGATACGTCATCAGCAAAAAGTACACAGGGTTCATTAATATTTTTTGGAAGGTCATTTATGTATATAAGGAACAGTAAGCAACCAATCACACTACCTTGGGGTATCGATGCATTAACATTTATCTGATTTGATCGTATAGTTTGTATCTCTCCACTGATTTCATTCCGGTATTCTAGCTCTACGTATTGCTTTCTATTTTGTAGATAGGATGTGAACCATTTGTGTGGTATCTCAATCACTACACGGATTACCTTACCGAAGATAGCAGATAAATGGCTTGTCTGAAGTAGTTTGATTTGGCTGCAATTTATAAGGGGAGGTACTACGGGGAGGTATTTGGAAGTCCAGCAAGAACGCTGTTTTAGCATAAATATATATAACGAAAGCGTATTTATCTTTATATATACACAAATATTGAAGGAAGCCCCGTCGGTCTCTATTGGTTCTCGGCGTCAATACAATTCGTAAAGTATTCGTAGTTGAGCGAACTTTTATGGTCTTAAGTTTTTGCTCCGTGATGGTGCATACAAAGCGCGATTAGCAACATGTTTGTTAATGTTGCAGCGCTTCAAGTATGTGGGCTCACATTGTTTCCAACGGCTCGAAGCCGTTCTCCTCAACAAGTCTGCGGTGGGTAACTTACGATGTTTGTAGTTAATAGTGTAATGTTAAGTTATATCTCCACGCCGTCCTGCTCGGGTCTCCGAAGAAGATATGCAACTGGAAAAAATCTTTTCATATTTTTTTTATTTAAAATTGTCTTCAAAGTTGTTTCTCTTTTATTTTGTATGTATGTAGTTTATTTAAGCTACATTAACATTAAAAAACCGTTACATACTAGGAAATCTCTTTTTCTTAAAAAAGGAATTAATATATTTCGCGTTCCTATTGGAACACAAAATTATACATATGTTTAGTGTCTGATAGAATACCGCAATCTGTGATATGAATGTTGCCAACGTGATGAAATGTGGATTTATGATCTGTCACCAACATAAAGCACGTCGAATACGACAATTTTATGTGTTTCACTCTGTGTTTCTGTGAACCTGGTAATTTAATATTATGCTTGTTCCACACATGCTTATACAATTGTGCTTGTATTGAACTATGCATATATTCAGCGAACTGTTTGAAGACGCTCAGTGAGTGTGTCCTTCCTTTGGATATGTCTAACAAGTAAGGCTCGTAGCACAATTTCTTCTGTGAATATTAGTCTACGATACTATGGAACAGTTTATTTTATTTTATTTATTTATTTATGGATCTACAACAAAGGTTACACGAAAAGTACACAAACATAATCTTTACAATATTAGACAAGCGTGTCCCTTCAGTTACAGGAGACCACAGCATGCATTGATATACAGTCGCAACAGGATGTTTGGCTATATCAAAATAAAAATATAAAAACATTAAAAAAAAAGTGAAAATACAAACTAATTATTTTGTTTAAACATTTGAATTAAAACAGCGTTAAAAACTACAAACAATGGCAGTATGAATAGACAACACATATTAAAAATATTAAGATTAAACATTTAAAATATCTATCAATTGTTTTTTATAATTGGGGAGTCGGTCACATATGTCAAGGTCGTGTAACTTAGACAGTGAATTATACTGCCTACACACCCTTGGAACAGCGGCGTTATGTCCGAGGTTAGAATAAGAAAATTTAACATCAAAGAAGTTAAAGGCCCGTTTACGTGGGATTCGCGATGGAGCATTTATTCGTAGAGCGCTTAGTAAGGGACTACAGTCTATGGTACAGTATACCATTTAAGAGCTTATGCAAGAATACTAGATCAATAATTTTTCTACGTGTGGCGAGTGGTTGCATGTGATAATGTGTAAGTCTGCTGGTATAACTAGGTAATGATTTTGCAAGGTGGTCATTATACGAGAGATGGAACAAGAATCGTCTTTGAACGCCTTCCAAACGTTTGGCATATACCTCGTAATGGGGATTCCAGACTATGCTGCCATATTCAAGGATGGGTAGAACGAGTGAATTGTACAGGTTTATTTTGGTAGATGATTTTCTTAGTTCTTTGCTATTACGTATAACAAATCCTAGCGTTTTAAAGCTTTTTGAGGTAATGTTTTGAATGTGGCCATCAAATTTGAGATGACTGTTCAACATGATGCCCAGGTCTCGAATAGTATCTACGTTGGAAATATATTGGTCATTTATATAATAGTGGTTTGGTTTAGCGGTTTTGTTTCGGGTGAATTGTATATAGTGGCACTTGTTGACATTCAGAACCATTTTGTTGTTGGTGCACCATTCCGACATTCTAACTAGGTCTCCCTGCAGCTGAACAATGTCAAGAGTTTCAATGGTATTATAGGAGACCACTTTATACGTTAACCTGGTTATCAGAAGCATAAGACAGTCGGCATCTGGTTAATTGACGTATTCGATGCGGGGAATGTGAGCTGACAGTGCCTTCTTGTTCTTCCCATATCCAGCAAGATCGATTGATGCCAGCAATATTAGAACTTTACTAGCATAAAGATAGCTTATTTTGAGACCATTTTTTATTTGAGTCGCCCGGCTGGATTGGTAGCTTTTTGGCATTTTACAGAAGATAGTATACACAGGAGCTACAGCCTCGAGAATGGCGTAAAAGTACAGCTTTTCTTCCCAACAAGGTTGGCAATGCGAATAAGCGCTTATAAGCTCCGGTAAACGCTAGCACTTAGGGCGGACCGTATGCTTGTTTGCTACCTTTGCTGTACAAATAAGAAAACCCTGCGCCATATTCCCGTTTCTCATCAGAAAACATATTGATCTGGAGGTCTGCTATTTAGATGTGATGTTTGTGGAGCCTCCTTGAACATTTCATAATCTACATACATACATACATACATACACACATATAATCACGCCTCTATCACGTAGGGGTAGGTATTTTATAATCTATGTATTTTTAATCTCAAATTATTAACAAAAGAAAAATTTCATGTTATAATATTTCACTATTAAAGGTGATTTTAATTATTAAGGCATATATAAGTTTTTTCGCTTTATTTAAGGAGTTTTGTCACACAGTGAGGTCACCATAATGTAAAACTTCTTCAAACCTACGCTTATGCTTTTGCAAAATTTTTTTTGCTAGATTTCAAGATATCAAATTACTAATATAAGAGGCGTGAAAACACTTTGTAAATTAAGATACATAAGCAATGGTTTCCACGCATACGTTGCTAAAATGTGTTAATATTGTGTCAGTTCGTTAGCTCCACACTTGCATATAAAGTGTCTAGGTAAAAAAACATCTACCTGCGCCTTCTCAGAATGTGAAATTAACACAAACACCTCTCTACTGACCAACGGAATGGACTATTGTTGTTCTTATTTATCACGTCAAATTGCCTTCTACTTAGTTATAACTGGTCAGTTAAATGCCTTACATAAGTTATGTATTTACATTGTATTCAAAGGTTACGTAACGATATTTTATGGGTTTCTGTGACTGATTATGTTGATGGCGCATCTCATTCATTCATGGATTGAATGCGTCGGCAAAATAAAACTAGGCAGAGATGCAACATCCTCTTTTGGCTGGATGTTTTGATTTTCTTTTTAGTAGTACCTGGATGATAGATTTTCATTAAGAATATAGGTATTTACTTACTTACTAATCATTCCGCCTAGTCCCCAACGGGGTAGGCAACGTGAGTAGAGCACCAGTTCTCTCTTGATATATGGAGATTTCATCTTATGTATTGTTATCTGTATACGAATGCTGCGTTTATGAGTTGACATTACGTATACCAATAATGTATGCCTAAATCTTTTTTTAAACATATCACATATGTAAAAGTGCACTTGAAAATGGAAGCACTCGAGTATGTAGGGTGGATGGACTTCTCATTGTCAGTACATAACATCTGGATATAATTGAACTGCCATATTTCCTAAGTTGACCTAAATAACCGAATACATTTTATAAACATATAAAAAATAAAACAGGTATCGTAGTGTACGCTTCCAGTGAGTTTCAGTCTCAGGCGGTAGAATGAACTCTATCTTGAAGTATTTCAACAGAGAGTTCATTCTACTAGGAAAAAATTGTGACGTAACTCACATTTTTTTTCTACTGGAATGAACTCTCTCAAGCTCTTAGATAATGTAACAAGATTTTTATAAGGCGGGAACCCAATGTAACGCGATTGTAACTATTTATGATTAGCTGCACGCATACTTGTTTGCACTTTAGTGATATAAAAAAAGTTGTTGAACGGGAGATCCCAAAATACTATACCGGATTATGGCTAGACAACACAGTTTAACTTTAAAGCAGTCAATACCACGTACAAAGGCCTTCCTCAACTGCTAAAGCACCCACGAAGATGCACAAAAGGGTTTTTTCTACATCCGGTTATAATTGTCCGCAACTGATTTACCACACACATTAAATGGGAAATCACTTTTGCGAAAGTGTGACGTCACCGTCTTTAATCCATACAACTGGATAACTAGAAGCACGTAAGCAAAATGCTCCTTGACTAACATTATGAGGTTGACCTCTATGAGTTTTTTTTATGATTCTCATATCTCATGTTTTCGTGCATTTCCACGATGGTCCTTGAAGAGGTAGGCAGAGAGTGTTCACTGCCTACCTCCTAGATATATTAGGGTGTCAACGTGATATATGGCGAGTCCGTCGCCGTTTCCCAAGCACGATTAATCCCACGGCTTTACATATCTCTCTCAGACGCATGCATATCTGCTAACGATGTTTTCCTTCCCCGCAAAGTCCATGGTGTGATATATCATTATACTTAAGCTCAGAAAGAGCCCATTACGTATTGACCTGTGAATTATGAAAGACCACTTTAATAGTGAACGCTTCTTATTGTAAACCTTGAAGTAGAGTGTACACAGAGCTTAGCAATGATAAAAACATTTCATTACTATATTCGGGGAAATGCGAGTGTGGGGTGGTTGCCGTCAATGGAAAGTGTGTCGGCGCCCGAGCCACAGAGACGCCAGAAGTACGGGCGTAGCTGCCTTACACGGCGTGTGCCTAAAGAGCTAAGTTTTTGTTCTTACACTTCACTTTGACTCCAAAAACCGTAGGGGGTGTATAAATATTTAGAGTAAGGCCCAGCAGTCTGTACCAACGAGCTTTTTCTTAAGTGATTTATCCCTCCACGTGCTACATTGAATGTAGAAAATCATCGTGAGGAAGCTTGCATACGTTTCAGAAGAAATTGAAAGATATAGGCATATACACATATAACACAAAGTCCTACAGTATCTAATTGGCTTTGTATTATTTTACAAAAAAGCTACATACTCGTATGAAAAGTGTTTCTCTTTATGTCTTCTCAATTACTTTATTTAGTAGAACGTGTTGCGAGTACATTACCTGCTCATATGAAAGTAACACTTGTACTTGTCACACTCACGGCTCAGTATCAAAGCAATACAGTAATGATTGTCTAACTGTATAAATCCGATTGAATAACGTACCTGCGTTATCCAATCGAAGTTATCCGACGATTGACATGTTTGAAATTTTGAATCGACACAGCTGCGTGTGGTAATTGGCTTTAGTTCGGTGTATTCAATAAATTAAATAATACTAATGAACTGTGAAATTATTCTCAATTTTATTTTAAGCCGATTAAGCCTATCATGAGCTATTTAGATATAATTAAATTACGTGTTAATTTTAACGTTTATACGCAGATAAAATTTAATTTAATCTCTTAAATATTTTCCGTAATCTTTAAGGCAAGGTTGTTCCCATATTTATTTTGATTAGATAAGTTAAGCAATGCAAAGAGGCTGTGCTGTGGGAACCGTATTATACTTCAGTGTACTTTCTACTTCTACATTTTGTATAATAAAAACATGCTGTATAAAGCATTGTTTTCAGCTCCCTCCCACGCGCTCTGATCGCGTAGGCGTGGAGGGTAAATAGATTCGTAGTACATTAATTCAGCTTAGTCGACAACAGGGCAAGAGAGATGACCTTGCGCACTGAGCTGAAAATTATTCCTGATCAAATTAATGAAATAAAGTTAAGCGTTTTTTAAATTAACTAAGTATTTGTAAGTTTGTAATTATAATAAAATTTGTAAGTAAGTGTTCTCGGTCCTGAGCCAGTCTCCACCACAGTTTTCCAGCCGCCTTAGTGATGTAATCGGCCCTGCGGACGGGTGATCTGTGGTGTTAGTTAATTGGTCGTTAAAGGATGAAACAAAACGCATTGGTACACACTGGGTTCAAACCTGCGATATTTGTTTCACATCCGTCTACTGAAACCACACGGACTCCACGACTTTATGAATAATAATTATTCCTTTCAGACTTTTCCTCTCGTCATAGACCCCAAGGTTCATACGCAATTTTACATACTGCAAGAAAGTAGCTATTCGATATTGATGAGAAAGGTGTAACATATATACATATAATCACGCCTCTTTCCCGTTGGGGTAGGCAGAGACCACTTCTTTCCACTTGCTACGATTCTTACATTCCCTTCCCCCCGGACCACCGCCAGGTGTAGACGTGTTCTTGAAGTTTTAAATATTAATATCCAATGAATAAACAACATATTTTAATCGAAACATAAAATCGGAGTGCATAAGCTTGAAGAGGTGTATTTCTCCAAAACTACACCGATGTGCTCCTGGTACTTCGAGGCCGCATAGCGACATTCGGCTCCCACTACTAACAAGTAAGAACATTATAAGAACCAATCCTGCGTAAGCGCATTACACAGTTGGTGATAAGTGCTGCTGTAGACACGCCCACCTAATTAGCTAATTGCTTACTACCTCATTAGTTAATGAGGTACGAGAAAGCAAAATTACGCTCGATATATGTGAATAGTCTCTGTATTTCTGCTTGCCTAGTATAATGGAATCGATAATTAACAAGTCGGCTTCAGATATGGATATACATACAGCGTCAACGCTTGATAAAACGCCACCTAACTATGTGTTCCAACGCGCTAAAAGGTCTAGAGATGATATGGAGGACTCAATTACTCGACAACTTGAGGATTTTAAGAATGAAATGCGAAATATGATGGAAAATCTCACAAAAAAACAAGCAGGCCAGCTTCAACAACTTACAAACACGCTGAAAGAGGTTCAACAAACAAATCTCAACATCGAGAAATCCATTGACTTTCTCGCGTCACAAAATGAAGAGTTCAAATTAAAGATCGACCAGCTGGAAAACCAGTCTAAGCAAGACAGAATTTACATTACCCTATTAGAAAATAAAATAGAGGATATTCAGATGGGGAGCCGTAAAACGAACTTTGAAATAAAAAATGTCCCACAGTTAAAAAACGAGACCAAGGAAGATTTAATTGAGATGGTTATGTGCCTCTCCAAAAATATAGACTGTATTGTTAACAAACCAGATATAAAGGATATTTACAGAGTTCGCGGAAAAAACAATGATAGTCAAAGATCACCAATCATTGTAGAAACTGGGTCAGCGATTCTTAAGACCAATATATTAAAAATGGGTAAAGCTTTCAACATCAAATACAAGTCAAAGTTATGTGCCAAGCATTTAGGAATCAAAACACAAGAAGAGACCCCCATTTTCATCAGTGAGCATCTAACTGCTAAGGGATCTAGACTGCATTTCCTTGCCCGCGATCTAGTCAAAACCAAGAGCTATAAGTTTTGTTGGACAGCTTATGGCAAAGTCTATGTAAGAATGGATGACAACTCACCGATCATCAGAATCACGAGTGAACAGCAAGTACACCAACTTAAACCAAAACAGTGACTGGCCGCCCTTATCCAAGTTTATTCAATGTATTCATTATATGTAAATAACACTTATTACACCATCATTTATTCTCACACTACGACCCAAATATACACTTCATTCAGACTTCATACACTCAATTATTTTGAATCACTTATACAAAAATATAAACAAATACAACTCAATTATACGCTAATTTCCCTAATGCAAGCTAGCCTTTTAAATACATTTCTAATCAAAGTCAAAACATTATCCCAATCTCCGACAAAAAAATGTTTGTTTACCAACAAACCATAATGGGTGACACCTTTAATACATTAAATGAAATAGATAACATTGAAATTGCACGTTCCATTAATTGCGACATCGATGAATTAAAAAACCATATACATATCAATAAAAGTGACCTCACCCTTCTCTCCCAGAACATTAGAAGCATTTACTGCAACTTTGATGACTTTGTCTTAAATCTTTCTTACCTAAATTTCGAAACTGACATAATTATATTGACAGAATGTAGACTAACTACTAGCAAAACTATTCCTTTATTGGAAAACTACAATTCATACTCAACAACATTCCAACTGAATCAAAATGATGGTGTGACTGTATATATAAAAAAATCCTTAAAGCAAAATGTTACGGAGATAAAATTATCACAGGCTTCTTGCCTCCAGCTAGATGTCCTAAATAACATTATCTTAAGTATATATCGGTCTCCTTCAAATTCTAATACTGACAGCTTTATTGAATCCCTTAGCGATCATTTAGAAACACTAACCACACAGAAAAATATTGTGATTGCAGGAGATATAAACATTAACATAAAAACTCAAGACACGGAATCATCACAAAACTACAGAAGCAGACTGAGCTACCTCAATATGTTGGCAACGTATGGTATACTTCCGGGCCATACATTGCCAACTAGGGACAAAACATGCTTAGATCACTTCATGCTTAAAATCAATAAAAAGAAAAGCTGTGCTTTCATAGCTATTCTACACACATCAATAACTGATCATTTTACCACATTCTTGTCGTTATCTAAAGTAAAAACTCAATATTCTAGAACAACATCTACTACTGTAGACTTCGAAAAAGTCTTGATGCACCTCAAAGATAATAAGTTGGAGGAACTATTATTTTGTACAGATCCAAACTTACTCACGGAGCAATTAATAAGTAAACTCATAAATGCTATTAGTATTAATACGACCACAAAAGTCCTTCCAAATAGTAAAAAAATACTTAAACCCTGGATAACAACAGGCATTTTACGTTGCATTAGACACCGGAATAGGTTACAAAAAAGTCATCGAAAAGAGCCACTAAATATTGATATAAAAACTACTTATCTACGATACAGAAATTATTGTAACAATCTCATTAAGAAACTTAAAAGGAAGTACGAGCGGGAATTACTACTAAAGTCAATAAACAATAATAAATTACTATGGAAAAACATTAAGAATATAACTCACACGAATAAAGTAAAAGGACTGAACTCTCAACTAATAAACATAAAACCTTCGCCCTCTGAATCAGCCAATTACATAAATGACTATTATGTAAACATAGGCCAACAACTAGCTCGAGCAATAGATACAAATCAAGACTATGATCATGATAATCTTCCCCTAAATGTCCATTTACAAGCTAACTCTTTTGTCCTGCTAGATACAGATACTGATGAGGTCGATCGAATTATAATGAGTTTGAAAAATGATAGCTCTCCCGGGTGGGATAACATATCCACAAAATGTCTAAAGATCACTAGATCTGAGATTGTACCCATCATAGTTCATTTGGCTAACCTTTGCTTTGAAAAAGGCATCTTTCCAGACATTCTTAAGAAATCTGTGGTAATTCCAATTTACAAGGATGGGAATAGAGAAGACATAAGCAACTACAGACCCATATCTATATTACCAGCCCTTTCAAAAGTCTTGGAAAAATTACTTAATGCAAGGCTCTTAAAATATTTAGATAAATTTGATATTTTATCACCCCATCAATTCGGATTCAGACGAGGGAAATCCACTGAGGATGCAGTTACCTCGTTAACAACCCTAGTAACTAAACAGATAGATAAAGGCAAAACATGTTTGACAGTTTTCCTGGATTTAAAGAAAGCATTCGATACCGTTTCTATCGATATCCTTGTAAATAAATTGGAAAAGATTGGAATCAGGGGCACTCCACTTAATATCTTTAAAGATTACGTAACCAATAGAAAGCAAAAGGTTAAGCTTGGTGAACTCATGAGTGAAGACGCAAAGGTTACATATGGTATACCCCAGGGAAGTGTACTCGGTCCTACTCTGTTCCTCGTCTACATAAATGATCTCTGTAAGTTAGACATACCTAACTCCAAAATTCAGTCCTATGCAGACGATACCGCTGTCGTATTTACAGGTAGTTCTTGGGAAGAAGTTAAAAAAAATACTGAAAGAGGGCTCGCCCAAATAGCAAAATGGCTGAAAAGAAATCTTCTTACGCTTAACGCTGAGAAAACCAGTTACATTTGTTTTAGTATAAGTAATCGTACCCAGCCAAGGGATGACTATTGCATAAAAGTACATGTATGTGAAAACACAAACAATATCAATTGTAACTGCCCTGTTTTAAGCAAAGTGACACATACAAAATACCTAGGTATTACTATAGATCAGAGGTTATCATGGCACCCCCATCTAGAGCAAGTTACCAGTAGAGTTAGAAAGCTCATTTGGATATTCAGGACGTTAAGACATTCTATTCCTTCAAAAAAAAAATATCAAAATGAAGATAATCAGCCAAATTTACTCAATGAGATATACATTGCTTTGGTACAATCGATCTTAGTGTACTGCATCCCCATCTGGGGTGGCACGGCTAAAACAAAAATGATTGAAGTGGAGCGTGCACAACGAGCCTTAATCAAAACTATGTACTTCAAAAAGATCAGATACCCCACAGATAGCCTTTATAAAGAAACCAACCTACTCTCTGTCAGGAAACTTTACGTACTACAGACAGTACTAAAAAAACATAAATCTCTACCATACGTTAGTTGTGTACAGACAAAAAGAAGGAAACTAGTTGCTGCACCAATCCCTCGGACAAGAACTATTTTTGCTAGCATGCAACTTAATGAACGATCAGCAATTATATATAATAAATTAAATAAATTATTGAATATATACTCAAAACAATATTATGAGTGTAAGAAATTAGTTACAATTTATATAAAATCCTTAAATTACGAAGAAACTGAAGCACTTGTACACCAATTAAAATAACTTAAGATTGCAGTAAATAAGCCCCAACTAACCCACACACCACACACACACACACACACACACACACACACACACACACACACACACACACACACACATGCACACGCACGCACAAACACACACTCTTACGCAAATGCCTTAACACACAAACCACTTAAACCATAGGTTAAGCAAAAATCTACTTTTATAATACATATTGCTAAACTAATGTTAAAAACTCATGTAAATTTGCTATGGAAGAGCGGAGTCTCTTAATACAGGCATTGCATGCCTAAAAAGAGATTCCAGATACTAATTATTGTAACCAAAAAATGTTAAAGAAATAAATTATTATTATTATTATTATTATTATTACATACTTCTTTCGCTTCGTCCACTTTCATTATTCTCTTCATACATGCTCTTCGGTTTAGGGTACTCTTGACCTGACCTTTGTTCAAGACGTCCCTAATTTGGTCTCACAAATGAAAGTACCCGGAATAGGCTTAATCCGCAGTTGATGGTAGTTTATGTGATGGGATATCTATGATATAATGTAGATTCATCAGTGAATAGCTGATCTACCGAATTGCTTCATATCAATTGGCATTTTACTTTAGTTAAAATTCTCCAGAATACTACGACAAAAGCGAAGCGGTTTCGTATGCCGTACATCGTAGTTCATTTTAAGTCATATCAAAAACATTTATTTTCCGAACGAGACCCTGAGGATTACATATCCATTACATGTCCATGAAAGAAACCTTAGTTTTTTTTTGCATTTTCCGTTTTGCAGTTGAGTTTTTCAAACACAACTCAAGTTCCTTCTTTGAAGTCAGCATCAGTAGATACATAGTACATTCATTTACATTTGATAGTTTGCAAAGTGTCTGCTTCTTGCCTTATACGTTTTGGGGTTTGCGTAATGTGCTTTTCAATGACAGTTAATTATATATGCTTTAATATCTTTATGTGTGTTTATAATCTAAGATTTTAATAAAATTTTCTGTTTAAGATGGATTCGAGAATAGTTTAGATTCACAATTGGACCCGAATTGTCGTGTTTCAAGAAATGTATTTATTTCACCCAAGCAAAGCTGGGAGGGACGGGACAGCTAATATATAATACGCTTTTTGTAAACATATATTTTGCTAAACCAAATAACTAAATTCCTCTTAGTTTTGAGGACTTCTCTATATCTATTAGGTATGCATGTAATTGAAGGCTATAATATCATCTTTATATTATTCCAAGCAATTATTTGATATAAGATTAGTTATTTAAAAACTATCACGTCTTTTATAATTTTAATTCCATAAAATATCTTTACTTGATGCACGGTATCCATTAGATTTTACACTTGTGATCAGCATCAGGGCCTTAGTTTGGGCTTCTGCGCCTGAGCTAGGCTTAGCCTGTATTTCATGACATAGTACTCATCCATTGTTTTACTTAAAATAATCAGTGTGTCTATAAAAGTCAAACAGCTTATAGTTTCAAAAAGCTGTTTATTGCATTGTTTTAAGCAATATTTCATGAATTTCACGTTTTCGCGCCTCATCATTTTCAAGGCTCCTCATTTTCATATTGTGCTCTTCCCTTTTATACTCATGCTCTTTCCGAGCTATTGACATCTGTAGCTCGACGAGCTGAAGTTGGGCGCAGCGTAATTTGTCAAATTTCGTCGTCGTTCCCGCCCTTGGATATTTTAAATCAGCTCTTGTTTTAAATTTGTGCCTTGAATTTTGTGCCCTTAATGTTTTACTATTCACAGATGTTGATTTGCTTTCTGAAAATAATTACAACGCAATAAATAATTGTATCGCTAATTAATGTAATATGTTAAGCATCGTAGTATAACTTTAAGTGAATAGTTTCGACGAGTTAACGATAAATACAATACCAATATTTAACTCGTGGAAACTTTATTGTATATAGCCGCCAGGCTATATATATACTTATCATCAACCGAGTCCCTCATGGGGTAGACAGAGGTGTATAGGTAGTAGCCAGACACGCACTTTTCCTCAAGGATATAATAATTTTTAGGTGCCAACGTGATAGATGGCGAGTCCATCGCCGCTTCTTAAGCACAACTATACATACCTACATACGTTCTTGAATTTATTCTTAAACTCATTGGTACAATCGGGATTCGAACTTGCAATCTTGGTATTGCAGGTCACTGCTTGATCTACAAGGCCACAAAGGCTTTGTTTGAATAATTTTTACCTGTTTTATTATCGTTGTCATTATTCAGTGGGATGAATAATATCTCTTCCGCGTTACCTCGCATGTCCTCAGCGGAACTGCTTCGCTGCTCATCTTGCAATGCAGGGATATTAATTACCCAGTCATCTTTTGAGTGCTGTTCTGTAAAATTATCTAGCTGTGTAATATAAGTCTTAAAAACAAGTACCTCATAATGAAGTCGTATATTTTTTTAATCAACTTCTGACAACAAGTCAAGACGGTTGACTGGTTAAAGAAATAAAACAAGATAAATAAATATAAATGTACTTATTTCTAACGACACACGATACTTATATGTATTAATAAAATACTTACATATACGTTCATACTATTTATACAAAGGTTTATGAATGTTATACTGACAATATATAATGACGGATAACTTAACTACCTACTATTTTAGGATCAATAACACAAATTTATTCGGTCTCTGTAACAAGGATGTTGCGTATGCCAATTTTTTCACATCCGCGGATGTGAATGCGGAGGTTTAAGATCGTATATAAAAATAGTATATGAATAAAGAATTATAACAACGATAAAGTAATTATTAACATAGTTACTATTGAAAATTTGTATTAAGTATAATGTTCCTATTTTTTTTTACTAATATTATAAATGAGAAAGTCTGTCTACACTATGACGCGTAAACTACTGCATACCGATTTAAATGAAATTTGGTACCAAGATAGTATAGAGCCTGCGAACGGACTTAAGCTACTTTTTAATGCTAAAAAAGGGTTGTAAGGGTATAAAATAGGGGATAAAAGTTTGTTGAAAGATGTTAAAACAATCGGTGACGGAGTTATGTGGCTGCAACAAACAATAATATGGTGTGGAAACATCGCCTAAACCACACTGTAACTAAACTATTCAACTAAACAATGCTTCAAGAAAAAACTAATTAATTAAAATTTTATATGGTGACTTACCTGTGTCAGATTTTATCTTCTGTAATTGTATTTCTTTACTCATGCTCTCGTAGATGGAAAATACTTCTGGGTGCATCGACTTGAGATGATTTTTTAAAGAAGAGGTGGTTCTGCCCTTTCGTGAGTAGCTTTTATTGCATATTTTACAATCAGCCTTATCCTGGTCCTCTGTATTTGGTTCAAAATAATTCCATACATTACTACCGACTGGTGGTGACATTGTTAATTAACTTGTTCAATAACGGGCAACTCGCTGGAAAAATAAAGAATATTCTTATAAAACGATAAAACTTTACCTAAAATAAACTACTAAACAAAGCCATTGTTACCAGTGCAACATAATTGCATTTACGTGGCGATTTTAATTTTTAACTATTTGGTTTGGTGGCATACTACTACTAACTATGAGGTGCAGACCGGGGTGACCGTGTGACGCGCCGCAAGCTTGCAGGTGTGCCAATGGTTCGACAGTTCACAATTACTACCCGCGCTGTGTTCACGTTACGTTCGGTGGCAAAATGCCATCGCATACAAAAGTGTTTGATTAAGAAATGGTTGTACATAGAACAATTAGAAAAAATATTTATGACGCATATTGTTTCATGAAGGGAGAGGCTGATAATTTAAAACTATTAACTAAACGGACCGCAAAGGCAACATTATGTTACTTACGACTCTTCAGTAGGACAAATTGAAAAAGGTTCAAAACGTTGGAGCTTACATGGAAAAAAAACAGAAGTCAATAGAAAAAACTAAATTATCAGTCACAATATTGTATTTTTGCACACTTAAATCTTTTGTACTAAATTAGATGAAATATTCTACACTGAATCAAACGTGTTATTTCGAAGCTATATTTAATACCTATATTGTTAAATGAGTCAACCAATAACCAATATACGAAGTTGCGAGCGAAGTACTTTCGTGCGCCAGTGTACCCAAACACACCCCTTGCGAACTATAATACACAGCGTAAACAAACACGTAAAGATTTATTTTCAAGAAACAAACACAACAAACGCGTCGGTTCTTGACACAAATTTTTCGCTTCCATTAGTAATTGTCACGTGCGAACGGCACGCGGCATTCGCCGGCCCCACCCAATTTCATTCTTGTTGCAACTTGCATTACATTTGCATCCGATCGATTATTGCGGATGCAGATGCGGATGCGGATGCGGATATGGATGCGGATGTGGATGCGGATGCGGATGCGGATGCGGATGCGGATGCAGATGCGGATGCGAATATTCGCAACATCCCTGCTCTGTTAGCACAATACTTACTTAATTCTACGGAACAACACAATATCCTAAGTCGTTAACATCATGTCACAATAGCACACTAAACAAATTACATATCACAATACCGCTTACAATATTATCACAGTTTTCTACTTCACTGACCCACTAAATAACCCACTCTTTATTTTGCACGAGACTAACGTTCAAGACCAAGCGCACGCTTGAGGTTAACTGGAATGGAAATCAACAGAATATTCGATATGTAACTTGTGAATGTAATCTATAGCTATCTATTTCTTTCTAAAGCGTTCAGGATACCATTGCTCTCTCGCTCTTTAGCTATCTCCCTCCAAGCGATTGCTATCTCTGTCTTGTAGCGTATTGTAGCGTTCGACCGCGCCGTACAGACGCGGTCTATGCGGATGTGACGCTATCATTCGTGACCGTATGGCGTCCGCATCCATTATAACTTTGCTTTGGATAACATTGATCATTGCATTTATTCTCGAAATAAATAATCTTTACTAAGGGGTGTATTTCGGTCCTCCATGAAAATAAATAGTTATTCATGTTATAAACTAGTCTTCGATAAATAGGTTTTGTAATCTGTGGCAAGTCAACTGAGCGAATGATGAACGAATGAAAGTGAATGTAGTCGGAATTACGTACCTTACGTAATTACGTAAGGTTGTTGTAATATTATGCCAAATAAATATGAGCTCGATGTCGCGTAATTTAAATATGTATGTATGTCGCGTAATATATTAAATATTTTTTATATTTGAACGGTAAGGAATAAGCTATCTATACACCTCTGGCTACCCCTTCGGGGACCCTTGTGGGAAGGAATATATTATATAAATTCAATGTATGTAAAAGTCAAGGTGGTATAAATACTTGTACGTATCAGGATTGCAGGTTCGAGCTCCGTCGGTTTGTACAATGAAGGCGTATGTTCATCGCGCTTGAGAAACGGCGACGTACTCCCTATCTGTCACCTAAGTATATTTCTTCGGTAAATGTAAACTTCGGTAAACTATTCGGTAAATAGGCAAATTCTAGAGCAAGTGAATGAATTTGTATATCTTGGAAGCATGTTCACACGAGATGGAAAGTATGAAAAAGATATTGAAAGAAGGATAACTGCCGGAAATAAGGTGAATGGAGCCATGTCGGCGTTGATGGGCAGTAAAAGTCTGAGCAAGAATGCTCGAGTTGCTGTCCACAACGCGATATTGGTACCTACCTTATTGTATGGCAGCGAATCCTGGGTATGTCAGAGGAAGTATGAAAATAGCTTGAATGCAGTTGAGATGCGATCGCTTCGAAAAATGTGCGGAGTAACGATTTTAGATCGAATCCGCAAAGAAGAGATTCGCAAATCAACTGGCGTGAATGAGGGCGTGATTGTAAAGATGAAGAAAGGCATGTTACGTTGGTTTTGACACATAGAAAGGATGAGTGAAGAAAGATTGACGAAACAGATATACAAAGCAAAAGTGTGTGCAAGAAGAGGCAGAGGAAGGCCACGTTCCAACTACCTGGATCAAATAGATCGGACTCTCAAGGACGGGAACGTTAAGAGTACTCGAAACCGACGAGCATGTATGAAGAGACTGATGAATGTGGACGAAGCGAAAGAGGTATGTAAGTCTAGAGAGAACTGGCGCTCTATACTCTCTGCCTACCCCGCTGGGGACTTGGCGTGATGATATGTATGTATGTAAGTATATTTCTGGCGAAATAAGGTGCTATAACACTTTTGCCTACTCCTGCTGAAGCTATTTTGGGTATTCATAACAAGCTATTCCTACAGCTATGGTTACACATGAGTTCTCTTGAAAACAGTTTCAAATACGTAACAGTTAAATATTTTTGTGTGATTTATCGTGATTGCCCATAGTTATAAACCGACAGTTGTACGTTCATTATTGAAGGAATCGTCGAAGTTTTATTATTCCATAAACATTTTTACTGTGCGCATTTGCTCTTTATTTGTGTCCATTGTCAGCGGCAGTCTTTACCAGATAATAAAATCGTAAATACACTGTCCGTCGAATTTATGTCCTAATTTTGCTGGGATTGTTCTCTCAATTGGGTTTCGGGTCTGATGAAAGTGTTATTGTTTACTTCAATATTGATGACGATGTGCCCCGAATCCACCTGATAATAAAACTTCATGTTTATTTCTTCTCGAAGCTTCACGCTTAGGGGTAAGCAGGAGTGTTTAAGTAGTACCATCACACCCACTTTTCGGCTTAGATATATTTTGGGAGTCATAATTTTATGCATGTAGATTGATTATTATTCGATTTTTAAATCGTGGATCAAATCAGTTAGCGTATTGTATTGTTATATTCCTTATAAATTACCATTTTAGAGGGACAAACTGACAAGGTGGAGAGTGCGATCAAGGATAACCTTTATGGACAGTCTGAAGCAGATGGCGTCGTTTCTAAAAAACATGGTACGGATAATGACACTGACTAGAGCGATTATTTGATGAATAGTAAAAAAGAAGAATAAGAGATACACACTACTAGGTATATATATACTAGCTGCACCATGAAAATAAATTTTACGCAAGTATAACTGCGGGGCTGTGAAATGCGAAATGCGATGTGTTACACGATCACGCCCCAATAGTTAATCGATATTGGATGAAAAACGACCTACGAAATAAAATTATGTAATAATATAATATCCTCACGCCTTCCCACAAGGGTCCCCGAAGGGGTAGGCAGAGGTGTATAGGTAATACCCACACACCCATTTTCCGCCAGAGGTATATTAGGTGCCAACGTGACAGATGGCGAGTCCATCGCCGTTACTCAAGCACGACTATACATACGCCTTTGAATTTCTCCTCAGACGTATTCAGGTTTCCTCTCGATGATATCCTTGACCGTAAAGCTCGTAGTGTGACTAATCACTGTACTTAAATTCAGAAAAACTCAATGGTACCGTCGGGATTCGTACTTGCAATCTTTTTGCTGCAGGCAAACCACTGGGCCCCCACGGCTTTATAAATAAAATAAAAAATTATATATTAATTAATTAATTATATCTAAAAATGAAATCATATGCAAGTGAAACCACGGGCACATCTAGTATTTAAAAGATTTCGCTGTAAAGCGTGAATTCTGCTAAGGTATGAATGGAGCTGGCAGGCAGCCAACAGTCGGGACAGTATGCGTGGGCCTAACAATTTGCAAAGGTTAAGGGTGACCGGAATAATTCTTCCAGTCACCTAGCCGGCTAATAAGATGGCCGTATTGTCAGATAAAGTCTTCTTAATAGTTCGTTATATATATTACTAGAGGGGTTGTTGATGTTCAGAGAGCTTCAAGTCTAAGTGGAATTTCCCGATCTGTTCGACTTGAGCAGTACTCAGAATATCGCTTCATCATAACGCTTTCTTACTTAGTATTGTACAGCTGCGATTTACTTAATGTTTCATGAGAGCCATGTAATAGCGCTGGGTCTGTTCGACTCTTTAGATTATTGTTCATGGTTTCCATTTAACAAAGGTCAACACAACATTTAATATTTCTGTTATCGCCACTGATATCTACCTCAGTTATTTCAATAGTTTTAGAGTTTACAATGCTGTCCACCCCTTCACGACCCGATGAACACAAAAACCCATTATGAACACAAATACCTACATATATTTACGACCGCGAAACGGCATATCTTGCGTTTCTATTTGGATTTACGTCAGTGGCTTAATTCTATGCATGGCCTTTAACATTTTTGGTACTTTTTTCAGCCCACGTACTTTTTCCATGGCGAGAAGCCAATTGTACTGACGTAGCGGGGCTTGCTCAATCAGAATAAACCTTCTTAACTACATGAAAACTGTCATTACTTATTCTTGTGCGGGTTATTTAAATGAGAGCGGGGAATTTATGAATTCTTATTTAGGTTTTTGCATGTCCTTGGAAAAATGTCTTACTTTTAAAGATCTTAATAAAATTAAACATTTGTGTCTATTTCAACTGAATCGGTAGTCACTTATGTTTTCAGGGTCGATCTCGGCACCTAGGATTAGCATATATTTATCTTATATAAATTTAATGCTGTTCAGCATAATTAATAAGGCCGTGGTGGCCGAGTGCTTCCAGTAGTTGACTGCAACACAAAGATTGCAAATTCGAAAGTCGACCTGTACCAATGAGTTTTTCTGAGATTAAATACAGTGATTAGTTACGCCACGAACTTTACGATGAAGGAAAACATCGAGAGGAAACCTACATACGTTTGAGAAGAAATTCAAAGGCGTGTGTATAGTCGTGCTTGAGTAATGGCGATGGACTCGCCATCTGTCACGTTAGTACCTAAAATATATCTTTGGCAGAAAGTGGGTGTGTGGGTAGTACCTATACATCTCTGCTTACCCTTGTAGGAAGGCGTGAAGATAGTATAATTATGCGTGAGTGTCGACACGATGAGAGAGAGGAAGACCGTGTTCCAACTCGATACCTGGTGTTAATCGATCAATCACATGTGATGGGAACGTCAAGAGTACTCGAAGCAAGAGCAGTATGTTATGTGTGAGATGGCTAAATGGGTTGTGGTAAAAACATAAATTTAATCAATGTTTTTCTTGCATCAGAATACTGAGTGCACTCATGATATAACATTGAATACATTTTACTGAGGTGTTCAAATCGTCTGCATATTTTGTTAACTGCGCTGTCTTGTATATAACAATGGTATTAAGTAATAAGCGAATTTTCTTTTTACCCTTAGGTTGTATTTAAAAAACGTTATCCACTGCTGCAAGCCGGTATAGGAGTCCCATTTAACAAATGAAGCGAAACTACCACTGCAGGCTCATCGAAAGCGAATTCAATTTATGCTCATGACGACGAGGAAATTGTATTGAATTTTTTGTTTGTTCTTAGTTTCTTGCTTATGAAAATGTTTTTTTTATGCTTGCTAGCCTAGCTCCTTTAACACGAAACTTACATAATTACTTTCAAAGTTATCAAGCCAAGTTTCTTACAGGGTACCTATGCAGACACGGCACATCGCCAGTCCCCCTAAACTTACGGAGCACATTTCTTCTTCTTCTTTCCATGTCTCTTAATACTTACATTTTGTTAACCTGGTTTTTGCCTAACTGAATTTGTGATTATAGTGTAGTTGTCTAGGTGCAGCGTAAATTTGCGCGTTTTGCAAAAATATGTCTGGATTTGTGTTATGCTAGACAGAGTTACATACAGATAGGTATCTTAACGTTAGTATAGAAACTAAAATTGCGAAAACAATATGAAATTTCTACAAGTTTTAAGATATGGATCGCTGGTTGGCATCGAAAAACAGGAAGCTCGGCAGCGATGAAAACATGGCGGTAAAAAATTCCGAAATCGAATCATACGCGCCATAAAGTGATTTGTCTGGAGCGCACCTGCAATTTGTCGGGCGGCGGCGCTGGGCGCATGGTGGGCATTTGGTTATAAATCGAATATTTACTTCGACTTTGCATATATTATTGGGCGGCTAATTCGTTATTAATATATATTATAATAATTATCTTCAAATAGAGAGAGCTGGCGCTCTATTCAATCTGTTAGGGAATCGGCGTGATGATATACAGTATTTAAGTACCTTCAGACCTTCCCACAAAGGTCTGGCAGAAGTGTAACACAACTTCTATTTAGGTGCCAACGAGACAGATGGCGAGTCCATTACTATTTTTTCAAGCATGATTAACACGTCTTTGAATTCCGACACGTATGCAGTTTTTCTCAACCTGAAATTAATCTAAAATCTCAATATAAATTTCACATTCAAAACGAAACATTAAACTACTCTCAGAGACCCTGCTAATACTACCACCGTTTTAGTACTGTTTTGATACTGCAAACTAAGCTAAGGGGTAGTTACAGTAGCGACAAACCCGATTATAACTCACACGGAAATATTTACACCACCGCGTCAGCACAAAAATACATTCGGTAAGTGTTTGCACCCTGAAAATAATCTTTCACGTTATTGCACTGGGAGTTTCAGTTTGGACGCTGAAATAGTCTTAAAAACTTAGTTCAGTAATAACTAACGCTTGTTTTCAGCTTTGCTGGCGTGTTATTGCTTGAAAATATCAAATTATATCTCGCATTTTAAAGATGAAACAGATAAACTATTATTTTATCTGCGGTAAACATGGTAGATATCTCGCTAGATCTAAGTATTGAAAAACTGCTTTAGCTCTCAAACAATAACTTGGCAAATTTAAAAACGGAGACAATGCTTTGTGGCATAGTTAGTGTGAAGCCATTTAAGTAATTTCTAACTGTCTTATAATCGTTACCAAGTATCGATTACAATTCGATACAATCGAGCCCGTATAACGACATTCATTTAAATGTTCATAACGAGGTTAAGGGATTAACGAGTTGACTATCGATTAAAATTTGTATATCAATTTAACTTATTAAGTATTCATTGTTATTTAAATCATTATTGAAGCATCGGTATTAAATTAATGATATTTTCTTAAAAGGCGGGAATCACGTATCTCTAAAAATATAAAGGTGCAGTTAATTTTTACTGTTTAGTGTGACCATAAAGTTTGTATTTTTGACACTCGGTTTCGAGGTAAATATTTTCACTGCACTTATGATTACGAAACCTATCAACATTTTCCATCTTGTAACAAATTAAAGCCAAGGATTATCTGTAATTGTTTCTAAATACGTGCTCTTACTATTTTATGGATTCCCACTTTTCTCACGGGTATCTATGTGATGTCGAGATTATAGCTGCTTTAAAGAAAGTTGGTGAAAGGTGTTTTAAGGAATATTCATATAATATATTATAAACATTAATAACTGCAGAAAAATATGTAGCGTTGTCGACGAAGAAATGGTCTATGTCATACCATGGTATGAAATAGTGGGCTATTTTTTTATAAGAAAAATAGGTGGCAAATAATCCTGCCTTATGGTAAACGGCTACCTCCGCCTATAACACCAAACGAGGAGCTAATTCCAGAAGGCCTAAAATTTACTCGTAGTCAAATAATGTAAGTTCACACGTGGATGTAATGGTATAGCTTCGTATGTACCATGAAAAACTTGAAGAAAGAATATCTATAGAATGATTATTTTTCGCGTTCATGCAATGTGACAATTCCCCAAAAATCCACTCGAGCTAGCCACTCTAGCTGCCGAGACCTAGATAAAATTCCGTAATAAAGTTTCAAGTATGTGTAGGGTGCTTACATTTTAATATGAAAAGCGCCGCGCGTGCGCCACCTTATCGCAACAGTTTAAGATTCTCTCCGATAACTTGATTGATGTACAGTTAACTGGCGACGTTCGACTTTAATGTCATCAATCAATCAATTTTAATTCCCGGTATCAGAATTTGAATTAGTTGCAATTAAGTAAAGGCTCAAATTACACTTACGAGACGTACATCGTCATTATACAGAGCCTACATTAAGGGAACCACTGTTATCTGTAATATTTCTGACTCGCTGAGCTGCATACGGAGCCCAAATAGAGTACGTACATTTTCAGAATCTCTGATATTCGGTGTTCTAGTCAAGCATTTATATCAACTCAGATATGGTGGCTGTATTGTGTTTACTGCTCAAAAGCTCGTTCACCCACAGGACATAATCATTTTGAGTTCCTTAAGTGGTAGGAATATAATGAAGTTCACCATTTCTCTTCTCATCTAAAAAACATATTTCACTTTCAAATCGCAATCACGAAATTACTCGTTTGTGTTGAATAGTGTCATATTAGTTTTTAATCAATTTCATGCAATGCAGTGTCAAGCTACTTCTTTACTCTGGACATCTAACTAATATCCATAGTAGATATTTAAATGTAAGAACATATTTTATTTCACAAAGCTAAGGTAATGATCATTACATGTCATCAAAGTATCAAAATAACACTACAAATTGCACAAACTGAGTAACTACTAACAACCTCCATAGAATGTATAGAGCGCTCGATAGCAATAGATACTTCGATGACAATTTTAACATTAGAGGCCAGTACGGTAATCTCAAGATCGAGAATTAAATTTTCATATCGCCTCAATGTCATCTTCAAAGGTCGATCTTAAGCCGCTTCCATAGTTCTCAATAATAATCTTAATCCCTATTCGAATTTGCATAAATTATTCTTTGACGAAACTGAGGTAGGTGGCATGTTTTATTTTTGGCTCCAACTTATAAGGAAAATCTCAAATTAAGTGATAAAATTAGCTCATTTTAGTGTTAATATAAACGTAGGATGGAATTATCGTACCAATATTATAAATGCGAAAGTTTTTGAGCATGTTTAGATGTTTGTTACTCAATCACGTCAGAATGGCTGAACGGAATTGATTGAAAATTGGCACATGAAAAAATATTTGCCGGTTATCTCGAAGATAAGGCGTCCAAGACATGCCGTCATCGAACCGGATGACGACATAACGGTCCTCCAGGACGCACGACAAAAACATACAAACACTACACACAACCGACCACTGTTCCGTCCTCGCCGGCGAGGCTCGACGCGAATAAGCCGTAATGTTCCCCCCCGATCTCCGCCGCAAACGCCGGTCCGCGCCGAGCCAGACGCGCAAATCCCGCCCCCCAAATAATATTTAAATAAAATTACCAGTCCAGCCCAGCTCCCTTGCTCGCGATCCAGCAACGCCCTAAGCCGAGGTTCGTACCCCACAGGGGGTGCCCTTAGCTGTGTTGCTTAGTACTAAAGTGCCTGGCTGGACGCCTAGGTCTCGCCATTGACCGGTTAAGTAGCAAAAGTTCCCGGAACTGACGCTACGAGAGACAATACAAAAAAAAAAAAAAATTGCCGGATAAACACACAGTATATGTTTTATTCATTCTATTATTGTTAACAACTACCAATGAAATAAAGTTTTACGCGGGTGAAACCACGGGATGCCCTATAGTTTATAGTGTAAGTGTGCAACCTTTCGCTAATATTTAAGTATTATCCGTACACACTGATTACAAGAGTGCACTCATCATCTGCGTAATCTGCTAATGCTGATAGAGTCATGATACTAGCGCAATTTAATGAGAATAATTAGTGCAGTGCGTCGAATATCACACACAAAGCCTGTGCAAACATACGTGTGTAAGTATTTTATACCTATCTAACTCGACTCGGCGCAAGTTTACGAAGAGTTAAGTAGAGGCGTAGTAACACGATCTTTTGTGCTAGATATATATTTAGATACGTGCCTACTTGATAGATGGCGAGTCTGTCACCGTTCCTCAAGCAAGGCTTTACAATAGGTAAAGGTACATCTTTTAATTTATCCTTAAACGTTTTCAGGTTTCGATGTTTTCAATTACCGTTAAACTTGTGGTGGATTAATGTTCATATTCGTGTAAAATGTGACAAGTAAAGTTTATATATAGGTAGGTGTCTATCTGTTAAATTTTTGCAACGTCACGTAGATTCTGTTTACTATTTTATTACCTCAGCGTACTTACGTTTTACTATACTCTCTTGCCCGGCGACTTGTTATACGCTCCTTCAAAGTATATAGGGATCATAAATTTATAGAAATGGGTAAGAACCTTGTTTTTTCCTCGTGTTTCTAATAAAGTACATTTTTTAATGTGCTATAAATACATTTGCATAACATACGAAATTTATTTACGATTAGATATTTACGAGTCGAGTCGATAATAATGTGTGATATATAATCGACTTTAATTATTCTAACATACTTCATATTAATATATAACCCAGTTTATCCACTTCGGTTAGACTTTTTAGGGCTATTAGACTGAAGATTTATTGAATTAGTTTGATTAATTACCTTACTAGATGCTATCGAACTTTGTAACACCAATCATATCCAACCAAGTCTTTTGGTGGATATTTCTCTACGTCTTAATAAAAAGGTTCCAATAAGGATAGGCAGAGATGTAAATAACATTACATTAACCGGATCACATCTGATTAATGTAATGTTATAGAGCTGAATTTAATGTTAAAGAGCTAGTCTATCGCCTATAGCTCTATACTCTCCGCCTACCCCGTTAGGGACGGCGTGATGATATGCGTGTGTGTCTATCGACGTCCAAGCACTATAAGTCTTTCAAACACTTCTTAAACGTCCATAAATTTAAGAACAGTTTGTGGGCGCTGCCCCACGATGTTTTCCTTCACCGTAAAGGTCTTAGTATGACACGTCAATGTACTAAGCTCAGGAAAACGCATTGGTACAAACCGCTGGGATCTGAACTTGCAACTATTGATATAGGCACCACCACGACTTAAATAAAATATGGTGATCACTTTAGAAGCAACAGTTCTATTAATTAATCAGGTGAAGTAACGGTGAGCTCTACATTGACAAGAGTGATTGCATGCGACAAGAAGAGTTATACATACTAATTAGGCACCGCGTTGCTGATGCGGTAAGAGTACTTTGTCACAGTAATAATGGGGACATTTCACACCAAGCCCATTTCACATCAACTAGACTAAGCCTCTGTTTTAGGTCGATTTCAACGACTATATATCAGGTCGCTGATATCAATCGAAAACAGAGGATCTCAGATTTTAAAATTCTCAATTTTTTTCTGGAACCTTACATACGAATACGCAATCAAGTCAGGAACAATATTGGGTTCACCCGCTTTATTGTTTTGCTCTACGACCGATCTACGACACGATCGCCAATAATTGCAAAACAATGTTCTTGTTTGTCAATTAACTACTACACGAATCTAACTGTATGTTGTCAAGGAAGCTGTATACTGCTCTAGTTTGACTGCTCATTACTTTTTGCCAATGTTTTTGTCTGCCATTGATATTTGTATAACGTTTTTTTCGCTCACGATGATCGTTAATGGTACAGAAATAATGGCTTATTAGTTTTTTTATGGTACGGTTTCCTCAATTCCTAGACCTTGATTCGTCCAGATGTTATTTAGCGACATGGATCTACGATCATATATTTAGATTGGAGTAGATTTGCAATTGCAATGGATAAAGATTGCTGCGAACAAGGAAATTGATTGAGCAAGGCGAGGTTACTCGGTAATTCAAGGATTATTCGTGATAGCTTGCTTAGTCTTGCAATTCCAATGTAATTATTTGCTCATACGCACGAGTTTGCGACGGTAACGATTTGTTATTTTTAGAATAAAATGTTCATAGTTGTCAGTAACGAAACGGTGCCTTTATAGCTATATCTTTAAAAACCTATAGAGGAGTATGAAGATACCTTTTTAGTAGTACAATATTTTTTTTCAATATAATGTCAATGAAATTTTTAAGCATTCCAAAGGTGCTCATTTTTGAAGTGATATCAAATTTTAGTATACCACCTCAAATCATATCACTTCAAAGAAAAAATATACTACTAGTCACGAATAAATAAAAATAAAAAAAAAACTACAGCCGTGGTGGCCGAGTGGTTCGAGCAGTTGCCTGCGACGCAAAGGTCGCAAGTTCGAATCCCGACTGTACCAATGAGTTTTTCTGAACTTAAGTACAGTGATTAGTCACACCACGAGCTTTACGGTGAAGGAAAACATCGAGAGGAAACCTGCATACGTCTGAGAAGAAATTCAAAGGCGTATGTATAGTAGTGCTTGAGTAACGGCGATGGACTCGCCATCTGTCACGTTGGCACCTAATATACCTCTGGCGGAAAGTGGGTGTGTGGGTATTACCTATACATCTCTGCCTACCCCTTCGGGGACCCTTGTGGGAAGGCGTGAGGATATTATTATTATTATAAAAAAAAAACTACGGGAGCCTACAAATTAGAAGATTGATCGCGCAAGTGATACTTCGGTATTGTAAGCGTAAATAGGCTGCGGTAACCGTTTTCCATCAGGTGGGCTCGTATGCTTGTTTGCCAATCTAGTTGTATTAAAAAAAAAAACTTATGGGCCAAAAAAACATTACCATACATGTATGAAGCCAAAACAATGAAATATAAAATCTGTAGGAATTGTATATAGCAGTAATAAAGTATAAATTTTATAGTTCGAATAAGAAAGATTTATCTTTCGTAGCTCCGTGTGGACTAGATTAGTTACATCGCGCGCGGCAAGCTGTCTGGCGAACACTCATTAAACTCAGACTAATATAATGTGCCATATTTTTTGTTCAACCAACACAAAAGCCACCTCACGACGCTACAAAGAAGATTCATGAAAAGGTGACTGAGTTACAAACAATTAAATAATTGATTACACGTCGTGAATACTTATTTGTTTAAATAGTTTTTTAATGTCTCTGGGATGTAAGATTAGAGCTGCATTGGTCTAACTCTGGATGAATACAAATAATGGTCCAACAGTTGGACAGTAACATTTGATATCAAACGTGAACTAAAACGAGCAAAAAATATCGACGACGTAAGTGCAAATCATTTATTGCGATGTCAAAATTCTATACAATATGACACTTTTTTCATTGTTTTAAAGGTGATATTGTAGTGGCAAAAAGGACAGACTACCAAAGACAACGCTTCTTTGTTTTTCACTTGAAATATATTCAACATAGCGATGATGTACCTATTTAATTGACTTCGCTGTTCTTGGCGCAAAATAGTCTAACAAAAAATCTTAAATTTTTTGTGTGATAATACGAGTTTAGTTTTATTATCCGACCATAAAGTTTTGACAGTTCGTCAGCCTATTTGTCACTTTTTGCTGTCGCTGTGAGTGATCGATATAAAGTCGGCCGCAGCTAATTATAAACGATTATAATGTATTAAAGATACTGCTATGTTTTATTGAACTATGGCGGCTTCATCCAAATCCGCACGTGTATAATACTGTCTTAGTAGACAGGAAGGCACTGTTGTCATTCTTAATGAGTGTACTAGCAAACATATCTTTATATATATAATTCTTCTGTGAGTGTGTATGTCACTGAACTCCTCCTAAACGCCTGGACCGATTTTAATGAAATTTTTTGTGTGTGTTCAAGGGGATCTGGGAATGGTTTAGATTCACAATTGGACCCGATAGGTGGCGCCACCATCTTTTTTTTTCCACCCGAGCGAAGCTGGGCGGGACAACTAGTATTATTAATATATTAGGTAGTTATTACATATATGTCTACCATACATACTGGGTTGGTAATATTCGAAACGTTCGTGAATTCGAACTTGACATGTGGAGATAAACTTACCATCTGTCACGTTGACACCCAAAATATTTAATTTTCGTCCAAGCGTGGGTGTTCACCCTCTGTCCTCAGTGAGGCCTTGTGGGAAGGCGTGAATGTATGAAAGAATTGATTCGAATCGTTTTGGTGTTATGGTCAGTACTGGATCGTGACAAAGGACGGATATAATGAAACGAATAATTCTGACAATCGAATAAAATGAAGCAATTTAATTGATGGACCACAATTCTATAGTAAGTAACGTACAGTCCGCTTGACACCTATTGTGACAATTATAAAGATTAATACAATTTATTGCCTTTGTGGCTAGCCACGTGGCTAAAGGTATTCCGATACAAAGTCGACTAGCAGATGGTGAAAGTCTGCTCTTTTGTGCGGTTCAAATTTGTCGTCATTATTTCACTAATATTTATTGAATTGAGCCAGAACGTCAAGCTGTGCATTCTGTGCGGTGGAAATAAAACTCGAGTAAATTATTGGGTACAATTTTTTTCAGTGATTTCATATTTAGGTCATCTAAATTAATTTAACTGCCCCTGACCTGAGTATGGGCTGTATTGACGGATATATTTGTAAAGGTATTAAATATGAAGGTATTCAACTAATTCAAGGGCAAGAATATGCCCTAGATCCATGATTAGTTTTACAAGGTTTTTTAGAACTGTTGTTAATTTTACTAATATTATAAATGCGAAAATTGGTATTAGTCAAACTCAATGGCCTCTCAGAACTCAAACTACAAAGATAATTGCAAAGCAAAGAATATTCTTATTTTATTATTATGATCATCCAGCAAAGCAGACACGAAACACGAATATTCTCATCAATTCAACGAAACTTTTTAAATACCCAAAGTTGTGCAAAAAAATGGGTTGATGAGCGTAATTTAAAGAACTAATATGCTTTATTATTTTTAAATCAATGTATGATGATAGCACGAGAATATAATGAAAATGGAATCTATAGTCCGTCCATCATCAGACCAAACGACGGAAGCCGTAACGGATTGAGTTGTTTGGGGCGGAAATAGAGCAATTCGCCTGTGAACATGTCCTGTTATGTGGGGTGTACAGTTGGTCATTTGGCCTAGGGAGTGATTAATAGCCTCGACGGTGTAGGTAAATCGATTATAGTCGATTTACGGTGTACAACTTTCAATACATTTGCTCTAATTGACATTTCAACCATTATTAATTGGGGCAGATGAACCGATGGCAAAGCGTAAGTTTTGAATCACGGATTAATAAGAATAATAATAATTTCTTGAACGCTGGGACCTCGGGATTACGAAGCTCACCATCTTAAGTTAAGGGGTCTCGCGTGTCAAATTGGGGCCTCCCGTGACTGGAAAATATTTCTATTCTCATTTACATACATTCTTAATTACAATTCTTAATAAATATGCCGCACCTTTCGTCATCGACGGGGAATTTATCCCCATACTTTAAACCAAAAAGGTCTTTTACTGCGCGGTTCTAAAGGAGTTTCCTTCCTCATGTAAATGTTTGTGAAGAAATTCAAATAGGAACAGTGCTGATAGGAGACTTGCCATCTGTAATGCATGTCTGTGCATATCAGTAAAAGAGGATTTTGTTCTTTTGAGGATACGTGAAAGTACAGTGGGCCACAGGTAATCCACTAAATGTTTTTCAGAGCGGTTTTGAACTAACGATTTTTTCGGATTATACAATACTGTGTATGTACAGTGGAATTATAGAGGGTTCGGTAATTTTGTGAAAAAATTAACCTTCCAATCCGACAAATTCCAATTAGTTACAGACGGTTCAATCATGCATTAGTTTATTCTTAGTAGAAAATTTACTCGAATCCTGACTGGAAGGAAAACATCGACAAGAAACCTGCATATGTTTGAGAATTAATTCAAAGGCGTATGAATAGTTTTGCTTAAGTGAGTTGAAGTTTATCCGACTTCAGAACACGCAGTAGAATCTTAATTTAGATATTGTTTTAATTTAACACTATGTATGAAGATAATGAGCTGACGATCTACTCGTTCTGCCTACTTAGCGTGATCGTATGTTCTATGAGTAAAGAAGGTAGGGAAGGAAGATTTTTTTACTAAGAAATAATTATGTGATGTATGAGAATAGAACCTTTTCGACCTTAGTTATCGACCTGGATATTATTCCAGAAAAATATGAAAAGAGACGTTAGAAGAAACCACGTTTTTGCCGCAGGTAAATTTTTTCCGAATAGGAATGTGATACAAATCTTTGAATCTCTGTTCAAACGTAGGTTAGTTACCAAATTATAATTTATTTTACTATAAACAATACAAATGAACTGGAGATTTTATTGTTAAGGTGTTTCGTTTACAAAAAAAGTGCATTAATTAATATTATGTATAAACTGAATTGAAATAATATTTATTGATTAAACCGCGTTATATACGTGAACTTGGCAAATCAATTTCCAGCAGGGAGGCATGAAAGGGAATTCCGTTCGAAGTCAGACAGGTTCTATTCCTGATACTTTCTAATAATAGTTCGAACGATGTGATCTGCCAAAAGTATTTAAAAAAACACATGCAGCCTTAGCAGATGACTTTCGATCAATAACAATCCGTTCAGTATTTTTTTATACCACCAGTGGCAAACAAGCATTGGGCCCACCTAATGAGAAGTTGTTACCGTAGCGTATTAACGCTCACGATACCGAAGTATCACTTGCGCGTTGCCATTCTGTGTTCGGAGAGTTATATTCACTTGGCAGCATAATAGTGCTAATCCCTCTGCTGCAATACAATATAACAATCCTGCCTCTTTCCTGCCTCTTCCCAAGGAGCTGATCATTGGAAAACTTAATACCTTTAACATTACTTATTGAATTTATTGTGTTCAGACAGACAGTCACAGCGGAGGGACTTTATTGTATAGTAATTATGTTTCTAGTGTATAAACTGTATTATCGTTTGTTCAATTACATTCTGGACAACAGATAATTATTACGTTACGAATAAGTATATTTTTTATCTGTACATTTATTATGTAATTGAGACGTTTGCTTGTCGCTGTAACAATTATATTGCCTAGAGATATCTTACAATCAAATTATAATCAACACATGTTTATTTATATGGCCTTGGCGTAACAGTTATTCCCCTGTACAAATTAATGTCAATAATTATCTATAGATTACTATCAGCTCTATGGTTTGGTGACTACTAATGGATTTTGATGATCGGTGGATATTTAAGCCAATTTTTGTATGGTTATGGCTAATCGTGCTTTAGCCGGGCTTGAAAGATGCTACGGGAACGACGACTGGGTAGGTAAGTGTAGTGTCGTATTTTTGTATCAATAAATGGAACAAAGACCATCTGTCACGTTGGCACCTAAATGTCTTTTAGGCAAAAAGACGTTGAATGTTACTTCTCTTCCTACCCCTTCCAGGGCTCTTGCGATAGGCGTGAAGATAAACTTTAAGAAATAGCATATCCAAGCCAAGAAAAGATTAATTCATACATACATATCCTCCACACGGGGAAGGCTGGGAGAGAAGTAAGTTCTCTAGACGTACTGACCATATTACTTTTAGATATATCCTCACGCCTTCCCACAAGGGTCCCCGAAGGGGTAGGCAGAGGTGTATAGGTAATAACCCACATACCCACTTTCCGCCAGAGATATATTTTAGGTGCAAACGTGACAGATGGCGAGTCCGTCGCCGTTACTCAAGCACGACTATACATACGACTTTGAATTACTTCTCAAACGTATGAAGGTTTCCTCTCGATGTTTTCCTTCACCGTAAAGCTCGTGGTGTGACTAATCACTGTACTTAGGTTCAGAAAAACTCATTGTTACAGTCGGGATTCGAACTTGCGATCTTTGTGTCGCAGGCAACTGCTCGAACCACTCGGCCACCACGGCTTTTTTTAACCACGACTTTTATGTAAAAATATTGATATAAGAAAATACGAAAATGCTTCTAAAATTTAACGTTACGTGATAATTTATATTGCACACATATATTAACAATAGAACATATTATAACTACACTCTATATTGTTACGTTAGAGGCTCTTAAATTATTGCCGATACGAATAACAAAGAGTATAATTTGCGTAGTTCAATTGTTTTTGCTGGAAGTGCTTATTACAGGGGGATTACCGCTACAATAATGTTAATATTAGGTCAATTGTAGACTTATCATAGTATATATAATTATTCGTCAAGTATTAAAATTGTAATTTTTTAGACTATGCATGCTAGACTACCTAGATGCTCCCGCAGTTTACTGGCGTAATATGTGCTTGATTTACGAAAATAAGATTTTTTCTATATTATTCTTTTGAAATACAACATTACCTATGTTTTATTCTGGCTAATTATCTATCTATGTGCAACTTTCATCCAATTCGGTGACATAGTTTTTTCGTGAAAGAGGTAAAGGCCTTCTCATAGTTTCGCATTTTTTATATTAGTAGAATATTTATTTCCTACCAATTTCCCTGCATTAGGTGGCCACATAGTTCGCCAGATAGTAGGTCGTAGGGTTCATAATTTAAGACGAATTTACGTGCCGTGAAGAGCACTAATCCTATTTAAACACGCTGCTCCCTTGCTAGCACAGCCATTTCGGGTGATGCTGAAACCCTTACCAAGAACAGACCATCAGGCGCATGTGCACTTGCCACTCACTTATACCGTAGCCACCACTGGACTGTACAACTGCCATATATGGCAGTTGTACAAGGTTCTGTCCAGGTGGCGAGCTCCTTTAATTTATATACTATAGAGCTGAAGATTCCGCTGTTCAGCTACTTTAAGTATCAGGGAATTTACGTTTTTAAGGGGTGAATGCTCCCCAAAAAATTACATTTATTAATTTACAGCTAGATGGTAAGTTGTTAGAACCTAGATGTTTTTGTATTCAAATGTGCCACATGTGTGTTAACATATTTTATGTATTGCAATCTCTATCAACTTTATCAATATCCCGGCGTGATGGTGATGAGATTGGCGAGTGCGTGACTGGCGAATCAGAAGCACTCTTATCCAGACATAACTTGTTTTAAATACAATTGCTATATGCGCCTACTAATGCGACGGTCTCAATAGATGGGCACTCCAAGTTATATACCACTAAAACTCCATGTTTTTACATTACGCACCGAATTAATAGGTACTTATATATGGATAGTCGGACTAAAAATAAATTTAGGAGAATGTGTAAATTAGAGCTTTCCTACTAGCACGGCTAGGTAAATTTTACGTGTAAATATGATTTCAATACTAGACTATATGCCTGTATATATAATATATATAATATAATTATACAGAGTGGAATAGTTCAGTGTGTCCAGTGGATTTTTTTAAGATTTCAAAACTATAGAAATGTATAATTGATGAGTTGAGAGTTGAGCATGAAATTATATATTACAAAAACAGACGTCGGGTGAAAAAAAATTGAAAATCTATTGAACGGATTAAACTGATCATAAAAAATAATTTTCGACATTCGTTGTATCAAAACTGAACAGTTAACTGAACTGTTATTTTACCTAAGTTCGTGGTAGCGGTGGTGAGTCAATGTTCAAGGTAGCGATATACTCGACATACCTTCTGCACGAAGATAAGAGTTTTCCAGCGAAACGACTTAACTCGAGACTATATTTCCGATAACAATTTGTAGGGAAATGCGTTGGCCCTAGACGCCATACTCACTCAGATTTTGCAAACTTCAGTTATAAGCTTTCATGATAATAATAAAATATACTATCAATATTGTAAATACGAATGTGAGGCTGTTTGTTCGTCTTCCTCACACCTTCCCACAAGGGTCGAGAAGGGGTAGGCAGAGGTGTATAGGTAGTACTCACACACCCACTCTCCGCCAGAGATATATTTTTAGTGCCAACGTGACAGATGGTGGGTCCATCGCCGTTACCCAAGCAGGACTATACATACATACGCATTTGAATTGCATCTCAGACTTATCCAGGTTTCCTTTCGATGTTTCCTTTCACCGTAAAGCTCGTGATGTGAATAATCTCTGTAGGTTAAGTTCAGAAAAACTCATTGGTACAGTCGGGATTCGAACTGGCAATGTTTGTGCTTGCTTTGTGTATGCATGGTATAGTAAGCAACGACCTATTGTCGGGCCTGCGTTGTTCCCCCATACTTGAGTACTATTGCTGTAACGAAAAAAATATTCTATATGCCTAATGATTTGAAAAGAGTAACCATGGAGTTTCTTGCCGGTTCTTCTCCATGGAAGCGACCAACCCGAACCGTGCTTCTTTTTCGACGTTTTATAAGTGCCTACCTGGGCCTATGTGAAATAAAAAGATTTTGATTTGATTTGATTTGTGTCGCAGGCAAAACTACTAGAACCACTCGGCCACCACGGATCTCTTTGTATATTATTCTATAACATTTATATTAAATAAACATTAATTTATTCGTGATACATTATGAAACAAACAAATTACATTTATTATGACTATGAGCAATTGATAATATGTTTTTAAATCCTGCACAAAAAAAAGGCATATATCCTGTACAAATTAATAAAATTAGTAAAATACATGTCCGAAGTGGTTAAACCGCAAGAGGGTGCAAGAAGGCTGGCACTCTGTATATCAATGCTGAGATTTTGGGTATATAATATAAATTATTTAATTCAAAGTATGTTGTACTTGAGTTTATTTCCTAATCGGAAAGTGTTTGATAGTAATCTGGGGCATTATTCAGAGTACTCAATAAATTACGAAATTTAGGTTAAGCTTAGCTCTTTTAACCCGCTATCTACCTAATATTATCACATCGAGTCCCTCGCATATTAGTCAGAGGATCACAAGTACTTTCTATTGTCCTAGTATGTCCCTATCAGTATGTCATCATCTTAATCACCTGTCATCATCACTATCATTTGTTGCATATGTCCTATGGCATACAGGGGCTGGATATAATATTTTTCTCACATCCCGTATTCAAATCTTTGACATAAATATATTAATTAGTTAAACGAAAAAGCAGTGACGTGGTTCGAGTTGTTGCCTGCAACACAAAAATTCGACTGTAACAATGAGTTTTTTTTAACTTAAGTACAGTGATTAGACATACCACGAGCTTTACGGTGAAGGAAAACATCGAGGGGAAACCCTTTGAGCAGAAATTCAAAGGCGTATGTGTGGCGATGGACTCGCCGTTACTGTAATTGAATTGAAAGATTATTAAATTCCAAATTTCAATCCAATCTTTATGGTCTGAGATTGAGTAATCAATATGACAAAATATACATGCATCATTTTATATGATAATGCTGTATATAATATAATAATAATATATAATATATCCTCACGCCTTCCCACAAGGGGGGACCCTGGGAAGGGGTAAGCAGAGGTGTATAGGTAATACCCACACACCCACTTTCCGCCAGAGGTATATTAGGTGCCAACGTGACAGATGGCGAGTCCATCGCCGTATCGAGTCCATCTGTATATAATACCGCTGTATATGTATATATATCCTCACGCCTTCCTTCCCTTAAGGAATTCCGAAGGGGTAGGCAGGAGTAGGTGTATAGGTAGTACCAACACACCCACTTTTATGTTTTAGGTACCAACACGACAGATGAGTCCATCGCCGTTACTCAAGCAAGCCAAGATAAGAATTTAAAATTCCATGTATGTTGTTAGTGACCAATTTTAGTTGTATGTGCAGTCGCTGAACTCATTGTGTGTCTTCTATAACTTAAACAGTTACATAAATTGTTGTGGTATCTACATGGTTTTCATTACACGAACAAGCATTCAGTTTTAATGAACGATGTTGTTTTTGTATGTAGCTGTACAAATACTCGGTATTCTGCCATTGAACCTTGCTAGAAGGTCTTAAATATTGATTTAACATTTTCAATGTTAAGATTTTAAGAAAAGCGCGCGTATGACTCGCCTTCAGACTGCAATGTGATCAAGAAATTATATCTCGTCGAGGTTACTCAGCCAAAAGTATGTTTGCTGTTGGAGTTTCAGAGAATCGAGTGAGCGAAGAGGTTATATTTGTGTGTAATTAGTCTGTGCAACTGTGATGTGGCATGTAGAGGCGAATAAACAATCGAATGTAAACACTCGAAGGAGCGATGACTCGCGCCGGTCGCCGCCGCGCGTCGCTTGCCAGGCGTTACTGCCGCCTTGACACGTGTTCGCTCTACCAGCTGGCATAGATTTTTAGTATATAAATAAAGGGAAGGCAGAGGTACACCTCTATTTGCTGTGGATTCATACATACACATCATCACGCTGAGTCCTTAACGTGGTAGGCAACGATACCCCTGGTGATGCAAGTGGCAGTAACTGCTTATCATAGGGCGGACCTTATGCTTGTTTGCCACTCGTGTGTTGAAAAAAAAATAAAACAAAAATAGCAGAGAGTGTAGAGCACCAGCTCTCTATTGACTTACATACCTCTTTCGCTTCGGCCACATTCATCAGCCTCTTCATATAAATTTTCTTTCGAATTTCTCTTCTCACCGGAGATAGATCTGTAACACCTATATAGGATTATATACATACATACATATCATCACACCAAGTCCCTAACGGGGTAGGCAGAGAGTATAGAGCGCCAGTTCTCTCTAGACTTGCATACCTCTTTCGCTTCGTCCACATTCATCACATTCACCGCGTACCGTCAGGGACTCGGCAGGGTGATAAATAGGTATGTTATGTGTTTGCATTATCATACAAGACACTTAATAAAAAGCCTTCTGAAATGTTATTTTTGAGATATTGAAAGTAACAAAACACATTCCCCTTAATAATTCACGGAAAATGTCGGTAATTTTCGGGTACTACTAGGTATATTGACATGGGTTGACTTCCTTTCATTCGTGAAATAAAATAGACAACGACGTTAGGTTAACCGCAAGATACCGCCACGTGATAAATAATTAAATGCTGCCCACTATGACCATGCAGTTAGGTTTGTTTGAATTTCGGGTGGAATGGCCCATCAATATACCCATATATTTAATATTATAGATGTTTGCGAAGTACCCTTCACCGTATAGCTCATGGTGTGATTAATCTCTGTACCTATAAAATAAAAATAAAACTATAATAATACAGTCGGTTTTCGAACCCGCAATCTTTGTGTTGCAGGTGATTAGTCGAACCAGTCAGCACCATGGCTCTCATCAAAAGTAATGTTGTCGTAAAAATATGATCTTATTTAATTTAGTATGTTATTGAAAACATAGATGGCGCTACATGACTTGAGCAATTACTTACTCTTACTTTTATTATCAGCGCAGAATCGTTACGGATTACTTTAATTAAATACACCAACGTATAAAATGCAATACGTAAGATAAATTAATATAAAAAAATCGTTCTCTCCCTTCCTCTAAAAAAAACGTAATAATTGGCTAATATTTTTTTAAATAATGGAAGTTACTGGTAGTAAATTGGAACGCGTTTGGAACGAGTCTACTTTGTATGTACGTATTACCACGTGTCCGAGAGATGGCGCTATAATTTAATTATTTTCTATATGTAATAATTGTCATGTAAAAGGTGACCGTAGTAGAATTTGTTTGAACAACACTTTCAGCCCAAGTTTGTATCCGAACCGTGTGCCTCAGTTGAGTCTGCTCAGCACCTATAAAGTATCTGGCTGCAAGGCTTTGGTCTCGCCTTGTTCGGCTAACTGGCAAAGTTCAGTTCAGTTCAGTTCCTGGACCTTACGCTAGATACAACAAAAGAAAAAAGGCACAATTGTTATCCAACTCCCGCGCCGATCATCCGGCCGTCGCGGCAATTTTTGTATTCAATAATAGCATACATTACTCGTATCAGAGTTAATTCGTATTCAATAAACAAATGAACGAGCAAAGATTTAGGTAAATTACGTATTTACGGTGAAGTTATGCGCGCTACTTCAGTACGTCAGATCATAATGCCTTGTAATCACTAGATTAGACCCGCCTACGCAGTTTCCCATAGGGTTTCACCTCACACACGGTAACAGATACCAGCGCTTATGTACGTACGTATTTTTATTTCTCTTATCGAATATAAGTCTAACAAATGTGCGTGTTGTAACTTTGTTCTTTTTTAATATGGCCAAGTCAGCTATTATATTCAGCGACATTTTAAGTACTATGACAAAGAATAATAACTCAAAATAAACGAACCACCAAATTCGAAACACAATTAGTACACTCGATTTGAAATCTGGAAGGATTTGGAATTTGGAAGATCAGACATTAAAGCGGCTGCCTACTATAATATAAATATTTGTCTTACATAACATAGACAAGTGATCCACTGTTAGCACCTCACTTTCTTATAGAATATTCTGGAAACAGCACTACCAAGAAGTAGCATAATTAATAATACGTTCGGCTAAGTAATATGTTAGCAATCTTATTTTTTTTAAACTTATGTTGCTCTACTGCTCAAAATGTGCTAACTAGGCGAAGGAACTCCGTTCTTCCACACCTTTATTACTCAGAAAAAGAACGAAAATAGTATAATCCCATAAACATGATATTTTATATGTCTCACGATTTTTCATCATTATTTGTTTTTGGTATCGGCAATAATTCGCCATCAAGATTTTAATTTTCATATTTTGTTTACATATTACAACAATTTGACGAAGCGATATGAGTATTTGTGAGTTATCTAAGCTTTTTATCACAGCTGTACGGCGCAGCGCCAGTACGCGTTGAATAAATTATTGTCAATAAGTTTTTATTTTGTTTTATTGGTAGGAAAGTCGGTGAGTCTTGATATTACCATTATATAGAGGCTTGGTCGCGTGTGATGCAACATCTTGTTTTATATCTCGCCTAATAGTAATGGGAAATTGACGCGAGCATATATCGTATGCAGTGTATAATTGTATTTTTTATTAAGCGAATAAAGAATAAGCACGAACATAGTATTGTAGCCTACGTGTGAGAAGACGTTTATAGAGACATGCACTTATTTTGATAGTAGTCGTAATGACGTAAGGCTCTTCATCTGCCGCATATCGGAACATATCTCTGGCGTTCAATGGGCGATACTCTGCCCAATTTTTCGAGAGTAAAAATTGCGTAATTCAAGTTCCTTATAACAGAAAGCTTTAAAAAGCTTGGAGTTTTGAAATGAGATCGTTCATATTAAAATGTGGTACCCGCTATTAAAGTACAGTCACGCTTTGATCTTTGGCTCGATTTTATTGTTAAACCTACATATCTGAACCGTGCTTGAGTAACGGCGATGGACTCGTCATCTGTCACGAGTGGGTATCAAAAGTGGGTGTGTGGGTATTACCTATACACCTCTACATCCCCCTTCGGGGACCCTTGTGGGAAGGCGTGAGGATATAGTATTATTATTTTTATAACATATCTGAAAATAGGCATTTAGTTCGCTACATCCACCTCTTTGTTGGATTCATTCATCAGCCTTTTCATACTTGCCAGCTTAGAGTACTTTTGGCGTTTATATTTTTAAGTGCTCGATTAATATGATCTATCTACTTAGAACGTGGTTTTCCTCTACATCTTCATCCAGACACTATCGCATTGAAAGGACGAAAGCTCTTCCCTGTCTATGTCTACCCCGTATGGGACTGAACGCAATGATTAGGCAGATGGATATACACATACATATTGTCACTCAGAGTCCCTAACGGGGTAGGCAGAAAGATAAGAGCGCCAGTTCTCTCTAGACTTACAGACCTCTTTCGATCCATTCACATTTATCGGTCTCTTCATACATGCTTGCCGGTTTCAAGTACTCTAGACGTTCACATCCTTGTGTCTGGTCTGGTGTGTGAGTGTCTGGTCGATTTGATCTAGTTGGACCGTTGTCTTTCTCTGCCTTTTCTTGCACACGCTTTCGCATTAACTGTTTCATCAATATTTCTTTACTCATCTTTTCTATATGTCCAAACCAATGTAACATGCCTTTCTTCACCATTACAATCACACCTTTGTTCACGCCAGTTGCTTTTCGTATCCCATTATTGCGGATTCGATGTAAAATTGTTACGCTGCAGAATTTTTTATAATATATATCCTCACGCCTTCCCACAAGGGTCCCCGAAGGGGTAGGCAGAGGTGTATAGGTAATACCCACACACCCACTTTCCGCCAGAAGTATATTAGGTGCCAACGTGACAGATGGCAAGTCCATCGCCGTTACTCCAGCACGACTATACATACGCCTTTGAATTTCTTCTCAGACGTATGCAGGTTTCCTCTCGATGTTTTCCTTCACCGTTAAGCTCGTGGTGTGACTAATCACTGTAGGTACTTAAGTTCAGAAAAACTCATTGGTTCAGTCGGGATTCGAACTTGCGACCTTTGCGTCGCAGGCCACTGCTCAAACCACTCGGCCACCACGGCTCTCTTTCGAAGAATTTTCGAAGGGAATGTATCCCAACTGCTTCCAGATAGATATATCTTGAATATGGTGGGTGGCTTTCACTTCCTATTGTCCATCACAACGCATTTATAGCATATTATATAAACGCGATGTAGTCATATAAGTAACGTGATACAAGTGCACTTACCCATTGGGCGCCAATGAGGTTTTATATCAATGTTGGGCGCAGTGTTATATTGTCATCCTCGCGACATTTCACAATGCGTGTTCCGTCAGCCGTATGAGACTCATCCGTTTATTGAGATTTTACCGATAGTTAATATGCTATAAATATATATTTATTGCCCTACCACTAATACGCAATTTCATTCATTTTATAGCGTTGCGTTTGAAATTTATGTTCGTAGATGCTATATTACTAATTTGATTTAGTCGAACATGAAATTAGAATCATATGTAATACAAAAATATTTTATTAGCGGTTTTGCATAATTAATGAGCGTGTCTCAAAACAAGGAAGTGTGGAGTTATTTTTGGTGGGAGATCTAAACTTAGCAAATTGATCGATTTGTCGCTTAATTTTAACAGTAAATTATCGTATTACTGAAAAATTTTCCAGAAAACTAATTTGTTTCCTTTGTTCAATATGATGTATGGAGAGTTACGTAAATCTTAATATCCACGGTTTTGACAGCTTAAAATAAGACTAGCTATGTGTACGATAGATTTTCTCCTCGGCAATAACGGATACATTTCAGAAAGTTTACCTCAAAATTGCATGTACATTATCCGCTTCCCCATTGGAGAACCAGACGATTGTTCACGCTATGGTAGTATTGGGTGAAGTAGCAAAACTTATATTATATAATATAAACCAATATATTCGGTCATCATACAAGTTACCAAAAACGTGCTCTTTTATGATCTCTCAATGCTTACCAATTCCGGGTGTCTTGGCAGCATTGTGGATATTAAAATACTTTGAACCCCCGTTTTACGTTGTTTCAGCCATGTTAATGCCAATTAAAATGTTAACAATGGCCCCGTTGTAAGGCATTATGGCTTCATTGAATACGAACCGGTTTAGGGCACGTGATATCTTCATCCTCTAGCTTGAACATCCCCTAAGCTTTTATTTATGTACATTTTAATTAGTTAAGATTTTTTTATATATATATATATATATATATATTTACGGAAATCTCTAGTCTAGTTACAGACCCCTTTATAAACGGATTGAAAGTAGAATACGATGTTTGAAAAAAAGGTATAGAAAAAACAATTGTTGGATTTTATACAATACATGGCTTAGAACGGCAAAGGTAACCGGCTAAGCCTAGCTTAGTTATAATTAATCTTCTTAAATCTTGAACAACGGAAGGATAATATTGATGCTCAATAAATAAATAGCAATCCTCTACATAGGCGCTGGGACCGCTCATACAAATAAAAATTAACACAGTGCAGTGTTACCTCCAACAAAGAAATCAATGAGGATATTTTCAAAATGCATTACTATCAATCATACATTTCAAAAGAAACACCCAGTTGTGGCGACGATCGATAGATAGGGCGGAAATAAAAACCGGTGCCACTTCCTATTTCACCCTTCGAAGAGGTCCTTTTGTTAAGCGATCGTTTGTTAACGTGTGGCTTACCGAATGTCTCGTACAGATAGGGAGAGAAGTGGGAAACACGTTTTAATATTTATTTTTGTCAGCATATTTTATGAACGACGTGTAATAAAAGGAGTAAGCAGAGGTGAACTACCTATACACCACTGCCTATCCCTTTAGGGACCTTTTGCATGATAGCCGTACGAGTCTCTGATACGGCACCCTTACAAAAATATGTCGTGGATACACGTAGTGCAGAGTAGCCTAGTGTACTTAAGTAAGAATATAAGTATTATCATTATAACTGTCGGTTCAAGCAGCGCTTATTTAAGGTCGTGACGTGGGAAATTTGAGTCGGGAAGCAGACCCGGCAATGGGATGGGAAAACGCTAGGCTGAAGACGAGATTATCGTTGTCAGCGACAGCTACTTGGACATATTCACATGATCAATGGTGCACGTTGATGATATAGGTAGGTATCATACGACAATATATAATTACAAATAAATATCTTAAACTATTTATAAACTTAAGTTTCCTCACACACCGCTATAAATTCCATAATTGAAATAAACAGGTAATCAGAGAATTTCCTATTTTTACATATCAATGATTACGTATCGTCATTAGTTGCAAAGATTTAATCTAAAACTTATTAAATCCGCAGATACAGTCGTGTAGAAAATATTTTTATATATGATATGTACATACCTACGTACCTACTGTACAAAAAGTCTTCTTCTGTAACTGAGCTGTAAAAAGAGATCTTATTAAGATCTAATTTTGCAGCTCGTCGTCGACTTTTGTACGTCAGATATTTATGTATTTTTGTTTTTCTTTTTATTATAATTGTGACAAAATTTGTTGCAAGATGGTTATTTTGCTTGGCTGATTAGCCTGTTGGTAAGTGGTGATCATTATTCGTTTTTGCAAAGCCCGGGATCTCTCGTGCGTTACCGACCATTTTTCTGAATGAATGAAGTGTGATAACAGCATAAGCGGAGAAGCAGTTCTGCCGACATAACTATTCGCTGTGTAAACAAAACACATAAACGTTAAATGCCACTGTTCTCGGATAATATTTTCAAAGTTATTATAATACTTGTTATGTATTTATATGAACCACATATTTCTAAATATTCACGAGTATAGTTTCCTTATTTTTTACTTGTTACACTTGGTGTTGTTACCCTTTATGAAAATATGTAGTTGACGTGTTGAAATAAAATTTCAGAAGTCCATAAATAATAGGTCGAATTGAGTATTAAATGATAGTGAAATAACAAATGGTTCACAATAAAATAACAAATCAAATCACACGTGTTGATAATCGATTTGGTGCGCATCGCCAACGTGATGAATGAATAGGTGCGCGCGCTCTTCGACCCCTTTTATTTCACCACCGAGCGATTTGGGGCGTGAAGGGTGAATGAATAAATTAATATAAACCTTAGAAATCGTAGTTAAGCCGCAGCTGTTCTGTTTGCGTTTGTTATACGTCTTTATAGCAAATGAAATTTGCAATTTTTGTACACCAATGTTGGCTCAAATGTTTGCTCAATGCTTGCACTCAGTTTATTTTGTATCATGTTATTTTTACTACACCAATATTAGCTCTACATTTGTGTTTAGTTATTTTCCCTAATTTGGGCTCAAACATTTGACAGTCTTTAATTCACAGCTATTTATCATCCTGTTTGCTGAAATGTAAGCTTATATATTCTGCATCAATTTTGGTACAAATGTTTGCTTAGCATTTGTACCTAGATTGATGCAGAATGTTTCATTGGTGCAGCAATTAATGCGCATTTGTTCGATTTTGGCGCGGCGAGCTGGTACTAAATAATAAAGCGAACGAACTCCTTATCAAGAATCTCGTTGTATAAATGGCTGTCGTAGTCAGGTATATCGGATTTCTGTTTATTACCGCAGACGGTAGCTATGCAGAAGCTGCCTCTACCACTTCGAGTGAGTTGTCCGCGAGATCGGGAGATAGCCGACCGATAACATGCTACCAACTGTTCGTCATGAAACTAGTAACTGGTCGGTTGTAGCTTCAATAATGTTAACATATGTTGTTGATGCGCCTCGTGATAGTCGCCTTACTAATAACATAAATGTCTAGAAAGTAATTTATATACTTTATAACATTAGGGAACGGCTATTTTGAACACTGGTGAACGAATAACTATGCAGAATGTAACAGATTAAGTCAGTATTTCTAAGGCATACAGACAATTTGGAAGTTTGCGATCGATCCCGTAAGTCAGAAAAACAGGCTTATTTTCAGAGTGCCCACAAATGAAATGAATGCCAATGCTATGAAGCGACTGTATAACATTAAACATTATATTTCTAAACGATGTCTGATGACGAAAAGTTCGTGGAATTCTGTGGAGAAAGTTAAATAGATGTATTTTCCTAAAAACGTCACGTGACTGTCAGCTGTCACGCTATTATTGTGTAACAGCTAATTATGTTATCAAGTTTTCCATTTATGTATTTCGACTACTCTCACACTGTCGCATTATTGTGTAAGCATTTCTCATGCCTTTATTGTCGCTTGATTTCATGATGTTTCAAAATGTAGGATCTAAATATACTATTAAGCTTTTCAATATGAACCGTGTCATAGCAATAAAATTATATTAAGCTTCGCTAAGCTATTTCGCGTCATCCACATTTACTAGTTCCTTCATACATGTTCGCCATTGGCAGTTTCGAGAAGTATTAATGTTCCATTCGTAGATTGTCTCATTTATTTAATTTTAGGCAGTTAGAATGTTGACTTCCTTCACCAACTTAAAGTAGTCCCAGCCACATTTTATCAGTAGGTTAAAAAAAATGATTAGGAATTTCTCTCACGCCTTCCCACAAGGGTCCCCGAAGGGGGAGGCAGGGGTGTATAGGTAGTACGCACACACCCACATTCTGCCAAAGATATATTTTAGGTGCCAACGTGACAGATGGCGAGTCCGTCGCCGGTCCTCAAGCACTATACATACGCCTTTGAATTGCTTCTCAGACGTATGCAGGTTTCCTCTCGATGTTTTCCTTCACCGTAAAGCTCGTGGTGTGACTAATCACTGTAGGAATTTCTGATATAAACATTTTAATTTATACCCGCAATAGGAGTTTGCTGGCTGTGTTTGAAAACCACTAGTTTTCCTGTTAATCTAAGTAAGCCAAAGGTAAATACGCTTGTACTTAACTGAACTGTGTGTGAGATGTATTCAAGTAGTTCTAATGAAGCCTGCACTTGTCGTGTGTGGTGTGTTATATTTAACCTTGTTTCATAGTTGTGTTTAAAATATATATATTTAGTAATTGAAATAATGAAAGAAAAACTATTAAAATACTTAATTGGTACAATTCCACTCAAAATTTACCTAGTCCCAAACTAAGCAAAGCTTGTACTATGGAAACTAGACAATGATATACATACTTCTATAGATAGATATATACGTAAATACATATAGTATCTCTTATCTCTCATCATCTTAGACTAAGGTACAAATAATCGTGTGCATCACACAAATATCTGCCCTCAGCGGGAATCGAACCCGAGACCTCACGCTTCGCAGTTAGAGCTCTGACCACTAGACCAGAAGGCCGTTATTCATTATTAATATCAGTAAGTTATCGATGATTCAACAACATTAGATGTCATGTGATACGAACAATCATGCTCAGAATGATATTTTTGCTGGATCACACCCTTAAAATAAAATCAAAATCTAAATATTTTTATTACCCAGGTGGCCAGGTGGGCACTTATAAAACGTCGAAAAAGAAGCACGCCTTATTTTAGTAAATCTTAATTAATTAGGCATAGTGCTCGCGCTGCGACTCATAGCCTCCGATTGGAAGGTCGTCTTTTTTGGTCGATCTTACGCTTTTTTCCAGCCTTCAGCTTGGAGAGTGCAATCTCCGTACGTTCCCTATATTATCATTATTCCGAACCATACATACATTCATATTGCTACGTCGAATCCTTTAGTAAGCAGCGAAAGTAGAATTGGTATTCTACTTTATATCTACAGACTTCTTGCGCTGCATGCACATTCAGGAAAGGTCCCCATATACATCTATAAGAAAGAAAAAATATGTGGGTATGGGAATGAGGGATGAAACTTGAATGAATGGGATTGAATTTGGACCAATAATTGCTTAAGTAAAAACATGATCATAAACATATATGGCGAAAAATTATAGGCTAATCGAAGTACACATTTTACGCGGACGAAATCTCGAGTAATTCCTAGTGTAGGACATACTTATGTACGAGTGACCTCATTCCTAGCCCACAGACCGTAACAACAGTGTGACAACAACGGAGCAACTGTTGTAAACAGTTCCAGCGAAGTTGTCGCCAGTCGCATCCTGCTCCTGTCACTTCCTCCTGCGCGATCCTAGCGCGGCAACTAGGTTACCGGCAGCGTAACTCCTGATAAACTACGCCGTACATTGACTTCACGGCTCCTGTACGTAAAACGACTTGGAATGTTTTCTCGTTTGTCAACAATATCTCGGTTAGAATATTGTTAGTATTGTTATATAATTCGCGGAATTTCTTAAATATGAAGGAAAAAAATATTTTAAGTAATCCTGATGTTGCGAGTCGAAACAATTATCTAGTCTTTCTCCAACTAAAGTGGCTTTTATGACCTATTCTCATTTGGAACCCTAAGCGAGAGCCTGGGTAATAGATGTTATTAAAATTTCACATCACTCCATATTTGATCCGTGGTAATGCGACTCGGCCGAGGAAATTAATAATTAGTTTTATTAATAGGATAAAATTACCTACGTGAATCATGAATTGTAACACTGAATTGTATGAATAACAACTAAATTCTAATTTTACGATTCGCGAGTTAGTGCACAATGAATCAACTGACACTAAGTTATGTTTACACCATCATCAAAAAAATATTTAGTGAGAATACAATTACACTTATGTATTGACAAAGCAATGTCTATACGGCAAGACTAACTAAATGTAGGTAATTGATTTAATGATGCTTTAAAATGCATGGACGTGCAGAAAATATATGCCAACAATATTCATTCGTCACCCGATTTGCTACCCCTAAGGTCGATACGACTCGTCCGTCGATCAGTCTATGTGCGTTGTTGCATCATTGTAAATTTACATACTTTCACGGCATTAATAATAATATGTAAAAATATGTATTTAGATTTTTCTGGAAAAATAGTCATAGTATTTAATGTGTGGAATTATGAAGTGTTCCTGGATGCGTCACCGGTCGGCAGAGCTGTAGGGCGACCGGTCGGGGCGAAAGTCGGCTTCGGCCACACAGTTGGACCGACGCGGCACCACGCCACAGTCTCATCTAAGCCACAGCTATGCGAGCATCTTCCCCATCATAGCCGAAATTCCAACATTCGAACCCCCGACATGACGCGCGCCGCTGCGTCGCGAAACTTCGACTCGCAATTTGAATTCGCCTAATAAGTTGTATTAAAAAATTCTGAACATTTTTTTCAAAATCCTTTGAAAAGTTGAAGGAGTTGGCGGAAACGGTAAAGTTTGTGTTTGGTGTATGTAAAAGTGCGTTTAGAACTACAGAGCTTTGTAAGATTTTTTAATTTTGTGTGCTTTATCGGTGTGCCGAAACATTTTGTTGGTGTGAAGTGCTATTTATTATTTTGTGCACATTTTTATTTGGATTTTTAACTCCGGATTTTTTTTGGTTTGTTATTATATTTTTTTTTATTATAATATTTCTTATATGTTCCGTGTTTGCTTACAATAACTTGATTTCATATTTAATATGCGTCTTACGACCTAAAAGTAATAGGTATATTTGCGGGAAATCTGAGGAAATTATTATACTTGTGTGCAAGTAGGTAGCCGCGCTAATTAAGTTGTACCGATTGTTATCTTGAGCACTTACATCTTTACTAACGTACTTTGTGAATAATGCACCGTTTACTTTCACGTTAATATTTTCACTCCAATATGTATATTATACTTTCTATAATTTATTTGTGTCGGTGTGAAAACACTATGTATAATTTATTACGTTTTTCATAAAAAAAATTGAACACATCCTGGGATATTTTAACGTATTCAGTATATTTATTATACAAACACAAAACATTAGGAAATAAAATAGGAACAGTCACCTAATTACCAGTTAGGAATGAATGCAGCGTCGCGGCGCGGGCGGCTTGCGGACACATTTGATTAATATCTCGCTGTAATAATATTGGAAAGCTTATTCTGTTAATAAAATTAACTTTTTATCACCTTAGAGTAATTATGTTCATAGCCGTGGGGTAAACAGATTACTTTTTAATGCAAGCAGCCAAGTTGCAGTTATTTATTGATGAGAACAACTACGAAATACATTGTTAAGTACTCTAATGTCTCTGTACTATTTGAAAGAGCGGTGGTAAATATCTTACACAAAAGACAGACGACATGTAATTGATTAACAAGATAGAATAAAAGCTGTCTTTTAGACTTTTTTGTGTGGGTATTACTTTAGGGCCTTTTTGTGTATCTTGAATATTCCGAGGAGACTCGCGAACTAAACGAGGAAACGTTTCCGTTCTTTGGCTTCATGTGGACAATATCAGAAAAACTCACTAAGAAAGTTCTTTTTTTACGTAGGTATCCTTGTTAAGTATGCTAGTTATCTATATAGTGAGTTATACGTCGTACGTAGGTACGTCGCATATAGTGCTTGCTTACTGAAGTGGTTGGCTTAGCCTTTTAGTAATCTAGCATTTTCCGATGTAATAATTACTAGCCATAAAAGCATATCTTTACACACATCACGGAGACTGCTACGTTTTATTTCATTATTCGATTTTCATGTGGAATGAAACGTTTGATATGTGCTAATCCAGCAAATAATCTACCTCTATGCAAAATTTCATCTATTTGCGTTCAGTCAATTTTGAGTGAATTTCTCATTTAAAATATTAGTAGGATCCACTTTATAAATAAACTTATAGATTTCCCTAAACAATTATACAATTATTTAAATAAAAAACATTATTCTGAATGTTAGGTATATCATCCACATATACTTTTTGTATATACTTTTTGGTGTCTTCATGATAGACGACGAGTTTGATATCTCTCAATCTCCACTTTACATACGTCGATGAATTTCCGCTCTGATTTCCTCGACATAGTTTTGCTTCACCGTAAATTCATGTAGATCCCATACTACACGCAGATCACTGTAGTTATTTAAGGAATCAGAAAAACTAATTGAAACTTCGGAACCGGCATCGGGAATCGAACCTGCTACAGTTTTCCGGAGAAAGTTGAATATATTCAATCTTATATAAAAGGTATATATGACCCAAAAGTATAGGTTCCAGATAGAGTATATTCCGGTGAATATTTTTTAAGGAAAGAAATGCTTGACACCTTTAATACATACCTGCTAAATAAAATTTCCCAGAGACCTACTACGTATAATACTTATATATTAGTTAGACAGAAGTACATATCCTCACGCCTTCCTTCCATGGTCCCTGAAGGGGTAGGCAGAGGTGTATAGGTAGTACCCACACACCCACTTTCCGCAAGAGTTATTTTAGGTGCCTACGACTATACATACGCCTTTGAATTTCTTCTCAAATTAAACCAGCAGGTTTCCTCTCTCGATATTTAACTTCACCGTAAAGCTCGTGGTGTAGCTTATCACTTACTTAGTTCAGAAAAACTCATTGGTACAGTAGAGATTCGAACTTGCAACCTTTGTGTTTCAGGCAACTATTCGAACCACTCAGCCACCACGACTACTTGACAGAAGTATTAATATAATATGTTGAAGTAGAGTTCCATCCCCTTTCAAAGTATATTCCAAATGACTCTCCCCTCGCATAGTATTTTATATGCGCTTAGGTGACATAGAGCTCCAAAGGGAATGTTTGTGCTTGCAGAAGACAGGATAGGTTGTATCTCAACTAGTACAACGGCCTCTTAGCACTGCGTATACTACACTAACCGTTTAACATCACGAAAGCCTTTTAACTTTTGAAAAAAAAAGAGAAATTCAATGTAAATTTTGACTAGTTGCAATAGTCCGTGTAAAATATGAAAAGTGTACTGTGTGCACGTATTTAGGCTACTGTACGTCATATGAGCCTGACCGTCTAATTTACAGCTTAGAGTCTGGATTTAACATCGTGACGATAGTTGAACTAGCGACATTTACAGGTAACTTGTCGAAAGTATGTGGCCGCATACGGCTAGTTTGAAGCCTTGGCTTATACCAAAATAGCTTAATTAATTAAATCTACTGTTTTCATATATAAAACTGTAGCATCTTTAGTGAATATTTATTACCGTATTGTGGTTGCGTGGAAGAATGATACTTAAAAACCGTTTATTGATGCAAAAATAGACGAAACAGTCCATAAAACTGATTGCATATTGTACTAAAATATGGGCAAAGGCACATGACTATAATTACAGCTTTAAAGCTTAATATTTCGTAAGTGGAACCCTAAATCGAAAAGCGTTCGTAACATACCCCTACTATTTTTAATAAGCTATATAACGATATGCAACAGAACATGAAAGGCGAAAAAATATGTTGTCCTTGTTTTACGAGGTACCAAAAATATTTTCAAGATTTATTTTTATAATTTTGTCGGCGCTGTAAATATGTACGGACGGAAAGACAGACTGACAGACATGGCGAAATTATAAGAGTTCGTAGCTTACTACGGAAACCTAAAATGTTGAGATACCAATAGTCAGAATTATAAACGGTGCAATAATATTAGATCGATCCTACAATGAAGAGATGTTCAGATCGACTTGTGTGATCGAGGGTAAGACTGTGAATGTGGTATAAGTTAATCGCCACTGCTGTAAAAATAATAATAATAATATAATATATCCTCACGCCTTCCCAGAAGGGTCCCCGAAGGGGTAGGCAGAGGTGTATAGGTAATACCCACACACCCACTTTCCGCCAGAGGTATATTAGGTGCCAACGTGACAGATGGCGAGTCCATCGCCGTTACTCAAGCACGACTGTACAAAGACTAAGTAAATCACGTTTTCACTTGTCGCCTTTTCTTTTTAAGCCACCGAGGAAATCCAAAGAAAGGTATGTAGGTCGCCTAGGAGTAGCTATAAATCCACTGTGGAATTTTTTGGCACGAAATGCTTTTCACGCCTTAAAACAATAAACCAAAAGGTTAGCGTGTTTTTTACACTTTGTGGTTTGTAACACAAGCGGTATATTCTTATCTAGCTGCCAAATAACAATCTTATGATCATGCTCATAAAACTTCGATCAAATTCCTAATTGTTAAGCTCTGTATTTCCTATCTGGTATTGGGTCGAAAAACAAAAAATAACCAATGAAAAACAAAAAAAAACTCTAATGCAGTGATCACTATGTTCTTGGGGTCATTGTTTTTACAAAATTTTGTGTTAGGAATGCAAAATTGTTGTCTATTTGTTGAATGCTCATTAAAGCAAGATATGTCTATTCTGCTCAAAAATTATATAACTACTCTGTTTTCTCTAATAATATACATAAGTAGCCTACGGTTTTATTAAAAGGATTGCTTTGGATTAGAGTTAGGTTGTACTAACTAACCTATTTCAGAGCATAGTTTTTTTTTCATGATAGTCTGACAGACTAAGAAATAAAGAGTTAAAAACAGCATGCCATAAAAAAATGCCAGCGTTATCAAAGCCGTTCCAAATTTTCCCCTCAAGTAAAGGAAAACATTACTAGTTTTAAAGAACCCAGAAACCGTATAAGTTGAAATGAACATTAAACTTGCCGTGCCATATATTACGTAGAATGGTGTTATTGACTCGTAAGAGAATAAACTTTGGGAATAACAGTCGTATCGTGCGACTGCAGTTCTGAAACGTATCTTTGAACTGCATCCGTGACGCTAGCAAACTTTTGTACCGTATAAGCTTATTATGTAGGTATGTGAACGTACTTGTATATAAGTTTATGTACTAACGAAGTTTTATATTATTTTTGCTTAGATATTTTGTTATTGCTTAGTTTTTCGTGACCTGATTTATTAGGCGCGTGTCGAGTCGTTGGTACGAGATACTCAAGGAAACCCTGCCAAATTACAATAATGAACGAATGATGCCGTGTCGGAACCTCTAAAAATGTTATAGACGTCACCTCAGCGATGTTGACTTTGTGTTATGAAAGTTTTTTTTTTATATTTTCGCACTGTTATAACTTAGAGTACCTTAAACCGAAGAGCATGTATGAAGAGAATAATGAAAGTGGACGAAGCGAAAGAAGTATGTAAGGATCGTAGCAAGTGGAAAGAAGTGGTCTCTGTCTACCCCTACGGGAAAGAGGTGTGATTATATGTATGTATGTTATAACGTCTTTTCTTGAAGTAATTAATAAAAATAAAACTGATGAAGATTCGCATTGTTATAGAGTTCATCTTGAGAAAATACAGTAAATATAAAGCTAAGTGAGGAAGTATAAAAAAATAATGCGAACACACACAGTTAGAAAATAATCCAGCAATATCCAAAACGCAAAGAGACGCTTAATTGGTAAAATGGTCAAAAAAGGATTTAGTGTATCGTGAGCTAGTTTAACTGTTCAGGCTGTATCGGTATCTAGTATTACTCCTTACACGCTATTTTATGAGTCATTCACAAGTCGACACCGAAACGATCCTCCGGAACACCTTAATGGAATCGACATCGATATCTTAAGGCGGTGACACATTGTGTCCAAGCCATACAAATGCAATTTGCCACATAGAAAGTTTGATGGTAACTTTGAAAATGTACAGGTTGTTTTACCGACGAAGTGAGTCATATTTTTGGGAAGCTATTAAGAATCGTCGATAGAAGATGAGGTACGGACTACTTACATTTTGTGATCCTTCATATAGAAATTGATTATTTTTATAAACTACTAAGTAAGCTACATCTAATTCTCATAACGGTTACCGAGAGCGTTGAAGTGAAGGGCCAAATTTTACTTTACGTTCCTCCAAAGACATGACAGGTGTCAATATAAATAGATACATATCATCACGTTGAGTCACTTACGGGGTGGGCAGAGTGCCAGTTTCCTCTAGACTTTACATACCATTTCCGCTTCATCTACATTCATCCGTCTCTGAATGTAGATTAAATGAAAGTTCTTCATCTTCATACATGCTCGCCAGTTTGGAGTAAGGTGCAGGCGCTAACAATACATGAAATAGGGTACATACAGATGATTTGACACCGATTAATATTAGATTTATATTTATTCAAGTAAATTATATTACAATACATAATTAGTCAGAAGCTTTCCTTTTGATTTCATATTCGTCCAAACTTTTAATTGAAAATAAATCTAAGGAACAACTATAATGTTACGACATGAATTTCATGACAGTGAAGTTTTTGAGTCGTAAAAGTTATTTTGGTGCCTTAAAAATAAAGCAATGCTCATTTTTTGTGTACAAGTTATTCTGTCGGTTTTATGACTTGAAGATGTTATAAGAATATGTAATGGCAATCCCAACAAGTTCCTTAAGGGCCTCAGGAAATTCAGACTTACTCAAATATAATGAAGCGAAAAGTATGTGATTTAAAATACGCTACGTTCCACAGACGAGCAATGAAACTTGACATTTAACTGTCAAATATTGTAGACCTTATGTATACGTATTCATATTTCATTCGTCTTGATCAAATATCGATTTGAAGCACTCATTCGCAGGCCAGTAAGTTTATAAATATTATTTTCTATGAGAGTTCTGTTTTTTTTTTGCGGACATTGTATTGCAGTCGTCCATGTACACAAATTGTAGGTTATCTAATACGTGACACTGCCCATTACAACACATTATTAAAAAGTTTTAATTTCAATACATGTGCGACTACAGGATTAGGGTCCACGTCATGCATAAATCATTACAATAACGTCGCAATTATATTTTTTATAAATGTTAATAATAAAAGAATATAATGGACTTATAACATTTTATTTTTTATTCCATTCATAGTAGGTAGGTTATAAAATCTATAAAAGTACATTTCTACAGTAATTTTAAGTCGTTAGTTCTAAATTCAAAAATAAATATTAGTATTGAAGCTTTCATACTGTTACAGAGATATAAATCTCCCCAACAGTAATGAAAGGTTCTATACACTCTGAAGCTACTACATGTACCTAATAGCGCAATTGGAATGCACGCTTACATAGCGTATGAATTCAATTTTATTTGCAATTCAGTTGTGTTAAATCGCTCGTGTGGACGGTATCTAAATCGTTCATTGCACTCTACGTGCTGTCGCGAAGTTGGCGACGTCGCATTATTCGAACACGTTACTTACGTTATTGTACGCGTATATGTACGTAGAAATAACGTGCACTTTTGGGATCTTACTATCGTATACAAACTCATTTTTATTATTTATCACTTTTATTTATTGCAGTACATAGCCTTTTCTGGTTTATAATTTGTTGGCTAAGCGATTGTTTATCATAGTGTTTAGAATGCGTTTTTTTCATTGGTGGAATTCGTTCAATCTGTCAAATTAGTTACTTATATAGAATGGATGATTCAATGATTACTCACCTTATTCTAAGTAAGTTTATTATAACTCACTCCTTCACGCGGTTTCGCTTGTGTTAGTGTAGATTTTAAAATAATAAATATAGGTTGTCGCTCGGTACAGCATTTCACGGTACTAGATCAACTCATTTAGTTGTGGTTATTTTTCTATGCCTTGGGAATATATCTTATATTGTGGTTGCATGTATGTATCTACAAATATACTTATTGGTACCTCCGACAATATAGGTATACGTAATGCTGCTACATTTCATGATGATCGGTTGAGTGGTAAGATATTAAAGACTCACAAAGAAACAAACAATCAAACCCACTTTCACATTGAGAATATCACTAGCTAGAATATCATCTAAGTAATATTAATGTCCGTGATTATAACTTCTTAATTAGTGAATTGCTTTCGAGTTTACAGTGCGTTTGTCTTTCTTAGTAATTTTATTCCTCGAGTAAACATATACTAACCTCTTAGTTCCGCCCGTTTAGTAGAAAATGTCGAAAGATAAATGTTTGGCGATTTATGGTTTGATATATTAGTGTTCCTAGACGGATGGTTGTTTTCCATTACAAGGGATATAGTTAGGACTAGACTCGTGTGACAAATATCCTTCGATGCTGACAAATAGCGTCTCATTCAGTATTATCCACCTAGATCAAGAATTTTATTTCGTATCTAGCGGGTAGGCATATTGTTCAGGCTACAGATCGAAGGCTTTGGCAATTAAAAACTAGTCCGATGGACACATATAAAGTAGTACCCGGTCACCCCTATATACATATGTACTGTATTATTAAACATACTTTTCTCACGCCACAATGTTCCCAGAAGGGGTAGGCAGAGGTGTATAGCAACAAACACCCGCTTTCCACCAGAGATATATTTTAGGTGCTAACCTGATAGCTGGCGAGACCATCGCCGTTACTCAAGCACGACCATAAATACGCCTTTAAATTTCTTCTTGTGGTGTGAAGATGATATATATATAATATTTTATCATTAGGTTGGAAGCGCGTACAGTAAATCGTAAATATTTACTATCAGGCGGATCGTATGCTTCTACATCAAGAAGAACGAAGAACGAACGAAAGTGACTGAAAATATTTCTTTGTTGGAGCCACATAATATGTGCATTCATAAAATACATTTAAAATAGATACTTTGTCTTGCAAGTATCTTCTCGAGTAAGAATGCGTCTTAAGTTTGCAATTTCGTCGTTGCTGTAACTTGGCATCCTGTTTATAGTTGTTTGTCTTCTTTGTCATTTCACCATTCTTTAAGCTCGTGTATCTATGTTATTGATGATCGCCATAGCATCTCATTTCAAGATGTCGTCGACCTTTCGCCACGAGCCATTTTCTTCAGTGTGTCCTTGGTAGTATTGACAGAGACTTGGTAGTATTGAGAGTCTGGGTGGATGTCGTGTTTGGTTCGACCATCGAGCGCCCACATGATCACTTGCCCTTCACCTTGACGACAATTTGATTCTCAATGCTGTCATCTGGGCTTCGAATGTGGGCGCTTTGACATAGGTATCTTTTCTAAAAAATATATACTTAGTTGTTTGGGAATCTTCAGAAAGCCATAACAGAAAGAAACCTAAGGATATCAAGATTTTTTTAGTTCTGTACATAGTACGGAGGAAATTATTGGATCCCTTCCGAAATTAAGGATAGTGGACGGCACCTGAGTTTCGCGGTGAAATTTGTGAGAAATTGAGAATTCTTAGGCTTTTTAAATCTTAGGTTGAGGCTACCCCAAAACCAACCAGATAAGCATTCGGTTCAAAAGTTTTCAGGATACCAGCCGCGTTACCTCGCAGTATAGTAGTCTTTAGTACACTGATTACATCCTGGTGTGTGTTTCAAGTGCGGTTTGTAATATTCTGTATGATTTAATGTATACGTATCGTATGTCTTACGTCAATCCATTTAAATACTGATCATCCGTATTATTTACGCCAATATATGAATATGTTATAATACTTGTTTACGTGTTGGAATAATGCTGTTAGTGTGATGTTCATTTGCATAACTGTGTCTCAAATTTCGCGTGGAAAAATGTAGTCGAGCATCAATGTGACGTGACCGGCATGTGTAGGAGTGTCTAAACGGTACAGAAAGAGTCAAACGTATAATTTGCTTGGAAAATAAATCTTTTCCGCATTATTTGTGTTCACATTCAGAGCCTTGCATTAGCTCGTTACATTAACTATTTATCTTCATATATTATCCTACTAATATTATACACAAAGATTGGAAATTGGAATCCCGACTGTACCAATAAGTTTTCTGAACTTAAATACAGTGATTCAATCAAACACAACTAAGGTTTTTGTATTTCTAATCGAATTTGAAACAAATTCGATCAGAAATAAGCAATTGAAATCTGTAAAAAAATGCCACAAATATAAACAAAAACATTATCATAAAAACAAGCGCAGCTTTGCACTGTTATGTTTTCATTTGGCGTACAATTGCAACGAAAATACAAATATCTGCGTTTTTAACAATTAAAATTGTATTCAATATTTACCTTCGTATGTTATTATATTGGAAACTTGATATCGCGACTGTAAAGCAGACCACCCACCGAATTACGTTTATCGCCTTGCAAGTTTCATTAGCTTTTTTGTATTGAAATTCAACGGGCGTATAAGATTTTTCGTCATAAGGTCTCATCGCAATACCTAAACACACAACAATTTATTTACATGGATTATTCGATCTCGGATCATCGCTTATGTATTATTGGCAGAGCCCCCCGAGTTCACCCGCGTACATTATGATTGAATTTAAAGATATTTATCTGTTATAAAACTTATTAATCCAGCTTATAATTTATTTCGGTGCCAAATTTCATCCAATTCTGTACAGCTGGTCTAGCGTGATTGAGTTTTAAATTTAAAACGTCCTCAGAAACTTTCGCATCTATAGCAGTATGCAGAAGGATACAAGTGATAGTGTTTTATTATTGACTCTTTTCTTGTCCCCATATTTTACTGCAGTTGAACACAAACGCAGGAACGAATACGCTTAAGTATATGGGTGAACAGTTGTTCCATTACAATAAGTATGATGAGTCGTACAACACCGCTACAGTAACGTTACCTCTAATCGTTGGGCAAATACCGAACGTTCCATGCTATGCGGTGAGCCACAAAAGGCTTATTCTTAAGGGCGCCATGATTCCACCCTGATAGAAAACTCATGGAATTTATATAGATGAACCGAAGGTGATCTGTAAGTCCGTTTTAATCGATCTCTGCCTACCCCGTAATTGTCGTTATACAAATCATTTTGATTCTTCCGGAGCGAGCAAAATTCGCGACACTTTTTAGCCAAGAAGCTAATAAGTCATGCTACCTTTAACATTAGATTGTAGATAACTTTTACGCTTGTTAAAAAACAAGCGAAAAAGTTATCTACTTCACGTGTCGTGATTTCCGAAGTTTTATTTGAAATACATATTATAAGCAAGGAAACGCAAAAATCTAAAATTGAATTCAATAAACATAAAGATTAGCAAATAAATTCTACTATGAGGCCCACCTGATATTAGGCGTAAATAAAAAAAAACCTAACCAATTTTCCAAATTTAATGAAAATAAATGACTAGGGTATGAATTTGAATTTCTTTAATATATTACTTTATGTGGGAGCAAACCTGACGGTGCGCTTAAGAATAAACTTTCTCAAGTGTGAAGTAAACTAGATGTAGGAATTAAATGTTAACTAGATACGGCACGCGTGTTTGTCCTTTCACTGTAAATCTCTTCGACTGACATATTTATAGTCACGCTAGTTTTCTAGGTATATTTGACTTTACTAACTATTGAATACACTTTCACTCTGCGTCACCAAACCACCTTGCAGTCTGTATTATCTTGTAAGCATCTCTTTTGCGGGATTATACATCTCTTACGAGCCTGCTCATATTGTTAACAGTTAGAGAACATCCAGTACTATTTTATTGAGTGATCGTAGTCAGTAATCATTTTCTAGAAACGTGCTATATTCAAATTCTTATGTAATTTTTACCTGCTTAGATACTTAATAAACTTTATTGCTTTGAAATTTTGTGTGTATAAAATACTGACACTCGAGTGACAAATTGGTACGCAATTGCCATTTTGTTAATCTTTTTGTAGATACAATTTATTTGTAATTCTAAAGTGACCGACCAAGCCCTTCTTAGGGAAAGCGCTTAAGGTAAATTATACATAGTTTTTCATATTCAAGAGTAGATTTGGATGAAAGAGTGTTACCTTGTGTCATGAAAGTCTGTGTCTGATTAGTTTACCTTCATTTATACCAGCAATTCCTAAGTTCATTAGTTAAAGTTCAATTCAATTGCCTACTGTAGAGGGTACACCGCAGTAAGACAATGTGTGTGGTGGCGAACAAACGAGACCATAGTACCTGGGACCTTCACCTTTATTTATGTACACTCGGCAGAAATCACCCTTTGCGTTGCCCGCTCGGCGCATGAGAACCAAGAATGCATTCAAAATGATTTATTGTAAATGGTTTTCTACTTTGTTGGCTAAAATAATAAGCCCAGCGCCCGGATTGCCGTTCTAAATTCGATATTTTATTGTTCCTTTTTTCCCTTTGCCGTTCGCCGATATACGTTAACGAAAAAAAATTAATTTGCAAGCCTTTGCAGGCGCATTAGCGGCGGTGACTAAGTGACTCAGGCGTATAGTAATCAACGGACGTGCGAGGCACAAGTCGCACTAGTGGCAGATTCATAAAAGTTTCAGATGATAAACTTGAATGAGACGTCTTCAATGCAAATAATAAAAATGTTAAGGGTACAGTAGGCATTGCGGGTGGCTTTGTACGAGCACACAATGCCCGTACGGCGGGCAGATGACGCTTTAACTCCGGAGGTGTCATGAGAATTAGTGAGCCATTATTGAACTATAGAAAGCGTCATGGTCAAGCAGAAAGCAGATAACAATAATTAGTTCGGACGTAACAAAAAGTGACATAAATCTCGCATAATAAGTTCTTAGGGATGCAAAAAGTGCAGTAACAGTTTACCTGGATTCCTGCCTTTTTTTGCAGAATGACTGAACGAACGTGGTCCGATATAATAAACACCTCAATTCCTGGCACAGGCATTGTTTAATGATTGTTCTGTTGTGATCTTGCACAATTCTCGACCAGTTCGGTTTTTTTAGTACAACTTGTGAGAAAAATAAAAGTTTTTGTATGTCTTGGTAGCATTTAAACAAAAGGGTCTCGAGGTTTGTGTAGAGGTGTGATTTATTTATGACTATACCTTTAAAAGCCTTCGCTTGACCGACTTTGGGTGGCTTCTAACGTATATTGTTCTGCTAAATTGAACTGGATGTTTGTATATCGATAAAAACTAATAAATGTTTTTTACACCTGTTTTCTTTTGTTGCAGGAACAAAATGGAAATGAAGTACTTGACCGGCACGCTTCTAGGAGACTCCTAATCATATAGTATTTTGAGTAGAACCGCGTTCTTTTTTAACGTCCGACAACTAAAGATGCTGGGGTGTGCTCTACGCGGAGTTACCTTAGTGTTCACGTGCTCCTCACCAAAAGTCATCAGCTTCAGCTCAGCTGACGACAGCCGGTGCTTAGATAAGTAGATGATTGCGAAATAAACTATTTGAAAAATTTGGCCATACAAAAAAAATAATACGACCCTCGAAAAACTGCAACAAAACTAGTCAAATTAACAAAATCCCGATATAAGCAATTAATAGTTACCATAGAGGAAATAATTGAACAAGAGTGTAGTGCGCGCAGTATTGGAATCGCCACTGCGGTGGTATGCTTTATATTGCATCTTGGATCGACTGTGCGCTGACAGGTCGCTACGTCACGTGGCTTCCCGGCGCGCGACTTCAGTGCTGGATGCTACTAACTGTATACACGTAAGTACCTCTTGTATTTCTGTGCCGTACAAGAAATTATATATTAAATATTGCTCATTCATATCTAGCTGAATATTCTGTTTACACAGTATTAAAAAATTACTAGATTAACTGCATTTACTAGACTTTTTTGGTTTTTCTTTTTATTGTTTACCAGTAACTGTAAAGTTATTGTTTAGTTTCTGAAATAAAAGTAGCCTAAGTTACTCAATTTTACATCAGCTATCTGCCAGTGAAAGTCCCGCCGTTTCAAAGATTAGCCGGAACAAACAAACAGTCAGTCAGACAAAAAAATAAAACAAATATATGCATTTAGTTAAAAGCGGTTAATTATTACAAACAGACATTCCGATTTTATTTATTTGTATAGATTTACTAGACTAATGTTAAAAGTAAAGTAACCACTATTCATTGAAGCTCATCTATAGCTGTGATATTCTGTCTTATTTACTCACCAAGTTGACGAGACTCATTTCTGGTGTCTTACCAGTAAATGTATCCCAGTGAGAGTTACTTCATGTCACTTGTATAGTCGGTAGATACTGGACGGTACAGTACACAAGCTAACGTACTTGACGGCCCTTCGAACTCTCCACTTCACGCTCATCAATGTAAAGGACATAAAACTTGTCTGTCCACACGTTCCGTTAAACTGTTCACTGCCTCCGCTCGGGTGAGGCCAGTTACTATTCGATTTACGACACGCTTTTCATTACTCGTTCCTATGTACAAGCTTTGTACCAAAACATAAATGGCAAACGCTCATTTGTTACCATTGTCATCATTTACACGGTCCTGTTCTGCGCATTATGGTATTTTTATGTGCGTCAACAATGAAAGTATTAATTTTATGGTCGCAAATAAAGCTTAGGCCTACAAATTAATATTCCAACGGAAGTAAATGTCTTCAATAAAATTTTATTGTGTTTGTTCTTAACGGTGGTAACGAGTTGTTTTACTCTTTTTATTGAGCAAGCCTACTCGAAGAGATCCATAAGCCTTAACATATAAATTCTCATCGATAGATTACAGTAAGTGCTTTTCAGATAATACAAGATAAAGTTCGTTCACACAGCGCATGTGCTCTAAATCGTACTTCCGCCTAAATGATATTGTACGACTAAAGAAAAATAAAGGAGTATTTTTTATTTGTATTATTAATTTAACAAGTCAGTCAAAGACGGGAACGTCAAGAGTATTCGAAACCGGCGAGCATTTATGAAGAGATTGATGAATGTGGACGAAGTGAAAGAGGTATGCAAGTCTAGAGAGAACTGGCGCTCTATACCCTTTGCCTACCCCGTAAGGGACTCGGCGTGATGATATGTATGTATGTAAGACTTTATTCGTGTTAACCTGAATATTTTAGGTACGAAAAAGAACGCGGTTATTGCTTATTTGGAATACACTAATTTCCATCGAGTGTCATGGAATGGTAACTAAAACAATATCAAATTTATATCCTATGACGAGTATGTAAGCAATGGTCTTATATCGATTGAAACCACGATTTTCATTGACGTCAAATATACGTTTCGCCGAGATTGGAGGCGCTAAAACGTTATGATTATAATCAAATGGAGCGTTAATAAATAGGGCTCCAGAGCGTGCATGTCATAAAGTGGTCACAATATTTGGCCACAACACCAAATGTTTGCGTACAAAAGTCACGACGATGTGTCAAAACGGTCGGAATGTCACATTATTTGATGTTCAACAGATAATTTGTTATTACAAGATTAATTTACATGTGACCGGAGCCCATTATTGCATACTTATTCAGTATACGAATATTAATAAGCTCGAATCATTTTGTTACAGGATCTCGGTAGTTGCCAAGTAGGATGGATTTATTTCATTGCTCAGTTTGCTGTTCAAATTCAAAAATGTGCCAATATTCTATTTTTTCACAAGCCTTTCCGATTACCTAGAAATTGAATTAAAATCTTTATACTTCGAGACTTTCCCACAAACTCCTCTGAATGGGTAGGCAGAGATGTAATAAGACTTTTCACCGAAGATATATGGTTTCACATACCAACACGACTAACGGTGACTCTCACAGACGACAGTATCGACATGCATATCATCAAGCCGAGTCTCTTACAATATGAATCTTTGCGTCTTTAGAAGGCAAAGAGACTAGAGTGGCTGTTATCTGCAGACTTACAGTCTTTCGCTTCATCGTCGCACATCTACATCCTCTTCATAATTGCCGGTTCCGAGTACTTTTGGCGTTCTCATCATTGAGCGTCCGGTCTTTATCTGCCTCTCCTTCCAGACACTTTCGCATTGTAGCTGTTTAGTCAATCCATATCTCTTCGCATTCTTCTAAATCTTATGCTGGTTTCCTCCAAATTTTTGCCTTTACCGCAAAGGTCGTGGTGTGACAGATGACTGTACTGAAATAAGAAAATTTATTACTAAGGACGGCCTGGGTTTGAACGTGCAATCTTGAACTCTATATAGTGACTACTGAAACAACTCGGCCGTCAGAACTATTCTATTTATTGTCCTACTTTATGTACTACTATAGTAAGTTGTACACTTTTAATCCGATATTACTTGGCTTACTAGCAATATATCTCTATCCAAATTTCTCACATGATTAAACCAAAAGGTCCAATAGTTGGCTGGCTATATTAAAAACAAATAAAAATATTAAACCAAAATCAATTAACTGGAATGCGTACTTGTATCATAATTTACTATGGTTTTTATTACGTAGATAATGTTCTATGGAATAATGACAAAATATTCATTGCTCCACCGATCTCGTGAACTCTTTAATTTTATTATTATTCGACTTTATTGATTTTATTAGTTCCAAATGTTGAATATCAAGATAAGCAATAAATATGGGTTTATTGGTCGATTACCTTATGTGGCGGCGTCTCACGGGTGATAAACTACATATATGTAGTATAACTTTTATGGCGTTTGACTCTTTAAATAAAGAACTTGAGGCAAATCTCTGGTGGTGAATAGACGTTACGTACCCTTGACCGATCAGTTCCACCCACCATATATTTAAATCTTCCAAAATGGAGACACAATAGGCTAATTAATAACAAGAGTTGTCTGGGACGGCGCATAACAAATCAAACTCATTCGCAAAGTCAACTATACAACTATAATGTATATAACTATGATTGTTCTTCATCGTGTAAATACACGTTCGTTGTATTATACGCGTTTGAACACATACTTCTTTTTTGTTAAGCAAAGTGCCTAATTTGAATTCAGCAGCATTGATAAGCTTGTGACATCTGCCACTGTTTGTACAGGGTTAGTGAACGCGGAACGACAAAAGAAAGCTAACGGATAAGTTCAAGAAATGGTTTTATTATTCGATAATAACTAATTATTGAAGCGAAAGAGGGTCCTGAGAGAACAGACGCTCTACGCTCTTTGCCTACCCCGTGAGAATAAAACATATCTTCTTCTTCTTCTTCTTCTCAGCATATATGCGTCCACTGCTGGACATATGCCTCTTGCATGGATTTCCAAGCTGATCTTGATGCGGCGATCCTACTCCAGGTCGGCCCTGCCGTCTTTTTAATGTCGTCCGACCATCTGGCTTGCGGTAGGACTTGGAATAAGTTTTGCATACTCATACATTACAGCTGGAATATTGAAGCTAATATAGTTCTGACATATGGCACTTATTGTTGTAAAATCAAGGTAAAATCGTGACAAAATACATTTAGTAAACTTATATTTCATTTACACATCACACCTTTCGATTATATCAACCATGCATCATGCAAAACTCAAATAAGAAACTGTTAGAATCTAATAAAGAATGTTTGTGCAAGTGTTTGCACTATTTGGCAAATGCTTGCGACGTTGGCGTTTCAAACATTACGAGATGAGCTAATTGGAATTCGCATCAATTTTCGTAATCAACCGCGAGCTTCAATGTACCTATACACAATTTCAAAGTATGAATACCTAGTAAGCAGCAGGTAAATGTTTCTTACGACGAGCAAAATAATTAATTTCTTAGTTTTTCCTCAGCTAACTTGCATAAGGCGGCCGGTCTAATTTGCGCGTTGTACAATAAACAATTCGGTGGCTCAGTAGCCGTCGATCATGAGATAACATGTAACAGGGCATACAAAAGTAAGTACAATCAATTTGTGAATTGCCGAGTTTGTAAGATAAATCCCTAAACAAGAATCGTATGGGATTTGACAACTCCCGGGAAGCTCTCTGAAATAATAATAACTGCAGGAGCATAACACTACCAAGGGGAAACGCTAACATTCAGCGGTTTTTTCCCTTAAGCGTAAACGTCGTTTGATTATTATACATTGTTATTTGCGTGGAATATTTGCCTGACGTTAATAAAGTTATTAGTTATATTGGCGTGCGAACTGCAAGTCAAATATTTTAATGTGATGTTAAATTAAGTGTAACTTCGAACTGGCGATAAGGGATGAAGCGAAGGAGGTCTGTTTGCTTTGAGAGAACTAGCGATTTACTTTCTGCCTACCCCATACTCCTGTGAGGGACTCGGCATGAGAATATAATGTATGTATGACACAAAGCCAGTTGAGTCATAATGCACTCGAAAATACAAAAGTAGGGTTGTATACCATACTTGTATTTTCGATTAAATTCAGAGCTGTATATACAGATCGAACGAATTTGTTTGATGTATTCGCGGCGTTTGTTATACTATAATATACAAACATAAGTACGTGTGGGTTGCTCATTTTGTCTGTTTGTCCGTTGCCACACCACCGTCTAGACATTATGTAGTAGACATTTTTTGTTTGAGCTACTTGTACCACGTGGGCGTATGTTAATGATAAATTAATCACGATCAGTTTTATAAAGGCCCGCCATGCTTATTGTTTATAGCGACGAGTTCTCAGATCCGAATTAGGCTTACTGTATACGGCAAGTGATTTATGAGGTAGAAATTGAGATTTCCCTCTATTGCTTTCAAAGATAAGAGATACAATCTCTACTAGAACTTGTGTTTTTGGATCTGTTTCCTATGCTAATTTGATGTTCGTTTTATTTTATTTCTATAATTGAATAAATATACATTTTCTTTGGTTTTAATGGTGACCAATTTGTTGAGTTAATGGAATGGTTTATGTATCAACATTATTTTTCTTTTAATGTTGACGAGAAATTGTTCTTATTGTTTTCTCCCATACACAGATACCTGATGAATAGAAATAGAGTAGGTAGTAGTAGTAGTGTTGTAGGTGTAACTTCAAAAATAGTTTGTCACATCTCTGACTACCTCTTAGGAGTTTTTTGGAAGGCGTAATGATGAAGATCTACTGTATCCCCAGTACAGGATACAGTATATCTTCAATATTCTCATGTATTCTTGTCTTCTCTCCGAAGGGGTAATCGGAGGAAACACTCTTTTACTATAGCACATATTTAGCTGGTAACGTGATAGATAGTAGGTCTGTAACCGTCTCTACGATACGACTTCTTTTTCTGTCTTTTCAGATATATGTTAGAACCTGTAATAAATACAGCTTTTGTTATACATATGCATTTGAATTGCTTCTCTGGCGTATGCAGGTTTCCTCTCGATGTTTTCCTTCACCGTAAATCTCGGGGTGTGACTAATCACTGTACTTAAGCTAAGAAAAAAAAATTGGTACAGGCGGGATTCGAGTCGCAGTCAACAAGAACCACTCGTCCGCCACGGCTTATACATAGATAATAATAATTCTTCATTCACAACTGGTTACAAAAAATAAACAATTCCCTGGCTCAGTAGCAGTCGATCATGAGATATCATGTGACAGGGCATAAAAAGTATGTACAATCAAATTGAGCGAGGCTAATAATTTCATGAGCTTCGTACAATGAACATCAAGTTATTCATATGTCACTCATATCAACACGTGCTAGCCAAATACGGGGGCCTGATGAGTTATTGAGGGGCCAACTGTTAAGCGGACGATATCTTTGGGCGATTCTACTACTTTATTTTTTTTATCTTTGAAGCTTAATATGTCGAATATATAATCTATTTTCAGATTATTATTTTTCATTCACAACATTGGAAATATCGAAATGAGACCTCCATACGTTTTTTTTCCATAGTAAATATTCTAAGACGTATGTATGTACAGTGCTTGGAAACGGCAACGATCTCACCGCCAATACCTTGGCCCCCAATTGTATCTTCGGTGATAAGCGGGTATTGTTACACCTCCTACTCCTTTGGGAGCTCTTGATACCCCACAAGGACGACACACATCATTTTCCATAAACTATCTACGGGTAGATCCCACAATACTAGGTGAGGCGCTTCGACTTAACACCGTTATGTATTACAAACAGATTGAATCAGTTAAGTGATACGATGGTACCCCAATACTAATGGGCGGATTAGTTTTCTTCACTGATTCCGATCATAGACTCAGTACATTGGCCGTTGCTATACGTTGGTAACACAGTGTTTGGGTGCGGTCGTGGTACAAATGAATAGGGAAAAGCGATCTTATACAACAACAACTATGTTTACGAGTATTATAATTATGCTTTAACTATGGTCGTTGTAGAATACAAGTATAGGGTCTGTTCCAATGTGTTTTTCTCACGACCAGTGATTTATCACACCACCAATGGTGAAGGAAAACATCGCGAGGAAGCCTGCATACTTTAAGAAGAAAATCAAAGACGTATGTATAGTTTTGGTTAAGAAACGGCATCTGACTATGGCTATCTGTCGTGAGGAAAACTATATAATATCTTTAGTGAGTCCTTTATTCGACATTAGATATATGGGCACCCCCATACAGATTTGTTCTATACTTCAGTTTGTATCATGATGTGTTTTCTAGTTTGAATATACAATTGTCACGTTTTAACAGTCATATAGGTAACTGGCTTAGGTGTTATAAGCTGATTTGATTAATTAGTTGCATAAATTACATTAGTTATGTATAATTAATTAATTATTAATAGCTAATTAATTATAAATTATACAAGAAGCGTTATTTTTTCCGCTTACCGCCCACAGTGAGGCAGGCTTCTGCCGCCATCCGGATTGAAGAGTAACATTAGCCTTTGATGGCCACAATGAAGTATTAATTAAATAGTAGTCTTGTATTTAATTACCATTTGTTTTGCTAATAGACGACCTGTGGGCGGCGATTTGAGTCTGTCTACATTGCAAATGACACGAAAATGTGAATCATATAGTTATTGAAATAAGGCTTATGTTTAATAGAACATTATTAGGATGCATTTTTTTTTATTGTTTTATTTTAATACACCAATACAAAAACGATCAACAAACATATTCATTCTAATAAATATATAGGTAAATATGCAAATTGAGCCATAAACTTATCTCTTCTATAACTGTCAAATATATTTTTTTAAGGACATTTTTCGTAAAATAGAACATAGGTGACGTAGAGTTGTTTATGTATTCGTGACCATTAGATTCAAATGTATCACAAAAGTAGCTTACCAAGCAAAGCACTCTATAGGTTGATCGGGAAAGTATATGCTTTCACTTTTCATAAATCCTTGACATACATCTTTCACAAAACTCTTGCAGAAATAAATCTCATACACAAATATATAATGTGGCCTTTCAAATAGAAAACATTTATATGTATAAAAGCAAGCAAGGGCACCTTTGACTGTCAAAATACAATTGCGTTTGGAAAGCGACTCTTACTTGTTCTGCGTGGGCGCATTATTTCGGTCGCCCAGTGTTTGAAATTTGAACTAAGAAACCAATTTTTATGATCTATGTGGTGTGCGTTTGTTTAATTTTGTGGTTTACATTGAGCCTTGTTTGAATTATAATGACCTTAAATCAAATATTGTGACGTGTGTGGCCTAATTTATTAGATGGCTTCTCGAAACTTGAATATAACTAAATACATAACGTATTATTGTCGTTGTAAATGATAATAGGGTCATCTCTTATAAGAAAACTCAAATCACTTTGAAACTTGTCTAAAGGCGCTTCACGTTAGTGCGTGCTTATGACTCTAGAAGAGTCGTCGAACCGTTGACGGCGATGTTGGAACAAATGGACCCACCGGCCCCGTTCCTTTCATTCGCCTGTAAATAGCTCATAAATAATAAGCATCCGCACGTCACAAAAGATTCACATAATAATACAGAAAGTATAGGGTACGTGACAATAAATTAATTAGCATAGCCCTGTGATCCGGATCTGTGTTAAGAACTCGCCATAAACCACGTAACCTGTGTTTTCAACACGGATTCCGCGGAATCGTTAACTTGAGGATCAGACAATAGCTGTTTGCACGTAACTTAAGGTCAGATTTTTACGTCTTTTAATTATTATGGGTTTTATTATTGTACGGAATTGTATAATTTTATGAATTTAAATTTAGAACTTTGAAATTTAATGGTTTCTTAGTCATTATTTATAAGTTACAATTTAGCTAAATTTTATTCTGTTAAATTGTATTTTCTTTTTTATTATCTTTCGTTTCGTACAAATATAAATTTAGCAGTCGAAGCATTGAAAAAGTAAGGCAAACATTTTTTGATAATATTAACAAAACAGTGTTATATAAATATTTTATGTAATATTATATAAATAATAATATAAAATATTTGCATTGTCGCGCTGAAGAGCAATTTCACAAATGAAAGCGTAACATAGTTTATGGATAATGACTCGCTTAAAAGCTTCCTCAGGTCAGGTGGCCTGTCCCTTCATATTTCAAGAGGGAAAAGGATTTTTGAGGGTAAGCTCATTGTTTGTTATCAGTACATTTTATAATTTTATGAAAGGGCCTTGTGTTAACATGTCGAAGGGGAAATGGAGATCGAGTTGATAGAGGTCGACCTAGTTTAGTGTCATTTCTAGTAACTAACGTACTATACTAATTTGTTGCAATGTTATTTAGTTGCGTTATGCACTTCTTATAAAGTAGTAAGAATACAGGCAGTTTAATATTGTTCGTCCGTACTCCTTAGTACCAAATCAAAATGATAAATATAACAAAAAAAAGAGCTTGCAATTTAGGAATGATTCGGCGATAAACTCGCTATCTATCTGTCACGTTGTAAAATAACTAAATTAATTGTTTTCGAGTGCCAACTCAAATGGCTGTACAATGAAAAAGTATGAAGATATATTACGTTTCAGGATATATTATGCAATTGCAATGATGAAGTAAATCTAAGTAGTACTCTTTTAAAGATAATATATAACGTTTAACATTTTAAAAGAAAATAAATTTAAGATTTGGGAAACTGGAAAGTATTAACAGAAACAATATAATAAAAACTTTAAAAATTATAGCCATTAAAGTGCGTTACTTAGAATTACTTAAAACTAAAGGTTAATATTTTGCTCCGAGTCGAAGTCTGACCGGAAGTCGACTAATTAAATTACCACATTATTATTTAATACCAAATGGAAGCTGAGAACTGTGAGATTAGGAAACTCGAGTTGTTCTGAGATAAGGACTGTTTAAGTCAACAATATTTAACACTAGGTGTGCCCACTGTTCCACTCCTATGGGCTTTAATTTTTTTATGCGGTACGATAATGGGGAATAATTATGGGGAGGGGACCCCATGATTTCCAAGGGTCCATTTCCATGTCCAATGCGTTTTGGCCAGTCCACATGACAAGTTTTGTCCAGGTCTTGTCGCCATCTCCCTCGTGGTCTACCTCGCCGGCGTCGGGACTCATGGGACATTTATTTTTACAATTTACTAAATTAATATATGGTATGGTATGGTATGCGATGACAACATCACCGAAGGCAATTCGTTTTACTACAAGCTCAGTAGGCTTAAGGGTAATTTAAAACTCTTCTCAATCAACCGTTGCCGTGTTAGCATGTTTCACTTCATCGCTTCGCATAATATATTTTTAATAGCAAAGTTGAATTATTAATTTGGTGTCCGCATAATAGCTTCGGTGTCGGGGCCTTTGATCTGATCGGCCAATATGCGTAATTGTGGGTTTAATATTTAACACTTCGGTCTAAATTATGGGAGAAAGCGACGATTAGAAGCTGATATTTAACATCACGAATAAAATCATTTATTAACACGAGTTAAGTTCGTTTCGTGAATCACAGTTTGTAGTAAGGTTGTGTATAGGATTTAATCAAAACCCTTTATTCAAACCAGGACCCAGAGAACCTTCTTGAACGTCATATACTGAATAAAAAATTACAGTCACTACCGTTTCCAAGAACGGCGATGCAAACCTGCATAACTTTGAGAAGAAGTTCTAATATGTATATAGTCGTTTTGTCTGCTTCAGAAACGGTGACGGACTTGCTATCTATATTAGCACCTTAATATGTTTTTGGTAGAAAGAGGCTTATAAGAGGAATATACCATAAGTGCATAATATCAGGTCATGGTTAGTCCTCGTATTGGTATGCGTTACTGTTATCGATATTGTGTCATCGCCTGTCCCTTACACCAAACGTTAGTGCATTTTTTCATATGGCGCAAGTGTTTTTAATGAATAGGTATTAAATTAACTCGGAGGCTGGATATTTATACCGTAAACCGTTGATGTCTTATTACGTTGAGCCATCAGTTTCGTCTCGACTATTCGTGAAATATATTCAGTGTTAAACTTTTTAATTGCACGACTTTTTATACTATTTTGTAGTACACATTGTATTTAAGGGGTTTACTTTTGATGTGCTTGTCAGGGTAATTGGTATGCTGACAATACAGGAATATCCTTGGATAATTGTTCGTATGAGACATACGTACCTACCCAATACATTTCGTAACCACATACTTCACTCAAGATTGAATGACATTACAAGCATAGCGAAAGTACAGTAAGTGCTAACTGTATCTTGTAACGCAATTATTGCACGTTCAAATCCTGGTGGTCTGTACCAATGAGTTTTTGACCGAACTTATGAAAGACCAGTGAAATATAGACTTTACTATACCTTTGGGGAGATTTGTGGGAATACTAAAAGATACGAGGATAGGGTTTATGACAAAAAATATTTTATAAAAATGTGAATGGTACGTTCCATAAAATTGTTCCCCTATTCGAGCCGGCTTAAGGTCCTTGAATCAATAATGTCGATTTGAATATCACCCTTTTGTATTTATTGTATAAAATGTTTACATCTTTATTGATAACCTCAACAATGGATGCAAGTTGTTTGAATAAAAAGGTTGTGATCGATCGAGTGAGGCGTATCCGCTTAATATAAAAAGCTCTATGCGTTCGTGAAAGGGTTTTAATCTTATTAAAGTTTTGGGATTCACGCATAAATTAAATTCCGATTAACGCAACACGTTATTAGTTGTAACCAAATTGTCGGATTCGATGGAAAATATTAAAAGCAGCGATTCTATACTTACTATCATTGGATTAATTAAACCTAAGATCAATTTCAGTGAAAGCGTAGATTATGGGCGGCGCGGAGGTAAAGTATGAAGTGTATTTTACGAGTATTTAAACGGTGGTTAAATTATTTTTATAACGTCTCGTTTTAACCATATGTTGATCATAAAAATATTTCAACAATCACCTAAATATCTTAGATAAACAACGCATATAATTGTCGCTTAAAGTCGTAAAGTCAATATCACCATATTGATGTGTCACTGTTACCACCGCACAGCATGTAACTAATTTTATTTTCATAAACTTTGCTTCTTTGGAACCTCTAGCCTGTAACTGAGTAGTTTTTCTACAACCACCTGTAGACTTCCATAGACCACGTCAATTATTCAATGTTTTTATAGCGCTATTTTTCGAATATCTTACGTATGTCCACAATACATTCATCTTGTGAATATTGTCGAGAATGAAAGTTAACGCCTTTCATAGTGTATTTAAATACAAAGTAGAAAATGTTAAAGAAAATAAAAGGTCTTTTGATTTTCTCCAGATAATATTAAAAAAATAAATCACAATCGCGCATTCTATGTAGTATTATAAAAAAAACAACGTGTGTGGATAGTTCCACGGCCTGTTATTTTTTTTATTTCAAATGATTACTCTTTGAAAATCAACTAAAAATAAGTAATTGTACAGGTATCTTGAAATACAAAGTTACGACTTGAGTAGATCAAAACCATTTTACGATTATTAAACCCTACGATTGACAACCGGGAAGACATTCTCGTCGTTCCCATATTTTTATTGCGTGTAAAGCCGTCGGCGCTTTTTTATATCATCTCCTTTAAGTGACATAAATTCTAATACAAAGTCCATTTGTGTATCTCGGACGTCTTAAAAGGTACAGGGATAATCGTTTTTCTGCTTTTTACAAGGAACTCATTTCAATTATCGGTCGATTTGATGGGTATAAAACGCGATGGTATGTGTCGTGTGGACGGGGCGCCCCACCGCGGTCGGTAGGACGTCAGCCATGTTCTTTTCCATTTTTAATTTCGAACACGCTAATTTAATTATGGAATTTTAGTTTTTTTTCAATATCTCACGCAGCTGTATCCTGCCGGTATTTTCAATAACTTTTATTAGTTAACGGTGCACCTGAAGCTGTGTAACCTTTTGGCATAATAATGATAATATACATTTATACATATTATAATGAAAGTGGCCGCTTTACCACGCTTTTTATGTTTCCATCTTGAAAATTATGATACTCGAAGGGTAAAGGTATTTTTATGAGCCTCAATCGGCATGTATTGATGTTATCGAGATGGTAAATCTTGAATGATTGTCAAAGCCATTATGTAATTTATAATATAAGCGTAGGCTTATCTACATTGATTTGATGTTGAATAGGGAGATTAAGTATATTGAATGAGCGACGAAGGACTGATGTCTGAAGATGTACTCTGGTGCGAGTGATGAGCATAGTCCTTCTTCTTTCAATAGTGTAATGAATCTTAAATTTAAGATCGTATTCAATTTCGATTTTATTCGATTTATGCAGATACTCAGTTGTTTCATGTGACTATGGCTATGAAATAATGTAAGGGCACAAGTAAATGGCTTTTTTTTCAAGATTTTATCAAGATGTTCCAGCTACCGTATTTGTGCATATTTACCCTTACGGCGTAGGTTACGAGTATATTTTTATTTCTATTTTTCACCTTTCCACACGATGATTTAAGGGGTCGGCAGTGGTGTCATAGTGACCCAGTTTCTATAGGGTAATATTCATGGGCTTTCTGAAATTATGACTTTTCATTAACTCTCTCCTAAATTTATTTTGTGCAACGTTATGTAGCTTGCTTGTCATCAACCTATCTGAGAGAATTGGACGTAACATCAATAATATCAAACGTCGGCTGTCACTACCACTGATTCTTTAGACAACACAAGAAGGTCTATTTCCTTTAGTACTCTAAGGAATGTTTGAACATTTTTCTCGTCGCTCTAAGTTTATTCACTAAAATTTCAATATTAAATTAAATTATATAATATGGCCGTAATAAAGTCAATTATTTCATATCATATAATATCATCACGCCGAGTCCCTAACGGGGTAGGCAGAGAGAATAGAGCACCAGTTCTTACATACTCTCTCTTTCCCTTCCTCCCCATCATAATTCAGTTAATTATTTATATAATTACATACTTGTTGGAACGATAGTATTTTCGCATTTTATATCTGTTTAGTAACTTTTCTTCAAACATTCTTCCTATATGTCCAAAGTAACATATTATGTTTTAAACTTTTTAAAGAAAAAGCATAAATCACTTTTTTCATCTATATCCACTCAATAGTTTACTCAATAGCCAGAAATTTTTCGATTACCAAACTTGAGAACAGATACGGTCTTAGGAAGATAGGATAGAAGGTGCTAAAATGTTTAAGATGCAAGTGTTTTGCAATTAAAATAATAGAACTAACATAACATACTCCCGGTAGTGGATAATATATCATTGGCGCTGTTAACATCAAATTAAAGCTTTGAAATAAACAATTGAGGCTTTGCTGGCAGCAAAAGACCGATGGGGTCTAGTTGCAACTTAACAAGGCGACTGAAACGATTCATCAAGAGCTTGTCAATTATTACTTTGGTAGCGATCGTGCATACTCGAGGTGCGTTCACTTTAATTAAAATTTATTCGACTCGAGACTACGTTGGGCTCTCGTCTCCACTTGCAGTAGAACGCCTGTAAAACTACAAACAGGTTCAAAATATAGTTTTTGAAAGTTAATCTAAGATCGCGTGTCAATTTTATCAATTTGTGATTGATTGATGCTAATAATTTCATGTAAAATGTTCAGTTATGTATAAGTACTTAGTTTCGTGTCTATTACCGGTTTTGGCTTACACGTAAATCTTAAAGGTCCGTCCATAGTGTTGTCACATTAGTGATGTGAAAAGTAAAAACGAGTTTGTAATTTTTATATTAATTTTATAATATGGGGTATGTTTGGGATGGTAAAGCTGCTGGTTCTTTATCTGTGACCCAAGTCTGTACGGGATATTAAAGTGTTTAATTTTAATGATCAGAGTAATAATAAAAATTAAATTACAATATACAAATGAGAACGCAAAGGATATATATTTATTGTAATTCTTCCAGCGATATCGGAAATCAGGCACTGTGAACGGGCTCTTATAACGCATGGAACGGACTATATTTGCCATGTTGGCACTTTCACAGATTTATATTAGTAATTAATTCATACATTCATTAAAATTTGATAACTACTTACATATACATTTGCAGTACAGTAGAGATCAATACTGGCAACTCTTCAAAACTTACGAGAGCGTAATGATTTTAGATCGAATCCGCAATGAAGTGATTAGCAAAGCCGGTGTGAATAATGGTTGTTAATATGAAGAAAGGTATATTACGTTGACTATAAAGTATGAGTGATGGAAGGTTGATAAAACGATAGCGCTCTATCATAGAGAGTTCTGTGCAACTAATGAGGCTCTCGGCGTGAAGGTAATATGTATATTTATTCATCATAGATGGTCGTCTTTTGAAATGAAGTTTAATGTCTGAATGTGAGCCTGTGTGGAATGAATGGGCCGTGTCAAAGCATCCCTTGAATTGAGATAATATATACAGGTGTCAATGTGACAGATGGCGAGTCGATTTTAGCCTAAGAAGTATACACATTTACTTGCCATGTTACCTCTCAAGCTTGACACTGCATGTCTACTTATAGTAAAAAAAACAATGTCTAGAAGTGCTAAAGTACCCTTCTGCATTGAATGCACTTATATTTTATTCTATGACCAGCATAATAAATCCCACCATCGTCGACTATAACGTTACAGCTACCACGTTCCTAGTTAGGTCCCATTACATTAATAACCCACAGTATATTTTATACTACACGATACCTGACACTTTCATAATATTAGCGAAACATCACTTTAGTGTTTCGACACATGTGTATTCCTACCAAGATGATGCCATAAATCTAAAAGTGTGTCTTAAACTGTTAGACATAAAATTAAATTTCAATATAGATAGAAAGACTAAAAGCAGTATACTGGTCATTTAGAATATGTCTTTGTTTCGTGGAACCTTCCCTCCTCCACAATTCCACAAAACAGAATCTCCGAAGGGGTAGGCAAAGTTATAACAACACTCTTTTATCGCCGGAGGCACCTATATAGGTGCAAACAAAACAGATGGCGAGTCCATCGCCGTTACTCAAGCACGACTATGCATACGTCTTCTTGAACTTCTTCTTAAACGTATGCAGGTTTCTTCACGATTTTATCCGTCACCGTAAAGCACGTGGTATAACTAATCACTGGACTTAAGTTCAGAAAAGCTCATTGGTACAGTCAGGATTCCAACTAGCAATATTTGTGTTGCAAGCGACTTCTCGAACCAGTCGACAACCACGGTACTTAAAAATCATGTTTAAGTAGCACTCCTTAATAATACTATAATAATATATCCTCACGCCTTCCCACAAGGGTCCCCAAAGGGGTAGGCAGAGGTGTATGGGTAATACCCACACACCCACTTTCCGCCTGAGGTATATTAGGTGCCAAGGTGACAGATGGCGAGTCCATCGCCGTTACTCAAGCACTCAAAAGTCATAGGCAATATATTATTCTTCAATTACAGAACTGGGTACCGATAGTCCTATAGTTATCTATATTTATAACCGTTAAATCGCCTCACGGTTTGTTAATTTAAATTAAACACCGTGTAATTATAACGTTGGTGGCGTAATTCGATTTCCCTGTCGGTCAATGTATGATTTAAATGTCGGTGTGAAATTGAAACTATGCATTATATTGGGTTTAAGCTGATGAGAATAAATTATCAACGTACAATTGACGCAATTTAAAATTTTAACATTCTGTTATTTATTTCAAGTTAATTTTCGTGTGTCATGGTATTTTTCATACACTGCCTTAAATAATCAAGGAGATTGGCCTAGGTCTCGCTTTTGGCCGGTTAAGTAGCAAAAGTTCCCGGAACTCACCCTACGAGAGACAATACAAAAAAAAAACGTTCAAACTCCAAAGTTAGCTTTTTCTTTCTTCGTAGTTTGGGAGTAAAATAAATAAAAAGCTATTGTTTCACTATTTGAATAGCAATGATGTCGGTAGGTATTACATATTAAGGTTTGTTTTTTTCCGATATTGGCGGCCCTGACCTGCCTCCAGGCTCAAGTTTCCACTTTATCTGGATTGTCGATCTCGAACTAGACCGTATCGGCTTAGCCGATCGCCTAGGCATTACACAACCACTTCAAGTTCAGGCCGATTCTTATCGTCGGTACATTTGAGGTCGACTGAAATTTCAGATTTTGTGTATTTAATTGGCACAGTAATACTTAAAAACTTTATTACGATCGTAAACTGCATTTATTTCTTAAACATTTACTTAACTTTTTATATGAATGTTGTAAACTTCATGCGTTACTTGGCTAAGACTTTTTTGTATAATTTTTGTTAAAACATTCAACGACTCGGCAAAATACTCAAGCAAATTCTAATTCCCTTCAAGTTTAGCTGTCATATCTAAGATATTCCAATTAAGTATTCGTTCGTCTGCATTAAGTAATCGAAGTGAGTAGAGACATGCATTAAACGTGTTCTCTGCCATATTCCCTGGATATTTAAATAATTATCTGAATCAAGCGAGCACATTAACCTATCTCGAAACATGAACATGAAAAAAGGAATAAAGATTGGCAGCTCTAGCGACGGACCAATTAGCAGGCTGAATATGTTCCATAATGTTGGAATGTTAACAAGGGGAGGGGACTCTTAAAGATACATAAATCAAGTACTGATTATTTTTATATGACGCTACGCTTCTTTTGTTTTTAATTGAAGTTGCATTGTTCTTGACTCTTGCGTCGAATTTAAAAGTTCAGAATCGTAATAATCAAACCAGTAGTCTCGCAAAACAATCGCTTTAATAATGGCTTAAATATGATCTAATATTAGTTTAACGATGTACAGTTTTGTCACGAATCAAAGACAGAAAGCGGCCCGTTACCACGTATAAAGCAAATTATCACTGACAAGAACAAATATCATAAGCATCTGTTTTTTTTTAACTGGTTGATTCAAGTTTAAAGTTGCATTTCCTATGGACACACATAAAATGAACTCGGGTGTTTACAATGTCGATGAGTAAAAATAGCAATAAAATTACTCGTCTATTTGTACTGGTCTTGTCATCGGCGATCAGAAGTGTCGCTTTCAATGATAATAAAATACTTGGTTTATATCATCCAGTCCACAATTAATTCGCTAATGGCTTGTAAAAATTTACAACGATTGAGTATTTTTATTTTCTTAAGATATAATCTGTAAGCAGCAAGTTCGTTATCTCGGGCTTCTAAAGGGGTGTTCATATTGTATATAGTGCTGCGTTTTTCATGAGTTCTTTTTGCTTTAGCATTTAACATGAATGGGTTTAAAGCCATCTATTTTTCTGTTTGGATAATTTGGTACAATGAACGAATAATATTATAGACTTCAGAAAAAGTTGATTATTTTTCCCTAATAATTATTTAATACGTGATAATTATATATTTTGAGCCGCGGTGGCCGAGTGGTTTGAGCAGTTGCCTGCGACGCAAAGGTCGCAAGTTCGAATCCCGACTGTACCAATGAGTTTTTTCTGAACTTAAGTACAGTGATTAGTCACACCACGAGCTTTACGGTGAAGGAAAACATCGAGAGGAAACCTGCATACATCTGAGAAGTAATTCAAAGGCGTATGTAAAGTCGTGCTTGAGTAACGGCGATGGACTCGCCATCTGTCACGTTGGCACCTAATATACCTCTGGCGGAAAGTGGGTGTGTGGGTATTACCTATACACCTCTGCCTACCCCTTCGGGGACCATTGTGGGAAGGCGTGAGGATATTATTATTATTTATTATTATTATTTATATATTTTACCCTACTATTATTTAAATGCGAAAGTTTGTAAGTATGTATGTATGGGTGTTTGTTTCTCAATCACGCAAGAACGGCTGAACAGGATTGAATGAAATTAGGCCCAGAAATAGATTATTAGCTGGATTTACACATAGGATATGTTTTGTTCCGAAAATAAATCTAGATAAAATTATACAAATGAAATAGATTTTTATGCTGGTGAAACCGCGGGGTACCACTAGTATTTAATAAATGGCTTAGATCTTAAGGTCGTAGTGTAATAAATCGCTTTAGATAAAAAACATATGTACCTAGGTTTAAACCTGCAATATTTACTTTGGACGTGACGATTTGAGCTATTCGACCAACACGTCTTCATTAAGAACGAATATAAATACGCGACTTGTTATATGTTCCTTCATCAACGTTCATTTGCTAAGTCGAGAAATAAACTGCAATGTGTAAACGCCCTTATCGTATAAATAATTTAATTAATATGACATTCCTTGACAATATTGTGTATTAATATGCATCGGTAATTAAACAATAAGCAACTGTTATACTTTTCCGTGAAATATTATAAAAATACGTCCTTTATTAAGGGCTATTTTACAGTGAGGTTGAGTAATCAAAATTATAATTTATCACTACTAAGACACCATTAATTCATATTTATATTATTGTATTGATAATCATCTACATCGGCGTTCACTTTCAAGGATCGTAAACGTATATCTGTGAGGAAAATTACCAGAGCAATCGAACTGGATTCATTCTATGATACATATATACAGGTACATATACACTTCTCATCAGAAAAATCGAAATACCTTGCAAGTTTACGTTTTGTAAGGATTTGGATAGAAGGAACAACAACTTTGTTTTACCGGAGATATATATTAGCTCACGTGACAGATGACGAGTCTCAAGCTCACAACTATAAAACTGTTGCTTAAACGTATGCTGGATAGTTTCTTTTGCCATAAAGCTCGTGGCGTGATTAATTACTATTACTTAAGTTCAGGAAAAGCTCATTGGCACAGACCCTTGGGATTCGAACTTGTATTTTTGATTTTGCAAACTATGACTTGAACCATTTCGGTATCGCGGCTCTTTGCATAATCTTCAACAATTATTGTAATAGTACGTCATGCTAAGGCCCTCGACCCTTATTCTACCTAGTAAAATGTTTTATTAACGGACGATGCCAGCTCATAAACGTTGTCATAAATGGGAAAGTTTCTAAGTGGGTTGTGCTTATTACTTCACACTGAAATGGAAGAGGCAAAGGAATACTACGTTCCTAGTACTTAGATCAAATAGATCGAACACTCAAGTATACTGTTAACACAAATTATGTTAATAAACATTTTTTGGATGAAATTTGGCAGAGATAGATTAAGAGTTATCCCTGTAAACTTAGTGTGCGCAGTTAAAATTGCCGTACATATCTTACTACTCTTGCTATCTTACTTCTTACTAATATTATAAATATCAATGTTTGTATGTTTGGATGAAGGTTCTTTCACGGCCAAACGGCTGAACTGATTTGGCTGAAAGTTGAAATGGTGATAGCTTATACCTAGGAATAGGACATAGCCAACTTTTTTTGTTTTTTTATCTTGAAAATTCAAAGATCTTATATTATAATGTATGATGCTCTTTCACGGCATAGCCACTTAACCGATTCTAGAGGAAAATTTACAAAGCTACTTTTTCGAACCCCACGCGGGCGAAGCCGCGGCATAAGCTAGTGTATATATAATTTTGTTAGACCGAAGCTCCTAACGGATGATTAAACCGAGTATAGGTTTAAATTCAAACCATAAAAGGCACATTCAGTACTTAAGACGAACGTTTAATTAGAGCAAGGGCATACAACAAATCAAAGAAATGCGAAGGAGTCGTCGGTGGCAAATTGATAGTACGCACTCCCGAGCGTTCTGATTTAATACGTTTCATATCGTTATTTATTTATGATAGCTGTGCCCTTCAATGTTACTCGGGGTTAATCGGTCTGCAATATTCTTGGTTTTCTGTAACCGTCCATAGGCAGCGGTAGCCGCTAACTTGACGCGGTAACTTTTTGGCTACCTGAGTGTTTTAAAAAAACTGTATCCGCAATTTCAAACTAATTCGTCACTAATCCGTTTGCGTGTAGAACAAAAAACATATCATATATTATTTACACAACGCCTATGTGTAATCTAGGTTATAAGGACATAACTTAGAAGCTGAGGTATGATACGTCTATCGATCGACGATTATCTGACGCGTGGTTGATCCAACATCCATACATACATACTCGCGATTATAATATTAGTTGTATGAACAATAGGTAAGATATTAAAAATCAGAGATTGGTTTCTCGACTCAAATACCTGTCAAACTAAGCACGAATATTAGAAATAATTAAAAGCATATTAGGCCCGCACTGGGTGCCTGACGGGCCAACTAATGGTGGCTATAATGAAGAAGCATGGTGCGGTGGCGATGGAATTAATGAAATAATTTGTTACTGGAATCATGGCCGGACTTGTCTGTGGGGCCTATCCATTTTGCTAAATTGATAGGCCAATAGACAATCGTCCAGGAATACAGTTACAGCTAGCGCTATATTAGCTTCAATGTGTCGTATTACTTGTATTGCAGACAGAAACGGCAGGAGGGCGAAGCATACTTTATCTATTGTAAGACCTTAACCTCTTTGCGACGGCATTTATCCGGATACTATTTTTTTAATAGAAGTATGTTTTATCTACCTTGGGAATTATTATGTCAGGGGATAAATAACTATTTTCTGTGTATATTAAATTGATCACAAATGGAAGATTGCATATCCAAACTGATTCTGTGTTTGTTTCTCAATGACGACACATATTATATGTATCTTCTCGCCTTCCCACAAGGGTCCCCGAATACATATATTTACTGCTTATCTCTTCTGAAATTGATGCATTTTACCTCTTGATGTTTTCCTACACTGTAAAGCTCGTGGTGTTATTAATTTATACTTAATTAAAAGTGTTGGAAGGGGTAGACCTAGGCGGACGTTTCTAGACCAAATTAAGGACGTCTTGAAAAAGGCCAGGTCAAGAGTACCCTAAGCCGAAGAGCATGTATGAAGAGAATAATGAAAGTGGACGAAGCGAAAGGAGTATGTAAGGATAGAGGAGGAGTAGCAAGTGGAAAGAAGTGGTCTCTGCCTACTCCTACGGGAAAGAGGCGTGATTATATGTATGTATGTATGTTAATTAATACTTAAGTTGGGATAAAACTCATAAGTACATATCTTCGGATTTTGAAACTGTATTCTTGTAGTTGGCTACCTAGCCACCACGGCTCTATATTATATACATAACTAAAATCAATGCTATTAATAACTCTACAACTCAGAATTTTGAAACAAAATATGATTAAGTATTGGCTAAATTAAGTTTTAAATTGTGTGTCAGAATTATCAGCTTAACGTCAAGCGCACAATAGTTACAGAATTTTTACTATCCACGATAATTCTACATTTTATTTCAAACAGTCAAAATGATTATTTTTAAATAAAATTGATGACCCTAAATTAGGATTACAACATTTTTATGATTATCGCTAATCAATATGAAAATCTTGGCATTATTTGGATATCTATTACGTATCGATTTTCGTCACGAAAGGAAATAACATGCAAATGATAGTGACCGATGGCAGAGCGGTTGACGTTTTCCCCTATTTTTTGTAGGTTCAAATCCCGATGGCCAGCTAGAATAAATATTTCTCATCTTCGTAGTGGTTTATCTTATCACGAGAAAGAAAACTCTTACTGGAAACCTGGGTAAGTCTGAGAAAAACAAACTAACCTATGTCTGCTTTGAGTTATGACAGGCTCGCCATCTGTCATGTTAGCATCTATAGCATAATTTTATATTTTCGACAAATTGTGGATACTGTTAGCCTTTATGTAACTGTAGAAAAACGTGAAGATATAACAAAGTTAAGAAAAAACCATTTGTGTTTCCATAACAGTGGAATCTCGGCTCGTTCCGTATACAGTTGCAAAAACCTTAATAGATACAAGCGGGATTTGAACCCGCAATCATAATTTTCCTCGCAGCTTTTTAACCGTACATCTACAAAGGCTCTGCAAGTAATGGATCATACAATTAGAACACAATTTGTTGACTAACAAAGCTCTATACAATGCACTTGAATATGATAAGGAAGTGAGCAATCAATATTAAAATCAGTAACAAAATCAATCCAATGCAATGAGAGGCCGTCAAACAAATGATTATGAAACTAATACGGGCTCCTCGGCTCCGCAGCATCCAGTCACGATTTGATAGACAACACTCATTAGTATTACTTATATTGTTTGTTTTGTTTTTAACGAACTGTTTTAAAGGATAAAAGCCTTTAGCAATGCATTTTAAGAATAAATTCAAAGGTATGATATAAAATAAAAATATATATATGTATGATACATAATCGAGACCTCGAGACAGGCGGGCTGGAATACATCTCGGTCAGAGAAGCGTATTACTATCCAGCTATTACTAAGAGCATTGCTATCCAGCGTAGCAGTGCTGCTGGTCTTCTTGGCACGTTGCCACGGGATACAAATTTGGGTCAAATATTGTATCTATAAGTAGTTAGCCATAAAACGGTCTTCTTTAAGTACTGTTAACTGTTGTATGATATTCTAAATAATTGGCAAATTTTAAAAACCTAAACTGATTGTAATAAGGTCGGAGGTTATATTTTAATTTGCCCATTTGACCAATCGGAGTATTGATTTCTTCTTATGATATAAATGTTCTCTTTTTAAATTCACGCGTAAAGATGGTTGGAAGAACAAGAACATGTTCTCTTTTTAAATTGACGCGAAGAGAGTTGCGCGTAAGGGACTACTTGAAGCTTTTCATAGCTTCATAGCTTTATAGCTTTTCATAGTACTTTTGCCGCGTCTGACTATAGTTTTTATCTCCCCCTGCATTTAGCATAAAACCAGACAATAATATGAAGTTAAGACGTTATTTTACCCATTACCTTAACAATAAATCTTGTTGGTTCTTTTCGCGGAATGACAGCGCTTACGACTGAAGCCATCCTTAGAGTGTGCATTTATGATTTTGTTTTGTGATTTGACAATTTTATGTGTTTGATCCTGTGATGTACCTAAGACGAGTTTTCTATTCATTTTAATACTGTATATATAGACTCTGCTTTTACATAATGCTAGGATTTATATATTGTACGTTGATTTTAGCATTATAACTGCCAATTAGTGTAACAACGGGAAAAAAAGAAAAAAATAAAAGAATGAGTTGACGAAAAACAGTCTCAATTCTTTGTCGGTAGTTAATGCCATGGGTTTCTTTGATGTTTACAATGTACGTGACAATTGTCATGTATGCTGCAGGAATGATATTCCGACGTGTGCGCCCATGACACAAATAGCGATATACACGACAATAGGGATTTGTTTGTGGATATGTAAGCTCAAACGGTGCCGGTTAAGATACATCTGCTAATATGTGCTAGAAATTAACACTGTTTTTGCGAGATGCCCTGCATTATCTACCTGTATCTTGCATTTAAACTGCCTTACAACAACTTTAGCAGCTTATTTCGATAGCGACCAACTAGTTCTTTTGTACGCTCTCAATTATAAGGATCATCAATAGCATTGTGCCTTATGTTAAGAGCATTTACAATGACCATTTGTGAATAACACAGCTGTCATATTTTAAAGAATATTTGAGAGGTATTGTGGGCGTGTGTACCACCATAACCCCATAGCCATAAATCCACGGGGTCCAAAGAGACTGTGGCGCGGCGGCGTTCGCTTGTAACATTAAATGTTCAGTCTCAGTTTTTATCGTTTGTGAAAAGTAACTTTTTCTTTCTTCTTTACTTTCGGACTGCATTTCTATAAAGGCAGTCTTCGCACAGCCGCTTATTAAAGTGCCTCGTCCAGTTTTATAGCCCCACTGTCATCACAGCTTCATTTGCACGAAACCTACTAGTGTTATGCAAAGTACGCCGTATTAATACGATAAATGCCTTCATAACTCATGCTGCTAGATCGACGACATGATGCAGTCTAATGATACAGTCCACAAAAGTAACGTCCCTTATCAAAATGAAATCTTAATCGAACCAACCATGAATTCATAAAACAATTTTAATTGTCATATTTTGCATAAAACGCATTGAAAATAATTTGTTACCGATGAGAGTGGACGATGCCGCTGGTTGCGTCGTGATGCCATGTGGGAGGGGCGCTTCGGTGGACGCGCAACAAAATGTCACTTGGCAACTTGTTGAACAATATTTATTCAATAGCACACCGACTTGAAAGATGGACACTCAAAACTCTTGTGCAGGAAATAGTTAATGACATTCAGTTCTTAGATACACAGTGGTCGAGTATGTTAATATTTCCTCAATGCGTGCCCTCGCCTTCACTACGCGTCAGTTACGGTGATCAATCGATTGAATAAAAAGTTTGACAAATTATGGCGGGCGGTGCGGCGGTCTCTTAAAGAGACATGCTGATGGCGTAAGGGACAAAAAACATGATACAGTTGAAAGTGTGATTGATGGATGGACATGTCGTTTGCACACTCGCCAATGACCCGTGGTATAATTGAATTATAATACCACTATAATTTTTATGCGTGATTTGCATGAACTTTTGGAACGAAGTTCCTTATCGCGCTTTGTGAAAGGGGGCTAGACGGAAAAAATTCTTACGAAAAGTTGTCACGACACTTTTTGACACGACACTTTTTGACGTCACGAGAGAGCGACGTCAGCAAATGAGAGAGAAATATTCGAAAACTGTTCGTCTCGCTTGAATGCGATGTCACTCGAATTTGCACCTTAAAACTACGTTGATAGGATCTCAGCGTCGTTACGATATCACTGCTTACAGTGCGAAGGCGATGAGAGCGGGTAATACGTTCGGGATCACTCCGGCCGAGTTGAGTCGAGTGAATCCGAAGTATTACGAATATTATAATCCGATATATTTTGGATGGTCACTAGAGATATAAGTTGACTGAGAAATATTAGCATATCATAGATGGCCAGATTCTAATACATGAATACGTCAAATATTAGTGATATCTTAACTAATACTAATATATCAGCAACACCACTAGCCATTATTACGCGCGAATTTGCACGGATTGTTTTGTTATGCTAATTTATCTATTGTAATATGTGATAAGCTTGATTGTGTTGTAGTATATGTTTTAAAAAAAACTAAAGTAGTGAAATTTTACTAGCCAAGTGTTGTCACAGTGTTTGTTTTGTTTCACCGTAAAGGTTTGTTTGTTTATTTTTGTTTCTTGTCGTCACGTAGTCGGTTAGGTGAGAAATGGCGGCGTTAATACAAATAGGTTGTTGTCTTACAGATTACCTATTAAATGACTTAACTTAGGTCTCAAAACAATCTTTCGAAAATAAAAAATATATCATTAAACATGGACGGGCTCGTCCCGATATGAAAATTGATTATAGACGTAAGGATGGGTTTTTCATCTTTCACAGTTCTATGTATGATAAATACAATTGGATAACCGGCCGTTGCAAATTAAATAAGTTATTTTGCTTTCCATGTCATGTCCATGTTATTTTGTTTTTCGGGTTGTAGTATAGAAAAATAAATACTGCGGTATTTATTTGTGATGATGATGCTGGCAAGTTAAGTTTCACTTATTTTAGTTCTTTTTTTTTTGCTGTATATTTATAACCCCCGTGTGAGTGACGTGTGCTTCTTGAACTTCGTTCCATCCGGGTGTCCCTTGACACCTCTCAAGTTTTTTTTTCATATGTTTTAAGGTATAACGTTCAAATTGGAGCAAACATTTCTGCGCAGGTATTCTTGCAGTATTTACTTACATCGGAAGTGTAAAAGCAGTGAGCGGCGGGATTCCGTTTGATCGTTAATTTGCCTCGTATCAGCAGCGCAGGAGCGGTCTCACGATATGCAAAACAATCGAGATATACCAGGGAACAAGTTGTGAATGGTTGGCATTGGGCAAGGGGTACAATGAGCACGGTACGATAATTACATATAATAATAATATATCCTCACGCCTTCCCACAAGGGTACCCGAAGGGGTAGGCAGAGGTGTATAGGTAATACCCACACACCCAATTTCCGCCAGAGGTATATTAGGTGCCAACGTGACAGATGGCGAGTCCATCGCCGTTACTCCAGCACGACTATACATACGCCTTTGAATTTCTTCTCAGACGTATGCAGGTTTCCTCTCGATGTTTTCCTTCACCGTAAAGCTCGTGGTATGACTAATCACTGTACTTAAGTTCAGAAAAACTCATTGGTACAGTCGGGATTCGAACTTGCGACCTTTGCGTCGCAGGCAACTGCTCGAACCACTCGGCCACCACGGCATAATAAAAATAATTGTTTATTTGATTGTCCTCTTAAAAGTGTACGTTGAACTGAATGGATAATAATTAGCTTTTAGTTTGTAGATAAGTTTGTACACCGTTAGGTGAGTGGGCAGTCGCGCGTATATCTAGTTGTCGACACTACGTTAAATTTCGCTTGTTTGACTGTTACATTGAAGTGTGTTTTTGTCCCTGTGTACACACCGTAACATGCTAATTATGTACAAAGTCTGTCACAGCAATGTGTGTGTGGCGTTATTAATTGCCTCTTTACGAAGAATCTATTTTCGTTATCAAGAATGAATTTAGATTTTTTTATTAATCATCAATTAATCAAATGTATTAATAGCACGTGAATAGTTGTTTTTTAGTTCGAAGAGACATGTTTATAGCCTAAATATAATTTTAAATGGCAGTGGATAGCTTAATTATGCATTTGATGTGCAAAATAAAGGATTTGAAACTTGGTGATTTAAGCGATGGCGAGTAAAACGTAAAAGTTCTTTGAGCGGGATTTTATATGTTATTAGAATACGGAAATCCAACATTGATGATTGTTGAAGACCGGTTGGAGAATTCAAGGCTCTGCAAACTTCTAAATGTGTGAATGCTAAAGGCATATTAAGTATGCCTATCGCACATATGGCGCCCAAAGCCAGTAAACGCCAGCATTTACCTTACACAGTTTGAAATTCTAAGTGTCGATATGCAAGCTCAAATCCCACATTTCCAAACTCAAGTGAACCTTCATGGGTTAAATAATGATATTAATAATAAATAATACCTTTTACAAATAGATATATTTTAATTTATCTGCATTCTTGTGGCATATCGTCACGTTGAATGGGGTAGGTAACATAAATAAATTATCTAATTAATTCTAAATATTAATTTAAGTACTGTGCAACAACCTTACGTAGCGGTGTTGGTCAAAGCTTTCGTTTACCGATGTGATATCAGTCAAGGCTCTGGTTCCTGTGTCTCGTCGCAGGCACTAGCGTGACGTGATAGCTTTTACTTGAATACATATTTAAGCATATAGTGAATCTACATGAAGAGGAAGAGATCTGTAAGTCAAAAGGGACCTTAGGAAAATACGACACAATTTAACATAGTCCCAAACGCGAAATGCCACGCGCCAATGCGAAACTTGCGTCATGGGGACTGACTAGATGTATACTTAAACTCAGGGTACGAGGAATATCATAATATGAATATAGAAATTTCAAGTAAATTTGCATACATTTTTGACGTTTATTGAATACAATAAATATGATAGTCTGAGTGCCTAGCAAATAACTAAACAAAGCGTACGGTAAATGTACATAATGTACACGACATCGCTAGGGCTTTCATCCTTCTTAAATTAAATAATATCTCAGTAGAAATGACTAAATTTGCTGCCACGGTACGCTCAAATTGATTCATTATTCAAAATATATTCTGTGCTTAGATTTTACACATAAAGCGGCAACACGGTTATCTTTGATATAATTTCACTGTACCTTATACCCTCGTAGCATATTGATGTAGCAGTTAAGACATTCGTAGCCGTTGCTACGTTCACTAAGAAATAGGTTTATCGTTGGCTTGTGCTTCTCCTATTGTTTGTTTCGAGTTTATTGCGATAAAGTACTCGTCTAAATAGTGTCATTGCTTCAAGTGAAACAACATATAATATCAGTGTAATGCAAACTTGTGGCCAATATAATTTAATTGTAGTATAAGCTTTAAAAGGCGTTGTTAACAAATAACGGTGAAGAGAAATATCGAGAGTAAGCCTGCATACATGCTTGAGAAGCGATGGACTCGCCAACTGTCACGTCCCAACGTAAATATATTTCCAGCGAAAAGAGGGTGTGTTACTTCACGCCTTCAATTAAGTTCCGTATATAAAATAAAACAGTATACCGCTAAGCCCCAAATATTTGCCAGCCCTCTTATCACAAGATATAAGGCCTCAATAAGTTGATTGGTTGTGACAATTTATGTGTAGTGTGCAAAATATAAGAGTCATGTCTAAAGAACTATTTATTCTGTATTCAAGGTCAAAAACTTAACGTCGATCCATTTTTTCAGTGTCGTACGATTTGTTAACTAAGCGCGAACATAATTCTCACTTTATGGTACATAAATATTTAACGATCTTTAAAACGTTTTATTTCTAAATCCGGATCAATCCAGATCACGAATTTTGTAGTACCATTATGTAGTATAGTACACATATGATATCATTTGCTGTTTCATTAATTTCCGAAAGGAATAAGCTCAGGAGATGGGTTAGTCACCGCTGAAGAATTTATATTAGTATAAGTTCCGTACATTTATATAAATGTAAGGGATACCTCTTTTTACCTCTATAGTCTATATCCTTTTAACGGTCGACACAAATGCTTTATTTTTAATGTAGCTGTTTGTATAACAAGTAACATTGACAGTTTTGTGACACGTATACAAATTTATTAATTATGCAAATATAGGAATCTGCTTAAAAATCTCTTCCATTACTAAGAAAGGTCCTCGGCTTGCTTCAGAGGGCACGTCAAGTGTCGAAATAATTTTCGCGAAGTGTCAACATATTGACTTAAATATTAACACTGGGCCTTTAAGAGATAACTAGTAAAAGACGGTGCCTTCCAGACAGACTTAAAATTTACTAATTAACAGACGTGATGGGCTCCCTAATTATTATTAGTGTCCCTAAGAACGTAATTGTCTTCGTGTCTCTACTTCGTTTCGAGAAACCTAGTATAAGATGTACAATGCGATTACACGTGAAAGTAATCTCCTGTCAATACCCCTATATTCATAAAGTATGTTTTAAGGTTCACGGTTAAATTATATTTATATTCAAGGAGCGTTAACTACAAATTGATATCGGTTCTAAATCGACAGCACATGTACGGGGCATACAAAGACGAACCACACCACACGCTGTCGCTTTATGAATACAAATAGTGCGTTATTTTGGAAGGAAGGTACTATTTTGGTTAAATAGAGGACGCGCTTTTAATTGGAACAACGGAGTAATATCCAATGAGGATTGATGCTGCTTAGACCGCTTGTCCCTCGAAACCCACGTATTTTCCGGAGGTAATAAACGAGCAGTCGAGGCGAACTAGAGCATGACAGACTGTCCACAATCAGAATTCTACTGGGCTATACATATATGACCATGTTACTGCATACTACCTAATGGAGTAGAGCAATTTGCATTGTATTGGTAAAATTATCTCAAAATAGTAGAAGGGAAGATTTCTATGGGTATTCTGTCAGCATGCGTGTGTATAATCGATAACGAACGGAAAACTACTGTCTTCTTTAACATAGGCAAAAACTGATTTTATTTAAAAATTTATGTCATATAAATATACTATGTGAATAAGATTTTTGTCGCTCGTTTGATAATTAAATAAAATCAAAATGGTAAGCCTGTCGCTACCAAAGCGTAACGATTAAATACAAATAAAAAACCGGTCAAGTGTTAAAGCGATTCGCAACTTGAGAGATCCGTGGAGTCGTTTTGATATAATTTTTTTATTTAAATTAAAATTGAGATAGAAAAATATTTATTTTGTGAGCAAACTGGCAATCCATTCGCTCTGCCTACCTATATGTTCGCACGTCAATGCATTTTATTTCAAATTTGAACCAAATAATATTTTTTTTTAGGATCGACAATTTAAAAAATATCAAAACTCATCTGCATAAAAGTCAACTTATAAATGCACCAAAAGATTGAAACAAGATTAAATGAAGAAAGAAAAAAGGTGAAATCAGCATAATAAAAATTGAGGGGGCGAGATAATATTTATTTTGTTAATACATTTTTAAAAAGAGGTATGTAAGTCAAGAGAGAACTGGCGCTCTATACTCTCTGCCTACCCCGTTAGGGACTCGGTGTGATGATATGTATGTAATAAATTTTCTTTTGATTTATAATTGGCAACGATGAGTGGATAAATTATTTGCCTAAAGCCAAGTAATATTAAAAGCAAGGTTATCGTCTGAACGGCCTTGTGCTATCTCAAAAAGTAGCTATTTAGTTATCCATCATCAGTTTTATATTATGGCAATTATAGATACACAAATGACTAATGGTGTTAAAGTTCACAAAATGAATGTTAAACTATTTGCATTGGAAGATCCGCAACGAAATCACATTGGTATTAAATGGGATTGGCTTTTAAATTTTCGGATATTTATTGGTTTTACATGAAAGCATTTTAAATTATATTTAAGTTTTTGCTTGAAATTGCCCCGCGGATGCGTGTGATATCAGGAAAATATTAATCTTTTTGTGTAGCAAAAACCATAGAGAAATTTATTTTTTATTTCTGTTTTCTATGGACATAAAATATATATTTTCTTATTTTCCAAAATTCCCACTCAACATATAAACCAATCCAAAAGATTTAATAATTATTTGAAATGTCATGAATATGTCTAAGGAATTGTGTAAGTTAGATTAAATTTAAAACAAAAGGCACAATCTGTTATAACGTGTACATTATTTAAAAAAAAAATAATGTAAAGAACAATAACAGTAAAAGAGTAAAAAGGAATGCCGAAACCAGGGATCGAACCAGGGACCTTTAGATCTTCAGTCTAACGCTCTCCCAACTGAGCTATTTCGGCCGTATCTCACTTGATGAAATTATTCTTAGGTATGAACGCATACTATGATTGAATTTATGATAATTAATTTAAAGCGAAGCTGAAACCGTTGAGTATTACCTCATTTTAGTAATACTCACGCAGTAATTACTTACATGTTATTTATGTATAAATCTGTAGAATTAACTGAATAAAAAATATATGGATCTCTATGATAAATTGCATTCAATACTTTCAGTAGTTTTGGGTGAAAGTGGAACATATATCATAAACGTATTAATAATAAGGTAGAATTGTAAGTTTGGATGTAAAAAGTAAAACGATTTCAATTACAATTTCACCAATAGGTACCTACTCAGCTTGGACATCAGGGTATGCGTCGACTTTGACCATAATTAACTCGTAGGAAACTCGTAGAAAGAAATGATACTGAAAGCGTTCTTCATTTATTTTTACTTCCCCTACTATGTCATAAGAATTGTGACTGGTTTAATCGGTTGTAGGTAAAGTAATATAATTAAGTAAAACATGGTTTAAAAGGGACATTCGCTTGTACATTATTTGGGATCAGTGACGAAAGATTAAAATAGATTTGGTTTCCAGTGTGAAGATACATTCACCCTGGAATAAAGCTAAAATAACTTTGGTCGAACAATGAACGATGAGAACGTTGAAAGGACTTCAAACTAGTGAGTATTTGAATATCGGAATGAGACTGATGAAGGTGAAAGAGGACTGCAAATCAACAGACTAATAGAGTTCTACCTACCTAGTGTTACCTTATAAAAACTATTTTATATAATATACCCTCACGCCTTCCCACAAGGGTCCCCGAAGGGGTAGGCAGAGGTGTATAGGTAATACTCACACACCCACTTTCCGCCAGAGGTATATTAGGTGCCAACGTGACACTCAAGCACGACTATACATACGCCTTAGAATTTCTTCTCAGACGTATGCAGGTTTCCTCTCGATGTTTTCCTTCACCGTTAAGCTCGTGGTGTGACTAATCACTCTACTTAAGTTCAGAAAAACTCATTGGTACAGTCGGGATTCGAACTTGCGATCTTTGTGTCGCAGGCAACTGCTCGAACCACTCGGCCACCACGGCTATTTTATCCTGTTTTATCTTTTCTAAATCTGCTTATCTTTTATAAGTATTAAGTGAATGAGGATTTTAAATTATGTATGTATATCAAACTGCATTTTGAAGGGAAATCTGTGTTGTGTCATTTCAAACCACAGATGTTATATCTTCTCATCACACGGAATTCGGTAATATCTTGACATTTCAAAATGAAACAATAAAACACGATGAAAATTCCATAAAACCAGCTCAAGTCGCCATCCAGTTTCGCAATCAACATAAATGGCCAATAAATTATTGTTTCGACAAATAGTTATTGGGTATCCACACGGGCACTATATAAATATCTTCGGAATTTGCAGTAATATGTCAAATAAAACGTAACTAATGACCTATAATTAATTAGGTATACTTTTGTTTATCACATACTTATCAATTATAATATGGTCCCAACAAAATTGTATATTATTAGTTGTTAATGATTCCAACATGTTCGCATGCTAATATAGTCGTGTTTAGAATAATCATACAATTCGTCGACTTTATACCTTAAAACGAGCATCAATTAATTCTGTTACTGGCTTCTGGTTTCTGGCCGTTTAGGTAAGCGATAGATATTAGCAGTGAATCCAACCCAGTACTACGTTCTTGGAGAATGGACACATCTAGACTGGACTTGATGGAATCTGGGTTGCAAGTGAAAAATTACTTACTCTTCCATGTATCCTGATGACGAATATATTAAGCTATCAATAGACAAACGAAAAATAATATTTGAAAAGAAATACAGAGGCGTACACGAATGTGCCTAAGAGAGTTAGTCTAAATACATAATGGAGAACAGATAGTGTTGTGCGGGTGATCTTAAGGGCTAAGCATGACAGAATACTTACACCACTGAAAATAAATGTTACATAGGGATTTAAATGATAGTTAATATTATAGCTATGATATTGATTTATCTAAATGCTCTCATTATAAGGTAGTTATCGTCGGTTGATCAAGCACTTTTATCACCGATCTTGCGATCTCGTTTTCTTTCGTGTGTCACCAAGCAACTCCCATGATTCGAGTTTCTCTCAGGTTAAAATTTGTCATTTTATTTATTAACCGACTCAAGACTAGTCTATTGACACATAATATCTGCTATTTTCTGGGCTAAGGCCAAAGAAAGTGGCACAAAGGCCCTTTGATTGGAAAATTTATTTCTTTTGTTGTTGAATTTTTGGATTCTAAATTGACATTTGCATTAAGTTATGATGACATCTCTACGGTATTTGATACCTAATCATCGAATAGAATTCCGAAGATTGTAATAAATGATAGATTTTCAACACAATTATGTTTGTTTTGAGTTATGGATTTGTCCATAATGCTACAATAATGTTTTTCGACTATCCCTTATTTTGGAATATTATCTTTAGGCGCTTATAATACTTCTACTATTCTATGCGCAGATATTACATGCTTTTTCTTTATCTTCGAACTTCTTAATGGTACTTGGGGATTCCGTGATATTCACATAATTTATGATAGAAATACTACTCCACACTTAATAACTTCAAGACTATACCAGAGCCAGAATGCACATGCATCATACACTTCTGAGAGCTTAGATCCTGCTATTAAGTCACGGACTTTACTTATCTCTTTTTTAATTTTTAAGTCAGCACTTTTATTCCAAATTTATTGCATTAGTAAAATGACTTTTTTAATTGCTAGGCAAAGTGCCTTCGGGGAACTTTTTCAACTTTTGTAAAATGGTCCGACCAGATACCAGACGCCTGACAATTCTGAGGTGCTAAGAAAACACAGCTTAGGGCACACTGTGGGGTTGGGATCTCGGCTTAGAGCGTTGCTAGTTCTCGAGCTACGGAGCTGAGTTGGCCTGGAAATTTACCTAATAATCTAATCCCTTGCTTATAATGCTTATTTCCATACCACGTCCTTTAGACTAATGCGAAGGTTTATAAACACCGTATGGGTCTCATCACCCCGGGCGGTGGCGGCGCCTATTGGTCAAGGTTCACTTATGAATATTCAAATAACAGCTTCTGTCTACGATTCTTCTAACAGATTCTAGCTAAAGATAGGTTCTTATAATGGAATTGTAAGCAATTTTTTGCCTATGTCCTTAAAAAAAGGCCTATTTAATAAAACAATATTTTGTTTATTTTCCAATTTGTAGTTCCTGAGATAAGCACGTTCAAACAGACTTTCTATGATATCAGTGTAGATTATTTTAAAAAGATTCTATGATTATTTTGATTTCTTATTAAGTTTACCGTTTCTTATTACCTTTACACTATCCTTAACACTGATATTATTTACCAGTTTATACTATGTTTTTTCAAAAAAATAATGATTTTGATTATGATTATATTCTTCTATCTTTAAATTTCTTCTCAGACGTATTCTATGTAGGTTTCTTCAAGGTGTATTCCTTCACCGTAAAACGCATCGTGTGATTCAGTGAAGTTCAGTAACTCTCAGTGCAATCTAGATTATCTCGATCTCGATCTCGATCTTTGCGTTGCAAGCAAGTACGCAAACCATTCGGCTACCATGGCTCTCAATTGTAATAATAATAGCAGAGCCCCGAACAATATCTGAATGTGCTCTCACTAGATGGCTGGATCACGGGCCTCAAGCTATGCTCCTGGAGACGCGTCGTATCTTTCTCTGAGAGCCCTAGCAACCGGTAGCTTGGACCCTGAGTCTGATACTGGTAGGTAATTTTTTATAATTCGAAATTGATTTCATTAAATATAATAATAAAAAAAAATACTTCGCAGAATGTTAAGCCTAAGCTTAGAATAGAGATTTCAGTGCAAGGTACCTTATGGTTCCGTGGTCAAGCAGGTATGTTAATGAAATTGGCGAAACTAAATATTTTCTGTTTATCAATCCGACTCAATAATGTCGACCGGGTATATTTAAGGTATTATTTATACTGCCTCCACATCATAACATAAATTATTATAACATTTTACACATATGGATTTTATGATCCACTTATGCATTTGTTTTCTAGTTTTATGGCAGTTGAAATCGTACGTTTTATTGAAAATTTATTTAACACCAGTATTTGGTATAATATTGCCAAAACTGTAGGTTCGAATCCCATCCATCCAATTTTTCTCAATGAAAGTCTAGTGAGTTGTCACATCTAAACTATGTAAAAATAAGGAAGCTAAAAAAGTAAGGAAACTGGTTCACATTTTCAAAGAAATTCTCAGATATATGTAAGGTCGTCTCTTATATAGGTACATATATGAGGTATGTTCCGTTCAGAATTGAAGTTGCCCAACGGGACAAAAACCTCCATCTTACAGAAGATCTCGGCCAAATGGTGGTACCGAGAATTTTACATGCAATAGCTAGCAGCCCGCTAGCAGAAGGGGACCATTCATCCTATATGTTACTACCACAGAAACTACCCTAACTATCAAATAAGTTAGGGTAGTTTCTGTAACTGTCTGCTAACGAATATAGGCGTATTCACCACCTTAGTAGTTACCAGAAGCAAAAAAGATACAAAACAGAAGCGTGAATCGAATTACTGACCCCAACTTCGCAGTCAGCTCTGCTTTATCAAAACCTACCCGGCTCGACCGTCGTCGAACAGAGTAGGTACATATGAATCATAGTTAAGATTTTCTTTAATTAGCGATTAAGGTTGACGTCAAGCAGTCTGACTAAAATTTACGTAGAAAAGATTTCTATGAACATTCGATAAATCAAGATAAAGTTGACTGATTCTGGGGAATTAAACAACGCCTACACACATTCATGTTTACTATGACAGGGTCAATCTTTTACCTTAAACATCAACATTTGTTTACTGTTACTCATTGTTATCTAACCATATTACCAGCTTGGTATGTTCAAACAGGAATTGGGTCTTTGCAGTAAATTCTATGACTACAAATGAGGACTTGGGTTCTATAAAGAACTAGATTTAGACTAGAAGAGCGGCAGTCCAAAGCATCCTCTAGACTTATCGACCTCTTTCGTTTCACCCACATTCATCAGACTTTTAATACATATTGTCTCTGTTACGATCCTGGAGTGTTTGATCGATTTGATCTAGGTTTTCTAGGTCTTCCTCTGCCTCTTCTTCAAGACTTCTGTTTCGCTATCGCAGAAAACAAAAGCGTCTAGTACTTGACATTCCTATTAATTATTCTGTTAAGTATAACCCAATAATTTATGTGCATGTAGGTACAGTAATCCGAACCGCTCGCGTGACACCGAATGTGGGTGAACACGATCCTCGAACGGGGTTGGGGTCATTGAATTAATCCATTTAATACGAAGCCTCTGAACGTCACACTACTCTGTATTATACAGTAATTTTGCTTTAGTGACTGTTTGAAGTGTTTTTAGTATGTTTAAGCCATTATTATATATAGGTACTTTTGTATTTTGTATGGGTTTTTGGTCAATAGCAGCTTGGTCATTTGGGAGTTAAGTACGAGTATGAAATCTTATATTTACACAGATTCTACAAGGTACCTGCTTGTTTGGTAACTTAGTAAACCTTTAGACTTGGAACCAAACAGGTCAGACACCGCGCGGTTTCACAGGAGTGGAATGAAGTCTTCATTGTGGATTTCCCTAGGGACTACAGTATGGAGCTCTTAAAGTAGGTTGTGAAACGATTTCCACAGGTTAGCAACGCTCTAGTGATAACTTTGATCTTGCAAGTCCATAGGCGGTGGTAACCGCTTAACATCTGACGGATCGCGTACTTTTTTGCCACCTTAGTGGTAAAAGCCACTGCCAACTAATTGTTTCACTTAAACTTATTCAAATGATAAAAAAGACCATAAAACCATATTATTTACCCTCGATATATCGAGCTATGTATGTCCATATATAAATGGTCTGGGCTAGTGGTTAGAGCTCTAGACTGCGAAACTTGAGGTCGCGGGTTCGAATCCCACTGAGGGCAGATATTTATGAAGGACACGAGTATTTTACTATAGTCTTGGATGTCCTATGTATTTATGTAATCTATAAAAGTAAATATATCGTTGTCTAGTTAACATAACACAAGCTTTGCTTAATTTGGGGCTATGTCAATTTATGCGGAATTGTCCTGATTTTATATAGGTACCTATATACATTTATAAAGCTATGACGAGACCCGCAATAAATTTCATAGAAATGATTAGCGAGTGGCAAGGACAACGAAATGACAAAGTTGTAATCAATTTTACACAAAAACTTCATTTAGCCGGTCTAGATTCTGCGAACCTTATCTTGGCATACTTTCTAATGGTAAACGTCTGTGTTTTATTTATTTTGCTCTCGGTCCCACCCATACCCGGTTATACCCAGCATGTGTGTTATTAAAATCTATTTCTGTACCAAATTTCATCGCCTCTGTTCAATTGTTGTGGCTAGATTGAGTAACAAACATCCTCATAGTTTTGCATTTATAATGTAAGTAGGATTGCACCGGAATTTCCTAAAAATTATTTTTCCTGGTAATCTATTAGTAATAATTTAAATAAAACTGATCTCTATTCCAATCCAGATCCAGTGTCGTAATACAGAAAGGTCGTTCATAAGTTCGCGACGTTACTCAATTGCGTATTTTCCTTTTATTTAATCGTTTTTTGGTTTTATCCAATTGGATCTCAAAAGGGTGGATAGGAGGATTTAAGTCCATACCACTAAGGTTTGCTACCTTAGTGGTATGAACTGCCATCGGACATAATATATGCTTTATTTACTCGAATGTTTTATCCTCGAATCTCTTATTCGGGGTGCTAGCTCCATTCCTCCCCACACCCCATCCACGTCAGTCGAGTCTATTCTTATATGCAAGACCCCGTTGAGGCAAAAACTGGTTGACGGCAAAATCTTACTGTTACCTGTAGGTAAATATTAGAATAAGGTAATTGTAGAAGCTATTGACTAGTAATTAACTTCGACCGATTAAATGACTAAGTTCGAGTATTTACCTAATAGCACAAGTAAAATATTGAATGTGATGTTAACATGTTTTAGGAAGCGCAAACTATTCTTATTCTTATAAATAATATGCGGAAGTTCAAGGGTAATCCCCAAATTTTAATATTTTAGTTTAAGGCTTTTTATTGATAGAAGTACGATCAATGGACATATTTAGGTTTCATCATTATTTGGTTTAAATTAAAACCCTTGAGGTAACAAATTGTACACTTAATTATACATATGAATATGGGCGGAAAAGTTTAGTAAGACAAGAGAGAACTGGCGCTATACTCTCCCTGCATGCCCCGTGTGGGACTCGGCGCGATGATCAAATTATATATATACATATTACATACGTTTGGTGCTGCAAGGGTCCTTACCATGTCCACCTTATGCGATCCTTTGAACTGTGGAGATACATCGAAGCCCATATTATGCCTTTGATGTCGTGGTTGCGGACTTCTCTACGATGTGTTGCTCATTTAGAACTACTCGCTACTCGCACTGATTATTTTTCACTACACCAGCGTACGTGTACATTGATTGTACACGTATCGTTCTCGAACTATATTCATTATCCATGGAATAAACAAAATATAATGTAAAAGCTTTTTAAAATAAACATGATTTTATTAACTTGAGCACTCGACAATAATGTGAAAAAGGGTTCATGGAATTAAAATTTTCCATTAACTTTGTACTTGCTTGGTGTTAAATGGCGCGTGGGCGTCACTTGGACTTCGAGTGAAGGATTTTGTCAAAGATCAATATTGTTTTGAAGGCATTTATTTAAAAATAACGTACGTATCAACAAATAATATTTAATCGCTTTGTATAATTCTAGAATGGGATTATATTTCTATTTTTCGGAATCATATTGAGAAACAGGAAACTAATTGTGTTTTTTTTCATAGACTCGGCGTGATGATATGTATGTATTTGTAGCTGCACTCTTATCAGTCATCACGCTTGACTTAGAAACAAGGAGTTTCGTTCTGAAAAGAACGGTTGGATAAGAGCGGCAGCATCAGCCAGCTGAGCACAGTGCGCACCGACGCGTTGTGCTGAGCTGGCTGTAACATTATTGAAATATGAAACAATACCCATTCCAGGGCTTATACTAAATGGCTGGACTACCTCGCGGATGGTCAAAATGACCTGAGCGTCAAATAGCTGGTCTCCAATTCAGGTCACCACGTTGACAACATGGTCGTATAGCAGCTTGATGAATAACGCTTTATTAGCAGAAACGGTCGAAAGCAATTCCGTTACATCAAATGATCTTTTGAATACTCTATCTATATTCATATGGCCGTTCTATGTTGCGGTTTTCATTACATATCCGAATGTAATTGTTCTGGCGTGCGGTCGCGGCGTGCCATCCTAATAACCATATACTCTACCTCCGACGTGTCGAACCTTGATTATGTCAGATAAATGTCACCTTTATTGCGCCACAATATCGCTATTATTAGTCACCGGTTTCCATAATACCATCCAAGACTATTTTCTCGAATATCTCGGTGTGTATTTTATTTAGCGTCGCTAAATTCCACGATTGGTGTGGCTAGAGTGAAACGTGTAAACGAATAAATTATAATCTGTTCTCGACACCGATGGCACAATTCCTTCCTTTAATATTATGTCATTAACTGAACGGTCCTATTGCTGTTTATATTTGCATTGTAATTAAAAAACACAGATTTGACAAGACGTGTGTGAAAATGTAGTGTTGTTAGCGGTCCGCTCGTGTCGGCGCATTAATTTCGTTATTGGCTAAGGCTTTGGTCAGATGTGAGCTTGGGAGCATACCATGGCCCTATTTGATGTAGCCACTCTGACGTCTGCACTTTGCTCAAAACTCAACTAGACTAAGAGTAGAAGTAAATGACTTTGTTAAAGTGGGTACCTGGATTTGTCTTGACTTATACTGTCCGAGGCCATAAGACCTAAGGAAAATGTCGACAAAGAATACCTAATTTACTTATTAGAGGAGACGATATGAGGAGAGAGAAAATGTGGGTATATGTATTTGTATTTACATATATTACAATTTTCACGATATTAATATATTTAAATATCGAATGTTTACTAGATTATTTAGTTCATGAGATATATCTCCGCCATTAAGAGGGTGTTGTTCCTCTGCTTATCTCTTAGGCGACCCTTGTGGGAAGGCGTTAAGATATAATATTAAGGCTATTTAAGCTGACGAAGCGACATGCAGTCAATGCCGTTAATCAACAAAAATAGGGCACAGCATTTGCATTGTTTATACCTATAGGGTTCTGAAAAGGGAATATTTACACTCCTTTCTTACTGGAGGTATCTTTACGTGCCAATGGCATAATACTTAGTCTGTATATTTTTTTTATTGAAGTTATTGAAGTTATACTTCTTTAGGCGCGTTATGAAAAAATTATGAGAGTGAAATTTTAAGATGCGCGCGCACCTGTGACACAAAATTAACAGTATGAAACCGTCTGCTTAACCGCTCATTAAGTCTCGAAAAAAAAGCTACTAACAAAATAGGAATTGAACCTCGATATTAGTCGCGCATGTTGGTACGCTCGTCACCTCTGATCACTGTTTTCATATTTATAATATTTATCAACATGTCTCTAGTTTATACATTCAGAACACGTGTTTGAGTTTCATACAAGTGCGAATTATATATGTGCTAATAAATTATATTCAGTAGTGATTTAAATTGAATATTTTGATTGATATTACTTACTATTTGTGAATATTAGTGAAAAAAATTGTGCTTATATACTTTTTTTTATTGTAATTAATTATTTGCATGCAATTAAAAACTATTTTTTAATGATGCCAAAGAAGTATAACTTCTCACGCGCGTACATAAGTACACGGGTTAGGTTTTATTATACTCTTCTCTTTTTTCCATTTCTCACATGAGCAGTGGCTGCAACAGAGCCGCAAGCTGTCTTATAATGCCTCAACAATCTACGTGCATTTTTCCATCTTTAATCCTAAGCACAGTTGGTATCAACTCAGACAATTTGTGGAACCGTAAACGCTAAACGATACTAACAATTTGGAATTACATTTCAAGGGATTACCGAATTATTAATCATCAAGCTGCTTATCTCAAAAACTTGAAGTTCTTGTGAATTTATTTATCATCGATGTCATCGAACTTAACGTGAATGTATGAGGTAAAGGTGCTAATGCAGTGGGAATTTAAGCAGACCCTTTGTTGCAGACTGGCTTATTGTCTTAACCTTTACCTGTAGCTTTTCCTGTACCTTTAGCTTTGATCAAGCGCCGGAGATATATTAAAGTGCCAACGTGACAGATGGCGAGTGTGCGGCCGCCTCACAAGAACGACCTTACGTACACCTTTGAATTACTACTAAAGTATATGCACGTCACGATATTTTCCATCTTCGTAAGCGCTCGTGCCATGAAAAATCAATGACCCTAAGCTAGGAGCAAATAGTATTTGAATTTTGAATCTTGTAATTGATAAAAACTTGCCGGCCACCACATCTCTGAATAACGAATTGTGCCGGTCACGTGGCAATGCACACTCTTTAATCTCAAACACCTTAGTCAGCCATTGTGAATCTCGTGGCATCATTAACAGATCCATTACGTTGTAAATTTACCCATATTCCTCTTGACCGTGTCCGCTAGAAGGATAAGGTCGCATGCACTCGCCGGTTTTATGGCATATCTATATTTGCACAGTGGTCGTGGAACGGTGCTAAGGCATGCACTCCACAAACAAACTTAGGGCTTGCAAAACAAGACATTTGACTTAGCACAATGGGAGTGAAATTTTTGTAAACAATTATGCGATTGCTTGCGAGTACTTATATTATGTTCGACACGTGAGAACATAAAATATTTGAGTAATTTTAGTTTTATGTTTGTAGAAAAAGTTGGTGCGACATTAACTCAGATGATATGACTATAAGCGGACCAGTTTAAAAAAATTGCTTACGCTACGTTTTGAGGTACTTTTCGTTACATGAACCATTATTAAGGTCCTTGCACAAACACAATAGCTTCCTTTAGACCTAACAAATGTCATTTTTAAAATTACAACATGGGGTTTGTAAGAAGGCTTCCGAGTTCCCAGACGTATTTGCATCAAATGTATAAAGCATCAAATATCAAACGGCGACGACTTTACTTATACGAGTACCCATACATAAGTATGTGAGTTATTCCAAGTACACAAACCGATGGGTTTTCCAGACTAAATCAGAGTCATTTTACCAAAGGCAATTACTTTTCTTCCAAGGCGTCTTTAATCTCAAATCTGAGAGGTTCATCGGTTTTAAAATGTCACCGAAATATATATTTGCCAAAATATGCGCGTTATAAAAGGGTGTAAAACTTTTTATTTTTCACCCTCGAAGAAACACCTAATAACATGGAAAGATTTCCTTCAAACTTCCCTGAAAAAGTACTTCCTTTAGGTTTCATGTTCTACGAAATAAGTGATAGACATATATTTATATATATATATATATATATTTATCATCACTTCATAGTCAGAGAGAGTAGAGTGTCTGTTCCCAGGTGCTCTACGAGTCGGCCAGTCCCTCACTGAGCAGAGAGTAGAGCGCCAGTTCTCTTAAGACTTACGTCTTTCGCTTCATCAACAGTCATTAGTCTCTTCATACATCACCCAGTCGAGAGTTCTAACTACGTAGTAAATAATTTCTTGTTATTATCTTTGAATCTTCTTTGTATTTTATTATTTAAAGCACTTGACATCAATGCTGACACTTAATGTTAAACACATTTTTTTACATTATAACACAAAGAGTGCATATTCGAATTCCGACTGTACTCCAAGTACTTAAGTACAGTGATTAATCACACAACTAACTTTATGGTAAAGGAAAACATCGAGAGGAAACCTGCCTACGTTTACCTAGGTTACGTGCTTGAGTAACGGCGATGGACTCGCCATCTGTCCCGTTGGCGTCAGGAAGGTGGATGTGTGGGTAATACCTAAACAATTTCGCCTACCCCTTCGGGGATCCTTGTGGGTAAGTGTGAAAATATATATATTGGTACAACTTGGCAATGCTTAGCACGCCTCCGCCACGCACGCACGCCTCCTCCAAACACGCGGTTTGGAACTGATATGGAATTTATTTACCATTTTCTCCCTCATTGTAGTTATTTTAATTCTTAAGTTATAGAGTTTCATAACGCATGTAAATTTATGAAATTAAATATGTTAAATTCAGTTATCATTTTTATATCGGTACAAATATTAACACGAAAAAAAAAACAAAATTAACTACCTACAACTATTACCTACTCCCAAATCTTTTGTTTAATTAATAATAACAACCGAGTTGATAATATGAATGAGGTCATAATAATGACCGAATAATTTTTAAATTGAAATGCCAACTTATTATCTTACTGGTCACTTATTAGCTTAATCAATTTACAGTGTATCAAAGAGGTTATCAGGTGTGTGCAATGTCACTAAATATAGGTACCTGTATGACTAAATCGCGCTTAGGTAATACATTCGTCAATAATTATTTCTGCAAACTTCTGCTCCTTTCATTTCTTTTTTAACATTGTTGATAAAATTTGCTTATAATCTTTACATAACCTAGTATTGTGCACTCTAGAAGCCTTCGCCTTTATGATTGGCCAAATGGTTACTAAGCAGGCTTTTAAAATATTTACACCTAGTGTGTTGGATGTTCTTACATCTTTGGATATGCTTGGAGAGCTGTCAAGAAATTGACTTTCATCATGAATACTGCTTTCAAAATCACTGTTTATTTATTAGAAAGGACTGGCTGGACGGGAAGAACCATTCGAAAGTTTTTGATAGTTTTTATGTTAAAATGACAATTGTCTCGCCTAGCCATAAACACGTAACAACACACTTATTATGCAATAATTTAGATATTATCTAACGCGGTTTTCATCGCATTTCTTTCCTTTTTTACATTCTCTCTGCCAATAAAATACGATTATTATGGGAATACGTAGATACTATAGGAATCCTTTTAATGACAAGTGAATAATCAAAATGGTTCTCGGCTTTATTTATCGTCCCTTCACTTGAGACAATTGATCAGAAGCGTAGTTAACACTCTGTATAAGACCATTTAAGTCGTTACAACTGTTGTAACAGTCACTTTTAATGGTCAGTTTCGGCCAAATGAATGCGCCAAGATTCCAATCACGCCGAGTCGGAAGGTCTGAAGTAATTTGTCACCTCATAAGAAACAGATTTCACAAACTCTGACTCACTGTACTCAGAAATCCGGCATCCATTCTCCAAGTGAACTGGGCCAGACGAATCTAATAAGTTCATTGACACATCGATATTCAGTGCAAGCAGTGCATCAGAGGAACTGAGGAATTCACTGCCATCGTCAATCTTTTCAAATGCCTACTTGTGAAGGACCATTATATGGATTCTTAATAGCAACAATTTCAATATTTATTGATTCTTTGAGAGAGATGTGTTCCAGTCCACTGCTCACGATAGGTGTTTCTCTTTAGTTATATATCAAGCGACAGATCTATTCGTGATTACTGGTCTGCTCCCTTAGGTATTAGCATCATAAGGTAAAAGCTTTATAGCATCCCTCAATTAATTGAGTATTAAAAGAAAAACTATTGAACGAAGCATACAAATAAATATAGACCACATGCCAATGGTGCCATATTGCATTTGCCACGCCATATATGAACACAGATACACAGTGTATTGAATCATAAACGCAACTCTATTTTTATTAGCCAGTGTATAAACATTTATATTTCGAGTGTTTATGATGTGTTATTATTTGAAGACATCAACGCTACGGCTCTATAGCCGTTGCCTCTAATGGCTACTCTACGCAATGTTTTCCTTCTGACTTTTAGCAGATTGAAGTGGTTTATCTTGTTGTATCGTCATTAATAGTTCACCGTTTCCGCCTGTCAATTTGTCAAGCACGACAGCGCTTATTCGTTATTTTAGCACGAGCTCCTGTGTTAGCTTGCGTAAGATCCAAAATTAATGCGACATCACTGGAAAGGGCAACGATAATTTTGAGATTTGTCAGTGATAAAATAAAATGCGATCGAGAGACTACAACCTCGCACATTGTACGGATTAAACTCGTGTTACCCTCGAAGGCACCGTCTATGACTCTCCCCACGATAGGAACAGGTAGCGTCAAGTATGTAAATGAAAAATCAACGGGGTATCACGAACGCGAAGAAGACTGTAATGTTATGTTGTTTCATGAATCGAATAATGACGTATTTGTGGTGTACTTGTTAGAAGATGCTTACAGGTATGTGTAGAAGTAGGTAAAGTCGTGTCTGAGAGAATGCGATATCCTTGCCATCTGGCTCATTGGCACCTAAATATTACGCCCGGTGAAGAAGAAATTGTAGTTTTCTGCTTTCCCTTCCAGGACCCTTTTATGAAGATATGATGAAATGTTTTTCTCACAATTATCTATGTGTCTGGTCGTGAATCATGACGTATGATCATAGTTATTGTGTGACACACATTGGCTACGTAATCAAATGACAGTACAAATTGATGACAGTACAAAACCACAGAGTTCTGCTAATCGACGATATATAATTTCAATTGAATTAGCTTCGTACCTATATTACGTATTGATAAAACGCTGGCGCCATAAGGGTATGTGATAAAATAAACGATTGAGAAGATAAGATACACCGACCGTTCAGCCAGTCCATATTTTCATCATGTGAAAGTAGATAACTAGATATACTTGCTGAACAAACTTATATTTACCTAATTACCACAGAAACATAGTTTCAGTACGATTACTGCGGACCGAATACATATTTTTCCCCTTTTTTCGTATGATTTTATTTATTTACATACACTGAACGTTGGAGTTCAGTGAAAGTGGTTGAAAAAAGTTAAAAGGAATATTTAAAGCAGACTTAATATAAATAAGAATAATATATTTGACTTAACACATGACAAATGTATTTGATAATTCTTAACAATAATCGAATTGAATAAAACGTAATTCCTTGTCGATGACAAGAGAGACATAATAAGTAAATACTGTTAGCACGCATAAGAAATTCGTTGCGTTTATTCTTAATAACCATGAGCTGTACATTCCTTACTCGCCAAAGATTTATGATAATAATATGTATATATGTGATAATACAAGTTCAGTGCGTAGCCACAACAGATATAAAGTTTGTCGTAGCTATGTTTGTCGAATGGCGCCTGCTATATGTAATTGTTCGAACAAACAAATACACACAGCGGAGACGCCTGATTTACTAATGTACCCAGTTTTAGCACTTACACAATCCGCTACATATGATACTATTCACGTCTAGACGAGAATAAAATAACCCACAAACATGCGCTTCCGTGAGCTTTTAAAAATATCTCAATTTTCCCGTTTCCAATCGAAGCCTTTTACTTTGATATTAATCTGAACTTTGTGAGTTCATATGCTTCCCGAATCAATTTTAGGCATGTATTTCTATTAAGCCTTTACTACTCAGGACTCCAGGACCATGAAGAGCTATTGCAATACAAGGTATCAATAGAACCCGATTCATTATCAATAGAAGTCGTATACATCTGTACGTTTCACGCTCTTGATGATGCTACAATTTTGAATAGCAATTCATGGTATAGCCCTAGGCTTTATCTCTTTTCTCTTCTCTTTCGGCACTTCTCTGGTTGGCACTCGATCTTACTCGACACTCCACAAGGACTACTACAACGTAACAGAAAAACGCGAGTCATTACATTTACTCATTTTATTTCTTTCTGTTATAATTGTCTATTATAACGGAAAATGTATGTATATCCTCTCGTATGTGCCATTATACCAAACTAATGATAAATATCGTTCTTGACTGTTTTGGCGGACGGCTTGCATTATGAGAACATCATAATTTTAAGATGGAAATGAACTTACCGCGAATAAAATCGCATGCAGAAAGCTAACCATTTACACAACTTAAACGAAATGTATTTGAAATGCATGTTTATTTCAATTCAATTCTCATTGAATTCCAAAACAGCTGCAATAAACATCTATTATTTGATCGTATAGTTTTGTTCTAAGACATAATATTAACACGCCAAGCCCATCGCATGTACCATTTTACTTCGGAATTATTTTTAAACAGTCTGATCAAGGTAGTTAAGTAATAAGATTTGCGATTATTAATTTAGATAAATAATGCTACGGCCGCGGTGGCCAAGTCTCTTAAGTACCTAGTCAGCGACCAAGTTAGCATTGTAGGGTCAAACCTACATGATACATGAATGAGTTATTTACAAATATTTTTCACCCCACGAGATTAACGATGGAGGAACACATCGCGAGCCCGAAGGACTGCTACAGACTCGCCCAATCAAGGCGCCTAAATTTATCTTCGGTAAAAGGTAGTTCGGTAAAGGTACAAGGCTTCTTCTACAAGGGTATCATGTAAAAATAATAATATATAGGTATATATTTTACCAACTTCCCACACAGGTTGCCTAAATGGTAGGCAGAGGTGAGTTGCACATTCTTTTCAATCTTGGTGAAAATAATCACTTTGCATTCGATCAGATAAAACTCATTCGTACAGTCGGGATTCGAATATGCAATCTGCCTGAAAGGCGACTACTCGAAACACTCGGCCATTACGGCTCAAAAATAGCATAATAAATATATTTAGAACGAGAACTCTTCTTTGCGCACGCGCATTCCATTAAACATGTAAGTGATACGTAATCAGTTAGCAAAAAATATAATAAAAAACATTTACTTTTTTATTATTTATAAAATAAGAAACATTTAAAAGAGGCTTGCGTGCTACCTATCTTAATGCCCTCCGTCTAGTAATTTAAACAGAATGAGGCGATACATACACAAACAAAGGCAAACCAGCGGTAAATAAAAATAAAGCCTTAAGCAGTGGTTATACTGTGGTTTATCTTCAAAAGGGTGTTTGTAAGTGTTATTATATTACCTTAATAAATATTTCTGCTTACTGCAAATTTCATATTAATAAATATAAAATAAAGGCCAAGTCGTTATAATCATGTATAACACTAAATTAATTATATTTACGTATAATTATATATTACGTAATATAGCCTCCATGTCTTCGCAAAAATATGTTTCCCTACAGTTTTCGCAGAGCTTGCAAAATGTTAGAATACTCGTATGTGTTGTCCCGTCCTCATCAGTAAGTCAGTCATTCATTTATTTATTTTATTAGGTCACGGTGCGGAGGGAGGGTTTAAATTATATTGATCCTTTCTTTGATAGAATTTCTTCGAAATGTTGACGTCCTTGTATGTTCCTGCAATGACGACGTACAAATCTAATCTGAGATTTGAATTTACAAGGAAATGCAATGCTACTGCCACGTAATGTGCTATTATAGGATAACGTATATAAGGATAATAAGACTTAGCATTGTATGGAGTTTTTCTCTTAACTAGCAGTCAGAATACACAGTGTTTCGTACATAATTCGAGAAAAATATATTTTTCTGATATTTGTCGAATTAATTATGAGATTTGCAATGCATTTGGTATGAAAGGTATATTTTGAATATATAGAACAGATGAGTGGAAAAAGGTTGATAAAGTTGATATAAAATGCGAATGTATGTACCTGAAAGAAGCAGAGGAAGGCTACGTCCCAGCAATATCAAATTGAATAAACGGTCATGGTTGCGAACGATGAAATTAGAACATGTCTTCATACATGACCTATGCATGATAATGAAGCGAAAATAATCTTTTAGACTAGGGGGGCATAGCGCTCTCTTCTCTCTCCCTACTCCTTGATAGTCTCGGAGCGATACTTCATATGTATTTAGCATTTTATTTTAAATATTTATAAAACAGTGTTTATTCACACCACGAGCTTTACGGTGAAGGAAAACATCGAGAGGAAACCTCAGGCATACGCCTGAGAAGAAATTCAAAGGCGTATGTATAGTCGTGCTTGAGTAACGGTGATGGACTCGCCATCTGTCACGTTGGCACCTAATATACCTCTGGCGGAAAGTGGGTGTGTGGGTATTACCTATACACCTCTGCTTACCCCTTCCCAGGGTCCCCCCTTGTGGGAAGGCGTGAGGATATATTATTATATTATTATAAAATATTCCTGAGCACGTGTCACCAAATAAAAAACCGCTGTTCTATTATTTTGCAATTCGTTACAATTGCAATTACGAGTTGTAACCCACAACTTTTACAACTTTAACTTAATTTTTTGTTTGACGCTGCGTATATGTTATGTTATGTTACAATACGACACTATTAGATCAAAATTAGTTCCAAACCTATACATAAATACATACATATCATCACGCGGATTCCCTAACGGGGTAAGTATACAGTATGGAGCGCCAGTTCTCTCTCGACTTATATATTGACTATAAATTCGAACTTCGTATAAATGTACGTTTTAGTGTATAATTTTCCGATGTTCCAGTGTGATCATGATGCAAGAGTAACGAAAAGTATGGAATTGTAATCAATGTAACGTCATTACGTAAAGCTATTTCCATATTGAAGTGACATCCTCAATGACACTTCAATATGATGTCCTTATATGTCTATGTAGCAAATGACAGATTGTTAACATATTTGCGGAAACAAATAGTATTTACAGGTTATTAGGGATTGATCACACCACGAGCTTTACGGTGAAGGAAAACATCGAAAGGAAACCTGTATACGTACACATATATATGTGCTTTAGAAACGGCGATGGACTCACCATCTGTTCCACCAACTTAAATCTTATCGATTAGGTACCAATATGTAGATTTAAGCTTTTTGACAATTATTATTATTTAGGGACTAAGCGTGATGATATGTGTATGTATTATTATTTAAATAAGCTTGTTGCATTCTCAGAGCCACTTAGCCAACAAATAAAGGATATTGAATGAGCTTTAAAAGGTCGCGATTTATTGGTTCCGAATATTAAGCGGTCACCCGGCGGGTCAAGGGTGCTACAAACAATAAAGTCCTTTTTATGTGATTCTTAAGAATATTTAAATATTACAATATCCCTTAGGATATGTCAGAAAATCTTGCGAGATGCAAATATTTAATTTTTTATTCAATTTAATTGGCTATTTTAGTATTGTGAATCTATGGGAGTCCTATTTCCTTGAACTATTCTAGCGGTTTAAGAACTAAAAGGGTACCAGGTTCCATCAAGCTGATTGATAAGTTTTACTCTTATTTTAATTTATAACAATAAATGCATTAAAGTGCTATTTTATTCTGCTGCCAAGATACAATTTCATAGTATGCCAATAAAAGACTAGTAATAAAATATCGAAGTAGGCACGAGAATATTTAGTTAAAATGGATAAAATTAAAAAAGAACCAAAACACTACCACAATGGACAACGTCGGTTTTTATGAAAAGTAAAAAGGGAATCGCTTCTTCATGGTAAATTATTGTAAAATAACTTTAAGCCTGAAACTGGCCTCGTACCCTTGAATCAAGAGCTTTGTATTGTTACCGCTAAGTGCCAATTTTGTAGGTATGTAAATTGTATACAATATTGTGTTCTTGCAAAAACAAATATGTGTCAAGGTTTAAGGGATACAAGAATTTTCATTAGGGATGAACAATTAAAAATGTTGATATTTCTTTTTGCGTTCGTTTTATAAATACAATAAATTATTTACGTTTGAATAATCAGTTTCTTCTATAAGACTATTTGCTGTTATATAATGTGCATAAAAAGTGTACATACCAAATGGACAAGTAGAAACTGGAAGGCAAAATTTGACTTAACTAACAACACTTGTCCAAATTGCATGACGAGTCGATATCAAAATATTGTAGCTCTTCAATTATCCGGATACAAAGATAACATTGAAAAGTCAGCAAAATATTTACAATGGTTGATTCGTCAATGACATAATTTACGTGCGCTGTAGCAGCAAACCACGCGGGCTCTGCGTAGTTATGTAAAATGCAAATAAAAACATTTACAAGGTAACTTTAACGAGAATTCAAACGCCAATAAAAATCTGAATATTCACGTAATTAGGTAACATTTTCGATAAGTCGATAAATTGAAAATTTTTATCGAGGGACAGGTGTGTAAACAAACATCCGTATGCTAAGCCGGCTATACGCTTTGAATAAGTCAAAGTTGACTCTTAATCTCTTCTTTTGACCGAATTCCGGTTTCAAGGCCTTGGAAAATATTGGTAGATACTAGATATTCAGTATTCTTGAAGCGCTCAATATATCTAATCAGTACTAATATTATAAAAAAGTAGACTGTGTGTTTTTGAACGCGTCAATCACAGGACCTACAGATGCGATTAGGAAAATATTTTTGGATTGGATAGTTTATTGAGAAAAGCTACAGGCGACATCTATTTTGCTTCTTGCCATTACATGACTAGCTCTACCCAGTGAGGGACTCGGCGATGATATGACGAAAATATTTTTGCATTTCACCATAATTTATTTATAAACAATGTTATTGTTATCAGTCACATCGTTTTATCTATACGAATTTTAAATACGATATAAAAAACGGAAGCTATTTCAATCCTAGACAAGAATGACATTAAATCTACTACACTATCGCATCGATAACTGATGTATAATCTATAACGATACGAACGCAGCTCGGCAGCTATTGATAGGACATAGGTACCTATGGGTTCTCATTGCACGGTTAAGTGTGTAAAATACATTATTATTACAGGAAAACTTTTCTAAAACATGCTTTTATTTCACTCAAATGAAACGCAAATTCAGCAGACAATATTACGCAATCCCAAAGTAGATTTATCTATTAGCTTTGAAATTCTTATGGTCACCTTCTAACTCCCTTATAAGACCAGCTGCATGGTAGATACCTTTGCAGCATTACGTCAAAGATACGCAAATATACCAAATTTGAGACCAATCGGACGACAGAAAGTAGATCTTATTTCTTTTCCGAGATGTAAACTACGGCTTGTAACAAGACGATTCGGTGGACTCTTCAATTGGAGAAGTGATGCGCCATCTTGCATTAAATCGAGCTTAATAAGACCATGACAAACCTAAACCGAAACTGCGACGAAGCTTTTGTCACATTAAATCGTCGTAGTAATGGAACTACAAGAAGCCTTGCTCGTTCGTTAATACTTTATAGGGGCCCGGCTGAGTAAACATGGCGTTACCTGCCTTGATATTTGATGTGTACATAATTGGAATCTAATCAAATTCATTATGCACCTTTCCTTAAGTATCACTAATCTGTGTGTGTATCACTAAAGTTGGTGTGTGGGTACTATCTACACACCTCTACTTACCTTTTTGTTTTGTGGGAAGGCGTAAAGATATTTAACTAAACTCTTTGACTCTTGGACTTTTCAAACATTCAGTATAAGTAGAAAAATGTAACACAAAATTTTTCATATCAAATTTCTGGCGAATAATCTAAGTAAAACTAAATAAAAAACGTATTTCATTATTTTTTAAAACATTACTCTTCCTGGAATATTCACGGATTTCCTGCTTTGAAAATGGTGAGATAGCAATACAGTAACATGAGCTCCAATTTTTGATTAACTAAAATTACATGTTTACATTGCGGTATATCAAACTAGTAGAAAATATAAGTCGATACTCAGCAAGCGATTTCAAGGGAACAATTTGATATTATCGCTGGAAGTTTTTCGCTGCAGTAGGCATAGCCGCATTGACCTATTTTGATAAAGTAGTGAATAGATTACGCTGCGTCCATTTAACACAGGTGGTGCATGCATGTTCCGTTATACATTTTTATGTTTCTTTAAGCACAATGGCGAGATTTTTCTTTCCATAACGAGAGGTCGAATTACCGTACCTTGAAGTAAATTTAACAGAATGACATGTACTAAATGCGGATGTAATGCGTTGTATTTGATGGGCGAAAATACTTAGCTAGGTGCTATGCTACGACAAATAAAAAAAACCCTAACTTTTCAATGGGATTAACACTTAAGTGAAAACTTTGTAAGGTCACCAACAAAGCCTCACACGCACACGAGCTCAAACACGCACACCAGTAAAAAATTTTAGCTTATAAGTTTATAATCAAGCGAGGTTTTTATCTCGTAGTCGAGAGCCGCCCGCCGCGCAGCGCGCATGTCGCACTACCCACTGAACCCCTGCAAACACGCGCGAGTAAATACGTTAATCTACTTGAAATATATACCTTATTACGTTGGTAAATCCCCACCAGATCCCTTGGACAGATAAAACAGTGTTCCGTTTTTTATTCGCGGGGCTTCTAGCTCAGTTCGGAAAATTATGAAAGTGATGTGAAACGTAGGTGTTTCTCTTCAGCGTTTACCTACACAGGATTTTTTGTGACTACAAAAGCTATTGTTTGCCTCAAGCCAGTATTAAGCGCAAAAAGTATACTATTTTCAGTGTTTAGGTTAATTGAATGAGAAGTGTATTGAAAAATTATTACATAAAAGTGAATTGTTCAGTTTTAGTAAAGGGTACGCGGCTGAGTAAATCAGTTAGATGTATGATCATCATAACCTACAACGGGACACAACATGACGGCAAAGTTCGGCTATGTGAGTAACTTAAACTTAAACCTACCTACGTAGACAAAAAGAATGCAATTGCCTTTTTATAAATTTTAATTTCTGCTCGTAGCAATCTCTCTCTCACGAAATTTCACAAAATTTCCTTCACCGTTACCTATGACTGGACTGGACTACACTAAAGAATAAGTTCTACTTTTAGAGCATTATCTGACGGGATTTATTTATAATATTTAGTATTTATCGACAAAGAATCGTATCGGCCGATTTAGATATGCATTTTATCACATAAGTACATATTATATTTCACCTGTTGCCATATAGATATATATCTTTATTCATATAAATTTTGTTATGAATGGAAAATTGTTTTTAAGTCCTATCAATTTCATTAAGTCGGATAACGTAGATAGGTGTATATATATTATGGATGTAGCTAGATACCAACATTATATTCTGGATTTTATTTCGCGTCAAATGAGCATGATCATTTATAATATTAAATCTATTTACAAATTTGACACTGGTCATTTATTTTATTCATCATCATTTATACACACATTCCTTGTGTACCAACATGTTTTAGTTCACGCGTAATTTTTTTTCTAAAATTTCAACCACACCCGTGTCTTTAGAAAAGGCACACGGATTATCCCGTGTTTGCTTTGAAGTAACAAAAATGTGCCTAACTTGAATTCCAAATTGAATGAACAATTAGAATGTATTATTAGGAACTTGTTCTGTTTGAGTAATCTTCGTTGTATCATTTAAATGTTTATTAATTGTGCCAGACCACACACATCGACCGCTATGTAGTATTTACTACCAAAATTTTAATACTTAAATGGTGATTTCTGACTTCATTTTCCGTGCACAGAGTACGATGACTTTCTTGCTGAAGGAATTAAGCCTCTTTTACTCTGTTTGAAAAAGTTTATCGTTACAGGAAACTTAATATAAAAATAATATTGTCTCAATACTGAACATTGAACAATGAACAATTTGCAATTGGCTGATGATATACTAACTTACATAACGTAACGATAAGCAATGAAATCTCTTAGATTAATGCACTACGCACAAGTATCATCTGCGTGGCGCCCGATGCGAAATGATTACTTATAATTAATTACAATATAATTAATCAATTCAAAAGATAAGTGTACTCGGAAAAGCGGATAATGATTAAAAATAAGCCTATTTTTTATTTTTCTTTAATTTTTTACCTAACGTCGCTGTATTAAAGTCAACAGACCTCGTACTAACGAAATAAATTGGACAAGTGCGTTCCGGGCCATATATAAGGATTCCAAGAGATTTTATTTATAATAAATAAATAAAAAATAAATATCCTCACGCCTTCCCACAAGGGTCCCCGAAGGGGTAGGCAGAGGTGTATGGGTAATACCCACACACCCACTTTCCGCCAGAGGTATATTAGGTGCCAGAGATTTTATTTACTTTTATTTTATAACCATCGGCGACTTCGTGATGATAAAAATTTAATATAAGTGCATGAAGATGAAGCTTATGAGGTATGTAAGTATAGAGGGAGTTGGCTCACTATTCTCTCTGCCTACCGTGTGACGGACTCGGTGTGATGTGATTGATGTGTGTCTGTAGCAGTGTCTCAGCAGATTCGAAATGAATTTGAATTCAGCTGAACGGGGCGCTGAAAGAATATAATAATAATAAAATAATATTTATTGAATTACAAGTTATATAATGAACCGAAATACGTTAATATTATTAATATCAATCAAAATAGGAGCAATTTTGATTGATATAACAAAAGTGGCAAACAATGCGAAGTAAACAAAAAGAGTGATAGACAAGCAAGAAATATCGGTGTCAAATTTCAGCTTATGTACCTATGTAGTTTCTGAGATGCCAGACGTACAGAACCAAAGCGATACGATAAGGATGCATATGCACTCTTTGCTACGGAACGGATACGGAACCCTAAAAGATTATTCCTCTTCATTATTAATATGCACTACCTCATCCACTTCAGAATGTCAAAATACATCAGACTGCTCCACGAGTAAATCCAAACTAATTAACAATGTTGTGTGCCTATTTTCTGTACTGAAGGCAGTGAGTTCAATTCCTACCTGGAGCAAACATGTCTTGTAAGCTCGTAGACGAACACAATCAACTTATAATAAGGAATATACTACATCATATACACAAAACATATATATACAAAGCAAAAGTGTGTGCAAGAAGAGGCAGAGGAAGTGCACGTTCCAACTACCTGGATCAAATCGATCGGACGCTCAAGGACGGGAATGTTAAGAGTACTCAAAACCGACGAGCGTGTATGAAGAGACTGATGAATGTAGACGAAGCGAAAGAGGTATGTAAGTCTACAGAGAACTGGCGCTCTATAGTCTCTGCCTACCCCGTTAGGGACTTGGCGTGATGATATGTATGTATGTATGTATGTATGAATATACTACATTTCATATCCGTGGAAGTAATAATGGAAGTTTGTATGTCTGTCTTTTCATTTAAGTGTCGACCGATCTTGAAGTTTATTTATATTATAACAAGCCTTTATCAAATATTACTAGTTCATTATATTACAGTTTAAAAATTTATTCATATCGGTTTGTTAACTTCAGTTTTTATGTTATAAGGTTGTAAATGATTACAACACATTGTGTTGTGTTAACTGTTATCTGAATTAATTGCTTAACTGAATCAATTGTTAGTCAAATGTCTATACGAAACGAGTTTTAAGTTGTTGAGTTGATAAGCCTTATAAAAATAAAATAAATAAATATAATTATTATTTTCGAATTAACAAATTAATGGTTTGCATCGAATTTGAAAAAATAACTAAGTTTTGCAGATAATAAGGGAATAAATTTGTTGTAACCATTATTTTATTATGAATAATATTTGTGTTCGTTAAGGGGAACCTATTTAATTCCTGCAGCGCTAAGCTTTTAGCGTCTATGATTAGTACATTAGTAATGGTTTCTCCAAACACAGTAAGAATTAGTGAAATCGGTGTTAATCTCGAAAATTACCACATTGAAATTGTGCAATAGCTATAGTTCTTATGAAAATATTAAAACAAATGTAGGTATTTTAATTAAGATTTTTGTAAGAGTTATTGACTAATCTACTGATACGTATACCAAATATCATAGTTCGAATCAAAACTGTAGTCACACCATGAGTTTTACGGTGATGGTAAACATTGAAACCTGCATACGTTCAAGAAGAAATTAAAAGGCGTAGGCATAGTCGTGCTTGAGTGAGTGCGATGGACTCGCCATGACGTTAGCACCTAAAATATATCTCTGGCGGAAAGTGGGGGTGTGGGTACTAATCTGTATACCTCTAGCCCTTCGAGGCCCCGTAAATATATATATATATATATATATATATATATATATATATATATATATATATATTAAATCATCATAATATATTAATTGCTAACAAATCATATATGAATTTTGCCTTAGGTTGTAATACTATCGATAAAAAACTCGTCTTTAATTAACATGTGAGAAACTTTTCAGTAACACTATTAATATCACAATATACATACATATATATCATCACGCCAAGTCCCTAGCGGGGTAGGCAGAGAGTATAGAGCGCCAGTTCTCTCTAGACTTACATACCTCTTTCGCTTCGTCCACGTTCATCAGTCTCTTCATACATGCTCGTCGGTTTCGAGTACTCTTAACGTTCCCGTCCTTGAGAGTCCGATCGATTTGATCCAGGTAGTTGGAACGTGGCCTTCCTCTGCCTCTTCTTGCACACACTTTTGCTTTGTATATCTGTTTCGTCAATCTTTCTTCGCTCATCCTTTCTATGTGTCCAAACCAACGTAACATGCCTTTCTTCATCTTTACAATCACGCCCTCATTCACGCCAGTTGATTTGCGAATCTCTTCATTGCGGACTCGATCTAAAATCGTTACTCCGCACATTTTTCGAAGCGATCGCATCTCAACTGCATTCAAGCTATTTTCATACTTCCTCTGACATACCCAGGATTCGCTGCCATACAACAAGGTAGGTACCAATATCGCGTTGTGGACAGCAACTCGAGCATTCTTGCTCAGACTTTTACTGCCCATCAACGCCGACATGGCTCCATTCACCTTATTTCCGGCAGTTATCCTTCTTTCAATATCTTTTTCATACTTTCCATCTCGTGTGAACATGCTTCCAAGATATACAAATTCATTCACTTGCTCTAGAATTTGCCCATTTACCGATATAGCACACTCGGTCACTTGTTCATCTCTTTCGAATACCAGAACCTTAGTCTTGCCAGCGTTTAGGCGCAGCCCCTTCTTTTCACATTCCTCTTTCATTATGGTAACTAGTGACTGCAGTTCGCCCTCTGATGACGCCAGTAAGACCGCGTCATCCGCGTATAATAGGCAGTTGACCACTAAGTTTCCCATTTTCACTCCACATCCGTGCGTTCTTAATACACAATATATAATGTCGTTATCTTTTAATTAATCACTTTTTTGATTACAGAATACATTACACCTTAAAGTTTCTATTTGCAATGATTTTCCTCGTGATTTAATTCGTCTGGCCTGTCAAAAAGAGGCTTAAGTACTTAGTGAACTAATGTTATTGATTAGAGTTACGCTCCGTGATTTCACCCGCTTATAATTTGACTGCATTGATCGTTATTTTTTTGTTATAAAACATATCCTATCTGTTAATTCAGCTCATAATCTCTGTGCCAAATTGAGTTCCGTTAACAGTTTGTGTGTTAATATCCTCACCAACTGACAAATGTATAATAGGCAGTATTGGACGAGTACACATAGTCTGCACGCCCCTTTTCTATGGTATTGAAATGATAAAGGCCGTGACGAATGTTCAATCTGTTTTAAATATAAGCTAGCAGGCACAAATATAATTTATTGCAAAAACTAATGGTATATCTTTATACGTTCTATGTCGAGGTGTCTTTGAGCGAAATTTTTTACGTGAAATAATTGACGTTCTGCGTTGATTTATTGTTACTACATACATGTATCGACGAACAACTAAACATGTATATAATGTGTATAGAGATTGAGTTGCTTTAATCATCTCCTTAAAATTCTCTCTATATTGAGATTATTCCGAAATTTATATTTTGTTTGGTCGACCGTCTGGTCTAGTGGTTAGAGCTCCTAGGTTAGACCACCAGCTGACCCCGAAACTTGAGGTTGCAGGTTCGAATCCCGCTGAGGGCAGATATTTGTGTGATGAACACGAGTATTTGTACCTTAGTCTTGGATGTCCTATGTATTTATGTATATTATCTATCTATATAATTAAATATATCGTTGTCTAGTTACCATAACACAAGCTTTGCTTAATTTGGGCTAGGTCAATTTATGTGGAATTGTCCCAGGTATTTATTATTATTATTTTCGGGCCTTCTCACAAGGAGTAGGCACTGGTAGAACAGCGCAATATTTTCTCTGAAGAATTTATTTATGCGAGACTAATGGCCAGTACATTTCCGGGTTTTGGGCACAGCTACACATTGAGTTTCCTCTCAAAAGTATGCAGGATCAATCTGATGGTATTATCTATGGTTAGTTTGTAAGTAATATAAAATTATAATAAATAAGTTTCTAAGTGGGAAAATATTAATAAGCCATCACATAAGTCGCATTTTGTATTGTCTATTACAATTTAAAACCCATCAGTTATTAATGTAAATTAATATTTTAGTATAATCACCTACCTGAATGTTCTCTGAAGATCAAAGAGAAATACAGTTTTAACTTTTATAGGGAGAACAGCTATTTCTCGAGAATATTTTCTAACAAAAGACTTTTCAACGCCAATTATGAGTTTCACAAATATATAACTGTTTTAGTCTTATACAGAAACACAACAAATCGTATTATTAGTGTGCAGTGGAAATATATTTTTACTAGTACTTATATTTAATTAGCAATGGTCATGTAATTTCCCTGCACAACCTGCATCGTATTGTACTCGTTCTAATACTCAAGTTTTATTGCTATTGTCTTTAAAGATATTGTCAAATAAAACGGTAGCAATACCTAATTAATTATATTATTTACTAGCTTCGCCCGCGTGGAATTGAATAAAAAAAATATTGTTCAGTTTTTTAAATAAAAGTAGCCTAAGTTACTCCTTGTTATATCTGCTATCTGCCAGTGAAAGTCCCGTCAAATCGGTCCAGCCGTTTCAGAGATTAGCCGGAAAAAACAGACAGACAGACAAAAATAAAAAAAAATAGATATTTTGGTATATAATAATAAAAATAATAATAATGCCAACGTTTGAAAATGTCTACATACCCTTTGATTAAGCTCCACGCTGTAACACCTTAATGAGGAGCCCCTATGTATACGTCCGTGGAAAGAACCTTCTTCGTTTCGTTTCTGTATTTTGATAAATGAATGCATCTTCCAAGGTTTGTTTCTAACATTTTCAATGTTAATACTCTGTTTGCACTCCCTTCGTTGTGGCTCTGTGGGCTCTATAAGTGTGTTGAAACTTAATTTAGGATGTCATTAGCATAAAAAATCCATAACATGTTGTCTTAACTCTGATTTACGATCTAATAAATTTAAATTGATGTCTTAATATTGGGTGTTTTTATTATAATCGTGCTCGGACAGTGGGGCAAACATGGCTATATTTAATCGCTAATTAATTATGGGATTAAATATTTTCACGCGCGGACACATGGTTGAGAAATAGCTATAAATAAATTAATAATGGCAGGTTTATTCCACTTTAAGACTGAATAGGTCATTAGCTGTCGGCAAGTTACTTTATGTTATATAAAAGTTGCGACCCATTGTTTTTCCCCACGTCAAGTTCGCCTTTTATTTATTCTACCAAAATTTTTTTTTATTAATTATATAAACAATGTTTTCTTATTAACTCTTTCCGCTGTAGAATGTACGTTGACCCCATCGGGTTCTAGTCTGGCCTGTCCAAGGCCTACTTCAACCAACGAGAAAATTTGCTCGTGTGATGTATAAGCGTGCGTAACAAAAAAATGAATTCCTTAGAACAATGCATCAAGAATGCTCGAAGTACGTGCCTTATCCGCTCCTCGCCTTCATATGTACCACAAAGATTGGTAGGAGCTGATTAGATGGGCTATGAAATTCAGTTTTTCCATACTAGATTTTACGTTTGACACCCTTGCATGAATAATTACTGTCCGGAACTATGTACCAAATATTTTAATTATTTAAAATACATATTTAAAAATCGAAGGACTATTCGATTCCAAAAAGTTCTCATTAAATTTAAGGGCTTCGTTCAAAAACAATCCTTGTTTCATTGGCGAAGTGTCAAAATACATCGACAATTAATTTAATTGTTCGATATCAACTAGAACACAGCTGAACAAATAATGTTTGATTTTAATTACTTTTAAGCCATTGTTATATGGTAAAAGTCGTGTTATTTATTGTAATCTTTCTGTAGTCTATAACGAGCCATCCACAGACCTAATCCGTAGGTAGCCGCTCCTTTATCTAATCTGTGTGCATAAAATATTTATCTTGTCAATTCACTTTCAGCGTTGACCTAGAAAGCTAAATCAGGTGAAAATGGCGACTGCTTGAAATGTAGTGCCTCTTATGTAAAATGAATATTGAATATATATTAGAAATTTCGTCAGTAATGGTCTGGATAATTTGCAAATGCCTTTGATTGCCATGTTATGCCAATTACACTGTGTACCTAAGTTTAAAAAACAAAATTGCACCCGCGTAGTGGATTTTATTTCAATGAAAAACTGTAGTTAGGCACTATTGAAATATCAGCAATATCAACTAGCGAAGAAATCGTATTCGATATATATATATATTATACTATAGTAAGATTGAATGAACACCTATAATTTTATATTTCTAATTTCTCCATGACTCTAAATTGTTCTTTACTTAAAAAAAAATACCTGAAAAATAAACACCTAACCCTGAAAAGGCGAAACGGGGATTGAATCCTCGACCTTCATTACGAAGGCAGGGCCTGTTGCAAGTCTACGTGTCAGTCGGCCAAGTGACAACAATTATGAATTTCTACATCATTTAAAAATGATAAACAGTACGTGGCAAACAGGTACGTGGCAATAGCTCAGTACCTATGTTCAGTATACCACAAATACTCAGTACACTAAGATTGCTCACTATGTTGGTCAATCAACTATCTTTTAGCTAAACGCATACACTCAATATGTTTACGCTTTCCATTTTTCAAGTATTCAATTCGCATTCACCGCCGCAATATCTGCAATTTTTTATCCATAATGTTAAGATTTCTAGAAAGCCAGTTCTGTCACATAGTTATGACACAAGTAAAAGTCTAGAGACACGACTGATACATTAATTGTAATCCGCAACATGTTTCAAATACAGTCTGTCCTTAAAGTCGAAGCATACCTTGAAAGTTTCAAGTTCATTGATTGTTGGATTTAGTAATCCCATAGTTATATCAATGATTTCAAGAAATAAATATTATTAATATCATTAAAATGTCATGAAGGTATTGGTAGCACAACAGTCGGTTATGAGTGAAGACTCCCCTGTATAACAAAATTATAAGTTAGCTATATAGTGTATCCTGCGGTTTCAGCCGCGGAAAAAATATTAATCGTTTAAGTAGTGGCATTAACATACGCACAAATCAAGCACGATTATACATACACCGTTGAATTTCTTCTCTAGCGTATGCAGGTTTCTTATCGATGATTCCGCCCCCGTAAAGTTCTTGGTGTGACTAATCACTATATTTAAGTTCAGTAAAACTCTTTGGTACAGTCGGGATCTGAACTTGTAATTTTTGTGTTGCAGGCAACTACTAGTAGTCGAACCACTCGGCCACCACGACTCAATATCAAATTTAACGTAACTATACCCGCGGGATTCAGCTACTAAAAGCTAAACGTGTTGTATGTTAATTACAATCAGCTGATATAATTTTTAATTCTCTGTTGCAGGTTACCACAGCTTGCCGTCTCTGCGAAGATATTGTGCCTCCTGATGGTGAGTCCAACCTTTCTTCACATAAACTATTATTCCGCTCGTGAACGTTGCCGATTCATTATTATCGTATTCTTTGTCTATATATTATTCTATAATCTATTTGATACAAATGACCAATTATTTTATTTATTTCTCTTCTTTAGAATACCTAAATAATAACTTGCCGAAATTTAAAATCAAAGATTAAACAACACTGATAAAAATTATGTATTAGTTTTGGCTAACGCTGTAATCCATATCCTGAAATTTTATTGCGTAATGATATGTAAAAAATAACGGGGATGAATGGACTTGAACAGACTCCTATGAAGAGATACCGAACAATGGGTTGTTACGATATGATAATTATTTTAAAATATATTTAAAATAGCTCAGTTTTTTTCTAAAATCAAAAGATTAATATAGATGATTCATAAAAGTATTCGTAAAATATTAATTCGCTTTAAACCACATCAACATAAGTTATCGCTTTTGCTCACTAATAATTTTGCCTATAAATTTTTTATCATAGTAATTATGATTCAATTATTACACCATAAAATTATTTATTTATTCACAAACCATGATATATCAATTAGAAGTATTAAAGCAAGTAGGAAGTTTGAACTTAATAAAAAAAACATAAACTTATTTATGGTCGTACAAAGGTTATCAAACATGTAAACATAACATTTCGCTAACGATCATAAAATTTTAAAACATTCATGATTTTATCTCGTTCATAAGTGAGATCGGAACTGATTCTTATTTACACGCCCACAATAAAATAGAGAAAAATATAAAACTCAATTGATATACTCTTGTAAGCTAAGTATTATTAAAATTATTTGTAAATAATTGTTCGTATATACCTATTTGACGGCCGTACGGTGGGCCATTTAGCCATCACAGGTTCGGACTTCAAAGCTCTAAGATGCGGGTGCAATTCCCGCTGCGGGGAAATATTTATGTATTGTATGCGAGCATTTGTACCTTAGTTTGAATATTCTATAAATGTATGTGTATTTATATAAATATACTTACTGTTACGAAAGTACAAGCTTTGCTTAGTTTGGGATTGGCGCGAATAGTAAAAACAATAAGAATATTCTTATTTTACTAAGGTCTTTAGATGAAGACTATGTAAAACTCGTTATAACAACAAACCAAAGGTCTTACGTTACATACTAGTGACATCATTATTCAAGAGAAGGAAAGGGACCGATATGTTAATATCATCACTGAATACCACTGCTCCCAGTCGCAAAAATATGTCATATATTTTTTTAATGCAGAAAGATTACCCTTTTACGTGTAAAGTATAGTTATCTATTTAGCTACCGGTAATTTTAGCGCTATTGCAATTGGTACTGTATACATGTTGGATTGAAACAAAACAACGTAATAGGGCCGCAAGTATAAAAAGCTAAGTAATTTCAATTGCACCCGCTATCATTCTATTCACATCAGCTCGGCATTATGAGAAAATGGCTGCCGGTCACATTTACACACCATGCGATAATTTGTGGTGCATTTACATTATATAACAATGTGTGCATAATTATTTTGGATAAGAAATAATTCTATCACAGAGGAACTAATACTGGAATTACGATAACACAACTGTAATAATCGTTAATCTTACCGAAACGTCAATTGACAGCAATTGAAACCGTGATGCAGGCTTTTCAACGTTCTAAAAGGAAATGCGTTGGAATCAACAACATAATATTTATCTTTATCCATAATCAGTAAGTTATCTAGTGTTAATGCATGTTTATTTCAGCGTAATTTAGCGAATGTATGTTTTAGTTCAAGTGGCACCATATAAGTTTTCTATTTAATACGTGAGCCATCATTCGGTTAGGCTGACCATCATTTTCAAATTGCTAGGAATTCCTCTTATTTTATTTAAAATAAACACACTGTAAATATATAATAATTTAGATAGCAGATTACGTACAAACAGAGTTACCCTTGCTTTAGTAGTATTAGTATGGATAAATTCGGTTTAATGCTATGCGTGACAATATCATTAACGAGATTTATAAGTTTAAAATCGACAGCATCATACATACAAGAGCATCGACAGATATTGAGCTGACGTACAGACACGTGTACCTTCTGATATGCAAATATCAGCTGATATGCAATATTAAATTTTTATAAGCTCTCATTTATCTGGCAATGTTTGTATGTATGTATCGTCAATTGATTGTGATTACATTAGTCATGTGGTCCTTAATAAATCGTTCATATATTTCTTCATGAATGTGATAAGAAGTGCATAATATATGCACAACATAAAAACATTACATTCCAAAATAATCACAGTTAACTTAATTTCCAACAAGTCTGTCCTATGACTCCCACATTTGTGGTGTACCTACAACCTGTAGTCTTTAGTACAAGTAGTCGCCTATCATGGGCTGCGATTATGTGCGCATGCGCTCAACTATTCTCGATCAAGAAATTTACACTTGCTGAATGGCGCCAACTATATGTTTTCAATTAGGCAGCGTTGTTTTTACTCGATCGTGGATATCGCTGCTGTAGTGTTGGCGTGTGATACGTATGTATCCACTGCGGTAGCCGATACGACTTACAAGTCGATTAGTGTACCAACAAAGGGTAAGATTTTTAAATGGATAAGAGTCAGGCAGAAATAGGGGACTTGACCATACATTATGCCGCTAACACAGTTACTCCACCCGGAATTATTTTGATAACGTACTGTAAAATAAAAAGCTACAAAACTTACTGAACTCGCTTACAACGCAAGAAACATTTTCTTCGAAAGTTATTTATTAATATCAGTTTGAACTCAACAACATAGGGTCACAATATACCAACAAATTATAGATTGCAATATTTGATTATCATTACTACAAACTATGGACGTAATAATAATGCGATTAAATCTTATCCAATATCATAGTGACGGTATTCCGGAACATTAATTACTAGCCTCTCATATTGCTATCAAATCTATTTTTATTTTGATTTGATTGATACCATTTGGTAAACGTCAATATCGTATTGATATTTTCTAACGTCAACATATTTAATTGGTAGAGTTTCGATGTATAATAATTGTATATGATAATTTCACCAGTGAACCAGTATAATGGTAAACCAATTATTAAGAGCCGTGGCAGCCGAGGGTTTCAGCAGTCATATGTCCTTTGGGGCTAGAACCAATAAGTATTTATTGAATCATTAGATTTGTTTGATGAGTTTTTCTGATCTTAAGTACAGTGATTAGTCACACCACGAACTTTACGGTGAAGGAAAACATCGAGAGGAAATCTACATACGTCTGAGAAGAAATTCAAAGGCGTATGTATAGTTGTGCTTGAGTAACGGCGATGGACTCGCCATTTATCACGTTGGCACCTAATATACCTCTGGCGGAAAGTTGGTGTGTGGGTATTACCTATACACCTCTGCCTACCCCTTCGGGGACCCTTGTGGAAGGCGTGAGGATATATTATTATTTATTATTAGATTTATGATGAAGAACAACTTCTTGAAACTGGTTGCAATCATGCCTGAGATGGAACTAAAACGTGTACCCATAGCCAATGAGGCTAGATAGAAAATATGTCACGGCGGTAACTAAATATATTTCAGTTAAAAATTACGCACTAGGGTTATGTAGCATCCCTCACTACCCTTTTCAAGGGATCGAGATCGAGATGAAAATATATCATTTTGGACATGCAACATACTTGATGCTACATGTACTGTTAAAACTACATGCTTTTTATTCACTCTGAGGTTATTTTAATAACAATAATGGAGGTTACTACTGGAATATGTGATGGAAAAGTTAGTGTTGTGACACTAGTAACGGATCGCCTCGGCGCGACACAACGTCATTCACGAAGTAACACTTAGCACCTCGGCTTATGCGGATTGGTGTGGGTTATGATGTTTCAGAGTATCTTAACGGCATTATATCTGCTTTATTAACCTGGGTGGTAGCTACTGCGGGTTTAATTAATGTAAAACCGTTAGCACTCGTTACCGAAAGCTGTTAAATCATAGGCGCCGCGGCAAAGCGGGCATTTTGGTAGCTATCTTAAAATTAAACAACCCCATTATTTTCCACTAGCTTTTTAAGATTTCATTACCCATTGTAATATGTAGGGTTGGGTTTAATGAATCTGTTACAGTTTACTGCACTAGTCAAGTACATTTTAATCTCATTCTTTCCTAAATTATATTTAAGATAGAACTAGACATAGAACTATAATTACCCGCAATCAGCTATAATTATCAATGTAAAACAATGTTTTGTCGTTATCGCATCGCGCGTGTGGCCAGTATAATCCATCGAATAAGGCTCTGATGAGATAACTATTTGATATGTAAACTGGACTGTAGTAGGCCACAGGCTGCATCACATTCCTCATTATAGATATACTTTATTGCAGATGTGATAAGGTTCACATTTGAACGCGTAAAGACTATAGCAAACAAACTACTCATGTAAAAGGTAATGGTTACTGATAGCCACTTTCTATTCGTTGAGATTGTTTTAATAACAATTAAGTAAATGTATTTAATAAAATTATCTTGAGTTATCCTCGTGCTATGATGTTTATTAACGTGTTTAAAAGTTAGGTGACGAAGTATGAATAAATCAATATGAAACTCGCGCGTTTTCTACACGCACCATAAGTTTAACATTAAAATTCCGCACCATGAACTTGTATCGAACTGAAAACAAAAATGAAAACTTCTATCCAATATGCATATTTAAAGCAGCGTCTAGTTATACCTAGTACAGTCAGCGAGGTAAACCGCTCATCAGAACACCGAGATACGTCCTCGACCGTTCCAAGAATAAGTTCACGTGACACGATTATTAGATCAAAACTGAATCTTGATTATACCTACCAATAGTATTATAGTGATCTAATCCTTAGACGTGGATGCTCAAGGGCCGTGTAAATTTCCAATACACTTGATTCACTCGGATAGCTTAGGTTGGTCTGATGTGTAATCAACCGGCAGTAATGCGTATGCATGGGTCGAAAGAGATAAGGACTGAATGATCAGTGACCTCCGAATAATTGATAAATTCAATGCTCTATATTTTGTGGTATCAGATGTGTGGATGCGGAAGATACAAATATGTTGGTACGAAACATACGGATTCAAAGAAACTAAATTACGGCGGACTCATTCACCATTAAGACAAATGAAATTATATTTCCTATACAATCGGACGATAAATTAAGACATACGTACGATCCAGTCGTATGACAAATTCAGTCATATGGCCAATTCAGTAATTTTTACGACCCAGCCGTACGACCACCTCAGTCATATGAACGAAATCAGTCATATTTATGTCAATTCACATATGTGTATAATGTGAACTATTCAGCCTTATGACAAAACCGGTCGACTTCAACCAGTGGAAAATAAATAAAGATTAATTATACCAATATGTAAACATTCATATCTTATTTGTATGAAATTGCTTTATTTATAATTGTTATTAATTATAGCAATAAAATCAAGTGAACCAAGTAATATCCACAGATCGAGCCACTAAATGAGATAGGCGTGGAATTACTTATTTCTCTTATATTATTGCTTCTTATAATAAAGTCGGTTTGAGTGTTCGAATAATTTGAGCATACGAATTTACTGCTTTATTAACGTCAATGAAGCGAGGAGTACTTTACACTCAAACATATGAAAGTATCTGTAAGTCCATTATCATAATTAGCTCCCTTCGTATTTGGTATCTCAACCGTTATGTGCTTAAGTATGACTCGCTTTAACATATATTAATTGCGGGATATTTTTGTGAGAGTCATTTATTTCTGAAGTAATATAACATAAAGTTAAAGAAAACATTGAACAGTAAAATCGAAATCCAGCGTTGTTCATTTGAAATGTAATATGGCTGAATAGTGACCGCGACGCGGTAGCCTATGCTTTCCCACCTGAATATGACACCGCGCATGCACTTATAAAAGGTCCAACAACAACACATGATTGATAGAAGAAATATAATTTGTATGTACAATTGAATAAGATTTAAAATCGTCTAAACGTCAAATCAGACCCCAGTCTGACGGTTTAACTGAGCACGGGTGACCCATTAAAGCCATCGATTGTTTCCTTATTGTGAAGCTTGGAACTCGGCTTGTAATAATTACAATATTATCGTAGATACTTACTGATTTCCCTGTTTGTAAGGCGAATGTGATATATGCAGGAATGTGACTTGGTATTAAAATAATGACGATTCTAATGAGTGCATAATTAAGACTTGTAGTAACATAATCAGTGGGATTCTTAGACTTGACAAGTTGATTATTTGGGTTCAAAGTAACTTCGCTAACATTGGGGTTAACGTGTAAATATTCAACGGGCTCGTGAAGATCATAAGGTTGTTAGAGATAGGAATTGATCAATACCCTAACGAAGATGGTGTTTTCAGCAAGTGAATTGGTAAAGGAAAACAAATTTGATTCCAAACTAACTATTCGCGTTTACTCGAAACTAGATGATGCAGACCACATAATTAAATGTCAAAGGTTGTTACGTCATTCTTCACAGATAATTCAGTAAATGACGTATTACGGAGATAACGATTGTATACAACGTTTAGAATAATGCATTATATCACGTAATGAGTGACGTCATTCGTATTATCCAGTAAAAGGCCTCAGAATTAACCATGAAAACTTGTGACTAACCCTGGCATAAATCAGTGGTTTACAACTCACTGTTATCGTACAGTCGATTTAGCATGACCATCAGGGTGTTCGAACACCGATAGCAATAGCTACATTCGCTCATGCATCATTCATACTAATACTAGCTAACAGCTTCATAATATTCCAAATTTACTGGTGATTTGTGCAAAACATAATTATATTAAAAGGTCTTATCATAACTTATTGCCGTAATTGCGAAAGTTGACTTAATCATGTTTCACATAATTATACATGTATACATCTGCATAATTTATTTCAGCTTATTGACATTTGATTTGGCAATAATAACGTTTTGGAAATTCCCTATTAGAAAAATTATAAGCAGTTGTATGAAGCACATATTTTACATCAAAGGCTCCAAAAAGTTTGTATATTTTCTTCACAGCTTTTCAAAGAATCCACTGAAGTCGTTGCCCATTTAATATCAGGCAATGCTAAAAGACTCGTTGAACTTGAGAATCAAGGAAATTTCATACTATGTACTTGTATACCTCATTATTTTTATATATATTACGTAGTACATTTTAAGCAATGTATGCAGATTAAGTTTATTGTACGTAGGTGGTGATTTGCGGTGCGGTGCCATCGAGTGTTCGGTCGGTTCGCCTCTACAGCCAGTGTTCCCATCTGTACGTCAACGTGTTGCCAAACGGTACCGTCATGGCTCGCTCCGATGGAAACGACCAACGTAAGTACCACATTATTTGTATCTTTGGTATGAACTATCACTTGCTTTACGTATTTTTGTAAATAGATTACAATACCCATATTTCATATTATACTTTGTAAAATTATATTTGTTCCGAATTGAACGATTCATACGACATAGATCGATTGGACAGAACGATAGAAAAGTTATACCACCAAAAACTACATGTTTTGACAATTACAGCAACAAAGTAAATAGCCGTGGTGGCCGAGTGGTTCGAGCAGTTGCCTGCGATGCAAAGACTGCAAGTTCGAATCCCGCCTGTACCAATGAGTTTTTCTGAACTTTAGTACAGTGATTAGTCACACCACGAGCTTTACGGTGAAGGAAAACATCGAGAAGAAACCTGCATACGTCTGAGAAGAAATTCAAAGGCGTATGTATAGTCGTGCTCGAGTAACGGCGATGGACTCTCCATTGTATGCTAAATTCGAAGAGTAAACTCTCATTGAAATCCAAAGTGAGGATTTACTTGACGTGCATCAGACCGATCATGACTTATGCGTGTGTTGTGTTCGCACAATCCAAAAAGTCAGTACTCCACCCCCTTCAAGTGCTCCAAAGCCGGTTCCTCCAGAGAGCCACAGGTGCCCCGTGGTACATGAGAAACAGTCAACTTCATGTTGACCTAAAAGTCTCCACGATCAAACAGTTTATGAAAAAACTGTAGAAACGCCATTTCGATTCTGCTGAAATTCATCCCAACCCTCTCGTCGTATCGGCCGCCCGATACACACCCTCCCTTATATCGAAAATAAGGCGCCCAAAACATGCCGTCATCGAACCGGATGACGACATAACGGTCCTCCAGGACGCCCGACGACGACACACAAACGACACTACACAAAACCGACCATTGTTCCGTCCTCGCCGGCGAGGCTCGACGCGAATAAGCCGGAACGTTCCCCCCAGACTCTCGCAAGTGCCGGCCCGAGCCGAGCCAGTAGCGCAAATCCCCTCCCCAAATAACTAAATAATAATAAAATACCAGACCAGCCCAGCTCCCTTGCTCGCGAACCAGCAACGCCCTAAGCCGAGGTCCGTACCCCACAGGGGGTGCCCTTAGCTGTGTTGCTTAATACTTAAGTGCCTGGCTGGAGGCCTAGGTCTCGCCATTGACCGGTTAAGTAGCAAAAGTTCCCGGAACTCACGCTACGAGAGACAATACAAAAAAAAAAACGGCGATGGACTCGCCATCTGTCACGTTGGCACCTAATATACCTCTGGCGGAAAGTGGGTGTGAATTACCTATACACCTCTGCCTACCCCTTCGGGACCCTTGTGGGAAGGCGTGAGGATATATTATTAAGTAAATACATACATAAAACCTGATGCCACAAAACTGTCCTAATAGGGCCGGATACTGGTAAAAGAGTGACTATTGCAATTATAAAAAATACATGTACGAATTTCTGTGAGTTCTGGACATTCTCCAGCTTATTAATCAGTTAATCTGCATGATTATAATTTCAGTCCGCACAGCAAGGAAAGTGTTATTGAATTTTATCATGCCATGTACAAAGTCATGTCATACATATTTTCTGTAATTAAATTAATGTTATTGAATCATTATTACTTAATCAATTAACTGTGATCGCTGAATGACAATGCTTGCGATCTAAATTATGAGTACGTGTCCATATCAGTTGAATAATTTAATGGAGGGATAGCTAGCTGGCTGACTGCGTTTCATAATTTTGTACGATTGTAATAGCCCCCAGTTCAATATACAGGGGCTAGATCATAGTGAGGTTTTGCGAGGTTATTTAAAATTTACACATATATTAGCTTTTGTACGCTACATACCGATTCGTTTATGTGATATTAACGAATCATTATGTAGCGGATAAATTAACGATTTTCACCGAATGCTTACGTGTTTGTACAATGTTTTAGGATTTCATCCCATATAAATTACTTTTTTCTAAGTTCTTCCGCTATAGTACAGTATTCGCTAGTAGTGTTCGCTATACTATTCTATAAACTTTCTCGTAACTGTTTGATATTTGGGTCTTATTTTGGTGATCATTCTTAAAGATATTATTTCCAAGGGTACGATAATCTATTGTCCCTTGTTCGTTCCTAATACTGTGTTTTAAAGTGCGTATTGTTTTAATATTTGAAATGCACGCGAGTAACCTCGTCTGATTTCATTGTAGTTGGCTATAGCGTGGTAGTAGCTAGATGCGAGAATGTGTAGGAATATGTCAATACTTGACGGGTCAACGGCCAGTTGCTGCAACAGGTAAAGCCTACTGTACCATATAGCAGCGCATGCGCATACTCCTATAATATGCTGTACCGCAGCTCAGGCGTATGTACACATATTTACAAGTACCTTTCTATGCTGGAGAACGAATAAAGAATAAGGTTTAAATTTAAATAGAATTTTTGTAATTTTATAATTGTAAAGACAACGCGAAACTTGTGTATTAATTAAGATGACTAACGTTAAATATTTATAGTATATCGTGCAGCGTCAATAAGATCTAACCGTAAGGTAATTTATTTAATTTATTTCGCATTTCCCCGCTTTTACCTGTTTAGCGTCCCATAAAAACATTTGCAAAAAGGTTCGAATGACACAGCGATAAATCTTAGATTTTTTTAGTCTGTTTAAGTTTCTTATAAACAAGACTAAGCCATTAAACTCCTAGCGAATAATACTTTAATTGCTTTTGTCTGTCGTATGTTAAAAGTATTTCAGGTAATCGCGAATATGTAATGTTATTCCTGATGTCACATTACTTAATATTTGCCGTAACAACTGGTCGCAAGGCGTAGTCACTTGTTCAAATAAAACGTACTTTCTCCTTTCCTCCTTTATTTTTGCGCGCATATTGTGGTTTGAACAAGAATTATCACAAGTTATTTTACGAGTCGAAGGCCGCTTTGTGCCGGGACACCTCTTCTGGGAACTTTTGTTATTTGAGTGCGTTTGTCCCTCGACAAAGCCATATCAAATGGAATACGATGATGTTTGAATTATATGCAGGCTCATTGAATTCACAATGAATATTATATCGATTCAATTAGAATTTTATGCAAAGAATTTTGATGTTAAGAGATGTGTTCCTTATTAATTTTGCGTGCGTGCATTGTAATAAGTACGTTTGTGATGTTCATATTGCATATTACACGAATAACTAGTGACCCAATAAAGGCCACGTCAGTTGCATATCAGCATTTTGATAGACAATCACTTATTAAGTTATGCATTATTGCTTGTTTACTACATACTGATATATTGCAATTATTCATGATAGCGGCATTGAGACAAGACCAATAATAAAATGTAGCCGAAGTACTTTTGACTTTCGAACAATAAATTAATACACAGTGGAAAGCTATCAATTTAAACAACAATAATCGCGTGAGAACAAACATTTATTTGTTGCTTGAATAAAAAATGTAATCACTTGCCCTGTGTTAGCATACGTGTTAGTTGTGAAGCAATAAAAGAAACTACACAGCCAATATTAAATTTAACGATTTAATATTGCATCACCAATGTCGAATGATCTCTTGTTTATGTGCGTACTGAACGATATTAGAGGTCTGGGAAATATTTTCGGTTACATATCGGCGGACGCACTGCACCGCCTACCGCCGAATAACGCGTGAAATATGTGACGCGCTTTAATTAAAATTAGATTTACAGATATCGATATCGAAATTAAATTATTCACATTGGTTTAGAATTGTAATTGGTTGTGAATAACGGGAGCAATGGAGTCGGGGTACGGCAATAAAATGTTCAATAAAATTCTTTTAAGAATGTAGTAGGTAGGTAACTGGTTTTGGAAAAGTCTCAGTGGGACCTATTTCGAAAATGGAATTTTATTTTACCACAAAGCAATACCGCCCGCCGTCTGCGCAAGCCTGGTGGTTTATTTTTTGCGGCAACTTATTGAAGGGTTTGGCGGAACGAAAATTATATGAAATCAAATGTTGAGGGCGGTACGGCGCCTTACCAAATTAAGTTGTTATACTTTTAAAATACTATAATAAAACCCCACGAGACCCTCCGTTTCGCAAAAACTCCATGCCACACGCATACACCCTCATTAGCGTCGTGTAATCTAATAAGATACAGAGTAATTTGTGCGCTTCGAAAACCGATTTATGTAATGGGCGGGATGTTTTTATTCCAATCGATTTTTTTTTAATAAATTCTATGAATTTGATAATGCGTGTGGAATGCATTGTTATTTCAATCTGTCATTAAATTGTTTATACAACCTTTTTCAAGTTTTGTTGTAATTATACGGCTGTTGAAGCACAAAAGCAGCAGTTCTGCGCGATGGTTTGTTAAGTTAATTAGTACGTAAGTGGCGTGACTTGCAGAGATGTGTTGCCTTTTTTACATTCTTTACAATCGTTTTGTTGAGTAAATGTAGAGCAAAATTGATTGTTTAAAATGATTCGTTTTCACGTGGAAGTACACTTGATGAAAGTTCACAGAGCACATGGCTGTGAACTTGTTTAGCTGTCATTTATTACGAAATCTTATTCAAAAGCAGAACATTACGTATCCACCTATGTCTAATGTACATATATGCATACTACCTATACTTCTGGCTGTAGAACGTGGTGTTAAAAGTGGCCCTCGAACCCGTAGTGAAGTCTATTCTCTCTGCCTACCCCTTCAGAGTCTCGGCGTGATGATATGTATGTATGTAAGCACTCTACATCATAGTTAAGTCCACCTGTCAAGTCAATGTAAGCTTTGCCGACGTTCAAGACTGGTAGAAATTGTTAATTATCAAAATATTTCGCCGAACAACACATATCTACATAGGAATCTGACGCACATCTAGCAACCTTGTCGCGTCGTGATGTTTTTTTATCACCATTCCGTGAAGTGTCACAATTAACAAAACTTGATACGAAATTCAGACTCATTTTATCAACAAACAGACAGCTACCCAGCTTATCTAGTGTTTTATTGCTATTATTATAATATGTGTTGGTAACAATTGCCGTTGGGTGGTCCAGTCCAATACACTGGGTATTTCCAATGTTGATGTCGCGAATAAAAAAACTGCACGGCCCCTTCAGTAAACACTTTACTTTGTTATGTTCAAGTACTCACTGGGTACCTGCGAAACAAAATTTGCTGGCTTACAATCCACGTTGGTACCTACAACATTCCGTACACTTGTTTATATATCAGCTTATTGGATTTTTTGACATTGTGTTTACATTTTTTTGGAGAAAAAATCTTCCTGCAACCTTCTGCAACCAGAAAAGGCGAAAACATAATAATAATCAGCTAATTTTAAAGATATGATTACTGAACAACACGAAGGGTCTAGCAATCTTTGTGAAGCACTGAATTAATTCGTATAAACAAAACACTACCCTCGAGCAGTACCTTTTTGTTGCAATAATGGGGGGGGAGGGGTGGGCATTCTGATAATTCAAATTTTGAATGTGGGATTTTGTTTGGAGTCTTACTTTATTAAGCTCCTCGTGTAGTACCTACCATTGTATTACGACGTATAGTATCTAGGGTTATGTAAAGGGACTTAAACGGTATCAAACCCATTAATATTATCTTAATCCTATAGTCTGGTGCATATCATCAAAATACCAATATTTTTATAATTCGTGATGTCATTATCAATACAAATGGATATTCAAGTATTTTTGGGATTAATAGTAATGATATAAATATTGCTTATAGATAAATAAGTATACATATTTTAGTATGTTGTTAAACCTGACTTTTGGGTTGCGCTGTCATAGATATTTCCAATATATTGACAAGGTATTTGAAATATATTTTATCGTTTTTAAGACTGTAATATGCGCGGTTATCAAAATATGCGTTTGACCTGATTCCAATTGTCGTGACAATTTCTTACACAATCATTATCATTTGATAACGCACGTCCATTTGGATGATTCTTATAGCGTTGACTTAAGTGCTATATTCCATTGGAAAAAGAAACGTGGTTGGGAAGTGCATTGAGTGACATAGTTTTTGACAATACCAATATGTCGCAGATAGTGGGTGCGTCTGATGCTTAAGTCACGAGTTTAGTGTTCGATGTCTGTATAATGGTCGTTTGGTGATATATTATAGAATCTTCTTATCTTTCTGCTCAGGAGGAGAAGACAGAGGTGTGTGAATACCCAATTTTTCTTATATGTAAATTTGGCTACGCGGTTTGATATAATTTTATTTCATTAAGGCATGTTGGGGGGAGGCCTTTGCCTAGCACATTCCACTGTGTTAGTTTTTCTGAACTTATGTAGGTACAGTGATTAATCACGCCACGAGCTTTACGGCGAAGGAAAATATCAAGAGGAAACCTGCATACGTTTGAAAAGAAAATCAAACAATTATGCGAAGTTATGATTGAAAAACGCCGATATACTCGCCATTTGTCACACTGGCAACTAAATATATCTCCGTCGAAGACTGTAACCTGTGCCTCATTTGATAACAACTGATATTTCTTAAAACTCTTGTATTTTTCTAGCTTATCCAGTCGAGACTATTCTAGTCAATGATACATGGGTATTGATTGTGGTTACTTAATCTAGTTCGACTATGCTCACCTCGTTATATGATATCTAAGGATTAATGCGAGTCTCGGGTATGGATGAAACTGAAAGGTTATATTGTAATTCTATATGTAAGGTTATAAAGGTTATAAAAAGTTGTGGTGGCCGATTGGTTTAAGAAGTTGCCTGCACCACAAAGAATGCATGCTCGATTCTCGACTGAACCAATGAGTTATCCGAATTAGATAACTCATTGATTCAGTCGGGATATAAATAAGCCTTCCTACAAGGGTCCCCGAAGGAGGAGGCAGAGCTGTGTAGGTAGTACACACATATTTTACTCGGGTAGGTAAATAATTCAAAATTTGCACGCTTTAACTCTGTGTCCAATTAGCTAAGCAAGTATTTAGTTAGCATTATCAAGTTGAACACACTAATTACAAACTAATTAATAAAGCTATTATACTTGTATCAAATTGAACTTATAAAACTGAAAGCAATTTTCACGCTCAGAAAGTAGGTACCGGTTTTTTTCCTTCTGCACAGCTAATAAAAACATAAGTATTTTTATTAACATCATATTCGTTATATTTTAAACTGTTGCCGCGTATCTTCCTCGGCATATAAGCTATCATCTCGCATAGTTAAATCGAAATCAATTCGGAAATTGAACTTCGGATGTCGCACATTTGATGCGCAGTGGCCGTGAAGTTTTCGAAGACACTTGCAATGTCAAGATTTGTTACACAACACGCTTTATGAAGGAAAACACCGTGAACCTCTGAGAATAGTGTCATTGTCGACACGGCCTGTCACATTGGCATCTTAAATAGCTATATCGAAGAGTGAGACTACTAAAGCTTACAGCAGCTGCATCGTAAATACTAATAAATGTTTTCGTCAGCCCATCTTGTAGTATCGACAAATTATTGATGAAAAATACCAGTAGCACATGGCATTTACCCAAATGGAGATATGTTGAATGTATTAAAACGTTACAAAATATAATGTACAACTCAAATGTCAGGATTCTTGTCCAAGTAGGTAAAGATGCACGTGTGACGTCACACAACTATTTATTTACACGAGGTACCTGATAAGGAAAATATACTTAGAACACATTCAAATAAAACACACCATCAGTTAAGTTGAGAGGAGTTCAAATATCTATTCATATAACATAGCAAGGTGTTCTTCGTGTAGTGATTCATATAATTTATGTTTTGGACATTATCGCCACGCCATTAACGACCATACTAACAATGTAAATAGCCTAATTGTAATGTCAGTCACTATTAGCCACTACGGAATGTAGGAAAAACGATGATTGCACGTACGTGTGTTTCGCATCCTCGTCTATGTTCACTGCATGATCGGTCCAATGATTCATTCTACAATTTGACTCAGATCCTGATAATAGTAATTATATTGAATGTTCATGTAATGTTTCCAGTATCATTGAATTAGGTAGGTATGTACATTATATTTGTTTCTAAAATAGAAAATTCTCCACTGTCACACCTCTTGTGATATGAAGAATAACAACTGGTTATTAAGTCATCCAAGATTAAGGTATTACTATGGAAAGGATTTCAGTAGATCCGTGTTTACAGTTCTATCCGTGTATCCTGTCGCCGGGAAGGCGCTAGCTTCCTCCGAGCGTGTTTCCGTTGTCTGACATCACGTTGAACATTCGCACCGTTTCTATATATAAATATATATATGTATAAATCTTCTGTGCGTGTGTTTATAATTAAACTCTTAAACGTTCAAATGGTTTTGGTTCTTACTTTGATATGTGCGATCGTGTTACAGGAAATTATATTTTTTTTCACCCAATCGAAGCTGGGCGGGACAGCTAGTTAAATATAACTTACTAGCCCTGTCCCGCGGCTTCGATAGCGTAAATTTTTATTTCATTGATAGATTTTTCGAGGAATAAAACATAACTATATCCTTTATGTAAATGCAGCTAATAATTTACCTCTATGAGCCATTTTTTAAGTTGTCCCATATAAAATAAAGATTGTTATTTCGATCCTCGTCTGTCTTTACAATAAACACGTTCTGAAATAGTACAGTCACGCTGAATAAACGGGGAGAGACTATTCATCTGTCACGTTGACACTTGAAAATAAGGCAAAATGTTGTATTACACTACAGCATCTCTGCTTCCCCTTTGCGACATTATAACATGCATACATATTATCACGCCGATTCTCTCACGGGGTAGGCTGATAGAGAGTAGAGCGACAGTTCTCTATTTTTATATATAATATTCTTTCTATACAAGTTTGAGAGTATTTACTACTACTTCTTTATTTTTAAGCTTCATCGTACATTAAATTACAATATTACTATATAGATTACTGCATATTACAATACTGTATTCTATTATCATCATATAAATCTATAATCTATTACTCAAGATATATATATTAATGTTAAAAGTTGAGTCTAATAGTGGAAATACACTTGTAACTACTAAGGAAGCATAGGAATTTAACACAGGACTCCCGACAAATGCTTACCTACCGCAGCGGGTATCCTGCGGGATTTGTCCCGATTACCACTGTTATCCCGGCTCACGACGTGTTTATCTCCTCAAGACGGCTCAGTTAGAGGATTTCGCTCTATCTACACAATGGTAATGACGATACAAAGTGGTACAACTCACAATGCAATTCGGCTTATCATAGTAATGTGAACGCAACGCAACCAGTGATAACTGGACCTAAGCGGTTTGACAAACTCGTTCGTTGTCCTTTTCTGTCTGCCTTTAAACTTATTCTTTTATTTCTCTTTGTTACTTTTATTTCGATAGAAATATTAAAACATATGAACGATTTGATAAAATAGTTAAGTAAGAGATGCACTTACTTGTATTATAATGTACAAAATATGTATATAATATATTACACTTTGAGCGGAAAAAAAATTACATTGAATAAACATATTTAACAGTCCAGTTTAGGTTTCTTTCGCTTCTTTGTACCTTTAATGAAAAGAAAATAAACATATTGTATTTAACTTAAGGGAACACTTATTGAACAAGTATGAATACGCCACTACGTATCATTATCATCAGAGGTTACGTAAATTGAATAAAATTGTGTACTTAATACGTTTATATGTTGATTAGTACAAGGTTGAGATAACGATGTAATTTATTGACAAAATGTGAGACACCAACTCACTGCACGCGATTATCTCCCATTCATAAAATTATGCTTGGCTTATTCTTTACACAAAGATTACTGCAGTCTACCGACATAGCTTAAAAGTATACTGTATGTAAATGTAAGCTAAAACAATTCATTTGTCATTGTCGTATCACAGGCTCTTGGTACAACCACATCACAATCAATGCTTAAAGTTCAACTAATATTATAAATGAGAAAGTATGTATGGATGTTTGTTACTCAATCACGGCAGGACGGCTGAGCCGAAATGAATGAAATTTGGCACAGAGATAGATTATTAACTGAATTATCACATAGTATATGTTTTAAGCGGATGAAACTGTCGGGCATAGCTAGTCATATATAATATAACTAGCTGTCCTAGTAACTAGCTAAGTTGAGTTTCATAAAATCCGTTCTTAGCTGACCTCTACACCGCGTAAGGAATACTCCTACCAAATTTCAAGTCAATCGGCATTATAGTTCCTGAGATTTCGTGATGAGTGAGTTCACAAATGGGATCTCCTATATATATATAGATTAAGGCATTGTTGTGTCATTGATATCTAAAAATAAAGGAGGACGTATTTTGTATAGAATTGATATTTCTTGCAAATAAATTGACATGCTAAAATGCTGTTAATATGTATTGATGTATCAATATCCAACTTCATCAAAATCAAACCAAATGTTTAAGGCAAGCAAGCAAACACACACACACACACACACACACACAGAATCACACACACAGATACACTCACACACGCACGCACAGAATCACACACACAGAGACACACACACACACACACACACACCACACACATATAATGTTACTCGTAGTTATAGAAGAGCGGAGTCTCCTAACACAGGCATCCTTGCTTAAAAGGAGACTCTGGTCACTAGATTAAGTATAAGAAATGCTTTGTGAGTATATAAAGATTATTATTGTTATAATTATTACTAAGCAATAATCATTAATAAAGTAGGTATTAATATTTGAAGGCTTTATTCGTTAGCACTAATGACATTTGAAATAACACCTGATTACCTACTCGATCAATGCAAATCCATCAAATTGTCATTATTGCTTTTGACAATGTGCTATGCGAACGTCATTTCCGTCTGTACATTATTCATTTATCTTAAGCCTTTAATTTATTTAAAAACAGATATATTTTGTTATCGTTAAAAAATCTCTTTAAGACCTAATTCTCAAATTTTGATCGTTTTTCATACATTTAAGCGTGGATCAATTGATAATATTAAAATAATATACTACTTAACAGGTGTATGGATATAGTATAGGTGTGTCGTTATGCATTCGAGGATTATATCAACCAAGTGTATCGTCAATATACAATTAGAGAAGACAAGCAAGAAAGCAGGTCTTGAACTGTTAATGAGATTCGTGAATTTCAAAGAGCTTCAATACAATATTACCGTCACCTGCGCTACTGTAACTGAAATAAACTTTGAGATTTTAATTAGTAAAGAAGTAATATAAAGAATCAATATTTCAAGCCTTAGGTATTATTGGTTATCCATCCAATAAAAAGGAAAATTATAATACCTATTATATACATAATCACCGTTGTGTCATAATTTAGTTTTCAAACAAGCTATAAAAATATCTTCGACTTCATGCCTTGCAATATAAGTCACTGAAGGGGTAGGCAGAGGTGTGTAGGTAGTACCCATACACCCACTTCTCGCCAGAGATATAGTTTAGGTGCCAACGTGACAGATGGCGAGTCTATCGCCGTATTAAGCTAATTAACACATTACAGCACTCCAAAATTCAAGATACTCTAGGGTATATTTCAAAACCAACACGCTATTCAGGCTTACAGAGCTGAAGAAACACGCATACTTAAATACTTTTCAAAAAGTTCCCTCATGGTGCAACCGAATGTATCTAATATTAATTTCCACAAACCGTCTATCTCTTTTTATTAATAAATACGATTAGTATTATTTAATAGTGATGGACTTGTTAAGGCGCGGGCGTGACGCTGAACACCAGGCAATTGGATCGACATAACAGTCAATACATATTACATTTGTCAGCTGTTGAGAAAAGTATTTAGGAGTGGTTCTAGCAAACAATTCATGATAGAAAATTCAGGTAACATGTGTGAAGATTACATCGATAGAACGTTATCAGGAGTTTCGATTGTCAGTCATTGACCCACTGTTAGCCGCTTGAATCGACTTAAAGTAAAAAAATGCATTTATCGATTTTCGATGCGATTACGTAATCGATTTCACATCGGATCCATTCTGATGATCCTGATAGTTACGGTTTCATAAAATATTTTATTTTACGTATCAGTTGAAAGACGCTTCTCATACATTAAACATGAACTCTGACCACCCACGGATTTTTATCTTAATATCGTTTTATTTTATCGATTAATAGGCGGGACATCGATCGATCTGCCAAGCATTTGATATCATCTTTTGTGTAGTCAGTTGCTGGTGAATATCTTGCTGTATTTTGCACTACGTTTGCTAATGTTGAAAATTTCTCCAGAAATTTTGAATTGCAGTCGCTGTACCGCTGTTTTATTTGAGATTTGCCTACAAGTCTGTCAAGTACTTTTTAAAGGTAGCATTGCCAATGCTTAAAGTCCAGTACGATGTGATAATAGTAGATAACGTGATATGGTATTTACTAGACATTTCCCCTTTCGCGTTTGTCAGTTTTCTCATATTCATACACAGACTCTTCACGGTGTAACGAAACCATAGTTGCATACATAGTATGTGTGTACATAAGGATAATGTTAAACAAAAGTGAAATTTCATGCGTCGGCGTCACTTCAAAGCGCTGTTTACTTTGGCGACTGGAGATTATGTTGTCTTTACAAAATTAGCCTGTGTCTATTACGGAGATTGGGCAATGTTTACGCGGTTGATTAGTTTCGTAAGAAAATGTGCCGTTAGTGTAGTTTACACCAATAGACGCTTATACACTGGCATTCGATATCCATTCGAGACTACATGTCAAATTATGAGGCGTTTTATGAACATCAATTTTGTAACTTTTTATGTGCAAGTTTATGTTCCAAAACTATATGCCACTTTAAATTATATACTCGTTATGAGTAAAATAGTCGCTTAGTTAAAGCGTTCATTATAAAAAAGGATTATAAAAGGAACTCACCCGCAAAAATATCACCTTCCAGTTTTAATGGAATGCCAATGTGAATGTTTTCGGGTATTTTGACAAAACAGTATTTTATTGCAAAGAGATAAAGAATGCGTGAAGCTAATATAGTTAATCTATTTATCTGTACACTTACCAACCGAAACGAAAAAATATGGTACATGTGGTGGTTTTTCCCAAAAACTGATACATAATTGTTTGCCATTGGAACGTGTGTCACGCGACGAGCTTATAATAAGGGAGTCAAGAAATGCAGTAATTATGAGATGAATATTTTAACGGCCCTTTTACCACTTTCGACTATTTTGAAATTAGAAGGGTAAAACAAATGAATGTAGCCAGAAGCCAATGTAGAATACAGATAGAGGTCCAACCCCACATGGGTCATTAAACTCTACGAGTCTACCTTTACTGCCCATTTTCTTCTTCATACGTTGTAGGTTGACAGGTGAAATGACAACCTATAACGACCAAAATTGGTGTTTGTTACCACGCAGTTTCTTGCCGGTTCTTCTCCATGGAAACGACCAACCCGAACCGTGCACCTTCTATATGCATGTGCCGATCTAGGCCTATGTGAAATAAAAAGATTTTGATTTTGATTTTAAAATATTTTGATTTAGATTTTGATTCGTATTAGTGAGCATGCAGTCAGCAGTTATGTGAGTGTTTAAAGTAGTGGTCTGCTAAATTAAGGTTGCAGGTTGCAGGCAGAACCTAGCGGTCTGTACCAAAGGGTTTTACGTTGCAAAAAAACATCGTGAAAAACATACACTCACGTTTGAATACAACTCCAATGACGTCAAGAACTGAGACGGGACTCGCTATCTATCGCATGATGATGATCATATCGCTTTACAAGCCTTTGGAAGCCCTAATGTACTATATAATTTTTTCAGAATCATTCGTTTCACGTAGGTATTTTTGTTTAGGAAATACGTGTAATATCATTATATTTAATTTTCAAAGCTTTCATTAATATGTATTAGTTTCTCCAACTACCGTTAAGTTAAAGGGCATCAAAGATTTAATGTTCTTCAAAGTGGGTGCTATTGCACCTTTGCTTATCACTGTGGGGTCGCTTGTGCGAAGGCGTGAACCTTTAATATTACATACATACATATCATCACGCCAAGTCCCTAACGGGGTAGGCAGAGAGTATAGAGCGCCAGTTCTCTCTAGACTTACATACCTCTTTCGCTTCGTCCACATTCATCAGTCTTTTCATACATGCTCGTCGGTTTCGAGTACTCTTAACGTTCCCGTCCTTGAGAGTCCGATCTATTTGATCCAGGTAGTTGGAACGTGGCCTTCCTCTGCCTCTTCTTGCACACAATTTTGCTTTGTATGTCTGTTTCGTCAATCTTTCTTCACTCATCCTTTCTATATGTCCAAACCAACGTAACATGCCTTTCTTCATCTTTACAATCACGCCCTCATTCACGCCAGTTGATTTGCGAATCTCTTCATTACGGATTCGATCTGATATCGTTACTCCGCACATTTTTCGAAGAGAACGCATCTCAACTGCATTCAAGCTATTTACATACTTCCTCTGACATACCCAGGATTCGCCGCTATACAATAAGGTAGGTACCAATATCGCGTTGTGGACAGCAACTCGAGCATTCTTGCTCAGACTTTTACTGCCCATCAACGCCGGCATGGCTCCATTCACCTTATTTCCGGCAGTTATCCTTCTTTCAATATCTTTTTCATACTTTCCATCTCGTGTGAACATGCTTCCTAGATATACAAATTCATTCACTTGCTCGAGAATTTTCCCATTTACCGATATAGCACACTCGGTCACTTGTTCATCTCTTTCGAATACCAGAACCTTAGTCTTGCCCCTTCTTTTTACATTCTTCTTTCATTATGGTAACTAGTGAGTGCAGTTCGCCCTCTGATGACGCCAGTAAAACCGCGTCATCGGCGTATAGTAGGCAGTTGACCACTAAGTTTCCCATTTTCACTCCACATCCGTGCGTTCTTAGTGCTCCCAGACAGTTATCTAGATATATAATGAACAGCCAGGCAGACATGATACACCCTTGTTTGCCCCCGACTTTACATCAAACCAGGGTGACATCTCACCGTTAACCCTAACGCACGCCTCGCTAGCACTATAGAGTGATTTCACGGCATGCAGTAAGGAACTGCTCACTCCATATCCAGGCAACACGTCCCAGAGTTCCTTTCGTACGACTCTATCAAATTCCTTCTCTAAGTCGACGAAAGCGCAGAAAACCTTTTGGTTAATACCCAAAAACTTTTCCTCGATTCCGCGAAGCGAGAAGGTTTGATCCATACATCCTCTTGCTGGTCTAAATTTTATTTTATTTTAATATTATATCCTCATAATAGAGTGTAACTAAACACAACAAATAGTTACGGAATATCAATGAGGTATCTCAATAATATCTCAATAAAGATAAAATAATTATCATAATGTCACAAAATACGAAGAGAAGTTCTAGATTATGCAACCATCGGTGTCTATAAAACAATAGTTTATCTGTTATCCGACTTTCACACACTCTCACTGATATAGGTGGAATTATAAAATGTTTGAACGATCTAAACATTTTTATATCTTTTAATGTTAATTGAAATGACGCGCGCATGTCTCATGCGCCCGCCGTAGGCACTAGTTGTATTAATACTTTTTATTGGAGAGCCGTCGTATGGTCACCAAATTCCATGCACGGACTTTTCTCTTTTATGTTATCTGTCGATGTTGATAAGCGCCCGGATCACATGCTGTCGGAATATTGAATAGTCCGTGGTATACGTGTCTATTTTAGAATTAAACACACACATATCATCACGCCGAGTCCCTAACGGGGTATGCAGATCGCCAGTTTTCTCTAGACTTACATACAAACAATCTGAGCTATAAGGGCCGAAAGGTTTACAGAGTTAGCAAAGTTGAAATTCCAAATCAAAATAGGTGTAGTTCACTTAGTTGTATTTAATCGTATGTTATATCACGTTATCAATATTTTGTAAGTATATATTTTTTTCGTGCTATTTATGACAGTTTGAAACAAGTGTCGCGATTTGTAACAAAGATAAACACATTAATTATAACCACACCCCATGCGTGCGACATGTAAATCTCCCCTAACAGTTCGTGTATTGAATGTCTAGCAATAGTTAATTATTTATCGACGCTATATTTTTGTATTTTATTAGTGTTCAAATATCATTAATGATTAGTCGGTCGCACCTCACACGCTCGACTATACATTAGTAAATTGAATTTATAACATAGCTCCGCAGCCAGCGGCGTTTATTGGAATGAGAAAATATGCACCCGGGGTGTCGTGATTACCAGCGGGTGTGGAGATTGAACATTCCAGGAATATTTACTTTCTATTTAATATTAATATGTACGCTTATGAGTCAATTAATTCATCGGCTGGATGCCGAGGAGGTTGGGAAAGCTGAGCTTTGTACAAGGATAGAAAATTTATTGATGTCATTATTAATACATAATGGATTATTGCTTAACTATCACAACGTTATCCTCCAAACATTATTGACTAAGCTTCCGTTTGTACCGTTGTTTTAGAGTGCAAGGACCACCTACTGTTTGTAAATTTATTTACCTATGCTAAGTTTAGAAAAGGAATATTACGAATACATTGATGCGTCTGAACTGCGTGCTCTCCTTGAGCGAGAAACCAAATCGGAAAGCTAAGCCTTAATTTAATCCTTGTGTAAATATCATACCGATGCATTAAGGTACATACTAAGTTATCAGACTTCTGACCACCCGTATAGTTGTTTAAGATATCAAAACAAAATCGAGACTTTCTGGGAGGAATCGATATCTGACCCTGTCTTTAAATAACCTACAACATGTTTGTTGCAGCGAACCTGACCATCAGTACGCGTGGGTACACCCTCGACTTGCTCATCCACTCGCCCGTGCAGGATATGTACCTCTGCTTCAACCGCGAACGGCTAGTCGGCAGGCGATTGGTGAGTTTTAATTACCTTTCCACTTATCATGCCAATCTCTCATAGAGCTTCATCTTCTTCTAATTATCATGATTCTCAAAATACCTTATGTTCAACAGACACAGTCACAAGCAGAGAAACAACCAAACTGCCTGTTCAAAGAGGTGTTTGTGGACGGCTACAACAGATACCACTTGGTGAAGAACGAAGACCGCTACATAGGGTTCAACCGGCGTGGTTTGCAATTCAAGCGCCGCAAGAGTCGCCTCTCAGAGCGGCATCACAAGTGTTTCTCCTTCATGATGGAAGCCCACGACTTCGACATCAACAGGCACAACACCAGGCTGGCTGGAGATTTGCCCAAATGGCGTCCGCAGCGTAGACTCCGGCCCCCTCCTCAGAACTCCATCAAACAGCCGTGCCATGGCGTGCGCCACCACCACGGCAGGCATCAAAGGCGGAGGAACTGCGACGGCACGTAGACTCCCATCCTTAGCTGCTCATTTACGCTTCAACGCTTCACGCGTTCCGTTGCCAGCTGTCGATGGACATTGTGAGTGGACAGAGTATTAGTCAACTATCGCAGTATTATAACAGTGACGTGGACTGGATAGCGTTAGGTTAGCTCGGCCGCGGTGGCCGCGGCGTTTCAAACGCCGCATGAATGGTAGCTGAAGCGAGAGAGCAAACATTTGAATGGGGAAAAAAGCCGGGCCGGGATGACGTCCAGAGCTGTGAAATTCCTTAAGGCCGTGCAACATCGGGGCGCTCGTTTGCTCTGTACCAGCGGTCGGACTCGTGCTCTAAAAGGAAAAAGGTTTTCTATGGAAAGAGCAAATAGCAGTGTAGCCAGTCACGAGTCATTCGCCAGACCACCGCTGAACTCCGGTGCTTGGAATCGGACAGCGAACAGGCTCCACCTAGGCAAACAGTCACGGGTAAAGCAAGCCTCGAGTGCACCGGCTGGCTCGCCATCAGTGTAGCAAATCGCCTTTACGTCAATTCTCAGTGTGTTATTATTTAAAACGCTTACTGTTAAGTACGGACCGTGTTATCTGCTTGTACATATATAAAGAAAATCGTGTTTACTTATTTATCAAAAAATTAATCAAAATTTGTAAACGTAGGTGTTAGATGTAAAGTTGTATTAAAATGTTTTGTATTTAATTATGGGTATTGAAATATATCCAACCAATCGCTCTCTTGTGATTAGCCACAGTGGATATGACCTAGTTTCCTTCACTAACTCCATGTACTGAACCTTTCCTTTACTAATTTGAATATTTACCGTTTGGTTTGTGAATTTGTTTGTATGATTTTGAGCGCTTTGTAAATATTATTTTAAGAGTTCGTATGTGAGTGATAGGTTCTTGAATCTCTTTATGTTGTCAATATTTTCCGATTCTAGTAATGCTTGCGGTTCTTTCAAATACAGGCTGCTTCAGAAAATGGGACAGTTGTTCTAAAATATGATAGGGCACAATGAAAGGATGGAATAAAATAAAATAAATACTTGATAAATAAAATACTTTACTTTATTTTCGCATAAAAAGTCTGTTGCAACGATAGAGTTCAATATGAAGAATATTTTTTTTATAATTTGTGAAAAGTCCCCAAAATCATGTTTCGGTGTGAATATTATTTACTCTCTTGAATAATTTTGACATTCGATTTTAACTTTGGAGCTGTTTGTTTTACTGTCATGATAATATATTTATAGCACCCTATAACTTCTAGAAGATAACTGTTTTATTTTCTTAGACACTGCATAATCGTCTGTTTCTTTTTAGATGTAAAATTACGACATTTTCAAAACGTCACAGCGTCTTGAGGCCTGAATCACTCCTGAAATTAGAGTTTAATAAAGTCTTAAAATAGACCTTAACCCAAGAGACAGTTCAATAAAAACCTTGTTGTTTCGCGATTGTATTAGTTGCCATATAAATAAATTATATAGTGGACATTGTAATGTAATAAGTTGTTAAGATCTGTGCCATAGAGTGGTGGCAGTGCACGACTATATTTTCGCATTGTAACTAGTGTATTAATTTTATGTATATCTATATATGTCAGTCTATATATGAATTAGTTAAACATTAATAAAATAAGAACTATACAGAATATGGTAATCGTTTTCAAATTAGTAATTAGTTATCTTATACATTTACATTGGTGTCTATTATTGCAGAAAGTAATTACACTTTATTAAGTGGGTGTATGGGTATTACCTATACACCTCTGCCTACCCCTTCGGGGACCCTTGTGGGAAGGCGTGAGGATATATTTATATATATTTATAATTACACTTTTGCTGTATAAAAAAACAATTAGTCTTGGATATCTCATCTCACACATCATGGACATCCTATATAACTGTGTCATCAACACAGTTATACAGGATGTCCAAATAAACTCATGCCTCAGTGTTTGTTATTTTAATATATGTTAATTATATATCTTCGGATTGGTATCGAAGAAATTTAATTCGTTTTCACGTAATCGACGTAAAATTTTTATGAACGTTTTTTAATTTAAGAGCCAGGTTTCGATTCATGTTGATTCCTAGACAAAATTATTTACCTCTAAATAAAAAAAAGATTTCAATAAAAAGGTTTCTTGAAACAAACTGTTTATATTTTGTATTGAATGCTTTGTTAGAAATCAATAACACTATTAATTTGAAATCGGTTACCATCCTTAATAGACCTGTAGAAACATCTTTATATATATAATATTTTTTACACCCAGTGGAAACAGCTGAACGCAGAATGAACATAATAGAAACATCTGTATTTTTTGACTGCGTAGTATCTATGTTTTAGTAGACTTGTGCATGTTTCAACAATGAAATACAAACATGACAATTATAATCCAACTCTATTCTATGAGCCGGTGAATGAGCAATCGGCAGAATGTGACACTGCTCAGTGTAGTTGTACCCAAAGACAGGGGTTCGTGGAAAGTTGGTCGTATAAATGTGGAGCTTTACATTCCTTCTTACTTTCCATTTTCACGTGTTACAAAACACAAAAACATTCCAGATAATGTGTTAAAATAGTTTTAAAAAATATGCGCTTACATACATAATAAATATAACGTGGCACTGTCTATGTATTCTGTGTCTAATTATATAAGTATTCCGACGCAGAAGACGAAATATTATTGCTAAGAAAAATTATGAAATTAAATCATATTTAACTCGCAATTTCGCTGTTTTTATTCTCCTTGACACTTTGACAAATAAAGGAAAATTATGCCTATTCTCGTTCTGGGCAAAGTTATCAGCGTTTAAAGAAAATAATTGGGAGCCCAGTCCGAGCATATTATAAACTACCATTTAGCTTAATTTTTTTATAAGTAGGTATGTAGAACTATTAAAAACCATATTATTAGGTTATATATACCAACCTACATATAATTTTTTTTTTACACCGTTTTTTTGTCTTCCCCTCAAGTGTAGCCGGAGTTCCACTGACAGCCAATAATATATAATAACTTTATGCCGCTTCTGGAAAAACTCAAAGTAGCAGGGATCGCAGTTGAAGGAAAATTTTGAACGGTTTGGGGTTAGCCAGTTTGGACCTATTATTTTGCAGAACTTTTATTTATAGGTTTAAAGAGCAATATCATTAATCATTATTTCTGATTTGATTGACAGATTTTCGAATCCACCCATAAACGTACCGTCAACTTGAATACAATATAATGAATGGTACTATCACTCAAAAGTGTTAAGTGGGTCGTTATCGTTAACAAGACAAGTAATTTATTTCAGAGCGATCAAGTGCGTAATTCATACCGAATATTTTTTGTGATCAATAAACCGACTAGGGTCGTATTTACCCAAAAGTAGCCGGCCGGGTGCGGCCACAAAAAAGGCGATATTTCCAATAATCTGGCCGGAAGAGGGGTGTTTGCGGGTGAAATGTAACATTAAAACCAAATAGGGTAAAGTGGGGCTAACTGGGCGTGATGCCGCGCGTCGGCCGCTTCGTGTTCGCTCAACGATTAGCACCTCTGTCCAGAGCGCAGAGTAGACTCACGACAGAAGGCATAAATAAAACAGGATAGTCTCGTGGAAGATATTTCTTATTTGAAAGTGGACAAAGTGTGCTCGACGTGCACAGTACTCCTCTATGGAACAGAATTTGTAAGTATATGTAAAAATAAAAGGTATACATATAAATTATATTATTTTGTCCAAGGCTCAATATATAGCTCTTGCTCTTGAGATATCTAAAGAACGTTGTTTATATTCGATGTTTGTATATATTATATAATGATACGAGTGCTGTCTGCGTGTGCTTATTTTACCGGCGTCATGCATGCTTAGCAAATGTAAAAAAACAGTTCAGGTGTGTTTGGATTGTGATTTTAACAAGTTTTCAAATATTGTTTGAGTAATATTTGTAACTAGCTGTCCCGCCCAGCTTCGCCCGGGTGAAAAAGTAAAATTTCCTGAAACACGATCGCAGCGCCACCTATCGGGTCCAATTGTGTTGTAAGCTATCCTTTCTTTTAAGTTGGATCAAACTGCACACGGTGTGCAAATTTGATTAAAATCGATTGAGTAGTTCTGGACCCCATCGTGGACTTGATTACCATAAAAAAGGTTATAGTGAGTCAATCTTAAATAGACATATGCTGTCGCGGACTTTTTTTAGAACTTTTAAAGAGGAACAATTCCCTCATACATGATATTTGTGTAACTTAAACCGTTTACGCAGCGCACGCAACGGAAGCTCTCAAAAGGAATATTTTTTCCCGTTCTGGCAATATTATTCATTTATGCTTCGCTCCTATTGGTCGTAGCGTGATGTTATATAGCCTAAAGCCTTCCTAGAGAAATGGACTATCCAACACAAAAATATTTTTTCAATTCCAACCAGTAGTTCCTGAGATTAGCGCGTTCAAACAATCAAACAAACAAACTCTTCAGCTTTATAATATTAGTATAGATACGCAAGAAACATAAAATGTGATAGGAATTTGTTTCGCTATATAAAGATGTATTTATTCCATGCAAAATTTCTGAACAGTCCTTTTTTTTTAATTGTTCCAAATTCAGTAATCAATTTATTTGGCTTCAAAATAAACAATTGAATTTCATTGTCTTAATCCATGAACCAATGCTGATTGTCTATTGTCTAAGTGTATTTTGTCACTCAATAAGACATTCCGACATTAATAATGATTTGACACGCATTAGTTTACAAATTGTGAAATAATATGATTACTTCAGACATTATCGGAAGTCATACTAGATTTTAGTTGCATCATTCGTTAAACGTGCGTTACCTCTTGCGTCATACTATTGGACTTTAGGCTAGGCACTTGGCTACGTAAGCGTCATATACTTGGCATGTTTAAAATTCCATAACAACTACTAAATCACACGAACATAATAAAATACACATAAATAATATTAATACCTACCGCAATAAATACTTTGTCGTCACAAATGATTTTGCAAGCAATTGTCGATCATATTTCTTACAAATAATATAAGCCATTATTGTATGGCAGCGAATCCTGGGTATGTCAGAGGAAGTATGAAAATAGCTTGAATGCAGTCGAGATGCGATCTCTTCGAAAAATGTGCGGCGTAACGATATTAGATCGAATCCGCAATGAAGAGATTCGCAAATCAACTGGCGTGAATTTGGGCGTGATTGTAAAGATGAAGAAAGGCATGTTACGTTGGTTTGGACACATAGAAAGGATGAGTGAAGAAAGATTGACGAAACAGATATACAAAGCAAAAGTGTGTGCAAGAAGAGGCAGAGGAAGGCCACGTTCCAACTACCTGGATCAAATAGATCGGACTCTCAAGGACGGGAACGTTAAGAGTACTCGAAACCGACGAGCATGTATGAAGAGACTGATGAATGTGGACGAAGCGAAAGAGGTATGTAAGTCTAGAGAGAACTGGCGCTCTATACTCTCTGCCTACCCCGTTAGGGACTTGGCGTGATGATATGTATGTATGTATGTAATATAAGCCTTGTGCACGTATTCAGATTTAGGTGTCTAAGCGAAATAATTTTATTAAGAGTTGGCACTTATGGATTCAACAGGAAAATCATATTTAAGAATATTGTTACTCGAAAGTTATAAATAATAAAATCAAATGGTACCTTCTTCTTCTTCTCAGCATATATGCGTCCACTGCTGGACATATACCTCTTGCATGGATTTCCAAGCTGATCTTGATGCGGCGATCCTACTCCTGTTACCTAAATGGTACCTGTTCCTGGATATTTAAAAGTTTTGTAACAAAGGACATGATGACAACAAAGTGACAAGGGTCCCCGAGGGGGTATGCGGAGGTGTGTCCCCACACACCCGCTTTCCACCAGAGATATATTTTAGATGTCAACGTGACGGATGGCGAGTCCATCGCCGTTACTCAAGCATGACTTTACGTACGCCTTCTCAAACATATGCCGGTTTCCTCTCGATGTTTTCCTTCACCGTAAAGCTCGTGGCTACTCACTGTACTTAAGTTCCGAAAAACTCATTAGCACAGTCGGCATTCGAACTCGAATACTCGAACCACGGCTTTTTTATGCATTAAATTTAAGAAATACAGACTAAAACCAACCAGAAATTACATTTGCATACTCTGAAATACTATTCAAATTAAGCGGTTTGGTACATTATCGCAATCTCTAAATACAAGGCTACTCTGTGTTTGCGTGAAAGAAGTGAGTAGGCTATAGGTGCATGTAGTCGATTAATATGTTTGTACATACTAACATATGTACTGATGCATGTGCTAACTAGTTCATAGTAGCATACCTTAGTTAAAAGGTATTATTCAGTTTCCACAGACGCTGCTGCTTCATGGGAGGAGGATGCACATTGTTCCGGTTAAGAAAATTTACATACATACATATCATCATGCCAAGTCCCTAACGGGGTAGGCAGAGAGTATAGAGCGCCAGTACTCTCTAGATTTACATACCTCTTTCGCTTTTTCAGCCATACCTCTTCTAACATTCCGTACACCCATCATACACTCCACACTCTACTTTAAATAATTAAAGATGAGACACACTACTTATCATGTACATGAAGAAAATAGATATTATATATCTATTTTCTTAATTGGTGCAAAATCTAAAAAAAATACTTTTTTCGTTCGTAATATTTTTTTGGTCCGAAAAAATTACATAGTATGACAAATGCAGTTCATTATAATATAATGTAATATTATTCGGTTCTCTACTGATATTATAAATGAGAAAGTTTGTGAGCATATCCGTTACTAAATCTCGCCCAAACGGCTGAACAAAATTGGATGAAGTTTGGCGCAGGATAGATAGATTATTAGCTGGATTAATATATAGGACATATGTTTTGTTACAGAATAATAACCGCGGGGTACAGCTAGAATTAAATATAATAATATCAAGCATAGCCCTATTACTTTACATTTCCTTAACCTTTATCGTAGTGAAATCAAAAAAAAATAAGAGGATTTTGATGCTTAAATATTTTCAAGTCCTAATTAACGACGTTTTAAATGCGAAAACAAATGTTTTTGATTTTTTTCATTCACTCATACCTACTACATAATATAGCTTATGTGATAGATGTATGAATCTCTGTGAAGAATCTTGGAGAAAGGTGGATTTTATTACTGTATCCTATTCTAGCGCCAATAGACGGCAACTTGAAGCTAACCTCCGCATCCGTCTAACGAATACAACTCGTTGCTTATTCATGATTATATTTCTCTACCAAAGTCGAGAACACTCACTCTGGACCCTGGCTGCTTTCAATATCTGAGTTAGCATTTATCTATCTTAGGATTGTATACCAAGTTCTTAGACCGACTGTCCTGACTTCGCCGACCAAGGTGACCCTTGACAAAAGCTGTTTAGTTAAATGTCGTGTTATATCTATTACTGAAATGAAGCCTACAAAAACTAGCATGGTGTTCTCTTTGTGTACCACGTGAGAAACTCGGCGTGATCATTTTGTACCTATATTTATTTATGAAATCAACATGAACTCACATATTTCTTTTTTTAAATCTTTCACTTACGTTTCTTCCCAATTCTGAATGAATGGAACGCTTAAAGAGTTACGTCCAAAAACAATTTGTTCGATTATCATGGTACATGATGCCTTCTCGCACCAGTCGAGGGTTTGTGTTAACTGTTTGATCAAACATTTGGACCAGAACTGGTTCTAAAAGCCACTAGCCAATGCCTGCTGGAGAGAAGTAAAACATTTTTTATTCATTATGGTGTAATTCTAGTTAATGTATTTTGTATGGAAAGCCGATAGTTGCATAAGGAAATATTGACAATTACTTAATTCTTGTAACACGTGGTGAAGAATTTGGATACTTGAAACTGCGCTGTGGTAGAGAGTCTCTCACTTAATAAAAGGTTTAGATTTCGGTATACATTTAAAAATATATAAAGTCTTGGAGAATACCTGAAAAACTTTATCTTATATTTTTGGATATCTTTTATATCTAAAGCCGATGACCACGATTCAAATACTTGGTACAAATCGATCGGAACCTCAAGCAAGGGAACATCATGAGTAATTGCAACCGGCGAGCGTGTATGAAGGTACTTCTGAATGTGGTTGAATCGAAATAGGTCTGTTAGTCTAGTCTAGTCTAGTCTAGTCTAGGTAATTGGCGCTCTACGTTTTCTGCCTTCTATGTGAGCGACTAGGCGTGATGAATGATGGATGATGTAGGTATGTATATGTATCAAATATATATATGTATCAAACCTATGCGAAAAGTGGTAAGCGACTAACGATGCTTATAGTCACTGTATGAGCAGATTTTTACAGTCAAAAACTGATTGTTGTAATGCCCTATAGGAACTATAGTCCTGAAATATATCTTTTGAACGTACACTCGCCGAACATTATCGATTTACATTATCAACCATCGGGGCTCCAACCTGCGCTCTTAGCTTTACGGGTGTCCACTTATACCACTCAACGCCCACATGTATTTACAGAAACATACATATATTCTAGACAGGAACTCAATATTTTTGCATATCCTGTCTATATTTCTAGTGTTAGTGCGATCGTAGACAGTCATACGCCAACCCTCTCCCAGCCGTCGGTACTGTAATTGTGCACAATAATCCCCGGTACAAGGGAATTGAAGAGGTTTGCAAATATTCCGAGCGCAAGAGCACAAATTGCCATAGGCACATACAACCAATATCAAGCTATATTTTTTCTCAGGAAATTTTGCTCTCGCTACAGAACACGAGATGTCAAATAACTTTAAAGCTTGTTGCCTATTATATGTAACATCGTTGTTTGGTTCAGGTAAAACCCAGGTTTCTTTAACCTGTACTTTATGTTTCTTTCTTAATATCAAACTTATACTAAGTTTCTTCTTATATCTCCACCACTTGTTAGTCTAGAGACCTCAAACAAATTGTACATTGTGAGAATATGGTGGATAATATGATCACGTAAACGTAAGCGTAAACCTTTCATTGGGTTATTTAGTTATTTATTTAATTCACATAAAACTTAAGTAATATAGATGATATTACATAAAGTTAATATATCTAATAATAATGATATTCACGGGTAGACATAGAATCTAATTACTTCCACTTTTCGCTGAAGTAATATCTAATTAATATGGGGGCTGTCTATCGCCGTCTTGTAGGCGATACGAGAAGTACGTGAAATATTAAAAACTAATTTGTAGTTTCTTATATTAAGAACTTTGAGTAACTTCATAATAGCGTAAAGCTCACCATTGATGAATAAGAATCCACTGTGATAAACCTTAACATTTAAAAAGTAATTAAAAGAACGGCATGTACCTGCGAGCTTGAATTTCTTTAATTTGTAACTTAAAACGAATGGTCAATACGACACTATCTCATAATACGAATACAAATGAGTAACTAAGATTTTATTACGTAATGAAAAACAGCGTCGACAAGAACAAAATTATATTCGCTTTACAGCTAAACGAGAGATACAGTCGGCGCGTGATATAATCCAAAACAAACTATAAGAGGACGTCGAGACTTCTTCAAGTAGTATGCACTCATAATACTGACTACAATAATGATAAGCGAATGTGGACATTATGTCTATCTAAACAAGCTAGCCGTACTCTCTGGGACAGTAAAATGGCATAAATATTATTGTGTTCGTTTAGAATTTTCCAAATTCCGCCGTGAAGGTTACCATCCTCAAACACCCCTGCCATTCAACCCTTCCATTGGGGCTTGACAAAAAATACTCCACTTGGTAAATATTGGAGGTTCAGTGTCTTAAGTATTGGTCTAATACATGAGCATAGCGGAACACATACGAAACCTATCGTTCGTCTTTTCTAGTCTGTGATGCTGTTGTAGCTGGGTTTAGTAGGTCTAATCTCTGAGGACTTAATTTACATTGCTATATGTCTTAAGATTTAAGAAATCAGAATATTTTGAATTAAAAGTACAGTACCTATAGTCATCTGTGATCAAACAATGCTTTCAACCTCCCTTGAAATGTCTATTATAATATATTATAATTATTACCATTTATATCTATTATAATTATTACTTAACATACGGTTAAGGTTTTGGAGTTTGGGACTGATGTGAGTGTATGCTTTGAATACGAGCTAAGAGTTGATATCTCTCCCATTTTCAATGCAATGATGTATAACTTATTTTTATTATGCTATTTCTTATATCGCAAAATAAATTAAGTATTTATGTTTTTTTTTCAAACCGAGGCAATTAACCACATAGTTCGTCTGATATTGGGCACTTACTGTAGCTTACAGGCATGATAGGCATTATACCTTGGATATATTGGCGGTACCATTCATCGTGAAGTTTTACATTATTAATAAGAAGCGCGGTCTCTAAGTCAGGTTTATGATACCGGACCATCGCACACGGCGTTACCGTCGTCACCTACTGTCACTATTAGTATTTCATTCGCAGAACAAAGAATTTATATTTTGATTATTATCGTAAACCTTCAAAAAAGTTTGTACCACGAGCTACACACCTAATACGTATTGTGTTGGTCCGTCGTCCTTTTAACGCCACTCGAATGTTTGAAGTCTGCGGGTATTACAAGTCCATTAGGTTCGCTTGCGGATATGTTCACAGATTGTCACAGAGGAGGAAAAGAGCTAAGAAACTCGAATCGTTTAGATTTACCAGAGTGCTTAGAACAACATAACCAGTACTTTCGAGTTAAATTACGATACGATATCGGACGCTGAAGGCGAAGATGATACTACGTATCCTTATTTCAAGACGAATTTACCGTCGGTAATTATCAAAGTTGTATCGTAAGTATAGTGATGTAAATAAATTTACTGCCTCCTGTAGTACAGTTAACCATAACCAAATAAATATTCTCATCTGTAATGTATATAGCATGGATCAAAGAAAGGTAGTATGCTCTAGTTTTACGTAGACTTTTTTTAATGCGCACCTTTAAACATAGCATGATATTATTTTCCCTTCTGATTACGTTCGAATATTACTGTTCGTATGGAATAATTGGGAATGTGCGGTGTTAAAGATTTATCTCCACTAAAAAAAAATATTTCAGAATACCCTTGGTGCCACTTCATTCCTTCACTGTTCCTCTATTGCCTCCATTGGAAGGTTCTACAGTTCATTGTCTTCTGCCCTCAAGATTCCTAGCGCCAGGCCCATTGAGGTTTATTTTTTTATTTATCTATCCCCATTACGTTTTTGGACAAAAGGCGTCGAGTGTTTGGTCGTTGGAGAGACCAACAAGCCAGGCAAATAGTCCCGATTCCCACGGTTGGTGCAACCAGTTTGCTTAGTGCGTGGCACTGGCAGACTAGTCGGGGCTTGGAAAAATGTTTTCTAATATATTGGCGGTTTTCTTTATATCAGTGTGCTACTCCGTGATTTATTAGTGATATATTCAGCCAGGGACTCAGCCACATCCAGGGACTCACGCACACCTAGACAAAATAAAATCGGTCGAGCGGTTGGTTAGAAGCTGATTGACATATCTACACGCGTCCAGAAGAATCTTAATACTGTTCCAGAATAGAGCCCGAATGTCTACGAGTTGTAACACCCTCTTCTCAGCGTAGAAAAATTATTCGTTTGTCACACGTCGTAAAGTACTATCAACGTGAAAATAAATAAGAGCTATGACTTTAGACATTATACAAATCCAAAACAAAGTAATACAGCATATACAGCATACCAACTATATTAACTTAAAATTAATTAATATCAGGCAAATATTTAAAGCAAATCAAATATTTAAAGTAACTCCCAGTTATTAATAGTATAATAGTGAGTCATCAAGACAATTTTAACATATGATCAAGTGGAACGGTAGGAGTAGCAGTCCTTATGGCCGTTCGACAATCACCTGATCACGAATCCATTGCTGATGTCACTAGCGGGAAGTCGGACAATCTTTGAACGTCTGGAATTCAAACGGCAGCACTCGAAACCAATCGAATCAAAATCTTTGAACACAGATAAACGTTTTAGAAACCAATCGTTCATCCGATAACTTACTAATGAGTGCTCGTTGAAAACAAACTTATCTTGATGAGACGGCTGCAGCTACACTCCATTAATAACTCCATATAAATAATAACATCATTACTTTAAAGACAGACCACCCAAAATCATCACCTCTACAATATGTACATTATTATATGATCGTAAACCAAAGAGATAAGAATGAAAATTACTGGAAATAAGAGACGAAAAATTAAGAGAAAACGTCGCTTGGTCAGTAATTGTAGGCATCAAGTTGCCGGCAATTTGCATACGATATGAGGCGCTAATGGATGTAAGATACGATTTTTTACTGAATACTTGGTACACGAACATGCACATACATTATTAGCATAGATAGCCGCCGAAGAGACAAATGAGACGTAACATCTCATACAACGGTTTTAATGCCTACTCCTATTCTCGGTGTGTAAATAAATATCATTTTTTTTTATAAATTTCAATTTATTTATATACGTGCTGACTACCACATGCCAGGTGAAATAAAATTAATGTTTTTATTATATCACGCCAAAATTTCTCGTGGGTAGGCAGAGAGAGAGAGAGAGAGAGAGAGTAAAGTGGAAAGTACTTTCTAGACTTATAGTCTTATCGTTAATTTGAGAAGGAAAAATTCGCGTATCATACTGAGAAGTTAGACCGCTTCTGAACGTTAGAACTTCTGTTCTTTAAGGTTGCATCATCTATGACATACAACTGTATACGAGCCGCCGTATTAAAATATTCAACGACGTTTTGGTAGGCGTTCCAGCATCATGTAATGAGCATATTTAGCGAGCATTATTCAAAAAAATATTTATTACATGTAGTTTTAAGGCGAATACTAGTATTTTTACCATAAGACTAAGTTTCTGCTCCACTTATGCAAAACATAAGTAGGGCAGAAAATGATGTTAAAAAATTAATGCGTGCAGTTTTGAATTCTGCTACTGTATACAGTATAAAATTAATTCCATTATATTTTTAACGTGAAGAGGTATGATAAAACCCGACTAACTTTAAAACGGGTCAAACGGGAAAGGGGTCTATCTATACCTACATCCAAAGAGAACTGGGGCTTTACACTCTCTGCCGATCCGTAAAAACTAGACGTTGTGATGTAAATCTTTTTATAAAACATCAGGATCTTTATAACATATCATCATAACGAGTCCCTGGTGGGGTAGGCAGAGAAAGCGTAGCACATATTCGTACATGACATAACATGATACTATTGTAAGCAATCGGTTAGATTCGCATCTGTTTTGTAATTTCGACAAATATGTATTCGATTAAATCATACCGGAACTCGTTGCTGTGATAAAATATTATGCGTTAATTTTACAGATAAGGCTAAGGATACCTAATTATTACGTGCATAGGTACTTAAAGGGGTGTGTAATTATTGTTGATTATGGCAAGTATTGTTCACTGCCTACCTTCGTCAACATGATGGCAGTGTGAAAAACTGTGGTGTTGCATATATATACATATATATATAAGGTTATAGCTTGCGTGCCGACCTTGCCGGTTTCAGATACATACCACTATTCGAGGGTCGCGCTTGAGATATCAAACATTAGTAAGAACTGCTAGAATATACCTACTAAGCACATTACACCTATATTTATTCTTATACGTCATTGTTTTCCTTGTAATAACGGGCTCGATACTAATCTGATTTCTTTATTTTATCTGGTAGGTACGTAGCATCAAGCTACATCAAGCCATAGCTGTTATTAATTTCTATGTTATATTTTCACCCTAATATATATATCATAAAGAAGGATAATGGAAGGAAATTATCGCACTAATTGATTTACTGATTCGCATTCACTTCACTAAGTTTCCGCTCAACATTTCATTCGCACCGCCTCCCTACTTATCATGAATATACGTGTATTGCAGACATATTTAAGGGCTAACTGTCACGTACGACGATGTTACACTGCTTTGCTGATGTGGAGCTGCCTCAAAGTTAAACAGTTACACAGTATACATGCCTTCCTGAAGGTTCCCGAAGGCGTAGAGAGCGGTGTGTTGTAGTTAGCAACCACTTTTTACCATAGATATATTTAAGGTGCGCCAATGTGACAGACGGCGTCCATCGCTGTTCCTTAAGTACGACTATACATAGAAACATCTTTGAATTTTTTTTCAAACACAGGTTTCCTCTCGATGTTTTCCACCATCGTAAAGCTGTGAAAATACTTAGGTAAGTTCAGAAAACTAATTAAACAACTAATAAATACAACTATTTCAAAATAAGTTTTTATGTAAATTTTTCGGAAAGTATATTTCAATTGTTTACCTCTTCAGGGAAGAAGCAAGTAGATATTTACTTATAGTAGATACTATAAGTAGTAAACAAAAACGCAAATTTACTGCTACAGATAACTTTATTCCTCAGTCTCAATGGTTTAAGTCTATTCGGGACATTGAAGCTATTGTTAGGCGGATGCATCAAAGAAATATATTCAGCAATGTTTTATTTACAATATTTTTCCTGCTTCTTAATTTAAATCGCTTAGGTTATTAAGAATAGATGGCACGATAAATTTGGGCTTTGATTAGAAAGGAGGCGAGATAAAAGATATCGGTCGTAATTGACAGCGATACAATCACGATGGTGTATCGATAAAAGTATGCTTGGCTACTGAATTTACAAAGATACTATAATCCCACTTGAAATGTGATTTTACGAGCTACCTTCATCCGGAGCACATCAATCGTTGGCATGATTGTAACAATCTTTGTTGGGTAAGTCCTACCTATACTCACAAATTTTCACGTTTAGGATATTTTACATTAAAATACATACAGGAATCATTTTTTTTTATACGACTTGGGTGGCAAACCAGCATGCGGTCCGCCTGATGGTAAGCGGTTACCGCCGCCTATGGACGCTTGCAACACCAGGGGTATCACTCGCGCGTTGCCGACCCTGCAGGAATCCTTTCACACCCTTCTTGAAGAACTCCATGCTGTACTCTCCAGGGATGGAATCTTGTGTACAGTTTGATTGGAATCTAATTGTATTAAGGTACGAAGGATAATTTCCTTAAAATAACCTGGTCCTAAATTGAGCAAACATAAAATCTATTTCAATATCCAGATCCACCTTCACCTTCATACAAGAGTCTCCATATGGGTTGGCAGAGGGAGACCTCCACATACCCGTTTTCCGTCAAATTTATATTTAATCTCTATTTCATTCCTCACTAAAAGACCTAGTTTGAACTAGGCAACTTATTAAGGCTAAATTAGAGGCGAAATTATAAAATAGACAATAATATACATACATAGATATAAACCCAAAAGACTTCTTAAAGTACCATATCTTTACGCCTCACCATAAGGTCCCCGAAGGGGTAGGCAGCGGTGTGTAGGTCCTTAGCACCTACACACACACCGGAGATATAGTTCAGGTGCCAATGTCACAAATGGCGAGTCATACGCTTATGAACTGCTAAAACGAAGCTACAAATACTAATAATACATCACACAAATATCATTACTCTTTAGTTTTGTATGTCTCAAATATAAGATTTTTCCTACTTAAGAAAACAATCCAGTAGTATAATTTGAATAGCTTTACGCGCATTTATAACGGTACACATCTGAATGATAAAGGGCCCTAGCAACCGGTACCTAAATAGATATATTAAAATAAGACACAGCCATTATGAGCCAACCAGTCTCGGTGTCCTAGAAGTTGCTTCCAAATTATTTTTTGTAATAATTACTGTTCCAAATCGTGTAATATTAGCATACAATATGAGAAGCTCGGAGCACTGGCGCCGCCGGCACGCCTACGAACTATTTCGTAATCCAAAACGCACCGTGTCAAATTAACCTTCACCAAAGCTCACAACAGAACCTACCGAAAAATGGGTACTAGTGTAGTGTGATAAGGTTCTATGCCGCTGTCCTTTATTAGTGCTCAACATTTCGTGAGTAATTAATTATGAAGACAGGTTATTAGTTTGTACTGAAGAGAAGTATTGGTAGACACGTGCTATATATTTTTTTATCACAAAGGTTGCAAACGAGCATGCGTACCGTCTAATGTATAAGAGTTTACCGCCGCCTATGGACGTTTGTAACATCAGAGGTATCACTCGCGTGTTGCCTACTTGGCAGGAATATTTACACACGCTTTTTGAAGAACTCCGTGCCATAATACTCTTCAGTTCTCTGAAGAGTATTATGGCATATATTATCCCTAACGGGGAGTCCATTGGAGTAACTGAAAAATATATTAAAATTATAGCTGACATGTGTAACGGAGCAGATTGAAAGCCTGCAATAGTGATCTGTCATGCAGCCGGAAACCGTTTATAAATTACCACTCTCAACTAAAAGAAGCCGCCATTATTCCTCTCCTTAACTTCGTAATTGGCTTCCACAAGTAGGTGAATTTATTATTATATTTAAGCCGCCTGAATAACACACCGCGAGTAATAATTAGTCTGTATTACGATACAGTAATTTACGGCGCTTAATGGTCGAAGATCGTGCGTAATTATTTTCGAGCTTGTATATGTATCGGGGTTTTCATGTATGCTGTCCCGGGTGTTCTCAGGTACCCCGTGACTTGTTTATTAAACAGTCCAAAAGTGGCCAGAATCTGAAGTTACCTGGAAAAAGTCGTAAGTCACAATTAAATACCGTTAAACGGTTAATCCGTGATTTTATTTTATAACTAAAATATTCCAGTTTCCTGCGTATAATATATATATGCATTACCTAGCCGTTGAAAATAAGAGATAGTTAGATACAGCTTAATTCTTAATCTCTCATCCTCTTTCTCTTCTCAATATGTACCTTTTTATGATTAAGTTAGCATTTTCTTAATACAGTTTTTTCATTGTCTCTGTTAGCGTGAATTCCGAGAACTAATATATATATATACTAGTGGTCCCGCCCAGCTTCACTCGGGTGGAAAAAAAAAGATGGTGGCGCCACCTATCGGGTCCAATTGTGAATCTAAACCATTCCCAGATCCCCTTGAACACACACAAAAAATTTCATCAAAATCGGTCCAGTCGTTTGAGAGGAGTTCAGTGACATACACACTCACAGAAGAATTATATATATAAAGATATATATCTGAGGTTATGCAGGTTTCCTCTCTTACCTTCACCGTAAAGGCAAGCTGAAAACTTGTCACATACCTCTCCTATTAGACCCCAATACGGAACTGCAGACCTGGCTGGTAAATGCGAATCCCGACTGTACTAATTGATTTATCATTGATTAGTCACACCTCGAGCTTTACGGTGAAGGAAAACTTCGTTAGGGAGCCTGCATACGTTTGAGAAGAAATTCAAAGACCGTGTTTGAGTAACGGCGATCGACTCGTCATCTGTCATGTTGGCACCAAAATATTTCTCAGGTGGAAAGTCTGCGTGTGGGTACTACCTATATACCTCTGCCTACCCCGTTGGGGATCCTTGTGAAAAGGCGTGAGGATATTATATATATCATTCTGGAATAATTGAACGATATTAAAAGAGGCGGATCCAATACCTCTGAATAGCAGTAAGTAGATACGTTAAATGGCCATATTCAAGTTTAATTGTGGTGTTTCATGTGCGAGAACTCTCAAATTGATATCCGTTACAATGTGCTGCTGGGAACACGTAATTACAAAGTATTTAACACTTTGATTCATTGCGAGTAAGTATGGGGGTTTATTCCATTCGCGTTAATATTTTATTCTCCACATTAAGTAGTAACTACTTGCGTTTGTGACGTCACTGGTCCAATTTTATAAATAAAAAATTATGGCATAAAATCTAGCGTTTTTTTACTATCTTTCGTTAGCGTTAATTTCGGGAACTTTTGCAACTCGATCGAACGATGGCGAGATCAAAAAGGCCTCCAGCCAAGCACTTCTTAAGTGATAGCAAAATAGATTAGTATCTTACACTACAAAACATATAAATATCAATCATCATCATCAATCAATATATATATAATAAAATTGTAGCGGATCGTTGTCTTTATATAGAAGATATATAAGAAAAAATATTATTGGGACCTTTATCAATGCAAACAGCACCCAAAACAATAATAATACTTATTATATATAATACCCAAAACAATGATTGTTAGAATTGTTGTCTGTTTATCTCTTTGTCTGTGCGTTTGTGCACGCTAATCTCAGAAATAGCTTATCCGATTTAGATGTGGTTTTCACCAATATATTGTGGATAAGCTTCACTTAACATGTCCAAAATAAACCAAATGATGCTCAAGGTCACTATTTCACGCGGATGAAGTCGCGGGCACAGCCAGTTAGGTGTAAGTATTATAACTGACTGATTTGTTTCCGAAAGTAAGATTCGTATATGAGAAATGTGCATGACCACCGCTCGAGAAGAAAAACGAGTCTTCATGACAATATTTTTTTTTTATATTTTTTGTTATACATAAAAAATAAAAATAAATTATTTATATAAAAATTAAAAGATGGCTATCAATTATCATTATGCCGAAACCAGGGATTGAACCAGGGACCTTTAGATCTTCAGTCTAACGCTCTCCCAACTGAGCTATTTCGGCTGTACTAGTATTGTCAAATTTATGCTTTAATATATGTATATGGCCATACCATTTTACTATAGCGTTACAAACATGAATATCAGTATATATTTTCTTATGCGATTATGAAAACTAATTAAAAAACTACAGAATGAAAGTAATCGAAAATTATGAACCGACCTTGAAAATAATTATTATAAATACCTAAATCATTTCTGATTTCATATTATTGTTATATTTTTTAAATATTTCGTTATTGTAATTATAGAACAATAAAAACCGTTTTTGTTTCGTATTTGGCACTTCGTTAAACTGATATTGTTCCAGGATGCCTGGCATTTTTAAACATTTTTAATTCTTGTCCTTCACGTATACATAACCTACAATATGTATAAAACTGTACTGCTACTTGAGTTAGTAAATATAAGCCAATAAAATAATGGTCGCAGTCCCGTTAATAGTGTCGGAGATATGAGTGGACAGACATACATACGCATTTATAATTCAAGTTCCACTAAAACATTATGATCGCACTCGAGCCTAAACAAATTCTGCGATTATGCCTGAATTAATATTGCCCGTCACCCACGACGCCATACTCATACGGTTGTATTTGCCACCGTTGCGCGAGTAAATTATAATAAACTTCAGCGACCACGCAATTGAGTGATCCTCTCAAATTGATGAAATTTAGTGGCGAATAAAAAACCACCGCAATGGGAACACCCAAGCGGGCCATAAACACACCAGCAGGCCGCCTCTCATATGGAACGTGATCACTGCAGTTAACGTTATCGCAGTCGACACTTAATGGTTAAAATGCTAGCCCGGCCAATCTGTGTGTTGTGCAATGGATTGTTTAGCTAATGAGTAGGGCGACGTAACATGTCTTTGTCCAAATTTAAAACAAAAGGTTTGCAACCAATGAGGTTTAATCTATTATTGTTTGCAACACCAAAGCGCTCGCACGTTGCTTATTGGCGACCCTGCAAGAATATTTTCACAACCTCCTTAGAGAAGACCATGCTGTACTGATATAGGAAATACTTCGACGGGGAGCTCACTCCAGTCTGAGCATTCGCGGAAGGGAGCATTACATTATTGCTTTGATTTATCATATCATTACAATTACCATGTGACTGTTATCTGCCCCAGGCCTCTCACCCACCGTATCTTAAAGGCAGGGATGACTGGCCACAGATCGATTTGGGATAAAAAGTGCCGCAGGTAGCTCCATTAATTGACTATTAAACACGTATCGGCGCAAAACGACATAAAAGTTTAAAAACAATGAATTTCACCAAAGTTGATAACTCAATTTGGATCGGCGATTGCCGGACATAGACCTCTGTGGAGATGCATTGAATTATTTAGGGGCCTTTATAAGGTGCCGTATAATGATTTAATATAAGCATCCTTATTCAAGAGTGCGTAAAGAAGATAACTATAGGCGCTATAGACATCTCTTACGCACTCTTGATAAATAATGACGAAAACAAGTATAAAAAATGTTTTGTGCACAAATAGCCTAGACAAAAAGGTCTTTCATACTCATATTCACATTATGTACCGCTACCTTGCCCGAATAAGTAAGATGTCTTATAGGTAATCTAACAGCCACTATCAAACCGAAAAGAGTTAGTGTTACGAGCCAGAGTGAATTTTAATTTATTTATATGTATAAACAACTTACTGTCATAAGTGTCTAAGGTTTGGTAGGAAGATATATAGTGAAGAGAGGCCGTTTGCAGTAAAGATATGAAGGCGAATAAAAGAAAATGTGAATTGTTACTCTACAGTTTTTTTGTTCGGACGCAAACCGGCGGCATCGTTTGTGAAAAGATGCAACCCGCATAATGATAGGCAGTTTGTTAATAATACCTTGACCACACTGATCGCGTATTAGAGGGTTAAGCGAAGATTGAATTTTTACTAATACGCTTAAAACCGAGAGAAAACAGGCGTCATTTTAAACACCGATTAGACTATATCGTTTATATATTAAGTTTATAGAGTACAATTAATATATAGAAGCAATATACATCTATCCTTTTCGCACACTGGTTTGTAATGTGAAGTGTAAAGTTCAACCACGAATTTTAATGAGACATTTACATTAAGCAATGATTCACCCTCTTTGACTATGTGCGTTGCGAATAGTTGCAATTAATCTGGTAATTTAGGCACTTTCCATGTCTTCAAATTTCTTCTCAAACGTGGCGCAGGTTTCCTCACGAAACTGTAAAATTGGTGGTATGATAAATCATAGTCCAGATAAATTCATTGGTTCTGCTAGGACTCGAATTTGGAATCTTGACTATGGAAGATACTATTTAAACCACTCGGCCACCACGGCTCTTAAGCCATCATTAACAAAAAAGTATCGACACATTTCTTGCGTTCAGTCATAGTCCGTTCTATTTATATTTCAAAGCAATTATGAAACATTAATTAAACATGAATGCCATCTAATATACCACACTAGCATGCTATCTGTTTCACCACTTCGTTTTATCATCCATAAACGTTTTTGACCCTCGTTTCTAAATGAAGGACGGCTATAATGACTCCTGATAAATCAGTAGTGCTACAGTTAATAGCGTTTTAGGGCGGCGCTCTTTGAAAGGGGTATAATTGGGTGATCTTAAGGGTGCATAGTCACCCCCATGCTCTTAAGGGGAAGCTGTTCACTTAATTATTATTTTATTATGTTACAAGTTCGTACCCCGGTGGTCTATACCGATAAAATTTTACAGCTAACACCACTAGCTTAGGGATACAGGAAAATATCGTTTGGAAACCTGCATTCTTTAAGAAGAATTCAATGAGGTATTTATCATGCTGTCCCTTAAATATATGTAGGGCCAAAAGAGGGTGTTATTTATATCTGTGCTAACCATGACTCGGACAATTGTAGGTAGGCGGGAATATTTGTATTTAAATGCATATAATATAGCAGTTATTGACATCCTAAAAAAATATATGTTAAGTAATAAAAAAAATTAAATTATCCTCACGCCTTCCCACAAGGGTCCCTGAAGAGGTAGGCAGAGGTGTATGGGTAATACCCACACGCCCATATTCCGCCAGAGATATATTAGGTGCTAACGTGACAGATGGCGAGTCCATCGCCGTTACTCAAGCACGACTATACATACGCCTTTGAATTTCTTCTCAGACGTATGCAGGTTTCCTCCCGATGTTTTCCTTCAACGTAAAGCTCGTGGTGTGACTAATCACTGTACTTAAGTTCAGAAAAACTCATTGGTACAGTCGGGATTCGAACTTGGGATCTTTGTGTCGCAGGCAGTTAAGTAATTTTACTAATAAAATGTAATTGCGTATATTTTGATCATCACAAATAATTGATTAGATTTGGGCGTTACTCTACGAAATGTCATGCACCTTATTCTGAAGATTTTGTAGATTTGTAGTCATTCTGACGTCACTGCAGAGATGTCTCGCGGGTCACGTGTAGACACTTCTTCGATGCCGACGAATATATGTACATATATTATTTTATTCAATCAGGAAATTTGAAACGGGTCAGCAACGGAGGTTTTATCAACCGTTTGACTTAAGGAAACAAGTCCTAAAAAAGGAATGAGGATTTTTATATTCACATAGTAACACAATTATAAAAAGTACAGCTAGCAACAAAAAGCGAATTAATATTTGATTATTCAATATAGGCAAACAGATAGGGATTAAATATACTGGGCTAACATAATGATTTGACTAGTTTTCAGCAAAAAAAATTTCGTTGGGCTCAATGAGTTTTTGTGTACTGAACTCACCACGCTTTAGGATGTAGGCAAGCATCGTGAGCTGTATACGTTTGAGAAGAAATTCGTTGACAAGTACGGTCCTGAGAGACGGTGACTGCCACCTGTCACCTTATTTTGCCGTATATCTCCGGCAAAAAGAGGGCGTAATAAAACTTTCACGTCTGAATGCAGTGTGACGTGAATCTAAATACCAGCTTCCCCTTAAGAAACGCCTTAAGAGCCATGTAAGGTCAGCTGGCAACTTGTATAATATGATTTATTTTAAATAACACCGCCCTTTGTCCTTGGAGGGCGTAGCTGATAAGCTAGACGATAGAAATAATATTTATAGTTCTTAAGTTTTCTCATCTAACATGCCCTTCGACTGTCCATATATTGCCAATATACGTATATTTTTGTAGACTCGTTTCGTAGATTTTAATTAGGGACTCTTGTTATATACGTTAGAAATATTTATTTAACTGTTTTGTATTACTTCTCGCTTTCCCACAAGGGTCCCCAAAGGGCAGAGGTGTGTAGGTAGTACCCCCCTCTCTGCCAGAGATATACATATTTTAGTTGCTAACGTGACAGAGGGCGAGCCCATCGCCATTAGGTACTAATACTATAGCACAACTTTATATACGCCTTTTTGATTTTTTTTTAATTGAGATAATATTAGTATGAATTAAAGGTCTGAGTGTAATGTGTAGTTCGTTATGCATACAATTCGTAGCAACAATTTTTTATTTAATGTTCTATGGTCTACGTTGGTTCGCGATTATTATTTTCTATATTTATGTACATCGTTCACTAAGCTCCAAATTAGCCGCCGGTAATTAAAAGGCGCCAATGTTAAAACCAAGTGTTGTTATACGATTGCAAACATCAATTACATTATCGTTAAGAGATAATCGTTGGAACGTGATTGCCGCAACGAATGGCAACCCAGAGTGATATTAAGGCAATCATTTTCATTATAGAGTTAAATGCAAACGCTTCCAACAAACAACTTTGGAGATACGTTTCCATAACAACAAAACATATTTTCTCTTGCGCACTATTGAAGAATTAACTACGTATGGGACGGTCTTCGGATTTTGAAAAATACATATGAGAAATAAAAAGTTTTCTTCCGAATTGTTCGACCTGATCAATCACGGTGCACCTTCCGCCATCGACGGGCAATGGATCCCTATACGTTGGAACCAAACAGGTCTCGTATTGTGAGGTTTTGTCAAGAGTTTCCTTTTGCGGACGCTCAGTCTGTGAAATGTGGTCTCCGTTGAGGTTCTTTAAGAAGGGTTTTGAACCACTGATGTTGCAAGCGCCCATGACTTTCCAATAACTGCCTAACGTCAGACGCACCGAATGCTTAACCTCTAACCGAATGCTTACCACCTCCATGATATAAAATCAATGTGTACCACTACTAATGTGGAAAAGATGACAATAAGTATGGGACATAAATCCGTTAATCTATAATTACTGTAATGCTCTGGATGCTTTTCAGCCCCGCAATATTCACAAGTATTAGGGACAGGTTATGATAAAACGTATTCAAATTCATGTTGAACAAATATAAAAAGCATTTATTATAAGAAGCATGATCAAGGTATCTAAGGTAGTTAAGACCTTAAAATATTTGAAGGTAACTAAGCCAAAATTAATCAATACTTGTAGGCCGAGTCCCTCACGGGAATGCAGAAAGATGTAAAAAGTGAGAAAATACGTTCATGTGGCATGTAAAGTACCTAATTGGTTTTAGTATATCTGAACTGAATCGAAACCACGCGTCTTAAAGCAGTTTTTTTAAGCTCGTATACCAAAGAGTATTATTCTACCTAACCTATTCCGCCATTAGACTATCATACGAATATGTCAATACACTTGGCTTTGAAGAATATTAACCTTAAAAACACCTGGCGACATCACAGCCTTGATATAGTTATAATCAATACATCGATTAGTATTTTGTATTCTTAAGGGTTTACTATTTGCAATGATAATGAAACATCTATAGAATACATTGGTAGAGATGCTGAAGTTTGTCGATTATTTCACACACAAGAGGGCTTAGCTGTAAATTATACTGTGGCACTGCAGGCTCCTTTACAACCCGCTCTCCATGTAGAGTGGCCTTAACCCGAGGTGGCCAGCGGTCGACGCGTGATGGAATTCGAAACAATACCCCATCAAACCGCCCGGTTTTGTTCTTTTCACTAGTTTCAACTGTCAAACGTACACTTGACTATTCCGAGGTTAAAGCTCGAGGGAGAGTGCGAGGGAGAGCTATAGAGCTAAAGGGAGTTAACGAGATCAAGAGAATGTTGAAAATTTTGAACTTATCATCACTGTGAGTTTAATTGAACCATAGCAGGACAGTTAACATTTTCCTCTGCTATGACGACGATATAATTTGTCGTACGTATATGAAAGAGTTCTTTGAGTCAAATACATACTTACAGAACGTTAGTTTCCTTTCTTCCTGTGTACTGATTTACAAAGGCTTTAGTTAGTTTAGCTAGAATATTTGACCATTAATTTACGTACACAAGAATTCTGCAAAATAGGTATATAGTAAGTTTTGAATAAAAAATACAATCAAGTGCAGGGTCTAGCGCATTTAAAATGTTCCGTACATTTTCCTAAAGGAATCTCTACGTTTGTATTTTTGTATGCTAGTGGCGTATGCTCAGGAATTATTATTGATTAATATCACTGCAATATCTTATAAGAGCTTGTCCTGTACAGGTGTTTGGATCGTAATAATAGAAAAAAAAATATGTAGCCGATTTAGTTCCTATTTTATTGTGACGTAAATTATTGGTAAAAGAGGATTGTAATGTTAATAGTTTCATATTGATATATTATTTATCTGTATATAGGTAGTAGACTTAAGTGGACTTATTCGTATTTCTTCACTTACTCCATAAGCGTAAGACAATAGTGTGTTTTATTCTGTTATATTGACATGCCTTAAAAGTTTTGTATTACTTTATTAGTTAGGTGATTTTTATTAAAGGATATTTGTATTCCAAGAAGTAAACACATTTTTCTTAAAACCACTTTTCGGACGTCAATCCCTTGTTATTTGACCCGTGTGTGGCATCACCAGCAAAGAATTTAAAATGCTGGCGCCAGTGGACGACCTTGCTATTATAATAATTTTCATTTTATTGATTATAATAGCCGACGTAAATAAAATTATTGATTTGGAACCATACATAAATTATATTTTTTATAGCTGACCGGTAACCTGACACCTCAACACAAGCCAACGACTGACCCGTAAAAAATAAGTTTTTGTCTCAATTTATGGACTACATCTCACAACAACCTAATCATTATACGTTTTAGTTACTACCTACGTATCTGCCTTTCTCGAGTAAGCTCTAAAATAAACTTAGGGACACAATATTATAAATAAATAAAAATATATTTTGGTATTAGTATTCAAGGCATGAAAGGGATGAGGTATGCCATTGCTTTTTAAGGTAGTCGGATCATACTTGCTACTTGTTTGATGTTATAAGTAATAGTAATAAATCAGAACGCCAAAATTATTCCTAAATAACACTATAAAAAATATAATAATCACGCCATCTATCGATACTTACTTGAATCAATATAATATAATAGCCATCTAGTGAACCGACTGCGTACTAATTGAATAACCATCACCCATGCAGAAATGTAATAATATGATAAAAGTACTATTTTATGTTCATAGATGGCGTTATTCATAAAGCGCCATCTCTTAACGTAAATGTAAACAGATTAAATATTTTTTCTCATGAGGGGCAGATGTCGCTACTAAGTTCACTTCTTTGGCATTTCATCCTACTAATTTATTGTCACTTCAACAAACAAATATTTCAGTGATTGGATATGTATTTAAACAGGTGTCGAGGTGTAATATTTTATAATATCCGATGATTGTGATAGTAACGTTATAATTTTAATATCATCCTTTCCAATTCGAATTAAAAAAAGCGGATACAAAAAATGTTAAAAAGTGCTAAAGGTATAATAATAATTAGAGGTTAAAAAAGTGCCCCGGGTGAGGATCGAACTCACGACCTTAAGATTATGAGACTTATGCGCTGCCTACTGCGCTACCGAGGCCCAATTTTTTGAGATTTGAATTTAACATAGAAAGTAACATTTTGTGATTTTTTATTGCTTATACCCATAGACTCGACCTTCATGACTAAGCCTGATGGTATTAAACGAACAGTTGAAACGAGGGACGACACAGCGGATCCCCGTTAACAGATAATTCAGTGTTCTTGTGGTGATTGTGCTGGCAAAACTGGGATCCGAAAAATTTGAAAGTAGGTGTGCCTTCAGCATTTATGGAACGGATATACCTGCTGTCTTAGATATACCGCAGCATCTTGACAATGTGGAAATTCGTAGAAGTGGAAGAACTTTTAAAGGAATAGGTTTTCTGAAAATCGGTTCTTGGGGCCTGGCAGTTGTTATATAGGCAACGATGTAATATCAAAGGCAACGATCCCCCTCCCATCACCCGAATGCAAAATAATATTCGCTATAAGCACACGTTTCCAATCTTGTAGTAGGTAGGTACATATCGACAGAACCAAAAACACAGACAGACCTGTGGGATTGGAAATCTAATGAAATATTGCAAGTCGCCGGCCGAGAACGAGGATTCTCTGTCCCTTGACTACACACAGATAAGATAAAAACCGTGGAGCAGTTAGTCCGAAAAACTATCCACTACAATTTGTTCGAAACTTAAGTAGGTAATAAGAACAACCTAGATCGGATTGTTATTTCCAACCAGTGGCTCACAAAAATACGACATATGATCCTATTAATTTCAAACTATCCAATATGAATGTTTAACTGTTTCTACGGTACATCTCGTACCGTATAAATATACCTCAACCGTACCGTATATACTTACTTAATTAGTCAGTTGTTTGTCGGATTGTCGCCTTTTACTTAAGCTTCTATTACTTGTGTAAATAACAGTTAAGAATCAGACTAAATAAAATAAAAATATTAAAAATAGATCGAGTTTACGCAGCGATGGCACGCAATCCACCATATTGTATGTAAAGCATTTTGCGTAATTGATCATTTGGGAGAATGATCAGAGTGACAAGCTAGGAAGAGAAGTGTAATCTTGAAGTCTTGGCTTAGTGACACTTTTATAACTTGATTAAGTATTTAGGATAAGGCGCATCATAGCGAAGATCTATAAGATTTATCAAAAATCATAAAATATATAACGTTTCCTCTCTACACATTTTTCTGTTCAACATTTCATGCATATTATTTCCAGTTGTCCATTATAATAGTCGTCCAGTCAAAATAAAGTTAGTCCACAGTTGCATTGGTTACAAAGAATTAAACACTGAAATTTATTTCGAAGTAAGTTAACGCATTTTTATGGTAAATTATTATTATATACATTATTTACCCAACACCCGATAGCCGAACCTTGTACCCTGATGAGCAGCAATTAAAAATAATACAAAATTTTAAACATGGTACTACGGTATCGCCTGGGCTTTCCGAGATCCACATCCCCCTACTACTACTCTTACTCTTACCTACTCTTCTACCTACATCTTACTACCATAACCATCGTAGCCTAATCAGGTTATCACTTCAAATAACGTTGACCTTGGGGTAGATTCTCTAAGTTCAATATATCTTTTGACTTCTATATTCTAATAATATATATTCTAACTTAATACATCATACCTGAACTAGGCCACTTCCAGCAAACTGACTTTGTGTCATATTCCAACAACAAGTCACCGCGTGGCCGGCCAATTTATTTTTCTACCTTCTTGTTATTATGTTATTTGTTTTTGTTGCACGCTCATTAGACTAAAATGTATACTTTTGTAATAATCTCACGCAAGTGAATTTGTATATAATTCTTGTGGGAAATAAATTTCTATAAATCTAAATCTAAGTTGTTCGGTGTCAGTGAGGCAGTTTGTTCCGTTATGCCATCTTTTATGCATGGCTCTAGCTTGAATTCCGGAAACTTTTGCTGCTTATCCGAACAATTGCAATGCCTAGCGTTGGACTAATCGGCAGGTAGGTAAAACGGTTTTCTTCACATAAAACGATGTCAGACAACAGTAGCTCCAAAGTACATCTTATGAGTTCTTACTGTCTAAGCTGCAATGTAGGTACAGAATATTGGACTACACATTTAAAATGTTTCAATAAATAAAAATAAACGATAAAAATAACCCAGCTTGGTAAACGCACAGCTGACAAGTTAAAGCCTTCTCGCCTTAAAGTTTACTTTCAAAACTTTTCCTAATCGACACCTAAAATGTCATTATTTCCCTTCAAATCCTCCCTCGAGTGACAAATTTTACCTCGTTTTTAGGCCAGTTTTAACCCTTTCAGTGGTGAATATTTAAAAAGTCGTTGGCAACATTTTAATTGGGCAATCCTGCAAGGATTAAATTATCAAGGCACCTAGTTAAGGCACCTTCAAACTTAATGAATTCGACGTGAAATTACCGCGACGCGGGTTGTTTGATCGCAAATTCAGTGTTTGCATTGTAACACCGCAAGTGCTTACCGACTAGAATACCTGGAAAACATTTTTTTTATTGAGATTTCTGTAAATATATCTGACTTAACGTACTAATTATCATCAGATTTAAACACACAATAGTGTATTTTTTTACATCCTTACGCTTTCCCATAAGGGTTCCCGAAGGGGTATACAGAGGTGTGTAGGTTGTACCCACACACGCAATTCCTGCCAGCGATTCCATAGCTATAACTCAAGCGCGACTAAAGGCCGTATGTAGGTTTCCTATCCATGTATCCTTCACCGTAAAGCTCGTGGTGTGACTAATCACTGTATTTAAGTTAGAAAAACTCATTAGTACAGTCGTGATTCAAACTTACAATCTTTGTGTTGCAACTACTCGAACCACTCGGCCACCACGCCTCTTGGACTTGCACTTGGACAAACAATATGAACTACCCAGATAATGGTGCACTACATCGCTTCATTGACGACCGTCTGGTCTAGTGGTTAGAGCTCCTGACTGCGAAACTTGAGGTCGCGGGTTCGAATCCCGCTGAGGGCAGATATTTGTGTGATGAACACGAATATTTGTACCTTAGTCTTGGATGTCCTATGTATTTAAGTATATATCTATCTATATAAGTAAATATATCGTTGTCTAGTCTAGTTACCATAACACAAGCTTTGCTTAATTTGGGACTAGGTCAATTTGTGTGGAATTGTTCCAGGTATTTATTTATTTATATTATTTATTAATTGCTTGTTTCACTTTTCGTGAGCCAGTTCCCCATTCTGAGTGCTCACAAACTTCACTATTGATATTTCCATTTATTGTTAGTTGCAAAATTAGCATCGCGTAAAAAATCCAAATCCAAAGGTTATCCAAATCCGTACAGGCACCGTTTGGGTACCTCAACCAACAAAGGGCTTTTTTAATTCACGACCAGCAATTCTTAAGCGAACGTAAAATGTTTACTCTTCCCAAAGAAGGGGACATTTCGACTTATTTTTAAGGAGTCTTTTGTACGTTAATTTTTTACAGAGATTCTCCGGAGACCGATGCTGGATCTGAAACGCGACAGAGTTTAAAAGTTCATGGAGTTTGTTAAAAAGACACTTACAATGGGTTGCGTAAACTCCGGGTGACTGAATAATTTTACGGCCCCTTACGGAATACGCTCTTATAATTTATTTAGTAGATCATCAAAGGTAAAAATGCTGCGTGATTTTTCTTTGTTTGTATGAGAATGGAGAAAATAAAATAGGCATAGTTATAGCATATAGTCACAAAACATTAATTTTTCACTGCGTATGTGTAAGCTACTTACAAAGGGGCTGTTGGATGTAGATGAACTGACAGTAAGTCAAACAGAATTGGCGCTCTACTCTCTATGCCTACCCCGTAAGGCATTCGGCGTGATACAGCGATAGATAGAGTTTTCTTCATAAACGTGTGAAGTTTATACTCATGATTAAAGTTTATTCAATTAAATGTCTGCTTTGACAACTATTCCAATAGCGCATCCTATAAATCATAATAATTTCTGGTTAGAACATTTTGTTTATCTTGTCAGGATGAAAACGTATTATGTGCTGTCTTCATTAGGTGTTGGTCAATGAAACAACGGAGCAAAGCGTTCGTGCCCACATGCGCCGCGTCAGGTACAAGAGCCCTACCACGCGACAATAATTCTTGAGCAACATTAAAATTTATCACTACGAGCGAGTTTACGCGAAAGCCCGGTGATAAAATAAAATGACAGTTGTTTAGTACACGGCCGGGAGTATCGTCGGTACTACACTAGGTAGAAATTGAAAGGTATAGGGCGCGTGAGACCTCTTTTATTTATGCCAGAAAATGGCTTTTGGATTGCCGCGAGTATATGGTAGGGGTACGACATTCGCGATTGTTTACGCCTAGCATGGGTATAATGAATTATAGTAATGTAAAAATAATGTACCCTAGCTTTTAAAGTTACAATACCTACCTACTGCAAACAAGTAAACTCATGACTCAAAGACGAATCAGAAGAATGAGATATATAATTATTATGATAATATGACGTTTATTTTTAAGTTTATTTTTATACGGGGAACGGCAAAAAAGCAGTGGCATAAATATATATTTTTAATATTCTGTCAGTATGATTTCTGGCTTCCTGAAGATGGCCCATTTTTTCCGACTCCAAAAACAAAGGCTATTTCCGGTATATATTCGATACTTATGATTATTATTGGAACTTCAATACATTCAAATTAGATAATATATTAGTATTAGGGCTTCCCAACAAGTGTACGAAATTTAAACGTGTATGTTTGCCAGTTTGACCATGCACTTTTCCTATAATAACTTATTCTAACATAAAATTTTCGTTAATAATCTAATTCCAAGCATTCTTAAGCCTTACAATTTTCTCCACACAACCGCATTAATTTCCCGAATTTGGAATAATCCCAAAGGGATTGAATTTGCGAAATGTAATTTCCCCAAATTCCTATTTCAAATTCGGAACTAATTTCGCCGACACGATCGTCATAAACGTTAAGTTGTCGTTGACGTGCTGCGGCCCAATGAGCGTGCCACACAATCACGGCAGTCGCTACACTCATACAGGTTTCACGGCCGGATTGGAATCACTTCGCGAAACGTTAAACCGATTGTTACAGCCCTATTTCATTACGCTTCTGGTTTATTTTTCAATTTGTTCTAGAATGTACGCACCCACAATATCTTTTGACGCTATGATGGGCTACATGAGCTACGTCAAACTTACAAATACTATCCATGTACAATGACTATATACCTATTAATTATTTATTATTTTGTCCAGTCGCGTCTGTCTAAACGCAATAAAACTACAACAACAAACAAATAGATCCGTTTAATGCAATACAATGAACGGATGACTATGCCATATATCCTGTAGTGAGTCGCTATCAATAATACGAAGGATAAACAAAAAACAGATCCACATATCCTTACATCCATATGATATAATTATACTTCATTATATATTGTATGAAAATGTACAAAGAGTTATGAAATTATATTAATGCAACGCGCGCGTACGTAACTACATATACGTATCGTTGCAGCTAGCGACCTTAGGCAGCGGTTATCGCTTGCCATCATGCAGTCGGGAGTACATTACATATAAACATGTCTTAATTATCACAGCTTAACTTATTCTTATTATTCTGAAAAATTATGAATAATGCCTATCATAGATATCGAAGGTTAATTGTGGATAGTACCGTAGGTTAGCGGGTATATTTTTTCACGTATCAACTCCTTCACTATGTGATGCTGTGAGATATAAAACAATACATAAGTAAAGATTTGAGTGTCGAACAAAACATAAAGGGGTTGGCGCACAAGCTTTATGAGAGCAGGATTAGTCTGGCCGGTGTTGGCCATAAACATGGAGTTGGCTACTTTTACACACGTTGGAAATAATAGCTCATAAAGTTGTGTGAAAAACACTAGTTACAAATGTGAGTGGAACGTAGAGGTACTCTGTGTTAAAAACACAATTTCAAAGAAATGAATTTATACATATATCTGCAACGTAACAAACTAAAAAAGGTTTGTGAGAATGCTTGTTCGTCTTTCACGCAAAAGATACTACTGAAGGGAACGGAAGACATTCGGCACTAAGATAGATTATGAGGTGACTGGCATATAGAATATTGTATATAAAAAATCTAACATTATAAAAAATAACAATGAAATACATTTTACGCGGGTCGATCCACGGGTACAGCAGCTAGAATTGAATATGTCAAAACGCAAATTTCTAAGCAATATAAGCCCAGTTAGATATTGAATATGTCAACTGATTGAAAGCTAGTGCTACTCCTTGCCTACCCCATAAGAAACTCGGCGCTGTTGATCCTTGCAATGATTCCGCTCCATTCAAATTCCATTCCATTCCATTCCAATGTCTGTGTGCATTATTTCCAATATTCAGACCAAACGGTCAGGATATCTTTGGTATGATCATATTAAAACAAACTTTCAATATCTGAAAGATTGAATCAACCGATCTTATTTTTTTTAACATGGCTATCTGCGTCTTTGAAAATCTCTGCTTCTATCAAAATAGGAAATATAAAACTTACTTAAAATATCTGAGACTGAATCCTACCTTCACGTTTAAAAGCAGCATTGTAGTTTGTATTGCTGACTGTACTATGTAATACGCCAAATCCTCGCAAGCAATAGGGTGAAGCTCCTATAAATGTCACGATAAGATATAGCCCCAAATGTCCAGTGAGACTACCCTGTTTCTTTCTTGTCTTACGTTATCCACACTTATTTACCTTTATATTATAATTGAAACGCCGGCGATTGACTGAATGATTTTTGTCTAACCTTTAAGCGGAGGAAAAATGGAGAAAAAATTATGGTAACTAATTGACTAAAATAATAGTGCAAAAAAACGAATAAACACGCTTTTATAGAAAATCCAACTAAATAGTAGAAAACAAAGTTAAGTAAATTTGAATTAGGAATAGTGTAAGTAAATAAGAGAAATATATTTTATTCCAAATATCATATTTTTTCTTGTAATTTCTATAGAACCGTGTATTAAAATTATTTGTTTAATTTATTTGTTTTTTAATATTGAATTGTCATCGGTCCTTGGTAAGTATGCCAATCCGTCTTTTTAAAGGAGATCAAAATCATGTTCAATGTTTCCGTTACGTACTAACATACGAATGTATGTATACGTAACAGCGAATAAAAGCGTGTTAAAAAGGGGGTAACAATGCAATAACAGTAATAATGTAATAATTCGTTACATCTCTGCCTACCTCTGAGAAGTTTCGAAGATAAAAAATTTCGTTTTCATTGGTAGTAATTTTTTTCTTGAATCCTCCTCCAGCAAAATATATCAGCGCCAAGCTTCACCAAATTCCGTTCAGTGCTTTTTCTTCCGTTTTCTTTTATTTCCGTCAGAGGTTCAAAAACCGTTACAAATTTTCGCATTAAAAATACTTCATTATGACGGTAGGATTTTAAGTAGGTATTTTCCCAATATTCATAAGGATTCTTGCTTTGAAGATTTTTCCATATCTACACTTCTTAGCATGTTTTCAGTTAACTCCCAAACAAATACAATTATTCAAGATTGTTCTAATTAAATATTAAGAAATTAATCGCAAGTACGCGCTCGTATCGTTCATCGTAAAAACTTCAGGGGCAGTAAACTATGAAAATTATATCAGGCAAGGATTGTCTTTGGGTTTTATATCCACATTAAGCTTTATTACAGACCGGTAACTCCTAGAACTCATTTAATCTAAGATGATGTTTAGTAAGGGATTTAGAAAGGGATGTATTTCTTTTAAATCAGATTATTCAAATATAATTGAATAACAATATAAAAACTTATTTAAAATTCATATATAAGAATAGGTAAGTCAAGAAACCGGCCAAGACTTATGGATACATGTGGTTGGGTCTCTTCCTGTCATTGGTTCTTTTCATGAAGAGACTAATGAATGTGGATGAAGCTAAAAGGCTTTATGAGGACTGGCGCTGTACTATCTCTGCCTATCCCGATGGGGACTCCACGATTTATTTTTAACATGGTGTAGCGCTTAAATTTGATAACCACAGCTAAGCTGTATTCACCGCCATTCACACATCGGTTCGAATCCAGACTATACACATGTTTACCAGCTTTACCGTGAAGGAATAAACATTGATTGAACCTGCATACGTTTAGGAAGAAATTCAAAGACGTACCTATGTACATATAGTCATGCTTGAGAAACGACGATGTACTTGCCATCTGTCAAGTTTAAATCTATACATACATATAATAAAATTGGAGTGTCTGTTTGTAATATTGAAATAACCGCTTTTTACTAAATGCATATGGATGTGTACACGGTACATACACCAAAATATATTATTTTTACAATTTTTGTCTGTCTGTCTGTTTGTTCCGGCTAATCTCTGAAACGGCTGGACCGATTTTGACGAGACTTTCACTGGCAGATAGCTGATATAAAAAGGAGTAATTTAGGCTAAGTTTATTTTCGAAACTGATTTTTTTTGTTAAATTCCACGCGGACTAAGTCGCGGGAACAGCTAGTTTAAATAATTGGCGATATGTATTTTGTCGAACGACGTGAAGAACCTTATAAACAAGTTTTCATCCCGTTACTATAGACATTTGCATGATTGTCTTTTGTTTATTTTTCACTCACATTTTAAATACAGTTTCATCTGTATTCATGTAAGCAAACAAAGCAGAGGGCATCGTAGCATCGTATATAATAGCATTGTTATGAATTTTGCGAGTTCAGACATGATCCTTCAAAGCTCGACCCTTCGCAATGTCATCTGGAATATAATATATTGCGTTAGCCGGACCCGCACTCTTCCCCAAGGAGGGCCTGTTAATTATCAAGTACAAGTCGCTTGTCGCGCCGAGGGAAGCCTTTTAATGTTTTGTTTATATTAGAATATTATCTACAACATACACGTATAACTTATGATTGATCATGTTTAGAAAAGTTCCACTGGTCAAATAAAATTTACTTATTTAATGTGTTACCCATGTACATTTTAGCATCGCTATAAATATGTAACCAACCGCATTCTGGTGAATAAATTATTTCATTTGTTTTTTCGCTTTTATTTTACTACAAAACTCAAATACTTATGATTAAATATATACATACTTGCACATTTAACATTTATAAACGATTAATTTTAAGTTAACCTAAGTATGATTGGATGAAAGTGAAGTCATCATACAACCATTGAATTTTAATTTCTTCTTCTGGCGACTTTTCGAAGATGTTGTTCCGCGAACTTTGAACCGAGCCGCTGGGGATATTTCACGACGTTCCAGTTCGAAAATTAAATTTAAATCCCCTAATATTTTTTCCCGCCCTTCAAATTATTGCCAGCCAGGCTGTATGGACTTTCCCTGTGTATTATTTAATTCCACCGGGGTCAATGTGACTCTTTGGATGTGCGTAAGGACGTTCCGAGTGCGTAAAACATTAATCTATATGAATATACACATATGTAAAGAGGCAGGTTTTGTTTAAATGCACTAATCTTCGAATCTACTATTCGGAATTAAAATAAATATATTTGAATTACATAGTCTATTTTTCTGCAAAAGTAAAGATAGGTAGGCTATATATCCTCACGTTAATTTAGTAATTAATTAATTAACATAATATATTTGAATATGAGTTTTTTCTGAACTTAAGTACAGTGATTAGTCACACCACGAGCTTTACGGTGAAGGAAAACATCGAGAGGAAACCTGCATACGTCTGAGAAGAAATTCAAAGGCGTATGTATAGTCGTGCTTGAGTAACGGCGATGGACTCGCCATCTGTCACGTTGGCACCTAATATACCTCTGGCGGAAAGTGGGTGTGTGGGTATTACCTATACACCTCTGCCTACCCCTTCGGGGACCCTTGTGGGAAGGCGTGAGGATATATTATTATTATTATTATATATTTGATAATCTTTAAATAGTCTGTTTATATATTGCCAATATAGATATTGTTTAGGTAAAAAAACGAATCATCAGAATAAAGTGTCCATATGAAAATCAGAGAAACGAGCGTTTTAGAAATTTAAACGCACTGAAGATGTCAGTTTCCCTCAGAGATATTTACTTTCTTTGGCAATTTTTATTACTTTGTTTAGCATAAAAGTAAAATTCGATGGTTGTGGCCCGTAACTGAGGTAAGGAGAGGTAAGCAACTTAGGCCACTAGGGGGCCGCTCGGAGGCACTTGTCAAGTCTCGTAATATTTTATTGGATAACCAAATAAACCTCCAGTTGCGAACGTTGGCTACTTTGCTTAAAGAATATATCTGGGTTCTTGATTTAAATATTGTCGTACGTAGATGATAAAATAAAAAAGTGAATTAGATAATAAGCCAGTATTTTTTATTTACACAAGCACGACTATACGTATTTTTTAATGTCACTTAAAACGTATGCAGATCTCCTCTCGATCGATGTCTCTCTTCACTGTAAAGCTCGTGGTGTGACTAATCACTGTGCTTAAGTTCACTAGCATGTACGGGATTCGAACTTGCAACCTTGTGTTGCAGGCGATTATTCTCGACACTCGGTAATAATGTTAATTTATATTTACATATCAAATGAAGGTAAATTTTTACAAGATACGCTTCAGGGCAAGCCCTTTATTAATTTTTAATTGTCTATACCTTAACGTTTGCCTTAATTGTCTATTACGTTTATCTTTTGGTCAAGAAGATAAAGTAAAAAAAAACATTTCATACTATAGTGCATTAAAAACGGAAATCAGAGTCATAGAGACAGTGCTCCATCTAATCACATAACATAACGCAATATTCGCACACGCACGCCTATTAATATTCATAATACAATTTAACGTTGTGAGGTTAATTTCACCTAAATATGTAAATTATCATGAGCCGACCACCGTTAATTTTGAGATGTCAGTTTGTAAGTATTTCCTACCCCCTCGCACCGCACATATTAAATGGTTGTGTAAGAGGGACAGATGTTGTGTGTGTATTATGAATAAGGTGGCAGGGAAAATTTTAACGGCGCCTATGAGGGTTGTGAACGCTAAAATAACTTTCAAATATTGTCGCTAGGTGGGCGAAAAGTTTCCTCCTATGGGAGGTTGTTTGCAGGGTCGACCTCGTCTCGCTGTTTATAAATGAAACGCATATCATTTTAAAATATCTTACAGTGTAAGCTACCCCTTAACATCGCCGTTGCCGCAGTCTGTTGTACGTTCTACTGTTGAAATTGCTCTACTGGTTTTTCCAGCCAAAGTTTGGGGCTTTTCATTTTAGTCTACGGTATTGTTGGAATGTGTGATTTGTTTTGTTTTAGTCTGAACGTACATTTGTTTCTCTGGTAATGTCGTCCTCGGAACAAAGTTGAATCATTATAATAATGCTCAAATTCGTACTCGAATGTGCTGGCGAGTTTCGGACAACTTTTAGTCGGTACCTCTCTCTCGTAATTAATGGCGGGAACACATTAGCGGGGGGTCAATGCACTGAGTTGTTAAGGGTATGATAATATCATAAAGTCTACAAAACATCGTTATTTTAAAAGAACCCCAGACTATTTTAGGTCTTAAAAATATATGGAATTTCTTTTCAAACGTATGCAAGTTTCCTCTCGTTTCCTTCTTTAGGTATGGTAAAGCTCGTGGTGTATTTAATTATTGTATTTCTTATCTGAAAACCTCATAAATACAGTATAATATATAAACCGACACTTGAACCTAGACTGCTACTTCAACCACAGCCACATCGCGAGTTTATATTCCATAAAATACCTTAAATTAACTTATATCTAATTAATATTATTAATACTTGGTATTGTAATAAAGATAGTGATTAAATATTACTTATATCTTTTGTTATTCTAAAATAGATCGCAACTTCGTGCTGAACTAACTAACAAGAATACGCACAATTATAAAAAATTGAGTGTTTTCGTGATATTGTCAAAGGTTAGGTGTATCACAAAAGCCTTTTAGGTCCTCATGCGAGTCCCTACGTTCTTACAGCCAAATGGAACTCGTAACACAGTTGTTATTTGGTGTAATCTTGCATGAAGCTCGCTAACTTGGTGTCAAGTTCGCAACAACGCAGTCTTGGGAGCCATTCGGCTCATGTATTTTGAAGCTATAACTTTACATTAAGCATATTAACATGACAAACAGGCATATACCGCAATACATTTGCGGTAAAGTTCAACACATGTTACAAATAATGATAATAAGTATGTTTAATATACATTTTAAATTTTATATACGGCGATGGACTCGCCTTCTGTCACGTTGGCACCTAATATACCTCTGGCGGAAAGTGTGTGGGTATTACCTATACACCTCTGCCTACCCCTTCGGGGACCCTTGTGGGAAGGCGTGTGGATATTATTATAATAAAATTGTTAAGCTTTCTTGTCATGATAAATGTAAAATAAATGGAATCTATAACAATTGTATAAAAAAAATTGTGTATGTAAAACAAAATAATCGTTAATTTCTCAATGCTTAGTCTGTAAGTACGATACTTATAACTAAGCACTTTATTGTCTGTTCGTCCCGGCTAGTGTCCGAAATGGTGGAACCGACTTGGACAGGATAAGAAATGTGTGACTCTCGTGAGATGGTTAGTGTGAGATGTGTTGTAGATTAGGCTTTTTTCATAGTTATAGTTATAGTACATTTTCATATAAATATATGAATTTAACGCGGGTGAAACCACGGCGAATATTTAATTAGAAGCATAACAAAAATCGTACCAACCAAATTTTCAGAGTAGGTAATCTAAAAAGTAACCGAATCCGTGACTGATTACAAAAAGGCAATAGGTACATAAATAAAGCTGACTACACAACGCTAACAGCCTAAAACGCAGTTAATCTAACAAATTGCGAATCGCGAGCTCGTAAAACATAATTAAAAATTCAATTCGGTGAAAAAGCGAGCGAAAAAATCGCGAGAGGTATAAACGTCATCAATCTGAGAAATGATTACATCTGTGTATTAAACCTCCCGTTTTGCGAGCTCATGAATTATTCTAAATCTTGTTAATTACTCCCACTCTGTATATTTTACCCTTGCGAGTTCCATGAACTCATAGACATCATACAAAAACGTAAATTTCTGCCTCGATTTTGTTCGTAGTGTACTAAGGTATTAGGTAGTCGAGTACGACATATATATATACTCCTCATCAGTCTTCTCATTTATTATTATTTGTTTATCACAAAAATGTGTATTTTTAGGAATTTATGTCAAATGTCTTTTAATAGTGAATAATACCTCATATTATTCATCCGCCCTTTCAATATCATATTACAGTTGGTCGCCGGTTCCTCTAATGTTTCGGACAAGGCAAAGCTTAGATTAGAACTCCTTAATCAAATTATAGCGTATGTGTTGCGCTGCCGCTGAAACTGTGAGATCGTTGTCAGTTGCTTTATTGTTGTTTGCTGACTGTCATAGTAGTGTTACTTGTTTGCTGACTGTCATTTTGACGTCCTTTAAGTGTCAATCAATCTAAAAAAATATTAATATAATGACGCTGTTGGTCCGTGATTATGCGTATATGAACCTAATCTCACATGCACAAATTATTATTTCAATTTAATTTTAAGTAAGTGGCTTTCAAACTAAATTTTACCTTATTTGTTAAGATATAGGTAAATACACAACACACAGATAACCCCAAATGGAGTGGTAAGTGGGCGGTAAGAGGCCACAGTTAGGCCTAATCGACCCCTGCCTGCCTCAATTAACCAGATCGTCTACGTCTATTAAAATCACCGTTGGTCACGTGAGTCTAGACACCCCCGCTTCAGGGTTAGGTCTCTGAAATAGAAACTATTTAGCAATTTACACACCGAATGGATTAGAAATTATTTATTCAGTTAATGTTATACTCGAAGCACAGGAGGATATGTAAGTCTAGAGTGAACTGGCGTTCCACTCTCTCTGCCTACCCCGTTGTTCTCTTAATAATGGTTTCTGAAAAAGTCTGCGGTCTAAACGTTTTCTGTATTTACTTCATATTTATGTATTTGGAAATGGCGCCTTAAACTTTATTACTATGGATTTTATACCAAATTTTATGTAAGTTATAAATTTATCACACCCCTTTCATAGTTAAATATGCAGAAGTTTCAATAGATTAAGTACATATGTGTAGTCATTCACCGTGGACATGGGGGCGTGATTTGGCTGTAACAATGAGTTTTTCTGATCTTAAGTACAAACACTGTACTGTTACAGCCAGAATTCGAACCAATTGCCACCACCACTCCACGGCATATCATAATATATTTATTTATTTATTTAAAGCCACTTACATAGTAGACATAGACATAGACACTTAAAATAGCTTACAACTAGATGTTAAATATTAGTTGAATGCCACTACATTTACAAGCGGCGGCAGCACGCACACAAATTAATAAGGAGCACAGAAAAATGTGGATAGATAATAATAATATATGGTGTGATGATACCTTAAAGTACCTTTATAATTGTTACCATACAAAACGACTTTTGAAAAAACCATAGCGAGTATATAAAATAATCCAAGTACGCGCTATATTCCCTCTGGTGTAATCAGATGTGTTGAGGTGTAAATGTGTGAATTAGCGGCGCGTGACGTCACGGACGGCGTGATTAGCACGTGACGAACCTACTTAATGGCCAGTTTGTGGCAAACGTGTCCTGGAGGCTGTAAAGTAATGCTTAGTCTTTTATTTTTAAGGTTTCTACACACTGCTCGAATAAAGGTAATCCAAATTTATTTTGGTAAATTTTATTAAGTTTCTTGACTACACAAAAAATAAAATACCCATACACCCACTTTCCGCCAGAGATTTATTTTAGGTCCCAACGTGACAGATGACGAGTCCATCACCGTTACTCAAGCACGACTATAAATACATCTTTGAATTGCTTCTCAGCCGTATGCAGGTTTCCTCTCGATGATTTTCTTCACCGTAAAGCTCGTGGTGTGACTAATCACTGTACTTAAGTTCAGAAAAACTCATTGGGTCGGTCTCAAACTCACAGTCGGGATTCGAACTTGCGATCTTTGTGTCGTAGGCAACTACTCGTATCACCAGGCCACCACGGATAGTTTTAGATTTACCTATAAAAATGGTGCGTATACACACCGCCCTCAGTTCAAGCCGCCCGCCTATCCGCCCAAGCGCGGCACCTAATCGCGTCACGCGCCAATGATGCGCGTTTGACGTGTTTAATTGGACACACGCTGTGCGTGATTTGCTAACTAGATCGTCGTTAACGCGTGTTACGGCACACGAATGATTTGCTACTGTGTCTGAATTACGATTTATGTGATCCCTAATTATATTTATTTATCAGAATATATAAAGAGAAAAAAAGAGATATATTTTATCTTATTTTATAAAAAATATATATAATAAGATTGTGTAGATAAATAAGATAGAGAGCAGTGGTGGCCGAGTGGATCGAGTAGTTGTCTGCGACACCAAGATCACAAATTCAAATCCCGATTGTATCAATGAGTTTTTCTGAACTTAAGTACAGTGATTGGTCACACCACGTGTTTTACGGTGAAGGAAAACATCGAGAGATACGAGATACGAGAATACGTCTGAGAAGCAATTCATAGGCGTATGTATAGACGTGCTTGAGTAATGGCGATGGACTCGCCATCTGTCACGTTGGAACCTTAATTATATCTCTGGCGGAAAGTGAGTATGTGGGCATTTCCTATACACCTTTGCCTACCCCTTCGGGAACTTTTGTGGGAAGGCGTGAGGATATATATGAAATTATATGAGGAATTTACTTTATTATTACCATACTGGATTTGTGATAGATGAATGAAAAATTAATGTCAATATACTAGCTACTAAAGCACATTTCCAATGAAACTTTGTCTTATGAAAACCAAATAACTTTTCACCCGTACAGTTGCTAAAACCATTTTCAATATGATTATAGTCGTGAAGCACGTACTAATCCGGCACATTTCACACTAGGCTACAATACCATGGCATATGTACGTCTGTGAATGCTCTGTGGCGGCTGAGGCAATTCCCTGCCGTCGTAACGTCTAATTCCCGTCGACTTACACACATCAGCGTTTCCGATATCGTGTTGTACCCCCTTTACGCACAGAGTAGTACATTCATGCAGAATGATCAGAAATAAATATAATATTTTACCAATGCTTTTTTATGACGTTAGTCAGATTCTTTGTTAAAAATAATCCCAATTTGATTATGGTTTCATCCAAGGGATCTAATGTTTTTTTTCATTATTCGCTTTAGGAGTGTTTTAAAAAATCTGTCAAGCTACGTGACGCACGTTTCAATTAATTCACATTCATACATGAAGTACATTCTAACAGCTATTTATATATGTAAAAATTGTCGTTCCTGCACTTATCACAACTTTATGTAAGTTGTGATAAGTGAAGGAACATATCATCACTAACGGGGTAGGCAGAGAGAATGGATCGCCAGTTTTCTCCAGACTTGCATATCTCTTTCGCTTCATCCACATTCGTCAGTCGGAACTTATCAGGGCTAAATGAGTTTCGCTGACACTTGGACACTTAATCTGAACAAATTTTGATTCTTCTTTCACTGAATATTGGTTTGTTGACTACATATATTAGCCTTCTGTAACTATCTCTGCTCTGCATTTCTCCTTTTTCCATTTACAAGGAACCGCACAAATATTGCAAACTAAACGGGAGCGAGCACTATTTACAATTTGACTCCCCAGTTATGTCCGTCAGGGCACATTCGGCCTATCGTTACGTTGGCTATGTTTATATTGCTTGCTTGCGACAACTCACCTCTTTTATTGCTACATCTCACGGATCCCTTATTGCGCTTAATGCTGGGAATGATCAGTTTTGGGCTTGATTTTGGAAGACACAAAAGCTTACAGGAGAAAATATGTCATAAATCGTGCTATGAATATACTGTACACAAACTGTGCCAGTGACTTCGTCCGCGTGGAATTTAACAAAAAAGTTATGGAAAAATGTCTAAAATAACAGTAGCCTAAGTTTCTCCATACATTAATCTGCCGCTGAAAGTCCCGCCAAATGGGTCCAGCCGTTTTAGAGATACGCCGGAACTAACAGGCTGCCAGACAGACAAAAAAAAAACCTATTTTTTTTATATGTACCGTGAAAACATCCATACATGCATTTAGTAAAAGCGGTTATTTTAATATTACAACCAGACACTCCAATTGTATTCATTTGTATTATAGATCACACATCTATTTTGTATAACAGCCCCCAAAAATATGACTATGATGACATTCTGATATTTTAAAACGCTTTTCTAATTCCATGTTACATACAAAAGTATATTAGTAACACATTCTCTCATTAATATAATACTACTAGCACTGTGACCCACGGTTTCATTTAATTCCGTTCATTTGTTTTTGTGTGAATGAACAAAGAACTTCTCGAATTTTCGCATTTATAAAATTAGTAGGATAATACAACATCAGTGCACAAAGGTTTGTTTTGAACGTATGAAAGGTAAGACATTTCAGGACAGATAGGAAGTTCCCAGAGAGTTCACGGTCCATTATCGGTTTGTAGAGATAGGGTAACTGTCGCTATTGTAGACACTTACGACACTCACCGAGCATATCGCACGTTTTAGGTTCCAAGTAAAAGCTGCATGCGCAAAGTAAATAAGACAATGTGCTCGAAATTGCTATTTGAATATTTCATTGTATTTATTTTAGGTTAGCCGAGGTGTTTCGTTTTAAAGTATTCTTGACTTGTTCTTCGCCTGAGCGAGCTTATGGCTTAATAAGCTTTAGATAACAAATCATTGTGAAAAACATAATCACACAACAACGTACTTACTATATATGACTGTTAGAATTTTTTCCTAGTACATTGGAGTACTCAATTATTGCCTTTAACTGTAAACTGTCTACAGTATTTTTATTATTATAAATCAAAGTCGAATAATCTAATAACATTACATATTCATTAGTATGCATTAATATAAAATCTTATATGCCCGTATGATCAGACTGGTATGCGGATGAAGCCAAAGAGGTAGGTGTGTAAGTCTAGACAGAGCTGGCGCTCTACTCTCTCTGCCTATAAGGAATCGGCGCGATGATATGTGCGTATTCGTATCTCCGTACGCCTTTTCATACTTCCATTTCGATTCGTTTATAATGCATAATTTGTAAGAATATTGAAATTTAGACATTAAACCCTAACCTTGGATTCTAAATAGCGATAGGTATAAGTTAAAATCAATATTTAATTAATTATGTGTATGTGTAGCAGCCGCGCCCGGTAACGTTGCAGCACCTACCCGTAACTAGCGCGTAACAGTCGATTTCCCAGGAGGTGCGCGTTCAGCGTGGGCTCAAAGAATAAGTATTCTAAGAACGGATACTGCATTTACGAACTTAGGTGTCTTAATTACTTTACATTTCAATGTACCAAAGTGTGCCATTGAACATAAGATTAGTCACACCACGGGCTTTACGGTGAACGAAAACATCGAGAGTAAACCTGCATACCTCTGAGAAGCAATTCAAAGGCGTATGTATAGTCGTGCTTGAGTAACGGCGATGGACTCGCCATTTGTCACGTTGGCACCTAAATATATCTCTGGCGGAAAGTGGGTGTTTGGGTATTACCTATACACCTCTGCGTACCCCTTCGGGGACCCTTGTGGGAAGGCGTGAGTATATATATATATATATATATATATATATATATATTAGGCGTCGTGAGCTAAGATCTAAAAACAACCATTTTCTTACTGGTCATTAATATATATAACTGAATAAAAAAAAAACATTTAAAAATTATTTTACATTATTTAGTACTGGTTTTCTTTCTACAAATGTATTCTTCTTTGACGCTACCTAGTAGTAGGTACCGCACCCGCCATGTTATTCCGCCCATTAAGGCACCTGTCATGCGAGTTTACAATAAGTAAATAAGGACGTGCCGGCGACGGTAACGTTTACCCTGTTATTGCCGCACTATTGGTGACATTTTCCGATTATTGTGTTTACATAACAATTTCGTTCGGTCTTTATTAGGTGGTACAGTAACTCGTCCAATTACTAGGTAGCGAGGGTGGGAAAAACCTGCTATTGAGTTGTCCACGTGCCATTGTTAGTGTTACCAATTAGCGCTTTATTTCCTAGCGATTTATTTTAATTATATGATTTTATTGGCCTTATAGACATTACAATCCAAATGGAAAGATGTAATGGGTGGCTTTTGAAATTGATATATTTGAGACTTTAAATGAAAAATATACTTATACACTTGAATACGAAAATTCCCTGAATTTTCTTGTTAAATTATCAACTACCTATCAATATAATTTTCCTATCTACGTACATCGTTGTATTAAGTTTCAATCTAATTAATACGAGTACAAGACGTTTGACGGGTCACTTGTATCTTACAATACGCATCAGACACGTCTAACTAAACCCACATCAATTTAATCACCTGATTTTAGCACCGCTAAAGTCCGCTGGTCTGTGTCAAGGGATTTCAAACAACTTCGTGACGTGAATTGTAAAGCGTTGACTTGGAAATAATACGTAAATAGCAGTTATCGAAATAAACCACATGATTATTTATATCCTATGACATATATAAGCATGTATGTACGAGCATGTATGAAGAGACTGATGAATGTGGACGAAGCAAAAGAGGTATGTAAGTCTAGAGAGAACTGGCGCTCTATACTCTCTGCCTACCCCGTTAGGGACTTGGCGTGATGATATGTATGTATGTATGTATATATAAGTAGTTCTATTAAACAAGTACTCTACTGTAGGTTAGCATTAGGAAAATCCGAATACTAAGATTTGTATTTGGATCTGTACATAGTGGGGTACCTCATTATTTAAAACCTTCTATACTGTCATATCGTCCCTCTAAGATTTATCTAAGGTTATCTTACTATTAAATTCTAGTTTAATAAAAGAAATCAGCGTTACCGATTTTTCATTAATTAAATGCATAATATATTCACGTCAAGGTCCCTCACGGGATAGTTAGATGCCTCAGCATAGAGTCTATTAGTATAATATATATTATGGCCTTAGGAATAAACTTATTTTAAAATATGTTTCTGTCGTAAGGACAAAAATAATCCATGTATACAAATGGATAATATTTGCCGACGGAACATTTAGTTTGGTTTTATTTTGAAACTTTCATCGACCCATTCCTGTAAACATCTGCAATAAATCTTTATATCAAACACCATTTCAACAAAACATTCGTCCGAATTTACATGAAAAGGGTGAAAAATAAAAACAATAATAGGATCCCGCGTGTCCCGGCGGGAACATTCTCGCCCCAATAATACTTTTTATCATATTTATTGACTGATAAATGGCAACGCAGAACCGAGTGCATTTATGTGTTGTTCTAACTCACGTTCATGGATTATTTTTATTTACCCGCCTAAGGGGGAAATTTTAAAATCCAATATTTATCATTACTAATGCGCGCTAAATGCGCTTAGAAAAATAATATTGACATAATGTTTCCTTATTGGATGCGCATTGTATGGTATCCAATGCCCTAGGGTTATTAAATGTACCTGTCTATTTAAAACAAGCGAGATTGTTATTTTTAATTTATTTTAGTCATAGTGTATTTTTTCTCTTTATATCACTAGGGAAGCAAATAATGATGCAGGCTTGGTGTTAAGTGCCGCCAATGGACGGGCGCTGAGCCAGAGGCACAGCCAGAGGTATCAGTCGACGCAGGATACTTGTTACACGGTATGGACTTCCTTACTATTAGATCCTTATCAAATGACATTAACTCGTAATTAGCTCCTTAAACGGTAATGTTTTCCACGTGGGCTCATAAATAATCTTTGTGTATAAAATATACAAGGCAAAGAATTTATTCTTCTCGTTCTTATTTGTTTAAAATGTTGAGTCTTCAGGGGCCTTGTTATATTTTATTGTAATCATAATTAAAAAATATTTAAGGACAAATATGTATGACATTTATATAACAATCATTAACACACTCTTGAATAATGCACGGTCTTAATTTTTTTCTGTAGTAGATATGTTGTATGCCTAATAGCTAAGTTCACTGACTTGAGAATAAGTATGAAAAAAATCATCAATATATCTTATCAATCAATATATATAATGTACCCTTCATCCTCCTCATATTATAAATGCGAAAGTTTGTTTGGGTGTTTGTTCCTCATTCACGTAAAAACTACTGAACGAAATTGGATGCAATTTGGATTACCACATAGCGTAAGTTTTATGAAAAAATCCACCAATTAAAACAAATTTTACGCAAAAGAAAAACCGCTCGGCATATCTTGCATTACATAAAACAGCGGTGTAAATAGATTCTGTTTATACATAAACAGGTGCCTTTGAACACAAAGCACTACTCGGCTGTATCCCATGTGGCATTAGCAGATAACATATCGTATTCGGATCGGGTAAAAGCATGGGGAATACAGATTTCCATCCTGTGGTGACTCCGCGAGTCGAATTTCAAAGGGTTTTTTACAAGCTACGCTACGCGACCTATTTCTTGAATCACGCCGAGCATGACGAATAAGCACTTTCATATGGCAACTTTATGATAATCTAACAATCATATTATATGACACTATATAAAGGTATACGCTAGTTACAGTAGTGCAATATTTAGGTAAATTTCAATAAATACTTACTTTGATATATTTAGATTTTATTTATTTATTTATGGATCTCCAACAAAGGATACACGTAAAGTACACAAATACACACGTATCCCTTCAGTAAAAGAAGATGCATTGAGATACAATTATAATAGGAAAAGTTAGCTATACAAAAAAAATTACCTATTACTAATAATACCTATTACTAAAGGACGTGATTGTAAAGGTGAAGAAAGGCATGTTACGTTGGTTTGGACACATAGAAAGGATGAGTGAAGAAAGATTGACGAAACAGATATACAAAGCAAAAGTGTGTGCAAGAAGAGGCAGAGGAAGGCCACGTTCCAACTACCTGGATCAAATATATCGGACTCTCAAGGACGGGAACGTTAAGAGTACTCGAAACCGACGAGCATGTATGAAGAGACTGATGAATGTGGACGAAGCGAAAGAGGTATGTAAGTCTAGAGAGAACTGGCGCTCTATACTCTCTGCCTACCCCGTTAGGGACTTGGCGTGATGATATGTATGTATGTATGTATTACTAATAATATAATATAATAATATATCCTCACGCCTTCCCACAATCATAAAAAAGAAACAAACTATTATACCTCCAGCTTGCTACGTCATCTTGCCCACATGGGGTAGGTAGACAGAGTAGGGCACCTCTTCTCTTTAGACTTAAAACTCATTTGCTTCATCGAATTTCTTCACTGACGTATGCAGGATTCCTTGCTTTTCTTTACCGAAAAGCTTACGGTGAAATAACACCACTCAAAAAAAGCATTTAGACCTGTAAACTGTACTTTGCAGGTTGCTAGTTAGCCCAATGGCGATTTTGAATCATATTTTTCTTTTTTAGAATATTGGTCATTGAATTAACTCATGCATGTCCCACAACAAGCTGTACCCCGCGGTTTCAAACACGTTAAGTTTGATTAACCGCTCCCTTGGGTAATAGCATGATTATGCCTTCAGCCTTCAGCCTTCCTTAATTAGCAGGTTATACAATGCAAAAGGTTTTTGTTCAAATCGGATCAGAAGTTACGTGGAAGAAGATAACATACGTGGTGCCCAAGTGGTTTAAGTAGTTGCCTATCCCGACTGTACCAATAACTTTTTTGAACTTAAGTACAGTTATTTACACCACGAGATTTACGACAAAAAAAGACATCGAGAGGAAACCTGCATACCTTTGAGAAAAGGTGTGTAGAGTCTTGCTTGGGTAACAGCAATGGATTCGCCATCCGTCACGAATGTGGGTGCGTTCTACCTATACACCTCTGCCTACCTCTTCGGGGACCCTTGTGGCCTGGCCCTTGGCGTGACGATTAGATTTCCTGAGATAAGCGCGTTCAATCACTCTAGCAAAAAGCTCTGGCTTTGTAATGTATGTAATAATTAGGTATACATATCTGCGGAACGCATAGCAATTTTTGAATGTAAAGACTTTTATAGAAAATCTAGCATTGCATTGTTTATCATACATTTAATTTTGAGTAGCCCATAGCCACGTTAATATCAATTTGTACTTTGTTAGGATCTAATATATCTTTTCCTAATTGGATGGGATGTGAGTGAGTAATAAAATTGTAATTAAAAATTTACTATTTGATCCTCCCTGAGGGTGCATACTAAGTAGCCAGATACGGTGCGCATTTGTTTACTAAACTCACTATAAACTATTTGAATTTATAACACCGTTACACCAAGTTTTATTGGGTTAAGTAATGGAATTATTTTGAAGTCACAATGCGAGAAAGATCGGTAGCTTAATCAGCCAATGTTGTTTGCCGTTGTTTACACTAAATAGGCACTTCTTCTAATGCCTGCCATTATTAGTTTTGCTCTTAGGTACTCTTAGGTAGATAGAAAATAACAACGTAACTAAGTCTCGTGCTATATTGTACGATTTATTAAATTATCAATAAAACCCTCGCGTTTTTTCGCATACCTTTCTATTTTATTCTGATTTTTAATGTAGCTGTGATTTTTCTATACGATCTTTATTAAACACTAATGCATCATTATTATCATGGAAAGGCGATGGTTATTACAAATAATTATGTATCTATCATATTGAACGAAAATGTGTTATTTGACGTAATTTATGCATCTGATACCATGTACCTAATACATTTATTAATTAAATGTATGAAGACCATTAACCCTTTTCGGCCCTAATCACCCGAGCAATGTTTTTAATTAACCAAATTTGCTAACGAAGACCCATTTTCATTAGTTCGAGGCTATCATAAGCCGTGGTATACATTATAATAAGTTATTACAACATAATTTATTATTCTGTCATTACCATGACACGATCGCGTGTCTTCCCGTCATAAGTTAGAATCATCAAGCCACGCTGTTAATTTCATTGGACATGGTGACAAAAATTCTGTTTACTTTGGCTCGGGCGTTAAAATGACACTGCACTTTCCAAGTAATGAGTTGAAAATTACAAGTATGGAAATGAGCTTAATTTAATTACGTAACAGTATATTATTGGGTTTAGAGTGGTTCCTGCTGTGTTCTATAATTGAAGGATGGTTCGGTATAAGCTACAATGTATTTGATATCTACGATACCATGTATATTGATAAATATGTTATCTATCTATTTTTTTCCGAAAGTAAGTACCGAGATTAGAGACACCATAAGCTTTTCGATTAAGAGATGAATGTTGAGGAAACCTGCATACATTTGATCAAAATTGAAAGAAAATGTGAAATCATGACTCGCCATCTGTTACATTGGCACCATTTACCTGGAAAAAAGCAGGTATTAGTACACCTCTGCTGACCCCTTTAGGGACCCTGAGGAAAGGCATGAAGATATAGCAGTGAATAACATATAGTGAACGCTATTAAAAATGTCTCATTTACAAATGTCCATCAAACTATAACGACCTACGAACTGTAAAATACAAGTATGCTTTCTAATTCAGAATGGTTACTCAAACAACGGAATTATAAATAGTACTAGCGCAAACGCCCCCTAAAAGTGTGTGGTAGCCTACTAGTAATGTCAAAAGTGTGCACGTTTGTCGTAAAACGAGTGAAGAACGAGTGGCGGGAACAAATCGGACAAGTCATCAATTGCCCGCGTTATTGATATTGGCGATGCGAGCGGCCGGCGCCGAAGCGGTCAGCGATACATGTATTCATACGGTGTGGGAGAAGGTTTGGGTTAAAGAAGGATTATTGTATTTTAGATACGCCTTTCAATATAAGTAGATACTTTGTATCTACAGTAATTGACATAATCATAACCAATATTCGGAAGCTTGTGCGCAAAACAAATAGCGGGCACTCCGTAACATAATGAAAATGTTTAAATTAATAAATGAATGGGTCAAATAAATTTAAGCTAAAACAGGTTTTTGTAAATATTGTTAATTGTTTTATTGTAAATAAGAATTAAATATAAATAATATAATAATATATCCTCACGCCTTCCCACAAGGGTCCCCGAAGGGGTAGGCAGAGGTGTATAGGTAATACCCACACACCCACTTTCCGCTAGAGGTATATTAGGTGCCAACGTGACAGATGGCGAGTCCATCGCTGTTACTCAAGCCCGACTATACATATGCCTTTGAATTTCTTCTCAGACGTATGCAGGTTTCCTCTCGATGTTTTCCTTCACCGTAAAGCTCGTGGTGTGACTAATCACTGTACTTAAGTTCAGAAAAAACTCATTGGTACAGTCGGGATTCGAACTTGCGACCTTTGCGTCGCAGGCAACTGCTCGAACTACTCGGCCACCACGGCTTTTTTTAAATATAAATTATGTTAAAATTTGACTTTAATGATTTATTAATTTGAATTGACTTTAATGTACCATCGTGAACGGAGATGTTAAAAATATATTTCTGTTTCCTATAAGGCACATGGCGTGAAAGGCTAAATAATAAGCAAAATTCATTTACAATGGTACTACAACCGAAATATAATAATAATGTAGTTGATGGAATGGTCATGGTGAAAATGCTGTTCACGTTAAAACCGATAAGTATCTTAAAATCTTTGCGAAGATTTTAGAATAACACAATACAGTGATGTGACAATGATTGATTTGGGACAAACGAACCGCCGGCGGGAAGCTTTACAGAAAACTCAATAAAATTGCAACAAAAACACACCTACATTTCCGACCCCAAACCAAATCCGCCCGAGGCGAGACAACACCTGTATTACCATAACAAGACATGAAATTTGAATGTCCGCAAATCGAATAAACAAGCCACGGTGGCGGCGCTGGAATTAAGTTATCCACTTTTTGCAAGAAAAGACGTACACGTTAACATATGAATATGACAAATTGTCCGCCGGTGGTCAGCCGCGGCTTCCGTCCGTCGGAATTTTACGGCCCCCGGGAGACTAGGGGGACCAACTTGAAAATTTTTCATTCTGGACGACTAGCGGTGCAAGAAAAACGGACAGCTCACTCGTCAAAACTGTAACAATTTCTCAGAAACAATAATGGGATAAAAAACGTGCGTCCGTTTGTCCGAGGGAGCCTGTTACGGCCACTGTCAATGTTATTTATTTGGACAGTTTCATGTTCGGAATTTTTAATTCGTCTTGGGATTTCAAGTTTTATTAGTTGGCGTGAAGTTGCAATTCCTTGAGGTTATACAAAAGTCTTGTATTTCATTTAAAAAGGTTGGCTGGAAATGTATTTCACTTAAAACTGGAACGAACTTACAAACAATTGAAGTACTGCGTAATGTAGTACTGCGTTAATGCTGTGAGGAGGGGTTCCAAGAATCTTCAATGACCTGTGCTTCTTCTGCTTACATGGTTATCCATTGAGTTATACTATCATAGTTTACTACTAATGTAATATCAGATGAGCCATATACTTGGTAGGCAGGATTATTAATAAGGGTCCATGTCTGAATCAGGTATTTCTTTAGGTACGTAGCGCACCTAGGTTTACCCAATATCAGAAAAAGACGTATTACATAGTATAGATAGTACTGCGTGCTTCTCTTACAAGGTTATAATGAAAGTAGTGATTTGTGTGTTTGCGGCGACAGAGTAATTCCCAAATGGAATCAGGAAGAGTGCAGCATCGGCCGTGGACCGAATTTCAAATACGCATATGTCACCAGCTTTATTCTCTAGTCTTTTGGAGGAGAAAATAGTTTCTGGTATGTACTATGTCCTGATATGAACTAAATAAAGAAACGTATAATGAAAACCAACAAAATCATTTATGAATTGAATTTGATGTAACAGGTCCTTAGCGTGGTAAGATAGAACAAGTATTTATATAATAATAATATATCCTCACGGCTTCCCATATGGGTCCCCGAAGGGGTAGGCAGAGGTGTATAGGTAATAGCCACACACCCACTTTATTATTATTATTTATATTATTAATTTATTTTTATTATGGTGTTATTTCACAATTAAATATTTTCTTATTTGTGTGATAAATAATATTTAATTAAAAAACTCAATCAATGTCAATGTCAATTAACATTAAATCTGAGGATTCCTCTCTTTTTGGTAAGCAAAATTACATTTTACATTTACAAATATGTATGTCATATATGTCCTATGTGTAAGTACAGCCTATAATCTTTCTCTGAGCTAAGTTTCATCCACTTCGGTTTGGTAGATTTTAGACGAAAAAGAATCAAACATTCTCAAAAACTTTTTATAGACTAAGGTGGCAAGTAATTATGGTACGGTTACGGTTACCGCATGGAAAGGATATTTTGCGCGTTGCTATTTCTATATTAAAACTACCACGGCATCTACATTTAAATATTTATTTATCTCAGAATTATCATTTTTAATAATATGTCATCGTCAATCGTTAAATTTAAAGACTATTAGAAGAGTTTTAATATAATGTATATGAGTACCGTTCTAAATTTGTAAGCAAAATCTAAATCTGCGGCGGACGAATGCATGACGGGAGATGTTCCTTCCAATATAAATGTAAATACAGTGTGCGGGTGAAATATGACAGTTATAATTGCTTTATTGTGCTTGGAACTCCAGGCCGAGGTACTGTTGCGAATGATCCAAAATATGCTAATACTGGTTCGGATTGTGCTGAGTTCTGCGACATTATAGTCTTGAATTCATTAAAAGTTTAAGAACCACTGACATTAGAATTTGGTGTTATAAATATTCCCCATATTTTGTTTACTATTACGATACCTTCGAACTCAACTTTGACGTCGTGTCAGGCAGGAGTTTTGCATCTTCAATCGTTTTTGCCGCAAGTAGAGCACCTAAAGTGTATTTTAATTCAAGTATTACTTAATGCATTAAAATACAATTGTCTTTATAAGTAAATAGCCTCTCATAAATATTCACAAGTAACCCGAGACGGCTCATTTAGGTTTCCCTGCCCCTCTTTTTTGCGTTATTGGCTTAATCCACCCGGGGGTTGTTTGGATCAACTTATTACAGCAAGCCAAGATATAGATCAATATATCTCTTAATGTACCGTTACTTTTACGTATAATCTACGCAAATATGTTAAGTGAGTGTACAACTTCACAGGTTTAACCAAAAAGAAATCACATAACTAAAATGATTCACCAGATTTTTTTTTATTTGAAATAGGTGGTCAGACAATTTCTTTTTTAATAATAGTAAAACGTTAAATACTCGTCAATATTATATGCATTTATAGATAACTACGTAGCTGTGCCCTACTATGATACATTGCGATATTTTTTGTTATACTTATTACGAACCAAGAACCTTACAAAATAGACATTCATGTCGGTTTATGGAAAAATATTTTACTGTCTTTATAATATCTAACTAGTGGATGTAACGGTTTTCAGAATATTCATACCTTATTAGACATAAGAGTAATCTCTAGTAGCGAGAGAGTGAGCGTTCCGGAAACTTTTGCTACGAGTACTTAGCTAAGTTTGGTGGTTAGCAAACATAAACGTAGCTAAGAGATACTCTGCGTGATTCAGACTTCGGCTTAAAACATACTGCTGGTTTCTGAGATATGGGAGCTGGGATGGACTCGTAGAAATCATTAGAATAACTATACTTTTAGTTGAATGCTACTGGCTCGGCTTGGACCAACACTGGGTAGGAATGGGTCTTCTCAATTGTGAGCTTACGTTGAATGCTAGCAGTCTCCCATTGACCTACCTACAACACAACAAAACATAACATACTCCTTTACAAATGTGTAAAGGTTAGACAATAAATCAGGCTGTACGGTTCTAGTCCGGATTGGGAATTGATCAGGAGTTAAGTCACGATTGTTGCAGCGTCCGGAACATTCCTTTGGGATTCATTATCCGGGAACGGCACGACTGATTGCCGCGAATGGTGCGGGTTGCTCTATCAACCATGGGATATATTGGTAATCAACCAGCATTACATATATATCTAAAGCTACTTTTGCAATTGCGTTTATCCGTAATCAGTGGTTTGTGGTAGTGTCAAAGTTACCGCAGATGATACTGCTCACATAAGTTGTACTGCCACCTATAGGTCGAAAATTTGTTTTTATTGTGGCCAATGAATTGTATAATATATCCTCACGATTACCCATAAGGGTCCCCGAAGGGGTGGGCAGAGGTGCATATACAGTGCCCATACCCACTTTCCGCCAGATATATATTTTAGGTGCCAACGTGACAGATGACTTGATGTAGACAAAAGTAGAAATACAAACGAAGAAGATAATATAATCATCTAATGTTCAAGACTGTACTGTACAAAACAACACTTGTGTGTCCAATTATCATAAAATACATTGACACAATAGTGATAAATGAAAATATTCACGAGCGCAGTTATAATAACTAGCATAATCAAGTATCTTTTGTTATTATAGAAAATGATTTAGACAGCGAGGGGCGTGCGGGTCTAATACGCTCGCACAGCGGGTGATGCTACTTGTTACAAATTGCCGTAACATGTGGGCTGGCGCAGTTTCGGTCGCCGTTCCTCATGCATAGGTTTTCGAGTTATGAACATAGGCTGAAATAACATCTATGGATTGACTAAAATTTGTACATTATACATAACAATATTTACAAAAAACAGTTGTATAACTAACTGCTTACAGATAAAATATTTGACCCAAATAGGTATCCCGAGGCAACGGCTCTAGAAGACTAGCAGCATTGCCACGCTGGAAAGCAATGCTAATTCTCTGAGCGAGGACGAGCGAGGACGCAAGGGTCCCCGAAGAGGTAGGCACAGGTGTACAGGTAGTACCCACACACCCACCTTCCGCCAGAGTTATATTAGTTGCCAACGTGACAGATGGCGAGTCCATCGACGTTTAAAATAGAAAGTTGTGATAATTTGTGAAATATATAATTTGTTTATGTTTCTAATTTTATTTTAGCGTAGATACCATACTGGAGTCATGAATAACTAACGAACACCATACATCAATGAGAGTAACCAGCTAATGCATCGCGATATGAGCGTATAATGGAATTTATCAAAAATCGAAGGGGTGTGTCGTTGCATCATCTTCCCCTAATTTGGTTTTTATTTTATTTCAACCCCAGCGTGTAGGGGCCAGTGGAATTAGTCTTACCATATGCGCTCGTACTTGTGTTACACTTGGGTTTCGACTGTTCACTTTTATAGAGGGCGTTACGTCGGCAAGACCAGTTGGTCATAAAGTCTGTAAAAAATATAAAATTAGATCAAAAATAAGATCATAAATTACAAGTCTACACTTAAGAAATAGATGCGAAAATAAGCTAAAAGGTACTTTCTCTCTATAATACGTCTAAAGCTTATGATTCAATACTATACACTTTTTCATAAGAACTGATACTTAAAGAAACCAACAATATTATAACAAACTTATTGTAATTTACCCCTGGTGTTGCAAGCATCCACAGGCGGCGGTAAACGCTTACCATCAGGCTGACCGAATGTTTGTTTGCCACCTTGTGGTATAAAATAAAGAAAATATATTATATGGTCAATATTTTTGAATAATGTAATTTATTTCACTGTTTGGTCTTGCATACTTAATGCTCACACCGCGAGGGTGCTCCACTCCGTAATCCGAGTATGGAACATGTGCGTGTGGCTTTAAAGTCTGATCTAATAGCGATTACCGGCACGCAGCATTTTAGTTACATATATGCTACTTACACGAGGAAAATGTGTTGGCTATCAGATCCCTTGCAGATAATTCGCATATTCTATACCAATAACTATCCTATAGCCATTTGTTCATTGATAAACTTAAAGTCACATCGGCAAAAATAACTGGAAAAAATCATATATATAACTGTATCTTTACCAAGTTAGAAAGTGACGACGTAAACGCTATACAGCACAGATTTCTAAGCCGCTATTACCGTTAAATATTTTTGCGATGTACTTACTTTTTAACAAAATTGCACAGACTTGGCCGAAGCAGGTCGCTTTTCAAAAACTTTAATATCGTTTTTTTCGTTAGAGCCTTGGTTCGAGTAGTTGCCAATGTTACTGTACCAATGAGATTTTTTGAGCTTTAGATCAGTGAATAGCCACACCACGAGCTTTACGGTGAAGGAAAACATCGAGAGGAAACTTGCATACATTTGAGAAGAAATTCAAATTATATTTCAAAGGCGTATGTATAGTCGTACTTGAGTAACGGCGATGGACTCGCCATCTGTCAAGGTTCCTAAAATATCTCTGGTGGAAAGTGGTATGTGGATACTACCTATACACCTCTGCCTACCTCTTCGGGGACCCTTGTGGGAAGGCGTGTCGAATAAAACAGCCTGTTTAAAACTCAAGCAATCTCATGCATTAAGATCTCATTCATCACAATGACATTGAATTGCAGTTTGCATAATAAAAGCTTCTTATCCATCCATTATTTACATACAAGAATCATTACAAGTATTTAAGGCGCGACACACACGGTATCGGCGACACTTGATCTCCATAAAAAGCATTAAAGTCGCGGAACGTGTTTAATCTATAATGCGCCTTATCGCAATATTTTCCATTTCCGGGTAAAACCGGGAACGTCGGGCCATCGCCAGGGGAAATAACGAAGGCTGAGTTTCACTTTGTTGTTTTTTTCCCCTGCGCTGGGGAAATTTTTCGTACTTTTCTCTTCGTTTACACTTACAGCAGTTACCGGTGTTTCGCGCGAGTGTTACCTGCATTTGCCTGAATTAAATATAGACGCCGGGCAAAGGGTGAAACGCCTGGATTTGCATTTTGTTTGCAACAATGAGCGCGGATTGGAGTTTGTTCTTTGTGTTTAAGTTGAAGGCAGAAATGTAAAACAACAATCAGTCGATGTTAAATAAAATTGCTTTCAAATTTTTATACGGTTGCCTTTAAGAACTTATACTCTTAAATGAATACTTTATATTGGGTTATTGGTTTGATTTATAGGTTAATTAGCTCATAAATAATTCGATTCTTTGCTACATTATTATTCCATTCTCATGGACGTAAGAAATTTCAGTTTATATGAGATTATGATGGGCATACTTATCATTTAAATTTGCATGGGCGGTACAAAATATGTTGTCTTAAATTAATGTCATTATGTCTCCATGTGTTTATATTTACGTGACAATGCCGATTTTCAGGCCTGAGCCCGTTAATCTGGTATGTACTTACAACATATTTCTATTATTGTCTCTTAGCTTTTATATCGATCGAAAAGAACATTTGTGTTTTCAATAGGTAATTTGCCATCTTCAACAGTAAGTAAGTTCTCGTGATAAATGAAAACAACTTTATTTTAATTCCACTATGATAATGGCGCAGGGTAGGTACCTAAATTTTTGTATAGATACGAGATATATGAATGGAACGTATCTACAGAGACATCTCGGAAATAATATATCTTTATGCGTCTTCAGTCTGTATGTATCAAAAACAAGTTGATGGTAACTAACCACCGGTTAGTTTTTCTTGGAAACGGTGTTAACTTTAGTTTATATTAAATACTAGTTGTCCCGCCCAGCTTCGCTTGGATGAAAAATTAAATTTCCTGAAACACGATCGCAGCGCCACCTATCGGGTCCAATTGCGAATCTAAACCATTCCCAGATCCCCTTGAACACACACAAAAAATTTCATCAAAATCGGTCCAGTCGTTTGAGAGAAGTTCAGTGACATACACACTCACAGAAGAATTATATATATAAAGATGTGACGTTCAATAAGTGTTCCCTGTGTTCCTTACGTTGAATAAAATACTTTGATTTTGATTTTGGTAATAGATAAACAATATTAATGAAACTGTATTGTTTAAAATATCTTCGCACGTCGTCTAGCTTCGGAAAGTTTCTAATCGATCGCCCAGGTATCGATGTCGGTATAATTAGTTAATGTTCCTCTCATCTCCGATAATTTATTGAGACGGAGTACAGCCCCCTCCCCCTTAATAACTCCCCCCACTTATCCGAGATAGCTCAAGGGAAATGGTGGTGAAAAACTCAACCAAAATATTAATGCACCAACTCCAAGGTATGTATTGACGTGGAAATGTAGCGGGATCATGAAGAATTGATACTTTTTGATTTTAGCATCCTAACAATTAGGTGTATTTCTTATTTCAAAGTAATTTAAGAGATTATGAGAATCTCACCCATCTATTTATTCTTCTTGCCTACAATTTCATAGATATATTATTCATATATAGTATATAATATAATATATCCTAAGCCTTCCCACAAGGGTCCCCGAAGGGGTAGGCAGAGGTGTATAGGTAATACCCACACACTCACTTGGCGCCAGAGGTATATTAGGTGCCAACGTGACAGATGGCGAGTCCATCGCCATTACTCAAGCACGACTATACATACGTCTTTGAATTTCTTCTCAGACGTATGCAGGTTTCCTCTTGACTAATCACTGTACCTAAGTTCAGAAAAACTCATTGGTACAGTCGGGATTCGAACTTGCGACCTTTGCGTCGCAGGCAACTGCTCGAACCACTCGGCCACCACGGCTCTTATATAGAATTGTTCATATTAAAAAAATTTATGTAACTATGATAGCGGATACTTATTTTGAAATATATTGAAAAAAAATTATTTGTACTCAAACACACGTCATCATTAACAAAATCTTTAAATATCTTACTTTTTACATTTAATAACAAGCGAACAAGAAAAAAAGCAGGATTGATTACTGAAACTATCTGAATGAATTTGCCAACAGCAGTTCAAAATATTTTTACTTTTCATATCGTAAATAATTGATGTAAGAACTTTAACTTTAACATTCCAAATATGCAACTATCAAGATCTGTCATTCTCCAGTAAAGAGTGCCACTTCAATAGACGGCGTCGGTGGATTAATCAGGGATTGTTCGTTTCCACTTGCTTGTGAAAAATTGTCACCATCAACACCACCGTCAGCGGCTCGTCTGTAATAACCGATGATGTATCGCTCTGCCTGCGTTCGAAATTAATATTTTACTTTTCGCACGGATATTTGCATTCTGCTATAGAGATATAATGATTCCCGAAAATATACACGGAAAAATAAATACGTTATATAAATAAATAATAAATAAATAATTATTTATTTATATATATATAAAAATATCCGCGAGCAGGATATTTTTAACTTTCACGAATATATGTAATTATTAAATGGGCGATTTGGCATATAAGGTTAGGTACCTACAAAGTCAAGACGAGCGAGTCAAATTTGTGTTTAAAAAATCATTGGCTTTTATGATCTTAAGTTTGACAATACATCATTCCACGAGTTTCATACATATATATGTATATATCATCATAACGGGGTAGGCAGAGTGAGTAGAGCACCAGCTCTCTCGAGACTTCCATACATAGTTCTAAAAAAAAAACTAAAAAACACGCTTTTTATAGAAAACCGAACTAAAAAATAGAAAATAAATTTCGATAATATCTTAAAAAGCGTGGGGTGCATGGTGTCAATAGTTATAAATATTTTATTGACAGATATTAGTAGGGTAATTATCATTTCGGTAATTTATTTTCTATTTTTTAGTTCGGTTTTCTATAAAAAGCGTGTTTTTTAGTTTTTTTTAACTATTATTTATTTTCTACTTTTTAGTTATTAGTGTATTGTCATCGGTCCTCGATAAGTCTACAAAGTTTGAACGAAATCTGGCCGTTTAAAGTGGGTCAAAATCGAGCTCAAAGAAGTCGGTTACATACATACAGGTGAAGCTAATATAAAGCGTGTAAAAAACATGATAAGCCTTCGTAAATAAGTACGTTTGCTGTCGTGCCTGACAGATGGCGGCGAGCTCGCTATCAGACAAACTGGCACCTTTAACCCGGAAAAAGTGGTGGTGTTAGTACACTTTTATTGGGGTCACTTGTGAAAACACGTAATGATATAGAAAGTATATAAAAACTTGTACAAACTAAACTAATATCTCCGGTGAAAAGTAGATGAGTGGGTACTTCCTACAGACCTCTGTCTATGCCTGCAGGGTCTATTCATGTGTAAAAATTCAATGTATGACATATTGTAGAAATGACAGATCGCCGGCTTCTTGCTCAAAAACTTTGATTTAATTGAGTAATACCATAATCAAACAATGTGAAATGGGGGGTGCTTTTTTTTATTTGAACCTTGTAATTTATAACTTTGTTGATGATAGCCATATATTCAAGTGCGCTATCATATTATATTCATGGTTGGTATATGGGCATCCATACTTTTTCCCATAATAACTTCATTCGCTCGCGCCGTGATTGGTTCGACTCCCCTGGGATAAGAACTTCGTCAGCAAATGAGCAGTAAGCCAACGCCGTCATAATTTATAAGACAACCAGTATTATTTATTATCTACTTTACTATTGCCGACTCTAAGTGACGTTATTTTAGGTCAATATGCGAACCTTGGTATACACATCACGATTTTTTTTTCTTCTTTTTAGTATTAAGTAAGTAGCTGGATTAACACATCTTACATCGCTATTGTTTTATGTTATGAATTTTAAATGTTACAGCACTTTTACTATCTATGTCAGATTGCATGTAATATACATCACGTTATATAGACTTTTATTTATAGAACAGTCGCTTTCCACTAAAAACCCGCGTGAAATTATCTTTTTTTTTTGTGCCCGATTTCATCAGATAGCCGATATCAGATTTCACATAAGAAACAAACAAACACAAACTTTCGCATCTATAATAGTAGGATTTTTACGCATTCCCACAAGGGTACCCGAAGAGGTAGGCAGAGGTGTGGCAGCCTCTTTTCTGCGGAGATGTATTTAGAGGCCAACGTTTTTTAATTTCTGTAAACTTTTTACAGAAATAAAACGAATTGAATTGAAAATGAAACAAGTGAATTGGCAAGGTATCTACATGTCAAAGATTGTGCAGGATGAAAGCAACTGTAATAATGTAAGTAAGAGAAGTATGTAAGAGAAGCTGACAAGAGCCGAGCTCTTAAATATTTGTTGATGATGATACAATACTCAGGTCACAAAAAAGTTTTCAAATGAAAACCCTATAACATCCCGTCCATGTGAGAACAATACGTTCATACTCAAACTAAGTGGCACATATCTCCCCTCCTACGTTCCAGAAATAAATAAGTACAGCGTACCCGTGAAGAAGATATATTGTGCGGCAAGGGAATACAATTCTGGATAGCAAAGGTTGTTCCCGTTAGTATAAATGTAAGTAAATTTGAATAAAACATCACCAGGGCTTGGCCGCGACATGGGCTTGTTGGGTTTTCTGTGATATACTTACGTGAGCGGTCTGGACGAGTTGCTATTCTTTGTGATGATCGATCGGTGAAATGAAATGATTGTGGTGCGATCCAAAAAAAAAATATTTAACGTTAGTGATACAGGGAATACTTATTGAACGTTATATATTTACAAACTTTCGCATTTAAACTATAAGTAGGTTTTTTTTTCATTAGACCACACGGGTGGCAAACAGGCATACAGTCGGCCTGATAGTAAGCGGTTACCGAGGCCTCTGGTCGTTTGCAACACTGTCCTCTGTCCGCTATCTTAATAATTTATACTAATTCCAAGATAACCAAAATAATAACTGTTTGGTTCTTCCAGCGATTGTTCATTGTGAGAGATTGCGGTGGATAAACCTGACAATGAAATTCGTAAGCAAGTAAAATAAAAATCTGTTTTACAGTAACTTTTGCAAAATCTTCACTTTACAGAAACCGCAGCTAAATAGCGCTACTAGTGTAGTGTAAAGTTTGTGTTATATTATAAGGTATATTAGCAAGGAATGGGTGTGTCGACAAGATACCAGTTTTGATGCTTAGGAACTATCCCTCTCACGACTATGTAGATCTTGTAAGATTAATCTGCTTGATACTGCAAGTCCGCTTATCACGCATCTGACTTTTTGGTATCTTCGCAGTTTAACCTAAATAAATCTTAATTTGTTTGTTTTTTTAGCCGCAAGCTTTTGCCTAACATAAATATGTATTTTTGCTTAGTAAGCAATAACCTTACATAAGTAATTACTAGTTAGAGAAAAATCCAATTTACAAGGTACTTTTTAATTCATGTTGACAGTCAACTATTTAATGCGGTAGGGTTGACCAGATAAGGCCATAATACATTGCGAGATAACGATCTACTGGGATAGGAACATGTTTAAAATAATTAAACTGACACATTTCACTGCCTGTTAGTCTGCTAAATATTTAAAGCCTATCCGATTGGTAAGTCCTAACCAATAGTAAGACAGATGGCAATTTCTTTTGACTCAGTGTCTAGCTATCTTTGAATTTCGTGCTTGAATAACGGCGATGGACTCGCCATCTGTGACGTTGGCATATAAAATATATCTCTGCCGGAAATTGGGTGTGAGGGTACTACCTATACACCTCTGCCCACCTATTCGGGGACCTTTGTGGGAAGGCGTCTGAATTTCTTCTCAGAAAATCAGCCTTCCTAAGTTTACAAAAACTCACTTTTCAGGTAACCTAACCACTGGGCACCACGGAGACCCATACAAAATTATTATTATACGGCAAATATAATATCAACAGGGGGAACTGACAATCTGCCGTCGCTTACACAAAAGGTTGGTGAAATAAATGTCATGTGTTTATGGGCTTTTCGTGTTATGTTAATGCGATTTTATATTTTGTTCAAAACGTATATACGAGCTTTTTATTTTGATTTCGAAAACCAAAATGCTGTTCATAAATACTCATTCAAGTGTTGCAACGTATTAACGACGCCTCAAAATTATTGAATCAGATGGTACTTTGAACCCTAAGCATAGGTCTGATGTGGGTGTTGTTACGCTTATGCTTCGTTCGGGGCTGTGAGAAGGCGTCAAGAATAAAAATACTTATACGAAAATAATAATATATTATTATCAAGCCGATTCCGCCATGGAATACGTTTAAACGTTTATACGTTTATCTGTTATGAATGGTTAAAATCAATAGCATAACAATAGCAATCACAGATAAACTGAATTAGCGTGCGGTGGGCACGGGGCAGCGGTCGCCCTTCGCGCTAAACTAAGCTAAACGCTAACCCGATCAGGCATAATTTGTGACCAATTAGAATAATGGTGCGCACTCCGTGATGTATGCACCACGTAACTGGGACACAGAGAGATGTGGATGTGCTTTCAGTTATTGAAAAAGTCTGTATTATGTAATGTAATATGGGCATGCCAGAGTACAGAAAGATTTCGAGGTTTATTTGATCAATTACAAAATATTTATTTAATGTTCCAAATATTTAACTAATGTTTAAATCTTAGGAAAGTATAAGATTCAAGTATTCGTATTGCAACACAGGCATATATTTAGTTTTCTTAAGGGACAAATAAGAATTACAATATTTGCTATTCATTAGGTATATGCTTAAACAAATTGCATACGCTATGTATTGTCCATAATGAAAAGGAAATAATTACATTATTAAATAATTATATATTTGTTGCAGTGAACGACTCCAGGCCATCCTCAGTTCCTTAATAAATGTTTGGGGCACCGTTTGTCCAGTGGCAGAACGTCAATGTCGCCGATTGTACTCGCTAGTTATGTGCTACGTATTACCTATTCTGTGGTTCACTGTCAACTGGACCCGTCTGTCGAATTCGGGACTGTTCTAAAATTACATTACTGTGTGATGGCACTGCGGACATAAATAGCTTAGTAACTATTAGCCGATAAGCTAAATAAATATCCGAGACGACCGTGGTGGCCGCGTTACGTGGTGGTTCATAAAAATAAAGATTATAAGTTTGAATCTCGATGGCCAATAAAGTTGTATTAGCTAGTACAATAATCATAAATGGTTAGTAGTAAGTCTGTGTAAGTGGTTTAATGTTAATGCTTCCAAATACATACAAAAATTTAAAAAAAAATGTACTACAGATGACACAATAAAATGCTTTCCGATGCACGCGACTATATGAAGCATTCGGCCATCACGGGTCATATTATGTTAACATATCGAAGTGAAACGGACGCATGTTTGCGTTAATTAGATCAGTGTGCAATACACGACAGACAATACCAAATTATACAAACGCATTGCAATCATGTTTATTGAACACGTTATAGAACTTAAGTTAGTGGTTGGTCTTGTCCTGTCTATGTCTGTGCATGTGTTTCAGAAGAAATAAATACGTAAGTAAAGTCTTTCTATGATCGACTTCGTCATACCCAAATTACTCGCCACTTTGGGGAGTTATAGATTTCCGACGAGAAGACCGTGGCGGCGTTTAACACCTCCACCTACAACTTTGCATTCTTTTGCCTTCCTGTAAGGAAGTTATGTTTTTAATCAATGCAGAAAAACTCATTGCCAAAAAATACAAGGTCTGACTCTGACTGCAGACAAAATAGATGTTTTCCATGTATTTAAAGCGTGTTCAACATAATTGTGTGGGCTTTCGCATGTCCACGTGTCAGTAGTACCCATGTCAGTCTACTAGCTAATTTATGCCCGCATTTGTTTACCGAAAAACGTTTGAATCCTCAGATTTACGGCCCCCGTCTCAACTCTTTTAGATGAATAGCCGTTCTTGTTGCCTTTTCGTAACGGGTCGAAAAGTTTTATGGGCTTTAATGCATTGTTTTAGTCCACAACTTTCATACTCTCGAATTGCAATTCGCCTTAAAGTTACATGTATTTTAGTATCAAACAGTTTTAATAGGATTGTATAACTGCTTCAAGGTATCTCTCGGGTACATTGTCCATAGGTTTTGCACCCTACCTACATGTGGTCCTTAAGTTAAACAAACAACTAACAAATGTAGGACACAAAGGTATTTCCCGTTCAAAACTGGAGCTCGTGGAAAAAGGGCGATAGTTCTTCCCATAAGCGGCTAACTACCTTTAATTAAAAACATACTTGCTTGATGCTTAGATAAATACATACCATAACGCTGAGTGCTTTACGAGATAAGCTGAGAGAGTAGAACGCCAGTTTTTTCTAAACTTATTGACCTCGCATCATCCACAAGACATGTACAGTCGACATATGAAACTATCAGGTCACCACGGGTCAGCTTTATGACATATAAGTCTCAAATACAATACCAATGTTTCGCGCTCTTGTGGTATAGAAATTTTGCAGTGGAATAGTAGACAGGCAGGCAGATACGAAAGTGAAACTTGAGGGTAACCCTCAAGTTTCGGGATAGGGAACTAAAAACGTGAGCTTCAAAGTCCCTTTAATGATTATGCGAAATGATATATGCAATTGTATTTATAGCGTCTGTACTGCAATTAACATGATACGTTTAATTACCGACGCATAAATTGTGTGCAATATTGACTGTTTACGAGTTCCGGGTCTTGGAGGTAATAAAGGGGTGGGGATGTGGTATTCCCATAATTGGCTAATTCGTTGAATACACGTGCTTCTTTAAATTAAACTTACTTGATTAGTCACATATTCTTGTTTTATTAATTCAACTCAAGATGCAAAACTTACTTCCCGAATAAAATATTATTAAATTTAATATTATCAGGCCTTCTCATAAGAGTCCCTGTAAGGGTAGAAAACATGCACGTGAACTTTCTGATGTTAAGCGGTTATCATCGCCTTTGGACTCTTGCAACGAGATATATTTAATTGTTTGTAAAATATAATTTAAATTTTATATATAATTTTAATGTATGTAATATTGTAATTTTAGCTGAAAATGGATCATGTTATCTGAGAAATAAACAAATAATAATAATATATATATAAATAATATATCCTCACGCCTTCCCACAAGGGTCCCCGAAGGGGTAGGCAGAGACGTATAGGTAATACCCACACACCCACTTTCCGCCAGAGCTATATTAGGTTACTCAAGCACTGCGACTATACATACGCCTTTGATTTCTTCTCAGACGTATGCAGGTTCCCCTCGATGTTTTGTAACTCGTGGTGTAACTAATAACTGTACTTAAGTTCAGAAAAACTCATTGGTACAGTCGGGATTCGAACTTGCGATCTTTGCGTCGCAGGCAACTGCTCGAACCACTCGGTCACCATGGCTTTTTCAATAAATAATAATAGATAATAATAATTCGTAGGATACCGCGCCGAGTTTATGATTTTCCGTAAGTTTGACTCGAATCTTTACTTATTCGAATATTTAGTCTCTAATAAAAATAATATAATACGCCACTTTTACATTTATTAGCTGAATGTCAAAGCAACAATAAATATCAGCGACAAATTCCCGCCAATCGCGGCAATGTAGGTCCATTTGTCGCACTATGCCCGGTCCGCGGTAAATAATAACCGACCGCGACTTTATCAACCTTATTTATTGTCTCATTAAGCTGATTATAGTGCTACAACTATTTTTACCAAATATATTTTGCAACAAAATCGAAAAAACTAATGTGTAATTGCATCTAACCGTTCAATGATCGTAAACTATAGAGTTTAGATAGGTGATGATAAAAAATCCTTATATTTAGATATAACCATAATATTACGATAATAGCAGATTAGGCAGCACGGGGCAGTGGAAGTTCCAACTATCTAAATCAAAAGTACTCGATATTTGTGAGCATGTGTGAAGAGCCGGACTAATATGGATTAAGCGAAAGAGATCAGTAAGCTTAACTGTAAGAGAGAATCGGCATTATACTCTCTCTGCCTACCCCGTAAGAGACTCGGTGTGAAGTATGTGTGTACTCCTCACGCCTTCCCACAAGGGTCCCCGAAGGGGTAGGCAGAGGTGTATAGGTAATACCCACACACCCACTTTCCGCCAGAGGTATATTAGGTGCCAACGTGACAGAAGGCGAGTCCATCGCCGTTACTCCAGCACGACTATACATACGCCTTTGAATTTCTTCTCAGACGTATGCAGGTTTCCTCTCGATGTTTTCCTTCACCGTAAAGCTCGTGGTGTGACTAATCACTGTACTTAGGTTCAGAAAAACTCATTGGTACAGTCGGGATTCGCTGCTCGAACCACTCGGCCACCACGGCTTTTACTTGTGTGTACTCGGTGTGTATATAAGGCATATGTTTGTATGTGGCTATAATAAAATGATCGCAAAATACCTCATATAATATGTAATAATGAAATTTCAGTGCAATACTTAATGACCCGGCCGGAATGCTTTGTATCATTAATATCGGACAGCGCGTAATGTTCCCAAGGGTCGGCAGTAAAACTATCCGCTGGTCTGTATTCCAAATTTTGCCAATAATGTTACTAAATTGGCAAGTCCCGCTTGATTTGCCAATAAATGCGGCAAATTGAAAATGTTTACGCTTCATTAAAAAGGTCGCTATTTAGGTAGTGATAAACCGGTAACCACTTTACAGTGAACACAACGTTGATACCAAGTAAGCCCGCGTGTGTTATTATGTACACAATGTGACAGCTTCGATTGTGATATTGTAGAAATACGGAGTCAATTGACCCCTACCTTAGTTGCACTTACATAAAATTAGATTTCATAGATTGTTTTTCTGGGATAAAACATCTTATTCCTAAAATTTGGAATGAAGATATATTATTAAATATATCTTTGTACCAAATCCAATTCCAATTCGGTTGAGTAGTTTTTGCGTGTTAAAGAACAATCTTACATACATTCCCATTTTAATATTAGTAGGACTCAGTAATGTGTATCACACGCGAATAAATAGTAGTATTTATGTAATGTACATTATATATATTTCGCTGAGCGTTGATGAGTAAGATTAAAAGCCAGATAACTGTTCTCACCTGTACCACAATTTATTCAAACTACAGCTCTAAATTAACTATAAGCTAACCCTAAGCTTGTAGGGCGCAGCAATGAAATAATGCTGAATATTATTTAATAATATTATAATAATAATGAATATTATTTTCAACTGAATTATTATTTTTAATATTTAAAAAAAAACTTTAAGTACACATACAGGTCTGATTTCACCTGTGTTTACTTAGTTAACTCCTACCACTAGTATGTAATCAACGTATTGTAATAATCTTACTAATAAATGTGAAAGTTTGTAAGTTTGGCTGTTTGCGGTTCTTTCACGGCCAAACGGCTGAACCGATTTGGCTGAAAGTTGAAATGGTGATAGCTAATACCTAGGATAAGGAAATAGACTACATTTTAATACTGAAAATTCGAAGTTCTAATATTATAAAGGCGTAAGTTTGTATGGTTGCTCTTTCACGGCATAGCGGCTTTACCGATTCTAGCAGGAATATTTTGTAGCTGCTTTTTCGAACTCCACGCGAGCGAAGCCGCGGGCATACGCTAGTATGATATAAAACGGAACAGTGTAGTAGATACAGACATAGTAATTCGATATAGAGGGAGACATTTAGATATTCGAACAGCAATGCCTTTAGGGACTGACCAGACGGTCCGTCTAAAGGTATGGAAATGGGACTCGCAATCTGAGGAAACTTGATTAATTCGTTTTGCATTAATTCACGTGATTCACGTACGTGTTAAGGTGGACCAATACTTAATTGTAAATGAATGTAAAGAGGCTTCATTTATTAAGTTTAAGGGATATGTCTTCTCACATGGGTCTCCAAAGGGGTAGGCAGATGTGTAATAATATTGTCTTTACGCTGAAGATCGAAGTTGTTTTATTAAAACTGTTATAAAAATATACCTACGCTTATTTTAATGGAAAATATGCACAGTGTAGTTAATTTCGTATTTTACTTTCTATTGATTAACATTCCAAAACAAATTTAATTACATTAACATAAAGTTTATATTGCAAGATGTAGAGATTACCGTAATTAAATTATTTATTTTTTAACTCCATGACTGCCACCTAAATATTTAAAGCGGTAAGAAAAGAGGGCACGTAGATTAAAAGAAACAAGAAGAAAAATCTATTTGACGCTTCACTCTCAAAATGCATAGGCCATTACAAGAGCAAGTTTATTGTGATTTTGTGTTTAAACAAAGAGGGGCGGGCGTTTTTACGCGGTGCTGTAATGAATTTCAGCCGGCGAGACATAGGCGGCTTTAAATATTCACAGAGATGTGGGGAGTGCGGGAATATTGTACACCTCATTGAATAACATTGCTTCATGCATAATTTTTGGCTTAAAAAAATTGTCACTGGAAGTTATTCGGTTGCGCTTTGGTCGTGTTCGGATGATTTGATTTTATCGATGCTATTATTCTCTGCGTTCCTTAGGTAACTTTATGTGTCCATCTGGTACAATTCATGTTACACAGGGATTACACAATATAATGATGCATATATCTCTTCACATCTTCTCACAAGGTTCCCTCGAGGGTAGGCGTAGGTACACGTTCTAACGTTTGCATTTAAATGGTAAAAAGGTAAGTAGACGGTGGCCCTACTATATAATAGAATTATTTGATTAGATCATAAGATTTTATATCCGACAGAAGCATATTCATCATATATATCTAATAATAATAATAATACTTGGCTCACGAGATTGTCAGCATGTGGGATGTGGACTCTGCAATCATTGTGCCGATAGTAATAAAGGCCAATGGCCTAATGGCAAAGAGCCTCGACCAACACCTCAAGAGGCTCTCGTTAGACGGTTGGATCAAGTGCCTGATGCAGAAAGCAGTACTGCTCGAAACGGCACGTATTGTGAGGAGATTTTTTTCTCTGGGCTCCTAGCCACCGGTACCTTGGACCCTGATATCGATACCGGTGGGCCCCTATATTTTATATTTTTAATTATGTTTTTATAAAGAATAATAATATATCATCTTATAAAGAATAATCTTATAAATAATCTCTTATAAGGAATAATAAAATAAAGAATAATAATATATCTTCACGCCCTCCCACAAGGGTCCCCTAAGGGGTAGGCAGAGGAAGTACCTACACACCCACCTTCTGCGATAGGTATGTTCGTCTTTTGAATTTCTTCTCAAGCGTAAGCAGGGTTCCTCACGATGTTTTGATTTCTTAAAATATCTTCTAGTGAGCAAACTATGGGGTCAACTTGCCTCTATTTCATCAACGAGTTTTCCTGAACACACGAGCGCAGCGCTGAAGGAAAACATTCCGATGAAAACTGCATACATTTCAGAGGTGATTCACATACCTATGTACCGTCGTACCTAAAAGAGATAGACTGTGGTCGTGGGGCCTCGTTACAACGCTGCCTACCTCCTCGTAGACTCCAGCGATCCGGTCCGGTTGATGATGAATAAATTATTATTAGTCCTGACAAGCAAACTTAAATTTGGAATTGGCAAACCGGATTTCAGAATAATCTTGGTGTATATATATAATGTAGTATTCAATAATTTTATAAATAAATGTTTACAGAAAAATCATATAGCGTCGACTAATTTGCCGTCGCCATAACTCTGACATATCATGTCGTTCGACTTTACCGGAAACTTTTTGCCCTCTATTAGCGAAGCCAACTATAACAAATCTAATTTGTTGTTAGATCATATCCTGAGGGGAGCCATGAGGATCAAAGTTGTCGCTAACACAATTAGAGGGATAGATTAGTTTCGGTCAGAAGTGGGCCCACTGTAGGGCTACCTGACTGCCTACTTTGAACATTGCTATTAATTTATGCCTTATAAACTAGTTTAGCTAAGTTATTCCACAAGGTGAAAACCGAAGTTTATCTTGTTTCACTAATCAATCAAATTATATCATTATTATCTACGCTGTCTGTATCTGTAGGTGTGTACATTAAGATTAAATATAGTCTATGTGTATATATTATTTCTTGTTTATATTATTATTTGTACTTTTACTTACTATATAATATAAAGATATATAAAAAGCTTTTCTTCGTAATAAGACGCCGAATATTGAAAATCGTTGCCAAAAATAATCCCCTAAGTTTAAGCCATTATCATACTTTATCATACTATAGGTATCTGCATCAATACGTCGAGTCTTTTATGAGGGAAGCATTGATAGTAGAGTGGCAATAGAAGGACGAGACGTAGTGGCCTAGCTCATTAGATTTAACTAGATGCATCATACGTACCCATACTCTGTAAGTCTAAAGAGAGCTGGCGCTCGGCATGGTGATATATATGTATCTATGTACCCGTACTACGCTACGTTAGGTTAATAAAGTTTCGTTCAATATTAGATTCAGCAGAACAAATTTACGAAAAAAAACAAAAGCAATGCTAATAGTAGAAGTCTTAAAATAATTTCCAATTGACCATCCAATAAAACCCAACGACCTCATGCAAACTCGAAACCAATCACCACTCAACCAAACCCAAACCGTTCTGAAATATTAAACATCTAACATTCGCAAACACTCGGCCCCAACGTAATTACAACATGTCCCGATAGTAGATAATGTTCCTCCTTAAACATTAAAGACGGGTCGACCACGAGACATTTCTGATAGGAATTTGAAATTGGATATTCTCGTATGAATTTTTGCATTCCAATTTGTTGCGGATTTGGACGCTTACAGGAATATCAAGTTAGGTTATGGACACACTTACTGTTCGTCTGGAGGAGTCATAAGATTAAATGTATCGCGGATTAGAAATTATTGTTTTTCTGTCTACAAGGGAAGGCAGAAGTGTATAGACAGTACACACACGCCCTTATACTTTCCGCCAGAGATATATTTTTGTTGCCAACGTGACAGATGGCGTTTCCATCGCCGTTACTCAAGCACGACTATACATACGCCTTTGAATTGCTTCTCAGACGTATGTAGGTTTCCTCTCGACGTTTTCCTTCACCGTAGAGCTCGTGATGGAACTTGTCACAGTACCTACTTAAGTTCAGAAATCTTATAGGTAAGGTCGGGATTCCAACTTGCGGTCTTTGTGTCGCAGGCAACTACTCGAACCACATGTCATTAGCCTAGCTATAGCCATTAACTATATTAAAAAGAAACCACCGAATATGTATTAAGTGACTGGATAAAGCGAAGGTTAGTAAGTCTATAGGGAACTGGCGCTCTACTCTCTCTACCTACCTCATGTGGGACTGGGTGTGATATTTAAGAAAATAAATAAATTTCTGAACATTCTGAGTATCACAATCGCGTTTTATGGATTCTAATGTTTTTAAGAGTTAAACTATTATTTTATGACTTTCCTCCATTACAGAATAATGGTGGCCATTAGGTTTGTTTTACAACAAGTTATTTCTATACTCCGTGGCCTCTTGAGGACTGATGTCATCTGATGTAGCCAGTAACTACATGCTTGTTAACTCCACTCATATATTATGAAGCTGTATCATTCCAAGTTATACAGGTTGTTTGCTCATTGAAGCATACATACATTTTCACTTTAGGAATATACACACCATTTGCACTATTATAATGGCGTAATTGGAGATCAACATAGATCTATATAATATAATACTAAACTTGTCATATTTATTAATTAGTAATAAAACATACATTTGTACCTATTTATTCCTGACTACGTTTGAGAAGTCATTCAAAATCTCAAAAACAATTAACCGTACGTACCCGCCAGCTATCCATGTTCACAAAAAAATTGGTGTTACACCTCCGCCTACCCCTTCAGGAAACTTTGAGGGTAGGCGAGAATATTTGTTTTGAGTTTGGATAAGATAAAAAATAAAGAGGCTGATGAATGTGGACGTAGCGAAAGAGCCATGTAAGTCTAGAGAGGACTGGCGCTCTAAACTCTCTGCCTACTCCGTTAGGGTCTCGGCGTGATGATTTGTACGTATGTAAAAAATCTTAACAATGTAAAGCTTTTCTCTCATTTCGTCGATGAAAATGTGTGGTAATAAAAGTCACTAAATATATTTTGATCAGGGCTTGGTAAGAGAGCATCCTATAGCAGCGAGATACGTTAAATAAAGGCTTGCCGAATGTCGGATGTCGCAACCTTTGGGGATTTGTTCGCAGTCCTTATTTAACTTGAAGTCCAACTATCTGCGAGTCTAATATTTGCATGTGTACATGCAAACTTAACTAGCTTCTTTATTGTTCGAAGTATCTTGCGGAGTTGGATGTGTTTATCTACTACCTGATTTTTGCAAATATTGTCCTGACTGAGGTTATTTCTTAAATAATTATGTTTCATCCACAGTTACCCGTGTGGTTAAATAAATCAATATATTCGATTAAATATTAATAGTTCAATCTACGGCGGTCAGTTTCAATGCGTTTTCTCTGATTTTAATTCCCGTGAGCATAGAAAATTCATAGTGTTTGCATAGTAGCTTGCATCCGTTGAAGAATACATTCAATGACATACATATATATACTGGGGATTGCCTACCTCTTTGTGGACCTTTGTTGCAAGGCGTAAAATAAATAATGTTCATAAAATATATGGATGCTACAAACCTTTTCTTAGCTTTAAATCTCAATCTATTATATTATTATACGAACACATCATCATCTCGAGTGCCTACTCCAAGCCCGTGAGGGGTAGGCAGAAAAATTAAAGCGGCAGTCCTTTCTTGATTTCATCTACTAAATTTGCTACAGAAAATTACACGTCAACATTTTACCGCGGAAAAATGTTTTGAGTATCCGACCCCCTGCCGCAAACGCACCTTTATCTGCGAATGCGAACAAAGTAAAGATGATTTGTCAAAATAAATTAAGCATAAGACGGTCGCCGGCGAGTCGTCACAACGTTTTCAAATATTTACACCGGGGTTATACAGACCAACCGAATGTAGCGAATGTTAATGTACTGAGGCAACTACTATGGGTTTCAAAAGTTGGGCACCGAAATTGGTGACCTTAATATTAATATTTTTGTGGGCTATACGCTAAGTCAATATTTTTATAATATTTAGCTAGGTTCGTTATTTGCTGGATCGAAGTCATTACTGATTTAAGATGTTAATTTAAATATCTAGATTTTATCTATGTATTCTAATAATTTCCGTTACTCAAAAAAAAGGTTTACCTACAATTTCAATTTAATTTGCCCTTTTTATACAAAAAAAGTCTTTCTAATCAAACTTTTAACTTTATGTTTAAGGAAAACCTAGAGCCTAAACTTATTTATTTTACTAACATCCGAAGTCATGCAACATTTTATTAGGTAACTTGTTCTTGAATTATAAACTGCAAATATAATTCTGTCCATAGGAAAATCGATTCGTGAACCGTATTATAGGAGGGTATGCTCAAACCTCATGTGATTTGATGCTTACAATCCATCATCGTCCGCGACGGCTACCGTAATAATGCAGTCTCGTCGAATACATACAAAAAGTACTTTATTGTGAACAGTAACAGAAAAAGTATCTTATATTTGGAATTGATGGTGTATTCTTTTGCCTATAAACACGCTTTTATTAGGCTTGACTGTAACTTAGTAACCAATAATGTATGCTAACAATCCCGGAATTCCATTTTGACTAACATGCTGAAATTCGGTGAGACTCAAATTTATTAGAATAAAGTTTTTCTCATTGTGTCAGTCACTATGCAAACTTACGTTTGCTTATCTATATTTTACAGTAGTCAAAGATTTTCACCTCTGCTTACCTTGTAGAGCCACTTCACGCTTTAATGAGGAACCCATACTAAAGCACGAAAGGCACAATGGTTTTAACATAATCTTAAACCTCACTTGATGAAATCGATTCCCTAGAATAGCTTTGAGAAGTATCAATACCTCACATAGTAATCATACATAGACCATGTGATTCCTAACCCTTCCTGCGGCACTTGATATAAATAAAAGTGTCGTGCATTTTATGTAAATTATCCCTTTAACTTATGGCACGCAATTCCCTGGATAGGTCTGGAATTAAGTGGCTTGTCACAAGATGGCACTGCCACACTTGTTGGCGTTGGGTGCGTGAGTGCTTAATATTCATTATTATATTGCGCATGCTCACTCTTCCGCTTCGTTGCTGTGATTTGAGTGCGGTTTTGTTTTGCAAATGAATATTTACAATAAAAAAAACCTCGACCGTTTGCGTATGTACATTCTAATCTTTAGAATGCATAATATTATCATCACGCTGAGTTCCTTACACTTTACACACAGACTGATCGTTTTGTCCATATTCAGTCACCAGTCTCTTCTTAATCAAGGGAGGAAACGTCAAGAGTACTCTAGTCTCATCAGTTCGAAAAAATAGAATATATATCCTCACGCCTTCCCACATGGGTCCCCGAAAGATTAGGCAGAGTTGAATAGATAGTACCCGAATACTTACTTTCTGCCAGAGTTATATTTTAGATGCTAACTTGACTTGCTGACTATACGAATTTATTATACATGAGTTTATTCTCAAGCGTATGCGGGTTTCCTCTAGATGTTTTCCTATACCGTAAAGGTCGTGGTGTGACTACTCACTGTACGTTCGTACGTTAAGTACGTTAAGTTCACAAGGACTCATTGGTACAGCTGGATCCGAACTTGCAATCTTAGTGTTGCAGGCAACCGTACTCGAACCACTCGGCCAGCACGGGTCTTATGATAAAATATAATTATCCTTATTTCAAGGAAAGCGTATTTTGGAAATGTATCAAGAGTCTGATGAATGTGGACAAGGCGATCAAGGTATTTAAGCTTAGAGAGGTCTGTCGCTCTAGGTGTATAGTGTAGGGAGCATGTGTGAAGGAACTAATTAATATAATAATATATAATATATCCTCACGCCTTCCCACAAGGGTCCCCGAAGGGGTAGGCAGAGGTGTGTAGGTAATACCCACACACCCACTTTCCGCCAGAGGTATATCAGGTGCCAACGTGACAGATGGCGAGTCCATCGCCGTTACTCAAGCACGACTATACATACGCCTTTGAACTTCTTCTCAGACGTATGCAGGTTTCCTCTCGATGTTTTCCTTCACCGTAAAGCTCGTGGTGTGACTAATCACTGTACTTAAGTTCAGAAAGAACTCATTGGTACAGTCGGGATTCGAACTTGCGACCGACTAATTAATATATATCAAGCGAAAGGGTTCTGTAAGTCTAGAAAGGACTGGCACTTTTCTTTCTCTGCCCCACCCTGCACATGGCGTGATAATATGTATGTATAACTTTTCAGTGTCTTATTAGATACATTACAAACAATTATTTTTACTTATTCAATTAAGCCCAACATAAGCCTTTCAAAAATTACAGAACCCGTGATACTGAGCAAGAAATTAAGAGTGGAGTCGCATCACGTCCTTTGGGAAATTCGACCAATCACGGCGAGCGGAATTGCTCACTGTCCAGGGACTGACCATACACGGATACCGGGGATATTATCTCATAAAATACTTATTAAATATGAGGAAATAAATATTTTCTGTCAACCAATACCTACATTAAATGACATCGACATCATTAAATCAAAAATATTGAATGAAGCGAGACTTCGCTGCGCTTAATATAGTGACAGATGACGAGTCCATGGCCTTTCTCAAGTACGTCTATACATAGGTACAACTGTAAATTTGTTATTGAACCTATGTAGGTTCATATTCGATGTTTCCTTCATCGTAAAGCTCCCGGTGTCACTGAACTTAAGTTCAGAAAAAACTCATTGATACAGTCGGGAATCGAGCTTGCAATCACTGCGTTAGCATGCGGCTACTCGAATACCACTCTGCCACGTCGATTTTATGTATATAAATCATATTTTGTGCATCCGAATGTTACCTTATCGTATCTATGTGTAAACACGAACATTCCTTAACACGATTTATCACACACGCTTTCCCCAATTTCGCTCAGAGGTTATGACGGGCGCTCACAGTATCAAAATACAATGTATAGTTCCGAAAGCTTTATTCCTAAATACATAAGGTATAATTTACTTTAAATTCCGGTATATGATCGCTTGTAAGTTGCTATGCTTAAATATATCTTATTAAAAGAGCTAATAGATGAGAGGCTAATAGATAATAGATGAGATTCTTACCCGGTAGTCGTAGTAATATTTTTTTATACTTTATAATATAATATATATAATCATTATAGTTTTTTTTATTATTTAAATCAGGCAATACTCGTATCTAGGCGTCACTAGATAGAGCACGTAACTGGCTTATGTCGTCCGTTCCTTAGTTAACCCACGCTAATTAGGTACCTACTGGGTACATTGGAGGGCAAAATTAATTTTCAGTCCTAGTGACCAGTTCGTTAAACCTCACTCGCAGAGTCCTTATTGCAACGTTTACATAAAAATCAAAATAATAACAATGCATTATTACAATTAATAGCAAGCACAAGTTGTCAAAACATCAAACCCCATAGGAGTGGAGGCAAATTCCAAAAAACACCCGTGAACGCTTTTAAAATTACGTTCTATTCATACCGTGTATTTCTTTGTCAACTCCCTTTAAAGGAAACCGCAAATGCGTCCGTTGTGTTTAGGGATGGGCTTTGATATTCGTAATCGAAAAACGATTATGTGTTTTATGACACTTATGATCTTGAGATGTAGGTACATACGTCTTTTGGTACTGCCGATGATGTAGGTGATTGATGAGTGTAGTAGTTAGTAGGAGTGAGTTAAAAACCACGTATGTATACACTATATCACTATAGAAGTTATTGTATGGACATATCAAAATGGAAGCACATTAAGTAACGCTTTTGTATACCCGTGGATAGCGTAGCTTCACAAGTTAAGATGTATAGATATTATTGTTTTCCCATAAGAAATAAAATAAAAAACTCTCAAAATCTTTAAATTCACGTAGAAAACCTGTGACTTATTCATATTATGCTTATTTAAATTATACTGCGGCAGCGGTCATTTGTATGGGTTTTCATTCGATCAACGCCATTTTTGATGAACATAATATTTTCTTGTTGGCTCTGGGTGTTGGGATGTCCAGATTATTATTATTATTATGCTGGAAAAAATTCCTGAACAATTATTTTGACATAACCTGCTCATTGTCACTGGCACAATTGTTTGTTTAAAGCCATAAAAGAAATAATAAGTTGAATCTTTGTTCAAATTCGGCCGGTAATCCCTGGTGATTCGCACGTCACCGTCGATACGCAGCTCCCGGAATTACTGATTGATTATGCATTCCCATCACAGTTGACACACGGGGAAACGAGAAAATTTTTATACTGCAGCGTAAAATAAGGCGATATTATAAATTTTTGTTTTAAATTACTCTAAAAGGGTAAGTAATGTTTGAATCTATCTTATGTTCCCCGGAGAGTTTCTTTAAATTAAAAAGCTTTACAAATAAAGACGCAATAACATTAATATTTCTTCTAAACATACCTATACATTATAATTTTACAGAATATCGAAGGCATAAGCTAAATTGTAACGCTCAGTCTGCAATTTCTTTGTACGACTGGGGTGGCAAGCAACCATGCCCCTCGCTTATGGTAAGCGGTTATCGCCGCCTATTGACGTATGCAATATCAGAAGTATCACTTGCGCGTTGCCGACTCTATTGCTTGTATTGGTATTGCGTATAATGGTTTATTTAATTAGGATACATCATTAAGTATAATCCTAGTGTTTCTAATCCGTACGAAGTATAATATACATATCTACTCTACACGTCATTTTAATAACCCGAAATCTACTAAACTCATTATCAAGTGACCCTTGTCATATTAAAATAGGGTTTTCATCTTGACACCGGCTACCGCAAGATTTCCACTGACCAATTTACGACCCCACCGATGGCGGTTGAAGATACTACTAGAGTGCCCTGTACGAAGCAGATAAAACATTTAAATTCGGGTATTGCATCCATCCCCTGAGATTATACACTCTATAGAAATTAAGACACAAAAACTTCAGTACTAAAAAGGATTTAATAGATATTGGTTACTCTTCTGATGTACATACTGCTTATGACTCCGAGACTGTAGTTTTAACTCTTTGACACAAGATGTCGCTTATCGAAATTATACCTAGCTATCGTTTAGTGCTACATAGTTATTGCAATAAGTTTGACGCTCAGATTGACATTGTCATTATTTCCAATCTATCAGGTCAGACTGCGAAATATATTTTACTTTAACTTAAGTACAGTAATATTATGTCACACAACGCCACCTACCATGTTTACACTTAAAATATAATGTAATACTACCTATTCACCTCTGCCTACTCCTTCGGAGACCCCTATGGGAAGGCGTGAGGAGATTATTATTATTATTACTATTTGTGAATATTATTTCTGGTTCATTTTCATCAATAGCTCTATACCAAGTTCCACTTTTCTGGTACCTTAAGTGAAATCTGGTATTTTAAGTGAAAAAAATCGCTGAATCGTGATCATAAAAAATATCTGCTTACATTTTTATAATTGAAACAGACAGGTCTGTATAAAAATGAATTAAGATTTGCATTGGTGACGAATTAATTGTACAAGCAACGCAAGTTCGGCCCCTTTAGTCCGTATTTAGCGTATGGTGTATACCAGTACACTCTTGCACAAATGGAGAGAGCCAATTTACAATAGATAACAGGACGCGTGCCCTTACTTTTTTAACAGAGTCGTACCCCTTGATTAACCCCTAACCAGGGGCAGTATTTAAACAGTTCCTACATTCACCAGGATTACTTAGGAAAAACCCTTTGGTCATATTATTTGATGGCTTGAAAAGTGAGTGCAGGCTCTCCTTAGACCTACCAGTACCAAATGTTTATCAATTAACTAGTGTTTTTCAAGTTTATATTTTCCTATGTTTAAAGGTAGATAATAGACACAAGTATTGTGTGGCAACTAATATCTTAATACAGTCGTGCTTGAGAAACAGCCGTGGTACGGCGACGGGCTCGCCATCTGTCACGTTGGCATCTAAATATTGTACCTACGTACCCCATAGTGCACCGTTGTGGGAAGGCTTGATCCAAATATTGAACTCGCCTTTAAAGAAAATTTTGTCACAGGATTTCATCCCAACAACAACATAACACGACGACACGACACGTAAATTCAACACGAGTTTCTAGCATTTGTCACCGCAATAATTAATCAACAAGATCTATATCTCTCTCCAAATAGGCAATTAAAAGCCAAAATACCCACGACAACTGTTTGACTTGTTAGCAATATTTTTAATTGAGACAGACCCTGCGTGTATTGTCAAACAATAGTTTGTGGCGGCCATTTAAGAACGACCTTCCTACCCTTCCTTTGATAACTTTATACGTCAAAGAAAATGGGATTTGATAGCTCAACTTCGGTTGGTAGTTGGTCCTGGGTCATTGTTTACTCAAACAGGCCAAATAATTAAGAATGTTCATTGGTTTTGTCAACACAATCTGTGGAGCCAGCGCGGTGTGATTGCGAAGGGTTTCAATTGTTTGATCTCTTTCAAATATGTATTGTTGTTGATTGAAATGTATTGGTTCTTGTGCTAGATTGACTTTATCAGTAAACATAATTGCCCTGGAGCAAAAATAGTCCTTTGGAGAGGAACTATGATATAATAGTAGCACCAGATTTGGTAAATCATTTTGGTATACGTTCCTACACTATTCAAAGAAAAAAAAATATTTTGAAAGCCAATATAAAGTAACAATATTTATGAATAAAAAAAAATATGTTACTTGGGACTCGTTTGCCATCCCCTGTTTATTTTTTATATCACTTAGGGTGCAAATAAGCACTCTGCCCACCACATTTTGTTTCTATATGTGTATGTAATAGCTACTACTACCTAATAAAGAGTCGGCAATCGCATAACAAAGCGTAAGCTCTGCCATTGCGCTTATCGGCTACGATGATTGCTTACCAACAGCAGGCAACTTGATGGTCCCCTTTCTAGCAGGTAAAAGTAATAATATAAATCAAAATCCTATATTTATAAGCCGTGGTGGCCGACTAGTTGAAGTAGTTGCCTGCATCACAAATATTGCATGATCGAAATTCAAAGACGTATGCATCGTTGTGTAACTTGAGTAACGTCGATGGACTTGTCATCTGTGTAAAATCCGATAAAATAAGTACATAGGTTTGTCAAACGAAAATAAACACAAGTACCTAATTGCCTTCGTATATGAAATAATAGCAAAGAATCTTCCGCAAAGTACTTAGGGAAATGTCTTCGTTCCGTTATTAGAAGGCGTATTTGTTTTGGTCGCGTCCGGGACTGCGGGAGTTCCTGGGTCATTATACGAAGCGGGACACGTGATGCGTGAAATTATTTCGTACTTTACACTGTTTTGGGGCACTGCGCGTACGCTCAACGGCCGGGCGCGTTGGATTTATGTGGACACGGCAGGAAGTAAAACCTTTCTAATATTTTTTATCTGTAACGTATCTATGTTTCGACTTCTTGTTAAAACTGTCCAAATGCATCATCCATTCTTATCACGAGTTAAAAAATATTCAGAGCTTTCAAGAATTGAAATCAAATAATAAGAAATGAAGTCTACAGAGGTAATGTATTTCATTTAGAATTACAAAGATACGGAAAAAATATCCTACCTAATCTTACCCAAGTTTAATAATTGAGATTTATTCAACAGTCGTATCCCCATTTCCTAACGTCATAGAGTCGTTACAGACCCTGTTCGATTACGATTCGTATAAAATGAAGTTGTAATGTGATACATCTGCTACAATGCCCTCTTTGACACACTGATGTATGGTGCGCGCATTCGAATGCAATTTATAATTGTACAACATGTTTATCGTTGTGCCATTTCGACCTTTCCTTGTCAATGAAGCGTGAGGAAGCTGAGTTAGATAGAGTTTAGGGAATAATAGGGAACAGTGTAAACCTTTAAAGTTTAGTTGTATTCGATAATGGTTTTGATAAATAGTAAGTTTTATTTGGATATAATTCGCGCTCGAATTTTCGAAGTCACACCACGAGCTTTACGGTAAAGGAAACCTGCATACGTCTGGGAAGATAAGAAATTCTTAGACTTATACATAATTTTGTTTCAGAAACGGTGATTGATCAGCCATCTGTCACGTTGTTGTGTCACGAGTTCTTCAAGAAGGGTGTGAAAGATTCCTGCAGGGTCTGCAACGCCGAGTTATACTCCTGGTGTTGCAAGCGCCCATAGGCGGCGGTAACCGCTTAACACCACGCGGGCCGCATGCTTGTTTGCCACCCAAGTGGTATAAAAAAACCGCTGCTCTATAATCCAAGCAAGTCTTAAAGTTTGATGATTTTTAATGATATTTAGATTGCAACCGGTATATTGAACCCATGAAATATCCCGTTCAAATTTAAGTTTCGTACTTCCTCCTGAAATACATCGTTCAAAGAGAACTTATGTAAGTGGTAGTGTTTTTTTACCTATTTTCTACCTACCGTTCTTTCGTTGTTACTTCACCCGTAACAGATCAGCAACGCGTAGGTTTCGTTTAGCGCTTCGCTTCGCTTATATACAGAAGGGACTTATGCTCGTTCTTCCCTTCTGTAAGTGTAAGTCTAGAAGGTACTCTACATATATGCTCGTAATGACGACTGAACAAATACTACATACCTCCTCATGTATATATATCCTCACACCTTCCCACAAGGGTCCCCGAAGCGGTAGGCAGAGGTGCGTAGGTAGTACCCACACACTCACCTTCCATCCGTCAGAGATATATTTTAGGTGCCAGCGTGTACTCGTCATGTAAAGACATTCAAATTAAATTACCGTTTTCCAAACATTACTGATGTTTCTGAAACAGCAAGATGGCAGCTCTGAAAGAATTTCAATTCGAAGTGTTGCTTCACCTGTCTCGCATCGTTACATGCTTCCGGATATTAATGATTTCTTCACCCTCGCACGGATTTCCAAGGCGGCAAAGCTTGTCTTCATCTTTTTATCGCCATAATACAATCTTGCTCCACCTTAAGCAGGTTTTGTGATTATTCTCAACATCGTTCTCTTTTTAAAAGATAAACATCGGATTTCGTTACTCAGTTACGTTGATGTACTATTTGCGAATAAGCTTTATATTTCACTGCTTATAGGGATTTATGCTACTGTATTATCTATATCTGTAGTCTTGACGATAATCAGCCATTACTCTCCCTACTCACATTATCTTGAAATTATATTCGAAAATTCACGTAAGTTAGCATCAGAATTGCGTATTTTTATATTTTGTATTCCTTAAGAGTTTCTTACTACCTGATCTTAGAAATAAATAGTTTGCATTTGAATATTTGAGTCAGAAACACGCCCTGTGTTTGTATGAATATAAGAATTAAAGACAAATACAGACAATTTTGAAACTTAGTCTCAAAATACATAGTATACTCAACGATGATGTTAGTATACACACTTACATAGACTCACTACAACTAAGACAATGGAATAAATACTCGTGTCCATAACATAAATACATCGAAGTCATGACCTTGAGCAGATAGGATCAGCAACTCGTCTCATAAGGTAGGCAGAGAGTGAAGACCGCCAGATCTCTCTAACAGACATTTTTCGCTACATCCACGCTGCCACCTTTCTATACCAACTCAGATTAGGTTTATTTACATATGAACGACCTACGTTTTTAAAGACCATTGTTTACAATGCGGCCCTAACAAGTTAAACATTTTATTTCATCGTATCTACAACAGCGAGCGCATATGAGCACAATAGCTCAAGTAGAAATTGAATTTATTACTTGTCAAATTTTCGCACTTGTATTGTTGGCATTGTGATGTGGCCATTGGTGATAATTGCACCAACACATGGTACGGAGAAAGGGGTGAGGATGGAAATGTCATAAATTATATCACAATAATGTTTGCTGTGGTTCATTATAGCGTATTCAATTGTAACGTGATTCTAGGTTTATCGAACAATAACGATACGTTAAAGCAAACATACCCTCGTAATTTACAAACATGCGTAGCTCAAAGGTAGGTAGTTCCATTCTTTCATCGAGTTTTCTCTAGTCTGACAGACCTCCTTCACTTCAGTTTTATTCATATATGATTGGCAGTTTCGAGTCTTCTTGATGTTCCCATCCTTAAGCGTCCGGTCAATTTGATCTAGATTGTTAGAACGTGGTCATCCTCTACCTCTTCTTTCGCACACTTGCTCATTGTATATTTATTACGTGCATCTCTTACACCCTCACTTATTCTTTTTGGTCTTTATAATTTGTATTAACTTATGCACAAAAGTATTTTCACAGTTAACGTACCGTTCATATAATAATATAAAACATGGGTACTCTAATTCACTCTTTAGTAGCCTAACTGTCAAGCTTTACGATAATGAAGAATCCCCAACCGCACACATTACTTGGACAAAATTCTCTGAACTATTTCAAAACTGCCACTAAAAAGCACTCTCCTCCTTTAAACTAGACGCTCCCTTAAAAGTGCTAAGCCGTGTAGAGACCGGCGTATTCCCAAGGCCCGGTCGCTTATCCATCAATATATCTTTTGCATAACGCCCGTGTGCGCCTTACTTTAGTTTAATACTTGAGTAACTGAGTACTTTAACACGCATTGTAAATGTTTATGGTGCCCATTTCGTTACTTATTTTTAAACAAAAAACAGTGTGTTAAAACTACTTTTATTTTCGCTTTCAAGACTCACACAACCCGTGACCGCAATTATGTGTCATAAATAGCAAAAACAATTGACTATCAATGGACAAATTCAAAATACAGAGTAGGGTAGGTATGTAAAAAGTAGAAGGATAGTGATTGCAGTAGTACCTATGTCTAAGTACGAATAGCGAGTTGTTTAGTATTCTATAATACTCGTAAGCTGTTAAGATAACATCAATATCACAGTCGCTTAAAAATAATTACAGTCGGAAGAGTTTGCTGCAATACCTAACCACGCGGATATCGTTCTCAATTTTAAAAATGCCGAAGAATGGAACCTTTATACAAGTACATTGAACAGCATGTATCAGTAAATACGGTGTCATAACCATAAATAGCCAATTACGTCACCAGCAAACTGACTTCAAAATTACCTACTTCCAACATTTTTTCATTTCAAATCCCTGTAGGCATCAAAACTGGGTGGGAGTGGTTGAATAAACGAGGTCTCCTCCTATTGGCCATGAAAGACACACCCACCGGCTTCACAAAAAGGAATGATTCAATACATCGGGCCAAGTCCCCAAACACAGAGCCTTGAGAATTTCTCTCTCCCGTTCTCAAGCCGACTCGCTGTGTTTCGGGACGGTGCTCGCTGAAACAAGGTTCATATCGAAGTCCCGGGAGATTATACAACGCCATCTGTCGCTACAGTGTTGAACTACGACGACACAGAAAAAACAAGATGGCGCCAACAGCAACGATCAAAGCCTTAAAAGTTTCATCAAAAGTTACGGCTTTGTTAGTAAGTGTTGGTAACCAGTCTATTTGTACTATAAAGTAAACTTTAACAAAATTACAATAAATACTTAGTTTTGTTTTATGCCTACAACGGCTACAATATTAGCGACCATCAGACTCTTCAACTAATAGATAAAACATAAAATGAAAACATGCAAGTCAGGTACTACAAGGATTTTAAATGGTCAGTCCTATACTAATATTATAATGTGAAGTTGTGTGTAGAAACTAATCTTTTGACTACTGATGTGAAACAATATTTTTTCATTAATTATCCCGTTTACTGAAGAACGCAGTACTATCTAATCATTTATCATGCGATTTTATAAGTAGGTATAGAAGCCGTGGTAGCTGAGCGATTCAAGTAGTTGCCTGCATTACAAAGATTACAGGTTCGAATCTCAGCTGTAGCATTGAATTTTTCTGAACCTAAGGACAGTGATTAGTCATACCATGAGATTTACGGTGAAGGAAAACATTAATACGTTTGAGAAGAAATTCAGAGGCGTATGTATAGTCGTGCTTCAGTAACGGCGATGAACTCGCAATCTGTCACGCTGGCGAAATCTCTGGCGGAAAGTGGGTGTGTGGGTAGGTACTTACTACCTATACCTACACCTCTGCCTAGCGCTTCAGTGACCCTTGTGAGAAGACGTGAGGATATGTACTTTTTAGTAGATACCTGGTATTGATACTAATAATGGAGCGGTCATGAACCGCAGTCGCACGAAATCGATCTGAAATAAGTAGCTTATCAATTTATAAGGGTGGCTTAGCGAAGCTAGCTATGTACTAGTGCTTATCCTCTGATGCTTTGCGACCAATTTCATTTAATATCGCATTTTCTTAGGACTGTTAAGTTAATGCAATGTTAAAAGTTATCTACTGATTAAGGAGTTTCTCTTATCTTTAAATGAAATTCCAGTCCTGTTTAATCGGAAATTTGACAGTCAATTAAAACTTCATCATTAAAAAAAACACTTATCTGAAGTCTCATTACTGCTTGTATTTATTTTATTGATTTATAATACATTAATTTACAGCTAGAGTCAACGCGCTTATACATATACTTAGATACTTAGATACAGAAGGAAATTAAAAATAAAGCCATAATAATAAAGACAAATGTGGAATAAATATTCCCTGCAATGAACAAGTGACGGCAAAGGTCTAAGAATACGTCAGCATCTTCAGTCAGGATCCTGACAAAATTGACAGGTAAACTTAGCACGCGAACGGTGGGACTGTTTTTGGCGTGATAAGTGAGTAACGTCACACAAACCATAAAAAGTGACCAAAATTCTAAATAAATAAATCTAAATGAATAGTTTGCAGTTTGCAGGTTCAAGCTACCGTTGTAATGAATAAACATTCAGAACTTAACTACACTGATTTATCTGAGTTACCTGTAATTGAGTTAACCAACTTTAAGAAACAAATTTCCGCAGGTTTTTGATGTGAAACATCTATAGCCGCACGTAAAACCGATTGGTGGCGTGGCGACGCATGCCGTGGCGACGCGTCGCCACGCTATATGAATATAACTATGTACTACCGAAGCTATTCTAACCAACTCAATTATTTTAATCAGTCATTAAATTAATTGAGTTGTCACAATTTGAAATAATTTTTTGTATGTTATGAAAGTAAATTATTTAATAAACTGTTATCATGTTCTGGAAAAATATCGTTATATTTAATTTTTACATTAAGTCATATTAACTTCCTGTCGTAATCTGTTCCTGTTTGCATATTACTTGTACAATATAATTGCGATGTTTCACATCTGTCAGGCGTCCCGTGACGCCACTATTTTTTTTCATGTCCAATTATCCTGGAATCGAGAGTCAAACTTTGCGTCCGTACAAACTATGCTCTAGAAAATTCCCACGGCCAGACACTCTTTTAGCCACAATAACCATCTCATTACAACATAGCCGTGCAAAATTGCGTTGTAAGTCACGATATATCGGTAATAGCTAATTAGCTGTAATCCTATAATCGGTCAGGTTAGAAAATGAGCCACGCGGGTCCTATTTGTGGTCTCCGCGATTAGGCCCATAAAATTCAGGCGATCTTGATAAGGGACGCGCGAAATCGATAACAACATGCCTATATCGTGTTGTGTAATACGTTTGCTTAGGATTTATGGTGAAAGGTTCATTGTGTGTAGGGTTGTTACATTTCGTTTAATGCTGCACTAACTGAGAAATGTTATATTTAAACTCTATATGACACTAGCTGTGCCCCAGGGATGCACTTGCGCAACTGCGTTTGATTATACATTTTTTCCTTACACCTGCCTACAAGGCTCCGCCAAGGGGTAGGTAGAGGTGTTTAGGTAATACCCACACATCCACTTTCCGCCAGAGATATATTTTAGGTGCCAACGTGAGAGGTGGCGAGTCCATCGCCGTTACTCAAGATCAACTATACATAGCCTTTGAATTGCTTCTCAGACGTATGCAGGTTTTCTATCGGTGGTTTCCTTCACGTTAAGCTCGTGGTGTGTCTAATCACTGTACCTACTTAAGTTCTGAAAAACTCATTGGTACGATCGGGATTCGAACTTGCGATCTTTGTGACGCAGGCAACTGCCCGAACTACTCGGCCACCACGGCTCATTTTATTTTTGTATACAAAATATAGATCGTGTTACTTCAGAATAATGTAGCTTTTCATCGGTGTACTTACTTTTTTGGTTTATCCAATACAAGCAGTTTTACAAACATCCAAACAATGAAATCCTTCCTTTTTATAGTATTAGCTTGGATTTAGATACTTAAATGCTATAACATACATAGCCTGAAGACGAAATCTTTTTTATCAGTAACACCTTACCTTCCTACAATAGTAGAACTCATAACCCTCAAGGGAGAGTTAGAGATATCAGAGAACAATAGAAGTACCGCTTCGCATCACTTACATTAATTTATAATTCATTGCAAAAACTTACACACGCGAGCTACTAAACATTTTCATAGTGATTTTAATGTCTAATTACAGAGTAACAATAACAACTCGTTTAATAATTCAACGGAAATTTATTTTGGAAATGTAACGGAGCTGTATTTTCGGAATAGGAAACATTTTAGACAGTGCGCGTCGAAAGTTGGAAATTTTTCGCTAACTACCGCCGCTATAGTCTGCATGATTTCCGCAACTTTTATCTGCTAGTTAGCGCTCCGCGGAGGCGTCACTGCCAGATATACCCAGGCCACTACATATTACAATTCAGGTTTAGTGCATATTCAAAAAGTTGAAATTACGATTGAAAGTTTAAATTTACTTATTGGTTTTCTTTGGACATAAAGAAAGGATGAATGAACAAAGATTGACGAAACAGATATGAAATGGAATGTGTCTGCAAGAGTAGGCAGAGTAAGGCCGCGTTCGAACTACATAGATCAAATCGATCGAACGCTCAAGGATGGGAACGTCGAAAGTACTCGAAACCAGCGAGCATTTATGAAGAGACTGATGAATGTGGATGAAGCAAAGAAGCAAAAGAGAATTACTGGATTTACTATCACTGCCTATTTGCCTTCTTCAAAAGCTGTAGTGTGATAAATCACTGAGCTTAAGTTCAGAATACATTGGTCCATACCAATAATTCTTACGCTTATCTTACGGCGAGTAAAACTAAGCTTGATACTTATATACAAACTTGTCGTTGATTACAATTGTCATTCAAAATATATCTTGTTGCTAAACGGTATGTGTTTATTTACCTATATAGCTTTGAACCATTATTATATGCACAAGCAAACTTTAGCGATACTCTTTACATAGTATGTGCAAATGTAAACAGATTGTCTACGTACATCGCTGCAATACAAGTAATGTCTGGCAGTCAGACGTGAAACAAAGTGCTACAATTAAGTCGCGACCCGCTCCGGTGGAGTTCAACAGTTTTTCCCTCGTAATTCTATTACATTATTAACTTACACCGTGTTAAGGAAGCTGGGCTGGATTAGGGATCCGTTATCGATGAATATAAATCTGAAAGTAATCAGTATTATAATAAATGTCTCGAAGTGTCGATGTGTTTGTTAAACCTTTACGACGTAACAGATTTGTATGTTTTTTACTTATCGCCCAGAGTATATATAAATAGATATATATATATATATATATATATATATATTTTCACGCCTGTCCATAAGGTTCCCCAAAGTAGGCAGAGGTGTGTAGGTAGGTAGGTAGGTATTCATTCGCCTATTTTCCACCGGAGACATATTTAAGGTGGCAACGTGACAGAAGGCGAGTCCATTACCGCTACTCAAACACGACTATACACACGTGTTTGAATTTCTTCTGAAACGTAGGCTTTCTCTCGATGTTTTCCTTCACGGCAAAGCTCGTGGTAAGACTGTAGGTACTTAAGTTCCAAAAAACACATTGGTACAGTCGGGATACGAACTTGTAATGCTTGTGTTGCAGTCTACTTACTTCTACTCAAACCACTCGGACACTTCTATGCTCAGGTCATGTGGATACCATCGCGCGTAACTTAGGTAACTGTAAATGTTATTATCATTATCTTACGAACTAAAGGAAACTCTTCACGTACTTATTAATCTAACTAGTATCTAATTTTGAAACACCTTTGTTACTACTGGGTATGTAAAATTATCTTTCTTTGTCACAATTGCTTAAAGCAATGAAAATTAAAGAAAATGGTACAGTAATTCTTTCATCGATCTATTTTCCTAAAAATATATTCAAGAACCCCAAAAGACAGGAAAGACAACGCTATAACGGCTCTGTAATCTCTGGTCATCGTCAAAGTTACTAAATAACATTTCTCGATACTTACATCGACACACTGACGTAACCATTCACAAGGCTCCGTACCTCGTCTCACTGCCCGTACAAAGATCGGTAGCTGAAAACGTTTAATACTTTAACTTGACTTTCACTCAATTTCGCTTAACGCCTCTCTCGTTGACACGGCTCGATGCTACTTCTATACCGCTTTATAACAGTTTTACTACGCTCTAACGTTACCAGAAGTGGAGTTTAACTTTTAACACATATATAAGTTTACTATTGACCTTTTATTCATCGTATTTTGGGTTTGCTTAATATATTAGCGAATCAGTGTGTATCCTTATTCCTAGGAGCGTGAGCGTTAATGTCTGCGACACAGTTTACAACTACTTTAGGCATTGCCGCAAATATTTTGTAGTTTTACTCATTTCATGATCATTTAAAAATACGAAATATTATGAGGTTTGTTTGTTCATCTTTCACGGCATAACTACTAGACAGAAATAGATACAATTTTATAGCAAGATAGATTATGTGCTGGATTAACATGTGTTTTCTTGTAGTAAAAAATTAAATAAAATTTTATGCGGGTAAAACCTCAAGGCAAAGGCGGTTCATAAGTATATTTAAAATAGATACTCCACTTTCCAGCACGCTCACACGAACTTATTTTATTGGAAACTACAAACAAAAATTCCGAAAAATAGACCCGCATCGCAAAAAAATCGCAAAAGAAGAAACAAAATAAAACCCCATCACGACACGACAAATTGATGTCATCCATCCCTCTCTGGCTAACAGTCGCAACATATCACTCGGCACACGTCCTCGGCATTTTTCCTCTATATATTATTAATACATAAGTACAATCCAATGCACTGTTCACTCAGCCAAGGGCGCGTATCTCTGTCCTTTTCTATATTGTTGGGTCTAGTTTTCCCAAGCGACCGAGCCTCGAGGGTAAAACTCCCTAGGGTCGGTATTGACTCTTCTATGGAAGGAAAGTTATCTGTACACCTATTGTCGACCACCCCCGCCGGCCGCCATCCCCCACACCAGCACCCACCCCGCGCGGAACTTCTTATGCGTTTTACGTTTTACTTTTGCGAATATTTCACACTTAGATGTCATTTTGCATATAAACCTTCCGAATATTCCGAATACATTATTTTATATACATAGGTATTAGATGTTTGGCTTGTTAATAAAAAGTCAATAAATGTATATATTTATATATTATCTAACATCTATCCTATTAATATTATTAATGCGAAAGTTATTGACAATGTTTGTTCCTTTTTCACGCAAAAACTACAGAAAAATTTAATTACATTAAATTTGGTACAGAAATATTTGCAACAATGCACTCAATTTGAATGCGGGTGAAACCGAGGGCAAAGCTAGTATTAAATTATAGTAGCTAATTTTGACCTGATTACGACCTTAGTACATTATGTAGTTAGAGTGAAAGATGCAATGAAGAGAAGTAAAAAAAGTTCGTAAAAATTATATCTTTTTAGGACGTGCTTGTACCTAAGTAGGTACATACATTTGGTGCCATTTACCGATTAAGTGTGTATAATTTTTATGTATTGATGTTTCCCGCAAAATAATTCCTTTTAGTAATTTGACTCGGCCGCACTTAATATGATTTCAGGCTAGGTACACACGGGACGCTAATTTGGTAATGCGCGACATGACGCCACGTGACGGTCACGTGACCAGACCGCCACGCGACAGATTGACGGGATGAGGCGATTCGTTCAGTTGGCTTTCTTACATGCAGTCACATTGGCGATTATAGGCAATCTCTTGGAATCCGATACTCAACCAAAAAGAAATATCTACTCAACACTAATAATGTAAAATCATTGTAGCATACGAGCTTAAACTACTTCAAATTTACAAAATTTACTTTTAAAACTACAAAGTACTGTTTGGATGTCGCTTCCACATTCACGCCGACAAGAGCCATACTTTAAAATTAAAAAAAAGGAACCGCGTAAATAGAAGTGCAAATAAGATCAAGATTCTTTTGTTTTTTAACTGACAAGAGACATACTTTTGAATTTAAGAAAAAGGATGTTCTAAGAAGTAATGCCAATAAGATCTTGATTTTGATTTCTCTTTTCAATCATACCAACACTGCTTCAAATAGGTGCGCAAGTCAAGGCGACATGACATCCGGAGCGACGCGTGCGGAAGATCACCGCACGTGCACCGCACACGACGACAAACGAGCACGACTAAACGCTCATTTGGATTACTATAGCGTAATCTATTTAGACAAATTTGTACAGTGTGCTCGTGCCCTAATACAAGGTTAAGTTTCAATTTGGTTGAAATTTATCGATTAATATTATTACCTACTGGGTAAATAACTTATCTCAAAGGGGGTTACCTTTTAATAGGTTTATTACATTTATTTAATAATTACTTACATATTTTACTATCTATTGTCGGATTAGTAAAACCGAAAAGTGAACAACAGATCCAGCGACAGTCAGACGACACCAATGCCAAGTAAACGCACAACAAATCGTATGAATTCATCAAATAACACGTCGAACTTCATTTTGACGCGAATCATTATTAGAAGGATGTAGGTAATCCAGAAAAGCTTAACGAAATTAAATATTTTTTGATCTTGCTCATGTCATCTATACGTTAATATATGTTAATAGTTACCTACTTATTAATATGTACCTAACGTCTATAACTCTTAAGTTAATAAAACATAAAATTTTGCATGTTAAATAGGTGTTCGAGAGGTGAGGCTTATATCAAAATTTAATAGTTTATAAACTAATAAAATACAATTTATTTCTGGTCATCGCATTGCTAGGTATACTTTAAAAACCACAAAACTATCATCACGCCTTCCCACAAGGGCCCCCGAAGGGGTAGGGAGAGATGTATAGATAGTACCCATACATCTACTTTCTGTCAGAGATATATTTTCGGTGCCAACGTGACAGATGGCGAGTCCATCGCCGTCACATCACACTATCACAAAACTAATTTTAATTAATCTTAATTTATTAAGACTCATAGATACAAATTACTATATCTATTATGACATCAGATGGACATCACGAACTGGAGCCATTTAGAACTTATTAAATAGCCATTTATTTAATGCACCCTTTGCGAGCCTATAATTAATATACGACAACAAAAAGTGTACGCCAAAAAGACGGGCGCTTTCGCCATTGTGATGCTAATTCGCAAGTAACACGATCTCCATTCTGCAGTGGCACAATTAGAACATGCGATAAACCCATGCATTATCTAGTCACTAGCGACAATAGGGAATATTACCCTTAGAATTTGATAAAAATTGTTAGTATAATATTTCAAGTGGGGTCCAAAAAGCACCATGTGTGAAATCACAATGGGCCGCGAGTGTGTTTTGTTTAAGTCATAGGTATGCGATCTCTGCTTGATCGATGGGTTCGACATAAGTACACTCGGTTTAAATGAGTAATGTTAAAGCAATACATAGTAGTAGAATAATACAAAGAATAATTAATTCACATCATCACGCCAAGACTCTCGCGGGGTAGGCGGCAGGAGTAAGGTCAGTTCTCTACACCCCTTATGCTTCTTCTAAAACGCTTCTTCATCAATCTCTTCATACCTACATTCTCGTCGGTTTTGAGTAGGTACTCTTCTTGAGTCTCCGATTTGGTCTAGAGAGTAGGAAGACTGGAGGAGAAGAAAGAAGGAGACCTCGTCTTCTACCTCTTTTAATGAAAATAATAAAACTATGAAAAAGTATTTGCGTAATTTTATTTGGTATTTCGTGATAACTTGCCCATAAACGATTACAATGTACATTCTTATAGATACACAATTGCGTTAAACAATTATAAATAAGGAAGTTTTAGGTACATAATATACATTAAAAATTATTCAGTAATACGAAACCAATTATATTTTCGTATACATTCTGCTCAGAGGCTTCCATTGATTTCCACTTGATCACATTTTACGTAAGTATTTAAAACAAGATATGTTTAGGTTTGCGATATGATATTCAATACATTCGATGTCGAGTCAATAACCTAGGCGTGAATAAAAAATCGTTCATATTTATATCTAGGAGAATCGAAAAATTTACACAATTTGATTATATTAAAATGTACAATATTACTTACAATAAATATATCACAGATTTTTACAAGAACAAAACTGACAACACACGAGCAAATAATGAAACAAAGTATTTTTATTTAAAGTTACTTTTGACATATTTTGTGGATAAATACATCGTGAGTTTTATTTAAATGAGGCCTCAAATATTTGAATTTAATATAAAAAATCTACATACACTACAGACTCAATCTAGCAAGGGAACTATTGAATTTGTTACGTTATCTAATTATTTACAGTAAATACATTATTTACATACGCTTGTCTGCGTTACCTAGTTAAATTAACTTCCTACCATTTAGTAGCCAAGCTTTATAGGTCACAATATTGAGAGGATACTCAGGATAAAAATGGGTCAATAAGTTCATATTTATGTTTAAAAGAAAACAATTAAACTAGCTGAGTTCCAGAAAAAAAACTCACCGATCAAATATTCAGATAGCTACATTTGGTACCTCGGACTACTTGGATGCAAGAGGTGCTGACTGCGCATACTGCTGTGCACTGCATGTAGGTAGGGAGAACGGGTTCATACTGAACGGAGAAGAGACTAGACCACCCATTCCTGCGAACAAAGAGGTCATATAGGTATTTTAAGATACTCCGAGAGTATCACATCACAGATCAATTAATTAGTCATTCAGATTAACTCGAAAAATGATATTAAACTTGCGTTGATAATTATTGATCATATCGCTATCAGGCCTGATAACAGTCTTGCAAACCTAAAACAAAGCAGTGTAGAAGTAATGTGTGATAATGTATGTTAGAATGTGTAAAATAATAACCATGCATAGAATAAAAAACAGAACAGAGAAAAGCAAACAAACAAAACGAGGATAACAACAAAAACTGCGAAACAAACTACTAACATTGGACGGCGAGGTGATGCCAATTCTGATGGTGTTGCGGCGGACTCTGCCTTACAACCGCAAAAGCGCTTCTCAACTTGCCCTCTTTATTCTGTGAGTCTTTCACATCACCGGCGGTACATTTTGCATGAGTGTTTGCTGGACAGTCGGCCCCGCTTTTTGAATTCCCATTTCTTTCACTGTAATGTCCGCTATCTTTCGTATTATACACGTTATAGTGTTCAGATAAGTGTCCATTCATGTTGGCTGGGTGATACGGGCCAAGCGACACTGGACGGACCAAAGAAACCAGGGGTTAGCACAAAGCGACATAAAACAAACTGTAGCAGTGCAGAGAAAGCGACGCAAATATGATCTTGAATCTTGTTTGTGTTGTGACTGTTTATTCAAATAATACTGTGTTTGTGTTATAATCATAAAAAAACATATATTGAAAGGCATTTAATCCATATCACCCGGAACCTATTCAGCTTTCCTTTATCGCGAGTACCGCATAAAAATGTATCACACCAAAATACTCTCGGAATACACGTGTGAACAACACATCTATTACTCCACCTGGACTTGGCCGAACGAGTCACCAACCTAAAGACGACCTATTAAGTATTTTAATGCGCGAATTCTATTCGACCACTACAAAAAAAAAGGCTAGCCTTTTGGGCCCCACTTTGTATAAAATACATGTCCTGCATTGGCTTTATAATTTGGGGAAAGAGCATTTCTATATGTCTGAGACTCACGTGAGCTAGTGTTGAAGAGCGAGGTAGGTGGCGCAGGGTAGTGTTGCGGATGTGGGTAGGAGGCCGGCGCGGCGTGCGGTGTGGACGCGGCCGAGCAGTACCGCGGGGACACCGAACCGCCGCTACGCGCGTACTCCTCTAAAAGAAAAAGCCTGGGGTCAACACGAAATTACCGTTAGGTGTGATATGAATTATATCTACTATAAAAAGTAATACATTTAAAAAAACGCATACGATTAGCTAGGTATAGTAGAGATAATGTTACTCGTAAATGGTCTACGTATCTATATATGCGTCTAAACCATATTGGCACATACTTCCTCTACAAAAAATATCAGCTCACCTTCAGTCCACTGCGAAGCCGCGGTGTCCTGAACACTGACGGCTAGCTGTCCAGTGTAGGAGTTAAAAGGCATGCTGGCCGGTGGGGAGCGCGGAGCGCCTAGACCTAACTGGTTGTTCCGAGGCATCGAATACAACGCCTCGGCTAAATCTGCCGCTCGTTTCAGGATAATTTCCTGGAATAAAATTATCATCATCATTTTGACCTTTTAGCATCATCATTTTCTAATGTAGGTTTTCTAATCGTATCGGTACCTACACCCATTAGATATAGTAAATAAAAATAAAGAACTAATTTGTAAAATATTAAGAATATTGTTAAACAACAGTACCCCGTGATTTCACCCGCATTAAATTGGATTATATGAGAGTGGCGCTAGGGTAGCTATATTTATATATATATTATATTTGTATGGATTTTACGACTTCACCATAGGCATAGAAAAATTACAAGTTCGTCCGCACTCAATTCTCGAATCTATGAGCTTTTAAATAATACATATTTAAAAACTCATATTACACTATTTCCAAAAGTTATATTCTAGGATTCCAATTTTATATCCCTTTACAAAACTAGGTTACGTCACGAGCTTTATGTCACATGAGATTCTACAAAAAAACTTCTCTACAAAACCATCCTATTCGTTTTGCGCGAGGAAATATAAACACAAATAACAAAGGAAGTCTATTACCTTGGGCAATTTTTCCGGATCACCAGGATGTCTTGGTATAAGTTTCTGTAGTCTCTGGAAGCCGTAATCTATCGTGGGCTCGTTGAGAGCTGCTATGCGAACAAAAGGAAAAACAAAATTAATCATTAGTTGCCCCACTAACAAATGAAAGCCTAAGTGATGGATCGTATGAGAGATTTCGTCGAGTTCCCTAATTACAGCTTATTTTGTAGCCAAAAAAATTGGGAACTTATTAGTTAGACGTGTTGTAATGTAATTAACATATTGTTACCCAGTTACGTCAACTCTCCTACCTACTCGAAACCGACGAGCATGTATGAAGAGACTGATGAATGTGGACGAAGCGAAAGAGTTATGTAAGTCTAGCTCTCTAGACTTACATACCTCTTTCCCCGTTAGGGATTCGGCGTGATGATATGTATGTATGTATGTATTGTCATCCTTGTCAAAACAAACTTAGTAATTAATATTTAAATATATTATACAAACTAGATTTTAAGTAGACAATACTCACAAACGTAAACGAATCTCCCTGGCGCGCCCTTGCAGAACTGTTTACTCTTGTATGAAAGCGTCACCTCAACCACACCAGGTATGTGTCTTGGAGGCGTTTGTACTCTTATCGCGTGTGATGTTATTAACTGTGGACAAATCACACATATTTTATCTTATAATATTTACTACTACTACTACAAGAAACTTAGTACATAATACGATGTGAAAAGATTCCTGAAGGGTCGACAACGCGCGAGCGAAACTCCTGGTATTGAAAGGATCCATAGGCGGCGGTAACCGCTTACAATCGCGTGCTTGTTTGCTACCTTAGTAGTATAAGAATAAAACGTAAAAATCATCAAAAAAAAAATCTCACCTCACTCCAAACTAGCATTGTTCCGAAAACAACTTGTAATCCGTCGAAAAAGTTGTCCCCAACTATGATAACTGTTGACCCTCCAGATGTCCAGCCTTCGCTTGGTGATATTGCCTTGATGCAAGGAGTGGCCACTGGTAGAGGAGGGTACAAGCCCGCTGTCGGGAAAAAATAACCTAGGCATTGGTTATAAAGCTAAACTTAAGACGATTACACAAGGAATCTTGACCTGTGTGAGTAAAGATAGAGAAAATTAGGCAACGTGCGAGTAAAACTTTGGGTGCTGCAAGAGTGGGCTGGTACCCGCTTACCATCAAGTGGGACGCATGCTTGTTTACCAACTTGAAAAAAACGTGTGCTTAATATTTTCTTATTACGTACTTGAAGGTTTGTAAAATTTGTACTAAACAAATATAAATAAATATATCTATGTAACTTTAAATATCCTAACTGAGGGTTAAATCGTAGCAATAACTTCACGTTGAATAGACGCCAAACCATTGAAAGTATCTCTGTCCCACTTAAACATTTATCTCGGCCTGTCTTAGAAAAAGGACAATTGCACACCGTATACGTCACGGTTGTAAGTTGCAGATAGGTATATATATATATAAGGAGCAAGGATATCTGTTTTGATAGAAGAAAATGATTTTTAAGTGAGGGCAATACAGTTGGTTATAGTTTTGGGTGGTTATGACATTATCGAAATATCTGGGTTGATGCAAGGGGGACACGCGTCAGAAGGCAGGGGGACGAAATCTCGCGAACAAAACGACGCTGTAATAAAGACGAGAAAGTGAATTTAAGGGGCCGAAAGGAGATTACGTCGGTGGTTCCTATTTTTAATTTGACTAATATAAAAATTTCCCTCCCCTTACTAGAAGATTTTTTGATATTCTCTTTATAAGTGATTAGGTATTTCAAGGCTTGAGTTACGACATTCTAATAAAATTTTGCGTCGTCTACTTGAAAGCTAATTCATACGGAGCTAATTAACATTATTTATTCTAATTAACATAGGTACAATAAAGTATGTGATGTGGGTGACTTCGTTGGACTTTAGAATTGCAATCATGAAAACATATCAAGACCCACAATATGCCAATACACAAATTTGTGCACTTTAACTACAAATATTTTACCGTTCTACATTGGTTTACCTTATGACTTTACTTATAAGCCTAAGAATAAAAAAAGCTTTAGTTTCAAAGAGTATTTCTACAAACTGCACTGCGTAATCCTTTTAAGTTGGTTACACGCCGTCTAGCCTGTGCAAAAGTTTGTGGTTATCTTAATGTGGATAGGATGCTCAACGGATAAAATCTAAGCTGCCATATATTTCAGTGAACTTTGTACATTTTGACACAATACGGATATGTTGTATAATAGAATGCGTCGATAGGTACTATTTATGATTTCGAGCCGATATAGTAATGATAATAAATATTCACGCCTTCCCACGAGGGTGTATCGCTAGTATCCGCACGGAAGTGCCAACGTGACAGTTGGTTAGTCCATCACCGTTACTCAAGCAAAGTAATACATACTTCTTTAAATTTCTCTCTCAAACTTATGTAGGTTTCCTCTCGATGTTTTGCTAATCACTGTACTTGGTTCAGAAAAACTCATTGGTAGAATCAGCAATCTTTGAGTTGCAGGCAACTGCTCGAACCACTCGGCCACCTTTTAACCTTCAATTCTGCTACTAGGCTTAATAAAATACCCTCCTATGATTTCATTTGATTAAATATTTACCGAGTTAAGGTTGCCAGTGAAAATAATAATTCCCAACTGAATCTCAATCAAGTAACTGTTCTATCAATATCCACTGTGTGACTATTAATACTCTATGTGTAAATTTACAAAATGTATTAATTCCAGTTACGTGGGGATTATACTCGTACAGAAACTAGCTCGAGCAAGGAAACCTATCTGTATTCGGTCATAAGTTTGCCAAACTACCCATAAAAATATGATCTCAAAACGCATGCTCCAACATTTTTACAAGGCATAATTCCCCAGTAAATTATCCCCATTCGCTTCATGCTCGCTTCAGCACCCTTCCCCCTCCTTCCGCCTCAAGTTCTTTGTGAAATGTCTACAGTGATTCCTTGAATACAAACGACATCTTAAAATCTTGTATTATGTACTTTTGTATATTTTCCAGCAATTGGTTGTTGAATTAAACACGTAATAAGAATGATAAGAAAAAAAAACTTAAATGTTGTAGTTCTTGAAACTAAAACAAATATGTCAGCCTGATTTGAACGTTTGGTCAAACATTTTGATTAAGATGATTAGCTGACTAAATCAGCCTTAATTTATAATTAGTAAGGTTATCCCCCTTTATCAAATTATAAAAATTCTAAATTAAAAAAAAACATTATCACGATGATTTTAAGAGCGTTGACGTATACAGGCCGAGAAAATATGAAGAAAAACAATTGCAACGATTATTTTGATAATAAAAAAATCATATAAAATAAAAGTAAAAAAAAAAACAAAAACGTACAAGTATTCTCAGGCACGGCGTCAGTACCTTCAGTAGGGTCTAGTCGCTTCGCTCTCCGGCCGTGTTTGCTGTTGTTGTGGACAAACATGTTGTCCGATATGGCTAGTAGGGGCCCGTCCACCATCACTTGAGTTGATATAACTACCTGGCAAAGGAAAAGAAAATCAGACGCTTTCATTTTACATAATATATATCTTGAAGCGATATATATCCGAGGAGTAACTACATCCTCTTTTCGCCAGATATAGATTTAGGCTTTCTCAAGCACGGCTATAAACACACACGTATTTGAATTTCACCTCAAGCGTATGCAGGCCTCCACTCCATGTTTTCGTTCACCTTTAAACTCATGGTGTGATTAATCACTGAACTAGTTCTTAAAGTTAGAAGAACAGTTTCGCACAGTTGGTGCTTGAATTTGCAATTTTTACGTTGCAATTACCCGAACCACTCGGCCACCACGCCTTTTTATTATATAATCAATAACCGTCCGTCATGAGGCAAGCACTGAGAGTAGAGTGGCAGTTTCTCTCTAAGCATACAGACTTCTTTCGCTTTATTTACATTCAACAAAACTAATTGTCCTGCACCATGCAGGATGATAAATGGGCATAATAAATCACACACATAATGTGCATAGACCATGCACATTATTGGAAAATATTCGACGTGTCTCGATAGTCCGTGTACAGAGGTCACCAGAGATCTATCGCACGTGTTCTACTAGAAAAAGCACTAACAATTATCTAATCATGGATTGATATACTTATATTTAAATGATGAATGAGTGAAGAAAGATTGACGAAACAAATATACAAAGCAAAAGTGTGTGCAAGAAGAGGCAAAGGAAGACCACGTTCCAACTACCTGGATCAAATCGATCGGACGCTCAAACTCGGGAACGACAAGAGTACTCGAAACCGACGAGCATGTATGAAGAGACTGATGAATGTGTGGACGAAGCGAAAGTGCCTACCCCGTTAGGGACTTGGCGTGATGATATGTATGTATCCTTTTTTATATTTTGCTATCCATGTAGTGACATGACATAGTAAAACATTAAGTATGAACATGCACTGAGATTGCAGAAATTAAGGGTAGTAAATTTGTATAGAAACACAGAATTGTAGCATTACCACTTTGCTATTCTGCTTTTAATATAGTAATTTACAAAATCGTATCTATTAACAGATATAAATAATTCACACGTCAAAACAACAAGTTCAAGATCAAAGCGCCGTAGTACAGTCACTAAAAATAAAGCCGACGAATATAGCAGTACGCGAGGCTATATTTTACGCACCGCGACAGTGATACCCGCATTCCTACGCACACACACACACGTGAAGGGAGCCGAAAGGGAGAGTCCCTTGGGAGGTGGAGCCAATGTCTCGGGAGCCGAAATGGACGAAACTCTTCCAATAGGTATGCAAGGAAGTGCATTGTGCACGTATGTATATGGATGTGAGTCGTGTGGCGTGGGTGGTCGTTTGATAGACGGCCTTTCAATCGATTAGTTTCGTGAGTGAACTGTACTTTTTAGGGAGAGGTTTTTGTGACAAAAAAATCTTCTTTTATGTAATTCCTAGTATTTACGTTTATTCATCATGGGATTAAAGTTTTTGTCTGTATCTACTCCAGCGGCAATATACTCATAGCATCCTGTCGGTAAATACGAACTCCCTTTAACGTATCATTTTAAAAGTTGTTAGTCGATAAACAGTAATTGACTTAGAATTATAAGTACCTAGTAAATTTATATTACTTAACTATCAAAATGATCTCAGACGGAAAGTGGGTGTATGTTACCTATACACCTCTGCCTACCCCTTCGGGGACCCTTGCAGGAAGGCGTGAAGATATATTATTATTATTATAATTGTCGTTTTTTTTCGATTCTTAATTTCTAGCGTTCCGATAAATACACGAGCAAACTCTAACCTAGACTTATTTATATCCATATATAATTTATTCCATTGCTGTTATTGACTCCCCTGCAATACATACAATACAATATTCATGTCGATAAAGTGAATGCATTATATCGAACCCGTAAATACACCTATATGTAAGTGCCTACACCTAGATGTAATACTTACATATTCTTACCCTTGAAACGTTGGGGTACGACCACTGAATTATTCAATGACACACGGAAAGCCCAAATATAGACATAACTACACTAGTTTAAACTTAGCTTTGAATTTCCGTTGAAATGAACACTATAATGTGAGCGATAAGTTCTATATTTGTTTGAAGTTGGTATGAGGACACGTAAGACAAATATGTCTTAGCTAACTGTAGAGGCAAATTTGTACTCATAAGTAGACTGTGTGAATGCACCTTCTGTTGATTGCGCAGGGTTGGCATCAATTAGTTTATATTGTGATATATGTGTAATTCGAATTATGAGAGAAAACTCTCGAACCAACTTATGTTTATTTAATACGCTTTTAATGAACAAACTGAAATAGATCATAAATATAATATTAAAATTTAAATAAAAACATTATTATTAATTCAAAGATTTATAAAAATATAATTCATCATCCGTCTGGCGTGAATGAGGGCGTTATTGTAAAGATGAAGAAAGGCATGTTACGTTGGTTTGGAGATATAGAAAGGATGAGTAAAGAAAGATTGACGAAACAGATATACAAAGTAAAAGTGTGTGCAAGAAGAGGCAGAGGAAGGCCACGTTCCAACTACCTGGACCAAATCGATTGGACGCTCAAGGACGGGAACGTCAAGAGTACTCGAAACCGACAAGCATGTATGAAGAGACTGATGAATGTGGACTAAGCGAAAGAGGTATACAAGTCTAGAGAGAACTGGCGCTCTATAGTCTCTGCCTACCCCGTTAGGGACTTGGCGTCATGATATGTATATGTATGTACAAAAAAATACAAGGTTAAAAGTACCTCTTAACTGGCCTATCTGATGGCGGTAAGTCATCAGCGTTAGCAATATTCATACATTTGAATTGGAATATTCAATCTCAGTATACAAAAGCATGAAACAAACAGAACAACCGCACAGAATTAACAATTAAAAAATAAATAAAGTGCAAACGCGAATCGGTTGAAAGTAAATAAATAAACTCGTATAAATAAATTTAATTTCATTCCTCCCCTAAATTGGAGGCGCTTCAAATATTCAAGAGTCGTGAACGCAACCCTTCCTTCAGTTAAGGGCAATACGGCGATATGTATGGTCCAAGTAAAAAGAGTACACAAACGTATTTGAATAACATAAATTAAAATCAGACATCCTGTTTTAATGTAATGTTTTAAATAATTGGAACATGAAATCATAAATGGGTAAGATTTTTTTTTTTTTCATTTCAATTATTTTATCAATTTGTAAATTACCTACTCGCAAAGCTAGACTTAGATACACGTAACACAGACTACTCTAGCCCATGTATTATTGCTTATACCACACACGACGTCTCACCACCTTGCGCGAGGTTGGAAGTAACTAGTGAAAATGTTGACACAGGAATTGGAGATAGCTTCTAAGCAATACCAGACATTTTAAATGAAATGAGACATAATTAACAATAACGTTTTGTTTCTATGACTTGTACCAACCCTCAAGCAACACAAACTGGTGGTATCATAGTTTTATATGTAGACTTTCGACAACAAACAATTTACCGACATTAAAAAAAACGATTAATAACTTAAATTAATTCCAATGTGTAGCCTTTTTAAACTAAATAGTTGTATCACTGTAGTTTGCGTGTGCGTCGTGTTTATTGGATTATTTCCTTCAACGTTTAGCATATTGAATTAGTTCTAAGCTAAGCGAAGCTGTATTCTAACAATCAGTCAACGATTTACATACTCGTAAGTAGGCACAAACTTTTATTGAACATCCAAGACAAAGATACAAATACACGCGTCCGTACAAATATCTGCAACGAGAATCGAACCCACGACTGTATGCACATGTTCGCGGTTGTCACTACAGAATTAACTTATGAAATAGCATTATTGTGTCATACACACCTGAAACCTTCTCATGTCTCTGGGATTACCGGCATTCTTCAAACAGTTCTGGTTGCATTTCAGGAAGAATTTGAGGAAAAACCTGCAACAATATTACCATGTTTACAATTTAACGTCCAAAACATAACTGAAATTAACCAACAGAATGTTGATAACAGTTAATATAAATTAAACAAAAGCTGTCTCAAGCATAAACAATCTCAAATTTCATCTTAGACGTTTAAATTTAAATATGCCCTAGTACCTAAATAATAAAAGTTATTAATGATTGTGGATATTTTTAAACTGACACAAAATGCGAGTGGATTCGTAAAATGTGTAACAGCGTGTGAACAGATAATGGGACGCAAATGATGCGGACACATAAATCACAGCAATGTTCGGATTATCGACAAGATGGGGAAAACAAATAAGGAAATGTGACATGATTTTAATGTGAATTTTGCAATCTGTAAAAAATCTATATTTTGTATTTATAAATTTGCGAAAAAGGCAACGAAGAACCCACAAAAAACCACTTTCAAATTATTTATTAGATCAAATCGATCGACCACTCAAAAGAATGGAAATGTCAAAAGTATTAAAAAAGTAATTAAAGTATTCTCACCTAAAATAAATTTCTATACATTAAAATCGAGTGGGTAACTTTTCGACGCCAGATGTTTCCACTTCACAGTCCTGAAATCTTTGCCTAATGTATTAATTTGTTTCCCCTGTTCACTAATTTGTACTTTCCGCTCTGCCGTCGAATCTCTTTTTGCTTAACCAACAATTAAACCAAATGTGTGAAGCATACAAGTTTTTGCTGCCAAACATAGGATTGAGAAAAAAGGCGAACCTACTACTAGAATTTGTGGACTGCGTCTTTTATCTATATATATATAGGAGATCCCGTTTTTGAACTGACTCATCATGAAATCTCAGGAACTGTAAGGCCGATTGCCTTGAAATTTGGTAGGAGTATTCCTTACACGATGTAGAGGTCAGCTAAAAACGCTCAAATATCAAACAATATTAATGAAAATCGGAAATCAAGACTATTCCAAATTCGCCTCTTTTTCTCTTATTCAATAAATAACGAAATATTCAAAGATTTGTAATGTGATCATAGTCACATATTTTTGTGCGCTTAAATCGCAAACGCTGGGCAAACCTTACGAGATAGATCAAATGAATGTACTACGGAGTAGTATATCTTCAAATAATCTATATAAAAGTCCGCGATGGTATTAAATTATCTCTAAAGGATAAACCACCATAACCATTTTTATCTTTTACATTATTATTAGTATCAATATTGCACCCGTGCGAAGCCGGGGCGGGCAGCTAGTCTGATATAAAAATAACTACAAATGAAGAAACTGTTCTTTCTCTCGTCAGTTATAATTATATTTATGAAAGTTTTATTAGTATTATGATAGTGTATATCTTTATATTGTAATACTTCCTGATTTTGGTAGCATGTTTGAATACATTTTTTTTCATGGGTCTATACGCTATGTTCTATGTCGGCAAAGCCTATAGCCGCTCTACTAAATTATACTCTACGTTCTGCCTGAAGTATTGTGTACTTGTCCAAAAAAATTGCATATTTGATAAAACTAGTCTTACTTTTTTACTCAAATTTAAACATGATAGCTTAAATCGAATCCAAACCGTTTTCATCGAAACCTTTCACCGTTGTTGCCGAGATGGAAACTATTGGCATATCAGATTACACCACAATAGAGGAACCTGGAAAAGTTGCATTTTAAATCCTTACCGGCGTATTTTGGTTTTTATGTTAATGTAGTAAGGTTCATGGGCGGTGAATAGATAAGTTGGTAGGTGCGTAATGTTGAACGTACGATCAGGAGAGCGATCACGATGAATGCTTTAGCAGAAATATTTTACATAGCCTCAGGCACCGGCAATGCCGCCACGCCGAATATTGCTGTGCCAACAGATATAGGGTATTCTAGAGTTGATAATACCAACAAAGAATCAATACTAATATTATGAACGTAAAAATTTTGATCGATGAATAAATATTTGTTACTCAATCACGCCAGACTTGCCAAACGGAAATGAATTTCTAAAATAGTATATTTTATTCCAGCAAAAAACACGAAAGCTAATACTCGAGCATTTTAAAAATAAGTACACCTAAATAATCAAATTTAAATCGCGCATCATTTGTTTAATATCTTTGCACGTTTATCAAAGACTTAGTTCTCTTCATCTGGTCTGAACTTCTCGAAAAAATCTTTACCTTAGTTCTATTATTATATTAAAATCAAAACTTCTACGAACGAAAGTAATATGTATATTTATTTTGTATGGATTTTGCGGTAACAACAACTCTATATTTTGTGTAAAAGCATCGAGATATGAGCGGTGTTGGTGGTGCGCGAACGTATTTGCAGAGCCCGCGGCGGCACACATCTGTCCGCATTATTTATGTTAAACACCTTATGTCACAATATCGCGAGTTAGGAGTTTACACCACTGTCAAACGATTCACACACAAGCCTTCAAAGGAGATTTTATTTGGGCGACTTGTTTTTTTATTCCTAAGACCAGGTGTCTCCATTTTGATTCTTATTTTTTTATCTTTTACGTAGCCCATTTTATTGATCATCATTACATATGTATAACACTTAACATCCAATAATCGATCTCGAGGATGGGAACATGAAGAGTATTCGCAACCAGCGAGCATGAATGAAGATACTGATGGATGAAGCGAAAGTCTGTTAGTCTAGAGAGAACTGGCACTCTACTCTCTCTGGCTACCCTATGCGGGACTCAGCGCGATGATAATAAGTATGTACACGATCAAGGAAAATGTCACGATTATGGTCTTGGATCAACCATAATAAAATCTCTATCATCCGATGATCATCCAGTGGCCGTATATTCTGTTTACCTAGTGGCCATAACTTTAAGGCTTACCGGTCACCTCAAGACCGATACGGCGGGATAACGCAACTGTCACCCACCCCTCGAAAAGATATTAATGTTTAGCTTACTCTGGTCGCGAGGGTTTCTTTTACGATGTGCCTTTACTACTGAAGTTAAAGTTCGAAAATAATTTATTTTGGACATCATACCTAATAGACCTTCCATTTATTGAGGCTATAATAATTATAAAATAGTATTTATACGCCTTTACATAGTTTGATTACTTATTCAAAAAGTGTTGTTTAATGAAATTTAACGTATGTACTATACAGCTCATGCTTAAAACACGTAGATGTCCATGTACGAGTTAAAAAACGGATTAATGCAATGCATGAATTTCAAATCGTAAAAGTAATATAATTGCGATAATATAGTAGTAGAGCACTTTTTTACTAAGAACCATGTTGTCTTCAATGTAAGGAGCCAAAATCAAAGCTCGTTGACAGGCGTTAATTTATCTAGGGCACTTCAAGATTTACGAGTGTCTGTGCACCCCCTAACACTCGCTACCGAGTTCTAACCAAAACGATGAAAGTTTAAATTATTAAGATTTGTTGCAACCTTCAAGGAGTTTGTTAACAAAGATGCCATATACAATATGATAAATATAAAATGTTTGCGTTGATAATTTTGCACAGAGCATCCCAATATAGCCGTGAGCGTCATCCATTGGAATCAACTATTTGTGTAACCGATGAAATTCTACTTATCAATCAACTTAACTCACACACAATCCTATTATACTTTATTGGGTCATACCCAATGGATAAACAATTGTTGCAAATTAGAATGATACCTCATACACACTAATCATATTTTAATATGTACCCACTTATGTTTGAACGTCAAGAGTACTCGAAATAGAAATGTTTTAAAGAGACTGATTAATGTGTATGAATAGAAAGAGGATTATCAATCTAGAGAGCACTAGCGCTCTACTCTCCGTGCCTACCCGTGTAGGACACTGTCATGTAACAAGTATGCAGTAGGTAAAATATACGCCCTTTAACTCTAGATGAGATTTACCAACAGGCGATCTTGTTACTTCACACACAAAAACTTTTTGTCAAATTATACTGTAAATTCAGCTATTACTATTACTATAACTTTCAATGGAAAAAAATTGCTACAACATGTCTATATCTCAGTATCGGGTGAAGAACTAGTTGAGTAGGTAGTAGGTAGTGGTATTAAGTCGCGGTGAGTCGGGTGCCTTTCAAGTCGGAACACTTGAGCGCCACCTCCCTCATACCACCGATGTAGGCTTTGTTTATTTGCATTAGATACGATTTTGGTACAGGCTTCAAACTTAAATCTCAATTATTTGTTTGATAAAGCTAGAAAACAGCGAAACACCTGTTTACACCTTAACTATGTTTCTTCATATTATACGTTAGTAGGTATCATAATAGTTATTGGTACAAGTCATGACCTCATTACCATTTTTAAATTTTAATTTGATTCGTTAAGTGATAGTTTTAACATTCGAAAGTCATATTACTAACAAAAATGAGAATTGTTATCTATATAGGTACACACAGCAAGTTAGCAGCGCGCAATTCTACAAACTTGCAATATCACATTCGCGAATAGTAACAACAACGAATGTAGGATCGCGATCCGACAACAAGCGTTCTCTTATAACTTTTCCCTTTTAACCTTTCGTCCCCCACCGCGGGCCGTCGGCGGCTCCCTCGGGAGGCGGTCCCCAGGGTCGGACTCCCCGGCGTACGCCCCCTCCCACGCCACCACTCAATACCGACACGCCATGCGGACGACAAAGAGTAAACAGCCCACAGAGCGGTCACTGTTACAGTGCTTAGCTCAAGTACGTGAAAATGAGCGATTAAACAACACTCATTTACTTCATTGAGTGATGTAGGCGAATAATAAATAGAAAATTAATGGAGGGTTTATTGACGCCTTCAGAGTTGAATTATTATATTCATCTAAATCGCATAAAAAATACCCTAACATAATATAAGCGAAGAAGTAACTTCGATGCAGCTAGATCATTTATCCTTTTTGACATTTTGAAAATATTTTACACAAATACAAATTTATCCACATCATCATGCTGAGTTCCTCACGGTAAAGAGTAGTGGGCCTGTTGCTGACTGAGCTGAAGTACAGACCTCTTTCGCGTCATCTTCATACTTAATCGGCCGTTTTTTAATGCTTCGTTAAAAGTGAACACTATCAAAACACTAGTTATTATGTGGTCATACCTCTACAGACTATCGCGTCTAGTTGATCTTTGTGAGTATATGCGACGGGCCCATAACAGGCCCAGTTTTCGACTTTGTTTTTCCGCGCGCTTCTATGGCAGGCGTTAATATTTCAGTGTGTACCAAATTCAAGGGTTAACTGCACCCCGTCTCCAGGCGGTGTAAATAGACGAGAACAATTGAACGATTCCTATTGTGATTGAATGCTCGTATGTGCTTACTATATTTTGTTTAGGAATTGGCTTGTACATTGAGATTCCACGTATCTACAGAATACTTATTATTTCAATATATTTACGACTACTATATCAACATCGTATCCCATAATCAAATGTTATCAGATATAGGTCCCTAGACTTAAGTGTCTTCTTTCTTCAAAAACTATACATATTTGTTGTTGTGACAATATTATATTTTTGCGACAATATTATTATAACATCATAGTAAAAAATATGGCAGTTCGTTACTACACTGACTCTACATCCTTTATATTTGCAAAAGAAAATCTCCAACCTTCAATTTCATCAAAGATAACCTCTCTCTATCATCGGCTCACTTTCACTTCCTGAAATGCCGTCGAGTACACAAACATACATACACAAACACATACATATCGGATGGCAGTAAATATAAAGCACTGTAGTAGTTTTTCCAATGTGTCGAGAGGAGGGTATCGCGGGCGACGCAGCATCCCGCCGTCTCTATGGCAACGCGATAAAACCTCGCCTTTTCATAGCCTCGGTACAGTATACGTAGCGGTCTCAGAATATTTTCAGAGTTTAACTTTATTACAAAAATATGGGAAGCTATTTACGATACTCCGTCACGAATTTGATTTTATTATAGGATTAATATTGAATAGACTGGTATCTTTATATAGTATAGGTAGTATCTTCAGGACAAGAAATATATTAATATTTTTTTTAATACAAAATGGTAAGTACAATACGTATATTCAGGCAATGTTGTAAAGTAACTGAGTGTATCTCTACTTGCTGGCCTTCATGATCTTGATTTTAAAAAAGTACAAACCATGTTGATCGCTCGCTACGTAATAACGTGGTTTTATATAGGTATATCCAGGAAGAAAACAACCTCTATTGCAAGACAGCACTTTTACCTATTCATCTGAATGCTTTCCTTATACTGTATTAGGTACTCTTTCAAATCTAAAAGCGCTTGTGCTCTCGAAGGCGAGTAGTTTCCAATTGACAATATACCTACTGGTAGAGATGGGCAATCGCTCGCGGCCTGTAAGGGCCTTTCCCTCCCGCCACCCCAAGAATTTAGCTAAAAATAACAATATTACCCTGTTATACTGACTGGTGTTATCTAGCGTAATGTTATTTGGAAAAGAAACGTTTCTCTAGTAACTGATATAAGTAATGAACCATTTTGAAGACAATGGAAATCTAGTAGTAGGTACTCGTAGTAGTAACTTGAATAGATATTATAAAATATAGGAGATATTAAAATCTTTTAAAAGACATTCATCGTCAAATTGAGTGGGCTATTCAGCCGCAACCTTAGTCGTTAGTCGTTAGTTTTTAGTTAGGTACATACGATTAGATAGCAAATCCTCAGAAAAGTCTTAGTGAATGCTTGGTTCAGCTTTTATTACGATCAATGCACTACCCCTCTTACTCAACTGAAAGTTTATTAGAGAACATGGCTCATACATACTAGCGCGTACGTAATGACATCCCTAGCAGACCTCTTTCGAGCACAATCAACATACAAAGACATTACGCGGGCATCACTTCATTGTGGGCACCGGTCTAATTGTAAGTACACTCTTGGGCGCCATCAGGCGCTCAGCGCTCCGTCGGGTAGGCGTGTGCCACTAATCTTCGACCCCTACATACCAATACGCTGGCAGCAATCTCACACAACTTTCGCTTCTATGGACAACACCGCAAAGTCTAATCTCAATCAGAAAAATAAAGTCGTATTTGCAAACGTAGCGAGGGTTAACGCACACTATCAACTCATTAAATTGCATCGCCTTTTTAATGAGTCTGAAAGTGAACAAAGGATATTGTGCGCGATTACATTAAGTACCTAGTTGTAGTGTTAGAGGTAAGATAGTCTGTTTTCAACTATTTTCACTGTGTTTGTTGATTCCAATTAGTTGTGAAACGGGAAAATACTTTTAGTACTTTTCTGCTTACAAAGCGCTGAAACAGCTCGCTACAACAATTATAGGATAAAAGAATCCGCATTTACTAACTCCAGATAGCACCAGGATGCGGATGCGATTCGGACACGAATAATATTGAACGCACAGTTACATACATAATTGAATATTTTGTCCAAATCAAACATTTATCAACGTACAAAATTTTGTTCTTACAGCGAAATAACAACAACGATAACAAGTAAATCATTTGAGGAAGGCTCGTTGCATAGAGGCAATAAATATTGAGTGGAGGACGCATAATATGCTTATATAAAATGTTATACCTACAAGATACTTATTACATGGTTGCCTCATATTTACTGGATGAATACGCTATAAAGTGATATCACGTGATCGTTTTCGGCCGGGTAATAGTTATAAATTACCCGGGTAGTTTATAAAAGCCGGTTAACCCGAGGTAAGCGGACAAGGCGTATAATTTATTATTGGGAAATTCGCGTACTTTCATACGCGATGCTGTGGATAATTTTATTATATAGGTACCTATACGCATTGTTACACGGACAAATTGAGTTAATTGAGTACAAATAAACAAAATGGTACATGTTAAAAAGCCATGGTGGCCGAGTGGTTTAAGTGGTCACCTTGAAAGAAATAAATACAGATTCAATCCTAGGTAGTCTACACTAAGGAGATTTTTTTCAAGCATTATAGTGTATCATCACACAAGGGATTTTACGGTAAAAAAAACGGTACGGTTACTCAGTCGACACGGCGACCGACTCGTAACAAAACGTTAAGATACAGTTAATTTACGCTTAAACCGTAAGTCGCTGTGGTTTCAAACTTAGTATGTTGCTCTTTCACGGCATAGCGGCTGAACCGATTCTAGCAGAAAAATATTGTAGCTACTTTTTCGAACCCCACGCGGGCGAAGCCGCGGGCATAAGCTAGTATTATCATAAAGCAAGTTCAGAGCTTCTCAGAAGACAGAGATAATGGGCCCAAAACTAAAACCATTCTAAATATGAACACATACATCGTTCCTTCCATTTTCATTCATCGCTCTTTGGATACATGCTCGTCTGTTCAGGATTTGTAGTTTTTGATGAACTTTCTGATTAAAGGTTAATAACGTAACTTTTTACTTAGTCACGTTCCACATTTGTGGAAAAAACATTTCGTACCTTCATAAATAAACAGATGACAATAACCTTTAATTAATCTTTACGAAAGCAGTTTGAACACAAATCTTTACGCAGACTCAATATTTTTAGGATTGTGAGAAAAAGTAATACCTGACTTTGAACTTTTGTGTTAAGATTACGTCTGTGCTGTAAACTCAAATCCTCAATTTAAATTTACACCCAAATAATATATTTATCTATTCATTTCAAACACATAGAGAAGGTTACCAATGAAAATATATGGAGCTCTAACTGTACCACACTGTATCATATCCGCGAGAGGGTCTTGAGTTATTGTAACGGCTGTACGCTCACTGACAAAAATACTGTACGAACTGACATGCAACTGTCAGTTTTTTTGTATTTATGTAGAATATCTTCGATGAAACAAAATCGCACATGGATATCAAGGCTAACAGGTATTCATTTTACTACCTACTTAAGTTAGAAAAAAATAGTAGAAGTTTCCCAGCGGCCTCCCCTTCCATATTAAAAATGGACTTTTGCAACATCAGGGGACTTCATTCTAATCTAAATGCAGTCCACCAACACCTTGAGACGACACAGCCGACTCTGCTATTTCTGACGGAGACGCAGATATCCTGCCCTGATGATACATCGTACCTGAACTACCCCGGGTACAAGATGGAACACAATTTTGTGCGCCGCGCCGGGGTATGTATGTACTTCCGGGAGGATATTTGCTGTCGACGTCTCCACGGCCTTGAAGACAGAGACCTGTCAATTTTGTGGGTGCGCGTAGACTATGGTGGCAACACCCGAATCTACGCGTGCCTTTACAGGTCCTATAGCGGTGACACAGACACAGTTCGCCTATTTGAGCACCTGCAATCGACAACGGACAAAGTACTTGAGCAGTACCCCTCCGCGGAGTTGGTGGTTTTAGGAGATTTTAACGCTCACCATGTTGAGTGGCTTGGCTCTCGGTCCACTGACTGCGCGGGGAGGGCTGCTTACGAGCTTGCCCTGGCTTATGGCTTCTCGCAGCTGGTACACGAACCAACCAGAATACCTGATATCGAGGGCCATACAAGCTCTTTACTGGACCTTCTGCTGACCACGCGGCCGGACAGCTATTCCATCTCGGTGGGTGCGCCACTTGGCACATCCGACCACTGTCTGGTCCGGACGCAAGTGCCGTGCGCAAAGGCCGAAGTGCCCCGACCCCCGGGGCGGCGGCGCATGTGGCACTACAAGGCAGCAGACTGGGATGGATTGCGTGAGTTTTACGCATCGTACCCGTGGAGGCAGATCTGCTTTGCATCAGAAGATCCAGACCCCTGTGCAGCAGCCGTCGCTGAGACAATACTGGCGGGAATGGAATGCTACATCCCAAACTCGCTAGTAGCTACAGGGGTAAAGAAACAGCCGTGGTTTAATAAGCCCTGCAAGGAAGCTAAATTATCCAAGCAAGCCTTGTATGAGGCGTGGACCACGGCTCGATCCAATCTGGACCCCAACATATCTGATGCAAAGCGGAAACTTAATGCTGCCTCGAGGCACTGTAAGCGAGCGATTGCCAGGGCGAAATTCGATTTCGTCAGCAGAATTGGTAAGAGACTCGCTAGCTACCCTTCTGGCAGCCGTGCTTTTTGGTCCCTTGCCAAGGCTGCTGAGGGAAACTTTTGCCAGTCGTCCCTACCACCACTCCGTAAGCCGGATGGTAACTTGGCCCACAGTGCCAAAGAGAAAGCGGATCTATTGGGCTCTCTCTTTGCCTCGAACTCGACTATGGATGACGGAGGCGCCACACCGCCAACTATTCTGCGGTGTGAGAACTCTATGCCGGAGATAAGCATAACCCAACGGGAGGTCCGGCGGGAGATGCTGTCTCTGGACGTCCATAAGTCGAGCGGGCCAGACGGTATTCCGGCAGTGGTTAAGGGAGGGAGGGCACAACCAAGGGAGGGAGGGCACAACGGTTAATTCCCGTTCGAATTCGGAGCAGCCCAACTGGTACCATTACCTCCACCTTACAGAAGATCGCAGCTAAATGGCATTACCCTCGGGTGTGTCGTGTTCCTGTGGTGAGTAAGGTCGCCAGGCTCCAAGAGGAAGCGGTGTGTCGGCAGCACAGGACCAGTGGTGCAATTCCGCCGTGGTGGTGACCAGGCGCGGCATGTCGGTGCGGTTGTTAGGGAGACCCGGTGAAACGGCTGTCCGCTGGCCGCCCGCATATAGTAGGGGTCCCGAACCCAGGGATCACCTAATCTCCGCCCTGGGAGGCTGACCTGCACATGTGTGTAAAGTCCTTGGTGTAGTGGTCGTGCCGGAGGAGGAGACCGGAGTGGACCCGGCCGCTGCATCAGGGGGGGATCGGGGGCCCTTCCGACTTCCGCTCCGGCAATCCGCACTACCTGTACATCACTGCGGCGGATTGAGACTGCGCTTTGTCCTCTTTGATGCCGACACAACGATTCCTCTTCTTCCTTTTCAGCACCCTTAGAAATCTAAAATGGCCAAATTTAAAAATAGTAGAAGTTTCCCAGCGGCCTCCCCTTCCATATTAAAAATGGACTTTTGCAACATCAGGGGACTTCATTCTAATCTAAATGCAGTCCACCAACACCTTGAGACGACACAGCCGACTCTGCTATTTCTGACGGAGACGCAGATATCCTGCCCTGATGATACATCGTACCTGAACTACCCCGGGTACAAGATGGAACACAATTTTGTGCGCCGCGCCGGGGTATGTATGTACTTCCGGGAGGATATTTGCTGTCGACGTCTCCACGGCCTTGAAGACAGAGACCTGTCAATTTTGTGGGTGCGCGTAGACTATGGTGGCAACACCCGAATCTACGCGTGCCTTTACAGGTCCCATAGCGGTGACACAGACACAGTTCGCCTATTTGAGCACCTGCAATCGACAACGGACAAAGTACTTGAGCAGTACCCCTCCGCGGAGTTGGTGGTTTTAGGAGATTTTAACGCTCACCATGTTGAGTGGCTTGGCTCTCGGTCCACTGACTGCGCGGGGAGGGCTGCTTACGAGCTTGCCCTGGCTTATGGCTTCTCGCAGCTGGTACTCGAACCAACCAGAATACCTGATATCGAGGGCCATACAAGCTCTTTACTGGACCTTCTGCTGACCACGCGACCGGACAGCTATTCCATCTCGGTGGGTGCGCCGCTTGGCACATCCGACCACTGTCTGGTCCGGACGCAAGTGCCGTGCGCAAAGGCCGAAGTGCCCCGACCCCCGGGGCGGCGGCGCATGTGGCACTACAAGGCAGCAGACTGGGATGGATTGCGTGAGTTTTACGCATCGTACCCGTGGAGGCAGATCTGCTTTGCATCAGAAGATCCAGACCCCTGTGCAGCAGCCGTCGCTGAGACGATACTGGCGGGAATGGAATGCTACATCCCAAACTCGCTAGTAGCTACAGGGGTAAAGAAACAGCCGTGGTTTAATAAGCCCTGCAAGGAAGCTAAATTATACAAGCAAGCCTTGTATGAGGCGTGGACCACGGCTCGATCCAATCTGGACCCCAACATATCTGATGCAAAGCGGAAACTTAATGCTGCCTCGAGGCACTGTAAGCGAGCGATTGCCAGGGCGAAATTCGATTTCGTCAGCAGAATTGGTAAGAGACTCGCTAGCTACCCTTCTGGCAGCCGTGCTTTTTGGTCCCTTGCCAAGGCTGCTGAGGGAAACTTTTGCCAGTCGTCCCTACCACCACTCCGTAAGCCGGATGGTAACTTGGCCCACAGTGCCAAAGAGAAAGCGGATCTATTGGGCTCTCTCTTTGCCTCGAACTCGACTATGGATGACGGAGGCGCCACACCGCCAACTATCCTGCGGTGTGAGAACTCTATGCCGGAGATAAGCATAACCCAACGGGAGGTCCGGCGGGAGATGCTGTCTCTGGACGTCCATAAGTCGAGCGGGCCAGACGGTATTCCGGCAGTGGTGCTTAAGCAGTGTGCTCCTGAACTGTGTCCTGTTTTGACGCGCCTATTCGCGCTTTCCTACTCCACCCAAAAAGTCCCAACTTCGTGGAAGACCGCCCACGTGCACCCAGTGCCCAAAAAGGGCGATAGATCAGACCCATCGAATTACAGGCCGATCGCCATCACCTCCCTCCTCTCCAAAATTATGGAGCGAGTGATTAACACGCAACTCCTGCGATATCTAGAGGGTCACGGTTTGTTGAGTGACCAACAGTATGGCTTCCGCCACAGTCGCTCAACGGGTGACCTTCTAGTATATCTCACGCACCGTTGGTCACTCGCCATTGAGAGTCAAGGTGAGGCATTAGCTGTTAGCTTGGATGTGGCGAAAGCGTTCGATCGGGTCTGGCATCGCGGTCTTCTATCGAAGCTTCCATCCTACGGACTGCCAGAGGGATTATGCAAATGGGTCGCCAGCTTTCTGTCCAGCAGATGCATAAGAGCCGTCGTTGACGGTAGCTGCTCCGAAAGCATGGAAATTAATGCTGGCGTCCCGCAAGGCTCTGTGTTGTCCCCGACTCTGTTTCTTCTGCATATTAATGACATGCTTTCTATTGAAGGCATTCATTGCTATGCAGACGACAGCACTGGGGACACTTACTACACGGGCCGTGCTAATCTCCCTCGTTCCACTGTGGAGGAAAGTCGCGAACGACTTGTGTCTGAAATCGAGAGTACACTTCGCAGTGTCTCCGATTGGGGTCGACTAAACCTAGTCCACTTCAACCCCACTAAGACACAAGTTTGCGCGTTCACCGCAAAAAAAACTCCATTCGCTGTGGCTCCACAATTCCAGAACACTCCCCTGAACATCTCGGAGAGCATTAGGATCCTTGGGGTCGATATTTCTAGCGACGTTCAGTTCCGTGGTCATTTAGAGGACAAGGCTAAGCTGGTGTCGAGGAAGCTCGGTGTACTCAACAGAGCTAAGCAGTACTTCACACCGCAACAAAGGCTGCAACTTTATAAGTCGCAAGTTAGGCCACATATGGAGTACTGCTGCCACCTGTGGGCTGGAGCCCCTGGATACCAGCTTGGGCCTTTTGACGCGGTTCAGAAACGCGCCGCTAGAATTGTCGACGATCCCATGCTCGCAAGCGGCTTGGAATCACTAAGTCTGAGGAGAGACTTTGCCTCCCTGTGTGTGTTCTACCGCTTGTATAACGGGGAGTGTTCTGCAGAATTGTTCGATATGATGCCCACTTCCACCTTCTACCACCGCACCTCTCGCCATCGACGGGGAATTCATCCCCATACCTTGGAACCACAAAGGTCTCGCACTGTGCGCTACCAAAGAAGTTTTCTTCCGCGAACGCTCAGGCTGTGGAATGAGCTCCCCGTTGAGGTTTTCCCTGGAGAGTACAGCATGGAGTTCTTCAAGAAGGGTGTGAAAAGATTCCTGCAGGGTCGGCAACGCGCGAGTGATACCCCTGGTGTTGCAAGCGTCCATAGGCGGCGGTAACCGCTTACCATCAGGCGGACCGCATGCTTGTTTGCCACCCAAGTGGTATAAAAAAAAAAAAAAAAAAAAAAAAAGTGGTGCTTAAGCAGTGTGCTCCTGAACTGTGTCCTGTTTTGACGCGCCTATTCGCGCTTTCCTACTCCACCCAAAAAGTCCCAACTTCGTGGAAGACCGCCCACGTGCACCCAGTGCCCAAAAAGGGCGATAGATCAGACCCATCGAATTACAGGCCGATCGCCATCACCTCCCTCCTCTCCAAAATTATGGAGCGAGTGATTAACACGCAACTCCTGCGATATCTAGAGGGTCACGGTTTGTTGAGTGACCAACAGTATGGCTTCCGCCACAGTCGCTCAACGGGTGACCTTCTAGTATATCTCACGCACCGTTGGTCACTCGCCATTGAGAGTCAAGGTGAGGCATTAGCTGTTAGCTTGGATGTGGCGAAAGCGTTCGATCGGGTCTGGCATCGCGGTCTTCTATCGAAGCTTCCATCCTACGGACTGCCAGAGGGATTATGCAAATGGGTCGCCAGCTTTCTGTCCAGCAGATGCATAAGAGCCGTCGTTGACGGTAGCTGCTCCGAAAGCATGGAAATTAATGCTGGCGTCCCGCAAGGCTCTGTGTTGTCCCCGACTCTGTTTCTTCTGCATATTAATGACATGCTTTCTATTGAAGGCATTCATTGCTATGCAGACGACAGCACTGGGGACACTTACTACACGGGCCGTGCTAATCTCCCTCGTTCCACTGTGGAGGAAAGTCGCGAACGACTTGTGTCTGAAATCGAGAGTACACTTCGCAGTGTCTCCGATTGGGGTCGACTAAACCTAGTCCACTTCAACCCCACTAAGACACAAGTTTGCGCGTTCACCGCAAAAAAAACTCCATTCGCTGTGGCTCCACAATTCCAGAACACTCCCCTGAACATCTCGGAGAGCATTAGGATCCTTGGGGTCGATATTTCTAGCGACGTTCAGTTCCGTGGTCATTTAGAGGACAAGGCTAAGCTGGCGTCGAGGAAGCTCGGTGTGCTCAACAGAGCTAAGCAGTACTTCACACCGCAACAAAGGCTGCAACTTTATAAGTCGCAAGTTCGGCCTCATATGGAGTACTGCTGCCACCTGTGGGCTGGAGCCCCTGGATACCAGCTTGGGCCTTTTGACGCGGTTCAGAAACGCGCCGCTAGAATTGTCGACGATCCCATGCTCACAAGCGGCTTGGAATCACTAAGTCTGAGGAGAGACTTTGCCTCCCTGTGTGTGTTCTACCGCTTGTATAACGGGGAGTGTTCTGCAGAATTGTTCGATATGATGCCCACTTCCACCTTCTACCACCGCACCTCTCGCCATCGACGGGGAATTCATCCCCATACCTTGGAAACACAAAGGTCTCGCACTGTGCGCTTCCAAAGAAGTTTTCTTCCGCGAACGCTCAGGCTGTGGAATGAGCTCCCCGTTGAGGTTTTCCCTGGAGAGTACAGCATGGAGTTCTTCAAGAAGGGTGTGAAAAGATTCCTGCAGGGTCGGCAACGCGCGAGTGATACCCCTGGTGTTGCAAGCGTCCATAGGCGGCGGTAACCGCTTACCATCAGGCGGACCGCATGCTTGTTTGCCACCCAAGTGGTATAAAAAAAAAAAAAAAAAAAAAAAAGTTGTTTATCTGTGTTTATAGAGTATTCGTTTTAGTAGTATATCGTAGGTATACCTAACTAATATTCCAAAGAGCAAAGATTTGATTGTTTGATATGATTAAACTCAAAAACTATTTGATTGATTTTAAGAATTCTTTCACCATTCGAAAGCTACGTTTTTACCAAGTAACATATAACATTTATTATTTTGTATTTGGTGTGTTACTTATTTATTTTTATATTTAAGATAATTTCAACCATATTTTCCGAAGAACATAGTCCATTTGTTACTGGCGCTTATTAATAATTGGACACAAAATTTATATGACATTACTACAGTTTCAGAATAATACACTTATCATTAAACATGAACAAATCACGTACAATCATGAATTCTGTATTCGACAGTACTACACATTTTATATTCGCGATCCTTGCCGGGTATTTATCACCGAGAACTTTTCATGCAAATATATGAACACGTCTATATAAGTTTGTTGATAAAATGTGACCCAATCATATTTATTGAATTCTCTTTTCTGGACACATATTCACTCAGGCTTAATAAATATTGGGTCTTATATAAAATGAAAAAGTAACATTGAATACATAACCGACTGATCCTAAAGTAGGCGCATACTAAAATTTACAGATAGATAACGATTCCATCGTCCTTTCTCAAGTACGACTATACATACTTAGGTCTTTGAATTCCTTCTAAACGTATGCAGCTCTCAGTGTTTTACTCTCGAGGTTTGTTTAGTCGCAGTTCTTAAGATCCGAAAAACTCATTGGTATAGTATGGGTGTCAATTTGTAATCTTTATTTTAATTAATTTAAATAGATCAAAATATACACATTATCAACTGAAATCACTAATAGCATCTTCGGACATGGACACCCGGGATGGATGTCGGGCATATACATGTCTATTGCATTAACATAACGTTTACACACCGAAGAAACAATAACGGAAGCTAACGGAAAGGTACCTTGCCGAAAACCAAAACATAAACGTTATATCGGCGATCGTACCAAACTGCTCTATCAAAATATAACGACCGCGATAAAAACGATGGAAAAGAAACCAAACGTTTCCGACGAATTTCCAAAGATCGTACAATAACCGTACACCCATCCTTGTCTTACATAAGTTATCATATATTTCTTTCTTATTCTAGCTAGAGTTCTTCATTTTATAGGCGAGTCGATATTATTTGGACGGCTCCACAAGATATGAGTGCTAAATATTTTATGATGTCCACTACAGACACGAGGTTTGAAGTCTAACACGAGCCCCTACTTGGTCCAGCCTTGGATATCAAACACGCACATTATAATGATATCATGTGAGCGTTATTCGACTGTCACTATGAAAAATCCGGTACCGATGTAAAGGATACAAATACTCATAGCGCCGAAAAGGGTCCGAATCACAGCTAGAAATTACTCGATCTACTTAATTACATCTCAGTTTTTTGTCACGTTTGTCTCTACAAACTGTCTTGGTGTAATGTCATTAATCTTAGGAGGCTGGCAGTGCAGCAAACGACCTCCCGTTAAGACCCTCCACGAGCTGGGTGCCCCGTAATATGCTTATACAGCAAGACGGAGGAATAACTAAATACCAAAAGCGTGCAAGCCAAACAGAACCTTCCATTAATTGCTATTAGAATCATTAACGCGTGTACCGACCATCGTGGCTTGTAACCTTTAGCGTCGCCGCCAAATGGAAAATAAGAAAATAAAGAAATCCTAGCGCGAGAAAAAAGGTAGTACGTAAGATGTATTTTTTTGCAGAGGAGCGTGTCGGTAGCATTGTTAAATATATCGTCCAATCAGTATCTCGGAACGACGAGGAATTAGCGTTTGGAAGTGAACGACGCTGCGACGAATCCCGGTCTACCCTTTTATGCGGCGCGGCGTAATAAAAAAAAGAAATTCTTATTTGAATTTGGAAGACGAATTAAAAAGAAAATGAATTCTCCTCTAATTTAAACAGAGCGAGATTCTAGACGATTTTCGGGCATTAGGGAGGGTTTAATTAATGCATCGGAGTTGAAAGTCTGACGGGTAGACTAAGCTTTATAATTTATACGTAGGACGTGGACGTGACGTAGGACGTGGAAATGTGCAAAACTTCTTTCGAACGAATTGTGTATGAAATTCCATTTACGAATATTGAATTTATCAATAACAAGTTGTCCGACCGAGGTTCTCTTCGCCCGTACCTTTATGATTACAATGGTAACAGTAGCTTAAGTCTTTAGTTTTAGAGATCTCGTGATGGTTCAATCAGTCATATTGAAATATATAATTGTAAAATCCATTTTGGATAAGACTTATATAAAATTTTGTTCTTACTCCGAGCGAGTAAGTTGCGTCATAAATAATTTTGCTAATATACATTTTAATTGAATTGGGTGTATAGTTTTAGAGATCTTGTAATCTCAGTGATATTTTGCTTTTATATCTATACATATGTATTATCATGTATTACAATATATAATCTATTATGTATTATCCAGATGAATAACCTTCATAACCCAAAAGTGGAAATATGAGGTAAAAGCCTTCCAAAAATTATTTTGTACAATTCGATATCCCAAAAACTAATCACGGATAAGAGTGACCTCTCCCCACATTGATCCTTAGCCATCGAGAAGGTTGCGAAGGCACTTCGTCTTCATTCGGGAATCCCTTTAAGGACTCGTATCAGTTGTAATGAAAGCTAATTCTTTCATTAACTCCCCGTGACAACGGGAAAAATTGTAAGTCCAACGAAAACAAACGAACGATGGATGTAAATAGGTATATAGATCTTGTTTTTCGATTTCAGTGTATCGCACATTGAGTATGAATATCCTACTAATATTATAAGTGCGAGAGTTTTAGGGCATGTTTGCTCCTCTTTCACACAAAAATTACTGAACGACATTGGATGAAATTTCGGGGATTACAATTAGTGAGAAGCCGTGAGGATATATATAATAATATGTAATCTGGTAGTTGCAGAAGTATGACCATTCAACGTGCGAGACAGCTGGACTTATCATATTGAAATATATTGATATCACGATTTTTCTTTAAAATACTTTATTTCTACTCACATAAGTGAAATAAATGAGCATCAAAAATATTGTATCAATATCCAATAAAGATGTGAGTTTATCATCGTGCACCCTACACGTAAAACTAGCAATATAAAGTGAAAATTGGATTTACACCTGACAATTGGAGAAGGCATCTCCATCAAGGCGACCCCAGCGACATGTTTGCCGAAATACACTTTAAAAGCACTTTCTATTCTTATGGTAGGCGGAGATGATTGTATCGTGTTGTGATCAAAATCGCTACTCAATTTTTGGGGCAAAGATACTCGAGGAGATTTTCCGAGAAAACTAACAGTTTGAAGGTTAAATAGGGTCAAGATGTATAAAAAATATTATATGGCATATGTAAAATAAATATATTAGTGTATTTAGTAGGAGCCGATGCTTAAGCAAAGCTTTAAGAATAGATGCTAATAATTCCTAGTAGCTATATAAAGTGTAAGTGCACTTTTAAATTGTATCATTGTGGTCCATTTGATCAAACTTTGGAACAGTGGAACATTTTACTTAGTAAACCTACGCAACTTACGCAAGTAACTTACGCAAAGCGAATACTTAGTACAAGCGCTAAGTAAAGTCTATTGCCTTGCCTTGATTGATATGGAATTTGAAGCATAATACTCGACTACAAACGATACACAAACAGACAAGCGCTCCGCCGTAATGCAATTTACAAAGCAGCAATCACGAGTGCTAGCCACATTGTTGTATAGTCGCCGTCAAAGAGCCAAAGGAATGAAGCTCACTGTGCCTTAATAATTAATTGGCGCTTAAACGCGCTGACGTCTTGCCCTAGCTCCGGAGGGGGTACTAACTACTCTTGTGCATACGCTGCGTATATGCCACCTTGTTGTTGCTTATATTACATTTGAAGATGGTAACATTTCGTTTATTAATTGACTAGATGTACCCCGCGGTTTCAACCGTGCAAAATTTGATTTAATTGGTAGACTTTTATCTGCTATGTGATAGATAATCTATCTCTGTGTAATTTCGAAATTTCATTCAATTCCGATCAGCAGTTGTGGTGTGAAAGAGGAGCAAACATCCCTGCAAACTTTCACATTTATTATATTTGTTGAAAAAAAAAATGAATCGTCAACGTTCAATGTGGGTACCATTTAGTTTATAGAGTCTATCGGTATGATGTTTCACACTCAACCGAAACGATAATAATATAAACTTCAAAATATGAGCTTGTTAATGACTACAATCAAGTTAATGGACACACGAACATGGTAATTGAAACGCGTATGATTCGTAAACCGCAATTAGTTAAACGTAAAATTGAAGAAAATTGAAGCGTTCATCAATCAAGTAAAAAGACCGTGATTACAAATCTAGATAACTAAGGAAATGGGGCACTCGTGTAATGGAATTTAAGTGTTGTTTTGGTTTTTAGGCATCTCTTTTATGACAGTATGTTTGAACTCCAAAGCATAAGACCTTCATCTGCGCGCCCTACCGTCCTTGTATTGTAAATAATAGCTTAACCGCTTAAATGAGGTACAGACTTCTACAATTGGTAGGAATGCGCCTTGAAAAGGCTAATGCAGGATGATATTTAGTATGCTATTTCGTGGCAACGAATGTACTGAGGGTCAAATCTATGTATATTATAGTACACATTTAGGTACCAACGAAATTTGCCTTGTGTATCCTGTGAACTAACCTCGTACATACATACATTACTCATACATGTGGCTAGGCTTTGTTATAATAACTTGTAATGAAATATTTAGCATTAATAAGTGTAATACGTTAATAAAAAGTAAAAATAAACACCGTATCCAAATATGGTTTACGCTCCGAGACTATAGTCACTGAACAATTTGTTTGCCATCTGACCCCAACTCACGCGATGTCATCATAAAAGCAACAATTAACGTTAGTTTGTTTTACTACAAACTAAGTACTGGGTGTGTTTGTCTTCAGACGAGATGTCACGCTCGAATACTTATTAAAACTTAATGATGCTTTAACATTACTAATTTTCGAAGCATTTTCTGTTACCGGTCCTAGTAATTAATATAACTTTAGAAATACTCCATTTTATATATTTCTTATTAATAAGTACTACCAATATTATTTAAGCCTCTCCAATATAGGCATATTACAGTTGAATTTTCGACGAACAGAGTCAAAGAGAGCGGATGATAAAACCCCGTCACTAATTAAATGGGCTCGAGACGTCCCATTCTTAATAGATTTGTCGCTAATATGAAATAATTTTGCTCTACGTAATATCAAACGTCGGAATGAAATTAAAATGTTGGGATATAGATTAAATTGCCGCTGCAAATTTGCACGCTTTTAATTTAACGTATAATATATGGCAAAAATAAGGTGGGAATAAATTCGCTCTGTAGATTAGATTCAACATCCGAGTGTTCTAGTTGCAATTCATCATTATTATTCCAGACAATTTATCAAGCGGTTGGCTTGCCGCGCCCGACCGGATCGCACATTCTAACGAGATGGTGAATTTTCACCGAATAATTTGCGATCCGACGAATCACGTATTGGAATCCGGAATGAAGTCTAAATTGTGATAGAAGACCTGAACATGCCAGAATAAAAGTAGCACTGAGAAAATATCAAGTAATCGATCTAGGATAAACCATTCTATAGATATTGGCAAATTATTCCAATGCGAGGGCATAAAAACGTAAAAGTTCATGAGATTCTTTCTCGTCACTTCAGTTCACAGAAATTGAGGGTCGATAAGATTACCAAGGCTTATTACTGCGACTTTATCATATTTCAATTTACGATCGTCACCCGGACTTATCGAGTAGAAAAATCGAGGGGTACGGAATGCCAATGAACATAAATCATAAACGATATGTCTCATTAATGAGCAGTTTGATTTATTTTATAGGCAAAATTCTGCAAGAAGATCTACATAAATAGTAACATACGCTTAACAAAATAAAATAAAATTACCATGTTAATTGCACTGAATGTTAAAACGTAGCATTAAATTCATAAGCTCTGAAGTTAGACGCTTAATATTACATAGGAATTATAAGCTGAACAGTGGCATTAGATAAGTCGGTGGGCAAGAAAATGCTTGGTCGGAGGGAATAAGAAAACGGTCCTAGTTGTTAAGTCTTGCACAGTTTCTGTCGCTATCTCGGGGATAAGAAGCCTAATCACCAGTCGTCGTGTCTGTATCGAGCCGAGCGAGGCGCGCGAGTATTCCCCAAGGTATGCTTTTGGGACCAGTTTTCTTTTTTGGTTTACATTACACTGTAAGTGTGCCGAATTCTTTTGTTGCGCCCTCGCTTTTTGTACAGATTTGCCTGATTTGTATTGTATTTGCTTACGTTTGCATAGATTTTGCAAAATAATGGCTTCTTTCAAATAAAATTCATCATTCGATTATCCTGAACTTGTTATACGTAAATATCGTAGCGCTAATATGTTTAAGGTAAAATTTTCACCTTATTCGAAAACAAAGAAAACCTAACGCCATAAATAAGGATACTTATAAAGTTATAGAAACTTTCTCATTGTAACTGCAAGCCGAACCGCTCCGAGGTCGCGCACGAATAAACTTGTAGTTGGAAACTATTTGTAATATAAATTTATGATTCAACGTTAACACTTGCTTTCTGCGCCCAATATCAACGCTTTCACGCTATAACTAAATTAAACCATAATAAAAGACTACTTAAGTATTAAATGATCTAATAACATTCTTGGAGTGGAGTGTTCTTAAATTAAAAAGGAATTTAAGTAAAAAATAATTTACTCATCGAAAAGGAGAAAAACCTTTGGCGCCGCGTCATATCTAACGAGAGTAATAGCCGCGATTCCCTTACAACCGTTCGAAGAACTGAAAATTACTTTCAATGGAGCGTTCTTCCTTAATGATCTGATCTGTAAGAACTTAAATACGATATGTATTCAGAAAATGTAATCGCTCAGGTAGTGGTTTTGTCGAAATCTATTCCTTAAATTTAATGGCCATTACAGGCACTGCGTATGAAACTAAATGTGTCATCAAATGACTAGTACAAGAGGGTCATATCAAATTGGAAATCGATTTTGTCGCACCCAAAATAGGGTGTCTAAATCTCATTGTGATATAGATGTCAGCCATATGTCGTATGCTTGTCACATGAGTGAACTTTTTTATAACTCACTGCTTTTACGCCAATTATTTTTTTTGCAAAATATCATTTATGTGGTCAAAACAGCTTAACAACTTTAGTCAGGCAGATCTCAGAAGGATTTTGAGAAGGTAGAGTTTTAATTATGCCACTTTTTACAATTCACCATACAGGGACGTATTATCCTCACGCGTTCTTCAAGAGTCCCCGAAGGGGTAAGCAGAGGTGTATAGGTAGTAGGTACCCACACACCCGCTTTCCGCTAGAGCTATATTTCAGGTGCTAACGTGATAGATGGCGATTTCATTGCCGTTAAAGTCCAGGACGACTATACATGCGCCTTTGAATTTCTTCTCAGTTTCTTCAGTCTCTTCTGTTCATGCCTGTCTGTCGCCGGCGAACGGGTTCGGCCGCCCTGCCAGAACCTAACAAGACGCGAAATCACCTCCACGCGTGTAATTAGGCTTAATTAATTTCTTGTACCATAATCGCTTAAATGTCAAAATCCGATTCCATGCTTTTAAAAATGTATTGCAGCAAAACATGAAATTGTAAAGCACTATAGGACTGGCTTAGTCAATTAATTATATTCCCCTACTCAACATCCATACAGCTTTTAAAAGGCCACCGTTAAGCCTTTAATAGTTATTCCAGTCACAATATGTTTAACGCAACAATCTAGTCGGACGCGAGTGACTACGTCCCCTAATGTGGGCACAACGTTTTAAATCGAACACGACAAAACATCTTAATTATTACGGATCATAAAATTCTTAAGTGATTGCTTGGGGGGCCGATTGCGTGGGCACGAATTGATTTTAAAGGTCCATCATCTAAAGTACCTGCACTTTGTAAGTGCCATAATAAAACAAATATATTATTGAAAGAAACAATTATAGCAGACGTTGGAATGTTTACTTTAACGACAAATAATTCTGTTACAAAAAAAAATTGCATACTTCTACTTCTGGTACTGACTCCAATATTAGACTTTTAAAATCCAGCGATCAATAATCGGTGATAAAATAAATGAATAAGGGATCGTAGTCTTCGTAAATGAGAGGTTCCTATTACCCAAACTGTTTGTTCCTGCTCTTATACTAGAATAAAAATAAGTGCTCCATCCTTAATCTGTCATACGACTATAGAATATATTTTCAAATTATATACCATAACCTAAATAATGATATAAATACGCCACAGACTCATCAAGGCTTAAAAGTAATCTTATCTTCAAAAAACCTTAGACTAATTTTAGAATGTGAAATTATGAAACATGTTTTAATCATCTATAGAAAATTCATAATAATTAAAATAACTAGAAGAAATACATAAATAAAAATTAAAATAACTAGTTAAAATTTCCATAGTAGAACACAGCGTCGCATAAGTGAATAGTAGCGGCCGCGGGCGGGCAGGCAGAGATAATGAAATTGTGTACAGGAGCGCAACGAGCCGCGAGCGTGTCTCGGGCAAAAATCCACTTAACAAATTGCTGCTGATTCGAAGGGTTCTGGATTGTTGCCTGCTTTTACCGTTACGTCAATTATTCGCCGTGTTATCGATACTGAAACGGTTTTGCCATGTTGTTAAGATTTTTGTTTCCGACTGTTGCATTTCAATATCGAATGTAAAGGTTATAGCATAACGCTGAGTATAATCCAAGTAATATCGATACTTGTAATATTCAATGTTATAATTTATTTTAAAGAATATTTTATAACCATTCTCTCTTATTAAACGATTTTTCGCATTCAGTTTCGCATATAAAAAAAGATACCCAATGACTAAAGGGTTTCTGGTAAACAAAGATGAAAACGATAGCGTATAAATTAAACTCCCCGTTATATGCACTTTAATCCATTTGCTAAATAAAAAGGTTATTATGTGCACGTAAAATGATTAAACCACCGAAAAAGGTATCATTTCGCAGGCAACGACGGTGCACAAAAAAGGAGGAATGAAAAAACAAATTGCGAAAAACACGCCGGTAATGAATTTGGAGCTGGGCGTTTCGCACGCAATTGCACAATTTCAATTATCGCATTAGTTTGCGACTGTACGTGCGGGCGCACCCGTCCGATTGGCTGATACAGTATTCCAATCATGTTTTAATAATTTGTATTACTTGTTATTCCACTTTATTGTGTCAATTATGTCAAGCCGTGTCGGCCGAGTGGATCGCAAGTTCGAATCCTGACTGTGTCAATGAGTTTTTCTGAACTTAAGTACAATGATTAGTCACACCAAGAGCTTTATGGTGAAGGAAAACATCGATAGGAAGCCTGCATACGTCCGAGAAGCAATTCAAAGGCGTATGTATAGTCGTGCTTGAGTAACGGCGATGGACTCGTCCTCTGTCACGTTGGCACCTAAAATATAACTTTGGCGGGAAGTTGGGGTGTGGGTGTTACTTATACACCTCTGCTTACCCCTTCGCTGACCCTTGTGGGAAGGCGTGAGGATATGTATTATAATTATTATTAATACTTCATAGAATGTGTGTAGAAATAAAAGCAATAAAAATATTATTTGTATATAAATCCATAAATATTCATCGACAAAAATCACACAAAGACAGCTAATAATGAACAACGCACACGTTTGGGTGCATTTTAATGTACATCAAACGTTGGAAAATCGCAAGTTCATTTGCGGTTAGAAAATTTCCACGATCAACTTCATGCCCCACCGAAATGCAAAGGAAAGTTCGCACACAAAGGCTAGCGTCGATTTTTGTTTCCAAGTTTGAAAAATATTGGATTCCAATGAATTACAATGTGTTAACAGTACCGTGCCAACCGATAGGGCTGTTGATAAATTTTTTTTAGTAATAGTAATTATGTATATTTCATCCACTCGACTGTCTCTTGGGTTGCCTGGAAGAAATCGCTTTTACGATAAGGCCGCCGCCTATTGTGCCTATTACATGTTGCTCTTTGTGTTTTATCATCCTATTTGTTATATAAACGTGTGTGTGTACAATGAAGAATATTATTATTATTATTTTATAGTGGAAAGTTACGTGCAGAAATATATCAAATAGTCAGTTTAGAGAGTATTGAGAGAGGTAGGGCATAACGGGTTTCCCGTTCGAATTTGGAGCTGCCCGACTGGGGCAGGACCTCCACCTTATAGAAGTCCGTAGCCAAATAACACAATTATTTGTGTTGTGTTCCTACGCGGTGAATAAGGTTTCCAGTAATGAGCTCCTTGGGGAGGGGGGAGGATTGTTATATTGTGTTGGCAGCAGAGGGATTAGTCCCATTGTGCGGCCAACACAGTATAACTCTCCGAACACAGAGTGGCAACGCGCAAGTGATACTTCGATATTGCAAGCGTAAATAGGCTGCGGTAACCATTTTCCATCAGGTGGGCCCGTATGCTTGTTTGCCACTCAAGTTTTATAAAAAAAAAAAAAAAAAAAAAAAAAAAAAAAATCCCAAAATGGTGGTAAACAAACTAACGGTTACTGACGCCTATGGACGCTTGCAACACCAGGGGTATCGCTAGTGCGCGCCGATTCAGCATGAATGTTTCACACTCCAAAAGAAAACTCATTTCATTCCATAGCCTAGTGATCGCAGAAGGAAATTTGGAACCGTGCAGTTCGAGACCTTTGTGGATATAAGGTATCTGAAGTAAATTAACGTTTACTCATTAAGGGATTTCAATTAAGGTATGGTTTGAATGTTACTACTTATCATATAATTTCCCTTATTGCTTATGATGGACTTATTTCTTTCAGCCTCAATTTTGATCAGATGGAATAAAATTTACCGACGTCTCGTTCCCTAATTGCATTGCCAACCCTAAATTTCAAATATCGAACGACGTATACATCGAAAGAGAGATATCTATTGAATTCCCGAAAAAGGACGAGAAATAAAAAGCATCAGAGTGCCTCTCGGTGGCACCCTCGGCATCAATAGTACCGAATAGTGCCATTGAAACTTCGATATTTGTCAGCCTGATTAGCTAGCGCACCTCCCGTCTAAATTGTCCTCCAATCTGCTGAATGACTCAGCGTGAGACCAATATTTGGACGATTTTTTCGTGGCTTTTGTTTTTGAAACTGGAAGGTGATTGTGCGGTTTTCAATTAATCGTTTGTTTTGTACCTACTAACATAAAATATAAATGTTGATAGGAATGCAACAGACAATATGATTCACAGAAAACATTTTTATAAGTCTATGATAACTTTAATGCAATTATAGAAGAATACAAAACGATTAAAAATACATCACGAAGCTAATAATATGTCTCCGGTGAAATTGATAATTGATTATTTCGGTATTTTTGACATTTGATAGATGTGACACTTGAAGTTGTCTACGATGTTATGGGGTTTGCGACTAAGGGACTAGAGGCCATGTCAAGGAATTTTGATTTAAAACAAAAATCGTGGTATACTAGCTGAGCTGACCAAAACGTTTGCATAGAAATTCAACCGAAGTACATGATAAAATTCACAATAAGCCGCTGAAAACTGTCGAAAGTTTTTAGTATCGCGAAAATGCATTTGGCACGACAAAGTTTTGAGATTGCCGTCATGCATTCGCTGATGAATCTCTGAAAATGGCGAAGTAAAGTTTCACAAACAAATTCAGCCACGTCTATCTATCGCCTGATATCCTCCGGCCAATTTGCTTTTTATTCCATTGCAATTGCGTTTGATAGATTCTGTTATAGTGAGAGTTTCTGTTAAAATTCTATTCATAGGATTATAGATTCAAAGAGGTTTTTCCTTCCTGTCATCGGTCTTCGTATAATTTATATTTTCTCGTTATGAACATTTTTGGTTCTATATATCAAATGATTTTTTTAGCATTACTATGAAATTAATATAACTAGTTAAAAGATAGTATCACTTACCGATCTATAATTACGGGATCCGATGGTGTTTCATTTCTGTTACCGCAGCTTTTCTTATCACAACACCGACTGAAATAATAATTTTATTTTATTTTACATACTTAGTTTCACTATCAAAGGCATAACATGTGAATTATTATTTCAGTACCTCCCCTTTTTATAAGTCTGTTAAAAATGTTGCGATTCGTCCGACCATGACTCACATGCAGTCTCCCTGCCATAAGATACCTACTGCTACAAGCAAACTATTTAGAAGGTACACAGCACAAGGAAAAAAATCAATATATTACCCGTAAAAGTAGGAAGGGGTCTCGAGATGCGTGTCATTCATACCGCGAAAGATTTATAGTACTCCCTTATAAGTCACGTAGGAAGAATATTGAATTGGAACTTACTAAGGTACAGTGGGAGTGAGACTGCTGCAAGTCTGAGACTTTACATAATTGCGCGGTCCACACATTGTCTTTCTCGTAAAACTATAATCTACTGCGAACTTATTACATTAATATTATACATTACTAGCTGTGCCCGCGACTTCGTCTGCGTGGGATTTAACAAAAAAAATATTCTTCAGTTTCCAAAATAAAAGTCGTCATAGTAATAAAAGTTATTCCTTTTAACATCAGCTATATGCCAGTGAAAGTCCCGTCAAAATTGGGCCAGCCGTTTCAGAGATTAGCCGGAACAAACAGACAGATAGACAGACAAAATATTTAAGCAAAAAGCGGTTATTTTAATATTACAAAAAGACACACCAATTTTATTTATTTGTATAGATTAACAAAAATAATATGAATAAGTTGTTTGGCCCATAATTCAAGCCTAATAAAAAGCTTAGATAACTACTGAAGTTTAGAGGTGAAGTTTAAATTGACTTTTATCTCGTATTAATATTTGTCTTGTAACCTTAATTCTTTGAACGAGTTGTTGTGAGCAAAAAGAGAAATATGAAGAAGAAAATAATTTACATTGACATTTGATAACCTTTATTTGATACTGAAAATATGACTGAAAAGTGTTCTTCTAATATACCATGAAACTAGTTCATACAAAGTAAATAAAAAACAAGTGATATCCACAATAATCTAGCCATGTATACGTTGCGCCCTGCCGGGGCTCCTTGACGCAAAGGCCAAAGACATTGAAAGGACAGACTCCCTAGAGACTCCTCCCCTGAAGACAACTGAGTGGGACGCGCATATCGCGATGAACGAGATACAAATATTGCGTCTAAGGTGGAATAAAATTTTAATTGCTCACACAGACGGCGGCTGTTGTTAAACACGAACACATGGAACCAGAGACGCGTCGGTACGTTCACAAGCGGAAAACCACCCCAAACAAATGATTAAATTAATAAGGACATTCACTTCTTTGTATTTGTACTTGTAACGAACTTGTGAACAATAGACTCGAGTAAATATTTAACCTAGGGCAACAATATCTTATCATAATCCTGTTATAGTTACAAACATTATCTTTAAAGTTTAAAGATGACATTGCATTTCGTGACAGCTTGTAATATTTTAATGACAAATGACTATCATGACATTTCTACGAAATTGTGACTTCTGTGTATTTTGTAAAGGAAGCTTTTGAATTTAGAACTATCTGACACTTCGGCGTAAAAGGAAAAAAATAACTATGACTTTTAAAAAAAAGTTGGAGATGGGTATTATTTATAACTGCTTATTAATCTAACACTTCTATAAAATTTTAGTTAAATATTCAGTGATAGGTTACCTGCACATAACTTCGTGAGTGAGCAAAACCCTGCACATTTCTGGATTCTTGTCTTGGCCTTCGTAGACAATGGGCTAGAACAAAATAAAATATTAAACGTGTGACTAATGTGGGTGGAAAATTAAAACATTCCTTGACAAATTAATTAGCGAACTTAATTAAAATTCACCAGAAGATAAGATAGCCAGTTCGTTCAGATTATTACTTTTTGCTAATGTATGCACCCCATCCCTTGTATAATTGGGTTTTATTATCAAAAATCACAAAAAGTACATTTGCATGAAATAAAAAGATAGATAACATTTGGATATGAACTGTATTGATTTTTCAAAAGGTTTTCAATTTTTGAAGTAGCTTATGACACACACCTTCGTTTGGAGATAAAGGGAGAACGAATAAGGTCTATAAGTCAAGAGGGAATTGGCACTTTACTCTCTCTGCCTACCCTGTGAGGCGTGATGATGTATCTTTGCTTACTTATTAAGAAACCTTTGTGGAGGGCATTAAATATATAACTATACATGTTTAGATAAAACACTACTATATTTTTTTTATGGTATCGATGTAAGTAATTGGACTTTTAGGTGCAGGTATATCCTGGAATTAATCCTACATTATTCTATTCACACTAGATTTTCCCCCGTCCCTCTCGATGTCTCGGAATGAGGAATTATAATATGAAAGTGTATTTTAACGTAACGATATTAGATCGAATCCGCAATGAAGAGATTCGCAAATCAACTGGCGTGAATGAGGGCGTGATTGTAAAGATGAAGAAAGGCATGTTACGTTGGTTTGGACACATAGAAAGGATGAGTGAAGAAAGATTGACGAAACAGATATACAAAGCAAAAGTGTGTGCAAGAAGAGGCAGAGGAAGGCCACGTTCCAACTACCTGGATCAAATAGATCGGACTCTCAAGGACGGGAACGTTAAGAGTACTCGAAACCGACGAGCATGTATGAAGAGTCTGATGAATGTGGACGAAGCGAAAGAGGTATGTAAGTAAGAGAGAACTGGCGCTCTATACTCTCTGCCTACCCCGTTAGGGACTTGGCGTGATGATATGTATTTATGTATGTATGTATGTATTTTTAATAAAAATATTCCCATTTCTTCATTTGTTTTTAAGCCATATTTAGTATTGACTCATTGTTTTTTAGAAATAACCGGAAGGCAAACGCTTGAAATACTCGTACAATTTGAGCTGCTGGAAAACATAGTCAAAGACGGGAGCGTCGAGAGTACTCGAAACCGGCGAGCATGCTCTGAGACTGACGAATGTGGACCAAGCAAAGGGGTACGTAATTCTAGAAAGAACTGGCGCTCTACCCTCCCTGCCTACCACGTTAGGGACTCGGCGTGATAATATGTATGTATGTATGGAAACTTTACTAAGACCAGAGCTCTACCTGAGAAAATATCATTTAGTTAACAATAATTCAACCATATAGAAACACCACAAATGCACAGATACATCAAATAACATGCATTAGTTGCTACCCCAAATCTCTAATACATATCATCCTCGACAAAATATTTAATTGAATATGAAATAGCTTGGTATTATCGTCTTTTGTACGAAGGATTTAGTAGGATTTTGTTTATGTAGGGTTGTGTTAGGTTTTCAAGGGTCATAGGAAAGTATTTAAGCTCAACTTAATGGTTTGGGGTCGGCATCTTCCCATTAGGCGTACACTGGCATTGGCATCAGGTGTAATTGTAAATCAAATATTATCATATAGATTAAGCGCTAAATATTAGTTTAAGTTATCATTCATAAAAGAAATATAACATAATTGAATACGTAATCATCAGAAAAACAACCGCCATTATTTTTCAGCACATGTATGATTCTCATTATCAGCAAATAATAAAACTATCAATAGTCAGAATATTACTTTATATTATTCTGAATTTAAATTATAAATAAAAAAATAGGTGGCATGAAAAGTTAATTCGAAATGAAATGGCTAGCCGTAATCGCTGCCTACCGAGTATGACGACAGCGTGTTGATTCATAAGCCGACGAGAAAGTCGTCCATCTGTCTGGTTAACAGCTGGCTGGGAGGTAGGCTGCATATCGTCGCGCATGAAGTAATATAGTTAGGCCAATTTGTGTGGCATTATCATATATTATCCTCAGGTTATTCTATATTATTTATACAACTTACTAAAATAAGTGGTTTTTTTTAAAGAAATAAAGCTTAATCTAGCGTGTATACCACATATAGATATTTTCTGTTCAATACCATTCCCAGTCGGACAGTTTTCCCCCGGTTATCCCTAGCCGCAGTGGGATGCCCCATACGTCGCATGGGATTCAATCTCTTGGGAATTTCAGAGGATTTAAAAAAATATTTCCGCAATAATTACACGGCGGTGGGGTGGTTAGAGCATGGAAGTTAATTAGGGTGAACAAAGTGTACTTTTTACAGCACAGAGGGGCGTTAAGCGCTAAAACAACATTAAACAACGAAGTATATTGTTAGTTTATAAGTAATTGTAAACTGCAGCAAATTTACATGAATAAATAAATAACAATTTCTGGTTAAAATGGATTTCTGGATAAAACTAGCGTCTTATAAGAGCCTATAGTTTACCAACATATGGTTTTTATATATACACATATTATAAGTTACAAAATGTAAAGCCGTAAGCGAGGGGTAGACACTAATAATCTTCTACAAATTTGAATTAAACCAAAGATAAGGTTCACCAGTATTTAAAATCGAACTGAGAAGTTGAAAATCAACTTGAATGACTGACTGAGTGAATTTTTAAGAGTGAAACAGATGTGTACGAAAGCACAGTAATAGAAGAAAATATTTGTAGTTAGCTTACCCCTTTTTTTTATGAAATAACACATAATCCTGAGCCGTGGTGGCCGAGTGGTTCGAGCAGTTGCCTGCGACGCAAAGGTCGCAAGTTCGAATCCCGACTGTACCAATGAGTTTTTCTAAACTTAAGTACAGTGATTAGTCACACCACGAGCTTTACGGTGAAGGAAAACATCGAGTGGAAACCTGCATACGTCTGAGAAGAAATTCAAAGGCGTATGTATAGTCGTGCTTGAGTAACGGCGATGGACTCGCCATCTGTCACGTTGGCACCTAATATACCTCTGGCGGAAAGTGGGTGTGTGGGTATTACCTATACACCTCTGCCTACCCTTGGGGACCCTTGTGGGAAGGCGTGAGGATATATTATATTATTATTTTATTATAACACATAATCCTGAACTATTAAAGGTATTTTCACATGCACTCAATAATTTACGCAGTCATTTTTTGGTTAAGATTTCCAAAGTCTCATCATACTATTTTTATCAATCATTGTATTCAATGATGAGGGTTACAAATAATTTACTGCGTCTAATAGACAGCGTCCACTTTTGATCATACCTTTACTTACACCAGTACATTGACAATTTTACGAATAAAATAAAATTGCGGATAGTGAAATAAGACATTACATTAAACTCGAGCAGTCTTGTGATTTAAGTTTCTATGCAACGGCACTGCGTTTGCCAGCGTCGTTTACTGAAATATTTTCCTATTATGGCAGTTGTGCATTTTATTTTTATTATATATTTTTTCAAGTACTTTCCTATTTTACATATAGGTACACACATACGTCTTATTTGTAAGGAACTGTTTAGATAATAATATATCCTCGCGCATAATAATATAAAATATACCCAAAGGGGTAGGCAGAGGTATATAGGTAGAACGCACACACCCATTTTCCGCCAGAGGTATATTTTAGTTGCCAACATTTTAGTTGACAGATGGCGAGTCCATCGTCGTAACTCAGGCATGATTATAAGACGACATACGCCTTTGAATTTCTTCTCAAACATATGCAGGTGTATCTCGATGTTTTTCTTCACCATTAAGCTCGTGGTGTAACTAAACACTATACTTAAAATCAGAAAAACTCATTGGTATAGTCGGGATTCGAACTTACAATATTTTTGTTGCAGACAACTACTCGAACCACTCGGTCACCAAGGCGCTTATACACCTCAACGTATAATGCATACACATCTCTAGAACCTGCCTATACCGAACATAAGTCTACATCAATATGTTCCTACACAGTATAAAACATAGGTAGTCGCTTCCAGCCGGTGAATTAAACGTGGGTGAAACCGAGAGTTACGGCTAGTGTAATTTAGCAAACTTATCAAGAAGTCATTTCCCCAACAAAAAGCACCAAATTAATATGTTGTTTGAACATTATTAAGCAAACATAATCAGTGAGGCACGTGCTATGCGCACGCCTTTCTATTCATGCCACTGATTCCTATATGGGATTCAACCAAATCTCATTCGCTGAACCATGAGTCAGTATCTTAAGACTAAACTCAAACAGAGGGTGGTCAGATTGATGCTTTAGATATTGATATGATAGTGATTTACTATGGGAACACAAATAATCCGGCTATTTAAAGTTGGTAGTCGGAGGGAAGCAAAAATATTTATATTTATCGCTTTAAAAATAGCAGTATACTTATTAACTCTGATGTAAAACTATATGTCTGATATTATTAAGTACTACTCTTTGAGGCTTTGCTTCTTTGAGGACCTTTGTGGGAACATATACCTAAACTAAGTACATACAAACATGAAAGTTTAAAATATATTGACACCGACTATTGATCTCACAAACGGACAATGATTCCTTCTGTTGGGTCATTTTTGAGGCCTGAAAATAGCAATGTGAAACAATAACAGCCAAACAAGTGTCAGTTCCTTTATCCATCGGTCCTTTCCAAAAATGATTTTGATCAAAATGATACTCGCGTGTTCAGTTCGCATGCACCGCACGGCATTAGCTGATTGCCTACCGTTTTAATAGAATTAAATCGACCGCAACTCACTATTATCCGAACGAGTACTTAACATCACAGTTTTACCGAACGACTGTTTTGCGTGTCACTCCAGCTTGACTGTAGTCATCCGGCCTATCTCATATTTTATATGAAGAATATCAAATTATTCTCATTTAATTACCGTAACTACTTATAAAACTATGTATTGTAAAATATATAATATGTTTTTCTTTTTACTTTTGGTGTAACGGACATATATTATGTATTAATATTAATTTATATATAATAAGAATATTAATTTATATAGCTGTGGTGGCCGAGTGGTTCAAGCAGTTGCCTGCGACACAAAGATCGCAAGTTCGAATCCCGACTGTACCAATGACTTTTTCGGAACTTAAGTACAGTGATTAGTCACACCACGAGCTTTACGGTGAAGGAAAACATCGAGAGGAAACCTGCGTACGTCTGAGAAGAAATTCAAAGGCGTATGTGTAGTCGTGCTTGAGTAACGGCGACGGACTCGTCATCTGTCACGTTGGCACCTAAAATATATCTCTGGCGGAAAGTGGGTGTTTGGGAATTATATTATATTATTATATCATATCATATTAATTTATTTCCAGTTTCACATTTTTGTTCACGCAAATACAATTACGCAACGTGATATGTAAAATAGGTATATGTGAATGAAAGTCACTGTATCTTTTTCAATAAATTTGGTTGAGTAGATATCTCAAATGAACTCCCAAAATATATACAAAATACTCACATAAGTCTTGTTTAATAAGTATTCTTACATGAATAGTTATGTTTTCAATGTCGTATATAATATATATCTTAATATATATATTTCTTGTGTGCGTGTGTATGTGACTGAACTCCTCCTAAACGACTGGACCGATTTTAATGAAATTTTCTGTGTGTCTTCAGATGGATTTGAGAATGGTTTAGATTCACAATTGGACCCGATAGGTGGCGCTGTGATCGTGTTTTAGGGCATTTACTTTTTTCACCCAAGCGAAGCTGGGCGGGACCACTAGTATAAATATAAATATAATATATATCCTCACGCCTTCCCACAAGGGTCCCCGAAGGGGTAGGCCGAGGTGTATAGGTAACACCCACACACCCACTTTCCGCCAGAGGTATATTAGGTGCCAACGTGACAGATGGGATATATAAATATACTTCTTGTCATATACTTATCACTATTCTAGAAGTCAGATACTATTCTTATATTTAACTACTGTTGTGTGCAATGAGCATTTCGACAAAATTCTCCTTGCATCGAATAAATAAGATCTCGCGCGAAGCTCTCTCACACACAGACAATGCGTAATTCTTAGTTAACAACGTTCGGCCTAAGTTAATTATGTTCTTGGCATAAATCTTTCGTAATTGGCCTCTTGTTACACAACACTAAGAGGTTGGGACGTGTTGAAATTATATATGTGAGGAGCATACTGAGTTTGTTACAGTCTGTCCTTTACATCGCGCTACGGATTACACAAGCTTTTTGAAAAGTTGAATTCAGCCATGATAAACACGCAATGGACCACAATCAGTTTCGTAGTTACTATACCCACATGCTTTGTGTTCTTATGGACATATATGACTTCTTGTTTACGCAGATAACAAAATATACCTACTTAGCTAAAATTGGCTCTTTCTAGCTCTCTAGTTCTCTCTTGCACCGCCTTGCTGTCTTTCTTTAACTCATTTTACAAATCATCATTGAAGTATACATTCTCACAATTAATTCATATAAAACAGTAATGTCAAACTACTTGATGGCTATCTGGTCCAGTGGTCAGAGCTTCTGACTGCGAAACTTGAGGTCGCGGGTTCGATCCCCACTGAGGGCAGATATTTGCGTGATGAACACGAGTATTTGTACCTTAGTCCTGGATGCCCTATGAATTTATGTATATACGTATCTATCTATCTCAGTAAATTATTGTTGCTTAGTTACCATAACACAAGCTTTGCTTAATTTAGACCTAGGTATGTCCCAAGGTATTTATTTAGATATTTATCTACATATTAAATTGTATTTATCGAGTCCGTTTTCCTGAGAGTTAAGACGAAAGTCATGATCAAAATAAATATAATAATAGCGAATAAAATGAATTGAAGTTGATTTAGAAAGTGCAAGTCCCACACAAGCAAAGTCACGATGCAAAACTAGTATGAAGTCAATGACGAACATTCTATACAGAAAACTTAACGATTTATCACCAATCTAACCCTTTAAAGTGTCGATCAAACAGTATTATCCTGACAGGTCACACTAAACCGGCGCCGGCGTCGAATTCTAAACTACAGTAATATAAAATGGTAACACGAGATAACATAATGATTGTTCCCAAACGCAATGCAATTTTCGTTGACCAGGGGGCGTGGGGATTAGACCCTAATCGGGCGACGGCGATGACAATCTGCCACGTGGCTGTCACGTGAGCGACACGTGAGCGGAGCGAGCTGACGTTGTTGCTCTAAGTGTACATCTGTAGCACCCAGGAAGATGATTAGGCGGACAATAAAAATTATATGACCACCTGTCATTACAAAAAAAATAAGGATAGGAAAAGAGTCCTATAAGTCTAGTCTACCTAGCTCGTGAGGGAGTGGGCGTGATGCTATATATATATATATATATATATATATAATTTATAATATGTATATATATATACATATGTATATAATGGTATGTTTGTGTATAGATATAGATTAAGTTTCATATAATTTTTAAGTTTATATAGTTAGAATTAAGTACTTTATTTTTCATCGCATTAGGTTTAGCATTCTGTAAAGATGGATAATGGAAAATAGTATCCTCACGCCTTTTCACAAGGGTCCCCGAAGGGATAGGCAGAGGTGTATAGGTAGTATCTACCCACACACCCACTTTCCGCCATAGATATATTTAAGGTGCCAAGGTGTCAAATGGCGAGTCCATTAATAAGAAAGTAAAATGTTGCTACTTTAATAATTACAAGTATATGGTTTTTATTATTTAAACTGTCTGCTTCTAGCACAATAATGTCCTACTTACGGTTGTTTTGTGTTAGAGGTAGTAAATATGTATCTTCTATGTAGGTCTTGTTTGTTAGTTTTCTTTTATTTACCTCTCCTTGTGTTAATAAAAATGGTTTTGCACGCACGTTATACACGTGCGATAATAATTACACGATGTAATTATTTTAGGCAGGTAGGTGTGTTATTCTACTTCGTCTCCATGGAAAATATTTTATTTTAATACATAAGTAGTGCATAGACTGCGTAGGATCGGTGCATATAAATTGTTGGTTGAATTTTCATGCAAGGTTCCGACTCTCTCTCGATGTTTATGCCACAATTCATCAAAATTGTTTCAGGAGACCGTGACAACGTGGCATACCAGTGGCAGTGGCAGTGGCAGTGGCAGTGTTCATTAACAATTATAATATATTAGTATGTATTATGTATCGCAGCATTATTTCTAGTTCAAAGTTCAACCATTCGAATGGTATAATTTGATCATTTGAACCACTTATATATAATTGACATGATAATCTTAAGTTTGATATATGTACTTCCTCACACCTTCCACAAGGGTCTCCGAAGGGGTAAGCAGAGGTATAGGTATTAGCCGCACACCCACTTTTCTCTAGAGATATATTTAAGGTACCGACGTGACAGATTAAGTTTTTTAAGATTAAATTAATAAAATAGAACTCACCTGTTTTGTCACCGAGTCAATTAATCTGACAAAAATATCTTGTTCCTGTCTAATACCTGAAAATAAAAAAAAACAATAAATTAAAATCGCCTTAAAGTCAAAGACGTCACCTCAGTCTGTCAAAGAGCACAGACGTAGCGTCTTCGTAACATTCCTAATACTCGTATCTGGAGATTTGTTATTAATAATAATAAAAAGTGTCCATATCTACCCATTGTAAGGGAATGACTTTATTCACGAACTATAAAAGAGGCTGTAAGAAAATCAACAAATAACTACGTAGTAAAACGACCATGTTGTTTACTATAAGATCGTTCTAATTTCCACCTCCATAAAACAGTAACATTTACACATAGTGGCCGTAAAATTTGTAGTAGCCGTAGCTGGCTATAGGCTACGAGCTACGAACAGGCTACGCTCGTAGCGGCAGACATTGCACAATTTGTTAACCTCGTGAAATTGCCTCCTAGCTTTTTTCTTTATGCTTTCCACGATAATCATTAAGTACCAGACAAGTATACATTACCACTAGTTTTAAATAACAATGAGGTGTCCTACTATCTAATATATCGAAAGTATGCAATTTTAAGTAAATTTAAATTAATTTTTCTTAACTAAATTCCAATTAACTATTCACCACACGGCAAAACGGAAAACAACCGAAAACAACCTGCGTACTTTTGAGAATAAATTCAAAGACGTATGTATAGTTGTGCCTGAGAAACGGCAATGAAAGCGAACATGACAGATGGCGATCTGTCATGTTCGCACCTAAATACATTCAGGCGACATGTGGGTGTTACACCTCTGCCTACACCTTCGGACCCTCGTGGGAAGATGTGTAGATAAATGTACACTTTATAAAATTTAATTATATATTTTTAATTATATCACCACCAATGAAATATCAATCAATAGTTTCAACTAAGCTCTAACTCGATTTTGCCAACATAGTGAAGGAGCTAGTCATAATTCATAGTCCAAGAGGCAGTCTATTCTGTGGCAATTTTCCATTATCCCTGTCTAACTGGCAAGACGGCAAATATTTACAATGCTACCGCCGCGCCGTGTATAGTCTACCTTGTCACTACGTTTGTTGAATACTAAATGAGTGTACATATATTTCAACCTTCTCATTTAGATAATAAAGATCAAAATCCCCTGCCCTGTTAAGACTTGACAGGTTTTATGCTTCGTATCTCCTATTGTTATGAGCAGTTGTATGTATAAAAAACAACAACTTTTTTAACAAGTTTTATTATTACCTAAATACAATTTAGAATATATATATATATACTATGTTGACGTCGTCTTGAGTTCGTAAAGAAATATAAGTTTATTTTACTTACAGATTTGCAATACCTTATAGCATTATTTGCATAAGCCTCAGTGCTTTTCTAGTGTTATGTTCAACCAAATATTTTGTATGTCTATTTAAATGGTGAATAAAACAAAAAACTATCCGAAATGATATAGATTCATACTTCTGAGATCGCTTAGCTTACTATCATTTAGTTTTATGTGTGATGTCAATAGAAACACATAATACATATATATATAATATATCTCTATATCATTATATATCATGATATATGATATAATCTATATCATTCTATATCAGTCTATTTAAATGGTGAATAAAACAAAAAACTATCCAAAATGATATAGATTCATACTTCTGAGATCGCTTAGCTTACTATCATTTAGTTTTATGTGTGATGTCAATAGAAACACATAATACATATATATATAATATATCTCTATATCATTCTATATCATGATATAATCTATATCATTCTATATCAGTCTATTTAAATGGTGAATAAAACAAAAAACTATCCAAAATGATATAGATTCATACTTCTGAGATCGCTTAGCTTACTATCATTTAGTTTTATGTGTGATGTCAATAGAAACACATAATACATATATATTATATATATATATATATAGACAGAATGGATACTTATTTATAAAGATACACCAAAAGTACACATATTACACAAATATTTCCAAGCAAATCAATCTAATATATATGAACCGATTATACATAGCACATAATTAATTAATAATATATAAAGTTCTTTACTTAATCTTGTACCATCATGATAAGGCTTTTACTATCTTTAGAGTCTTATTTCACTATGTGAATTACACTGGAGCAGTACTCACCATTTGCGTAAAGTAATTGCAGTCTATATTGAATACCATTGTTTGTCTTCTGTCCTTCGGCTTCCTGAAAATAATATTACAGTTAGAGCACGAATAAAAAAACGCATTTCCCATACACATTTTGTTTACCTCCTTATATAAACAACAGGGCTTGTGATTTTAATAAATAAACATAATAACATCTTCATGTCGCATATTTAAATGAAATGAAATTTAATGTATATATCGTTCACTCCCAACAAGACATTAAGTGCCTACATGATTGACAGAATTAAAGAAATTGTAGATATAAAATGGAATCGAAATATCCAACTCAGGACATATGTATAATAAAACTTTTACAATAGACTTTTACCAAACTACTAAGCGAAATAAACCTAAACAAAACAAAAATAAAGGTGGTCGCAGACATATCGTAAAAACACGGACATGTGCGTTTGCTCTGTGAATAATTAACGGCAACAAACAAGATGTGTGAACGCGCCCTACAGCGATGACTCAGTAACCTACATACGTAATATTTTATACTCCATGCGTTTTGTGAATACTACTTTGGTATTTTAATCTTTTGTTCCGTTAAATACGGTACTTATGTGACACAATAAAACATAAATAAAAAAGCTTTTAAAAAACTTACAATTACATCAGTTGTTAAGAGTACTATCAAGAGGAAACCTGGATACGTTTGAGAAGAAATTTAAAGACGTATGTATAGTAATTCCTGAGAAACGGTCATAGATTCGCCATCTGACACGCTGGCGACTAAAATGAATCGAGCAAAATTCCTTAATATATCTCCGGTGAAAAGTGGGTGTGGAGTTAATACCTACACACTTTTGCAACGCCTTCAGATGCCCTTATGTAATGGCGGGAAGAATAACAATAAAAAATACTCATCTCTTAAATGAAAAAGAGAGATGTGAGCAAGTATTCATAGTCATATTGAACACACTGCCACCGGCGCAGACGCATTATGTAAATAATGCATTGTACACACAATGGACAACACGTCCATACGATCCTGATTGATGGAGCTCTGATTCACGATACACATCGCGCATTATGCGTCGCGTTTTTTGCTCATGAAATAACTATTACTATAATATATACATTTGAGATGAATGCATGTGCCGATTTTGAAACAAACACATTTTTTTTTATACAACAAGAGTGGCAAACAAGCATACGGCCCACCTGATGGGAAACGGTTACCGTAGCCTATTTACGCTCACGATACCGAAGTATCACTTGCGCGTTGCCACTCTGTGTTCGGAGAGTTATAGTGTGTTGGCAGCATAAGGTTTAATCCCTCTGCTTCCAACACAATGTAACAATCCTCCCCCCTCCCCAAGGAGCTCATTACTGGAAACCTTATTCACCGCGTAGGAACACAACACAATAAATTGTGTTATTTGGCTACGGACTTCTATAAGGTGGAGGTCCTGCCCCAGTCGGGCAGCTCCAAATTCGAACGGGAAACCCGTTATGCCCCACCTCTCTTGTATCATACTAAGAAATCAATCGCCTTCAGAATGCACTGCCAGCCATGAAGATTTAGTAAATCAGTTATGTGTAGAAATAAATGTCTAGCTTACATTACAATGAAAGCTAGATATTTATAAGTATACTAATTGTCCCGCCCAGCTTCGCTCGGGTGGAAAAAAAAGATGGTGGCGCCATCTATCGGGTCCAATTGTGAATCTAAACCATTCACGAACAATTCAAGAACACACACAAAAAAAATCATTAAAATCGGTCCAGGCGTTTAGGAGGAGTTCAGTGACATACACACTCACCGAAGAATTATATATATAAAGATATATTTGAGTGCGAAGTAGGTAGGTACTAACCATAAATAAAATAATAATAAATAACGTGACGCGATTCTTACACTTATAACTATGAATGTACTATATCATCTCACTTGATCCTTTTCAATGAATCCGATGAAAGCAGTGCGCTCAATCTCTACGGGCTGCCCCGCGCGGTCGTACAGCGCTACCACGAAGTGGAAGAAGTTGCTCTTGCGCAGGTTACTGGGCGGCTGCTTTTCGAAGTGAGCGCGCCCCACACCTACGCTGCTGGAGTGAAGAAAAATATTTAAGGTTAATATTAGTATAACTCTCTAGCTCAGTGGTTACGTGTAAGCTAATTATTAAGCAGGTTAATGTGGACCCGCAAACGTGGTTAGGAGGCAGGAATAAAGTGGTGCTCTCTTAAACTAAAGCATTGACGGTCAATTTACTACGCGTCTATGGATCGCCCTGGGTTTGAAAGTACGTAATCCATATGAAATAAAGTAATCAATGCAATAAGTTAAATGAAGATGTTCTTTTTTAAAACGAGATGAAAAGGGGAAGGAGTCACAATATTTGCCTATAATATAATAAAATATAATATCTTTACGCCTTCCCACAAGGGTCTCCGAAAGGATACGCAGAAGTGTATTTACCTGGGAATTTCTGCGTTAACCACACCCATTTTTGGCCGGAGTTATCTTTTAGGTGCTAATGTGACAGATGGCAAGTCCGTCGCCTTTACTTAAGTATGACTATACATAAGTCTTTAAATGTATGCAGGTTCTCGTTGCAGGTCCCTTGACCGTAGAGCTCATAGTGTGACTATTTACTGTACTTAAGTTTATAAAAACTCATTGGTACAGTCGGGTTTCGAACATGCAATATTTGTATTGCAGGTTCCAACTCGAACCAATCGGTCACAACGTCTATATAATAATACTAAATAAATAATAAAACTTTAAAAAAACTGGGTTTTAATGAAGCATGAAATCCCGAGCCCTGCGTCATAAATAACAAACATTATTTCATAGCTGAATCATTTACTGCTAACACGGTAAATTTAAGCCGTCTTTTGTCAAAAAACCACAAAGTTATTTGAAACAATAAGACATCATTTAGGACATAATCCTTTTAAATTTTGATTTATTGCAGTTGCCGTTACTTTTCTTTTTTTTCTGAAATAGTATTTTTATAGTTAACGGTTAACCCTTGCATACTATCCCGTTCTGACGTCTCTATGTTATCACAATAGGAACAATTAGACCTTTACCTTACAAACTTATTTTTTTTATGAAAGTAGCCACGCGTCGGTCACCAAGAAGTTTTGTCGGTCACCAACAAAGGAGACCCGTCTAATAATTAGCGGAAATTACAACCAACCAAAGTAAATAACCAAGAGAAGCTTGCAATACCCACGATATAAATTACGCGTTGCCGATTTACTGTGAAGAGAGTAACTACGTTAACAGCACTAGGAACGAATATATTTCTTATTTGAGAAACATGTAATATTATTATTCGTATAACTAGACAACATACCTACATATTATATATATCAATAAAGTGTAGAGCCGTGGTGGCCGAGTGGTTCGAGCAGTTGCCTGCGACGCAAAGGTCGCAAGTTCGAATCCCGACTGTACCAATGAGTTTTTCTGAACTTAAGTACAGTGATTAGTCACACCACGAGCTTTACGGTGAAGGAAAACATCGAGAGGAAACCTGCATACGTCTGAGAAGAAATTCAAATGACGTATGTAATAGTCGTGCTTGAGTAACGGCGATGGACTCGCCATCTGTCACGTTGGCACCTAATATACCTCTGGCGGAAAGTGGGTGTGTGGGTATTACCTATACACCTCTGCCTACCCCTTCGGGGACCCTTATGGGAAGGCGTGAGGATATATATAATAAGGTGTACACTGTTGTGAATGTGCATATGTATGTTTAAGCATATTTTATTATGGTTACCCCTTCCAATCCAACTTCTCAACGCAAGAACACAACATTTTACAAGAGTAAGACCGTGGTTTCTATCGACTGTAGGGTTTAGGTAAAGCTTCAATCGGGCAACTTCAATTATAAAGTGAACTAAGGAATATTAAGTTAACATTTACAAGGTAGGTATTTAACAAGTCTTCGTCTTCTTTATGAAACAAAATAATATATCTGAAAGCAATTCCAAAATACCAATACCTACCACTAATGAAGTGACGATATACGAATAGCGCCACACACCTCGATATCGACACATGTGGAGATTCAGTTTTAGTAATTTTACAAGCCATGTTGTAGGCGCCGAATATATAGTCTTTATTGCTCAGATTTAAGGTCGAATTTTCTCAGCTCTAATGACAACATGTTGTTGACAATGTGTGCAATAAATACATCGATGTAGCAACATTTCAAATGCGCGCAGTTCATCAAATCTTCGGTCTCATTTCTCACTGTTGTTCCGACTGTGTTGCTTTCTCTAGTGATGTCCTTGTACAATATCAAAATGTTTTAGGTCATCAAATCATACCGGATCATATCGGATTATATTGAGGTAAGTAAGGGGCGTAGGGAATAATTAATGAACTATTTTCACATAAAAAAAAAATATATTATAATAAAAAAATATTTATAAATTTTATGTTGTAATCAATATTAAATACTTTTTTTAACCCCATGAATTTGGCATTTATAACAGGCATAATTATATTTCGTCATCGTCATTACCAAAAATAAAAAGTAGCTCTTACATAGCCCGAATAACCGTTTGAACTATTAATATCACGTGCTAACCATTGGAATCAACTACTTATATTTTTTGTAAAAAAAAACTTTCTATAAATAAATTTATATAAAGTTTTTATTTATATCTATAAATAATTAAAATACTTACCATGTAGACCTTAGTTTTAACTATATACGTGTGTTAAAAAAACGTACTTAGATAAATTTAACGAAAAATAAATAACTATCGATATCGACACCCGTCCACCCTTAGAGCACAACATTACCGCCAGGACCGTATTACGCTATGGTTGCCCATTCATCTCTCCGCGCTGCAGAATTTGCGTAAACAAATTGGTTTTGCGATTGCCATTTTATACTCTCGCACGCGACACTCCATTGTTTTATTTATCGCTACCAGTTTCGGAAGCGCGATCGCGATTAGGTCGAAGCGCTCCTCCCACTAACAGATCGCGGGCCTTTTGTCAATCGATCAAGATACTTTATGTTGTGAATAAAAAACCCTTACAAATACCTTAGTCTGCAGATGTTTGGCTTGTGTAATTTATTCCTTTATTTGAAAAAACAAATAAGCTAAGCTGTTAAACATACAGGTAAAAATGCCAAATCGCTATCCTATTGCAATATGCCATGAGCAAGAGACGCAGCATTGCTGCACCACGCTGGACACCAATGTTGGTTCTCCAAACGAGATATGTTCCGCCCGCTTGTTACGAGATGCCACTATTAGACGGCAAGACCTCCATAAAAAGATGATGAGCTTCTGGACCCTAAGGTCGCAGAGTTTCGATCGCAAACGCCAGGCATTTTTGCAGCACTCGAGATACATCGGCTGAGCAGTAGCGGTTCTATCGATTTTTTCCAAGGAGTAAATACCAATTTTTATGCATATCTTCATATTATAATATGTATTACAAGATATGCATAATGTTACCTACGAATCGTCTATAGCCTAATAATAAAAAAACATGATGATTTATTTTCGAGAAGGTATAAATATCCCATTAAACGAATTTACCGAGCTATACCTAATCTTCTGCATACGTACTGCAACTTAAAACAATTAAATGAAACGTGTCTAGTCGCATTTATAGATCATTATAACTGAAGTAACATTTAATTTATTAAAACGCAGCAACTAATCGCCGGGGTGTGTTGGCATAAGGATTTACAGCCGGTTTTATAAACGACCCTGTCGGCACCGACGGCCGGCTATACGTCTACATTTGTCATCTGAAGATGTCTGATTCTATATTTTTAATCAATAAATATATGCAATCTATCAATATTACACACGCATCAAATTATTCATATGTATGTGGGGTTCCCGGAGGTGTGCATAGGTGTTTTTATCCGAAGTATGTTTAGGAGCAAACGCGATACACGACCTCACCGAACGGTCTCAAGATCTTAACTCTCAGGTCTTCGGTTCAGTAATTCTTCGCCGAAGTCACTCTTTAGTTGAGACTCGTCGCTTCTCACCATTACTAGCATTGCTACTCATTATCATGGCCAACGCGGTTTAAAAATATTTAGAATTTATTTCCTATGTTTTAATTTAAAACTTAAATTTTAGGTATAAATTATAGAAAAAGAGGAGTATCATATTATTGTTTGTAGCTACTGTAATAAGATATAGAAGACATGATATTATTATTCTTATTAAAGCATTTGAGTCAATAGTATCAATTATAATTTTACTGATATTTTGAAGAAAATTTATAAAAACTTCTCCATAACCAATAGAAAAAATATACATGATTGAGAGAAAACCAAACAAACATTATTGTGAGAGTAAACATTTTAAGGCCGGTAGAAAACATGACAGATGTGTGAGAGGGTAGATCATCCAAACACAATGTGCACTAATTCTGTAAGGTATACAAATTTATTTACTGTACTCTGTATTAAACTCATTGAGGACCAAATGTGTGGGGAGTGTTGCGTAAATATGAATAATTGTGTTTGTTTTAAAAACACTTCTTATCTTTTTTAATATGATTTTTTTATAATTGTAAATTCTCGCCACATTCATATAACTCTTTCGCTTCATCCACGTTCATCACTTTCTTTATATTTTTTCGCCGGTTACGAGTAGGCGACGTTTCCATCGTTGCATTAATTTGTTATTGATTTATTTTTACACTTATTATTTCTCAAAACTGCTAATACCCATGGCAGCATAAAATATATTATGAATTTTGATAAGTTTATATATTTAATTGAAACACAAGATACGCTAATACTAATGTTCTATAATATACAAACACAACATACATTTTACTAAAAAAATATTATCTACTTTTTTATATCGACAGAGATATTGCCACATCCCTAATTACTAGGTACAGTCACAAGCACGGCCGTTATGGCACAGCTCCCCACCGCCATATGATTTACATCGCCCTTTCCGTTATGAATACGCACTTGTTACGGTCGGGTTCATTATCGGGCGTGCGAAATTCGCCCCTGATTGGACACCACTAGTGATAATGGTTGCATTGTATTGTGCAGGTATTGAGAGAAACGCAGTAATAATCAGTATGAAAGCTACGTTAATATTTTGCCTTATTATAATGTAATGTGTCATTTTTACCTAGCTGATAAGTACACATTTGTTGCTTGACGTAGTCTTGGTATATATCAGTTTAAGTATAGGGCTTTCAGAGATATAAGGCTTAGTTATAGGTAAAATATAAGTTTGGTTGTTGAACCGAGAAAAAATTGACATGTATACAAAAAAATCCTTATAGCATCTTTGTTCGTCACCTTAGCCGTTTATCACATATCAAGGTTCTGTAAGGGACGAAAAAAATACGCACTTACATATTCAAATAATGATCCTGAAATTCGGTTAGTTTAAAGATGTAGTTATTTTGTAAGAGACTATCTGCTTTATACTTATTACTTTACTTTACTTAGTACTTTAAAAAAACACGTTAGAATCAATCAAATTCCAAACATACTTTATTATGCGAGAGAAGATAACGAATAAAAATATAGGAATATGCCATAAGCTTTATAAAATCATTGCCAGAGATCGAACAAACCCTCCATGTTAGAATTAATCCCATTTAGTTATTTAATACCAAACTGAATAGACATTTGTTTCGATGGCTCAGTTTGTGGAGCTCTAATACAATTTTGGTTTCCTAATAAGTTTACTGCGTTGCTCTTTTCACCCCTAAAAGGTTTATTAAACCGAGTAAATAAGGTCTATTTCGAACCTTCTTAACTCCGTTTACGCTGGGGCTGTGTCTGGAATTAGCGTGACGGAAACACGTGAGATATGTCGTGCTAAGAAATTATTTCAACTGTTTCATAGTATTTTTTAAATCCCTACTAATATTATAAATGCGAAAGTAACTCTGTCTGTTACCTTTTCACGCCTAAACTTCCGAACCGATTTAAATGAAATTTGGTACAGAGATAGCCTAGAGCTTGAGGAAGGACATAAGCTACTTTTTAATGCGAAAAAGGGTTGTAAGGGGTTGAAATAGGCGATGAAAGTTTCGTCATTTTTGAAGCTAGAAGCTTGAAACTTATTTTTTAGGCTCTTGATTACATATACATTAATATTACATTCTAAGTTTGTAAAAAATTTACCCTTAAGGGGGTAAAATAAAATAAAATTAAATGCTGCTTAATATCACTTTTCCGCGCGGACGAAGTCGCGGGCACAGCTAGTTACTAATGAAACTGCACTTTTCTACGTAGCATTGATTGTATTGGTCTTGTAATATTGACTCTCCTTTACGCATAATTATCAGTTAAACTACACTAGATACAATTTTTTTGTACAACATGTGTGTAAAACATTTTATATTCACAAGACTGTAGTGTAAGAGTGTAACCTTGTATTGCGCCCAAACTTAGTTGTATTCCGTAGCCGCGCGCTGTCAACTTACAACCTAAATTGATCAGTATGTAGGTACTTTAATTATTAAGATTACGAATTTCAAGACAATGAACGAGTGCCCATATGTTGATCTGTTTTATACCAGCGCTTTCCACTTCAATAATAAAAACATAAGACTTACTTAGTATTGTCAACTAAGGAACTGGGTGTCATCCAGGCCCTGGTGAGCGGTTCCTCCTTGAGAGAAGTGACAGGCCCTCGCGGCTGGGCGTGAAGTCCCCCCGCTGCTTCTTGGTGATGGAGGCCGAACATCAGCCCACCTAGGAAAGTACATACTTAGCCATGCATGACAATAACGTATGAAAATGTTAAACTACATAAAATACGTAGTCCCTAAGGAAGACACAAAGCAGAGAAGCGACAATCCACTCCAGATTTCTCTTTCGCTTCATCTATATTATCATACCTATCCAGTACTTATGGAAATATTGGTGCCGAGACAACCTTAAATTATTTAATTCTTGTTACACACATGCTAAGATAGAAGATACATACTAAGCCGATCGATTGATTTTCAATAATTTCAATTCAATTGAGACGTATTACAGATCAATACACAGCAGAATCCTAATGATGGGAAGATTAATAATCTCTGTGCATTACAAATTTACGTACTTTGTGCCTATATGTTTTTATAACTATGTGTGGAATTTTGTTTCAAGTGAAGTAATTCGACCAAATAAGAAAAAAACTTCACATAGAATAAGGAGTAAAATAAGCAATGCCATCTTTACAATTTCATCATAGGAGATAAATGTTCAAGCTTATATTTCAAAATTATTTCATTTCTGAATTATAATTAATCTAGTACTAGTCTTCTTAGTCTTCTTGGCACGTTGCCTCGGGATACCGATTTGGGACAAATATTTTATCTGTAAGTAGTTAGTTTCAACTGTTCTTTGTAAATATTATTAATTGTTGTTATTGTAAATAATATACCTAATATACCTCTGGCGGAAAGTGGGTGTGTGGGTATTACCTGTACACCTCTGCCTACCCCTTCGGGGACCCTTGTGGGAAGGCGTGAGGATAAAATCTAGTACATACTATTTAATATTTCTATCTATATATATATATGATTTAAATCAATATAATAAAAAATAATTTGTTATTCTATTTGTCTTACCCCTTTTTTGGTTAGATGAAAATTAATTACCTAATTCATCCTGCAAATAATATTATCTACTTAGGCAGACTTAATGCCGTATACATAGCTACCTGTTAACCATTGCAAGATGTAATCGAACAAAAAATATTTGAACTTAATGGGAATACCTACAATATACACCTACATACCTATCATGACGCCGTCTCTCACGGGTGGGCAGAGAGCGCAAGTTCAAATAAAAAATACAATAAAAAGTAAATAAATATAAAAATAAAATATGAATATATCAAGTCAAAAACGAATGTTTTTATTTGTACTAAAACTTATATGTAAAAAATTGCGTTTGTTTTCCAATTAGTAGCCGGAGAAAATTTCGAAGCAGTTACGTTTTTGTTTTAAGAAATAATGATATTTCCACAGTATTAGGACAATCGAGACATATTTATGTGCACGGTATAGGAGACCAAAGGATGGGTTTTCGTAGAGAGATGTCAGAATTTCAATCAAAATATTTTACAAGGCATTGTTAGTTATATACATCCTTAAAAATAAAACTAACATGTGTGAATTGTTTAATAATTATTCACACAATTATTTTGTTTGTTCAGAAAACGGTATTTTAAATATAATATTTAACTATGTACCTAAATAGAGTTGAAGGGTTCTAATTTTTTTTATTAAGTAGTTAAAGGAAGAGTTTTAGCGTAGTATAAATATACCGAAGTGAATATTTCCAATTTCTCGGTGTTCAATTTATGCAAATGTTCACTGCAAATAATAATAGTTTATAACTTTTGTCCAAATGCAAATGTAATTTATGAACGGCGAAAGACGTTCATACCAAAATCTTAGTGATCAAAAATTACCTGAGGATCTGGGCGCTCCTGATGGGTACAGCTTTCGTCCCCATCCCACGGGATCGAGTTCGAGCGGCGGCCACGGCGAGCCCGAATACCCGCCCGCCGCCGCGTTCAGCTCGTCCGACCGAATCGCGGAGCACTGCGCCCGCCCCCGGTCAGCACCCGAGAGCGCACGAACACCAACGGAAAATCACGAACCGAACCCGAAAAGTAGTAAAAAAAAATTGTCTACCGTAAACGCGCACTTGAGTTTTTGGAGTTATACGTAGAACAGTAAATTCAACAAAAATAATAATTGTTAAAAGAAAGTGTAAATTTATTATTAAAGTAAGTAACTAAAATGCTTTTAAAATTTCAAGTCAGAATTCACGTGATAATAGTCGAACACGGAAAAGATTCCTAAAATATTACTTTACTTAAAATTCGCAAGCTATCTGTTCTATATAACTGTCCGATAGACGGCTCTGTGTTATCGTATGTGCGTTCTGGGATCGAGTCCCGGTTGTACGGGCGATCCCGCTGTGAATTTGCGGAACACTAACAAGCGTCGCGGGAGCGCGGCGCCGAGTGCCCGGGTTACGCGGCGCCCCCGTCCGTCCCCGCGGACTGTGGGAGGCGCCCTAGGGACACGCCCTCGTCTCACGAGCAGGACGGCGAAACTGCCGTAGGGGGCGCCACTTGCACACACATCCATTCTAAATTCAAAAATGATAATCGACTTCGGCACTTAAAAAGAAATCTACAGAGCCAGCCTTCGATTTTTTACCTCCTACTAAAATATACGCATGTGCTGTAATCGACGTGGTTTATGTTAATGTGAGGTCCGTTGCGTGGTTTCCCTCTGAGACCGCGAGGGTAAGAGACAGTCGATTGGATGAGACGCACGACCTCTCTCTGGACCACCCGGCCTCAGCTCGGGGACGCCCCACAGCGCAAGTATTACTTATTAAACCCAACTTAGATTGACGATGATGAAATTTCAGTGGGAATAGGCTTTAACTGTTCGCGAGATGAGGTTTGGTAGCGTCATTAATTAAATGTGTCGTGTGAGGCGGGAACAAATCAAGTCGCACTTATAACTTGTCACTGGGATTGAGTCAATTCAACGTACTGTATAAGCTATTATTATTATTTAAAATCATCGTTTTAGCAGTCAAGATATAGTTATAAAACTTAAAGTATCAACGCTGGGCGTTGTTCCTTCATTAATTTACCTAGATTTTTGAACTTAGGTATGCGGAATGATAACGAATTAATAGATAAGATAATTCAATCCAATTCTATTCGATAAAAGCCATAGTTCCAATTAATTAACCGAGCTCGTTCTATGAGAATTCAATAACAAAATACTTAATCCTGCCTACCCCTTTAGATACCCTAGTGAGAAGATGTGAAGGTTTGTTTGTATAAAAATACTAATCGATATAAAGACCTCTATCCCGATCACGAGAATAGATTTTTTGGCAAATCACAAAACACCAATTTCGATTGATCGCGGAGGTATAATATGATGTCAATACATATGTAAATATTTGTTGTAAGCTACATACTACTATTTATGTACAGATATACAATATGGAAATCGTTCCTATCTTGATCAAATCGATCGAACACTCAAGAATGGGCACGTCAAAAGTAAGTACCTACATAATCTAAACCAGTCAACATGTATAAAGAGACTGATGAATGTGGATAAAGTCTCTTAATGATGTCTGAGTGATAAAAATGAGTCTTTAAGATAAGTGGTCCTGCCTACCCCGTTAGGGACTTGGTGCGAATGAAGGTATGGCAGTTCTATACTTGATTATGAAACTAAAACGTGAAAAAAACGTTATGATACGATGAACTTATAAAAAACGACAACGTATGTAAAAAAACTTAAATTCTAAACAAATTATGCTGTAGTTACATAATCTTTTCGTCACATATTGAAAAACACTTGTTCTTAACTCACGGTTTCCAAAAAAGGGCCCCAAAGGAGTAGGCAGAGGTGTATAGGTAGTACCCACACATGCATTTTCCGGCAGAGGTATATTTTAGGCTTCAACGTAAGAGATGGCGAGTCCATCGTAGTTACTTAACTGGGATGAACTTGAATTTCTTCTCAAACGTATTCAGGTTTCCTATCGATGTTTTCCTTCACCGTAAAGCTCGTGGTGTGACTAATCACTGTAGTTAAGTTCAGAAAAACTCATTGGTACAGTTGGGGTTCGAACTTGCAAACTTCGTGTTGCCTGTAACATATTTTCTTACCTAGCTTATTTGTTTTTGTTGGTTAATAATCTACTATCTTCGGGAATAAAATATTTATCCTTTAATTTAATGCAGCACATAATCTATCTACGTTCCAAATTTAATCCAGTTCCGTTCAGTCGTTCGGGCGTGATTGACTAACAAACATTCTCATAAAATTACATATTTATAATATTAGTAGGATTCAGTACCAAGCTTTGGACTTAACTGGACAGCAACGATGAGTCCCGCGGGATATAACCTGTCTTCACAGAAATTCTACCCGGTGGGGCCATTTCCTTACAAATGGCAGGTTATATATACTTACCATTTGCAAGGCATATAGAACTATAGAAACTGGAGTTAAACATGCTTTCAAATAAGAGCTATCCAGACGCTATAGCGTAGGTAGATATAATATGGCCAACAAAATGGCTCATATAAGAACTCGTCGAACAACCCAGCAACAAACAAGTTGTTGAAACCTCGAGGCTCGAGTGCGCTGGGAGGTCCCAAAGGTACCGCCCGGAGAAGACCACGCCTTCTTGCCACGCCCATCGTCAAGAGACTTTGATGTTGCTCGAGGTATAATATAGAATTTACCAAAATATATAACTTATGTTCTCATAGAAATACCTACAAGTAATCGGGATCGGGAGATAAACATTTCATTGCTCTCACCAACAAAATCCTTACAGACTAGGTATATATACACCTGAGGTGACGTATCGTCATAACATTTACATCACAGTACGGGACCTACCTATACCGAACCGACCGGACAATTTGTGAGTATATGAAATAGATGTACTTAACCACGGATAGAAGACCGGGGTTAAGAGACAGAATGCAATCAACAAAACTGAAAACACTAGTAAACAAGGTCAAGTATAAAAAGTGTAGAATTTCCTTTAACGCCAAAGCATTTCACGAGTTGAATCCGGATAGTACCAATGAGCTATTTTACGAACTTAAGTACCGTTATTAATAGCGACTGTCAAGGACAGGAACGTCAAGAGTACTGTAGACCGACGAGCATGTACGAAGAGAATTGGCGCTCTATACTCTCTGCCAACCCGTTAGGAATTCGGCGTGATGATATGTATGTATGTAAGTACAGTTGTTAATCATATCACTAGCTACCACTAGTCCTAGGACGGCCGACCGAATGATGTAATGCAAATTTATATTACAAGGGACAAACACGGCACAATATGCGCGGATATACAGTTTGGCAATTATTTTATTGCTGAATGTTACTCCTGCATGACTTAGCATATGAAACTTTTGTGATAAAAGTTAGCAAGAGAGTGAATTCATATTATTATACGTCTATTATAACTTGAGAAGGTTGCAGAAGAACTACACAGCTACGAGCCGCCAAACCTCAAAATCTGGTTTTGATTACAAACTCTACTACCTACTGATAGTAGATAGATAGATAGGTAGTATGTATATATATATACCTTGTATTAATCTACCAAAAGATACAATACTTAACTTACCTATGATACAAGTCCAGCCCTTGCAAGTACTAAGGTGGTTATATTTAGGTAAAGTTTTGCATATAACCACAACCACAACCACGCACAATCATTGCTAACTTAAAATCATCTCAAAACTCTCCTGTTTACTCGTTTTACGTAGGTTCTTTTTCGTTTCACTAAGCTCTGATTAATAAGCGTACCCACAATTTCTAATGAATGGCGAATATGTATTTGCATACGAGTGTTTCCTGAATAGTGTCCTTTAGTAGAACAATGGAGCTTGGTGCCTCGGAATGATAATCAGGTTAGTATTCTGTTCATAACTGGAGCGGCCAGTTGGGAAATCGACATTAACATGGACAGGTGATCTGATGAATTATGAATTGATTAAACGGACGACGTCATACATAAGTAAGCACTGCCAAGGATGAAGCTCGTGTTTCGAATTGATTCGAAGTGGAAAAAGAGGCTGTTTCAGTTACGTTATTGAAATAGGTACCTATAGTCGTGAATTCATTGTAATCACAATTATATTAAAAACTTTTTTACAAAACCTCGGATATAAGGTATTTGTAGTTGAATAGATTAACTAGCTGTGACCTACGGTTTCACCCGTGTATTATTTGATTTCATTTGACATATTCCTTTGGGGAAAAAACATGTCGCCGTTTTAACGTGAGTAAGGCAACTATCACATTTATAATTTTATCAGGATTAATCACAGGTACTTTACTGTATTACCCAATAATAATATCTCTCAACCTTATCTTAATAATTTAGCATAGACTAAAACAAGTTGCGTATTTGTCCAATTACTATACTATACTTAAACATTAAAGTTACGTATATATCCAATTACTTTAAGATTTCCTTTTCGACGAGAATATTTCGTGTGATAAACAAGACGCGTATCGTTTCCTCCTTCATTTTAATTCGAAACCTTAAGTCAGCTTTAAATTACACTTTTTGCCGTCCTTATAACACCCCCGACGCCTGTACCGGATTAAGGGCTACCAACGAGGGCACGGGTACTTTTTCTACCAGTGTCAAGAAACATCGTCCTGCCTTTAGCGGCCCCCTAGGGGGTGCTTTTAGACCCTTAACGTTTACGACTACCCGATTGCTTTTCTATGAAGGGACACTAGACGGCCGCGGCAAAAACTGTAACCGGACAGCTGCTACTGACAAAACGGATGTTAATAAGAAATTGATAAGTGTCAATGTTTATGTCCTGCGGCCAGTAAGTGGTTCAAGAGGTTGTTCACACATCTGATGTTTAAGTGGACTGTGGAAAAAAGTCGCGGAATGACTCTGATAAATACTTGCGAGTAGCGCACGTCTTCTTTTTCGTATAAAGCTAGCTAGCGCTATGATATAAGTTATTTCAGTTCTAATGTTATATTCGAGTATCCGTTTCAGAAATAACAATGTACTCATGTTAGTGATATACTTACATAAATGTCTACTTATTAGTGCTATTAATATTATTATTGCTAGTATTTAAAAATTACTTCTTACGTAATCTTTTCTTCTTCTTTTTTAATAACTCAAAGGTGGTAAATAAACTTGCGGTCCGCCTGATGGTAAGCGGATACCACTGCCTATGGTAGCTTGCAGTAAGGGCATCGCTTGCGCGCTGCCAACGCTGCAGAAATCTTTTCATACCCTTCTTGAAGACCTCTATTCTGTTCGTAATTGGTTCGTAGTTCTCTATCGTCGTTCTTCTAGATGATTTTCTTCTTTACATTAAATTTCGACTTCCTCAAGCGCCAACGAGTTTGGAACTAGATTGTCAACTTCATCAATGGAACAGTTATGGTACGTTCAGAAGTTATATTATATAGACGAACAACTGACCAAATGCCCGGTTGTTTACAAGACAACCAGAATGCGCAGTGGAAATAAAACTAAAAGCCTTGTCGCATCTCTTTTCCACCAAAGAAATAGTATACTAGCTACTGCTAGTATACTAGGTACCAATGAAATAGTATACTGCTAGTAGTTATACTATTTCTTTGGTACCACTTTGGAGGTAATACTTTGGACCAGGGTACTCCCTGGTCTTACATCGGCGTTAAATTTGTTTAGACGTATATTATGTTTGCTTCTCCGCTCCCCTGGGTAGTGCCATGATTGTATATTATAGCCTATAGCCTCCAATATTATAGATGCAAAAGTTTATTACGATGTGTGTACCGTTTTCACTCAATTGGACGAAATTTGACACAGGATTGGATTAATAGGTTAGTTGGATTAACTAATAGGATGTTTAAATTCCGAAATAGAAAATTTTACAGGTAGTTCCTCAATTTTAACAAAAACAAACAACATCTGCTTTATAATAATTATGATCATAGATATTTTGTCACCCGCTACCCACAACAGAACAAAAAAGGTTTCATGCTGCGACAGCGAACACCGCAAACATTTTGACACAAAAGACGCATTGGTTGCCATAATCGGTTGTACAGAAACCTTTTTCCGAAACAAATAGCTCTTTAGTATTCCAAGGTCCTTTTAAAAGGCTGAGCTGCTTGTCACTTGCTACTATGTACTGTGTTCTTGAAAGAGTTGCCGATTAATTTCTCGAAACGATTTTTTTGTTTGCCGTCACGCAGGTTTTTACTGGTAATTCTACCAATGTGTTGAAAATTTGAATAGAAGCTAGCAGATTTTGTAGCATTTGTTTAAATATTCAACACGACATTCGAAAACATCCGAGTGGTTCGATAGCCACCTGCAATGCAAGGATCGTAGGGTAAAATCCTTACTGAACTAGTTTTTTCTGAACGTATTAATTAGTCACACCACGAGCTTTAAGAAAGGAAATCTGCATATGTTTGAGAAGATATTAAAAGACGTATAAACTGACATACTCATGCATGTTTTTACTTCGATTTTCATAAACCGGCGATGCACTCGCTAATATTATATGTAATATTTCATTAGCACCTGCATATATCTCCAGCGACAATAGGGTTTATTACAAACATTTCTCAAACCCTTCGAGAACCCTTGTGAAATGCGTAAAAATATTGCAATGTTATGCTATAGAGAAGAGAATATGTTAGATTCTTTACTATTAAAAATCACTTTCTAAGATAATATATAACGATGATGTAGTAAGATAAGTAAGATAACCGTAGAATATGAACACACTCCATACCCCAGAATATGCCCTAAAACATAATAAAAGTAGTACCTATTTTTATCAATTATAATAATCACTGACTGCATGGCCAACGAACGACTAATAGTTAGCTAGACGAACAGACGAGTAAAAAAATAAAAGACTAGAGTGAACTATAAAACGTGACAGACAGCAAAGAGATCAAAATAACACATAACGCCCTTTTTTTCTTTCCTTGAAATTTTATATCAGCATAAGTGAAGTATTTTCACGGCGGCTTCCCAAATGCTGTTATCATATTTGTGGTGCGGTGGTATGATAAAACGCCGGCTAACTCGTCATAATGTGTTTAGCATTCGCTCCTCTGTTTGCTACCTAAGAATAATGTAGCAAAATGAACAGAACAAACACTTCAGTAATGAGAATCTGCACATTCGCAGTATGATTTAAATACATCTTTATGCCTTTTCACATGGGGCCCCTGAGTGGGTGGCAGAAGTTTCCACCTACTTTGGGGCCCCTAATTTTGCCAGAGATAGGTGCTAACACGAAACTGACGCTGTCTGTCAGTGACAATATCTCATTCGTATTTAAATTTATTCTCAAGCATTTGTTTCCTGTCATCATTATTTCTCCCATCCTATTATGTTAAGAAGAACTCATCGGAACAGCGGTAGTCTGTGCACCACTGTTCGAACCTGAGATCTTAACTATACCTGCATAGTAATCTGAATATCTTTTACACTACGGTTATAATAATAATAATATATCCTCACGCCTTCCCACAAGGGTCCCCGAAGGGGTAGGCAGAGGTGTACAGGTAATAACCCACACACCCACTTTCCGCCAGAGGTATATTAGGTGCCAACGTGACAGATGGCGAGTCCATCGCCGTTACTCCAGCACGACTATACATACGCCTTTGAATTTCTTCTCAGACGTATGCAGGTTTCCTCTCGATGTTTTCCTTCACCGTTAACCTCGTGGTGTGACTAATCACTGTACTTAAGTTCAGAAAAACTCATTGGTACAGTCGGGATTCGAACTTGCGACCTTTGCGTCGCAGGCAACTGCTCGAACCACTCGGCCACCATGGCTTCCATCATACTAACATTTGATACTTTAACTAAGATTACCTAAAAGCTTGCCACTTCATCTTCTTGGTTCGTCTGCCGCTCAGCTGTTCTTTGTATACACATTTCGAGCGGCTTTACTTATTCAATATTTCCAAATTGGCTGCACTCGGTGCCGTAATGGAGCTAAAAAATACGGAAACCGTACCAAATGGATTCGCGAGCTCATTATTTATTTAGAAACTCAAAATGTTATTACAAGAATAGACGAAGTTTTTATACTTTATATCGTTTGAGTGTTATTATAGAACGAAGAGAAGATATATAGAACGAAGTATGATTATGAGAATTAGCTGCTTGTTTTTCAATTCGTACGGATAATATGTATAAAAATAAAGTTGTAATTACAGGTTGTGGAGGAATATTTAGATACATTATAATTTTTTAAGACCCGTTTGTTTATGTTTGACATGGTGCTCTGCTCACGTACAATACATCCTTACTCAACCAAGGGGTAGTGAATTAAATGTCACGAAGATATGCAATATATTCGTGGACTGGCATTGGACAGAAACATGTGGAAATCAGGGGAGTCTGACAATGGGATGTAGCAAGACAAAATTCAGTATGACTGTGCGGTTCGAAACGTTTTCCTAAGGTAGAGTTTTCAAAGAGGGTGTGAAGAGATGTGCATAGTCAGCAAAGCGCGAGCTATAACCCTATTTCGAACATTCAAAGGCGGCGTTCACTACTCACTATCAAGTTAGTCGCACAAATAGTCTGTCCGATTAGTAGTGCAATAAAATGTCGGTAAACCGAAACTACTTTAGCATAACGAATCAATAAGGAATTTATACTTAAAATTATTAAGTACCTTATTTCAGTGCAGTGCAGTGAGAAAAAATATCTCACGGTAATGACCGCGAAAGCGTCATCGTCACAATGAAAGATCTGAATGAGCAGCTTTTCCACTTTTTGGACTTAGCAACAAAAGTAAAAAAAAAGCATATATATCATCAAGCCAAGGGGTAGGCAGAGACAATATAGCGCCAGTTCTCTCTAGGCTTGCATACCTCTTTTGCTTCGTCCACATTCACCAGTGTATTCCTACATGATCGGCAACGCGCGAGTGATACCCCTGGTGTTGCAAGCGTCCATAGGCGGCGGTAACCGCTTACCATCACGCGGACCGCATGCTTGTCTGCCACCCAAGTGGTATAAAAAAAAACAACATGCCGCCGGTTTCGAGTACTCTTGACGTTCCCGTCTTTGAGTCCGATCGATCGTCAAAAAAGCTTCATATTAATTCACTGTTTATAATTGCATACTTGAATATCTGAGCGAGTCTTATTCTTGAGCTTTCGTCTTAAAATATTTTTGTTACAGCTATGACTGACATGACATATCAGACACCAGCCCCAATAGGGCGAGTCAACATACCTTCTAGAGAAACAAGTGGGTCCTAAATTTGCCATATGACCATCGTGTCAGTGTGATCATTTATCATGCGAGATGTGACAACTGAATTTATTTATATAAAAAACAAACAATAGCGATGCGTTAAGGCCCAAATAGTGCCCCTTGATAAATTTTACTCAGCCTGTATACAAACCACAGAGTAACGTAGAATGCAGAAGTTCCAATTTATTTTTAGTTAATGAAGTAGCAGTGTCTTGTAAAAATGCATACTGTTCAAACTCGTATAAAATTTGCTTGTTAATTTCATATGTATTCACGATGATCCATTCGCGGAACGAATATGTAAACTATAGACGTTAACTTACCAAACTGATCAACTTATTTCACTCAATGTAACCAAGTTTTTGTATTATCTATTAATAGATACAAATAGCCGTGGTGGCTGAGTGGGTCGAGCAGTTGCCTGCGACGCAAAGGTCGCAAGTTCGAATCGCCTGTACCAATAAGTTTTTCTGAACTTAAGTACAGTGATTAGTCACAACACGAGCTTTACGGTGAAGGAAAACATCGAGAGGAAACCTGCCTCGAGTAACGGCGATGTAGTCGCCATCTGCCACGTTGGCACCTAATATACCTCTGGCGGAAAGTGGGTGTGTGAGTATTACCTATACACCTCTGCCTACCCCTTTGGCGACCCTTGTGGGATGGCGTGAAGATGCCGGAAATAATTACTTTTTTTATGAGAATTCGGTATATTCTCATAAAAAAAGTAATTATTTCCGTGGCCTCTATAGTTTCACAAGTCTACAAAAACTTGTTCAAAAATCGAGGGGAGTAGTTGGTAGCCGTATGATTTAGGGCGCTATACAATAGGAGATAGCAATTTGATATTCAGGCCACATTTTTAATAAGCACAGTCGGCTGTGCCGGGTAATGTGCCAAGTGGGCCCACTGTTTAATAGCTTTTTGTTGTGCCATTAGACCGAGTGGCCTCTTTCGTATGGTCACTTTGAGTTTGATTAATTACAGATGTGTCATAATTGATTGAACGGGTTTTCAAGTTACTTGAACCAGGAACAGAAAAATCGGATATATTGAATACTAACTTCAAAAATACATTATATTAATAAGAATATATGTTTGAGGATTTTTCAAAACTAAAGGGATAAGGAAAACTGGCGATACCAGAAAGTAATTACAGCGTGAAATTTTAATATCATAAGCCCAAGTATCAATCTACTATTTAAAAATATATTAATACAAGAATTATCTTACGGGAAGTTAGCTTGTTTTGCTTGCTTGCCACTCGTATACTTGGCACTTTCTTTTCTCGAGAAGACGTTTGCTTTATAGCTTTAAAAAATCTTTTTCATTTTAATAAGTTATTGTATGAGCCTTTTTACTACAAACATATTATTACGATCATGGTGAAAAACATATTAAAAACGATGCACATGTGCGTCACTGGTTGACAATCATTATGATATTTTTATTGAGTGCTCGTACACTCTTGTGTCTAACGAAGTATTGTACATCCATCTGTTCGTTGCATTATACACACAGCGAGAGTGGCAAACAAGCATATGGCCCACCCGATGGAAAACGGTTACCGCAGCCTATTTACGCTTACAATACCGAAGTATCACTTGCGCGTTGCCACTCTGTGTTCCGAGAGTTGTACTGTGTTGGCAGAATAATGAGACTAGTCCCTCTGCTGCCAACACAATACAACAATCCTCCCCCCACCCCAAGGAGCTCATTACTGGAAACCTTATTCACCGCGTAGGAACACAACACAATAAATTGTGTTATTTGGCTACGGACTTCTATAAGGTGGAGGTCCTGCCCCAGTCGGGCAGCTCCAAATTCGAACGGGATGCCCGTTATGCCCTACCTCTCTTAAATTTTATTATATTTGCATATTGTATTTTAACTTTTTTTTTAATTTTTCTTTGCTTTTACTTTCTGTGATGAATCGATATGGCTTTAGACGTCTTTTAAGTCTGTAAGTGAAGATAGAACCGGCACTCTACTCTCTCTCTCTCTGCCTACTCCTTGGGGGACTCGACGTAATGACGGTAACTGGACGATATACATACATATCATCGTGCCGAGTTCCTCCCGGGGTAGGTAGAGAGAGTAGAACGCCAGTTCTCTCTAGACTTACATTCCTCTTTCGCTTCGTCCACATTCAGCCTTTCATTAGTATTTTCCTACATGCTTCATACTTTTGACGTTCGCATCCTTGAGTGACCGATAGATGTCTTGGTAGTTGGAACGTGGTCTTCCTCTGCCTCTTCTAGCATTGTATATCTGTTTCGTCAATCTTTCTTCACTTATCCTTTCTATATGTCCAAACCAACGTAACATACCTTTCTTCATCTTTATATTCACACCGTCGTCTACGCCAGTTGTTTTGCGACGCTCTTCATTGCGGAATGGTTCGAAAATCGTTAGGCCCCATATTATTAGATCTCAGTTGCACTTATGCTATTTTCATGCTTTCTTTGACGTACTCAACATTCGCTGCTATATATTTATATAGATATATGTAAGCATATATACAAAAAATGGGTAAAGACTAAGGCACGAGCAAAAAAATATGTGCCTGAATTGGAAGTTTGGATCACATCTTAGCCGCAGAGCGTGTGGTGCAGCAAGTTTCAAGTGAACTTAGACAATACAACTTAGTGGAAACTTAGCTGAACAGTCGTACCACTTAATTAGTCGTGACGTTGCTAACTTGTTTAACTTAGCAGACCTAATTAGTGGAATCTCATGGATGTGCAGGGGATTAAGTTCTCAAGTAAATTATTTGTTACCTTTTTAGCTCTACACTTAGTACATGCAAATTTTATTCAATATTATTGAAGGGATATAATAAAGAGATTTTTTTATTGAGAGGCTGAAGAAAAACATTTTCCAACTTCGTAGATTTAATCGAACATTAGGTAGGGAACGTTAGGTCTGTAAGCCTAGAGAGGTTACATATATAATATAGCACTCTACTCTCAATAAATTACACTCTACTCTCACTACCTGCCCCGATAGGGACGGCGTAATGATCCCGAAATTCACCAAAATCACAGTAAGACGAAACATAGATATCGTTTTTATTATTTTATTGACTGGAAATGTAACTTATTAAGTTAATCATATCAAAATTAATTAATTTAGCCTAGTGAATATCTTATATAAGGAAGTGTTATTGATGATTGGATATATAATATTATTTATTTTCAATTGAATCTTTAAAAAAGTTTCTGTTCGCAGTTCGCTAAATGAATAAGTATTTTACCATTATTTTTTATTTTTAAACTACTAACCACATCCCGTTGTTACACGCGTTGCCAAGATCGCTTGAGCAGCTTGAGTTCATCAATACAAACTAAGGAGTCTATTTAAGAAAACAAACAACACAGACAAATGCACAGACACAGACAATGATATTTTTCAATAATAAAATAAGATATTATATGAGTTAAACCAGTTCATAACATAAACCTATGCCAAATTGCATTTAGTTGCAGTAGTTTTTGCGTGGAAGGGGAACGAACATCTTGAAAAACTTTCACATTTATAATATTAGTAGGAAGTTTAAATTTTTACGTCACTGCTATTATAGGTAGGTAGTCTAAAGGCGTACAATCCACTAATTGGAATCACCCTACTTATTATCGTTAGCACTAGCCATTTGGTATGCGCAGGTTAATATCCGGCCAACGCAAGGTAGTTGCCATCAACTTGAGGTCGCACTAATTAAATACGAATCTCAAGACAATACGCTCATGCCCAGATTTCGAGCAGCGCGTCGAGTTATACGGGGTGAAACTTAGCCTTAATCATTAGTACAGAGTCGTCGCCCACGGCGCTTTTTATCAGGTTTGAATGTAGAAATATAAAATACACTTTGTGTCGCTATGGGCGTATATTGTAAATATGAAAATTTTCTTGTATAACAAATGAAGATCGTTACTGTAAACTTATTTTCTTCTAAGCCGGCCAGTGACAATCTGCCAGTGATAATGTTCACCCAGGCAAACATGTTTTATAACAAAGTTGGAACGTTGAATGACTGTCAAAAGTTTTTAGTATTTTTAATAAATGTATTTTTAATATATTCAGATATGTATTGTTTGTGAAAAATAATTATAATTATACCTTGGATAATTCCACAAAAAATTACATTGACCAAATTTAAGCAAAGCTTGTGCAATGATAACAAGACAACGGTATACATACTTATATAGATAGATACATACATAGGACATCCAAGACTAAGGTTCAAATCCTCGTGTTCATCACACAAATATCTGCCCTCAGCGGGAATCGTACCCGCGACCTCAAGTTTCGCAATCAGGAGCTCTAACCACTAGTTTAGTAGTTAGTACTTTAACTTAGCTTAGTTATGTAGATCAAACATATGGCACAACGTCAATGCATTACATAGGTCCTTGAATTTCTTGTCAAAAGTAAATACACAAGATTATCGATGTTTTCCTTCACTATTAAAGCTCGTGGTGTGATTAATCACTGTACTTAAGTTCAGAAAAAACTGCAGCTGCTGCTCTCTGCCTACCCCGTTAGGGACTTGGCGTGATGATATGTATGTATATATGCAGGCATGTAGCCTACAGTACCTAAGCTCGGGATTTGAACTTGCGATCTTAGCGTTTTAGGCTGGCTACCCGAACCACTCATCCATCACAGCACTGTCATATAATGTTTTAGTTAAATGGTAACACTAGAATAGATTAAAAGGTATCAAATAAATTGTGTGAACATAGTTGTGATATTCAACTAGTGTAAATCGCGTTTACATCCATCCAAGTCTAAACTAGCGGAAGTTATAATTTATGGAGCAAGTTCCGCCCCACTCCGTCAGACTGACTCCTGAGACGGTATAATGAAACACCTCATATTTAATGTACCCTGTGTGTGATCCTCTGAAAACTAAAACTATAAATAGGCACATAATATCGCTAATCCCAAATTCATCTTAGTTAATACATCAACTTAAAGTGTCTGATTTTCAATATTAAATGGTAGGTGTTCAGACACAAACACAATAAAAAAAACCTGTTTCGGCTGATTTCCGAAACGGTTAAACCAATTTTGACGGGATTTTTACCAGCGACTGTTATAACGAATAATTTACGCTCCTAAAAATATTTTTATCTAGATGTTTAATTAAATTGACAACGAGTGAAACCGCGAGGTACAGTGTTTATAAAAAAGAAATGTGTGTAATATTGATATGCCTTGGACCGGGGTGGCCGAGTTAGTAGACTGCCAAGTTTACAAATTCAAACCTCGGCAAATGGTACCCAAGAAATTTTCAGTACGTACTACTATATATTATTGAAAATTAGTTAATTGAAAAGGACACCTCCATACGTTATAGAATTTAAAAAACTATTTCAATAACATGTAGCTTTAAATCCAACGAGGAGTTCAATCACTGAAACTGGTGAAAATACTCATACATTTCGAAGTAATTTTAATCTGCAAGTCATATTCTACATAGTTATAAGTTTCCTAAGAAGCTATCAGTAAAGGATAAGAAAACCTGCTTTTGAAATACTCGCGAAAACTTTAACACAATCAAAACATCCACATGCCTGCAGCGCCCTCTTTCGCCGTTCCAATAAAGCTTAAATAATGCTAGCACAGTAACTTAACTTCCACATAGCTAAAGCGCCATCTATGAAAATATTACAACAAAATGTACGACCAAATACTTGGCCTAGACGAGACTGAAAAGTTGCTGTTATACATTTACAGGGTACGCTATAGTTAAAAAAAATGTATACGATATCTAATAATAAAATATAATTTCGAGGCATCTGTTAGCATATTTGAATTATACCGCGTCGGCACACGTTCGCAATTCGTAATCGAAACACTGCTCTTCAATGTTATCATGACTGACCCTCATTTACAATTAGGTATTATAAATAGTATATTCAAAGAAAAACAAACAGCATAAAATCTTTGGCATATTATATTACTGAAAGTCGACAACAAGAGTGAATAGGAAAGGATAAATAGGTCAGCTCGTAATATTTTCGGTTCACCAGACATGAAGGGAACATATCCAGTTGTAAAACTCTCCACTCGAGCATATACTCCAGGATTCACCCCGCAGCCGACGCCCCAAGACACTATGCCTGCCAGCACACCCTGACATACGAGCGGTCCTCCGGAATCACCCTACGATAAAATATTTTATATTATTTAAAGCTTTTAACGTTAAGGTGCACCTAAGAAGCATCCAGAAGCACCTAAGTGCCTGGCTGAAGGCCAAGTAGCAAAAGTACCTGGAACTCACACTACGACAGACAAAAGAAGGGCTAAACAGAGGTGTAATGACACCCACAATCTGAATAATATCCAATTGAACTTTCAACTCTATTATTAGAATATATATATTACAAAATAACGAGACAATTTATAAATAAGTTGTCCCATCTCATTACATTATATGTAATGTGATTACTATAACCGTAAATTGTATATAAAACAATAAAAAATATTATTATAATAAGAAATTATAGAGCCGTGGTGGCCGTGTGGTTCGAGCAGTTGCCTGCGACACAAAGATCGCAAGTTCGAATCCCGACTGTACCAATGAGTTTTTCTGAACTTAAGTACAGTGATTAGTCACACCGCGAGGTTTACGGTCAAGGAAAACATCGAGAGGAATCCTACATACGTTTGAGAAGTAATTCAAAGGCGTATGTAGGTATATAGTCGTGCTTGAGTAACGGAGACGGACTCGCCATCTGTCACTTTTGTACCTTAAATATATATTCGGCAAAAACTAGGTTTACTACCTACATACTTCTGCCCACCCCTTCGGGGATCCTTGTGGGAAATCTTGAAGACATATTATTGTATAGTCAGCAGTCAGTCAGTCACATTAGCACCTAAAATATAGCTCTGGCGGAAAGTGGGTGTGTGGGTATTACCGATACACCTTTCCCTACCCTTTCGGGGACCCTTGTGGGAAGGCGTAAGGATAAATATATTTATTAAGAAATTATTGAATGGGCCCAGTATTACCAACATTAGACTATTGCTGCGCCCTACAGGGTAACACTTTTCGCAAGAGATATTTTTTGGCGAGTCCATCGCCGTTACTCAAGCCCGACTATACCTACATACGGCTATAAATATAAACTGTGTCAAATATAATGAAAAAAAAACGATCCAGTAACATTGCCAATTACATTAAATAATAACAATTAAAGTATATAGATACTTACCTGACAACTATCTTTTCCCTTGCTTCCAGCGCAAATATTGGATGCCTTTATATATTTTGAAGTATAATAAGACTTGCAAACAGTTCGTGTGACTAAGGGGACGCAAGCCATGTTTAGAGCGTATGAACTAGTGTTCTGGAATGGAACAAATAATACTTGGATCGATTGAGGTTATTTGATGATCGTGTGCTTGTAGTGTGTTGTCGTCTGCACAACAGAGATTGCAGCTCCGAAAACTTACGTACCTACCTTCTGTGATTAATCCCACCCTAGGCCGGTGAAGGAAAAAATAAGATGTTGAGAAGTAATTCTAAGACAAATGTATAGTCGTGCTAGAGTATCGGCGACGGACTCCCTACCTGTCACTTTTGTACCTTAAATATATCTTCGGCAAAAACTAGGTTTACTACCTACATACCTCTGCCCACCCCTTCGGGGACCCTTGTGGGAAATCTTGAAGACATATTATTGTATAGTCAGTCGTATTTGAATGACGGCCATCTTCTATGAAATGCGAATTCCCACTTTTACCTACTACCATCCCACTTCTACCTTCTACCACCGCCATCGCCACTCCTCATCGACAGAAAATAAAAGCTTTCCGTTCCCCCACTGGGTTCTCCTCGTAAACAGAAGTAAAGATGTATACATACATACATAAATCATCACGCCGACTCCCTAACGGGGTAGGCAGAGAGAATAAAGCTGTTACATACCTCTTTTGCTAAAGATGTATAATAACTCATAAACCGAACATACAAAAAACTAAAAAACACGCTTTTTATAGAAAACCGAACTAAAAAATAGAAAATAAATTTTAATAAATTTAAATTAAGAATAGTGTGAAAATTTTCAATAAATATAAATTAAGAATAGTGTGAATAAAAAAAAATATTTTATTTTAAAAAAAGCGTGAGGTGCTTTTTAAGATATTATCGAAATGATAATCACTCTACTCATATCTGTCAATAAAATATTTATAACTATTGGCACCATGCACCCAACACTTTTTTTAAAATAAAATGATTAAATTTAAATTAAGAATAGTGTTAATAAAAATAAAATCATTTTATATAAATATATAATATATATTTATATAAAATGATTTTATTTTTATTAACACTATTCTTAATTTAAATTTATTAAATTTTATTTTCTATAAAAAGAACGGTTTTCTTTAAAAAGCGTGTTTTTTAGTTTTTTTAAACTACCATTTATTTTCTACTTTTTAGTTTGGTTTATAAAAATGGAACAATTTTATCAAATTAGTGTATTGTCATCGGTCCTCGATAAGTCTGCAAAGTTTGAACGAAATCTGGCCGTTTGAAGTGGGTCAAAATCGTGCCCAAAGAAGTCGGTTACAAACATACAAACATACTGGTGAAGCTAATAAAAAGCGTGTAAAAAGAAGATCGATCTAAGAGGAGTCTTGATTTGGATAACTCTTTTTCCTTTATTATCGGCAATTACACCGTTAATACCAAGAGCAAATTTAATCTTACGTTCTCCATGCGGCCATATCCTGAGACAATACAAGTTATATCTGCAGATTCCAACTCTATGTTCAAATCTTTGGTGTGCATGCGTATAGGCCGAACTGCACGAGATAAGATGAAGTTGCTACTAACCTATAGAGTAAAAGAAATAAATTTTATTTGTATAGGGCTTTGTATAACATGGAACGTTATGAGGCCTCTACAACATATACATAATATTATGTATATATCATTAGGCCGAGTAGTAGCCAGCCGAAAGCGCCAGTTTCTCTAGACTTGGTGACCTTGTACCATCCATTTATGTCACATTTACGTAATGTGTGTACTATGATAAATTTTATATGTATGTTGGCCGGTAGATGGCGCTGTTCACTTTGTAATGATTGAATAACATTGAATTCTACGCGTATAATATCTATACACTCGGTTTTGTACACGCATTTAGAATTCGACACGTTTTGGGATTTTTTGGTGAAATTTCATTACGAACCCGATCCCAGTACCTACTCGAGGAACAGAGCACTGGTTTGTTCATGGTCCTTCAAGCCGGATATGAACCAGCGATTTACAGTAGTACTACTTGTACAATCTACTGGATAGTGGACCAAAAAAAGTGCACTGGTTTGTTCAGACCTCTTTCGCATTATCCACATCTTGTTTTTCATACTATGTTTACGAAAGATATATGATAAGCAAGTACCGTCGCTTATTGACGTTTGCAGCACTTGTTTGCATATGAAGATAAATTATGTCTATAATGATACCTGGATCGACGCTTACTTGTATAACAGAGACATCATTAAATAAATACGACAAGTGGAAATGTCTGTGAACGTAAAAAGATTGGATTCTTCTCGAGTGCTCCAACATGGATGCGTACAATGATACTGTGGTCTTTAGTGAGCCTGCTACGATTCTAACATTCCTTGTAGATATAAACTTTCTGAAAAAAAAAATTCACTCAGCAATGTCTGATTGAACTGTATCTTTTCTGTGGTAATACTCTCGTCTAAAGTCGTAATCGCATCCAGAAAGTCAAGTGTAGAATACCCTAAGCAAGTCTGTAGTACGTACCGATTAATAAAAAAACAGTGAGCAGCCGATAAAACATATCGTAAAGTGATGAGAGTGCCGCCACAGAAAGACTGCCAGTAAAATCCGCCTAGCGCTGATTTTCTTACCGACACCTAAAAAAAGTAGCACCATAAAATTGGCATGAAAAGTGCTCGATGAAATAAATCTCTGGAGAATGTATAGTCATGCTTGGGAAACGACAATAAACTAGCCATTGGTCACGTTGGCACTTAAAATATATGGGTACCCTTGTGGGAAAACGTCGAGTGAAGTTATTTTATAACTGTAAATATGTTATTACAATGAGCAATCGCAATCTATTTTAAATTAGTAGATTTTGAGTCATTTGTACAGCACTAGTTTTCTTAATACAACTCTTTTATTACACAATACCTGATAAGGTAGATCCCCGCTTTTTGCTTTGATTCCGCCTAAAATCCGCAAAGGACAGCGATCAGCTACTGGTGCATATTGTTTGTTTTCTTCTACAATTTCCTGTTATATACAAGCAAGTTAGACATTCGAGACGAATTCAGTTAGTACGTCAAAACCTGATAATTATCTACTAAGCCTACATGTAAGTTGCAACTCAAACCGACTCTTCAACTCGAATGCTCTAACAAACTAAGTATATAAGGTTTAAAAAGAAGGGCACATGAGATCTCGGGATCAGACGCGTTGTTCGACGGGGGCTGTATTACCATCTCAGAAATCTCACAGAAAAATTACGCTCTGCACTCGATGCCACCGAAAAATAGGAAATTTGACTCACACTAAAATCAAGGCCACCTTCCCGTTTCTTTGCATTGACTAACAAAAACACTTCACAGCACGAATTCTGCACTACTGTTAAAACGATTAACTGGGCTATAGCAGTATTTTGGAAATCTACCATTGATTTGTGCAGTGTTGCTTTAAATAATTTAGTTTAGTTAGGAATACATTACTAGAATTTCCTATGCTTTTAATTAAATTATGTATCTTGTTGAGACAATAATAATTCTGCGACAATTTTCCTATTAATTTCCTGTCAGTGCCAAAATTAGAATACCACGGACAAGAGAAATGATAGACAAATCCAAAAAATAAATACTTAATTGTTTATTACCAATTAATACTTTGGGTGATTAATAAAAAATGTGTTTAATATCTCTAGCCAGCATTTTAGATATACATTGCTACTGCATTTGGATTATGTTTTGCAAACATGTCATTATGTTACGTTTTACGTGGGATAAAAATATTGCATACTTCGGCAGCGGCGTACTAACGCTAGTAGATCAAAAATAGATTTAGGGCTCGGAAATATACCTATACCAGAAAATGAGTTCGCAATATCAAGATTGTCCGTACCTACTCACAAGCAAAATACTCTTTCTTGAATGTCAATATTATAGAGGAATAAACACTTTGGATGAAATCTGACGTCAGCCTTTTTCTTTCGACAAAATTTTAACAAAGACACCAATGTCCAAAATTATCTATACAGTTCTTTTTACACTCAATTTCAGTATACAATCTCAAGTCAATATATCACAATCCATTAATGATACAATTATTTATTATGGGACCGATTGGACACCTAGAGTCGTCAAAGGATGGCCAGCTGCGATGGGAGATGTACCATATCAGGTACTGTCACAGTAATTTAAAAACTATGAGTTTGTATATTATATAAGTACATATATATATATATATATATATATATACACGATGCCACCGAAAAATAGGAAATTTGACTCACACTAAAATCAAGGCCACCTTCCCGTTTCTTTGCATTGACTAACAAAAACACTTCACAGCAAGAATTCTCTAAAGTACTCTCTCAGAAGTATATATATATATATATATATATATATATATACATATATATATATAAGTCCCTGACAGGGAAGGCAGAGAGAGAGTAGAGTGCCAGCACTCTCAAGGCTTATGTACCTCTATCGCTTCGTCCACATTCATCGGTGCCTTGCTTGACATTGACAAATAAAATCATGAATAAATATAATAATATAACCTCACTCCTTCCCAAAGTCCCCGATGGGGTAGGAAGATATGTATAGGTATTTTGGGTGCGAACGTGAAATGTGGCGAGTCCATCGCTATACGCCTTTGAATTTCTTGTCAAAAGTATGCAAGTTTCCTTTCAATGTTTTCCTTGAGTTCAGAAAAACACATTGGTACAGTCGGAATTCGAACTTGCAATCTGCTGGCAGCTGGCAGCTGGCAACTACTCGAACCACTCAGCCACCACGGCGCATGAATAAATAAATTATATTAATATGGTTGCGAACTAGTGATGATGAACGAACTAGTAACGGATTCGGCAGAGGCGGCTATTTTTTATGTCTACTGGCGGCTTCGTCCACTTTCACTATTCGTCAGTATGTAAAGTATCGTAGCATGTGGAAAGAAGTGGTCTCTGCCTACCCCTACGGGAAAGAGTCGTAATTATAATATGAATGTATGTATGCACTGGCGTCACATTGCTTCATTTAAAATCAGGCACTGCTTATAGGTGTATGATCCAATATTAAGTAGGCACAATGAGTTTATAAATCTTATACCGACAGGTTGGTTTCAAACAATTGAAATCACGTAGTAGGATGGTGTATACGACTTTTTGCGGAGGGGTAATTATAGCTCCTTCCAAGTTGGTGTCGGCTGCACACTGTTTTGAAGGCAATAGGAGTCCCTGCGGAAGTCGAGGAGGGGGGTGAGAAATAGATTTTTTCAACAGCTGTAAATTTAAGACATCATCTTTATAATTGTATTGTTTTATTATTTGATAGCTATAAGAACTTTGAAACTTGAACAAATTGGTATTGTATAAGCAAAAAGAATAATAATTTAATAATCGCCATATTCCGCCCACATGGTACCCACTGCTGGGCCGGGCCTTCCTGGTTTTACGCCAGTGTTCTCGGCCCTGAGCTAGTCTCCACCTCAGCTTCCCTGCGTCTGTCTGTTTGTTGTCCGCCCGCCTGCCGTACCGCCGTACCGCCCTTGTTCACCTTTCATCTTCCCGTCTCATCAAATGCCTTGACCATCTCCACTTATTTTCATTAACTATTACAGACGAGTCAAACAACGAATTTTTGCCGTTGCTGGCTACCTATGGAATGATGCAAGATACAGTAGGGACACGGCAACCCCAGGCCAGTGGCGTAGAGTTGTTAAAGCCATATTTCCAGCAGACTACCGGTTTCCGAAAAAAGACATCGCAGTAGTGGTAATTAATGACCCCATCAACTATTGGCTATGTATTAATAATAAAAGGCCCGTTCCGAACGTTGCCGATACCCGGCCGAGTAGTGATGTCAAACAATTAATACCTAGTTATTACTCAGGTTATTGTATTATGCACATTATATATCATACTATACGTCGTCATACAAAGGTCTTCAAAGGCCTAAGCAGAGGGGTAGCCCTTTGAAAATCATTGTATAATAACACCCTTTGAAAATCATTGTATAATAACACCCTCATCTGGCTGAAGTATTTAACTTAAATACTTTCAGTAAAAACTCTTTGGATGTAAACAGTTTTTTTTTATTCCATTTCTTCGTATATTTTTAAAATACGTCGAGATGCGTACATATCTAATATGCATTTTTATTATTTTACAGTACGTAAGAGGTCACTTTCAATTCAACAACTACGTGAGTCCTATACCGTTTGCAAGTTCAACGTTTATAAATTACCAGGGAATATGCCTAGTTTCGGGATATGGAAGAATTTCATCCAGAGTAAGTATTCACCAACATATTTAAATATGTGTATACACGAATACATACTTATTACTAGATACTAGACTTACAGACCTCTTTCACTTCATCCACATTCGTCAGTATTCTCACACGCTCGTCGTGCCTTGACGTGCCAAACCTTGAACGTATCTAGAACCTATTGTGTAGTTTTCAATAAGTCCAATAAGTACATTTTGTATATTATAGCGCAATATTGATCAATACAAAACTGAAGGGTTTTCTTGTATATTTGAACTAATTTCTGAAACTGTCTGAACCAATCGCTTTCGAAATATGTTTTGTCAGTCCAGTGAGAAAGAATATTTGTTAACATTACGTTACGACTCTTAGGAGCCGAGTAAGATACAGAAGATCATTCAAATTAAACGGTGGATGAAAACGTGGGGCAAAGTTAGTTAACAGGTATATTATATACTATATTATGTTCACAGCAACGCTCAACTAAGCTGCTATTAGCTCACTTGCAAGTACTGTCGGCTTCGTCCTGCAGCAGACTGCATCGAAGGAATATGAATGCGTTTATATGCACATCATCTGTAGTCAGTGATATTGCCAAAGTAAGTAATTATGTTCTCATTGAGAAACCTGAATCTCAATGAAAAAGAATCTGGTTAGGGATAGTAGGTGGGTAGGCCGTTATATGGTATTAAAATGCGTGAATGTTAGCTGTATGCGTTAAACTTCACTCCTTCCCACAAGGGTCCCCGAAGTCTGAGATGTAATAACAGCTAGAGATGAAACGGACATTCGGTAACTATCCGGTAACCGGCCTATCCGGCTCCAATTCAAAATCCGGCCGAATACCGGGTAGGAAACGAGTATCCGGCCGGATACTGGATTTCAAATAAATAGGACATAAAGATTGAAGGCACTTACTTTAACATACAGACTCATGAATTTTTAATAACAAAACAAAAAAAAATAGTCAAACTGCACTAAGGGCAAATTATGATCAATAAATACCAATTTCTCTGCGTTAAAAGGCAACAGACGGTTTCGCATACTGGCCTTGTGGCCAACTTCCGAAAAAAGGCTTTCGCTAGATACACTGCTGCAGGGCGCTGAACCATAAACTCTAGTAAACGTCGTTAAGTTTGGGTATTGTACAGCATTAGCTGACCACCAAATATAAGGATCACGATCGCGATCACGATTCACACTTGTAACGAACGAGTCGCCACTTGACTATTATCGGCCGGGTATTCGGCGGCCGGATATTCGGCTATCCGTCTTCAAGGTTGGCCGAATATTCGGTATTCGGTATCCGGCAGAACATCTATCCGTTTTATCTCTAATAACAGCCTTTTTCGCCGGAGATAAACGCCCTTAGGTTTTACTGTTAAAAGATGTAGATTCTGTCGCTATATCTCAAGCTTTTTTTTTCACATACGAGCAAACGTTTTCATATACGACTTTCGTTTTAATTATGAATAGATCGAAACTGCACAAGTGCCAAATTTTATTTGTCTGGTTTGTTTGATGTGAAAAAGTATGATAAGTACATGAAAAATCCAAAAAAGACAGCATTGTTTCCGCCCGGGATCGAACCGGGGGCCTTGTGCGTGTGAAGCACACGTGATAACCGCTACACTACGGAAACGTTGTGTAACGTGTCAAAATTATTAAACATATGCCGTTGTAAGATACAGAATGACATTCCAATAATATGATAGAACTTAAAATTATCTTATAGGGTGACTCAGGAGGGCCATTGGTGTGCAAAAATACAGGCGATCCATTCGAAGCAGATAAAGGAGTACTAGTGGGAATTGTAAGTGGACAAAGATTGAGGGTGGGGTCATTCTTCACAAGAGTATCGACGTTTTCAAACTATATTCAAAGAGGTGGATGTGTTGTCTCCGCTCCAAATCTGTTTATCTCGCCGATATTTTTAATATTGTACGTATTAATATGCGAGATACGTTTACTATTGTCATTTGGTTTTATTTTTCTGTTTGTACTCACCAACCTTGGGACACAGTTGTTTAGTCAAACTAATTTATTAGTGTTATCATACACACATGCATATCATCATGCTGAGACCCTAACGGGGTAGGCGTTAGTGCTAACTTCAAATATACAGGCAGGTCTCACGTGGCTCGCAACCTCGGCACGTATTATATCGTGATATTGCAATCATAATACAGAGATGTTTAGGGGAAAGATGTACCATATATAAAAAAAAATATCTCTACATTTTTTACTCTTGAATAATAGTTGGTATAGCACGCCATATAACTGTGGTGGGGACTGGCTCAGGACCTAGAACACTGGCGTAGAACCGGGGAGGCCTATACCTAGCAATGGGTGCATGTGGGCTGAAAATGAATGAATGAATACCACGCCATTACGCACGTGATAAGAAGAAAATGCCATCACATTAAAAGGACAATATCTATATCAACACGCTTCGTCCCACACGGACTATCCAGAGGGAATAGGGTGCTAGATCTCCCTCTACTTTACAGACCTCTTTCGCTACATCCGCATACATCAGTCTACGAGTATATTACGAAGAGCATGTATGAAGAGAATAATGAAAGTGGACGAAGCGAAAGAAGTATGTAAGGATCGTAGCAAGTGGAAAGAAGTGGTCTCTGCCTACCCCTACGGGAAAGAGGCGTGATGTATGTATTATAAGTATTCAAACAAGAACGATATCAGTCGCTGGTCTCTTTTACGACCTATTTGGTGATAAAACTGAGTTTGACTTTGATAGCTGAACGATTGCAAGAAACAAAGTGTAAATGCAAAAATGACTTTAGGTACTATACTTATAGTACCTAAAGTCAAAGTTCCAATGACATGAGTCAATACCCGAATGCCAGAAACAATACGTACATTAATTTTAATACTTAATTTTTATGATTGACAGTATTACAGGACTATTTCATGTAATACTGTCAATTTCTAAATATATGCTGTCCATGTATAAAGTGAGAAATATATTTGTTTCGACCTTACTATATTTGAATATACTGTCTTGCTTTTCACAAATATTTAATGCTTCCATCGATAATAGTGAAAACGATTGGGTTCCTCGTGTCGTCAACGGGAAGCCAGCGGCATTGGGCGACGTTCCATATCAGGTGCAAAATATAAATGCCTACATATTTCTTTAAGAGATAAAAGTAGTATAAACGACGCACTTACATATATCAGAAGAATCGATAACAATGTTCCATATTCGACGTGACGCACAGTTGTAAATTGTATGACTATAATTTTATCGATTTACCCATGTTCGATTAAGGTTTGTGCAACAGTTTTGATACCATATTACCCCTATATAGAAGAAAAACAATGCTATATCGCAGGCGCTAGCAAGACTAAAAGTTACTAGCGTATTGCTGACTATGATGGATGGAGTTACTGTACTAGCAGTGTAAGAAGTTAACTGAACCTACTTCTACGAGCAGATCTCTTCCATGTGGATTACTGAAAATCATACTCACCGCAGGAACATAGCACTAACTGGAACAGTGCCGTTTGCATTCAAGCAAATCGTTTCCATATAAAACACAGGTACATATGGGTTTATGTTTAGTTACGGATAGGATAACCATTGAACGAGCTTGTTAGAAACAACAAAGAAACGTATCTAATCGCTTTCCTTATCTTAACTGACCTTACCTTGAACTTGACAACGTTCAGCCACAGATGGGACTAAATATTTCAAATTTAAACCCTCAGGTAGCATTGAAGACTAGGGTACGGACGCTACCGAACACGTATTCAACTTTCTGCGGCGCGACTATAATAGGTCCTACCAAGTTGATATCGGCAGCACATTGCTTTGCTTCTGAAGGCAGTGCCTGCTGTGGAGCTCAGTAAGAAGCATTATTTTTATGTACTGTATGAACTGGTAAGGTTCACCTAGTCTTTGAATACAACATGAAGGAAAACGTAAGTGGGGAGTTCATTCCACAATATGAGCGTCAGTGGTAGGATCTTCTTTGAAACTGCAATAAGCATGATTTGCGTGATTCCAAACATACAACATCATCTCGCCGCGCCCTCACGGAGTGAGCCATCAATATGAGATTACCGAATTAATATAATATAATATATATATAATATATAAAATATATAATATAATAAATAATAATATATCCTCACGCCTTCCCACAAGGGTCCCACCCAAGGTAATACCCACACACCCACTTTCCGCCAGAGGTATATTAGGTGCCAAAGTGAATTTCTTCTCAGACGTATGCAGGTTTCCTCTCGATGTTTTCCTTCACCGAAAAGCTCGTGGTGTGACTAATCACTGTACTTAAGTTCAGAAAAACTCATTGGTACAGTCGGGATTCGAACTTGCGACCTTTGCGTCGCAGGCAACTGCTCGAACCACTCGGCCACCACGGCTCTTTATTAAATATTGTAATTCTCGCCGTAACATTATAGTTCCTTTAATATAGAAACAGTTCTATATGGTCGAATCACCCGTAGACATCTTACCTGTGCAAATCTTATAGTAATCGTAAAATGACTGACAAGTTTACTATTATTTAAAGTATATTATTACAGAAGAAAAAAAAATTCAAACGCCTTCGCCGTTGCGGCCAACCTGAACAACGCAGTGAGATACGACCTAGTGGAAACTGCCACTTCAGGCCAGTGGAGGAAACTGAAAAGTATCGCTTACCCAAGAAAGTATCGCTTCCCTAAAGCAGATATTGCAGTGCTGGTAAGCGTCGACCTAAGCCGCAGTATGTCCAAAGATTCGCCGCAGATTACATTCCGCAATAATATAAAACATTAATTAATAGTATATTCCTTGATGGCGTAAACATGCCTTCCCCTAAGAATCCCCGAAGGGGTTGACCACTGCCTACGTAAATGGCGTATTTGTCCTCAGGTGTCAACGTGACAGCGAGTATATCGCCGTATCTTAAATGTTCTTCTCAAGCGTATGCAGGTTTCTGACAATGTTCAATGTTCAAATGAACCTGGTTTTATACGGATCAAAGCTTAAATGATGTTACAATACGGTTTACATATGTCCATGTTGATTATATTCTTAAAATAATTTCAGTTTACGACGGAGCCATTTATATTTAATAGCCACGTTGGCGAAATACCATATGCGAGTAAATTTTCACGTTATACAGGGGAATGCATCGTTTCTGGATATGGCAGAATTTCACCACATGTAAGTAATAAACCCCAGGAAAATAACACTCTTCCTATATAGCTTGTGGCACTGGAAGAATGTAGCTTCGTACGTCCCTTATGCTGATCATCCTATAACTTCCTGAAACATTTTCCCTCACATGAATGCAGGATTTTTTTAGATTTTTTCATTCACTTTACTCGACGACTTTTCTAATCAGTCCATTATTCGTAAAAAAATCATTGGTGTACATCGATTTAAACCTGCAATTTTTACTTACAAAACCACTCCAGGACAGGCCTTATATGAGATAATGAATCAAATTCTTACCAGCAACTTCTTCTTCAACAGCAACACTCAAGCAAACTCCTATGGGCATCTTTAGCTGTAATATCTGAATCTTGGTGTAGTAGAATTCATGGAAGAAATATGAGGCACTTCATTTGCACCTCAAATAGAGTTAGCGATATTGCAAAAGTGAGTAAGAATCTAATTTATATTATTAAATTAATATATCCTCACGCCTTCCCACAAGGGTCCCCGAAGGGGTTAAGGTTAATATTTAGGTTAAGATTTGAAAGTCTAGCGAACAGTAAGCAGGTATAAATGTGGGTTTATCTGCGTGTGCGTACGTAGACGTGTGCGAGTGTGCATGTGAATTTGCATGTGTGTTATTTGTTTATTTATTATTTAGGTAGGTATCTGTATAAGGATTTATGCCACTAAGGTGGAAAACCAGAAGAATCCGCCTAATAATAGGCTATGTATAAATACGCTTGCAACAGGGGTATTGCTAGCGCGTTGCATCCTGCTGGCCGACCCTGTCTTAACCTTTTTACGCACTTTCATGAAAAAACGAGTTCTACAAGAGTGTGCTTACTCGCTAGGCAGTACCTCAACGGGAAGTTTAGGAATTCAAACTGCCTACATACATTTAAAGTACTTTTTATTTGTCCTACAGGGAGACTCAGGAGGTCCTTTGGTCTGCAAAAACACTGGCGACCCGGCAGAAAGTGATAAAGGACTATTAGTAGGGGTTGTATCCGGTCATCGGCGGAGGGCTGGCTCATTCTTCACCAGAGTATCGTCCTTCACCAATTACATTCGCAGAGGTGGTTGTGCTAGCAATAGAAGTGATATATTTTTGATGACGACAATTTTCACACTTTACTTAATAAAGGGAAAACTTTTGCCGTTTTGATTTTGTTTCATTTTGCTAAACTTGATTTAATTTCTTTAATATTTTTTTAAATATTAAGGTGGCTAACCATCATACGGCGGCCTGATAGTAAGCAGTTTAATGAGCTGTGACCTTTAGTATACTCGCGGTTCCATACTTTGGATTAGTGTAATGTGCCGGCTACATGAGGGAAGGCCTTTATGCCAGCAAACTTATCTTTGTATTGCTAGAATGTTTCTTCCCACCTCGGAACAACGATAAGGTACTGTCAGACGACTTTGAATATGAGACATTTCCTGAGCCTCGTTTCAGGAGATAGTGCAGCCCCATTCATAATGTATTAATACGTATTGACGTATGTTAAGGCCAAAGAACTTATTGGTGAAGCAGAAGCTCAAAATTCACAAATTTAAAAACACAATGTCGGAATTAATTTCGGAATATTCCACTTGTCTACCAAAATACCACTCTAGTACGGAAGAATGCATTTTATCTAGCTAAAAGAGAATATAATTACACTTTTGCCTACTTCGGAGACCTTAGTGGAAGTTAACTCTAAATTCACAAGACATAATCAGTTTAGAAAACTATAATGAATACACACAATACAGTGAAGTACACAAGTATTCGACTAGTAATTAAGGAAGGGGAGGCATCGCGTACCCATTTATGAAACAGGCCAATCTTGCTGTGAAGGCTTGGCAGTTGTCTGTTTGACAGGGTAGTGATACTGACCAAGACGCCTTGTTTCTCGTCCACCTCCGCAGGATCACCGGTGCCGTGGCAGACAAGACCTCCTCCGATGGTTTCCTTGAAATATAATGGGATGAAATAAAAAAGGCGTATGTATAGTGCCTGAGTAACGGCGATGGACTCGCCATCTGTCACGTTGGCACCTAATATACCTCTGGCGGAAAGTGGGTGTGTGGGTATTACGTATACACCTCTGCCTACCCCTTCGGGGACCCTTGTGGGAAGGCGTGAGGATACATTATTATTATTATTATTAAATAAAAAATATAAGAGTCGTTGTGGTCGAGTGACAAAGATCGGAAGTTCAAATCTCTACTGCAACAATTAATTTTTCTGAACTACAGTCCAGTGATAAGCCACACCACGAGATTTACAGCCTAAGAAAATATCGAGGAAAACCTGAATACGTTTGAGAACTATAAAAAAACAATATTGAAGAGAAATTACGATGGACTCGCCATATAGGTACTTCGTTGGCACCTATGATATATCTACGGTGAAAAGTGGGTGTGCCGGTATTACACATCAATGTTGACCACTTCGGTGGCCATAATGGTTAGGCGTGAAGATATATAAACAAATGTATGTGCCCCCTACATTGCTCGTGTATGCAGGAGACGAGAGGAGAATATTCCTTATGCAAATTCAACCAACTAGTTCCTGCTTGGTGTATTAATACGAAAGGTCATCTACTTATTACGAGACCTGTCTCATAATAAATCTGAGCGCTTCTTGTATTTACAAGGGAGTACACACCGAGTACGCAGACGTGTGAGTTTTGTCGTAAGCCGTACAGTAGTATAAGTAACAGCTCCTTAACAAAGTGCGCTCACAACGTTTGCGCTTAATCAATTGCTTCTCTTCGACGAATAGGAGTTGACTCTCTTTCAACCAGCTCTGAAAATGATTGTTCAATTTGTAAACCACAATATTTTTTACTTAAAAGAGTATTTTTTAAAAGAACTTTTTTTTAACTCTAAGAGGTACTTGTAATAGCCTCCTCAAAAGCTTTGTTCCCAACAAAGCTTCGAGGTAGCCTTTGCCTCACCGCAGGGTAAAGGCCTCGAGCCCTATTTCAGACCAATGTGTGTATGTGTTCCTGCAGTACGAGTAAAAAATGAGGTTTGTAGAAATTCAATACGCGATCACGAAGTCGGCAACGCTACAGAGTTGCTCTCTCCCTTACCTTCGCTGTTTTGGACGCCGCCAACATACATACACCATCAAAATCTTGATCTATCGTGGCATACGGTATGCTGTGTACGAATTGATTGAAAATGAATGGCTGATCCATTTCCTGGAAAATTTAAAAACCATGTTTGAACCTAGTGTTGTATACATGTTAAAAATTGTATGATACTTATAGTATATTAGCTGTCCCGCCTAGCTTCGCCCGGGTGAAAAAGATAAACTTCCTAAAACATGATCGCAGCGCCACCTATCGGGTCCAATTGTAATGTAAGCTATCCTATCTTTTAAGTTGGATCAAACTGCACAGGGTGTGCAAATTGTATTGAAATCGGTTAAGTAGTACAGGAGCCCATCGCGGACAAACAACGGGACACGTAATTTATATATTATATATTAAGAAGAAGAACATTATCATTTGAATTCATTAAAATAAAAATAAAATTGTTTTAATTTGACTTTAGTCTCATTGATTCCGAGATGGCAATTTTCATTTTCACGAAGTTTCTTCGTTAAAACAAAGCTAATAGAGAAAACAAAGCCGTCGTTATAGCGCCTTCTCTCGACAGGAATTGGTACTACTGTTATAAATAGTGCACTAATTAATAAGGTTGCGTTCTAGCAGCTTCTTCAAACATAGGTATCTAGCGTTTCTATAAGGCATCCCGGTGGATGACACAAGTTGTATAAAACAAGACTTGCGTTTTATAACTCATTGACACGAGAGTCATCACAAAACAAACGAAAGCGGCGACTTCGCGACCCAAACACAAACATTATATTAATAGAAGAAATAAAAATCACTGATTTGTAGAGACAAGGACGTAATGTAAATTCGTTCTTGGAAAACAGCAACGAACTCCGCCCTTGGTCACGAAAGCACCAAATTTTTATGTCTAAAGATAACAAGGTGTAGTATAAACACTGCGTACCCTTTCGGGAGTCATTGTGGTAGTGCCAGAAGGTGATAAGTATCTTAGTTAGTAGAGCTAAACAATTTCTGTTGTCAAAAACTGTCAGTGTACAATCCCCGTTAAGTAATCCCAGTTAAAACTAGGCGGTTAATGTAGATGAGTACGAAATACAGCAATATTCGATAGGTATATAATATATCTCACACGCTGGTGTGAGATATATTATATACCTACTACATATTAAGGCCTGAAACTGCGTTTAGCGGGCGACCTTACAAATTTACAAAAGTGCACTGTTGCCCGCGCATGGTGAAAGACGAACGTCGCGGAGTGGCGTGTCGCGGGACTATGCTATTCGTATCTAAGTTATTACTATATAAAATTATCTTTAAAAGTCTAACGACACTGCGTAATCCACGCACCTACGCGACAGGCGCCCGCTTAGCACAGGTTCGGGCCTAAAGTAAAGTAGATGAGTAGATAAAGTTCACGTGGACAACGTACGTACATACAGTATTAACTCCTTTTTACTTATATTATATATATATATTTACTTTTTACTATATATATATATTCGTATATTACCAAAACAGCAAGATCATTTGCTGGATATCTGAAATAACGCTGACTGTAGATTTTTTTAATTCTGCGCCACTGCTGAACTGAATCCGCCATTGGCTGTAATGAATATGTGTACAATATACCTGCTGCCACTCGTAGGTTTCCAATGACGTATTTAGGTCTGGAAATTAATTAATTATCGTTAATTCTTCTGCGTATACATACTGTTATTTTGTACTATTAGCGCCATCTCGTGAGGAGATGGAAGCATTTTCAGCATCCATTGAATCTTTCGTTTGCGAGTATATATTTTATATATGCGAGTATATATTGTTTTCCCATTGGAACCCAGTTTTTGTAACATCTGACAGTATTGGAAATAACTTGCAATTTTTCAAATTTATTAGCAGGAATAGATTATTCTGAACCCTAGCTCGCTACATAATAATAATAATATAATAATAAATACCTGGGACAATTCCACACAAATTGACCTAGTCCCAAATTAAGCAAAGCTTGTGTTATGGTAACTAGACAACGATATATTTACTTATATAGATAGATATATACACAAATACATAGGACATCCAAGACTAAGGTTCAAGTCCAAGACAAATATTCGCCCTCAGCGGGATTCGAACCCGCGACCTCCAGTTTCGCAGTCAGGAGCTCTAACCACTAGACCAGACGGTCGTCATTATACCATGGGATGAAAACACAGAAATGATCCTTTTTGACAAAACCTTGTCCCAAACTTAACTAAGCAACGATATACAAACATGTATGTATGTATGTATGTTTATCTTGGCAATAATTCTTCTGTACGTATGTTTGTCAACCAACAACCGCTTCTAAGCGGCTGGTCCAATTTAGCTGATTTCTTTATATGCTATTTCAATTACCTTCGGGGTGGTTTGAAAACACAATTAGGCCCGTTTGGTGGCGTTGCAAGCGTGTTTCAGGAACTTATATTTTTTCACCCCAGAGAAACCAAACGTTCTAACCACTAGACCAGACGGACCTCTTGTATTCAGTAAACCTATGTAGCTACATTTATGATTTCAGCGCGACCTACAGTCCCATGTTATTCCTCTGTTACTCGCGCATGGCCAACCAAATTATAAGATAAATTGCTATCAACAGTAGTAAGGAACGAACGAGTCTACTACAATTCACCAACCTTTTCCTATTGGTTAAAAAGCAGTAAGAAGAACTCAGTACTCTCTGTATAGCTATAATGTTGCCAGCACAATAAGCTCGATAATCCAAAAGATACTGATCATAAACCCTGTATATATATACCTGAAACATAATGATTGAAGCTTTACTGAAGACATAGAAGCCTTCCTACAAGGGTCCCCGAAGGGTAGGCAGCGGCGTATAGGTACCCACATACCCTCGTTGCGCCAGAGATATATTTTCAGATGCCAACTTGCCATAGAAGGAAGGAACATACCTACCATATTATTATACTGATGTTATCGCTTAGATAAGCCGAAATAGGAACGTTTTATAAATCTTTGAGTAACTGATAATTTTTTATGCTTCGCCGTCTTTCATTCTGGGTTAATTCGAGCGCTAACCTTCCGACTTGACGCATTTGGTAAATGGAGATTCGGGAAACCATAAACAGAATAATTATATCAAGATTTTAGTTTAGAGGGTGAATTATACTTCCTCAAGTATCAAAACAGAGATACCACTTACGTGATGCTTCAATTCGCCAAGTTTAATTTCCTTGCCCCTAAAAGTAAGACCAACCCTGTTGATCTGAAAATATATAACAGTACAGATAATTCAACACTCCACTACTAGATCAAAGCGATCGGACATATGATACAGAACAGACGATGGAAGCGTAAGTAAACAAACTAACATACTTTCACATTTATAACAGGACTGTATTGGTATCGAGCACTGGGCAATAGATGTAATGACGATGACCATGAGGACAAAAGGTTATATTATACTATATATCGATGCTATAAGAATAAAAAACTCACTTTTACGAGCGTAATATTGGCTGCGTTTAAAATATGTACAGTACATAATGTCACTATTAAACAACAAAATATCTTATAATAATACACTTTGGAATAAATTATTGATGGTGGTATGTTTGAAATTATTTATTATTATCTATGAATAATGCCATTTAAATGCGATTATTCTCAGAAAATTATGCCGTAAAATTGTTTAAGTGTCTTCATACTGTTACATTTGTCAACTTCAAATAGAAAAAACTTGACATTTGTGTACCAAAAATGGCAATTGTTGTTGATCAAACACGTCGAAGTTTCTCGTCTTTAAAACATTTGAATGTAGCACAAGTGTTCAATAGTAGTCTTTGATCTGGCAGTCTACTTACTCTACAGTCTATAAAATTTACAAGGCATAGAGCCAAATATGCAGGAGACAGATTTATAGATGTCGCAAGAGCAGGCCACGTAGTCATTGTTATGTGGAAGCATTGCTCTGCGTTTGCTTATAATCGTGAGAATAATCCCGTTAAACATAAAAAATCTTTATTGTTATAGAGTCTCAAACAATTCAAGACCGAGTAATGAAAACAAAATCGAAGAATGCACTGTTTATTATTAAATTTAAATAAATTTTCTTTTATCATATGTATATAAAAAAGCCACAGGGATTGATCCACTGACCCACAAATGATTTTGTCTTTTAGTTCCAGGATATTGTTGTGTTAAATATGCAATGGCCTAAAAAGTCATGAATATTATTCGCTTGCCACGGTGTCCTTTTGCATATTCGGGTCTACATTTCCCCATAAGTCTGTACCGTCACCTGTTCTTCGGGATCTTTTTGTAATAACTTCTGAAGGCACTGTTTTAAGGTCGTAAGCCCAACCAAGCCATGCGAAAAAATCAATAAAGTTCGTTGTTAAATTCAGCCTATTATTTCCAAGTTCGGCGGCTCTATAATCCCACGGAAAAACGTGATGGTAGTTGTGGTAGCCCTCACCACAGGAAGAGATAACAACAAACAAATTTTGAGCTGCCATTACCTTGGTATCGTAAGGCTTATTGCCCCAAAGGTGGGCCACACTGTTTACTAAAAACGTAGCGTGTAAGTTTATTGTGTACCTCATAATAGCTATGTGCCACGCGTTATTTAAACTTTCTCCCCAAAAGTACATTGGTATTACTGTGGGGAGAACAAAACATATCATACCGATAAAGGGTATTGCGTATCTGAAACAAAACAAATGGATGTAAAAAAAAGCAATTCAGGGTTCGCTTCATCGAAGGTTCATAAAGGTATTTATCTTTATCTCAAACATAATATGTTGTCTTTACCCACTGCTTTCTTTTCGCCTCAAGATGTTTTCCTTTCACTTTGTCCTCGTGGTGAGAGATAAATCACAGTACTTGAGTCAAGAAAACAAACATTCATACAGAAAGAAAGGGTTAGAAGCTGCAATCTTTATTTTTCCTTCACGGCTAAGACCTTATAATTAAATACATCGTACACTGCGATCATACTAATTGGGAATGTGGTAATAACGGTTTTAAAGTCACAAGGTTACTTACTTTTTCTGGAAGCGCAATATAGGATTACTGTATACATCAGACATATCAAGGCTTTGACCTCGCTTTATGACTTCTGGATGCTTTTTCACTACCAGCCAACCAATATGAGAGAAGAACAGTCCCCTTGTGGCATTATGAGGGTCAGCGTCAGTGTCACTATACTTGTGGTGCATTCGATGATCTCTAACCCACTCTGTCGCCGAGTTTTGGAACGCCAATGAGTTGAACACAATGAGAATTATTTCTAAAGCTCGATTAGCTTTGTAAGCCTTGTGGCACCATAACCTGTGTGCTCCAGCTGTTATCCCTAATTCTGCAGCCACGTATACAAAATAAGCTAAAAAATAAAACAAAGTAAATATTTTTATATATCGAACACATTGATTATTTATTTATAATAATAATATTAATTATATAAAAAATAATAGCCTCACGCATTCCCATAAGTGTCCCCGAATGAGTAGGCAGAGACGAGAGGTGTATCGTTAGTACCCACACACCCACTTTCCGCCAGAGATATATTTTAGGTGCTAACTTGATAGATGGCGAGTCCGTCTCCGTTACTCAAGAACGACAATACGCCTTTGAATTCTTCTCAAGTGTATGCAAGTTTCCTCTCAATGTTTTCCTTCACCTAATGCTCGTGGTGTGACTAACCAGAGCACTGTACTTAAGTTCAGGAAAACTCATACTGTCGGGATTCGAACTTACAAACTTTTTGTTGCAGGGAACTACTCGAACCACTCGGCGATCAGGGCTCTTACTTTTATTATTTATAAGTATGAAAAAATTAAATTACTACAACTCACAGAACACGATTGTGGCCCATTTTGCTGATGTAAAACATAGATAGACGCCATAAATGGCAGCTAATTGCCAATAACCGAAGTATAATAGATTGAAGTATACAATTTGGTACTTTCTGGGTGAAGCTTGAGGAGCGACTAATTTATCATTAGATTCCTCCTCTTGCATCAAATTAGGTTCTTCGGAGGTTGTATTAGGAGCCATGACTCTACACTGAAATAAAAGACATGTATTAGGTAAGAACAACATGTTCGTATCACACGATATCACTAGCATGCTGTTGTCAGTAATTCAAGATTGAAGGATAAACAGGAACACTTAAGTTGGTTTGTGTACCCTTCAAAAACTTGTCAAGTCCTGCACTATTTGAGCACAAATTTAAAGCTCTATACCTACGAGGATTCAAGGATTTTTTTTTCATAATTTTCTTCACATCAGTATCTAAGTTTAATTAAAATGTGCCACAGCGAAGCATAGTAGCATTTATCTAGTACAAAATAAAAAAAGCGTTACCTCCGTTTCCAAGAAAAAATCTGTCAGGAGAAGAAACGGCGGAACAAACTCTCTAGTTTTCCTTTTTTAAGTATTCACATTGAACGCGACTGTATCAAAACCATTTAACATCGATACCGACCATTTATCAATTAAGAAGCTATCATTAAGAAGTACTAACCTCCGACGAAGATGAAATCTGACTGAAGGATCTGAAGACTCAGCTTCGTTTTATACTCCTTTCAGTTTAATTGAACTATAAAAACACAACTTTTTATATTCCGTATGAGTGAAATCGTTGTAGATATAAATCTTGTAAAATATATTTGACTAGTCGCGTTTTACTATCGTGAAAAAGGATGGCTGAAGGGTAAAAAATAAGTGTTCCCGACATCAAGAAGGCATTTGTTTCACGCTGAAGTTAGTCAGTAATAGTTTAAGCTTACCGCTTACTATAAGGAGGACCGCGTGTTAGCTTAAAAAAAAGGCTTTGCCACAAATTCGGATTATTATAGCTTAAAGTGGGGACCCCACTATATCTAAATAAGGCAGTACTTAATAATCAGAAAATGTTCTAACCTGCAAATAAATCTTTGACCGCGATTTTTGCTGGTAAAAAATGACATGAAAGATTCCCGAGGAATGTGACAATAAAAAAATGTTTTAACAAAAAAAAAAACAGTAAGTTTTTAATTCTTTCATGTAAATAATAATACAAAACATGTATTATTGCAAACCAACGTTATCAATATTTATAAATTCAATGTTTTACGTTTTCAATATTTTATATTCGAATGATTTTTTTCATATTCGTCCATAAAATTGGTTTAATACGAGCCGTTGTAAACGGGTAGGTTAGGTTAGGTTAGTAAACCAATTTCCTCTTTATTGGTAAGTCCGTATAATAAATAATGACATTGTATTTGTTCACATGTATTAAAAATAGGAATTTCTAACCGAGTGAGATTTTCATTCAAAAGTAAGGTATATTTTGAGAATTCAATAATACATTATTTTTTTATTAGCATAACCTACCAGTGGCAAGTACCAAGTACCAGTACCAAGTAAGAGCGTTGCTTTGTGGACCTATGTAAGTATTAGTATGCTAGCAGCAAAAGATACGAACGGGTCCTGCTTCAGCCTTCCCACATAAATTACACGTCTTGTAATCATTGTGTAGTTATGTATTAGAAAAAATATAATATTTAGTTATATATATTTTTTAGATCCACCCGAGGTTCCAGATTGCATTTTGCAGCGGCAAAGTAGAGTAATTGTGCCTATGTACTCGCTACGAAAACCTAAATTTGTTTACAAATTGAGTAGCATGGCCACACATTCTACAAAAACACCGGTCTTATTAAGCGGTGATTTAGACCGCGTGGTGACTCCACGCGCCCCACTTATTCAGTCCAAGCTTGGAACGAATAGTACCAGTGTGTGGAACAATTCGACCCCGCACGGACGGCATGGCGAACCTACCGGCGCTCGTTGTTTTAACACGTGAGTTAACTTTACTTAACTTTGATTTACTGCTTAACTTTTACAAAATAATTTATAGTGACATTATTGTTTACTGCTGTATTTTAGCACTTTCCTAATACCTACACCTAGGAAACATTGTAGTCTTAAAGAATAATCATGAAATTGTTACGTATTTCCTCTTTCGTCTCGGTGAAAATATTGTTTTCTCTAGATTCGTCGGTTTGAATGGTATTGATATAAATGCTTCATAGATACACTATTATATGTTTTTAAGCTTAGCATAAAAACTTCGAATAATTACATGCCTGATAACAATATTTTTATAGGTTCAAGTTGTGACCCGCGGTTTCTCCCGCGTAAAATATTATGATTTCCTTGGTATTTTTTTCAGGAATAATACATGCACTATGTGCTAATCCTATGTGCTAATGCAAAAATATAGTTTCAAATCTGATCGGCAGTTCCAGAGATTAGTACGTTAAAAAAAGGGCCTCTTTAATGAATACCTAGATTACATCATTGATAGACGTGCCGGTATGAGGGTACAAAAAATATTTTTTGTTGAGTTATAGGTAAGAAGAAGTTAGTTATAAGTCACCTTCCAGCTTCTGCTCTGTCGTACGTTGACCATGTTTCGTGTTAAATGAATCATTTCATGCCATAGTTCGAAATATCCTATTCAAAAACGACTTAGCCTATTCATGGGATGAATCGCTCGTGGTATGAATCGGCGAACGACCCCTACTACCTACTACTAACTTTAATAATAATCGATATCCTAGGTGGACAATATCGATTTGCGGCAACTAATTATGTAAAGGTGTACAGTAAAGTTCTGGATTTTCAATTATTTTATTAATGGTACATTTGAACTTCATTGATTTAAATTGGTGAATATTTTTTGTTTTAACTATATGAATACTTAATATGTTACCTACTTTTCACGCATAGCTTGACTCAATGCGATGTTTTCACATAGCATCATTGAAGCACAGTACCCGTACAATAGGCTCTCACCGTCACAATATAACAATGTTTACCTATGACCTACACTTTCACGAACGCGCGTTTATATCGTTCGCATGCTGCAGAATGAATGGAAAATTTGCGGGATGCGAGATTGCGGGATCATGAAGGAATCAAGTCATGACATCTATGTCATGTTTGGGGACCCTCTTATATAGGTTGTCTAAGAATATATAACAGTTGTCTTCTAAAATTGTAGGGTGTTGTGTATGTAGGAAACTCATGACGATGCAATAAAACAAACCGTTCCAAAGATAACATAATGACAACATTATTAAAGGGAAGTAATATTCTCTACAAAACCTGCCTTTTTGTTTATTTTTCAGGATCTTTCAATACCATAAAAAACGTAGTTTCCATATACATATTATATAAATATATCGTTACAGCAGATATTTATGCGGGAGTACTTCTTTAATTTTATAATTTTCTTCCTTTGTGTCCTAACACATACACATATGAGGCACCTGTATAATTAAAAATATTTGTTACGAAAAACAAACTTGCAAACTTCAAAATCTGACAATATTGAGGTAGGCTGTGGATATATCAAAGATGAATAGTCTATCATAAAATATCCTCACGCCTTCCCACATGGGTCCCCGAAGGGGTAGGCAGAGGTGTATAGGTAATACCCACACACCCACTTTCCGCCAGAGGTATATTAGGTGCCAACGTGTCAGATGGCGAGTCCATCGCCGTTACTCCAGCACGACTATACATACGCCTTTGAATTACTTCTCAGACGTATGCAGGTTTCCTCTCGATGTTTTCCTTCACCGTAAAGCTCGTGGTGTGACTAATCACTGTACTTAAGTTCAGAAAAAACTCATTGGTAGTCGGGAATCGAACTTGCGACCTTTGCGTCGCAGGCAACTGCTCAAACCACGGCTTAGAATAGAGTAGTAGCAAGTTTTAACTTTTATTGACAACAATTGTCATTAAGCACGCACGGTCTGCAGGCCGAGTTCCTAACGGGGTAAGACTTTACTCTAGACTTACTTACCTTTTTCGCTTCGTAGGTCTAATTACGATTATACTTATTTCGTATTAAAGTGGCGACTTTTTCAAGTAGACCAAGATGACTAGCCGCCTCGAACTGATACTGGCAGTATTCCTGGCTTTGTGATCACCGCCCAAAGATCACAGAATTTAGACCAGACTTGTTCTGTCCTCGCTCCTGCCAATAGTACAGACTCTCTTACATCTATCCGTCTGAGTCGAAGTCACTAGCTTTGTATGTCGAAATGTATTCTCATATCAGGTTGTTAAAGTAGTAGTTACCAACTAGCAAAGTACCTTATACCTATACCTATTAACATTCAAGGCAGCTGTGGTTTCACCGTTGTTGTAGAAGTAAGCTACCAACTACGTTATTATTCCGTTCAGGCGTAAGCCCAAAATAGGAATTCGTTGAGTCACAACGTGCTCTACATAGTTCGAATACCGCATTGGAGGCTCGTGAATCACAGGCAGGTAATTGAATAACAAACCATAATAAATGGTTTATGCAAAATAGTGCCTTTTTTATAGATACCATAAGGTGCGAACAAGTTAACAGATACGACAATATTAAACCGTTTATTTACATATATTAATTGAATTAGGGACTCGGTGTGATGATATGTATGCTTGTATTAAATTAAACAGTTCTGCGATTGATAGATGATATTAAAAAAAACGTCGTCTTTTTAGTAAAATGTTTGTAGCTATAGTACTTACAACTGCACAAACAATAATATTTATAACGTATTCCACTCAACGTTATACTTTCTTAATATTACTCAAAATGTACTATTAATACTTAAGACACCAAGGACTAAGGTAAATGAAGTGACACGATATGGCCCCAACGAGAATCGAACCCGGAATCTTTTGCGGTTAGCGTTAATCACTTAGCCATTAAGCAGATGTAATCAAGATATGTATATTATTATGTTTGATGGGAAATAAATAGCACCTCAAATACTTTTATAGATATATGTTTACGTAAGTAAACAGAATATGCAAGACTACGGTACGAATACTTGGGTTCATCACTCAAATATCTGCACCCAGACGGATTGGAAGTGTTGGACCCTTCTGGTTCGCAGGCAATACCAATGAATATTCGCCTGTCAAGACCCAAAATAACAATTGACCGAGCCCTACTAATGCTTTGGCTTAGTACCTATCTAGCTGATTGAACCCATTAGGAATCAATTAAAATTGGAAGTAGTGAAAGTTAGACTTCCAACGGTTAATCCGGCTCATTGCCACATTGTGTAATGTTTATAGAGCATGCGGTGTAATCAGTGAAACGGTTAAGGGTTACCATGTATCCATAGGTTGTCGACCTCACGGGAGATCGGGACTGCAAAAAGTGGACCTTGGAAACCTGTTTTCTCGACAAGACAAGACGGCAAGACATGAAATGCTACTAATAAGAATATATGAGCTTGTTGACATTTAATCGGCTAAAAAGTAATTCAAACTTTCTAATAATTTTTATCTGAAATTTGTATTATCAATCAGAATACAAATTCCCCTTAAAACCGAGCTTACTTGCTAGTTTCATAAATAGAATTGTCTGCCTACTTACCTACGTGTTTTACAGAATTTACTGATTCATATATAATAGACTTGTCCTAATGTCTAAAATTTTGAAACTACTGTGGAAAGATTTACAAGAAATTGGTATAAAAGCAGATGTTATTTTTTATTTCAGTGTTACAACTATGCCGAGCTGAAATATCGGAAACGTTACCAGAGACATGGTATTCGGCGAATGTCATAAATGATGGCTTTCAGCCGAAATCAATATCTGAAATATTCACCACGGAGGCTTCATTCTCTTCAACGAACCCTATCATCGTTTTGCCAAAGTCTTCTAATTCAAGGGAAATTGTATTGTTCTCAACGGTTGCGCCCCTTCCTCAAGTCAGTTCCGGAACATCGACATTGACTGGCGTCACAAATGTATCCGTAACGCCACTCTCCCCGTCTACTATTCCACCAACATCGCCTCCAGCACGTACCGAGCAAAAGCAAAGAACAACAATGGTTCAAGCCTTTGAGACATCATCTCCCGCGACACCAATTGTACCAGCTGAGCAAAGGAACACGCAAGTGCTACAACAATCGCGAGAATCTCAGTCACAGGTGCAGCAAATACGTTTTGAAGTTGCACCTATATCTCAAGCTCAGCCAGTTACAGTCCAGTCTGAATCACAGACTTTACAAACAAATCCCTCAACAACCAATCTACCTCAGCCCTCAGCAGCAAGGGAACCTCTGTCCAATTATTTTTTGATATACCAACAAGCTCCCCAAAATATCCAAAGCTTTGCTCCTTCCGAGAGTTTCACGGGATCTGGATCTCGAGCACCTGATTCTTCAAGTGCACCTGTAGCTGAATCAAATCCAGTAGGTCCATTAAACCCAGTAGCTTCTCAAACTACAAATACGCCAATTTTTATATCAACTACTCAAACTCAAATCACTTCTACTTCGTTACCTCCGATTACTTCTAGTTTAGCGCCATATTCATCGTATACATTACTGCCATCATCGGATCGTACTATCTCAATTCCAGCATCGGTTCAAACATTCGCTCCATCTAGGATAACAAACACACCAACCCGTAACACTTTATGTCCGAATCCAAGACAAAATGTCTTAGCCGTAACAACGCCGGTCCCAAACTTGTCTTTGGGAGGAGCACCTTATCCATTAAGAATAAGGGTGGTTGCGCCCACTGGTTCAATAACTAACGTAAACATCAATCCAGCAACCATAAAAACCACGACCACAAGAAGACCAACAACAACCAGAGCTATCAGGGTTACGAAACCAAAAAGGAATAGTTATGACAGATGCATAAACTCGTGCAGAGGAAACAAAGATCCAATTTGCACTATACCTCTGGGATCAACGCCGATAAACCCAAACACATTAAAAGGATTCCCTTCCGTCTGTCACATGGCGTGTCATAACTCCTACAGAAAAGACGGTACGTATTTCTAATGAAATGTTTGTGCCTTAATGGTAACCTCTATTGCATCATAGCTATGCAACACAAGATTATGCAATAATAGAAGAACTGTCAGCAAAACTAGATTCGTTAAAAACACTCAGTTAGTACTGCAGTTTCTATAGCTTGTATAAATGATTTATGAAAACGTTAACCAGTGCGTAAAATATTGATGTGGACTGAAAACAATCAGTACCGGTTTGTATTATAGTTACACGATATCCAACTACACGTTTAATAAACTTACAACATCTTGTTTTGTAACCTACGGCTTCAATCTTATAGTAGAAGAAATGGAAAAAAATTAAGACTTTGAATTACTAATATTTTAAATATAACCGTAAGAATACATCCTGTATGGGCCTTAATAAAATATCTGAAGTGAATTCTCGACAATCGTTTAAAAATTAATAGGCGCCATCTAATTCGAAAAACGAAACTAAGCCGTGTTCCCGCAAAAAAATCCCAATATCCACTTATAAAAAAAATATTAATATAGGAAGTCATAATCAAAAATAAATAGAAAATAAAGGAACATAAAAAAAATTTTTCAACACTAAATAAAGTATTATTTTCAGCGTACGAGAAAGTGTTGGATGGTCGTTGCGGACGACTGCGCACACGCATCCAATCAGTTGATTCCAATAGCAAATTGACTAGAGATGAACTCAACAAAGCGCAATACACCGTCGAAGGATCAGGGCCACAGACTTTCATCGAGTTTTCAGGGACACTTCGCTAAATGGATATATAAGTTCTTGTTAGTGCAGTATGTAGATATTTCAGATTCAAACTATTGATTCAATACAACTATCAACGGAACCCTCCGTAATCTCCTAAATTCTGATATTAAGAAAGAATTGACGTGTTAAATTTAATAATAATTTAACTTTTTTTAGGGTTGTCGTATTTTCTTAGATATAGGTGTATTTTTTTATAAATAATAATAATATATCCTCACGCCTTTCCTCAAGGGTCCCCGAAGGGGTAGGCAGAGGTGTATAGTATAGGTAATAACCCATACACAATTTTTTTTTAAATCTACGCTAATACTAAATCTCATTAGCAGTAAGGTCTGCTTTCAATATGTTATTATTTAATAAATATGAGGTATTATTATGATTTTTGCAAGATTGTTTACACGAGTGTTATATGTAACCAAGTATTGATGCGATCAAAACTGCTTGTACCATACTAGTTGCATTAGTGATATAACAAGAAGTCTGCGAAATCGAAAGATAATAAATAGCAATAAGCTCAAAAGCAGGTATTATATTTTTATAACGGAGTATTAATGTAGCTATCGCACTTGTGTAGTTGTACCTGCTGAATTACTAAAATAAACGGAAATTTTTAACTTTTTAGTTACTTAAGATATTTCTCATCAACAATTATAACATAGAATAATTAGTGTCCTTATAAAAAAGGTATGGTAAGAACTGTCACTTGAAATACTGTGTACCTACTTCTAATCAAAATACTGAGGACTTATACTCAAATCTATAGTACAGTATTTATATTGTATTTGTATATACATCGGTAGATATCACTAACCTTTCTCAAATCATTGTAGCAAGGTCATGAAAATTTATTGGATATTGTATATGTATACATTACATATACATTAGTATACATTAGGTACATAGTACCTAATGTGAGTAAAATGTAGGTACTTATTAGCGATCCAACAAATGTGACTTGCTTAAAACTGTACCTTCTCAACATACTGAAAAGAATAAGTATTTATGAAATAGTAGTAAACACTGTTGATAAACATACTGGGCAAATGATTTGGTATCGCGGTTTCTTTGTAACCCCACTTCATAGAATCGTATGTAAATTCTTATATACCTACCGTTGTAGGTAAGTAATTTTGCTGATTTTAGCAAAAGAGCGTTTTTAATTTTGCGGTATGTAAGAGCATGTTCAGATCTGTTCAAGTTTCAGGCATGTATATCATGCCTTACACTACGTAGGTATTGTATATACAGTACGGATCGGGAGCGACATTGCAATAATATAATTGTGTCTGAGTATTCTATCCGCTTGAGGCAGACCCCGACCGCTATGGAATAAAATTTGTTATTCTATATGTACTTATCCATCTTGTCTTTAGATCCGTATTCATGTCATATGTTGCATATATTATACACACACATGCGTGGTCTGATAATTTCCTAAGGCTGTAAGTCTTATCTATTAGAAAAGGATTTAAAACCATTTCAGAGGCTAATAATTAATTGGAGTCACTATTGAAGCAGTGAAACGAACGGTTGTAAATCAAATGTCAAGTAAATAACTTAGTGACTAGTCTTGACATTACATATGAACAAATTCTGGCAATCTTAAAAAGTGTCGGCATTGACTAGGTATCATAAGCGCAGTGTATAGATATATATATTTTTTAATTTTTTATAAAATACTTTAGTAAAACTAAATCTTATTTCCTTTAACAGTTTTAAAATACAGAAGTAATAATTGTAAAAAATACCGATCTTATCATGATGTGTATGTACCTGTAACGAACTAATTAAATAAGCGTTTTTTATCTGTCATCCATTACACCCACTTTTAAATCCTCCCCGTCTCCCACTCGGGCCTTCGAAGGGGTATACCAATTTTTACCGGAGCCATATTGCCCGGTGATATATTTAGAAGTCATCGTGATAGATGGCGACTCTATCAATCAATCTCAATCATAGCTGTCATATCGGTACCTATTAATTTGAATTACGATAACATTCCAATCGAGGTAGTGACGAGGTAACTTGCCTTACTCATTTTGTATACCTGTATACATATCCCTTAGACTCCTTTACAGACGGGATAGTACAGTAGATAAGAGAGTACCATTTCACTTCAGGCATACATCTCTTCTCTCTTCTCTTCTCAGCATATATGCGTCCACTGCTGGACATATGCCTCTTGCATGGATTTCCAAGCTGATCTTGCTGATAGGCATACATACCTACTTAAAATTATTCAAAATATGGCAGTAATATACAGTCCAGTATCTCTGGATAGCTAATCTCTGAAAGCAGTATAAAACTCTTCATCGTTGTAATACTGTTTTTAAACAAATAAAAGTGTAGATTTTGATAGTTACACCTTATTATTTCTGTTACATATTTACATTGAGTACTCAAAAATTAAGATGCTTTTATAACTAGAACCGCTGCTGGAAATTGCCTTGCTGCTGTGAATTGTTCCCTTGCTGTTGTCCCCCGAACATCATCTGTTGCTGTTGGTGGAACTCCTGCTGACCCCCGCCAGTCGCATTATTGCCTTGGTTTGGACCTGATAAAAGATAATGTTTAAAACAATGAGAGATCTATCTATCTATCTAAATCGCACCGGGGACCACACACGAGAGTAGAGCACCAGGTGAAATCAAACATAAATACATATCATCTGGCCCAATACCTCACGGGGTAGGCATGAAAGTTTTGAAGAGAGGTAGGGCATAGCGGGTTTCCCTTTTGAATTCGGAGCTGCCCGACTGGGGCAGTACCTCCACCTTATAGAAGTCCGTAGCCAAATAACACAATTTTTTGTGTTGTGTTCCTACGCGATGAATGAGGTTTCCAGTAATGAAGCTCCTTGGGGAGGGGGAAGGATTGTTACATTGTGTTGGAAGCAGAGGGATTAAACCCATTATGCTGCCAACACACTATAACTCTCCGAACACAGAGTGACAACGCGCAAGTGATACTTCGGTATCGTGAGCGTAAATAGGCTACGGTAACCGTGTACCATCAGGTGGGCCGTATGCTTGTTTGCCACTCTTGTTGTATAAAAAAAAAAAGTAGAGCACCAGTCCTCTCTAAACTTAGTACCTCTTTCGCTCTACTTGCTCAAACTATACTTCAACGCATGTATTAAAATTGAGTAAAAAACAATATTGATCATAGTAGCATTAGATCAGAATGCATAGCTCAAATTACTCGTCTTTGGAACTCGTAGCTTACTCTGATTAATAAACTCGCTATGGACATAATCACTCCCACTATTCGTATAGTGTCTGCGACATAGAATATAATATATACCGGCGATAGTTGTTAATTCACAAATAATTTTGTGAATTAACTGTCGCCGGTTAAGCACTGTTTGCTATTATAATTGTATTTGACTTTTGTAATTTCAAAATATTATTGTACAGAATAATTATATCATGCTATGGAATGATAAGTCTAATATAGATAGTGCCATCCACGAAGACACGCCCCATTATTCTTCCTTATAGCTTATAGTGTAAGTGTGACAACCTTCCACTAATGTTTGAGTATTATCGGTACACACTGATTTCCTATGTGTGCGTGCACACTACATATAATAGACTCGGGTCATGCTCTCCGCATCCCTCGACTAGAAATTGGCGCGTCTTCGTGGATGGCACTATCTACATATGGCAACAAACACGAACTACGGACTTATACTTTAACGAATTGACGTTACCTAGTGGTAAGACTATGCAGTACCGCCCACATACCTGACATTCTCATTCTTTTGGCGTTATTCGCTGCGTGGTCGTGGCTGTTGGCTTGCACTTGATTCTGTTGAGTCTGCAATAATACACAACATTTATTTTAATAATTATTATTACTATTTATGTTAACTGAGGTAGATGTAGAATGTGTCTCAGAAACTAGAGCTAGATCTTCATGTCAATGCAATAAAACAAATGGCTTCAAAGATAACTATTAAAGGTCAACATTATCAAAGGAAGTATGTAATAATATTCACTCCGTAACATGGTATTATGTTGTTCTTTACAATTACAAAGACATAAAAATTTAGTAGATTCGATTCTATTCTATATATATATATATATATATATATATATATATATAACATTATCATTACAGCAGATTTTAATGCGAATAAGGTACAAAAAAATAATTTGCTCCTCCCACTCTCTGGAAGGTACAGCCAGTGGAGGTAATAATACATTTAAACGTGACTTTAAATGTCTTCACATTATTGTTTTTTAATTTTGATTTTGATATTCAGCCTACATGCCCTTCCTGTTGGCTATTAGACCCCGTTTTTACGTCAGCGTTCTCGATCCTAATAATTATAATAAATACTTATTTTAAATTCTCGAAGATCATGTTGGAGAGCATCATAAGTCGGAAATGGTGAGAAGGCCCTTCTCTCTCTCCACCATTGCAATGGGACAAATCGGGCTATAAGTAATAATAATAGGATCTCCAGTAATTACCTCTTTGGGGAGGGGGAGGATTATTATATTGTATTGACAGCAGAGGGATTAGTCCTATTATGCTGCCTGCACAGTATAACTCTCCGAACATAGAGTGGCAGCGCGCAAGTGATACTTCGGTATAGTTAGCGTAAATAGGCTACGGTAACCGTTTCTCATCAGGTGGGCCGTATGCTTGTTTGCCGCACTTGTGGTATAAAAAAAAAAATTACATTCGGCTGTTGCTGTTGTTGATTCTGCCTCGCTTTGGAATCGCTCTTATCATCCTGATCGTCATCGGTCAAGAACTCTCTCTTCGGATAAGGTATGGGACAGCCTGCGAATACGTCCTAAAAGGCAAGTATAAAAAAATACTATAATCGCAGTTCTATTAAGATACTCGTTAAATCAAGGCATTCAGTACTATTTTCAGGATTTCCCACAACGGTCTCCTAAGGAGTAGATTGATAAACACCCTCTTTTCGGTCAGATAAAACTAACATTGAAAGCAACATATTACCTAATAGAATACGTATAGAAATTGCCATCCACGAAGACGCGTCACACCAATTTCTAGTCGAGGGGGTTGCGGAATGCGTGGAGTATGACTCGAGTCTATTTATTGTAATGAACGTGTACACTCATAGGTAATCTGTGTGTACGGATAATACTCAAACAGCTATAGTATATGAATCCCGACAGTACCAATGAGTTTTTCTGAACTAAGTACAGTGATTAGTCACACCACGAGCTTTACGGTGAAGGAAAACATCGTGAGGAAACCTGCATACGTCTAAGAAGAAATTCAAAAGCGTATCTATAGTCGTGCTTGAGTAACGGCGATGGACTCGCCATCTGTCACGTTGGCACCTAATATACCTCTGGCGGAAAGTGGGTGTGTGGGTATTACCTATACACCTCTGTCTACCCCTTCGGGACCCTTGTGGGAAGGCGTGAAGATATATTATATATAATTAAATACAAAATATTTATTAATTTCTCGAAAGTTCGTCCTCAGATCCTAACTATGACAGGTTTTTTTTTTCAATTGATCGCTATATCTTACCTGAGTAGGTAGTGGATCTTCAGTGAAGTATGGGTCCTGCATGGCCTGTTCCGATGTAATCCGCCTGTTGGGGTCCATTAGGAGCAACCTTTGGAGCAGGCTGAAGGCTTTGCTGTCAGGTTTTATCTTGTGTCTGTCCATATATTTGCTTAGAGAGCAGTTTTGATAGCTAATAAAAAAAGAACATAACACCATAATGCATTTCTACCTGCAATATTAATATTAAAATCCAAGACAACATATTGTATTACATGTATATATATCTTGATACATACATAACTACCACCAAGCCCGGTCCATGGTCTTACAGATGTTGTACTGCATTAAGGACTTGTAACATTTCCATCCTTGATTATTCGAACAATTTAAAATGTGAATTTATATGCTTTTATTTTCATTTCATTTCAAAACTTCATGCTATAAGTATAAGTGATATCCTAAACAACTTACTTAGACCTCTTAAAATCTTTCACCAACGTGGCATGCTCCGGCATTTTCCTGATGTCTTCCCAGTCTTTCTCCTGTGGGAACCCCATAACATTGAATATCCTGTCCAGCTGGTCATGGTGGTATGGGTTGCTCGTCTTTATATCCTCTTGTCTACAATGGAATATTGGCTCTGATGTCAGTAACTCGGCAAATATGCATCCTATAGCCCATATATCTATAAAAAAAATATATTATCAATTTCATAAATTATATCTGGATGGTAGGGGTAACAAACAAAGACATACTGAATCAAGAGTGCTACTGATAGGCCACCTTATAAGACACGATAGCTACTTTAGAAATATCTAAGAAAAGGTAGATGGAAGGGAGGAAGAGGAAGACGAAGATTAACAATACATGAGTCAGATCAAAGAAAAGGTGTCTCTCATGACTTATAGGGAGGTCAAAGAGGTTCCAATCAGAGACGCTGACAATTTTTTTTTTTGTATTGTCTCTCGTAGCGTGAGTTCCGGGAACTTTTGCTACTTAACCGGTCAATGGCGAGACCTAGGCCTCCAGCCAGGCACTTTAGTACTAAGCAACACAGCTAAGGGCACCCCCTGTGGGGTACGAACCTCGGCTTAGGGCGTTGCTGGATCGCGAGCAAGGGAGCTGGGCTGGACTGGTAATTTTATTTAAATATTATTTGGGGGGCGGGATTTGCGCGTCTGGCTCGGCGCGGACCGGCGTTTGCGGCGGAGATCGGGGGGAACATTACGGCTTATTCGCGTCGAGCCTCGCCGGCGAGGACGGAACAGTGGTCGGTTGTGTGTAGTGTTTGTATGTTTTTGTCGTGCGTCCTGGAGGACCGTTATGTCGTCATCCGGTTCGATGACGGCATGTCTTGGACGCCTTATCTTCGAGATAAGGGAAGGAGTGTATCGGGCGGCCGATACGACGAGGGGGTTGGGGTGATTTACAGCAGAATCGAAGTGACGTTTGGCCAGTTTTTTCAAAAACTGTTTTATAGTTGGGACTTTGAGGTCAACGTGGAGTTGACTATTACGCATGTACCACGGGGCACCTGTGGCTCTCCGGAGAAACCGGCTTTGGAGCACTTGCAGGGGGTTAAGTGTTGACTTGCTAGTGTGTGCGAACACTACACCCGCATATGTCATGATTGGTCGAATGCACGTCGTGTAAATCCTCACCTTGCATTTCAATGAGAGTTTACTTCGTGCATTCAACATGCTGTGAAGTCTACCGAGCGCGAAGGCGAGACGCTGACAAGAGCCTAGCACCTAATTTATGATGGTAGTTTGAAATTATAGATTTCAAAAGACAATACTTTGGTAGAATGAAATAAATATTGATATGTATTGCAATAAAGCTTTTTAAATGGACAATTAATTTATTATACCTAAGATTATATTTGAGGTATTTTATGTAAAAAAAATAGATTTTAAATATAAGTACTGTATTGTACAAAAAGTGTTCTGGTGGCCTAGTTGTTTGAGATGCCTGCAACACAATCATTGCAAGTTTCTATCCTTACTGTACCAATAAGTTTTTCTGAAGTTAAGAACTGTACTTAATAAGTCACATCACAGACAGGCAAAGGAAAACATCAACAGGAAATGTTTTAGAAGTAATTCAGGGATGAATGGTGTTAAGGTATTCTTCTATCATAACTTTACTCTATAGTAATAATAATATAATATATCCTCAAAGGGGTAGGCAGAGGTGTATAGGTAATACCCACTTGCCGCCAGAGATATATTTTTAGGTGCCAACGTGACAGATGGTGAGTCCGTCTCTCTATACTCTCGAGTACTCTATAGTAATAATATAATATGTAATTAGGTTATTTACCAATAGCCTTCGTGTAATGTCTAGCCCCTAGCAGAAGCTCAGGTGCCCTGTACCAGAATGTTACCACAACTGGATCTAAATCAGCCAATGGTTTCAGAGGTGCATTGAACAACCGTGCAAAACCCATATCAGCTATCTTAACTCTACCTCTCTCTGGACCCTCACCCATTACTAAAATATTTGCTGGTTTCTGCAATTAAAAAGTAGTGAATACAACATCATAAGCAATGTAACAAAAAAAAGTTGAACAAAATACATACATACATATCATCACAAGTCCCTAAGGGGCTAGGCAGAGAGCAGAGTGCCAGTTCTCTCTAAACTTATATACCTCTTTCACTTCATCCACATTCATCAGTATAAAATAAGCAAATGACAATAATTCATAATTAGACAGACTTTAGTAACTGCCATAAAGGTAGCACAAATCTGTATGTCAAGACATACTCTATGTAATGCTAGGATGTATGTCATGAAGTACTCATTACAATATCAAAATGATATATTAATGTTATGTACTCAATCTAATGTCAGAAATTATGATTACAATTTCAGGATGTATGCAATGCAATATTTGGGTGTACTCGAACAGTGTACCCAATGCCTTGTCTAAATGTTCTCTTGAATCTTGTAGTATTGTTAACATCAGTAAGCTAAGTTCTTATCATCAAGCTAGCCACCAGCAAACTTTTTAATATAAAAAATAATTACCAAATCTCTGTGTAAGACCCAGTTGGAATGCAAGTAATGTATCCCATCTAATATCTGATAGAGCAAACTCTTGACCATGCCTTTAGGAACCATAACAGATTTCTTGTTTGCCTTTGCAGCACGGTGGAATTTGATTATATGCCACAGATCATGTTCTGCATAATCAAATAAAAGCCACACTTTACGGTCAGTATGTGAGAGGAACACTCTTATTAAATTTATTACATTTGGGTGTTTAAGTTCTCGGAGTAACTGGAATAGAACATATTAAATTAATTGCAATTCATAGTTGACAATAAGTTTCTTCTCTTTTTCTCTATATTGACCTGAGTTGTTATTACTGTGGTCTACTAATAACAAAGAGTGAGAGTTGACAGCAGCATCAGTTGGTAATTATTAGTTGAAAGAATATATATCGCAACTGCTTATATATTTTTCACATACCTAATGCTAAATTAGATAGATTTGTAGTCTCGCCATCTAAATACTACTGATTTGAAAATGAGCCAGTCAACTTTTAGTCTTTTATCCTTCAATAGTGGAACACCAAAAGGATTATATTTTAATACATTTACCGCAATTTCTCTGCATGCAGACATGGAAAGTCCTGTTCCTTCTATCTGTTTCAAGGCATAATCTTTGGTATCAGACCCATCTTTTCTTCGAGCTTTATAAACGTGTCCGTAGGTACCACGACCGACCTTACAACCTTCAAAATCAAACAAATCTTCGACTTTTGAACGCTCATTCTGGGTTTTCACCTTAAAATCATAGTCCATCATTACAGTTGCCATTGTTTTATTGTTTTGAAAATTATCGCCCATTTTAAGTAATTGTTTATTTTGGTGGAAACGCGAAGAATTATTGCTTTTTGTAATTAACGCAAGGATTCGTACTAAGTATATAAAAGTTGGCTGTCGTAAAACTGAAACATTTAAGTCGTCAATTAACATATGTCCACAAGATTGTCTCTATTCAAAAACTAAATATCTCTCAACGGAATTTCAAATTCTATTCAATTTTTGAGTAAGTACTAAACTAATCAAGTCTCCATCTTCATAACAATTGAGTTGAGTCAAGTCAATTGACCTGGGACAATGAATGGAGTGTCAAAACTGACAAATATGATGTGACATTTGACAGCTCTCAAACCTGTGGCTGTCTGTTGTCACGAAGTAGGTACCTTTTGTCCAGATATAATGTAGGTAGGTTATTAATTTTATAATAAGAGTGACGACTGAAAGACTAGTATCCAAGTCATTCATATATTTTTACAAAAAGTATCATTTCATTCGGTTCAAGATGTAAAAGGGTAATAGTGCGCATCGGAACCGGTATCGATCCAGGCGATCCAGCCACCAACATTCGCGATGTTGTGAAATCTGGCAGGAGCAATGAATCAATAAATGGCAGACTACATACCTACCATCTGGCTATTCCGTCATAATCTCATGGTAAATTGATGGCATACGTAAACGAATGGTTAACAATGCAATTTGATCGACATTTAAAATTATATTATCTCCTAATAGAACTTTGAATAGGAATCAAATAGGGAAGAGCCTCGAATGAGTTATGTGTGAATTGGTTTGTTATTTAAAAACCGATAAAGGATAGTCCTCTAAACAAAGAAATTCATCGACATATTGTAGTGCGTGACTGTAACAGGTCGATTCAGTAAAGAGACTTCAAACGTTGTGTGTATATAAAACAAAGGACGAACAGAATTATATAGGACGACATGGTATTCAATATTCTTTGTTTCCTTCCATAATTTGTGGCAACGAATCAAGCGTACACTTTTATATTTGTTTCATGCATGTTTGCATGAAAGCTTTTCTGCCATTGTGAGCCTGAATCAATGATAAATGGAGATTTTTTTCGAGAAGACGGAATCAATCTTAATGTATGACGTGGCTAATGCTATGTAGCCAAGTAAGAATAAAAATCAATAAATTAATAAGCACTGGTTCACTTCTGCTAATTATATATATATATATATATATATATATATATATATATATATATATATATATAATTTCCGTTAAATGAACGAATAATAACGAAAAAATAACGAAGAATACGAAAAATAACGAATAAACGTTATCTAAACAATACTCTAATATAGTAGATACTTACGACACCTCTTGTATAATACTATACTGTTACATAGACACCTATTACAAAAAGAAAATATTACATACGTGCATCACCCTAAAAACAATAATGGCAAGAAAATAATATGTTAGGGGCAGCCCTTAATTATAATTTCAGTTTCTGATAAATTTTGAACCGAGTTAACTCTATGTCCGAATAGTTTTATTAGACTACGGTGATAATGCTTTGGATAACTGAGTAACCATGATTATTTGAAGTTACCTACGTTGCCCACAAAGACCAACGTCAGTTAGGCCCTAACGGCATACCTGCCTTTGGTATTATCCATAAAAATTAATATAAAAGGCTGTTCTAAACACAATATTAAATGATTCAAATATTATCTCGTTTGAAGTAGGTAGTTGAAAGATGAAATATGTATTTATACCGTTTATGTCGTATAATATTATAGTGAGCCTTGTCTGTGACGTCTGATTATATTACTGCATACATTGTCTATCCCCTTTTTTACATACGTTGCTATAGTTATTTGGTCCTTCTGTGTAGTCGGTGTAACCTACCCCAACAATGGTCGATATGTATGTATTTGTAACTCAACTGATCAATATTGCTCTTCAATACTCTTATCCCCGCCGCCCTTTTCACAAAGGATGCGCACGCAGAATATTATTCGATTAACAGTGTTCACAACTTAGGATTTTCCCGTAAGCTCAGGGGTATCATTTGGGGAAAAATATTCAGCAAAATAACATTTTTGTTAGTTGTTAAAAAATGTGATCAGTCTTTAAAAGAATGTAACCAAATACAAGTATGACTCAAGTTTACCCAAAAATCAGTAATAATTTGTACATATTTTATCATTCAGTATAATAAAAAATTTGCTTCATGCAAATATTTCAAGAATCTGGATCATGGTGAAAGGCTCAATTATTTAATACGAGTGACTGTCTTTTGATAAAATTTATTTGGAAGTAATTCTTTTTACCATTGTCTTTAATAATTGATGTACATTTCAACTCAGTACCTACTACCCGAATACCCGATTCTGATAAAAGTGGGTTTCACGCTCAGACAGAGATAGAATGATGAAACATAATGACATGTTTATAATCTGTTAAAGTATTTTTACTCACAGTTTGTAGGAAAGTTAGCATCTTAAGGCTGGCAGCACTATGCTGCTGGCTCTGTATCTGTCTGTCTGGGGATGGTAATGGGTAAGATATACATAGTATATACATAGTAGCAAGCTACATGTTCTGTCTGTGGTTTGCACTTTGCAGACAGTCGTGTTGTGTTGTCGTTGAATAGTTGCATTGGATCGGAAAATGATTATGTTAGTGCGCAACATGAAATTAATTTATTCCGAACAAATGTTTTTACTTTTTGTTTCGTTTTTCATATAGGGATTCAAGAAGATTGTTGTAAGTTGTATTGTGCGGATTAAAAATTAAAATGGAGAATCAGTATCAGAGTCTGCACAATTTCGAAGTTGATGCGGTTGTTATTGAAAATCTGATAAATATGTTCGGGGATGTTACAAGTAAAGATGTGATAGTAGCAGTTCTCGAGAGTTGCGGCGGGGACTGTAAGTTTAATAATTCGTTAAAATAACAAATCGATTCCTTTGTTCTAATAAGATCGCAATAAGACTAACTAACCGATATTGTACCTACTTATTAAGTAGTTGATTAATATGGTGTATTGTCCTGTATATGTGGTGAGATAAAACTTTTATTTATTCAATCTGATATCTAATGACCCTGTTAGGGGCTAACAGGTATATGGGGGATGGTATGTTTATACAAAATTAGCCTGATTAATGGGATGAGTGGATTAGGAAAAAAATTCAACTCACATTTAGCTTTATTTTTGCTGGCCGTGTCAGAATCCTGGAGGCCAAGTGGTTCAATTAGTTGCCTGCAAAGATTGCAGGTTCAAAACCCAACTGTACCTAAGAGTTTTCATGAATTTAATTACAAAGATTATTCATATTATGAGCTTTGAGGTGGAGGTGGAGGAAAACATCAAGACGCAATATATATGCTGTCACACTCTTTTATATTGTTAGGCAATTCATTGTATAACTGTACTCCCTCAAAAAGTATAGTTTTTTTCCATAGTTAGTATGTATAGGTTAGAGCTGAGCTGAAGTTTGTGCTTATTTCTAAGGTTGTGGGAATATACCTTTTTAGGCAATTTTATATTACATTTAATAGATTCAGTTGATTTTTTTTTATTAGTAAGCAGGTATACCTAATAAGTATACAGTTGCTTTAAGTCAAGTAGTTTTGTTTTTTGATATATTAATTTTTAACATTATGGAGTGTAAGATGTGTGAAATCTGGAATTGGTTTATTCTTAGCAGCAAAGATCATGTACAAAGTTTTTGACTCATTGATTGTCAGCAAGTTGTGCTTTAACCATTCATTAAGAATATTAAGGTCTTCCTGGGCGAGTGTTATAATGTCATGAACTGACTTCCCAAAGTAAAAAAGGCATGTATCATCAGCATAAAGAGTTAGGTGGCCAGTAAGACCTATTTTGTAAATATTTTGAGCTGAGCTTGTGAACCGCAAGTTTTGCCGCAAGTTATATAGAAAATTACAATAGTATGTACACAAACACAATGTGTTAAGTATAAAAGGTTGACTGGAAAACCTTATTAACTTTCTGCAAAAATCTTTTTTCGAATATAATATTGTGCTGGCTTCGAAAATAATAAATTCACTGTTACATCATTTATCTAAATTGCAAATCAATTCTCTTCAACAAAATCTGTCTGAATGGAGAGCTTTTTTTAAAAACACAGAATGTGCTATTTTTTAAAGCAATAATAAAATTAATGTACCATTTAAATTAATACATAGAAATAATAAGAAAAAATGCTAAACTTGGAATATGTAAAATATGCAATACTTTAAATACCTTAATGTAAAATGTGATGTGAAAGTTTTATACATGAAAGCTAGAACATAAAGGTTTTAATTGTAGGTTAGTTGTTAAGTTATGTTGTAGGTAAATCTTTTATTATGGATGAATGTTATGCAAAAAAGAGTATGGACCATTCTTATTTAAAAAAATGTGGGTGCCCTTCAATGTATCTTTTTTTTCAGTAAACTTAGCTGTGGAAGGCATAATGAATCTTACCAGTGACAACCACCAACAAAATGATGGTGGTGCACATACAAATAGTGTGATGGATGCACCCATACAGAGAACAAATTCTGACACAGGTGTTAATTATCAACAATGTGCCCTGCCTGCACCTGTACCTATAGTAACACCAGCACCAAATCAATCATATGCTGCTGCTTCACAAAATACTGGAGCTATACCAAAAAAAAATATGGGGCCTAAGCCTGCCCCAGACAAAAAAGGTTTTTCATGGTTGCATGATTTTGGGCAAATTATCAAACATCATAATGAAGGCACCCGCATTCTAATTATTTTGAGAGGTGTACCAGGTAGTGGAAAGTCATATTTGGCTAAGAAAATTATAGAAATGACGGTAGGTTCTACACCAATGCACTATACAACACATATTTTTAGTACAGATGATTACTTTATGGTTGGAGGGACCTTTGTATTTGAAGGGTATAAGCTGTCAGAAGCTCATGCTTGGAATCAAAGAAGAGTTTGGCTCGCAACCCAACAGGGATTGAGTCCCATAGTTATAGATAACACAAACGTGGAATTCTGGGAAATGGAGCCCTATTTGCGCGATGGCGTAAGGAATGGTTACATTATCGAAGTTATGGAACCAAAAACACCATGGGCAAGAAAGGCTAATCAACTGGCGCGGAAAAATGTCCATGGTGTACCATTACCAACAATAAAACGAATGCTTGATAAATATCAGGACGGAATTACTAGTGAAAGCTTAAGAAAGCAATATGGATTATCATATCCTACTTCTATGATACCACCAGTGATGAGGAATTTGCCAGTGTTTGATAAAAATAGGGTTATTACTGATTCGCCACATGCCATCCAGGAAAACCAATCAGGGGTGGCAGTGAACATTGTTGAGGAAGGGCTACCGACAGGCAGTGCTGTAATTAAACCACAACCATGTGTTCAAGAGTCAATACTTGCAAATCTTGCAAATGAAGCAACAAATGTAGTGGACAATATAAAACCGGGAGAAAATTATGACTTGGTGGAAAATAAACTCAAAGAAAACTACAAACAGATGGAAGCAAAATCTGCTGAAGAAATTAATCAAAAAATATATTTGGAAGCTCAGGAGCAGCTTGAAAAACTGCACAGTTTTGAACTTGCTTGGGAAAATGGAGAAAATTGGGATGAAAAACAAGAACAAGCAAAATGTGAGCCTGGCATCGAAAACGCAATAAAAATGGAACCAAAACCACAACGAAAAAATTTTGAAGTTGATTTGCCAACTGAAAATGTAGCTTGTGCTTCAACAGCTTATTCACAATCAGCATGTGAAGCTATAAGCACTGATGTTCTTATGGATTCAGTTTCGAAATGCCAGGACTGGCGTCAAATATCAATGTACATGCCACCATGGACTGATGTTCCTTTGACGGATTTGTTAAAAACACCTGGTATTCCTATAGACACTATGTCAAGTGCCACATGTATGGAAATGGGTGACACGGATGATAGTGGACTAAATTTAAAAGTTATTTCTGCAATGCCAAGGGACATAAACGAGTTTTATGTTGCTAATGAAAAAGAAAAAATACCTGATAAACGTATGCTGGATAAAAGCAGCATGACAACTGATCATGATATAACTGAAGTTGTCAGGTGCAAAAATGAAGAAAAACATTTTATTGCGTTCAGAAAATTGTTCAAAAATATATCCCGAGCGTATTTAAGAGATATATTTGACCAATGTCGCGGAGACGTTAATTGGGCAGTCGAAATTGTTCTCGACGGGATGGCTAATAAAGAGCTGACAGACAACACAGAGGAATTTTCTGATCAGGAGGATGAAGTGCTAGAAGAGTGTAGCTGCATCTCCAATTATCATGTTATACCTAATTTGGATACCTCTAGTACAGTTGTCACAACTGAACATGTTTTGGAGCCAGAGTCTACCTCTCAACCGCGAAGAAAAATTAAAAAAGATGTTTCCGTGTCTGATTTATCGTTGCAATTAAAACGCCAAATTGAACAAAACGTATCAATATCGGAAAATCACTATTCAGAACACTGCCTTAAAATCAGAAAAATGCGACGTGGTGAATACACCGCAGAGGATGAAGACGGTTCTGGACAGTCAAGCTCTGCGGCGACTGCAGTGAGTACTGTTGAAGCGACATCTACACAGAACGACGATGATGAAAGCGATGATGACGAATCAACTGCTAGTGTGGAGGAGATTGAAAAAGTTGTCGACGTAAATATTGGAAAAGATTTGGTTAGACAGCTAGATATTTTGTTTGGAAGGAAAGATATGGAATACCCAGATAATACAGTCTTTAATATAAGTATCCCAATGTCCATACTGAATGAGATGAATGCATTGTGGATGGAGTCCCTTATGAATCAGTTAGATGATCATCATAAGCAATCTGAACTCATGCTAAAGCAGGATGAAGAGTTTGCCAGGTGAGGTTTGATTTTTATTTTAAGATCATTCTGGAAAGCGTATTTTACCTACGCATACAAAGACCAAAGTAAAAGGCCACCTCTTACCCTGGTCTTCACTGACATCTTCAAAGTATTTTCTTTAATAAAAAGAAGCTATTTTATATTGATTACCATTGTTATGATCTGTATTTAGTATGTTTTTGTTATTATTCCAGAGAACTGGAAATGAAAGAACTGGAGCTAGCTCAAGCCGGAATGGAGCCTGAAGTGCCCGATTTCAAAGAAATAATGGACATGGACCTTGCCATCGCACTGTACCATAAAGACGTGGCGGAGTGGCGCAACAACGAGCCGATGGACCTAGCCGCCAGGCTATCTCGTGAGAAGTTATTCAATTTGTTCCCCGAAGTGTCGCCTGACGTATTATCAGAGTTACTCATGGCGCACGATAATAATTTTCAGTCTACTGTCGAGGTATTATTTTATTTTCTTTTTATTATTTTCCTGTAAAGCGAACGTGTATGCCATTATTAGTCCCAGTTTTGGCCGTTAAGTTAAAAACAACTACAACTTCATGAAGAGACTATTACTCTGATGGCATTATGCGCACAGAGTGAGAATGTTTTTTTTGAGACACTGAGTATAGTAATAAATCTTTAGATGTCTCAGATGCTTTTACATTGCGTTTACGATGCGTTAACATTTATATTTATTTTATGTTTGCTATCGGAGTTGGCCGGATTCTATGCTGGCGATATTTAAGGGCGAAATTTATAAACAAAATTGAGATACCTTTAATCTTATTTCGTTTTATTCTATGAACGCTTGCAATACTTTTGTAAAAACCTCGTGTGACCTCTAGAGAAATCACTCCACACCCATCTATGCACTTTCTTAGTAAAACCTCAACGTATAGCCTATTTCGCAATCTAATCTTAATGTACCAACATTTTATCTATCGAAGTATCTTCCACGGAAGGAGTCCTTTGAAACCGGACAGTGTGAGACGTGATTGGCTGTGTGCGCTTTGGCTAAGGTGCGAGGTAAAATCGATGTCAAGTAGCGCAGGGCATCAGTCATACAATTCATCAAAACATACGGAAGCTAATGTTATCCACAGACTAACTAAGCAGTCAGAGCTCTGGATCGTCGACAGTGCTAGCGGCGTGTATGAATGTGGATTGATAGGATTGATTATTTAGAATCCTACTGTGTGATGTCCTTATTATTGACTAGGAGATCTTCGTAGGGACTGCTGGTGTCAACCGGAAGAGCCGGCATTCTAAATCAAAAAAACGGAGTCAATCGCTTCGTTATGGAGAAAGAGATCGAACGACGAGACAAGGTCCTAAAGGAGGAGCAGAAGGTAAGATCATTCTTATAGGGAATAACTTTAAAAATCATCTAGTAATTACTCTTTCTAAGATGTTACGAACAGGAATGAAAATAATACTAATTAATGAAAGTTTTATTTAACTATAGGTATAGGGAAATTTATCAATTCGGGGCCCCAATTCCAATTAAGTTTTTGGGGTAAAAAAAGAGCACAAGCCGTCCGTCTAATGTTTGAAATTTGAAATACGAGAACTAACTCTTGCGGGTAAAGATGAATAATGCGTGTTTTTTCACTACAGGCTCTGAGCGAAGTGGAGTGGCCACTACTACCAAAAGGAGAACACATTGAAATGGCCACTGTAAATGGTTATCGCGAGGAGGCCGAAATGCATTTAGTACGTAGGAACCAGTAAGTAGCAATTTGTGAAATAATAATTACACTACACTAATAATGGGTGTTTGGGTAATCCCTCTGTCTACACCTTCGCGAACCTCTCGGACCCCTTGTGAGAAGGTGTGAGAATATATTTTAATACAGATGTATTTTTCTCTTCTTCTTGCATTATCTTGTGTTGTATGTAAATACATTAGCGTGTTGCCACTTCACTCACCCCCTCTTGAAGAACTCCACGCTGTACCTCCTGTAACTCTTACCTCGTTTTAATATATATCTGAGAGTAAATGAAACAAAAACTCATGTGTCAGTCACCTATACTCATCACCTATACTGGTGTTGTATATATTTAAGGTTTTATAGTACAACTGTAAGTTGTACCTTTAAATTATTGAGCTTAAACAGAACAATGTATACGATTTTCAGGAGTTACAATAAAGCACAAGATTACGTCCGCCGTGGTATGACGCTAGTTGCCAGTCATTTTTGCGATGTAGCAGCATTTCACAAATTGAAATATGAACAAGCTAATAGTCTCGCTGCTGCCACCCTTATACAAGTAAGTAACGAGTTATTGTGTCTGCATTAACAGTCTGGGCTATCCGATAAATATGTATATTTTTATGATCATTGGTATGTTTGTAATTATTGTTTACGCAAAATAACGATTAGAACGGTGTGATAAGCCGTGGTGGCAGAGTTGCCTACAACATAAATGACAATGCCGTAACTATGAGTTTTTACTAAAGTTATGCCCAGCATGGTAATAGCATTTAACTGTCGTAATCCTAAATGGATCATTATTCTGTTAGCGCGGATAGGCTACAGTAACCACTAGACGTAAGCTTGATACCGGTTTCGATATATTGAAACACGAACATTCTGTATGTGTGTCAAGCTCTTCTAGTTCTTTGATAAATATGGTTATATAGACAGGCAGACAGCGAAGCGAGACTTGCAGGGTTACCGTTTGCAACGGACATAGAATGCCTGGCCTTAGAATAGATATCTAAGTATACTTTTAGTGTGTGGCATTTGCGATATAGACAATAAATATTGATCTTATCTATGCCGTTTTATTTTATTCTGTTGCTGTAGGTTTATTTTTGTATTGTACCTACAGTTTCACGCTTCAAAACGCGACTCGGCTACAATTGATCTTCACTTCTTACGTGTCGGCGAGGCGAAGGAAGCACTTGACTTGTTCCTAGATACACACATCCAGAAGTTAAAAGAAAATCAGGGCAGGGGCGGGCCTAGGTATCACATCGTCTATTTTATAACCGGTCGGGGATTGCACAGCCCGGGATTGCCTCGCATTAAGCCAGCAGTCAAGAAACGCCTGGTCGAACGTGGATTGGCGTAAGTATAGTGCGTCTTATTTATAATTACCTACGTACAAGCGAACTGTCAATTCTTGTTTAAGATTTGCTTGCGCGAACATTTTGACCAATTTAATTGTACGTGTACGAACTGTTGCGTTATATTTATTTATTATTTCGGAAAATCAAAATATAAATATTCGTACAAATATTAAATGTAATAAAATATTTGCTACAACCAATGCTGAGCTGATGTGTTAAGGTTGAGGGAGGGAATAATACAAAAGAAATGTACCTAAATCCATTTAGTATTTAAATAACGCCAGAGATAATAATATTGGCTCTTGTATTTGACATTACAAGTTTTTTTTAGATTCTGCATTCCTGGGATCTTGTATGTATGTGTATAACTTATACAATATGACCCCTATTATTTTTAAGTTTATGGTCTGCGCGTAGTGTACGCATTTCCGTTTCCTGAGTGCTTAGGCAGATGTCGGATAGTAGTCAACACCATAGATGTAATATATCCATAGATACAGGCAATAGGCTGACTGAATTGACACCAGGTATGAAATACAATATGCGTATGTACCTACCATATTTACGCACTATAAGTTGCCATAAACATTCTACGTTCTAATTACAATTTGAAACCAAGCATTTTGAAGAAAATTAAATCCTAGCTTATATTCGTAGTACAGCCTCGTCTGCCGATCTCGATCTAGCGTTCGCGTATATTGTGCGCTTTCTCGTTCGCACTACAAACCTAACAAAAAAGACGCCCGCCGAAGATAAATTTAATATTTTCATATAGCTTGCTTATCACGCCTACCTATCATAACAATATATCAATTATAATTAATGTGGCAATTATCTTTCTGCGCTTTCGTCTTTAGCCAGCCTTATCAATAAGAATTATTCATATTATCAAAGCAAATAAGATGCCAGTACTATTAATATATTTGTACAGTTGGGTTGGAATAATATTATATATAACGGCACCTTTTGTACTTTGCACATTAATGATGCACTCACTATTGTCTGCTGAAGATAAACACAGCTTTATATTAGCTTATTTATATGCTTATTTTAGCATATACAATGCCCATAGGATATTTTAAACGCCCGAAAGGAAATGTAGATCCTAGATACTGCATAACTTCCTGTTACTACACATTATTTTGTAAAGGTTCCGATTTGCTGCTCAGCTACGGAACCCTAAACATCAGTTAAAGCAGATTATTATAGGCTTTAATGAATAATTAAAAAAATGCGCATTATAAAGACTTTATCGATAATGATAGGTTTGTGACTCTCAGAATGTACTCATAAATACTTACATTGAGCAATTTTTAACGAATTTACCAAACTGTATCTAACCCTTAAGATCATAAAAGCCATTGTTATCATATATTGTCAATGAAGTCTTATTAATGTGAAATGAACTACTTGCGTTTTAATTTCAGCCATATCGCTTGTTATTACGAGCTTTTTCGTTTGCAGCTGCAGAGAACGAAACCCTGGCTTGCTTACGACAAAGGTGTGTGCTGAGGACATGTTATCTTATCAGTTACATGTTCCCTAGGGAACGGCCAACAGGTGCTCACCTGCTGGTTTGCACGATAATGCTAATTACTGGAGGCATAATTTTCCGAGGCGCTTCCCTCACTACCGAAGAAATGTTGTCTATGTCGATGTGTACCTAGAGATTCGTTCATTGCTTTTCGAACCAATTGTGTCCTTTTTGGGTCCCAATCCGTTTGTGCTCGGCTTCAACGTATACTTTTCTGGCAACTACGTTTACACACCGCGAGTAATTACATATCGATAAGTTATCGCTATAAAAACTTAACGATGTGACAAATGGACATTTTAATTGTTAGTGGTGGAGTTTTATTATGTAAGATTTTTTAGCAATATGACTTTAATGTACTTTTATCTGCATGTGAAACGAATTTCAGTGCATTGAAAACTAGTGATTAAGTTTTCCACTTTGAATTGGACTAATAGTAACCATTGTAAGTAGTCCAAATCAATGTTGGAACATTTTGGATTGTGCGCGGCTTAGACGCACCTAAACAAACATTTTGAATGGAATGACGCTGGGATAGTTTAGGTCCCGGACAAAAGGTAAATTAGGTTAATGTTTTTGGATGTAAGTTGCATAATCGTAATATTGTAATATTGTGACAGTTGCCAAAGGTTGACGGTAACTATTATGTATTTGTAATATTACTTTACTATGACGTGAGGAATGCGATACTTGTAGAGATTTGTACACGTGTGTAAAATGTGCAATTATACAATTGAAAATGGTAAATTGTCGTGCGTACGTCAATAATTACGCTCAAGTACGATCTATAAGTATTATTTATTAACTAGTATTTGCCACTTTTTAATCGTATGTATCAAACCGAATTTCTTAATTATTGCCTTCTCTTTGTAAACCCTCCCAACTAGGCTAAGCCAGAATGTGACTTTATTTTTCAATGAGATTGATTGTTAGATTTAAGCCTAAAAAGTTATTTCTTTTCAAAGGAATGTCGATAAAGAGATAAGAGCATCTATTTATTTTTCTACCTGCCACTTCAAATATACATAAGTTCAAATCAGATTCACAGACAGGGTTTGAAGTACCTGCACCTAAACTAATTTCACTATAAATCAGTGCAATAATGTCTCCTAAGGCAACAGCTTCGAGTTCATTACAATTTGTTACTATTTTCACAATTGGGTTTTCAAAAATTAACTTGTATTAAAACGTTTTGTCTGAGGTAGTTATACTCAAATAGTTCGTTATATCTTCACGTAATCATCTAAGCGGTAGGCAGAGTTGTAATACCCTCTTTTCTATGAAGTTATTTTTAGGTGCCAACGTGACAGGTGTAGGACGTGTCGCCATCTTAAGCGCGACTATGTATATCTTTGAATTGCTTCACAAAGGTATGTAAGTTTCTTCTTCACCTCTTAGCTCAAGGTGTGATGACCGTGTTTGAACGTGAACCCTTGAATTTGTAGGTGACAACCTTACTCTGCCACCACGGCACATTGTAATACGTTCTTGATAATAATATTGTAGTACATATTTCGAATTAGGTACTTGTATCCAACCTAGATGTGTAGTAGATATTCCTAGTACTCTTTCTATAATATTCATGTCTCAATGTCTTTGTCTTAAATATACTAGCGTCTAGGACTAAGCGTAGCGTCTCCCCACTAAAAGATTTTCCTCAGAACCTAATTTTAGTACTAGCCTGTTTCGTCTAATCCGACGTTCCAATGTCACGGGTATAATTAAACCTGTATATCATAGTTTTAAGGAATTATCTGTACGAATTGCAATTAGTTTTCCTATTGTCAGAGTTTTTAAACTCTTCTTGGCATGAATCTATGTATCGTGCATTTATATTGAAAGTGTAATTTGAAATGACGTTTAAAGTAGCGCTCTTCGATGTAAGTATATTCAATATTTTGGGTACCTAAATGGCTGTTACACATTTAGTTATGTGATTAGGGACAATAGTGGTAAGTTTAATTATATACGCACAATCGACTTGTATTGCCAGTTTGTCCTGCCAGTTATAGAATGAGTATTATTGTGAGCAATTCCCAGATAATATACTTTTTTACTGCTTACAGAAAGAGCACAAAGTGTTTAAAATATGATACGGGCTGATGTTCGGCATCGCACTTATTTAAAAGAAAATTGTGTTTACCGTTTTATACTCTCCTACCTGATTTTAAAAGACGTTATCTTATAACATTGGTCCAACCAAAATTTAACATACTATTTTTTGGGTACCTATTCAAAGGCTTTATTGGCCTTACACTGACGAATTTCGACGTTATATTATTCACAGTAGTATAATAATTATGAAAAATACTTTTAGTAAGCCAACATAATATATAATCTTAGTTTTTTCAATTGCTCATTAGAATGTAGACTTCATGCCTGAAAAGGTTTTTAGTATATAAGGTACCTTCGAAAATTGAATGTTTTATAAAACTGGCCTAGCAATTAAGAATATGTGTCTGTACTGCGAATTTAATGTCATTAGATGTTCTTAATGTTAACTAGAAAGACGTGCTTGTTACTATTAAGATTTGCAGCTGTAGTAATCTTTATTTTCGACATATTGTTATATTTTCAGTCAGAGTCACGTGCGCTTAGCCCACTCTTATTAGGAATTTGATTCTGAGATTGCTAATTTTGATATGGATTGGTTGTAGTTTCACGGTGATTGAATCAACAAGATAGATTAAGTCGCTTTTCGTAAGTACAACAATACAGACCTCATCCTCGAATAGGTAGTCGTAAGTCAAACCCAAAATATTTCTGCAACTGGTCAAAATTCCATTGTTCTTATCTTGTTCCCTACAAAATACCTCGTGTAAGAAAAAGACAAACTTATTTTATACGTCACAATTTTGGTAAATGTGTGTATATTTTGTACCCTTGTCTATTATAAAAATAATATTACGATTTTATTTAAATCGAAGTCGTTCAAATTCAATCCAGAGAACACATTTATGTACGTATAAATATTGCTTCAATGGATTTAGTCAACTCCATTGTTTCCAATACGGTTTTGTTGAACGTATTTTTAAGAAATTATTAAGCTACTATAATTCGCTCATTGCAATGGGTTTTTTTTTGCAATTAGAAGAGCCAAAGATGTAAACACATGTGATTGGTATTGTTTTTAATCGTCGAAACTTTAATGTCGATGATAATGACATTCAGTGTATTTCCATTTGCTTCATATACGTTGGAGTTTGTAGGTATTTTAGTATATTTTGGAAACGCTATTATGACAGTTATGAAATGTCTATAAATTTGGAATTTAAGGAGATGGCTTATAATCGAAGATAGTGTGAACCATTAACGGTGCTTGAGAATCGCGTGATATTATATGGTATTGAATTGAATTGGCATAGTAAATAATAAAACCCAAATTCGAACGGAGAAGACTAAAATGCTTTCAAAGTATTTGATTAAGAGTGGTAGACCACTAGACGAGTCTAAATTATATATGACGTTTGATACTTAAACTAATTGGCTAATGATAAATCTTCAATTTGTAAAAAAAATTAAGTCTCAATAAATATTTTTTTGGAAACTGTAAACCGATTTCTACCCCAGTTGGGAGGAAAGGTTATTTTCATATACACGGGACCACCCTGGATATACATACACAACCTTTCAAACGATATAAAATAATAGAAAGCGGTCCATTTGTAAAGGTTTAGCCTTGAGCGTAACGAAATATTCCAATCATTTAAGGTCCTCCTATTTTTAAAGTGGTTAAAAACGAATTTTCGATATATTTTGGATATTAGTCATGTATAAAGACCAGATGAAACTTGAAAAATTTCACATCTTGCCGTTTATAAATGATATCGTAATCGTAGGACACTTTTAATGATTGGGTGCTAGGACATAATTTTGTGTCCATTAGCCCCAAAGCAATTAACTTTAGGGCTTTTTGCCTAATAAAATCTAAGTCAAAATGTTGTGTAATTTAAATAAATTAAGTAGAAATTCGGATGTTATCTAGTGTTGCTTAAAATTTGACCAGCGTGCGTCGATTTGTATCTATGACTTGATCGATATCGATATTGAAAACAATTCAAAATCTTACGACAACGACCATTTAGCGACAATGTCGAGATTTAGGCGGCACTAGACTGAGAGAGCAACAAGAGGTGGGTTACCAATAATTTGAATATTTACGTCGCAATTTATTGTATTGTTTCAGATTAATTCTATTTTTATTATTTATATTTGTTTTTGTTTATGATGCCATTTTGAACAACTCGCTATAAGTAATTAGATGTAAGCGCTTGTCACAGTATCGATGTGCTGATGTCTGTCTGTCTGTCAATTAAAAGACAAATAAATGTGCTGTAAAACCAATTTAATTATTGTTATTTCCTATTAGCTAGCACCTGAGGGGTTATCCGCGACTATTTGTATGTTACTGAGGTGAGTAAGATTTTGCAGAACTTATATGGAATAGCCGTGCTGGCGTAGGGGGATTGTTCGCCGCCCAATAGCCAGGGCTTAAGAATCTCGGCTATGGTATCCCCTGCCTGTCGTAAGAGGCGACTAAATGGGGTTGACGGGCTTGCGGATAGTCAGGGTGGGGGCCCTGGCTGTCACACAGCGCGGGCCAAGGATTGGCGGGAGCGCCATGTGGCTCGAGCTTCCGATGGCACAGCGAGGGTAGCAGGGGCGAAGCTAGGCGCCCCTGGGGTGTGCTAAAGCAAAGTGAAGGAGGGCACTGGTGCGTTCCTCAGGAGTTCCCAGAGCCCTCCCATATACACAGAGGATGGTCACCGAGGTTTTAGTGAGTAGAAATCTCACATAACCCGTTCGTCCACCCCCCCCCCCAGGACGGTCGGGTACCTATAGGTTTCCCACTCGAAAAAAAAAAATGGGGGATTGTTCGCATTTTATGCTGCTAGGACAGCAACTACTCAATCTACACGCGAGTGATACTTAAGGTATTGCCTACGCCTACATGCTAGGGTAACCGTATGCCAATAGGCTGTACGCCTATTTACTGCCTTTGTATTAATACCATATTACCAAGCGAAAGAGTTATGCAAGCCTAGAGAGAACTCGCGCTCTATTCTCTATGCCTATCCCGTTAAGAACTCTGCGTGATGATAAGTAGGTAGGTATGTACATATTAATATCCAAAATCCTTCGAGCCGTTTCAGCGTAAAACAAATACCTACATTTTGCTCTCACATTCACACAATGTCGTATTATAATAGAGTGAGAGGTATTTGATACCAAGTGGTTGGTAATTGAGGCTGGATAGTTTCCAGCCTCAATTACCAACCACTTCATGGATAGATCACAGTCACACAGACCGGAATACTATTGTCACAGCTGCACTCCGTCTGCGTTCTGGTCATATTACATCGAATAAATTCGCTTTTTTCAGGTTCCCTCTCCCAACTGCAATTTGCTTGTAACGTCTGTGACGATTTATATCACATCCTGATGGAATGTGTCTAGAACAAAGATGTGAGAAAACTGTGGTCGGATGTAGCCAAGATGTGGGTCTGGGAACTGTGTAACAGTATCCTGGCGAACCCTAATACTGATGAAATAAGCGGTTTATTGAAGTTATATTAGCGTAGATTTTAATAACTTTTACATTAAGGTGACCTCATGGAGTGATATAGTCGCTGTGCGTCAAAACTCCTTAAAGAGAAAAAAAATAATAATGATAGAGTGATTCACAAACTATTGTATACCAGAATGTGTTTAACTTTTTATATTGAAGGTTCTTTAAACTCGAGCCAAAGAACCTCGCGTCAGGACAAAATTACACAAAATCGTATGTAGCTAGCTGTACTTTCTAAAATTATACTTACCTAGTCTGGTTTAACCGCTTAAATTGTGCGTCCTTTTAAATATAAAGATCAATAAATATAAAAAAAAACATTGTTTGTCTGCCTGTTGGTATTTTACAACGTCTGGTAAATGTTAAAATACTTTCAGGCATGACAATTCATGACATTCGAAGGCAACATCTGCATAAAACGTTTTTTTTGTGTACAAAAATTTTATGTAGCGCGTCAATTTTAAATGGTGTTCCGAATGTTACCTTACTTTTTAACTATTAACATATCAGATGTATATATCTTGTTTCACATCACATCTTTGTCACACACACACACACTTTTTGTTGCACACTTGTAGATAGGTGCCAACGTGATAGATGGCGAGACCATCGCCGTTGCGTTTCATCATAGCGAATCAACATCCTGAATTCTAAATCGCAATAAACTAAATGATTGTATTAGAATTTTATTTAATCGTAAAAAGTTTTGGTACTAAGGACTTGTTCGAGGCCGTACACGTAGATACATACATAGGTATACATAGGTATAGTTATGGCTAAAAGTTCATGAGTAAAGATATGCCCGGTTCACGCGAGCTAGTTTTTGTTGCCGTTCAATAAATTCTGAATTAGCAATCGAATAGGAAACGGCGTGATGATACTGGATTGTGAGTCAGAGGGTCAAACATGGCTCTATTGCATAAAAGTGGGTACTGCATGGTACCGAACATATGTATATAACCATTTACACAAAGGGGTAGGCAGGGGTGTAGGTATAGGTAGTACCCACACACCAACTTTCCGCCAAAGAAAAAATTTGATGTGCCAACGTGACAGATGGCGAGTACATCGCCGTAACTCAAGCATGACTACCCTTACAAGCGCCTATTCTTCTCAAACGTATGCAGGCTTCCTATTGATGTTATCCTTCACGTAAAGCTCGTAGTGTGACTAATCACTGTACTTAAATTCAGAAACACTCAATGGGACCGTCGGGATTCGAACTTGCAATCTTTTTGTTGCAGGCAACTACTCAAACCACTCGGCCACCACGACTCGCGAGACGTGTGGATATTATATATTATTTTTATATCTATTAGTGTGGCCCGCCGTCTCACAAGCGTCATATTCTATTTAACTGTTAGATTTTCTCTGTAATAAAACAAAAGAAGAAACATCAGAATAAGATTCCCTGAGGGCGTAGGCAGGGCTCTAACAACATTAACAACATCATTTCGCTGGAGAATAGTAACTAATTCTGTATATATACCTATATATTCAGAAAATAATTACTGAAAGGACATAATTATATAGGTACATACATTGTAAGGTAATTCCAACACACGATGGCCCTTTATTACATGCACCGTAAATCCAATTCGGAAGTCGATCTGGGCTACAAGTAATCACATAAATACCTACCTACTTACACTTGTTGATATTTCGTACAATGTTCTTGTACTTTTAAGGTTGCGAGTCATGTCGTGACATTAAGCTTTTATTCAACTGGTCAATGACCTTTAGTGATCAGATACGGGGCGGGACAAATCTTATAATATCTACCTACAGTTTGTCTCCATTAGGTACTAACATATTTTGTGGTCTTACACCAGAAGTGACGAAAGGACTAAGAATGGCCTCGAAATGACTAATAGTTCATAGTATAGCCATACATCACTTCACTTGAATCAGTTACGGTATAAGTAATTTCTGTTTAAACAGAGCCGTGGTGGCCGAGTGGTTCGAGCAGTTGCCTGCGACACAAAGATCGCATGTTCGAATCCCGAGTTTTTCTGAACTTAAGTACAGTGATTAGTCACACCACGTGCTTTATGGTGAAGGAAAACATCGAGAGGAAACCTCTGAGAAGAAATTCAAAAGCGTATGTATAGTGCTTGAGTAACGGCGATGGACTCGCCATCTGTTACATTGGCACCTAATATACCTCTGGCGGAAAGTGGGTGTGTGGGTATTACCTATTCACCTCTGCCTACCCCTTCGGGGACTCTTGTGGGCAGGCGTGAGGATATGATGATGTTTAAACATTTCTATTCAAATTGAGGGAAATAGTTTTAACGAACTTTGCTTGCTAACGAACTTTTTAATTAAATTGGTTGGGCTTTCTATTTCTTAAATGTGTTACCCTAATTGTAAATCTAGCTAGTTATCTCTCTCTGTGCCAAATTTCATTCACTTCCGTTGAGCCGTAATAGAGTTACAAATATCCCAACAAACATTCGCATTTAAATAAAACACCTATATTTATCAGCGAATACCTTTCATAGATTCAGGAGAAATATTTTATTTATTTATTTACACGTATTATATATGTAGATATGTATATATAATACATTAAGGAATATGGAAAGTAAGTAGACTGGATGTCCTGGAGCCTTAAAACGAGGGGAGCCGACCCCAAATAAAGGGATTATGGCATGGAAGAAGAAGAAGGGAAGTTATTAGCCCGTTTTAATGGTTGCTTTTGATGTAGGTATTTATATGAATACAACCACAGCAAGATTAAAAAAAAAAATTAAAAATGTGACAGTAGCTTTAACTAAGTACAAACGGCGATTCTGTATCTAAAGCTATCCTAAAATAAAGAATCGCCTTTGAATTAAACGATGATGATGACGAACCTGACGATGTGTAAGCTCAGATAAACTCATTGGTTTGTCAAGCAACTCAAAGCTCTCACGTGATTTTGATTTTTTCCCACCTTTGATTGCTTCCCACGAGGGTAACCATATAGTTTATTTCAAATCTTTATACATTAACATGATTATGAGACTCATTTATTTATTATTACCAGACGACCGTCTGGTCTAGTGGTTAGAGCTCCTGACTGCGAAACTTGAGGTCGCGGGTTCGAATCCCGCTGAGGGCAGATATTTGTGTGATGAACACGAATATTTGTACCTTAGTCTTGGATGTCCTATGTATTTAAGTATATATCTATATATATAAGTAAATATATCGTTGTCTAGTTAGTTACCATAACACAAGCTTTGCTTAATTTGGGACTAGGTCAATTTGTGTGGAATTGTCCCAGGTATTTATTATTTATTATTATTTATTTATTTGCATGAATATATATACCTACGTTAACATATACATTACACGGTACGTTAATATCGTGGCATCAAAAACTATTCGCTTGTAAAACTTGCCTAGGCTTTGCGCAAACCTGCTGCGACTCTGTCAAGGACATAGGCATTATGTGTCAACAAACTATTCGCTGAAGTAAACGCCGTTATGCTTACGAGTTCTTAGTTACGTAGCCTAAGTAGCAGGAGTAAGATCGCGATATGTTATTGTCCAAAAAAACTTTTGCAATGTTGGTTAGCGTGCATATTATCTGGTTAAAATTTAAAGGCATACAAAAGACACTCTCTTGTTTTGTACACTTCCGAAATTATATTAAAGGCGTTCCAAACATTTTTTTGAACAAAATATTTAACACTTTTTGGTACTCGCCCCGTATGAAGTCAGTAAGCAACGCGGGAGTCTTAAGCCTAACCGCCTTACCAACACCAGATTTTATTATATACATTAATATATATGAAAAATTATAAATTATATATTAAATTCACAAAGTTATAGTTATATAAATGAAATAAAATAATTTAGGGGTGCAAAAATTTTACATATGCCCTGTTCAGTCTTGAATACCAACCAATACATAACCAGGGAACTGGTATGGCTATCACATTAGTACCTGGTCTCTTTGTGATACATACGTCTATAGCCAGTGGTGGCCATGTACTATAAGGGTGAAAAGCCTATCCTTAAGACTGTTATCTGTCTTCAAATCATGTATTAGGTACCTGCTTCCTTTCTTTATCTTAGGTACATATCATACTAGGAATGCTATAGAAGTAAAGGAGGTAAGTTCATTTGTATATGCTTGGCCAGTCTTGTTGACCTATTTTGTAACTCAGTTTTATACACAACGTATTTACCTTTCTATTCTATAGCTCCGCTATGACTAAGCCATATCGATATTAGGAGAACAAATTTCCTGTGCTTAGTTGTGTTGTCCACAAAAGTATGAGCCTATTTGCTTGCAATTATTTAATTAAAAATATATTTACGTCATGATGTCCGGCTGTTTGTCAATCTTACGCCTTAACGACCTTCGTGATAAATTTTATACTTATTAAAGGTATCAACTAGGAACTTAATGCGATTTATGCGATCTGGTTTACCTCGGCTCTCGGCGGCTTCTTTCACTGCGCAATGTAAGGACTTCAAAAAAATATTCATCAAGTCTCTTCTGAAATGGTCGAAATGTCATCCTGATAGATTGCAAAGAATGCGTCTATACGAATGTATAATAAAGGATATTGAGAAACGCGTACATTTGTGAGAGCCTACACGTGAGCAATAAAGTACTTGTAGAGAGGTAGCGCAAACAGCTGCCCGAAAAACTACCATTGCTTTGTTCAAAGATTGTAACCTTACAACACACAGTCGAGTACTGAGAGCACTAGATAAGTATTAAAGACCATCGTGACATAGCTTCAAATACGACTTGAATTCTACCCCACTCTTAAGGAAGTTTCTCTCCATAGACAGTACAGCATGCCATACTAAAAGCCGTGGCGGCCGTGTGGTTGGAGTAGTTGCCTGCAACACAAAGATTGCAAGTTCGAATCCCGACGGTACCAATGAGTTTTCTGAACTTGAGTACACTGGTTAGACATACAACTATCTTTACGGTGATGGAAAACATCGAGAGGAAACCTGAATACGTTTGAGAAGACATTCAATGACGTATGTATTAGTCGTGCTGGAGTAACGGCGATGGATTGGCCTTCTTTAACGTTGGTACCTAAAATATATCTCTGGTGGAAAGTGGGTATGTAGGTACTACCTTCACACCTCTGCCTACCCCTTCGGGCACCCTTGTGGGTAGGCGTGAGGCTTACAGCATAGCATCTTCAAGATAGATTCTTCAGAGCATCTTCCTGTAAGCTTCCAGAGACGGTGGTAGCTGCGGGCGGGCCGCATGATTCCCTGCTTCCTTAATGGTATAAAAATTAAATTGTTTAGTACCTCTAGACCGCCTCGACCGTACTAGAATACATATTTAGCTAAATCCCAAGCCCACGCTCATACCTTAATAAGTTTAAGGAAATAGTTACCAATATTAAGACCGAGTCCTTGATATGTCAACCACTGGACTAGTGTTTACCAAATTTAATTAAATTCTTTTTGCATTGAATAGGTAGAAAAGAACGTACAGATAAATTGTATATTGACTTTAATAAAGCTTAGGTATTGATTTCCAATAAATTTGAAATTCAATCAACCCACTAAACTAATATAACATTAATTTCATTTAATAGTTTCATTCTCAAACATTTTAAAAATACATACCTATATATTTGCCTGTAACATTTTAAGGAGGCTGCGACAATTTTCTTACATAGAAAGTAAGTAAGAAATAATAAAGAGATCTTTTTTATTTCTAAAGAAGTTTAAAATTACCATTACTCTGGTACTTAGCTCGATTTATTTTTTTAATTTATACGTAACTTATTTGTGCTTATTAGGAAGCGTGCGATAATTACGTGGAAACAGTTTTAAAGCAAACAACGCGGTATATATCTAGATGTTGAAATATGATAATGAGATAGGTAATTACTGAAATTAATTAATTTTTTATTTTGCTTCCGTATTTTTTATGTTGTAAAAATTCGGTGCTCTTAAACAAATGGTTTGCAAAAATTTGTACTTAAATATTTTTAAACCATTTATTATGAACTAGTTCCCCAGCCCAGCTTCGTTTGGTTGGATTAATATAAATTGAACACGAGCGTATTGGGTCCAATTGAGAATCTAAACCATCCAGGGATCCATGCAAATGCACAAAAAACATGCCATTACTTTGCGAGCCTAAAGAACGGCGATTGATTTTTATATATAAGAGTAAAACATTTGTACAAGTACATCGCCCCAAAAGTTAGAAGAAAATAATCCTTACGGTCTCGTTTCAGTTTGTATGTTTTTTGGACATACTTATCTCATTTAGAGTGGACGTATAAACGTTTATTTTGCCTGTTAAATATGTATTTCATCCTTAAGAAAGCGAATCCGAATTTATATTATATTATGTAAAGTTAAATATTTTGACATTCCTTGGCTTTACGGAAAGGAAACATCGTGTGGGAACATGCATATGTTAACGTCATGAAACGACTTCAAAGATGGTCTAGACGAGCCTCAGAGACTGCGACAGATTTATTTCTTTGATTAAGGCGATAAGATATATAAGATATAACATAATATATACCTTATGTTTGATTAAAATAAGGTTTATAAAATAAAACTTTATGTGTAGTAATATGGATGTGAATGGTAATAAAGATCTTTAAAATTTGTACTGAATACATTAATATAAAAACCATAACACGTAAATTACTTTAATTACCATGATACAAAAAATACGAGGCTTACCTAGCCTCTTATTTATTAAGTTCCTTCTTGGTAAATTTACATTTAAAACCTTCACTAACAAACTTTTGATTCACTTAACCAATACACAAGTCGAAAAAGTGGATGAAAAATATAACTTTTAAAAGTTCGAGAATTTTATAAGCATGTTGTTTCATTAAATAATTTATGAAGATACGGCTTTAACTGAATTTACCCAATAAGGGTGTACTGGATGTTTTGTTACTGTAATTGATTTAAAAGAATATACAATTAACACTAGCCGATGTGGTAGATCGGACCAGATAACGAGCAGCTTTGAAACGAGGACGCACAAGCATCGCTCCAAGGCTTGACCTATGCTTCTGCAAGCGCAAACGGAACAAATGAAATTGAAAGGCTATCACTGACTCAGAGGCGTAGGCTAAACTACTTGAACGAACAGTACACTTGCTTACCTTGGCAATGAAAGTGAATTGGACACTGTGGACGCCACTTATCCGTATAAAAACAGGGGCACTCCATACCGAAATTATTCAGTTACCAACATTAGCAGCATCAACATGTACGCCAAGGTGTGTTAAAGAAAAGGATAAAGGAATATACCTAATACTCCTGATCAAATCGTTTTCGATCTTTGGGCATTGGAAATAATCAAGGATATAATTACGAATATCAATCATTGTTCACTGTTTTCTACTTGAAATTTGTATTCCCATCATCAGAACTTTGTGCATCGAATGAAATGTAATTGATTGAATTTTAATTTCCAGCTGATCATCACTTTGTGCGCCGTGGGTGTAGCCCGTGCCGGAGGGCTCTTGGGAGCTGCTCCCTTGGCTTACAGCGGCCACGCCATCGCTGCCCCCGCCTTGGTTACCAAGACCATCTCCCCAGCGGTGTCTTCCATCTCGTCTTACTCGACCCACACCGCACACGCTAGCCCCATCGCTACCTATGGCGCTGCCCCCGTCTTTGCCAAGGCCTACGCCGCACCTGCTGCGTACTCTACATACGCCGCTCCTGCTGCCTACTCGACCTACGCCGCTCCTGCTGCCTACTCCACCTACGCTGCTGCTCCCGCCGTAGCCACTTACGCCGCCGCTCCGGCCGTAGTAACCAAGACCATCACCCCAGCGGTCTCTTCCATCTCTTCTTACTCTACCAGCACTTCCCACGGATCTCCCGTTGCAACTTACGCCGCCGCTCCCGTGGTAGCTAAGTCCTACGCCGCCCCCGCTGTGGCTGCGTACGCCGCCCCCGCTGTTGCTGCATACGCCGCCCCTGCATACTCTGCATACGCCGCTCCCGTTGTGACCAAGACCATCACCCCCGCCGTGTCCTCCGTGTCGTCCTACTCCACCCAGACCGCTCACGGTGCCGCGTACTCCACTCCCATCGTGACTAAGTCCTATGCCGCCCCCGCCTTGGCCACCTACGCCGCTGGTCCCCTGGTCGCCAAGACCTACGCCGCCCCCGCTGCGTACTCCAGCTACGCGACTGCCCTCCCCGCTGCGTACTCCACATACGCCGCTGCTGCCCCCGCTGCGTACTCCACCTACGCCGCTGCTGCTCCCGTTGCGTACTCCACCTACTCCGCTGGTGCCCCTATCCTGAAATCGGCTGTCGCGTACTCTGCTGCCCCCGCTGTTGCCCACGTCGGCTACAGCGGACACGCCGCCAACTATGGTTGGTAAACTGAATCTAATCATAAAAAAATGTAAATAGAACAATGTAAAAAAATAAAACGATTCGCCATATAAACGTTTGCATTTTAATTCCTTACTTTGTAAAAATTGCCCTGAATATTTGAAATAGACTTGATACCTACAGACATTTATAATCAAACTAGCTGACCCGCCCAGCTTCGCATGGGTGAAAATTTACATACATACATACATACATATCATCACACCAAGTCCCTAAGGGGGTAGGCAGGGAGTATAGAGCGCCAGTTCTCTCTAGACTTTATACTTCTTTTGCTTCGTCCACATTCATCAGTCTCTTCATACATGATCGTCGGTTTCGAGTACTCTTTTCGTTCCCGTCCTTGAGCGTCCGATCGATTTGATCCAGGTAGTTGGAACGTGGCCTTCCTCTGCGTCTTCTTGCACACACTTTTGCTTTGTATATCTGTATCGTCAATCTTTCTTCACTCAACCTTACTATATGTCCAAGTCAGCGTAGCATGCCTTTCTTCATCTTTTCAATCTCGCCCTGATTCACGCCAGTTGATTTGCGAATCTCTTGATTCCGGACTCGAACTAAGATCGTTACTCCGCACGTTTTTCGCAGCTGATATCGCATCTCAGCTGCATTTAAGCTATCTTCATACTTCCTCTGACATACCCAGGGTTCGCTGCCATACAATAAAGTAGGCACAAATATCACGCTGTGGACAGCAACCGTTGCTGGCCATCAACACCGACATGGCCCCATTCACCTTAATACCGGCAGTTAGCCTTCTTTCAATATCTTTTTCATACTTTCCATCTCGTGTGAACATGCTTCCTAGATATACAAAATCATTCACTTGCTCTAGAATTTGTGAAAAGAATTTAAAATTTGGGTTTTCAAAAGAAAGTTTGAAAGTGATAATAAAGTGAGATATAGGGCTCGTTTAGTCGCTAAGGGCTCTACCCAAGTAGAAGGTGTGGACTATAAAGAAACATACTCACCTGTATTAACACTTTGAGAATGTTATTTTCTTTAAGTGTAAAGTTAAATTTAGAAATTACTCATCTTGATGTTAACACTGCATTTTTAAATGGCTAGGTACCTTGATGAAACAGTATACATGCTAGTACCACCTAATTTAGAATGTCAGAGTAACAGTGTACTCAAACTAAAACTGTGTTTGTCGATGATTTTTTTCATATTTTCCAGTAGCAAGGCATTGACAGATGAACTGAAACATAGTTTAATGTCAAATTTCAAAACTAAAGATTCAGGGCAAGTGAAAGAATGCTTAGGTATGAGAGTAAAAGTATATAAAAATTGTTGTATATCATTAGATCAGGAGCATTTTGTCGAACATATTTTAAATAAGTTTAAGATGTCAAACTGTAATGTTGTTGATACTCCTATTGAATGTAAATTGAAGTTGGATAAGTCAGAAAATGTTTGTAAATAATATCCTTATCAGCAACTGATAGGAAGTCTTATGTATTTGTCTATACTTACACACCCAGATATCAGTTACAGTGTCAGCTATTTAAGCCAATTTAACAATTGGTTTACTGCAGTTCACTGGAAAAACGCAAAGAGAGTGTTAGAATATTTAAATAAAACAAAATCTTATGGTTTAATGTTTACAAATGATAATAAAAACTTAGAAGGATTTGTAGACTCAGATTGGACATCAAATACTATTGACAGGAGATCTTATACAGGTTTCTGTTTTAAATTGTCTGGTACTGTAATATCATATGAATGCAGAAAACAACCGACAGTGGCATTGTCCAGTACTGAGGCCGAGTACATGGCAATGCCATTTTTTCAATGTCAAAATTTCAATGCCAAGGCAATTTGCCAACTACTGAAATGCCTGCTGACTTGTTAACGAAAGGGTTAAGTAGTTTGAAACATTACTATTATATTAAAAAGTTAGGCATTAAAAGTATTGTTTAGGTGTAGTTTATATTCATTTATTGTTACATGGATATTAGATTATTTTGATAAGAGGTGAGAATTTGCCCTAATATGCTGAAGGATGATGGCATCATTTCTTGGTTACATTACAATATCGCGAGACTCCATATTCTCCCCAATCACGATTAAGGCAACATCATTTAACATTGGTGCATTGATGCCTCTCTCATGACATGTTGTCTCCTGCAGGTCGCTTGTCTGCTGTGATCACTATTTTCTGATTGTCCGATGGCATCACATTACTTGTAAGACAGTTTTGAACAATTGGATCAACTGATTATGTTCATGCAAAAGTTGTTGTAACTGCTAAATGATATCTGCGAACAGCGTTCATTTACTTCTTCTTCAGAATTCCCCAGGAAATAAATCTGGAGAAATTTGTATTTACCATTGCCTACGCTGTTCTTCAGTCTCATTGGCTCGAAGATTGAACTGGGCTTGCGTTACACTGCGATTGAATAGGACTTGCGTTACACTGCGATCGAACTGGTGTGCGCCAACGGATATTTTGACGCCTTACGGGTGGTATTACTAATAAAATACGACGATTAATTATGAAACTCACACTAAAACACAACAAACATCTTTTTGCTTTTGTTGTTATGAAAGAAACTGTAATTTGAGGTTTGTCAAAACTACTACTTGAATGAAATGTCAGTCTAGCTATACATAGGGTGCGTTCCACTAAGCGTTCACAATGATCACGCTCACGACCACAGTTTGCTTGTAAGCGTTACTGTCGTAACCTCAAATGGAATGGATTACAGAGCGTTTTGAGCGTGCAGGTAAATAATACAAACGGCGAGTTAGTAAAAAGAAAGCAAAAGATTTAAGATGTTAGTTTATAATCTGTAAGCCTTGAAAATAAACTTGATTAATTTAAATACATTTATATTGAAAAAAAATATAATGTTTTTTTTATATTTTATATTATTGGTGTTTTAAATTAATTTACGTTCAAATAGAATTAAAATGTCTTGCGGCGACACTTGGATATTTGGTAAGAGGTACAGTCGCCATTTTATATGCTTTGAGTTTTGAAAATCACGTAAATTTTCTTCGATTCAACGATCACTTCGACCCACCTTTTTAGATGGGTCGTCGTGAGCGTAAGTTATGACATTATAATTGACGTTTTCGCCGCGACCACAACGACCGCGGTCGTTATGTGGATCGATTAGGTATAGGAGAATTTTCATTGTTGTGGGCGCTTAGTGGAACGCACCTTTACCGTCAATATTTACACGTCACTCTGACAGAGTATTTGTCAATATAAGGAAAACGTCTCAGAGTCTTGTTGTCTGTCTCTTTCGCACACTCACTTTTCAGAGATTTTTTTAATATTAACTATTATTTATTTATATTTTATATAGCCTAAAGCCTTCCTAGAATCATGGACTATCCAACACAAAAATAATTTTTCAATTCCAACCAGTAGTTCCTGAGATTAGCGCGTTCAAACAAACAAACAAACAAACAAACAAACAAACAAACAAACTCTTCAGCTTTATAATATTAGTATAGATTGTCAATGAGACAAGCCTTACTAGTCAACTCAATTAATTTGCTTAAACAAGTGTGTACTCACTTATCTGGCTTGTTTCAATTATGAATTAATACCTTAAGTCTACCTTGGCTAGCCTTATTAGCATGAGGCCTCGAGGTAAACTTATGAGTACCTATACATTTTCTGTGCTATTGCTACAAGCTCTTGATTTTCACATAAAAATGTATGAAGTCGTCACAAAATCTAGGTCTACTGAATTAAATATGTGATTAGAATTTTACTTCGTGTTACTTGCGCAACATTGCAATATTGCCTTCAATTTATGTTCCTTCATAGTCAATATATGGCATAAAAACTATAGATTTTTATGAAAAGTCATATCTATACAAATAAATAAAAGTGTAGTGTCTGTTTGTAATATTAAAATAACCGCTTACTACTAAATGCATGCGGATGTATACACGGTACATACATGCATCAAAATATATTTTTTTACAATTTTTGCCTGTCTGTCTGTCTGTCCGTCTGTCTGATTGTTCCGGCTAATCTCTAAAACCACTGGACCAATTTTGACGGGATTTTCACAGGCAGATAGCTAACGTAAAGAGGCTACTTTTATTTTAAAAAACCAAACAATAACTTTTTGTTAAATTCCACGCGGACAAAGTTGCTTGCATATTATATTAATTAAGGTGACTTATAGTTTGAAGTATGATTTGGTACTGAATGCAATTTGGTAAGATAGTTTTTTTTTTACTTGAGAACATTAATGGTAAGTTGGACTATCTACTAAGATATATAATAATAATTATGCGTTAATGAGAAATAGGTTTCGATGATTAAGTGAACTCAATGTTTGAAATTTTAAAATTCTTACTTAATGTTTCTTACGTGTGGTGTTTCGTTAATGATGCTAATAAGCTGTGGTAAGCGTTTCCTAAAAACTAAGATGTTCCTATTGTTTGACTTGCTATCTGGCACAGCCTCTGTAGGTATTCATTCTAAAGTACCTAATGGTTATATTGAGTGAAGAAAAAGATTATGTCATATGTATTCGGATCATTTCCAATTTTTTTTACTGACTAATGACTAATTTAATGACTAGTAAGGGAATGATACAATCATACTGTCGACCAATGTTTGAGGAAAGAGCTCAAAAGCTCGTATATAGAGCTATATTATATAACCAACTTCAAGAAAAGGAAAACATTATCGGAACTATAAAATATTCTGGATGATAAAGCTAGTTTGGCTTCCAAAAATATTTTTTTTGCAGGTTGTTCTCTCCACATCACTTTTTTGACAAAATACAACTTGACAATAATTGACTCTGTAATGGAAGTCTGTGTTGAGAGTAGTTACTTACTGTACTTGCAGTAAAAAACGTCAATAAGACCTTCACCGCTTCTTAAGCAGTGTCAGGGTGTACGCCAATTCAATCAGGTACTGTTACCCACTGTAATCACAGTACGTACAGCCGGGATTCAAACTTTGTGTTGTAGGCAACTACTCGGCCACCACGGCTCTCTCAATTAACTACTTAATTTATGTAGTAAGTATATACTAGATGTTATTATGATATAAATTATAATTATAACGTCTGTTCGATTAGGGCCGCTTTGTTAACTAGCTTTGAAGATCCTATACATCTCTGGCTGCCCACTGAGCAGGATCAGATTCAGGGTTTAGGATTCCTACAAAATCCAGCAGTGCTCACAAAGTTGTTCTTATTTTGAATATTTTGCAAAACAATAACATTTCCGCGTTCTTACGTAGAGCGTTGTTTTGAACCCTGACCTTATCTTACGGTCGTATATCAATATTAGTGGTATACATTTTCAATCGAATTTAATGTAGTTAGGAATGCACCGGATTAAAAATACAACGGTTTCTGACCTTCAAATCAAATATTTTTGGGAAAAATCTGTTAATGTCAGACAGAATGCCGACGTGGCCGAGTGAGGCCGACACAAGATCTCAAGTTCAAATCCCGACTGTACCAATGAGGAAAACATCGAGAGGAAACCTTTATACGTATCAGAAGCAATTCAAAGGCGTATGTAATAGTCGTGCTTGAGTAACGGCGATGGACTCGTTATCTGTCACGTTGGCACCTAAAATGTTTCTTTGGTGGAAAGTGGGTGTGTGCCTACTACCTATATTATTATTATTATCAGACATAACAGAATAAATATGTCTGATAAGCTTCTATAAGAAATTCAGGGATAGCCGATTTCGACAAGCATTACGCTTTTCTATCTTATCCGAGCCTATCTTTTGACGCGGAACAAAACGTCTTGAAAGTTCAACTGTTATAGTCCGTAGAAATGGAACCGGTGTACGACCACCTTTTAAAATTTCTGTGAAAAAAGGCGAGTTTCTTACTCAATTCCTTCAAGGCACTGAGTAAAGGGCGACACATAACAACGTCTCGATGCCCTGTCACAGATTATTATGTAGTTGCCACGCTCTGTTACGTTCAAGTAGGTAACCGCTCTAGTTTGCGCTGACCTTTTTAATACCGCGAAAAGTAGCAAGGATTACCAAAGACTTGCTTCATCTTAAGTTATAGTCATTGAAATTATCATCAAACTAAACGAATTATGCAAAGCAACTGCATAATATATTTTATTCATTTATTTGTAACACGATACGACAGCACTTATTTGTGTATTTTTTAAGCACATGATCGTTCTTGTGTATATTGACATCCCATCATTTTTACTTAACTACTCAACCAGTATATATTGTAATCTTTGTACTGAACAGATCAACATGAAATTTTGCTTACACGCTATAGATATAAGAACGACGTATATTTCGAGAGATTTTAAGATGGACTTGCAGCATTCCGTGATTAAAATCCAGTCCAATCCAAAAATAACGCAAGCATAGCCGCGGGTGCAAGCTAGTATTAAATAAGTTGTTGACAGTTGACATTATCACGTTAAAATCAACGTATGGTGTTCACCAATTAATTAACAAGCAGAATATTATAACATAGCTTTGTACATGCTTGTCAATTATTCATGTCAATTAGAAACATTTAATTTATTATTGTTGCACCATCTGTTTTAATGATTGCCTTCGCTGCGCAGCCTCAGGCTGTTTTAGATTATAAAACTATTTCAATCAATACTTTTTAAAATATCCTTTGGAGTATTACTATACTTTACATATATTATTCTATAATATAAGTAAATATGTCTCCAGCTTATGATTTGACAAATCAAAGCGTAAGATTATATAAGATTAGTCTCACCATGATCTTTACGGTGACGGAAAACATCGTCAGGAAACCTGTTTGTGTTCGAAAAGAAATTCAAAGGCGTATGTATAGTCGTGCTTGAGTAACAGCGAAGGACTCGCCATTTGTCACGTTGGCCCCTAAAATATATCTCTGGCGGAAAGTGGGTGTGTGTGTAAGTACTACCTATACACCTCTGCCTATCCCTTCGGGGGCCCTTGTGCGAAGGCGTGAGGATAAATATAGTATATTCTCGATATAATTTACAATAGGCTAACTATAAAGAATGTTAGTGGGAGCACGACTAGTGGTATTTCATCGCGGGGTATAAACACGGGACAGCTATTATTATATGAAGTAGTCATAGTAAAAAAATATAATATGTTCATAATTAACAAAGATATAATCACACATACCTACTATGTACCTAATTAAATAACCTGAAACCGAACCTCTTTTTGGATGTTGTTTTAAACGACTGTTTTTTGAAACTGGTTTTAAACATATTTTATTCATACGCGCTTTGCGATTGTTAACATTACAATGCCAAATATTATGAGTATCCTAAACTATATTCGGCTCAAGATACTATCAACTCGCGTTACAGATCTTTCGTTGGATAAAACGCACTAATAGTCATATGCGTGGGTGTCTAGAAGCCTGCTTTAAAATTATACAATGCGCCCCACGGTACCACCCGCGTAATATTTGATTTCATTGGTAGACGTTTCTGGAATTAAACATATTATGTAAATTCCGTGAGCCATGGTGGCCGAGTGGTTCGAGTAGTTGCCTGCGATACATAGATCGCAAGTTCGAATGCCGACTGTACCAATGAGGTTTTCTGAACTTAAGTACAGTGATCACACCACGAGCTTTACGGTGAACGAAAACATGGAGAGGAAACCTGCATACGTCTGAGAAGAAATTCAAAGGCGTATGTATAGTCGTGCTGGAGTAACGGCGATAGACTCGCCATCTATCACGTTGGCACCTACAATATATCTCTGGCCTATACACCTCTGCCTATCCCTTCGGGGACCCTTGTGGGAAGGCGTGAGGATATGTTTCTTCTACTTTTCAGCTAATAATCGACCGTTTATAATATTTGTAGGATACGTAGGTACATACTATTTTGGTTTATTGAACTATCTTAAGTACCTCGTTAAGTAATGTAGTCGGTAGTAAATGACTGCACTACTATGAGTCTAAATCACGAACAGTTAAGGAACAATCGGAGTACATATATTCAAAGTGTATTAACGGGCAGTAATGTAAATAATTACAATTATAACCACAAAAAGAGACTACCTTTTGAGTCAAGTATAATTAGCGAAGTATGGATATTCTCACATTTAGTCGAATTAACAATATCCTTTAATGTATGTTAATTAAAATTTATTTTTGTACATCCAAACGAATAGAATAATCTCGAACTGTACCTAAAAATTTAATTCTTTATTTTGTTGTCATCTAACAACTGAGCTTACCGTACAAACACTTACAAAAGTCGTGCTGTCACAATTCGGCAGATGTGCTATGCATATTATAAATATCGTATTTCGATGAATGTAAAGGTTATTTTTCATTAAATAAATTGGAGAATTTGCATTGATACGACAATCCAATACCAGTTTGTCACCGAAGGTATAAATATAATAGAATGTAGAAGATTCTGGCTATATTATCACATCAACATGTTGAACAAGGTACAGTTTTAGTGGTGTTCGAGAAGTTATTAAATATTTTGTGATTTTAATTCGGACGTTTATTGTTTGCAGTGTTTAATAGTGTTCCTGTGCATAGCGGGCCTTGCCTTGGCCAGTCAGTCGAATAACAAGGAAGCCACGACGACCACCGAGCCTACTGTCTCAATCACCGAGAATGTATCGCCACGGACAAGATCAGCGCCTCGAAGTGCTAAAGCTGCACCGCCTCAAAAAGCGTACTATACTGTGAATCCGTATACGTCAGTCAGACAATACTCTGCACCCGTTAGTGCATACTCTGTTCCCGTTGCATATTCTGGGGCTAGGTCAGAATACTCAAATGGTCCCTTTTACGTACAAGGGTATACTAACTTTCCGATTCCTGGATACCTCAACGGTCCAGTAGCTTACGACACGGCCGTAGCGTCTTCTCATCCATCAAACTCCGGAGTCCAATACTTCGCCGTGCCTTACGCGACTGCTGCCCCTGCAACTGCGTATTCAACAGCTGCTCCATTTGCTGCATACTCCACAAGATCACCAAACGCAGCGTACTCCACGCAATCACAAGGTACTGAATTCTCTACACCATCACCAATCGGACCGTACTCCACGCAATCGCCAGACACTGCATACTCTAAACCAGTTCAGTATGATGCTTACCCGACTGCATCTCCGTTCGCTGCCTACTCTACCTCTGGTCTCGACGCTTATTCAACACCTGCTCCACAAACCTACGTTGTGACTTCGACTTCCGCACCTCCAACTGCCGGCACTCAATCCCGTGGCCCTCTCATTACGACTTACTCTTCCTCCCCAGTGGTAGCCCGACCCGCTGCACAAGCCATTTCATATAAATCTGTCAAGACTTATAAGAATCCACCCGCTCAAAGCGAATCAAATACTAATGTCAATGTTGTTTCTACAAGTTCTCCTGTAACGTACTCAACTGCAGCAGTCACGCCGGCTCCTGGTGCAAAAACTTATCAAACTTTGTTGCGCCCTGCGGCGGCATATGCTTTGGATGATGGTCATGGTAACGCGGTCTCTCACCAGTCATTCAGGCAAGAGATTGAATCACCTTCATACTTTCCTGTTGCTTCCAAATCAGTAGGTCCTACTTATTCGGCGGCACCAGTAGCTTATTATCCAGCTCCCTCACCTAACGCCGGAGCACCCGGTTTGGTTAATCCGTATCAAATAGTTCCAGTACAGGTAGCGTACGCGGGCTCAGCTGTACCACAGGCTTCGTACCCTGGAGCTTACCCATTCGGTCCAAGACTTCACTTTGTTCCTGTTGCTAGTAATGGTATCCAATATCCAGTTGGATTCGCTGTGAGTCCGCCTACGGCATCCGTGACGTCGTCAGTACCTATAACTTATTCCGCCCATCCCGCCCAACTTGCTAGAGCGGGGGCTTTTGCCGCTGCCCCAGCAGTGTCATCCGTTAGGTACAACGACCCTTACACTAGGTATTCCTTTAAGTAATTATATAAATTTTTAATGCGTAATTTTCATACAAATTTGATAAAAGATACTAGTGATTGTGACATGTTTTAACGGCAATTAATTTCACAAAAAAGTAAATTGTTGATATTCTAATTTTACGCATTACGAAAGTAGATGTAGCTATTTTTAAGACACGAACGCACTGACTATTTTAAAAATAAAACTTTAAAATATTAAAATGTGTTTTTTATTTAGAACCATTTCCACATTCCACACAAACATTATTTATTTTAAATCTTGTTACATCATCGACTCACATGATAATCGCTGACCAAGAGTGGACATGGAAACTACCCAATCCCTGGTTCCCACCAAAACCAGTGTTCTCACGCAAATGCACCTGGTGCCGAGTCAGTGATTTCAACGGAACTTCAGCAACCCGATTCCTTAGTTATAACATTACTTTATAATCTCTATTTCATAAGTTTCTGAGTGTTAACATCGGTAGCATTCAGACCTAGGATAATTAGAATGTAACTGTAATTATATTTTTATTAAATAATTTAGAGTAGTTTGGCTATCTTTGGATCCTCCGCCTGTGACCTTTGTAACTATCTTCATACATGAATATGTACACAGGTATGGTAGGTAGGTAGAGGGGTAACAACAACCTTTTTTTTGCATATTTCTTTGATAATATCTTTACCACTCTTCACGATCGTTTCTTTCACCATGAACTTAGCGGTAATGTTCTTAAGTTCAGAGACTCACTAGAACAGGCCACCGGGGCTTAAACCTGCATTGTAGGTGACTACTTGAAGGCACTCGGCCAACACAGTTGTTTCTGTGTGCTATCTATCTAATATGCATATTATATATTAACGATACGCGAAACCTCACACAAATGTCATCTTGCTAAATTATTAGTTTCGTTAATACAATTTATTTGTCTGATTAAATACGACAACTGGTCTGGTAGATTTGTCATGTAATAAAATAGATGAGTTACATAGTCTACTCATCGAGGATTAAATCACTATACTCTTAATTTACGATAAATGCCGTCGTGGCTGAGTGGTGTGAGTAGTCGCCTGCAATGAAAAAGTTTATCTGAACTTAAGTAGGTACAGTGATTAATAACACCACGAGGTTTACGGGGAAGGAAAGCTTTGAGAAGAATCCTGAATACGTTTGAGAAGATATTCAAAAACGTACGTATACTTGTGATTGCGAAACGGCGATGGATTCGCTATCTGTCACGCTGGCAGAGAGTAGAGCGTTAGATCTTTCTAGACTTGGGGACCGTTTTTAACAAATGCGTGTAATATTAAAATGTTTTTCAAGATGAAGAACGTTCCTTGAATGAAATATAAGTTAGGCTACGATGACAGTTTTATCGACACACTAGCTTTGCTATGTGGTTTCACTCGCATAAAATTTGTTTTAATAAGTAGATAGATGTTTTCGTAATTTTCTTTTCTGGAATAAATAGGTGTTAATCTAGCAAATAATCTATCCCTGTACCAAATTTCATCCAATTCCGATGCGTGTTTTTTTGTGAACGGAAGGAAGAAACATCCCCACAAACTATCTCATTTATTATTACAATCTAATAAGCAAGCCAATATACATATAGTACGAGGCTTGTTATATGTTAAAATGTCAAAAAAAAATACTGTAGGAATACTTAACAGTCTTCAAATAAAAGTAAAACTAATAATAAATGCATATTTATTGTAATCAATGTTGAATAAAATCAACACAAATTATAAAAAAGTCTTGTATCCTTTTAAAATGTATTTTAAGTTACACAGATAAGTGATCTTTTGAATAAAGAACCTGTTTGTAAAAATATTAAAGTGAAGACTTATTAATTTTACCTTACAAGGTGAAAATTTATCGCCTTATTTTTACAATACATGCTTAATACAGTATTATGAGTAGTCAATAGAGTATTAAATTATCCAGTGGCTTCTAAATATCGGCAAGTAGCAAGATTTACATTTATTTATAAATTATTTTAAACGCCTGTTCTCTAAAGCATAATATTAAGATCTCGTTATGTGATTTGCTTGTCAATTAATAAGACATAAACTAAATTCTAAATTCAATATTTGGTATTTGGACGATGGGACCCTGGGCGGTGACGTGAATTCGGTACTGTCAGACCTCCAATTGATTATTTCCGAATTCAAGTCAATCGGACTTGAATTAAATTTTTCGAAGTGCGAACTTTTTATCTCCGATCTCACTTTGGAGATTGAACGTTCCACTATTTCAAAATTTAACTCCCTGGCGCCAAATATGAATATTTTAGACAAAAATTCACTTCGCCTTTTAGGATCTCCTACCTTCGACGAGGCTTTCCCCTCATTTGCGGACGACCAAATTAAAAATTTCCAAAAATCATCAGACCACTTAGTCAAAATTAAGAGCCACATGGCTTATTTCATTATTAGGCACTGTCTATTTGTACCCAAATTTACCTACGTTTTACGTAGTAGCCATATGTGGAAAGACCGTAAAATTTTACACAGTTTAGATGACACAATTAGGTCTACCCTCTCATCAGTTTTAAATATATCTTTTGACGACCGCTCGTGGTCTCAGGCCTCCCTTCCTATTAGGTTCGGAGGTCTGGGAATACGCAAAATTTCCGATGTAGCTTTACCGGCTTTTCTGGCTTCAGTACATGGTGTGCATGACCTCATAGGAAATATTCTTATTACGTCACTTAGTGGCTGTGAGGTTTCGCACTTGGCTGAGGCCAGAGATGCCTGGATTATGGCATGCCCAAACACAGACGTTCCCCTTAGTCCGCACATACAAAAACAATGGGATGAGCCTATCAGTAGGTTGGCATATAATGCACTTCTCGATAGTGCATTCAACTCTGCTGATAGAGCCCGTCTCCTGGCAATCGCTAGATGGGAGTCCGGACTCTGGCTTCATACATTGCCCTCTTTTAATATCGGTACGCTGTTAGATGATGCAACCTTCAGATTGTGTGCGAGCCTACGTTTAGGCGCTAAATGTATTGTCCCACATCGGTGTCACTGCGGGGATATTGTCAATGACTCCGGACACCATGGTCTATCCTGCATCAGCAGTGCCGGACGGATATCACGTCATTCCTCCATAAATGACTTGATACGCCGGGCTCTGGTCAGCGCCGGCGTGCCTGCTGTGCTGGAACCAGTCGGTCTCGCTCGAGGCGATGGCCGGAGGCCGGACGGTATGTCTCTGATGCCATGGAGGATGGGTCGGCCCTTAGTGTGGGACGCTATGTATGTCGATACACTGGCTCCTTCCCATCTTCCTGACACATCGGTGGCGGCCGGCGCCGCTGCTGCTCAACAGGAGTGCCTCAAGCGCGCCGCAAGTATGCCTGTCTCGGGTCAGGTTACATATTTGCTGCATTTGCGGTTGAAACTCTGGGGCCTTGGGTTCCTGAGGCTCACCATCTTTTTAAAGAGGTCTCGCGCCGTCTAGTCGAGGCCTCTCGTGACAGGCGGGCTGGAACATATCTCGCTCAGAGAATCAGCATTGCTATCCAGCGTGGCAATGCTGCTAGTCTTCTTGGCACGTTGCCTCGGGATACCGATTTGGGACAAATATTTTATCTGTAAGTAGTTAGTTTCAACTGTTCTTTGTAAATATTATTGACTTTTGGTTAAATTAATAAGACATAATTAAGTATGTATATAATGATTATTTTAATCCGATTGACCCGTGGAGCTTCTTTTTCTAATTACAAGATGCTTCTAGGTTTTATTTCCAAATTAAGTTACCTATTTACCGCGAACACAGATAACAAAACAAAAAGCAATCGCATAATAAAATCGATTTTTGAATCATTACTAGACGAGCACTGAGGTTTTATTATCGATTGTAAAATAAACATGCAGCTTTTTAGGGTTCTCTTGGCTTTATTGGACATGAATTGAATATTTTACAGTGACACATCTATTTAAAGAATTGGAACAATTTGTTTATGTACATACATGTGTAATTGTGCATTTCAGACATATAGAAAGGATGTGTGAAGACAGACTGAGAAAACAGATTACAAAGCGAAAGTGTGTGCAAGAAGTGGCAGAGGAAGACCGCGTTACAACTACCAAGAAACCTAACGGACACTCCAGGATGAAAACGTCATAAGTATGAAGCATGTATGAAGAGACAAATGACGAACGAAAATGGACGAAGCGAAAGAGTTACGTAAGTCTAGAGAGAACTGGCGCTCCACCCTCTTTGGCTACCCCGTTAGGGACTCGGCGTGTAGACATGTATGTATGTATATGTGCATTTCAAATCAGTGTCACACATGTTTTATATTAGGAAGGGGGCTACAAATTGAAAAGATGTAGGTTATTCGATAAATAGCTTTTATTTTTATAATTTCATATTTTCGTATATTATTTACAGAAATTTACGAACACTAGTGTCAATAAATATTATAATTTAAATTACCAGCCGTAGTTGGCACCAAGACCAGCGTAGGAGACGTGGGAGACGGCGGGAGCAGCGGAGTATGTGATGGCAGACTTGACAACTGGAGCCGATGCGTATGTGGCAACAGCGGGGCTCGCGTAGGCCTTAGTGAGGAGGGGGGCAGAGTAAGAGACGGCGGGGGAGATGGTTTTGGTCACGTAGGGGCCAGCGGCGTAGGTAGCCACAGGGGCAGCAGCGTATGCCACGGGAGCAGAGTGGGTAGAGATCGACTGGTAGGACTTGGCGAGTCCGGCGGAGTAGGCGACAGCGGGAGCGGCGGAGTAGGAGGCTACAGCTGGTCCAGCAGAGTAGGTGGCTACAGCGGGTCCGGCAGAGTAAGTGGCTACAGCGGGTCCGGCAGAGTAGGTGGCTACAGCGGGTCCAGTAGAGTAGGTGGTGTAAGCGGGTGCAGCAGCGTAAGTCTTCGAAACAACCGGGGCGGAGTGGGTAGAGATGGTCTGGTAAGAGAGAGCGGGCGAGAGAGTCTTGGCGTAGGTGGTCAGGGCGGGAGCGGCAGCGTAGGTTGCTACGGCGGGAGCGGCAGAGTAGGTGGCCAGGGCAGGAGCTGCAGCGTAGGTTGCCACAGCGGGAGTGGCGTAGGACTTGGCGATGACTGGGCCAGATGCGTATGTGGTGAGGGGAGAAGAGTGGCTCGAGAACGACACGGAGGAGACAGCGGGAGCGGAGCTGTAAGCCACAGGCGCGGCGTGGAGGAGGTTGCCGGCGGAGGCGATGCTCGCGGCGCACAGGAAGACGACGACCTATGAGAAATTAACATATTATTATAAATGCATTTAAGGTAGTTTAACACGATTCAAGAAGTTGCCAGCCATGAAAGCTTCACCAAATAGATCATTGCAGTGAGAACGAATAGAAATATCGAACACGATCTGATTGGTGTTTTGGATTCGACATTCTTCCCCACACGGTCAGGGTAGACGACTTCAAGTCCTCAAAATCACACTGTCAGAATCCGCTACCCAAAAAATGGAGCTAGGGCTTATGATGACGGTGAAAGCCTTTCACTTGGTACGTTTGCTTTTGGAACAATTATTAATATTTTCAGTTAATTTAATATTAAACAAATTAATTTTGTTCAATATAAAAATAAATCTTTAGTACCTTGGAGTACATGTTTGTATTGTGTGTTGAAGTGGCTGGTAATACTTTTTGGAACACTTGCTTTCGCTTTTATATCGTCGAGTACAAACTGGTATCGGGTATGAGTAGCTGTGAATCAGCCGCGGGCGCTTTCTGTTTCAATGTCAAGGCGAGTATCTGCCGGTCTATAATTGTGTAATCTGCCACCGTATATTGATACTTACGAAAAAGTATATTCCGACGTCTTCCGCAAGTTCAGAAGCCACTTCCGGGGAGGTCCCTAAAGGTGATAGTCATCATAAACTTTGTTTTGTTTTGTTTATTACAACACTAAGGTGACAAACATACATGCGGTCTGCCTGATAGTAAGCGCCCCGTGCTTTCACCCACGTAAATTTAGATTTAATTGGTAAAAATATTTTATGGTAATCAAACTAAAACTTTAGTCGTGGTGGTAGATTGGTTCGAGCAGTTGCCTGCGACGCAAAGGTCGCAAGTTCGAATCCCGACTATACCAATGAGTTTTTCTGAACTTAAGTACAGTGATTAGTCACACCACGAGCTTTACGGTGAAGGAAAACATCGAGAGGAAACCTGCATACGTCTGAGAAGAAATTCAAAGGCGTATGTATAGTCGTGCTTGAGTAACGGCGATGGACTCGCCATCTGTCACGTTGGCATCTAATATACCTCTGGCGGAAAGTGGGTTTGTGGGTATTACCTATACACCTCTGCCTACCCCTCGGGTACCCTTGTGGGAAGGCGTGAGGATAAGTAAACGATCAAAAAATGTTTGATTCAACGTAAGGGCCTACTAAATAAATATCTTACGTTACCACCGTTTCCAGGAAAAACCGCCAGGAGAAGAAACCGCGAAACAAACTCGCCTGTAAATTTTTTTTTATAATTTTTTCTTTTTACGTAGGGGTAGAAAAAGATTTAAATTTAAATTTAGTTTAATGCCAGCTTAAAGCTCTAGAAAATTAATAATGATTTTTTATATAAATTATTAATTTAATTATTTAAATATTAAAATTATTATGATAATGATAATTCGATTAATATGTAATTCTATATATGTTTTTAAGCTCCAATTTTCTGAGAGAACCCGAGGCTTGACGAAGGCTATAATTTGCAAGAATAAGATACCCGAAAGATACAGAAGAAAAATAAGAGCCCGCTTCTGCAGCACAAAAATAGTTCTCATGTATAATGCGTAATAATAAATTTTTTATTATCTATCTGTATGCCAAATATCATCCAATTCCGTTCAGCTATTCTGGCGTGATTAACAAACTGTCTCATTTATAACATTGATAGGATTCGATACTAGTTAAGGAAGTTTATAAGTTTAGCCGATAAATGATTGTAAATAAATGGTTTCAATAACTTTTAGGAACCAGTACCTCATGCCTCAAGGCAAACGATTCACCGCTTTGCAACGAAGGCGATATTGCTACAGAGAGTATGCCGGAAATATATATATATATATATATACACAATCCCTATATATATAGGGATTATGTTTCGTATTATTAGTTGATAGTTTAATCAATAACGTTATGCTATTTAAAGTTTAATCTAAGTGAAAATTATGTCATCGCATAAGTGACAAACTGTCTTTGCTGATAATAAATTCTTTAAACTTTATGCTATTTAAAGTTTAAGCCGCCAAAAAAAATCCCCAAGGTAATATTAATACTAATCTTTGTAAAGTCTTCCACGTCTACAATATTTCTCCATTTTCGTTCGCACTCGAAGCCCTCGAATAATGCAGCTCATACTGTACTTCACGAGAGAATAACTATAACTATCTTAAATATATATCTTCAAGCCATCCACAAGAGTCCCCGAAGGGATCGGCAGATCGGCTGTGTATTTACGTACGATAGTGCCAACGTGAAAGGTGGCGAGTCAGCGAGGCGAGGCAGGGTTATTACCTCTGCACCTCTGCCTACCCCTTCTTGGAGCCTTGTGGGAAGGCGTGAGGATAGTGAGGTAGAAAGCCACGAGCAAGTAACAGGCATGGTGCAGTTTTTTTTTTAATTTTGTACAAAAACCCTTATGCCAAACCTGGTCGAACGCTTGTTGAATATCCAGTTACCACTTTTATTCCAGACGAGATATGCTCCCTGAAAACCCATCCATGCATTCGCAAACAAGGGATTTATTATCGAATGTATGGATGGATATAATATTATCTATATGTTTGGAGTTCTGCGAGAAGACTGTATGAACTCTTTTTGGCTTGTAGCCGTACTAATTTTGATAAATAAATCCCCTATTGTGTTTCACATCCTCTCTACTTGTTCTGTAATAGTGAAGAGATGTTTGCGAAATTACGGAATGATATCGAAAATATCAAAGAACAGCCGGATAGTTTCGAAATACTTTTATTGCATTTCACCACGGATCACACAGTTTACGCAGCTTACCAGGCAGCATGCTGACCGTAAGCACCGGCGCCGTACCCGCCGTATCCACCAAGACCTCCCGCATAGCCGTTGTAAGCTCCAGATTTGTCACTAATGACGCGGTGAACTGACACCTTTGATATAGCTGGGCTGCCGGAGTAGCCTCCATAGCCACCGTATCCGCCAAGAGCGCCGGCATAGCCGCTGTGGGCACCAGCGTATCCGCCATAACCGCCAAGGGCGCCGGCATGACCTCCGTAACCTCCGAGAGCGCCGTTGTAGCCGCCGTAACCTCCGAGAGCGCCGTTGTGGCCGCCATAACCGCCAAGAGCACCGTTATATCCGCCGTAGCCGCCAAGGGCGCCGTTGTATCCGCCGAGACCATTATAGGCACCAGTGGCATAGGGAGTAGAGCCAGAGATATGCTTGGTCACGGTGGTGTGGGAGATGGCTGGCTGACCATATCCACCAGCGTAGCCGCCATATCCACCACCACCGTATCCTCCGTAGCCACCATAGCCGGCAGCGTGGCCAACTGCACCGCTCAGTGCTCCAGCACTAGCGAGGCCGAACAGGCAAGCGATTACAGCGGATATCTGGAATTTGAAAAATTACGATCACGAATCGAAAAAGGTTGGTAAGACGTTCTGGATTTTACAATATTAAAGGCGCTTCTTAAATATAATACTAGGTAAATTGCGGCTTTAAACTCTCGCATTGATATTGTGTGCAGTTCGTCAATTCAATATACAAAGTTAGACTGGTGATTTGCTCGTTTCACGGCTTGCAATTAACCAATAAGAATATGAATAATAATAAGCGAAACAAAACATCTTTAGTAATAATTAACACAATGATATGCTTTTTTAACATTTGAAATAAAGACGAAGTGATGAAATGTTCGCTCGCTGCTGGGAACATTTTACAACTATAATTGTTTTTACCTTAGAGTACATGATGTTGTTATGTGCTGGTACGTCTTCAACTGTGATGGGTTGAATGTTTTTTTGACTATTGTTACACGCTTTTATATAAAAACGTAGGAAACAAACCTTCTTTTTCAAGGTTTCATTAGATTTTCGTAAAACGGAGCGTGACCGCCGTTTAATTACACTGCTTATTTGCAATTATTACTTACCATCTGCCGAAATGTATACACGCTAATGAACTCCGTATGACCTTTGTATTAAGATGATAATCGCGTATACTATGCGTTAGATTGTATCTCATTAGTAAATTTGCTTGCATCATGTATTAAGGATTGTTGAACAAAATGGACTAGACGCAAATTTGGTTCAATTTGCATATTTTGGTAATTATGAAATAGTTTTTTTTATTAAATATAACATTATGAACACGTTTAGAATATAATTATATTCAAAATTCAATCAACACATTGGATATTCAGTTTTGGTTTTCTGAATCCAGTGACTTTCAACACCAAGCACGTATCGATCTAGAGAAATATCAAATAACCAATATACGTCTGAGAAGAGAGTCAAAGTTGACACGTGAACACCCTAACCCTTGCATTCGACGGAAGATCTATGCTATAACATCCTATACTTTGGAACCAAACCGATCATGTTCTGTGCGGTTTCAAATCTGAGGGTTGGCGCCACCATCTACTACTTACCTATTTAATTTAACTATTACGTACTTTTTCGGGGACCATTTTTACGAAGACGTGAAGTTTGTCAAACGAAGTAACTTAACCGCCTATTAGATCCATCTTATCTTAACCATTTTAAATCTTCGATTTAGTTATAGAAGAGTCAGGTGAATGCGAATGATTCAAAAGAGGTCGATAAGCTTAAAGAAAACTGATGCTCTATTCTCTGAGCTTCTGTGTTATATTAAACCCTATGAGTGACAAATTAGATTATGGAATAATATTAAATATCTGTTCACGTTCAGCTATTATAGGGTAGGATGTATAAAAAAAAGTGTTTGAAAAAGAAAGAAAACCCGACAATGTATGATTTTAGTTACTACCTGCTACGATATACATATGTATACTACATACATTACACAGTAGTAAAGGTAGTATAGTAGTATATATCAAAAAAAAATGCCCCAATCTATGCAAAGCATTTCAAAAATATTCGCAATCAGCGAGAATCGAATCCGTGCGCTCAACTATTAGGCCGCCATAAAAAGATTCACAAATTTATTTTGAATTTTAATTGAGCCTGGAGCCCTTTAAAAGTGTGCCAACCAAAGCCACTAGACCGACCGGTTCTTAGGAAGGATTAAGGAAGTGTATTTCCTCTTCTTTCAAGATAAGTGATTAATCTTAGGTCATTACTTCCGTTGGTGTAACTGTTGGCGTATGTATATACTAACTAATTATATTAATACTCGTATTACAAATAGAAATAATGCCCCAAACCGCTCTCAAGCTGAAGGGTGCCAAGGCGGATGATAGCATTACATAACTTAATTATAGTTTTCGGACTCTCAAGGCCGGGTGATCCTAAAGTTGGTAGAACTTTATTTCAACTATTCCGATAAATATACTGACAGATATTTATAAGCATGTATATAATATGTATCCTCTATATGTCATTGTAAAGATGAAGAGAGGCATGTTGGTTTGGACACACAGGAAAGATGAGTGAAATAATTATGACGAAACAGATGATAATGCGAAAGTGTGTGGGAAAATCCACCACGACCACGTTCGACGGACCATGTTCTAACTGGGTAAGATCAAATCAATCGGAGACCCAAAGAACGACAAGTGTACTCGAAACCTGTTTGAAGAGACTGGATAACGAATGAGGCATGTCTACCCCGTGAGGGACCCGACGTGATCATATGTATGTATGTGTATAAACCTGTGAGTTGAAGCCCCGGTATACATTATATCATATTTTTTACTTGGTCAAATCTTAATTGTAGCTGTATACTCTAATATTTATTCTAATAATTAATTATTATTAGGTATAATATATAAATACTGACTGCATGAAGAATTCACTCATTCCTCGAGCTTGCGTAGCCTAAAGGGAAGATTTATTTCTCCTTCGCTCAGGGCTCTTTGGTATTTTGTCCGCTCTGTTAGCCTATAGTTTCATCACCAGTCCATTCTATGACTGACTAAATGACTTAAATACTTAATTACTTTTAATACTGACTTTAAATAGTGTATTTGTTTTGTATGTGCGGTTGAATTCGTTAATAAAAAGAAACATAATATGGTAATTAAACAACCGTCAATATTTTGCCCACCATTATATGCAGTTCCATTAGCTTTCACGAACTGCGAAAAAAATTTTTAAACGTGACTCCATATCGCATGTTTCATTGTTCAAAGCATCAATTAGTTAATCGTTTTATTGCCTCAACGAATCGTTAATAAAATAGGTTATTCACAACTATTGTTAAGCCTTCAACAAATGGCACACCGACCGCCAAATTTTGATGAGTCAAAGTACAAACACCAAACTTACTCGTGTATATATATAGAGATGAATCGGTATTTTGTGTATAAACCAAGCTGTATTCGTAAGAAGCACTTGTAAAGACGTGAAGTTTTAGAATATCTTACATAAATATTTTACCTTTATAAAAATGGGAACATTGTGATTTAAATATGATAAGAACATCATATCATTTCTGTATTCTATGTCTATACAGATAGTGCCATCCACGAAGATGCGCCCCACCAATTTTTAGTTGAGGGGGTCATGGGATGCGGGGAGTTTAAACCGAGTCTATTAATTGTAGTGTGCGTGTGTACTCATAGGTAATCAGTGTGTACCGATAATAATCATGAGCGGAAGGTTACACACTTACACTATATACTATAGGGAAGAATAGTGGGGCGCGTCTTCTTGGATGGCACTATCTAAAGTATTTTTTTCTATAATTTCAGGTCTTCGATGGGAGGAGGTGAAATAACACACACTATTCGCTTGTCATATATTTTGCCAACTTGACAGATGTCGGCACTAATAACGTAACTCTCCTGGAAACGACTTACATCCGTCTTCGTTAATAATACCTGCTTTGTGTCTTGGAGATCGAGCTAGTGACTATTAGCACAGCAGGCATTATCCATGCATCATAGTGTCTGTTAAACGCCTGAATGTCCTCCATAAGTACACTAGGTTCCGAGCCACCAATACCCAAGTGTGATACAAATGCAAGTACATTCTGGAGAATCAACTCAAACACAGCGGTATGACGTGTCTCAAAAGCTACTAATTTCATTAACTCAGTACCCTCCGAACTGGAACACATTATAAATGTTAACGCAATACTGTTTGTTATCTGGCATTACAGTGGTACTTCATTAGCCAGTCTATTTCAATGACAGACCTGCATAAATTATGTTTCGTTGATGCAATCACGACGGTCGGTCGCGGGTTCGACTCTGCGGGTGACATACATAGTTTCACTTTGTTTTATTACGTATCTTTTCTAAGCTAGACAGAAGCTATACTTAATTAATTTGTATAGATTTTGGCTAGCTTAGAATACGTTGACTTTAGTTATTTTGTGTGCAAAAAAATGGCGGCTTTCATTTCCATCTTTTTTCCGGCAGCTGTAGATACAATCACCGATTCATTTTCTGCCAGATGTTGTTATAATGTTCGTAGCTCATAACATACATGGAGGGGACGGACAAAGCTAATCAGTAATGTTTTGGATGGTTACGTACAACCGACATTTGGTTATATAGGAACGTAATACAAATATTTTTCCATCATTATTAGATGGTTATTAGAATATTAGATGCTGAGTTAGTGGTTAGAATTCAAAATGCTTTTATTAACATTTAACGTCACGTATGGCCCTTTTCTCGAAGAGCGTGAACAACTAATGCAGTTCCGTTGCGTATTGCGTATACTTCTTTTTATTATGTTTTAATTCAGCACCTGTTTCATAGCTTTTTTAAGTCAGGTTAGATTTAGAGGATCCTGCTTTGTGAAACAGGCTTAGCATTTGCTGTACCTATGAACAAAAGGCATTATGTGAAATATATACGTGTTAAGATAATTTTGCAGGGTCGGTAGCGCAAGGGTAATACCCGTGCGTCCATTCTCGTAGGCATATAAGGATCTGGCGGCTGGAATGTTGTTCCAAATTTTTGCTTTCTGAACTCCTTTTATACACCTTAACCATATCAAACTTCATATTTCTCCGTCCACTCAACATGCTTGAAAATATAGCGTTGTAACTTTATCTACTGATGATATTCTATACTATAACGTAGGATGTAATCGTAAACGACGCAATTAAGAGAATTAACTTGAAAGTAATCTAAATGTTTAATTAGACCTCTAGATCTCTAGGAGGGGTAAACATATATGTCGCCCTTTCCGGCTTACTTATTTGCACTAGATATTTAGGTACACATCTTGGATGTATTGTTAAACATGCACACGTACATACATACCTACATATCATCACGCCTTGTCGCTAACGGGGTAGGCAGAGAGAGTAAAGACCATACTACTATGATGAATATTTTGGTATGTTTATTTCTTTCTTTTTGTACAAATAACTGTATTCCGATTTCGTACAACCTATTAATGCACATACTACCTTTTTTTTTTATACAACAAGAGTGGCAAACAAGCATACGGCCCATCTGATGGGAAACGGTTACCGCAGCCTATTTACGCTCACGATACCGAAGTATCACTTGCGTGTTGCCACTCTCTGTTCGGAGAGTTATAGTGTGTTGGCAGCATAATGTGTTTAATCCCTCTGCTTCCAACACAATGTAACAATCCTCCCCCCTCCCCAAGGAGGTCATTACTGGAAACCTTATTCACCGCGTAGGAACACAACACAAAAAATTGTGTTATTTGGCTACGGAGGTGGAGGTACTGCCCCAGACGGGCAGCTCCGAATTCGAACGGGAAACCCGTTATGCCCTACCTCTCTTGAAACCTACGTAATATAATATTGAAATACAAGACAGAAGTCGGGTAAAAAGGGCATCACGTCTTTTCTCTGGGTATTTGAAATTTTTATTTTCTTTACTATCAAGCCTACCACTCCATCACTGTACCTACCCTGTAATAGTACACACTCAGTTAGGATAACTTTTTTCGGACTTGTCGCGTGGGAGAGAGGACACTATCCGTTATATTGTGGCATTTTATTTATTATTATCTTTTTTTTTTTTATACAACAAGAGTGGCAAACAAGCATACGGCCCATCTGATGGGAAACGGTTACCGCAACCTATTTACGCTCACGATACTGAAGTATCACTTGCGTGTTGCCACTCTGTGTTCGGAGAATTATACATGCAGGCAGCATAATGGGTTTAATCCCTCTGCTTCCAATACAATATCTTTTCAAATATTTTTTATAAAAACACATTTTGCTACTTATGTTTGTTAGCTACTTATGTGTTGAATTAGATACATATAAAAAGCACATGGTTATACTTTGATAGTGGAAAAATAAGACCGTATTCTCATTCTTCTATTCTACTATTTACATTACCAGGGTTAGTACCACGTCTACTTGCATCTTATCGACCAAGTGCTCAGGAAGCACTGTACTAGCTGCATATGACATCAATACCCTTCTATATTATGTTTATAATACCACTTATAGCCGTGGTGGCCGTGTGGTTCGAGTAGTAGCCTGCGCCACAAAGATCGAAGAAGTTCGATTCCGACTTAAGTACAGTGATTAGTTACATTATATCCTCATGCCTTCCCTCATGGGTCTCCGAAGGGGTAGGCCCAGGTATAGGTAGTACCCACACGGCCACTTGGATGTGTGGGTATATTATAATAGGTATATATCAAGGCGTCAAGTAAGTATGTAAAAGTAAATATACGGAACCAGCAAGCATTTATGAAGGGACTGATGAATCTGGATGAAACGAAAGAGGTATTTAAGTCTACGTAAAACTGGCGCTCTGTTTTCTCTGTCATGATCTAAATAGATTGATCTAAGTTTATTCATTGCTGATCCTTAAAGCTCTGCCTAGTTTATGGTTGGTAAAAAAAACGGGCTGGACGTGTGCCTAGCTGTGGCCTGGCCACTCTATAATCACAAAGCTTTCAAGCGCAAAGTGGGTGTGTGGGTATTACCTATACACCTCTGCCTACCCCTTCGGGGACACTTGTGGGTAGGGGGGAGGATATATTATTATTATTATATTATAAAATAATATATTTTTCAAAGGATGCTATTCATTGGATAGTTAAAAACTCGCATATACATTTATAAGTATTTATTTACAAATCATATATATATATACATACATAGAAAAAAAAACAAAGGCTCAAACTTTTGAGGCAATATTTAAAAAGCGAACCCTAAACAAAAAAAATATCACAGAACTAAAAAAACAGGTAGATATTTGCAAACTTAAACTGGGAATTTCTATTGTTTGTGAAATTACCACCTGTTCCAGCCACCATATCCGGCGTAGCCTCCGTAACCAGCATGTCCGCCGTAAGCGACAGGGCTGTATGACACGACGGGCCTAGAGTATGCCGCGTAGGAGATAGGAGCCGAGTATGAGTACGATGGGGCTAGGTTGTAGCCGCTGTAGCCTCCATATCCACCGTAGCCGCCGTAACCGAGGGATCTGTAGCTGGATCCATAGCCGCCGTATCCGAGCCGGGATCCATATAAGCCACCAGCATGGGCCACACCGATGAGGCAGAGGACGGCTAACAGCTAAAATATAGAAAAATATTATTATGTTTTAGTATGTAATCTACGATCTTATGGCGTGAGTCATTCTGATTCTGCCGGGGCAGCTATTTTATGTAGTTTTCTGGAAGCCACACTGACCACAGGACTACAACTGTAGCTGAAAGCAGTGCCATTTGGCAACTCCAATAACGAGGGTGTCCTGTTATGCTCTGTCTTGGCGTGACCAATCAAATTTTTCTTGAAATTTTCCCAGGTGGCTATTTTGTGCTACATAGCTGAGAGTTTTATTCATCCCCATTTTTATGACAATTGCCTAAACCCGTAGACAATCCTTGTGATAAGAAGTTATATTATGGATCACAGTCTAATTCAAATTAAAATAGCTTATTCCAAGGCAAGTAGTTGACATCATTCTTACACCCACGATAGATATATGTAGTGACTTGAATGAGATATTATTATTGTCTTAAGTCGATTTGATTACGCAACGTTGTAGTCTGATGGATCAAAAGAGTTTAGCTTGTCTATTAAACAAGTTTACGGATCTATAATAAGAACTAGTTTAGTCAAATGTTTTAAGGCGCAACACAAAGAATCATTGTTTTAAAGGTTATTTTAATTATCTGTACGTTGTTACGTTTAGGAATCATAGGACTTACCCTTAATCCTTACCCCCTATATCCCTATTTGCCTAATATTATCAATGCCAAAGTTTTAATGGTCATTCGTTACACCATCATGGCAGAACGGCTGAGCGGTATTGAATGAAATTTCGCACAGAGATAGCTGGATTAACTGATAGGGTAAGGATACCAAACAAAAATCTACCAATTGAAACACGCGATTAAAACTGTGGGTAGTATGACAAATACGAGAGTGAGTTTGTCTCTTCGTCACGTCTTAACTAAACAGCAAATTAGGATGAAATGTTGCTCACACTAAGCAAAACTATCCCGCATTAGGAAATCTTCATCCCTTCCCCAAGGGTCCCCGAAGGAGTAACCAGAGGTGTGAAGTAATACATGCTCTTATCGCTGTTGATATTTTTTTTGAAATAAATTTGTCAGTGGTGACATTATGGTGCGTTTTTACACCTACCTACCCCCTGGAGAAGAGGGAGTAGGTAGGTGAGAGCGAGAATATTTATAATACATATAAACATTTATATGTATTATAAAGACGGAATAAATTGAAATATTTATTTATATTCTTTTTTATAAAAAATAATATCTTACCTTAGCGATCATTTTGATGTTTGGAGAGTTTGGTTAGTTTCGAAAGGATGCGTTGACTGATTCTAAGCACAAAACGTTTGCTTATATACTTAATTCTCAGAACAGAACGACCTCGCCTTTGTCGGGTTTTGGGACGATTTACTAAATCAGAGCATAATGTTATTCAAGAGGCCATAGTTAATAAATATTAATATTTGAATCAAAACAACCGTAGTGGCTCAAATGAGGAAGCCGTTAAGTTCTGGAACGTACATATATTATAAGGTATAAATCTGTATCATATGTTGTTCCAGCTTGAACTGCTGTTTTACGTAATCCATCACACTATGCAGACTAACTTAATTATATAACTACAAATTATTAATTAATTGCAGGAGCTACGGGAGCCGAGTGGTTTAATTATTCAAAGTTAAGATAAAATAATTTCAATTCCCTGTTAGTTTAAATTCTTACGCCTTACTTCTAACTTAAGTACAGAGATATCACATAATTGGTATCACAACACGAGCTTTACGTTGAAGGAAAACAGCATGAGGAAACCTGCATAGGTTCAATAACGAATAGTTGTGCTTGAGAAAGGTCGATAGGATCGCCAACTGTCACGTTGGCTCCTTAATATATCTCTGACGAAAATAGGGTGTCTTCAGGACCCTTTTTGGGAAGATGACTCTCTAAGCATCCGAAAACACTTCATCATCAACACTTTATCGCTCTGTTACAGGTATGTAGTATGTGATCTTGCTTTGCCTCTTCTTCCAGACTCTAACTTTGAATTACGGCAAATTTTCTGCACTCATCCTTTCAAAGTTTCCCCATCAACGTAACATTATTCATCTTTACAATCCTTATTCAAGCTAGTGCATTTGCATGTATTTTAATAACGGAGTAACTATCAAGGATAAGAACGTCCAGAGTACTTGAAACGGACAAGCATGTAAAAAAGGACAGCTGAATGTAGATGAAACGCATGAGGTAAGTCTAGAGAAAACTGGCGCTCTACTTTTTGCTACCCTGGGGCCCTACATGATACGTATGTATGTATTTAATAATTTATCTAATGTCAGGAAAAGTTCATTGAACTGGCCTGACTACTTGCTCTGCCTTCAAGTCACGACAAAATCAATGTATACGTATTGTGTAATGCAATGCCTCCGTACTGCCTTGCGGCTATTTCTGTGTGTTTAATTTGGCAATTGATACTTCGACGTGATATGATTCTAAAGATCTTAATTGTATATTTAATCCAATATTAATTAGCACATTAAAATTACGTACAATTAACGTCCAATTAGTCCTATCACATGTATGCAAAGGCATCGTGTAATATCAAAATTTTATTTATGCTGCGTTTTTACTGTTAAGAAATGTTGCCTAGTATGAGTATAGTTATTTTTAATGCATTTAACTTTGTGCCGTTTTAATATGTGTTAAGAAATGAAAGTATTGCATAACTTTCTAAATAAATAATGCAATATACGCATGTTCCTTTTCTAGGGCTTGGTGCTGCTAAATCGAGCGCTTAGAGACGTAATTATAACAAAGAGCTGTGGTGACAGACTTCTTTGAGTCTACTGCCCAAATCGGTCTGAAACTTCGAAATCTTCGGTCACCACGAAATTAAGCCAATAAGAAACCACTTGCGAAATAAAGATCGCAAGTTTGAACAGCGGCGATACTACTGAGTATTTCCATACGTATATCGAATTATTTAACCTTGAGCTTTACGGTGAAGGAAAACATCATGAACCTGCATACTCTCAGTTTCAGAAACGCTGACGGACTCACAATCTGTTACATTGAAACCTAAAATTTTCCTTCGGTGAAAATACCTTCTTTTCAAGACCGCTAAGACTGTTAAGTCGCTTATTAATTTAATATTAGGAATTATAAAGTTCTGAATTAATATGTATTTATTTTCTGTTTGGGCATGATACGCTGTATGATTCGTCCGTTTCGTTTTTTTATCTAATTTTATAAAATAATGTTAAACAACTGCTGTGTAAAAACATTAAAACGTTGAACAAAGTCTAACGTTTGACGACGTCTTTTGGATAGTTAAGGCCTCTGGGTTTTATTTCCGCCTAGTATAATATGGATGACCTACATATTATACATATTCATAATTGATTCTAAATTTGGATCAATGTGGTAGAAACCTCGCTAGGTTTTCTACAGCCTTCACCACAATGTGAATAAAATTGCAATTTTATATACTATGTAAGTCATACGTATTATATTGGGTAGAAATAAAATCGTGGGGCATGATTTATATATATTTTATCATATTAAATAAACAATTAACGACCTGGTCTAGTGGTTAGAGCTCCTGACTGGGAAACTTGAGGTCGCGGGTTCGAATCCCGCTGAGGGCAGATATTTGTGTGATGAACACGAATATTTGTACCTTAGTCTTGGATGTCCTATGTATTTAAGTAAATATATCTATCTATATAAGTACATATATCGTTGTCTAGTTACCATAACACAAGCTTTGCTTAATTTGGGACTAGGTCAATTTGTGTGGAATTGTCCCAGGTATTTATTATTATTATTATAATTAAGCCGTGGTGGCCGAGTGGTTCGCATAGTTGCGTGCAAAACAAAGATTGTAAGTTCGAACCCGAATGTACCAATGAGTTTTTCTGAACTTAAGTACAGTAATTAGTCACACCACGAACTTTATGGTGAAGGAAAGCATCGAGAAGAAACCTGCATACGTCTGAGAAAATAATCAATGGCGTACGGTAATGGACTCACCATATGTCACGTTGGCACCTAAAATATATCTCTGATGTATATGTATGTATGGCATTTTTCATAACGTCGAGAACTTATAGGTACTGCTACATAAAAACGATAAAATATATTTTTATATTTACTGCTATGCGCAGATAATTAAACGAACGGGCATCATGAGTCTGTTTCCTTTGTCCTTCCATATATGTGTATATAATATATCTCTTACTATCTCCAATGCTCCATGCTCACAAGCGGCTTGGAATCACTAAGTCTGAGGAGAGACTTTGCCTCCCTGTGTGTGTTCTACCGCTTGTATAACGGGGAGTGTTCTGCAGAATTGTTCGATATGATGCCCACTTCCACCTTCTACCACCGCACCTCTCGACATCGACGGGGAATTCATCCCCATACCTTGGAACCACAAAGGTCTCGCACTGTGCGCTTCCAAAGAAGTTTTCTTCCGCGAACGCTCAGGCTGTGGAATGAGCTCCCCGTTGAGGTTTTCCCTGGAGAGTACAGCATGGAGTTCTTCAAGAAGGGTGTGAAAAGATTCCTGCAGGGTCGGCAACGCGCGAGTGATACCCCTGGTGTTGCAAGCGTCCATAGGCGGCGGTAACCGCTTACCATCAGGCGGACCGCATGCTTGTTTGCCACCCAAGTGGTATAAAAAAAAAAAAAAAAAAAATGTTTTGTCCTTGTGACATAATTCTTTGTCATGTATGACGCATTCATTTGTCACATTCATAAATAGCGTGACATTTGTCAAGGCTTGCTTCCCATGCTTTCGAATCTCTCAACCTTGTTGCTACATAATGATGATAAAATGATAGTTATCTTGTTTGCGGAATTTCTTGATTATAAGATGTGACCTTTTATCATGATATTATAACTTCATGATCTTCATCCTGACTTCAATTTCGATCTATAATTTCCCGCATGTAGGTTTTTTCGATACTAAATAACTTTTTGTAATTTAGAATTAGAAGAATTAACCTACTTTAGGAGGTTAATTAATACTATTATTAAATTCACGATAACATTGACTTTGTATAATTAAAAACATCAAAATAATGCGTCACCATACATCGTTTCTGATTAACCTTTTTAGATATTTGCGTTTAAATATACTTGAGCCAATTCTCGATAGGCCCAGTTTTTAATTAACAATTTATGAATTTAAAATTAATTAATCTTTAGAATTTCTTTTCATAAATGTCGATAAAGGTATAGATATGCAGACACAAATTAGTATATTCTATTCATATGTCACGATGTTACGACAATTATATCAGCTCAGAGTTTTGGTTTGGGGTGATTCGCGACGCTTCAGTGCTGCCGATCGGACAAGTTAAGTTTAGACAAGACTGTGATAGCATTGAATTTAAGACAAATATGTTTTTACATGATATTTGATGGTGGAATTACTTGAGAATTCGAAATACAAAATTAATACTACACTAGAGCCGTGGTGGCCGAGTGGTTCGAGCAGTTGCCTGCGACGCAAAGGTCGCAAGTTCGAATCCCGACTGTACCAATGAGTTTTTCTGAACTTAAGTACAGTGATTAGTCACACCACGAGCTGAACGGTGAAGGAAAACATCGAGAGGAAACCTGCATACGTCTGAGAAGAAATTCAAAGGCGTATGTATAGTCGTGCTTAAGTAACGGCGATGGACTCGCCATCTGTCACGTTGGCACCTAATATACCTCTGGCGGAAAGTGGGTGTGTGGGTATTACCTATACACCTCTGCCTACCCCTTCGGGGACCCTTGTGGGAAGGCGTGAGGATATATAATACTACACTTAATTAATATTAACAGTTTGGTTAAAACATCTCGTTAGTATATAGATTATATTAAATGAAGGTTGTAAATAGAAAACAACAAAATAGAATGACTTTTAAAATTTTATTGACATTGTACAAAAATAAATATACAAACAATATAAACAACTAGATTTGTACACAGGCGGTAAAGTGATCACCAGCCGTAGTTACCTGCGAGACCACTGTAGGATACGTGGGAGACTGCGGGAGCAGCGGAGTATGCATAGGCGGACTTGAGGACAGGGGCGGCGGCATAGGTAGCCACGGGAGCGTGAGAGGCGTAGGTAGCCACGGGAGCAGCAGCGGCGTAGGAGGTGATGGGAGCTGAGTAGGCAACGGGAGCGTGTGCGGCGTAAGTAGCCAGGGGCGCGATGGTCTTAGTCACCAAAGGAGCGGAGTGAGCGGTCTGTGTGGAGTAAGAAGAGATGGAGGAGACCGCGGGAGCTACTGTCTTGACAACGGGAGAGGAGTACGCTACGGAGGGAGCAGCGTAGCTGGAGTAAGCTGGAGCGGCGTAACTGGCGTATGCCGGTGCGGCGGCGTAGGTCGAGTACGAAGGCGCGGCGGCATAGGTCGAGTAGGCAGGTGCGGCGGCATAGGTCGAGTAGGAAGGTGCGGCGTAGGTGGAGTACGCTGGAGCAGAGTATGCAGACAGCGCAGGTGCGGCGTAGCTCTTGACGTAGGGAGCCGCGGCGTATGTCGCCACGGGAGCGGCGGCATACGAAGCCACTGGGGCGGCGTAGGATGCGTAAGACGCTCCCAACAAACCACCGGCACGAGCGGTCGCCACCGCGCACAGGAAGATTACCAACTAGAACAAATTGGTCTTAATTAGCTAGGTCACATGAACATTTAACATTTTGGACGCCTCGAATAAAGCTTGCTTTAAAAGCGGTTTATTTATCGCGGGAAAGTCAGTAACTGGTTTAATTTCTAGAAGGTTGTTTTTTTTGTCTGAGCCTTCTGAGAATCCTTTTTAGTTCTTCTATAACATATAATTTCCAAAATTAAATTAAAATTTTCAGAAAAATGTCCCTTTTGGACCGTATTGCATCGCTTTGATAATGGAGGAATTGTATTTTTCTGGAAATCATTTATGGAAATATGGAACACTGAATTTTACACATAATATAAAAAAATATAGAATAAAATATTCTTTGGTAGTACCTTAGCTGCCATTATTGTATATAAAATCCACTACGGCAAGTGATACTGTCTAAGTGTAGTCGCCAACTTTTATACTAGTCTGTTTACCCCCGTGCGCTGGCGCACCTCGGACTAAACGTATGTACACGTCATATAGAACCCTGCCACAGAAAATTTTAGTAATGCACGGAGTGGACAGTTTAACGATATGTTCGGTTTTGATCACATGTGCTTAACTTTCATATAAGTGATTATATAGGTTATTGAATATTAAGGGAATTTTCATCACTTGAAAATAAGGGAAATTAAATACTTTAAATATCCCAAGTTTGTGAGGATATTTGTTCCTTTTTAAGCAAGAACTGGATAACGGAGTCTGATGGATTTGACGTGAATTATTAGCTGGATTGACATGGCTATGTTTTATTAGAAAAAATACATTTATATCACATTTAACGCATTATGCTGATATTAAAGTATCAGAGGTATGGACAAATCACCCACAGAGATACAAGCAAACTCAGCCAGGTGTTATTTAGTGATAGCACCATACATAGGCTCTTTTTAAAGCCTGTGTTTCAACTGAATACTGGAATGACTTATTCTTTGTTGTATTCTTTTATTAAAAACTATAGAATTAATATCACAAATTCAAGTCTAAGGAACTCTCTCAGGATTTAGGATAAGCGATTGGTTAAGATCTTGCCTTTCCTTTAATGCCCTGTTCCTTGCCTGTAGTTACTATAGCCTATTGGTACCTTGTACCTTTTGATGTTGGTTTTTTTTTTAAGTGAGGATAGTTAATTAAATTTAATAATAATTCTTTTTTTTTCGACTACTGCATTGCCTATCATTATGGTATATTACGAGCGTTACGGTGAAGGAAAACATCGAGAGAAAACCTGCATACGTCTGAGAAGCAATTCAAAGGCGTATGTATAGTCGTGCTTGAGTATCGGCGATGGACTCGCCATCTGTCACGTGGCACGTAATATACCTCTGGCGGAAAGTGGGTGTGTGGGTATTACCTATGCTCCTCTGCCTACCCCTTCGGGGACCCTTGTGGGATTGCGTGAGGACCCATATGTATGGTATATGGTTTAGTCATATTTCCCTGCCATTACTTAATTTAATCTGGCAATTTGATTAATATAGATCAAGCTAGGGAGAAGAGTATCAATCATACCTACTTACGTTGAGTGGTTGGACGACGGAACTTTTCCATGGAAACAAGTGAATGTCAATCCATTGCACTTACTGTCGACATACATTCAGTTACGCTTATGATAAGACATGCTATCTATATATCAATCCAAGACAGTACATATTTATATCAATGCTAATATTCTAAATATGAAATTAATGTGCATTCAATTTAGTAACATAGTGTTTATTATTGTATTATCTATTCATATAACATCTACAGACCGGTGCTCTCAGTTCCAGCTCTAATGTTCTAAATATTTAAAATTAACCAAGTACAAAGTTTGCTTAGTAAATTTTGAAATATATCGTTAAATTTCGAAATAATTATTAAACACTCTAAAGCACAAACACTTTTTAAACCTTCAACCCACACAAGTCACCTTCTTTAATCATCCATATTTTGAGAAGCATTTTAATAGCTCCCTCATATAGCTTACTTCAATTTATAAAAGTCGTATAAAGTAAACGACTACAAACTCGTTATAAATCTCATATTAATTCTATTTTTATTTGCAATCAATAACCTATTTAAAGAACGAATAACTAGTTATTGGAAAAAGGTGAGTTGGAAGTAGAAAGTTGTACATTATGTTTTATAAAACACTAGCAATCCGATCCAGTTTCGCTCGTAGTTGTGTAACAAGATGTACCTAAAATTTTTTTAAGGTTTATAATGAATAATATTGGTGCAAATTTATAAAATTACTTTTACACGCCTTCCCATAAGAGTCCCCGAAGGGGTACCCACAAACCCACTCTACGCCAGATACGGTGGAATGGGATGGGTGCGTGCAAACGTAACAGATGGCGAGAGACGTTACTCAAGCAAGCCTATATAAGCCTTTGAATTTCTTTCTCAAACATATGAGCTTAAGTACACAAAAACTCCTTGGTACAGTGAGGAATCGAACTTCGAGCGAACGATCGAGCAATATTTGTGTTACCATTCGAACCACTCGGCCACCGCGGCTCTAGTTTCAAAAATAGAACTGAAAAAATACAGAGATGTTATATCAATATGAATGTTTATACTACAAGTGGAAAAATAAGCGTGAGGCCCATCAGATAATAAGCACTTGTCGCCGCCTATGGACGCTTGCAAGAGGTGGCATACCCGCGTTGCCGACCCTATTTAGATAGTTGATTTTACGATCGATCTGTGATTGATTATAGCCTTGCTTGATCGACTTCCGTAGTTTGATGTGTCATATAAGCCTTCGACTGCGTGAACCTTCTCAAAAAGGCTCAAAAGGTCTGAAAAAAATAAAAACAAAGAAATCGATATTCATGAATTGTGAACACGAAACTGATAAATATCTTTGCTCTGGCAAAGGTTTATTTACACATTATTATTTGTCACATACATATAATTTGTTTGAGTCTTATGGGAGTTGAGTAATGCTTCTTTTGTCTTACGGCGGTACATAATAGCTCGCATATACAGGACAAAGATAATGATATTTTTATTTGTATGCGTCAATGGCACGTGTGTTATCAAAACATTAAAGTGTGACAAAAATGCGCGAAGGTGAGAATATTTGTCCATTGTTCCATTAAATCATGCATTTTAACCGTATAAAGAGACAAACAATGACAAATACGGAAGACTTTGTTCGATAAATAAACGGGTGTGAGATAATTTGTATCGTACCAGTTCTCAAAAGTGAAATTGCGATGCAGTACAATTACGAAACTTTTTATTAATTTGATTAACCGACTGTCTTCTTATTCATAGTTGATGTAATGAGGAAAAAGTAATGTGTGCTCATTATTGTTTTAAATGTAGTAATTTCGTGCTATGCAAAATCAGCAACAGCTTGCAAAGTCAGCAGCGGTTTTCATTAAAAACTGGACGTAGGCGATGTACCTCTTCCCTAATGACAAGTCTATGCTGATTGTGGTTATTCTTGTTATTTAAGTTAGTTATAAGGCTGTTAGTACAGTCGCCCTCCAAATACAAAGCTGAAAATACGCATCAATGGTTAGTTTGGCGAAATCTATTTTGAAATTTGTAGATGTGAAACAAATTTTCGCATATCCATTTAAGGGCAACATAATATGCCGAGAATATTCCATGCGGTCGCTATGTCAGACGGCATTCGGTATTGTGTCCTGCCCTTATGCCCCAAGTGTTGCAACGCACTTGGACAGGTCAATCGTGCGGCGAAACCCGCTGCAATCTAAGGCGAATGTGTAACACGAACACACCTACAATACATCTTTATCAACTGTACTGCGCTACAGTTCGCTAGTGTGGAGCAATCCTTAGGTTCGTATATTTTATATGACACTGTTGCAATGCAGGTTGTTGATATTAACCGAAACTGTTAACCAGTAGGTATAGTGATCGATATTCATGCCGCATGTACATACTAAGTATGCGTCATGTAGATACTTTATTAATTTGAAGCCATGTTCTCCGGTACCTTAATGTAAATTAAATAAACATACGAATTTGGCACTGCAGACTCAACCCCGATCTTTACGAGTAAGTTGTCCGTAACCTAAGTAATACTACGTCTCGTACACGGGACTTAGAGAGGAAAAATATGGTGACAACATCTACCATGTACAGTCGTCTGAGAAGCTCAAAGACGTGGGAAGTAGTTATTGAGAGATAGAAACGGACTCTTCACATGGCAACATGGCATGTTGGCACCTTTTGTATACCCGAAAGGATCCTTGAGATTTCTAGCACTCTACTGTTTACTCATCAGAGTTTTGAACTTTACTGCGTTGTTACAACTCATCACGTGATGTGCCATTTCACCATCTTCTTATAATAAGAAGGTTGGGGAAAGTTAATCTTCACATATATTATACTCCATTCGTTATAATTGGCAATAAGGATAACTGAAGACAGACTTATTTATATTCGGTTTGTATTACGTAGACATTTTATGAATAAGCACAATAGGCGTCCTGAATTTGGACACATGAGGTTTGAATGACGCAATATAGATTCATGTGCATTGTTTCATCATACCGACGAATCAAATGAAATAATACGATTTATTATCATGGACTCCTTATCTCTCAATATGTTGGTTTGACTTAATACATTCATATCAAGTATTGTACGCAGAATAGAAAATGAAAGATTATAGGGCACCTTTTACGACAGTTTCTTTAGAAATATCTTAGTAGGAATGGTATAGATGAAGAAAGGAAGAGCAAAACCAAGATTAACATGTACATATGTAATAATAATAATAATATATCCTCACACCTTCCCACAAGGGTTCCCGAAGGGGTAGGCAGAGGTGTCTAGGTAATACCCACACACCCACTTCCCGCCAGAGGTATATTAGGTGCCAACGTGACAGATGGCGAGTCCATCGCCGTTACTCAAGCACGACTATACATACGCCTTTGAATTTCTTCTCAGACGTATGCAGGTTTCCTCTCGATGTTTTCCTTCACCGTAAAGCTCGTGGTGTGACAAATCACTGTACTTAAGTTCAGAAAAACTCATTGGTACTGTCGGGATTCGAACTTGTGACCTTTGCGTCGCAGGCAACTGCTCGAACCACTCGGCCACCACGGCTCATGTACATATGTTTATTTATTTATTTAAGTAATCAGAGCGGAAAAACCAATTACACTAATTACATACATAAAAAAATATCATAACATAATATGACCATAATGTGATATAACAAGTATATGTGAGTCAGATCAAGGAGAAGTGAACCTATAGGAGGTCAAAGAGTTGCGTTGATGAGAAGCAAATGGAAAGAATTGCATCAGAGACGTCGACAAGAGTCATGCTGTCAAATATATAATATACTAGCTGTTCCGCCCAGCTTCGCTCGGGTGAAAAAGTTAAATTGCCCGTAACACGATCGCAGCGCCACCTATTGGGTCCAATTGTAAATCTAAACCATTCTCGAATCTAGCTTAAGACACACAGAAACACACAGAAAGCTTCGCCCGGGTAAAAAGGTAAAATTCTTGAAACTCGATCGCAGCGCCACCTATCGGATCTAATTTAATATAGCCTATGTTACTCGGGGATAATGTAGCTTTCCAAAGGTGAAAGAATTTTTGAAATCGGTCCAGTAGTTTCGGAGCCTATTCATTACAAACAAACAAACAAACAAATCTTTCCTCTTTATAGTATTAGTATAGATAATATACCGTTCGAATTTGGAGCTGCCCGACTGGGGCAGGACCTCCACCTTATAGAAGTCCGTAGCCAAATAACACAATTTTTTGTGTTGTGTTCCTACGCGGTGAATAAGGTTTCCAGTAATGAGCTCCTTGGGGAGGGGGGAGGATTGTTACATTGTGTTGGAAGCAGATGGATTAAACCCATAATGGGTTTAATCTGCCAACTGCAAGCTGCCAACACACTATAACTCTCCGAACACAGTGGCAACGCGCAAGTGATAGTTCGGTATTGTGAGCGTAAATAGGCTGAGGTAACCGTTTCCCATCGGGTGGGCCGTATGCTTGTTTGCCACTCTTGTTGTATAAAATATATATATATATATATATATATATATATATATATATATATATATATATATATATAGATGATCCACATTTTCTGAGCAATTAAGTCGTTCAGTGCGATGTCAGAGTTGTTTATAAGCGGTGTAGGATCATATACGCAGTCGCATACAACATAAATTTTCCACCAGAGATATAGTTTAGGTGCCAACGTGACAGATGGCGAGTCCATCGCCGTTACTCAAGCACGACATCATCAAAATATATATATATATATATATATATTTTCGCCATCTGTCACGTTGGCACCTAAACTATATCTCTGGTGGAAAATTTATGTTGTATGCGACTGCGTATATGATCCTACACCGCTTATAAACAACTCTGACATCGCACTGAACGACTTAATTGCTCAGAAAATGTGGATCATTTTCATAAATCACTATTTAAATTCTACGTCTCCTTTCAAACGCTTGTATTAATTTGCTTAAAAATATTCGCGTGCAAAATTTTATTTTCAACATATACATACCTAAGTAGTTGCATTTTTAATTTTAAACCTCGCATTTAATTTAAAGCCACTTAAAACTTACACAAATAAAATTAATTGTTAAAGTTTCGCAATGTGAAATCGCTATTCAAATATTCTTGACATTTGTATCAGTAATATATGTAATTGATACCATGATGACAATTTAACGATACCTACCCAGAGCGCCTTGAATTGTGGACTGCTGTTCAAGTGACCATCAGTCGATTCAGGTTTTAGCCAGCCCATAAAGTTGTTGTTCATTTATAGAAGGATTAAAAATAAGGTAACGTCAAGATATGATGCAATACATTTATTATTTATAAGAGAACATTATTAAATAGTAATAAATTAATCTTAAATAAAAAAGTCGGTCGCGCTCATTAAACCTATTATTGTTAATACTACTAAGGTGGCAAACAGCGTGGTCCGCCTAATGGTAAGCGGTTACCGCAACATTTGATAAAGTCGTAAGAATTACCAGGCATAGCTAGTGCCTAGGCCAGAGAAAGACATGTGAGATACAATCGGAGCTTCAGAGTAGGTGATAGATTTAACTGGACCATCGGACACATGTGATGCGTACGTTGATAGCCCGGGAGTTTTTGAATAACCCGAGAGAGAGTTGGCAGACGGTAAGGAAATTGTATTTGTGATAGGAGAACTATGTGTTGTGTAAGCAACAGGGATAGACTGAGACTTTGCGACGCTTGGAGCAGATATAATACGGAAGACAGGAGACGAGGCACTGTAATCAGATTGTGAATGATAGGTTATTGGGTTTCCGTGTAATGAAGAGTAGTAAGGGGCTGAATGAGTCAAAAAACCACCATCTCTAGCAGAACTAAAGTCATAGTTCTTATAAGTATTGTAAATGCTATCGAAGGTATTGGGGTTGAGTGATCTTAATTTTAGATCTTCAGAAGATGATTCGTGTATAGGAGCTGGTTCGATGTAATACTTGGAGTAGGCAAGTGGAGTAGCGATGATATTGTCAGAAGCTGCAACTGTTCTGGTGACGTCAGGCCCCGATGAGAAAGATGAGAAGGATACTGATGTAGCCGGAGAATAGTTAGGTTGCACAAATCCCGCGTTGGCAAAGGCCAACAGGCCAACTACAGCTATCACCTAAAATCAATAAAATAAATTAATTTTGAAGCTTACATTATTCGAGGGACTAATGAAGCAAATAATACCTTATGTGCCATTTCTCCGGTTCAATACTGATTAAGTGAATTACTTAACGGGCTTTTTATACGTCGAGACAATATATGTACTTTTATCCCCGACAACTCCGCCCCGTTCAACTACTTAATGAGTGTAATACATCACCACATAAGAGCGTTCCAGCCATTTAGACCTTCAACCCACGTTAACCTTTGGCTTAAAACATACCTTTTATAGTGAAAATATGTAACCTCTTAACTGGCGTAATATCAACACGTCGGTGACACCGTTTTAATAATATCCTTGCAATTTTTACGGGCTTAAACCGATCAAACGGCAAATTAAAGAATTCATTTGAATCTATCTTTCGTCGTATCTGAGCCAGCATAAGAAGTGTACCTTCCCAGCTTCATGTCGTCCCAGCATCACAGTAGATGCGAATAATCTATAGTACCTATTCTTGTTTGTAGAACAACAAAGGCTTGCGGTAGAGCACACTATGCGTGTTACATCAGAAAAGCCCTATAGGTATTAATTCGTATTCGACCAAGATCATCAAACTGGTTTTAACTTTACTCTTGCATTCAGTAATCGTCTCATGCTCTACTTTGATACTTAAAAAAGAAATGTACCAACCTCCCGACATTACGTACTGGTTACGGATGATCAATAAAATAATCGGTATTTTTTATTCATGAGTTCGTTTATCAACTCAATCGTTACTCGTTAAGTTATCGATACTCGTTTACAATCGAGTTATCCATTGGGTAGGCTTGGGTCTTGAACGGCGCCGCCGTTACGTCTGTGTAAAATTTCAATTTCATATTTACCAAGTGTTGTAATCGTTCTAAAAGTTTAGTATGCCTATATGTTTATAGAACTTGCAATCTCGATTGTCAATGAACCTTTGAAATATTAGCACTGGTTAGCATGCTCATACGTGCATTCGAATATGGTGCGTAGGAGTGACCTAAATTGTGTGCTTTGTGAACTACGCATGAGATCGTATCTGTACCGAACAAATATGTCTACTAATAAATTGTCTAGTAGCAACCCAGCTAAGTTGAGTTGACAAAAAGTACATTCACATCACGCAGTAGGCAGAGAGAGTAGAGCGATTTTTCAGAGTTATAGATCTGTTTCGCTTCTTCCACATTAATCGGTCTCTTCAGATAGTCTAGTTTTGAGTACTCTGTAGTTATTATATTTCTACCGACAGTTATGTACGTCAACAGTGTACAACCGTATGGTATAACGGTTTCCTGCCATAGGTCATTCTGTTTGTGTTCTAATTGCGGGTTTAATTCCAGCCAACAATTCCGCCAACAAAGATATTGTGTTAGGTCTAGGTGTAATATTTAATTAGCGCTTCTTATATCTGATTCCATTTTAATCTGCTTAGTGTAGCAAGAAAGTAGCTTACTGTCCAAAATTTCCTAACTTATATTATTAATAAGAAAAGAAAATATTATTAAGTACCTCGGTCTATCTGCTACGATTTCCCACCTAACTTGCAACTAGAGTTTGATCAGTTTATATAGAACAGAACAGAATATAGAGATATATGAGCCCTTGCAGTAGGGTATAAAACTTGAAGGGGGCCGAACAGGGGATAGTTAGAGATTACTCTTTATTATTATTAATCTATAAGTGTTTTACGCATACGAAGTAACAGGCAACAGCTTAAAAAGTTTATAAGAAAGTAAAACACTACCTATAACTTCTTTTCTATAGAAAGAGCGCCCTGTATGGCGTAATTAACAGTTCTGATGGCAACTCGAGGTCGGAAGATAAGCCATTGAAAATGTAATACTGGGGGACCTCGACGTCACATCAATAATACATGAGATGGTAAGTGGTAACTGCTGTTAAACTAAGTAGTTTTTCACTTTTATCTTTTGTCAAAATTTCAAGGAATTTATCAAAGTAAATTAACTCAATATTTTTTGTTTTCGCATTGAAAGTTGTCAGCTGTTTAATTATTATTAATATATAATTGTTTTGTAGCATATTTCTGAATATGAAGAACTGATTATTTTAACCTCCCATTTTACTTCAAGCGTCCTCGAAGGATTACCCAGACGCGTACAACACCCACAATAATCTAAGGAAAGTATTGATTTTATTAGTATGAGCCATGGTGGCCTAGTTGTTCGAGTAGCTGGCTAGAACACAAAGATTGCAAGTAAGATCCCGACTGCAGCAATGAGTTCTTCTTACATAATTAAAGTAAATAGCATACCACTAACGTTACGGTGAAGTACAACATCGAGATGAATCCTGCATAAGTTCAAAGACACTCGTCCTTGATTAACGGCAATCCGACTCGCCCTCTGTCACTTTGGCACCTAAAATATATCTCCGGCGAAAAGTTGGTGTGTGTGCACTGCCAACACACCTTTGCTAATCCCTTCGGGGACCCTCCTTGGAAGGTGTGATTTTATTAGAACTAATAAGAATATTTACTAATAGTTATACTATACATATCTTAATATATATAAATTGCGTGTCACGTTGTTTGTCCGCGATAGGCTCCTAAACTACTTAACCGATTTCAATCAAATTTGCACACCGTGTGCAGTTTGATCCAACTTAAAAGATAGGATAGCTTATATCACAATCGGACCCGATAGGTGGCGATCTGTTTCAGGAAGTTTAACTTTTTCCCCCGGGCGAAGCTAGGCGGGACAGCTAGTATCCTTATAGATATTCTAAAAGGATTATATGTAATCTTCTTGGCACGTTGCCGCGGGATACCCATTTGGGACAAATATTTTATCTGTAAGTAGTTATTTTAAACTGTTCTTTGTAAATATTGTTAATATAATTAAATAAAGTTTATATCTATATTAAAGGTCTTGTATAAATCAGTAATTTATTATTCATTCCGCTGATATTTTACACTAACATTGCCCCTTGGTTTCAACTGGGTTAAAATACATTTAGCCCCATGGCGTTATAAATAGGCTGTAATTTGTAGTTCTTGAGATTCACGTTCAAACTAAATTGAAGTCAAGTAATATTCGTATTGAAATATTGAATTCTCATTAGTATTACATTGTTACGGCATTACATCATACTCAATATGCAATCAATTCGTTTGATCTCATTCGGAATTATAGTCCTACTGTGTCCTAAGAACTCTAGTTGAAATCTAGATAGTTTCTCTTGTGTAAGACCAATTTATGATCGTTGCATTACTTTTACGATAGTGACATTATCAATGCCGAAGTGTATCGAAAGGCATCCTGCTTATATAATAAATGCGAATGCTTGTGACGATTTTTGTTCCTCTTTCACGGAAAATGTTATGAACGGAATTGGATGAAATCTTGATTCTCTCTCATGATCAATCTTGTTGACGAGCCTCATGAATGTAGCTACGTTCATCAGCAAAAGAGGTTTATAAGTCTAGAGAGAACTCGCAGTCTGCTTTCTCTGCCTTCCCCGTGAAGGCCTCGGCATCATGATAATATGTTTATTCAAAAGCTGTTATTAACTAATTATTTATGACTAGCCGTGCCCGCGACTTGGTCCGCGTGGAATTTAATTAAAAAAAGATTGTTCAATTTCTTACAATGAAAGTAGCTTAAGTTACTCCTTATTACATCAGCTATCTGCCAGTGAAAGTCCCGTCAAAATCGGTCCAGCCGTTTCAGATATTACTTGGGACAAACAGACAGACAAAAAAAATACATTTTGCTAGATGTATCGTGTATACATCCATATGCATTTAGTAAAAAGCGGTTATTCTAATATTACAAACATACTCAATTTTATTACCCACCCGACCCAGTAGATCACTGGGTCGATGATATAGATACTTGTACTAGGAAGTTCTGAAACTCACTCAGCATGTGCTAGAAAAGACTGGAGGCTTGTACATAGCAGTTCAAAGAAGCAGTAGGTATTGATGATGATTCTCTGCCACTCTTAGATATGTATCTTTATATGCTTGACTTGCTATCCATCATGGCAATGCTTGCTGGTTTTATTGCGACGTTATTTTACGTTGCAAGGCATGTTACGTTGGTTTGGACACATAAAAAGGATGAGTGAAGAAAGATTGACGAAACAGATATACAAAGCAAAAGTGTGTGCTAGAAGAGGCAGAGGAAGGCCACGCTCCAACTACCTGGATCAAATCGATCGGACGCTCAAGGACGGGAACGTTAAGAGTACTCGAAACCGACGAGCATGTATGAAGAGACTGATGAATGTGGACGAAGCGAAAGAGGTATGTCAGTCTAGAGAGAACTGGTGCTCTATACTCTCTGCCTACCCCGTTAGGGACTTGGCGTGATGATATATATGATGTATGCCACAGAATACCCATTTGGCATAAATACTTTATCTACATGTAGTTAGTTTAGCAACTGGTTTTGGTAACTATTGTTAATTGCTGTTATTGTAATTAAAATCTGCTGGGGTTCATTTCAAAAAAGTTTTTTAAAGGCACGTAAGTCTAATCTCAATAGTTTCCGAACATAGATTCTGAACATAGTTCTGATAACTTTACAAAACCTAGCTGTCTGATTTATACTACTTTATTTTAATAGTTTATAGTCGGCCTCGAATAAGTGTGCTCGATAAAATGTATGGTACAGTCAGCAGTATTGTACTTAAATAATACTGTTTACTTTTTAATCTTACAGCGGTCTTTTCTTCTATCTGACATGCCAGTTGGTCCCAGATCTGGAGTTTTCAAAACTTTGGTACACTTACGACCTTCACACGTCCTAAGTAACAAAAAAAAGATTTTGTTTCTCAGTAACGTACTTAAAGAAACATAATAATATATCCCCACGCCTTCCCACAAGGGTCCTCGAAGGGGTATGCAGAGGTGTATAGGTAATACCCACACACCCACTTACCCACGTGACAGATGGCGCATACGCCTTTGAATTTCTTCTCAGATGTATGCAGGTTTCCTTTCGATGTTTTCCTTCACCGTAAAGCTCGTGGTGTGACTAATCACTGTACTTAAGTTCAGAAAAACTCATTGGTACAGTCGGGATTCAAACTTGCGATCTTTGTGTCGTAGGCAACTGCTCGAACCACTCAGCCACAATGGCTTCCAAATATCTAGGTATATGTGCTATTATATTATTATTATTATTTTTGTATCATTATTAATTGGTGTAAATCAGGTAGCTCCCCAAAAAAAAAACAAATATTACGATACGTTCATATACTTTTGAATCGCTATATTTTTTTAAACATTCCTGCACAGTTTACAAATCAAAATCAAAATCGAAATCAAAATCAAAATATTTTATTCAATGTAAGGGACACAGGGAACACTTATTGAACGTCACATATTTAATATAAACTAAAGTTACCACCGTTTCCAAGAGAACACGTTTACACTCTGAGAAACGGATTCTAAATTGTTTACTTTTGCAAGTCTGGAGAAAGAAAATGGAAAATGTTTATATATCGTTAATACATAAAGTATCGATTAAGATTTTCACACCCTACTACCATGGTACAAGTTCCGTTTTCCAAGCTGGTCAGTACATTTACTTGACATGAATGTGTTTATATGTAACATGCAAAAGTGGGCTCGGTCGCAATTTTCATAAGTAACTACCTCGACATAATATCAAATTCATACGTTCGATTAAAATGGTTCTTGAATTTTGTCTACATCGCACTTTAATCGCAAAGAGAACGCCTCAATTATTTCATACAACTTAGTAGAATATGAAACAAAGAATTTGCAACTAAACAATTTAACCAAGGTTTGATCTAAATTAGTTGATTATTCCAGCACTATTCCGTTCCTCAAGCACGACTATACGTACGCCTTTGAATTGCTTCTCGGACGTATGCAGGTTTCCTCTCGATGTTTTCCTTCACCGCAAAGCTCGTATATTGGTGGTATATTTACCCCAAAACATATTGTCGGTAACAGAAGGTTTGTAATGCACATATACAAAAACAAATACAATTGTACGTAAGTGAAACCGCGGGGCACGGTTAGTTATGTTATAAATCCATTATAAATAAATAAATAACTTGGGATAATAATTCCCCACAAATTGACATAGCCCCAAATTAATGTTATGGAAACTAGACTACGATATATTTACTTAGATATATATATATATATACATAAATACATTAGTCATCCAAGACTAAGATACAAATACTCGTGCTCATCACACAAATATATGCGTTCAGCGGGAATCGAACTCGCAACCTCAAGTTTCGCAGTCAGGAGCTCTACAAGACCAGACGGCCGCCAAACGGCCTTTACACTAGGCTCTAGGTTGACCCAATAAATAGTCATTTATAAATACATTACTTGCATTAGTTTTATCGGGATGTGAGTCAGGGTAATAAAAAATGTTTCGTAACACATTCATTCTGCCGAAGCCTATTATGGCCAGTAGTTTTCAAACTAGTATTCTGACGTTAAGAGTTAAGTAGTCGCTGTCATTGAGAGAGGCTTATCGGAATACAGGGCAGAAGCGTCAGAAAATGTGGCAAAGTATTTTTTCAACTGTTCTTTATCCTCAGTATTCCATCCTTGGTTTCTCATGATAAAATAAGGGAAACTAAGCAGAATGTTTGGTTTGGTTATATTCGGTAAGCTATAATAAATCTTGTACTATTAATAAGATAAGGGTCGAGTTATACCCCTGGTGTTGCAAGCGGCGATAGGCGGTGGTAACCGCTGACCATCAGGCGCACTGCAGACTAGGATGCCGCCTTAGTGGTATAAATAATAATTCGACGTTTATTCGGTTGTCAGTATTAGAATTTCTTTAGATTTAGCTTGCATTCGATGTGGGCGGGCATCGAACCTGGTAATCTCAACAATAAGGATTCTATCATTACTAACTACACCAAGAGGCAACTGGGATATTTGTCACCTTTTTTGCGTACAATTGTCGTTTATAAGATAGTTTGTAGAGCTATAACCGTGAGTTTGGGGTTGGCGCGCCGCCTAACCTGTATAGTGTCTTTGCCAATATTGCTGACGGGACAGTTAACCACACTAATTGACCACTCTCCCGCAGATGTCGCTGGAGACACGCCAGAAGACATTTCTCTACATTTCAAATTAAGAACGACTAATGTACTAAGAATACTAGCGTGGGCATTTAAAGCGCCTACGGAATATAAATAAGCATATTCTGCTCTGTATATTTGTTTACAAAGTGGTTGACTTTTCAAAAGACCGGCTTGGTGAGTACTCCATAATGCTTGTAGACATTCTGTCGTCAGGCAGCTACACAAATTATTTGAAGTTATTATTGTGTTCAAAAATGTATCTCTTAGGAAGAAAATCAAAGACGTGATTTCTTGAACTGACATACTTGTCGCTTTGGAAATTATAAATAAAAAAACTATCGGCGTAAAGAGGGTGGCATCTCATTTCAGCCTACACCTACGAGAGCCGTGTTTGGACATGAAGGTGTAGAACCTCCTATCAAAGTAACTTTTTCCATCTTCCAAATTTGACTTTGAAGACAAGTTAGACAAAATACAATATATTCGGTACCTGTGTCGTAACACCTACATATATGTGTAAAAGCAGTTTAATTTTGCCACTGAACAGGTGCTCCAGTTCTCAATGTTCTCATCGCAAAGGTCCTGTTGACATTTGATCGGCCTCCGAATCTGGGTCAATGTGAGTCGTCGCCATTAAATTTTTTTACTTGCGTTTGCAGGGACAGGATTGTGCAACCGTCTATTAACAAAATACTGGGTTCATGTCCTCTAATGGTCGCGGGTTCGATCCTTGTGCGCAACAAATATTTGTTTGACAATATTTATTAAAATTTACGGTAACATCTTATATGAGTTTGTATTTTTGTCACTGCTTATTTAATATTGGCGAGTATTAATTTAATGAGAGAAGAAAATACTCCTTCGGGAGTTATACGAATAGTCGGATCTGAGTTTCAATTGGAATTGCTGCCGTGCTTTAGCTAGAAAAGGGTTAAGCCCGACTAGTAAATTTTGAGATATCGTCAAAAAACGTGGGAATTGATGTCTTTAAAAATCTATTCAAGATGGAGTAAACATTCTTAGAGACAAAGTTAGCTAATATTTAACTCTACCTTATAGAATAATTTCCATCCTAAAATATTGTCTTTATAATACCTAAAACCTATTTTTTCTTATTTAACTAAGCATTTCACTCGTAATGTTAAACTTATTATGACTCTAAAACAGGGTTAACCATACCCTAACCCACTTTTAGCGTAGTATTTTGATGGAAATGTCACTATCAATAATTTACTGCAAAGTTATTCAACAATGCTTACTTATAAATAAGTTATCCACCGATAACTCATTTATAACTAAGGATATTACATCATAATACAGAATAGGATAACGACAAAAGTATTTTAACCTTTATTTAGGTAAGTAAAGGCAATACTATTTTTTTAATGACTTGTATTTATGCAATATTACTTAACTGAAAAAAGGTTATGTAAGTATCACTCGTGGTTAACCCTTTTACAGCTAAGCTAAGTGGAATGATTAGTCGAGGAAAAAAAATATTTTGCCATCTAAATTTTTTTTTTTTTTTTTTTTTATACCACTTGGGTGGCAAACAAGCATGCGGTCCGCCTGATGGTAAGCGGTTACCGCCGCCTATGGACGCTTGCAACACCAGGGGTATCACTCGCGCGTTGCCGACCCTGCAGGAATCTTTTCACACCCTTCTTGAAGAACTCCATGCTGTACTCTCCAGGGAAAACCTCAACGGGGAGCTCATTCCACAGCCTGAGCGTTCGCGGAAGAAAACTTCTTTGGAAGCGCACAGTGCGAGACCTTTGTGGTTCCAAGGTATGGGGATGAATTCCCCGTCGATGGCGAGAGGTGCGGTGGTAGAAGGTGGAAGTGGGCATCATATCGAACAATTCTGCAGAACACTCCCCGTTATACAAGCGGTAGAACACACACAGGGAGGCAAAGTCTCTCCTCAGACTTAGTGATTCCAAGCCGCTTGTGAGCATGGGATCGTCGACAATTCTAGCGGCGCGTTTCTGAACCGCGTCAAAAGGCCCAAGCTGGTATCCAGGGGCTCCAGCCCACAGGTGGCAGCAGTACTCCATATGTGGCCGAACTTGCGACTTATAAAGTTGCAGCCTTTGTTGCGGTGTGAAGTACTGCTTAGCTCTGTTGAGCACACCGAGCTTCCTCGACGCCAGCTTAGCCTTGTCCTCTAAATGACCACGGAACTGAACGTCGCCAGAAATATCGACCCCAAGGATCCTAATGCTCTCCGAGATGTTCAGGGGAGTGTTCTGGAATTGTGGAGCCACAGCGAATGGAGTTTTTTTTGCGGTGAACGCGCAAACTTGTGTCTTAGTGGGGTTGAAGTGAACTAGGTTTAGTCGACCCCAATCGGAGACACTGCGAAGTGTACTCTCGATTTCAGACACAAGTCGTTCGCGACTTTCCTCCACAGTGGAACGAGGGAGATTAGCACGGCCCGTGTAGTAAGTGTCCCCAGTGCTGTCGTCTGCATAGCAATGAATGCCTTCAATAGAAAGCATGTCATTAATATGCAGAAGAAACAGAGTCGGGGACAACACAGAGCCTTGCGGGACGCCAGCATTAATTTCCATGCTTTCGGAGCAGCTACCGTCAACGACGGCTCTTATGCATCTGCTGGACAGAAAGCTGGCGACCCATTTGCATAATCCCTCTGGCAGTCCGTAGGATGGAAGCTTCGATAGAAGACCGCGATGCCAGACCCGATCGAACGCTTTCGCCACATCCAAGCTAACAGCTAATGCCTCACCTTGACTCTCAATGGCGAGTGACCAACGGTGCGTGAGATATACTAGAAGGTCACCCGTTGAGCGACTGTGGCGGAAGCCATACTGTTGGTCACTCAACAAACCGTGACCCTCTAGATATCGCAGGAGTTGCGTGTTAATCACTCGCTCCATAATTTTGGAGAGGAGGGAGGTGATGGCGATCGGCCTGTAATTCGATGGGTCTGATCTATCGCCCTTTTTGGGCACTGGGTGCACGTGGGCGGTCTTCCACGAAGTTGGGACTTTTTGGGTGGAGTAGGAAAGCGCGAATAGGCGCGTCAAAACAGGACACAGTTCAGGAGCACACTGCTTAAGCACCACTGCCGGAATACCGTCTGGCCCGCTCGACTTATGGACGTCCAGAGACAGCATCTCCCGCCGGACCTCCCGTTGGGTTATGCTTATCTCCGGCATAGAGTTCTCACACCGCAGGATAGTGGGCGGTGTGGCGCCTCCGTCATCCATAGTCGAGTTCGAGGCAAAGAGAGAGCCCAATAGATCCGCTTTCTCTTTGGCACTGTGGGCCAAGTTACCATCCGGCTTACGGAGTGGTGGTAGGGACGACTGGCAAAAGTTTCCCTCAGCAGCCTTGGCAAGGGACCAAAAAGCACGGCTGCCAGAAGGGTAGCTAGCGAGTCTCTTACCAATTCTGCCGACGAAATCGAATTTCGCCCTGGCAATCGCTCGCTTACAGTGCCTCGAGGCAGCATTAAGTTTCCGCTTTGCATCAGATATGTTGGGGTCCAGATTGGATCGAGCCGTGGTCCACGCCTCATACAAGGCTTGCTTGAATAATTTAGCTTCCTTGCAGGGCTTATTAAACCACGGCTGTTTCTTTACCCCTGTAGCTACTAGCGAGTTTGGGATGTAGCATTCCATTCCCGCCAGTATCGTCTCAGCGACGGCTGCTGCACAGGGGTCTGGATCTTCTGATGCAAAGCAGATCTGCCTCCACGGGTACGATGCGTAAAACTCACGCAATCCATCCCAGTCTGCTGCCTTGTAGTGCCACATGCGCCGCCGCCCCGGGGGTCGGGGCACTTCGGCCTTTGCGCACGGCACTTGCGTCCGGACCAGACAGTGGTCGGATGTGCCAAGCGGCGCACCCACCGAGATGGAATAGCTGTCCGGTCGCGTGGTCAGCAGAAGGTCCAGTAAAGAGCTTGTATGGCCCTCGATATCAGGTATTCTGGTTGGTTCGTGTACCAGCTGCGAGAAGCCATAAGCCAGGGCAAGCTCGTAAGCAGCCCTCCCCGCGCAGTCAGTGGACCGAGAGCCAAGCCACTCAACATGGTGAGCGTTAAAATCTCCTAAAACCACCAACTCCGCGGAGGGGTACTGCTCAAGTACTTTGTCCGTTGTCGATTGCAGGTGCTCAAATAGGCGAACTGTGTCTGTGTCACCGCTATGGGACCTGTAAAGGCACGCGTAGATTCGGGTGTTGCCACCATAGTCTACGCGCACCCACAAAATTGACAGGTCTCTGTCTTCAAGGCCGTGGAGACGTCGACAGCAAATATCCTCCCGGAAGTACATACATACCCCGGCGCGGCGCACAAAATTGTGTTCCATCTTGTACCCGGGGTAGTTCAGGTACGATGTATCATCAGGGCAGGATATCTGCGTCTCCGTCAGAAATAGCAGAGTCGGCTGTGTCGTCTCAAGGTGTTGGTGGACTGCATTTAGATTAGAATGAAGTCCCCTGATGTTGCAAAAGTCCATTTTTAATATGGAAGGGGAGGCCGCTGGGAAACTTCTACTATTTTTAAATTTGGCCATTTTAGATTTCTAAGGGTGCTGAAAAGGAAGAAGAGGAATCGTTGTGTCGGCATCAAAGAGGACAAAGCGCAGTCTCAATCCGCCGCAGTGATGTACAGGTAGTGCGGATTGCCGGAGCGGAAGTCGGAAGGGCCCCCGATCCCCCCCTGATGCAGCGGCCGGGTCCACTCCGGTCTCCTCCTCCGGCACGACCACTACACCAAGGACTTTACACACATGTGCGGGTCAGCCTCCCAGGGCGGAGATTAGGTGATCCCTGGGTTCGGGACCCCTACTATATGCGGGCGGCCAGCGGACAGCCGTTTCACCGGGTCTCCCTAACAACCGCACCGACATGCCGCGCCTGGTCACCACCACGGCGGAATTGCACCACTGGTCCTGTGCTGCCGACACACCGCTTCCTCTTGGAGCCTGGCGACCTTACTCACCACAGGAACACGACACACCCGAGGGTAATGCCATTTAGCTGCGATCTTCTGTAAGGTGGAGGTAATGGTACCAGTCGGGCTGCTCCGAATTCGAACGGCAATTAACCGTTGTGCCCTCCCTCCCTAGAACTTAACTTTAGAATTAAACTAAAGAACAAAATTTACTTAACCATATGCACAGATCAATAGCTAACTTCGTATATTTAAAAGTAAGTCTGTTAAAGAAACATGTAAGTAGGTAGGTAATTAAAATAAAATTCTATACCTGAAAAATTGGAAATAAAATAAGTACTTTTAAAATGAAATTAAAATTCCCTCGTTAGCCTAACTATTTAACTATTTAAATGCAATGAAATCAAAATGAGATCAATATAATCTCACAACAGCGCTAAAAAATTCTTTGTGATACACTGTCGACACATATAAGTAAAAATAATGCATGGACATTATAAAATATCAACAATAAATCACAATGTTATTGACAATAGAATATGTGCCATATTGGCATGCAGTTAGCAATCTCTCTGGTTTAAAGGTTTTTACTTTTATATAGTTATCTGGCCGAGGCAATGTTTCATAATATTATTTTTATACCACATGGGTGTCAAACAAGCATGCGGTCCGCCTGATGGTTATCGGCCACCTATGGAAGCTTGCAACACCAGGGGTATCGCCCACGCGCTGCCGACCCTGCAGGAATCTTTTCACACCTGTCATGAATAACTCCATACTGTAATCTATAGAAAAAACCTCAACGGAAGCTCATTCTGCCTGAGCATTCACGGAAGGAAACTCATTTGGCACCGCGCAGTAAGAGACCTTTATGGTTCCAATGTATGGGAATGAATTATCCGTCGATGGCGAGAGGTGTGGGGGTAGAAGGTAGAAGTGGGCATCATATCATGTCGAACAATTCTTCAACACACAGGGAGGCAAAGTCTCTCCTCAGATTTAGTGGTTCCAAGCCGCTTGTCAGCATGGGATCATCGACAATCCTAGCTGCGCGATTCTATACCGCGTCAAAAGGCACTAGCTAGTATCCTGAAGCTCTAGCCCACATGTGGCAGCAGTACTCCATATGTGGCTGAACTTGCGACTTATAAAGTTGTAGTCTTTGCTGCGGTGTAAAGTTCTGCTTAGCTCTGTTGAGCACACCGAGCTTCCTGGACGGCTACTTAGCCTTGTCCTCTAAACGACCACGGAACTGAACATCACTAGAAATGTCAATAAGGATCCCAATGCTCTCCTAGATGTTAAGGGGAGTGTACTTGAATTGTAATACCATAGCAAATGGAAGTGTTTTTGGGGGTGACCCCGCAAACTTGTTTCTTAGTGAGGTTGAAGTGGACTAGGTTTAATCGGAGACATGACAGACACAGACCCCAATCGAAGACACTACAAAGTGTACTCTAGATTTCAGAGACAAATTGTTCGCGAATTTCCTCCATAGTTGAACGAGGGAGATTAGCATAGCCCGTGTAGTAAGTGTCACCAGTACTTTCGTCTGCATATCAGTGCATTCCTTCAATAGAAAGCATGTCTTTGATATGCAGAAGAAACATAGTTCAGGGACAGCATAGAGCCTTGCGGGACGCCGGCATTAATGTCCATACTATCGATGCAGAGATCGTCAACGACGGCTCTTATGCATCAACTGGACAAAAGGTTGGCTACCCATTTGCATTATGGATTTGACCCCAAGGCCCCAAGTGCATTATAGGCCAATTAATTTATTTTAATATTTCTTCAAATTATCTCTCTCACCATCTCACCTAATCTCTTTTCATGACTTTGATGGGTATAATTCAATACTCATTATTTTAAAAAAAATACCGGTTTAGTGGAGAAGTGGCATACACTCCTTTTGAAAATATAAGTACATGAATTTTAAAGGGAGGTTCCATTAGCACCGGTATTTATTTAAATAATGTGGAATAAAAGCCGTATAGATCTGACATACATAACTCGTGCGTTGCAGTTTACTTTGTTCTAGCTTAGGAATGAGGCTTAACCCTTCTTTTACCAAGGATTCTTCCGACATATTAATTGGTATTACTTGATTTAAAAAGGGTTAAGCGATCTTAACCTATTTATAGTTACGTTTTTTATATTAACTTATTTATAGTTTAGTTTTGTACGCCAATTTGCTCACACTTTACTTACTTTTAGTAGAGTTAATAAACCTTAACTTTAATTAAGTTAAGCATAAATAGATAACTTTATTTTTACTAAGCAAATTATATCAAAAAATATTTGGTCTTCCTAGGGTTAGGATACTTTTGCCCTCTTTTAGACTAGTTTCGTGGGTTAGCTGGTTTTTAGTTAAGAAAATTATAAAAAATGTGTCACTTAACTGTTTACTGAGTATCTGTATCTCTTTTATGGATAATGATAGAGCTTTGGTTCCTAGATCAAAATGTAGAGAATTTTGCGGTGATAAAATCTGCATCATTACCTAAAAAACGACCATATGAGGGTTAACCCTTTTCTAGCTTAAGTACGGCAGATTGATGGTCTGTACATAAATTAGGTAAGCTTAACGTTGAAGGAAAACATTGCAAGGAAACGTATACATTTACGAAGTAATTAAAATATAGTCGTATTGGAGACACGGCGTCAAGTTAACCATTTGCCACGTGGGCAAGGACATATTTCTCCGCAAAAATGAAGGCGTAAAGAGAGGACGCATAATGCAACCGCCTTATCAATCGTACGGAACAATGCGACATGTAAGTGTTCGGTAATGACCTTTGTGTAATAAGAATCACATGGGCAGATCAGTAAACTATGCAAGTACATGTCTTTCAAGCAGTGTAATGTGACACACAAAAGGCGTATGACAAGCTAAACGCGTATTTATTATAATACGGTATGTTTTATTGTTCGAGTATGCAACTGTGAACGACATTGTAAATAAATAACGATCGATAAAATTTGTGCGCATATAATTTTTCAATAAATACCTACAGGTTCTTGGCTCATGCTACAAATACCTTGCAGAAATAGTTTGTTTCAAAACACAATTCTTCGGAAACGATCCTAATTTAAGTTTGTTAATATTTCTCGAGGTTAGGTTCGAATCCCGACTGCACCAATGAGTTTTAATGAACTTAAGTACAGTGATTAGTCACACGAGCTTTACGGTGAAGGAAAACATCGAGAGGAAACCTGCATATGTCTGAGAAGCAATTCAAAGTCGTATGAGAGTCATAGTTGAGAAGAAATTAAAAGACGCATAAATAGTCGTGCTTGAGTAACGGCAATGGACTCGCCATCTGTTACGTTGGCTCCTAAAACCTCTGCCTTCACCCTTTCGGGGAATCTTATAGGGGAAGGCGTGAAGATATTTCTTCTTACTATATTTAGTCTAGAGTAGGCATGTTTGTACGTTCGTAGGATGCGGTTAATATTGTTGTTTGTCCATGAATATCAAACACTTGGTATGAAAAAGGCGTCTGTTTACAGTCCCACACACGTTGTGCATCTCAATGTTATGTTGAATTTCACGCAACGGCCTTGAACTATATTTAAAGTACAAAGAAACCGTAGCACAAAACAAATAAATACCGTTTCGACCAGTGCTATGTAAGCATGGCGGTTCTTACAAATTCTGTCGAAGCGTTATGACAACAATTCGTTTAACGTTTAATTGCTAAAGCCAATAGCCCAGTTAAAGGTTGACTCCTTGCTAATTCCTTTCGATAAAGAAGTATAAGCTCCAACAGGTTGGGGGCCAGCTTCGTTATAACTTCAGAAAAGGGGAAAACTCGAATTTTAAGTTCGCTGCTTGTGTAATGTTCCGACCAACTTCCGTCCCCGGACAAATGTTTCCTTTGTGCTTACAAGCTTACAAAATTATTAACTGCCTTTGTAATTGCAATTAATGTCGCGAATAATTTAACTATAGTGAATTTTAACAGTGTTAATCAGTGGGATTAGGTTATTAACAAGTTCTGTTGTGATAATCTTGTATCTGATCGTGGTTTGATCATGACCTTGAACTACTTATTGAGAGCTGCTGTGTATTCCTTCTAGTCTAGTCCTTTATTAAAGTCCGTGCTTTTGAGGTAAACTGATTCTTAAATACTTTCTTTCAAGGATTTTAAGGCAGGTATAGGTACATTATATAAAACAGATTAAATATACACTGTTTTTAATCAGACTAGTGGGTGTGTGTCCTTTACACTTCTGCCTACCCCTTCGGCGACCCTGGTGGGAAGGCGTGAAGATATTTGTATATATTAATTGTTACGTAATGCAGTTGAGGTCCGCCAATTCCGCTTCATGTTTTTTGACGGTATGTTACGTGATTTTATTTCAATAACAATTTGGAAAAATAGGGGTGCGGTACTAAGTAAGTAACTGATAAGTTCATTCATTGTTAAAAGAAATCATCATTCATGTTCTCTCATGACCTGGCTATCTTAAGTCTATTTCTATTTTTATTTATTAACTGACTTAGAAATAACTAATTGACAAACCAACATTGAAATGCCGGTGCAGACTAAAGCATGTAAGTACTTCTCTGTACGTATGAGCTTAGTCTAATTGGTTCAAAGATAATTTTAATAAACGACTTGGAATTAAACTTATTCATACTAGCTCGGGGACCTTCTGCCATCAGTGAGGTATTTAAGGGATAGAAATATAAGACGTTCATAAAACTGTCCTTTTCACACTCTTGATAAACCATGGCAATAACACACCATGGTAAGACTCCAGGTCTGCGTCATTGCGAATAAGTCACTTAATTATATAATTAAGTAATTCTGTCACGCATGCGTCTGTGTGCTCCATTGCATTCAGTGTTTCAAAACCTCTTTATAATTAGCAAGAATGATTACAGCACTTAGCTTCTGTGAATCACTGAGGATTTGCTTGAGAAATATCCGCAACATGAGAACTTGTGTTAGTAATAATAGACTGGTTGGACTTGTTTTTGGCCGGTTTCAGGTTTTTTGTTTTGTTTTTCCACTTAGCGAAATGTAGTATATATGTACACACTAAGACATGATCCCACACAGGTAGGCGGACACAGTAGAAAGCCTGTTGTTGTGGGAAGGCCCATAATGGTCTCCGATAGGGCAGGCAGAATTATGTAGTTACTCTGTCTGCCGTTGATATATTTAGGTGCCAAGGTGTCAGGTGGCGAGTCCATCGCCAATAAATCTGAAATGTATAATCTAAGCAACGAAAGTAAAAACTTGGCCCACCCAATCAATACTATATAGTCCAATAAATACTACTTATGGATTTCTATTTAATCAGCATTTTTCTAGATGGAATGACAGCTGTCATAGTTAAGGCTGTTACTTGTCAAAATATTGACGTTAATTTTATTCAGTGTAGGGTTGTCAATGGTACGAATATTATGCGGGAATCCTTCGAACGGAAGGCACTTTCCAACGTTTGTGTCATTATTTTATTCCAAAGGTAAAACATGTTTATTTGATATTGTGGCATTGTTTATGATTTCCTGTCTTTATTTACTTTATACATATGTATGATTTGTCAAATAATGGTACAAATTGTTTTTTAAACAAAGTTATTATTTCAATTTGTTTTATTTTAAATTTATCTCCTTAAATAGCTCATTTGTTTATAAAGTTTCGTCGAGTTTCATTTCTATAACTTACGACTAAACATAAATCTCTATTCAAAAATACCATGAAGGTTTCGACAGAGCCATGGACGCATTATATGTGCATAGCAGCTTTTATATGTGCCAAGTAAGGCGTGGAACAAGTTTTTGAATGTGACGACCAATTTATGTTCACAAATTCGTGCGATACATATAAAAGAGATCTGCGCTATGCAATGCCTTACTCTAAAAATGGCTCTCATTTATTAACCACTTCGCACGATTTAGGTCCTACTTTTGTATTACTAAAATCTTTACCTACATATTATTTAGTGTAGGTACTGACAGACGTTATGCACGTCACACAAATGATCCATTATGTATTGCAGTTTGTAGCTTGCATTTTAGAATTTCCATGAGTATGCATGTCATCAAACCTAGTCTATTTGATTGGTTTTTTTAAGCAATAACAAACTGCTATTAAATTTACCCTATCAGTATGTAAAAACATAATTAGGAACGACTTCCCGACGTTCGATTGGACTGAAATTTTGTGTAATTATTTATCTTCTGTGAAAATGCAGTTACAAATATGCTAGAGAACAAATAAATCGCAGAATATAGAAGAGAGTTTCACAGACTTAAATTTTAGAATTTTTAAAATTATAACTTCTGTTTAAATATATATTATAGGTACGCAAATGTATTTCTCAATTCATACAACTAGGAAAAGCGTCAAACATAAGACAGACGAAGCGGAATCTTTAGCCCAACGAGCTATCAAGCTGCTGTTCACCTAGTTTTAGTGCTCACATAGTAATTATATTCCACCTTGATCATTGTTGTAATAATAATACCTACTTATCTAATTATTCACCACTCACAAGATTGTTGACCATTGACATAACATTTTGGCACAGAATATTCACGACGGCTGGACCGATTTTAATGAAATTGTCTGTGTGTCTTCAGATGGATTCGAGAATGGTTTAGATGCAATTGGACCCGACAGGTGGCGCTGCGATCGAGCTTCAGGAAATATTTTTTTTTCACCCGAGTGAAGTGGGGCGGGACTACTAGTACATATAAATACATATATGTATGTTCTTAATGTTATTTCAATGTGGGGAAAGGCGAAAGAGGGCTGATAGCTAAAACGAAAGCCTTGTACGATTTCATCGGAAAAGTACTCAAGGTTTTATTGTATACTACTGTGCCCGCGACTTCATCCGCGTGGAAAAGTGACTTTGGGCAGCATTTTTTGGATATACATTTTGATTTACTTTGTACATGTTACGAAAAGCTTACCACATTATATTATTGAAAAACCACATCTAAATCGGATAAGCGGTTTCTGAGATAAGCGTGCATAGACGCACAGACACACAGACAAACAGATATACAGACAACAATTCTTACAATCAGTGTTTTGTATGCTATTTGCGTTGAAAAAGGTCCCTATCACATTTTTTCTCATATATCTTCCATGTACAGACAGCGATCCGTTAATTTTTTTTATATGTATAGATGTCTTTATTTTTTTAGCAGGACTATATCATACGTTATTCATGTGTTAATTATTTATAGATTTGACATTTGTCAGGGATGTGCTTGGACACGTTGATGACATAATCATAAAATCATAATTTACCAAAGTTAAATTCGATTATTCTTTTAGGCATATTTATCGTCGTGTGATCATAATCACGCTGTATACGAAATCAAGTAGACAACCTTTGTCGTAGATACATAAACAAAGTTTGTTTTATATTATTAAGTTAGACCACACAATGGTGCAAGATTTCCGAACAACGGCACTTCCATGACAAAAAAAAACGTTTTAAGGTGCATTTATGTAAATGCTTGTTCCTCAAAAGTTCAAGCTCTACTTACAACGGGTGATCCGATATAAATCCTTAAAAGAGATTGATGTAGGTGAAGTTAAAAGGTCACGTAAAATGAAACTCTATTTTTCTACCTACCTAGTACCCGAACGTGGATGATTTGCATATGAACAAGTTTGCATACTTAGTATATATGTATGCTATATTGAGCATAGAATGTTTGTAATACATTTAACGAACGGATTTGGTATTTTACCTAGGTGATTTTTTGTAATACAGGCAGAAGAAATGATTATTGATATTTTTTTATAAATATCTGTAAATTTCTAGATCTCCTTAAAAGAGCTCTGCCTTGTGCCTTGGCATCGCTGTTACTTTCTCGTGTTGTTGTTTGCATAAAAAATTTAACGGTGTGATGTTCAAAGACAGAAATGTTCACAACTTAAAGATTTCATTTTCTCAATGTGAATACATTGTAAGGGACTTAGTAAGCGGATATCTATAAATTCATGTTAATCCTAGCCGACTAGCGTATGTCTAATTTTTCTTCCTTAAATAGATACTAGACGCTATCATTTGGGTAGAGTTATAAGCTTTATATCTACTCGTATTTGGGCCTGTTGACCTCAAGGTAAGTATTAAGGCGAGTAAACAAGTCGAAGATCACTCGGTTTTGGATACTTTATAAATAGCTTTGGTGACACGTTATTGTTGGGGGTGGCAAGATGCTGGTGGCACAGCCAGCGGCCATGTCTTCAGTGCTAATGATCGTGGGTACAATTTGTGTCACAGGCGTCTCTATTAATATATTTATAGCTTTCTTATCACTTTGTGCCTACAGTTCGAGGTCTGCTTAGTTGAAGATAAGTTTGAGTTTAATAAATGTCAAATTAATTTTTAGTTATTTTATAAAGCCTTAAAAATAAATTAGCATGGAATTTTTGCAATAATTTCAGTACGGAGCATCTAGTAATATTATCTATTCAACTCTTATATATTTTTTCGTTATGACATCCATTCTTCGTATTCGTATTAATCGTTTTTGTATTGAATAGACTAGCCGCTTGGTCGTTCCTAATGTATATATAAAATAATATTCCTTATAGGCGCAGTAGTAGTTTTGCAAGAAATGTTTCGGTGAATCAAATAAACTATATTACATACATATTGATTACTTGTATAAGTATTTGAATACGTCCTTTATGAATGCCCAGCGATGTCTAAGAATTCGTACAGAGCCTTCAACCGACGGAAGTGCACAAAAGAGGAATAAAATGTGGATATCGCTCGAGAGGTATGTCATGATTGTAAAATGCGTTATTTGCCTACCCTTTTTTATTCTTTTACCTCAAACCTGATTCATTCAACTGAAAAAAGACCTTTATGGCAAAGGCCAAATCATGGGGGAGGCCTCTGCCCATCAGTACAGTATAAGATAAAAAAAATATCGGAAAATTGAGATCGCTATCCTTGCAGAATATGTATACTGTATACAGAAAATAATAATAATAATAATAATATCCTCACGCCTTCCCACAAGGGTCCCCGAAGGGGTAGGCAGAGGTGTATAGGTAATAATACCCACACACCCACTTTCCGCCAGAGGTATATTAGGTGCCAACGTGACAGATGGCGAGTCCATCGCCGTTACTCAAGCACGACTATACATACGCCTTTGAATTTCTTCTCAGACGTATGCAGGTTTCCTTTCGATGTTTTCCTTCACCGTAAAGCTCGTGGTGTGACTAATCACTGTACTTAAGTTCAGAAAAACTCATTGGTACAGTCGGGATTTGAACTCGCGACCTTTGCGTCGCAGGCAACTGCTCGAACCACTCGGCCACCACGGCATCTACAGAAAATATATACTGGAATATTTCTATCTGATCTGATTATATGTAATGAATATCTTTTTAGTGTTATTATTATCTTGTGAACGTCTACTTAGACGGACTGGACCTCTTTTCTGGACCTCTCAGACCATTTGATGTCCAGAAGTTCATGTAAGTAAAAATAAGCCTATCTTAGCATATGTACAAAGCTTCGCGTATGTACAAATCTTTAGATATCTTTACCTGTATCAAATCCAAATAACACAGTTGGCAACTCTATTTGAGCACGAAAATGCCAGTAGTTCTTAGGATATAAATCAGTGTGAGTAGTATGACCGGTGAGTGGCGGGCTCTAGGATAATTTCGAAATATCCCGCCGTGAGTTTATCAACGTCTGCGGTTGCGCATTAGTTACGTATAGACAATAACAAAGCATGAGATAGATGCCTTCCCACAGTGGTCCCCGAAAGCGTGTAGGTAGTACCCATACACACACATTTCGTCGGGGACATATTTTAGGGGCCAACGTGACAGTTGGCGAGTCTCAAACATATGCAGTTTGGATGTTTTCGTTCACCATAGAGCTCGTGGTGTAACTCATTTTCATCTTAAAACTCTTTGTTATTGTCGGGATTTGGCTAGCACAGCTCTTACTAAGTACTCACTTCGCCGGGTAATCGTTTAGCCAGAGGTAGCTTAGTAGCTGATGGCATTAGGAACGATTTTACACATTTCTTTAAATGTTTTCTCAGACTTAATTCTCATGGTATTTTCTTTCACTGTAGCATGACAGGATGTTGGTATGTACAGAACGGGACTTAATATTGTAGGATTGAATTTGCAACGTATATCTTAAAAATAGACAGCCACCACTCCTATCAATCTTAGGTAATGCTAGCATCCATTTAATATACTAGCAATTCCTCGCGGTTTTGCACTCTATATTGAAATCGTGGGTTGAGTTCCTACACGTATGAACATTTATTTATTTTTATTCGAAAAGAGAGATATCAGTATCTGAAGTTTAAGTTATCTCTATAGGTAGTGAAATTTTATATGCCTACTTCCAAGAAAGCATCGCCCTTAATGCGTACAGACAGACCGACAGATACACATTCGTATTAGAATATTTCGTATGGATTTAATTGATATTAATATTGATGACTGGTCTTATTTGGTCGAAATTAGATTTATGTACTTGAGACGTTGGGTTTTTCCATTCGGATCAGATATTTCAAACATTTTTTAAAAAGTATCTAGAATGCAGCCTAGGTACTTGGATTAAGTTTTGCGACATCGTCGGGCGTACGCATGCGTTTATCTAGTCACAGATCTAGATCGCTTAGCGTAGCAGCCTAGACTTTTGTGGTGAAAGGTCAGGCAAACTCGTCTGGCGACATTGTGTAACGACAGGTAACTATCGGTAAGGGACTCGCGTGTATTTAATCTAACTACATAGCAGATGTATGTACCTATAGATACTAAAGTATTTTTCCATTTCATCATTTTTTAGGTCGAATTTCGAATATATCCGAACAATATGAGCATTAATTATGAGCTACCTATTTACCCAAATGTAATTGTTGGATTAAAAGATATTTGGTACCAGACTGGCAACATATGAGCGGCACGGTAACCGCTTACCATTATTAAATCATGTACTAAATAAATTCTATAAATAGTATATAAAATAACACTTGCCCGTACACATTAAGTTTTCAACAACTGTTCTACCGTTTCGATTAATTCAATACACAACGAGCCAGTGAATCAAATTAGCAGTGAATGCACTACGGATGCGCTTGCGCACTAGTGGTCAATGAAGCTTTACTTCGGATCGTTGACCCCTTAAGCCGAGTTCAAGGCAGAGCCTACTCATCTTCATTGAGTTTACGTTAAACTATACTAGGTAACACTGATATGGTAAAAATAGATGTGGCATTTTTGTATGTTTTCTAAATTATAATAGACTAGCTCACGCCCGCGGCTTCGCCCGCGTGCATTTCGAAAAAGTAGTTACAGTAAGTTCCTGCTAGAATCAGTTTTCGCTATGCCGTGAAAGAGCAACATACAAACTTAGGCCTTTATAATATTAGAACATCGAATTATTTGGAATTTTTGTAATGACTGGATTGAGTTTTGTTGTGATTGTTTTGAACATGTGTCAAAATAAAATGTAATTAAAATCAAAAGCACTAAGGAGTATTGGTATCATTTTGATGCAAATCTGAATTACTACCAATAATAAGGCAAATTTTATTCCGTAGGAACTTTGCATTTTCGGATAAAAAGTAGCCTATGTCCTATTCCAAGGTATAAGCCATCACCATTTCCACTTTTAGCCAAATCGGTTCAGTCACTTGATCGTGAAAGAACCGCAAACATCCAAACTTACAAACTTTCACATTTATAATATTAGTAAGAAGTAAGATAAGATAGTTATATACGCAGCGCAAGCAACGGAGCTGTTGGGCAGTGTTATTTGTAAAAAGTATTTGATGTCGCAGATTGTATAACCATTACGCTTAAAATAAAGTCAACGGGTATTGTTAGCTTCTATTCTATGATAATAATAAAAAAAATACCACAATGAAGTTCTTTTACAACTTCTACGTTTATTTTGGTTGTTTAACACCTGGCGGTACGAATACTTATATAATACCTCTGTAGTATAAAAAAAGCTCTTATTTCGTAACTCTTCTCGTGTTAATATATAAAATATTGTAAAAAAATGTCGTATCCATTCGGCTTAAGTACCAACGCTACTCCATGACATCATTCACGATCAGCAGACTCGTCTGCCGCTAGTGTATTATTCAAGTCATGATCAGTGCAATGTAGGCTAATAGGACATACGTTCAAGGCGATATTTACTCGTCTTCAAGATTATAGCCAGTTGATCATTTATCTCTGTAATACAGTTAATATGTATTATCGTTGCATGCATTTTTTTGTGTTTTTACGTGTATTTATTTACCTACTCTACTACCTACTAAATTGGTACATATATTTTGAGTTATAGTGGCTTGGTGGTCATCTTGCTAATTATTAGAGTAATCGCTTGCAGTACAATGATAACAAGTTCGAATCTCAACTGTACAAATACCTAATTTTTATGAACGAAATTACACTTGTACCTACGTTCATAAATCACACCGGTGGCTTTGCAATAAATGGAATCATCGAGACTAAAAGAAACGACGATGGACGCGTCATCTGTCACGTTGGCACCTAATCTCCAGCGAAAAGAGGCTGTTACTACTAACACTTCTGCCTACCCCTTTGGAGAAGGATCCCTGATGGAATATGGGAAGCCGTGACGATATTATGTAATAACTACATACATGTACTATAATTTATATCGGCAGATAAAGAGCTTATTCGGCAATCTCTCTATGAATATATGCCTTTCGATTTCGTATTCTCACAATGTTGCCAACCAAGGTACGTCACTACGACAGTGTATAACATATTATAATTTATTTCTACAGTTTAAACGATCCAAGCCATAATTTGAGAAGTACAAAGTTTTTACTGCCCCCGTTAAGGAATGCATCCCATTAAGAAGTTAAACACGTCAGCTACCATATTTGTCCTAAACAAAAGCGTGCAGCAACTACCCAAATCCGGCAAACCAGTGCAGATCTCACACAAACAACTTATTATCATATACATAGTAGGTGCAGAATATTAACATGACAATGTTCTCGAGCGGTCCCTTCCTAATTAACTATTGTAAAGATTCTGTGCCAAGGCGAGTTGATATTCGGTCCAAATAACCGCATATGGCGTAATTGCTTTGAACTTTACGTATATATTATGTACCTTTAAATCTCCTTATTGCTCTTTTACGCAAAGGTTAAGGTGAGACCACATATTATGTTGCTTTAAACAGGAAACCCCAAATCGCTACTTTTTCTCAGAAAGTATTACACGTATATATATTTGGATTATCCTTCTTTATACTATCCACCTTCCGACAAGGGTCCCCGAAGAGGTAGGCAAAGCGTTTAGGTAGTACCCACACATCCAATTTCCGCCAGAGATATATTTTAGGTGCTAACGTGACAGATGGCGAGTCTGTCGAATTTATTCTCAAGGGTGTACAGATTCGATATTTTCACCTTCACCGTAAAGCTCGTGGTGTCACTAATCACTGTACTGAAGTTCAGAAAAACTCAGTGGTACAGTCGGGATTCGAACTTGCGATCTTTGTGCCGCAAGCAACTACTCGCAAAGATTATGATAAAATAATTATAATATTTATACCAATATAAATATAACAGCTCCCTATGTTTATCATCACACCGAGTCCCTCACGGGCAAGGCGAGAGTAGAACGCTATTTCTCTATAGACTTACAGGCTTCACTCTGCTCTGCTGCTAAAATAAATGCTCGCCGTTTTTGAGTATTCTTGACGTTGCCATCCTTGAGTGCTCGATTGATTTGATCTAGATATTAATGAAAAATCGATGCGAACAACTTTTGTAATGGTTCCTTCCAAACTAGGCCAAGATAATTAAGTTTAATCTGGACATCCTATATTGCTAATCTCATTATGTAAAGTACAGCAACGTGAATGTACTTTGTCATTTGATATTATTCATTGATTTCGCAACATATATACCAGTTTGTAATCGTCATTTACAATGCGCTAGCGCCTGCCAAGGGGACGGACAATTTGAATCTGAATTTGAAGGCGACGTCTGGTTGGTCTACACTACTGATTGGAAGGGCAATGTGCGTAAATAAGGACATCACTACGGCCAGTCCCGCACAGGTTAGGCACAGAGATTATAGCGCCAGTTCTCTATAGACTTACATACATCTTTCCCTTCGTCCATTTTCATCATTTTTCCTGATTGGAATTCGCTGGTTTCGAATACCCTTGAGTGTCCGATCGATCTGAGCTAGGAGCTGGAACGTAGTAAATATTCAATCCAGTTTGTAGTAAACTTGATATTCATTCAGGAATTTTATGCTAAAAATAATTTTAAATTGACGCCCTATACCTACCCCGTAAAGGATTCAGCATGATATAGTATATAGGTACCTATGTAAAAACTTAAAATTCCAAATGATATATCTTTAATTCGAGTGTACACGAAGCGTCATCAAAATCTCACCACGTATGAGGAAATTCGTATTCATTGAGAAAATACAAGGAAAACAAGCTGTAAATACCTTATACGCTAGCTATATTAATGTTGTTAATTATAGCATAATAGCCGTGGTGGCCGAGTGGTTCGAGCAGTTGAATGCGACACAAAGATCGCAAGTTCGAATCCCGACTGTACCAATGAGATTTTCTGAACTTAAGTACAGTGATTAGTCACACCACGAGCTTTACGGTGAAGGAAAACATCGAAAGGAAACCTGCATACGTCTGAGAAGACATTCAAAGGCGTATGTATAGTCGTGCTTGAGTAACGGCGTTGGACTCGCCATTTGTCACGTTGGCACCTAATATACCTCTGGCAGAAAGTGGGTATGTGGGTATTACCTATACACCTCTGACTACCCCGGGGTTCGGGGACTCTTATGGGAAGGCGTGAGGATATATTATATTATATATTAATTATAGATAGTGCAATATTGCAAATAACATCTTAATATCTTGATATCAATTTATGATGAAACGAATTAACATATATGAAAACACTGATTAATTTGGCTGAAGCGAAAGAGGTCTGTAAGTCTAAAGAGAACTGGTCTTCTACTTATGTTTAGAGTCTCCCTTCGAACGCAAGGTCTTTCGCGACTTGGCGGGAGATACTCGGCGTGATGATTTATTTTTATATTTAAATTGTTAATGTTTTTGCAGTCAGGTTTCTGAAACTATTATTCTAGACATCATACGCAAACGATATCAATAAATTAACTCAAGAGTTTATCAAACCGTATTACAAAACACTATAACGAAGAATCGATAGTCAGCATCATTAATCCCGAACTTGTCATTTCTAATCTTGGTGCGAGAATAAGTCGAGATGTAGATCTTGGGTCGATAGAATTCGTTGTGCAACATTATTTTTGTGATCTTAAGGCCAAGCCGAAATGTTATCCGGCCAATTGAGGCTTTGCAGATCATTGCGCTACTCTTGGGAAATCGTTTAATTGTAATTAGTGTGCTAATTGCTTGTTTTATTATTTTCGTGATCCGCTCTGCTACTATGATTTGCTTTTGAATTTTACATACTGGTCTTTGGATCTTTGCTAAAGGTTCGATACATTCGTTTTGATGCAAATGGCCCTGCTGGAGATTAAATTCAATAATAATATTATTAATGCGAATGTTTGTGTTTGTTTCTCTTTCACTTCAGAACGGCTTAACGGTATTGGAAGGGCACGAACTTAAGGAGCGATATTTTCTTAAACCTTTTCGCGATATCGATACCAAATAAATTTCAATACATATTTGTTTAACTTACCATCTTTACCAAAATTGTTTTGTCATAAATTAGATAGTAAAATAACTCAGGTAATACGGATTTATTTATTTCTTCCGCTGTTATTTGGACAATAATATGCACACATAGAATAAACAGTTTTAGCAATATACTAGAACACACATTCCCAAAGCTTAACGCAAAGTCTCGATATTTTTATGACATAAAAAAATCGGATACACTCGATAATCCGAAAAGCAAGAGTACTAGAAACCGGCAAGCATGTATGAAGAGACTGAAGAATGTGGACGAAGCGAAAGAGTATGAATATATGTAAGTCTAAAGAAAATTGGCGCTGTTATCTCTCTTCCTAGCTCGATAGGAACTCGGCGTGAGGATATGATGATGTAAAAAAATATATTTTGAATGTTATCGTATTTTGTATTCATAATTCAAAATTGACTTGTCGCTTTTGTTTTACTTAAAAAACATAGTATGTGTGTATGTATTCATGTGACATTACGTAACTTTTATTTTTAACTGACCTCAAACTTGTTGTGATTGACTGAATTAACAAGATGACTAATCATGTTGATACATATATCTTGAGAGGCACAGAATCGTTTATGTTGAGAATCAGTGATAACATGCCCAACATAATACGTTGGCTCAATGCCATGCTTCCTAAATGTCAGATTGCTTGTGAGACATTACGATTTTTACACCTTCCGGTTCCGTTTACTGGTTTATTTGTTTTTTGTTTACACGCCCTGCGTAAAAAAAAACTTATTTCGTTACCTTTATGTGTAAGTTTTAACACAAAATCGACGTCCTTATTCCATAAAATCGTATTCGAAGGTACGAACAAGTCTTTCGTAACAAGTTAGCGCTCTTGACTTCACAGCCCCCTATGTGATTGCATCTTAGTCTCAAACTTATCTTCTTCTTCGGATCTTCGGAGGGTGGGAAAGATAGTTTGCTTTCGACCTCGGCATCCACCTTATCAAGATGGCGCGGATCTACCGGCAAGGTACTGGGCGTACATTGAGCCTCGAGACTATCGGCTAGGCACTCGGACTTCTCGTCGTCGTCAAAGGCAGGCCCTTGATTTGGACGAGTGAGTGGAGGCATGGACAAGATTTTGTCCGATTTGAGTTTTCGTTGGAGATGCCAGAAGGCCAAGTGACTCGGTTCAAGTTCCCCTAGGAACTTGTTCCAGTTGTGGCAGGAGCGGCTCGCGGAGCCAGGGGCCGGTCGAGGCCATACGCCCGGTCCTCAAGGACTGGACTAGCCGCAGGCACGGGGTGTTGACGTACCACCTTGTGCAGGTGCTGAGCGGACACGGTTGCTTCGGCAAATACCTGCACAAGGTGGCGCAGAGAGAAGTGACCCCCAAGTGCCTCCATTGCGGCTGCGACGAGGACACTGCGCAACACACGCTCGAGGTTTGCCCAGCATGGGCAGAGCAGCGCAGCGCCCTCGTCGCAAATACCGGACGTGACCTTTCCCTGCCGGCCTTGGTTCTGTCCATGGTCGGCAGTACACGGACATGGGAGGCGGCCGTGTCCTTCTGTGCGGAGGTGATGGCACAGAAAGAGGCGGCGGAAAGAACGCGGGAATGCGACCCTAACGCAGACCCGTGCCGCCGCCGAAGGACCGGCCGCAGGAGGCGGGCCGAATCCAGGCTCATGCCTCCCTAAAGAGGGCTGCGGGTAGCGGGGCGGGGGCCCCACTGCCTGCGCACACAAGGCCCTCGAGGGTGACGGGCGCGTCGCGTATACCCTGACGCGCCCTCTCGAAAGGGTAAAAAGCCCGGCCACTGCACCGGCCGGGCAGAGGAGTGGCCTCAACAGGCTTAATCGCTGGGGGGAACGCGCTTGTATGCCTGCGCGATCTCGTGCTCCCCCCACATAAGCGATGAGATGGTATACCGTGGGTTTTTAGTCAGTAAGAGTCTGACATACCCCGTCGCTGCCCCCGCGGCGGCGGGGATCCATGAGGATTTTCCCACGTTAAAAAAAAAAAAAAAAAAGGAACTTGTTCCAGCGAGCGTCTCGCAGGTTTTCATGCGGTATCTCAGCTTGCGCTGGAGTGACCTCAGAAAGGTGCGGTTCGCTTCAGTCGGGTGAGCTCTATGCGCTCGGAGGGCGGCGTTCTTTTCCGTCACCAGTTCACGCACGTTGTCGGGAAGTTTCCAGCGATGGTCTTCCATCACCGGAACTTGTCGTGAACAGGCGTCCACGGCTGACTGTACGTGAGCTGTGAGAGAATCGACCGCCTTTTGAGTATCGGCTGCCGACTCTATGAGGGGCGGGATACTATCTAAGTGAACAGATGAAGAGGACTTGAGGAGTTCCTCCAGTTTTCTCCAGTCTGTTATCTTTTTCTGAGGCGGGGGCTGACCTGAGTCCGGGGGGCCTAGTCGGGGGGAGAGCGCTAAGGTCACAGGTCGGTGGTCGGAATCTAATTCGTCGTGCGACCTCAACGAGTGCAAACGGAGGTTTACATTCTTGAGGATCGCTATGTCTAGTACGTCCGGTCGGTGGTTGATATTCTCGGGGTAGTGGGTGGGGTGCATAGGCGCAATGACGTCGAATTGGAGGAGCCCACTGAGGTCCTCCAATTGGCGTCCTCTGTTATTTCGTGAGTGGCTGTTCCAAGCATCGCTCTTGGCATTTAGGTCACCCGCGATAATAACAGAACTACTGAGGTTTATGAGGGCTTTGATATCAGCTTTGATATCGGCCGTTGAGTTAACTGGGGAACAGTATGCAGAGACAATCGTGATTGGCTGATGGCCGGTCATTCCTAATCGACAGATCGAGGTCTCAGTGTGGGAGAGGGTTGGTGGTTGGATCGGGATACAGTGCAGGGACCTCTTGTAATAGATCAAAGTACCGCTGAGGGCGGATCGAGATCTATCGTTGCGAACTACGCAGTAGTTTGCAATTCTCTCGAATGTAATAGCGCCATGTATATGTTTTAGCTAGAAAAGAATGAGCTGTCTCAGTGCAGCTCAGCACTCGAAGGCGCCATGGTTCTAACCCCATAGGGGATGGTTCTAGCTGTGTTGCTTAGCACTTATGAAGTACTTGAGTGCTGACATTTTGTCCATTGTTCGGTTAAGAAGCAGAATGTTCGCAGAGCTTAAGATACATGAGTCAATTAAAAACAAGCCGTTACCCATTCAGGTTCACTGTTGATCTAGGTCGTAGTAGCAAAATGTATTTGCCATACAAGCCGTAATCTATGCCGCCTCTGTGGTAGCCGATACATCTGTGGTATCGCCTTTGGTCGGTTGAATAGCAAAGTACCTTGAACTTAAAGTATCTCAAGTTATGGGACACAGAAAAAAGTCTTATGACGTTTGGTCCAATGATTACGACTTAACATTTAAATTTTTTTATTCAATACATCCTACTGACACTGCTAATTACAACACAAACAACAATATTTACAATAAAAAAATCATCTGAAGGTGACAGGAGGATATGGAAGTCAAGATGATGATGAATCTAGACGACCATACTACGTATTCCTACATACTGAATTTCTTTTCAAACGTTGCAGGTTTCCTCTCGAATATTATGCATTGTAAAACTCGTGGTGTGATTAATCACTGTAAGTCCAGAAAAAAACTATGGTACATTCGGTATTCGATCGTGTTACCCCGTTACTGTTTTTACTGAACTGAAATAGTTCTTACAATAACCTATTGCCGAATTTATTTAAGGATGCCGGAGAGTCAGGTGTATATGATGTCTAAATGTCTGCCCTTTCTACTCTTAAATAGCTTAGAACATGAATTATACGTACATGGAGGAGGTATTCATCAGTTTATTCTATAAATGGAGTAATTAGCACTAGAGTTACTTAAATGAAGTTATAGAATTTAGTTAACACGCTAGTATTTCATCAATTGAAGGAATGTTGAAATTTCCTACTCAACCTTTTTTAATGACTAACTATTAATATTAACTTGGCTAGTTATTTGAGAATTCACATGAATATGTCTTAAAGCTTAACTAGTTTAAACTTATAACTAATAAAACATTACAACATGCCATTTGTTTATAAGACTGCGCTATTATTGTTGCTACGTAGAAAACAAATTATATATGAATTCAGTTCAATCAAGCACATATAAATCTGCCTGGTGCTAAGCGTTACCGTAGCCTGTAGGGGCTGGCAATACCAGAGGAACTATTGGTGTGTTACTATAATTTACTAAGGGTTGTTTGTAGTGCTATCAGAATATTGATATGTCGTTTCGGTTTTTGTTATAAGAGCTTGCAATGTACGCGCGCTTTTTTATCAAGTAGTCGGATTCAGAAGTTGGGACTCTTTTCTCATTCGCTTTGATTTAAGAAGAAGTATCTTTTTGTGCTTCCTCTGTCTTAATTCAGCTGTAGTTTTCGGTTTCTGCTCTACCAACTGTCGTTTCTAGGAGGAGGTGCCGGCGGCCTGGAAATCATTAAATATTTTTTTAACTCCGTATTTTCATATTTATTCAAAACAAGTCTGTGGGTAAGAAATGTGTGCAATTTTTTTATTTCTAACATTTAACCAGATTATAATAATTATAATTGCTAAATAAATGTTTTATATATTATTTTCATTCAGTAATAAAAAAACATTTATAATAATATAACAAGCCTATGGGTGTTGTGAAGCTAAAGCCGTATACAGACCCAGGTGTATTCCAATTACTCCCATCGCATAACGCTGTTGTAGGTGTTTCTTGTTGACTGAAAAGGGCAAATAGTTCATCTCAATATTAACTGTAACTGGTTGCAGGCAGCAACTATAGATATAAGGGCAGATAAACCTAGAAGAATAAACGTAATCATAATAATAATAATAATATCCTCACGCCTTCCCACAAGGGTCCCCGAAGGGGTAGGCAGAGGTGTATGGGTAATACCCACACACCCACTTTCCGCCAGAGGTATATTAAGTGCCAACGTGACAGATGGCGAGTCCATCGCCGTTACTCAAGCACGACTATACATACGCCTTTGAATTTCTTCCCAGACGTATGCAGGTTTCCTCACGATGTTTTCCTTCACCGTAAAGCTCGTGGTGTGACTAATCACTGTACTTAAATTCAGAAAAACTCATTGGTACAGTCGGGATTCGAACTTGCGATCTTTGTGTCGCAGGCAACTGCTCGAACCACTCGGCCACCACGGCTCTTATATGTCATGTATGTATGTAAGAATAAACGTATAGGTCTTTTTAGATAAATATCACACTAGAAAACATAAACAACACAAGCTGGCGATCATGTAAGAATACTGGTGAATAAGAAGGAAGGGAAATAAGTCTTCAGGTCTTAAGAGGACTAGCAACTCCATTCTCTCTGCCTAACCCGTCAGGGATATCGAATATTGTTATGATTCATGCGTGATGATGTGCGCTCATCTCATAAATATTTTCTTCGGTTAAGGTTGGTAGGATCCCATTAGTACAAAAGGCGTGCAGCCTACCAAACAAAGATCTTGGCAAACGGTTAAAAACAGTGTTGAAACTGTAATGATACAAGTATCCAACTGGTTAAATCAAAATCTTCTCACGCTTAATACATTAAAGACTAATCTCATATGTTTTAGCATAAATAAACGTACTCAACCATCTAGTAATTTTCATATAAAAATTCATTTGTGTCAAAATCCAAATAACAAAAATGCAAATGTCCCATGATTGAAAAAGTCACACAAACTAAATACCTGGGAGTAGTAGTAGACCAAAGTTTATCTTGGTACCCACACCTTGAGCAAGTTAGTTGCAGAATTAGGATACTAATATCTATTTTCAGCGCATTGAGACACGTTGCTCCTAAACAAGTAATTAAAGGTACGAGAAATCTACTCAATGAAATATATGTATCGTTAGCACAGTCCATCCTAATCTATTGCATTCCGGTCTGGGGTGGAGCAGCCAAGACTAAGCTCATAAATGTTGAGCGAGCCCAACGATCGTTACTTAAAGTTATGTATATTTAAAAATATCAGGGTCCCTACCGATGAACTATATAAATTAAGTAAAATATTGTCAGTCCGAAAGTTATACATTTTACATACAGTTCTCAAAAAGCACAAAAGCCTACCTTTTATACCTAACACCAAATTAAAAAGAAAAAAATATAATGTAGCAATAATTCCTTTTAATAAAACTCAGTTTGCCTCAATACAGTATAAAACACGATCAGCGAAATTATATAATACTATAAATAAAGAACTTAACATATATGATAAGCAACCGTATGAAATAAAAACATGCTCAAATGGATTATTACCTTTAGTTACAATGAAATTGAAAACTTATTACAACATTCATAAAAATATATACAACTAGCTGTCCCGCCCAGCTTCGCTCGGGTGAAAAAGTTAAATTGCCCGTAACACGATCGCAGCGCCACCTATTGGGTCCAATTGTAAATCTAAACCATTCTCGAATCTAGCTTAAGACACACAGAAAGCTTCGCCCGGGTAAAAAGGTAAAATTCTTGAAACTCGATCGCAGCGCCACCTATCGGGTCCAATTTAATATAGCCTATGTTACTCGGGGATAATGTAGCTTTCCAAAGGTGAAAGAATTTTTGAAATCGGTCCAGTAGTTTCGGAGCCTATTCATTACAAACAAACAAACAAACAAACAAACAAACAAACAAACAAACAAACAAACAAATCTTTCCTCTTTATAATATTAGTATAGATTAAGTTTCTAAACATAAACTCACGCACGCACACGCACTTACACACACACACACACAACACACACACAACACACGCACGCACACGCACACGCACGTACACATACATTCTTATATACATACCCATAAATTATAAAAAAGCATTTACTATAAACTCATAAGTAATTTACTATTTTTCTATTATTGTGAAGAGCAGGGTCTCCTAACACAGGCATTGTTTGCTTAAAAGGAGGCTCTGGCCACTAATTAAGATTTCATGTTTTCTTTTACCGCAATAAAATACTATTATTATTATTATTACCAACTTTATACGGCCAGTCTGATCAGTTGAAGATTTCAAAATGCATCATAAAATTTGATACATGACACAACATTTTTGGAAATTTCAAACACTGACTTGATAAAGTTTAGTTCGATGTTGATATAGAAGTACATAGGCATTACTATTAATAGTGTACACAGCGTTATAATCCATATACTTTTATCTAAGAACGCCCTAATTGTCCATAATAAAATATTCTATCTATTATTATTGCTTTCGAGATTTTCAAAGTTACTATGTATGAGAGAAAACACTTACCCCGAATTTAAGTGCGCCAGCATCAATGCCTCTTGAGCGCGTATTTTCCTAGCAAAAGTCCTCCAAAGCTTGACACAGAGAGGAGTTAAAGCACCGCACCATAAGGCGCCTAGAAGAAATCCGCACACCCACCAACCGTGCTGAAAATACGAAGATATTTAATAACGTTTATGACCAAACTTTTAAAACCATAAAATTACTGACTGAGCTCTTAATAATAAAACTTTTACAGGATATGTAATACACGAGCGATAGCAAAATTCGTCGCAGCTGTTACCGCTTACCATCAGGCGGGTCGTACGCTTGCTACTCATCTGAGTGTTGTGTGAAAATTATTTACAACGTAGATATTGATTTGATTGGCAACCATCATAGACGACTTCTATGACAGCACAGCGTGGAATGAAAGAGGCAAAGAAAGCAAGAAAAACAATAGTTGTAATTGTAATTGAGTAAAAACTTGCATAACATAGCTTTCCTCTATATGTAAGTAGTTATGGGCACAAGAGTATTGCAAATTTGCGAAAATCGATATTCAATCTAGAGTTAAGTCGATAATTTTGTGCAATTTTGTAGTTATTGTAAAGCCTTTGGAGACAGCTCATTCAAACATCGACCTCATTTGGTTTAATATCGTTTATTTATGCTGCTGACGCCGCGTTTCATATAAGTACATACAAATATATCGTCCTGTGTCCCGCGGATAGACCCGCATAATATTTGATTTTATTGTATCCTATTTATCATGTGTGCTTATCCAGCTAATAATTTATCCCGAAGTCAAATGTAATGTTGTTCCATACAGCCGTTTTGACGTGCTTAAGTAACAAACGTCCTCGTAAACTTTCGTATTTATAATCTCTGTAAGTTGTCCATAAATTGAAACTTAGAACATCACGTGACTCACCAGAGATGCGACATATTGCGTACACAGCAGGGACCTTGCGGCTGCAAATACCGCATAAAGTGGTCTGCACCGAGCTGCGTGTTTTCCAGCAGACACCAGCACGTGGGTCCTCCATCCAGCGGCGTGGGAGATCAGACGAGACACGAACATCGATACTTTCTAAATAAATAGCCACACAAAATTGTTTTATTTAGGCAATGTTGTCATGCACTCAAACACGACAAATTTATATAAGACTTGAATATATTCTCGAATAAAGGTTTCTTCTAGATGTTTGCCCTTACCTTAAAGCTCATTGTGAGTTTAATCACTGTACTGAAATTCAGAAATACGGCTTTTAATTTCTGCATAACTGCAGAGCTAGCGAGCTATTATTACATTTCAAACCAAAGCACGCTTCTAAAGTTCACAATTCTTAACATATTTTTTCAACCAGACCGATCACCATCAGAATTATACTAAGCAGTCCTAATGCACTACGACTACCCCTGTATTTCGCATTTAAAATCTCAACCTATCCGTAAAGAAAACAGAGTAACACAATATAGGTATTCGATATTGAGCATAACTATTTACAGCGCCCATGGTTAATCTGTTAAAGGACCTCCATAACAAACGATAGCGGTAATAAATATTATTGACATGAATAGCATTTTATAATTATTTTTAAATTAATTTTGTCCCTGTTTACACATGATCCTTGGGTGCCGTAAGCGAGTAGCAACAGCAAGTAACACAAATAACATTGATCACAACGGTATTTCCTGTTTCTGGTCTATTTAATAGTTACACTATTTTACTGTAAGCAATGCACGCACATCTTGGGATAGCGCCTGAATAGTTTTTGTAGCAATGTCCATATCAAAAGGTATTAGGGTCTCGTTGTAGGCATTTGATTTAAATGAATACAATCATTAGTATTTGTAATAATTTTAGATTTAAAACGAATTAAGAAATTCGACTTGTAAGTAAGACTTAGGATAATATGTTTTTTCAGAATCAGAATGATTGGGGTTTGAAGATTTGATGAGTTGGCAACATTGGCAATTTTAATCTCTTGAGTCATCTCCAGTGGCTATATTTGAAGAAGAGGTGTATCCAATTGGAGACTCATTATTATGCACATTTAATGATGTAGGTACACATTCGAATAAGTCATAAATTTACGACGAAGAACTACATTATTGAATCTACTGTAACTAATGTCTCTATTCTCTACTAGAAAGTCTATTAATTCCAATAAGTCATAAATTTTCGACGAAGAACGAAATTATACAATCTACTGTTACTAATGTCTCTATTCTCTACTAGAAAGTCTATTAATTCGAATAAGCCATAAATTTACGACGAAGAACGAAATTATTGAATCTACTGTTACTAATGTCTCTATTCTCTACTAGAAAGTCTATTAATTCGAATAAGTCATAAATTTACGACGAAGAACGACATTGTTGAATCTACTGTTTCTAATATCTCTATTCTCTACTACAAAGTCTATTATTTGACTCTTGGCATATATAGTATATAGGTACATTATATACAAATACATTACCTTCTGCGCAATAATATCCCCTTGATTGTCAATGTAATATTGGGCAGTATGGATGTGGCTCAGCGAAATGTTCAATTTCCTTCTGAATGGAGCTAACTGTAGTTCTAATTCCGTCAATTTAAACACCACATCCGCTCTTAGCTGCTCTAGTGGCTTTATATTTGTGAGGTGGAGTCTTTGAGTCCTTGTAGCTGGAACATTTTGGCAATTGATATAAATGTGTACTTATGTCAATAAAATTTAATAACCTATATAACCCTTTTTGGGCTGCTTCTGATTTATGGAATTAGGTTTGTTTGTATCTTAGTTACGTCTTCGTTGTCATATAGATATAAAAATAGAAGAAAAGAGCCGAGTTGGCCGTGTGGATCGAGTACTCTCTAACTAGCCTGCAACACAAAGCTTGCAAGTTTGTATCCCGACTGTGCCAATTAGTTTTTAAGAAGCTTAAATACAGTGTTTAGTCACGCCGCGAGTGACTAAACACCGCGAAGTGAAATTAAAAGACGTAAGTCGTGCTTGAGAAAACGCGATGGTCTCGCCATTTGTCTCATGCTAGCATCTAAAATATATCTCAGGCGCAAACTGGATGGGTAATCTACCATGAAAACACCTCTGGCTACCCATACGGAAACCCTTGGCGAAAGAAAAATAATATATATATAATAATTTAAGTATGAAATATATTATACCCAAAGTTTCCAGCCTCCCAGCAGTATTCAGGTCGGTCACTTGAGCTGCAATATTCTCCAGTTGATCAACTAAAGACGGCAAGTCTTTTCCGACCACTGGGACATTGTAATCCATCCTACAAATACCTTTTACGTAAATACACATATATGTATAAAAGCTTGCAGGCTTGTTGATACTATAGTAACTTTCAAGATACAGTTCCATACAAACTTCACACTTCAATTATATCACCTACTCACAGAAAATGATATTTTATTGCCTTATGTTATTTCTTTACATCATTTCTATAGCCGTGGTGGCCGAGTGGTTCGAGTAGATACCTGCTAACATTGCTCGTTCAAATCCAAAATCGAAAACATCGAAGCCTGCATACGTTTAAGAAGAAATTGAAAAGGCGTATGTATAGTCGTGCTTGAGTGACGTGCGTGATGGGGTAGGCATTAAGGCGTGAGGATATATATATTTCTTTACCGGTATTTAGCAAGGTTTACGTTTGATATGGCCAGCATTTTATTCAACAGTATGCTAAAGTTTACAGAAATGGTCTTCAAAAGCCCAACGTCGATGGATGAAGCGAGTTTTCCCAGATCGGCTTGAAGCTCTTCCCATTCGAAGTATGATGTCTCTTTGTTCACATCCAATATTTTATCCAGTTGGAATACGATGTATGCTGGTCTGTCTTTCTCACAGTCCCTTAAATAATTAATACATTGTTAAATATAGATAAATTAGATAAATTAGAGCTATATTTAAGGAAGTTGATTAATGTGATCACTTGAGTTAAATTGTATTTGTAAATCGAAGAATATTCGACACACGATTACATACATTTACAAGAACAAATAAGAAAATATCTATAAACATATGGAATTTCATAATACCTTCCAGTAGGTAGGAACTACCTGCCGATACACATTAAAATATTGAGTTACTGTCTTCTTGGATACTAGTATGAATCCGGGATATATCTTTGCATACTTAGTTTTTTTTTTACATTTGATAACCATGACTTATGTCATGAGTCATAGTTATTTTAGATTGACTGCCATGGCGAAAAAGTCTCTAAAAGAGTAACCACATAGCGTTTGACATTGACATGATATGTTTTAGAAACATTACAAGTTGAATTTTGCAGTGGTCAATTAATACAGAAGTAGGTAGTGGTGGGTTGTGTTGTCTATTACAGAAAGTCCATATTCGTAACACAATCAGGCATCTAGGTCTTAAACTCCTTCATAGTTATATATTCGTTGGAGATAAGTGAGCTCACAATTTGGTAATCGTTGAAAATTCAATATCGAAGCAACTTTGTAGTAACTCGGGAATAGCCCATAAAATACGATAAGTTAGAGCAAAAAGTTAACGTAAGTTGTCGAATGGAGCTATAAAACTGGTATTTTATCACAACATGAGTTTTTGATGGTGGATACCACTGCAGACTATTATTTTAATAGCGCATGGTACTCACATTTATTTCATTATATGTAGGTTAAGGAATGAGATGGCAGTTAAGCCATTCGTTGTTTTCCTTAATGTGTGATTAATGTCTCTGTCCTGTCTCTATATCTAAACTCTTACGTTTGCATATTTGCCACCGTATACTTCTAAATAAAGCCAAAATTAATAGCTTAAATACTAGCCGTATGCTATACTACATAATAGCTCTATTCCGCGGTTTCTCCCGCGTTAATTTAATATTTATGATTAACAATTTGCTCTTTTCGATAGTATAGTATTTATATCTTCTCCTTGAATCACTATATCTATTCAAAACAATGCTGCAAGTCCTTTGCTTACATTAAAAGATCTAAGTGGACAGACAGCGACGAGCGACTATGTTTTTTAGGAGGAGGAGGAGTAAGTGGAAGACCATGTCTCTCATGACTCTCTCATAGGAAGGTCAAAGAGGTTGCGCTGGACAGAAGCAAATGGAAGTGACTACATCAGAGACGCCGACAAAAGCGCAGCTTTTTGTGATGAGTGAAGTTTAGTGAGAAATAATTTCAATTTTAATCTTATCTCACCTGATTACATCTTTGACTGAAACTTCAATGGTAATGTTGTCAAGCTCTCTGAACAAAGCATCAAATATTCCCTCACCATTGGACAATAGAGGCGACGGTCTATCTAACAGTGCGGTTAGAGTTTCAAACTGAGGAGAGTCCCATAACGCGTGACAAACGTAAACCTGAAATGTTAAGTTAGTTTAATTTACAACTTTACGCAACTCACCTGTAAAAAATGTTTACTATGAGTTATTGTTGTGTATGGATTGTGCTACTCGGGTCACTTATTCAGAAGGTTATCTTTGATATCTGTATACCATGCGTATGCACACAGTCCCATGAAGTACTACGCTCTGTGTCCTACATCTATGGTGACATGATTGTTATTTTAGTGTATAGCTCAAACTTCTCTGAAAAAATATAGCTTTGGAGAGGTGAAATTTTTTTTTTATCGTTTAAGGAGTGTTTGAGTTTATTGATTTCAAACAAATTTACAAGCAATCAAATCTTTCATCCTTATTATATTTATATTGTGTCCAAATTTCCTTTACAATCGCTTATTCGAGTGTTTATGTGAACACGGTTTTAAACATAAAACTTAAGCGCCTGTAAAGAAACGTATAGCATTACTCAGGTGTATCCGATTGTGGTTTTCACAATTCAAAGAACAAAGGTATTTTACAACCGACTTTCCCTACTTTGATTATTGCGTGTGCTAATTTCCTTTGAATGGATAAACATTTTCTTTCTCTTTAATGATTTAGGTGCTATTATAAATACTAATAACGACAAACACATAGTATGCCGCGAACAGCGGGTGTGTAGCTACTGCGCACTTCTGCCTACCCCATAGGGGATCCTTGGGGGAAGGCGTTTAGATAAAAAAGCGTCTAATAAAGTGAAATTTTTTTTCTTACATTATTTTACATGTTTTGTTTTCTTATTAATATAATAGTTTAGTTATAATAGTAGTACAATAGTTTCAGAAAAAATCCTATAACACCTTGTTTCGGATGGATTGCTATTTACTTTTACTTTACTAGGGTAATTCTGTTATCTTTGGGGCTAATATATACAAATTCTCGGTCTTTTTCTGAGACATATAAACGTATATATTATAGTATATAAGCAATTTATTATTTATAATAATAATAATAATATCCTCACGCCTTCCCACAAGGGTCCCCGAAGGGGTAGGCAGAGGTGTATAGGTAATACCCACACACCCACTTTCCGCCAGAGGTATATTAGGTGCCAACGTGACAGATGGCGAGTCCATCGCCGTTACTCCAGCACGACTATACATACGCCTTTGAATTTCTTCTCAGACGTATGCAGGTTTCCTCTCGATGTTTTCCTTCACCGTAAAGCTCGTGGTGTGACTAATCACTGTACTTAAGTTCAGAAAAACTCATTGGTACAGTCGGGATTCGAACTTGCGACCTTTGCGTCGCAGGCAACTGCTCGAACCATCGGCCACCACGGCTTAGTTATTTAGTTAGAAGAAATACCTCGGCATGTCCCGCAATCAGGAATACTGCAGAAATCATTATCCAGAGTAATAATGATACCAGACATATCCATACGGCAGATCTGAAATGCATACGTACGTGACTTTTTGTTCTCATCTAAATACATCTACATTTTACGACAAATCGAACCGATGGTTACACTTTGCATACATAATACTCCATAAGTGACTCGGCGTGATGATATGTATGTCATTCATATTATTAGCAAAGAAACATGAAGGCTTTTACTTTACTTACTTTACTAAAGTAGGAAGTCAAGTACGAATTTGCATTCCGCGGCAGTCACGCATATCGTAAAAAAATGTTGTATATTTATATACACGCATAAATTAGTTTACAGTGTTGTACGTAAGTGAATATTCACTTCCATAGTTAGTATGACTAAGTATGGAAGTGAAAAAGAGAAGTAGTTCCTCCGTTTAACTGTGCGTGTATTACAGATCATCAATATATATCATTATCTAAATTTCAACTGAACACGGTCTATCAAAATATATTCAATAATAAATTAAAGAATGGCATATTAAAACAAATATCAATTCAAGAGTATTGTTTTTTTCTTTTTATACTACCAGAGTGGCAAACAAGCATATGGTCCACCTGGTGGGAAGCGGTTACCTTAGCCTATTTATGCTCTCTATCGCTCTTGCGCGTTGCCACTCTTTGTTCGGAGAGTTATAGTGTGTGGGCAGCATAATAAACTAATCCCTCTGCCTAATGCCAACATAATATTACAATCCTCCCCCTACCCAAGGCGCTCATTATTGGAAACCTTATTCATCGCACAACTTGAAAAATAGTGGGCTAGGGGATTCTGTAAGGTGGAAGTCCTGCCCCAGTCGGGAAGCTCCGAATTCGAACGAGAAACACGTTATGCCCTACCTCTCTTAAAATTACTTACACTTTCAAAGTCCTTTGAGCGTGTCCTTTGGCTTTTCCGCAACCACACAAGGTTGCCACAAGGGCAAGCATCATGACAAAGCCGAAAGCAACAAGACATGCTGAATAAAATATAAGGTTAATGTTAATGATTTTGCTACGGAAGAATAATCCTCCAATTATAAAAGGAAAAGCCCCTACGCAATTAAATACCTAAGATAGCTAGATTCTTATTTTAATTTAGTGTTTAAACCATTCTTAAAATGATTATTTACTCATTTACTCTGAGTCGTTAAGCTGTGTTGTACCTTGTGTTATATATTTAATTTAGGGGGTATTTATATTTAATTTAGAAGGGGTAGGTAGAGGTATAGTATCATCCTCTTTACGCTAGAGATTTTTTTTATGTGCCAACGTCACATATGGCAAATGACCGTTTCTGAACCGCGACTATATATCAATTTTCCAATTTCTTCTTAAACATATTATGCAGGTTTCCTCCCGATGTTTTCTTTCACTTTTAAGCTAATGGTGTGAATAGTCACTTAAGTCAATATTAATCTTAAAATATTGATAAATATATTATTAAGCTGATATTCTTCTGTCAACATATTTTTAAATATACTGCACCAATTAAAGTTGTTACCATTACCCAACATTAAAGTCCACCTCCAAAATTCATACTTTTGAACCCTTTCGAGCCCAGATTCAAGTTCTCTTGCCAAGGAGTGCAAGCCAGCTGTCAGGTGACGCACTATTCCGCTCAGGATCTTAGCGGAGCCGTGGACTTGCTGCCGTCGAGTTTCAATGTCTTTGATTATATCTGAAATGTTTAAATGTTCGTTACTGTTGACTTATTGTGAGAAATATGAAGGTAACATATTACTTGAAACTTCGAACATTTTATTAATAAATCTTATTATTAAAAATCTTATCTTCTCCTATCTTCCTATTATAAGAGATCTTATCTTATTATCTCTATAATAACTAGCGCTCAATTCTCTCTCCCTGCCCTATATACGTATGTACTTAGTTTTGAAATCACTAATACCATAAATTTTAATATCGACGAACCTATACATGTGATTTATTTATCGTCAGCGTTATGACGAAGAAATTGAATTCATCTATTGAGACAAATTGTTCATAAAGCAATCCTCCCAACTGGTACAGAAAATTACCACCTCACAGAAGATTTAAATTAATTAGATAACATAAAATGCATAGAGCGTGATTAAAGTCGAATGAAAAGTAGTTGAAGCCTTAAAACAAAAAAGATATGTTTTAAAAGTCTGAACGTACGTTCTCTAACTTGCAATGTCTGCGTCGATATGGCCGAAGGCAGTACCCGGAATTCTTGTCTTGCTGCTGATATGGCCTTTGTCAAGTTCTCCACACCGAGGGTACGTAGTTCTAGCAGCTGCTCTTCATGTAAAATCTGAAACGATGCAATTAAATCTGTAATCGACGTATCACTATACAAAAACATTTCAACGTGCGAACAAATGAAGTCAATTATCATTAGAATTCTTCATGAGTGCTGTGTTTTTGATCTAAACTAAGTACATTTTCCATTCCTTGCAATAGGGATAATTTATAAACATTTTGTGAAAGAAGATCATGAGGACTGAGAAACCAAATATTTATTGGAAGTACCTACAGTTCAATAGTGACTCTACCTCCTTAAGTATTTGGTTTGGTTTTTTATTTAGTGTTAATATAGGAAAACGTATGTTTAATATATGGCAATTGCCAACGTTGTCATGTATATGTAGGTATATGTATGCATTTAAGTGAAACGGTTAAGGTCGACATCCACGATTGATACCCCTGGTGTGCAAGTATCTATATTCGGTATAAAAAACGGGATGCCAAAAATGGAAAATGCGTCTATTGTATAACTGTGGCAATACTATCTTCGAACCTTCCCACCTGAATCCACGAAAGGGTAAGCGGAGGTGTGTAGTTAGTACCCACACACCAACTATCCGCCGGAGATATGTTTTAGGTGCCACCGTGACAGATGGCGAGTCCATCGCCGTAACACAAGCACGACTAAACATACGTCTTTGAATTTGTTCGAAAACGTATGCAGGTTTCCTCTCTGTGTTTTTTTTCACCATAAAGCTCGCAATGTGTCTAATCTTTGTGCTTAAGCGTAGAAAATTTCATTGGTACAGTCGGGACTCGTACTTACAATCTTCGTGTTGCAGGCAACTACTCGATTCACTTGCCCTCCACGACTCGCAGGTTTTTATTTTCGTGACAATAATTACTATTATTGTCAATTTTTTATTTTTTTTTGTTTTGTCTCTCGTAGCGTGAGTTCCGGGAACTTTTGCTACTTAACCGGTCAATGGCGAGACCTAGGCCTCCAGCCAGGCACTTTGGTACTAAGCAACACAGCTAAGGGCACCCCCTGTGGGGTACGAACTTCGGCTTAGGGCGTTGCTGGATCGCGAGCAAGGGAGCTGAGCTGGACTGTTCATTTTATTTATATATTATTTGGGGGCGGGATTTGCGCGTCTGGCTCGGCGCGGGCCGGTGTTTGCGGCGGGGGTCGGGGGGGAACATTAAGGCTTATTCGCGTCGAGCCTCGCCGGCGAGGGCGGAACAGTGGTCGGTTGTGTGTAGTGTTGGTAGGTTTTTGTCGTGCGTCCTGGAGGAGCGTTATGTCGTCATCCGGTTCGATGACGGCATGTCTTGGACGCCTTATCTTCGAGATAAGGGAAGGAGTGTATCGGGCGGCCGATACGACGAGGGGGTTGGGGTCATTTACAGCAGAATCGAAATGACGTTTGGCCAGTTTTTTCAAAAACTGTTTTATAGTGGGGACTTTGAGGTCAACGTGGAGTTGACTATTACGCATGTACCACGGGGCACCTGTTGGCTCGCCGGAGAAACCGGCTTTGGAGCACTTGCAGGGGGTTGAGTTTGACTTGCTAGTGTGTGCGAACACTACACCCGCATATGTCATGATTGGTCGAATGCACGTCGTGTAAATCCTCACCTTGGATTTCAATGAGAGTTTACTCCGTGCATTCAACATGCTGTGAAGTCTACCCAGCGCGAAGGCGGCTCGCGCGCGTACCGCCTTTACGTGGTGACGGAAAGAAAGGCGTTGATCGAGGATCACACCCAGTTATTTGGCTTTTTCTTCCCATGGAATGGGTTTGCCGAAGAGGGTATTATTGTCAGAAATCAATATGAATATAATTGTTTGGTAACTATATTATGTGGAGTAGGTTCGAAGTACAGCATTCTTACCAAATCAAATCTCATCTCCAATTCTAATGAGTGAGTATTGATTGTATCACAAAGCGGTGTGTCCTTCGCAGTACAATGCTTCTTTAAATTATCCAACTGGCGAGCCAAATCTTTGATTTTATCTGATGCTGCAGATGCCAGCGTACCAGCTTTGATGCTGACGTCACGCAGAGATGATATTTTGGTGGATAAGTCTTCGCTTTCTGAAACATTTGTGAAATATTTATCTTCATGATTTTTATCGTATGGTATGAAATTCTTGTAATCGTATATCCATAATGTATCAATGTTATTGCTTCTACTGAAAGTCGACGAGGCATTAACATCAATGTAAGATGAAGTTGCTGACTATATAAGTCGTGTGCATACTCAAAATATCTAACATATTTATTTTATTTTTATTAAAGGCCATCTATTTCCCACTGCTGGGCAAAGACCACACTCCTGTCCTTCCACCCCTTGCGGTCGAGCACTACCTCCGACCACTTGCTCTAACATATTAATAATAATAAATAATATATCATCACGCCTACCCACAAGGGTGCCCGAAGGGGTAGGCAGGGGTGTAATAGGTAGTACCGATACACACACTTTCCGACAGAGATATATTTTAGGTACTACTATATAATTTAATTTCGATTGTGAATTTTATACTTATACTGTACTAATTTTTTACTTGTATATAATTAAACTTCTATCGAATGAAATCGTTCCAAATATATTTCTATTTCATTCCATAAATGATAAATTCTAATTTATCTGCTACAACGGATTTCTCATTTTTCATTTCACTTTTCTTGCATTTACGATGGAGCTGACTTTAATAGCGCGTGGATAAGTATAATAATGAGAATATTAACGAGGTTGTAAGTGACGAAGGACAAGAAAGAGTAGCGTGTCTTTATAGAGGCTAATCTTCATCAAAGAAGAAATAAATACCGATAACTTACCTGTAATAATGTCTGCTAAGGAATCGAAAACTAAATCGATTCCACTTTCAGAAGCAATCGCTTGTCGGATCGGCTCCCCTAGCAATTGTTCCACACCTGAAAATTAATAAAAATACTCTAAAACAAACTAGAAAACCTTTTAAACTACGCGTGGAGTTATTATACTTTGATAATAAACCGACGTTAATTGATTATGATGAATGTACTTATGAGCCATAAGAAACTAAATAGTATATAAAGACTCGCTGTCCCGCAGCGCCTTCTATTGGGTTCAATTGTTAATCTAAATCATTCTCGAATCCACTTGAACACACACAAAAATAATCAAAATGGGTCCAGCCGTTTAGGAGTTCAATGAGTAACACACGGACACAAGAAACATATATAATAGGTATTTTAATTGCTATAATTTATGTTGTTGTCATTTGATAAGTTACTTCGGTTTAAAAATATTCGATAAGACATCCTATAGTAAAACCTTTTTGGGCCACACATAGAGATTTAGCGACGTGGGGTCCGGGCTGAGCTTTCCCTCCCATTAAAGAGCGAAAGGGTTTCTTACTTTGCCCGCACAAGGTCGTTAACAGTTCATACGCTCTACTCAAACATTCCGCTTTGACATGCAAACGAAGTAGTTTTTCAATGGGCTCTGACAGTTTTCGTGTTGAAACATTTGTTTTTTTTTTAGGTTGAGGCACCAACGCAATAAACACATGATAATCAAATTTTGAACTTGAAACTGTTGACATCTTTCGATGCGACTGTCATATAGAATGCTTTTTAAGCTATCAACATCCTGTCTCATTTTATATAACGTTGCTTTGGGTATCAATATATTTGTATTTTAGTAGGCCTATGCCTTCAATAACCTATAAGTACGTTATTGAATGTAGTACCTGCAGATAAAAACGTAAGGTGGGAAAGTGATTTAATATTTTCCTTGGAATACCTACTGCAGGTACACAATATTTTTTTTATATTTCGGCAAGGATATCAAATTTTCTTGATATCAAATTGAATTCTTCTCCCTACTCTTAGTCCTTAATGATTTCGAAATGTTTTATCGAAGAAGGAATAATTGTCACGGCCCCATACATATTTCTTAAAGGTACATCGTGTCTGTAATGAGGTACCATGAAATACTTCTTCGAGACCCTCTCATGGTTCTGACACGATTCAAACGCTCGCCTTCTGGTACGAGTTCCTTAGACTTACAAGTATAACAATGTTCTTCAAGAAAAATTATGTAAGTAAAAAGAATTGCATATGATATTAGGCTAAAGAATATTAAGCTTACTTTTTAAATCTTCTCTATAGGCGTAAAGAACGAGGTCGATTGGAGGCACCAAGCTGTGATGCAACTCCCTGGCTGCAGAAGCCAACCACGCTGCTATGTCAGCACACGAACAACTGATCACGTTGCGGCTGGCAGCCGCTGCTGAATGCGCCTGCTCGTTGCTAACTGCCATTCCCGAAATAAGTAAACTGAAAAATACAAGTATTGTATATCCTCACGCCTTTCCACAAGGGTATCCGATGGGGTAGGCAGAGATGTAGAGGTAGTACCCACACCCCCATTTTCCATTAGTGATATTAATTCATTACATCAAGAACATTTTTATTTCAACGGTTTAGTTATATATTCTTACGAATGTTCTAAAGAAGAATAAAGCCCACTTAGTTGGTGGTATCACTTACGGAAGTCATCATCATCATCATATCATCACGCCGAGTCCCTAACGGGGTAGGCTGAGAGTATAGAGCGCCAGTTATCTCTAGACTTACATACCTCTTTCGCTTCGTCCACATTCTTCAGTCTCTTCATACATGCTCGTCGGTTTCGAGTACTCTTGACGTTCCCGTCATTGAGTGTCCGATCGATTTGATCTAGGTAGTTGGAACATGGCCTTCCTCTGCCTCTTCTTGCACACACTTTGGCTTTGTATCTCTGTTTTGTCAATGTTTCTTCACTCATCATTTCTGTATGTCCAAACCAACGTAACATGCCTTTTATTCAACTTTACAATCACGCCCTCATTCACGCCAGTTGATTTACGGAAGTGTTTTCAAAAAACCACATAGAGGAATTCGTTCGGAAATTAAAAAAAAATACTATAAATCCCACGGATTTAAGATAGGCCTATAACAAATAATAATAATGAATGTTATAATTATGTTTACTTCCTCGGATAACGAGTTTAAGGAGGAAGTACATTTCAAGTTTTAGAATCATGTATTATTAATCATGGTTAAGGCGATATGTGTAATCAAGTTCCATCCACATTTTTCGGTTATTTGTTTAACTACATCCTAAATTGATTGATAGTGTAGTTCATTTAGAACTGCAAAACAATCAATGTAGTTAGTACCACCAATGAAGACAAACCCAGCATTTAGCTCAACGATACCTTTTTATTGGTTCATTAATTAATACCCACACGTATATTTTCATCATGCCAAGGTTCAGAAGGGTAGATCACTACTTCACTCTAGTCTTGTAACCCTCTTTTACATCATACACATTCTTCATACACGCTTGCTATAGGTAACAGACGAACAATGGGCATTTTTACACTTGGCAATTTATATTATATGCTAACAAGAGAATCACATAATCAAGAAACTTTAACTCCTTCAAAATGTGACTAAAATTAGAAAATACAAGGTTAAATATAAACTTACCAACAAAACACTACGATTACTATGACAATGACAATCAACGCTCGATCATTGCAGCTTGAATCCTCTGCTTCAGGAAATAAGGCACCAGTTTCCATTTCATCGTCACATGTTGACTTTGATAACAGCGCCAGGATACCCAAGATGAAGAGGTAAGAAGGAATCACGAGGGCAAGGCAGGCAAAAGCGATAATAAAAGCCAGAAATGTGGATTCCACTTTGATTGACTGAAATGAATACACAGTTAATATTATTCACTCCTTAGTAATGAAAAAAAGAACTACATAAGATATTAATATTTTATATATCTATATATATATATATATATATATATATATAGGAGATCCCATTTTTGAACTGACTCATCACGAAATCTCAGGAACTGTAAGGCCGATTGACTTGAAATTTGGTAGGAGTATTCTTTACGCGGTGTAGAGGTCAGTTAAGAACGGATTTTGCGAAACTCCACCCGGAAGGTGGAGTGCAGGGAGATCCCATTTGTGAGCTCACTCATTAGGATATCTCAGGAACTATAAGGCCGATTGACTTAAAGTTTGGTAGGAGTATTCCTTACGCGGTGTAGAGGTCAGATAGGAACGGATTTTTTGAAACTCCACCCGCAAGGTGGAGGGCGGGGTGATCCCATTTGTGAGCTCACTCATTAGGATATCTCAGGAACTATAAGGCCAATTGACTTGAAATTTGGTAGGAGTATTCCTTACGCGATGTAAAGGTCAGCTAAGAACGGATTTTGTGAAACTCCATCCGCAAGGTGGAGTGCGGGGAGATCCCATTTGTGAGCTCACTCATTAAGATATCTCAGAAACTATAAGGCCGATTGCCTTGAAATTTGGTAGGAGTATTCCTTACGCGATGTAGAGGTCAGCTAAGAACGGATTTTGTGAAACTCCATCCGCAAGGTGGAGTGCGGGGAGATCCCATTTGTGAGCTCACTCATTAGGATATCTCAGGAACTATAAGGCCGATTGACTTAAAATTTGGTAGGAGTATTCCTTACACGATGTAGAGGTCAGCTAAAAACGCTCAAATATCAAAAAATATCAATGAAAATCGGAAACCAAGACTTTTCCAAATTCGCCTCTTTTTCTCTTATTTTAATAACGAAATATTCAAAGATTTGTAATGTGATCATAGGCACATATTTTTGTGCGCTTAAATCGCAAACGCTGCGTAAACCTTACGAGATAGATCAAATGAATGTACTACGGAGTAGTATATCTTCAAATGATCGATATAAAAGTCCGCGATTGTATTTAATTATCTCTAAAGGATATACCACCATCACCATTTTTATCTTTTACATTATTATTAGTATCAATATGCACCCGTGCGAAGCCGGGGCGGGCAGCTAGTATTTTATATAATAAATAAATAATATATCCTCACGCCTTCCCACAAGGGTCCCCGAAGTGGTAGGTAAAGGTGTATAAGTAGTACCCACACCCCCACTTTCCGCCAGAGATATATGTAAATGGGACGACTAATACATACATTCGTCTTTGAATTTCTTCTCAAACATATACCTATGGTATGGTATCAGGGTTTCCTCAAGATGGTTTCCTTCACAGTCAAGCTCGTGGTGTAACTAATCACTGTACTTAGTTCAGAAAAAATATTGGTAGAGTCGGTATTCATACTTGCAGTCTTTGAGTTGCAGGCAACTACTCGAACCACTCGGCCACCAGGGCTTTTTATATTATTTATTATTTATAAAAGTAAAATAGTAACAAAGATATACCTAGTCAGTAAATATGACAACGTATAACCAGACCCATTTAATTGGTTTAAAAACATGTCAGAGAATTGATATAAATTCAATTAAAAAGTATCAAATCTCGTCCTTTTTTAATTATCTCCCAATGGCGTTGGTTCGCTGTTTGCTACCATAAAAACAAATATTGCCGCCAATATCAACAAAACTTTTATTATACCTACATAAATTACCAAGATAAATTTAACAAAGATTTTGCAATTACTGTTCCGTTCAAGGTCAATTATCTGATTATGAATGTATGGCAATAGTGGAATCCAACATGTTTAACCGGTTTATTAACAAACAATTTTCCTTTCGTTGCCTAAATATGGATACTAGTAAAAACTTGTCCTAAACAGATCGATGTCCACATATTACAAGGATGACCTTAGTGACTACGAACAACAGAGACATGTCAGCTGAAGAAGAATGCTCTTGGCTAAATGAGCGAATGTAATAATCGTTTGTAATCGTGCTGATGGCTTCGAGTTCTGACAATTTATTTGCCTCGGATTCGGAAAAAAGTGTCAAGAAAATGAGAGAAAGCCGAAACAAAAACTCGATTATTACCTACTCAAGTACGAGTATGTGACAGTTATATAATACTGTCTTCCTTTTCAAGATGCAAATTGAAGTACTGATTTTCATTTGTAGTGATTGTGTAGTTATGTTTTGTACCGAATTGCGTTCTTATCTTTTTTGGTAGAATTTTTTCAATAGATTTCAAAATAACTTCACGTAACACACGTCTTAGGATTTCTTTTGGACGACTTTATCCATTCCACTCCTGTTCAAAATATATGACTGCTTTAAATAGTCTCAGAAAATAGTCGAAAATTTCGTCGAATTTTAAAAATCGCTTTTACACTTGAAACTAATACTTGTCAACAAACGGGTGGCCAAAACAAACACGTCGGAACATTCACGAATACATGACCCTCTTTACAAGGTTTCCGAAGCGGTGGGATCTGTCTTTCGGTCCATTACTGAGTAGCAGGAAACGATCCTTTTAAAATGTCAATGTCGGTGCAACACATACGTACATATATAACATTGAGTACGCTTACTTTCTTGAAAGGAATCAAAGTGTCTTTTATAAAACACATTTTTTATATAATAATACTTTTTTATCCTTGTCCATATGTCGCCTATCTGGGAGTAAGCGGCTACCAACACCTAGAGACACAATGCAAGAGCCAAGGAATAACTAGCACGTTACCGACGTGCTGAGATGGTTTGGCCATGTCGAGAGAATTAATGATGAACGATTGACGAAAAAAGTGTATAAGGCGAGTTTGAATGAAAGTGTTGGAAGGGGTAGACCTAGACGGACGTTTCTAGATCAAATTAGGGACGTCTTGAAAAAAGGTCAGGTCAAGAGTACCCTAAACCGAAGAGCATGTATGAAGAGAATAATGAAAGTGGACGAAGCGAAAGAAGTATGTAAGAATCGTAGCAAGTGGAAAGAAGTGGTCTCTGCCTACCCCTGCAGGAAAGAGGCGTGATTATATGTATATATGTATGTATGTTACCGACCCACCCCGCAATTGTTTCGCCATACCTATCTTGAAGAACTCCGTTCTGTAGGTACTCTCTTTCTAAGTTCAACAGAGGAGTTCATGCAGACTCTTGTGAAGTTATTTTATGAATCTCGTTTCTGTGGTTATAATTATTTATAGTAAAACTAATAAATGTTTATAATTAGAAATATGTAAGTAAGTTAGGCCACCCCACCCGGCTCTTACAAGGAAGAAGTACAATAAAAAATCTTTTCACCACACGTGAGTATAATTTATTTCACCGTTAGCGGATGTGAAGGTAACTTTATTTTTATTTAATTTTATTATTTTTATATGAATATACCGTATATTCATATCAAAATCATAATACGTAAAGTGTTACATGTAAAATACATTTCTGAATTTCAATTCGAACGTGGTTTAGGACCACATTCAAGAAAACACTAGTCCCGCCTCATTGCCTTAACTTTCCGGATATGCGCAATCAGGTTTGATTTGAATTAAATCATTTAAATAGGACCTTCTAAATTAAAAATATTACTTAGTCCGTATTAAAATAATTGATTAAGACCGGTCACTGTGCTTAATTCACTGTTTTATTCAATTATACCTGTCAACATTAAAGCGACGCGTTTGCGTTAAAGCCCGTAACACACAAAAATATATTATATTAATGAAAAATCATAGCAAGGCGTATTGCAATATATTATCTATACGACACACACGTGACGTAATGGCATATACCGTAATGTATATTATTGCATATTAATATATATTATGGTGTAGCACGACACATCTAACTAGTACCTAAAGTATAAGGCGAAAGTCGCGATACAAATTAAATTAATCACCACTAGTTTGTTTAATATTTTCATCCATTTGGTTTAAGTTTTGGAGCCCCACAGTGCAAGTAACGTATCTAAAGCAGTCATAAGCATCAGTGAAATTTAAGATAAACTAAAGCATTGTTTTCGTATGATATAGCTTGCTATAATTTATATTATAGAACGGTGTATTAAAATAGAATAGAGCGTGTGTGACAGGCTTTATGCAAAGTAACAATATTTTGATATAAACTTTATAAAAGTATAACAAGAGGGATTTTCGACACGACACGCGGCGGCACTATTGACTTCTGATCAGTGCAGATTAAGTGTTGGATAGAAGTGAACGGTTTAAAAAAAAAAATTAAATAAAAATGTACCAAATTATACTACTAATATCTGCAACATTATTTAGTAACAGTTTAGCAAAAGTTTCACGTGAGTATTTTAATTATAATATTATTTTGTATCACTATACTATTATAATAAGGCTGATGTGATAGCAGTTTTTTGCCACCAAATTTTGTAACTCGATTTTTTTTATTATTTTAATGAAACTTTTATTTTCTTCGTAAACTAAATAAATATTTGAATTGATCATTTGGCATGTTCGTCCCTTATTGGAAAAAAGAAACAAAAGCGGTTTACAATCATAATTTTTGTAGTATTTTTTATCTCATAAGGGCGGGTGGATGGTTTCACTTTCGATCTTATAGCTAGCTATCTATACATTTAAAAGTCACACAAAGTGATGTCAATATTACAAAGTTGATCTTAATTTTTGACAGCCTTAACTTCTTAATGTTTTACATTATTATATTTAGTACACTGATTACACCACGAGCTTTACGGGAAGGCGTGAGGTATATTATTTATTATTATTATATTTGTGTCAAGCAGGACAAAAAGAAACAATTTATTACATCCGGTGGTACAATTATATTAAGAGAGCTAACTTAAATGTGGACAACATAATATATTTAATGTGTTTCAGTACCAAGAGTAATAAATTGTTTACCTATAAGGGTTTTCTTTCAGTTTGAATCGTTCCTAGCATTTATATTTGTGATTAAACTTTATAAAAAATACATTAACATTTCAAAATGATATTTTAACGTTTATTTTTAGCCGACTTTATCACGCCATGCCCCGGCTTAAAGCCGGATTGCCTCAAGCAAAAGGCGCAAGAAATCCTTCCCCTTTTCACCAAGGGTATTCCCAGTCTGGGTGTGCAGCCGACTGACCCTTTAGAGAAGGATTACGTAAAATTAGAACTAGCCGGTGGGCTTAAGGTAGAGCTGTTCGATGGAAAAGCCACAGGATTAAGGAAATGCGTTGTTGAAGTAGCCACAATTGAGTGAGTGAAAGTTTTATAATGGAATGATATCTTCATTTAAGAGTTTCAGCTTTGGTATCCTGCGTGGCAAAGCTGCTTGCTTTTTTAGTATGTTTGGGATATCTATTTTTACTTTAAAGAGAAACGATTTATTTTTTTCTAAGTTTGTTAAACTACTGCATCAATAAAAAAATCACCTATGAAAAGCTAAATTAGTCTGGAGTACTATGTAGTTATAATTATTTTAATTTAAAAAATCATTAACATATATTAAAAAATATAAGGCTGAATACGCGATGCAAAGCTAGCCTATTATACTTTGTTTATATTTACAGCCGTAAGAAGTATACAGGTGAGTTGGGTCTACGCTGTAACGTTACAATACGAGGCAAATACAAAGCTTCAGGCCGGATCTTGATCATCACTCTAAAAGGAGATGGCGACGCAAAAATAAAAGCTAGTAAGTTGTTAACGTAGCCATACTGTTGTTTATCGAAGATTATTAGCTTCTATAGCTGTGGTGGCTCTAGTAGTTGTTGCCTGCGATACAAAGATCGCAAGCTTGAATCCCGACAGTACCAATGAGTTTTTCTGAAGTTAAGTACAGTCATTAGTCACACCACGAGCTTTACGGTGAAGGAAAACATCGAGAAGAAACCTGCATAAGTCTGAGAAGCAATTCAAAGGCGTATGTATAGTCGTGCTTCAGTAACGGCGATAGACTTGCTATCTGTCACGTTGGCATCTAAAATATATCTCTGGCGGAAAGTGGGTGTGTGGGTACTACCCTGCCTTCCCCTTCGGGGACTCTTCTGGGAAGGCGTGAGGATACATTAGCTACTGTAAATACCTAAATTTCTTTATTTACCGTCGAGCATGTAATGAGGGACTAACGAATGTCGACAAAATAAAAGAGGTTGTCAGAAATAACAATAAAAAAGCATATAATAATGCACTGAAATAGCAATTATAAGCAATTATTATGCAGCTTTTTCTTCCGCTATGGCAGTGTAGGTAACAGTGTTTTTTTTATAAATCAACTACAGTCGTAGTTGACCTTATCTTACGGATTACGAAGTATCAATGATGATGACGAGATGACGATCATGGTCTTTTTAAGCATAACCTAGTCCATAAAAATCCTTTTATAAACAAACTGCCCTGTTTCAGCCGATGTAATATTGAACGTAAAATATAAGCTGAAGGACGTAGAAAGGGATGGCGTGACGTACGCGGAAGTTCAAGACTACAAAGTAAATCACAAGTTTGGCGGCAGGGTGTCATTTGCTCTCACTAACCTCTTCAGCGGTAACCCTGAGCTCAGTAAGTGGATTCAATATAATTATAATATCATAAATAATAGGCCCGTCTCCTACAATATGTTCGTTGAAAGAAGCATTTATTTTATTATTGGCCCAGCTATGACAAACAGAGGACCCACCGCAATTCAGTCCCTGTCTGTTCCAGAGCCCTTCGTAGTACGATTTCAGAACTTTCTTTTTCATCAAATTTTCACTTTTAATACTTAATTGGAGTTAAACTTGCGACAAATAAACAAATTTGCACTTTTGTGAAATATTTTCTTATTACACAATACCCCCTTTACCTTTATTTTTCGTTTTAAGGGTAAAGACATCTGGGCTCCAGATCCAAAATGTAACCATCACGTCATACGCTCAAAATACATTATTGGATTTATAGGTCTTATTAAGGAAGTATGAGTAAATTTTATATTTTTTTTCAGGTCAAACTGTTTTGGATTTCCTTAATGCAAACTGGGAGCAGATTACCGGCGAGTTTGGAGCTCCCATCATAGATGTTTTAGTTCAATTAGTGGCTTCTGCCATTAAGAATTTCTTCTCTTCCGTGCCCGTGAACGAACTGTTAGTAGATTAAAAGTATTGTTGTTATGTACGTAACTTCGCATGTTGACAGATCGTGTACCTGTACCTGTACTTAGCCATGAATTTTAGGTATAATCCAGATTTAATTTAACAATGATGCTTAATTATCCATATAATCGATATCAAATGAACACCTTTAACAACTTAGGATCTTTTTGTATACAATGTATTTACAAATATTATATGTATGTATATAATACCATTTGCATGAAGAATATGTAAATATTGTTTTACATACCTTGTTTTACTGTATGAAATAATGATGTTATCAACTATATTATGTGATAAATGTTGTTACTTATGTAAATAATCTGCGTATACAAATTTTGAATATGTGAGTTTTGACCAAAAAACTATTTTTAACTCCGAAACACCCGCAGGTTTTTACACAAGACCAGGGAATTTACCATAATAAGAAATTATTAAAGAGACAGAATTCGTAGACTTCGTGAAGTAGAACTCGTGGTGAGACATAAGCGAACCACTCCACCACCATGAGTTGGGTAATGATTGCAATGGCCGGTTATTGTACGGCTCAATACCAAATTTGGATTATTTTTGTATTTTTATTTTTGGTTACCAAAATTTCGATGACAATGTCATCGAAATCTACGAAAATTTTTCATTCGTAATAGACATCGGTAATGTTCTGTATCTATTTGTTCTTATTTAGTGTTGGTATGATCTTAAATTTTTTTAATAATAAAGATGTTTTAACGAATAGATGTTTACTAAAATCCATTGCCATACATAGTATCGCCTAATGTCGAGAGTTATATAATTCAAATATTAAACATAATAATAATCATGTTTTTAATCCCAGATGAATTAATTAACTAAAATCAAGGATGACATTTGATGGCCTTATGTAAAATACGTGCCAATTTTTTTACTATAACATCAAATATTCTAATCTTAGCAAAAGGTCAAGGTGATAATTATTATTAGAAAAAAAATATTAGTTGCTATTTATTCGGTATAGGATTGGCTTCTCCCGGCGTCTCCAACGGTTACCAACTTGATAGTTACCATGTCCGACACTGTATATCAAGAACGATTAACATATTTAAGAGAGGTAGGGCATAACGGGTTTCCCGTTCGAATTCGGAGCTGCCCGACTGGGGCAGGAACTGCACCTTATAGAAGTCCGTAGCCAATTAACACAATTATTTGTGTTGTGTTCCTACGCGGTGAATTAGGTTTCTAGTAATGAGCTCGTTGGGGAGGGGGGAGGATTGTTAAATAATGGGATTAATCCCTCTGCTGCCAACACAGTATAACTCTCCGAACACAGAGTAGCAACGTGCAAGTGATACTTCAGTATTGTAAGCGTAAATAGGCTGCGGTAACCGTCTTCCATCGGGTGGGCCGTATGCTTGTTTGCCACTCTTGTTGTATAAATAAAAAATTGATTACATTTAAAAGGCATTTAGATATTCCTGCAACGTAATAAAGTTCATGGTTTTCTTAAATTCAGAAAAACAAATTTCAGTGCCAGTTGCTATATTGTCTTTGCAGGCATTTTGTCCGAGGCGGATCTGGTAAAGCTAACAGCTAATTTCAAAATCTACTTTAATTAATATTAATAATTTTAATGGCGATTATTGAAGCTTAAAACGATTGAGCTACACTCAATAAGACTGCCTACTTATTGCGAAACTGAATTATCAGCAATTAGTTATGCTCTATGCTCTACATACAATCAACACCACAATTGGCTTAACTACTTCGAATCTAATTTACTTACTAATCTAATAAACTTTGTGAATCAATAAAAAAACACACTCACTTGCAAAAACGAATACGGAAACGTGAATTCTCCCCATACTATGTCTTTGATAAGGCCTGTAAATGAAAAATATCGTTTTAAATCTTATAGCGGGTACCTTTGAACCCTACAATATATTTTATATATATATATATATATATACTGTAGGTATACGAAGCCGTGGTGGCCGAGTGGTTCGAGCAGTTGCCTGCGACGCAAAGGTCGCAAGTTCGAATCCCGACTGTACCAATGAGTTTTTTCTGAACTTAAGTATAGTGATATAGTCACACCACGAGCTTTACGGTGAAGGAAAACATCGAGAGGAAACCTGCATACGTCTGAGAAGAAATTCAAAGGCGTATGTATAGTCGTGCTTGAGTAACGGCGATGGACTCGCCATCTGTCACGTTGGCACCTAATATACCTCTGGCGGAAAGTGGGTGTGTGGGTGGGTATTACCTATACACCTCTGCCTACCCCTTCGGGGACCCTTGTGGGAAGGCGTGAGGATATATTATTATTATTATTATTATTATATATATAAATATGATTTTAAGCTTTGATTATAATTAAATTTTATTTTTAAATTATGGACTACAAGTCTAATTTACTAACTAGTATTTTTTTTTTTTTGGAAATGTGTAAATATATATTTGAAAGCTCGGTAGCCCAACAGTGATACGCATGGCGTTTTTAGGCAAAGGCAACTTATCATCGAGGCCTCATAACTATTTTATTCCTTAGAGATATAAAGAAAGCATTTCAATTTGTTTTAATAAAAAAGTGTTTATAGAAATAGATAACAAACATATTTTTTTATAACTTTTAATCTTGTTTTCTAAAGTTGTTAGCAAGTTATCTTGTTCTCTATCTGCCACCATGTTACCATAAATATATCTCCAGCAAATAAGGTGAGTGAATAAGTAGATACTATACTAACAGGTTTGGATATGTGATTATCATTAAAATTATTGTTATTATGTTTAATATGATTGTGAACTTTTCTTAATACATATAATTCAAATAATGTCAAATGTATTTTCAACGTACCAAGCGTAAGAGATTAAACTAGATACGTAATAAGATGATCTCGTTGACCTAATGCCGTGTGTGTGTATGTGGAATAATACCTTGATCGGTGTACCAGAAAAGTGAATTAAATCAACTTTTGACCTAATTTTTCAACCAAATGTACAGTAAATGAGCTATCTCGTGACCAATGTTTTTAGGATAATATAATAAACTCGTAAAACTGTTTATTTATTAAGTACTCGCTTTCGTCATTATAAACATTGGGCGGCGTTGTACTAATTTTATAACTTGTAAGAACATACTGCGACACAAAGGTCGCAGATTCGAATCCAGACTGTACCAATGAATTTTTCAAAACTTAAGTAGGTACAGTGATTAGTCACACCACGTGCTTTACGGTGAAGGAAAACATCGAGAGGAAACCTGGGTACGTCTGAGAAGTAATTGAAAGGTGCATGTATCGTGCTTGAGTAACGGCGATGGAGTCGCCATCTGGCTCTCTGGCGGAAAGTCAGTGTGTGGTTACTACCTATACACCTCTGACTACCCCTTCGGGGACCCTTGTGGAACGGCGCGAGGATATAGATATCAGAACATGACATTTTATTTAATTACATAAGTATACAATTAAACATAATAGCCTTCATATCAGCCAGCCATATCCAAAACCGTTTATATTGAGAATTGAAATGTAACTCTTTATATCCTCACTCCTTCTCACAAGGGTCCCCGAAGGGGTAGGCAGAGGTGTATAGGTAATACCCACACACCCACTTTCCGCCAGAGGTATATTAGGTGCCAACGTGACAGATGGCGAGTCCATCTAACTAACTAAGTAAGATAACTAAGATAACTTAGTAACTCTTTCATACTTGATTTTATATCATAAATCAAAAAATATGCTTTCACAAATAATTATTATGTTCTGTGTTGTAGAAATACCACGAATGCAAATCCAATGCTAACTACACTTCGATATTCAATCAATCATGTCGCATTTTCAGACTTCTGTTAACACTTTATGTATTTTCAATGGTACTATTTCGTTTATGCACAAAGCTCTTTTATATGTTAGCATGCACAGAAAACTTTAAGCTTATGTGGATTTATTATCATACATGCAGCATTACATTGCTTCGTTAAATTATCAAAAAAAATACTCAATATTTGTATAACAAATAGTAATTATGTTTCTTCTAATTGTAAAAATTATTGTCGCGACATTGCAGTAAAAATACGTCATAATAATTTGCGGTAGGTTGTTACTCACCAACTGGAAAGTCGAATGGATAGATCAGATAAAAAAACTCCGACATAAAACTGAAAGGGTGAAATCCGTCCTCCAACCTGAGGGTCGGTATCAAATAGGTTTCTTTTTGCGGCAGTCCACTAAATCTTATTCTAGTCCCATCCTTCGCCTCGAACCAATCTTCGACGTAACTAGCTCTTACATTACTCTCGGTTACTATCAAATTCTGTGTACTATTAAGACTTTCATTTGGCTCTTTAAAAACGTCTTTAGTTATTGGAATGACTTGAATAGTTTTTGTCGGAGTAGTAGTAATAGTTGACGTTATTTCAGTCGTTTTTGTAGTCAAAATAGAATCCGGTTTTTGTTGACGGCGTTCTTCTTTTTTTGCATTCATTAAATTGTGATATTTTTCTAACCATGCTTTCATGGCTGTTGAATTTGATGTCCCAGCATCTCGTTTCTTCCACAAACTACCAATTTCAAGTCTGTCCGGATAATTTATATCGCGACTAATATCTTCCATATCCTGTGATTTCACTGTGTCCCTAGTATTTGCCTTGAATGTTGATTCCACGCAATTGTCCCAAACTAAAGGCAATGGCTCCGAGGGAAAAGTCCCTATTTCTACTGCCGCGTTTTGATCTGTAGATGAAAGTAATTCGAAATTTCCTTCAAATCTATCTTCATATTTTTTATTCGTCGATTTCTTGTTTTCTGACGGTAAAAATGTGGAGATTGCTTGGAAATTCCGTGGCCGTAAGTAAATCGGTATGCTAGAATCGAGGACATTCAGATTGCTTCCGGAGGAGGCCACCGGCGGCGCTTCCGACGACGTCCGGATTTGTCGAGTTTCCAAAGCAAAAACTGTCGCCGTTGGAGCACTTATTGAATTTGCACTTGCTGGGAGCGAAGTGGTTACGATTGAAATTGGATTGATGAGGAATATTACGAGAACTGGAGCAATCATCATAATTACATTGTATGACTTTGCACGTTATGTTAAATATAAAAAATTTAAGTAGTAGGATACTGTTGTTGGTTGGTATCGGCGAACGACTGGGCCAGGGCGTGCGCGGACAGGGGATTTGTAGCACTTAGCAGTCTGCCCACCGACGTTGCACAATCGTATCACGACGGCTCTACTGTACCTTTACTGGATTATTCCAAGTGTAGTCACCCCGAAGGAATTTTTTAATTAGATATTGTAGCTTTAATTTTTTTTAGACTATGTATTCTTTTACGGTTTTTTTAGTATTCATTATTAGAGCTGGAGGATTCAATTACACACTTGTCAAGATTGCTTGTAGTCTTGGAAATAATATAATAGTCGTGGCTGCTGAGTGGTTTAAATAGTCGCCCGCAAAACAAAATATTGCAGGTTCGAACCCCAGCGGTCTGTACCAAAGAGTTCTTTTGATCTCAACAGTACAAATTTGAACAGTAATTTATTAGATTCAGATCACAGCTTTGCACAGTAATCTATTACACCCCAAGCCAGTTAAGGAAAGCATCATGAGGAAACCAGCATACGATTAAGACGATATGCAATGGTTTGTGTATAGCCGTGCATATGAAACAGTAATGGACCCACCACGTGTCACGCTGGCAACCAAATATGTATCTGGCGAAAAGAGGGTCCTGTTACAGTTTTGCCTACCCTTTTGGGGACTTCAGTTAAAGCTGCAGGTAATTTTTATCATTTTTGTAATTAATATGAAGGTGACTACATAAGCCACTCGGCAACCACAGATCTAGGTTAAAGAAAAAAATAAAGCTAATTCTTCTGTGCCCTTAACCTAACACCCCGGTCTTGTGTGTTTTACTTATTAATAATAAATAGAATTATACAATCGCTTGTTAGAAAGCTTTAAGGAATCAGATTAAATATAAAGCCAGGTAAGCCCTGGGATTATCCCAAAAAGTATGGTAAGCATGTTAATTAATGAACTGTCGTACTGAGACATACAAACTGTACCTACTTACTTAGAAATTTTATTGTCTTTAAATGCGATACCGGCTTTAAGATATTTGATTATATCAAATATAATTTTCAAAGATAAATGGACCTTTATGGTGAATATGATTATATATATTAATCGTTATCAACCCTTGATACGAAAAACATGTAAAGACGAGTTGCTCAACGGCTAAACACACCTATGTACTTACAATATAATTAAATACTTAGATAGCATCACGCGGTGTCCCTCATGGGGTAAGCAGAGAGAGCTAAGTGCAATTTACCTCTAGATTTAACAGATATAAGATATTCAATTATTATTTTCCTATTTGCAAAGCTACTGGCGTGAACAAGGGTGTGATTATTAAGATGAAATAGGCATGTTACATTGTTGAAACAGATATGAAGAATACATTCCATACTCAACACTGTTGCGGCTCAAACCGATGTCTTCTCATGTTCACTGAACGAATTCACGAAGGCCACTTACAGCATATTTTGCGTGACGGAATAACTTAAGTTTAGGATTAAATATATATGTACATAATTTTAGGATTACTTTATTTTATTTGTGACGACCGTCTGGTCTAGTGGTTAGAGCTCCTGACTGCGAAACTTGGGGTCGCGGGTTCGAATCCCGCTGAGGGCAGATATTTGTGTGATGAACACGAATATTTGTACCTTAGTCTTGGATGTCCTATGTATTTATGTATATATCTATCTATATAAGTAAATATATCGTTGTCTAGTTACCATAACACAAGCTTTGCTTAACATGGGACTAGGTCAATTTGTGTGGAATTGTCCCAGGTATTTATTATTATTATTATTATTATTATTATTATTTTTCTACACTATTGTATTAGGTTAACCTGTAAGGATAGTTGTAAGCATAATAAATAAATAAATAAAAAAATTAATAAATTCCAACTACCTAGTCATGAATCAAATATAAAAAAATAAACCGACGAGCATAAATAAAAGACTGATTCAGACGAAGCGATGGAGGTCTAGAGAGAATTGGCGCTCTACTCTATCTGCCTACCCTGCGAGGTACTCGGCGTGATGATATTTCTGATATGTATTTCATTTTTATTATTTCCTTTAAAAAGTGCGTGATTTTGCACCCTTTTCTAATCTTTAGTTAAACACGCAAATTTAATCCGACTTTACTGTACTGAAAATATTTGCCAACAGCTTACGAAGACATCGCCTATTTGTGCCGGATAAAACCGGATTTGCAAGCATCGATCCCATTTGCCTTGCACCCATCCATACATACAAGTTGAATTCTGCACCTTGTTTGAATTATTCATACCACTTGCCTACGCAGAGGGTACACATAGTATTTGGCGTGCATTCGTGCATAATGTATACTTTGCACTAGTTCAATGCTTTGACAATTTAAGACTTATCTGTTATTTGTAACATAAACTTGTGAGGAGTTTAGTACATTTGCATGAGAATAAGCATTTAACCAGAATGGTGACTGCACTGAGCTTGTATGTTATCGACTATAGATATTATAAATGTATTAGTAATATGTTTTTGTAATCTGATTTGATAATAGCGTATCTTCATGCCTTTCCAAAAGGGTCATCGAAGGGGTAGGCAGAGGTACGGCCCAGCCAGTATCTAAGTTTCCTCTTGATGATTTCATTCGTAAAGCTCGTGATCAGCTGCTAATCACTGTATATTCGTACTCGCATCCTTATGTTACTGAGTGAGAATTTTTTATCTCACAATGTTATCCCAACCTTTTACCAACTACCATTCAAACTTTTATTGAGAGTAGCAACATTCACGCAACGAAAGACCATTAGCAGCTTATCACTCTTGAGTGTAATATTATTTTGATTCATGCAGGCGTTTTCGAAAGTTGAATGAAATCTACGAACTACCAATATGTCATTACGTTGTGATTTTAAATCAATTAACTAAGACAGTAATAAAAAAATACGGAATTATACTATACAAATAGTATAATTATAATTATCCGTTACGGCCAGGGTCCCAGTCCAGCCCAGCTCCCTTGCTCGCGATCCAGCAACGCCCTAAGCCGAGGTTCGTACCCCACAGGGGGTGCCCTTAGCTGTGTTGCTTAGTACTTAAGTGCCTGGCTGGAGGCCTAGGTCTCTCCATTGACCGGTTAAGTAGCAAACGTTGCCGGAACTCACGCTACGAGAGACAATACAAAAAAAATATCCGTTAGGGACTCGGAGTGATGATATGTATGTATACTATATAAATTATTCTTTATACATAGGTATGTATTAACCAGTATTATAAATTTAAGGAGCATTTAAAGAGCATTGTATATAATATGTATTAGGTAAATCGCTCAGGAACAGCTGCATATGTACGTAATACCGGCACTAGACATGTGACAGCAATTTGAATACCGTAAACATCGCGGTTGAAGTCTCAGCCATTCCTAAGCATTTCTCAAAAAAATCTCTGACTGAAATGACTAAAGTGCCTAGCGAAGCTCAGAGCAATATGCACTGTAAATGCAAAGGTGTGAAAAGAGTGAAGTAACTTTTTCCCGTGACAGGATAAACGAGGCCGCTCGACCGCTATAAGGTAGCACGTGTACGTTGTGTCAACATTCTGGCTTTTCTTTTGGTTGAGGTTTTCCGAGATATTTTTTAAAAGGTAAATTGACTAGTCGCAGGTGGTTGAAGGGAAACGGGTCAGCGGGTCTTGGTGGCGTGTCATGTTCATGTGTCACCAGGGCTGGATTAGAATGTCAAGCAAAGAAGTTTTCTGAATTTATGTTCTGCGAAATTACTTTTCATACAATTTACAGTTCAATAAGTAAGATACCATACATACACTATACTTTGAACTCTATAAAACTACGAAATATTCGGCTTAAGCGGTGCATTTAACGGTTTGATTAAAAGTTAAGTTTTTCATAACATTCATACAGAGATATTTGAAGGCTTGAGGATGTATATATTGGGAACAATATATTGAGGATATCCTCACGCCTTCCCAAGAGGATCCCCGAAGGGGTAGTCGTGTGTATAGGTAGTACCCACACACCCACGGTGCTAAAATATTCCTCATTACTGTAAATTTATTTGTGAAATATGCTCAAAGTAATGCGCAGCTTTATTCTAATCCAACTCCGTCCCTGGTGCATCATATTTCTATTAATTACTCCGTCAACTGGGGCGCGTCCCATCTTTCGAGGTGGGCAGCGTCTTGTGGAATATTGAATGAATTTCTTACCTTCCAACTTTTAAAGCTGCATACAAATTTATTTCTATATGCATGTACGTGAGTTCTGCAAATTTAATTATTCGCTTACTGCCCATCTGTCACATTTTAACGTGGCAAAAGAGATATCTTGTTGGTTTATTCTTGTTTTCACTACATCATTTGCTAGCATTATTGCTTTATTGCCGTTTTCCGCTTTAGCGTTAATAAATTTATAATTTTGGACGTATCTATTATTGTGCTGGCATGTTTTTTTTACACCTTTACTTGCCTTTACCTTGGTGGATAGATATGAAGTTATTATAGGTTACGTTGGAAGTTACCTGATCAAGTATACAATCAATAGTAAGGTCTAGTATTTAATTAGGATCTTCGAGCTTGACCTCAAGTCGTCTTGAGTGCCCTTTCCGCCCCTTTAGCAATAATAAACATCAGTCAGACGCCTAGAGTCCACTTGATACCCCTCTTGGGACTCGCACACGAATGTTGCCTTAACGATATGCCCCTTACGTTTTTATTTTCAGTTGAGTGTTTGGATCGTCCAAGTGATTTTCTCACCGTTGCAAAAGTACGACGGCTTTTGTATAATAAGTTTCTTTTCATGTTTACTTAGGCGCCACTTCTCTATAAACTTTTCTTCATCCAGATTCACCAATGAATAAGATAAACAATATTTGAACGAGCTAATCTTTGGAACTACTAATCCGAAAATATGTTTGAAATTGATAATCCGCTTATTAAGTAAGGCTATATATAACTATACAACCACGTGGAAAAATCAGATTTAACGTGGGTGAAATCACGGGGCACTTCTATGGTTAAATGAAGCAATTTAATTATAGATCTGCCTTAGCCATGTTCATACTAGTAAATATGTGGAAATAATCGTTAATTGTTTCCGGACTTCCTCTTAAGGAAGGATGTAGTTACCTCCCGGGATGAAGTGAGGATGCAGCCGATCACGTGTCATCCTACCACAATGTCGCGTCTTCCGTTTGAAGCCTAATGAGATGGAAACTAATACCCGACTGCTGTAATGGGATGGCGCTAGTTGTATGATATTTAGAATCGAGTATTCATTTGTGCTTTTTTTTAAGATTCTGTGACGTTATATATCCTAAGCACTACAATGAGGGATTCGGCGTAATGATAGTATGTATGTATTTTCATAGACAGTCGTTGTTTTTTGGTAGTAGTTTTTAAGAGTCATGGTAACTAAAGGGTAATAGTTGTCGCCTGTTAAATAAATATTGCAGGACCAAACCCCAGGCGGAATGTAGCAATGAGTTTTACTGCATTTAATTGCTTTATCATAACACGAAAGGGTCTTTCGCAGCAGTAAAAGAAAAATGGTAGAAATTCAGACTCATTGTAATTCAAATATTCAAAATTGCTTTAGATACGGTCTAGTGTCTGATTAGTAGATGTACTAGACAGACATTAAGGCAATTACCATTTTATCTATTCATCAAAATGGGTTTCAAGCAAGGATAACATAATACGTGTGATAACATATATAACACGTAACATTAAAAAAATATGTACCCAAATTATTCTTCATTTAAAGGAAATCGCAGCAAACGCAAATATTATTTTGTAATTTATATTACGGACTCTAAAAAATAACACATATATATTTCAGATTTCAGACATATAAATAGCTGTATAAATTTACTTCAATACGAGCACGCGTTTGCATAAACAGGGCACTGTACTACATTCCTTAGCGTTCGTATACGCAAGCGGTCAAGCTAGCCTAAAGAGGCTATCTGCGATAGTAAATGTGACGTCATTCTTGTTCAGGAGTCCAAATGGCTAATCGATGCAGCGGTTAAACTTCCACACACTTTGCAAAACGACCGAAAATTTATAGGCAATATCCAACTCAATGCGATCCTCCGTTTAATTTCCAAGATTGCATTAAATTGTTTTAGTTGTTATTGCCTAAGTGCCTTTCCGGATAAGTGCTTCTGGTTTTATTGGTATTGTCAGCAGATGTAACGGACGATTCCTCATTATGGTGAAGGTTTGATCCTCGCTCGCGGCAATTTCCGTAACTCGAAATTTTTGTCCTTTGAAATTTATCGAAATATATTTATATCTATGTAGGATTAAGGAGGTTAATTTCGATGAAATTGTTGTTATTAAGAAATGGATATCAATTATTTTATGAATCTATATATATATAGGAGATCCCATTTGCGAACTGACTCATCACGAAATCTCAGGAACTGTAAGGCCGATTGACTTGGAATTTGGTAGGAGTATTCCTTACGCGGTGTAGAGGTCAGCTAAGAACGGATTTTGTGAAACTCCAGCCGCAAGGCGTTAAATAAAAAAAAACAGGTTTTTCATTTCCATTACTTCTATTGCGCGTAATACAAATGTCATCTGGGAAAAACAATTGTCGTTCTTCACTTGCGTTTTAAAAAAATAATTCGATTCAATGTTAATTATTATTTAGATTTTATTTTTTTTTTTCTTTTTGAGTAATCGATTATTTATACATATTTTAACCAAGTGTTATTTGTGTGTCTTTTATAATAATTTAAATTTGTTATTAATAAATTTAATTTATTTATTTCAACCCATAAACATCGATGATGCTCAAATATAAAACAATATTAATCGGATTATACCATAGACGATAACAAGTAAAACTGGCACGTACCATAGATTGATTATGGCGCGAAATACAAATGTCATCTGGAAAAAACAATTGCGAGAGTCGTTCTTCACTTACGTTTAGTAGAGTCGGGTCGGGCAATTTTTGTGTTTTTTTTTTCAGTTCGGATACAGTAACTATCTTAGATCGAATCCGCAATAAAGATATTCTCAAATCAACGGGTGTGAACGGGGGTGTGATTAAAAATACGAAGAAAGGCATGTTAGGTTGGTTTGAACATATACAAAGATTGACGAAACAGATATACAAAGCGAAATTGTGTGCAAGAAGAGGCAGAGGAAGACCACGTTCCAACTACCTGGATCAAATCGATCGGACTCTCAAGGACGGGAACGTCAAGAGTACTCGAAACCGACGAGCATGAATTAAGAGACTGATGAATGTGTACGAGACGCAAGAGGTATGGTCATCGTTAGGGACTTGGCGTGATGATATGTATACAATTCTTTACCCTTATGGTAATAAGGCAAGAAATCTGTTGTAACGATATTCACAACACTCTATAACTTCTAGAAGACAACTGTTGTATTCTCTGTGACACACCGGTCCTATCCTGGGTTAATTCAGCTAATAATCTATCTCTGTGCCTTATTTCATCCAATACCGTTCTGTAATTTTTGCAAGCAATATATATTCTTATACTTTTGTAATGTTCGTAGGTAACACGTGAACGTACTGTGTTTGTCGTTTAATCGCTTTGCTTTGCTAATAATTTAACTATATGTATTGGTTTTTATGTTAACTATTTATTTTTTATACTTATAATATGCATCTATATTATAAGGCTTTTCTTTTATTTAATCTTCTATAAATATAAAAATGAATGTTTGTCCTTTATTATAGAATCGTAAACGGCTGGACCGATTTTAATAAAATTTTCCGTGTGTCTTGAGGTGGTTTCGAGAATGGTTTAGATTCACAATTGGACCCGATAGGTGGCGCCACTGGGTCCATGGCTTTTATTTTTTTCACCCCAGCAAAGCTGGGCGGGACAACTAGACTATATCAATAAATATATAGAAGATCCCATTTGTGAACTCACTCATCACGAAATCTCAGGAACTATAATGCCGATTGACTTGAAATTTGGTAGGAGTATTCCTTACGCGGTGTAGAGCTAAGAACGGAACCAAGTGTTATTTGTGACTTTCATAATAATTTAAATTGTTTCACCCATAAACATTGATGATGTTCAAATATTAAACAATATTAATAACAATCATGTAACGGAAACCAAGATTATTCGAAATTCGCCTCTTTATCAATTAGCTTCGTATAGAATATTTATTGCATACTAGCTGTGCCTGCGACTTCGTCGGCGTGGACGGCATTTTTATCTTTCGTAAAAATTGTTTCATTGTTCAATAAAAAGTATCCTATGTTACTTCTTATACCTCCAAGAATATGTGTAATTTTTTTTATGATGATCGGTTTAGTAGTTTTTACGTGAAAGCGTAACAAACAAACTTACATTCACATTTATAATATTATATATATATATATATATATATATAAGTTAGGATAGTAAGGATTGTTACAAGTAATTGATAACAAGTAAAACTAGCGCGTACCATAGATTGATTATGACGCGAAATACAAATGTCATCTGGGAAAACAATTGCGAGAGAGTGGTACTTCACTTGCGTTTAATTTGTTGCAAGAATTCGATTGAAATTAAGTCCTTTCCGCTGTCTGTTCGCTTAGATCTTTTAAGCTATTCCGCGGATTTCAATGCGGTTATAAGCAATACATAAAGTGATTAGAGAGGAAGGTTTATATTATATGTTTAATGAATAAATAAATATATCTTAAAATGATCGATAAAAATGTCTGCGATAATATTTAATTATCTCTAAAGGATAACCCACCATAACCATTTTTATCTTTTACATAGTATTAGTATTAATATTGCACCCGTGCGAAGCCGGGGCGGGCAGCTAGTTGACTTCGACAATAGTCGGCAACGCAGACCATAACCTGGAGAAACCGCTTATCATCGGGCTAGCCGCGAATTTATTTAGATCTTAGTTGTATAAAAATATATATGTTACCTAATACCTACATATATATTTTTAGGTAGGTAAGTACCTATATCTGATAAGCCGATAAGATATAGTTGAATTATAGCATTAACGTAGGTACATAATAACATTAATATGGTAACCGGTCCGCTATCACACAGACACAATACCACGAACAATTGACCGGTGCTATGTTGAATAGTGGACATATAGAAAGGATAAGTGAAGAAAGATTGACGAAACAGATATACAAAGCAAAAGAAAGGCAGAGGAAGACCACGTTCCAACTACCTGGATCACATCGATCGGACGCTCAAGGACGGGAACGTCAAGAGTACTCGAAACCGACGAGCATGTATGAAGAGACTGATGAATGTGGACGAAGCGAAAGAGGTATGTAAGTCTAGGGGAACTGGCGCTCTATACTCTCTGCCTACCCCGTTAGGGACTCAGCGCGATGATATATGTGATAATAAGGGTACGAAATAAATAAGCTACATTAATTTGAATACCCACTGAAACCTGTTTTGATTCCTATTTACGTCTTTGTTCCAATAGATCGATAATAAATGGACATTGACAACGGTTGGAACAAACATGAAAACGTAATTTAGAAGTCAAACATCCGAAGTTCGCCGCAGGAGTCAGATTTAATTAGAGTTCACTAAGACGTTAGGGCAACAACTAAAGGTTGCCCTAACGTCTTAAATGAAGAATGCCCTAAATGAAGCTACGGTGCCGTACTTTAGCGGACTTTCACGCTATTCTGATGCTAAGACTGAAAAAGGCTTACATTTATACAAGCGAATAAGAGGTTTACACGAGCAATTGGAAATAAAGTTGTTAGGTTAGAACAAACTTATTGTGGCAAAGAAGCCGTGGAGGCCGTGTGGTTCCAGTAGTTGCCTAAGACACAAAGATCGCAAGATCGAATTCCGACTGTATCCATGAGTTTTTCTGAACTTAAGAACACCAAGTAGTCACACCACGAGCTTTACGGTGAAGGAAAACATCGAGAGAAAACCTGCATATGTCCAAGAAGCAATTCAAAGGCGTATGTACAGTCGTGCTTGAGTAACGGCGATGGACTCGCCATCTGTCACGTTAGCACCTAAAATATATCTCTGAAAGTGGGTGTATAGGGCAGAGGGGAGGTGTACCTATGGGTACTACCTATACACACCTATACACCTCTGCCTACCCCTTCGGGGACCCTTATGGGAAGGCGTGAGGATATATTATTATTATTACATTAAAATTATTATATATTGTGTTTACTCAACCGTACCAGCCTTTGGCCAGTACTCTGTACACCCTATTCTTCCATTAGTAGCCTTAGTTGAAATATGAAACTCTCACGCGAACAAAAGGTATGTAATACAATTAAAGTTGCTTCAACAAGGCTTACGCTTACAAAGTATTAACAAGATTAGGAACAACAAACTATGTTTAATAAAATCTTTGTTAAATTATTGGAAATTTAATACTTGACGTAATACATAACGACGATTTGTTTTGAGTAGGGTTACTTTAATAATATAAAAAAAAATTACTTACTGTTTTGTTGCTTTTTCTTTGAAGACAATTTTCTGAACAGGCGGTAGCTTAGGTATATAAGCTTACTAGCTGGGCCCCGCGGTTTTAGGACTCCCGCTCCGGCCGCCGTACCGAGTAGACGTGTGCTCCCACCGCTCCCGCGCTCTGCGCCCGCTACGACCGGCAGAAGCCATACCCAATGTAGTTCGTAACGATAGATATCGTTCCGCCCTCGGCGGTACTTTGATCTACTACAGGAAGGCCTTGCACTGCATACCCGTCCAACCTCCAACCCTCACCCACATAGAGACCTCGATCTGTCGGATAGGATTGACCGGCCATCAGTCGATCACGATAGTCTCAGCCTATTGCTCCCCTGTCAATACATCGGCAGATATCAAAAATGATATCAAGGCCCTTACCAACCTAAGTAGCTCGGTTATTAGCGCGGGTGACCTGAATGCCAAGAGCGATGCTTGGAACAGCCGCTCGCGTAATAACAGGGGACGCCAGTTGGAGGACCTCAGTGGGCTCCTCCAATTCGACGTCATTGCACCCATGCACCCCACCCACTACCCTGCCAATATTAACCACCGACCGGACGTACTTGACATCGTGATCCTCAAGAATGTGAACCTTCGTTTGCACTCAATGAGGTCTGACGACAGACTAGACTCAGATCACAGACCTGTAGCACTAGCGCTCTCCCCCCGATTAGGCCCCTCTGACACAGGTCGCCCCCTACCTCAGAAAAAGATAACAGACTGGAGGAAATTAGAGGAACTCCTCAAGTCCCCTTCATCTGTTCACTTAGATAGTATCCCGCCCCACATAGAGTCGGCAGCCGACACTCAAAAGGCGATCGATTCCCTCACAGCTCACGTACAGTCAGTCGTGGACTCCTGCTCGCGACAAGTTCCGGTGACGGAAGATCATCGCTGGAAACTTCCAGACGACGTGCGTGAACTGGTGACGGAAAAGAATGCCGCACTCCGAGCCCATCGAGCTCAACCGACTGTAGCGAACCGCACCTTCCTGTGGTCACTCCAGCGCAAGCTGAGATACCGCATGAAGGACCTACGTAACGCTCGCTGGAACAATTTCCTAGGGGAGCTTGAACCAAGTCACATGGCCTTCTGGCAACTCCAACGTAAACTCAAATCTGACCTCACCGCGCCCATGCCTCCTCTCACTCGTCCGAATCAAGGGCCCACCTTTGACGACGACGAGAAGTCCGAGTGCCTGGCCGACAGTCTCGAGGCTCAATGTACGCCCAGCTCCCTGCCGGTAGACCAGCGACACCTCGAGAAGGTGGACGCCGAGGTCGAAAGCAAACTGTCCAATCCACCCTCCGAACACCCGGATCACCCCATAGCCCCAATCACGGTCGATGAAGTCCGGAAGGCGGTCGATGGTCTCCACCCTAGGAAATCTCCTGGCCCCAACGGTATCCCTAATAGAGTCATCAAACTTTTCTCCCCCTATCTGATAGTTTTGCTCACTGCCATCTTCAATGCAGCACTGAGCAACAACTTGTTCCCCCAATCCTGGAAAAGTGCGACGGTCATAGGTATTCCTAAGCCGGGGAAACCCAAGACCGAAGCCTCCAGTTACCGCCCTTTCAGTCTCCTCATCGTTCTCGGCAAAATATACGAGAGACTTGTCTATAATAGATTAAAGAGTTTTGCTGACTCTGAAAAAGTAATTCCAGATCAACAGTTTGGCTTTCGAACCAAACACTCGTGTGTCCAACAAGTCCACCGTATAGTGGAAGACGTCAGTAGCGGCTTCCAACGCGGATATCCCACGGGTATGCTCCTCTTCGACGTGGCAAAGGCATTCGACAAGGTCTGGCACAACGGCTTAATATACAAGCTGTACCAGTTGGGCGTGCCGGACCGTCTCGTACGCATAGTGCGGGACTTTTTGTCGAATCGTTCCTTTCGCTACAGAGTGGAGGGCACACTCTCTTCCCCTCGTCCCATACGAGCAGGAGTCCCGCAAGGCTCCGTGCTCTCCCCTCTTCTATTCACGCTGTATACGAGCGATTTTCCCACCCTTAGAAAGGTCAAAAGCGCACTATTCGCCGATGACACGGCCATATACTGCAGAGGTATATCCCCCGAGGCGATTCGCGGCTAGTGCTCCAAAGCCGGTTCCTCCGGAGAGCCACAGGTGCCCCGTGGTACATGAGAAACAGTCAACTTCATGTTGACCTAAAAGTCCCCACGATCAAACAGTTTATGAAAAAACTGTCGAAACGCCATTTCGATTCTGCTGAAAATCATCCCAACCCTCTCGTCGTATCGGCCGCCCGATACACACCCTCCCTTATATCGAAAATAAGGCGCCCAAAACATGCCGTCATCGAACCGGATGACGACATAACGGTCCTCCAGGACGCCCGACGACGACACAAAAACGACACTACACAAAACCGACCATTGTTCCGTCCTCGCCGGCGAGGCTCGACGCGAATAAGCCGTAACGTTCCCCCCAGACTCTCGCAAGTGCCAGCCCGAGCCGAGCCAGTAGCGCAAATCCCCTCCCCAAATAACTAAATAATAATAAAATACCAGACCAGCCCAGCTCCCTTGCTCGCGAACCAGGAACGCCCTAAGCCGAGGTCCGAACCCCACAGGGGGTGCCATTAGCTGTGTTGCTTAATACTTAAGTGCCTGGCTGGAGGCCTAGGTCTCGCCATTGACCGGTTAAGTAGCAAAAGTTCCCGGAACTCACGCTACGAGAGACAATACAAAAAAAAAACCACGAGGTAAAGGGGACAAATAAGTATGGCGCCCGCCTATGCAGGCTTGTGACAGTAAGGGTATCATACTCTTCTCCGGGTATGTTTTTTACTCTCTGAGGAAAACCTCAACGGAGAATTAATATGACAACTTGTAAATTTGAACAAACTCCCTTAAAACAGTCCGAGAACTGTTGAATTCCTAAAAGGTAGCCGTGGGCAATGACAGAATTCCTCTCTTTTCATCTCTTTTAATCTCAGTCATCCTCTTCAATACTATTAAATATTACACAATGATAGCACGAGTTACAAAATGTTCAACTAACGGAGCAGATTACACTACGGAATCTTAGTTTCAAACATCCGCGATACTTGCTTTGCTTAATTTATTGTAATGAGATGGTGTAGTACGTCGACGTATTTTGAGGTATTATAATATAAATATATATATTATTAATATATATAAGAGAGGTAGGGCATAACGGGTTTCCCGTTCGAATTTGGAGCTGCCCGACTGGTACTGCCCCAGTATACAGTACCCAGGTACAGCCCCATAGAAGTCCGTAGCCAAATAACACAATTTATTGTGTTATGTTCCTACGCGGTGAATAAGGTTTCCAGTAATGAGCTCCTTGGGGTGGGGGGAGGATTGTTGTATTGTGTTGGCAGCAGAGGGATTAGTCTCATTATGCTGCCAACACAGTACAACTCTCCGAACACAGAGTGGCAACGCGCAAGAGATACTTCGGTATTGTAAGCGTAAATAGGCTGCGGTAACCGTTTTCCATCGGCTGGGCCGTATGCTTGCTAGCCACTCTTGTTGTATAAAAAAAATAATATAATATAGGTACTTTGGCAATGATGTAATAGATTAAGCCTCATAGTACTTTGGTATATAAACTGCTTAGGGCTTAAAAATGTGCCAATCAATAGTAATTATCACAATGCACTTAAAATTAGAAAGCTTAATATGGATCACAACACTATTCACTAGTAGCGTTATCGTTTGCCAACCTAAATTAGGTGAATGTTAATTTGTCCATACATATCATTACGCCGACTTCTTCATGGGGTAAACTGGAGAGTACAGCGCAGCACAGTATTGTCCGATGTATTTGACTTACGATGTTCCTTGGCTTGTTTTAAAGCCCTGAGTGTTCGATCGATACTACCCAGGATTCTACCCAGAATTCGTCGTAGAATTACGTAGAACACGAATATCGGGTTGTATACAGCAATTTTGGGCTTATTTGCACCTGACAGCGTAAATATTAAATACTTTACATTTGCATAAATTTGCATGATAATTCTATAAACTTCAATGAAACTCAATTTATATAATTCTTGACTTTGAATAAGTTCCCTCAACTGTTATAAGCCTTTTAAATGTTTTTAGATGACTATCTGCAGACACAATGTCATTTAACTGACGACGTTTATTTAAGGAAATTATTCATTTATTAAAAACGTCTGTACTACTATCTGAAACGGCAGCTAAATAATATCACCAGCGAAAAAATTACATTATAACACCTCTGCCTACCCTTCGGGGACCAGTTTCCACTGGACACTGTTCGTTCCGTACCCAACTATGCTCAGCTTTAGTTCTAAGTTCAAGACCTTTGCTTGGCCTTCACTCTAGGTGCCCGCTCTGCTCGTTGGGCCATCCACCTATAGCACCAGCACACTAAAGTACTGATTTTGGGTGCTTTATCAGTCTTAACCTTTTTCTTATACAACAAGAGTAGCAAACAAGCATACGGCCCACCCGATGGAAAACGGTTACCGCAGCCTATTTACGCTTACAATACCGAAGTATCACTTGCACGTTGTCACTCTGTGTTTAGAGAGTTATACTATGTTGGCAGCATAATGGGACTAACCCCTCTGCTGTCACCACAATATAAAAATCCTCCCCCCTCCCCAAGGAGCTCATTACTGGAAACCTCATGCACCGCGTAGGAACACAACAAAAAAAATATTTGGCTACGGACTTCTATAAGGTAGAGGTCCTGCCCCAGTCGGGCAACTCCAAATTCGAACGGGAAACCCGTTATGCCCTACCTCTCTTTCCTACCTACCGCCTTTAAAACAGCAGCTTCGTGAAGGCTACGATTGGGGAGCTTACGTGGCGTGAATAATAGAATTCTACTAGGAGTTTACTGGTAATTTTTTCAACCCTGTACCAGCAAGTAGATATTATTACCAAGAAGACCTTATGCTTTTTGCGATTAAAAATAAATCACCATAATATAATAAATAAATGCAAAAAGTATATTATATTCTAAATCTTTATCATGCAGATTATTTAATTGAATGTAATAGTGTTTTAAAATGAATAAACGAAGTTTTAGTTCAAATAACGTTATGCTTTGTTACAGTAGAATTTTGATAAATGCATAATAATGTATAACAATCACATAACAATTTGTGCCAACTGATCTACAATAAATGGACATGGACATCGGTGAGAACCAACATGTAAACGTAATTCATAAGTCAAACATCAGAAGTTCGCCGCAGGGTTAAGATTTAATTAGAGTTCACTAAGTTGTTACGGCAACAACCTTTAAATGAAGATACGGTTCCGTACTTTAGCGGTCTTTCAAGCTATTCTGATGCTACACTAATACATTTGTAAAATACTTACTTACAAGCGACTAAGACATTCCTTTCAAACTTTTTATATATTCTCACGCCTTCCCACAAGGGTCCCCGAAGGGGTAGGCAGTGGTGTATAGGTACTACCCACACACTCACTCTCCGCCTTAACTTGCAACCTTTGTGTTGCAGTTAAATACTTGAACCATTCGGCCACCATTGTCTTTTGTTAAGTTATTATTATAATTATATTCTTAAATATATCTCTATACTTAGATAATATTAGCCTTTGGCCACCCTATTCTTAATATCCTAAAGATAATGAAAAATTAGAAGTATGAAATTCTCACGCGAACAAAAGGCATGTAATGTAATTAAATTTACTTAAGCGAGGTCACACGGACAAAACAAACAAAGTAAAATAAATCTATGCTAATAATAATAATTATGTCGTTCTGAAGTAACACCATTTTTATATTAGTTATAGATCTTTATACTAAATATTATAAAAGACCAGAGTTTTTCGTACAGCGCTAATTTCTAACTAATCCGATTTTAATATATATACTTCATTAAAAACCCTGTTAATTGAGGAAGGCTAAGAAGGATTTCATCATGCTACTGCTGAAGGGAGCAGAGCAGTAATTATAAAATATCAGCAAAACGAATTTTGCGAGGGCAAAGCCGCGGGGCACGTCTATTAATATTTATATTAACAGTATTTATCGCAAATTACGAATTTAAATGGCTTGTTATAAACTATCTAGCAATGTACCTATAATTATAAATATATTATGTAAATTACGAAGGAATATCTAATAAAGCCCTTTTAAATTTATGCGGTATAAGCGAATCATGTTTATGAAGCAAATACTGAATGAGCGTTCATAGAGTATCTTAATGATTAATTAGCCACGTTTTAAATCTACAAATAGTTTCAGTAAATTGAAGACACTTTCTGTACTTAATCAGATATTAAATAGATTACTAAGTACACTTTACATCAATAGTTCATTGTTTATTTGAAGACTGACAGATTTATGTTCGATTCGATTGCGATTAATAGATTAGTATTTCATTACCTTTCTTTTATTATAACAAGACTGCGAACTACCTGGATCATATAGATCGAACGCTCAAGGACGGGAACGTTAAGAGTACTCGAAACCGACGCGCATGTATGAAGAGACTGACGAATATGGACGAAGCGAAAGAGGTATGTAAGTCTAGAGAGAACGCGCGCTCTATACTTACTGCCTACCCCGTTAGGGACTCGGCGTGATGATATATATGTATATTGATATTATAAATTTTGGTGCCCTTGTTAATATAGGTATTATTAGTCATTCATCTCTATCTCTTTTTAGTCCTTATATATAGGTAAACGAAAGAGCGTGGCGCATGTTCCATCAACGGGGTATTAACCTTCTAAATTAAATGATTATATTGTAGGTATTCGTTTTAAAATATTCATATGCCATTATCTTTACAAAACATCGTTGTACGAACGTCATCCATAACTACAATAACCCGACAGACTTTTCGTGTCTGTACGTTGAATATTAAATATATTAATAAAATTTTTGAATAGTCGACGAAATTCATTTTACCACAAGAGTCCCCGAAGGGGTAGGCAGAGGTGTATAGGTAATACCCACATACCCACTTTCCGCCAGAGGTATATTAGGTGCCAACGTGACAAATGGTGAGTCCATCGCCGTTACTCAAGCACGACTATACATACGCCTTTGAATTGCTTCTCAGACGAATGCAGGTTTCCTCTCGATGTTTTCCTTCACCGTAAAGCTCGTGGTGTGACTAATCACTGTACTTAAGTTCAGGAAAACTCATTGGTACAGTCGGGATTCGAACTTGTGATCTTTGTGTCGCAGGCAACTGCTAGAACCACTAGGCCACCACGACTATACAGACAAGTATGTTCTAATTTAGGACTTGCGGTCAAAGTCACAGATAAATGCTAGTTTATGATAAAAATATATATTTTTTAGGGTTGCGAACACAATTGAAGTCTTTAATTATATTATATACAGTTTTTCAAAATGTATCATTCATATCCGTTTGTTGACTTCTGTTTAATTTATGTTATTTAGAAATAGTAAATGTATTGTGAAACTTATTTAAAAATTTTGTGCAAGCCTATAATTTAGTTACATACTGAATCAATTGTTAGTTAAATGTCTGTACGAAAAAGAGTTTGTATGTATACTAGTTGGTAAGCCTTATAAAAAAAAATACGATCGAAATCTATGTCCTTTTAAATATTTTAGTCCTTAACTTTCTTCTTCGTTGTTTTACTTCAGCACGAGCCCTAAAAATAGAAGAATGTAGTTATTCTTAAGAATGCATTCGGCTTATTGCAACGTAGTTTAACATGAGCATTTGAGTATGAGCATACATTATTTTAAGAAATTGTGTCTCACTGATCGTTAAGTGAGTAAGATCAGTGTGGGAACCTGCGCTCTAAATATTACAGGTTACTAATCACGACACAATGACACATTATAAAACGTTATTATGCACATTTGTGGGTGTACTACCTACTACACGCCTCTGCATGTACCCTTTTGATGACCATTATGAGAAGGCGTAAAGAGATTTTTTTAAACTAAAGAAGATTAATTACGCTACGGAACCTTAGTTTTATACATCGACATGCACTTTGGCAGTTTGGTTTTAACATAATTTGTTGAGATATCAACATATATATATATTTTTTTATAATATGGTCGTTTGGTATATAAACTGTTTAGAGCTTGAAAGTTTGTCATTCCACAAGTTATTGGTACAATTATCACAATGGCTTTACCGTTGAAAAGCTTGATATGGTTTGCAATCGTTTTTGTTGGTAGTATTGGCGTTTGCGAGTCTAAATTGGGTGAGTTGTTAATTGTCGCATATCATTACGCTCCCTCATGGGGTGGGTTAAGAAAGAAATTCGTATGATGTGGAAGTATGCCAAGAAGGCTAGCGGCATAGCCACCTTATGGCAATCCTGATACGCTGAGCGAAATATTTGGCAGCCGTATTGTCACGGGAGGCTGAAAATGTTTGCTAAGAAGTCCTTACATATTTTTTTATTTGTATAATCCTATATTTGAATTATGTGTTCTCTCTACTATATATAATACCTTTAATTTTTTTTAGATGACTATCTGCAGAAACAGTGCCATATAACTGATGATGTTTGTACCAGGAATTTTTTCGGTAAAATTACGCCTGCCGTTCAGATAGGTCTTGTAGATCTAGGGATTCCGCCCGTTGATCCCTTGCGTATGAGCAACATTACCGCTGATGTCCTTGGGATGGTCCACTTCACACTGGTAGATGGGGAAGCTACGGGTATTAAGGACTGCGAATATGTAGACGTGACGTAAGTGAATCGTTATAAATTCTTTATAGGAAATAAAATTGTTACGCGCCATAAATTATTAAACGTATTGTGTATGACTTAATTATACCATTTAAATCACTTATCTCTGAATCAGAACATTGAAGTTTTTTGGCATTTGCTAAAATAATAATAAAATGCCATCTTATACTAAAAATAGCATGCTTAAAATTATGTTGTATTGTTGTCTAAACTTTGGAAGGTTAATAGTCTTTTTTACTCGACAACGTCGAAGTTTATAGTCGTCGCATAGCGTATAATAATTTAGATGAAACTGGAACTGCCAAAAAGTGTGAATCTAGACTAGAAATAGACGATTCCCTTTGCCTTTGCCGTACGAGACTAGGAATCATCAACCCATGTCGTCCTTAGATTAAGTAATTATTAACAGAGGAATTATTATTTTCAGGAGTCACATAGAAAGGCAGCTCGCAACCATGCACATATCTTGTAACATTGTATTCAACGGAAAATTCAAGGTACATTCGTCAAACCCGACTGTACAAGAAATATTGGGAAAATCTCTTAATGAAGAGGGAACGGCCAAATTGACTCTGCGTAAGTTATTCAATGTATACATAAAATAAATCTTTATATAAATGCTTATCTCTGATATTGGTTATATTAAACAGATGTCGTTGGGCTTCAGAATTATCAAGAAGGAAAATTTTCTAGTTTGTTTATTTAACCTACCTGTTTAGTAAACCTGCATACGTCTGAGAAGAAATTCTAAGGCGTATGTATAGTCGTGCTGGAGTAACGGCGATGGACTCGCCATCTGTCACGTTGGCACCTAATATACCTCTGGCGGAAAGTGGGTGTGTAGGTATTACCTATACACCTCTGCCTACCCCTTCGGGGACCCTTGTGGGAAGGCGTGAGGATATTATTATTATATTATGTTTATTTGTATGTTGGTACAGACACGCTGCTAACAATTTTCACAAAATTTTACTTTATTAAATCCAAAATATAGTCTTATGACACACCCTACATTCGGTACAATATCCAAAACCTCACATGAAATTACAGGAGATCTCAACTTGTTCTTCGAGTTTCATTATTTCGCTCGGCTAAGCGATAGCGGAGAATTATATCTGAGGAGCAAACACAAAGAGATCAAGCATCACTACACATACAATGGACCAATGATGTTGGAGTTTGAAAGTCTTCTCTCTGATAATCCAAGAGCTAGTAAGTTTATTTTTCAGTCAATCTAGCGGAAGGCCATCCCACGTGACCTTTTGAGGAGCCTTCACTCTTGGAGCCACAGGCTCCATCGTCCAAGTCGACTAGTGAAAAGTATAGAAAGCCCAGGAAATCAGCACAAAAAAATTTGGTTTACGCTTTCGGAATCATTTTTTCCAATCCTAATAATAGTATAAATTTGAATTGGATGAAATTTGTCAAAGCAATTATTAACACATAGGATATGTTTTCCTCCAGTAAATAAAGCTACCATTGAAATCAAATTTGCGCGAGCAGGCGGTTAGTTATATATATATAAGTAGGCTGATACTTCACAAGCAAGCTACTTCTGAAAACCAATTTTAAAGTATCTTCCATCTTTACAGATAACTTTGTCGCAAATTTCTTGGATGAGAACAGTAGCTTTGTGAAGGCTACGATTGGGGAAGCCTACGTTGTAAAAATAATGGAATTCTATTATGAATTTAACCGTAAATTTTTCGATACTGTCCCGGCAGGTAAGTATTATTACAAAGAAGACCTCATGCCATTTGCGCTTAAAAATAAATCAACATAATAACAACAAACAAAAAAAACTCTGTGCTGGATTTGATGTGACCTTTATCGGGAAGGTAATTTAATTAAATCAAATTGTGTTGTAGAAAAATAAAAATGGTTATAGTTTGACGTCATGTTGTTTTTTATTATTCATTAGAAATATTTAAACCAACAAAATGAATGCTACCTACAGCTTACTACTCTCCTATTCAGATTCAGATTATGCTGCTCACAGTTTATTAGGAAGGGGTATGTAAGTCTAGACAGAACTGGCGCTCTACTCTCACTGCCTATAATGTATGTTATTAAATTTATCGATGTTAATTAATGGCTTACAATTAATATAATGTTGTAATGAGCCGTGGTGGCCGAGTGTTGTGGGAATTCCCCGCAACGTAAACATTGCAAGTTCGAATCTCGATTGTACCAAAATGTTTGTCTAATCAAAAGTTTAGTAATTAATTACACCAGGAACTTTACGGCAAAGCAAACCATTGCCTACATTCCTTTGAGAAGAATTACAACAACATAAATGGAACGTTTGAGAAACGACGATGGACTCGTCATCACCATCTTAAGATATCTGAGGCAAGGATGTTTTGTTAGACTTCTACGTAAGCGTAAGAAAGTGACCAACAATATGACTTCCACCCCAGTCGCTCAACTGGCGACCATCCAGTACATCTCACACACCGTTGGCCACTCGCTATTGAGAATGAAGATGAAGCATTATGTGTTAGAGTAGATGTAGCGAAGGCATCCAATGGGGTCTGTTATCGCTATTTTCTATCGAAATTACCACCGTACAGGCTACCAGAGTTTATGCACATGGGTTGCCAGCATTCTACATAGCCGATAAATAAGAGCCGTCATTAAAGGTAGTTGCTCCGATAGCATTGACATTAATGCTGGCGACCCGCAAGAAAATACTACTCACTGTGGCTGCACTATACCAGTACACTCCTCTAAGGATCTTCGAGAGCTTTGGGATTCTTGGCATTATTATTACTTGGTATATCTAGTGACGTTCAGTTCCGTGGTAATTTGGAGGATAAGGTTAGGCTGGCTTCCATGAAGCTTGGTGTGCTCAACTGAGCTTAACAGTACTTCACATCAGAACAAAGGCTGCGACTTTATAAGTTTCAAGTTCAGCCTCAAGTGGTTTGAAGCCAGAGTCAGAGAGAGACTTTGCCTCCTTGGATGTATGCTCCCGGTTGTATAACTGAGAGTGTGAAGATGAATTATTTGACATGAGGCCCACGCTTATCTTCTTCTATTAGAATTCTGCATCGATGAGATATTCATACCCATGCCTTGGAACTACAAAGGTCTCGTACCGCACCGTTTCCAAGGAGTTTCTTTCCGCGAATGCTCTAGCTATGGAATGAACTCCCCGTTGCGATTTTTCCCAGTGAATTATGGGTAGGTATAGAGTTCTTCAAGAAGGGTGACCATCAAGCGGTAGCTTAGCTTTAGCAGTAGCTTTGTTAGTTAAGTATGGTGCCATTTATCTTAACTTTACTGTAGTAAATTACTTAGTGAAGATACTTCAAGTTAAGAAATACTTATGGTATCTACTTCGTATTGAGGTCTTAAGTTAAAAACAAACTTTAGAATGCATTGCTGACAGGTTGAAGCTTAATTCCGGTAACGTTACATTGATATCGCTGTTGTTTTCGTCGTTAAGAGGAAGTATTATGTGTAGTCCTAATAGGAGCTCCTTGTTCTCTGGGCAAATGAAGTGTATATTATTAAATAATTGTTCATTATTATTACATCAATTTGAAAATAACAAAACCATTTGCCGAATTTTTATTATGATGCTGTCAATTTCGATAACTTTACTCTAATGTAGGTGTGGAAACAGTGGATTTATAAAGCTATGAATTTTAAGGTGAAGGAAAATATCGTATAAATGCATACGCTTAAGAAGAAATTCAAAATTAAAGAGAGGTAGGGCATAACGGGTTTCCCGTTCGAATTTGGAGCTGCCCGACTGGGGCAGGACCTCCACCTTATAGAAGTCCGTAGCCAAATAGCACAATTTATTGTGTGGTGTTACTACGTGGTGAATAAGGTTTCCAGTAATGAGCTCCTTGGGGAGGGGGGAGGATTGTTACATTGTGTTGGAAGCAGAGGGATTAAACCTTATGCTGCCAACACACTATAACTCTCCGAACACAGAGTGGCAACACGCAAGTGATACTTCGGTATCGTGAGCGTAAATAGGCTACGGTAACCGTTTCCCATCAGGTGGGCCTTATGCTTGTTGGCCACTCTTGTTGTATAAAAAAAAAATTCAATAAGTTATATATACCTTATAGTGCTTGAGAAACGGCGAAGGACTCGCCCGACGAACTTGCCACGTTGCCACCTAAGTATATCTCCAGCGAGAAGGTGGTGTTATTGAACCTCTGACTACTCTTCGTGGGAAGGCGGGTAGTTATTATTATTATAAATGTCTTGAGATTCAACGACTAAAATAGGCTAACATAAAATAGGATCGAATTGTGGCTTTTCTTTAAATAATATTTTTGTTCCCTAAGATGGTGGATGATGGAGGGACTGCATCAGAGTTGCCGACAAGAGCCCAGCTCTTAAATATATGAATGAACATGCTTTGTAGGGTAACGCTTTGGCCCATATATTGGTGTTGCATAAATTAGGATCAAGATTCCTCATATATAATGTTGTAATGAGCCGTGGTGGCCGAGTGTTGTGGGAATACCCCGCAACGTAAACATTGCAAGTTCGAATCTCGATTGTACCAAAATGTTTGTCTAATCAAAAGTTTAGTAATTAATTACACCAGGAACTTTACGGCAAAGCAAACCATTGCCTACATTCCTTTGAGAAGAATTACAACAACATAAATGGAACGTTTGAGAAACGACGATGGACTCGTCATCACCATCTTAAGATATCTGAGGCAAGGATGTTTTGTTAGACTTCTACGTAAGCGTAAGAAAGTGACCAACAATATGGCTTCCACCCCAGTCGCTCAACTGGCGACCATCCAGTACATCTCACACACCGTTGGCCACTCGCTATTGAGAATGAAGATGAAGCATTGAAACATAATAATATAAATATCAGGATGGCAGAATTATTCCAACATCTATTGTGATCCTTAGTAATTACCGAAAAAAGAAGGTATATAAAATAACATTACGTTTGATTTATACCGCCTGTTTGTGTCTTATCTAGCAATTATTTTTCGATTAGGTAAATTAAATTAGGTAGATGGTATTTTTTACTCAGATGTGATCATGACTGGATCGACCGGATGCGTATGTCGTAATAATAAGAATGAAAAAGCTGTCTTCAAAAGATGTTTGCATAAACATAAAGTGGGTTCCTTACTATCGAAGTCTATCACAAGGACAATCACTTTTAGCCGGAGATTTTTTAAAACACAATTGTGGCATGTGGTCCTCCTGTTGGTTAGCAGTTACCGCTGCCTATGGACGCTTGTAACACCAGTGGCATCTCACGCGCGTAGTCGACCTTGCAGGAATCTTATCACATGCTTCTTGAAGAACTCCATGCTATAAAACGGGGAGCTAAATCCGCAACTGGAGCGTACGCGGAAGGGAACTTTTCTGGAACTGGGATATATTTTAGGTTCCATCGTGACAGATGGCGAGTCCATTTTAGTTTCTCAAGGACAACTGTAAATAGCATCTTTGAATTTCTTCTCAGTTTACTCCCGATATTTTCCTTCACCGTGAAACTCGTAATGTGTATTAATCTGTAGAATAGCTAGTGAGCTATTTGATCTACAAGGTGGTTATAGGCTCTATAATATCACGTTATTTAACGGGAGCTAGTGAAGCATCGGGTACAGTTTGTTAGTTAGTATATATAAATACTAGATGTGTCACAAAATAGAACAGTTGTCTTCTAGGAGGTGTGGTATTCATATATCCTTCGACGATGTAATGTAGCTAAAAGGTAAAAAAAAAACAAAAATGTTGTAACATTATAATAATAGGGACTTATTAACCCCGAAACATGGTAGGTTCTATGGTTTCTCTTCAGAGACATTGGTAACATAAAAAAATAGAACCGTTGTTAGGTTTTACATGTACAACTTGTTAGCCGTGGTTAAGTGGTAGTGTTGTAAGCCGTGGTGGCCGAGTGGTTCGAGCAGTTGCCTGCGACGCAAAGGTCGCAAGTTCGAATCCCGACTGTACCAATGAGTTTTTCTGAACTTTGATTGTGATTAGTCACACCACGAGCTTTACGGTGAAGGAAAACATCGAGAGGAAACCTACATACGTCTGAGAAGAAATACAAAGGCGTATAGCCGTGCTTGAGTAACGGCGATGGACTCGCCATTTGTCACGTTAGCACCTAATATAACTCTGGCGGAAAGTGGGTGTGTTGGTATTACCTATACACCTCTGCCTACCCCTTCGGGGACCCTTGTGGGAAGGCGTGAGGACAAAAAAAAACTTGTTAGACGATTTTTATGCGAAATTTTGCTAAATACTTTGAGCTTTATTGCTTCCTTTGACATAATATATAAGTAACTGTCATATGTTCTGAGACACTGTATAACGGACATTGATCCATTTTTGTGGATACTAGTTGCTTCTTCTAGTGCAATTGTTCAGACGCACTAACCATGTTGGATATAAATAAAAGAAATGTTGATATTCTATTATTCTTTATTAAATTCACGATCTGTATCTCGGTGTACATGTAATATGAATATGTGCGACTTTTCAGAATTCAATACAAAGCTGAGTGTTGGTATATCTACCCAATATGTTTTAAAATAAGCTGGCAGGTGACAAGGTAAGGAGAAATATTTTCTACTCTTCTGGACTTCTCGACGGCTTCAGGAAGATTAATAGAAGAAGCTATAAGAGTCCATGTGTAAGCAATAAATACTAAGAGTAAACGTAGTCCAAATTCAAAAGTGCAAAAAATTGTTAAAACCAATAACTCGATGAAGACAATTGAGAACCGTAATTTATAAATCATGTACATAAGGTGTTATGTCACCTGATAAGAAAGTGCTGACGGGAACGACGCTATAAAATCTTTTGCAGAACGTGACGTAGAAATTCACAATTGTTTGGATTATGATATTTCCGATGCCAGTTTCTATGTATCTGATATTTTCATTGACGGTATTTATCAAATAGTTATCTGCGAAATAAAGAATATTATATATTTCATATGGAGTGCAATAAATACGACGTTATTCATTTCTTACAGTTGAGAGGCGGCGAGAGCCTGAGAGGGGGTGACTAATACGTTGTGGTAAAACGAAAGGTTGTTGAATGTGCAAAGAAAAGTACACCACTGCTTTCCCTTTAGCACTACACAATATTTTATTATATGTAATATAAGTAAAGAAAATACTTACTTCTGTCAAAATTTAAATTGATACCACTATTGAAGGAAAACTTGCTATTTCCTGTTATTTCAAACGTATGATTTAGTTTCCAATATTCAGTTTTGAAGTAGACTTGATTATCCTCGGGATTTCTTACAGGATAGTACATGAAATCTAGAATCAAGTGTAAATCACCTGTAAAGAAGGAACTAAATTATTATCACCAAAAGAGATGACAACTAAACACGTTCAGGGTGAACGACGTTCGACGTTTAGGGAATAACGATTAAATACTAGCTATCACGAAAGCAAAGCAAGGTTTACTAACATTTCTTGTTTGGTGAGCCAACCAACTTTTCAATATCATTACTAAAAGTAAGTCTGGTTCCAATTCCAACGTTGAAAATATTTTTCATCTATATCTTTTTTTTAATCTGGTTACTACCGGTTTTAGCATCAAAATTTAACGAGACTGAGGGAGACCTTAACGATGCATTATAATATCCTAAATTCAAAGCTTAGGTTGATTTAAACGACATCATACTTTCTGTCATAATCCAGCAATAAAAATTTTATTATGAACAAATTGTTTCGTTAATCATTCGTAACGAGTGTTTTGTTTGTTGAAGAGACTGATGAATATGGACGAAGCGAAAGAGGTATGGAAGTCTAGAGAGAACTGACGCTCTATGGTCACTGCCTACCCCGTTAGGGACTCAGTGTGATGATAAATGTATGTATATTAATATTATAAACAAGCACACACGGTTTGTTTGTTTGCTTGAAAGCGCTAATTTCAGAATAACTAACCTGATAAAAACTATATTGCAAAAAAGATAGCCCGCTGATTGAAGAAGATATTATTATTACGAGCCGTGGTGGCCGAGTGGTTCGAGCAGTTGCCTGCGACGCAAAGGTCACAAGTTCGAATCCTGACTGTACCAATGAGTTTTTCTGAACTTAAGTACAGTGATTAGTCACACCACGAGCTGACCGGTGAAGGAAAACATCGAGAGGAAACCTGCATACGTCTGAGAAGAAATTCAAAGGCGTATGTATAGTCGTGCTGGAGTAACGGCGATGGACTCGCCATCTGTCACATTGGCACCTAATATACCTCTGGCGGAAAGTGGGTGTGTGGGTATTACCTATACACCTCTGCCTACCCCTTCGGGGACCCTTGTGGGAAGGCGTGAGGATATATTATTATTTTATTATTTTATATTATTACGACCCAATGGGGGGGAACAAAATCATATAAAGGTTGCCTGAGAAAATGGGATAGTTGCTTGAATATGTGATAAGGCACAATTTTTTATCTTATGAATAGATTTTAAAAAGTCCCATAATACTATGTTTCGAAGTACCTATTTAAACATTTTTAACTTTGTTACCTTTGGAGCTATGCGTTTTATTTCATCGGCATGATGACATATTCACAACATGCACAACTACTAGAAGACAACTGTTCTATTTTCTGAGACAGCCTGTATATGAATAGACAAATTTAGAGTCGGCGAAGCCGCACGGAATAGTCAGTATATCTACTGTATAACACATAAACATCCAAAATTTTATAATATTTACAAAGAACAGTTGAAACTAACTACTTACAGATAAAATATATGTCCCAAATCGGTATCCCGAGGCAACGTGCCAAGAAGACTAGCAGCATTGCCACGCTAGATAGCAATGCTGATTCTCTGAGCGAGATATGTTCCAGCCCGCCTATCACTTGAGGTCTCGACTAGACGGCGCGAGACCTCTTTAACTTACTATCCTAAAATAATATATGCTACTTCGGACTTTGTTTTATAATAGTGATTGTGTGTCGTAAATAGTTACAATTTACTTACCAAGTTCTAAAACTCCGTCTCCTACTGTGCTAATGGAATCAACTCCAAATCTTTGCCGAATTATAGGATTTGACGACGACAGCTTGAATTTACCGGCTACGTTCAATTTGCAAATTGTATATAGTTTTCCGACATTATCTCGAATACTTCCCCTGCAGTGAAAAAGTCTATGTACTGAGAATCAAAATGAAAATCATGAACTGAGAAAAACTTGATAAACTTGAAAAGAAGGAAACTTGATGCAGGTCGTTCAGTATATCACTGGTTCAGTGAACATTCTTAACATCCGAGACGATGGGAATTTTAGACATAGATAACCACGAGGTGTTTTATTAATAAATACTGCCACAAAATAATCATTATGAAAAGATTTGATTGTTTAAAAAAATAATGACCTTCTAGTGCGTAGGTAAAAAGACCCGATCATATTTACTCCAGGACGACTAAAATGAAATCTATGAAAGTTCTTTTCAGAGGAATTGTTTTTTATGAATCCAGCGCATATAAGTTCGTTATATCAGATGAAATTTTGGACTCGGAAGTGAACTTGCAAAATGCAGTAGATACTGCCACACCAATCTTTTCTTACTAAATTACATACGTATATTCCACAAAAGCACAGTCCTTGGCTCCTGTTCCTGTAGCATCGAGTACGGTGAGCTCCATGAGGTCACCAACAAACACTGTTATATCCTTAAAGTTAATATTTTCAATGTTCGGGAGGCCCCATTCGGGTATACCAGCAGCAAACTGCTGATACATATCTTGGTACATTGTTTTATGACACGGCGTATCGTCTACGTCGCATTTTACAAACTCTGAAAATTAAAATTAACTGTTACTATTCCTCAGTATGTTCCGAATACCAGGACCTTATTCTCACCTGCGTAAAGGCGCATGATATGGTAACTAGTGTCTCCAATTCACCTTCTGAGTACGCCATTAAAGCAGACCATCAGACCCCCGTTTTCACATCAAACCAGAGCGACATCCCACCCTTGACTCTAACACACGTCCTGCTATCACTATATAGTGATTTCATAGCATGCAATAGAAAACTGCTCATTCCATATCCAGACAACACGTCTCTGAGTTCCTTTCGTCAAATGCTCTATCAAATGCCTTATCTACATCGATGAAAGTGCAAAAACTCTTTGGTTTATACCCAGAAAACTTTTTCACAATTAAAACGCGCATGTGTAGTCGTGCTTGAGTAACGGCGATGGACTCGCAATATATCACGTTGACACCCAATATATCTCTGGCGGAAAGTGGGTGTATAGGTATTACCTATACACCTCTGCCTACCCCTTCGGGGACCCGTAAGGGAAGGCGTGAGGAGGTACATATATTAAAAACTAGCTGTCCCGCCCAGCATCGCCCGGGTGAAAAAGAAAAATTTCCTGAAACACGACCGCAGCGCCACCTATCAGGTCCAATTGTGATGTAAGCTATCCTTTCCTTTAAGTTGGATCAAACTGCATACGGTGTGCAAATTTGATTGAAATCGGTTAAGTAGTTCAGGAGCCCATCGTGGACTTGATTGCCATAAAAAAGGTTATAGTGAGTCTATCTTAAATCTTAGTCTGTCGCGGACTTTTTTTTAGAACTTTTAAAGAGGAACAATTCCCTCATACTTGATATTTTCGTAACTTAAACCCTTTACGCAGCGTACGCAACGGAAGCTCTCAAAAAGGAATATTTTTTCCCCTTCTGGCAACATTATTCATTCATGCTTCGCTCCTATTGGTCGTAGCGTGATGTTATATAGCCTAAAGCCTTCCTAGAGCAATGGACTATCCAACACAAAAATAATTTTTCAATTCCAACTAGTAGTTCCTGAGATTAGCGCGTTCAAACAAACAAACAAACAAACTCTTCAGCTTTATAATATTAGTATAGATATCTAGCATCTAGTGACAACACTATCATGTATGTTTGTATTTCACCCACCTCGTGCCTCGATGAAGCCGCTACAAACAACAATTATGGACAGTGCTTTAGCTAAATACATTTTCCAAAAATACTTTGGTGACACTAAGAAAAGGTTAATAATCTACTGGTTTATATACCCGCACCCCAACTACAAGCAGTAACTACTACAGACTATGTTGCATTTTGAATAAGCAATCAAATTAATTAGTATACTCGTTTGAGCTCGCCACTTTGTACGCACGTTAGTATATTTGTGAATAGAAATTACAAAAACAATATACGTACGTTCTAAGGAAATAACCGGCGTGGCGCTTTTTATAGCGAAAACCATGTTCGATACACCATGATAAGACAAGCGACTCAGAACACAAGTGATGGACACCAGAGTGTACAGGGGAGCCGACCTGGGAACGGACCACTATCTAAAAAGTATTGGAAGTGGTAGTAGTATATGTGTATATATATATATATATATATATATATATATATATATATAAATATATATATATATCTTCTTATATATATATATATATATATATATATATATATATAAGAAGAGAATAATAGATCTGTTCGTAGTCTAGCTTCGCCTAAACGCAGGCAGGACTAAGATTTTGCTGTCCGAAAGTGATGAACAAATGACTGAGTGTGTTATATGAGTAGCTGTGAAAATTGGTAAAAAGGAAATTGTATATTTTGAAAAGATGGAAATTATGAAAAAGACATTGTAAGAAGGATAACTGCCTGAGAATATAGTGAATTTGTTGTACGGAAGTGAATCTTGGGTATGTCAGGGGAAGCATGAAAACAACATTAAATGCAATTGAGATGCGTTCCCGAAACCTGCTAGCAGGTCTGAAGGGCCTAATGAATGTGGAGGAAGCGAAAGAGATATGCAAGTCTAGAGAAAACCATCGCTTTATTCTCCCTGCCTAGTCTCTCCTAGGTTTAGTGGCTCCAAACCGCTTGTGAGCATGAGATCGTTGTCAATCCTAGCGGCACGTTTCTGGACTACGTCAAAAGACCCTAGCTGGCATCCAGACTACAAGTGGCAGCAGTACTCCATATGAGGCCGAAATTGAGAGTTAGAAAGCAGACACATTACCTCAAGAAGAAACCTGAATGAAAATGGCGATGGTCTCGCCATCTGTCACGCTGCCACCGAAAATATATCTCTGGCGGAAAGTGGGTATGTGTGTACTACCTATACACCTCTGCTTACCCCTTCGGGGAACCTTGCGGGAAGGCGTGAGGATGTATTATATTATATATATATATACATATATATTTATACAACTAAACAGACGTATATATGAATATAGTACTATGTATATAGTGCTATGACGTTAATTAAAAATTAAACAGGCAATTAGTATTCCGAAAATATTATACAAGTAAAGACAGTACTATTTATCTACGTAGATAGTAATTAAGATGTCGTACATAGTAACATAGAAATGTGATAAATACATACATATATGTAGATATATTTATTACAGGTGTAGGTTATACATATGTTAGCAAATATTTGCTATGCCTCTTTATTCACTCTACATCTACACCTTTTGCGTGTAAAAGGCGCTATTGGGGTCGAAGCCTAATCAATTGCATTGCATTCGTAAATTGTTCTTACTCTACACGATCGATTACCCATAAAGTTATGTCTGTAGGAGCAGCGATGGCCGAGTGATTCGACCACTCTTAAGCAACACAAAGATTGCAAATTCGAATCCCAACTGCACCAATAAGTTTTTCCTAACTTAAATACAGCGACTGAAATACTTAACAACGACACCACGGATTTTACTGTGAAGGAAAGCATCGAGAGATAGCCTGTCTACGTATGAGAAGAATCTCAAAGACGTGTGTGTAGTTGTGCTTGAGAAACAGTGGTGGACTCAGCATCTGTCACGTTGGCACCTAAAATATACTTCCGGTGAAACGTGGTTGTGTGGTGTGTAGGTAGTCTACACACCTCTACCCATGTATTTATTTATTTATTTGATATTTTACAACAGCTTACAATTTTTATAAACTGACAATATACCCTGATGGGCGTAGAAACACAATAATTTACTTATTCCTTAAAATAATACACACTTGAAATAATTAAAATTATGATAACATTTATACCATTAAAATTTAAAATGTTTTGAGATCAAGGCTAGTTAGAATTTAATATTATAATGTAATCCCTATAACTAATGACATCTACAACCCATCTCTCCGGGTACCTGTGTGGAAAGGCAAGGCAAGGAATGATGTTATAATGACCACTGCGAACATGAGCATTGAATAGTGCTATTATCGAGCTCCCTAGTATTGCGAATTATAAAGCCAACATTTTTGAATGCCAATATTGTCCATATCTATATTAAGTCGCTTAGACGTATCTGTCAGGTTTAAAGACGTCAGGTGCTGAAAAGAGAATGTTGACAACGATGTCGTAATTTTCGTTTCAAAATTCAAGCAAAAGATTTACAACGTAGTGAAACTTCTGCATACGTTATTATTAATGCGATAGGTAGTTTTCCTAAAAAAACAGCGATGCTTTCACGATCTATAAACCTAGTGGATTCAACCACCACAAAGCACAGTGATTATAACATACAAACATATCATCAGCCGAGTGCCTCACGGAGTAGCAACTATTACTCTTTTAGTAAAAGGTATTGTATCGAATAAACGAGGAGCTAATACATTTTCATAGTCATAGAATTACATTCAATCTAGATATTGGAGTCTGAAAGCCAAGTATTGAATCTTATCATGTTTCGTTCCAGTGATTACACGATTATTATTAAATTCATTCATCTATCTCTCATTAATATATGGTAAATGAAAGAGCGTGGCGCATGTTCCATCAACGCGTGTATTAGCCATTAAAATTAAATGATTATTATGTAGGTATTCGTTTTAGAATATTCATACCCTGCCATTATCTTTACAAATTATCGTTGTACGAACGTCATCCTTAACTACAATAAGCCGATAGACTCACCGTGTCTGTACGTTGAATATTTAATAGATTAAAAACAAAGAATATATATATATATATATATCTATATCTATATCCCCACACATGATTATTATTTTAATTAATTATTTTAGGAAGGTGTAAGAGGCTCGGCTAAGTAAGTAAGGTTAGTGCTGGAACCTGCAATCTAAATTTTGCAAGTTTACTAATCACGACACAATGCAACATTATTTTGCATTTTTGTGGGTGTCTGGGTACTATCTACTACACGCCTCTGCATACTGCATACTCCTTTGATGACCATTGTGAGAAGTCGTGAAGATAAATTTTTAACTAAAGAAGATTAATTACGCTACGGAATGTTAGTTTTATACAGCACAGTGGCACATCGTTTAGCTGCTTAGAGCTTGAAAGTTTGTCATTCCACAAGTAATTGGTAAAATTATCACAATGGCTTTACCGTTGAAAAGCTTGATATGGTTTGCAATCATTTTTGTTGGTAGCATTGGCGTTTGCGAATCTAATTTGGGTGAGTTATTAATTGTGCGCATATCATTACGCTGAGTCCCTCATGTTTGATGTTGCTGCTCTCTTGTGCATAAGTTTATTGAAGAACGCAAATATTGAAGATTTTTAAATATGTATGAATTTTAACTACACTATAAAAAATAGGAATTCAAGGAGACTAATAAAATTTGCCTCTACAAAGTACACTGTTTTTACTTACGCACACATATTTACTTACGCAGTTCTAGGAATAAGTTACCCATTTGTGTGGGAATAAAGATCCCGTGTGATGTGGAAGGATGTCAATCTCTCATTAATATATGGTAAATGAAAGAAGTCTACTGGCATAACCACCTGGTATAGCAATGCTGGTTCGCTGAGCGATATGTTGGCAGCCCTGTAGTAACGCAAGGCTGAAAAGCTTTGCTTGAAAAGACCTGCTTTTTGTATTTCTAAAATTTATAGAATCCTTGATTCGAATTATGTTTTCCCTCAACTATATGTAATACCTTTAAAATGATTTAGATGACTCTGCAGAAACAGTGCCGTATAACTGACGACGATTGTATAAGGAATATTTTCGGTAAAATTACGCCAGCAGTCCAGATAAGACTTGTAGATCTTGGGATACCACCCGTGGATCCCTAGCGTATGAGTAACATTACCGCTGATGTCCCTAGGATGGTCCAGTTTACACTGCTCGATGGGGAAGCTACGGGTTTTAAGGACTACGAATATGTAGACGTGTCGTAAGTGAATCGTTATAAATACTTTGCAGGAAATAAAATAGATACGCCTCATAAATTATTAAACGTATTGTGTATAACTTAAATATAAAATTTAAATCACTCATCACTGAATCAGAACATTGAAGTTTTTATTGGCATATGCTTAAATAAAAAAAATACATATTTAAAGTTAAGCTGTGTAATCTTTGGAAGTTGAATAGTTTTTTTAGTTTTTTTTTTTTGTATTGTCTCTCGTAGCGTGAGTTTCGGGAACTTTTGCTACTTAACCGGTCAATGGCGAGACCTAGGCCTCCAGCCAGGCACTTTATTTTTAAGCAACACAGCTAAGGGCACCCCCTGTGGGGTACGAACCTCGGCTTAGGGCGTTGCTGGATCGCGAGAAAGGGAGCTGGGCTGGACTGGTAATTTTATTTAAATATTATTTGGGGGCGGGATTTGCGCGTCTGGCTCGGCGCGGGCCGGCGTTTGCGGCGGAGGTCGGGGGGGAACATTACGGCTTAGTCGCGTCGAGCCTCGCCGGCGAGGACGGAACAGTGGTCGGTTGTGTGTGGTGTTGGTATGATTTTGTCGGGCGTCCTGGACGACCGTTATGTCGTCGTCCGGTTCGATGACGGCATGTCTTGGACGCCTTATCTTTGAGATAAGGGAAGGAGTGTATCGGGCGGCCGATACGACGAGGGGGTTGGGGTGATTTACAGCAGAATCGAAATGACGTTTAGCCAGTTTTTTCAAAAACTGTTTTATAGTTGGGACTTTGAGGTCAACGTGGAGTTGACTATTACGCATGTACCACGGGGCACCTGTGGCTCTCCGGAGAAACCGGCTTTGGAGCACTTGCAGGGGGTTGAGTATTGACTTGCTAGTGTGTGCGAACACTACACCCGCATATGTCATGATTGGTCGAATGCACGTCGTGTAAATCCTCACCTTGGATTTCAATGAGAGTTGACTTCGTGCATTCAACATGCTGTGAAGTCTCCCGAGCGCGAAGGCGGCTCGCGCGCGTACCACCTTTACGTGGTGACGGAAAGAAAGGCGTTGATCGAGGATCACACCCAGGTATTTGGCTTTTTCTTCCCATGGAATGGGTTTGCCGAAGAGGGTGATGGGGGCTACCCGTGGGCGTTCGAGGCCCTTCCAGAATAGAATGGCTGCGCTTTTGGTGGGGTTCACTTCAATTCTCCACTTCCGGAACCACTGCCCCAGGGCTGTGACCGCGGATTGGAGGTTGTCGTGAATTCCCTCGGTAGTTCTACCTTTGTAGTAGATAGCCGTATCATCGGCGAATACAGCGCTTGTAACTCGTCTATGGAGGGGAATGTCGCTAGTATAAAGCGTGAATAGGAGTGGCGAGAGCACTGAGCCTTGCGGGACTCCTGGTCGTATGGGATGGGGGGAAGAGAGTGTGCCCTCGACTCTGTAGCGGAAGGAGCGGTTCGACAAAAAGTCCCGTACTATGCGTACTAGACGGTCCGGCACGCCCAAATGGTACAGCTTGTATATTAAGCCGTTGTGCTAGACCTTGTCGAATGCCTTCACCACGTCGAAGAGGAGCATACCCGTGGTATAACCGAGTTGGAAGCCGCTACTGACGTCTTCCACAATACGGTGGACTTGCTGGATACAGGAGTGTTTGGTTCGAAAACCGAACTGCTGGTCAGGTATGACTTTCTTAGAGTCTGCAAAACTCTTTAATCTATTGTAGATAAGTCTCTCGTAAATCTTGCCAAGGACGTTGAGGAGACTGATGGGGCGATAACTGGAGGCTTCGGTCTTAGGTTTCCCTGGCTTGGGAATACCTATGACCGTTGCACTTTTCCAGGATTGGGGGAAGAAGTTGTTGCTTAGTGCTGCATTGAAGATGGCAGTGAGCAAAACTATAAGATAAGGGGAGAAGAGTTTGATAACTCTGTTAGCGATCCCGTCGGGGCCTGGGGCTTTCCTGGGGTGGAGATCCTTGATCACTTTCCGGACTTCGTCGACCGTGATCGGGGCGATGGGGTGATCTGGGTCCTCGGAGCGTGGGAGAGATAATTTGCTTTCGACCTCGGCATCCACCTTATTGAGATGGCGCGGATCTACCGGCAAGGTACTGGGCGTACATTGAGCCTCGAGATTGTCGGCCAGGCACTCGGACTTCTCGTCGTCGTCAAAGGCGGGCCCTTGATTTAGACGAGTGAGTGGAGGCATGGACGAGATTTTATCCGATTTGAGTTTTCGTTGGAGATGCCAGAAGGCCAAGTGACTTGGTTCAAGTTCCCCTAGGAACTTGTTCCAGCGAGCGTCTCGCAGGTCTTTCATTCGGTATCTCAGCTTGCGCTGGAGTGACCTCAGAAAGGTGCGGTTCGCTTCAGTTGGGTGAGCTCTATGGGCTCGGAGGGCGGCGTTCTTTTCCGTCACCAGTTCACGCACGTCGTCGGGAAGTTTCCAGGGATAGTTTTTTTTAGTCGACAACGTCGGGGTTTTATAGTTGCAAAGCTAATAATAATTATGATTAAACTGAAACTGCCCAAAAGCGTGGATCTAGACTATAAATATATAATGATTTCCTTTGCCTTCCTAGAGCTTACAAAAAAAAGCTGGCGGTCCTTAAAGGGCCGTGGATATGTATCTACACCAGCAAAATACATGGCTGCGATCGTGTAATAGGTCAATATTTATCCTCCAATTACACATACAAAAGCCTATGTGCAAAAACAAACTCAAGTTAAAATTAAGATTTCATAAAGACAGGCTGGGCAATTGATTGCCTAATTATACCTTGTAACAAAATCTTCGGAGCATATTTCCTTTTGACGTCCTTATTATGGTTGAAATGACTGTTAGTAATTAAGCGTAATTACACCCACTTTAAGATTTACCATCCTATCAAACTTTATACAATTTTGGTCAGGGCAATTAAAATTTACCTAATAAATCGGGCAATATTTTCTGTCACCGTATTAGCTGGCAGTTCATTAATTTTTTAATATTATAATAATATGTTTTCTTTGCATTCATAATTGAACAAAAATCTAAGCACACTAGGCTTTACATTCATTTTACGTTGCATACGTCCAAGGAGAAATTTAGGAAACTAGGTATGTATAGTCGATCTCGTCAAAAAGGACGACGACGTTTTAAACTGTCACGTTGGCACCTAAGTAATATATCACTAGCAATACAGGTGTTGTTACACCTCATCCTTTGCGTGTACCCTTGTGGGCATTCGAACCTGTAATTATGACCTAAATCAATGCTATCACGACTCTATTGGATGTTATGAATTTTTATAGCCGAATTGATTATAGTTATTGACTAGTTGTAGAAACTTCTTCGAAGAAAACATCGAGTGGAAACCTGCATACGTCTGAGAAGAAATTCAAAGGCGTATGTATAGTCGTGCTGGAGTAACGGCGATGGACTCGCCATCTGTCACGTTGGCACCTAATATACCTCTGGCGGGAAGTGGGTGTGTGGGTATTACCTATACACCTCTGCCTACCCCTTCGGGGACCCTTGTGGGAAGGCGTGAGGATATATTATTTATATATATTTTATTATATATGAATCTTCGTCCGCAGTACCTGAAACTTCAAATAGATCAGATTACCTACATTTGATTACACATTGTATTGGTAAAATATCTCTTTCATATAGGTACATCTACATACATTCATGAAAATTTCAATCGGCTATTTCAATAGAACAAGATCAAAGGATATGAAAACAACGATGGATTGTGGCCGTAATTCATGATAATTGAATCATTTTTATTCGAATAATATGTGTTAACTTGAAGGGCGAAGTGATTTACAATGAAATAAAATCTTCATTGTTAGACTAGACCAGACAAATCGGCTCACGTATAGTCTCATTATATCAGACTTTGACATAACGCTTGTATTCGACATGTAAGAATTCTTGGAAATCCTATTAGTGTTATAAATGCGAACGTTTGTGGGAATGTTTGTTTATACTTTGTACAAAAACTACTGAACGGAACGGGTGTAATTTGGCACAGAGATAGATAATTAGCTGGATTAACCCATAATATAAGTTTGTTTAGGGCGGAGAGTTTGTTCCTCTGTTTCTTCCCTTGTCAGATTTTGGGTAGGTGGTAACTGGAAACTGTAATTTTACATTTAGTATGTGCCGTTCAACAACGGTTCCCTATGTCCCTTACGTTGAATAAGGTATTTTTTTATAAGATTTGATCTGATCCCAGAAAAAAAATTACGCGGTAAGCGTAAGGTCACTTGGTAAGACCTAGAAATATGATATGACGTGCCAATGCCATAATTAAATAGCATGATGGATCTACTGTCAAAGATTTAATGTATGCCCGACGGGTCGGTAACACTTTCAATGTTAAGGAGCCAAATATCACTGCTTGTGATGAGCTGGCAATGAATTGCTCCTTTTATAAACAATTACATGTAAATAAAATCTCCAACTGCCCAACGTAAGAATGGAGGCCAACATTAGAAACTAAACCGGAAGGCTTGTTTCATAACTGCTTCTGACACGTTATTTCTCGGGAGCGGTGATAGCTTTAATATATAATATACTTCCTACTAATATTATTAATGCAACAGTTTGTAAGAATGTATGGATGTTTATTTATCAATCAGGCCAGAAGCTGAGCCTCTTGTAAAATTTGATTTGTGCATTTATTTTCTGTAATACAACATGTACTGTGTGTTATTCTTACTTAGCAAATAATGTATTTTATTTCATTTCTTTATTGATGCACTTCTTCCATCTCCTTACCTTCCTAGTCTTCCTCTATAAAGGCTGTAATTATTATTGTATATCTTATTATATATACTCTCTGCCTACCCCGTTGGGGAATCGGCGTGATGATATGTATGTATTATTATATTGGGCAACACCGCGCAGTCAAAAAAACAAATAAACTCATCAGCTTTATATAATTGAATATATAGTATAGATTAATCGTGCCTTTATGGTTTAAAAAAATATTTCATCACTAAATACTTTTCTTAATTTATTTTCTAAAATTGGTAAAAAAGTTAAATGACACACACAACAGAAAACTTTAAAGTAGTTTTGAAGAGATGTTTAATGGTCATAATTACTTGGTTATTTTTAATAAACATAAACATAATATATATCACATATTATTAACACAAAATATTACTTCACATAATATGTATTTATATAAACAAAAGTATTTTAATTAATACCTATTGCCCATAGCATAACCTTCATTACCTATGCACCTCATTATGTTCGGTTGATGACTCATCACACATATATTTGGCCTCAACAAGGATGGACATTGGCTTCACACTAGGTACGGTGTTTCTGCAGTTGCGTATATGTCCCCGACGAAAAGAGGTTGGTGTTACACCTCCGACAGTTGGTGTTACACTTTAAGAGAGGTAGACATAACGGGTTTTCCGTTCCGTTGGAGCTGCCCGACTGGGGCAGGACCTCCACCTTATAGAAGTCCGTAGCCAAATAGCACAATTTATTTGTGTTGTGTTCTTACGTGATGAATAAGGTTTCCAATAATGAGCTCCTTGGGTAGGGAGGGGGATTATTAAATTGGGTTGGCAGCCGAGAGATTATTCCTATTACGCTGCCAACACAGTATAACTCGCCGAACACAGAGTGGCAACACGCAAGTGATACTTCGGTATAGTGCGCGTAAATAGGCTACAGTTAACCATTTACCATCAGATGGGCTTGATTGCCACTCTTAAAAAAATCTTAAAAAAGTTGTATAAAAAATCACTTCAGGGGCCTTGTAGGTATCCATGATAACTTTATCTATACAAATAAATAAAATTGGAGAGTCTTTTTGTAATATTAAAATAACCGCTTTTTACTAATTGCATGGATGTATACACGGTACATATACCACAATATTACTTTTTACTATTTTTGTTTGTCTTTCTGTCTGTCTGTTTGTTCCGGCAAATCTCTGAAACGGGTGGACCGATTTTGACGGAACTTTAACTGGCAGATAGCTGATATAACAATGAGTAGAGTAGGTAGGATAGGCTACTTTTATTTTAGAAAATAAACACATTTTATATTCGTTAAATTCCACGCGGACGAAGTCGCGGGCACAGCTAGTATAAATATAGTATAATTCGTCTACGTGTATGCAATTAAATATTTTGTTCAAAAATATTCAAGTATGGCTTAGATTCATTATTGAACTCGATAGGTTGCAAGATATTTTTCCCCGGTTGGGACCACTAGTTAATGTATAAATTACCTAATTCTTGGTACTCGGCTATACTGATAACCAATTAATACTATACAAGCTTACGCACTAAAATTTGGCCAGTGAATAATTCAACCACCAAACAAACGTGGATCCACTTATTGCTCTAAATTGCGAACTCGATCAAATGTCAACGTTAATCATCGCGTTTGAAACACATGTCCATTAAGCCACGGTTTGCAAAGAAGTTCTATGAGGTCATTGTTCTATTCAATACTCCGTGGCCTTAAATAAATTGCAGCCATATAATCACTTTGCTTATCAATTAGCATGTCAAAAGAATCATCATTGCCTTTAAGCGTTTGCAGGGGTGTTAGTCTAACCTTATGTTGTGGAGAGTTCTAAAGCTGTTTAGTAGTAAAGGGACGAATGGGTCTATTTCCAGATAGGACAGCAGTTCCTTGTGGAGTTCCTCCTGGAGCCGTGTAGCTGCAATTGTATTTTATGGACCTAGCCTACACAGTACAGTTTAACCACACTTAATCTTTAAAATGAAATGCTCAAGTATTATATAATAAATAATATAAAAAAATACAAGGAGTAGAAGAAGACGGGTAGGCGAAAAGTTCGCGTCGAAGCACCTTTTTTGTTCTGAAACGTATGCACGTTTTCTCTCGATGTTTTTCTTAATCATGAAGTTTGTGATGTGAGTTATCACTGTGCTTAGTTCAGAAAAACTCATTGGTGCAGTCATGTTTCGAACTTGCAATATTTGTGCTGCAGGCAATCACTCGAACCGCTCTGCCATTATGGCTCTATTTTTTATAACATATCAATGGTTTGTGTATTAGCACTTAAGCTGCCACAATTTTTGCGTTCGGAAATGTTGACTAATGTCTACTAATCACGTTAAAACTTACACGACCCTCACGTTGGCGGCGTTAATGCTATAATCAAGTTTCCTCACTTGCTCGTATATTTGTTGAGTTTGGATGATAGAACGTTGTTGGATTGAATTATTTACAATGGTTTGTGACACGCTTGGAGGGAATATACAGCAGTTATACATTATTACGCCACCATTATATGCTTGATAAGTGAGGCACGACAGATCTTACGTTAGGAATGAAGTAATGCTTCATTCGTATGATGGACATTATATTGACAAGATTCGCCTTTCCACAGTAGTTCTATATAAATAGGTGTCGAAATCGCTAAATCGGAATCAGGTGTTGCTTGTTAATAACAGCGTACGTCTTGGTCTCTAGTCAGACATCTATGGGGTTCTTCCCGATGCTTTTAATAATCGCAATGTTCGTAGTATGCTATATAACAACAAATTTTATTCAGTCTTATTATATGTAATTGTCACCTTTTAAGCAAGTAACAATAATAAGGTATGGACTAGTATGTTTCTATTTGTTCATGTGTTCATTTGACCTGCTGACTCAAACCTCAGATACAACGGCATTGAGTATACCAACATGTTAAGACAAACACCGACGAACATAGATTTCCTGAACTGGACTAACGGCAAGCACTTTTGTTCACTGCACAAAACTGATAAAAGTGTAAAAGGTTGTCGAAGCGAATGACAATCTTCGGTCAGTGGCAAGTTAAGAGTTGGCTCGTACTTACCACAACAACTTGTTAACTTAGCGTCCGTTGAGTTCTAACTTGTTCCGTATCTCGGGACCAGTTCTAGTGCATTGTTACTGAAAATAGAATTCTCTGCTCTTGGTTATCTCTCGTGGCTTAGTCGGACATTTAATTAAGACTTTGTTAGTTCGCAACCTTGTCGGATTCTGACGTTTATGGCTTTTGACTAACAGTGCCTTTGTAGTTAAAATCTTTTAGTATTATGTAGTGGAGTGACTACTTGAGGCCTCCTATATACAGCGCCAGCAATATACACTGTATTTCAATTTCAAGCTTATTTTTTACTTCCCCAATTAAACAATTGATGCATGAGAACTGGCCGCATAAAAAAGCAACCGTATTTATATTAGCAGAGTATTAATAACAATATTAAGTGTTTTGTGGTAACAAAACAAACACCTCGCCCTCCCGCCCCCGCCCCTGCGGCTCCTCAGGGGCACGGCGCACCTGGACCAGCCATCCCTGCAGCCCCGGATAAGCCTCGTCGAGGTATTGGCTGCGCCACTGGGGTCAGCATCCGTGCTGCTTGCCCCAGGAAGCCCGAGCCTGAGAAGGTTCCGCAACGGGCTAACGACGAAGACGGATATGTGACGGTGCTGACCCAGAACCGCTGCGGCAAGGGTGCTGCGGAGCCCAATGTCACCATACGGGCAGCGCAGCCGAATACCGGTCTCCCGCTTACACTAAACTACAAAGGCGGAAGTCATAGTGGTATGTTCACCGGAAGCTCAGGTACAGGCCGAGAGTGCAGATGCTGGAGTCGCGCCGCAACGTCAACTTTAAGGCGTTCGTGGTGCGCGTGCCGACGTGCTACCTGCACATTGTCATGGACGAGGAGTTCCCAGAACGTGGTGTTTCGTCGCTTCCGCTGACAAGTGCCACATGAACCCGTAGTGAAGTGACCTATGGACCTTATTATTTTGTCCTACACTATCGCATTGGGGAAACCTGTAATGATAGATGTTAGTATGAATAAATAAATAAATAAATAAAAAACAAATATATAAAAGTATGACTTCATTTCAAAACAAAATCTAAAATAGGTTATTATGTTCTGGAAACTGACACCGAAGTTTCAGTGGGCTAAATGGTCAGTACTTAATACTTTTACACATTAAAATGGCAACGTATTTGACAATGTCATTTTAATGTGCAAAATATACGATTTTCTTTCCGATTATCTGAAATAACCTCTAATTAAATCATTTATGCATTTACAGGTAATATTATTGTTTATCTTGTTACCAGTAAATATTTGCTCAGATGAATATGTCACTCATGCGTATTTTTACTGCAGACGAGGATCAAATTCGCGACTATTTGTCAAAAGTCACTAGGGCCACGTAAGTCCGCAAAATCGTATGACCTGTTTATTTGTAGACTATTATTGATTAGAACAGCATCTTTGCCACTCGTATGAACTTAAAAGTAGACTTGTATTTGGAACTGCTAATTTCCTGCCACAGTATATTCGCTGAAATGTATGAATAACGAAAATGAGCAAACTTTGGCATTTAAACGCCGTGTTACGAGGCCTTTAAACTTTGGCCTCCGAGTACAATGAGACTGGGTGGTTAAGCGAATGATATTAATAAACTATTTATTGCCATTTTGGACTGTTGGTGCAAGTCTCAGGAATACATCAATGTGTTTTTAAACATTACTGGGAGAATGAGAGTAGAAAACCAGTTCTCTCTAGCCTTAGAGACCTATTTCGCTGCATGATACATGTATACATAGTTTAATATACCGAACCACGAGTTATGCAAGTATTAAGATTGTATATAAATCTATACATATAATGAAAATGTTACTGATCGCTGTCTGTATATGGAAGATATATAAGAAAAAATGTGATAGGGACCTTTTTCAACGCAAATAGCATCCAAAACACTGATTGTTAGAATTTTTGTCTGTTTTTCTGTGCGTTTGTGTACGCTAATCTCAGAAATGTGGTTTTTCTATAATATACTGTGGTAAGCTTTTTGTAACATACATACATACATACATATCATCACGCCAAGTCCCTAACGGTGTAGGCATGTACAAAGTAAATCAAAATGTATATTAAAAAAATGCTGCCCAGAGTCACTTTTCCACGCGGACGAAGTCTCGGGCACAGCTAGTATATAATATGTTCAATAAATAGCTGGAAAGTTGTCACCCAGGTGATAGAAGGCAAACCTGTCAGATGGCATATAGTAAAATACTTACTCACCAAGGACCACTCAAGAATTAAAAATGTTTTGATTGTCATTGCATTCTTTTTCATCGATTTAATTCTGTCCTCTAAGTATAAAACACGTTGTCCAACTATCCAAATTCCTATCCTATAACATATCCACAATTACATATATACAATTGAAAAATACTTAGCAAAAACGCCTAAATAGCAGAATATCCTATCAGAAAAACATGACATCCCTTGGAGAACATTTTAGCGAAACGTAAGAGGATAAAAACAGATGTCACTTTTAATAGGAGTTGATCTTGTCACGATGACGAAGACGCGGGAAAGGCGTGACTAGCTCACTATCTAACCAAGACCGATGTATGGAGTTCACCGACTACTTGTAACATGTATCATCAACTCTATTTCGTTTCCATAAGAACCATTTTGAATTGGCGAACATTTGTACCATCGTATCCAACATTGTAACGAGAATAACGCAAACATAAATGTGTGCGTTATTTGGAATCGAATAATAACACCGTGTCGGTAAGTTCGCTGCGAACTGAATTTAATAGCTTCCAAAGATATCTATCACGAAAATTTCTTGTTGTGCTGTGTATGTTGTAAAGTAATTATAACCTCCTTACCTATTATAATCTACTTAATTTGAATTTGGATTTGAATGACAGTAATGCACACGTCATTGTGAGTTCGAAGATGATGGAGAAAATAGAAAATATGAATACTATAAAATAATATACATAAAGGAGACGATATTCGTATTAACAAATAGCTTTGAATGTTGTTTCTCTTATTACAGGTAAAGTAATATTTTGTAAGCCATGTATTTACTTTATAGAACAACATTTTGTAAGATAATAAAAACTCTTATTACAGAAACGCAATTAAGTTATTTACGGACATCGAACCTTCATCAAGATATCTTATTTGGATACATTATTTGCTTTCAGTATGCGTTCATTTTCACACTCCACATCCAGCGAAATCGACTAGAAAACCCGTAATTAACGGGTAACCTATAAAGAGTTTATATAAATAAAAGGATAAGCTGTGAGGACACAAAACTAGCGCAATGTTTTCAATATTTTTGAATCTTCTGAGATGATTAATTGACTAATTTCACGTAAAATACGTCTTCTACATCTGTTATTTAATTATATTTGCACTGTATGATTTATTTATTTTATTTATATTGCTCTGCCTGCTATCTACTGCCTTTAAGTTACTTAACATTAAGTTAAATTTAATTATAATATCCAGTCTCTGCCTACCGTGAAAAACCATTCTCAAATTGGCGTAAGAGATTTATAAGTTGGATAGTATACATATAGAAAGTATAAGCTTGAATTATATAATCGAGAAGTTCTTTAAGAAAGGGTGAAGATATTTTTCAGGCTGGTGACCAATAAATCGCAAACCTTTACCTCTTTGTATGTTTACAATGAAGCTAAATACAAACCCATCAATTAATACTTAGAAAGAAACTTACAGGAAAATGCTTCTTGTTATTGTAAGCAATGTAAAGATTATTATGGCGTGAAATAAAACAAGTAATGCAAAAGAATAAAAATGTACTAAAAAAAGGTACTTAGGCGGTTTAAATTTGTACAATTTTAATTACTGAGGAAGTGGTACGTTGATTAACTCTTCGTAGGGCACGGCGAGGAAGAATTTCTCAATAGTTCTAATTGCGAGGTCGACTGCATAGTCCACTATAGGTTTGCCAAACTCCTCGGCTACTGTTCGCCAATTTTCATTAAGGAACGCCAAAACAGTGTTGCCTGAAAAAAAATTTCTTGCCTATATTTTTTGTTTAAGTACGTTCTAAAACCGAGAAATCGATTACGATATGACCACGGAATTTACTAAGCAAGATAACGTAACATTTTGAATTTAACTTTTACTTTTACTTGTAGTTTATTTTTTTTTGTAAATTCCAATATTATACATAAATATATATGTTCAACCAATAGCTGGAAAGATGTCACCCACCGGCAGAAGACAAACCTATCAGATCGCAAATAGTATAAGGACTTATTGCTACTTCCTCACCAAGGATCACTAACGATTTAAAAATGTCTTGATTTTCATTGAATTATTTTTCATAGATTTAATTCTGCCTTCTATACAAAACCTATTCTTAAATTCATTTGACAAATAGCGTTCCTCTAATATAAATAAATACTTCTAACTTACATAACTATTAAGCAATTTAAGTAATGTCTTAGATATATAAATGAATAGAAACAACGTTAATAAATTTCGTTATGAAGGATCGTATTTGGAAGAATTTGGAACCTCACACAATGATCTCCAAAGGAATAGCAGTGGCTTAATATATTTAAAAAGAAGCTTAAGAAAACACCTTGCTAATATTGGTTGATCTTGCAATAAAGTTGAAACACGTATTATTTACCTTCCCTAACCAAAAGCCTAAATTCAAAGATTTAGATCCTTAGCTTGGTGAATTGTGGATTTCGCATACAAACTTTCAACCCAACCCCTCTCTCATGATGATGGAGAAGATTTTTAAAGATAAAAGATTTAGAGGGAGAAAAGGTAGACACGATCTTATAACGGTCCTTTTGGGCATTTATTCGTGAAAAGGGTAATATACGAATAATTCTGTGGACTAATATGGATGGTACTTACTTAATTCCTTGCTTTCCTTGAAAAGATTCTGAAGATCAAAATGAACTCTGTCTCCATAGTCAAATGTGTATTTATAATCCTTTAAGGCGAAGTGATTCACTCCGTTCTTGTCCTTGATGTATTTTGTGTTAATATCAACTTTCATTCTCAGGTTTTCTGAAATCAATTCGTATAACAATATTAGTTTTGAAATGTATTTAATTATAAGGTACACTAACAATACACATATTACATACATATCATTACGCCAAGTCCCTAACGGGATAGGTAGGGAGTATAGAGCGCCAGTTCTCTATAGACTTACATACCTCTTTCGCTTTGTCCACATTCATCAGTCTCTTCATACATGCTCGTAAGTTTCGAGTACTCTCGACACATATTAAAACATTGCAATAACAGTCAATCATAAAAAGTCCCGATATGTTCATCAATACCAATGTATACTGTGCATCTTGTAATTATATTTTAAGGAAATACAATTTATTTTATAATACCTTTATTTAAAATAAAAACAATTATCAATGTTTACATACACAATACAAAAAACATTTGTATTACTAACTACTTATATAAAATATTTGATCCAAATCGGTAGCCCGAGGTAACGTGCCAAGAAGACTAGCAGCATTGCTACGCTGGATAGCAATGCTGATTCTCTGAGCGAGATATGTTCCAGCCCGCCTGTCACTAGGGGTCGCGATTAGTCGGCGCGAGACCTCTTTAAAAAGATGGTGAGTCTCAGGACCGCAAGGTTCCAGAGTTTCAACCGCAAACCCCGCAAATATATAACCGGTCCCAAGACAGGCATAAAAATATGATATAAGTCATATTATATTATATTTTTTATTTACCATTTTGCACAATTGACCCAGTTTACCGATGAATAATTATATATCGCGAATACGAGGCCATCAGTTACATCGACCGAGACAATTTAAGCAATGTAGCCATCCAAAAAATGTTAGTATAATTAAAATAAACAAATGAAAATCAAGGTAAATCTCAGCATTTTTTCAAAACTTAATGTTTTTGTTTTGCTTATATACATTATATGTCGCAAAACATAAGCTTATTAATTGGTCACAGTACAAACATTACAATTAACACTTAAAATGAGCAGATAATTATATACAAATAGGTCTAATATGTGAACCAATGTTTTGGAAGACAAGAATAGTTTAATAGAGATTTAAAATGCACTATTCGGTGCTTAGTTCTGTTGCTATAAAACTAAAACTTATGAATATTAATGTATAAGTCGTAATAAATTCACGCGCAAAAAACCTTGTCTGAAATGTTGGTTATTACGCCAGTAAGAAACTGGTACCGGTTATTTTTGGTTTTGAACCAATGAATTTGGTCAAGCACCTACTAAATTGTTGCTCACGCCGTACTTGACTTTGAACTAAAACTCATCATAATTTGCTATATGATATAGTTATCATTGACTTAAGGTTAAGGTATAGATCCGAACGGTAATTAGAATCCAATCCATTCGTTACGGGTGCTTTGGTAATCACATAAAAATTTGCTCGCGTTTGGATACTTCATTGGAAGTTTGATTCAAAATACTATATTGATAGGAGTTATCCTTTGGAAATACATAAACTGAATTATTTATACGGATTAATCTTAGTTTTAATTATATATAAAAAAGCTATTTCTAATATACATGAGTAAACATCAGCTGAGTCAACATTACTCAGTGAGCATGTTTGAAAAGACATCCCACAAGGGTCCCCGAAGGACTAGGCAGAGGTGTATAGTACCCAAACACCCATCTTCCGCCAGAATTATATCTTAGGTGCCAACGTGACAGATGGCGAGTCCATCGCCGTTACTCAAGCACGACTATACATACGCCTTTGAATTGCTTCTCGGACGTATGCAGGTTTCCTCTAGATGTATTCCTTCATTGTAAAGTTCAGAAAAACTCACTGGTACAGTCGGAATTCGAACTTGCGATCTTTGTGTCAAAGGCGAACTCGAACCACTCGGTCACTACGACTTCGGAATATATATTTAAGTATCCCCACAGCGGATTGCAATTAATCAGTCAAATTTGGTCCTAATTTAGTATTTTGTAAAAATATCATGTACTTACCAATTTTTAATTTGGCATCGCCTTCACCGTTTATTGGGAACAGCAAAATCCTACCCACAGCGTCGTACTGCCCTTTAATTGTTAGATTGCAGTGAAACTCTAGGACAAAATGCCTCTTTTCAAGCTGCGATCTAAAAAAAACAGATTTTGCTTAACCAGTTAATATATTATAACTTATGATTTGCAGCAAACATTTTACAGTGCCATAAAATGGATGTATAGAATAGAAATATTTTATATTGCATTTGCTAAATAGCCAATTTTGTATGTGCCATGCTCTTGGACTCGATTATAGCAGTGTTCGGCTTAACCTCACCTTACCTTGACTTTACAAATAGATTTAATGTATCTAAGGTCATGAAATGTTCATAGAGAATGTATACATATATACTATGTATCTATATTATATATATATATATATATATATATATAAATATATATAATCACGCCTTCCCACAAGGGCCCCTGAAGGGGTAGGCAGAGGTGCATAGTTAATGCCCAAACACCCACTTTCCGCTAGAGATATATTTTAGGTGCCAACGAGACAGATGGCGAGGCCATCGTCGTCCATTCCATGTTGTCTCTCGGAAACCTAACGGCCTGGCCTAACCTTAACTCAAATGATATGATCCATAGCATACGGCTAAGTAAAATACGTTAATCGATTGTGCCATAGCGCACTTATGTCGGTAAATGTATATTTTATAACTATTATCAATTCCTAACGATATGGGTTATTAATTACCTCTGGGGTATACTTTAATTACATTGTGATTCACATTTTATCAACGAATCGAAAAAATTCAAAGGCGTATGTATAGTCTTGCTTAAGTAACGGCGATGGACTCGCCATTTATAAGAGTATCTTTTTATAGGAAACCACTCAGATAATCTAATCTAAATTTACATAAACCATATCCGAGTTATGATAATATGAGGGTAAATAATAAATAAATAAAGCTGTCTCGTTGGCCCGTAAATATATATCTCGAGATGCAGAAAATGGCTATCGCTTAAGCCTCTATTGTTCATAAGTTAGCTGGTTATGGTACCATAAGAAAAATGTTTAGCCTTCACAAAGGTTAGGTATTGTTTGACTCTCAATTTAAATCCTACTAAGTAATATTATATGTCAGGTCAAACAAGGGTGTATCATGTCTGCCTGGCTGTTCATTATATGTCTAGATAACTGTCTGAGAGCACTAAGAACGCACGGATGTAGAGTAAAAATGGGAAACTTAGTGGTCAACTGCCTATTATACGCCGATGACGCGGTTTTACTGGCGTCATCAGAGGGCGAGCTGCAGTCACTAGTTACCATAATGAAAGAGGAATGCGAAAAGAAGGGGCTGCGCCTAAACGCTGGCAAGACTAAGGTTCTGGTATTCGAAAGAGATGAACAAGTGACCGAGTGTGTTATATAGGTAAATGGGCAAATTCTAGAGCAAGTGAATGAATTTGTATATCTTGGAAGCATGTTCACACGAGATGGAAAGTATGAAAAAGATATTGAAAGAAGGATAACTGCCGGAAATAAGGTGAATGGAGCCATGTCGGCGTTGATGGGCAGTAAAAGTCTGAGCAAGAATGCTCGAGTTGCTGTCCACAACGCGATATTGGTACCTACCTTATTGTATGGCAGCGAATCCTGGGTATGTCAGAGGAAGTATGAAAATAGCTTGAATGCAGTTGAGATGCGATCGCTTCGAAAAATGTGCGGAGTAACGATTTTAGATCGAATCCGCAATGAAGAGATTCGCAAATCAACTGGCGTGAATGAGGGCGTGATTGTAAAGATGAAGAAAGGCATGTTACGTTGGTTTGGACACATAGAAAGGATGAGTGAAGAAAGATTGACGAAACAGATATACAAAGCAAAAGTGTGTGCAAGAAGTGGCAGAGGAAGGCCACGTTCCAACTACCTGGATCAAATCGATCGGACTCTCAAGGACGGGAACGTTAAGAGTACTCGAAACCGACGAGCATGTATGAAAAGACTGATGAATGTGGACGAAGCGAAAGAGGTATGTAAGTCTAGAGAGAACTGGCGCTCTATACTCTCTGCCTACCCCGCTAGGGACTCGGCGTGATGATATGTATGTATGTATGTAATATTATATGTACTAAAGTTTCTAAGGATGTTTGTTGACTCTTTCGCGCAAAACCATTCAACGGATTTAGATGAGATTTGGCACAGAGATAGATTTTTAGCTGGAATAACAGACATGATATGTTTTATTCAAGAGAAAATGTCTACTTGTTTCGTATTTATAAGTCCGTCCAAATCAATTGTGTCAGTTTTATTTCACGTGAAGTATTTAAATGGTGTTACGTTAGATATGACTATTTACTGCATTTTTATAGACGGTTTTTATATTTATCTTTATATAATTAAAGTGTTGCACACAAGACATTATATTGTTTTGACATGAATAGATGAAGCAATTAATTTATTTTTAGCTAACGAATATTGAATGTACGTTATTAAAGTTTATCTGAACTTCTTTTGACACTCTAAGGAGTCAAGTAAATGTATAAGTGAAAAGAACACAAGATAATGTATTTAGTACAGGTTAGATGTGTGGGTAATATCTATATGCCTCTACCTGCGTCTTTAGATACCCCTGTGGAAAGGCGTAAAGGATACATAATTATATATAGTATAGTATACATGCTGTGCCCGCGACTTCGTCCGCGTGGAATAGTGATTTTGGGCAGCATTTTTTAGATATACATTTTGATTTATTTTGGACTTGTTACGAAAAGCTTACCACATTATATTAGTGGATCCACCATCTAAATCGGATAAGCTGATTCTGAGATTACCGTGCACAAACGCACAGACAAACTGACAATCAGTGTTTTGGGTGCTATTTGCGTGGATAAAGGTCCCAATCATATTTTTTCTCATATATCTTCCATGTACAGACAGCAATCCGTTACATTTTTATTATATGTATAGGTTATGATTTGCGACATTAGCCAGCTCTCATTTCGTTGATATGCATCATTTAAATATGTATATAATAAAAGTACCTATATCAAGCCGATCGGACACTCAAGGTATGTCAAAAGAACTGCAAGCTGGCAGGCTTCTACGAAGGGATTGATGGATGTCAATAAATCGAAAGAGGTCAGTAATTCTATAGAGAACTGGCGATCTGCTTAGTCAACCTGCCCGTGCCCCGTAGAACCCGTACATTGTAGAGAACTTACGTAAACGTAAGTTCTCTACAATGTATTGGCAAAATGTTGGGCTGGCATAAGCATTAAGAATAATTGAATAGTTCTCATCCTCACGCCTTCACAAGGGTCCCCGAAGGGATAGGCAGAGGTGAATAGGTAGTACCCACACACCCACTTTCCGCCGGTGATAAATTCTTGAGATACCAAAGATACAGCCGTTACTCAAGTACGACTATACGTACAACATTGAATTTCTTCTCTAACGTATGCAGGTTTCCTCTCGATGCTTTCCTTCACCGTAAACCTGGTGGTGTGACTAATCACTGTACGTAAGTTCAGAAAAACTCATTAGTAAAATCGGTATTCAAACTTGTGAACTTTGTGTTGCAAGCAACTACTCGAACCACTCGGCCACCACGGCCCCGGCAATTGAAAAATAATAAGTTTCATCTGACTAATTCAGGTACAAATTTATTGAAAACTAGACTTGAGTATTCTCTTGACCCATACATGGGGCCGCAGCCAACCGTCACCTTGTATAGAAAAATAAGACAGGAAAATCACTAACATCACGTTATCAACGATGCATTTCCTGAATCCGCTGACTTTTCCTTGATAAAATGTAACCTTAACTCCGTTGAGTGGTATGGATAGTTTTTCGATGACAAACGGATCTAGGACCGGCACTCCAAGGTTAGGGATACCCTTAACGAATTCTGGAATTGCGTCTTGTGTGGATTTAACGAGGCATTCTCTTGTTGTGGCGTTACACGGGTGGATGTAGTCAGCTGGAAAGAAGAACACCAGGATTAGAAGAATGATACCAGAATTTTCATCGTTGATTCCTACCAATAGTAGTAGATAGTAAAATTAAATTTTAACGAAACTTTTATTTAATAAATTCTTCGGTACTCGTGACCTCAATCACATAATATTTGGACACAAAAAAACATGAGTCTTAATTAGAACGTAATTGTAAGTACAATGGGTATGAGCGACTTATAAATATTACACTCAAAATATTTTTTTTATTATAAATTATTATAATGTAAATTAGAAAATAAATTTCGATAATATCTTAAAAAGCACCCCACGCTTTTTAAGATATTATCGAAATTTATTTTCTATTTTTTAGTTCGGTTTTCTATAAAAAGCTAATATAAAGCGTGTAAAAATACGTTTCAAATTTTTTCTTAATTTCGTATGGCACGGATTGGATATACTCGTATCTCAAGGATAAGTCGTCACAGTCGTCAACCAAATCTCCTGGATTCCACACCAGATGTGGTATTGTATGTGGACAACCCTTGATAACTAGAGTAGTCTGATTCAGACTAATCTATTTCCTTACATGTTGCTCTACTTGACGCACACGCACGCAGACTCGTTACACGCTTGACTAAAGATTGTATTGAATACTCGGTCATATGAATGGCAATTGACCTTATGAATACATATAGGACGAATATATGTTTAGTCTCTACGTATTTGGTAATCCAAGGAATAAATAAGTATCAAACAAAGAGATTGGGCTGTATAAGTAATAGAATAAGAGAGGTCATTGAAACCATTTGTCACACAGCATTTTTGATTCTTGATATTGTATTTATATTGTAAATAGCCGTGGTGGCTGAGTGGATCGAGTAGTTGCCTGCGAAACAAAGATGGCAAGTTCGGATCCTAACTGAACCAATGAGTTTTACTATACTTGAGTATAGTCATTAGTCACACCACGAGCTTTACAGTGAAGAAAAACATCGAGAGGTAACCTGCATACGTCTGAGAAGTAGTTCAATGGTGTATGTATAGTCGTGCTTGAGTAACGGCGACGGACTCACCATCTGGCACGTTGGCAATAATATCTACAGTGCCAGCCAGCCGCTTATTGTCCTACAAAGTTCAAAATGCACAAATGTTTTATGAACCTATGATAGCACCTATTGAACGTCGTATATTTAATAAAGTTTTTTTTTCTTTTGTGACAGCAAATTCTTTAAACACAAAGATATATTTAATATAAAATTACCTTAACTATAAGCTGACAGAATAGGTTTTGAATGGTTGGTAAATGATGTCGCTCCAAACAGCCTATCAAGTTTTTATACAAAAGAGATCTCTGCCTAGGATATACCAGGATAGGCGATACCCCAAACTTCGCAAGTGTCTACGGGCGGCAGTAACTGCTTACTTATAAACAAAGTAATAATGTAACTATAGACAAACAGACTCGTGGTGATAAGCAGCTATGTTCTGTTTTTGGAGAGTTAATAATTCGCGTAAACTCCACAGTTGTACAGGGTATACAACAGTGATACAGGGTTTATTTCACCGGATTTTTTATTTCGCTCAAACATACAAACCATAATTTGCACCGGTAAATTAAATCCAGTATGAATAAATGATTAAGCAATCTATAAATCTTACGCGATAAACCTTTGAAATATTAAAACACCAGGTTGTTCATAATCATACTTTGTAATTTGTTGTGATCTTGATTCAGATGTAGCCTCTGACTTTAAGGTACTTGCAGGTGTGATTCCAATAAAATTACTCTATACAATGTTGAGGCTCTATTATATCATAAATAACATGCTGCACGATAATTACAGTAATTTTCGTTAGCTATGTACGCTGGTTTTATTTAATAATTCTCGTTATTGTCAAGCCATAACTTTATAGGGTTCAACATTTAGATATAAAAACTGCAATAGAAACATCTGTTGAATTTGGAATCGGAGACTTATTAGCGCGAAAGTTTGCGTGGATGTCGGAAAGAATTACTGAACGGAATTAGGTGAAGTTTGGCACACCAATAAGTCATTAGCTGGATAAACACTTGGATAAAAACTGCTAATTTAATCAACTACGAGCACAGCTATTATGTATATAATATATATTTGAAACGCATCTGTTTTAAATTTGTTATGATGTAACGGATGTTTTGACTTTTAGCTATATATCAAGGTAATTAAGTCTTGTTACATTGAGAATGTATTTTAAAACCTGTTCTTAAAAAATGTAGATTGATGGTTTAATTTAAAACAAATATCTTAATTCCAAATATATATATATAGGTATTAAGCGATCGCTGAAAAACAGAATTCAAGAAAGGTGAAGGTCAAATATAAGGTGAAAATGGACCAAGTTTGTTAGTTTTAATGTATTGAAACAGAGGTCCCGTACATAAATCATCAGGAGCTGCAGCTCCACTTTCTAACGTGGAGATGCTCCAGTCGTGCACTGAAGATGCACTGTTGACAAATGTGTTGCCAAAAACCACGCTAATGGTTGGCATCTAGTCTAATTTAAATGTATGCCCAATTTTTAAATCAAGCTACTGACACATTTGTATGGTACTGTTGTGAATAGATCTCTGTCTGATTGATTATACATGATGATGAGAAATGGGTGAGAGTATGCAATTACAAGCCCGATCACCCGTGTTTGGGACACAAATTATTATGTCTACATATGATAATTTAACCTTCATTAATAATCAAGAAGATTTTTAACAAATGCTGACTGAATGAGCTGTGGAAAATATATTTACATCAATTGAAACGCATATGAATATAGATCTATTCAGACTATTTAAAAAAGTCTATATCCTCTTTTCACTAGATATATATCTAGCTGGTAAATAATTATAGTTAAATATTATTGATTTTCTTCCATTGCAAAGCGAAAAATTTATGGAAAAACTCACGCGCTAATCTCGCATATCCATTTCCACAGAAGAAAACAAAACTCAGTGCTACACTGTACAAAAGCACGTGGAAATTCATTTTCAACTGCCAATGTGTCTAATTAAAGGTGGATTCACTACTGCAGCGCCAACGGCGAGAATAACAGTTTTATATCGACTAAACGGAAAGATATCATTAGACCTTCAACAGTCGTCATTGCTATGGACAACCGGTCTCAAGAAACTCTATCCAATAATTGAACTTGCAATATATATGTACATTCAGACTATATAACTTGTGTCACCTCAAGGAACTTAAGTTACTACAAAATTTTTTAACAAAATAGCTTAATTTTAATTTCAATAGTTACTGATAAGACAAACCTTTTTATGTAGGTTGGACCCGGGACTTAAATCTCTCCGGGTAGACAGTGATGATACAGTCCCTTCTCCTCACCGAAGATATCTTAGTTGCCAATATTACAAATGCGATTCTCAAGCATTTCAGAATTTCCTTTTAACCTATTAGATTTCCTCACAATGTTTTGTTTCGCCGCAAAACCTCAATCTTTCCAAATGGAATGTGACGATGAGGTCAAATATGGTGATGTGGTATGTGCCCATAAGCTGTCTACTTACTAGAAGATATCTTATGATCACCTTTTATTTGATGAGTTTTATTGCGTTACCGATATCAGGAAGAGCTTCAAGTTATAGAGAAACCAGACTAAAGGAAGTACTACAGCAAACGCTGTAAATATTTAACCTGCCGTTAGAAAAATCTAGCTGGCAGACGGGACGGAGTATGGTGTGTTGTATAGTATTGATGAAGTTTACGTTCGTGTATTGAAACGCGAACAAAAAGGTCGAAAAGGGACTTATTAAACAGCTTCTGATCTTTATTGTTAAAGAGGCTGAGTTCCAGTTTGTAGCAACCAGATGACAACACGTCTTTTCACATAAAATTGTTCGGTGGTAAGTACACTAGGAACCTTTATAAATATAGCTCACCGATAGTCAAGTTTGAACATTTGAATGTATCTACGGTTAAAATATACGTGAACGTAAGAGGAGCTTTGCATTTTGCAGTGTTCTTCTGTAATGTGAATCAGAATCTCATATTCGAAGTTTTCTTTACGTATTAGGTATTTGCGGATAATTACGTATATATCTAATCTGCTCTATCGAAGATCTAATTGCGCCATCTATTAACAAAGAGTTTTATGTATCTGGCTTAATTATCGAACTGGCCAATCATAGAAAATCTGGTATTTTAAAACATAATCACAAATCCAGTCGTCTTTTTGTTTTGTTTTGACCTTTTAATATAGTTTCCGTGTTCATGACCGATACAATTAAATATCGTCTCGCACATTAAGCATGTTTTGTTATTATTCCGCGATAGTTTAAGATTATATTTAACAGAAAAAACAAGGCTATATACACATAGACCGGAAAACAAATTCTATGGTTTCTGCAAACATATAGGTATACTAGTGGTCCCGCCCAGCTTCGCTTGGGTGAAAAAAGTAAATGCCCTAAAACACGATCACAGCACCACCTATCGGGTCCAATTGTAAATCTAAACCATTCTTGAATCTCCACGAACACACACAAAAAATTTCATCAAAATCGGTCCAGTCGTTTAGGAGGAGTTCAGTCACATACACACGCACACAAGAAATATATATATTAAGACTAGTTGTCCCGCCCAGCTTCGCTCGGGTGGAAAAAAAAAGATGGTGGCGCCACCTATCGGGTCCAATTGTGAATCTAAACCATTCCCAGATCCCCTTGAACACACACAAAAAATTTCATCAGAATCGGTCCAGTCGTTCAGGAGGAGTTCAGTCACATACACACGCACACAAGAAATATATATATTAAGATATTCGCCCAAATATCAGTAGAATGAGTCAGTGTCACTATAATGCTTATGTTTTATTATCAGCCATCTACATATGTTCCACTGCTGGGCAAAGGTCTCCCTCATCTCTTTCCACCCCTGCCATCGAATGCAATTTTCTACCAATTATTGAGGTGTTTGCTTGATGGTCCTGCCATTTTCTTCTTGTACGTTCTACCATTAGAGATACACTTCTAAAAATTATATATCCTCACGCCTGCCCACAAGGGTCCTCGAAGGGGTAGGCAGAGGTATATAAGTAATACCCATACACCCACTTTCCGCCAGAGACATATTTTAGGTGTCAAAGTGACAGATGGCGAGTCCATCGCCGTTACTCAAGCACGACTATACGTCGTCTTTGAATTGCTTCTCAGACGTATGCAGGTTTCCTCTCGATGTTTTCCTTCACCGTAAAGCTCGTGGTGTGACTAATCACTGTACTTAAGCTCAGAAAAACTCATTGGTACAGTCGGGATTCGAACTTGCGATCTTTGTGTCGCAGACAACTACTAGAACTACTCGGCTACCACGGCTAAAATAAAAAAAAATTAATGTAACATTTACAAATTATACATTTCTTCGACTCGTCATTAAGATGGGTAATGAGTACAGGGTCAGCGCCGATGTAGTTTCTATTGACACCTGTAAAGTCAAGACTGCAGATTCAAATCGTTAGGAACCGGTGTTTTGTTCCAAGTAATTATTCTGAACCTAATAGTGTGATTTATCACACAACAAGTATTGTAGTGAAGACAAAATGGTAAGGAAACTTGAAATTAAAGGACTGCATAAAGAGGACAATGCTCGGTATTTCTGTTAGTGATCGAACCAAAGATGAGCGGGTCCGTAGGAGAACTGAACTTGCCGACATAACCCGTAGGATTAGCAAGCTAAAGTGGCAATGGGTACGACACATAGCGCGAAGATCAGACGGCCGATGGGTTAAAATGATTCTGGAGGGGAGATCACGAACTGGTAAGCGCAGTGTGGCCACTTACCAGATGGAACAATTACCTGGTGAAAATTGCTGGGCCTCGTTGGATGCAGGTGGTAACGGACCAGTCACGCTGGAGATAGCTTTTTTTTTTGAGTTTCCTGTTTCCTCTGATGTGATAGTCAGAGACTTTGTTTTTCTATTGTATTGTTTAGCTTTCCTTCTTTCATGCCTTTGTTGTAGTTGTTTGGTTTTTCAGTTTCTTCTTTTTCGGATATATTGAGATGCTATTTTCTGCTGGTTTGTCATTACTGTGTTTATCTTCTTCTTTTTGTGTTTCTGTATTTTTGTATCCATTTAAGTTGTTATTTATTTTGCTTTATTATTTGCTTGATTATTGGTGTGCTTCTACAAATTGTTCCTACATGTATTGGTTGTGCTGGAGATCGATTGAAAAGACCTATGTGGACATTTTTTTTTTGCTTTCAACTTTTGCTACTTAACCGGTCAATGGCGAGGCCTAGGCCTCCAGCCAGGTACTTTAGTACTAAGCAACACAGCCAAGGGCACCCCCTGTGGAGTACGAACCTCGGCTTAGGGCGTTGCTGGTATCGCGAGCAAGTAAGAGATAGGCTGAATTGATTATGTAGTTTTGTTTGAGGGTGTAGGTTCAATATCTACCATGGGACCTTAACATATCTCCGGTACCCTATTACCACGTATCCGTACTGAAATGTGTTGTAGGGAGGCGTGAAGATATATAAAATTATGGCTAGAGCAAGGTTTTGCAATCGCATAGTCAATTGAATAAATCTGACATTTAAATAAATTTTGTAACCGTTCCACGGCGATTGAAAACCATTACAGTTTATAAGTAGAAGCTGGGTATAGTTAAGATTTATTATATGAAAGTAATTGAGATTAGACTTCAAATTAGATTAAAAATCAATCGCCGTTTGTTAATCTCGCAAAAACTCGAGAATGGCAACACTGATTTAGCTGTTTTTTTAATCTCTGATCTCTGGATGGTTAAAATTTACAATTGAACCCGATAAATGGCACTACGATCATGTTTGTTTTGTATTTATTCAACGGCATCGGCAACGGCACCCAAATGAAAGCTAGCTGTCTATAAAAGTGTCTGTAAAACATTCCTTGTCAGTGAACGTCATCCTGAAAGGTTATAGAGCATCATTTTGCTATACTTAAGTGTTAATTTTATGTGCCAATCAATTGTTGTATCTTTACGTTATGTAAGGGGGTAATTATTGCAGAGGATACACTGATCTACACTTACAATATGCATTGCTATTGAAATTGTGTTTTGTAAATTCAATAGCAGGTTGAAAGGAATAGAACGACGACGACACGATGACGACGTTGAAATAATATAAAACTTTATATTATTTCAACGTCGTCACGTAGATACATCTATTGGTAATTATCTGAATTGCCAACAGATGGCAGCACATGTAGACTCTAATAATAATAATATAAATAAAATGCTATTATAGAAGACTAGCTGTGCCCGCGACTTCGTCCGCGCGGAAAAGTGATATTAAGCAGCATTTAATTTTATTTTTATTTTACCCCCTTAACAGTATTTTTTATAGTAGCCTATGTCCTTCCTCAAGCTCTAGGCTATCTCTGTACCAAATTTCATTTAAATCGGTTCCGTAGTTCAGGCGCGAAAAGGTAACAGACAGACAGAGTTACTTTCGCATTTATAATATTAGTAGGGATGTAAAGGTAAGTTAATTTGTCATGGCCAAACACAACTTATTGCATCAATCGCATAAGGGTCCCCGAAGGCTTAGGCAGTGGGTGTGTAGGTAGCACCCACTCACCCACTTTGCGCCAGAGATGTATATAGCTATGGTATGGTCGCGCCAGGAACTGGGAATTGAACATAGAACTAAATAAAAAAAAACCATTTGACATTCCTTGGTGAAGGGTAAACTTACTATAAGGATTTTAAATTTTATTATTAGTGAGCTTGACTTATAAAGGCCACTAAAAATTGGCTCAAGAGCCAATTTTTTTATTAAAATTCCTGTTAATCATAGAGCAACTATTAAATATACAAATATATACAATATATAAAAGTGGAGTTATTTATTTTTTACTGTACATTTTTTTATACCTTAAGTCACGTTAACCTTAATTCATTTATATTAACTTAGGTTCTATAACAAAAAGCCTCTTATATTTTGCGTAAAATTAATATAACTATATATACATTAAATTCGTTAAGCGCCTAGACAAAGCTATCAGTATTTAGGTATAGGCACGTTTAGGAGTTCATCGTAAGGCACTGCGTCGAAGAACTTCTTTGCTGTGGTGACAGTTGTGTTCAAAGCAAAATCCACGACTGGTTGACCGAATTCTTCCGTCACTACACGCCAGTTATCGTTCAGAAATTGTAGAACTGTGTTGCCTGTAATAAAAAAGAGATTTTTAGGCTTTGCAGTTACATCTTTACCCATCTCACTGCACTGCACTGTCTAGAAGCAGTGATTTGGCTGTAAATATAATGTAAGGTATGTCTGCCCAGAGGTATAAATTTGAATGGTTGATTAGATTTTTTCTACATGTTTGTATCAATACTCTCGTTATAATGAACAACAAAATTAATGAAATCATCACGCCTTTTTTACATTACATAATACATACACACACATACACATTCACTGAAGAAATCTGACATATTTCAGTCTCTCCAATATACAATTTAGGATAAGTATTGTTACCAAAATATAGTCTAGTCTAAATATCTAACCATTTGATCTTACATAACGGGCGCATTGTTAGGGTAACGAGCCCTTTAAATACTCATGTAATGTCAATATAATTAGGCATTAATTCACAGCCGTACTTGGAGCCCTGACAGCATAATATTTGCAGAACTACAATGTATGTTACATGAGTACTCAATATAAGTCCCAAATTGTAAATCCACTTTGAAGGGACTTATGAATGTAGATGGAGGAAAAAGGTATATAAGTCTAGACCCTCTCATATCACTCTACACCCTTTGCCTATCCCGTTAGAGACTCGGCATTACAATATAATGATGATGATGAATGAATGTGGCAAAAAATTATAAAATTAATTTTAATATTGACGTAATGTAATGTTATTAAATACATATCATCACGCCAAGTCCCTAACGGAGTAGGCAGAGATTATAGAGCGCCAGTTCTCACTAGACTTACATACCTCTTTCGCTTCGTCCACATTCATCAGTCTCTTAATACATGCTCGTCGGTTTCGAGTACTTATGTTATTGAATAAATAAATATATTTAATATTAAGAAACAAAATAAGTCCATGCAATCTTACAGGTATTATTTTCAATATACTCACTCAATTCAGGATTCCCTTTGAAGAGATTGCTGATGACGTAATGGATCTTTTCCCCATAGTCAAAATTATACTTGCAGTCTTGAATCCCGAAATGGTCTCTGCCATCGGCGTCTTTGAAGTACTTCGTCTTTATGTTCAGTTTGATGATCGCGTTAACTAGAATTAAAAAAATATAGAACATGTAGCAAACTTTATCTGTTGCGCTAATAGGACAAATTCCATGCGAATTCATCCAGGCCAAAAATATCAAGTTTGTAATATAGTACGATTTAGAGACAGTCAAGTTCCTTACATCATGAATTTAAATATGCACAACATCAGCTGCACACCCACACCTGAAGCACACCAAAAACCACTGAGGCTTGTCCGGTATGCCGTACATTCTGCTTACTTACTAATGTGGCTTGGGCGACATAGTTCTTTTATTTGTATTCATGACACTAACCAGCGAATAAGTTCTGAACTCACATGAAGACTATTCGTCGTAGACTCTATTAATATATGTCTCCCTGCCCTTTTTTCCAGGTGGAACTTACAAAACGAACACTACCCGGCGTGACGGGTGGGTTTTGTAAAACTTTAACTCACTAAAACCCCTTTGGTAGCCGTCGTTTTTGGATATGAGAGGGCTTCGTGTTCGCATTGAAAACGTATCAGGGTCTACTTGCACTTTGTCTGTATAAGTCTCAGGGGCGGCTAACTTCGCCCCTAGTATAGCTAACTTAGCTCCCAGAAATACAAGTAGTTCAAACTAACCCGTTTTTGTTTTGTTTGCTCCGTGTGGAACTTAGAATGATATGTATACATAGGTACATATAATTCTAAGTTCCATAATAAATAAAATTATACTCTTAATTTATATTTACCTATTTTAATTTTGCAGTCACCTTCACCATTGATGGGGAACAGCAATAATCTACCAACAGCTGTATATTTTCCTTTGATTGTTATATTGCACTTTACTTCTAATTTAAAGATGTTCTTCTCCAAGTATGCTCTGAAATTTATAAAAACTACTTAATACATGATAGGCATGTGAAACTATTTTCACTTCATATTATAGCGTCAAGAAATAAAGTATGAGTAGCTTGAAACCGTCGCTGGTTTCGCGCTATCATCCTTTAATATTTATCTCGTACAAAACAACTACGTAACTACGTAAAAATTAAAGCGCAAAAGTATTTGTTTCTTTATAGAAGGCATAGATTTGTTTCTTATAAGAAAGGCATAGATTTGTTTGTTATAAGAAACAAATCTATGCCTTAGTTTAGGTTTAGGTTCAAAATGATATAAATTTATTTTATAAAAATATATAGGAGCCTTGGTGGCCCGAGTGGTTCGGCTAGTTGCCTACAACACAAAGGTTGCAAGATCGAATCCAAACTGTACCAATAATTTTTGAACTTAAGTACAGTGATTAGTCACATCACTAGATTTACGGTGAAGGAAAGCATCGAGAGAAAACCTGCATACGTCAGAGAAGAAAATCAAAGGCATATGTATGTATAGTCGTGCTTGAGTAACAGCGATAGACACGCTATGTCTCACGTTGGCACCTAAAACCAGCAGCGACCTAAACCCCTTGCGGGAAGGCATGAGAATATATTATTGCAAATTAAACTTTTAAAACACCTTTAATTAATTTTAAAAAGAATCAAAACTTTAATTTACTGTTATTTGTAACGTATATCTATTTGAAGTGACCGTTAAGTCAACACAAATCAATAATATAAGAAAACTAACTTCTTCAATAATGCGTTGAATATTACGGTAACCCTGAGAATAAGCCGCATTATTGCGGCAAGGTTTGCACCGTAACCGGCAACGACGACTATTTAGGTGAGGATCTACTCGTAGTGTAAATATCCACTAACCACCGACACACAGACGCGCGGTTTTACGCTGACGCACTCGCTTGTTTTACAAATTGAGACTTTCTACCTGTAGTACCTAAAGTCAAAATCTAATTTACAAAGATTCCATATTAAGAGGCTGTATGGAATCTTTTGAGCTTAGATGACATTATTTGGTCATACTCAGTTTCTAAACTTTGAAAAAAAATTAAAGCATTGTTATTTTCTAAGAGCTCGAACGAGTGATCACACAGTAAAATGTGCCAAAACATAGACACAAAGTTTACTAGGACCAGTAATACAAGTAATTTTTGTATGAGAATAAATATTAATTGGTACGTTTAATAACGACCAATAAATTGCGCTTTGAATATATACTACTATTGCTTAAGAATGATGTGAGAATAACAACAAAAGTTGGGATAAATGAATAAAACTATGCACTCGCTGTTTTTATCGCAAATCTGTCATGTTCACACCAAAAAAGTGTATCTGCGACGAAAAAGGTACTGCGGACAAACCTCTGCCTAACCCTTGAGGAAAACGTAAAGATAAATCTCACAACCAAAACTGACTCTGCACTTACTAAGTATCAAACCTACCATTAGACTTACATCCAATAACTATATACTGGTTCTAATAAAAATATGTAACATTTTTATATATTATCTACTAGATTTTAAATCAATAAGAACTATGAAGCTAGGTTCATCCGAACGTCGAGTCATTATGCTGTGAGCGTAACTCGGTATTTCTACATAAGTAAGTATGTGATTACCGTTGGAAGATTACTGGGTTCAGCAAGTGGAGAGAGGAATTAGTTAATATTTTGAACTGTGGGATTAGTTGGTGATTTATGTCTGGTCTTATTTTGAGTATTTTGATTAAACATGGAATTTTATCCAAATAAGAGCGACAATTTTTTACTAGGTTTAGTTTTATTTTATGCTTTTAAACCAAAGTTAATAACAAAGCAAATAAATTAGTAACTATATTATACCATACTCATAATAACATTGTTTATTTTTTATTTAAATAATAATAATATATCCTCACGCCGTCCCACAAGGGTCCCCGAAGGGGTAGGCAGAGGGTGTATAGGTAATACCCTTTTACTCACGTTTATTTTATTTTAGAGCAGAGAAGAGCCGTGGTGGCCGAGTGGTTCGAGCAGTTGCCTGCGACGCAAAGGTCGCAAGTTCGAATCCCGACTGTACCAATGAGTTTTTTCTGAACTTAAGTACAGTGATTAGTCACACCACGAGCTTTACGGTGAAGGAAAACATCGAGAGGAAACCTGCATAGGTCTGAGAAGAAATTCAAAGGCGTATGTATAGTCGTGCTTGAGTAACGGCGATGGACTCGCCATCTGTCACGTTGGCACCTAATATACCTCTGGCGGAAAGTGGGTGTGTGGGTATTACCTATACACCTCTGCCTACCCCTTCGGGGACCCTTGTGGGAAGGCGTGAGGATATTATTATTATTATTATTTATTATTATTATTTTATTTTATTACGTAAAATACCTTTGGTCGATATCACAAATGCAGCTAAATGTAAGCTATAGGCAATATTGTCAATGTTAATAGGTAATGAGATGGCCCAGTCATATCAAACCGGCTCCTTTTATGCTTCGGAGAACACGTCACGCCGTTGATCATGTTAGTCAACAGTACCTACGACTTGGCAATATTTACTGTTCAGTTCGAAACATTCAAGCATTGACCAGTTTGCCAGAAAATTATTCAGGGTTGGCTTCGTATTGAGTCCTTCGCCGACCCGAAATTTATTATTTACGATATTTACCATAAACCTATTTACCATTTTGCTCAAGCCTCATAAAAAATAGATAATCAAAAGCTGGTTATTAAGCGCAACTTTTGGGTAATTGTTGTAAAGGTTTATGCAAAGAGATAAAGTTAGCAAACGGAAAATAGACAAACTTTAAAAAAAGGAGTAATGTGCACTTAATTCGTATTATCCAATACGTATTATATGATAACCTTAAAGTATAGTGAAGTATCAAGTATCTTGATCCTAATGAGAAGGTATCAAGATATTTCCCATCAAATTATTCCTTCCATCCTTCTCCGCAGGGGTGCAATGCCCTCGTTAAATTATTAAGTTATCAATAAACATAATCTGTATTTTATGTCACTCACTCCACATTTATAACTTCACATTTTCTAAGGCCAGTAGCCTTCCCTCCGTAGAACGTGACTTTGATCCCAGGCAGTTGAATTGGCAGCTCATCAATGAGGAAAGGATCCAGCGGTGGGACCCCCAGATGTGGTAAGCCTTTCGAGAAATCTGGGATGGCATCTTGGGTTGCTTTTATCAAACACGCGGGCTCTGTATTATTGCACGGGTGGATGAAATCCGCTGAAAGAAGATTAAATGAATTGCTTAATTTATGAGTATAACAAAAGCGTTGCAAGTACCTCATATTTATTTCAAATGAAACGGTTTATTTCATATAATATAATAATAATATAATATATAATAATATATCCTCACGCCTTCCCACAAGGGTCCCCGAAGGGGTAGGCAGAGGTGTACAGGTAATATGGACTCGCCATCTGTCACGTTGGCACTTAATATACCTCTGGCGGAAAGTGGGTGTGTGGGTATTACCCATACACCTCTGCCTACCCCTTCGGTGACCCTTGTGGGAAGGTGTGAGGATATTATTTATAATATTTTGGGTTGGTAACTAGTTGCGTTGTATTTATAATATTTTAAAAGTTCTTCTCAGTAAATCTGTGATAGAAGTGAAAGAAGCACGATGGATCTCGTATTAAATACCTGGGACAATTCCATTCCACACAGCTTGTGTTATGGTAATTAGACAACGATATATTTACTTATATAAATAGATATATACAAAAATACATAGGACATCCAAGACTAAGGTACAAATATTCGTGTTCATCACACAAATATCTGCCCTCAGCAGGATTCGAACCCGCGACCTCAAGTTTCGCAGTCAGGAGCTCTAACCACTAGACCATACGGTCGTCATTGAAATTCATTGCCGTATTTAAATTCATTGCGTTTTTTTTTATCTGGTAGAATGAGATAAGCGTACTTTTTCTACATAGCCAATAAGTGGTACAACTAAGAGTTGGTAATGGTAACGGTACGCTCTCTAGGGCCTAGACTAAGCGCATTTCTAGATAGCGAGCTAGGGACCTGGGTTTAAATGGTGGAACAATTTAGTATTCTCATTTGCCCTAAGCTCACTAAGACGTACCGGACCCCAGACTGTAAAAGACCCGTTCGTCCTTACTAGCTTATAAGCCATTTTTAAGCAATTAGTGACTCGCCCCGGCTTTGTTTGGGTACTTACATACTTTTGTTATAAATGGACTTTGAGCGTTTTCAATGAAAGCTTCAACACTTGTCTTTTTCCGACATTTTCAGCAATTAGCAACATATTTCAACAAAATCATAACAACTCATAGACTTAAACCTTCCTCATGAACTATTTGTTTTGTGTTGAATCTCGTAAGAAAATGCGTTCAGTTCAGTTCGAGTTTATCGTGAACAAACAGAGAGACGCGGCAGGAACTTTTTTTTATTATGTAGTAATGCACTCACAACACTCAAACAAGATAAAATAATAATAAGAAGAAACCCATAGTTAAATACCCCTCATTAAGTTTAGTAGCAAGCGGGACCCATACATTTACTTTCAGTTTATAGCTTGTAAATGTATAAATGTGACTATCCTAAGAGTGTCAAGTATACCCTTGAGAAGCTTGTGACTTGTAAGTTAATATATTTTTCTGAATGAATGTTGAATTGTCTGAAGTAACTGTGTCATGAACTTCTCGCGGTTAAGTGAAACAGTTTGTTTAATAACTTAAACAAACCGAGAGTCATTATGAAGACACATTTTAAACTTAAACAAAGACAGGTTCTCGAGGTAAATTGTCGTGTGAACATAATGTTGTTTCAGAGTATGTACTTTACAAGTCTATAAATTCGTTAGTTTTGAACATGAAATATGTCATAAAGTAAGAAACGACACAATTGTAATACCTTGGAATGCCACTCAAATTGCCCAAGTACATGTAAAAGTAAACAAAGCTTGTTCAAAGACAACTATAACAACGATATAGATCGATATTTAAAAGTAGACTCAGCCAAGGCAGTATCTTTGCGTCTTCCCACACAGGTCCCCGAAAGGGTGGACAGAGTTGTAACAATACCTTCCTTTCGCTGGAGATATACTTAGGTTCCAACGCGATAGCAGGGTGTTTCTCAAGCGCCTATACACATGCCTTTGAATCTCTTCTGTAAAGTATGCAAATGTCTTTTTTATGTTTTCCTCCACCATAAAACTCATGGTGTGATTAATGACTGTCTGTATTCAGTCCAGAAATAAGCATTCACACAGTGGAGGTTCGAACCTGCAATGTTTGCGTTGCAAGGGTTTCATAAGGAACCTCCAGCCGTTTAAGAAGTTATTAATTGTTGAATTGTTACGACTATTGTTACGACGTGTGAATATTTGTTTGTCACGTAGTACTTGGATATATCTCCGGTAAAAGTAGTTATTATTACACTAAGCACCTACTACTTTCACAATATAGTAATACTATAATTTGATATAGAATATAGTAAATAGTGGAAGATGTATGGTGGCCTACATTTAAGATTTTGATAAAAAATAAAGCGTTACTGTAATTTAAACAATTGATAGGTATAAAGCAGTTACTGATAGATTATCGAGCAACTTCGAAAAATTTTAATTTTCTTGATTAAACTTCGTCTTACTTTAATTGATTTATCCCCAAAGGCTAGCTTAAGTTTTGCTCTTTCTTCTAGATATGACTTTTCCTACCTCGGATTAATTTGCATATTACAAAGAAAATTAATAATCTGTTAGGAATATCAGTAATTGAAGAGATTATTAGATATTCGGTAATCATTATTATTAAAGTTTATTATTATAATAAAGCCGTGGTGGCCGAGTGGTTCGAGTAGTTGCCTGCGACACAAAGATCGTAAGTTCGAATCCCGTCTGTACTAATGAGTTTTTCTGAGCTTAAGTACAATGATTAGTCACACCACAAGCTTTACGGTGGAGGAAAACATCGAGAGGAAACCAGTATACGTCTGAGAAGCAATTCAAAGGCGTTACATACGCCTTTGAATTGCCTTAGTCGTGGTTGAGTAACGGCGATGAACTCGCGCTCACGTTGGCACATAAATCATCTCTGGCCAAAGTTGGTGTGTGGGTACTACCTATACACTTCTGCCTACCCCTTCCGAGGCTCTTGCGGGAAGGCGTGTGGATATTATATTGATGTAATACACAGCTCTGCCCCATGGTATTATCCTGATAAAAATTGGTAATATTTTACTATAATAAAACATATTATGACATGCGTTAAATTCAGCCAATAATCTTACCCTGTGCCAAGTTCATCCAATTCTGTTGATATTTTTTTGATAAAAAGTGGTATCATACATCCTCACAAACTTTCGCATTTATAATTTAGTAGGTAGGTAGGTATGTATACTAGTTGCTTTAGAGATATAGAAGATTTCGTGAAAGAAGATTGAGTGTGTGGAAGACGCGTGATACGAGTATAATGAGCCGTTTTCTTTTAAATAGCTTAAGGTACATAAAACACAGAAATATTTTTCTATTCATATGACAGGTCTATTAAGTCAAAAGTATGCAAATAAGCCGCTTGTTAACTTGGGTAAAAGTGGCTATGTCTATTAGCATTCATTTCATTTACATAATGGTCTCTCCGAAATGATTAACTGGCCCTTGTCAAAAGTAATAACGGCCAATTTGATAAGCCATTTACAAATTATAAAGCAAACAATTGAGCTAGCCACAACAATGACAGGACAAACATTATGAGGTAACCTAATGACATTAATTTATATACCTACCACATCTTATGTCACGTGAATCATTCATTTTATTTGATAAATACATATTGGAAAATGAACCATATATAACAATAATTAAGAATTTTTTTTACGCTAACCGTAAACTAAATACTTTATATGTAAAAATTACATACAAATCAATTCAATTTTCGTAATTTGCCTAGCGGTAAATTCATTTAGACATATTTTAGGTGGGTTTTATGAGACAAGAGAATGTCAGTTTTTTCAATCATTCATACCGTAAAAAAAGAATACATGTATTAATAACCATTCTAAACAACCCTCGAACATAGAAAGAGTTGATATACTCAAGGCAACATTTATACGTTTCTGGTTCCAATCAATGTTCTGAAAACCAGACTATTCCACTAATGAATTGTGGGTATACAGTAACTCACGTGAATTTGCTTGTAAATAGACAGCAATATTGCCTTAACTGCCCGATTCATCTATGTAAACTAGTACTAACATATACCGATGCAATGAGTAACGAAGTGATTTTAGCTCAGCAGTTGAATAGCCAATTTATGCATCGTAATTTTACCATCGTTTGTTGCTTCAAATGATAAAAACAACTAGACGACCATCGTTGTTACGGATGAGAAGTGACACAACTTGTATTCATTTAAAAAGGTTATTTAAAACCCCAACCGCTCATTCAAATAACAATTCGTCCACGTCTACCATCTTGAATTGACTCGGAGCTGATGAACGTGTGGGCAACGTGTCATGCCTCAAGTCTTTAGGATACCTACATGCATATACATACATAGCAGAGAGAGTAGAACGCCAGTTCTCTCTAGACTTACAAACTTCTCTCGCTTCATCCACATTTATCAGTCTCTTCATACGCTGGTTTCGAGTTTCTAGCAGTAGATTTAGGGTGGCGTGACAGCGGGACTTTTATTGTACAACTTAGCACAAATGGCCATCCGTTATACTGTGTTAATACTACTTGGGCTTCTGCTTATGTACATAATGCATCGAATATTGAATATTAAGATAAATAAATGTAAGGATGTCGTTACATCCCCTCCACCCAGGCAGGTATTGGTGCGCGCTCCACTTGTTCTGAGAATAAAATCGTTATGTCTAGGGTGTCTAAGACAGGCTCCTCTTGCCATCTCCGCATGTATTATGCTTTCATTTGATCAGAAAAAAGCATCCGCATCTGCAACACGTCTTTAATTAATATTAATTTCGCCGTTTCTAAAATGTATGCAGGATTCCTCTAGATGTTTTCCTTCTCCGTAAGCTCTTAGTGTGACTAATTCCTTTACCTACGATCAGAAAAATCGTTGGTACAATCGGAATTCGAACTTGCAGTCTTTGTTTTGCAGACGACCACCTATGACCACTCGGCCACCACGGAAAAAGAAACGGCTCATTTCTTATTTGATTCATTTAACAAAAACCTCTTTCGGAACTTGACAACGTATCCACTGTTACAAAATATAACTGTTTGCTTACTGTCAGCTGACCGCTGCTATAGAGCAAGAAAGCGTTGGAGCCTTGACCTTGAATTTCGTCAGCGGATTATGTAATTCAACAAAGTAGAAAATACTGATCGATTCTTTTAGTTTACGTTTAGTATTCATGTGTTTATGTTGTTTTCGTATGAATGACATATCAAGGTGCTATATTTAGGCTGGAATTAAATCAAATTTTTGTCTGAATTAAGCCAAGGCTAATAGTGAAACGATATAATTCAAGTCCAACCCTACTGTTTGACGCAACCTACGTCGACACTGTGGCTTCGTCTCACCTGCCGGATAACTCGGTGGCTGCCGGCGCAGCGGCTGCTCGATAGAAAAGCATCAAGCATCAGTTAATTTTTGTGGCGTTTAGGGGTCGAAGCTCTGGTGCTATGAAGACCAGTTGCTCTTCATTTTTATAAGTATGTCTCGAGGAATCTTTTTGAGGCCTCCCGTAACTAGAGAGCTAGTGAATATTTTGCTCAGCGAATCAGCATTGCCGTACAACGTGGCAATGCCACCAGTCTTCTTGGCACCCTTCCGCGTGACACAGATTTGGGACATTCATTCTATTAATCTAGTGAAGTAGGTATGGTCTAATTGGAACAAATTAAATCCCTAGCAGTGATATAGTATAAGCGTTTTACAAGGTTCGTATAGTGGTTATAAAGTTCGAGAGTAAAACAGAGTGTCGTAACTTTAAGACTAATCGACGGTGCTTAAGCGTGTTGGATTGACATACATAGACGTAAAGTCACGTGATCCCGAATGGCTGGCTTTATCAGCTTGTAAAGTGTAGCAGAAAATAAAGACCATACGTTTAGTTTTGTGTTTTTTTTTGTATTGTCTCTCGTAGCCTGAGTTCCGGCAACGTTTGCTACTTAACCGGTCAATGGCGAGACCTAGGCCTCCAGCCAGGCACTTTATTTCTAAGCAACACAGCTAAGGGCACCCCCTGTGGGGTACGAACCTCGGCTTAGGACGTTTAGTTACTTTATCACGTCAGAATGGATGAACGAAATTTTACGAAGTGAGGCACAGAGCTACAGTGTTAATATGTAGAAAACGTTTAGGCATTACTTAAATTTTTGCCCAATTTACACATATTAAATAATCTATCAATATAACAAAACATCAGTCGCTTCGGGTAATTTCTAAATCCGGTCTAGTCTATATTACGACTAATTGTATTATTAACTAGCTGTGCCCGCGACTTCATCCGCGTGGATTTAACTTTTAATTTTATTCAATTTCTTACAATGAAATTAGTTCAAGTTACTCCTTATTTCATCAGCTATCTTTAAGTCAAAGTCCCGTCAAAATCAGCTTAGCCGTTTCAGAGATTAGTCGGAACAAACAGACAGACAGACAAAATAAAAAAAAGTGATTTTGCTATATGTACCGTGTATACATCCATATGCATTTAGTAAAAAGCGGTTATTTCAATATTACAAACAGACACTTCAATTTTATTTATTTGTATAGATTGTATGCAATGCAAATGATAACATGCAAAGCAATTGTATGATCATGTACCGTAACATCGCCTTGTATACTAAAACGCGTTGTATTTAGGATAACTAGCTGTGTCCCGCGGTTTCACCAAAATCAAAATCAAAATCAAAATCTTTTTATTTCACATAGGCCCAGATGGGCACTTATAAAACGTCGAAAAAGAAGCACACACCCACGGTAAAATCAAATTCATTGGTATAATTTTATCTAGATTTATTCTATTTTATGATAGCCGTGGTGGCCGAGTGGTGCGAGTTGTTGGCTGCGACACAAAGATCGCAAGTTTGAATGCCGACTGTACCAATGAATTTTCTGAACTTAAGTACGGTACAGTGATTAGTCACACCACGTTCTTTCAGCCGTTCTAGTGTGATCGAGTAACAAACATCCATAGATACTCACAAACTTTCTGATTAATAATATAAAAGGTAGAATAGCGTATAATGATACGAGTATGTACATATAAATGTTATTTAATACTTGAATTATCGCACCACGAGCTTTGCGGTGAGGGAAATGTGCATACGTAAAAATAGAAATTCAAAACGGTATGTATGTACAATCGTTTCTGAGAGACGTCGAAGACTCACAATTAGTCATGTTGGCAACTAAAATGTATCCCCGGAGAAAAGACGGTTCCCTCGGCGTGTCCTTCGGAAACCCTTGTGGGCGGCGTAGGATTGTACCAAATTAATGAAAAATCTGAGATTACAGTCAGATCTACTAAACTAACACGGAAACACACATGTCAAGCCTATTATTGGAAAACATCGGTCACGAAGGACAATGTGATTGCTATTTAAACAGCACATAGCGTGTTCAATGCTAACAACGCAAATAGTTACTTTGCGAGTATTGAGAAACGAGCATGGTTTTGAAAGGGAAATTACACCCATTCACTTATTACCAGTACATTCATGTACAAACAGAAAAATACATTTAGTTTTTTAATATACCCATTGATATATACATGGAATGGGAACGTTACGAGTACTCAAAAAAAGGCGAACATGTATGAAAATATTGATGATTATATTGATATATGTGTATGAAGTAAAAGAGACCTTTAAGTCTCAAGTGCATTGCCACTCTACTCACTCTGCCTACCCCGATTGGGATGGTGTAAAAATATGTATATATTAGTTATATAGATCACTATTATTTCGCAACCTGTAACCTTGGCGTTGTAGGTGACAGTTAAAACCATCGTCCATCGTGCCTCTACTAGACCTCTCGGCACTATATCACCGGCAAATAGGGTGGATACACCTCCGTCTGACCTTTCGGGAAGGCGGGAAGATTTGTACTTATAAAAACTTTAACTTGCATTATAGCAAAACGTTTTACAATATATGGTTTGTAAAACGTTTGCGAATGCGGGCATAAAGTTTGCCTGATAGCAAATGGTTATCGCGTCTTATTGTAAGTGAGGATACGATTGTTATCAGCGAACCGCTTCTTAATTTTTTTATTACTTTAAATTTCAAAATCACGTGTTTCTATTTTTAAAAACTTAGAAAAATAAGCTATCTCTGCCTATGAGACAATGAAGTCTTATGGTATGGTATTATAATAGGCATAAAATCTACGCGGCCTTGCAACTACAGTCTTTCGATAATTGTCCACCCTCACATTAGGCTGATCCAAGTTACTCCGAATCACATCGTAAACGACTATAATTAATGACAAACTTACGTGCAAGTTTCGCCGAGCAGTCGGTGATGTAAGCAGCGACCACCATCAGAGTGAAGAAAAATACGTATCTATTACACATCCTGGACACACTGACTGGTAAACTTGGGTGACCAATGCAACCGTACCGAGCCCCGCAACCACACTGGCGTGACCCTCGATAAGCGCGGCTGTTGCTTATGTAAATGGAAACGAGTTCTTTCTTATTTTAGGTTGCATCAATTCGGTATGCTCTTTCCCAATGGAAACACGATTTTCACGCTACACCGATCCTTAATCCGTTTCACAAAATGCGCCGCGAGCGAATGCACTGGACTGAATGCAGTGCTCGTATTCTGTTGTGGCTAGTGACTAGGGTAGGCTGTTGACTGCCTGCTAAAACCAGCGTTCGGTGAGACCAGGTCATGATTGACGGTCGACGTAGTTGTGTTGCAAAATATTAGGAAGGTGGTGGTAGCAGTCGCCTTCAGGATTTCTTGGCGACGAGTAAAATTATTATGATGTCTTTGATAATATGTACCGACGCGACGTATGGGTTAAGAACTGAAGGGATATTCTGCCTGAGTAATTATATAACTCTGATAACTTTAGCTTCTGGTTAATACATTTCGAATGTAACTACCTCCCGTATAAGCATAATAAAATAAATATCCATCCATAATATGAACAATGCTAATATTCAAAATGTAGGTAAGTAATTTTATAAATTATGATCTCAGTCCTGCATGTCATATCATAAGAAGGGAGTTATGGATAGCCTACTACGGGGGAACTATAAAGCCTATCTAACTGTTCGTTTTGTTATATACTAAGATAGTGATGCCATTTTTGTATTGTTGACAACTTTTTATGTAAATGGCCGCCAGAGTTAATGCAGAAGCAAGTACTGGAAATATTTTGTATAGTTCCCGGAGAGGTGATTTATACTCACACCTTCCCACAAGAGTCCCCGAAGGGGTAGGCAGAGGTGTATAGGTAGTACCCGCACACCCACTTTCCGCCAGTTCAGTGGGTGATTTATACATACGTACTTTTCTACTTTTCTATTATACTTACTCCACATCTGTCATATTGGCATCTAAAATATATCTCCGGAGAAGAGTGGACCTACCTACATAGCTACCTACCCTAGGTAGCATAGTTACCTAACCGAGGACCCTACAAAATCACTTCATATCCTTCTTGCTAATAAATCACCTCAAAACTATTGTACAGCTGATTTACTCTATTATAAGGTAGGTATATATCACGATTGCATTTTGCATAAATCAATTGCATTTCAAGGCGATAAGTGGGAATTTAGGGCATAGTATAAAACCTGTACAGCGCGTGCGTGTGCGTCGACATTGCACAACTACAAACAATCGAACGTTTCTGTTGGTAACTCACATGAATCATCGCATCAATTATTTGAACGAGCTACTGTTAAACTCCTTCGTACATTCTACTAATATTATTAAATACGAATATTGAGGATATCTGTTCGCCTTTCACACATAAACCACTGATTTGGATGTCTTTAACAAAAGCCACAAAAGTGGCTAGGCAATATGGTGAAGCCAACAGTTTTGTTAAAAGAACGTAGCATTGCGAAGGACACCGATATTTTCTCATGTCCTCTGCGTAGATATTGAAGGTATTGCAACGGATATAGATTAAAACGATTAACTTAGTTATCAATTTCCGGCAGCTAAAAACCTATAGCCTCAATATTGCTCAGCGTCAAATAGCTGTTAGAACATTAAATCGGTTATATTAATGCTTGAAGCTTGTGTAGCGTAGGCACAATGAGGTGTATGCTAATTACAGATAGTGCTATCCACGAAGACGCGCCCCACCTATTTCTAGTCGAGGGGGCCGCATGGTGCGGGGTGTATGACACGAGTCTATTAATTGTAGTGTGCGTGTGCACTCATACGCAATTATTGTGTATCGATAATGTTCAATCAATAGTGGAAGGCTGCACACTGTCACTATAAGCAATCGGGAAGAATAGTGGGGCGCGTCTTCGTGGATGGCACTATCTATATGTTTCTAAATCTATCATTTATGACGGTGTGTGAAAACCAGACCATACGTACCACGTACGTTACTCATATTTGAAAAGCAACATTAGATATTTCTCAAGTCGATAATTCGTTTTCAATTTATTATTGATCGTACAATTTTATTTTATTTCGGATAAAAATTTCCGATGTGTTCATTAATAATTAATCTTTGTGCCGAACCATCTGTAGTTTTTGCGTGAGAGGAACCAAATTCTTTAAAAATTTTTGCATTTATAATATAAGTGAAACAAATAGAACTTAGTCATGGAATATAACTAAAAACAAATAAACTTGGTGCGAAATTTGGGAAATGAAATTCTAACCTATATTTACCGACTTACCACGCGACCATAAAATCGTAGGCGCTACGCACCAACGTAGGATAAAAAATTTAAATCGCACATCCGTGCGTTTATATACAGTAGCGGGTCGCATGAATACGTACTCAGGGCAAATTTATAATGAATGGCCTTTTTGAACGTCATTCACCACGCCATATAAATCATACTGCCCGTGCGATATGTCAGACATTTAACATTGCTGTTATCATTCCAAATATTACATTTACAATTATCGTACATTGGTTATATTTTTAAAATGTATTTGAGATATTTAAGGCATTAATTATAAAAAAAACTTTTTCTGCCAATGTGGTTTTTGTGCAGAGACATAACGTGAAATACACGCAACAGATTTCGTAACGAATAGTATCGAATCAAATGTATGATTGAACTATCTAGCTGCTTAAAACAGTGATAAACGCAGAAACGGTTACCATAATGCATATTAATCATATTGCATATAATTGCATTTGATTTAATAATCTATAAATATACTACTATTATAACGAGAAATATAAAGATGCAATAACAACATATATTTAAATTAAACACTTAATAGTTCTAGACGCAATATTATGTGATGTTGCATACGTACATACGTACACTTACTGAAGGATATGAATAATTGTATTGTTTAGTAATTACTTAAACAATTTATTATATGTTGTATTAGAAACCAACACCTTGGATATAACTAATAAAAGTAAGCCTGCTAGGCACCATCCTGCGGAACTAAATGAGTGTTTTATTTAGTTTTGTTCAATTTATACAATAAAGAAGTCATGGTGGCCGAGTGTTTCTCGTAGTTACCTGTAGCACGAAGATTTCAAGTTTGAAACCCAACTGTACCAAAGACGTTTTCTGAACTTAAGTACAGTGATTAGTCATACCACGAGCTTTACGGTGGAGGAATCATCTGGAGAAAACCTGCAACCGATTGAATATACCCATTCGAATGACAAAGTACGATTTTTGTTTCGTTTCTATTCAGGTATAGCTGAACCAACCAACGTCGCCTTAATATGATCTGTGCCGAAATTAAGGCTTAACACCACCCTCTTCGGCAAACCCATTCCATGGGAAGAAAAAGCCAAATACCTGGGTGTGATCCTCGATCAACGCCTTTCTTTCCGTCACCACGTAAAGGCGGTACGCGCGCGAGCCGCCTTCGCGCTCGGTAGACTTCACAGCATGTTGAATGCGCGAAGTAAACTCTCATTGAAATCAAGGTGAGGATTTACACGACGTGCATTCGACCAATCATGACATACGCGGGTGTAGTGTTCGCACACACTAGCAAGTCAACACTTAACCCCTTGCAAGTGCTCCAAAGCCGGTTTCTCCGGAGAGCCACAGGTGCCCCGTGGTACATGCGTAATAGTCAACTCCACGTTGACCTCAAAGTCCCCACTATAAAACAGTTTTTGAAAAAACTGTCCAAACATCATTTCGATTCTGCTGTAAATCACCCCAACCCCCTCGTCGTATCGGCCGCCCGATACACTCCTTCCCTTATCTCGAAGATAAGGCGTCCAAGACACGCCGTCATCGAACTGGATGACGACATAACGGTCCTCCAGGACGCCCGACAAAAACATACCAACACTACACAAAACCGACCACTGTTCCGTCCTCGCCGACGAGGCTCGACGCGAATAAGCCGTAATGTTCCCCCCCGACCCCCGCCGCAAACGCCGGCCCGCGCCGAGCCTGACGCGCAAATCCCGCCCCCAAATAATATTTAAATAAAATTACCAGTCCAGCCCAGCTCCCTTGCTCGCGATCCAGCAACGCCCTAAGCCGAGGTTCGTACCCCACAGGGGGTGCCCTTAGCTGTGTTGCTTAGAAATAAAGTGCCTGGCTGGAGGCCCAGGTCTCGCCATTGACCAGTTAAGTAGCAAAAGGTCCCGGAACTCACGCTACGAGAGACAATACAAAAAAAAAAATAAGGCTTAACATTCGAATTTGATGCCAAATCGCACATTTTTACTGTAACAAAGAAAATTTAATTAGTATATTCGCATAATGCTGGATTAAATTTTTTACGCATATTATTATAAAATAAAAAGTACAGTATATATACTAACGCCTTATAAAAATGTCTGAATCAATTGGTCGTACAAAGTTAAACATTAGGCAATCCACTCAAACTAAATTTGGTACTACGAAACTAGATAATTTGAACACTCTATAACCTATAACGTCAAATCTCTGGTTGAAAGTTGGTGTGTGGTTACTACGTATACACTTCTGCCTACCCTTTCGGGGACCCTTATGGGAAGGCGTGAGGATACAAAACGCCTATTCATTAAGATCGTTGTCTATATACATTATTACATTTTGTTAAGAAATAAGCAGGCGCTGTATAAATATGTTGATATTTCTATTGATCTATTACACTGCTTACCCTTATTCTTTACTTATAGTTACTCTCGGATACATACATTTTTATTATACAATATTTTCAACAGGTTCTCGTGTTTGGGAGATTGAACTTTAAAAAAACACGGAAGGCAAGTGCACAACCAAATGTATCTAATGACTAGGTATTAGTTTAATTATCAACCGGATTGGTGTACGAATATTACTTCAGCATGAGCAATTATATTTACATATCGCTAGATATACGCTGCAATACCAATTCACTATTCATTGGCACTGTAGGCCAGGAAGGATGATTGATTCCTACGGAAGTAATACCGTCTTTAATATAAATGTTGGAAAAAGAAGATTTATTTTATTATCCCTAGTATTAATATTATAAATGCGAAAGTAACTCTGCCTGTCTGTCTGTTACCTTTTCACGCCTAAACTACTGAACCGATTTAAATGAAATTTGGTACAGATATAGCCTAGAGCTTGAGGAAGAACATATGCTTGCAAATTTTTTATGCGAAAAAGGGTTGTAAGGGGTTTAAATAGGGGATTAAAGTTTGTATGGAAGTTTCGTCATTTTTGAAGCTAGGAGCTTGAAACTTATTTTTTAGGCTCTTTATTACATATAAATGAATATTACATTCAGAGTTTGTAAAAATGTTACCCTTAAGGGGGTGAAAAATTCTGCTTAATATCACTTTTCCGCGCGGACGAAGTCGTGGGCACAGCTAGTAAATTATAATCGCCCCCACCAGGAACTATACATACATGGTCATATTAAATATTTATAAGTCGAGAACAAAGGACGACTAGAATAAAATCCAACTCACAAGATCAACCAACATTGGTCCTGCGATCAAAAAGTATATCATAAATATAATTTAATTTGCGCGTTTGTAATTTTAATGAAGTTTTTTAGCTCTATATGACGTTAAATTAATTAATTAAGTTAAATTTAATTATTATTTGTTATTTCTAATCTCTGACTGTGCGTGTTGGTGGTGTGACCGTAACGATGTCAGTTTATAATAAAATATTTGCAGGATTTTTTGTATCAGCTATTCTAGTGGGATATGAGTGCGCTTTTGGTAAGCTCCCGGCTTATTTTTAAAAAAGGCTAACTGTTGCTTTATAGCTTATATATATCTTTAGTAGCGGGTTTGATTCCGCTAAGGGTAGGTATTTCTGTGATGAAAATGACTATGTACTACTGTACCTTAGTCTTGGATGTCCTATGCATCGTATATCGCAGAGGATAGGATATTTTTTTTAATTAAAATATATAATTAAATATTTTTTAATACTACATGGGTGACAAACAAGCATGCGGCCCGCATAGCGGTTACCGCCGCCTATGGGCGCTTGCAACCCCAGGGGTATTACTCGCGCGTGGCCGACCCTGCAAGAATCATTTCACACCCTTCTTGAAGAACTCCATGCTGTAATCTCCAGGGAAAACCTCAAAATATACCATTGTCTACTTACAATATCAGTAGCTGCCCGCCTCGGCTTCGCACGGGTGCAATATTGATACTAATAATAATCTAAAAGATAAAAATGGTTATGGTGGTATATGGTATATCCTTTAGAGATTTGACGCTATGTCAATTTGTGTGGAATTGTCCCAAGGTATTTATTATTATTATTTATAGCTGAGTGGTCCAGCGGTACTGTGTGTAAGCTAGTCTGACTTGTATTGGACACTTGTATTTCTATAGCTTAGGTTCGATGTTCTAACTATATGTATATAGGAGTGTATGTAGTAATAGTCTGGTTTACACAGTTCATACTGATGGAAATGACTCTTATTATAATAGCTACATACTTATTTTTATATTCTTTATTACTAGCTGCCTGCCCCGGCTTCGCACGGGTGCAATATTGATACTAATAATCATCTAAAAGATAAAAATGGTTATGGTGGTAGATGGTATATCCTTTAGAGATAATGAATACAATCGCGGACTTTAATATCGATCATTTGAGGATATACTACTCCGTAGTACATTCATTTGATCTATCTCGTAAGGTTTACGCAGCGTTTGCGATTTAAGCGCACAAAAATATGTGCCTATGATCACATTACAAATCTTTGAATATTTCGTTATTAAAATAAGAGAAAAAGAGGCGAATTTGGAATAGTCTTGGTTTCCGATTTTCATTAATATTGTTTGATATTTGAGCGTTTTTAGCTGACCTCTACATCGTGTAAGGAATACTCCTACCAAATTTCAAGGCAATCGGCCTTAAAGTTCCTGAGATATCCTAATGAGTAAGTTCACAAATGGGTACTCCCTGCACTCCACCTTGCAGATGGAGTTTCACAAAATCCGTTCTTAGCTGACCTCTACATTGCGTAAGGAATACTCTAACCAAATTTCAAGGCAATCGGCCTTATAGTTTCTGAGATATCCTAATGAGTGAGTTCACAAATGAGATCTCCCCGCACTCCAACTCCCAAATTTCAAGTCAATCGGCCTTACAGTTCCTGAGGTTTCGTGATGAGTCAGTTCAAAAATGGGATCTCCTATGTATATATATATAGATTACTTTCACATTTATAATATGAGTAGGATTTACGCTCCACTTTCTTTCTGTCTTTTTCTAGGCATGACAAACATTAAGGAACCCTAATAGTACTTTTCCATTGATAATTTATCACGTATTATAGTCGATAGACACACACACATTAATTGCCGATGGTCGCGAGTAAAGTTGTCGTTTTCTAAGCAATAAATAAAATAAGCTTTACGCAATAAAGTATAATTTATTATTGTTTTTTTACTAACCATCAGAACGGATGCCTGCACTAACTCTTATTTGGAGGTCACATAACATGATATTCTTTTCAGTCGACACTCTTCCAAAATGTAAAATAAGTGACTTCGAATGTATGAGGAATCTTTATCAAACTATCGTTCATGACATCGGAGAGGCTGGAATAGCATCGTTGAAAATACCACCAGTAGACCCTTTCCAAGTGCAAAATGTATCAGTTTCACTTCTTGGTCTTATTGACATTGTCTTACTTGAAGGCACAGTTAAGGGTATTAAGGACTGCATATTTAACAAGTTCATGTGAGTATATACATATCTATAGAAATATATCTCCTCGTATTCCTACAAGGGCCTACGAAGGGGTGGACAAAGGCTTAGTAACAACCTCTTTTTGTACATATACCTATTAAGATGCCAACGCGACAGATCGGCTAATCGCCGTTTCTCACGCAGGCAAAACCTCATAAGACAGCGAGGTCAAATATAAAAAAACACATATATGATAGGATATATAACAAGGTAGAAAAAAATACAAGCAGCCTTTTTTGCCTAGAATAGCTCTTCTAGTGACAATTGACGGGCTTGTCACCATATGTCAGGCAAGACTACGTAATTGTATTAATTAATTAAATTAATTGTATTTATTCAATTTAATATATATCCTCACGCCTTCCCACAAGGGTCCCCGAAGGGGTAGGCAGAGGTGTACAGGTAATACCCACACACCCACTTTCCGCCAGAGGTATATTAGGTGCCAACGTGACAGATGGCGAGTCCATCGCCGTTACTCCAGCACGACTATACACACGCCTTTGAATTTCTTCTCAGACGTATGCAGGTTTCCTCTCGATGTTTTCCTTCACCGTTAAGCTCGTGGTGTGACTAATCACTGTACTTAAGTTCAGAAGAACTCATTGGTGCAGTCGGGATTCGAACTTGCGACCTTTGCGTCGCAGGCAACTGCTCGAACCACTCGGCCACCACGGCTTTTATTTAATTATTTAATTTATTTTAATTAATTAATTAACACCAATTTAATTAATTATTAGCTTACTAAATATATCACCGGAGAAAAGTCTAAAACACTTCTGCCTACCCCTTCGGGGATCCTTAAGGGAAGGCGTTTTGATACGCCATGTTCTTCAGGTTTAGATTTTATTTTTATTATGAAGTTAATTATTTTGCTGGATTGCCCATTGTATCACATTCGGAGTGAATTCCAACTTGAGATTTATCTCAAGCAAGAATTTAATTTATTTATTTATTTATTTATTAGGTACACCAACAATACACATATAAAATATTCAAGTACACTTAATCATAAAAATAAAGTTCTGATATATGTATCAATGACAGGTATACACAACATTCACTTAGCTACATATAATTTTGTTTAGTTAGTTAGCTACATAAAATAATTTCACACTACATAGCTACATATAATTTTGATGACAATAAAAGAAAAAAGATTTTTTTAAGTTCATTCGATTTTCACGCGGGGCACAAATTGTTGTTTTACTATACCGTTGATGCTCCTATCTTTGTGGCCGTAGCATTTATTTTTTTGCCTTCAGACTTCTATGTTGAATTCTCTACCCTATATTAAAGTAGTGTTTATTCTAAAAAGTGCTTCCTGAGACGATCGATCAACTAAACAAACAAACAAGTTCAGCTTCAGCTTCATATATTGTTGTTTTATGCATAAGATACAGCTATTACCTACACGGTCACTTGCCAGGACAGTGATTAGTGACGCACCATTCACCTTAAATGTACGACAACTTAATTCTATTCGTTGTTGTTGGTATTACGACTTTCATTAACGACAACATCTGTAAAAAAATGCACTAATTGGTGCTACAGTTTTATTTTTTGGTTTCATTAAAATCATAAATTATATTGAGTCGTGGTGGCCGATTAGTTCGAATAATTGCCTGTAATACAAAGATTTCAAGTTAGAATCTCGACTGTACCAAAGAGTTTTTCTGAACTTAAGTACGGTGATTAATCACACCACGAGATTTACGGTGAAGGAAAACGTCGAGGGAAAACCTGCATACGCTTGAGAAGAAATTCAAAGGCATACGCATTTGAATTTCTTCTGTATAGTCGTGTCTGAGTTACAGCGACGGATTCGCCATCTGTCACCGTTCACCATACAGTTCACCTAAAATATATCTCTGACGGAAAGTGGGTCTAAGGGTACTACCTATACACCTCTGCCTACTCCTTCGGGGATACCCGAACCTTGTGGGAAGGCAAGATGTTATATATCATATTCTTTATATACATGAACAATGTGAATTTTTTAGCTTGACGAGCTCATAAAATCAGTTCTTGAAAGTTTGCCAGTAGTTACCACGCAGTTATAAAAAGCTACCATGGCATTCTTATACGAGTACCAGAACAATAACAGATTCAAAATTACTCGCGGAATTCATTTTCATACTAGCTGTGCCCCAGAGTTTTGCCGGCTTATTACTTTATTTCATTGATATTTTTTTTTCTTTCTGAAATTAAACCCTTTTTGTTATCCAGCCAATCACATATTTATTTGCGAAATTACATACGATTCTACTCAGCCATTTTTCGTTATTAGGTAACCAACATCCTCTAAAATTTTCGTATTTATAATGTTAGTAGGATATAGAAAGGATTTGTGAGGAAAGAATAACGAGACGGATGTTCAATGCGAAAGCGTATGGAGAAAGAGGCAGAGGAAAACCTCGATTCAACTACCTAGATCTTATCAATTGGCTATTCAGGGATGGAAACGTCACGAGTATTCGAACTTGGCTAGCACGTTGGAAGAGACTGACAAATATCGATGAAAAGAGAATAGTGTGAAGTCAGTCGCTCTACTCTCTGCCTACACCATTAGGGACTTCACTTGATGATATAATGTTCGTAGCCTATATTAACTTTCACCATTTTTATTTTATTTATTTATTTATATCGGGACAAAGAACAGGAATACATTGAGTATGAATATACTGTTCACAGAAGAGCAGCTATAGCCCCTTTTAAGAAATGTGTTGTCTATGAAAAGTATCTACGTTACTAATGCGGTGGTTTTTTTATTTTGGGTGACAAAGGGAATCAGGTGGCGAGCACGTCGCCTTTTGTTCAGTAGAACATACGTCTTTGAAGTTCTGCTCAAACGTATACAGGTTTCTTCTCGATGTTTCCCTTCACCGCTTAGCTCCTGGTGTGACTAATCACTATACATACGTTCAGAAAAACTCTTTGCACTTAGAAATGGAATGTAAGTTCTTTTGTGTGCTATAATAATAATAATATAATATATCCTCACGCCTTCCCACAAGGGTCCCCGAAGGGGTAGGCAGAGGTGTATAGGTAATACCCACACACCCACTTTCCGCCAGAGGTATATTAGCTGCCAACGTGACAGATGGCGAGTCCATCGCCGTTACTCAAGCACGACTATACATACGCCTTTGAATTTCTTCTCAGACGTATGCAGGTTTCCTCTCGATGTTTTCCTTCACCGTTAAGCTCGTGGTGTGACTAATCACTGTACTTAAGTTCAGAAAAACTCATTGGTACAGTCGGGATTCGAACTTGCGACCTTTGCGTCGCAGGCAACGGCTCAAACCACTCGGCCACCACGGCTCTTATGCTTCACGGCTTTTGTGTGCTAATAACCGTTTAATTATTTTTATAGCATAAACATAGAAAATGAAAAGGGGTTCCAGGAAAACACTTGTGATCTGCAATTACAAGGTCATTATCAACTCCAAAATGTCAGTCCCCTCATTGGAGTAATTTCAAGAGACTCAATAAGAGGCGACGGTAATGCTAAAGTTGAAATCGGTGAGTAAAATTTATTTTTAATTTATGTTTATCTATTAATAGTTTTTTTTAACAAATACAAGCTTTACGTAGTAGGACAAAAGTTAATATCTAGAATTATTGAACCTCATGTTATTCCCGACCGAGCATCCAAAGACTTTATAAGTCATTCGAAAAAAAATTCCATTCGTAGATAATACGTGTAAAGAAATATCAATTATAATATAATTATTTGATGCCTAACCAAAAACTACTTCTACATTCTACAACATGTACTCAAAAAATACTTTAGCTTAAGGATTAAACATTTTTTTGGAATGCGATATTGGACTTTTTGTAAAAGAGTTATAAATTAAATTAATTGTATATTCATATACGTTATAGTATATTATAATAGTTACGCTATTATACCGTCCATGTAGTTCAGATGTTATCAATCTGCAGATGGAAATATCACAATAGTCTCAAACATCCCATCCTGCCCGTCAGTTGGCATAGCAGCTAAGTATACAAAATTCCAACTTAATTTACAAAGGAAAATATTAATATTAAGAAAGGTGTGTTAGAAGTGTGACATAATGATATATCCATTTAATGTTTTCAGCCAAACTACATCTGAAATTCGATTTTCCTTTTTACGCGCAAAAACGTGATGATGGTGAGATCTACATCAAGTGCTTATACGACGACATTAAGTATGACTTCGAAATTAAGGGGAAGACAGTCTTCTTTATCGACAACCTATACATTGGTGACCAGGACATCAGTAAGTATAGTAATATAGTAATTCGTATGATAAGGAAAAGTAATAATAGTTGTATTTAGCTAACCTACAGCTAAATGCTTGGCATTCGTCACAATTGAGGCTCAGATGTACATTACGCGGAGTTTTCCACGATGTAGGCAGAGAGAGAAGAGCGCCTGTTCTCTCTAGGCTTAACAGATTTCTTTCGCTTCATTCACATTCATCATATTATATCATGTATGTATCGCGATTGGTCAATATAACTTCTGATTGGATGGCTGGTGATCGTCTAGTGGATAGACCTCGAGGTTATGAAGTTTGAGGTCCAGGGATAAATTTTCATTGAAAACAAAAAAATATAACTGTACTTATTTTTATGTATCCTAATCGATATCTAGTTCCCATAACAATCCACAAGGTTGTACATCTTAGCTTAGGTATTAAGATCAATTAGTGTGCAATTGTCCCCTAAAAATATTTGTATATTTGTTTTGCCGTAACTAACTATAATCATTAGACTTTTTCGCTTCACATTCTTTGGTCTCTGCATAAATACTCTCCAGTTTGCACTATTACGGTGTGATGATATGCATGTATCTTAAAAAAAACGTTAAATCGTTTCATCAACAAACCAATAACTTCATCATGATAGTTGCGAAACGAAATTCATTTCATTTTTCTATTTCCCACAGGCCCAATAGCCACCTCTATGTTGAATGCGAATTGGAAATTCGTTATGACGACGTTCGGGCAAACTTTCATTGACAAAGCTATGGAATTTTACTTCAAGTTTGCAGGCAACTTTTTCGACGTGGTCCCAACGAGATACTTTATTTTAGATGACTTGACTCCTTATTCTAAGCCTTAAGATATGTGTATAAAACTATGTAGGTATATGTAATATAGATACACAATAAATAATAAAGTGGTTATGGTAAAGAAGCTCTGCATACATAAATGAATGTCAATAAATTAATAGCAAAGCGAATGAATATTATTTGCATCAATAGACACATATCTTCACGCGCGAGGCTACCCGATAGGTTAGGCAAAGGTGGGATAATACCTTCTTTTACATAAAAAATCCTCATTTACCAACATAGTACATACAATTTTAATGTGAAAGTTGGTGAGGATGTTCTGGTGTTAGATTATATTATCAAGCTAGAACGGCTGAACGGAATTGGATGAAAATCGTCAAATAGAAACTAGCTGGATAAATACATAGGATATTATTATGTTTCTTTCAACAAAGTCAAATTTTGAATAAAGGCGTGCTGGCCTAGTGTTTCGAGTAGTTGCCTGCTGCACAGAGATTGCAAGATCGAATCCTTACTGTACTAATGAGTTTTTCTGAACCTAAGTATTTAGGCACACCACGAGCTTCACGGTGAAGGAAAACGTCGAGAGGGAACCTGCATACCTTTGAGAAGAAATTCAAAAATGTATGTAGGCGTCCTTGAATAACGGCGATGAACTCGCCATCTGTCACGTTGGCACCTAAATATTTCTATGGCGGAAAGTGAGTATGTAGTAGTATATACCTACCTATACCTATACACCTCTGCCTACCCCTTCGTGGACCCTTGTGGGATGGCGTATTATATTATTTTTATTATTATTTTACGCGGCTGAGACCCGCAGAGCAGCTAATAATTTATATGGCTAACGAGATGTCTAACATTCCGGTATCGAAATAGTCCCAACATTATTATCCTTAAAGATTTACATTTGGGAATACCTCTCATTTGTATTCAAAAATAATCGCTCCATGGTGAGCATAGAGGAAAAAAAACACGTTTTAAATCTTCATTTCTGCAAGATTCAATAAATCTAATAAAACTTAGCTTCAAATATTTTGGTGTGCAATTAAAGCTTGTTATCTTTTCTTTTTGATAAGATCGTGCGAGCATTAAACTTTGGTGAAATTCTAGTTATAAAGGACGGAAGGTCAATATAAAAAAAAAAACAGCCAAGTGTGATATAACACATCAAAGCAGGTTTCCGTATTTTTCTCTTTGAGGAAAATATTATTATTATGAAACCAGGCAGGGCCTGCAAATGCATTTTTATTTATTATATTTTTATTTGGTTTAGATGTGACATATATATATATATATATATATATATATATATATATATATATTTACTATGACTCATTGTTACATTAAGGCCTCGAATTCGTAACCATGATTTTGCAGGCGACTACTCGAACTATTCGGCCACAATAGCTCTAAACAGTTATATAGTGATAATATAGCAATATAATAATAATAATAATATCCTCACGCCTTCCCACAAGGGTCCCCGAAGGGGTAGGCAAAGGTGTATTGGTTAAACCCACACACCCACTTTCCGCCAGAGGTATATTAGGTGCCAACGTGACAGATGGCGAGTCCATCGCCGTTACTCCAGCACGACTATACATACGCCTTTGAATTTCTCAGACGTATGCAGGTTTCCTCTCGATGTTTTCCTTCACCGTAAGGCTCGTGGTGTGACTAATCACTGTATTTAAGTTCAGAAAAACTCATTGGTACAGTCGGAATTCGAACTTGCGATCTTTGTGTCGCAGGCAACTGTTCGAACCACTCAGCCACCACGGCTCGCAATAAAATAGCAATATTATAGTATATCCAATATGATTTATTCGCTCTAAAATAAAACGCAACTCATGATAATGCTAAAAGGCTGTAACCACATTGCTAACAGTTGAACTATATAAAGGTTTCACTTTGTCATGTGACAACGAACCCCTCAAAGCAATTTTGGTTTTCGTGTTTTAATAAACCTGTATTGCAAATAAACCGATCAGTATAAGAAAATCAAACTTGTATAAATACGAGAGTTACATCGTTCCTACATTATACTCATCCGAACAATCCAAGCAAACCATGAAGAACAAGATTACTCTCTTCGTGCTGGCAGCCACAATTTTGTGGGTCGAGTGTCACCATTCGATAGGTAAGTGAATTCTTAGACTATTTATTAAGTTATTAGACTATATAGTAACTTAGAAAACAGCACATACTTTAATCTACCTACTGACGTGTTATCGTGTAGGCTGCTTAATTAGTTGGTGCGTAAATTTTACTTTGTAAAAGGGACTCTATCACAACAGTTTTTTGGTGAAGGAATATAAAGTTAGATGAACATGGTCCCTTAAAAGAAATATTTTTTGAGAAGTCTAACCTCATCATCTGTCATATGGGTCCTTCTAGCCTACGTTTGCCTTTCTAAGCATTTGAGCTAGAAAGTGCTCCAACTGAGCCAATTAAGCTTCTCACCAAAAGGTCGTGTTACTTTACTTTAGTTTTGCAAACAAAAGGAAATAAAACTAGAAATCAATCATGATAATTATTATCAAGGCCAGCTATTTCTTTTTTAAACAATATACCAAGAGTCGTCCTAAAATTGTAAGTCAAAATTTGGGCTATTCACAATAAATGTATTTAATTCATACCTAAGTACGTGGAATGAAATAACAATTTCAATGTTTGTTTTATTTTTCAGATGATCTTTTAATAAAATGTCACATATCCGACGATGTGTGTATGAAGAAATCTGCTGAAAAGCTCATACCGTACTTCCAGACTACCCGCACAGAATTAAATATAACACCAATGGATCCTTTCAAACTGGACGCTCTTACTGTGAGCTTCGTCGACATATTTGAGTTTACTGTGGCCAATGCGGAAGTAACAGGAATCAAAAACTGCGAATATGTTGACTTGACGTAAGTATAGTTCAATACCTATTCATTATAAGCTACGATTACCGTTTAAGGGATACGATTTTTCAGTGTAAAGGGAAGTCTGTATTACTGCAATGAATAAGCTTGGTATAATATATCTCTAACAGGCATGTGGCCGCTTAATGGTAAACGGTTACCGCTGCCTGGGCACTTGTAACGCTAGTTCCATCCTTACGTAATTATATCGGTGGATATAAAGATAATAATATACATATTATAGAACTAAAATACAAGAAAGGACTACACTAACTAATTATGTTAGCTACTTACCATTAAGATGGTAAGTAGCTATATATATAATAATAATAATAATATCCTCACGCCTTCCCACAAGGGTCCCCGAAGGGGTAGGCAGAGGTATATAGGTAATACCCACACACCCACTTTCCGCCAGAGGTATATTAGGTGCCAACGTGACAGATGGCGAGTCCATCGCCGTTACTCAGGCACGACTATACATACGCCTTTGAATTTCTTCTCAGACGTATGTAGGTTTCCTCTCGATGTTTTCCTTCACCGTAAAGCTCGTGGTATGACTAATCACTGTACTTAAGTTCAGAAAAACTCATTGGTACAGTCGGGATTCGAACTTGCGACCTTTGCGTCGCAGGCAACTGCTCGAACCACTCGGCCACCACGGCTATATATATATATATGACCGATATAATAAGATATATATATATAACTATCAATATAAGATTATATTTAGTTGTATAATTCCCACAGTCCCTACGCTTTGCTTAGCTAAGCTATCTTTGGTAGGTTTGCTTAGTTTGGCATTAGGTCGATTTGAGTGGAACTGTTCCAAAATATTTATTTCATTGTTTTCAGCGGCTTCATTGAGCGTAAATATGCCAATATGCATACAAAGTGCAACATAAAAGTGGAAGGCGATTTCAAAGTGACTTCTTCCTACCCTTACTTGACGAAACTTTTGGGAGGACCAATTAACTATACAGGAACTGGAAAATTAACTTTCAGTAAGTTATTCTTTGATTGTTTTTGGTTATTACTTGCAAGAACTTGTTTGTATACTTTTAAGATCTGAATATACTTATTGATTAACCAACCTTATGGAAGCATCCATTTGTAGAGGTAGACTTAAATTTGTACTAATATGGAACATCAATCAAGATATATCATTAAAATACTATTTTATTCATCAGTCTCTTCATACATGTTCGTCGGCTTCGAGTACTCTTGACGTTCCCGTCCTTGAGCGTCCGATCGATTTGATCCAGGTAGTTGGAACGTGGCCTTCCTCTGCCTCTTCTTGCACACACTTTTGCTTTGAATGTGGACGAAGCGAAAGAGGTATCCAAGTCTAAAGAGAACTGGCGCTCTATACTCTTTGCCTACCCCGTTAGGGACTCGGCGTGATGATATGTATATATGTATGCACTATTTTATTCGTTCTTCGATTCTCACATGGTTCCCTGAAGGGGTAGGCAGAGGTATATAAGTTTTCATTACTAACGTGAAGATATCATCGTAAAGAAAATATTTATTTATTTATTAATATGTATCAATATTTATTAATATGTATTAATATGTATCTATGAATACCTATGGATACGTACAACACTAAACTACTTTTTTTTTATTTTACTACAGCCAACTTGAACATGTTCTTCCGATTCTTCTACCACTTGCAAAAAGAGGCAGATGGTGAGATTTATCTCAAGAGCGAACACAAGAACATTACTCAAACTTACAGCTATGACGGCGAAGTTGTATTCGAACCTATTACGATCTTCTCAGAGAACCAGAAGTCCAGTAAGTATTAGAAAACTAAAAATACATTAGGTAATAATGAAAATCATAAAATTTGGTGATAAAAAAGAGAATAGATTTTAAATTCAATTTGATTTTGTAAAATCGCAGTCTGTCTACCAAATTGGCTAGTGTCCAGCAGTGGCGACCGCTTACCATCAGGCGGTACGCATGCTTGTAGTCCACCCAAGTGATATAACCAACCAGCACAGCCTTATTTATATATATTTCATCCCAGTATGCAACAGGATATCCAAATCATATGTTGTCGTGTTTCACTTTGCAGAGAATTTCTTTGTCAACTTCATTGAAGAACATAGTAGCATATTGAAGGCCGCCTTCGGAAGTGTTTATAATGACAGGGTCATGGACTTCTTCTATGAGTATCAAGATGAGTTCTTCAACAATGTTCCGGTGAAGAAGTACATTTACGACGACTTGACTCCTCTCCTTCATGCAAAAGAACATCATCATTAAATGATGGCTGAAAGTTCGCATGGTTGTTTAACCATGGAATCACAGATAATAACATTTTGTTTCGAACGTAAATCATGTATTCCAAATTTGAAAATAATAAAGAAGTAATACATTTTGAAACTATCTATGATTTTAAATCCTATATATCCTTCCTGTATTTCCATATATTCCTCTAATTATATTTATGCAAAGAATTGCTACTTTTTCAGAAAATGTATATGACAAAGATATATTACTTTTATTATTACCTAGATTTCACATGAAAAATGAAACGTAATCAAATCTGACGCGCGTGAAACCGCGTGGCTAACCTAGTTAACCTAATATACACACCATATATAAATGTCAAATTCTTGAATATTCATAGTTCATACATACATACATATCATCACGCCGAGTCCCTAACGGGGTAGGCAGAGAGTATAGTTAGAGAGTTATAGTATATATAGTATTCATAGTTCATAATATCCGTTATTCACGCGGTGACTGATTAGTTTAAATACCTTCAACCATGACATATATACTTCTTTGAATTTCTTCTCAAACGTATGCTGATATCCTCTCGATGTTTCCCTTCACCGTATTCAAGTTCAGAAAAACTTATTGCTACAGTAGGAATTCGAAGTTGCAATCTTTGTATTGCAGGCAAATGTTCGAACCACTCGGCCATCGCGGAAGATATAACTTTATGGGTAATCGATCGTGTAGAGTAAGAACAAATTACTAAAACAATGCAATTGATTGGGTAATTACGTCGGCTGCATAGGTGCACGCTTGCGTCGACCCCAATCGCGCCTATTACACGCGACACGTGTACCTAGATGTAGTTTTCACAAAGCGGCATGCCAAATATTTGCTTACATATTATATATATTTACCTGTAAGAGATATATCTATATGTATTTATCGGATTCCTAAAAGTCAGACTTGTAGGTAGATTTCTCATTTCAATAAGTAGGAAACCTTAATTACTACGGAAATAAATAATACTGTCATTAGTGCCTATTTTATTTTCGGCATACTAATTGCTTATTTAAGTTAATCGTATGTGTATATACATGTGCGTGTGTATTTGTATTATAGGTATATATATATATATATATATATATGTATATATATAAACTGATGAATGTGGATGAAGTGAAGGAGCTTAAAGCGTACAGATGCTCTGCTGTCGGTGCCTTTTGAGAATCTAATGAGGTATTTATTATTATGAGGATATTCTGTAGGTATGTATTAGTTAAATAACACATTCGAGCAATATACTTGAAGTAGTCATCAGCCGTGACAAATTTCTATTGTCTGCATTCAATGGGTTTCCCTGACAGTTCAGTGCAGTGTACAAAATCAACTGGTGAAAATTACGCACGTCTCAGAAATATATCTCAGGGAGACATGTTCCGAGCGATGGTGACAGGCACGCCACTTGTCACATCGGGATTCCTTAGAACGTGTGTATTTTGTTTTTTTTATTTATATTCGCAAATTCTGAGCATGCGCACAAAGTGGCAGGCTCAAACTAGTATACAAATTAATTTGATTGCCTATTTAAAACGCGACCTCATCTGTAGTAGTAGTAGTAGTAGTAAAGGTGCAGGTATATAAGCCAGTACATTATTAACCTTTTCTTAGTGTCAAGAAAAGTATTTTTGGAAAATGTATTTAGCTAAAGCGCTATCGATAATTGTTGTTTGTAGCGGCTTCATCGAGGCACGAGGTGAGTGTAATACAAATTTTGTATGTATATCACACCACTTCCCAGCCCTTCGGGGATTCTTCTGTGATGGCATGAATATCAATCAACAGCTAAGCATGATAGTGTTATCACTAGATATTTTTTAAATATATGTGCACGACTATGCATACGCCTTTGAATTTCTTCTCAAACGTATGCAAGCTTCCTCTCGATGTTTTTCCTTCACCGTGATGTGGTGTGAATAAATGCTGTACTTAAGTTCAGGAAAACTTATTGGTTTCGGGATTCGAACTTGCAATCGTGGATGTGGAGTGAAAATGGGAAACTTAGTGGTCAACTGCCTACTTTACGCCGATGATGCGGTTTTACTGGCGTCATCAGAGGGCGAACTGCAGTCACTAGTTACCATAATGAAAGAAGAATGTGAAAAGAAGGGGCTGCGCCTAAACGCTGGCAAGACTAAGGTTCTGGTATTCGAAAGAGATGAACAAGTGACCGAGTGTGCTATATCGGTAAATGGGCAAATTCTAGAGCAAGTGAATGAATTTGTATATCTTGGAAGCATGTTCACACGAGATGGAAAGTATGAAAAAGATATTGAAAGAAGGATAACTGCCGGAAATAAGGTGAATGGAGCCATGTCGGCGTTGATGGGCAGTAAAAGTCTGAGCAAGAATGCTCGAGTTGCTGTCCACAACGCGATATTGGTACCTACCTTATTGTATGGCAGCGAATCCTGGGTATGTCAGAGGAAGTATGAAAATAGCTTAAATGCAGCTGAGATGCGATCTCTTCGAAAAATGTGCGGAGTAACGATTTTAGATCGAATCCGCAATGAAGAGATTCGCAAATCAACTGGCGTGAATGAGGGCGTGATTGTAAAGATGAAGAAAGGCATGTTACGTTGGTTTGGACACATAGAAAGGATGAGTGAAGAAAGATTGACGAAACAGATATACAAAACAAAAGTGTGTGCAAGAAGAGGCAGAGGAAGGCCACGTTCCAACTACCTGGATCAAATCGATCGGACTCTCAAGGACGGGAACGTTAAGAGTACTCGAAACCGACGAGTATGTATGAAGAGACTGATGAATGTGGACGAAGCGAAAGAGGTATGTAAGTCTAGAGAGAACTGGCGCTCTATACTCTCTGCCTACCCCGTTAGGGACTCGGCGTGATGATATGTATGTATGTATGTGTGTAACTTGCAATCTTTGAGTTGTACGCAACTACTCAAACCACTCCGCCACCACGGCTCTATATTTAATAATAATGTTCGGAAAGAGCTCTTAAGTGTGAGGGATAAATATTCACGTGTAGCGCGTACTTAAGTTCCAATTACTATTATTAGTGATTAATCACACCACGAGCTATACGGTGAAGAAAACATCGCGAGGAAACCTGCATACGTCTCAGAAGTAATTTAATGGCGTATGTATAGTCGTGCTTGAGTGACAGCGATGGACTCGCCATCTATCACGTTGGCACCTAAAATATATCTCGGCGGAAAGTGGGTGTGTGGGTACTTCCTATACACCTCTGCCTACTCCTTCGGGGACCCTTGTGGGAAGGCGTGAGGATAATACTATTATTAGCTGCACCCCGCGGTATTACCCACGTCAGCGTTTGTTTATGGAGATTAAGGGAAGGTTGAGCTACGTTTTATTCCTGAAGAAAAAACACCTATGTCCGAGCATTATCATAATAACATAGCTAGTAGTTTTATATTACGACTCTGACGTATCCTAGAACCGAATGTAAGCGCATATTGTTAAGTTTCTAACTACGTACAGATACAATTTGGGGTCTACTAACGCAGGTACCACTTGCTTAATAGTAGTCACTAGATTAAGTATAAGAAATCCTTCGTGAGTAAATAAAGATTTATTATCATTATTAATTTGGCACAGTGATCATTTATCAACTGGATTAACACTTGGATATGTTTTAGCCTTGAATAAGTCTACGAATAAAATTAAATGTGAGTGAAACTACAGGGCATAGTTAGTGTCCCATAAATAAACAAAAACGGTCCAAATTATTAGCTTCTATATTTTCACAACAGAGAAAGACAGTTTCCGTAAAGTGACTTTAATTTGCAGAATTTGTAAAATGCGACGTAGAAGATACGCCGTGTCATAGAATAATGTACCAAGATATGTATCAGCAGTTTGCTGCTGGTATACCTGAATGGGGCCTCCCGAACATTGAAAATATTAACCTTAAGGATATAACAGTCTTCGTTGGTGACCTCATGGAGCTCACCGTACTCGATGCTACAGGAACAGGAGCCAAGGAATGTGCTTTTGTGGATTATACGTATGTAATATAGTAAGAAAGGATTGGTGTGGCAGTATCTACTGCATTTTGCAAGTTCACTTCCGTGTCCAAAATTTCATCTGATATAACGAACTTGCGCTGGATTCATAAAAATAATAGTTAAAAAAACTAAAAAACACGCTTTTTATAGAAAACCGAACTAAAAAATAGAAAATAAATTTTGATAATATCTTAAAAAGCGTGGGGTGCAAGGTGTCAATAGTTATAAATATTTTATTGTCAGATATGAGTAGAGTGATTATAATTTCGGTAATATCGTAAAAAGCACCCCACGCTTTTTAAGATAGTATCGAAATTTATTTTCTATTTTTTAGTTCGGTTTTCTATAAAAAGCGTGTTTTTTAGTTTTTTTAACTATTATTTAATTTCTACTTTTTAGTTATTAGTGTATTGTCATCGGTCCTCGATAAGTCTACAAAGTTTGAACGAAATCTGGCCGTTTAAAGTGGGTCAAAATCGAGCTCAAAGAAGTCGGTTACATACATACAGGTGAAGCTAATATAAAGCGTGTAAAAACAATTCCTCTGAAAACAACTTTCATAGATATCATTTTAGTCGTCCTGGAGTAAATATGATCGGGTCTTTTTACCTACGTACTAGAAGGTCATTCTTTTTTTAAACAATCTGATTGGTGTGGCGGTAACTACTGCATTTTGCAATTTGAGGGGTATCACTACTGAGTTCAGTTTCATCTGATATAACAAACTTATATGCGCAGAGACCAAACAAAAATATTCTTAACTCTGAAAATACTTTTCAAATCTGTTTAGTCGTCCTCGAGTAAATATGATCAGGACTTTTTACCTACGCACTAAAAAGGTAATTTTTTTTAACAACCAATTCTTTCTTTTTTAGAATATTTGTATAGACTATTTACTGGTAGTTATTTAATAAAACTTGAAGCTATGTGTTTACATCTGAAGCCTGTAACTTTTCCATACTCAGGATCGTGATCACCTCACGTTTAATTAATATTGCAGGAGGGAACAGCTTTCATCCAGCTAATCTGATTGTGACATTCGACACCACATCATAGAACTCCATCTTTGATGCCATGCCTCGCGGTCGTCTGTGTCTAAAACTGCCTAGCCCAGGATGTTAAGAATGTCTTCTGAACCATTATTATACTGAAAGACCTGCAAAAAATCCCTATCAAGTTTATTGACTTTCATTTTCACTCTCAGTACATAGACTGTTTCATTACAGGGGAAGTATTCGAGAAAATGTCGGAAAACTCTATACAATTTGCAAGTTGAACGTAGCTGGTAAATTCAAGCTGTCGTCGTCAAATCCTTCAATTCAGCACACATTTGGCGTTGATTCTATTAGCACTGTAGGAGAAGGAGTTTTAGAGCTTGGTAAGTAAATTGTAACTATTTATGACACACAATCACTAATTACAAAACGAAGTCCAAAGTAACATATTTTATTCTAGGATATGTTATGCGTACAGTATATTAATCTATTCCGTGCGGTTTCGCCAGCGCTAAATTTGGTTATTCATATACATGCTGTCTCAGAAAATAGAACAGTTATCTTCAAAAAGTTGTGAGTATTGTGAATATGTCCTTATATCAACTTAATAACAAAATGATAATATAATATACCCCTTCGGGGACCCTTATAGGAAGGCGTGAGAATAATATGTTATTATTAAATATGGCACTCTGAAACAACTTATAATTGGGCGTTTCCAAAAACTATTCATAAGATAAAAAAAATAGTACAGCAGGTTCTAAATTATCGGTATAAAAATTGCGTGTGTACTGCGTTCAAAAAAAACTTTGCCTGTTTATAATATGAGTATTTTAATAGTATAGTAAGCCGTGGTGGCCGAGTGGTTTGAGTAGTTGCCTGCGACACAAAGATCGCAAGTTCGAATCCCGACTTTACCAATGAGTTTTTCTGAACAAATTAACAGTGATTCGTGACACCACGAACTTTACGGTGACGGAAAATATTGAGAGGAATCCTGCATACGTCTGAGAAGCAATACAAAGGCGTATGTAAGTCTGTGATTGAGTAATGGTGATGGACTCGCCATCTGTCACGTTAGCACCTAAAATATATTTCTGGCGGAAATTAGGCGTGGTACCTATACTCCTTAACCCATCCCTTCGGGTATGGGAAATATGGGAAGGCGTGAGGATAATAAAACAAAATTTTTATTCAGTGACTAAATACGTGTCTAAATATAGTGACCGGAGTCTCCTTTTAAGCTTATAAAGTCAGTGATGTGATTGTAATGAAGAGCAGGGCCCCATACTCTTCATAATTACATAATAATTATATTAGTGTTATGGTTCACAATGAGTATATTATGCTTTTATTGTTATATTACATAAATATTCTAATTAAGCTGCATTACACCGGTACAAGGCCAAACAGGTAATTAGTAGTTAATGAGGTAACATGATGCCGATAATTAACGAATACTCTTTACGAAGGATTATGTTAACGAAATAATAGGCAAGTTCATAATATAATTACTATTGCTGGATTATGACAGAAGGTACTTGTGTTGATGTCGTATAAATCAACCAGATAAATAAGCTTTGAATTTAAGAAATTGCATCATCAAAGTTACCTCATTCTCGTTTAATTGTGATACTCAAACCGGTCAGTAGATAAAAAAAAACACACGAGGAAAATTATACACAATGTTCATCAGAACCAGACTTACTTTTAGTATTGATATTGAAATTTTGGTTGGCTGATCGAATAACTAGTAAGCGTTATTCGAACCCAGAACGTCTTTACTCTCTTCTAGTTATTATAGTTTATTTCCTACTTTACAGGTGATTTATACTTGATTCTGGATTTCGTATACTATCCTGTAAGAAATCCCGAGGATCATCAAGTCTACTTCAAGACCGAATATATGAAAATAAACCATACGTACGAATTTACAGGAAATAGCAAGTTTTATTTCAATAGTGGTATCAGTTTCAATTTCAACAGAATTGCAAGTGAGTATTTTTGTACATACATACATACATATCATCACGCCAAGTCCCCAGCGGGGTAGGCAGAGAGTATAGAGCGCCAGTTTGGTAAGTAAATTGTAACTATTTATGACACACAATCACTAATTACAAAACGAAGTCCAAAGTAACATATTTTATTCTAGGATATGTTATGCGTACAGTATATTAATCTATTCCGTGCGGTTTCGCCAGCGCTAAATTTGGTTATTCATATACATGCTGTCTCAGAAAATAGAACAGTTATCTTCAAAAAGTTGTGAGTATTGTGAATATGTCCTTATATCAACTTAATAACAAAATGATAATATAATATACCCCTTCGGGGACCCTTATAGGAAGGCGTGAGAATAATATGTTATTATTAAATATGGCACTCTGAAACAACTTATAATTGGGCGTTTCCAAAAACTATTCATAAGATAAAAAAAATAGTACAGCAGGTTCTAAATTATCGGTATAAAAATTGCGTGTGTACTGCGTTCAAAAAAAACTTTGCCTGTTTATAATATGAGTATTTTAATAGTATAGTAAGCCGTGGTGGCCGAGTGGTTTGAGTAGTTGCCTGCGACACAAAGATCGCAAGTTCGAATCCCGACTTTACCAATGAGTTTTTCTGAACAAATTAACAGTGATTCGTGACACCACGAACTTTACGGTGACGGAAAATATTGAGAGGAATCCTGCATACGTCTGAGAAGCAATACAAAGCCGTATGTAAGTCTGTGATTGAGTAATGGTGATGGACTCGCCATCTGTCACGTTAGCACCTAAAATATATTTCTGGCGGAAATTAGGCGTGGTACCTATACTCCTTAACCCATCCCTTCGGGTATGGGAAATATGGGAAGGCGTGAGGATAATAAAACAAAATTTTTATTCAGTGACTAAATACGTGTCTAAATATAGTGACCGGAGTCTCCTTTTAAGCTTATAAAGTCAGTGATGTGATTGTAATGAAGAGCAGGGCCCCATACTCTTCATAATTACATAATAATTATATTAGTGTTATGGTTCACAATGAGTATATTATGCTTTTATTGTTATATTACATAAATATTCTAATTAAGCTGCATTACACCGGTACAAGGCCAAACAGGTAATTAGTAGTTAATGAGGTAACATGATGCCGATAATTAACGAATACTCTTTACGAAGGATTATGTTAACGAAATAATAGGCAAGTTCATAATATAATTACTATTGCTGGATTATGACAGAAGGTACTTGTGTTGATGTCGTATAAATCAACCAGATAAATAAGCTTTGAATTTAAGAAATTGCATCATCAAAGTTACCTCATTCTCGTTTAATTGTGATACTCAAACCGGTCAGTAGATAAAAAAAAACACACGAGGAAAATTATACACAATGTTCATCAGAACCAGACTTACTTTTAGTATTGATATTGAAATTTTGGTTGGCTGATCGAATAACTAGTAAGCGTTATTCGAACCCAGAACGTCTTTACTCTCTTCTAGTTATTATAGTTTATTTCCTACTTTACAGGTGATTTATACTTGATTCTGGATTTCGTATACTATCCTGTAAGAAATCCCGAGGATCATCAAGTCTACTTCAAGACCGAATATATGAAAATAAACCATACGTACGAATTTACAGGAAATAGCAAGTTTTATTTCAATAGTGGTATCAGTTTCAATTTCAACAGAATTGCAAGTGAGTATTTTTGTACATACATACATACATATCATCACGCCAAGTCCCCAGCGGGGTAGGCAGAGAGTATAGAGCGCCAGTTCTCTCTAGACTTACATACCTCTTTCGCTTCGTCCACATTCATCAGTCTCTTCATACATGCTCGTCGGTTTCGAGTACTCTTAACGTTCCCGTCCTTGAGAGTCCGATCTATTTGATCCAGGTAGTTGGAACGTGGCCTTCCTCTGCCTCTTCTTGCACACACTTTTGCTTTGTATATCTGTTTCGTCAATCTTTCTTCACTCATCCTTTCTATGTATTTTTGTACCTAATTTAAATATAGGTATATAATATATTGCGGTGTTATAGGGCAAGCAGCGGTGTAATGGTCTTTGTAAAACCGTTTAGTTTTTGCACAACGTATTCGTCAACCCCTCTTAAGCTCTTTACTAACAAATATTTTTGAATTTCTTTTGACATGTATTGCTTTAGGTTAATCTCTCTCTAATTCTTTGGAACAAATCCAGCCTTTAATGTATATTTTGAATATGTTGTAAGTGGGTAATATGCATTTTAAGCTATAAACTCTCATATTTTTTTTTTTTTTTTTTTTTTTTGTATTGTCTCTCGTAGCGTGAGTTCCGGGAACTTTTGCTACTTAACCGGTCAATGGCGAGACCTAGGCCTCCAGCCAGGCACTTTAGTACTAAGCAACACAGCTAAGGGCACCCCCTGTGGGGTACGAACCTCGGCTTAGGGCGTTGCTGGATCGCGAGCAAGGGAGCTGGGCTGGACTGGTAATTTTATTTAAATATTATTTGGGGGCGGGATTTGCGCGTTTAGCTCGGCGCGGGCCGGCGTTTGCGGCGGAGGTCGGGGGGGAACATTACGGCTTATTCGCGTCGAGCCTCGCCGGCGAGGACGGAACAGTGGTCGGTTGTGTGTAGTGTTGGTATGTTTTTGTCGGGCGTCCTGGAGGACCGTTATGTCGTCATCCGGTTCGATGACGGCATGTCTTGGACGCCTTATCTTCGATATAAGGGAGGGAGTGTATCGGGCGGCCGATACGACGAGGGGGTTGGGGTGATTTACAGCAGAATCGAAATGACGTTTGGCCAGTTTTTTCAAAAACTGTTTTATGGTTGGGACTTTGAGGTCAACGTGGAGTTGACTATTACGCATGTACCACGGAGCACCTGTGGCTCTCCGGAGAAACCGGCTTTGGAGCACTTGCAGGGGGTTAAGTGTTGACTTGCTAGTGTGTGCGAACACTACACCGGCATATGTCATGATTGGTCGAATGCACGTCGTGTAAATCCTCACCTTGGATTTCAATGAGAGTTTACTTCGTGCATTCAACATGCTGTGAAGTCTACCGAGCGCGAAGGCGGCTCGCGCGCGTACCGCCTTTACGTGGTGACGGAAAGAAAGGCGTTGATCGAGGATCACACCCAGGTATTTGGCTTTTTCTTCCCATGGAATGGGTTTGCCGAAGAGGGTGATGGGGGCTACCCGTGGGCGTTCGAGGCCTTTCCAGAATAGAATGGCTGCGCTTTTGGTCGGGTTCACTTCAATTCTCCATTTCCGGAACCACCGCCCCAGGGCTGTGACCGCGGATTGGAGGTTGTCGTGAATTCCCTCGGGAGTTCTACCTTTGTAGTAGATAGCCGTATCGTCGGCGAATAGAGCGCTTTTAACTCGTCTATGGAGGGGAATGTCGCTAGTATAAAGCGTGAATAGGAGTGGCGAGAGCACTGAGCCTTGCGGGACTCCTGCTCGTATGGGATGGGGGGAAGAGAGTGTGCCCTCGACTCTGTAGCGGAAGGAGCGGTTCGACAAAAAGTCCCGTACTATGCGTACTAGACGGTCCGGCACGCCCAACTGGTACAGCTTGTATATCAAGCCGTTGTGCCAGACCTTGTCGAATGCCTTCGCCACGTCGAAGAGGAGCATACCCGTGGTAAAACCGAATTGGAAGCCGCTACTAACGTCTTCCACAATACGGTGGACTTGTTGGACATAGGAATGTTTGGTTCGAAAACCGAACTGTTGGTCAGGTATGACTTTCTTAGAGTCTGCAAAACTCTTTAATCTATTGTAAATAAGTCTCTCGTAAATCTTGCCAAGGACATTGAGGAGACTGATGGGGCGATAACTGGAAGCTTCGGTCTTAGGTTTCCCTGGCTTGGGAATACCTATGACTGTTGCACTTTTCCAGGATTGGGGGAAAAAGTTGTTGCTCAGTGCGGCATTGAAGATGGCAGTGAGCAAAACTATGAGATAAGGGGAGAAGAGTTTGATAACTCTATTAGCGATCCCGTCGGGACCTGGGGCTTTCCTGGGGTGGAGATCCTTGATCACTTTCCGGACTTCGTCGACCGTGATTGGGGTGATGGGGTGGTCTGGGTCTTCAGAGGGTGGGAGAGATAGTTTGCTTTCGACCTCGGCATCCACCTTATTGAGATGGCGCGAATCTACCGGCAAGGTAATGGGCGTACATTGAGCCTCGAGACTGTCGGCCAGGCACTCGGACTTCTCGTCGTCGTCAAAGGCGGGCCCTTGATTTGGACGAGTGAGTGGAGGCATGGACGAGATTTTGTCTGATTTAAGTTTCCGCTGGAGATGCCAGAAGGCCAAGTGACTCGGTTCAAGTTCCCCTAGGAACTTGTTCCAGCGAGCGTCTCGCAGGTCTTTCATGCGGTATCTCAGCTTGCGCTGGAGTGACCTCATAAAGGTGCGGTTCGCTTCAGTCGGGTGAGCTCTATGAGCTCGGAGGGCGGCGTTCTTTTCCGTCACTAGTTCTCGCACGTCGTCGGGAAGTTTCCAGCGATGGTCTTCCATCACCGGAACTTGTCGTGAACAGGCGTCCACGGCTGACTGTACGTGAGCTGTGAGGGAATCGACCGCCTTTTGAGTGTCGGCTGCCGACTCTATGAGGGGCGGGATACTATCTAAGTGGACAGATGAAGAGGACTTGAGGAGTTCCTCCAGTTTTCTCCAGTCTGTTATCTTTTTCTGAGGCGGGGACTGACCTGCGTCCAGGGGGCCTAGTCGGGGGGAGAGCGCTAAGGTCACAGGTCGGTGGTCAGAATCTAATTCGTCGTGCGACCTCAACGAGTGCAAACGGAGGTTTACATTCTTGAGGATCGCAATGTCTAGTACGTCCGGTCGGTGGTTGATATTCTCAGGGTAGTGGGTGGGGTGCATAGGCGCAATGACGTCGAATTGGAGGAGCCCGCTGAGGTCCTCCAATTGGCGTCCTCTGTTATTTCGTGAGTGGCTGTTCCAAGCATCGCTCTTGGCATTCAGGTCACCCGCGATAATAACTGAGCTACTGAGATTGATGAGGGCTTTAATATCAGCTTTGATATCGGCCGTCGAGTTAACAGGGGAACAGTATGCAGAGACTATCGTGATCGGCTGATGGCCGGTCATTCCTAATCGACAGATCGAGGTCTCTATGTGGGAGAGGGTTGGTGGTTGGATTGGGATACAGTGCAGGGACCTCTTGTAATAGATCAAAGTACCGCCGAGGGCGGATCGAGATCTATCATTGCGTACTACGCAGTAGTTTGCAATTCTAGGATCTCGGTGTGATGGTTTCAAGAAGGTTTCCTGCACTAAGAAAACGTCGATATTGTTGTCGCGGAGGAACGCGGCGATCTCTTCCTTTTGGCTGTGAATGCCGTTGGCATTAAAGTAGCCAATTGAAAGCGATCGGGGTTTGACTCTGCTGTTTACGTTTGAGTCCATTATTGGTTGGACGAGAAGGTAGCCAGGGACTCTGATACATCGGCGTAGTCGCCGAGCACCTTGAGGAGGGCCAGAGGGTCCTTTCGGACGGCCCTGAGGCTTCGTGCCATCTCGTTAACCCTTGTGAGGTTGACGGTGGAGAAAAGGTCCGCCAGGAATGCCATGTTGGCGGAGGTTTCGGAAGGGGAGGAAGTGGGTTGGACCACCTGGGGTCTACGCGGGGGTGTAGCAGCCTGAGGTTGGGGCTGCTGAGGTTTGGCGGTGGGGAGCGACAGCAGAGGTGGAGTATGCTGGCTCGGGGCCGCTGTAGGCACGGAGGGGGGCGCTTGTGGGAGGGGCGGGAAGTCCCTCGGAGGGAGGGCCCTCCACGGGGAAGGTCGAGGTGGAGTGGGTTGCGCGGGGGGGGCGTTACGCCATTCGCGGGCCGCTGCCCTCTTGACCACGACCGGTCTTGGTTTGGGGGCTTTGGGACAGCCCCTGTAATTGGCCGGGTGGCCTTCCTGGCGGCATAGTACGCAACTAGGGGGTGAGTCGGCGAGTGTGCGGTCCTTAGGGCGCGAGCAGTCGCTCGTCCCATGGTCACCCAGGCACTTGACGCACCTGGGTTTCGCGTTGCAGTTACGCGAAGCGTGCCCGTATAATTGGCAGTTGTGGCACTGCCCTATAGGGCCGCCCTTGTGGGGGGTTTCAACCCTTATGCCAGACAGGTGGCATAAGGTTTTTATCTTAAAGACGGCTTTGCCGTCGGGGGTGTTCTCGCAGATGGCGAGAACCATGTTAAATGCCTCTCCGGCATTTTGACGGTGCATGCGGTGCACCTCCTTTACTGCGACATTCTGAGCCTTCAAATCATCTTTGATCGACTCGGTATCGATTTCGCGTGGGACGCCGCGGATGACGACCCGGAGTGAACGGTCCTCCGGCAGATCATAAGTGTGGTATTCCACACTTCTGGCCTGCAGGAGCTTTGTAAAAGCTCGGAACTCGGTAGAGTTTGGGAGGTGCACCTTAATGCCTTCGGCTGTGGCCGTGGCACGAGTGAAGGTGATTCGGTTGGTTTTACACCAACCGGAGATTTCCGTCCACTTGGACTTAGTGTGGACGAATACTGGGGGGCACGAGCGCTCCTTTGTCGAGGAGGGCCGCGTAGGTCGCGGGACGGGGGAGAGCCGGCTAGCCTGAGTGGCTTCGGCTTCCGGAGAGGCGAGGGGGACGGGGGAAGGGGGTGCCGGGGAGGGGGCTGTCGGGGAGGACTGTGCGGAGGGCACGGGCACGGTTTTAGGGGCTTTAGTCGGGGGGGAAGGTGAGGTTGAGGCCTCCTTCTTTTTAGCGCGTCTGGCGCGCTTCTTGGAGCCCGTGACGGGCGTGAATTCGTCCGAGGAGCCCTCGGACGACTCAGAATGTAGTGACTCCATTTCGGAGTCTACGATGACAGAGTCGGGGGACAGGGGGGAGTCTTGAGACTTGTTGGTCTCATTGGTGACGTCAATGATAGTGCTCTTATCGAGCACTGCTGTTGCGTCGGCAGTGGAAGTACCCGCGTTTACATCGCGGGTGAATGCGTCAAATTGACGTCGGAGGGTGGGCACGGCTTCTAAGAGCTGCGCGAGGAATGCCAGTGAGGCTTGGGGGTCCACATTTGTGGACATGGTGGATGCAGACGTGGGAGGGCAAGGCGGTAAGGGAAACGTGTTTCGGGGCGCGGTCGCCCAGGGGAAGAAACACGTAAAGAAACCCCTGGTGACTTAAACGTTAGGAGACCGATCCCCGGGGGGTTGACCCGGGGGTGTGTACTGAACCCTCCCTGTCGGGTGTAGACAGGGAGGTGAGTGTGCCTATGGTATAAACTCTCATACATGGTTAACATATTTTTATAGCAATTGTATTTGGATAAATTTTTGTCCGTTTTTTGGTCCGTGTGGTACTGAGCTCTTAGAAATTATTAAATCAAAATGTCCATACCAGCTATATTTGCACCCAGCTTTTCTGTTTTTGTATGGATACGAAATGAATAGCGTAGAATTCAATGCACTTACTTGCACTCCATATGAATACATTTAATATTCTTTATTTCACAGATGACTATTTGATAAATACTATCAATGAAAACGTCAAATACATAGAAACTGGCATCGGAGATATCATAATCAAAACAATTGTGGATTTCTACGTCACGTTCTGCAAAAGATTTTATAGCGTCGTTCCCGTCAGCAATTTCTTAACAGGGGACATAACACCTTATGTACACGATTTATAAATTACGGCTCTCAAATTTGTGAAATGGAAATTTGATAACGTTTACTGTTCATTAACAAATTTTATCGCTTACATGTACTCTTATAGCTTATTCTACTAATCGTCCTGGACTCGAGAAGAGTTGAAAATGTTTCTTCTTCCCTTTTATAGTTTGGTGACAACTACCAATTTATTTTATGTATATTGGGTAGACATACCAACATTAAGCTTTGTATTGAATTCTGCTAAAAATATTAATATTACATGTATGAATTTAATAAAATACAACGGAATATCAACATTTCTTTTATTTATACCCTATATGGTTAATGCGTCTGATCGGTTGCACCAGATGAAGCATCTAGTATCCATATCACTGGATGTATGTGCGTTATACACTTTATCAAAAATAGGCTAGTTGCTCAAATATTTCAAAGGTTACAATGAAAGGAAGAAAATAAAAGAAAAATTTACAAATTTATTTACCACATTTTCGCATAAAAATCACCTATAATGATAAGTTATATTATGTAGAACCTAACAAGGTTTTTTTATTGTTATATAGTTGTCTAGTCTAGTAATAGAAAGTCTCAGAAAAAAGCCCATAGAACCATGTTTCGGACTGAATAAATCCCTTTTAAAAAGTTTGTCATTTTGTTAGCTTTGGAGCAATTTCTTTCATTGCGTAGTCATCACGATATGTTCACAATACCCTACAACTTCTAGAATTGTTCTATGTATATGTGACTAGCTGTACCCGTTGCTTCATTGCCTCCCGTTAAATATCACGATAATATAGAGCCTATGTCCTCCTTCAAGATTAAAATATTAAGTGATGAGATTTTTTGTTAATTGGAATATAGGATGAAATATGACACCCTAATAAAACTGACAAGACATATGTGAAAACTATTTGAGAGATTAAAGGATATTATACCTACGTATTCTCGCTCCAGCCGCCGTACCGAGCAGACGTGTGCTCCCACCGCTCCCGCGCTCTGCGCCCGTTACGACCGGCAGAAGCCACACCCGCCGCTACGCAAATCGCCACGCGTTAGCTAGCCGCTACGCACCGCACGTGGTGATTGTTGGTCGCCTTTTTCAAGGCAACAACAATCACAATTCTTGTTTCTCGACAATAATATTTGTCCCCTTCTGGGAAAATCCACAGTTTCGTGGTCATTCGGTGGAAACCTAACGGTGCTAACGAAACCGAGTGGGGCGCTGCCCCGTTGCGCTCTTAGCCTTGCCCCTTCAGGGTAAGGCTACAAACGGACGGGACCAGGTTCACCGGCCTTGGGGTCTACCCTAGTCGCGCCTGGTTATCACCCACCGCCCACCGTACCTATCCCTTACCTCCTATCCTCCGGTGTTAGTTTGGGCACTGTCCACGGACTAGTGCTCTCTACACCGGAACAGTCAGGAACCCGCTGCACAATAAGACTGGCAGCGGGAATACAAGCTTAGGGCTCACACCATAGGCACACTCACCTCCCTGTCTACACCCGACAGGGAGGGTTCAGTACACACCCCCGGGTCAACCCCCCGGGGATCGGTCTCCTAACGTTTAAGTCACCAGGGGTTTCTTTACGTGTTTCTTCCCCTGGGCGACCGCGCCCCGAAACACGTTTCCCTTACCGCCTTGCCCTCCCACGTCTGCATCCACCATGTCCACAAATGTGGACCCCCAAGCCTCACTGGCATTCCTCGCGCAGCTCTTAGAAGCCGTGCCCACCCTCCGACGTCAATTTGACGCATTCACCCGCGATGTAAACGCGGGTACTTCCACTGCCGACGCAACAGCAGTGCTCGATAAGAGTCGAATCGAAGTCACCAATGAGACCAACAAGTCTCAAGACTCCCCCCTGTCCCCCGACTCTGTCATCGTAGACTCCGAAATGGAGTCACTACATTCTGAGTCGTCCGAGGGCTCCTCGGACGAATTCACGCCCGTCACGGGCTCCAAGAAGCGCGCCAGACGCGCTAAAAAGAAGGAGGCCTCAACCTCACCTTCCCCCCCGACTAAAGCCCCTAAAACCGTGCCCGTGCCCTCCACACAGTCCTCCCCGACAGCCCCCTCCCCGGCACCCCCTTCCCCCGTCCCCCTCGCCTCTCCGGAAGCCGAAGCCACTCAGACTAGCCGGCTCTCCCCCGTCCCGCGACCTACGCGGCCCTCCTCGACAAAGGAGCGCTCGTGCCCCCCAGTATTCGTCCACACTAAGTCCAAGTGGACGGAAATCTCCGGTTGGTGTAAAACTAACCGAATCACCTTCACTCGTGCCACGGCCACAGCCGAAGGCATTAAGGTGCACCTCCCAAACTCTACCGAGTTCCGAGCTTTTACAAAGCTCCTGCAGGCCAGAAGTGTGGAATACCACACTTATGATCTGCCGGAGGACCGTTCACTCCGGGTCGTCATCCGCAGCGTCCCACGCGAAATCGATACCGAGTCGATCAAAGATGATTTGAAGGCTCAGAATGTCGCAGTAAAGGAGGTGCACCGCATGCACCGTCAAAATGCCGGAGAGGCATTTAACATGGTTCTCGCCATCTGCGAGAACACCCCCGACGGCAAAGCCGTCTTTAAGATAAAAACCTTATGCCACCTGTCTGGCATAAGGGTTGAAACCCCCCACAAGGGCGGCCCTATAGGGCAGTGCCACAACTGCCAATTATACGGGCACGCTTCGCGTAACTGCAACGCGAAACCCAGGTGCGTCAAGTGCCTGGGTGACCATGGGACGAGCGACTGCTCGCGCCCTAAGGACCGCACACTCGCCGACTCACCCCCTAGTTGCGTACTATGCCGCCAGGAAGGCCACCCGGCCAATTACAGGGGCTGTCCCAAAGCCCCCAAACCAAGACCGGTCGTGGTCAAGAGGGCAGCGGCCCGCGAATGGCGTAACGCCCCCCCCCGCGCAACCCGCTCCACCTCGACCTTCCCCGTGGAGGGCCCTCCCTCCGAGGGACTTCCCGCCCCTCCCACAAGCGCCCCCCTCCGTGCCTACAGCGGCCCCGAGCCAGCATACTCCACCTCTGCTGTCGCTCCCCACCGCCAAACCTCAGCAGCCCCAACCTCAGGCTGCTACACCCCCGCGTAGACCCCAGGTGGTCCAACCCACTTCCTCCCCTTCCGAAACCTTCGCCAACATGGCATTCCTGGCGGACCTTTTCTCCACCGTCAACCTCACAAGGGTTAACGAGATGGCACGAAGCCTCAGGGCCGTCCGAAAGGACCCTCTGGCCCTCCTCAAGGTGCTCGACGACTACGCCGATGTATCAGAGTCCCTGGCTACCTTCTCGTCCAACCAATAATGGACTCAAACGTAAACAGCAGAGTCAAACCCCGATCGCTTTCAATTGGCTACTTTAATGCCAACGGCATTCACAGCCAAAAGGAAGAGATCGCCGCGTTCCTCCGCGACAACAATATCGACGTTTTCTTAGTGCAGGAAACCTTCTTGAAACCATCACACCGAGATCCTAGAATTGCAAACTACTGCGTAGTACGCAATGATAGATCTCGATCCGCCCTCGGCGGTACTTTGATCTATTACAAGAGGTCCCTGCACTGTATCCCAATCCAACCACCAACCCTATCCCACATAGAGACCTCGATCTGTCGATTAGGAATGACCGGCCATCAGCCGATCACGATAGTCTCTGCATACTGTTCCCCTGTTAACTCGACGGCCGATATCAAAGATGATATTAAAGCCCTCATCAATCTCAGTAGCTCAGTTATTATCGCGGGTGACCTGAATGCCAAGAGCGATGCTTGGAACAGCCACTCACGAAATAACAGAGGACGCCAATTGGAGGACCTCAGCGGGCTCCTCCAATTCGACGTCATTGCGCCTATGCACCCCACCCACTACCCTGAGAATATCAACCACCGACCGGACGTACTAGACATTGCGATCCTCAAGAATGTAAACCTCCGTTTGCACTCGTTGAGGTCGCACGACGAATTAGATTCTGACCACCGACCTGTGACCTTAGCGCTCTCCCCCCGACTAGGCCCCCCGGACGCAGGTCAGTCCCCGCCTCAGAAAAAGATAACAGACTGGAGAAAACTGGAGGAACTCCTCAAGTCCTCTTCATCTGTCCACTTAGATAGTATCCCGCCCCTCATAGAGTCGGCAGCCGACACTCAAAAGGCGGTCGATTCCCTCACAGCTCACGTACAGTCAGCCGTGGACGCCTGTTCACGACAAGTTCCGGTGATGGAAGACCATCGCTGGAAACTTCCCGACGACGTGCGAGAACTAGTGACGGAAAAGAACGCCGCCCTCCGAGCTCATAGAGCTCACCCGACTGAAGCGAACCGCACCTTTATGAGGTCACTCCAGCGCAAGCTGAGATACCGCATGAAAGACCTGCGAGACGCTCGCTGGAACAAGTTCCTAGGGGAACTTGAACCGAGTCACTTGGCCTTCTGGCATCTCCAGCGGAAACTTAAATCAGACAAAATCTCGTCCATGCCTCCACTCACTCGTCCAAATCAAGGGCCCGCCTTTGACGACGACGAGAAGTCCGAGTGCCTGGCCGACAGTCTCGAGGCTCAATGTACGCCCAGTACCTTGCCGGTAGATTCGCGCCATCTCAATAAGGTGGATGCCGAGGTCGAAAGCAAACTATCTCTCCCACCCTCTGAAGACCCAGACCACCCCATCACCCCAATCACGGTCGACGAAGTCCGGAAAGTGATCAAGGATCTCCACCCCAGGAAAGCCCCAGGTCCCGACGGGATCGCTAATAGAGTTATCAAACTCTTCTCCCCTTATCTCATAGTTTTGCTCACTGCCATCTTCAATGCCGCACTGAGCAACAACTTTTTCCCCCAATCCTGGAAAAGTGCAACAGTCATAGGTATTCCCAAGCCAGGGAAACCTAAGACCGAAGCTTCCAGTTATCGCCCCATCAGTCTCCTCAATGTCCTTGGCAAGATTTACGAGAGACTTATTTACAATAGATTAAAGAGTTTTGCAGACTCTAAGAAAGTCATACCTGACCAACAGTTCGGTTTTCGAACCAAACATTCCTGTGTCCAACAAGTCCACCGTATTGTGGAAGACGTCAGTAGCGGCTTCCAATTCGGTTTTACCACGGGTATGCTCCTCTTCGACGTGGCGAAGGCATTCGACAAGGTCTGGCACAACGGCTTGATATACAAGCTGTACCAGTTGGGCGTGCCGGACCGTCTAGTACGCATAGTACGGGACTTTTTGTCGAACCGCTCCTTCCGCTACAGAGTCGAGGGCACACTCTCTTCCCCCCATCCCATACGAGCAGGAGTCCCGCAAGGCTCAGTGCTCTCGCCACTCCTATTCACGCTTTATACTAGCGACATTCCCCTCCATAGACGAGTTAAAAGCGCTCTATTCGCCGACGATACGGCTATCTACTACAAAGGTAGAACTCCCGAGGGAATTCACGACAACCTCCAATCCGCGGTCACAGCCCTGGGGCGGTGGTTCCGGAAATGGAGAATTGAAGTGAACCCGACCAAAAGCGCAGCCATTCTATTCTGGAAAGGCCTCGAACGCCCACGGGTAGCCCCCATCACCCTCTTCGGCAAACCCATTCCATGGGAAGAAAAAGCCAAATACCTGGGTGTGATCCTCGATCAACGCCTTTCTTTCCGTCACCACGTAAAGGCGGTACGCGCGCGAGCCGCCTTCGCGCTCGGTAGACTTCACAGCATGTTGAATGCACGAAGTAAACTCTCATTGAAATCCAAGGTGAGGATTTACACGACGTGCATTCGACCAATCATGACATATGCCGGTGTAGTTTTCGCACACACTAGCAAGTCAACACTTAACCCCCTGCAAGTGCTCCAAAGCCGGTTTCTCCGGAGAGCCACAGGTGCCCCGTGGTAAATGCGTAATAGTCAACTCCACGTTGACCTCAAAGTCCCAACCATAAAACAGTTTTTGAAAAAACTGGCCAAACGTCATTTCGATTCTGCTGTAAATCACCCCAACCCCCTCGTCGTATCGGCCGCCCGATACACTCCCTCCCTTATATCGAAGATAAGGCGTCCAAGACATGCCGTCATCGAACCGGATGACGACATAACGGTCCTCCAGGACGCCCGACAAAAACATACCAACACTACACACAACCGACCACTGTTCCGTCCTCGCCGGCGAGGCTCGACGCGAATAAGCCGTAATGTTCCCCCCCGACCTCCGCCGCAAACGCCGGCCCGCGCCGAGCTAAACGCGCAAATCCCGCCCCCAAATAATATTTAAATAAAATTACCAGTCCAGCCCAGCTCCCTTGCTCGCGATCCAGCAACGCCCTAAGCCGAGGTTCGTACCCCACAGGGGGTGCCCTTAGCTGTGTTGCTTAGTACTAAAGTGCCTGGCTGGAGGCCTAGGTCTCGCCATTGACCGGTTAAGTAGCAAAAGTTCCCGGAACTCACGCTACGAGAGACAATACAAAAAAAAAAAAAAAAAAAAAAAAAAAATTATACCTACGTACATGTAAGTTGTACGCTACACTAAATACATTCTTAGAGAGAGTGTTATGATTATATTATGAGCAGAGTAAAGATGAATACATTGTTTCATAACATGGTTTGATTGTCTGCGCAACACACTGTATTAATAAGAGTACATACTAATAAATTGTCTGCTCGTCCATAATTCGTGAGTACATATTTATCATAAAATGTATACAATCAACATCAATTCCCACGGAATTTTCCAACTACTTGGCTAACCAATTATTTATTGTGAGTCCATTTAATACCAAGGTTGTCCGACGTAAATGCCTAATAATACATCTAATTGCCATTCCTGTTTCATGGCACATTAGACACGCCCCATACTCTCAATAATGAATAATGTCCCGAAAAATAAATCTTCGGCTTTGAATATATAGATCGTGCAAAAAAGTCTTCGATAGAACAGTATTCATAAAAGGAATCGGTAAAGTATGACAAGGAAAAGGAGTAAAGTCGGGTGTCAAGACCAATATATATTTTTATAAATGAACAATGGAGATAATGTCAGATGAATTATGCATATTCGTTTGATCGGTAGTGACAAGATAGAGGGGAAAGCTACGGAAAAATAAATGAGCGAGGGCAATCATATTTTGCATACTTGCTGTTATAAACAAAAAAGACCTACGTGTTAATTATTTAAATCCCAACAGGTTTGAGTCAGGAAAATGATCCTTAAATTGATAACTTTAAATCTGTGCGCCTGGTTTCATGTGAGCAATTCTGCCATTGGTGAGTTCCATATTTTCTTTTAATATAACATTGAAAATGTGTCTATCCGCAAAGTTATAATATGCAATATGAAACGGCGATGGCTTCGCGGTTTGTTGCGAAAAAGAGGGTGTCACAGCTCTCTCTACCTTCCATTCGTTTGATTAATACCATGTCTAACGATATTGATATATATCAAGAGACCCTGCCAAAACTCGCAGAAACGGTTAGATTATTTTTAAAATCTAAATTGATAATATATATGTTTTTAAATTGTATTTTGTTTTATTTGTAAAGAAGTTTATTAATGTTATTTTTTTCCTTTTAACATCATATTGGTATACTGTAAGGGATCTAATGTGATTGTGAATAAATAAATATATAAATTATGGGTACCCTTGAATAACATACGATTTGAAGAAATATTAAATGATACAGTTACAGTAACTGAATCAATTTATTATTTATTTATTTATTAATTAGATTGATTGATATATTATTATAATGATTTTAAATAAATAGGTAAGTAAACGATATTAATGCAGGACTGGCAGGTAGCTGGTAAAACGTATTACTGTCGTATAGTTATGCTTCTAAGCGTTAGAGTTAATAAAAAAAGCAACAAGAACGAATACAGCATTTATATTAATATCGATTTATTAATCAATGAAATTAATAAATCGATTGAACATGAATATTTTATTTAAACTTTGGCATCAATATATGCCTTATACATAGGCACATGGCTAACATAATAAATAAATAATAAATACCTGGGACAATTCCACACAAATTGACCTAGTCCCAAATTAAGCAAAGCTTGTGTTATGGTAACTAGACAACTATATATTTACTTATATAGATAGATATATACTTAAATACATAGGACATCCAAGACTAAGATACAAATATTCGTGTTCATTACACAAATATCTGCCCTCAGCGGGATTTGAACCCGCGACCTCAAGTTTCGCAGTCAGGAGCTCTAACCACTAGACCAGACGGTCGTCAATAATAGTGTTCTTCAAATTAGAAATGAATAACTTATTGTTATTTCTGAGCATTTTTTCAGTGGATAAATTGATAAAATGCAGAAGTCAAGATGAGGCCTGCTTAAAGGAAATTCTGCAAACTCTGCTAATGGAGTTAAGCGAGGATCACATCACCGATTTGGATCTACCAGGCATAGACCCGTATCACGCCAAAGACTTAGAAATTAATGTTCCTGATTTATTAGATATTAAATTGATTGATGCAGAAATCAAAGGAGCTAAAGGCTGCGTGGTGAATAAATTTGAGTAAGGATATTGTATAAGAAGTTTTTTCTTCATGTGCTAATTAAGATAATCTATATCTGCGCCAAATTTCATCCAATTCCGTTAAGCCGTTCTAACGTGCTTGAGTAACAAACATTCTCACATACTTTCGTAGTTATAATACTAGGACGGGCTTAATACATTTTGATAAATATAAAATAAAGCGAATTAATTTGAATTAGACTGATAATGTGGAATCGCATAATCGAAATTTGAAATAAATTTTCGTACTTGACATTATTACAACTGATCTGTTTCGCACGACTAAATTATTAATACAGGAAGTGTCAATTGAAGTGTTTAAATTAATTCCGAAATCATGCATATTACTTTTTTGTTTTTGTCATTAAATATTGCTTAGAACAAGAAATATATAGGTATTTTGTTTCGATGCTATTCGCGGTCACTGGACGTTTGATCCTCGACTCCCGCCATCTCGAGTGGTGCAGAACGAACTACTGAATAGAAGTAGGGCACAATCGACCTCCCGTTGAGAGTTGGAGTTAAGAAATTGCTTGTAAAATGTTTGTTTTTATATATGTAGATTGCAGATTAAACAAGACCGTGCTTTTCTTGATATTTCGTGTGTCAAATTGACAATCCGTGGTGAATACAAGCTATCTTCGTTCAGCTCGACCATCAAGCAAATCTTCGGAAGCAACAGCATTCATGGCCAAGGAAACACTGACGTTAAATTTGGTAAGAAAGTTCAAAAAAAAAATTCTCCACGCCTTGCCACAACGATCCTCGAAGGGGTAAACAGAGTTGTAACACCCAATTCTCATCGGAGATATATTTAGGTGCCATCGTGGCAGATGGCGAATCAATCACCGTTTTACAACAATAACGACACATATTTTTTTATTTCTTGTCAAACGTAAACTTAGGTTTCATTTAGATGTTTCCCTGAGCTGTAAAGAGCAGTGATTAATCACTGTACTTAAGTTTAGATAAACTCATTGCCTATTTGATGGGACTTCTCACTAGCCTACCGATGGGCATATTCCTCACATGCTTATGAAATAATTCTATTACGTAAATACGTAATCTCACAAATGACAGAGAATTACAGTGTACACTACTCTATTGCAGAAAACATTAACGTCAGAATGACGTTTGCTTATGAACTACAGGAACGTGATGGGGAAATTTACTTCAATACAGCCGGCAGAATACCAGATCTAGATAATATACATATAGCTTATGTACACTTTGATGCAGATAACATTTATTTAGGCAAAGAAAACGCCAGTAAGTATATAATAGATTAAAATATAAATTTCCTTCCAAATACAATGATCTTGAAAACTCGACAGAAGTATAACAACGCTCTCATTTTGGTTAATATTTTTGTAACATACTAACAATTCATCTCTATCGGGGTAAACTGAGAGGATAGAGTGCCAGTTTTATAAAGAAAACTGAATTCAAAAATTCTAATAATATAAAATACACTAACTAACTAATAACTTTATACAGTCTCTAACTGATAACCTTAGAAGGAGTCTATATTTATTTATCATATAAAATAATCGAATGCGTGTTCACCTTCCCAATTCATTTAACGGGGTAAACCGTTAACCGGACTTGGACTACCTTAGATGCACCCATCGTTGGCTAAGATTGTAGAAAAATAAAACAGCTTTAAATTAGATATTCTTAACTGGTTTAAAAAAGGAAATACATACTTCACTCGTTATGACGGCACCCAAACCAACGCTGGAATATTAAAAACCTGATATAAAATTTTAAGAAGAAGTTATATTACTTCTTCTTAAAACTGTCTTTCTGCGCGTAGCCCTCAAGATGTACCAATTATAAAAAAACTATCACAACTCATAATGTGTTACATTTTAAAATATGTTAATGAATTAAAATGTATCACTTGTTCACGTCCCAACTACTCTTCGATCATTATGAATCGAGCTACAGAAAAACGAGACTTTAATATACTGTTCTAATACTAAAATATACTGTTCACCATATCTCTGTCTAATCGCGGGTTACAGCTAGTACAGTAGATATATAAGCGATACTGGAAACACTTATTGAACTTATCGTAATATAATAGATTAAAGCTTGACTCAGAAGCTTTATGCTTAAAAATATACAAAAAAATTATAACCTTACTAAAATATATCGACTGATCAAGGTGAATTGGAAGGGGAGTGAATACACCTTTAGCATGTGTCACCTCTAATGCATAGCACCTTTGGCTTCATGGCTCAACCGTTTGCATGCTTCGTTTGGTGATTCTTTTGTTATTTATTTTTAAGGTTCTGAACCAAAAGATACAAAAGGAATCCTTATGGTCTTACTCGGGTGTTTGTCTGACATTGAATAGATAGTTCGTTAATAATAAAATTTATTATTTTTGTCATAATAATTGTTATTTTTTTGACCTATTGAATAAGAAATGCTCCTACATTTCCACCCATAGCCATCAATCATCAAAATTTTAATTTATAAAATAGTGGCAGAGTAGTTCAAATATTCGCCTGAAATACAAATATTGCAAATTCAATTCCCGACTGTAGCAATGTGTGTCCAACTGTTAAGGAAAACATTGTAGTTTTTTCCTTAAATATATATTTTTTTTTATTTTTATGTCAACCTAAGAGATGGTAAAGTAATTGAATTTCTTATAAAGCGTATGCAGGTTACCTCTTTATGTTTTCCTTCGCCTTAAAGCTCGTGGTGTGGCCAATCACTGTGCTTAAATCCAGAAAACCTCATTGGCACGGTAGTCGGAATTCTAACTTGCAATCTTTGTGTTGCAGGTGACTACTAGAATCCGTCGATCACCACAGATCAAATTACAGTACGCGTTTATACATAATTTTTCTTACAGTTCAGGTATATTTTTCAGGAAAGCAAATCGTTGATTTTGTGAATAGCAACTGGAAGCAGTTTGAGACAACTGTTGGCGCTATATTCGGCGCTAAGCTTGTGGACATAGTAGCAGATTACGTGACGAAAATTCTTGAAACCTTTCCAGCCAACACATTTCTCGATGACGATCTCGCTGCCTATATTAAACATTAGTTATTACTTTTAATTTGTAATAAATAATGCATTTGAAACGACTTTTTTATTGCTCGCCTAATTACACAGTAAATATAATATACAGTACACAGAAGAGCCGTGGTGGCCGAATGGTTCGAGTAGTTGCCTGCAACGCAAATGTTGCAAGTTTGAATCCCGACTGTCCCAATGAGTTTTCCTGAACAATCACTCAGACTCACCACATAAGCTTTACGGGGAAGGAAAACATCGAGAGGGAGCCTGCATAGTGTGAGAAGAAATTCAAAGGCAAATGTATAGTCGTGCCTGAGTAACGGCGATGGACTCACAATCTGTCACGTTATCACCTAAAATATATGACTGGTGGAAAGTGGGAACTATCTATACACCTCTGCCTACCGTTTTGGGGATCCTTGTGTGAAGGCGTGAGGATATATATACACAGTTAAGAAATGCTTGATGTTAGAATAATTATTTCGTAAAAATTTTACTAAAATACGCAATAAAACAGAGATACGAAATTAGCTTTTTTATCGTTGTAGCTACAAAAACTGTTAATTATAGTTTGTATACCAAAGCTTTTTTTAATAATACCTCAATTTTAATACAGACATAACCTTTTATGCCACAAAAAAGGACAAAAGTTCAAATTCACAACCAATCCAAAATCTTTTTATATAATATTGTTCAGGTAATCCAAAATACTAAATTTTGTGTAGCATATTGCTAGTATAGCATTCATATTTTACTGACTAATTTAATTTTCTTTGTTACAATATAAATGGCGTGAAGAAGTGAAAAAAAATGTAAAATTACTTTATATAATAAAAAGTGGCATTTGGTGCCAAATTCTAATGTTAAAGGGAAGCCTTCATGTAAGTGCAAATTCTGTAAAGGCAAAGTCAGTTGGCTCAGTTATGCCTTAACAAGTATATAATGGACATCTTCATGCTTTTCTGCAACGACCCCCGAAGAGGTAGGCAGAGGTTATTAGTTCCCACACACTACCTTTCGCTTGAGATATATTTTAGTTGCCAAAGTGACAAAAAAACTATGTACGTCTTATAATTTCTTCAAGAGCTTAAGCTGGTTGCTCTATCGATGTTTGTCTTCACCGTAAAGCTCATTGCTAAAGTCGGGATTCGAACAAGTGAGCCTACTCGACCCTCTCGGCTCTTTTAGATACTTTTATTTTGTGCAGCAGAGAAGGCGCCAAGATATCAGTACGCTTGTATTATTGTTATTATTGTTTTTGAATGACAAACCGGTTTGTCTCGTAGTCAAATGGCTTTAGACAGCGAGCGTCATGCGTCCAGTCCACGCGCAGAATTATGTGACTTTTTAAACCCGATTTATGTGACTTGCAAGCATTTGTTGGGTGCTGTGTGACCCCGGGTTTGTCCTACCAATGCTATAAATTCACTATAATATTATTAGGATATTTCAAAGTCACCACATTGTATTTTCAACACTACACACTGTGGGTTCGCTTACAAACAATTATAATCTTCGCAATTCGATTTGCCTAAGCTAAATCATAAGTAATTTTCATACGTAGGATCACAAAAAATATAACGAAATATTGATTAATACCTCTAAAAAAAAGGTTACTAATATACCCTTCATAATGCGAGGTTTGTTATTTCGGACACGGCATATAAGCTATCAAAATTACCTTAGTGTAGGAATGGTTCTTGGTGGTTCTAATAATATTGTATTATTGTAAATGGGGCTGTATGACAAATGGCGTAATGTTTAACACCAAATAGGTGTTAGAACTTTAAATATATCTCTGACGGAAAGTGGGTGTGTGGATACAACCAGTACACCTCTTCCTATCCCTTGGGAGAACCTTGTTGGAAGGCGTGAAGATATAAGACATTATCTCCTTGTGAATTCAATTAGTTTTCGACTTAAGAATAGAATTCAAAAATAGTCAAACATTTTACAATCTCATTCGCTTCCTACACGAACTTTTTTCTATCGTCATATCATTTTACCTTATATTTGAAGTAAACACATGAAATATTCTTTCTAGTTTTCAAAGTAACATGTCCCCAAATATTATTTATACTTAAACGATAAATTTCCTTACAAAAACGTGCGGCATAAACAAGTCGTAGCCCAATTAAAAGCTTTGCCAATTAAATGACGTAATCTTTTCAAGATAAAATAGAGCATGTTATGTCAGTTTGGGAATATATTCTTATTATTATGTAATATTCAAACTTTGTCTACACTATGTATTGGGTAAAACTTTATAGTTATACGTAAGAATAAAAAAAACAATAGAATATGGTTGAAGCTAAAGGTTTTTTTCGAAGGAACAATACCCTACGTTATCTTATGACGACATGATCTTAACTCGTAAAGGTTCATGATTTTAAGATAGTGACGAGGGCACCTTATATTTATGTCCATAAAGGGTGTGATTGTGAAGATGAAGAAATGCATGTTACGTTGTGTTTACGTATGTTACGTTTTAAGAGAGGTAGGGCATAACGGGTTTCCCGTTCGAAATTGGAGTTGCCCGACTGGGGCAGGACCTCCACCTTATAGAAGTCCGTAGCCAAATAACACAATTTATTGTGTTGTGTTCCTACACGGTGAATAAGGTTACCAGTAATGAGCTCAATAAGGGAGGGGAGGATTGTTATATTGTGTTGGCAGCAGAGGGATTAGTCCCATTATGCTGCCAACACAGTATAACTCTCCGTAAAACAGAGTGGCAAATCGATCGGACGCTCAAGACATTGATGAATTTGGATGTGGTTAAAAATTATTATTTTTTCTTATATAAATATAATATATAATATCCTCACGCCTTCCCACAAGGGTCCCCGAAGGGGTAGGCAGAGGTGTATAGGTAATACCCACACACCCACTTTCCGCCAGAGGTATATTAGGTGCCAACGTGACAGATGGCGAGTCCATCGCCGTTACTCAAGCACGACTATACATACGCCTTTGAATTTCTTCTCTGACGTATGCAGGTTTCCTCTCGATGTTTTCCTTCACCGTAAAGCTCGTGGTGTGACTAATCACTGTACTTAAGTTCAGAAAAACTCATTGGTACAGTCGGGATTCGAACTTGCGACCTTTGCGTCGCAGGCAACTGCTCGAACCACTCGGCCACCACGGATCTATTTTTTCTTTTTAAAACTAAACATAGCAAACAAATACGGAGAATACAAACAGATAGTAAGGCGCCACTTCTGTCTAAATCTATAGAATAAAATATTTGCAAATTTTCGTATACGTATTTCTGCGCTTATGATATTATGTTCTTCTGAGACGAAAACTGATATAGGTACCTATCGTATCTCGCCTGTCGATGCGAGTTGATTTTCTTGTTTGGCAATTTTTTCTTCGTCTTCTTCGTAGGTATATATTATAACACGGCTGACTTTGAAGTTACATTTTAATAGCCCACTGAGCTCGTCAACATGTCTGTTAAAAAATGTGTGTTGCTGATTGTTGCGTCTTTAGTTATTTGTGATTCAGCTCTGGGTAAGTTTAAACAATAAATTGTTATCCATTTTATTCAATACGTGTTTAGCATTGTGTTTTTAATCTGTAGTGTTATTTTTACTCAGTGGTAAAATATGAGTTAAATAATCTGTGATCATTTGTGTTTTTAAAATATCAGATAAAAGTATACTACGTTATATATTATGGAAGTATTTATTAAGATGATAAACCTCGATAGAATAAGTTATAATTCGATGGTTAGATATTTATCTATTTATTTTACAATATGTTAGCTAACAGTTATTCAACCAAATCACTTAGATTCTAAGCAGTTCAAATTGTTCTCTTTGGGCAGTTTGTCTGCTCCTGTTCCTCCAAGAACGATCGCCCCTCTCTAGACATAGTCGCCTCCTTATCGAAAAATTATAACCAGGTGTGGGTGCTAAGTGACAATATCGTTGAATAAAGAGACGACTCTAGCAGTACGCGGTATTATTTGAACTACCTTTTTAACTACGTATAGATTATTTTTTTTTTCAAATTTCAGTTGATTTAATAACTAAATGCGGTAAAGATGATATTAAATGCCAGACCCAGCAAACGCAAACACTTTTCAAAGAAATGTGCGCTGGCAGTGGAGTAAATGAAGGCATTCCCAAACTAGACCCTTATAATGTGAAGGACTTGACGCTAGAAGTCCCAGACCTTATGACCGCAACTTTGGTTGACGGACAGGTGAAAGGGCTAGGTAGTTGTGAGGTGCTCAATTTTAGGTAAGTTTGTTTTGCAACCTTTTCATTTCTACTGACAGGGTCGGCGCCTTCAGCCTCAATCAAAACTAGTTCCCTTATTAATTAAATCGTGAAATGTAAATAAAGAGAAAGTAAGATAAAGAAGTCTGTAATTTTGAGAAGACTGAATCTCTACTACTCTCTTTGCCCACCTCCTCCCGAGGTGGGCAGAGAGGATCAGACTTAGCGAGGATAAAGTTAAATGTAGAGTATTAAAGAGTATATAAAGAGTATTAGGTGTTTTATACCTACGATATAACTACACTCCGAAACATGTTTCATGTTTTTTGGTCAAGGTTATTAATAAAATAGAAAAAAATTAAATAAAGTTTACTTTATCGTTGCAGCAGATTTTATGCCAAAATAAAGTTATACATTTGCCAAATTAGAATGAGTTTTTATTGTATAACTCCAGAAAAATTTGTGTTAACGATATTGAGGTTTTAAAATTCTTTGTAATCTCACTGTTAATGATCACCAAACAAATTTGTGTTACTTGCGTATGTTCATTGTAAGGTTTTTGATGTTTACAGCCCAGACTTCGACATTGGACGAACACTGTTCACTACAGAATGTGCACGTATTGTAGTCAAAGGGCATTACAAGGTGTCCTCTACCGCTCCATTGCTCAAGACGCTATTTGGAGGAGAAGATCTTCATGGGGACGGCAAGACAAAAATTATATTAGGTACATACGTCAACCTTTTTTCATACTTTTCACTATTGAATGTCACACGACGAACACATGAATGACGAAAAACAATATTACCTGCATGCGCTCGTGAAGAAATTCAAAGATGTTTTTTTGTAGTCATGCATGGGACGGCTTGTTTCTTGACAGTCTTGCTATCTTACGCGTTGTTCTAAATATGTACATGTCCTACGAAATCCCTTAGGTTTATTGCAAATATATCTAGATTACACATATATTTATATATATTATATAGATATATATAATGCACATTACGACAACGCGTAAGGTAGCAAGACTGTGACCGATCCTTGTAAAAATAAATATAACCAATATACGTCCCTTTACAAATAAATATATTTGAATGTCTTCTCGAGCGTATGAAGGTAATATTTTTCTTCTTTCATCATATACATAAAGTTTTATATGTATATAAGGAGTATTTAGAAGTATTTAGGTGTGCGTGACAATCTTGACAAGGTCTTATAAAATTGTGATTCACATTAGTTACCAGTTTGTATGCATTGACCTAGAACTCTTATTAATTGATTCGGTGATAACATCAGGAAATGTCACTGACTACACGTTTATATTAAGTACATTCTGCCTATTTGCAATTTTAATGACGTCATCTCAAAAACGTAAAATGTTTACCAATTCTACTAATATTTTTAATGGATTTGTTCCTTTTTCACGCAAAATCTATTAAATTGAATTTTATGTAATTTGGCACAAAGTGGTATTATTACCTGGATTCGTTAATCCACGAGTATATGAATTAGACGCGGGCGAACCCGTGGGGCACAGCTAATCATACATAGTAATGTTATTTATCTGTTGTGTTTTAGAAAAGCTATACTTAAAACTGCAAATGTACTTCGACCTTGTTCAAAAGAAGGGAGACATCTACGTTAAGGACAAGAACTTTGAGATTTTGGATCTCAATATCGAAAGGGCGAACTTCAACGTTACCAATCTTTATTTGGGCAAAGAAGACTCCAGTAAGTATTAAAATACAATTACTTTGTGCAGTGAGTGTGTTAACATTACTGATTCCGTTCAATCGATCTTCTCTAAAGTAGCTGCAACTGGAAGGATGTATCTTTACATGTCACTTTTCTATAAAGTGTAGTGATTTCATGATCTATGATTTCATTAGAAATGGCGGATTCATTGTTTGTTAATGCTGCTGTAAAAGCTGAGTGTCAAAATACAAGAATATCATTTACGGTCCTAAAATCTTTCAATTCGTCAAATGTCACGCTGACACAATTTCTTACATTTATGACCTGTTCCGAACTCTGAAATTATGATGTGTGTCGATGCCAAGAGGTTTCTTATACCTGATGAAATTACACATATACGATATAAATAAATAATAAATACCTTAGGACAATACCATACAGATTGACGTAATCCCAAACTGAGCAAAGCTTGTACTATAACTATTCATAGCTATACATATTTATATATACCTTCACAGGACATGCATGTCAAAGTTAGCCCACATAAAAAGATAAAAAAGCCATCACAATTTCCATAAATAATTGATCCGTCATGAATCACAACGATTTTTTTGCTTGAGTCGATCTCGTTTTATCACACCTTTAACAAAAAACCAAACAATTCCGAGCGTGGGTTCCGATCAAAGAGTGAATGGTGAAACTGAGTGAGGTCTCCAGGCCGTTAGTGATATAAGGTTAAACTATAGTTGGGCTAGTTATCCGATCGCAAGCATGAAAGCTGAATTGGACGGTTGTATATTCTGCGCTTTTGCTATAATTACTCAAGTGTGTCTCTTTCGTTTACAAATTTCTTCGAATGATGCGATATTTTTAGTGTAAAAGCTAAAAGATTTTTTGAACTAAGTAAAAGTGCCGTGTTTTTTATCTATATTTTTCCTACCAACTACTTGCTAAATCTATGTCTAAGTGTCAAGTTCAAGAAAACTCCTTAAGTTTTTTTAGTTCCATAACAGACGGAAAGGCACTAAAACTAGATGACAAAGGATTATTTTGGATCGGGAACCCTAAAAAGATCGCACAAAAATAATTGCAACGTTAATCAAGCAGGCGTTTTTATACAATCGCAGAATTTTATTAGACTATGATTGTACCTCGAAGCGTCAAACGTGTTATTATATCCGTTGATAAATTTATGGTAATCTTAAAGTCCTTGAAAGTACAACAAATTAATAATACAAAAAAAACTATGTTAATAAATTCAGTTTGCATTTAATATGTTACTGTGCAACTTAAACAAAATAAAATTTTGTTATTTTGTAGCAATAAATGAATCATTATACTTTGGCGAAATGTTATTAAATGCTATTGACATTTTGCTGTTTGGCCATTTTGCTATATTATCGGTCGTTTAAAGTAATGGAATTGTCTTTTGTGTCTGTTCTTACCTTGGATCAGCATTTTGAATATAATTAACTATTTTTATATTTACGATCAAACAATTTGAACCAAGGCCTGTTAACAATTAACATTAAAAATAGACTGCGAAGTTATCTAATAATAACTACGAATACTTAATCCAAACGTTGTTGTTGTATAAAAACTTCCCATCTAGCTTTGATTATTTTAAGTAAAGCTAAATGTCTTGTATATAGAATTTGCCCACTTGTATAATCGTTATATGATTGCACACTCAAAAATAGTGCAAGCAATTATGAACTTTATTGACAATTACCTGAACATAACAAAGCCGCTTCAGGTCACCCTCACATTTGGAATTATAAGGTTTGAGTTATGTAATGAAGGTTTGAGAAGTTATGTGTTCGAGAAATAATATTCTCATATCAGTGTTACTATGGTTATTTTATAGCATATCTGCTTAGCCAAATTCTGCCCTCTAAAAGATCAAGCTGATTCATCTATATCTTTTGACTGCCTTTTAACAGGCTAAGCCCTAGAAATAGAAAATAATGGCCTGATAAGTTTACTCTGTACTCTGCTTCTGTAGTACGGTTATTCACTTGTGTGATTAAATATGAAAGTTGAAAGGGATCCTGATGCGTCTAGCTGCCTTAAAAACCACCAAGTATCACAGAGCTTATAGGAATTATCATAGCGGTATAACAAGAATTGAACGTTTGCCAAAATACCATTCTAAATATGTTTTTCCATTATTACAGGTGCAAAGTTGTCTGACTTCATGAATAAAAACTTCAAAACGGCGTTGTCAACAGTGGGCAAGGTCTTTGGAAATTCAGTCATCAATGAAGGCCTTAAACACGTCCGGACAGTAATGCAGAAGCTTCCAGTCTCAACATACATTATTGAAGACATGTCGTCGTATGTGCGACAGTGAAACAATTCAAATATTTCAATGGATTAAAACGCATATTTTAAAAATTAAAATTATCAGTATTCGTGGATTTTTTATATTATAAATTTTGTGAAGGATAAACTAGCCTCTTATTAATCTTTAAAACTAACCGCCAAAAAAATTAAGGGTTGCTAAAACTATTACTGCGAGTAGTTTAAATAGTCATCCCCCAAACACAACCCGAACCTTAGTTGGGTTGTAGCATTGGCATACCGCGAGCATTTCAAGGAAGATATTAAAGAAACCTGTTTACATTTTGCAAAAAAAAAATTTTGAATAATACAAAAAATTACAGTCGAACATGCTATTCTTTTTTTAAATTAAATTAATTGAATGACCATAAGATAATGGACATGCTGACAATGATACGGTAGTATGGTCGTACGTCTAATCAAACTCTAATAGATTTAATTGCGAAGTTCGGCGTCGCGGGTTTGATTCCCGCTGAGGACGGTTATTTGTATGATGAACACGAGTATTTGTATCATAGTCTTGAATGTCCCAGAATGGTTTACAAAAGGGTGGGTAAATTGATAAATGAGAATAAATATTTTATAACATTTATGGCTATTGTAAGGCAGCGAATCCTAGGTATGTCAGAGGAATCATGAAATTAGCATAAATGCAGTTGAGATGCGATCTTTTAAAACAATGCGCGGCGTAACGTTCTTAAATCGAATCTGCAATGAAGAGATTTGCAAAAGCTAAACTGGCGTGAACCAGGGTGTAATTGCAAAGGAGAAGAAACGCATGTCACGTTGGTATGGACATATAGAAAGGATGAGTGAATTAAGATTGACGAAACAGATATACAAAGTGAAGTGTGTGCAAGACGAGGCAGAGGAAGACCATGTTCCAACTACCTAGATCAAATTGAACGGACACTTAAAGACGGTAACGTCAAGAACACTCAAAACCGGCGGGCATGTATGAAGGGTCTGATGAATGTGGACGAAGAGAAAGAGGTATGCAAGTCTAGAGAGAACTGGCTCTATTCTCTATGCCTACCCCGGGACTCGGCGTGATGATATATATTGTATGTATGTCTAGAGTAATTTTTATAAATATCGTAAGAGATCTGTATTTGGTAATTAGAAAACTCTTCATTATTGATATGACAATATCTTCACGCCATGCCACAAGAGCCCCCCAAAAGAAGTATAGACGTCAATAACACGGTCCTGACGCCAGTGATGTTAATAGGTAACTATAATTGTTGATAGCTTGGCATTTATTTTATAGTAGACTATTGAAGTCAGTCTGGGAAAACGTGCTGCTTATATTATTCGCTTTGTTGATTTTAACAATTAAGACAAGGTCAGCGATAAAATAGCACACCAAAAAATATGGAAAGTTTCCACTACTGACGCACTTGTATTATTTTAAATACAAAGGGGGCTTATACGTGAGAGACTCGGCGAGATGATAAATCTTTATATATATAATTCTTCTGTGAGTGTGTATGTCACTGAACTCCTCCTAAACGGCTGGACCGATTTTAATGAAATTTTCTGTGTGTGTTCAAGGGGATCTGGGAATGGTTTAGATTCACAATTGGACCCGATAGGTGGCGCCACTGGGTCCGTGGCTTTAATTTTTTCTCCCAAGCGAAGCTGGGCGGGGCAACTAGTAAATCTATTAGTCTATAAAAATATAATAACAATATATCCTCACGTTATCCCAAAAGGAGCCCCGAAGGGGTAGTAATAGGTATATAGCTACTACCCACACACCCACCTTCCGTAACGTGACAGATGAGTCCATCGCCGTCACTCAAGCACAACTATACATACGCCTTTGAATTTCTCCTCCTCCTCTCGTTATTCATCTTCAACTTCCAGCATTCTTTTGTGGGGTAATGCTGCAGACATTGGATCTATTTTTGTGCTGCAAAAGCGGGCTATTCGCGCAATTTATAGCCTTAAGCCTCGAGATTCTCTCAGAGAATTATTCAAGGAAATTGACATATTGACCGTACCATGTCAATATATATTCCAAAATGTGTTATTTGTAAGAAAGAATATTATAAAATTTAAGAAAAATAGCGACTTGCATACTGTAAATACACGTAACAAAGATAAACTCCATGTTCCTACAGCTAGATTACACAAAACTAGCAACTCATTTGTCGGGCAAGGTATACGCTTTTTTAATAAGCTACCTCGGAAAATTATTGAATTACCTTTTGTAGAATTTAAAGCTGTCGTTAAAAGTAAATTAATTCAGAAGGCTTATTATAAAACATCAGATTATTTGAATGATGGCCATGCATGGCAATGAATTGCTCCTCTGGTACAGAGTTTATATATGTAATCTTTTCTCCGCCCACGTAAAAGGGAATAAATGTTAAAAAAAAAAACCGGGGAGTTTGTTTCGCCGTTTCTTCTCCTGGCAGGTACTTTTTTTTTCTTGGAAACGGTGGTAACTTTAGTTTATATTAAATATGTGACGTTCAATAAGTGTTCCCTGTGTCCCTTACATTGAATAAAATATTTTGATTTTGATTTTGATTTTGAACGTAAAGCTCGTTGTGTGACTAATCACTGTACTGAATTTCAGCAGAAGTCGTTGATACAGCTGGTATTCGAGCTTGAAAACTTTTATTGCAGTCAACTACTCGAACCACTCAGCCACAACGGCTCTTATTTTTTAGCATATCTATATACTTATTGTATACTTTGTATATATATATATATATATATATATATTATAAAAGCTGTGCGCCGCCACCAAACCTGAATTAAATTTGACTAAAACACATTTTAAAAACACCTACGCCAATAATGGACTATCATAGAACATCTAATTACCATGTATAAGGTTATAGTGAGACAATCTTAAAAGATATGTCTATCTGTCAAAATAGGTAATAATCATATTTTTATTTAAAGTTTAAATGGGATCAATTCCGTTATAAGTAATTGTTGTGTAACTTTAACCGTTTTCGAAGCGCACGCAACAGAAGCTAAAAAAAGGCATTGATGCTCTGCTACAGCTGTTTGTCGTAGCATGACCATACATAGCTTCTAGATCCGACACGAATTTTTTTTTTTTTTTCAATTTGAATCAGTAGCGCCTTAAATATATCTCGGAAAGTGGGTTTGTAGGTTCCCCCCGACTAGGCCCCCCGGACTCAGGTCAGCCCCCGCCTCAGAAAAAGATAACAGACTGGAGAAAACTGGAGGAACTCCTCAAGTCCTCTTCATCTGTTCACTTAGATAGTATCCCGCCCCTCATAGAGTCGGCAGCCGACACTCAAAAGGCGGTCGATTCCCTCACAGCTCACGTACAGTCAGCCGTGGACGCCTGTTCACGACAAGTTCCGGTGATGGAAGACCATCGCTGGAAACTTCCCGACGACGTGCGTGAACTAGTGACGGAAAAGAACGCCGCCCTCCGAGCTCATAGAGCTCACCCGACTGAAGCGAACCGCACCTTTCTGAGGTCACTCCAGCGCAAGCTGAAATACCGCATGAAAGACCTGCGAGACGCTCGCTGGAACAAGTTCCTAGGGGAACTTGAACCGAGTCACTTGGCCTTCTGGCATCTCCATCGAAAACTCAAATCGGACAAAATCTCGTCCATGCCTCTACTCACTCGTTCAAATCAAGGGCCCGCCTTTGACGATGACGAGAAGTCCGAGTGCCTGGCCGACAGTCTCGAGGCTCAATGTACGCCCAGCACCTTGCCGGTAGACCCGCGCCATCTCGATAAGGTGGAAGCCGAGGTCGAAAGCAAACTATCTCTCCCACCCTCCGAAAACCCAGACCACCCCATCGCCCCAATCACGGTCGACGAAGTCCGGAAAGTGATCAAGGATCTACACCCCAGGAAAGCCCCAGGTCCCGACGGGATCACTAACAGAGTTATCAAACTCTTCTCTCCTTATCTCATAGTTTTGCTCACTGCCATCTTCAATGCCGCACTGAGCAATAACTTTTTCCCCCAATCCTGGAAAAGTGCAACGGTCATAGGTATTCCCAAGCCAGGGAAACCCAAAACCGAAGCCTCCAGTTATCGCCCCATCAGTCTCCTCAACGTCCTTGGCAAGATTTACGAGAGACTTATCTACAATAGATTAAAGAGTTTTGCAGACTCTAAGAAAGTCATACCTGACCAACAGTTCGGTTTTCGAACCAAACACTCTTGTGTCCAACAAGTCCACCGTATAGTGGAAGACGTCAGTAGCGGCTTCCAACTCGGTTATACCACGGGTATGCTCCTCTTCGACGTGGCGAAGGCATTCGACAAGGTCTGGCACAACGGCTTAATATACAAGCTGTACCAGTTGGGCGTGCCGGACCGTCTAGTACGCATAGTACGGGACTTTTTGTCAAACCGCTCCTTCCGCTACAGAGTCGAGGGCACACTCTCTTCCCCCCATCCCATACGAGCAGGAGTCCCGCAAGGCTCAGTGCTCTCGCCACTCCTATTCACGCTTTATACTAGTGACATTCCCCTCCATAGACGAGTTAAAAGCGCTCTATTCGCCGATGATACGGCTATCTACTACAAAGGTAGAACTCCCGAGGGAATTCACGACAACCTCCAATCCGCGGTCACAGCCCTGGGGCGGTGGTTCCGGAAATGGAGAATTGAAGTGAACCCCACCAAAAGCGCAGCCATTCTATTCTGGAAAGGCCTCGAACGCCCACGGGTAGCCCCGATCACCCTCTTCGGCAAACCCATTCCATGGGAAGAAAAAGCCAAATACCTGGGTGTGATCCTCGATCAACGCCTTTCTTTCCGTCACCACGTAAAGGCGGTACGCGCGCGAGCCGCCTTCGCGCTCGGTAGACTTCACAGCATGTTGAATGCGCGAAGTAAACTCTCATTGAAATCCAAGGTGAGGATTTACACGACGTGCATTCGACCAATCATGACATATGCGGGTGTAGTGTTCGCACACACTAGCAAGTCAACACTTAACCCCCTGCAAGTGCTCCAAAGCCGGTTTCTCCGGAGAGCCACAGGTGCCCCGTGGTACATGCGTAATAGTCAACTCCACGTTGACCTCAAAGTCCCCACTATAAAACAGTTTTTGAAAAAACTGTCCAAACGTCATTTCGATTCTGCTGTAAATCACCCCAACCCCCTCGTCGTATCGGCCGCCCGATACACTCCTTCCCTTATCTCGAAGATAAGGCGTCCAAGACACGCCGTCATCGAACCGGATGACGACATAACGGTCCTCCAGGACGCCCGACAAAAACATACCAACACTACACAAAACCGACCACTGTTCCGTCCTCGCCGACGAGGCTTGACGCGAATAAGCCGTAATGTTCCCCCCCGACCCCCGCCGCAAACGCCGGCCCGCGCCAAGCCTGATGCGCAAATCCCGCCCCCAAATAATATTTAAATAAAATTACCAGTCCAGCCCAGCTCCCTTGCTCGCGATCCAGCAACGCCCTAAGCCGAGGTTCGTACCCCACAGGGGGTGCCCTTAGCTGTGTTGCTTAGAAATAAAGTGCCTGGCTGGAGGCCTAGGTCTCGCCATTGACCGGTTAAGTAGCAAAAGTTCCCGGAACTCACGCTACGAGAGACAATATAAAAAAAAAAAAAAAAAAAAAAAAAAGGGTTTGTAGGTACTTCCTACACCTACGACTTCGGAGACCCTTAGATAATAATATATGAAGATATATTATTTTTCTTAGTTTTAAGCTAATTCTAAATTGTAAATTATCCCAGTATTTTTAGACAGCTATATTTGGCTACATGGAAATAGTGGTAATATTTTTTTAAATACATTTATTATGTATAATAACTCAATAATTTTATTATAAGTAGCCCTTTTACAGAATTTATTATGGACCATAAAATTAAATTTTAAATATTGAAAATAATTTTGAGACAATTTAACACTACCCATTATACAAAAATATTTTTACCTATCGTAGACGTTAATGACAACCGGAAATATATAAGTAGTTCCACTGTTGAAATGAAATATTTTTTTATTCAAATAATTAATTAAGGTTGTCTTTGTCTTCATGTTCTTGTAATTAATAAATTATGCTAGTAGGTAAGAACTTCAGTTTATATTAGGTATATAATAGCACATAGGCTGACAGTCATCACAAGAAACTTAGCCATTGTCGCTTCAATACTGGTACGCATCATACATCACGATGAAGACTCTCGTTTTATTTATTAGTTGTGTGTCAGTGATCTGCGAGTCAGCATACGGTAATTTGTTTATATCTTATTATTTCATTTGCTGCTTTAAATTGACATAAAAGGTGGGAAGAGGTTACCCTGGCCTATAATCGCTTATCGTAATAGACGTATCACTATTGTGTTGGGTGAAGTTGCTGTGCCAGCAGTATGTGTTGCACCGCCGTATCCACTCCTTAAGTACCGGGAGCTTAACTAGAGCCCACCGCAGGAACACAGTACTACCCAGTACAATCATGGCCATTCGGCTGAGACCTGATAAATTATAAGGTATTTGTGAAATTATTACCACAGCGAATATAGTTTGATCTGCGAGAATCCACGTGAATGTTACATGGCATTAAAACAGAAAACTGAAATCAAAATAAAAATTATTACAAGTTTTCAGTCCAATACGTTTAAAAACCCTAAAAATTATTGGGAAGAGTCAAATTTGTTTTGAATAGGTCTCACGATAATGGAAAATTGGGAGCTAAGTAGGTTAAAAGTATTGAACTAAGTCTAAAACGATATTCTTATTGCAATATATATTCGCAATTACGGGGCAATTACAACGTATGCCTTAATTTAATAGGGTATATTGAAATTGGAAAATTTTTAAGAAATAACCGATTGAATAAAATTTACCTTTTCAGTTGATTCGTTGGGCAAATGCAGTACTAAAGATTTCAAATGTCATCAAAACTTTATCAAGAAATTAATACTGGATTTAAGCGAAACCGAAGTTCCTGAATTAGGAATACCAAAATTAGACCCTCTTGTACTTAAAGATGTATCCGTTACCGTTTCGGATCTCTTCGGAGTCACCCTTATCGAAGGCGAAGCCAAAGGAATTAAAAAAATTGATGTCTTGAGTTCATCGTAAGTATAAATACATACATAGTTATCATCACACCTGTCTGATCTTGCAACGACTTCTGCTGCCTCTTCTTTCACACACTTTCACATTGTGTGGAACAATCTATCTTCGCGCATCCTTTCTATATATCCAAACCAACGTAGCATGCTCTTCTTCATTTTTATGACCACATCCTCGTTCATGCCATTTTGCGGGTGTAAAGGGTGTAAAAAATTTAATCTACGATTAATATTTTAATGACCTACGTAGAGTCCCTTCCTCCATTTTAAAATCCACAAAGTATCCAATATGAGACAAATGGGAAATTTCCCGATAAGGCAATAGCTTTTGTTTTAAATAGGGTTTTAGAATTTTACCTACATATCACCACGCTGGTTCCCAACGGGGTAGGCAGGGACAGTAGGACGCCAGTTCTCTCGAGACTTACATACCTCTCTTGCTTATGTCCACATTAATCAGACTCTTCGTACAGTGCAAGCCGTCCTACCGTACAAACTCGTCGGCTTTGAGTACTCTGGATGTTCTCATCCTTGAGTGTCCGATCGATTCAATCTAAATGGTTGGAACGTGGTCTTCCTCTACTTCTTGATGCACACACTTTTGCGTTAATTGTAGGATTAAAATACAGCTTTGTTTAATATTTCAATTTTCAGTGTTGATTTTGATAAGGGACAAGCAACTTTCGATATTATGTGTGATTCGTTGACTATCAAAGGATTGTACAAGGCGTATTCGTCAGGCAAACAAATTGAAGAATTGTTTGGAAACGCGGTGCATGGTGAAGGAAAAGGGAAGGTTAAACTTGGTTAGTATTTAATATTTTCCGAAGGCGTAACAACACCATCTTCTTATGGAGCCAGCATCATAGTTGGCTAGTGCATCGGTGTTTCTCACGAATTTATTTTTAAGTGTAGGCTGGTTACCTCTTTATGTTTTTGTTCACCGTAAAGCTCGCGGGATTAATCTATGTGCTTGAGCTTTGAAATTCTCTTGGTGCAGTCGGGGTTAGAACTTGTAATCTTTGCGTTGTAGACGCACTTGGCCACCACGGTTTAATGCTTCTCTGTATGTGTGTACATGCTTTCAGACAGTGAGTATCTTTAGCATGTTGTCACATCGCCTTAGAAATTATTTATTAAACATTTTCGTATTGTGTATTCTGTGAACTCACCGTTAAGCTCGTAATATATACGATAAATGATTTTACTTAGGTATAAGAAATACTCTCAAGGTAATTGACCGCTTGCACTGTTAGTGTATATTTTTGTGTAAACTTACAGAAAAAGTGCACTTGAAGTTCCAATTCAACTTCAAAGTTGAGAAGCGAGACGGCGATTATTATATTAAGTGCGATGAAAAGACTCGGCACGAGTATGAATTGGGTAAAATGACATTCGCTGCCGACAATTTGTATTTGGGAGATGTTGAATCAAGTAAGTGATTACTATTAGACGTACGAATTAACATAAGAGCCGCTTAAGTTCACTTTTAACGATCTTATGACTGTGCTATGTATTCTAATTATGAACTCGCTTAAGTTGAATTATATTGTCAGTATATCTTATAAGTCCCATATAAAAAACGTTTTGTATTTCTGAATCCTATCTCAAATAAATAAATGTATTATTACTAGCATTACTAGAAACAAACCCATAGAAAAACTACCAATAGTAAGAAGAATACTAAGAATATATATTAGTACTCCTAACAATAATTTATTCCTTCCAGGTAAAGTGGTTGTCGATTTATTGAATAACAACTGGAAAGTAATGATGGACACCTTCGGCAAGAGCTTCGTGGACAAAGCTATGTCAATAATTATGGAATACTTACATAAATACTTCGATAACGTATCCACCAAGCACTTTATCACTGAAGACCTAAGCCAATACGTAAAAGCATAAAAATAACTGTTTGTACGAAATATGCTTTATTACGGCAAAGAACCATTATGACCCAGTTAATTGAGAAAAAAATCTAATCTAACTTCAAACATATACTCTTCGACTTCAATATTCTTGGTTTTATTAACTTTTATAATAAAATTATGATAGAAGCATTAACTTCGTTTTTTTCTTGATATTCGATTCGCCTGGTGGCAAGCCTATCAGCTTGAAAAGGGATAGCATCCGCGCGTTGCAGAGCCAGGATAATTTTTCGGGATTTAGGACATCACAAAAATGCAACTCCGAATGAGTAAAATATATATATACTTTATTTTATTTACGACACTCGCGACGTTGAGATGATTTGACATTCTTAACACGAATCTATTCAGGATAAAAGATGGTTCTCCAGTACCATGTCATGAAAAAATAAAAAAGAAGTGTTTGTTTCGACTTATCACGCTCTATCTATTAACTAAAGTTCAGAAAAACTCATAAGTACAGTCGGGATTCAAACTAGCCATCTTGGTGTTGCAGACAATTACTCAAACCACTCCGCCATCACGGCTCTTATATTAATTATATTAAGTATCTATATATTAATAGCCGCGGTGGCTGAGTGGTTCGAGTGCGTGAGGATATATATATATATATATATATATATATATATTATAATTATTAAATGTTTATTATATAAGCTGTGCACCGCCGCCAAACTTGGATGAAATTTGACTAAAACAAACCACTTGGAAAATAATGCATTATTTTAGAACATATCTAAATACCACTTAAAAGGTTTCAGAAAGTGAATCTTAAACAATAGATATGATATAGGATTTTTTTGAAAGGGGGAAAAATTCCGCAAAATATGATTGTTGTGTAACTTTAGCCGCTTTCGAAACGCATACAATATAAACTCACAATAGAATTACATTTCCCCGATTTCACAACATTTTTTGTCGTTCGTTACCTATCCTTATATTTTCCTTACCTTTATCCTCTATCCACTATCCTTACCTGTCCTAAACATTAATGACAACCGGAAATATACGAGTAGTTCTACTGAAAATATTACGTATTTTTTTAATTAAATAATTAATAGTCTTTATGACCTTGTCTTCAAGTTTTTCTAATGAATTAATTATGCTGGTAGGTAAGAACTTCAGCAATTATTAGGTATATAATAGCACATAAGCTGATAATCATTACAAGAAACTTAGCCATTGTAGCTTCAATACTGGAACGCATCAGACATCGCGATGAAGACGCTAATTTTATTTATTAGTTGTGTGTCAGTGATCTGCGAGTCAGCATACGGTAATTTATGTATTTCTTATTATTTCATTTGCTGCTTTGATTTGATACAATGATGGCAAGAGGTTACCGTGGCCTATAGTCGCTTGCAACGTAATAAACGTATAACGAGTTATAGGACGAGATGGGTGAGGTTGCTGTGGCAATAGTATGAGGGATGAATTAGTATGAATTACCGGCGTATCCACTCCATAAGTACCGGGAACCTAACTAGAGCCCACCGCAGGAACGCAGCACCAACCAATACAATCATGGCTATTCGGCTGAGACCTTCTGATATTTTTTTGTGATATTTGTGCTATACTTACCACAGCGAATAGGGTTAGATCTGCGAGAAATAACATGAATGCTACGTGGCATTAAAACGGAAGACTGAAATCAAAATAGTTTTAGCTCCAATGTATTTGCAAAACCTGGATATTATAAGAGCCGTGGTGGCCGAGTGGTTCGAGCAGTTGCCTGCGACGCAAAGCTCGCAAGTTCGAATCCCGACTGTACCAATGAGTTTTTCTGAACTTAAGTACAGTGATTAGTCACACCACGAGCTTTACGGTGAAGGAAAACATCGAGAGGAAACCTGCATACGTCTGAGAAGAAATTCAAAGGCGTATTTATAGTCGTGCTTGAGTAACGGCGATGGATTCGCCATCTGTCACGTTGGCACCTAATATACCTCTGGCGGAAAGTGGGTGTGTGGGTATTACCTATACACTTCTGCCTACCCCTTCAAAATTTATAATAGGTTAAAATAGGTTTAGAGTATTGTACTAAGTCTAAAAAGATATTCTTATTGCAATATATATTCGGAATTACGGGGCAATTACAACGTATGCCTTAATTTAATAGATAAAATATTGAAATTGAAAAAATTTAAAGAATTAACCGATTGAATAAAATTTACCTTTACAGTTGATTCGTTGGGCAAATGCAGTATTAAAGATTTCAAATGTCATGAGAACTTAATCAAGAAAGTACTACAGGACTTAAGCGAATCTGAAATTCCTGAATTAGGAATTTCTAAATTAGACCCTCTTGTACTTAAAAATGAATCAGTTTCCGTTGCGAATCTCTTTAGTGTTACCCTTGTCGAAGGCGAAGTCAAAGGAATTAAAAATTGTGATGTATTGAGTTCATCGTAAGTATATATTATATACATACATACATACATAGTTATCACCACGCCGAGTCCCTCACGGCGTAGGTCTCTACCTACCTAGAGTCTCTACTCTTAAGTTTCTCTAAACTTACAGACTTCTTTCACTATATTCACATTCATCAATCTCTTCATAGCCTCGCCAGTTTCAAGTACTCTTGACGTTCCCATCCTTTAGATTCCGATCGATTTGATAAAGCAAATTTGTTTCGCTGCCTCTTCTTCCACTCACTTTCTTTATTATAATATATATATATATATATATATATATATATATATATATATATATATATAATATATATATATATAACATAATAATAATATAAAATGCTTTTCTTCATCTTAACGATCACATTCTCGTTCATGCCATTTCGGTTGTAATCTGTAATAAGTAATCTAATCTGTAATCTACGATTAATATTTTAATAACTTAAGTAGTGTCTCTACGTCCATCTTAAAATCCACAAAGTAGGTAACCAATAAGAAAAGAATGGGAGCCCTCTGGTAATGTCCAATAGATCTTGTATTTACCTAAATATCGCCAAACTGATTCCTTAACGGGGTAGGCAGAGGGAGCAGAGCACAAGTTCTCTCGAGACTTACATACCTCTTTCTCTTCGTCCGCAGTCATTAGTCTATTCATTCATTAGTCAGACGGACCGCATGCTTGTTTGCCACCCATGTGTTACATTAGTTCTTTTTATACGTCCAAACCAACGTAACTGCCCATCGACGTCGACATGGCTCCATTCAATTAATTACCGGCAGTTATCCTTCTATATTTAGTTACTTTGCTTACAGTGTTGAAACTACCAGAAGCTTTGGCTAGAATTCCTTAAGGTAGTTCGCCAGTTGGGTAACTCTTCGAGCTATTGGATTCGTAGCACTTGGAAGTCTGTAGATGGTAGATCAAAGTGAAATAGCTTTATTTTATTATTAAACTAGCTGTGCCCCACTGTTTTACCCGCAAAAAAATATATATTATTCCATTCCAGTAGATTTTGAGTGAAAGAAGAACAAACACAAGCCTGCACATTTAGTAGGATTAAAATACGGCCTTGTTTAATACTTCTATTTTCAGTATTGATTTTGATAAAGGACAATCAAATAACGAGATTATGTGTGATTCGTTGACTATCAAAGGATTGTACAAGGGGTATTCTTCAGGCAAGCAAATTGAAAATTTGTTTGGAAAAGCAGTGCATGGTGAAGGAAAAGGGAAGGTTAAACTTGGTTAGTGTTTAATATTTTCCGAAGGCGTTACCACCCCATCTATTAACCGGGTACATTTTTTGGTCAACGTAAACCAACGTCGTAGTTGACTTGTAAATCTCTGTTTCTAAAGCACGTCTATACATATGCCTTTGAGTTTATTTTAAGGCGTATGCTAGTTTACTCTTCATGTTTTTATTCACCGTAAAGCTCGTGGGATTAATATATGTGTTTGAGCTTTGAATATCTTAGTCGGGATTAGAACTAGCAATCTTTGCGTTGTAGACGACACTCGGCCACTACGGTTCAATACTTCTCTGTATGTATGTACATGCTTTCAGATAGTGAGTATCTTTAGCATAACGTCGCATACGCCCTGGAATAATTTATCAAACATTTTCGGGTTCCGTATTCACTCACCGTTAAGCTCGTAATATATATGATATATGAATTTACTTAGGAATAAGAAAAACTATCAAGGTAGACCGGTTGCACTGTTAGAATATATTTTTGTGAAAACTTACAGAAAAACTGAGATTGAAGTTTCAATTCAGCTTCGAAATTCAAAAGCGAGACGGCGATTATTATATTCAGTGCGATTATGACAAGACTCGGCACGAGTATGAACTGGGTAAAATGACATTCGCTGCCGACAATTTTTATTTGGGAGATGTTGAATCAAGTAAGTGATTATTATAATTGAAAGAGTTATCGTTACAATCGTTAACACCGAGATGTACCCAATGAGCATACGAACCTCTAAGGTTCACTTTTAACAATCTTATGACTGTGCTATGTATTCTAATTATGAACTCTCTTAAGTTATAATATAAAACGCTTCGTATCTAGGAATTCTGATAGATGATGAGAATAAATAAAGATGTATGTATTATTATTAGCACAAAAAACTACCAATAGTATGAAGAATATTAATAAAATATAATAATACTTTTAAAAATAATTTGTTCCAGGTAAAGTGGTTGTGGATTTATTGAATAACAACTGGAAAGTAATGCTGGACACCTTCGGCAAGAGCTTCGTGGACAAAGCTATGTCGATGTTCGCTGAATACTTACGGAACTTCTTCCAAAACGTATCCATCAATCACTTTATCACTGAAGATCTAAGCCAATACGTAAAAGCATAAAAATAACTGTTTTTATGAAAGATGTTTTATTATGGCAAAGGATCATTTTATCCCATTTTAATTGAGAAATAATCTAATAGTATCTACTTTTAACCATATATTCTGCAGGTTTTCAAAAAACGTCTACCTATTTAATAACTCTTCGACTTCAATATTCTTGGATTTATTAACTTGTATTATAAAATGATGATAGAAGCCATTAAACTCGTTTTTTTCTCGATATTCGTCTCGCCTGGTGGCAAGCCTATCAGCTTGAAAAGGGATAACATCCGCACGTTGCAGAGCATCGATAATTAACTTCACGTCTTGAAAATGCACTTGCTTTACTCATTAGATAAAATCTTGGAGTTCATTCCACAAATTGAGATTCAGACTCAGTTGGTTGCAATTATGGGCATGACATAGTTGTCAATGGCGGGAGCTCTGACGATGGACAGTGCAAGTTATATACTGTACTCAAATTTATTTATTCAGGGATAAAATATTGTAGCATCCCTTACGCATACTTTAGCCATGTTTAAAAAAAACTTCAATAATATATATAATAATAATATAGCCTCACGCCTTCCCACAAGGGTCCCCGAAGGGTAGGCAGAAGTGTATAGGTAATACCCACACACGCACTTTCCGCCAGAGGTGTATCCATCGCCATCTGTCAATAATATTTACCTATTTTTATTGTATTATTACAACATTGTCATCAAATTAAGTATTAATCTAACTAATTTATTTGTTTTCCTACTACCACTACATTACCTGGGTTTAATGTTGCTTACCGCCAATTTGAATAGCGATTACTATACTAAATTAAGAGAATAAGTCTTGATACCATTTTTTTATAATAGATAAGCAAGTTATAGTAACGATATAAAGCAAAGTAATAAACTGTTCATTGGACAAATTGTTCATTAGACAAATTATATACAATCACTGATCCTCATAACGAGGTCTGGAGACTAATTGCGCACATTCAATGAGAAACATTGTACTGAGGTAGTCATTTATACTACGATATAAGTATGTAAGTACTCCATTAGGATTTGTTCAGAAATGCATCTTACTATTTACACTCCCATATATATTTCAATTCAGTATTGTATATATAGATGTCTAGATGTTTAAGCTGCATCCAAACTTCGCAAGATATAGCTGTGTCAAAATAGCTCACTGATACAGGCAGTTTGCGTAACAAGCCCTTATTGTTTTCAAAGGGGATTTATATCATGAAAATGCAACTCTCGAGTGAGTAAAGTGTATATACATACTCCCGTCTCTTGTTATCTCTTGGATATTTTTAACACGAATCTTTTGAGGATAAAATATGGTTCTCTGGTACTAAGTCATAAAATAAATAAAAAGGAAGTGTTTGTCACGACTCTTAGCACTCTATCTTTTAATAATTACGAAAATATATTTTGTAAAGCATTTATTAAAACTTTTTATAGAAGTACAATGTATATTTTTAACTCAAGAAGACTGAAAATACTAATTTGAAACACAGCTAAAACATTACATGCTTAAAACACGCTTTTATCATTGGCTTCATAGGTATGTTAGTATGTAACGGAAACCTTGAACATGATTTTGACCTCCTTCAAAAAGTCAGATTCAATCGAAATTTGGTAATATCAAATACCGAACAGTTAGATATTACATAAGTTAAAAAATAAAAAAATAAGCTTTTCTAGAAAATCCAACTTAAAAATAGCTAATATAATTTATTAATTTTTTATTAAGAATAGTGTATTATTGTTAAAATAGCGTGGAGTGCATTTTAAGATATTATGAAATGATAATCCTTCGGCTCATATACCTATCAATAAAATATTTATAACTATTGAAACCATGCACCCTTCGCTTTTGTAACAATATAATATTTTTTTTATTATTTACACTATAATAATAATATAATAATATATCCTCACGCCTTCCCACAAGGGTCCCCGAAGGGGTAGGCAGAGGTGTATAGGTAATACCCACACACCTACTTTCCGCCAGAGGTATATTAGGTGCCAACGTGACAGATGGCGAGTCCATCGCCGTTACTCAAGCACGACTATACATACGCCTTTGAATTTCTTCTTAGACGTATGCAGGTTTCCTCTCGATGTTTTCCTTCACCGTAAAGCTCGTGGTGTGACTAATCACTGTACAACTGTACACTGTACTGTACACTGTACTGTCTAAAAGAGCGTGTTTTTTTGTTTTTTTTTTTAAATATAATATAAGACAAAAACATAATTTCTAATACAGTTGTCATGTAACTAAAACTAAAAAACTACCTTGCCTTAATAAATAAATTAGATACTACTTTAGTTCGTCGTATGAATGTATAGTGGTCTGATATGTGTTTCGCGTCATAATATCGTGACGTAAAAAATTCTGTAGTGAAATGAAATTTATCAGAATAACCTTCATTACTAATATTGCTCCTGTTTACAGCTCTACATTATGTATAATACCAAAAAACATATCGTAAGTAACAGTGATATCCATTGCGCTTTTACTGTGTAATTTTTTACAATATACAAAACTCCAGAAGATATGCTGTTAAATCACTGCGATACGATACATAAATATGATGCCAACAACGCTACTCTCGTGTGCATTAACCACTCACGTGTTGACACAAAATTGATGGTTGTATTCAGTTAAACTTCCCTAATGAAGACTTAGCAACGTGTAATTTTTCATAGTATGTTTATAAAATAGCTGTACGAGCGACTCGAGCTACGTTTTACGAGTGTCATTCAGTTTGTGTTCTGTTGGGGAGTAAAAATGTGGCGAGTTAGTTTGTTCCTGTTTGGTGCTCTCGGTGATGCTACCTCGATGGGATTACGTAAGTTTAATTAGTTATAAGAACTTCATTTGTTTGCTAGTCATGGCTAGTTAGAAACGGTTAACTTTTATTAAGATCCTATTTGGTTGCTTGTAAAAGTGAGATGTACTTGTTGAATAAGGTTTGTTTTTGTATGATGTGCCAAGGTAACAATAAATATGTGATTTCATTTAAGATATGCAAATATTGCTTCTGTACTGTACTAACTCTTAATAAAAACTTTTCATTTATTTTCTACAATGTGTTTAGATTTACCAAATAAAAATAATGATTCTAAGAAAAAAATATTAGCGTTATAGCCGACTTAAAAAAAGGAGATTCTCAATTCGAATGCCAAAAATATCTAATGTTTGGACTCAATGCCATGCCAGATGATAAGTGGAGATCCTCAAATGCAATTACTATATCACTCCTATTAATTTTCAGCACCCTACATAAAGTCATGTTCAAGAAACGATCCGAACCTCAACGATTGTGCTCTGAAATCTGCTCGAGAATCTCTCCACCAGTTTTCTTTAGGGGATACGGATAGGGGTCTCCATCCATTGGACCCATTGTACGTAGCTGAAATGTTATTTTTTGTACCCAATGAAAATGGACTCAAGATTCTCTTTAAAGAAAATAATTTCACTGGCCTGTCATCTTTATATTTGGAAAGTTTAAAGTGAGTATTTTTTAATTTACTTGTAGGATAGTATACCTAACACCTAAAAAATTTGTAGGCTATGGTAACCACTGAGGTTACCGTAGCCTAATGTATTTGGAGTAGTTAATAGTAGAAATTGGAATGTCAATAATACGCATTATTGGCTAAATATTAGGCGCAATAACAAAATATTCCTCCTTTACTACCATCACAGCCATTTCTTGTAGTATCCTAGACAACATAGCCCAAGAGCCCACGACGGCCAGACCTTCGTTATTTTATAAAAGCTGAAAATTTCTCTGTGGATGACCCCAACAAGTTAAGGTACTATTTTATACACCTTTACTACCTGTTACTAGCGCAAGTAACCACAACCCAAACTCCATATTCGCTGGTCGTTCTTACCTGTGTTGGGGTCATGCACAGAGAAACTTTCAGCTTTTATAAAATAACGAAGGTCTGGCCGTCGTGGGCCACTAACTAGTTTATAAAAGCATTAGTAAATACAAAACTCCCTGGGGAAGGCTATCCAGGCCCCAGTTTGACAAGTCCAATTACGTACGGGTATTACCGTTATGTCTTTTCTTCTGTCTGTCTGTATGTTTGTAATGGCCCGAATGAGGTGTCATCACGAAAACATACGAACACAAACATTCATAAGGAAATTATAAACGATGTTTACATATCTACACGAACTTGTGAATATAAATAATATACTTACTAAAGTATTTTATCATCTCGCCTTCCCACAAGAGTCCTCGAAAGGATGGGGACCGGTGTATAACAACCTGTTTTCGTCGGAGAGATATTTAGGTACCAACATGGCAGATGGCGAGCTCAAAAACATACAAACACTACACACAACCGACCACTGTTCCGTCCTCGCCGGCGAGGCTCGACGCGAATAAGCCGTAATGTTCCCCCCCGATCTCCGCCGCAAACGCCGGCCAGCGCCGAGCCAGACGCGCAAATCCCGCCCCCCAAATAATATTTAAATAAAATTACCAGTCCAGCCCAGCTCCCTTGCAAAAGTTCCCGGAACTCACGCTACGAGAGACAATACAAAAAAAAAAAAAAAAACAGTGAGAAAATCCTCAGTATGTTCTTGAGAATACACGAACAGAGCCAACTTGTTTGCACAGAGCCGTGTCGAGTCAACAAATCAAGTATGTTAGATCATATTAGTGTTGTACATACATACATACATATCATCACGCCAAGTCCCTAACGGGGTAGGCAGAGAGTATAGAGCGCCAGTTCTCTCTAGACTTACAAACCTCTTTCGCTTCGTCCACATTCATCAGTCTCTTCATACATGCTCGTCGGTTTCGAGTACTCTTAACGTTCCCGTCCTTGAGAGTCCGATCTATTTGATCCAGGTAGTTGGAACGTGGCCTTCCTCTGCCTCTTCTTGCACACACTTTTGCTTTGTATATCTGTTTCGTCAATCTTTCTTCACTCATCCTTTCTATGTGCCCAAACCAACGTAACATGCCTTTCTTCATCTTTACAATCACGCCCTCATTCACGCCAGTTGATTTGCGAATCTCTTCATTGCGGATTCGATCTAATATCGTTACGCCGCACATTTTTCGAAGAGATCGCATCTCGACTGCATTCAAGCTATTTTCATACTTCCTCTGACATACCCAGGATTCGCTGCCATACAATAAGGCAGGTACCAATATCGCGTTGTGGACAGCAACTCGAGCATTCTTGCTCAGACTTTTACTGCCCATCAACGCCGACATGGCTCCATTCACCTTATTTCCGGCAGTTATCCTTCTTTCAATATCTTTTTCATACTTTGCATCTCGTGTGAACATGCTTCCAAGATATATAAATTCATTCACTTGCTCTAGAATTTGCCCATTTACCGATATTGCACACTCGGTCACTTGTTCATCTCTTTCGAATACCAGAACCTTAGTCTTGCCAGCGTTTAGGCGCAGCCCCTTCTTTTCACATTCTTCTTTCATTATGGTAACTAGTGACTGCAGTTCGCCCTCTGATGACGCCAGTAAAACCGCGTCATCGGCGTATAGTAGGCAGTTGACCACTAAGTTTCCCATTTTCACTCCACATCCATTCGTTCTTAGTGCTCTCAGACAGTTATCTAGATATATAATGAACAGCCAGGCAGACATGTTTTTGACACACCCTTGTTTGACCCCCGACTTCACATCAAACCAGGGTGACATCTCACCGTTAACCCTAACGCACGCCTCGCTATCACTATAGAGTGATTTCACGGCATGCAGTAGGGAAACTGCTCACTCCATATCCAGGCGTCCAGGCAACACGTCCCAGAGTTCCTTTCGTACGACTCTATCAAATGCCTTCTCTAAGTCGACGAAAGCGCAGAAAACCATTTGGTTAATATCCAAAAACTTTTCCGCGATTCCGCGAAGCGAGAAGGTTTGATCCATACATCCTCTTCCTGGTCTAAATACACCTTGGAATTCCCAGAGAAACCTTTCGGATCGCTCTTGCATTCTTATCGTCAGGATCTTTGTGTACACTTTACTAGCTAAGCTGACCAAGCTGATGGCTCTGTAGTTGGAGCAGTCCAATCGTGATCCCTTTACTTTATAGAAAGGCACGATGACTGCTCGCCTCAAGTCGTCCGGAACATCACCCCCTGCCCAGCAAAGATTGCATAGCAAATAGATGACGTCCCAGACCGCTAGTCCTCCGTACTTGATCATCTCAGCCGTAATCCCATCTATTCCCGCAGCTTTTCCACATTTCAGACTTCTTACCGCACTTACAATCTCTCCCATACTTATTTTATCCGCTATAGGATCCTCGACAGATTCTGTTGGAGGCAGCTCTATGAGTAGATCAGCGGCATCATCATCATACATATCGTTGTAGAATTCACTCCATCGCCTGAGGACGTCAATTTTGTCAGTCAGTATGTCATTGTCCTTCGAAATAATCACATTCATTCTACTACTAGCTGTAACACAATTTCTTGACTTCTTAACTTCCCTCCAAAAAAGTTTTGCGTTGTCCTTGAAATTATGCGACAGTTTTTCGTCTACAGTCATTTGGAACCTCTCACGCTTCTGAGCTATTATCTCTTTCGTACGTTTTTTTGCAGGCGATATTTTTCTTTCATCTTTTCTTTCATACTTTCACTTGAGCTGGACATAGCCAAAATGTCTTGCCTTGCATCCTTCTTATTTTTAACTTCTTCTTTCACTTCATCATCCCACCAACCATCGCCATTTTTGGTTGTCCGCCCTTTCGAAATGCCACAAACCTCTTTCGCGGCGCATAAAATGCTGGACTTAAGGAACTGCCAACAAACATCGACACTCTCAAACACATCTTTCGGGGGACAGGCTAGCTGTTCAGATACCCTTTCTTGATATCTGTCTCTAATAGCCGCATCTTGAAGCCTCCAGCTTTTGATGCGGTCTGCGACTGCAGAACAGGGACCCCCAGCACGGGATCGCCAGCCCGCGAACAGACCTCTTATTCTAGTTATAACTAGAAAGTGGTCCGTTCCCAGGTCGGCTCCCCTATACACCCTGGTGTCCATCACCTGTGTTTTGAGTCGCTGATCTATTAGAAACAGATCTATCATGCTTCGCTCATTTTTCCGTTCCCATGTATACTGATGAATCCTCTTGTGGTCGAACATGGTGTTCGCCACAAAAAGGTCTCTCTCCATGCATACATCTAATATCAGCTTGCCTGCCTCGTTCACTCTCTTATCACCATACTTGCCGAGTAATGCCTCGTAATCCTTACGGGCTGTCCCGACCCATCCATTCAGATCACCACAAATAATCAGCTTTTCATTCCCTTCTTTCGTCTCTAGAACATTACTCACACATTCCCAGAACTTATTCAGGTCGCAAGTGTCCGCAGAGGCCACCGGAGTATACACCGCGACTAAAAATAGTCGGGTAAGGCCTATTTTAAAGCGAGCCCAAATAGGTCTGGGGCTCACCGCATCATAACTTATCATACATTCTGCCAAGCGGCTGGATAGTAGAATTCCCACTCCCTGGTAGGCGTGCTCGGTGTTTGCCACTCCAGACCACAGCACTAAACTCCCGCCCGGGAGCTCGTCTACTCCACTACCCTTCCGCTTGGTTTCAGACAAGCACACAACATCTAACTCGCTCTCTGTCATAACATCAATCAATTCGTTCATCTTATCAGCCATACCTCCTCTTACATTCCATACACCCATCCTACACTCCACACTCCACTTCCCGCCGTGAGGCACTCCGCGTGATGGGTGGCGGTCCCCAACGCCGCATTGTGCTGAATTTTTCGCACCAGCGGGGACGGACTGGTGCGCGTCGCCTCGGGGGCACGCCCTAACAGCCGTCCGGCCAATGCGCATCGAGTGGAATTGCAGCCCTCTGGGCTGGCAGGAATCGCGACGTGCACGCTTCCACAGGGATCCCCTGGTTTTTGGGATTTTATCCCCTGGGACGCATTAGTGTTGTGATAGTAGCAATAAGCTTCATAGCATACTATGTGCCTACATCTACCCTATTAGCATTTTCCACGCAAAGCGTTATGATTACCATAAATGGTACGGACAGCAGTGTAACATTATGTTAGCCTAAGTGGACCTAATGTTATTAGTGAGCTAGCGTTAGTAAACGTTAGCTCACTAATAACCTAGGTGTGCCTGGATTAAATATTTATTTTAGGACATCTACATACATACATATGTATTTGTATCTGATACGTATTAGATAGTCGTTCTTTCTCGTATTATGTGTTTATATCTGAGATACAATAAGAGTTATCAAAGCCAATGAACATCTTTAAAGGGGACTTAAAGATGTTTATTGGATTATTTCTATGTCTTGAGGCTTCCGGGGCGTTTATTCTCAATTCCTGACAACCTATAGAATTTGTATTTGCGGCATTTGCGGTTGAAACTCTGGGGCCTTGGGGTCCTGAGGCTCACCATCTTTTTAAAGAGGTCTCGCGCCGTCTAGTCGAGACCTCTCGTGACAGGCGGGCTGGAACATATCCCGCTCAGAGAATCAGCATTGCTATCCAGCGTGGCAATGCTGCTAGTCTTCTTGGCACGTTGCCTCGTGATATCGATTTGGGACAAATATTTTATCTGTAAGTAGTTAGTTTCAACTGTTCTTTGTAAATATTATATTCTTATTTCTATTAAAAAAAACCTATAGAATACATTTGTGTTATTTTCTAAGACATTCTGCATAGAACTAAGAACTGCAAAACTGTTTTGCTAATGGTATCAGCAACCTATCGCTATAATGAACTTTGCTATGTGCCGACTAACGACGACGCCATGACTCACGGACAATTAGCTCTGGGCCTTTTAATTACGGATAATATTATGAAGCCTTAACTTAAAGGCCTCTGAAATAATTAGACCCAGATGATTCATTGAGAACAAAAGGCGTAATGGAGTGAAAGGCCATGCCGTGATCTGGCGGTTATTTTCACTGCAATTGATCCAGGACACACGAAACTGGATATATATTATACGAACCATACTAACTAATCCATCGAATGAATTAAGATACACTTTCCCTGTCAGCTATTGCGTAAAATATATACACATTCGAAATAAGAAACACTAAAGCAGAAATCGATTACAACAATAGTGAGCTGGTGCTATTAATATGATATTCGTAAGAATTGGTTTTTTCTTCTGTGATTGTCAGAACTTTTGGAAATGCCTTAAGATCAATCCTGCATATTGTAAGCGTGACCTCCAATGTAGCTAATGAGATATGGCACAACGGATATCACTGACATAATCATAGCTGCCCGCCTGCGGCAGTACGACCAAATACTGATAGTGTCGTGTCGTCAAATTTTCCCCAAATTATGTTGTGCTGGTAGAAAGAATACATTTTGTTATCCTTTCCTTGCTACATATACAGTACCTAGCATGTACTAGTAAAGGTCGGTAAGTCCTACTACAAGCTTTGCAAAAGCCTACACCACAAGATGTTCTATATCTGGATGTATTTATGTTTTTCACCATAGGAAACCAAAGATAACAACCTTGATAAGGAAGTAATGACTAAAGATCTTAACCTCACTTTTTAACGTCTCAATCTTCAGATTTGACTTGAATAAGAAAATTATTATGGCAGATGCTACAGTAAATTTAGATGTCAAGAACAAATACGATCTAAGTGGGAAAATTTTGACGTTACCTATCAAATCAAATGGCGATGCTTCGATAAAATTAAGTAAGTGCATGTTACGTTCGTTAGTGTAAATAGAAAGGATGAGTGAATAAAGATTGACGAAACAGATATACAATGCGAAAGTGTGTGCAAGAAGAGGCAGAAGAAGATCGCGTTCCGAATACGTAGATCAAATCGATCGGACACTCAAGGACTTCATTCTTTTTTTTTTTTTTTTTTTTATACCACTTGGGTGGCAAACAAGCATGCGGTCCGCCTGATGGTAAGCGGTTACCGCCGCCTATGGACGCTTGCAACACCAGGGGCATCACTCGCGCGTTGCCGACCCTGCAGGAATCTTTTCACACCCTTCTTGAAGAACTCCATGCTGTACTCTCCAGGGAAAACCTCAACGGGGAGCTCATTCCACAGCCTGAGCGTTCGCGGAAGAAAACTTCTTTGGAAGCGCACAGTGCGAGACCTTTGTGGTTCCAAGGTATGGGGATGAATTCCCCGTCGATGGCGAGAGGTGCGGTGGTAGAAGGTGGAAGTGGGCATCATATCGAACAATTCTGCAGAACACTCCCCGTTATACAAGCGGTAGAACACACACAGGGAGGCAAAGTCTCTCCTCAGACTTAGTGATTCCAAGCCGCTTGTGAGCATGGGATCGTCGACAATTCTAGCGGCGCGTTTCTGAACCGCGTCAAAAGGCCCAAGCTGGTATCCAGGGGCTCCAGCCCACAGGTGGCAGCAGTACTCCATATGTGGCCGAACTTGCGACTTATAAAGTTGCAGCCTTTGTTGCGGTGTGAAGTACTGCTTAGCTCTGTTGAGCACACCGAGCTTCCTCGACGCCAGCTTAGCCTTGTCCTCTAAATGACCACGGAACTGAACGTCGCTAGAAATATCGACCCCAAGGATCCTAATGCTCTCCGAAATGTTCAGGGGAGTGTTCTGGAATTGTGGAGCCACAGCGAATGGAGTTTTTTTTGCGGTGAACGCGCAAACTTGTGTCTTAGTGGGGTTGAAGTGAACTAGGTTTAGTCGACCCCAATCGGAGACACTGCGAAGTGTACTCTCGATTTCAGACACAAGTTGTTCGCGACTTTCCTCCACAGTGGAACGAGGGAGATTAGCACGGCCCGTGTAGTAAGTGTCCCCAGTGCTGTCGTCTGCATAGCAATGAATGCCTTCAATAGAAAGCATGTCATTAATATGCAGAAGAAACAGAGTCGGGGACAACACAGAGCCTTGCGGGACGCCAGCATTAATTTCCATGCTTTCGGAGCAGCTACCGTCAACGACGGCTCTTATGCATCTGCTGGACAGAAAGCTGGCGACCCATTTGCATAATCCCTCTGGCAGTCCGTAGGATGGAAGCTTCGATAGAAGACCGCGATGCCAGACCCGATCGAACGCTTTCGCCACATCCAAGCTAACAGCTAATGCCTCACCTTGACTCTCAATGGCGAGTGACCAACGGTGCGTGAGATATACTAGAAGGTCACCCGTTGAGCGACTGTGGCGGAAGCCATACTGTTGGTCACTCAACAAACCGTGACCCTCTAGATATCGCAGGAGTTGCGTGTTAATCACTCGCTCCATAATTTTGGAGAGGAGGGAGGTGATGGCGATCGGCCTGTAATTCGATGGGTCTGATCTATCGCCCTTTTTGGGCACTGGGTGCACGTGGGCGGTCTTCCACGAAGTTGGGACTTTTTGGGTGGAGTAGGAAAGCGCGAATAGGCGCGTCAAAACAGGACACAGTTCAGGAGCACACTGCTTAAGCACCACTGCCGGAATACCGTCTGGCCCGCTCGACTTATGGACGTCCAGAGACAGCATCTCCCGCCGGACCTCCCGTTGGGTTATGCTTATCTCCGGCATAGAGTTCTCACACCGCAGGATAGTGGGCGGTGTGGCGCCTCCGTCATCCATAGTCGAGTTCGAGGCAAAGAGAGAGCCCAATAGATCCGCTTTCTCTTTGGCACTGTGGGCCAAGTTACCATCCGGCTTACGGAGTGGTGGTAGGGACGACTGGCAAAAGTTTCCCTCAGCAGCCTTGGCATGGGACCAAAAAGCACGGCTGCCAGAAGGGTAGCTAGCGAGTCTCTTACCAATTCTGCCGACGAAATCGAATTTCGCCCTGGCAATCGCTCGCTTACAGTGCCTCGAGGCAGCATTAAGTTTCCGCTTTGCATCAGATATGTTGGGGTCCAGATTGGATCGAGCCGTGGTCCACGCCTCATACAAGGCTTGCTTGGATAATTTAGCTTCCTTGCAGGGCTTATTAAACCACGGCTGTTTCTTTACCCCTGTAGCTACTAGCGAGTTTGGGATGTAGCATTCCATTCCCGCCAGTATCGTCTCAGCGACGGCTGCTGCACAGGGGTCTGGATCTTCTGATGCAAAGCAGATCTGCCTCCACGGGTACGATGCGTAAAACTCACGCAATCCATCCCAGTCTGCTGCCTTGTAGTGCCACATGCGCCGCCGCCCCGGGGGTCGGGGCACTTCGGCCTTTGCGCACGGCACTTGCGTCCGGACCAGACAGTGGTCGGATGTGCCAAGCGGCGCACCCACCGAGATGGAATAGCTGTCCGGTCGCGTGGTCAGCAGAAGGTCCAGTAAAGAGCTTGTATGGCCCTCGATATCAGGTATTCTGGTTGGTTCGTGTACCAGCTGCGAGAAGCCATAAGCCAGGGCAAGCTCGTAAGCAGCCCTCCCCGCGCAGTCAGTGGACCGAGAGCCAAGCCACTCAACATGGTGAGCGTTAAAATCTCCTAAAACCACCAACTCCGCGGAGGGGTACTGCTCAAGTACTTTGTCCGTTGTCGATTGCAGGTGCTCAAATAGGCGAACTGTGTCTGTGTCACCGCTATGGGACCTGTAAAGGCACGCGTAGATTCGGGTGTTGCCACCATAGTCTACGCGCACCCACAAAATTGACAGGTCTCTGTCTTCAAGGCCGTGGAGACGTCGACAGCAAATATCCTCCCGGAAGTACATACATACCCCGGCGCGGCGCACAAAATTGTGTTCCATCTTGTACCCGGGGTAGTTCAGGTACGATGTATCATCAGGGCAGGATATCTGCGTCTCCGTCAGAAATAGCAGAGTCGGCTGTGTCGTCTCAAGGTGTTGGTGGACTGCATTTAGATTAGAATGAAGTCCCCTGATGTTGCAAAAGTCCATTTTTAATATGGAAGGGGAGGCCGCTGGGAAACTTCTACTATTTTTAAATTTGGCCATTTTAGATTTCTAAGGGTGCTGAAAAGGAAGAAGAGGAATCGTTGTGTCGGCATCAAAGAGGACAAAGCGCAGTCTCAATCCGCCGCAGTGATGTACAGGTAGTGCGGATTGCCGGAGCGGAAGTCGGAAGGGCCCCCGATCCCCCCCTGATGCAGCGGCCGGGTCCACTCCGGTCTCCTCCTCCGGCACGACCACTACACCAAGGACTTTACACACATGTGCGGGTCAGCCTCCCAGGGCGGAGATTAGGTGATCCCTGGGTTCGGGACCCCTACTATATGCGGGCGGCCAGCGGACAGCCGTTTCACCGGGTCTCCCTAACAACCGCACCGACATGCCGCGCCTGGTCACCACCACGGCGGAATTGCACCACTGGTCCTGTGCTGCCGACACACCGCTTCCTCTTGGAGCCTGGCGACCTTACTCACCACAGAAACACGACACACCCGAGGGTAATGCCATTTAGCTGCGATCTTCTGTAAGGTGGAGGTAATGGTACCAGTCGGGCTGCTCCGAATTCGAACGGCAATTAACCGTTGTGCCCTCCCTCCCTTAAATCTTCTCTTTAATCATTATTTATCTCCCATTCTTGAATCTTTAATTATCTCCCATTCTTGAATCTTCTCTTTAATCATTATTTTATACTGTCAACACCAACTATTATTTACATTTTTAGAGACAGCCTTACTTCATATAAGGTTCTGGTACGAGCACGTGGAAGGTCCTGATGGTAAAACTTATTGGAAAATAAAAAAAAATGACATCAAATACGAAGTGGAAAAGGCAACATTCAAATTGGAGAATTTGTTGAATGATAAAAATATTGGTAAGTTGGATATACCTACATATATACCCACCGTCATATAATGTTTTATAGATACAAAATGTTTTGCATTAAGTGTATTTCTATTCGCCTATGTCATGTTTAGGACTATAATACCAAAAACGAAACCTAAATCGGCTATATTTTTCCTCTCATTCTTTGGAAGTAAGAGTCAATGGGATTCCGTACATATATGTATTTATATTTTGAGCCCCAAATAAGAATTATTCTGTAAATTTGCTTAGTTTTTTAATATTTGTTGAAGTACAAAACAGCTACCATAGAGGATTGATCGCAGTGCTGTGGGTGTTTTGAGAGCCGAACAGTAAAATTTAGATATTTACGAGCAAAAACTTCCGTATTGATGATCAAATAGCTGGCTTCCTACACGTGAATTTAGAAAATTGCCCAATCCCTCAACTTTCGCAATAAATTGGGTTTATCCGGCGACGAGATACTAACTGTGTTCTGTATTTTGTTAAAATATGTTTGATGGAATAACGTTTTCGTATATATAGCAGCAGCCAAATATGTAGGTACATGACATAAATATTCATCGCATAATTAGGTATATTACTTTTTGTGAAGACCAAAACCTAGTCTTTTAAAAATAATATATTACCTGAGATGCGATGTGTGAGTGAAGAATGACCAAATTCTCAGCATTGTATTTATTTTTGTATAGTGCATGTGTGATGTTATAACAGATACAGTCAAAGTACAGAATAATAAGAGTTTAGTTAATCGCATGCAAAATTAAAATAACCGACTGGCCCCGAGCTCCGGTTGTATAAACAAAACTACAAAGAGTTCTTACGATATCATCGTGGAAACATCTGCTTACGCTTAAGAAGGGGTTTAATGCAGTATATAAGGGAAGAAAAACGGCGACAGACTCGCCATCTGTGACGTTGATATGTATATATGCCTTCGTCGAAAGGAGTGAGATATTTTCTTTGCTTTCCCCGTGCGGAGACCGTTTTGAGATGGCGTGCAGAAAAAGTAAAGCTAGGTAAAACTGGTTGTACTTTTTACTTTTCAGGTGAACAAATCAACAGACTTCTTAATGACATGTGGCGAGAGATCATTGCTGAAGTTGGTCCCTCAATTTGTAAGTCTTTAGGTACTGCCGTGGTGGACAATCTTGCTGTTCTATTAGCACAGGTCCCTTACGATGAACTGATGCCCGAATAAAACATAATAATAATTGTTAAAATTTTATTAAATATTTTGTATGTTATCAATTATCTGAGTGTATATTGAGATATCATTAAACTACTATCAAATTCTACTAATATACTTGAAACCAGCGAGCATGTGTAAAAGGGGCTGATTAATAAGGATGAAGCGAAAAAGGTCAATCAGTAAGTCTATAGAGCAATTACGATCTAGTCTCTCCGCCTACTCCGTGAGCGACTCAGCATGACCTTCTATCAGGTTAAATGCTTTAAATTTACTAGACGTTTACAAGATTTTTGTTTAGATTACTGATTCCAACCCTAGTGTTTTACACCTATAAGTTCATCGTACACGTATTATACAGTTTACTTCAGTGAAAATGGGTAATATCGTTTTTTAGATATATAATATATACTGGTCTCGCGTGTAATGGCACCTTTGCTTCTGTCTTTGCGGATGCAAGGCATGAAGGTTTAATATGATATGAGATAAGAATAAAAGGATGTCTACCACAAATACATCAATTTAAATTCTTAATTACGATTCCTTCTACTACGATTTCATTTGCACGCTCTTAATTAAAAGGTCACGAATGAAATACCTCGGAACCTTTTCTTTACTCACTAATTGCTGACTTAATATCCGATTACCAGTTAAATGTAACGAAGAACAGCCCTTAAGATGTGTAAATACAGGAATGTTTAATTTTTCAGTCAAATTTCACGCTAATTAGTAGATGTTAATGGAGTAGATAGGGCACAACGAATCTTAAGTAAGAGCATGTGAGGCGGGGCATTATTTAACCTTGAATACTACTCGCCAAATAGTACTGTTTCCTAGTATCTTTTTCTTTTCTCAATTCGGGTTTCTTAAAATAATAATCTAATATTTTACTTTTTTTTATTTCATATCTTGCCCAGAATTAGTTATAGCACTGATGACACTATTTGTGTCACTTGTTTATTTGTGAATGTGTGAACATTGTAGGTACATATTTGTAGATTCTCAGATCTTGCTAACTTTGTTATAATTATCTTGTTTTGTATAGTCAGACACGACCTATTGTCGGGCCTACGCTGTTCCCTCATACTTAAGTACTATTGCTGTAACATATAAAAATATTTTGATTTTGATTTTTCATTTTGAGTAGTAAGCGGCCGTCTGGTCTAGTGGTTAGAGCTCCTGACTGCAAATCTTGACGTCGGTTCCGTTCCCCCTCAGACAGGCCCCTTTCGTGTCAACGTCACACATCTTTTTAACCACGAGCTTGTTTAAGTTATTTGTTTTTATAAAGTACCTATATTAGTTCATACCATCATGCAAAGACACGGGGTAGAACTGATTGATGAAGAGTGGAGTTTGATCCTCCATAAACACACTTGCAGATTTAAGCATGCTTTATGGTTACATCAAAGATATAAGTTACTTGTATAAAATCAAATGTGACCGCACCGGTTACATGGACCAACATTATTTATATTGGATAGTTCCAGTGGTGAACATCGCTATGTATTAGTCCGCAGGTCATAGTTGTCGGCCCTGTCACGTTCACGCGGCCCATGGCTATCTTCCTTGTTAACACTTCACGTCTTGTTGCACATGTGATCCATATAACATATTGAGCGGTGATATTGAAAATGTTTTAATAATACACGTATTAATTCTTCAACCTGAGGATGTATCATGGTGCCAATGTAATTCAAGAGTGTAGAGAAGACTTATACATGTCATAGATTTGACGTTTAAACGTTTCTGAATTACGACTGAAATATTATTCAGGTAATTGGAGCCAGTTCTAGTAAAAGGATAAACACAAACCAACTTAGTATTTAAATGTAAATAGAAAATGTATTTGCGAAAACCACTATAGAGTCTGCACATACATTTAATGTATATGCCTGCATGGGCACATAATGTACAATGGGTAGGTATATATTTACGATGTACGATGTACGATGAGGGCATATATACAATGAGTATATATTTACAAAGAGTATATATATCTATGTTTATAATGAGGATGTACACGATTGCCTTTTTTTTACTGCAATTAATGCACTATGCTATCGAACAAAATATTTACAATTCACCTTAGTATTCTCAACTTGGAACGTCAGATAATGCTCGTTATAAAAAGTTATAGAGTGCTGAAAATGTTTCAAAGAGATATATTAAGGTGCCAACATGACAGATAGGGATTCAATCGCCCTTTTTTACACAGGAATATGTGTTTGAATTTCATGCTTTCCCATCTAAGCCTCGCTGTGTGATAAATCTCTGTACTGCTGTTCTATCAGACTCATTGACAGTCAAGATTCGAACTTGCAATATTTGCGCTGAATGCGACTACTCAAGCAACTCGTCTACTACGACTCTTTCAAAATATCATAACATCATATCATACTAATAATATTAGAGTAAGGTTGGTTGAGCTCTTAAGTAAATAATAGTTTCAAGCGAAGCCGCGAGATGGCTCTAAGTGGTTCCATGATTTAATTAAAGTTTAAGATCATCCATACGGAAACCACAGCGTTGGATGTGCTCGTTGATTACAATAATTGCTACTGCTCAAGAAATATTATAAACAATATTATTGAGTATACCTAAAGCGCTATTTTGAACGACAAATATCCTATACTTATATTATAAATCCGAAAGTTTGTGACGCTGTTTGGCCGTCTTTCATGCATAAAGTACTGAACAGAATTGAATAAAATTTTGGAAAGATAGATTATAATCCGGATTTACAATATAAAATAAAAATATTTCACATAAGCCACTTATTACTTAAAAACCGTCGAAAAAGGTGCACGGTTCGGGTTGGTCGTTTCCATGGAGAAGAACCGGCAAGTAACTCCATGGTTACTCTTTTGAAATCATTAGGTATACAATATTTTTTCTTTATATATGCTTTATTCCAGAAAAAAAAAAACGCGGACTCCAGGGCACATCTGGTATTACGTATAATTATGTAGCCGGAGGAGACAGTTGAGCACCAGACCTCTCTTAAGTGACGGACTTGTTTTGCGTAAAGCTTATTCCGCCACGCAGGCTCTCCGGTTTGTAGTATCTTTACGTTCCCATCCTTGATTGTTTTTATTAGTGTAGTTGGCACGTAGTCTTACTCCGATTATTTTTTATGCCACACTCGCAAAGTCAACTTTTAGCCCTTCAGCTTTTTCGTTTTAAATCAATGTAACATACATTTCCTCGTTAAATCTTCTTATCATCTTAATTCACAAGAGTTCCTTTACGAATTTCGTAATTTACTTTTTAGGAACATTTATAAACGAATTTATAAATTCCATATAAGCGGTCTTTTTCATTTGGATGATCAAACAGGTAAAGCACCGCTATGATGTCAGAAACAAAATAACAATGCCACAATAACAATCGTTTCTCTTGATAGAGTTAAAACTAAAGTTGCAATTATTCCAGGACGGAAGTGAAACAAAGACTGGCAAAGAGAAGCAAAATATCTGGGCTCGAACGTAATTTAGCCGAGATAAGGGTGGGACAATGTGCCCGCCTCACCGGTAAACAGATGTGATTACCAAGAATAAGGCCCGAATACAGCTTTGCCCATTTCAGAAAAGTGTCTGAATTAGATATTTAAAAACTGCACGCTTATTTCTAGTCGAAAATAATTCACAGGGAAAATATTTAGTTTCGCTGGATAGGCATAATTTAATGAAACTTTGCTAACTACATTGTCGTCGCTTTTTTATCGTACGTATGTCGACAGTGAATAGATAACACTTTATTATAAATACCAACGTATAGTATAAATGCTTTTTTGAGGATTTTTGTTATGTAATCGCACCAGAACGACCGTACGGAATTAAAAAAAAATAATCTATATATATATATATATTAATAATAAATAAATTAATATAAATTAATAAAATAATAATTAAAATAATTAAAATAATAAAAAAATATAATAAATTATTCGATATTAGTAAAAAATTATAATATTTTTCTGATTATTCACATACTTATGTTTATTATATTATATCCTCACGCCTTCCCACAAGGGTCCCCGAAGGGGTAGGCAGAGGTGTATAGGTAATACCCACACACCCACTTTCCGCCAGAGGTATATTAGGTGTATTATATTACTTATATATTATATTAGTTGTGGTTATTATATAGTAGAGCCATGGTGGCCGAGTGGTTCCAGCAGTTGCTTGCAACACAAAGATTGCAAGTTCAAATACCAACTGTAGCAATGAGTTTTTCTGAATTTAAGTTACGGTTTAGTCACACCAAAGCTTTAAGGTAAAAAAAAACATCGAGAGAAAACCTACATACGTCTGAGAAGAAATGCAAAGACGTAATGTATAGTCGTGCTTGAGTAACAGCGATGCACTTGCCATCTGTTTTTTTTTTGTATTGTCTCTCGAAGCGTGAGTTCCGGGAACTTTTGCTACTTAACCGGTCAATGGCGAGACCTAGGCCTCCAGCCAGGCACTTTATTTTTAAGCAACACAGCTAAGGGCACCCCCTGTGGGGTACGAACCTCGGCTTAGGGCGTTGCTGGATCGCGAGCAAGGGAGCTGGGCTGGACTGGTAATTTTATTTAAATATTATTTGGGACTTGCCATCTGTTACGTTGGCATCTAATATATATCTCTGGCGAAAAGTGGGTGTGTGGGTACTACCTATACACCTATGCCTACCCCTTGGGGGACCCTTGTGGGATGGCGTGAGGAATTTATTTACATTACTTATGATTAAGGTTAGTTAGTGTTTCATACAAACTTTTTCTAGACAAACATAAAAAAACATAAAAAAAAATTACACGTAGATTTACAAAGGTTACAAAAGAATGACACAAACCTTAGTTCAAAGACTACTATTGAAGACTTCCTTAGTTTCTATTTTTCTTCAGCGTTGTTGGATTTAAGAATGCTGTATTGGAATTGTTGAAATGATAGAAATAGAGTTTGTTACATATATATTCAATACAAGAACAAGACTTTTACAGGACAATATTATTTCTTTAGTCTGACAGTTGGAAGAAGAATGATTTCTTTTTTTTATTTTTAAATCGATGGCACCACATACATAGTTAATAAGGTTATTACGATAAAGGTTATAATATTGACATTTACAATAGGAATGATTCAGGTTTCTAACATAGTCCTCATGGTCTCGTAGTCTTATTACGCGACCATTTATCCATATGTATGTCCTTACTGATTAAGCCGCTTCCTATTCTTATGCTATTCTGTCAAACACTGTAAGGTTTACTATATAATATGTTAGAGGTTGCCTTAATTAAAGGCAGTAACATCTTTTGTTGCGGTATTAACGTTAAAATGGGAGCTTCTTCAGTGAGCAAGGGTAGGCTGCCTTTCCGGTTAACGACGAAACGTTACATCGAAAAAGGGATTAATACAATAATGTTTATAATAATATAGATATATATATATATATCCTCACGCCTTCGCACAAGGGTTCTCGAAGGGGTAGGCAGAGGTGTATAGGTAATACCCACACACCCAGTTTCCGCCAGAGGTATATTAGGTGCCAACGTGACAGATGGCGGGTCCATCGCCGTTACTCAAGCACGACTATACATACGTCTTTGAATTTCTTCTCAGACGTATGCAGGCTTCTTCTCTATGTTTTCCTTCACCGTAAAGCTCGTGGTGTGATAATAATAATGTATAGTTTTACCTAATCTTGTTTTACTTCTAAAGGAATAATTAATACCATATGTAATGCGAAATTATTTTTTGTTTAGGTCAATTATTTCGAAACCCTTACCCGAGCACGAAGATGCAACAATCCATCTCACTTCCTGCCTTTAAAAGCTTCTAGTTTCTTCAGTTTGTTAAAAGCTCCTGAAACCACTATGAATTGAGCCTTCCCGCGAGCACAATAGGCTAAAAAGGCAGCATTAAGACCAGATTATCCTCACGCCTTCCCACAAGGGTCCCCGAAGGGGTAGGCAGAGGTGTATAGGTAATACCCACACACCTACTTTCCGCCAGAGGTATATTAGGTGCCAACGTGACAGATGGCGAGTCCATCGCCGTTACTCAAGCACGACTATACATACGCCTTTGAATTTCTTCTTAGACGTATGCAGGTTTCCTCTCGATGTTTTCCTTCACCGTAAAGCTCGTGGTGTGACTAATCACTGTACAACTGTACACTGTACTGTACACTGTACTGTCTAAAAGAGCGTGTTTTTTTGTTTTTTTTTTTAAATATAATATAAGACAAAAACATAATTTCTAATACAGTTGTCATGTAACTAAAACTAAAAAACTACCTTGCCTTAATAAATAAATTAGATACTACTTTAGTTCGTCGTATGAATGTATAGTGGTCTGATATGTGTTTCGCGTCATAATATCGTGACGTAAAAAATTCTGTAGTGAAATGAAATTTATCAGAATAACCTTCATTACTAATATTGCTCCTGTTTACAGCTCTACATTATGTATAATACCAAAAAACATATCGTAAGTAACAGTGATATCCATTGCGCTTTTACTGTGTAATTTTTTACAATATACAAAACTCCAGAAGATATGCTGTTAAATCACTGCGATACGATACATAAATATGATGCCAACAACGCTACTCTCGTGTGCATTAACCACTCACGTGTTGACACAAAATTGATGGTTGTATTCAGTTAAACTTCCCTAATGAAGACTTAGCAACGTGTAATTTTTCATAGTATGTTTATAAAATAGCTGTACGAGCGACTCGAGCTACGTTTTACGAGTGTCATTCAGTTTGTGTTCTGTTGGGGAGTAAAAATGTGGCGAGTTAGTTTGTTCCTGTTTGGTGCTCTCGGTGATGCTACCTCGATGGGATTACGTAAGTTTAATTAGTTATAAGAACTTCATTTGTTTGCTAGTCATGGCTAGTTAGAAACGGTTAACTTTTATTAAGATCCTATTTGGTTGCTTGTAAAAGTGAGATGTACTTGTTGAATAAGGTTTGTTTTTGTATGATGTGCCAAGGTAACAATAAATATGTGATTTCATTTAAGATATGCAAATATTGCTTCTGTACTGTACTAACTCTTAATAAAAACTTTTCATTTATTTTCTACAATGTGTTTAGATTTACCAAATAAAAATAATGATTCTAAGAAAAAAATATTAGCGTTATAGCCGACTTAAAAAAAGGAGATTCTCAATTCGAATGCCAAAAATATCTAATGTTTGGACTCAATGCCATGCCAGATGATAAGTGGAGATCCTCAAATGCAATTACTATATCACTCCTATTAATTTTCAGCACCCTACATAAAGTCATGTTCAAGAAACGATCCGAACCTCAACGATTGTGCTCTGAAATCTGCTCGAGAATCTCTCCACCAGTTTTCTTTAGGGGATACGGATAGGGGTCTCCATCCATTGGACCCATTGTACGTAGCTGAAATGTTATTTTTTGTACCCAATGAAAATGGACTCAAGATTCTCTTTAAAGAAAATAATTTCACTGGCCTGTCATCTTTATATTTGGAAAGTTTAAAGTGAGTATTTTTTAATTTACTTGTAGGATAGTATACCTAACACCTAAAAAATTTGTAGGCTATGGTAACCACTGAGGTTACCGTAGCCTAATGTATTTGGAGTAGTTAATAGTAGAAATTGGAATGTCAATAATACGCATTATTGGCTAAATATTAGGCGCAATAACAAAATATTCCTCCTTTACTACCATCACAGCCATTTCTTGTAGTATCCTAGACAACATAGCCCAAGAGCCCACGACGGCCAGACCTTCGTTATTTTATAAAAGCTGAAAATTTCTCTGTGGATGACCCCAACAAGTTAAGGTACTATTTTATACACCTTTACTACCTGTTACTAGCGCAAGTAACCACAACCCAAACTCCATATTCGCTGGTCGTTCTTACCTGTGTTGGGGTCATGCACAGAGAAACTTTCAGCTTTTATAAAATAACGAAGGTCTGGCCGTCGTGGGCCACTAACTAGTTTATAAAAGCATTAGTAAATACAAAACTCCCTGGGGAAGGCTATCCAGGCCCCAGTTTGACAAGTCCAATTACGTACGGGTATTACCGTTATGTCTTTTCTTCTGTCTGTCTGTATGTTTGTAATGGCCCGAATGAGGTGTCATCACGAAAACATACGAACACAAACATTCATAAGGAAATTATAAACGATGTTTACATATCTACACGAACTTGTGAATATAAATAATATACTTACTAAAGTATTTTATCATCTCGCCTTCCCACAAGAGTCCTCGAAAGGATGGGGACCGGTGTATAACAACCTGTTTTCGTCGGAGAGATATTTAGGTACCAACATGGCAGATGGCGAGCTCAAAAACATACAAACACTACACACAACCGACCACTGTTCCGTCCTCGCCGGCGAGGCTCGACGCGAATAAGCCGTAATGTTCCCCCCCGATCTCCGCCGCAAACGCCGGCCAGCGCCGAGCCAGACGCGCAAATCCCGCCCCCCAAATAATATTTAAATAAAATTACCAGTCCAGCCCAGCTCCCTTGCAAAAGTTCCCGGAACTCACGCTACGAGAGACAATACAAAAAAAAAAAAAAAAACAGTGAGAAAATCCTCAGTATGTTCTTGAGAATACACGAACAGAGCCAACTTGTTTGCACAGAGCCGTGTCGAGTCAACAAATCAAGTATGTTAGATCATATTAGTGTTGTACATACATACATACATATCATCACGCCAAGTCCCTAACGGGGTAGGCAGAGAGTATAGAGCGCCAGTTCTCTCTAGACTTACAAACCTCTTTCGCTTCGTCCACATTCATCAGTCTCTTCATACATGCTCGTCGGTTTCGAGTACTCTTAACGTTCCCGTCCTTGAGAGTCCGATCTATTTGATCCAGGTAGTTGGAACGTGGCCTTCCTCTGCCTCTTCTTGCACACACTTTTGCTTTGTATATCTGTTTCGTCAATCTTTCTTCACTCATCCTTTCTATGTGCCCAAACCAACGTAACATGCCTTTCTTCATCTTTACAATCACGCCCTCATTCACGCCAGTTGATTTGCGAATCTCTTCATTGCGGATTCGATCTAATATCGTTACGCCGCACATTTTTCGAAGAGATCGCATCTCGACTGCATTCAAGCTATTTTCATACTTCCTCTGACATACCCAGGATTCGCTGCCATACAATAAGGCAGGTACCAATATCGCGTTGTGGACAGCAACTCGAGCATTCTTGCTCAGACTTTTACTGCCCATCAACGCCGACATGGCTCCATTCACCTTATTTCCGGCAGTTATCCTTCTTTCAATATCTTTTTCATACTTTGCATCTCGTGTGAACATGCTTCCAAGATATATAAATTCATTCACTTGCTCTAGAATTTGCCCATTTACCGATATTGCACACTCGGTCACTTGTTCATCTCTTTCGAATACCAGAACCTTAGTCTTGCCAGCGTTTAGGCGCAGCCCCTTCTTTTCACATTCTTCTTTCATTATGGTAACTAGTGACTGCAGTTCGCCCTCTGATGACGCCAGTAAAACCGCGTCATCGGCGTATAGTAGGCAGTTGACCACTAAGTTTCCCATTTTCACTCCACATCCATTCGTTCTTAGTGCTCTCAGACAGTTATCTAGATATATAATGAACAGCCAGGCAGACATGTTTTTGACACACCCTTGTTTGACCCCCGACTTCACATCAAACCAGGGTGACATCTCACCGTTAACCCTAACGCACGCCTCGCTATCACTATAGAGTGATTTCACGGCATGCAGTAGGGAAACTGCTCACTCCATATCCAGGCGTCCAGGCAACACGTCCCAGAGTTCCTTTCGTACGACTCTATCAAATGCCTTCTCTAAGTCGACGAAAGCGCAGAAAACCATTTGGTTAATATCCAAAAACTTTTCCGCGATTCCGCGAAGCGAGAAGGTTTGATCCATACATCCTCTTCCTGGTCTAAATACACCTTGGAATTCCCAGAGAAACCTTTCGGATCGCTCTTGCATTCTTATCGTCAGGATCTTTGTGTACACTTTACTAGCTAAGCTGACCAAGCTGATGGCTCTGTAGTTGGAGCAGTCCAATCGTGATCCCTTTACTTTATAGAAAGGCACGATGACTGCTCGCCTCAAGTCGTCCGGAACATCACCCCCTGCCCAGCAAAGATTGCATAGCAAATAGATGACGTCCCAGACCGCTAGTCCTCCGTACTTGATCATCTCAGCCGTAATCCCATCTATTCCCGCAGCTTTTCCACATTTCAGACTTCTTACCGCACTTACAATCTCTCCCATACTTATTTTATCCGCTATAGGATCCTCGACAGATTCTGTTGGAGGCAGCTCTATGAGTAGATCAGCGGCATCATCATCATACATATCGTTGTAGAATTCACTCCATCGCCTGAGGACGTCAATTTTGTCAGTCAGTATGTCATTGTCCTTCGAAATAATCACATTCATTCTACTACTAGCTGTAACACAATTTCTTGACTTCTTAACTTCCCTCCAAAAAAGTTTTGCGTTGTCCTTGAAATTATGCGACAGTTTTTCGTCTACAGTCATTTGGAACCTCTCACGCTTCTGAGCTATTATCTCTTTCGTACGTTTTTTTGCAGGCGATATTTTTCTTTCATCTTTTCTTTCATACTTTCACTTGAGCTGGACATAGCCAAAATGTCTTGCCTTGCATCCTTCTTATTTTTAACTTCTTCTTTCACTTCATCATCCCACCAACCATCGCCATTTTTGGTTGTCCGCCCTTTCGAAATGCCACAAACCTCTTTCGCGGCGCATAAAATGCTGGACTTAAGGAACTGCCAACAAACATCGACACTCTCAAACACATCTTTCGGGGGACAGGCTAGCTGTTCAGATACCCTTTCTTGATATCTGTCTCTAATAGCCGCATCTTGAAGCCTCCAGCTTTTGATGCGGTCTGCGACTGCAGAACAGGGACCCCCAGCACGGGATCGCCAGCCCGCGAACAGACCTCTTATTCTAGTTATAACTAGAAAGTGGTCCGTTCCCAGGTCGGCTCCCCTATACACCCTGGTGTCCATCACCTGTGTTTTGAGTCGCTGATCTATTAGAAACAGATCTATCATGCTTCGCTCATTTTTCCGTTCCCATGTATACTGATGAATCCTCTTGTGGTCGAACATGGTGTTCGCCACAAAAAGGTCTCTCTCCATGCATACATCTAATATCAGCTTGCCTGCCTCGTTCACTCTCTTATCACCATACTTGCCGAGTAATGCCTCGTAATCCTTACGGGCTGTCCCGACCCATCCATTCAGATCACCACAAATAATCAGCTTTTCATTCCCTTCTTTCGTCTCTAGAACATTACTCACACATTCCCAGAACTTATTCAGGTCGCAAGTGTCCGCAGAGGCCACCGGAGTATACACCGCGACTAAAAATAGTCGGGTAAGGCCTATTTTAAAGCGAGCCCAAATAGGTCTGGGGCTCACCGCATCATAACTTATATATACACCTCTGCCTACCCCTTCGGGGACCTTTGTGGGCAAGAGTAAGGATATATTATTATTATTATAATTTGCAATTTATATTATGATTATTACAATTTGGCAAGACTAAGGTTTTGGTATTCGAAAGAGATGAACAAGTGACCGAGTGTGCTATATCGGTAAATGGGCAAATTCTAGAGCAAGTGAATGAATTTGTATATCTTGGAAGCATGTTCACACGAGATGGAAAGTATGAAAAAGATATTGAAAGAAGAATTGAACTGCCGGAAATAAGGTGAATGGAGCCATGTCGGCGTTGATGGGCAGTAAAAGTCTGAGCAAGAATGCTCGAGTTGCTGTCCACAACGCGATATTGGTACCTACCTTATTGTATGGCAGCGAATCCTGGGTATGTCAGAGGAAGTATGAAAATAGCTTGAATGCAGTTGAGATGCGATCGCTTCGAAAAATGTGCGGAGTAACGATTTTAGATCGAATCCGCAATGAAGAGATTCGCAAATCAACTGGCATGATTGTAAAGATGAAGAAAGGCATGTTACGTTGGTTTGGACACATAGAAAGGATGAGTGAAGAAAGATTGACGAAACAGATATACAAAGCAAAAGTGTGTGCAAGAGGCAGAGGAAGGCCACGTTCCAACTACCTGGATCAAATCGATCGGACTCTCAAGGACGGGAACGTTAAGAGTACTCGAAACCGACGAGCATGTATGAAAAGACTGATGAATGTGGACGAAGCGAAAGAGGTATGTAAGTCTAGAGAGAACTGGCGCTCTATACTCTCTGCCTACCCCGCTAGGGACTTGGTGTGATGATATGTATGTATGTATTATAATTTGACAAACTGTTGACACATAAATACATGCATGCAAGTGATTTCTATCAAATGTACATAAACTATGTAAGGTTTGATTTTTTATTGTTAAGATTTAACTCAAAAACTACTCGACCGAATTAAAAATTCTTTCACCACTAGAAAGCTACATCGTTACCGAGTAACATCGGCTATTATATAGGATATTATATAAGTATATAATATAGGACAGATTGGATTTGTTGTTGGTTAGTTAGTTGAAAAAAAATATTATGTAAACATGTAAGCGCGTTAAACACTAAATCTATATATATATATATATAGGAGATCCCTTTTGTGAACTCACTCATCATGAAATCTCAGGAACTATAAGGCTGATTGACTTGAAATTTGGTAGGAGTTTTCGTTACGCGGTGTAGAGAGGTCAGTTAAGAACGGATTTTATGAAACTCGACTTTTTATGAAATAAAAAAAGAACACGTTTTCATCCATAGGGGAAGCAATAGTTGAAAAAAATGTTTTTATTTACTTTTTCACCCGGGCGAAGCTGGACGGGACAGCTAGTTTCTTATAACTTGAGATACTCAATTCGGCTGTTTAACCACAAGATGGCGCCAGTTGGCTAAGAAGAAGTATGTCTGTATTTCAGGTCTGCAGATGTTCAAGGACGTGAAAACCTACAGGGTAATTTGCTGTGGGGGAGACGGCACCGTGGGCTGGGTACTGGAGACCATGGGTTCGTTCTATTTAACCACGTAATAATAATAAAGGCCGTGATGCATAAAGTTGTTCTCGATACAGCACGATTCTTCAGGCCTTTTTCAGGCATATGAAATAAATAAATGTTTATTGATATGACATAAGGGATATTTATAACAGCCATGGTGGCCGAGTGGTTCGAGTAGTTGCCTGCAACGCAAAGATTGAAAGTTCGAATCCCGACTGTACCGATGAGTATTTCTGAACTTAAGTAACAATTAGTCACACCACGAGCTTTACGGTGAAGAAAACATCGAGAAACCTGCATACGTCTGAGAAGTGATTCAAAGGCGTATGTATAGTCGTGCTGGAGTAACGGCGATGAACTCGCCATCTGTCACGTTTGTAACTGTAATATATCTCCGGTGGAAAGTGGGTGTGTGGGTACTTATACACCTCTGCCTAACCCTTCGGGGACCCTTGTGGTAAGGTGTGAAGATTTATTAAAATAATTATTTACAGGTATGAAAGTCTAGAGAGAACTGGCGCTCTATACTCTCTGCCTACCTCGTTAGGGAATCGGCGTGATGATATGTATTATTTACAGACAAAGTTCAGATGGAAATGCAGCCAGCAGTGGGAGTGATACCGCTGGGTACAGGCAATGATCTGGCGAGATGTCTGCGCTGGGGGGGAGGGTAAGGGTCCTTTCTAATTTCTATATCCCTCCCGTGGGTAGTGCATCCTTGTGGTTCCACCCGCGTACAATGATATTTTCGGGAATAAAGGATAAATGTGCCCCGTTTTTGCAACATTTTCATTGGCGCTCCGTAATGTTATATACCTACCGTTTAACCTCCCACATTATTCTTATACGCACATTATTAAAAATACGTAGGGTATTGATGCTATCAATATCTGACGCGCTCGAGAATGTCCATGCAACAGTATCTTTTTTTACATATTTAAAAATCTATAGCCGCTCTCCCCACCGATGAAAAGGTATATGTCTATACTAATATTATAAAGAGGAAAGATTTGTTTGTTTGTTTGTTTGTAATGAATAGGCTCCGAAACTACTGGACCGATTTCAAAAATTCTTTCACCTTTGGAAAGCTACATTATCCCCGAGTAACATAGGCTATATTAAATTGGACCCGATAGGTGGCGCTGCGATCGAGTTTCAAGAATTTTACCTTTTTACCCGGGCGAAGCTTTCTGTGTGTTTCTGTGTGTCTTAAGCTAGATTCGAGAATGGTTTAGATTTACAATTGGACCCAATAGGTGGCGCTGCGATCGTGTTACGGGCAATTTAACTTTTTCACCCGAGCGAAGCTGGGCGGGACAGCTAGTATCATATAAAATTATTTTCTTCTTATTATCTAAGTTTTGCAACTCAATAGGTCTCTATGACGCTCGAGTAAATCCCCATTTAGCATCGTGGGCTTCGTTCGTTCTAACATCTTATCTGTGTAGGTATGAAGGAGAGTCGATACATAAGCTTCTGGACAAGATAGGCCGCGCTAGCACCATACTCATGGACAGGTGGTCCATACACGTGGAGAATATTGCTGCAGAGGTGAGGACTTGCGTATTACATACATACAATTATGTTCATGTATCTGTGTGTGTGTATATGTGTGTGTGTGTGTGTGTGTACACTTATAATTTTGTATTCTTTATAATATGTTCCTAGTTTCTTAGTTTTTTACTTAATTCTTGTAGTAGTTGTGGTTACCTGTAATTGGGTGGACACTTATGTAAGTTTTATTATGGCATATTCTGTTAATATTAAGGTGTTCTTACCTGTTGGTGATCCAAATAAATAAATAAATAAATTACATACACACACGCAATGGCGGATTTAGAGTTCTGGAGGCCGGGCAACAAAGGAGCGACCCTAATTATATTCCAAATAAAATTGAATTTTTTTTCAGTCAAGTTTCCAATAAGTAACTTATTGTGAATTTTTGTGAATGCCTGGAGTGAACAAATATAGATCGATGATTTCTGGTAATCAATATACATATACTAAACATGTAATAGATCACTATACACTATATATATCACTACAATAGGTCTGTAAATGGAAGATATACGAGGAAAAATACTATTGGCACCTTTATCAACGCAAATAGAACCCAAAGCAATGATTGTTAGAATTTTTGTCTGTTTATCTGTTTGTACGTGCGTTTATGCGCACCAATCTCAGAAACGGCTTATTCGATTAAGATGTGGTTTTCATTAATATATTGTGGTAAGATTCACTTAACATACATACATACATACATATAATCACGCCTCTTTCCCGTAGGGGTAGGCAGAGACCACTTCTTTCCACTTGCTACGATCCTTACATACTTCTTTCGCTTCGTCCACTTCCATTATTCACTTAACATATCCAAATTAAACCTAAAATATATCCAAAAAATGCTGGGCAAAGTCACTATAGCACCCCTAATTGCCTTGATAAAGGTCCCAATAATATAATTATTTATATATCGTCCATGTACAGACAACGATCCGTTACATTTTTATTATATGTATTGCTACGTTTTTTTGTGTGTAAAGTGCATTTCTTGTTCGAAATCAAAGACGGTATAAGTATTCGGGGACGGGGAATTCATCCCCACACCTTGGAACCACAAATGTCTCGCACTGCGCGGTTCCAAAGGAGTTTCCTTCCGCGAACGCTCAGGCTGTGGAATGAGATCCCCGTTGAGGTTTTCCCTGGAGAGTACAGCATGGAGAGTTACAAGTGGAGGAGGAGAAGGGTGTGAAAAGATTCCTGCAGGGTCGGCAGCGCGCGAGTGATACCCCTGGTGTTGCAAGCGTCCATAGGCGGCGGTAGCCGCTTACTATCAGGCCACACCAGCAGCTAGTGTAGTATAAAAACGTAGCTCCACTTCAAACAGACCTCAATGTGAGTTAGTATAACTATAAGCCTTCTGTTTTAGTGTGAAAACCTGCAAATGCCGAACTCGGCGCCTCATCCATCAACAGTCCCATACAACATCATCAACAATTATTTCTCAATAGGTGTTGTAAGTATACCTATAAATGTCATATATTTAACTTTTTTCATTAATTAGTGTAAGTGGTTGTTACCGTGCTAATTAATTAAACTAATAATAAATATAAAGATTACATCGATCGAATCCGCAATGAAGAGATTCGCAAATCAACTGGCGTGAATGAGGGCGTGATTGTAAAGATGAAGAAAGGCATGTTACGTTGGTTTGGACACATAGAAAGGATGAGTGAAGAAAGATTGACGAAACAGATATACAAAGCAAAAGTGTGTACAAGACGAGGCAGAGGAAGACCACGTTCCAACTACCTGGATCAAATCGATCGGACGCTCAAGGACGGGAACGTTAAGAGTACTCGAAACCGACGAGCATGTATGAAGAGACTGATGAATGTGGACGAAGCGAAAGAGGAAAGACATAGACAACATATTATCCATTCTCCATAAACATCTCCCTTTAAAATATTGACATTTTGGAACATCTGTTTTATTGCATCGTCATGAGGATATTCGCAACTTCTAGAAGACAACGGCTCATTTTCTGTGATCTCGTCTATTAATTATGCTTATCAATTTTATCTACTTCCCTATAGGACGCAGCGATATGCGTAAAGTTCCACACAGAACGGGAGCGAAACCCTGATAAGTTCAGCTCTCGTATGAAGAACAAACTGTGGTACTTTGAGTTCGCCACCTCGGAGCAGTTCGCGGCCAGCTGCAAGAATCTACATGAGAACATTGATATTGTGGTGAGAGTCTTATACAATATTACATCATCATCATCATCATCATCATATCATCACGCCGAGTCCCTAATGGGGTAGGCAGAGAGTATAGAGCGCCAGTGCTCTCTAGACTTACATACCTCTTTCGCTTCGTCCACATTCATCAGTCTCTTCCTTCATGCTCATCGGTTTGGAGTATTCTTGACTCTTGACAATATTACATACTAGCTTATGCCCGCGGCTTCGCCCGCGTGGAATTCGAAAAAGTAGCTTTGGAAATTTTCCTGCTAGAATCGGTTCAGCCGCTATGCCGTGAAAGAGCAGAATACATTATAATATAAGAACTTTGAACTTTTCAGGATAAAAAAATAAATATGCAAAGGTAGCCGATGTCCTATTCCGAGGTATAAGCTATCACCATTTCAACTGTCAGCCAAATCGGTTCAGCCGTTTGGCCGTTAAAGAACCGCAAACATCCAAACTTATATACTTTCAAATTTATAATATTATATAGTAAGATTAGTAAGATAAAATACACACATATCCTCATGTGTTTCCATACAAGGGTCCCCGAAGGGGTATGCAGATTATTCTAACCTAACCCATACACCTACTTTCCGTCGGAGTTATATTTTAGGTGTAACGTGACATGGCGAGTCTATCGCCGTTACTCAAGCACGACTATACATACGCCTTTGAATTGCTTCTCAGACGTATGCAGGTTTATTTTCGATGTTTTCCTTCACCGTAACGCTCGTCTAGATAGCTTTTGACTTAAGAACGAGTGAAATTTAATTTTGTCATTTGTCCAAGTATTATTTACTTGCAGTGTGATGGCATATCTCTGGAACTGAATAAGGGTCCAGCGTTGCAAGGCGTGGCGCTGCTGAACATCCCTTACGCTCACGGCGGGTCCAACCTGTGGGGGGCGAGCGGGCCCCATCGGAGGGGGCGATTCCCCAACGCGCACCAAGGTAGCCGTACGACAAAAATATATATACTCACGCCTTCCCACAAGGGTCCCCGAAGGGGTAGGCAGAGATGTATAGGTAATACCCACACACCCACTTTACTCCAGAGATATATTTTAGGTGCCAACGTGATACATGGCGAGTCCATCGCCGTTACTCAAGCACAACTGTACATACGCCTTTGAATTTCTTCTCAGACGTATGCAGGTTTCCTCTCGATGTTTTCCTTCACCGTAAAGCTCGTGGTGTGACTAATCACTGTACTTAAGTTCAGAAAAAATCATTAGTACAGTCGGTATTCGAACCTGCGATCATTGTGTCGCAGGCAACTGCTCGAACCAATCGGCCACCACGGCTTGACAAAACATTTTTTTGGTAAAATAAAAAAGTGTCTGAACTGACCAAGATACATTTGTCTGATACTTTTCTGTCTGCTCTAGTGGTCTGACTACGAACTATTTGATTTTGAAACTGTGTTATTTATCTTGACAGATATCGGTGACAAGCTCATTGAAGTAATAGGCCTCGAGAACTGTCTCCATATGGGCCAAGTTAGGACAGGTAATTGTTATATTAGAAACTACTACAATTATTTAAAAAATACGATGAATCTATCGCCTACATGAAGACCCCGAGCGTGTCGGGACGCTATCTATACTAATATTATAATGAGGAAATATTTGTATGTAAGTATGTTTGTAAGGAATTGGCTCAAAAAGAACTGGACCGATTTTAAAAATTATTTCACCATTTGAATGGTACATTATCACTGATTAATATAGGCTATTTTGATTGCAAGAAAAAAAATTATGGCAAAATGCTTAAAAAATAAATGTCCACCCTTGTGAAGCCGGGACGGGCCGCTAGTCATATTATAAACAAAGAACGAGACGTCAAGAGCACTCGAAATCGGTGAGCATGTATGAAGACACTGATGAATGTGGACAAAGCGAAAGATGTATGTAAGTCTAGAGAGAAATGGCGCTCTATGCTCTCTGCCAACCCCGTTAGGAATTCGTGATGAAATGTAGGTATGAAAAAATATATCAGTTGCAATCTGATCGAGGACTCATAGCTTCCGAGCCTCATATTTAGTAATAATCCGTCCCAGGACTGCGAGCGTCCGGCCGTCGCCTGGCGCAGTGCAGTGCAGTGACCATCACCACCCGACGCACCTTCCCCATGCAGATAGATGGAGAACCCTGGATGCAGCCGCCGTGCAAGGTATCCTTGATCTCAAAATAATTATGTATCAATGACAGTTAAGTATATATAAACAGTCGAGGATAGAAGAGAAAAGATGATAGGCCACCTAATACGACATGTTAGCTTCTTTAGAAACATCTCAGAAGGAAAGGTAGAGGGGAAGAGAGGAAGAAGAAGACCAAGATTACCATACATGGGTCAGATCAAAGAAATAAATTCTCTCATGACGTATAGGGAGGTCAAGGAGGTTGCGCTGGACAGAAGCAAATTAAAGGGACCGCATCAGAGACGCCGACAAGAGCCCAGCTCTTAAATTTGTGATGATGATATATACATTACAGAAGATAATCGATAAAAGAATGGAAAACATCGAGAGGAAACCTGCATAGGTCTGAGAAGCAATTCAAAGGCGTATGTATAGTCGTGCTTGAGTAACGGCGATGGACTCGCCATCTATCACGTTGGCACCTAAAATATATCTCTGGCGGAAAGTGGGTGTGTGGGTACTACCTATACACCTCTGCCTACCCCTTCGGGGACCCATATGGATAAGCGTGAGGATATACAAGATTACAAAAGATTAATCCTTTTATGTTCACGCTCACGCTATGCATTGTATGACAATGACAGTAGATGCGAAAAAAGTAATACCGTTGCTGTTTGAGAAGAAATTCAAAGACGCATGTATCATGCTTGACAAACAGCGATTGATTCGCCATTCTGTCACGTTATATATCTCCGGCGAAAAGTGGGTGTGTGGATACTACACACCTTTGCCTTCTCCTTCGGGGATCCTTTTGAGAGGTTTTTATAACCTCAAAATAATTAAAAAAGACATGTGTTTATTTAATTTATTTCAGATAACAATTACCCACAAGAACCAAGTACCAATGTTGATGGGACCAGCCCCGGAGAAAGGGAGGGGATTCTTCAAACTGTTCTCACACTGTTAACCGCCTCTATATATGTATAAATCATACTTGTTAGGCATTTGATGAACTGTCAAATCATTGCTATACATTCGTTTGACAATTGATGAACTGTCAAATCACTGGTATACATTCGTTTGACAATTGATGAACTGTCAAATCACTGGTATACACTCGTTTGACAATTGATGAACTGTCAACTGTCAATTCACTGCTATAAATTGGTAAGTAGATGATCCCCAGATATATAACGAGTTTTACGGGGAAGGAAAACATTGAGAGGAAGCTTACATGCGTTTGAGAAGGAATTCAAAGGTGTATGAATAGTCATGCTTGAGAAACAGCGATGTACTCGCCATCACGTTGGCACCTAAAATATATCTCAGGTGGTATGTGGATAACCTTTGGAACACTTGTGGGAAGGCGTAAAGATACATATAATAATTATTGGGTATATTTTTTATTGTAGACAACCTTTTGGGTGGTTGTTTATAATAATATTGAAATCAGTTGACAGAGTTTTTGAAGGGAATCAAGCAGCGATTTTGCCTTTTTTTCGGTGTCTATTAAACTATATTAATGGGTGTGTAATTTTGGTGTAATTTTGTGCACGCTCCATTGAGTGACCAATTTATAGAGACCTTGTATATATCTATCTTTCTGTGAAGTGACATATAATTGCATAATATCATAATATTAACGCTGATGTAGCTATTAAATTCTGCTACTGTTTGAAACTACTTCCAAAAACCCCAAATGCGATGAAGTACATAGCACATTTTTTAAATTTAATTTAATTTCAATACCATACTTTATACATGATAAATAGATTAAAAAATAATTCCCCTGAGAGACTAGTGTCCAAGTCCATCCATGAATTGTTTAAAACGAAAGCAGTTGACAGTTCATCAAATGTTTTATATTCGTTGTTAGATATTTATTCCTGAAGTTATTTAATGTAGTGTCTATTTCAATGATAGCTATTGTTGATTGGTGTGTTGTAAAGAAAAAACAAATGTAGACAAGTAAACTGATGGATTATTGAATCGATGTTCAAGCTACATACATAAATTATGTTTGATATAAGCAAATATTGCTATTTTTGTCGTGGAATTTACTACAGAATTCTAAACATTTCATAAAAACGCATTTATTGCAAATAACCACAAAATATGTGTAAGATATTATAAATGTGCTTTTTAACCGTATACCTGACGTCCATTTTTGCTAAACTAGTATTAGATAAGACTTGTATTGTGTAGATAAATATTTAGCTTTTTTTTAAAAGGTTATTTCAATGTTTCGATAAACATAGCAAATTATTGAGTTATTACACTAGCGAGTGGAACGGAAGCATCAATTAGACATAAGAGTAAATGAATAAGAACTACTTTAGCTCCACATGTTACTTACTTCACCTTCATAGCCGCCATGTTACGTCAATTGTCAAGTTATCGAGTAATTTTAACTGAGTTCAAAAAAGGATAAGGTTCTCAATTCGACTGTGTTTTTTGTATTATTGTTGTTTCTAAACTTTCGAATGGGTAAACCGATTTTGATTTGATTCATTATTCCGTCTATGAATAGTAAATTGATAACTATATATATATATATCCTCACGCCTTCCCACAAGGGTCCCCGAAGGGGTAGGCAGAGGTGTATAGGTAAAACCCACACACCCACTTTCCGCCAGAGGTATATTAGGTGCCAACGTGACAGATGGCGAGTCCATCGCCGTTACTCAAGCACGACTATACATACGCCTTTGAATTTCTTCTCAGACGTATGCAGGTTTCCTCTCGATGTTTTCCTTCACCGTAAAGCTCGTGGTGTGACTAATCACTGTACTTAAGTTCAGAAAAACTCATTGGTACAGTCGGGATTTGAACTTGCGACCTTTGCGTCGCAGGCAACTGGCCGAACCACACGGCCACCACGGCTCTTAAATTGATAACTGAATACTGTAATAAAATCTTTGATTAAAAATTTCTCGTTTTGTTAAAGGCAGCTTTTATAATCGGAATTTGCGAAGACACGTTCAAATTGTTCACCTAGATCACTAATAATCAATTCTAACCGGTGAGCATATACGAAGAGACTGTTGAATGTGGTTGAAGCGAAAGAGGTCTGTAAGTCTAAAGAGAACCGGAGATCCACTTCCTCTGCTCACCTCATGGACTCGACGTACTGTATCTATCTATATCTATCATCATATCTGTATCAACTATGTATGACTTCGCATTTTTTTATAGTTGCGGGTGGACTGGGCAAACCAAACACAATCCAAAAAATAATTCGCTCTAATGACTCGATTGACGTGACAAAACATAGAATATATTTTTTTACATAGCAAAATTCACTTTAAAAACTGCTTAGCTTACTAAATGTAGAATTAAAGGTAACGCACTTAAAAATATACCAAATTCGTGCCAATCGTTCAAATAGCGTCCGACTTATAGTACGATATAACTAAAGCTACATTTTGATGCGCAGCGAAATATTTTCTATGCAATTTTTAAGATCCGTTTATGGACACGAAATTGAATAAGTTAGTTAAAGATGCATTTTACTATAATACGTGTAAATATACATCAAATTCACGCCATCCCACAAGGGGGTAGGCAGAAGTGTATTCACAGACTCACTTTTCGCCAGAGATATTATACGCAAGTCTCAAAGTGATTGATAGCAAGTCCATCGCCGTTTCTCAAGCACGTCTCTGAATTTCTTCTCAAACATAGGCATTAAGTAAAGTGATTCGTCTCAACGCGTCGCGAGGCAATAATCACGAAACCTTCATTAGTCTGAGGAGAAATGGCAAGAACGTACCTGCGATACGGCGGCGGACTTGCGATCTGTCACCTAAATATATGTATACCTGGCGAAAAAAGTGTGTTTCTCCCCAGCCTACCCCGCAGGACAGGCGAGTAAAAAATTAATGAAAATATGTATTACATTACAATAAGACCTCTTAAGTTCTATCTATCATTATTGTTATACTGTCAAATGTTATACTGTTATATTGTTATACTGTCAAATGTTACACGCAAATATGCTGGGAAATTTATCATCTCACCTGATTTTTTTAAAGTTGTGAAAAATAATATACATAATTATGAAATATTTTTAAATATTAAGTATTTATTGAATTAATGTTTGTTGTTTACTAGGTACTTAAAGCTATCATAATATAATTGCTGTATGTCTGTTAAGAGGTATAGGTGGGTGCTTCACTGAAAGCTATGCGATTCGATGCGTTCTATGACGATTTCAAATAACTTTTTCTCATATGGAATAGTTATATATATTCAATAATATGGCGCAGTAGCTCTGAAAGTTCTTAAAAAAATACGAAGCTTCGCATCGCTTCTCTTTACAGTGAGACACTGACCTAAAGTTATTGATAGTGATACGAAGGTTTTTAGTTAGGAAAATATCTAATTAATTATATCGGATTAGTGAAGAAGCTTATGCATAGTTCAAATATACAAGATATGTTTTTGTCACATTATTTTAAGTGTTTTTTTTTTATAGGGCAAGTAATAGCACTTAGTTCGAATCGTAAACTCCTACTGCCTGACCGACCAATGTTCATACTTCGTTATGATACAATTCTGGGTTAAAACGATTCATTTTGACTCCGCAGTCTAGAGTGCGGCGCCACTGGCGCTTAATTTAAAAACTTTTTTGAAATTTTACCGCTAATCTTTAAATGATCGTAATTTGTTTTGTATATCAAATAAATGAATAGATAAAATCATAAATTATTTTATATAAATATATAATATAAAATCACGCCTCTTTCCCGTAGGGGTAGGCAGAGACCACTACTTTCCACTTGCTACGATCCTTACATAATTATTTTATCATCCGAATTAAGAAATCTAACCGAAATAAGCCTTCTGGCGGCCGTTTCATTATATAGCTGAGAATGTTTAGGAAAACTTTGCTACTTCATCGATGTAGAGAGAGACCAAGGTCTCCAGCCAGGCACTTATGAGGTCCTAAGCACAGCTAAAGGCTGTGAGCTAGGCTAGTCTGGGTGATATGAAAGAGTGAAAGGGACAGATATATACCTAGGAGTCATACACTGGCAAGGCACTCAAGACTTTAATTATGATTGCCCTAACGAGCCATATTCGGTTGGGCATTTATTAAAATTCATTTCCGAGTTCAAACCAGTTTTCGAGATCTGGTTTGAACTCGAAATTTAATGAAATTTTTGAAAAGGTCTTATTCCGAAACAAATTAAGCGCGTAATGTACTTAAGTAATTTAAGAGGAGTATGTTGATAATGTTTTGTTTTTTTTAATGTTTAATTAAATTATTGTTATTTTTAATTATAACGTATTGCGTTGTTGCGGTTAAACCAATTATAAATCTGCCAGCTTTAATAGGGTTTTAAGAGAATTATTATTATATTATACTTGAATACTATTATTATTATTATTGTAACGATTATATGTGCATTTGAATATTGTAGTTTTTTTTATAATAATATCCTCACGCCTTCCCGCAAGGCCTTCACGCCTACCGAAGGGGTAGGCAGAGGTGTATAAGTGCCAACGTGACAGATGGCGAGTCCATCGCCGTTACTCAAGCACGACTATACATACGCCTTTGAATTTCTTCTCAGACCTATGCAGGTTTCCTCTCGATAATTTCCTTCACCGTAAAGCTCGTGGTGTGACTAATCACTGTACTTAAGTTCAGAAATACTCATTGGTACAGTCGGGATTCGATCTTGCGATCTTTGTGTCACAGGCAACTGCTAAATTAATTATGTATGACGAACAACTGAGTAAAATATGTCAGTTACGGCGTCTGTCTGTTTTTCTTGGAGGCATAATAAACCATCATACATTCAGATCATCACGCCGAGTCCCTAGCGGGGTAGGCAAAGAGTGGAACACCAGTTCTTTCTGAACTTGCAGACCTCTGTAGCTTCATTTACAGTGTCTTCATACATGCTCGTCGGTTTCGAGTACTCTTAACGTTCCCGTCCTTGAGCGTGCACACTGCGGGCCAAGTTACCATCCGGCTTACGGAGTGGTGGTAGGGACGACTGGCAAAAGTTTCCCTCAGCAGCCTTGGCATGGGACCAAAAAGCACGGCTGCCAGAAGGGTAGCTAGCGAGTCTCTTACCAATTCTGCCGACGAAATCGAATTTCGCCCTGGCAATCGCTCGCTTACAGTGCCTCGAGGCAGCATTAAGTTTCCGCTTTGCATCAGATATGTTGGGGTCCAGATTGGATCGAGCCGTGGTCCACGCCTCATACAAGGCTTGCTTGGATAATTTAGCTTCCTTGCAGGGCTTATTAAACCACGGCTGTTTCTTTACCCCTGTAGCTACTAGCGAGTTTGGGATGTAGCATTCCATTCCCGCCAGTATCGTCTCAGCGACGGCTGCTGCACAGGGGTCTGGATCTTCTGATGCAAAGCAGATCTGCCTCCACGGGTACGATGCGTAAAACTCACGCAATCCATCCCAGTCTGCTGCCTTGTAGTGCCACATGCGCCGCCGCCCCGGGGGTCGGGGCACTTCGGCCTTTGCGCACGGCACTTGCGTCCGGACCAGACAGTGGTCGGATGTGCCAAGCGGCGCACCCACCGAGATGGAATAGCTGTCCGGTCGCGTGGTCAGCAGAAGGTCCAGTAAAGAGCTTGTATGGCCCTCGATATCAGGTATTCTGGTTGGTTCGTGTACCAGCTGCGAGAAGCCATAAGCCAGGGCAAGCTCGTAAGCAGCCCTCCCCGCGCAGTCAGTGGACCGAGAGCCAAGCCACTCAACATGGTGAGCGTTAAAATCTCCTAAAACCACCAACTCCGCGGAGGGGTACTGCTCAAGTACTTTGTCCGTTGTCGATTGCAGGTGCTCAAATAGGCGAACTGTGTCTGTGTCACCGCTATGGGACCTGTAAAGGCACGCGTAGATTCGGGTGTTGCCACCATAGTCTACGCGCACCCACAAAATTGACAGGTCTCTGTCTTCAAGGCCGTGGAGACGTCGACAGCAAATATCCTCCCGGAAGTACATACATACCCCGGCGCGGCGCACAAAATTGTGTTCCATCTTGTACCCGGGGTAGTTCAGGTACGATGTATCATCAGGGCAGGATATCTGCGTCTCCGTCAGAAATAGCAGAGTCGGCTGTGTCGTCTCAAGGTGTTGGTGGACTGCATTTAGATTAGAATGAAGTCCCCTGATGTTGCAAAAGTCCATTTTTAATATGGAAGGGGAGGCCGCTGGGAAACTTCTACTATTTTTAAATTTGGCCATTTTAGATTTCTAAGGGTGCTGAAAAGGAAGAAGAGGAATCGTTGTGTCGGCATCAAAGAGGACAAAGCGCAGTCTCAATCCGCCGCAGTGATGTACAGGTAGTGCGGATTGCCGGAGCGGAAGTCGGAAGGGCCCCCGATCCCCCCCTGATGCAGCGGCCGGGTCCACTCCGGTCTCCTCCTCCGGCACGACCACTACACCAAGGACTTTACACACATGTGCGGGTCAGCCTCCCAGGGCGGAGATTAGGTGATCCCTGGGTTCGGGACCCCTACTATATGCGGGCGGCCAGCGGACAGCCGTTTCACCGGGTCTCCCTAACAACCGCACCGACATGCCGCGCCTGGTCACCACCACGGCGGAATTGCACCACTGGTCCTGTGCTGCCGACACACCGCTTCCTCTTGGAGCCTGGCGACCTTACTCACCACAGAAACACGACACACCCGAGGGTAATGCCATTTAGCTGCGATCTTCTGTAAGGTGGAGGTAATGGTACCAGTCGGGCTGCTCCGAATTCGAACGGCAATTAACCGTTGTGCCCTCCCTCCCTTAAATCTTCTCTTTAATCATTATTTATCTCCCATTCTTGAATCTTTAATTATCTCCCATTCTTGAATCTTCTCTTTAATCATTATTTTATACTGTCAACACCAACTATTATTTACATTTTTAGAGACAGCCTTACTTCATATAAGGTTCTGGTACGAGCACGTGGAAGGTCCTGATGGTAAAACTTATTGGAAAATAAAAAAAAATGACATCAAATACGAAGTGGAAAAGGCAACATTCAAATTGGAGAATTTGTTGAATGATAAAAATATTGGTAAGTTGGATATACCTACATATATACCCACCGTCATATAATGTTTTATAGATACAAAATGTTTTGCATTAAGTGTATTTCTATTCGCCTATGTCATGTTTAGGACTATAATACCAAAAACGAAACCTAAATCGGCTATATTTTTCCTCTCATTCTTTGGAAGTAAGAGTCAATGGGATTCCGTACATATATGTATTTATATTTTGAGCCCCAAATAAGAATTATTCTGTAAATTTGCTTAGTTTTTTAATATTTGTTGAAGTACAAAACAGCTACCATAGAGGATTGATCGCAGTGCTGTGGGTGTTTTGAGAGCCGAACAGTAAAATTTAGATATTTACGAGCAAAAACTTCCGTATTGATGATCAAATAGCTGGCTTCCTACACGTGAATTTAGAAAATTGCCCAATCCCTCAACTTTCGCAATAAATTGGGTTTATCCGGCGACGAGATACTAACTGTGTTCTGTATTTTGTTAAAATATGTTTGATGGAATAACGTTTTCGTATATATAGCAGCAGCCAAATATGTAGGTACATGACATAAATATTCATCGCATAATTAGGTATATTACTTTTTGTGAAGACCAAAACCTAGTCTTTTAAAAATAATATATTACCTGAGATGCGATGTGTGAGTGAAGAATGACCAAATTCTCAGCATTGTATTTATTTTTGTATAGTGCATGTGTGATGTTATAACAGATACAGTCAAAGTACAGAATAATAAGAGTTTAGTTAATCGCATGCAAAATTAAAATAACCGACTGGCCCCGAGCTCCGGTTGTATAAACAAAACTACAAAGAGTTCTTACGATATCATCGTGGAAACATCTGCTTACGCTTAAGAAGGGGTTTAATGCAGTATATAAGGGAAGAAAAACGGCGACAGACTCGCCATCTGTGACGTTGATATGTATATATGCCTTCGTCGAAAGGAGTGAGATATTTTCTTTGCTTTCCCCGTGCGGAGACCGTTTTGAGATGGCGTGCAGAAAAAGTAAAGCTAGGTAAAACTGGTTGTACTTTTTACTTTTCAGGTGAACAAATCAACAGACTTCTTAATGACATGTGGCGAGAGATCATTGCTGAAGTTGGTCCCTCAATTTGTAAGTCTTTAGGTACTGCCGTGGTGGACAATCTTGCTGTTCTATTAGCACAGGTCCCTTACGATGAACTGATGCCCGAATAAAACATAATAATAATTGTTAAAATTTTATTAAATATTTTGTATGTTATCAATTATCTGAGTGTATATTGAGATATCATTAAACTACTATCAAATTCTACTAATATACTTGAAACCAGCGAGCATGTGTAAAAGGGGCTGATTAATAAGGATGAAGCGAAAAAGGTCAATCAGTAAGTCTATAGAGCAATTACGATCTAGTCTCTCCGCCTACTCCGTGAGCGACTCAGCATGACCTTCTATCAGGTTAAATGCTTTAAATTTACTAGACGTTTACAAGATTTTTGTTTAGATTACTGATTCCAACCCTAGTGTTTTACACCTATAAGTTCATCGTACACGTATTATACAGTTTACTTCAGTGAAAATGGGTAATATCGTTTTTTAGATATATAATATATACTGGTCTCGCGTGTAATGGCACCTTTGCTTCTGTCTTTGCGGATGCAAGGCATGAAGGTTTAATATGATATGAGATAAGAATAAAAGGATGTCTACCACAAATACATCAATTTAAATTCTTAATTACGATTCCTTCTACTACGATTTCATTTGCACGCTCTTAATTAAAAGGTCACGAATGAAATACCTCGGAACCTTTTCTTTACTCACTAATTGCTGACTTAATATCCGATTACCAGTTAAATGTAACGAAGAACAGCCCTTAAGATGTGTAAATACAGGAATGTTTAATTTTTCAGTCAAATTTCACGCTAATTAGTAGATGTTAATGGAGTAGATAGGGCACAACGAATCTTAAGTAAGAGCATGTGAGGCGGGGCATTATTTAACCTTGAATACTACTCGCCAAATAGTACTGTTTCCTAGTATCTTTTTCTTTTCTCAATTCGGGTTTCTTAAAATAATAATCTAATATTTTACTTTTTTTTATTTCATATCTTGCCCAGAATTAGTTATAGCACTGATGACACTATTTGTGTCACTTGTTTATTTGTGAATGTGTGAACATTGTAGGTACATATTTGTAGATTCTCAGATCTTGCTAACTTTGTTATAATTATCTTGTTTTGTATAGTCAGACACGACCTATTGTCGGGCCTACGCTGTTCCCTCATACTTAAGTACTATTGCTGTAACATATAAAAATATTTTGATTTTGATTTTTCATTTTGAGTAGTAAGCGGCCGTCTGGTCTAGTGGTTAGAGCTCCTGACTGCAAATCTTGACGTCGGTTCCGTTCCCCCTCAGACAGGCCCCTTTCGTGTCAACGTCACACATCTTTTTAACCACGAGCTTGTTTAAGTTATTTGTTTTTATAAAGTACCTATATTAGTTCATACCATCATGCAAAGACACGGGGTAGAACTGATTGATGAAGAGTGGAGTTTGATCCTCCATAAACACACTTGCAGATTTAAGCATGCTTTATGGTTACATCAAAGATATAAGTTACTTGTATAAAATCAAATGTGACCGCACCGGTTACATGGACCAACATTATTTATATTGGATAGTTCCAGTGGTGAACATCGCTATGTATTAGTCCGCAGGTCATAGTTGTCGGCCCTGTCACGTTCACGCGGCCCATGGCTATCTTCCTTGTTAACACTTCACGTCTTGTTGCACATGTGATCCATATAACATATTGAGCGGTGATATTGAAAATGTTTTAATAATACACGTATTAATTCTTCAACCTGAGGATGTATCATGGTGCCAATGTAATTCAAGAGTGTAGAGAAGACTTATACATGTCATAGATTTGACGTTTAAACGTTTCTGAATTACGACTGAAATATTATTCAGGTAATTGGAGCCAGTTCTAGTAAAAGGATAAACACAAACCAACTTAGTATTTAAATGTAAATAGAAAATGTATTTGCGAAAACCACTATAGAGTCTGCACATACATTTAATGTATATGCCTGCATGGGCACATAATGTACAATGGGTAGGTATATATTTACGATGTACGATGTACGATGAGGGCATATATACAATGAGTATATATTTACAAAGAGTATATATATCTATGTTTATAATGAGGATGTACACGATTGCCTTTTTTTTACTGCAATTAATGCACTATGCTATCGAACAAAATATTTACAATTCACCTTAGTATTCTCAACTTGGAACGTCAGATAATGCTCGTTATAAAAAGTTATAGAGTGCTGAAAATGTTTCAAAGAGATATATTAAGGTGCCAACATGACAGATAGGGATTCAATCGCCCTTTTTTACACAGGAATATGTGTTTGAATTTCATGCTTTCCCATCTAAGCCTCGCTGTGTGATAAATCTCTGTACTGCTGTTCTATCAGACTCATTGACAGTCAAGATTCGAACTTGCAATATTTGCGCTGAATGCGACTACTCAAGCAACTCGTCTACTACGACTCTTTCAAAATATCATAACATCATATCATACTAATAATATTAGAGTAAGGTTGGTTGAGCTCTTAAGTAAATAATAGTTTCAAGCGAAGCCGCGAGATGGCTCTAAGTGGTTCCATGATTTAATTAAAGTTTAAGATCATCCATACGGAAACCACAGCGTTGGATGTGCTCGTTGATTACAATAATTGCTACTGCTCAAGAAATATTATAAACAATATTATTGAGTATACCTAAAGCGCTATTTTGAACGACAAATATCCTATACTTATATTATAAATCCGAAAGTTTGTGACGCTGTTTGGCCGTCTTTCATGCATAAAGTACTGAACAGAATTGAATAAAATTTTGGAAAGATAGATTATAATCCGGATTTACAATATAAAATAAAAATATTTCACATAAGCCACTTATTACTTAAAAACCGTCGAAAAAGGTGCACGGTTCGGGTTGGTCGTTTCCATGGAGAAGAACCGGCAAGTAACTCCATGGTTACTCTTTTGAAATCATTAGGTATACAATATTTTTTCTTTATATATGCTTTATTCCAGAAAAAAAAAAACGCGGACTCCAGGGCACATCTGGTATTACGTATAATTATGTAGCCGGAGGAGACAGTTGAGCACCAGACCTCTCTTAAGTGACGGACTTGTTTTGCGTAAAGCTTATTCCGCCACGCAGGCTCTCCGGTTTGTAGTATCTTTACGTTCCCATCCTTGATTGTTTTTATTAGTGTAGTTGGCACGTAGTCTTACTCCGATTATTTTTTATGCCACACTCGCAAAGTCAACTTTTAGCCCTTCAGCTTTTTCGTTTTAAATCAATGTAACATACATTTCCTCGTTAAATCTTCTTATCATCTTAATTCACAAGAGTTCCTTTACGAATTTCGTAATTTACTTTTTAGGAACATTTATAAACGAATTTATAAATTCCATATAAGCGGTCTTTTTCATTTGGATGATCAAACAGGTAAAGCACCGCTATGATGTCAGAAACAAAATAACAATGCCACAATAACAATCGTTTCTCTTGATAGAGTTAAAACTAAAGTTGCAATTATTCCAGGACGGAAGTGAAACAAAGACTGGCAAAGAGAAGCAAAATATCTGGGCTCGAACGTAATTTAGCCGAGATAAGGGTGGGACAATGTGCCCGCCTCACCGGTAAACAGATGTGATTACCAAGAATAAGGCCCGAATACAGCTTTGCCCATTTCAGAAAAGTGTCTGAATTAGATATTTAAAAACTGCACGCTTATTTCTAGTCGAAAATAATTCACAGGGAAAATATTTAGTTTCGCTGGATAGGCATAATTTAATGAAACTTTGCTAACTACATTGTCGTCGCTTTTTTATCGTACGTATGTCGACAGTGAATAGATAACACTTTATTATAAATACCAACGTATAGTATAAATGCTTTTTTGAGGATTTTTGTTATGTAATCGCACCAGAACGACCGTACGGAATTAAAAAAAAATAATCTATATATATATATATATTAATAATAAATAAATTAATATAAATTAATAAAATAATAATTAAAATAATTAAAATAATAAAAAAATATAATAAATTATTCGATATTAGTAAAAAATTATAATATTTTTCTGATTATTCACATACTTATGTTTATTATATTATATCCTCACGCCTTCCCACAAGGGTCCCCGAAGGGGTAGGCAGAGGTGTATAGGTAATACCCACACACCCACTTTCCGCCAGAGGTATATTAGGTGTATTATATTACTTATATATTATATTAGTTGTGGTTATTATATAGTAGAGCCATGGTGGCCGAGTGGTTCCAGCAGTTGCTTGCAACACAAAGATTGCAAGTTCAAATACCAACTGTAGCAATGAGTTTTTCTGAATTTAAGTTACGGTTTAGTCACACCAAAGCTTTAAGGTAAAAAAAAACATCGAGAGAAAACCTACATACGTCTGAGAAGAAATGCAAAGACGTAATGTATAGTCGTGCTTGAGTAACAGCGATGCACTTGCCATCTGTTTTTTTTTTGTATTGTCTCTCGAAGCGTGAGTTCCGGGAACTTTTGCTACTTAACCGGTCAATGGCGAGACCTAGGCCTCCAGCCAGGCACTTTATTTTTAAGCAACACAGCTAAGGGCACCCCCTGTGGGGTACGAACCTCGGCTTAGGGCGTTGCTGGATCGCGAGCAAGGGAGCTGGGCTGGACTGGTAATTTTATTTAAATATTATTTGGGACTTGCCATCTGTTACGTTGGCATCTAATATATATCTCTGGCGAAAAGTGGGTGTGTGGGTACTACCTATACACCTATGCCTACCCCTTGGGGGACCCTTGTGGGATGGCGTGAGGAATTTATTTACATTACTTATGATTAAGGTTAGTTAGTGTTTCATACAAACTTTTTCTAGACAAACATAAAAAAACATAAAAAAAAATTACACGTAGATTTACAAAGGTTACAAAAGAATGACACAAACCTTAGTTCAAAGACTACTATTGAAGACTTCCTTAGTTTCTATTTTTCTTCAGCGTTGTTGGATTTAAGAATGCTGTATTGGAATTGTTGAAATGATAGAAATAGAGTTTGTTACATATATATTCAATACAAGAACAAGACTTTTACAGGACAATATTATTTCTTTAGTCTGACAGTTGGAAGAAGAATGATTTCTTTTTTTTATTTTTAAATCGATGGCACCACATACATAGTTAATAAGGTTATTACGATAAAGGTTATAATATTGACATTTACAATAGGAATGATTCAGGTTTCTAACATAGTCCTCATGGTCTCGTAGTCTTATTACGCGACCATTTATCCATATGTATGTCCTTACTGATTAAGCCGCTTCCTATTCTTATGCTATTCTGTCAAACACTGTAAGGTTTACTATATAATATGTTAGAGGTTGCCTTAATTAAAGGCAGTAACATCTTTTGTTGCGGTATTAACGTTAAAATGGGAGCTTCTTCAGTGAGCAAGGGTAGGCTGCCTTTCCGGTTAACGACGAAACGTTACATCGAAAAAGGGATTAATACAATAATGTTTATAATAATATAGATATATATATATATATCCTCACGCCTTCGCACAAGGGTTCTCGAAGGGGTAGGCAGAGGTGTATAGGTAATACCCACACACCCAGTTTCCGCCAGAGGTATATTAGGTGCCAACGTGACAGATGGCGGGTCCATCGCCGTTACTCAAGCACGACTATACATACGTCTTTGAATTTCTTCTCAGACGTATGCAGGCTTCTTCTCTATGTTTTCCTTCACCGTAAAGCTCGTGGTGTGATAATAATAATGTATAGTTTTACCTAATCTTGTTTTACTTCTAAAGGAATAATTAATACCATATGTAATGCGAAATTATTTTTTGTTTAGGTCAATTATTTCGAAACCCTTACCCGAGCACGAAGATGCAACAATCCATCTCACTTCCTGCCTTTAAAAGCTTCTAGTTTCTTCAGTTTGTTAAAAGCTCCTGAAACCACTATGAATTGAGCCTTCCCGCGAGCACAATAGGCTAAAAAGGCAGCATTAAGACCAGATTTTAGTCTTAAGTGACGCAATGACTTGAAACATGCAGGTTTATTCATCTGAATTAATTTGGTTGAAAATGAAAATTTGACAGATTGTAACCTGCACTACTAGGCTTAGGATGAAACTACTGCTTGTAATATATTTTTACTGGCTGTGCCCGAGACTTCGTCCGTGCGGAAAAGTGACTTTGGCCAGCATTTTTGGGATATATCTTTTGGTTTATTTTGGATATGTTAAGTGAAACTTACCACAATACATTTGTGGAAACCACATCTACTACTAAATCGGATAAGCCGTTTCTGAGATTAGCGTGCACAAACGCACAGACAAACAGATAAACAGACATAAATTCAAACAATAATTGTACTACTACTATTGCATTGATATACATACATACATATCATCACGCCAAGTCCCTAGCGGGGTAGGCAGAGAGATAGAGCGCCAGTTCTCTCTAGACTTACATACCTCTTTCGCTTCGTCCACATTCATCAGTCTTTTCATACATGCTCGTCATACATGTACATTTCATTTCATACATGTATGCATTGATATAGGTCCCAATAATAGTTTTTCTATGTAGTATTGATGACTTAATTATATAGATATTTGAAATTTGACATTTCCGTTTCTCTTTCTATGGGAAATATACGCAATCAAAGCTCCGTGGAGCGTATTGTCTAATTACGAGCTATGTCAAAGCAAGATACCAAGAGTACCATTCACATTTTGCTTACCTACCCTTTGCGATGAATACGATGTTACAAGGAAGATTTCAATATCTGTAGCGTTTTCAATATTTATTTCGGGAAATAACACGTGATTTACGAACATTTTTAAGTTATTTAATGTAATATACCTCTGGCGGAAAGTGGGTGTATGGGTATGACCTATACACCTCTGCCTACCTCTTCAGGGACCCTTGTGGGAAGGCGTGAGGATATATTATTTTATTTATATTCTAATGTATAATTTTATAAATATGTATATTAATATCTATCGTTATCGTTAAAAAATATAATTGAGCATATTTGTACGGGGTATGCATGTGTTCCTGCATTATTACATAAGGAAGAGGCATAAATACATACTTATCTAAGCTTTCTAATAAAAGTCAAAACGCGTAGTCAAACTAACTACTTACAGATAAAATAGAGTGCTAAGAGGACTGGCAACATTGCTACGCTGGATGGCAATGCTGATTTATGAGTGAGAAATTTTTCAGTCCGCTAATCACGAGAGGCCTCGATTGGACGACGCTTTGTATATATTATATCTGTATATTTCGGACGAACTGAACAAGTCTCAAACTAAGCACAGCTTGTAGTGTGGACTTGATTTAATGATTTTTTATATTTACTTATAATAATAACAATATTATTATTTATACCTCCGAAGCTGCAACGGTCCATAGACGCCAGTATCCGCTTCTTGATTTTTGCTACAACTTTATTTTTCAATGAACTAATATGAGTCATGTTCACCTCATAATCTCAAGCTGGGCAGAAATGAGTCAAAGTAAACAAGATAATATCTGTGCAATATATAACTTGTAGGTATTTCTTATGATCCATTAGGATTGTAACATAATACCAAATCACTTTGGCGGTAGTGAGTAAGTAGATATATCCTAAGAAACTTCTTTTTCATACGTGACATAAAGGCATGTCATAAATTACAAGGATGCGAGACACTAAGGGCGCTCGTACACGGACTACTCATGACAGCCATAAACTACCAGCGCAGCTGTGGTCTCCATTATCCATACACTATCGCTACATAGCTACGTACTATAGATAACTAAAATACCTTAGACTGATGTTTTTACCTTGTAATTTATCAAATTCTACAATAAAATTTGGAAAATAGGCATGCGGTTCCTTTGATAGCCAGTATATAAACCAACCATATTATTTACACTTATTATTATTACTTATTATTATTACTTATTATTATTACTTATTATTATTACTTATTATTATTACTTATTATTATTACTTATTATTATTACTTATTATTATTACTTATTATTATTACTTATTAATATTACTTATTCCTTTACTAGATCCAATACACACAAGACTAGAGCTCCAATTCTCGCTTTACTTAAAGGTATATTAATCTGTCCAGATTTAATGACTGATCCGTGTGTACACAACTTTATAAACGATGGTTGGACCGCTTAATATTTTCCAACCCCTCTTGCTACCAGACACGCAAATCGCCTACAGGCACAAAAACAATTTACTTTTCAAAGAACAGTTTTATAATGGTAGGACTGAGGAAAAATATCCTGCTCTTGTTCTTTAAGAAGTCTATTCCCATGAAAACCTTACCTGGGGCTAGAATGGAAGGTAGAAGACTGTCTGAGTCCTGCTTTTATTCATTCAGTAGCTAAGGTTCACGTCAAAATTATTACAACCTTCTTTGAAAATGTTTCCCTCGAAATATGTTTTGTTGTTTCCATTAAGTTATTTATCTTCTAGTATAAATTAATTTACATTTGTTTAGTTGTGCTTAAGAAACGGCGATTACCATATAATATGTTTATAATATATCCTCACGCCTTCCCACAAGGGTCCCCGAAGGGGTAGGCAGAGGTGTATAGGTAATACCCACACACCCACTTTCCGCCAGAGGTATATTAGGTGCCAACGTGACATCAATCAATCAAATCAATCAAATCAAAATCTTTTTATTTCACATAGGCCCAGATGGGCACTTATAAAACGTCGAAAAAGAAGCACGGTTCGGGTTGGTCGCTTCCATGGAGAAGAACCGGCAAGAAACTCCATGGTTACTCTTTTCAAATCATTAGGCATATACAATTTTTTTTTTCGTTACAGCAATAGTACCCAAGTATGGGGGAACAACGTAGGCCCGACAATAGGTCGTTGCTTACTATACAAAGCATACATAAAACAAGATAATTATAACAATGTTAGCAAGATCTAAGAATCTACAAGCCTACAATGTTCTCACATTCACAAATTAGACAAATTAAACAAGTGACACAAATATTGTCATCAGTACTGTAAATAATTCTGGTCAAGATATGGAATAAATTGAAATAAAAAATAAAGGAAAATTATTATTGTATAAAAAAAAAACCGAATTGAGAAAACGAATAGAAAGAAAGACAGATGGCGACTATACATACGCCTTTGAATTTCTTCTCAGACGTATGCAGGTTTCCTCTCGATGTTTTCCTTCACCGTAAAGCTCGTGCTGTGTTTAATCACTGTAAACTGTAAGTTCAGAAAAGCTCATTGGTACAGTCGGGATTCGAACTTGCGACCTTTGCGTCGCAGGCAACTGCTCAAACCACTCGGCCACCACGGCTCGGGATAAATAAACATCATAATACCGCTTCAACTTCATAAGTCCTTCGATAATACCGCTCACCTCGGTAATTCCATTCAAAAGGTACCGCGACTAAATAGGGGCACTTAGCCAGCGTATTGGCAATTAAGTACGAGCGTCTTCGCTAATGAAGATCGAACGACCCTCAAGTAAGGTAACCAGTAAAATATGAACTACTTAGCAGCTGCAACGGTCATGTGACAATATCATTATCGTAAATTATATTTTGAATATTTTGCATCGATTGAATCCTATGAAAATGGGGTACTTTATTAGATATACCAATACTTGCTTTAGATTTTTCCGTTACCTATAAATTACTTAATTTAAAAACCAAAAATCTTGGTAGTACTGAATGAAATTTGAAACAGCAAAGTCGTGGCCTTATGTCAGTGTAACATAATATGACTCCGCTTGAGAGCTACACGACAGCAAATTAATTTGTTTCACAATTTTCTTCGTAACATTGTGCGTTGACATAACAAAGAAAATGACAACGGGACTAATATCTTGGCGAGTAAAAATATTGGAGTCTTAAGGCGGGACCTTATCATTAATTAAAAGACGGCAGATGTTCTCAAGAAACTTGCAATTAGCCAAGGGTAAGTGAGAGGCGTATAAAATGGTGGCCTAGAGGGAAATACTCCCCTTTATTGCCAACTATTGCCGTGGGTGAAGATTTCCTAAGAGATGAACGACAGACCCCTGTCTACCCTTAAATAAATCCTTTATAGGCGTTCTTATCCTAATAAAATAATTTACGAGAAACCTTGTTATTTGGATATTATATTTTCATATGACTAACTAGAAAATATTTGTAGAATATACGGTAAAAATAGAGGTTGTATATGAAATTATTATATGAATATTTATTATTATGAAATTTTAAATAATAATAATAATAATTATAAATTGCGAAACAAATATTAAATGTAAAAATAACTATATTCTGTCGCAGTATCAGGCACGACTTTAAATTTTTTCTCGTTACTTTCTTATCTGTGAAGTTCGTAGTGGGTGCGATAAATCAGCTTATATTACATAAGAAGAACTCATTGGTAACCACAAAGGCTTACTCCAGCAATCTTGTGTTGCAGGTAGGCGTTTTGCTACAGCTAAGTAATAACGCAAATCATAATATGTCAATTTCAAATAATTAAACATGCATACATGTGTACAAAAGTCAAGATCACAAAATTAATCAAACTCATAGCTTGGTACATACCGATTTTATGTTTCGATTATATTTATTTCAATTTTGAATACGATGTTATCACAACATAAACATTATTTGATGTAGTTTGGTAATTTATTTTAAGTACTGAATTAGCAACGTCATGAGTCCGGCCGATGAGGCCGGCCAAGCAAAGCAATTAAAATGGTGCTGTTTGACTTTAGTATGTGGGTCAATGAAGTATAAAAAAAAAGAATTTTAAGCGCTGTGGCTTAGGTTGCACTGTATATGTTAACTAATCTATATAATAAATCCTATAATGGGCATGCTGGAAATAGAAATCGATAAGGAACATGTTTGAAGCTAAATTCGTAGCTGTATGTATAGTCCGGCGAAGTGTTTCAGCTCTGCTTTCGACTTTCTTCTTCACGTCTTCCCATGAAGGTCCTCTTATAGGAAGATATGAATAAGATCGGGTCAAGCATTGTAAATTAACCACGAGAAATTATGCATGTTTGTGAAAATGTACTATGAATATATACAATATAACAAATAAAACAAATAGGGAACCTATGTGATCTCGGTAGTAAATGTCCTAATTACGTACTTTCAATCAAAGCAAAGGTCAAAGAGAATCATGCCCAATGATCAAAGCATAGAATTCGAAGCCATAAATTCGAACATCCGCAAGTCCATTATTACGACCCAGGAAACGGAAGTACCACGGGACATTAACTTTGGAGTGGTGCGGTTCGTATGTAACCACATTTTCTTAAATACTGTCTCTTGAAAGGGTTAAAAACATTTATGGATTTCCTTATACGTGGTGGCCGCTATCTATTTCTTATATCATTTAGAATCGAGTATTAGTAAATATTCAATGAAAGTATATATGTATATATATTTTTTATGTATATTTTGCTGATGAATCGAAAGAAGTCGAAGGGAGAGCTAGCGCTCTACCCTATCAACCTATCCCGTCAGGTACTCGGCGTGATGATAAAATGTATTTATATTAACTTTAATATTTCCCATTTTAAGTCTAATTACTGTAAAAGTGAGCACTACTCTCTGCGCAGTGAGTGAGCAGAGTAATAGGTAGACATTTCTAGTGAATTTAATTTCTTAGGATTCTGACGACTTCAGAATTTAATGGGATCAAATAATTTCAATACTATTCCCAAGCTTTGCATTTGTTTTTAGATAGCAGATTAATTCGTCTTATGATGTAACACCCCTTGATATTTGTTTGCCTGATTTGTATGGTGATTTATTTAATTGGTGCTTAAAAATTTTATTCTTATTAACACGTTAACGTTACCCGGGAAAATATGCACACGCTTTCCACAATAATTCTCCAAAATTTGGTAATTTGATTACCAAATTTACGCAATTTTTCCCATCCTAAGCACGAACAAATAAATTGACTGAACATACGAGTAATACAAAGAAAACACATCCGCACGATCGCATCTCTGCTGGCGTATGGGAAACAAAGGCGACTTTTCAAGTACAATAACCTAGGTGCTTGTAAACTTGAATGCAAACCTTTAATAACTTCTGTTGATGTAGGTCAATATTTGAATTCAGGATTTTATCTGGTCATACATAAAATTATAATAATATAATAATTATAATAATAATACATATAATATATATCCTCACGCCTTCCCACAAGGGTCCCCGAAGGGGTAGGCAGAGGTGTATAGGTAATACTCACACACCTTTTTATTTTTTTTTTTTTTGGATTGTCTCTCGTAGCGTGAGTTCCGGGAACTTTTGCTACTTAACCGGTCAATGGCGAGACCTAGGCCTCCAGCCAGGCACTTTATTTCCAAGCAACACAGCTAAGGGCACCCCCTGTGGGGTACGAACCTCGGGTTAGGGCGTTGCTGGATCGCGAGCAAGGGAGCTGGGCTGGACTGGTAATTTTATTTAAATATTATTAGGGGGCGGGATTTGCGCGTCAGGCTCGGCGCGGGCCGGCGTTTGCGGCGGGGGTCGGGGAGGAACATTACGGCTTATTCGCGTCGAGCCTCGCCGGCGAGGACGGAACAGTGGTCGGTTTTGTGTAGTGTTGGTATGTTTTTGTCGGGCGTCCTGGAGGACCGTTATGTCGTCATCCGGTTCGATGACGGCGTGTCTTGGACGCCTTATCTTCAAGATAAGGGAAGGAGTGTATCGGGCGGCCGATACGACGAGGGGGTTGGGGTGATTTACAGCAGAATCGAAATGACGTTTGGACAGTTTTTTCAAAAACTGTTTTATAGTTGGGACTTTGAGGACAACGTGGAGTTGACTATTACGCATGTACCACGGGGCACCTGTGGCTCTCCGGAGAAGCCGGCTTTGGAGCACTTGCAGGGGGTTAAGTGTTGACTTGCTAGTGTGTGCGATCGCTACACCCGCATATGTCATGATTGGTCGAATGCACGTCGTGTAAATCCTCACCTTGGATTTCAATGAGAGTTTACTTCGTGCATTCAACATGCTGTGAAGTCTACCGAGCGCGAAGGTGGCTCGCGCGCGTACCGCCTTTACGTGGCGACGGAAAGAAAGGCGTTGATCGAGGATCACACCCAGGTATTTGGCTTTTTCTTCCCAAGGAATGGGTTTGCCGAAGAGGGTGATGGGGGCTACCCGTGGGCGTTCGAGGCCTTTCCAGAATAGAATGGCTGCGCTTTTGGTGGGGTTCACTTCAATTCTCCACAACAGTTTTTGAAAAAACTGTCCAAACGTCATTTCGATTCTGCTGTAAATCACCCCAACCCCCTCGTCGTATCGGCCGCCCGATACACTCCTTCCCTTATCTCGAAGATAAGGCGTCCAAGACATGCCGTCATCGAACCGGATGACGACATAACGGTCCTCCAGGACGCCCGACAAAAACATACCAACACTACACACAGCCGACCACTGTTCCGTCCTCGCCGGCGAGGCTCGACGCGAATAAGCCGTAATGTTCCCCCCCGACCCCCGCCGCAAACGCCGGCCCGCGCCGAGCCAGACGCGCAAATCCCGCCCCCAAATAATATTTAAATAAAATTACCAGTCCAGTCCAGCTCCCTTGCTCGCGATCCAGCAACGCCCTAAGCCGAGGTTCGTACCCCACAGGGGGTGCCCTTAGCTGTGTTGCTTAAAAATAAAGTGCCTGGCTGGAGGCCTAGGTCTCGCCATTGACCGGTTAAATAGCAAAAGTTCCCGGAACTCACGCTACGAGAGACAATACAAAAAAAAAAAACCGGGTGAAACTGTGGTGCAAAGCTAGTAAAATATAAGATCCTTTCTAGATACCATATAACGTATGAAGTAAGAGGACAGGCCGATAACACTATTCAAGACCAGATTTGCGGTTATGGCAAAGCCTTTCAAGATAAAATCTAGGGTAAAATTTGCAAAATCGGGTCCGCAAATGGAGGCGTATTTACTTTAAAAGAAATAGTGACTTGATACGATATTATGACAATTTCGAGTGTAGGGTGTCGGGAACACATGTCAAAAAAAACTACAATTAATATATTGAGAGATATATAATCATATAGTCAAGTGACTTGTGTAGTCGCCTACAACACAAAAATTGAAAGTTCGATTCCAAACTGTACCAATGAGATTTTCTAACCTGAAGTATATAGTGATTAGTCCACGGGTTTATGGTAAAAGAAAGCATCGAGAGGATACTTGCATACGTTTGAGACATCCCGGACATGCCGTGAGAAACATTTTTGCTTATTTCTAAAACTCTGATAAGGCACATTATTGTTTATGTACATTTTCACGTACCTACTACAAAATTTAAAACCTACGTAAAACTTTATTGGAAATCTTTAGAGGGGCCTTAGTTGTGTTTTGTTGTTAAGTTGTCTCGAGAGAGATTTGACAACGTTGTATTCTTGAATAATTTAAATAATTAAAGCAACACAACGTCATGCTACCCTGAGGCCGCTCTCCATTGCCGCTCTGTATTAAGGTATCTTTCATTATTACAATTTACAAGTTGTCCTCACGCCTTCCCACAAGGGTACCCGAAGGAGTATGAAGAGGAGAGTGAAGGTGTATAGGTAGTACCCATAAACCTCCACCAACCTCCACAAAGGTATTATTAATACCTGCAATACCTTTCCACACTTACAATTCCACAGAAATTGACATAGACTAAGGTACAAATACTCGTGTCCATCACTCAAATATCTGCCCCAGATTTCAGAATTATGAATGAATACGTATATTGTTAATACCTACACAGGTGTAAATTTATTATCACTATAAAGATATGATAATTATGAGTCTTAGTGAACCCTCATCAATTACTGAAGCTTAAAAGAATGCCTGGAACGATTCCACAAAGATACCGTCTATTAATAGAACCATTTGCATTTAATACTTACCGAGGAAAAAGGTTCAATATGCGTTTTAATTGTAATTGCGAGGTTAACCGCAAAATATTATTTACAATTCAATTCATAGCGTTTTAGTAGTGGAGCCTAATTTTAAATGCATCATATTTTTGCGTGAATATAGAGACTGAAGAATGATAGATTTAATTTCCTACAAATTAGGTAAATTTGTGTGGAATTGTCCCAAGGTATTTATTATTTAGAAAATATGCACAGTACCCTGTTCACAGCGTATGACGGAAAACGAATGTCGAATTCCCAAAAATTTTTAACGAAGATACATTGTCATGCAACTCTGCAGGGGCAGAGACAAGGTAGAAACGAATAGACTCTTACTGATAAAAAGCCACGTCGACAATTTCACTGCAGTAGTCACTGCTTCTACGTCCGGTGTACTCTTGCGGTGATTAAGGTTTTATAGCGTAAAGCGTTACATAACGGAATTCATCATTTTTACTTATACTGCTACCACAGCAACTCAATCCAATAGAAATTCGCCAAAACACGAATGATTCCTTTATTATTTCTAGTACTTGTAGGTTACGGCAGCCTCGTACCGTTCGGCGAATCCGCGACACTACGGCACGGCAAAGACGAGCAATTACCACGATCATGTTTGCTTACTATGCATACCCATCTAGTTGGGATAGAGGAATCTTTTTGCCTATTCATTACGAATTTCCATTGCAGCAGAGCGGCGACAGATGACAAATGACGATGTTTCGCTATCACAGGCTATGCAGCGAACGAAAACGTCTGAATATGTTCCTGACCCAATTTATTTAGCATTCGTTTCGTGTTTTGCATTTTTGTTTTTTTGTTGTGAAATATTTTTAATTTGCTTAACTTTTTGTAACAAACGTCTGGAAATAAACCATTTACGTAGTTACCTGAACTTTTTCAATAGTTCAAGTCTAACGAATCACAGAATTAACTATCGTCCAACGCATATTGATTAACAGAAATGTACTCTACAATGTCGTTAAACATAGATATTTTTATCCAAACACGCATGTATATATAAGGAAACCGTATCTAATTAGTAAGTAAGTAAGTAGTGTTTTTGACTTACGAAAGGGTGTTTGCGAAAATCAAGATAATATTAGGGGATACTTAATTAATTTTCATACCCTAACTGTCAAACTATATTGCTCAACTCTCAGAAGAGCACATTAAACTTTCTACACAACCCTTCTGGTTTAGAAGTGTCGTACTTTCCGAAGAAACTAAGTGACCTAATTGGATTCACGCTCATTTTCCAATTTGCAAATATGCTGATAAGCAGAAACCAACTTAAAAATTTTGTTGGCAAGGTTCACTTTGCATCAAATTATCATCATTACAGATTGTATGAGATACAATGGTAGGTAAGCAATAAAATTGCCTTGTCAAGACTTTTTATGACAACCCGCGACCTCAATCTCAATTAAATAGCCAAAAAAACAATTGTAAACAAAATATTAACACAATTGAAGAAAGGACAAACGCAGGTCGCTTATATAATTTTCAGTGAATCTCAATGATGTATTTTATATTATAATAGCTTCGTTATTTATTTGAATAATAGAAGAATCCTCACTTATGTACGAATATTATGTACAAATATTTATACGTTCCTCAAAGAAGGTAGATAAATACTATGACATAATGCAGAACGAAAATCCGCCGATTTAAACTTCATCCAACTGCTATCGGAAATAACCAACGAGAGAATAAAACTATTCTTTCCATTTAATAATGAATGGTCGACAATAGTCGAATAGTCTGCGAATTGAAGAGCGGGGCAAATGCTGATAGAGGATATTTTCCGCTTCACTGCATTTTCTTCTACATAGTAAAAGCGCAATTTATTTACATAAAAAAGTATAAATGTCTGAATATTGCTCAACAAATATTACCAAGATTTATACTGGCACTGATTGTATTTTTTGAGATTATAGAAACAATACCTATTAATAACATAGGTAATCATTTTTTTTTTAATATTTGGTACGTTAATTTAAAATACAATAGCAATAATTGACAATGTATTTAAATATATCTCGTTTTCATACAATTGCGTAAATGCACATCACATTAATTCTTTAAAGTAAGCACGTATCTTTCTTCCTGTTATTCATATTATGTATAGTACACACCAAATAGACCCATTCTAAATAGATCTCCGGGTAGGTACATAAATTGAGTATTCTGAGACCGTAATACGTGATGCTTTGAAAGCTGTTGAAGATCCTATTTGAAGTTACAAAAAGTGTCAGCTTGTCTTACGAAGTGTCAAGAATAAAGGTATTTCCTGAAGGGCGCCAATATATTGTAACAAAAATTTTTACATTGTGTTCAAACCCATAGTTCATACTAATCATAGTACCTATATATAAGTTGTAATCGTTATATCCTAAGCATTTCATTAGTAAGTGAAGTAAGTTATATAAATTTTAATTTTGCAATAAAACAGTTTATATAGTTTAAAAAAATCCTGCAAAATATCCAAATTGCGAATGTCAATTTCTCAGCTTTAGATTTCTAATGAATTAATATTGCAGGCAATGATCGGCAGTGCTTTACTCATTGCGGTGTTTTAACAGAGTGTGTTATAGATCCTAGTAGTTACCTAAGTGCCAAGTAATTAACATAATTGCGCAATAAATATCAGTTAACTATGTACAGTTAGCAACAACTGGTGTAGTATTCAATAGTGTTATTGATGAACTGTTATGATATATCAAGCAGCTGGTCTCAGTTGTGAAATTAACTGATATAGCTACTTTAAGGTACCAGCTGTGTGAAATGTTGATTGTGCTCAATAAATATCACTAATATTGTAAATGCGAAATTTCGTGAGGATAAATAAATAAATACCTTGGGACTATTCCACACAAATTTACCTAGTCCCAAATTAAGCAAAGCTTGTGTTATGGTAACTAGACAACGATATATTTTACTCATCTTTCTTATATATAAAATTCTCGTGTCACAGTGTTTGTTACCATACTCCTCTGAAACGGCTGGACCGATTTGTATGAAATTTTGTATGCATATTCAGTAGGTCTGAAAATCGGCCAACATCTATTTTTCATACCCCTAAGTGATAAGAGTTGTCCAACCTTAACATTTTTTTTTAATTTTTTGGACAAATTTTGTTCTTTTATTTTTTTATAATGTGGCATTAAAAGATACACACAACCCTAATTTTTCACCCTTCTATCACTAATTTCCTTATCCTATTTTTTTATAGAAATTTTAGTAATTCAATAATTTTTATCCCGCTCGATAACGGATAAATTATCACTTGGTGGGTTATCCCCGCCAGTTGAGAAGAGAAAGAGCTAATTAAAACCAAGTCGTCTTCTTTTTTGCAAATTGCTTTCGTTCTATTTCGATAAAAAATTCCCTGATATCAGCAAATAAAATAGTTATTTTTAGTAAAGTTACAAATAGGTATAGAAGTCTTGAAAAATTTTAAATTTAGCTCGGACCACCGACCTTTACGCATAACCTTAAGACCACAAAATACGTCGTTTTCATAATATCCACAAATCCATCAAGATCATTAGTGAACCACGCTTCTAGCAAATCAAAATGAATTCAATCTAGAGATAAAGAATAGTTTCGCTCAATTTGCACAATTAACTCAACCGCACCTTACACAACAAGAACAACCGGACGACATCCAAGTCAACTACAATATTTTCAGAGACAGCATTAAGAATGCCAGCTATAGAATGTGAACAACAAAGAATAGAATGAAAAAGCTAAGTGCCAGCTTATAGAAAAAGACGGACATTAACCAAGTAATCCATACTCCTGAATACAGTGCAATAGATAGACAAGTGAAAAGAAATATCCGCAAAGATTATCGCCGTTATAATATGCGCGTAGTCCAAAAGGCATTAGTAAAAACAGCTCCTAAAGAACGGCCATCAGGGGTGCTGACACAGGCAAATCCTGCATTAACAACTTGAAGGATAGTAGTGGGGAGAAATAAAGCGATGGAGAAAAGGTGCTTGCGATATGTATGGAATTTTACCAGAATCTGTACTCAGGTGGTGATACACCAGCCTCAATACCCGAACCGACTACTGAAGCCTATTCATGTCCTAAAGTTATTCCACATACCACAGAATACGAAGTACACACAGCCCTTCGGAGTATGAAATATAGCAAGTGTCCTGCAGTGGTTGGGATCACCACCCATGCACTGAGATGCGGAGAATCAAAACTTTTACCACATATTTCAAGGCTATTCAATACTACCTTACAAACTGGCTCATTCCCAGAAATTTTCTGCCATTCAGACATTATTATTTAGTACAAAAAGGGGTATAAGTCATAAATAACTATCGCACTATTAGTTTAATTTTACACCTTTACAAAGCCTTCATAAAAGTGATAGAAGGTCGCATCTCAGGAAAACTGAATCAAAACCAACAAGAACAAGCAGGATTCCGTCGCGGGATCATTGAGAAATTTTCCGAATTTCAACTCTCTTTGTATCTGGCATTTATAGAATATACTAAGGCTTTTGACAGTTTGAAACACACTTCTATATTTGATGCATTACAGAAACAGGGCATCGAAAATAGTTATATTCATCTGCATAAAAACATGCATGAAAATAATACCGCGTCTATTAAACTCCACATTGTAGGCGTATCTTTTCCCATCAGAAGAGGTGTCAAACAAGGCGATCCGTTATCCCCTAAATTATTTACGGCTACATAGGAGCAAGTCTTCCGTGACATAAGCCGTAGGTGGGAAGAGAAAGGAATAGTCGTTGGAAGGATTAGACTCACAAATCTCCGGTTTGCCAAAGATATTGTTCTATTCTCTTCTTCAGCAACGGAGTTAGGTTTGATGATCCAAGACCTAAACAAGGCAAGCCTCAAAGTTGGACTGGAAATGAATATGTCGAAGACCAAGGTTATTATGTAACTAATTATTTAAGGAAAGAAATCGAAGTAGAGGGCAGAGTCATTGCATACGTCCAGGACTACATATATCTGGGCCAATTAGTTTCTTTCCAGGCGAGACAACACAGGGAAATTGCAACAAGAACTGAAAACGCATGGAAAAGCTTTTGGACCATGAAAGAGCTTATGAAAGGAAAACTTCCTTTGACGCTAAAACAAAAGCTGATGGATACGTGCATTCTTCCCATCCTCACCTACGGTTCACAAACTTGGTCTTTCACAGAGCATCAGAAGTCCAGACTCGGGGTCTGCCAGCGAGCTATGGTGCGAAGTCTATTGGGAGTTGGATTAATGGATCGCATCCGTAACAACATCATACGCTCCAAAACATTGATAGCCGATGCGGGTTGCCAAGCTGCCCGACTCAAATGGGATTGGGCTGGACACGTCTGTCGCATGTCAGACGAGTTGTGTGCCAAACAAACGACACAATGGATCCTACAGAATGTGAGGCGCAGACGTGTAAGGCCAAGAAGAAGATGGCGGGACGAACTGGACATGCACCTGAGCAGTTGGTCAGAGGTAGCGCTCGGTCGTGGAGGGTGGAAGGACAGGAGGGAGGCCTTTTCCCAGCAGCAACAATTGGCTATAAATAATAATCATAAAACTGCTATACTTTGTGTTACCAGTGCCTGTTTTTATTTTCTCACTCCCGCTCACTTCCCAGTAAACAGCACGGAGTGTAATGTTTGGTGTTTTGTTGTTTTTATATTCCCTCATCGTTCACAGCGCTCCATGCCTCTTTCACTCATAGACCACATCCTTACACACTTACAATAATTTAGTTATTTATTTTCTACACAAGAAATTCCCTAGAAATAATTGATATGGCAAAACAACGTTTGCTGGGTCAGCTAGTATAGATATATATATACATAAATACATAGGACATCCAAGACAATATCTACCCTCAGCGGGATTCAAACTCGCGACCTCAAGTTTCACAGTCAGAAGCTCTAACCACTAGACCAAACGGCCGTCTGCAGATGTTTGTTTTTGGATAAAATTTTACTCAAAGATAGATTATTAACAAAATTACCACATATGATGTCTATTCTATGTCATAAAAAGAATTACGCGGGTAAAGCCGCGGGGCTCAGCTAGTATATCAATAACATTACATACATATACACATATCATCACGACTTACAGACTCTCGATTGACGTTATGCTTTGTTCTTAATTTGAAACACATAAAAATTGCGTCAAAAAATGTTAGGAGTTTGAAAAACACAAAGATAACTTTATATTTTTAGAGACGCGTCCTTTGCCAGAATCCTTTTTTCACACACATTTGTTCAAAGGCCGTAAAATTACAGATGGAATTCGCACAAGAAAATCTGCACACATTTGTGTTGGAACATTTGCTCATTGTTGTCATCACAAGATTACCAATGTACATGCCTAGAATTGTTCAGATATCAAATCCTCTTTACAATGACATACCCAATGATAGAGCTACAAACTTATTCACGGGAAATATTGCTTGGATCTTTTCAAACCTAAACTAAAACTACACTCATATACCTATGTTAAAGAAGAAGTATCCATAATGTCTGATCGTTTTTCACTGCCGTTAAATCGGTGCCTCTAATTGTTGAACTAAAACACAAGGCTTGCCTGTATCGGCTGGTATGCAAAACGGCCTGATTTTTAATTAATGAAAACGGACGGCTAATCAATCTTGTTGACACAATTTCTGACCCGCACCGTAATTATTACTTATTGTGTCAACAAAATCTCGCCAATTCATGAAATTACAATAAAGCAATTCAATATATATAGGTGCAATAACGGTAAACAATAATATTCTATGTGTCACACACAAAATGAATTAGGTATTATCTAATTAAGCCCGTGGCTGACAAAGACTTCACGTGTATAGTGACAAATATTTCAAGTTACAAGTGCGAATCCCGACAGTGCCAATAAGTTTTTCTGAACTTAAGTACTTAAGTTAAGTTTAAGAACTTAAGTACAGAGATTAATCTCACCACGAGCTTAAGGGTGAAGAAAAACGTTGAGAACCGCAAAACCTGCATACGTTTGTGATGAGATTCAAAGCCGTATTTAGATGTTATTGACTCTCAATCACCTTGACACCTATTCCTCATAACAATCCCTTGAGGTGGAAACCCTCCTTGCAGTATGAACATTGCATTACACATACACACCCAAAGCACTCGCTAGAAGCACTGCCAGTTGGCAGCCTTCTTCTGGTGGTAGGTACTACTCCAGTGCCTGCCAAATGTTTTTTTAAAAGGTCTCCCTTTGCACCTCACCTCTCATTAATGAATAAATAAATGACTGTCAACCGTATTGAATTGAGTGATGTAGTATCAATTCATCAGTTTGCACGAGACTCGGCTTACCCTCAAATAACCGGTAGCACTAATTAAAATTGGCTTTAACTCAATCCGGATCAAATTGAAAGCTTAATTAAAAGTTGTCCAACAATTTTCCATATATTTTATGAAAGTGCTATCAGTTTTTCATCGCGTTGCCGCTGAAAATAGTAGATAAAAAGTCATACTATAATCGGTTATACAAAAAATGTTTATATTTTGAGAACAGTATTTAGTCCTTAAAATATTACTATTATTATATTTATATGTGTGTATTACTTGCTTCTTTGTAAGCATATTAAGCCTTCTAAACAAAAATTAAAACGTAGGATGAAAATGTTCGAAGCTTAAAAAGTGCAGCTTTTATTGTGCTTATGTCAAGCTAGTTCATGTCCAATGTTTCCACAATATTCTGGGTATGGTACGATACACGTCTTTTACCATAACTTTTAAACTTTTAAACGGCCTTGACGGCCGTCTTCCTAGACTGCGAAACTTGATTTCGCGGGTTCGATTCCCGCGGAGGGCAGATATTTGTGTGATGAAAACAATTTGTATCTTAGCCTTGGCTGGCCTATTATTTATGTATAGATTACAAGTTAATATATCGTTGCCTATTTACCATAATATAAGCTTTGCTTAATTTGGTGGTATGCTAATAAAGTATAAAAAATTAAAATAAAGTATCGCTGTTCCATCTAGTTCACATTGCGACATCGTCATTATAATTAAGTGATATAAAATAACGGAGTTTCATAAGTGGTACAAAAAGCCGGAGAAGAAGTGACGTTGACCGATGGTGTGGACATTACCCAGCTGCCATTAGTCGCGGGGCACAGTTAAACCATAAACAGTACATAAAATTAAATGTCGCAGAATAATTTATATATAAATATATTAAATTCAGGGCAGTTTAATTTAAGACACTGCAACCGTCTAATCTTCTCAAGGAAAGTTGACAAATCAAATTAAACAGAGATAGATAGTACGCACACATCCACCGCCAGTGATATATTTTAAGTGCTAACATGACCAATGGCGAGTCCATCGCCGTTATTCCAGCACGACCATACATACGCTTTTAAATTTCTTCTCAAAAGAATGCAGGATTCCTCTTTATGCTTTCCTTCATCGTAATACTCGTGGTGTGAATCTCTGCACTGTACAGCAAAAAATCATTGTTTCTGTCGGGATTCAAACTTGCGATATTTGTGTTGCATGCAGCTACTCGAACCACTACAAAGCCACAATTGCTTTGCTGGTACTACGATGTTTTATTAATATTCTTGACAACGTGTCTGTGGTACCACAAAAAATTTAAAAAGATAAGGTGACAAAATTGTAATTACTTAATTGTAAACTTCATAGTACTTATATAATGAAATTGCCGTCGACCATAAAAAAAATTGAGAGTCAATTGGACTTTGAATACTGAGCATTTTTATATATAAGCAGCAATATTAATGGTTGTGTACAGGACCGAGTGTCATTAATTCACTATTTCACTTTTAGACTAAGCTAGTTTTGGAAATCGTACGAATTGTGTGATCCATTTTATGTGAAAACAAAGTGTATTCATTAGGTTTCTCATACCTCTTGTTTGTGCGTAAAGTAAACAGGTTTCTTAATAAGACTTAATAATTAACTCCAATTACCTCTTTAAAATGATGTGATTTCGTGATGATATGTATGTTATATTTATTATTGTCATAATTTTTTGTTACATCGAATAACCTCTTCAAATATAAATCGTGTTTGCTATAGGTATTTGGTTTAAATAACAAACGTGAATTTGTATTATAAGCCATAACGAATGTTAGTTAAAAATGACAGAGAAACAACTTTGTACTCATCTACCCTCATAACTCACAAGCCATATGAAAACACAATACAAAACTTACAACACTAATCACAAGTATACAAGAGAGACTTTACTGACTGCATACATTTTATGGTCACCGAACATACTTACAAAACTTTATCTTCTTCAAAGCTTCTTATTTGGATGAAAGTTGGAAAATAAATAACATGGTTCTACCATGATGTGTTTTCGCCATCATTATTCAATGGTGTGAACAGGATAGTTTTATCAACGTCATGTTATACATATGATCCCCTATACAATATTGATTTTTAATTAAAATACCTTCACACAAGGGTCCCCAAAGGGGTAGACAGAGGTCTAGTCACACACACCCTATTTTAGCTGCAGGTATATTTAACTAGGTGCCGACGAGACAGATGGCGAATTCATCGCCGATTTCCAAACACCACTATACATACTTCTTTGATTTTATTTCTCAAGCGTTTCCAATCGATTTTTATATTTACCGTAAATCTCGCGGTCATTAATCACGATCACATAGGTTAAAAGAAAGCTCATGTATCCGGCCGAGATTCGAACTTACAATCTTTGTGTTGCAAATGTCTGCTCAAACCACTCGGCAACTAGGGCTGTTATTGATTTATGATTGCAATAACACGTCATAGTAAGGCCTTTGGTGTTTTCGTGTCAGACCTTCTCTCGCATCTACTAACACCATCCGTCAACGTCGTAAGAATCACTCCACTTGTGTAAACAGCCCCTTACACTATGTTTGCTGGTTAAAAAGCATCGCTTACTCAAGTGACAGCGTCATTACGATGTGTATGTAAAGTTCTCGGGACTTACGATGAATCGTTAAGAAACATATTTAATTAGTGTCCGTGTAGTGTATAGTAGTAGTGGCCGTGTGGTTCGAGCAGTACGAGATCGCAAGTTACAATCCCCACTGTACCAAGTGTTTTTCTGAACTTAAGTACAGTGATTAGTCACACCACGAGCTTTACGGTGAAGGAAAACATCGAGAGGAAACCTGCATACTTCTGAGAAGAAATTCAAAGGCGTATGTATAGTCGTGCTTGAGTGACGGCGATGGACTCACCATCTGTCACGTTGGCACCTAATATACCTCTAGCGGAAAGGGGGTGTGTGGGTATTACCAATACACCTCTGCCTACCCCTTCGGGGACCCTTGTGGGAAGGCGTGAGGATATTATTATTTATTATTATAAAAGTAGAAGACTAGTGATACAACTTAAAAGTAAATAACTGTACGACATTTTCAGACCAATAATTCTGTATTATTTACATATGTTGTAAAATAGAGATACTGTTTAATGGTAAACGGTTGCCGTAGCCCATATATGCCAGCTATTTCTCAGAGATATAATTCTCGTGATTTCGCCCGTATATTAGGTCGATTTTGTGTTTAGCTCTTAATTGCCCGTAGATCATAAGTTATTGGGAATTTTTATAACATTTTCGGGCCAAAATTCTATTACGTACTTCTATAAGTTATTTTAAAGTGCAAGAAAGCGTAAAGGCGATAATGTCGAAAACGATCGTTCGGTGCCGGACTGTTAGCTAGCGATAATTTATATTTATGGAATGCTGATAGTTTTCTCCGCTCCCGCTTTGCCTACTTTCCTATTAAACCTATAATCGTATATTTGGTGCAAACATCGTGGTAGGAAATTAATATCATAATAAATTCGTGACATACAATTTAGTTTCTTAAGAAAACAAGTTCCTCATTAGTAATGTTTGTATTCCCCACAGTGGTGAAAACAACTCTTGGAAATATACGGGTTTCACAAGTAAAGTCATACCCGGCTTAATTTTTCTTTTCATGTGACTATTTTTGATTTCTTTCCGCGTAATCTGTCAGTGATACGGCAAAAATCAATTTCAGTATTGTATTTCATAACTGCTTATCAAACTTGTTAAAATAAAGTAGAATTTGTTTTATTAATTCCACTTACTATTTTAAAACACCTTTACAAACCAATAAATAAAAACGCCCTAACAAGAAAAGATTTTCAAATGACATATATTAAATTAAAATAAATTTTGTCAATAAAACGATCACACTGTTCTAATAATAACATCCAATTAAACTTAGTTATAATTAATAATGTTTCGAGTTGATTATTATTAAGGCTCCAAGTATTATTTCAGTACACAGAATCCCCGCAAAAAATCTAGTATATATGATACATGCCCTATTCAGGCGGCAAACTAACCAGACCGGACAGTGACGTGACCGCAATATGGCCCGCCGCTCTAAATGTTATTTGAAAATGATGTAATTGTAGAATCTTAAACATTTACATACATACATATCATCACGCCGAGTCCCTAACAGGGTAGGCAGAGAGTATAGAGCGCCAATTCTCTCTAAGCTTACATACCTCTTTTACTTTGTACACATTAGTCTTCTTCACACATGCTCGCCGATTTAGAGTACTCTTGACGTTCCCATCCTTGATTGGCCGATCGATTTGATCTAGGTTCGCTTTGTATATCTGTTTCGTCAATTCTTTCTTTACTCATCCTTTCTATATGTTAACCCAAATGAACGCGAAAGATATATTTTAGGTGCCAATGTGACGGAAGGCAAGTCCATCGCCGTTGAATTTGACGCCTTTGAATTGCTTCACACACGTATGCAAGTTTCCTCTCGGTGTTTTCCTTCACCGTAAAGCTCGTGGTGTGACTAATCACTGTACTTAAGTTCAGAAAAACTCAATGGTACAGTCGGGATTCGATCTTGCGATCTTTGTGTCACCACCAACACTCTGTGTGGCCACCACGGCTATTTTACTTCATTAAAAAATAAAAAAAATAAAAAAAAAAAACAAAATTAAGTGTGTGATATTATATCCCTCTGTGATCTATGCGTTTATATTCCTGGTGTGGAGACATTATATGATCTATACAAATAAATAAAATTGAAGTGTCTGTTTGTAATATTAAAATAATCGCTTTTTACTAATTTAATTTGCTAATGAATATGCATATCGCATATATATAATGAAAATCGCATTTCACACAAATCACAAAATGTCTGTCTATCTGTCTGTCTGTTTGTTCTAATTAACCTCTGATACGGCTGGACCGATTTTGACGGGACTTTCACTGGCAGATAGCTGATGTAATAAGGAGTAACTTAGGCTACGTTCATTGTAAGAAATTGAACAATAACTTTTAAGTTAAATTCCACGCGGACGAAGTCGCGGGCACAGCTAGTAGGAAATAAAATTAGCCAAACCAGTTGAAGAGAAGCTCTTTCATACAATTCAATTTGTGCATGTATCGGAGTTTCAATTCTATTGGAAGTCCTATACATGCAGACTTTCACAAGTGAATAAAATCGTGCGAAGTGTAGTTAGTTATATAAGGTAGAGTCCCGACTAGTATATCCCGCGGGGATACGTACGCGATTTAAACGAATGCCGTGCTGTGACACGTGTTGTAACGTGTGAATGTGACTTCACCCAGCAAATATTGTATCGAATTTTATTTGAACTTCTAATTTGAAGGAAAACATCGGAGGATACCTGCATACGTATGAAAATAAATTCAGAGGCGTATGTGTAGTCGTTCTTGGGTTACGGCGATTGACCCGCCATCTGTCACGTTGGCACCTAAAATATATATATCTGGTGGAAAGTAAATGGTACCTACAAACTGTAATGTAACACGCTATTCAGGACTGCTTTGCATTTTTATCACGAAAATTCAATCTTCGAATATAAAACAATTCAGGTTTCAATATTATGTTTTTGTTAACGTGAATAAATTTAATGGTACACAGCATTTGTTTTTTTAGGCTCGTGTGTCCCATGCAAATGCTTTGTTGAATGTGAAAATTACTCCATTTGCTTAACATTAACTTTATTTTTCCAATTGTGCCTTTATATCCTATCCTATTCTCACAAATATTCCAACCTCATCTGCAGTAGGCAAAATAAAATTTTAAATACAAGTTGCCAACGTGCCAGATGGAAAGTTCTTCGCTTTTTCTCAAGCACGATTGTACATTTCTTTGAATTTAGTCTTAAATTCTCAATAAATATCAAAGTCTCAACTCGATGTATTTCTTCACTGAAAAGCTGAAGGTTTGATTCATCAGAGTACCTACGTTACGTACCACTAGCACAGTCGAGATTTTAACTTGCAGCTCGAGCCAATCCAATAACACGTCTGTACTTTATTTCTAAGAAAACAACTTCAAAATCTTCATAATGGTTACTTTAGATTCGCAAAGAATTTCATACGAAGATTTAATTTACGCCTCTGTGAACATACTGCCAAGTTAACAAGGACCTTGCGTCACTAGAATTGCGATACGTCACGAACTTCGAAGATTTTGGCAACAATTTTTGCTCGCAATATTATTTTATACATTAGGTATTTTAACTATTGTAGGTAGGTAGGTTAGGTATTTTAATAATTACGTATTGTAACTTTTTATGCACATGACAATATTACACCTCTTGGCACGTCTTGTCCAATTTTTTATTAATATTATAATATGCTCTATCCGCGGGTTTTGCTGCGTAAAGATTGATTTCACTGGTGGATTTTTTCACCATCAAAAAGCTATCTCTGTGCCAAATTTCATCCAATTCCGTTCCGCATGAAAGTGGAACAAACATCCTCAATAACTAACTAACAATAAGTTGGATATCAATTAAATAATGGTTTCTATTATACACACATACAAACTTGCAATTAAACACAAACACATACATAATCACACACACACACACACACACACACACACACACTTTATCATGCCCTAATTCAATAATCATTGATCCTTGGTAATCTAAATTTCACATTTTTCTTTGTCAACTTAGGAACTTTGTAACACCTCTTTCTGGAGATGAATGTTAATGTCTGTGACACAGATTTGTACTACTGCAAGCATTATCACAAATCTATTTGTAAATGTGTTTTTCTTAAGAAATAAATGAAAAATATTAATTTTATTTAATCGCTTCCTTACCGGGCAATACTTTTATATTGTCCATCGTTCCATCGTATCGGTAAAATTAAGTGATTTTTTTATATTTCTTCTCAATTTTGGAGTACATTTGATACATATGCCATTTAATTATTATACAAATAGGAATCACTGAAAATAAACACGCGTCTACAGAAACCATGTACCAATATCTAATTACTACCTAGTTAATTTTCCACATCAGTAGCCGTCTAAATTCAACAACGCGCCGCAAATAGTTGTGGACACAACATAATTGCAATCTACATTGACACCCATGAATAATGGAGAATTAGTATCCAAAGCAAGGTTTATTAGAATAAACTACTTAATGTTCACGGTCTCCTACCAGGGTTGCGGAAAGAGTACGAATAGGTGTACCAATTATTTTGTCGGAGATATATTTAGAGGAGATTTATATTACTGAGACACGAATTTGATTTTTTTCCTTATCTCGATGTTATAAACCAATGAAAACTTTCTCAATTGAAGTACAGTGGCTCATCATACAACGATGAAGATAAGCTACGTGAAAAAATTAATTCTAAAAAAAAAAACATTTGTAAAGAAAGTCATACCTTTAAGTTCCCTGTGAAGTGTGGGGGTGGGTACAGCACTGACTATTCCGTCAGATACTCTTAGGTAACCGTCAAGATAAATAAATCAATAACCTTTAAAACCCTAATTAATTTCGTGAAGATATCCCGACCGTGGCAATTAAATCCGACTATGTGGCAAGCTTAATTCCATCCTACCTACTGACAATTTACACAAAGTAGCTTCCCAAGTAATATTATTAACCCAGAGCACACACATACAAAACCAAACAAATAATCATGGAGTACGATAATTAAATGCGGTATCAATAACAACGTGAAATTATTGGCTGCCATTTCGCCCAAGCTTCAATGAAAATAAAGCCACACCACACAATAATAAATTATTATTTAACTATAGAGAAGCTCGTATTGCAGTTGTTGGAATAAAGGGATACTTCATTTTTTGGTTTTGAAAGTACAGAGAAGAAACACATTTAATTACAATACCCCCTGTCAGTACTACCTCTAAAACAGCTGAGAAATAATGCCACATAAGTCACAAAGAAATTATTAAGGATATGTTTTTGAAGTGTTTATAATTTATTTTAAAAGAGTCGTGGTGGCTGTGTGGTTCAAGTAGTTGCGTTCAACACAAATATTGCAATTTCGAATCTCAACTGAACCAATGAGTTTTTCTGTAACTTAAGTACAGTGATTAGTAACACTACGAGCTTTACGGTGAAGGAAAACATCGTGAGGAAACCTGTATATGTACGTTTGAGAAGAAATTCAAGGGCTTATCAGTATCAGTATCATTAATCAAGCACGACTATACGTGCTTGATTTAAGGTGATAGACTAGTCCATCATGCATGTATGTACAGATATACCTACTCCTTCAGAGACTCTTGTGGGAAGGCTTAAGAATATATATTAAATATTATTATTCTTTGAATAGACAGCGCAGAGTTTACTAATTATAATTATTTATATAAATCGATGACAATAGTATTATATATTAATTAGAATAGAGCTTCAAACGACGTTACGACCCATCTGTTCGAGTTCTCCATATATAGATAATTTATGACCCGAATGTAATGTCTATTCAAACATAAATTATTTAGAGAGCTCAATTTGATCTGTGTCACCTTTTACGAGCATATTCGTAGTTATGAGGGTTCTGAGGGTTCAGTACCAAAACGTACATCCCTTTCAGTGTCCATCAGTGTAATATCTGTCAAAACTTATCTTATCCTATTGAGAGCTATTAATGCCGTGATAGCCGAGTGGTTCGGGCAGTTGCCTGCGACGCAAAGGTCGCAAGTTCGAATCCCGACTGTACCAATGAGTTTTTCTGAACTTAAGTACAGTGATTAGTCACACCACGAGCTTTACGGTGAAGGAAAACATAGAGAGGAAACCTGCATACGTCTGAGAAGAAATTCAAAGGCGTATGTATAGTCGTGCTTGAGTAACGGCGATGGACTCGCCATCTGTCACGTTGGCACCTAATATACCTCTGGCGGAAAGTGGGTGTGTGGGTAAAAACCTCTGCCTACCCCTTCGGGGACCCTTGTGGGAAGGCGTGAGGATATATAATAGGCCGTAGTGGCGTGTGGTTCGAGTTGCCTGTGACACAAAGATGGCAAGTTCAAATCCCGACTGTACCAATGAGTTTTTCTGAACTTAAGTACTGTTATTAGTCACACCACGAGCTTTACGGTGAAGGAAAACATCGAGAGGAAACCTGTATACGCCTGAGACGAGTGCTTTAGTAACGGCGATCGACTCACCCTCTGTCACGTTGGCACCTAATATATGGTGCGATTTTTAATACATGTATAAAAATAAAGTGATAATGCTAACTCAATAACTGTATTTAAGTGACAAATGCATTCGAAGGTAATTTGATTTTAAAAAGGTTGTATTCGCTGGAAATCTTACTGAAGGTTTTAAGCTATTCTTTTCGTAAAACTTGTAGGGTAATCTACACAAAACAGATGAACGTCAACATTAAACATAGCTATATTTCGTCATATAATCTGTAATCGGCTGTAGCTTGAATGTACACACTGCGATAAACAAAGTGAACAAACAAAGGAACAATCGAGTAACTTTGTTCATTTCAATTTGTGAACAAGTCGCAGCCGCAAAGGCGCTCTTCAACTTTAACTACAGTCACTAAAGTTCGATAAATTAGTATTCTGTGTCACCACTAGTGACTTAATGATAATTAATTTAATGCCCGCTTAATTTACTTGGAGTTCAGACTTAGTACCTATTGCACACGTATGTTGACGTACTTTTCGCGGGATCGCTCTAATATAGATCATAATTCCAAACAACTTATACAATATTTTACATAACATCCCTGTTGAGTCGTCGCGTTTCAGTCTGAGGAAAAATAAATTAGTTAAAAGTCACATTTTATGTCTTTGTTGGAAACGTGCCGTGTAGTCGAGAGAAGTTGACGGTATGAACAGCCAGCTTGGTTAGCGGATGAAAACCAAATGTACCAACTTATTATGTTACTTTTTTTTATTTATTCTCGAAAAGGGGGTCAAAAGAATTCCTTCGCTAGAAAAGTTTGAGGACCGTCTGTACTTGTGTCTCAATTCTAAAATACAATCATACAACAGGACAAGTTTAACCCCATTCTAGTCAAGCTTCGAAGTTGAGTTTCCTCACTACATGTAGGAATTGACATTATTTCTCCAACCGTAACGTGTATGATGTCGAGCGTCACTAATGGGGTGTGTGTGACGTCTCACTTGACGTAGTTCACGCTGACGTAAACTGTATGATAGATAATAAAAAATATGTGAAAAGTATTAGAAAGTTACAAATGAAACCTTTTCATTGGTCAAAAAATGTTTTATGTTATTATAATTGTCTGCTTTTGGCTCAAAGTGTATGTTCGAAATGAGAGACATTTCTTGTTTACTATCTAAGCACTGCCTTGCCTTTTAAATTTTATTAGAAGAAGTCAGATAACAACAGGAAATAAACACAAACTCTTAGGAACTCATACGGTTGCGATAAACATGTAAAAAAAGGTCGTGTAAACTATTTCAAATTACCTGGTTAAAGTAAAGAGATTTGCGAGCTCATTTTGTTCACAACACAAACTTTCTACCCCGATTTTTGAGAACATACGAATATCTGAATTATTCCAAACGAGTTATTGTAACGAAATTTGCATTTTGTATGGTGTGAAAATCTCATATGATGATTCCGCATCTACTCTAATATTTCAATATTATTCCAAAATCTATTCGTGTGTTCTATTCAAATTGTGCAATGCATGGATTTCTCCTTGCTTTCAAAGTAAGCACACCATTTCCAAAAGCGGTCTGGAAATGTTCACATTTTAATATGATTATAAATTGTGAATAAAAATTGTGTTCACAAACTATTGGATGTTTATTCTGCCTGAAGAAAAAAAAACGATTAACAGAAAAACAGATGTATTCATCCCTAATGAAAAGCTATAAGTTCTCCAAACGCAAATACTTCACGCGTTTATCTATATATATAAAAATATTATGTTGGTTTGTGTACGCCTCAACAACTCAAAAAGTTCTGCACCGATCGAACCGAGCTGAAATTTTAGCATGATATATAATGCGTATCAAGGATTGTTTTTATATTTTTTTTGCATCAGTTACATATCCACAGCGAAGCGTGGCAAGGTACAGCTAGTTATTTATAAATATTGAAATAAAACCTTGTGACATTACAGAGGGCGCATGTTTAAAATAACTCATTAAATATTGAACATTTTTATGAATCTAGAAGGCTAAAAAGTTTTTGACTGCCATCTGCGTCTACATTTCAATAACATTTTTAAGCTATTAGATGACAAGGGACAGATTTATTACTCAAAATAATGGTGCTAATTGTAATTTATTTTTTTAATGTGATTTTCAACAAGCGCTGCCTTATTTAGTTAATAAGAATAAATATTCTTCAAGGTACTAAATTCGAATCTAATAGTTTTACACATCAGTCAACACAGAAATATTTTCGCTTAAAGTTTTCTTTGAAGTGGAGGTGAACAAATTGGTTTTTTAAGTACAAAGGCCTACATAGATGTATCGAGTAAAATTAATCCTACCTAACTATGATTATGTACCAAAAGCCAGGAAAACATTTTGCTTTAGACATTACATAATTTTTGACACTTATAAAGTGTTACCCTCAAGACAGACAAGCCTGAAGTTAACTCACAGTGTGGCAAGCAGCCAAGCAATAACATTTCCGCCCACATAACAACACTTGGCAACAAACCCGTGTTGTGCTAACTGATAGCACGGGGTGGCACGGGTGACTAAACATCGCCGTTAACTAGCAAGTGATAAACTATTTATAGTGGACAGTTTTACTGTTCAAGCCGTACTGGATAAAAACATTTTCAGCCTATATCCATTTTCACTGGAACACTCACATCGAAATAAGGTTTCACAGAATTTGGTAGGTATTTGAAACGAAATATCTGAGCCGTGGTGTCCGAGTGTTTCGAGTAATCGCCTGTCATACAAATATTGATTGAATCTCGATTGTACCAATGAGTTTTTATTAACGAGTACAGTGACTACTCACACCACGAGCTTTATCGGTGAAGGAAAACATCGAGAGGAAACCTTCATTTGTTTGAGAAGAAATTTAAAGACGTATATGTTCGTGCCTACGAAACGGCGATGGGCTCGCCATTTGTCCCGTGCGTTAGGTGTCACATATACACCTCTGCCAATTGCTTCGGGGACACTTATGGGAAGACGTGAAAATAGAAAGAAAATTAAGTAGAAGCAAAATAGTCTCCCAATAAAGGTCACGTTCCAATTTATTTTGGAAATTGATTTATCAGTATTGGAATACTTACCTTAAGATAAATACCACAAATTGACCTAGTCCCAAACAAACAAAGTTTGTACTATGGGGACGAGATAATAATAATTATTATATGAATTAACACATACGACATCCGAAACTTTGAGAAATAGTTGTGTTTTTCATGTATGCTTATCTTCATCTGAAGAAACTGAATTAACGATTAGCTGATAAGTTTCGCAGCCAAGGCCCGACCACTAGACTAGACGGTCGTCCGTGAAGAAACAATAAAGAAATACAGAGTATTTCAAACTGGCGCGCATGTATGTAAGGATGAAAGAATAAATATTAAGCAAATTAGGTCTCTAAGTCAAGAGTGGAGTGCTCACTTCGCTCTGTTTATATTGAGACGGACTTGACGTGCCGATTTGTGAGTGTGTTCTTCCTTTCATCAAATAATGTAATGTAAGAATGTTTTAGTTTCATTGTCTTCTTTCTGACAGTTTACTATGAATCCAATTTGTCAGGAATGTCATTTGAAACCCGGAAAAGGATATAAGATTATTTTCATCCCTAGAGTGTAAGATCTGAATTGGTGTATTAGGTATATAAATATATTATATACATATCTATTTCGACGTACCTAATAGATTAACGCACTGAATGGTAAGTGCCCAAGCACCTGTTATATCTTGAAGATAGCTTTCAGTGAATTATTTCTAAAATCCCACCAACCTACGCCTCTTTCAAGAATTCATGTGAATAATGGCGAATGGCCGTCTGGTCTAGTAGTTAGACCTCCTGAATGCGAAATTTGAGGCCACGGGCTCGATTCCCGCTAAGGGTAGAGATATTTGTGTGGTGAACTCGAGTGTGTTTTAGATATCCTATGCGTTTATGTATATATGTATCTATAAAAGTAAATATAACGTTGTTTAGTTACCACAACACAATCTTGCTTAATTTGGGGCTATGTCAATTTGTGTGGAATTTAATATTTTTATTTGACACATATTTAAATTTAATAACGCGTTCAGTAAATTAGATAGAAAGACAAAAATTTTAAAAATTGTATATGTACCGTACCTACATACATCCATATGCATTTAGTAAGAAGCGGTTATTTTAATATTACAAACAGCCACTCCAATTTTATTTATTTGTATAGATAATCGGATTAGCAGGTAGTTCCTGAGATTAGCGCATTGATACGAACAAACTCTGCGCTTCATGAATTTGGTATGGACTAAATTTAATAACATTTTCTTGGATCATTTAGAGTTGTTATTACGACTAAAAATATTCTGTTTGACAACACATTCATCACAATGTTTATATTTGCTCTCCGTCTCTGAGTTTGATTTATGATGTTCAAGCCACATGCATGCGTATAGAGTGTTATATTAGGCTTAAAATGATTTCATCTCTGTATCTTATTATTAAGGTATGCAAGTCTAGAGAGAACTGGCGCTCTAATCTATCTGCCTACCCCGTTAGGGACCTATCCTACTTATCTTCACACCTTCCCACAAGGGTCACCGAAAGGGTAAGCAGAGTTGTGTAAGTAATATCCGCATATCCACTTTTCATGAGAGACATATTCTAGGTGCCAACGTTACAGATAGAATGAGATTTTTTTCTGGAATCAAACATATCCTATATGATAATCCAACTAATACTCTACCTCAGCACCAAATAATAATAATAAATACCTTGGGACGATTCCACACAAATTGATCTAGTCCCAAATTAAGCAAAGCTTGGGTTATAGATAGATATATACATAAATACAAAGGACATCCAAGACTAAGGTACAAATACTCGTGTTCATCAAACAAATATCTGCCCTCAGCGGGATTCGAACCCGCGACCTCAGGTTTTGCAGTTAAGAGCTCTCACCACTAAGTCAGACGGCCGTCGAATGTCATCCAGCTCCGTGCAGTAGTAATTGCGTGAAAGAGTAACTAATATCCTCCCAAATTCGCATATATAAAAAATAATAGCAGCGGTACTATGGCTTATTTACGCCATATTTTCCTAAATAAATGATAACATGACTATCTTATGGAAAAAATCCGTAACATAGGTATATAAATTCCCTTTTACGAATGTAAAAGTTAGATAACTTCCAAGTGACTAAATGCGCGGAGTGATAACAACATAACAAAGTATATATAGATGGCATTTATGAACTTTGATTTCTTACCCCTGTTACCAACTAGACCTTCTTCTTGTAAAACTTACAGCTTCGATAAGCCAACATTCATTGAACTGACAGAACATTCCCCAGTCGAAAGCTATTCATGTTTTTTGTTAAGAATATTTGGTTTAATATGTGTACAATACACAAAATAGGACGGGAACGTCAACTCGAAACGGCGAGCATGTACGAAGAGACTGATGAATGTGGACGAAGCGAAAGAGGTATATAAGTCCAGAGAGAACTGGCGCTCTACACTCTCTGCCTACCACCTTAGAAATAAATAAATAGGGATTCGGCGTGATGATATATATGTATGTACAATACATAATATACATGTTATGTAGTTTTTCCTACTATTACGAATTGGATACCACTTGCTACCATATACGTTTGAAAAGAAATTCAAAGACCGATGCATGACGGAGCTTGAGAAACGGCGACAAACTCGCCATCTTTAAGTTTGGTGTATAAAAATATATAATATAATAATATATCCTCTCGCCTTCCCACAAGGGTCCCCGAAGGGGTAGGCAGAGTGTGAGTAATACCCACAAACCCACTTTTCGCCAGAGGTATATCAGGTGCCAACGTGACAGATGGCGAGGCCATCGCCGATACTCAAGCACGACTATACATACGCCTTTGAATTTCTTCTCAGACGTATGCAGGTTTCCTTTCGATGTTTTCCTTCACCGTAGTGCTCGTGGTGTGACTAATCACTGTATTTAAGTTCTGAAAAACTCATTGGTACAGTCGGGGTTCGAATTTGCGATCTTTGTGTCGCGGGCGCCACAGCTTTTAAAAAATATATAATATCTTTAATATAAATGGTAGGCAGAAGTGAGTAGTTATGCACCTAAATACATATTATATATCTTCTTCAAAAATGTATTGCTTCTATACAGTTCAGCCTACCCTTCACGGGAAGTCGTGAAGAAGCTAATGAATAATCCATCAACGCCAATCTTTAATAGGTTATTGGTAGTAACAGCTGCTAACCCATGAACAAGAGCTAATCAAATGAAAGTAAATATTTCAGCTACTTCTAATATAAAATCCTTAATCTAATAAATTATGCAAGTAGTTCGTCAAACCATAATAGTTAACGTTTAAGTTTGATAAACTTATGTTAAATTATATTGTAGCTCAATAAAACCCTTTTCTGGGCGAAGAACGCACCGGAGGCTTATATACACAGAAATGCATCAACTTCCAAGTAGCCTCTACGCTTGATCAAATGGGATGTACCTACAAGGGGTCGCAGTTCGTTGATTTACGTGGAATAATTTAACCTTACTTGTTGTGAACCTTCGTTAAGTTTTCCACCTAAGTGTTTGTAGGTACGTGAACATAAATTTATAGATCGTTATAAGGTTTGATTAATTTATTTCAAATGGGCAACCAAGAATGCATTTAAATATTTAATAATAAAGCTAATGGTACAACTACTATACAAATATATAAGCTTCAATAGCAGGTATAAGCTTACATTACATTAATGTTTCAATCATAATAGGCACAAGTTTGAAGACATAAATCATCATCATAATTATAATTACGCGAACGCTCAGGCTGTGAAATGAGCTCCCCGTTGAGGTTTTCCCTGGAGAGTACAGCATGGAGTTCTTCAAGAAGGGTGTGAAAAGATTCCTGCAGGGTCGGCAACGCGCGAGTGATACCCCTGGTGTTGCAAGCGTCCATAGGCAGCGGTAGCCGCTCACCATCAGGCGGACCGCAAGCTTGTTTGCTACCTTTGTGGTATCTATAACGCTAATCTCTAGACATACATTAGCTCTTTAGCTTCGTCCACATTCATCAGTCACTTGATACATGCTCGCTTATTTCGAGTTCTCTTATCGTTCTTATCTTTGAGTGTCTGATCAATTTCATCTTGGTAGTTGGAACGTGGCCTTCCTTTGTTTCTCCTTCCGCACTCTTTCGTATTGTATACCTGATTCGCCGCATAAATGTACTCGAAGAACATTTAAAGAAATCATCAATTATTATTTTTTATTAGAATTAATTGATGCATTATAGTAGACAGCATGTGCCAAAGCTCATCAAATTCCTATAAGTAGGTTTAATACAAAGGTATTCTACTCCACCATTATTCAGTATTCAGTCATGAATATGCATTCTCCATTTACGCAAAACAACACTTGCTATTAACTAAGCTTTCGTAGCGTTTGAATGATTTAAATACGTGCTGCGACATTTCTATTATGAGGGTTTCCATACATGCTAAGTAGGTATGCTTTGTACTGGTTTGTATACGTTTGCCACAAGGGTACCCGCCTAAATTCGTAGAGGTGTAACAGCATTTCGTTCTGGATTAATTCAGGTTCTAATTAGACAAGTGACGAGAGATGATCTCGTCATCTCTTATATGTTGATAAGGACAATTTTTTTGTACTAGCTTTATATCATTGATAGGTTTTCCTGGAATAGTCCATATTATATTAGTACGCTAATAATAAATCTTTGTGCCAATTTCATCCAATTCAATTCAGTCGTTGTTGCGTGATTGAGTAACCAACGTTATCATAAAGTTTCACATCTAAAATAGTATTTAGTGCTTTTTTAGGCTTATTTTAGCTTATTCCCGCGGCTTCGCCTGCGTGGAGTTCGAAAAAGTAGACTGTATTTTCCTGCTAGAATCGGTTCAGCCATTATGCTTGAAAGTGCAAATGACTTAATAATATTAGAGCTTTGATTTTTTTGGAATCAAATGTATCCTATTTCTTTATCCTAGGTATAAGCCATCACCATTGCAACTTTCAGCCAAATCGGCTCAGCCGTTTTTTCGTGAAAGAGCAACAAACATCCAAACGTCAAAATTTACAAACTTTCGCCTTTATAATATAAAGTAAGATTGTTTGATATGTTCTACTAACATATCTTAAAATCTGATCTTTTGATTAGACGAATGCAGGGTATCGCTACAAGATTGATTTAACTTCACATTTCTATATAATGGAGTCAGTTTTCTTGTAATTAAACATGCAATTTTGGTTTAATGTGTGTTGTGCCACATGAGTTCCTGCATTACGCTGAGATAGATAATAAACAAGTTTATAGTTTCAATACCTATAATCCTATCTTCTGTAAAGACTCTCGTTAAATTATAGTGCACATTTTCTAACATCTTGTTTACGGATACTTCAGACCTTTACGATAGACTCTAAACTGAGAATTGATAAATAGGTTTTAAGGTATGTATATATGGAGGTCTTGTCTTGTCTAGTTCCCAAAGTAAAAGCTTTAAGCTATTCAGCTTTCTTGGATAGCACAACGCAAGCTACCTATATTTGTAATGGCAAGTTGGAACGTGGTCTTCCTCTGCCTCTTCTTGCACACACTTTCGCTTCGTATATCTGTTTCGTCATGTTTTCTTCAATCATCCTTTCTATATATCCAAACCAACGTAACATGCCTTTCTTCATCTTTACAATCACAACCTCGTTCACGCCAGTTATTTTGTGAATCTCTTTATTGCGGATTAGACCTTAGATCGTTACTCCGCACTTTTTTGGAAGAGATCGCATCTCGCATTATTTTTGTGTTTGTAATATATCCTAATTTAATAACAGTCCTAGATTGAACTAACATGTTACAGATTCCCATAGATTTAATGCTTTAGATGAATAGAAAAGGTGAAGTATAATTACATGGCTTACGGTTCCCCAGAGGAATCTAAAAGCCTGTACACTTTCGGGAGGTAAGTAAACACGTTTATCCAATTCGTTTATGCTTAGCTATTTAACGATAATTATGTATTAGAGTACTTGATACCGGTGAGTAACACATCGAGAGAAAACCTGCAGCCTGCATATATATATATGTATTTGTGTGAGTACTACCTATACACCTCTACGCCTACCCCTTCGGGAAAGCGTGAAGGTATTATTATATATTTTCGGCGCCAACGAGCCAGATGGCGAGTCTTTGGCCGCTACTCAGTCACGATTAAACATACGTCTTTTAAATTTACTTTCACACACATGCAGGTTTCCTCTCGATGTTTTCCTTCATCGTAAACGTGACTGAATAACCATCAGACACTGGAAATCGGCCACCTACGCACAACACGGCCACTCCTTTTTCTTGCCTTTAAATTTCCCATAATGGGATGAAAACAGACACCAACCGAATAATGACAACTTATAGAACACTGTCATATACCGATTACAATCATCAGAATTCATAAGATGACGCAGGCGACCACGATATCAATTTTATTAACAAGTAAACATTTTGCGTCACATTACACAGGAAATATATGGCGGTGAAAGGAAGGATTATAAGGTATAGAGATACAAAACACGTCCCAAGCATGCACTGGGCTCCTCAACATAGTACAAAAACATTTGCAGTATCTCATTACCAATAGACACTACGTCATTACTTACTGCATAGGTTTATAAAGTAAGCATATATGTAAGCATTTACTCAAAAACTGTAAGTTTGGATCTTTTCAGACTAAACAGCCTAGCAGATTATTTTACTACTAAACATGGTTTGGACAATTACAAATAATACTAGCAATCACTTATAAATCGTAAAAGAAGAGTAAATACAATATTGCATATGTGTAATAATTAGGATGTATGTACCTATATACTCGTACTTATTAGCTACTGCTACTGCAATTGTGTACCCGCCTCCAGTTTCTCAGCATAATAATAGCCATTATTATACCTTCAGAACACAAACAATAAAACACTGTCGACACATTTTTACGCAGAAGATTCAACGGTACGGGACCATTTATTATAATTTCCTGGCTAAATACGTTCTGGTAAAAACATAAAAACCTTAGTAAATTGTGACAAATTATTATGTCTGACCCAGAGGGAAAAGAGAGACGGCATTTTTTATTAATCGGCTATGAAGACATAGTATGTAAAAAATAATTTTAAGTAATTGCCTCGAATTTATTCAAATATATTTTGAAAAATATTTTGTCAAAAGTAGCTGAATATCAGCCTATTTGTCATAATAATCAACTTGAGTGGAGCTATTATCCAAATTGTAGAATTTAATGCTTTGTATTATCCATTACCCATTATACGTTTCTGCTTCAAGTAACCACGTTATGTTAAAAAGTTACATCGCTTCTTTATATTTTAGTACTCATTTAACGATAATTGTGTAATTAACGAAAAATGCCGTTAATTATAATTGATTGACAGAATTATTATCTATCTTCTATCCCTGCTTATGTCTCCATGGAATGTAAAAATATCATCACAGAAATGTGACGGATATTGGAACTAGGCTATACAGAGGAGCTGCCTGCCACGAAGCTCTGGAATAAACTGCTTGTAGAGAGAGGACTAGGAAAACTAGGAAAGCTCAGAGTCTTGAATTTCTTTATGAGATTTATAAGACTCTGAAGAGGCTGTGTGGCGAGGCTCTCTCTAGTTTATAGTCAGTAGATTTCGTATGAGATATTCAGAATATTATTATTCCTGTTATTACGTATGGCAGCGCTCTCTCAATGAGCTGTAGAAGCCTTACTCAGCACATGAGCACAACTGAATAAACACTACACAGAGATAATGTTATTTCGCTTCAACATTCCATTAAGGAAAAGTGGGGGGTTATATAGCCATAGTCGAGCAGTTTCGATGTTCAAGGGCCAATTATGCTTATTTTGAAAGAATTTTCAAACTGGCCTAATTTCGTGATTCTCGGACGGTAATTTGTATGGTTCAGTTGACTGCAGTATCGTTAAGGGAAGCAGTAACTGGTAATTTCGGAATCAAAGTGTCATTAAAAAATTTCCTTCTGTTAAAGTTATTTTCCCGTATCCCGTCCCCGTTAGACTCATTACCTCGTCTGAAGTTTCATTTGACTCATTATCGTGACTAAATACAAGGAAATCGTAATAAAATTTTCATAAAAGCAGAACGAGGCGAAGTCCTGTACGCAGGGGACTATTATCACGTCCCAGCGTTACTTGAACTGAATCTTAACTGGTTATTATTATATGGATCTTTTGCTTTAACGGCTCCTCGCAACGGGTCGCAGATATTTACTGATATTCCCATCAAACTCTTAACTTCTATTGACGCCTGGTACTCTTAGGATCCTGTTTGCATTTATGAGAATATCATACATACATACATATCATCACGCCAAGTCCCTAACGGGGTAGGCAGAGAGTATAGAGCGCCAGTTCTCTCTAGACTTACATACCAATTGCCGCCATTTTTGGTTGTCCGCCCTTTCGAAATGCCACAAACCTCTTTCGCGGCGCATAAAATGCTGGACTTAAGGAACTGCCAACAAACATCGACACTCTCAAACACATCTTTCGGGGGACAGGCTAGCTGTTCAGATACCCTTTCTTGATATCTGTCTCTTATAGCCGCATCTTGAAGCCTCCAGCTTTTGATGCGGTCTGCGACTGCAGAACAGGGACCTCCAGCACGGGATCACCAGCCCGCGAACAGACCTCTTATTCTAGTTATAACTAGAAAGTGGTCCGTTCCCAGGTCGGTTCCCCTATACACCCTGGTGTCCATCACCTGTGTTCTGAGTCGCTGATCTATTAGAAACAGATCTATCATGCTTCGCTCATTTTTCCGTTCCCATGTATACTGATGAATCCTCTTGTGGTCGAACATGGTGTTCGCCACAAAAAGATCTCTCTCCATGCATACATCTAATATCAGCTTGCCTGCCTCGTTCACTCTCTTATCACCATTCTTGCTGAGTACTGCCTCGTAATCCTTACGGGCTGTCCCGACCCATCCATTCAGATCACCACAAATAATCAGCTTTTCATTCCCTTCTTTCGTCTCTAGAACATTACTCACACATTCTCAGAACTTATTCAGGTCGCAAGTGTCCGCTGAGGCCACCGGAGCATACACCGCGACTAAAAAAAGTCGGGTAAGGCCTATTTTAAAGCGAGCCCAAATATGTCTGGGGCTCACCGCATCATAACTTATCATACATTCTGCCAAGCGGCTGGATAGTAGAATTCCCACTCCCTGGCAGGCGTGCTCGGTGTTTGCCACTCCTGACCACAGCACTAAACTCCCGCCCGGGAGCTCGTCTACTCCACTACCCTTCCGCTTGGTTTCAGACAAGCACACAACATCTAACTCGCTCTCTGTCATAACATAGATCAATTCGTTCATCTTATCAGCCATACCTCCTCTTACATTCCATACACCCATCCTACACTCCACTCCACTTCCCGCCATGAGGCACTCCGCGTGATGGGTGGCGGTCCCCATCGCCGCACTGTGCTGAATTTTTCGCACCAGCGGGGACGGACTGGTGCGCGTCGCCTCGGGGGCACGCCCTAACAGCCGTCCGGCCAATGCGCATCGAGTGGAATTGCAGCCCTCTGGGCTGGCAGGAATCGCAACGTGCACGCTTCCACTGGGATCCCCAGTTCCATCCCCACTTCGTGTTGAACCAGCCATGTGTTTGATTAGTTCTTTCAAAGCAGAATGACGTATGCTCTGGTAAATAATTCATCAGTGCTCTTCATTTTGTTACTTTGTGACCATTATGTATTATGAATGATGCTGAGATTCTGAGTCCATTCTGAGATGAGTTCATCTTCAACATAGAGTTCTAAAATATAAATAACTCTAGCTAACTAAATAAATGTATAGTACATGTTTGTAAATTGATGAAGTGATGATAGGTATGCGATAAAACTTAAATCCGGCATCAGTAACGTTTACTGCCGATGGCGCTCGAAGCTCGCACGCGGCTATAAAGTCTGGACGGTCCATAAAAAATATCCATAAACAGGATAACTCATCGATAATAGATAGTTTCGCATTCGACTATACGCTTTTATTATCAAAAATATTCAGTTCATAAAAGCTGTGTTCGATTAAAAGTAAAAAACCTGTAATATTGTACTATTTTTTTATTTCTCATATAACATAATTAATTACAATATTACATACATAAATGATCAAACAAAAAAAAACTAATGTTAGCTAAAATAATATTCTAGCACCCTTACATGAATCATAGCGCAGTGGTTCAGGTAGTGCCCGTGGAAGCGATCGGCCAATACTCGCAAGATAAGTTGGGGCTGGCCCGCACCCTGCGTATGTATAAAATATAATCTGCCTTGGTTACGATTAAGTAACTTAATGATTCATTTATAAATACACGCAAAGTTTTAAAATTGATTTGCAGAGATGTAGACAATGTGGTGATTGAATACCCATTGCCACATATATCACAATCCGAACGATTTAAGATGTCGAAAAAGAAATAGATAGAGAAAGATCTCAGTCCAATAACTTCATAAATTTTACAGAAAATCAGGATGGGATATTGAGTCTGAATAATGCTAAACTCAACATTTCTTAGGAGAGGCTTCTAACAGGTAGCTAATATATACTAGTGCTTGTATTTACTTCTCAACATCCTTTTATTACATACAACCGGTAATAAGGCGACCGGTAATATGGTAAATGGTGCCATGTCGGCGTTGATGGGCAGCAAAAGTCTCAGCAAGAATGTTCGAGTTGCTGTCCACAATGTGATATTGGTGCCTACTTTATTATATGGCAGCGAATCCTGGGTATGTCAGAGGAAGTATGAAAATAGCTTGAATGCAGTTGAGATGCGATCTCTTCGAAAAATGTGCGGAGTAACGATCTTAGATCGAATCCGCAATGAAGAGATTCGCAAATCAACTGGCGTTAATGAGGGCGTGATTGTAAAGATGAAGAAAGGCATGTCACATATAGAAAGGATGACTGAAGAAAAATTTACGAAACAGATATATAAAGAAAAAGCTCCTCCTTCCTCTGCCTCTTCTTGCACACAGCAAGAAGAGGCAGAGGAAGGAGGAAGACCACGTTCCAACTACCTGGATCAAATCGATCGGATGCTAAAGGACGGGAACGTCAAGAGTACTCAAATCCGACGAGCATGTATGAAGAGACTGATGATTGTGGACGAAGCAAAAGAGGTATGCAAGTCTAGAGAGAACTGGCGCTCTATACTCTCTGCCTACCCCGTTATGGACTTGGCGTGATGATATGTATATATGTGTATAACATCCTTTTAAGTTCTTTATGAATGGAAATTTCAATATGCGAGATAAAGAAATTGCTCAATTAGTTTATGCTACGTCTTTGCCAAAGATAGGCAAAATGTTAAACGGAAATATTTTTTTTGACATGTAAATCACATAAGAAGTTTGCAAAGCTATATGGTTATTTACCGTTACTAGTAAATGAAAGAAATATTGGATTAGAGGAAGCAATGAAACAATAAATGTATACAAACAATTTATTCCATCTCGTTTTCTGTATTAACATTTAGGTAGACATCAACAATTTCTTATGTTACTTTTATAAAGAGGGAAAATATTGTGCGATTCAGAATATCTTAAGAATTTCCTTACAAACAGTCTTATTATTTACAATTGGGGAAAAATTACTTTATTCTGTTTTATACTTACGTAATGACAAAATTCAAAAAAAATCAAAATTCAAAAAAAAATATATTATTAGCTATCCGATTACAATTTCTGATAACTTATACAGAATTCTAAAACAAACGTGATAATTATTTAAATCATCCGGACTAATAATGGTCAACTAAAAAAAACGATTAATAATTATTTATATTCGACAAAACTATCACAAAATATTAATTACATTACTATTGACTAGATACCTAGTTAATATTACAACATCACTAATATTTTCAGTACTTACTTATTCATGAAATATTTTTTACCTAATTATTATAAACTATTTCATATTTGAAATATATATACATGCATATAAATAGTCGCCATTTCAGTTATTAGGCCACAAAATCTACCTTCTATAATTTTGACACATTTCATATCATATTTATACATATTTATTAAATTACAGAAATAAGACCTGAATCTACTGGTCCACGTAGACTTAAATGGATTGCTTCTCTATTTACCCACCAAACAACTAAGTATACCTATGTACAGAGGATGGTTTTGACGCGCACTTTTGATAGCACTGGTGTCCATGTTCCGGGGATAATTCCAAATGAACTACATTCACCGCTCTATCAAACGTCACCCTCGGAAGTCATCGTGTCAACGTCACTTCAGTATCGCTGGAGCTTCTAGAGCTCTCTTTGATTACATCGAGCTCCCGATTAGATAACGAAGAATTTCTTGAAAACTTATGAGTAGCACTATAATCACTTCTTTCCTCACTATTTTCACGGATACCACCATTATAGTCTTTGTTTTCATCTGAATCTTCATCACCAATATCGTTTACTTCAACTTCCAGCAAGTTGACATTATCCTTTAATCCGAAAGCGTTAAAACTCCTTTCTTGGCTTAAGCTACGTATTCTATCCAGATTGTTTTCTAGCGTCTGCATTCCATTGTCCATTGGCGAATCCTCAAATTTCCAATGGATATTTGAATTAAAATGCTCTACGCCTGGATACATTCCTATACTATTACTTCTATGCCCGAAGACCGGACAGTTTCGGAACTCTCACAATTCCGGGTGCCTTCCGTTACATGTTTTGTTGAAATTGCTTTCATCTAAACTCAAATTGGACCTAGACCGTCCATACTCTAGGCCTGGTGTAGGTCTAAAGAGGCAAATATCAGAATTCTTTAACCTACAATGCCTTGAACAAGATTCTACTTGAAACGCTGATCTATCTAGATGTCTATAGTCTGAAGGTCCGTAACCGTCAAAAAATCTTGGGTCTTGTTTACAAGTGCCGCTTGGGCATCCTTTAAAGGACCCTGAGCATCGATGAGGATCTCTATGGCAAGCTTTTTGTATAGCATGAAGCGAGGATGAAGAAACTGTTCGTTCTAGAATTTCACCCCAATATTTTTCACCAAGACCTTCGAATTCTCCTTTTGAATGCAAACCGTCAGACGTGCCAGGAGATCCACAGCAGCCTGTAGGCTTTTCATAGCTAGGATACGACTTTGATCTGCGACAACATACCTGTTGGAAGATAATGTGATATTATTTCATAAAGTGAAAAATGAACTAGTTAAGTAATTGTGAGTATCTACTAAACTTACATAGTATTGTATGAGCTCATTACTGATTCTTCTAAAGTGACTGTTCAGTAGCCAGTAAAGGAAGGGGTTCCAGAAGCTATCACTCAACGCCAACCACGTCACGATGAAGTCTAAGGAAGGTGGAACCTGGAGAAAAAGTACAATAGCAAATTGTTTTATTTAGGCCTTTGCCCAGTACTTAGAAATCAAGGTTTATAAAAAAATATCTATTATATAGATCCTTTGATATATATTTAAGTTGAATTAAAATATTATATATCCTAATTTTGATTTTGTATGTATATACTATAACGAAGGTAGAAAACAACTTTGCGGCCCACCTAGTGGTGAGCGGTCACCGGCGCCTTAGGACGCTTGCAACGAGAGGGATATCACTCGTGCGTTGCTGACTCTACAGAAATCTCTTCACCCTATATACATGCAATTTTCTCCTGAAACATTTGAGTATTCAAATTCGATGGCTACCTTGCATCCAGTACACGCAGCAACCACTTCTTGTATAGTGGCCGGTGTAACCATAACTATGAATCCTAGTGACATGGCGGCCATAGTCCGTGATGTACTCACGCTGTGGGGTCTGACCGGGGCTTGAACCTGTTGCCAAATGAAAATTATATTGTGATTGCAGCAATTATATGTAGATATATGCATCCATAGATATATAATATATTCTTAGTATGTTATGTATAAAAAGAACACCAAAATTTTTCTGTTTTTTTAAGCCGTTTTGAGAATATCACACCGCAATTTTCTTGTAATATAAGGAGGTTGTACACAAAATTATTGTGGTACCTTTATGTAACGTTAGCTGAACTCTCAGATAAAAAGTATAACTGAGAGTACTTCTAATAATCTTGGTAATCAATACAGAAAAACTCTAGCTTCGTTCTGGAAAAATGAGAAAACTACGCTTCGGAAGTCATATAAGTTAATTGCCAAAGTTACGATGATTGCTTTTCAGAAAAACAGAGACTTCATTTTCTAGTTTTGAGATGTTCTATTGTTTTTATTATCTGTTATCCAGTAGAAAGATAACTTTAGCATAATTGAAATTATGTTAGATTTTGATAAAATTGCAATGCTCATTATATACAATCAATAAATTGTATGATGTGATGTGTAGATATGATGTGTTAGAATGTAAAATAATTAAATTTAGTTAAAAAAGGATTAAGATTTCCCTTGGTTATCTTTTTTCTGGTTGTCATGAGTTTCAACTTTACAGGCTGAAGTAAATTTTCCTATTCACATATTTTGCAAGGATTGTATCTCTCAGAAGAAAGACGATAAGTTCATCTCGCAGGAGAGATTTTATGAGGGACATTAATATATTTGGAAGCCGGTTGGCAGGTTAGCTCCTGAATAAAACGGTTGTAGATTAAATTCCTAAGAGCAATATACGATTTTTGTGAGATATGGATATAATATTATTTGCACCTTCATTTATATTATTTTAGTCGTTAACAAAACGAAGAGATTTAAATATATCCCAAATACATACATGACGTATATTTAATATATAAATACAAATATTACAGTTCATGTTGTCTAATAAGACACTGTGGCCTTTCGTTTTATTAGTTCCTTCGGGAAGGATACCAGATCACCAAGTAACACTTGCCCAAAAAAAAGATATCCAATTTCTATTATAATAAATCTGTCAATATCACTAAAAGCCCTTCCTCATCAAATAATATTCACCAGGGGGTTTATTAACCCGCGGCCCAATATCTGAAGCAATAAGCTTTAAGATAGTTTTCCAAAAAATATCCTGTTGTATTCTGTGGGGGCTTTGAGATTTTGGGATTTAATTTCAATAACTCGTTTTGCTTACATGTATGCTCTGTTTGGGCGATAAAACATTTGTATTTTTTTAAAGACAGGACAAAATTCTAATTGTGTCCTGTCTTTAAAAAAAATACAAATAAAATTAAAAAATGGTGTAACCTAAGTAAAAATAATAATAATATATCCTCACGCCTTCTCACAAGGGTCCCCGAAGGGGTAGGCAGAGGTGTATATATAATATAGATACACCCACTTTCCGCCAGAGATATATTTTGGGTGCCAACGTGACAGATGGCGAGTCCATCGCCGTTAACCTAACGTAACCTAAGTAATTTATATTACATCGATATATCGATTGCAAATAACAAGAGAATGACTTTTTTACCAGTTGCTGTCTGCTGCAGGATTAAAACAATATATGATTCTAGGGGGACCAAAGAGTTTCCTTGCCTACATACATTCATATATTCGTGCAGATGTTGTTATTTTCTAACTTTAATAATATGTGAATATTACCAACTACCAACAATATTGTATGGCAGCGAATCCTGGGTATGTCAGAGGAAGTATGAAAATAGCTTTAATGCAGTTGAGATGCGATCTCTTCGAAAAATTAGCGGCGTAATGATATTAGATCGAATCCGCAATGAAGAAATTCGCAAATCAACTGGCGTGAATGAGGGCGTGATTGTGAAGATGAAGAAAGGCATGTTACGTTGGTTTGGACACATAGAAAGGATGAGTGAAGAAAGATTGACGAAACAGATATACAAAGCAAAAGTGTGTGCAAGAAGAGGCAGAGGAAGGCCACGTTCCAACTACCTGGATCAAATCGATCGGACTCTCAAGGACGGGAACGTTAAGAGTACTCGAAACCGACGAGCATGTATGAAGAGACTGATGAATGTGGATGAAGCGAAAGAGGTATGTAAGTCTAGAGAGAACTGGCGGTCTATACTCTCTGCCTACCCCGTTAGGGACTTGGCGTGATGATATGTATGTATGTACCAACAATATTCATTTAAAAGAATGGAGTGTTACTGCGCAGAAATTAATTTTGACAAAAGTAAAAGTTATAAATACGTGACTATATTTTCAGTTAGGTCCCAGACAACATTTTGAGAACAAACTGTAAATTGAATAACGAAGTATATGGAAGCGCTTACCACAATTTCGTGTTCCCCGTGTAATGTTTTAGTGCAAGGCGGCGGAACCCCATTGTGTCTTGTGGAGCCCTGATCGCATTTGTTTCTATTCTTACTAACGTGGAAGCCAGACCCATAGCAGTACATTAGCGCCATTGTTGTCGGAAAATAGTAGGCACAGCACGATAAGATCCTAGGAAAAAAGTCGTTATGTAAAGAAAATATCATAAAGTAAACATAAACACTGCCTAGTGTTAAATTGTTTGAAGTCAATTTAGACCATATACCCTATAATTTGCTAAAATAGGTTTTCATTATGTAATCCGCTTATTGAAGAAGGCCATATGATCATACTACTACCCAAGTGGAGCGGATTAGAAATCATAAATATGAATTTGAGGAGGGTCAAACTCCGTGGCTCAGCTATTTATAAAATAAGATTTAAATATTTACACTCATTTTTATTAAGAATAATACAAATATATTTTATTTATTATTATTTTTTTAATATATGAAAATGTTAACAATAGAAGTAAAATTATAAGAACCTGAATGCAACCCTGGAATGAAAAACATCGCAAGCCATCAATCCAGTGGAGTTGAAATAATAGCCCGACCGAGGAAGCACCATAATGGCAAACAGTGATACTGACAATATCCAAGTTATGCTTATTACAAGCATACAGCCCTGAAAATAAATCATACATCATTCATCTTGTAAGTAAAATATTTGCTACCGTTATCAAATCATAATCGCTTGTTATGAACAAGGAACAATATCCCCAACGGGGTAGTTTTTCCCTCGTGGATTCCCTTGAAATTCTTACGTTCCGTCTCCCAACGGAACTACCCGTAATAAACTCATTCCCTAAGGAGTTAGCTATGTATTACAAAAAACAATGCATAGAAATTACTGTAGCCAATGCACTGCTTCTGGGCACCGCTACGTTCTTCAGTGAATAATGGTCCCGGGTTTCCAAAAAAATGTATATGTACTGGGCGATCGGTTCGTTCTTAAGGGTGCATACAATTATTCTCCAAAATCAAAGACTAAGAAAGGGAATACATGAATTATGTTGCTAGAGAATATTACTTAATTAGATATTAGTAAGGCTCCATTTTAGGAAAAATTTTAACGTACCTTTTTACTAGAATGTTTGTGGTACGTATTTGGATGCAGCAAATACAAATATCTGTCGATAGCCATGCAAACTAAGATGACGGCACTCTGTTGACTAACCGCACCTCGCAGTAAGGCCTGTAATAAAAACCTAAATAAATCCTTGTCAATCAAGTCACGTCAAAGATTAGAAACATTGTAGGAAATCTAAATGACCGCTATCAAACAAAATACTACAAAGGGTGTTGAAAAGGAATTACAAGTCAGCGGGCCGAAGGACGAGCATAAGTTACAAAGATAACTTTTCCAAGAGAGCTTTTGCTCGGTCACTATTAAACATTAGCCTATACGGCATTTACTTCCACAGAAGTTTAAGGGGTTTCATTATTCGCGCATCACCGCCTTACTGGAGCGCCAATAATTACTAATTTGTCCGCAAATTTGTTCTTTCATAAACAATTGGAAACAACTTTTAGTTGAAAATGTTTTAACTTTAACTCTTGCTGCGTGATGTTCTTTTGTCTCTTTTTTATTGGTATTATGCAAAATTAATGCATCAAAAGACAGAGTAAAATTTCTACATCATCATACAGCTAAGAACTGAGCTCTGGTCGAGCCCCATCTTTCTGATCTCCATATACATCTTGATAGACACCTTTTTTTGACAAGACTTGTGTATGTCAATCTCAGTTTTCTATTACCTCTCTATCCCTCGAAGTTTTCCTTAAAGATATTTATTTGTATTTCCTTAATTATATATAACATTAAGGGAGAGCTGTGGTGGCCTAGTGGTTCGAGCATTTTCTTGCAATACAAAGATTGAAATCACGAGCTTTACGGTGAAGGAAAACATCGAGAGAGAGAGAGATAGATAGCACATATTATATAGTTAAGTTCTTACAAAGTTAAAGTACATTTTTAAATATATATTTATAAGGAAAACCATATATTTAAAAATATAAAAGGGGCCCACAGGTATCTGGATCAGGGTCTAAGGTTTCTTATTATTCTGATTATTTCAAACAAAATATTAGCAAAGCTTTAAGTAATTCTGCTCATTAAGCGTTGCCAGGGAGTGTTTATCCCAAATATAAGATTACTTTAAACTTTGTGTCACAATCTAACAACTTTTTACCTAAGTGTAACTTTGCTCATTTTCTCCTCGTCGCTTGTTTAAATAAAGTTCGCTCGCAAAGGCTTCATAGCTTCGGCTAACTCTAACAGTATTACGCCTATTTCCTTAGTTGTTTCCATAAAAAATCCCTTATTTTGTTTTCGAAAATGACATATTTAGGTTGACAGCATTGAAAATAGTGATACAGCACAATTTGGGCATTGTTTTGTATTGAACACAAATTTATTTTAGGGAAAGTTCAAGAGGAGAACAAATTACCACGCCTAAATTTTAAGGGGAAAGAATATATTGACGTTAACTTATTTCCTCTGACAATGACTAATTGAAGGAGCATAATAACTCACCTGAATCTGACAGAATATCTCTCCGTACGGCCAACACTTGTACAAGGCTGGCAGAAGAGCCACTGGCGCTACTAGGATTCCAGTAAATAGATCGTTTAGGGCGAGCGAGGTTAGCAGGTATCTTGGCTGTAACATATTGACATTTAGGTATATAAATTACTCGACGACATTGGTCTACTTGTTTTTTCCACAATGGGAGTGTATTTCTCTTAATGCTTTTTGGTAGTTTCTCAAAAACATGTTATTTTCCCTAAAGGTGTTAAATATTTATCTACGTAAGTTACCACTCATTGCTCTCAGTATGACGTATAAATACGGAAGTCTGTTATTTTCTCGATGATAATTACACGAACGAAAAATATGATAATTTTAATTTTGTTAGACAATTAAGTGCCAGTATATTAAAACGGTTATTCAAAACTGTTTCTTAACCTGAGTTTTGATAAAGCATCGATAGTTCTTCTGTCTCGTATTTGTTTCTACTTATTTTAGAAAATTTTGTTTTTTTTATTAAAAATTGGATGAAATAGCAAGTCACTTTCCTAGCAAATCATATGATATAGAAATCATTAAAACCCAATAATTAGCATTGACATCACGTAAAAGCTTTCAAAAAATTTAAAATTAAATAAATGTTTACCTGATTTTCAATATACTTGATGTATCTCCGATTATTCAATACACATATTAATACCAGATTGCAGAATACAATTGCCATAGACAGGGCAAATATAAAGAACGCTTTTAAAATATCAGCAGGTGCTGGTAAAGAAGATGGCCAGCCCTTTCCGTTGAGCCAACAAGAGCTGTTAGAAAGAGACGGCGCTATGAGCAGGGTGCCCTTGGTCGAGTCGAACATAATCGGCGCCCGCAGACAGCTGCACACACTTCACTTGAATTATACATTTAGATCATGTAGATACTGTACACTATTTGCAGATTTTTCTCGCTCATTCACAAGTACTGATCGAAGGCCTAGGTACTTTTATTGTGAACTTCTTCATAATTCCTCGTCGAGGCAGCATGCCTGGAGCCTGAAACAATATAATAGATTACTTTTCACTTCAAAGGTACTTGAATCTGTTTAGAGATGTACGGAGAGACTGATAAAGTGAAGTCTAGAACTTGTGCTCTCCTCTCTCTGCTTACATCGTGAGCGAATCGTCATGATGATAATGCTATCGCTATAAAGTAATAATGCTATCGCTCTGCGGGTGATGTTTTATTCACCAAAATGACAGATGGCGAGTCTATGGTCATCTTAATATGTATATATATCCTCACGCCTTCCACAAGGGTCCCCGAAGGGGTAGGCAGAGGTGTATAGGTAATACCCACACACCCACTTTCCGCCAGAGGTATATTAGGTGCCAACGTGACAGATGGCGAGTCCATCGCCGTTACTCAAGCACAACTATACATACGCCTTTGAATTTCTTCTCAGACGTATGTAGGTTTCCTCTCGATGTTTTCCTTCACCGTAAAGCTCGTGGTGTGACTAATCACTGTACTTAAGATTAGAAAAACTCATTGGTACAGTCGGGTTTCGAACTTGCGATCTTTGTGTCGCAGGCAACTGCTCGAACCACTCGGCCACCATGGCTCTTAATGCATTCGTTATTAAAATTTATTTTAAAACATAAGCAGTTCCTTTCTCAATGTTTTCCTTCGCCATAAATGATGATGTGCTAAACCCCAAGTAAGTTGAAAAACTAAGGCTCAAGCCTGTCATCTGGGTTTTTTATGTTATATGATAATAGACAAATAAACATTTAGCCATAATCAAAAGGGGAATATTTTAATTAAATATAACAGGACTAGTTTAACAAAGTGTGTTGATCTTGGAAATATTGTTAAAACAAATGAAATGAAAACTACGGAAAACCTGATTCAGGCGATGAGTCCCAGTGCTTATATATATATAGCGTTCCTCGTATACTAGACTGCTAGGTCTAATTGAATTCAAACACTTCGACAAAACCAATTTGCCAAGGACCAGACCAGTCGCGAGATATAACTTTTAAGGAGCAAGAAATTCTTAACCCGCTTCAGAATTTAAAAGGAACGCCGAGAAATTTCTAGTAGAGATATATAGTTAGCGAAGCGTGCGTGACAAGACACGTCTTAAGAATCTTTTCTAGATATTTTTCCGGTGAGAACTCTTGTATTGGTGCCGAAAGCAATGTCAATTTACTCGAGGAAATAACGTCACGGACTGAGGTTAAATATGAAGTAAAAAATTGCAGGATGGGTAATTTGGATTGTCAAAATTAGGTAGGCAGAGGTGACGTCACAGCCACAAACCTAAGGAGCAGTCTCTGCTCAAGAGCTGTTTATATCAGTGAAATTGTCGAACCTAATGCAAAATTACTTCACTTTCTTCCTGTGTTCTGGAAAGCTAGTAACGAACCAGCCATATTTAGAGTGCCAAGCATTCCACTATTATGGCAATGTCTATTTGTAATTAGTCTAAATTAGGAATCGAACCCTGACATTCGCATCCTAAGACGACATGCAATTTGAAAACCATGCATATAATAGCTTCGGCCATGGAGTCGATATAATGGGACATTTATTTCCTTTTGAATCCCCTTCATATTTTATGGGACACATTTATCTTCTTTCATCTCTATACGTAATATGTGACTTTGATCAGTGCGAAGTTAGCCTCGCTAGATACCAGGAAGTAAATTTTACGACGGCAATAAAATTGTTTTGTTTGTCGAAATATATGTTGCGTAAGCGTGGTGATAAACTAGCTTATATCTAAGACGCCATTACCCGTTGTAAGCAAAACTTATATATATGTAAGCAAAGCTGACATGACATGAAAATATCGAAAATGTTCCAACATCTTGACGAAAGCAAACATCTATTAGTCTTAGTAAAATATTTTACAATTTAAATATATAATTATTTTTTTTAAATAAATTATTAATGTATGTACATATGCATAATAAAAGCGCCTAAACCGCCTTATAAGGCAGACATGCAAGAAAAGTAGATGATTCCGATTTTAGTTATTTTATATAAATGTTTGCTATATATTGTGTGGTTAACGAGTAAATTGACTTTGAAGATTTGTGTTCAAATGTGATATTTAAGCTAAACCATAGTGAAATTTATAAAGTTTTAAGTTAACTTTTTGGGCTTTTTATATTAATTTAACTTGAATTTTATAAATGTCTATATTATCCATGCCAAGTTTAGTCTATGAGCTAGATTCGGTTACGGCATATATATCCTCGATCGCAATGCTGAATCAGATCTTAATCATATAATAATAATAATATATCCTCACGCCTTCCCACAAGGGTCCCCCAAGGGGTAGGCAGAGGTGTATAAGTAATACCCACACACCCACTTTCCGCCAGAGGTATATTAGGTGACAACGTGACAGATGGCGAGTCCATCGCCGTTACTCAAGCACGACTATACATACGCCTTTGAATTTCTTCTCAGACGTATGCAGGTTTCCTCTCGATGTTTTCCTTCACCGTAAAGCTCGTGGTGTGACTAATCACTGTACTTAAGTTCAGAAAAACTCATTGGTACAGTCGGGATTCGATCTTGCGACCTTTGCGTCGCAGGCAACTGCTCGAACCACTCGGCCACCACGGCTCTTAATCATCATAATCATATTATAATCAGTCAATTATAATATTTAGATATATGGCAACACAACATATATTCGGTATTTTTTCAGAAAAAATATAATATAAATATAAAATACAGATTTTTGTTACACACTGTGTAACTGAGGAGATACACTAAATAGTAAAGATAGGGCTATAATGAAAACGTTTAGCTGTCTATATACCTGTAGTTAAGGTTACTTAAAGTTGTTACAATACGTTACGTGGGTACCTACAAGAACTATGTATGTAGGTACCTCTGTGAACATCTCATAAAAGCTATTGGGAGTTTTCCTCTCAAGGGACCTATAAATCTCAGCGATTTTTTTATGAGTCTTGACTTTTGGCTGTGTAATCTGAGGCCATAAAATTTGCTGCAAATGTACTAAAAACCGTCGTTGATATTTTTTTTACGCGCGACTGCTGCGATTTTTCAAGTTCACGGCATAAAACAGGTTTATAGTAATATTTTCTATGTACCGATTTGGTTATTTATACTACTAAAGAGCCGTGGTGGCCGAGTGGTTCGAGCAGTTGCCTGCGACGCAAAGGTCGCAAGTTCGAACCCCGACTGTACCAATGAGTTTTTCTGAACTTAAGTATAGTGATTAGTCACACCACGAGCTTTACGGTGAAGGAAAACATCGAGAGGAAACCTGCATACGTCTGAGAAGCAATTCAAAGGTGTTCTTTGTCAAAAATTCGTGCTTGAGTAACGGCGATGGACTCGCCATCTGTCACGTTGGCACCTAATATACCTCTGGCGGAAAGTGGGTGTGTGGGTATTACCTATACACCTCTGCCTACCCCTTCGGGGACCCTTGTGGGAAGGCGTGAGGATATATACATTATTATTATATTACTACTGCATATTATTATATTACTACTGCAGTTATTTATCTTACCAGCTCTGCGTGAGTTAAAGCTGTTCGGATTGGGATTGAGAAGTAAATCTCAATATAACACTATAACAATATAATACCATAATGCCCAGTATAAAATATGTTAATAACTTTATTTACTAACATGTTTATTTTGTTTTCTATTAGCGTAAGACATAATTTTTTCTGAACATAACGGTGTAGGAAAATGTAATTCAAGGTCCTATGTATAATCTTACTTGATAACAGCGATAGACTCGCCATCTGGCACCTAAAATCTCCGGCAAAAGTGGGTTTGTAGAAACTACACAACACACCCCTTGTAGGAAGGCGTGAAGAGTTGTTTGAACATATATTGTCTCATTTTGATACAAAAATAAATATAAATAACCCAATCTTTTTTCGGATTAAATTTATGATATATTTTTGCGGGTATCCTAATTAGTATCATAAATATGATAGTGATTGTTAGGCGCGCTTTCACGTCTTAACTGCTCAACAGGCCATCATTAAAATCTGTTTACATGTATTAAAGGTTCAGTACAGCAAAGACTTTGTTATACAGCTAAAACAATTTGTTCAATTGGGATTTACAACTATTGGCGTTTAAATCTATCGCGCTTATAACGTCATAATATATAAAACGCTTTATTATCCCCTAATAATCCACTGTCACACCTCTAGACACACATAATATTTCCACCGTATCATTTACCATAGTGTTTGCACTGTCGCAATCGTAAAATCCGTCTCTTACGCTCTGTCGTACTCTCAATTCACCGATGATAGCTTTCAAAAATTTCCGCTGAATAAATCGAGTCACTGGCGCACTCTAAATTTATTGAATCTGCTTATTTTAGGGCAGTTTCATTTATTGTTGTTGCTAAAGTACTATTTTTGTGTTCAACAGTAGTAGCGGCTTCTATCGAAACCACGATAACACAAATCGGATATTAGGAAAGTTTTGGTGGACTAAGAATCTTTTGTCTCCTAAAGTGCAATAAACATATTGTGTATTCAATGTGTTTTGGCAAGGTGCTTTCATCAATTTACGAATGTAACATTACATCCGGATCCGGACATTCTTTTTTGTTTTTCTTAACATACCAATTGGAATTGATATCACATAACACGGACCGATCAGCATATATCTATCAAAGGATGTGGGAGTTATGTTATTTATATTATTACCCTAGAGATCGGTCGATTTTTAGTAAGTAGAGATATTATATATTTTTTAATATACAGTGACTATACCTGGACTTATAGAAAGGCGATAGTTAGATGGTAAAACAATGCGAAAGTCTGTGGAAGAAACCACCACACAAATAAGACCACGTTCCAACCGCCTCATTAGATCAATCTAACAATCCAATATGGGAACGTCAAGATACAATAAACTGGTTAGTATGTACATATGTATGTGAATAGCAAGTACGGAGGTAAATTTGAATGAAACGAAAGTGGTCTACAAGTTTAGAGTGGACTGACACTACTCTATCTGCCCTGTGAGAGACACGGCTTGATACACAATAACGTGTATCTTCACGCCTTCACATTTCCCTCCAGATATACGAGTATATACGGGTATGATATGGTGGGTCTGTCGTTGTCCCTGAGGCATATCCTTTTCACATACGTCTTTGTAATATAATATATATATATATCAGTATGCTTAATCTTGTCTTTGTTTGCCTTTTTGTTAGGCGTCAGCGTTAAGTTGCAAAGGATTGGGTTCGAAAGCGGCCGACGGGATATTTTTATGCCAACAATTTAGTGAAACGTAAAAGTCAAAAGTGTTAAGTTACTGCAAAAACATTAAGCATCATATAATACTATTTTGTAGGGAGACTGGCTTATTTTAAACACAATATATTTTAGTATTCTAACAAGGCAAAGCCTGTATTGAGGGAATCGATGGAATTAATGATAATATAATATTAAATTGTTGCCAGGTCAACAATGCGCGGGCACCCGACCGAGATACCCCTGGTATTGAAAAAATAGGCGGCGCTTACCGTCACCGTTACCACTTACCATCAGACGGGTGGCATGCTTACCATCCGAATGATATAAAAAAAAATTATGTCTGAATTCAATTTAGGTCGGTATAATTATGAGGTATTACTCGATGCGTCGATTGGGCGCCGCCCCGGAAGCTCGCCTATGGAAGCCGCAGCATTTGGCTTGAGCCGAACCACCCACTGCGAAAGTTATGGCCCCTAGTCACGATTCATTTACCCATTTCCTCTGCACTAGAGATTTTATTTTTGTAATCATAATATTCTTGCTTCTTTTACAAAGATTGGATTATTTTTCTGTGACGCTTTTACAATTGTTACGATCTCGGTGAAACAAACGAGGGCTTCTTATGAATTATTGCCTTCCATTCAATTTACGTTAGAAGCAAAAACCTTATTTTTATTCAGTGTCATATGAATACATGCTTGTTTGAAGATTCACGAGCTTTTATCGTTTTTCTATATTACACACTTAAGGAGCATATTAAATTATTCACATAAAATGCTGTTACAAAACATATTATAACACCGTGTCCCGCACGGGGAACAGGGAATAGAGTTCTCTCTTTACTTACGGACCTCTTCCGCTTTATCCACATCAGTCTCTTTATATTTTCACCGATTCAATTACACATCACGTCTCCATTGTTCCGTGTGATTAATCACTGTGGGGAACACGGAGATTGAATTTGCAATATTTACGTTGAAGGACACGTAAACCACTCGGCCACCAGGGCAAAATTGAAACTAAATTGTTTAATATCGCGAGAAGGCATCTTCCATTATGTTTCACAGTAATACAAATTCAAGAGACTTACATATAAATACATGAAATGGGTCAGGGATATGTCGTCCCATTTGGCTGCGACGTGAACTTAGCTCGGCCAAGACTGTAAGTGGGCGAACTTGCGAGGCTACGCTCCAAAATTATTCTTTCCAGCGCTCTTTGTGTTCCATATGTTCACTTTCGGCCTTTTATTAAACATAGCCTATGCTGATTAAAGTTCCTTTGTCATAACGCTTACAAAAATTCAGCTTTGGAAATTATTACCTATTAAAATACAGAAATAAGTCAATTATTTCTCAAGCAACAATATTCTATACAATGAAAACCTCATTGATTCTATATCATTTTGTCTCAGAGCTATGTATATGTTGAAGCTATGGCTCGCCTGTACTAGTAGCTAGAGATACGACTGTGACGTATCTTTAGCTATTAGGTAGATAATTTTGTGCTAACATTAATATTTGTATTTGTGTAAAAATTGTGAACAACATGATTCTGCGTTCTAAGTTAAATTAGTTAAATTTAATTTCGGCAAAAAAAAAAGCCGTGGTGGCCGAGTGGTTCGAGCAGTTGCCTACGACACAAAGATCGCAAGTACCAATGAGTTTTTCTGAACTTAAGTACAGTGATTAGTCACACCACGAGCTTTACGGTGAAGGAAAACATCGTGAGGAAACCTGCATACGTCTGAGAAGAAATTCAAAGGCGTAGGTATAGTGGTGCTTGAGTAACGGCGATGGACTCGCCATCTGTCACGTTGGCACCTAATATACCTCGGCGATAATTTGGTGTGTGGGTAATACCCACCAAAAAAAAAAGCCGTGGTGGCCGAGTGGTTCGAGCAGTTGCCTACGACACAAAGATCGCAAGTACCAATGAGTTTTTCTGAACTTAAGTACAGTGATTAGTCACACCACGAGCTTTACGGTGAAGGAAAACATCGTGAGGAAACCTGCATACGTCTGAGAAGAAATTCAAAGGCGTAGGTATAGTGGTGCTTGAGTAACGGCGATGGACTCGCCATCTGTCACGTTGGCACCTAATATACCTCGGCGATAATTTGGTGTGTGGGTATTACCCATACACCTCTGCCTACCCCTTCGGGGACCCTTGTGGGAAGGCGTGAGGATTTTTTTTTTATCGATCGATATTTCGGCAAAATTAAAAAATTGCTATTGCCTAATGCATTTCGTAACTAAAATATTATCAAAAAAGATCCAACCACAACTTTTACCGTTACTGGCTTCTGACAGTCACTTTCGTTCGCATTCGAGTTGAAATACAGCACTAATACCACCATATACAAAAACGTGTACTTACTCACCGGCGGTGCATGTATGAAGGCATTGTTCCGGCGACTATGCACTAGATGAATTAAGGAAACCATTAACGTTCCGCAAAATAATCTACATATATCGTATCTATTAATGTTTATCCGTAAATTATCGTTGTAAATACAGGGTTAATTTACCCTCACACTAACATTTTCTTTTAAATTGAATTGAATGCACATATGTAAATGCATTCAAAAGAAAATGTTAATGTGAGTTACAATTACCACTGAAACACCAAAATTTACGACACATTAATTTTCCTGTGGCATTTTCATTCGCTTTGTAACATAACACAGGTCACGCAACGAGTAGCCCCGTAATCCGCCCCGACAGACGTCGTGCTAAGTTTTAATGTTTGCTAATTTTATGCAACCATAACATAAAATGCAACTGCCACTGTTTATTCCAGTATTTTGAATTCTTTGACCTGGTTTATGTGCCAAGACTCACAATGGTTCTTACTTTTAACTATATCATTAAAACTTTTTGCCTAAATAATGTCGATATCGAAGTAATATTGACTGTGATGAGCTTATATACATATATGTATTATATTATTTTAAGCAAAAGTGTGTGCAAGAAGAGGCAGAGGAAGACCACGTTCCAACTACCTAGATCAAATCGATCGGACGCTGGACGGGAACGTCAAGAGTACTCGAAACTTATATGAAGAGACTGATGAATGTGGATGAAGCGAAAGAGGCTTGTAAGTCCAGAGAGAACTGGCGCTCTATATTCTCTGCCTACCCCGTTAGGGACTCGATGCGATGATAAATGTAAATCGAAATATCTTTCTATATTGTACGTATTCGCATCGTTGTCTAGTCCCTAGTAGTTGATAGTACAAGTATTGCTTAGTCTGGGACTTTGATTAGGAAAGGATATTTTAAACTTCAAGCCTTCTAACAAAGGTCTCGAGGAGCTAATCAGAGATTCGCGGGATTTACGTAAGAGCTACGTGTCAGATGCTTGTCAGTCCATGTATTTCGGATATGACAAGGAATATGATTGAATTCAATCTTAGATAGTGAGGTATAGGTTAAGATATTAATGTACGGATATATGTAATCTTAGACGTTTGCAGATTTATACGATGTGTTCATTGTAAAGTTAGTAATGTGATTAATCACTACAGATCACTAGGATTCAAGTCTGCAATCTACTTTATTTTGCAGATGAATTCCTTAAGCATCCGACCACTATAATTAATTAACACATTTGTTGTCTTCTAGTGTATACACATAGATATATTACACTCGTTTACATTGATAGACGTTTCTGTTTGTAAATAATATCTGCAAGATGAATTTATATTAAGAGGGCCCTCAGCTATAATGATTGCACAACCAATTTTAAAGTTACAAACAAAGTTAAAAGGGCGAGCACAATAAAATGAAAAGTTACTACAAAGCCGAATTGCATTGGTTCAGTTGCACAATTCATTGTTATCGAACAGTCACTTATTTTTGCCAAAACACAATCACATCGAACAGAATTGCATTTCACCGCGAATAAAGAGCATGAATATCAACGTAACGGCCAATTTTCTGTGCTGTACTATAGTAATATCTTCCTCCAAAGCGATTATCTGGGCCATAAAGAGAAACTTCACAGCCGTACATTAAAGTTGGTCAGCTTATTTTCCGATCCCGTGGTACAGAAATTAGTAGGATCGCTTTCGACCCGCAAGTTTCATTGGAAAAACAACATTTGACACGGTCTGGTGAGCATATAATAGACAAAACCGTTTATAACTGGATCCTAATATTCCCGTTTGTATATTAAGGCGAAATGCCCGCTTATCTATTACTGGTAAATATCTATTTACTAAGGCCTTTGGATAATGGAATTTACTCTGTTATCATAAATCGGAAGCAAACGACCAATATTTGATGGTACCGTTTGAAGAATCCTTAATAGTCGTACAGGATGCTTCAAGAGATCACTAAAGCTTGATTTGTCTAAAGAAAAACCAAAAAAAAATCCCTGCAATTTCCTGTTCCGCTCCTATACGAATGCTAGATTGACAGTGGTTCCACAACTTCTATTTGAACATAAAATGATACAAATGGTACTTATGTTACCAATTGCCAGTTATTTGTACAAACTGATATGAGGTAAAATGTTGTCCGTACCAAAATATCACACATAAACTTTTGCAAAATTCCACATAATGTTCTTTTGTACTTTATGATGTTACCCCACAAAGTAGGAAACGACTAGGGATGCCACATTAAAAAAGGAATATATTTGCACAAATTGTCGGAAATTTTACACAGTGATTGTTGTAGGAAGAAATTATTATTATAAAGCAAAAACATACGTCTTTTTAAGCAATTGTCTGCATTTATATATCTGTCACCTTTTGTTTAATTTCTGTGTAAAATTAAATTTCGTGGAATATTGTATTATTCGTCAGTTGGTAGCCGAAACATCATATTGCAACCGTGCAAATGTCAGTAGATCCCTGACAAATCCCAAACAACTGGCAGCCCTGGATACACTCGACAAAGCACCCTACGTGCGCGAACCTGCAAAACCTTAAGTTAGAAGGCAGAAAGCTGATTTCGTGGAAAATGCGAACAATAATGAGTATAGATAAACAATGTTTTACGGTCGAATTTCACAGAACAATTTTATAGGCTGAATAAAAAGAAGTGGCCAAGTTGATTTATAGCGCTGATACGGAAGCAGTATTAACCAAGATTATACACGAATGTTTTTTGGTTCTATGGACTTAATGTCTTTATAGACACAAGTAAATAGCCAATAACATAAGGCTTTCAGACATTTTCTTACAAGTTAATGTAATTCAGGGCAAGTCGAAACAATTCCTTCTCTGTTGCCCTTTAATATTAAGTAACAGCGTGGTCTTCTACCAGTTCGCATTTGTAGAAAAACTGTCAGTTAATTACGAGTAGTTCAAGTTCATCTAAGATAATATATAATTTTTTACAATATATCCTCACGCCTTCCCACAAAGGTCCCCGAAGGGGTAGGCAGAGGTGTATGGGTAATACCCACACACCAAATTATCGCCGAGGCATATTAGGTGCCAACGTGACAGATGGTGAGTCCATCGCCGTTACCCCAGCACGACTATACATACGCCTTTGAATTTCTTCTCAGACGTATGCAGGTTTCCTCTCGATGTTTTCCTTCACCGTTAAGCTCGTGGTGTGACTAATCACTGTACTTATGTTCAGAAAAACTCATCGGTACAGTCGGGATTCGAACTTGCGACCTTTGCGTCGCAGGCAACTGCTCGAACCACTCGGCCACCACGGCATTCATATTTTTTAAATGAAGTTATTAGGATCGTACTTGAATATGTTTTTCGGAAAATGGGTAGTCTATGTCCGTATCGCATACATGATGGTTTAACTATGATCGTTCAATAGTTAAACAAATTAGCGCACTCACTTTCTCATTTAATAGATAATATTATTTATTATAATCAACGCTATATGTAGTACACAGTACATGACAAAATCCTGTATGATCACGATGTAAGATGGCAATAATACTGAATGGACTTGACGAAAACTTTCACAATTCTTTTGTGTTTATTTCACTCATTTTGTATTCAGAAATCGTAAACAGAAAATTGACTGGGAATTTTTTTCATACATCGCGCTTTCCCATCCATCGATTGACAAAGTTTGAGTCAACAATTTCTTATTTTGTCACCGTTACTTTGTTCGCAAAGTTGCTGAAAAGTTATTGTCAATTTTATTACGTTTCAAAGTGGCGTTTATGTACTTTTCCACTTTGAATACAGAAATTTTAACATTTTGATAGGAAGTGCCTTGAAGGTAATATTTATTTTGAGGAAATCGATACTTATAAGGTAGACCTAATTACGAAGCTTTGATAGCTAATTCGGCTGACATTAGATTATAAATTTTTAGTTGACAATAAATACAGCTAGAGCCAATTATACTAATTGCCATATAATAGCTATATACGTTTTAAGAGCCGTGTTGGCCGACTGGTCTCTGTAGTTGCCTGCAACACAAAGATTGCAAATTCGAATCCCGACTGTACCAATGGGTTTTACAAATCTTAACTAACAGTGTCACACCACGAGCTTTAAGGCGAAGGAAAACATCGAGAGGAAACCTGCCTTCGTTTGAGAAGAAATTCATTCGTATGTATATAGTCGTGCTTAAGTAACGGCGATGGACCTCAAAAATATATCTCTGGAGGAAAGCTTTAACTTAACCACTTTAACACACCCGTTCGGTTACTACCTATTTACCTCTGCCTACCCCTTCGGGGACCATAGTGGAGAGGCGTGAGGATATTTACGTATTTATATAAGAGCCGTAGCTGACTGGTATAAGTAACGGCCTGAAGGCCAAAATTAAGTTTGTAGACTCTACACCAAAAGTTTTTTTCGAACTTCCGTACCGTGATTTATTACATCACGAGTTTTACGGTGAATGAAGGATAAACGGACTCACCCGTCACATTGGCATCTTAATAAATCTCCGGCGGAAAGAGGCTGCTATTAACCTCAGCCTACCTTGTCGTAAACATTAAGGAGAAGTCATGAACCAGTTATTTACAAATAGTATGCTAGCAGAATAAGCTAATTATTTGACATACGCATTAAATTGTATTATTTCCTCACGTCTTCCCACAAATATCCCCGAAGGGGAAGGCAGAGGTGTGTATAGATAGTACACACATACCCACTTTCCGCCAGAGATATATTTTAGGTGCCAACGTGATAGGTTGCGAGTCCATCGCCGTGACTCAAGCACGACTATAGATACATATGCCTTTGAGTTGCTTCTCAGTCGTATGCAGGTTTCCTCTCGATGTTTTCCCTCACCGTAAAGCTCGTGGTGTGAATAATCACTGTACATAAGTACAAAAAAACTTATGTACAGTCGGGATTCGAACTTGCAATATTTGCGTCGCAGGCAACTACTCGAACCACTCGGCCACCACGGCTGTTATAGGTGTGGCAGTTTATTTATGTACACATAATTGAATAAACAGACGTAATAATTATGCTCGAAGCACTAAAAGACTGTAAATAAATAAATCTGTAGAAAATTATTCCGTTTCATTTAGGAGTCTTATTACAAAAAATACAGTTTTTAGTCAGACTTACAGCCGAAAAGCTCAGATAATCAGATCGTAACCGTTATTAGCTGAGGGTAAGTTTATCGATCCATAAATAATTAAGTCTTCCGTCAGTAAGTAGCATAAAAACAAATTCAATCCTCACTTGACCTTGGTCTAGTTGATGGAATAGTTACATGTGTTTGGTATTATTTCTCACTCATAACCAATCTTGAGTTGTCATTAACTCACCTAAATATATCTTTCGCCTTATAAAAATGTAAAGATAGAGAACCAACTTCAGTCCCATAAAATCAAGCCACATAAACTAGGAACGCATAATTCAGAGTATTATCTCTGTATGTTTGAACACTTGGACACCCATTTAACACAGATGATAGTTATTGGCAAAGTTATGACAGATGTTGGAAGTGGTCATGGATAACTAGAGCAACGCTATTCTCGATGTTACATTATATGTATGACAAAGTATGTTCAAATCCTATTCTATAATGTAGGTTTTACTATTAATAAATTAGAGCGGTTTGCCTTAATAAAGCCTGGTTCCATCGTTGAAGAGTGGAGAAATCGCTTTTGACCTAATAAACTGATGTAAAAGTCAATCCAAATACGTAATCACAACGAAGTCCTGCGACACAGTGAAGTTTACTTAGGTGTGACGTCATGCGCTGTGATTGGTGTTTCAGTCAAAATGGCCGATTGTAGTATTTTATAATTTTAATATTATTAAAAATATTATTAACCTCCAATTTAAAATTAAAACGCAATCATTTTAACATTATTTTAAACATATATAAAATAATAAAAAAATATATTAATATTATTTAATATTGTCGTCTCGCCTAATATATGACATTTAAAACTGTGGTGGCCGAGTGGTTCGAGTAGTGGTTGGCCTGGAACACAAAGATCGCAAGTTTTAAGAGAGGTAGGGCATAACGGGTTTCCCGTTCGAATTTGGAGCTGCCCGACTGGGGCAGGACCTCCACCTTATAGAAGTCCGTAGCCAAATAACACAATTCCTACGTGGTGAATAAGGTTTCCAGTAATGAGCTCCTTGGGGAGGGGGGAGGATTGTTACATTGTGTTGGAAGCAGAGGGATAAAACCTTATGCTGCCAACACACTATAACTCTCCGAACACAGAGTGGCAACTCGCAAGTGATACTTCGGTATCGTGAGCGTAAATAGGCTACGGTAACCGTTTCCCAGGTGGGCCGTATGCTTGGTTGCCACTCTCGTTGTATAAAAAAACTTGAGAGGTGTCAAGGGACACCCGGATGGAACGAAGTTCAAGAAGCACACGTCACTCACACGGGGGTTATAAATATACAGCAAAAAATATTAAGTTCTTTCGAAACACTCCATTTAGAGTTTAGACAATGGTAACCGTTTCCCCTCACGTAGAGTCGTATGCTTATTGCCACGAGTGAAGTCGCGAGCCAACACTAGTCAGTCTAACATCCTTATATTGTCCAAGATCTATCCGCGTATTGAGACATCAACCCAAGGTTTTCCTGTTACTTTATACAGGCTTTGATACGATACAGTTTACTATCAAAGGTACTTTGTTAAAAGCGGGTGTATGGGTGTATGGGAGTAAGGATGTATGTATGGATGTATGTATGCCATACATACATCCATACATACATCCATACATACATGCATACATCCATACATACATCCATACATACATCCATACATACATCCATAGATACATCCTTACTCCCATACACCCATACACCCGCTGTTGTGTGTTTGGATGTATGGATGTATGTATGGATGTATGTATGGATGTATGGATGCATGTATGGATGTATGTATGGATGTATGGATGCATGTATGGATGTATGTATGGATGTATGTATGGATGTATGGATGTATGGATGAATGTATGGATGTATGTATGGATGTAGGTATGGATGTATGGATGTATGTATGGATGTATGGGTGCATGTATGGATGTATGTATGGATGTATGTATGGATGTATGAATGTATGGATGAATGTATGGATGTATGTATGGATGTAGGTATGGATGTATGGATGGATGTATGGATGGATGTATTGACGTATGTAAAAAAAGTGTCGTGACAACTTTTCGTAAGAATTTTTCCCGTCTAGCCCCCTTTCACAACGCGCGATAAGGAACTTCGTTCCAAAAAAAATGTTCCAAGCCCCACTGTAGGTACCAATGAGTTTTGCTGAACTTAAGTATAGTCGTCAGTCACACTACAAGTTTTACAGTGAAGGAAAACATCGAAAGAAAACCTGTATACGTTTGAGAAGAAATTCAAAGATGTATGTGAGTAAGTGTGTGAGTAAAAGATGTAAGTGTAAGTCGTGCTTGAGAAACGGCGATGGGCTCGCTATTTGTCACGTTGATACCTAAAATGTATCTCCGGTGAAAAGAAAGTTTGTTCCTACACACAGGTAGGTATATACCTCATATATAACCCGTGAAAAATATACATTAAATAATGCTCAAAGTAATTCATTCAATATACATATAGGCACTGGCCAATGTATGAATAGCTAGAATCTCTAATTGATCGCAAAAGTGTGTGGAATTGACATATGTCACGTGATCGGAAACCTATTAACAAAATCGATACAAATCCCTTGTATGTCTGTGAATGTAGTCGACACGACATCAGGGCTACATTCACCGTAACTACATCCTAAATCCTACATACTGAGACATATAAATCAGTAAACAATTCACCTGGAAGGCGGAAAATAAATAGGAGGGAAATCCTACATAACACGTACAATACACAATTATTATTTGACATTTCTTTGTCAGAGACAAACTGACCGTAGCATGGTCATTGTAGCCCAATATGCCAAGTAATTGCATGCTCATAATGGCTGTGAAATACGATTGCTATAATGTACCGATAGAGGTCTGAATTCTGATCTCGAATCGAAATAATAAAAATAACTTCAATATATTCAGTGTTTGATAGTCTTTGTTTCGAGCTTTTGGCAACACACTCATCCGTTCCTTTAAAATCACTCAGTTTGTTGTTCTCATTACTTCTTTATCATAAAATTTTATTAAACCTTTAATTTAGATTAGATATAGATAAAGATAGCATATCGTTGAAATATCGCATTAGCATAGATTAAGTATAAGAAATGCTTTGTGAGTAAATAAAGATTTATACATAGTATATGAACCTGACATGGTTCGAACAACTCGAACAACTCCAAACGAATGCAAACAACTCCTCTAATCGATTAAATTTTTTACATCCCGGAGAGAGTATGTAATCAGGGACACATTCCAGTAGGAATGCTATCAAGAGACAGACGACTTCGACACCTGATGGAAAATCAATAGCTTCGTTCCCACATTTGCATATTCGTATACGAGTTTTTCTATTAAGCAGAACCGTATAAACATCTTGCATCATTCGCTAGCGATATTATTTTATGTAGATAAAACGATGAAAGGAATCATATGACTTTATGCGAACGATGTTTTTTTAGTTAAATAGCAGGTTCCCGAACAGCGTATGCTAATTCTATTTATCACGTACAACTAGACTAATTTCGCAACATCGTTAAAGCAAAATTTTCCTTAGACAAGTCTTAAACGTGCTAAGTAAATATTTAATAATATTGAGTACCAATTCTAAACGACGAGTGAGCTTTTATCATTTTCAATGAGCTTAATTTTTAGAGTCTGTATTGCTTAATTAGTAAAAATTACTCATTCAAACACAGTCATTGTCATATTATATAAATTTTGGTCTAGGGCTAAATAATACCAAAAGAAAGTGCGGTCATCATTATTTATATACGGTAAGAATTCCATTCAGGGCAAAGTCTGAGATATTTCCGCCTTTGAGATTAATATTCTCGTTATGAAATAATATTTTTGATCTTAAATCTCAATACAGTAAATGTTGTATGAAAAATAACCATTTTAGCAAAAGATTCGAAAGATAAAATGGTATTAAAAAAACCTTAATTATATAAACAAAGCTTTCAAACAAAAAGAGCACTTAAAAAATATATTTAACAGAAGTCATTCTAATTAGATACATAACTATTATATACACGGGGTGCCTTATGGAACAGTCGCTCAATAATGTGATTAGGCAAAATAAAATAATGCAAATAAAAAATACCTGCTAAGTAGACCAATTTGGTCTTTACTTTCCAAAAATAGCTGATGTGAAGAATAGGTTTTTTGTGTTGTAAAAAAATTCTAAAGCACCTATTTGAAACCATATTTCGAAGTGACTATTAATCCCTTTAATAATGGTGATGTGTTGTTACCTTTGGAGTTTATTGCATCGTTATGAGGATAAATTCACAATACCTATAACTTAGGCTAACAGAATTAATTCTCATAAAACATACATGCTCATTTACAATGAGATATAAACGTAATTAATTATTATATGTAAATTTTAGTTATTTATATATTTATATATAGTTTTTTAGTTTACTTTTAAACATAAAGACTCACTCTTTTACACATACTTCTCGAGTTCAACTATTTTTTAAGACTCCTGTATACATATACATGTTATGACCGTTCGATGTACATTATGTTCGTCATAAGCTACAGCGATAACTGAACGGAGTCCATCTCCGGTTCCATTGTCACTTGTCAACACAAAGGAAGTAGAGAGCGAGAAAGACAAGCGACTAATGGAACGTACTCCACGAGAATCGACGTCACTTGCTTTACATTGGTGATAATGTACTGAAAGCATTATTCTTACCTCAAGTGAAACACGCAACGAAAATAACCTAATGGGCAACGTTCTGTGAAATTCATTCATCTTGAATATTATTACGTGGCAGAGCAGTTACATATGAGGCGAAATATGTTTAGAGGCACAACGACGTTAATGATATTCATATGATTCTGCTTTTGAAATAGACTGATATTTTGACTAAATTATAAAGTGTAGTTAGGAACAATACATACTTGTACATATCATCACGCCGAGTCCCTGAGAGAGTCCCACAGAGAGTTACTAGACTGATTCTTCAGTCTTATTATACACGCCCGCCGGTTACAAATATTTTATAAAGAAAAGCTATAGTAGCAGAAAGCTCACTACTAATATTATAGCTATAATATTGTTAAAGACTTTTATTGATTGGTACATTTTATCAATTATTGATGGATATCAATGTAATTAATGTTTTTCTCAATATAAGATCACTAACGAGCGAGCGACACCTATGGTTTATTCTGCAGATGCCTATAGTCTTTGGTGTGTGTTTACCATGAAATGGGCGTAAAAAATAATAATGGGCTTACGTGTAATTTATTTTAATTAAGAAAATACATAATAAATATTGTTATTGTATATGCCTAATGATTTGAAAAGAGTAACCATGGAGTTTCTTGCCGGTTCTTCTTTTTCGACGTTTTATAAGTGCCCACCTGTCTGTGTGTATATAATTGTCTCGTACATTGATTGTGCGATTAAATGACAAGCCTTTTAATTAGATATCTTGAGTAGTTAATCAGCTGGAATCTCAACCCTATTGACAATCGCAGTCCGATAACTTGACAAAGCTACTCGTAAAGCTTTGTGATAGTCGCTAGTTGAGCGATGGTGGCAAATACGAAGTACCACTACTAAATTGGAATTAGAGATGGGATGTTGAGATATTGTAGCTCAGCAATCTACCAAAATAATAGCTGATGATGTTTCATTTAACACAGTTAAGAAGTCGGGATATTTACACCATTTATTATACACCGGGTTCGAATTCCGCTGAGGGCAAATATTTGTGTGATGAACACGAGTATTTGAACCTTAGTCTTGGATGTCCTACGTATTTGTGTATATATCTATCTATATAAGTAAATATATCGTTGTCTAGTTACCATAACACAAGCTTTGCTTAATTTGGGACTAGGTCAATTTGTGTGGAATTGTCCCAGGTATTTATTATTATTATTATTTATAAGTCAAGAACGGGCGGACCGATACTGATGATCTTTGTTTTGATGGATTCGTTTAATCCGAGAATAGCAATAACTATTACAATATAGTCAACGTAAATAAACTATCACTACATTCATTGACTAACTGACTGACTTTTGCAAACATCATAATACTTGACATTGCGCTAAGTACTTTTTAGTTTTACCCGCCTCTACATAAACATTAATATTATGTATACTAATTAAATCATCTATCGAGTAGTTACTCGAACATATCGACCACCACGGCTCTAAATATTTAATTTGACCAAAGTGCTGTTGAGTTAAGGAGAGGAACCATACGATCTAGTATATTAATAGTAGTCTATGCCTACGATGGTCGTGGTGACAGTACTATTAGTCTATAAACTATGCGTCATCTCCCCAAGTTCAACTCATTTCAGACAGAATTAATAGTAACACAGAGAAAAGCAAATAAAGTGCCAATCTGTTAGCAGATCACGTACGACGCTAACATTTTATTTATATCCCACAAGTCCAACATTAGGTGCGATGTTAGCAAATTATTTTAGTAATAAAGCCATTTTACCTTCGAACTACAACAATTCCACAGTAACACGCGCAAAACTTAACCATTTAGTCGTGGCCTTAAGTAAGCTTTTCGAATGAAAGCTATTTATATGAGTCATTTCAAATTGTTATCAATATTACCAACAGCTAACAGATTAGTAACAAATTTGCTGGTTAGGAACCCGTGTGGGGCCGAAGAGACTCAGTGCAACTACATCTCACGTAAGTACATCTATTCATTTCTCAAACATATTCCGGTTTACTCTGAATGTTTCTGAGATAATAATAATAATTTGCTTTCACTTTCACGCCTTCCCTCAAAGGGTACGCCCCCTTCCCGAATGGCAGACATATGTGTATAGGTAGTACCCATACACCCACTTTCCGCCAGATATGTAATTTAGGCGCCAACGTGATAGATAAATGAATAAATAATAAATACCTTGGGACAATTCCACACAAATTTACATAGCCCCAAATTAAGCAAAGCTTGTATTAACGTAACATGACTACAATATACTCACTTATATAGATAGATATATAAAAGACACCAAGATACAATCACATGAGTTCATCACACAAATATCTGCCCTTAGTGGGAATCGAACCCGACTAGTACAGACTACTAGATGGCGAGTCTATCGCATTTGCAAGCATATGCAGGCTTCCTCTCGATGTTTTCATTCAGCGTAAAACTCATGATAATCACTGTACTTAAGTTCAGAAAAACTCATTCAATTTCATTCAATCTTTCAGTTGCAGGCTCTGCTCAAACTGCTCGAACCACAATCTAATCTCGAAGATATATCTAGGTGCTATCATGACAAATGGCAAATTCGTCCGTATTTTTCAAGCACTCATTCATACATACATATCGTCACGCCGAGTTCCTAACGGGGTAAGAAGAACGAATATCGCGCAGTCAAACACAGTCTCATAATCTTAGAATCTATTTTCCAATTTATGTAGATTTCCGCACGATGTTTGCTTAACCGCAAAGCTCGTGGAGGAAAAAAGTTTGTGGCTCATAGTGCCGGATCTAACTTGCAGTCAGCTTTTTAATTTTAGAAATTTTACTCATAATTTTATTAATGACTTCTAAAAGTTGCTTTAACCAATATCCATGACCTTTGGAAAAATTTGTTCGTCGAAGTTGGCATAAAGTTAGATTATTTTTCGCATAAAAAAACGTCTTTTAAGGAAGGGACCAATTTTTTTTTCTTACAAGATGGAAAGAAATATTCGTGCAATATTTTTCCTCATTTTACATTGCAGACTACCTCAAAAGCATTTCAAGCAATTTAATAACTAATTAAGTACGGGAGGTACTTAATTAGTTATGAAATTGCTAGAAATTCATTCATTACACATCTAATAGTCAAAAGCAGTGCCTTCATTTTTTTCTTGGAATCTCGTGGAACCTTAAAAAAAATTGTTTTATTATACAGCCTAAAAGTTTAATATAAAGTTACTTAGTAATACTGTACTATACATATACATAATCACGCGGAGGCCCTCACGTAGTAGGTAGTGAGAGAGAGTAGAAGTTCTCCATAGACGTAACAGAACTCTTTGGCTTCATCCACGTCCATCAGTCTCAGTAACATCGCTTAGTAAGTAAATTAAAAGCATGAGTTTTCGCCTTTCAAAAACGAATTAAAATTTAGTCTTCTTATATGGAAACTGACAGCATTGCGCAAGCGATACCCTCTTGCAGAGCGTTTGTTTGTCACCTTGGTGGAACAATAGATAGAAATAAAATATTTTTTATACATCTCCACGCACTCCCACTAACACCGCAAGTGGAGTGCAGAAATGGACGTGTTTTTTGTGATAACTAGTACCGCTACCAATAACTCAATGTGCTCTCATAAGCACGGAGAGGACTGGAGGTAGTAGTGGCCATCCTTTAAAATTTGAAGTACTCAAAAAGTTTCTCAATTTTAATAAGCCTAGTTCTTCTTTTTAATCTTTCTTTTGAATCTTCTCTAAATATATGGAAGGGAAAAAATAGAAGACACTCATTGAATATGCCGTAATTATAGCCTTACCTCTGAACACGTTTGTCTTAATTTATGTAGGTTCCTATAAATCTGTCATGTCTCAAGTAATTACTACAAGGTACCTAGCCGCCAGTTTGCGCCATGCCATGTTTCCTTGAACCTCAACGTCTACCTACAGATTTCTAATTACCAAATTCCATATTATATTAATTAAGAAAGCAAAATATTAAAAGTATCTCGTCGCTTTAATTAACAATATAGATAATCGTTATTAGTCTAAATATATCTATCTAATTTTTTTTCAGAACAACTGATTATATTGTGTGCTAACCCTAAAACGTCAGTACGATCTCAAAGAACGAATATATATGTATAGTACAATTTATTATTCAGTAGCGCAACTTCAATCATGAATAGAGGGGTTTCCGAGCGTGATATTTATTGTTCGTATGTCATACGCTTGAAAGCTTTGAAAGGAAGGCTAACATTGCATTAGCCTTTAACTGTACGTCTCCATAAGTCTAACTTTAAGATATTATTTTACTTATAATTTTTTTTTATACAACTAGAGTGGCAAACAAGCATACGGCCCACCTGATGGGAAACGGTTACCGTAGCCTATTTACGCTCACGATACCGAAGTATCACTTGCGCGTTGCCACTCTGTGTTCGGAGAGTTATAGTGTGTTGGCAGCATAATGGGTTTAATCCCTCTGCTTCCAACACAATGTTACAATCCTCCCCCCTCCCCAAGGAGCTCATTACTGGAAACCTTATTCACCGCGTAGGAACACAACACAAAAAATTGTGTTATTTGGCTACGGACTTCTGTAAGGTGAAGGTCCTGCCCCAGTCGGGCTGTTCCGAACTCGAACGGGAAACCCGTTATGCCCTACCTCTCTTAAAAATACTAAAATAACCTTGCCTTTATGATAGGAGAAATTTAATATTTTTATTTGATAGCTATTAATATAATTTTTAATAAACTCTTTATTTATTATTTTAACGAGTCTCTCACTCTTAACAAAAATAATTATGCAAGCATTAAATTACCTTGTAAAGATGTTCTCGTGTGTGACTTAATACTACAGAAACAATATTTTATGCAATTTTTATTGTGTACACATTTTAGAACGATAGTAATAGAAACAAACACTATAATTATGTTTATACAGTATTCAATCAATCAATCAATCAAAACTGTTTTTATTTCACATAGGCCCGAGTGGGCACTTATAAAACGTCGAAAAAGAAGCACGGTTCGGGTTCGTCGCTTCCATGGAGAAGAACCGGCAAGAAACTCCATGGTTACTCTTTTCAAATCATTAGGCATATACAATAACAATATTTTTTCGTTACAGCAATAGTACCCAAGTATGGGGGAACAACGTAGGCCCGACAATAGGTCGGTATTCAAAAACCTACTACAATAATAAACAATAATAATAAAAACGAAATATGAGAGAGCCGTGGTGGCCGAGTGGCCAGTTGCCTGCGACGCAAAGGTCGCAAGTTCGAATCCCGACTGTACCAATGAGTTTTTCTGAACTTAAGTACAGTGATTGGTCACACCACGAGCTTTACGGTGAAGGAAAACATCGAGAGGAAACCTGCATACGTCTGAGAAGAAATTCAAAGGCGTATGTATAGTCGTGCTCGAGTAACGGCGATGGACTCGCCATCTGTCACGTAGGCACCTAATATACCTCTGGCGGAAAGTGGGTGTGTGGGTATTTCCTATACACCTCTGCCTACCCCTTCGGGGACCCTTGTGGGAAGGCGTGAGGATATATTATATAATTATCATAAATATGAGGATTTTAAATAAATAAATATCTTTATATGCCATTGAAAGGAAACGAATGAATAATGCAAACTTCATTAAGAAATAGCGTACAATTAATTATACCAAGTGCTCCCCTCTGAACGAGCACATCTGATATCGACATGGGTTTCATTAGGGATTCTATTACTGTACAGACGCACGGGTCAAAATATGTATCAAGCATTAATTATATGTGTCATTAGATACCCATATGTAAACAAATGGTGTAGTTACATTAGATTGCATTGTTATCTAAGACTACTTATGACTAAGTTATATTTGGTTGCGAATGAGCTTTCAAGTGTATTAAGACACTACCGAAGAGTAGTGATATCTAACGGCGCCAGTTGGATAACTCAAATATTAGCGCATCCGTTATGCCCTACCCCTTTTCTATTCGAGATTCTAGCCTACTGGTGCGAGCACAATTCAAACTAAATTAATTATTGACAATACATCTTCATGCACTTCCATAAGTTCTTCAATAAGTGTAAGACAATTGAATATTCGTGAATACCCTTAACAAACAAGAAAGTGTCCACACGCAGCGGTAATCGCTTACCTTCGGGAAGGCCGAGGGAGGGTCACACAATTGACGACCGTCTGGTCTAGTGGTTAGAGCTCCTGACTGCGAAACTTGAGGTCGCGGGTTCGAATCCCACTGAGGGCAGATATTTGTGTGATGAACACGAATATTTGTACCTTAGTCTTGGATGTCCTATGTATTTAAGTATATATCTATCTATATAAGTAAATATATCATTGTCTAGTTACCATGACACAAGATTTGCTTAATTTGGGACTAGGTCAATTTGTGTGGAATTGTCCCAGGTATTTATTTATTATCAGGTATTTACATTCTATGAGAAATAAGTAGTAAACCAACATTTACAAGTTGGAGAGCATCTGACGAGGAATAAGAAACCGCAGCAAAAAGTTTTAGATAGCTAGTTCGATAAAACTGTAAACGCTTTCGGGCTCAAATTCACATTATGTGTTTGAATTTCGTCTCAGACGTATGCAGGTTCACTAATGATATTTTCCCTCGCTGTATGTTCACATTTAATATTGATGTAGATACATTTTCGTACATAATACACGACAATATTGCCGTATGTGACATATGGGCCCGAACGTAAATCCTCGTAGTATATTTTGTATTCATGAATTGAGATCAGGTCTCACGGATATGAACTGCAAATGTTATTCAGTTTCCATCTTACATAACTCATACGTAAACTGTTGTTTATATGATTATTATATCGACTAAGATTTATTTTAAATGTGATTTTAATTGAGCTAGGTTTTCCCTAGAGAGTACAGCATGAAGTTTTTCAAAAATGGTGTAAAAAGGCTTCCGTTGGGTAGGCAACGCGCCAACAATACGCAAGGTTCTGCAAGCGTCATCAGACGAAACGCGTTTTTGGTAGTTTCCTCCTAAATATATTGCTTTGTCTTCATTTAAGTCATTCGTAAGCTTACTTTATGCCTTTATAAATTGTAACGCAAGTTTTTCTCCGATATTTTTTTAACATTACTTCATTACAAAAAGATACACGTAGAGGACCGTAAATGTATTTACTATCAAAACAACTGTATACGACTAATTCTTACTGAAATATACGATTGACTACCTTGCGAGGTTTAATTATTATTCAAAAACAAATTTATAATTTTTTATCTTTATGCTGTGCCTAAAAAAGTTGTGCCTTTATTATTCATAATTAATTATTCAAATTGTACTTAAAATGAGCAAGATTTGAATATGCATAGCATGACGTGGCTGTTTTATCTGGTAGTATTTCTCTCTCTCTCTCTCTATCTGGTATTCAAGAGACTAAGAGAAAGAAATGACTAATTCGTACTTAGAAACTAGCGTTTTTCTCCCTACTCCTACTCCGTGCAAACGTAATAAACAAAACATTGAATGTCGAAAAAGAACCTTTAATATTTTCAGTATGAGTATTGTGTGCGTCTGATACATTATACTAACCACAACTCATCGAATATTTGGTTAAGATCAAAATTTGTTAAGCAGTGTATCTTAAGGGTTGGATCGTCTTAAAACTTCATGAGTGAACCCTAGCGCGCACTTCCACATGCTACGCTATAAATAGGGTAATATTGGGGTAAAATTATTTTCATAATCAGTCGAAACGATGGGTAGGCTAACCGTGAATGAGGCACGTAGTATGCCGGCATCTTGGCATCTACGCTCCCCTTCCATTCATGATATTCAAAAGATCGCCGTCCATTTTAAAGGAAATCATTATTAAACACCGCCTGTGTTTCGGCTTTGAATAGACTCTATTTATTAGAATTAATTTTATCGTGAACTCACTAAGATTTCCATTTCAAAGCTTTCACAATAAAAGATGAATTTCGTTTCAAATTTTTGACATTGGTTGGAAATGACTTAAATTTCGATCTCTTTGATGAAAATGTATTTAAGTGTGCTGGAAGTATTTTGGTGCAAAATGAAATAAACACCTATGGGACTTATATAATGCCTTACTAAGGCATCAAATGGCAATATTTTAATGTAAAAAAAAACTTAATTATGTTCTGGAATGATTATTTGCAATTTAACCAAAAATATTTATTTTGGAACATAAATATAAAAGTCACCACAATTCTAATAGCGCGTTTATTTTAACTTCAGGCGAACTCGTTACGCTAGCCCCAAATTTTGTATTGCATTCAAATGAAATTTAATTTTTGCTTGATAATTGCACGGAACCATACATTTTTCGCTACTTGTATTCATTTAATTTCTCTCTGTGTACGTTTAAATTTACACAGTGTATTTATTGTTTTGTTATTACATTAACGGCAACATCGTCTTTTAAATGATAGAACACTCATTACTAATAGTACACTCACTGAGTGTATAAGTGTAATAGTACACTCATTGGGTTGCCTTGAGTAACACGAATGAATTTGATGCTTAATGGTAAATACAAAAAAGGATATCTTATATCTGGGAAGAAGATCACCCTTAAATGATATATAAGGGCGATCTTCTACCAAATATAACCTTCTTATATATGGCTTCACGCTTAACAAAAAAAGTCCCCAAATAGATACGCATAGTTGTAAACCATATTTATAGCGGATATTTTTTCAGATAAGTAAACTAATGTATCAAAGAAACCAATGATTTCATAAATAAAATTTAGGCGCAAACGTGACAAATGGTAAGCCTGTCACCTAGGTTCGTTTTCAAACTTGCACGCACAACAGACATCAAACACTTGTCAGAGATCTCATAGATTAATCACATATTCTTTTAGCGTTGTTAGGTAAATATATCAACTTCCTCAAAAATATTCATATCCTCAACTTCGATGAAGTTTTTTATCTAACTTTAGTTTGAAGAGCTTAATTAAAAGCAGGTAAGTCTCTCGGTACGCGGAAGTATTCATCTATGTTAGGAACACACAATATAGGTATATAACATAGAGGCCTCAAAGGAAAAGGCTAAGTAGAAAATTAATAACAGCAGCTGAAGTTCAGTATGAAAATGTTCTCCACGCGCTAATTGGATATTCCATTATATTAAAATTCCTAGGCTTTGATAATAAGTGCAACAAATAAAAATTGTGTTCAACCGCGTAACAAATGATTTCGATTGCAGATTTTTCTAGAATAGGACATGATCTGTGGTATTTATCTAGCTAATAATATAATATCTATGCTAAATTTAATCCAACTACGTTCTGCAGTTTTTAGCGTGATTAAGTATACAATTTGGAATGATTGTACAAACTTGCATTTATAATATTAGTGGATACGTCAGACACAATTTGAAAAGTTACGATAATTATATATAGATAATAATCGTAAGTACGGATTTGATTTGAGAAAGAGACCGTAACTCGGGAATGCATAGGATTTGTTAAATTTGTCTGTATCTACATACTTCACTTTGTTTTGTCTTGTTTTATTTTAGTTTTTCGTTATTTTATGTTGTGTATGTTAAACTACCTAATTTAGCTTCCTTTTATCATATATAATCTAGATATAAACCTATTTTATTATTATTTGGATAGATATCCACATTTTTCTGTGCTCCTTTTTAATTTGTGTGCATGCTGTCGCCGCTTGTAAATGTAGTGGCATTCAACTAATATTTAACATCAAGTTATTTTTAATGTCTACTATGTAAGTGGCCTTAAATAAATAAATAAATCACGTCGAACTTTACACGGAGGTAAAGAGAGAGAAAGAGAGAGGAGAGAGTAGAGCGCCAGTTGAGCACACTCATCGGTCTCTTCCGATATGCCTGTTGGTTTCAAGTACTCTTGACGGTCCTGTCAATGAGTTTACGATCAATTTGATCTACATAGTTATTTCATAATAATGCAGCGAAGGAAGTGCTTCGAGAACGGTGTGTAAAGATTCCCGCAGAGCTGGCAATTATCGAGGGATACCGCTGATACGGCAGTAACCGCTTACTGGTGGTAAGATGAAACGCATGTTTATTCAGCACCCTAGTAGTATAAAAAAGTGTTTGGCTTAATACCTCATCATCAATATTTGTTTTTATTTACGAAGAAGAATCATTAATTCTGTTCCGAGCTATGAGACGAGAACTATGGATTCTCGCACTCGACTGTGGAAACAGGCATTCAGGTCAAGAGAGCTTTACACTTTCAAAAGCATCTTCGGTGGTCAGCCCCCTTACATCGAAGATGGCCCTAAGATATGTGGAGGAACGCGCTGTGGAGGAACCTTCGACTCTCCGCACCTTTTGATGTCCATGCCAACACTCACGGCTCTCTCGGCAGTAGAAGGCCCATCGTGTCGCCTCTGGGCCCACTTATCGAGTCAGAGGAGAGTGGGCAAGCCGACAGCCCAGTTATAGTCTACTCACAAGACGAACAGGGTACATAAGCACGGAGTTCTGAGATAAAAGATCTGATCTACTGACTGAAACATGTTGCGTGTATTCTCGCAACTATTCCTGATACGAGGAAGATATATGTATCATGAAGACTTTTTGGACCTCAGTATTTATGTTTTCTTGTTTATATTACAAGTTCTAATAAGGGCGGGAGTTGGTCAGTTTGTGTGGAATATCTCAATGTATAGTCATACTTATCGTATTATTTTCAGTTCTTAAGCCCTGTCAGTTTAACGTATTACTTCACACATTTATTAACCTGAGACTAACAAGTTTATAATAACAAGCGTGAAGTAAATATATCTTTATTAAATTGTTTACTTTGTTGGCGAATTGGATATTTTAATCACGGCCATAATTTATAAGGGATCGTTTGAAATGTTGAGCTTGTGTATCGGGTTCAAGTAGTCGTTATGCTGCAATATTGTGTTAGGGAATATACTTAATATTTCCTTGACTTACAAACAAAATTATGATCATTTAAAAAGATTTCTAAAACTTGAGAATGATTTAAAAAGTTTCCTTGTAAAAAACGCAGTACAGTATGTATAATGGGTGCTAGCGATTTTATGCAAGTTTTCTCTGCCATCGTGTGACAAAAAATGAACCAACATTTTGGTATTGTATGCGTTCAGGAAATAAACCGAGTGAGTAGAGAATCGCCGTCTGTGTATGTGCTTCTGTTATGTTCAAAATCAAAATGCAGCATCATGCAATCAAATTTTGTACAAACTAACGTTTACACATAGATACTGACGAACAGTGAGCGTACTGACAAAAACAATAGAAAAATAATAACTTGACATAATTCCAAACAGATCCCAAACCAAGCAAAGCTTAAATAGGGTGGTGGAAAGTGGGTGTGTGGGCATTACCTATACACCTCTGCCTACCCCTTCGGGGACCCTTGTGGGAAGGTACATACATACATATCATCACGCCAAGTCCCTAACGGGGTAGGCAGAGAGTATAGAGCGCCAGTTCTCTCTAGACTTACATACCTCTTTCGCTTCGTCCACATTCATCAGTCTCTTCATACATGTGGGAAGGTGTGAGGATATATATATATTTAAATAGCATGAGAACCATATAATGATATACATCCTAAAAATCTTAAATACTTAAAAACATAGGGCATACTAACTCATGTAGTAATAGTCGGAGCCCACAAAAATAGCGCCCCAGCGGCAATGGAAGTCGGAACCTTAAATTTCTCAACCAAAGCTTAGACAATCAGAACAGTCGGTCGTCAAACGTGAAAAGAGAAAAATCAGGACGTATTTGCTCTTGTTAAAACATGATACACGAATATGATACCACCGTAATAACTTAAACAACAAATCATCCAGAGATAAAGCAAGATTATAACGAATAAGAATAGTCCACATACTCCATGAAGGAAATTGAGGGAGATTATCTAAGATATAGGAATTTTCTACCCTTGCTTCCGCATTCTTACTGCAGATCGTTATTATATACTCCTGTAGGATATAAGATCGAGGCGGTCTACGCATATTCGTCCACATAATTGCGGTGTTTCGGCTTTATCAAATTTTGACGGGAATGTTTAAGAGTTTAATAACGGTATGAGCTTTGATTAGTCACCTAAGATTGCAAGTTCGATTCCTGACTTTACCAATAAACTTTTTGAACTTAAGTACAGTCATTAGTCACACTTCGAGCCCATTATTGTGAAAGAAAACCTCGATATGAAACCAGCAAACGTTTGAAAAGAAATTTTAAGACGTACGTATTGTATATTCATTCAGTCTTGATTGAGAAACGGCGATGGACTTGCGATCTGTCAATATTTTTTTATATTTAAGTATTTACCTTCAAAACGTATATGTAAACGTATATGAATCTAAATAACGAAGATAACAATATTGTGGTCATGGCAAACATCCCACATAGCCTGAAGCTGGAGTTGATTTTTCTAGTCTCAAGTATTCTCATTACGCAAATGCATGTCGGTCGAATAGTACCAGCGGAACGTCACCAACATGCCAAAAAAATACCAAAAATTTGGCAAAGCGTTTCAATCGTTGCGTATGTGAATATTGCATCAATGTATGAATGCAATCTTTTTACTGTCGAATCGACTTTATAAATTTTTATCTTTGTCTTTGATCGGATACTTAAGGATGGGAACGTCACTGGCGGTACTCAAAACTGGCGAGCACGTAGGTATGAGAAGACTGATGAAATGAGCTGAGCTGAGCTGAGCTCTGTAAGTCTAGAGCGAACTTGCGCTCTAGCTGGCACTTAATTCTCTGCCTACCTCGAGAGAGACATTCCTCTGTAAGTCTAGAGCGAACTTGCGCTCTAACTGGCGCTTAATTCTCTGCCTACCTCGGAAGAGATCTTCCTTGCCATTTGAAATTACCATCAAATTTACCAAAACAGCTGCGCCCGCCATTTAGACCACGTTATATTTAATTAGTAGATTATTTCCGGAATAAAAAATATCTTTATGTTCGAGGGGAAACCTATACGTCTGAGCATACGTCTGAGAAGAAATTCAAAGGCGTATGTATAGTCGTGCTGAAGTAACGGCGTTGGACTCGCCATCTGTCACGTTGGCACCTAATATACCTCTGGCGGAAAGTGGGTGTGTGGGTATTACCTATACACCTCTGCCTACCCCTTCGGGGACCCTTGTGGGAAGGCGTGAGGATATATATATATATATATATATTTATGTTAATCCAGACAATGATTTATCTCTATTAAAAATTAATTTCTAATACCCTTCAGTAGATTTTGTGTGAAACAGGAACAAACATTCTCAAAAACTTTCACATTTATAATAATGGTAGGATTGACAAATTATTTCTTTACTTGACTTCTTTTGATTTGACTTATATACATATTTATTTTGATAATACATTGCAAATAATTAACACCTCAATCTCTTCTCAATCTCAATCTTCTTATATCAATTATTGAACAATTCATATTATACCTATCACAGTACGTATTCGTGCTTTCATTTCAAGTTTGGTGGAGAGCAAAGAGACCCGTAGCTCCGGTAAGGGTTGGGTTATTAGATATCGGAGCGCTTATCGCTCATCGTGTCGTGATTAATTAGTTCTAAATTACCTCGTGTTCTGCCTCCTACACGTTTTCATGTAAAAACCGTTTACTGTATATAACATAACCACAGTATATAATGAAATATTGATTTTCGCATTCTGAAGTTAGGAAGTAGTCACGTTAGCTTTTATTGAGTATGTAACCACACTTTATACCTTACGTGCCTAATATATATTAATTTTAAATAAAATTATTAAACATAATATAAATTAACTAAGAGCCGTGGTGGCCGAGTGGTTCGAGCAGTTGCCTGCGACGCAAAGGTCGCAAGTTCGAATCCCGACTGTACCAATGAGTTTTTTCTGAACTTAAGTACAGTGATTAGTCACACCACGGGCTTTACGGTGAAGGAAAACATCGAGAGGAAACCTGCATACGTCTGAGAAGAAATTCAAAGGCGTATGTATAGTCGTGCTTGAGTAACGGCGATGGACTCGCCATCTGTCACGTTGGCACCTAATATACCTCTGGCGGAAAGTGGGTGTGTGGGTATTACCTATACACCTCTGCCTACCCCTTCGGGGACCCTTGTGGGAAGGCGTGAGGATATATTATATATATTATTATTAAGTTAAATAATAGAAAGGTTTTTTTTTTCATATTTGAGAATTAGTAAACCGAAGTATGTTTTGCTCACGGCATATTTACCAATCAACTTACAACGCTTTTGTTTTAGAAAAGCTATACAAATACAAATGGAAAATTTAGCAAAACGATATGATAAGAATATTACATGGTGAAACTCCCATTCTGTTTGTGGTTTCGTGAAATGAGGTCGCCGCGCCGCTACAGGGAAAAGTGCTCGTATGGATATAGTATATTCTTACTTCCTGCCTAAAAACGTACGACATATCATAATATTTTTTTTTTTCATTGTTCTACCACTATTTGATCTTTTATTTATGCTTAACTACTTACGAATATAACAAATCTTGTGAGTAAACATGCTTATACTAGGCACGAAACAGTGAAGAAACAGATTTGTAATAACGATTACCTTATAACTTACTTGCCATGTCCCGCGTAAAATTATTTAATTTGGGAGTTTAAATACATATTAAATACATATGAACCTAGAAGCTGTGGTTACCTAAATTAGAAAAACATACTTTATTCTGACGATAAATATGTAATACTATACGTTAAAATGTCACTTCTAATGATGAAACTAGATTCCAATCATCTCGATAATTTCCACGACTTTTCGATGCACATATACAGCAAACCGCTTTCTTTTATGTCAAAATAATTATTTAAGAAGGCCCATTTTGACTGGCCTCGGGATTATTGTCATCATTTAAAATCCCAAAGAAAAAAGGCACGTATTTTCAACATCACAAGTGCCTGAATGTTTACGCATCCTCTATCCGGGATTTATTCTCCTTTTATTGTTTTCTCCCTTTACATTATTTTTTATCTCGGTAGCAAGTGATTGTTCAAGCTCAGGACTCCGAATTTCCACTGTACCAAGTTTTAATTGCGAAATGTATTTATTGTCTGAACCTTCTCACTTGGCGTTTTTAATATTTTTATTCTAAAGTTCAACGAGCAAATGTAATATTAACGAATCGGAAAATGTTGTGTTCGGGTAATGAGACTGTGTTTCTGATTAAGGGTAACAATGTAGCGCGGAATATTAGCTTAGCGGTTATTAATATTACAAAGCAAAAATAATATTACAGATCAGTTTAGGCAGAGTGGCTTAAGTATTCCAAGACTTGGTAGTTTGTACCTACCACTGAAATATCTTGAATTAAAGAGCAGTAATTTATCACCATTGCAACCTTTATGGTACACATTCATAGGGAATTCGTATACGTTTGAGAAAAATCAAAGGCGGATGTAAACTCATTCTATAGACAGGGAGGTAAACGAAGACAGACTCGCCACCTATTACTATGCAGGTACAAACAATTATTTGTTGTTGCCCACCAATTCAGTGTGCGACTCCTCTTGTTGGCTATTTTGAATATAGTTTCATGGAAATATATAAACATATTTCGGTTTACAGAATTAAAATTGTATGATTTTTCCTCATATTATAATTATTATAGAATGTTGAACGAAGCACAAGAATAATATTGCTGATGCCTTAATAAACTAAGTGAAAGTGAGCTGTTACTGTAAAGACTTTATTCATTCCTGCAATTTCGGTGAAATCACTTTAAGGAAACCTTTCACGGGAAGTGGCAAGAGCCGAAGGAAAGTTAAACCAATTATATTTGCTTCAGGGCCAAAGCTATGGCTTATACATACTTTCATAGCTAGCGTAGAAATAATTTTAGATTTTTTTTTAGTACTCTATTAGTATCGAAAAGTGAGGTCTAAAGAAAATAAATTCAATTATGTTTACTATCTTTCAACACTTACAATAAAAGTTGCTTCCAAAAAGCGTAATAAAATCATGTATAAAGATGGCAGAAGGCAAGTAGTCTACCGCCATATCTCAGGCACTTAAATAAAAAAAATTAAACTTAACTTAAATAAGGAATTTAAATAATAAAAAAAAAATGTTACAAATATTATAGTCATTATTGCAATAACGGAAATAGACTCGCCATCTTTCACGTTGGCACCTAAAATATATCTCAGACGAAAAGTGGATATGTGAGTACTAACTACACACGTCTGCCAACCCCTTCGGGGATCCTTGTGAGAAGGCGTGAAGATATAAATATTATACATTTGTAAGGTCAAATTTACTAGCGAAAAACATATCGTTTAGATTTCTCATAGGTATCTACACACATACTTGCTACCACTTATTGACACCGCCGCTTTCCAATAAGCCAATGAAATGAAACCTTAGAAACTGTAAGCCATTCCAGATGGCTTAAGTCATACCGTACCAAAATAGCTACACGCTTTGTAATTCAGTACGCATGTCAATTTTTATTAAGAACCTCCTTATTTCTGCGGTAGGTTTCGACCTAACCTTTTGTTGAATTTGTGCTTAATTAATTTTTATGTTTGAGTACAATTACAATTTAATGTACAATTACTTAATTATGTTTAGTTTGTAATGAAAGCAAATAAATAGGCACAGTCGGTTCCCTTTGTAGACAATATTTTCACAACTATTATTTCAAGGTTAACTAGCAAAGTCAGTATTCCTACAACTTTTGCATATTTTGCCTGAAAGATTTCATGGTACCTCTTTATATATTACATATAGATATATAAATGCATAAATATCATGAGGCCATGTCCCTCACAAGATAGGCAAAAGGAGAAGATCGTCAATTCTCTCTCGCATCACCCACATTCAACAATCTTTCATACATGTCAGCCGGTTTTAAGTACTCTTGACGTTCCCATTCTTGAGTGTCCGATCGATTTGATCTAGGTAGTCGGTATGTGGTCTTCCTCAGCCTCTTCTTACACACACTTTTGCTTTGTATATCTGTTTCATCTATCTTTCTTCACTCATCCTTTCTATATGTCTAAACCAACGTTACACGGCTTTCTTCATCTTTATCTGCCTTTAATTACACATAATAATAATATATCCTCACGCCTTCCCACAAGGGTCCCCGAAGGGGTAGGCAGAGGTGTATAGGTAATACCCACACACCCACTTTCCGCCAGAGGTATATTAGGTGCCAACGTGACAGATGGCGAGTCCATCGCCGTTACTCAAGCACGACTATACATACGCCTTTGAATTACTTCTCAGACGTATGCAGGATTCCTCTCGATGTTTTCCTTCACCGTTTTACACATTACACATACTGTCGCATTATATGTTTGTTTCGTCAATCATAATACCATGTATATATATTTCAATTTTAATACAGCGTAAAATAAAACGAAAGATTCCGGCGATCATTTTGTCAATCTCAACTGAAGCCAAGTTGTGTTAAGTTGATGAATCGCCCGAGAATCCTTGAAATATTCGAGATGGACTAGGGGCGCGAGTTTTATTTCGTTATCTCACCCGAACGGAGCTGGGATTGTTCAATTTTAGTTCTGATTTCCTTTGCTGGGTCCTATTCTCGTTTATAGCCCAAATAGATTTATTTTTTTCTTTCCTATTCCAGTTCATTTGACTAAAGATAGAGTTAAAATATCTGAACAAAAATCATGTACGTGAAAGTATCTCTTACACAAATGCTATGAATAAATTTTATTTAGTTTGAATAGGCGAACCGCCGCCAGCTAATTGCCAAAGTCGACTTTCATACAAAAATCTAGTAATCCGTTTCCCACTTACCTCACTCATCTGTCAACAGCGTCAACATTCATTAAAAGCTGCACTAGCACTATACAAACACTATTAGCAACACCGAACTTAAAAATCTGAAAAGTGAATCAGCTGCTATATTGCAGTCACTTAAAAGAATAAATAAAGATATTTTTTTCAAGCAGCAACGTTTAAATTTCGAACGTTATTATTATTTTCGTTCGTAAATCGACTACGACAGAAATTGGCACACGACTTATCCCGACGACGTCTCATCGAGGACTGACGGTGACTGAAAATCTGAAATACCTATTTGTCGCTCCCTGCGGACTGTCGCCCACTCTGCTAAGATAAAGTCCGCCAGTGCTTTCACTAAGCTGATTACGAGTTGTTTCGTACATTTTATCTTCATTGTTAATCTTATGGCTTATTGACACCTATAAGGGATGAGTTGAATGTATATTTTAAAAGCAGTTTCACATCTAGAATTCCTTGGTATACATTTTGTACGTTCATATTCTCACAAAAATGCATTTTGAATTTAAGGTTTTCTGACTGAATATCTTCTCTGGTCCTGACTATATTTTAAAATGAGCTATATTGTAAATTTATGATACGTCGCAAACTGTTTCTTATGGGTTAGTGATAGAAAATGTAAGTACTAGAGCTTTTCGGTTTTCGTGTAATTTCTCGCAAAAACATTTTTCTCGCGAGCGTAGTTCGCTCACTCTGGTTACAATCCGTTACAATTGCGTTTTATTTTTATGAGACGTAATAAAACATTGAAATACGCTTATGAATATATCACTAAGTAATCTTCCATGATCAAAATAATTCTACGACATCATGAATTCTGTATTAACATTGCTTTGTAAACAATATAAATTTATTATTATTGTAGACAATGCAGACACACTTTTCATTAATCATTTAACAAAATTATTACCTATTATATCACGTTAGTTATGTTTCAATTCTGTAACAACAAAACAACCTTTTATACTTATATATGTATTTAAGGTGCAAAATTGTTAGCACTTAAAATATATCTCTGGGGGAAAGTGGGTGTGTGGGTGTACTACCTACACACTTCTGCCTACCCAATCGGAGACCCTTGTGGGAAGGCTTGTAGATACTATTATATTTGAATATAGCTATAGGTTGTTGAGATGAAATAAAAGGTGCCGATGGAGTCGACGTCATTACATATCTACGTAAAAAATATTTTGAAATCATCTTGTCAAGAGGAAATTCTCGAGCTTTCTCGCGCCATGGCCGCACGGTTTGTATAGGCACTTATGTGAAACAATAGCTCTATTGAAGTCACTTCTTTGCCGTTCAAAGATCAAGGGCATCCGAACGCTGGCAGAAATAATCTTAAAATAACCATAGGGAGATGTATTACAAGTGTATATTATCTTGACGCTTTCCCACAAGGACCCCTAAAAGGCGTAGGCAGGTGTATCAACGCCCTCTTTTTGCTGAAAATATATTTAACTTCCAACGTGACAGTTGGCCAGTACTGTTTCTCTAGGACGTTCTTAAATTTCTTTCCAAAAGTATTCTTTCCTCTCATGGTCTACACGGTACTTTAGATAATAAGGTTCAGTGTAGACTACTTTAGATCAATATCACTCGGTATTCGAACACACAATATTTTTGTTGAAGTCGACTCTTACCACTTGAGCACCACAGTTTTATATTTTTTTGAATAATCTGGACATTCACTGCTCTCGTAAACAAAAAACAAATACGATATCCACAACGCATGATCTTAAGACATGATACAATATTATATCTATGTGTACATAATGTATTTATTTTATTTTATTTAACTTTATTTAGGAACACAGTCTCACATAAAAAAAAGAAAAACATAAATTAAAGTAATGTTAATACATAGACAAACAGTGTCCACAGATAACAATTATGTGAATATTCATAACAAGTTAGAGTATACTTGCATCCTTCGCTAACAACGTGACAGATAGCAAGTCAATCGACTCCTTTCTTATGACTATGGACACTTTGAATTGAATGATGATTTCATCTTAAATCCGAGTGGCTGATTGATAATGGTGGGAAAATTGTGGTTTTTGGTCTAATAGTTAAAACTACTAGCTGCGAGGTTGTTGATAGCACATGATCGCGGATTTGTTTCCTTTGGGGCGAATATTTATGTGAAGTATACGAATAGAACTAGCTTATTTAAGTTTGGATCTGGACCTCGGTATAGTTACAAAAAAAAAACTAAACAAGAAAATGCTTTGAGATCTTTAAAAATAATATTGACATTCCTGGGCAATGATTTCTTCCGAAGTGATTTTCAATATTTATTGTCACGAAAAAAATTAAATCGTTTTAATAATGGAAGCTAATTTCCGCGGGCGGTATTTTACATTTCAACTCAACAATGTCCGTTTGAAGGCAGACTTTTGTAGAGAGCCCCTGACAAGTGGGGTTCGGAGCATGGTGCCCCGATGAATAATGGCAAAAGTTGAAGGAGTTTAAAATTGGACTGTCCATATTTTAGTTGAATATTAATTTTGTAGATTCTAGATATGACAATTTAAGTAATTGACAGCATTATTGGACTCGGATGATTTAATGGAATGGATGGAATACAAAATGCATTAAATATTTATGTAAATTATATACAGACATAATTCATATTATTATGTAAGTCTAGGGAGAACTGGCGCTCTACTCTCTCTGCCTACCCCGTGAGGGATTCGACCTGATAATATGTACGTGCATGCATATATATAATACGTGTACATGTGACTGAACTCCTCCAAGTGGCTGGACCGATATGATTGTGATAATGAAATGAATGAATGTGAAATTGAATGGAATTCTTTATCTTGAGACTTGAGAGGCGTGGTGGCCGAATGGTTCAAGTAGTTGCCTGCAACACAAAGATTAGAAGTTCGAATCCCACTGAACCTATGAGTTTTTGGAACTTAAGAACAGTGAAGAGCCACACCACGAGCTTTACGATGAAGGAAAACATCGACAGGAAACTTGCATACATCTGAGAAGATATTCAAAAGGGTATGTATAGTTATGCTTGAGTAACGGCGATGGACTCGCCATATGACACGTGGGCACCTAAAATATATATATATATCCGGCGGAAAGTGGGTATGTGGGTACTACCTATACTCCTCTGCCTACCCCTTCGGAGACACTTGTTGGAAGGCGTGAGGATATAATATATACTTGAGATGGATATACGCAGCATAGTAGCAGTAAAGAATACAAAAAATACAATACGCTATACTATCGTTATAAGCAATTTGGAACAATCAAAATTAATTCACAATATTGAATTAGGGCGTATTCAGACTTAATAGTCGTTACCCACCCTTGAGTAACAATTAATAATTGTTTTATGCAAATCGTATGCCCTTATCTTTGGTAAGACTACATAAGCTCCCATGGGAAGTTAAGCGGGGCTTAATTGTATTAAATGGAAATGGTAATCAGTGTTATGAATATGAACTGAATATGGTAGGTTTTGGCAATATCTATACTAATTATGTGGAACTTTTTTGGATCTAAATGTACCTACTGTATTTTTTTACTAGTAATCACGCCGAGATTTGCTTGGATGGAGAAAAAATCCTAGTTAACTATTGCAGCGCCGCTTACCTTACAATACTGTATATGTTACCTTTTCAAGAAATGTCTCATTGACGGTGAAAACCGAACCGTAATTTTTATAACATTGCGATCAGACAGAGAGACAAACGAGTTTTTTTGCAAAACTTATAGGTTAGAGGTAAGCGGATACCGTGGTTCATGTTAGAAACACCAGTTGTTTCCCTCACACGTTCCTAGCCCTGTAAAAGTTTATTCATACCCTTCGTTAACCCTATAGCAGGCTCTCAATAGAAACCTAAGCGTATTGAGTGCTGTGAATGCGCTTCTTTAAAAAGATACTATCGATACGTTATATGCGTATTTATTCAAGATAAAAAATAGTATAATGTATATAAAGGGAGCGTCACTTATAAATTAATATGAAATTGATGGTCTAATAGCTGAGTTTGTCGTAGATTTTTAGTGTTCATGTCTGCGCGTGATGAACTGGAGTCTTTACATAGCATAGGTCACCGTAATTGCCCATGTGGCATTTTCAATAATATTATTATTACAATCCGTACCTAATTAGGAAAGGAAGAAAACCATTCCATTTATTTGAAGAAATGGGCAAAGGTTTTTTTTTTAATTTCTGGAATAGACTGAGTCTAATAATAAGTGGTTTATGTTACACGTTCCTTGTAGCAGAAGATTGCAACAAAATAGGACTGCTCGTATGTAGTTTTGGATTTCCTGGTATGAGGAAAGTTTTCAGAAATTGTTGTGACTGCGTATCGTTTTTCAATAGATAAGCCCGTTTGTTTCTTTTACAATCTTATAGGTATCAATTATAGTATATTTCCATATCACTCCGGAGGCAAACTAGCATCCAGTCCGCCCATTATCGCCGCCTATAGACTGATGGTCGCAACAGCAAAAAGATATTATAAGCTGACCCTATTATTTTTTTAATTTACTGTCAAACCCAACTACTTATTAATTAATCGAATTACTGAACATCACAGCTCAAATAGCATCAAGCTGATATTTAGCGGTTAAGAAATTTATGCGATGGACCCTAGCAGTACAAATAACAAAAGAGGGGATACCTGATAATACATATTTTGAGAAACTGGTTGAAATAAACGAAAAAACCAAAACTGGATAAACATCGTGTATCTGAACACTGCAAGTTTAGGTAAAGAGGATACTAGAACTCCAAAGGTGTAGAGGTGAAGAGTAGGTTTTTTAGCTGTGGTGGGATAGTTGACAAGAGTATTGCGTCTTTAAATTTATAATCCAACGTATGCAAGCTGCCTGCCGAGAGCAAAGTACGTGGTGTGGCAAGTCGGTACATGTATGATAGTTCAGAAAAACTGGTCGGTAAATGCTACCAAGGTTTGAACCAATAATCTTGACATTGCAAGCTACAAGAAATAATCACTCGGCCACGTCGGCTCATAAAATATTACAGATATAGAACAATAAAATATCTACAGCGTTTAATCAAAACTTCAATCAAGATTATTGGTATTTCATTCAATGTTCGCTTCTCGTATTTATCTTGGTAACGAATGATTTGAGAAAGTCGGTGCTCAATTTTATTGAGTGCTTAATTAAAATCATTAACATTGTAAATTTTGCTATTGTTAACTTGTTAACAAATTAATTAACATCGCGTGAATTTTTAACTTTATTTCCGTAACTTCACTTAAATAGCGTTGCATTCTATTTATTGTACATTTTGAATACATGAATTCATGAGAAGTTTTTGAAGTACAACCTAACAAATTTATGGCATTCACTAAGAAAATGAATAAACTATGCGAAATTTTCTGACGAAAAACAGTCAGAGATGATGTCGATCGAAAACTCTCGGATGCATGATTAAGTATGTATAAATACACTTATAATATTATTGAACATAGCTTTCGCAATCAGTCATCAGGCTTGGGTAAATAAGGCATTATCTAATCCCCGTGCAATGCGATAGATCATTGCGTGAGATATGCTGTTATCTTAAGCTAATTACCGTCAGCCTTCAAGATAAGGGATCCGTATTCATCAATGTCCATTACATAGCAGGAATACGGGTTGAGTGGCAGCGTTTACCCTTCTGATCATAGTCGAATTTTGCAACTTCCCAAATTTGCCTATTCACAAAGTCTCATCGGAATTTGTTTTCAGTGTATTGATGTTGCTATTTCGGTAACATTGGGCATATATTTGTGTTGTTTGATCTACAAGTAAAGGTTCGAACTTTGCAGAAAATAGCACTACTTGACATAAATTATATTATAAAACATAGTACATATTATACCCTCACGCCTTCCCACAAGGGTCCCCGAAGGGGTATGCAGAGTTGTATAGGTAATACCCACACACCTACTTTCCGCCAGAGGTATATTAGGTGCCAACGTAACAGAGGGCGAGTCCATCGCCGTTACTCAAGTACGACTATACATACGCCTTTGAATTTCTTCTCAGACGTATGCAGGTTTCCTCTCGATGTTTTCCTTCACCGTAAAGCTCGTGGTGTGACTAATCACTGTACTTAAGTTCAGAAAAACTCATTGGTACAGTCGGGATTGGAACTTACGATCTTTGTCTCGCAGCCAACTGCTCAAACCACTCGGCCACCACGGCTCATAGTATATATTAAAGTAGGTAATAACACATATTATATGTGAAATTTTGTTGTCTATCCGCAATCCGGCTGGTCATTTTCCGGAGGAAGCAGTATAAAATTGACAAACACCCCTTGTCAAATCGAAGCCTTTATAAATAAGAAATTATAATTCCTTTTTCAATTCCATTTCCCCTTTTTTGGACAGCTGTATTAAGAAAAAGTATACAACTAGGTTCTGGCTGGGGAGGATAATAATTTGTGTGATGAACTCTAATGTATGAACGCAAGTCTTATAATGCCTCAGGGCTTTCCACGAGGGTCCCAGAAGGGGTAGGCAGGTAAGTCTTATATGTGTCATATATTTAAATAAATATATATTTGTCTTTGCAAGAATGAATAACGTTGTCTAGTCATAGTACACATTTTCCTAGGTTTAAGATTATCTCAATACCTGAGAAATTACTCCATGGAGTGATTATCAAATTATTTACGAATTCTCTAAAATCTATAATCGATATAAATCGAATCTATAAAACGTATAATATACGCCCATCACCAGTGCTCATTTAAATTCTCATGATAAATTATAAATATGGATCCTATATACCACTGATAAATGCGATATATCACAGTGTTATAACAGCGCTTTAAAAAACAATTAAGTTACCCACTGCAACAACTAAAACTCGTTTGTAAAAAAAGTACTAAAGGAATTCTGCTTCCTAACCATTGATCAAATAACTTAAGAATTATTATTAAAGAAACAGAATAAAGTTTACACTCAAATAAGATTCTTACTCAAGCCGCATCCAAGTCAAAGTGTAATTTCATCGGAAGTGACTCCCGACCTCAAAAATAATTTGGAAAGGAAGAGACGGGCAGTGAATAACAAATTAGGTAATTCAAGGAGATCCTAAGCCAGTGCGAATAAAAAAGAAATAAAAGTCGTTGTATACGTGAATTCTCTTTTTCTGTAGCATTTGTTTACAAAAACATACACCAAAATATAGAGTATTCGTGTGAAAGGCACTTTATGGAGCGGGAAGTTAAATTAAACATTTATGTTAGATTTGGTCCCGTCTCGTTATACCTTTGACTGCGTCAAAATAAAATATTTATGTAATGGTATAATATTTATATCGAGTACATATTTTTTGCGAAGACAAATAACTTCAACTTGTGTGGCCTTTTCACCCTTAATAATGCGTCACGCTAAATTTGAGCCCCGTGCTTAGAAATTAAGTGGAATTCTTCTGCATCGTTAATTTTATGGTTGTACGTGTTTGCTTTTTATAAGATTTTTTGGGATTTTGTCGATATTATAAATAAATTGGAACTGGATTATTTCACGTATTCATTATTTGAATAACAATTTTTTGGAACTTAATGCACGCATGAAAATGCGATTAGCAAAATTATTCGTTAATTTTCATTTTCTGTAGTAGGTATATAAGAAGGTTGTTTTGACGTGACACGCGAAAAGATAGGTGATAATGTAATATTCGCGTGATCAGTAATTTGTGATGTTTTCCTAATTTAGCCCAACAATGATTGCGAATAGAGATAAGAGCCGACATTTTAGACCTTTTATAAAATTGTGGATCGGCAGCGCACGAACTAAGCCCTGGTGTTGCAAGCATCGATAGGCGGCGCTAACTATCCACCATCAGCTGACCGCGTGCTTAATGTAGGCTCAGAGCATAGAACATAAGAATTTTGGCTATGGTATTCCCTGCCAGACATAAGAGGTGACTAAATGGGGTTGGCGGGCTTGTGAATAGTCAGGGTGCTGGTCCTGGCTGTCACACAACGCGGACCAAGACTTGGCGCGAGTGCAATGTGGCTTGTTCTTCCCATAGCACAGTGAGGGTACTAGGGACGAAGTTAGGCGGCCTTGGGATGTGCTCAGACAAAGTACAGGTGGGAGCTGGTTCGTTCCTCAGGAGATCTCAGAACCCTGCTATATTCACAGAGGACGACCGCCGAAGGGGCTTTAGTGAGAAGAAATCTTACATAACCTCTTCGTCTCCCCTAGGACGGTCGGGTTCAGATAGTGCCATCCGAGACGCATCCCACCAATTTCTATTTGAGGGGGTCGCGGGATGCGGTGCGTATGACCCGAGCCTATTAATTGTAGTGTGCGTGTGCACTCGTAGGTAATCAGTGTGTACTGATAATACTCAAACATTAGTGGAAGGTTGCACACTTACACTATTAACTATAAGGAAGAATAGAGGGCTGCGTCTTCGTGGATATAACTATCTTTTTGGTTATTAGAGGCATCCGCATAAAAAAAAGGCGCAGAGCATGGTGAAGCCACTTCAAATTCCAGAAAACATTACGATTAACGTAACACTGCAATAAAAAGGTCTGCTGGACTGCGGTAAAAAATTACCTTGTAATTATTAAAAAAATAAACTTTAATGTAACCCCTTACATATAAGTAAAAAAGATCAGGACAAGAAGAGAATAATTCGACTGCTGGAATTTACAAACTATCGAGTGAATTAGACATCCCAGCAATGAAGGGTGAAGTCAAGATTGCAAATAATTCGTTCCACCAATTGTAGGTACACCTGAATGAGCAATAACCCTAAAGGTTTGTGAGGAATTTCCTCAATTAAATTGTCTTGCTCGAAGAAGGGTCGGACCTGACACTTTAGTATGCGTGTTATGGGTTAATCTAATTTTCTAATTTATTTTGCGAACCTAAGAAGGGTTTTGTCAATGTCAGCGGTTTCCGATTGATTGCAAAATATTTTATATAGGAAGTTTTAATATGTGTGAAGCCTTTTTATTTCCTACATAACAAGCCCAACTTTAATAAAGTATCCAATATAGTATGTATATAATATATTAAACTACTCGTTTAAATTGATTAGCAAAGATTTATTATTGCTTGCTTGCAATGGATTGGAATTATGGCTGGCATTAGAGATTCCTTTAAAAACATGTACCTAATGGTGATTTAAATAGATATATCGGAAGCAGAGTTATTTTAAATTCTTAATTATTTTGTCCCTCCATACTCAATTCAAACCAATAGCTATAAAAATAATGTCCTATAATATAGAAAAGCAGTACAGGAAAGTCATTATATAATACATTGTTACATACGAACAGTGCGCAGTGTAGCCGTCCTTTTTCCAAGTATTATTATTGGGTGGACACTTATGTATGTTTTATTATAGCATATTCTGTTAATATTAAGGTGTTCTTACCTGTTGGTGATCCAAATAAATAAATAAGAACATGAACAAAATAAAGGTCCTGAAATCAGGTTTACGCTAACATCATGTGTCGACAAAGTTCATAATGTATTCGAGAGCAGTGAAAGAGAAAGTGCCCACAGATTTCATTTCACGCCGTAATCCGATTTGTCGTAATAAAATATTCATAAAGCGGTCGAATGGACGCCGCGTGCCGCTGAAATGACGCTTCACAGGTAGAAAATAGGGGAAAGTTTGTTATATGTGTAACTTCGTTATTATTACTTTATGTGCACCAAGCTTCATTGAAATTTTAATTGAAATATACAGTTATGACATTCGCTACACTTGAGATATATTTCATAACGTGAATAAACACGATGATATATCAATTTGCAAAATTCATCATTAAGTTATCTTACTTATCATGAATAAAATTGTAGGTATATATTCGCTTCTTCACACAAGGGCGTCCAAAAGGGTAAACAGTAGTGAAACAGCCCCCACTTTATTTTCCTCCTTTCCATGTGATTATTTCAATTTATCTATTCGTCTTTTTGATGGATAAGGGGACATATTTTGAATAATAGGGATATGTGGATGAACAAGGAGGAAAATTTGAAAAGGAGACAATTATAATTTACTGGAAAGATTGAAGCAATCTTGTTACATTTGCAGAATTAACATTTAATCAAACATTAACAGAGATATACTTAACGTAACTACCTTAGTTACATAGTGACCAGTCCAACCAATCAAAGCTCCCAATAAATGTTTATTGTAAAACATGACAGTATTTATACGCTGGCAATGTCTTCAAGAGCTTGTTTCTCGAAGAAAATTTTCAAGTTCTTGAATACCTTCTTTGCTACTGCGTCCATTACTGGTCTGCCAAATTCAAATGAAATTTGTTTCCAGTTCTCATTTAAGAACGCAATCAATGGGTCACCTAAAAAATTAAAATAGCAATAAGGGTTACGGTTATGCATAGCCCAAGAAGGAAATGGTAACGATTATTTTTAACTTCAAATCGCTTATAATAGAAGAATATAAATATGAAAGTAGAAATAAAGTGTTTATGGTATCACTTAATGTCGTCGGATGATTGAAATTAACGAATTTACTGAAAGGCGAGATAATAGATATATGTACGATAATCCATAAAAATAAATAAAATTTGAGTGTCTGTTTGTAATATTAAAATAACCGCTTTTTACTAAATGTATATGGATGTATACACGGTACATATACAAAAACTTTTTTTACAATTCTGTTTGTTTTGGCTAATCTCTGAAATGGCTGAACAAATTTTGACAGGACTTTCACTGGCAGATATCTGATATATGGAGTAACTTTTTTTCTTCCATCATGGAAAATCATTCCACGGAAAACGGTTACCGCAGCCTATATACGCCGTCAATAGCGACGTATCACTTGCGCGTTGCCACTCTGTATTCGGAGAGTTATACTATGTTGGCAGCATAATGGGACTAATCCCTCTGCTGCCAACACATTATAACAATCCTCCCCCTCCCCAAAGAGCTCATTACTGGAAAACTTAGGATACTTTTACTATAGAAACTGAACAATAAATGTTTTGCTAAATTCCACGCGCACGAAGTTGCGGGCACAGTTAGTACTAATATGAGAATTGAAAGAATATTTAATCTCTTAGAATATTAAGATATATCACGAAAAATTATGAGTCACTTGTTGGGCGCCCTTCAGATCCAAGGGACCAATTAACTATCTTCTTTTCGAAAAATAAGGTTAGAAGAGTCTTTACCAACAGTTTAGTGTATGAATGTAAAAAGAAGAGGCGAGTACTGATCGTACTAGATTGTATATACTCACTAAGTTCCTTATTCCCATTAAATAAGTTAGTCAAGCCGAATTGAGCGTTGTCCTTAACATCAAATTCAAAACTGTTTTTCTTGGGTACTACGTGGTCCTTAGAATCTGCACCTTTCTCGATTTCATAGTCTATGTATAGATTGATGTGAACATTACCTGTAAAACAATTACGATTAAATTGTGACATTAGTATCTAAATATCTAAGGCGATTTGATTATAAGGTATTATATCACATATTATTATCATATATATATATAATAATATATCCTCACGTCTTCCCACAAGGGTCCCCGAAGGGGTAGGCAGAGGTGTATAGGTAATACACCCACACACCCACTTTCCGCTAGAGGTATATTAGGTGCCAACGTGAGACGTGAGACAGATGGCGAGTCCATCGCCGTTACTCAAGCACGACTATACATACGCCTTTGAATTTCTTCTCAGACGTATGCAGGTTTCCTCTCGATGTTTTCCTTCACCGTAAAGCTCGTGGTGTGACTAATCACTGTACTTAAGTTTAGAAAAACATATTGGTACAGTCGGGATTCGAACTTGCGATCTTTGTGTCGCAGGCAACTGCTCGAACCAGTCGGCCACCACGGCTTTTTATATATAATACATATTACACACGTAACCGTAATATACCTCTGGCGGAAAGTGGGTGTGTGGGTATTACCTATACACCTCTGCCTACCCCTTCGGGGACCCTTGTGGGAAGGCGTGAGGATATATATGAGTATGAATGTAAACTATGAAAATCTAAATATTTTAATAAACGCAAGGGACATAAATGCAGGTATTAAAAGAACAAAAATCTAAAATATAAAATAATAATAAATAATATATATAACATGTAATATATATTCACTTACGCATTTTCAGCTTCATCTGTCCATCACCAGTAATAGGAAGAATAAGGATTCTCCCTGCAGCAATGTAGTGGCCTTTTATGGTACAATCGACATGGAAATTAATAGATAGTCTTTTCTTCTTCAAATCCCATCTAAAATGAAAACAACTAATTAAGGACCCATAAAATATGGAGTTACAATCATCTGAGTAAATCATTAAAATCGGTCTTGCTGCTTAGGGAGAGTTCAGTCTTATACACACGCATAAGCAGGAAGTATTGCGGACTAGTGATGTGATACTGCTATGGGTAAGACTTCCAAAACTCCACAATTAATGGCCGTGATAGCAGTCTGCGGGTATCGTTTGTCACTTACGGGGCTAGCTATGATTAAAAGTGTTTGGTAATGTGTTCCTTTAAAACCTACAGTGAACACTTACCTTCAGACAGGGTGCGAGATGGTTGACCACTTATCCATACTAAAGTAAAAATTTAAGTATCTGTTTGTAAATATCAGTATAACAGTGCTTTTATAAATGCATATGAAATACTATACGGTACTCAAAACAATTTAAATGTCTGTTTGTTCCGGAATTTTTTTCTAAAACGGTTAGACTGATTTGGATTGGACTTGCGCTAGAAGGAGTAACTTAGACTTCTTTAATAATTCTTATATAATGTTCGTCATGTTGTAGAATCAGATTTAAGGCAGTCGAAACCACTGGGACAGCTAGTAAAAACACCTCACAAAACATAGTATTTTTGTTCGAAGTCCAAATTTGAGTTCCATAAAATATAGCTTTTATGAGAGGTTTTATATAATACTCACTGAACATTGTCAAAGACAGATCCCTTCAATCCCTTCAAACGGCCCTCCTTCAGACTGAACTGAAGCCCAGAAAGGTCAAAAGCAAAATCATCAATTTCCAGAACATCCAAAACGTCCGTTCCAAGTTCTGGGACACCTGCTATAAATGTTGGCAGCGCTTTCTGGAATTCTTTGGTCATACACGCCGAGTCTTGCAGACTGCATTTTTCAACTGGAAGAACTATTAAAAGGAAGTATTGAGCGATATTAGCCGAACATAAAGAAGGAAGAAGGAAATAAATTTCTTAATTTAAGTCAGTTTTATATTGATTTATTTATTTTATTTTATTTATTTATTTATTTTTAAAATACACATTAGAACGGCCAGTGGCCAATTACTCTAAATAGTTAAAAATTATACAGCATATACACAATACAAAAGAAAATATATAAAACAACATTCATACATTCGCCTCCCAATACTCCAGACATGCCGACATAATAGTCTGCCATCCATCCGCAAACAAATCGCAATCAGAGTTGGACTCCAAGAGATCATTGAACGCAGAGAGAGTGCGAGGGACGGGAGAGTATGATCGCGACTTACTACGACAAGCCGATATGGAAAAGAGCCTGTGTTTCCTGGCGCGTGTGTAGTTGTCAGGCACAAATATTTTTGTGAGCTCTTCGAGTAATTAATTCTTTGATAACTAAGAACATCAGCTTTATGATTTGAAAAAGTGGATGAAGCGATAGAGGTATATAAGTCTAGAGAGAGCTGGCACTCTTTCTCCTTGCCTACCCTGTTAGGGACTGATGATATGAATGTTTGTATGTATATATACATATCACTCCATGTAAAAGTATTTGCTACCGACATGTGTCGATATTATCAACAACATGTAGGTAATATGAAAACTAGTTATTATAATTCTCTAAGTAATTACATTTTATACTGATACCCGCCAAAGCTATACAACCTGCAACCGTGACAACTTGCAAGGTTGACAGGCGACAACTGGGCTGTTATTTATGCGATTAATATTTCTCACGTCTTTTCATAAATTTCCAACGAGACTAAATATATCAAAGATTGTCAATGAAAAAATAATCAAAAAAATCGTATATGCAACTAAATTGAATAGCAGTTGCCTGCGACACAAAGATCGCAAGTTCGAATCCCGACTGTACCAATGAGTTTTTCTGAATTTAAGTACAGTGATTAGTCACACCACGAGCTTTACGGTGAAGGAAAACATCGTGAGGAAACCTGCATACGTCTGGGAAGAAATTCAAAGGCGTATGTATAGTCGTGCTTGAGTAACGGCGATGGACTCGCCATCTGTCACGTTGGCACTTAATATACCTCTGGCGGAAAGTGGGTGTGTGGGTATTACCCATACACCTCTGCCTACCCCTTCGGGGACCCTTGTGGGAAGGCGTGAGGATATTATTATTATTATTATTATCTATTTGAATATTTATGCACAATTAAAGTGCAATGATGGACTTAATGCTGAAGCATTTTCTACCACCACCCTTGACAGAAACATGGAAGTGAGTGTGCACAGAAGAATTTGTTTAATGATGATTGGTACTTATGTATTCCTATAATGGAACATAGCATAGAATGGATATGAAAATCAGTAGCATGAAAAATTAAATAGGAAATAAAATAAGTATACAAAAAACATACATGTATAAGTAATATACATATACATATATTACAAGAAACATAATAATATAAAATACATATAGGTAATAGGTAAGTGATGATTATTATAAATTTTAATCGCCGTATGATTATGTAATTTTCTTTTATGAAAGATCAATTGTTTCCAAGTATCTAATTACTGCCTCAATTACCTGCAGGGACATCAAATGATCATAAAACAGCCGCGTTGCCTATAATAGTAAGAAACAGGAAAACTAGCACATAATATTACGTTCACTTTATTCTTGAAGCATATCAACTTCGCTTAAGTTAATTACAAGTATGGCATTTAGATAAATTATATGTTATGGGTATCATGAGGTAGTCATACGGCTTAATTGTCATGACATGGGTACATAAAAGTGTAATATATTTTTAAAACCATATATTTGCCCACATGGTAATAAAAATAATTAGCAATTAACTTCTTACAAGAACATTATACAAGAAAATGAAACTGTGGTCGATGAGGCCGAGTGGTTCGAGTAATTGCCTGCAACACAAAAGTTGTAAGTTCGAACCCGACTATACCAATGAGATTTTAAAGTTAAGTACAGTGTCACACAAAGAACTTTACGGTGAGGGATAGCATCTTCTAAGGTGCTATCCTTGTATATAAGGCTTCTTCAGAAAGCAAATTCTAAGGTGTATGCATAGTAGTGCTTGACTAACGGCGATGGACTCGTGTTACGTTGGTACATAAAATATATCTCTGGTGGGAAGGAGGCGTGGGCACTACTTACACACCTCTGCCTACCCCTTCGGGGACCCTTGTGGGAAGGCGTGAAGATATTATTATAATTACAAGAGTAGGGTATTTTTGAATTTCGGTTTAACAAGCTTCTATTTTTCAAGACGAAGGTAATAATACCACTGGAAGCAAGCATACTGTCTGTCTGATGGTAAGCACCTAACGTTGCTCATGGTTGTAGCACCAGTTAGATCACTTTCAAGCTGTCAACCCTATCAAGGTAAATTTAAAATTTTTATCTGCGCCGAAGTTTTTACACATATAAAAAAAATACACGCTCGTCGGTTTCGAGTACTCCTGACGTTTCCGCCTTTGAGCGTCCGATCGATTTGATCCAGGTAGTTGGAACGTGGTCTCCTCTGCCTCTTCTTGCACACACTTTTGCTTTGTATATCTGTTTCGTCAATCATTCTTAACTCATCGGACGAGAACCGGTGTTTTCAACGTGGTATGGACGTTGGTTCGTACCCCACAGGGGGTGCCCTTAGCTGTGTTGCTTAGAAATAAAGTGCCTGGCTGGAGGCCTAGGTCTCGCCATTGACCGATTAAGTAGCAAAAGTTCCCGGAACTCACGCAACGAGAGACAATACAAAAAAAAAATCTTCACTCATCCTTTCTATATGTCCAAACCAGCGTAACATGCCTTTCTTCATCTTTACAATCACGCTCTCATTCACGCCAGTATTTTTTTTTTAATATTTTGTTTATGTTTGTGCCGTATACTTTGATATGCACATAAAAAACTAAACAGCAATTTAGATATAACAATCAGACATCCATTTTGCCCATTATTAGATTAAGTTTACTAAATCATTTCCGAGAATAATCCAATGCATGGATATTTTATTTAAAAAAGTTGTCCACTCTATGTAAAGTCTCTCCGGCCGGTATTGAACTTGAAAAGATACTCAAGGTAATCTAGCGATTTGTCTAGGTCGATTCGAATATATATCATACATAAACTTTATATAGATTGTATGTCATATACGAGTAGATAGTATCAACTTGTAGTTGAACGACCTCTTCTCTCTTAATTGTGTATAGATATTTAATTTAGTCACGGATTTAGATATTTAGTTTATCTTCACGCCTTCCCACAAGAGTAGTACCTGTAAGGGTAGGCAGAGGAGTGACAACACCCATCCTTCCTAGAGATATATTTAGCTGTCGACGTTACAAATGCCGACTCTGTCACTATTGCAAGCATGACTTTCCAAACGTCTTTGAATTTCTTTCTAAACATAAGTAGCTTTCCTTCAAAGTAAAGCAAGTATTGTGATTAACAGTAACAATGTGAGATCAGAAAAAAACTCATTGGTACACTCGTGGTTTGAACTTGTATTATTTGCATTACAGGCGAATACTCGGAAAACTCGGGCTTCATCATATAATGTAAGAGATTAAAGTAGCTAAGTCAAAAGTACTCGAAACCGACAAGCGTGTATGAAGAGACTGATGAATGTGGACGAAGCGAAAGAGGGACAAGAGAGAACTGGTGCTCTATACTCTCTGCCTACCCCGTTAGGGACTCGGAGTGATGATATGATATAATTAAAGTATGAAATTATTTTGTAATTAATTCATCAGCAACAATAAATATTTTTTCATTACGAATTATCAAAAAAAATATCCTGATATTTTTTTGAGGCAACCGGACACCCGTTTTCATATTTAAAATTGGTGTTGCCTGACTGGAGCAGAGGGTTACACCCAACCGGCACTGTTTCTGGTTAGCGTTGTTGAGTTTCAGCGCATACCACCGTTTCCAAAAGGGTGGCTTTTTATTCTCCACGCTACTAGCACAACTACTCAACGCAACAAACCAAAGCACGATCGCTCGTTACTTACGTTAATTGTCATAATATTTATAATTTTCAGGTTACGGAATTATCTGTGACCTTCAACGGAGCTTGCTTAGGTAAGAAGGCAAACATAATATAAATAGTTAAATTAAAGTCAAAATTATAATACATATTAGTTACGCATTAGTACCTACGTGAATGGTAACTGCCTAAAATTCCTTGCTATATTTCTTGTTAATTGACCAAAAAGTTTGCTCTAGGCGAGGCTCGAACTCGCAACCCCGGCATCACTTACGGCTACTGCCTTATAAGTACCGTGCGCTGCCGATTGCGCCACTAGAGCTGCGAGGGGTAGAAACAAAATAAGATATTTATATATCTTCCCGACTTCCCACAGGGATTCCCGAAGGAGTTGACAACAACCCAACTTTTCGTCGGAAATATACTTAGGTGCCAACGCTCGAAACTGACGAGCATGTATGAAGAGACTGATGAATGTGGACGAAGCGAAAGAGGTATGTAAGTCTAGAGAGAACTGGTGCTGTATACTCCCTGCCTACCCCGTTAGGGACTAGGCGTGATGATATGAATATGTGTATGCCAACCCGGCAGATGGTGAGTTTGTCGCTGATTCTCAAGCGCTACTACAAGATTTGAATGGTCGAGGTTGCTGGCAACACAAAGATTGCAAATGCAAATCCCGGCTGGACATATGAGCTTTGTCTGAACTTGAGATACACAGAAGGCCGGGCTTCGAACCTGCCATATTTTTTATAAGTAGGTAACTAATTTAGGCAGTCTATAACTACAGTTTATGTTTATTTCAAGTGAAAAGAAGTAACATATATTTTGAAACGTTGACCTGACATTGCTGAATATAATCCATTTGATGAACCGATATACTATCTAGGTAGCAAGAGAACCGATAGTAGTACCCACACTCTTTCCGATATATTTTAGGTGCCAACTAGACAGATGGCAAGTCCATCGCCGTTACTCAAGCACGACTTTACATGCGCCTTTGAATTGCTTCTCAGATGTATGCAGGTTTCCTCTCGATGTTTCCTTCACCGTGAAGCTCGTAGTGTGACTGATCACTATACCTACTTAAGTTCAGAAAAACTCATTGGTACAATCGGGATCCGCACTTGCAAGCTTTGTGCTGCAGGGAAACTACTCGAACCACTCGGCCACCACGGCCTATAATATTTATATAGATAATAAATACAACAATAACGTTAAAAGTTGAATGAAAAAATGCTATGAGCTTTGATTAAGTTTTTATTGAAATGTTGGTTATTATATGGCTATTTATGTTGCTACACGTATCTTAATATTAATAAAAATTAAGCATAAACGTACCATAAAAAACTTTTTTTATGATAATCAATTAAAAAACTATTTCAAGTTTACTCACCACCGGATTTCACGAAACCTATCAGAAGTAACGTTAAAAAGGAAAATCGTAAAAAATCATTCATTTTGAGTTATACAATTCAAATTTCACATATAAAATAAAATAAAATTATTGGATGTAAAGATGAAGTGAACGCCTTTGTATCCGACCGAGGACTGTTGAAGGAAGTATTTATAACTGAGATAATATACTAAGGTACTGCATACATTATATAAACGCTTGTAGGTACATAACAAGGTGAAATAAATTACTTTTTATTACAAATAATCTTTTAATTACCAGCCACGTTGTACGAGAAAAACTTGCATGGTAATCATAGTTAAATATTCTAGAACATAATAATCTATAATGTTCTTTTTTGATAATGTGTCACAATCCTCACGCCTTCCCACAAGGGTCCCCGAAGGGATAGGCAGAAGTGTATAGGTAATACCCACACACCCACTTTCCGCCAGATATATATTTTAGGTGCCAACGTGTCAAATGTCAGTGGCGAGTCCGAGTCCGATAATGTGTCACTTAGTGATAAATTATTTCTAAGTCACGCTAGTATTACTGGCTATATCCGCATCTATTTCGAAAAGCGGCTAAAATACCACCAATTAAAAACATGGTAGGTACTAACAAAGATTTACCTGTAAATCTATACATATTATGATAATCCTTGTAATAGGCTGATATCTGAGCATTGTAGATATAAAAAAAGGGGCCGGTTTAGTTATAGAGCAACAGAAGCCAACATTTTTTGTCTGTCATACTGTATTATATTACAAAAAGTAGTGCATTGAGTTGAATGTAGTTAAAGCCGATCTTTTACTAGTGATTAAACAGGCTATATTTTACACTAAGGTTATCAATTGGTCCCGATAGGCGATAAGTTATTTTGCAGTTTCGTCCTTTATCGATGACGACTACAAAGGAATAAGTACAACAGAATGGGGATATAACATTATTAAAATATATATGAATAGAAATTATTTGAAGAATGAAAAGGGAAGAAGAAGGAAATAATAAAAAGGAAGAAGGGGCTGCGCCTAAACGCTGGCAAGACTAAGGTTCTGGTATTCGAAAGAGAAGAACAAGTGACCGAGTGTGCAATATCGGTAAATGGGCAAATTCTAGAGCAAGTGAATGAATTTGTATATCTTGGAAGCATGTTCACACGAGATGGAAAGTATGAAAAAGATATTGAAAGAAGGATAACTGCCGGAAATAAGGTGAATGGAGCCATGTCGGCGTTGATGGGCAGTAAAAGTCTGAGCAAGAATGCTCGTGTTGCTGTCCACAACGCGATATTGGTACCTGCCTTATTGTATGGCAGCGAATCCTGGGTATGTCAGAGGAAGTATGAAAATAGCTTGAATGCAGTCGAGATGCGATCTCTTCGAAAAATGTGCGGCGTAACGATATTAGATCGAATCCGCAATGAAGAGATTCGCAAATCAACTGGCGTGAATGAGGGCGTGATTGTAAAGATGAAGAAAGGCATGTTACGTTGGTTTGGACACATAGAAAGGATGAGTGAAGAAAGATTGACGAAACAGATATACAAAGCAAAAGTGTGTGCAAGAAGAGGCAGAGGAAGGCCACGTTCCAACTACCTGGATCAAATAGATCGGACTCTCAAGGACGGGAACGTTAAGAGTACTCGAAACCGACGAGCATGTATGAAGAGACTGATGAATGTGGACGAAGCGAAAGGGTATGTAAGTCTAGAGAGAACTGGCGCTCTATACTCTCTGCCTACCCCGTTAGGGACTTGGCGTGATGATATGTATGTATGTATAGAAATTATTTATTCGACGATAATTCACAAAATTTTAGTTTTTAATCTGTATTGAATCTCCTTAATAATCATTCATCATAATTATGATAAGTTTAAATATGGCCGGATATGTCATAATATTGCTGTCTTAGCAATTGGCGTCATGTTTTATACAAGTCATGACGCTCAAACCATCCTACACATTTGTAAGGCCCGTAACTTCATTATCTTATATATTATTTCTTGGAAATCATAATAGTATAATATGCCCTCACGTACACGCCATGGTTGTCAAAAGGTAAATACGTGCCGTGACATGACAATTAGTAGATTTTTCTGTGTTGATAAGGTCGCGTTCTAATTTTAACCAAAGTTTTAAGACGGGTGGTGGCTTAAAAAGTTACCTGCAAATTCAAAATTGAAGGCCCAAGGATCCCCGAAGGACCGCCGGGGTATGGGTGTGTGTGTAATAGCTACGTGTGAACGTGACTGGTGGCGGGTCGAACGCCGTTTCGCAAGCACAAACTATTCATACGTCATTGAATTTCTTCTCAAAGGTATGCAGGTTTGCTCTCGTTTTAAGTTTTCCTCCAGCGTAAAGGTCGTGGTGTGATTAATGTACTTAAGTTCAGAAAAACTTATTGGTTGCATTGCAAGTTTGAATCCTGACTTTATAGTCGGGATTCTTGCTACTTGAACTTGCAATCTGTGTTGCAGGTGGCTGCTCGAACCACTCGGCCACCACGGCTCTAGGCACAGTTTTGATGTTGTTTGCTGACGGTATGCTGCCTTTGGCTAAGCTGAATATTTTTTTAATTTGATAATATAAAATATTCGACATTTAAATGCAGTCGTAACCTTGACATTTAAGATTTTATTTGATTTTGATACATGAACTTATTTAATGTTATTTTTATGTTTTAATTAAATCAAATTATTAACAGTTTTTTTTTCTAATTTGCCAGTAATACCCCATAAAATAGCACATAGAATATCATATATTAAGTTACAAGCTGATTTCAGCGATCGCTTGTGATCCTAAATAAGTTTTGATTGCAGTAAATACATTATTTACAGGCTCAGTGAGCATAGGAACACCAAATTCTTGAGTCAACGCCTTCCAGTTTTCATTCATGAACGTAAGTAACGGATCACCTGAAATTATCATATAATTGAATTACATTCATGTACATAAAATATTACCTCATTGAGAAGAATTTGAATAGTGCATTTTGGAACCATGGTTCTGAATTATAAAATATTTACGAAGTATAAAAATATTTGAAATGGATCTTCGCTCGCACGGTCAATCCATTGAAATCCCTAGTTAACGAATTGAAATGTTTAGCTTACAATTATTTCAATTCAACTAACAAACAAATTGCGTACTGTTCAAAGTTACGTAAATCAAACTTTAAAGAAACTTACTCAATGCTTTATTTCCGTTGAAGAGGTTTGTGAGGTGAAAATGAGCATTTTCTTTCACGTCGTAATTGAACTTATAGCTTTTCAGTTCAATGGTGTCCTTACCATTCGAATCTTTGACTATGTCAAAAGGCATTATCATCTCTACTTCTAATTTCTCTAAAAAAAACAATGGTGACGTTAGCATACGATTGGTTTTGAATTTTTGTAAGGCCTAAAAGTATTTAAATATATAATTATTTTTCTTAGATAGCTTTGTGTGAATTTGTCTGTAATTTAAAGTCGTTACGTTACGTATTTAAAGACGTAATTATACGTTGGTATGAACATATAGAAAAGATTAATGACTAAAGTTTTATTTGAAATATTACTATATACTCACTTAATTTTATGCTAACATCACCATCTCCGCTTATTGGCAGAATTAACAGTTTTCCGGAAGCTTTGTATTTGCCCTTTAACCCAATGTCCAGATGGAACGTTAGCTGCATGGTTTTGGTCGCCATATCGATACTGAAATCATGTTTAAACATTACAACCTGTATGAAGAAACTACTAAGCTTGATTAATAAATAACCTGTTATTTAAGAAACTTGGAAACATTTGCACGCAAATTTATCTTGACCTTACCTTGAAAAGTAAACAAATGGACATGTACTCATATTTTCACTACGTAAATAGCTCCACTTATGGTGAAGGAAAACATCGAGAGGAAACCTGCATACACCTGAGAAGCAATTCAATGTATATTTAGTCGTGCTTGAGTAACGGCGATGGACTCGCACTTTGTCACGTTGGCACCTAAATATATCTTTGGCGGAAAGTAAGCGGGAAGGCGTGATGACTATATATATTTATATATTACCGTTGGTATATAACAATAGGGTTGTAGTTGTATAAATCTGGACAGGGAAACTAGAAAAATTAATAACTGAATCATTGTAAGAAGCATTCACTCCTGATGAAGGAAAACAATTATACGAAAGAAACCATTATACGTTTGGGGCGAAATACGAAGACGTAAAATATAAGCATGCTTAAGAAAAGGCGATGGACTCCATCTGTCACGTTGACACCTACGTACATCTGCAGCGATAAGATATATATATATATATATATATAATTGCGCATAAGCATAAATATTTGTGGGTTTATTTTAACACAAAATATTTGTAACATGTAATAAAAGGTGCGCGTCGGTATTAACCTCAGTTATATTGTTGAAGCAAATTACAAAGTCCGATCGACCAATTTTAATTTCCTCACAAGCTGGTGTCGAACCAGCCACAAAACAAGCAAATAAAAAACCGGCCAAGAGCGTGTCAATGCGTAGTGTAGGGTTCCGTAGTTGATTTTTTCTTTTCCAAGTACATTTTATAACTTGGCCGGCCATTACTCACTAACCTATAAAGCCAACTTAGCCGTCATAGCTTTCCTTTTAAATTTTTTATATGTATATATAACTAGCGCATAATTTTATACATCTACAAATAACGGTTTAACAGGTAGAGGGGGGGGCGACACATGATTCTAGAAAAAATACAGCTTTAAAGCTTAATATTTCGTAGTTGGAACCCTAAATCGCAAAGCGTTCCTAACATACCCCTACTATTTTTAAATAAGCTATGTAACGATATGCCCTGGTGATGGAGGAATAATGAAAAATATTTTTTGTCCTCGTTTTACAACTTTTACGGCGCGGTTAATATGTACTACCAGACCACAATATGTACTACATACATACTACTAACTGCTTTGTAGTACCAAGCGTCTGTACTCAACCCGCTTACGGACGACATGGCTAACCTATTATAAGGGTTCGTTCTTTACTATGGAACGCTAAAAACGCAGTTTCTCTTATTAATAGGCGTATAATAACAAACAGAAATTAATACGCTGCTTTTTTGTGTGTTAACAAGTTTAGTGCCCGTGAGTTATTTACACGTAGGTATCTACTTACACATGTAAGTAAATGTTCGCGTTACGCCGGAGGCCCCAGAAAGTACCACAACTCATAGGCACGATCTAAAAGTGATTGATATGGGTATGTAAGGCCTTAGTCTTTCCTTAAAAATTACTTATCCTCACGCCTTCCCACAAGGGTCCCCGAAGGGGTAGGCAGAGGTGTATAGGTCATACCCACACACCCACTTTCAGCCAGAGGTATATTAGGTGCCAACGTGACAGATGGCGAGTCCATCGCCGTTACTCCAGCACGACTACACATACGCCTTTGAATTTCTTCTTAGACATATCATATAGGCAGGTTTCCTCTCGTTGTTTTCCTTCACCGTAAAGCTCGTGGTGTGACTAAACACTATAATGTTTTCGGATTATTAAAAATGACTTTCTTAAAGAAGGGAGCATCTGAATGCAGTCGAGTAATAATTATTAACTTTGAATACACACAAATATACTTCTTAGACTAAACAAATCTTCTACTAGGTAGATTGTTGTGTTGATCACACGAATATTCGTTCACGGCGGGAATCGAACCCGCGACCATAAACTTCGGCACCAGGAACTCTGACCACTGACCTCTTTCTTCCTCCTCTCTGTTGATTTCTTAAACTTATCTATATAAAAGTAGTATATTTCTCGCTGCAATACCTACTAACCTCAACTTGTCTATGGTGGATGTCTTCAGTCCTTTAACATCAGCATTTTTAACATTTAACTTGAGCCCTGATAAATCAACCTTAACATGAGCCAAGTGCATGGGATCTAAGCCTCCTATCCCTAACTCTGGAATGCCTGCGATGAAGTCTGCTACAACAGCTTGCGCTGCTTTCTTCAAACATGAGGGATCTGACAGTTGACATTTTTGCGACGGTTGAACTGAAAATAGAATAGAAATATAACTTAGAATAGAGTCGCGCAGGATATTAGCAGCCACCTGAGCGACTTGGCGTATACATTGATCTGTTGTCGCACTTACAATCTTAAAGTACAATAAGTAGTACAATTTTAAACTGTATTTATATTTACCTGCACCTTGAGTAGTGATTCGAGATAGATACATAGAGTGCTATCGACGGCCGTTTGGTCTAGAGGCTAGAGCTCTTGACTGCAAACTTGAGGTCGCGGGTCCGATTCCCGCCGAGGGCAGATATTTGTGTGACGGACATGAGTATTTGTACCTTAGTCTTGGATGTCCTATGTATTTATGTATCTATATAAGTAAATATATCGTTGTCTAGTTACCATAACACAAGCTTTGATTAATTTGAGGCTATGCCAATTTGTGTGGAATTGTCCCAAGGAGGTTATTTATTTATGTATTAGGAACTATGAAAATTCGTTAAGTAATATTTAGTTCATCGCAATCAGACAGATAGACACGGCGGTTTTTTCCTACATAAATATTTAAGTAGGTAAAAACTTTAATAAGGTAAACACAATTTTAAACATTGAATACAAAGAACTGGTTTACTTCGCCAGGCATTAAATATTTACATAAAATATATAAGTATTGGACTGCATCGGAGATAATTACAGCCTATTCATTCAAACAGACTATTTGTGAATTCATAACACAATTAGATGGTGTAACAGAATGATATTAAAATGTTTAGACTAAAATTAATCTATATCCTACATCTATATATATATAAATGTTATGTTGGTTTGTGTACGCTTCAAAAACTCAAAAAGTACTTCACCGATCGAGCTGAAATTTTAGCATGATGTATAATCGGCATCAAGGATTATTTTTATCTATTTTTTGCATCAGTTACATATCCACAGCGAAGCGTGGCAGGGTACATCTATACAGTACATTATAAATGCGATAATTTATGAGGTTATTTGTTGCTCAACCACGCCAGAATGGCTCAGAAATTGGACGAAATTTTGCACGGAGATATATTATTAGATAAGTTAACAGATTTGTTTTGTTCGAGAAAAAAACTACTAATAATTTTTTTTATGCAGTTGAAACCGCCGTGCACAGTTACTACCGTAGGTTACTACCACTGATACTGCCGCACAACATTCGTTATATACCTACATAGAAACATGTCACTTTTTAGGCACTTTTTTTTTCGGCCATTCGCACAATTTGCAGCGCTTAAAACTTATATGACGATATATTATTATGATACTTAGTATAATTCATATTTATATTATAAATGCGGAAGTTACTCTGTTTGTTTGCCTTTTAGCGGCTAACTGGTCATCATGTAATTTGGTATCCAGTGGAAGGCCAACAGCAGCTTTATGGGCATCTATTATCTCAGAAAAATATCCTGACGGGAGTAAATGGGGTGGGATGTTTGTAGAGTCGATTTTGAATTACTCTAGTTAGGGATATTAAAATTTTTCATACACATTGGTTTTAAAATTCAGATTTAAAATTTGTAACATAAAAATCTGAAAAAAAATGTTATTGTTTTTTATATCGCGTCTAATGTTAGTGTATCATGAAATAGAAACAAAAATCAAAATTGCAACCATTGGAGGTGCTGGGATTTGAACCCAGGACTTTCAGCATGCGAAGCAGACACTCTACCACTGAGTTACACCCCCGTTGCTCAGTGCTGGCGAAGTAGGCTGTACATTTTTGATTACAAACGTATAAACTATGTACTTATGTACTTATATATTATTGTAATCAAACTAGTAAAAAAATACACATGTCCATCAGGTACAGAAATAGGGAAACAATATATTAATATTTAACAATAATTATCAACCGCCACAGTTAACGTAGTTAATTAGTTATGAAGTGACTGATGAATGTGGATGAACCAAAAGAGCACCGGTTCTCTCTAGACAGAGAACCGGTGCTCTACTCGGGTAGGCAGGGACCCCGTATCTTTATTTAAAAACTTGTTTCGCATAGAATTACCAACATAAAATGTTCTCTTTTGTTAAAATGTTATTGTTAAATGTGTTAATACAATTTAATAACTAAAAATATATACATAGGTTTTTTTTATGCAACAAGAGTGGCATACAAGCATACGGCCCACCCGATAGAAAACGGTTACCGTAGCCTATTTACACTTACAATACGGAAGTATCACTAGCGCGTTGCAACTCTGTGTTCGGAGTGTTATAGTGTATTGGCAGCACAATGGGTTTAATCACTCTGTATGATCTCAACACAATGTAACAATCCTCCCGCCTCCCCAAGGAGCTCATTACTGGAAACCTTAACCAGATTTCAGAACCAAGACTAGAAACTAGAATATTGCAGGTTGTAAAAATAATACATACACGCTGCGTATGTGAGAGTAACTTTTGCAAGGACTATAAACGCGAAAAAGATTTGCATTTTTTCGTTGAACATGACCGCACTAATTGATCGTTCGTTCACTACAGCCAGAACACTGGAATGTCAACAGGTTTTATATCTATAAGCATCGATATATCCGAGAGTTTTTAGATCCATACATATCCAAGGTTACAAAAATATCTATCGGAAGTTTATACTGGTAACTGACGCTCAAATAATTTATGGACATAACGTATAGGTGATGATATCAAAGACAAACCAGACAGACTTATGGCCATTAAGTCAGTATCGGTGCAAGACGACTAGTTACATAATAAACTATAGGATTTTATAGGTAGAAGGAAATTTATTTACATTTTAGGCACGTATTTCTGGGGTTCTTAAGTAAACGACACAGTCCTTTCACCTGAAATATATTTTGTTACCAACGTAACAGATGGCGACTCTATCGTCGTGTCTCAAGAGCACCATTTTTTTTTGTTTTTTTTTTTTAAACTAGAGTGGCAAACAAGCATAGTTTACTATTACCGTCCCACGATCGTTTCCGAATAAGTAAGTTGATTTGAAAAAAAAAAATTGTTTGTTTCGCATGAATGTTTGTTGATGTTTTTTTTTTACCTTCACAGATTTCTAATATTAACTCGCTTTGCAAATAATTAAATAGTATTATCGTACAGACCGTGTTAAATTTGCTAAAACGATGATACCTGAATGCTTAATGTGTCTCGTACATCATCATTATTACGATATCGATTTTTATTATGACTGTGATCTTTTCTTTTCGTAAGGCGAATATTTTCTAAATTTAAATGGATGATTTCGTTTTATTAAAGCCATATGGACTATATTTTACACATAGTTACCTACGTATGTTACAGATAATTAACTTACTGACATACGTAACTTTACTCAATGTTTCCTCTTCCAAAAGCATTTTGGAAAACACACAACAATCTCCTGTTATGTGGAGATATAAAATCTAGCTGAGTAGCCCCTAATTTGAACCGAATATCTCATAGCCTGAATCCTGAACGGGCAGATTACCGTTATATATAAATGTGGCCGAGTGATTCGACTAGTTATCTGCAACACAAATATTGCAAATTCGAATCCCGCCTGAACCAATGAGTTTTTCTTAGTGACACCACGATACGCTTATAATAAGCTTTACGTTGAAGGAAAACATCGAGAGGAAACCTGCATACGCTTGAGAAGAAATTCAATGGCATGTACAGGTATGTAAAAGTATGTACAGTCGCGAATGGTCAATTTGTTATTATTAGCATATGTCAATTTTACTCGCTACGTGCGTAGGTACGTACGTGGTGTAACAAGCTCGATGAAAACAGGTTAGGTAGGTACTTATCTAATTATGATGCAAGATAGTATCACACGTAAAAAATGGTAAATTATTCTTAATACATATTATATATATGATCAGGGCCTTGGTACAAAACATGAAAGAAATATCGAACAACAAAATAACAAAAACAATTTATAAAATTCTTGTATATCTGTCTGTTTGTTCTGGCTATTCTACGAACATGTGAATGCGCGGGATACAGCTAGTATGTAATATTAATGACAAAGGAAGTTTTATATAAATTTGCAACTGAAGTACTAGCATTTATAAGTCAAATACCTATTATTATACAGATAAGTAGAGAAAGAGACCTAATTAAAACCACTGTAGCACTTTTTATCTACATGTAGTAATAGAGGCAAATCACTAATCAATGAAAATATATATTTTACTGGCTAACAACAAAAACAACCTGCTTTGTACCCACGAGTAATTTAATTATTTAATTATCGTCGGCTTCTGAGCGACGGCTCGAAGTCTACTTAGCGGGCATGTAGCAATTTGATCTATGACTATGTTCTTAATGCCAGCAGTAACACTTCTAAAAAAATAATTGTGTCCTGAAATTGATTCCATGTAAATTAAATCAAACATTCCTTTTTTATAAGATCCCTTCTTTGAGAGTACTTACCTAATTTTATTTAGCTTCCATGAATTGACCCACACACAACGAGGCAAGTATACAACACCAATGAGGTTTTATCTACATCAATGTACAACACTCCCATTTTTTACAAGATTATGAACACAAGACCTTATTTTACAAGCTCATATGTAAAAATAAATACGTGTTGTCACACAGTGATTAGGTACATCTAGATTTTCAAGGTTAACAATAATTGCCATGCTTTAGGTATTTATCATTGATACGGGTTCACGACTATGCCTTTTTAAAAACTTTCAATCTGATGAATATACAACTGAATATCTAGATGTAAAAAAATAACAATTCCAGTAATGTAAAGTTCCATCGAGTAGAAAATTTAATTTTCTTCTTTCGACACGGCATTAGGCTTGATTCTTTCCAATCTCTGAATAATCGCAATTTAATTTCAGTTTCAACCTCCATCTGGCTGATCTCGTCCCTATGCAAATTGCCACAAAACGCTTGACGGTGGAAATGTTTAATCAAACTTATAAGTTATGGATCTAATTTTTTATTAATATGTTTACAGGATGTAATAAATTTAAAATATACTCACACCAAAGACGCCGATTCTATTGCGAATATTTAATGGTAACAAGAACGGCCTTGTTTATATATAAATGTATATAATTACAGCCGTGGTAGCCGAGTGGTTCAAGTAGTTGCCTGCAACACAAAGATTGCAAGTTCAAATCCCGACTAATACCTACCTATGAGTTTTTTTTTAACTTATGTGCCTACAGTGATTAGTCACACCACGAGCTTTACGGTGAAGGAAAACATCGAGAGGAAGCCTGCATACGCTTGAGGAGAAATTCAAAGGCGTACTAGTCGTGCTTGAGTAAATGGCGACTGACGTGCCATCTGCCACGTTATCACCTAAAATATATCTCTCACTCAACTACTCTCACCTTATAATGTGTAGTCGACATTAATCAAATGTATAATTAGATTCATGTTCGGAAATCATTCGTATCGTAATTTCCTAGCAATCTAGCTGAGGAAATCGCTTCAAATCACACGGTCAGGGTAAACTTAATACATAATATGTTTACCGTGTTTAAGAGGTCTGCTAAATAGGGTTTCAATTTATTTAGTTGGCAATGTTATATAATAAGATCTCAAGTCTATGCCTACGTGTGATTATGTAGCTACGAGTAATTATATAGCGGTTTTTTTCTATCGGTTTGATAATAACTTATTAAGGATCGCCTTCAACTGATGTATTTTTTGATAAATAATTTTGTGGTTAGGTACGTAAACTTGTTACATGAACTTGAAACCTATATATCTATACTGATATTATAAAGCTGAAGAGTTTGTTTGTTTGAACGCGCTAATCTCAGGAACTACAGGTTGGAATTTAAAAATTATTTTTGTGTTGGATAGTCCATTTCTCTAGGAAGGCTTTATATAACATCACGCTGCGACTAATAGGAGCGAAGTATAAATGAAAAATGTTGCAAGAATGGGAAAAAATATTTCTTTTTGAGAGCTTCCGTTGCGTGCGCTGCGTAAACGGTTTAAGTTACGCAGATATCATGTATCAGGTATTGTTCCTCTTTAAAAGTTCTAAAAAAAAGTCCGGGACAGCATATGTCTATCTTTTAAGATTGACTCACTATAACCTTTTTCATGGCCATTAAGACCGCGATGGGCTCTTAAACAGCTTAACCGATTTCAATCAAATTTGCACACCGTGTGCAGTTTGATCCAACTGAACAGATAGGATAGCTTACATCACAATTAGACCCGGGCTTATTACCAGGCTAACGACAACACAACAACATACAAAAGTTATAGATATTATATATAGTTAAAGCTATATGAGTCATGAATATGAATGAAGCGAAAGAGAACAGTACTTCTACTTCTAGCCTTACTTCTCTTTCGCTTCAAAAAAAGGGTAGGCAGAGAGTAGAGCGCCAGTTATCTAAACTGGCGCTCTACTCTCTGCCTGCCCTATTAGGGATAGGGCGGATTTTACGTAGGTATGTTAACAAAACCTGTATAGATAATATTGGTACAATCGAACGATATTATAAGCTTACATATTTATAAATGTCGTATGTTTAACAGCTTCACGCCTTCACAGGAGGGCTATAATCATGTTTATAACAAACATTTATTTCCGGCGGGATCAACCCGCCCTAATTAACACATACTGTACCACACCCACTGCATACCGTCGTAACAGACGGCCTGTCAATTACTGACGGAATTGTTGACTCTATAACATAAAATGTTTATTGTAGGAACAATAATTTAAGAGAGGTAGGGCATAACGGATTCTCCGTTCGAATTTGGAGCTGCCCGACTGGGGCAGGACCTCCACCTTATAGATGTCCGTAGCCAAACAACACAATTTTTTTGTGTTGTGTTCCTACGTGGTGAATAAGGTTTCCAGTAATAAGCTTCTTGGGGAGGGGGGAGGATTGTTATATTGTGTTGGCAACCGAGGGATTACACCTATTCTGTTGCCAACACAGTATAACTCTCTGAACACAGAGTGGCAACGCGCAAGTGATACTTAGGTATCGTGAGCGTAAATAGGCTACGGTAACAGTTTCCCATCAGGTGGGCCGTATGCTTGTTTGCCACTCTTGTTGTATAAAAAAAAAAAACACTGAAATTTGATCTAAATTGTTTATTGTAAATATAGATTTAAAATAATTTTCCACCCTTGCTTGGTCATATTACGAACGATAGCTAAGTGGTAGGAAATTCAAACAATCAATACAATACACATGTAAAACGATATAGATAGCGCCATCCACGAAGACGCGCCCCACTATCTTTCCTCATAGTTTCCTGTCCTTCCACATGTGAGTATTATCAGTACACACTGATTACCTATGGATAATCGCACACTACAATAAATCCCCCGCATCCCCGCATTCCGCGACCCCTGGACTAGAAATTGATTAGGCGCGTCTTCGTGCATGGCACTATCTTTACCTAAGTATCATAAGATAGCAAATGGCAGCATCGGAGTCGTATATAATTAATACATAATTAAATATATACAAACTGGCACAGCTCCCCTTTCCCCATTCAGCCACATCGGCTCATTAAAATACATAAAATAATATATAAATAATTCGAGTTACTAAAAAAAATTATATAAAATGATGCAAGTTAAGTTTAAAAATTGTCTTAGACTAGGTGTAGAATGGATAACTTAATTTACATACTTAAGTAGATAAGCAAAATTATTCAGTAACTGTGCTTAAGTTAAAAAAAGTACTACAATTTGTTGTCAAATCAATAGACAAATTAGGTATGTGGTTTATACCCAAGTTTCAATTTTAAATTATTATTTAATAAATTATGAGATCTATAAAGATTCTTGGGTTTTTTTTATTATCATAATAATATATGAATCAAATTCTACGTGCTTTTTATTAAAGTAGTCTTACATTTATTATTATAATGTCAGCAAAATATTAACAGCTAAGTAATATTAAATATATATTACAGTTGGCAGTGATCTTGTACGCGAAACCAAAGGTCGCGGATTCTTCAGGTCGCTGGGCAGAATCTTGCCTCATTAGAACCTATGTATATCATCTTTGCATCAAAATGCATAAGTCTTAGTATCCCCGTATCCCCTTGGTAGGTGCAAGCTTTGCTTAGTTTGCGACTAGGATCTTACACTAGGTTCATAAAACACTCAACATTTAAAGTCTGTAGTTAAATACACTCCTATTCTAAATCACGATAAATCACGACATATACATTAGAAAAGAAACCTTATTTCTAGAACCTACTCTAAAAGTTATTAAGAAATCTTCAAGTTTCCAAAAAATCTACTATGATAAATATCTACTATATGAAATGTGATTTCAAACTTCGTATTTTAAATCCTAAATATTCAGACTTAGATGCCCTGAAATACAGTGAAATATAGTTCAAAATGTATACGACATAAGCTTTGCCACAGTAATAAGAGACCAACAAGTATAAACATTGCTTTTTCGTTTGTCATATTAAATCCCGTGCTAGGTCATAAACCTAAAAAGCACTGTGTCAGCAAATCTATTAGTACGTCGTAGTAAAATATTCTGTGATAAGTTTTATTAACTATTGCTGATAAAACTTATCACGAAAATATGACAGCGTTTATTTATTACATAACAAGATATTTCTTTTATGATATTTAATTAATTAATCTAAAAGATTTAGTTGAACTCTTAAATGAGACAACACTCATTCGCTCTCAGTACACAGAGCAAAATATCAATATGTTAACTGCCAAATTAAAAAAAGTTAAATAAACGTTATCACTCACAGCCCTACACTAGGGTTCACACAAATAAATATAGAGAAATTTGTTCTGCACCATAATCCCGCAAACCCGAAATAACTCCTTAAGTACCATAGAATTAACTAGCCTTGCGTAGACTCAAGCTCTACTAATGCAGCTTGAGAAAGAGAAATCTGTGGGGAGCGCAGAACATTTTTTTTCAACAATATCACTTTTATACAGGGCGCTAGTAAATACACTAGCACTCCAGCAGCTATGATAGATATGGCACAAAGTGTCCATTGAGCGGCCTTGATTGATATAGCAGTGTCAAGAACAGGCTTTGTTAGCTTACAAAGGTGTTTAAGAGATGTAGGTACGTGATAGGGGCCTGCCAATTGAGCGTTTGGACCGCAGTTCGATATCTGCCAACCGATCCAGCCAGCCGATCTGTTGAACAGCACCTGAAAATTTTATATGTTGCAAAAGTTATCATTTTACTAGGAAAAAATAGCTATTAAGTTGTTCTATTCCAATTCTTTGAAGTTTTTAATTCAATTCCCAGTTTCAATATCCAATATTTAACACTGTGGTTTTATGGTTTTTTACGACTATTAAGTTCTTTTAAGTACAGTGATTTGATCAAACTACCAGCTTTACAGAGAAAAAAACATCACATTTATTTATTTATTTGGATCACCAACTTAACACGCGGGTAAAGCCGCAGCAAAGCCGGGGCAGAGATAGACTATAATAAATATATTTAATTATACCTGAAATCCCTCCATAGCGGTGTATCCCAGCACAGTCTGCATATTGCCAGCCTCTAGGCCCAGTTTGTAGCAGAATTCTGACACTGTCCCGCTTTTCTCCGTGCTGTTATGTGCGGTTACCACTCGCATGTAGTTCTGTCAACGTGATTTTTCAATTGCACAAATGAGATATCAAAAAGTATAAATTAAACGATATTTTATTGTTCATCAAGCAGAGACCCTCATGGGATAGGCAGAGGTTGTATTCCATACCATATCTAGATGTCTTTCGCTTTATCGATGTTCATCTTCTCTTGATACATGCTCGCCACTCGCTCGATTAATTTTGAGTCTTTGAGGGTTCAATCTATTTGATTTAGCCCGATTTCTCTACCCCTTGAGGCACTCGGCGTGAAAAGTATGTATTTATAATATAGATTACCTGTGGTGGTATTTCCAAGGTAAAATATTCATTATCAGCGACATCACTGAGCAAATCTATAGCCAACCACGGCAAAGACCATTCTTGAGGTTCTGGCCAGCAAGCAGCCTGGAAAAAAAAAAATATTTATATATATATATATATATATATAATAATATATCCTCACGCCTTCCCACAAGGGTCCCCGAAGGGGTAGGCAGAGGTGTGTAGGTAATACCCACACACCCACTTTCCGCCAGAGGTATATCAGGTGCCAACTTGACAGATGGCGAGTCCATCGCCGTTACTCAAGCACTACTATACATACGCCTTTGAACTTCTTCTCAGACGTATGCAGGTTTCCTCTCGATGTTTTCCTTCACCGTAAAGCTCGTGGTGTGACTAATCACTGTACTTAAGTTCAGGAAAAACTCATTGGTACAGTCGGGATTCGAACTTGCGACCTTTGCGTCGCAGGCAACTGCTCGAACCACTCGGCCACCACGGCTATATTTAGAATATATAGATATCCATGGGTACTATTCATCATACATCTCTGAATGTTGGATGGATAGAACGTGTCTCAATCAAACTGCTTGTTTACATTTCTCAGTGTATTATATTTAATTCTTTCATTAATTTATATTCTGAACTTATGTACAGCGATTAATTACAACACGATCTTTATCGTGAAGGGAAACATCCGAGAGGAAACCTTCATATTTTTGAGAAGAAATTCAAAGACATGTATAGTCACGCTTCAGAAATAGGTATGAACCCTCCATCTGTCACTTTGACCTCTGTGGGAACTCGTGAAGATATTTTATCTTGAAATAAGTTTATAAAGTATGGTTTATTGAGGAAATTTTGTTGATAAATAACATACTTACATCCCCATGGTACCAAAATTCATCTAGTATGAGCATATTTGAGCTTTGTGCTGCATTTTTCAGTTGATCAACCACCTGGATATTATTCAATAAGTTATTCAAAAGCATTGTTATAAAGATCAGGGTTCGCAATGACTAGAGTACTTAAAACCAGCTAGCTTATATGAAAAGAAATTGAGCCTGAGCAAGATTTATATTTTCGTTCTTGGGTTTAGCAATATTTGTTCTTTTCGGCTAAAGCTCCTAGCCGGGAAGCTTCAAGTGGCAGGTTCTATTCCTCTTTGGGCCGTTGTTTGAGTGAACAATGAGAATAGAGAATAAATATTATTAATAGTCGTGCTGGAGTAACGGCGATGGACTCGCCATCTGTCACGTTGGCACCTAATATACATCTGGCGGAAAGTGGGTGTGTGGGTATTACCTATACACCTCTGCCTACCCCTTCGGGGACCCTTGTGGGAAGGCGTGAGGATAAGTGTATTATTAGTAATTTTTTTTTATTATTATTTTTAAGTTAAATATGGTTATTATTTAAAACTAAAACAGGATATTATGGTTTTATTTTAACTTACTGTCCTAAACAATGTATCAGGCAATCTGATATTGGTTGTGCCACTATCGACGATACTTTTCTCTGTGTTGAGTGTCCGGCACATATCACTATCAACCTCTACATTAGTTTCGTCAGTAGGACTTATTGATGTCGAAGTATTTGTTAATACTCTGATAGAAATAACGCCAACTTCGTACCAACGTTTGCGCAGTATTGGCGTACGAAATGTTTTATTATATTCATGTGGTAATAAATCCTCTGTAATAAAAGAATACATTTAAGAATAAATGTAACATCTTTTTCATCTCTTTTACTTGTGAAGCTGATTATAATATAAAAATGTCGAACCGTGGTGGCTGGGTGGTTTGAGTAGTTGACTGTAACACAAAAATTGCTAATTCCTATCCCAACTGTACTAATGAGACATTCTGAACGTATGTAAAGAGATAAGACAAAACACAAGCCGAGCACGGCCCACCCGATGAAAAATGGTTACCGCAGACAATACCGCAGTAACACTTGGCAGCATAATGGGTCTAATACCTCTGCTGCCAACACAATATAACTCTCCAACACAGAAACAGCATAGGTACACAAACAAAAAAATGTTTTATTTGGCTATGGACTTCTATATGGTGGAGGGCCTGCCCCAGTCTACAGCTCCAAATTCGAACAGGAAACCCATTATGCCCTACCTCTCTTAAATCATAAGTATTGTCATAGTAGTAAAGAAAGTTACCAATCATCTTAAATTGTCCATAGTGTATTGAATTTGTGGAGCTTTGTGGTCCACAAAGTTTGAGCTGGAAAGACATTGGCTTTCTAACCACACAGTCTAATGAGTCAAGCCATGATTTAACCACCACATCATCACCCCAAGCACCTACTGGTAGGTAGGCTAAGCCCAGCAAACCCTGAAATTGAGTCACACTAGTTAAATACCGCATGGGACTATGTAAAAAATTATGCAACTACCTTAGCTATGGAATGCGATGGAATTTGGTTGGCATTGCAGCATATACCAAGTGCAGAGAGTTCAAACATATAAAATTTTATACTAATTTAACAATTTCCTTTGTCTTCAGCAATTTGTTTGATATTATGTTGCAAGACCTATTATCACATTTTTCATAGTGATATTATGATAATTTATTGCACCATAGAATACCCACAGACTTCTAAATAAAAGCTTGCTGTCAAACATTACGTTAAACTCCAGCCATGTAATGTGAATTTATTAACCCTAACTCACAGGAACACTACACTCTTTGGAAGCAGTGACATTTGGCTGTGATCCTCTGTAAGGTGAAGGTACTACCCCAGTTGGGCACCAATACTGAACAGAAGACCCTAGCTGTACCCTAACTCTCATCATATCAGATTAGATATATATGTATTTAGATTTTTTTTATATGTACCTGCCATCCAGATCCATTCATAAAGAATTTGTGACTTTTTGTAATGAGTGCAACATCAGTTTTGACTTTAGGTACAGTTGGCATTGATGGAAACTCTATGTAGTCTGAAATCAGTCGACCAATCCACATTCCCTGAGAATACTTAGCTTGGACCTGTAGTTAAAATAAATAATACATAAACTATGATTGTTTATCTTATAAATTTTATCATTACAATAATTAAGATTGTTATTTCATAGTGGAAATAGTGTGTTTGTATGTACAATGAAGAAAAAACAGGAAATAGAACTACATAGCAAGCTGAGTTTGTCCTAATGCCTACCTGAACATCCAATATGACAGATGGTCAGGTAGGCATTATGCCTTTATTGTAGTTATAATAAATATATATATATATATAGCACGGTCGCGGAGCAGGAAGAATTTCGTACAATGACCTATTATTACCCATCTCTGTCACTCCCGCGTAAATATAATGCGTCTCGCTCGCACAGATGCAATGACCGCTGTCGCCAGGGATTGAAAACCGTTTAATTGAGACCGTAAGGTTTGTTCTTGCTTGCGTCTGGTGTTTTGGTCGCAATTAAAAGTATTTGACATGATTCATAATTTTTGAATAACTAACGACATTCCATCTTGGGATGCGTTAGTGCTCGTTCAATTTTGAAACACATTTATCTTAGTTTGTTGTTATTTGTTAGTTTTTGTTGTCTTGTTTTAATTGTTAAGTGGTTTCGTTGATTTGTTAAGTTTAATTTACTGTTTTAAAATGGAACCAGTGCCGTCTACCTCGCGTCCATTCAAGAAGTTTGTTTCTCCGCGGAAGAAAAGAAAAATGTCACACTTTAGTGAATCTGAGAAGGTTATGATTATTAACGTGTTTAAATACATTAAGGAATCCTGGCCTGCCGATAAATATCCTTCAAAAAAAGAAATGAAGGACAAAACAGCCGATATCTTGGGCATTTCAAAATCGGCCATATATCGTATTTTAAAAGAATATACCGAAACAGACACCGTCAAGCCGGCTCCTTCACCGAAAAAACGACTCTCAGTAATTGAAAAGACTGATGAGTTCGATAAATCGTGCATCAGACGAATAGTGCACAGCTTTTATTTAAAAGGAGAGTTACCTACAACAAAAAAGGTACTACATGTCATAAATGCAGACGAATCCTTACCAAACATGGGCTTGACATCGTTGAAACAATTACTAAAACATTTAAAGTTTAAATATGTCAAACGAAGGCGAAATAATTGTTTGATCGACAGAGATGACATAGCATTGTGGCGTATTAAATATTTGAAAAATATAAAAACTTACCGACAGCAACAACGACCAATATATTACTTGGATGAAACTTGGGTAAATGCGGGTAAGACCTTTTTTTTTATCCATTTACTGACTGAATTAAATCCATACTAATATTAAAAATATGAAAGTATCTCTGTCTGTGTGTCACCTTTACATGGCTAAACGGCTGTTATGATCTTGATAATCCTATTAATATTATAAACGCGAAAGTTTGTGAGAATGTATGTATGTTTGTTTCTCTTTCACGCTAAAACTACTGATTGGATTTTAATGAAACTTTACAATAATATACCTTATACATCAGAATAATACATAGGCTATGTATGAACCACAGGCGAAGCCAGAGGGAACAGCTAGTATTAAATAAATATACTTGGTATCAAGAGCAAAGACAGGATCGACAAAAGCGATTAGTGATCCCCTGAGTTGTTTGCAATATTAAGTGGTTAAATGTTTATACTTATGATAATTTTATTCATTATCTTTTTATATTCTATCTATCTATTATTTATTTAATTTTTAATTTCTATCTATTATTTATTTAATAAGCTAGTTTTTTTCTATCCTTCAAATATTTCATGCAAACCACACATATAAAAATGTTTGTGACCACTGTCAGTAGGTAAAGAGGTCATTGTACGAAATTCTTCCTGCTCCGCGACCGTGCTTTTAGAATGGATAACTTAATTTACATACTTAAGTAGATAAGCAAAATTATTCAGTAACTGTGCTTAAGTTAAAAAAAGTACTACAATTTGTTGTCAAATCAATAGACAAATTAGGTATGTGGTTTATACCCAAGTTTCAATTTTAAATTATTATTTAATAAATTATGAGATCTATAAAGATTCTTGGGTTTTTTTTATTATCATAATAATATATGAATCAAATTCTACGTGCTTTTTATTAAAGTAGTCTTACATTTATTATTATAATGTCAGCAAAATATTAACAGCTAAGTAATATTAAATATATATTACAGTTGGCAGTGATCTTGTACGCGAAACCAAAGGTCGCGGATTCTTCAGGTCGCTGGGCAGAATCTTGCCTCATTAGAACCTATGTATATCATCTTTGCATCAAAATGCATAAGTCTTAGTATCCCCGTATCCCCTTGGTAGGTGCAAGCTTTGCTTAGTTTGCGACTAGGATCTTACACTAGGTTCATAAAACACTCAACATTTAAAGTCTGTAGTTAAATACACTCCTATTCTAAATCACGATAAATCACGACATATACATTAGAAAAGAAACCTTATTTCTAGAACCTACTCTAAAAGTTATTAAGAAATCTTCAAGTTTCCAAAAAATCTACTATGATAAATATCTACTATATGAAATGTGATTTCAAACTTCGTATTTTAAATCCTAAATATTCAGACTTAGATGCCCTGAAATACAGTGAAATATAGTTCAAAATGTATACGACATAAGCTTTGCCACAGTAATAAGAGACCAACAAGTATAAACATTGCTTTTTCGTTTGTCATATTAAATCCCGTGCTAGGTCATAAACCTAAAAAGCACTGTGTCAGCAAATCTATTAGTACGTCGTAGTAAAATATTCTGTGATAAGTTTTATTAACTATTGCTGATAAAACTTATCACGAAAATATGACAGCGTTTATTTATTACATAACAAGATATTTCTTTTATGATATTTAATTAATTAATCTAAAAGATTTAGTTGAACTCTTAAATGAGACAACACTCATTCGCTCTCAGTACACAGAGCAAAATATCAATATGTTAACTGCCAAATTAAAAAAAGTTAAATAAACGTTATCACTCACAGCCCTACACTAGGGTTCACACAAATAAATATAGAGAAATTTGTTCTGCACCATAATCCCGCAAACCCGAAATAACTCCTTAAGTACCATAGAATTAACTAGCCTTGCGTAGACTCAAGCTCTACTAATGCAGCTTGAGAAAGAGAAATCTGTGGGGAGCGCAGAACATTTTTTTTCAACAATATCACTTTTATACAGGGCGCTAGTAAATACACTAGCACTCCAGCAGCTATGATAGATATGGCACAAAGTGTCCATTGAGCGGCCTTGATTGATATAGCAGTGTCAAGAACAGGCTTTGTTAGCTTACAAAGGTGTTTAAGAGATGTAGGTACGTGATAGGGGCCTGCCAATTGAGCGTTTGGACCGCAGTTCGATATCTGCCAACCGATCCAGCCAGCCGATCTGTTGAACAGCACCTGAAAATTTTATATGTTGCAAAAGTTATCATTTTACTAGGAAAAAATAGCTATTAAGTTGTTCTATTCCAATTCTTTGAAGTTTTTAATTCAATTCCCAGTTTCAATATCCAATATTTAACACTGTGGTTTTATGGTTTTTTACGACTATTAAGTTCTTTTAAGTACAGTGATTTGATCAAACTACCAGCTTTACAGAGAAAAAAACATCACATTTATTTATTTATTTGGATCACCAACTTAACACGCGGGTAAAGCCGCAGCAAAGCCGGGGCAGAGATAGACTATAATAAATATATTTAATTATACCTGAAATCCCTCCATAGCGGTGTATCCCAGCACAGTCTGCATATTGCCAGCCTCTAGGCCCAGTTTGTAGCAGAATTCTGACACTGTCCCGCTTTTCTCCGTGCTGTTATGTGCGGTTACCACTCGCATGTAGTTCTGTCAACGTGATTTTTCAATTGCACAAATGAGATATCAAAAAGTATAAATTAAACGATATTTTATTGTTCATCAAGCAGAGACCCTCATGGGATAGGCAGAGGTTGTATTCCATACCATATCTAGATGTCTTTCGCTTTATCGATGTTCATCTTCTCTTGATACATGCTCGCCACTCGCTCGATTAATTTTGAGTCTTTGAGGGTTCAATCTATTTGATTTAGCCCGATTTCTCTACCCCTTGAGGCACTCGGCGTGAAAAGTATGTATTTATAATATAGATTACCTGTGGTGGTATTTCCAAGGTAAAATATTCATTATCAGCGACATCACTGAGCAAATCTATAGCCAACCACGGCAAAGACCATTCTTGAGGTTCTGGCCAGCAAGCAGCCTGGAAAAAAAAAAATATTTATATATATATATATATATATATAATAATATATCCTCACGCCTTCCCACAAGGGTCCCCGAAGGGGTAGGCAGAGGTGTGTAGGTAATACCCACACACCCACTTTCCGCCAGAGGTATATCAGGTGCCAACTTGACAGATGGCGAGTCCATCGCCGTTACTCAAGCACTACTATACATACGCCTTTGAACTTCTTCTCAGACGTATGCAGGTTTCCTCTCGATGTTTTCCTTCACCGTAAAGCTCGTGGTGTGACTAATCACTGTACTTAAGTTCAGGAAAAACTCATTGGTACAGTCGGGATTCGAACTTGCGACCTTTGCGTCGCAGGCAACTGCTCGAACCACTCGGCCACCACGGCTATATTTAGAATATATAGATATCCATGGGTACTATTCATCATACATCTCTGAATGTTGGATGGATAGAACGTGTCTCAATCAAACTGCTTGTTTACATTTCTCAGTGTATTATATTTAATTCTTTCATTAATTTATATTCTGAACTTATGTACAGCGATTAATTACAACACGATCTTTATCGTGAAGGGAAACATCCGAGAGGAAACCTTCATATTTTTGAGAAGAAATTCAAAGACATGTATAGTCACGCTTCAGAAATAGGTATGAACCCTCCATCTGTCACTTTGACCTCTGTGGGAACTCGTGAAGATATTTTATCTTGAAATAAGTTTATAAAGTATGGTTTATTGAGGAAATTTTGTTGATAAATAACATACTTACATCCCCATGGTACCAAAATTCATCTAGTATGAGCATATTTGAGCTTTGTGCTGCATTTTTCAGTTGATCAACCACCTGGATATTATTCAATAAGTTATTCAAAAGCATTGTTATAAAGATCAGGGTTCGCAATGACTAGAGTACTTAAAACCAGCTAGCTTATATGAAAAGAAATTGAGCCTGAGCAAGATTTATATTTTCGTTCTTGGGTTTAGCAATATTTGTTCTTTTCGGCTAAAGCTCCTAGCCGGGAAGCTTCAAGTGGCAGGTTCTATTCCTCTTTGGGCCGTTGTTTGAGTGAACAATGAGAATAGAGAATAAATATTATTAATAGTCGTGCTGGAGTAACGGCGATGGACTCGCCATCTGTCACGTTGGCACCTAATATACATCTGGCGGAAAGTGGGTGTGTGGGTATTACCTATACACCTCTGCCTACCCCTTCGGGGACCCTTGTGGGAAGGCGTGAGGATAAGTGTATTATTAGTAATTTTTTTTTATTATTATTTTTAAGTTAAATATGGTTATTATTTAAAACTAAAACAGGATATTATGGTTTTATTTTAACTTACTGTCCTAAACAATGTATCAGGCAATCTGATATTGGTTGTGCCACTATCGACGATACTTTTCTCTGTGTTGAGTGTCCGGCACATATCACTATCAACCTCTACATTAGTTTCGTCAGTAGGACTTATTGATGTCGAAGTATTTGTTAATACTCTGATAGAAATAACGCCAACTTCGTACCAACGTTTGCGCAGTATTGGCGTACGAAATGTTTTATTATATTCATGTGGTAATAAATCCTCTGTAATAAAAGAATACATTTAAGAATAAATGTAACATCTTTTTCATCTCTTTTACTTGTGAAGCTGATTATAATATAAAAATGTCGAACCGTGGTGGCTGGGTGGTTTGAGTAGTTGACTGTAACACAAAAATTGCTAATTCCTATCCCAACTGTACTAATGAGACATTCTGAACGTATGTAAAGAGATAAGACAAAACACAAGCCGAGCACGGCCCACCCGATGAAAAATGGTTACCGCAGACAATACCGCAGTAACACTTGGCAGCATAATGGGTCTAATACCTCTGCTGCCAACACAATATAACTCTCCAACACAGAAACAGCATAGGTACACAAACAAAAAAATGTTTTATTTGGCTATGGACTTCTATATGGTGGAGGGCCTGCCCCAGTCTACAGCTCCAAATTCGAACAGGAAACCCATTATGCCCTACCTCTCTTAAATCATAAGTATTGTCATAGTAGTAAAGAAAGTTACCAATCATCTTAAATTGTCCATAGTGTATTGAATTTGTGGAGCTTTGTGGTCCACAAAGTTTGAGCTGGAAAGACATTGGCTTTCTAACCACACAGTCTAATGAGTCAAGCCATGATTTAACCACCACATCATCACCCCAAGCACCTACTGGTAGGTAGGCTAAGCCCAGCAAACCCTGAAATTGAGTCACACTAGTTAAATACCGCATGGGACTATGTAAAAAATTATGCAACTACCTTAGCTATGGAATGCGATGGAATTTGGTTGGCATTGCAGCATATACCAAGTGCAGAGAGTTCAAACATATAAAATTTTATACTAATTTAACAATTTCCTTTGTCTTCAGCAATTTGTTTGATATTATGTTGCAAGACCTATTATCACATTTTTCATAGTGATATTATGATAATTTATTGCACCATAGAATACCCACAGACTTCTAAATAAAAGCTTGCTGTCAAACATTACGTTAAACTCCAGCCATGTAATGTGAATTTATTAACCCTAACTCACAGGAACACTACACTCTTTGGAAGCAGTGACATTTGGCTGTGATCCTCTGTAAGGTGAAGGTACTACCCCAGTTGGGCACCAATACTGAACAGAAGACCCTAGCTGTACCCTAACTCTCATCATATCAGATTAGATATATATGTATTTAGATTTTTTTTATATGTACCTGCCATCCAGATCCATTCATAAAGAATTTGTGACTTTTTGTAATGAGTGCAACATCAGTTTTGACTTTAGGTACAGTTGGCATTGATGGAAACTCTATGTAGTCTGAAATCAGTCGACCAATCCACATTCCCTGAGAATACTTAGCTTGGACCTGTAGTTAAAATAAATAATACATAAACTATGATTGTTTATCTTATAAATTTTATCATTACAATAATTAAGATTGTTATTTCATAGTGGAAATAGTGTGTTTGTATGTACAATGAAGAAAAAACAGGAAATAGAACTACATAGCAAGCTGAGTTTGTCCTAATGCCTACCTGAACATCCAATATGACAGATGGTCAGGTAGGCATTATGCCTTTATTGTAGTTATAATAAATATATATATATATCTTTACAAATTACCACCACAATTCCCAAAGATTTAGGCAGAGGTGGCAATACCCTTTTTACATACTTATCATCATGCCAAGCTAATTATGGGGTAGACAGAGGGTAGACTGCATAGTGCCAGAACCCTCTTACATCTGAGACGTTAATAAAACCTCCATAACAAGAAGCAATTGTCCATTTAACATTATATCTAAGAAAATTTTGCAACATTTATGCAAAGTAGTTTTTTTTTCGGTGTTTACCTGTTTACCAGTGTCATTGAGACTGCTGGAATTGTCTGCATGGAAATATTTGTTGCTGTCTTGCCGTGCATATGTAGCTATTGCTAATGTAGTGCTGCCTGTATCCACAATTACACTCAGCTAAAATAAAATATCAATGGTTAGTTCGATAACGATTCTAGCTGCTTCACTTGGATTACTTTTAAAACCATACTTTCTGAGGTGGGAGGCCCAAATTGATTTGTATAGAATACGCCTGGCCCGCATCTCCAAATAAATTGTATTCATCACATCGAACATTGCCCAAAGGAAGTAGGCAAATCACAAAAAAAAACGGCACCATTCCCATAGCTATGATATTATTGAAATCGCGTATTTGCTTGTGGTCATAATTATGTAAATTATGTTGATTATTTACCTACGGACTGAGTACATAACGCAAAACAAAACAATCGAATTGAACATGAATGAGATTGAATTGATGATGATTTTTTTAACAAGTGCGCATATTTTCTTCAAATTATAGTTTTTAAATGACATGAATACCAGTCTTTTAGTCAGTTTATGTTGAAGAATATTATCTTATAAAAATTAATATCTGTTATTCACGCAAAAAAATGCCGCGAGCCACAGCTGTGAGCGGTAAAGTTTGTTGATTTTCCTGACTAGGGAACCTACGATATTAGGATGATCGTAGTAGCGACTGTAGCTGACTGTCGTTTTCTGTAGTTTATCGTGTGCCTATTGACTGACAGTTGTCAGTGTAACAGTCAACCGCAACTCACTGCAAATCTTTGAGTTGAGCCGCTATTCCCGCCAAAATATCATACCGGCTAACTCCTATCTCTTATTCTGTTACCTTATGCCCTAGCTACTGTACAGTTCATCCTTAAAGGAGAGCTATAACAGAAAATAATAATTACTGTAGCTATAGGGGACCGGATCAGACGAATAACATCAGGAGTCAAGAAGCTTGGTACAGGTCTTCTATTTGTCAGGTGTTCTGTGTTTATTGTTTTGTTTAATTTCGGTATATGAAATAAGTAGGTACTTAGTCTGTGTTCATTTCAAATATTGCTGTTTAAAAGTTCTGAGTTTGAGATTTAATTCTAATAAGAAATATGAGTCTTTGGGTCGATAAACATAGGCCAAAGGATCTGATGAAATTAGACTTTCACAAAGATCAAGCGGTGCGGTTAAAAAATCTTGTGCAACAAAGTGATTTCCCTCACCTTCTCGTTTACGGACCATCAGGAGCTGGTAAGAAAACCCGTATAATGTGCCTATTGAGAGAGCTTTACGGATCAGGCGTTGAACGCTTACGACAAGAAACCTTGAATTTCACAACTCCCTCAAATAAGAAAATCGAAATAATGACCGTTAGCAGTAACTATCACATTGAGGTTAATCCTACGGATGTTGGCATATACGACCGCGTTGTTATCATGGATTTAGTTAAAAATGTCGCTCAAACGCATCAGATCGATTCATCTGGCCAGCGTGAGTTCAAAGTTGTGATATTGAATGAAGTGGATGACTTAACCAAGGATGCACAACATGCATTACGTCGAACAATGGAGAAGTATGTGGCTACATGTCGCCTCATTCTCATTGCAAATTCAATTTCCCGTGTCATTCCAGCCATAAGATCACGTTGTCTGATCATCAGAGTACCTGCCCCCACCGAAGTAGAAATAGCATCAGTGTTGCAATTAGTTAGTAAGAAAGAATGCTTGACATTGCCTTCTGAGCTTGCTATGAGGATTGCAAAATGTGCTGATCGCAACTTGCGGCGGGCCATACTTATGTGTGAGGCTTGTAAAGTTCAACAATATCCATTCACATCAGATCAAAAAGTTCCCGAGCCTGATTGGCAGCAATTTATCAGGGAAACTGCTTCCTTAATATTGTCGGAACAATCACCAAAGAAGCTTGCTGAAGTTCGGCAAAAGTTGTATGAATTAATAATACATGGAGTACCACCTGATATGATATTTTCTGGATTGTTAAAAGAACTTGTTCGCAATTGTGATATGGTAATAAAATGTCAAGTGGCTAGCGAAGCAGCCAAGTTTGAGCATAGAATGAGACTGGGAAACAAGCCAATATTCCACCTTGAAGCATTTGTGGCTAAGTTCATGGCCATTTATAAGAGATTTATGGAAGAATCTCTGGGTGATGCATTTTGATACTGCAGATTATAACTCTTGTCACACTTAACTAATTAAATAAATAATTTTATTTGTATAATAGTATTTATTTGTTTAAGCCTTATACAAAAAGTTCATAGGGTAAAAATCTTATATGTTACTAACATACAGTTTTTTTATTTGTAGTATTCATAATAATATTTTATAGGTACTTTGCTGGTGAACAATCTAAAGTTGTCCACTATGGTTTGCATAAGAACTGTAGTGATTTCATCTGAAAAATGGTCTATGATTGAAGGTTTTTGCTGTAGGGCTTCTGTAATTGCATATGCTTCTTCAGAATCTGGAAAGGAAATACAAAAAAACTAAGTGTTTTCTAATGATGTTGGTGTTGCTGCATAAAAACATAAATAAAAATGATCCAATCCTACAAGCTGTAGGTACTTGTTCATAATTAGCATTTAAGTCAAATGCTTATTATTAAATAATTATTTCTCTCCTGGACCACAATTTATCGAAAAAGTTTAGTGAGCATAACAACTTATTATGATAAGCAATAATAATACATACATACATATCATCACGCCGAGTCCCTAACGGGGTAGGCAGAGAGTATAGAGCGCCAGTTCTCTCTAGACTTACATACCTCTTTCGCTTCGTCCACATTCATCAGTCTCTTCATACATGCTCGTCGGTTTCGAGTACTCTTAACGTTCCCGTCCTTGAGAGTCCGATCTATTTGGTCCAGGTAGTTGGAACGTGGCCTTCCTCTGCCTCTTCTTGCACACACTTTTGCTTTGTATATCTGTTTCGTCAATCTTTCTTCACTCATCCTTTCTATGTGTCCAAACCAACGTAACATGCCTTTCTTCATCTTTACAATCACGCCCTCATTCACGCCAGTTGATTTGCGAATCTCTTCATTGCGGATTCGATCTAATATCGTTACGCCGCACATTTTTCGAAGAGATCGCATCTCGACTGCATTCAAGCTATTTTCATGCTTCCTCTGACATACCCAGGATTCGCTGCCATACAATAAGGTAGGTACCAATATCGCGTTGTGGACAGCAACTCGAGCATTCTTGCTCAGACTTTTACTGCCCATCAACGCCGACATGGCTCCATTCACCTTATTTCCGGCAGTTATCCTTCTTTCAATATCTTTTTCATACTTTCCATCTCGTGTGAACATGCTTCCAAGATATACAAATTCATTCACTTGCTCTAGAATTTGCCCATTTACCGATATTGCACACTCGGTCACTTGTTCATCTCTTTCGAATACCAGAACCTTAGTCTTGCCAGCGTTTAGGCGCAGCCCCTTCTTTTCACATTCTTCTTTCATTATGGTAACTAGTGACTGCAGTTCGCCCTCTGATGACGCCAGTAAAACCGCGTCATCGGCGTATAGTAGGCAGTTGACCACTAAGTTTCCCATTTTCACTCCACATCCGTTCGTTCTTAGTGCTCTCAGACAGTTATCTAGATATATAATGAACAGCCAGGCAGACATGATACACCCTTGTTTGACCCCCGACTTCACATCAAACCAGGGTGACATCTCACCGTTAACCCTAACGCACGCCTCGCTATCACTATAGAGTGATTTCACGGCATGCAGTAGGGAACTGCTCACTCCATATCCAGGCAACACGTCCCAGAGTTCCTTTCGTACGACTCTATCAAATGCCTTCTCTAAGTCGACGAAAGCGCAGAAAACCCTTTGGTTAATATCCAAAAACTTTTCCGCGATTCCGCGAAGCGAGAAGGTTTGATCCATACATCCTCTTCCTGGTCTAAATCCACCTTGGGATTCCCAGAGAAACCTTTCGGATCGCTCTTGCATTCTTATCGTCAGGATCTTCGTGTACACTTTACTAGCTAAGCTGACCAAGCTGATGGCTCTGTAGTTGGAGCAGTCCAATCGTGATCCCTTTCCTTTATAGAAAGGCACGATGACTGCTCGCCTCCAGTCGTCCGGAACATCACCCCTTTCCCAGCAAAGATTGCATAGCAAATAGATGACGTCCCAGACCGCTGGTCCACCGTACTTGATCATCTCAGCCGTAATCCCATCTATTCCCGCAGCTTTTCCACATTTCAGACTTCTTATCGCACTTACAATCTCTCCCATACTTATTTTATCCGCTTTAGGATCCTCGACAGATTCTGTTGGAGGCAGCTCTATGAGTAGATCAGCGGCATCATCATCATACATATCTTTGTAGAATTCACTCCATCGCCTGAGGACGTCAGTTTTGTCAGTTAGTATGTCATTGTCCTTCGAAATAATCACATTCATCCTACTACTAGCTGTAACACAATTTCTGGACTTCTTAACTTCCCTCCAAAAAAGTTTTGCATTGTCCTTGAAATTATGCGACAGTTTTTCGTCTACAGTCATTTGGAACCTCTCACGCTTCTGAGCTATTATCTCCTTCGTACGATTTTTTTGCAGGCGATATTTTTCTTTCATCTTTTCTTTCATACTTTCACTTGAGCTGGACATAGCCAAAATGTCTTGCCTTGCATCCTTCTTCTTTTTAACTTCTTCTTTCACTTCATCATCCCACCAACCATCGCCATTTTTGGTTGTCCGCCCTTTCGAAATGCCACAAACCTCTTTCGCGGCGCATAAAATGCTGGACTTCAGGAACTGCCAACAAACATCGACACTCTCAAACACATCTTTCGGGGGACAGGCTAGCTGTTCAGATACCCTTTCTTGATATCTGTCTCTAATAGCCGCATCTTGAAGCCTCCAGCTTTTGATGCGGTCTGCGACTGCAGAACAGGGACCCCCAGCACGGGATCGCCAGCCCGCGAACAGACCCCTTATTCTAGTTATAACTAGAAAGTGGTCCGTTCCCAGGTCGGCTCCCCTATACACCCTGGTGTCCATCACCTGTGTTCTGAGTCGCTGATCTATTAGAAACAGATCTATCATGCTTCGCTCATTTTTCCGTTCCCATGTATACTGATGAATCCTCTTGTGGTCGAAAATGGTGTTCGCCACAAAAAGGTCTCTCTCCATGCATACATCTAATATCAGCTTGCCTGCCTCGTTCACTCTCTTATCACCATACTTGCCGAGTACTGCCTCGTAATCCTTACGGGCTGTCCCGACCCATCCATTCAGATCACCACAAATAATCAGCTTTTCATTCCCTTCTTTCGTCTCTAGAACATTACTCACACATTCCCAGAACTTATTCAGGTCGCAAGTGTCCGCTGAGGCCACCGGAGCATACACCGCGACTAAAAATAGTCGGGTAAGGCCTATTTTAAAGCGAGCCCAAATAAGTCTGGGGCTCACCGCATCATAACTTATCATACATTCTGCCAAGCGGCTGGATAGTAGAATTCCCAGTCCCTGGCAGGCGTGCTCGGTGTTTGCCACTCCTGACCACAGCACTAAACTCCCGCCCGGGAGCTCGTCTACTCCACTACCCTTCCGCTTGGTTTCAGACAGGCACACAACATCTAACTCGCTCTCTGTCATAACATCGATCAATTCGTTCATCTTATCAGCCATACCTCCTCTTACATTCCATACACCCATCCTACACTCCACACTCCACTCCCCGCCGTGAGGCACTCCGCGTGATGGGTGGCGGTCCCCATCGCCGCACTGTGCTGAATTTTTCGCACCAGCGGGGACGGACTGGTGCGCGTCGCCTCGGGGGCACGCCCTAACAGCCGTCCGGCCAATGCGCATCGAGTGGAATTGCAGCCCTCTGGGCTGGCAGGAATCGCGACGTGCACGCTTCCACTGTGATCCCAATAATAATATAATATAATATATCCCCACGCCTTCCCAAAAGGGTCCCCCGAAGGGGTAGGCAGAGGTGTATAGGTAATACCCACACACCCACTTTTTGCCAGAGGTATATTAGGTGCCAACGTGACAGATGGCGAGTCCATCGCCGTTACTCAAGCGCGATATGTAATTAATTTTAATTACAGGGTAATTTTGAAATCGATATTGTATTGTGTGTTAAGTGGCCAATGCTATTTTAATAAAAAAAAATGATTTAGGTACTTAATGACAAAAGTTGCTACATACTGGGTTGTAGGAAGAATGTAGGTAGCCTCGAATTTCGCACAGCTATCCTTTCTCTGTGTATAGTGATATATTCTTCATTATCTATACCACGTTGTCCACTCCATGAATATGTTATATTGGATTCCGCGCCATCTAAAGCGTAAAAAAAATACCTAGTTACCTACGGCACTTATTATAAAATATATCATCATCATCATATCATCACGCCAAGTCTCTAACAGGGTAGGCAGAGAGTATAGAGTGCCAGTTCTCTCTAGACTTACATACCGCTTTCGCTTCGTCATCATTCTTCAGTCTCTTCATACATGCTCATCGGTTTCGAGTACCTACTCTCGACGTTCTCGTATATATAGGTAACCCCAATCCAATGGACTAGAATCATCGATCACTTATAAGACATCGATGACTAGAATGCATATATCTATTCACTCACGGATCTAATTAATCAAGACCACATTATTCAGAAGACGAATATTTTTTTTTAAATTTGGTATTTTTAAAGGTTTATATTATTTTGTAATGCAGTTGGGGTAATTGTAATTTAGTATTGAAATTTTTCAGTAGATGGCGCTGAAACAACTTTGCACCCCCCTTTAAGTTCTGAAAGTTGCTTGAGTTTAATGTCATTGACATTGTTATTATTACTATCTCTGTTGTTTAATCTGAATACCGTCTCAAAAACTCACCCATTTAGCAAAAGTCAAGGCGATGGAACGATTTATAACATGGAAGTTCGGTAAGTTATGTACATATATTTATAACAAATTGCATTCTGCAATAAATTTTTGGTGTGGTGGACTGTAGGTACTTACATTAAATATTTTATTTCAAAATTAAGCGTTAATGTTTTTTTAATTGCAGTAATTTCAGTGAAAGTTGCCAGCATATTCGAATACAATAGATATGTAAAATTATTAGAACGTTTGAAGGACAGGATGTCTACAAAATAGGTCAGTTGCCAAGTATGGGAAAGTGTATAGATATAGTAAAGTGAAAGAATAAAAAATAAAATTTATAATATAAAAATTACATATTACTATTTTTTAAATAAAATCTGCTGTTTCGATAAAGATATAATCTAACTGCGTACCTATCTATGTTAATTAAATTTATAATTATAAAAACAAACTACATAGTAATTTTTTTACCTTATTTTCGTATAAAATCAGCTGTATCGATAAAGCTATAGAATCGGAGTATCTTTTTATGTTTATTAATAATAATATTCACTTTAATATTTTACGTTTATTAAATTGTTAATTCGCTCTGAAACATGAGTTTATGGGTTTGTTTCAGAAACTATTAATGACATAAAAGGACATTAAAACGAAGTAAGATTCTACATGTATAGCTTTATTAATACAGCAATTTTTTATGCGATAAGGTTAAAAAATTTCAACTTAGAATGTCATTTGTTCACAACATTAGTTCGACAGGTTTTATTTTTGTTTTGTTTATTTCTTGAGGTAATTCAAAATACCCGACCACTTCTAAAATACACCTGTTTTATTTTTGATACATGCTGTATCCTATAGATAATGCCATCCACGAAGACGCCCCCACTGTTCTACCTCATAGTTTATAGTGTAAGTGTGCAACCTTCCACTAATGAGTATTATCGGTATACACTGATTACCTATGGGTGCACATGCACACTACAATGAATAGACCCGGGCCTCGACTAGAAATTGGTAGGGCGCGTCTTCGTGGACGGCGCTATCTATACACTGTTTATATGTATACGGTCGAATTGAGAAACCCTACATTTTTGTAGTCTGTTAAAAAATATGTACGTAACTTTTTTAATCGTTCAAAATATACTATTTGAGTCCATAAAATTGTTCGTAGCGCATTTAATAGTGCCTATTACCAGCAGCTCCGCAGCTTGCATCACTTTTGCACTGTGAACTCCCCACTTACAAAGAATAGTACGTAGCCCCAGCGTTGCTTTGTTTAGACATACTTACATTATTTAGTGTTCAATACATATCAAGTAAAAATACCTTACTTTATTTCATTGTCAAGTCTTGACGTGATGGTATCTCCGTATAATTCCCCCAACCTATAATAAATGTTTCGTGTAGTGTCATCAAGGCCACTCACATATATCCATGGTAATGTAGGCAATGTATGCGGCGGGCAGTCCGGCGACGTTCATGCTAATTTCGCCCGTCGCGTGGAGGTCGCTACTAAATATTACACCGCTTTTCCCATCTTCTAAATTGAATCTGTTGGTGGAAGCTTGTGTCAGTTACATGGGTCTGACCTACCTAATTGGGTTGAGAAACTAGTACAAAATTGTTGTATTAAATATGACTAAGTATGTAGTTAAAAAGTGTGTAACATTATCAAATTAAACACACTCATTATATGTAGATGCGTCGGCGATCAGGAAAAAGATATGTGTTGTTAAAACTTAAGTCTAGCTTGTAGTAGACGATATCTACCGGTGTTACACGTTACGTAAAGCATGTCGACATCCTACTAGAAAATTTTAGAAAACCCTATTCAATATCTATGAAATGCTAAACCGAGAGTAAATCTCGGTTTAGCATTTAATAGGATTTCATTTCACTCGGAATGAATCGCGTTTTAACGTTTTGTCTCATAATCATTTATTTTCCATCATTTATTATACAAAAAAGTTTTCAAATACAAATTCCCTCGGCAAGTGAATAATAAAAAAAAATCCACCGTGGAGGTGCTGGGATTTGAACCCAGGACTTTCAGCATGCGAAGCAGACACTCTACCACTGAGTTACACCCCCGATAAAATTTGAAGTAAAATTGTTATTTCAGTTCATTTTTTGATATGGTATAAGAGCTAAATGAACTTGGAAATTATGAAATGATTAGTACAAAAAACTACGAATAACCCGACCACGCGAATTAATAACGTTCTGTCGCTGTGCTTAATTATATAATACGTAATCACTAAACATGTACATCATCGTGTGTCAATCCATCAAGCGTTTGAGCGTGTCAATGAACCCATTGTACACGAAAAAATTTTAAGACAGTAAAAAAGCTACATTTGACTGTATGATTGAATTCCAATTGCCAATATTAATAGGCGAACAGATGTGCGAGCAACAGAAGGGTCAAAGTTGTTCCCTATACTGCCTAACAAAGACATTTTTGTCGAGTGATCACCGCTGTAACGCTATTGAAAATAAAACATGTATAGACAAGATTCATCTTAATTTATAATAACTGCACAGGTGGATTGCTTAGCTTTAGCGTAGACTACTTCTAGGAAATATTATAGAGGTCACGACGTACGCAGGTACTCTATGTCATGTGTTCAAAAGCTGGGTGCTTTACTTACTTATTGGAAAATGTCAAGGCCTATTTTAGTGGTATTATGGACTTACTTCCTATCAACCAGTTTGGACCACCTGCCTCCGGTGACATTCACCGTCCTAAGTATAAACGACATCTGTTGTTCTGGCAGGGAAACGGTGATACTGTTCAGTAAAATGGGATCAATGGACTTCATCCCCATATAGTTGGAATCCATGAGAATGAAGAATGTGCGAAGGCCACGTCGGAGGCAGTCCACGTTGTCGGCTTTGCATGTTGGGAACGGTAGCAGTGCGGTAGGAGCTGGAACAAGACGAGGAAATAATAATGTAATTAGGCAGTTCGACGTTCCTTCCGTAGTCGGATTGATCTCAGTTCGATTTTACTGAAATGTATTGGGTTTGTAGGTAGGTACCTCAATCAAACTCATAAATAATATATTTCTTCCTGCCTCTAATGTGTAATGTGTCAAATTCCAAGGTTAATAGATAGTAGGATCGGCGTTAAGATAGGTAGGTAGGTAACTACAACTAGCTTTTGCGCATTGATCGACTTGCTTTAATGCATGACGTTTTCTTTTGGACACCTATTCGATTTTCTTCAAAAATAAAATAGCTTATTTTTCTGTACGTTATTATTTTCCTTTTCTTTGTATTTATTATTTTCTAATCCCTTGACAAGGTGTATGCAATTCCATGATAATCAGTTGAGTAGTTAGGTAGATGTAAAAGTGTGACAAACCAAACATACTTCTTATCTTAATAAGTATTAGCCGCTGTATTGTCAGTGCTACTAATGATATAAATGCAAAAGTTAGTAAGGTTTTTGTTATTCCATCACGCCAGAACGACTGATTGGAATGGGTTGAAGTTCGGCTCAGGTTATGAGCTGGATCGCTAACACGAAGCATATTCTTTATTCCCGAAAAAATTACGCTTGAAATTTTATTTAACTTATAAAATCACGGGCTAGTCTTTCATATTTGATTTATTCGAAGTAGTAACGTAAATTATATCACTGACGTAACAAAAGAATGACACATAACAGTTTGTGCACGTATCCCAAAACTCCGGAGATATTGAAGGAAAATCGGCGATATGTACTCGAATACCGTTTGAAATATCACTCTATTTATTCGGGTTCTCCATAAAGTTTTATAACCTAACATTCAAATAAAGAGGGGTAGGTGGTGCAAACAAACTACAGGGATTTCCCTGGAATTTTTATGAGATACAATACAATACATCGAACGTACGAATATTCAATATGTTGATAGTAGGTATAGATAGTGCCACCCGCGAAGACGCGCCCCTCTATTTTTCCCGATAGTTTATAGTGGAAGTGTGCGTCCTTCGACTAATATTTGAGTAATATCGATACACTTTGCCTAAAGTGCACACTCACACTACAATTAATAGATTCGGATCATATTCACCGCACCCCGCGGCCCCCTCGACTAGAAGTTGATGGGGCGCGTCTATGTGGATGGTACTATCTGTACAACTTATGTATTTTTACATAAAAAACTATAACGTTATTAATTGGGCTATTGGGATGATTGACTGTTTTCGCGAAAATGTTTGAGGAACCTGAGGGTACCTATTGCTTTACTATACTTTCTAATATACCTACTATCAAGTTTCATAACCAAAGGTCTATATGTCAATAAAGAGCCGTGGAGGCCGAGTGGTTCTAGTTCGTAAAAAAAAAAAAAAAAAAACGTAATCTGTTTATGTAAACTCATATTGCGAATAAAAAGAACACAGCAAACATAGATCCATTAGGACATAAGTTAGCTGACTCACCTCTCCAGGACCCACACCGGCCACAGAGACATTATGTAATACACTAGTAGGCAAATAAATTTTATTCTGATTCTGATTCTGGTTCTAGTTCCAGTTCGAATCCCGACTGTACTAATGACTCTCAAGTACCTACAGTGATTAGTCACACGGTGAAGGAAAACATTGGGAGTAGGCATTTTTGTTTTAATTATAAAAAGACGTAGGTACGCATAGTCGTGCGTGATTTACGGCGATGGTGTCGCCATCTGTCTCGTTGGCACCTATATATCTCTAGCGGAAAGTTAAAAGCACTGTTCCCGTAGGAGCATAGCTATATCGTTGTGCCGCGAGTAGTAACGCGGGAAACTGCTAGTCTCGTGTATAACAAAAGCAGTAACATTTTAAGTAAGAAACCATGTAATTAGTAGGTTTACATATGTGGTTCATTAATTTCATTGTAAATACGAGGTCACGGGTATTTACATTTGATAGTTACAATAACATGTGATCATTTTAATAGACATGTTCCTTTAAATTACGTTATGTACCCATCCAATGTACTACTCCATACCACACCTTAATAATATTATATATACGAATGTCTGTTTTTTTTTTGATGTCTTAACTGCTCAATGCCGTGGTAGCAGTGTGGTTCGAGTAGTTGCCTGCGACACAAAGGTCGCAAGTTCGAATCCCGTTTTCTGAACTTAAGTACAGTGCCTGCCTACCCCTTCGGGGACCCTTGTGGGAAGGCGTGAGAATATTATTATTATTATAAGTACAGTGATTAGTAACACAACGACCTTTACGGTCAAGGAAAACATCAAGAGGAAACCTGCATACGTCTGAGAAGCAATTTAAAAGGCGTATGTATAGTCTTACTTGAGTAACGGCGATAGACTCGCCATCTGTCACGTTGGCACCATAAAATATATCTCTGGCGGAAAGTGGGTGTGTGGGTACTACCTATACACCTCTGCCTACCTCTTCGGGAACCCTTATAGGAAGGCGTGAGGTCTTAACTACTCAATTAATCAACGAAGGTATTCGAATCGTCTGGAAAAAAATCCCAACTAGCGCTCTAGTCTCTGGCTACAGTGAGGAACTCGCCGTGATGATATGTTTTATTTCACTCCATCTAAAGATAAGCGGTTTCCGCCACTACTTTCAGAATCAACGGCATAGCTCGTTGCCGACACTAAATGTGCGCAGCATGCTTCCGGGACTATAGAAAAAGGAAAAAGGTCCTATGATATACATACCGGCTAATATCCCTAAAAATACGTTTTGAGACTATAAAACAAGTAGTGTTGCCACGTGCAAAAGCAAGTTCTTAGTGTCTGTACATGCGGTAGTGTCTGTATATGCGGTACAAATTAAAATGGTAGGCATGGGTTCTAATGGAACCATTTTAATTTGTTTCTAAGCACAAGCATCACCTGCCTTACAGAGTGGCAGAGAAGATATACGCTAGACCTCTGTAGACATATAAATCTCGCACGCTTTATCCACATTCATCGTGTTTTATATATGCTTGCCGGTTTCGATGTAGGTACATACATGTAATAACAATAATTTATTTACTGTTCTCAACAAAATAAGAAATACAGAAGTGAAAGGAAAACAATATCTTGTATTGTGAATGTACTCTCAATTACAAATGTCTTTTAAAAAAAACTTTATGTTGGTACTTATGGAAGGTAATAACTTATCTATAAGCTGGTATATTCATGTCTTACCAAAACCACACGTAGTATCCAAGGTGATAGACGGCGATTCCGTCTACACTACGACAGACCACCGTAATCGTAATATTTGCGACTTAGTAGTCGCAATATATAACCAATCAGCCACCACTGCTTTCTCTTATTATTTAAATATTATATGTATCGCTTTAATGAGGTTGTCCTGATGCAAAATGGCGCCGAAAATTTCACATAATTATAACGTAGGTTCACACGGAAAGTTGCCGGTAGGAAGGACCATTCATTAGGTTTTTCCGATATCGCAGGTTGAAGCCCGCCATCTGGTATTTTAACCTTGTTGAGAGAAATAAAAAAGAACATGCTGGAACGCATGTAAAACTTAAAATCATAATGAAGGTACATAATTAACCCAAGACATAAAGCAGAACATTTTTCCAGTTTTTCAAGTTTGCTGTTAATAAGTACCTGCTCAAAGCAAAATACCAGACCAACGTGTTTACAACAGACTATTAATTAAAGCATGCCATTTGAACAATAATAATAATGGATTGTATAAATTGCATTGTGTATTTACTAGCTGTGCCCCGATGATTCACCCGCGAAAAATTTGATTTCATTGACATTTAAAAAAGAAAACCGGGGAGTTTGTTTCGCCGTTTCTTCTCCTGGCAGGTACTTTTTTTCTTGGAAACGGTGGTAACTTTGGTAACTTTAGTTTATATTAAATATGTGACATTCAATAAGTGTTCCATGTGTCCCTTACATTGAATAAAATACTTTGATTTTGATTTTATTGGTAGTTTTTTTAAGAATTAAATATTTACTATTTGTTTATGCTGTTAAAATAATCTATCTCTATGCTTAATTAATCCAATTCCGTTCAGTAATTTTTACGTGAAAGAGGAACATACATTCTCACTATCTTTATACAAAATAAGTGAGTTTCTCTCAGTTAGAAAACTTTATATATTGCATGCAGTTCTTAAAAAACACAAAACACTACCACTAGATAGAGGTTTCAAACACAAAAGGGTAAAATATAGAGTTGCATCGGTACCAACCAATAAAACTAAATTTGCATCGTTTCAATTCAAAACACTTTCTGCAAAATTATATAACTCATTAAATAAGAAACTAAACATATTTGAAAAACATCATTATGAATTGAAAAAGTGCATTCCTGAGTGGATTCTTAAACTTAGCTATAATGAAACTGAAAGCTTACTACAACAACCAGAATAACCTTTACATGCAAGGCACACAAATTCACACACAATTTTTGAAACACACGAACATATACACACATACACACACACATACACACATATATACATATACACACACATACACACATAAACACCCACACACTCAATATGCACCGCTAGTATCTATAACCTCAAATAGAATAATACTCCAGATATATATCTCAAATTGTTAACATCTTAGTAACCACTGTAAATGTACTAGTAATTAAGAAGAGCAGGGCCTCCTAACACAGGCATTTCATGCTTAAAAGGAGACTCTGGTCAATAGTTAAAATTAAGTCAAACTTTGTTACTGAATAAATTATATTATTATTAAATTATATATTATATATTATTATCTTTCCCATTTAGAGGTAATATATTACACATATAACATTTAGAGGTATTAGCCGCAAATTAAGCAAAGCTTGTTGTACTAAGTACGGTATATATATATATATATATATATATATATATCGTTGCCTATATAGATATATATATATATCGTTGCCTAGTTACCATACGTAGTATACTTATATAGGTAGATATATACATAAATACATAGGACATCTAAGACTAAGGTCCAAATACTCGTGGTCAATACACAAATACTTGCCCTCAGCGGGAATCGGGAAACTCAAGCTTAGCAGTCAGGAGCTCTGAGCATTCGACGAGACGGCCTTCAGAGAGCTACGAGCGACCATCCGTCCGTCAATATTCTATAGTCCACTATTTGTTTATGTGTTTATCACGTAAGCTAGTGGTTTTATAATGAAACCAACTGTGCGGCCGTGCTAAATTTGATTTAGATTTTTTCTTGGGACAAAATCTAAATATGTATAACACATCCCATGTAATTATAATATATTCCTCACGCCTCCCCATAAGGGGTAGCCTTGTAGGTGTATAGGTAATACCCACACACCCACTTTCCGCCGGAGAATAATAAATATAATACATATCCCATGCCATCTTTCTCTATGCCAAATTTCATCCAATTCCGTTCAGCCGTCAGTAACAAATGGCCATACATCCTCACAAACTTCATAATATCGCATCTATAATATCGTATTCATAATATCGCATTCATAATATCGCATTCATAATATTAGTAGATGGTTAATCCCCGTAGATTCATCGAGATGCATATTACATGCAAATGTAAGTCGACAGTTCGTTTTTGAACGAGATATTTCAAGCGTCTTTTATTTGGTGTTCGTTTAGCATCCATCAGACACACGTATCTTTTATTGTGTTTACGGATGCAACTTGGAATAATCTAATATTATGTCACAGGCAACTAGCGACAGCTTGGTAAGATGGAAATCATCTTCCATTAAGCTAACATAGTGAGGCATACTTAACTTTAAGTAATGTAAATAAAATAAATCGATATGAATGAAGTATTTATGAAGAGTGATGTCATTTCACTGATGTGTAAACTGTGGAGGAAACCAAAGGGGTATGTGGGTCTAGAGAGAACTGGCGCTCTACTCTCTCTGCTTACCCGGTTATGTACTTTGCGTGATGATATATGTATATTTACATACATATTTTTGATAATGATTGACGTGATGCGTCCTTCGGTCGGATACGAACTTATTATAAAACTATTTATGGAATATATTTATTTATTTATATTATGTATATTATTATTATATTTATGGAAATATAAGTAAACTCAGGTTTTATCTTCAATTTGTTATGACCTATTTTCAAATTCATTATTACACTTTTCTGAAATGATATGGCTAGGGTGGTAGGGTGTAAGAGTACTTGCCTTTATATCAATTACCTTTGCCCACGACATCGTCCGTATGGAATATAGCTTTACTTTACAGCAAAGCTTTAACGTCTGCGTGTTAATTGAATTCTTGTTATCTGATACTTTATAATTTATTGGTTCGATAATTAAAAATTGTATTCTAGAAGGAAATAATCTAATTTTTAAATCTCAATTTAAGTTTATTTTACTGAGCGTTAAAGTATCATACATATGTTAAGTGGAAAGTAAGAATGTGAGCTTTCTCCGTACAAAAAAACATTGTAATTACTCATCGTATATAAGTTCACAAAATAATAATTTATACCGTCAGGATTCGTACTTGCAATATTTACGTTGTAGGCGACTAAGTACTTGAACCATATCTAAATTATAAAGATTGGATTTCTATAAATAACATTTTAAATCATGTACTTAACTAAACTATGGAAAAAGTCAAAGATAACAATAAGTTTATTTTACTAACTACTTACTTTAATAAGCTTAAATTACCTGGATTGTCATTTTTTACGAAAGCACTGTCACAAAAGTTTATCAACACAACAACTGAGAGAACGTACAATGCGCGTCTGAGAACCATCTTGCACTAATAAACAAAAGGAAGTACCGCGGTGTCGATGCCAACATTATATACCGCGTTTATTTTTTCAAAAACATTGAACCGGATTTGGGCAATTATCAACTTTTATTTTGAACTTGAACTAACCATCAACAGTAGTTCGATTAGGATTATTACGCGTTCTTTCGTTCCAAGCGTATTTTACGACTATCTACACTAGATGGCAGCATTACTTGCTTAGCAATAAAAAAAATAGAAATCCCATCCTACTTACGTTGTAAATGCGTAATGTTAGATAGCATGTTTGGTAGTCGATCATGACAGAACGACTGAACGTGATTCGATGAAATTAGGCACAAAGATAAATTATTCGTTGGTTTAGCACGTAGAGATATCTTTTATTCCTGATAAGTCTACCAATCTACCAAAAAGAAACCAATTTTACGTGTGTGTAACTATGGGGCACAATTGATTTTTTATACGTTCAGATGATTTATTAGTCTATGCGGATGAAGTGAATAAGGTATGTAAGTCTTAAGAGTTCTGGCACTCCAAGTGTATCACTGAGAGTTCGAACCTGCAATGTTGACCTTACTTATACCATTTAGCCACCACGGCCATTTTTTTTAATGCTAGTGTCTTCCACTCTATTTGTATCTAACAATTTTTCCGTTGTGTTTGTACATTTCTTATTTTTTCCGTGACAAAACGGAATGGAAATCGTTTGCATATTGTCAGGACCAAAATGCTGTTATCCAAATAACTTTTTTCGGACATTTGAGTTTAGGTACGTTAATGTTTGATCCATGACTTGGCCTCTGACCCAACACGGTTTTGAAGTTGTACATTCATAATATTTTTTAACCTACAATGGTTATTGTATAATATACATATATTAACCATTTTTAAACCAATCATTTACTTATATATTGTAATATTAATTTTAAGGGAAGGCGATCCCACATGGATCCCCATAGAAGTGATAAACCATTTTTATTCGCACGTGATGTATTGTGGTGGCAACATGTCAATCAGTTGCCGTTTTTCTACTTACGCTTTTATGAGTAGCTATAATCTCAAACGTACCTATATATTATGTTTCCCCACTGTTTCCTATCACCCTAAAACTCGTCATAAAACACTGTTACTACACTACTTTACTTATATACTGTTACTTTTGCTGTTAGCCTGGTACATCCGATTGCTGGGCAAAGGCCTCCCCATGATTTCCAGGTGTATCCAGCGCTAGCGTTAACCTGTTCACGGAAGTGTTATACTGTATACAGTACTTTCCGCCTCTGTCATCTACGACGCTAAAGTCTAGCGGTGTCAGTTTTCCATTCTATCGTGATTTTGGGATTCTGTAATTTTGACCATCGATCCTCAGGTATGCGGCAGACGTCACCGGCGCATTCTATCATTTCAATGTATTGACCCTTAAGAGTTATGAACGGCTAGTTATTATTCATCTTTCTGTTTCTTTTCCACGGCTGCAAACAAAACAACTTCTTCATGCGACAGACGTCTAGTTATGTAAATAAATCCATCCATAGGGTTCTCTTGTTATCAGTATAAATTCTCATTTTAAAATTTACACTACGCTGACGTTTTAAATAAACTACAGAACATTTGCAACTTTAATTGCATCAGTGGTCGTTAAGTTAGCTGCATTGCGGTAACGTTTCTTGCATCTTTTAGATCCTGTTGATGATTTATATGATCCAGTTTTAAAATGACTTCAAATATTTGAATATGCTCAAAAAGTTATAAAATTTTTATTGCAAAATAAACAGACGCTTCATGATGTAATCGCCGACGCACGGTGTCCTTCTTATCGTAATTTTCGAATGTTGTTCTTTTATTAACCAGCGGGACGTTCACCTTACCTCAGGCTTATCCTGCAGCCTCAGGCTATTGAAAGAAAATCAACCTTCTAATATCCCACCTATTTGTATTACTCGAATACGTTTTATTACATTGCTACAATTAGAATGTTACCATTAATTTTGAATGTTACCATTTAAACACTAAAGTCCTTGCTTGATAACAGAACACTTTCATAGCCTTCCAATTATGTATTTCCATTATTGTTTTTAAATGCCACTTCATTGGCACACATTGGCCCTCTGTGGAATATCAACTACCTAAATGGTTAAACAAAGGAAAAAAATCAAAGTCTATTATATAATCCAATTGTTACCCCTACAACAAAGGCAGGGCACAAAGGGACATAGTAGTCTCGCTAGAATTGATATAATTAGCTTCACACACATTCATCGGTTTCTTCAAACGTGCTAGCCGCTTTCGAGTACTTTTGTCGTTCCCACCCTTAAGGGATTGATTTAATAAGTAACCTTGTAAGTATTAGCATGATAGCAAAATATATCATTCAATATATGTATATAAGCAAATCTCTGGATACCTAAGAATATTCGCAGCAAATTCTGTGAAGAATGCAACTGGATTACTTATATGAGTAAATGTCAATAACACCAGTCAACAAAGGATATTGACCTCTAAAAGGAATGGAACAGCCATATGTATTTCCCCGTACGTAATGATAAGCTAATTAGGGTGGATCTATCCCAATGAGGAATTTCATCGTGAGCATGGCAATAAATTATTTCTCAATTACTTTTTTATTTGGTTTTTCTCTTTGTTCAAATAAGGAGAAACTGTCTGGGTTTCTGTTAAGACGATGGAAACACTTGATGACATAAGACATAGTCTCCCAGATATGTGACTAAGCCGATAAGTAATAAAATTTGTGAATAGGTTTTTAGCTGTATGAATACTTACATAAAGTGTTGAATACCTATGAATATATTCAATACAATTTGCTACTCTTGCCATGTGACTAATGCGGCACTAGTCTATGCTAGACAGCAGTGGGTAAATATGGGCCGATTATGATAATTGCAAAATAAAATCCCAAGTTTGTGTTCTTCGGGCATGAGGGTTTACATAGACAAAAATCAAGATCGAACCCTAGTGGAATTTTCTTCAGAACTTAATATTATCAAATCAGGAGCTTTACCGTGTGGAATACATACCTATGTCACGCCGGCACTTTAATATATTTTCTTCTTCGGCAATAGTGTCTACCTCTTGCGTGATGGCGTGAAGATGTTAGATTTTGATGAAAATTTTGAACGTTAGTGAAGATGCTGGATGTTGGTGAAGATGTTGGATGTTGGTGAAGATGTTGGATGTTGGTAAAGACGCTACAAGTTGTTGCATGGATGTGGATTATTTTAATACAATGAACATTTTTGTATTTGATTAATACATTCAACGTACTCGTATACCCATAAAAGTACGAACAGATATCTCTAGCGGAAGGTGGGTTACTACCTACACAACCTGCCGACCCTTTCGGGAACCCTTGTGGGAAGGCGTGAAGATTATATATAAATGAATCCAGAAATGGATCTGTTTCTAATACATATTACATAATTCATGGATTATTAAAGCAGTTTAGTGAAGGCAAGGTAACTCACGATAACATATGTACTGAGATAACCGTGTGGTCTTTGTGGCTGGGTCCTGTATACTGGGTATATCCCACGTAAGCTGCGGTTTGTTTGATGTTTGCATAGCTAAAATATAATAAATAAAGACAAGTAAAACACCGAAAAAAGGTCATTACATAACACAAAGTCAATGACAGCCTTTTTCGATTTCAGAACCTTAATGGATTTTGTATGTACCTAACTTAGGTCCCCGTGGGCGTAAAAAATATTATAAGCATGAATTATGAATACGTTAACGTATGATTTATCTATAGTGTCGGTCATTTGAGCTAAGTATATCGTGGATGCAAAGAGATGAAGTACTACACAATTCTATACACGGTTGATATACTATTTTACAAAATTTTACAGTAACAGTGGATATCTTGTAATAAAATTCCTAGAAGTTTCACATTGCCAATTCCTAAACCTATAGACCTATAACAAATCTGTTTGATGCCCAAATTAGTAGATTTGATCCTCTAATAAACTATGTGTAAAGCTCGAGTAGTTCTCAACGAAATACCGAAGAAATTTCCACTTCAAAATTGGAACTATCCGACTGGAATAGAATCTCCTCTTTATAGAAGATCGGTGGCATATTGCACCACTCCTATGCTCTTGAAGTAAAATTCCTGAGCCCGAGAAGGAATGGCTAATACTGGACATTTTTTTCCATAGCAACAACTTCAAACTTTGCCTAAATTATGTTAACCATTTAGCTAACTGCTTGGCACCGGTTGGGTCGTATGGCTGTATTTGTAAAAATAAAAATCAAAACAAAAAATATAGACGCGCTTCCAAAAAAACAGTTCCAAAAAAATTCGTAAAAGATTGTGTATTTAAAACAAACACTTTACACTGAAAAAGACATATTTACGTTTCGTCCTTGAAGATAGAGCAAAGGTGGCCCGCCATAAAAAAGGCCGGATTATTCTTTCGACTATTACCTACGAGAACAGGCGCTGGGATAATCTAATCCCACTATGCGATATTGAAAGCTAAAATGTATTAGGTATGTGGTAGCCGAGTGAGATTTTGGGCTTGACTACCCTAATGGGTTTTTCGTAACTATAGTAACGTTAACAAAAATATCATTTATGGAGATTTTCTAAGACGTGTCACTGACCTGTCAGTCCCAATTTTCAAGTAAAACTATAGGCAAAGACTACTACTGAACACTTGAAAACTATAGTAGTAGTATTTATTTATTTATTGATGCATTTATTTATTTGTTTATTTATTTGCTTATTTATTTATTTATTTATTTATTTATTTATTTATTTATTTATTTATTTATTTATTTATTTATTTATTTATTTATTTATTTATTTATTTATTTATTTATTTATTTATTTATTTATTTATTTATTTATTTATTTATTTATTTATTTATTTATTTATTTATTTATTTATTTATTTATTTATTTATTTATTGTCTTCTTTCAGTTACCATCACAGGTTAGAACCTAAATCGGTACTGAAGTCACTTTACAATTAAAGTTATATACTTGAAACGACTAGCTTTCTTGCCATCTGTCATGATGGAACCTGAATATATTTCCAGCGAATAGGGCTAGTCATAAAAAAAAACCTATCTCGGGGAACTGGTGTGTCTAAGCATAAGTTCAGAAAAACTCTTTAAAAAACGGGATTCTAACTTGCAATCTTTGTACTCGAACCACTCTGCCACCACGGCCTGATCTCTATATATTATGTACTACTTATACATGTGACAATTGAGGAATTGCACGTTGAGGAAGGCTTTATCTTCATTCTAACTACTCAAAGGGAACGGATAATTTAACTGGAAAGCGGGTGAAAGCGCATCCGCAACTAGTAAGTACACACTTAGAACTACTGATAATATTACTACTAAAAACGTTTATTATAAATAGTAATAATATCCTCACGCCTTCCCACAAGGGTCCCCGAAGGGGTAGGCAGAGGTGTATAGGTAATACCCACACACCCACTTTCCGCCAGAGGTATATTAGGTGCCAACGTGACAGATGGGGAGTCAATCGCCGTTACTCAAGCACTACTATGCATACGCCTTTGAATTTCTTCTCAGACGTATGCAGGTTTCCTCTCGATGTTTTCCTTCACCGTAAAGCTCGTGGTGTGACTAATCACTGTACTTAAGTTCAGAAAAACTCATTGGTACAGTCGGGATTCGAACTTGCGACCTTTGCGTCGCAGGCAACTGCTCGAACTACTCAACCACCACGGCTTATTTATAATTATAAATTTATAAATGTATACATTTATTTATTTATAAATTGAAATATTATAATAATATTAATATAAATTTATAAATTCTTGAAAAACGCAGACTTTGGTAATATTCTAGCTGATGCACGTATGTTGTGAACAACATCGATGTAGGCAGCATCTACAATCCGACACACGGTGTTTCTTCGGTAAAAGGATTTGTTGTCAACGTACTTTTCACATATTTTCTTTACATCTGGCTCTGAAATTAAAATAGTTTCTCTCGTACATTATAAATAATAATATAATATAAAAATATAATATAAATAAATAAATAATAATAAATACCTTGGGACAATTCCACACAAATTGACATGGTCCCAAATTAAGCAAAGTGTTATGGTAACTAGACAACGATATATTTACTTATATAGATAGATATATACATAAATACATAGGACATCCAAGACTAAGATACAAATACACATGTTCATCACACAAATATAAACGTATTGTAGCCATGTTTGCGAAATTCGCGGGTTCGATCGTTGCTGAACCGGTGTATGATGAATATGAGTTTTGTATTATATTCCTATATGATCTGTATATGTATAAATATCCTTATCTATCTAAGTAATTATATATATCCTATATTTCTCTACTTATATAATTCAACTACCTGGATCAAATCGGTCGGACGCTCAAGGACGTGAACGTCAAGAGTACTCGAAACCGACGAGCATGTATGAAGAGACTGATGAATGTGGATGAAGAGAAAGAGGTATGTAAGTCTAGAAAGAACTGGCGCTCTATACTCTCTGCCTACCCCGTTAGGGACTCGGCGTGATGATATGAATGTATATGTATGTACTTATATAATACAGGAGTTACTGAGTTCAGGACGAGTTCAGTATGTGTGGAATTGTGCCTGAATATTTTGTACTGTGATTATTTCTGTCTGTCCGTATATGCTATTCAACATTATAGAAGGATACGAGACATTTATTTATGTTACGTTTTATAGGATTTCTGCTACTCTAATACATATCCAGCTATCGTAGGTTTATAGGTGGACTTTGTTACGTTGTAAATTATTATTTATTTGATCATGTCTATATCCTTTCTTTCTTACCACTATATAATGTTTGGATTAATTGGTCGTTCAAGCTTGCGACTGGTTCGTCTACTGATTCACACGAGATGGTTTCTGGCCCTACATCGATATAAACATCTCCTTTTTCGTCTGTCCTCTCACTATACGGATATCTGGCTGTTCCTAACACATCTGGAAATATAAACTTAATTAATTGTCTAATTTAATTTAAGAAATAATATGGACTTGTGGACATATCGTCGATTTAATCTGATTAGAAAACTCTGGCAAATAAAGAGTCTGCCTTCAGCCACCAAGGCCGTTCCATGCGGAGTTCTGGAAACTTTACCCTACGCAGGTATTAGCTGTGGTGGCCGAGTGGTTCGAGCAGTTGCCTGCGACACAAAGATCGCAAGATCGAATCCTGACTGTACCAATGAGTTTTTCTGAACTTAAGTACAGTGATAAGTCACACAACGAGCTTTACGGTGAAGGAAAACATCGAGAGGAAATTTGCATACGTCTAAAAAGAAATTCAAAGGCTATGTATAGTCGTGCTTGAGTAACGGCGATGGACTTGCCATCTGTCACGTTGGCACCTAATATACCTCTGGCGGAAAGGGGGTGTGTGTTACCTATACACCTCTGCCTACCCCTTCGGGGACCCTTGTGGGATGGCGTGAGGATAGGAGGTATTAGAACACTGTCTAGAAGCAGTGACGTTTGGCTACCCCGCCCACTGCTCCAGTACATCTTAAAGAAGACTAAGATGTACTGCTCCGACCGGGCAAATAAAATTGTGAAAGAGATAACCGCTGTGCACCACCCAGGGATTACGTATTGGGAATCGCGGGTCAAGACTCCAATGGAAGCGACTGGCGTGAATTTTGAAAAAGTTTGTTACCTTACACGTATTGAGGTACTATTATAATAAAAACTTACTTGCGACAGCCGTGTATGTTCCCGAGAAAGTTTTTGATAATTTTGTGAAATGAATTGTAATATCTGCATTAATTTTCAAACCATCGACTTTTGTTTTGAGCAAAACATCCTTCTTCGCGACATCCATTCTGAAATGTTAAATTTAGAAAAAATATTGGAATGAAAATGAATCATTAGTTCCACATAATCATTTTAAACATTATATCCCTGAAATAATACAGCCATACCAATGGTTTTATTCTATCATTAAAATATTCTATTTTTTTCTGTTCGTTAGTAAAAGCATAACGTGAAAAGTAAGTTACGAATGCTGTGGATTTGTTAACAAAATAAAGCTGCTACTATTTAATTCAGTGTGATATAAAAAAGTGAAAATTCAAGGTTGCCGGTTCGAACTTCGAGGTTTTCTTTAATAAAATCGGTTTTAAGAACAGTGTTTTGTTTTATCACTTCATGGTGAAGGAAAATTACATTTTGAGTAGAAATTAAAACACAACAATGCTTACAAAACATCGATGCACTCGGCGTCTGTTTACGCTAGCCTCAAAATATATATATTAAGTATCTAATTATTATTATTATTATTATTTATTTAAAAATATTAATTAGTAAAGATATAATATTAAGCCAAGTAATTCATATTTATCTTATAAAAAATACTTATGCAATTAGCCGTTTAGTAGTGGGAAGTAAAAACATACAGATTTGTTATTATACTGTAAACGAATCTAAATTTATTCATAAATCCAACTCAACCTAAATTCCAGTTAACCATATTGGCGGTGTTTGCGGTTGAAACTCTGGGAGTTTGGGGACCTGAGGCTCGTCATCTTATTAAAGAGGTCTCGTCACGTCTAATCGAGATCTCTCATGACAGGCGGGTTAGAACATATCTCGCTCAGAGAATCAGCATTGCTATCCAGCGTGGCAATGCTGCTAGTCTTCTTGGCACGTTGCCTCGGGGATACCGATTTCAAATATCAAATATTTAATCTATAATTAGTTAGTTGTACAACTGTTTTTGTAAATATTGTTAATTGTTGTTATTATAAATAAATGTAGATAACCAAAATATTTATGAGAATATTTCTAAGACGCATAGTTTGGAACAATAATTATCAAGTATTTCGTTTGTGATTAAGTTTAACAAGCGCGGTTAGACATATAGGTTAGAAATAGAGTTTGCCTCGCGCTGAAAACGATCCATGGTCACATTGATGCTCCTGTCCTCCACGAGCAACTGTGGCGGTTCCATGTGCCCGACAAGTACCTATGTCCGCCACAGGAAGCATAAATTGTTCGCTGTGCACGCGAACCGCACTTTTGCGCGAGCTCTTAACGATCTTCTTGACAAATATCCTGAATGTGACCTATTTACGGATGACTGGAAGGATACCTTGTCAATATGTCTGGAGTACTGTGAGTATGAAAATGTGTTTCTATTAGTAAAGTAGCTGTGTATGTCGTTATAGTATGGAAATAAATAAATCTAACTAACTAGGCTTTACCCACGGATTTGCTCGCGTTAGTGTAAATTTTTGTCAATCAATTCAAGTTGAGCATCCATACTGGAAGCAACGGTATGTTTATTTAATTTATGGGGCATTTCACGCCAAGCGGGCTGCGAAAAACAGGGCAGGTTCTGGATTTTGTTCATATTTGGATTTATTATACTTCTATAGTCTATACGAATAAAAATCTTGAAAACCAGAAGTATCTATTTCTAACCGGTTTTCACTTAACATCACTATTTCTAATATTGTATAAATCCAAATATAAACAAAATCCAGAATCTGGCTATCCGCTTCACGTGAAATGCCATTTATATTTAATTTCTACCTCTCGAATTCTGTACTATCATTCTGGGAAAGGGTATTTTAAGTCCTGCCCTTCTATACAGCTGTTCTTTTGTAGAATAACAGGAGTATACGAGGTAAATCTCATTCATAATGTTGTGAGTAGTATCTGCGGATTGTTCCTGACAGTCTAATTGATCTGGATGGGGTTTCCGGAGCTGGTTAGGATAAACATTGCAAATAATCCCGTGAGCATTATGGTTTTTAAGCTTCAGAAGAAATTATTAATAATATAATATATATTATAGAAGAAATTAAATACATGTATAACGACATACCTACCTACTTAATAGTCGCGATCAGACTGTCACGGTATTGACACTTAATTAAATAACCGTAGAAAAAAGGGTCGCACCTGGATTGTCTGGACTGAAATAGTCTAAGGAGCCATCAGTGCCATTCTATTTATTACAACATTACGACCAAAGCTTTTACCACCGTAAAAACATGTTCCCATCCACTCAAGGACGGGAACGTGATAACATGCTCGATCTCTTTTAACATGAAATGTCTCCTTTGGCCTCTTCTCCCATACTTTTGCATAAAACTTATTCCGTAATTCTTGTAAGGTACTTACTTGAATTGAGATATTTGTTGGTTTTTCAAGCCAGTCACGTTTATGTTCTTAAAGGTGTATTTGATGTCCAGATTATCAATAATCTCTTCTAAAGAAGGGATGATTAAGGGATCGATTGCCTTTATGTCATATTCCGGTATTCCTTTGCACGTTTTCTCAAGGAACGTTTGGGTGGATCTGCTCCAGCATTGTATGTCATTCAACTCACATGGCTCTGGGAGTAGGCTATCTGGAATGTAATACAGTTGCATGGAAAGTATTTTACGTTAAAAATAAATATTCGTAAAGAAACAAGATGAAAAAAAAGGCGTGCTACGTCAGTTTTGATATATAGAAAGGTTGATTGAAGAAATATTAACGAAACAGAAATACAATCCGAAAATGTCATAAAACAGAGGCAGAGGAAGACCACATATCAAATAATTACATCACCGAGCTCTCGAGAAAGAAACGACTGGAATTCTCGAAACCGGCGAAAGAGTGAGAGAGAGATACGATCTCAACTAGAAATGAGCACATTTGCATTTGCAGTTCTTTCGGCAGGACCAATGCTACACCTCAAAAGTATAAGTTAAGTGTCTACCTTCAGCAGCGGAAACGCATCCAAGAAACACGGAAAAACAAAAGAATACTTTTAAAAACTCCATACTGTATTCACCGTTTGCAACACACATTAGAAATGCCCGCTTGACATTGTGTGAGACAACTTTATATAATTAATTTGAACAAACAGGAGAGTAATTTACGGATTTCGAATGTCATAGGTCAGAATATTATCAGTACTGCAAGCGTTCGAGGTACATGTCAGAGAAGTGAAGTGATAACACATTATTTACACTTGTCTGTATTCAATTTAATGAGTGGGCTCAGTAAATCGTTATTTTCAATGATAATTATTTTCTGTATCTTGCTGATGCTTATGTGTTTAAAATAGTTTCATACACAGTAAGGAAAAGTTTAAAAAATAACAACTACTAATATACCTCAAAATGTCTATATACAATTTATGCCCGTAAGGATTTCTGATTCGTGATAAAACTTAATGCCATGTGTTAGGTCTCAATCAAAGATATTTTATTTATATTTTTTTTACTTTTATTAAAAAGGAATACAACAATAATTTTTAAGATAATCATCGAGTAGGCAGTGAGAGCAGACTAAGTCTTCTCTAGGCTTACAGATCTCTTTCCCTTCTTGTACATTGATCAATTTCTTCATACACACAGAGAAGTAGGATTCCGGTCTCTAGAATCGTTATTGAGTTCCTTGATTGCTCGAAGGAATTCATCGAGGTAGTCGGATTTTGCTTCTTTTTCCGCACACGCATCATATTATATCCGTTCGTCAACCTTTCGCCATTCATACTCATGAAGCGCTACTTGGTATATATGTACTAAGCAACAATCGTGAGTAATAAACCTTCTATCTCTTAAACATTGATGTTGCACGTGTGTTTTAAAAAAGTAAAGCATACAATGCTTTACTTTTTAAAAACACACGTACGCTTTAATAAAAAGAGCTACAAAACCACAACTCTAAACGCTGTTTCGCCAAATATGAGCTTGAATATATTAAAAGTGTTAGCCCATATTTGTATGCTAATTAAATTAACAAAATATGCGCCTTTTTGTTTAATAACTTATCAGATACTTTTGAATTGTACATATTTTTGTTAGCAAGTAATATATTTAAATATTGGCATGTTGATACTAATCTACTTAAGCAAGCAAAAGTGTCGATTGCACATGTCGATTGCTCGGCGCAGATTGGATAATTTACATATTCATTGAACTGGCCCAACCCTGATAAGCCTATTTCGAGCCTCAAGGGTATAATACCAATATATTATTATCAGTTTTTTGTGTATTTTGGACAATTAACCATAGTTAATTGAATCCAGTATTTTAATACAATGTAAACTACGTTACCTTCGTATGTGGAGTGAAGTGATATTTTTGCCGTCTTCTGTTCACGGGAAATACCAGGGCGGCGAGCGCGTTTATTACAAAGGTATCGCGCTGATTCTCAATATTTTTTATTAGGGTCTGGTATAGTGGACCGTACAGAATAGACTAATTATATTAGGATAACTGGAGAACTGGTGCTCTGTGAGGGACTCTGCGTGAAGATAATGTATGTACATAACATATACTAAGATGAATTATCAGCATTGATGGTAACCTGTTACCATGCCTATGAACGCTTGCTAGAACAGTAGTAGTAAAGAAAGAAAGAAAGCTATCTTTATTACATACAGACAGTACATTAACAAAATATATTTACAAAAATATAGTAATAAGCCACAGTCCTAATTTAAGCCTAATACCACACCGTCCGAGGGATTTATTCCTGGTTCCTATCTACTTGCTACGTGTTACAGTAGCCGGCAATCAACTTGAACCAATGACCTTGCATGCGCAGAACCGAATTTTAGGCGCGTTTGGTGGTGCGGGTCGGGGCGCGACGGCAGGGGCGACCGCGGCGCTCACGCTATTGGTCATTCAGTTGAAGTTTGTGCCCCGCGCCGCTTTCACGCCCCGCTGTCTCGAGAATACACTTGCGTGCATTAAAAAGTGACTCATTAGTAATTACAAAATATTGTTGACATTATTGTTAAGTTTTTTGTTATAATTGTGTTATCGTTTTTATGTTATATTTTATTGTTGTTGAATAATTCATAAATACAATATAAAAGTCGAACCATGCTGAAGAGAAGCAATACTGTGCTAAAGAGACAAGCTAGAAAAATGGTGTACGATGTGTATTGTTTTATGAAAAGTCATGGAAAGACCGATTTGGAAACATTTAAAAATACCGCCGAAGCTACAAAACCTTTCCTAATTTTTCCACTTAATGATATTTATGTTATTGAAAATATTTAGTTCACTTTTTAATTCACCACAGTACGTAAAACAAGAAAACAGAGCACAATTGTGTAAATTATATAATTTGCACTGAATATAAAGTTAACCATTTTTTTTTGCACGTAACTGTACGTTGCGCAAACTTTCCCCCACCATGCCAACTCTGGGTCAAGTTGTTTGCCGGCTACTGTACCGCATGGCGTTACATGGCAGGCATAGGTATATAATTTATATGTGGGTATTTACCTAGCTGGTTTCAAAACTAAAAGTTAGCATGGTGAATTTAGCTTTTTTTATTTAGCTTATTAGTCAATATTACTGCATATTATGTAAAAATAAGGAAATGGTGCAAAAATAAGCAAACAATCTATATAAGATATAGTGCGCTGCCTTCATGTACAAATGGAGTAGTTATCCTAATGCTGAGTGTATTGGGATGATGGCTTCCAGTAAGAGAGCCGTGAGCGCTGATTTACAGTACTATAAAAAAAAACAGTTTCTCCAATGTATTGTACATTGTACTTACGCAGTTATTTTGTTTAGGTTTCAATTATAACCAAGTTATTAAAAGAAGACATATATACTCCACTGAGCTAGGGATACGGAATAATTTTCTTATTGAAATGTTTAATTCCTGCAGAAAACGGAGCCGTTGCAAAAATGCCTAAAGACTAATATAAATATTTATGGACAAGTCAGGACACTTTCATATTTTAAGTACCAACAGGAATGCATGAATGTCTAAAAAAACTTTATGTTTGCACAAACAATAGTTTATTTTTAAGCAATTGTCTTCATGAATGCTGACTTTGGAAAGAGTTTAATAGCGACTTTTAGGTTATGTACAACATCTTTGTAAGCAGCTTCAACAATCTGACATACCAGGTTTTTCCTTCGGGAACAGGACCCTGCATTTAGGATTTTTTCAATAGTACTTTTGACATACGGATCTGAAAGCAATTTTAAATCAGACATTACAATTTTGGTCAGAAAATGGTGTATTTTTCCATTAATGGGTACGAGTATCTCAATAATTAGTTTTATTCTCATAGGTAGGCAGAAGGAGTAGTTATCTCTAGACTAACAAATCTCTTTCTCATCGTCCACATTAATAATTCTTTTCATACATGCTTGTGGGTTTCCAGTACTCTTGACTCTCCCATCCCTGAGGTAGCACAGTAGAAAGTGGTCTTCCTCTACCTTTTTTTGTAAAGCACTGTATATCTGTTTCCTCAATCTTTTTGACTCATCTTTCTATAAGTCCATACCAAAATAACATGCATTTCCGCATCTTAACAATCACATAAGTTCACGCCAGTTGCATTGCGGATTCGATCTACAATCATTATCTACAATCTTTATCAGGGAACCTATAAATTACATGTATGATATCTTTATGCTTTCCTTTTGAAGTTTTACTCTCAATGCGACAATACGATGCGAGTGCCTGATCTTATTTCATTCTCAACCTTCAATACGTTGTTTACTGACTCCGTATACTACCTCCACCTTACAGAGGTGTTAAAACATTGAAGCTCAAATATCGGGTCTAAGCTATCGGTGTGTTGAGCCCCAGAAACAGTAACCTCCTCAAAAATAATACAAAAATAATACATGCAAAAGCTTCTGAAGATGTTCGTGTCTCTTTCACACGAAAAGATACGTTAGTAGCTGGATTAAAATATAGGATATTCTAACCCTTAATAATAAACTAGTACATTTTTACGTGGATTATACGGGCTCTAGGGCCTACAACTACAACTCTACAACTAGCAATTAAATATGAAAAGAATATATTAAATCCATTGAAATTATAATTTTCTTACCAGATAATATATTAGTAGCCGTTTCTTTGTTATACTGCAACATTGATTCCTCTTCTGATGCACACGTTATAGTTTCAGATCCTATGTCGAAATATACCTCGCCTGTGTCGTCTAGCCTCTCATCATATGGGTATCTAATTGTTCCCGTTGCATCTGGAAATGTTGAATACTTCATATACCTTCAAGCCTTTACAAAGGTCCCTGAGGGAAAAGGCAGAGGTGTACACTCAAATTTGGCACGTATGTAGCCCTTGTAATGATTAATGGCCACCGCCCCTTTCAGCATCAAGGATATCAGTCGTGCTTGACCTTCTTAAGAGAAACTTACATTTAGATTTGAGTTTGACTAACATACATATGAACGATAAAGACTTACTTGCAGCAGCCGAATATGTACCTAGGTAGGATTTTGTAAATTTTTTGAAATAGATTTCAATTTCTGCATTGATCTTGAGACTGTCAACTTTTGATTGCAGCAAAACGTTTCTTTGCTTCTCGTCTATTCTGAAATGCTTATAAAATATTATTGGGTCTGTCAATACTGAGAACTAAAATATAAGCAGAACATGCCAGAAGCGACTTCGTCTTGAAGTCTTTTCTGGCATTTTGAAGTATTCTAAAATTTTGATGTCATGAACGAAATCTTTGTTTGTATGAGACCCGGTTCCGACATCTTGCTTCCGTGGCTATTCCAGGGTAGTTCCCAAAATTTTAGCCAGTCCACAAAGCCACAGGCTTAGTTAGCACCTTAGTTCTTTGGTATAATACTCAAAATCAAAATCAAAATCTTTTTATTTCACATAGGCCCAGGTGGGCACTTATAAAACGTCGAAAGAGACGCATACTGATCAGGTTACCAGTGACCAATCCATTTAATGCCATCTATAGGTTCGCTTTGATGGTGTAATTAATGTTGCTTTAATGAACCATTTGGAAGATCTTACCCTCAGAATCCCTCGATGTATGGTAGCAATAACAACTTATGCGCCACCTTACTTTTCTAATTGACTACTCTTCAAGTCTTGATTCAACCTACCTGTCTTTGTATCAATTCTACTCAATTAAGCCATATTTAAAAGCATTTCTTCAAATTTTGGTATCTACTTACATCAGCTTGGAAAGGTATTGGTTTTTTAATCCAGTCACAATAACGTTTCGAAACATTACATCAATGTCTAGGTCAGCAGCATCGTACTTCAATGAAGGTATGGGTAAAGGATCGATCGGCCTGATCTCGTATTTAGGTATTCCTTTGTGTGTTTTCACGATATACGTGTGCATAGATCTTTTCCAGCAAGACATGTCATCCACAAAACATGACTCTGGTATAAGATCGTCTGGACGGTTACCTAATAAAGTGAAATAAACGTTTTTTATACAGGTACGATTAATGCTGTCTTTCTTCGGTTCACACAATATTCTTGTCTAGTTTTTGGTTACTTGCATTTTGACTTCGGATATACATTACACTAATAAAAACAAAGCTACGTGGAATGAATAGTAATACTATTCTCATTCAGAAAACTTTAAGCGTTATTTTTTATTAGTTAGAGCTTTTTCTCGTGTATCTAGTAAATAAGCAACGTTTAGAAGCACCAAACTGCACCAGGGTTATTGTGTCAGTTCAGTTCAAGAGTATAATAGTTCCTTATTCGTTAGTATTTTGATTTAAGGATACTCACTGGTACTTAGTGCGCATATACCACTGCCTGCATAACATCCTGAAATTACTTTGCCCTTTGCAATGATGTCATATGTGGATCTGCTATATTGTAGGAGCTTGTATGAGATGGTTACTGTGTTAGTGTCCGTGTTCAAAGATATTGCCGGCGTTGATAGAGGGTTGTAAATATATACTTGAACGTAATGTACCGACATGCATCGTGGCACCTGGAAAGGAAGATTTTTGGACAAGATTACCTGCTAACTCTCATTTCCGTGACACTGTCACCAAATAAAAATAATAAATAAATAATATATCCTCACGCCTTCCCACAAGGGTCTCCGAAGGGGTAGGCAGAGGTGTATAGGTAATACCCACACACCCACTTTCAGCCAGAGGTATACTAGTTGCCAACGTGACAGATGGCGAGTCCATCGCCGTTACTCAAGCACGACTATACATACGTCTTTGAATTTCTTCTCAGACGTATGCAGGTTTCCTCTCGATGTTTTCCTTCACCGTAAAGCTCGTGGTGTGACTAATCACTGTACTTAAGTTCAGAAAAAACTCATTGGTACAGTCGGTATTCGAACTTGCGACCTTTGCGTCGCAGGCAACTGCTCGATACACCACGGCTTTAATTAAAAGTAATTTGTTGTTAATAAGGACCTCAAAAGGAGAACGTTGCTACAGCATCCCCCAAAACCTTCTGGTGTGTGCACTCATACACAATGCCACCGCTCCACCAAAGCTAATAATCAAGTCCAGCCGTTTGACTATCCTGACTTTTTTTTATGCCACTAAGGTGGTAAATACGCATTCGGCCCGCCTGATAGTAAGCGGTTACCGCCGCCAATGGACGCTTGCAAATCACTCGTCCGTTTTCGATCTTACTGATCTACATATTTTTGTATCCATCTTACTTAAGATAATTAACTTAGACATATCATGTAATGACAGGTACTTACTAGTGATGGTTTTCTAATTCAGTTAGTATAACGTTTCTTAACATAGCATCAATATTATCGACAGCATATTCCATAAGGATAGCTGGCGGTAATAAGGTGAAAGAGGCCATGTCGGCGTTGATGGGCAGTAAAAGTCTGAGCAAGAATGCTCGAGTCCAGAGCGTAATATTAGTGCGCACTTTATTGTAGTCTGGGTATGACAGAGGAAGTATGAAAATAGCATAAATACAGTTGTGCACGATCTCTTCGAAATGTGTACGGCGTAACGATTTCAGGCTGAATCTGCGATGAAGATATTCGCAAAACAATTAGCGTGAATGAGGTTGTGATTGTAAAGATGAAGAAAGGCATGCTATGTTGGTCTGGACATATAGAAAGGATGAGTGAAGGAAGATTGACGAAACAGATATACAAAGCGAAAGTGTGTGCAAGAAGAGGCAGAGGAAGACCACGTTCCAATTACCTAGATCAAATCGATCGGAGGCTTAAGGACGGGAACGTGAAGAGTACTCGAAACCGACGAGCATGTATGAAGAGACTGATGAATGTGGACTGGTGTGGTGTGAGAACTGGCGCTCTATACTCTCTGCCTACCCCGTTAGGGACATGGCGTGATGATATGTATGTATGTAATAATTCATCAATTCATTATTCAATTATCAAAAGAATTTCACTAGCATCTCTAACCAATTATAAGTTATTGTTTGAAATGGATAAGGTATAATTATTTTTCTTACGGGAATCGATACTTCTTTTTCTTTTTCCAATATTGTCAGCCCTCCCTTTAAGTTTGCGATTACACTGGAGTCCCAACTATCTTGTCCGAATTTCCACACCGTAGCGTTGCAAGCAACACTTAAGCATGACAATACATTAAAAATTAGCAAAAACAGCGCCATTATATCAACACTTTGATCGGCTCCTCTTTAGCTGCTGAAATTATCCTCATCTTTTATAGCAAGTCCTCGGAGTTCTTTAATTTTAATGTAGTTAATCATAATGGTAATTTGATTTTGAAAGACCATGTATGCAATTATTGTACTTCTTTACTATCGTTTAGAATTCAATTAACTCGGCTTTAGTAACATCGATTCAATTAAGTGAAACAACACATTCCTACCTGAGGCAGGAAGGGAGCGTTGAGGAATAAAGTAATTAATATTGCTAGATTTGTAAATTTACTGTGATTAATATGCAATTACCGTAAACAAAAGACAATTTAAAGAGATTGCTGTTTGACTAAAATTATTAAAATTTATTCCGCTATAATGTTTGGGGCATTATTATTATATCGGTTAAGCAGAATTTAAAACACACTCTCTTTTCCCTGGTGATACTATATTTAGATGCCATTGTGACTTATAGCGAGCCTTGGCTTCTTCTCAAACGTATACCAGCCCATCACGATATTTTACTCCACTGTAGGGCCGGTATGAGAAATAAAAACATTTAATTGTTAATGTTCTCGATTCAACGGAACTATTGTAAATCGGCGTGGTAAATAATGTCACCGGGAGAGATATATAGACATCATATACATCTGTCATTACAATAGAATGTTATGGTTGAGCTTCAGCATTCGTTATAGAATCCGCTAGTTACTGTAATGGTATACCCGCACATAAATTGTTTGGTCAAAGTTTGCCAGTTGAGGAAGCGTTGAAGAGGCGTTCGTAATTTAGATCGCGACACCACAATCTGAGCCCGTATCGCTATCAAACTATAAACGTTACACATCTTTGGCAGGTGTGGCTGCCTACATTTATGCCTATTTTACTACCATTATAAATTATAATACGTGATTAAGGGGAAATAGCGAATGACTACATCATTAATGTAAACTCTTGTGAATGTTAATGTCGCCGTAGTGACCGAGTCCCTTAAGTTTCTAAAGGATAGCATGTTCAAATCACCCATGTCTGTACTAATGAGATTTCCTGAACTTAATCATCCACCTTTCTATGAGCTTAACGGTGAAGGAAAACCTCTTAAGGAAATCTGCAAACGTCTAATACAAAGTCGCTGACCCTGACAAACGAAAACGGACGTTAACTACTAAAGGCCGTAGGCCGGCTGTAGGCCTACAAAAAGAGGGTGTTATTGAGGGTCTGATTAGGATCTATGTAATGAAATCGTATCAAAAAATCTCGTTTTTATATATATGACTATGTTTGACCTGGGGTTTTATCAGCGTAAAATTTTATTTCACTGATGGATATTTACGGGTCTTTTTTTATATAATTCTTCTTTTAATTTTTTTTTATTAATTTTTTTTTTTTAAGTAAGACATGTTCTAAATGTTAATGTCATACAATTATATTCAGTGGCGGTGATGTCGACAAGCTAGGACATCACGGATTGTCATGCCAAAAAAGTGCAGGCCGTTTCTCGAGACATGCCGCACTCAACGATATCATACGCCGGTCCCTTGCCACCGTCAACGTGCCAAGTATATTTGAGCCGACTGGTATTGCCAGAGACGATGGCAAGAGACCGGACGGTATGAGTTTGATTCCATGGAAGATGGGCCGGGTGCTGGTATGGGATGCAACCTGTTCAGACACGCTGGCCCCTTCCCATCTACATGGAACCAACAACAGAGCTGGTGCGGCCTGTGAAGCGGCTGAAAAAGCTAAAGTATGCAAATACAGGGGTCTAGTCTCCGAATATGATTTTGTCCCATTCGGTGTCGAGACCCTTGGTCCGTGGGGTCCTAGTGCCACAAAGCTATTTAAAGAAATAGCAAAAAGGTTAGTCGACATCACAGAAGACCGAAGAGCTGGCAGCTACCTCGGACAAAGAATTAGCCTAGCTATTCAAAGGGGGCACGCTGCCAGTATCTTCGGAACCCTGCCTAAAGGGACTCCTATTAGAAATATTTTTTAGTTATTATATTATTATTATTCTTCTTTTTAGTAGTAAGTAAGTAGTTCCTAGTACCTATATATTAATGTTATAATTGTCAGATTAATAATAAAAATGTATTATATTCAGTAGGTTTTGCGTGAATGTTGAAAATACATGATCATAAACGTTTGCATTTATAATATTAATTGAATTAGCTAAGAAGATATGAAGGGCTAGCTAATGCCAGCGACATCGTCTGCGTAGAATTTCTTCTTTTCCAAAGTTGATGAACTTGAGCAATGATTGGTTTCCCATACAAAGTACCATAACTCATTTTAAATTAAAGTTACTCATACAAAAAGTAGCCTTTCCTTTCTTTATGTATCCAACAAAATAAAAAAATATCTTTCAGGCAGAACGTTACTCTCAAACGTACGAAATGGATAAAAGATTAAATATTTATTTTGCAAGAGAAGTTGAAATAAGACTCATGATTTGGAATGGCAAACTGCTAAGTGAACATCGCCCAGCCAGTAACCACAAATTTAAGTTCTGCCTCCTCTTACCAAGATTTACAACACTAATCCTCAAAATGACAACGCAATAATTTGTGTACGCAACTTTGGTAATAAATAGCGAAGTTATGGAATCAGAACCAAAATTGATTTGGAACACATCTTAGAAGGACTAGAAGGTACAGCTTAAGGATATGAGCCTATGTATAGAATGATTGAATCTGGTGATGAAGTGTATGACGTGTATGAAGAGATGATGAATGTGAATATAGTCAAAGAGTTTATAAGTTTAGAGAGAGCTGGCCCTCTACTCTTTCTCAGATCTTTGCTGAGGGTAAAGGACTTGGCGTGATTTTATGTATGTTCGTACATATAAATAGAATAAAGAATTACAGAAGTAGAAAAAATACAGTCGAATTGAGAACCTCCTCCTTTTTTGAAGTCAGTTATAAATGTATCTCCCTGTAAGAATTGGAGTTATCTGCCTAAAGCAGTACCTTTAGCTTACCGACAATTGCAGCTAAAGGTCAGTGCATCTTAGTATGCGCAAGTAATAAATAAATAAATACCTGGGACAATTCCACACAAATTGACCTAGTCCCAAAGCTTGTGTTATGGTAACTAGACAATGTATTAAGTATTTAAGTAATCATGTTGGTATGAAATAATTTAACATACATGAGAGCCGTGGTGGCCGAGTGTTTAGAGTAGTTACTCCAAACTACGCCTGCAACATAAAGAAGGCAAGTTCGAATTTCGACTGTACCAATGAGTTTTTCGAACTTAAGTACAGTTATTAGTCACACTTTGAGCTTTACGGTAAAGGGAAACATCGAGAGGAAACCAGCATATTTTTTTTAGTAACGGGAATGGTTTCAGTCATGTTAGCACCTAAATTATATCTCTGGTGGAAAGTGGGTGTGTAGCTTACCTACAAACCTACTGACTACCCCTTCGGGGACTCTTATAGGAAAGCGTGAAGATATATATATAAATATATATATATATATATATATATATATATATATATATATATAAAGAGCCGTGGTGGCCGAGTGGTTCGAGCAGTTGCCTGCGACGCAAAGGTCGCAAGTTCGAATCCCGACTGTACCAATGAGTTTTTTCTGAACTTAAGTACAGTGATTAGTCACACCACGAGCTTTACGGTGAAGGAAAACATCGAGAGGAAACCTGCATACATCTGAGAAGTAATTCAAAGGCGTATGTAAAGTCGTGCTTGAGTAACGGCGATGGACTCGCCATCTGTCACGTTGGCACCTAATATACCTCTGGCGGAAAGTGGGTGTGTGGGTATTACCTATACACCTCTGCCTACCCCTTCGGGGACCCTTGTGGGAAGGCGTGAGGATATTATTTATTATTATTTATATATATCTTACATAACATAATAATGTCATTTTTATTAAGTATATATTTGCATTCTTATCAAAACATGGCACAGACTTGAGCACGTTATCCCAAATTGTAAGATCTTATTTGCCTCGTTTGATATTTTGCTCCTAGCACATTAAGTTCGCCCAACAAAGTAAAAATAAGGACGTAATAATACTGTTTCATCGGCCGTAAAATAAGCATGATTATGATAAACGAAGACCTAAGCAATGTCTTTGGTGTTTCAGTAGTATAAAATAAATTAATTTCATTACGTTACGGTAATTCCCTCTTGAGTGACATATCCTATAGATAAAGTTTTTCTACCTTCATGAGACAAATTACCTCGTTGAAATTCCCAGAGAGCATTCGTTTGTATCGACCTAGTTCCTTCCGAGATAGTTGGATGCTCACGGGCATTAATCTAAGATAGAACACACAGTACATAAATATTATATGACGTAAATGACACATGTTAAAATGATGTGTAAATAATGACGTATTTGTTGCTGAATTAATAATTGCTTGAGTAACGGCGATGGACTCGCCATCTGTCACGTTGGCACCTAATATACCTCTGGCGGAAAGTAGGTGTTTCGGTATTACCTATACATCTCTGCCTACCCCTTCGGGGACCCTTGTGGGAAGGCGTGAGGATAAAAGGATAAAAAGTCGAAAATCCAAGATAGGCATGAATCCACGCATTCATCACAAAAATCTTCCTTCGTATCGAACTCCTCACCCATAGATTCTCAGAACCACCAATCTCACAGCTATTAGTCATTTGAGAATATAAACTCTGGCATTAATTATGAAACATTTCAACATGTGATGTATAGCGGTGTACATTAAATGTTTAATGAACTGTGAATTTCATTCCAGTAATGTTAAGACCAATTTTGCGATTTGTCAAGGTTTTGGCAAATTACACCGTATTGGGTATGTGAGTTTATCCAATAGCAAGCAAGTTAAGCGATTAATAATGTTATTTCAATATTAGCTGAACACAGATTCATCTTAACCTAGTCTTAACGGCTTTGGCTGGCATCCAGCCTTAGCATATTGAAAGGTTTGTCTGTAAAAGATTAATGCATTGAATTTATTTGGGTATTTTGATTCAGATTCCCCGAAAACGTTCTCAAATTCTTATTTCCACATGCAACCATATGTTTCAATTTATTTCAGTTATAACTATTGGACGATGCTACTGAAGTTCAAAATGTATTATTTCTAATACAATATAAACATACTTATAATGTCTTTATAACCTTGAATCTAAGGATTTCAAAAGATAAAGGGAGAGTTGTAATATATCTTGCATTTTGCTAGAAAGATTTAGAGAAAGACTACTTCGAAAACCCGACCTCGAATCGGGATTTAAACCCATTGCAACATCAGTAATGCCATTACTTTTCTAGAATTAATCGAGACATTCATAATGCTGCTTTATTCGTATTTTTTTCATTCCCTTGATGCTTCTTCGGGGGATCGTTTTACGCCTGTTAAATATCTTATCCATAAATATTTTTTAAATCTTTGTGGTAACTATTAACATTACAAAAGACAGTATAACTAACAGAAAAAAATATTTGACCCGAATCAGTATCCCGCGGCAACGCGCCAAGAACAGCAGCATTGCCATGCTGGATAGCAATGCTGATTCTCTGAACGAGATAATTTTCTATCCCGCCTGTAACGGGAGGTCTCGATTAGACTACGCGAGACCACTTTAAAAACATGTTGATCCACAGGATCCCAAGGTCCTAGATTTTTAAAACTATAATTGCATTGTTTTGCCAAGTATTAGAAGAAAGTATTAAGGTCAAATAAGCGTGCTATCAGTGTCAAAAAACATAAAACTTTATTGAATAACCTCTATGTGTGTAGGCATACACACTCCCAGTTGCAATTTTAATCCGATTACGTAGTTAAGTCACCGCGGTTGGTACAAGCTCGGATAACTGTAAAAGGCTGCACGCCTGCACCAAACTTAGTTAAGCTAACTTAAGCCACAAGTCAAGTTAACGATAATTTATAGAGGCAAGTATGATTAAATTATAAAACAACCAACTCTATTAAATATGATTAGTGTGTTATGAATATAACATAAGTTTAAACTTTTTATAGTTTACGTGTGTTATAGTCATGTTAAATTAATATATAAAGCATGCGTATGATCAAAGACGACACACATACCATAGTCGGGCTTCACAAATAGACCTGTGTTATCCAAACATCCACCTTCTTCGCCGCACGCCTCAAGCGATACTCTGAAAAGAGAACATCCCTAATCTACATAATTAAAAAATAATTTATTTATTAACTGACGAATGTGGACGAAGCGAAAGAGGTATGTAAGTCAAGAGAGAACAGTTGCTCTACTCTCTTTGCCTAACCTGTGAGGGACCGGGCGTGATGATATGTATGTATTTACTTACAATTTGCATGTGTATGTATGTTAATGTGTAGATACATGCAAATTATAGCCTGCTCGTTACATAATTGCTACATCGCAACTTTGTCATATCAAGCTATGCTATAGATAGCGCTTTCTCGGAACTCACAAGTGTTTGTACATCCATTACTAAACCACGGAACAAGCTGAGAGCCATGCTAACTTACATTTCGCCTAGGGAGTCTTATGTAAAGATATTAGTAGGGCATACCGGGTTTCCCGTTCGAATTTGGAGCTACCCGACTGGGGCAGGACCTTCACTCTATAGGAGTCTGTAGCAAAAAAAAAACACTTTTTGTGTTGTGTTCCTGCGCGATGAATAAGGTTTCCAATAATAAGCTCCTTGGGGAGGGAGGAGGATAGTTATATTGTTTTGGCAGCAGAGGGATTAGTCCCAGTATCCTGCCAACACAGTAATAACTCTTCAAACACAGAGTGGCAACGCGCAAGTGATGCTTCGGTATCGTGTCGGTTAATGGGCTACGGTAACCGCTTCCCAACAGATGGGAAATGTGCTTGTTTTCTGCGCTTGTTGTATAAAAAAAATAGTTATTTACTAAAAAATATTTATTACAAGTCTCAGACGGTTTCAAAACTGAATGCTCCTAGCTCGAAAAAGATCTGCCCTTATGGAAGATACATTAATTCGCCAAACAGGCATATAATCGACAAGTTGTGTCTAGATTTCTTAGTTCTCTAGTTGTCTTCTAGTGTGGAGGATGCCTGTCATGGTGACATATCACAGAACTTACTTCACAAAATCAATAATTAACCCAAATATTGAACGTCTTTCCTCTGCCTACACAACTAGTAACCCTTTCAGCTAAACTAAAATATATAAACGTAAGCATATTATTTCAGAAGCCTTCGCCAAAAGGAGGAAAAGGATATACCTTTAACGTAAAACAAATAAACTTAATTTTACGATGCAAAACCTTCATCGTACAAAAGCAAAAGCTTAATTAACGTACTTAACACTTATTCACGAACATGAGACGTATGAGTACAACGCGTGTTTTGTTACTTTAAAGAGTTGGTTTGGAGAATAATTTATGTAATGGTTTATGGAATTACACCAAAATTTTACCCTCATTTAGTACCAAGTAACTAACTAAATCGCTACGGATTCCTTTCAAAGGAACTATGACATAATTTTTATATAAAAAAATGTATATTTCCATTTTATAAGTTCATTCTATCTCCGTTCATTTAGTGATTTTGACGTGAAAACATAATTAGTGTACGCACATATAACATATACGTCATCATCACACCGAGTTTTTTATGGTGTAAGCAGGGAGAGTAGAGCTCCTGTTCTCTCTAGGCTCGAAATAATTTACGTTTATAGTAGGTATTTATTGTATTTGTTGTTTTGAATTGAAATGGAAAAGACCTTTCCTTTTTTTCATCTTCTCACCTTTCCAAATAGATCCTCGAACGCATAGACTCGCTCATGTAACATATCAAATTCTTCAATACGAATTTCTTCCTAAATTTATACAAGTTTCCTCACGATGGAATTTAAGGTTTCTGGTTCCAAGGTTTAAACCCGTAATCTTTATTTTGCTGATCACTTCTTATGCCGCTCGACCTAGCGGCATTTTTTTTAATTATCTGTTTAAAACGCGTTTAAAAAAATTCATGCAGATACGTCAGAGGTTGTTAACTCAAACTGCATACAAACTGCGCTCATGTTTGCGGTGACTAAAACTGCGCCAGGTTTTGGATTAAGCACAATTATTTAATTAAAAGTAAATGGCTTACACAGTATTGCGTAAACTACGAACTTTTAGTTTTGCAGTCGTATCTATACATGGTAATATTTATATATTAGGTACCCTGTGTGCATGCACCCTGAGGTCATCGGTACCTTTAATCATAAACGATTGAAAAACCCTAAATCAAATGATAGTGGCCAATGTCGCCAAGGTTTAATGGCCCTCAAAGAGGGTGTAATGCCCGATTGGTCCGAGCAGTCACATGCAATTATAACAATTGGAAGTTCGTATCCCAACCGTACCTACTAACAAGATTTGCTGAACTTAAGTAGAGTGATTGGTTACACCACGAGATTTACAGTGGAAATCATCTAGAGGAAACCTGCGGGTTAAAGGAGAATAAATATAGGCAAAAGAAATTCAATTCAAAGACTTATGTATAGCCGTGCTTGAGAGATGGCGATGGACTCGTCATCTACACGTTGGCCCCTAATATAAGTATATCTCCGGTGAAATGTGGACTGTGGGTACTATCTACAGATCTCTACCCATTTGCTACTCAAAGGGGGATACTTGTAGTCAGGCATGCCGAGACATACCGTATGAAGAACTGGATATGGGCAATTAAAAAAAAATACATACTTACATCGTAGAGTCCCTCACAGGGTAGTCTGAGTGCGCAGAGCGCTAATTCTCTCTACACGTACCTAGGTACATAACTATTAATCAATCTCTCCGTAAATTCTTGGCGGTTTCGAGTAGTCTCGCTGGTTTTATAAATAGTGCATATATTGTGTCTTGCATGAAAAGTGGACGTTATTAGATGGTATTACGCCTGCGTGTACCATTTAGAGAATTCGCATAGGAAAGTGGGCATATGTGGGCTACCTTTTAAGCCAAAACCGAAATGAAGTTCTTATACAATGGCTAAGTACATATATGTTATAAAATATTACTTCTATATGCAGATGTAGTAACAAGTCAGTTGTAAAATAGGCGCTACGGTTGTCCATGTTCATGGTAAAACGTCATTGTCACGGAACCCGTGACCCATTTGCGGCGAGGTCTAACAATACCTACCAAATAACTTCTTCAGTGAACATAAAACATATAAAACATAAAACATGCCTATTTAAATGTTAATTGTCGTAAGGCTATTCATTTTTTCATACAATTTAATTTTATCGCAAATTTACCCTTAACGCTGGAGATTCAGTTTTCTTCGATCTTTTGATAAGGCGTTTTTCAATTGGCAATTCCTTCATAACAATAGTTAAATCGAATTGCGAATTCGCTTTGAGGGCTTTTGTTAACACCTGAGTGACAGATATTTTATTAAGTTACGCTTAGCAGTTATCCTCGCGTTAAATTATACTATTTATCCCCCATTTTAACTATGTACTATTCTAAAGTAGTTTACCCTAGATGATAAACCATATGGTTTACATGCATTGTGTATAAGATAAGAAGGTTGAAAAGCTGCAGTATTAAACGATTTGTCATATTAGGGTTAACTGTTTACGTCCTGAACTTCGGCAAAAAATTGTTCAGGAGTAGATAGCCGTGTAATAAAATACTCTTCACTTGGAGTCTTTGATATTATTCGCAGACCTTAGCTGGTCTCTTCGACTTTTTTCTTACCAAAAAGATCGCAGTGTGACACTGTTGTTAAGCTAAGTAAAAAAAGGTTGGTACACACCATCAGGATTCGAATATACAATCTTTAGTTTGCAGATGACTGCACTCATCCACCATGGGTCCAATTCTATCTCTGTTAATTTTGTGATGCTTCTAGTAACTTCTACGACCTATACTTTTAGTTTAAAAGTTTAAAAGTCAATGTCGCGCGCAAATAGTTAATAATACATCTTTAAGACGCTTCATAAACATTGGATACGCATAGTAATATTTCATAAAACTCGCTCAAAGATTTATGGCATAAGGGTCGCTTCATATGGGAGTAACAATCAAACTTTGATATGCGGTAGTTTTATTCGCGTAACCTTTACGTCCGAATTCCCTCGCTTATAATTTAATAGTTTGGGTTTCATTTAAGTAATGTAATGAAATGCTTACCGATTTTCCGGCACCAACCTTAGTGAGAAAGGTCCCTTTTATCGCTGTAATCAATCTATGTCTCTTTGGATGCTAAATGTAGGCCTCTTCAAAGCCGCAACAAAATACACAAACACAAAAGAACAACTGAACAAAGAAAATCTCTTTTCATTATGTACTGATCGGCTTATTTCCAGAACTCATTTTCTTTTGAAGAACTGATTTACTTAAACGAATATTAATTGGATCTAATTTGTTATAAACACATTTAATGTTTATCGGGTTTCAATATCAACCCAGGGTCAAATTAAATTTATAATAATAAGAATATCCCGTGGTTTAGCCCCATCAAAGGATCTATTCAATCTATACCATTACTTCTCTCCGCAAGTGATTCCAAAAGGCTGAACAGAGGTGTCTTACTTCCCTGGTATACCCTGTTTATGTCGGAGATATATATTAGTGCCAACATACTCGATGGCGAATCTGTCGCCGTCACTAGAAATTCAAAGACGTATGACTCTGGTCATGGGTACCTTTTTGAATTTCTTCTCAAGCGTATGCAGATTTCCTCTCGATGTTTTCCTTCACCGTTAAGCTCGTGGTGTGACTAATCACAGTACTTAAGTTCAGAAAAGTCATTGGTACAGTCGGGAATCAAACTTGCAATATTTGTGTTGCAGGCAACACTCGAACCACTCGGCTACCTCAGCTCATGTATAGTTAAGTTCAGAAATTATTATTTTTACAGACTATCAGGGTTGCAACTCGCAATTCTGAGACCCACTCAGGGTCAGGTGACATAAATCGTTCACTACGATAAAATTAGAATATGGTACACAGAAGCCATTTTTAAAGTAGCCTATGTCCGACTTTAGAACAAAGGCCTTCCTCTTCGTTCTCCATCCCGGCGATCGCCCACTACCTACGACTAATCGTTCAGGTCCATGTCCCGTTCGTCCCAATATCTTCATGTCCTTCAACACATGCGCGTAACTTTCTGTGGAGTATATTTTTTAATTATACAACTACAAGAGTGGCATACAAGCTCACGGCTCACCTGATGGAAAACGGTTACCGTAGCCTATTTATGCTCACGATACCGAAGTATCACTTGCGCGTTGCCACTCTATGTTCGGAGAGTTATACTGTGTTGGCAGCATAATAGGTCTAATCCCTCGGTGGCAAAAACAATATAACAGTCCTTCCCCCCTCCCCAAGCAGCTCATTACTGGAATTACAGCTCATTACTTATTCACCACGTAGGAACACAACACAAAAAAATGTGTTATTTGGCTACGGACTTCTATAAGGTGGAGGTGACTTTGGAGCAGCTCTAGTCGGGCAGCTCCAAATTCGAACGGAAAATCCGTTATGCCCTATCTCTCTTGAAATTGAAAAAAATAAAATTGCATTTCTTTAGCCCAGAACTCGTATGACGAACGAAATATTCTACATTTTTTAAAACCGTTTGTAGAAGCAAACGGAGCCTACCAAAAAAAACCTACCATCGGTATAAAAATTCGTAGCGTGCTCAATTTACTTGGTTTGACTGGGCAATAAATACATTTTAGGTTCAATATTATAGCGCAGGGTCGTTATACACATAATCACCAAACGAACCCACTCAGAACACGGCATTATATACTTTTACTGTTTAGATTCCTAATCTGATAAAGCAAATGACGGTAAGTAGGCCAATTTGTATAGGCTAGAATATAATACTTTTATTTCGTTAAACATTAATTGTTTTCCGAAAGTGTACCCCAGAGCGGTATGGTGTATATTGTGGTTATAGATATATACTTTTCTAATATTTGTTCTTGTTACTATGAGGTATGTTATGTCTAGAGACAACTGGCGCTCTATTCTCTCGCAACATTGCGAGGAAACCTGCATACGCTTGAAACAATTCAAAGTATGTAAAGACGTGAGAAATTACGACGGATTCGTCATCTGCCGCGTTTGCACCTACCTGGGGCAACAAAGATAATGTTGCTACACCTCTATCTATTCTTTTTTAACTCTGCCTACCTCGTTCGGGTTCGGCGTGATGATATTTTATTTAAAGCAAAGCTGAGCTTGACTTTGAATAAATATGCATTTAGCATTCAACTAACTTAACCAAATATATTGTATTTGTAAAATCAAGGTTAAGGGAATTTAGTAATCTCTGAATTTTCTTTTAACTTGTAAAAATATATTGGTTTTAAATTCCCTATAATTTTTACGCAATGTAACTGAAGACTTAGAAATTCAATATAAGCATTACTCGGCCTGGATCTTAATATAGGCAATCAAGCGAACTCACGACAAAAAGTAATTTAAATCCCATTCGAACAAAACGCTTCTTAACAATCGCACCGGAAATGAAAGCACCCATGAATCCAGAGATTATATTCATAAGAATAATTAGTATTGGATGAGTTTGGATAAAAGAAAGATTTGCATTGTTAATGTGCAAAAAAAATTTGATGGAAATTCGGCAGCTTTGGCAGTTTCATTTCAAGTTTTCCGAACCCAATTCCATCGAAGCATTGTTTGCGAAATGATGATCTTGGATGAATTTTATATTGCAACTAGCTGACCCAGCAAACGTTGTTTTGCCATATAAATTATTTCTAGGGAATTTCTAGTGTAGAAATTAAATAACCAAATTATTGTAAGTGTGCAAGGATGTGGTCTATGAGTGAAAAAGGCAGGGAGCGCTGTGAACGATGAGGGAAGATAAAAACAACAAAATACCAAACATTACACTCCATGCTGTTTACTGGGAAGTGAGCGGGAGTGAGAAAATAAAAAAAAAACTGGCACTGGTAACACTAAGTATAGCAGTTTTATGATTATTATTTATAGCCAATTGTTGCTGCTGGGCAAAGGCCTCCCTCCTGTCCTTCCACCCTCCACAACCGAGCGCTACCTCCGACTAATTGCTCAGGTGCATGTCCAGTTCGTCCCGCCATCTTCTTCTTGGCTCTACACGTCTGCGCGACACACACTGTAGGGTCCATTGTGTCGTTCGTTTGGCACACAACTCGTCTTACATGCGACAGACGTGTCCAGCCCAATCCCATTTGAGTCGGGCAGCTTGGCAACCCGCATCAGCTATCAATGTTTTGGAGCGTATGATGTTGTTACGGATGCGAGCCATTAATCTAACTCCCAGTAGACTTCGCACCATAGCTCGCTGGCAGACCCCGAGTCTGGACTTCTGATGCTCTGTGAAAGACCAAGTTTGTGAACCGTAAGTGAGGATGGGAAGTATGCATGTATCCATCAGCTTTTGTTTTAACGTCATAGGAAGTTTTCCTATCATAAGCTCTTTCATGGCAAAAGCTTTTCCATGCGGTTTCAGTTCTTGTTGCAATTTCCCTATCTTGTCTCGCCTGGAAAGAAACTAATTGGCCCAGATATATGTAGTCCTGGACGTATGCAATGACTCTGCCCTCTACCTCGATTTCTTTCCTTACATAATTAGTTACATAATAACCTTGGTCTTCGACATATTCATTTCCAGTCCAACTTTGAGGCTTGCCTTGTTTAGGTCTTGGATCATCAAACCTAGCTCCGTTGCTGAATAAGAGAATAGAACAATATCTTCGGCAAACCGGAGATTTGTGAGTCTAATCTTTCCGACGACTTTTTCTTTCTCTTCCCACCTACGGTGTATGTCACGGAAGACTTGCTCCAATGTAGCCGTAAATAATTTAGGGGATAACGGATCGCCTTGTTTGACACATCTTCTGATGGGAAAAGATTCGCCCACAATGTGGAGTTTAATAGACGCGGTATTATTTTCATGCATGTTTTTGTGCAGATGAATGTAACTATTTTCGATGCCCTGTTTCTGTAATGCATCAAATATAGAAGTGTGTTTCAAACTATAAAAAGCCTTAGTATGTTCTATAAATGCCAGATACAAAGGGAGTTGAAATTCGGAAAATTTATCAATGATCCCGCGACGGAATCCTGCTTGTTCTTGTTTGTTTTGATCCAGTTTTCCTGAGATGCGACCTTCTATCACTTTTATGAAGGCTTTGTAAAGGTGTCAAATTAAACTAATAGTGCGATAGTTATTTATGTCTGACTTATACACCTTTTTTTATAAAATAATCAAAATCAAAATCAAAACCTTTTTATTTCACATAGGCCCAGGTGGGCACTTATAAAACGTCGAAAAAGAAGAGCACGGTTCGGGTTGGTCGCTAATAATGTCTGAATGGCAGAAATTTTCTGGGAATGAGCCAGTTTGTAAGATAGTATTGAATAGCCTTGTAATATATGGTAAAAGTTTTGATTCTACACATCTCAGTGCATTGGTGGTGATCCCATCAACACCAGGACACTTGCTATATTTCAAACTCCGAAGGGCTGTGTGTACTTCGTATTCTGTGGTATGTGGAACATCTTTAGAACATGAATAGGCTTCAGTAGTCGGTTCGGGTATTGAGGCTGGTGTATCACCACCTGAGTACAGATTCTGGTAAAATTCCGTACATATCGCAAGCAACTTGTCTCCATCACTTTATTTCTCCCCACTACTATCCTTCATGTTGTTGATGCAGAATTTGCCTGTGTCAGCACCCCTGATGGCCGTTCTTAAGGAGCTGTTTTTTTCTAATGCCTTTTGGACTACGTGCATATTATAACGGCGATAATATTTGCGGAGACTTCTTTTCACTTGTCTATCTATGGCACTGTATTCAGGAGTATGCATGGTTAATGTCTGTCTTTTTCTATAAGCTGGCAAGAGCGGTCACTTAGCTTTTTCATTATATTCTTTGTTGTTTTCATTCTATAGCTGACATTCATAAAGTTATCTCTGATAATATTGTATTTGACTTGGATGTCGTCCGGTTGTTCTTGTTGTGTTAGGTCAGGTTGAGTTGATTGTGTTAATTGAGCGAAAGTATTGTTTAGCTCTAGATTGTATTAATTTTGATTTGCTAGAACCGTGGTTTACTAATGATCTTAATAGATTTGTGGATATTATGTGGTCAAAACTTAAGGTTATGAGTAAAGGTCGGTGGTCCGAGCAAACTTTTAAATTTTTCAAGACTTCTATATTTGTAACTTTACTAAAAATAACTATTTTTTTTTGCTGAGTTCAGGGAAATTTTTATCAAAATAGAAAGAAAAGCTTTTGCAAAAAAGACGACGACTTGGTTTTAGTTAGCTCTTTCTCTTCTCAACTGGCAGCTATCGTGCGGGATGAAAAATTATTGAATTACTAAAATTACTATAAAAAAATAGGGATTAGTGATAGAAGAGTGAAAATTTAGGGTTGTGTGTATATTTTAATGCCACATTATAAAAAAAAATAAAAGAACAAAATTTGTCAATAAAATAAAAAAAATATGTTAAGGTTGGACAACCCTTATCACTTAGGGGTATGAAAAATAGATGTTGGCCGATTCTCAAACCTACTGAATATGCATACAAAATTTCATACAAATCGGTCCAGCCGTTTCGGAGGAGTATGGTAACAAACACTGTGACGCGAGAATTTTATATATAAGAGAGAAAGAAGAAGAAGAAGATGTTCTTATCATTTACATTTAAATGACAAATACAACTACGTTACTTCGTTCGTAGTACTACATAAAACACAAACAGTTAAGTTTTTCTTAAGTCATTATTGTACGGACCGCCAGAGTTTGATCCCGCTACCTTGATTTTACATCGGACTTATACTAAACCCATCGGCCATAACGACTTTCTTCTAGCTGTAATAAGCAGTTGAATTATCTTGAATACATTTGACAATTGCTCATATGACCACAACGTGGTGCTAACGTGATTTAATGGCCAATCTATCGCTACCCAATTTACACCCACGCAAAAAGCAAACGCCCAAAAGCATTTTAGGAGTCGCAAAAAGTGAACTTATTTTCCAAACGACCAAATGTGGGCATAGTTTGATTATTAATTTCCAAACTTTTGGTAGAATTTGAGCGTTGAGCGATGACGCATGCGCGATGCTATGCACCTTTCATTTGGAACAGTGTATTCTGAAACTCGCCTCAATACGGTTCTGGCTTTCACTGTTGAAATGAATTCTACTCTCGATATGACGATTTTCGTAGACCGTATAGATGAATGTATAAAATTATAATAATAAAAAAGACAGTGAATTAATATTGTTAAAACGTGACTTTTGTGGCAATTATAAAGATTGCCAGGTGCTTATTGTGAAACGTGCATAAAGTTATAATGATTGAGATATTCTTCGCTGCAAGGAGGAACTGAAATTACGGTATGTTTTAAAATATAATTTATAACTTTAACTTTCTTTGCAAAGGTTATGTATTGTTATTTTTATTTATTTTTACCTTTCCCACAATGTTCAATCTTTATATTCTAACAATGAAAAATTTACAAGTAGATATGATAAAATTATTAAGCTGTGTTAAGATTCCCGGTTTATCATTTATTTATTTTATTAGAGAAGGTTTGAATTCGATTCGAATAATTTTGTAAAAAAATAAGGTCGTCGAGCAAACCCAAAAAAAAATACGTATTAGTTTGTTGTTGTAAATTGTGTGTAAATATGTTGATTGCTTAATATTTTTTGATTTTGTAAAGTATGAAACTGTATGTAGGGACTGGATACTTAATTTTACATTAGTTTAGTTATAAAGTCGGTGTCGACTTATATACAATTGTATGGGGACCTATGCGGGTATCTTTGTGATCAAACGGCTTGTCTTATCCGTCAAAGTGAAGCAGAAATAGTCAGTCTTAATTATTATAATATAATTTTTTTAGATTGTTTCATTCCTAATATATTTACAACTTAATTTTTGTGAAACCCTTCTACAAATTTGTTAGCTTATAAACGTTGTGAATAAAAACGTTACATAACCTTCTATTTATAATTAATGAAACGTTTAATGGTTTAACTTATCTCTATATCCTCATTCCCTTAATGGGACAGGGGACAAATAAATTATGCGGGCCCTTTCAGTAATCGTTGTATTTTTACGCCAGTCAGCGATTTAAGGGACAGTATTAATCGGGAGATATTTTTTAATCGTTGTTTAAACATTTTGTACTTAATTGACTTTGCTTTATTAATTATTTTTTTACAAAATCAAGTATCTGTTCATTTCGTCAATGTATACGTGCTATTAAAAGTATAACTAGTCGTATTTAAGTACATTTTAATAATATATAGCTTAATATTAATATAAAAATAATAATAAGTTAAGTAAGTTTATTTAACTCCTTGCATTTATGCCGCACGAGAAAGTATGTTTTGCTGCGTCCAAAAATATCGTTGTCTTTAAGACGAACTATATAACATGACAATGACAAAATAAATATTTCTAAGATTCACTTTATGGATGTATTGCCCGTTAAATTGAATTTAATTGCTTACACAATTGTTATCATAGACACACTATTTCTCTTACTATGTCAGGTTAGCTTTCTACATGAATTAGGAAGGCATTTAGGGTATAACTTGTCTGCGTTGTCCGTAAATAGATCGTAGATAGATAGATCATGTGGACCTTATCGCGCCAGCTCAACCGGTTCACCAATAGTAGTGTAACAACATCACCCTCTTCTCAGTCCAATCTTCAATAGTCCGTGTCAAATTACTACCAGTCGATTTCAGCAGGTCGTTTACTTAGATGAGCTCTCGACCTACGAACTTGTCCAATCCGTTTGATAACGATAGTTATGTAATGGAATTGTTAGTATGGAATTATAATTTTAGTTTGCTTATTCACGCTTTCCCACATTGATACTCAGAAGCAGGCAGATATAAAATAGAGGGTATGAAAAACTCTTGTTTTGTTAAGGATATATTTAGGTGCCAACGTGACAGAATCTGCTACTGAAGCACGCCATTACATAGGTACATACATACATACATATCATCACGCCAAGTCCCTAACAGGGTAGGCTGAGAGTATAGAGCGCCAGTTCTCTCTAGACTTACATGCCTCTTTCGCTTCGTCCACATTCATTAGTCTCTTCATACATAGGTACATCGTTGAATTTCTTCTGAAACGTATGCAAGTTTCTTCACGGTGCTTTCCTTGACTATCACGAGCTTTATAAGCTCATGGTTTGCATAATTTACCGTCCCTAAGTTCACCGGTACAGAACACCGGAGTATAACCCTGCGATATTTTGCAAACGACTATGTAAACCAGCACGACCTTAATTTAAAATACTTGCATCAAAATGCATCTTTTTATTTTTAAGTTGAATATGGTTACAAAAAAACTACTAACAGTAGAGATTATTAGACTCGATCTTCAAACCACCGTCTCTTACTATCTGAGCTCTAAGTTAAGAAACTTAGAGCTCTAAGTTAAACTATACTCATAATTCAGCATCGATTGACGTGTCGGTTTTTTCTTTGACGCGTTTGTAGTGGAACGCTTGATATCATATTTTTTTTACCAGTATTTAGTTAAAGAGCCGTGATGGCCGAGTGGTTCGAGCAGTTGCCTGCGACACAAAGATCGCAAGTTTGAATCCCGACTGTACCAATGAGTTTTTTTGAACTTAAGTACAGTGATTAGTCACACCACGAGCTATACGGTGAAGGAAAACATCGAGAGGAAACCTGCATACGTCTGAGAAGAAATTCAAAGCCGTATGTATAGTCGTGCTTGAGTAACGGCGATGGACTCGCCATCTGTCACGTTGGCACCTAATATACTTCTGGCGGAAAGTGGGTGTCTGTGTATTACCTATACACCTCTGTTATATTATACCTATTATTATTTAGTTAATATTTTTTTCCTATCGTTGAAATATTTTGAAATATAATGACGTCAGTATAACCTAACATTAATGCGTTAGCCTTTGTTTCAATGATAGAGCACGCGTCAGCTTTGCTTCTGAACTTCATTTGCGGATCATAGATGTTTGACTTAAATTGTGCTAACCAGATAGGTATGAGCAGATTTGGGACAAGTGGGTAAATATTCAATAATGAGGCTTAGGCATGTTAAACCTTCATGCGTGTGGTTATAGAGCACCAAACTACTAAACTATTAGTATCCGTTTTTTTATTTAACAATTACACAACATATATTATATAATATATCCTCAAGCCTTCCCACAAGGGTCCCCGAAGGGGTAGGCAGAGGTGTATAGGTAGTACCCACACACCCACTTTCCCCCAGAGATATATGTAGGTGCCAACGTGACAGATGGCAAGTCCATCGCCGTTACTCAAGCACGACTATACATATACATATCATCACGCCAAGTCCCTAACGGGGTAGGCAGAGAGTATAGAGCGCCAGTTCTCTCTAGACTTACATACCTCTTTCGCTTCGTCCACATTCATCAGTCTCTTCATACATGCTCCTCGGTTTCGAGTACTCTTAACGTTCCCGTCCTTGAGAGTCCGATCTATTTGATCCAGGTAGTTGGAACGTGGCCTTCCTCTGCCTCTTCTTGCACACACTTTTGCTTTGTATATCTGTTTCGTCAATCTTTCTTCACTCATCCTTTCTATGTGTCCAAACCAACGTAACATGCCTTTCTTCATCTTTACAATCACGCCCTCATTCACGCCAGTTGATTTGCGAATCTCTTCATTGCGGATTCGATCAAATTGTTACGCCGCACATTTTTCGAAGAGATCGCATACGACTATACATACGCCTTCGAATTGCTTCTCAGACGTATGCAGGTTTCCTCTCGATGTTTTCCTTCACCGTAAAGCTCGTGGTGTGACTAATCACTGTACTTAAGTTCAGAAAAATTCATTGGTTCAGTCGGGATTCGAACTTGCGATTTTTCTGTCACAGGCAACTACTCGAACCACTCAGCCACCACGGCTTACACAACATCTCAAAAATATTTTATCGAGTTCCACTGCCAACTACTATTTTACAGTTCCAAAATCTTTGGTTTTACATTTTTACACATTTAGTTGTTATGTTACAATTTCTTGATTAAAATTCGTATTCAACAGACTGCTTAATACCCTTGCACCTAATAGGATATTTACACCTACCTCTAGTACAGTGAATTGAAAGTGCAGAGTTTTTGAGGTCAGACATTGTAATTTAGACAAAACAAAAGAGTCCAGACAGTAAGAAGTCTTAAGTTGCCGCCCTAAAGTAATAACCCCAAGCAATGCAAACGCCAGTAAGCGTACGTTTAACTAAACATCAGTTTGGCCCTTAGTTCGTTTGTTATAAAAATAAAGAAAATACTATTTCTAAATAATTGACCTTCGGGTTTTCGAAATTCACTGCATTTTTTCAGCATCGTTGGTCGGATTTTGTCAAATACTTTCTTTGCTCTTTACGGGACAAAGCGTATTTTATCGCATAAAATACAATGCCAGCTTGTCGACCGCCTTGCAATCTATTTGCGTCCAAGAAACGCCTTTTATGGAATATGTCCAGCGAATGTTCAAAGAACGATTTTCACATTTGCCACTATAATTTAATGTGATCTGAAAAATTATTCCTTAGCAAAATAAAATAGGTATGTCAATAGCGTCAAACGCTTGCGAGTGACTCATCTATCACAATCCACAAACCTATTGGATCGGAACGTCGCTCCTGCGGAAGTGATTGCGAACCAAAGTGATTGGAAAAAGATAAGTTAAAGAAATATTCACAGAAATGCCTCGGGAATACGGAATTAGAACTCGTCGGTACCTTGAACGCTTACCAGCTAAGTTACATGACAGGTTCACGGAACTTAGCCTTCAACATAGCTGGTAACTTTTAAATATTATATGTCTCTTCATGTAACATTTATTAGATAATGAACATACAATGAAATAGAGGTTACTAATTCCAAATCAATAATTTATGATTTCTACTATGTAGTTGTTACAGCATTTCACAGTTCAACAATCAATTTATATTGTCTTTTGAGGGTATGAATTCGACTTAATACTATAATTCATAATACTATCAATAACTCAATAGGTATTTACTGTGCAGAAATGTCATTCTCTTTGTTTTTTTTTTCTGTTTTCCATATTAAGTACTATACTAAGCCTTATATTTTGAATTACTTTAATTTTCACTGCAGGTTACATCTGTTCCTAAGCTTATTAGTTTCTAATAATATAATTTATCCTCACGCCTTCCCACAAGGGCTCCAGAAGGGGTAGGTAGTACCCACACACCCACTTTTCGCCGGAGATATATTTTTAGTGTCAACATACATACGTTTATGAATTTCTTATATTCATTAATTTCTTATATTTCTCCTATAAAGCTCATGGCGTGGCTAATCACTGTACTTAAGTTCAATGGTACTGTCAGGATTCTAAGCTGCAAACATTAGTAACATGTACCTCTAAACCGCCACGGCTCTTAATAATTTAACTAGTTTAATTAGTCCAACGTGCTGTTTATCTGTTAGCTTAGTACATCGTATGTGCACAGATTGACATTAGGTGCTATTCTGAATGACATCATCTTGATGCTTGGCTGAATTATTTGTCTGACAGTTTGCTCATTGACGTTATTGATCTACCAATTGATTATCTACGGAATTTACATTTTCCACATGCTAATATTTAATCGACGATGTGAGAAATTTTACATTTAAATTAATCAGCCTGTAAAAGTTACCAGTAAGATACCAGTTGTCTTAATCCTTAGAATTATTGGAACGAAGTTCCTTATCGCGCGTTGTGAAAGGGGGCTAGACGGAAAAAAATCTTACGAAAAGTTGTCACGACACTTTTTGTCACGACACTTTTTTTTTTGCTGTATATTTATAACCCCCGTGTGAGTGACGTGTGCTTCTTGAACTTCGTTCCATCCGGGTGTCCCTTGACACCTCTCAAGTTTTTATGAATTAGAATTGGAGTATTTATTCAATTAAGTCTTGAGAGAACTGGCGATCTACTCTCTTTGCCTCGTGAGGTGCATTCGTGAGGTCCTCGGCGTAAAGATATTATGAATTTATTTTAGTGACCTTTATTTATTGTACACCGTCCTTTGCCTAGGATATCTAGTTCAATCGTAGCTGCCAATGGACCTGGCCTTCCATAATATGAAAATGAAAAAATCATTTGGTTATTTCATTCTCGAATTATTATTGATTGCTATTTTTATTCTGGACCCTGCTCTCTCATCGGACCATGAATCTGTTAATTCAGTCGCAAGCGCCTATAAAATCTCTGTTATATTTTTTTTATCATCAGGTGCGCTGTGGGCTTACATACCTTTAAAATTTTACAAATTATGGATTGATATAAAAGCCGTGGTGGCCGAGTGGTTCGAGCAGTTGCCTGCGACGCAAAGGTCGCAAGTTCGAATCCCGACTGTACCAATGAGTTTTTTCTGAACTTAAGTACAGTGATTAGTCACACCACGAGCTTTACGGTGAAGGAAAACATCGAGAGGAAACCTGCATACGTCTGAGAAGAGAAATTCAAAGGCGTATGTATAGTTGTGCTGGAGTAACGGCGATGGACTCGCCATCTGTCACGTTGGCACCTAATATACCTCTGGCGGAAAGTGGGTGTGTGGGTATTACCTATACACCTCTGCCTACCCCTTCGGGGACCCTTGTGGGAAGGCGTGAGGAGGATATAAATATAAATTAATGTTGTGTATGCAATCTTGGTGGTTGGTCATTTATTTTGATTTCAAACATACTGCCGCATACATACATTGAACATGAAGCCGTGGTGGAGCGAGTGGTTCGATAAGTTGGCTACAACACAAAGATTGCAAGTTCGAATCCCGACTGTACCAATGAGTTTTTTGTGAATTTAAGTACAGTGATTCACAACACGAGCTTTACGGTGAAGGAAAACATCGAGAGGAAACCTGCATTCGTTTCAAAAGGAATTCAAAGGCGTATATATATATATATATATATATATATATATATATATATATATGTATATAGTCGTGCTTGAGAAACTGCGATGGACTCGCCATCTGTCACGCTGGCACCTAAAATATATCTCTAGTGGAAAGTGGGTGTGTGGGTACTACCTAACACTTCTGCCTACCCCTTCGCGCACGCTTGTGGCGTGGGGATATTGTGTATAACATATTTTAAGCGTACTGCAATGTGTGTTATTATATACTTTTATGTGAAATTGATGCCTTGCGATGAGCTTTATTACTCAGACAAGTGGTTATTCTATCGTTGTATGGATTCATAAAACGTGTTTTATAGCCACGGGTTAGAATAGAGCTATGATTGGCACCCTATTAACAACCTTTATCTTACTAATATTATAAAGGCAAAAGTTTGTATGTTGCTCTTTCACGGCAAAACGGCTGAACCCGATTTGGCTGAAAGTTGAAATGGTGATGGCTTCTACGTAGCATTAGGACACAGGATACATTTGAATCCCAAAAATTTTAAGAAGTAATATTATCAAGTATGTTGCTCTTTCACGGCATAGCGGCTGCACCGATTCTAGCAGGAAAATATATGTTACTTTTTCAAACTCCACGCGGCTGAAGCCGCGGGCATAAGCTAGTATCGAATAAATATTTTCACAAACGTTCTGTGTGTGATGTGATGTGCTTATTAGTCGCGTTCACCTTCAAATTCAAGAGCGACTAAATAGTCGCTCATACAGATACGTGTAGCTTTGAAGTTATCAATATTTGATTCCAATGAGCAAGCCTATATGTCAGGCTCAGATTTTGTAGCTTCGAGTTTTTGACAGCTAATTTCTTTCCTCGTCACGAAATGTCTGAAATTTTCTAGGCTTGGCATGTCGTAGGGCATGCAAAGCTTTTGTGATTTTACGCAAAAAAATCTTGAAATTTCATGGTGGATGTCTGTGTCCGAAGGAAGTTGAAACAGTTATATATAATATAAGTTAATTAGCAAAAGTTCCTACGAGCTACGAGAGACAATACAAAAAACAAAAATGTTCACGCCTTCCCATAAGGATTCAGGCGGTAAGTAGCGGCAGTAAGGCGGAGGTGTGTAGATAGTACCCACTTTCCACCAGATATATATTTTAGGTGCCAATGTGGCAAATGGCGAGTCCATTGCCATTACTTAAGCACGACGAAAGAATTTCAAAGTAGGTACGTATACCTACATCTTTGAATTTCTTCTCAAACGTACATATACAGGTTTCCTCTCGATGTTTTCCTTCACCGTGAAGCGCGTGTTGTAACTAAACACTATACTTAAGTTCAGAAAAACTCATTGGTACGGTCAGGATTCGAACTTACAATCTTTTTGTTGTAGGCAACTACTCGAACCACTCGTGCTAGAGTACCGTGCGTTGGCACGTAAATATATCTCCGGGGAGAAGTGGTAGTTACACCTCTGCATATACTATCGAGGGCCCTTGTGGGATGGCGTAAAGAAGTATATAAAACAACTATATCTTTCCGAGGATTGAATTTGGTAGAAAAATAGGTCATAAAAATTGTGTTTTTCGTGACTCTGTCTCGTTAGTCCGGTAATAAATGTAGCTGTTTATTATTCTATTCGGCACATAATTTAAAACAAATATTTTCTCGGGGAAGAATAAATAACGTGACCCTACTTCTCTCCAAGCAAATTGTTTCCCTAAAAGTGAAATCTCAAGGGAATACTAGTAAAAGTTCTGTATCTACGAATTTTCAACAAGAGTGATATAATTGGCCAGTCTACGAGCAACCACGATCTTGGGACAAATAAATTTAATGGAGAGTGAAACGTTGTTGTGTAATCGACTTTTCAACGTTTGCAGTAAGTGCGTGACGCGAATTTTATTTGTTTCAGTTGTTATTAAACGGAGCTCTGATAAGTTTTTAACAGCAAACGTGTCTGGGGTCGTAGCAGCTTCTTAGAAACAAATCGTTCTTCGTTTTTTACCTATTCTTTTTATCAAGCGTTTTAATTTCCTGTTGTATTATTCATAGCCGCTGCTTACGGAACTTTTTTTAAGGTCGTATATTATATTATATAAGTTTGCAACACAAACATTGCAATTTCGAATCTCGGATGTACCATTGAGTTTTTCTGACTTTAAGTACCTACTGTGATTTTTCACACCACGAGCTTAACTGTGAAGGAAAACATCTAAAGGAAACATGCATACGTTTGATAAAAAATCAAAGGCGTGTGTATAGTAGAGCTTTAGTAACAGTAATGGACTCGCCATCTATCAAGTTGGTTCCTAAAATACTACTTATACACCTCTGCCTAACCCTTTGGGAATCCTTGTGGATAGCATGAGGATATAGGTATATTGTATTAGCATGTAATAAAATTGTCACCTAGTATGTTTCCCATTGGGTATATGAATGCTACACAGTTGGTAATATATATAGATCAATCTATTGCGGTAGTCTATAATTTGATCATGACCCGCCTGTGTCATTAATCACCAATACGTAATTCACTTTTCATTATTGGTAATTGGTAGCCATTGTTGGCTGTCAGAGATCTGAAATCGAATCAGTGATGAACTCAGGTATTCACTATTAATAGTTAAATTTGTTCTGAGCTGGTTTGAATGAAGACGTGGAAGACTAAAACAAATCGATATTAAAAGTAAGATAATTATAAGAAAATACCGGTTGCAAAACTTCAAAATATAAATGTTATATGTAGTATATTTTGTGTATATATTAATATAAAATGAGGCACAATAACGTCTACATTTTTCTACTGATTGAAAGATAGGGATAGATATAAGTGCCAACATGATAGATAACTAACTGATCAAATGCTATTGTAACTGCGTAGTCTAGAGTAACTCATGTTCGAGTTATCGCATTTTATAGCGAAATGTGGTCTGAAATTTCAGCTTAACGTGCTCTCTAGGCTCTATAGGAGCTAAGCTTATTATATAAAATGTGAAGTATAGTATTAGTCTAGCACTTTACTTACTAGGACGCAGGAAACACCTATTTAGCATCATTGGCGTCAAGCGAAATGGCATATCATAATGTTGGTTTAATTTTAAATGTATTATATCAATACATTTCGATGTTTTAGTAAACAGCTACTTACATATCAATTGATTTATCAACTTGTTGGCTAGGTACTCTAAGTTACTGTCAATATCCCATCAAAGTTACGAGAGAACTTGTCACCTTTGAAACTTTTACCTAAGTACATTTCCCGTGATCGGATCTCCGAAGGCATTTGTCTTCCTGTTGAGACCCGCGACCCGTCCTAAAATACGTACTTGATAAATAGAAATAAAAAAGGAAGAATGCTTTTATCTTCACGTATGCCGACAAAGGTAGAGGCATTTTTAATAAAAATATTTTTTGTCTTGTCAGAATTTACTCGGATTAAGTAGAGCGGTGGTTTTTAAAGATAATTACTGTTTTCACTGTTCACTGCGCCATCTCGTGAATTATATGTTTAATTACCGTTAACCCCTTTTTGGAACCCTTCCGTGACAGGAATTTCGGACATTTATTTTATTTGTCAATCTGTTATGTACAGTGCGTTTAGTTTACTCTAACGAATAACTGTGTCAGTCCCATGTGCGATAGATTGTATACGTTTGTTTAAAATCAAAGGCGTATGTAAGTTGATCTTTAGTGACAGTGTAGGACTCGCTATCTGTCACGATGGCACCTAAAATATATCTCTGGCGGAATGTGGGTGTGTAGGTACTACCTATACACCTCTGCCTACCCCTTCGGTGACCCTTGTGGGAAGGCGTGAGGATATATAAAGTTATCTGTTTAGGACTGTTAATTCTACGTTCTTATTTTTTTAATGTAATTTGTGGCCGAGCGACCTCTATAGCGAATCTGTAACAGTTTCTCAAGTACGACTATAATACATCCAACTTTGCATTTCTCTTTAAGCGATAAGTAATAAATCACTGTCCCTCGATTCTGAAAATGTTCATTGCTAGCGAGTCGTAATTTCGAGTGCGATTGCTGTTACAAATTAACTAACACTTAACATTTAAAAGTTTTTTATACTCAATCTGAAGTAGAGTGGCTAATGATCTCCCCGACGGAACGAACTAATTACAAATTTCAAAAGAATAAAAGTCTTTTTTTGCCACTATTAAAAGTAAAGGAATACATTACTCGCCGTCCCACGAGACCGCTACGAATAACTTTAATAGATCTACAAGACTTGAATTAACCTCATTAAGATGGTGAAATTATGAGGATTCTCTCTCCAGACCTTCCTGCTCATTCATATTCGAAATTGCAGTTAAGTGAGGAGGTCGCTAGGTACATTCAATATTCAATGCTGAGCTGGAGAACGCTTTTGGAGATTGATATTCTACTAGCCTTTGCGCGCTTACCATCGCAAAAGCAGTGGACCGACTCTTAAGTGTAGCTTCCAATGTAAAATAGGAAAGCCAATTTCTTTGCCTTTTTCGTGGAAAGTAAAAAGTTTTTCGTAGTAAGAAAAAATATCTGTCTGGTGCTGATAATTTATTTCAGTTAATGTAGTGATGAACTTTTTTTATCTGGTAATATTGAATGTCGAATGGTACTATACAATTTTCGATGACCTTTGTCCCACAATATGTAGGTATGCTATAGATTGTATGCTAGCTCTCACAAGTTTAATGATGTTGAGTCTCGTGTCATATAAGTATGTCTTACATTTATGCATTCTTATTTCAATACGGAGTAATTTTATTTTAAAATAGAACTAATATTATCTGAAATAAATAAATGTTTTATTTAGTATGTATATATTTACAAATTACGTTTATATAAGACATGCCGCGGTGGCCGATTGATTCAAGTAGTAGTATGCAACTACTACTACAACTATTTATAACAATAATAATATATCATCATGCCGAGATTCTAACCAGGAACGCAGAGAGAATAGAGCGCCAGTCTCTTCATAGATGCTCGTCGGTTTCGAGTACTCACATATTTATTTATCGATATATTAAGAAGACAATATACCACATGGCCTTGCACAGTATATAATACAATACAATAAACAATCTCGCAGCCACGAGATTGTTTAGGTAGATATATAGCTTAGTTGCCCTTGTACCAGCAATTGTTTTTTTTACTGAGCACCTATGTATGCTTAGTACTTATAAGGCTGCATGGTTGCTCCAAGTGCTTTTGAACGCACGCAATCAACTACGTTGGTCATAGTCGCGCTAAAGCATATTATGAGGCCGTAGTTCGTGAACACTGCGTTCTAATTTACAGGTCATGTGTATTTATTGGGGAGAAATTACTAATATACAATTTATTTGATGGTAATACACTTAATGTTGGCGGGCAAAAACTATGTAACATTAATTGCAACAACTCATCTCATGTCTAAAAAAAATTGGGTGCCACCTATCGGGTCCAATTGTGAATTTAAGCCATTCTCGAATCCACCTGAAGAAACAGAAAATATTCATTAAAATCGGTCCAGCCTTCTGACATACAGATTTGATCTGACAGCCAGGACATTCAGATAAACATTCATTTATATATATATAGATAAACAAAACGTTTTATCTCTGATTTTATCGCAGTGTCACGTAAAGGCATCTGTCTGATTCATTTGTCTCCACGCGACATTATAAATGACTGGGCCGTCCAGTACTCGGTGAACGTTCATGTCCTTTGATCCCCAGACTTAGGGAAATAACAAGAGTAGAAAGAAATTAAGCCCTTTTACTGGCACAATAAAAAGTAACGACCTACGAACCACAATTACAAGGTATTAGTTATACGTGATGTTATTGCCAACGTCGATGGAAGGGCTTTTCCTGCAAGAGATTTTTCTACATGAGTACCTACTGCCGAAGTTACTTTTTCTTTTCGATATAAAAGTTTATATTTCAGTTCTTATTGTTTTTCTTCATATTAGATGTAATAGTGAAGTTGTGAATGTACTTTGGGGCTGTGGTGGCCGCGTGGTTCGAGTAGTTGCCTGCGACGCAAAGATCGCAAGCTCGAATACAGATTAGTCACACCACGAGCTTCACGGTGAAGGAAAACATCGAGAGAAACCTGCATACGTCTGAGAAGCAATTCAAAGGCGTGTGTATAGTCGTGCTTGAGTTAGGTACTACCTATACACCTCTGCCTACCCCTTCGGGGACCCCTGTGGGAAGGCGTGAGGTAAATGTACTGAAGTCTGGACTCAAGTTGATAAGTTCATGTTGTTATAGACCTCCGAAGATTAAACTGTAATCTTGCCCTTGAAGGTGACTTCTTAAACTACTTGGAGTCGAATTGGCTTTAAAATTAAATAATACTTAAAGTTTACTCAGCTACTCATTTACCCGTTTGATAATACTAAATGTCTATAGACTTGTAAAATAAATGAAAATAGTTTACCAAGTTGGTTTAATTAATTGGTTTGAAATCAATCAATTTCAATTAATAACCGCTTTGAATGGATAGAAAGAAGCTTCAAAATACTCCTTTTATGTTTTGCTTTTTTTATAGTATTTATTTATGTTAGCGCAAATACATCTCTGGCGGAAAGTGGTTGTGTGGATACTATCTTTACACTTCTGCCCACCTCTTCGGGGAGACTAGTGGGAAGGCGTGACTTTTGTCGTGCGTGATGTTGACTAAGTGTTCATTATTATATGTGTCAAGTGTCCAACATATAGTTTTCCTGATGGTAAACGACTACTGAAATCTATGTACGCTTGCAATACCCGTGGCATTATTTACGAATTTCCGATCTTATTTTAATGCTTCTTATTAGCAGCGTATAAAGAACGAATTTTCCGTTCTAGTCTACTTCGAGAGTAACATTTCCCAAAACAATTCCTCGTAGAGTGCTCTAAAACCTTATTTGCGGCAGGAACACAATTCTTCCTTAGAACAGTGCCAATAAGCTGCGATCCAATGTTACTGCCCCATTCAACTTCAATTCTGATAATGTCATTGTTCCCTTCTTCAGCTGCTTGCTTAGTGCTACCACTGATCACGTTTCACTTCAGGGACGTGACCAGCATCATCCTTGTACTTAGTTTAAAGGATTAATTCAATACTAGCTGTGCATCATGATTTCACTCGCGTAATTTTTTATTTCTATAGTTGGTCTTTTTTTGGATTAAAACCTACCTAATGTATTAATCCAGCTAACAATAATTTTGGTACAGAGTTTTTTGTTCAAATTTGGTTGGTCAAAAGTGCGTTTAGTAGCTTTTGCCTGAATGAGAACGAAACATCATCACAAACTTTCAAAAGTCAAGAAATATGGCCACGGCATTGATAACCCGATCAAAGCATAAATTAATGCGAAGTAAGGCATTTATTTATGTTTCTTAATCATACGACAAGAGTTTATTTATGTTCTCGTATAGCCTTTATAGGTAATAGTATGGGATAACTTAGAGTCGTACAATCTCACTGCAACTAATATCAGGAATGCGTATATCTTCTGTATGATAATTGGAGTCGATTTTCCATTAGGTTGGCACAATGTTTATAAACAAAGCAATTTACCAAAAGCCATGCTCCTGCCAGTGGTAAATCCTAGTGGATATAGACGAACAGCGACCGAAACGGAGGATTATTACTATCCTTTTGTCCCCAAGCCGGTAATTGAACGGCCGCAGTTCAATTAAGAGGGGATTTGAAATCAATTCGTGGCTGAGGCTAACTCGAACATGCAGCATATGCTTCACTCAAGGGGTGTTCGTAAGCGAATATATATTAAAATTATGGGCTGATTTATTTATGGTCAATAAGTACCGTTGTTTGTTTTCTTTTTGGTTTTGTTGATTGGCATCATATCTGGTGTAGTGGTCCAGAAAATCGGCGGCAGGGCCTGAAACGATGATATATGCGTGGACTATTTGCTCTTTTTGAGGTTGTACATTTGTGTCTCTATACCTCTGTAATACATATTATTATTGTAATTTAAAGACAGTATATTTACGCTTCGATAAAACTGCCTGGCGACAACTCTCTAAAGACAACTAGGATGGATACATTACTTGGTATATACATATATATACAAAATCTTTGAATCCCAAAATTTACATAATTCTGCTTAAATGCATTATTTATTATGTTTTTTCTTACCTTTCGTATTTTATCTCAAAAAATGATAAATCAAGGGATTTGGAGTTTCATATGAATAATTCATAAAACTTAACTCACATTTCATAGTGCGTATGAAATATGTTTTATAGTTTTTCCTCGAACAAAATAACCGTCGACTGATTCTAGCGGTAGACAGGCGATGCGCTGAACGGTTTCGGATTTATTTAGGACCCAGATATCTGTAATTTATGAGCTCAGTGCTTTACGTGCTCAATAAAGAGACTCCGGAAAATATTTGGCGTTGGTATTTTATTTCATAATCGGTCGCGTTTATTTATACGCCCTTCACAGGAGGAGCCCGTAAAATAAAAATAACAAGGTTGTTCTGATATTTAATAGATGGCTATTCAGTGTGGTGGCCGAATTGTTCGTATTGCCTGCAACACAAAGATAGCCAAGTTAGAATTCCTAATGTACCAATGAGTTTATCTGTACTTAAGAAGAGTGATTAATCACACCACTAGCTTTACGGCGAAGAAAACATCGAGAAGAAACCTGCGTGCGTTTGAGAAGAAATTCAAAAACGTATACATATATTAGTCGTGCTTGGGTAACGGTGAAATATATCAGCAGAAAGTGGGTTCTACCTACATCCTTCTGCCTACCCCTTCGGGTGTAGCCCCGTCGATTGAGAGGTTCGAGCAGTTACTTGACTACACAAAGATTGCAATTTTGAATACCGACTGTACCAATGAGTTTTCTGAAATTTATAAATTTGGTCACTTTTCAGGGTAGGCAATTTCCCGTCGCCAGGTTTCACGAATGTACTAGTAACATGCCACACACCGTACCGAACCATTAAGAATAACCTAATTAAATACACATATGAGTGCAATGATGGCAAATACTACGTCTGCTCGTAAATTTAAGATAAAGGACTTTTGATTACCTATAAAGAACCACCACCCCAATTTATCAGTCCGGGAAGGGCGTTTTGGTATTTACGATCAATTTAGACGATTTCCTACGAGTTGGTTATCAAAGAATATATTTTGCTTTGAAGGCAGGTGAAATAGCTTATTACATTTTTTCGATTTGGCTTGCGTATCCGCTTAGGAATCCTGTGATTGGAAAATTAAAACCATACATTCTACGTAACCACGTTCATTTTCGATCATTATATTGGATATAATTATAATATATGTTACTTTACGTATATATTTTTATATTTGCTAGAAATACATACATTTGTATTTTACTCATTCTCATTCGTGTGATTCGTGTGTGATTCGTGTTCATCACTCGTGTGAATAGTGTACTTATTTTATTTGTATTTGTGCTTAATAAATATTTACCAAAGTACTACTCATAGCTGTAGTAGGTACTGCTTGTTTGCTTAGGGACAGATTCGTCTCATAGCAGATACTGTTAGAAGCACTATTTGTACAGTCGAGAGGATTTAGTGTGACAATCGGTATTATTTAGATACTCCCAGGCTGTCCTAGTTTCGAGTGTTATTCCGTTTTACTCTCCAGTCGCATCAACTAGACTAATGATACGAGAGACCTCAATTATCCCTTGCCTTTAAGTTTATTAAATACTTTTAATTTAAAATTGGATAGGGTCCTAACTGTTGTCTTTTAAATATGGTTAAAATACATTTTCGTTTGGTAATTGTTCTTTCGTTAGTTTTTCGTTACGTTTCAAAATTTCGTCAAAATTCGTTTAAAAATTGTAGATAAGCGGCTTACTTAAGAACTTTCAGACTACTATTTTCCAAGGTAGAGAGGTTAACTCTCTATCTTACAAAATACCTACTAACCGATTATTTTGAAGCAAACTTTTATACGATGCTTAAAAAATAATTTCACATCCCACTCTCGGCGAATAAACATGACCATATACACCGATATGAAAAAAAAACATTTTTGTATAAAAAAATCAGTACATTTTTGGCGTTCTAAGACGTTACGAGTTGGGCTGCTTATCATGCCCCGTGTAACATTATACATTACTATTCCAAATAGGATATTTTTGTTCTAACTCCCATAAAATACTCGTTGGCTTCTGCCGTTCATACGAAGGGTACTGACACTTAGTCCCACTGACGCGTAAAGAGGCAATCGCCAATGTTTCAAGGAAAATAAAAAAATACTTAATCAGCGGCACTGCATAACATTTTACGCCATCCAATTCTCAACGTTATTTCCTTATCTCAGACAATGAGCACTAAGGATGTCTAATGCGGAAATAAGAAATGTGAAATTGAATGAAGATTTCCTCTTCTTCGCGCAATCATATAAAATCTTCTTTTTATTCGGCCCTTAAACGTATTGGGCGCGAACTTTTCTTTGAATTAAATATTATTGGACTAACTCAGTTATTCAATTTCATTTGAAAATATTTACAATGCGAGTATTAATGAGTGTTTGTAAAGGTCGGATTCAAAAGCCTTAATATAATGTTTTTACATACGTTTCCAAATATCGCAAAAGTTTGTTTGAATGGGTTTTCTCCCCATTACAACCACATATAACCTTTCAGGAAACTCTATGTGAAACTGGTCGAGGACTAAATTAGAAATATAATTTTCAGCTAGTATTTAATATTAGGTGCATATCGCAGTATCACCCGCGGCTATAGGGCTCCTCCTCCAGTCAAATGCTGTCGGTTACGATTCTGCCGTTGAGACGATATCGTCATAAAAACAGCTAATGTTAATCTAATATTATTAATGCTATGGAGGTTTGCTAGCGCAAAATATGCAGAACGGAGTTGAATAAAATTTGATTTATATATAGATTAATAATAAGATTAACAAGCCTAGGAACCTATGTTTTATTTCAAACGGCGAGCGTAAATATAGATACCTTATATCCGTATAATATCTCGTCACGCCTACTCCTTCGGGGACCCTTGTGATGGATAGGAATAGATTTTATATCATTTTCTGTTAACCCTTGTCTTATTTGCAAAGTTTCATGGGAATCAGTTGAATTGTTAAATAAGTTTAACCGTAGTAAAAAAACTATTTATTATCTATAATAATATTATAGCATAGTGCTATATCGGTAAATGGGCAAATTCTAGAGGAAGTGAATGAATTTGTATATCTAGGAAGCATGTTCACACGAGATGGACAGTATGAAAAAGATATTGAAAGAAGGATAACTGCCGGAAATAAGGTGAATGGAGCCATGTCGGCGTTGATGGGCAGTAAAAGTCTGAGCAAGAATGCTCGAGTTGCTGTCCACAACGCGATATTGGTACCTACCTTATTGTATGGCAGCGAATCCTGGGTATGTCAGAGGAAGTATGAAAATAGCTTGAATGCAGTTGAGATGCGATCTCTTCGAAAAATGTGCGGAGTAACGATTTTAGATCGAATCCGCAATGAAGAGATTCGCAAATCAACTGGCGTGAATGAGGGTGTGATTGTAAAGATGAAGAAAGGCATGTTACGTTGGTTTGGACACATAGAAAGGATGAGTGAAGAAAGATTGACGAAACAGATATACAAAGCAAAAGTGTGTGCAAGAAGAGGCAGAGGAAGGCCACGTTCCAACTACCTGGATCAAATAGATCGGACTCTCAAGGACGGGAACGTTAAGAGTACTCGAAACCGACGAGCATGTATGAAGAGACTGATGAATGTGGACGAAGCGAAAGAGGTATGTAAGTCTAGATAGAACTGGCGCTCTTTACTCTCTGCCTACCCCGCTAGGGACTTGGCGTGATGATATGTATGTATGTATAATATTATAAAGAAAAAATTTTTTTTTTGCGTTTTGATCAATCTATGATTCTCAAATTGTTTGTAATAGATAAACCAAAAACTATTTAATCATGAAAAATTTCCACCGATGGAAAGTTACAGGATTCCGGAGTAGCATGAGCTATATTTTATTTCAAAAGAAAATTATAATATTCAACTTTAATGTGGCTAAAGCCGCGCGGCATATCTAGTTTATAGCATTAGTATGATTCATGTATCTCACTGAACCACTCAAATCCTGCCATCATTATTTACCGTCTGGATTCAATTTATCCATAACAACAAACGTGGATCAAGCTGTCTGAAACGAATGGATATCCCAGCGCTGTATTATTGCTACTAACCTAGCACGACCATATACATATTTATATTTGGATAAAATTATAAAAAAATGCATGATTATTTTATGTTGCCATGACTAAGCTTTAAGGAATGGCTATGTTTTAGTAGATAGCTTATATATATATGTTTACGAATGTTTCACGTAAACTACTAATCCGATATTTTTAAATAAAGTATTCTATGAATACGTCCTATAAAAATGCTTGTTTGTGACTCAAACAATTACCTAACGGATTTGGAACACGGGTGTGTTCCAAATCTGCTTATATTGTTGATTAACTGCCAGTGCTAATCAACATCATAATCAGATTTGGAATAACCACTTTTATAACACATACAACATGCATTATTTTTTACTCCCAAAATAGGGCATGTCTAGCGTGTATTTATGTAACACTTAAAGTCCCGATCAAATGCTTGCGAAACTGGTTTAATGTCACAGCAAAAATATCTATTTTTAGAATTTTAAGTTAGAAGAAAGTTATAACCCCTGCTCAGTCTGGGTTTGATTAAGCAACTTCACATCTTACATGATTTTATGAAACCACAAACCGCATACCGTAAATACAAACCGCTAAACGACCAATTTTCATGGAAAAATGTGATTTCAATGGCAGTTAATAGACCCCATAAAAAATTTGAAACCAGAACAGCCTGCAAATCGCATTATTAACAACAGAGCAATATTCGTTGGCAACGTATAGAAAAAGTTTGAGGCATTTCGTATTCAAAAACTTATTCTTATTTACATAACGTTATACCTTATGACACGCTGATCAATGTGGTTGAAGTGAAATACTTTAGTAAATCTAGCAAGAACTGGCGTTCTTCTCTTTCTGTATAATCCGGACTTGGCGTAATGATAAATATCTACGTGCTTAATTACTATATATAGCTAAAAGTACATCTATACCTCTTTTGAGTCAGTGTGTGTGGTCTCGAATACAGGTACAAACGAGTCGATGAGCCGATCTCTCTGTTGGGATATGAAAGTTAAGTTACGCTGAAGACTACGCTAATACCCATTTTTTTAAATGCACAGGGCGCCATCTATTTGTATAAGAATTCTCAAGTCCTTCACATTGAAAGAGTTCCTATAATTACTTGTTTTTTTAGTTGACTCTTGTAGCGTGAGTTCCGCGAACTTTTGCTACTTAACCAAACAGTAGCGATCGTAATGAATGGCTCATTTTAGATGATATACAAACGCTGCTAATGCCACTGCCTATGGATTAAGTATCTTAGCTTACCACGTTACAGATTCGCGACCTAGGGAACTGCGCTGAACGTCTCGCTACCGTCCCTGCAGGAATCTTTTCACGTAAAGAGCGTAGAAGAGCTTCATGATTAAGGGAAAACAATGAGTTACCTAATTGAAATAGTTGCATAAACTAGTAATTTGGTAATAACGATGCGTTGGCAAACCACCGGCGCACAAAAATAACGGTTGTTATAAAAGCATACGCTACAGTTAATAAGCACTCCAAACAAATCAAGCTAAATTCATATTAAGAAATGTATGTGCTTGTTAATGAAATGCGGCAAATTGATTCATTTTGCCTGGTCATTGGAGTAGTATAATTCATTGCCCACAAGGGTTGAAGCATAAAGCCCTGTTCTCAATAAACTTACTATGGGCAATAATTTTCGAAGTATAAAATGTCCAGAACATTAATGTGTTGAAAATTATTCTTGTTGTTTTAATTTACGATGCTTATAATTCAACAAAAAACTTTTTAACGCATAACTCATTCCGCTGTCAGACGGAAGAGCCAATTGTTCCTTTCCACGTTCATACAGATGTTCTACCTCAGTATAATATCCATCAAATTATAGACAGACTGATGAACGGATGATGGATTTAGCGAAAAGCGGACTCTGCATGATGTTAATAAGTATGAATGTAAATTATGTTAAGTGCATGTAAAAAGTCAAAAAAATATTTAGTATGATTTCTGATAGTGGACATGCACCTTTAAAGCGTTTTTGTTCACAATTTGTCAGAGAACATGTGCCGTTAAGGCCATATATATTCTGAGGCACAATAACAGAACGTGTCCACAATTCTTAAAGCGTCTCTTTTATTTGTGAACGGTATCATTAGCCACAATATGTGGGTCCTGAGACGCGAATATATGACGGTGCGTTCCTTTATTGCCCCACGTGATAAATGAAAGGTATGAACGTTGAAAAAGAGTGATGTGCATACACCACTAAGGTCAGTGAACAACAATAAAATATTGTTGATAGCCTCTTGTATTTACTAAATCAATGTTGACAGGGATATATGGATGAGTAAGTAATTATTGAGAATCACGAACCATTTTGTAGGTGATTCTGCCATAAAAATGTACTGTCGTTAACTAGCTCTACCCCGTGGTTTTACACGCATAAAATTTGTGTTAAGTGTTATTTTTTTTGGATCCTATGCGGTAGTTCAACTAATAATGTATATCTGTGCCAAATTTCATCTAATTCTGGTAAGCTGTTTTTGCATGATTGAGTAACAAAGAACTGACGTATTTATAATAATAGTACAATATGGTTAATTAGGGATTCGATAAGGTCAGATGAGATGAGGACGAGTTTATGGAACTTTGTATGAATGTTTTAGTAATGTTTTAAGAAATTATGCATTTTTACTATGGTCAGCTGTCAACAACTGAGATTGTCAAATAATTTAAGGGTTTGACAGCTGACAGTGACAGCTCAGAATATTTTACTTAGTAGCTCCAGCTAGTCTTCATCCAGGGTCCAAGCTCTTTCTAGGCCAACCAAAAAACGCCTCGTTGCACTAAATAAAATATATTACACGATATTTTCATATATCATGTGAATAAACATCAATCATACTAAATGACACATTCTAGGGTTTGATAAAAAAAACAACAAGGTACCCTTACAGTTTCGTTTTTATATATGCATGTCATATACAAATTAGTACAAAAGCTGCCGACATTGATGTCGACTCAAAATTTGTCACAGTTAAATTACATTTTGTCCGAACAAGCTGACACATGAGAGCTCTCAGCTGTTTGACGTAAAACAATATTTTGTATGTTGTATCAAAGGTTACTATTATGTATTCAGTATGCGGTTAAAATTAAATCGTACAGAGCTGTGGTAGTCGACTAACTAATCATCAACATCTCAAATATTACAAGCTCGAGCCCCAGCTGTAACTATTAATAATAATAATATAATAATAGTAAAGAGCCATGGTGGCCGAGTGGTTCGAGCAAGTTCGAATCCCGACTGTACCAATGAGTTTTACTGAACTTAAGTACAGTGATTAGTCACACCACGAGCTGAACGGTGAAGGAAATCATCGAGAGGAAACCTGCTTACGTCTGAGAAGAAATTCAAAGGCGTATGTATAGTCGTGCTGGAGTAACGGCGATGGACTCGCCATCTGTCACGTTGGTACCTAATATACCTCTGGCGGAAAGTGGGTGTGTGGGTATTACCTATACACCTCTGCCTACCCCTTCAGGGACCCTTGTGGGAAGGCGTGAGGATATCAACATACAAAAACACATTTTTTTTTTGACAATTGCACACAAATCTACCTAGTCCCAAAGTAAGCACAGCTTATGTTATGGTTACTAGACAACGATATATTTACTTATATAGATAGATATATACATAAATATATAGGACATTCAAGACTAAGGTACAAATACTCGTGTTCATCACACAAATATCTGCCCTCAGCGGGATTCGAACCCGCGACCTCAAGTTTCGCAGTCAGGAGCTCTAACCACTAGACCAGATAAAAAATAAATAACAATTACAATCCATTACATTAAATTAAATTATATTGAATTCAGAATTAATGAGTTTATTCTGAATTAATGTACCAATAATGATGAACCACTATATATGAGCTCTACGGTGAAAGAAAACATTGTGCGAAAACCATGTTTGAGACGACTGATTCGCCATCTTTCACGTTGGGACTAAATCATCGCGTGCTTTATAATTATGGTAGTTTATTTCACCCAATCGTCTCGTATTATATACTTACATCTCTGTTATATCTTGAGCTATCAATTAGTCAGTCTGTACGTCATTATAGCGAAGCACTCTCAAAAGTTTGTAAGATGTTTAAATAGAACGGGCGCTCTTCAAATGTTTACCTATCCGAAAACCAACTTAAACAGGGGTTCAAAGAGTGAGTTCTACGAGTAAATCAATAAACGTATCCAAAAGTCTCTTAAATTACTTTAAACTGGAAACTAAACTACTTAATAAAAATACAATAATATCTAAAAAAAAAAAATTATAACTTCGTGAAGCACCTCCTCTCTTGATTTACACTTAAATACTAAATTCACATTTAACAGTCTCCTAATATAATTATGTTTTGGGTACTCCCTCTCCGTGATTGCTCTATATATATGTAACTAATTGGACCATGGATTTTATCTGACACTTCGTTCATGCTAATTCGCAGGATACATCTCCTTTGCCAACATTTATTCCACCACTAAGGTGGAAAATAATCATTCAGCCTTATTAAAGGTTGGCGGTTACTACTCTCGTGGTGGTCATGGGCGCTTGAAGTACCAAGGGTATAAATTGCGCGTTAGCCACCCTTTTGCAGTGATTTTACACTCTTCTTGAGGAACTCCATGCTGTATTTTGAAGGGGAATACCTTAATGAGAAGTTTGGGCTAGATAGAGAGGAGTACTGGAAGCTTTCGTCACTTTTCCTAAATTAACAAATACATATAATTAAGGTACATACAAATGCATAACAAATGTACTTAACGACGAGATACCTTTCTACAACACGTTTGGATTTAAAACTTTCATGAATAATAACATTTTTGTGCGTCTGAGATGTGTTAGTCTATTTTGTCTATTGAATAAAGTGTTCGACTATTTCATTTGCAAGAGGTGTATAACACCTCTTGCAAATGAAAGGTTCTCTTGCACAAGGTGTTGGATTAGTGCTAACTGAAAACAAAAATAACTATTTTTCAAACACATGTCTAGCTCTGACCTGAATTTAGTTTATTTCAATAAGCTTTTACGTCGCTTGCTTCAAACGAATATGTGTAGCTCAAATACCTACATAAAATTACAGATGCATATAAATGTATGTATTAATTTGACGCAAATGATAATTATTACTGACGCAGTCAAATGAATAGGTGAAAAGTACCTACAACTAATTAAAGCTGATTGTACTTTTCAGTTAGTAATTATTGTATTAATATATATTAAAATAATATATAAATAATATATATATATATATATATATAAGCCGTGGTGGCCGAGTGGTTCGAGCAGTTGCCTGCGACGCAAAGGTCGCAAGTTCGAATCCCGACTGTACCAATGAGTTTTTCTGAACTTAAGTACAGTGATTAGTCACACCACGAGCTTTACGGTGAAGGAAAACATCGAGAGGAAACCTGCATACGTCTGAGAAGAAATTCAAAGGCGTATGTATAGTCGTGCTGGAGTAACGGCGATGGACTCGCCATCTGTCACGTTGGCACCTAATATACCTCTGGCGGAAAGTGGGTGTGTGGGTATTACCTATACACCTCTGCCTACCCCTTCGGGGACCCATGTGGGAAGGCGTGAGGATATATTATTATTATAAATAAATTATATATATTAAAACTAAGGAAATAATAAGATTTACTTACCATACTTATATTTACACATACATACATGGTGTTTAACAAAGGATTATTAAAGAACTCTTACCATCCACTTTTCCCGCAGGTATATAATTAGGATTAGGATACATATTTGGTTACTTTTGTTCGTCAGGTTACTTTTTTTATTACATTAATTAAATGTAGGTACCAACAAATTTCGTTTTGTAGAATAAAAAATGCTTCACGGACGCTCCATTTTCTTACGTCTGCTGTTCAGTTCTTCCGTCATCGTAGAACCCGTTGTGTGTCAAATCAGGCAAAGCCAGGGCTTAAACCTGTTATGGGATTAAATAAGTTATAATAAATCAAGCGGATTAAGGGCAGCAATCCAACGCTCAGCTACGCGTGACGGCTAACAAATTAATGTGCAATGAGTTTAGGTACGTATTATGCGGGAAAATTCAAACCCTTCCGCTTCCGACGCGATTAAATTTTATTGACGGCTGTCCGTAATATTTAATCACGCCTTATATAGGCAGAACAAAACTTTAAGCGTTTTCTAAAGTTTATGTTTTGGCAAAATAATTGAAATACGTAACCATGAGCGATCGATTAAATGGAATATTGCATGCATATTAAAAAAAAACAGGGTAGAGAGGTAGGCCAAAATGCATCTTTCGTCCATTCTCTTCTTCTCCTTCAATCTTCCATTTCAAATCGATTGGTCGCTCAAGGACGGGGACGTCAAGAGTACTCGAAACCGACGAGCATGTATGAAGGGACTGATGAATGAAGACGAAGCGAAAGAGAAGGTTAAGTCTAGAGAGAACTGGCTCTCTATTCTCTCTGCCTACGCCGTTATGGACTTGGCGTGTATGTACGGCGGTTAGGGACTCGGCGTGATGATATTTATGAATGATATTTCTTGCTGTGCCCCACTGTTTCACCCCCGTATATTTTGTTTAATGTTTACAAGTAGGAGCTGCTCGAGCCTTAGATTTTTCTGGCACAAAACATACCCTATATGCTAATTCGCCGAATTATATATCATTAAATATCATAGAAAGGATGAGTGAAGAAAGATTGACGAAACAGATATACAAAGCAAAAGTGTGTACAAGAAGAGGCAGAGGAAGGCCACGTTCCAACTACCTGGATCAAAACGATTTGGCGTGATGATATGTATATATGTATGTATATATCATTAAGCCAAAGTTTTATCTAATTGCATTAAGCCATACTGTAGCAAACATCCACACATCCTCACGAACTTTCGCATTTGTAATATTTATGGTACTAGGTATGTAGGTAAAGATAATAAACACTGTTGCTACGACACTGACTGTCAGCTGTCAGTGACAGCATAGGTTCACACCATCTACGTAGTGCAGGTAAAACCAACAATGATATATGCTTTGATAGGTCTCGGCCTGTTTTGACTATGAACACTACACTGATGTATTCATGTGCGTATTTGATTTCCCTTCTCCTGTTACCAATTTTAAGCTACATTTCCCTTCATACTGGCACTATCGGAGTGATATTTGAGACAAATGGAAATAATTTGTCATGCTGCGCTCTGTATAAAAATAGATGCACTATTTTTTTAATGTTAACAGATGCTCCAATTTTCATGTTTTATTTACAAACTGTATATTAAGATCGTTTAATGTATGGCGATGGCTGCAAAGTTATAATGTAACCCCTATTTACCTACATTTACTTTATGGAATATGCTAATGATACAGAGATACTTTACGTATTTCATCTCAAAATTAAGGCACAGTATACATACATTATAACTTTATGCTGATATTCGTAAGTAGCGTCCCAAAGAACTTTGTCCCAGGGGTATTACAAAGTAAATATTTTAAGTATCCCCCGAAGAATTCGGTGGCGGCGGGCCGGGCCACTTCTATTTTCTGTTAACGCTCATAACATCAAGAACATTTTGTAGAAATTTATAGAGGGATATATTTGTTTAGGCTTGTTATTTTACCGAATTATATCTGGCTTTTGCGCGTGATTTCATTCGTATTTTTTGGAACATTCCTTTCAGGATACAGGGCCTTTTTCTGTAGTCTAGATATTGCATTACAATATAATTGATGATTGATATGCAGTCATCTATAATATTGCAATTTAGTCATCTCATTGTGCCGAGTTCTTAACTAAACGACTGTCCAAAATTTTTGTGTAATTTTTTTACACCTGATCTTTTCTAAACTGTACGGTTAACGGCAGAACGCATACACAAATTCACTTTATACATTCATAATAGTGACAGAAATTCTAGATCGGCTATGATCTACAATTTCTATGTCACTTCCTAAAACATATACTTAGATAATACTTTACTAGAACCTTTACTTTTTTGACATTTAATTTCATATTATTAGCCACACGTCGCCAACCTCACGTGTGAATTAGTCTTAAGAATATTGTTATTTTATTTATTGTATTTCTATGGGCCTTGTTGCCTGAAATACATAAAATAAATGATGATGGTCGATATCAAGATACTTTTTTACCCTAAACGACCCTAATTGTAACTGGTGCCAAATCTCTTTATACAAACTTACGTGACTTATTATGCAGCAAATTTTTATTCCTTACTGAAATAGCAACAACGAAATCTTTTGCAAATTCAATTTACCCTACTGTGTGTGCTACAACTACAAGTTAAAATTACTGCGCCTCATAAAATTAATGAGAATTGGTGCCGTTTTGGCGAAATCGTTCGTAATTGGCTCGAACAAGCACTAGAACCGTTGACTGCCAGCAATTAGTGGACTGACGTTCCCACAAACCGTGCAGTAGACCACAAACAAATAAAATCACAACGTGCATAGTGCATGAACAACAGCTGCGGATGTCTGGTTCACTTTAAGTTTGAATCCGCTTCCGATTAAAAGTTAGTTAATATGGAACGACACTAGTCTCGCCTCAGCCTATACAACAGTTAATGAGAAAAGTTGAAATTTTATTAAATGAAAATCTAGGTTGATATAGTATTTGGCACAAAAACTTAATAATATTTCTGGCTTTTGATCCACGTCACCTAGTCACAGTGACTGCTCCAATTATACAGGATCCAATTATGTTAGTAATTTATGTAATAGTTAAACATCTGCACGCCTTTCCATAAGGGTAGGCAGGGGTGTACCACAGACCTACTTTTCACCGGAGTAAATTTTAAGTGCCAGCATAACAGATGGTGAGTCTATCGCCGTATCTGAAGTTATTTTCGGCGGCTATTGGAACTACTCGGCCACTACAGTTTTAAAGTTTTTAGTAGTTATATTAATTGTATGAACGTTTTTAAATAACATATTGTATTTCCAGGACATGCACGATAGCAGAGTTCTGTATGGCTTCATTAAATAAAATGAGGGGAAGATAAAAGTTCTCGTGTTTGCCTGCGCCGTTACAGTACAAACATGGAACTTGGCGACATTGTTCCACACACCATTTACAATGGAGAGCCTTCGGAACTTTGTTCTAAACAGTGTTTGTCAAGTAACATCGCAAATATTTGTTGAATTTGTTCAAAAATTTTAAGATTGTGGATCTGGATCATGCATTTTATTTATAAGCGAACGATATCAGTTTGTTTATGGAATGTTGTATCTATATCCGTCTAAGTAATTTGAAACCCTCAATCATCAAACATGTTCATCGGAGCACAATTGTAGCTATTGGACTATAATTCCTGAAATTCCATGAGCAAACGCGTTATAAGCTAATAGCTCAGATATGGGATCGGCCGAGTACTCAAGGATGGACTCACAGTGGTGGATTTAAGCGTAATTAAGGCAAGCGAAAAATATTTGTAAGTCTGAAGAGTAGTAGTACTTTACTCCTCTTTTGCCTATTGCGTGCAAAACTCGGCCGTATGCCATCGATGTGATTTGTACTCGAATACTCTGATTTTTTGTAACCTACGTAAGAATAATACAAATACTCCTTCAATTACTAGGATATAATAAAAAAAAAAGTTAATTCTATGTTATCCGAAATTTATTGGAACATGCCATTGTATGCAATTTAGAAAACAGGATTGTGTTTTCTAAATTAAATAAAAAATTACGCTATGAAAACTCAAATTTCAAAGCATAAAAACGGTAAACGAGAACGGACGTGAATTAATTAAATATTCCTAACAGCATGCGAATTCGTAATTACAAGCTCTGACGGCCCTTGTAAGTATCAAATTGAACATTGTAAAAAGAAAATATAACTCATTTAAATCTACAGCTACATTTGTATTTACGTAATGTACCAAAAACCTACCTTTTTTATTGTCTTATATTTTAGCTACATTGTGTTGCATATAAATGGCAAGGCCACAACGGATCTAATGCTCTGAATTGAGTTGCTTGTCTGCGGCAGTAAATCCACTTCACAGAAGATCGCGGCCAAATGACACTGCTCTCGATTCCTGCGTCTATTTGCCTTACTCTATTCTTTTTTACTGAACATCCGTGTCCATACCATCATACACACAAACTTTTACTTCTATAACATTATTTCTATAACTTGCTGACAACTTTTTAATAGAGGTGGCTTATTGCTCTCCTGGTTTTAAACTGCTGAGCTTTTTCTTATAAGTATTAATAACAACGATATTGCTTATAACCGTGGGCATTATCGGGTATGTATTATATATAATTTACTGTTATTATTTTCCTTTTATAAATATATTTACAAAATCCCTTTTACTCCCCGTTTTGTTGCTTATTTCCTCCTCGAGGCCTATTTATAGTGATGTTGATAACGTATTTTCCCGTAAACGGAAAGTCAAGACAGATATAAGATACGATAGGCACATAAGTTCATTTGTTTATGTGACAAAAACATGACTTGAACAAATGGGAAAACTTCGGGGCTTTTTGATTTTGCTGAAATATCTCATTTGCCTACTAAAGATAAACAAATATCCGCATGAAAGATTTTACGCGCGCTTTCTTTATCCTTCTTGAGCCCTAGTGTTCTCAATTATCAAGTAAACAGATTGTGTATCGTATTTGTGTATATCCACAATATTATTGTATGTATAGAATAGAAAAAGTAGACGGCTTTTAATTTATTATGATGCGACTATTAAAAAACAATGAAGTACGTCGTTTAGGTTTAATAGTTGCCGCAAATGTGCTAGCCATTTTACGACCTTAGGGACCATATTTCTAAAAAGGTCTCACGTCGTCTATTTAAGGGATAATGACTCGCTTAAAGAGTTCAGGGTATGCCGATGCATTGATTTCCAAAGAAATGCCGCCGGTCGTTTTGGCCATTACCTCGGGATACCAGTACGGCATCTATCACGTTGTCACTTACGCGCATTATCTTCGGCGCACATAAGGTACATCTAAGGTACGGCTATCATCAAGGATCCTTGCGGGACAGCATGAAAATAAAAATAATAATAACCAATTACATAATAATTCTCTGGTACCAGACCCCGATACCGGTGGACCGCTATTTAAAAATATGTTTTTATTTTTTTGTATAAACAATATTATTTATACATATATGTCATCACGCTAAGTCCCTAACGGGGTAGGCAGAGAGTATAGAGCGCCAGTTCTCTCTAGACTTACATACCTCTTTCGCTTCGTCCACATTCATCAGTCTCTTCATACATGCTCGTCGGTTTCGAGTACTCTTGACGTTCCCTTCCTTGAGCGTCCAATCGATTAGGCGGCGATTAGATTAGGATCCAGGTAGTTGAAACTTGGTCTTCCTCTGCCTCTTCTTGCACACACTTTCGCTTTGTATAAGATTAATTTATATATTATAATTTATTTACAGATTTATGTTATCATGACAGGTGGTACCTAATGCGATTAAAAGCTACAGAGGACCTGATAGCAGGTTAAGTGTTACTCTTATAAATGTCTGTATGTTGTGATACCCTGTTTCACAGCTTAATTGCTCTTGTTACTGGAACAAAGTTAGCCACATTAGTGCGAGCAACCGGGACTACAAAGAGCCCTTGCCTTGGCTCCCTTCGCAGTCTAGTTTTAGGGCCGAGTAGCTTCAGTGATGCCAGTACTCTAGGGTTACATAGTTTACCTCTGAAGAATTCGAATATATGCTTAGCTAGTGCCAAGTTACACCCATACCCAACCATACCCTTAACAAAGAGGGTTGAATACATAAGTGGATAGAAAGAATACACGCCGTGTTTCATATAAAGATTGAGATTGTACCTATTTAGTTCGTGGGGATACCAGATGATAGCACCGCTCTCTAGCCTGCTTCTCACCAACGCGTTGGATAACGATTTTATCGCCCCCAAGTTAATGAAGTCACGCGTTTCAAGCATTATAAAGCCAAGATTCCTATACGCTTTCACAAAAATGTGTATAATAGGTGTATGAAACGTCAAATCTGCATTAAAAATATTTTATCAGAACTTCTAAAAGAAATATTATATATATATATATATATATATAATATATATATATATATATTATAAATAATACTTTATGTTTAATTACTTTTAATACTGTTTCTTGTACATATATGTTTTGCCTTACGACTATTAGATATTATCTCGCTGAGATTCTCACGAGATAGGCAAAGAGGTATGTAACGTCATTCCGCTCTACACTACATACCTCTTTGGCCAATATGAATATACAATATTAATATACGCATTAAACGCAGGCGTGACGATTCCCATTAGGCAAACGATTCCCTCGGCTCTTTGCATTGTTACTATTCGGCGACCGAAAGGCCTTTCAATTACTCCAGACAATAAGATCAACAGCGGCACGTTAGTAAGGAAGTGAATTGAAGTAATTGAATCATCCAGAACGCCAATAGCCTCTCAAGTAATCTTGTTCCCTAAGGACTCCGGTAGATTGCGCTGGTCTGCCTCATGAAAAAATATTGAAACTTTATCCATATTGCTCTATCCAAAGGTTTATAGAGGCGGTGTTTATAATAAAATGGTCATAAAATTTATTCATAAACCTATTTATTTACTAACAGAGATCAGTCGCCCGCTTTCCCTTTTATTGATCATACACTTAATTGAATATTACTTAGAATCTTATTGTATATATTATCTTTTTCATGTTTCGTGAAATAAATTTCTATAAGATATAAAAAAGCTAGATAAATTATAAATCTATAATTCTGAAATGTCTGAGAGCATTAAAGGACTGCGATTATATGTTGAACTGTTGAACATGTGAGTCGCCAAAAAAGGTTTTTTAGGGATGTTTATTGAGCTGTGACATTAGTAGGAGGTACCTACCTAAAGTGTGGTGCTGCTAAATAAAGATTCCACTCGTAAATTCAAAACTGTAAAACATTGATGTGGGGCTAATAGCTAGCCTTTTAAAAATCTGCTATGTGAACAAAGCCATCTTAGAGGAATATAACTTTCGTAAAAAGTTAAAGTAGCTCCGTTGCCATTCGTTTACAAAGTTATCCCTATTACGATGCGCTTCAAGAGGAAGTTCGCTTCAGCACTAACGTAGAAGAAGTAATGAATAAGATTTTTTTCGTGTAAAGGCGTCTTTTATCGTAACTATTTACGCTTATATCCTCTATCTGGACAGGATATTATGACATTTATTTATTTATACGCTATATTCTACACTACATAAAATATACACAAAGTATTATTGGCGGTCTTATAGCACTCAGCAATCTCTTCCAGACCTTTGGATGGAATTGATCGATACCTACATAAATAATTTGGTAGTTAGTAGTATTGTGGCCATAGGCAGAGCTATGTGGATACTGAATTCACTATTACTCCCGGTTTTAGCTGGAGATATTATATTCAGGTGCTGATATGACCGATGGCGAGTCCATCGCGGTATCTCAAGCACGTCTCTGCATACGTATTTGGGTTCCATCTCAAACGTATGCTGTTTTCTTCTCACTATTTTCCTTAACCGCAAAGCTCGTGTTGTGACTATTTTAGTTCAGAAACATTAATTTATACAGTCAGGATTTAAACCTGGAATATTTATGTTGCAGGCGACTACTGGAACCGCTCCGCCACCACGGCTCTACGTCTTAGTTAACTTTATATTTATCGTAGGCGTACATCTAACCCTGTTGTGTACTTAGGGCGACTAATGCTGTTTAGTTTCCGTTCTTGGGTTCTTGACCCCTATCGTGACCCATGATCCTGAATGGTGTATAACTAGCAGTAATTTATAATATGAGTTGTAAATCTGAGGCCGTACTTTAACTTTTTGAGGATCATAGCCTGCTGGTACTGCTAACGGAGTTGTGTTCCCGAGGCTAATAACGTTTACTGAATTCCACGTGTATGGCCGTATTGGCAGATCTGAGACCTATTGATCCATTATGCTGTTAGCTCAGTAATTTCACCGTACTTAGAGGTGAAATAGCTCGTATTGCTAGCGTTTCTTGGCTCCGGTGACCGCTTTCCATCAACCTGGTAGTATGCTCGTTTGCCACTTTTGTTACACTTTTAAAAAAAAAAACAGTGTAGAAAGGAATGTAACTGTTTGTGACGCAATAAAAACACCATATTTTTATTCTCTTGGTATTTTTCGTAATTGTGTCTGAGCATACAATAGTCGAAAGTTCTGCTTCTGATTCTTTTCAAACCTATTCTTCCGCAGGAAATACTTAAGGTAAAAATATTTTTTATATTTCATTATATTAAATGAGCACCCGTCCTTCCGAAAATCTACAATTGGCATGTTTCCAAAAGATGAAAAATGTCCATTGTCCAACTCTGGATCTTTCAAAACATTGTTAAACTTTGTAAGTAAATTAAATTAGAACCGATTCGGAAGCTTGTCCTGGAAAAATATTTTGCCTATTTATTTTAATATATTAAGAACAAGGAAATACTCTGGTACAAGGAAAAATCAGACCCAATGGACTTACTATGCTAACGCGCCAATGCGTCTTGTTACGCTTGGGCACAATACCGACCTTAGGTCAGATATTTTATCTATAGTTAGGTTACATATGTATCCTTGTATTTGAATTTATCTTCGGGCCATCCATACCCCGATGTGTAGGTGTTTGTCGGATATGATACCAACATGTCTAAGATAAAACTGTCACCGTATACACGCTAGACTATGATAGGTCTTTAAATATCTTTTTACAGATTGCAGGTTTCCTCACGACGTACTTCACCGTAAATTTAATTGTGATCTCACGGTTTCCCACAAGGCTCCCCTAAGGGCAGAGATGTGTAGGTAATACCTACACACCCACTTTCCGTCAGAGATATATTTTAGGTACCATCGTGATAAGGTAGGTACCAATATCGCGTTGTGGACAGCAACTCGAGCATTCTTGCTCAGACTTTTACTGCCCATCAATGCTCGAGTTGCTGTCCACAACGCGATATCGGTACCTACCTTATTGTATGACAGCGAATCCTGGGTATGTCAGAGGAAGTATGAAAATAGCTTGAATGCAGTTGAGATGCGATCTCTTCGAAAAATGTGCGGCGTAATGATATTAGATCGAATCCGCAATGAAGAGATTCGCAAATCAACTGGCGTGAATGAGGGCGTGATTGTAAAGATGAAGAAAGGCATGTTACGTTGGTTTGGACACATAGAAAGGATGAGTGAAGAAAGATTGACGAAACAGATATACAAAGCAAAAGTGTGTGCAAGAAGAGGCAGAGGAAGGCCACGTTCCAACTACCTGGATCAAATAGATCGGACTCTCAAGGACGGGAACGTTAAGAGTACTCGAAACCGACGAGCATGTATGAAGAGACTGATGAATGTGCACGAAGCGAAAGAGGTATGTAAGTCTAGATAGAACTGGCGCTCTTTACTCTCTGCCTACCCCGTTAGGGACTTGGCGTGATGCTATGTATGTATGTACCATCGTGATAGAAGGCGAGTCCATCGCCGTTACTCAAGCACGACTATATACATACGCTTTTAAATATCGTCTCAGACGTATGCAGGTTTCCTCTCGATGTTTTCCTTCTCCGTAAAGCTAATTATACGTTCAGAAAACAGTTTTTCTGAACTTAAGAACTTTCGAACTTGCGATCTTTGTGTCGCAGGCAACTACTCACATCAGTGTATTTAAGTTATAATAAATATATATGTATCTATATCTTGTATAGCACGTGATTACTATAATGACTCAGCCACCTCGACATATTATAATATATTATGCCCATTGTAGTTATATTATAAAAGTTCAGCCTATCCGTTAGTTCATTCAATTCAAAGCGGATTTTCTCATATTAATAGTAAGAATACGTGCAGTTACGGTGATTATTTTTCAAACAAAAACATTCATATCCGGATTATATTATTCGTTTCATATGATCCGGTGAATCTGTGAGTGGTTTTCGCCTTACACATCTAATATACAACATATATTAGAGTTATATTGTTTACTATTCGCGTTGTTTGTGAAGGGAAGAAGTTGGTATAAATAGGTTTTATTAAGAAACAATTCTTGTGCGAAACAATAACTTAGCTGCCTACGGAAATTGACTTGTCGGTAACTTCTTACCGACGACTTGCTCAATATTTGTTTTCCGAAGTTTTTTTATTAATAAAACACCTACTGTGTCTCAAATTTACGATATTTCTCAATTTTTGCATACTATTTCTCTGGTTTCTAATTCTACCCAGAAATATAAGTCTACTTTTTAAAGAAGACTTTTTTCGTTAGCCTTGTCGCGGAATAATTTTGAAACTTTGTATATAGATTAAAACGAGTACAAATTGTTCGTGGTATTAGAGAAGGAAATTATACGAATAACAAATACATTATTTTATACATTGATTGACTTTCGGGCACATCTTCCACAAACTGCAGAAGCTTAATAATTAATAAGTTGAATAAAAATAGTTGTTTGCTCTTTTTCAGACATTTGAATTTAGATATACAGCAGCATCTTATTAGTTCGAGGCAAATTGGTTGATCTGTTTTTTTCAATTGTAAAATCTATCTGCCGATCACTGCAAAACTTTTATAGGGATCCAATTCTCTTTCTAGTTGACCCAACATTTGAATTGTATGTAGGTAAGCCTGCTAAATATTTTAAGCTGTATACCTAGAGATTTTCTATCTCTCGAAAGACCTTTCCAATTCGATACAAAATATAATTATGTTCATATCTGGAGTCAATGGTATTTTAATTAACTGTGTAAAATAAACAGCCAAATATATACCATAATGCTATTTACAAAAATCATTGCACAAAATGAAGAGCTTGTCTTGTTTCAAGGTACCATAAACTATACTATAATATCTGCGAGTATAATCTAGCAGAATGTATATTATTAACAAAACCCTGAGATACGAGTGTTCCGCTTTTAACGACCTATACAATGGGGTGTTATGGTTTGAAATGGGTTTGGGACATAAACCTGATGATATAGATATCTTATAAACGCACGTTTCCAAAAGTTGATACATAGGAAGATTCTGATTAAGAGATTTTGTGTTTGAAATTCGACGCGTAATTTTTTTTTACTTAGTCTTTTTAAGGATTTTTGTCAAAGCGTATAAACCTTTTTAAAAGTCACCTACAACTTTATATTATTTAATAACCATAATTTGTACAAAATATATCTCCGGCGAAAAGTGGGTGTGTGGATACTACTGACATAGTCCTCTGTCTACCCTTTAGGTTCCCTGTAAGGAGGCGTGAAGACATACTTTGCAATAGCTTTGTTAGCTTTTACCCGATATTGTATATCGTTTAAAGATACCTTGTAACACAGACCCTGCAAAATTTAGGGTCCATTGATCTTGCGTAAATTGTTCAGAATATTATTATTTTAGCCTGTGGTCCCTATTGAAGTTTTATGTACCGTGTATTTTCGAGACATGCTCAAAAGCACCGCAAATATGCGTGTCACAATCACAATACCAGGGCAAATATTTGCGGGTATTGCGGTTACAAAACTGGAGCGAGTCCGAACACTCACCAGCTGTATAAAGAAATACGTTGTTTGATAAAGGCCCGTCACAGGTAAAACGAATTTTCCCAAGAAATACAGCGTACAATGTAATCAATGCTGCGTGATTAACAGGAAAAACTACGCAGGGAACGAGGTACGGCTGAACGATTATTCAGCTAATGGATAATAATAATAATAGTTCATTTATTTCAGATACCAAAATCCATACATAAAAAATTCCAAATCAAATCCAATCAATATTAAGAATAAGTTAAAAATAATAATATTACATATTTACTTCTAAAAATTCAAAATGAATCTCTCTCAAATGTATGTAGGTTTTCTCTCAATTTTGTTCTTCACTATAAACCCCGTTGTGTGACTAATAACTGTAGGTATATAAAAAAAACGAATCGGTACAGTCGGGATTCCAATTTACAATCTTTGTGTTGTAGGGAACAACTCAATGATATTTTTTACGGTTTTCTAACGCTTTGATTTCTGTTTTCATTTTGTTATTTTTTTTAAAAACACAACATAATAATCAGGTTAAAAGCATGCTTTAATTTTAGCGTTTGGGATAATCTTCTAAATAGTAGATTTTCATGTCGAAGGTAAGCCAATAATATTTTATAATACCATTTTCGCCATCGTTTGCTGTAGGAACCAGTTTGAGAGTATACTACAACTGGATATTTTAAGCTTATTCATTAATTGAATATTCCCTTTAAAAGCTTTTAATTTAGCCTGTTTGCGAATTTTAGTTAATTAATTAAGAATTTTGCCGCTGTTAAATATCGTGATAAAACACTAATTTCCCTAACAACGTTACATAAACATAATTTTCATGCCAAATATGAGTATTCAACAAACGTGTTTCAATATTAATTTGCTATCTATTTGTTCACTGGTACGTAATAGAATCACTTAGTAATAGTAATGAGTGACGTAAGTACGTAGTCTCTAATGAGTTTATCTGAACGTATTCACGGTAAGACGTATTAAGAGCCTGGTGTTGTACTGCTGCCGACGTCGTAGGGAAACGTGCATTCCTGCGATTGAGCAGGTACGTGCAATTGTGTTCGCGAGGACGACAGTTTCGCTATCTGTCTTTGGCACCTATGTAATCCTCTGGAGTAAAGACAAAGCTATTATTACTCTGTCAGCAATTATTAACACCTACGTATATATAAATCGAATATACATGCAAACCTATAAGACGTCATACAAAGACCTTATACACGAAATACATATACCTATTAGTGCTATAGATACGGCAATGGAGTCTTTCCGGACAAAATATGGTGTTCTTGTACAAACTACTACTACTTGTGGAAAAGCGTCAAGTTATGTTCATGCAAAAATAGAGCCTAGTGGCCGAAAAGTTCGGGTAGTCGGCTAAGTTTCAATCCCTACTGTACCAATGAGTTTTTCTAAATTTAAGTATGGTGGTATAGTCAAAAGCTTTCCGGTCCGAAACGGCGACAAATTCACCATATCATGTTGGCACCTAAATATATGTTCGGCAAAAAGGTGTGACACACCCCTGCCTAGCCTTTCGAAGCCCGTGTGGGACGCGTGAATATACCGATATGTAATATTATGTATACAAAGATTTACATTCGACTACCTAAAAACTGCCGGTTCAGCGCAAACAGATTTCTAATCTATTTGAAATGTCAACCCTGATCTCTGATCTCATTTCGTAGGAGTAAATACGTAAACATTATTGAAAATGGTGCAAACGCTAGCTTACGTTGTTGATTATGTCGTTTTGTTTTGTTGTTAACAACAAAATTTTTATTATTATTTATAGGTTAATATTTATTCATGACATGTAAATTCTTCATTTCGAAAATTTAAGCTACAAATAGGCATTATACTATAATTTAAATCTAAAGAATTTCATTGAGGTTTTCTCCGGAGAGTACAGCATGGAGTTTTTCAAGAAGGATGTGAGATAGGTTAGATGATAGAGAAGATACCCTAAGTGTTGTAAGCGCCATTAGGCGACGGCAAACCATCAGGCGGGCCGCATGCTTGTTTGCGACTTAAGTGATATAAAAAAACAACAAGTACAGTATATAAGTAGGTTATAATCTTATAAATCTATTTTATCGCATGAATATTTGCAATCATACAAAGGTGTATTCTACTGTTTCGTAGTAAGATTACTTTAATAAATTATCAGGTTATATTATATTGGTCCATTAACAGTCCTTGCATTATGAACTGAGCTCAAATGAGAATTACTGTTGATACAGTGTTATATAGTTGAAATACATGTTCATACTCGTTTTATATGTAAATTACATATACATTTATTAAACGATTTTGAAATTGTTTTGAACAGTATTAGCAACTTGGTAGCGAAAGCCTCTATGATGTAAGAATCCCCCTAAAGAGATACCCCTGTGGGGATACCCTTATGGGAAGGGGTAGGCCCTTCCCATAAGGGTCCCCTTATGGGAAGGCGTGAGGGTATAATAATAACAACTCGCAAAATTAGCTCGCAACTGTATCACAAAAGAACCTACGCTTCATACATATGCTACATTCCTCATACATCCCTCACCTTACTCAACGTCAAACTTATTATCATCCATAATCAGCCCTTTTTATAATTGTACCTCCCTCCGTTTCGTCATGTGGGCGTGAGAAAGATTACAGTTAGTACCCCAGCCTTTTGTCTACACTGAGCTATAATTCCTTCATACAAACGAACATACGCTGGCGTGTAATAAATATTTTATGTAAGTAAGTGCGCACGTAATCAAGAGGACAACAACAATATATGCTCGCAGCGTAGGCATTATTCTTTTCAGTAATTATATTACTGTTGCCCGTGACTACGTTCGCTTAGTAATAAATATACAGCTGGTACTTTTTTACTTATTTTTTTGGCGGTAGTAAAAATATTTCATTACTAATACTTGTAAAAAATATTTACTATAATTTTGTTTATTAACGAAAATATTTGATTACTTATTCAGTTTTCTTTTTTGTTAATGAGAAGATATTATCAAGCCTACAGCCTCTTCAGTGGACCGGAAGTTTATCTTGTGCGTTACCGCCCTTATACGGCAGACTAGAGTCGCCTTACAGCGAGCCTAAGGGTCCTAATGGAGCCTTTTTTTAAGTAATGGCTCTATCATTATATATTATTCTGTCTCTATGAGTGTGACATGTACCTAATTCTGCAGATCATATTTTGACAGATTTAGATAGAGCCGTGGAGGCGAGCGATTCGAATAGTTGCATTCAACACAATGATGGCAAGTTGGAATGCTGACCGTAGTACAGTGATTGGTCACACTTCGAGCTTTACGGTGGAGGCTAACATCGGGAGGAAATCTGCATATATTTGAGAAGAAATTCAAAGAATTGTGTTAAGTTGTGCTTGTGAAACGCGATGGTGCGAAAAGCGATGGACCAGCCATCAGTAACATGGGTACATAAAATATAACTCAGATGAAAAGTAGGTGTGCGAGTACTCCCTTCATACCTCCGCCTACCCATTCGGGAACCCTTGTGGCAAAGCGTGATAGAAGGTACTGTCAATACGCTTACTTTGAGTATTTGAACGATACCAAAATTTATTAGTATATACTAGAAAACCACATTAATATACCACTCCACAATCTTTACGGTTAAGGAAAACGTCGTAAAACCTACATAGATTTGACAAGGAGTTTAAAAAAGAATGCCCTACTAAATTCATACCCTTCAGGGTTAATGGTTCATTGTAAGTGGCTAAAAAACCTAACTGTAGACGCGTCAGTCAGCTTAAGTAATTTTCACACGTACATATATTGTTGTGTGTGTTACTTCACCTTACTTTACTTTAAAAGACCTTTCTGGAACAGTCGATAAAACTGGTATAAGGTAATATAAAAAGTAGGCTACGTCTTATTTTTTGCCGACCTCTTCAGTGATATATACATTCGCAATTCGCAGTACCTTTTTCAAGCCCAAGTTTCGCAGCCGTAAAAGTGGATCTAAACTTAGCTGTCACTCGTGTGTCACGACATGTTTATAGGGTTATACAAAAAAGTGTGAGTAGATACCGACCGTCCATAGCTCGTCCGCACCAAATTTCCCTCGGGCCGAATTCCCTTCCGTCCCTAATGCAGTTTCCGCAGCTCCGAAACTACAAGCAGTACCCTAACCGTTGACAGGTATTTTTTGCTACGAGTTATACAAAACCATACATAAAGAGCCCTTTTTATATAACCCTTTGGAGATCATTCCAATTGTATCCAATTTATTTGTTAGACCAACATGCCAGCCTTGTATTGGGATCAGGTTGTTAGAATCTTTCATGATCGACAATGTAAAACCGTAGCATATTTGGTTTACGACAATGAAATATATAATGTACCGCCATCTAGTTTATTACCAATATAATAAAAAGGTTATTTTTATCATGATCATAACTTTTAATGGAATAGTCTAATTGCGATGTAACAAACCTTTTTGTAACGTAGTGTTAAACACTCTTTTTTAAAAAATCATTGCAATTTCACTACATTTGTACCGCACTTTTCAGTTTGACAGAGACAAGTCAAGAAATCCAATAATGGTTGAATTGCGTTTTTATTATTATTCTGAAACTCAACCTTTTTTATGTCCAACGTCACAGGCACGTGAAGTCTACAGATATAATAATGATTAAGATATACCGGCGCATATAATATGGTGTTATCTATCTATATTCAACTGTCGCTGACACTCATGAAACCTGCTCGGCTTTTTAACGACCGTGGTCCTTGTGTGCGGTTCAGATTATTATCACATCGTTCCGGCGTACAAGAAGGTTTTATGTCTTATTTATTCAACGAAATGGTGCGACATGCACGTCATTACTCTTATATTACGCCCCCTTTAATTTTGTAACACTCTTTGAGCTGGAAAGCTCTGCACTGATAATTAATCTAAGATTAATCTACTTATTTTAAGCACCTCTAAGATACTTAAGATTCCGCGAAAGCAACAAAGATTGCAATCATCATTCACATTTTTATAAGAGAGATAAAATAAACTTTCAGTCTTTTAAGTGTCTTCCTACTTTGGCTTAATATCAATGTAATTCACAACAATACAATGTAACAACACAAACAAAAATCACATATGATACTGTCTTTTCGGTTACATAATTAAGCACTTAACAACGATCAGCAGAGGGATTAATCCCATTATCCTGCCAGCACAGTATAACTCTCCGAATACGGTACCATGAGCGTAAATAGACTACGGTAACCGTTTCCCATCTGGTGGGCTGGATGCTTATTTGCCACTCTTGTTTATCGTTCATGAAGATTAAGCTATCTTCATACTAAATGTTAGCAATATCAAAACATAAACATTATAGACAAATGTTACAGATATACATATTTTTTTATATATTTATAGATATTTAGAGCTTTAGACTTCAGAAAGTCATTATAAAAAAGAATGTACTCGTATATTTGTGCTCCGTCGAATCCCGAAAGTATTAGTATACTGTTGAACGGTTCTGTGATCTCAAGAATCAAAAATGACTTGTTATAATACCCTATCCAAAGGTAGAGACGGACGTCGTACTCTTACGTGTAAGTGCATGTGAATGTCTATAGTAGGATTAAGACGAATGTGAAGATGTTTCGCTAATCTTGTCGTGGCACTTAGTGTATAAGCCGCTGACGGGGACAATTGGAAGTTTAATTTACATCAAAGAAACTGCGAGAACACATTGATAAGACGAACTTAGAAGCTTGAGGTTGCTTACAAGAATAGACAAAACCCAATCCCCCGATAAAGTTTAGCCGACTTTGAAGTTCTTCCACTGATTGCGGTCAAACGAGCGCTTGATTTTCAAATTATTTTGTTAACAAACAGAAATATATTTAATATTTTTACTACTTTGCTTCACATTGATTCTTATATGTATGGTAGATATCAATTTATTTACAATGACAACAATTAACAATATTTACAAATAACAGTTGTATAACTAACTACATAGGGATAGAATATTTGAGCCAAATCGGCATCCCGCGGCAACGTGCCAGGAAGACTAGCAGCATTGCCACGCAGAATAGCAATGCTGATTCTCTGAGCGAGTTTTTTTTGTATTTTTTTGTATTGTCTCTCGTAGCGTGAATTCCGGGAACTTTTGCTACTTAACCGGTCAATGGTGAGACCTAGGCCTCCAGCCAGGCACTTTATTTTTAAGCAACACAGCTAAGGGCACCCCCTGTGGGGTACGAACCTCGGCTTAGGGCGTTGCTGGATTGCGAGCAAGGGAGCTGGGCTGGACTGGTAATTTTATTTAAATTTTATTTGAGGGCGGGATTTGCGCGTCTGGCTCGGCGCGGGCCGGCGTTTGCGGCGGAGGTCGGGGGGGAACATTACGGCTTATTCGCGTCGAGCCTCGCCGGTGAGGACGGAACAGTGGTCGGTTGTGTGTAGTGTTGGTATGTTTTTGTTTTTGTCGGGCGTCTTGGAGGACCGTTATGTCGTCGTCCGGTTCGATGACGGCATGTCTTGGACGCCTTTTCTTTGAGATAAGGGAAGGAGTGTATCGGGCGGCCGAAACGACGAGGGGGTTGGGGTGAATTACAGCAGAATCGAAATGACGTTTGGCCAGTTTTTTACTTGCAGGGGGTTGAGTATTGACTTGCTAGTGTGTGCGAACACTACACCCGCATATGTCATGATTGGTCGAATGCACGTCGTGTAAATCCTCACCTTGGATTTCAATGAGAGTTTACTTCGTGCATTCAACATGCTGTAAAGTCTACCGAGCGCGAAGGCTGCACGCGCGCGTACCGCCTTTACGTGGTGACGGAAAGAAAGGCGTTGATCGAGGATCACACCCAGGTATTTGGCTTTTTCTTCCCATGGAATGGGTTTGCCGAAGAGGGTGATGGGGCTACCCGTGGGCGTTCGAGGCCTTTCCAGAATAGAATGGCTGCGCTTTTGATGGGGTTCACTTCAATTCTCCACTTCCGGAACCACCGCCCCAGGGCTGTGACCGCGGATTGGAGGTTGTCGTGAATTCCCTCGGGAGTTCTACCTTTGTAGTAGATAGCCGTATCATCGGCGAATAGAGCGCTTTTAACTCGTCTATGGAGGGGAATGTCGCTAGTATAAAGCGTGAATAGGAGTGGCGAGAGCACTGAGCCTTGCGGGACTCCTGCTCGTATGGGATGGGGGGAAGAGAGTGTGCCCTCGACTCTGTAGCGGAAGGAGCGGTTCGACAAAAAGTCCCGTACTATGCGTACTAGACGGTCCGGCACGCCCAACTGGTACAGCTTGTATATTAAGCCGTTGTGCCAGACCTTGTCGAATGCCTTCGCCACGTCGAAGAGGAGTATACCCGTGGTATAACCGAGTTGGAAGCCGCTACTGACGTCTTCCACTATACGGTGGACTTGTTGGATACAGGAGTGTTTGGTTCGAAAACCGAACTGCTGGTCAGGTATGACTTTCTTAGAGTCTGCAAAACTCTTTAATCTATTGTAGATAAGTCTCTCGTAAATCTTGCCAAGGACGTTGAGGAGGCTGATGGGGCGATAACTGGAGGCTTCGGTCTTAGGTTTCCCTAGCTTGGGAATACCTATGACCGTTGCACTTTTCCAGGATTGGGGGAAGAAGTTGTTGCTCAGTGCTGCATTGAAGATGGCAGTGAGGAAAACTATAAGATAAGGGGAGAAGAGTTTGATAACTCTGTTAGCGATCCCGTCGGGGCCTGGGGCTTTCCTGGGGTGGAGATCCTTTATCACTTTCCGGACTTCGTCGACCGTGATCGGGGCGATGGGGTGGTCTGGGTCCTCGGAGGGTGGGAGAGATAATTTGCTTTCGACCTCGGTATCCACCTTATTGAGAGTGCGCGGATCTACCGGCAAGGTACTGGGCGTACATTGAGCCTCGAGACTGTTGGCCAGGCACTCGGACTTCTCGTCGTCGTCAAAGGCGGGCCCTTGATTTGGACGAGTGAGTGGAGGCATTTTGGAGATTTTATCCGATTTGAGTTTTCGTGGGATTCTCTGAGCGAGATATGTATGTATAAATATTTATACCTTTACGTCTTCCTCGAGCGGGTATCCAGAGTTGCAACATCACTCGTTTTTCGAGATATATATTAGTGCCAACGTGATAGATAGCACGACTATATAATTACCCCTTTGAATGTTATCAAATTCACTTTACATATTCAGAAAATCTTATGAGTATAGTTGCGATCCGAACATGCAACTTTGCGTTGCAGGCTCGAAAAACTCGTCCCTACGGTTCTTGTAATAACGATGGTAATAAAAATTTCTAAACATACAGGATGATAATCCGACTAAAAATACTTAATGTTATGTTATAAATAAATTTTTATTTTACACAATACGTTCCATACGAGTCAATAATATGGAATCCATAAATAAGCGCAAGTTCGCAGAACCTCGATTGTTCAGATCCACTGATCTGACTAAAACGTAAATCAAAAATAACGGAACACATTCCAACTTCCATTTTCGCTTTACCGTTTTTTCAGTAAACATTAATTAAGTAAGCTTATTGAGATACAAAACCGTGGCACGGTTTTATCGCGGAAATCGACTGAGCGTATCTCCGCAAAGGGTGAACTTTAATAATAATGTAATTTAGTAAAGTAAGAATTCTTGTTCCTGTACACATTGAAGATATATTTTCTTAAGTTTCCGACAGTCCCATATTTAGCATACTGTTGCGATTATTTGAAATAGCAAGCGGACTTGTCTTGTTACCTTTACTTTATAACATTACCTTATAAACAGGGTGTTTCAGGGAATAGGACAGTTGCTCAAATAGGTACCTAATGGGGCACAATGAGGGAATAAATATTTAAAATCTAAATATTTTTCATTCTTGTTATCTTATTTTTAGAATCCCCAGAAAAATCCCCTACAACCTTGTTTCGGAGTGAGTAGTACGCACTTAAATGGAGTTGTAATTTTGTTATCTTTGGATCTATTTGTTTTATTGTATCGACATGAGGATATATTCACAACACCCTACAATTTCTAGGAGACAACTGTTTTTTGAAACATCGTGTTTAACATAAAGTTACGGTCTCAAGTTAACGTTAAATCTTTTCGGTACCTAGCCAACTTTACCAGTTTACACAAGTATGATAAATATTTGGTTATAAGATTGAAAAGATCTGTACTAAAATATGAAAATGGGACGTAATGAAAAATGGTCCTTTTAAAATAAATTACTTCATTCAAAATTTGCCCAAACTTTCATAAGCGTTTGCAAAGTTTTAATTTCATTAGAAATGCAAATAAAAATAAAAGTTGAGAATTTACGATGTCTATTCTACCATTTTATTATTTCGCAGGTAGTGTAACGAGCCCAGCAGCGTGGCAAGAAAGAATAGAAGGAGAGTCTTCGTACAAGCTGGAGCACGCAGACTGCACCGATGAGGCTTGCGAATCATGAGTGCTTGGTGTTACATCGCGATCATGATGTCCATGATCAGCACAGGCATTCCTTCACCAGCACCGCAGAAAACTGAGGCTAAGGAAGCCTTTGGTAATCTTACATTTCACTTTACTATCTTTCCCTTGCATGCAGAGAAAGACATGCCAACTACCTAAATCGTATTATCGAAACTCAATGATCGGAACATCAAGAGATTTCGAATCTGGTTAGGTTAGCTTGATGAAAGTGGATAAAGCGAAATGGGTCTGTTGGTCTAGTGAGGACAGGCGTATGTATTTAAACTAACTAACTCACTACCCCATACATTTTATCTGTGTGGATATTTATTCAGTTTTAGCTCATTTATACCACACACCCACTTTCCGCCAGAGGTATATTAGGTGCCAACGTGACAGATGGCGAGTCCATCGCCGTTACTCCAGCACGACTATACATACGCCTTTTGAATTTCTTCTCAGACGTATGCAGGTTTCCTCTCGATGTTTTCCTTCACCGTTAAGCTCGTGGTGTGACTAATCACTGTACTTAAGTTCAGAAAAACTCATTGGTACAGTCGGGATTCGAACTTGCGACCTTTGCGTCGCAGGCAACTGCTCGAACCACTCGGCCACCACGGCGCAAATTTATTTATACTAGAATTTATTTATACTAGATTAATTACTTCGTTAATCTTAACGAACTTATTTGCTTCTATTGAACTGTTAAAGAAAATGTAGCGAGTAAATATTCTAACCAGCGACTCTTATGATAGCAAGTTCGTAACGATGTTTCGAAGGTAGCGGGCTAATAAATGAATTTTCTTTTATTACTAACGCCTTCCCACAAGGGCCCCGAAGGGGTAGGCAGAAGTATATAGGTAGTACCCACACACCCACCTTCCGCCAGAGATATATTTTGGGTGCCAACGTGACAGATGGCGCTACGCGCAACGCGACTTTTGATTTTTTTCTCAAACGTATGCAGGTTTCCTCTTGATGTTTTCCTTCAGCGTAAAGCTCGTGGTGTTACTAAATAGTAGTAAAAATCATTGGTGCAGTCGGGATTCGAACTTGCAATCTTTGTGTAGCACGCAACTTCTTGGACCACTCGACCACTGCGGTTTTTTTTCATATACATAATATATTCTATTCATGATATTGATTATATTTTACTGGGCTTGGTTTACACCATCTTAAGAGTAGAGTTTCCGTGACTATCAATATATGTAGAAAATATAGAAATGTATTTTGTACAAAATCGACTACCATGATAAAAGTTACAGTTAACTGCGTCATAATGCTTTTAAAGCTGTTTTATTTGCTCCATAAAAGCACTTTATTTTAACATCATTATCGTATCTCTTTACGGTAAACCATCATCGCGAAAGCTTAAAAGCCGAAGTTTCAAAGATCAAATTAATATTGGGTATCTTTTTTATTATAAGGGATAACGTTTAACAAAAAGCTATACATGCATAGTCATTATGTTTTTCATTCTATTATTTACAATACATTTCTAAAGCCTGAATAATAATAATATAATATATCCTCACGCCTTCCCACAAGGGTCCCCGAAGGGGTAGGCAGAGGTGTATAGGTAATAAATACCCACACACCCACTTTCCGCCAGAGTTATATTTGGTGCCAACGTGACAGATGGCGAGTCCATCGCCGTTACTCAAGCACGACTATACATACGCTTTTGAATTTCTTCTCAGACGTATGCAGGTTTCCTCTCGATGTTTTCCTTCACCGTAAAGCTCGTGGTGTGACTAATCACTGTACTTAAGTTCAGAAAAACTCATTGGTACAGTCGGGATTCGAACTTGCGATCTTTGTGTCGCAGGCAACTGCTCGAACCACTCGGCCACCACGGCTTTTGAAACATCGTGTGTGAAAGCCTGAATGAGTTGGAAATAAAGATAAATTCGAAAAACGTAGGTACTTGAGTAACGGCGATGGACTAGCCATCTGTCACGTTGGAACCTAAACACCTCTGCCTACTCTTTTGGTGACCCAGTGAGAAGGTGTGAAGTATATTCTTATTATTATAAGTTTGAAATATTTTAAAATGGATATAAGTTGAGCTATGCCTCACGGTAAATTACACCATTAAAAAAAATCTCTAATTCCGGAATAAAATAATATTATTCCATTCTAGTTGAAAAGAAAAAAGAAATTATTACTCTGTTAACATTTCAGTGCTTGAACCACGAATTGGATGGATCGTATTATTATGTAATCCAATTATTCCTTAATATTGTATATCCCTAATACAGCGGGGAAGTTGCCAGAGTTTCTTGACGCTTTCTATATGACCACAAATTGTGACAAGGATTTTGTTTTGATTAACTCAATGAATGTAGTGTTTTGTTTATTACTTGGGACAAATCTACACAAATTAAGCTCAAAAGTTAGCAAAGCTTGTAATATAAATTGTATATCTATTTTCTCAGGCATTAATAAATTGATAGAAAGGAAAATCGTGTGTGTCTTCACTGAAATATTCGCTCTCTGTGGGTAACGAATTCGCGACCCTTACCTCCGTAGCTTTGATATAGCTATCAGATCGTAGTTTGGAACTAACTTGGAACTTAAAATGTTCGATTTGGAATTAACTTCCAAATCGTACATTTAAAATTCTCCAGTGTACATAATATTACTGCTATGATGGTGGTATGAAAAGACAAACAAATATGGATGAAGCGATAGAGGTCTGTAAGTCTAGAGAGAACTGGCGCTCTACTCTCTCTGTCTGCCCCTTGAGAAACTTACGCGATATGTATGCAATATTTTATATTCTGAAACTACACCGATTCTTTTTTCACAGATCGCCATTACTGGTACGCGCAGGCACAAGAAACTCTTCAAAAACGCCTACAATACGCCTCCGATAAAAACCCTGTTGCAAAGTAAGTACTTTAATCCCTTTGAGATCACGTACACGTAACTCTTAGTTATCGCTTAGTTATTCTATCTACAATTCATGCCACGCATAAACAACAAGTTCGTATAAACATTGACGTAAGAACAACAAGCTAATTATAGACAAACATTTATTTTGAAACGCACCGACCCTCTGGTGTAAGTAAGAGGGCTCAAAATACAACAACCTGTCTGGTTGTATCCTAAACTCACTCGATCGAGGCCCATCTGACTATCTACCAGGTCTACCATACGATACCACTACGATCTGACGATCACCACCAATTACTTCGGTATCGTTAGCGTAAATAGGCTACGGTATCCGTTTCCCATCAAGTGGGTCGGATGCTTGTTTGGCACTCTAGATGTTTAAAAAATAATCTAACCGGCGTTATCTGGATTTAAAGTTATTTCCTAAGCTTAAAGCTTATGATCTCCGATTTTTTCTTAAGCTACATAGGTGCATATAAGTATAAGGACCGCCTGATAGTATGCTGTTAGCGAAGGCGCAAGCTATAATTGAGACATCAGTTGCGCGATACTGATACGGCTTATGCCAGCACAGGTATTCCAAATCTGTACACTTTACTCATAACAGAAATGCAGGGATGGAGCTACCTCCCCGAACAGTATTTAGATGTCACCCATTCAAATACTGACCACTTGGAAATGCTTAATTACGTAGATGCTCAAATACACTATTCAACTTATAATTAATGGCAGCGAATTCGTCATCTTGTCACTTATACATATCTCCGCCGAAATATATTTAATAATTAGTCTATTTATAATTCAGCTATTCCAGTTTCTTCTTTCATACATTGGGTGATCTAATTACCTTTCGTGTTCTGTTTACCGTACTTTATTGAAACTCTTAATGTAGGTACCTACATTGCGTGTAGCCCGTGGTTGTAGAGCCTACGTTTTTAATTACATTTGTGTCACAAATAAAATTTCACCTTTTCCTCATAAAGAGAGTTCTGTTGGGAGCAAAATGTGCTCTGCCATAACTTACTTATGATTAAATTCGTTGCGAAGTGAATTGCCTAGGTTTTATTGCTTCAAGGTAATTTAGGTTTATTGTTGACCTACAACAGTAAACTAAAAATTATCTACTATTATTTAAAAAATAGAGTATTCTAGGCTAAATATACAACAGCGATTAGCAGTCTAGTCAGTCTAGCAGAATAGAAATGTTGATGCAAAATGTTACGGCGATTACTCCCATTTTTTTATTGCTATCGTCGTCGAAGCCGTGGTGGCCGAGTGGTTCGAGTAGTTGCCTGCATCACAAAAAGCAAGCCTGCAAGTTCGAATCCCGACTGTGCCATTGAATTTTACTGAACATACGTACAGTGGTTAGTCACACCATGAGCTTTACGGTGAAGGAAAATCGACAGAAAATCTATCAGAAAAAAATAAATCAGAAATGCCATAAGTATCATATGAACGTGTACTGTTCTTTGGGCCCTTAAATATTAGGCTCTTTATAATATAAGATATTTTAACAGGCAAAGATCTCAAAGGTATATAACAAGGCTGAAAAATGTATACTCCATAAAGAATATAGTTAACAGAATAAGACTCGCTAAGAGGATCAGCATGTCTATCCAAAGAAAATATCAAACAGTTTATCTATTATCTATAGCCACAGATATATGGTTATTAGAGATCAAATAATCTATAGCCATATACAGATATATGGTTGTTAGAGATCAAATACCTACTCATTATACAAAAGCTGTCTCAGAAAATAGTACAGTTGTCTTTTAGTTGTAGGTTGTTATGAATACATCCTCATGGCGATGCAATAAAACAAATAGCTCTAAAGATAACAAAATGTCAACATTATTGCAGGAAGTGTAATGACCTATGAAACCGAAACATGGTTTCATGGATCTATTTCCAAAATTATTAAAGAGATAAAAAAACGTTAATTAAAAAAATATTACAATATAGATGTTTATTTTGTATTTATTTATTGCGCCCTATCACATATTAGAGAAAGTGTAAAAATTTTCTTCGATACGCCTTTCATGAAATATGATAAATATTTGGGTCATCGCGTAATACTTATTGATTTGATAGAACTAACCTATAACTTACGGAATGTCGCAGCCGAATAGCATTGCTTCTGGATAGTAATTGCCTTTCTGCGGCATGTGAAATAGAAGTTGGACCCCCATTCGTTCGTTTTATAGGTATTGCGTGCTAACCCGGCTACTTAGGTAATATACCACTAACAGGACTTCTATCTGTACACCTTTGTTGTGCAGATAGAAGTAAGCAGTGCTTTAATTATTTTCTACGAATTGGCATATAGGTAAATATAAGCGATGATATAAGACTGAATTATTACGTAATACAACATTTCGTGGAAAATATTTGCTATTTTCCGGCTAACGCGTTTTCTTTATCTCATCTTCCTGTTATCAAGATGGTTTCATTGCACAATCAAATAATATTTTATGTCAATATACGAGTAATATGATGTTTAATAACAAAATTTTTGCTAAAGGGCAAAGATCAACCTACACGTATCAAGTTTCAGCAAAAACTAAATTATCACAAGAGATAGAGAGTCAATCGTATTTTATCGTGTCCTAATTTAGGTATAATCGTTTATGCGTTACGGCACTGGTGCTACAGCTGTAGGCATAATCCTTTTCTGTTAGCTCTGCACGCTATTCACTGTACGGCAGTGACATTTGGGGCTATGTCAATTTGTTTCGAATTGTCTCAACGTATTTATTTATTATCTACGGGAAACTTTTTCGCAGCTAATGTCATTGCTTCACGCATTATAATAGACAAGCTGTGCCTGCGGTTTCACCCACGTAAAAATAGATTTTATTTTTGTATAATTTTATCTACATTTATTTTCGCAACAAAACACATCCTTTTTGTTAATCCAGCTAATAATCTATCTCTAGGCCAAATTTCAACCAATTCCGTTCAGCCGCTCTGGCGTGATTAAATAATAAACATCCTCACAGATATACATATTATGTACAATTCTCACAAACTTTTGCATTTATTATATTAGAAGGATATCGGATAGCGTATACAACATTACGGCACGAACGATAGTTTTTAAGATTCACATAATATAGTGCATATAATATAGAAATGTTATGACAATAACACTATTACTCGTTAGCATTTAATATATTTTCCGGTGAATAAAATAATGTAATATACAAGAATAATGATCCTAAGAATAATTGACATTTTAAATAGAAATATTGAAGGCGAGCTTAAAGTTTAATACGTGAAACTAAAAGATACGGAGTACAAATTTTACCAAGTGACAAATTGTGTGTAACAAGGATGCTAGGCTAAATCCAGTCAGCGATGTATACGTGTACACTTGTTCTAGGAATAAATATTAGATTTGACATTCCACAGGAACGTCATCCTTGTAGTCGGTGACGGCATGAGCCTGACCACAGCTACGGCAGCCAGGATATTGCGAGGTCAGCGCCGTGGACAATCGGGTGAAGATACTGACTTGGCATGGGATACATTCCCAGCAGTGTCGCTAGCTAAGGTACCAATGGACATAACATTAAAATAAATAAAAAACGATTCACTGCTATGATAATGTGGCATACGAGTAAAATCCTGTCTCTTACCCAAATATACATTCTAATAACACTTGGTACATTTCTTGGGGGTGAAAGAGGTCTGTGAGAGGTCTAGAGAGAATTGGCGCTTCACTATCTGCCTATCCCGTGAAGATTTATTCATCAGTATCTTCTAGTTATCATACATAAGAAGGGATTATATTTGTAAGAAATGAACAAGTTAATACAAACGTGCTACTATATCTACAAATACACAGGTGCCTTACCTTAGCTCAGAAGGTTCTCGCAACATGTCTAGTAAAGATTTTTAAATGAATATATTTCCTAAATTTATCACCCCGATTTATATAAGCACATTTGAACGCTCGCAATAATATAAAGTATAAATTTGATATAAATTCCGCTCCTAAATATTGTTCGCTGTGTGAGCTTTTCGTTTGAGAGGTTTCTTCAAACGTTTTTCCAATTAAAGCCTTCTAAGTGTGCTGAATCATGTTACATACCAAGTAATGTTGACTGACTAAATAAAAATATATATAGCTATTGACTTGATCAAAGAAAGATCACGAATGTTGATCAAGAGCGAATGATAAGTAGCCAGTGTACTCGTAGCTTCTCCCTGGAATGTACAAACTTAATTAACCTACTGTTATTTTATCAGAGATCAAATATTATGGCTGTCAATAGTCTCAGGAGTAATATCGTCCCGTTTATATTTCGGAACAAAATATCGTCAAATAATGTTTACCAATAACTGGATAACATAAATACGTTTATTAATTATCATAAGATACTGGAAGCCGTTCGTAGTCTTTGATGATATTTGCGCAATAATATCGTGTGCCATCGAATAAGATTTATATGTTTTTCTCCAATAATTTTAATTAGGTTGGGAATTATAAATTATACCCTCGTAAACATTGTGGTATATAAATACCGTATATAAGTAATACTACAGTTTTTCAGTTATAAGTAATTTGTACAGGATTATATAAGAAATAAAAAATCCTCCACCTCTTTGACTATATTTGCTACAGAATTTTATCCCTTTTTGGGCATTATATAGTATGTAATTAACAACATTTTCTGATAAGTTGAATTTTCTAATAAGTCTTAAATGAAATTAGATAAGTCATAAAAGTTATTCACTTTTGCATTAAGTCCAAAGTCTCATTATAGAGGCTTATTCTAAAGTATTCTTGTTTGAAGTAAAAAGCCTAATTCTGTTATTTATTTTAACAGACATATAACATAGATGCTCAAACTGGTGAATCTTCGGCATGCGCAACGGCCTTACTTTGCGGAGTAAAGGCCAGATACGAGACGTTGGGCTTGGATGCTGGAGGCAGGTTCAACATCTGCTCTTCTACTATCAACTCTAAGGTCACTTCTCTCGTGGACTGGGCGCATGAAGCTGGTAACATTTAAATTATGATAAATTAATAAATTATGTTCGTTAAACTGTGACATTCATCTTATTTATTTCAATAAAATTTTGTAAAGAAAATAAAAATCATTACATGCATTTTACCTTTGAATTCATGAAGAGGTTTACTGCATTCATGAGCACTTAAATTGCTCATCTATTGGATAAATATTATTCCCTGGGTTGCCTGGTTGAGTAAAATGAAAACTAAAGACACACTTTTGCCTACACTTTTGTGATTTAGATGCGGTTTAAAAAAATATTTCTTAAGATTTGAAATAACGTAGACTACAAAATTTATTTTTCGTTAGACTTAATTTTTAGAAGCCTTAAATTTAAGAGTCATCCATGAATGGGAGCAAACTTTTAAAATTAATGAATTTAAGATTTTTTTCAAAGTCCGTTTCCACTATAAATGTAGTTTCATTAAAACAAAAATATAAAATCTACAGGGTAGCGATTTATTCTAAAGAGGCCCTTACCTAATTAACGACAGATAAAGAGGTATATTTCTGCCATGCGATTTTCATCAGGCGATATTAACGAGCTTTTATCAGCCACTTCCACGAACGATAAAGGAAAAGGTCATATCACTGTTACTTTAGTAGGGACAGCCCCAACTAATTTCAGAGTAACAGATTAGACCGTGCCGATTAATGTAGGGTGCTCTATATTATTTTATCAACCCAAAATAAAATGAGCAGTGTTTTTGCGAATCGAGTGTTTATATGAATCAAAACTTGGAGATGTCTATCTCCAAGAATTGATTTATCTCCAAGGATGCTTTTTCTCTCAAATGTAGCCTTTAAAGTTATGTTACTTGAAATGGCTACGATAAATGTTGAATGCGGTTGTAATTATTATTAAGACTAGCGGTCCGTCCCGACTTCGCACGGGTGGACATATTTTTTTTTTATAAAAGAAAATGTAGCCTATGTCTCTCAGGGTGAATGTAGTTTTCCATTGGTGAAATAATTTGTCAAATCGGTCCAGTAGTTTCGGACCCTAATCAATACAAACATACTTACATACAAATCTTTCCTCTTTATAATATTAGTATAGACTACCGTGATGACACTAGCGCCGCTAAATACGTTTCAGTTTATTTGTGTTATTAGTCTCGAAAACGCATCATGTTGACTTTAGCTTGGACTGAAAGTTGTGTCATGGCAATGGCTGAAAATGATAACCTGCGACTACAAATGATTTAAAGCTGGATTTACAGCGGATGAAACAGCGGGATTGATGCCATTATGCTTCCAACACAATATAACATGTCTCAAGGTTAGCTTTAACTCATTAGTGGTCGAAGTGGAAACACACAGTGGCAACGCGCAAGTGAGACTTCGGTATCGTAAATAGGCTACAATAACTTTTTCTTATCAGGTGGGCCATATGCTGCTTTACCACTCTAGTTGTATAAAAAAAATTATACAAGTAACACGATCACCACGTGATAGTTGCTCCACAATACTTAGCTTTAAATATACACAATACAACTGTGTAGGGCAGCCTTCCTGGCATACATTGGCATCCACTAGGATAGTCATATGATAATATATGACTATCCTAGTGGATGCCAAAAGAAATAGTAAGCAAATATATTTTCGCACTGCGAAGACAACATAGGACGCGTAATGTCTACTCCTTTGTGATAAGCAAGATAAAATATTATTGTTTTGTTTAGTTATGTTTACTGGAGCCAATCTTGCGCTTGGAGGTGTAATAAAATATCCTACAGAGCCATCTGTCATAGAAAACATAAAAATGAAATAAAATGTTGCTGTAACTGTACGTACGACACACTCGTATGACTTCACTTCGTGAAGCGGGCGGTCTATGTATTATGTATGTATGTATGTATATATGTACTATATTTCCCAACTGCACATCAGAAAAAAAGTGGGCCTTTTAAATTTCATAGTGTCAAATTCTAGATTACGAATGTCATACTATTAGCCGCAATTACCTAAAAGCTTTACATACATATCAATACAGTTTTTTTTATTATATTTTTTCTTTACACAAAGGTAAATCAACTGGGATAGTAACTACGGCACGGATAACCCATGCCACGCCGGCGGCGTTATATGCGCATGCGCCGTCAAGGTACTGGGAGGACGATAGCCGAGTACCACCAACAGTCAGAAAAGATTGCAAAGACATAGCTATGCAGTTAGTAGAAAATGAACCAGGAAGGAGTATGAACGTGAGTACCCATTTTGTTTATTTGAAACTAACTATACCACCGGTTTCACCCGCGATATATTAATATATATGATTACTAGCTGTCCCGCCCAGCTTCGCCCGGGTGAAAAAGAAAAAAAAAACACGTTTTTCATCTATTGCTTCCCATATGGAGGCAATAGTTGAAAAACGTGTATTTTTTAAAATGTTGAGATACATAAAATAGCATATACATCGCTTAAGGAATACTCCTGCCAAATTTCAAGTCAATCGGCCTTATATTTCCTGAGATTTCGTGATGAGCGAGTTCACAAATGGGATCTCCTATATATATAGATTGCTTAGTTCCTTTGGGTAGTGACATTATTATATTTATTTTCGTTCCATTCGGTAACCACCTAACAAACTTATAACCAATTGTATCTTAGCATAATTCTTTGTTTAACCGCTTCGGCGAAATACATTGTGTTTATTTATATAAAGGCTATGAGGCTAACTATAACGGAATAACTAATGGTCAAAATAAATGTATTTCGAATCGGTTCTATTCAGTTATTAAAATTACAGGAAGTAAACTAACAAACAAACTCAAAAACTTTACAATATTAACATTTATAATATAAACTAAATATAATATAAACATTTTATAATATTACTTAGTGTTGATTTAGTAACTATTTAGATCTAATAAGACTGGTTAGAAGAACCGTTTCTACAATAAAAAATATATGATCAAAAGATTAAAATCTAGTCACGCCATTTGTAAAGCTTAATAACATGTTCGTGTAAAGCTTATGTACACTGCGCGTTATACTGTTAACAATTTTAATATATTGAACCAATTTTTGTTCAAGTATTATGAAGTTAATACTCTTGATATATTATATCACTGCACTCGATAATTCTGGACATTGCTTCGAACGAACACAACTTTAGTAATCTATTTTCAGCGTCCCGTTAGGTCGACATTTAGGATTCAGTACAAAAGTTGCACATAATCAGAAGTTATGACGACAGGATCACTAAAAAGGCAGAGATATACAAACACATCACATATTTCCAAATATACTGCATTTAGAAGTCCCAAAGTAAACATTTTACTCGTCTAAATCGCGAACCCAAAGGATTTTCCATAACTACACAGATAGAGTATTGCGAATATTTTTATCATTGCTCCTTTCCTTTCTTCCTAAAATATACCCAAAAAAATAACAAACTATTTTTACGATCTCATAAACACTGAATACAGAATATTTAAAGAAGCTTTTTTTAGCTCTGCGATGAAACGTTATTGTAATGATTAGATGGTGAGAGAGGCCTAATACAAGATGATAAATAATTGAAAGCTTAGATTCTTGGTTATCTGCCTAGAGACAGCTCATTTTTCGATGAGCATATTAATTATGTATGGATTCATTACATAGTAAATAACCAATATTTAAAATTTAATAAATTTTCTAATATGTAATCTGAAACCAATACAAACGTTAGTCAGATTATTTATCATCAATTTATTTACACATGCTAAAATGGTTAGCAGCTTATAACACCTAGAATATTAAACAGATAAATACAAATTGTGTTTACGCTTCCTCATTTGGTAAAAGCTGAACGCATATACATAAATCTGGTTAAAGGTAAAATATTTACGCACATTCTGGTGTTTGGTTAAATTTAAATCCATTTTCAAAGTTCTCCATGGATGTTCAAGGCAAAGTAAACATTCTAATTATTCAAGTCTTATTGATCTAATGACATTACCGAAGACGAGTATTTAATTTAATATATACTTATTCAATGTCTGTCCAAAGGTATGATTTATTTATTTTCTAAGGTAATCATGGGTGGTGGTAGAAGACATTTCTTACCAACGGTGACGCAAGACCCCGAGCATCCAAATAGAGAAGGCAGAAGATTGGATGGGAGAAACCTTGCAGAAGATTGGGCGAGAGAGAAGAAGCGAAGACGATTAAGAGCACAATACATTCATTCAAGGGAACAACTAGCTAAATTGGATCCCCGAACAGTGGACTACTTATTAGGTGAGTGTATTGTTATTATAATTACATGTAGTACGGCATTTCATGCTGATCTATGACTATGTAGAAGCAATAAACACAGCTTATCGACGTTGTCAAATCTACCCAATACATCGGAGATATTTGCATGCAGTAAAATACACATTGAGGATATTTGTTTGACAATACATATTACTTCAGTATAGAGCCTGCAGCAGTGCAAGGTAGGGTAGATTCAGGTAGTCGCTTGCTACGCGAATGTTGCAAGTTCGAATCTCGACTGATTCTTAACTAAAGTCAACGGTACATATTAAAATAACGAATATGATCACACCCCGAGCTTAACGGTAAAGATACCTTCGAAGTCAGAAGAAAAAGATTAGGACGTGTATTTCCGGCAAAAATAGGATGTTCTTACAACTCTGCTACGCCCCTTCGGAGACCATAGTAGGAAAGCATGAAAATATATATACTTAAACAGTCTATTTTAAGGAAGGGTAGGCGGAATCTAAATAATATTAGTTTACGGATATTCCATTTCGTCAAGCAATTCCATCAGACTTATAATATTAAACTACCACAAAGAGCTTGAATGGGACTAATAAATTGTTATAATAGATATTCGGATTTGGCGGAATGTTCCTCTTTACCCGTTACGGTTTGGCCCGGACATTCAATTTTAGGCACTATGCAAAGCCGTCCACATAGGGTTTCAATATGTGTGAAATGGACGCCAAGAGTGTATTTACGAATATAGATATGTGGGAGAATGACCAGAAAGCAATCGTGTTTGTATTGGGGCACCGGAAATTTCATAGGTCGACTTGATTGCGTGTCATATACTAAACCTCTAGCCAGTTTATAGAACTTTTATAGCTATCCATTGAGTAAGTCATAGGACTATCAATTGTTAACGATTGTTTACGATGCATCAATCACTAAGGTTTGTTAAAGTGACAGTGATTTATCACATCACGAGCATTGCGGTGAAAGAACACTACATAAAGTAAACCAGCATCCGTTTAAGAAATTGAAAGATGTGTCTCGCCAACGATTGCGTAGCAAACGTGTTTTAAATTTCTATTCAAAATACAGGTGTTCTCTCGATGTTTTCCTTTACCGTAAAGCCCTTGGTGTTACTTATTGCTATTTCAGAAAAACTCATTGGTACAGCCGAAGGTTCGAACTTCCAATCTCTGTGTTGTTGGCAACTGTTCGAACTTGACAACAAATATTTTTTTCACATAATCCCATACTATCCATCAGTAAGATGGGTCTTATTTTAACAGGAGGACCTATTGAGTCCTTAGCTATATTTTGATAGCAATGTCATATTTAGCATGTGCATATTATAGTTATTCTCAACATAATATTATTATTATGGCACCATACTCACATACTTCCAAATTGATACTTAATTACAGGCGTCGTTGCTCGAATGAAGTCAATACTAAATGGCTTAACATTATAAGTACCCTTCAGAACTTTCAGATACAATCCTGAAACGTATTTAATAATACCTAATAATTCCGAACTTGACGGAGGCTCATTATTCTTTCTCAGTGGCTTGGCCATGTTTTTGGATAAAGGTTTGTTCCAAAAGTTAAAAATTGATTATACAAAAGGGGGTTTTGCTGCTCTTACAGGGCTAACATTATTCTCGTTTGCCAATTCGAAGGCTGTGACCCTACACGCTACCCCTGAGTAGTGATAAACGAGCAGCCACTTGAAAAGAGGCGGGGCGAGACGGGGTTGTTCCGTTCATAATCAAAGCTATTCGACAAGGGCACTACCAAATAACATTATCTAAAGGGTTATCTGGTGCTTTTATGTTAATTGAGATTACATAGGACTTTTCAAAAAGGCGGTACTAGCAGCATGATGTTACTGACCCAACGTATGCAGCAAGTACAGCATTCTCAAGCGTTTGCAGATTTCTTAATAAGGCCCAGGATGAAGTAACCACTAATTAACTAAGCCGTATAATTACTTACCACCATTTTAGATGTTAGAAAATAACTTCTGCTATTTTGATACTGGATTATAAAAATTCTCCGACAAAGGCGACGATATAAAATATCTTCGTAGGGGTAAAGTGGATTGTGGTACATTTAATAAAAACGAGGAAAATTATTCTCTTTTGAAGAAAACTTTATTTTATTTTTTATACAAATAATTTATCTCATCATAAAGACTCGCATGATAAAAAATTCGAATGGCATATTGATTTTTTAAGGGTAAGCTTACGTACTGGCATTTTTTCTGAAATCCTCATACGAGAACAACGATGAAAGGCCTCTCGAAGATTTTAAAGGTTCCATTAAATCGGAAAGATAAACAACCCTCGTAAGATCACCGTCCCTTTGTTGGGTTGTCTCAGGCATTTACAGAGATTGTAAGACTTGGAATAATAGACTAGTAATCGCACCATAATACTTGAACTGAGAAAGCTACATGATGACAGAAAATGAGACTAATGAATAACCCATTATACAAATGTCGATGTATATTATCAACAGATATAAAACAAATTTTAAATTGTATTTTTATTTTATCGGATGCTCAAGGACGGGAACGTTAAGAGTACTCGAAACCGACGAGCATGTATGAAGAGACTGATGAATGTATGAGGTAAGAAAGAGGTATGTAAGTCTAGAGAGAACTGGCGCTCTATACTCTCTGCCTACCCCGTTAGGGACTTGGCGTGATGATATGTATGTATGTATGTATTTTATTTTATATGCGCTTTTTACCATGGTCTCGTCCACGTGGAAATCATAGCGCAGCAGAAATATGATCCGCTCACTATTTGTATTTATTCATGTCCAAGATGACTATTATTATTTTAATTATTGCGATGTTGTTCTGTATGTAATGTAATGTTCCACTGTATGTAAAAATACTACAGTGGAACTTTTTTGAAGCCGGTGAATAACAGACATGCATATTTTAAAAGAAATTTATTAATGTATTAGGAGACAAGGATTAAAATATCAAAATGCAGAATCTTTATGCTTAGGACAAAACAGATCTGCGTTCGTAGAAAGCACTAAGCAACTCACTGTAACGAGAATGTGTTTTGGGGAAGGCGAAACCGATACGGTAGACGTGACTCCGAAAAAGGCGACATATAAAAGGATCCGATGGGTACTTTTCTTACTCGAATAAAGAAAAATATATACTCCTAAGATACTTTGATAAAAGAATGGACATTAATATACAGGCCAGGATAGACAAATTATAGATGGGTTTGCATTAAAGACTTATAACAGCGGGTTCAATTCTGTAGTAAATACCTACACAATACAATTATGAACACATTGATCCGATAACATAAATTACACATACTTATTTATTATACGAAAATATTAAAATTATAAAAACAACAAGACATACTTATTACTAAAAACAAAAGTATTAACAAAAAAACCTCTAGCAAACTTGGGATAGGCATTCGTATTTAAAAAGTTTCTGTCACATGGTTGGACTATTAAATAAATAATCTCTGCCTACTCTCCTAACACTAACTAAAAATCTTAACCCTAACTAGGTACCCACCGCTAAACAATCCTAAAATCGCTGTTACGGCACTTGTTACATCTATTTCACGTAAATGTAAAATATACTTCTCAGTCACATGAACATATAAATTTAGGACACGGATAACGAATAATTATAAGGATAACATTGAGAGGTTTATCGTGGTTGTGAAAAGGGAATGGACTTGCCATCTGTCAGGCAGGTAAACATAACTACGGCGAAAAAAGTGTATTGTCACTCTCTTGTAAGATGACGTGAATTTATATGTAAACTGTCAATAATATTATGCATCAACTAATAAAAACTACCAATGAAACGTATTTAGACCAGCATAATAAATATGACCATTATGACGAAATTAATCTATATATATATAGGAGATCCCATTTGCGAACTGACTCATCACGAAATCTCAGGAACTGTAAGGCCGATTGACTTGGAATTTGGTAGGAGTATTCCTTACGCGGTGTAGAGGTCAGCTAAGAACGGATTTTGTGAAACTCCAGCCGCAAGGCGTTAAATAAAAAAAAACAGGTTTTTCATTTCCATTACTTCTATTGCGCGTAATACAAATGTCATCTGGGAAAAACAATTGTCGTTCTTCACTTGCGTTTTAAAAAAAGAATTCGATTCAATGTTAATTATTATTTAGATTTTAATTTTTTTTTTTCTTTTTGAGTAATCGATTATTTATACATATTTTAACCAAGTGTTATTTGTGTGTCTTTTATAATAATTTAAATTTGTTATTAATAAATTTAATTTATTTATTTCAACCCATAAACATCGATGATGCTCAAATATAAAACAATATTAATCGGAAACCAAGAATCGTATTTATTGCATATTGTTATGGGATACCATAGACGATAACAAGTAAAACTGGCACGTACCATAGATTGATTATGGCGCGAAATACAAATGTCATCTGGAAAAAACAATTGCGAGAGTCGTTCTTCACTTACGTTTAGTAGAGTCGGGTCGGGCAATTTTTGTGTTTTTTTTTTCAGTTCGGATACAGTAACTATCTTAGATCGAATCCGCAATAAAGATATTCTCAAATCAACGGGTGTGAACGGGGGTGTGATTAAAAATACGAAGAAAGGCATGTTAGGTTGGTTTGAACATATACAAAGATTGACGAAACAGATATACAAAGCGAAATTGTGTGCAAGAAGATATGTATACAATTCTTTACCCTTATGGTAATAAGGCAAGAAATCTGTTGTAACGATATTCACAACACTATAACTTCTAGAAGACAACTGTTGTATTCTCTGTGACACACCGGTCCTATCCTGGGTTAATTCAGCTAATAATCTATCTCTGTGCCTTATTTCATCCAATACCGTTCTGTAATTTTTGCAAGCAATATATATTCTTATACTTTTGTAATGTTCGTAGGTAACACGTGAACGTACTGTGTTTGTCGTTTAATCGCTTTGCTTTGCTAATAATTTAACTATATGTATTGGTTTTTATGTTAACTATTTATTTTTTATACTTATAATATGCATCTATATTATAAGGCTTTTCTTTTATTTAATCTTCTATAAATATAAAAATGAATGTTTGTCCTTTATTATAGAATCGTAAACGGCTGGACCGATTTTAATAAAATTTTCCGTGTGTCTTGAGGTGGTTTCGAGAATGGTTTAGATTCACAATTGGACCCGATAGGTGGCGCCACTGGGTCCATGGCTTTTATTTTTTTCACCCCAGCAAAGCTGGGCGGGACAACTAGACTATATCAATAAATATATAGAAGATCCCATTTGTGAACTCACTCATCACGAAATCTCAGGAACTATAATGCCGATTGACTTGAAATTTGGTAGGAGTATTCCTTACGCGGTGTAGAGCTAAGAACGGATTTTATGAAACATATTTGGCATGATAGAATGAATTTGACGATAGTCCATCGTTCAACGACAATGCGGGAGTGATAAATATTTAAAAAAAAACTTTTCACCTAAAGCTCCTTTTGGTTTGAAACTTAGCAATATCTGTTCATTATTATTTAAAGTTTTTAATGATTTTATGAGTAATCGATTATTTATACATTTAACCAAGTGTTATTTGTGACTTTCATAATAATTTAAATTGTTTCACCCATAAACATTGATGATGTTCAAATATTAAACAATATTAATAACAATCATGTAACGGAAACCAAGATTATTCGAAATTCGCCTCTTTATCAATTAGCTTCGTATAGAATATTTATTGCATACTAGCTGTGCCTGCGACTTCGTCGGCGTGGACGGCATTTTTATCTTTCGTAAAAATTGTTTCATTGTTCAATAAAAAGTATCCTATGTTACTTCTTATACCTCCAAGAATATGTGTAATTTTTTTTATGATGATCGGTTTAGTAGTTTTTACGTGAAAGCGTAACAAACAAACTTACATTCACATTTATAATATTATATATATATATATATATAAGTTAGGATAGTAAGGATTGTTACAAGTAATTGATAACAAGTAAAACTAGCGCGTACCATAGATTGATTATGACGCGAAATACAAATGTCATCTGGGAAAACAATTGCGAGAGAGTGGTACTTCACTTGCGTTTAATTTGTTGCAAGAATTCGATTGAAATTAAGTCCTTTCCGCTGTCTGTTCGCTTAGATCTTTTAAGCTATTCCGCTGATTTCAATGCGGTTATAAGCAATACATAAAGTGATTAGAGAGGAAGGTTTATTTTATATGTTTAATGAATAAATAAATATATCTTAAAATGATCGATAAAAATGTCCGCGATAATATTTAATTATCTCTTAAGGATAACCCACCATAACCATTTTTATCTTTTACATAGTATTAGTATTAATATTGCACCCGTGCGAAGCCGGGGCGGGCAGCTAGTGATAATATATTTGAACTACATTCAGTTCGAGGAATTGATAATTGTTTAATGAATAGCATTGTCACAAGCATAATGAAGGTAAAATAGGTCGTTGCTTTGTTTCGATTGGACTGAAATATAACATACATACATATAAACACGCCTCTTTCCCATAGGGGTAAGCAGATACCACTTCTTTCCACTTGCTACGATCCTTACATACTTGTTTCGCTTCGTCCCCTTTCTTTATTACCTGAAATATAACGAACACATAAATCCAACAAGAAATGCACTAACTAGTCTCGAGAACTTGGTCTCGTAGGCAGAGTTAGCCTAATCCATTTTCATAATTCTCGAAATATCTCAAAATAACTCATAATTTTTTTCAATATGGGTTATTATAATTCTAAACAAAGCTATTGTTTAGAAAAACTCGTGTCTGGAAGAGTCCGTGAGTGGAACATGCAACCATGGTTAAGCAGGACTTAAACTACACGACCACAATCAATGGGTCATTAATATATTTTTTTTCACAGGCTTGTTCGAGTATTCCCATATGGAGTTCAATGCAGAGCGTGGAGTGGTCACGGACACGGAAGAGGGCGCTGGTTCTGGAACAACTGTTAAAGCAGACGACCCGTCATTAGCCGACATGACCCGAGCTGCTCTTTCAATATTAACCAAAAACGATAAAGGATTTTTTCTGCTCATCGAAGGTGCTCATTTTCAAGACTTTTAGTTACTTTTTCGCCGTTGAAATCTGTTTCATAAAACTTCTTTCATAAAAAATATTCTCATGTTAAATTCATAGCTTGAATATAAATTTTATTACTCGGCTGCCGTTCCATATTCTAGCCGAATATTTTTTGTTGGGTCTTAAGGGAATATATTTTTGTGTAGGTGGCAGGATAGATCATGCTCATCATTACAACAATCCGTATAGAGCTTTGGATGAGACATTGGAGTTGGAAACAGCTCTGTTGGCTGCTCTAGAGAGAGTTAACCCAACGGAAACCCTAATAGTTGTTACCGCGGATCATGGCCACGTAATGACTTTCGGCGGGCAGGCGACGCCTAGAGGACATCCCGTATTAGGTAAGATTTTACTATAAGTACTCCACTTGTATCAAGATACGTTTGTCAACCGCCAGAAATTCATTTATTTACATACACACATATCATCACAGGTCCCCCATTGGGGCAGAGAGAGTAGTGTAAGAGATCGGTGTGAAATGATTCCTGCAGGGTCGGCGCAAGTAATACCCCTGGTAACGCCCATAGGCGACGGTAACCGCTTGCCTGGTGCTTACATACATATCATCACGCCAAGTCCCTAACGGGGTAGGCAGAGAGTATAGAGCGCCAGTTCTCTCTAGACTTACATACCTCTTTCGCTTCGTCCACATTCATCAGTCTCTTCATACATGCTCGTCGGTTTCGAGTACTCTTAACGTTCCCGTCCTTGAGAGTCCGATCTATTTGATCCAGGTAGTTGGAACGTGGCCTTCCTCTGCCTCTTCTTGCACACACTTTTGCTTTGTATATCTGTTTCGTCAATCTTTCTTCACTCATCCTTTCTATGTGTCCAAACCAACGTAACATGCCTTTCTTCATCTTTACAATCACGCCCTCATTCACGCAGCCTGGTGCTTGTGGTGTAAAAAAATATATTAAGCGATTTGTTGAATTTGTCAAGGTGCGGACACAGTGACGTCAGACATTGATGGTTTGCGATACACGACTCTATTGTATGGAACGGGGCCAGGACATTCGGAGCCGAGAGCTCTGCCTCTTAATACATCAGCCTCTACGGCTGCTGCTGACGCAGTACATGCGGCTGCAGTGCCGAGACAGTGGGCAACGCATGGCGGAGAAGACGTACCGATATACGCCTTAGGTAAATTCCACATCCTTATCCCATATTAAGGTTCCTTTATACCCTCCTCAATGATAAAGCAAGATGTTCTTGGGAGTTGGGAATCGGCTGCTTATAAACTTGATACCTAAGTATTACATTTTATTCCGTAGGTCCAATGGCCACGATACTATTTGCTGGTGTAGTTGAACAAAGCTACATCCCTCACGCGATCGCGTACGCTGCCTGCCTCGCCCACCACTCTCGAAGATGTCAAGAAAAGGTCAATTTTACACAGCCGCCAGTGAATGTATGTATTGGTTTTCTGTGTTCTTAAACCTACAATTTTATAGGTATGGTCGAGGAGAACACTTATCCCTGAAATATGTATAGTCAGAACGACCAAACGGTTTGTGTCACCGAGTTACATCAAGCTGTAGCTATGTCACAATAAGGCAAAGTTTTTTGAAGAATAGTGTTAAGTTTTCGGTTGCAGAAATTAGCATTTATTTACAATATAGGTATATTACAAACAGTACATATTCATAGAACTAAGAGGTCCAAAGGTGGTTTTGTTTGCACTTGCAAAAGGAATGTATTAATAAATTAACATTGTCATACATATTTAAAAAAATTATCCAGGTTATCTACGCCTAGACATTTTTTTGTGACACTACGACTGCGTGTACAGAATACTAACCTTAATGGTACTACGCAAATTGAACTGAATGGAGTCGTTCGGAAGTTACTTATTCACTTAAGCTTACCAGCCCTTTTTAGTAGCTGAGCGATATTCATTTTCATAAAAGTAATGTAATGCATTTTGTGTGTTCTAGAATATGCTCCTCCAACTAAATACCAATATTTATTATAATGTTATCTGAGAATATATTAATGAAAAATTCGTCTTTTACTCATAATTATAACATTTATTTGAAGCAATAATTGAGAATTTAATACTGATTTCCCAAAGTTTAATGAAACAATATTTTTAATAGGTTAAAATCCCGAAGTGTGTTCCACCGGAAGTGAGTAGCGTAGCGGCAGCTGAAGTGACAAGAAGTGATGGCTCCAGCAATCGCCGCGTCGTGGTCGCATCAAGCGTCATGTCAGATGAGCGAGTGCCGCGCTCGATAGCCCCCCTACCCGCTCCGCTTAACACTAAAAGCTACCTTTTGATTACTTTGATTTCTGTCGTCGCTCAGAATTATTTATCAGTCAATATGCAAACTTTTGTAATACCTGAAAAATAATAGTTTTTATATAAAATTACCGTGTCAGTGAACGTACGTTAATAATAATAATAAAATGTATGTGTACAAAATATTGTAAATACACTAGAGCTCGTTGTAAATAATTTGAAGAGTAAATGTAAATAAAACTATGATTTTTTCATTGTAGTTTCATTTCCAAATGATAATAAAATATTTATGTGTGAGGGTTTTGGCACGAATAAAACATGATTTCATTTTTTGATGAATAAACTTGGTAAGCCAAACGTAACTCAATCACGTAAATGGATTTTCTCAGTCGGATTAGTGCCCGCCAAAGGACAAAAAGGTCCGAAAACGTATTCTTGTTGAAGTATTTCCTTTAGCAATTATTTTCGAGGTCGTTAGTCAGCGGATTTCGAAGAACTGCTCCTGTCATGTGACAAGGTAAAAGTAAACGTCAATATGTGTCGCCTATCTATTATGTTTGCTATCTCATTGTTCACGGGAATCTGCTGAAATTGCTTTTATTATTTCGATAAGCTCATTGAAAAAAATTCGGTGCAATTATTGAGAGCTTATATCAGAAACAGATGACGTGATTTTCAACATATACCAATACAAAATTGGACAAGATAAAGCTGCTTCTATCAAACCCGTACAAGAAAATTACTAGGTGGTATGTCACATTCCCAAATGTATGTCTCTATCTGCTCCATAAATGACAAGTACCTACATCCCCGTGGCCGGTAACGCAATTGTCACTTGCGAACACACCGACATGATTCACGGCACATTTTCCGTGTGTCGTGGCGCGCTGGCTTTGTTCTACGTTGAAAGCATTTCACAGGTCTATGTGCTGTATCATACTGTACGAGTATATGGCACCGAATTTTAGAACCAGTTTCTTTCTCTGGTATGATCTCTGAGAGCATAACAGTATTACTATGGTTTATATTTTAGGTATTTAGAAATTCCCGTTTAAGTCTATCTGTAATGAGAGAAATTTACACTAATGAATTTCATCTTTCCTTATTTTCTTTTCTTCGTAATTTAATTTAAACATTTAGGTACTTATGTTCCATGAATCATTGTCCCAATATGCCTTTGTTATTACTATGATCAATTTTAATTGTATGCATTCGAAAACTAAAAATTTTTTTAACAAAGCATTTTCATATATCTAACGTAACCCACTCAACTATATTGTTTACTACAACATTTCAGGTACACTTTGATAACTCATTTTAAATTATATTGAAAGAATAGGTCCATTATTAATTTTTTAAATTATGTATTAACTTGGGTCGACTTACCGTTATCAACTATTATCTATTCTTACAAAATTACAATCGCAAACTGTTGTTCGTAAGACTATTTCATTATGTGAGAATGTTACTTATATTTATTTTTATATCAGGCAATAAAGTCTTATTTGTCTAGCTAGGGCCTTCTAGTAAATATTTTTTAGATGTACAAATGTACATCTAAAGTCTAATCTAAAGTCTAATATATAGAAGGCGAAAGATTTGATTTTTGTTTGTTCGTTTGTAACGATTTAACCATAAAAAATACGCAACAATTTAAGAGATTTACCATTGGGAACTACATCATCACGTAATAACATAGGTAAAATTATAGGAAAGATTAGATTTTTTTTTTTATTAAAAAAAACAAATGATATAATAATAATATAATATAATAATATATCCTCACGCCTTCCCACAAGGGTCCCCGAAAGGGTAGGCAGAGTTGTATAGGTAATACCCACACATCCACTTTCCGCCAGAGGTATATTAGGTGACAACGTGACAGATGGCGAGTCCATCGCTGTTACTCCAGCACGACTATACATACGCCTTTGAATTTCTTCTCAGACGTATGCAGGTTTCCTCTCGATGTTTTCCTTCACCGTTCAGCTCGTGGTGTGACTAATCACTGTACTTAAGTTCAGTACAGTACACTGTGTACACTGTACTCATTAGTATCGGGATTCGAACTTGCGACCTTTACGTCGCAGGCAACTGCTCGAACCACTCGGCTACCACGGCTCTGAACCAAAAAACAAATGAAATAAAATATTACGCGGGTGAATCCGTGGGGCGCCATTATATAAAATATAATAAAGCCATCTATCTCACTTATTACACAGAGTAAATAGTAAATCAATTGTATCTACTTAGTATACAAAGATTTAAGTTTAAACATACAAACATGTCAACCACATTCAGTTTGTTTTTACTCGACGGTCGGTTTTGAAAAATCGTTGTCATCCTCAGCTGTTCAACAATTTATTCAGAACTTAGAACGTGATTTCCTCTACTAAATAACAGCCGTATTATAATTATATGTGTTGTGATTACAGCTAATCATAACTAATTTATCCCTTGTTGTAAACCAACTTAACCTAAAGGACGTTTTTTATATATGTATGTGTTAATTACACCATCATTCATATTATTTCTCTAAGCGCTTAATTACAAACTCTATTTAAACTATTCACTTTTATAAGCGAATGCATCTCGCCTGTTTTATATTCCTTTCTGCTTTTTAGATTCTCTGACATATTTCGTTTATTCTCGTAGTTTATTGTCGTATAATAAAGTTGATACCGTTGTCGTATTGCGCAAAGTACGACGAGTTCTTTATTTAATGCTGTGCCTAGCGTAGAATTAAATTTAGGAAAGTAACATGTCCTATGTGTGTGTGTTAATCCAGCTGCTGATCTATTTTTGTGCACAAATTTCATCGATTTCTGTTTATTGGTTTTTGTGGGAAAGAGGAACAAACATTCTCACAAAATTTCCGGGTGACATGATGAAAGACCAGGGTAACATTATTTATCAAATATTTTTCATTCTATGAACTTTCTACTTGGACACTAATCTTCCAGCCATATTCATAGTCAAAATAATAATAAAAATAAAATAAAATAAAATAGTTTATTTCTCACCACTTGTTATAGCTATTACATTACGTTTAATGACATCACAATAGCATTGCTTTAGGTATAATACGCCTTACAATATCTGGTATAATATATTGAGTTCTCAACCAAATGGAATTTCCGTATATTATAACCGAATATCGTTCCGTGTTAATAAACACTCTGCTCTTCTTTTTTCAAATTTATCTCTATAACAATTTCACTTGCATAGTTCCAAATGAACGTAAAACTGAACAAAACAGTGCTGTTGAAAACCGCTTTGATATCATAGACAGAATAACTAAAATCTCACCGAAAACCGGCGTAGACCGGTCGGTGTATGTGTAAACCACAGGATTGTGAAACAACTGAAACGTAATACTTTAACCGGGGGTTGGGGCTTTAAATGGTCCGTAAAGAAATAAGCACTCGTTGTATTTGGTGTTGTCTTCAACTTTAACATAAAGAAAGTGAATATGAATTTTGTTAGTAGATATTTAACTCCTTAAGTCTTACATACATATATACCATCACACCGAGCTCCTAAAGGGGTAGGCAGAGAGAATAGAGCGCCAGGTCTCTCTAGATTTACATACCTCGTTCGCTTCGTCAACTTTAAGCAGTCTCTTCATACATACTTGCCGGTTTTGGTTTGAGAAGTCACGACAATAATATGCTCTAGGAAAACTAATTTGATATCCAAGAGGTTGCGGTAAACTCTTACCACCAGACGTTTCAACAAACGTAGGCGACTAAGCTTGCGACTAATAAATGAAGAATATTAATCTGGTTTTATCTAATTATTTGATCACTAATATAACCGGGTCGAGAGAAATTAATAACAACGGCTTAAGTAATGGTGATGAACTCGCCATCTGTCAGGTTGGTACGTCAACTGTTTCTCTGACGGAAAGTGGGTGAGTGGGTATTACACTCACCTCTTCGGGGACCCTTGTATATAGGATATATATAGGAGTGGGTATTACCTACACACCTCTCCGGGGACCCTTGTGGGAAATGCGTTAGGATATATTGCATATGTTTTATATTGTAAACACAATAAGAGAGGTAGGGCATAACGGGTTTCCCATTCGAATTTGGAGCTGCCAGACTGGGGCAGGACCTCCACCTTTTAGAAGTCCGTAGCCAAATAACATTTTTTTTTGTGTTGTGTTCCTACGCGGTGAATAAGGTTTCCAGTAATGAGCTCCTTGGGGAGGGGGGAGGATTGTTATATTGTGTTGGCAGCAGAGGGATTAGTCCCATTGTGCGGCCAACACAGTATAACTCTCCGAACACAGAGTGGCAACGCGCAAGTGAGTACTTCGGTATTGCAAGCGAAAATAGGCTGCGGTAACCGTTTTCCATCAGGTGGGCCTGTATGCTTGTTTGCCACTGTAGTTGTATAAAAAAAAAAAAACAATAAGTCACTGTGCCGCAAGAAGCCGTGGTGGCCGAGTGGTTCGAGCAGTTGCCTGCGACACAAAGGTCGCAAGTTCGAATCCCGACTGTACCAATGAGTTTTTCTGAACTTAAGTACAGTGATTAGTCACACCACGAGCTTTACGGTGAAGGAAAGCATCGAGAGGAAACCTGCATACGTCTGAGAAGTAATTCAAAGGCATATGTATAGTCGTGCTTGAGTAACATCTGTCACGTTGGCACCTAAAATATATCTCTGGCGGAAAGTGGGTGTGTGGGTATTACCTATACACCTCTGCCTACCCCTTCGGGGACCCTTATGGGAAGGCGTGAGGATATATTATATTATTATATATATATATATATATTATTGCAATAAGTCACGAGGTAAAATCGTTTTCAAGTTGAATAAATTTGTTGAATTATAAATTGGTGCTTTGACCTTAGTAAATAAATATTCTAGCTCTGTTAAATAATGTTCTCGATGCGTCTAGTTATAAATAGGAAAGACGTGGAGTCGTCTCGCTTACGTAGCTCTTGTCAGATCGTATTTATGACTGAACTTTACATCCCCGTATCTTTCGTAGGAAGGCGGACTAAGGAATGGGTATATTGAAACTCGTAATTATATCACGTTGAAGTCGGAAAGTTACTGCACGCCTCGGTGATTGTGAGATATAGTCCCTACCTTTACTTGTAGATAATTAAAATAATAATGACAATAATTTATTGGATCATGTTAAATTGTACTGTACCAATGAGTTTTTCTGAACTTAAGTACAGTGATTAGTCACACCACGAGCTTTACGGTGAAGGAAAACATCGAGAGGAAACCTGCATACGTCTGAGAAGAAATTCAAAAGGCGTATGTATAGTCGTGCTTGAGTAACGGCGATGGACTCGCCATCTGTCACGTTGGCACCTAATATACCTCTGGCGGAAAGTGGGTGTGTGGGTATTACCTATACACCTCTGCCTACCCCTCCGGGGACCCTTGTGGGAAGGCGTGAGGATTTATGTTAAATTTAAAGAGGGTAATAATCAGTAGTTCTTCGTTTGGCAAATAGATAGGTAAAAAGATTACTGATATTTGAACTTATATTAATGTCAAAATAATATCCTACTATATAAATGTTATATATATATTCTTACGCGGTCGGAAGCATGGGGTACAGCTAGTTTTTTTATAATTATCTAGCTGCATCGATTATGCGTTGCAGTGCCAAGCCAATTTAGGGAACTCTTTTTTCTCTTTTGGGCCAATGAACCTCGCGGGCGTTCTCAGAACCAAAGTTCAATTACAATATGAATAATGATTTTGGAACACATGGAGGACAATCACTTTTTTATATATAGATAAGATTTTGCAAGGCTTTTTTCTGTTGATCAGACGTCTATGTTAAGCTAAAAACAAAAGCTAAGTTTACTTACACCGAGTCACCAGTACCACAAGTCAATAGGAAACTAGTACAAATTCATTGTCACCGTATTGAAAAATAAACAGAGTATTTTACGAGATACAATAGCCCTGCAACGTATAATCGACATTAGTATTGATCACTGTTCTACGCTCCCACCATCTGTGAACGTTGGCAATCAGCTCGCTGGAAATTTAATCAGTCTCTTGTTTCTGTTGAACTTAAATTCGATGCTTGTACTCGGGAAGGAAAACAGACCCTCTCTTAAGAATGATGTAATACAACTTTACATTTATTATTATTACAAAATGAGAAAAGAAACTCAACTCGCTTAGGCTCCCGTCTCGTATTTATGAAATCGCAACGGGCCTTTAGCGTTAATAATCTAAAATGTACTGTAGAATAGTATAGATGAAGTATATATAGGTCTGTAAGTCTAGACAGAACTGGCTCTTTACTCTATCTGCCTACTACGTGAAGAACTAAATATAGGTACCTATAACGCCGATGTATATTTAACTATGAGACAAGAATGTTCAAATCATTGAGATTAGACGTAATTATTAGCTTATTTTTATTGTAAATAGCATCACGCCATCCCAAAAGAGTAGGCAAATGTGTACCAACACCCACTTTTCACCGAAGTGAGGTGTCAACGTGACAGATATTATGTCACATTTTTTACATGCTTACACGTTGAAACGTGCAAGAACAAATCATATGTATTGATATTACCTATATTTTATTTTGTCGTTGTCGTTGAACGAGTTCACATGGGCCACAATTGTATATTTGTGTATTGATAAATATTAATAAAATAAATAAATAATTTTCAGCATGGTAATGGTTGTAGTTTCCACATTTCGCCGACAAAATTGAGTTGTAACCACTAGAAAGACTTAGAGATAATTCTATTCGAGTTGGGAACCAGTAAAGTTTGTTTTATAGATGTAAGCGGCCGCAAAGATCAGTTTCCCGTGGTTGCACTGTTCAAAAGCTGGATTGTAGTTATATAGGTATAACTACAATCCAGCTTTTCAGAGACTTATGAACTTCGTGTCACCAGCTTTACAACCTTATCTTTTTATGATAGCTTTAACCTAGTTTGCCATTTTCCTTTAGAAAAGCCTTCTAAAGTGTTTATAGCACCTACAAAATCAAATCATTAGATAATTTTTTTCAAACAAAAATAGGTTTTTATTAAACCATTACCTACCTCTTCGGCAACCCTTGGGAAGTCGTGAACACATAGTGACATACATACATCCAAGTTTATGTCTAGTTACTGCTAACGATGTTCATAATAGAGCTGTCAAAGTTAATATGGCGGCTAACATAAAATTTGAAATATAACAACAAACATACGTCCTGTGAAAAATAAATTTCTTTCTACAGATGAAAAAAATAAGTAATCTGTAATTATATATTATTGTATCTGTTAATATGTATGTATATCAGACTATCGTCTGATTCCTACCAACCTAGATCTATTACAATAAATCGTATAAAAATGTTTCCAGAACGCTATCGCGGAAGGATTGCATAGGACTAGCGACATGTGCCCGATCCCTGACGTGCCCACAAAAAAGGTTGTATCTCTATAAAAGTGTCAGTTTGCTCGACGAAGATTTATGGAACGAGAGATGACCCATGGATGAAAGAAATTCTATAAGTGATTAACTGCGCCTTATCTGACACTATAGTTGGGGAATAATACTGTCTAGCGGAAGCAATACCTAACACTATCCATATTTTCCTATATTATGTTTCCTATATTTCAATATTTTCTATATCCCTATTCATGAGGTATCTGACATAATGATACTGTTTTTTTTGCGATTACATTATTGTAAATGTAAAAATTGTAAATTAGGAAATTAAAAATATAAGAATAGATATACAGAACCTAGCACCAACGTACATTGAAGCGTCGCTATAAATTAACTGAGTTATTGTCAACGATTATTTAAGACAGTTAATTCACTCAATATTTTGAATAGGGCCGTTGATCCAAGTTTCTTAGGCATCTATAGAATTGCTCGAGATTGTGTTTAAGAATAAATTGCTTTCAGCATAATTCTAAGTGGATATAGGAAGGGTATAAAAACAACCATTGGTCGGAAAATTACTTTTCAATTGAGATTAATGCTGTTTTCAAGGCGTTGAGTGTGTGTATCGCTCTAGTAGCATCTGCAGGATTTATTCGTATCCGTATTCGTTTAAGTATTGTGTTGATGTTAAGACATAGATACCTATTGGTTTTCTTTCATTCCTCATTATTTCTAAGATGTTAATTTCTTTACTTTTTTTAGTTTAACCAATGCTATAAGTCGCCGCACTCTAACACTAACTATAAATTAAATTTGAAATATAGTTTTTCTCCGGCGAAATCATGGTGCTAATACACCCTTGCCTACCCCTTCGGAGACTTTTATGGGAAGGCGTGAAGATATATATATTTTTTAATTAAAAAGCTTTCATCGAAATTATTTTTCGTCTGATTTTCCTTAACAAAGGAAATTTGATCAATTTAAAAGAGATTTAATTTAGTTTACTAATGTCTACTTCCTTTATGGTTAAACAAGGATCACTATATAAGTTCAAAGGGTTTAAATAGGTTTCAGTATATAGATTTATTGTTGGATATAAATCTGTCCAATCCTTGAAAGCAATGAAAGCTATTCCATCGTAGTTTAAAGCTTTCCAACCGCGTTAGATCCGCTTATCGGCTTTTCGATCTTCGGGATACCGTTATTTAAAGACCACTTGATTTCAGGTCCATCGGTTATTCATAAAGGAGCTTCATTTGAAGGGCAATCTGAATGGCTTCCTTTGTAAACAGTAATATATTCAAGTGACTCTCAGAGGTGAGTTTGAGGTGACGTATAACATATCCGTTGACAGAGCTTGGACTTCTTTTTGAATCAGCTCCTGTATTGGAATAAATATGTACTGAAATCAGATTTTTTTGAGTGAAATAAGTATACTAGAATAATAAAAAATATAATAAGATAATATTTTATGTGACCTATAAACTCCAATACTACTACAAAATGGTCCTCGTCTGGAGGTGAATTAATATTATTTTCGTTAATATCACGAAATGTTTTAACTTCAAGGAATCAGTTACATATTTATTAATTAGAAATGACTAAAATATAGATAGGTTAGTATAATTTTTATATTAGTATATTACTATAGTTATTTCATTAATGTACAGTCGTAATAAAATTGTTACCACGAGTAGAGCACACATTAAAGTTTTTCTATTAACGCTTCACACTAGCTTCTTAGCCTCGACTAAAACGGAGGCGGCCACAAAAACAGTAATATCGGAAACTTTGTGAGGCCACTGGCAGTGTTAGATAAAGTTTTGAGTTAAGCATGCGCGCAACATTTCGCTTAGCATCCATCGTAACTCGCTTGCGAACATCTGCGCCTCATACTTACTGACACTGCAGTTCTCGCAGCAAAAGGGGATAAGGTGAGAATATGGTCGCGTAGAGCCCCATGCTAATTATATTGTTGCATAAGTTAAATATACGAAACTTTAATTCGTTTTCCCACTGAATTAAAAAATATCACCATTCCTTTAGCTTATTTTAGCTTAATCATCTACAATGTAATTACGAAACGCACGCCACGAAAACTCAGCAAGTTGTTATTTTTGCTTAATTGACAAATATAATACTTTGTAGCTCATTCAACTATCAATAGCGAACTGCCCCCTAAAATGTACATTTTTAAATAAGTAAAATTTCAAACATACGTTCAAAATATCGGAATATATCGGTCTCGGAACTCCGTGTGACTCGCTCGTCATCTATCCGTTTCGATTTGTAATACATTTCATGTTCTTTTGAATAATTTAAATATTTTTAATCAACTCATTTATTAGCGTGGTGAGTCCACAATGCAAGTACAATATGTATTTTAGAACGAACTAAATGTAACAACGTTAAAAGGTTAAGAACAAAATTGTATCGGGTGTTGCGTAGCCTGCGGCGCGTTGGGGCTTGGGGCAAAAATGAGCTAAATTGGGAAAAGCTCCGTACTTATGATTTCTATTGCTGCCCGAGCTTTGATTTAGAGTTTGTTTTGAACGATTTTTTACGATTATGCTATGTTCATTAAATAACATGAAAAAAAATCTCGTTTATTTTAAGGTTAGAAATGAAATAGCACTTTTGGATGGAGCATTACTTTTTAAAACTTCACAATGCATAGAAAAATCTACTCATCTGACTAATATTATAAATGTGGAAGTTTGTAAGTTTGGATGTTTTCGAATCTTTCACGGCCAAACGGCTGAACCGATTTGAAATGGTGATAGCTTATACCTAGGAATAGGACATAGGCTACTTTTTTATCTTGAAAAATTTAGTTCTTATATTATAATCTATGATGCTCTTTCACGGCATAGCGGCTGAACCGATTCTAACAGGAGAATTTCCAAAGTTACTTTTTCGAACTCCACGCGGGTGAAGCCGTGGGCATAAGCTAGTTATTAATAAAAGTGACAAGTAAAGAGAATTATTCTTAATTAGTGCCCAAAGTATTTCCTTGTTATATTGAAATTTAAATTACAATTATAATTGAAAATTGGTACTACAAGTTTGAACTGAAACTATTTACAAACCGAACCGACTTTGTTCCGTCAGGGTTTAGACTCGTCTCTGCATAATATAAGTACTGCTTGATTTTGTACATGTTTATGTTTTCAAGGGTTGAATGGGAAAGGCAGGGCTGTAACAAGGGTGTTGTTTCGTTTCGCCGTTTCTCAATCGACCTTGAATTTGTGTTTAAGCCTATAAAAGTTACCTCACGATGTTTTGCTTCACTGTATAGCGTAAGAATAAATCACTATTAGTAAAGTTAATAAGAAAATAAATGACATTTTCTTATTAATTAAACATGTACAATAATAAATGTACAATTGAAAGGTTTAGAGGTAGTTTATTATTATTTTATGTATTTTGATATGCTTTATACTAAAAAGGAATATTGACATAACTTTTGTTGAATATATCTGTGACTATTAATATAGAGCCGTGGTGGGCGAGTGGTTCGAGCAGTTGCCTGCGACGTAAAGGTCGCAAGTTCGAATCCCGACTGTACCAATGAGTTTTTCTGAACTTAAGTACAGTGATAAGTCACACCACGAGCTTTACGGTGAAAGAAAACATCGAGAGGAAACCTGCATACGTCTGAGAAGAAATTCTAAGGCGTATGTATAGTCGTGCTTGAGTAACGGCGATGGACTCGCCATCTGTCACGTTGGCACCTAATATACCTCTGGCGGAAAGTGGGTGTGTGGGTGTTGCCTATACACCTCTGCCTACCCCTTCGGGGACCCTTGTGATAAGGCGTGAGGATATGTTATATATATATATTATTATAAGACTGTCGGCACAATATCTCAGCACATACATTTGTATCCCCGAATGTAGTCATGTATGTTGCCTCAAGTAGATTCATGTATAATTTGCCTAATTATTTGTATATAGCATATGTTTTTACTATAAGTGTACATATATAAGTGCTTTGGATATATAGCTCTTATCTTATATATATATTTTTTGTAATAAATAAATAAATATACCTTCGCTCTATAAAAACAGCAATTAAAATATGTAAAAGCAAAGGAAAAAAGCAACCGTTGAGTATGTCTGACAAGACTGATGAATGTGAATTAAGTAAAATGTCAGTCTGCTTTCTAACCTACCGCGTAAGGAGCTCGGTAATTTTCTCTTGGTACTTTTTGTTGAAGTTACTTTTTTAAATATTTAATCTTAAGTCTCGACGTGAGTGCTTCCGCATTCGAGTGTTTTTTCAGTGAGATGCTATTCACGTGCAGTAAATTTTTTATGATACAATCTGAAGGGTTGACGGGCCGTGTCCTTACGTTTCGTTGTAGTATTAAACATACTTTTTTATTTCTTTTCCAGTTTTATAATACCATATTTTATTAAAAGGGCTCGTATTTATCTGTACTAATGGATTAACAGCGTGAATAATTAGCAATCAATATAGTAAGTACATTGTTATCCAGTAACGATCGCTATGGGGAGAAATAATTACAAGTCAAGACACGTTCCAATGCGTACCATAGCGAAAAAATCTGATGTATTTACCGCTTGTTCATGAACCATTCATAAGATGAATCCATTGTAGGGATATCATAGGAGCAAATTGGATGTGCCAAGCGCCTGATGGGAAGCTACGAAGCCGTGTGCTCACCGCTTATCCTTTCTCAAAGTGGATTCTGATGATTAATGAGATCACTTTTATGTTGTATTATTTATGAGTACTCCGGTTAAGGTTGCGCAATATATTGCGAATGAGATCGCACTCTTCGCGTCATGTACAGAAATTGTTTGTATCTTTTCTAAATGTAATATTTCCGGATTGGCAATCAATAAGTATATTACAACTAGGTTGGCATTCACGTTTACTTGTATGACTTAAAAAAACATCAATAAATTTCACAAATTAATAAATTTTTTTACTCATCGATTAGAATCTCACGAGGCGGTATGGCGATTAGATCGCCAGACGTCACCAGGCTACAGACCTATTGAATATGATCCACATTAATCCATCTTCATATATACTCGTTGGGCTCGACTCAATGTTTCTCTAACCTTTTATGTTCGGTCAACTGAATGTAAAAGTATTGCCATACAACGTGGTAATGCTACCAGCCTTCCCCGTGACACGAATCTTGATTTTATTATTTCCTTTGTTTAAACGATTTATTTTAAAATATGTATATACATACATATTATTAAATAAAATATTTAAAATGTCTATCTTCGTAATATCTTCACGCCTTTCCACTAGGAACCCCAAAGGGGTAGGCAGAGGTGTAAGGTGTAAGTGAAGGTAGTACCCCCTTTCCGCGGTTTATTCTATGTATAAAAAACTAATAATAGGAGCTCTACTATAAAGATATTCAAAATTATTAAATATAGCCTGTAGTGTGAAGGCTTGTATTATTATTATGGAGCTGTATTATATTATGGTCTACTTTAATAAGTACCGTCTCTTGAAAAGAAAAATGTATATTAAAAAGGTATGCTTTATTATATGCCTAGGGGTCGGAGCGTGCTAATATAAAGCCTGTTGCTAACAGGAGCTTGTCTCTGTTACCAGTTTTTTTTTATCTTCTAATTCCAGGTGTAAACGCTTTCAAACAAAGAAAACATTGCATTGTAAGAAATTACCTATTTATTCTTAGCAGCCCGGTACCTACTCCAGAAAAACGTAAGGCTATCTTTGGTCTAGATCTCAAACTGGCATGTTGAGATGGTCCACGTAATTTATGGTCTTGACATGAAAATGGGTATGCGTAGAATTGTACCTTTGACTTGTTATCTCCATACAGCCTTTTGATAGGTGTAGACATATTTAATATATATATATATATATCCTCACGCCTTCCCACAAGGGTCCCCGAAGGGGTAGGCAGAGGTGTATAGGTACAGAGGTGTATAGGTAATACCCACACACCCACTTTCCGCCAGAGGTATATCAGGTGCCAACGTGACAGATGGCGAGTCCATCGCCGTTACTCAAGCACGACTATACATACGCCTTTGAATTTCTTCTCAGACGTATGCAGGTTTCCTCTCGATGTTTTCCTTCACCGTAAAGCTCGTGGTGTGACTAATCACTGTACTTAAGTTCAGAAAAAACTCATTGGTACAGTCGGGATTCGAACTTGCGACCTTTGCGTCGCAGGCAACTGCTCGAACCACTCGGCCACCACGGCTTTTTTTTTATCCTAAATTTAATTATATTTAAATTAATATAAATATTTAATATCCTAAAAATAATTTTCTTGAAACGTGTAGGTATGCAAATTCATAATATAATGTAATGTCGCACTATTAAGTAGGGAGATACACCATTGGATATACCTACAACATCATATTCAGTTAGGGAGGGAAGCAAGAAAAATTGCTACCTCCACACTTTCCCACAAGGATCCCCGAGTCCGAAGGTTCAATAGCACCCACGGAGAATACCTTATGAATGCAAAGCATCGGATTGTTAAATAAAGGCGAGTGCATTCCTGTAATATACATAATAATAAATATATCCTCACGCCTTCCCACAAGGGTCCCCGAAGGGGTAGGCAGAGGTGTGTAGGTAATACCCACACACCCACTTTCAGCCAGAGGTATATTAGGTGCCAACGTGACAGATGGCGAGTCCATCGCCGTTATATATGTTATTTATTATGGCGCTCTCATTAACCTTTGCACAGACTCGTAGTCGTCATCGATACTAAAAATACGAAATTAATTTCAAACTAGATATACAAAAATACTAGTTATATATGTCATAATTTTTTTTTTATTTATATACGTAATGATCCTAAAACCAATTATCCAAAATTTTATCGATCGAACTCCTAAGGATGAGTACATCAAGAACTTCATGAAATCGGCAATGACGGGCACGTATGAAAAATGAGGGTGGATGGAGAGGTATGTAAGTCTATAACCGATGCTCCACTCTCTGCTTAATCAGAGGGGGATGTAGCAATCGCAAAGTGATCAAATTTAGGAACGAAACGACTTTTAGTAACGAACAAGGTAATGTGCAAGCTGTGGCAACTACGTTTCGAGCCGTTATTCATCCAGAAACATTCCGCTAGACTAAAAGCTAAAAAACCTGTAAAACTCATTAGTAACCTTTACGTAAAAGGTTTCCTGCCCAAGCTATGCAAATATGACAATCGTTTCCCTTTAAAGGCTAACGAGGCCTTCATTAAAATATGCAGAATGGTACTAGTTCAGTAACTTATAAAACTAGTTACACCCCGCGGTTTCAGGCACGTTATATACGTACATTATATGATTGTAGCTGTCTTAGGTAGTGCAATATTTTTTGTTATAATTCTTCATACATACAGCATCACGCCGAGCTAGAGAGAATAGAGCGCCAGTTACCAGTACATCCACGTTCATCCGTCTCTTCATACATGCTCGTCGGTTTCGAGTACTTTTGACGGTCCCGTCCCGGACACTCAAGTCCGATCGATTTAGGTAGTTGGTCTTCCTCTGCCTCTTCTTGCACACACTTTCGCTTTGCATATCTGTTTCGTCTTTCTTCACTCATCCTTTCTATATGTCTACACAATTTGATATGTTCCCAAATTAAGCAAAGCTTGTACTATGGTTACTGACAACGATACATAATATATATTTATGTTTACTAATATAGTTAGATATATACATAAAATATAGGACATCAAAGACTGAAGTACAAATCCGTGTCACATCACACAAATATCTTACAAACATAGTCATCAGTAGGAATTAAACCCGCTACCTCTAGATGAGACCCCGCGACGTGCCAAGAAGACTAGTAGCATTGCCACGCTGCCAGGCATAGCAATGCTGATTCTCTGATATATATATTACAATACTTAGTAGTATTGTAAGAATTCTAATTACAACAAAATTATGACAAGTAAACAAAATTACAATATTAAACTATCGATAATGCACATGTAAACCTTGCTTGGTGTTGTTTTAAAGATCTAAGCGCACAGACAGCAGGACATTGTTTTATACTTTTTTAAATTTCAATATCGTTGTATTGTATTGCTAATTGTGTTGCTAACTATTAAAAAAACAATTGCAATAGTATGTTAATGAAAATAATCCTCTAATTAGTGGAATAAACTATATAGATTCATTGGAGCAGTTGCTTTCAGAATTATCAAGATTTCAATTCAGCATTCGGGGAAAGTTAGGGATACTTCCTCCTTCTACCATAGCCGGAAAATGTCATAACATTCTGTTATGTTCGTCTGTGTCGTAGCTGTTCTACGAACCCACGTTGACGTAGACGCTATTGTCTCTTCTGACACACCTTATGTCAATGTGCTAAGGTTGAAATTGGTAGAGAAGTGTCCACTGAAGTGTGTCCGCAATGACATACTTGACAGGTTCCGACGCTGACGCGACGTGAACGTGTTAAAGGACGTCGGAACATTGAGCTGAAAAATGTGGGAAGTGGACTCGAGAGAACACAAACGACTATTGTTTGCCGAATAGTGCATAGCAGGAAGGAAAATTATATTGGACTGCCCTAAGGATAAACTGTGAAGACCATACGATAACTGAATATATTTATAAATGTTTGTTATTGATGGGATGGTGGATGATGGGAACGTGAAGAACACGAAACCGGCGAGTGTATATGAAGAGGCTGATACATGTCAATAAAGTGAAAAAAGTTTGTAAGTCTAGAGAGAACTGGCACTCAACTCTCTCTCCTATCCCCTGAGGACTCAGCGTGATGTAATATGTGTATGCTTGCTATGCGCTTTGAATGTAATTTTACCAAGCTTAATAAGTACTTATAGCCATGGTGGCCGAGTGGTTCGAGTAGTTGCCTGAGACACAAAGATCGCAAGTTCGAATCTCGACTGTACCAATGAGTTATGAACTTAAATATAATGATTAATCACACCACGAGTTTTACCGTGAAGGAAAATATCGAGAGGAAACCTGCATAGGTCTGAGAAGCAATTCATAGGCGTAAGTATAGTCGTGCTTAAGTAACTGCGATGGACTCACCATCTGTCACGTTGGTACCTAAAATATATCTCTGGCGGATAGTGGGTGTGTAGATACTACCTATACATCTCTCCCTATCCCTTCGAGGACCCTTGTGGGATGGCGTTAAGATATATGTATGTAACCTTTGTGCATACGTTTACTGACAAGAACATTAGAGTTCAAATGTCGTTTAAATAATTTCTTTATGTCAGTTACGTTTGTGAATTTCCTTTATTTTAAAAGTGCAAAAGACGATTTAAGTTTTAAGAATATGTATAGTAAAGTAAAGTAAAGCATGGACATTTCATTGTTGATTCTCTTGTTTTAGATGAATCGCGTTTTGTCTTGCTTCAAAAGAACATATCATAACTCCTGGTCTTATATGTATATAACTTGTAAGTAGTTCTGCCATATTGCAAGTGCAAATAATCTGGAAAAATTGCCTCGAACAAGCAGTTCATTGCTTTATTTACAAAGTCAGCAAGGTTATGTGCATTCAGGTTAATCCAACCCCGTCACAGCCGGGAACAATAGTGGCTAATGCTTTTGTCTGTTGCAAGCACGTTCTTGGCTGGGTAATGTTCCCGGATAATACGTGATTACTCTTAATTACTTGCTTAACAGCAAAATATTACAATGTACATTCGCTTTCAGTCGTCGGCTTTTCAGTAAAGTTATTTTACCTTATTATATAATAAATCAATTGGACAAATTAACTATGTATAAGCAAGGATGCTTAGTATTCGTATGTTATTTATCATTGCTTGCTTTTTCTCATTTACAATATGAAATACGTGCCTGATACAAAGGAATCAATTACTATATTAGTTGGGTATCTACTACGTATACACATAGATATAAGTACTTACGAATATGTACGGCACGCGTGAGCATCACTACAGAATAAGGCCACGTCACATCGGCGAGACATTACCATAATTCATGTAGACGTAGATGTAGCATCAAAATTTATATATATATATATATATATATATATATATATATATATATATATATATATAGTATATATATATAGGTAGTATATATATTACCGTTAAGACATTCGTAGATATCTGAATTTTTGATTCGAAGATAAAATTTCCAAAGTAAAAGTTTTCTTCACAAGCATAAAATAGAAAAGATTCCTGCATTAAGATGAGTCTAAAGCGACAACCAAATCAAAGTGTGCGAACGAAAAGATAGTACGGGTTAATAAAAACAGGAGCCGTATTGTTCTAGAACATATTAAATACTGAAAAAATACTGTTATTTCATAGGGAAAATGTAGGGAAAAGTGATAAGGAAAACGCTTGTGCTGAAGTAGATATATACCGCGCTTCGGGGCTTAGTAAGGGCTTCTTTACTAAGCAATGAGGCTATACAATGCAATTCCTTACAGGGTTTTCCCATGTGAGTTTAAGACGGAAGTACAGGAATAAAAAAGAGTCGATAAAACGCGAGCTCTGTTCATGCCCTAAGCTTTCATAGTATACGATAATTGATTATTATCTAAATTTATTTGCAATACATTCATGCAAACCATGTGTGTAAAAAAAGAATAAATTAACTGACTATCAAAAGTTTTCTATATTTACTGCCATAAATATTTATATATAAGTACAGTGCATGTACAAACCACGAGCTATACGGTGAAGGAAAACATCGAGAGCAAAAACTGCATACGTTTGAGAAGAAATTCAGAGGATTGTAAGACCACGTTCTATCTACCTAGATCAAATTGAACGGTCACTTAAGGACGGACGGGAACGTTAAGAGTACTCGAAACCGGGTACTCGGTAAGTACGGGTACCGGGAAAACTGGGTACCGAGCATATAAAGAGACTGATGATTGTGGACGAAGCGAAAGAGGTATGCAAATCTAGAGAGAAATGGCGCTCTATTCTCTCTTCCTGCCCCATTAGGGGCTCGGCGTGATGATATATATATATGGGGGTATGTATAGTCGTGCTTGAGATACAGCGAAGGGCTTGCCATCTATCACGTTGGCACCTAAAATATATCTCTGGCGGAAAATTTATGTGTGTGCACTACCTAGTCACCTCTATCTACTCCTTAGGGGACTATTATGAGAATGCGTGAAGATATATATTATACGGGTTATGTTTGACTATTCACTGACTGCTCTGACATTGCTCAATATATACGTTTACTAAAGATATTTTTTTTAATTTATCGATTTTATATCTGAAATAAATAAATTATTATTATTATTAGTTAGATTAGCACGTTCAAACAATGTCCGCCTCTGTATACGTACCCATTTGGTGGAATATTTTTTTGCAAGTTTTTTCGTATATGTTCATATACGAAATATATTATATGAAAAAACTTGCGAATTGAAAGTCACGAATTGTGCTCCCTACTTCCTGTAGTTTCAGTCTTAAATTAAAATATGTATATATCGTCGCGCCTTTTACAAGGCTCCTCGAAGGGGAAGGTAGAGGTATAAGCCACACACCCACTTTCGTAGTATCTGTAGTAGTTCTACCCGATATTTATTGTAGGTGCCAATTAAAAACAATATTTACATAATGATTTCATAAGTATCGTAAAAACTGTAATATGTGAAATCAGTAGTATTTAAAATCATATGTACTTATATTTTATTCAAAGGCGTAAATATTTTTTATCACTAAAACATTCAGTGTTTATGCTAATGGAATGAACTGAAATTGTACACAGTACTTAATTAAATTCCAGCTCGGTTAAACTCTACCAGTGCTGATTACAATAACAATTGGAAGTGAGAATAGGTGCCAGTCTGTTGTTCGCTTTTATTAAATGTCGTGTGATGTTATGGCAGTCGTTACAAACATGTGTTCTGTTCTAGTAACTGCAGCATATGCGCTTAAAAGCGATTCGGACGTATAGCTCCGTAATCCGTAGTACCACGTAGTAGCTACCAACCACTTGGTCATTATTTTTCTTTGAGTACTTTGATCTCCAAAGATATATTTTAGGTGTCAACGTGGTAGGTGGCGAGTCTATTGCCGTTTCTCAAGTACGCCTAAACAAATGTTTTTTAAAATTTCTTCTCAATGGTATGGTTTTCCCTATATTTTCCTAAGCCGCAAAGAAAGAATGACTAATTGACAACAGAAAAACTAATTGGCACAGTTGAGATTCGAACTTGCATTCCTTGCATTGCAGGCAACTACTCGAATTACCCGACATCCACGGCTCTAAAGCATACATGACTTATCTGAATACCCTACTGCGCTGTGAATATCTCAGGACATTATTTCTGGTATTTAGTAGTGTGAGCTTGTTACTATGCTACTATGTTTATTAGTACTTGGGCTGTCCAAAGCATTGCGTTATTAGTATGCATGTTTGAATACGATGCAATTGTATGCTAAGATGACAACAAGTACTTAACGGTCCACGTTTTGTACGTACATGCATGCTGGCATGGGGTACCATGCATGCATGGATTCCCACACGGAATTTCTACCCTCTTTGCTCAGATACCTAATTAGCCAGTATTAGATAGTTTATTATTAAGTCCGTATAACTCCTTATTAATATTTTTCTCTTCCCTTTGATTTTAAGCAATAACATGGTGATCGTGAGCATATTTTTTACGTTGTAAAAATGTTTGTGAATAAAATATTTTACGACATTGTACTGTTTCATTGCACACTAGCTTTTAACTTTAATACAAAATATTATAAAAGACATCATATTTCATGAGTATCTAAACCGTGTCTTCTATTTTGGTAAACTTTACTGCACTGTACGCTAGATTTATTGGGCACGATTTCATTCTTTACCGCCACGTATGCCCCCTTTGTGCTGCATGGACAACCTCAATGCACTATTTTCAGGAAATAAACGTATAATGGAAATCACCTTTACTATAATACATTACCTACTTTTTAAAATGTAGATTAGAATTATGTAAATAATGTGTAGCGAGCAATGGAAGCGGTTGGGAACAATTTAAGCGCCTGGTCTTACCAACGCCTGGTAACTAGAAAAAAATAAGCTTTCAGATTTTTATTTTGTTTTAAAAGGAGCAATCAAGTGCTCAATGCTCAATCTCTCTGTCTAGTCGATTATTTACACTTTTTCCCGACTAAATGATCGAGCTGAATAAAAGTATGGCATCATAACGATGATAATGTACTATTATTTTTATTTATTTATTTCTCAGATAACATGATCCAATTCCTATTCCTCAATCATAGGGCACATACCAATTTACAGTTATGATTAAGTTGTAACCACCTAAAGTCACCTATCATTTCATAGGGAAAAGGCTCGCAAGTTATCCAAACTTAGTTATTATTAGCCTGCCTTTCGACTCCATCACGGTTTGTTAAGTACGACTATATATACGTCTTTGTCTGAATAGTCACGCTAGTAATTTCTTCTGAAACGTATGTAGGTTTCTACACACTATTATTCTTTGCCATAATGCTCGAATTTGAATTGGCAAACTCAGGAGAACAGTCGGGGCGTCGAACTTGTTGAAATCGTTGCGTTGCAGATTAGAGAGATAACCGAACTACTTCTTGACTACAGTTCTATCGTAGTATCAAGCTCTGTATTGAATAAGTCAAAGGTAATGATGAAAAGGACTTCATTATACTCGTTATCCTCTTGTAAAAGCCTAAACGAACCTCAAGTCATTAAACAATTCCTTATTTACATCGCAAATGCCCGCAAATTAAGTTCGTCTAAATGTCATTGTCGCTGCAGACGTTTGAGGCGGAAATTCCTCTCTAGTGAACATTTTATTCCGTTTCTCTTTGTCCATTCTATGTCTTAGTAAATGTTGTTGAAAAACCATCCGCTTTGTTGTGTAATTGCTTCGACCAATACAAAAGAAATTATCATTAATTCTGACCATCCCCGGATACTCTGTGCCGGTCCTGTGTTTGTTATCGGTACTTTTGTTACCGTGAATTAGTTTTTGATTACTCTTAATGCCCAGCTTCCTTGGTTTTGTTTCGGTGATTTTAAGGATTCTTTGGGAGCATTGGGAGTTGGTATTGTCTTTTGTCTCAATCCCATGCGTATTGTGTGACATTAGGTGTTCTCTAAGAGGCAATTTTACAAGTAACCTTTTGAAGAATTCTTCAAATACTTCAAAAGGTTACTTGTCTACAATAAGTTTCCTCTCCCTCTTTTACAAAATCACTTTCTGTTCATGCTCAAGCTATCTAGGCCATGGCAATGTCATTCGTTGCGGAAAGTTATGTCATTGCTATACAATGGATAGTGAGCCTAAACAATAAGGAATTTTGTCTAGGGGCAAATAGTCTACGCTAAGAATATTTCGTTACCACGGTAACCGTTTTCTCATCACATATATCGCTATCACATGTTTACTATGATAATTCTACCATTGCAAATTCTGCCACTTCTAGGCTAAACACACGCTGGTAACGTAATTTCGGTACATCTGAGTGACACAAATTTGAACATCAAACTTTTTGCATTTCAAATTATGAAACAACAGAACATTGGAATTTATATTGAAATGAGACAATTTAAACTTTCCCTGGCCATGGCTTAATAACATACGAGTCCTTGCTTTCATGGCTTTGTAGTAATTATATTTAGGGTACAAGATATTCCGTTACAATACAGTCAATTGTAATGTATGTAACGATTAACGCATAGGCGTACACAAGTCTTTGTAATAGTTCTGTAACTTTATAGACACGATAACAATGGTTGTTGTCGTATTTTTAAAGAATGGTCCTCACAATCAATGGTATATAATTCTTATGTAAATCCACAAGCTACTTTTCATATTTTTTCTGTAGTATTTCGATCACGTGCCGAAGTATTAGATGATCTATAAAGAGTACTTTATAAATGTATGGTGCGTGTTTTGTAAGCGTCATTAAACCGATTAATATGATCAAATAAAGAATAAATTAAGCCGTGGTGGCCGAGTGGTTTGAGTAGTAATTGTCTGCAACAAAAAGATTTCCTTTTTGCCATAAGATTGACTTTTTCTAAACTTAAGTACAGTGATAAGTCATTCCACGACATTTGCAGTGAAGGAAAACATCGAGACGAAACCTGCACTCACTTGAGAAGTAATTCAAAGACGTATGTATAGTCGTGCTTGGGTAACGGCGATGGACTCGTCTGTCACGGTAGCACCTAAAATATATCTTAGGCGGAAAGTGGGTTAGGAGAAAATATTGTTCTATGGTATTTAAGTAGGACACGTGTTATCCAACTTTTTTATGGGTTCTTAATTGCTAAAATTAATAAAATTTCCACTTAACAAAAGTCCAACAAAGGCATTGAAATAGTTATATTATATTATGTTCCGGTTATGAAGTAACTTTGTTATTAAGCTTCCAAGAAGTTTAAGTGTTCGTATCGTATATCATATAAGTTTATTATGCTTGAACTTCGATGATTTGCAATACGATTTTTTTAATGGTTCTTGTATTCCTTATTTTTTTTAAATACTGTTAATAAACAATGCAATACTAGGCAGAATTCATCATAAATAAAGAAAGCAGATGATAAAAAATTACTAGTAGAAGACGATACTACAAAAAAAATACTGGTATTAGCTAACTAAGGTAGACAAGCCCTGGAATGAAACAGCACTGTATTTCGCTTTACTTATATTTTCATTAGAATTGCAATCACAAACTCAAGTTTTTATACAAATTCCAACATCATCTCCTTTAGCTTAATTCGGTGGAAACATCCGACGAACTAGTCGCGCTCCCGCGCCAAACTGTCGGGTCGGGTATCCCGCCAAAAAACCCCACCTTTTTTTATCCTCCCTCTATCACTAAAACTATCCTTTCTTACATTCGAATACACAATTTTTGAAATTTTTAAAACTTTACATCACACTTTCAATTTATTTCTTTTTTATTGTTTTACGTAACCAAAATGGCCAGTACAGTTGCATTTTATTCCTTTTTTTAATATATATTTATGAAACCTTACTCTAGCAACGTTTTTATTGATGTGTACATACCTCAACCCTAGATGCACATTTATCTTTACACTTTAATATTTATTTTAAAAAGCCTGAGGCGCATATTTCATTAAATACATCGGTCTGCGTAGTTAGTTTCAGAGAGCAGTCGTGTTTTGTTGGCAACGCGCTGTTCATTTTATATGGCATCGATATTTCTTCCATTGTTTTAGAACATTGGCAATTGCATGTTCTAATAAAATTTATTTGATAAAAGTATTTATTTCAACATATCATATTTCGAAATATTTGTCATTCCTCTAAAATATAGTGATGTCCAACCTGACCACGTAATTTACCAAAATATAAGCTAATAAATAAAAAAACTTATTAAAAAAATCCGTGGTGGCCGAGTGGTTCGAGCAGTTGCCTGCGACGCAAAGGTCGCAAGTTCAAATCCCGACTGTACCAATGAGTTTTTCTGAACTTAAGTACAGTGATTAGTCACACCACGAGCTTTACGGTGAAGGAAAACATCGTGAGGAAACCTGCATACGTCTGAGAAGAAATTCAAAGGCGTATGTATAGTCGTGCTTGAGTAACGGCGATGGACTCACCATCTGTCACGTTGGCACCTAATATACCTCTGGCGGAAAGTGGGTGTGTGGGTATTACCCATACACCTCTGCCTACCCCTTCGGCGACCCTTGTGGGAAGGCGTGAGGATATTTATTTATTTATTTTATTAAAAAAAAATACGGTTGGACGTATTGCTTCAGACTTCAGATTTTTTTACATATGAGGTAAAGCTTATCGCATTAAATAAAAGAAAAATAAAGATTCCGGAAAAGATTATATGTCGATTGTATAGAATAAAAACATACATATAAAAATATTTATGGAGGTATGTTACGAGTTTAATAATAAACCTGATTTATGATGATATGATCATTCATATTTTATATTTGCTATCTAAGACAAAGTCAAAGGGACGGCGACGGACACTTTATCTGTCTAGTCAGCACCTTATAACTCGAGCGAAAACTGGATCTTTTTAAACCTTTGCCTGACTACATGGAAACCTTTGTATGAAAGCATTAATAATATGTATGTTAGTAGGTAGGTATGTTAATAGAATACAAAGTTAATAAAACTAACGAATATTCGGTAAGGGTACGAGACCCGATTAAGTAATAAACACTGGTAAAACCCCGCAGTAAACCTTACCAAAATACTTTGTGGTTTGGGAGAATAATATTCTTTTGACCCTGCAGAAAAGGCAGCGATAAAAACGACCCAAGCCAGGGGCCAAGTTGGTGGAAAATGATAAATTGTAGGTCCAGTCAAACTACAAAGCAGTTTCCTATTATGAAATATTACGTTTTGCCTACATACAGTGCATGATCTTTTAATATTACATAGCCTTTTTTGTTATTCGTTTTTTTTATAATATTTATAATATATTTATGTATCATCATGCTTCATAAGACCTCGAGTTGGAAGACAAAAGTGCAATTAATAACCGATTTAGCGTATTTTACGTGCCGACGTGACAGATGGCGAGTCTACACCGTCCTCAATCACAAAATAAGACGACATATGTCTCAAGAGTCTTCAATGTATGCGGGCTTCTACACGAAGTTTTATTTTCACGGCTCGCATTGTGATAAATTGTACTCGAGTTCATAAACATTGGGTAAAACATTCTTTCCGCGAACGCTCAAGCTGTGGAATGAATTCCCCGTTGGGGGTGTCCTTAGAGTACCAGCATGGAGCTCTTCAACAAGGGTGTGAAAAGATTTCTGTAGAGTCGGCAACGCGCGAGTGATACTTCTGGTATTGCAAGGGGCCAAAGGAGGTGGTAACCTCTTACCATCAGGCGGGCCGCATGCTTGTTTACCAACACAAAGGTGTAAAAAAATAGACCGCCATGATTCGTTTAATTTTCACATCGTAAAATCGAATATTTCAGTGTCATCAATGCACAACATAGTCTAGGAAACGATGAAGTAATGTAATTTTTTTAGTAGTTTTATCTTAATAATTTCTTCAATAAATTACCGACTGATAGCAATAATGTTCCCGAAATGGAACCCTCATTGTATTTATAAGAGAGCACTCATGACCTTTGAGTTTTCATATGGCTACATATGCATTCAGACAGCACTCAATCAATATTGAAACTCACATGAAAGTAATTTCATATTTCCATAAATACTTATCTGTATTGAAAAGCGCAGAACGCCTACGTTCTCGTTAATGGATATTACACTTTTCAGATACTCAAAATCATTTTATGAATTCCAAAGCAGCGAGAAAGGGTTTATTGTGAAAGAGGAAAATTAGATACGGCTGTTGATTTTAATGTACGCTATAATTTTCTCCTTCGATTCTGTTTGTTTGTCATTGGCAACTGGCTTTGCATTCGTAATGTACGGACCTAAGTTAATTAGGACCAAAATCCCTGGGGGTTAAATGTTGCGACTACTCACTGCATTATTGATGGTCTGTCGGTATAAAACACAGATTATGTTGGGTGCTGCCGTAGTTTAAGCTCTGATCTACGAATTCAAAGCTTAATGTTTCAACGTAACATTTCTGAATAAATGCTATCATTAAATTACTGTTCCATTTTAATAATAATATAATATATCCTCACGCCTTCCCACAAGGGTCCCCGAAGGGATAGGCAGAGGTGTATAGGTAATACCCACACACCCACTTTTTTTTTTTTTTTTTTTTTTATTGTCTCTCGTAGCGTGAGTTCCGGGAACTACTTTCCGCCAGAGGTATATAAGGTGCCAACGTGACCAATGACGAGTCCATCGCCGTTACTCAAGCACGACTATACATACGCCTTTGAATTTCTTCTCAGACGTATGCAGGTTTCCTCTCGATGTTTTCCTTCACCGTAAAGCTCGTGGTGTGACAAGTCACTGAACTTAAATTCAGAAAAACTCATTGGTACAGTCGGGTTTCGAACTTGCGACCTTTGCGTCGCAGGCAACTGCTCGAACCACTCGACCACCACGGCATTTTGGTTTGCATATAACAGTAAAATCGTACTTGTAATTAATATCACAATCATAAATCATATTTTCATAGTGTAATGTAGACTAACTAGCGGTGAAACAAAAGCTATAGCTTCGATGCCACATGTTGGTGTATTTTTAGCATTTTTTATGTAGTAGAAGGTAAAAATGCTGTACGAGATGTTAAGGGAACTGTGTAGCCACAGCGGATAGAGTTTTCTTAGAAGTGAACGCGCAAATTTGTGTCTGGAGTTGAAGTGGACAAGATTTAGTCGACCCCAAGCGAAAACACTACAAAGTGAACTCTCGATTTCTGATACTCGTTCGTTGAGTTCCTAAGACTTGAAAGCGACCTTGAAGCTTAACACACAAACTATATCATTTATGTAATTAATCAGGAAGTTGGGATACTTCATAATTGAAGCCACACGACGCTAATGGCTCTGTCCTGTTTTCTGGCAATTAATTGAATTAAGCTCTTAAAAGTATTTTTAAACAGTCCTCCCGCCACGAAATGTTATTTAAGGATTCTGGAAAAAGGTAATTAATTGGTTTATTGGATAGATTTCATATTGTAAACTTTTTCTAGGTAAAAATGTGATTTTTTAACTAAGTTACTCGAACTCAAAGTACGCGAGCTGTTTCCGGTTATTTTGAAACGCTATTACGCAAACATTGAAATAGGTACATATTTTTTCTTTTGCAGTAAATAATCCAGAGCCGGACTTAATTTAAGGAAAACATTAAAACCACCTGAAACTTCTCATAATGAGAAATATTATCCGCTGTCTCATCTTGGTCTACGGCCTCAATGATCCAAAAAATGATATAATATTCTAAAAGCAACGAGCTTCTTAGATTTAAATAACTACTTGTCCCGCCCAGCTTCGCATGGGTGAAAAAAATAAAGTTCCTGAAACACGATCGCAGCGCCGCCTATCGGGTCCAATTGTGAACCTAAACCATTCTAGAATCCACTTGAAGACACAAAGAAAATTTCATACACACAAAATCGGTTTAGCCGTTTAGGAGTTTATTCACAAACACACGCAGAGAAGAAATATAAAAGATGGTATTCAAGCCTAACCTCATATATTCCCAAAGAGGTCCCAATAAAACAGGTACCTAACAGGACTCTCATTCTACGGGAGTATCAAAGTTGACAGGCAGGTTAATGCGATCGGTGCCAGGATCGTACATTTTTAAAGGAAAACTGAAAATATTGCCAGTTTCTGTAAGGAAAATCCGCTCAGTGTATGCACATAGCTATTATATCAAATCCTTAGAAATCGGCGTAAGATTGTAAAGCGAGTGGGCCCATTCTTAAAAATGTAAGCCAGTCTGAACAATATAGCTTTGCTTGGAATGTGTGGAAATAAAAATGAAGAGCCCTTACGAGATACGTACTACGATTTTCTACAGTAAAACGTATGAATAAAAATAGGACTAGAAATAGGAGGAATTGGGTTTTTGTTATAAACAGTTATATATATTATATAAGAGTACTCGACATCGACGAGTATGTAAGAAGAGACTGATTAATGTGGACGAAGTGAAAGAGGTATGTAAGTCAAGAGAGAACTGGCGCTCTATACTCTCTGCCTACCTCGTTAGGGACTCAGCGTGATGATATGTATGCATGTATATAAGAGTACTCGAAACCGGTGTAGCTTGTATGAAATTACAGATGAATGTAGGCGAAGCGATAGAGGTATCTAAGTCTAGAGAGAACTGGTGTTCTATTATCTCTGCCTATGTATACGTCTTATATTGAAATGTATCATCTTCACGCATTCCCACAAATCCCTGTAGTAGGTCCCTACCTATACACCTCTGCCTTCCCCTTCAGGGGCCCTTGTGGGAAGGCAAGAAGATATTACTATTCGTAAGGCAGGGAAAACCTTTGTAACTTTTTACCAAGCACAGCAAACGTTATAACTTCAGTGATAACTGAACTAAATGTAGTAATTTCCTAATGTAGGAAATGACATCATAATATTTTTCATCATATTTATGTATCCGACCCAAATTCCAACGGCGTGTTTTCCTCATCTCATTCTTAGTATATTTAGGTACTTTTCCTGACCTGAAGCTGTAATGGACTGGCACATTAGTATTAGTATATTACTACCCTCACAATGTTATACACATAGTGATAATATTACATGAATGAAATAACTACAGTTATTAATATAATTTATTCTCGACCTCGATTCCAGATTATTTATCTCCTACCTTTGTAAGGTATGTTAGAGAGTACTTAGAAAGATCGACGACATTCTAAGTATAGAAAGTAAAGTCACTTTGAAGGCAAGCCACACATTTCAAGGCAGTACCATTAAGTACAGATACCAAAGAATTGAGCCCAAGCTCAATGTACAAAGAGGCCAAAAGGTATCATATAACTCGAATTTCAAACGACTTTTGATTCATATGCTCGAACCACATCAATATCATCATACTTACTCGCCATTTTAAGAACTCTCAACGTGTCCTTGATGACTCGATCAATTAATCTAGTAAGTAGTAAGTTGTTCCGTGGTCTTACTCTTAACAACTGCACGTATTACACAAATTAATCTCCTTACTGTATTTACTCAAGTGCAAAATTAATTCATGAAGGCACTTGCCGTAACGGGAGTTAACAAAAAGTACCATGAAAAGTAGCGAAGGTAAGTAAGTAATGAGGCGAAAAATAAAACTTGGATGAAAGAAGTGTCTCGGCAAGTAAAGTTAAGCTCCAAGGAATGAGGTGTACGTAACTAAATCTGCTGGTCCGTATATTTAAACGGTAAAGCTGTTCGTTTACTAGGTCATTCAGATTGATGATTCAAACACTCTTCTCAAACTTAATAATAAGTCAACCATGCTGTGTTATTTTATAGCCTGATAGTCGAATGGTCAGCTTGCTTACACGTGAAGCTGAAGGTGACAGGATGGTGACTTTCTTCTTTCTCTCTTTATCTTTTACCCGCTGCGTGCAGCACCGTGTAAAGAAAAAGATCAAGAAGCACTTCCAAAACAAAATCAACGGGCTATAAGAATCTGATACAGAACGGTGACATTTATCATTTGTCAATCTAAACCCTCTTAGCCTTCTGAGAAAGCGTACATAATTGTCCATTTATAATCATGTATGTAACAGTAGCATCAGACTTAGACCTAGATCTAGAGTAAATTAAATCTCATCATACGTTCTCACAGCAGAAAATATCGGATAAACTTATCTTTTACCACGTGAAGCGGAAATGTAGGTATTTACAAACCGGACACATTCAGTTCCGGCGACGTGCACCGGACTCCGGAATTGTATCCGGATTCACGGCCTAATTAACTCCTCCGAAGCTAGCAACGTTGACTTAAATAATTGGAGATACTCAATACCGATAACTGAGTCGGAATTTGATTATGTTAAACGCTTTGATGAGTCCGAATTTTTAGGTAAAAATCTTATTTACTAAAAACTTGGCTATCAATTGTGAAGATTTATATAATTTATTTACACTAGTTTATTAATTATGATATTATTATAATTAGTTTAACTATTGTGCTTTTTCTCTAGAGATAATGTCAAGGTGCAAACAAATAGTGCATGGTTATTATACGTTATTAGCCTTTACCGATATACTCGAGGTCTGACTGACTTTTTTAGTTTAGAAAAGCGCATTAGTTCTGTCGGGGTATGAACTTTGAATCGAGCCATGGTGGCTGTGGCATTGACTGCTGTATCGACAATGCTATACTGACAACGAAGTAATATACCAATATTATAAACCTGAAGTTTGTTTCTTTGGTTAAACGCGTTAACTGTTTGCATTTAATGAGTCGTTTCTTTAGGAAGGCTTTAAGCTACGTAACATTACGTAAAAACCAAAAGGATCGGAACATCAATGAAATATGATGCAAAAAAATAGGGAAAATTTATGTTTAATTACATTTTAATTTAGGCAGTTGAAACCACAGGGCATATCTAATTATAAGACAAACATCATAAAACTTTTTATCATATGAGTATGCTATTTTGTTCGCACTTTGTTCCATTAAACAAAACACGTCTCGTTGTAATTATCATGAAACTTTTGCCAAAGTAAATTATTTATACCACGATACCAACCAAAGGTTGTTTCTCTTATCGACCATCTGAATTCAAAACTTCCGCGAAGTCTCAAAGTTGTGAGTTCGTAAGTGAAGTCTGTGCGATGATGCTCATGATTACAGGTTCCGGTCGAAACCATTCAAAGTTTTTGTGGCTCAGGATTTCCAATTGGTGAACCAATCGGACGCCAAGTTAAAAAAATGGGCTAATACTTTCTACTAATCTTACCAATTTATTCCTGAAAGACAAGGTAAAGATTACTACTACGGTAGACTTGCCACATTCATCACGCGGACACACTAAGCACTAAGAGAGGTCACATTCGGCCACCATGGCTCTGCAAATTAGAGGTTATATTGGTTCAAAACCATTACGAATTTAAATATATCACGGGCACCAAGGGGGTGTTGCTACATTTTTGCCTACCCCTCAGGAAACTCTTGTGGGAAAGTGTATATAAAAATATCTATATATTTATATTTTTGGAATATAAAAACTTTTGAATCGCTCAACAATTTGATCTTGAAATATAGATGTAGTTTTTATAGCTTCTAATAATTAACTGTACTATAAAGGTATATTAACTGTACCTAATGTGAGGAGCACATATTTTCTCTTGAGATCCCACTGTATCCACGTACCTACATAAATTTCATAAACAATCTACCCAAAGCCATTGAGTGGATTGTGATTAAATTTCTGGATCACTGCCAGTATCTACAATAATGTGCCGAAGTTTAAGATGCAGATTCAAACACAATCTGATGGAATTGCCGACTAGAATTTATTAAAAAACCTTATAGAATTGAAGAGGTTTTTTTTTCAGTATTTTACGGTGAAGGAAAATAACGAGAGGTAACCGGGCATGAAAATAGAGGATGTTATTCTTCGATTCGTTTCAAAAGAACTCAGAAATATGTGTGTATTTTCGTGCCAAGAGACGGCGACAGACTCGCCACCTGTGACGTTGACATTTATTCAATACCCTCTTCTCAAACAAGATATTATTACTTATGCTTACTTGTCGACCTATATCTAAGAAACATTATATGTATTTCGAAAACTGTTTTTTGATATATGTAGAAGATAGCAATCAAGAAGGTAAATGGCTCGCCGAATAGAATGCGGTTACTAGTTGCCAATGGGTAATGGAATCCACTGTGTATCAAGCGCGTTGACGACTTTACTGTGTTATTAACTTAACTGTCAGCACGCCCGATTCTTCTTAAGTTCTGGCAACCTGACTGGTTTTACGCGAGAGCTACGCCATTTGCCTGTAATCTTCTGTTAATGTTAGAATTTCTCTATATAAAACAATAAAATTTACATCGATGTAGCAAAACGCCGGACAATTTGAGTTTATCATTCGTAATCTTCACGTGGGTATGTTTTAGTCCTGCATTCGTTTAGCACCATTATGCATTCGTGTTAACGTTCAAGTCTCAATGAATATTGCCCAAGACGAAACTGTCGCTAGCATACAGGTCAAGAAGAGAATTAACAACGACTATGTAATTAAACTGTATATGTAAATTCAGTCGAGCTTACTACTGAAGGTGCAATGTATTGCGGTCTGGCAATGTAAATTGACACGTCTGGGTAAATTGAATATTTATACGCATTAGCTTTTGGCCTTCAAGACTCTCATTTAAATATTCAACCTAATTTGGCGTGCCAAGACGGCTGAGACTGAAATTCAACGCAAAATTGTTTAGCTCATACAATTTAATTCTATTGGACTTATGTTCTACATAGAACAATGGCCACGAAATTTAGAGTTTCGAACAATTCTAGGTCGTTGACCGAAAACTGCGACTTGTAGTTCTCAGAAAATTTGTCTGCAGAAAATGCTCATTTAAAAATGTAAAACTCTCAGAGAAAAAAATAGGCAGAGTTTCAGAGATATTTATGTTTATTGCAAATCCCGGGTCTATTCTTACTGGGCTAATTAAACATTTTGTTGGGACTATATCTACTGGCCTATGTCGAATATCCTTACCAATATGAGGTCCGTTTCTCTGATGGTAATAGCTTATTGAAGGCGGTTGATGCTTAAATTGAATATTATTTTAATACAGTGCGAAACTCCGAGCTGGTCGTGTGGTTAGATTAGTTGCCTGCAACACAAAGATCGCAAGTTCCAGTCCTGACTGTACCAATGAGTTTTTCTGAACTTAAGTACAGTGAGTAGTCACACCACGAGCTTTACGGTGAAGGAAAATATGAATAAGACACTTGCATACTTCTGAGAAGCAATTCAAAGGCGTATGTATGTATAGTCGCCAGTGGGCCCCTAAAATAAATCTCCGGCGGAAGGTGGGTATGTGGGTACTACCTACACACCTCTGCCTACACCTTGGGGCCCTTGTGGGTAGGTTATACAGTGCGAAATCTGGATCGAAAGATAAGAGCCTCAAATTATTATTACTATACCATAATTTCTTATAAAAAATAATGGCACCGCGCTGCGTAGATATTATACAAATTACAAAACAGATTCGAATATCCGGGTATTGTTTTCGGTCCTTTTTGGCTTTAAAAAAATAGGAAAAAGTCAAGCGTGGTTGAAATTGAAGACAGGAGCTGGTATTAGGAGTAGGTAGCCCTGAAGGTCCGAGATTGAGGTCTACCTCCAATCGTTTTTTTCAACGATTTTTATTTTAATACTGATAAAACCTTTAAAGATTTTTCCAACCGTTATACCATGCCATAGAGTTAGACATAGTAAAACTTTCTATTCAATAGGGTAACTGAGCGCGGCTATATTGACTAGACTAGAGCAAGTAATGGACCATGTCAATAAGTGTTTTTGACTTGAAACCTTTTCGTTTATTGGCCTCATTATTTTTTTTAATTTTTTTATACAACAAGAGTTTTTACCACTTGCATGGCAAGCAAGCATACGGCGCTCTTGATGGGAAACAGTTACCGTAGCCTATTTACGCTCACGATACCGATGTATCAGTTGCGCGTTGCCACTCTCTGTTCGGAGAGTTATACTGTGTTGGCAGCATAATGAGACTAATCCCTCTGCTGCCAACATAATATAGTAATCCCATCCCCCCTTCCCCAAGGAACTCATTATTGGAAACCTCATTCACAGCGTAGGAACACAACATAAAAAAAAAAATTTGTAGATGTATGTAGTAAGTAGCGTAAGAACAGTAAGTTCAGAAAAAGTAATCATGGCTGTAGTTTGGATATTAGCGTGTGATTACTCGAACTATGTGGCACCACGGCACACCAATATCACAATCAACATACCTATGCCATTAATAAAAAAAATACTATTTTCTATATATTTTGTGCAGTACCCAAATAAAAGTACTATAATTAATGTATGCAAGCAGCCAATCGCTTTTTCCTAGGCACGTCACTTTACTCAAGTGGATTTTCCAACGAAAGACCGTTTCAAGTTCCCTCGTACTTTGTGCATCTCGAGGTTCATTGCGCATATGGGATGCTTTACAGTTCTATTTCGGATTCAATTAACCGAGGACGGATATGTAGGGGTATTGAATTCTAAATGAATGTTGGTTCGAAAATTTTAACAAGACATACTAACCTAACCTTACGCAATCGAGAAATTATAAGCCTATATATTTTCTCATCTTCCATCAAAGGAGTAACAACACAATACACAATATTTTTTTAACAATAATGATATATGAATAATAGCAATATTTTTTTCGCCCGTGATGTATTTGGGTATTAACGTGACAGGTGGCGAGTCCTACGATCTCAAGCCCGATTATACAACTATCTTTGAATTTCTTCTTACACTTATGCAGGTTTCCTCTGTTTGTTCTTCACAATACAGCTCGTGGTGTGATGTCCACATTGTTGTTTACATTTACACACATAGCGCTATTGTAGCTAATCCGTTCCGAGCATAGGGTATATAGTTTGTAGCATTAAAGGTTCGATACTTTTTTTACATGAATAATGTAAGGGAGGGAGGGCACAACGGGATTTCCCGTTCAAATTTGGAGCAGCCCGACTGGTACCATTACCTCCACCTTACAGAAGATCGCAGCCAAATGGCATTACCCCCTCGGGTGTGTCGTGTTCCTGTGGTGAGTAAGGTCGCCAGGCTCCAAGAAGAAGCGGTGTGTCGGCAGCACAGGACCAGTGGTGCAAATCCGCCGTAGTGGTGACCAGGCGCGGCATGTCGGTGCGGTTGTTAGGGAGACCCGGTGAAACGGCTGTCCGCTGGCCGCCCGCATATAGTAGGGGTCCCGAACCCAGGGATCACCTAATCTCCGCCTTGGGAGGCTGACCCGCACATGTGTGTAAAGTCCTTGGTGAAGTGGTCGTGCCGGAGGAGGAGACCGGAGTGGACCCGGCCGCTGCATCAGGGGTGGTTCGGGGGCCCCTCCGACTTCCGCTCCGGCAATCCGCACTACCTGTACATCACTACGGCGGATTGTGACTGCGCTTTGTCCTCGTTGATGCCGACGCAACGTTTCCTCTATTTTTCCTTTTCAGCACCCTTCAATTACAAAAATGGCCAAAGTAAAAAATAGCAGACGTTTCTCAGCGGCCTCACCATCCACACAAAAAATGGACTTTTGCAACATCAGGGGACTCCATTCCAATCTAAACGCAGTCCACCAACATCTAGAGACAACGCACAACGCAGCCGACTCTGCTATTTCTCACGGAGACACAGATATCCTGCCCTGATGATACATCGTACCTGAACTACCCTGGGTACAAGATGGAGCACAATTTTGTGCGCCGCGCCGGGGTATGTATGTACTTCCGGGAGGATATTTGCTGTTGACGTCTCCACGGCCTTGAAGACAGAGACCTGTCAATTATGTGGGTGCGCGTAGACTATGGTGGCAGCACCCGAATTTACGCGTGCCTTTATAGGTCCCATAGCGGTGACACGGACACAATTCGCCTATTTGAGCACCTGCAATCGACAACTGACAAAGTACTTGAACAGTACCCCTCCGCGGAGTTAGTGGTTTTGGGAGATTTTAACGCTCACCATGTTGAGTGGCTTGGTTCTCGGTCCACTGACTGCGCGGGGAGGGCTGCTTACGAGCTTGCCCTGGCTTATGGCTTCTCGCAGCTGGTACAGGAACCAACTAGAATACCTGATATCGAGGGCCATACAAGCTCCTTACTGGACCTTCTGCTGACCACGCGACCGGACAGCTATTCCATCTCGCGCCTGTCTGGTCCGGACGCAAGTGCCGTGCGCAAAGGCCGAAGTACCCCGACCTCCGGGGCGGCGGCGCATGTGGCACTATAAGGCAGCAGACTGGGATGGATTGCGTGAGTTTTACGCATCGTACCCGTGGAGGCAGATCTGCTTTGCATCAGATGATCCAGACCCCTGTGCAGCAGCCGTCGCTGAGACGATACTGGCGGGAATGGAATGCTACATTCCAAACTCGCTAGTAGCTACAGGGGTAAAGAAACAGCCGTGGTTTAATAGGCCCTGCAAGGAAGCTAAATTATCCAAGCAAGCCTTGTATGAGGCGTGGACCACGGCTCGATCCAATCTGGATCCCAACATATCTGATGCAAAGCGGAAACTTAATGCTGCCTCGAGGCACTGTAAGCGAGCTATTGCCAAGGTGAAATTCGATTTCGTCAGCAGAATTGGTAAGAGACTCGCTAGCTACCCTTCTGGCAGCCGTGCTTTTTGGTCTCTTGCCAAGGCTGCTGAGGGAAACTTTTGCCAGTCGTCCCTGCCACCACTCCGTAAACCGGATGGTAACTTGGCCCACAGTGCCAAAGAGAAAGCGGAACTATTGGGCTCTCTCTTTGCCTCGAACTCGACTGGATGACGGAGGCGCCACACCGCCAACTATCCTGCGGTGTGAGAACTCTATGCCGGAGATAAGCATAACCCAACGGGAGGTCCGGCGGGAGATGCTGTCTCTGGACATCCATAAGTCGAGCGGGCCAGACGGTATTCCGGCAGTGGTGCTTAAGCGGTGTGCTCCTGAACTGTGTCCTGTGTTGACGCGCCTATTCGCGCTTTCTTACTCCACCAAAAAAGTCCCGACTTCGTGGAAGACCGCCCACGTGCACCCAGTGCCCAAAAAGGGCGATAGATCAGACCCATCGAATTACAGGCCGATCGCCATCACCTCCCCCCTCCTCTCCAAAATTATGGAGCGAGTGATCAACACGCAACTCCTGCGATATCTAGAGGGTCACGGTTTGTTGAGTGACCAACAGTATGGCTTCCGCCAAAGTCGCTCAACGGGAGACCTTCTAGTATATCTCACGCACCGTTGGTCACTCGCCATCGAGAGTCAAGGTGAGGCATTAGCTGTTAGCTTGGATGTGGCGAAAGCGTTCGATCGGGTCTGGCATCGCGGTCTTCTATCGAAACTTCCATCCTACGGACTGCCAGAGGGATTATGCAAATGGGTCGCCAGCTTTCTGTCCAGCAGATGCATAAGAGCCGTCGTCGCTGGTAGCTGCTCCGATAGCATGGACATTCATGCTGGCGTCCTGCAAGGCTCTGTGTTGTCCCCGACTCTGTTTGTTCTGCATATTAATGACATGCTTTCTATTGAGGGCATTCATTGCTATGCAGACGACAGCACTGGGGACACTTACTACGCGGGCCGTGCTAATCTCCCTCGTTCCACTGTGGAGGAAAGTCGCGAACGACTTGTGTCTGAAATCGAGAGTACTCTTCGCAGTGTCTCCGATTGGGGTCGACTAAACCTAGTCCACTTCAACCCCACTAAGACACAAGTTTGCGCGTTCACCGCTAAAAAAACGCCATTCGCTGTGGCTCCACAATTCCAGAACACTCCCCTTAACATCTCGGAGAGCATTAGGATCCTTGGGGTTGATATTTCTAGCGACGTGGTCATTTAGAGGACAAGGCTAAGCTGGCGTCCAGGAAGCTCGGTGTGCTCAACAGAGCTAAGCAGTACTTCACATCATACAAAGGCTGCAACTTTATAAGTCACAAATTCGGCCACATATGGAGTACTGCTGCCACCTGTGGGCTAGAGCCCCTGGATACCAGCTAGGGCCTTTTGACGCGGTTCAGAAACGCGCTGCTAGAATTGTTGATGATCCCATGCTCACAAGCGGCTTGGAACCACTAAGTCTTAGGAGAGAATTTGCCTCCCTGTGTGTATTCTACCACTTGTATAACGGGGAGTGTTCTGCAGAATTGTTCGATATGATGCCCACTTCCACCTTCTACCACCGCACCTCTCGCCGTCGACGGGGAATTCATCCCCATACCTTGGAACCACAAAGGTCTCGCACTGCGCGGTTCCAAAGGAGTTTCCTTCCGCGAACGCTCAGGCCGTGGAATGAGCTCCCGGTTGAGGTTTTCCCTGGAGAGTAGAGCATGGAGTTCTTCAAGAAGGGTGTGAAGAGATTCCTGCAGGGTCGGCAGCGCGCGAGTCATACCCCTGGTGTTGCAAGCGTCCATAGGCGGCGGTAACCGCTTACCATCAGGCGGACCGCATGCTTGTTTGTCACCCATGTGGTATAAAAAAAAAATTCAACACAAAACTCGATTTGGTATGTTCGTAGTGTAGGTACCCTAGTACCTAGACAACTCGTATGTTCAGATAAAACAATTATATGGAACCAGCACACACCCGATTATGTGCGGCACCCACTAGGCAGAAGTGGTGGTGTGTTGTGGTGTTCCACAATGTCAAGAAGTTACGAGGAAGATGATAGAATAACTGGGCGCGAGGCAGCGCGTGGATTTAACGAACTATCTTGATTCCGCTTTCCAGATCCCTATAAGTAGTATAACCATTTATTGGGAAAACTGCCTCTAGTAATCTTGTTGTATAAAAAACAAGTCTAAAAAGCTTAGAGAGATATTTTATTCCTTGGCAAGTTTATTGCTTAACTTTGTTAGATTTTGGGAGCCAATACGACTTTTATTTCACTTATAGCTAACATTCGAAACGTATATCTTTATTATGGTGACAATCGAAATCCTTGGGTCAAATCAAAAGGACTTCGGTTTTCATTGCTTCTGACAATAAGCAATAAGGATAACATTCCACGAATACGCAAGACCTGTGTTTGTCTACAAAGGAACTAATTGTCCATTTCCCTAAGATGAGCTTTTAATCACTGTTTGAATAATTCCGTATGTATGGACATGTCGAAGAGCATAAGGCAGTTCAGCGTAATTTTTCTTGAACGGATCCATTCTCTCCAATTATGTTTTTTTACATACCTTCACGCCTTCTCACAAGGGGTAGACAGACGTGTGTAGAAAGCACCCTCACACCCACTTTCCGCTGGAGATATATTTTAGGTGCCAACGTGACAGACAAGGAATGCCATGTGCCAATGAAAAAAGCCAGTGACACATGGCGAGTCCACCGTTACTCAAGCACAAGACGTCCCACATTGAGGTGTCAACGTGCTCCTCTTAGTCTACGTCTTTGGGGCCCTTGTGGGAGGCATGATCATATGAACAATTTCTTTATTGACTTACCATATGCAAGTTTTTCTCATGTACGTTAATGTAACTCTTTATTAGAAGTTATGCAAATTTCACATACAAGTTTCTACATAAAATATGCAGGCTTGTTCTGGTAACCAGTTCACTGGGGACTTGCACTACTCGTCATTAGCGGAGGCGAGGAACCAACGACGTGCATTGTTCGGATAAGTGGCGGGCGAGCTTCGGCAACCTGCTCCCCTAGACAAATATCCCTTTCTGCTTAGCGCTCACGCCATCCATTGTTTGGTAATGACATTCCGAGATAGCTTGAACGTAAACAGAAAGGGAATTTGTCTAGGGGCTGATCTATATACTCCACCGACACTTGTTTGACATCTCTATTTATATACATATTATTCTATCTGTGAGAATTTTATATCATTGCAGGAAGAATGGAAACTCAAGATAAAAAAACTTTATTAACTATTTTCCTCGAAGAGTGATCAGGGATGCGTCAGACCGAGAGCTTCATGGGTAGAAAATTATCGCAATACTTATGAGAAAAAAAATGTATAGGTTATGCTTTAACGATGGTGGCAGACATTTCATCGCATTGGCACCTTAACATGTAGCTAGCGTGGGTTGTATTACAACCTTTGCCTATAAAAGAATTGGAGACTATTGCTATAAATCGTGTCTGGAGATATTATTATGAAAAGCACCCTATATAATAATTTACCTGTTTTATACAAAATTTGTTTCGCTAATATTGATTGGGGGTTAAAAAAGAAGCATACTGTTTAATGGTGTACTTATAAAAGTTTTTTGGGTGGTTAAAATCATTATTGTGCGGCGATGGGGACCGCCACCCGTCACGCGGAGTGCCTCACGACGGGAAGTGGAGTGTGGAGTGTAGGATGGGTGTATGGAATGTAAGAGGAGGTATGGCTGATAAGATGAACGAATTGATCGATGTTATGACAGAGAGCGAGTTAGATGTTGTGTGCTTGTCTGAAACCAAGCGGAAGGGTAGTGGAGTAGACGAACTCCAGGGCGGGAGTTTAGTGCTGTGGTCAGGAGTGGCAAACACCGAGCACGCCTGCCAGGGAGTGGGAATTCTACTATCCAGCCGCTTGGCAGAATGTATGATAAGTTATGATGCGGTGAGCCCCAGACTTATTTGGGCTCGCTTTAAAATAGGCCTTACCCGACTATTTCTAGTCGCGCTATATGCTCCGGTGGCCTCAGCGGACACTTGCGACCTGAATAAGTTCTGGGAATGTGTGAGTAATGTTCTAGAGACGAAAGAAGGGAATGGAAAGCTGATTATTTGTGGTGATCTGAATGGATGGGTCGGGACAGCCCGTAAGGATTACGAGGCAGTACTCGGCAAGCATGGTGATAAGAGAGTGAACGAGGCAGGCAAGCTGATATTAGATGTATGTGTGGAGAGAGACCTTTTTGTGGCGAACACCATGTTCGACCACAAAAGGATTCATCAGTATACATGGGAACGAAAAAATAAGCGAAGCATGATAGATCTTTCCGTGTTTGTTTATTTTGAATTATTGATTATAAATACAGTTTCACAGTTACAGTTTTACTTTTGATACGAAACGGATTATAGTATTGCAAATTGTGTGTGGAAGTGTTATTCTCACTAAATGTGCGCAGTGACTTATGCTGTTTAACAATAGACGGCGTGTAGGAACTGAGGAATTTAATTGTGATTTAAGTGCTCGAAATACAGAACTAAACGGATAATATTGCTTCAATGGAACTACACATGTGTTTCTAAGTGTGTTTTAACTACCGACAAGATAAACATTTCGTTGAAATAATATGTATAAGATGTTATTATAAATATTTCGTTGAAATAATTTAAATAAAGCCGGTTACAATTAAAGTTGCTATCATTCGACAATAGAGGGAGGGACTTTCTTTGCGGATATACTAGCGTCATCTGCCGGCGAATAGCGACGTTCTACCTTCCGGGTTCACCTACGACAGTTTCCTGATAAGCGCCATCTTGGGACGAATAGATGGACTAAAGTGATCATAAGGCACGCTCGATCAATAAAATTTTAATTTTACTTTGCAAAATACTTGCGGTAAAGATGAATTGCTTGGCTTGTTATAGCATAATAGTAGACGGAGAAGATGTTATACGCTGCACATTGCATAATTGTGACAAAACCTATCACATTCCATGCATTGGCTTAAAAGTTTCATCCACCATTAACACAAAGACATGGGTATGCCCTGAATGCGTATGTACTCAGAAAAAAGGTGGTGATAATAGCCTCACTCCAGTTGGCTCCAAACACAGCCGTGACCAAAACATAACGTTACGGTCGAAGCCATCCTCATTTGTGATTTCTGAGTCAAGTGAATTATGCAATACCTTGCAACCGAGATAGGCTCTCTACGCCGAGAGATGGAGCTAATGAAAGAGCAACTTTCGAGGGCTGTATCACTTATTGCTAAGTATGAAGCAAAATTGGAAAACTACGCGTATCAAATGGATGGTTTTAGCAACAATTTATTGAAATCCAGTATGTGTAAATGCAAGGATTTGGATTTTCATGTTCCTGCTCTCCATAAGACTGACGACGTACCCTCAAGCCTTACATGCAGTCCTGAGCAACCTACCCTGGAGTCTACGGTAATACCACCTGCTCTGAACAGATTTGCCATAGCGAATGCGACTCTGAAGGCAAGCATTCCCACTACGGTGCCGGTACCGCGACCTACTAACGCGAGCAAAGCAACACAGCAGCCGCAGTCTCAGCACCAAACACGCCTCGTTGCGATTAATAGGCTCGAACCCGAAGAGGAGATCCAGGTAATCCAAGCCGGTTGCCCTGAACAGCCATGGACCGATGTAACAAAAAAGAAAAAGCCCAGGCGTGCTGTAGTACCCCTGTGTGGTGCTGCGGGCCCCTCGGTTACTACGCTGAAAGCCATCGAAGCGCGTAAGTACCTACACTTATGGAATATGCCTAGCAGCATCGAGGAGGTTCGTGACTACTTGAAGGAGCTGTGTCCTACGGGGGGCTGCACTGTTGATGAGCTGGTGGCAAAGGGTAATTATAGGTCATATAAAATCGGTGTCCCTGTAGATCATTTTGACACATTTTACTCGATAAATATCTGGCCCGTCAACGCAAGAATAAAACCCTGGATTAACTATTACCGTCGACAGAATCCTCAAAGAACATCTGCGGACCACAACAATAAAAAAACTGAAGACCAGCTTTTTCGTGTCTTGCCCGCCACGCAATAACTCTTCCCTTCATATTTTATACCAGAACGTACGAGGACTTAAAACCAAGCTTTCCACATGGCGAAACAGTTTAACATCAATTGAACATGATCTGATAGCGGTGACGGAATCATTTTTAGATGATTCTGTTGGTGATGCAGAGCTTTCATCCGTGCCGGGGGAATGGAGCGTGCTGCGACGAGACAGGAAGACGCCCTGTGGAGGTGTATTGCTGGCGGCGCGAGCGCCCCTGGCTTTGCGTCGCTGTACTGAGCTAGAGACCGATAGCGGTGAAGATCTGTGGGCTAGTTTTGTGTGGCACGGACGTATAATACATGTGTGTGTTGTGTATTTAAAGCCTAGTGCTACCGATGACGACTACATGAAATGGTTCTGCAAAGTGGAGAGTTTTATAAATAGCATGAAGGGCATTGTAATAATTTTAGGAGATATTAATCTTAATAGTGCCTCTTCAAATGTAAATAATTATTATTGTTATTATTTGTCCTATTGTAGTTTGAAAGAGAAGAATGATGTGATGAATTTGCATGGGGGTATGTTAGATGTGGTATTAATCCAGGAGAGCGGGGTATCAGCAGACGTTCAGGTCATCGAAACTGAAGGGCTAGTACCGTCAGACACTTACCACCCACCGTTGGAGATAAAAGTTAGAGTCGACACAGTTCCGCAGAAAAGCCTTATCCATCCTAGTAACATTAACACTTCCCGGGACTGGAACTTCCAGAAATGTGACTATGAATTGTTGTACAGTCTACTGTCTGAAGCGTCGTGGGAAGATGTCCTGCGCATTAATGATGCCGATCTGGCTGTTCAATGCTTCAATAATACAATATTTTCTTTTTTTGATACTTGTGCACCGAAAAAAATCCGAAATAATAAAAGAACTAGACGTTACCCGGTATGGTTCACGAAAGATATCATCTTGGACATTCAGCAAAAACTGAGATTGCATCGTCACTGGAGACGTACTAATGACGTAAATATTTTTAAACAATTTTCTGAGCTTAGAACTAACTTAAAATCACGCATTTTTACTGCCTACCACCTGCACATACAACGCATTGAAAATGAAATTGGTAGCAATCCGAAAAGTTTTTGGCAACATATCTCAAGCCTCCGATCCAAGGGTGGGTTCGAGCCTGCAGTGACCTACAATGGTGAAGAGGTTGAGGGAATAAAAGCCGCCGAAGCTTTTGCCAGGTATTTTTGTAGCGTATTTTTGCCAGATGTTCCACAATTAAATGCCGATACAGTCTCGAAACGCGAAATTAATAACAACAGCAATAATATAAACATAGTTACATTCACGAACAATGATATTAGGTTGGCTATCAATAAACTAAAACCAAATAGTGCCGTAGGCCCCGATAACATTCCACCAGCTGTAATTAAATTATACAAAGAAAAGTTGGGTGTCCCGCTATCTCACATCTTCAACTTGGCCCTTCAAACTGGCAAATACCCATCGCAGTGGAAGATATCACGAGTTACTCCTATTCCTAAGAGTTCTGATAGATATTCTGTAGAATTACATCGACCAGTGGCCAATCTATGTTCTCCAGCCAAGGTATTTGAGATAGTTCTACATAAAAGCATTTACAGCCAGGTCGGAAGGTATTTATCTGACGAGCAACATGGCTTCAGAGTGAAAAGGTCAGTCAACTCCAACTTACTGACGCTAGTTGACTATATTTCAACACGACTTGACAGAGGAAGCCAAGTAGATGTGCTGTACTTCGATTTTACTAAAGCTTTTGACAGAGTTAATAATGACATACTGCTGGAAAAGCTAAGTGCCTTTGGCTTTCCCCCTGGTCCTCTCAGGCTACTAGCTGACTATCTTCGTGACCGCCAGCAGTATGTCAAGTTAGGAATTTACGAGTCGAAGCCGTATCACACCCGGTCAGGAGTAAGTCAGGGGTCTGTGCTCGGACCATTGCTGTTCTTGCTCATGATTAATGACTTGCCGGAGGTTCTCCAGCACACCAAGTGCCTCATGTACGCGGATGATCTAAAGCTGTACCGTGAAATAAGATCTGAGGAAGACTGTGTAGCTGTGCAATCGGATATCGAAGCAGTGTGTCAATGGAGCATTGAAAACAAATTAGAATTCAATGCTTCGAAATGCCATGCCATGAGCTTCGGTCGAATGCGACGTCCTGTCAGCTATGATTACCAACTTCGAGGACAGTCAATTATGAGATCGCAGCACATTAAAGACCTTGGTGTTACATTCGACCGAAAGCTTAACTTCCACGAGCACATCGATTTGGTAGCAAAAGACTGTTTCAAGCGCCTAGGATTTATTCTCCGAAACACGCGGGACTTTAACAGCATTCAGGCTCTGGGATTGATTTTCAGTGCCTTAGTCCGCAGCAAACTAGAATCGAGTGCTTGCGTGTGGAATCCACACGAAAGCAAGTACTCTATTCTACTGGAAAAGGTACAGAAGGCCTTTCTCAGATACCTGTATAAAAGGTGTTACGGCTACTACCCGTACATGTACCCTACGAAGTTCCTGCTGGGCAGTCTGGGGTACAATTCCTTGGAGGTCAGGAGAAAGCGCGACCAGTTGGTAACCGCGCTGAAAACAATTCATGGTCACATTGATGCTCCCGCCCTCCACGATCAACTGTGTCGGTTCCATGTGCCCGACAACTACTCGCGCTTTAGGAAGCACAAGCTGTTTGCCGTACCCGCGAGCCGAACAGTCGCGCGAGCGCGCTCCCCTGTTCCGCGCACCCTCTCCGCACTCAATGCTCTTCTGGAGGAATATCCTGAATGTGATTTGTTTGCGGATGACTGGAAGGATATCTTGTTAGTATGTCTGGAGTACTGTGAGAAGACAGTATGAAAGCGTGTACATATTAGTGTAAGTGGCATTGGCCGTTCTAATATGAAATATAAATAAATAAATAAATAAATCTGTTTCTAATAGATCAGCGACTCAGAACACAGGTGATGGACACCAGGGTGTATAGGGGAGCTGACCTGGGAACGGACCACTTCCTAGTTATAACTAGGATAAGAGGTCTGTTCGCGGGCTGGCGATCCCGCGCTGGGGGTCCCTGTTCTGCAGTCGCAGACCGCATCAATAGCTGGAGGCTTCAAGATGCGGCTATTAGAGACAGATATCAAGAAAGGGTATCTGAACAGCTAGCCTGTCCCCCGAAAGATGTGTCTGAGAGTGTCGATGTTTGCTGGCAGTTCCTTAAGTCCAGCATATTATGCGCCGCGAAAGAGGTTTGTGGCATTTCGAAAGGGCGGACAACCAAAAATGGCGATGGTTGGTGGGATGATGAAGTGAAAGAAGAAGTTAAAAAGAAGAAGGATGTAAGGCAAGACATTTTGGCTATGTCCAGCTCAAGTGAAAGTATGAAAGAAAAGATGAAAGAAAAATATCGCCTGCAAAAAATCGTACGAAAGAGATAATAACTCAGAAGCGTGAGAGTTTCCAAATGACTGTAGACGAAAAACTGTCACATAATTTCAAGGACAATGCAAAACTTTTTTGGAGGGAAGTTAAGAAGTCCAGAAATTGTGTTACAGCTAGTAGTAGGATGAATGTGATTTTCTCGAAGGACAATGACATACTTACTGACAAAACAGACGTCCTCAGGCAATGGAGTGAATTTTACAAAGAAATGTATGATGATGATGCCGCTGATCTACTCATAGAGCTGCCTCCAACAGAATCTGTCGAGGATCCTATAGCGGATAAAATAAGTATGGGAGAGATTGTAAGAGCGATAAGAACTCTGAAATGTGGAAAAGCTGCGGGAATAGATGGGATTACGGCTGAGATGATCAAGTACGGTGGACCAGCGGTCTGGGACGTCATCTATTTGTTATGCAATCTTTGCTGGGAAAAGGGTGATGTTCCGGACGACTGGAGGCGAGCAGTCATCGTGCCTTTCTATAAAGGAAAGGGATCACGATTGGACTGCTCAAACTACAGAGCCATCAGCTTGGTCAGCTTAGCTAGTAAAGTGTACACGAAGATCCTGACGATAAGAATGCAAGAGCGATCCGAAAGGTTTCTCTGGAAATCCCAAGGTGGATTTAGACCAGGAAGAGGATGTATGGATCAAACCTTCTCACTTCGCGGAATCGCGGAAGAGTTTTTGGATATTAACCAAAAGGTTTTCTGCGCTTTCGTCGACTTGGAGAAGGCATTTGATAGAGTCGTACGAAAGGAACTCTGGGACGTGTTGCCTGGATATGGAGTGAGCAGTTCCCTACTGTATGCCGTGAAATCACTCTATAGTGATAGCGGGGCGTGCGTTAGGGTTAACGGTGAGATGTCACCCTGGTTTGATGTGAAGTCGGGGGTCAAACAAGGGTGTATCATGTCTGCCTGGCTGTTCATTATATATCTAGATAACTGTCTGAGAGCACTAAGAACGCACGGATGTGGAGTGAAAATGGGAAACTTAGTGGTCAACTGCCTACTATACACCGATGACGCGATTTTACTGGCGTCATCAGAGGGCAAACTGCAGTCACTAGTTACCATAATGAAAGAGGAATGTGAAAAGAAGGGGCTGCGCCTAAACGCTGGCAAGACAAAGGTTCTGGTATTCGAAAGAGATGAACAAGTGACCGAGTGTGCTTTATCGGTGAATGGGCAAATTCTAGAGCAAGTGAATGAATTTGTATATCTAGGAAGCATGTTCTCACGAGATGGAAAGTATGAAAAAGGTATTGAAAGAAGGATAACTGCCGGAAATAAGGTGAATGGAGCCATGTCGGCGTTGATGGGCAGTAAAAGTCTGAGCAAGAATGCTCGAGTTGCTGTCCACAACGCGATATTGGTACCTACCTTATTGTATGGCAGCGAATCCTGGGTATGTCAGAGGAAGTATGAAAATAGCTTGAATGCAGTCGAGATGCGATCTCTTCGAAAAATGTGCGGCGTAACGATATTAGATCGAATCCGCAATGAAGAGATTCGCAAATCAACTGGCGTGAATGAGGGTGTGATTGTAAAGATGAAGAAAGGCATGCTACGTTGGTTTGGACACATAGAAAGGATGAGTGAAGAAAGATTGACGAAACAGATATACAAAGCAAAAGTGTGTGCAAGAAGAGGCAGAGGAAGGCCACGTTCCAACTGCCTGGATCAAATAGATCGGACTCTCAAGGACGGGAACGTTAAGAGTACTCGAAACCGACGAGCATGTATGAAGAGACTGATGAATGTGGACGAAGCGAAAGAGGTATGTAAGTCTAGAGAGAACTGGCGCTCTATACTCTCTGCCTACCCCGTTAGGGACTTGGCGTGATGATATGTATGTATGTAAAATCATTATACTGATTAAATAACGATGAAAATCATTTAGACTATAGATTTAGAGGTTACATTCACCCTAAGCAAAAATATACGATTTGTTGTTTATGACATGACATTATATTAGATTTAATTTAAGTATTTCAATTAAAAAATGGCCTAATTTCGAAACATAGTAAACAATTGACGAGATGAGTGGATTATACGTTCATAATAATTGGGGGCACCACATCTAGAGAAGAGTGTATTCAAGCATTGTTTTTATCTAACACAGGCGGTGCTCGTGACTTCTCCCGCTTACAATTTTATTTAATTTAGTAGATTTGGATCCTGAAATATAACATATCTTGTATTTTAATCCAACTAGTACCTCCTATCTAGTACTATCCAATTCCTAATTCCCAAATTGAATCCAATTCCGTTCGTAGTTTTTGCTCGAAAAAGGAACATGCCTACATTCTCACAAACTTTCGCAATTATAAATATTGGTAGGATTTAGAGAGCATTGGGATTAAAATGTTTTTAGGAATCTGAGTAGCCTGCAAAACTAAAGTGCAGATTCGATCCCTGGCGGTCTGTACCAATATACCATTTGTGAACTTAAGTACAGTAAGATATTACACCACGAGCCTTACGGTGAAAACGTTAGTGAAGAAATCCAACGTGGATGTACAGTGATGTGAAATAGACGATGATACTCGTTGCCCGCTCGTCATCCCCGGCGAAAAGGGGGCATTATTAAACCTCTTTCCAAGTGTTATTGAAAAGCTTACCCATATGCTATATCAGGAAAATTGAAATGAAGTTCAAACGTTCTGCTAAAGAGTCCCAGTTTGCTCGTTCAAAATTATCACAAGAAAAAAAAAATTAAGTACGTAACCAAAACAGGTTCGCGACGAGGAGCATCTCCCCTGACGCATCCCGGTGAGAAATAACGTGGCTATATGTTCCGGGAATATCCGGAATAATCCGGAGCCAAGCGGGGCAATTTGTCGGAAACCCCTCCTTGTCGAGCGTGAATTGAAGAAGGCTTCCGAGGATTGCGTGTTATTATTTACCACTAGGGTCATCTTTTCAACTAAAGCATTAGATGATAATTATTTTAAACCATAAACATAATTTAGATACCAGTATACACTTAGATTTATGCTAAAGCCAAATTCCTTTACTACTGAAGTGTATTTCATAGTTAATCCTATTAATATTGATAGCAAACTATCACACCTTTTTCTTTGCCACCTTATTCATGGTAAGCGGTTACTGAAGCCGCTTTAAGAAAAAGTGTCTAAAAATACGCTAATTACGTAGGTATTGATTATATTTTAGAACATGTCGACGTGTATGAAACCTTTCCAACATGTTTAATTTATATTCTTCTGGTTACTTTGTGAGTCAGCCGTTCAACGATTGGAAATTCGCTTTCATATATAAATATGAATACATGCATTCAACACACATTCAATATTTAAACGATATCTCAGACCGATTTTCTAGGTATGTATTTTCACTAGCGACTTTCCGGTTTCCGAGGTTAGTTAGTGTTTGATGAAGAAGATTAAGTAGTAAGTATCAGCATTTGCCGTCTTGCTCTCGAACACTACTAACTCTATCTTGAATATCACTCGGCACACCTGACTGAATAAACTTAAATAGGCTAAACCAACGAGGTGCAATTAGGCTTCTTATGCATAATTATACACTTTACACTGCTCGTTTCCTTTGGCGCAATTCGAAACTCAAATAAATTTTATTCGAAAGCCGTTTAATGTAATATTCAGTCATTTGTTTTATATAGTTTTTGGTTTTTGTGAATTTGGTAGTGGTAATGCTAGGACCATGGACACACTGAAAATTCGTAAAATGTATGAATATGCCAGTACATGTCTTTAATGTGTCTTATTGTGCAGCGGTATCTCCACGTAGCTCCTACGTACGATTTGCTGTGTTAGGCTCCTACAAGCCTCACACAGGTACATTATTGGTCCAATCGTTTTAAATCTGGAAATTGAAGAATGAGCCTCGCGGTCGGCCCGTTACCATTGTCGACAACGATGAATTGAAGGAGATAATGGAAGTGGGTGCAACTCTACCAGCACAAGATTGAAGCACTTGCGTCAAATCGGAAATATAAATAAGCTAGATAAGTGGGTACCGCACTATGTAAGCGACCAAAAGCGAGACTTCGTCGAAGCGGCATAGATCAGCATAGAAACGAGGAAATTATAAATCGAATTGTTACCTGCGATAAAGGGTTCTGTACGACCACCGTAAGCTCTCGCCTCAGCGGATGGACATGACTACGGCATCTAATCAGTACGCAAAAAAATTATGGCTCATAGGAAGATGATGGTGACTGTACCAGAGTTGTTTTATTGTACTGTCTCTCGTAGCGTGAACTTTTGCTATCTAATCGGGCAATCGTTTGGGTTGTCGTTAATAAATAATAGATTTATATATACATATTTTTGCCGGTCACGGCTACATTATATAAATTATAGATCATTGTGAGGGGCAATAAGAGACAATAGTTACGTCCATAAAATTGATTAAGCCATTATTGAAAGACAATAGTTCATCCTTAATGATTGATGTTCAAACGAAAAAGTTCCTTTGTAAAATAATTTAAGCTTGTAAGAGTTTAAATCAAGCTTCAGTTATAAAGTATAACAAATTTTGTACCTGAAGGGTAGTTTGACTTTTATGGTCTAAACTTGACAAGGTAATAAAAGTATAAGTTGCGTGAATAAAATTCACAAAACAAATCTAAAAGAAAAACTTCAACGTAAAGACCCCTAGGCGTTTTGGCTGAACATTCTAATCAAAAATTGTATTTCTAAATAAAGTTGGTGTTCTTTGTATTGGATTTTTTTGGAGGCTTTCAACCGTGTGTACTTAGACCTAGTTTTTGTACCCTTTATACCTACGTGAAAATTTATTTTGTAACACGTATTTAAAGAGACGCCGCGGTCAAGTCGCTTAATTACTAAATTTATAAAGCAGGTTCAATGTTGTACGTTACGTACGTTAGTACGTTTTTGTGAACACAGTCAGTAGTGATCTACTGTGAGGTAACGTGTATGAAGGAGAAGTCATTTAAGTATATTGTTCAATTGAATGGTAGATTTAAAATTAGTCTCGATGTCACTGAACTTAAACTATCTCCACGGAGAAGACGATGATATTTTCGTGGTTTGAGGCTTAGCCTATCCAATTTTACTGAGGATACGAGTTGAGTATAATATTGACGTAGGAAATCATTAGGAAATATTTTGAAGAAGAAGAATAATTTGCGTAGAAAGACCAGTAAACGAAAGAAATAGATGAAGCGAACGTGAGCGGAAATGTCGGTAGAGGGCACGCTAGGAATAACTTTCACAACCAAATAAATAGCCCTTCAAGTCAAATCTGCGGCGTCATTACCCACTGAAGTGCATGAAATGATATGAATGATGCGAAGGACGTATTTAGGCATCGTAGCATACAATAGTATCTGCGTATAGCAGGTACCTTAACTCCTGAAATTGGAACACTTGAATTAATTTACAAATTTCTTGTTAAATCTCTCATATACATATATCATACGTATTAGAATTTTGAGAGAGAGAAATTTACATAACTAAATATGGGCGTATGCCTTCATTATTAACTTCACATTCTATCACATTGTTTGCATACCGTGTCTAGGCGCCCCAAATTAATCCATATTACTACACAACCGCACGACATTGTGTGGTCCATGTTATCAATACACGATACGCCGAGATCCCATTTCTCGTTAACACAGCTGAACATCAAACTTGCTCTTAGCATATCTGTATTAAACCATTATCCTGGAGTAGTGCTATCGGCCATATACGCAGACATTTGCCGCAGAAGCTAAGCTGCTTTAATTTTATTATGATGGCGCAAGTTAATACATCTTGCGGTATCATCACTCTTTGGTAATCCGTGGTAAGTATAATTTGTATTTTCGTCTGATATTCAGCCTAATATTATTTGTAGAGCAGCAAATATACGCCCTTAAATATTACAGAAGGTACTTAAGGTAGCCTTTTTAAATTATATATCTTCACGCCTTCCCACAAGGGTGTCCAAAGGGGTGGGCAGAGTTGTGTAGGTAGTACCCACTCAGACACTTTCCGTTAGAGATATTTAAGGTCCCAACGTGACAGATGGCGAGTCCATCGCTGTTACTTAAGCACGCTTATATACATATATAAATTTTGTGAAACGTATGCAGGTTTCCCATCGACATGTTCCTTTACCATAAAGTGCGTGGTGTGACTAATGACTGTTCTTATGTTCAGAAAAGCTCATAGGTACAGTCGGGATTTGAACTTGCAATCTTAGTTTTACATGCAACTGCTCAAAGCATTCGAACGCCACGGCTTTTAAATTAACGCTTTTTAACGCGTACAAAAGCATTTGTTTTATATACTATTTAGCGTATCACATCTAGGTCACATCTAGGTATTGTCAGATAAAATAGTGAAAAATATAATTAAGTTATATTTATGACTTTTAGGCTGTTCACGATTGTGGTTAATTATTACCACGAGTAAATCAGGTATAAAAATGATGTAAAATAAGATTTTGTACTAATCCGCATACAAACATTAACAAAGATAAAAGCGATTTTTAGACAAAGAAACGAGGTTGAAGTCAAATGCAGGAAATAAAATACACAATATAAAAACACGTAATCTCAAGCTATCGAAATGGCCAAATATAAGGGTAGAAAATCCCTTAGATAAAAAAAGTCCCTTTGATAATACGGGATTAGGCAACTGTCATCGAAGATCAGTGCAGATCGTTAGGGGATACAGATATGTCCACATTAAGGAAGATAAATGATCAAGATCATGAATCACGTGGGTGGCAATGATTATGACGTCATGATATGCGGTGTTATTAGGTAGGTATCTATGGCGTAAATATGGCTCTTGCTTACCTACCTGCGTACTTGCTTTGCGTATCTATACATAAACATATTTATTTACGATTATTGTAAGTGCATTATGTATCTACATAATAGTATATTTTGTACTGTATCACATAAAACAAAAGTCCACATTAAGGAAGATAAATGATCAAGATCATGAATCACGTGGACGGCAATGATTATGACGTGATGATATGCTCCGGTAATATTAGTACCTATGGCGTAAATATGGCGCTTGCTTACCTACCTGCGTATTTGCTTTGCGAATAAATAAATTTATTTCCGAATATTGTAAATGGTGTATCTAATAGTATGTTTTGTACTGTATCACATAAAACAAAATAATAATTTCATGATCTATCTGGTGGTGGGAATCGTGACTAATGGCAAGTCCAATGACGCTCAAGGACGATAAACGTTGTTCAATACCTTTTCAATACATACGTCGTAAGGATCGTGCGTTATGTGTTTAATAACTACCAGACTTCAATTTAAAAAAAAACACATCGATCCAGTAAGGGTTCGAATTTGCAATCTATGCGCTGCATGCGTCTACCCGAGCCAGTCCACCATCTTGGATCTGTATATTAGAAATGACAAATAAATAATCTACCTAATTATTTAAGTAAGTACCAGTCAAATATTTTGAATTTATAGCTAGTATTAAAAGAGTTTTTTGTAGTTACGTATTGATAATTTTCAGCCTTATTATCTAACAATCGAAAAACGGGCTGTTCGCCAATCCAAGTTATATATAAAAATACAATAACTACATACCTTCATACCTACCAAAAGTTCTTACCACATGGAACTAAATGCTTCATATATTTTACATTTCAGACTTGTTACTTTCATTTGCTAGCGACTAACGACACAAAACTCACAGCGAAGCCATTCGGAAGCGTTCACGCAATCAGTTTGCGTAAACAGAGGTGTAGAGCAATATTTACAAGAGAGAGAGTAAAGCTTTTAACTGATAAGAAAATATTGCCCAGGAATGTACCTATAGAAATTAGTTCTCGCTGAGACTGCGAAATCAATATTAACTATGTAGTTATCTTTAACCTTCTGTATATTAGAACTTATATTATTAATATATCTTCACGCCTTCCCATAAGGCTCCGCGAAGATAAAGGCAAACTTGTAGCAAACTTCTTCTATGGATATGATGTCATATTTTTAAAGATGGTGCTCTATGGATTGACTTTACTACACACCTCTGCTCACCTTCGAAGGTCCTTGTGGGAAAGCGCGAAGATATATATTAAGGTAATATAGATAAGAAGCATTTTAGGCAAAGAGAGCGCCAGCTCTCTCACTCACTTTTTTCGTTTCATCCACACTCATGATATCTTCAAACACGCTCACCGGTTTCGAGTACTCTTTACGTTCCCGTCTTGGAGTGTTCGATCTATTTGATCTATGTAGTGGGAACTTGGTCTTCCTATGCTTCCTCTTCCAGCAACTTTTGCCACATATTTTTTGAGCTCACGTTTATGTTTTGTTCATGCTCTCTTTGGCATGTGTATTTAACTGACTGAACATGACTCTGTGTATTTAAGGGAATGTTCAAACACGTACATCATTAATTTATACAATGCTCACAATTACTTTTGTACGATAGTTGTATATACATTTGACAATCCAGACCCTCTTGCTCAATAATTAGATCAGACCCCTTTCTTCGCTCGACAATACAAACTTCTTATCTCTTAAGTGCCAACAAACTATCTAAGACACCTTTTTTGAATATCAAATCTAAACTTTACCTCAAAATAAAGATGTGTCTAAAACTAGAAGAAACTTAGAAGCGTCTAAAACTAATAATACCTTTCTTATTTGAGCAACCGATAACGGGAATAGTTGTATCAGACAGAAAAAATAAGGATCCTTGGAGTATTTCGCTGATACATTGATGTTTACTCGTAAATCAAACAACAATAAAACAACCGAGCTAATAAAACACAACATCAATATTATTAAATGTCACTTTGGACTGTATAGCTTTGGATGAAAGTTGAATGTCGCGTGTTTACTTTTCTTAAAGATAGTGGACATAGAAGGATAGGGAACGTAAATTAGGATCCTTAATAGATGCAGCCGAAAGAAAGTATGCAATATGTCAGGGGCTTTTGTGAACAAACTGGGCTATAAAAATGAGGTCAACATTACTTTTGATAATTTTTTTGTTGTATCGGTATATATTAGAGAATCAAAGTTTACATCTACATTATACAACCAAATATACCTTTTCGCCTTGCCACAAGGGTCCCCGAAGGGGTAGGCAGAGATATGTAGGTAGTACCCGCAAACCCATTTTTCTCGGGAGATATATTTTTGATGCTAATTGACAGATGGCGAGTCCATCGCCGTTACTCAAAGACGGCTATATATTCGTCGTTTCCTCTCGATTTTTCCTTTACCATAAAGGTCGTGGTGTGACTTTTATCATCATATTTTAATCACTTTACCTAAGTTTAGAAAAACTCATTGATATAAGTAGTCGGGATTCCAATTTACAACCTTTTCTTGACTGCAACTACAACCACTCGGCCATTACGGCTCTAGTTTAGAACAGTTACGGTTGTAGCACATTACACAACCGTAAGACATTATTAAAGTTTTTTCAAAACCGTCCACGAAGGAGTAGGAAGAGTGGTAATAACACCTAGTTTTCGCCAGTGATACGTAAAGGGGGCCATGACAGATGACTTAAACCGTCACTAGTCGCCACCTATCTGGCACAACTTAGAAGTTCTTTTTAAATGCGTTTTCTTGTAATGTTTTAAAACACCGTAATACTCGTCGTGTGAAATAAACAGTAAATCAGAAGAACTAACCAGTAGAGTCCACCAGGGTTTCACTAGTAACCTGTAACTTTAAATTGCAGGCTACAACAAAAAAATTGGTACCACAGCTCTTAACGAAATCTAGAACGATTTTATCTTTTCTGTAAACGGAATGGAGGTTTATAAGTAAGTCTTAAGTAAGTGGCTTTAAATAAATACACAAATACCATCAAGAGTCCCTCACGGGGTAGGCAGAGTGAGTAGAGTGCTAGTTCTAGAAACATAATAACTATTACTATTTCCCTAAAGACTTTCATTCATATGTGTATATTACCACTCCCAAGGTTATATAAACTCATTTAATGTACCTATTGAACTAATACCTAAGAGCAATAACGAAATCAAGGACATGAGTTAGTTCGGTAATGTAATGTAATTACGCGCTCAATCATCTTTACGTGATCCCACGTAATATTCTCATCTAACAAGATCCTCATTCCCATAGAGTTCCGGGAACTTAATAAAAGTTGAGTTCTTATTATTCTTTATAAGTGTCCAAAAGGGTCGCAAAGTTGTTATAATTAAAAACTTTTCCCCAATTTCTGGTGACTAATTTCCAATTTTAAAGTTTTCATCTAATCTTTGTTCCGTCATATACAAAATAAATAAATATTTGCTAAGAATAATCTCTGAGTACAAAGCGCGATATAAATTATAAGAGCTGTCGACTGTACTTCATTCCTCCATTAGCAGGGTCATGCTACCTCCGCTAAATTACTCCGATGATGGATTGCGTGAAACAGTCCATTACAAATTACATCGGGTGGATGTGTACTTATCAAGTTTCACCGTTGTTTTCCCAAACAAGTTCGCGTCTCAATAGGTACCTTAACTTGTCTTAATAGACCCCGTGTGATTTCACTAAAATAGTTACGTGTTCCAACTACTGACTACTAACTTTGAATGTTTGTCGCAGTTACGTGACGAGCTGAATATTAAATATTTCACTGTTATTTTGAGACTTCAGTAAAGTGGACAATTTAATGAAAGTAGTACAGCTAGCTGTAGGCTTTACTTTTCTTGCTTTGGGAAACTAGTCACCGGTAGTTACCGGACCCCGATACCGATGCATTAAATTACTATAGAAGCCGTGCTGGCGAGTGGTTCAAGTAGTCGCCTGAAACCAATGAGATTTTCTGAACTTATTAGTCACACCACGAGCTTTACGGTGAAAGAAAAAATCGAGAGGAAACCTGCATACGTCTGAGATGCAATTCAAAGGCATATGTATAGTTGTGCTTGAGTAACGGCGATGGACACGCCATCGGATATAGATTTATGTATAAACAGTCTCATGTTACAGATATATTTTCGAATGCCAATTTACCACTTTGTCGAGCGTGGTCATTCAGACTTGACTTAATTGTAGCGTGCACATTGGGCTTAAGAAAACGGCAAAGCCATAAAATTATCTGATTGTATTTGTGAAGATACCTTGTTGAATGGAAAAGTAATTAGAGAAACAATAGGAACGTCCATAGCGCAATGATCATTAGGAACGCGGGAGGGCAATCAACTGTGTAAACACAAACCAATCTGCAGCCATCGATTCGAAAACCGTAAAATCAACGCTTTGTTGAACAAGGTCACCTCAAACACGATTGTGTGCCTGAAATGAGAATAGTGCATTCGTTGATGCCATCATGAATTAAAGCATTTGACTCGTAACTGAATTAAAATATACTTCGAATTATAAGCATTTGACTCGTAACTGAATTTAAAATATACTACGAAATAATTCCGACCTAATGAGCGAGGTGTACATCATATCATAATTATTTGTAAGAAAATGTTGAAGGACTTTTGACGTCATCAATTATGACTACACTAGATGTGCTCCGGTTTCACCTACGCAAAACTCTATTTCATAAGTATCTAGATTTATTTTTCAGCTAATAATCTAGCTATGTGTCAAATTTCATTCAATTCCGGTCAGCCATTCTGGAGTGATTACGTAACAAACACACATACTACCAAACTTTCGCATAATAAGGATGTTCAAGACCCCTTTAATTAATCTCACTCAGAAATTACTCGACTTCATCTGACTTTCGACGGTTATTCTTCCCCATGCCTTATTAACTAATAGGTCTCACACTGTAGGAAACTGCCGCGTGGAAGCATTCACCGCTGGTGTTTTCCTTTAAGGTATTGTCTAAGCATGTAAAAGATATTGCACTGGACGGAAGCAAATGGAAAGAATAGCACTATAGTCGCCAACAAAAGCCCAGCTCTTAATGGTATTATGCCAAAGATATAAGTAGGTGCCAATGCGACAGATGTTGAGAATAACGCCGTCTCCCACTCACAAATGGCTTTGCAGATGGTTAATTAATTCACTCAACCACCTCTGTTCTGTTTTCGCTTTACATAAGTAGTAAAATATGTAAGTTTAGAGAGAACTGCCGCCCTGTTCTCTCTGCCTACCCCGTTAGGGGCTCGGCGTGATGATGATGATGATGTTAGTAGTAAAAATAAGAATACTAACTACGAAGGCGCAATCTTGAAGAAACCACGGTATATTCCCATTAATAGTAGTATATGCAGATGAACAACAAACATCGTACTGCGCGGTTCCAAAGGAGTTTCTTTCCGCGAACGCTTAAGCTGTGGAGTTATTCAAGAAGGGTGTGAAAAGATTCCTGCTGGGTCGGCAGCTCGTGAGCAATACCCCTGGTGTTGGCGTCCATAGGCGGCGGTTACCGCTTACCAACAAGCGGACCACATGCATGTTTGCAACACGTGTGGAATAAAAAAAAACAACTACTGATAGATATCTGACCTGGTGGTTAATACTATTATATCTTGTTAATGAATTAAGTATACATCGCTGTCTCATTCCAAAGAGATATGTATATTTTAGTTGCTAACGTGACAGATGGCTTGGAAATTATATGTGTATGTATATGTACGTACAAATACTATGTATTATATAGCTAGCAAGTGTTACATAGGTATAATACCAAATGTATGTACATATCATCCCGCGGAGTCCCTGATGGGGTAGGCAGAGAGAGTAAAGCGTCAGTTCTCTTTAGGCTTACAGACCTTTTCAAATGTAGTGTCTGCTAAGAAACAGTAAAACATTTAAGACTCTTTATGTCAGTATTGTCAATTTAATATTAAAATCTCGCACAAAATAAACCCATTATTCACCTTTTGTCGAAAATTTGCAAACCTTTGCAAAAGAAGCCAGCTAATTCTATAATAATAATATTATATATATTATTATGTTCAAATAAAGAACCTATTTGAACATACCTTTGATAAAAGATCTTTCAGATTTGTGCCTACCCCAAAGTTTTAACTTAACAAAAGCAATACCTACCTTTAGTTTCGTTATAAAAGGAATGTTAAAAGCTTTTTTACAACATCCTTAAGTACATTTTGTTGCTGAAACGGAACAAAAAGTTCTCACCTTGTTACAGAGTGTAATAAAAAGTACAATAATGTCATTTAATTTTATTTCAAAGAATTTTGAATTTGTCAGCAATTAAGCATACTTAGGAATTTTATTGGTCCAATTTCACATTTGTTAAGATTTAATATTCTTATTACGCGTGGGATGATTTGCATAATTAGGCATTTTATGTAACAAACAAGAATTTCAAATATTATTTTAATGTTATTTACAATGTTAATGACCTTTAGTCAAACACGTGTACAGGAATATTGTAATAAATGACTTGATGAGTTTCTTTTTATTTTATTTGATATATTATGTCATAATGAATTTTATTTGATACATTATGTTTGCATGTATGAAGAGACTGATGAATGTGGACGAAGCTAAAGAGGTATGTAAGTCTAGAGAGAGCTGGCGCTCTATACTCTTTGCCTACCCCGTTTGGGACTTGGCGTGATGATATGTATGTATGTATATATTATGTACTTATTGAGCTTAATGCTGCTAGAAATACATGATACGTGGTTTTAATTAGTAATAAGGTAAGTTAAAATTCACAATGGAATTTATATATGAATGCCACAAAAGGACTAGCTTTTGTGTCGTTAATTTATTAAAACAAAAATACAATACGGGACATTTAACCATGCTTCCAAGATATGTAATTTCACTTCGCTATGTGAATACTTTGTGAAGTGAAGTATAAATATATTGTATATTTATACATGGTTTATACATGACGGCCGTCTGGTCTAGTGGTTAGAGCTCCTGACTACGAAACTTGAGGTCGCGGGTTCGAATCCCGCTGAGGGCAGATATTTGTGTGATGAACACGAATATTTGTACCTTATATTAGTCTTGGATGTCCTATGTATTTAAGTACATATCTATCTATATAAGTAAATATATCGTTGACTAGTTACCATAACACAAGCTTTGCTTAATTTGGGACTAGGTCAATTTGTGTGGAATTGTCCTAGGTATTTATTATTATTATACATTTCAAAGCTTGCTCATTCTATTTCCATCATAACACATTGCAAGCTCATTTAAAAGCTTATAAAGTTTCACCGTAGTTTATTTAAACTGAGGAATAGTTTCAGCTTGAAAAGAATTTCAAAGAATGTAACGAACTAGAAAGATAATGGATGAGGAAAAGTTTGCATCTGCAGTTCTGTTGTGGAGTATTGTGTGTCGGGGTATAATAATCCTTTCATTTTAGAAGAAAAATGTGTAACTATGTACGTGAAGCAAGTTGTACGACTGTAATTTGCTCAAGTACCTGGCTCTTTCATTTAGTTCAACTTAGAAAATTCTGTATATTGTTTATTTGTAATTCTGTAACTTTTGATAAGCGAACACCAAAAATCTCATGTCACAAGAATGTTGGTTTCCAAAAACGTTAAATTGTTCCTGTGGAACTGTGGTAGCCTCGTCATCTCTCACAGATATCATATTAGCCCAGAGACAAACCAAACTCCGGCGAAAATAGTAAGTAGTACAGATATATTCTAGGTGCCCGCGGGACAGATGGCGAGTCCGTCACCGTTATTCATACGCCTTTGAGTTTCTTCTCAAGCGTATGCGGGTTTCTTCTCGATGTTTTCCTTCACTGTAAAGCTCGTGGTGCAACTAATCACTCTACTTAATTTCAGTAATACTCATTGGTGCAGTCGGGAATCTTGCAGTCTTTGTGTTGCAGCTAACTACTCGAACCACTCAGCCACCGCGGCTGTTTAATTCAATAAATATTATTATTACCATTACATAAAGAGTAGAGATAAATGGAGATGAAAATTAGTTAGAGTTTGCAACGTAGTAGTCATAACACATAATATTAGGTGCGTATTCACTTAAGTAATTACAGCACTTCCTCAGAGAACAATATACATATGTACATATCATCACGCCGAGTCCCTAACGGGGTAGAGAACAGAATGTTATTATAATGGATAACTAAATACGGCCAGTTTATCAACACTGAAGTACGTGATTTATTCATGACATAATTAAATATAACCCTTTGCAAAACAGTACCGGCTTAAATGTACCCTTTTCATTTAACAACTCGCTTGTTTATAAAGCGAAAAAGTATGTTAATAGCTTGGTAATGTACTCGGATTTACACAAACATGTACACGTTGAAAGAACGGTTTCGGCAACGTTACGGTAGGATAAAAACAAAAACCTTTTGCTTACAAAATATAAGCCTTATTATAAAGATGCAAAGGAACTCCAACTGCCTAGATTAAATCGATCGGACCCTCAAGGATGGGAACTTCAACAGTATTTGGATAAAGCAAAAGACTTAGTCTAGAGAGAGCCGGCGATCTACATTATACATTTACCAATTTTAGTGAAAGTAGATTCACTATTTTCTAGTTATGTTGGAATAAAGTTCTTTAGTTTGGTTCTTGCTGAGAGTCGTGGTAGCAGAATAGTTAGTACATACCTCGTTCGTTTCGGTCATATTCATCAGTCTCTTCATATACGCTCGCCGGTTTCGGTTACTCTAAATGTTCCCATGGTTGAGTGTCTGAGATCTACTTAGTTGGAACGCGATCTTCCTCTCTTATCCTATCTTTATGTCCAAACTAACGTAACATGCCTTTCTTCATCTTTCCAGTCACATCCTCGTTCACGCCAGTTGCTTTGCGAATCTCATCATTGTGGATTCCCTTAAATTAGAATGTACATTATGTACATCAATAAAGGTATACATAATAATTGTATTACTATTAATATTATAAATAATAATAATATATCCTCACGCCTTCTCACAAGGGTCCCCGAATTACTATTTATTATTATTCTAGTAAAGGGTTTACTAGGGATTCTTAACGATGTAAATGGATATGTCATAATAATTAACGTTCGTTATGTGTGATCACGTAATGTTGTCACCTTGAATCTTAACAAAGGCGGCGCAATTATAATTATCTTATACTAAGAACAAAATTTGTAGGTAACTTAAGTAAGTGTGCAAATTTTAATACGTTCATCTTGAGATACTCCATCCTCACTTTGCGTACGTGAATAGGGTGGGTCTCAAATCCGACGGAAATGTGGTCCGGATAAATGATGTTTGAAACATTTCCTACAACCCCAGCCAATTAGAGTTGGGTTTGAAACTAATTCAGGGAAAACGGGTAGTTTGAACGGGTAGTTTAGGAAATTATTTGTAATTATTGGGAGGTGTTCACCAACTGTAAAACTCGTTATAAAGAACAACAGTTAACATTCAACTTTGACAAACCTTGGTTACTTGTTAAAAAAAGGGAAGGTAGACCAAACATTTTGTCGAAAATATAATTAGCATCTGTACCTCATGACTATGACTCATTCGTATATACATATACATAAGGGTCTCTAAAGCCTAGAATATAGTACACATAAACGTGACAGACAAGGTGCAAACATGGCAGGTGGCGAGTCCATCGCCGTTTCTCACGTCGCACGACCTAACATATGTCTTTGAATTTCTTCTCAAACGTATGCATATTGCATCACGATGTTTTCCTTCTAGGGACAACATCAACGGGGAGTTTTGTCCACAACCTGAGCGCTTACAAAAGGAAATCACGTCAAAGGTAATTGGTATTGATAACTTTCAACGAACAAAGGGTTGTAACACCTCAGAGGTCATGAGCGGCGCTGGTATTTTTTTTAATTGCGTGACTTATCAATTGTGGAAGGCTCTTTGTCGAACATTAGTTGAAACCATCACTTTTTTGATATATTCTTATATTTTGTATAAAAAACAGCAGATTTTATTTCATTCTGTTATTATTCGGAGGCCCGTAACCAATTGATCGGAATTTTCTATATGGGTTTCCAATTTTACTTCGAATAATTCGAACGTTTCAAAATGTTTCATACTTAAGTAATCCTCATTCTGCAAGTTATTTAAGCCCCCAAATACATTCACAAATCGGCTGTTAAAATAACTTGGTGAATGGTCGTTAGCGTTAGCAGATTGCGTGCCCGAAATAGCAGCAAAGTGGCATAAATTAAGTACTGTTATTTGTGTTACATATGCGGAAAAGTTCCCTGAACAAACCTCAAATATGTACATTCAGGTATATATTATGCTTGGTTGGCAGTAGCTAAGTAATTGTTACTTAACCCTAGACTCAATGATGTTCACAGAGTTTTATGAGACTTATTTTGTTTATTTAAAGTTAAAAGAGGTAAAGACTTTTTAAGAGGGCATAACGGGTTTCCCGTTCGAATTTGGAGCTGCCCGACTGGGGCAGGACCTGCACCTTATAGAAGTCCGTAGCCAAATGACACAATTATTTGTGTTGTGTTCCTACGCGGTGAATAAGGTTTCCAGTAATGAGCTCCTTGGGGAAGGGGATGATTGTTATATTGAGTTTGCAGCAAAGGGTTTAGTCCCTTTATGCCGCCAACACAGTATAACTCTCCGAACACAGATTGGCAACGCGCAAGCGATACTTCGGTATTGTAAGCGTAAATAGGCTGCGGTAACCGTTTTCCATCGGGTGGGCCACTCTTGTATAATAAAAAAAAATAGAGATTATTTTTATTTATTTAAAGTTCCTTGTACGTCAAATTTCAATATTTATTAAATTATGCCGAGCTGTGGTGGCCATGGTTCGAATAGTTGCTTGCAGAAAAAGATTTATTTTTAAGTTCATTTCAATTTCATTGTTAAGTTCGAATCTCGACTGTACCAATGATTTTTCTGTACTGAAGTTCAGAAAAGCTAATTTAAATAATAGTGAAAGGAAGTAAATCATCGAGAAGAAACCTGCATTGAGTCCTTGAGTGTCTGATCGATTTGTTCCAGCTAGTTGGAACGTGGTCTTTTTCTGGCTTTTCATGCAAACACTTTCGCTTTGCATATCTGTTTCGTCAATCATTCTTCACTCAACCAATGTCCAAAACAACTTAACATGCCTTTCTTCATATTTACAATCACACCCTCGTTCACGCCAGTTGTTTTGCGAATTTGATCTGAGATCGCCGATCCGCCTGATACGCCGCACTTTTTTCGAAGATATCGCAGGTAAACTGTAATTATCCTATGTTCATGCTTCCTCTGGCATACCCAGGATTCGCTGCCTTACAATAAACTCGAGCATTCTTGCTCAGACTTTTACTGTACATCAACAAATTTTTTAATACTTACATACATAGATACCATCACGCCGAGTCCCTAACGGGGTTTGCAGAGAGTATAGAGCGCCAGTTTCTCTCTAGACTTTCATACCTTTTTCGCTTCATCTACATTCATCAGTCTTTTCATACATAGTCGCCGGTTTCGAGTACCTACTCTCAACGTTCCAGTCCTTGAGCGTCCGATCGATTTGATCTAGATGAGAACGTTTTAATACTTTCAAATTGTAAATCGTGTTTAATCTAACCTTTACCTGGATTAACCATTAGTTACAAAACAAATTAAGACGTTAACCATTTAGGCAGTTTCTTACACTCGTACATTAAAGTTGACTCAAGAAACTTGGGACACGTTTGATTAGGGTCAAAATTAATTCTCCTTTGGGAGGACTTACGGTGCGTTCGGAAATCTAATAGTCACAATATATTGTTGTATTTTCACGCTTTCCCAGAAGGGACCCCGAAGCGGTAAGCATTGGTATAGTGTGTCTTTTCGCTGGATATTGGGATATATGGACATAGTTAAATGCAAATGAGATAGATGGCAGATCAGTAGACGCCTCCCAAGCACGACTATTCATACGTCCTTGTCTTTCTTCTGAATTGTGTGCAAACTTAACGATGTTGTTCTACACCGTGAAACGCGAACTGTAATAATTAGTTGTACTTCAGTACAGGTTCGAATTACCTCGTCGTTTGACCTTGCAATCTAGCGTCTAGACATAAGGTGCTTATAGCTCATTAAAGCGTGCAAAGCGTTGAATTATGCTTTTGATCTTAAGTTTCTAACCAGTTTCTAGTTTAATTTAAGGTTTTTCAGATGCTGAGAGCATTTCGTTCAGGAAGAGATTCTGTCAGGTTTGGAACGCGCTATTGGTTACCTACCACTACCCCTACCACACTAACCACTACCACACAGTGTTAAGTGTCGCTTACCATATAAGGCGGGCCACAAGTTAGTGTGTGGCAACTAAATAAAAAAGTGTCCTTTCAATACTAAAAAAACAGAAATTTAAAATATTTATATATTTTAAATTACTACTTGTCCGGCCTAGCTTTGCTCGGATGAAAAATACGATGGTCGCGCCATCTATCGGGTTCAATTGTGAACCTAAACCATTCTCGTATTCACCTGAACACACACAGAAAATTACATTAAAATCGGTCCAGCCGTTTAGGAGGAGTTCATTGACATACACACTTACAGAAGAAATATAAACACATATATAATTTTATATATATTTTAAAAATACATAAAAATATATAGTATATGTTTGAATTTTGTTATGTTTTCAAGTAGGTACCTCAGACCTGAAATGTACTATTTCCGTTCGACTAGTAATGACAATGATATGTAAACCACCGAACCACCACATATTTAACACCATATTTAATTGCTTCATAGCATGTTACACCGTCCTTGAACTTTGTTGAGATCTTTCCATTTCGAGCGAAGTTATGTCATTTTATCATCTAAAATTATATTATGGTAAGAAATATAATATAACATAATTATAACTTCCATTCATTATTCCTTCCATTATTGGCATAAAATGGTTAAAAATATATAATATATCTTCACGCGTTCCCACAAGAGTCCTCAAAAAAAGTAAATCAGAGGATACAATGAATACATTCGATTTGAGTAAACAACTGTGTAAATTTTTCTCCAAAAAATTGGGACCGTAACATTTGAATGCTTGGCATGTACAGCTCCGTAGGGAGGGATGACTGATATCATATGCGGGCTGAAAAGCCGTGTAAATTTAAAAGACTTTTAATAAAACATTTCAACTCATCTCCGTTTTTCAACAACCTTTTCCATTTAAATATCTATGAAACGTTTTGCGTGACAAATCGAATGAAGCTTAAATCGTTTCAAGAATTTTCTTCTTAAATTTCGATCAAAATGCCACAACAAGAGTAATGTGTTTGTATATGAATTGGCGTTTCTTTTATACAGTTAAATTAGTTTTTATACAATTTATCTTCATTTATTATGACCGGAACGCGCTTAGAAGGATTGAATACATCGCAAGACGCTCCCTGCACACCTGACAGTGCATAAAAGACGGGTTTTGTCTAAATTTCAGGAAGCTATTCAGTAATGTTCACTAGATTGCAGTCGTTGTCAGAAGAGTTGTGTGACCATTTAACTTTGAGACAAACATCTCTATTCGAAAACTATTTTCCATAAACGCTCTACAGTTTCTAGATATCGCCAATTGCCAGTTCAATGCCGCTTTTCCTTCTCACTGTATATGTGGATATTTTCTTGTTTGCTCTTTCTATATCGTAAGTTGAAGTCGTAAAACCTTTTTTGATAACTGCTTTTAAGTTTCGTAGGTATGTGTACTATATAATTAATTTTAAAAAGTTTCCAGTTCATGTTTAGTATCTCTAATTTCGTATTGTTTTCAATTGATGTTGTATATGTACATGTATGTATTGTTTTATAATGAATGTATATTTAATATGTTGCCACGGCTTCCAACAGGGCCTTCTAGGGTGTAAATATAAGTGTTATAGAATCCTATTACGACAGAATTTTGTTTGATGAAATGCACGTATACTTCGCGTTGAAGTGATGCAACAAAATCGTACTTAGATTGGTACTTAAAAATAATAGTTAAAAAAAACTAAAAAACACGCTTTTTATAGAAAACCGAACTAAAAATAGAAAATAAATTTCGATAATAATATCTTAAAAAGCGTGGGGTGCATGGTGTCAATAGTTATAAATATTTTATTGACAGATATTAGTAGAGTGATTATCATTTCAAATAGAAAACAGAAATTTATTTTCTATTTTTTAGTTCGGTTTTCTATAAAAAGCGTGTTTTTTAGTTTTTTTTAACTATTATTTATTTTCTACTTTTTAGTTATTAGTGTATTGTCATCGGTCCTCGATAAGTCTACAAAGTTTGAACGAAATCTGGCCGTTTAAAGTGGGTCAAAATCGAGCTCAAAGAAGTCGGTTACATACATACAGGTGAAGCTAATATAAAGCGTGTAAAAAATTATGTTTCCCTGTATGTCCTCCTCCTCCTGTATAGAATCGTAAACGGCTGGACCGATTTAAATGAAATTTTCTTTTTCTTCATGGGGTGGATTCGACAATAGTTTAGATTCACAAATGGACCCGATAGGTGACGCCACTGGGTCCGTGGGCTTTTATTTTTCCATCCAAGTGAAGCTGGGCGGGACCACGAGTAATGTATAAAAGTTTACAAATTATCAAACATTTATCGGTATTGATAGAAATTTTTATCATATCAATGAGCTAATCTGTAGATATGTACTTAATAAGCTTATCCTGGCTTATCTTATAGTATTTTGTGTGTAATACTGATATAATTGCTTGCGCTAGTGTAGTGGAAACAATCATTTTAGTATTAATTGTAATAAAATTATTTAGTTTTATATGTTCATATCGTTTCTTATGAGGTTGATATACTTCTAGACTTAATAACCGCTTTTGCTTCATCCACATTTATTTTCCAGATGGTAATAATGGATGTTGGTGGTCGTTTACAATGTTTTCTTCTGGCTTTCTCATTTAAGGTTATATGTATAACGTATATATTATATACTATGGTCTGTAATTTTTACATATTATTCGAACAATACCCAAGTATTACCAGACTCTTTTCACTAACTTATATGTTACCTATTTAGTGCTATTATACAGTGTACAAAAATATGCCGTAATTTTGGAAGATTGCCCATCCAAAATAACTATAGAGGTAATTTAGCACAATGTGAATAATTAGCATATTTCAGTTCAACATTCTGTAATAATGTTCTTAATACGCTTTAAATCTCATAATAATTTTACGGTTCTCGAACACTCGACGTAGCACAGAATAACTTTTGGCGTTAATAATATAAATTTATGTTGCTAAAGTTTTCATTCAACCTTTGATATAATTATTTTAATTTTAAATAGCCTCGGCTCCTTGTCTCTTTAAGTGGCCTTTAGGAATTAAGCTATGGTATCATGTCGAGATTGCGGCGATCCTTTACAGGACATGCCGTGTAGACTTTTTGGAAGCAGCCCACGTCAATAAGCTGCAAATTATATGGAGAAGTCGAGTGTAACGGGAACAAACACATTTTTAAGAGACGGTAGTAGGTAGAAATAAAAAAATTTCAAACTCATTTAACATTTGAAAAACAAAAGTATAGCTTTTTAAGTATAAAAAGCTATATTTTTACTTTTTTTTTAGTCGCGGGCACAGCTAGTAAGCTGTGCCCGCGACTTCGTCCGCGTGGAAAAGTGACTTTGGGCAGCATTTTTTGGATATACATTTTGATTTACTTTGTACATGTTACGAAAAGCTTACCACATTATATTATTGAAAAACCACATCTAAATCGGATAAGCCGTTTCTGAGATTAGCGTACCCAAACGCACAGACAAACTGATAAACAGAGAAAAATTCTAACAATCAGTATTTTGGATGCTATTTGCGTTGAAAAAGGTCCCTATCACATTTTTTCTCATATATCTTCCATGTACAGACAGCGATCCGTTACATTTTTATTATATGTATAGATAGATAGATAATAATAAAACATATAATATATTCTCATGCTTTACCACATGGGTACCCGAAGGGGTAGGCAGAGGTGTGTAGGGAGTATCCACCTACCCACTTTCCGCCAGATTTATATTTTAGGTGCTAACATATCAGACGACAATACTTATACCTTTGAATTACTTCTCAGACGTATGCAGGTTTCATCTTGATGATTTCCTCCACCGTAAAGCTCGTAAAGGAGTGACTAATCACTGTACTTAAGTTCAGCAAAACTCGTTGGGACAGTCTGGATTCGAACTTGCGATATTTGTGTCACAGGCAACTACTCGAACCACTCGGCCACCACGACTTCATAACTAAGTATGTACTTACAATTAAAAATGTTGAATCAAATAAAATATTTGATTCAAATATTTTCAAACAAACAAACTTCAACAAATAAGGGTTTTTAAGGCTTTAAATCAATGGCACATTTTGGTGGTGGTTGTATTTTTGGGTCGTCAGGATTAGATGCCTACCACTAGTGTCTTGCGTAAATTTAAGGAGTACATATTAGAAAGGTGGGTCGGCGAATATTTAAATACCTAGTTAATCGACATTAGCCGTACAACATGATAATGTCGCGAACATAATATTTCGCCGCAAGAAAAAGATGTTTGGTTTGAATATTTTAAAGGTGGTAATTAAATATGTAATGTACATCTGGCCTTGTGTCCTAGAAAATAAATTAGATCAGGTGAATTCGTTCTTTGTTTCAGATAAAAAGGTATTTCATAGGATATTTTACGAGGATGGTTGTCAAAGGCTAATGAAGCCCTTTGTTGTTAAATAGTCGCCAGTGTATTTATAAAGCACAAAAGCGTGTGCTTAATTATTATTATGTAAATATTTAATGAAAAATTTTAGACCCGATCTGGGCCAAAAATTTGTCTAAATTAAATGCATGTAAGGTAAGTTAGGTGATGATGGGATTACAAAGATGAAGAAAGGCATATTGCGTTCATTTGAACTTACAGAAAAGATGGATAAAGAAAGGATAAATAATAAGTTTACATTAAAGTGTTACGAAAAAGAAGAGGAAGGCCTCGTTCCAACTACTTTGATCAAACAATCACAGGTCGAGTCAGTTCGAGAAAAAGTTGCGCAGAAGAGGAAGGCCTCGTTCCAACTACTTTGATCAGACAATCACAGGTCGAGTCAGTTCGAGAAAAAGTTGCGCTTTACTCTCAATGAATTTATCTTAAAACACATTCACACACATTCTCCTAAGAATTATTTTATTACGCCAAAAGATAAAATTATTTACCAAAGACAAATGTAAGCCGTGCTGGCCGAGTAGTTTAAGTAGTTACCTGCAACACAATGATTGCAAGTTCGAATCCCGATTGTACCAATGCATTTTTTATTCACAACAATTCATGTATTATTTTATTTATTAGTCACACCACGAGCTTTACCGTGAAGGAAAACATCGAGAGCAAATCTGCATATGTTTGAGAAGATATTCAAATGAGTATGTATAGTCGTGCGATGGCTTTGCCATCTGTCACGTTAACACCTAAAATATATCTCTGACTGAAAGTGGGTACTAACTACACCCATTTAGAAAAGCGTGAAGATATATAACTGTATTGTAACGTGCAATTAATAGAATGCAAAACATTACCGTATTCTGTGAAATAAATTGTATCTTATCTTATTAAAATCTGAGGTCGAACAAGGTTTGGAATAACATAAATAAATCATAACTTTCATTTTACTTCTTTATTGTGTCGTTTATTTATTTGGTGTTTACATAAAGGTACTTTTAAATAAGACTTCCCATCAGGTACATGAATTTAGCATCTACCTACCAATGTTTACTCCTTATTATCAACGTTTTCAACTAAAATTACTCGTTGCTTATTTGCCCTCCTCCGGGCATGTGGCCCAAGCCTTACCTTTGTCGGTTCACCGGATCCGTCCTGAGTAACCTGATACAAATTTTGATTATATAAAAAATAATATTCGGGAATTTGGAAAAGGTCTAAAGTTTTGCCGGGAGCTCACTGAAAAAACAGGTGAATATTAACTTAATGGTAAAGGGTATTCCATACACTACATATGTATATATATATATGGAATGGCATGTACGACTAACTTCGGTATTCTTATATATGATTATGTATTTTTTTTTTTTTTTTTTTTTTTGTATTGTCTCTCGTAGCGTGAGTTCCGGGAACTTTTGCTACTTAACCGGTCAATGGCGAGACCTAGGCCTCCAGCCAGGCACTTTATTTTTAAGCAACACAGCTAAGGGCACCCCCTGTGGGGTACGAACCTCGGCTTAGGGCGTTGCTGGATCGCGAGCAAGGGAGCTGGGCTGGACTGGTAATTTTATTTAAATATTGTTTGGGGGCGGGATTTGCGCGTCTGGCTCGGCGCGGGCCGGCGTTTGCGGCGGAGGTCGGGGGGAAACATTACGGCTTATTCGCGTCGAGCCTCGCCGGCGAGGACGGAACAGTGGTCGGCTGTGTGTAGTGTTGGTATGTTTTTGTCGGGCGACCTGGAGGACCGTTATGTCGTCATCCGGTTCGATGACGGCATGTCTTGGACGCCTTATTTTCGAGATAAGGGAAGGAGTGTATCGGGCGGCCGATACGACGAGGGGGTTGGGGTGATTTACAGCAGAATCGAAATGACGTTTGGACAGTTTTTTCAAAAACTGTTTTATAGTGGGGACTTTGAGGTCAACGTGGAGTTGACTATTACGCATGTACCACGGGGCACCTGTGGCTCTCCGGAGAAACCGGCTTTGGAGCACTTGCAGGGGGTTAAGTGTTGACTTGCTAGTGTGTGCGAACACTACACCCGCATATGTCATGATTGGTCGAATGCACGTCGTGTAAATCCTCACCTTGGATTTCAATGAGAGTTTACTTCGTGCATTCAACATGCTGTGAAGTCTACCGAGCGCGAAGGCGGCTCGCGCGCGTACCGCCTTTACGTGGTGACGGAAAGAAAGGCGTTGATCGAGGATCACACCCAGGTATTTGGCTTTTTCTTCCCATGGAATGGGTTTGCCGAAGAGGGTGATGGGGGCTACCCGTGGGCGTTCGCGGCCTTTCCAGAATAGAATGGCTGCGCTTTTGGTGGGGTTCACTTCAATTCTCCACTTCCGGAACCACCGCCCTAGGGCTGTGACTGCGGATTGGAGGTTGTCGTGAATTCCCTCGGGAGTTCTACCCTTGTAGTAGATGGCCGTATCATCGGCGAATAGAGCGCTTTTAACTCGTCTATGGAGGGGAATGTCGCTAGTATAAAGCGTGAATAGGAGTGGCGAGAGCACTGAGCCTTGCGGGACTCCTGCTCGTATGGGATGGGGGGAAGAGAGTGTGCCCTCGACTCTGTAGCGGAAGGATGATTATGTACTAACTTACATGCCATTTATCTGCTTCGAGTACATATCCTACCTTGAATGGACCAGAAACCAGCGTTATTAATTCATTTTAATAATAAATTTCCTTGTATATTTTATTTTTTGGCTCTGGATGAATATTTAATGCTATTAATTAGTATATTAACAGTTAAGTATGAATGTATGTATATGTAACAATTTGAGTGCCCTTTACTATGTTACCGCAGCTCCCTAAGCGAACGGCAAAACTACTCGGTTTTGCCGTTCTGTTAACGTCAGGCTCCGATGTTTGTGTGGTCTTTTGTACCTTACATTTGAATTTTCTACATTTTCCATCTCAATGCTATAAGTATATTATTGCTGTCTAGTTCCCATAGTAAATATCTTACGATATTATCGAAAGAAAGAAAGAAGAATGTGAAAAGAAGGGGCTGCGCCTAAACGCTGGCAAGACTAAGGTTCTGGTATTCGAAAGAGATGAACAATGACCGAGTGTGCAATATCGGTAAATGGGCAAATTCTAGAGCAAGTGAATGAATTTGTATATCTTGGAAGCATGTTCACACGAGATGGAAAGTATGAAAAAGATATTGAAAGAAGGATAACTGCCGGACATAAGGTGAATGGAGCCATGTCGGCGTTGATGGGCAGTAAAAGTCTGAGCAAGAATGCTCGAGTTGCTGTCCACAACGCGATATTGGTACCTACCTTATTGTATGGCAGCGAATCCTGGGTATGTCAGAGGAAGTATGAAAATAGCTTGAATGCAGTCGAGATGCGATCTCTTCGAAAAATGTGCGGCGTAACGATATTAGATCGAATCCGCAATGAAGAGATTCGCAAATCAACTGGCGTGAATGAGGGCGTGATTGTAAAGATGAAGAAAGGCATGTTACGTTGGTTTGGACACATAGAAAGGATGAGTGAAGAAAGATTGACGAAACAGATATACAAAGCAAAAGTGTGTGCAAGAAGAGGCAGAGGAAGGCCACGTTCCAACTACCTGGATCAAATAGATCGGACTCTCAAGGACGGGAACGTTAAGAGTACTCGAAACCGACGAGCATGTATGAAGAGACTGATGAATGTGGACGAAGCGAAAGAGGTATGTAAATCTAGAGAGAACTGGCGCTCTATACTCTCTGCCTACCCCGTTAGGGACTTGGCGTGATGATATGTATGTATGTATGTCAAATAGAAAAAATATTGAGTAGGTCGTTAAAAACAAGTGATAGTTAACTTAACAGAATAAGCTTAGTAATTCATATTTGGAATATTCAGAATTTCACTTACCTCAACCCGTTTCCTTCCCGAGACATTGTTTTCCAGGAATGTGTTCACAGCACCAAGTGTGTTAATTGGAATCTAAAATTTGTATAAAAACTTTATAGACGTCAATTTTAGACCATATTATCAAATGATAACTCACTCCACCCAATTAAAAACTTACCTGCTGTTCAATTAAGAAGCTTATATAGCATATATTTACAGTTTAGAATCACTGAAACTCCCACGCATATTTATAACAAAATTATTTAGTTATCATCATTTATCATATATCATTTCTTTGTGACTGTGACAAGCATTCCAAAAAATCATCTGTTTTTTATTGACAAAGCGAGGCAGTTATTATTAATATATTTTAGTTGTCGAATGATAAAGCAAACTTGGGAGTCACTAAAAATCAATTCAGCTGTAAGTCATCTTTACAAGCATGTTTGGCAAAATTACCGTCAAGTCACGTTGTTCGGGACAAGGTTTCATGATTAATTTTGGAACGTGACGGCAAAACGTATTAGCTAGCTTATAAAAATACTCGTTAATGCTCCCGCGTAGGTATTTGAGTTCATTATCATATCAGTGTATACCTCATTATGCTACGAAACACTTAAAGATACACTACAAAAATTGCTCTCGCAACAATCTTAACCAAATTATTGCGACAGTTGATTTTGTCCGCTAGGTGTCACAAGTTGCGCTTAAGCATTAGCTTTCACGCAATAAAGTAAGATAGCGTTTAATGTCAACAAAAGTATTTTTTTTTCTTATAGTTCACCTAGCGACAAAATTACTCATTATAATCATGAAACATTCCTTACTACACATATATATTTAAATGTACCTATGTAAATTAATATCTTAGGAAATGTCGCCCTTTTCCTCGGGGAAGCATTTGTCAAAGTAAATTAATAAAAACTGTCACCATCAAACGAGCGACACAACTTTGTGTGATCATCAGTCATGTGAGTAAAAAGCGAACTTACGGTTGTGAAATAGCTAGTTGGAATAGGGATGAGAGCCATGTGTGTCAAATGGTAAGAATAGAAAGAAAGAAAAAGTACCAATAGATGTATGGTTTTTGTGAATAGGAAGGGATTGGTTTCTCCAATAAATCGAAGGATTCGTGGAAATAGGGACGATAAATTACTACAAATTAAATATCATATTATATAGACTATGCATATTGAAGAAGATAGGCTGATAGAACGATGGGTTAAAAGGTTAGTGAGAGCAAAAATAATAATGAACCGGGAAAAAAATTAGAATAGGCAAGCGCTATCGCTTTAATATTAATAATAACATTGATGTTATTATTAATGTAGCATTATTGATTAGTAAAGTCATGCAGTGGTTAGTTCCGTACATAAGTTCCGTTCATACCGTACATATTCCAACTTATTTTTTTAAACAGATCTTTTCACATACCTAAGCATCAGTCTGTCACGTCAACTTGGTCACGTGATCGACTGTCCAGTATACAGAATTGAGATTCAAGTGAGAAAGTGTAACTGCTAAGCTTGACTAGTGCAGTGACCTTACATAAAACAATGGCATTATGCAACGCAATGATACTGCTTACTCTAGGGCTAGTATTAGTCGCCCTTGGTGGGAATAAGATTGACAAGCATGGTATTCTTTACCAGTTAAAGAACAGAACTTATGTAATGTTATGCAATGGATATTGTATGTGAGTGAATGATCTTACAGCGAATATGCCATCGATAATTTTAGAAGCACTCGGTGTCTCTACCGATACATGCGCTTCGGATGATTTGTATGCTGATGATGATGACGGGACATGCTTCGGTGATATGTCTGATTCTGTAAAAGATATATGAAAATCGATTAGAAGGACATTAGGAAATACAGTTATGATACCGTCTATTAATAAAGTGGAGATTGCAGATCTTGTTCTTTTATATATGAAAATGGGTGAAGTAAAATACTGTTCTACCTCTACTCGCAACGTAAGGTAATAAGTTGAATTAATTTCTGACAGTTCTGATAGATGACACACTTTTATTTTTCATATAAACAATACTTTGGCTTTTACGTTTTTTTTAAGTTTATGATAGGTATGTTCTGATGTTCAAGGAAAGGTTACCGTTAAAAGGTAAGCAGAAATCGTTATGCTATTTTACTGGTCCTTAGTTCATAAATCTAAAATAAAGGTAGCACTAAACTTTAAAAGGGTTAAAATGGTGTAAGCAAACTTGGTAACTTTACGACTTGATACAGCTGGTATTCTGTGTAAATGTATTTATTATATTACAAAGTTCAAAGGCGTTTGTGTCTTATGGGGGTGATCGTAAAAAATAAAAACGTAATAAAAGCTAGAAGATAAAAACATCATCAAGATTACGAGGGCAGGAGAGCCGGCAAGATTACTTTGCTTTTCTCAACTCGCCGCCTGTGCGCTTTATCACAAATTATTGCGTAAGCTAAAATAAAGCATGTTTTATTCAACTTTTGCCTAAATTTTTATAGTTTTAAAGTTTATAGATTGAAATTTATATTTCATAATTAGTATATTTTATTCCCATGTATTATTTTTGCATAAATTTGTCGTAATTAGGAAGAAAACATCATACAAACATATTTTCTTGTCTGGTAATACTGTTTCTGCGACATATTCGTAGCAATCTTTTCAACTTTTTGGACCTATTGATGATTGACTCATAAGACATGATTTTTTAAAGATACATTATACATACATACAGTACACAAAAAAAAGGATTCTTAAATATTTTCACCACCATTTAATATATAGAGAAATCACTTAAATAATATATTTTTTATATAATTGATCAAAGAGTTTTAATGTGCATAGCCACCTGCTTGAACTGATTTTTGTACAGTCACGCTGGTACCGCCAACAATGCCTCCAAGAAGATCACTTACTGCTCTCAATGTTGAAATTGGGATCTGAAAAATGTTATTGATTTCTATATCTACATAATGTTTGTTCATCAATATGGTGATTAATCAAACGCGTTTTAAATTAAAGAAAAATATAATGAAATTCACCAGGCTACCACATACCACACATGTTATATGTTCGACCAGCAATTCAATTCAAAGATAAATATAGTAGTATTTGTGATGATGATGAACTTGCCATTTTCATCCTCTATCTACTCCTTTAGAAACCCTTGAAGTAAGGAGTCAAGATATAATAATAGTAATAATTTGATTAAACACTCACTCTTCAGTTTTACATTATCGTTAGTAGAAGTCTTATTAGAAGTCAATTAAATATAATTTATTTGCGATTTGATCTCCCAAAAGTGTACTTACGTTAAAGATATCCTGGAACAGCGTTGGATTCCTTGAAACGGATACTTGTTTGGTGTAAGTAACTTGTCCGTCACCGCCGTTGTGAAGTTCCACCTCACCCGCCGCAGCAGCATTTCCATCACTTTCGACACCAACATCTACTCTCTTCTGTATCACTGGCTGAACAGTCTTGACTACTGATGGTTGGTTATAGCCCGTTCCGGCGCCTAAGAAACCTCCAATGTATCCTGTCTTGTGTAATTCATGGCTAGGCTTGTAATGGGTGTGAACTATATGCTTTTCAACAATAATTGGTTTTGGTTCAACGGCTACCTGTGAGTAAAGTTAGAGAGAGTTAAGGTTTTAAAATCTTTTTGGCGTACCGTTTTAAGAATTATACCATGGTTAAAATTTGTGTCTGGATGGGAATGGATCTTGTGTTATAACAAACAATTTTTTATGACATTTGAAGTGTTGGCGACTGGCTGCTTTAAAACCGTTAGTGCTATAATAACCACGAGGTCGATTATGACAAACCTGATAATACTTAAGTACATTCGGCTGACTTTGCCATGGTTGCGGATTTCTAAACATCACATTATTATTAATATTTGCAAATATACGTTTATGGTGAAATCCTCTCGGTCTCCAATTACTCACTTCTTTAACAAAAACAGTTGGTTGAGCGTTTTCTACATTAGTGTCGGATCCTGCTTCGGCTTTAACTTCAAATTCAGTATTGATAAGGGGTGTTATTTCATTAGCAGATTCAAGTTCTATTTCCTTGTGCGATTTCACTGTCTCTATGGGTAATACGGATACTTCAGTTTCTTTTACAACGGTGCCAGGTACTCCAATAGTTTTGGTGCCTGAGAATGTGTATCCTCCTGATCCAGCGATAGAAGATTCACCTCCCTGAAAGGATATAAGTAATCATTATAGCAATACGCAAATTTCGATTTTCTGAATTAAAGTAATGCCAATGCTTATAAATGCTTTAAAATTTGAGTGTAACTTCTACCCATGCGTGATGACAAATGAAATGCTGAAAAAACAGATGAACATCAGCAAAAGTGAGAAATGAATTTCCATACATATGCGACTTGTGCTGCAACAGTGCATATTATAAACATGCTTCTAAAAATCTGGGTACTATTACCTTAGTTTCAGTAAGTAATCACACGTTAGTTCCACCATTTTCATTGGCTGCTGATATTCCAATGAAATTAAGAAAATAATGCTATGAGGTAGTAAATGTGAAATAGGTCCTAATGAAATTACATAGACATAATATTAGTAAGTTTTAATACAAGTGATATATGAAAGTACAAAGATTGACAAATCGTTCGAGTATTAAAGTTACGCCATCACGAACTATGCCATTTTTCCATCATAACAGCTAATCTTTCTTTTGGGCGCGCAAAACCTTTTTCAATTCCTTAAGTTTACGCCTTTCCTCCTTCCTTATAGCCTTTTCGTTGAGGTCACCTACCAAGCCAGAGGATGCGTAGTGTCTTCCGGATGATGCCGAAGCAAATCCACCTCCAGCAGTTTTTTCACCACCCACTTCTCCTCCTATACCTGCTGCCGCTTTCACATCGCCACCAGCCGTAGCTCCAGCATACAGGCCACCTGTTATAAGAATGTATTAATAAATTATTCTTAAACAGTGAGAAACATTCCGCTGCTATGGACGCTTGCAATGTATGCTAGATGGTGTAGATGGTGTAGTGTTAGCAGAATTAAAGACGAATAGGTAAACGTCATTTTTCGACTTGAAACCTTATGAACGCAAGAACATAACACTACCTACGAACAGAACTATTTTCCTATACGTTGCTGCAAGGTATTTCTTCAGTCAGATCTCAAGTTTATAATCGTCGTGTCCTAACTGAATTTTGAACATTAGTTCTAGTAGAATTGCGTTCTGCAGCTTCTTATTTAGAAACATACGAGCATTTAGTGTAACGAGATCAAGTAAATTAATAGTATCAACTTATAATATTTAATTTCGTTTGACGCACGAGATCCGCTTAATTGCAACAAGTAGGTACCAAATGCTTGCCGGACATAAACGTATTTATTCAATATAACGTTCTCTACCTGGAGTTTCAAGAATTATAATGCTGCGCCTATTATTATATAGTGTAAGAGAACATATTACACGTACGTAACACCGAGGCAAACTACGAAATGATTGTTGTTTTTATGTGTAACTGCCGACAATTACGCTTTACTTATTGTGTCGCTATTGCGTGCACTAGATTTTATAATTTCGTGTAAATTACAAACAGTATACAGACATGTATGAGAAAATAAGAAGATTGGAAGCAAAGGTATTTATTTATGTGAGAATGTAAAAGGTTAGAATAAGCTTTACTTTACAACGGGGCAACGATGTCTTGGCACCCTTGCGCGGGAAAACAACATATATTATGTTTTAATTAGTAGCTCATTTGTATTGTTTATTTTCACAAAATATAACTAAAACCAATTTGTAATTTTTTTTAAATACCAAATATGACTTTATCTAAAATTATTACAAGCTAGGTATGCCCCGTTGTGTCACTCGTGCAAAATTTTAATTAATTGGTATATTATTTTGTAGAATACAACAAATCGTATGTGATAATCCTGCAAATAATATATCTCTATGCTAAATTCCATCCTATTCCGAGTTCAGGGGTTAGTTTTTAGGAACATCCTCACAAAATAACACATTTTTAAATTGGCAGAATAAAAAAATTCAAGACATGATACCAGAATAAAATGTGTATTATATAGCATCTCTATTCAATGTTATGATGACCCTTTGACATTGAAAGTTGTACGCTCAATTGCGTCTTCACTACAAGTATTGTGCTCGTTTTTACACAGATAAATAATTCTCTTGCGAAGACAGGCGTTTAGAGCAAGGATAAAGGTTTTAATAAATGATTGTAAAAAATGTGAATTGCGCAAGAACTACAATGGTTGATTATATTCGTTCGGCATGCTGAGACAATTTCATGAATCTCATACATATACTAACCTAACCTAACCTAACCAATTTGTGGTTTTGTCTACTGAAACTTGATCATTAAATATACAAATATATACTCGTACAATTAGAATGCTGGATTCTCGCGGTAATTGATAATAAAGTGGTTTTATAATAATAATAATATCCTCACGCCTTCCCACAAGGGAAGGGGTAGGCAGAGGTGTATAGGTAATACCCACACACCCACTTTCCGCCACCACGGCTCGTGTGTTAGCATAAAGTGGTTTTATTGTAATATATATAACCTTATTTCTAAGCGGTGCAGTTATCATATAAATCATATGTTTATGAATATAACGCGGGTTTTTATATATAATTATTATAAGTCTTTATTTTTGGTACCGAATATAACGAAGGTATTTTATATATATAAAAGCAGGCACTGCAATTTTTATTATTATGAGTGTTTTGATATTTGCAACCTGAAGACGCCGAGAAGTGAAATCTTATTGAGTAATTACTAAATAAAATGACACGCTATTTAACTTATCCCACTATAATTAAAGATGTGAGAATGTTTGTTTCTTATATATAAATATTATTATCTGTATGATATGATATATTCCAGAAAAAAAAATCTAATTTTACCCGCCTGAAACCGCTAGTTTTATGAGGCTTACATGTGCACTTCACTCTGAGAGAATGGGCATTAAATTAAATAAAAAGATTCTTAATATTGTTACCTGAGGCACCACCGTTGCCACCAATGGAACCTCCCAAGCCGGCTCTTGCTGCCGGACCGAAAGGTGTTCCCGCTTCGGCAAATAAGCCTCCGGAACCTGATCCTCCTCCTTTAGTAATATGTAAATAATAACCAATGTACTAAAGAGATAAGTTGATAAAGCATTAAGTGGATTCGAAAGAGATGAACAAGTGACCGAATGTGCAATATCGGTAAATGGGCAAATTCTAGAGCAAGTGAATGAATTTGTATATCTTGGAAGCATGTTCACACGAGATGGAAAGTATGAAAAAGATATTGAAAGAAGGATAACTGCCGGAAATAAGGTGAATGGAGCCATGTCGGCGTTGATGGGCAGTAAAAGTCTGAGCAAGAATGCTCGAGTTGCTGTCCACAACGCGATATTGGTACCTACCTTATTGTATGGCAGCGAATCCTGGGTATGTCAGAGGAAGTATGAAAATAGCATGAATGCAGTCGAGATGCGATCTCTTCGAAAAATGTGCGGCGTAACGATATTAGATCGAATCCGCAATGAAGAGATTCGCAAATCAACTGGCGTGAATGAGGGCGTGATTGTAAAGATGAAGAAAGGCATGTTACGTTGGTTTGGACACATAGAAAGGATGAGTGAAGAAAGATTGACGAAACAGATATACAAAGCAAAAGTGTGTGCAAGAAGAGGCAGAGGAAGGCCCCGTTCCAACTACCTGGATCAAATAGATCGGACTCTCAAGGACGGGAACGTTAAGAGTACTCGAAACCGACGAGCATGTATGAAGAGACTGATGAATGTGGACGAAGCAAAAGAGGTATGTAAGTCTAGAGAGAACTGACGCTCTATACTCTCTGCCTACCCCGTTAGGGACTTGGCGTGATGATATGTATGTATGTATGCATTAAGTGGATATATTTGAGCCTCGCATTTAAGCTACACCTTATATTTCCCCACTCGGCCACCAGCAGTTGCCTGCGACGCAAAGGTCGCTAGTTCGAATCCCGACTGTACCAATGAGTTTTTCTGAACTTAAGTACAGTGATAAGTCACACCATGAGCTTAACGGTGAAGGAAAACATCGAGAGGAAACCTACATACGTATGAGAAGAAATTCAAAGGCGTATGTATAATCGTGCTGGAGTAACGGCGATTGACTCGCCATCTGTCACTTTGGCACCTAATATACCTCTGGCGGAAAGTGGGTGTGTGGGTATTACCTATACACCTCTGCCTACCCCTTCGGGGACCCTTGTGGGAAGGCGTGAGGACATATTATTATTATTATTTTATATTTCCCCCGGGGCAATGAAGGTAGTCAAAGTAGTGGTAGCGAAACCAGTAGAAATTATAAAGCTAACTTATAACATATTATGCTAATGGGTCATCATTAAGGCATAAAGTGGTTTAAATGGGATGCTACGAAAATACGCTCAAGGACTGGAACGTCAAGAGTGCTCGATACCGACGAGCCTGTATGAAGGGACTGATAAATGTGGACGAAGCGAAAGACGTATGTAATTATAGAGAGAACTAGCACTCTATACTCTCTGCCTACCCCGTTAGGGACTCGGCGTGATGGTATGTATGTACGGAGATATTTATATGCGATATAATTATGTATTAAGAGGACCTACGAATAAATGTTATATGTATATTTCGTAGCATTTTTATCCCCTGGTATTCAGTCGCATACCAATGTCACCGTCTTCATCAATGAAATAAGAAAAAAATAAATGGTAAAATCGTGTTAAGTAAATCATGATATTTAACTTTACAGTTGTATTTACAATACACAATAATTCTCACCAAGTAAACCGCCGAGTCCGACCCCAGCGTGGTAGCCCCCGAAGTTTACTCCCAACTTGCCATCTTTGAAGGAAATGAATTGGGGTGCCTAGAACAAAAGACGACATGCATTTACTAAGGCTGTACATATTAATAGAAGCAATATCACGTTGTAGTACAACACATATGTATATAGCCCTTTCCCAGCGTAGTTATAACGCTGTGTAGTATATATACGCGTGTAAGGCTCTTCAGACGAATAGGAAGTTGTTCAAGTATATCGTAAAAATGTTGAGTAGAATATTACTTTCTTGTCATAAAATGGTATATCGTCATCGTATTTGTATGGGATGTTAAAAAGAGGCTTTTCATTGTTTGCAACTAAAAACAACAGTCTAAGAAACCCTAAAAAAAATACTTACATTATAAATTTCCACGTATGGACAAACCTACTACAGAGTAGGTATATTGCAATGGCGTCAGCTTCTATTGTTGATACCTCATCAAGAATTTGGGTCAAAAGGTGAGTGTTAACTAAGAATTACATGCAGGAAATCTCTGTTATTATCATAATAGCTGGTGTGTTCAGAGAAACTTTGGCTTGCGTTTTGTCATAAGTAGGTACAATGCTAAACAGAATTTTCCATGTGATTTCATATTATGTACGTATAGTATTATTAGTAGTTATTATATAATATTATATAATATTTATTAATATATTATATAATAATTATATATATATATATATATATATATATATATATATATATATATATATATATATATATATATATATTATATATAACACACCTCTGCCTAACCTTTAGGGACCCTTGTGGGAAGGCCTGACTATATAGATACATATTTTTTATTTATTATTGCATCTATATCATTACTTTGGGGTAAGCAGTACTCGTAAATATGTTCGTAAGTCGATTGGCGTTTGATTCTGACTGCTTACTTTATTGGTTGAGCAACCTGGCCTTAGAATGGCTATTACGATAACTATTTGTATTAAAGCGTTTTCCATTCTACATAATTAAATCATAATACTAAATGATTAATACAAGCATTATAATTTTGTTACTTGAGAGCCTGCAATACAAAGATTTTGTGATCTTAAGTAATTGCGTTAATAAATCTGCAGAGAATTTTAGACTCTAAATACCTAAGTATGAATAAGCTTAGTCATGACAATTAAATAATTATTTTCAATATATACCTTATACTTATAAGATCATTACGTTTACGACATCGTAAAATTTGCGGTCAACAACTAAATTTCCAGCATTCATAAGTTAATGAACTTTTATGTTCAAAGAACAGTACGCCTTAATCGAATTATTACACATAAATATGTATTAATTTTAAAATTCACCCCAGGACACATTGGTCCATTTCAAAATATCTAATAATGATGGTTAAGTAGGCTGTAGTTAAACAGGAATCATAAAAATAATCCAACAGAGCTCGCTTAAAGAGACCGATAAAAATATTATGGCGACCCTTGAAATCTGTTATCAATGACTTTAATGCGTGCCAAATGACAAGCCGAGTCCACAAGTAATAAAATTGATCCGCCGAATTTTATGAAACATTTCCTGTTTTATGATCTATCACCTAAGCCATTTAAAATTCCTCAGTTTTGTCGACATCGTCATCCTCTTCACTTAATTTTTTACATGGCTTCCAACATGGTACAAGCCGCTACTGTAGTTATAAGGGCAATCGAAGTATCAGAAGTGACTCACGTTCTGATATTTTGTTGTAAACTCATTCCAAAAAGCTTGCTTATCAGACTTCCATAACACTAACTGGCTGCAATTTTTATAAATATGGCGATTATTGACCCTTAAATTTACTGACTGGTAAGGTAGAGAAATGTCTCTACTTAAATAAGTAGCGACTTGCGACTGCAAGTTACAAGTAGATCGTCTATAAAAGTTTAATTCATTAAATTTGACGAACGATCTAATTTGATTAGAAATTAAAATCTACATCTGAATGACAAAGAACAAAGTATTATAAACATGAAAAAAGGAGCAGTGAATAATATTGTATCCTGTTGTTTTCACAACTCCGCAAAGAATGGCTTTGCTGCTAGTAGGGTTATCAACATTATTTATTTCTTTATATAAATATAAAATATCTAAACTATTCTCGAATCCCGAATCGAAATGAAACACAAAAAATAAAAAAAGGACATACAGACAAACATTCATTTTTACATATATAGATACTATGTGTAACTTAACTTTTAACTTTAAACATTAAAATTTAAATAAAATAACTAACATTTATGTTCATCATCATCGTATCATTGATGATGATGAATATCAATGTATATTAGTTTCACGACATAGTTATTCTCGTCAAAAAGGTTTGGTAGAGCGTTAATAAGATCGCTAGACAAGACTACTGATGTATATTTTCGTATAACCAATAACCAATTTTAGATCAACCTCTACTTGCTTACCACATTTTTAGTGCAAAAAAATAAATCAAAATTGTACTAAAAACTGGGTCTTAAATCCAAATGATTTGGGTAGATTTCCTTTGTAGTCTAAAAGCCTTGGTCATTTTTAAAAAAATACGCACTCTACGGATTTCCTTTTATTCCCGACGCATGACCTAAACTCGACTTTTTGTTGCAGAATTTTATTTAAAAAGTATGAAGGCATTGCAAAACTAAGCAGCTTACCAAATAATGATAGTCTGAAAGCTCTTTCATAAAGCACTCTACATGACCACCAAAAGTATAACAGCTTTATAGATTTTTTACACATATCAATAATTTCTTGATCACATGATAAAAGTAATAAATACGCTTAAGCGATTAGCATTAGAAATAAGCATAGCATGTCATGCAATGTAAAAGAATATGCCAATTATTATTCGTTTTTATACTGAGATATTCGTATAATATAAAGAAAAAAAATGTAAATTGAAGTTTAGTGTTTCATGACATACTTATATTAGAGACTTAGAGTTGTTGTTTTAATTGAATTAGTTGTAATATAATCACTGACTATTTTCTTAATAAACTCAAATGAAAATTATGACATTTTTATCTTCTCATAAAAATATTCGTATGATGATGATAAAATGTTTTTTATTTGGTTTTCCATGTGGCTAGTTTACGGACATCTAGCGTATTTATATAAACAAAAAATATTTTTATCAAAAAAGCGGGAAAAAGTTAAAATATTCTAATCGCCAAAGCAATCTCTTTCAGACAGCCCTAGCGTGCGACAGGACAAAGTTAGTGCGACAAAGAAAAATAGTTAAGCATCTTTAAAGTGTGAATGACAATATTTTAACACACACCATTAATACCATAAACTTTATAACAGATTTATGTAATATTTTGCAATGTAATAAATAATTCGCCGAAGTGTTCGTCACACTAGGAAGCTCTTTCAACTTTAATACGTCAACATGATCAGTACACATCCTTGAACTCCACAATTAATTGAGGCTCCAGTGTTATGAGTGGGTAATGTTTAAAATGTTAATTGAACACTTTGACGTCAAAGAAGAACAAGTTTCTTTATATAAGTGCTAAGGTTTTACCTAAAGCTAAGAGCACCGCAAAGTTGGAAAGGGCAAGTGACGCAAATTCGTGTATGAGACACGGCGACAAATTCATTTTGTATATATATTTCAAGCACATAATACATTTTTTTGGATACCCAACAACTTCAAAAAAAGAGGTCGAAGACGAACTATTCACTCAATGCTGAGGTTTGTTACTATGCTCAATAAGATCACATTTCACAATATTTGTATAGATTATCACTATATCGTTCTCACTGTACAACGGCACTGTTCAAATTATAAGCATTGTACTTATCATTAAATAAATAAAAAAGAAAAGTTAGGCAAATGCGAAGAATTCAAGATTTATCGGGTCGAATAGAAATTTGATAAGTTTCTGTACTGACTGCTTCGTTCCCTTCTAAGTCAATACGTTTTGAATGTGGGAAAGATTCGACGTTAATACAAACACATCATATTCCACCTTATGATGAATAGAACTACTAGCGGTTAATGTAAATACGCAATACCCAACGTGTTTAATCGTACCTCACCATTATAAATGCTTATCGCGTAACATCCGACGGCGGATTTACATCACAACCTTATTACAGGATCACTATAAATATACGTGGATTACAAATGATTGCATTAACTTAGCTATTGTTTTTCTTGCCTTCAGAAAATGATAATTTATGTTTGTACAATAACTATGATGGACACTCATAATTATATTAACTTAGGTTAAATACTATACTCTATACTATCTGCCTACCCCGTTAGGGACTCGGTGTGATGATTATGTGTGTGTGTGTGTGTGTGTTAAAGATATTTATTACAAATATATAATAAATACAGATATGATAACTCCCAAAATTTACGTAGTAACAACTTTTAATTCCACAAGAATGTAGATTTTGTATAAAACTAAATAAGAGCTTAAATTTTAACTTATTTTGCAAAGGCATACAAATGTCGTTTTCAATAATATTTAGTAAATAAAATTCCACAAGAATGTTGTCAACGAGTGAACAAAAGTAACGTTCGATACCTACCCAACCGACCTAAGGAGACGGGAACGAGAGAGCTATGTCAGAATTATACTTAATAAAACCCCTTTGTGGTCCCGTCCTTTGTGCATATAGGGGGGACTCAGAAATCTCTTGTGGAACGCACCAGTGCCCTTATGCACTTTGACTGAGCACGTCCCAAGGGCGAATAGCTTCGCCCCTAGCAAAACAATAGTATATTTTGCTAATGATGTCCAGGTAATAGGCAAGACTACGGTTCTAATGTTCGTAAGAAGTGATCTGACCGAGTGTGTAAAATCGGTAGCGATAGAGGTGATAAGTCTAGAAAACTGGTGCACTATTCTCTCTCGGCTCGACTTGGTGTGATGAAATGATAATTCTATTTTAAATAAAAATTAAACCCTAGGCAACTACTTAAACAGGGCCTCTGAAATGGGTATCATTAGAGAAGTGTATAATAAATAGTTTACATAACTAGGAGCCATGTTTACTATATGCCAATATAGACAATTCCATTGCTTAATATTAATCGCAATTCCTGATTATGGTTAGAGGTCAAATTTATTACAAAAAAAAACGACAAGATATGTTGAAATGACCGCGATTAAACTATGCACGTTTGTTAACTATCTGAATGTGTGTAATCGAATATCCGCTAATGTGTGTGCGACCGGCAAATAGTAACCGGGAAATTTGCACCCATTGGTTTCCGTTGAACTTGAAGAGTACCGTTGCAAAATTGAATTCCTAAAATGAATTCATCGTGAGAACAAGCGCCATCTACTCTCTCTGCCTACTTACTCCATGAAGAACTCGACATGATGATATATCCACTACCATTATCAGGTGTCCTACTAATGTTATATATGTGAATGTTTGTGTGTATGTTTGTTCTTCTTTCAAGCAAAAATACTGAACGGAATAGAATGATATTTTGGCATAGAGTTAGATAATTAATAGATGTATTAAAACAAGATACGTTTTACAAAAAAACTACCATAGAAAGGTAATTTAAGCGAGTTTAACCGCCGGGCTCAGCTAGTACAGAGTAAAGTTGAAAATATATTTTACCTCAATGTTGGTGTGAAGTGTAAATTATATACATATTAATATTAAGGAAAGCATGCTTTGTTGATTTTGGCCTACAAGAATGAATGACGAAAGATTAACGAAACAGATATAAAATGTGAAAGTGTGTGGAAGAAGACGCAGAGGAAGATAACGTTCCAAATACCTAGATCACATCGATCGGACCTTCAAGGATGGGAACGTCAAGAGTACTTGACGCCGGCAAACACGTATAAAGAGGCTGAAGAAAGTGAATGAAACAAGAAAGGTATACTTAGCGGCCGACTTACTATCTCCGCTTACCCCGGGACCCGGCGTCATGATATGTATGGAATTGAAAAAATAATTGTAACCATTTTACAGTGTTCTAAATGGTTTAATACTTGTAAGGGTTGTGACCCAATAATATTAACGCTATAATGAACTTGCTTATAATGTTATTAGTACGAAGCATGTTTAAGTTAATATATTTTCGTTGATTAAGCCGATATAGGTAACTATCGTTTAATTAACATGTTTCGCGCATTTCCTATAATAATAGGATATGAATTTTGATAGTGATTATATGTAATTATATAAAACGTATATTATATAAAGGACGCTAATATAGTTATAGATAACATTGAATACATTTACTCAATATATCTATGGCGGAAAGTGGGTGTAGGTATTACATATACACCTCTGCCTACCCCTTCGGGGACCCTTCTAGGAAGGCGTGCGGATATATTATTCATTATTTTTTGTTTCATTAGAACATGAAAATTGTATACAGTATCTTCGTGGGTAATGAGCTTATAATATTTCAATCAAACATTTTTTATAACACCAGAAATTAGCCTATGGTGCCACTCGCCTAAAAATTTGATTTAGGTCACGTTTTTTTAATCCGCTTAATCTTGGAAATTTTACTCTGCAGTTGTCGTCACCAAGACATTGTATTTCATGACCATTGATACAATTTTAGCTAAGCATTAACGGGTATATAATTAAATGTATATGTAAAATAAAAGCAGTTGAGTTATTTCTATGATTAGTTATTTACCAATGAAATAATCCGGTACAAACGGACAGAAAAGAAAAAGTATTTTTGGTAAAAAAAGGATATATCATTTAGAAAAAAGTGATATTGCAATTTTATAAGCAGGAACTTCTATTTAATTAATTAGCTAGTATTTATTAACTTATCTTTTATATACAACAAGAGTAGCAAACAAGCATATGGCCCACCTGATGGGAAGCGGTTACCGTAGCCTATTTACGCTCACGATACCGAAGTTTCACTTGCGCGTTGCCACTCTGTGTTTGGAGAGTTAAACAGTGTTGGCAGCAGAGGGATTACTCCCATGAAGCTCCCATGATTAGTCCCTATATTAAAAACAATCTTCCCCCTCCCCAAGGAGCTCATTACTGGAGACCTAATTCATCGCGCAGGAACACAACACAAAGTCTTCTATAAGGTGGAGGTTCTACCCAGTCGGGCTTTCTTGAATAACCAAGTGGATTGAAATATCCTCCTGTGCGACTCTGACTTCGGTAGTGTTTTGACAAAATTTAATAATACAAAATGAAATAATCAATTCGGATTTAATAAATTCAGCCTAGAACTTAACACGGGTCCGATCCCTTGGAGTAATATTAAAATTAAATATTCAGCTTCTGTCCCAAATCATTTAGCTCCAACCGTCTATTGGAGAGGTCGCGTCAATGTCCCAAATTGTCGCAGACTGAGGATCAGAAGAATTAATTCCATAGATAATAGGACGACTTGGCTTACTTGTATTTGTGTCGATACCTTATACTATATATTCAAATTACAGGTTTTAAACTAATGAGGTTTTAAAAAATTCTGATTACAGGTAATATGAACATAACACAACATACTCTAGTTGAATTACGACATTATTAGTTATTTAGGTACTGGAGCCGTGGTGGCCGAGTGGTTCGAGCAGTGGCCTGCGACGCAAAGGTCGCAAGTTCGAATCCCGACTGTACCAATGAGTTTTTCTAAAACTTAAGTACAGTGATTAGTCACACCACGAGCTTTACGGTGAAGGAAAACATCGAGAGGAAACCCGGCATACGTCTGAGAAGAAATTCAAAGGCGTATGTATGTATAGTCGTGCTTGAGTAACGGCGATGGACTCGCCATCTGTCACGTTGGCACCTAATATACCTCTGGCGGAAAGTGGGTGTGTGGGTATTACCTATACACCTCTGCCTACCCCTTCGGGGACCCTTGTGGGAAGGCGTGAGGATATATATATATATAGGTACTGGATTTTGTTACTACCTTAGTAACCCTGCACGCCTTCCCAGCAGAGCCCAAGACACACATGAATAACAGCCTTTTAGCGCTGGATCTATCACTTTAGCATCTAAATGTATCATTTAGATGCCAAAGGTATAGATAGTATATACCCGTATATTCTTTATCATACGTACATACTTTCCTTCTATATGGTGATTTCGTTTACCGTAAAGCTCATAGTGTGAAAAAGTATTCAAGGTCTCCTGATTATATATATAATAATATATCATCACGCCTTTCCACTAGGGTCTCCGAAGGGGTAGCCAGAGGTGAATAGGTAATCTTCAGATTCGTAACTGAAAACTAAATTTTACAGATTCTTGCTTCAGATAAATATAGTAATCTCGTGAATCAATTTTTCGTATGATCTAATTATAAGTAATTACTTCCAGGACAAACGACAAATAGTACAAAAATACATTTGCCGATGTAAAAGAAGACTGTCAATCAGCTTAATAGGCGATAATTGTTTAATCAGATAATTTGAAATTTTTGCAATGGCTTTAGGTTAGCCTGCGTGTAGTTATGTAAAGATGCAATTATATATAATTCAATTGTATAGTGTACGTTGCAATTATTGCAAAACTGCGGAAGAACGCACACCGTTAATATAAAACGGAGTCTAGTGTTTATTCATCGCAGCTAAAGAAAAGAGTTCCTGCAAATAATATCTCACAGACAGACTTAATTTTGCAGGCATTCTTTACCAGCCAACCTTGGAGTGACGCAGAGATAGAGATGGCAGTCTAAAAAGAAACATAACATTTTTGCTGAGTATAAAACCAAGTATCTTCCCACGGCCTGTACGCGTTTTAATGCGGTTTTAACAATAGATAGAGTGATTAAAGAGAAATATGTATGTGTATAGTTTCATATTATACTACTCAATATTCGACGGCCACCTGTCTGGAGTGGATAGTGCTCTTGCCTGCGCAACTTGAGGTCGCAGGCTCGGTTCCCGCTGAGGGCATTAATTTGTGTAATGAACACGATGTGTACCTTCATCTTGGATGTCCTATACATCTATCTATATAAGCAAATGTACCGTTGTCTAGTTACCATAACACAAGCTTTGCTTCATTTGAGGCTATATCAATAAGTGTGGAATATTCTCAAGGTATTTATTTATTTATTTTTTAAAGAGAGCGGTGTAATTTTATATTTAATTGAACGCGGATAAAACTGCTGGCTAAATGATAATTATAAATACCAATATCTAAAACCTTATTAAATACAATATAGGTACATTCGAATTTTATTCTGGTCACAAATATTACCTTGAAAATATGATCTGAAAAGTACAAGATCACTTCTTATTATAGTCCTAAAGCCGTATTACAAATTATTCCTTCCAATCTTATCCCGGTAGTAAAAAAGTTCACTCATTATGGTCCAACGCTATTTACTTACTTCAATTGTCTTGGTAGCCCAGTTCATGCTTCATAAAGCGCTCGACAATTTATCATGTTTTATTTTTGTCTAGACTAAAGCTATCTTTCAAAGATAAACGTTGAGTAATTAGAGACATTGCTATTCTTAAAACAGTATAAATGTACGTACATTTGTGTATGCATGCTTTATTAAATAATCACAATGAGAATTAAACACATTTACCTACTTCTAAATAATATTACGAACTACACTGTACATGTTAATACATAAAATGGACCAAATCTGTGTCACGCGGAACGGTGCTAAGAAGACTGGCGGCGTAACCACATTGTATGCTGATTTATACGTATGTATATATTTCTGCGAATTCTCTATTGGGAATTCAAATTTATACGAAAATTGTAATAAACAAATGACGGCTAATTTATACAGTGTAGTACTTAAGATCAACAAAATTATACAATTTCTCAAACAGCTTACCATTGAGAACAAACCACATTATCGATCTAACTTAACTAAATACAACGCAAGTAATTACAATACAAAGGCCTTTAAACAATAGTCACTATATGAATACGTCTAACAATAGCAGTTCCATCAAACATCAAATCTTTTGTCTTTGAATATTTAAAAAGCCCGATGAATTCGTACTGTTTTCTCATATTATAAAAAAGTATTGTACTGATTAAAAAAAAATATTCTCTGCGTGATAGATAACTCTCTCGTTTAGTATGCACTTAAATTGAAACAACCTGAGTTGCGTTACGATTTGGCACGCATATGTTACAATTGAAATATATGATACTGATCTAGTTTCATAGTACTGGAAAATCAATAGACGGCACAAAACAATCCCAGCTTTGTGAGTTAAAACAGGATTCACTCATAGCCCTACATGAGAGCCTTAGCTACTTATAAAGCAGCTTCTCAGGTAGATACAATGCCCCTTTTCATAGCTGAATTAACAGACTAACATTTTTCTGCAATTAGAGTAATGCCTCCATCTCACAGATCATTGAGACCATTTCAATGTCACATAAAGAAAAAATCATCACTACTTTAAAGCGATATTCCATTCAGCTTTAAGTGCTCTTGAGAGTCAAAACTCCACCTCTATGTCTAAATTAGGCATATAAACAATATGGAGAATTCTATATCTCACTTTTATGCTCATTCACAACAAACGTACAGTATAGTGATTAGTCATACCACGAACTTTACGGTGAAGGAAAACATCGTGAGGAAACTTGCATACGTCTGAGAAGCAATTCAAAGGCGTGTGTATAGTCGTGCTTGAGTAACGACGATGGACTCGCCATCTGTCACGTTGACACCTAAATATATCTCTGGCGGGAAATGGGTGTGTGGGATATAACGTTGAGTCACCATAAAGCTTTATAATCCTCTGGTTTAGCGCGTTTAGATACATCTAATTTATAAAATTAAGTCAAGTATCAGATCGATATTTTCCAGGTAGTTGGAACGTAGTCTCCCTCTGCCTCTTCTTGCAAACACTTTCGCTTTGTTGCTGGTTCGCCAACCTTTCTTTACTCATGATGATATATATGTGTATAAACTTTTATATTTTTATGAGTAAATATGTTATCTATGAGATAGACTACGCACCCAATCAATATAACATCTAATCTAAGCCTACAAATATATATCGTGTAACGTTAAAAGTAATAATATATTTCTAAGTATTTTACGTACTTTTGGATATAAGAAAAGAGCTTTTTAAATTTATCTGACAAAATTGTACAAGCTATTATCGGATTTGCGTGAAGAAATACTGCTTATACAAGTTCAGCATTGGACTGAAAGCTCTCAGAACGAAAAAGTGGAAAAACACATTTTGTTCGAACCAGTGAACTTTCAGATTTAGGATTAAGGTATAACAAATTGATGAGCAATAAAATACTATATTGACTCTATGAAATTGAATCTCAGCTTCTAGAATGACAAGCCTACTACTCTGTTGGGAACGAAGTAAAAAAATAGAGCCGTGGTGGCCGAGTGGTTCGAGCAGTTGTTCGAGCAAGTTCGAATCCCGACAGTACCAATGAGTTTTTCTGAACTTAAGATTATGTCGTGTTACTACAATATAACCTTAGCGTGCCTTTCACTCGTAAAAAGTTCTAATGTATTTAAATTTGGAACGTGACCGTACGGCAGCTGTTTAAAGTATATATATATATATATATATATATTTTTTTTTTTTTTTTGTATTGTCTCTCGTAGCGTGAGTTCCGGGAACTTTTGCTACTTAACCGGTCAATGGCGAGACCTAGGCCTCCAGCCAGGCACTTTATTTCTAAGCAACACAGCTAAGGGCACCCCCTGTGGGGTACGAACCTCGGCTTAGGGCGTTGCTGGATCGCGAGCAAGGGAGCTGGGCTGGACTGGTAATTTTATTTAAATATTATTTGAGGGCGGGATTTGCGCGTCAGGCTCGGCGCGGGCCGGCGTTTGCGGCGGGGGTCGGGGGGGAACATTACGGCTTATTCGCGTCGAGCCTCGTCGGCGAGGACGGAACAGTGGTCGGTTTTGTGTAGTGTTGGTATGTTTTTGTCGGGCGTCCTGGAGGACCGTTATGTCGTCATCCGGTTCGATGACGGCATGTCTTGGACGCCTTATCTTCGAGATAAGGGAAGGAGTGTATCGGGCGGCCGATACGACGAGGGGGTTGGGGTGATTTACAGCAGAATCGAAATGACGTTTGGACAGTTTTTTCAAAAACTGTTTTATAGTGGGGACTTTGAGGTCAACGTGGAGTTGACTATTACGCATGTACCACGGGGCACCTGTGGCTCTCCGGAGAAACCGGCTTTGGAGCACTTGCAAGGGGTTAAGTGTTGACTTGCTAGTGTGTGCGAACACTACACCCGCGTATGTCATGATTGGTCGAATGCACGTCGTGTAAATCCTCACCTTGGAGTATATATATATATCATCATGCCTTCCCACATGGGTACCCGGGTAGGTAGTGGTCTATAGGTAGTACCCACACAACGTTTTTTAATGTTATTTTTTTTAGATACTTACCGAGTATGCGTGTGATATCAAAATGGCAAATACAATAGTACTGCACGTTTGTCGCATCTTGCCTGAAACAAAAACAAACAACCGTTTAAATCGATATATGTAAATATGTAAACACGATGTAGCTTACAGCAAATAAAACTTTTTTCATCTTTTTGTAAATAGTAACTGATATATTCACTGTTTACAAAATAACTATTCAGGTAATAAACATGTAAATTTTTTAACGTCATCACATTTCGGACTAGTGTTTTTTCGAAACTTTTTTTTTTTTTTGTATTGTCTCTCGTAGCGTTAGTTCCGGGAACTTTTGCTACTTAACCGGTCAATGACTTTTTTCGAAACTTTTTTAACTTTTAACTTGACTAGGAGAGGATGCTTAGGAGGCGGGCTTAGTGAGATTTTACTATCTAACCGGCCGTCTTCTGTGCAGACTTGGCAGATTATCAACTAGAATACACTGACACTTTACTGCACTTTGCCTCTTACAAATATAATGTCACATCCTTGTACATATATATTATCACGCCGGGTCCCTCGCGGGTGAGGCAGAGTGCTCGACTTCCCTCTCAATTGTCATTTGAAAAGATTAACCATGGAGTTTCTTGCCGATTCTTCTCCATGGAAACGACCAACCCGAACCGTGCACCTTTTTCGATGTTTTATAAGTGCCTATCTAATTCTCACGCAGATAATATTAATAAACCACAAGCCAATTTTCCATCCATAAACACTTTAAGCGGCACCTATATGCTATCGTACGAAGAAGAATTAGATTCTCAGAAGAATTAGATCTGGCCGCTTCTTTCATAATAAGCTCCGAGTTTTTACAAAGGCCTATCCAATTCAGTCTATTTTTTTATTAAAGTGAAATGGGTTCAACTTAATAATATTTTGTTATACCTACTACACCCTACATTATCATCTGCCTACCCTTTCGGGGACCCTTGTGGGAAGGCGTGAGGATATTTATTTTTATTTATTTTATTATCAGTTAGCCGTGGTGGCCGAGTGGTTCGAGCAGTTGCCTGCGACGCAAAGGTCGCAAGTTCGAATCCCGTCTGTACCAATGAGTTTTTCTGAACTTAAGTACAGTGATTAGTTTCCTCTCGATGTTTTCCTTCACTGTAAAGCTCGTGGTGTGACTAATCACTGTACTGAAAAACTCATTGGTACAGTCGGGATTCGAACTTGCGATCTTTGTGTCGCAGTCAACTTATCGAACTACTCGGCTACAACGGCTTCTGATATAATATTACATATGAATATTGAAATAACATTATTCAAGTGAAGAATTTGATATTCAATTACATATAAATATAAGACTCGCAGTACTCGTAAATAACTAACAAATGCCTAATAAATTGTCGGAGAGTATTCTTCTCACCAATCCCCTTGTCTAAGGGCAGGCTCATTGTAAATTCCAAGAATTTCAATAAATACAACACAAATAACGCCCGTGTGGCAGGTCGAGAATTCCCACAAATATCTCCAATATCCTCTTTACAAAATATCAACGTCGTTAATTGTATATATTAATATAGGTACGAATCTCAAATACAATTAATGTTTTTCATGGGACCAGCGCGGGAATGACTACGATTTCCTACTATACGCAAAAACAGGATGACTACAAAATATTTCTTTTTGTGGAAATGGAAGCGTGTTGTTTGAAATAATATCGTTCATTTATATTTGTACAAATTTGTGTTTGTGCGTTGTTTGGTTTCAAAAATATTCGTGATTATAGAGAAACTGTGCGTAAAAATCTTTCAAGAGCTATTTTTATTAATAGGGCTAAAGGGACGATAAAATGACATTACAAGATATGTAATAAGTAAAAACACATATAATAATTTACATACATACATACATACATATCATCACGCCAAGTCCCTAACGGGGTAGGCAGAGAGTATAGAGCGCCAGTTCTCTCTAGACTTACATACCTCTTTCGCTTCGTCCACATTCATCAGTCTCTTCATACATGCTCGTCGGTTTCGAGTACTCTTAACGTTCCCGTCCTTGAGAGTCCGATCTATTTGATCCAGGTAGTTGGAACGTGGCCTTCCTCTGCCTCTTCTTGCACACACTTTTGCTTTGTATATCTGTTTCGTCAATCTTTCTTCACTCATCCTTTCTATGTGTCCAAACCAACGTAACATGCCTTTCTTCATCTTTACAATCACGCCCTCATTCACGCCAGTTGATTTGCGAATCTCTTCATTGCGGATTCGATCTAATATCGTTACGCCGCACATTTTTCGAAGAGATCGCATCTCGACTGCATTCAAGCTATTTTCATACTTCCTCTGACATACCCAGGATTCGCTGCCATACAATAAGGTAGGTACCAATATCGCGTTGTGGACAGCAACTCGAGCATTCTTGCTCAGACTTTTACTGCCCATCAACGCCGACATGGCTCCGTTCACCTTATTTCCGGCAGTTATCCTTCTTTCAATATCTTTTTCATACTTTTCATCTCGTGTGAACATGCTTCCAAGATATACAAATTCATTCACTTGCTCTAGAATTTGCCCATTTACCGATATTGCACACTCGGTCACTTGTTATAAAAAGAAAAATATATATTCATACCTTCCCACTAAAGCCCTCAAACGGGTAGGAAGATATTAGAGATATTACCCCGGGGAGAAGAGGATGTGGCTAAGCCTGTCTGTCTACCGTTTCGGAAAGGCGTGAAGATATATTAGATTTATAAAACTGTCTTGAAAAATCCAGATCGAGAGATTACATACACGTGTCGAAGAACATGAGTGTGCCTATTGCAATTTGTTGATTGCCAAACAGCCACTAGAACGTAGCGTCGGTAAATAAATATCGTTCAAGAGGAAAGATTAGTATAAAATGACGTAAAGCAAAGTGAAAGTCAACATCTGATATCTTTCGTCACCAACATTGATGTAATCTTTGAAATGCCTTGTCTGTGGACAATTGTTTTATTCGCAGCAATGTACATTTATTGATCATATGATATTATCAGATCTACAAGTACATATCTACGTCATTTGCTGGCATTTTTATTTAACCCCAACTCGCAAGAGCCTCCGAAAGATAACTGCATGTAATTATCATAATATGTTCCCAATAATTAAAAGGCCGTGGTGGCCGAGTGGTTCGAGCAGTTGCCTGCGACGCAAAGGTCGCAAGTTCGAATCCCGACTGTACCAATGAGTTTTTCTGAACTTAAGTGCAGTGATTAGTCACACCACGAGCTTTACGGTGAAGGAAAACATCGTGAGGAAACCTGCATACGTCTGAGAAGAAATTCAAAGGCGTATGTATAGTCGTGCTTGAGTAACGGCGATGGACTCGCCATCTGTCACGTTGGCACCTAATATACCTCTGGCGGAAAGTGGGTGTGTGGGTATTACCTATACACCTCTGCCTACCCCTTCGGGGACCCTTGTGGGAAGGCGTGAGGATATATATATAATTAAAGTAGGTAAATAATATATTTTAAAACTTAAAATTGCATAAGCTTTCTCACGATTTTTTCATTCACCATAATGCTCGTGATGTGATAAATCACTGTACAGATATCCCAAACAAACTCATTGGTATTGACCACCGGAGTCTGCATTTTTACATGCAATTACTAGAACTGCTCAGTCACCATGGCCGATTATATAAATTAAGGAGACGTAATTGAAAAAGTACTGGGTGATAGAAATTCTAGTAAAATTAGGCAATATGAGCAAGCAATCCAATATAGAAGCGCATCTAGACGCCTTTCTTAGTACAACCATTATAATTGAATAGGTGTATTTTTCATCCTATTATTATTACTATTTCTTCTCAATATTTTGTGTAAATACATGTTATAAGGTTATAAGCATAGTAAATTTACACTTATTAAGTTGTATCAAACATTAAAGGTATTTTACCTACACAATCAATATATACATGTATACTGCATGTATACTGTTTATGGAATGAGTAAATACAGGGTTCTATTAGCATTCCTTTTACTTACCAATCCTACCGGATAGAATTATAAATAATGCCGACATTACTTTAATTGAGTACCGCAATAAAATAAATGAGGTAAATTATGTATTTACTAAGGCTTTTTTGAAGCAAAAGGTTAAGTATGAGTTAATTATAAGTAAGCCTATATATCTACACCATTAGATAAAATCATCAATTAGTCCTGAAATTTTACCAGAAACATTTCTTAATTAACTTGCGCAATCACCAAGTTTTAGATCTTTAACGGTTGTCACGATTTCCGTGTTATATAAAACCTTTAAATAAATACTGAGCACATTATTGAGCGGGTATCGAAATGCATTCGATCTTCATTGTGTGTGTTTATATGTAATATATGTATCTTACCTATTTAAAAAAATCTCTAAAAGTCTAAAAAAGAATATAAAAAAATACAGCTCTACGTTGCACAGGAGAAGAATGCAAGGCTAATTTCGTGCAATAAATGCGTTTGAAATTAATACCAGCCCGCACTAAGCAAAGCCTGTCTGACACGTTTTGGTCACGTGCCTCTGAGCTGCCACTCACGTAAGGCTTTAAAATTATTTTCAGACGCAGTTTTCGGACGTTGATCTAACTAGAAGTATTATGCTCGCAGGCACCTGAGCTACAGGCTGTTATGGCTCATATAGTGTAAGAACACATTTTAAGTCTCATAGACCTTATTACCATTATTATAAATTTGACGGCCGTCTGGTCTAGTGGTTAGAGCTCCTGACTGCGACACTTGAGGTCGTGGGTTCGAATCCCTCTGAGGGCAGATATTTGTGTGATGAACATGATTTGTATTTGTACCTTAGTCTTCGATTTCCTATGTATTTATGTATATATCTATCTATTTAAGTGGATAAATATATCGTCATCTAGTTACCATAACACAAGCTTTGCTTAATTTGGGACTAGGTAAATTTGTGTGTTTTTTTTTTATTTTTTGTATTGTCTCTCGTAGCGTGAGTTCCGGGAACTTTTGCTACTTAACCGGTCAATGGCGAGACCTAGGCCTCCAGCCAGGCACTTTATTTTTAAGCAACACAGCCTAAGGGCACCCCCTGTGGGGTACGAACCTCGGCTTAGGGCGTTGCTGGATCGCGAGCAAGGGAGCTGGGCTGGACTGGTCATTTTATTTAAATATTATTTGGGGGCAGGATTTACGCGTCTGGCTCGGCGCGGGCCGGCGTTTGCGGCGGAGGTCGGGGGGGAATATTACGGCTTATTCGCGTCGAGCCTCGCCGGCGAGGACGGAACAGTGGTCGGTTGTGTGTAGTGTTGGTATGTTTTTGTCGGGCGTCCTGGAGGACCGTTATGTCGTCATCCGGTTCGATGACGGCATGTCTTGGACGCCTTATTTTCGAGATAAGGGAAGGAGTGTATCGGGCGGCCGATACGACGAGGGGGTTGGGGTGATTTACAGCAGAATCGAAATGACGTTTGGACAGTTTTTTCAAAAACTCTTTTATAGTGGGGACTTTGAGGTCAACGTGGAGTTGACTATTACGCATGTACCACGGGGCACCTGTGGCTCTCCGGAGAAACCGGCTTTGGAGCACTTGCAGGGGGTTAAGTGTTGACTTGCTAGTGTGTGCGAACACTACACCCGCATATGTCATGATTGGTCGAATGCACGTTGTGTAAATCCTCACCTTGGATTTCAATGAGAGTTTACTTCGTGCATTCAACATGCTGTGAAGTCTACCGAGCGCGAAGGCGGCTCGCGCGCGTACCGCCTTTACGTGGTGACGGAAAGAAAGGCGTTGATCGAGGATCACACCCAGGTATTTGGCTTTTTCTTCCCAAGGAATGGGTTTGCCGAAGAGGGTGATGGGGGCTACCCGTGGGCGTTCGAGGCCTTTCCAGAATAGAATGGCTGCGCTTTTGGTGGGGTTCACTTCAATTCTCCACTTCCGGAACCACCGCCCCAGGGCTGTGACCGCGGTTTGGAGGTTGTCGTGAATTCCCTCGGGAGTTCTACCTTTGTAGTAGATAGCCGTATCATCGGCGAATAGAGCGCTTTTAACTCGTCTATGGAGGGGAATGTCGCTAGTATAAAGCGTGAATAGGAGTGGCGAGAGCACTGAGCCTTGCGGGACTCCTGCTCGTATGGGATGGGGGGAAGAGAGTGTGCCCTCGACTCTGTAGCGGAAGGAGCGGTTCGACAAAAAGTCCCGTACTATGCGTACTAGACGGTCCGGCACGCCCAACTGGTACAGCTTGTATATTAAGCCGTTGTGCCAGACCTTGTCGAATGCCTTCGCCACGTCGAAGAGGAGCATACCCGTGGTATAACCGAGTTGGAAGCCGCTACTGACGTCTTCCACTATACGGTGGACTTGTTGGATACAGGAGTGTTTGGTTCGAAAACCGAACTGCTGGTCAGGTATGACTTTCTTAGAGTCTGCAAAACTCTTTAATCTATTGTAGATAAGTCTCTCGTAAATCTTGCCAAGGACGTTGAGGAGACTGATGGGGCGATAACTGGAGGCTTCGGTCTTGGGTTTCCCTGGCTTGGGAATACCTATGACCGTTGCACTTTTCCAGGATTGGGGGAAGAAGTTGTTGCTCAGTGCTGCATTGAAGATGGCAGTGAGCAAAACTATAAGATAAGATGAGAAGAGTTTGATAACTCTATTAGCGATCCCGTCGGGGCCTGGGGCTTTCCTGGGGTGGAGATCCTTGATCACTTTCCGGACTTCGTCGACCGTGATCGGGGCGATGGGGTGGTCTGGGTCCTCGGAGGGTGGGTGTGATAGTTTGCTTTCGACCTCGGCATCCACCTTATTGAGATGGCGCGGATCTACCGGCAAGGTACTGGGCGTACATTGAGCCTCGAGACTGTCGGCCAGGCACTCGGACTTCTCGTCGTCGTCAAAGGCGGGCCCTTGATTTGGACGAGTGAGTGGAGGCATGGACGAGATTTTATCCGATTTGAGTTTTCGTTGGAGATGCCAGAGGGCCAAGTGACTTGGTTCAAGTTCCCCTAGGAACTTGTTCCAGCGAGCGTCTCGCAGGTCTTACATGCGGTATCTCAGCTTGCGCTGGAGTGACCTCAGAAAGGTGCGGTTCGCTTCAGTCGGGTGAGCTCTATGGGCTCGGAGGGCGGCGTTCTTTTCCGTCACCAGTTCACGCACGTCGTCGGGAAGTTTCCAGCGATGGTCTTCCATCACCGGAACTTGTCGTGAACAGGCGTCCACGGCTGACTGTACGTGAGCTGTGAGGGAATCGACCGCCTTTTGAGTGTCGGCTGCCGACTCTATGAGGGGCGGGATACTATCTAAGTGAACAGATGAAGAGGGGGAGGAAGTGGGCTGGACCGCCTGTGGTCTACGCGGGGGAGTAGCAGCCTGGGGCTGGGGCTGTTGAGGTTTGGCGGTGGAGAGCGACGGCAGAGGTGTAATCTGCGGGCTCGGGGCCGCTGAGGGGACAGGGGGGGACGCTTGTGGGAGGGGTGGAAAGTCCCTCGGAGGGAGGGCCCTCCACGGGGAAGGTCGAAGTGGGGCGGGTTGCGCGGGGGGGGCGTTACGCCATTCGCGGGCCGCTGCCCTCTTGACCACGACCGATCTGGGTTTGGGGGCTTTAGGGCAGCCCCTGTAATTGGCCGGGTGGCCTTCCTGGCGGTATAGCACGCAGCTCGGGGGTGAGTCAGCGAGAGTGTGGTCCTTAGGGCGAGAGCAATCGCTCGTCCCATGGTCTCCCAGGCACTTGACGCACCTGGGTTTTGCGTTACAGTTACGCGATGCATGACCGTATAGTTGGCAGTTGTGACACTGCCCTATAGGACCGCCTTTGTGGGGGGTTTCAACCCTTATGCCAGACAGGTGGCATAGAGTTTTTATTTTGAAGACGGCTTTGCCGTCGGTGGAGTTCTCGCAGATGGCGAGGACCATGTTAAATGCCTCTCCGGCATTTGGACGTTGCATGCGGTGCACCTCCTTCACCGCGACATTCTGAGCCTTCAGATCTTCTTTTATTGACTCAGTGTCAATTTCTCGCGGGACGCCACGGATGACGACCCGGAGTGAACGGTCCTCCGGCAGGTCATAAGTATGGTATTCCACACTTCTGGCCTGCAGGAGCTTGGTGAAAGCTCGGAATTCGGTCGAATTTGGGAGGTGCACCTTAATTCCTTCGGCTGTGGAAGTAGCACGGGTGAAGTTGATTTTGTTGGTTTTACACCAACCGGAGATTTCCGTCCACTTGGACTTAGTGTGGACGAATATGGGGGGGCAAGAGCGCTCCTTCGTCGAGGAAGGCCGCGTAGGTCGCGGGACGGGGGAGAGCCAGCTAGCCTGAGTGGCTTCGGCTTCCGGAGAGGCGATGGGGGCGGGGGAAGGGGGTGCCGGGGAGGGGGATGCCGGGGAGGACTGTGCGGAGGGCACGGGCACGGTTTTGGGGGCTTTAGTCGGGGGGGAAGGTGAGGTTGAGGCCTCCTTCTTTTTAGCGCGTCTGGCGCGCTTCTTGGAGCCCGTGACGGGCGTGAATTCGTCCGAGGAACCCTCGGACGACTCAGATTGAAGTGACTCCATTTCGGAGTCTACGATGACAGAGTCGGGGGACAGGGGGGAGTCTTGAGACTTGTTGGCCTCATTGGTGACGTCAATGATAGCGCTCTTGTCGAGCGCTGCTGTTGCGTCGGCAGTGGAAGTACCCGCGATTACGTCGCGGGTGAATTCGTCAAATTGACGTCGGAGGGTGGGCACGGCTTCTAAGAGCCGCGCGAGAAATGCCACTGAGGCTTGGGGGTCCATACTTATGGACATGACTTTGGGCGAGGGAAACGTGTTTCGGGGCGCGGTCGCCCAGGGGAAGAAACACGCAAAGAAACCCCTGGTGACTTAAACGTTAGGAGACCGATCCCCGGGGGGTTGACCCGGGGGTGTGTACTGAACCCTCCCTGTCGGGTGTAGACAGGGAGGTGAGTGTGCCTATGGTGTAAGCTTGTATTCCCGCTGCCAGTCTTATTGTGCAGCGGGTTCCTGACTGTTCCGGTGTAGAGAGCACTAGTCCGTGGACAGTGCCCAAACTAACACCGGAGGATAGGAGGTAAGGGATAGGAAGGGTGGGCGGTGGGTGATAACCAGGCGCGACTAGGGTAGACCCCAAGGCCGGTGAACCTGGTCCCGTCCGTTTGTAGCCTTACCCTGAAGGGGCAAGGCTAAGAGCGCAACGGGTGAGCGCCCCACTCGGTTCGTTGGCACCGTTTGGTTTCCACCGAGTGACCACGAAACTGTGAATTTTCCCAGAAGGGGACAAATATAATTGTCGAGAAACAAGAATTGTGATTGTTGTTGCCTTGAAAAAGGCGACCAACAATTACCACGTGCGGCTAACCCGTGGCGATTTGCGGGTGTGGCTTCTGCCGGTCGTAGCGGGCGCAGAGCGCGGGAGCGGTGGGAGCACACGTCTGCTCGGTACGGCGGCCGGAGCGAGAAAATCGTAAATTTGTTTGGAATTGTCCCAGGTATTTATTTATTTATTAGAAATACAAATTAATCCAATTTAAAAAATAGTTGTGCTTTATATAGCCGGCTTATTATGCAAGGAAGCCAATCATGAACAGAATAGAATTTTTATTAGCGTGATGCATAAGACTATGTGTTATCATGTTATTACCCAAGAGAGCGGATAATCAGATTTAAGACGATGAAACCGCGAAGCATAACTAATGTTTATATATATAATTCTTCAGTGCGTAGGTATGTGACTGAACTCCTCTTAAACAGCAGGACAGCTAGTTTTCTTATAAAAAAAATATATATAATATAATATAATATAAATATATATATAATAAAGAGCATAATAAGCTGAAAAAGAGCTTTCGAAGTTCAAGATTGATTCAAAACTGTTAGAATAGATCTCCTCTGGCTCTCGTAAGAAGCAGACGTGTACCAATTTCGTTTTAAAATATTAAAATTATAAATTACCATACAAAGCAAAGTAATCTTTGTGATTCAAGTGTCAAAGTTGATTTACGTATAACAAGTGCAACTACTTAATACATTATTATCAAGCAAGTTCGCTCGGGTAAAGAGATCAGCATATATTTCCGTCCTTCTCCCGCCTGCTTCGCCACGAATATGCAAAGAACGCCGCCTCGTAACTCATTGATAAGCGGTAGCGAGAACACTAGCGGGTCGGCACCAAATTTAACAACTTGTGGAAATGCTGAAAACTACATCAATCTCATTCCAAGGAAGAGGAAGGAACGTTCAGAAGATAATGAGTTTAAAATGGATTTTTCAAGTTTCCGAACAGATATAATGAACCTTTTAAACGACTTCGGAAAAACACAAAAAGAAAATCTTACTATGATACGTGAAGAAATATCAGAGATCAAGAACGAAATGATATTAATCAAATCTGCGACAGAAATGTTTACAAAAAAATTCGAAGACATAAATACCGAATTAGAGAGTATAAAATGCAACATAACGTCAACTCAAGCGAAAATACATGACGTCGAAAATGAAATAATGTTATTAAATACAAAACAGGAAACAGGGATGTCGCCACACAAATCGCCTCAGCTTACACACGAAGCCCTCATCCTCGAGCTAAAAGACCGTTGCGACCGGGAGAAAAATATAGTGATTGTGGGTATTTCCGAAAAAAATGACAAAGATTTTAAATCTCGTCAAACATATGATAACAACGAAGTTATGTTAATATTGACCTCGTTAAATACGGAATGCCCAAAGCCTATAAAAACTATGAGACTTGGGAAATATTCTCCCACTAAGAGCCGTCCGTTAAAACTATTCTTTAATAGTTCAGATACACCAAAATATTTGCTACGGAACAAAAAGTCTCTACCTGAGAACGTACATATGTATGCCGACCAAACTCCTACTCAAATGAAATATCTGCAATCTTTGCAGGAAGAGTTAAACAGACGTAAAGAAAACGGTGAGCAGGATCTTATAATTAAATATATTAAAGGAATACCAACAATAACTACTAGCAAGCAAAATAAAAAAAACTGATAACTACCGCACTACAAAATAAAAAAGATAAATATATATCAGACAGACTAACACATCAGATTGTTGCAGCATATGAAGACATTCCACTACACCCATCGTCATTAAGGTTTTTATATGCCAATCTGCGAAGTATACGAACGGAGGGCAAATTTGACGAGATCAAATGCATAATTACCGATGTCTGTGCGACAATACATATACTAATATTTACAGAAACATGGATTACTTCTGATGACGAGGCTAAGCTATATCAGTTACCAAACTATAAGCACGTATATAATTATAGGCAGGAATCTAGGGGCGGCGGAGTGTCTATATACATACATAATAGTATCCAGTTCGAGGTAACGGAAGATTTGTCACAAAATGGGAATCACTACCTGTGGATACACATTGATAAACTTAATTTAAATATTGGTGGAATATACAAACCAGGTTCCACAGATATTAGCAGTTTTATAAATATATATTCGAAGCAACTAGAGTGTCGACGGAGATCGATAGTTTTCGGCGACTTCAATATGGACCTACTTAACAAAGATAATCAGACTAAGGAATATATAAAGGAAACAAAGGAAAATGGATACGAGATATTAAACAAAGTTAGCAGATTGCATAGCACTCGGGAAACCAGTACTACCAACACAATCCTTGATCATATATGTACCAATTTGAACAATCACTCATTTAGTTTGTCCTTAATTGACTCGTCTCTGTCTGACCACAAGCAAATCTTTTTGGAAATTGGGAAGCTAGCACCGAAAGTAAATAAACGAATACATTATATGGCGGTGGACTATGAAAAACTATACAGAAATGCCTCAACAGCTAGTTATGACAATGACAGACATGATTACGAATATCTGGAAAACTTTGTGCGTAAGCAAGTTGATGATAGCAAAGTAGAAAAAACTAAATATTTTAATCCGTTAAGGGAAGACTGGATAAATAAAAATATAACTAATGGCATAACTTCCAGGAATAGTTTATGGCAACGGACGAAATTAAAGCCATGGGACTCTGATCTTAAAAATAAATTCTTACAAGAACAATCAAGGATAAAAAAGCTCATAAAAAGACAGAGAAATGATTATTATTGTAAATTGTTTCATAGTACTTACAGTGACCCTAAAAAAATGTGGAAACTATTAAAAGACCTAGCTTTAAGTAATGTTCAAGTCAGCTGTGCTCCTCCCAAACTAGTATCAAGTTCAGGAACACCAATCGAGGAAGGAAATGCCATATGTGAGTCATTTAATTCGTTCTTTTCATCTATTGGGGCAGATCTTGCCAACCAAATACATCCTATGTATCATGAAAGCGATGACACCGTATTAATTAAACAGTCCTATAGCTTTCACGGCACACATTTAACTATGTTTACACCATGCACTACGAACGAAATATCAAAAATTATTGACGACCTTGACACTAATACAAGCGCTGGCATAGACGGGATAAGTACCAAAGCAATCAAACTCCTAAAAAATGTTATTATTGATAAGTTAACAAACTGCATTAACATGTGCTTATCACAAGGAACATTCCCAGATTCGCTAAAAATTGCTAAAGTCAGTCCAATCTATAAGTCAGGAGCAAAAACCGATATGAATAATTATAGACCGGTATCAGTTTTATCAGTTATATCGAAAATATTTGAACGTGTTTTATACAATAGACTAAATGCCCATTTAACGGAGAATAACTATTTGATTGATGAACAGTATGGTTTCCGCTCCAAGTCAAGTACTCTCACAGCGGCTATAGATTTGATTACACAGATAAAGACTCATATTGACAAAAAGAGCTTAGCTTTGGGTATCTTCATAGACTTAAAAAAAGCCTTTGATACGGTTAGCCATAAAAAACTAATACTAAAACTTAAACAAGCAGGGGTCTCCGGTACAGCTCTAAATATGTTTTCATCATATCTAAGAAATAGAAAACAAATCGTTAAATTAGATAACAACAACTTCAGCAGCTCCTTACAAGACGTGACCTATGGAATTCCGCAAGGATCGATCGTTGGACCTTTGATGTTTTTGATTTATGTCAATAATATAAACAAAATTGGTCTCAACGGGAGCCTCACACTATATGCGGACGATACTTGTCTGTTTTATTATGGCAAGAGTATCGACACCATTGTAAGGGAAGCGCAGGCAGACCTAAATACACTACATGAATGGCTAAAATATAATCTACTCACGATAAACACAGCAAAAACATCTTATATGTTGTTTGCTGCCAAAAACAAACAGATTCCTGACTTTACCCCACTCACCTTAGATAATGTGCTAATACACCGATCGCAACAAGAAAAGTACCTGGGTCTCTGGATTGATGATAAATTAACCTGGACGACGCATATCGAGCATATTAATACTAAACTCACCTCAACACTAGGAGCCTTACGAAAGACTACAAATTGCTTACCTAGAAAAATTCACAATATTGTTTATAACACTCTTGTAAAATCGCACCTAGAATACTTAATTGAAATTTGGGGATGTGCATCCCCAACAAACTTAATTTCACTACAGAGAACACAAAACAAAATTATCAAAGTACTGTTTCACTACGATCGCTTAACACCCACACAACAACTATACAAAAAAACCAATTTACTAAACATACAACAACTTTATAGATACAACACTTGCATGCTAGTCAAAAAACTAACCACCGGCTCCATTAAATCAAATATCTCATTACCAAAAAAAGTATATACACATAATCTTCGTAACAAACATAAGCTACAGCTTGGCAGCAGTCATCGCACTAACTATGGCAAGAAAACGATACTGTTTGAAGGAGTACAGCTGTACAATCAGTTACCCAATGATATTAAAAGTTGTGAGGATATTAGACATTTCAAAAATAGATTGAAGCAATATATGTATAAGTTTGTCAAATTATAAGGATTTAGTAACGATAGCCAGAGTAAAATTATGTCATTAAAATTAAGAAATTGTTAATCCAAATCTCATTGTAATTGAACTTATGTAAGTTTTTATGAGAATAAATTCTATAAACCTAGAAAGTTACATTACTGACTAGCTGTGCCTGCGACTTTGTCCGCGTGGAATTTAACGAAAAAATATTGTTCAACTTCAACAAAAAAAGTAGACAAAGTTACTCCTTTTTACATCAGCTGTAAGCAGTGAAATCTGAAATTGGTATATGTATGGTGTATACATTCATTTGTATGTATTTAGTAAAACTTGTTATTTTTATATTACAAACAGACACTCCAATTGTATTTATTTGTATAGATATACATTAAATCAGTACTTAAACCGCAGCTAAGTATTTCCACTCCCGATGTAACTACATATGCGTACATCAGATCCATTTATTGGCATGAAAAGACGATATACGCAGAATGACTCAGCGTAATCACAATGCTAATTACACTCATTTGTGTCTATTTCAATTACAATTAGGTTCGTAATCCCTAATTATAATTAAGCCGGGATTAGATTATGTTCCGGTTTGTGTGTAAATGGTGAGTAATGCAATGTGAAATTGATCATTTGTATAATAGATACTTATATTTAACTAAGCATTTGTGTTTAGAACATCGATTTTGTAATTTGTGCATATTGATGGTAGATCCGTTCTATATTTGAGGGAACAGCATTGAATTAAATATCATTAAGCTCACCAGCAAATGGTTGTTTCCTAATAGTCATTTCCATGAAAATCAGACGGGTTCCAATACTCTAATGCAAATAGACAATTATTAATTGTATAAGCATTACACGGAGTGGCATAACTATCGGGAAATCATCACTAAAATTTTGCTTTATTAATTTATATATACGAATTATATACTTGAATTGATAGTTGGTAATACTTTTACTTAGCACAAATATCTACCCTCAATGGGGTTCAAACCGCGACTTTTAATTTGGTAGACAAGAAGACTGTCAAACATAAGCGGAATATCGATTTACTATTTCCATGTTATTGAGAAAACCTCGCAATCAAATATGAGATTAGTATAGTATATATATATATATATATTTCTTGACTCCATCTTGTCGGCTTCTGTACTTTACTCTATTTAATTGCCTTAATTAATAATCATTCGACGTAGGTGTACCTATTTATTAATCATATGCTCCATACGCCACGTCCTCGTGCATATTACCATGACAGCAAAATTAATTAAATTAATGTATGTTTTTAATTAAATTAATGTTTAATGTATATACATTTACTTATTTTATGACTGCACACTCGCATGTGTCCCCGATGTAAAAGGTGCAAAAGACACTTCTCTCGTCCGAGAATATAAATTGATATTCAGAGCTCTTCGTGACGAATGGCGAGTAAGTCGGCGTCTTACAAGCACAACTCCACGTACGTGTTTGAATTTTTTTCAGATATGTATGTAAATTTAAGCTTATTCATGATTAATTTCATCTTCTTAAACTGCGTAAGATTCAGATGTTTCATCAAATTTTCAATTCATACGAACTTGTAAGCACCCAATCTTTTCAATTTTATAAATAACCATTATCCCTAAGACTGCGCGATTTTCACTCCTGTACCTACTGTATAGTACTTACAAATTGTAATAGAATTCGTAAAAAGTATATATTCACACTTAAGTATAGCGCAAATATGAATAGATCATAACAAAGGAAAGTCGAAAATTAAAGCCTGACCTGTTATTCAAACCCAGGACCTTACCTTCCAGCCAAGCGTTAAACCGATTCGGCAAGAGGCCATTATCTACGTATCGAGCCATTGTTTGATGTCGGTCTTCTACCCGACTAGAATACAATATTAAGTTATTGTTCCAAGCTTTATCTAGATAAGTAGGTAACGTATAAAGCACACTTGCGTTTTCTATTATGTCGTGCAAAGATCATTATAATAATTAAACTAAACTCACTGTTTTTATACAACGATTGAAATTAACCATTCGTAGACTATTGTTGTTTCGGAATATGAAGCAATTATTAATACTAACAAAGTAAAAACTTGTCAATATCTAGTATTGGTTATCAATTTAAGCGTATGGTTTCTATCACTGTAAATTGACTGATGAAGATTGGGAATTTCGAAGGGCTTATGTGTATCCAAAATCAAGTAGATAATAGCACTCTAACACTTGTATTGCCGTGTTTGTAAGCAACGGGAAATTACTGCATAACACTCTTTTGCAATGTAACTGATGAAATATCTAGTATATAGAAGATTAATTCAATTACTTTCCCTAACTGGGTAGATGAACAGAGATATAGTAAAAAAATATACACTTACTGGTCATAGAAAATATTCCACTTCAAAAAATGATTTCACTTTTCAATCACTGTATTACTGTAGTGTTATTGAGAAACTTTATAAAAAATCTTTGCGGATAAAATACGTTCTCATTAGAACGTCGCGTGCGCAGTCAGAGGCTTCGTGGTAAATACTATGCATATCTGTTTGGACCTTGCCGTTCTCCTGGTCTACACGCTATTCGCAATGTACTAACCGGTTGCTCGAACGCAATTACACCGAAGTGCCGCTTCAAAGTAGAACTAGAAAGAGAAACGGAGTGTTTTCGGCATAGAACAGCTCGATATGAGTGAATTTTACGCATTTTAATTATTTTCTTTTGTAGTTATAAAACGAAATCCAATAGTATTATTGCTGAACAGAATTTTTGAGTTTGCCACACCAAGTAACAATATAATGTTCCGTTCGAAATTGGTGATACTTGCTTAGGCTCAGGGCCGCAACAACAAAGGCATATATAATTTATAATAATATTCTCGCCCCGTCCCACAAGGGGTAGGTTCCCTCGATGTTTTTGATGTTCCCGCTAAGCTCGTGGTGTGACTAATGTTCACTGTACTTATGTTCAGAAAAACTCATTTGTACAGTTGCGATTCGAACGTGCAATCTTTGTGTTGCAGGCAACTTCACAAACCGCTCGGACACCACGACTAATTATAATTTATTTTTGTGTTACGGTGTAAATTGTAACGAGCGGAATATTTTTTAAATATTCATAAATGTATGACGCACTTCACTGGGATTTCCTTTATATTTTTTTACTCGTAATTAAACATTGCCTACTGAAAGTTCAGTGCTTGGTATATATTATCTTTTCATACAAATTATACCTAGCAAATTGTTTTGAATTTTAACTTATATGATATTATTATATTATTTATGAGGCTTAATATAATAATAGCCATATTATTTAACGCCTGTTACGTTTCGTAAATAGGTTGGGTAGGTTACATATTTACGAAACGTAAAAGATATACTTCCATATATACAAACACAGAGTCCCCAGCGGGATAGGCAGAGAGAATAGAGCGCTGGTCCTCTCTAGACCTTTCGCTTCGTCCACATTTATCAGTCTCTACATACATGCTCGCCGATTTCGAGTACTCTTGACGTTCCCGTCCTTGAGTATACATAATAATCTCGTCGTTGGCAGAGACAGACCTTTATTGTTTATGAAAAATAAAAAACAAATGCCCAATATGTCGATGAACATATGAATGTATTGAAAATGTATCTCCATATTTGTGTGCAAAAACAGGTAATTATTACATTTGCCTTCTACTTTTGAGACTCTTTTGGCGGATCTATAACATATTCTAATGAAAACCAATTCACAAACATACTCCTACATGTGTGTCCTCGTTAATTCCAAATTTATTGTAACAGTGTATTATATAACGTTGCTTTGTGAAACACATCCGGTTGTTAACATACGGCCAAAATTCTCTCGTGCATTTGGTATTAGAGTATCAATTCTGTTATGTTAAGCAATATCAACTAAATGTATTTTTTGTAATATTTGCTGCAGCATATATGTACCTAATATTATGATTTCTGCTCCTCTTTAGTATTGATGCCCCACAAGGTCTATAATTGAAATGAAAAAAACAATTAAGCTATGCCTATACAGGCATACATACAAACTTCGAATTTAGAGCAGCCCGACTGGGGCAGGACCTCTACCTTATAGAAGTCCGTAGCCAAGAAACATCTTTGTTTGTGTTGTGTTCGGGAGGGGGGCGGATCGTTATATTGTGTTGGCAGCAGAGGGATTAGTCCCATTGTGCTGCCAACACAGTGTAACTCTCTGAACACAGAGTGGCAACGCGCAAGTGATACCTCGGCATTGTAAGCGTAAATAAGCTGCGGTAACCGTTTTCCATCGGGTGGGCCGCATGCTTGTTTGCCATCCAAGTGGTATAAAAAAAATTATAATTATAAAAATATAATATAATACAATGAGGCCAATATTTTACGCGATTACAATAATAAAAGGGCTGGGAATTTATCTTCGATTTATATGCTTTTGATCTTTTTTTGGTGATACTTTTTTACAAATAATCGAAATAAATTGTATATTTGGACTTTTTGGATTATATTCACGGACTGCCGTCCTGCAAGGACTCCCCAAGATTTCGTGCCACATTTCAATTTCAGCAGCTTATCTTAATAACCATCTTCTTTTGTTCGACAGTACCTATTTTGATAAATAATGTCTTATTCTTTCAAAAGCTCTGCGCATCGTTGGTTTTTGTTCAGTACTATACAATATCAGGGGCGGATAAAGAAAAGCGTTAAATAAATGAAGCGAACTGAGAAAGCGCCAGTCATTAATTCTGTATTAGCAAAAAATGTGGCGCAAATTATCCGGGCGCACGCATTTCTGCCCTACATCCGACGACCGCCCTTTCATTTGATAAACTCACGCTTAGGGGACAAGTAAGGTGATAATACAATGCTTCGGATTTAATTGAGTTAATGGATTTTCGACATGTTATACTATCCAATGATCCCAAATATCCTAATACAATTCAACAAATAACATTCAATTTGTACCTAACTAGATAAGAGCAGTTAAATCGTGGTCTTTATGTTGGTAACTAAGTATGACGATGTATCAAAGTATCTTAATACTATTGTTAAAGTTTATTTATTTGCTTTGGGTGGTTACCAATACCTTTGACCTTTGCTGTCTGTGCTTCCTCTTCATTGTCAGAACTCTAGCTATTATATGGTTCAAATTCCCTGATTCCAGAGCCTGAGAAAGTACGCCTCAACGTGTTTGATTAAGTATGAACCCCATGTAAGAATGCCATAAGAATTGTATTTATGTTGAACTTAATGGTCCGGTATTTTATTGGAGAAGAGATTTTCCGCAATACTTTTGCTATTGGCGTTTTGAGACCGGAGCGCTTAAGTAATAATAGCAAATAATTGCACAAATAATTTCTTTAATATGCAATACTTAGCAAAAACTAGTCTGGATCTTTTTATTTTTATGGTCGCGGGTTTGTTCCCCGTTAACAACAAATATTTTGTGTGATAGGATAACTGCTTGTTGCAGTCTGGGTGAAAAGTACCTGAATATGTATTAACATCATATGTATTATATAACAACTTTTCTTTTTGTATGACGAAGCCTGTGGCGAATACGTTTTATGTTCAACCGACGAAACCTGCGACGTGGATAACATTTGTTGATATTATTCTAAATATGAGAATTTTTCAATATAATAAATAAATATATCGTAAGCTTAACATCCTATATAAGTACATTTGATTTCTGGTTTCTTCGAAGTATACATTTCTGTAATTTCAAAAACATAGCCACAAAAAAACCGAGTATGTTTACCAATCTACTTCAGTTAATGGATCCACCGAATTGGATCTAAATATGTACATAATAAGGCATATTGAGCAAAAAGCTGTATTAAAAAAATAACGATCTGACGCACGGTCCACATGAGAGGCTCTCGTCCTTCCACATGCGACTACAAAAAACCCAGAACTGCGGATGTCGTTACGTCTTTCATAACACGTTGTTTAATGAACAGGCTGTGGAAAATTCTGACATAGTCCAACGCGTTGCAGAATGAATATGAGGCGGTACAATTTTTTGTTTTGGTGAATGGTATTGATTGTACAGAAGGTATATATCTATATACATACATAGCGCCGTGTCCAATATGGGTATTTCTAAACGCAAATCAATGAAAACTTTGGAGTTTTGGTGTCACGTAAAAATTTATTATTGCTGTCATTTTAAATATCACTAAGCGGTTAACCTTGTGATGGGCGCTTGCAACACCCAGACTATATACTCGCGCGGACTGTTTACCCTTTTATTAGAGAACTCTTTTATTAGGATCCTAAGCAGATACTAATATAAAATGTTAGAACTTTTGAGCCGGGTATGTGTCCGATTCAGTTGGGGTAATTAGTGTTTTTTGACGAAGCATGTGCTGATAACTTTCATTTTGTATGAAGAAGTCTGTCATGAATACGTTATATATTCAATCGCCGAAACCTACGAGGTGGATTAACATTATTTGGACATTAACCGTGGATTTTCTGATTGCCAAATAAAAAAAATTATAAGTGCTAGATTATGATACCAATTTACATTAGTGTTAACTGGCTTATGCATATCGTACAATAATATTGGCAGTGAATGTCTAATTATCATTGTCGGTTTACCGTTCATCAAAATATTGTATGTATGCCATTCTCAGATGGGTTTTCCCATATCAAATAATAACCGTACCTACATTTAAAGGTTTGCCAAAATAATACTGCAATTAACACACAAAGAATACTTGATTATATTGCGGTTCTTCGTTTAATTTTAAATTGAAATTACGTAGTACTGCGGACAAATTGCTCACGTTTTATCAAAACTATTCGTGCGATTTTATAGTTTTAACCGTTGTAATAAAGTTCCAAATTGCTTGTTAGCATTATACCAATGGCATCTAGGCTCCAAATATATTATTTTCCCACGCCTTAATGTTTGGTAGAAATTTTATGCATTGAAATTCTCTCTAGAACAATAGAATACTAATGGGAAATAATTAACTGGTAAAATTCTGTGCGATTCTTATTTATAATAGAAAAAAAATTTGAACTGTAGTTGCCGAATGGTTTATCTACAAGTAAGGCAACTGCAGTCACCATTACAAGTAAAACATTATCTTTGTACCAATTAGTTCTTCTAGTGATTTATCACACCACGAACTGTATTATGAAGGAAAACACCGTGAATAATCTTATCAAATACGTTTGAAAATAAATTCAAAAACAATTGTCCTGTCAACCTCTGTCACATTAGCACCTACTACCTGTCTCTAGCGAAAACAGGTTTATTATACCTCTGCTCACCTGTAGGGCGAACATAAAATGCTCTACCATTACCGTACAAAAATCAAAGCAGATTACAGAAAAATTTTTTTTTACGAAATATGTCAACAGGGAGCTTGTTTGCTCTAGCCAATGATTTAAGTTCCCTACTGGTTTGAGGGGGATTAGTAGTTCATGTTTTGCGGTCAGCTACTGCAGAACTAATGAAACAGTAGTCCAAATTATCAGTGATTTAAAGATAGTGAATAATTACTCAAGCCATATGCATAATTTATACTAGGGTTTTTACCTCACCATCACGCTGAGTCCCTAGGGAGACAAAGTAGAGATTACGCCTTGTCGACCCAGAGAAATTGTCGAAGCTGTAAACTTATAATATAATTATTTGGTAGATTACTGCGTTTTTCCAAGACGCATTAACAAACCAATCGAGTATTTACGGCGCAGGTCGTTACAAAACACAGCTATATTTTTCTGCTGGCATTTACTAAGGGCAAAGTACCCAGTATACTTACCGAGGCTCTAGAACAATTCCGGGTTAAGCTTTCAATCTTCTTTTTTAGAATATAAATAAAGACTTATTTATATTAATATCTTGCTTGCATTTCGTAGCCCGCCTGTAATCTGTAGATTATGAATAATTTAAGAAGCTCTGGCGACCAAGTTATGTTAAGTGTTAAGTGGCTTGAAAAAAAGGAGTTGCATCCCTTAAATATCCTTGAGCCTTTTCACAAGGAAGGGGTTACCGGAACAATAACAACAACTTATTTATTTATAACTCAGGTGTATACTCAGTCGATATATTCGGCCAACGAGACAAATTGCGAGTTTCTCACCATTCAAATGTAAGACTTACGCACGCCTCAGAATTCCTTCTCCAACGTATACAGGTTTCCTAGAGTTTTCATTAACCGTTACGCTCTTGGTGTGATAAACCGCTACACTACAGCGAGACTCATTTGTACAGGTGCTTGAAACTGCAATCTTGACTTTGCTAGTGACAAATCGACCACAGTGGCTCGTATTAAGTTAAGACCAACAATGTATGTAGTTTATTCCTTACGGGAGATTCGGTTGCAACTTTCTACACGTGACCGCTCATTTGGCAGGTCAGGTCAGGTCTAGATCGAGATATATATTTCGGTGCTAAATTTACATATGGCGAGTCCACCTCGTCGTTTCTCAAGCACGACTATGAATACGTCTTGGAATTTCTTCTTAAACATATGGTAGTTTCCTATAAGTAGGTATATATATATATATATATATATAGAAATATATCTCGGCAAATAAGAGACCCCTGCCTACTCCTTCAGGGACGCTTGTGGAACGGCTTGAGGCATTCCTGCTGGGCTTAATATTACATTCTACAGCTAACTTCTAACGTTGGGAGTTTCATGCTCATTAACCAAATAACCTTTATGTCCTCGATTTCCAAAAGGTGGACCGCATCCATATTTCTCCGTAACGTGATATTTCTAAAATGTGCCATAGGTCCGTACCTATTTTTAATTTAAATAATGATGTAAAAAAATATCCTTGTTTCCTTATAAAATATTCAGAATGTAGAATATAAATATACTTAATTACTAAGAATTAATTAAAATCACACTCGTGTATATGGTTAAAAGTACTTACTCATGCATGACATGCTTTAATGATAAACTATGCTTCTAGAAAACAATGATTTATTGCACATATACACTTAAGGTAAAGTAAAGAGGTACATGCTGTGGAAAAAACCTGTAATATACTAATTAAAATTACAGGTGATAAATGATCACCGCAGTCCAAAATAACCATTTACCTTTGCAATAAGGTATCAATACCAATTGCGTGGTTGACAAGATGCTCGCGGCTACAATCACTATCGCACTGTCCTCAACAGTGAGGAGCTTATCCCAACATAACATTGGAACCAAACAACCAATTTTGCGGTCAGAACAAAGAACTTCCTTCAGGACAGCTTGGCTTTAGATTTAAACGGCTTCCGTAACTTTCCTTAGTTTCTTCTGGTAAATTATTACGTTCTTTAAGTACGATTGTAATATTGTTGCATATTTTCGTATAGAATACGATGAAACCTAAAACAAAAGTGGCAAGGGATGCTGTGCTGCGATTTATGAAATACTCACTGATATGAGTTCGATATTCGATAATCGAGGTCGATGTTCGTATATAAATTGGCTTATGTCAAAATCTGCCGTAGGGATTATCATTCACTTTTGTCTGACCTATTTACGTAAAGGTCTTAAAAATAACATAACTTACTTACTTATATAATAACGTACTGGTTAGAAGTAGACTATGGTCTCATTGTTTTCTTTATGGGTAAAATTTCGTCTCTAAGTTACGGTCATAGTTCTTCTAAGTTGCATCTCAAACATATCCACATATGCTTAAGAACTGTACCGTTAAGAAAAACTCGTTAGTACAGACCACCAGTGTACCTGAAACCTGTACATTGCATGTTATGAAAACCACTATGACCAGATATTCATGAATTAATTCTAAAATATATTCGAATAAAATTATGTTATCGAAATGGTTGATAACAGGATTACATAGGAGTTATTTAATTTTAGAAGAAGAATATATATCAAAGTTATACCTTCTATTCAAGTACCAATGGGATTATTGCGATGAAAAGTGTTACAGACAAATATTTAAGTACCGTACACATCAAAGATATCAAGTCGGCTTTGATCATATAAGAGAATGAAATTGGACTAGAACTTCCTTATTACATATCGTGTTAAGTCAAGCGTAGATGTCAATGACATGGGAAAATAATAACGCATATTTTTCCTAAAATACAATATGGAAGAAGTTGCTTACTCCTATAATAATAATAACACAATATGCATGCAATGATCTCTCAGCCATCTAGAGTAGTTTCATGATACAAGTGAAACAAACTTGCCGAGGGATAACTTGATGTTGTGTACCCTTAGACTGTAACCAAGCAAGAACAGAAATGAAATTAAATGTTTTTAAGAAATAATGTAGCTTTGTTTATGGTAAAGGTGATTTTCTTTTGGTTCGAATATACAGAACACTTTATAAAGCTCTGAAGAGACTAGGTTTGCGTTACAAAGTCATAAGGAAAACAAAAAAATAAAATATCATATACATGTATTGTTCGAAACAAAACCAAAATATCCATAATACAACAACTGCCTGGCAAGTAGCCTGTAGATTCAATATGGTAACCTTAGTAAATATCGCGTATCCTACATTCTCTTAATGAGTATGTACCTCTATATATATATATTTATATTTCCTTCATTGCGCAAGCATCCTTGTTTGTACACCTACAAACAAAATGGAATAATTTTGCATAAAAACAAAACAACACAAAGAATTCCAAAGCTAATAATCCTTTTCCGTATCGCATCATAATTTTTGTGATGTTGCGGTGTTGTTCACTTTATGGCTACGTCACCAAAACAGAACTCTATAAAACAGTTATCAACCTAAGATAAAAAATCTTTACGGTACATTTACAGGGTGTAGCGAGGCAGGTGTTTCTGTGGCGCAGATGTGGCACGTACTTTAACATAAAAAATAAGAGTTCAGATACGTCCAAACGTTGTCGTTGGTTTAAACATTGATATTGGATTTTGGTGAGCGCGTGTCAAAGCGGCGACGACATGCGGCCTCCAATACCGCGAAAAAAACATTTTTGTGAATACATTTTATCTGATACTGTTGTGTTAACTCCTAAATATTAGAACTCCTTCGCTCTCGTAAATCAGACTGCGTAGATTGTTCTACTGACTGAATAGTGCAAATTAATTTGTATTTTTGTATCAATTTCAACTAGACACACTACTTCATTATTCGGCCAGGTAAATACATCTCTAATTAATCGGTCGATATGATCTTGAATTCCTTCGTCGCTTTCACTTCGATTAATGTTTTTGATATTTGATTAATTATTAACAAATTATTTATATATTAATCACTTCCCACAAGGGTCATAGACAAGGAAGACGGAAGAACTGTTTACCGAAAATAGATTTTAGGTGTGACCATGACGGACGACCAGAAATGGCCGTCGTCGCTCTTACATAAAATTCTCTAACATATGAAAGGTTTCAATACAGTTTGTTCCTTCATCATGTAGATCGTAGTCTGCCCAATTAATTTCCTTACTTATATAGATAAATACGTATAACGTAAGGATAAGGTATAACGTAAGTACCATTATATAGGTACTTACGTTTAGAGACATCAGACTAGATATCGAATCTACCTTATACATACATTATTAGTAGTTACAACCTACATGACTATAAAATTTCGGGTATTCAGTATTATAATACATGGAACATGGACATCATTCCTTTTTGGTGACTTATTATTATGATTTTATTAAGTTGGCGATATTCGTTAAAAAATCTGTTTATTCTTGGAGATTGGTGTATTGTAATTACAACATAGAGCAATATGGAGTTAAATTATTTTTTTCCACATACATATAATTACTGTGTAATTTGGGGTAAGGACAGAACAGCTTAAATAATCCCAGTAAAGTAACGTATTGTTTTTGTACAACTTCCCACCGTGCTACTTGATACGCCTTAAGAATTTTACAATGAAGGTCACAATAAGTAATTATATTATTAGATACAATGTTTGCTTCCCGGTTTCACCTGCGTAATAATTGATTTTATTGTTTTTTTTTTCTGGATAAAGCAATTGAACCGCTTAAGCAGCGCTCTCAAAAGCGTTTTCCTTGTTTATGCGACATTTTCCATTGGTGCTCATTTTGGTCGTAGCATTATGTTCTATAGTCATTACCTGCCTAGATTAATGAGCTATGCAAAGCTAAATATATTTTTCAATTCGAACCAGCAGTTCCAAAAAATAACGCGTTCGACCAAACAAATAAACAAGCACCTCAGCTTTATAATTTTGGAATAGGCTTCTGATAAAAATTACTCGTTTTGATAAGCTCTGACCTCTCTGCAGCTGCTGAAGTTTTTGAAGGATTCGCTCTTTTGCAAAATAGATCACTTTACGGCTACAACTAGGTGTGTATAGATGATGTTAGAATTATTTGTGTCACTCATCATCACGCCGAGTCCTTCGTGGGGTAGTCAGAGACAGTAGAGCGCCAGTTCTTTCTAGACTTACAGACCTATATAGCTTCATCCACATTCACAAGTCTCTTCTGTAAATATGTATGTTCATATTGACTGACTTAAAGACAACAATAATATTTCACTCTCAAGCTTTCAATTTGCAACAAATATCTTAACGACCAAATGATTATCGTGCCTTGGAATTTCCCAAAACCTCGTGTCTCGAGATATCTCTCGACTTTATCTTCCCTAAATCCCGGTGAATAAATTCCTTCCTCCAATCGATAGCCTATGACATGACATAACGCTACAGGGTCTAATTTGATTCGCAGAATAATACTTATGTCATAGAAATGAAATAAAGTAAAAGTAAAGTTGGTTCTTTTCGTCTACTCTTGACTGGTAAACAATTAATTGTATCAGTGTGTTATTTAAAAAAGGGCTTTATAAACATAATTATATATAAACTATTGTACCTACCCAATAGCAGTTATGGCCAAGTGTTTCGGGTGACCTGCAACACAAACATATTAGAAGTTCGAATCCCGACTATACCAATAAATCTTTCTGAGCTTAAGTAAACTTATTAGTCACACCACAAGCTTTAGGGTGATGGAAAATATCATATGGGAACTCGCATACGTTTGAAAAGAAAGTCAAAGAGGTATGTGTAGTGCCGTGCTTGAGTAATGGCGATGGTCATCTGGTCTGGTCGCTATCTGTTAGGTTAGCCCCTAAAATATATCACCGGCAAAATTATGCTTTATGGGTTCTACCTGCCTCTGCCTACCCCTTTGGGTACCGGTAGGGCAAGGCGTGAAGATAAATATTAGTATGGATCTGTACCGTCCATTGCCATAATTATTTAAGAGGGATACATATGAGAGCACTCGTGTTTTCCTGACCTACAAATTTATTTCGGTTTATCCAAAGTCGTCAACTCTTGCCGTTCCTACTCTTGTTAGTTCGATAGATAATATTTACTCGTCTTATTACGACGCTAATATCAAAAGACATTGAGGGCTCAAACTAATCAATATCAATCAAAATTGTAGCAGTTAATTAGTTCAAGTAACTTTGGTATATGAATTACGAATCAATCTATCACAGGCACTCAATATGTCTGGTACAAATAGTTATTGAAATATATTAATCTGTTGCGGGTATTCCCACAACGGAAGCTTTGTTTGGCAAAGGCGTATGAGCAAAAGTTTATAACGTTATTACGACAAACTTATCTACTAAGGCGATATTGATTCTAGCTTATGTTGTGTTGCTTTGCGCCTTTTATTATTTGATTATTAATTTATTTATATATTTATGGATTTGATTCTTGAGCGGTTGTGTCCGAGAAATCTAAAAGGTCACATGAGAAGTGTCTCTGAACGTAATTACAGGAATTGGTCACAATAAGAAAACCTCCATTCATCCAAGTAAGGAGATGTGGGTATTTGAATCTGGCACCTTATATAATGTCTAATGCGAAAAGAGGGTGCTACTTTACACCTCTGAATATGACTTGCCTAAGCAATTTAAAAAAAAAATTGAACTTCTAAGGGAAAACAAACTCCAATTTATTTTTTGTTACGCTAAAGCCGTGATTTGTGACCCTGCAGGTGGGTTAGGAAAACAGATCAATCAATGTCACAGCAACATGATTCTGTGTCTTGGAAGAGAAGCTGTATACTTATGCCTATATGATAAGAAGCAAACTTACCCCCTTAAGCAAAATCCCCTTCGGCTCACACTCATGCCATCCATTGTATAAGAATAATAAATAAATAAAGAAATACCTAGGACAATTCCACACAAATTGACCTAGTCCCAAATTAAGCAAAGCTTGTGTTATGGTAACTAGACAACAATATATGTATCTACTATATAACAATATATAATTCTTATTTAGATAGCTATATACATGAATACATAGGACATCCAAGACTAAGGCACAAATACTCGTGTTCATCACACAAATATCTGCCCTCAGCGGGGTTCTAACCCGCGACCTCAAGTTTCGCAGTCTGGAGCTCAAACCACTACACCAGACGGTCGTCAAATGCAAAGCAATAGTATAACTTTTTCCGCATACAATGGATAGCATGAGCATGAATAAAAAGGGATTTGCTGCTATTGAGGATTGAGTAAATGCAATGCGATAAAATTGTAGGCTCTGCATGGATTGCGCTTGTCCTTGGTTGTAATTACGTAATATTTTACACAGAGCCGGAGTGGCCATGTGGTTCAGGTGGCTAGCTTTTTAAGCCAGCAGGATCAATATTGCGGGTTGCAGTGGTCTGTTCCAAGACAATTTCAAGGTTAGGCATGAAGATTTAATGATTTTACAATACAGAATAACTTGCATCCTATTTAAAAATTTTACTAGAAAAAACAAACACAAAAATTTGAAAATTGATCGGAACAATGTTCGTCGAGCACTTATCTTAAACCTATGTTAATTAGTTTTTGGTTTACTATTTATTATTAATTTAACTTATTGAATCATTTGAAATTTTTTCTGTCTAAATTTCTGTCTGTGTTAGAATTTTGTTTGAAACGGTTATGTAATTGTAGAAACTGATAATGTTACGTTAGCTACTGAATGCGTTACGTTAGTTACTACTTTGCTGGAAAACATCATCTGATCTCTTTGTTTATTCTAAATCCGAATTTTAAGTTCAAAACTGTGCTGACAACAATTATGTCTTCAATTGGACTGAAAGGAAATCTTGCAAAACAGTTTCACAATCGTTTAAATTAACAACTATTATTACTATCTCTCCGCAAAATACACCTCCTATTCCAGCTGTACGGTATTAACTGACGATAACTGCAATTTAGCCGGATTATAATTTTCTCCAGCAGTCAAAATACGGGACTTAAACATGGTATTAATTTAGCTCTGCCACAGCAGTTAGCATAGCGATTCGAAATTCAATTCGCCTCCTTGAATTAGGTTTGAAGTTTCGACTTGAATTCAAATCAAAACCAATTATGTTTGACTATTATTAACACTGATTGTAAGAGAATCTGGTCAGTAGGCTTTAATGATGACAATTTCAATTCAATCAAGATTACCTTGTTTTCTTTCAGAAGCAATTTCGACCGATGACCCCGGCGAAGTATCGTGTTGGTTGTTATGTTGTGGCGTGAATAGAGAGACAGAACAACTATTTATTTTATGTTACGCACTTATCAAGCGGCTTATGAGCCTGACAGTTCAGTGATTTATCACACCATGAGGTTTACAGTGAAGAAAAATATTATGGGAAAAACTGCAAAAGTTACAACACAACCTGTCTTTTAGGGGACCTTTGTGGGCAGCAACGAAGGTATAAATATATATGACTTATATGTGGGTAAGTAAGATATTCTGTTTTTTCTAGATATTTTTCCTAGTGATGCTACGATTTGTTTGTTTTCCCTTGATTAAATTTGTTCAGTAAGTTTCGTTCGGGCAATTGGGATAGTATTTATACACCAAGATAGGTTCTATTTATTTGAGCGTTTTTTGATTTAGAGAGCCGAATTTTTTCTTAAAAAGTCGTCAAAAATTTAAGTCGTTAAAGTCTGAACAAAGTAACTGTCAGATGCTAAATTATTTTCATGATAAGTTAATGATGATGAGTTATGAGATGATGATAAGTTAATTCCATTGCCGTTACATAAACGGCTAACATAGACACAGGCTACTACATTTCTGTCTTAGATATAAATTTCAGTACCGTAGAAGCTTCCCGGTCACTCAGTCCAAAAATATTTCACATACCCTTCAGTTGAGAAAGTATATGAAAAAACTGGTCGCATGACAATAGATCACGTATTTATTCGTACTGTATAATATCCCATCTGCGGAAGCCTAGGTGTAGATATATGTCACCCTACATAAAAAAATCTTAAACTTAGTTAAAAAAACATTTAAGACTATGTTAGTAAACAAGCAAAATAGAATTTACATATTTTTTTAAGTTAGTAACAGATTAAAAAAATTATGTGCGGCATAAACACTTTTCATGACCATAAAAGTACTCAATTTTAGTGAAATTTTTGAAAAAAAGATTTTATATAAAAGAAGACACCTATATCTGGTATCTATATTTATGGTGTAACTTAATAAAATAAAGACAAAGCGTACTACAAATGCTTTCTATGTAATTATATGCCATAGTAAATGTAAATAGTCGACCAAACCATTTAACCAAACGTAGCAACAGTTAATGTTCGGAAACAGATAGTTGAGTAATGGTAAATGGACGATCTGGCCATTAATGCAGTAAAAAAATAAATTTGAATTTGGAAACTGTAATTCTCATATTCCGTTTTCTCATGTTCGCGTATTAAACTGAAGTGCCATTATAACAAGGGCTAAATTGATGTCATAACATGACGTGAGTGTGGATCAAAATGACTTTTTTAAACTTTATACCTACGCTTGGTATTAGAATGATCACGTAACGGAATATCTTATCTTATCATATCATATTATAATATATACCTCTGGCGGAAAGTGGGTGTGTGGGTATTACCTATACACCTCTGCCTACCCCTTCGGGGACCCTTGTGGGAAGGCGTGAGGATATATTATTATTATATCATATCATACTAATATTTTAAATGTGAAAGGTTGTAAGTTTGGATGTTTGCGGTTCTTTCACCGCAAAACGGCTGAACCAATTTGATTGAAAGTTGAAATCGTGATGGCTTATACCTAGGAATAGGCATTTTTTTTTTTATCTAAAAAATTTTAAGTTCTAATATTATAAAGTATGATGCTCTTTCACGGCATAGCGGTTGAACCGATTCTATTAGAAATATGTATTTTCCTAATAGAACTACTTTTTCGAACTCCACGCGAGCGAAGCCGCGGGCATGAGCTGGTTTAAAATAATAATGTAACGTCATCTGCTTGTGATAGAAAGAGATTTGGTAGTCAGTCAAAACAGTCAATAACCTAAACCTACTGACTACTGAAACTACTACCAAATCATTTGGTATTATAAGTCAAAATGTTATTTAAATATTTACGTTTTGATTACATTATTGGAATAATTTCCCAAAAATCTATGTTGCTTCTCTAGTGCAAAAAAACGTTCGCAAAAGCCATTTTATACGGAAATTTGTGCATAATTATTTCCATTCAGTTTTAACCGATATCAGATCAGTACTACTATTGCCTACTCCATACGGGACTCGGCAGGTGTATTTAAATAACTAGCTAACCCGTCAAATTCAACAAATGTAGTGTAGTAGAAGTAAAAGTAGTTCTGGAGTTATAAATAGTGTAAAAAACCCGACTTCGTGTTATTTATATACATATGAAATATATTCAATACGAAATGATATATTGCTATAAAACCATTACTCGCTTGTTTTCCTTCCCCTAGGGAGAATGAATCAAGTATTCTCGCAGTCCCCACTACACATCTCTTTTCCACTTGTTCCCGCGCATGTTCATTGAACAAATAGGTGAGTATTTGGAAACAATCCAACCGAAACTGGAATTTGTTTGAATGGTCCAACTAGCAATATAAACTAATGAAAAGTTCGGACTTTGTCTTTTTTGAAGTTCTACTGAGAATATTGTATTACATGCTATAAGATTGTTTTTTCTATGTCTCTGTATCAAGTTGGTAGCAGATATTAAGTACAAAGATCGTTCATTGCAGGATCAAATGATTTATCAGTTTTTGAATCGAGATTTTTTTATCGTATATGCATTAAATATTATTACTGAAGCATGTACATTATTTTACATTTAATTTCCTTTGTATCCATAAACTTTACATATAGTACCAGATAAGAGTATTTTTTCTCAATTCCATGCAACTCTAATAAATTATTGGCTTTTAATAAGAAATAGGTTACGCAAAATGAACTTAAATTATGTGAAACCAAGACTTAAATGTAAGACAGTAGTGGCTGAGAAAGTTATAGTAAATTCTTGTACCACTCTGTGATTTAGAAATAGTTCGCTTGTGCTAATGAACTGTTCTAAATTACAAAATATGAATTTATATAATGATTAAGCCTATATGATTAGAACAAAATTCGTTTCTAAAAAACGTTTTCACTACTTAAGTTAATTTATATTAATTAAAGTTAATTAAATTACTAATTAAGTTAGACGTAATTATTAAAAAAGGTCAGATTAAAGCAAGGTTCAGCGGCATACACATTCACCTTCGGGACCCTTGTAATAACTGTAAATAAATATACACATATACACTTTATGATCAGTTGACAAAACGCTTCATCGAAGAAACATGCAACGACCGCATTTTGTTTTGGAGTAGTTTTCAAATAAACAAACATCGATTGTCACTTTGGCCACATAGGACAGCGCCCATTCAGTGGTCTGAAAACTTAGGTACTCACCGTAGGAACACAATACTAAGGAGGATTTCGTTATTTGTTTTGGCTTCACGTGCTACCACAGTTGGATTCAATCAAGGCACCTTCCTTCTATCATACTTTGAGTTGCTCAAATTGCAACTCGCTTTATTGCTTATCTCCATCCAGGGTTTTCTCTTAAAGCTTACTACTTAGGTAGGAAGCACCATCGGTCGTCAGAGTCGTGAAACAAAATATTGTAGCACACTTCTAAACTCTTAGCAAGTGATTTTGGGGCGCGTATCAAATTTTATTTTTAGGGCGGAGTGGCCCACGCCTGACCGACTTTTGGTCTGACCTCGCTTCCCCAAGCGCCAAGTCTATTCGCCACTTATGTTTGTGTTATTTTACATAATAAAAATATATACCTTCGTCTTTTGTTATATTTAGGGTATTCAACCCCTCACATTGGAACTTAAAGGTCACACCATCATTTAGTATCAAAAACGGTTCCCACCGAACGCTCTCTAGGTTTTTCATTTAAAGTACATCATGGAGTTCTTCAAAACGGTTATGAAAGAAATCCTGCTAAGTCGTCAAGGTGCGCGAGCTAGGCTTGTTTTTGCAAATGTAGTTGCCTTAGGCGGTTACCGCTTTCCATAGGCCAGAAAACCAGTCAGTTTGAAACTATAAATTTTAATTATTTTTACTGAATGTTGAAGTGTTTCTTCACCATGGTGATTTCAAATTACCGATTTCCGATGTGCGAAAATATTAAATATGATACAATAAATCGTATAACTATGCAAAACATGTACCTATTTCGTATTACTGAGCTCCTGAAATGTGTGATGTGACTGTGGCGATAGTCACAAATCCACACAGAGCTTAGTCAAATCGGCTTTCCTGTACTGCTTAAGGTATCTCTAGCGAAAATTCTAGTGATGGAAAGCATACTTTCATCTGAAATTATATAGACTTATATAACGTTTGTTTATAGTACAATTGTGATTTTTATTAACTACTACAAGGACCTACATAAGTAAAAAATCCATAGGGGCACGTACACCACATGAAATGCTTCTTTAATAATTATTTTTATCAAAGCATTTAATATGTGACGTCTATAGATTTGTATTGAAAAGACTGATGAATGTGGACGAAGTGAAAGAGGTATGTAAGTCTAGAGAGAACTGGCGCTCTATACTCTCTGCCTACCCCGCTGGGGACTTGGCGTGATGATATGTATATGTATAGATTTGTATCCATCGCCTACTCTTAACTAACATAGTAAATAGTAATATATGTTGAATAAGGAATGTTTTTTTTTACTTTCATAACGATAAGTTTAATAATTAAAAACTGACAAAATTATTCTGTTGCTCATGAGTCCGAGGTATGGTAAGGCCTCTTAATAGGACACTAAATAAATGTATTCTTGATACTTTTTTTTCTTTCCCTGTTCTAGTAAATGCATGGCCCTTTCGATATAGGGAAAAACTGTCGGTAGGTGGTTCAGTTTTTTTTTTGTTTTTTTTTTTGTATTGTCTCTCGTAGCGTGAGTTCCGAGAACTTTTGCTACTTAACCGGTCAATGGCGAGACCTAGGCCTCCAGCCAGGCACTTTATTTTTAAGCAACACAGCTAAGGTCTACCCCTGTGGGGTACGAACCTCGGCTTAGGGCGTTGCTGGATCGCGAGCAAGGGAGCTGGGCTGGTCTTGGTTCTATGTAAGCACGAGCTTAATATATACTCACCTATAACTTTACGGAGGAAATTGGAGACATTATTTGCTCGGCAACTCAGCGCTATTGCAATTCCAACAGGCGCTACTCTATACTAGCGTAACTAATACTAACAATATGTTTTTTAAATTCGAAAAATAAATACAAGTTTAGTCTTAAATTTCAAAGTAGGTTTATATCTACTTTTCACATCGCCATGCGGACGGTCAGCCAAGAATTAGAAGTTGCCAGTAAATTGTTAGTGGTAAAAATAAGGACAAAATACGACTTTACGAATTGTATTATATACAATAATTCTATGAGTCATCCAAACCTTTTAGGCTGGTATAAATATATTATGTTTTATGAAAGGAAAACGAAGCATTCTTAAAGTGACAGGCCCATTTTTACGCCGACCGTGTTGAATAATGCAGTGTTTGAAAATTGGAAGGTTATTCCGATACTTATTTTATTAATGTCCCCGGGCCATATTATCGTTCTCATAAATGTACAATAAGCAAAATGATAACTTATTTATTATTACATTCAGGCGACAGTTAAGTGATAGATAAAATTGCAACTTCCCTAATTTATAAAATAAACAAAAAACTAATCAACCAAGCAGTAAAACGATTTTTGACACATATAAAGTATATTTATTTATCGAAGTATTTAATTATGAGCTTAAAAATATAATAATTTTTTTTTTTATCGTACAACGATATCTTGAATAAACCAAGTCCACTAGGAATATCAAAAATATCTCTTGCCATTGAAACCACAGGCAGAATTTATAAGCACCCTCATATGGGACTATTAGCCTAACATTATTTGTATAAATAAAATTCCAAGAGTTTTTGTGGCAAGCTTAGGGCTCTTTGTGTCTATTTAACCTACATGACATATATATATTTAATAATAATAATAATAATAATAATATTTATTTATTCACATGTATCTATTGTTTACTTGATAGATAGTTATTTAGGCATATATTTCGTACGATTAACTAAGAAAATGAGCGTTACTACACTAAACTAAAATGAAAATACGACCGATTGATCTGTGTCTGATTTAAATAAGATTCTCTATTTATAGGTACCTACAACAGGAAATCTCCAGGTATAATAAATGGAACATTCTGTGTTGATATATAGCTGAAAATGCTCAAATACACACAGATGAGCAAAGGTTGACGATTCATTTCTAATAAAAAAGGTGATCAACTAATGACAAGTTACTGTACAAGACAGAAAAAACACACTGGACCAGACCGCCGGCGTTTAAATCTGCAATCTTGACGTTTTATATGTATGCCCGGTTAAGTAGAAAATGTTCCCGGAACTCACGCTACGAGAGCAGATACAAAAAAAAAGTTTTATATATATTTTTAACCAATTACTCACCACGCACGTACACGCCATACAACGCACTTTAATGTCTCGTTCAACAAAGTTGTATAGGTCGCTTAAGTCTATTAAGTAAATAGTAATTAAGTAATGTAAGTAATCCCTAGGTCTATAACGTAATGAAATCCTTTTCCTCAACAAGTGCAATTAGTTCGGCAGCAAACCGATCAGTACAATTGCAAACGATCTGTCAACACAATATATTCAATTGAGTGCGTAGTTAATCTTCGTAATTCGAAAAACTTTTGTTATAATGCTTAGATGCCAAAACAAAAGCCTACAAATGGAACCGAACTAGACGTAAATGAATAATTCAACACGTCTACATTGTGTATCTCTACTTAAGTAAAAGCCACTACTGACCCGGCTAAATGGAAATATTGAGACGTAATTGCCCGCTTGTTGTCCTTAGGGCAAGACTTGGAAGTTGTTAGTTGTATGTGAGATTCTCTTTAGACACATAATCGTTATATACTATTCAATTTGCTACATTTTAATATAATAGGACATGCTAATTTATGTAAATATACTAGCTAATAGATTTATTTGTAAAGCATGTGTTTTCGAAGGGGTGTGATTGCAGGTGTGAAGTTAAGATTTTTTTTAGATTATAATTCATCATCATCATATCATCACGCCGAGTTAGGAAATTAATTACACAACAATCAATTAATAAATGCCTGGCGCCAAAGATACACCAAAGATATATACGATTCGAATAGAAAATACTACACCTAGAAAATAGTAAAAGGATTTCTTCTACTCTACTCTACTTTCTTTCTTTCTTCTACTCTATTATTCAATCTGGAATGTGAAATATGTTTAGACCTAGCAATACCTAAAAATACTTAAAATCCACGTGATAAACAATATGATCGTAAATTAAATCAACGTAAAATAAACGTAAAAAATTTTACGTTTTTTAATTATTTGCATAACATAGTTAAAAAACGTCAAAAATATTCCATCGACGACCATGAGGTAATTCGCACAGTGTTTCAGAAGTTAATTATTTTATGTTTCAAGTAACTCAAGCCCCTAATTCAATATAAACCAAACAATAAATTGGCACATTGTGCAAAATCATTGTTTACCTTGTACGGTCTTGTCGGCCCCTCATGAACTCTTGGGAGCGTAACTTTGTAAAGTGTTTCAAAACATTATTGTTCGTGCCGGGGAAATCAGTACCAGTAACATTCTCTAAGTAATCAGTGATTTTATGCTCACACTAAACTTATCTTATAAAACTTCTGAATTTCTGGAACAATTTTTTATTTATATCTCAGTGACGGTAAAATCGGCGTCCGACTCGACTGTTAGTAATATGAAATCAAAATAAGAAATATTTTATTTAACGGGCACAGGAACAAATCCAAGGTACACAAGGAACACTTATTATACATCACATACTAAATAAAAAAACATGAGAGGTCTCGATTAGACGACGCTGGAACATACACGCTCATAGAATCAGCATGGCTATCCAGCGATGCTTTGGCAACGCTGCTCGTCTTCTTGGCACGTTGCCGTGGGATACTGATTTGGGTCAAATATTGTAACCGTAAGTACATAGTGAGTTATTAAACCGTCTTTATCAAATGTTGTTACTTGTTGTTATTGTAAATAATTGAACGCAAGTTATATTTCGAACCACAAAATAAAATCAGGGCGTGAATATTTATTCGCATTTATAATTGCATATATTGTCGGTAAGGTAAGTTATTACTATATTTTTTATTTTATACATATTATAATTAAATAGTATCGTTGTAAAGCCTACATAATTATTTTTATAAATTGTATAATCCAAGACATCAAAGGTCAGAATTCTTTCGCAAAAATTGTAACATATTAAAAACTCCCAAATATTCGCATCACACACGCTGTGAAGTGAAAACCAGAATATATACCTTTCAGCTTGCGGTCTGTAGATATTACATAAAATCAGCTGCGGGCAATTCCCATTGCGAGCCACAGCCGACATCAGTGCAATTTTTCTGAATACATTTTATTTAACTGCCATGTGGGAACGCGATGTTAAGTAACATTAATGTCAATATATTTATTTGTATTCATGTCAAAAGAAGTTTGCTTTTATATCTAGGTATAAATATTAAAATGTAAAAACTTGCATATTGGTTGCGCTGGCAGTTAAGGAAACTTTGCGTTCCTTATGTTCCTAGCTCTCTCAGTGTGAGGTGAGCAATATGAGGCTTCTTCACTGCAGTAACTGCCTACCATTAGACGGGTAATAACAAGCACATTGCCCGCGGGGCAGTATTTTGGGGACTGTCGTTAGAAGTGAAAACTAAGTAACTGGTGAATTTTATCGTCGAGTTGTTAGATGATAAATAATTATTGAATTATTATTGGCTTGTAATAATATAATATAAATATAATATATCCTCACGCCTTCCCACAAGGGTCCCCGAAGGGGTAGGCAGAGGTGTATAGGTAATACCTACACACCCACTTTCCGCCAGAGGTATATTAGGTGCCAACGTGACAGATGGCGAGTCCATCGCCGTTACTCAAGCACGACTATACATACATACGCCTTTGAATTTCTTCTTAGACGTATGCCGGGTTTCCTCTCGATGTTTTCCTTCACCGTTAAGCTCGTGGTGTGACTAATCACTGTACTTAAGTTTTAGAAAAACTCATTGGTACAGTCGGGATTCGAACTTGCGACCTTTGCGTCGCAGGCCACTGCTCGAACAACTCGGCCACCACGGCTCTTTTGGCTTGTAAAGAAGCGTTTATAGCCAATTGATATACTCTTTGTTTACATAATAAATACTAATTACGCGCAGAGGTATATCTATGTACATATAGCTCATGGCGTTCGGTGACGATGATGCGAGTTCCATGATTTTGTTCACCAAAAAGTGCTCAACGCGCCTACAGAAGTTTGTCACTTCAAAAGGACAACACGTGAGCATAACATATTTTGCATAGTATATGAATGCTACTCTTTAATTAGTGAGCCTTAGCAATTCTTGGCTTAGACTAGATAACAACGCAAGGGGGTTAAAGCTCGTCGGGAAAACGCTAGGTCGCCATTTATATAAAGCACTCTTTACTGCAATGCCAGCGGAAGAGATACCGGCTTTGTCAGACACTCCGGCTTGCCGGTTGATTTTTAAACACAGCCCTATTACCAGTTCCATGTGTAAAAGGGTAATTTTTATGTATGACTAGCTGTGCGACTTAGTCCGCGTGGAATTTAACAAAAATTAAAATTGTTTAGTTTCTAAAATAAAAGTAGCCAGTTGTACCTGCCTGTGAAAGTACCGTTAAAATCGTTCCAGCCGTTTCAGAGATTAGCCGGAACAAACAGACAGACAGACAAAAATTTTAAAAAATGATATTTTTGGCGTATATTCATATGCATGTGTAGTATTACGCGGTTATTTAAATATTACAAAATATATACATAATACTAGCTGTTCCGCCCAGCTTGTCCGGGTGAAAAAGTAAAAAAAACACGATTTTTCAACTATTGCTTCCCCTATGGAGGCAATAGTTAAAAAACGTGTTTTGAAAAAAAAAAGTTGAGTTTCATAAAATCCGTTCATAGCCTGACCTCTACACCGTGTAAGGAATACTCCTACCAAATTTCAAGTCAATCGGCCTTATAGTTCCTGAGATTTCGTGATGAGTGAGTTCACAAATGGGATCTCCTATATATATATATATATATATATATATATATCTTCTATATATATATATATATATATATATATATAGAAGATTAATTAATTAGATATGTTTCGTTCTTTTTTATATTCATACTGCCGCTTAGAGCATATATATTATATTCCGCCGTATTACAGATTTCAATGAATGAAACGCAAACGAGGCAGCTGCACTTCACCAATAAATCTCTTAATAAGACCGCCTATGGAACGATTTGTAAACATAATAATCCTCCTTTTCACATTTCCGTAATTAATTTTCGCCTAATTGCTGTGCAAAGGTGTATTTTGGGAATACAATCACATATAGACTGTAATATTTTGTCTGATTTAATCCAGTATCATACAATCAAGACAGTCATCAGTCTTATATATATATATATATATAAGTATATATATATATAAGACTGATGACTGTCACCAGAGTCTCTATTTGGTTTTAAATTTTATCAAAAACCTATGAAAAGTATGAGGCTTAGTCATTATACTTTTAAATACAGATACCATACTTTTAAAATACCTATACTATTTTAAAAGTATGGTATTTGGATACCATACTTTTAAAATAGTATAGGTATTTTGAGTCAAAATGACTAAGCCTCATACTTTTCATAGGTTTTTGATAAAATTTAAAACCAAATAGAGACTCTGGTGACAGTCATCAGTCATTAAGGATGGAAAAGGATGAGTGAAGAACGAGTGTGTTGAAGAAGAGGCAGAGCTAAAACACTTTACAAGGATGGTACTCGCCATGAGGATATGATGATGATGATGAAGAGATGAGCCATGAATCGTACGAGTATCAAGTACGTTCAAGTTTTAATAAAACCGACGCTTTTTTCGCTTTTACATTCCAATTTCAAATGCTATATGTTTGTGAAAAAAAAAACGATTTTACCTCATGACTTATAGACATCGTAAATCTTTGATTGTCTTTACCCAGTAGTAGGATGTACCATGCTAACAATAATAATATATATCTTTGTGCCACCTACATGATGCTGAATAGATTTGGACCTAAATATGTGCAAATATGTAAGAACTTTAAAGACTAAAGAAAACTTATGTCCAATCTTGGCACCTGTTACTTTAGCTTCTTTCTTTTCTGTTCTCTTCGGGAACCTTTGTGGGTTAGCTTAAAATTCTATATGAGAGAATTCATCCGGCACTCTCCTGAATATGCAAAATTGACTTCGTCGCTTAATATAATAACTCGATCCCAGCACTCAGGGGAAATGCTTACTTGCTATTCACCGAACTGACTAACTCCATCCTGGCACGTCTAATTTGATATGCGTTATTCGTACTTTACTTGTTGATTAAAGATTTGGAGGCTTCTTCTTTAATTACTTAAGTAATTTACTCACATAAGCCCGGATGGAATTCGGTATAGGCAACATTCGTGTCACGTATGCCCTCTTATAAAGTTATCTACTTAAACTTGGGTTGCTTATCTGCATTTCTTCCTTTAGATTCAGGGTTTTGGGTTTGATTATTTAGTAACTGACCTTTGAGGACAGTTAATCTTAGTTATCGTGTTATTGACCTTTTGCTAATGAATGTTACATGGACGGAGCTATACCACAGCGATTAGAAACAGGTTTTGTGAAATTGGCGGTGGTTAAAGTAATGGTTTACCTATTTCATTGGATTATAAATGCCGAACAACAGTCAAAGTCACTAGCGAATTTACACAATGTGATTACGGAAATATAGAAATAGAATATGGAGAGTTTAGTACCGTTATCGTAACGATACATTTGTGTATTTTTAATGGCACCTTGTACTCTGAAACGAATATCTATATATCCAAATTATTTTTACACCCCCAACTTAAAACTTTACAATTAACCGAATAATTTACTTATAACAATACAATTGAACAGAATCGCCACCTGACACATTGGCACCTAAAATATATCTCTGGCGGAAAGTGGTTGTGTGGGGTACTACCCCTTATGAGAAGGCATGAGGATATAAATCACAATTCGTCAATAGTATTACCCTATCGTCTCAATTCTCGATCAGTGTGCTAGAACGCCTGATGAAGCATTGAAATCATACAAATTAATTAAGGAATAAGGTAATTTGCGAGTCAATGATTTAACTATATCAATTTAGGAATATAATTGCATTAGTAGATTACAAGCGTAGGTATCTGAATTCTATCCCTAATGACATAGTTATGAGACGTTTTCGTATAACTTCCATCTAGAATATTAAATTACTTGGGATATAATCATATTACGTGGCTCTGCCAATCTCACGCGAGAACTTGAGAGTTATCCAACTATAATTTAGTATTGTTATAATATATTCATCTTCCCCCAAAAAATATTAAATCGACAATATTTTCATGCATTGTAATAGAAAATTTATAATCAGGTCGCTTTAAGTCTTTAAATTTGTGTATCCATTGATATAAATCTATATAAAAGGTAGTTGCCGGCAACATTAAGATCCCCCATCAGTCTCCTCAACGTCCTTGGCAAGATGTACGAGAGACTTATCTACAATAGATTAAAGAGTTTTGCAGACTCTAAGAAAGTCATACCTGACCAGCAGTTCGGTTTTCGAACCAAACACTCCTGTATCCAACAAGTCCACCGTATAGTGGAAGACGTCAGTAGCGGCTTCCAACTAGGTTATACCACGGGTATGCTCCTCTTCGACGTGGCGAAGGCATTCGACAAGGTCTGGCACAACGGCTTAATATACAAGCTGTACCAGTTGGGCGTGCCGGACCGTCTAGTACGCATAGTACGGGACTTTTTGTCGAACCGCTCCTTCCGCTACAGAGTCGAGGACACACTCTCTTCCCCCCATCCCATACAAGCAGGAGTCCCGCAAGGCTCAGTGCTCTCGCCACTCCTATTCACGCTTTATACTAGCGACATTCCCCTCCATAGACGAGTTAAAAGCGCTCTATTCGCCGATGATACGGCTATCTACTACAAAGGTAGAACTCCCGAGGGAATTCACGACAACCTCCAAACCGCGGTCACAGCCCTGGGGCGGTGGTTCCGGAAGTGGAGAATTGAAGTGAACCCCACCAAAAGCGCAGCCATTCTATTCTGGAAAGGCCTCGAACGCCCACGGGTAGCCCCCATCACCCTCTTCGGCAAACCCATTCCTTGGGAAGAAAAAGCCAAATACCTGGGTGTGATCCTCGATCAACGCCTTTCTTTCCGTCACCACGTAAAGGCGGTACGCGCGCGAGCCGCCTTCGCGCTCGGTAGACTTCACAGCATGTTGAATGCACGAAGTAAACTCTCATTGAAATCCAAGGTGAGGATTTACACAACGTGCATTCGACCAATCATGACATATGCGGGTGTAGTGTTCGCACACACTAGCAAGTCAACACTTAACCCCCTGCAAGTGCTCCAAAGCCGGTTCCTCCGGAGAGCCACAGGTGCCCCGTGGTACATGCGTAATAGTCAACTCCACGTTGACCTCAAAGTCCCCACTATAAAACAGTTTTTGAAAAAACTGTCCAAATGTCATTTCGATTCTGCTGTAAATCACCCCAACCCCCTCGTCGTATCGGCCGCCCGATACACTCCTTCCCTTATCTCGAAAATAAGGCGTCCAAGACATGCCGTCATCGAACCGGATGACGACATAACGGTCCTCCAGGACGCCCGACAAAAACATACCAACACTACACACAACCGACCACTGTTCCGTCCTCGCCGGCGAGGCTCGACGCGAATAAGCCGTAATGTTCCCCCCCGACCTCCGCCGCAAACGCCGGCCCGTGCCGAGCCAGACGCGTAAATCCCGCCCTCAAATAATATTTAAATAAAATGACCAGTCCAGCCCAGCTCCCTTGCTCGCGGTCCAGCAACGCCCTAAGCCGAGGTTCGTACCCCACAGGGGGTGCCCTTAGCTGTGTTGCTTAAAAATAAAGTGCCTGGCTGGAGGCCTAGGTCTCGCCATTGACCGGTTAAGTAGCAAAAGTTCCCGGAACTCACGCTACGAGAGACAATACAAAAAAAAAAAAAAAAAAAAAAAAAAAAAAAAACAACATTAAGATCGCAAGTTATAATCCACACCAATTGGTTTTTCCGATCTTAAATACACAATGCTTAGTTACGCCACGAGCTTTACGGTAAAGAATAACATCGACAGGAAACCTTTAATGGTTTAAGAAGAAATTCAAAGACATACCAGTGTATAGTCGTGCTTGAGTAACGGCAATGCATTCGCCATCTGTCACCATGGGACCTAAAATATTTCTACAGCTAAAAGTGGGTTAGTTGGTGCTACCTGCACATCTCTGCCTACCCCTTCGGCATTATGGCAAAGAAACAGTTTGTTCTCACTTCTGCAAAGTTGCCTGATGTACTATAGGCTACGGTAACCGCTTACTATCAAGGGTGACGCATGCTAATTTCCTTTCTTTGCCGCTCAAATTGATATAGTCATCATATCATAATGTTAACCGTAGCTGTGGTTCGAGTTATTAGTCATACCACGAACTTCAGGGTGAAGGAAAACATCGATAGGAAATCTACACGCGTCTGAGAAGCAATTCTGCGTATGTATAGTCGTGCTTGAGTAACGGCGATAGACACGCCATCCGTCACATTGGCACCTAAAATATATTTCATAAGTGGGGATGTGTGAACTACCTATACACCTTAACCTACCCCTTTGGGGACCCTTGTGGGAAGACGTGAGGATATGTATACAATCTTAGCACAACTGCGAAACCAAACAAAAATGCAAAAACAAGAAAGCATTATCTTGTTTCGGTATAATTTTTAACCATGATATGATATGAATACATGATACTATTATAGAACAAAATCGACCTATAAATGAGTTTAGTTAACAATTGTATATAAGCTAATTTCAACCGAAGTCTATACAAACTTCCTTTATCCGGATACAAAGCTTTAAAAAGCAATTTGAAACATTCCCATTTACTAGAACCCTACCCACCTCTGATTGCAAAACTTTCACTTAATCTCCTAGATATATTAGATACTAGCCGTGCCAGCGATTTCACCCCCGTAAGCATTGATTTGATTGGTAGGGTAATCTGGAATAATACATATCCTATGTGCTAAATCAACAAATAAATCTATCTGTGCCAAATTTCATCCATTTCCGTTCAGCCGTTTTGTAATGATTGTACTCAATCAAGGATGTATGGACATCCTCACAAACTTTGGCATTTATAATATTAGTAGGAATTTCTTATTTGGTTTTTGAATTAAATTTTTAATACTATTTAAAAATGGTACCAAGTAGAATATTAATGGTCATTACCTTAATAGGTAAAGACGATCCATTTTATTTCTCATCAATTAAATTTAGAAATCAGTGGTTCACGAATAGCTAAAATTTTTGGCTACCGAAAACCGTTTACCAAAATCGCTTGTTGTCTTTTTGGGATAAATATCGACTTGGCTCATTCATGTTTCTGCAGTGATATGGTAAGTTTTAAAAATATATTAAAGATTGGATAGTAATAGATTTCATAAGTAATAACTGCTTTGAAAAGAAAATTTAATATCACCAATGAAGCACGTGTAGCTGAGCACATTACGATATTGGAGCCCACCTTATTATGAAGCAACTCATCCTGACTATGTAAAAATGCGTTCTAATCGAAAATGCTGAAGCTGTGCCTTGCAGTTTCATCTCTGTAAAATTTTACGACAGAATATTTTTGTGTTTTTTGGGGAATAAAACATAGTCCATATGCCTACATAGATCGTTGTGCCAAATTATGTCATTTCGCATTATATTAGTAGGATAACACTTATAAAGTTTATATTAAGGGTTTGATTAAAGCCTGAAGGAAGGTACGTAACATTGGCTTAGCTAATGTTAAATAAGTAATAAAGGATATACAGACATTATTTGCAATCTAAACGTGTCTAAAAGAAAAAGCGGAAGAAAACAATTTTCAAGTGAAGCCCTATAGTAGCAAGTAGAGCCGTGGTTGCCGATTGGTTCGAGCAGTTGCCTGCGACGCAAAGGTCGCAAGTTCGAATCCCGACTGTACCAATGAGTTTTTCTGAACTTAAGTACAGTGATTAGTCACACCACGAGCTTTACGGTGAAGGAAAACATCGAGAGGAAACCTGCATACGTCTGAGAAGAAATTCAAAAGGCGTATGTATAGTCGTGCTGGAGTAACGGCGATGGACTCGCTATCTGTCACGTTGGCACCTAATATACCTCTGGCGGGTATATATGTGTGGGTATTACCTATACACCTCTGCCTACCCCTTCGGGGACCCTTGTGGGAAGGCGTGAGGATATATAACAATTTTCAACTACAATCAAATTTATCAAACAATCAGGCTTGGGAACGTTAAGAATACTCGAAATATGTATGAAAATATATGGAGGAAGATATAGGTCAGTGGAATCTGGAATGAGGCTCTCTGCCAACCCTAAGAGGTACAACGTGATGATATATGCATATGAAAACGTACCTTCATGCTGAATTGTGTTCGGATTTCGTCTAATGTGTGCATTATGAAACGTCTGCACAGAAACTTGACTACTTAAACTAAATGAACTTTGCATAATAACCTCGATGAAGTTAGAATTTTCCTTAAGAGCTATGAATTAATCAGTCTCCGACTTGCGCTATCCGGTAAACTGTGCCCTAGAGTGCTCTATGAGATGTGATTACGCTTTTCGATTGCTCAACTGTCATTTCTTCACGGTGACTTTAGCGTCTCGAGGCTGAAGTTGAATAATCGTGTCTGTATATTGTTTATCATTTATCTTTGAGCATACACATACATACATATCATCACGCCAAGTCCCTAGCGGGGTAGGCAGAGAGTGTAGAGCGCCAGTTCTCTCTAGACTTACATACTTCTTTCGCTTCGTCCACATTCATCAGTCTCTTCATACATGCTCGTCGGTTTCGAGTACTCTTAACGTTCCCGTCCTTGAGACCCCGATCTATTTGATCTAGGTAGTTGGAACGTGGCCTTCCTCTGCCTCTTCTTGCACACACTTTTGCTTTGTATATCTGTTTCGTCAATCTTTCTTCACTCATCCTTTCTGTGTCCAAACCAACGTAACATGCCTTTCTTCATCTTTACAATCACACCCTCATTCACGCCAGTTGATTTGCGAATCTCTTCATTGCGGATTCGATCTAAAATCGTTACTCCGCACATTTTTCGAAGAGATCGCATCTCAACTGCATTCAAGCTATTTTCATACTTCCTCTGACATACCCAGGATTCGCTGCCATACAACAAGGTAGGTACCAATATCGCGTTGTGGACAGCAACTCGAGCATTCTTGCTCAGACTTTTACTGCCCATCAACGCCGACATGGCCCCATTCACCTTATATCCTTCTTTCAATATCTTTTTCAATATCTTTGAGCATATTTATTTATTTATCTATACATACATACATATAAATAAAATTAGAGTGTCTGTTTGTAATATTGAAATAACCGCTTTTTCCTACATTCATATGAATATATACGGTACATACACCAAAATATAATTTTTCACTATTTTTGTGTGTGTGTCTGTCTGTTTGTTCCGGCTAATCTCAGAAACGGCTTGACCGATTTTGACGAGACTTTCACTGGCAGATAGCTGATATAAAAAGGAGTAACTTAGGCTACTTTTCCTTTAGAAACTGATCAATATATTTTTTGTTAAATTCCACGCGGACAAAGTCTAGTTTTAACCAAAAACCAACACACTAACAATAACATGATTTAATACAATATATTTTTTCTCAGCGACCTTTAACGTCTAGTGGCTGAAGTCAAATAATGTTTACATATTTTTATCACATATCTGAACATATACCTATTATAGATATTTATATAATCGACGACCTTCAACGTCTAGTGGCTGAAGTTGAATAATCATGTTTACATATTTTTATAATTTATCTTTAAATTTGTGTCAATGAGAATCACTTATATTTAATTTGCACTAATCGAGGGAGTATGATTACTGCACTCCATTGAAATGTTTAAGCTATGTTCTAAATAGATATATCTGATATATATATATATATATATATATATATATATATAATATATATACTTAATATATACTTAAAAGCTACATAATCTGCGACTATCGACAGTTTGGCAATATGAGAGATAATAGCTTGTAGCATTGTTGCTCTTTTCACTTTAAATAAAGATTATGTATGTGTACGTGTATGTTTTAGCGAGGAAACGGTAAAACACACTGTGCTGGTTAGTAAATTTAGATGCTAACGTCACAGATGACAAGACTGCCAGTCAAACAATTGATACACGAATCAGTACGTTATATCAGTTTTATCCCAGTATCTTTAACAAAGGGCGTGTATTTATTTGACCTTATTTCATCTCGACGGCAACGGGTGGCCGTGATTTATCACACATATGTACCTAGATAGTTAGCCGGTCGGAAGAACAGTTTGGTCTACCATCGCATCTATCTTTCCTAGCCACGAAGATTGTTTTTGCAATATTATATTTAACCTGGTGAGAGCCGGGGTTAGAGCCGTGGTGACCGAGTGGTTCGAGCAGTTGCCTGCGACGCAAAGGTCGCAAGTTCCAATCCCGTCTGTACCAATGAGTTTTTCTGAACTTAAGTACAGTGATTAGTCACACCACGAGCTTTACGGTGAAGGAAAACATCGAGAGGAAACCTGCATAAGCCAGAGAAGAAATTCAAAGGCGTATGTATAGTCGTGCTTGAGTAACGGCGATGGACTCGCCATCTGTCACGTTGGCACCTAATATACCTCTGGCGGAAAGTGGGTGTGTGGGTATTACCTATACACCTCTGCCTACCCTTTCGGGGACCCTTGTGGGAAGGCGTGAGGATATATTATTATTATATTATATTTTTAACTTAGGAACGTTTCAACATATTTTAACAAAAATAATTGTTTTAAAAAATACAATATTTCATGGTCAAAGCCTAGTTTTCATTTATACGTCCGATAACACAGACTAATGCTAGTGTTGATGTCATTATATAAACATTGTCATATATATGGCCGGCCGTCTGGTCTAGTGTTTACAGCCTGACTACGAAATTAAAGGTCGCGGGCTCAATTCCCGCTGAGGGCAGATATTTGTGAGATGAACACGAGAGAATCTTTGTATATTTATCATATCACAAGCTCTGCTTAATTTAGAGCTAGGTCAATTTGTGTGGAATTGTCCCAAGGTATGAATTTATAAGTATTTATTATTGATATATAATTGATTAAATGCATAAAATAATTTTACAACCATTAAAGCAAAAAAAAATTGTCGTTGGTGTTACAGTCTCTATCACTGAATAGAGACAGGTGTAGGACAACTATGGATCTGTCCTTTTTGCATATATTATTATGCTTACACCCAAGCACGTCATGATTAGGACCTTGGAATCAAGGCAGGTGAGATGGGTGAGATCGAATACTTCTTCTTACACACAAAATTAATGTTGAACATTGTACTATATACACAATCTTTATGTAACGTTCAAAACAGTCCAATAAAATAACATAGATAAAATAAGCACATATTGAGCTCAAAGTTGGCTCAAACAAGTTAGAAAAAAGTTAATACTTATAACTTAACTTACATAATGGCTTCCGATCAAATATACATACATACGTGTATGTGAAATAGTTACAATTTAAATCCCGAAAAAGGTCCGTATCTTGCTTAGTTACTCGCGTGATACAAACCTGTTTGTATTTTGTCCCAAGTCAACATACTCATCGAGTCCCTAACATTATCAAACTAGAACATGAATGGAAATAAATCTTAGGTACATAGATAATATAAAAGACTTGAAATAAATTGTACTGACGATTACATTGTGTCACCGATTTATGGATTCTTACAATCAGACATTGCTAAGTTAGATTCTATAACGTTAGGAATAGTAATAAAAACATGGTATTCCTTCATACATCAATATCATCAATCAAACAGAATACGATTGTACTTTATTCTGTGCTTAAAAGAAAGAATAAGAAGGATCTTTATTTATTTTAAGCTGAGTAATAAAGTGAATAGAATAACTAAGATCTAGCAAAGTGAATAAGGTTAAGTTATTCACAAAGATTACTTCAGCTCAAGTTAGAGGACGCTTAAATGTTAACCTTTGTATCTTTAAGTACTTTGTTCGTGTGTGAGCAATGGTTTATGTAAGGTTTTGTTGTCTATTATTAATCTTGGTTCTATCCCCTGACCTTTAATGATGAGCATTATAATTCGTACCCTCTGAAGGTTTTGTTTGAACCAAACTGTTTTGCTATTGAATTGAGCGAAATCATGTGAAAGGTTTTACTTCGAGAATCTCGAGTCAGGGTTTCAAAACATTTTTTTAAACATTGTTGAATTTGCCATAGTTAATACATATTAAGGGGATTTTTTGTCTCTCGTAGCGTAAGTTCACCCTTAAATATGATCAGGTAAGGCTTTGTGAATGTCTATATTTATAGAATAGTTACAAATTACTTGTAAGAGGAATAAGCAGATAAGTAAACGGCTACCAAGTCTCACAAGCCCACCATCGAGCGATCCTAACATGACGGGCTTCGCTTTAAATTTAATTACAATAAGCATTCAAAGTGAGAAAGGGACGGATTTATAGACGCCGTATACATCTCTCTTTCTCTCTCTTTCGCTCTCTTGCCAACGCTACTAGCAAGTTATGGAAAGGCCGCCGTTTGATTTCAAGTAATTCAATACACACGTGATTTTACGTAGGTACATTAACCTACGTAAAATCACGTGCAAGAATATTAAAGTTGAATATATTAAGTAAGAGGATAGGTAATCTAAATGATATATCAAAACGTGTCCCAGTATCAGGTGAAGTTTAATTTCCGCCCCACATCGTGTGCCTGTGTCAATATATATTTTTATATCAGTATTACGAGCCACGAATAAATATGTAGGTGCCTTACTCCTTTTGCGTGAAGATTTGTGACTCGAACATTCTACGTATACTATGTTCTTATAATAATGTTGCTGTCCGTACTTGTAACTACTGATCACAAAAACGTCCTATATTGTTGTTATTTCAGTTATAATAGATCCGAATTTTCACCGGTTAAAGTGTTAAGGAGCTAAGGAAATAAATTACAGTGTGTCGCCGCTACAACTTAACATACTTTGAAGACCTCATCACACGACTGCAGATTTTCTCGTTAAGTGTAATAATGTGATAAATTTTACTGAATTAAAAAAATACTCACGCCTGCCTATAAGGGACCTCGAAGGGGTATGCAGACATGTGTAGGTAATACCCATACTCCCACTTCCCGCCCGGTGTATATTTCAGACGTAACGTGACAAATGGCGAGTCCATCGCCGTGATTCAAGCACAACAGACTATACACATGTCTTTGACAAACATATACAGGTTCTTAAACGTATACCGTAAAGCTCGTGGTGTGACTAATTACTTACTAAAATTCAGAAAAACTCATTGCTACAATGTCGTAATACAAAGTCAGGAATAGAACTAGCAATCTTTGTTCTCGACTCGAACCAATCGGCCACCAGGGCTCACAAAAAAACCATTTGAACAAAATAAAGCTTAAACGAGCGTTTTGCATACACAGCGCCTGAATACATTTCAAGCAAAAAGGGTGTGAAAAGAAACCTCTGAAAGAATTAATTATACTGCTAATAAATCATTGTAATGAATAAGATGCTGCTAATTATTATAATAGATAAGATGAATAAAAAATACTAAGATGTACAAAGAAACTGCTATAAAGCAAAGAAAGCCCCATCGTGAGACTATATTGTATTTATTGTTTGCTAACACTTTACTGTAGAGATTTATTGTGTTGCACTCGGCAATACTATGAGAATGCTCAGGATGAAGAGTCGCTGAATAATAGTTGTTATTCTTTTCAAAAATATAAAATTTCACGAGATCGAAGAGTCAACGTCTAAACATAACGTAAGTCGAGAGACATTGAGTCGAAAATCGCAGTTGAATTGGTCGTAGCGCTAGAGCAGGAATTTAAAGCTTTAAACTGAATGACAAAAGCTTGATCCTTAAAAGCAAGTGAGACAAAATCGTCGCAGCTGTGTAGAATATGGAATCTAATAGAATACTAAAACTTTATGAAATTGCGTTGAAATGAAACATTTAAAAAACAGTATTATACAATTGTATAACTACACCTATATTTTACTAGTACAAAACTGACATTTACCGAATATTTATATTAGTTAAGTTTTATATTGATATGGATTTTATTATAATAATAATAATAATATATCCTCACGCCTTCCCACAAGGGTCCCCGAAGGGGTAGGCAGAGGTGTATAGGTGTAGGTATTAGGTGCCAACGTGACAGATGGCGAGTCCATCGCCGTTACTCAAGCACGACTATACATACGCCTTTGAATTTCTTCTCAGACTTTATTATTATTATTAAAATACAAAATGAGCATTAGTTGTAGAGTCGTTTAAGTAGGCACTTTCGAAGTCAATAGTATCGGTTCCAAGCCATGGTAGTCTGCGCCAATTAACTTTTTAAAACCTTTGTTCATTAATACCGCGACAGAGCTTTAGGATCGAGCTGATCACATGTCCCATTATTCAATCTGTCTTATTATGTACCGGCAAAATTTGGATGATATTATACAATTGCGGAGGCCCTTATAAAGTAAGTATGGTATCAAGTGTTCTTTACTCCTTCTACGTAAGGGACTCGGCAGTAGTCAGCAAAAATATTGGCTGGAAATAAAAGAAAATCGTTCCTTATTGTATATAATTATGTATATAGCAAAGACGAATCCTGTCATACGATAAACGGTTACCTAGACACATGCTCGCTCACTTGCTATTAAAGCCTCTGCTTGTAGCATAAGGTATCTTCTCCTTACTCTCTTCCTGCTAGTACGCAGCCAATTCTAATAAAGCCCTAGCTACACACACAGAATAGAAGCAATGCCTTCTTCCTGTGATCTGGGATTTTGTCTTTCATCTTCATAAGGTCAATGACGTTTGCAGTCTTATAGTTTGCAGTCTATAAGCTTCTTTATATAAACAACATAAAGTATCTAGAGGCATATGAATTTAAAGTACAATCTTTAGTCTTCCTTCTCATTTTCATCATCATCATCATCATCATATCAGCCTATTATATTTATTCATAAAGCCTACCACTGGGTATTATTTAAATATTATCCACACAACCGAACACTGTTCTTTCCTCGCCGGCGAGGCTCGACGCGAATAAGCCGTAATGTTTCCCCCCGACCCCGCCGCAAACGCTGGCCCGCGCCGAGCCAGACGCGCAAATCCCGCCCCCAAATAATATTTAAAAATAAAATTACCAGTCCAGCCCAGCTCCCTTGCTCGCGATCCATCAACGCCCTAAGCCGAGGTTCGTACCCCACAGGGGGTGCCCTTAGCTGTGTTGCTTAATAGTAAAGTGCCTGGCTGGAGGCTTTGGTCTCGCCTAGGTAAAAGTTCCCGGAACTCACGCTACGAGAGATAACACACAAAAAAATCATCGGGTATTAGTCTCGTCCAGGTCTTCCATGAACACTATATCACCGACCCACTTTCCTTAAATTATAGTAATAGTTCTTCCTGAAGCTCAGATCTTGTGTACTGTCTGCGCTAAAGGATCCACTTTATTTTTCCAATTCATGTGAGGCGAAGCAATTCACGAGAACTTTAATATTCCTAGAAACCGTTCTGAAACAATACCTTTTGTAGAAACCTAGCTTTTCAATTATTCTAAGGTGTACTGTGTACAAGCGGTTTAAATGGTGCCAATATTTGACTGATAACCGTAATCGTCGAGTAGTTAAAGTGGTTACTAATAAAGTGAAGTTTGCAAGTTCTAGCCTCGGTTGTTTTTTAAGCTTTGTATTTTATGACAAAACAAGCTTACTTTGAAGGCAAAAAACGTTATTTCCAGTGAAAAGAACACGATATTACACCTCTACCATTCCTTTCCCTTGGGGGAGAAGATGTACTCGTATATTTGATCGACAAAATTGCTCGTAAATATAATATAATATAATATACATATAATATATCCTCACGCCTTCCCACAAGGGTCCCCGAAGGGGTAGGCAGAGGTGTATAGGTAATACCCACACACCCACTTTTTTTTTTTACACGTAAATATATATAGGTAATAAATCAGATAAAAATAGAAATCTTCAAAGGATCATCTTCAAAGGATTCAAATTGATGAGAGTAAATATTTGGATATTGTGCTTTATTGAAAAGCCAAACGGCTCCCCTCCCAAGCAATTGCTTGTGTAGGTACTTAATGTTTAGAAACTTGGCATGTCCCCAGTCAATAAGTAGAGCGACGCGCCAATAAACAGGGTAGAGATCTACAGCTTACAGAATTTAAAGCTGTTATATATAATTTTCCCTATCTGTCACGGATCTTTATCAATGCTTGCCGTAACACTATCAACAAAGCCCTTGGAATAACGGACTTATCTACATATTAATTAAAACATGAATTTGACAGTTTGATCGATCTGCTTAGTCATTACCCCACCGTAAGGTAAACCTCAAGGGCCCGGAATTTGATTTATTATACTTGATAAATTTACTTGTAATATTAACAAATGTATCAAACGTGGTTCAATGGTGGTTAACAAAATGGATGCTATTCTCAAAACTCAAAATACAAAATTCGAAATTCGAAAAGCAGGATACAAAAGCTTTTATTCAAAGCAAAGGGCACATTAAAGGGCTCATTGCAGGTTACATATGTATGTAAAGCACCGTTTTTAAGAAATAACCCTATCCGGAAAAGAAACGGCAAAACAAAGTACCAATTTTTTTAATACATTAGTACGCCTTTTTTAAGTAAGAATAGACACGACTGTTCTTGTGTGTAATTGTTTTGTAATAATCGCACACTTCCTTGTCATGTTTGGCTATCATCAATGTGTTCTGCTGATGTTAATTCAAGAACTCTCAGAGGTTATCCTCCATGATCGGTTTATTAGAACAAAAGCAAAGTTTGTTCAAGCTTCGAAGTTGCCAATTTAGCCGCTTACGAAATAGATACTAAAGTTGTTTTGCGAGTTAGCTGGGAAGCAGCATAAGCTACACACGGTTTAGTTTCAGCCTCTTTTTACATCATATGTTTTACCGAATCTTTGTACACAGAAATATAGCACCACACCAACAAACAAGTTTCTGAAAGCCCTAGAAAGGCAGCCGTGAAATTTAATCTAGCCCCGCTCTAGAATCAAACTTCTGCGAAGAACTTGTCAACTTTTTTACATTTGTGCTATTTATTCAGGAATAAAACAGCAACCAGGTAGACAAAAGTAATAACCACAGAAATCATAAAGTTTGCCAAGGAATTGTTACATAGACGCTTGAAATGTAGATCACTGCGTCTTTATGCCTGTTTTCCGGACGAAAAGCTCCAGTTTGTTGCCTCTGAGGGTATACAGCTCAACTTTGGCTATTTGTTATCACTTTTCAGTGATTCAAATACTTGCACATTCTTCCAAATCGTAAATCTTGATGCTTAAATAACTTTTATGGCGATTTCTTATGACTGACTGATTTGTATCTTCAAATGGTAAATATTATGAGTAGTATATACATATTTATTTTGTATTATTATATTTATATCATAATTATCATCATTATCATTAAAAGGATACACATCAAATATGATTAATTTTAAACCAAATAAATATATACACAGCCGTATATATTTATTTGGTTTATATAATCAAATCATGGTTGCAGGTTCAAACCTCGGTCTGTCTGTCACGTTGCTACCCAAATATATCTCTAATGATAAGCGGGTCTTAATACATTTACAGACACACTTATATTTACCGTTGAGAAGGAACGGTGAATGTTGAAACAAGAAACCTGACGCCTATTTCTACATTATTTTCTAAAAAATATATGTTAAAAAGAATTATAAACCATGTATGGAAATATTGATAAATGTCATTAAACTAGATCTGTAAATCTAGAGAGAACTGGCGCTCTGCTCTCTGTGCTTACCCCGTGAGAGATTCGGCGGTACATAGGTATGTCTGTAATTTACTAGATGTTAACAGTAAATTAATGTCAGTTTAAAGTTCCTGACTTGATCCAACTACCTTACCTGAACTCTTTTATTCCAATTAACCTAAGAGAATGAATTCAGGCTGCACTTTCTATTTAATATGATGAATTGACAAGTAAGTTAAATTCACTTTAATGCAGTCTCCGTCCAATGTATCATATGATTCTGACCTCTATCTACATTTAATAAAACAATTGCATACTAGAAGTACTTTGTATATTTCGGGACAAATTTATTCTAAGAATTGTGTACAAATCTGAACTCTGTACGAATCTGAAGTTAATTTTTGATTATCTTAAAAGATTTATAATTCTTGCCAAAAATTTGCGATAACTACTCAGATAATTACTTTTAAAAATATATTTCGTAACGGATATTCTATGTTCATTAAAGCTTTCATTAAAACCGTACTCTTTTTTCTAATTATTTTATTTCAAGTAGAAAGGATTTTTAGCCCTTCCACTTTATTTAATTTGCACGTTAGCGGGAAAATATTGTAGTAGTTATCCTTCTGTTTTTGTAATTATCTTGTAAATTGTTATCATTTGTATGTCTATCTTATTTGCAAATTGTAATCACATTGAATATATACATCACACAACTTTTTTACATGAACTAAATGTCAAACACAAAAAAAAGTACAAATCATACGAGCATAATTTATTTTTAAACCTGGTTTCACCAATGAGTTTGTCTTAAAATCGTAATCCTAAGTCATACTAAATATAGTGAATACTGAGTTCTAACAATGCAACTCCCTTTTACTTCAGAGAGCTTACAAACATACGACTACGAGTATTACTTATAAGTAAACTCTTCGTTACCTTGATCGCAAAAATATGATCGTGTTTATCACTGAAACTTCATACATATACATATCATCACGCCAAGTCCCTAACGGGGTAGGCAGAGAGTATAGAGCGCCAGTTCTCTCTAGACTTACATACCTCTTTCGCTTCGTCCACATTCATCAGTCTCTTCATACATGCTCGTCGGTTTCGAGTACTCTTAACGTTCCCGTCCTTGAGAGTCCGATCTATTTGATCCAGGTAGTTGGAACGTGGCCTTCCTCTGCCTCTTCTTGCACACACTTTTGCTTTGTATATCTGTTTCGTCAATCTTTCTTCACTCATCCTTTCTATGTGTCCAAACCAACGTAACATGCCTTTCTTCATCTTTACAATCACGCCCTCATTCACGCCAGTTGATTTGCGAATCTCTTCATTGCGGATTCGATCTAATATCGTTACGCCGCACATTTTTCGAAGAGATCGCATCTCGACTGCATTCAAGCTATTTTCATACTTCCTCTGACATACCCAGGATTCGCTGCCATACAATAAGGTAGGTACCAATATCACTGAAACTTCATTTACTTTGAAATCATAGATAGTAGAGTAAATTCAGACTGACAAAGCCGCAATACTTATTTGCTGATCAATTTTCATGATAAAAATAGCAGTAGATAGGTTGTTTATACATATGTCCAAATTTGTTTGTATATCCTACAGAGGTTATATAAAATTTACTATTTTTTTTCTTTCTTCACTTCTTTGTTTAATTGTCTCTCGAGGCGTAAGTTCCCGGAACTTTTGCTACATAACCGAACATTCGTGAGACGAAAAGGGAGGCCTTTTTTAGGTGCCAGGCACTTGTTAGGTACTGAATAAGAATATTTTACACCCTTTCTAAGCTCGTTTAGTGCTACTGACTCGGCATGGGCTCGCAAGAGACGGGGGTCTAAATTACGGATATCACCTGAAATCAAAATTCGTATTTTTTATTCAAAGGCTGACCTCCATATAAAAGCACTGTCACTTGCAAATAGTTTCAATTTGAGCGTTCCGTTGTTCCGTTCCAAATCCGTTGCGCTCAATCGTTCTTAAAGCAGTAAATAAATGTCGCCACTATGTGAACTCTGAAACTCATAACAAATTCCTTAAGTCTGCACGAGTATTTGTAAAGCAAGAGAATTCGAAGGTTGCTTTAGAACTGCACACTTTTGCTTTGGTCGATAAATGTACGAATATGGACATGCTGTATTTACTATTGTCATTCGTATTTCATTCGCTTGCATTTTTTAACTCATGTGAGTGTTTATGGGATTTTCTAACGTGAAAAAGCGCTTATTTTGTTTTTTTATAGTGTTGTCAATGTAGTAACAATATCTATTACACAAATAGGTCATGAATTACTCTAAAATTTATTTTTTATTTACTTACCGCGCCTGGCGTTTTGCTACTCTGATATTATAAGCCGTGATTTAAGTGCAATTACAAAAGTTAGTTATTACAAAACTCAACAAAAAGTAGTAACATTTTACTGCGGTCTGGTAAACGACCTAATTTACCGCTTTGGCCATTGGCAATTACAAATAATTTTCAGTCATGTTTCATAAAGTTGGAAATTTAAGATTAATATAATAATATTAGATAAATCACAACCCCGAACTCTTACAAAAGTTTTTTAATTTTCGAAAATCGTCCCGTTCATCCCACCGAAGTTGTTTCAATAACAAAAGCCACTTTTCAAAAGTCCCCAATTCGATATTCACTAAATCAGAATATATAAGTAAGACTAGGTTGATGCACTTCCTTCAACGTTTCCTTCGTGAATCGGTTTGTTCGACCGTATGAGACATTTGGCCAATGAGTTCGACGGATACTTCAAGATAAGTGCTACTGAATTTTGTATGCTCTCTCAAAGAAAACATTTCAGTTCTATTGAACATGTGTTCTTGGAAGAAGCTTTCCGTTTAGAACAAACTACTATGACACTTAATATTCACAACTGAATAAAACAACCAATAAGATTTATATAAAAAATCTCATCACGCCGAGTCCCTAACGAGGAAGGCAGGGAGAGTAGGGCGCCAGTTCTCTGAAGACTTAGATACCTCATTCTTGTATTATGAACGTGCATTAATGAATGAAGTAACTAAAACACCTACGCCTAAGTAGGTGTCTGTGCCCTAGGCTTGGTGAATCTATTTTTATAAAACCCTCATAGTAACTAAAGCTTTACAATACTAATGGAATGTCAAATTAGTAACCTTTGTATATCAATACATCAAAACCCGCGAGCGATGTATGGATAGACTGATGACATGTGGATGATGCAAAAGAGTCTGTAAATCTAGAGAGAATCGTTGTACTCACTCTGCCAAGTCCATGAGGGACTCGGCGATGTATAATTCATAACAAGAACCGCAGTGGCAGTGTCTCGAGTAGTCGCGTGCAACTCAAAGATTGCAAGATTGAATCCCGACTGAAACAATGAGTTTTTCTGACTTTAAGTACATTCACACCATGAGTGTAACGGTGAAGGGAAACCCATAGGGGATACCTGAGACCGTTTGAGAAGAAAGAAAGGACGTATGTATCTTCTACTGTAATGTTGGCACTTTTATCTCACAATTTTATCTCCGGCGAAAGGTGGGTACTACACACACCCCTGTCAACGTCCGTCGCGGACCCATGTGGGAAGTGTGGGAAGAGGGAAATTGAGGAAGATAATTCACTATAGATTCATAGGAAAATAAGTAATGTAATTACTTTTTGCCTATGATGTACTATCTAAATTAATTTTAGTGTACAATAAAGCATATAAAAATTAATAAATAAATAAATACTTTACTTTGTAAACGCACGCGTATAATCTGTAACATATTATGTAGAACATGATTCTTACAAGCGCAATATCTGGGAAATAGTGGGTCTTAGAGAAAAAATCATAGGAACCATTTTTATAGAGAATTTTAAGATCTACAACTTTGCTTCGAGGTACTTTTTCGATAAAACTTACCGTTTTCGAGAAAAATCCAAAAAACCTAAAATTTTGACCTTGGGCCCCGAATAAGTCCCTAAGCTCACATGGGACTGATGGGGACTTTTGACACTTTCTTCCTTGTGGTAAACCTAAGGTCTCTACGAAGATTTGGCTCTGTCGGAATTTTCTTTATTTGATCACTATTTTTATGTCTAAAATGACCGGACTATAAAGTGTCTAGATTCTAGCGGGAGTAAATATTGTACGTATGACAAGTCCTTTACCTAGATTTTCTAATTTCCTAAGCTGATGTGTCTGGCAACGAGCATACGCGTACCGCACAAAATAGGTACCAACGACATACATTACCTCCCTAAAGTGAAATGTTTGTATCAAGCCGCAATACACGTCCGGAACGAACCACTTGTGACCGATCGATCTGAGTAACTATTGCCAAGGCACTATGAATCTTAACGCGTAGATGCTAAGGTCAGATACCAAGATATCGTCGTAAAGGGTGGCAAGTGTTACCGATAAAAATGTTTTACGTTTGAGAGCTGTTTTACACGCAAAAGTGTGCGCGTTCTTTGAAGTGAAAATGTTATATTATCGGGTTTCTGAAAACGCATACAATTGAGATAGCAGTTTGTAGGTCATGTTTTTAGTGAGATAAACGATTTACGATGAAAAGAACACACTGTTTTATTCGGTTGCGCTTAGGATTGAAACTTGTAAACTTATTTTAAAAGTCCCAGTTAAAATCCAAAATAAAACGTGTGGATTATTGCTACACACACAAAAGCTGTATTTTATAAGGGTTTTCAAAACTAGTGTCTTAAGGGAACCAGAAATTAAAATTAATAACAGTAGAATCTGACATCGCGACAAAAAGTTTCAGTCAGTGTTGTTTATATTTTGTTGTTGTTAATATATATAAGCCAGCTAATTAGAAATATATTTTGTAAGTAATCTAGATTTTGAGACAGTTGGGTTGAAGCCAACTTGACGCGCTGCCTCGATCGCACTGATCACCATTTATTATGCCCAAATCAAGCCCTGCTTGTTTTACTTCTTCTAAGTAAGTCGGAACAAAGCCCACGTTGCAAATCATGCTCTTGATTAATCGTTCGCAGATTTGTTTAAGTTGTTCTTAATTAACAGAACTTTGCGAGTTCTGAGTTTACGTCTTACTCCTTAGTTGCTTACACACTAGTAGTAGGTATTTTATAACTTACAAACTTTTCTCTTTTACAGTGAGTTTGGCAGCCATAGTTGGTAGCGGGTTTACTTTACGTAACCTGTCAAAACGTATAGAAAGTCAGCGCTCCAAGCGGTATGTATGTAAATAGTAATAAATTTCACCATAATTTTTTTACAGGCTACGTGGCGTAAAATCACAAACGTGCATCGATAAAAACTCTTGAAATACAGACCGAGTTTGCCGGCTTCATTAAGGTTTAAGCCTTAAGCTTTTTTATCACAATCTGATTATTTCCAATACGGCCAATTCTAATAAAATATTGGGATATTAAAATGCTAATTGAGCTTTAAGGAAAGTAATAAAATTTTGGGTACGTACATAATTCATTAATCTCGAAATTTGCATTGAAAAAGTATTTCAATGAAATTTGAGAAAAAATTACAGGTTTCGTGAAACTTCCATCAAATTGGCAGCCAGTTTTCTAGCAATATCGTAATATTGGATAAGCCATAAATTTTTTATAATTAATCATAGCTAATTTATAAATCGTTAGGCAAGTTATTTTAAATTAAGCTTTCACTTTCGCAGTGAAATAATAATGCCATATTCGAGTGGCATGAAATGTTGGATTGACAGTGGTAACAGTTGATGACACGCGATATCTCACGCTGAACACAGTTACTGTTCTCAACACAAAGATAGTACATATGCGAAGTATATTAGATCACATTAGCATCGGCGATAAATATACATACCTGCATTATTAAGACGAACGAGGTGGTGGAAAGTTTTAGTAATCAGTCACTTGTAAAGTCCAGATTCCAGGTTCAAATCCGTTTTGTCTCTACCAATTATGTTTTTCTGAACCTTACATAGTGAAGTTAGCCCCTAGTGAACTATGAACTCATTCTTGGGGGGCGGAGGCCGACTCGCCACCTATCATGTTTGCATCTTAATCTGTCTCCGGTATAATGTGGGTATTATTGCACCGACGTCTAACTTCTGAGGTGGAAAGTCGTTAAGATATTATGATCTAAAACCAGCAACGAGTTCAAGAAAATAGCTGAGTGAGAATTTTAAATCTTTAAAAATATTGTTTTCAATGGTAAAAGTTCATAGTGCAAAATTATGTCAATTTGTGGTGTGAACAAATAACCGGCGTATTTCGAGTATTCATTATGCACATAGTAAAAACGTCAATTTTATGACCTTTAAAAATTATGGCATATGTGTTGTGTTTAATAAGTTTCATAGAATAATGACCCAGCTTGCTATAGCATCATTTAATTTAGCAGCATTTAACGGCTCACTATTATTGATAGATGGATAATTGTTGATCATAACGTTTGCGGATATTACTTTATTTATAATAATAATAAATAATGTTTAAATATGTTCGTATAACTAACTACTTATTGATAAAATATTTGACAGCCTTTTTTGTGTTTTATAAATATAGTTTGATTAAAATTGACGATATATTGTAACTATTTATACTCTTTGTTAGATGTCTCAACAGAGTAGAATCCACAATCATATAACAATAGTTGTAACGGCCACTGGCTACAATAACTGGAGAGGCGCTCGTTAGCTGAATGGTTTGGGGGCCTTATACAAAAAGACGTGCTCCTTTATACGGTACTCATCGTAAGAAGTGAACTTTGCGACCCTAACTACGAGTAGCTTGGTCACTAATCCAGGGATCGGTGGGCTATATTATATATTTTTTATAGGTAGACATTTAACTTTATATAACATTAAATATATATAATAATACCTTTATTTTACATGTTACGTTGGTTTGGACACATAGAAAGGATGAGTGAAGAAAGATTAACGAAACAGATATACAAAGCAAAAGTGTGTGCAAGAAGAGGCAGAGGAAGGCCACGTTCCAACTACCTGGATCAAATAGATCGGACTCTCAAGGACAGGAACGTCTACGGACAGGAACGGACAGGAACTAAGAGTACTCGAAACCGACAAGCATGTATGAAGAGACTGATGAATGTGGACGAAGCGAAAGAGGTATGTAAGTCTAGAGAGAAAATTGCTCACAAACAGACCAAGTCCCAAACTAAGCAAGGCATGTACCATGCAAACTGTGATACTATGTACGTACCTGTAAAGAATTCTAAATAGGATACATATTATATGTAGAAAGTATGTATGTATTGGGGGAAATAGGCAATGATTAGAATAAACATATATTGAAAAAGAAGCATAATATCCCAAAGTAGAAGTTCACTATTCAACTGATTCAGCAACCCGTATAAAATACTTCTAAAGTTTCAATACTTTCCGATCTCAGTTCATCTTCCGCACAAAGTTTTGAAAAAGTGTGGCTAACGTTAAATCTCTCTTATACACCAGATTTTATATTATCATAAGATTTTTATCGCTATCATAAGTATCAAGTTGTCGAATTTATAAAGTGGTAAGTTAATCTATACTAATACCAAACTATTATAAAGAGGAACGATTTGATTGTTTGTTTGTTTGTATTGAATAGGCTCCGAAACTACTGGACCGATTTGAAAAAAATCTTTCACAATTGTAAATATTTTTTCTTTTATAAAAAAATCTTATGTCCACCCATGCGAAGCCGGGACGGACCGTTAGTGTGTAATAAAACATTGAAACAGGCTAACATAATTTACAAACATATAAAATTTTCATTAATTGTGTTTTGGCTAACAGTAGGTACTGTTAGCCAAACATACCTTCACATGAATTTAAAAACACCGTTATGGTCTTATTACAAACAGAAAAAAATTACAGTTTGTTCGAGTGGTTTTAGTGACTATAGAGTATAAAGTGGACTATAGAGTTGCTGGTTCACGAAGACGCGCTCCACCAATCTCTTGTCGAGGCGGTCGCGTGATGCGGATTGGATGACCCAACTCTGTTAGTAGTGCGTAATCAGTGTGCACCGATAATACAAAAACAATAATGGAAGGTTGCACACTTGCACTATAAACTATATGACAGCATAGTGGGGCGCGTCTTCGTAGATGGCACTATCTATACTTAACTTAACAAGTTCCTAACTGCAAAGTCATGATTGCCTCTTTTGTACTTCAGAAGTCAGAACCAGAGTTCGTCTGCCGTACAATATTTATCACAACACGACAGTGACAGATTAGCCACGGAGGAAGAGTAGCAAATACTAGCCTCGCGCTGCCTTAATTCGGCACTGTAACATAAGCTTTATGTAGAAGGAAATACTTTTAATAAATCTGAGAGAATCAATATACGTTTGAAAAGTGATTCAAAAACGTGCTTGAGGAACGACGATTGTCTCGCAATCTGTCACGTTGGCACCTAAATAAAACTTCAGCGGAATGAGGGACATGATATAACTCGGTCTGAACGTGAAGCATCTTTTGCAAAAAGGGGGTACATCATAAGTGTAGTTATATATAGTTTGGTAAATCCTACAGTGATAAATAAAAACAGATTTGTTAGCAAAAGTAAAATATTCCTGACTGATTGGTTTGTCGATTACTGAATGAAGCCATCAATCATTTTGTTGTGTAGCTGTCTAGATTATTTTCCACTACTTGCGACAAATATTTTGTTCGTACATTATCTGGATCTAGTATCTAGTTTTGATCTAGTGGTCAGAGCCCATGGCCGCGAAGCTTAAGGCCTCAGGTTCGATTCTGTTTGGGGCAAACCGTTGTGATGAACACGAATATATCTTAGTGTTAAGTATTTAACTGATTCTTGTATAATTAAATATGTATGTATATTTAAATACGTTATCTAGCTCCCATTGAATAATCACTGGACCGAAATAAGGAATTAATAACTTCCTCACTCTATAATCATTATTATTATTGCACATTGAAGAGCTACATACATACATACAAATTATATACACTTTAAAATTTGCCAATAGTAGTCAGTGAAACATTTCTTATTTCAACGAGAATCTCTAGTCTCTTTCAAAGTAAGTACTTTAGATATGGAGACATTTCAAAGATGGAAATCTTTTCAACGACATCTCACAATATATTGAAGACAAAGTATTCAAGTGTAATGTATGTTCGCCGTTAGCGTCTCTAACATATTCTTAACAAGGGCATTTACAAAAGTTCCATGTCTCTATTCGTGTAAGTACCTCGCGGAATTACTGTATATCTCAACTGTAGAAAATAAAAAGGGGAATTTGTAACACACTCCTGTCATTTGTCTGGTGGGTATACATCGGCACACCCTTTATTCATCGCCGTGTGCGACGCAATTTGAATAACAAAACGTTTTATTATGACTCCAGTGGAAATGTCATCCGTAGTTGGGAAGAGTTGAAGAATTACTTCCTTTGCATCTGTTTGGCCACTCTGCAACGTTGGACGAAGCGTGAGCCTTTGTTTTTAATGTCGGCTATTAGCCAATTTGTTTGCACGAAATGTCAAAAGAACCCTTCTTGTTTTATCCAAGCTGACATGCAATTTTATGGTAATGCCAGCTTTTACTGTTATACATTATTTTTAGATGCCCACTGAAAGTAGCGTTGTGTGATTTATTTTAAAACGTTAAAATATTAACAAAATGAGCGTTTATCTATAAGTCTATATAAGTTGAGCCGTGGTTGCCCAGTGGTTCGAGTTGTTGCTTGCAACACAAAGATTGCAATTTCGAATCCTGATGAGATTCTGATACCAGTGAGTTTTTCTCATCTTAAGTGCGGTGATTAGTCACACCACGAGCTTTACGGTGAAGGAAAACATCGAGAGGAAACCTATATATGTTTGAGAAGAAATTCATAGGCGTATGATTAGTACGTAGTCGTGCTTGAGTGGAGATTTACTATGTGTCACGTTGGCACCTATGATATATCTATGGTGGAAAGTGGTTGTGTGGTTACTACCTGCACACCTCTGCCTACCCCTTCAGGGATTTTGTGGGAAGGCGTGAAGATGTTATTATTTCATAAAGTACATTTTTATATATATTTGAAATATATATATATATATATATATATATATATATAAAATATGGAGCCCACCGGTATCCGAATCAAGGACCAAGGTACCAGTGGCTAGGGACCATAAGAAAAAAACCTCCTTACAATACGTGGCGTGTCGAGTAGCTCTGCTTCCTGCACCAGGCCCTTGATCAAGAGCCCCATGTATCGAGAGCCTCTTAAGATGTTGGTCGAGGCTCTTTGCCATTAGGCCGTTGACTGTTATGTCTATTAGCATAATCATTGTGGAGTCCACATTATTATTATCTATAAAAGTCGAAGTATGTTTGAATTTTTTTTTTTTGTATTGTCTCTCGTAGCATGAGTTCCGGGAACTTTTGCTACTTAACCGGTCAATGGCGAGACCTAGGCCTCCAGCCAGGCACTTTATTTCTAAGCAACACAGCTAAGGGCACCCCCTGTGGGGTGCGAACCTCGGCTTAGGGCGTTGCTGGATCGCGAGCAAGGGAGCTGAGCTGGACTGGTAATTTTATTTAAATATTATTTGGGGGCGGGATTTGCGCGTCTGGCTCGGCGCGGGCCGGCGTTTGCGGCGGGGGTCGGGGGGGAACATTACGGCTTATTCGCGTCGAGCCTCGCCGGCGAGGACGGAACAGTGGTCGGTTTTGTGTAGTGTTGGTATGTTTTTGTCGGGCGTCCTGGAGGACCGTTATGTCGTCATCCGGTTCGATGACGGCATGTCTTGGACGCCTCATCTTCGAGATAAGGGAAGGAGTTTTTTTTAATTGGATTTGGATAATAATTTAAGGGAGGGAGGGCACAACGGTTAATTCCCGTTCGAATTCGGAGCAGCCCGACTGGTACCATTACCTCCACCTTACAGAAGATCGCAGCTAAATGGCATTACCCTCGGGTGTGTCGTGTTCCTGTGGTGAGTAAGGTCGCCAGGCTCCAAGAGGAAGCGGTGTGTCGGCAGCACAGGACCAGTGGTGCAATTCCGCCGTGGTGGTGACCAGGCGCGGCATGTCGGTGCGGTTGTTAGGGAGACCCGGTGAAACGGCTGTCCGCTGGCCGCCCGCATATAGTAGGGGTCCCGAACCCAGGGATCACCTAATCTCCGCCCTGGGAGGCTGACCTGCACATGTGTGTAAAGTCCTTGGTGTAGTGGTCGTGCCGGAGGAGGAGACCGGAGTGGACCCGGCCGCTGCATCATGGGGGGATCGGGGGCCCTTCCGACTTCCGCTCCGGCAATCCGCACTACCTGTACATCACTGCGGCGGATTGAGACTGCGCTTTGTCCTCTTTGATGCCGACACAACGATTCCTCTTCTTCCTTTTCAGCACCCTTAGAAATCTAAAATGGCCAAATTTAAAAATAGTAGAAGTTTCCCAGCGGCCTCCCCTTCCATATTAAAAATGGACTTTTGCAACATCAGGGGACTTCATTCTAATCTAAATGCAGTCCACCAACACCTTGAGACGACACAGCCGACTCTGCTATTTCTGACGGAGACGCAGATATCCTGCCCTGATGATACATCGTACCTGAACTACCCCGGGTACAAGATGGAACACAATTTTGTGCGCCGCGCCGGGGTATGTATGTACTTCCGGGAGGATATTTGCTGTCGACGTCTCCACGGCCTTGAAGACAGAGACCTGTCAATTTTGTGGGTGCGCGTAGACTATGGTGGCAACACCCGAATCTACGCGTGCCTTTACAGGTCCCATAGCGGTGACACAGACACAGTTCGCCTATTTGAGCACCTGCAATCGACAACGGACAAAGTACTTGAGCAGTACCCCTCCGCGGAGTTGGTGGTTTTAGGAGATTTTAACGCTCACCATGTTGAGTGGCTTGGCTCTCGGTCCACTGACTGCGCGGGGAGGGCTGCTTACGAGCTTGCTCTGGCTTATGGCTTCTCGCAGCTGGTACTCGAACCAACCAGAATACCTGATATCGAGGGCCATACAAGCTCTTTACTGGACCTTCTGCTGACCACGCGACCGGACAGCTATTCCATCTCGGTGGGTGCGCCGCTTGGCACATCCGACCACTGTCTGGTCCGGACGCAAGTGCCGTGCGCAAAGGCCGAAGTGCCCCGACCCCCGGGGCGGCGGCGCATGTGGCACTACAAGGCAGCAGACTGGGATGGATTGCGTGAGTTTTACGCATCGTACCCGTGGAGGCAGATCTGCTTTGCATCAGAAGATCCAGACCCCTGTGCAGCAGCCGTCGCTGAGACGATACTGGCGGGAATGGAATGCTACATCCCAAACTCGCTAGTAGCTACAGGGGTAAAGAAACAGCCGTGGTTTAATAAGCCCTGCAAGGAAGCTAAATTATACAAGCAAGCCTTGTATGAGGCGTGGACCACGGCTCGATCCAATCTGGACCCCAACATATCTGATGCAAAGCGGAAACTTAATGCTGCCTCGAGGCACTGTAAGCGAGCGATTGCCAGGGCGAAATTCGATTTCGTCAGCAGAATTGGTAAGAGACTCGCTAGCTACCCTTCTGGCAGCCGTGCTTTTTGGTCCCTTGCCAAGGCTGCTGAGGGAAACTTTTGCCAGTCGTCCCTACCACCACTCCGTAAGCCGGATGGTAACTTGGCCCACAGTGCCAAAGAGAAAGCGGATCTATTGGGCTCTCTCTTTGCCTCGAACTCGACTATGGATGACGGAGGCGCCACACCGCCAACTATCCTGCGGTGTGAGAACTCTATGCCGGAGATAAGCATAACCCAACGGGAGGTCCGGCGGGAGATGCTGTCTCTGGACGTCCATAAGTCGAGCGGGCCAGACGGTATTCCGGCAGTGGTGCTTAAGCAGTGTGCTCCTGAACTGTGTCCTGTTTTGACGCGCCTATTCGCGCTTTCCTACTCCACCCAAAAAGTCCCAACTTCGTGGAAGACCGCCCACGTGCACCCAGTGCCCAAAAAGGGCGATAGATCAGACCCATCGAATTACAGGCCGATCGCCATCACCTCCCTCCTCTCCAAAATTATGGAGCGAGTGATTAACACGCAACTCCTGCGATATCTAGAGGGTCACGGTTTGTTGTGTGGAGGAAAGTCGCGAACGACTTGTGTCTGAAATCGAGAGTACACTTCGCAGTGTCTCCGATTGGGGTCGACTAAACCTAGTCCACTTCAACCCCACTAAGACACAAGTTTGCGCGTTCACCGCAAAAAAAACTCCATTCGCTGTGGCTCCACAATTCCAGAACACTCCCCTGAACATCTCGGAGAGCATTAGGATCCTTGGGGTCGATATTTCTAGCGACGTTCAGTTCCGTGGTCATTTAGAGGACAAGGCTAAGCTGGTGTCGAGGAAGCTCGGTGTACTCAACAGAGCTAAGCAGTACTTCACACCGCAACAAAGGCTGCAACTTTATAAGTCGCAAGTTAGGCCACATATTAGGAGTACTGCTGCCACCTGTGGGCTGGAGCCCCTGGATACCAGCTTGGGCCTTTTGACGCGGTTCAGAAACGCGCCGCTAGAATTGTCGACGATCCCATGCTCGCAAGCGGCTTGGAATCACTAAGTCTGAGGAGAGACTTTGCCTCCCTGTGTGTGTTCTACCGCTTGTATAACGGGGAGTGTTCTGCAGAATTGTTCGATATGATGCCCACTTCCACCTTCTACCACCGCACTTCTCGCCATCGACGGGGAATTCATCCCCATACCTTGGAACCACAAAGGTCTCGCACTGTGCGCTTCCAAAGAAGTTTTCTTCCGCGAACGCTCAGGCTGTGGAATGAGCTCCCCGTTGAGGTTTTCCCTGGAGAGTACAGCATGGAGTTCTTCAAGAAGGGTGTGAAAAGATTCCTGCAGGGTCGGCAACGCGCGAGTGATACCCCTGGTGTTGCAAGCGTCCATAGGCGGCGGTAACCGCTTACCATCAGGCGGACCGCATGCTTGTTTGCCACCCAAGTGGTATAAAAAAAAAAAAAAAAAAAAAAAAAGGAGTGTATCGGGCGGCCGATACGACGAGGGGATTGGGGTGATTTACAGCAGAATCGAAATGACGTTTGGACAGTTTTTTCAAAAACTGTTTTATAGTGGGGACTTTGAGGTCAACGTGGAGTTGACTATTACGCATGTACCACGGGGCACCTGTGGCTCTCCGAAGAAATCGGCTTTGGAGCACTTGCAGGGGGTTAAGTGTTGAATTGCTAGTGTGTGCGAACACTACACCCGCATATGTCATGATTGGTCGAATGCACGTCGTGTAAATCCTCACCTTGGATTTCAATGAGAGTTTACTTCGTGCATTCAACATGCTGTGAAGTCTACCGAGCGCGAAGGCGGCTCGCGCGCGTACCGCCTTTACGTGGTGACGGAAAGAAAGGCGTTGATCGAGGATCACACCCAGGTATTTGGCTTTTTCTTCCCATGGAATGGGTTTGCCGAAGAGGGTGATGGGGGCTACCCGTGGGCGTTCGAGGCCTTTCCAGAATAGAATGGCTGCGCTTTTGGTGGGGTTCACTTCAATTCTCCATTTCCGGAACCACCGCCCCAGGGCTGTGACCGCGGATTGGAGGTTGTCGTGAATTCCCTCGGGAGTTCTACCTTTGTCTACTACAAATATATAGCCGTATATCTATATAGCCGTATCATCGGCGAATAGAGCGCTTTTAACTCGTCTAAAGGGGGGAATGTCGCTAGTATAAAGTGTGAATAGGAGTGGCGAGAGCACTGAGCCTTGCGGGACTCCTGCTCGTATGGGATGGGGGGAAGGGAGTGTGTGAGTGTGTGAGTAGCGGAAGGGTATGTTTGACTTTTGGATTATTACATTTATAATATACAGATAGTTGCACCATATATAGGTAGTACATACATACACATCGCGGCGGGTCCCTCATGGGATAGGCAGAGAGATTAGAACGTCAAAAATTTACTTACATAAATTTCTATTTCTAAAAACTGTGTAAGTAAAATATTTATAAATAAAGAACTACAAGAACTAAAACTAAACGAATAGTGACATAAGACAAGAAATATCGTAAAAATTGTTCACGTCTGCATTGTTGAGAACAGAATCTGTCTCCCACCCCATCGTCCAATTATTCTTGAAAGTGCATGAACAAGGCCGCGTCTGCGTTTTCAAGATTAATTCATTAAGTGCCAGACCCAATTTCCTAGTAGCTCGCAATCTACCTAACGAGATCATTTTACAACGTACATTAATGTATTGAGGAAAACCTTTGTGTATTATTTTGCTCCAAATAATAACGATATTCTCGCCTTCCCGCAAGGATCCTTGAAGGGGTAGGCAGAAGTGTGTAGGTTATATTCAAGCGCATGCAAGTTTCTTCACGATATTATCCTTCACCGTAAAGCTCTTGGTTTGATAAAGCACTGTGTTCAGAAAAGATTTTTTCGACCGTCAGGGTTTAAACTTACAGTATTGAATTAATGTAAATAATAACCACTTAAAATGTAATGTAAATAAAACCAAAGCTCGTGGGGCGACTAATCATTGTACTTAAATTCAGAAAAACTCATTGGTACAGTATGGATTCGAACTTGCAATCTTTGTGTTGCAGACTGAACTTCTGCAGACAGAAAATAGTCTCTATGATCACTCACTTGTATCGTGAAACGAAACAGACATATGGACACCATATTATTTATATTACTAGTATAAATTTTAAAGCCGTGAATTTTAGAGCCGTGGTGGCCGAGTGGTTTGAGCAGTTGCCTGTCTTGCAGTCATTAGTCACACCACGAGCTTTACGGTGAAGGAAAACATCGAGAGGAAACCTGCATACGTCTGAGAAGAAATTCAAAGGCGTATGTATAGTCGTGCTCGTGTAACGGCGATGGACTCGCCATCTGTCACGTGGGCACCTAATATACCACTGGCGGAAAGTGGGTGTGTGGGTATTACCTATACACCTCTGCCTACCCCTTCGGGGACCCTTGTGGAAGGCGTGAGGATATATAATTTTTAAAGGCACTTGGGCTTGCCTTAGGTCGTTTGACGTCATCCCTTCTTACCCTAATATCTGTACGCGGCAGGAATTAATGGTAGTTGTTGAGAACGCCATCAGTGTAACAAAATACTGGGCTGAAAGCATTTAACAAGACTTGGTACCGCGACGTAAAAAGACCTTTTTGTGGGTTTGCTATGTCTACGAAAGTTACTTAATGAAAAATAAACTTAGCTCTGACTTAAAATACACTTAAGAGATTATCATCGTACTTATTCCTATGGATGAGTAGCTAGTAAGAAATAACAGAGACAAGTTATTAAATAATTTCTTGAAACAGATGTTTATAATGTAGGTGATGTTCTTTTTTCATATCAAAGATATCAAATTTATACCAATCTTTATAAATACTTGTAATAACCTTAATAAAATGTGAAATTTTATAAAATGAATGCCAATTAATTGTTTTTTAAATCGTGACATCGATGTTACAGTTTTTAAAATCACGCTAGCGTTAACTCTACGTAGCCCGTCAAGAACATATTGAGAACCGACTTCCTTTTATAGTTAGATGTGCTGTGCACCGTTCCAATCATTTTGAGTTTTAAGTGGCGTAAATTCCCTGGAAGACTATCGATGCAAAAGTAGTAGTTGACAAATCGGGCTACCAGTCACATGAGCTTTGATCTGATGCTTGTATAAATTTGGGACAAATCCACACAAACTGACATAGCTCCAAATGAAGCAAAACTTGTATTACGGTAACTAGAAACATTATATTTTCTTATATAGATAGATATATGCATAGGACATCCTAGACTAAGGTACACATACTCGTGTTCATCACACAAATATCTGCCCTCAGCGGGAATCGAACCCGCGACTTTAGGTTTCACAGTCAGGAGCTCTAACCACTAGACCAGACGATCTGACATGTTGGATCAACTTAAGTAGCTTTTATCAAACTTCTTCCCACAAGAGTCTAAAAAGACTCATGTAGTGGGGTATATAAATACTTCGTTGTGATACATAACACTTCATATTATATACTAAAGTACCCCACCACGTATGTCTGTTCGCGATAAACTATTTTAAGTTTACCTACTAATTGGATGTTCGTGCGGTTTTTACCAAGAGGTAATTCATGAGAATGCTTTAAGGTTTTATGTAAATTGTGCGAAATGAGCTTATGCGAGACCCTACGATACCCTTATGCATACTACACAAGCGAAGCCGGAGCGGATCGCTAGTTCAAATTACGCCTAATTGATAATCTAATTTGAAATCATTATGGCACCCTGAAATTGGAACTACCCCATAAGAAACGTTGTATAAATTAACCTGTGCGATAATTTACTGTAACAATAAAATTTAACGATTTACGAGGATCATTAAATTCTCCTTGGATAATTATAAAGGTAGAAAAATTATGCGATGAACTGAGTACAATAAAATTGTAATAATAATAGTAATAATAATAATAATAATAATAATCTTTATTTACTCACAAAGCATTTCTTATACTTAATCTAGTGACCAGAGTCTCCTTTTAAGCAAGGATGCCTGTGTTAGGAGACTCCGCTCTTCTATAACTACAAGTAACATTATATGTGTGTGGTGTGTGTGTGTGAGAGACTGTGCGTGAATGTCTCTGTGTGTGTGTGTGTGTGTGAGTGTGTGTGTGTTTGTGTGTGTGTGTGTTTGTGTGTGTGTAGGTGTGAGTGTGTACGTGTGAGAGTGTGGCAAACTAATAGTAAGGTTGAGTTAAACATTAGCGTTATGTTGTTATTATTGCAAAAGGTTTTCAGTATTATCAAAGCTAAGGCTTGGGATCCACTTAAGTATGCATTTTTTTACTTCATAATTTTGTTTTTCATATATATTTAGTTGTTTGTTTAAGATATTATACATTTTTGCAGAGCGTGTACTATATTGCTTGGAGGCAAATTCTGTTTTACAAGTGGGTATCAATGCAACGTTATATTTCTTCCTTTTTAATTTATGACTACTGGTATAAGGTAATGTTTTATGTTTTTTAAGAATTAAATATAGTACATATAGTTTTCTAACTGATAATAAGTTACTTATTTTATATAGGCTTTCGGTACAGTATCTTCTATTTTTGAAATACATAACTTTTATAAGCGAACGTTGAGCTCGCTCTACCTTAATAAATATGGACTTAGCCGCTCCACCCCAAACAGGAATACAGTAAGTTAATATGGATTGAGCCAACGCGGTGTAAACTTCATTGAGAAGTTTTGTAGTACATTAAGGATTATTTCTTGGCACAACATGTCTCAAGGCGCTGAATATCCAAATCAATTTCCTAATTCTGCTACACACTAGTTCCAGATGCGGATACCAAGACATTCTATTGTCAATCATAACTCCTAGGTATTTAATTTGGGTCACTCTCTCAATCACAGGACAATTACAGATTGTATCATTTAGGTCTTGACATGCATGAATTTTTAAACTATATTGAAGAGGAGGTTGAGTACGGTTATTTATACTAAAGCACATATAGTTTGTTTTAGAGGTGTTAAGTGTGAGGAGGTTAAATCTTAGCCAATTTGATATCTGGGCCATTCCAACTTCAACACTGTTTTTTAGTGATTGCCAAGAACTTCCAGAAAAAACTATTGATGTGTCATCGGCATATGAGAAAATTTTGGCATTATGAATTTTTAAATTGCAAAGGTCGTTTATATATATTAAAAAAAGTGATACAACAGAATCTTTACTATTAAATTGTCTTACTCTAACACTTTGCGTTCTATTAGAAAGGTAATCTTTGAAAAGGGCCAAAGGTGTTCCTCTAATTCCAATATTTATCATTTTATTCACAAGGATGGGGATAGAGACTGTAATTGTAGCTTTTACAAAAGAAATTGTAAAGGTTACTGTCTTATTGGGGGGTAGATATTGAAATTTTACTGAACTTTGCATTTGTTTTCAACAGACGTACTTTTTTTTTTATACCACAAGAGTGCCAAACAAGCCTACGGCCCACCTGATGGGAAACGGTTACCGTAGCCTATTTACGCTAACGATACCAAAGTATCTAAGTATAAGTATTATAGAAAAAATGTCTCTCGTGACGTATAAGGAGGTTGCGCTGGACAGAAGCGAATGGAGGGGACTGCATTAGAGACGCCGACAAGAGCCCAGCTCTTAAATTTGTGAACTTTATTTTATTAAGTTTTTACTCTTTAAAGACAATATATAATTTAATAATTAAAGACTAGATCCTGATAGTCAAAAGAACACTTGACATATCTCAGTTGAAAATAACCAATGTGTTTGTATTAGAAATCGACCAATGCTAATGTTCCACTGAGACTATACAAAGCATCTAATGAAACAACAATGGAATTTAATTTAAAAGTAAGTACAATGGAATCCTCATTAAAATTAGACCCGCAAAAATGCCGCCTCTTGATAAGTATCATATTTTCAAAGCTTTGACAGTATGCAAAATACGCTGTCATCGACACACAAATAATTAGCCTGATTTTGAGAAAAACCAAAACCAAGACAAAAAATTTCATGCTTAAATCAGGTGGCGATCTTTTTATAACGTGGTCGTTATTTTTTATGTCATTGCTTGTTACAAAAATGTAGTCCCTTACGACTCAGATTCAAAAGTTGTTCATGATTTTGTGTGTTCGATTTAGAGGACCATTATTGTAGTTGTAATAAACAAGAAATTCGAATTTCAAAAATTTGAATTCTCGTCGAACTCAGTACATGTATAAATTCGTGCCTGAGGAACAGGCTCTTGTGTGTCACCTTGATTGCTTATCCATGCTTTACATGCCATAGATTAAAAATATTTTATAAAATTCAACATGGCTAACTGTCATTAGGAGCTACGTCTGTAAGGGTAGGAAAATCTAAAATTTTTAAATTTTTCCCACCCAACTAATTAAAATTCCTACGCAATTCTACGTAAGCAAAATTGTACGTAATATCTTAAGGTAAATTGCCAGACATATTTTATACCACTTAGGCATATAATACGATACAAATAAGCCCCATGACAAGCGGTTACCGCGGCCTATGGTCGCTTATAAAACCAGAGAAATAAAATGTTGATATATTCGAAGATCATTTCCTTCACGCACATTCATGCTTTTTGCAACAGAATATTGCCCCGATGTTTCTACGAGATAAGCTCATATCTTATCACGCAGGATGCGGGGTAATATATGACATCGTTACTGGCGTTGAGTAATATACGTCATACGGGACTTCTATATTTTGGCGATGGAAGTAATAAACCTTAATTGGATGTAATCAAAGGCTCTAAGCACGATAGAAAGTTATTAATATTCAGCATATGTCGGTGCAGCCGATGCGGCTAGCTTGCGGTTTAAACGGGAGGCTTCGGTCTCAATTGTGTCACCAATATACTTCATGATATTAAGTTTTTAATTTGCTTTAAATCAACTTATAACTTGAGTCTCTTTCGATTACGAACTTCAATGTTTTGCGGAGAGATATTTTTCGAATCTCGACTATACCAATGAGTTTTACGGTGAAAAAAAACATCGAGAGGAAACCTGTATATGTATAGTGGTGCTTTAGTAACGACTATGGACTAAAATATATTTCTGGAGGAAAATGTGTGCGTGGAACGCACGCGCGGAGACCCTTGTGAAAAGTCATGAGGGTATATAATACCCCTGGTGTAGCAAGCGTCCATAGGCAGCGGTAACCGCTTACTATCAGGCGGCCGCCTATATAACACTACAAGCTGTTCTAACATAGTCGGTTTTCCGGATATATATCAAGGAGCCAAAAAACGGAAAAGATTTCTGGTGGCGTGACTATCGCCACAGTACTTCACGTCTTCGAATTGTTTGCGAAATCAAAATTAATCTCTCATATAAATGTTATAAATACCTGCTACCCAACTCACGTGAATTCCTACTACATCAATTTGAACAATACGTGTATCCTCAATCACCTTGAATAATAAACTTTCATGACTTTCATGATGCTTCTCCAAGACCATTGTCTTAATCCTTGCAAAATACTATACCTATTAACGGCGAGCCTTTTCCGAGTGTTGGCACGAATAATGCGGTCCCATGATACATTTAATATGCAGGTACTAGCATAATTTCATGAGAGTTCTTCTTTAAAATATATTGTCGGGACATAGTAATTTTCCTGATCTTATTTTATTAGAACAGTATCGTGATAAATAAGACTTAAGTAATATTTTCTTTTTTTCTTTACCGACGGGGGCAATGAGGACGGGGGTATCTTCTTATAATATCCTTGGCAATTGATATTAATATCTTCCTTTTTCTTTCGGTAAAATTACCAGACAAGTCAAGGGGGTTTTGTAATGAATTTTTATAACCAGTGACTGCTTATGGGTATTTAGATGATCTTAACTAAGGAGATTAGCGAAGTACTTTCGGAGAAAAGAGGGGGTGCACGATAATTTTTTGCCTATTTTCAAAACTATTGTAAACAATATAATTATTCAAGAATCTCCTAACGAGACTTATCATTTGGTATTTCACACAATTAGTATGATATTTATTTTTATGTATTATACATAAACTAGGCACCATGTCTTCCTTTAATTTACTCACATTACTTGTTCTTGTTAGGGTCAAAGCCTAAGACATGTGTACGTAATTTCAACTCAATTAGTCACGTAGCTTTGGAACAAATTGGCTGTGATATACGGATGAACATACACACAGGTGATCCTATAGAGATTCCGTTTTTCCCTTTTGGGGTCTTATCCTAAAAATAACAATTAATAAAATTGGATTATCCTACCCTGCAGGTCAGCGATTACGGTTTTATTCAAGCTCACGTTTCGACAAATCAGTATTGTATATTTATTTTTACATTCCTTCTTAAAGGTGAAATATACTGGGTGAATTACATAGTAATTTGTTAAGAAATTATCGAAAAAACTAGCTAAGTACGAACGATCGGTAATATAACAACATAGCTTTCACATAATTTTGAAAACAGTATCTATAATGCATTGCATATGAATATTACATAGGTATTCATTAAGAAGTGCTATATAAATTTTCCATAATAAGAAAAATATTTCAATTACGTGTTATATTTATAGGAAGCGTCATTAATTTCGCCAATTATGAACGATAATGAAGGCAAGCGAGAACATGTACTGTATATATTGACATGGCTATAACATGTCGAGGCTATAATAATTATACGTATACAGTGTGTCTCAGAATCGAACTCAAAATAGTAATAATATATCCTCATGACGAAGAAATAAAACAACATTATTAAAGGGGGTAATATTTGACTCGAAAGCAAGAAAATAAAAAGGTGGTTAGGTTCTTCTATCCTATTTTCAAAGACACTCTATATACTGAATTTATAGGGAACGCGTGAAAGGTATATTGTCATCAATATAAGAAAACTGCGCACTTTCAAGAAAAGGAACCTAACCAAAATGTACAGTAGCGTCTGAGAGACGAAGAAACTTGCTACCAATCTCGCGTTCGCACCAAAATATATCTCCAGTATCTAAGCCTCTACTTATCTCTTCGGAACCCCTGTGCTTAATGAAAGTCGCTATGGCAGTCAGTATGGCAGTAATATTGTGTTATTAAAAATATCAAAAAGAGGCTTGATTGCATGTTTAATATGCCAAGTCCTTGAATCTAAATGGGAACAGAAAACAAAATTGTTTTCGTAACACTTAAAGCATTCATCAAAACTTTTTGGAATACTAATTAATCATTCATGAGGCGTTTCAACATGTTGCAACTACACGGCTTCAAATTGAAATATTTTAGGATTACTTAGAATATTGCTTTAAATTTATCGAATTCTGATCAGTGTTGTTTTATAAATGTAGTAATATTATCTACCTGACATATTCGTTGCAAACCTTCATGTGATACCAAACTGCGCTATCAATATAAGGGTCAAACCGATGCCACTTCTGTTAGCTGAGCCATTTTTTTTTTTTGGTTTTTGGACTCCTTAGTACTTGAGGATCAAATACTATACGAAAACTATCCAATATAGCTGCAATCAACAAGGCTAGTACATATTTAGATCGGTCAGATTAGATCCCATGGTCTTTGCATCACATTAATTTGTAATATTATACAATTTTAATCTTAACGATGTGTTTTGAGGATAAATCCAATGATGTCAACATTCTTACCGTATTAAAACTTCCACTGACAGTCCATGTCGCCCACTATTTTGCAGACGGGACATTTTAATCCATTTATCACTGAAATTAAATTCCAGATTTGTATAGAGCGAGGGTGTAAAGTGCCTCTGGTCACGGAGTAGACGGTTGGCATGCAGCCAGCATTATAAAGGCCGTGGAAATAGGATGCAGTGTCAAACAAATGTGGCGTAGGGCGCCGACGGCATACTTATTGCACTCTCGAATTTCGGATCACATCAAACTTTCTTCTGATACAAATATTGTCTTTATTTATTAATAAGGTCAATTAATTTTCCTTCCTTCCTTCTTTTTCTGCCTTCTCACAAGGGGTAGGCAGAGATGTATAGGTAGTACCCACACACTCACTTACGGCCAGAGATATATTGCAATGCAAACGTTGGTGAGGATGTCTGTGCCTTTAGCCCTAAAACCACGAAACGGAATTGGATAAAATTTGGCACAGAGATAGATATTAGCGGGATTGCTGAAAGAAAAAAAATGATCGATCGAATTGTATATATACAAGGCTCCGTAAATTTAGGCTGTAGGCTGTAGAGAGGTAGGGCATAACGGGTTTCCCGTTCGAATTTGGAGCTGCCCGACTGGGGCAGGACCTCCACCTTATAAAAGTCCGTAGCCAAAATAACACAATTTATTGTGTTGTGTTCCTACGTGGTGAATAAGGTTTCTAGTAATGAGCTCCTTGGTGAGGGGGAAGGATTGTTATATTGTGTTGGCAACCGAGGGATTAGACCTATTTATGTTGCCAACACAGTATAACTCTCTGAACACAGAGTGGCAACGCGCAAGTGATACTTAAGTATCGTGAGCGTAAATAGGCTACGGTAACCGTTTCCCATCAGGTGGGCCGTATGCTTGTTTGCCACTCTTGTAGTATTAAAAAAAAAAACATAAAAATACTACGCTAATAAGTTAGTACTTGTTTACCAATATTCGCTGAACGGCGGCCCTGTAGAACACACTTAACTACGTTCTCCGATAATTTTTCATGTAACTTTCTCTTACATTCAAGCAACGTTCTATGTAATTTGAGACTTATAACGATCAACGACGCGTAAAAGTAAAATGCTATAAAATCAAAGCACCTAGTCGCATTGATGTAGATATTCTGCGATTATTTGTTGAGTGAAGTGAAGCAACTGTAATTCAATACAGTGGACTCAAAGAACGTTCCGTGAACTGCTTTGAAAGTAAATATTTGAAAGATTCCAATTGAAATAATAAAATATATTGTTACTGAAATTACTACCTTCCTAAAGTATGTACAAACAAGTAAATTTTTTTTTTTTTGTAGTCTCTCGTATTGTGAGTTCCGGGAACTTTTGCTACTTAACCGGTCAATGGCGAGACCTAGGCCTCCAGCCAGGCACTTTATTTCTAAGCAACACAGCTAAGGGCACCCCCTGTGGGGTACGAACCTCGGCTTAGGGCGTTGCTGGATCGCGAGCAAGGGAGCTGGGCTGGACTGGTAATTTTATTTAAATATTATTTGGGGGCGGGATTTGCGCGTCAGGTTCGGCGCGGGCCGGCGTTTGCGGCGGGGGTCGGGGGGGAACATTACGGTTTATTCGCGTCGAGCCTCGCCGGTGAGTAAATATTTTTTATTAAAAGTACATTTAAAGCAAATTAAAACATTTGTATTTCATTCTCATTAATGAAAGCCTAAAATCAGCACGTATTATTGATATATTATGGTGTTGTTCACGCCTTCCTAAATCCCAAAGCCTGAAGCGGCTCTTTAAGCCTGAGTTAAATTTAGGTGCTAACGGGACAGATGACCTGTCGACTAAATCATAAAACGTAACACAATCATTGAGATTTCTCGTAGTAAAACTTATAAGTTAATTGTATACGTCACTACAAACATACAGTGACCTTTAGAAGCTACCTGCTGAATCTGTAAATCTTAAGAAAAAGCCACGCTAAGCCCCTAACACATTTGAAAACATTTTCACGCGACTATTATGGGATTAGGTTATTTCCGGGGCGATAAAAGCCTTTCTACACTCATCCGACATACGTAATGGGCGTAAATTGTGTAAATTGCATGAGGAAACCAGTACGTGACCGTACATTATGCATCACACCCACTACAAATACCCTTTGAGATCTAATCCGTCTGCCTTCTCCATGTGAGCAGGATTCGTACTTCGATGTATTGAAACATTTGTGCCCGTACATCCCTGACATCTGCACTCGAACGTGCAAAGATGGAAGAAAGATTGCAATGTGTAGTTAAAGAGAGGTTAAGAGAGGTAGGGCATAATGGGTTTTCCGTTCGAATTTGGAACTGTCCGACTGGGGCAGGACCTCCGCCTTATAGAAGTCCGTAGCCAAATAATTCAATTGTTTGTGTTGTGTCCTGCGCGATGAATATGGTTTCCCATAATGAGCGCCTTAGGGAGGGGGAGGATTGTTATATTGATGAGCAACAAAATCTTGCTTCACTGTCTGTTTGTCGGTAAATCCCACCTATAATATTTATTTCAGAAACTACATGGCTGCATAACATTATCAAAGGAAGAAAACATTATCTTTGCAAACAAGGAGTTATTGCAAGGGGAATAAAATCTTCGGCAACGTTTTTCATTTCCGAGCAGTGTGTTTGTGAAATTCCGGTGATAAATGCACTATGTGCCCGTCTGCTTTCCGGATTTACGAGTTATGCACCCGGAACAACAAAAATTTCTCACATGTCGCATGCCGGATTATTATTTTTGTATTCTTTATTATTATTATCACGCCAACATCCTCACGGATTAGGCAGCAAGAAAGAACGCCAAACAACTCTCTAGATTAAAAGACGTATTTTGCTCCATCTCCATTCAGCAGTCTCTTCATACAAGCTCGCTGGCTTCGAGTACTTATATCCCATCCTTGAGTATTAAATCGATTCAATCTTGGTACTTGGAACGTGGTTTACCTCTGCCTCCTCCAATCTAAAAGTTCAATAATTTTTTTATGAATTCGTCAAATATATTTTTTTGCGTTATGATACAGGCAAAGTATATTATTTTAGAAGAAAAATTTAATTTGATGATAGAATCTGATACCACGATTGAATTCTCACACAATTTCCCGCTAAGTAACAAATAACATAGCGTGTTCTCCCACGAGTTATAGATTTATGTGAATAGGCGGTAACCGCATACCATCAGGTGGACGCGAGCTTGTTTGCTACATTAGTGAACTACAGAAAAAAAACGATTTACATTCAGTTGTGGACCACTTGTTTTGTTTAAAAATTAATACTTTTAGAAACGTGGCAGTCGACTGTTTTACGGTGAAGGAAAATATCGAGAACGAGGTAACCTACATCTGAGAAGTAATTCAGTCTTATGTATAGTCTTGCTTGAGAATCGGCGATGGACTCGCCATCATCTGTCACGTTAGTACCTTAAATATATCTCAGGCGAAAAGTGTGTGTTTAGTTACAACCTACACAATTCTGCCTACCCTTTGTGGGAAGGTGTGAAGACATTATTATAGTTAACATTGAATATTTATACTTTGAGTAGTTGTGCACTGGAGTATTCTGAGTAGTCATCTCCAAAGTCAAGATTGCAATCTAAATTTAAGTTCAGTGTCACAGTTACATAGTGTTCAATTTGTCACATAATGAGGTTACGGTAAATAAAAACAACGTAACCTGAATGAAAAAAATACAAACTCGCCATGCGTCCGATTGACACCTTCAATATATCTTCAGCGAAAAGAGGATGCTATCTTTAGCCTTCTCCCCCTTGGGCGTGAAGGTTTAATAAATCTCTTTGTCTCAAAATAAAGTATCGTTTTTAGTTCATTAGCAATCCTTACAAAAATGTGGCAATAAAAAAAGGAATTTATTCAAAGAAGCTTTACATTTTAAGTTCAATGGATAGATAGAATAAAGAAATATAAAGTTATATTTGAGACGAACAAAATTGTCTCTCTTCACTGAGCTAAGAAGGCACGAAGATGAGAAATAATATCGTTCTAACAAAACGTTTACCGTTGAAGATGAGTGGGATAGAAAGAAATCCTAGTGTCCTTAGGTCAACGCACTTCCAATGGCGACGTGACCTGAATTTTCTTTTTAATGTTCCCGGGATCCGTGTAAAGACATAGGCATACTATGACACGATGCAGGATAAATTAAGGTCGCTATTTTTATAGCTTTGTGACTGAAATTACGGTAAATTACTTTTACATAAACATTTCACAAAAGCGTGTACAGTATTAAAGAACCTATGTGTGTAGTCATCAATATTACATCCAGATATAACCAACAAGAACACTGTGTAATTAGCAATGTTTCTTGCTGGCAGTGTTCGAACCCACGATCATAAACACAGAACGACCGGCCTAAAGGAAGATATTCCTTTTTAACGTATTTTTTGGTGTTTAGAAATTAATTGTTTTTTTTGTCTGAATTTTGAACGTGTATGGTAACTTTTGGTCTTAAATAAACCAATACTAATATGTCTGCGTGTCCGAACATACTCCCACATACACACACCTAAGTGCACTATGCTGTCTAAGTCTCAAAACCGTATCCATCCCAATCAATCTTTCAGTATACATAAAAGTCCAATGCCTGACACTAAAACGCTCTCGCAGAGAAAAGCAAATAACTGTCAGTACCTAAAGCAAACGTTGATTGAACACCATAACGGTAGTACACGAAGCGAAAACGAAGCAGAAACTTAACTAATAAACAACTTAATAAGCCTTCTTGACTGACAGCGGTTATATTAAATGCTTAATAAATACATTTCAAAGGTTCTAAGTGTTTGTTTACATTTCAGATTTTGGGGCTTCGTACCAATCACAATGAAATTAACTTCTATTATGTATCCGTCTTACACATTTATCTCGAAAACTATAGAAATTGCTTGAAATTTAGTAAAAAAATCTTAATAATGTGTATAACAAGTGCAAAAAAAAACTAAAGCGACTTCATTTCATATCTTCCCGAAGAGGCGGCCGTAGTATATATATATATATACTGCGGCCAATATATATATATATATATATATATATATATATGTGTCGGAGAAACACTTCTCAACGACATCATCTATAGTGGTTGAGGACTTGGTGGGCGTCATGAGTGTAAAGTGCGAGCACAAAACACGATGATTATAGTTTTCACAATATTTAATTTAGTTTCAGCACGTTAAATCACACAATATCACAGTTACACATTCAAGCCGATAACTAATAGCCAGAAAGAGAAATTATAACTATTAAGACCGAGCAGTGAGTTCAAAGCGCCACTCTTTAACACAACTAGCGAACCAACTTCAAGGACCCAACTCGATCCGTCTCCACTCCACGACTGACCCCCTAACAACTGTCAAACTGCCTTATATAAAGACGGCGCCTCGACCTCACTCATAAATATACATACATACATACATACATATCATCCCGCCAAGTCCCTAACGGGGTAGGCAGAGAGTATAGAGCGCCAGTTCTCTCTAGACTTAGATACCGCTTTGGCTTCGTCCACATTCATCAGTCTCTTCATACATGCTCGTCGGTTTCGAGTACTTTTAACGTTCCCGTCCTTGAGAGTCCGATCTATTTGATACAGGTAGGTAGTATAATCGTCATATCGTAAATATATATATAGTATACTAGCTGTCCCGCCCAGCTTCGCTCGGGTTAACAAGTTAAATTGCCCGTAACACGATCGCAGCGCCACCTATTGGGTCCAATTGTAAATCTAAACCATTCTCGAATCTAGCTTAAGACACACAGAAACACACAGAAAGCTTCGCCCGGGTTTTTACCCGGGTTAGGTAAAATTCTTGAAACTCGATCGCAGCGCCACCTGTCGGGTCCAATTTAATATAGCCTATGTTACTCGGGGATAATGTAGCTTTCCAAAGATGAAAGAATTTTTGAAATCGGTCCAGTAGTTTCGGAGCCTATTCATTACAAACAAACAAACAAACAAACAAACAAACAAATCTTTCCTCTTTATAATATTAGTATAGATTAACATACTTTACGACATTTTTCCTAGGATCTAGGCACCAATGTAACAGATAGCAAGTCTGACTCCACTGTTCATACACTCTTAAATTCGTTATAGATTTTTCAAATTTTTTTGATTAAATATTATTATTTAGCTTTACACCGCGGTCCAAGAACGTCTACAGAGGTATATTTACATAATGTATTATATCCCTCACGCCTTCCCACAAGGGTCCCCAAAGATGTGTATAGGCAGTATCTACACGCCCACGTTCCGCCTTTTTGATGTTTTCCTTGACCGTAAAGCTCTAGCGAGCTGGAAAAACTAATTGGTAGAATTGGGATTGGAACTTGCAATCTTTGTGTTGCAAGCAACTACTCAAACCACTCGACCATCACGGCTCGAAGGTATACCTACTTACATATGATCCGAAAATATTGATATGTACGTGGTATTTTTTCTGTTTAATAATTGAAGAATGCCTAAAAAAAATTTAACTGAAAACTTTACTATCGCGTGTTGCTTCTGTATTTTATTGAGTACGTCTTGGGTCTCAGACAGATAGATTTCAACCGTAATAGGGAGCCGGATTTAAACTTATTACCTTACAAGTACCAGTAATTTTTCATAGTACCCTAGCCGTTATCAGAGCCTTTAGTCTTGGCCCCGCTGTGTGCTCTCGAGCTATCTAATTACATCATCAATTTGAATTAATTTGTTTTTAATTACAATTTACGATTGAAATGTATTAATTAAATTAGGTTCTGTAATATTATTTGAATTTAATCGTAATACAATTTTCATACTCCATTTAATAAACGACACTTTGCAGAAGCAATGATTATGAAAATTCCCGAAATAATTTTAGCTTAGATGACATACCTACTTATAAAATATAAACAATCTCAATTTACCATCGAGGTAATTGGACATTTTCGCCAATCGCCAACTCTGGCGTTCTAATAAATGTTTTTATTTAATAACATGCAATTTAATTAAAATTCTTATACATAGAGGTGTATGGGTATTACCGACACACCCACTTTCCGCCAGAGATTTATTTTAGATGCCAACGTGACCAATGGTGAGTCCATCGCCGTAACTCAGGCACGACTATACATACGCCCTTGAGTTTCTTCTCAAACGTATGCAGGTTTCCTCTAGATTTTTTCCTGTACACCGCAAAGATCATAGTGTGACTAAACTCTGTACTTAAGTTCTGAAAAACTTATTGATACAGTCGCGATTCGAATTGGCAATCTTTGTGTTGCAGGCAACAACCTTCTCTAACACGTAATACGCTTTTCGAAGGCAGCGATAAATTTAATTTAAATCCGTCCCATGGTGAAAGTAGAGTGCGGAATTTGCAAATAGAATTTAGTTCACAATCAATTCAGTTCGAAGCTTTGTTGCTTAAGCTTGGATTTACCACTTATCAACACATAGTTAAAGTAATATTCTGTTTGAAAGTTGCTAGTCAGAGCGTATGTGGTACTTGTTTGATCTAACTGGTATCGTGAATTTAATTCCTTTCTATAACGAACATAACCTATATACATAAAGGGTTTCGTGCTTGAATGGTTAAAGAGCTAGTGAAGTTTTATGGAAAGTAGATACTGAGCGCACCGAATCTTTTACGGTGGATGAAAATCATAAAGATGCATACGTCTGAATATAAGCTCCAAGACATATCTACGTCGGGCCCGAGTGACGTCGACATACTTGCAATCTGTCACTTTGGAATCCTAGTACATCTCAAGCCTAATGTAGATGTTGTTCCACCTTCTCCTTCAAGAACGGTGGAAAGCATTAGGATTGCAACATATTTATAAAAGCTGCAATGGTTGTTTTCAAATTACAATATTACAACCTCAAAGTGGCGAAAAGTTTTGCTGTGACTTTTCGCTCAAATTACTTATCACATTTTTCAGTGCGTCGTTTTGTTTTTGTTTTGTAATTAATTTTAAACTCTTGAGATCTGGGGGCATTACCAATTTGTGGCAGAATCGAGTGAACCAGTTCAACGTGAGTGTAGAAAAGTCGAAGAAAAGGTACATTACGAAAGTGTCTAAACGAAATTATAGAAATACAGATGTAGACCACTTTACAACTTCCTGGATCAAATCGATCAGCACTCAAGGTTTGAAAATTTCGAACCCGGTCTTCGAAACAATGTACTAAATATCTACTAAATTATGATATCTATATTACGCTATGAAATGATACAGATAATTAATTGTCTATGACTAAGCTCTTTTCAATTCTGTCTACTACTGTTTGGTGTTACAATAGATTATCAAGAATAACGATAATATCTATAAAGCCCAGCTTCCATTAATGAATTATTAACTGACTCGTTACTGGCAGATGGTGTCCGCTCGCCCACACAATCATACTGTGTTCGTTATTCCCCGCTTTAGGACTGTTATTAAATGCACACCGAGCGTAAAGGGTGTCCAACAAGCAGATCATTACATGAATACCTATAATATTAGAGGAAGAGACTACAATATTATGTGTAAGATTAAATGATATACATATACTTTTGGAATGCATGTATTTAAAATAAATAAGCAAGTTTTTAAAATTGATTGTAGACTCAAAAACTACTTTACTGACTTTAAAATCATTATTCCGGAGTAACATGAGCTACGGTGAAGGAAAACATCGAAAGGAAACATAAGTTCAAGAAGAAATCCAAGGGAGTGCTTTAGCAACGACGATGGACTCGTAAAAATATATCTCTGACGTAATTGGGGTGTGTGGGTACTACCTATACTCCACTGCCTACCCTTTCGGGAACCCTTGTGGGTAAGCGTGAGGATATATATAACATGATCTATCTTTTTAACTAATTAAATGAACCGCGAGGCATTTCTAGTTTTTTAATAAAACGGTACCCGTTCCATTCACAAAGTACCTAAGAGCCTATTTGCAAAGGCAACTTTAAAAATGGTAGCGATCCAGATTTGTTGCTCTTTGTCCCAGTCACGAGCAAGTCTTTGGGGAGCATTCTCGAAAGTCACTTACCCCCGGTCAACGTATACAAGAGAAATGGGCCGTTTAATAATTTATGTTTTTAAGATACTCCAAAGTTCTCCAAAGACTCCAAAGTTTTGATTGTGGCTTTAAAAGAAAAAAGAACTTATTTTTTAGTTAACCACCTGTGTGTGAAAGGAAATTTGACCGACAGGTTACCTACAATGAAAGTGGTCTTGTTTATAGGCTCTGCTTTCCATGCTAATTGGTCTGGGCTTCAATATCCCCTTGAGGGGGATATTGAAGCCCATAACTTTGAGGGGTGAGCATCTGTTAGTTCCTGTTTATGTTTCCGCGTGTAGTATAATGTAGATAATGTAAGATTACATAATTATTAATCATAATATGTGTCGATGAATAAATGGGAAACCAATTTAGAAATATATGTCTTACTAAAAAAAAAAAATTTGAAATGTTTTTTTCTAAGACCGCATGCTTAAAATTATCTTGGCAATAATATTTATTCTCCAAACTCAATGTATTCGAAGACTTACATTGCATAACTATATGTTACAATTTTTTAAAGGAAAGGTTAAACCGAGGAACCTTATTATCATTACAAAAAAAAACTTACCAATCCATATTTATTTCTTTCAATGGAAGACATGTTTTACGTAAGTAATATGAATATCATTGTATTTAAACACGAAATCGTTCTACTAACATTCCGCAAGAAAATATTTAATTCATTACCAATCAACCACGATCTTAATGTACGAGCAAGGCTTGGGTGAATTCAGTGTGAAATTCAGTTACGCCGGCTAATTGGCAATCTAAGTGTTCCTCAGTTAGGGAAAATGTATCAAAGTGGTATACAAGACTATTGTCTTGCCATCACTGTCTTTCCTTGAAATGTACATGTAAGCGTACAAAAGAACTAAAATCTGATTTTGGACTGTCTAGCCCACTGCTGAATGTATATACATATTTATACTATATATATATATATATATATATATATATATATATATATATATATATATATATATATATATATATAAATATGTATATACATTCAGCAGTGGGCTAGACAGTCCAAAATCAGAACTAATATAAATATATAAAACATATACTAATATGAAACTACCTATTTATGGATATTATACATCAACACGCCAAGTACCTTTTTCTTTTGACAGACCTCTTTCGCTTCATCCACATTTATTTTATTGTATAAATATTTCGTAGAATAAGAAAGTATTCAATAATATAGAGCAAATGTTAGCTGATTTTTTATCATTTCGTATTTCTCCAATTAAAACTAAAAGTACAAAAGTACGTAAAAGCATTCGTGATTGTTTCTCTTGTATTTGTCTCTCGTGTTGTTTTATGCGCGCATAAACTATACTATACTATACTATAGATATACTACTATAACATAATACTAAGAGAAAGATAGATTCAATGACGATAAGCCTCTATACAATTAAATCAAAGTTTATAATTATACAATAAATGGTTAAATAAATAAATATACAAAAATTAAATCGCTAAATAACAATAATAATAATATATTTATTTGTTTACCTTAAAAAGGTATACAAAATAAACAAGGGAACAGTAAACCAACCTGCCATACCTGTTTGAAATTATTTTATATTAAGTTTTTGAAGACCATTAATACCATTCCACCCCAAAAGCTTCAAAACATAAAAAATTGCGATACGTGCGCGAAATTTCTTCCATAAAACCACTTAAGATACGCCGTTATTGGTTTAGAAGCAAATCAAATCTAAGTATTTGCTCTCCTACCCTCGGGATACAAACTATGATGTTTTTACAAGCAATATCAGCCTAAAAGGCCCTCGATATAGTTAAAGGAAATTTCATTTTGCTGCTAGGTTACTAACATAATGTAATGTTACAATGTTACTAAAAGTACATACAATTATTGATTATTAAAATTGTATCATGATTTGTTTAGAAATATAGAAAATGAGTGAAGAAAGTTTACCTAGAGTACATAGTCTAGACGAACTCTAAGTGGCATACGTGTATAAAGAGACTGTTGTATGTGGATGAAACGAAAGTGGTCTATATATAAGTCTAGAGTGAATTAGCTCTACTGTCTTCGTCAACGTTACTACTATTTTTTTTGCGATATTTCGATGTTGATTTCGGCTATGATGTTAATTTTGAATTTAAGTACTGTTTTTACACACCACTACTCAATAAATCTATACGGTTATATCAACCGTATACTCATAAATATCCAAAGAATCGCTTTAACAGTATTTGTAAACGCGTCACTCCAGCGCATCAGCCCTAGAAAATTTGTTAAAAGATCTGAGATAACTTAAAAAACGCCTCGTGTACTATAAGGCAGTCCTTATTATCAGGGCACTTAGGGTGATAGGCTTTTATTTGACAAAATTTAATATCAGTGAGCACACGAAGGAAGCTACTTAGAGATATTGGGGAGGAGGTACAATTGGTGCTCTCCGTCCTGGAGCTATTTGTATCGAGGACGTAGTTATTTGGATTAAATTGTTTCTGCTATTATTAACATTCCCATGTTATTAGAACCATGCTATATTTCTTTTCATTACTAGACAAGAATTTGGTTTAATAAGAAAACAATAGCTTTGTTTATGTATAATAATAATATACATCCTCACGCCTTCCCGTCCCCTCACGTCCCCGATGGGGTAGGCAGAGGTGTATAGATACTACCCATACACCCACTTTCCGCCAGAGATATATTTTAGGCGCTATCGTGAAAGATAGCGAGTCCATCGCCGTTACTCAAGTACCACCATAGCGTATGCAGGTTTCCTCGATGTTTTCCTTCGCCTAATCTCCTACTACTCCCTTACTTAAATTCAGAACAACTCATTGTTATAGTCGTGATTCGAACTCGAGATCTTTGTGTTGCAGGCAACTACTTGAACCACTCGGTCACCACGGCTCGTCTTTTGTTTATGTAGAATTAAAAAAGCCCCTTAAAAATACATTTGGAAGTCTAATAGCTTTTCTGGATCTGTAGATAGCTGTCGTTGGCAAGCTGTAGAAGAGCAAGCGCTTTGCACGCGATCAAGAATCTGCCTAGCTGGGTGATTGCTGTATAAATCTTCGTTCGAGCGAGTTCAACGGATATTCTATTCTTGTTGGTTGGGTGATGCTTCGCATATATTTCTATTTACAATGCGACAATAGTGTACACCGCCCACCTCGCGAGGTGTGTTACTCGATGAAATGTGTTATTCCAATTTCCATCTTTGCCATTATTCAATAAACTTATAAGTTAACTTAAACTTACAACTTAGACAACAGTTTAGATCTAAAAGAAATGTAACGGACTAGTACTGGTACGAATAACGATACTCAACAGTGGTACTCCGGGAGTGCCGACAGTGTGAAGTGAAGACTTGAACATTATGAATTTGTATATTTTTTAATTGTCACGAAATATATTATTGTCCAGGAAATACTTTCAGACATGATGTTGTACATATCTATATTGTGCGTATATACATAATATTAGTTATATTAATAATGTATTTCAACCAAACCTCAACTCTCATGTAAACGGGGCTAATTTAAATAGGTACTTATGTACAGGGGTGTCGGTAACGATAACGATAACGATAACGATAACAATGTCGCAAGTTCAATTATTCTTTCCCATCTCAAGAATGCCCATCGTGCCTAATTAAGTTATCACTTCAAAAATCTCTAGTTTTGTCAACCAGGTAACGCTATTGCTCTCACTGAACAAGAATATCATAGCACTACATATTACAATAAAACAAAGTACTCCGCCACGTTTGTCTGTATGTCTGTTCGCGATAAACTCAGAGATGGAAGGATTTTGATGCAGTTTTTATCAGTGAAAGAATGATGCACGAGGAAGGTTTAAATGTATAACTTATTAAGTTTTTGGGTGTATTCGTCAAAATAAGCTGATGCAACCCTACGACAGAATAATACATGTAGACAAATTAATTATGCTCTACTACCCGTGCGAAGACGGGTCGCTATTATTATATATTATAATGTATATTAAATTTGGAGCTGCCCGACTGGGGCAGGACCTCCACCTTATAGAAGTCCGTAGCCAAATAACACAATTTATTGTGTTGTGTTCCTACGCGGTGAATAAGGTTTCCAGAAATGAGCTCCTTGGGGAGGGGGGAGGATTGTTACATTGTGTTGGAAGCAGAGGGATTAAACCCATTATGCTGCCAACACACTGTAACTCTCCGAGCACAGAGTGGCAACGCGCAAGTGATACTTCGGTATCGTGAGCGTAAATAGGCTACGGTAACCGTTTCCCATCAGGTGGGCCGTATGCTTGTTTGCCAATATTGTTGTATAAACAAAAATATTATATTTGTAATTATACATGTATATACAACGCTCTATATGTAAAAGAGCAGCGGTGGCCAAGTGGTTAGAGAATGAGTTTTCTGAACTGTGATGTGATTAGTCACACTACGAGCTTTACCGTGAACGATAACACCGAGAGGAAACCTGCATACATTCGAGAAGAAATTCAAAGGCGCATGTATTTGAGTGAGATATATGTAGTCGTGTTTGAGTAAGAGCTAAACTCGCTATCTGTCACGGTTGTGTGGTTACTATCTGTACACCTCTGCCTACCCCTTTGGGAACCCTTGTGCGAAGGCGTGAAAGTATATTTATTGTAGTATCGTAGGTGTCGTAAATATTTGCCTGTGTAACTGTATAGAGGTTTATTTGTTTTCAAGTTATGACTACTCTGTCTTTATCGAACGTCTTTCTTGCAATGCCCATTGCAATGGATAGAAAGTTATAGTCAGCATCCCCAGCTCGATGTAACTTCACTATTGAACAAAACAAGCTAAAGTAGTGGTTAAGTTGAAGCTTTTGCAGTAAATTATTCTATGACTAATGCATCTATCTTAATCGATTTTAATCAAATTTGCACACCCTATATAGTTTGATCCAACTTGAAAGATTGGATAGCTTACTTCTCAACTTATAGTCGCAATATAATTGTATTGCAAATTATTTGTGTATTATTTAACAGTCACAATTATTATTTGTTAGCTCCAAACGATTCTAGGAGATGGCGATATCTATTGACTGGATTGAGTAAGTATTTACTTATTTATTTATTTATGATATAATATAACAAAAACCTTAGCTACAGCAACGCGTGGCCGGGTCTGCTAGGTATATTAGTTTATATAATAACTTTTCACGATGGTTTTTATTCACTAAATAGCTCAGGTACAATCTAAAAGGGATTGAACTTGCTATCATTACATTGTGGGTGACTACTTTAATCACCCCGCATTTTACACCTCCGCCTACCCCAATAATCGCCATTCTTATAGTTTGTCGTGATCCATACATAAACATGATCTATCAGGCAGTAAACCGTTATCTTCTTCGTATGACATACTATAGCTAGTTGCCATTGAACAAATTACTTCCCCAAATCTCTGCCTACCCCGTTAGGGGCTCGGCGTGGTGATGTGTATGTATGTACTTCCCCAAGGAAACCCTGAACATTTTAAATCCTTAACTTTCCTCTTCAATTCAAAGTATGCATTTACTTTTCGACAAACTTTGGGCGTTCAAACTTTCCGCTATCTCCAAACTCTAGCACAAGGGACGGTACAAACTTGTAGCCGGTACCACTATTCATATAAAACTACCTTTATTTGTAAAAGTAGCAATAGCTACCTCGTTCAGTCGTTGGCGGGCCGTGAAAATGTTAACTTTTGAAATAGGTAGCGTATCGACATCTTATCTGAAACGAACGTGACTTGTGCGAATTGCACTGAATATAAAGGCGTGTTTTAAATAAGCTTCACGTAAAGGTAGACGCTGGGTTTTATCAATGGGTCTTTTCGACTTGATGTATGTGTGAGGGAAGTGACTTGAGAAAGGATCAGTGCTGAGTGGTTAAATACATTCATATCATCCCGCATTCCGGATAGACACAGAGCAGAGTACCAGTTCTCTCTAACGTTGTTATATACAAGGATATGTATATTTATTTTAATTTTTTACCTCAAATTAAGCAAAGCTTGTACTAAAGGTTATACAACGGTAGGTAGTTGTGAATATATTACGATGCAATTCATCAAACTGCGCCAAAGAAAACAAAATTACAACATTATTACTGGAATTAAAATTTACTGCAAAACATGGTTTTATAGGTTTTTTTTAGAAATGATTATGAATTAAAAAACTTGAACTTTGTATAGCCACGCTTCTACATGTATAACTTCACCGTTACAGCAGATTTTCGTGCAAAAATAAGGTAAAACTATAATGCATTGAGAGCTCATTTGGGTACCTGACCCATTCAGCGTGATTATTTCCAACAAAGGTGTGGGAAGTACAAAGTATACTACTATATATAATAGTACCTATTTACGTAAGGCGTATACATCAGCAGCATCGATGCACTAACCTCTAACATCGATCAAGGAGCCACAAAGCAATTTCCCAATGTCACATCACAATTTGCCACTTACGTGACTCCGAACGACATATATTATTGTATTATATGCATACGTGCAAGATACCTCGATGCATCAAGCATTTATGTTACTTTCGAGTTTCGTATTCGACCATTTGTACAAATGAGACACCATTCATCTTGATCTTCCGAGTGACATGGAATATATTATCCTCGGCACGAATTATCCATCACGAGGGAATGTTGAACGAGTTCCGAGATATTAATAATATAACTGATATCAAGGTTTTATTTATTTATTATTACACAAATATATATAAGCTGACAGCCATATAGCCAAAGCAGATTCTCGCTCCGGCCGCCGTACCGAGCAGACGTGTGCTCCCACCGCTCCCGCGCTCTGCGCCCGTTACGACCGGCAGAAGCCACACCCGCCGCTACGCAAATCGCCACGAGTTAGCTAGCCGCTACGCACCGCACGTGGTGATTGTTGGTCGCCTTTTTCAAGGCAACAACAATCACAATTCTTGTTTCTCGACAATAATATTTGTCCCCTTCTGGGAAAATCCACAGTTTCGTGGTCACTCGGTGGAAACCAAACGGTGCCAACAAAACCGAGTGGGGCGCTGCCCCGTTGCGCTCTTAGCTTTGCCCCTTCAGGGTAAGGCTACAAACGGACGGGACCAGGTTCACCGGCCTTGGGGTCTACCCTAGTCGCGCCTGGTTATCACCCACCACCCACCCTACCTATCCCTTAACTCCTACCCTCCGGTGTTAGTTTGGGCACTGTCCACGGACTAGTGCTCTCTACACCGGAACTGTCAGGGACCCGCTGCACAATAAGACTGGCAGCGGGAATACAAGCTTAGGGCTCACACCATAGGCACACTCACCTCCCTGTCTACACCCGACAGGGAGGGTTCAGTACACACCCCCGGGTCAACCCCCCGGGGATCGGGTCCCTAACGTTTAAGTCACCAGGGGTTTCTTTACGTGTTTCTTCCCCTGGGCGACCGCGCCCCGAAACACGTTTCCCGTTTCCCTTACCGCCTTGCCCTCCCACGTCTGCATCCACCATGTCCACAAGTGTTGACCCCCAAGCCTCACTGGCTTTTCTCGCGCGGCTCTTAGACGCCGTGCCCACCCTCCGACGTCAATATGACGAGTACACCCGCGATATAAACGCGGGTACCCCTACCGCCGAGGCGACTGCAGCGCTGGACAAGAGCGCAATCATAGCCGTCACTAACGAGGCCAATAAGTCTCAAGACTCCCCCTTGTCCCCCGAATCTGTCATTGTGGACTCCGAAATGGAGTCATTACAATCCGAGTCGTCCGAGGGCTCCTCGGACGAATTTACGCCCGTCACGGGCTCCAAGAAGCGCGCCAGACGCGCAAAAAAGAAGGAGGCTTCAACCTCACCTTCTCCCCCCACTAAAGCCCCCAAGACCGTGCCCGTGCCCTCCGCACAGTCCTCCACGGTAGCCCCCTCCCCGGCACCCCCCTCTCCCACCCCCCAAGCCTCTCCGGAAGCCGAAGCCACTCAGGCTAGCCGGCTTTCCCCCGTCCCGCGACCCACGCGGCCCTCCTCGACGAAGGAGCGCTCGTGTCCCCCTATTTTCGTCCACACAAAGGCCAAGTGGACGGAAATCTCCGGTTGGTGCCAAACCAACCGCATAAATTTCACTCGCGCTACTGCCACAGCCGAAGGCATTAAGGTGCATCTCCCAAACTCGACCGAGTTCCGAGCTTTCACGAAGCTCCTGCAGGCCAGAAGTGTGGAATACCACACTTATGATCTGCCGGAGGACCGATTACTCCGGGTCGTCATCCGCGGAGTCCCTTGCGAAATCGACACAGAGTCGATCAAAGAAGACCTCAAGGCTCAGAATGTCGCAGTGAAGGAAGTGCACCGCATGCACCGACAAAATGCCGGAGAGGCATTTAACATGGTCCTCGCCATCTGCGAGAACTCCGCCGACGGTAAAGCCGTCTTCAAAATAAAAACCATATGCCACCTGTCTGGCATAAGGGTTGAAACCCCCCACAAGGGTGGCCCTATAGGGCAGTGTCACAACTGCCAACTATACGGTCATGCATCGCGTAACTGTAACGCAAAACCCAGGTGCGTCAAGTGCCTGGGTGATCATGGGACGAGCGATTGCTCTCGCCCTAAGGACCGCACTCTCGCCGACTCGCCTCCGAGCTGCGTGCTATGCCGCCAGGAAGGCCACCCGGCCAATTACAGGGGCTGCCCTAAAGCCCCCAAACCCAGACCAGTCGTGGTAAAGAGGGCAGCGGCCCGCGAATGGCGTAACGCCCCCCCCGCGCAACCCGCCCCACCTCGACCTTCCCCGTGGAGGGTCCTCCCTCCGAGGGACTTTCCACCCCTCCCACAAGCGTCCCCACCTGTCCCCTCAGCGGCCCCGAGCCCGCAGATTACACCTCTGCCGTCGCTCTCCACCGCCAAACCTCAACAGCCCCAGGCTGCTACTCCCCCGCGCAGACCCCAGGTGGTCCAGCCCACTTCCTCCCCTTCCGAAACCTCCGCCAACATGGCATTCCTGGCGGACCTTTTCTCCACCGTCAACCTCACAAGGGTTAACGAGATGGCACGAAGCCTCAGGGCCGTCCGAAAGGACCCTCTGGCCCTCCTCAAGGTGCTCGGCGACTACGCCGATGTATCAGAGTCCCTGGCTACCTTCTCGTCCAACCAATAATGGACTCAAACGTAAACAGCAGAGTCAAACCCCGATCGCTTTCAATTGGCTACTTTAATGCCAACGGCATTCACAGCCAAAAGGAAGAGATCGCCGCGTTCCTCCGGGACAATAATATCGACGTTTTCTTAGTGCAGGAAACCTTCCTGAAACCATCACACCGAGACCCTAGAATTGCAAACTACTGCGTAGTTCGCAATGATAGATCTCGATCCGCCCTCGGCGGTACTTTGATCTATTACAAGAGGTCCCTGCACTGTATCCCAATCCAACCACCAACCCTCTCCCACATAGAGACCTCGATCTGTCGATTAGGAATGACCGGCCATCAGCCGATCACGATAGTCTCTGCATACTGTTCCCCTGTTAACTCGACGGCCGATATCAAAGCTGATATCAAAGCTCTCATCAATCTCAGTAGCTCAGTTATTATCGCGGGTGACCTGAATGCCAAGAGCGATGCTTGGAACAGCCACTCACGAAATAACAGAGGACGCCAATTGGAGGACCTCAGCGGGCTCCTCCAATTCGACGTCATTGCGCCTATGCACCCCACCCACTATCCCGAGAATATCAACCACCGACCGGACGTACTAGACATTGCGATCCTCAAGAATGTAAACCTCCGTTTGCACTCGTTGAGGTCACACGACGAGTTAGATTCCGACCACCGACCTGTGACCTTAGCGCTCTCCCCCCGACTAGGCCACCCGGACTCAGGTCAGTCCCCACCTCAGAAAAAGATAACAGACTGGAGAAAACTGGAGGAACTCCTCAAGTCCTCTTCATCTGTTCACTTAGATAGCATCCCGCCCCTCATAGAGTCGGCAGCCGACACTCAAAAGGCGGTCGATTCCCTCACAGCTCACGTACAGTCAGCCGTGGACGCCTGTTCTCGACAAGTTCCGGTGATGGAAGACCATCGCTGGAAACTTCCCGACGACGTGCGTGAACTGGTGACGGAAAAGAACGCCGCCCTCCGAGCGCATAGAGCTCACCCGACTGAAGCGAACCGCACCTTTCTGAGGTCACTCCAGCGCAAGCTGAGATACCGCATGAAAGACCTGCGAGACGCTCGCTGGAACAAGTTCCTAGGGGAACTTGAACCGAGTCACTTGGCCTTTTGGCATCTCCAACGAAAACTTAAATCAGACAAAATCTCGTCCATGCCTCCACTCTCTCGTCCAAATCAAGGGCCCGCCTTTGACGACGACGAGAAGTCCGAGTGCCTGGCCGACAGTCTCGAGGCTCAATGTACGCCCAGCACCTTGCCGGTAGATCCGCGCCATCTCGATAAGGTGGATGCCGAGGTCGAAAGCAAACTATCTCTCCCACCCTCCGAAGACCCAGACCACCCCATCGCCCCAATCACGGTCGACGAAGTCCGGAAAGTGATCAAGGATCTCCACCCCAGGAAAGCCCCAGGTCCCGACGGGATCGCTAATAGAGTTATCAAACTCTTCTCACCTTATCTCATAGTTTTGCTCACTGCCATCTTCAATGCCGCACTGAGCAACAACTTTTTCCCCCAATCCTGGAAAAGTGCAACAGTCATAGGTATTCCCAAGCCAGGGAAACCCAAGACCGAAGCCTCCAGTTATCGCCCTATTAGTCTCCTCAATGTCCTTGGCAAGATTTACGAGAGACTTATCTACAATAGACTAAAGAGTTTTGCAGACTCTAAGAAAGTCATACCTGACCAGCAGTTCGGTTTTCGAACCAAACACTCCTGTATCCAACAAGTCCACCGTATAGTGGAAGACGTCAGTAGCGGCTTTCAACTCGGTTATACCACGGGTATGCTCCTCTTCGACGTGGCGAAGGCATTCGACAAGGTCTGGCACAACGGCTTAATATACAAGCTGTACCAGTTGGGCGTGCCGGACCGTCTAGTACGCATAGTACGGGACTTTTTGTCGAACCGCTCCTTCCGCTACAGAGTCGAGGGCACACTCTCTTCCCCCCATCCCATACGAGCAGGAGTCCCGCAAGGCTCAGTGCTCTCGCCACTCCTATTCACGCTTTATACTAGCGACATTCCCCTCCATAGACGAGTTAAAAGCGCTCTATTCGCCGATGATACGGCCATCTACTACAAGGGTAGAACTCCCGAGGGAATTCACGACAACCTCCAATCTGCAGTCACAGCCCTAGGGCGGTGGTTCCGGAAGTGGAGAATTGAAGTGAACCCCACCAAAAGCGCAGCCATTCTATTCTGGAAAGGCCTCGAACGCCCACGGGTAGCCCCCATCACCCTCTTCGGCAAACCCATTCCATGGGAAGAAAAAGCCAAATACCTGGGTGTGATCCTCGATCAACGCCTTTCTTTCCGTCACCACGTAAAGGCGGTACGCGCGCGAGCCGCCTTCGCGCTCGGTAGACTTCACAGCATGTTGAATGCACGAAGTAAACTCTCATTGAAATCCAAGGTGAGGATTTACACGACGTGCATTCGACCAATCATGACATATGCGGGTGTAGTGTTCGCACACACTAGCAAGTCAACACTTAACCCCCTGCAAGTGCTCCAAAGCCGGTTTCTCCGGAGAGCCACAGGTGCCCCGTGGTACATGCGTAATAGTCAACTCCACGTTGACCTCAAAGTCCCCACTATAAAACAGTTTTTGAAAAAACTGTCCAAACGTCATTTCGATTCTGCTGTAAATCACCCCAACCCCCTCGTCGTATCGGCCGCCCGATACACTCCTTCCCTTATCTCGAAAATAAGGCGTCCAAGACATGCCGTCATCGAACCGGATGACGACATAACGGTCCTCCAGGTCGCCCGACAAAAACATACCAACACTACACACAACCGACCACTGTTCCGTCCTCGCCGGCGAGGCTCGACGCGAATAAGCCGTAATGTTTCCCCCCGACCTCCGCCGCAAACGCCGGCCCGCGCCGAGCCAGATGCGCAAATCCCGCCCCCAAACAATATTTAAATAAAATTACCAGTCCAGCCCAGCTCCCTTGCTCGCGATCCAGCAACGCCCTAAGCCGAGGTTCGTACCCCACAGGGGGTGCCCTTAGCTGTGTTGCTTAAAAATAAAGTGCCTGGCTGGAGGCCTAGGTCTCGCCATTGACCGGTTAAGTAGCAAAAGTTCCCGGAACTCACGCTACGAGAGACAATACAAAAAAAAAAAAAAAAAAAAAAAAAATAGCCAAAGCACTTGTACACTTATAGTAAAAACATTATGCTATAAACAAAAAATAATAATAAATATTAAAAAATAATAAAAAATAAAAAAATAAATAATAGTACACGTCGTGTCTGAGATACGGTGACAGACTCGCCATCCATCACGCTGGCGCCAAAGTATGAAAAGAAGATGTTATTACTTATATCCCTGTTAACTTCTTTGGACACCCAAGTCCCTGACCTAGCTGAAGTGTGAAGATATACCTGCCTACGACGGAGAAAACTGGAATATCAAATCTGTAGAATTCAGTAATAAAAGAACTAAAAAGATTTAACAAAATATTATGTACGTAGGTGGCATATTAGCGTATCCGTTAAATTGTTTCATCGAAAGAGACCCTTATAGGAAACGGTATAGCGTAACCCATGCATGAAGATATAATTATTAATAACGATACGATATAAAAACAGCAAATCTATCATATTTCAGACTAATAACAACAACACGAGAAATTAAATTATGAAATACCTCACCACAAATTGTATTTACCTTCACCTAAAAAGCCAAATCGTCAAATTGGGGATGAAACGAAACAAACGCGAATTTGATTAAAACATAATACGGGATCAATTTTCAATTACTTAAGCCGTGGGCTTGTACATTTTTTAACATTTTCTACATCAGGCTTTCGATATGCTACTTTTAGCGGTATCCATTGCTAAACAAGGAAATGCTAGTATCCCAGGTTTTGAATTCCCAGTTGCAGTTTCTATTCTAAGAATGGTCAAAATTTTTTAACAAAAAATGGTCAAGTAAGAACGGCGATAACAATAAAATATCTTGAAGCAGGTACATATGAGATGTTACGTGAGTGACTGACTCGAGTAAATTGTCATATGTGAATTTAAAAAAACTTTCGCATTTAAAAGTTGTAAAAATTCTTTTAGTTGATAAGAATAAGCGTGAATAATAAACACAAAATAACCGACCCACCACCACACATAGTAGGTCACACCAAAACACACTAAGCGTTAAAGATACCTATTTTTAATAAAATATAGCTGCTCAACGTTTCATTTCCCTCTCATGAATATTTAAAGATCCTAGAGACGGAAAAAAATTCAATGTAATCTGTGACCAGAAATGTAATATTGTAGCCACACCTCCACCAGGCACTCATAGAAAAACTGACATTCAGTGTCGGCGCCTTTGAAGTATTCAAATCTTCATGTTAGATTTATATATTTAGAATAAGAATTCATTAACCTAATACTTTGCTAAGTAGATATATACATTTTATAATATATTTTTATGACATTACATATACATTTTGAAAATTTTAATTATTTATAATTAATTACTTAATTTATAAATAATTAAATAAGAATATTATACATACCAATAGGATACCAAAAGGGTCGTGGTGGCCGAGTGTTTGGGGTAGTTGACTGCAATGCAAAGATTCCAAATTGTGTGTCGATTACGAACCACTATGTTATTATTACCTACCTAGTAGTCACGTGTTTTTTTTTGTTATATTGATTATATTTGTATATTAGTGTAAGTTTTCGTTTTACTCTTGTTAAAATCAGGTTGTACTCGTCTCCGTAATAAATTATAAAACAAAATAGTATATGATATACTAGTAACCTTGCATAAAATTGACAAACATACCTATTAATATTGAAACATGTTTTAAAATCACATTCGTGGAAAGTAAAATGAAAATAAAACCCCGCACACCTAGGTACAACCATAAACCATCAGCTCGTATTTTCTTAAATCTTTCCGCTCTGCCTAACCTTTATACGCCTTTACACTGGGGTTTTTTGTCCAATTAAAATGTTTCCTTTCAGTTCTCTATTTCATACTTACCGAGGCGAAAAAATAAATCGTATTATTTAGGGAATTGTAAGTGAGCTTATAGCCTGCTTAATTTATTAAACAAAAGAAAAACGATATAAAATATCGTATTCGATATATATTTCTGTTTTAATATAAAGGACGCCCAGTCAATTATACGTAGCACAACAAAATAAGTAGATATATACTCCTCACGCCATCCCACAAGGGTCAGGGGTAGGCAGAGGTGTATAGGTAGTACCCACACACCCACTTTCCGCCAGAGGTATATTAGGTGCCAACGTGACAGATGGCGAGTCCATCACCGTTACTCAAGCACGACTATACATACGCCTTTGAATTGTTTCTCAGACGTATGCAGGTTTCCTCTCGATGTTTTCCTTGACCGTAAAGCTTGTGGTGTGATTAATCACTGTACTTAAGTTCAGAAAAACTCATTGGTACAGTCGGGATTCGAACTTGCGATCTTTGTGTCACAGGCATCTGCTCAAACCACTCGGCCACCACGGCTTCTTAGTACCTAAATAAGTAGATATTAAAATTACTAGAGGACGCTACAATACAAAACTTTAAAAATAAGTAGATACATACTTTATATATAGTCCATTAAAAGTAACAATTTATTTAAAAACAAAATTTGCTGTAACTAAAACTATCTTTATTACTCCATTTAATCTACACCGTGAAACATGAAATCGTCTGTAACAAAGTTATTAACAACAACTGTGACTGCAATAAATTACCGAAGCGCAATCCCGCGACCGAAGTAATCCGCAGGAATCAGCATCCGCAAGGATCTCCACCTCCCTCTATCACCTGTTATTGGAAAGAGATAGGTTTATTTATAGTTTCACTCATGGCGTGGAAAGTCATGACTCAGTGTGTAGTTGGGGCTATAACTCAGGATCTAAATAGTGAATGGAACTATGTAGCGCTTGATTAATTATAATTACATAATCAATGGGTTTAAAATATTCATTTTTCAAAATAAGAAAATACCTACCTAGATCCACGCTACACAGAGCCTGTACTATATGCATAAGCGTATATATTATGTAGTACGGGATCTTCCAATACATCCTTACTTATATAATATAATATATTATATATAATATTATAAATGTGAATGTAAGTTTGTTTATTACGCTTTCACGTAAAAACTGCTTAACCGATCATCATAAAACTTTGTACACATATTCTTGGAGGAATTAGAAGTAACATAGGATACTTTTTATTGGAAAAAAAAATCATTTTTACGAAAGATAAAAAAGCCGTCGACTCCGACGAAGTCGCGGGCACAGCTAGTATGTATATAAATGTTAAAGTGTAAGTACGAATGACACTCAAGGATATTCGAAATACATGCTCTATCAAAAGACTGATAACGTTAATGTTGCTCCAGAGCTGTAATATTGTATATTAATGTCAACAGTTGGATGACACTAATATCATCACAGTCATAGTATAAAGAAGAGAAGTAGGTTATCTTGATACAAACGCACCGCGCGCGGCTTGTATGTGTGCGCTATTGTATCTATGTGTCGACGAACGCACATTTTAACAAAATCTCGACCCGTTTCTCAGTGCGCCAGTCGGGGCTAACACTGCACAAGGTTCGCGCGCGCGCCAGGGCTTTTCGGCACCGCTAAATGATTTATTCATCAATATCATCATCAAAATGTCTGATAATCGCAGTAGAACGTATTGCTGTGTGTTTGGGTGTCTTAATAATTCATCGATTCCAGACCTGTCTCTGTTCAGATTACCTATTGAACAGGAAAGGTAAGCTAGTCACTTATTCTAGCATAATATAGTTTTACTTGATGATGAGTACCTACGTACTTACATATTTTTTGTTTGTATTAGTTTTCTATCACACAGGAAGTAGGTAGGTAGGCCTAATTTCCTACTAGAATGTATTAGGTACTTTTGGTCTGGCAATTGGTTTGCCGTTTGCCGAATCTTTGTTTACGTTTAGTTATGCCGATTTCTCAGTATTGTAGGTATAGTAACTAAGTACCTACCTACTTACAGAAAACAAGCTCTTAGACTATGTTGCCGCCTGTACCATCTAGCGGCGACATGGCGAGTCGGGACCGCGACTTGACGTTGCCGCTGTTCATGCGGTTGCTAGCGAAGCGCGAACAGCCGCGCCTAATATTTAGCTAAAAGTGACAACCCTAAGACAGTAGGCAATTATATCGCGAATTGGGCCGGTAATAGCCTACTCCCTCTTCTTTATACTATGTCACAGTTAACTGAATTTTGAAAGTGTCTATTAGCTTGTGTGTAATTGTGTTACTACGGTTGCCGGTTACGTCGTAAGTAATTGCTTAAATTTTGCTTCAAACAATTATTTTTACAGTTCATCTCATTTAGCAACATTGAGCTTATTACATAGCTCTCAGAGATAAGTTGTATTCCTGACATTGGGATTCCCAAGTATTCTTCCGGCACGGAAAGCACATAAGCCGTCGCTAAGCGATTTTCAATGGCCTTAAATCGGGCACACTTCACGCTGAAAAATAAAAATCTTATTATGCTTATGCAGTTTATAATTGTCTGTAATACTGTTAAGCTTAGCCGAGGACTCCAACTCGTAACAATAGCACTTCATCCTCAACCACTAATATACCAATTAATATATGTAAGGGACTAGAGTACGCTATGCAGAACTTTTCTAATTCAATTAATGCAATGATCCTTCTTTGTAGTAATTAGTAGTTGGAACTTGCAATATAAGTCCATAATAATAGAGCCCTCAGTAACGTTCGAGTAATGAATCACTCCCCTTAACTGAAGGCTCTGTGATTGGCCCTTTTTATCGAGTTACAGTCTGCATTCAAATGCATACTGCATATACATACATAATTGCCAGTTGCATGCATAATTTCAATTTAACTTTAGAGACTTAAGTTAGGGCGTTGGTCCGTTTCGAGCCATTAAGATTTTAATGCAAGAATATATAATAGTAGGTATACGCCTGCTATACATATAAATGCATTTAAGTGAAATAAACATTGCCTGACCGTTTGTAGAAGGATGTTCTTTTGATAATATGCACAAATTTTGGGAACTGGCGTGAACGAGAGTCTGATTGTAAAGATGAAGAAAGGCATATTACGTTGATTTGGACATATCAAAAGGATGAGTGAAGAAAGATTGACGTTCCTTAGTTAAAGCATCACGTTCCAACAACCTAGATAAAAACAATCGGACACTGAAGGACGGGAACGTTAAAAGTACTTGAAACCGTTAAGTGTGTACATATGAAGAGACTAATGAAAGTGGACAAAGCGAAAGAGGTATGTAAGTATAGGGAGAACTGTTGCTATACTCTCTCTGCATACCCCGATAGGGACTCGGCATTATGTTATTCACGTATGTTTGTACTTCGGGACCAGTGGCATCATTATCTATCTGATGCTGAACTATCACAATTCACTTTGAGGAATCACAAGAGAGAGTACGGAATATACAATCCAATTCTATCATCAAATCCTGATACAGATTACAACTGTAAATATATAAACATTCCCGAAATACGCCTAAAAATGTAATTTTAAAACAATAAAAACACATATAACAGATGTAAGCGAAGAAAAAGTAATAAATTTTCCACTCAATATTTATGAGGAATTTCAATCAAACGCTAAAGAAATGTGTCCAGGCAATTACGAAGTCGTAGTTTTCAATATAAATACCCAATAAACAGGTCTTTGTAACGTAATTTTTTCATTAAAAAAATATATGTTATCTAATAAGCGCAAATTGACAGTTATCAAACGGCCTCGCATAACGTTTGATCGGCATTTTTTTATTAACTTCTACTTAACTCAAACATAAAGGAAACCGAATGATGAATAATTTTTCCATTACCTTTAATAAACTGACAGTTTGAACGGTTTCGCAACAGTACTTATTACGTCCTGAACGGAAATTATTATTTATCTATACTAATGTATACTTCTATACTATTATATAATATTATAAAGCTCAAGAGTTTGTTTGTTTGTTTGAACGCGCTAATCTCAGGAACTACTGGTTGGAATTGAAAAAATATTTTTGTGTTGGATAGTCTATTTCTCTAGGAAGGCTATAAAACATCACGCTGCGACTAATAGGAGCGAAGCATAAATGAAAAATGTTGCAAGAACGGGAAAAATTATTCCTTTTCCTTATTCCTTATGTATGAGGGAATTGTTCCTTTTTAAAAGTTATAAAAAAAAGTCCGCGACAGCATATGTCTACCTTTTAAGATTGACTCACTATAACCTTTTTTATGGCAATTAAGTCCACGATGGGCTCCTAAACAACTTAAGAGATTCAAATTTCAAAAATTTCAAAAAATCTAATTTGCACACCGTGTGCAGTTTGATCCAACTTAAAAGATAGGATAGCTTACATCACAAGTGGACCCGATAGGTGGCGCTGCGATCTTGTTTCAGGAAATTTAACTTTTTCACCCGGACGAAGCTGGGCGGGACAGCTAGTCTAAAAATAAAACAGGTTTGTACAGTGTGCTTAAAATATTGTTTATAGGAATAATCATTTCGCTCCAATGTGCAGTAGGTGAGTGTTTATGTGCCTTCCGTCAAAGAATAGTAAAGGAAAATTCCCTTTTAAAGTCTGCACCTAACTATATAGGTAACGCCGTTACCCTATTGTAATGTAACTACAATAGGGTAACGGCTTTCCAGCAATGTTTAGCATAAAATAACAAAAGTAAATAGTAGTAATAATAGTTAGTCGTTAATTTAGAGTGAGTTTGCGCTCGACTCTCTCTGCCTTCCCCCTGAGGCACTCAGTGTGATGATATGTAAATATCTAATTGTTCCCTTCCTTATCTTGCTTGTCTTAAAAATAATGTTATGTATCATCGAATAGTAATTTCAAAATAACTACTATCTATAAGATGCTAAAAGTTAAGAGTTCTAGTAAAGATTTTGCTCTGAACTACTAATGGTAAATTTGTTTCATCATACGGCGTAATTGTTTATGATGGATGAGTCCAACCCATGATGTTGTAATTGGCTTGAATATTTAAATGCTGTAATTTCAGCAATAGGACTTTTTAAGATATATCCTCACGCCTTCCCATAAGGGTCCCCGAAGGGGTAGGCAGAGGTGTATAGGTAACACCCATACACCCACTTTCCGCCAGAGATATCTTTTAGGTTCTACCGTGACAGATGGCGAGTCCGTCGTCGTTACTCAAGCATGACTATACATACGCCTTTGAATCTCAGCCGTATGCAGGTTTCCTCTCGACGTTTTCCTTCACTGTAAAGCTCAAGGTGTGACTAATCACTGTACTTTAGTTTAGAAAACTCATTGGTACAGTCGGGATTCGAGCTTGTGATCTTTGTGTCGCAGGCTACTCGAACCACTCGGCCACCACGGCTTATGTGAATTAAATTAATGTGTGTGTAATTAAATTAATAAGTGAATAATAATTATTATTAGTGCTGAGCATGTCGTGTAAATTAATCAAGAATACTTAAATGACAGCTTTTATGACGTCTATACATCTGTCACTTGACACTTTAATAATAATGGCAATCACTCGCCAAAAGATATTCCTTTGGTAAAAAACACTGATCAGCCTCCTAGTCTCAATGGAAATTAATCTAATTCAAGTATACAAAATACTCGCTATAATATAAAGTTAACAGACTCGCTTGCATAATGAGACATTTCATATTCACTTGGAGTTAGCAATGGAATAGTATCGGAACATTTTGTGCTCACTTTGACTACCGAATACCGCTCTGGAATTAACGAACAGGGCATGCATTCCAAATTGCGCGTAAGGGAAAATAACTGAATTTGAATAAATCGGGCGGACTGTATTTCTGATAGAATTACAACGAATTGGAACTCATAGTAATACATGAGTTCCAACACGAGTATAGTAAATTTGGTTGGATCTTTGAATAAATTATCCGTAAACATAATGAAATGTGTAACTGCACCAGCTAAATATCTCGGTATACTTCGGTCCTTGGTCTCATAATATGGGACAGACTTATGACAGTAAGTACTTTGAACATCATATGATATTCATTTCAAATTCTCTTATCCCATCAAGCGTTAATAGAAAAATAAAGTCACTTTTCCACGCCACACGTAGTTACCGTAGATTAAGTTTAACATGAAAATAAAACTTCTTTAAGACCTCAAGTCCATATAAGATAGCCAGCGTAAGTACAGTGATTTGATGCAGCACAGGTTTACGTTGAAGGAAAACTAGCTGCGTCTGAGAAATCTAAAGGTATCCTAGTTCACCTAAGTTTCGAGATTTCTTATGTTGCATGCGCTAACAAATGTTTGGCTTTAACCAATAAAAAAATTTGTAATCGCTATTCTACTTCATAAGCTCGTATGCAAAACAATATTTAATTTTTATTTAAAAACATGTTGCATGCTCACATCGGCAACTCGAAATATCGTTCGATTACTTTTAACGTTTTAACTCATCTGAAATTTTCGATCTGTTTGATCAGGGTAGTCGGGACGTTTGCTTTCTCGGCTTCTTATTCTTTTTTTTTTTTTTTTTTTTTTTTTTTGTATTGTCTCTCGTAGCGTGAGTTCCGGGAACTTTTGCTACTTAACCGGTCAATGGCGAGACCTAGGCCTCCAGCCAGGCACCTGACATTAATCATTTTAATCTGATTTGCAAGCCACCTTGAAATATTAGATACTGATACTCAAAAAGCAATAAACTCCAGCCTACCGACCATCTAGCTTAGCTTGATATAACAGCACGAGGCGTTTAGTCAAGCGGCCGAGTCGAGGCTTCGTTGTTAAGCTTTAATTTAACTTTCATCAACTCCACACCAATTAAGTTGTTAAGAGGCCGACCATGTTTCAAATTTGCTTGGAATGTTTCATTACCTCCTTACTATAACCAACTCTAGTTTGAAAACTATTACATAATACAAAACCTCTTCGGTGTCTTTCCGCTTCCCTATATATATATCCATATATGTAGCAAATAAGCACACGGCCTAATATAATGTTGCGCTGTCGCCGGACATGGATTCTTTCATCTACTATTTTGTGGCTACTCAAGGATGCGAACGTCAATAGTACTCGAAACCGGCGAGCGTGTATGAAAAGATTGATTAATGTAGATGAAGAGAAAGAGTTCTATAAGTTTAGAGAGTATCCTTGTGTCTGTAGAAGAGTGCTACTGGCACTCTCTTATGTGTGCACTCTCTACTCGCATCATCAAGATTTTACTTGTTAAAAAAAATTGCTTTAGTTTTGTTTAATTTTATTATCTATATTAGGTTTTACTGGCGTCATCAGAGGGAGAACTGCAGTCACTAGTTACCATAATGAAAGAAGAATGTGAAAAGAAGGGGCTGCGCCTAAACGCTGGCAAGACTAAGGTTCTGGTATTCGAAAGAGATGAACAAGTGACCGAGTGTGCTATATCGGTAAATGGGCAAATTTTAGAGCAAGTGAATGAATTTGTATATCTAGGAAGCATGTTAACACGAGATGGAATGTATGAAAAAGATATTGAAACAAGGATAGCTGCCGGAAATGAGGTGAATGGAGCCATGTCGGCGTTGATGGGCATGGATGTGATTGTAAAGATGAAGAAAGGCATGTTACGTTGGTTTGGACACATAGAAAGGATGAGTGAAGAAAGATTGACGAAACAGATATACAAAGCAAAAGTGTGTGCAAAAAGAGGCAGAGGAAGGCCACGTTCCAACTACCTGGATCAAATACATCGGACTCTTAAGGACGGGAACGTTAAGAGTACTCGAAACCGACGAGCATGTATGAAGAGACTGATGAATGTGGACGAAGCGCAAGAGGTATGTAAGTCTAGAGAGAACTGGCGCTCTATACTCTCTGCCTACCCCGTTAGGGACTTGGCGTGATGATATGTATATGTATGTATGTATATTAAGTTAATGGAGGCTTTTAGGCTTACTTGCAATGCCCTTAACAATACGATTATTTTTTTCACTTTGGTAAGTATGTTTAAATAATAATAATATATCCTCACGCCTTCCCACAAGGGTCCCCGAAGGGGTAGGCAGAGGTGTATAGGTAATACCCACACACCCACTTTCCGCCAGAGGTATATTAGGTGCCAACGTGACAGATGGCGAGTCCATCGCCGTTACTCAAGCACGACAAGTATGTTTCCGACACTGCGAAAATCTCTTTAGACTTTTCTTGAAGAACCCTGTGTACTCCCTGGGAAGGATTTCAGTGAAGAGCTCATTACAATTTATGCTTGTGTTATACAAGTGCAAAAAGGCAGGTAATATATTACCTACTTTGCGACGAAGATATATTTAAATTCCAACGTGGCAGATCCGCTGCGATCGTTCGTTAGTTTGATAAGAAATTAACAAATGTTGAAACATTTGTTAATTTCTTATCAAACTGTTCCTAACGATGTTTTCGTTCACCATATATCATGATGTGAAAAATCACTGAACTGGTCCAGTCCATCACGGTTCAAGTATATAATCTATCTAAACTCAGACATAACACATAAACCACTCGTCTACCATAGCTCATATTGTTATAATATGAGCACTATAAACATTCTTGCCGCTAACTTCCGTCCTATCTTTACGCTATCGCATTTCACTGCTTGTCGAAACGGAAGCCCACAGTCCGTAACTTTGCTCTCGAGATAGAACATGCACAGAGTATGTTTGCAAAATGGTAAGTTTCTCTAAATGCTAAAGCCAACTGACTCATCTTGTTGTCCCTGTTTAGTCAGAGCTAAGCAGTATGTGTTTTAAGCTTAATATTTAGCTGCTGGCTAAATCCGGCATACAGTAGCGTACGTATTGGTGTAGTCTTTCAAAATGCAAAACCTTCTGACAAAATGAAACTTTTCCACAATAAAATTTCATATATCGTTTTAAAATGCTTAGTGGACGAAGCGAAAGATGTATGTAAGTCTAAAGAGAACTGGCAGTCTATACTCTCTGCCTACCCTGTTATGGACTCGGTGTGATGATATGTATATGTATTTGTTACGTATTTTAAGACTACCCGATGCAGGAAATAGAATAGCAACACAAACACAAGGCAGATACCACTTATTTCCACTTGCTACGATCCTTGCATACTTTTTTCACTTCGTCCACTTTCATTATTCTCTTCATACATGCTCTTCGGTTTAGGGTACTCTTGACCTGACCTTTTTTTAAGACGTCCCTAATTTGGTCTAGAAACGTCCGCCTAGGTCTACCCCTTCCAACACTTTCATTCACACTCGCCTTATACACTTTTTTCATCAATCGTTCTTCATTCATTCTCTCGACATGGCCAATAGCAACACAATAGACTTACTACGTTATAATATCTATATCTACACACACTCCCACTTTTCGCCGGAGATTTGTTTTAGGTACCAATGTGGCAGATCACGTCTATCAGATAAGTCTATCGCCTTATTTTGAGCACGACTATACATTCATCTTTGAATTTCTTCTAAAATATCCTATCGATGTTTTCTTTGCTGTAAAGCTCGTGTGTATGACTAATAACTGTTCTTAAATTCAGATAAACTCATTGGTACAGTCGGGACTATGTTTTTGATGTGAAACATCTATAGCCGCACGTAAAACCGATTTCTGGCGTAGCGACGCATGCCGTGGCGACGCGTCGCCATACTTCAGTTACCATCGACCAATTGTCACAGTAATACCGTCCTCAGAGGAAACATCGAATATAACTATTACCGAAGTCGACGACGTTACGAATTAAGTAGTTACGATTTGAAATAAATTCGTAATTTTTTGTATTTAATGAAAATAAATGTTTATTCAATAAATAGTCATCGTTATCTAGAAAAAAAACGTAATATTTTATTTTATCATTATGACATATTTAGTTCCAATCACAATCTGTTCTTTTCTGCATATTACTTTTACAAAATAATGTCGATGTTTCTTTAATTTCTCGTATACGTCGTCGGTTACTAAATAAAACTACATCGTATGTTATACACCAAAAATATATTGTAGTCTACAATAACACAATTTAGGAGACACTGAAAAAAAGGATATTCTACTTGGTTTATGTAAAAAAAGCGAAAGGTCCATTAAAGTGGCTAGAATTTATAATCTTGACGTAAAAGCCCTCGCTGTCATAGCATAACGACTGACATCTATCAACGGCATCCGCAACTGCTTAATGTGCCTTCAAGGAGTATTTAAAACGCAATTGGTATAATTTACTCGTATTTTTTCGACAGCAACGACGGTTCTACGCTTATTTTTACCGCTTTGTTTTTTTTTCAAGATATTTCATACTGTTTTGTAATCATTTGAAAGACGTCATCGCAGCGTAAGTGTAACAAATGGGATGAACAAGGATGTAAAATACAACAAAAAAAAAACAGAAATTAACGTAGTATCTAGTTTATTTCATACTTCACGCCATCAAATCAAATCAAATCAAATCAAAATCTTTTTATTTCACATAGGCCCAGATGGGCACTTATAAAACGTCGAAAAAGAAGCACGGTTCGGGTTGGTCGCTTCCATGGAGAAGTCACAAGATCCCGAAAGGACAGGCAGCGGTGTAATGATACCCACTTTTTATTTAGGAGAACACGCAACTGTTGTCTTGTTTGTCGCAGTAACAATTAAAAACTAACAGTTAAAAGCTATACACAAAATCTTTTGAGACATGCGGATTTCTATACCATTATTTCTATCTGTCTATCTTTTCGGAGAAGCTCGTAGTAAAATCGTGATGATATAGAAGTTAAAACAGACAAGTATAGTTTGCAATCAATCTACTGTGTACCATACATCGTCGGCCCCAGCATCAGTGGTTCTCAGTGTGACCTAGTTACATATATATAGCTTAGAGAAGTCATGGATTATTTCCCGCAGCCAATGACAATATATGAAGCTCACAAAACAGAGTATTAGGTCCCATCTATAGCTGTCAGTATCAAAGAATACATTAGTAAAAATACTCTTTCAGTTCAGAATAGCTAATTGATGCAATACCGGGGTAGTAAACTTCATTTTACTTAAACCACTTGCCTATCGGGACCAATATATAACTTGTAAAAAGAGCCTTGGTGGCTGAGTTGTTCGAGTAATCGCCTGGAATACAAAGATAAACTTGAGTACAGTGCTTGGTCTCACCACAAGCTTTACAGTGAAGAAAAACATCGAGTGGCTACATGCATACGATTTAGAAGGAATACAAAGACAAGAATCGTGCTTGAGAAACGGCGATGGAGTTACATTGGCACAATAACATAATCGGCTAAAAGTGGGTGCGTTGAAGCGAAACCAGTGTGCAGCTCTGGTTTAATAACTAATGATCTTTTCACACTACATAACCTACAAATGCAGCAAGCTAACACAGACCGATGCAATTCGACAGACCATTAAGCCAGTGGGGGCAAGGCAACCAGGCAATTTGTACTACGATTTATGTACTACCTAGCCACAAGCTATCTGTTCTAACATTACGACATGGATAGCATTTGGGGTTTTGTAGCACTGGCTAAGAAACTTAATAAGTATCCCTTAGACACCATACTAAGGCCTTGGTGTCAGAATCGTTTATACTGACTTCTACATACATTAGGTAGAGCTTTGAAAATGTTTTACTTACGTAATTTTAATATATCTCCGTAATAAATTTACCTTAAAGGGAATGTGAAAACTTAAAAAACACATGTAATTATTGGCATTGATTATAGGTTTTCATTGATTGCCTTGAAAGCGTTCAACGGATGATTACAAGTATTTAACCTTGACGCACTAAAATCTAAATACTCGCATTATTAGTTCTCTTAAGTATATAAATATCAATATCACTAGTTATTTCTATCAAATATTTAGTCAAGTAAGTGTCGTTTAAGTAGTCACCCAAAGATTGCTGGATTGAATTGCAAGGTTCTGTAACGATAACTTTTTACGTACGTTAATGAATAAATACTAAGACGTACATAATATGTACAATACTTGGCTGAAGAAGCAATGGACTCGCCATCTGTTACCGATGTAACAGAATTTCTCTCTCGGAGTAAGAGGGTTAGCCCTTTGAGGATGTCGTGAAAATATGATAATTATACAATATTACTAGTTATACCCCGCGTTTTCATCCGCATAATAATTTATTTATTATTTGTGTACGATATCTATACTAGTCTATACTAATATTATAAAGAGGAAAGATTTGTATGTTTGTAACGAATTGGCTCAAAAAGTACTGGACTGATTTGAAAAATTATTTCGTCATTGGAAAACTACATTCACCTTGAGCGACTTTTACTTACTTACTTTACTTTTATAAAAATAATATATGTCTACCCGTGCGAAGCCGGGACAGACCGCTAGTATAATATATTCCTGTTGCGCTCTCTTGAGCCATAATTTCCATATGCATATATCCTGTAGCCTTTCTCAATAAACGGACTATTTAATGCAAACATCAAATTGGATTAGTTTTTCCTGAGATTTCAAACAAACAAAAAACTCTCATCATTGAAACATACTGTGATATGACGACTAAAAGACATCATAACATAACATCACGACATCATAATTCAGAAGTGTCAAAATGGCAGCCTGTCAGAGGTCATAAATTCGTGTCCCACGTGCACGTAAAACTATTTCTATACATACATATAATACCAAAATTTTTAAAACAAATTCAATTATCCAAACTCAAAGTAACAGGTGTGTAAAACGACTTACGCACATTATCCCTTCTTAGTAAGAGGTTTTTGAAGACATTTTGGAGAGGTTCGCAAAGTGAACATGGCGTTAAAATGGAGTCACCTGCTTTATAAACGAAATTTAAGAACGAATCGTGAATAAATAACGAAATTAAAAATTGAAATGCAGTAACCGAGGGCGTTAAGTAGTTAACTTCATAGTAAAGATTAGAACCTGGGTCTGTAAAATACCAGTTACTACTAGTAACTGTTCCTACCATGAGTATTGTGTTTATGGACAAAACGTTGTTTATACAAACACAAAGAATCTTGCAAAAGACATTGCAAAGACAACATTATATCTAACCGTGGTGGCAGAGTGGTTCGAGTTGCCTGCAAATTAGGTTGCAAATTCGAATCCCGACTGTACTAATGACTTCCCTCTTCGGGGACACTTGTGGGATATCAAGACAGATCTCACATCAATCTCATCTCATCATTCTTAATCATTTATTTTATTAGATATATGTATTATATTATTAGTTAAGCATAGCGTCGAGTTTATGTAAATTTTCTACAAGGTCATTTTAGTATCTGAGTATGGTTGGGCAGATCAGAATAGCCAAAATGGATATTCATCATCGATTGTGGCAAAAAACATGTATTTTTATTAATTTAATAAATTGGAAAGAAGGGGCTGCGCCTAAACGCTGGCAAGACTAAGGTTCTGGTATTCGAAAGAGATGAACAAGTGACCGAGTGTGCTATATCGGTAAATGGGCAAATTCTAGAGCAAGTGAATGAATTTGTATATCTAGGAAGCATGTTAACACGAGATGGAATGTATGAAAAAGACATTGAAAGAAGGATGCCGGAAATAAGGTGAATGGAGCCATGTCGGCGTTGATGGGCAGTAAAAGTCTGAGCAAGAATGCTCGAGTTGCTGTCCACAACGCGATATTGGTACCTACCTTATTGTATGGCAGCGAATCCTGGGTATGTCAGAGGAAGTATGAAAATAGCTTGAATGCAGTCGAGATGAGATCTCTTCGAAAAATGTGCGGCGTAACGATATTAGATCGAATCCGCAATGAAGAGATTCGCAAATCAACTGGCGTGAATGAGGGCGTGATTGTAAAGATGAAGAAAGGCATGTTACGTTGGTTTGGACACATAGAAAGGATGAGTGAAGAAAGATTGACGAAACAGATATACAAAGCAAAAGTGTGTGCAAGAAGAGGCAGAGGAAGGCCACGTTCCAACTACCTGGACCAAATAGATCGGACTCTCAAGGACGGGAACGTTAAGAGTACTCGAAACCGACGAGCATGTATGAAGAGACTGATGAATGTGGACGAAGCGAAAGAGGTATGTAAGTCTAGAGAGAACTGGCGCTCTATACTCTCTGCCTACCCCGTTAGGGACTCGGCGTGATGATATGTATGTATGTATGTAATAAATTGGTTTATTTTTGTACAAACAATTCCCAGTCGGAAAAAAATCTGTTGATTAAAAAAGTATACATATGTATATATATGTATATTATGTATATATATGTATATTATGTCGATCTCATATTTCAATCGGCTGTATCTATACAAAATCTGTGATGAATATCTACGATATTGGTTTCGTAAATAAAGAAAATATTTATTGGTTTTTACGTTATCATAGTAGCAAACATGCCTTTTTGATGATTTGACATTTATTTCTCAAAGAATTACAATTCACTTACTGAGAAAACAATTTAAACTTAAAACTATTTGAAGCGCTGATTAGTTTAAGCAACCTTTTTCCTCGTAGGAACATAAATATACCCAGTACTGGTGTCATTTGGATGCAATCTTCTGTATGGCAATGTAAGTAATATTCTGAATTATTATCACACAAAAATCTTGGAAGAAATTATTATTTGTATAGCCGCCTCCTGAAAGTAGAGAAGTGGCGTTTGTCGTGTACTTAGATAGTTAACCCGCAGCCATCAAAACGCAACTGCCGTTGATATTTAGGTACTTGCTATCACTTAAGATAAGCCGCCTACTGAGACCGTATTTCACGAGATCAAGCCATCCGCCGCTTTTCCGCCCTTTGTTTTAATCCGCAACGGATCTAGAGATAAATCGGCCATAACCGGCTGAAATCTTAAGCAATCTTAAGTTTGTCCAAAACGGACCAAAAAATTTTAAGAAAAAAATATATTATTTTTTCTTCTACATCTTTTTAATTCTTTGTACGACAAAGCTGCCAAACAACCAGACCGAGAGTAAACAGTAGCTTTTAAGCAGTCGAAGCAATTTATAAGTTCAGCTCTGATTTCTATTTGCTTGCGGATGGATGGATGGCAGACGATCATGTCGACATGTCTGTAGTATTGCGATGCGAATGTAAGAATGTTGTTTGTATATTTTTTGTTTTTTTTACAAGCATACGGCCCACCTGATGGGAAACGGTTACCGTAGCCTATTTCCGCTCACGATACCGAAGTATCACTTGCGCGTTGCCACTCTGTGTTTGGAGAGTTATAGTGTGTTGGCAGCATAATGGGTTTAATCCCTCTGCTTCCAACACAATGTAACAATCCTCCCCCTCCCCAAGGAGCTCATTACTGGAAACCTTATTCACCGCGTAGGAACACAACACAAAAAATGTGTTATCTGGCTACGGACTTCTATAAGGTGGAGGTCCTGCCCCAGTCGGGCAGCTCCAAATTCGAACGGGAAACCCGTTATGCCCTACCTCTCTTAACCTCTCTTATGTTGTGTAAATAATGATATGTATTGTACTGCTGCATTCTAATAAATAAATATACAGATCCAGTCGATCAACTCCAGTTCTCAATAGGAGATCCTGTTGTTAGTCTTCAGCTGCTTGGTTAGCACCATTCGGAAGTCAAATGTTAGGAATTTAGGGTCAAGTTTCCTATGGAGGAAAACTATCAATATAACATCAATATCCTCGAACTAATATGTTACAGCTGGTTCAGGTAATAAATAGCTCTGCCTATTCAATTCAACGAATGATGTGTAAACACGTGAATTTAAAAAATATGTACGAAAACCGTGGTAAAAGACATTGCATAAGTACAAAAGAAACAGTAAATTATCCAAAAGCTCCGTGAAATTGCCGGCAAATGGAAGTTATCGCGGTAACTCGATCAAAGTGCAGGGCATAGGTGCAAGGGGCGGGAAAGGGGAAGCATTTTGACAGTGAATTTATTATTCTGCCTTTGAATACAGAGGTATTTTCGGATTATCCATGCAGATTAACCCTTCATATGCGTAAAACCTACACAGGGATTAACTACACATGAATATTCAAAAGCGCGAAATGAAGTTGGCTTTAACATTGTTAAGAAATATCTCACGAATTACGTTTAGGCTTTAAAATTATTCTCGTCTCTGTCTTTTGAGTGAGTCATTAATTAATGTATGTCTAAATACGATTGGGATATCGGATTAATAATATTGCCATGTAAATATAGCGATGTATAAAAAGTAATTGCTTAAAATCAATCGTTATAGTATACGTATAAAAGTGCTAATGAAAGGACAACAGACTCGTTACCTAAACATGTATCAGTGAAATATTTATCTATAAGTGCTTACGCGAGAGATGAGTAGTTTTTTTTTTGTATTGTCTCTCGTAGCGTGAGTTCCGGGAACTTTTGCTACTTAACCGGTCAATGGCGAGACCTAGGCCTCCAGCCAGGCACTTTATTTTTAAGCAACACAGCTAAGGGCACCCCCTGTGGGGTACGAACCTCGGCTTAGGGCGTAAGATGAGTAGATGCATAAATACAGATATCTATACAATGAAAAAGTATCTGGAAGATGAGAAATAAGTAAACCAGATTTGCTAGCCTTCTGTATAGCGTGCATGTCATGATGCACTAATGAAGTATAAATATTTATGCAGAGTAAGCAGCACGCGAGCGATACCCCTGGTTTTGCAAGCGTCATTAGGCGGCGATAACCGCTTACCATCAGGCGGATCGCAAGCCTGTTTGCCACCTTTGTGGTATAAAAAAAATATTGTATCATAGAAGAGGAAGACCACGTTTTAACTACCTATATAAAAATTACTCAAGGATGGGAAGGTCAAGCATATTCGAAACCGTAAAGCTTGTATGAAGGGAATAATTGAGAAAACTTTAATGTCTCTGTCTACTTCAAAAAAGGGTAATCTTAACATTAATTCTAGTAGAATTGCTCTTTAATTATATTCCACTTAAGATTATTTCGCAATTAACTAACAGTTATAACATAATAGCAAATCATAATACATCGTATAATACCTAGATACTGTCCAAGTGTTAAAAAAACCTAAATATTAATGTATGTATATACAAATGTAAAATTATATTTGATACCATCATTTATCTGCAACAAGTTAATATTTCCTTAATAAAACTCCGAGAGTAACAAAGTTTAGTTTATGAAGCGCACGAACAACGGGTACAGTTGTTACGAGCACATTTTGTAACAAAGGTGAACACGTGTTTCTGCAATTTGTTTCAAATTAGTTAATTATAATAGGGAAACTTTTGACCTGTTGGGAATCAGGTGTATGAAATAGACATAATAAACCGCACGGCTTTTAAAATTTCACGCCGTGGCTGCTTACCAAACGGCTTAACAAGGTAACATGAAACCTTCCCACCATCCCACAAGGATCACCGAAGGAGCAAGCAGAGGTGTATAGTATACCCACTTTCACAGATGGAGAGTCCATCACCGTTACTCAAGCACGACTATCATACCTCAGAAATTCTCCCCTCGATATTTTCCTGCATCGTAAAGCTCGTGGTGTAACTAATCCTGAATATGAAATCACTTCCGCAACTTTGGTTTAAAGTATATTCCGTTGTTATCAACGCAACGAAATGTTACGTTGCAAAGCAGTAATAAGATTTTAGAAATAATACATTCCAGGTTGTTATGAAGGATCAAATTTAATTAATTGATTGATATTAAATTTCAGTGAGCATTACTCTGAACTGCTGGTCCCTAGTACGTTTGACTTTTTTTTTTTTTTTTTTTTTTTTTTTTTTGTATTGTCTCTCGTAGCGTGAGTTCCGGGAACTTTTGCTACTTAACCGGTCAATGGCGAGACCTAGGCCTCCAGCCAGGCACTTTATTTCTAAGCAACACAGCTAAGGGCACCCCCTGTGGGGTACGAACCTCGGCTTAGGGCGTTGCTGGATCGCGAGCAAGGGAGCTGGGCTGGACTGGTAATTTTATTTAAATATTATTTGGGGGCGGGATTTGCGCGTCAGGCTCGGCGCGGGCCGGCGTTTGCGGCGGGGGTCGGGGGGGAACATTACGGCTTATTCGCGTCGAGCCTCGTCGGCGAGGACGGAACAGTGGTCGGTTTTGTGTAGTGTTGGTATGTTTTTGTCGGGCGTCCTGGAGGACCGTTATGTCGTCATCCGGTTCGATGACGGCGTGTCTTGGACGCCTTATCTTCGAGATAAGGGAAGGAGTGTATCGGGCGGCCGATACGACGAGGGGGTTGGGGTGATTTACAGCAGAATCGAAATGACGTTTGGACAGTTTTTTCAAAAACTGTTTTATAGTGGGGACTTTGAGGTCAACGTGGAGTTGACTATTACGCATGAACCACGGGGCACCTGTGGCTCTCCGGAGAAACCGGCTTTGGAGCACTTGCAAGGGGTTAAGTGTTGACTTGCTAGTGTGTGCGAACACTACACCCGCGTATGTCATGATTGGTCGAATGCACGTCGTGTAAATCCTCACCTTGGATTTCAATGAGAGTTTACTTCGCGCATTCAACATGCTGTGAAGTCTACCGAGCGCGAAGGCGGCTCGCGCGCGTACCGCCTTTACGTGGTGACGGAAAGAAAGGCGTTGATCGAGGATCACACCCAGGTATTTGGCTTTTTCTTCCCATGGAATGGGTTTGCCGAAGAGGGTGATGGGGGCTACCCGTGGGCGTTCGAGGCCTTTCCAGAATAGAATGGCTGCGCTTTTGGTGGGGTTCACTTCAATTCTCCATTTCCGGAACCACCGCCCCAGGGCTGTGACCGCGGATTGGAGGTTGTCGTGAATTCCCTCGGGAGTTCTACCTTTGTAGTAGATAGCCGTATCATCGGCGAATTGAGCGCTTTTAACTCGTCTATGGAGGGGAATGTCGCTAGTATAAAGCGTGAATAGGAGTGGCGAGAGCACTGAGCCTTGCGGGACTCCTGCTCGTATGGGATGGGGGGAAGAGAGTGTGCCCTCGACTCTGTAGCGGAAGGAGCGGTTCGACAAAAAGTCCCGTACTATGCGTACTAGACGGTCCGGCACGCCCAACTGGTACAGCTTGTATATTAAGCCGTTGTGCCAGACCTTGTCGAATGCCTTCGCCACGTCGAAGAGGAGCATACCCGTGGTATAACCGAGTTGGAAGCCGCTACTGACGTCTTCCACTATACGGTGGACTTGTTGGACACAAGAGTGTTTGGTTCGAAAACCGAACTGTTGGTCAGGTATGACTTTCTTAGAGTCTGCAAAACTCTTTAATCTATTGTAGATAAGTCTCTCGTAAATCTTGCCAAGGACGTTGAGGAGACTGATGGGGCGATAACTGGAGGCTTCGGTCTTGGGTTTCCCTGGCTTGGGAATACCTATGACCGTTGCACTTTTCCAGGATTGGGGGAAAAAGTTGTTGCTCAGTGCTGCATTGAAGATGGCAGTGAGCAAAACTATGAGATAAGGAGAGAAGAGTTTGATAACTCTATTAGCGATCCCGTCGGGACCTGGGGCTTTCCTGGGGTGAAGATCCTTGATCACTTTCCGGACTTCGTCCACCGTGATTGGGGCGATAGGGTGGTCTGGGTGTTCGGAGGGTGGGTGGGATAGTTTGCTTTCGACCTCGGCGTCCACCTTCTTGAGGTGGCGCTGGTCTACTGGCAAGGTGCTGGGCGTACATTGAGCCTCGAGACTGTCGGCCAGGCACTCGGACTTCTCGTCGTCGTCAAAGGCGGGCCCTTGATTTGGACGAGTGAGTGGAGGCATAGACGAGATTTTGTCTGATTTAAGTTTCCGTTGGAGATGCCAAAAGGCCAAGTGACTCGGTTCAAGTTCCCCTAGGAACTTGTTCCAGCGAGCGTCTCGCAGGTCTTTCATGCGGTATCTCAGATTGCGCTGGAGTGACCTCAGAAAGGTGCGGTTCGCTTCAGTCGGGTGAGCTCTATGCGCTCGGAGGGCGGCGTTCTTTTCCGTCACCAGTTCACGCACGTTATCGGGAAGTTTCCAGCGATGGTCTTCCATCACCGGAACTTGTCGTGAACAGGCGTCCACGGCTGACTGTACGTGAGCTGTGATGGAATCGACCGCCTTTTGAGTGTCGGCTGCCGACTCTATGAGGGGCGGGATACTATCTAAGTGAACAGATGAAGAGGACTTGAGGAGTTCCTCCAGTTTTCTCCAGTCTGTTATCTTTTTCTGAGGTGGGGGCTGACCTGAGTCCGGGGGGCCTAGTCGGGGGGAGAGCGCTAAGGTAACAGGTCGGTGGTCGGAATCTAATTCGTCGTGCGACCTCAACGAGTGCAAACGGAGGCTTACATTCTTGATGATCACAATGTCTAGTACGTCCGGTCGGTGGTTGATATTCTCGGGGTAGTGGGTGGGGTGCATAGGCGCAATGACGTCGAATTGGAGGAGCCCACTGAGGTCCTCCAATTGGCGTCCTCTGTTATTTCGTGAGTGGCTGTTCCAAGCATCGCTCTTGGCATTCAGGTCACCCGCGATAATAACTGAGCTACTGAGGTTGATGAGGACTTTGATATCAGCTTTGATATCGGCCGTCGAGTTAACAGGGGAACAGTATGCAGAGACTATCGTGATCGGCTGATGGCCGGTCATTCCTAATCGACAGATCGAGGTCTCTATGTGGGAGAGGGTTGGTGGTTGGATCGGGATACAGTGCAGGGACCTCTTGTAATAGATCAAAGTACCGCCGAGGGCGGATCGAGATCTATCATTGCGAACCACGCAGTAGTTTGCAATTCTAGGGTCTCGGTGTGATGGTTTCAAGAAGGTTTCCTGCACTAAGAAAACGTCGATATTGTTGTCGCGGAGGAACGCGGCGATCTCTTCCTTTTGGCTGTGAATGCCGTTGGCATTAAAGTAGCCAATTGAAAGTGATCGGGGTTTGATTCTGCTGCTTACGTTTGAGTCCATTATTGGTTGGACGAGAAGGTAGCCAGGGACTCTGATACATCGGCGTAGTCGCCGAGCACTTTGAGGAGGGCCAGAGGGTCCTTCCGGACGGCCCTGAGGCTTCGTGCCATCTCGTTAACCCTTGAGAGGTTGACGGTGGAGAAAAGATCCGCCAGGAATGCCATGTTGGCGGAAGTTTCAGAGGGGGAGGAAGTGGGCTGGACCGCCTGGGGTCTACGCGGGGGAGTAGCAGCCTGGGGCTGGGGCTGTTGAGGTTTGGCGGTGGAGAGCGACGGCAGAGGTGTAATCTGCGGGCTCGGAGCCGCTGAGGGGACAGGGGGTGACGCTTGTGGGAGGGGTGGAAAGTCCCTCGGAGGGAGGGCCCTCCACGGGGAAGGTCGGGGTGGGGCGGGTTGCGCGGGGGGGGCGTTACGCCATTCGCGGGCCGCTGCCCTCTTGACCACGACCGGTCTGGGTTTGGGGGCTTTGGGGCATCCCCTGTAATTGGCCGGGTGGCCTTCTTGGCGGCACAGCACGCAACGAGGGGGCGAGTCGGCGAGTGTGCGGTCCTTAGGGCGCGAGCAGTCGCTCGTCCCATGATCGCCCAGGCACTTGACCCACCTGGGTTTCGCGTTGCAGTTACGCGAAGCGTGCCCGTATAGTTGGCAGTTGTGACACTGCCCTATAGGGCCGCCCTTGTGGGGGGTTTCAACCCTTATGCCAGACAGGTGGCATAAGGTTTTTATCTTAAAGACGGCTTTGCCGTCGGGGGAGTTCTCGCAGATGGCGAGAACCATGTTGAATGCCTCTCCGTCATTTTGTCGGTGCATGCGGTGCACCTCCTTCACCGCGACATTCTGAGCCTTCAGATCATCTTTGATCGACTCGGTATCGATTTCGCGTGGGACGCCGCGGATGACGACCCGGAGTAAGCGGTCCTCCGGCAGATCATAAGTGTGGTATTCCACACTTCTGGCCTGCAGGAGCCTCGTGAAGGCTCTGAATTCGGTCGAATTCGGGAGGTGCACCTTAATGCCTTCGGCTGTGGCCGTGGCACGGGTGAAGGTGATTCGGTTGGTTTTACACCAACCGGAGATTTCCGTCCACTTGGACTTAATGTGGACGAAAACGGGGGGGCAAGAGCGCTCCTTCGTCGAGGAAGGTCGCGTAGGTCGCGGGACGGGGGAGAGCCGGCTAGCCTGAGGGGCTTCGGCTTCCGGAGAGGCGAGAGGGGCGGGGGAGGGGGGTGCCGGGGAGGGGGCTACCGGGGAGGACTGTGCGGAGGGCACGGGCACGGTCTTGGGGGCTTTAGTGGGGGGAGAAGGTGAGGTTGAAGCCTCCTTCTTTTTAGCGCGTCTGGCGCGCTTCTTGGAGCCCGTGACGGGCGTAAATTCGTCCGAGGAGCCTTCGGACGACTCGGATTGCAGTGACTCCATTTCGGAGTCCACAATGACAGATTCGGGGGACAAGGGGGAGTCTTGAGACTTGTTGGCCTCGTTTGTTACGGCTATGATGGCGCTCTTGTCGAGCGCTGCTGTCGCCTCGGCAGTGGGGGTACCCGCGTTTACATCGCGGGTGTATTCGTCATATTGACGTCGGAGGGTGGGCACGGCTTCTAAGAGCCGCGCGAGGAAAGCCAGTGAGGCTTGGGGGTCCATTATTGTGGACATGGTGGATGCAGACGTGGGAAGGCAAAGCGGCAAGGGAAACGTGTTTCGGGGCGCGGTCGCCCAGGGGAAGAAACACGCAAAGAAACCCCTGGTGACTTAAACGTTAGGAGACCGATCCCCGGGGGGTTGACCCGGGGGTGTGTACTGAACCCTCCCTGTCGGGTGTAGACAGGGAGGTGAGTGTGCCTATGGTGTGAGCCCTAAGCTTGTATTCCCGCTGCCAGTCTTATAGTACGTTTGACGTCGCATTCTTTGGCTTTATTTAGTTTTCCTTTGCCTCATCCACCAGATAATCTGTTTCGTCTACCTTTCGTCACACATTCGTACAAACCAACGTACCATGTCGTTTTTCATCTACTCATTCACTCTTGTTGCTTTGAGAATCTGTAAACTGCGGATTAAAACAAAAATCGATACGTTACTTGAGTACATTGCTGCTGTTTATTGATAGCGGTCCGTCCCGGCTTCGCACGGGTGGTCATGAGATTTTGTTTTATAAAAGAAAATATAGCCTATGTCCCTCAGGATGAATGTAGTCAAAGTTTCGGAGCCTATTCAATACAAACAAACAATCAAATCTTTCCTCTTTATAATATTAATAGTAATAATAGTATAGAAGTATAGATTAATAAAGCTCCAGTACTATTTTTTTTAGTAGCAATGTCGAGAATAGCGATGGTAAACTTTTTACACGCCGTGTTACTCAGGGTTTTGTGTTCGTGAAGTGAGTTCCTTCATCTTCATCTACATTATGAAAGCTCGGTAATGAACACTGCAAGTACCACATCGGTGTAACAAGATAAAATACATTGTAACAGTAGGTATCAACTTTTAGCAAAAATGCAAATGCTCCGAAACGGCACACAACATTAATGAAACACCCGGAATAAAGTCCAATAGTTTCAATTTGTTCGAAAAAATTAAGCATTCCTCTTTGGTAGATAGGTACGATGCTACACAACGAGAGTATATTTTTAGTTCGGACAGTACATACAGTGCAATTTTTCCTAGAATATATACGTGTACATAAAAATCAAATTATAAAATATGTTAATATGGATTTTGGCAAGTAGGCTAAGGCAAAGGCTTCTATTAAATATTGTACTATTTCATCATCATATCGTCACGCCGATGGGGTGATAATATATTCCAGTGAGCAAAATTTTAGACATTAAAAACAAATATACTCACCACACAGTTGTTTGATGCCAACGAGGAACGAAATGAAATAATCTATTCGCCAGAACACGGTTTGTTACATTATATGATGTTTAAGTGGTACATAGTGGTTGTATTGAATCGCCGCGTAGTAGTATGTAGGTATTTATATACTTCCTAACTAACTCCAGCTACAATGAAATATTTTACAACAATAAAATACACCCGCGCCTCTAAGAAATACTTGTGGGAGGCGGCCAACGAACGGATGTGTTTTAATCAGCTTTCCAGTATTGCTCATTATCACTTACCCTTAGGGCACAAGAAGTCTTGATCACGAATAGCTAAAGAATAATGAGCATCCGGCCCCTACGATCAAAATGATGGGTCAAAGAAAATGTATACAGCTTGAGGCGCATTGGGGAATGTATTAAGCTCTCCTTATTCAAATAAACCCTGTGAATTATCATTGTTAAATACTATTTACGATTTCTCTGAATAGCTACTCACCATATATTCTCTTTGTATGAAACTAATCTTCTGATGAAATCTTCATCAATAATTCAGTGTTTCAAATGTGAAACACTGAATTTCTTATTGATGAAGATTTCTAAAGGAATCTTTAAAGGTTTAAATGTGCCTTTTGAAATATTTTATATATATATATATACAGGTAAATACAGGTGTATTAAACTTTTGGTCTCACCCAACGGCTTAATACAACTTTGAGGTACTGTTGGAATCCCACTCCTGATCACCAAGAACAAAACAAAAATCTCTTAGCAACTGACACAGGACACTCAGAAAACTTCTACATTTGAGCTTAATTCTTCCTTTTTTTTATACCACACGGGTCGCAAACAAGCATGCGCCTTATGATAAGCGGTTACCACCGCCTATGGACGCTTGCAACACTAGGGGTATTGCTCACGCGCTGCCGACCCTGCAGGAATATTTACACACCTTTCTTGAAGAACACCAAGCTGTTCTCTCTAGGGACACAAACCTCAAGGTAGAAGTGGACATTATGTCGAACAATTCTTTAGAACACTCCCCGTTATACAAGCCCTTACTTCGTACTATTACTTATACGTGATCTTCAACCATTCGGAATTAGGTAATGCCTGCACTAGATAATAACAAGATTAAACGTTGCTAATTGCGTACCTAGTATCACTAAGCTTAATTAAAATCGAACGAATTGATGGTAGGGTATTTACTCAGACTTGTTACACATATTCTCATGATGCTAGGATATGTTATCTCGAAATTACTCAGTTTAACGTCCCCAAAGGGGGCCTGAAAAGGGTGGTTTACAACAACCTCTTTTCACCGAAAGCGTCAGCCGTCTGGTAAGAGCTCCTGATTGCAAAGCTTGAGGTCTATGGTTCGATTTTCACTGAGGGCATAGCGTGAACACGAGTATTTGTACCATAGTCTTGGATGTCCTATGCATTTACGTATATAAGGTAAGGTATATAAGTTTGTATATCGTTTCCTAGTTACCATTGTACACGCTTTGCTTAATTTGGGTAGCCCCAATTGTATGGAATTTTATTTATTATTTTGGTCGAATCGAATCTCGCCTTATCTCAGGTACATATGTAATTTAAAATCCAACCAGACCTGTGCTTTTCCTTATGGCGTTGTTTCGCGTTATGGTGTTGTGTACGCATTTTACTATTTCGAATCTGCAACCGTGAAAATTTTGTTTCTCTTGCACTTTGCCACCGACAGCAAGAACTCAACTAAAGTGGCAATATATCGTATAAAGCATAGATATTGACATGCCACGTGTGACGCGGTAGGCATTTCACATACATATTCGCGCTAAAAGCTTTTAATCCATTTCTTTTATTGTTGTTCCACGTTCGTAAAATAACTTTTTGAATAAGTGTCTTAATACATACCTTACATAATAATATAAATATAAATATCCACCACCATTGACTATTATACAAACTTCAATATTTGCCAATTCCAAGTAAAAATGATAAATCTAAGCAATAAGATGATACAATTACAGAAATATTCAACGCAATTTATTTCCTGTCGACCTCTCTTCAACTTGAATCAATTACTCATGAATGATCAAATAATATTGCTTATACAATAATTAATCCTTATATTGCTTTGGAGATACACAAGAGGATCAAATATCTTGTGTATCAGGATTATATCGAAAGGATTTGTCATGCATGGAAGAGTGCAAACTATTTGGAATTAAGAACGAAGTATTTATAATAATAATATATCCTCACGCCTTCCCACAAGAGGTGTATAGGTAATACCCACACACCCAGTATTTATACATATATATATATCTCTCTCTTCACTCCTTCCTACAAGGGTCCCCGAAGGGGTTTGCAGATATTTAAGGTAAGTAACATGGTGAGTCCATCGCCGTTACTGAAGCACGACTATTATACAAACGTTTATGAATTTCTCTAGAAGTTTTCATATACCGTAACTCATGGACCGAAAACTTCATTGATCGAGATTCGAACTTCATAATCTTTGTGTTGCTGGCGACTACTCGAACCACTCGGCCACCACGACTCTCAGTAGGGATTAAAGACCGATCGCGACTCGCGACGCGATACGATATCAACAAAAGAACTCAAGAGCAGTTGGTGTTGTCACCCCAATTAAAGGCTAATCAATCATTCCTTCGCCCTCAACTCGTGCGCTGAGATTAGCTGAAATCTGAACAATGAATCATTGAGACAACAAATCAGCGATCCCGTTTTTGCGAATCGTTAGCAATCTCCGAAAAAAATTACTCCATTCCACCAACAACTATTTTTACTGAAGATTAATGGTTTTTTGAGAGTCTGCGAATTAACACGGATTACAGGAAGCTTCATTTAGCGAACAATTTGATGTTTTTCCTCTTGTTTATTGTGAAACTGAGAACAAACCATAATGTATCCTCATGCTTTTATTTGCAAAAAGTCATACATATAAACATCTAAGTTCAACTTAGTTAAATACGTACATATTATCACGCCAAGTCGATCGCGGGGTAGGGAGTGAGAGAAAAGGGCCAGTTCTCTCTAAACTTAGATACATATAGTTATAAATAGTTATGTAATAATTATTAATATACTTATTTTTTATTCTAACGGAATATATGACAATATAATGTAGGTACATAGTAAATACGAAAATAAATACTTTATTGGACAGGTAAGTCATAAAACTCACGTATACTTGGCATTGGATTAATTCATTAAGGCCCACAAACAGTGCTTATATTATAATAGAGACTAATTTCTTTTCTAACAAATATCAAATAACTCTATTATATAATCTTATCAAATAATTCTATTAACCAAATATTAGTTTACATTGTACTTAATTTATTTACGTATTTATTCGTCTGATATATGTACCTATATCTTGCTTTGTATTCTGAATACACCTTCAGAAAGTCGAATCGAAGTTAGGTGATGTAGATTACATAACGTTCACCCAAAAATCATTATAGCAGTCTAGAAAAATCTCCCACAAACTCAAACTAATTTAAAAGCATCAAAGCCGGCAAGTCTCTAATTAAACGAAAGTTTTTCACCACTTCAGATGCTCAGTCCATACCTCAACGTTCATGCTCAAAGCTTATACCCGTAATATTTTTTGTAGCCGCGCTACGACTTGTTAAACTAAAATTAAGCACTAACTGGGGCTTGTATAGTTATGGTAAACTCAAGGCAGTAAAGCTTCGAAGGAGTTGCCTTCTATTCGGAATGTTACAGACTAAAAGCGTCAATATTGTCGAACGTTCATTTTTGAAAGATGAACAATCTTCTTCTTCTATATATATAAAAATGAATTGCTGTTCGTTAGTCTCACTAAAACTCGAGAACGGCTGAACGGATTTATCTTATCTTAGTCTTGAAATGTTCGTGGAGGTCTAGGGAAGGTTTAAAATGCGAGAAAAATCGAATAATTTCCGGGAAAACCCTAAAAACAGCCCTTTTCTATTTCCCATACAAACGTTTTCTAGAGTCAATTTGAACTTTATTGCTATTCAATAAAGTTCATATTAAATTATAATCACTCATTGTTGTCTAAGCAATTGAGGTGTGTTGCTAACGTCAAAGTGTCAAGATTTGATAACCAACTAATATGTCAATCATTCTGTCGCACTTCAGAACACGGAGATTTATGGCTTAAAAGAACACGGAAAAAATTATTACGATTGACGATATTGTGTTACGATCATGGTTTCGATATTCTATGAATGCATCCTTCTATCTTTGTGAGTGACGATTACTGCTACGTGCGCGAGAACTTTCTTTACTTTTGTGATCCTTTGTGATAGTGACATTCCAAGTAGTGTGCTCTTTTTTTGTTGATATTTTGTGATAGTGACACTTTACTGTTAAGTGAGCGAGAAATTTTCTCATTTTGATTAATTACGTTACGATGCCGAGGAGAAGACGACCTGACTTAGGTCGTCGCAGTCAATCAAATGTGGGAAGAGCTACCTCACGTGCTAACCGCACTGATGACCAGAGAGAGACAGATCAAGAAAATAGTCGTATTGCTATGTCAGAATTGCGTTATTTAGTGATTGACAATGAAGTGGATAGGCTTAGAATGCAACGAGTTCGTGCACATCAAACACAACAACAGCGAGCCCGACATAATGAAATTGACCGAATCCGCAGACGCAGTGCTCCTGTGATTCTTGAACGAGCTGCATTCCACTATGATCCGGCAATTGATTATTGTGCCGACAAATCGGTAACAATTGGGGAAATGAAAATAATTTGTGCGATGTAATAGTTCGATCAGTGTAACGCAAGTCCTGTTCAATCGCAGTGTAACGCAAGCCCAGTTCAATCTTCGAGCCAATGAGACTGAAGAACAGCGTAGGCAATGGTAAATACAAATTTCTTCAGATTTATTTCCTGGAGAATTCTGAAGGTGGAGTAAATGAACGCTGTTCGCAGAGATCATTTAGCAGCTACAACAACTTTTGCATGAACATAATCAGTTGATCCAATTGTTCAAAACTGCCTTAGAAGGGATGTGATGCCATCGGACAATCAGAAAATACTGGTCAGAGCAGACAAGCGAACTGCAGGAGACGACATGACATGAGAGAGGCATCAATGCACCAATGCTAAATGATGTTGCCATAGTCGTGTTTGGGGAGAATATGGAGTCTCGCGATATTGTAACGTAACTAAGAGATGATGCCATCATCCTTCAGCGTATTAGTGAAATATACCGTTCTTAAGATGCTTTACAATACCCATTACTATTTTTCCGAAGAGGACAGGACGGATATATATTTTTTTTAAATATGATTTATCCAGCTAACGGTATTGCATCAATGCATAAATTAACAAAATTGTTTAGATTGTGGCCACAGCTATTTGTAGAATAAAAAATATCATAATATAAGTTGTGTAAAGTATTATCTAATTCCTTCCGAGTGTTAGTCATTCAACTTCTTAATACTGGACCGATTTTTATGTTTTTTTATTGTTTTTTTGGTTTGTGTTCAAGTGGATTCGATAATGGTTTAGACTCACAATTAGACCCGATAAGCGGGACTGCAATCGTGTTTCATGAAATTTTTATTTTCACTTCCGAAAGAGATTAACAAGTGACTGATTGTGTTATATCGGTAAATGGGCAAATCCTAGAGCAAGTGAGTGAAATTGTATATTTAAGAAGCATGTTCACACGAGATGGAAAGTATGAAAAAGATATTGAAAGAAGGATAACTGCCGGTAATAAGGCGAATGGGGCCATGTCGGTGTTGATGGGCAGCAACGGTTGCTGTCCACACTGTGATATTTGTGCCTAATTTTGGATTACGTTAGTTTGTGAGGAACTGACACAAAATAATTATAAATTACTAGCTGTCCCGCCCAGCTTCGCATGGGTGAAAATTTACATACATACATACATACATATCATCACGCCAAGTCCCTAACGGGGTAGGCAGGGAGTATAGAGCGCCAGTTCTCTCTAGACTTCATACCTCTTTCGTTTCGTCCACATTCATCAGTCTCTTCATACATGTTCGTCGGTTTCGAATATTCTTGACGTTCCCGTCCTTGAGCGTCCGATCGATTTGATCTAGGTAGTTGGAACGTGGCCTTCCTCTGCCTGTTCTTGCACATACTTTTCCTTGTATTTCTGTTTCGTGAATCTTTCTTCACTCATCCTTTCTATATGTCCAAACCAGCGTAACATGTCATTCTTCATCTTTTCAATCTCGCCTTTCGAATCTCTTAATTCCGGATTCAATCTAAGATCGTTTACACGGCACATTTTTTGCATTTAAGCTATTTTTATACTTCCTCTGACATACCCAAGGTTCGCTGCCATACAATAAAGTAGGCACAAATATCACAGTGTGGACAGCAACCGTTGCTGCCCATCAACACCGACATGGCCCCATTCGCCTTATTACCGGCAGTTATCCTTCTTTCAATATCTTTTTCATACTTTCCATCTCGTGTGAACATGCTTCTTAAATATACAATTTCACTCACTTGCTCTAGGATTTGCCCATTTACCGATATAACACAATCAGTCACTTGTTAATCTCTTTCGGAAGTGAAAATAAAAATTTCATGAAACACGATTGCAGTCCCGCCTATCGGGTCTAATTGTGAGTCTAAACCATTATCGAATCCACTTGAACACAAACCAAAAAAACAATAAAAAAACATAAAAATCGGTCCAGTATTAAGAAGTTGAATGACTAACACACGGAAGGAATTAGATAATACTTTACACAACTTATATTATGATATTTTTTATTCTACAAATAGCTGTGGCCACAATCTAAACAATTTTGTTAATTTATGCATTGATGCAATACCGTTAGCTGGATAAATCATATTTAAAAAAATATATATCCGTCCTGTCCTCTTCGGAAAAATAGTAATGGGTATTGTAAAGCATCTTAAGAACGGTATATTTCACTAATACGCTGAAGGATGATGGCATCATCTCTTAGTTACGTTACAATATCGCGAGACTCCATATTCTCCCCAAACACGACTATGGCAACATCATTTAGCATTGGTGCATTGATGCCTCTCTCATGTCATGTCGTCTCCTGCAGTTCGCTTGTCTGCTCTGACCAGTATTTTCTGATTGTCCGATGGCATCACATCCCTTCTAAGGCAGTTTTGAACAATTGGATCAACTGATTATGTTCATGCAAAAGTTGTTGTAGCTGCTAAATGATCTCTGCGAACAGCGTTCATTTACTCCACCTTCAGAATTCTCCAGGAAATAAATATGAAGAAATTTGTATTTACCATTGCCTACGCTGTTCTTCAGTCTCATTGGCTCGAAGATTGAACTGGGCTTGCGTTACACTGCGATTGAACAGGACTTGCGTTACACTGATCGAACTATTACATCGCACAAATTATTTTCATTTCCCCAATTGTTACCGATTTGTCGGCACAATAATCAATTGCTGGATCATAGTGGAATGCAGCTCGTTCAAGAATCACAGGAGCACTGCGTCTGCGGATTCGGTCAATTTCATTATGTCGGGCTCGCTGTTGTTGTGTTTGATGTGCACGAACTCGTTGCATTCTAAGCCTATCCACTTCATTGTCAATCACTAAATAACGCAATTCTGACATAGCAATACGACTATTTTCTTGATCTGTCTCTCTCTGGTCATCAGTGCGGTTAGCACGTGAGGTAGCTCTTCCCACATTTGATTGACTGCGACGACCTAAGTCAGGTCGTCTTCTCCTCGGCATCGTAACGTAATTAATCAAAATGAGAAAATTTCTCGCTCACTTAACAGTAAAGTGTCACTATCACAAAATATCAACAAAAAAAGAGCACACTACTTGGAATGTCACTATCACAAAGGATCACAAAAGTAAAGAAAGTTCTCGCGCACGTAGCAGTAATCGTCACTCACAAAGATAGAAGGATGCATTCATAGAATATCGAAACCATGATCGTAACACAATATCGTCAATCGTAATAATTTTTTCCGTGTTCTTTTAAGCCATAAATCTCCGTGTTCTGAAGTGCGACAGAATGATTGACATATTAGTTGGTTATCAAATCTTGACACTTTGACGTTAGCAACACACCTCAATTGCTTAGACAACAATGAGTGATTATAATTTAATATGAACTTTATTGAATAGCAATAAAGTTCAAATTGACTCTAGAAAACGTTTGTATGGGAAATAGAAAAGGGCTGTTTTTAGGGTTTTCCCGGAAATTATTCGATTTTTTCTCGCATTTTAAACCTTCCCTAGACCTCCACGAACATTTCAAGACTAAGATAAGATAAATCCGTTCAGCCGTTCTCGAGTTTTAGTGAGACTAACGAACAGCAATTCATTTTTATATATATAGAAGATAGCTATATATTTTAGGATAAGGTATATATTATATGGGCCCTTTATATTGTAACATCTATTTAAATGTGTTGCCTGAAATAAACGATTATTATTATTATTCTTTATTTGAAATACATCTCATATATTACATTTTTAAATATATATATATATATATAAAAACATATTTAAAAATATAAAATATAGGGGCCCACCGGTATCGGGATCAGGGTCCAAGGTACCGGTGGTTAAGGTCCCAGAGAAAGAAATCTCCTCATAATACGTGCCGTTTCGAGCAGTACTGCTTTCTGCATCAGGCACTTGATCCAACCGTCTAACGAGAGCCTCTTGAGGTGTTGGTCGAGGCTCTTTGCCATTAGGCCATTGGCCGTTATTACTATCGGCACAATGATTGCAGAGTCCACATCCCACATGCTGACAATCTCGTGAGCCAAGTCCAAATATTTTATTTGTTTGTCTTTTTCCGCTTTCACGAGATTCCCATCATGCGGGACAGTAATATGCACAATCATTGTGCGGCGCTCTAATCGATCTATCAGCACTATATCCGGCTTATTAGCGGTTATACACCTGTCTGTGATGATAGATCGATCCCAGTACAACGTGACATGACCATTTTCTAAAACTGGGTCGGGCGAATACTTGTAGTACGCACCTCCGAGTCCACAAGGTTATACTTCAAAGCAAGTTGTTGGTGTAAGATCTTGGCCACTTGGTTGTGTCTGTGTAAGTACTCACCGTTAGCTAGATGAGAACAACCAGAGATAATATGTCTCAGAGATTCACCCGGGCGGTGGCATGCCCGACAGATGTCAACCGTGCCAACTCTTAAAATATATTTTCGATAGTTGTTCGTCATCATAACTTCATCCATAATTGCACAGACAAAGCCTTCGGTTTCCCCGAAGAGATCAAAGCGTAGCCAAGCCAGAGATGCTTCTTATTATTATTATTATTATATAGGTCTTCATGTATCACTTCAAATTATTAAAGCTAATTGGTTCACAGACGCCTAAGGTTCGAACCACGCACCGCGGCAGGTTAGTCTATCAGCTAAGCTATACATGGCCTACCAAATTATATATGTAATCACGTAGCGAAGTAGCACCCTAGTATAACCACTGATTAATTACTCAAGTTCCAAACTTGCGACCTTAATCTGGGAGGGCCATTGTAAAATTATTCCGGAAAATGTAGTTTATGGTTAATTTTCCACTCCGACCGTTTTCCGTGTTACCAAGTGGCTTATTTGCACCTCACAATGGTGCTCTTCAAAATTAAACTTAGTTTAATTCGATTAGTTTCATAGTAAGGGACGGATGAAGCTTTGAACGTTATGTGATTTGAGAATTAAATACAAACTTAGCAGTAGGTAGGATACCTACCTATAATTAACTTCAAGCCTTCCCTTCCCACAAGGAGGTATAATTAGATACCAACGTGTCAGGTAGTGCGTCTGACTCTGTATTTTAGGCAAGCATTACAATTCCTTATTAAATATTTAAAGATGATAAATTATTATTTATTTATTTATTTATTTATTTACACACACTTTAACATCCTTACAGTAGGTATACCAATATGATGTTAAAACAAATTTATAATAATAATAACATTAAAAAACTAATTTACAAAATAACAAAATACACTTTAAAAACTTATATATTATCAAATAGTTTCTAAGAAATTTCTAACCGTTTCTGCGAGTTTCGGCAGGGTCTGGTGGTATATACTTATATCGTTAGACATGGTGTTGATCAAACTAATGGCTCTCGAAAGGGGAGCGTATTTGAGCAGGTTTGTCCTGGGTGTGGGCTCTTAAAACTTACAAGATATAAACAATGAACAGAGGTATCAGGAACTGTAAAGCTTCAAACAAGGCAGTAAAAGTATAGCTAGGGAAACGTCTTTTATTACGAAGTAAGTTTTAGGTCAGCAACGCGCGAGTGATGCCTCCTGGTGGCAACATACAGCGCCATCTACAAATTCACTTGAGAACTACGCTGATATGATGACGGTAATTTAAACACAGATGCTTTTTAGAGAACAATTAATACGAATATGTTGAAATTATCGTATATTTTACCCATGTTCAAATAGTTGCATACATAATGTTGCATCTCTATGTATGTAATAGACATCATCATGCCGAGTCCTTAATAGGATAGGCAGAGAGATTAGAGCGTCAGTTTTTTCTAGACTCATAAACATACCACTTTCACTTTGACATTCTCTCTGGTTTCGAGTATTCTTGATATTGATTTGATCTAGGTCGTTGGACCGTTGTCTTCCTCTGCCTCTTGCACACACTTTCGCATTATATATTTCTGTTTCGTAAATTTTTCTTTACTCATCCTTTCTATATGTCTAAACCAATGTAACCCATTCTTAAACTTTACAATCACATCCTCACGCCAGTTCTTTTGCTCAACTACAATTATGCTGTTTTCATGCTTTCTCTAACATACCCAGGATTCACTGCCGTACAATAATGGCAAAAATGCCGTACAAAAATGATTGCTATGATTATAATATTAATATCTCATACATTATTATCGTCAGAAATAGAGGAGGAATTGAGCAACTCACACAATCAAATAACATGATATAGGTTTTTATAACATTAATGGTAAAGAAGAATGTATATATTCAATAAGATGCTAACTATTTCGTGCAATCATAATTTATAGGTACGCTGGAATTCTCGACTCCCAATCATCGATGTCTTATAATAGTGATCGATGCTCCCAATAGGTATATTTTTAATGTCAAATCAGAAAGTATATCTCCTAGAATCCAGTCAGTTATAAATTTGTAAGTACTGGTGTGGAGTGTTGTTCTAAGCCCGACCTTTTATTTTCCATAGGTGAAGGATCCAACAAAAACTGCGCTGAATAATTATGGAAATCAAGTTTAATGAAAATAATGGAAAGTTTTCCAACTGGAGCGGTGTCCGATAAATTTATCGTGTCAGTTTCCTGGACAATAAATCAGCATGAAAGTGTCGTATTACACCACATTGTACGTCGTTTATATGCGGTTTTGTCCAACTGGTAATTTTACGATTGCTTTCTTTATTGGATCATTTAAACTATACCAAAGTATGGTAAAATTTACTTCATTCAAGTAGTTTTTAGTATGTTCTTGTAGTATGATCAAGTCAAACGAAACTAGTTGTCGACGTAAAGTAATTTATGAAAGTTTAATATATATTACGTTCAAAACACTTTTTACTACTACATCATTTGTTTGTAAGTAAGTAAGTAAGTTATTTATTTTAATAACTATGTACATTGTGGTGGTTAGGAATTATGTGGGTTAGGAAGTTTGTATTCGTGTGTTTGTTAGTATGTCGAATCAGCTGCATAGATTCGTCCTCTGTCACGTTGGCACGCCTACACGTCGGAAATTCAAGCAATATGATTGTTACAAGTAATTTTTATCATATGTCTATTTAAATACAGAATATATTTTACCGCTAACATCAAAACACCATCCCCGTTCTTAGGATAGCTTTGTCATACTATAATATGACTTCTATTGCATATTTCTACCCGGGATCACGTCGCAGAAGGCATTTCTCAAAGGTTTACATACGAATATTAAAAAGCAATCCGTACCCTTGAGAATATATTTCTATATTTGCAAATTCTCGTTTCAATATTACTGAAATTCGCTTCTAGTTCGAGAATTGACTGGATAGAATTTCCCTAACAGATCTCACATCCTGTGGGAATTGCATTAAAGCCTTTTGTTATGCTAACCTATGTGACAAATCTGCTTGTTAATGTTTGTAGGGTGGCATTTCTTTTAAATCTCGCTTGTAAAGCTCGTAGTCTATAAAAGTTATTAAATTCATATGGATGTAATACATTTTATAGATTACGAGCTGTTGTCACCAGTGTTTAATTTGCTAATACTACTCGAAAGGGCTTCAGCTCGAAGCTTTTTTTGTCCTATATCAAAACATATCCTGTATCTTGTTGCAGGCTATAATGTATCGTGTGCCAAATTCTATCTCAATCCATATTGCAATTCCACCGTGATTAAGACACAAAAATCCAACCATTCATATTATTAAGTAAATTTAAGGGACACTTACTGAGCCTCGTATTGAAATATATTAAATTTTATCATCCCTACCTGATAGTCCCTACAGGGACCCATATGGAAGCATATGGGTCCCCGTAGGGACTAACAGAAGTGCAATAAAATCCTCTTTTCGACGGAAATATATTTAGGTGCCAACGTTATATAGACAGCGAGATTTTAAAATTAAAATCACATTAGCGCTCACTGTAAGTAAAAGCCTGTCAAGGCAAGCAACCGCCGAAACAAATTCCCGGTCTTCTTTATTATTTATATTTTTTTATAGATTTCTTATATATGTAGGATTGCGATTAAAAAACGTGTTACTACTTATTTACAACATTTAGGCTGCTATCTGTGTGAGTTTAGTCTCGAACTTCATTTAATATTATTGTAAGAGAATACTTTGACTGTTTTTTGTAATAAAATTTCATTACATAGCTACCGAAGCGGAAGTAATTTATTTAGTAATTTGGGGCTTTAGATGGATTGAACGGTCGTGTCATTTGATCGTTTGGTTAAAATACATTCCAACACTCACCTTTTGTAAGATCAGTATACTATATGTAGGCAGACCGTAGATAACAATTCAAGAAATAAATATGTATATGTTCTTCTAAACTGTTAGTCTAGAAGAACTAGCGCTCTACCTGCCTCCTTTACTTCATTTACCCGCAGAAATCTCTTAATCTTAATATATATAAATTACGTGTCACGTTGTTTGTCCGCGATGGGCTCCTAAACTAATTAACCGATTTCAATAAAATTTGCACACCGTGTGCAGTTTAATCCAACTTAAAAGATAGGATAGCTTACATCACAATTGGACCCGATAGGTGGCGCTGCGATCGTGTTTCAGGAAGTTTAACTTTTTCATTCGGGCGAAGCTGGGCGGGACAGCTAGTATGTATATATTTTTATGGTGATATGTATGTATGTTTCTCTAGACTGTTAGTCTAGAAGAACTGGCGCTCTACCTTCCAGCCTTCATCCACCCTCAGAAATCTCTTAATATACCACATATATACTCACCAGCTTCGAGTACTTTTGACGTTAATTCTTAAAAGCTCGGTCCCTTACCAATGGTTAAATTTTTTTGGCTTTATTCGTGAACAAGGAATCCCTTGGTTTTCTATTAACAGGCAATCAAGCATGTAATGATAGTGACCCTGCTTAAGGTCCCACCATTTGTGCAAACGTTCGTAGGTTTGATTTTTACCAGTAACATACATTTGCTTTACTTCTAAACAAGGGTGTTTGCCACGTAATTAATATTTACATCGCTGATACATATAGCACGGGATCTGCCTAGTTTAGGATCTCTGTAAAATGAAGAGACAATTAATGTATATTTTAATGGGTACACCCGCAATGAAGAGATTCGCAAATCAACTGGCGTGAATGAGGGCATGATTGTAAAGATGAAGAAAGGCATGTTACGTTGGTTTGGACACATAGAAAGGATGGGTGAAGAAAGATTGACGAAACAGATATACAAAGCAAAAGTGTGTGCAAGAAGAGGCAGAGGAAGGCCACGGTTCAAATCGATCGGACGCTCAAGGACGGGAACGTTAAGAGTACTCGAAACCGACGAGCATGTATCAAGAGACTGATGAATGTGGACGAAGCGAAAGAGGTATGTAAGTCTAGAGAGAATTGGCGCTCTATACTCTCTGCCTACCCCGTTAGGGACTTGGCGTGATGATATGTATGTATGTATGTATGGTACATCTATTGTTTATGGTCCAACAACTTTTCGTTGTATTGTTAAATTCTGTTTCTTCTTAAATACCTAGGAGACCATAAATCATCGCGACACATCACTCACGTAACATAAACAAATAATGCGTGATATGGGTTTGTCACATTACTCCGGAATGACTTCTCCCAGGGATTACGGATAGCTAAGAACTTTAATTTGTCAAACGACGAATTGTCGTCACGTTTGACGACAAACACTTTTACTGCATATACATATAAATACATTTAGCGAGTTTGCATGCATGCATTGCATTATAAAACAGCTTTATTAGGGTGCGTCATTAAAAACCTTTAGGGAATAACATTTCACTGTGAAAATCACACTAAAATTCTTACATCATATTTTGAGTTTATCACGTGCAGACATGTAGATAGCCAATCGTGGCAAAAGGTGTATGAATGTAGTTGTTCATTCAAATCTGAATAATAATTTAATATGTTTTTTAAGTTCTACATACAAGTCTTCGAAATACATACAGTAAAACACAGAACTTCCTTATTTTTATAGTCGGCTATAAACTAGCAGTTGTTTGGGAATTGGCATAATGCGTTATACGCATACGTAGAATGTTTTTGGGTTGCATTCATATTATATATTCATTTATGTATAATACCACCGCATACAATTTGCCTAAAACGAGTTCAATATTCGTTCTATGTCCATAATTGAATGGGTGCTAAGAGTTTTTTAATATTAAATAATTAGCCAACCAATTAACTGTGTACTGTACCTACTTGTGAAAATATTAAACTGTAAAAAAAATATGTACAAAATTTTCAATATTCATTAATTGAAAAAAGGAACTCCGATGTTAAAAAAAAACAACATCAAAGCATACGTTTACTTAAACATCAAAACAAGTTTAATTTTCAGGGTTTTGGGATTCGCAAATGCTAAAGCAATTTGAAATCTCATCTCGTTTGTGCTCCAGAACGAATTCTGGATTCACCCAAAAGCACTTCAATTTTGTTATCCTTACATCTTGTGATGTCTTTATTTTAAAATATTACTTTACTACTTGCTTGCTTTGAGATTTTTCAACCTAATTTACATATTTATATTTCCGAGAGATGACAAGTAATTATCATTTTCGCACAGATTGAAAATATCTCCATGTTCTTACTTATTGATGCTATGCTTCATTTGTTATTTATTTCTTTATTCATAAACGGACAATTTGTATAGAATCAATCACATCTCAAATTTGGAGTAGTCGTTCGGCACGATGATACCTATTGTCTGTTTGTTTAAGGTCGTGGATTCGATCCACGATTCTATTGATCGACGATTCGATTCAAGAATGTAAGCGTCAAGAATATTCGGAACCAGTGAGCATGTATGAAATAAGAATGTGGATGAAGCGAAAAAGGACTATGTAAGTATATAAGTCTAGAGAGCTAGAGCTTTATTCTTTGCGTACCATTACACTAATTTGATGTCAAAGTCAACTAGATTTAATAAATTAATCCTAAGGTATTTTCTTTAATTAATTACAAAATTCTCCCGACTAGCTCCATTAATCGTTTCAGAGTATGAGTCCACTCAATGTAACGCGTGTACGTAACTAACGTTGGCAAGCTATTAGAATGTACCTGAAACGAGAATTAGGGCAGCGATGTCGAATGCACACCACCGTCGCATCTATTATGAGCACAGTCTGTCAACGACCTGAAACAGCCTATATACTGTTGGAGAACGAAAACCACAGTTTTCAAATACTCCTACATTACATTACCTTTTGAAACTATCGCACAATGCAGACAACTGGATGTATGATATACATTTATATCCTATGAAAACAGGGGTCATCAAACAAATATTGAACAAATTCAAACCTATTTTAACTAAACCTAGTCATTACGAAATTGAAATCTACTATTTTTTGTCAGTGTGTGTTTGTGAGTGCTTGCAACCAATAAAACATTTGCTTGCGGCCTGGCAAGCAAATGTCTACTTTACGGTGACGAACCTTTTTGGACTCCGATTGTACTTGCACTGTAACTAAACGAGGCATCATGTTCTGTATCGTGAATAATTATAGCCAAAATTGCTCAAGCTTCACTACAATGAAAGTCACTTGTACTGGGATTTCAAATACAACCACAAGGACAGAATAAACAGTTATATACCTCAACATTGCTATTTGTATTTATTACCAATTCATAACAAGAATAGTGTGTAGGAATATCACGCTATTCTTGTTATGAATTTACTTAAGTTTAATATATAGCCACATTACCAAATATGTACAGATGTAGCAGGGTAAACAGTATGACCCTTGCATGGCGCTTGGAACGTACCTATTTATGTATTCAATCTTAAATAAGTAAGTAGCATAAAGGGAATACCGTCCTTGAGTAAACAGGGGTATCTCAGTAAAGCTTAGTTAACACGCTCTTTAAGTAAAATGCATCGCAGATAATTTTAGCTTTGGAATTCATTTAAACTCTTGCATCAAGGACGGATTATCGTCAAACACCTGTCTCGGGAAATTCAATATCACGTTGATTAATAGTATTTAAAAATTACCGGTAACGAAAAATTTAAATAAAGCGAGGTAGTACCAAGAAGGCTGTCAGCATTGATTTGTTGATTATCAAAGGAATTAGACCTTTTTAGAAAGTTTAGTAGCTTTTATTTAACTCTGATGCTACTTGTGTTTGGTTAGTGCTGTGTTCTTGCGGTAAGCGAGGTTATCAGAAATCGAAATGGAATTACTTTGTTGGCAGAAGTGGGATTAGTGGTAATGGGAATGAGTCCTTCCCTAAGCCGCAGACTAGGATAAGTGGTAACCATGATGCGGCATATATGGCTTTCTCTACCGTTACACTGAGTTGTGTTTACGTTAAATACTGTTATTAACTTTATCTGTGCCTGATTCATCTGTTAACGTCATTATGTTTTATTATTTATTATTAAACAGCAACTTAATATTTATATACGCAATAAGCGTATACCTACTATAGATACGCATTTTTTAAAAAGCTACCTCAGAGAATTATTTAATTACGTTGCGGAGGGTTTAAAGCTGTCATTAAACGTAAATTAATTCAAAAAGTTGTAAATAAAGCTTTGAATTAACATTTTTTTGCTGATGGCTGTGCATGGCAATAAATTCCTCCTCTTGTTTATAAGTGAGTTTTATCTTGTTCTACCTACGTTAAAGTTAAAAAGGACAACCGGGGAGTTTGTTTCGCCGATTCTCCTAACAGGTTTTTTTTATTGTAAACGATGGTATCTTTAGTTTTTTATTTAGTATGTGAAGTTTAATAAGTGTACCCTTACGTTGAAAAAAGCTATATTAATTTTATTTTGACTGCGTTACGCTCGAATAGGTATGGGTGTTTGATACGCGATGAAATCAGCTCTCATAGTTAACGGACTTATGTAACGGTAACTTTTTGATAGATCTTAATAGACGGGCCTTAATAAAAATTGACAATTCACCCTGAATCGTATTGGATGAATGGATTTTGAGTTCTGCGAAGACTCGATCCTATACTTCGGCCTTATTCAATCTACTAAGGAGGACGTATCTTGCTATAAAGAAACCATACCCTCATATAGGTAGTGCCATCCACGAAGACGCGCCCCACCAATTTGTCGACTTTCTCGTGGGATGCGTGGAGTATGTACCCGAGTCTATTAATTGTAGTGTACGTGTGCACCCATAGGTAATCAGTGTGTACCGATAATACTATAACATTAGTGGAAGGTTGCACACTTACACTATAAACTATGAGGAAGAATAGTGGGGCGCGTCTTCGTGGATGGCACTATCTTTATGCCATTTCCATCGTCATACAAGATTGCGAAAGAGACAGATGTGTCATTACCTCTATTCCTTGAGGACCGCCTGGTCTAGTGGTTAGAGCTCCTGACTGCGAAACTTGAGGTCGCGGGTTCGAATCCCGCTGAGGGCAGATATTTGTGTGATGAACACGAGTATTTGTACCTTAGTCTTGGATGTCCTAAGTATTTATGTATATATCTATCGATATAAGTAAATATATCATTGTATATAGTTACCATAACACAAGCTTTGCTTAATTTGGGACTAGATCAATTTGTTTGGAATTGTCCCAGGTATTTATTTATATATTTTATTCCTATAAATCTATTCCTTTCGCATGTCATGTTTCCTAGCCCGATATACACATAGACAATGATACTAATCCACCGGAACTATGCACCTAATGTCGATTTACCTGGACAATCCTACAAATGGAAAATATAGGGTTGTATATTTTTTCCACCCCATGGGAGTGAAATGGAGTGTAAAAGTATCTGATTTCAGGAAGACCAAGCAAGCGGCAGCCAAATATCCGTAACTTATAGACAGCGTCAAAGAACGTTTTATTTTTATATTTATGGTTTTCTAGTAATCTGTGGGGGCTCAGTGAAGCTAATGAAATGGCTCGGCGGCGTTTCTCTCTTCAAGTGTAAATAAAATATAGCACCGACCGGTATTAACTTACCTCCTCTTCGTTTGTTTTTCAAATGTAAGGGAAACTGAAAAGGAAAGGTCTGTTTCCACGATGAACAGCAAGATTGTCTCATTTCTTCAATACGAACCTATTGAAGCGAAAACTGCGTAGAGATATAAGCACTTTCTAAAATATATTTCTACTTATCCCTGTACGTTATTGTATACATTCATGTATGGGCGAGCCACGGAACTTGAAACAGGAATCAATTTGACCTAATGGGACTATTTCCGAATCTGGTGGATTAAAATAATTGTGCTTTGACCTAACCTAAAGTAATGACGTCATAATTAGAGTGTGTAGCACTCTAAAATCAAAATCAAGTTTGTCAGTTTGCACCCCGGTGGTGTGTGTGTACTAATGAGTTCATAGATACAGTGATTTTTCACACCATGAGGTTCAAAGTGAAGAAAACATAGTTTGGTAAATCATGTGATTACCATACGTATCTACGCCTGAGATGAAATTGCATGATGTTTAGCCATGTTTCACTATTTGTCACGTTGGCATTTAATCCTTAACTAGCTGTGCCTAATTGTTTCACCTGAGTACAATATTATTGAATAGATCTTTAAAAATATATCGTGTTTATTAATCTTTCCGACAATATAGCTCATATTACTCGGTAAATATGCGGCTTTCTAAATGATGGAAGAATTGCTAATCGGTTCATAACTTTAGAGTGAAATCTAACTAACAAATAAAGCAAAATACAAATATTTCCTCTGTATAATATTATTTAAGATACAATTTCTCCTTTATGTACCTACCTATCCACTGTTTAATTGTGTTAATCAATTGATTAAATCATTTAAAATAATTCGGTGTCCAATTGTCGCCTTTTGCAGCCCAAACGAGGAGTAATAAACGCGGCGCAAACATTAGCGTAAACAAATTAAGATAATTATCACTGGGGATGTTTCAGCTAGATCTTTAATTTCCTTAGATACCTGCAGCTGCGTGGTGTAGGTAGGTGTAGACAAGGCAAAAATCCCTCCTTTCCCTTGTTAAATTTATTATTAACTTAATACCAAGTGGCCTATTTAATGAAGACGCGGTGACCGAGTGGTTCGAATAGTTGCCTGCAAAACAAAGGTTGCAAGTTCATATCCCAACTCTACCAAGGAGTTTTACTGAAATGAAGTACCTACAGTGATAAGTCATACTACGCTCTTTACAGTGAAGGAAAGCATCAAGAGGAATCCTGCATACTTTTCAGAAGAAATTTAAAGACTTATATATATCTATACTAATATTATAAAGCTGAAGAGTTTGTTTGTTTGTTTGTTTGTTTGTTTGTTTGTTTGTTTGTTTGAACGCGCTAATCTCAGGAACTACTGGTTGGAATTGAAAAATTCTTTTTGTGTTGGATAGTCCATGATTCTAGGAAGGCTTTAGGCTATATAAAATATAAATAAATAATAGTTAATATTAAAAAAATCTCTGAAAAGTGAGTGTGCGAAAGAGACAGACAACAAGATTCTGAGACGTTTTCAATATATTGACAACTACTGGTTGGAATTGAAAAATTCTTTTTGTGTTGGATAGTCCATGATTCTAGGAAGGCTTTAGGCTATATAAAATATAAATAAATAATAGTTAATATTAAAAAAATCTCTGAAAAGTGAGTGTGCGAAAGAGACAGACAACAAGATTCTGAGACGTTTTCAATATATTGACAAATACTCTGTCAGAGTGACGTGTATATATTGACGGTAAAGGTGCGTTCCACTAAGCGCCCACAACAATGAAAATTCTCCTATACCTAATCGATCCACATAACGACCGCGGTCGTTGTGGTCGCGGCGAAAACGTCAATTATAATGTCATAACTTACGCTCACGACGACCCATCTAAAAAGGTGGGTCGAAGTGATCGTTGAATCGAAGAAAATTTGCGTCATTTTCAAAACTCAAAGCATATAAAATGGCGACTGTACCTCTTACCGAATATCCAAGTGTCGCCGCAAGACATTTTAATTCCATTTGAACGTAAATTAATTTAAAACACCAATAATATTAAATATAAAAAAAACATTATATTTTTTTCAATATAAATCTATTTAAATTAATCAAGTTTATTTTCAAGGCTTACAGATTATAAACTAGCATCTTAAATCTTTTGCTTTCTTTTTACTAACTCGCCGTTTGTATTATTTACCTGCACGCTCAAAACGCTCTGTAATCCATTCCATTTGAGGTTACGACAGTAACGCTTACAAGCAAACTGTGGTCGTGAGCGTGATCATTGTGAACGCTTAGTGGAACGCACCCTATGTATAGCTAGACTGACATTTCATTCAAGTAGTAGTTTTGACAAACCTCAAATTACAGTTTCTTTCATAACAACAAAAGCAAAAAGATGTTTGTTGTGTTTTAGTGTGAGTTTCATAATTAATCGTCGTATTTTATTAGTAATACCACGCAGTGTAACGCAAGTCCTAGTCAATCGCAGTGTAACGCAAGCCCAGTTCAATCTTCGAGCCAATGAGACTGAAGAACAGCGTAGGCAATGGTAAATACAAATTTCTCCAGATTTATTTCCTGGGGAATTCTGAAGAAGAAGTAAATGAACGCTGTTCGCAGATATCATTTAGCAGTTACAACAACTTTTGCATGAACATAATCAGTTGATCCAATTGTTCAAAACTGTCTTACAAGTAATGTGATGCCATCGGACAATCAGAAAATAGTGATCACAACAGACAAGCGACCTGCAGGAGACAACATGTCATGAGAGAGGTATCAATGCACCAATGTTAAATGATGTTGCCTTAATCGTGATTGGGGAGAATATGGAGTCTCGCGATATTGTAATGTAACCAAGAAATGATGCCATCATCCTTCAGCATATTAGGGCAAATTCTCACCTCTTATCAAAATAATCTAATATCCATGTAACAATAAATGAATATAAACTACACCTAAACAATACTTTTAATGCCTAACTTTTTAACATAATAGTAATGTTTCAAACTACTTAACCCTTTCGTTAACAAGTCAGCAGACATTTCAGTAGTTGGCAAATTGCCTTGGCATTGAAATTTTGACATTGAAAAAATGGCATTGCCATGTACTCGGCCTCAGTACTGGACAATGCCACTGTCGGTTGTTTTCTGCATTCATATGATATTACAGTACCAGACAATTTAAAACAGAAACCTGAATAAGACCTCCTGTCAATAGTATTTGATGTCCAATCTGAGTCTACAAATCCTTCTAAGTTTTTATTATCATTTGTAAACATTAAACCATAAGATTTTGTTTTATTTAAATATTGTAACACTCTCTTTGCATTTTTCCAGTGAACTGCAGTAAAACAATTGTTAAATTGGCTTAAATAGCTGACACTGTAACTGATATCTGGGTGTGTAAGTATAGACAAATACATAAGACTTCCTATCAGTTGCTGATAAGGATATTATTTACAAACATTTTCTGACTTATCCAACTTCAATTTACATTCAATAGGAGTATCAACAACATTACAGTTTGACATCTTAAACTTATTTAAAATATGTTCGACAAAATGCTCCTGATCTAATGATATACAACCATTTTTATATACTTTTACTCTCATACCTAAGCATTCTTTCACTTGCCCTGAATCTTTAGTTTTGAAATTTGACATTAAACTATGTTTCAGTTCATCTGTCAATGCCTTGCTACTGGAAAATATGAAAAAATCATCGACAAACACAGTTTTTAAAGTTTGTTCCTTATTTACCTTTTACTTTATAAACATGGTTCCAATTTAGACTTAATATAACCCTGGCTTAACAAACAATCATCTACTCTCTTATTCCACTGCCTTGCTGATTGTTTCAGTCCATAAATTGCACGTTTTAGTTTGAGTACACTGTTACTCTGACATTCTAAATTAGGTGGTACTTGCATGTATACTGTTTCATCAAGGTACCTAGCCATTTAAAAATGCAGTGTTAACATCAAGATGAGTAATTTCTAAATTTAACTTTACACTTAAAGAAAATAACATTCTCAAAGTTGAGTGTGTTAATACAGGTGAGTATGTTTCTTTATAGTCCACACCTTCTACTTGGGTAGAGCCCTTAGCGACTAAACGAGCCCTATATCTCACTTTATTATCACTTTCAAACTTTCTTTTGAAAACCCAAATTTTAAATTCTTTTCACAAATTCTAGAGCAAGTGAATGAATTTGTATATCTAGGAAGCATGTTCACACGAGATGGAAAGTATGAAAAAGATATTGAAAGAAGGCTAACTGCCGGTATTAAGGTGAATGGGGCCATGTCGGTGTTGATGGCCAGCAACGGTTGCTGTCCACAGCGTGATATTTGTGCCTACTTTATTGTATGGCAGCGAACCCTGGGTATGTCAGAGGAAGTATGAAGATAGCTTAAATGCAGCTGAGATGCGATATCAGCTGCGGAAAACGTGCGGAGTAACGATCTTAGTTCGAGTCCGGAATCAAGAGATTCGCAAATCAACTGGCGTGAATCAGGGCGAGATTGAAAAGATGAAGAAAGGCATGCTACGCTGACTTGGACATATAGTAAGGTTGAGTGAAGAAAGATTGACGATACAGATATACAAAGCAAAAGTGTGTGCAAGAAGACGCAGAGGAAGGCCACGTTCCAACTACCTGGATCAAATCGATCGGACGCTCAAGGACGGGAACGAAAAGAGTACTCGAAACCGACGGACGATCATGTATGAAGAGACTGATGAATGTGGACGAAGCAAAAGAAGTATAAAGTCTAGAGAGAACTGGCGCTCTATACTCCCTGCCTACCCCCTTAGGGACTTGGTGTGATGATATGTATGTATGTATGTATGTAAATTTTCACCCATGCGAAGCTGGGCGGGTCAGCTAGTATATGTATATTCGCGCTTATGTCATCGCGATGCCATCGGTTGGCTATCTGTCACGTTGACACAAAAAATATATCTCCGGTGGAAAGTGGGTGTGTGGGCATATTTTTTCAATCCAATTCCACCCTAATTAACTTATATACTTAAAATACGCAATGTTTTTATACTATGGAAACTATATGAAGATAAATATACATGTACATGCAAAGAGCATTTCAAAAATTATTACCCTCAGCGGGAATCAACCTCGACCTTTAACATCGTAAGCAGCGCCACAATATTCTTATCACGCATATACTGTACCAATATTAACATCGTCAAAATGATAAAATTAATTGGCTGTGACTATGTTTGTCATGCTCACGCATGGAGCGGAATTTTAATTGCATATTTATTACGTTAATCGCTGGCATGTAAATGAACTTCAGATATTCCTCACATAAGTATAAGTAGGCTATTATATAGTTAGGTAAAAAAGCCGCCAATGTATGTCTACCGCACCGCACACAAAATGTCAGCTGGTTTTTGTGACGTCAATAAAAGGCGGGAGATGGTTCCTGACTGCCAGTTCTTTATTTAAATTACAGAACCGCCAACATAACAAATATAATTAGAATTACCACATTATCTCCCTCATCAAGTTCAGGACAGAGTGTACGCAAATACAAATTATTATTAACAACACACAGTAATACAAACACAAGGGAAATACTTACAATAGAAATACTTAATCAATCATGTGCCTGAGCTCGCTTTAGTGCTCGCATTGCACGAGCGGACATAGCCAGCGGCGGAGGAGTGTCCGGGGCAGCTGACTCCGACGCAGTGCCCGGTATCGGTATCGAGCTCCCGCCCTCGGATCCGTCCTGTACTATATCCGCGGATCCCCTACCGACCGATTCTTTTTTCGGCAATCCCTGGCTAATATTGTCGCTCGGGGGAATGAGACTTCCAGTCCTCGTTAACGAGAAGCGCCCGTGATTTCGATCCTCATTAATTATTTGATCAGAATGCCTTCTCCACACGGTTCCCCAACGTCTACTTCATAGGAAACGGGTCCCGTTTGACGTAGGAGCGTGCCCTCGGCCCATTTACTCCCCCCTCGCGTATAGTCGCGCACCAACACTGGGTCGGCGGGTCGGAGGACCCGCTCCGAGGACGGGGCGGCGCCGGCGCGCACCTGGCGGCGCTGCGCGGCGTGTACGGCGCTCTGTACGTCGGGCCTCACCGCGTCCAGCCGCGCGCGCAGGCGCCGGCCCTGCAGCGCCACCGCCGGGGAGACGCCTGTCGTGGCGTGCTCGCAGTTGCGATATTGCAACAGAAACTTGCTCAGAGCCGTGGCGACATTTTCACCCTCGTAAACTGCTCTTTTAATAGCCTTCTTAATTATTTTGACGGCGTTCTCTGCGGCGCCGTTACCTTGCGGTCGGTAGGGAGCGGTGGTCACGTGCACGATACAATTTTTTTTACAAAACGTTTTGAATTCGTGGGAAAAAAATGGCGGTCCATTATCTGTAACGAGTTGACACGGTAAACCGAATCGAGCAAATATGCTCCTTAACGCATTCGTTGTCGAAAGGGAATCGGTACTCCGCATTTCTAAAGCCTCGATCCATTTCAAATGAGCATCGACCATGACCAAATATATTTTTCCCGCGCATTCCGCGAAGTCCGCATGAACTCGTTGCCAGGCATAGAGTGGAAACTCCCACGGATGAAGTGGGGCGCGCGCCGGCGCGTCCCGGACCAAGCGACATGCATCGCAAGCCGCGCACGTCTCCACGATTTCCCTATCTATGCTTGGCCAATACACATAGCTCCTAGATAAGTTTTTCATCTTGTTAACCCCCAAATGACCTTCATGGATCTCCCTCAATAAACTCTTTTGTAAATTAGGAGGAATAATTATTCTATATTTGTAAATTAAGCAACCTAAATCTAACACAATGTCTTGTCGCCTTATAAAATAGGGTTTCTCATCCTCATGCTTGACAAACGACGGCCAACCAAACATAACATAACCTTTTATCTTACAAAGTACTTGATCTTTCTCAGTTTCTTTCGCAATATCTTTAAAACTAATCGGAAAAGATTCCTCTACTAAATTAATGTAGGCAACAGTTGCCACTGAGTGACCCTCCTGAGGTAGCGGTAATCGCGATAATGCGTCAGCCGGACCATTTGCCGCTGATCGAACAAACTCCACTGCGAAGTCGTACGCAGCCAATCGTGTTGCCCAGCGTTGAAGCCGGCTGGCGGCGGTCTGCGGTATGCCATGCTTAGGCCCAAATATATGTGTCAACGGTTGATGATCAGTACGTAATAAAAAATGCCTTCCAAAAAGATAGTGATGGTGTTTAGTAACCCCAAAAAACATCGCGAGAGCCTCTTTATCCAGCTGGCTGTAATTGCGCTCGGCTGGTGCCAAAGTGCGCGACATACAGCTAATGGGTCGCTCGGTTCCGTCCGGGTACCGGTGCGCCAATACTGCGCCCAGCCCATATTCGCTGCTGTCCACGGACAATACCAGAGGCAGCCCCTCCTCATAGTGTGCCAATACACGCTCGCTCAGGAGGGCACCCTTAGCGTCTTTGAACGCTCGCTCACAACTTGAGTCCCATTTCCATACGATCTCTTTCCTTAATAAATTATGCAACGGATGAAGTAGTGTACTTAAATTCTTGATAAACTTACTGTAATAATTCAACATACCTAAAAAGCTTTTAAGTTCCGTCACATTTTTAGGCCTAGGTGCCTGTGAAATGGCCTCAAGTTTGGTTGGGTCGGGCCTTAGGCCCTCTTTATCTATAATAAAACCTAGATAGTTCACACTTTTTTGTAAAAATTTACATTTACTCAATTTAACCGTGAGTCCCATATCGCGTAACCTCTCGAGTGCAGCTCTCAAATTATTCATATGGTCCGCTTTGTTGCTCCCCGTCACACAAATATCATCCATAAATACTACACAACCAGGCACCCCGCGTAATGTCTCCTCCATTATTTTTTGAAATTTTTCGGGAATACAAGACAAACCATAGGGTGTACGTCGATACACAAAACACCCTACATGTGTAGTAATTGCCGTATAAGGCTGTGAGTCTTCTGCTAATAAACACTGCTCATAAGCATGCTTAAGGTCTATTTTTGTGTAGCAATCACCCCCACTAAGGGTCGCGAATAACTCCTCGATGCGAGGTAAAGGATAGTAATCGCGTTTTAATTTAGGATTAATAGTAATCTTGTAATCACCACAGATACGTATCTCCCCATTTTGTTTGACTACAGGGACAATTGGGGTGCCGTAGTCTGAGTAGTCTACGCGGTAGATAGTGCCGTCCGCCTCGAGGCGCGCGAGTTCGCGTTCTACGCGAGCGCGGAGTGCCAGCGGCACGGGCCGAGCGCGGACATATATAGGATCGCTATCTGAAAGCTGCAAACGAATGGCTCGCTTACATGTACCAATTTTTTCCGTAAACACCTCGGGATACTGCGCACGTAATTCACTTACTACACTCGATTCTTCATCAACAATTTTATGGATATTAATCTGCTTAATATTAAGCGCTTTCATCCAATCACGCCCTAACAATGGCCGTGCGCCATCCTTAATAATATATAATGGTAGGTTGCGTGATTTCTTATCTAATAAACAAACATCTATTTCTATATAACCTAACGATGTGATACGTGAACCGGAATAACAGCGCCAAACAGAGTCATCCGGTATCACCGTTTTATATGAAAATAAGCGCTTATACATATCATCACTTATTGCTGAGATACGACTACCAGTATCTATTTCACATCTAACATTCAGACCATCTATGTTAACATTGATGAAAAATGGTTTATTACCATCCACAGATACCTGTATATTGTACATGTTGTCCGAATCCTCCTCACTAGCGGCAACGTAGTTTTGTCGACCTTCCCTTCGACCACCGTTCCGCGCTTGTTTACACATCACCTTTAAATGACCTCTCTGGTTGCACTCATCACAATTATAATGTATAAATCGGCACCTGTCCGCACGATGCGCCTTACCGCACCGCCAGCAAGCGTGCCCCGCGCCCGCGCCGCTCGCGCCCGCGCCCCGCTCGGCCCGCGCTGCACCGGGCGGCTGGCCCCTGCGGCCGCGTCCCGCGCGCGCGTAGTGCAGGCCTTCGCCCGCCTCGCTGCCTGCACCTGAGGTCCCGGCTAGCATAGTGCTGCCGCTTACCTCTGCGTGTTTCTCTGCAGCCTCCAGAGCCAGTGCCAACTCAACCGCCTCCTTATATTGAATCTTTTTTTCAGCGAAAATTCTAGAACGCATGGCTTCGCTCGCTAAACCAGAAACAAATTGGTCTCGTAGGTTTTCTTCCAGATTTCCTGAGAAGTTGCATGTGCTGGCCAAATGTTTCAAACATTGTAAATACTCAGCGAGCGACTCACCAGCCCGTTGCCTGCGCAATCTAAACACGTGCCGCTCGGCGATCTCCGAACGCTGTGGCTCCAGATGTTCTGTCACTAATTTAACGAGCTCTTCAAATGTCTTAGTCTCAGGATGCGCCGGAGAACACAAATCGCACATAAGAGCGTACGTTGCTTCGCCCACAACAGTTATTAACATAGGCACACGTAACTCTTCTTTGATCTCATTTTTTTTTTTTTTTTTTTTTTTTTTTTTTTTTTTTTGTCTCCCGGTACACTGCGATCTGTCACCACAAGGACATTTATCAGTGGGTTTGTTGGGTTTCTGATTGGCATGCTCGGTATACGATCTGTGTCGTATCCTACTTCACTTCACTGTTGCAATTTTAGTGTGTCTTGGGGCATCTTTCGTTTCAATCTGCGAATTATACTGCTGTCTTCCATCAAGACGTTGGCCAGGCTGTTCGGATGGTTTTTAATTCTTTCCTTGTAGGTGTTTGTATGGAAGATAATTTCCTGTTTGACTGCTGTCATGTTCAGATCGTGATGTAGCTGCTCATTTGTGACGAACCACGGAGCACCGGTTATCATCCTCAAGATTTTGTTTTGAAATCTTTGTACGATTTCGATATTGGAATGAGAAGCTGTCCCCCAGAGTTGTATACCGTATGTCCAAATTGGTTTAAGGATCGTTTTGTAGAGCAGTAGCTTGCTGCTCAGCGAGAGCTGTGATCGGCGACCTATTAACCAATACAGCTTGCGTAGTTGTAGTCCCAATTGTTTTCTTTTTGTGAAAATATGTTTTTGCCAAGTGAGTCGCTTATCAAGGTGTAAACCTAAATATCTGACATGATCTGATTGAGGGACTTCTACGTTATTAAGTTTGACGGGTGGACAAGTGCCTCTCCGTAAAGTAAAGGTAACACTAACAGATTTAGTTTCGTTGGCCTTGATTCTCCATTGTTTTAACCAGGTAGATATATCATTAAGCCCTCGCTGTAAGAGTTCTGCCGCCTCAACTGGATCTGGGTGTACAGCTAAGATTGCGGTGTCGTCAGCAAAAGTACCGGTGGTGATACTCTCTGAAGTTGGTAGGTCAGATGTGTAGATAAGGTACAGCGTCGGGCCCAACACGCTACCTTGTGGAACGCCTGCTTTAACAGGGCAGATACTTGACAGCGCTTCGCCGTGTTGGACTAGGAAGTGTCTGTTTTCCAAAAAAGATTTTAATATTTTGTACATGTAGGTAGGGAGTAGAGATTTTATTTTAAATAACAGACCCTCATGCCATACCCTATCAAAAGCTTGTGATATATCTAGAAAAGCACTTGCACAGTACTTTTTAGTTTCAAAGGCCATGTCAATTTCGCTTATTAGCCTGTGAACTTGTTCGATTGTGGCGTGCTTACGTCGAAATCCAAATTGGTGTTTAGGAATCAATTTGCGCTGCTCTATCAATAGTGTCAGTCGGCGCGATATTAGGGATTCGTATATTTTCGCGGGTATTGGTAACAAGCTAATTGGTCTGTATGATTTTGGGTCCTCTGGTGCCTTGTTTGGTTTCAGTAGCATAATTATTTGTGCGACTTTCCATTGCGGCGGGATAACTCTGAGTTTGGTAATGGCATTATAGATTGCTGTGAGAAGTGTTATGCCAGAGTGCGGTAGTTCCTGTAAGACTTTATTAGTTATTAGGTCGTATCCAGGGGCTTTCTTAGAGTTGGCTATTTTAATCATTGTTTTTACTTCACTTACGGTAAAGTAATCAGGTTCGATATCATCCTGGTTGGGGGTATCGAGAAACTCGAAAACTTCTTTTTCGTGTTCGGGTGAACCCTCATATGGATGGGGTTGAAAAACTTTTTCTAAATGCTCTGCAAATGTAGCTGCTTTTTCTTGGTCACTACGCGCCCAGCTGAGATCAGATTTTCTAAGTGGTGAACTTGTTACTACGGGTCTTTTCATTTTCTTAGTGGCTTTCCAAAGAGAGTAATCTGTAGCTGATGTTGCATCAAGGCTCTCTAGGTACGCCTGGAAGGTATCGTTCCGGTCTTGTTGTAGAGCTTGTTTTAGCTCTCTCACTTTGTAGTTAAATCTCTTTTTTGCATCAGGACATCTATTTTGTTGCCATACTTTTCTGGCATCTCTTTTTTCTTTAATTAAGTTTGATATGTTTGGGGCGACAGATCGGGTGTGAGACTTGTATTGGTCTAACGGAGTTGAGTTCCATGCGGCATTTTGTACGTTTCTATTAAAGAACTCAACAGCATTTGTAATGTCATCCTCTGTTGTGAGTGGAGGTGGTGCTTGAAATGCTTCATCTATTAAGTGTCGAAAAAGAGACCAATTTGTTTTCTTGTTATGCAATGTACATTTTTTTAATGTCTCATTTATCTTAGTTTCAATATTGATAAAAATAGGTGAATGATCTGATGATAAATCCCAGCAGCTTTTGCACGACATACTGTTTTTCGGTATTCCTTTGGTAACACAGAAGTCAATGAGATCTGGTGTTTTACCTCTGTCTGAAGGCCAGTATGTCGGCTGTCCTGTAGAAATAACATCCATACTATTTTTCTGGATACATTTTAAGAGTTCTCGGCCCCTAGGCACAATGAGTCTAGACCCCCAAAAGGTATGTTTGGCGTTATAATCGCCTGCGGCTATAAAACGATGGCCTAGGGTATTAAAGTAATCGCAAAATTGGCTTTCTTTAATTGTGTGTCTTGGGGGGCAGTACAAAGCTGACATTGTGATGTTGCTAATCCTATCGTACACTACTACAGTGGTTGCTTGCATGTAGTCCTTGCAATATGACTGACATTGATGATGTTTGATGTTAGCTTTGATAAGGATAGCTGACCCTCCGTGTGCTTTTCCATCAGGATGCATGGTATGATATAACTTGTACTCGGGGATTTTGAAATAATTCTTAGATGTGAAGTGAGTTTCCGATATTAGCATTATGTCAATTTTATTTATTTGAAGAAAAGTTTTTAACTCGTTCGAGTGTTTGGTCAGCCCGTTAGCATTCCATGCACATAGCTTCAGGGCAGTGAATGTATTGGCAGTTTTGACATGAGGTCTACTAATATTTGAGTCATTTTTAACATTTGGTTCATGAGTGTTTGCATTGATGCGTTAAAAGTTCGAAGAGCTTCAAATATATTCGGTTCATTGTTTGAGCAGTTATCATTATAACTTTGTGGTTTTGGTCCTGATTTTACAGTTGCTGCATAGGATTTGTCCGGATCTCTAGTGTATTTCGATTTGTTAGCACTTTCATATGTGGTTTTTCGTTGCTGGGAATCATGTTTGACTGAATGTTGTCCTTTGGGGCGAGGAGGTGGGAACTTTGTTTTCTGTAGTTCTTTATACACAGTACATCCCTTATAATTGGCTGGATGATTTCCTTCGCAGAGTATGCATTTCACTTTATCTGATCGTTCTTTCCTGAGACATTTTGATGTATGGTGAGATCCTGCGCATTTAACACATTTGGGCTGTCTGTGACAAAAGTTTTGGGTATGTCCATACTGTTGGCAGTTAGAGCACTGAGGGATAGTGCGTTTAGGTTTTGGTGGTTCAATTTCTATACGGCAATTGAGTAGTGTTTTTATGTTATACACTTCCTTGTTATTTTGGTTAGGCTGTAGGTCAATGAAAAAGATAGGTAATGGTTGTTTTGTTTTGTTATTTTTGATATTCCAGATGTTAGTAGGCTTGTGTCCTAGGTCTTCTAGCGCTTCCTTCAATGAGTCGGTGTCAGTTAAGGGGTGCATGCGCTTTAACACAATTCTAAAGCTCCTCTCCTGCTTTGATTTATAAGTAAAGAATTCTGTATCTCGGCCTTTTAATTCCTTATATATAGCAGTGTACGCTTCGTGACATTTGGCTTGAATTTTTACCCTCTCGCCCTGAAGGATTTTTATCTCATAGTTCCCATTTGCTACTTTCTCTAACATTTCTGTGAGGGGTTGGATGTTGCTAACCTTATCAATGAAAAATGGAGGGGGCTTGGTTACCGTTGCTGTTTCCATTTCAGACGGGCTCGATTGGTCCGTATTTACGAGTTCAGCAAAGCTATTGGACGTAGATATTGGAGTTGCTAGCCAATAATTTGGTTTGGATTTCTGATTTCTGCTTGTGATTTCAGGGCTACCTCTCATTCTTTTGCGATGGCTTACTTCCTGCCACTTGGTATGTTCAATACGCCTAGGCTGGTCGGCATCTATATTTCCAAGTTCCTTTTGTGAAGGTATGCATGCAGGATTTTTTCTGCTTCCTACTGAAGATGATCTAGGTCTTGGTATAAACAAGCTCGGATGGAGGACTTGCTGAGTAAGTTTTTTGTTGGTGCTGCCAGAAACATTTACTGTCGCAGGGGCCTGGTCGCCTACCCCTGTGGAGTCTTCGGTAACAGATTTCACACTCGCAGGCCCGGGTACCCGCGAGCGCCGGGGGTTAGCCGGAGCGCATGACAAATCACTCTCATTATTATACGACATTTTCATATTTGTTGGGGTTGGAAGATACATATAGCACTTTTCCAAGGTACCATCGCCACACTTTTAGAGTATATTTAATTCCTCTAGGCTTGTGGTAGCCTAATTATATAGGTTACTTAACCGCCGCCTATGTCTCGGCGTTGTTGTTCTTTAGCACCACCCGGGGGGAACGTGTAGGGTGGGCCTATAAAAGGTGGTAACTCCTACGGACGCGAACAACATCACCCCCCCAGATCTCATTTAACAAAATAAACTGTTGAACTCGGCGTATGTACGCAGGCCATTGTTTTGAGTTTAAGTTAAACGATTCTAATTTACCAATCGGCATTTTAAACTGTATTTATTATCAAAATAACGCGTGGAATAAAATCTCGTCGCCAGTGTGACGTCAATAAAAGGCGGGAGATGGTTCCTGACTGCCAGTTCTTTATTTAAATTACAGAACCGCCAACATAACAAATATAATTAGAATTACCACAGTTTTATCCTGGAAAATTCAACAAAATGTATCCCTCCTGTGAAATGTGTTAGAGACAAGCGGCCGTAATTCGTTGATTTGACGACGTCGCTACAAAACGTTTATAGCATCTTTGCTAATAGAATACACTTTTTGTTACGTAGAAACACAGTAATTGCATCAAAGATACATAGATAATAAAGACACATCTGTTATTTGATGCACACACTAACTAATACAAACAAAATGTTCATTTTGTGTTTTGACTAGGTCATGTTGCGGCAAACTGCCCCAATGTAATAATTTTATTTCAGCCTACAATGCGTTTAGAAATGCATTCTATATTAATGCTCGACTGCATCGTAAAGATATCCTAAATGACTAAATTAAACAAAATGCAGACTTTTACGCATAGCGACTGCAGTACTTTCTTCGCAACTCTTCATCATTTATTTAGCCAGTCAGCTAAGTAAGATCAGACTTTCAGAGCCCTGTGACTGGCCGTTACTATTAGGTACTAAAGAGTTCAAAAGGCATCCGAGACTGGCTTATCGCTGTCTGCGTTACCAATTAACTTTAATGACATAATTTCAACACCATTTGCCACGGTGAGTGTTCATTGAAACTAAGTTCAGCGGAGACTTAATACAAAACCAGATGTAACTTTAAATAATATATATATATCCTTACGCCTTCCCACAAAGGTCCCCGAAGAGGTAGGCAGAGGTGTATAGGTAATACCCACACACCCACTTTCCGCCAGAGATATATTTATGGTGCCAACGTGACAGATGGCGAGTCCATCGCCGTTACTCAAGCACGACTATACATACGCCTTTGAATTACTTCTCAGACTTATGCATATTTCCTCTCGATGTTTTCCTTCACCGTAAAGCTCGTGGACATGTTTATTATGTAACCACGAGATCTCAGGGTAAATAGTAATATTTTTGCTTAGTATTCTTCTAAATACTAGGTATACTTAGAATATACCGCCCAAAAGGCTTAGGCCCCAACTAATTTTGTTTTGAATATAAGGACCTACGTAGTTCCCTACGAATAATAATAATTACTACGTTACAACAGTTACACTCCAATACAACATAGTATTACTAATACAACCTAGATTAATAGTAAGTAATTTAATAATACCCAACATGATCTAACCTTAGCTTTTTAAGGTAAATAGACGGCAATACAGTAGTTTTAATTCTTTATAACAATGAGAAGTTTGGTGCAGTACCTACGTAAATTTTTTTTATTCAAGATTTTCACTGAAATATTATGTTTAATTAACCTAACCTTAAATTAACTTACATTTAAAATAAAAAAATATGTCACAGAAACTCATAACAATCATGTTTAATAATTAATGAATTCAATTTTACGCCATTTAGGGAAGGTGTGTGATACTGCGATGGATAATTCATCATCATCATATTATCACGCCGAGTCCCAAACGGGGTGGGCAGAGAGTTTTGAGCGCCAGTTCTCTCTAGACTTACATACCTCTTTCGCTTCGTGCACATCCATCAGTCTCTTCATACATGCTCGTCGGTTTCGAGTACTCTTGATGGATAATTAGTTACCGTAAATACATAAAACGGAAGGGAAAATGAAAACAGCTAAAAAGGATATGCCGCTCAGTTCCTTCAGATCAAAACAAATAAAACAGACCACTGATTCCAAAAAAATGTAGAATCGGCTTTTGTCTTTCATTCTCACGTACTGAAAAATGATGCTCACATAAAATGTAAGATCTGGCATGATCTCGTACTATGCGCAAATTATATGCAGGTCACGTCCCTTGCAAAGCAGGTTAGGGTCTAACTAAATCAAATTTATTCCCAAGACCAATCCCTGGAAGGCAGTTAAAATGTTACCTACCTTTCTTTCTTAACGTTTATTATGAATCTATTTCTGACAGGATTAGTTATTTGGGTACAGCTGGTAATGGTGGGCTACGGTAACCGCTTAAAATAAGGTGGGCCGCGTTTTATTTACAAATACTTGCTAAGTATCATTAACAAACTTTGCCCGATTTAATTTGACTGATTTCGCAAAATAAAATTTTTATAATTTATTTCGATGATATAATTTCTCTCTTATTATAAAAATATATAGCCGTGGTGGCCAAGTGGTTCGAGCAGTTGCCTGCGACGCCAAAGGTCGCAAGTTCGAATCCCGACTGTACCAATGAGTTTTTCTGACCTTAAGTACAGTGATTAGTCACACCACAAGCTCTACGGTGAAGGAAAACATCGAGAGGAAACCTGCATACGTCTAAGAAGAAATTCAAAAAGGCGTATGTAATAGTCGTGCTTGAGTAACGGCGATGGACTCGGCATCTGTCACGCTGGCACCTAATATACCTGTGGCGGAAAGTGGGTGTGGGTGGCTATTACCTATACACCTCTGCCTACCCCTTCGGGGACCCTTGTGGGAAGGCGTGAGGATATATTATAAAATAAATATTCCTTCATTAAATGACATTTGATAATAATATCATATCTGGGTACCTACATGTATCCGTAATTTGGTAAACAGATTTTACTTTGTGAGTTACAATTAGTGTAATTATTTAAAGTATCATTCCACTCCGAAATATTGACCTCTTCTAAATATACAAAAAACTAATTAAATGTGTATATATATATATATATATATATATATATATATATATATATATATATATATATATATCTTCACGCCTTCGCATAAGAGATCCCGAAGAGGTGTTTAGGTAGTACTCACACATCCAGGCGATATATAGGCCGTTACCCAAGCACCTATACATACGTCTTTGAAGTTCTTCTCAAACGAATGCTGGTATCCATTCGATGTTTTCCATCACCGTAGAGCTCGTGGTGTGACTGTACTTAGGTTCAGAAAAACGCATTGGTACAGTCGGGGTCCGAGCTTGCAATATTTATGTTGCAGGCCACTACGGCTTTAAAAACTTAGTCGATACGTTAACAGATACTTTTATAAACCTTTCTATAAATTGAGGTGAACAGTAAGGTTTATCATATCTGTTAACAATGATTTACGGAAGTTCAACATTGACACATATGCAATTTCGGTATTTATAACCCAAACAAGATCTTCCCATCACTTCACTATTTATACTAATATATCCTGCCACAAAATACTATGAAAACGTGACCAAATTTGTCGAACGACGTTTCCCAGAGATAACGTTGCGAGTGGCAACGTATTTAAGAATTCTGTACATCGAAAACGAAACCCTAATAAAACAGAGAATCGGGGTTGGAAATCCATTTATGTAATGATATGTTATTACGATTTGCGATAAATAAAGACACATCATAACGCGGAGTTCCTCACGGAGTAGGAAGAGAGAGTAAAGCGACAGTTATGTCTAGACTACGCTGCATACACATTCACCAATCTCTCAGAGAGAATATAGGGCCAGTTTTCTAGACCTACATACCTCCGCTTCGTCCACATTCATTAGCCTCTTCATACATGTTGATGGCTCTGTAGTTTGAGCAGACAAATCATGATCCCTTTCCTTTATATAACGGCACGATGACAACTAACCTCCGGTCGTCCGGAACATCACCCATTATTCAGCAAAGGTTGAATAGCAAATTATATAACATCCCAAACTACTGTCCATACTCCATCCAGTCCATCGTACTTGATCATCTTCGATGCTATCTAATTTTTCTCGCTGCGTTTCCACATTTCAAACTTCTTATCGCTCTTACAATCTCTCCCATACTTATTTTATCCGCTATAAGATCCTCAACAGATTATGTTGGAGGCAGATCCATATTCCGCAAAAAATATTCCAATACAATGTAACTTGAAGAGATCGAAAACGCTATACAGATAGTCATATAATTTTATTCAATATAAATTTAACGCAACATCGTGAGCGATCACGATATTGCGTAAAATGTACGATGTTTTCCGTCACCTCAAAGCTTGTAGCATTATTAAGCACTGTATTTATTATTTATTTATTTTTTTCATAAAAAACTGATTGGTACAGACGGGATTCCAACTCAGAATCTTTGCGCTGCATGCAAACTACTTGTATTACTGGCCACCATTTATCGCGTGTGTTGACTGCTTATAAATAGGCGTCCCTGATAATTACCATTTCAACATTGAGCCGATACTAAACAGTTCGTTAACGCGGCATTATCGACTAAGAAGCCGCGTCAACGAAACTGTGGTACTCCATTAATAATAATAAATATTTTGCTTTACAATAAACATATATGTATACTATACATATCTCCGTATAAGCCGTATAAGCATATACATATAAGCTGTGGTGGCCGAGTGGTTCGAGCAGTTGCCTGCGACACAAAGATCGCAAGTTCGAATCCCGACTGTACCAATGAGTTTTTCTGAACTTAAGTACAGTGATTAGTCACACCACGAGCTTTACGGTGAAGGAAAAAATCGAGAGGAAACCTGCATACGTCTGAGAAGAAATTCAAAGGCGTATGTATAGTCATGCTTGAGTAACGGCGATGGACTCGCCATCTATCACGTTGGCACCTGATATTCCTCTGGCGGAAATTGGGTGTGTGGGTATTACCTATACACCTCTGCCTACCCCTTCGGGGACCCTTGTGGGAAGGCGTGAGGATATATTATTATATTACATATCTCCTTTGGTTAGTTAGTGTCAGTAGCACGTCCCTCCGTCCGTCAGTCCGTCAGTCCGTTTTAAATCAATTTATTTTGTACAGATACCTTGTTCGTGTAATATACAGACTCTATATCTCCATGCCTTCAAGTAACCACGAAGTGGGTGTGTAGTGGGTATCCACACACCCACTTTCCACCAGAGATAGATTATATGTGCCAACATGACAGCTGGCGAGTCCGTTGCCGTAACTCGAGCACGACTATACATACGCCTTTTAATTGCTTCCTAGACGTATGCAGGTTTCCTTTCGATGTTTTAATAAAAACTCATTGGTGCAGTCAGGACTTCCAACTTGTAATCTTTGTGTTGCAGACAACGACTCGAAAGTGTTATTTAGAATATAAGTTTTATTTACAATAAATAACTAAAACTAATTAATACATATCTGTTGAGGCAAACTGACCTAAAATAAGACTTCACCTTAACAGCCGAATTTGCCGCCACATCACACTTGACATTATAATCCCGAATGAGTCTTTCCAAACTTAACGCTGAAGGAAAATATCGAGAGGAAACCTGTATAAGTTTGGGAAGTATTTCTAAAAAACGTATCTATAGTCGTGCTTGAGTAAAGGACTCGCCAGCTGTCACGTTGGCACCTAAAATACATCTCTGGCGGAAGGTGCATTTATACTTCGAGACTTCGAGAACCCTTATGGGAAGACGTAAAGATATATTTACATACATACGTTTCATCACGCCGGGTCCCTAAAGGAGTAGGCAGAGACTATAGAGCGCCAGTTCTCTCTAGACTTACATACCTCTTTCGCTTCGTCTACATTCATCAGTCTCGTCACATGCACTTCGCACATGCTCGTCGGTTTCGAGTACTCTTGACTTTCCCGTCCTTTAGTGTCCGATCGATTTGATCTTAGTAGTTGAAACATGGTCTTCCTCTGTCTCTTCTTGCACACATATTGAAGTTATATATAAAAATCAAATATATTGGTAACAAACCGCCGACGACTATTCAACAATGCTAAACAAATTGTGTTTTATAGATAGCAGCATCATGGTTCGATATCAATTTATAATCGTCCGCTTCGAGTTAGGAGACTGGAAGCTACGAGTGATAGCTAAACATCCCCTACTAAGATTAATTTGAGTTTTTCGAAGTAGATTTATGGGATAGGTTCGGGGAACGCACGGACGCGCCTCGCGACCGTTCAATTCAGCCGACCATTTATCAGTGTCTTCGTCTTATCTCATCACAAAACTGAATGAATGTTGGCAAGTGATTCGCGTATGACGCGCGTCTGAATTCATACTTATTAACTTTGATAATATGTTACTAACATACAATCTTATCATAAGGGTTCGTCGTCTCGCCTTCGAACTCATGTTTTATAGATAACTTACCCCGTTAACCCGTGACTCTATGTAGGTACGTAAAAAAAAACCCTGATGAAAGTGAAAAAGTTGATGAACTCACGTTTCAACATTCTCTTAATATACTGTAATATATTGCTGGTTTCTTTGGTTCGACCGCGTAAAATTCGATGTTATCAAGCAAGTATTTCAAGCACGACTTTACACACGTCATCGAACCTTCTTAAACGTATGCAGTAGGTACCTCATATTAATTCAACGTAATCTCGTAGTATAATTATGATAAACCTTCTGGAAAACTAATTCGTAGCGCAAGGGTTGGAATATGCAACCTTAGCTTTTAGCAAATGCCTAGGCCACCAAGTCTCTCAAATACAATGCATTTGGATTGTTTTAAAACTATAAAGGTGACAAGCAATCAAAAGGTCTTATTGTAGGTGATAACCGAAGACTATAGGGGACAGCAATTAAATACAAAACGTATCACTTGTTGTTCTAACGGTCTTACTTCTGTTACTACTCACTCAGCAATTTCATGTGAATTTCTAGAAACTTTACCCACCGCGGTTTCACGACACTACTTGGCAGCATTATCATTTGACTGAGATCTTACGTAAAATGAACATAGTACTTTCCTAGCTAGGAAACACCAAGTTAGTATAGAAGACGAGTTGTGTCTTTAGCTGCCCATTTAGTACCTATGACCCCGCATGTAAGGTTTTGACGTTCAAGCAGTGGTTCAAATAAGGTGTCAATATATCGTGAATTAAGTATTTTTACTTCAATATTATAATGCCTTTTGTCCATACATTACGGAATCGAAACAAGAGCTACAATATTGCGTTGTGTTCCTACGCGGTGAATAAGGTCTCCAGTAATGAGCTCTTTGAGGAGGGGGGACGATTGTTACATTGTGTTGGCAGCAAAGGGATTAGACCTATTATGCTGCCAGCACAGTATATAGCTTTCGATATCGTTAGCGTAACTAGGCTACGGTAACGTTTCCCATCAGGTGGGCCGTATGCTTGTTTGGCACTCGTGTGGTATAAAAAAAAATACAGACGCTTTTACTGACATGCTCACGTTTATAAAATACCTTTTATATTTTTGCTGAGCTAAGACGGAAATCGGTAAGGGGCTGTGTCTGAAAACCTTTCCCTTTCAGTCCTATACGTGATGCGCGTGCTAATTTTTTTTTTGTCAAAATCAGTGTTCTGTCAAAATCAGTGTCTGGAACCAAGATATCTTCGCCGCAAACTTTGTAAGATTTATTTTCAGGGCTAAATCTTATACTTAGTGTTAATCCAGCTAACAATCTTTATTTTTTTTAGCTAAATTTCATAAAAATCTGTATAGTAATTTTTGCGTGACATCGTCACAAACTTTCGCATTTGTAATATTAGTAGGATTAAGGTTAATGCAATGAGCATTGACTGACTAGCCACAACCAATAGACACACAATCTATACTAATAACTCTATTAAGTATGTTTGTATTGAATAGGCTCCGAAACTACTGGACCGATTTGAAAAGTTATTTCACCATTGGAAAGCTACATCCACCTTGAGTGACATAGGCTATATTTTCTTTCATAAAAAACTCTTATGTCCCCCCGTGCGAAGCCGGGACGGAGCGCTAGTAAATAAATTAATTAAAAACGTCCCAGGAAGCCGATATTGGCTTAGCAATTCATTTTTCCCGTTGGTTTAATAAACGCATATTACACATCATGCAATAAGTCATCCTCACAACTTTTTCCGTCGAAATGTCTGGCAATTTGCACAAGTTGTTATGTGCACGCCTGTGATGCTCGCGCGGTCAGGAGGCGGAATTTATGAAAGTGCACGTTAAAAACTACCAATTTCCGATTACACGCTTCTTCACTCCTATTTCTATGACGGTAAGGTCCATTATCCTACTTATTTATTTCGTAGCTGTTTCACAGGCAATATACGGGAAGCTGAATAACGGTCGGGTTCTCTGCGATTTATGCTCCGCAAAATCTGTTATTAGGGTATACGTGACGAGTAGGTTTACTAAATATGAGTTTCTAATCATTTGTGGATATTCTTTTTAAATTTTAATATTTGAGCAGTTATCTGTAATGACAAGAGTGCAGGTTTCAACCTGTAAAAAAACTTACGAACGCTTGAGAAAAAATTCAAAGGCGTTTCTATATTCGTGCTTAAGACGCAACGGGCTCGTCACGTTGGCACCTAAAATATATCGCCGGCCAAAGATGGGGAAAATTGTGGGAAGTCCTGAAGATATATCTCCGTCCGTCCTCGATCTTAGTACAATGCACAGGCCATGTCATTGTGCTAAGTTGGCTCAATTCCGCTGGCGGCAAACTTTAAAGTGATATTTTATTCTTGGGTGATGTAGATGCAATTATTATCTAAGTATTAACACCCACCAGTGCAGTAAGGTATTGTCGTACTCCTCTATATTAGATGAGGCATCATGCTGCCATTCAGTAGCTTGTTGGCGAAGGAGCTATCAAACTTTTATCCTCATTATGAAAGTTTGTGTGTCTGTTTGTTTCTCCTATATAATTAACTCTCAAAATTTGATATTAGCAATAATAAAGTGATGATAAGAACGCCAATTTAGAAGTAGATGCTATACCAAACTAAGAAGACAATATTAAAGTGCCTTAAATTCTATGTTTGTTTCATTTGCAAACAAAACACACGTTAATCATAACTAATTTATCCCAAGTAAACATAACTCACCAGCCTATTAAAATTTGTTACCTGCTTTCTTAACATAAAGTTGAGAAACTTATGTGTAATTATTAACTTCATTACACGAAGGTGTGCGAAATGTTATATATTTAATTAAAACGACGAAGTTTCCTCTGAACAGCATCATGATCGCCTGAATTAAGGAAAGTTCCCTTAATATATTCCTTGGTGCTACTTTCCTCGTAATCTGTATTTAAATATGTCAATAATGCATTTTACGTAGTGGTCGAGTGGTTTAAGCAATGGAAATAATGCAAGTTCGAATCCCAGGATCCAATGAGTATTTTCAGGACTTCAGTAGTTCATCACATTAAGAGCTTTGCGGTGAAGTAGACATCGAGTAGAAAACCTGTATATTTGTTTAGGTAGAGATAATTCTAAGGCGCCGTCTGTCACGTTGGCACCCAAATACCGGCAAAAACTGAGTGTTACACCTCAGTTTACCCCTTCGGGGACCCTTGTGGAAAAGCGTGATGATAGCTGTGTTCACATTAACGCTAGATATAACTATGTATAATGCCCCTGATAAACAGTAAAACTATCAATATTTCAAACCGTGCATTAACACATAGTACATACACAAACACACAATTGAACTGTAATAATTTGTGGCAACAAATTATTAGTTCAGTTGCCTAAATAATTTTATTTTGCCAACATTTCTTAGGTTAGGTCTTAGGTTCAAAGCTCAAGGTTAATGTTTTTTGATAATTCTATTACGACGTAACTTTTTAGTGTTAGATCCTCGATAAAACGTGTTTTTGTTACTTCAATTTATCATTAGCTGTTTGTAGCTCATAGCTTTTGGCCAAGGTACATTGAAAATTGTAAATATATATAGTACTATATATAGTGCTGTACCCGCGACTTCGTCTGCATGGAATTTAACATAAAAAAAAATACTTTAAAATAAAAGTAGCTACTGCTTTTTACATTAGCTGCTTTTTATATTTTATATATAGCATATAACTGCTTTTTATATTAGGGTCCCCAAAGGGGTAGGCAGAGGTGTATAGGTAATACCCACACACCCACTTTCCGCCAGAGGTATATTAGGTGCCAACGTGACAGATGGCGAGTCCATCGCCGTTACTCAAGCACGACTATACATACGCCTTTGAATTTCTTCTCAGACGTATGCAGGTTTCCTCTCGATGTTTTCCTTCACCGTAAAGCTCGTGGTGTGACTAATCACTGTACTTAAGTTCAGAAAAACTCATTGGTACAGTCGGGATTCGAACTTGCGACCTTTGCGTCGCAGGCAACTGCTCGAACCACTCGGCCACCACGGCTCACTATATATATATATATACACCTTTATATATATATATATATATATATATATAAATTTATATATATATATATATATATATATATATATATATATATATATATATACGTCTTCTGTGCGTGTGTATGTCACTGACCTCCTCATAAACGCATTACCTAATTATCTAATTTTCTTTGTGTCTTCAGGTGGATTCACTGGATAGGTGGCGTCACCATCGATTTTTTTCGAGCGAAGCTGGGCGGGACAGCTAGTATAACAATAATATTCGAGCCAACTTTCAATTTCAAATCCAACTCCAGTTTTATCTAATGCGTCAATGCTAAATACAACGGTGAAGGAACTATCCATAAATTTTTAGATTTCCATTATAGATTGCCTGACACATTAATTTGATGGCCATTTGAAACAATTATATTCCAAGAATGTTTATGCGACTGATACGCACATATTGGTAAAAACTTCATTAGTAAAGAATAAATTATTTACTTTTAATAGGAATTATTTAATTTATAAGTCGATAACAAGCTTTCGATAAAAGAGCCACGTCACTTTAGATTTACCTTGTCCCAGTTGATATGAGAACTCTGGTCTGGTTTCAATGATGGTCTGTGCTCTTGCAAGCCTGGCACTGAAACTAAATTATTTATTATTTTATATCTCCGTGCCTTCACATTACAGCGGCATATCACATTGGCACAAAAATACATATCATATAATAAATAAATAATCTCGGAAGAAATCCACACAAATTGATCTGGTCCCAAATTAAACAAAGCTTGTGTTATGGTAACTAGACAACGATATATTTACTTATATAGATAGATATATACACAAATACATGGTCCCCGAAAAGGTAGGCAGAGGTATCTAGGTAGTACCCTCACCCACTTTCCGCCAGAGATATATATTAGATGCCAACGTGACAGATGGCGAGTCCATTGCCGTTACTCCAGCATGACTAAAAATACGTTTGATATTTTTCTCAAACGTTCGCTGGTTTCTACTCGGTATTTTCCTTCACCTTAAAGCTCATAGTGTGACTAATCACAGTACCTAAGTTCAGAAAAAAACATTATATGATACAGTCGAGATTCGAGCTTGTAATATTTTTGTTGCAGGCACATAATCGAACTCAGCCACTGCGGCTCATTCTTATGACGAAGCGTGAAATAAAATTATGACGATAAAAAGTTGCTTAAATTATGAATTCAAATACATACATGTATCGAACTTATGCTATATACCTTATGTTAATCATCGTAGGCTCTGCCTACCTCGTGGGAATTCGGCGTGAGAAGATTAGAATGCCAAAACTCTGTAGACTTACAAAATCCTTCACTTCATCACTGATGAGTGTTTCCAGTGTCGACATACATGCACTCTGAACGTTTCCATCCATGATCGATTAGAACGTGGACTTCATCTACGAGTTCATCCAAAACTACTTCTTACCTTTCCTATTAGCAGCACCCTCTACTACCGTCACAGGTATCGGTCTCGGCGCTACGCACAACTCTAACCGAAAGCTCTTCAATTCAACGCCAGTAGGCATCTCAGAACGAGAAGGAATTTCATTCGTTTTTCTTGATACAAGGCGTCCAATTTTTAAAACAGCCTAAAAATTTTCAGTTTTTGGTCATATAAGATATGTTTTAATAATGTTATAATATTCATTACTAGCGGTCCGTCCCGGCTACGCACGGGTGGACATACGATTTATTTTATAATATAAAATATAGCCTATGTCACTCAAGGTAAATGTAGCTTTCCACTAGTGGAAGAATTTTTCAAATCGGCTTAGTAGTTTCGGAGCCTATTCAATACAAACATACATACATACAAATCTTTATAATATTAGGAAAAAAACTTTTATTACATCACATAAAATATTTATAATATTACATAAAACCAAGTAAAAAGTTATATCAAACAATACGAAGACAAGTGCGGCCTCAATTATTTGCACATGTTTCGAATTATAATTCAGTTTTACTAAACTAGAATAAACAGTAGAGCAGTCTGGAGATAAGAGACTATAGAGCATTAACTGTGCTTAAAGAAGTCAAGTAAAGGTCGTAATTACAGATCGAGTAGGCAATGGTAAAGCAGGGCGTGCGTAAACAGGTGGGCAAGCCAGAATTATGCCCAACGGCACGTACATCTTGAGGACATTGAATGGCATGGCCGCTACTAGTAATTCTGTACACAAGAAATATTAATCCTACCTGTCGTTTTACCGTAGTATAAGATGAATCTGTAACTATTTTGACTACCAAATATTAATATATCTATGAAGAGAAATATATACATACGCCTTTAAGGGTCTTATGGGTAAACGCATATTACCACATATTTTGAAAAGTAAAACAAATTTGTAGAAAGTAAATTTGTAAGAAGTAAAAAGTAATAAATACTAAAGAATGAAGACCTGTTATGACAGTAGAATAAAATAATAAAACAGATGATAAATGTATAGAATACCAGCGAATCGGTTCGTTAACAAAATACCTGGATAAATCCTCGTAGAATATCTTGACGAGCTGCAGAAGGCAGGTTTTACTTTTGAATAAAAATCTTCGGTGATATCCCATATTTTTAATATCTGGCCATCCCTTGGACCCTCGACAAAAAATATAACAACATCGCCAGTATCTAATGCAAACCCAGTCAAAACTTCATTTTTCTTTCCAGACGCCAGTAACTCATCGTTGATATCAGTAATATGACGTAATATTGTCATAGTTGAATTAGAGTCCTTGATAAGGCAATACAAACGGGAATAACAAGGAGTTAATCGTCGTGGTCTGCAGCCGGTTAATCCAATAGAAGCTTCTAAGGTCATTTGGGCCTCTAATACTACAGATGGCGGAACAACTAAATCTGGATTTAAAGATGCTCGTATTCCATTAATGTCATTAGTGCAAATACCTTCTCTATTAATGGGTGTTACTGTAACAGTTGGTGGATACAAAGGATACTCTCCTCTTAAGAAATCATTGATTCCTTTAGATAATGATTTTGCTTCTATTCTTGTAGTTGCTATTAAGCAATCCTGAATGGAATTCTTCGGCTTAGGAGGTGGAACTAAACCATAATCGCGATCACCCTTTTCATAGCCAAAGAATTTTGGACGTCCATCCATCTTTTCTGGTATTCGTATTCCACGGATCTAATGAAAACAATAAAATGTTCAAACTGTTTATTTGGATACAAAACTTAAACTTTACTGATTAGGAGAGTAGTAGGAATTTTGAAAATATCTACCTGAATTTCGAATGGGTTCTCTAGAAGTGATGCAATATGCTCTGTCGCTGCACCATAATTTAAGGGTATTGAGTGATGATCATTCATTTTAACACTACTGTTCGTTTTTAAGGGTCGCGGTACAGAGTCATGAGTCTCTTCACCTAATAACCATCTTGTATATAATTGTGTGATTCTGCAAAAACACCACTGTATAAGGGATTTATTTATTTATTATTAATCATAGTGATTAACACCAATTACAACAATAAACACAATCATACAAAAGTTAGTAATTTACATGAACACAACAACATAAAAAGTTTACGAAATATAAGCCACTCTCGCATACTGATCTTTACAAAATTCTTTCTTCTATATAAATAAATATATAATAGCCGTGGTGGCCGAGTGGTTCCTGCAGTTGCCTGCGACACAGAGATCGCAAGTTCGAATCCCGACTGTACCAATGAGTTTTTCTGAACTTAAGTACAGTGATTAGTCACACCACGAGCTTTACGGTGAAGGAAAACATCGAGAGGAAACCTGCATACGTCTGAGAAGAAATTCAAAGGCGTATGTATAGTCGTGCTTGAGTAACGGCGATGGACTCGCCATCTGTCACGTTGGCACCTGATATACTATACTCTGGCGGAAAGTAGGTGTGTGGGTATTACCTACACACCTCTGCCTACCCCTTCGGGGACCCTTGTGGGAAGGCGTGAGGATATATTATTTTATTATATTTTATATAATTAAAAATGTATGTTTCAATGTATATCCTCTATGTCTTCCGAAACCATTAATCAGATTGTGAAGAAACTTTGTTAAAGTGTTTGGGGAACGGCGAGGTATCTTTTGACCCGAAAGCAAAAAAAATCGCAAGATGACGCTTCAGAAAACCAACTTTTATACCGTTCCACCAAATGCAATGAAATGTGTATGGCATTGCAACGAAGCGGCGGTGCTACTGCTACAACAACTAGGTACTACAACTTCTGAATTAAAAACATTGAACCTCAGTTTTTTTAATTCTGCTACTGGTATATCGAACAAATTTTCTATGTTCACAAAAAAAATAGGGCAGTCATCTTGTGCTGGCAAGTTATTGGTACCAATCAAAACTATAATTTCACCCATTTCAGCAGGCCGATCACCAACCTCTTCGAATGGAACTATTCTGCCGGCACCTGCAGTAAACAAAACTATATACCTACATGTAGATATAGTTAACTAAGAGAACTATCATTATATTGCGCTAGCAGATGGTGCTCGTTATATATACTTATTATCGACGTGATATTTTTTCCAACTTTACATATACACCATACCCCGAGTCCTGCATAGCGTAAGCAGTGATATTAGAGCGCCAGCTCTTTCTAGACCTGCAGACCTTTTGATCGATACACATTCGTCTCTTCATATGAATTCTCGAATCGACAGATTATATACTTACTTAGATATTTTTAAGTATAATCGTACTTAATACGCCGTTAACTCGATTATGTTGTTCACAACAATAGCTCGAATAAATTATTCTGAACTCTTCAAATGTACTTGTATTGCCAATTTCCAAAATTAATGTTACGAAGGTTGACCGTGGGTCGAACTTATTAGACTTGGCTACCTGAGACCCATCTTCAAGGTTTCCGATACTTGAGTTGTTAATGGCACTTGATAAATATATTCGATGGCGTGCAATACACAAAATCGGAAATGTGGAAAGTTGACAAAGAAAATATACAACTACAAATATATTTTTAGGTGAGAACGTTTAAAGGTACGCCAGCTTAGATACATATTTTATTTAACTAGACAATTATTATTTATTCTATGATGATTTCGAGGTAGACGGTAATAAACGTAGACGGACGGTTAGACATAAAAAAACACATAGGTATACAATGCGAATATGTATGCAAAACGCAACTCCTATGATATGTTAGTATTCGTTCACGGTTTGTTGAGTGACCAACAGTATGACTTCCACATCAGTCGAGGGATTATGCAAATTGGTTGCCAGCTTTCAGTTAAGAAAATACAAAAGAGGCGTCGTTGGCGGTAGTTAATCCGATTGCATGGACATTAATTAGCACCCCGCAAGACTGTGCTGTTCCCGACGCAGGCTTCTTCTGCATATTAATGATATGCGTTCCATAGAAGGCTTCCATTGCTATGCAAACGACAAGACTTACTACACAGACCGTGATCTGATGATATTCCACATTCTAATGTGGAGGGAATCCAAAAGATTTGTGTCTGAAATAAAGTTGTAGTATCCTCGATTGGAGTGGACTAAACCTAGTTAACTTCAACCCAACTAAGACACAATTCCAGAACACTCCCCTGAAAATCTCGAAGATCATGGGGATCCTTGGCGTTGATATCTCTAGCGACGTTTGGTTCTGTGGTCATTTGGAAAACAAGGCTAGCTGGCGTCGAAGAAGCTCAATGTGCTCAATAGAGCTAAGCAGTATTTTACATTAGAGCAGTTTCTTTTTATTTTTACTTTTAAAGTCTCAAATTCGGCCTCATATGGAGTACTGCCACCTGTGTGCTAGAGCCTTTTGACGCAGTCTGTTCTACCGCTTGTACCATGAATAGTGTTGAGACGAAATTATTCGACATGATGTCCGCGCCTACCTTCTACTACCACAGCTCTGCCATCGACGGGGAAGTCATCCCCATACTTTGTAACCGCGGTTTTAAAGGAGTTCAGTTCCACGAACGCTGAGGCTATGGAACGAACTTCCATTTTTTATTTTCCCTGTATAATACGGCATGGAGTTCTTCAAGTGAACAGATTCCTTAAGGATAAGTAACGCGCGAGTTATACCCCTGGTGCTGCAAGCGTCTATAGGCGGTAATAACTGCTTACCTACCGTCAGACAGGCCGCATGCAATGACATGCACAAGATGCCCAGGCTCCAACTATCTTAATAATTTCGATCAAGACATCAAATAACGTGAAGAGTTGTCACAACTAGCGAGCATGCATGGGACTATTGAAGTGAAAGAAGTCTAGACACGTCTGGCGCTCTAATTTCAGCCTACCCCGTGCTGAACTCGGTCTGATGAGATATATATGTATGTATGTTACTCATTTATTCTACTTAAATAAATTGTTCATCAGAGAAATGTTTACCCGCTAATATTGCATCTCCAGTCAAACTAAACTCGAACTTCACTTTCGGTACCTCAAAATTTTTTTTCTTATCTTTTTCTTTATCTTTAGGTATTCTGGACTCTCGCCTGTCTCTATGTTTCGTTTCTTCAGGTTCAGGAATCGATATTTCAATTTCTTTTGGAAGGCGCCAGTTCAAAATTGTTTCTTTAACGTGATATAAAACTGCATCTTGGAATCTTACATCTGAAATATTTTTATTTTATTTTATTTATTTAAAGTCAACCAACATAGTAAACAATTATACAAGTTTGAATGTACATGTAAACATGGTGAGTGCCAGTACAACCATTGTGGGAAGGCGTCAGGATATATATATATATCTATATATATATATATATATCTATATATATATATATATATATATATATATATATATCCTCACGCCTTCCCACAAGGGTCCCCGAAGGGGTAGGCAGAGGTGTGTATAGGTAATACCCACACACCCACTTTCCACCAGAGGTATATTAGGTGCCAACGTGACAGATGGCGAGTCCATCGCCGTTACTCCAGCACGACTATACATACGCCTTTTGAATTTCTTCTCAGACGTATGCAGGTTTCCTCTCGATGTTTTTCTTCACCGTAAAGCTCGTGGTGTGACTAATCACTGTACTTGAGTTCAGAAAAACTCATTGGTACAGTCGGGATTCGAACTTGCGACCTTTGCGTCGCAGGCAACTGCTCGAACCACTCGGCCATCACGGCTCTATATATATATATATATATACGCCTTATTAACTATACTAACTAACTTAACTATATATATATATATATATATATATATATATATATATATAGTTAAGTCTATATATATATATATATATATATATGTATATATAGTTTAACCTAATATAATATATCTAGCATGTAGAATGAGGGGTGAACGGGACAGAAAAGAACTGAGCAGTAATTAAATTACCTACATATTTTAAAGGAATTAAGCTTGCGTGCGAAGATATCGACCTGCTTAGTTTTAGATGTAACATTGAAATTTCAGATAATTCTATTCAAGGGTCGATTTAAGCTTAGATTGGACTTATTGGTACAAGTTTGAAATTAGTTGTATCTAGAGATCTTGGTATTTGTGATAGGATTGATTATTGATTTGATTAAATCGTAACTATTGCAAAATATTAATAATGCTTTTATGTACATTAAATAAATTGATCGTTCTTAATAAAGAATCTAACACCTAGATAAGAAGCAGGTTCTACCTTTTTTAACTTAATAACTAGTATTAATAGGTTATCTTAAGTAAACATTCAGAACAGGATAATATTCAGTCTTATGAAGACTTAACGGCAGTACGAATACGACAATATTACAATAATGGATGACAAAACCACCAATGACCAACATGACTTAATAATTATTGTTAAATATCCAAAAATGGATATATTTGGGTTATATAATAACTTTATTAATATTTAGTTTTATTTTAATGTAAATTGATGTTTAACATGTCTGACATACCTGTTCTCAACACTAACTTATTCTCACTTCAATTCCAACAAAATACCGATTTCCTAGGACCATTAGCATTAAAAAAATTATGTATCATATATCTTACCCGTAACTGGTGACGGAGTATCCATTACTCCGTCAAAAACTGATCCTGGAATGTAGCTAACAACAGTATTCCAAATGAGATGTTGAATAAATTGTAACATGCTTTCTTCCGCTTGTTCGCAAACTGGGGCAAAATACCGTCGCTCCCTAAACTTCAAAGGAGGTAGATATGCTTCTAAGTTTTTATCGGCTTTTGCACTGAAAATTATTCGCATAGTGATAATACATACATACATATCATCACGCCGAGTTCTTATATATATATACCCTATATTTATATACATGTATATATAATTATATACCCCTTACTAAACGGATTGACCAATTTGGATAAAATTTTGTGCATATATTTCAATTGGTTTCTGAAAAGTATGATAACCCATGATGGCAAACAACCACGATTTGCCTCTATTAGTGGTCATTCTTTTATTATAGTGAGATATCTATACTAATATTATAAAGAGGAAAGATTTGTTTGTTTGTTTGTTTGTTTGTTTGTAATGAATAGGCTCCGAAACTACTGGACCGATTTTAAAAATTCTTTCACCTTTGGAAAGTTACATTATCCCCGAGTAACATAGGCTATATTAAATTGGACCCGATAGGTGGCGCTGCGATCGAGTTTCAAGAATTTTACCTTTTTACCCGGGCGAAGCTGTCTGTGTGTTTCTGTGTGTCTTAAGCTAGATTCGAGAATGGTTTAGATTTACAATTGGACCCAATAGGTGGCGCTGCGATCGTGTTACGGGCAATTTAACTTTTTCACCCGAGCGAAGCTGGGCGGGACAGCTAGTTCTTTATATGTGAATTTTATAAAGTAATACTATAATTGACATATTTTTTCTAGAATGAAACATATTGTATTATGTAAATCCAGCGAATAATCTATCTCCGTGTCAAATATCATCCAATTCCGTTCAGCTGTTCTGGCATTATTGAGTAAAAAAAACATCCTCACAAATTTTCGCATATAGATATAATATATAATAAGGATATAGGAAAATTTTGAACATGAGGCCGAGCGTGCTAACCTAACCTAACCTTCGTCGTACCGGTTTCACGAAGGTCGCAATTGCAGATTAAAAACATGCTTTATTGGCAACTCGCATTCAAATAGTAGATACATAAAATTATAGAACAATAAAAGAGTCGCGGTGGCCTAGTGGTGCTAGTAGTTGCTTGCGATACAAAGATCGCAAGTTCGAATCCCGACTAAAATGAAGTTTGAAATGAAAATGAGTTTTTCTGAACTTAAGTACAGTGATTAGTCACAGTACGAGCTTTACGGTAAAAGAAAACATCGAGAGGAAATTGGCATACATCTGAGAAGCAATTCAACGGCGTATGTATAGTCGTGCTTCAGTAACGGCGATGGACTCTCATATCTCTGGCGGAAAGTGGGTGTACACAAAAATCAAAATAAAAATATTTTATTTCACATAGGCCTAGGAGGGCACTTACAAAACATATTTTATTTCACACAGGCCTAGATGGGCACTTATAAAAGGTGCACGGTTCGGGTTGGTCGTTTCCATGGAGAAGAACCAGCAAGAAACTCCATGGTTACTCTTTTCAAATCATTAGGTATACAATAACAATATTTTTATGTTACAGCATTAGTATTTAAGTATGAGGCAACATACTAGGTACCTATACACCTCTGCCTACCCTATATATGGATAAATGACTATTTACAGGATAATATATAAGCATCGCCAGTTCTCTCTAGTCTTCACACCTCATTTGCTTCATTCACATTTATCAGTACATGGTACATGCTCTCCGCTTTCGGGCATATCCCACTTAAATTATGGACGCGAAATTTTGTTCCTTTTTGACGCAAAAACTACCAAACGGAATTGAATTAAATTTGGCACAGAGATGGATTATAAGTTAGGTTAACACATTGAATACATTTTAATCCAGAAATAATAATATTAAAAAAACTAAAATACTACGAGGCAGAGGTAGTACGAAGGTTTATATAACTAACCTAGCACCAAATGATGTCATGCCTAGTGATGGAGAAGCAGTAGCAGTATGCAGACGAAAATCGACAACACGGATTGGGAACGCATGGCGAATCGAGAACGTCAGCCATCGCCGTTCTAATAGCTGCCATGTTCTCACCCAACCATTCTGAGCCCCGCTCCAAATCTACGCAGGAAATCTTACTTATACTCTATCATCATCGTTTTAATAGTAGAAACCATTGAGATAAATTAATGTAGAATTAGGAACATTTCTACCTTCTAAGACATATTAAAGTTCTATAAATATGTATAGAAGTGCTTAAGCAGTACCCATACAACCACTTTTAGCCGGAGTTCACCGCTTCACAATCACGACTAGAGTGTAGTACATCTCTGAATTTCTTTTTTAATGTGTCCAGGTTTCCTCTCGATATTTTCCTTAACCGTAAAGCTCGTGGTGTCTACTGGTGCTACTACGTGGTACTAATCACACTACTTAAGTTCAAAAAACTCATTGGTACGGTGGGTATTCGAACTTGCATTCCTTGTGGTGAACAGCGCCTACTCTAACCACTCGCCCACCACTGCTCAACTAGCCATTACTACTAACTAATTAAGTAGAAATTAAAACGTAATATTACTTTAGCTGCATGAGGCCAGATCATGATGTCCACATCAAAAGACTGCCCTGGGAACAGCTGATATTGTATTTTCATTCCCTGCACACAGGGGCCAAGTTCCAACCATCCTTCGTTGCAGTCGTGCCATACTTCTATGCCTACAACTTCTACAGCGAATGTTAGTGTGAACACGCTTCTTACACATTTTGTTACATCCAACGAAATGCGTTTAGGACCAGCGTTCTTGATCATTTTAGTTCCTTATTTTACCATATTATCCACCTTCATATTATCCATATTTAGCGTAAATTGATTTGATTATTTAATTTCAACTTACTATCAATCTCGTGGAACAAAGAAGACAATAAAAGTGAAATAAATAATCCTATGTATAATGATCAATTATGGCATCAAATATTTGACATAACGTGACTATCAATCAAATTAAATTAAAAAGCTTTAATAAAAAGAGGTTTGTAACTTGAAATATTGCTTACAAGTAACAAAAACAATCTCATGTGATGTTTTTGTCTCATGATGATGTCAATGATCGTTTTTGCCTTATTATCTTTAAGCTAAACAATCGCCGTGCCCCGCGATTCCACCTGCGTAAAGTTTGATTTCTTTTGTGATTTTTTTTTCCGGAATATGTATATAATTAAAATTTGAAATTACACATAAAAATATGTATAAATACGTACTCACATAATTTGAAAAAAAAACTCACAAGAAGCAAAAAACTGCACACAGTTTTGGAATTTATATAAAATTTTATGAACGTGTATTCCTTAGTAATTTTAGCATGGCCAAATAATACAAAATTCATACTTAAAATATTCTCACTTAAACTATTTAAATATCTTTACGGCGTAAAAATGTAAGGGGAAGGTAGCCTTTAGGTTGAGAAACTACAGTGGTCCTAGGTTCAATTTCTATAGTACTTGGCGTCGTTTCATGTGTTTTCACGTGGTACTTTGAGAAGATGGTGACACAACCAGAAATCATCATCATCTTAGCCAACCGCATGCCTGTTGACAAAAACAAAAGTACGTCTTAGCTGTCAGTATGTAGTCAAAATAATTCGCCTAACGTGACTCTTTTATCGTATAAGAACATATAAGCATATAACAATATCGTAACATATAAGAATGATAGCTGGTGACCTTAAAGTTAAGACAAGATTACAAGTTCACGCCCCGGCGGCCATTTTATCATGAGTCAAATACCGAAGGAAAACATCGTATCTGTCCTTAAAGACTTATCTTAATGACGATGACAGATCAAGACACCGGAGAAATGTGATTTGTTAAACTTGTGCTTCGGGAACCTTTTAAGGGAAGGTGTGGAGCAATTAAGAACAACACGTCTACAACTATGATTTCAATTATTTAGACTTATTATCGGCTGATGCGGCTACCCCAAGGGGTAGTCAAAGGTATGTGTAACACAACCTATTTTATTATTATTAATAGGTCCAGATTTAGATTAAACATAAGTACAATGCTTTACCTATACAAAGCCTGTGTCCTTCCCCAAATGGCATATATGTAAATGGTGTTATATTATCTTTCTCTTCCTCTAAAAAGCGTTCGGGGCGAAACTGCTCTGGTTCAGGAAAGTGTCGAGGATCATGGTGTAAAGCATATACAGGAATGTGTACCCGGACCCCTTGATCCACTTTTAAGCCAGTCGGAAAAGTGTATTCCTCCATTACTTCCCTTGTAAGGTTTCTGACCACAGGATGAAGGCGCAAAGCTTCGTCTATGCAAGCGTTCAAATATGGAAGCTCATTGAGACAGTTATAATTGAGCTCCATGTTATATTTTTTCAAGAACGCATCCACTTCTTTAATAACCGTCCCCTGAGCTTCCTCGTGTTTTGCCAACTCGTATAAGGTAAATGTCAGTGTTGTGGCCGAAGTTTCAAAACCAGCGGCAAATAATATAACACATTGAGCCACACACAACTCATCATCCGCATTTAAGATCACTTTCTTTGAGCCACCAGTTTTCATATTATCAATACTATCACCTGTAAATTTTTTGTTATTTTCATTAACTATCCTTAGAAGTAGATCTACAAAATCATTTCTTGAGGTTGGTTTATACTGTCGATTTTCATAAATACCGATAAGTAACTTGGAGAAAAAGTAATTCAACTCTTCCGGGAATAGTTTGAACCCGAAACCGTAAAATATTCTTGGCCACACTGATCGAGATATATTTTTGAAGCCCCTATACCAAGAATTCTCAAATAACATGTTTCCCATTATTGTAAACTGACTATTCTCCTGACACTTTGACATCGTGTTAGCCTCTACTCCAAATATGCACGAGCAAATACAATCCATAGTAAAACGACCCATTAGGGATTTCACTTCTAGCACTTGAGTCCCATTAGAGTCGGTATTCCCGTTCTCAAGCAGGTCGAAAAATTGATGAGTACAATTCTTAATCAAGTAGAACATATTTTTCATTTTGGCTCCTGAAAACAAAGGAGTTATATTATGTCGCAAAACCCGCCATCTATCGCCGGAATTAAAGAATATGCCTCTAGTCAAAAATTCCTTCTCATTATACGGTGAAACTTCCCTGCCGTTAAAGTAGTAGTAATCTTTGGTCATGACCAGTTTGATGAGCTCGGGATCTTTAACCACGAGTACAGGCTCCGTACCGAAGTACGCTCCGAAGTAGCGTTCATCAACAAAAGTATCATATAGTTTTTTGACAACAGCTCCAACGTTATTCTTCAGTAAGATGTATTCTCCATAGTTGCCCAAAACAAGAGATGGTTTTAAATGGGGAACATTTTTCTTTTTCCAATAATTATACTTTCTCGTTATATAATAGTACAACACTGTCACAAATAATATAAGCCCGCATATGAAATACGTCACAATCATGGTTGTGCCTCCTCGTTTGTTATCGAACTGCTCGAGCATTGATGATACACTGTCCGCTCGAGGATCTCTGTCTGTAATGTTGCAACTTTACATAAAATAAAATAAAGAAATCAGGGAAATTACATTTGTGTATTTGTATTTTATAAATCACAATTATGCTGCAAGTTACATATATATGTGTATTTTTGGTCAGCCGAAATGATTTTTACATTACTTAATAAAATGTACATTTTGTGTTTTTATAAAACTGAATGTAAATAAATATATTTGTTAAACAAACAAGTACCCACTGGCAATCTATCTGGGAGAGATTAAAACTATTAAGTCGTTTTGGTACACGTATCGTACCAAAACAATGCGATACGAACGGTACGTTTTTTTTTACGTAGCGATTTTATATAAGGAGTCGTGTTGGCCGAGTGGTTCGAGTAGATGCTTGTGACACAAAGATCGCAAGTTCGAATCCCGACTGTACCAATGAGTTTATGGTAAAGGAAAACATCGAGAAGAAACCAGCATACGTTTGAAAAGAAATGCGAAGGCGCATGTACAGTCGAGCTTGAGTAAAGGTGACGGACTGGTGCATCTGTCACGTACTATATCTCTGGCGGAAAGTGGGTGTGTGGGCACTTCAAACAAACCTCTGCAACTGCTATTAAAAAAAATATAATTATAGAAAACTGTACGGCACACCCCTGTAGTGCATTGCAGCTCGATTCGAATAAAGGGTTAAGAAAGGAAAGAAAATGTATTCATTTTATGTTTATTTACTGCTTTTCCACCCACAAGATCATCACATCATCACCATCATCAACACGTAACTATTCCACTGCTGGACATAGGCCTGCCCACGATGGCACAATGTTTTATAATATGGATTTAGATCATTATTATGGTACCAGTTTTGCAGGCATATATTTATATATACATATATATTTAGGCATATAGGTTTATAATCTGATAATACATTAACCTGTTATCGAGTTCCAAATGCCTTCATATAAAGTATGTACCCTTAGATCATTTAAACTACGCCACAGATTTAAATCAAGTATTCATAAATAGGTAGACGATAAAAGGAAAGGTTACAACATGTAGTTTAACATTAGTGTCATAATACATTTTGTAACCTTTCTTTACCAAGAGAGTGGAGCAGTAATCATACTAAATGAATTTATAACAGGTGAAACCGCGGGTACAACTAGTGTATTATAGGTTACCACCTAAACGTTTTTACGTGGTTCAAACATCAAGGGTACACCACCCTTTGGTTGAGAAACTACAATAACCTTAGGTTCTATTTCTATAGTACTTGGCGTCGTCGCGTGTGTTCTCACGAGGTACTTTGAGAAGATGGTGATCAAACCAGCAATCATCATCATCTTTGCCAACCGCATGCCTGTTGACAAAAACATAGGTGAAGGGCGTGGTAAATAAGTGATGTGCATGACACATATGGTGCTCGCATTACTGCTTGTGCATGTATTATTTTTATGACGAAACTTGCAATTCATGAATCGTGTTCGGATGGACTAAGCCTGTGATGTGGATACTGATATAATTATATCGTTTTTTTTTTTAATAAATACGTTTCTATAAATTCATTTCAACCATGGGACACTCCTCTACTGATAAGCGAGACGTAGTGAAACGAAAACACTCTTACAGAACATGAAGAAAAGTAGTTCTGGCAGGCAAATTTACTAGAAATACCCAGGCAGTAGAACAAACCCAGCCCCTAATTATTTCAATAATTGACCAGTCCAGCTCCCTAGCTCGCGAACCAGGAACGCTCTAAGCTCTACTCTAACTAACTACTACTAAGCGTACTGAACCCCACAAGAGATGCTCTTAGTTGGGTTTGCTAAGCACCTTAAAGTGGACCGCGCTGGAAGCCTTGGTCTCGCCATTGTAAATTACAAGAACACTCACGCTACAAGAGTCAACAAAAGAAAAAAATATTTTACTTTACCTATACAGAGTCTGTGTCCTTCCCCAAATGGCAAGTATGTGAAAGGTGTAATATTATTCTTCTCTGCATCTAAAAAGCGTTCGGGGCGGAACCGTTCTGGTTCTGGAAAATGGAGAGGATCATAGTGTAAAGCATATACAGGAATGTGTACCCGGACCCCTTTATCCACTTTCAAACCAGTTGGAAAAGTATATTCTTCCATTACTTCTCTCGTGAGATTTCTGGCCACAGGATGAAGGCGCATAGCCTCGTCTATGCAAGCGTTCAGATATGGTAGCTCAGAGAGACAGTCGTAATTAAGCTCGTTATTGTATTTCTTCAAGTACGCATCCACTTCTTGTATAGCCTTCGCCTGAGAATATTCGTGTTTTGCCAACTCGTATAACGTATATGTCAGAGTTATGGACGATGTATCAAAACCAGCTGCAAAAAATACAACACATTGCGCTACACACAACTCATCGTCGGCGTTCAAAGTAATTTTCTTCGAACCACCTGTTTTCATATTCTCAATACTATCGCCTGTTAATGTTTTATTGTTTTCATTCAGTTTATTGAGAAGCAGATCTACGAAATCATTTCTTGACGTCGATTTGTACTGACGATTTTCATAAATACCTAATAGTAATTTGGAGAAGAAATCCTTTAACTCGTCTGGAAATACTTTAAATCCTAGGCCATAAAATAACCGTGGCCATACAGATCGAGTTACAATCTTGAAGCCTCTGAACCAAGAACTGTCAAACACCAACTCTCCCATAATTTTAAACGGATTATTTTCCTGACCCTTTGACATTGTGTTGGCCTCGACGCCAAATATGCACGAGCAAATACAATCCATTGTAAAACGAGCCGTTAGGGATTTCACTTCCAGTACATTGGATCCATTAGAGGCAGCATTTTCATCCTCAAGCAAATCGGCAAATGTTCGAGCACATTTCTCAATTAAGTAGAACATATTCTTCATTTTTGCTCCCGAAAATAAAGGAGTAAAATTTTGCCGCAAAATCCTCCATTGGTCGCCGTGAGTAAAGAATATATTTCTTGTAAAAAATTCGTTTCCGACGTAAGGGGACACTTCCCTGCCGTTAAAGTAATAGTAATCCTTAGTCATGACAAGCTTGATAAGCTCGGGATCCTTGACCACCAGTACAGGCTCAGTACCGAAGTACGCTCCGAAGTATCGCTCATTGGCAAATGTATCATATAGTTTTTTAACAACATCTCCGACGTTATTCTTCAGTAAGATGTATTCTCCATAATTGCCCAAAAGTAGAGATGGCTCCAAATGAGGGACATTTTTCTTCTTCCAATAATTATATTTCCTCGTTATAAAATAGTATAACACTGACACGAGTAATATAAGCCCGTATATGAGGTAAGTCACAGTCATGGCTGTGCCTCTAGCTCGTTTAACATCGAGCTGCCAGAGGATCAATGTCTGTACCTCATAAGATACGAGTACGTTACATCATTATGCAAAAAAAACGTGTATTCTTGTTTTATTACGATTTTATTTTTATAATATTTAGATTATGTGTTTTTTAATCCGAATGGAAGTAAATTATATTTGTTAAATTAACAACTTATATATTGTATTTGGTTCTAAGTCTTGGGTGTCCTATGGTTTTACGTTTATATCTATCTTCATAAGTATATATATCGTTGCCTAGTTATCGTAGTTTGTACTATGATAACTAGGCAACGATATATATACTTAGCTTAAAATTTGGACTATTTCAATTTGTGTAGATTTGTTTCAAGGTATTTATAAAAAGAAGTTTAGAATTTATGTGAACGCGTAACTAAAAATAGAGCATGGCATAAATACATTGGATGCTATAAATATTAGGTCTTTATTAATGAAACCAGAAAATAATATGTATAAACACTTAAAAATATACAAATTTTGTTTTTTTTTTTTGCCTCTTGATGTTTCCCTTCACCGCAAAGGTGATAGTGTGACTAATCAACAACTCAACATCAAATATAACATCCAGAAAGAGTTTACAAAACAAACCTGAATTAGATCATTAGAACTCACCACGGAAGGGCTGTAACACAAAACACCCAACTGAAGGTCGAAAACGAGGGAGAACAGCTTAGCATTGCAGCATGCTGGTCATTTGCTTGTTGCTTATTTTATATTAATAAGTATAAAAAAGATAAGTCACACCATGAGCTTTACGGTGCAGGAAAACATCAACAGGAATCCTGTCAATGTTTAACGTTACGCAAGACGTAGGTATGTATGTATAATTGTGCTTTTCACGTTGGCACCTAAGATACATTTCCGCCTACACACCTCTGCCCTTCCCTTCGGGAGCGCGTAAAGATATCCCTAACATGTGGTCAGTAGCTTTAAGTACAGTGTGAGCCGCTTATTCAGTCACAGGTTCGTGCAGCGCATACTTCTTTAGTTCAAGACGCACACTAATTTCTGATACAAGTACTAAATTATGTTGGTCTATTCGCGATTAAAACCATTGATGTCTGATTTCTAATGTCAAGTGGAGAGTAGGTTTATTTGTTCACGAAATCATTATATCTTTCGTTCACGTAACACAATGGTTTCTAATCTAAGGAGACTTAACAAAAGATAGATTAGTCATAGTAAAGCAAGCATAATATCTTTCCGCTGAGTACCGAACGAGGTAGGCAGAAAAAGTATAGTACTAATTCTCACGTAGTATTTTATATGGCTATGGATCGGTGCATTTCTTACTAGACTTAATAAATGTTTTTGCAGATGTCTATTATCAAAACGCCTTTATCACACAATCTCTTATATGTCCGCTTGATCTGAGATCTTGTGAATGTAATCTTTTTTGTATCTTAGGCTACTTTCACAGCGGTTCTGTCCTTCAATGCTGGCTTCACTCGAATAATATCCCGTAGATAATATGGAGTAGCGAGTAGAATAAAAAAAAATAAGACAGGTATATTTTTCAATGGTATTGTCAAAACCAAATTCAATCTCAGAAACATTTTATTCAATCTAAGGGATACAGGAAACACACAATGAAGGTCATGTATTAAATATAAAATTAACGTTAACAGTTACTAAGCGGAGGCTCTAGTCTCCATCAGTGTTTTTTAGCTCTTATTAAGCGATCGCATAAATAATACCAAAGTAGTCATTTACAATCATTTGAATCCAAATTTAGTGACATAGATATGGAGAGATTGACATAATATTGATTGAGTAATTTTCTAATCAAAGCCACCTAATGTGTACGCGGTATAAACTTTAAGGGCACCGTGCCTTTTGGTTGTGTGACTACTATGACCCTAGGTTCTATTTCTATAGTACTTGGTGTCGTCTCGTGGGTTCTCACGTGGTATTTTGAGAAGGCCGTAATCAAGCCAGCCATTAAAATCATTTTCGCTAACCGTGTGCCTGAAACAAACAAATATGTTCACAATTATATTCCAAATACAGCCTTGTTTTAGTAAGCAGCCTGATGTCAGCCATGTCTACTTACAACCTGAATGAAGATAATTAAATCAATTAACGTTGCTTCCGGGTAATGTTACTATTAACTAATAAGAAATCTGAATAAGTTTGAGAAGCAATTCAAAGGCGTACAGTCGTGCTTGAGTAACGGCGATGGACTCGCCATCTGTCAAGTTGCCTAAAATATATCTCTGGCGGAAAGTGGGTGTGTGGGTACTATCTATACACCTCTGCCTACGCCTTCGGGGACCTTTATGGGAAGGCGTGATGATATATATATATATACTAGCTGACCCGGCAAACTTTGTTCCGCCTTAAAGGCAATATCACATGATAACATTTTTTACTTTTTAAATCAATCAATTCAATGATTCTTTATTTGCCATTTATGTTTTTGTTTGTTTTTTTTTTACAAACGCACATTTACCAACAACAATCGCAAATAGAAGCATTCATCATTATTAGGATGAACTGTATATATACGCCCAAGAGCATCAGTGGAACGCACATCCGGATAACCAGGAACCGCATCGCCTTGCTTCCGTCGTTGAAAATTCTTCGATGAAGCATTCCAAGTGTAATATCGTGGCATCTCCGAGTAAAGCAAAGTTCGTGCAAACGGATCGCTCTAGCAGGTCGCAAAGAAACTGATCAATGTTGTTGCTAGAGGTGTTTCAGCACGTTGAGCAACATTCGAAGCCGTGAAATATACTCGTTGACCATTCTCCAGAATCCAGATGCACCGCCAAATGCACAACAGTAGGATGACGTTCGTGTATAGGGAATGAGAATATACGACAAATCGCTTCATTGCAGTTCACATACCGACCAAGTTGTAATGTGTCATATGAACGATGTGTTTCAGATATTTGTTGCAGTTGCCCAGTATCGCGACGTTTAAGCACAATATCTCGTGATTCCAAATTGTCACCAACAATCAGAATGGCAACTTCATCTATTGTTGGAGCGTTAAATGTGCGTTCGTGTGTTCCAGATGGTCGTTTATCCGCTCTGATAACGACTTTGTAGTCATCATTTGGCATGCGCTCCAATGCACTCTTGAACAGCCTAACCAACGCATGATGTTCATGAAGCAGTTGCTGCAGATCTTGAAGAATTGCTCTTTTCGCTGTATTGATCTCTTGACGTCAATCAAGTTGTTCCTCTGTGTTACCCATGAAGTATATTTGTAAAAATTTATGCTGTCCATCATCGAGAGATTGCAATGATCCAATTCGATGGTGAATCTGTCCTTGTATCTACAAAATCAAAAGCAGTCATTATTACTGATTTACAAACACATCAGGAATAAATATAATATGTTATTATTTTACTGTATTGTGTATAAGTAATAAATACCTTGAAAGTCGTATTAAATCCTCGTTCTTCAATAATGTCTGCCCCGAATGAGGTCATTTGGAAACAACTATTGTATTTTTGGGTGTTTGACCAAGAAAATGACGGGATTCGGGTGTTTCGCCACGAAGCAATGAATTTAATGGCTTAGGTGGCGGATTCAATAATGGCAATTTCACTTTACCACTAAGGCAGCACAATCCTGGCGGTTCTCCGGAAAACTTTAATGCGCCACAATACTCGCAAACAACGTCCATTGGCCCAATGCGAACGCTAGTATGCAAGCAGTAATCAGTGCTGCAATTGTATTGAAACGCTGCCCGATTCAAATCAGTATTTGATGAATTTCTTCTGCTTCGTAAGTTATCTAGCTGTTGCTCTCTGAAGTTTGCTCGACGATTTCGCATTGCCAACCGAGCCGTTTCACGGGCTGCCTCCCTTTGCTCTTGTGAGTGAGAAGCACGCAGTCGAGCCATACTAAGCCGGCGCTCTTCACGTGCAATTTCTTGCTTTTCTTCAGTGCTTTCATTCGCAATGTTTCGATTTACTCTTGCATTACGGCTTTGTCGAGAAAGATTTGATCGTCTTGGTCGCGGCATGGTATTTTTTTTATGATAAACGGCGGAGCAATACAATATTAGAAATTTTGCAGTTGAAGTTTGCTTTGTGGCTTTTTATTAGAAACTTTAATCCGGCAGAGAGTATTTATATTTCTTGCTTTAAATGAATGCATGAACCGGTAAGCCTTTTTTTTTAATATGCTCTGCCGTCAGTTGCGTATTGTTATACCATTTTTAACAAATGAACCGGACTTATATTTATACTGAGTTGTTTTGTTATTCCATGTCAGTTGCGTTTTGTTATACCACGTTTTATGTCACGTTACACGGGAACGACGAGAACGGCATAAATAGTCCTATGTCCTATGTCATTCTCCCAGTTCTTAGCTACCTCCTTACCAATTTTCAGCCAAATCGGTTCAGACGTTCTTGAGTTATAAATAGTGTAACTAACACGACTTTCTTTTATAGATAGATATATATATATATATATACATTGATGTAAAAAATAATAGATACGTCTTACCGCGCTCGGCTAGGCTAACTCAACACAAGCTAATTGGCTTGAGTCAACTTAGTCGCAGCTTGACTGGCAACGACGTAGCACTTATTCAGCATTTAGGTAAAATGCCTTCTTAGGTGCTTAGAAACTGCAGAATATATACTGGACGAGTGTAAAAAAACAAGAAACATCCTTCTTGTTTTTTCATTTGTAAGTAATGTAAATTTGTTTTATCTATCAAAAATACGAAAATTTTACATTACATTTTAATCTGAATTAACTCCTGCGACGATGCCACTGCGCCACTCGCGCGAACGAGACAAGTAGCGCGTTACGTTTAAGAGCGAAAGAGAGAACGATTAGAGATCGACTTATTGGCACGTGGCTGTGCTGTTATCCCTTTCTGACAACTAGGATTCATATACTTCGTGTTCTTTTAATCTCATCAGTGTGCTTAATGCCGTTGTGTGAGTTGTGTATTGTAGCTATATGTAGGTATAGCCTAAAATTTGCCGTGTTTATACTTCATATTCAAGGAGTATAACGTCTCTATAGATAAAACCTCATTGTATATATATATATATATATAATAATAATAATAATAATAATAATAATAATAATAATAATAATAATAATTTATTTTCACCAAATGGGTTACATATATATATATATATATATATATATATATACATACATACATATCATCACGCCGAGTCCCTAACGGGGTAGGCAGAGAGTATAGAGCGCCAGTTCTCTCTAGACTTACATACCTCTTTCGCTTCGTCCACATTCATCAGTCTCTTATACATATATCTCTTGTATATATATATATATATATATATATATATATATATATATATATATACAATATATAATATAGCATACATAATATATAAGCATATATAACAGCTATTAGATAGTGATAGTCAGCTATTAGCTATGTTATATATATATATATATATATAGGATAAAATTCCTGAAAGTCCATATTAAAAAATTACACAAAATTGTTGAGAGGCACACACACTAGAGTGTGTAGCTCACACTTCTTACACTTCTCTTAATGTAATTTTAGTATCGATAAAGATAAAGAGACATTTTAAATCCTTACCAATACAGTATCTTTGCCTTCCCCAAATGGCACGTATGTATATGGTGTTATATTATTCTTCTCTTCATCTAAAAAGCGCTCGGGACGGACTTTCTCTGGTTCAGGAAAGTGTACAGGATCATTATGTAAAGCATAAACAGGAATATGGACGCGCACCGCTTTATCTACCTTTAAGCCAGTGGGAAAAGTGTACTCTTCCATAACCTCCCTGGTGAGATTACTGATCAGAGGATGAAGGCACATAGCCTCGTCTATGCAAGCGTCCAAATATGGTAGCTCAGTAGTACAGTTATAATTAAGCTCATTGTTGTATTTCAGCAAAAACTTATCCACTTCTTCAATAGCCTTCGCCTGAGCGTGCTCATGTTTCGCCAGATCGTATAATGTAAATGTCGGTGTTGTGGATGACGTATCAAAACCAGCTGTGAACAATGCCACACAATGCGCCACACACAACTCATCATCCACGTACAAACTAACTTTCTCCGAACCACCTGTTTTCATATTCTCAATGCAATCACCTGTTAACATTTCATTGTTTTCGTTAATTTTACTGAGAAGTAGATCTACGAAATCGTTTCTGGACGTCGCCTTATACTGGCGATTTTCATAAATACCTAATAGTAACTTAGAGAAGAAGTCAATCAACTCGGCGGGAAATAATTTGAATCCTAGGCCGTAAAATATTCTTGGCCAAACTGATCGAGTAATATTTTTGAAACCCCTATACCAAGAGCTGTCAAATATCATATCTCCCATGATTTTGAATGGATTACATTCTTCTCCTGACCCTTTGACATTGTGTTAGCCTCGATGCCAAATATACACGAGCAAATAGAGTAAAGAAATGAAAGAAAAGGTATTAATTTTATGTTTATTTACTGCTTTTCTACCCACAATCATCAGCCCACACTAGTCCACTGCTGGACATAGGCCTGCCCACGATGGCACAATGTTTTATAATATGGATTTAGATCATTATTATGGTACCAGTTTTGCAGGCATATATTTATATATACATATATATTTAGGCATATAGGTTTATAATCTGATAATACATTAACCTGTTATCGAGTTCCAAATGCCTTCATATAAAGTATGTACCCTTAGATCTTTTAAACTACGCCACAGATTTAAATCAAGTATTCATAAATAGGTAGAAGATTAAAGGAAAGGTTACAACATGTAGTTTAACATTAGTGTCATACTACATATTGTAACCTTTCCTTACCAAGAGAGTGGAGCAGTAATCATACTAAATGAATTTATAACAGGTGAAACCGTGGGTACAACTAGTGTATTATAGGTTACCACCTAAACGTTTTTACGTGGTTCAAACATCAAGGGTACACCACCCTTTGGTTGAGAAACTACAATAACCTTAGGTTCTATTTCTATAGTACTTGGCGTCGTCGCGTGTGTTCTCACGTGGTACTTTGAGAAGATGGTGATCAAACCAGCAATCATCATCATCTTTGCCAACCGCATGCCTGTTGACAAAAACATAGGTGAAGGGCGTGGTAAATAAGTGATGTGCATGACACATATGGTGCTCGCATTACTGCTTGTGCATGTATTATTTTTTAGACGAAACTTGCAATTCATGAATCGTGTTCGGATGGACTAAGCCTGTGATGTGGATACTGATATAATTATATCGGTTTTTTTTAACAAATACGTTTCTGTAAATACATTTCAACCATGGGACACCCGTCTACTGGTAAGCGAGAGGTAGTGAAACGAAAACACTCTTACAGAACATGAAGAAAAGTAGTTCTGGCAGGCAAGTCTAAGTCAGGCAAATTTACTAGAAATACCTAAGCAGTAGAACAAACCCAGCCCCTAATTATTTCAATAAATTGACCAGTCCAGCTCCCTAGCTCGCGAACCAGGAACGCTCTAAGCTCTACTCAGAGAGTACTGAACCCCACAGGAGATGCCCTTAGTTGGGTTTGCTAAGCACCTTAAAGTGGACCGCGCTGGAAGCCTTGGTCTCGCCATTGTAAATTCCAAGAACACTCACGCTACAAGAGTCAATAAAAGAAAAAAATCTCGCGATTGCGAATTATGTCAATTAAAAGAAAATATTTTACTTTACCTATACAGAGTCTGTGTCCTTCCCCAAATGGCATGTATGTGAAAGGTGTAATATTATTCTTCTCTGCATCTAAAAAGCGTTCGGGGCGGAACCGTTCTGGTTCTGGAAAATTGAGAGGATCATTGTGTAAAGCATATACAGGAATGTGTACCCGGACCCCTTTATCCACTTTCAAGCCAGTCGGAAAAGTGTATTCTTCCATCACTTCCCTCGTGAGATTTCTGAGCCCAGGATGAAGGCGCATAGCCTCGTCTATGCAAGCGTTCAAATATGGTAGCTCAGAGAGACAGTCGTAATTAAGCTTGTTGTTGTATTTTTTCAAGTACGCATCCACTTCTTGTATAGCCTTCGCCTGAGAATATTCGTGTTTTGCCAACTCGTATAACGTATATGTCAGAGTTATGGACGATGTATCAAAACCAGCTGCAAAAAATACAACACATTGCGCCACACACAACTCATCGTCGGCGTTCAAAGTAATTTTCTTCGAACCACCTGTTTTCATATTCTCAATACTATCGCCTGTTAATGTTTTATTGTTTTCATTCAGTTTATTGAGAAGCAGATCTACGAAATCATTTCTTGATGTCGATTTGTACTGACGATTTTCATAAATACCTAATAGTAATTTGGAGAAGAAATCCTTTAACTCGTCTGGAAATACTTTAAATCCTAGGCCATAAAATAACCGGGGCCACACAGATCGAGATACAATCTTGAAGCCTCTGAACCATGAACTGTCAAACACCATCTCTCCCATAATTTTAAACGGATTATTTTCCTGACCCTTTGACATTGTGTTGGCCTCGACGCCAAATATGCACGAGCAAATACAATCCATTGTAAAACGAGCCGTTAGGGATTTCACTTCCAGTACATTGGATCCATTAGAGGCAGCATTTTCATCCTCAAGCAAATCGGTAAATGTTCGAGCACATTTCTCAATTAAGTAGAACATATTCTTCATTTTTGCTCCCGAAAATAAAGGAGTAAAATTTTGCCGCAAAATCCTCCATTGGTCGCCGTGAGTAAAGAATATACTTCTTGTAAAAAACTCATTTTTGACGTAAGGAGACACTTCCCTGCCGTTAAAGTAATAGTAATCCTTAGTCATAACAAGCTTGATAAGCTCGGGATCCTTGACCACAAGTACAGGCTCAGTACCGAAGTACGCTCCGAAGTATCGCTCATTGGCAAATGTATCATATAGTTTTTTAACAACATCTCCGACGTTATTCTTCAGTAAGATGTATTCTCCATAATTGCCCAAAAGTAGAGATGGCTCCAAATGAGGGACATTTTTCTTCTTCCAATAATTATATTTCCTCTTTATAAAATAGTATAACACTGACAAAAGTAATGACAGCACGATTATGAGATAAGACACAAGCATGGTTATGTCTCTAGCTCACCTTATACCGAACTGTGTAGGGAACGGAATCTAAGCCCAGAAAAATATTAATGTTTCTGTTAAAAGCGTATGATATCACAACGTGACCTCATTTTGAAGTAGATGTGAATGACGCTTGTTTTTTCATATGTTGCTTCGCTCGATTATATAAGGACAGCTAAAGATAAAGCACAAAGTACTTGGTCAGGCACCTAGATTTAACCATGAGTTATGCTCTAGAATTTTACATCTAGCTTGTCATGTTTGTATGTAGAATATCCCAATGATATAAAACGATACGCAAAAACATAGAAAAAAAGTTATCTGCGAATAACATTTTTGGCGGTTTACACTATCAACAGTAGTTGCTTTGAAATCTGCAAACAAGTATTATTCAACGAGCAATTCAGTATGGTAGAGCTGGTCCACCAGGTTAAGGTCGCTCAGCGAGCTATAGGGAGAACTATGCACGGATTCTCTCTGAGGTTCTCTATCGGATGTATTCGGACAAGATTCGCAACGAAATCTTGTCTGAATACATCCGATAGAGAACCATAGTCAACGACATAGCTCAAAGAATTAGAAAGCTGAAGTGGCAGTGGTTCGGCCATATCTAGGGAAGAACCAACAACCGCTGGGGTAAACGTGTTCTTCAGTGGAGACCTAGACTCGGCAAACGTAGTGTAGGACGCCCTCCGACCAGGTGGGATGACGATCTGTGAAGCTGATCTGACTGCTGGCAGATGCTGGATCCGGCAGGCTGAAGACAGGGCGCTCTGGCACTCATTAGGGGAGGCCTATGTCTAGCAGTGGACTAGTGTGGGCTGTTGATTGATTGATTGAATATAGAACGGATTTCTACAATCAAAACAGATCTCATAAACAAATATAATAAATTATCACGCCTTCCCACAAGGGTTCCCGAAGGGGGAGGCAGATGTATCTTTTAGCTTTGCGATGGTCTATCGTGAAGTGTGAGCTCGTTCATTGTCGTGGAGACGCATTTGGCAAGGGCGAATGACCAGTCTTGATTGTTGAATGCTTGCTTTTCCATTATTGTTTTCAATTCTTGACTATAGCCGTCACTGTTGTGCCATCCTGTAGAAGCTGTCATGTATGACACTGGCACTGGTCCACCATACAGTCACCATCATCGTCCTTTGAGGATGAGTAATCCTTTTTCACCGCACTGATTAGGTGCTGTTACCGGGTCCACCCACTGAGATGAACGCTTACGGTTGTCGTACAGGATCCACTTTTAGTCATAGGTAACGATATAAAATTCTCTCGTTTCTATACCGATTTGACGCGTAAGTATCGGCGTTGGTCGTTTAGTTCATGTGGCATCCACTTATCTAGCTTTTTTATCTTTCCGAATTAACTCCCTTGGAGTTAGTGACAAAACAACATTGAAGCACACCAGGAAAAAGCCGAAGGAATTTGAAATTAAAATAACACGGCTTTTGAATAAAACTTAATTGAATTTAGAATTGCGCGCCAATCCACAGATAATTAAATCTGAAAATGCTGGTTATAGAATCTCGAATCGGCATAGGTAAAGACCTATTCTGCCGTGCTTTAGCTAGAAAAGGGTTAAGCCTGACTAGTCAATTTTGAGATATCGTCAAAAAACGTGGGAATTGATGTCTTTAAAAATCTATTCAAGATGGAGTAAAGATTCTTAGAGACATAGTTAGCTAATATTTAACTCTACCTTATAGAATAGTTTCCATCCTAAAATATTGTCTTTATAATACCTAAAAACCTATTTTTTCTTATTTAACTAAGCATTTCACTCGTAATGTTAAACTTATTATGACTCTAAAACAGGGTTAACCATACCCTAACCAACTTTTGGCGTAGTATTTTGATGGAAATGTCACTATCAATAATTTACTGCAAAGTTATTCAACAATGCTTAGTTATAAATAAGTTATCCACCGATAACTCATTTATAACTAAGGAAATGGGCATCATAATACAGAATAGGATAACGACAAAAGTATTTTAACCTTTATTGACGTAAGTAAAGGCAATACTTTTTTTTAATGACTTGTATTTATGCAATATTACTTAACTAAAAAAAGGTTATGTAAGTATCACTCGTGGTTTAACCCTTTTACAGCTTAGCTAAGTGGAATGATTAGTCGAGGAAAAAAAATATTTTGCCATAAAGTCGTAATATTTTGCCATCTAAATTAAAGTAAAGAACAAAATTTACTTAACCATATGCACAGATCAATAGCTAACTTCGTATGTTTAAAAGTAAGTCTGTTAAAGAAACATGGAAGTAGGCAGGTAATTAAAATAAAATTCTATACCTGAAAAATTGGAAATAAAATAAGTACTTTTAAAATGAAATTAAAATTCCCTCGTTAGGCTAACTATTTAAATGTAATGAAATTAAAATGAGATCAACATAATCTCACAACAGCGCTTAAAATACTTTGTGATACACTGTCGACACATATATGTACATAAGTAAAAATAATGCATGGAAATTATAAAATATCAACAATAAATCACAATCTTATTGACAATAGAATATGTGCCATATTGGCATGCAGTTAGCAATCTCTCTGGTTTAAAGGTTTTTACTCTTATATAGTTATCTGGCCGAGGCAATGTTTCATAATATTTTTTATACCACATGGGTGTCAAACAAGCATGCGGTCCGCCTGATGGTTAGCGGCCACCTATGAAAGCTTGCAACACCAGGGGTATTGCCCACGCGCTGCCGACCCTGCAGGAATCTTTTCACACCTTTCATGAATAACTCTATACTGTAATCTATAGAGAAAACCTCAACGGAAGCTCATTCTGCCTGAGCATTCGCGGAAGGAAACTCATTTGACACCGCGCAGTAAGAGACCTTTATGGTTCCAATGTATGGGAATGAATTATCCGTCGATGGCGAGAGGTGTGGGGGTAGAAGGTAGAAGTGGGCATCATATCACGTCGAACAATTCTTCAGAACACTCCGTTATACAAGTGGTAGAAAACACACAGGGAGGCAAAGTCTCTCCTCAGACTTAGTGGTTCCAAGCCGCTTGTCAGCATGGGATCATCGACAATCCTAGCTGCGCGATTCTGTACCGCGTCAAAAGGCACTAGCTAGTATCCTGAGGCTCTAGCCCACATGTGGCAGCAGTACTCCATATGTGGCTGAACTTGCGACTTATAAAGTTGTAGCCTTTGGTGCGGTGTAAAGTTCTGCTTAGCTCTGTTGACCACACCGAGCTTCCTGGACGGCTACTTAGCCTTGTCCTCTAAATGACCACGGAACTGAACCTCACTAGAAATGTCAATAAGGATCCCAATGCTCTCCTAGATGTTAAGGGGAGTGTTCTGGAATTGTAATACCATAGCAAATGGAAGTGTTTTTGGAGGTGTCCCCGCAAACTTGTTTCTTAGTGAGGTTGAAGTGGACTAGGTTTAATCGGAGACATGACAGACACTGACCCCAATCGAAGACACTACAAAGTGTACTCTAGAATTCAGAGACAAATTGATCGCGAATTTCCTCCATAGTGGAACGAGGGAGATTAGCATAGCCCGTGTAGTAAGTGTCACCAGTACTTTCGTCTGCATATCAGTGCATTCCTTCAATAGAAAGCATGTCTTTGATATGCAGAAGAAATATAGTTCAGGGACAGCATAGAGCCTTGCGGGACGCCAGCATTAATGTCAATGCTATCGAAGCAGAGATCGTCAACGACGGCTCTTATGCATCAACTGGACAAAAGGTTGGCTACCCATTTGCATTATAGATTTGGCGTAACAACTTCCACCTCAACTTTGTTGATAAAAAAAAATGACCTGCCAGTTGCCTCAAAACTTCAGTAGGTCATGCTCATTCTAAAAGTATACAATTAGCATGTAAAATCCCTCCGGGAAATAACTTTTTTAATTAAAGTAACACAATATTATAACATTTTAATTTAACAGAAGTTAAATTAAAATTAACAATATTTACAAACTGTTGTTCTGTACTGTTCAGTACAGAATACTAACTACTTACAGATAAAATATTTGTCCCAAATCAGTATCCCGAGGCAACGTGCCAAGAAGACTAGCAGCATTGCCACGCTGGATAGCAATGCTGATTCTCTGAGCGAGATATGTTCCAGCCCGCCTGTCACGAGAGGTCTCGACTAGACGGCGTGAGACCTCTTCAAAAAGATGGTGAGCCTCAGGATCCCAAGGCCCCAAGTGCATTATAGGCCAATTAATTTATTTTAATATTTCTTCAAATTATCTCTCTCACTATCTCACCTAATCTCTTTTGATGACTTTGATGGGTATAATTCACTACTCATTATTAAAAAAAAATACCGGTTTAGTGGAGAAGTGGCATACACTCCTTTTGAAAATATAAGTACATGAATTTTAAAGGGAGGTTCCACTAGCACCGGTATTTATTTAAATAATGAGGAATAAAAGCCGTATAGATCGGACATACATAACTCGTGCGTTGCATTTTACTGCAGTTTACTTTGTTCTAGCTTAGGAATGAGGCTTAACCCTTCTTTTACCAAGGATTCTTCCGAAATATTAATTGGTATTACTTGATTTAAAAAGGGTTAAGCGATCTTAACCTATTTATAGTTACGTTTTTTATGTTAACTTGTTTATAGTTTAGTTTTGTACGCCAATTTGCTCACACTTTACTTACTTTTAGTAGAGTTAATAAACCTTAACTTTAATTAAGTTAAGCATAAATAGATAACTTTATTTTTACTAAGCAAATTATATAAAAAAATATTTGGTCTTCCTAGGGTTAGGATACTTTTGCCCTCTTTTAGACTAGTTTCGTGGGTTAGCTGGTTTTTAGTTAAGAAAATTATAAAAAATGTGTCACTTAACTGTTTACTAAGTATCTGTATCTCTTTTATGGATAATGATAGAGCTTTGGTTCCTAGATCAAAATGTAGAGAATTTTGCGGTGGTAAAATTTGCATCATTACCTAAAAAACGACCATATAAGGATTAACCCTTTTCTAGCTTAAGTACGGCAGTATTATACATCTGCCTATCAGGATTTGAAACATGCAAAACATACCATTGAAATTATTTATGATCCCAGTTCATTAAATTATATAGAAACAATATTCACAAGGGCAGTTGAAACTAACTACCTACTTACAGATAACATATTTGACCCTTATATATTATTTATTCTAAAATCATAAACTTTTCGACTATATGTATGAATGACCTTTTTTTATAATTGACTAGCTTCTTTCGTTCTAGCGACACGACTATAACAAAACTAGGTACCTAAATACACTGTTTCTGGGACTGGTTCGCAACGCAAAGATTGCAAGTTCGAATCCCGACTGCGAGTAATGAGTGTTTTTCTGAAATTTAGACAATTTATAAAATGGGCGAGCTTTATACCACGAGCTTTACGGTGAAGGAAAACATCGAGAGGCAACCTGCAAACGTTTGAGAAGCAATTTAAAGGCGTATGTATAGTCGTGCATGAGTAACGGCGATGGACTCGTCATTTGTCACGTTGGCACCTAAAATATATCTCTGGCGGAAAGTGGGTGTATGGGTAATACCTATACACCTCTGCCTACCCCTCCGGGGACCCTCTAGGGAAAGCGTGAGGCTATATTATTATTATTTATAATATATCCTCACGCCGTCTTCGAGCTGTGTCCCCCCTACCCTCACATGACCCCCATTTTTTGCTGTAATATATTTTGGGTGCCAATGGGACAGATATCGAATCCATCGTCGTTTCTCAATCATAATTATACATACCTACGTCTTTGAATTTCTTCTCAAATTATCCTCTTGATGTAATTATGTTATGCTTCACCGCAAAGGTGACAGGTAGTGTGACAAACCAATCAACTCAACCAGAAAGAAAAATTTTTATTGAAATACAACAACCAGAATCACAAAAAAACCCTGTGTACCGTTCTGAATATCGGACGGTCTTCAAAACGGTACTCACCAAGGAATGGCTGTAACACAATTCAAACCACTGATGTCAACTTTCCATAGACGGCGGTGATTTCTAATGCCAAGCGGGAGAGGAGCATAACAATTTTCTTTCACGTTACATAATGGTCTCTAATCTAATCAGACTGAATTTTGCTATGAGCAAAATTTGTAAAGAATTTTATCAGTAGATACATTTCTTACTAAGCTTGATAAATGATTTGTCACATGTCTAATATCAAATCGCCTATGTCACGCAAGCTGTTTGATGTCCGTTTGATCTGGGATCTCGAGAATGGAATCTTCTAAATCTAAAAAATGCTCGATCAATGCTGGCTAAACTCGAATAACATGCCCGAGAATGCTTCATACGGTAAGTATTAAGCATTTTTCGGGCACTTTTAATCTAAAAAAATTGATGTCAAAACCAAAATCAATCGCAGAAATATTTTATTCATCTAAAAGAATACAGGCAACACATATTGAAGTCATATACATATTAATTATAAAATTACCGTTAAAAGTTACTAAGCTGTTGTGGTTCTAGTCTGGATGAGTGTTTTTTTAGCTCGTTCTAGGCGATCGCATAGATGACAGAATAGTAGTAATTTACTCGTTCGAATCCGGATTTAGTGACCTAGATATGAAGAAATTGAAGATGTACATAATGTTGATTCAGTAATTTTCTAATCCACCTAATGTGTACGTGGTACAAATTTTAAGGGCATTGTGCCTTTTGGTTGGGTGACTACTATGACCCTAGGTTCTATTTCTATAGTACTTGGCGTGGTCTCGTGGGCTCTCACGTTGAATTTTGAGAAGATCGTGATCAAGCCAGCCATTAAAATCATTTTTGCCAACCGCGCGCCTGAAACAAATAAATATGTTCACCATTATATTCCATACATACAACATAACGCCGAGTCCCTAAAGAGGTAGGCAGAGAGTAGGCACTAGTCACAATCATATTTCAAATGTAGGTAGCAGGCTGCCTATCTGCTTACAACCTCTATAGGAAAATTAAGTCAATTAACGTTGCTTCCGAGCAGAGCTCCCGTTAAGAATTGGGATAATATCCCTGTATTTAAAAAATGATACAATATATATATATATATATATTTTTTATACCACAAGAGTGGCAAACAAGCATACGGCCCACCTGATGGGAAACGGTTACCGTAGCCTAGTTACGCTCACGATACCACGCCAGGTATCACGTGCGCGTTGCCACTCTGTGTTCGGAGAGTTATAGTGAGTTATTATTTTGAGAGACTTACTACACACATCGCCTAATGATATTATAATATCGATAAAGATAAAGAGACATTGTAAATCCTTACCAATACAGTATCTGTGCCCTTCCCCAAAAGGCATGTATGTATATGGTGTTATATTATTCTTCTCTTCATCTAAGAAGCGCTCGGGGCGGTATTTTCCTGGTTCAGGAAAGTGTACAGGATCATTGTGTAAAGCATAAACAGGAATATGGACGCGCACCCCTTTATCTACCTTTAAGCCTGTGGGAAAAGTATACCCTTCCATTACCTCCCTGGTGAGGTTACTGAACAGAGGATGAAGGCGCATAGCCTCGTCTATGCAAGCGTCCAAATATGGTAGCTCAGTAGTACAGTTATAATTAAGCTCATTGTTGTATTTCAGCAAAAACTTATCCACTTCTTCAATAGCCTTCGCCTGAGCGTCCTCATGTTTTGCCAACTCGTATAATGTAAATGTCAGTGTTGTGGATGACGTATCAAAACCAGCTGCGAACAATGCCACACAATGCGCCACACACAACTCATCATCCGCGTACAAACTAAATTTCTCCGAACCTCCTGTTTTCATATTCTCAATACTATCACCTGTTAACATTTTATTGTTTTCGTTAATTTTACTGAGAAGAAGATCTACGAAATCGTTTCTGGACGTAGCCTTGTACTGACGATTTTCATAAATACCTAATAGTAGCTTAGAAAAGAAGACTTTTAACTCGTCGGGAAATAATTTGAATCCTAAGCCGTAAAATATTCTTGGCCAAACTGATCGAGTAATATTTTTTACGCCTGTATACCAAGAGCTATCAAATACCATATCTCCCATGATTTTGAATGGATTATTCTCCTGACCCTTTGACATTGTGTTAGCCTCGATGCCAAATATGCACGAGCAAATACAATCCATTGTAAAGCGAGCCATTATGGATTTCACTTCCAGTACATTTGATCCATTAGAGGCAGCAATTTCATCCTCAAGCAAATCGACAAATGTTAGAGCACATTTATCAATTAAGTAGAACATATTCTTCATTTTTGCTCCCGAAAATAAAGGAGTCAAATTTTGCCGCAGTATTCTCCATTTATCGCCGTGAGTGAAGAATATATTCCTTGTAAAAAATTCATTTTCGACGTAAGGGGACACTTCCCTGCCATTAAAGTAATAATAATCCTTTACCATGATAAGCTTGATAAGCTCGGGATCCTTGACCACAAGTACAGGCTCAGTACCGAAGTACGCACCGAAGTATCGTTCATCGGCGAATGAATCATATAATTTCTTAACAACACTTCCAACGTGATTCTTCAGTAAGATGTAGTCGCCATAGTTGCCCAGAACTAGAGATGGCTCCAAATGAGGGACATTTTTCTTCTTCCAATAATTATATTTCCTCGTTATAAAATAGTATAACACTAACAAAAGTAATAACAGCACGGATATGAGATAAGTCACAATCATGGTTGTGTCTCTAGCTCATCTTATACCGAACTGTGCAGAAAACGTTATCTAAGGCCAGAAATATATTAATCTTTTTGTAAAAAGCGTATGATATCACAATGTGATCTCATATCGGAGTAGATGTGAGTGAAGTTTGTTTTTACATGGGTTAAAGTAAAAAATACAAAAAAATGAGTTGATAGGGACGGCTAAAGATGAAGCAAAAAATACTTGGACCGGCACCTAGGTTTAACCATGAGTTAATCTGTCGAATTTTCCATCCGACTAGTCTTGTTTGAATTTAAAATATATAATAATATTTAAAATATCCCAATGATATTAACCAATAAGCAAAAACGCGTTTTTTATTGAGCATAACTTACAAAAACATATGGGACAGGAACGTCAAGAGTACTCGAAACTGGCGAGCATGTATGAAGAGACTGATAAATGTGGACGAAGCGAAAGAGGTATGTAGGTAAGTCTAACGAGAACTGGTGCTCTACTCTCTCTGCCTACCCCGTTAGGGACTCGGCGTGATGATATGTATCTACAAATACATTCAAAAATAAGTTATCTGCGAATAAATTTGTGCCGGTTTTAGATTATCAAATTAGACAATCTAGTAGGTAGTTGCTGTCCTTGAAATCTGCAAACAAGTTTTACAACGAGCAATTTAGTACGGATTTCAATAAACAAATCAGCTCTCAAAACAGATAGTCGTATTAGCCATCCGTAGGGTAACAATCCTGGCAATACGAAGAGCCATTAGGTAGAATTCGGTCACCACCGACCGGCCAGACCGTTTGCTTGCAAATTAGCTTAGGCGAAATTAATGTCAAAGGCATTCTCTACTAGTCATCATCATCAGCCCACTCTAGTCCATTGCTGGACATAGGCCTCCCCTAATGAGCGCCATAGCGCCCTGTCTTCAGCTTGCCGCATCCAGCATCTGCCAGCAGTCCTTCGCAAATCGTAATCCCACCTGGTCGGAGGGCGTCCTACACTACGTTTGCCTAGTCGTGGTCTCCACTGAAGAACACGTTTACCCCCGCGGTTGTCGGTTCTTCGCGAGATATGGCCGACCACTGCCACTTCAGCTTGCTAATTCTTTGAGCTATGTCGATAACTTTGGTTGTCTGTCGGATGTGTTCGTTGCGAATCTTATCCTTCAGAGAGACTCCGAGCATAGCTCTCTCCATAGCTCGCTGAACGACCTTAAACTGGTGGACCAGCCCTATCGTTAGTGTCCACGTCTCAGCTTCGTAGGTCATGACGGGTAGGACGCACTGATTGAAAACTTTAGTTTTCAAGCATTGCGGTATGGATGACGAGAAGACTCGACGTAGTTTCCCAAACGCTGCCCAGCCCAGCTGGATCCTCCTCTTGGCCTCGTTCTCAAAATTGTTTTTACCCAACTGCAGAATCTGCCCAAGGTACGTGTACTCGGAAACAATTTCAAGAAGGTGGCCATGTACGACAACATGCCGAGACCGATGCGTCGCGAGGCTGCAGCTAGGCCGTCCAGCATCCGGTTTAGCTCCTCCAGCGATTCCGCCATTAGGACTATGTCATCAGCGAATCGCAGGTGTGAGATGTAATCACCGTTTATGTTGATGCCCTTACCTTTCCAGTCCAGCGTCTTAAAAACATCTTGCAACGCGCTCGTGAACAGTTTCGGGGATATCACATCCCCCTGTCTCACTCCTCTGCGAAATTGGTTGGGCTTAGACTGCTGGCCCTGTACTTGGACACTCATGGTAGCGGCGTCATAGAGGCATCTCAACACCTCGATATAACGATAGTCCACTTGGCACCGCTGTAAGGATTCCAGAACAGCCCAGGTTTCGACAGAGTCAAAGGACTTCTCATAGTCCACAAAGGCCAGACACAGGGGCAGATTATACTCTTCGGACTTCTGTATAATATGCCTCACTGTGTGAATGTGGTCTATGGTGCTATATCCTCCGCGAAACCCGGCCTGTTCCGGTGGCTGAAACTCGTCAAGTCTCCTGGCGAGACGATTCGTGATCACTCGTGAGAACAGCTTATAGACGTGGCTCAGGAGTGTGATGGGTCTGTAATTCTTAAGAAGGGTTTTATCTCCCTTCTTAAAGAAGAGCACAACCAAACTCTCACTCCACGCCCTTGGAGTTCTCCCACTGTGAAGGACGGTATTGAAAAGCTTCTGAAGCTTCTGTATAGGGGCTCCTCCTGCCTTCAGAAGCTCTGAAGTAATTCCGTCCTCACCGGGGGCTTTTCCATTTTTAAGCTGCCTCAGAGCGAACACGATCTCGTCTTGACTGATGTCCGGCAGTTCGTCGGTATAGTGGCGTGTCAGGGTGGCTCTAGAATCATGGTCGTCTCGTCGCGAATGAGGGGCATGTGCAGCGTACAATCGGCCGTAGAAATCCTCTATCTCTGCAGAGATCTCCGGCTTCGACACTACGATCATCCCGTCCTGCGTTCTAAGCTTCGTCAGGTGGCTCCTGCCAAGCTGCTGAGTGAATACTTTGCACCCTCGGTTTCGCTCTATCGCCTCTTCAATGAGGCGAGTGTTGGAGCTCCGAAGGTCACGCCGTACCATCTTCGCAATTTGCTTATTCAGGTCTGACCTTTCTGACGAAGTTGATTGGGTGGTTTCCCGTCTTTTTGTCATAAGCCCGAGTCTCATCCGATAGTTTGGACTTCTTGCCCGTACGACGCTGTTGGCAAAACTTGATGCCCTCGCCTCTCAACGTTTCGACCAGATTGTGTAGGGCCTCGGCAACGTCATCAGTGGGTTCCAAGGCAACAAATCTATCCCCGAGAAGCTGCTGAAATTTCTCGGTGCCCGCCATGATTTGGATTGGGTTTTGGGCGGGGGATGAGCTGGAACCCCTAGGAGTGACCCCCAGGGGTCCTCCTACAAGGGTGCTAGCCCATCACCTACTTTGTTCACTTTTTCCGAGTGAGCAATTCGGCGTTGGTCTTGGGAGTAGCGCAGGTCGCGTAGATCCCCAAGGCAAGTCCGGTGCACTATCCTGCTAGAGGTTGCCGCCTGCTATTGGTCTGGTTCCTTCAGAAACAGACGTTCCGGGTGCACTACACTTTCCCACCTTCCCAATTCCCATTCCTTTCCCTATTCCGAGGTGGGGTTGCTTCGGCGACCTCCGCCTCAGCGGAGGCGGGCTGCAGAGATAAGGGCTGGGTTTCGGCCTGGCCCGAGGTCTCTGAGCCCTATCGGTAGACTGTGGGGAAACGGGCTGGAGGCTTCGGTCACCGGCTCGTAGCGGCGGAAACGAGTCCTCTGCTGCGGCCCCGCGGTTTACGACGTCGCAACCTGGAAACAGGCGAGGCGGCGTGCAGGCGGCTCGGGCACTCGGTGCAAGCTCCACGTCATGTGGAGCGAGCCATGTCCTTTGAGGCTGTTTCTTAAAGATGGAATTCTTAAGGAAGGAAGGAATTTAAGAACAGCCCCTCTTTCTCTAGGAAGTTGACAAGCATTTGCCCCCTGTGATTCCTAACTCCATGCGAGCCTATTCGGGATTCGTTGCCACTCTGGGTTCCCACCTTGCCGTTAACAACTTTGAAGTGAGCGTGGTGTTGTGTAAGACTTTGGATATGTCTTCATACATATCCTCCACTTCATCATCCGAGTGTGTCGAGGTCGGTGCGTAAACCTGTATGACCTTCATGCTATATCGTTGGGATAGCCGAAGGATCAGGTACGCTACCCTGGTCGACACACTGGAGATTTCTTGGACGTTGTTAGAGAGGGCCCTATTGACGAGGAAACCTACGCCACCCTGGGATGTTTTATTACCCTCACAAAAGTAGAGAAGATGGCCCGAGTCTAGGGTTACGGTGTCCTCCCCCTCACTACGGACTTCACATAACCCCAGAATGTGCCATTTAATGTTCTCTAACTCCACTTCCAACTGCGCTAGATGATGGTCAAGCCTCAGAGTACGTCCGTTAAACGTTGCCAGGGTCAGATTTGAGTGGTAGCCTGAGGTAGCCCGGTGATTTTTAGCACCCCCTGCCCCGCCGTTACCGTGGCCGCTACCATGGCCGGGAATATCGAGGCGGCCGGGAACTAGGGGCCATTTCCTTTCTCCTTTTGTCATTGGAGGGTAATGCCCATAACCCCCACGCTGGGCATGCGGGTTGGGGATCGCAGTTTGGTTGTAGATTTGTTCTACGAGGGGCGCTGCTGCCCGCCTCCCGGTGTATTTCCCTTAGTCGCCTCGTACGACACCCACGGGAAGAGTTGGGTTGGTGCTATTCTAAGCCGACACCACACAACACATCTACTAGTCAACCTTACCTTATCAAGTAACTTTTTTTAAATTTAACATTGAAATATTATGCCTCAGAATGAAAAATTCTCACCCTATCAGCCGATTTAACTTAATATGAAAACTTACTTTTGTACTTCCTGTAAAATCTAATATTTTTTCATCCTTCCATACCACTAATGTGAAATAACTTCTCTAGTTCATGTGTAACCTTTTCTAAAAAAGTATTCTTTCTAAACAACTTAAATAGATTCCGGGTACCCTGACTAAACTAAATCCTAAAGATCCCATAGCACTGATATTGACTGAATAGCTATTTAATTTGTCTCGTTGCCATATAATAAAAAAAAACTACTTAAAAAATTTGTGGCGATAAAATAAACACTGCAAAACTCAAATCAAAAGCAAGTTGCATTGCTACCTACCTAACTAAAATTAATTACAAAAGGATAACCTCCTGAAAGTTGATTCTAATAACATGTGAACATTTAGATAAAGGTGTTTGTTATTAAAGTATCGACTATAAAAATATGATTGTTTAGGTTATTAAAAGTTTATTTTGGAATTTTAACTAGCTCAGCTGAAAAAGATTTAACGAAGATGTCTATATTAACAAATATTGTTCGCTCACCTTTAAACCAGCTAAGGTGTATAGTTAACAAAAGTAATATGTGAGTACTTACATTAGTAATTCTAGGTTCTTGGCATATCGACTTCTGTGTGTCGGTATTGCTCGGGTGCGGAGGCTTGAATCCCGGTTACTAAATAAAAGGCAGATTGAAACAATGCCATGTAGTTTATCAACATTTTTTTTTATTATTAGAAACTAGTGTTTTGTTGATTCCAAGTTGTGACTTCATCATTCACTGTGAGTAATTTCCACATATGCTATTGGATTGTATTTTACAATCCTAGAAGCCCCTTTGTTCATTCTTGCTGTAATAAATTTCAAGGAAAGTCTAGAGTATTTGAAACTGGAGAGCATGACTGTTGAGGCTGATGAATGTTGGTGAAGCAAAAGGCTAGAATGAATTGGCGCTCTACTCTCTCTGCCTACCTAGATGTGAATAGGTATGTATGTATGTTTGTCTTTCATTTGGTGAATTGTATGTGTTAAGAACAAATAAAAATATACACTTATTGTTTTAATACAGAAATACAATAACAAGCTCATCAAATTCACAATCTGTCACTTCAGCAAGTTTCATTAAGAAAGATGATAATAAAAACAGTACAATAGACACTGAAGACGTTGATTTTTTCTCAAAAAAAATGCAAGAATGGTGGGACCCAAATGGACCATTCAAAGCACTGCACTCAATGAATATCATTAGGTTAGTATTAAGTATCAGATTACTTTAACTCTTAGTCTATGAATCTAAAAACTAAAGACAGGCCTACTTTCCTTCGCCTTCTGGCAAAGAACTACAGATTCTGATACACATTTTTAAGACATATTACAAATTCAGGAGAACATTTTTGATTTTTGATAGAAAGATTGATAAATACAATCTTTATAATTAGAGCTGTTGTGGCCGTCTGGTTCGAGTAGTTGTCTGCAATACAAATATTTCATGTTGGAATCCCAACTGTACCAATGAGTTAGTCTGAATTTTAGAGGAAACCTGCATATGCTCATCAACCTGCAAGAAATTCAGAGACATGTATGTATAGTTGTGCTTGAGTAAAGGCGATGGACTCACCAGCTGTCACCTAATTTGCACCTGAGATATGTCTTCCGTGGAAAGAGTGGTAGGAAGGCTTTTAATTAATTAAAATGTTTTTCTTAGAAAACATTACTCACTTCAGCATAGTCTATTGACACCATTTTATTGCGTGAAGAAATTATTTTAATGACCTAATAAAATCATCTAAAAATTACTATGAAGAGATTTTTAGGACTTTCTATTTTATTGAATACCAGATAATACTCTGCTTAGGAGATTCAGAATTCTAATCTGGTTCTGGTCTTACATCACCTGTACTATTTTTTCAGGATACCATTCATAAGAGATGGCATAGTAGACACTGTACCGGAAGAAAGAAGTCTGAAACCCCTGAAAGATAAGAGAATATTAGATGTTGGCTGTGGAGGTGGAATCCTTTCAGAGGTGACAACTTAAAAACCCACTGTTACATCACTTGTTTCTTTCATTCCCATTAATAATCATCTGATACATGCTGACCCATTACTCTTAAGATTACCAGAAGTTACTTTTCCTTTTTATACATATAATGATGCAGACTGCTCTAAGAATTCCTTGTATTTAGTTCATAATTCTGGAGCTCATTGCTCATCAGTTGTCAGGGCTTCTGACCTACTATGTATCACAATTTTATCTAGATATTTATCAACACTATGACATGACAAATTAATATGTTGACTTATCATTAAAATGTTTGTCTTATATGGCAGCAATCATAGTTCCTTACTCATACTATGGGGATTGCTCTCACCCTATAAATAAAAATAGATACAATTTGATGTTGAGGAGATCCTGCAATTTGAATAACAATAATCATATTTGTGATTAGTATTACCAATTATTTTTTCTGAACTAAGTGCAGTGATAAATGACACCACCTACAAATGTTTATTTGTATGAAGGACTAACCATCTATCACATGGGCAACTAAAATATATCTTGGGATAACTGGGTTTTACCACTGCCTCCCCCATCGGGGACCCTCATGTAAAGGCAAGATATAATTTCTTTTTATTTGGTAACATTGTGTCTGTCACAAAATATTACATAATTACGACATCCGCAGAAATGAAATGTTCCGATTTTTTTATTAGGAATTTGTAGCGGCAGGCTATAATATAGTTTATGGCTCTCTTGAACCACTCATTTAGGTCCATTTAGCTTAACAAAAGTCAATATATAGTATCAATCGTCGAGCGAGCAGCGTCGATCCACATACAAAATAATATCTGTGCATGTTATATTCCAGGGCCTGGCAAGGCTGGGCGCTCAGGTGACAGGGATCGACGCCAGCCAAGAGCTCATTGAATTAGCAAATAGCCACAAAGTAAAGGATCTCAAAATTAAGGATAACCAGCCTACATATATACATACGACAGTTGAGGTAAGCTACCATCATGTATAATGTAAAAAGTGAGTAAGGAATCTGCATGATAGGTCCTCTATGAGCCACATGAGATCAAGAGCACAAGCACAAGCCTCTAGTCTAAGTACTACCAATATAATAAAATATCATATGTTACAGACTGAGTAGGGTGCAGTACATATTTACAGCACAATAGATACAGATTGCTGTCTACCAGACAAGTCTTTTATTGTAGACTACTGTAAACATTACTCACTGCCCAGGAGTTGTCCGTGATTGTCCGTACGTTACAGTTCCATTCGGACAGATTTATTTTTATCGCCATATATTCCAGAGCTGTGCTGTTATTGGTGTCTCTGATGCATCTCCTTCCGTTGGCCTCTGACTGGTCCTCTGGTGGTGGACCTTTTCATTTCAACGACCTATTGTCGGGCCTACGTTGTTCCCCCATACGTGGGTACTATTGCTGTAACGTAAAAATATTGTTATTGTATATGCCTAATGATTTGTAAAGAGTAACCATGGAGTTTCTTTGCCGGTTCTTCTCCATGGAAACGACCAACCCGAACCGTGCACCTTCTTCGACGTTTTATAAGTGCCCACCTAGGTCTATGTGAAATAAAAAAAAAAAGATTTTGATAGATCGGTTTTATATATTTTAATTTAAGTTCATTCACATAACGGTGTACAATTGCAGGAGCACGCGGATCAATTCAAAGAGTACTACGACGGTGTGGTGGCTTCAGAAGTGATCGAACACGTAAACAATAAGGAGTTGTTCATCAAATCTTGCGTACGCACACTCAAGCCAGGCGGCCGGATATTCTTCACAACGCCCAACAGAACGCCTATTTCGAACATACTGTCCATATACGTAGCTGAATACTTACTGAAGATCATACCAAAAGGAACACATCAATACGAGAAGTTTATTACACCTACGGAGCTCACGTTTTTATTGGAGAGGAGTAAGTTGTTGCCATTTAATCTATTTTTAAATAAAAAATATTTTATCAAGAAATATTGTATGTTGCCAATATCATTGCATGTGCCACCTGCTGTAGTTTGTGCTGGCCGGGACAGTAGAATCTAGTCATAATACTGTGAATGATACCATTCAGCAGCTTGTGCCAGAAAAAAATATTCTGACAAAGGGATACATTTCTTGCCAGAAATACATACATATTACATACATATCATCACGCCTGGTCCCTAATGGGGTAGGCAGAGAGTATAGAGCGCCAGTTCTCTCTAGACTTACATACCTCTTTCGCTTCGTCCACATTCATCAGTCTCTTCATACATGCTCGTCGGTTTCGAGTATTCTTAACGTTCCCGTCCTTGAGCATCCGATCGATTTGATTCAGGTAGTTGGAACGTGGCCTTCCTCTGCCTCTTCTTGCACACACTTTTGCTTTGTATATCTGTTTCGTCAATCTTTCTTCACTCATCCTTTCTATGTGTCCAAACCAACGTAACATGCCTTTCTTCATCTTTACAATCACGCCCTCATTCATATGCTAGAAATATATTAAATAAATAAATTAATACCTTGGGACAATTCCACACAAATTGACCTAGTCCCAAATTAAGCAAAGCTTCTGTTATAGTAACTAGACAACGATATATTTGCTTATATAGATAGATATATACATAAATACATAGGACATCCAAGACTAAGGTACAAATACTCATGTTCATCACACAAATACCTGCTCTAACCACTAGACCAGACGGCCGTCAAGATATGTATAACAATATTGTTGAAGGACGTCGACAATATTTGGACGACGACACGATAGTTTAGTTAGTTTAGTTTGCGATGGCTAGTCTGTAGGCGATTAGATATGCGTATCCATACTAATATGTCGGTCCGCTAAGTTTTTAGGTGTAAACTGGTAAATCAATAAAGAATTACGGTCTGTCCCGTCCTGACTCAGCGTGGTGATGTATAGACCGATTTTCGAGCAACATAAGCTATTTAATAATTGGAAGTTGGAAATAGGAAACTTTCTGTCCTAGGTTTTCGTAACTAAACATCTGCTACAGCTGAAATTTACATTGAACATTGATATACATATGTGCATACATGAAATGTTGATGAAATTTGTTATGGAGTAGCCTGAGCTTCAATCACAAAGACTTGCGTCAAGGCAAAGTTTGTATGAACTAACTCGTACCGCTGAAGTGTGTCCCGAAGAACCCTTCCGCGGTAGGCGGGGAGAGTAAAGGGATTCTGTCTAGACTTACAGACCTTTTTCACTTAATTCACATTCATCAGCCTGTTCATACATGTTCGCTAGTTATCAATTATGTAGATACTACAAAAATACCTTTATTTATTTCAGGTGATTGTCAAGTTGAACTGACGTGTGGGCTAATGTATTATTTCTTATCGAACACTTGGGAGTTCGTACGGCCGCAGCACCTCATGTTTGCATTGCAAGCCGTCAAGCTTAAATAAATTGGCAATATTCATGTTAACAACAATTGTATTATCCTCTTATTCATACAAGATGATAGATCCGAATGAATGACATGACTGCAAGTTGTTCATTGTTTGCCGGTGTGATATATATATATATCACACCGTACATATACTTTATTTATACATTTAAGAAGTTATAAAATGTATCATCTATAGAAATGAGATGTGTTTTATATTATTTCAACTGTTATTTTTTAAGGGTAAGGTGAAGTGTAATACCGCCCTCTTTTCGCTCGAGACTTGTGATAGAGCGCAGTCGAGCGCATTCATTATCGCTGGCATACATGTAAATTATAAGTATTAATACTGTGTAATAAAGGTACTATTCAGCGCATTGCTATCACTAGTCAAAACTCCTTGGCTTTGCTTGTAAAGAAAAATGCGGAAAATTATTTAAGAAGTTTGAGTACTTGCAAAAACAGTATTCTTAAAAAGTAAATACCTATAAATGATTTCTCCTAAATAAGCATGGAGGATGATATTTGTAAGTAAATAAGTAGGTAGCTGTTATAGTGATAGGTAAGAACTACCTGTATTTAATAAAGTTTAGAAAAAGCTAGTCTTTTTCTTCTCCATTATCCTCCCGCCTTCTTTTTGTAGGTAGTACACCCACTTTCCGGCGGAGATATATTTTATGGTAGTCGGCTCCTGGCCTTTTTATATTACACGAATACCTACGTATAATTGTTCAGATTATATTAATTTCTACGTTATTTGCTTCATCTTTCAGGTTAATCCAGTGGTGGCCGTATGGTTCGAGCAGTTGCCTGCGACGCAAAGATCGCAAGTTCGAATCCCGACCGTACCAATGAGTTTTTCTGAACTTAAGTACAGTGATTAGTCACACCACGAGCTATACGGTGAAGGAAAACATCGAGAGGAAACCTGCATATATCTGAGAAGAAAATCAAAGGCGTATGTATAGTCGTGCTCGAGTAACGGCGATGGACTTGCCATCTGTCACGTTGGCACCTAATATACCTCTGACGGAAAGTGGGTGTGTGGGTATTACCTATACACCTCTGCTTACCCCTTCGGGGACCCTTGTGGGAAGGCGTGAGGATATATTACTATTAAAGCAAACGACCTCATAATTGTCGTGTGAACTTGTTTATATTTAAACTATAATAGTGTGCTTATAAATCCCAAAATAACCACTGTTTTATGAAGTAAATAGTTGTCCCGCCCAGCTTCGCTTGGGTGAAAAAAGCCACGGACCCAGTGGCGCCACATATCGGGTCCAATTGTGAATCTAGAACATTGTTGAATCCACCTAAATAAACAGAAAATTTCATTAAAATCGGTCCAGCCGGCTACGATTCTATAAAGGACATACAGACAAACAATATTTTATATATATATAGATGGCATACTAAAAATAATTCAAATAGGTTAACAAAAGGAATAAAAAAACATTATTTCATACAATATTTCGCTAAGCAACACTGACATTAGACATCTGCCATTGCTAAATATTTACTAATAAATGTTGTAATTTACAAAATTATAATATGCTGGGTTAAGAGGGATCCCGTCGAGCCGAGCAGGGCCAGTTATAAATGTGAACCGACCATGTCGTTGACCAAGCTCCTTAAGGCTCCCATTAAATTATTCAAGAAAGAAAATATCACTTTTGTTATCGTTCGAAGATATGATCTTGGATGTGAGTAATTTGGGTTTTATAATTAGGTACTTTATTTAGTTAAATTCCTATATGCTTTCCTCCCTTGGGTAGAGGCATTTTTATAAATATGTAAGCTTGTGAGGTTGTTTATTCTTATTTCATGTTAAAAACAGAACTTAATTGTCCCCTTAACCTTGTCAGATTTTGGATTTTTCCTACATTTTTTATCTTGGTATTTACCGCGTGATTTAAGTTTGCTAATTCAATATTGCAGCTTCAAACTCTGCTTAAAATCATCTGGTCAAAAAACTGTTAATAGCCATAAGCTACTAGGCAACCTGTTTAGACAGAGCTATTTAAAGAGTTTTAACCATTAATGATAGGTATATACTATTGGTAATATTTCTTATCGTTTTTTTAGGATAATTATTTGTAGTAGTTATTATGATTTAATAATGATAATATCCTAATGAAGGTGGCTGCCATCTCGGAAAATATAATTGATGTAAAAATTGGCTAGAAACACCAACCAATAACCTTGGTTTTTTTTTACATAGGTATTAACAAAAACTACCCTTTTTAGTACAATATAAAAAGTCTTGCTATTAAGGAATTAAATTCGCGACACCACACCTTTGCGGTAACATTTACATACATACATACATATAATCACGCCTCTTTCCCGTAGGGGTAGGCAGAGACCACTTCTTTCCACTTGCTACGATCCTTACATACTTCTTTCGCTACGTCCACTAACTTCCACTAACTTTAGGATAACTAAATAATCATAATCTTTACTTTACTACGACTAGTACTAAACAAATAAATACATTTTAGTTCTTGATGAAACACTGCAGTACATAGCTGTCAAGTCTTCTGCATCTATATCAGTGCTGAGGCAAAAAGTGTGGCACTTACTTGATCTGCCAGACTACTGCGAAGAAGTGATCATACTGAAATCCATGGGCGACATGGAGATACCCCTGACGCAACTGCGCAACGGCAACGACCCGCAACACCCGTACGTCTTAGAGGTGTGGTTGCCAGAGAAAAAAAATATGTGTAAGATTCTTTTAAATAGGTACCTAGCCTAATCTACATTTGAATTAGGTTTTTGCGTAGACCAATCATAAAGGGGCCTATTTAGGCCCAGATTAATAAAATCCTCCTAGCCAACACTCGGAAGCACACTTTAATTAATTGAAAACAGTTGTTTGAAACGAATTGAACTGTCCCTAAATTAATCTTTAAGAGAGGTAGGGCATAACGGGTTTCCCGTTCGAATTTGGAGCTGCCCAAGCGGGGCAGCAGCTCCATCTTACAGAAGCCCGTAGCCAAATAACACATTTTTGTATTGTGTTCCAACGTGGTGAATAAGGTTTCCATTAATGAGCTCCTTGGGGAGGGGAAGGATTGTTATATTGTGTAAGCAGCAGAGGAATTAGTCTCATTATGCTGCCAACACAGTATAACTCTCCAAACGCAGAGTGGCAACGCGCTGGTGTTACTTCGGTATCGTGAGCGTGAATAGGCTACGATAACCGTTTCCCATCTGATGGGCCGTATGCTTGTTTGCCACTCTTGTTGTATAAAAAAAAAGCTGTACCGTACCCTATGTACCTACCTATTAAGTTGTAGGTACCTCTGTTTACTATGGTAACTGGTCAATTATATTATATACATCCATATCTATGTAAGTAAAACTTAGAGGTGAAGATTCCTGCAGAGTCGGCGACGCGTGGCAATATTTTCCCCCAGCTTGAATAGATTCCGCCAACACGTCATGTCTTTTCATTTTGTACACAAGTATGTATAATATGTTATAAAAATATTTAATAGCTATATTTACATGCATAGCATCAACGACCGTACATAACATGCTTACAATGGGCCGCGGGGATGAGAAATCAGAATACTCTCTAAATACGAACGGCGCTTGCGAAGCCAATCATAACATCAACAACGACAAAGTTGGAGACGCGTTGTGTAAGTATTTCACATATTTCTTCATCTACAAATATTTTCTGCCGTTGTCTAGGTGGGATAATCTAGAGCCGTAGTGGCAGAGTAGTTCGAGTTGCCTGCAACTCAAAGACTGAAAGTGCGAATCCCTACTATACGAGTGTTTTTCTGAACTTAAGTGCAGTGTTTAGTCGCACCACGAGCTTTACGTAGAAGGAAAACATCGAAACCTGCATGCGTTTGACAAGAAATTCAAAGGCGTATGTATAGTAGTGCTGAGTAACTGACAGTGTAGGTATAATTAACGGCGATGGATTCCCCGTTACCGGATTGTATCTGTCACGTTGGCACCTAAAATATATCTCCGGCGGAAAGTGCGTGTGTGGGTACTACACACCTCTGCCTACGCCTTCGGGGATAGAAGTCTAGATACGCTTGAAATACAACTATCGTAAATTTTGCATCGTATGTTGCTATCAAGTAAAATATTGGTAAAAATAGTGCAGCGCTCCAAGCGCTATGTAAATGGAACTAAATTCTAAACATTTTTTTCTCATTTACTTTCAGCTCGGTCCACGATATCCAACGGGACCGTGCAACTGACCAATCATCGCGTGCCAGATAACAGAAAACCTTCAAGCTATGTATACAAAGCTGAATTTAAACAATCCGATCTATCTTGTCGAATCTCCACGTCGTCTGTGTTCAAGCTGAACGGAAGAAAGAGCCGCGACAACTTCATAAACATTTTGTTGAAAATTCAAAACGATTTATCTACACTTACAAATAAATTGACCGATTTGGAGAACAGGATTCTCGCATTAAAGTAAAGTGATATCTGCATAGTGTATAAAGTTAATAAAACAACTTATATATTTTTGTAATAACAATCATAATTTAATTTCATTTGACTTAACAATAGCGCATAGCAGCGTTGTCGAATATTACAAGTACATAAAACAATGATTTTATTTACACAAGTGTTACCAGTGTTATATATATATGTATAGACTAGTGGTCATAAATATATAATTCTTGATTACATACTATCTAAAAAAGCGAATATTGCCATCTCGAGTACTATTCTAATAAAGCTGGGCAAACCATCTTGCATAATCCCTTCACACAAGTTAAATGTATAATCCATAAAATGTACCAAAGGCCTCGTAGAATATTTACTTTACACCTAGAATAGACCATCTTTTGTGTTCCCTTCTATGTTTATTTAACCAATTTCATATTTAATTTCCGTTATAAAATAGTAACCATTTTGTCGAGAAATTTTAGATAAAAACTGTACAGATACAAAATCAGCATAGACCAGAAATACTTCATATTTATACACTGTTTTCTAAACGTTGAAATCTCGTTCTGAAACAGATAAGAAAACATTACATGGTGATATTCGATTAAGTTTACTACTACTGGTAGCCTGATACATCTCACTGCTGGGCAAAGGCCTCCCTCCATTATTCCCAAACGTGCCTGATCAATTCTAACACGCTAGTAAGCTTGTTTGAAATTATTAAATCCTACATTTTATTAGTTCAAATAATATTATGCTTAAGTGAATTTGATGTTATGCTGTCATGATGCAATTTTGCGATTTTTTTTGTGAGGTTGAAAAAAGGACATAGATGTAACCTTTGTCCCGAAAAAATGCTCTTGTGTGTTCATACATAGCCTTATTTAATTATTTGGCGAAACCTGCCGGACTAAGAATCAAAATCATATGTATGAAAATTGCATATTATGTTGAGAATATATTAAAACGTAGTCCCATACGATGTTGGCTAAAGCAGTAGAGCGCCATATGACTCGTAAGCCTCCACTTCCATCAATCACTTCATTCATACCCTACAACTGTAGATACATTTACAAAAACATGCATTATTGCTAGCGCGTGATAGTTTTGTAGATTCGTTTTGAACGAGAAAATAACAAAACTATTTTATAACAGCCTATATATTATATGCCTTCTTTATATTTTAAAGCGAATAGTGTTTTACTTTACCTGGCAACCAAAACCAATGCCCAAATATCTGGCTTGAGACATTAAGACCAATAAAACTTATTAATTTGTTAGAATAAGACCAAAGTAGCGCTCTTACGCTTTCACTCTACACCGGGTAAGCAGAATATGCATGGGCATTCTGCCTACCTGCTATATGTTGCGGGAGTTTGGGTTACGGCACACACTCCATCCACGCCTTTGTAAGAAATAATAAAATACTCACGCTGTATTCAAGTTGGTAGATGCTCTGCAAACAACACTTGGTCATGACAACGAAACCGCACATCTTGTCCTGAGTTCCGAGGGCATATTCTATGCTCCGGATAAGATCGTTCGTTTTGAGCACTAATAAAGCTTGTCTATCCACAGTTTCAAGACATTGCGTCACAAAGTGGAAGATATTTGGTAGTTCGTTTTGGAATGTCGATTTCTGCAACAAAATAATGATTAATAGGTACTTACCGTTTCGTGTATTATCAAATCCAATAAATCGATTGAAAACAAAATATTAGAAGTGCCAAATCAACTGTGCGATACATTCAAAATCAGCTTCGATATTTAGAAACAAATTAATGTGGACGAAGCGAAAGAGTATGTACGCTTATAGAACTGGCGCTCTTCACTCTCTGCCTACCCAGTGAGAGACTCGACGTGATGATATATATGTATGTACGTTGAATAGACCTAAGTCTCCACCAAGTCTTAAGTTGCAGCTGACCCACAAAACTGCGGGGCTACTAATGGCTTCACCGTTATACCAGCCTGTCTATTTGTCTATTATTTCACAGTAAATTGTGAATCACGCGTAATTTTTTTCGTATTGATATATTGAGTAACTCTTTAAACATTCATGACCTTTGTTGTTTGCTAAGTTGAGTAAGCCAAAGTGGTATGTACGGCACGAGTGACTCGCTGAGACCTGACCATGTTTTAAGGGCAAAGGTAGAGTTCTCAAGGTATGCCCTACCAACCTTTTTTACCTTCACGCTTTCTGGGTAGGTAGAGGTGTGGAATACCCACACAATTTTTTCGCTGGAGATATATTTTAGGTACCAAGATACTCGCCATCTGTCACGTTGGCACCTAAAATATATCTCTGGCGTAAAGTGGGTGTACGTGTATTACCTATACGCCTCTGCCTACCCCTTTGGGGACACCTGTGGAAAGGCGTGAGGATATACATAATATATACATTTATTAATATTCCAGAAAAATCTCTACTATTTAAATTAAAATGTAAGCGGGTATAACCGCGGGGGGCATATAGTTAGAATACATATTATAACATACCTCTTCGTCGGACGGCTTGGTCTTGCTAATACCCCTCATGATGGAGTCCCAAGGACGGCCAGTGACCATACAAGCGAACAGGCCGTACAACTCCTCCCTTATTCCCAAAGCTTCAGCGTGCACTTTCATGTCTTTACGGTCTCTGTCCAGTATTGATAGCCACAACTTGGAGTAGTGGTAGCGGAATTTATCTGTTAATTGCTGAAATTTTTATAGATAGAATATTATTTACTCCCGAAAGAAAATCAATCAGTGAAATAAAATTCGGGTGGAAACGAGGATTAAAATTCGTATGTGTGTGTTACGGAGTTATAAACGTTATGCACTATTCGTAAGCTCTCTTTTACAGCAACAGAACTCATGTACAACTTACAGCATACAAACCGTGGTCCAAGAGATACACGCTAACATCCTTGTCGTCTTGCTCTTTGCGCACGAGAATGTTGCCAGGGTGAGGGTCGCTGTGCACAAAGCCAGTAACAAATATCATATGCGAATACAAGTCGCCCAGCTTCATACACAAGTCGAATTTGTCAATTTTGTGATTCTGTAATATTGCAAACAAAAAAAAAAGTAAAAAAAAAAACCTAAATATGTGGTTGCCTGACATAGCTATTAAGCTCAGATAAATTTTCGATAACATTAATTGAATACAACCAATTCATTTATATTATTGTATATATGGCATAGTGCTGGTGCCAACCACAGAATGTGTATATTCACACTCACCATAAGGTGTGTGTGTGTGCGCAGAGGAATTAAATCCAAAGGTTTCCTCGCATTGTTTACCTTCAGCGTAAAGTGTGATAAATCACTGCATTTGCGTTAATTGAGACTCATTCCATACAGTCTGCCAGTGTTTGAACTTGCATCTTAGAGATTCTGGCAACATATATATTCTTCACCAATGATGGCTCCCTTTCATTATTTTTGCATTGTATTCATTAACTGAACAAGATGTTAGGATGAGAAAGATTAAGGCAAATGGATTTGCTTTCAAAATACATACAAGAACTCAACTCTTCAATGTATGATAGTATAGATGTAGGTACTACCTATACACCTCTGCCTACCCCTTCGGGGACCCTTATGGGAAGGCGTGAGGACATATTTTGTTTATAGTATTGCAAAGAACCACTAAATAATACTCTTCTATGACTACTAATAAAATATTAACTCATAACCCTAAAATATATATATCATAAACCAAGTTCTATGAGCAGGGGAGCCTGGTCATAGAACTTGGTTTATCTAAATTGTGAATCAAAAATACACCTACTACCTACCTACATTTTGCATACAATACAACATTTTTATGCATTCAGGTAACTGGTTTCCTACATACATAAAGGTCATGGTAAAGCAGTTGTGCATACCGTAAATGTTAAGGCTGTTCATGCTATGAATACAAATATTGTATGTCAACACAGGATCTTTATACGGATTGAGTGTGCTTTAGGCCTTTTTAATAATTGGCATGATAGTTACACCTTAATAGAATTAAGTTTAAATTAAAGAAAAGAAAGAGGCTTACTTCAAAGAAGTTACATGTTATGCTAATGTAAGGTTTTTTAACTTAGCATTGTTACAAAAACGAGTGTTTGTCTCAGTTTATATGGGAAGTAAAAGAATTATATAAATTGAATTTCTGTGCTTATTAACAGTCATTCAGACCAAGGTAACTTCCAAGTAGTCTAGCATATGAAACAAAAGAGGTCTGTAAGTCTAGAGAGAGCTAGTGCTCTACTCTGTCTGTAAGTCTTTAAACCTCACTTGTTTGAGATTTAGCATGATGTTATGTATATGTATGCATGTGTATATAAGAGGAACTTACATGAATATATTCTGTATCATTAACTTGCCCTCCATCCACATACTCCATTACAAGGACCCTGGGTGTACTGTACTCCCAGAATATTTTAGGCACTTTCAACCATTTGTAATTACCAAACATGGCTGCAACTTTTTCCGCATTCTTCCCTTCTTGAATGAAATCCAATTCCTTCGCAATATTTTTCTTTGTTTCATCAATTAACCACTGCATTTGGAATTCAGGAAACACTTTGGACATGGATATGATGATAAACTCCATCCATTTCAAGTCTATGTTGATATTTTTTTTTACAAAATGATGCTGTACTTTGACAGCCACATCTGTACCATCCTTTAACTTGGCTTTGTGCACTTGTGCTAAGGAAGCTGTTCCAAGAGGCTCAGGCTCAAAATCATCAAATAACTCATAGGGCTGAAAAGTATAAAGTACATTTTGCATATAAAGTGGTCACAAAAATGTTTAACATACATTTAGAAATATATCCTCATGGCTTCCCACAAGGGTCCCCGGAGGGGTAGGCAGAGGTGTATAGGTAATACCCACACACCCACTTTCTGCCAGAGGTATATTAGGTGCCAATATGACTGATGGCGAGTCCATAGCCGTTACTCTTGCTTTCTTATCAGATGTATGCAGGTTTCATCACAATGTATTCCTTCACCGTAAAGCTTGTGGTGTGACTAATCACTGTACTTATGTTCAGAAAAACTCTGGTTCAGACATGACTCGAACTTGCAATCTTTGTGTCACAGGCAACTGCTCGAGACACTCAGCCTCCACGGCTTCTAAATTTCGTAATATTTATTTAGAAATATATTTCATATTTAATAACTACTTAACTACTGACATAATAAAATAAAAAAAAACTGTTGTTGATATAACAAAATGTGGAAAATATAACAAAGACATTTTGCTTATTTCATTGATCCATATACAATATTTAAACTTTTTGTCTATATCATTTTTTATTCCCATATAATTATTATATTTATATCACAGCCACAGTTACTAAAAGAAAATTTAAAAATTTTACTTACTTCCTTATCTAAGTCCTCCCTGATAACTGTGTAAAGCTCTTCTATGGTATTTTTTGGGGCATTCTTATGCAATATTCTCATTGTTGCTACATATTCATTAGGCAGTAAATAATCTAGTGCACCTACATGCTGACCGACTTTAATGTATACACCTTTATTAGCTCTGCACAAGTCAAGAAGTTTATCTGCTCCAATTTGGTGAGCTTGACTTCTCACATCCAAATACTCTTTAGATGACTTATCCCATTCCTTACTGTACAACATAGCTTGGTACATTCTTCCGATTTCTATTGCTGTGCATGCAGTCCTCGTTATCCTCACGATTGCCATAGAATTGTAGTCACTATCGTTGAGTTTAAGAGCAGCCACTGAACCACCAATAGCCACACTACCGTACAGGCCATACTTGATCACACGCGGGACGCTCTTCGCAAACATTTTAATAGGTTTTATAAAACAATTTTAATCACATAACCATTTCGATAGAGAAATATTATTTCAAAGAGAGTACAAGATAAGCTCCGTGACTTGACTCCATCAGTGTCGTCGCAGAATATTACTATGTATTTATGCCATGCCAATGTCAAGTGGCTTTAGTTTATTGCCACTTGACATTGGCATTTGACTTCAGTCTACCTGAGAATAATATCAAATGTGCTTTGACATTTACAGCTTATTAAAAAAAACGAAATATGTTACCAAGAAAATAAAGCGATGCTTTTTATCGGGCTGTTAAATAGCCTAATCTAATATGGTCTGGTTCCGTTGCCACGTTATATGGAAGAAATTTAACACAGGCCACTCGCTCAACAAGAGCGAAATATTCGTCAGAAGATATGTAATAATTATAGGTATGTTTTAACTTCTACATTAAAATAAAATAAATATATTGGTCGATGGGGGTCGTACAATTAGTAAATTATTCTGAATTTTTAGCAATCTAAACGAATGTTTTTACAAATGAAATACTTTTCTTCAATAATAAGTCGTGACGAAAAATGTTTGCTCTTTCTTCACCGAACCAGAGCAGTAACAAAATATTATTACTCATTACTTCAGTAAAATGTTATGGTTATATCTCTACTTAATATGTTTTAACTAAGTTTATTTGATGAATACACGGTTAATATTAGGGTCACTAAAAAAAAGTAGTAGCAAAATAAACGCTTAAAGTAATTGGTGTTCAAAGCTTGATTCGTAAAAACGGTAAAATTAACTTTTAATAAACTGCAATAAAAATGATCTAATTAAAATGACTTCGGGACCAATACCACAGGTCTTGAAATACTTAAAATATTTTATAATACATTAATTTACAACGGCACATTATTTTTTTATATAGCAACCTAGTCAACCAACGCCATTTTTTCTTCATAGGTTTTCCGTTTCCGTTGACAGGTTCTTTTAGTGTAAAACCTCCGAAAATGAAGGCTAAAGGAGAGGTAAGTTCCGTTTATTTTGTGAAATTACAGTGAAGTTATCGAACTAAAATCACTAGAAAACATATCAACAACAAAATGAGTGCTATAACAGTATATTAAAGTGATTTTAGCTACAGACATTTGTGTGATGAGTGCCGTACACGTTGTCGCTGCATTGCATTGGAGCAATGCTGAACGATAATCATTGTAGTTCATTGGCTTTGAAGGATTATATTTCGATCGGAGAAGGCTCCAATTGCATTTAAAATTTCGACCAAGTGAATTTTTCGAGTAAACTTCTTAGTCTTAAATCAAATTTATAGGTTATGTCATGTTGTGATGATGCGGCCCTGGAAATTGTGCCTAAAATAAGACTTAGGATCATAAATAGCAGTCAACATATAGCCATGTAGAATATACGTGAGCATATTTTTTTATAAGTTGATGTAAACAAATTTACGTGCCTAACGACGAGCTAAGAATATATTTGTTTCAGTTGAAGGAGTACGAAGTAATCGGGCGCAAGCTCCCTTCGGAGAGCGAGCCGAAGACGCCACTATACAAGATGAGGATCTTCTCCCCTGATCCCATCGTGGCCAAATCCCGTTTCTGGTACTTCTTGAGACAGCTGAAAAAGTTCAAGAAGACCACTGGAGAAATTGTCTCTATCAAGGTGTGTTGAAGATAATGTATTGATTATTTGTATTGTCAAACCTGCAAGTGCAAAGTGAAGAAAATGAAAGAGTATGAATATTGCATCAAGTTTCTCATAAAAATGCAATTATAATATAACAACCACTCAACTTTGCTGTTATCATATAAAGATTGTCATCAGATGCACTTGACTGAAATCAAGTACATAATTTATTTGGTATTGCCTATTTTATTTAACTTTTTAGCACCTTAAATATATCTCTGGTGGAAAGCAGGTATTTGGGGGTACTACCTGTATATAGGTGTGAGGATATATTTTATTATTTATTCTTGTATATGTCAAGTCATTTATTCCTGAAAATTACAATTGTATAGGTTGTTGAACAAGTAGTGAGTCATATAGAATACAGAAAGAAGTGATACATCCATCAAAATATATTGAAAGCTTTTGGCATTATATGTGGCTCAAGAAAAAAATAAATTTTATATTGTCTTTATATATTATTATTAGAGGGTGTGGATAGATTTACTAATCCAACAGTGTATTTACATGCATATACATATTTGTCTAGTTCCCATAGTATTAGCTTGATTTGGGAACTAGGTCAATTTAAATAGCAGTCATACATGCTCCCCAGTTTTAAACACATTTGATGTTCCCAACCTAGAGCGCCCAATCTATTGGATCTGGATGGAATATTGTCATAATCTTGTGCTAATTACCTAAATTAATATTTCAGGAAATCCCAGAAAAGAGCCCTGTTAAGATCAAGAACTTTGGTATCTGGCTGCGATATGAGTCCCGTTCCGGTGTCCACAACATGTATCGCGAATACCGTGACCTCAGCGTTGGTGGTGCTGTCACTCAGTGCTACCGGGATATGGGGGCCAGACATAGAGCACGTGCTCACTCCATCCACGTAAGATTTATCCAACTATTTAATAACTTAAATAATCTTTAAATCTCATAAAAGTTCATCAATCAAGAGTGGAATGTATGTAATTACATATTATTAGTATATAAAGTTAGTTGTGTAAAATTTAAGTTAAAACTGTCTAGAAGGCGGAACATAATTTTTGGTGAAGAAGTATGAATTTAATGGGTACATGCCTGTACCTTTTTATGAGCTTTGCATGAATTTTGAGCTTACGCTACATATTAAGTAAGCCGGGTAGAAGGGCAGTTTCTTCTTTTTATGCATTCCAAAATGAATTGTAGATGCGCTGTATGTATCTTTATACAACGCATTAACTCACTAGTGTCTTGATACTGAACACTGTTTTACTATAACTTTGTATTTACTCAGTATTACTGTATGATACAGTTGGCTTTGTCTAAGGTTTCAACCACAAAATTTGATTCCATGATGGTGCTAATCCAATTAATAATTGATCTCCACCAAATTTCGTTCAATTCTCAGCCATTGTGGCCTGATGAGTAACAAACATACTCACAATCTTTTGTATAATATCAGTATAAATAGATGGTGTTAGTAGGTATTCCTGCGATATATAACTTAGGTAACGCATCTGTGGTAGAGAGTGGAAAAGCTGGTAGGTATATTTATAGGCCGAGGTACCATCGAGCGGGCCGTATGTTAGTCTGCTACCTTCTTTATAAAATTTAGGTTCCCCGTATATAGACATAGAAAGTGAGACTGTACTATGACTCTACCTACTGTAGTGGTCAGTTAGATAAATCCATGCGGATAGTTTTGTGATTGATGATTAACCAAGTACTTCTTGTAATAGATCATCAAAGTGGAAGTCATCAAGGCGTCCGCGTGCCGCCGGCCGCAGGTCAAGCAGTTCCACAACAGCAGCATCAGGTTCCCGCTGCCCAAGCGCGTGCACCACTACAAGCGACTGAACACCTTCGCTTACAAGAGGCCAAGCACATACTTCTTGTAAATTTTGTAATTTAACCTATGCATACAACAATAAAAACCACCTGCTGTGGATAATACCGTATTTTCTATAATTTCACAAGGCAGATCCAATTCGCACGGAAATCAAGAAGACGTTTGGTCTCAAGCATATGTATGTAGTACTCTTGAATTGAGGCGCATACGGATAACTGGTTCACGTATGGTTTAAGTATGACCAATAACTCATTAGTGTGCGTAAATAATGGTGGGATCGGGACTCTTGACGTCACGATAATGCATGTAATATTAACCAGGTAAACATTGAGCCTGATCTCGCGCTGGTGTGGAATAAAATGAACTCTATTCTCGGGTGCTATCACATAGTGTCACTGGTGGATCAGACGTCTAAAAAAATCTCAAGGCTGTTGAATATACTAGGTTCTCTGGACTACCTTTTTGGGACCACTCTGGCTTCCAGTATTACTAGACCGCAACGTACTGGGACAACCGCTGTGCCCCTACACACTATAATGTTGATGGTAACCGGTTACGCGAATCGCACGCGCGTTGGCGACCCTTAAATTTCGGTTGTCATAATATTTGCTAAGGCACGCGGTATATATATACGTAGCATATCCAAGATAAGTAATAACAATATTAAAAATGAAAGTTAATTTATTTGAAAAGATAAAATAATAAAATTCGCATCATACACCAAAATAATAAAATACGCATCATACACAAAAATATGTTTCAGTCGTATCATTAATCTAGGAAGAATTACTCAAGTCTACTTTTTACGAGATGCTTTGACATTTTACATATTACACAAGAATATTTTCTGAGAGTAAAATATATTAGACTGGACGTCATCAGAACCAAATAGAATATAATTCACCCCAAACATCCAAGAAAGAAATATAAATTGTATAAAAATATATTAACATACATATAATCGCATGGAGTAGGCAGAGAGAGTAGAACGTTAATTCTCAAAGAATCAACGGACTCTTCTGCTTCATCCACATTCATTAGTTTTTTTTAAACATGTTTCGAGTTGCCTTGACATTCTCATCCTCGAGATATTATAAAAAGTATAAACAAATTTATAAAATTATTATTTCTATAATCTCACTAACTAATTTAATCTAAGGAACAGTTCTTACAGATTATATTTTGTAGGTAAGGAAAGGGTTAACCACTCGGTGACATCTAGATGGAGAGTGATCCCCAGCAAAGACAGCACGTTGCCCGCTGCATTCAAGTAGAAGTGATTAATCACATCATGATGCTAACGGTGAAGGAAAACATCGTTAGGAAACCTATATACGTCTGAAAGAAATAAAGACAAGTGTGTGAAGTCGTGTCTGAGAAACGGCGACGGAATCTGTCGCTCACGTTGGCACCGAAATTTTTATATATAACAATAGTTAATCTCACCCACATCTTGACAGTCCAATTAACATCCAAACTATCATTTCGATATATTTTTGACGTAACAACGTCAAATAAATCGATAAACGCCGACTGCACGCACGAAAAGGGATGGCTCATTGTCCCGTTACGATCGGAGCGAGAGCGCTACACGAGCGAGCGAAAGGGACGATCTTGTTATGACGTTGTCACGTTAAATTAAACTATCGTCCATAAACAGACTTTACAGACAACCAATATTTTTACATACAAACATATCACGCCGAGACCTATAGGGTAGGTAGAGCGCCAGACGACTAGGCGTATAAACATCAATAAATCAATAAAAAGAAATTCAACGACAAAACTTAATTATCACCATCATCAAATTATTTTAAAATGTTTTAATATTATGCCATAAAAAATCAACATAATATAGTGAAATAGTTTTCATAAAATACATGCACGACTTTGTCTATAGGCTTTATAAGCAGATAATATAAAATTAATTAAAATAAAATTTATCCTGTAACAAGTTTCAGATAGATAGAATTTTCAAACAAAGTTTTGCGGCTGCGCGTTTAGCTTGTGACTTGTTTGTTCCGACTCCATGCACCTTCAACTGCCTATCGTTTTTCGTAAACGTCAATTCAATCATAACCTTCGAGACCGCCGAATCGATCGCCATCACTTGCCTGAAAGCACATAACTTTGTAATTACAGAATAATCTTCATTTCACTTTGCAAGCTCAATGCTCTACACCGGGTTCGGAAGATGGTCACGTCGACTGAGAAAACCCGACAAGAAAAACGACTCTTTTTATTAATATGTAAATACGGTGGTTACAATTTACATCTTAAGAAGTTTGGGTAACACAGATTCAATGCTTGAATGTGTTAATACATAATTAATATCTTCACACCTTCTCACAAAGGTCCCGAAGGGATAGGCAGAGGTTTGTAGATAGTACCCACACACCTACCACCTTTCTGCCGGAGATATATATTAGGTGCCAACGTAAAAGTTGGCGAGTCCATCGCCATTACTCATGGTCGACTATACATATTATGTACGTCTTTGAATATCCGTTTCCTTACGATTTTTTCCTTCACTGTAAAGCTCGTGGAGCTTAAGTTCAGAAAAACTCATTGTTACAGTCGGGTTTCGAACTTGCAATCTTTGTGATGCAGGCCACTCGAACCACTAAAGAGACTGCAAGAGTTCCATCCATCTTGAGAAATACCAATGCCAGTTTAAAGAACTTCCTTTAAATTTAGAAAGTTTAGGAATGGACAAGTTAAAAATAGTGTGATTGTTTAATCACATTCCGCCAAATATATACATGGCATGTAACCAATGTGTGGGTACTACCTGTACACCTCTGCCTACCCCTTCTATAGATATCGATAGACAGAATCGTAAACAGCTGCACCGATTTTAAATAAATTCTCTGTGTGTCTTCAGGTGGATTCAAGAATGGTTTAGAATAACAATTGAACCCGATAGGTGGAGCGGCGATCGTGGTTCGGGAAGTTTCATTTTTTTACCCAAGCGAAGCTGGGCGGGACAGCTAGTATAAACATATATCTAATTGGACCTACCCAAATATGGGGCATGCGTGGATATTCTCGTACAAGACCCGGACTGGCTGCTTAGGCACCGACTTGGAGAATGCATCGATCTCCTTGTACATGATGCGGTAAACGACCGACCAAACAGCTTGTAAGTCGCCACCACTGTCCAGGTATATAGCGCCGACGAGAGATTCGAATATGTCGCTTAGTACCTGCGTTATAAGTTATTCAAAAGATATGGAATGAGTTCAGTTCTTTCGGTCAATTATCATACACAAAAAAATTAAGATAACATAGCACAGCCGTTATAAATAAAAGCTGATATATGATAGTTATATCCTTTCAGCTTAGGAAATTAAAAACATTTTTCAACCGAATATACAGTGGAATATTCTTTATAACGTTGGATTTTTAATATATTTACAGAAAGAACAATTTTGAAAAGCAGTCCGAACACAGCTTACTTTAACTTGAATATATCTAAGCGCCTTGCAAATGAGGTCGGCAAAGACGATTTAACAACAACTTGTCAATGATAGAAGACCATAAAAATCGTAACCAACATGAATAAACCACGTACAACCGCCGTCGAATTACTTACAGCATCCCCACATCCCCCTCCTCAAGCTGTCAATGATGTAAATAATTATTTTGCAGAAATAGGAAAGAATATAGTCGAATCAATAGACAGCCCCCCTAATGTGAAAAATATGCCCGTGAAATCGAAGAACCCAAACTCTTTCGCTATGTTTCCAACGGACTCCGCAGAAGTGAAACGTATTATTATGTCCCTTCGCCCAAACTGCGCAGCTGGTTGGGATGGTATTAGTACGAGTATATTACTGAAGTATGTTGATATTTTAGCGGCCCCCCTGAGCTATATTTTTAACCTTTGCCTGATGTCAGGCACCTACCCCCAGGCTTTAAAAAAATCACTCATTCATCCCATTCACAAGGAGGGCAATAGAAACTGTGTCAATAACTATCGCCCCATTTCAATTCTGACGGCAATTTCCAAAGTACTCGAAAAGATTATAAATTCAAGACTTATGAAATATTTAGAGTCCAACAAACTGATTGCCAACACGCAGTATGGCTTCCGAGCCTCTAAATCGACAGCTGACGCTGTTCATGACTTAACAAACTCAGTGGTAAGTTCTTTGAACAATGGAAAAAAATGTCTAAGTATATTTATAGATCTTGCAAAGGCTTTTGACACAGTTTCTATACCCATCCTTCTTCAAAAACTTGAAAATATCGGTATACGTGGTATACAACTGGAGTTGTTTAGAGATTATCTTTCAAATAGGTCTCAGTGCGTTGAGATTGCTGGCTATGTAAGCACAGACAAAGAAATTACCCATGGCGTCCCTCAGGGATCAATCCTCGGACCAAGCCTATTTTTGATTTACATAAACGATCTCGGCCTACTGAACCTGAAAAATGGAAGGGTAATCTCCTACGCAGATGACACAGCACTATTATTCACAGGGGATTCATGGGCCGATGTCTTTAACTCAGCCCAAACGGGTCTGAATAAGGTATCGGCCTGGCTTTCTCTGAATGCACTCACTCTTAACACACACAAAACCAAATATATTACGTTTTCTTTTCGCAATGCCTGCGCTTCGCACTGTTTGATCGCCCACATTTGCCAGAACTTAAATTCATCTACTTCTTGCTCTTGCTCTATACTTGAAAGGACATCATCCGTCAAGTATCTAGGAGTAATTTTGGACAGTAAGCTTAACTTTCAGCAGCATATTGACATGTTGACTAGCAGGGTCCGTAAGCTGATGTTTATATTTAAGCATCTCCGTCATATCGCCGACTTTACCGTTATCAAAAAGGTTTACTATGCGCTTTGCCAGTCATTATTTGTTTACTGCATTACCTCATGGGGTGGAGCGGCTAAGTCCTATCTTTTGAATGCAGAGAGAGCGCAACGAGCCATACTGAAGATAAGTACTTTTAGGCACTTCCTATTTCCAACTTGTGACTTATATAAATATTGTGAAGTCCTGAGTTTCCGTAAACTATTCATTTTACACACGGTTCTTAAACAACATTCTGAACTAGCATTCGATAAAAACCGCATCACTCAGATTAGACGCCACGATAGGGCTTGCGCAACAAACAGAATCCATTTTAGTCATATAAAACACTTTTTCCTCTTTCTGGGCCCCTTTATTTATAATAAGATTAACCGTATCATTCATGTTTACTCCTGCAATAAGACCTCGTTAAGAAATAAGTTGATGGATTGGTTATTGGAATTGTCTTATGAAGAAGTTGAAGAACTTTTAACAGTCACTTCAACTTCACTTAGAATATTTCCTGTAATCTGCTTCGAGCCTAGCAGCAACCATAATATTTCCCACACACATAAATGTCACACTACATCGTTAAAATTTCTCATCTCTTACTCACATATTATCTTGTCTTAAATAACCTATACGAAGAAATGTATCGATACTGCTTAAATTAATTACTTTATGTTATTACTATTATGCAAAGACAACTGATTCTATCCCTCGTGAGCCAAATTAAAGGGAAGGAACTGGTGCCTATAATACAGGGTATCCTAGCTTAGGTGCCAGTTGCTACTTAACGATGCTTGTTATGTTAATACAATTTACCAACTACCTACTCTGTCTACTAAGTTGAGTGTATAAATTTAAAATATCTCTATATGTATCTCTAATATAATTTCTGTGCCTGTTATTTTGTTAACTTAGTTATTTAACTTGCTTTTAGACTAAATACCTATTTGTTTTATATATGTGCATAACATGTAACCAATTTTATGCTCAATAAAATTTTTATTATTATTATTATTATTATTATAATGATAAAACGACGTATCAAGATAAAGTTACGTTTACGAGATAATATTCGTTAAAATGCCTTCGGTCAATGCCCCATTAAAATACTTTTGTGTCAAACTAATAACTACTACTATAAGACCACCGATAATATTAAATATGTACAGCATGGGTTTCAGATGTAAAATTCGTGTTTATCACACGAATATTCGCACTAAAGCGGGGACTAACTCGCGATCTCAAGCTTCGCAGGTCCTTCGCAGGCAGTTAGACCAGATGACAGTAATGATTAAACGTTAGCAACCTTGGGTACTTCGATGTATTGCGCCACCTTACAATCCTCCTCATCAATGAGGTACAACACGTCTTCAATAATCTCGTGCTTCCTGTGCTGTTGGTGGTCCACGAAAGCTATTATCGCCTTGTCCAGATTAGGATTCAACTTTGAGCACATAAATCTAAAAAAAAACAGAACGTTACTAACTTGAACCATAAACACGCGATGTTAAACAGCAAACAACGTGTATTTTTGTACGGGTGAAGTTAAAATAAGACTAAGCATACTACATGAGTGCTTACTTGTGCAAGCCCAATTTGACGACGTAAGCAGCGAAGGTGACGTTGTTGACGAGTGAGGAACGCAAGTCCGTCATCTCGCCGGGCTTCAGTTCGCGGCAGTTCTCGAATATATGGGTGGTTATGAGGAAATCCAAGATGGCGTCGCCCAGGAATTCCAGCCGCTCGTAGGAGCGCGTCAGACGATTTTGTATGTAAGACGCGTGAGACAGAGCCTGCATATAATAGACGATTCCGTTATTAATATTAGTTGTAATCTTCTTGTACATGCCAATAGCACTTGATAAAAGTATAATTATAAAATTATTAATGTAATATAACTTGTTTAACCTAAACCTTAAAAAATACATTAAAAATCGATTTTCTTTAGAAGTGAAACAATAAAAACAGTTATTTTCTTAAGAAGTGAACTAACGTACATATCAAATGAATAAATTTTGTAGGTATATGGAAAAGGAAGAACGGGTGGAGTGAAGGTAGATTCACGATCATTGCTCAAAACTCTCAAAGCTCGATTCTTACACGAACATATACTTATGCATTGAGCCTATAGATCTGTTGGGTCTAATATTGTGCTCAGTCTTTTTGAGGGCATCTCTTTAATCTTGATTGTCAATGTGGTTCCACGAATGCCATTGTTAAGCACAATTGAAAAATATCAAAGCCCAGTAACATTCACTTTACACATTGATACCCTGACCCTGTATACGACATATACCAGCAAGTACATATATACGAATTGGTAACAGTTTAGTGGTGGCTTATTTTACCTCCAACAAGAAACATGGATCTCGGAAGTTGTAATTCAGAATCTTTTCAACATCACTCCTGCAGTTGTTTAACAAGAAGTCAACATCTGCAAGCGTCGTTTTCTTTAACGAAAGCCCTGTAGCTATGCATTGCGGATTCGCGAGGATTGACTCGAAATTGTCCTGCAAAATTGGAAACAATGGTTAATGTACATCTTTTCTATCATAGTACAGCAGATAATATATAATGATAAAGATATTGGTGTGATTTAATACGTATGTGACGGAATAGACGGCCTTCTTGTTTAGTGCCTGAGGACGGATGGCGTATGAGTATCTTCTCTATTTCAATCACGAAATTAATTTTCTAGAAAACTTGACTTAATCAACTCAAAAAAAATTACATTTCTTCCGTTGAGACCGCCGCTATGAATAAACTGTCATTAATAAAAACAACTTGAGATCAGCGTACTTTTGAAGGTTATGTGGTAAGAATTACAAAATGATGTGGGTAGCATACAGTAAAAAATACCATAATATCAGTATACTCTTGTTGTATCTTGATGTTCTATGAGTAAACCAGGTATGAGAATGAATATCAAAACATGGTATAACATACATTATTAAAGTAGGTACCAATGTACGTATAAATAGGTGGGTTATTCAGATAGTGGTATAATAATAATAAAATATATTTTTTTTATTGTGGATACGTGGATTTTTACCTATAGTAGAAAATTAATAATGAGAGATTTATTTAACATTAGAATGTTAGTATGATGACTTCTTAAGTGTGTTTTAGACTGAAATAAACTAAACCACGTAATAATACGAAACTCGTTGTCTCGAGAGGCTGGCAGCAATGCCACGCAGTATGGCAATGCTGATTCTTTGCGCAATATACGTTACAACTTTCTTATTAACAGAGACCTCGTTCAAACAACGCGAGTTCTCTGTTATCAGTTGGTGAGCGTCAGGACCCCATGAGTGATTGTAAATTCGTGAAAAATACCTGTGGTGGTATAATTTTCATCCATTGTAGAAATTTGACAGCTCCCAATACGCCTCCGCTTGACAGATATGTGCCAATCAATGCTTCCACGCAGTCAGCCACGGACTGAAATGAACAGAACCGAAAATGGAACACAAATTAGAGAATAGAATGTCATATCCTCAGAGTATCAGATCCTATGACTATGTTTGACTGTATGAAGTGGCCCTCTAAAACACCGCTTTGTTCTGAAGAGATAACTGGCACTCTACTCTCTCTGTTTACTATGTGAGAGACTGCGCGTGATGAAATGTATCTATTTATAAATATTTTAATTATTGAATGTGTCAGAGGATTCTAATACTAAAGGGAGGAGAAGGTTTATGAAGTAATACAATAATCAAAATAAGTTTACAATCTCTAAATATAAGTCTAAACAATACTGGCACTCCATTCTCTCTGCCTACCCCGTTAGGGACTCGGCGTGATGATATGCATGTATATATCTATAACTATATTGCGTAACGTGTACAGACGCCAACACGCACGTATGAAATAATAATGCATCCAGTGTGTATAAGCTTATCCTTTTAGAGTTGTTAATAAATAAAAAGCAAGCTGTTATATAAGACAGACAAAAAAACATAAAAATATCGTTGCGATAATTACAAAATGCTAATGTGTACAGCGAATCGAATGCGACGCATGATTATTATTTATCCGACACGGTCACCCGAGTACAAACAGTCTAGATCTCCATCAGTTATACGGCTCGTTATTGTAATGCCATTCAATTTTGTAGTTACTCGGAATGTGCTAACACTGACGGCTCAGAATGGGTAAGTCATTGCACTATGAAAATACAAGAAACCGCGGCACGTGTAAAACTGTTTTTTGCTACCATAAATATGTAGGTTTTTTGTAGTGCTACGTGAAATTTGTTGGAATAAACAAGATAAGAATTTTATAAAAACATGGATTAGATTTACTCGGATCAAGAATTCGAAATGTGTTTCGAAATTGAAATTACTTTAATTAGACATTTTGACACTGCCTAACTGATATGTATGTATGAACATAAATTTTTATGTAAGTAATTAAACTTAAGTAAAAAAAAATAGTAAGTAAACGACCAGTTGACTGTAGACTTTCAAACCTCTTTCGTCTCTATAGGTAGGTATATATACTCGCCGGATTAGAGTACTCTTGACGTTCCCATATTTGAGTGTTAGATCGATTTTATCTTGGTAGTCAGAACGTACTCCTCTGCCTCCATTGTGATAATGGGTAAACAAATCGAAAACAATTTTATATTAATCAAGGATGCGAACATGGATGTATAAAAAAGATTTTACGTCAATGAATGCGAAACGCACAAATTTATTGACGTCATTTGTCACGTGGTGGTAAGTATTCCGGGCAGCGTTACCTACTACCGTCATGTAATCTTCTTAAAGGAAAGAAACTGTCACATGTTCAATTAATCGTACCGCATCCGATAACTGGGCCTTAAAGATAAATAAATAGAAACCGTCATCTAAAATCAAGTATCAAAGTAGGTAATCTCGCTATCAGAGTACCTAGTTATGATCTCTCACGATAAAAAGCTGGTGTTAGTATATACATCGTTGTTTCAAAACTGACACTGAGGGTAATGTCAGTTTCAAAACAGTGATGTATACCATTAAAAATACAAGCTGTACCTCGCGTTTTCACCTCCGAATAATTTGACGTTTGACTTGAATAATCATATCTTATGAGTTAGATACTTCATTCAGCTAATAAAATCCATCTCGGTGCCAGATTTGATCCAATTCCGTTCAGCCGTTCTGACGATCACGTCACGTGATTGAGTAACAAACATGCAGACAAAATTTCGCATACATAACATTACTGGGATGGTTGGGACTAAACAAACCTTATCGGAGACGGCCTGTTGATGTATGTAACATTGCATCGCATTTAGAGCTTCGCCGTCGAGTTCTCGTTCCAAAGATCCGTCGCAATCCGTGTAACGCTGTACCACTGTCTGCCAGCTCTCTTGTGACAGTTTGCCTGTCAGTTGCTCTTCCAGCGGAAACTGCATGCCGATCAGGAACGTCGGTCGGAGCTAAGGGACAATCAAATATAATGAAATAAGTTTCAATATCGAAAAAGGTGGCAGAGTGGTTAGAGAAGTCACCTGCAACACAAATGTTCCATGTTCAAATCCAAACTATATCAATGAGTTTATGTGAACTTAAGTAGTTACACGAGCTTTACGGTGAAGGATAACATCGAGAAGAAATCTGCAGACGTCTGAGAAGGAATATAAAGAACAGGAGTACATATCGCTGTCCTTGAGAAGCGGTAATAGACTAGGGCCTACCCATTCCGACACTCTACCGGGTATAGAATATTGATTAATTATAAATATGTATACTGGCGCGCTTCTCTCTCAACCGCCCCGTGAGGTATTCAGCGAGATAATATGTATGATATATATCTTTATATATATAATTCTTCTGTGAGTGTGTATGTCACTGAACTCCTCTCAAACGACTGGACCGATTTTGATGAAATTTTTTGTGTGTGTGCAAGGGGATCTGGGAATGGTTTAGATTCACAATTGGACCCGATAGGTGGCGCCACCATCTTTTTTTTTCCACCCGAGCGAAGCTGGGCGGGACCACTAGTATTATATATAGATGATGATGACATTATATATATAGATATATACAAGCGGCTTGGAATCACTAAGTCTGAGGAGAGACTTTGCCTCCCTGTGTGTGTTCTACCGCTTGTATAACGGGGAGTGTTCAGCAGAATTGTTCGACAGGATGCCCACTTCCACCTTCTACCACCGCACTTCTCGCCATCGACGGGGAATTCATCCCCATACCTTGGAACCACAAAGGTCTCGCACTGTGCGCTTCCAAAGGAGTTTTCTTCCGCGAACGCTCAGGCTGTGGAATGAGCTCCCCGTTGAGGTTTTCCCTGGAGAGTACAGCATGGAGTTCTTCAAGAAGGGTGTGAAAAGATTCCTGCAGGGTCGGCAACGCGCGAGTGATACCCCTGGTGTTGCAAGCGTCCATAGGCGGCGGTAACCGCTTACCATCAGGCGGACCGCATGCTTGTTTGCCACCCAAGTGGTATATAAAAAAAAAAAGATGCAGATAATTTTCGAACCCTACGTAAAAGTTGTTAAAACGTTGATACCTCTTTCGCTTCGTCCACATTCATCGTTCTCTTTATACACGCAGCGGCTTCGATCTAAAATCGTAACGCCGCACATTCGCGTTGTATACAGCTACTTGAGCATTCTTGCTCAAACTTTTACGACCCATCAACGCAGACATGATCCCATTCACTTTATTATCGGCAGTTGTCCTTCTTTCAATACCTTTTTCATACTTTCCATCTCGTGTGAACATGCTACCAAGATATAGCAATAAATTCTAGAGCATCTAGAATTTGCCCATTCACCGATCTAACACACTCAGTCACTTGTTCATCTCTTTCGAATATAAAAACTTTCGTAACTTTCGTAACCTTCGTCTTGCCTGCATTTAGACACAGCACCTTGTTTCACATTCCCCTTTCATCAAGGTAACTAGTGTCTGCAATTATCCTTCTGATGACGCTGGTAAAACTGTGCCATGATTACACTAAATAATATTTAAATGTAGGTATCCACAAAAACAGTGTATTGTTATCAAACAATAAATTTTAATGACACCGATCCCACTTGCCTGACAACCAACTTATCTTCTCGATTTCGATAATCTAATCGCCAATTGATTAATGGTCATGAAATAATTGTTAACACTGTTAGATATGCAATACACTAATACGTTTTATTTGATACTAAAATGAATAAAAAGCTCTTAAATTCCTACGGTTCAATAACAAATATTATTGAACGTTATATAGCTATGTATGTTCAGGACTGTGAGTTGTTGTGAGAGTCAATAAATCCTACTAATATGATTTAATTTAAATACTAACATTTGCGGCGACGTACGGATGTCTGTTACTCAATCGCGCTAGAATAGCTGAACGGAATACGATTAAACTTGCCACAGAGATAGATTATTAGGCTGTATTAATATAGGATACGTTTTATTCTAGTGAAAATATCTACCAACGAAATAAAATTTGACACAACTAAGAAACAATACAACAAACATTTCATTGCTACATCTTCTATATATATAAAAATGTTATGTTGATTTGTGTACGCTTCAAAAACTCGAAAAGTTCTGCACCGACCGAGCTGAAAGTTTAGCATGATATATAATCCGCATCAAGGATTATTTTTATCTATTTTTGCATCAGTCACATATCCACAGCGAAGCGTGGCAGGGTACAGCTAGTTGATAATAAAAATCAGCCTGAATTATTCGCCCAATCAGTTTCGATGTTTTATAGAGTGAAAACCTAACAATAAGTAGGCTATTTATATTTTGACGCCAAGGTAGAGGCAGACGTACAACAAACAACATAATATCTTAAGGTTCTAACGTGTCAGATGGCGAGATCATCGCCGATTCTCCAGGACGACTAATAATACATAATACTTCTTTGAATTTCTTCTCCAAGGTATGCAGGTTTCCTCTGGATGTTTTCCTTCACCGTAAAGCTCGTGGTGTGATTTTATTAAATGTGCAAAAGTTCAGATTATCAGTTCATTGTTACAGTTACGGTTCGAACCCGCAATCTTTTGCAGGCAACGGGTAGCCCCACCCGGCTACCGAGATATGGAAAACGATATGCACATTAATATAATGATGTTTAATGGATTATAAATAACTTATTTAATATACTAACACAAATTAAATATGTATATTCTGCGATAATATTTAAAAACATGTTAATATCTGGAAAAATATATGCACTTAAAGATAGTATATACCAACAAGAACAACTAAATCCTATCCAAATCCAAACTAAAGAGAATAACTAAACAGATGAGTCTTTCATGTTAAAAAACCATTAGTCAAGTCAGAGGAGCATTACTAACACCCGCATATCGGAATTTCGTATACAAAATGAAAAAAACTTGTATTCAATTAAGGAACACAAGGAACATTATTGAATGTTATATACATATAATATACAGGTCCCCGAAGGAGTAGGCAAAGGTGTAGTAATATCCTCTCTTCGTCGTAGACATGTAGGTACCAACGTGACAGATTGCAAGTTCATCGCCATTTCTCAAGCACGAATTAATTCTTGCTTGCTTCTTCTTAAACGTTCGCGGGTCAAGATGGTGGTGTGGTCAACCGCTGCACTAAATTCAAGAATCTCATTGTCACAGACTGCTGGAGTTCGAACTTGCAATCATGATTTCTCAGTCGAGAAAATCAATTACAATCAAAATATTTTATTCAACGTAAGGGACACCGGGAACACTTATTGAACGTCACATATTTAATATAAACTAAAGTTACCACCGTTTCCAAGAAAAGTACCTGTTAGGAGAAGACAACTCAAACCACTCAGCTTCTATGGTTTTACTACTACACTACTACTATAACCAAGAAAAATCTGACAGAAAAGGAACGGTGAGACAAACACCACGGGATTTTTTTAACCTTTATTCCCCTTTTTTACAAAAATATGCAGTTAGGTAATAGAGGCTCAACAAGTTCTTTAAAATATTTGGTCACAGCTTGATATTTATTTATAAACTTGTCTGAGATTTCATGTTATTTCTGTACTGCGTTGTGTACTCAACTATTGTTATTTTAAAGCTAAATATGAAGGTAGTTTTCAATACATTGTAGCAGAATCATAAGGTTCGTCTCCAGTGAAATTTAAAACATATCTACACTTATTAATTTAATTATAAGTCTTTTCCATGATCGACAAGTAATTACAGTAGTTAGGAAGCCAGTGTTGTTTTCCGTTCCAACTTATCAATAGCGTTTATTATTATTACTAGCTTGTAAAAAACCCTGTAGTATGTTATGCTTGAGGCATAAAAGAGTTGCATGTTATCAATACGCGATGTATTCAGAAAAAAATAATCTGTTTATTTAAACATCATTCCAGTTAAACCATAAAAAAAGTATTCCCAATTGAATATACATAAATAGATTAAAATGCAAAATAACCTCTATAATGACAACATCATTTTACAGTACTCGAAAAAATTTATGTAACCAAACCAACATTAATATCATCACGCCGAGTCTCTTACTGGATAGGCCGTAAATAAATTACATTAAAATAAATAAATCTTTCGAGACGTAATGATGATGAGGCCATACCATATATTGCTATTTAATTGCCATTATTATTCAATAGTGTGAAAGGAACACATGACTTATGTATATACATTACAGACATTATATACAAACATATGTATGTATATACATTTTACAGTATCGGAGGGGAAATGACGGTCGTCTGGTCTAGCAGTTAGAGCTCCTGACTGCGAAACATGAGGTCGCGGGTTCGATCCCCGCTGTCGGCAGATATTTGTGTGATGAACACTAGTATTTGTATCCTTGTCTTGGATGTCATGTATATGTGTAAATATATCGTTGTCTAGTTACCATAAAACAAGCTTTGTTTAATTTGGGGCTAGCTCAATTTGTGTGGAATTGTCCCAAGGTATAAAAAAAAATGCAAAGCAGTGATCACAAAAAATATTATAGCGTAGCTGTCAGTATGCACACAGTTTAATAAGGTCGAGGCCGAGAATTTATTACTCAGTCAGTTTCGGTCGTACACTGCTAACCGATGAACAGAATTTGGTGGTCCGGACGTGGCGAAAGTGGAACAAGTTAATGATAAGACACATCTTGCAAAAATCAACAAATTTGAGCAGTGAGTTATGAAAGTGCCCTGCACGTTGAAAGGTTCGATAAAATGGTAAGTGTCGAAAATCACTTTCACTGGCGTATCACTTGACACGGGAATAATTTTAAGGAAAAGTGTACTTATAGCAACGGAGTTTACTTACGATGCCCAAACATTTATTCAATTAATTGGTAGCAATATATTGTCCATCGCCGTTACTTAAGCATGACTATACATACGCCTTTGAATTTCTTCTCAGACGTATGCAGGTTTCCTCTCGATGTTTTCCTTCACCGTAAAGCTCGTGGTGTGACTAATCACTGTACTTAATCTGTCACGTTGGCACCTAATATACCTCTGGCGGAAAGTGGGTGTGTGGGTATTACCTATACACCTCTGCCTACCCCTTCGGGGACCCTTGTGGGAAGGCGTGAGGATGTATTAATATATTGTGTAAAATCATATACTAGCTCATTATTTTAATAATTGTGTAGGTATGTAACTTTTAACTGGTGTGCTGATCAAAAGCCCTCGGGATTGAAGTCACTTAAGTTTCTGCCGGTGCAGCGTCTGATGATTTTCAATAGAATTTCGGAAATGCGTATATCGACTTTGTAGACTTTTATAGATTACAATTCTTTTTTTACTACGATAACCGTTTATAATTAAGCAGTCACACTTTACAATGAAGGTCAAACCTTGTACTTTGTACCTAAGTACGACAGGTACTTATATCAATAATCGGGTAATATTATATATGTATTATTTTTAATTGAAAACATTGGATGAGCTTAACGTTGAAAATTATTATCACATTGTTTGTAAACAGCACGATTTATTTTTACTATGAATTTATTGCTTCTGTCAATTGATGCATAATGAATAAATGCGTTTCGGGTTGAATAAAGGTCCGTACTACCTCCGACGAAAAAAATGACAGTTATTTCCTTTGTCAGAATTAAAATCATACTTCAACTTTACGAATTCGAAATTACACATGTACCTACTACATTACGACAACGAACTCGACGACGTCACCAAAGACGCTAAAATATATTAACCATTCGGCTAATAAGACATATTATATGGCCTCATTAAGAACATTGTTACTTGTTGTTGAACAACACGTGAAGGATCGGCGGGCGCGCGGTGCAGCAGAGCATGTCTGAGGCCGTATCTAACCTACTTATATTCGGTCTCGGGAGACTGAGAATACTTTCACCATACAATGATACTTCACATATCGTCTTTATGATTATGAAAAGAACCTGGCCTTGGTACGCTGTAAGGAGATTTTTACAAAGAGTTGCTACTAAAATTACGCGTCAAGCTGTCGATTGGCGAGGCATGGGCATATTGTTTTCCTAAGAATATTTAATGCTTTTGTGATCCATAATTGCTATATATAATAATAATGAGAGTTGGTCTACCATACTAGCATAGATACTACAAACAACTCCTATAAACGACTTGACATACGTCTATGGACGAATCTTGTTATACTTATGCGGGTCCCCGTGCAATGTATATTTTAATACTAGGCATCCCGACTAGCTTCGCTTCGGTGTAAAAAATGAAAAAATTAAAATGTTACTTACGTAAAATGGAGCCAAAATGTTAAAAGTTAGATCTCTAAAATAGAAGAATTGATAAGTAAAAGCTGCATCAAATGTAAGGAGTAGTTTTTGCGTGTGCGTGCGTAATATGCAAATAAAAAAAAAGTTTTGGTTCCTGTTGCTTTAATTAATATTAGTTTTTCTTTCCTATAGCTACAATGTAGACATCGGTTGTTACACTTTTTTTTATAAGTATTGATTAGTTTGGATTGGTTATTTCTATATTGTTACAATATATTTCCAGATGTACAAAACAATATCTTCAATCGCAGTTGTCGTCGCTATAGGCTCCGGACTGGTGATCACATATATCTTTAATCATGTACCTGATCCACCTGAGCTGGACCTACAGAGATGGTGGGGCACTGGACCAAAGCCGATGGAAGAAGATAAATCAATCACGTCCTTTAAAATTGAGTTTAATGACACGGTACCTACTTTTATTTCTACGAACATATTCGATATTTAATGTAAGTTAAATAAATTGAATGCTGAGGGAACATCAAGAGTACGGAGATGGAAGAGGATGGAGATACTGATGAATGTGGATGAAATGAAAGAGGTCTATAAGTCTATAGAGACTTAGTGCTTTACTCTTTCTGCCTATCTCGTGAAGGGCTCGTGCTGATGATATGTAAAATAAGGGCATCACTTAAGGAGAGACCAGCACATTGAGCTCTGAGTCAGTTTAGAACCTGCGACTTATAGCGCAAATCAAACAACTAGACGGCTGCTATCGACTTCTTAGGGCCCAATCTACAAAGAACCTCAAGGCCATACTAGCAAATAGCAAATGTGTTAAATTTTTGACACCAAAAAAACTACGCAAGAATGGCCAAAATTAAATTTATTACAACAAATTTCAGATGGTTGAAGATTTAAGGCAGAGATTAGAAAATAGACGCCCATTTACAAAACCATTAGAAGGAATAATGTCTGAATATGGCATGAACACTGACTATTTGGAGAAAATATTAGAATACTGGCGTAAGGAATATAGGTTCAAAGAGAGAGCAGACTTATTGAACAGATTTCCACATTATAAGACGAGGATACAAGGACTAGACATACATTTTATGAGGGTAAGGCCAAAAGTGGACAATATGGAAGTGTTGCCGCTACTCTTACTCCACGGATGGCCAAGCTCGTCAAAAGAGTTCGACAAAGTAATACCCTTACTAACCACGCCTAGGGACGGATACGGATTTGTCTTTGAGGTGATAGCAGCTGATTTACCCGGCTTTGGATTTTCCGAGGTATGCCTTTTTATTCTCGTTGATTGTTCAATAACATAAGTCATAATCATAATACAATCACGAGTATCTCTGTTATTCAATGATAAATTGATTCGTACGAAAAAATTGCACGTAGTCGCAAGACCACGTTTGGCTATGAATACTATTGTTAGCTAACTATCTTTATTTAAAAAAAACGGTTAAATTGACGATTACTTATTCTAAAGGTTCGTACGTACGCTCGATAATGACAGCACTTAGCGTTCAAATAATGAGAGAAAACAATAAAAAACGACTTCAAACGGCATGTTCCTGTTCATATTTGTTCAGATAAGACAAGTAATTAACCAAAAAATATTGAAAAAATATTTTATGTCTAAATCGTCATCGTACCTATTTTACATACTACATGTGCAGTAATATTGTAAGTAATTATGTGTGCATAAAGCATTAAGAGCCATATTCCTTCTAAACGAGCCTTGAAATCACATGAAAGCGAAGTGTTCCAAATTTGATTTGGCCAAAATGATATAAATACTCCCTTCTTATCTCGAGGTTTTTGGTACACTCAAAAAGTCACAAGTTCGTATGAAATTGGACCAGCCAAACTTTTGTTGATTGTAATCCCTTTATTAGCAGTAATATCATAGTATAAAGAAGATACTATGGTAATATTGGCCATCAACTGGCACTGTGTCCGTCAAAAAGCTCTTTAGGTTACTCAATAAAAAATCACTCACTGCAGGAAAACAACACCACGTCAGTACAAATGTCTCACCACGAGCCTGTATACGTTTGAGAAGAAATTCAAAGCCGTATATGAGCTTTCGAAACAGCGTTGGACTTGCCATATATCACGTTGGCATCTAAATATATTTCAGGTTAAAAGATGTACGATATAAGAAAGAGGTAATTCCTTATACTTTCATGATCACAATTTTACATGTCAATGAAATTTTCAGGGTTCCAATAAGCCTGGCCTCACTCCACTCCAGATTGGTATCATCATGCGAAATCTTATGCTCCGGTTGGGTTTCGAAAAGTTCTATATACAAGCTGGCGATTGGGGATCACAGTGTGCCACACATATGGCCACACTGTTCCAAAATGAAATTTTGGGGTATTAGACTACTTTATTTTTTATTAGCCGAGGACAAACGAACCGTATCATCTGCATTCAATTAGATTATCCACTCCATCTGATAACTATAAAGCCTTAATGAATTATGCTTATGAAGCTCAAAATATTTTATTATTTGATTTGATTTGATTTGAAAAATATTTTATCAGATTGGATTAGTAGTTCCTGAGATTAGTTCGTTGAACCAACCAAACAAACCTAATTATTTCACAGATTCCACACAAATATGCCGATGTCTTCCATGCCTATAAGCATGTTTAAATTCGTTATCGGATCCCTATTTCCACGCCTTATAATCGAATCAAAATACGTGGATAGAATATATCCACTGACGAACTTTTTTTCATACATCTTGAGAGAAAGTGGATATTTCCATTTGCAGGCTACGAAACCGGATACAATAGGTAAGTGCGATAGAGTACAGAAGAACTTAATGGTGATAATAACACAAGAGGACTGGCGAATATTGCCCTCGGCGAATTAGCATTGCCATACAACGAGGCAATGCCGCCGGCCTTCTTGGCACCATTTCGAGACGCATTTGGGATGTATTTTTTTAAATATATTCAGTCTAGTGTAGATAAGTCAATAACCGGTAGATTCGTTACTTATTTACTTTTTTATATATACATATATATATATCTTAATATATATATTTCTTGTGTGCGTGTGTATGTGACTGAACTCCTCCTAAACGACTGGACCGATTTTGATGAAATTTTTTGTGTGTGTTCAAGGGGATCTGGGAATGGTTTAGATTCACAATTGGACCCGATAGGTGGCGCCACTGGGTCTCCCAAGCGAAGCTGGGCGGGACCACTAGTATATATATATATTATTTACTGTGAAATCACGAGAATCCTAAAAAAATTATATTTTCTTGCCAATAAAAAACTTGTAACAAATAAGTAATGTCTTGTCGAATTTGATATTATTCAAAGTAATTTTATGTACATAACATATTTCGATGTTGCCGTGCTATCATTCATTGTTATGTGGCTCAAAACCGATAGGGCAATGTAACATTTATTAACAGTATTTAATAGTTCGTTAAAAATAATAAAACAATACTTTTCCAGGAGTTGCCTTAACCGACTCGCCGGCAGGCTTAGCCGGGTACACGATGGAGAAAATAGCTATCTGCAGCAACAGAGACCAACTAGACACGCCCCACGGGGGCTTGGAGAACTTAGACCTTGATGATGTACTAGACACAGTGACAATTTTATGGGCGAATAACTGTATCGTAACTGCGACCAGAATATACGCAGAAGGCATGTCACGATCGTGGCCTGAGGTCAATATTGCACACCGGTAAGGAGGAATAAACTAATTTATGTTTGATACTGTATTGGCTGGCTTTTATATCGTATCTATACGATAACAGTAAATTTCACATTGTTTAGGGGACTACATTTACTCACAAAGAGTTTAACTTCCCTATTAGCAAAGTAATTTGATAATAAATAATAATAGTCTTGTAGGTATATATTTCAAGCATATTTGAGGTAATATTGTATATTCAGGTAGGTATATGATAGCCGTGATCGAGTGGTTCGAGTAATTAATTGCCTGCAACTAAAAGATTGCAAGTTCGAATCTCGACTGTACCAATGAGTTTTTCTGATCTTAAGTACAGTGATTAGTCACACCATGAGCTTTACGGTGAAGGGAAACACCAAAGAAACCTGCATACGCTTGGGAAGACATTCAAAAGCGTATGTATAGTCTTGCTTTAGTATCAAATTGTCACATTAACACCAAAAATATATGTCCAGCAAAAACGTAAAGGAGGTGTAGATAATACCCTACCCACACACCCGCTTACCCAGCTCAGCTTACCCCTACCCTACCGGGACCCTTGTGGGGTTTTTTGTATTGTCTCTCGTGGCGTTTGCTCCGGGAACTTTTGCTACTTAACCGGGCAATGTCCCCTTAACCCGGAAATGTCGCCTTAACCGGTAAATGATGCCTGAAGTTGCATATACATATATATATATAGATATGCATATGATAGGTCAAATGTTTCAACAGGATACCAACGAAAGTACCTACAGCAGCCGTTAACTTTAAGTACGAGGTAACCTATCAGCCGTACTGGGTACTGAAAGACAAGTTCCACAACTTGGTGAGGTTCACTACGCACGACTTCGGAGGACATTTCGCAGCTTTGCATACGCCTGAGGTGCTGGTGGATGACGTATTCGCTTCAACGGAGGAATTCATAAAATTTCACCGAAATACAAACGTTCAGTCGTAGAAGTATTAAGTAGCTTATCTAAAATGACCATCTTACTTATAGAAGTTGTTTATATTGAGATTCATAGATGTCGCTGTATACGAATGGTGCAGACTTATATGTAAACAAAGTCTTCAAATAAGATGGTAGTACGAAATATATGTATACTATTTAGTTTTTAAATTTATTGTACATATATTATTCTGAAACACAAACGAATAAAGCAATCTATTATCGCTCGAAATTCCCAAAACTATTTATGACAAAAAGTTTATATGCTAATAAGAGATACATTTTGCGAGCGCTGATAGATTACTTATTCGTCTGACTGTCATTCTTGTAATATGTAGATTCGAATGAAGAATTTGTGAACAATAAATTATTTTTATAAAACACTGGATGTTAATACAACTTATCGATTAACGGATAAAAATATTGATACTAAAGATCACTTACCCTCTTAGATGTGATGAATTGTTCAACTTTTTCCGGCACGTAAAAGCCGGGCACGAGGAAATCTTTTGTCGGTGCAAAGTGTTCCACTTTCATGCGACCGCCAAGATTTATTTTTGCACCCGCATAGTATAGATTCCTACAATAGTTTAACTCATATAATTGTGCTAACTTAGACCCTCCAATATTTAATGTACTAATCACATTCGTGGAAAGGTATGCTGAGATGGTTTGGCCATGACGAGAGAATGAATGAAGAACGATTGACGAAAAAAAGTGTATAAGGCAAATGTGAATGAAAGTGTTGGAAGGGGTAGACCTAGGGGGACGTTTCTAGATCAAATTAGGGACATGTTGAAAAAAGGCCAGGTCAAGAGTACCCTAAACCGAAGAGAAGAATGTATGAAGAGAATAATGAAAGTGGACACAGCGAAAGAAGTATGTAAGCTATGATCGTAGCAAGTGGAAAGAAGTGGTATCTGCCTACCACTACGGGAAAAAGGCGTGATTATATGTATGTAGATATGTATCAAATTCGAAAAAATACCAACATTGGATTTGAAATAGTAATTGTATAGTGTAAAGCGAGGTAGGGCATAACGGGCTTCCCGTTCGACCGGAGATGGACTTGCAACCGGACGCTACCTATACACCTCTGCCTACACCTTCGGAGACCCTGCATGTAGTGAAATTCAATAGCCAATACGTACCTGTTACTGATCAAGCTGCATTTAATATTTGTCAACTGACCCTCGTTCAGTTTGGGGAATTTGTGGTAGAGGTACAAAGTGGCAGCGAACTTGAGGAACGAATCGCCAAGAGTCTCTGCTCGCTCCAAATTGAAGGCATCGTTAGATTTTATAGTAGTCAGGGCTGCGAGAACATCTCTCAGTTCTGGTCCTTTACCGGTCGGTTTCGTTTGCAGGACTTTCAGTTTGTCGTTGTATCTAGAGTGATTCATATTAAATATATATCGCAGTACAAGAGAGATACATACTATAAATAGGTTATTAATATGTCTTGGTGGCTGAGTGAGGTTCGAGTTGTTGCTTGAAGCCCAAAGATTGCCAGTTCAAATCCCGACTGTATCAATGCATCTTTCTGAATTTATGTACACTGATTAGTCACATCACGACCTTTAAGATGAAGGTAAACAGTAAAAGGAATCTTCATACATTTGAGAAGGAATTCAATGACGTTTGTATATAAATTGCTTGAGATACAATTATATTATAATTCATTATTTTCATTACAAATATAATATAATTCATATATACCTAATAATTAATTATACTGATATCAAAGAATTAGTTTAAAAGAAATTGTTGATGTGATCATATCAATAAATACTTACTTCACAGGTGCTGGAGAAATGGCAGCATAATTGGCGCGTATTTGCGGCATGACTGACTCACGGTTCGTCTCTATTGGTACTGACATAAACTTGTCGTAGCATTCTATGTCCATCACAGTGATCGATGACAAGTTGCGCTCAATATCCACTGGCTCCATTTTTTCCTAATACAAATAGGGCGGTACATAATAATTATTTTTTAGGAGACAACATAAAACTCCTTAAAGAGATCGTCAAAACCAAATCCGTAATAAAGTCACGCGATTATCTGGGAATATTTGCTAATTAACCGGTCAACGGCACAACAACTAACAACCCTCAGCTGCAAACTGCAACTCTATACGTTGCAGTTTCCCGAGCAAAGGAGCTAGAACGGATTGGTAATGACTATTTAATTTCGAATTTCGAATGTGGCAGCACAATTAAAAGATTGATGGCTAGGTAGGAGAAAAACTTACGTCCCAAGGATAGTCTTGATGTATCTTCTTTTTCTGCAGCTGATATAGACTGTCGCTCATTGAAACAGCCGGTCGGACTGGGGCATCCTCGTCCATTGGACAGTTTATCCTTAACGCAAAACAAGTCATATTATATCGTTTGGAAATAATGGTTTGAATATGGCATGGCATAAGATTTGCATATATTTTTACACAACTAGAGTGCCAAACAAGCATACAGCCCACCTGATGGGAAACGGTTACCGTAGCCTATTTACGCTAACGATACCGAAGTATCACTTGCACGCTGCCACTCTATGTTCGGAGAGTTGTACTGTGTTGGCAGAATAATAGGACTAATCCCTTTGCCACCAACACAATATAACAATCCTCCCCTTCCCCAAATCGCTCATTACTGGTTAACGCTATGCCCTACCTCTCTTAAAATATAATACGAGGGTATTTTCATTGTCTCTCGTAGCGTACGCTCCTGGAGCTTTGCTACTTAAGCAAACAATGGCGTGCCTAAAGGGCCTCCAGCCAGGCACTTCTTAGGTGCTTAGCAAATTACGCTAAAGGAACTCCCAATGGGGTACAGTCCGCGGCTAAGGACGGTACTGATTCGCGAGCTAGGGAGTTGGCCTGTGCTGGTTATACTACGAGGGAGCGGGAGGGACCCATTTTATTAATATTGCCTTAGTTTATACCTCCTATCGTTGTTGGGCTGTGAAACACCGCATCTTTTTCTCTTTCTAACACAGGCCATTAAAAATGTATGACTATAACTAAAAAATAACTACTACAGGCTGGCTTTAATCAGTGGTATGCTGCTGCTAATATGTAATGTACCAAATTAGGTAGGGATCCTACCTGTGTGAGAATTTCTAAGTATATTTCCAAAATTTCTAACTCCAAAGGAATCCAAAAGATTTTTACGATACGAGACGATCTTTAAATTATTGTTAAAATTTACTCGTAGTTGTTTTAAAATTATTTACCAATATACCAATCATTGAGTCCTAATTCCTAAAAGCAAAAGTTTTGTCTAGGGATGTTTGCTAATCAGTCATACGCTCAGCTAACGAATTTGGATAACATATAGAATGGAGGTGACTTATAGTCAGGTTTACAAGGAGACTACTTTTTATCTTTAAATAACAATCTCGTGTAATCACAATGACGTTAAGGGATGCAGCTATAGATAGTGCCCTTCACGAAGACGCGCCCCACCAATTTCTAGTCGAGGGGGTTGCGGGATTCGGGTAGTATGACCCGAGTCTATTAATTGTAGTGTGCGTGTGCACTCATAGGTAATCAGTGTGTACCGATAATCCTCAAACATAAGTGGAAGGTTATACTTCTACGATAAACTATACGGAAGGATAGTGAGGCGCGTCTTCGTGGATGGCACTATCTCTAGCAATCTATATATTACCGATCCACGATGTTAATGGGAGCCGGCTCTTCAACGTGAGCTATCAAAGATTGAACCACAACTGGTATGTTTACTTGTATCGGTTCCCAATCTGTAGAGAAATAAGAACATATTTACTTTATACATACACACATCATCAAGCAGAGTACCCCAGGGATAAGCAGATAGAAAAGAGCGCCAGTTCTAGAGAAAAGAATGAAAATACAATCACGTTCATGACCTAACTAATAGTACATACATACATATCATCACGCCGAGTCCCTAGCGGGGAAGGCAGAGAGTATAGAGCGCCAGTTCTCTTACATACCTCTTTCGCTTCGTCTACATTCATCAGTCTCTTGATACATGCTCGTCGGGTTCGAGTACTCTTGACGTAGTTATACTAACTATAAAGTTATACTCTTACCAATAGTGTCAATGAATATAGTACAACATTCAAGAATGGGAACGATGGGAGTTCGACGAGAGTTTCATGATTGCATTTTCATGGTGACATTTTCATATCACTACTATCCGTTTTGTTTAATTGACTAGGTACTGTGAAGTATCATTATACGACTTACTCTTCTCCAGTTTAGGATTGCCATATTTTGTGTGGTTAGCCACTTCTATCATAAGCTCTTGAGCTACCAACAACATATAGGTTCTGAAAATAAAACAATATTCAATCGACAGTAGATATCTGCATTGATGTATGCAAACACAAGTTTTACAGAAGTGCTGTTTTTTTTAGTTTATTTATTATTATAAATTATTAGAACAGCTACAAGTCACTTAAACTAACAGAAATAAAATGAAAACTACATTAATTCCTAGGCGTTAACGTTCTATCGAACCTTACCTGTGCAATATACTTGGCAAGATCATGGCCTTGAACCACAGAACTCCAGGGTAGTCATATTTGATACAAAACTCAGCAACAAAAATTTCCAAGAAGCCTTTCGCCTTGTAGTCACCTTGGAAAGCGGATATCACCTTCCTCTGTTTGTCCGTGAATGAGTTGATCGTTGCCGCTCTGGGCAACAAACAGTTCATACCCGAAGTGATGTTTCGGACCTGAACAATAAATAGATCATTAAAAATGTTAAATAGTATTGATTTTATACAGAATAATATAAACACAACACTTCTAGAGGGAGATAGAGGGAGAGGGAGGGAGAGGTGGAGGGATGGGGGGAGATGGGAGGAAGAGGTGGAGAGGGTGGGGGTATGGATGGAGAGATAGAGGGGGGGAGATGAGAGTGAGAGGAAGCGAAGATTGTGAGGATGTTTGTTCCTTTTTAACACGAGCTTCTGAAAGGAATTTGGGGAAATTTAGACTTAGCTGGATTGACAATATGATATGTTTCATTCCAGAAAAAAAACTACAAATGAAATCGAATTTTAAGCGGGTGAAACCGCGGCGTACAGATAGTATATTAATTACAAATACCTCAAGCAAAGGCTGGTGCTTATCTCCTATAACATCTAAGTTATACTTCTCAGTGTAGTAGTCTTGGTAGGTCTCGTAAGAGTCGGAACCGAACGGCGATCTAGGGGTCATATACTCCAGTACATTGGACACTATGTATCTAAAATGGAATAAATATTTAATGTTTGTAACATTCTACTTGTCATTAATCAGATCACTTATAATGCTGAGCAGGATTCAGTAAACTTTAACAGTAGATTTTAAGTTCGTTCGTCGAACCCCAGCGTCTGTAACCATGACTTTGAGTGATTTATAACATCAGCTTTACATATGTCGTACGGAAACATCGTGAAGAAATTCAAAGACATAAGTCGTGCTTGGGATACTCGGAATCAGTCACCTCGTCAGTCGTACAATTCCTACGTTGAAATGTGGGTGCGATAAAACTCTGCCTACCCTTACTGGAAGGCGTGAGAAAGAAGAAAATTATAAAGCTTGTGAATAAACAAATTACCTATCTGGTGAGATGATCTCTCTGTACCAAGGTGAAACTACGCAGTGCTTGTAATTTTCCACTGTTACTTGCAATGATTGACGCTCCTACGAAAAAAAATTAAACGTATAAAAAAATTAAGAAACAAAATGTCAAATAATAATGAACAAATTATTAAACTAATAAATAATATTTTTTTCTCACGCAGAAGGGGCCAAGGCCCATAATTTCCAAGTTGTACAGCAGTTCAAAATTTCAAATTCGACTAGTGCTGAGTGCCTAGACTTAATGTGATTTATAAATAAACTTTGTATAAGCATTTACAGACAAATCAAAATGTATATTACTTATAAGTTTTCATGCCTAAACTTATTTTGATGCATTTTTGTATAGCTTTTAACTGGAAATAAAACTTGAAAGGAGAAAAATAGGGGATTAAAGTTTTACCCCATAGGGGGAGCAATTAGAGCTAATTTAGCGCAGACAAAGTAGGGGGCAACGGTATTTGCTGTACCTAAGGATAGAATTTTCTATTCGCGAATAGTCGAACTATGTCAGAAGATTACCTTGTCAGTAGGTACTGCCATAGGCGGCACATATTTGTGTTTAGCCATCACCTCCCAGTCAATATCGTAGCCGTTGTCACCCTTCACAGGTACCACAAACATGCAGTTCTCTTTGCCTTCAAACACCAGAAACTTTTTCGCAATCGCCAAAACTTGGTCGAATAAGAAAAGATGGAATCTGGAATTACAATTATAATGCACGTCAGAGAATATTCAATTTTGAAACGGATTACAAACCAATTTACCCCTCACCCAGTTCCCGTAAGTATCCTTGTACTATCTGTCATTATAACTTTCGTTACCTTTATCTAAATTCTCGAAGGAACCTTATTGGATATCTCCACCTCAATAAAGGACTGAACCCTTTATGGGACTGGACTTGTGATATTTAGCGACACATAAAATTGAAATATCCGTGCTATAACCCATAGCGAGTGGCCCAACCTCAGATTTCGACATATTACTTTTAAAATAAGTGGGTAGGATTCGAATTGAACACGAGGACTAGACCTAGAATGGAAGTGTATGAATTTTACTTAGTTTTATTTAATAAGTGTAATTAGGTTGCAGTCGTGCTGTAATGAATAAATGCCGAAATGATGAAGATTTCTGCCACAGTATGCGTAGGGATCCATTTACAACCCAATAAGGGTATAAAAAGCGTTAAAGCTAAAGATAGTGCCATCAGGTCAGGTAAGATAGGTAATCAGTGTGTACCGATAATACACAAACGTTAGTGAACTCTTACTCACTCACTTACACTATCTATACTAATATTATAAAGAGGAAAGATTTGTATGTAAGTATGTTTGTAACGAATTGGCTCCAAAAGTACTGGACCGATTTTAAAAATGTTTTCACCATTGGAAAGCTACATTTACCCTGAGTGGCATAGGCTATATTTTCTTTTATATAAAAACAAATATGTCCACCCGTGCGAATCCGGGACGGACCGCTAGTAAACTATAAGGAATAATAATGGTGCGCGTCTTCGTGGATGGGTTTCTCACTCTTGTACATTAGTACTCTTGACACATAGTAATGTGAATACTCACTGTTTAATCAGTTCAAATAATTTGTCATCCAGTTTAATCAGGGCGTAGTTCAGTTCCAGCGACGTGGTCACTTCACCGACTTTTGTGAACATAGGGAAGCTACACAATTCATAGAGCGGTTTCTGAGTTAAGAAACCGTATGTCTCCTCCGCTTGGATGAAGTCGTACAGAGCTATGTCACGTGGCTCCGTCGGTTTGTCGAAGTTTGTGGACATTTTAATTACGTGCAAGTAGTAAGTTTCTTGGTTGGGCTCTGCTTTCAGGCAGGTTGGGAACTAAAAATGTGCGTAATATTTGAACAAAATAAGTGGGTGGCGTATAACGAACACAAACACAATCACATCTACTATTAGATGTGCCTCGTGTTACACCCGTGTTAAAATTTTCAAATGTTAAAAGAAGGGACTTGTGATCGGGCCCTAGCGTTCGTGGGTTTTCCATCTTCAATAAAACATATCCTATGTCTTATTGCACACATACATATCATCACGCCGAGTCCCTAACGGGGTAGTCAGAGAGTGAGTAGAACGCCAGTTCTCTCTAGACTTACATACTTATTTCGCTTCGTCCACATTCATCAGTCCCTTCATTAAATTCTCGTTTTCCTAGTGCCTATATGCAAAATTACATCCGATTCCGTTCAGATGTTCTGGCGTAATTGAGTAACAAATATCCATCCGTCCATCCAAACTGTCACATTCATATTAAGAGATACACTTTGGTTATTGTTTGCCTGTATCGTTTATCAAAATACGTAATTTTGATAAACTTGGTGGGGAGATAGCTTGAACTTAGTTTGGGAATGGATGTCAAAGTTTGTTCACATGAGAATTCTTATGAGCGGCACTATGAGAATTTGTCTCATACTGCTGCCTCTCGATGTGGCGAGATGCCGATGAATTTGACGACGAAGAACGTCGATGGGCTCTTCATCTGTCACGTTAGCACCAAAAAACAATCTCCAGCAAAAAAAAATTTTTGTACACACCCCTTGCTAGTCTATTTATGCGGGGACCCATGTGGGAGATCGTGAAGATATATATAACATATTTCTATTCTGGGGTACGAAATTTTTAACATCGAACTTAGCAAATTTAGTGACAGAGTTTTAGTAGCAATGACAAAAAGGTACCTGCAATCTATACTTGCGCTTTCTTGCCTTGCGACCCGCCTTTGGTACTTTTGAACCTACGTCTTCATCATTCTCAGGCCAGTTAGGGAAACACGTCTTTACTTCTTCGCTATCAAAGTTCACAGTCCTGAAACATAAGACACTTTCAAATATTGAGAGCAGTTGTGATTCCAATACGGAAACGTATTATCATACGCATTAGTTAATAATTTTCGACGGCAGGGTCGGGTCTAGTGGTTAGAGCTCCTGACTGCGAAACTTGAGGTCGCGGGTTCGAATCCCGCTGAGGGCAGATATTTGTGTGATGAACACGAATATTTGTACCTTAGTCTTGGATTTAGGTATATATCTATCTATATAAGTATCAGTGGCATGGGGTGAAAAAAAAGAAAGGTAAAGCCGGACCAAAAAAATGGCTAACGCGTGAATAAGCAAAACGTCATATGTTGTACGTCATACGTCATAACTTGTAAAAAAAATGCAATAAATTACATACCATATATTAGTGTGTTAGTTCACCTTTCCCAAAACTACGGCGAAATGTTATGTATGGTGCTTGCGTTGCGTTGTATGCAGTTTTTCCATGCGACAGAACATGCTTGCTGTACAGTTGTTAGTTCCCTTCACCTTCACCTTCACCATACATGACATTACTGGTATCATATGAACAGTGCATGTCGAGTATGATAAAAGTGGCTTTAAAAAGCCGTTTTAAATAAAGCACACGTCACTCACACGGGAGTTATAAATATACAGCAAAAAAAAGAACTAAAATAAGTGAAACTTAACTTGAAAAGTGAAAATTATTTAATTTGCAACTGACGGTTATTCAATTGTATTTATCATACATAGAACTGTGAAAATGTTTGAAAAACCCATCCTTACGTCTATAATCAATTTTCATATCGGGACGAGCCCGTCCATGTTTAATGATATATTTTTTATTTTCGGAAGATTGTTTTGAGAACGAAGTTAACTCATTTAATAGGTAATCTGTAAGACAACAACCTATTTGTATTAACGCCGCCATTTCTCACCTAACAGACTACGTGACGACAAGAAACAAAAATAAACAAACAAACCTTTACGGTGAAACAAAACAAACACTGTGACAACACTTGGCAAGTAAAATTTCACTACTTTCGTTTTTTTTAAACCATATACTACAACACAATCAAGCTTATCACATATTACAATAGATAAATTATTAGCATAACAAAACAATCCGTGCAAATGCGCGCGCAATAATGGCTAGGTGAGGTCATGACACTCCGGCTTGTTTCGGAGAAATTGCTCTGATTGGTCGAAACTTTTCAAGCGAAACGAAACCTTAACACATAACAAATAAAGATTGGAGGCTATCTGAGATCGGCTTATAATCGCTGTTATATCGACGAATGGTTGGATGTGGTAGTAATGTCTATGTGTGCGTGAATTGCATACATTTTAACTATTTGAATTCCCAATATTATGAGCGAGTTCCCCAGCCGCCTACTACGTGAAATCGTGTATGTGTGCGTTTGCGCGATTTCACATACATTGCGTTTTTGTATTCAGCATATTGGAGAATATTTTTACAAAGGGCGCAATGTAATTATGTCGCTTGCGATATTATGACTACATAGAATAGTCGTACATGAGCGCGAATCTGCCAAGGGAAGCCGATAGGAATCGTGTTCTAAGGAGGCTTCGCCACTGATAAGTATCTATATAAGTAAATATATCGTTATCTAGTTACCATAACACAAGCTTTGCTTACTTTGGGACTAGGTCAATTTGTGTGGAATTGTCCCAGGTATTTATTTATTTGTTATTATTATTATTTACTTATCGAATGAACTGTGGTGGATAAGTCATCTCCTGAAGACACCATTTTATCTTTAAGCTCCGGTTTGTACCGATGAGTTTTTCAAATACAGATTTCATACCACTAGCATTACAGTGAGGGACAACATCATGAGTAACCGCAAAAAGTTTGAAAGAAATTAAAACTTGTATTGTTTATATAAAATTGGTGTCTAAAAAACAGCGCCGGACACGCCATCTGCCCCGTACATACACCTTAAACGGTTTATGGAAAGGCGAGTAGATATTAAAATAAACTGGCAAAAAAGAAAGACTTCTTTACCCATTATGATTAAAGATCATGTTATGACCGATCAATTTATTTTTGTGAGTGTTCAGATTATATGAACTAGTCTAATAATCCTAGTCGTCAGCTCGCAAACCAGCAACGTTCTAAGCCCTTCGGTACCGTACAGGGGGTGCCCTGTTATATAAGTCACCGTTACATAAATGGCCAAAAATTCCCGGAACTTCCGGTACAAAAGACAATGTAAAAAAGTTCTGATACTCACATGTACGGTTTTGGTAGAAGCGTCACGGCATCCAATTCCCCCACTTGATGTAATTTAATGCAAGCATTCAAGGCTGCGGAACGTTTTGCCGTTTTCGTGTTCAGAAAAGGGAGCCCCTGTACATTGAACAGATAAAACTGATTTATTTTTTACATGCTCAATCAAAATCAAAATATTTTTTTCAACGCAAGGGACACAGGGAACTCTTATTGAACGTCATATACTTAATAAAAACTAAAGTTACCACCGTTTCCAAGAAAAATACCTGCCAGGAGAAGAAACGGCGAAACAAACTCCCCGGTTTGCTCTTTTAACATTTGTTCCCTTTTACGTAGGGGTAGAAAAAGATTCAATTACATATAAACTCTGTTTAAGAGTAGCAATTCATTGCCATGCAAGGCCATCATTCAAATAATCTGATGTTGTATAGCTTTTTGAATTAATTTACTTTTAATGACAGCTTTGCTGTTGGCCGCTTGCAGATGTACTAGGTTAATTATTACATCATGGGCTTTATGGTGAAGGAAAACATGGGGAAACCAGCACACATAACAAAGTAATTCAAAGACTTGTGTAGACGGTGTAATTTTTATCAACCTCAATGCAAAGACATGCATTGCTATTCTGGATCAGTAGTAGCAGCAAACATTTGGACAGTTTACTCAGACTAGATAAAGTATACCTTGATTTCTTCCTTAATAGGGCAGGCTATGGGCATGAATATGGAAATCACACGTTTATGCAGTTCTTTCGCCAGACCCTGCGAAAGCTTTGTTATTGAGTCGAAGACTTTCTCTTCGATCCACATTGGTGTGATTGTGGTGAATTGGTCGTGCGGCAACGTTGAGCAGTAACGAGACAACAAACTTATTGCAGACACTGAAGATAACCTCCCTTGAAAAGACAAAACGACTATTTAGTTATCATGATTATTTTCTGTGTGTCTTCAGGTGGATACGAAAATGGTTTAGATTCACAATTGGACCCGATAGGTGGCGCCGCCATCGCATTTTTTCACCCGAGCGAAGCTGAGTGGGACAACTAGTTAAAATATAATATTTACAAAATTCTAAGGTTCCAAAGATTACCTCCTTGGGCGGTCACATAAGGGGGTATGTCATCTTGTTCGTACAGATCTTCTTGTATGTCATCCTCAGTTGGCGCTGATCGGTTGTCAGTGTTGCCAACCAATATCTAAAATATATTACACACATACAAATATATAAATGTGTACTACGATAGTGCGCCCGAATTCATCGTCGTTCAATGTTGGTCATAATGTACAAAATTAATGGAAATTTTATCACATTTGTACATAGATATTATGAGAAGTTTTTTTGCAGGGTCGCACGAGTGGGCGTTGCGTTGCAATCGTCTATAAGCGGCGGTAACCACTTACCATCGGTATGAACGCTTTTTGGTCATCTTATTGGTGTATGTAAAATTCATAGTAGAAGCTAAGCTCCGTTTGGAATTCAATTTTTCATTATAAATGATAAATAACTTCACCGCGGATTTACCAACAGGCTGTGTAGGCTGGAGCCTAGTGCGGCAAATTTGGGGCCAATATTTTTTTTTGTGCAAACATGGACAAATGAAGTACATACATACAAATATTTTATAGTAATGAGCTAGGGGCAACAAATTCGGTGGGGCGGCCAAATTTGAAGGCCGGCCTTCTGGCCGGCAAATGTTTTAATCTAACACCAGCAAGGCGAAGCACGAGTAATGAGTAATGGTCAAGAGTTATAGACCTTTTTTATATAAAACAATTCAAAAAATCTCATCCTAAAATTATATTATAATAAATTGGTACTCACATTCTGTATGGTACGTTCAGTCAGCTGAAACGCTGCGTACAGATTTTGAAATTTTTTCAAGTTTTGTTCGTTTACCAGAATCACATAACTAGACTGAGCATTGCGAGCTCGACCTGAAATCAAAATTATAATTTATTTTCTTTTACCATGTATATAAGTATAAACTAAAGGCGTTCAAAATGTGTACCTTTGCTTTGTATATAAGAACGATATTCCAACGGCTGGTCATATTTCAACACCAATAAGCATTGTGGTATATCAACTCCTTCTTCAATCACACTCGTTGATATAAGGCAGTTCAATTCACTAAATAAAAAAATATCACAATATTTAGAATTTTATGAAGAGATGTTTACGTTCCAAATAAATTAAGTTACGTTATTTTTGTATTTGTGTACCTACCTACTTTTTAGTAAAATAAATTCTTTAATTATATTCGAATAATTTCACTTGAAGATAAATAAATAATGTCTCCTGGAAGTCATTAATATCATCTCTAAACATGACTTAGAATTTCTTCTAAAAACTATTCAGGTTTCCCTCACGATGTTTTCCTTCACCGAAAAGCTAAAATCGTAAGAAAAATGTTACAAATTTCAGACAGCCTGGATTAAAACTCGCAATATTAATTTTGAAGGCAACTACATAAAGACGAGTCTGCCAACGGCTTTCACCTAAGGCACATATAATATTTATAATCTGTTTAACAGTAGAAGAGTTTTAAGAATTTTATTGCTTTACACATATTGGTCACGGAGATTTACGCCAAATGAATATAATAATGTCATGTGTATATATGTAGGTGTGTTATTTACATAAAAAGTCACCTGTTCCTGAATTTTAGAAGTGCTGTTTCAGTTGTTTTCTTTATGAAATGGGTTTCTCTCGTTACCTTAGTGGGGTTCATGTTGTAGCCCACAATAAAATCGAGTTTGATGAAGTCAAACTCCTCAGGGTTGGCTTGCTTAACATCTTTTAACAGATTATACAATACTTTGGCCGTGAACCTTTGTTGGGTGAATATTATAGCGCATAGAGGTTGTCTCGCTTTATTCACTTTTAGTAACACTGGAATTATTGGATTTAAATATTATCTAAATGTCGTAATCACTGAAATTATTGGATTTAAATATTATCAAAATGTCGTAATCTTTTCTAATGTCTGACACCCAGAGTTTACAACTGCAGACATTAAAGCTTAGAATATTTGTAGTTTATGTTATATTGTATTCCTTTTTCAAACAAATTATAAACAAAGTCAAGTTTAAAGCCATCATCAAACGGGATTACCATGAAAATAAACAAGAAATAAAAAAAAAACCAATTGTTTTGATTTACTTAATAACTTATTCTAACGAAACTTTCAAAGCGAAATTCTCTCCAGATCATTATGCAAGTGCTGCCATCATTCATCAATTGTATAATAAGTTTTACAATTAAAGCCTACAAGAAACTTCTGTAAACTAACAAAACAGCTAACTAACAAATTGATGATATTTATACCTCCAACAGCATTATCTATGGTTTGAGGGTGGTACTCCTTCAAGATCTTAAGGAGCTGGATGACTTTGTCCGAAGAATGCTTTATTATTTTTTCGTACCCGGTGTCACCTTGCATTGAATCTAACAGGATCATGCGAGCCCTGAAATAAGTAATACACTACTCATCGTAAAAACCGTGTCGTGTCGTTTAATCTTACTAATATTATAAATGTGAAAGTTTGTAAGTTTGGATGTTTGCATGTTTGCGGTTCTTTCACGACCAAACGGCTGAACCGATTTGGCTGAAACTTGAAATGGTGACAGATTATACCTAAGAATAGGACATAGGCTACTTTTTATCCTGAAAAATTCAAAGTTCTAATATTATAAAGTATGACTCTCTTTCACGGCATAGCGGCTGAACCGATTCTAGCAGGAAAATACATAAGCTACTTTTTGGACTCCACACGGGCGAAGCCGCGGGCATAAGCTAGTAGTATATAATATTACATTATAGTAGGTATATAATATAATAATACCTCATATTAATCACTACTAGCGGTCCGTCCCGGCATCGCACGGGTGGCCATATGATTTGTTTTATAAAAGAAAATATAGCCATTGTTACTCAGGGTGAATGTAGCTTTCCAATGGTGAAAGAATTTTTAAAATCGGTCCAGTAGTTTCGGAGCCTATTCAATACAAACATACTTACATAAAAATCTTTCCTCTATATAACATTAGTATAGATTAAACGACATTTGACATATATTCCTAAATATACACATTTTTGTGATAATCCTTACAAAACATAAACTTGCAAGGTGTTTAGATTTTTCTGATGAGAAATATATTCACATACCGTAATGTAAATATACACCATTTAACAAATAAGTTCAGCAAAAAGACTAAAATACATCGTGTGATATATATATATATATATATATATATCCTCACGCCTTCCCACAAGGGTCCCCGAAGGGGTAGGCAGAGGTGTGTAGGTAATAATCGTGTGATAATTGCCAAAATTACCCATATACCTACTTACTAGCTGACCCTCCCATTGTCGCTTGGGTAAAAAAATTGCTTCCTGTAACACGATCGCTGAGCTACCACTATCGGATCAAATTGTGAGAGTAAACCATTTGGAATCTACCTGAACATATAAAAATCAAAATCGGTCCAGCCTTTCAGGAGTTGTACAAATGTACAGTACAAATGAATTACATATACGAATAAAGATAGTATCACGTCGACGTAAAGTCTACAATCACTCACTCAAGAATATGGGTAATTGTTATCGTGTAGAGAAGCTCCTCTTGCTTTGTCGCAGCCTTCCGCTTGAGTCTCTCCAACAGTGTGATGTACGCGAGTATACTTAAAGACCCGCCGTACACACCCAGCTCTTCAATGAACATTTTCATAGCAACAATCATGTTCCTGACACATTTAACTATCTGTAAACATTCATGTCATCAGTAAGAACTGTAACAATTGCAACTGAAATATTCTTCCCACAAAGATTCCGAATGGGTATATATTTATTTTTATATCATTGTAGTAAAACGTAATACACTGAAATGCAAAAATATCTAATGCTAGCAATAAAAAAAATTACTTAATCTACACACAAACAATCCACAGTTGTATGAAACAATCCACCCTTGGAACATATTCAAGACTTCATATTCGACTTTGTGGCCGACTTAAGCCCGCAGTGACCTCGCCTTCTGTGCTAAAAGTCGCCAGTTCCATGACCGCTATATATAATATTTTTGCTTAATAAGCATAATTACAAAATATACCCTCACGCCTTCCCACAATGGTCCCCGAAGGGGTAGACAGAGGAGTAGGTATAAGTAGTACCCACACACTTTCCGCCAGATATATTTTAGGTGACAACGTGACAGATGGCGAGTCCATCGCCGTTACTCAAGCACGACTATACATACGCTTTTGAATTACTTCAGTTTGCAGTTTTTCTGCACCGTAAAGCTCGTGGTGTAACTAACCACTGTACTCAAGTTAAGAAAAAATCATTGTTACAGTCGGGATTCCAATTTGCGATTTTTGTGTCGCAAGCAACTATTCGAACCACTCGGACACCACGGCTTAATATGAGTCGTGATCTACAATAATAGTACAGGCTCTGTTTAACTTAGGGTCTGGTGAATTTATGTGAGATACCCAGAATAATCCTAGAGGGAGCATGGAGCTCTTTAAAGGTGTGAATAGTTTCCTACAAGGTCCGCAACGTGCGAGCGTGACACAGTCTTGCAAGCGTCCATAAGTGGCAGTAGTCGCTATGAGGCGGACTGCACAATTTAAAAAAAAGTATTAACAAATTTCGATTCTATATAACCCTCAAAACGTCGAAATTGCCTGATTCACTGTCAAATAAATATGCTAACCTTCATTGGATCTGTCGAAATATCCCGTTGCCATTTATTTAACTTGACATCATTGAAGGTGACATAAGGTAACTTTACGGTAATGATCACTGCTTCGAGCTCATCGAGTCTCATGATAGCCTCCCTTGCTGCCGCGGATGGGTTTAAGCTTCTGTAGTATTGCACTAACTCAAATGGGTTAGTTGAATAACTAAAAAAAAAGCGAAAATAACTTTTTGCTATAGCTTATAACTAGCTATGTCCCGCAGTTTCACCCACGTATAATCCGATTTTATTACTATTATTTTATCTAGATTTATTTTCGGAACAAAACATCAGCAACAGCCGTTCTGGCGTGATTGAGTAACAAACTTCCATATAATTTATTTGTATAGTTATGTACCTATACAAATAAATTATATCGGATTATTGCAGATACATTCCGTGGAATCGGAAAGTGTATCGCACTTTCATATTATAAATAATAAATAGTGTAAAAACTAAATAACACAAATGAAGCTCATTTAAAATATACATATACAGTGCGTACTTCAAAACTTCTCCCAATTCGTTGACAGTTGCAATAGTCGCGTGGAACGTGGTCTCCAAATCTCGAAGTGCATCCTCCACTTTACGTTTACTAACATTGGCATTGAGCAGAGTTGCAGTCAACCCTAAAATTAAAGCGACAGTCATGACAAACTCAGGCATAGGAGTCGTTTCACAAGGCAAGTAAATATCCACAGAAAATACGAACTTGCATGTTATCGACTGCAGTTGTAGTCCAAATCCTTTACGGGGAGAGCAGAGAACAGTAGCAGGTGGAACTATAACCGAGCATTCCTTAGACTTACAGACCTCTCTCGCTTCATACATCTCCCATTCGCATTCACATCATTCTTCTCACATTCACAAGTCTTTTTATACATGCTCACCTAATTCGAATACTCTTGATTATCCCTTCCCCATCATCGATTGGATTTCATCTAGTTGCAAGATTTGTTTTTATTATTCACGCTTTATCACAAGGGCCATGGGGGTAGAGAGCCAAAGTGACAGATGGCGAGTACATCGCCTATTACCAAGCACGACTACATATACTCTCTTTATATTTCTTCTTAAACGTATGCTAGTTTCTCCAGTGTTTTCCTTCACCGTAAAGCTCGTGGTTAACCAATGTGTACATAATTTCAGCCATAACTTTTTATCCCACATTCGAGATAAAAACTTTGCGTTGTAGGCGAATACTCGAACCACTCGGCCACTAGGGCTCCCTAGTGGTAGGTATCTTAGTGGTAAGTATCTAGGTTATAAGTAGGTACAAAGGAGGTTTTATGCCCGTATGGTCAAATCTATCAAAACCTATAAAGAACATAGGTATCTACTCATACTTACCGATAACTCTTGGTTGTTTATCAATGGGACAGCCCTCAAAATGTTTCATCACCATCCTCATGGGATGATCATCGACGGCGTGGTGACACTCGTCAAATATTATCAAATTTATATTCTCGATCTTTATGTAGGAGTGTGTTAGCATATCGAATAAGATTTGGGTGGTCATGACGACAACCTGCAAAATAAATAATAAATATTTTTGTTAAATGGCAGACGCCTCGTTCGCTTGGTTTTTATTTAGAGGTCTACTTAATATAGGTAAGAATTTACGAAAGATAAATTGGTTAAATTGAAGTGCGGAACCCCGGAGTGAATAAGACACTTCCCTGACTCACCTGATTCTTAGTTAGCTCAGCATCCCATTTTTCTTTGTCCCAGAAATCAATCCCATCATCACCACTGTAAGCACCGACGCCGGAAACCGGACATAGCTTCTCTATTTTTTCTTTCTGTAATTAATCACAGCCGCTTGTATAAAACCTTTGAATGTTTATGCAATAATCAATGCAGGGTAGTATAAAAAAAATCATGGATTATTATTTAACTAGCTGTCCCGCCCAACTTCGCCCGGGTGAAAAAGTTAAAATTCCTGAAACTCGATCGCAGCGCCACCTATCGGATCCAAATTTAATATAGCCTATGTTCACCGGAGATAGTGTAGCTTCCCAACAGTGAAAAACTTTTTCAAATCGGTCTAGTAGTTTCGGAGCCTATTCAATGCAAACAAACAAACAAAAAAACAATCAAAACTTTCCTCTTTATAATATTAGTATAGAAGACTAGCTATAGTATGTGACTTCGTCGGTGTAGAATACAGACCACAATACAACCATTTATGCATACAGTATAAGTTACCTGCGGTCGCAAGTCACCCTTAGGCCCTTAGTGATAGAAAACAACATTGTACTTAGTGTATTTAGCTTCGAAATACTTAATTATTATATAATTCAACTACATATTTGAGTGGCTTATGTAGTCACGTTCAAAATCAAGATAATGCAGATACGTATCTTTTGTATCAATATCTTGTTTATTACAGTGATGACACGACAAGCTCTACGGTGCAGGGAAACGTTGTGAGGGCCCTGCATACGTTTGAGGAGAAATCTGTTACGTTGGCACATACAAATATCACCAGCGAAGGTGGAGTGTTGTTAGACTGAGACTCCGAAAGATCCTAAAAAAACTTGTAGGCAGGTTGGTGAATAAATACAGTGTGCAATACGTGCCTTGTTGAGCGTAATGTCATACTCGTGGTTATTTTCGTTCAGGTATGGATTACGACGATGTGGAAGTAATGTAGGTACGTTAGTTGTGACATACATATGAAATGGACGAGTGTAGAAGTGTGACGCATCAGATATACATACCTACATCGGAAAAGCGTTTGGGAGAAGACCACGTTCCTACTACTGATCAAATCGATCAAACCCTCAAGGATGGGAACGTCAAGGATACTCGACACCAGCGAGCATGTATGAAGTGACCTATAAATGTTGATAAAGCGAAAGAGATCTTAAAGTCTAGAAATTGCATCAACTTTTGATTGCTTATTCAATACAAGTTGAAACGAAACGAGTAGTAGAATTGGGTAACAGTACTGAGTAGCACGGACCAGATTGGAACAGAACTGGATTCGAATCTAAATACATTGTACTGCCGACGATTTAAATCACAAACTCGACCACTAAGGCTTAGTATCCGTGCTTCAGTTTATATAAACATACCGTTAAGTTTACAAACATCAAGGAACTTACAGACGTGCGTATGTAAAGGAGCCCATTGTGTAATAATTTCAGCTTCCTTTACAATGATATGGTTCGTGCCTCACAGCGTATATATTACGTAATTTACCTACTTACCATTGCAAAGAGTTCAGTTCAAAATAAACGTCAGTGCGATAAGCAGTCGTTACCTACGCGTTAACAGTTATCAATCAAATGTTAATAAATCATTTGTTTAAAATGCTCAAACAAATCTCAGTAATGAGTACACAAACATTCAACCATAGACGTTTACTTCATGCATCATCACTCATCACTCATCACTCATACACAAACTAGTGTTCAATGTAGCTCAATCCTAGAAAGGCCTCAGGACATTTGAATTGAAAATCTTTTCTTAGACATCCCTATGTTTAATGCTTTTAATATTTCAGAGTTGACTCTCGTAGGTAACTCGGGTTGCTATCAGATAACGCATTACAGAACTATAAAGATAATCCAGCAGAAAAAAGTTGCCAGTACTTACTTACAGTCCCAAAAGAAGCTTTTATCCGCTTCAGATGAAACATTGGTCAGTTGGGTGAAACATAAGGACACGTCAATATGCTTGTAAGCATGACACAATTTATTATCGAGTTCTTGTTCAAAACAATGTTGTTGTTGTAGGGGTAGATCCAACTTCACTGTTTTTACCGAAAGTTTCTAACTTATCATTGTATGATAACATTGTCATTTTAGCTTATATCGGCAGTAAAAATTACCAAAATTTACATAGAAAAAGGCATGCATATTACAGCAAATACTTTTAATGTTTGGGCCTCACCTGTTGTACCACCAGTGGCACAGTGTTGACAAGAAAAAAGGTCCGTTTTCCACCTTGCCCCCAAGGCTTTTGTAAAGCATTTCGAAACCTTTTTATCAGCCGTATTGCAATGTAAGTCTTTCCTGAACCTATAATAGCAGTCAATGAAAAAGAACTTAATAAAAAAAATATTACTGGGTTGGAACAAAAATAGAAACAAAATTAGATAACTTCAAGTGTCTAAAGGTATCAGTTTATTATTATAATACATATATCAAAACACAATGCACTTAACAATTTATAATACCAGTACACAAGCATGTCTTAATAAGGCCAGAAAACTATATGTAAATACCTAACTCGAAATAACAATACAATATCTAATAATTGTAACTAATTTACTTAATTAACTGTGTTAGTGTTGAAAATTGTTGGAAAGAAGTTAAAATTCACTTCTCTTAATAAATCTGCATTATCAGAGCCAGCACATACCTGTAGGCAAATGAATAATGGTATTCTTTCTTAAGGAGACTTCTTCGAGCTGTTCTTGGTACGATCGCGCTATCAATACTTGGTCACCATTCGTTAATACATTCCGTTCCTCCATTTCTCGCTAGAAAAAAAAATTTGCTATATTCAAATTCTGTATGTAGGAATGTAAACATTTTCTCATTGCATTTTAAACTCTTTATGGAGATAGAGCCCTATCCCAACTTGCCTGTCACAAGTGATGCATAGGACAAAGCAATTAATCTCTGATTCCTTTTAAGTATTTAACAATACGCGTGAATGCGACCATGTCGACGTTGATGGGCAGTGAAAGCCTGAGCAAGTATGCTCGAGCACACAATGCGATATTGGTGGCTACTTTATTGTACGACAGTGAATCCTGGGTATGTCAGAAACTCTAAAAAATAAAAAAATAAACTCTAATGGCCATGAAGGAGCAACTTACAAACTTAAGCCTTTATAATATTAGAACATCGAATTATTTGGAATTATTGTAAAGACAGAATTTAGTTTTCAAATTTGTATCAAAATAAAATAAAATTTAAATCAAAAGCACTAAGGAGTATTGACATCATTTTGATGCAAATCTGAATTACAACTTATAATAAGGCGAATTTTATGCCTGTAGGAACTTTGAATTTTCAAGATAAAAAGTAGCCTATGTCCTATTCCCAGGTATAAGCCATCACAATTTCAACTTTCAGCCAAATCGGTTCAGCCGTTTTGCCGTGAAAGAACCGCAAACATCTGAACTTACAAACACACATTTCACATTTATAATATTAGTAAGATGATACTTATGAAGTATATAATTATACCTATACTAATATTATAAAGCTGAAGAGTTTGTTTGTTTGTTTGTCTGAACGCACTAATCTCAGGAACATTGTGATTGGAATTGAAAAATTCTTTTTGTGTTGGATAGTCCATTTCTTTTAACATTGTATTGGTTATAGACTGTAAGGATGTTAATATGATTGTGGATAAATAAATAACTAAATAAATTAAATAAAAAGAATGATGAAAATTTTCTCCCCACAAATATTTATGAAGAAAATAATGTGTTATGAAGTGTTATGAAGAGAATAATGAAAGTGGATGAAGCGAAAGAAGTATGTAAGGAACGTAGCAAGTGGAAAGAAGTGGTATCTGCCTACCCCTACGGGAAAGAGGCGTGATTATATGTATGTATGTATGCAATATTCTTTAGAAATCAAGAGTATGATGCTACAACTTTTTTTTGTGGAAAAGACATTCAAGAATTATTGAAACAAACATAGTAAACCCAATAAAAAGCCTTGTACTCTTAATACATTTCTTGACTGTTTAGTTTCACAGTTAAATAACAAACAATTGGGTAAAATCTGTTGGCAATTTTCATGTCAGTAATTTTTTGGAAGTAAGAATCTGGTTGGTGGTAATAAAAAAATTAAGTATGGAAGGTATGAAGGTAAGATAGGTATAATTGAAATAAGACCCATGATAATTAGGGTTTCTACTTCATCTAGGGAGGTGAGCGTGATTTGAATAAAATTTTATCCTGAAAAGTATATGCCTACTAACATACTCAAATACAAACTAATCAACTGTTTGTGGCAATCTGAGAATCTAGAACAAACAAAGGTTAATTATTATTTATGCTTAATTATTTCAGATTCGTTTGGTTTATGAAAAAGCTCAGTACCCGGATGTGTAAAGTTCAATCTGAGCCTGCAAGTTGATAGGTAAATAATGCACATCGCTATCTTAATCCCCATACTTAAATCTATTTATTATATTGGTTTTTGAAATGGGAATGATGATAGGTATTGATGGAACAGTTTAATATACCCAATAATATCCTACTGCCTGCATATGAAAACTTCATCAAATTGCTAAAACTGTACCGTACAAAACAAATAATATACCATCAAACAATGCGGTTTTTGAATAGCAATTTAAAAAAAAAACTTGTGCACCTTTTCCTTTGTTGGTTGCTGACTGGGATAATTAAGAGTTCACCAAAAACTGGCGAAAACGCCGGATATTAGCCCAAGTCTACACAAGAACATACTGTCAGAAAACTCTGATAAATTAACGGAAGCAATACAAATTAATATAAATAATCAGTGGAACACTGTGACAAGTTTCAACAGGAATTTCAAATTCATATTACATTCGAATCACTTCACAAAACAAAATAAGAGGTAGAACTGAATTGAACGAACAAATCCTAGATTGACTGACGCAGTGCTGCCAGAATCTGTAAATTCTGTAAGTCGTTATATCAGTAAATCTACGTGAAATAGTTTAAATATATGGGCAGAGTTCGTTTTTTAAATAAATTATATAATTTCATGAATTTGCTTCAGTGATTTCAGAATATTTCAAAGTTAGTAAGAAAAATGATTAATATACTAGCTGTGCACCGCGGTTTCACCGGCGTAAAATTTGACTTTGTGGAATAGAGCACTTCCTTAGTGTTCATCTCTCTGGGCCAGATTTCATCCTATTCCGTTCAGACATTCTGGCTTGATTGTGTAACAAACCACCTCACGAACTTTAGCACATATACTATTGGTACGTTAAATTTACTACAAATGTATGATGCAATAGACCACATTGTTGTTACAAGACGAGTAATCTTTATAACCCGTCCCTAAAGTATACGACTATAAATATTTATAACCAGCTGTCCCGCCCAGCTTCGCTCGGGTGAAAAAGTTAAATTGCCCGTAACACGATCGCAGCGCCACCTATTGGGTCCAATTGTAAATCTAAACCATTCTCGAATCTAGCTTAAGACACACAGAAACACACAGAAAGCTTCGCCCGGGTAAAAAGGTAAAATTCTTGAAACTCGATCGCAGCGCCACCTATCGGGTCCAATTTAATATAGCCTATGTTACTCGGGGATAATGTAGCTTTCCAAAGGTGAAAGAATTTTTGAAATCGGTCCAGTAGTTTCGGAGCCTATTCATTACAAACAAACAAACAAACAAACAAATCTTTCCTCTTTATAATATTATAGTATAGACAATCACAAAGTTTGTAATACCTAAGTAAAAGGTCTCCGAAGATGTATTGCAGCTCATATCTATATTATAAAAAAAAATATGCATGAGATGAGTAGTTTGATACATAATCAAACATCAACAACTTTATTTATCTGAATAAACCAAAGTAAGATCGATATTATTTCTGTAGGTCTACGGAAATGTTGGTAGGCCTTGCAACACTAAAGTTGCGTGACGTGTAGACTTGTGACTTGCGATAGCTAGGACGGGTATGATTGGATGGAGCGCGACAGGGACATTAGGTAATTCCCGGACTATAAAATAGAACAGTGTGAACTTGTGAAGCTATAGTAATATCCAGTGGCGGCCTTAGGGGGTGGCGAACAGGGCAATCGCCCGGGGCATAGACTACTATTAATATACTAGGCCCGGGGCCTCGCTCTTGCAGGGGCCTCGCGTCAGGCAAATTAAAAAAATAATACAGATTTTTTTAAACTATACGTATTTTTTTTGATTTAAAACTTTTAATTTGCATTCTTAATTATTTAAAAGTTAGATAACTAATTCATTCATTCAAATCATAATAAATAAATTCATTTTGTAGTACTTGAATATCACGCCTCGAAACACTTGAAGATCGGTTTTTTAAACGCATAGCACTCGGGACTAGTATAGTATTATAATTTTATTATAGTCAGTGACTCGGGAGTCGGCAGTGCCGGGACATAATGTTCTGCTCGTCTATCGTTCGGGGAATCCCCGTCGCTAGAGGAATTTGTTTCCCCCCTTGTTTCATTTCGTTTGTCAACTTTTGTCACCTTGGAATTATTTTTTGCAGTATGAGATAAAAAATCGTTGCTGTACCGTACATATCTTTCAATTATATTTAATACTAGCTTTGCCCGCGAATTCGTCTGCGTGGAAAAGTGACATTGGGCAACATTTTAAATTTTTTAGCCTAATTCATTTTGCAAATAAATTTCAATAGGAGGTACCTATCTAATATCCAAATGTACAACAAATAATAATGACGTAATAACATCCAACTAAATGGGAAAGTAATCTTCTCTGACGAATTATATGTAAACAAAATCGACCCAACTAAAGAAATAACGTACATTAATTAAGTAAACCAAACACGTGTTAATAAATCGAAATGTTATCAATTTGTAGCGAATAATAATTTATTTCTGTTGTTGCAAATTTATGAAACATTCACATAAACCTTATATATTTCCATGCAAACTCTCATCACCTATTTTTATTATACCCACTTAAGGGTAAAGTTTTTACAAACTTTGCACGTCATATTAATTTACATGTAATCAGGAGCATGTATATATCTAATTATAAGATAAGATTTCAGCTTCTAGCTTCAAAAATGACGAAATTTCCATACATACTTTCAACATCTATTTCAGAAGAGAGGTAGGGCATAACGGGTTTCCCGTTCGAATTTGGAGCTGTCCGACTGGGACAGGACCTCAGACTTATAGAAGTTCCTGCGTAATGAAAAAAGTTTCCAGTAATGAGCTCCTTGGAGGAGGGGAGGATTGTTATATTGTGTCGGCAGCAGAGGGATTAGTTCCATTATGCTGCCAACATAGTATAACTCTCCGAACACAGAGTGGCAACGCAAGTGATACTTCAGTATTGTAAGGGTAAATAGGCTGCGGTAACCGTTTTTCATCGGGTGGGACGTATGCTTATTTTCCACTCTTGTTGTATAAAAAACCCCTTACAACCCTTTTAAAAGTAGTCTATGTCCTTCCTCAGGCTCTAAATCGGTTCAGTAGTTTAGGCGTGAAATGGGAACAGACAGAGCTACTTTCGCATTTCACGTCAAACATAACGAACACCTACCTACCAAACAACCAGACCTACTTTCGCATCACATAGGTAATTTCCGTAGAACAAAGGGCCTCGCAAAGACCTGCCGCCCGGAGCTTCTCAATGTGTAACTTAATGAAGGCAACGTCGACGTTTATAATTTAACTTAGCTATTGTAGTATTAAGTGTTGATTGACGCCTCGATGGTTGAAAATGCGAAAATGTGGGTATGACTTTTCCTGTTCCTGAAAACTTGCTTATTAAAAACCATACTACTGTTGCCCAAAGGAACGTAATTGGCGTTACTCTGACACTCCTTTTTCCACACTTTTCCTCATTATTTTATGTGCGACCTGTACTTGATATAAAATGTTCTATGTATCCGACGTAGCGGCTATTCACCAACATATTTTGTCTACCTAATACTCTCCTTGATTTGGTGTCAGGTGTCAAAGTATGCGTAGTAGATGTTTCCTTTACAAAATAATATATAATATAGCAGTACAGTTTCGTTACATAGTTACCAAATATTACAATATATACTATGACACAGCTACCCATTGTTCTAAATATATACCTTTTGATATAAATATATATATATATATATATATATATATATTTTTTTTTATATTATATTATTGATATTAATACTAAAGGTCGTAGTAGCAAAGTCTATATGAAGATAAAATGATACATGATACAATGAATATACGCCAGCATTGGTTGTTGTTAGCGAGAAGTGATTATGAATTTTATTTAAGTACTTTTGTCAAATGCATGCCTGGTGACGTTCTTGATCTTACTTTGCCCGCCAATATCCTAAGCTAAGAAGTGATCAAACCTAAGTTTTTTGTGACATACATGTTTGACAGTCAAATGCAGAAAACTAAACTGTCATTGTCATTTGTACACTCACCACATTGTCCTATTTAAAATGTAATTCTCTTCATAGACCAAATATTCCAAATAGTAGAATACAATGTGTATGAGTGGTAACCCAATAACTAGTAAGCAAGATTAAAACTTCAATACGTAAAAAAATATAATGAATACAATAAAACTGATTCAAGATAACGTGCCTTTAAATTTATTTTTATTCTCAATTATGTGTATCACAACAGTTTCACCGGGCGGTAAGGAATCAATAGTATTTTAGGTGATACAATAGTTTCTCGTTTATTTAACATAAGGAATCTTGTTTATGTTGAGTAATTTAATTCCAAAGATGTTAACATTATAGGCCTTATATTAATATTTTTGTATTTTCATAATTTTTATTTTCAGTAAATGATTTGCACATCTATGATGGTGCTTCTACAGCAGATGTTGTTGCAGGAGATGTGTTTTTTGAGATATTGGACCCTCCAGAACTTCAATATTCATATAGGATAAGACCTGCCAAAGACTTTGGAGTCCCTTTTGTAAGTGATTGTTTCTATATAATAATATATTCTCGTAGAAGGGGTAGGCAGTAGTGTATAGATACCCACACACTTTGGTTGTTTATTATAATTTCAAATCCCAAATGTCCAGACCTCTCCAGACTCCAAATACTTAGACTTCTCTGCATCTCATAATCCACATTAAGAAATCATACAAGCTTGCTGGTCTACAGCAAAATACTCATTATTGAATGTACAATAAATTTGTAAGACAATGTCACCTATAATTTACCAGAGATGTATATTGAGGCTGTGGTGGCCCAGTGGTTCGAGCAATTGCTTGCGACATAAAGATAGCAAGTTTGAATCCCAACTGTACCAATGAGTTTTTCTGAACCTTAGTACAGTGATTAGTCACCACAAGCTTTATGGTGATGGAAAACATTGAGAGGAAACCTGCATATGTCTGAGAAGAAATTCAAAGGCGTATGTATAGTCGGCTTGTAAGTATTTATCTTAGAATGTTTTCTCAGACTCGCTTTGATCATTAGTTCTTCTCATATCTAAATGAGCTTATGTTTGCCTAGTGGTAAGCAGCTACTGGTGACTTGAATTAATATATGGAGAACTAATAAATGGAAGCCCCATTTGGATAACTGCATTCTAAATGGGAGCATTAAAAATCTATACATGTACAATAATATAGTACATAAGCTATAAGACAATATAAAGAAATTTTTTTTACTTAATCTTAATATGTGTAATGGCCAATATATATACTGTTGTCCATAAGCTTTGTATATTTAGTAGCTTTTATAATTCAAATTTGCCTTGGAAATTTAAATACTGTCATGGCATCTTGAATGACATCATGCCTTGGAAAACTTGGAAATCATGTCTGTGTAAAAAATTTAAAATGAATTGCTCATACTATAAAAAAATATTTTCTTTAATTTAATGCTAAAATAATAATTTAAACAAAAATACATACATACATATCCTCTCGCCAAGTCCCTTATGGGGTAGGCAGAGAGTATAGAGCGCAAGTTCTCTCTAGACTTACATAACTCTTCTGCTTCGTCCACATTCATCAGTCTCGTCATACATGCTTGTCGGTTTCGTGTACTCATAACGTCATAACGTTCCCATCCTTGAGCGTCCGATCGATTTGATCCAGGCAAGTGTGTGCAAGAAGAGGCAGAGGAAGGCCACGTTCCAACTACCTGAAACAAAAATTGTATAAAAATAAAAAAGCTCACACCCATTTTCAATGTTTTCAGAATGAGAGCTTGCATTTGCAAAGGGCTCGTCTAGTACCAACTGTGCCTCTACACAGCTGTTCTGATATCTTGAATCAAGATGACATTATGGGACATATTGCACTGTCAGAAAGAGGGTAAGATACAAATCATAATACCTCCATGAGAAAGGCAATTTGTCACAGGTATACAAAGTATAAAGAGCATGCATGAAGGAGAGATCTCTGTTATGGTCTAGATCTGAATTTTAATTGGATCATACGAAACCTACACAAGTATACTACTTACTAGTTAAGTACCAGGCTCCAAAGCAAGAATACCAAACTGCAAGAATAGTTGAACCCATTTTAGGATTCTCTATTTATTTGATTTTAATATTTTTGTAAACCAAACAAACAAATTTATAAAATAAGAGAGGTGACAATCTACTTTCTCTCTGCCTACCCCGCGAGGGACTCGGCGTGATATGTAAGATGCCTGTAAGAAAAGATATAGGTTGATATAAATAAATTTATGTATGTATAACATGTTGCTAATGTGAATGGCACATCTACTTTGTCCACGATATTATTATTCTCTTAGTATCTGCGTCCAACAGCAACAGTACTTGAAATTAAATTTGTGGAGTACAAATTTCAATACTCCATCAAGGTTCTGCAGAGAATCAAGTGAAGTAGTATGGCATACAGTTGAAAGTAAAATATGTACAGTAAGTACATATGGAACTTTTCTGTAAGATATATTGAAAATATCACCTAAAGCAAATGTTATTCTGCTTCATTCTTGCAAAAAAAAACCCTTAAAACTAATGGCAGTGTGTTGACAGTTGTCGCACCAGGGCCAACCTGACATTAGTCCAAAAGGCATTGAATACCATGCTATGTCAATTATAATAAAAACTTGTTCATATTTCAGGCAGTGTTCATTTGTGTACAAGAGTGCAAAAGCTCAACAGGCTGGAGCCAGAGCTGTGATTATCACCGAATCCATAGATAGGTGGGATGATACACTGGACAATCTAATAGAAATGATTGATGACAAGTAAGTCAGTTACTTGCTATTAAAATTTGTCTATCACCAATATTATACTTCTGTAATGTAACCGTAAATAGGCTGCGGTAACCATTTTCCATCGGGTGGGCCGTACGCTTGTTTGCCACTATTGTTGTATAAAAAAAAATTACTTTACCTTGAGCCATGATGGCTGAGTGGTTCGAGTAGTAGGTGGCAACGTAAAGATTGTAATCAGAACCTTGATTGTGTTACAAGTTTTTATGAACTTAACTGCAGTGATTAAATCTATGTGAGGTGAACGAAAACATGGAGAGGAAACATCCATATGAGAAGCTTTTTAAGGCCGCTTTTTGCGAAGATATTCGAAAAATTATGTATAGTCGTGTTCAAGAAACGGCGACGGACACGCCGTCTGACACGTTGGCACTTAATATTATAAATATCTCAGGCGAAATGACAATGAACTTAATATTGGTGGAGAAAACCAGCATTTGTGAACAATCCGTGTACTATTAAATATAAAAGGACCAAATATTAGAGTTAGGTTTAGGTATATCCAAGCAATTAAACCTTTGTTCTACGCATAAGGACCCGTGTCTGATAAACAGCCATAGTCTAAGGCAAACAGTGTCATCCTGCGTAAGACTGCCTGATGATATACTAAAGGGGGAAACAAGCAAAAATACCATCTGATGATAACCGGGTACCATAGCTTACTTTCTTATCTATATAATAATATAATATATCCTCACGCCTTCCCACAAGGGTCCCCGAAGGGGTAGGCAGAGGTGTATAGGTAATACCCACACACCCACTTTCCGCCAGAGGTATATTAGGTGCCAACGTGACAGATGGCGAGTCCATCGCCGTTACTCCAGCACGACTATACGCCTTTGAATTTCTTCTCAGACGTATGCAGGTTTCCTCACGATGTTTTCCTTCACCGTAAAGCTCGTGGTGTGACTTATCACTGTACTTAAGTTCAGAAAAACTCATTGGTACAGTCGGGATTCGAAGTTGCGATTTTTTATCTATGTTCTTTATCTATGTTATAGATAAACTCTTGCGTTGCCGACTTTATGTTGAGAATAATAGATGTGCAAGTGCTTGTGTGAAGAGACTGATGAATTCCACATTACGAAGCTAAATGGCATACGATAAGAAGTAGGACTTACATACAAAAGTCTAGGGAGAATTGGGGCTCTACTCACTTTGCCTCTCCCATTAGAGGATCGACATGATGATATATGTGTGTGAGTGTAGTTTATATATGTATATTTATATATATTTTCTCCTCGGTTTTCAGGATGGAGCTAGATGTCAACATCCCAGCGGCATTCCTACTCGGCCGGAGCGGCGCATCCATTCTGCGTACGCTACGGCGACTTAAGAAGAGTTATGCTATCGTCAATCTCCCGATCAATATGACCTATGTGCCGATTACCAATATGAACCAGCCCCCCTGGATCACTTGGTGAATAGTCCTTCATGTTCGAGACCTAAGATGAATATAATTTGTACATTTTGTTGTTAACGAATTTAAGTTATGATTGTTCTTTGTGCTATAGTTTGATAGTCAATAATGAAAGACATTACTCTTAAGGTTATTGCACTTTTTTGTTGGTTTTTTATTAGTGCGCTGATCTATAAATTTTCACTTAATAGTCTATTTAAATTAGCGTTTTTACATAAGTTCAACTTCTCAAATGTGTGTGATGTTTCTATTTGTTACCAAGAAATAAGGACAAATTGATTAATACCAAAATGGCAGCAAACATGATTCAATTCAAATGAGCCTAGGCTATGCTTAGACACATTATACATATTTATCTTTATATTTTAAGGTGAGCTCAATAAGGTTTTATGTAGCGGGTGGCTTGTTGACAAAGTATGCTGCATTATCAGTCAGAATCATTTATAATTTTGAACTAATCAACGTGTACTAAAAATGTGAAATTAAAAGGTGAATAAATAGTAATAAAGTAGTTTTTCCATTTCTGTCTACTGGTAAGTAATTATTAAGAGGAAATATGTTATTTCAACTCTGTGAATTTACTCCGTGTAATTTGTTATACCATAAAAGCTACGTACAAACATGTCGCCCGACCGATTGTTAGTGGGTACTATCGTCTAAGGATCCTTGCTACACCAATTAGGTGAAGCAGAGTGAAATTATGGGTGAGCCGAACATAGCTACAACGTACCTACCTCCTTAATTATGACATCATGGCATGCTATGGAGAAGATATAAATTGCCAAAGCGTATTGGTGTACAAACAGGTTTCTGGCGACTAAAGCTTAATTATTGTTAATAATTAATATTAACTACGTAACAGACCCAATAAAACCGGTAATAATATTGTTTTTTTTTCGTATTATCTTGTCTGAAAGTGTGTCGTATATCAAATTCACAAGGCAAGAATATGGTAGATACGGAAAATTTACCATCTTAAATAACAGAAACCGATTGCAACCTGTTTATAGGAAAACTTTGTATATCTATTCTTATTTATTTATAAAGGTCCTAAAATACGGTATGTGGGTACTGGCTACACACCTCTCTCATATTATATATATATATATATAATATGAGAGCCTGAGAGAGAGAGAGATATATATATATATATATAATATGAGAGCCCCTCTTTCGTTTATTTCGATGATATCTTCGCGCCTTCCCAGTCTCCTCGAATGGGTAGGCAGAGGTGTGTAGCTAGTACTCACATACCGTATTTTAGGACCTTTATAAATAAATAAGAATAAATATACAAAGTTTTCCTATAAACAGGTTGCAATCGGTTTCTGATATATATATATATATATAGATATATATCCTCACGCCTTCCCACAAGGGTCCCCGAAGGGGTAGGCAGAGGTGTATAGGTAATACCCACACACCCACTTTTCGCCAGAGGTATATTAGGTGCCAACGTGACAGATGGCGAGTCCATCGCCGTTAATATTATATTATCTTTTTGTAAATCTTATGTACATGAAGTAAATATTTTTCGATATCAAGTTCACATCCATATACCTAGTCTAAGAGCAGATATAACTCATCGGCAATACATCTACTGATTTAATATACAAAAAATATTTTTATGAAACAGATATGCAAAGCGAACTGTGTGCAAGAAGAGGCAGAGTAAGACCACGTTGAAACTACCTGGAACTAATCGAGCGGACACTCAAGGACGGGAACGTCAACAGTACTCGAAACCGGGGAGCATGTATGAAGAGATTGATGAATGCCTATCCCGGTAGGGACTCGGCGTGATGATATGTATGTCTCTGTATTATTTTTATGTTATCGATGCAACGGCAGGGTATATTAAAAAAATTATATTTATGGGAGGAAACAATATTAGCTGAGGTTTTGCCCCCTTTCGTGCTTATGTTCAAATGTTGCAATTTCCAAATGTATACGATAAAAAAACTAGTACCTATGTGTCATTAGAATATTCTTCTTCTCAGCATATATGCGTCCACTGCTGGACATATGCCTCTTGCATGGATTTCCAAGCTGATCTTGATGCGGCGATCCTACTCCAGGTCGGCCCTGCCGTCTTTTTAATGTCGTCCGACCATCTGGCTTGCGGTCTTCCAACGCTTCTGCCACCCGTTCGCGGCCTCCAGTGAAGCGCTCGCTGGCCCATTGCCACTTCAATTGCGCAACTCTTTTTCCGATGTCGGTAACTTTTTCATTACAATATAAACATCCCAAAAAAAAAGTCGGTAATATGCAAATTGAAATGGTTTAAGAAAACTAAAATGTACTTACATTCCATTATCTGGGTACATTACTGAAATAAATTTTTCAACCGGTCACGTCGCGGGTCGTAGACATTCATGTCAATAATTCTCTTGCGTGTTTGAACTAAAAAAAAAGTACATGCAAGCGAGTAAATGTACTCTGTTATGGCTGTTATCATACCAAAGCCACTGTTTGGCAGTCCCTAGCTGTTACTTACATTGCGAGGTAGAGCTGTATAAATGTACCTACTTATGGATGTACAACATGAAATATTTGGAGTTACGTACAAAGAAATACAAACGACTTGTAAGGCAATCATACATATATCCTCAATCCTTACCATAAGGGTTCCCGAAAGGGTTGGCAGAGGTGTGTAGAACCCACACACTATTTACCACTATGTGTGTTTCTGAAGCACGCCTAGCCTTTCACCGTTAAGCTCGTGGTGTGAACAATCACTGTAGTTAAGTTCAGAAAATCTCATTAGGTAAGTCGAGCTTACAATCTTTATATTGGTGGCCAACACTAGAACCACTCGGCCACCACGGCTCAAGTAAGGCAATCTTTGTCTGAGTTTATTTTGAACATTTGAGACTGGGATCTGTTTCATATGCCGTACCAAAATCTTTCTGTAAAAAAATACTGTTCAGTATTTTATTTATTGCTGTTCAATATATGACTGTTGTTCAATATATGTTGTATACTTGAGCTGTTATTTTTGGGTACAAAGGTTTTTGAGTAATTTGTGTGATTAAGCAGGGACCCTTGTGCCTATTCTATGCAATCGGTTTAATTAGCCCTAGTTCCCATGCCTGCCACTTGGGTTCGTTAAAATTGAATGTAGTCTAGTATATTAAATATCGTAGAAAAGTAGGTTATTTCATACTGGGAACTAACGCACGTGTGCCGATCAATATGCTCTTTGGTCATTATTGTCTCCATTATTAAACAGTCTGCGGGACGTTGCCTTGCCACTTATAACACTTAGGTTCAATTTTACAAATGTAGTTATACTCGTATAAGAATACCAATATACCAAAGATATAACAATTAACGAGAGTTGTGGGAGAAAACTTACTAGTATATATATCCTCACGCCTTCCCACAAGGGTCCTCGAAGGGGTAGGCAGAGGTGTATGGGTAATACCCACACACCCATTTTCCGCCAGAGGTATGTTAGGTGCTAACGTGACAGATGGCGAGTCCATCGCCGTTACTCTAGCACGACTATACATACGCCTTTGAATTTCTTCTCAGACGTATGCAGGTTTCCTCACGATGTTTTTCCTTCACCGTAAAGCTCGTGGTGTGACTAATCACTGTACTTAAGTTCAGAAAAACTCATTGGTACAGTCGGGATTCGAACTTGCGATCTTTGTGTCGCAGGCAACTGCTCGAACCACTCGGCCACCACGGCTCTTCGGTACGGAACTTACTAGTGTATATAAAAATATCGCCCACCTGCTTACAGGTACTAGGTAGGAACTTACAGGCCTTTGGCTTATTTCACATTCATCATAGTCTCCTAATCGACGATCGAAGGTAGAGATTACGTCTAATCGATTGAATATCTATATTCAAAACCGGCAATCTATCGATTTTGACCTGTTATAAAATGAGTATGGGTATGATATAGATAGCACCCAAGTGCCAGCGGTCTTCCGTGTGAGCAATTTCACTGATGCAGCGAGCTGTTTGGCATTTGAGCGTTGAAGTCAATGAAACTTGTTGAATGCGCGCGCGCAACCCAATCCGCACATCCAAGATGGCGGCATAAAGCACGGAGCACACGCCATGTCCGTCGCGCTTGACCAACGGAGCGCGAACGTTTTTTCTACATAAACATTGTTCACAGAGAGAAATCGACGGGCGTGACTCTGGCCATTGTTGTATACCAGCTAAACACCGAGAATATTAGAGCATGATACGGTAAAAATATACGACTACCTACATTTTTAAGCATAGCAACTACAAGTATAATATTAATTTGTTAACAATACTATTATCAAATGAAATACAAATGCTAATATAAAACACACACATCAAAAGCATACGGATAAATATACATTTTGACTCGTTTCCTGATGGGTCTGTGGAGGGGTAGGCAGAAGTTTACGAACGCCCACTTTTTGTCGGAGATACTTTTAAGTACACTCGTAACAGATTGCGAGGCCGTCAGCGTCATTAAAGCACATTACATACCGACTTCTTTGAATTTTGGTTTATTTCAGAAAACTATATTGGTACCGATCACCCGGATTCGAACTTGCCATAGGTAAAGTTGGCACCAAAATATATCTCTAGCGAAAAGAGGGATAGTCAAAAGGTGTAACAACCTTTTAACTACCGCTGTAGTTATTTTAAGAATATTTATACGACCATATTTAGACCCGACTATATCAATTACTTTTTCTGAGCTTAAGTACAGTGATTAGTCGCACCACGAGCTCTACGGTGAAGGAAAATATCGAGATGAAACCTGCATACCTACGTTTGAGAAGAAAATCAAAGGCTCTATAGTCGTGCTTGAGTAACGATAGACTCGCCTGTCACGATGGCACCTAAATATATCTCTGGCGTGATGTGAGTGTAAGCCTTACATCCACCTTACACATATTTTGAGAGATACAGAGGTGTATAAGTCATACCTTACACTGTAAGCTATTACCTACTTATACACCTCTTCCTACCCCTTCGGAGACTCTTGTGGGAGGGCATGAGGATATTATTATTATCAGACATGTAACGTGTATTCAATTTATCGGTAAACGACCGACAATTTCTTATTAGGTACCTACCGAATGTTTCGGTAACATCGTAACCCGTTCGCATCACTTCCGGTTGAAAATCCTTTGTTCGAGGCTGTTGATTAGCAATGCGCATAGGCAATGAGCCCGCATGTTTGTGCAACTCGTTATTTATCGATCGTGCTACTACCGAACACTGGATCGCAAAGCAATTCACAAGAATATCGTGTAACCTCGGTGTGGAAACTTAATTTTCTGACTCAGAATCTTCTTGATACATAATTGAAGTTTTAATGTTGAGAAGCAGCACTGCCTTTCAATAATAAGGCTGCGCTTCAATTTTGCACTCATCCTAAAATATACATACATATCATCACGCCGAGTCCCTAATGGGGTAGGCAGAGAGTAGAGAGCGCCAGTTCTCTCTAGACTTACCTTCATCTCTTTCGATACGTCCACATTCATCAGTCTCTTCATAGTTGCTCCTCGGTTTCGAGTACTCTTGACGTTCCCGTCTTTTAGCGTCCGATCGATTTGATCTAGGTAGTTGGAACGTGGTCTTAAAATATTGACTACTAGATTAGCAGTAGCTACTATAGTAATGCGTATAGTATTGCTTTAAAATAACACAATGGTATATTTTTCTGTTAAAATAAGCAAATACCTGCCTTCCTTTGTGAGTTGTTACGCATTGCATAGAGCCGATAACATTGCTAATTGGTTTCAAGCTAGCCTAGATCCCAGTTCTAATTGTTTTCGGTAGCACGCTAACTTCGAGGCGGTTTCTAATTGTTTCTCTTAACGGCCTCACCGATACAAGGCCACGTAATAAAGAATTATTATTTATCAAACCTTATTGGTCGCAAGTTCGAATCCCGACTGTACCAATGAGTTTTTCTGAACTTAAGTACAGTGATTAGTCACACCACGAGCTTTACGGTGAAGGAAAACATCGAGAGGAACCCTGCATACGTCTGAGAAGAAATTCAAAGGCGTATGTATAGTAGTGCTTGAGTAACGGCGATGGACTCGCCATCTGTCACGTTTATTTATTTATTTATTTATTTATTTATTTAACAAAAACGGGTTAACCAATTACATTTGTTAAAAGAGAACAAAAAAAAAAAAGAAAAGACACAAAAACAATATACAATAAAACTTAATAAATCAAAATATTAATAAAATCATACATCCCTTTCACAAAATCTCAGGCACTCGAGTGATATACGACCACAGTCATCCACAAAGAGGTCGCACTGAGGATTGGCGCTGAGGAGAGCGTTGAGCGCAGAGAGGGAGCGCGGGATAGGGGAGTTGGTGCGGGCCACGGTACGGCACTGCGGCACGGCTAGCAGCTTGTGCCTTCTGCTGCGAGTGTACCTATCGGGGGCAAACACTTGGCATAGCCTCTCATGGAGATCGGGTGCATCAATTTTTCCCCGTAAAATTTTACACATAACCACCAGTTGATGTCTTCTTCGTCTAGTTTCCAGGGAATTGTACCCTAGACAACCAAGCAGAAATTTTGTTGGATACATGTACGGATAGTATGCGTGGACTCGTTTGTACATGTATCTCAAGAAAGCTTTCTGTACTTTTTCGAGAAGGAGCACGTATGAGCTTTCATGGGGATTCCATACACACATGGCGCTCTCAAGCTTGGATCGTACCAATGCCCCAAAAGTGAGCCTAATGACACGTTGATCCTCAAAATCATTGCAATTTCTTAGAATAAAGCCCAGTCGTCCAAATGACTCCTTCGCCAGAGCAGTAATGTGCTCATGAAATGTTAGCCTACGGTCGAATGTCACTCCCAGATCTTTTATGGTGGTTGAGGTAGTTATATTTCCGCCATCTATAGTATAGGTATAATTTATAGGATGGCGCTGTCGACTGAAGGTCATAACATGACATTTGGCATGATTAAATTCCATTTTATTCCTGTTACTCCAATGAAATACAGCATCCACGTCTTGCTGAAGGGCAACGCAATCAGCCTCCGACTTCACTTCTATGAAAAGTTTTAAGTCGTCAGCGTATAGCAGGCAACGTGCATGGCTAAGGACATTAGGCAGATCGTTAACCATGATCAAGAAGAGTAAAGGACCGAGTATCGAGCCCTGACTAACTCCGGAACGGGTGTGATAGGGCTTAGACACGTATATGCCATGCCTCACATACTGTTGGCGGTCGCGAAGGTAATCCGCGAGAAGCTGGAGCAGTCCTGGAGCAAAGCCTATGGCGCCCAGTTTCACCAACAAAATATCATTATTGACCCTATCAAACGCCCTCCGAAAGTCAAAGTATAGGACATCCACTTGGTAACCTTTGTCCAAGGTCGTTGAAACAAACTCAACAAGCGTCAGTAAGTTGGTTTCAACGGATCTTTTGGACCTGAAGCCATGCTGCTCATTGCAAAGGTATTTAGCCACTTGTGCATATATGTTTTTGTGGAGTATACTTTCAAATAACTTAGGTGGGGATGACAACACCGCTATTGGCCGCTGTTCTTCTACGTTGGTACTATCAGAACCTTTGGGTATTGGAATGACTCTCGATAATTTCCATTGAGGTGGATATATGCCCGTTTTTAATGCAAGGTTAAATATGTGACATAGGGGAATACAGAAGCCTTTCCCTTCCTGCTTCATAATGATCGGTGGAATACTATCAGCTCCAATTGAACTACTTTCCTTAAGCCTGTTTATACCATCCATAACTTCCTTAGGTGTAATTTCAACGATGTTGATATAGTTGCTATTACTAGTGTTATCTGCCTTTAGTGCTTCGGCCGGATCAAGCAAGGGAATATCAGTCAAAAATACACTGGAGAAGAAAGTGGCAAAAACCGTCGCGGCATTATCTCCAGAATAGGTGTTACCATTATACGTTACTGCAGGTTCGAATCCACCTTTTTTGCGCAGAGTAGTGATGTGACGCCAAAATTCTTTAGGGTTGGACAGGATACAGCTTTCAATTTGTTTGGTGTAGGATATGTAGGCCGATGCGGTACGACATTTGAGATCACACCTGAGAGCGGAAAAAAGCTCATAAGTCTCGGGATTTCTCGTTCTCCTCCAAGATGTATGCAATTTACCCTTCACACCGATGTCGTGTACAATATCACTGGAAAACCAGACGGGATAACGTCTATGAGCTCTATTCAAACGCCGCTTTTTAGGCATGCACTCTTCAAAAAAGGTATAAATAATCTTATAGAAACGGTCGGTCGCGCTTGAGACATCGTTAGATTTTAAAACTGAACTCCAAGAACATTCCGAAAGTAACAAAAACAAACGTTTAAAATCACACTTTTTAAAGTTCCAATCAGTGGAGGGATCGATATTTGTGGGTTCAAGAAGATCTGTACGAGTGGCAACGCCGAGACTTACCCCAACATCAAGCGCAGGATGATAAGCGTCTGGGGGGACTATACCATCGGTAGCTGAAACATTGACCTCATACGAACGGACGCTCTCCTGCACCAATACAACATCTAATATTCCACCATACATATTACATACATTATTCTTCTCTGATAAACCACAATAGGATGTAAAATAACAATAATAGTTCTTAATGTTTACAGATGCACTATTTAGATTAATATCCCCAAAAATTAGTACAGGGGCTTTTAGAGCTGATATACAATTTTCAATTTTACAAAACCATTGCATATAATCACTATCACTGGCACTTGGTTTGAGGTATATGACGCAAACATATAGCGGTGCACCGTGCCATGATAAACTGGCCCAAAGATCTTCACCAGTGTCAGTTTCTAACTGGCGGCACCGATGGAGTAGGATTGGTGCTCGTGCTGCGAGCGCAACTCCTCCGCAAGGCGTGTCTCTATCACGTCGTAGAATACTCCAATCACTACACACGAGCTCGGAATCCATAACTGTGCTGTCTAAAAACGTCTCTGTGACAGCAACTAAATTGTGTTCAGTTAGAGCTAAATTATTACGCCACAGTCTGAGTTTAGTTTTCAAGCCGCGTACATTTTGATAGAAGACGTTTAGTATAGCGGGAGACTTATTTTGTCTTTGGCGACCCACGAAAGGGCTGCGAGTTAACAGTAGTGGAATTAACTGGCCTAGCACCCACTGCAATCTGCAATGAGCTCTCAGGTCTTTGATATGGCACCCAAGGCTTGATTCTGGCATTAACTGGCCAGACATCAGCAGAAAAACACATATCGTATGCCGCTGTTGGCACACCAATTTTGTAAGACTTATAGTCCCCTCGAGATGTTAGTTGATGTACAGTACACGCTCCTGTAGTACATAGTTGTCGTAGGTAGTCTTTAATATCATCAATACTAGACTCCATGTTCCACAGGTGTAAGTATTTCCGCGGCTCGACTGCCTTTAGGTTGGTTTTTACCGGGTCAGCTGTTCCACATAGAGAATCTGGCCTTTGGTTTCTTCTTTTCCTGACCTCAGTCCATTGTTGTTCATATGCTTCCAGACCGTCCAAGATGATAGGTGTAACAGGTGTTTGCTTCTGCGTCATTTTGGGACTCGCCTCAATTTGGGATGGCTCCGGAGCAGTTTTAGATAGGGAGATCTGCATAGGTTTAGCTTTGTTTATATTTTTTTTTCTGTTTTCGGGTCTTAGATACTTTGTACTGAGATACTGTAGATCTAGGCCGGTCACTGCATGTGTTAACTTTAGCAACTCTTGTACAAAGCTGGATATCCCCTTCTTCAAGATCATATGAGACTGTTTTAGCCAATTGTTTTGTAAGGGTGACGAGGTTCTCTGATCGATGCTCAGGTACACATTGAAGTTCGATATTAGATGACCTTGCATTTTGTTCGATCTGAACTAAGCGCTCCGTCAACACTAAATTGGCTGATTTGAGTTCCGTGACCTCTTTCTCCAATTGTAAGTTCAAATCCAGCTTCTTGGTGACTTCAGCCTTCAGTTCATCATATTGACAGCTTATAAATTCAGCGGATTCTTTAAAAGACATAATTACTGCTTTCATGCATTCCATCTGTGTTTTAATAGTTCTTAGTTCTGTAGTTTCACTCTTCGTAATAAGTTCACTAATATCCTTTGTCAAGGCATTGCGAAGCTCGGTCTGAATTATTTCTCTGATATCTTCTTTGGTAAGACAGCGGTGATCTGGCTCAAATGGAGTTCCAAAATTTTCCTCTCGTCTAGAGCGTTGTGTGATCCAGGTGGGGGTAGATGGACTGATATGGCCTGTTTGCCGCACGGGTGTATTAGTATTGGGTTCCTTAGGCCTTTTGCTTGCGCAATCGGGACATATCCATTTCGAAACATTTTCATCAGGAGACTCATAAGGCAAACCAGCACAAAGCCTGTGACATGGTCGCTTGCATGAACAGCAGATTAGAGAGCCTTCATCATCAATATTATTCATACAGCCCAGGCAAGTCGAAGACATGTTGCAAAGCAGAAACAAAAGGAAGCCGTACAAATGCTGGAGACAAAAATGGAATAACCTCTATGGAAAATGCGTAGGATGGTCGTTAATATTCCGGTGATTACTGCGATGATGCTTTGAAATTAGTTCTCGATCCGCTAAGATGCAATGTTCTGCTAAGTTCCAATGTGTAAGCACAATTCCAGTTGACGACAGATGTCGCCACTTGCGATGACAATATGCTGACTTCAACGGTGTTTTTGTTTCGGTTATAGTTGTAAAGTGTCTCACAGAAGTTTGAATCAGGTTAAATCCAACATATACAATACCTCCAGACCAGTTTTTTAACAATTTATTTTTCAATTAGCCGGGCTCGAACTCGGGATTGTTTCGGTGACATCCCACGCACTGCGGTTATATTCAAAACGTTCTACCGCTCAGCTAAGCGATACTTAGATAATTTAACGAATTTTATGATGACAACAAGATGAGTTATAAAATTTTTGTCGTTACACTTTTAAAATGTAATTGTAAACAACCCACATAATTATTTTATAGAAATATACGTTTTTTTTATTAGTTTATAATAATAATAAGTTTATACTTATTATATTTAGCAAATTTCACTGTTTATTATTTTATTTATTAGGTGTTTATGTTTATTGTGGAAGTTCAAGTAGGAGTAACTATTAACACAGAAATTAGTCAATCACTTTATACAGTACATTTAAATCACTGATATCTTTATAATGCACTGGTATTATGTGTAGATAACAATTATCCTTGGTATTTAGGACTTTATTTACTTAATACACACAACACTTGAAAGGTCACGATCATATATATTTAATTATTGAATTTTAAACTTGGAGATACACTTTATCGTGCCTGTGGCGCCAATACACGTTGGCACCTAATATACCTCTGGCGGAAAGTGGGTGTGTGGGTATTACCTATACACCTCTGCCTACCCCTTCATATATAAAATAAATAAATAAATAATAATATCCTCACGCCTTCCCACAAGGGTCCCCGAAGGGGTAGGCAGAGGTGTATAGGTAATACCCTCACATCCATCGCCGTTACTCAAGCACGACTATACATACGCCTTTGAATTTCTTCTCAGACAAATGCAGGTTTCCTCTCGATGTTTTCCTTCACCGTAAAGCTCGTGGTGTGACTAATCATTGTACTTAAGTTCAGAAAAACTCATTGGTACAGTCGGGATTCGAGCTTGCGACCTTTGCGTCGCAGGCAACTGCTCGAACCACTCGGCCACCACGACTCTTAGTCTTATGTCACGACGAAAACATCCTTAAAGTTAGTCTTTACTTTTCAGATGTTTGCAGCGATTTTAGCCTGAAATATGTCGTTCGTTACTTTTTAAATAAGTATTCTTAACTATCTTTACTTCATATGATTTTTTTGGATTAAGTATGGAAAGACTTGGTAGTCAAAGTCTTAAAAAATTAAAATTGTATAATTTAATTATCATTATTTGTTATAAGCGCACGCTCAAGGACGGGAACGTCAAGAGTACTCGAATCCGACGAGCATGTTTGAAGAGACTGATGAATGTAGACGAAACGAAAGAGGTATGTAAGTCTAGAGAGAACTGGCGCGCTATACTCTCTGCCTACCCCGTTAGGGACTCAGCGTGATGATATGATGATGATGATTATTATTTCTAATCGCTGTCAAAAGACATCGGTTGAAGTACTTCTTTGAGAGTAGCACATTATGGAGTATTCAAGAAGGGTGTAAATGGTTTTTATACAGTCGGCGACCCGGAAGTCGTGTCTCTGATGTTGTAAGCGTCACGTCAGTAACTACACTAATCACACGTTCTTCTCTGGCAGTTTTAAATTTAAATAACAGTCTGACAATGATTTTATAGATCCTAATGCCACAATTAGTAAAGCAAAAGCTTCAACACTATATAAAGTGCATAATTCCATAATGTTTTTGCAAATGATGAACATGAAAAGGCAATTTAACGAAGGTACAGTACAGCTGTGATCCGGCGGGCTCACATCCTGCTGGCGTCCTGCAATAATAATGTTAAGCTAAACCGCGCATACCTATTCCCAGGTGCGGTGTTGCTCTCTTTCATGAATTCCATTTTTGCTCCACTATGAAAATTAAAAAAATATCCAGTACACAATACTACAGTAGTCTTTTTGCTAACTGTTTTCTCTAGAAATTAGTTATTATAGACTATTCTTATGGAAAATACTAAGAATAAATATTTACTCGTGATTATTTTGCTAAAGAAATCAGCTTTTTCGCTGTCGTTCATTGATTCAAATGAATATAGTAAAGTGAGTATTGTTAATTTAGCTTTCACCGTACACCGTGTACGGTGAAGGCTAAAATTAACAGGATAACTTCTGTGATGCGTACAGTTGGTTTTAGAAACCCAGAATTGGAAGCGGTCGGTCACGTCTACCGCAAGCCTGCGGATCGAAGGACCTAAATCAGCATAAAATTTAATTTGTGCGTGATGTAGACTTGATCAAAACATCTGTAGACTGGTCTGTCAAACACTACGGCAGGTTTTCGCCCAGCTGTCTAGTGTACAAAGCTAGTAGTAACAGTAACTGATACTTTATTTTCGATTTGATTGATACATACAAATATTACAAATGCGTAAGCAGACTGAAGGCAGTCCCAAGAAATAAGACAAGAGAGTAGTAGAACGGAAGCATATTAGTTAAACTCGGGAAAGTCGTCCAATTGATATGTTTCACAAAACACATTTTCCCGAATGGAGAGCACACCAAGCTTTCTACCAAATGGACGAAGGCCGAATGAATCCATTTTATCGTGAACATTACAGCGTGGTTATTTTTCAATATTTATACAAAATGTAAATTGTTCAGGGCCTCTGGGTCGTGCCTGCGTTATGCGTATTAAACATTAGAGGCTTGTTTTTTCATACGAAAATAACATGCTCCGTTGAGAGTACTCCGCTGCGTTGACGTTAAATTTTATTTCTTTTAGCCCACTTACGCAATATCTTCGAACCGTAAAATTTTATTTTCTGATTATCCGATCTTGACTCACGTATATGGCTAAAATTTCATCAATTTGACCTTTTTTGTGTTTTGGTAGCACTCCGTGATATTGCGTGTTCGCTGTTGTTTGATTAATTTCCGACTTATTTTTCTGGATTATTTACGGCTTTGATTTTGAAGGAATGGAATTTTCAAAGTTCTATTTGTTAATCTTGCATTTAACCCAATAAGAGAAGATAAAATAGTATATAATTGCGCCATGGTGGCGTGTATGATGTAAGTAGAAAAAAGGAACAAAAGGGGGTTTCCAGAGCTACAGAAATAGACCAGATGATTATTTAAGTTGATAATACTCCTAAACTCCTCATGGTATAAGGTCAGCCACACACGAGTGATACATTGGTTATTGCAAGCACCTATGCGCTATTACAAGTACCAATATAAAACATACAATATTTTTAAGCATATAATTTTTGGAATTCAATAAATAAAATAAAAAGGGCGGTATATCTAGCGCATTGAACTGTGTAGCGTGGTCCGACCACGGAAGCGCATACCGTTCCAAAACAAATTATGATTTGTATCATTAATATTAAATACATATTACAGACTCGATAAAGTACGGTTGATCATTATCGTAACGGTATCACGGCTGTAACAAAGCTCAGTAAGTTCCGATCCATTGGCTGTTAACAAAGAACAATATACCATTAATTCGAAGACGTTTATTGCATCCATTGTACAAAGCATATACCGTGCGTTGAGCAATAAATATGTCACATTGTTATAAAATACAGATTATCAAATTAGAGTCTGTTTAGTGAGACTATTCCAAAATACGAATATAGTAAACAAAATATCTCAATAAAATGTCCCAAATCCATGTCACACGGAAGGGTGCCAAGAAGGCTGGCAGCATCGCCACGTTGTATGGCACTGCCGATTCTGTTGGATTTTAGTTGGATTTGTTGGAATGTATTTTTGTTGATGGATGCATTCTTATTATTACTTCAAATTATGCCATACACATGGAAGTTCATACCTTGGAGGGGTAGCACAAGCTTGACTATGACTTACTTACTATTGCAACCATAATTCAAACTGTGTATCGGATGTATCTGTCCTTTTCAATTACAGCAATAGTATAGTTTTAAATAAAGAAAGAAGACTTGATTGTATAATATATTTGTATGTATGTAATGTACAGATAGTGCCATCCACGAAGAGGCGCCCCACCAACTGCTAGTCGAGGGGTCGCAGTTTGCGGGGAGAATGACCCAAGTCCATTAAAAGTAGTGTGCGTGTGCAATCATAGGTAATCAGTACCGACAATACTCAAACATTAGTAGAAGGTTGCACACTTATATGATAAACTATAAGAAATAATAGTGGGGCGCGTCTTCGTGGATGGCACTATCTGTATTTGCGTGCTGTCAGTGTTTATAGTTTTAGTAGCAATCGTAAAAAAAGTAATTGAATCTTACTCGAAACCGAATACTAAAATGAATATGATTACAATAATCCAACTATTAACTTATCAGACCACCATTAGCGTGTGCTGGGCATTTAAACCTTATTTAATACAATCGAGGTTAAACGTATTAACTTTGATTTGTTTTATAAATCAAATCACGCGATCTAGGGGCATTGCTCGTAGAAAACAATTTTCTGTTATTTTAACAAAGAAATAAAAAAAAAAAACTGGTAAGTAGTACAAAATGTCACGCCATGCATTCGGAAATAGCATCTAAGTGGACCAGTGAGGTCAAATAGCTCATAACTTAAGAATGCAATCAAGTGCCTTAAGCAGAAATGGAAAATGCTTTAAAAACTCATAACTTGCATATGTTAAAAAGGTTCAAGCAGAATGTGTAATCAAACGAGGTACTAATGCCGAGGAGTACGCAATAGAATGGTTATACCTATTAGTTTGTTCATATTCGTATTTTTCATTCTATCGCCACCTACATGTTGTAAAACAAAGTCCTCCCCAGTGTCTAATTGCTGGTCTGAACGCGACTAACTCAGTAACCACTTAACGGGTTTAAAATAGTTTTCACTATCAGGAATATATTTTGCAGGAACATTTAAATGTCCGCTTACCATCAGGCGGACCGCATGCTTGTTTGCCACCCAAGGGGTATAAAAAAAAGATAAAGTTTTTTTCCTAAATTGTACCCGAGTAGCTGGGGCGTATTGCTACTAAGATAATAGGTAAATCTGAAGAGTTGGTCAACCAACGACGTAGTTTAACCAACCTTTGATAGAAGGTCGCGACAGCGGGAAACTCCAGTGTAGACCTACGATCTGTTCTCCCATTCTTCATCAGGCATAGTTACCATCAATGATAGCCATCAACTGTTGCGACTAAACGGAAACAAACAAAAACGCCACAAAAAGCGAGCACAAATCCGATGTTTTCGGTTCGGTTTCCGTTCGATGTTTTCGTTAATAATTAGACTAGAAGATTTCATACAAAGTTAAAAATATTAAGAGGTAGGTCCGATGTAAACTCGTCTGACATCATCATCATATCATCACGCCGTCTCTAACGGGGTAGGCAGAGAGTATAGACTATCTGATATAATTTTAGGTAGTCTTAGGTTTTAGGTAAAATACTTCAAGGTTATCTTTCAGAGGTTGACCGTAATGCTTTAGTAGGCTCGCTGCTTTATCGACGTTACCTTTTACGCACCATAATGAAACATCCCTCGTGCGCATGTGCGTGCCGTTTGACAACTGTGACATTCACAGGCACGCTTGGAAAATCAGTGCAAAGCAATACACCCTAAAACAATACAAAATATCAGCTAAACGCCTGAACATTGCTGAGATTTACCAATGTTGTGAGCTTCAGTTATCGTGTCCGAGTTTTTAATTCGATTTTTCCTGTTTTACCAGCGATTTCTAATGTAACAGAGCAAAGCGCCATATCTTGGTTAAAAAACTGTGAATGTGATAATATACTAAAAAGATAGAGGATCACGCTATTCAGCATGTTTGGAGAAGTATTTTATAGACGACCTTCGAACTTTTGGCGCAATTGATGTCACACGATTCTCACTGATGTTATGGAAGAGTGCCGCATGAAGCTAACCTTCATAAGCCATAATTTTTAAATAATACATATCAATGACTTAGCTTTTAAAACAAATCAAACAAGAATACATATCATAATTGTGCCTGTACAAACATTAAAAAAATCTCTAACTTATATATTTACTTACTTACGTTAAATATTGCAATATTGTATTTTAGGCGCGTTTTAAACTATTTTGGCGTCTTTAGATATAAATGAAAAGTAATATACAAATTTGTAGAAGTGTAAAGTTCGTGGACAAGAATATAACAATCATTTGGTAAGTACTATTATAACCTATTATTTTGGTGTACCTGCTTTCGTTGTTTTGCAATGAAAGCAATCCTCAATGTATTGAAGAACATTCTCTAAATTGTTGAACTGCTTAATGAATTATTTAAATAATAGGTTCCGCTGTTCAAAATAATGTTGTTGAGTAGAATGGCCGAAGCGATTTAGAAAACTTGCTAAAATATCATGATTATATGATAGTGTGCAACAGTCATCAGTCTCTTAGACATACTTACTTATAGAGTCTTCAGAAATGATTCGGAGGACCTGATCTTATTACGTCATCACACGACTAGCCAAGTTCGTGATACTGGCGTAATATTACTAAACAATTATCCCGTATTTATGCCGTATAAGGTAGTGTAAGAATAATCTGTTTTCACCGAAGATATATTTAGGTGTCAACGTGACAGATTACGAATCTGTCAGAAACTTGCAGTCACGACATACACCTCACATATACATAAGTTCAGTACAGTGATTAGTCACACCGAGAGCTTTGCTGTAAAGAAAAACATCGAGAGAAGCATGCATGCGTTTAAGAAGAAATTCACAGACGTATTCATAGTCGTTGAGAAACGGTGATTAACTCTTTATCTGTTGGTGATTCAAATAAATAAATAAATTTGTTACGTTGGCATCTAAAATATATTTCCGGCGAAAAGTGGAAGGACTGGATCTGATGTCGTTGAATTGAAATCATTCGGTCACCACGACTGTTTAACCTAACTAACTTAATATAACTATCATCAATAGGTTTCATATATGTTTAAAGAAGAGCGGAGTATTGCATTAAATTATGATTATTGTCAAAAAGCCCTTTTTTGTATACTCCATAAACATAGTATTTATTATATATTATTATTATTATACATACATATATAATCACGTCGTGTCCCATCTCGGATAGGTAAAGAGAGTAGAGCATCAGTTCTCAGACTTACGGACCTTTTTCGCTTCGTCCACATTCATCAGTCTCTTCATACATGCTCGTTGGATTCGAGCTATAAACATGAAGCTTTGAATATCGTCTTAATCATACGCAGGTTTCCTCACGTTTCCTCCTTCACTGTAAACCTCGTGAATAGACTAGTCTATATGATTAATAAATTAAATAATTTATTTGAAAAAGTTAAGAGTAATTAATCGTGTTTTATAAAATAGGATCATTTTCCTTGTTTACTTCATTGTCCCGCTTATTTATCAAGCCACCCTCACGAATACTCGGGAAGTGACAGGAAGCCAAATAAAGGTGCGTGGAGGCAACTGAGCGCGTTCGAATTACATTTTAGGGAAGTTAGCTTTGAAGGATAAATACAGCGTACTCTTTGTGCAATAATCTCGATAATTTTTAGTTCTGCGCTCTCTCTCTCCATAATTTTCAAATTGAGCTAAACTGAGTACCTGTATCGATTTATATCGGTACTAAAAATTACAACAATATTGCGCTTAATATAGTCGTAGTTTTTAGGATTAATAGAAAAAAAATTACATATGTTGGAAGTGACTTCAACATGAAAAACAACGTGACAAAATTAATCATGAAATCAACCTTTTTGGCTGAGTATGTATTTCTTTGTATATATATAAGTATATATAACTACAGATTGAAGACATACCTAAAATTAAATAACGTCAGGATTACTCGAAATCGGTGAGCATGTATGAAGAGACTAATGAATGTAGATGAAGCGAAACAGGTCTGTAAGTGTAGAGAGAACTGATGCTCTACATTCTCTGCCTATTCAAGAGTGGACTGTATGATATATATTTAAGAAATAAAAGAAAGATTTAGATATGTAGGATATTAGGTAACTAGCGGTCCGTTCCGGCTTCGCACGGGTGGACGTAAGACTTTTTAACAAAAGAAAATATAGCCTATGTTACGCAAGGTAAATGTAGCTTTCCAATGGTGAAAGAAAATTTCAAATCGGTCATGTAGTTTCGGAGTCTATTCAATACAAACATACTTACATACAAATCTTTCCTCTTTATAATATTAGTATAGATGTTTAAAAAAATAAAGTGGTAGAATATACTATTAACTGGCTTAGTATAAAACAGCCGTGGTGGCCGAGTGGTTCGAGCAGTTGCCTGCGACACAAAGATCGCAAGTTCGAATCCCGACAGCTGTACCAATGAGTTTTTCTGAACTTAAGTACAATGATTAGTCACACCACGAGCTTTACGGTGAAGGAAAACATCGAGAGGAAACCTGCATACGTCTGAGAAGAAATTCAAAGGCGTATGTATAGTTGTGCTTGAGAAACGGCGATGGACTCGCCATCTGTCACGTTGGCACCTAATATACCTCTGGCGGAAAGTGGGTGTGTGGGTATTACCTATACACCTCTGCCTACCCCTTCGGGGACCCTTGTGGGAAGGCGTGAGGATATTTATTATATTATATATATATATATATATATTATATATAGTATAAAGCTACATAATTCATTTATGAACACAAGTTACCTGCTCGGGTCATCGCCGCCGGTGAACTGTATGCATGTTTTCACCGCAAGACGTCTATTTGAAAGCTATTTCCTCAAAAGGAAAATGCTTTAGCTGTTTGTGCGTCTTAAACGCCATTTCTGAATAAATAGAAACCTTGTGTCGATAGAAAACATAAGCTATTTACCCTATAAAATGTCGGCTGAAATGACGCGACTCAGGGCGAGGCGAGGCTTGCGTGTTCACGAAAGCTTTTCCCTTGTATATACCTACTTCGCTGCTACCATTTTTCCACATTTCAGAAGGTACCTTCACATTTAAGTAATTATTAATATTGATGTTCGTGCTGCCCTGTATTTAGGCTTTCGAAGAAAACCACTGTAACCCTTTGTGAGTGTAACTCAATGAGTTCAATACCTTAACTTAACACTTACCTTAGTCTTGGATGTCATATGTATTTATGTATATATGTGCTTATATATATATATATATATATATATATATATATATATATATATATACTAGTGGTCCCGCCCAGCTTCGCTTGGGAGAAAAAATTAAAGCCACGGACCCAGTGGCGCCACCTATAGGGTCCAATTGTGAATCTAAACCATTCCCAGATCCCCTTGAACACACACAAAAAATTTCATCAAAATCGGTCCAGTCGTTTAGGAGGAGTTCAGTCACATACACACGCACACAAGAAATATATATATATACTAGTGGTCCCGCCCAGCTTCGCTTGGGTGAAAAAAGTAAATGCCCTAAAACCCGATCACAGCGCCACCTATCGGGTCCAATTGTGAATCTAAACCATTCTCAAATCCATCTGAAGACACACAAAAAATTTCATCACAATCGGTCCAGTCGTTTAGGAGGAGTTCAGTCACATACACACGCACACAAGAAATATATATATTAAGATATATATATATATATATATATATATATATATATATATATATCTATTTAAGTAATAACTTAAATAGATGGTATGGTAACTAGACAACGATATAAATTATATCCTTGTCTAGTTACCATAACACAAGCTTTGCTTAATTTGGGGCTATGTCCATTTGTGTAGAATTGTCCCCAGGTATTTTATTTATTTATCATAATTAAATAGTGACATTTAATTCATCATTTATTTTGCGAATGATTCAGATAGTGTTATGTCAGTAATGACTAGATTTATATTTATGTGTACTCATCCATACTCATCCTTTCTGTAAGGCCATACCATACAGTAACATACCCTACTTGTTCTTTATACATTCACTTCAGTTGCTTTGCGAATCTTTTTATTGGAATCCACATCCACATGTAAATGCTGAAATGAAAATACAATTAATCCTACTAATATTATAAATATGAATGTTTATCAGGATGTTTGGAAAAACACGCAAAAAGTACTAATTGGAATTGGATAAAATTTGGTACACATAGGATAGGAGGTTATCTACGACAAAAATAAAATTAAATGAAATTTTAAGCTTGTACAACTAATCACTAATATTAACTAATACCGGAGATTCTAATTACTGTCAGTAACGCATCAAAGGATGTCCTAATTGTTGTTTTGATATCGTGACCGGATGCGCAGCACCGTGACTACTCCGCGATCAGTCTACAATTGCAATCATTTCTTAACATTTAATGTGTTTATACATAGGCAGTTTAGAAACAACGGGAAATTGCTTGAAATTGAAAAAAATTATATAAAATTTTAAGAGAGGTAGGGCATAACGGGTTTCCCGTTCGAATTTGGAGCTGCCCGACTGGGGCAGGACCTCCACCTTATAGGAGTCCGTAGCCAAATAACACAATTTTTTGTGTTGTGTTCCTACGCGGTGAATAAGGTTTCCAGTAATGAGCTCCTTGGGGAGGGGTGAGGATTGTTACATTGTGTTGGAAGCAGGGGGATTAAACCCATTATGCTGCCAACACACTATAACTCTCCGAACACAGAGTGGCAACGCGCAAGTGATACTTCGGTATCGTGAGCGTAAATAGGCTGCGGTAACCGTTGCCGTATGCTTGCTTGCCACTCTTGTTGGATAAAAAAAAATTGCCTTAAATTTTCATTTGATGAATCGCTTCTTAAACTAATTACGTAGAATTGTCAGTCGACGACAATTTACATAGTTACTGTGTTTTCTATAACGTGAGAAAAACTTGTTGCAAACCTTGTTGAAATAAGTATCTTAACGAACTGTCATACAAATGAATGGCTAATAAAAATAGAATTAAGTTGTGTCCAAATAGTTCCAACCATTTCATTCGAGCCACAATAGGCCTATAGGCGCGTCGGACGCGATTTCATTTCCTGCGCAAGCGCGCGCCGACCCGTGGGCCAATTTCCGGTGACACTGCGCAACTCTTCATTGATGCCATTATTGAATTGAGGCCGTATGTAAAATCTATTTGCGATTTCACTATAGATTTTTATACGCCAATATGTTGGTAATAACGTAAAATACCTTTTTGTTATAGGTATAGTAGTACTTAAATTTAACTAAATAAAGAGTCAAATAGTTGCTATAATAGTTGCACTGTTTGCTATTAGTGAGTAATCTTTGATATATTTTTTCCATTAGCAGTGTAGAGTAATTTTTTAGTCATACTAAGACATCTGTCACGTTGGCACCTAAAATATGTGGAAAGTGGGTGTGTGGATATTACCTATACAGCTATGCCTACCCCTTCGGGGACTCTTTTGATATATATATATATATCATAAGGGGTAAGATGATAAGTAAATTTTAACGTAATGTATTGTTATATATATATATATATAACAATACCTTTACCCTGTACCCTTCGGGGACTCTTTTGATATATATATAACCTAATAAAAATAAAAAAGAATGCCTTCGGATCATATTTATATTACAGTAGTAAAACTGTAGAAAAATATTATATAAAATGTATCGTGAAAGGCTAATAAATCACGTAATGTTATTGTACGGTGAACAAATACTGAGTTTTCATAAATAAAATCAGTTATCACCCACCGTTGTTGCGTGCTACCGCGGTGGTATGACAGAATTTAAGATTTTGCGTGTTGCACGCAGCTCCGCACCAACTGTCGCACTGCTGACATGTGCGATAAAAATTGGGCTTTTAAAATTGGGCATAGGAGCTTAGATTTGGGCGAGGCACTTAGTGAACTTTACATATTGTTAGTTGCTAAGTCGCACGATAAGTAACGTCGCTTGGCAGCAGTGGTTTAATGAGCTAACTACTTGCCTCTCACATTTTTTTTATAAAACTGGGCTGGCAAACAAGCATACGGCCCACCTGATCGAAAACGGTTACTGTAGCCTATTTACGCCTACAATACCGAAGTATCAATTGCGCGTTGCCACTCTGTGTTTGAAGAGCTATACTGAGTTGGCAGCATAATGGGACTAATCCCTCTGCTGCCAACACAATATAACAATCCTCACCCCTCCCCAAGGAGCTCATTACTGGTAACCTTATTCACCGCGTAGGAACACAACACAAAAATTTTGTTATTTGGCTACGGACTTCTATAAGGTGGAGGTCCTGCTCCAGTTGGCCAGCTCCAAATTCGAACGGGAAACCCGTTATGCCCTACCTCTCTTCACGTTATCCTTCGGTCGCGGTTACTTACTACCAGTGGTAGGTTTTTAACCCTTTAGTTAGATATAGCAGTCAAAGCGGGATGATGACGTAAAAGAGGTCAGAATAGCCAGCCTGCCGCTGCTTACTTGGTGAAAAACTCGGTCTGATGATGTACATACCTAGATAGGCATTAATCAATCGAAATGTTTTATCCTATACCGTTAGGCCGAGTGGTTCGAGCAGTTGCCTGCGACTGCGACTTGTGATTGCACATCACGAGCTTTACGTAACGTTGCTTGAGTAACGGACTCGCCATCTGACACGTTTGCACCTAAAATCTTTGGCGGAAAGTGGGTGTGTGGTAAATACCTATACAGCTCTGCCTAGCCTCTTCCTCTAATATATTATTTTATATAAAACTTTTATAATATATAATATATTTATAATATTTTCGGTAATACAAACTTGAAACAAAATATATGTATAGCTGGGTAACTTTTGGCTGTTTGCTACCTTGCAAACATTAATTGCAAGGATTACAACGTCGTGCTCGGCTCGTCGATCGATCCTTCTCGCTCGCTTCGCTGATGCGCCTGTATCCCACTGATTTTCTTTCTAATTTACTCGCTAATCCTTCGTGATAACATTGTAGCATCGCTCGTAGTATATTTGGTTTAAGCTTTATTCATGCTGTTAATATAGACGATACAGTGAGTAAGGGCACATGTAACGGGTGCATCTGTTAAATTCACTTTTCATCAAATCCTTATTTCATCTAGCTTCATATTGTATTGTTTATGTCCCATTGATGGTTGGTGAAACCTTTGGGCTGTATCATAAAACTAGATACCTTTTTTACATACGATGGTTTTTAAATGAGAGATTTTTTTTGTAGAAATAGCTAAATACTTATGTGAGGCTTGAAATTTTATTGTTGAGTACTATCTCTTCTTAAATATCTATTTTTATTATTTTCTCAGATAAGATAATTAAATTTTATTTTTACTTTACATTTAAAGCCTTTATTACACATAGATATGGAGAAATCGAAATAGTCTTACTTGTCTTAAAAACATAATCTATTCATGCCTAGTTTACTTAAACAATTTGGTACAAGATAGTTTGTACTTCAGAAATGGGCATATGATTGACCATCATCAGATATGCCCATGGGAAGATCTGAAAGGAATTTCAAAAAATAATTTCCAAGATGAAAGAGATGTTAAAGTCTGTAAATAAAAGCTGATGACGAATGACAAAATGGACCTTTATCGCCTGCTAATTTGATAAAATTAAGTGACATTTATAGCGCTATAACAATACCACTATAGCACAACGCACTAACATGATCTTATTAATTATGAACAAATAAACCCAAAACACGCACGCATGATAAGAGTCCAGCCTTAGCTAGCTGGTGCGTGTACCGACCGCTTTGCTACTAACATAAAATTTGTTATAGTAATGACCAACCTGGGTTAACTGCCGCTTATGGCACCAATCAGCAACTTTACCTCTCTGTAATTTCTTCGAATATGAGCGCTACAAAAGTACGTGCCTACGTGTTGCATAGGGTTGGCAACATTAGTAGAGCCAAGGAACATATAAAAGTTTGTAGTGATAACACTTTTTAATAGTATTATCTGAATTACTCAGCTTTGCCTGGATTTCAAAAGAAAATCTAGAGCACGGTCGCAGGGCCATCTATCGTCGAATTGTGAATCAAGACAATACAAGGCCCATGCAAACACTGACAAAGAAAATCAAAATTTATAAATTTTTTATTTCCACGTATACATCTATTATTACAATGTATCCTGTAACGTTTAAAAGAATTGTTTTTAAATAGGTACGTTTTGTGTGTACTATGTATACACATATTTTTATGTATTATTTTACCTATTTTATTTTGTACATGTACTTGAGTTATAATAATAATAATATATCCTCACGCCTTCCCACAAGGGTCCCCGAAGGGGTAGGCAGAGGTGTATAGGTAATACCCACACACCCACTTTCCGCCAGAGGTATATTAGGTGCCAACGTGACAGATGGCGAGTCCATCGCCGTTACTCAAGCACGACTATACATACGCCTTTGAATTTCTTCTCAGACGTATGCAGGTTACCTCTCGATGTTTTCCTTCACCGTAAAGCTCGTGGTGTGACTAATCACTGTACTTGAGTTACTTTTCATTAATTATATTTCAATTATTTCATGGCCTTTCCCTTATTGGAAAATATTATTCATTGAAACGCGCATGTGTGACAGCCATATTTCCGCGTTCATTGCAAATATGGATAATTCAGTACGTACTAAACATCGTATCAATTATCACAGCCTCAAAGGTAGATTCCAAACTTTGATTAATATTTAATCGGAGATCAATGAAGCCAGTTGCTCATAAGCGTCATAAATGTAGTGGGGTTCATAAATAACGAGGTAGTAAATGATATTTAACCTATTTTTGTTTCAAGTTATGCTGCTACGACATAACCTTAACTACTCAGAGTTAAGAACTTTGTTTCTTACATGTAAATCGGCACACAACCTCTCTGCTGGTAAGCAGTAACCGTAATTCATAGTTCCTTACAATACCCAGTGGGTCATTCACATGTTGCCGACCTAAGCCTGTAAGGAGTTTAGATGTAGTATGAGCATACAGAACGATCAGTAACGTCTTCAGCCAGTACAGACATTACTCTGAGAACTTTCTCACCATTGGAATACAACACTACCTAAGACATAAGACGCAGCAGTGGTGGTGATTCGGCTGTCTTCTATGAGGTGAAGTTAGCAGCTTCAAAGAGTCTTGAAATACGTGTGTAAAATCGAAGCGGATATACGGCGGGCGACAGCCTCAGTATCATGTAGACACCTTAATATATCTCGGTGGAAAAAGGTTTTTAATATACCTATGCCACTTTAATGTACATCTTGATAGACCCTTGTGGGAACGCCCAAGTACATATATAATTATGGTTATCAATAATATTTATTTATTTATTTTTTTTTAAAAAATCCTGCAAAATTAATTACACAGGCGGACTTAATGCCGTAGGCATTATCTACCAGTCAACCTTTGGGTGATGCACAGAAAGGTATGGCAGGCTATAGAGGGGATGAACAACGGGGAAATATTAATATGACTTAATGTATATAATATAATAATAATATCATATATGTACACGCATATAGAATATTGTGTTATATTAAACACCGCTTAATTTTGTACGTACAACTGCGACGTTGCTCGTAGCTTTCAGTTCGTAGAAGATTGTAGCAGCTACGATACCCTAAAGTTCGACAAAATGTTTTGCCAGATATAAAAAAAAATATTATTCAGGGTTGACATTAAATGAATACCACTTGTGTACTCAAAATATATATGCGAAAAGTCATATAGTATATCAATTTTATCCAGTAATTTTACTGGATGAAAACCTTTGTTCAAAGGCTTGATCCGAATCCTTCCTCATCAATAGGATCCTAAATTCGTGGCGGATATTAGACCTGATAGCTTTTGTGATAGAATACCTTTGTGCTTCTTATGTTACATTGAATGTCAATCATTAGAAGTTGTATGTTGGCAAAAGGTGAAGAGACAAATTTTTCAAGAATTTTTACGAGATTCAGTAGTAAATTAACTCACGTTGCCAATTTATAAGACAGATGTCCGAGTATTTTCTTCGATGGTATTTCATTTGATAGCTCTGTTACATATTGTTCAGAACTAAGTCCGTCTTCAATGTTGCATGTTTATTATTTTGGCTTTTTCATGAAATACGGCATGTCGTAAAACATACATCATAAAAAGTAATGTTATGCCAACAGCGATAGGTTGTAATGTATTGTCATAGTGTTGACCTTCCCAAAAGCTAATATATAGCGAATAGTTAGTCGCTCGTTGTTGGCTCACGCGGCCTGAATATAACGTTACTTTGTCAATATTCTATTATAGCTGGCTACATACACGTATGTGTCGCTTTTTAAATATTAAAGCGTGTTCTATTTTCCATGCGCATGTGTTATATACCTTGCAATCCGGGTAACAAACAAATACATAAAAGATACAGGTACGTTTGTGTGCCGGTTGGCGCCGCCGCGGCGTGTTGTGGGGCGCGTTGCCATGACGACTCCTCACCCCTTCCCTCTCACCCTCACTGACCCGCCGACCTCTAGTGACGGGTCTTTACACTGTCAGTGGCTACAATCGCGAGAGGGAAATATAACTGATACCACCTGTGCGGTTGTAACAGATTTACAATTTTAATTGACTATTTGAAGGTTTGTTATCTTTATTTTGTTTATAACTTAGAATGTCTTTAGAACTTAGAAATAGTTTTAATCCCAGTCGTACCAAAACCAACAGAATGTTACCTCTTCTATAAAATAGTTCTTATAAAATACCAATTACCATGAAGTTAAAACATTATTTTAAATTAAGAATTTTCCAATGTTTATTTCGAACGGTGTGAATAACGAATAACGGTAAGGGACTGTTACCGTTTGATTATATTACTTAGGTACGACACTAGTCTAGTTCTTGGTATCCTTAAGGTCATGTGTATTATCTACTGTGTAGTACAATGCTGGACACTTAAATTGCTGCGAACAAAATATAGATCACATAGCCAATCATTTTGTGAGTAACATGGAATAATCTATTGATAGATTCTATAGATAGATATAGCTTCATATAAATAGATTTTAGTCGGGTTCTCTGAGCACTTAAAGTGTGAAAAGGCTCTGTAGGATTTAAATAATAGATTTTAATGGGTTTTCTATCCATTAAAGCCTAGCCGTTAAAAACAAAATCCATTCAAGATTATCGGTGAAATACTCTTCGGTTGTCGGGATAACAAATCATTTCAGGTACCTATTTATAAGCAAGTAGGTATTAAATTTGTGATTTCGTCCGCGTGGATTTACTTAAAAAATATGATAGTAGTTTAAGAATGATTGTAAAAAAATTGCATCATCCTGATTAATTGCTCCCCTGCTGTTTGACATTAGTCGGACACAAACGAAGATACTGACGAAAATGTCATTATTAAATTAATACTGTAATTTTGGTTTAAGAAACAAACCTATAACCCTATAACGCGATATACATCCACGAGTATATGCATTTAATGGCATGCTGTCCTTTAACAAAACAAACAGATAGTTTAATTATACTTATACGTATAGATTACTCTACTAACGCTCCGAGAGAATATATGACTTACGCCGAAACTCAAGCGTGCGTAATCAATAAAGGATCCCACGGTCGTAAAGCATCTAATTCGCGGAGACTGCTACGCATACACATCGAGTGTTTGGCGGGGTCACGTATTTTGCTCCGCAGTGTACACGTCCACTTTCATACCTTTCAACGGCAAATGAGTGACTCACGTGTTAGAGATCAAAGGGATAATTACGGAGTGAGTTGCTCGTTTTCATGCAAATTTTAAATGTAAAAAAATATTATTTTGAATATCTTTTTCTCCAACCGGCTTCGAGTATCTTTATCATCTCTGCGTTTGACTTTTCACATGTCTGCAATAAAATGAAAAATAATATACTCAAATAACGATACGCAACTGCAAATCGCAATTAAAGTGAATCACTTTTGAAAGGTGCTTAGCATAGCAAAAGCTGAGTTTTTATTTGGAAATGTGTAGTTACAGTGATTTATACACGAGTTCATTTCGATGATTATATCTCACGCCTTCACAAACGGTCGCCGAAGGGGTAGGCTGCGGTCTTACACCCACTTCCCGCTGAAGATATAGGTATTTAGATGACCACGTGACGTGTATCTCAAGCTTGACTATACATACGTCATTGAATTGCGATGATGATAGTTTTTTAATGGTGCCATTTAAAGTATTAAATAAATATACTTCTCATCAGAAAAATCGAAACAATACCTCATATTATTTACTATTAAATGACATTTGACATATATTTCTGAATATACACAATTTTCTGATAATCCATACAAAACATAAACTAGCATAGTTTTTCGATTTTTCTGATGAGAAGTATATAAAGCATTTGCTTGCAGATTCTAATAACTTTGAATCACGTTGTAATTGTAAAGGGTAAATATTTTTCCTCAATAGAACCTTTACCGACGCTACTAGACTGGTTCGCCAGCGGGCAGCGTCTTTTGTGTCCTACATAAAAATAAAAGGCAGCCTTTTCAAAGGATTTTCCATATACAAAAGGATAATTTTGCTTTAGTTTCCATTATGCGCGCTTTCATTGTTGTCCTGTAAATACAACAATTCGTTGTATGCACTGCTTTTTATTTACTGATTATTATTGGTTTGCTATTTAATAGACCTTGTGACTTCCATAAGTGGTATCAGGTCTTAAATTACACCATCTGCTACCGGCCATGGTATCCATGTCGATGTTTCCATATGTATTAAATTATATCTCATATAACAATTGATATTTCACAAAAATATTAAATGTTACGCAATTTGGAAAGCTCTTCGGTCTGCAATGCGGCGGTGTTCTGTCATTATTCACATCTACGGAGCTAATAGGGTTTTTGGAACTTTACCAGGTTGGGTTGGGTGGTGTAAGGCATGAGACACAAGTGTAATTTGTGTTACAAGATTATCAAGTAGGATTCAAATTGCAACAACAAAGTCACAGATAGTCTACCTTTGGTTTTTACTTTAGTTATCTTGAATTACGTGAATTTTCTCTAATGGGCCTGCAATGGTCATAGAATAAGAGATAATAAGAGAGGTAGGGCATAACGGGTTTCCCGTTCGAATTTGGAGCTGCCCGACTGGGGCAGGACCTCCACCTTATAGAAGTCCGTAGCCAAATAACACAATTATTTGTGTTGTGTTCCTACGCAGTGAATGTAGGGGGAGGATTGTTATATTGTGTTGGCAGCAGAGGGATTAGTCCCAACACAGTATAACTCTCCAAACACAGAGTGGCAACGCGCAAGTGATACTTCGGTATTGTAAGCGTAAATAGGCTGCGGTAACCTTTTTCCATCTGGTGGGCTGTATGCTTGTTTGCCACTCTTGTTGTATAAAAAAAAAGGATATTGGCTTCATATAAGTAATACCTTGGTAGTCAGAGAGACCTCTCTAAACTGACAGAACTATTACTACACTTTATCGAAAATTATGAGGATTTAATTTTTCATATCTCATCAATGACTCTCGCTGGTATGAGTACAAACCTGATAAAGTTTATGTTTATTATGTAGTTGACTTGTGCAGCCCTGTCTTTATGAGAGCACGTAAGTTGGATTACTGTTATTAATGTGCGTGTACACTCGGGATTAGCATTGGGCGGTGAATGTTTTTATAACTTATATTTTTAACACTAGCTACAAACCTGTTGATGCGGTGTAACTACTGATAGTTTGTCGTGGGAAGTTCGGATTCGGGGCTTGATAAAACAAATTATGTTTATGAATTACATGTCCTATTAAGAGCCGCGTAAAAAGCTGGTAACCACTGGTATCTAATGGTATCCAAGTGGAGGCAGCCTCCATTTAAGTTTACTGAACCTGAAGTACTGCTTCGCCTTATTGAGCTCCTTAACCTGAAATATATCTCCAGCGAAAAGTGTGTGTGTGTAATACCACCGCACCCCTTCGAGGATCCTTGTGGAAAGGCTTGAAGATATCATAATATCTGCACCTTTGTCTTGGATGTTCCATGTATTTTAGTATATATAGTATACTAGTTATCCCGCCAAGCTTCGCCCGGGTGAAAGGTAAAATTTCGCAGCTCCACCTATTGGGTCCAACTGTGAATCTAATCCATCGAATCCATAAATACATTCAGTATTTTTAATAAAAAATTTTTTAGTCACAAAAAACATCTTTCGAACCATACAGCCCATATTTAAGATAGGTACGAGTAGATACATAATGTAGGTAAGAGCAAATAATATAAATAAAAAATAATAAATATAATAATATCCTCACGCCTTCCCACAAGGGTCCCCGAAGGGGTAGGCAGAGGTGTATGGGTAATACCCACACACCCACTTTCCGCCGAGGTATATTAGGTGCCAACGTGACAGATGGCGAGTCCATCGCCGTTACTCAAGCAAGACTATACATACGCCTTTGAGTTTCTTCTCAGACGTATGCAGGTTTCCTCACGATGTTTTCCTTCACCGTAAAGCTCGTGGTGTGACTAATCACTGCACTTAAGTTCAGAAAAACTCATTGGTACAGTCGGGATTCGAACTTGCGATCTTTGTGTCACAGGCAACTGCTCGAACCACTCGGCCACCACGGCTCAAATAATAATATACATTATACATACATATCATCACGCCTTGTGCCTAACGGGGTAGGGAGAGAGAATAGATCGCCAGTTCTCCAGTAGACTTACATACCTCTTTCGCTTCGTTTCACATTCACATCCACATTCATAAGTCTCTTCATACATGCTCGCCGGTTTCGAGTACTCATGACGTTCCCGTCCTTGAGTGTCCTACTCATTTATTCCAGGTAGTTGGAATGTGGTCTTCCTCTGCCTCTTCTTGCACGCACTTTCGCTTTGTATATTTGTTTCGTCAATCTTTACATTTATAATATTTATTATTGTAAATGTAAAAGAATCCATATGACGAATGTTTATACTTATAAAGATATAATAATTATACCCTTAAAGTAAAGATTTGGAACAAACCTGCGTTGTTATGAGGGTGTTATAATAATGTGTTTCTATGAAAAGCGTAGAGGGCATTAATAACATTCCGTAGTCAAGAAAGCAAAAGTTTTTTTTACTTCAGCTTGAACGTAGCTCGTGGCGCTCCCCCAAGTTAATAAACGTAAGAAGAATTTAATAAAAGCGTCATATTTTGAGTATCGTATTTTTGCTTGCTTTTTTTTAATTGAAGTGAGAAAATGGCTACTGGGGCCTTTGTACATACAGTGGGACTTAAATTCAGTATCGAGAAGAGCGAGACTTATAATATACATACATATCAACATGCATTTTCTCTAGGTAGGCAAAGAGAGTCGAGCCCAGTTCTCTCTAGAGTTATAGATTACTTTCATGCCGTTTAGATTCAGCAGTCTCTTCATTCATGCTCGCATGAAGTGGTAGTAATACTGGACATATTTCAAGATACGTCTTTTTGGAGAACTAATTTTGCAAACGCATGGTTAAAAATTCAAAGTCTCGACCTCTGAACTTAGCTCATCGATACATGTGATCACAAATTAAAGTTACAAACATTGTTGCAATTGTATTTCCATTTTGGTTTTCAATCCATAATTTCATGGATTTATAATTTTACAGCTAAAAACCAACGACATATATCCGAAATAAACATGAATATACAATTTCGCTCCCTTAAATTAAAGTTTGCCAGCGAATATTTTCCTATTCTTGGAAAAGCATCATGTTTGTGGAAAGTAATTTGGAATGCACGCTAAGTCGTGATTGTGGGCTTCAATCACTAGATGGCGTTGATAACAGCATATTGGAAGCCTGTTTAGTCCAGTATCACAGGCTCAAGTTAATTAGGAGCTTGTAGTGACGTCGGTGGCTCATGTTGGAACCATATTGATATAATATTATACCAGTTTGGTATGTTTCTAATATACTAGTTAAGTTTCCTCTCAGTCGCTGAGTTTAGCTTCTGTGATACCATGATTGTAGGTCCAAACCTTGGAGGTGACCATCAACCAAACCAACAAGTTTTTTCAGAACTTAAGTGATTTACCTCATAGCAATGTTTATGGTGAAAGGAAAGTTCGGGAAGAAACCTACGTAAGTATGAAAAGTAATTTAAAGTCTGTACAGTCGTGTCCGAGAGGCCGTGGCAGACAAGCTATTTGTCACGTTGTCACCTCCATAAGTATGTATTTATACGTACCTATATCTTATACGAAAAGAGGTTGCTATTTCACCTATGTCTATCATCGGGAACACTTGTGGGAACGCGTGAAGATACTAAAATATTTCACGTACAAGTATCTTAAATTATATTATTGTAGGTACTTTTGCAAGTTCGTAAAAGTTGCCACAATTGTCATGCAATTTCGTATCGCAGAATGAAGAGTCGCCACCATTTTCGCATGGATGTCGCGTGTATCCTTCCGGTTAATGTGAATCATATTCGAGATATTTTAAAAGCCAGTAAGCCACGGGTCTCAACGAACAAAATCACAGCCTACTAAAGTATATTTCACCCTTTTGACGACACATTATGTACATTCGCAGCGCGTAACGACACGGGCACGGCTCACAATTTCCATTAAGGCACACCGTAGCGGAAAGAGCTGACATTTTGAACTGTGCGCTCAAAATTCGCCCTAAACAGTGGTCAGCTAAGAGTCTGTTTTTCAACCTACATCGTATTCATTTAAGTCCTTAATACTCTAGTTTGAGACCACACCCCGTGTAGGCAACACATATCGCATTAAGTAGCATCTTACTGCAATTAGCTCCAGCTTTTGGGAGTGCCCTGTTCGTAGTGCTTTTAATTTTATTATTATATTTTGGGACCAAGTTTAGTTTAATTAATAATCATTGTGATCGTCACCCAAAGAACTTATTTTCGCCTCAAGACAAGTTACTAATTTCTGTGAGTGTTATAGTTCTAGCTTTCTGTAGAACACTACTATAATGGCATACATCAAATATATACCGTAGATCGCCGTAGTGGGCTTGTGGGTTAAATCAAAATCAAAAATAAAACAAAATATCGTTTGTTTTCAACAATTTATCTTACTAATAAATGCTTAAAAAGGCTCTGAACAAACATCATCTCGATCTTTTCAACCTTTTACGTCTTATTAACAGTGATCATGCTCCTGACGCGTAAATGCATTGCATTCGTACGATCATATTTATAAAATAATTCTGAAAACACAATGAAAATGGACTGTTGGGCACCACACGAACCAATCTCAGTAAATCAGTACTGGCGCTTAGCCTAAAAGGTACTGCTAACAAATGAAGCTGGTATCTGTTTATTCAGGGCAACGAGGAGGATAATTATTTATTAAAATTGTTGCCATACTCTCGCCGAGTTGCGAACTGCGGCCGCTTCATAACGTATTAGCTGCTGGGTAATTTCAGAGTGTAATGTAGGGTTACCATCAGTTTAAGCGCATTAGGAGTTCTGTTTAGGCAAACGTGTTGCATGAATGAGTAAGAGCAGTGAGACAGTCTCAAAAGTGTGCGTATATTAGTGTATATATACCTTCATAGTTGTTTAAATAATAGGAATTAACTATTCTATAGTATAATTCATTTCAATTCAACAGAAGGTTAATAAGATATAATAAGATATATGTTAGATTTTGATATCATATTATTTTATCCAGGTTGTATCCAGGACGGTTTTTATACTTCTTTTATAAAGGAGATTCTCATTTATACAAAAGAGAACAATGAAAGAATGCTACCCTCTTGACTTAACAAGCCGTTCCTAATTTGAATCCTCAAGTGAAACTAAATGCACCACAGAATAGTTGTTTCCGCTATTTTAAAATTGCCCCATAATAAGCAATAAAATATGATAATCTGGAATAAAAATATGCATGGTACTATGTCTTTTTTTAATTATTGTCAACTTCAATCTCTTTTTAATGCAGAGTGTTGGTCACCGTACACGAGGGACGGTCATACGATGTCGCCGTCGACACGTTGTTTTCGGTGACGAAATATTTCAGCAAGTTTATTAACACCGTCCTCGTATTACGGTGTTTAAAATTTTTGTTTTAGATGTCTATACTGAAATGGCTCATGAGATCAAGATATCTTATTACATTTTGTAGAAGATGACCTTAGTAAAGCCTGTACGGTGTAACACAATCCGCCTTTAGCGGGAATTGAACTCTCGGCTCCAAGCTTCGTAGTGAGGAGTGTCCGAATAGGTAGGCCCTTCCGACACGTTTTTGGACAGCCGTAATGTGAAATATAAAAAAAGCTAATTTCAAGCAAGACGCCTCTTAATGAAAACTAAACTAGGCCAGGCGGTACGTGGTCGCTTAACACTGTGTTCAAATACGGCGAATGTGAACTATATTATGTACACAACAACATTCAAAATTGAGTGATTACTCACCGCGGGACAACTTTCACCTCGCTAGCGGCAGCCTAATAGTATAATTTCTAATTAGATTCTAATTATCGTAGACATGTAGGGGTATAACACCTAAGCCACTGACTAATGAGTGAGTTTAATGCACGGTGAAGCTAGTAAGTATAATGATACTTAATATCGGTAATTAATCAGAAGAGGTTACGCAAGTAATGTCGTCATGTTTATAAGAGTGAGAGAGATCGTATAATACATGTTATATACATCTGGCTCTGTCGCACTAATTAATTATTTTTATTGTTTAAGTTTGTGGTTCCCCTTGTTACCTCCGCTATACTTAATATTGCTAATTATTCAGGGGAGGTTATGCATGCTTTGATAAAGCTTTAATTGTATTTTTTTTATTAATTAAAACCCACTGCTTGATTAAAGCAATAACTTATTTTATCGTACGTCATAATACTGACTGAAGCTTCCAAATACTTATTTGCAAATTGTACTTGACTTGAAATTAACATTACTATTGAGTTAATACTGTTCGTCTGAGTACTATTTTGTTATATCATATTGTTATGACATAATTACTTAATATTATTTCGAATAACCTAAAACGTGTTAGTGTGCTGGAGAACTCTCTGTGAACTGCATGTTGTTCATTAAATAAATAAATAAATAATGCTTGGTACAGGAAACAGTAATATACATAAAATAATAAGTCATGCCGTGGCGCTAACGGGTTAGGCAGTGTTAGTGCAATGGTTTTCTCTAGATTTACAGATAGACAATGTAAAGCTTGATTTAAATCTTCACACTTTTGGTAATATAAAGACGTGTTTGTTACCAAATAATATTTAAGCGCATTTGTATAAATTTTTTTTTCGACGTTGAGCTTACTGCATTTTGTCCGTCTTAATGAAATATCGACTGTGTCCAAAGCAATGTAGAGTTTCATATCGCTTGGCATTCGGCTGAATATGACTGAGACGACGCCAAAACTCCATATAATTCAACCTTTAATCTCTTAAAGCACATCGTATTAATGGCAGGAAAAGTAAAAGCTCTTAAATACGAGAATGAAAAACGAGCAAGGAACTCACACGATCAACGTTTTAATCTTCCTAAGTGTCTTCAGTTTCGGCCGACTGCACAGGTGTATGTCTCAACTCACCAACTTAGTTCTGACGGTATTGTATTACACTCGGAAAGTATGTTTAAAATAAGGCAAATAAATATTAGGCATTTGTTTTACTTGTCTAGTGGTCGTTGCTCCTAGCGAAGCTTGGGGTCGGATTCAATGCTCGTTTAGAGCGGATATGTGTTTGATGAACATGAATTTTTTTATATCTCTAAGTGAACAAACATGCACGCGGCCCACCCGATGGTAAGCGGTACCCTGCTTATTACTTGTACAAGCTTTGTATAGTATGCAAACCATTTGAAAAAACCATGGAGTTTCTTGCCGGTTCTTCTCCATGGAAATGACCAACGCGAACCGTGCACCTTTTTCGACGTTTTATAAATGCCCATATTTTGATTTTGTCAATTTGTGTACTGGCTCGAGGGTTCTAGTCTGATTAGTATTTGCTTAGTCTTTTAAATATCTCGTACATTAGAAACTATATAGACCCTGTTTTATGTCTGTCTAAATATATCTCTTTTGTAAGGAGAGTGTCGTTACACCTCTACACCCACTCGAGTATCCCGAAGATGTAAAAGTAAATAATGTATAATATATACTCAGATAAATATACATCCCAAATACACAAACTCACTTAGCACATATTTTACTACGAGCGGAGAATTAAAGCTACGAACTCTACCTACTATGCTAAGCAGTCAATCAATTAGGAGTTACTAATTAGTAGAAATTAGAAGCGGATGAACTGATTTAGCGAAACTTTCACGGGAACGTGCAGATAAAAGAGCTTTCCAACAAAAGTATAATTTTGTTCGTACCAATGTGTCAATTATCTTTGTAGATAAATGTATGGTAAAGTTTTAAGTCTGAATTTGGTATGAAAAATACCAAATCTATATATTATAAAATACATATAAATCCTGGAGAACTAGAATTTCGTTTCTGCAGAGTTTAGATATCCATAAAAGAACACACGCCATATCTTTGATAACATCGATATTATACATGAATTCATTCAATCTGTAATCAGCTATGTATATAAATATTTGTTTATACATATATGTAGAGATATATTTTAGTTGCCAACGTGACAGATGGCGAGTCTATCGCCGTTACCCAAGCACGACTATACACAGGCCTTTGAATTACTTCTCATATGTTTTCCATCACTGTAAAGCTCGTGGTGTAACTAATCACTGTACTTAAGTTCAGTAATGTCGTTTTATGTATTTATCTAGAACGCGCTAGCATGCTAATCTTGACGTTTATTTTTTGTTTTGTTTCAATAGAACACCCGTCCAGTCCAGCTCAGCCTTCTAGCTCACGAATCTGTAACGCCCTTAGTCCTATCCTCATGGGGCAACCTTTAGCTTTGTTTGCTTAGCCCTAAAAAGTGCTTAGTTTAATAGTGTTTTTGGGCTTGTTGCATAAGGTTACGGAACACGCTACGAGGGATTATATAAAAAAATACATACTACATTCTTTGAATTAAGAACTGAATTTTGGAAACCTTCTGTTCAATACTTGCCTATGATAGAAGAAAGTATTGCAAAGTAATCATACTCGGGATCAAAAATACTATTATAAAATCGGCTGTATCAGCTACCCACAAACGCTGTGCAAAATTTACTGAATGCTAACAATTTGGCTACGTAACCTAGGTGCATTACATTAATTTCTAGCTGAAAGCTGGGGCATTAATTTGCGTCTGCCTCTACAGGGAAACCACAAAATACTGGTTCCGTTGCTATTCATAATAAAACCGGTGCAAGCCGCTAAGTGCTTCAACATCTGGGCACAGCGAAATACTATTATGACGACAAAGGCCCGTGAAATAGTATTGTTGTTAAGTCGACTCCTAAGTGCTGCGTGTTTCAATTTAATATTCTACTTTTATCGAAGTAGATGATGTGTTTATTAAAACACTTTATTATATTAACTGAACAATATCGATCGATTTATTAAAATATACATGAAGCTACGCATAGACACAAATCTATGACTATATCTTATGCGTGGTTTCTATTGCTTTTTCTGCTGGGTAAGTTGAATAGCAATTATAATTTTAAAGTATTGAAAATTTTATTGGATTGAATGGTATCAACCGATTTAAAAGAAATCTTTCATCTTTTAGAAAGCTACATTAATACATACATATAATCACGCCTCTTTCCCGTAGGGGTAGGCAGATACTCTTTCCACTTGCTACGATCCTTACATTCTTTCGCTTCGTCCACTTTCATTTTTCTCTTCATACATGCTCTTCGGGTTAGGGTACTCTTGACCTGACCTATTTTCAATATGAGTAGTATGAGGTATAATATCTCATATTTTATTTAATCGTTTATAGGTATGTTTCAAATTTGGAACGGGTGAAACCGCGGCGCGTAGCTATAATTATAAAAGTTGAAAGCCATTCAACAAATTCAATTTGAAATTATTCATGTCCATTGATGGCCATTTATATTGTTTTCATTTTAGAATTGCAAAGCCTTTAAGTTTACAAACGCTTTTTAATAAAACCTTGTCGCGATCGCGTTTTAATTTAAATTCTGTGTAGGTACTAAACACTTAACCATTTTCGTATAAATGCGAATACAGAAATGTTAATACCATTCTGATTTTCTTTAATATTTTTATTGTTACTACAATTTTACCTGCCTACCTGGTAAGAGTCTCGACGTGTTGACATGTGTGTATTTGTTTCATTTCGTTAAGCCTCTTGATCCTTGGTGACTAAAACTTTCCCAGTGCGTATGGTTGAACCCTGATACCCGAGACTCGCAAAACGAGAATATGTAAATAGGTAGAGCGCTACAGGACTCCCGTTCAACAGTTTAGAAAGAAAGGTACGACACTATGAATCCCGTTCAACATTGTAGGAAAAGGAGGTCGGGCGGTACGGGTGTTCCGTTCAACATTGTAGTTGTCCTACCGAAGCAGCTTTATGTTACACAAGACAAGACACTGCTCAATGTTCTTGCTTAGTTACAAGGAAGGACTGTGCTGGTAGATGGAAAGTTCAGTTCGTTCTCCCTTAAGCTTAGGCTCAAATGGCTCTTAATATTAAATTTGTATGTAGACTTTTGGAGTCTTTCATAGCCCTTATGGTTTTTAAAGCATTCCGTTTCGACCAACAAGCGAACCTCCTTTAGTAGTTTGATAGGTATTTGTTTTTTTTGTTATTTGTTACAAATAACAAAGTAGGTAATGGCTTGTCAGGTGAGAGACGAGGTGATAATATGAATTCATGTATTTGTCCCGTACGTGTTACGAATGAATGTGAACGAATAAGTGAAAAGGTTTGAGTTGAATAAGTGGATTAAATTTGTATAGATTTTATATATTTAGCACCTATTATTGCCTACCTCGTTCAACGTAGTTGAAGATATTATATATATTTTTTATTTTTATTTATTTATTATATATACGTTTTATTTACGATGTATATTTCTATAGTTCTAGTTCTGTTATATAGTAGAGCCTTTTACACAAAAGAATTTGACTTACTACTCTGATTCATACAGGCTGTATTGATTTTAAAGTTTTTATCGGACCGCATCAGAAAAGCATATCAAATAATTCATACTAAGATTTTATTGGGAACCATAATAAAATAAAAATTTTAATAGCACTTATTATACTTATATAAAATTCTGACAAAAATGGCAGTGAAGTGTTCAGGTTATAGAGCGGCCCATAAACTAGGGTTAAAGGAAAGCTGTTGGCGTCGCGTCGTCGGCGCGGCGGGGAGGTTACTCATCCATGGCCGCACGAGCCGGACATATCGCGTGCCACCTTTAATACAAAAATATCGATTTTTCCACAAAGCCGCGTCACCGCAATCAATATACCTTTCCGCCCCGTGCCTAATTACGCCCGCCTACATCACTCAAACATCCATAAAAAGCTCCGTAATCACTCCGGGTATAGAGCCGCTATGATACCCTGTCTAAAAAATAGCGTACACTGAATCGTTGAAAGCGCACAGGAAAACGCTTCATTGTAAACGTTTTATTTAATTTTCCCTCCATTTACTTTTTTATAATTTCTGCCGGGCATAAAAAACGATCCGCCGCCGCAGGAAGTGCGCATACACGTGAAGCCAGCCATATCTGGACGCACACAGGGGTAGGAACACCTGTCTCGGGAACGAAAGGTGTGCTCGGACGAGCGGGGGAGGGACGGCACGAGGCACGCGGTACTCGTGTCGGAGGGAGAGGCAAGGTGCGCGCGCACCGCCGGCACGCCCGCCGCGCGTCCCGCTCGCGCGCTATTCCGCCCGCCGGCCGTCAGTCTATCGCGCGCAGAGGCAGCGCTTGTACGTGCCGCCCTTTGCTCTAACGCGACCGACGCAGTGTCCGTAACCGGTGATCGGAAAATTGTGCATGTGCGTTTTCCGATGAGAGCAGTGTGTGTTCTTGTGAGATGTGCTATTGTTTTCTAGGTAATGAAGACTGATTTTTAAATAAGGCAGCCGGATGATACGAATAAATAGATAGATGCACTTGTTGGCGCGCATTTGTAAAACACAAACGTGCAAAATTAATTGTGCAAATATTATATTCCTCTTGGAATAAATATATGTTAGCTCTGGTTAGGAACGCAAAGCGTTGAGTAACATGTTTAAAAAGTTTAATTACTGTAACTGTTGTAGGTAACTACGATATGGAGTTATAGACCATTAATTGTTTGCACTTTAGATAAGCGTAACTAGCTGTACGCTGGCCACTGAGTAAGTGTTGAACATACGCATAACGAGTACGGATACGAATATAGAAAGTTTAGCTGCAGATTAATAAGTAAAAACTTTTTATTCTGACTGGCAACTTCTTTTATAATATTAAATTAATATAGAAGGTTCGGAATCTACCGAACAATGCGTGTCCACATAACTTTATTTTGATAAATGCTCGTTTTGGATAACTTGTGTCAAGAGATGAGAAATATAAGAGACTTTTGAAACTGTTGCTTACTTAAAAAGAATAATAGTTGGTATGGGGAACCTGCAAAGTCGTATGTTCATGTAATACACAAAAGTCACAAAAGCCTGGCATACAACAATGGCAACTGTAAAATGGCAAGCCTGGCAAAATGGCAACAGAAATTACTGCCAAGTATCGACAGTGTGGAGCACTTTCTGAAACGACTACGCATTGTATTGAATCTCTACAATAATGAGAGTAGGTGCCATACGTGACATTTATTAGAAAACACAAAATGTGAAAGATACCTGTGTCCACAAGATTTGTTATAGGACGGATCTCTAGGTCGATTTTTCGATTTCACTCTATAAACTTTGTAAAGAAACATCGTACCGAAATATTTTCTTTCAACACAAACTGATGAAGTGAAAGCACAAAAAAGTTATAAAAATCGAATAATAGTGTACTTAATAGACACTGGTGCTATTAAACTGATATGAAGAGAGAATAAATTGCAATAACTACTAGATAATAATCATTTGTAAAACTGATGTTGCTGGTGGTAGTGGATCAGATCTAGGTATTGTCAGATATTGTCTAAGAAAAAAGAGAAACATATATTCGACTGCAAGCCGCAGAAAATGCTTTTTCAGAATTTAAAAGATAAAAGTATAATTAATACGATCTGATGCCTTACCATAATACATTATCACTTTTCAACATTTCGTATGATACAGATTCATATACTTAATTCATTATATGTCTGTCCCTTTCAAATAATTATGGAAAAAGCCACGGTAAGCCTCCGATTTGGTACCTAATTAAATTTCTAACTCACATTAAGTAAGTGGTTATATAAATTTACTTGATGCACAAGAATTACTGCTTTTAGCAAATTTTGGGCTGTTGAATGCGACACATTTGAATTGCGACAAAATTAGACGTAAGAGGATATCGTCGACGCTCGCGATAACATCTCGAGTTACTACAAGCACAGCTCCCGTTACCATACTTTCGTAACGGAGCGAGACGTGGTTAACGCTTGAAACAAATGATTTCCTATCGCATACTACGTGGTGTTTGAAGATGTTGATTTATATGGATGACTTTTTCACGGTTGGTGGTTACGCAAATGCAAGACAGACAGATGGCCTGACTCGCTACGCTACAATACTTCGCATCATTAACATTTCGACACAAGCTCATAAATAATAACTCGAGTACCACTTTAAATTGTTTAATCTTAATTTGTGAAAGATAACCACAAGATAGTAGTACAAAATGAATCGTTTGCTCCACGAGTACAGAAGGAACAAAATCCTATGATACTGATGAAATGTATTATAACCGCGGTGTAAGGTTGCCCCGTCTAATTGATCTCAATAAATTATAATGACCTCAAGAATGGAGCGAGCAAGATTCCCTACCGAAAGAAATGAGAGGTTAATTGAATTAATGAAAGAAGAATTGTGTTCATAATCTGTCATGGATTGTAGTTAAATCATATTTATAGGTAATTTTTAAGTACACTATTGTATGATTCATATGCTTATGAACTGATTGAATTATGAATAATGTAGGAATTAACAATCATGTTAAACAAACCCATAAAAATATGTCCATAATGTGATACTAAAATGTTATCGAACATTTATTAAGCACTCGTTTATGGTGCATGTTTATTTATGCAAACGCGAAAGCAATGCAACTGATAACAATGGTGCTTATTGTTGCATAGATCAAGAGAAACCTATACGTTTTTCTTCGACTGTAATACAATTGATTGCAGGTTCGAACACCGACTGTATTAATGAGGTCTATGTATTTAAGTACGTCACGAGCTTTGCGATGAGGGAAAACATCTCAAGGAAACCTGTATCTAAATACATTTTAAGACGTATATGTAGGTGTGCTTGAGAAACAAAGCTTGATTGGCATCTAAGGCGAAAATATGGTATTGTAACAATACCATATTTTCGCCTTTCGCCTCTGCCTTCCCTTTCGGAGTGTCAAAAGATCAATAGTTAAATCTTCACTATAAGAAATTTTTGGCTTTCCCCATGGCATTTTGGTCTGACTGTATATATGTGACCTTGTTGTTCATAAGATTGTCTTAATTTAAAGTTAATTATGTTTATTAAGAACAACATTAAGAACTTTTTGTTGTCTGCCTACATACAATATGTACGATCCGCGTCTACGTCTATTATGGAATGTTTTTTGTTAATCTATTATTTTGTACTTGTGTTGCCGTAATTATAAAGCCCGGTCCATATAGAATAGTCACTTGTACCAAGGTCTACCATTGTGCCGGTTTTGTTGCGTCACGATTTTACGCCTGGAGTACTAATAGATAGATACTCGAGAGCAAATGGTAGTTATCGAGGTATGGATTGGAAGTGTGCGCGTTAAATGTTTAATAAAGTTTTTAACTATTAAGTACATGATATTTTGGTATGATACCACAGAAATGGACTAAAGAGAAGATTATGTACCTAGCTCCCTTGCTCAAGATTAACAATTTCTGGCAGATGATAGTGTGTGGGACGGATAATATGGGCAATACATATCAACACACCGAGATCCGCCGATCACTGGTTAGGAAAATACACCTTCGATCAACACTGTTGGATGAAAACATACGAAGGGACTGATGAATGTGAATTAAGGGAAGTCACTCTACTCTTCCTGCCTAATATTCATAGTTTATACAAAATTATAGTTTTGTGCCGAGTTATTGTTATTCGTGCGTATTTTTCTATTACTCTGACATCCAGTAATAAAATACATTATATATACCGCAATGAAGAGATTCGCAAATCAACTGGCGTGAAAGAGGGCGTGATTGTAAAGATGAAGAAAGGCATGTTACGTTGGTTTGGACACATAGAAAGGATGAGTGAAGAAAGATTGACGAAACAGATATACAAAGCAAAAGTGTGTGCAAGAAGAGGCAGAGGAAGGCCACGTTCCAACTACCTGGATCAAATCGATCGGACTCTCAAGGACGGGAACGTTAAGAGTACTCGAAACCGACGAGCATGTATGAAGATACTGATGAATGTGGACGAAGCGAAAGATGTATGTAAGTCTAGAGAGAACTGGCGCTCTATACTCTCTGCCTACCCCGTTAGGGACTTGGCGTGATGATATGTATGTATGTATGTATATTACTGGATATGTATAAATACATTCAATGTATTGATACATATACATAAACGAGATAATGTTATTATATCCTTAAATATGTCTTTCTTGCAAACTTTTTCAATGATGGCACGTCATGCTAAGACTCCAAGAACGACATCAAATACTGTTAGAATATTTCGTTTTAACACAAGAAATATTATTATTACATTTATAGATAATATTGCGTTCTCGTAAAACTCTCGAATGATTTTAATAAAGTTTTATCACTACTGATTTAATAGAGACGAGCGTTAAATTGGCTAACGTATGTCCCGAATGGAGTTGGTCGACAGGTGATTGGCATAGTGTATATATGTATTGATGACTAAACGTACTAGAAGTATAAGATGTATGAGTGGTAGATACTTAGTGGGTTAGTAGTAGTTAGTTAGTAGTTAGTACTTACTTACTCAGGTGGGCCGTATGCTTGTTTGCCACTCTTGTTGTTTAAAAAAAAAAAAAAACTTTACTCTGAAAGCATTTTTGCGTGCATTTACATTTAACACTTTGTAGCAAGGGTTCAAAATCGATGATAAATGTAGTTGTAGATGAGAACAATAAAGTTTTGTAAAGAAAGCTAAAATAAATAATTACGTTTGACAAGAATATTGAAAAACATTCAGGAGCCACTGTACTCTATCTAAGCTGCAACTGTGGTAGGAATTTCGCCTACTAGCTAATTTGTTTGGTCTGTTTTGGAAGGACGGATAGCATTGATTTATAATCTATACTAATATTATAAAGCTGAAGAGTTTGTTTGTTTGTTTGTTTGTTTGTTTGTTTGTTTGTTTGAACGCGCTAATCTCAGGAACTACTGGTTGGAATTGAAAAATTCTTTTTGTGTTGGATAGTCCATGATTCTAGGAAGGCTTTAGGCTATATAAAATATAAATAAATAATAGTTAATATTAAAAAAATCTCTGAAAAGTGAGTGTGCGAAAGAGACAGACAACAAGATACTGAGACGTTTTCAATATATTGACAAATACTGTCAGAGTGACGTGTAAATATTGACGGTAAAGGTGCGTTCCACTAAGCGCCCACAACAATGAAAATTCTCCTATACCTAATCGATCCACATAACGACCGCGGTCGTTGTGGTCGCGGCGAAAACGTCAATTATAATGTCACAACTTAGCTCACGATGAACCATCTAAAAAGGTGGGTCGAAGTGATCGTTGAATCGAAGAAAATTTGCGTGATTTTCAAAACTCAAAGCATATAAAATGGCGACTGTACCTCTTACCAAATATCCAAGTGTCGCCGCAAGACATTTTAATTCTATTTGAACGTAAATTAATTTAAAGCACCAATAATATTAAATATACAAAAAAACATTATATTTTTTTTCAATATAAATCTATTTAAATTAATCAAGTTTATTTTCAAGGCTTACAGATTATAAACTAACATCTTAAATCTTTTGCTTTCTTTTTACTAACTCGCCGTTTGTATTATTTACCTGCACGCTCAAAACGCTCTGTAATCCATTCCATTTGAGGTTACGACAGTAACGCTTACAAGCAAACTGTGGTCGTGAGCGTGATCATTGTGAACGCTTAGTGGAACGCACCCTATGTATAGCTAGACTGACATTTCATTCAAGTAGTAGTTTTGACAAACCTCAAATTACAGTTTCTTTCATAACAACAAAAGCAAAAAGATGTTTGTTGTGTTTTAGTGTGAGTTTCATAATTAATCGTCGTATTTTATTAGTAATACCACCCGTAAGGCGTCAAAATATCCGTTGGCGCACACCAGTTCGATCGCAGTGTAACGCAAGTCCTATTCAATCGCAGTGTAACGCAAGCCCAGTTCAATCTTCGAGCCAATGAGACTGAAGAACAGCGTAGGCAATGGTAAATACAAATTTCTCCAGATTTATTTCCTGGGGAATTCTGAAGAAGAGGTAAATGAACGCTGTTCGCAGATATCATTTAGCAGTTACAACAACTTTTGCATGAAAATCAGTTGATCCAATTGTTCAAAACTGTCTTACAAGTAATGTGATGCCATCGGACAATCAGAAAATAGTGATCACAGCAGACAAGTGACCTGCAGGAGACAACATGTCATGAGAGAGGCATCAATGCACCAATGTTAAATGATGTTGCCTTAATCGTGATTGGGGAGAATATGGAGTCTCGCGATATTGTAATGTAACCAAGAAATGATGCCATCATCCTCGAGCATATTAGGGCAAATTCTCACCTCTTATCAAAATAATCTAATAACCATGTAACAATAAATGAATATAAACTACACCTAAACAATACTTTTAATGCCTAACTTTTTAACATAATAGTAATGTTTCAAACTACTTAACCCTTTCGTTAACAAGTCAGCAGGCATTTCAGTAGTTGGCAAATTGCCTTGGCATTGAAATTTTGACATTGAAAATATGGCATTGCCATGTACTCGGCCTCAGTACTGGACAATGCCACTGTCGGTTGTTTTCTGCATTCATGATATTACAGTACCAGACAATTTAAAACAGAAACCTGTATAAGATCTCCTGTCAATAGTATTTGATGTCCAATCTGAGTCTACAAATCCTTCTAAGTTTTTATTATCATTTGTAAACATTAAACCATAAGATTTTGTTTTATTTAAATATTCTAACACTCTCTTTGCGTTTTTCCAGTGAACTGCAGTAAAACAATTGTTAAATTGGCTTAAATAGCTGACACTGTAACTGATATCTGGGTGTGTAAGTATAGACAAATACATAAGACTTCCTATCAGTTGCTGATAAGGATATTATTTACAAACATTTTCTGACTTATCCAACTTGAATTTACATTCAATAGGAGTATCAACAACATTACAGTTTGTCATCTTAAACTCATTTAAAATATGTTCGACAAAATGCTCCTGATCTAATGATATACAACCATTTTTATATACTTTTACTCTCATACCTAAGCATTCTTTCACTTGCCCTGAATCTTTAGTTTTGAAATTTGACATTAAACTATGTTTCAGTTCATCTGTCATTGCCTTGCTACTGGAAAATATGAAAAAAATCATCGACAAACACAGTTTTTAAAATTTGTTCATTATTTACCTTTTACTATATAAACATGGTTCCAATTTAGACTTAATATAACCCTGGCTTAACAAACAATCATCTACTCTCTTATTCCACTGCCTTGCTGATTGTTTAAGTCCATAAATTGCATGTTTTAGTTTAAGTACACTGTTACTCTGACATTCTAAATTAGGTGGTACTAGCATGTATACTGTTTCATCAAGGTACCTAGCCATTTAAAAATGCAGTGTTAACATCAAGATGAGTAATTTCTAAATTTAACTTTACACTTAAAGAAAATAACATTCTCAAAGTGTTAATACAGGTGAGTATGTTTCTTTATAGTCCACACCTTCTACTTGGGTAGAGCCCTTAGCGACTAAACGAGCCCTATATCTCACTTTATTATCACTTTCAAACTTTCTTTTGAAAACCCAAATTTTAAATTCTTTTCACAAATTCTAGAGCAAGGGAATGAGTTTGTATATCTAGGAAGCATGTTCACACGAGATGGAAAGTATGAAAAAGATATTGAAAGAAGGCTAACTGCCGGTATTAAGGTGAATGGGGCCATGTCGGTGTTGATGGCCAGCAACGGTTGCTGTCCACAGCGTGATATTTGTGCCTACTTTATTGTATGGCAGCGAACCCTGGGTATGTCAGAGGAAGTATGAAGATAGCTTAAATGCAGCTGAGATGCGATATCAGCTGCGAAAAACGTGCGGAGTAACGATCTTAGTTCGAGTCCGGAATCAAGAGATTCGCAAATCAACTGGCGTGAATCAGGGCGAGATTGAAAAGATGAAGAAAGGCATGCTACGCTGACTTGGACATATAGTAAGGTTGAGTGAAGAAAGATTGACGATACAGATATACAAAGCAAAAGTGTGTGCAAGAAGACGCAGAGGAAGGCCACGTTCCAACTACCTGGATCAAATCGATCGGACGCTCAAGGACGGGAACGAAAAGAGTACTCGAAACCGACGATCATGTATGAAGAGACTGATGAATGTGGACGAAGCAAAAGAAGTATAAAGTCTAGAGAGAACTGGCGCTCTATACTCCCTGCCTACCCCCTTAGGGACGTCTTGGTGTGATGATATGTATGTATGTATGTAAATTTTCACCCATGCGAAGCTGGGCGGGTCAGCTAGTAAAAAATATTCGCCGGTCGGTTTATATCAAATATAAGGCGCTAATGGCAAACGACTGAAGAACCCGATACAGATGTTCGTAAGAAGCTTTCAGTGATGCATGAGTAAAATTTAGCTTTTACGCTTAGAGTCCTGCTTTGCAACCTTTTTTTTGGAGTGCACGAGTAAATAAATGATTTCCATTAATACACTTTTACAAAGAGAGAGAAAAAGATAGAAGGTACTTACATAAACGTACCTATGTATATACATAAACGTAAAACAAACTATTCAGAAGCAAATCTGGAGCGCTGTATAAAATAAATTCACTTCGTTGCAAATGTAAATATTTGTCGCAATAAAATCTATTTAGGATACATGACGATTTTTTACCATTCGATGCCTTGCGTGCTTTAAGTAGCATTCGATCGAAAAGTACTTTAAGCGATTTAAAGTTGCGTATATACAAACATATTTCAAATATATCGGTTGAAGCAGTATACAGACTGTCTCATAAAATGGAACAGTCGTCTTCTAGGAGTTATACGGTGTTGTGAATATATCCTCATGACGATGCAATAAAACAAATGGCTTCAAAGATAATAAAATTACAAAATGACAATATTATTAAAACCTCACGCCTACCCATATGGGTCCCCGATCAGGTAGGCAGAAGTGTATAAGTAGTACCCACACACGTGACACACACTTTCCGCCAGAGATATATTTTCGGTGCCAACGTGACAGATAGCGAGTCCACAATATTATTAAAGGGAGTAATACTCACTCCGATATATGGGTTTACGTTTTTCTTCCAAAACTTGCGCAGGTGATTTCCTCGCGATAACTTCGTTCACTGTAAAGCTCGTGGAGTGATAAATCACCTATTATTAGAGTTCTGAAATACTCATTGGAATAGACTTAAACTTGAACTTGCAGTCTATACTTAGCAGGTTACTGTTTATGCCCTGGTTGGTGGTTTACCCACTATATTACGGGTACCTACTCCTCTATTACACTGTGCATAGTCGCAGTTAATAAGCGGAAGGAGTTAATTAACTAAATGCCAGTTGAAAGCAGGAGGAAAGTCCAATAGTCACCCAACGTGGATGCAACGAGAAACTGCCTTACATCTGATGTCACCAGTTTGTGACAGTTGCCATTTGCTGTCCATACAATAAACAGGTGGTCTGTGGGAGTTCTAAATTTCTGATACTAAGTGGGTAAATAGGCGCAATTCAGGCCACCGGCCGGCGGCAGACCGTCGCTGATTCAACACTTCGTTGCGGCAATTAGATTCAATTTGCGGTCCGCTCCTCGCTACGAATACCGCCCGCGTCTAACAAAGGTTAATTTCTTTCCAAAATTAGTCCGAATACAGAACTCATAGATGCCGTTTCAAAGATGTAATTAAGTATGTACAAACGGGCGAAGGTTCGCATCTCAGTACGTGTTTGTTTGTTGTTATTTTTTTCTATATTTTTTTACATACGTCCATATTATTGTATATATATATATATAAATATAATACGTTGGCACCTAATATACCTCTGGCGGAAAGTGGGTGTGTGGGTATTACCTATTCACCTCTGCCTACCCCTTCGGGGACCCTTGTGGGAAGGCGTGAGGATATATATATATATATATATATATATATATATATACATTTATAATATATACAAGCCGTAGTCGGGTAAAGAGTAAAATGGAAGCATTCTAATTTTTCGTTGTACACCGGTGCTGGCGGGTACTCAATACATATTATGATAGAATTCTTTTGTTGGTTAGGAATTTGAACGCATAAAGCGATCACGTATCTGAGGGCTCTGTATGACTCATTCAAGAGAACAAGTACAACGTTATATACAACTGTCCCATTCGCAACACTAATAAGGGGGCGTCCATAAATTACGTGAGGTGTATTTTTTTATTTTCTGTCCCTCCCTCCCCCCTGGGGAGATATCGTGAGATTTCATTCAACCCCCTTCCCCATCCCCCAATCTCACGCTGAGATTTTTCAAAATGTGGGTTTCTTACGTAAACGCGTTAGATGTTTATTGAAAAAAGAAAAAAAAATTGCTTAGTGCTTTTATTTACGACTAGTTAAGACTAGTAATCAATATAGCTGAGAGTTTAATTATAAGATTAAATCTTATGCATGTTCAATCTCTCTCCAACGTAAGATTAGATGAGATTTGACCCGACCCGCCCCCCCCCTTAAACATCTCACGTAATTTATGGACGCCCCCTAAGATATGGCACATGCACATCAGTTAAGGTACCTAGTATAAATATGTCCAATATTTTCTGACGACAGCTAATAAAATAAAATATATTTATTTACTAGTGACCCACCCCAGCATCACGCAGGTTTAAGTTCGAATCTCGAATACCTTCTGAAAGTTTTTCTGAACTTAAATACAGTAATTAGTCACACCACGAAGGAAAACATCGGGAGGAAACCTGCTTGCATACGATTCAGAAGAAATACAAAGATATATGCATAGTGGTGATTGAGTAACGGTGATGGACTCGCCATCTGTCACGTTGTCGCCTTAAATATATCTCCTCAGACTATTGCCATCGCGGACCCTTGTCGGAGGGCGTGATGATATATATTATATGTTTTGGATGAATCGTTCTGTCGGTTTGGCCGAATCGATTTCAATAATCGTGATTTGTATTCTAAGTGAATTGAAGTCGTGGAGACAACTGTACCTATAGATACATAGTGTAAGAGAGTTCCTCGTATAAGATACTTTTACTGGGTTCAAAAGTCGGAACATTTGGGTTGTTTTTGTCAGTTTTGCAAACTTCCGGCGTAGTTTTACCTCTATATCTTTGAACTGACCCCCCTCACCCAACGAACTATTTCTTTGTGCTCGACCCTATAGTTAACAAATTAAATTAGGCAGTTTGTAGAGTTTCCAACACGAATACTGTACAATGTACATCAACTTCGGGTATTTTAACTTTGACCGGTAGGCCTTCCTAGCATTTACAACGTTATATTAATTACACGATATCGTAGTAGCGACTAAATACTTTTTAATAGGGTGTTATGCTATAAAATACGACGTTTGCACCTACAGAAAATATAGGATTCACTTAAAAGAAAATTATACTCAAATAGTTTCCAATATTTACGAGTGTACGTTATTATTAATCTATTAATATAATGCATAATAATAATATAAATAAACATATTTTATGAAATTAATGATGATGAAATAATTTATGCGCCAGAGCCCGGCTACTTACATGATGTGATATTTAATTGTACCTACATAGATATTGAATCGCGCGTTCGGCCACATAGTATAGATATGCGAATTTGCAATACATATTTAAAAATAGTATTTATTTATGTTTTCAAAATTTTGTTTTTATTAAACTTTTAAGTTGTAAAGTTTATCAAGATAGCGAGTTTGTAGGTATGTTGTCTCTAGAATTACTGAACCGATATATATTTAACAAATATTTTTGTATTATATACCCCATTTTTTATTAAGTATGCATGATGATGTATATAACCTATAAGGCTATATACATCGTCTACTATCTAAGAGAGCGGAGGAGTTATCATATATAGGAATGTATCGGTGTTAAAACTGCCGGCCACAATTATATAAAGTATAATGTTATGTTTGTTGTGTACCTATTTAATTATGGATGCTTGATGAATTACATCTGTATCATGACATGTCCTTCAAAGCAAAATCAATAATGAATAACTTGGCCAAACACTCCGCTGTTAATTAGATAAACCATAGTAGGCACCGAGCTCGGCTCAGTATGTACGAATACACTAATCATGTTATTCATCAATTTCAATGGCTTCCGCTCTCGGTGGTACATCAACAGATTTGTGAATTTATTACAATCGTAGTATGCTGCCCGAAGTTGAATGAAAAATTAAAGAAATTCAAACAGTCGAAGTCTGACTGTATCAATTAGTTTTTTCTGAAATTAAATAGGTACTTGCAGTGAATAATCATAAACTAAACTGTTCCAAGGTATTGGGATGAGCTATGTTATTATGATATATTTTTATTTGATTAAATTGTAATTTTTCTGTATTGAAACATATCCTTCCTTTGTAATTGCGTTTTCCTTGCGACGCCGCCTTTCGCCCTTTTGATGTGATTGAGCAACAAACATTCATTTAAACTTTCGCATTTTTAGTATTTATTATCTTAAAGCACGTGGCTTGGCATGTATGTACCAGCTCCGTTATCCAGATATGTTCCTCATCGTTATTTAAAATAATTAGTACATGGGCAACGATTGGATAGCTTGGCTCTGACAGGACAGCTTCGCAAGTTTTATTCCCAACTAGTTACATCCCGCTCAAAACTTCCCGGTTTTCTTGGCGACTTAATAGTTGTAACGAATGGAAACCGACAGAGTTGGGCACAACTTATTTACCGGCGCCCCGCAAGACAGGATTAAAGTATTCAGCGAACTACGCAGTATTGTGCAGCGTGTAGTCTGCGCATGTGAAAACTCCAACTTTTCTAGCTTTACACTGTTTTATGTGCGCTCGGGGCGTGAGTCGGATTCTTATCGATGCTTGTACTTTTGTTTTCAACTGACATCATCAAACACTTTGTTTTGTTTTTAAAAACATTTGAATGCTAGTGCATATTTATGTCGCACTTGATTCGACTGACAATGAATGTATGATAATTTGACAAATTTTATTGCCCTCGTTATATTTTTTTTCTGGCAGCTGAAGTTGCCAGCATTAAAGCGATCTCGTAACTTCATTCTGTATAAAAAATATGAGTGTACTTAAAGTGATATAGGGTTGGCGGATTTTTTTTGGTGAATAGTGCGCTTTTATAGTTAAATATTTTCCATAAAAAATGTAGAAGTATTACAATGTGCCTACCAAAAAATAAAATAATTGTAATTTGTTATATTAGTCAATAGAAATGCTTATTAACAATGCAAATATATATATTGGAATATAACTATATTCCGCTAGATGCAATTGTTAAACTCTCTACAGCTTCCTAAAGTCATACAACCATTTATTAAGTTTATCTACTCAACGGAAAATTACAATTAACGTCATACGCTGACTAAGAATCCATGCAATTATTATGCTGATTGTATGAAATTGTAAATTCAACGGGAGATATAGGATACCTAAACACTCGTTTTTATTGAGAACTCAAACGTAGAAACAACTTTATTTAGGTTACCTACCAGTAAAAAACAAAAGCATTCCAGGATATATTTATGAAATAGCAGTATTGTCAGTTTTTATAATTTTTAATTCTGACGAATAAGTCTTGAAGAACTATTAAAACTTTTTGCACGAACGCATACTGGTTATATACAAAAGAGAGCGGGTGTGTGATTAAAAAAAATACAATTGTCGTGCGAGATATGATATGAGGCTATTTCTTAGTAATTCTGACCTTCGATAGTTGTCAGTGAGATGGATGAGGTCGGCGAAGAGCTAAATGTTCAAATTGAAACGTGATCAACGCAATTAATTCGGTTGTGCAAGTTTCTTCCTTATTTATATTATTAACCGAATTAATAAAGCATTTCTGCCAACAGCAAAAATAACCTAGTATGTTATGTTATGTATGTTTTAGCTTATAATCGTCGCTGAGTATCGGTTCTCATTAAACATGTACCTAACGAAATATCTTAAATTGCTGACGCAGAACAACAGATACGTTAAAATATTTAGGTATTTTTCATTAATGTTTTTGATTTACGTATTACAAGAGCGCTTGAGAACAACGACGGTATTGACGTACTTGAGTAAATCTCCGACAAAAAGAGGATATGGTTAAATTTCTGCCCAAAACTTTGGGGACTCAGTTTTAATATTGCGGTAGATATAAAAATCCAAGGAGATAATATGTTCAAATTCTTTGTAGTGACTCCAAAATAGGTAGTCACACTTTTTGTACTGACTCGTACACGGCTTAGTCACGGACTGTTGGTGGCAAAAACTCTTAGCCTTGAAGCATCTAATGTAACACGTGACTGTTACGTATTAAGTTTCCATGTTCAGGGTAATCATACAACGACGCGTTTTTCATCTCTATATGTACTAACTTGAGGCTACCGTGGTAGCTGTGTGGTTTAAGTTATCGCTTGTCGCAAATCCCAGCTGATTGTATCAAAAATTGTTGTCTGAGCTGATAATTCATGTAGTAAATTATCACACCAAGCGCTTTATGGTGAAGGAAAAGTCGTGAGGAAACCTGATAGTCGGGCTTGTAAAACGGCGATGGTTGCATCATCTGTCACGTTGACGACAAATTTATCTCCAGCGAAAATAGCGTGCCTATTACTATGATAACTCCTTCGAGGACTTGTAAAATAAAAAACGCAAATTAAGGAATTAAATTGTTTTAATGACATAATTTTACAGCAAAAATCATCTTTTTAGTTAACCTTGAAAATACTACATCGTGATAAAACATAATGAGACTCAGTCTTAATGTAATCCTATCGGAGCAGATGGCCCCCGAGCGATTCTCATGTCTTGTCCTTAATTTAGACGAATCTAGTTGTTTATTGCGATGACGAATCATTTAAATGGTTGACCGCCACCCACACAATTGCAATCGGTACTCTTTGACATATAAAAATAGTGAATTTTCCTATCAACCAAATTGTGTCGTAATGTCCAGAGGATAGAATTCTTTTTTGCATTGCCACAATATATTTTGAATTTTTAAAATCATCACCCATATTAATTTCGTATCAACGGCGCCTAGAATAATAATGAAAAGTTAGAAGTAGTAGACAGGAGTTATTTCAGTCATAGATGGATGGCGATGTCAAAGGACGTATTTATGATTTGCTAGTAGCACCGCAGGGCAATTAGCATCTACAAATATATATAAGTCTGTTTATCGCCCGGTTACTATAGTGTAAATTTGCTTAATTTGCGAGTAGGTCAATATGATTGGAATTATCCCAAGAGAGAGATATTTTATAGTCAATGTTTAGGCTATTCGTTAACGACTTCAGGTGTTTGGCAACAAGTTTCTGAAGTTCGGTTACTCCACATGTAATTCCTACTGAATTGTGGTAATTTGACTTTGAAACGAAATATCCAGCAATCCAAATATGCTTTAAGTATCGAGTTAACGTTGATAGGTTCACATGTCAGAGGAACTCACCGCTTTGATGGACGCTAAGAGGATTCCCTCTCTAATTGGCGCAAGTGGAATCGAAATATTCCGGATTTGTTACGTATATTCCGGCTGCCTTTTGAATATTTTAGTGTAAATTTTTTTATTATACAATATTGTGTTTACATACATAATCGGTTTTCTTTCTTTTCAGGAGTGGTTTAAAAGCAGAGAAACAACAATTTCCATTGAATTTTTAAGGTGTTCGAGCACCGATTATAAAAAAAACAATCGCTTTAGCGTTCTAAAGAACTGATCGGATAAGTATATAGTGACGCTAGGGCAGTGAGCGTAGAAAAGCCGCGCAGCCGTGACGCGGATATCGCTAGAGGTAGCGCCGCGCGCGCTAGCTCCTGTCGCTGAACATTCGGTGCTCGCCAGAGTCGTGCGACTCGGCCAGCCCGCCCCGCCACAGCCGTGGATAACCTCGGCCAGAGCCCCCTCCCGGTGAAGAGGCTGCACGAAGCGCTGCAGAGTGCGCAGGTGAAGCGCCAGCGGCTCTCCCCCCCTTACCCCGCGCCCCCCACCGGCCTCCACCCCATCCATCAGCTCGCCGTGCACCAACACATCAAGGTGCAGCAAAGTATAGTGCAGCAGAGCATCGTGCAACAACACCAGTTGAACCTGGCTCATCAGTCGCTGCACAACCTGCAAGCGCAACAGAGCTTGCAAGCGGCACAGAGCCTGCAGGCGGCACAGAGTCTGCAAGCAGCTCAAGCGGCTAGTCCGGTCGCAACGGGCGGTGCGGGCGCGCAGCAGGCGGGGATCACACAAGGCGCGCTGGTGTCGCCACAACAACCTTCGCCGCGGGCCACCTCCCCTCAACACAAGAACATGGAGCTCGCGCTGTGCCAGAGCATGGACTCCGTCAACACCGCTACTACTGAGGAAGAGGTCAGTCAATTGTTAATTTTGGTTGTATTATTGCGCTTTTCTGAATACATAACATTTTGTACAACTCTTAGTGTATATATATATTTATATATATATGTATATATTATTATGTTATATCTTAGTGTCAATGCTGTGCATAAGCAGATTGAAGCTTAGATCGAGCAGAAAATAATGATCCGTCATCAAGGGGTATGCCCTTTCTATATTGTTATTGTTATAAGATGAAATTAATGATTACCTTAAATCTGTAGGTAATCGATTTTTAACAGCAATATAATTGTATACCCAATTTAAAAAAAAATAACCGAATTGGTACTCAGAGGTGCGATAGGCCTTCTCCATAGTCTGTTATATTATATCATCTAAGAAATAACAAAGAGGGCTTATGATTCGTTTGGTAAGTGGCTTTTAGTACGTTGTCTACACACTAAACAATCGCTAACATAATAAAAAAAAAACTCAACAGACCACTTTAGTTACGAAATAGTTCTTGCCCCTATTGTTGCAAGGTGCAATAATGTAGAGGGAGTGATAGGGAGGGAGCGATTGATAAAGAAAAGTCAAAGGCTGCTCTAGAGGCCGTGTCCGTACGGCGCGGCGTGGCGCCGGGGCGACGCGTCAGCTTGGAGCTGCGACGCAAGTTGTTTTCAGCGAACGGTTCAATATTTGAATGCTCTCCAAATTTATTAATCGGATACGATTGGATAGCAGACATTTCAAAATATAGTAGATTTGTTTCGGTTTTGCAACATTAAACTATAGCTAAGCTACTTTTCTGCTGTGTAGAATGAAATTGTGACGGAAATAAGCAAACAAATGAATGAAAACCTGTTGAACGGGTCATTGATTTTAAAATATCTTCCAAATACACACTGACACTGAAAGACACACATTTATATACGTAACAACTAAGTGTGACCCAAATAACGAATGTATAAATACGGCTCATCATAAAGATATGATAGATATATGACAAAGAGGATGTGGAAAAATCTTTGAAATCAATCGGCTTGTATTGTGTGTACAAAGATACACGACGCCAATGCAATCTCGGTCGAGTATAGTCCGGATGTTGTCTATACCGGACCGTCGCTTCGCCGACGACCTAAAAATAAAGTAACAAGCACAGCCCTAAAGAAAAAGCGATAAAATCCTTAACGCAAACTAGGAGGAGGCGACGAGAAGTGGCCGGCGGTTGTGTTAGCCGAGACAAATAGAGTAGATGTCGCTTCAGCGCTTTCAGTCGCTCTTGTATACGGACAGCTTTATAAATAGGCTGTTTTCTTCTTACATTATTCTGCCCCTCTGCGCTCCCTATTTCCATATAAATAATAGTTAGAAGTTTCCCTATAATGCTTAGATAAGTGTATTGATATCGCTGCACGTCGATAGCGACAACGATTTCAAAGGTATTTTTTGCCTTATTTTCACTCTATCGGAACACCTAAGGATTGTATAAACTAATATCAACGCTTTTTGATCATATCCTCACATCAATATTAAGTGTAAACTAACTAGATATACGGACACGAATTAAAGGAAAATATATTTACTGTTAGCCATTTGAGTAATATCGTGTATCTGAAGAAATAAAAACATTCAAAGGATAGAACACATGTGGTTTATGAATTATCTATAAGCAACGTACGAAGAATTCATCCCTTAAAAAACATCAGCTCTTGAAAATCTAGTACATGATTTGTCTACCGCCTTTAGTTGACTTAAAAGACATTTCGAAAGATTGATGAAGAAAAAATATTTGCACTTTAGGTAATTCACTTGGTGATCGATCTGTAACTATTGTTTGGCACGCTAGCGTTCATTTTCCACTCGGCTTTGATGTCAGTTCATGTACCATGCACAAGCGAAGGTTCATATGCAAGATCCTTTGCTCCCTTAGCGGAGGTGTAGTCATGCGCACACTATTGCGTACAGACTTTCAAGCTGCAGGTTGTATTACACCGTTAGGGTGCGTTTAGACTAAAGCGAAGATTAAGGCTTGTAAGGAGACAAAAAGTGCAAAAAAAGTATTAATTTGACCATCCATGTGATGCCTTGTTCCTGTCTACACTGTTCTTTAGGTATTAGGCAGAATGGAAACTCTCTTAATGTCACTAACCATAAATTAATTAAAAACTAGAATAGCCTAGAAAAGAGCCGTTTTGCGTGCATTGGAGCACTAATAATCAATGAATTGTATATTTTTTAAATAGTTCTGTATGTGACGTTGACAATTAAGGTAGCCATTGATAGAAGTGATCATACGGCGATACTGATGATCTTTGTATTAATTGACCTGAGAAAGTACCATTCATAATTCAGGTGTACGAAAGGGACAGCTCTATAGACGTTACATATGTACATACACAACCAGCGAGCATATATGAAGAGACGATGAATATGGATGAAGCGTAAGAGATCTATAAGACTAGATAGTGCTGGTCCTCTACTCTCTCTGCCCAACCCATGTGGGACTCGGTGTGATGATACCCATTATGATAGTACAAACATATAAATTTTGCACTAATATCATTAAATGTAGTAACTCCAAGAAAAAGTCTCACGTGTTAAACCGGTTTCTGATTTATCGTGACAAGTGGACTTAAACAAACAAGAAATATCACAGTGGCAATAATATCAGAGCAGAACGTGTACACACTGGTCTTATGTAAGTTATTTTATTGAGACTGACCATAGTCTGGAATGCGTTGCGCAATAGTAAGCCGGTGTAGCGCGGAGAAAGGAAGATTGATGTCCCGATGTACCAGTTAGCTTATAAATTGCAATGCGTATACGTTGTAAAGGAATCTAGTAAAAGCCGCAGAGAGTGGCATACCTTTGTACAGGACAGTATTGGGTGAAGTTCAGCACAGAAATAGATTTTCGGAAATGTATTCGTTTCCGTATGTACGGAATCAAATGTTACGCGGAAGAAACTGCGGTGCGTGGCTAGTTTCACACATGAGAAATTTTATAAATCAGCAACTTACAACATTTAGTATTGATTTCGATTGTGGACTGAACCCCATCGCTCCAGGAGTAATATCGAGGGGCTCCACAGTGGGCCGCTCGTCTGTGAGACTGACCGGCGCCGGCGTGTCTGCCGCCAAATTATAGATTTCTATTTTCATTTGACAATAATGTACGTGCTGCAAGCTGTTCTCTTAGAAGTTTCGTAGCATAACGCGCTAAAGCAAACCTTAGCCAAATTCTAAATTCTATGTATATTGCAAGTATTTATGACACACATAAAATTTTGTTTAACGTAATTTATATTGCTTTCTGTGTGAAAGCTGCGATCGAGATGACGTCATTGTATATGCGATTACGAGAAAAAAAATATTTCAACGCACAGGTTTGTCCGAATCTATTTACAACGTAATGAAGCAAGAATGTGAACTAAAGAAGTGTTATCCAGCATTTTTGTCTACGGAAATACATATTTATTGCACGGTGAAACTCGCGGGCACAGCTAGTAATGTTTTTATGTATATGAACACGAGTTGCGAAAGATACATGCATTAACCTCGAAAACTTTATGTCGTACCCTTTTGTGCGAGCAAAGATAAAAGCTTTCATTTTCACTTTCTTAATTACACCTATAAGTAATTGCTAGGTAAACTTGCCCATAGGCGGCGGTAACTGCTTGCCACTTTAGTGGTATAAAAAAGGACAGATTAGAATACTGCCTCAGACTAGCCGTCGTCGGTCGCGTTGGCATTAGGCATGAACAAAATATGTAACTACGATGAAAATAAGACCTCTGCCTTTACCATTGCAACAATAATAATTGTTCCTTCCAAGGGGTCACCGATACCTTGGACCCTGATCCCAATACCGGACACAAATATAATTTTTTTTATGTAGATGTATTAAAAAAAATATTTTATACTTACTGTTCTTATAATGTTTTCCTTCTCTCTTTGTATTTCCAATCAACGAGGACGTCGACGACGTCGACCTTGTAATATTTGTGCTGCAGGCAACTACTTGAACCACTCGGCCACCACAGCTCAATAGCTGAAATGATCATAATAACTCAATAAGAGACTCAGTTCTAAACAGATCTGTTGAGTTATTATTTTATTTGTGAACTTCCGGACTAGTTGTGTGACAGTCTTGATATGTAATCGATTTGTGTACAAAGACTGAGACGTGGTGGGGTCGATGTCGCGTCAGGAGTCAGGTGTCCGCCCGCAGACAACTGTAGTACGGCTTCCTGAAACCTGTAACTGCTTTTGTGACAGAGTTCGTTCACTTTTTACGACTCTATTTTAATAACACATTATTTTTATGGATTGTTGAAATTAAAATTACATACATATACATACATCATCACGCTGAGCCTAAGAGAGAGTAGAGTGCCAGCTAAAATTTGCGTTGCCCTATATCAAATTGATGCTGCCAGTCTTCTGGTCACACGTTATTCAGATCTTGCTAAATATTTAAATTGGAATTACTTGTTTTCGCCTTTGCTAATCGTGTAATCGAAATTTTGTATTATGGAAACGAAACTTTGTAATACATATTTACATGGATGGATACATTAAGAACGACTTAGATAAAGTACCAATACTGGCTCTAAATAAACAAATATTGCGATCGAATCCGCGATCTTTTGCTCTTCAAACATAGCCGCGATCTTTTGCGCTTCACTGCCGTCAATATACATACAGATACTTCATTATATAATATATTTTATTATTACATAAATATATCCTCACAGATATGAATAAAAGTTGGGTAAATAAATGCGAAGGGAAATGTTCGACGAAGGGAAAACATCCGTGTCTCGAATTTAAATAACTTTTCATTTCAAGTTAATTATAATTCTCGACTTTCTATGAGGAGCTTTAAGTAAGATTATTTTTATCATTCGGCCATCTGTTTTAGGAGATGCACTGCAGTCTCGTTATTTCATACAAACAATATTTCGAGCTTCTAAATAGGATCTAGAAAATACTCTCTTGTACTGATATTATAACGAAGTTATGTAATTTAATTATGAAGAAGCAGTTATATATTACAATTATTCCACAAGTTCGTGAGGTAATCCTCTCTCGCTCCTCTTTTGGGTCTCTATAGTTAATAAAAGCATTTACACATGTGTGTATATTTCCGTAATCAGTTAAATAAGCCATCACCAGAAGTCTAGCTGAACTGAACAGTGTCTATGCACGTAATAAAGGACTAAAATCGAGATTTAATAAATGTTACTCGATTCAAAATGACCTATACATTATGACGCACATAAAAAAAAACTCGCTCTGTTCGATATTCGCCAAGATTCTTTGCAAATTAAAGTATTACGCCTTAATAGCTTTCAGCTGTGCTAAAAACTTTTGTGAATAAAGTTTTGATTAATATTGATGGAGTGTTTTTTACGCTCTTATTTTCAATCCTGTTGAATATAATATTGATAGCGGACAGGTGCAGTTATGCAATGAACATACTGTCGGGTGTGCTTGCAAAGAGATTTTGTGAAAAATAAGTTTATTCGTGCCTCAAGACAATCGAACAACGTAATTGCCGGCACGTAACTCGAGTGAATAAGAGAGGCGTGCTTGAACGTATGGTATAAGGTGTTTAATTCAATCGTATGGCAAGCAAATGACCTGGCAGCAAACGATGTATATCCCATAAGAATATATATTCCCAGAGTTGTATTCTTTACATCAATGGAGCACAAGTGGTTTGAAAAGTCTTCAGATAAGTTAAAATTGGTAGTATTTGTTACTTCTATTTTTATTGATTTATATAACGAGAGCTCCACGGTGAAGGAAAACGTTGTGAGAAAGCCTGAGAAACGACTGACTTGTTACTTATGCGTCAAAGATGCTCTTATTAAAATCTCCAGGAAGGCGTGAAAATGTGAACAAGAGAAATATAATATAGGTAATGTATTATCCGCGATATATTTTAGTTCTTTGTTTGATTTCAAAACAAAAGCACTATTAGAATCTATTTATATTAGTGTAACAACTAAAAGTTCCATATGTTTTAAGCAACGTGAGAATTGTTTCAAATAACTCACAACTTTCGAGGTCAAATTGTATAGCCTAGTTTATTTCAAATACACGTTGTCTATTAATCTAATTCGTAATGGGCAGTTTCAATTAGACTAAATGGCCTCAAATATCGGACGTCGAGGGAACCGATCCCTCCACTTTGTATTCGCCAAAGCTAAACGATTGAAGTAAATTTTGGGTAAAAATTATTGCAACTCATGAAAAAAATACTTTTCTTTTTCAGTATGTATTTGTCTGGTTGTAGCTTCATTAAGCTAAGCCAAGCTACATTGAACTGAACAATACGTATAAGTCCAATTGGTAATTGACATATATGTTTGCCCTTTACAAGAATCGAAACAGATCTAATACGACCTCAAGCCCTCGGCCGTAGCCACCGTAAATATCGCGATATTTTTGCCTCATTGCTGTTTCCACAGAACACATGTTCGGAAAGTTCTCAAATTAAAAAGCGCATCTCACAATGTAATCGTATTGATAAGTTACGTTGATCGTACTAACGCTACCATTGAATCTGTACAGAAAATTATTACCTCACTCGAGCTCAATCGGAACGACATTCTCTCTAGTACGGTTTAAGAGAAGAATTTCCGCCGCCTGGAATATAGACACCTCGACCGTTTCAACAGTTTGTCCACCTAATTTGTTCGCCGCCGCCCGACTGTAAAACAAATAGCTGCTCCTGTATTCCCTCTTACAAAACGACAAAGACAGATATATTCAGACTAAACGGTGAAAAAAGGAGCGATAGTTTTCCGAGGTTCCCGTTTACGGGTCGCTTGAATTAGCGATTGGTGTTTACGCTCAAGCTTTTGTCTGGTTCGTTTGGAGACTTGTTTGTCTGGCGAGGAGGTTCCTTTGTCCATTGACAACGTGATAATTAATCGGGCTTTATCTAATGCTCGGTTTTGGTTACTCGTGCGAAACTTTTAATTGAATTTGTTTGGTAGAATTTGGCCTTTTGACGAGTGCGTGTTACAGCTTTGGAGCATTTTTTTATTTAGCTTTCAGTAAAACATGCAAACTTTAGCCAAAAATGTTGGAAATTTACCCGGTTCCGTAAATTCAGACGGCGCGAAGTTACTTTCGAGTTTCCTGATGAAACGTTATGGCGTGGATCGTTATCTGGTGAATGTTAATATCGTTATATTTGGACGAACTAACCTTTTTCGGGTATCCAAAGCTTGACGGAGGTAATTTACAAGTTAGGGTGTACTGTGAATATTGATTTATTACGGTTATACTATACGTTAAAGAATATATTCAAGGACATTTGTTGAGTCGTGTTTGAGAAACAGTAACAGACTAGCCATCATCAGGCACCTAATTATATAACAGTATTATTATACCTCTGTTTACCTCGGAGCTCTTTTTTAGTATTCAAACAAGTTTCTACCTTTCACGAATTCAATAAAATGTAGAACATTGTAATTGGTTTCGCAAAAGTAAAAAATAGGTAATTTCGTTATCGTACCAAAAGACAAATATCCAGAAAAGGTATACAAAAATCGACAAACAGAATAGCGTTCGTCCCAATAACAGTTTTCCAATGCGCTGAACATCGCTTGTCTCCGCTTTGCACCTCGGATTACCGGCCGCCGCTCCTACACGGCTCTGTGCAAAAAGTTTCGGCCTTTAACATGAGGCGAGCTCCAAAAAGGAATGTTAGACCAAGGAAAGGGTTAATTACCACGTACTTCGACGAGTTCGGTTTTTACGCTTCTTTTTAAATTTGTCGCTTGAATAAGTAATTTTTTTTGTAGAAAAGCAAACGATGGGAGACCTTTCTGTTGTGGAGGCTTTGGTCTTGTTACATGGCGGTGATACTCTTACGATACCTACTACTTAAGTAACTTTAAGGAGGTCTATTTACCTTTTACGTCTTCAAACCTTTTCACAATGGTTCTCGAGGATGGGCAGAGGTCTGATAATATGTCTGAGATACATATTCATTCCTTGTCAAAGTGACAGTCAGTCGTAGGTAGCAAGACGTAAATTGGTACATACATGCATATCATCACGCTAAGCCCCTAACGGGGTAGGCAGAGAGTATAGAGCGCCAGTTCTCTCTAGACTTACATACCTCTTTCGCTTCGTCCACATTCATCAGTCTCTTCATACATGCTCGTCGGTTTCGAGTACTCTTAACGTTCCCGTCCTTGAAAGTCCGATCTATTTGATCCAGGTAGTTGGAACGTGGCCTTCCTCTGCCTCTTCTTGCACACACTTTTGCTTTGTATATCTGTTTCGTCGATCTTTCTTCACTCATCCTTTTTATGTGTCCAAACCAACGTAACATGCCTTTCTTCATCTTTACAATCACGCCAGTTGATTTGCGAATCTCTTCATTGCGAATTCGATCTAATATAACGATATTACAACGTTACATCGCACATTTTTCGAAGAAATCGCATCTCAACTGCATTCAAGCTATTTTCATACTTCCTCTGACATACCCAGGATTCGCTGGCATACAATAAAGTAGGTACCAACCATAACGTAAATTGATGTTGTGCATGTATACGTTATGCAACTATCATGTGTGCCTACTTCTCAAATTACAATTTGTATCCATTTGCTGTCAGATAGAATCGGCAAGACCCATGTTTTACTTCTGGTATTGCTGGCATCTATAGATTACGGTAACCGCTTACCATCACACATTATGTTTTTCGACGAAGCTGAAACTAAAACGGGGAAATTATTCAATACATATCATCACGCAGAGTTCCCCAATGGTTAGGCAGATACTCCGTTGCACTCTAGGCTTCAGACCTCTTTCGCTTTATACCTATCTTTAAGTACATCGCTAGCTTCGGGTGCTCCCTCATTACACGTATCTTTAAAACAAGTTAAATCCATCACAGTCTAATCGAGCAATTTTCGCGGGGCTTATTCACATTGTTGTATGTATTTAAGTACGTACTTAATGGGAGTAAAGTAATTAAGAGTACTCGTGTAGTAGTATTCATTGTGCTTCGCTGGCCGCGAGCCAAAATGGACGCCCGAAGCTTTATGCATCCAAGCAATGTATTAATTCACGGCTATATTGTTATGTTGAGTCTGACTTATAGATGGTTTCGACGAATAACTTTCATTTTCTATAGGGACACAGGTCCATCGATATTTGTAATCTTACGAGCATCATACCACTTTTTTTACTTCTGGGCTCTGTGTGGAAATATCCTTAGCTTTCGCGTAATGAAACGCCATTGAAACCGTCCTGTGTGAGACCTCTATCATGTAATTGTTATAATAATATATATCCTCACGCCTTCCCACAAGGGTCCCCGAAGGGGTAGGCAGAGGTGTGTAGGTAATACCCACACACCCACTTTCCGCCAGAGGTATATCAGGTGCCAACGTGACAGATGGCGAGTCCATCGCCGTTACTCAAGCACGACTATACATACGCCTTTGAACTTCCTCTCAGACGTATGCAGGTTTCCTCTCGATGTTTTCCTTCACCGTAAAAAGCTCGTGGTGTGACTAATCACTGTACTTAAGTTCAGAAAAAACTCATTGGTACAGTCGGGATTCGAACTTGCGACCTTTGCGTCGCAGGCAACTGCTCGAACCACTCGGCCACCACGGCTTCTGTGGTGTGTAATTGTTATTTTACTTATAACGATATAGAGAGGATGAGTGAAGAAAGAAGATGAGAGAACAGACGAAACAGATAGCCAAAGCGAAAGTGTGTGCAAGAAGAGGCAGAGGAAGACCACGCTACAACTACCTAGATCAAATCGATCGGACGCTCAAGGACGGGAACGTCAAGTGTATTCGAAACTAATGAGCATGTATGAATAGAGACTGATGAATGTGGCCGAAGCGAAAGAGGTATGTAAGTCTAGAGAGAACTGGCGCTCTATACACTCTGCCTTCCCCGTTAGGGACTCGGCGTGATGATATGTATGTATTTATGCTTATAACGAAATACTATATCGTAAGCAGGTGTTGTATTCCGGTAATCTTTGCGTAAATAAACAAAGTTAAAGGATGCAGAGCTAACCGGAGTGAACCGTGCAAATGAATGTAATCCGAATTGCTGACTCAATCGACATCCGCCTCGTGAGCGTAAAATCGAACTTGAATATCGAAAGAGTAAACTCTCTGAGTGCGGTCAATGGAGACTTCGTTGGTCTTAACTTTATTTGGAATCCCCATCTAGGGATTCATCTTTTGGAAGTATATGTTCGAGCAGTTGTCTGCGACACAAAGATCGCAAGTTCGAATCCCGACTGTACCAATGAGTTTTTCTGAACTTAAGTACAGTGATTAGTCACACCACGAGCTTTACGGTGAAGGAAAACATCGAGAGGAAGCCTGCATACGAAGATATTCAAAGGCGTATGTATAGTTGTGCTTGAGTAACGGCGATGGACTCGCCATCTGTCACGTTGGCACCTAATATACCTCTGGCGGAATGTGGGTGTGTGGGAATTACCTATACACCTCTGCTACCCCTTCGGGGACCCTTGTGGGAAGGCGTGAGGATATATATTATTATTATTAATATCGTGGTGGTCAAGTGATTTGAGTAGTTAACGTGTAATAGATTGCAGGCCTGCCTCTAGTTGGTTTGAATCTATGACTTTTTCTAGTTTATCACATCACGAGTTTTACGGTAACGGAAACATCTTGAGAAAACATCTAGTTGTATTACAATAAAACCAAAGGCGTGTGTATACTGTATAGTGGTGCTTGAGATACGGCAACGAACTTGACATCGGTCACGTCGACACCTAAAGTATCTCCTGCGAAAAGAGTTTTTTATAATACCCCTGCCTACCCCTTAGAGGAGAGCTTGAAAATATAAAATATTAAACAGAGAATGTCAATCACGTCTACCTACCCAAAACTTCGGGCTCCCATTATGAAGGCAAAGCTGAAAGTGAATTTTTAAATAGTCCCTCTGTAGGATGTAATTTGTTTGAAAGGAGCTGATTACAATTGGCTATTTAAGGGAGTTGGAGGTTCATATTTTTGTGAAAAGTTTTCCGATTTTATTTAGGATTTTGCTGCTATTGCTTTGAGTTTGAATACCATGGTTTCAAATTATATTCATCCGAATTTAATAACAATGTAGTCAAACTTACTTTATCCTTATAAAAGGTGGAAACAAGTCGGTATAAGTAGCAAGATCCAGTCCTACTAATATCACAAATAAAAGATTTTATGAGAATATTTAGTACTCAGTCGCAGCAGAATATCAGAACGGAGTTTGGCACATTTATTAGTTAGATTAACATGCAATGCGGATGGCATTCAAGCTCTAGTGGTGTGTTGCAACTTAACGAGGTTCACGGTGAAAGAAGGATGCATACATCTCAGATTTCTTTGAGATGTTTCAGCCGTGCTTTGTCGGCAGATTTGCCATCTGTCACATTGTCACTTAAATATATGTCGAACAAGATGTAGGTGCAATTATCTTCCTGCCGTACCTTTGTAAGGGACTTGCGCTAAGGGACGTGGACACAAACATTTTCTGGTCCACAGTCAGCAATAAGATACACGGCCAATAATTCTCAATATCTTTGTTATTGCACAAATTAAGTTGTTCGGTGCGGTCACGTACGGGGTCGTCTTGTTTGAAATACGAAGAGCTCATCGGCTGGCTCGTTAAGCGTCAGAGCGTGCTTTTATTACAGCGGAGCGTGCGCCGCGGTAGCGCGACTCCTGAATATTAAACTAGAAACACTGGGGCATACCGTCAGTGTCCTCGCCATTATACCAACTTGAGTCACCAGGTCATTTATGAACGCTTATTGCAGCTGGGAAGAGTATTGGCGTAAATCGATATTATGAGAGATCAGAAGATATACAATAATTCAAATTGATTTATTTAAAATAACGAAAGTAAAAAGTAACACGATTATAATAATAATAATAAATACCTGGGACAATTCCACACAAATTGACCTAGTCCCAAATTAAGCGAAGCTTGTGTTATGGTAACCAGACAACGATATATTTACTTATATAGATAGATATATACATAAATAGATAGGACAACCAACACTAAGGTACACATACTCGTGTTCATCACACAAATATCTGCCCTCAGTGGGATTCGAACCCGCGACCTCAAGTTTCGCAGTCAGGAGCTCTAACTAGTCTGGTCTAGTACCAGACGATGACATAGAGATGCAATTATTGAGAACCATATTGACTGGTGGAGGACGTAATCTATAAAAATATTTCAAATAGGCAGAGTTTATTTGAATGCGCTAGTGCCAATCCGCTTTGACCATTGTCAAAAACAGGTTATAACAAAAAGAATATTTCATTAAAAAAACATACATTGGACCTGTGAAACATTGACCAGTCCTAAAAATAATTTAAAATGTTCTTATATGCAAAGACACTTAAATTATACGAGCAAGTGTTGTTAAGTGACACGCAATTGACATACTGACCTTTAAACTGACATAATTCGTGCGTCGTCCGTAAGAATATATTTTTTCGAATATGCTTTCGATGGAGAAATTTCGAAGTCGGAATTGCCCTTCCAACGTCACCGTCCAACTAACCGACCAAACGTATATATACAAATATGTTACTACCCTAGACGATTGTATACGGTTTAAGTTGATATTCTCATGTTTTGTTATTCTTCTATTTGTTTTATGCCTATTAAATTGTATAACTACATATAAATAATATAATATATATCTTCGGTAGAGATATCAAGTTCGAATTCCGATTGTACCAATGAGTTTTTCAGAACTTAAGTACAGTGTTTAGTCACACCACGAGCTTTACGTCGAAGGAAAACATCGAGACGAAACCAGCATACGTCGGAGAAGCAATTCAAAGGCGTATGTATAGTCGTGCTTGAGTAGCGGCGATGGACTAGACTTCTGTCACCATGACAACAAAATATATCTCTGCCGAATGGCTCAACGCTTAGGTACAAATAGTATGCTGTTCAATGTATGCACAGTGACCCAATAAAGCTGCTACTTATTTATGTTCACAACAACGTTGTTACTCAACAGTCGATTCGATTAATTCATAATAAATTGCATTGCTAATAAACGTTCGGTTCGTAATATTATTGTCGCAACAAAGAGGAACAATTAAAATGCTGCATGCGTCACATTCATCCACCAGTGATGAGCGAATGAGGTCATACCTCCTATTGTGATTATTTATTGTTTAGATTACATTACGAGTATCATAACTCACGTGTGTTAAGTATTTATGCGGTCGTTTATAGGTTTGTTTGTTTCTCAACAATAGTTGACCGGTAAGGAATCGAGACCTTTACTATTATACATGCACGCGTATCAAAACACCGAGTCCCTCATAGAGTCGGCAGTGAGGGTAGAGCGCCAGTTATCTCTGGACCTGAAGGTCCTATAGTAAGCTAGGTCAGCGAAACGGTCCTAAGATATTATTTATGTAATATTTTTAGATAACTACATATATACAAATCACACGCTGAGTCCCTAACGGGGTAGGCAGAGAATATAGAGCGCCATTTCTCTCTAGGTTCTTTCGCTCTTTTCTTTCTTTTAGATAACTCATACTGTATAATAATATAATATATCCTCACGCCTTCCCACAAGGGTCCCCGAAGGGGTAGGCAGAGGTGTATAGGTAATACCCACACACCCACTTTCCGCCAGAGATATATTAGGTGCCAACGTGACAGATGGCGAATCCATCGCCGTTACTCAAGCACGACTATACATACGGCTTTAAATTTCTTCTCAGACATATGCAGGTTTCCTCTCGATGTTTTCCTTCACCGTATAGCTCGTGGTGTGACTAATCACTGTACTTAAGTTCAGAAAAACTCATAGAATAAAATAAAAAAAGACATTTTCCGTTAATGCTACATACATTTTTCAATTAAATTTAAATTTTATTGTAAGGCTTACAATTTATAAAACGCAGAGAATAAGTAGCATATTTTTAGACAAGGGTGCGTGAGATTAATTAATATGACTTGTGAATGATTCGTTTTTATGAAACGAATCCCCTCCAGTATGCTTCTCGCACGTACGTGCATGCTCCAGTATTAATACAATGGTTTTTATTTTCTATTATTGTGTTTTTTATGTTGTAAATAACAATATATTATAGTTATATAGTATAGTTTGCTCGTATTGCAATTTAATAATTTTGTTTTTTTTTGTATCATTAAATTTTAAACAGAAAAAATACATACTTTTTATGTGTTAAACTTAGTTTTTGATACAGTTTAAAAAAAAGGATGTTCCATGCCTTAATAGTAACTTTAATATTTGATTCCGATACAATAACGGAAGCCCAGATGGACATTATATAGATATTGGCTTAAATTTGCGTTTTGTACCAAAAATAAAAACTATTTTGATGTCAATTGTTTTATAAATGAAATTACTCTATAGCAGCAGTTTTGCGCCGTTATCACTAACTTCCTTTAGTTCCTTTAGGGTAGACGCGTGAGAGAAATGTTTGAAGTTATTTATTTACATGCGCGAGGCGTCGTCAAGAAGTAGTAATATCCTGTCTGCAGTGCCAGGTAAACATGCGGGAAGCGTGATGCATAATCTTCACCAGGAAATTGTTTAAAATTCGTCTTGACGCTATTCATTCGATCATGCCAAGCAAATAACACGCTCTTAAAATAGCTCAGATACCTTGTTCAGCTTATAAACTTTACACACTTTAAAAATATTTATGTTAATACATAAATACATACGTATCATCACGCCGAGCCCCTAACGGGGTAGGCAGAGAGTATAGAGCACTAGTTCTCTCTAGACTTACATACCTCTTTCACTTCGTCCACATTCATCAGTCTCTTCATACATGCTCGTCGGTTTCTACAACAACAAGTTCTTGTCAAGAGTACTCGAAATTATGTTAATACGTTAAGTTATTATTAATTACTTATATAGATAGATATATACATAAATACATAGGACATCCAAGACTAAGGTACAAATACTCGTGTTCATCACACAAGTTTCGCAGTCAGGAGCTCTAACCACTAGACCAGACGGCCGTCAAATTTATTATTAAATAGTATGAGAATACATATAACAAAATAAGCACATGGCAAAAAAACTTCTTTAAGCCATCCAAGATCGTTAAGGGTCTCCGAAGGTGTAGGTAGAAGAAGTGCAATACCTTTTTCGCCGGAGAAATTTATACTTTTTGGAGCTACCTCATATACAAAGATATTCTTTAAATTTCAGTATCAAGTTAAAAATAATCTGTACTTATTGGTACGCATAGATAGACTTAAAATGCTGCAAGCGACTTATCAACCACTCGACCACTACGGCTCTTACATACCGCTATTAATCGATAAATTTTATTCTGACATATGACATTGAACTGTATGATCAAACAATAGATATGACCACCGATTAAGCAACACAAATAGTTAAATATCGAGGCTACAGGTGCCTCCGTTCCGGTAGTCGAATATGGCCAGAGAATGCGGCCTGCTAAAGTAAGGTACGATTTGTAGTAGCATATACACATCATATAAATATACCGAATATGTCTCTACAGACATATTCGGGCAGTGGACATTAGCATTCGTAGCGCGTGAACAAGCGCGTTTAGGTGCCGTATTCCCGGAAAGAGGTGAGGAGAGTAGGTTCCACTGGAAGCTATCATACGTGTACACACTATCAATTAGATCCTTGTGAGCGGATATTCGGCATGTAATTAGTTCAGATTGAAGTATAATTAGGCAATGAACATTGAACAGGATTTTGAATGTTTGTAAATTGTTTGGGATTGTTTTATTGTACATAGCACGAATGTGAAGAGAAGTAAGCTTATTACGTTAAAGTATTTCGTTAAATCGTATTAGAACGGTGACCATTTATGAAGAAACTAGTGAATATGAATGAAGCGAAATCATCAGTAAGTCTAGCCAAGACTGGCGTTCTAATCTTTGTGCCTACCCCGTAAGATATTTGGCGTGATGCATATGTATGGATCCGTGATCAGATTCTTAATAGGACGATATAATCGATTAGTTTATGTCGCATGGCATTGCAGCGATATAAAGCGACATCGCGCGATAGTTGGCTCGCAACCAACGCTGTGTCGTTGGCCGTCGAGTGTCCAGTATAAAATAAAAGCCATGGCCATTTTATTTTATGCTCTCATCAGAACCTTTATCGGGTGATATACTGACAAAGTCCGGATATAATACTAATACATTAAAATGTCCTGTACTTAGTGCATCATTCATTTCGTCTCCTAATCTCGTTCAATGGTCATTTAAGTGTACCTATTATCTCGTGGCCAATTTGCTTTGAGACGAGCGTTTTACGCGTTTCTTTCTTTTACGTAGTTTCCATTATTATACTGGCTGATTTATTTCGTAATTTGGAGGTTTTATGTTCGTTTTTTTCTATTCTTCGTATCCAGAATTTTAAACTGCCAGTGTATTTTAATTTAGTACCTAGTCGTGATTGAATGGGTGGGTTATGGGGATCTATTCTGATCTACTTTATGCTTTGGATTTGGGTGACGGTAATGATCCTAAAATATTTCTATACTACGATTTCATTGCAAATGTGACTGTGTTTATGAATTCATTCAAAATGATGACGCAGCCCCGCCTCATAACACTATTGCTGTGCAAACAGCTTTATCTCACGTGTCCGCCGCACTGCAAGCCGATCGATTTATATGAAATCTGCCTTGTTATTATCAACTTGTTCGATTCTCTATATGACATACCTAATTATCGAGGGAATTGAATGAGGTAAAATAATAGCAATATGTGATTATTTCGGCCGGGTGCGGGTGTAGGCTTATTATGTAAATGCAAGCCAAAGTGTATTTGGCGGATTCAGTTGTAGTCGAGCCACAACTCCGCCAGATTAGAACGTTGCGGGCGACCTTATATGTTGGTACGAATTTTATAGACTTCATAGCATATAAACACTACTGCTGCTAATAAAGAGGGGGAGTTATAATGACACATGGGCAATGTTACGTAGAATCTTAACATTTCAATTGAAAGCTCTTATATACATGTATGTATAACTTTTAATAAAGACTTGTGCAATTAGAAAGCAACTAGTAATTGATCTTTAGGCTGACGTGGCTTTTCAATACACTTAAGTACCTAAATATCATCACGCCCAGTTTCTCATACGATGTCAGAGGGAATAGAGCGCCAATTCTTTCGACTTATAGATCACATCATCATCAACATCCACCAGTCTGTTTATACATGTTCGCCACTACACTTACACTCCAATACACTTTTGTCGTGTAATTAAAATGTTCGTTGGGCGGCGATCGTGGTCAATAAAGCATTAATGATAACATCGCGCATAATTAAATACCTCCCAACCAGTGGGCCCGTCAGTCACGCTGTACCAGAGTCATCTCACGTGCCCAATGGTGCATCCAAAATTTCCCACAACGCGTAATCGAACCCGAATATGAGCGAATAATTGCTTATTTGCCTCATTTCAAATTCATTACCGATATTGTGTCCGCAGTCTGTGGGATATGTCGTGGTTGCTGCATATTGAAACATTTCACTCACAACATTTTGTTATTCGGTAAAATTGTTTTGTTTAAACTGAGGAATGTAGTAGTCCAGTTTAAGCTGTCTCATGCACAGTCAAGTTTGCAAGTTCAAAATCCGGAGGTTTGTATCATTGAGTTTTTCAAAACTTAAGTATAGTGTCTTATCAAACCTCGAGCTATACAATTAAACATCGGTTGGAAAGCGCACACGTTTGTGATATAAACATGTTTGAGATCTCGATAGACTCGCTATCTGTTAAGTTAACCTTAAATGATATAACCACTTTTATAACTTTTTACTGTTATAAGTCCTTCAGAGATATTTGCTATAGATACTGATTTATGATGATATGCACATATAAATAAAATAAGATATATGTTTTATACTAATAAAATGTACACCACTATAATTTAACTCCAAAATAAAAATAGCAGAGTAATTTCTTCTAGTTTACTAACACACAAAATTAATTAAGGTTTATTGCTATACATTATAACGAAATTACATAAAATAATAAATAAATAAAAAAATAATAATAAATTATTTATTATCCTTTATATTAGAACTTAGATTATAAAAGAAAATTATAAGAACTTAGGTCAAACATACGTATATAGATATTTTATTGTTATTTCGTATTGTAAACTGTTATCACAAAGTATACTGGAATTACCTTTAATATTACCTTTATTGTAAAATTTAATTTATATTGTATTTTACGTCAGTAAACCAAAATATAAATAAATAAATAATGTATCTTATGTTTTTTGTTTATTTTTATTTATTTATTTATTTATAAATAATGAATCTTATTTTTTCTGGACGTACTCGAATATGTTTTTGTCTATTGGTGATGGATTAAGATCCATACAATCTTAATCGTATATGCCTATTTTTAGTATTGGATGTCTTTATAATAAAGCCGCATATTTATTTTTTTAATTAAATAACTAAAATGTTATAATTTTTGTTTCAGGTATGTGTATTAGATACTCTAACCGATATTCTCAACAAGGAAAATAAGACAGCTTTAGTCACGGTAAGTGTGAGTTAATATTGTACTAAACTGAAAAGGTACCCTTTTAAAGAACTTTAATAATTGTATGTAGGCATTCAAATGCTAGAAAAAGGTAGGAGATAAATTTCGTTGAGCCTATTTTCAGCTGCTCGTTTAGTACAGCCCGGGATCACGTGTATCGAGGGTCAAGCCTACGAGCGGCCATCAATCGCCCAAGTCTCGATCGAAAAGCCTACGGTTTGTTGTACATTATCGACTTCATCGAGAAAGGAAGTGCTAGGTAAAATAAGTTTGCGTTTAAATATTCCGCTTCCTTTAACTTGACTTAAAGTTAAACACTTTTATATTGGACAATTGCACAATTGTCTGACTCGGTTGAAAGCATTAGAGTTATCTTGTTTACTTTCGCAACTGCGTTCCAAGGTATAAATTTAATTCAAATGGATTTCAAAACAACTACGGTTTTTAGCGCTTGAAATGATTAAAGAAAGAATCGATTCATAGAAAGCATTTGTATGAATAATTTGTGATAAGGCGATGTTGATGATTCGTGCAATGAAATATCGCCTTATTGTTCGCGGCTGCAGTGTGTCAGCCTGTCTCAAATGACACGCTTGACCGACGTTTCCGAAGAATTATTCAAGCAGACATCTTATTCAGACATAAATATTTGTTTGGAATACCTCCAAACGTATATCGTTCGAAACAACGTTTAAGGCATCACCCTGTGCATACTAATGCGCTTCAGTTTAAAAGAATTCGTTAACGTAAAACATTCTACAGTGTTTGAAGGAACGCAGTAGTGGAATACCGTTTACGAATTCCATAGCTCATGACAATGCAGAAAGACAAACATACGGTCAAACGGACGTGTCTACACAAATGTTTCGCAATCGTTGCGAATTCAGCAATATTGCACAAGAAAACAACATTGTGCATGTAACAATGCTCTGGGAATCTCAACTAACACGTGTGATATACGGCTGTTCCGTTCAGCGGACATATTGCGTTACATCCGGATAATATTATCATGCAACTTTATTGTGTTGTTACGTAAATCAACTTAATTATTATTATCATATATTCACGTTAACCCGGATGAGGTCTGAGGAAGACAAAATCGCCATTTACTAGAAGTATTTTAGGATATAATAAATGGTGGCGAGACTTTCACCGTCTCTCGGGCACAAAAGTACATACAGTATTTGCAGCTTGACAATAGCTCCCGATCCCGAATAAATGTACATTCCTGAATATCGACACAAATGATTATAATTATCTGAATCAAATAGGTTAAGTTTGATTTAATGACCCAAAAAGTTTTATGTGAATCAAGCATATACTAACACGAATATGTACGTAGGTGAAAAGGCGAACGTACTAACGAAGTACCAGTTTACTAACGAGGATTCGCAGGACTATCATAAGTAGGACTGTTATTCATCCGGATTTCACCGGAGCCGGTCGGATTATCGAAATATATACGGGCTTATCGGAACAGATATGCAAAATAAAGGTAAAAACGTGAGAAACGCTGAGATTTTCGAGGTTTGTTGCTTGCTCGCTGGCCCCAAATTATATTTGACAAGTATTATAAGTGAAAGAAGTCTGCCTAGTGAGAACTGGAGCTCTACTCCCTCTGCCTATCCCTTAAAAATCCTTATTTAAGTGAGTATACAGATAGTCTTCATATCTTTCAGAAGGGAATAGGAAATAGAGTAAGCATAGTTATAATAATACTCTCTAAGTTGAATACTTACAGATTAGTCACGGATATTAACAAGACTCAGAAAATTTATTAATTATTATAATATTGTTGTAAGGAGTTTTTTCTTGTTTATTCCTCCGTATAAGTGTGTTGGATGATTTTGAGAAGACAGTGTGTCTCGGACACGCAAGTAGATAGCCCGTAGCCCGCGAATGATTTGACACAATTGTGAGAAAAGTACTTTGTAATTCAATTTAGATTTCTATCTAACGTGGCCTTCGAGTATTTATTAGCATGCTGTTACAACTGTTTGTAAAACGGCTTTAGAACAAAAGATAATTTTAGAAGTGCGCGTGAATCGTTGTCTATATAAATTGTGTAAGGGTTTACAAAAAACATTGTATGATAAGATAACTTAATTTTTCTCCATTTTATATCCATATTGACTATATGCTTCTCCATATTAAATATAAGTTACTTACTTCACACAATGCATGTACAAAGTGAAATGTCTTATTTTTGATTTAATTTGAATATTATAAATGTTTAATTTGGGACACTATTTGGATTTTCCCTCGATTTTCTCATTATTAGTATAATTTGTTTTTCGACGTCAAATAGTTACCTTTATTTTTTATTTATAGTTAATTAGTGAAGCACGTATGCGGTTTTCTTGATTGTCAATTGATAAATAAAAATAAATTGCTCACTTTTCATTAAATTCCCAATATGCCTTACACTGAAAGACCTAATTCCTAATTAAGCATTCATTAGGTCCCATTCAAAACTCATTATGAGCGGTATGTTAATCAAAAGGTGTGGTCATACTGCGCAAGCTAAAACGCGGGGCGAAGGCGCGCCCACACGCGATCGCCCCATTAAACACACACACCGCACACACGCCACACATAATATTTCATACGAGCTCGTGGAATATGTAAGTGATGTCGTCATTTAGGCTGGTGACACACAAAAATCTATATTATCTCACGAAGGAATATATCACGCGAAGCTAGTAAATCATAAAACTGTAAAATTCTTATTCGTATGTAAAATATGGAAGATAATATTGTTACTTTAATTGAGAATTCAGGGCAGTTTTTCATATTAAATCATAACCATATTCTAGGTCGATACGAAACAAATTTAACTTACCTACCTACTACTAAAATAACCTGGTACATATAAGTTTTCTGTGGTAAGATAGTACATAATTATATGCGATTACACACTTATATAGACACAAATATAAATAGAAACGTGAGATCCAAAATTAAGGCACAAACTCGTGTTCATCACGCGCACTTCTCCCACGGGGATAGCAGTCTCTGCTTATAGCAGCGAAGGCCGCTGACCACTCGACTAGGGTCTATAGGGTCATTTAAACGTTTCAGACATTTTAATATAAAATTATAATAATAATTTTATTTTCAGTTTTATAGGACAGTATCATAAATTTGCATTTCTAGACTAAGTTAATATTAAAAATATGAAAGACTAGCTGTCCTGCCCAGCTTCGCTCGGGTGAAAAAGTTAAATAGCCCGTAACACGATCGCAGCGCCACCTATTGGGTCCAATTGTAAATCTAAACCATTCTCGAATCTAGCTTAAGACACACAGAAACACACAGAAAGCTTCGCCCGGGTAAAAAGGTAAAATTCTTGAAACACGATCGCAGCGCCACCTATCGGGTCCAATTTAATATAGCCGATGTTACTCGGGGATAATGTAGCTTTCCAAAGGTGAAAGAATTTTTGAAATCGGTCCAGTAGTTTCGGAGCCTATTCATTACAAACAAACAAACAAAGAAACAAATCTTTCCTCTTTATAATATTAGTATAGATGAAGAAGAATGTTTGTTCCTCTTTCAGGTAAAAACTACTGAACGGAATTGGCTGCAATTTGGCCCAGAGATATCTAGTATATCTTTATTAATAAAAAAAACTACCAATTAAATACAATTTCATGCGTGTAGTATACACAATTTTACTAATAACGATCGGGTTCAAATGGAAACGATTTTCTTTTTCGTTCTCTATTCAATGCGCCTCAAAATGTTAGCGTATGATTAATGAGTGCAAGTCAGGGGTGGCACCAACGACATAATCGAGGCAATTTTCTCAGCTCCCCGGCAAGGGTTGAATTAACGCCACTAATATTGAAACTTCTTGATTAAGTAATTAATTTGTGTTCGGTATTTCAAAGGACCTGTGTTTTGGTTTAACTTGGGTGTTACGACTGACATTTGCGTTACTGAAACTCTAGATTTATTTACAAGGTAGGGCTTAATACATTGAGCCACGGTGAAAGAGTGGATCAAGTACTTTTCTGAAGAGCTTTTCTGAAGAAGAGTAGTCATATAGTATTAATTACATCAATATGCAAAACAATTTTTTTTTTTACTTTTATTTATATTATTTTTCAAACCTTTGAAATTTATCTTAATTTATCACCTTGGAACTACTACGCAGTGTTTTTTAATATAAAGATCTAGCATGGTAATAATTAAAATTCTTTATTTATAGTAAGTAATCATAACACAATTACGGTATTTAATAATTCAAAGAGCTGCTTTAGAAACGGCGTTTCCATCGCCGCTTGTGAGGCAGTATACGTCTTTGAATTTCTTTTCAAATGTATGCAGGATTCGTATATTTCGAGGGTTGAATAATCACTGCTCTAAGTTGAGAAATAATAATTAATGCGTCAGGATTCAAACTTTAAATATTTGTGTTGCAGGCGACTACTCAAATCACTCGGCCACCACGGCTCCAATATTTCTAACAGATTTAACGTAATTCATATGAACAATTGAAATAGTCGGAGCGTCTACTCGCCTACATGGTGTAGGCTACGGCCTCTCACATTATAATACAGTTTATTGTGGGCAACTACGCTACAAAAGCTACATTATGCTCTATCGATCGGTTGATAGCTTATCGCCTACATTTATCTTCCATACTCAGCTGCGTGTGCCTACTCGCAATCTAAACGCATACCTACTTTGTAACATTTTGGTTTTCACAATTCACCGGATCGTTAACTTCAAAATGTTGGCCAATTCATTGTTAAAATTTAATAGTAACGATATTTATCGTTTTGCCAGGTTTCAAAATCATTCAATTGAAGATGTCTATCATATTTTATTGCTCAATTGTTTTCATGCAGATTTTACATATACATATATCTCTACACACTATATCGGTATCTAGTAATACAAAATCGAGAAGATTCCATAGAAATGTACTCGTTCCAAACATTGTGTATACTTCTTTAGGCAGATATGCCATATTTAAGTAAATAGAAGATCTTAGTAACATACATATATTTTTGTGTTACATAAATGGATAACAATATGAGTCCCTAGGGAGCTAGGCAGAGAGTAAAGAGCGCCAGTTTACTCTAGACATACATACCTCTTTTGTGTTTCACGTCCACAATCATCAGTCTTCGGTTCAGTCGTCAGTCATACATGCTCGTTTCGAGTACTCTTGACGTTCCCGTCCTTGAGTGTCCGGTAATAAGGTGAAATCCAAATTTAAGAGACTTCCCGTTCGAATTCGGAGCTGCTCGACTGGGGCAGGACCTCCACCTTACAGAAGTCCGTAGCCAAATAACACAATTTTTTGTGTTGTGTTCCTACGTGGTGAATAAGCTTTCCAGTAATGAGCTCCTTGGGGAGGGGGAGGATTATTACATTGTGTTGGAAGCAGAGGGATTAAACCCATTATGCTGCCATCACACTATAATTCTCCGAACACAGGGTGGCAACGCGAAAGTGATACTTCGGTATCGTGAGCGTAAATAGGCTACGGTAACCGTTTCCCATCAGGTGGGCCGTATGCTTGTTTGCCGCTATAGTTCGAAAATATTCATGTTTATTGCACAAGTGATGTATTTGATAACATCTATGACTGAGAGTCTGATGATTACGATGACATCCTTGCCTTGCCTGCATGTATTATCCACAATGATGACATCATCATAGACTGTCACAATCCTTGGAGTGGCCTTATCCACGTGGGTAACCGAGTGGAAAATTGCAAATTGTCTTTAAGTACCGTAGATAAGAAGTAAGCAATAAACTATTTCATTTTATGTATGTTTAAAGTTTATTAAACCTGATTATTTTAGTATATTGTGAGGTATGTCTCGATTTATCTTTAAATGCGGATTAAATATTGGTAAATTTTGTAACAGTCCTTGAAGTCCCCACCCTTTTTTATATGACTAAGATGTTTAACAGTATGCGGCCCGCCTGCTGGTAAGCGGTCAACGCTGTCTATGGACGCTTACAAGGGTTTGGTATCTCGTGCTGTCGACCCTTAAATAAAATTTTCAAATCTTCCTTGAAGAACCGTTACTTTGTTATATGGATTTGCAAGTAAAGTTATAATCTTTATGTTTTAGATATAATTGGCATTTTTTTCCGCAACCGACCTCAATAACTACCATATAATGAATAGGTAGGCAAAGCAAGAGCGCAGGGAAACTGTAACACGGAACTAGAGCGAGGTAAATGACAATAGCGACGACTAACTCAAAACCCATTTTTTGTTAAATGCACGATGCGAACGGATGAAATGTCATAACACCACCGTATATTAAGCTGATACGTATCTACCCCCAAAAAACCTAATATGACACGAAAAACGCAACAGTCAACGGTGAAGAAGACCGAATGATACGACGGGCGTTAGTGCGAAAAGGACAGAGCAATTCTGATACACCTGCCGGCCCTCACCTGGCGCGGGGTCTCCTACATATTTGATTAACTTTTTCGGGGTTGCAGTCCTAACTATGAATACTGGTGGCGAATTGAATTGTATTCGGAATTTTTAACGTGATATACCCATACATTTGGTTTATTTGATATATATTTTTTCTCGTTTTCTCACGAGGTTTCCCGAAGCAGTAGGCAGAGGTGTGTATTACTTACACACCCATTTCACGCTATATTTTAGGTGCCAACGTGTCAGATAGCAAGTTCATCGCAGTTTATCAAGCATGGCTGGCTATACGTCTTTGATTTTGTTCCGAATAAATATTTGGTTCTATAATAAAATAGCTTCAAGCAACTTTAATGCACGCTTCACATGCATGTCTACTTTGCAAACAGTGCTCAGTGCAGTTCCTTATTCGTGTCAGCGGAAAGTGTAATATCACTTTGCCCCGCCATGTGCAAAGATGCTAAGACAACATTACTCCGCTTTCGTGGCTGTTAATCCCAGGGCAATATCGGTTAACCTTTGATCTGTAGACTGAATGCCTGAATGCCTAAACTAAGCATTAACTGCAGGGCGTCAAGGCAGGTGGGTAGATAATATATTTCGCCAAAATTTTGTTAATTAGGTACCCATATATACTTAACTATTGTGACGTAAATAAATAAGGATATAGTTACGTTGTTTTGTATCTATTGATCTTAATTCAATTTATATTTAGGTACTAGTAAATGTTAAAGGAATGCAGCTAGTAAAAAGAAAATTTTTGTAGCTGTAAAGTAGGTGAATAAAGAGATTCGCACAGAAGAAGAGGCACAGGCTGATTACATCACAACTACCTAGATCGTATCCAACAAACAATTAACGTTGGGAACGTCAAGAGTAGTCGCAACATGTGAGCATATATGAAGTCACTTATGAATGTGGATGAAGTGAAGAAGGTATGTAAGTCTAGAAAGTACTGGTGTTCTCCTAACTCTTCTTATCCGGTTTTAAAGACTTAGAACAGCCATGAACAGCTGTGTTGCTACATAATACAATCGCTTACGTAGTTAGAGCACGTCGCTTGTGGACAGTTGACCACATCCCGTCTCCTCTGTATTTGGGCAGTACCATATTGCCATAAGAATTATGTGCTATGTTGCTCACTCCGCATAAAACCAATAAATAAGTAAGACCCATGGCTTACTTATTTATTTACTGGTGGCAATATCTATGTTTTCACTAGCCATGCTACAAAGTGCAGCCATTAAAAATATATTTGTACCGTAGCGGAATCGTAGGCCCGACATTAGGCGTAGTGAGTTAATCGTTTAGTAACCACAACGATGGGTCGCCAGATATTCCAATAATATACTAATGTTATGAACATATCTATGGGACATACATATGTATATATATTTTATATCAGACGAGCTGATCCGCCGAAATTCATACCGCCAAAATCAATGAATGTAGTGATAGTTTTTTTACATCAATCATTCCTATATTTTTCTCGGTACTCCAATCACTTAGAGATCATCAGAATCCATCCACCCGTTCTTTAGTTATAAATGGTATAAATAACCCTACTTGATAATTTTAACATAAGATAAAATTGTTGAAAATTGGACTCAGTTGAAATTCATTATTCCTTGGTAACTTCGCTCGACTTAACGACAACCGGTTCAAGTTAGTTCCAAGTGATAGGTAATTAATTATATGTATGTGTATTGTTATCGCCGCTAACTTTAGCTGTTCACCTTTAAAGGTTAGACAAAACAACCTGTTGTTAAGCTATTGCTTTAATTGCGGACATTAACATTGCAATAGATAAGGCCAGTTGTCAGTGTTTGCGTTTACTTAGGTATGTTGGGCGCTAAGGCAAGGTAAACAACCTTAAAAAAATATTGAAACATGAATTGAATTGGAATTTTATTACACAAAAATTTATATGAAGTAACTAATATACCATTAAAATATTTTGCTCATATATACAACTACAATATATTCGAACGAAGCTCTGTCTGCTACGTTTGCACACCTAAGCCGATGAACGTTTATCATGAATGTTATGAGTTCACAGTTACCAATGCGATCTTGGAGAAAAAAAAGCTAAGGTAGATTTATATAATATATCCTCACGCCTTCCCACAAGGGTCCCCGAAGGGGTAGGCAGAGGTGTATAGGTAATACCCACACACCCACTTTCCGCCAGAGGTATATTAGGTGCCAACGTGACAGATGGCGAGTCCATCGCCGTTACTCCAGCACGACTATACATACGCCTTTGAATTTCTTCTCAGACGTATGCAGGTTTCCTCTCGATGTTTTCCTTCACCGTTAAGCTCGTGGTGTGACTAATCACTGTACTTAAGTTCAGAAAAACTCATTTACCGCGACAATAAAGTTCAAGGGGTAACCTCATGTTTACCAAATAAACGTAGAAACTTCGTTTGGGGAACCAATCTTATTTTTCAATTTAATGAAATGAAAACTAATCATAGGTATATTATATAAGCGAAAATTTTGGTTTCTCCAACTACAAATTCTATACTGACGATGTCGCGAAAGGCAGCTACTTAAAAAAAATACCGATTTGCGGTCTTATCGACAATTCAAAGCGCTGGGGATTAATTTGAGAAAAACGATGTTGGCGATTAGAATAGCACATGCTGTTTAATTAGGTTAATGGGGTCCCCACTAGAAAAATATACTTACACGGTTAAACAAACAGTACATATCTACGTGTATATAAACCTTTAGGAATATTGGGAAGAGACATGTTGGGACTTTAAACCGAATTATATCGCTACCAATTAGATGCCTGCTGCTATTTTGTCTACGGATCCAAAGTTTGACAAGTATTTAAGGCTGCGGCTATCTCAGCTGTCCGTAATTCTATAATCTACGCCGGAGCCGCAACTGGGAGACCGCAAGCCCTCACTGAACCTACAACTTTCGCGATGTCCATCCAACTTGAGTCGCAGATTCATAAGTTGGTTTATTTTAACTGAACAAGTAATTCTGCGCTGTACTTTGAAATTGGGTGAGAAAATTTACATTAATAAATCTATAATATATATATATAATATATATTTTTTTGTCATCCTATTTGTTTTTGTAGATGTGTGTGTACAATAAAGGATATTATTATTATTATTATTATTATATATACCCACGTCTTCCCACAAGGGTCCCCGAAGGGGTAGGCAGAGGTGTATAGGTAATACCCACACACCCACTTTCCGCCAGAGGTATATTAGGTGCCAACGTGACAGATGGCGACTCCATCGCCGTTACTCAAGCACGACTATACATACGCCTTTGAATTTCTTCTCAGACGTATGCAGGTTTCCTCTCGATTTTTCCTCCACCGTAAAGCTCGTGGTGTGACTAATCACTGTACTTAAGTTCAGAAAAACTCATTGGTACAGTCGGGATTCGAACTTGCGACTTTTGCGTCGCAGGCAACTGCTCGAACCACTCGGCCACCACGGCTCCATTAATAAATCTGTTATATATTTAAAGATTTTTTTGCGTTGTGGCTCACATAGCTCCCAAGATGAAGGTACACATATTCCTATTCATCACACAAATATCTAGCAGTGATCGAATAATGTATGACTTTATCGAAATGTGCTGTAAACGTGTTTTTCCTCAGGGACTTAAAAATCAATTATACGCTAAAATACGCAAAATATTTACATAAATGTTTCGTAAAGTCCCGCAGCGCCAGAATTTCGTTCACCGGAAGTGCTTGCGGGTGGAAGCTCGGGATTTGACCGGAAGTTGAGCAACCCGGGCTGATGTGTTAAGCTTTGGTACTGAGGCTTAACTGAGTTATTAATTAATGACTGCTTACATCCGGTTTCTATCAAAGCTGAGGCACCTTTACTAAAATCGTTTTTGGATTCAAATATTTTTTTTTATTGTTTTTCTTTACCTAATTTGGAAGCGAAAATTATGCTATCACACAAATAGAAATATATTATGATTTTCTGTCACTGTGATGTATTAAGAGCGGAGATCGGCGTTGACCGTGTGGCTAAAATAGTACTCTACTAAGCGAGGATGTCCAGATTCAAATCCCGGTCTATATGTATCAGTGTTCTGAACTGAAGGTATGTGAATATGTATGCTATGCTATATTTAAAAAATCCCAAGACTTGTTTTTTTTTTATTATCTATATATATATATTAGATATTTTAACTATTATCTCTGGCGTAGCCATTGTCTTTTGGTGGTTGGTGAATCAAGAATAACTTTCGCAAAACAAACGTAAATCTTACTAGTTACTTGTGATGCGTTTGATCCGTGTAAAAAAGTGTTGAAAAGTGTCACATTTTGCAAGTTTATTTTCTGAAATATGAGTTCATTAAACATAACAACCGCCAACTCTATTTGTACCATGAAAATACTCCTTTGCTTAAGTTATGACTTAAATATGCTGCGTTACAAAGAAGTACTAACTCTGTGTTTGCTTTTCATCAGATAGTTCCATATTAACATTTTGCCAAGTTTTGACTCGAATATTTACTCCGCTTGGGGTTTGTGGATTGGTGAAAACAAACATATGCTATTTACATTGCTCGGTGTAAGAACATTTTCAACATATATATATATATATATATAATATATATATATAAATATATAATATATCCTCACGCCTTCCCACAAGGGTCCCCGAACCGGCCGGGGTACTCAGAAGTGTATATATATAGGTAATACCCACACACCCACTTTCCGCTAGAGGTTTATTAGGTGCCAATGTGACAGACGGCGAGTCCATCGCCGTTACTCCAGCACGACTATACATACGCCTTTGATTTTTTTCTCAGACGTATGCAGGCAGGTATACGTATACGGTGAAGGAAAACATTTTCAACATGAATTTCCTTTAAGAGTATTTAAAGGTTATTTTTTTTTCTTTTCCTGATAAGCAATAACTCTCATATATCTGCAAAAATTCAGGGACCATCAGGTATAGTCTAATCAGGCTACAGAAACCATATTTTGCTATAGAAACTTCTTATTGAAACAAAAACAAGCTGGAAAAAATATTGACCATTATAATTACAGTCTGTCTGACCTTTTAGTGTAATGACAGCCTTATCTAAGCAGTTATCCGTCGTTACTTTTATAGTAAAAGTGTTATGAACAATGTTGCTTAGGTCACTGACATTTGAGGGAGGCGTATGTAAAGTCACCTGCCTCGCTCCCCTTTGGTAACACTAGCCACCCCCGTGAATATGTTCATATTCGTATAAATGAAGGTGCTATCGGAATATGGAAATTAGTTTCTGGATATAATTTATTTATAAAACTTAATTGTAAAGGTTTTAATCAGCTGATTATTAAGCTATCATGTTAAATACCTATCCTTTAAAGTGATGTATCTATGTGAGATTATAAGCCTTAGGCCTTCTTCAAGCCAAGTTCAAATAGATTGTGATATTCTACTTGTTTAGAATTATCCTAGGATATTTTTAGATAGCGAACGTTAGTGAACTAAGTTAAATCCAATAAATATCTTGATTTAATTAATTTATCTTAATTTTAATATTATCTCTACCGTTGAAACGATGAGTGACTGACATGTCAGTCAGTTGTCATGACAATTTCAAATATATATTTTTTATACGTGCTTACGGGCATTTTTTTATACGTATACTAGTGGTCCCGCCCAGCTTCGCTCGGGTGGAAAAAAAAAGATGGTGGCGCCACCTATCGGGTCCAATTGTGAATCTAAACCATTCCCAGATCCCCTTGAACACACACAAAAAATTTCATCAAAATCGGTCCAGTCGTTTGAGAGGAGTTCAGTGACATACACACTCACAGAAGAATTATATATATAAAGATCTGCATTTTAAAGGTAAATACGTTTATACAATTACTATATACTAAGTAAAATATTCAACGACCTGAATAGATTTGATAATTGCTGATGCGTCCTGAATAGATTTGCTGATGAACACTTATAATGACGTATGACAATATGGATTGCTTTATACAACCATACAATCTTGTATCTTACCAGTACTTTGAGATTTCCAGCTATTTCATTGCTATGCAGACGACATCACTGGTGACACTTACTATTACCCTTGCCTTGAGAGTAGAGCGCCAGTTCTCTCAATTTATTTTATTAGAGACCTCTCTCGCTTCATACACATTCACCAGTTTCGAGCTCTTGACGTTCCCATCCCAGAGTGCCCGATCGATTCGATCTAGGTACATAGAACATTGCCTTACCCTGCCTCGTCTCCCTTTTTGTACCTTTGATCCAATATGGAATATTATTTAGTTATTTATGGTAATATAATTACATTTGAAAGAATAAAGTCAATAAGAAATCTTGACATTTGTCAAGAGCACTCTAATGCCGTGATATTGCAAAATTCGAATATAAAATAAGCAGGAAGTTTTTTGCTCCCGGTAATTGATGAAAGACGATTTTATTTTCTCGCTCCTTCAAACCCTCCAGGAGTGGCTGTCTGATATTGTGATTTATCGACTTAAAGTTATGAGGCGTGGGATGTTTTCTCACGAATCTGAAAATAATTATAAAATAAATTTCCCTCGAACTGTCGATACTTTTGAAAGTGGAGATTTTGATAATCGACGATCTTTATCGGCCAAACCTTCCCTAGGAAGTTGTTTATTAAATCTTGAAACGTTAACGCGGGGCTAAGGGTCGGAGTGACACCTTGTCGACGCTTGAAATATCAACGTCGGCGTCGGTTGAATATTCAGTTGATTGAAATGTCGTGTCTTTTTATGTTTCCTATTTCTTGCGAATATTTCCGCAAAATCTAATATGGCAATGCTATATTTATCAACAAAGGTGTTTACTCCTCGCTTGCTGATTCATTCTGTAAAACCGTACGTAACTAATGTTAAATTTGTGAAACATTTCCCTTTTTTTTTTTTTTTTTTTTTTTTTTGTATTGTCTCTCGTAGCGTGAGTTCCGGGAACTTTTGCTACTTAACCGGTCAATGGCGAGACCTAGGCCTCCAGCCAAACATTTCCCTGCCAGGAGCTTCATATTAGTAGCAGGGCAGACGCATGCTCCGAACTTGTTTGTTTATTCACTTACGTTTGTTTTCTTTCGTAAAAATGTATGGCAGTTCGTGTATTCTCTACTCATAGAGTCTTTGAACTACCGACTTGTTCGCTGTATGCATACGTCTCGTTTCTTTATACAATTCTTTTCATTCCAGCGTTTTATTAAAGGTATAATAGGAAGAGCGTTTCAACGTGTCTCCGTGAAAAGTCGGGTGATTTTTTTCCCTGAATGCGTCAGTGCAGCCCCTCCGAGAACTCATCGGGGCATGAACTATACTACTCTTTTCGAAAATGTTAATGCACTGGTACAAATTTAAGACTTGTAGTACCGTATTGTTTATATGAAAAGTAGAAAAAGACAATGGGATAAAAGTATACTACATAAATATATGTAGTATAACTTTTTCTTCAATAGAAGATATTGAGTCCTTGTTGGAACGCTGCTGTGAATCTTCTATTCCGAAATAACTTGTATAATAGTTTTTTGAAATTCGTAGAGGTCTTGAGGTGATCATACATTTGCCGCTAATTGCCAATTGCAAAAGGCAAAGCAATCAAACTGGCTTTATTAGTTAAAACATTACCGTCTCCGTCAAATGATCTCCATTACGATTTACTTAGTGCTCCGTAGAGTTACGTAGTGCGTTTTATTGTCAATTTAGCGATTTTATTTATTTGTCTCGGTTTTAGGGCTGCTGTAAAATTAATGTATATTAATCGATCATTAATCTTAGGGTGGCTTATATTGGCGACGCTATGCTTTCTTTACTGCTTCACATAATGCCTCATAACCTGAAAGTTCATATTTGTTTGTATAGAGTGGCGCCAACGTTGCCACGTCAAAATACAAACTAGCTTTAACTTGACAACACTTACAGCCGGTTTTTCATACGCATTTCTATCCATCAAATTACGAGACAGATTGTTAATCTCTGATTAGACGTAGTTTGGGTTGCTAGAAGCTTCAACTGACAAACTGTTGGCAGTTTGTCAACGGTATGTCAAATCCCAAATCAATTGCCGATTAGAGCCATTTTGAGTTTCTGAACACATTTTCTCTTTGTTAACAGATTGTTGACATACAATTTTCAATTGTAGATTATCGAGGAATTATCGACGTGTTAACGCAAGTATTCCGATTTTAGCTCCAATTTCTAAGCGGATTTAATAAATAATCGATTTTTATTTATCTTTTTTTATAGCAATATTAATATAAAACTTAATTTGTATCAATAATGCTATTTGGTTTCCTAATTCCTTGCGTTGAAATTTTAATAGAACATTGCCTTTGATTTTAGTTTTGAATTGGTTATTTTTTTATTCATATAATTTTATTTGATTTTTAATCTGATAATTTTTTAATATGAATCTCTTAAGACAAACCCTGACACATAAGTGTGTAAAGTTACAGAAATCGAAATAATCTTTTAATAATAGCAAAAATATTAGAAATTGGCAAGTTTCAAATCATCATCATCAGACCTGTCGGGAACCTACCTATATGTTGAATTACTATAAATTATATAATATAAGTATTAGAATAAAATATAAGTAGATTCGCGTTCTGTGTAATTTTTACGCGAAAGCGGCGGCATTTTAAGATTTTAAGGCACACTTTATTTATTTATATTCTTTACACTTGTTTTTTACACGAAAACTGAAGTACCTAAACAAACAACAACAAATCAAACTTTTGTCCAACTAACGAAACTTCAGCTCCCGGCGGGAATACTTTGACATTGCAAGACAAAGACGAAGCTATAAGCTAGAGGGAAATAGACATACTTTAAAAAATAATTCGGCTGTCAACAGTAGATTAGTAAATTTTTCGATGATTTGCGTTCTAGAAACTCAAAGCTCGATGACAGATTGTTAACAGATTGTTATTGTGACAATCTGTTGACTAATTCATCGTGCTAAAATTGTACCAGAAACCGGCTGTTAGTCTGTAATTGAGTGTGGGTGACGTGACTGACGGTTATGTTCCAGTGACTACATTTTTAAGGTAAGCATTACTAAGTTACCTGCCAAACCAGCGATAGTGCATTAATTTTTTTGTATATAATATTATAATAGTATATTTTTTTATGGAGATGTTGGTACCTATGTAACAAAAAGGTAAAAGTATAACAGTAAAGTACGTTGTTAAAAATACAAGTACCGCCCAAATGGTTACGATAAGATTGGGTTAAGTATGGCCCCCACGAATTATTGCTACACACCTCGTGGTTTATACTGCATCCATACCTACATATCATTCAGGCGAGTACCTCACGGGGAAGGCAGTAAGAGTAGGGCACCAGTCTCTCTGGACTTACAGACCTCTTTCGCTTCCACATTCATCAATCTCTTCCTACACGCTCGCCGGTTTCGAGTACACTTGACGTGCCCATCCTTGGCTTAAATCTATTTTCAACTTGTGTTAAAGAGGTGAGAGGTGTGGGTACTAAGTGAAGTCAGACGGTTTATCGTTATCGAGTTAGGCTAGACGCTATTTGCAATTTCATGTCGCTCATATCCTCTATCGATAAACTTATACGGCGCCACCCCTCTCGCCAATTGATTCTGCAATTCACGCCCTCTTTATTCCAATAATATACGCATTAGTTACATATAGCTCAATACCTTGTTCTTAGTAGAACATTTACTGGCACTTATTTTAAGTTACGTAAGTTGGAATAGTTTTTTTTTTTATACCACTTGGGTGGCAAACAAGCATGCGGTCCGCCTGATGGGAAGCGGTTACCGCCGCCTATGGAAATTTTTAGAAAACTTTATTTCTAAGAAAATTATACGGTGTTTATAAATGTCTAAGTGTGCCTTTTAATTACGGCTTACATTAACAGGACCTGTTTTTATAAAAATAAAATAAATAAATATCCTCACGCCTTCCCACAAGGGTCCCCGAAGGGGTAGGCAGAGGCGTATGGGTAATACCCACACACCCACTTTCCGCCAGAGGTATATTAGGTGCCAACGTGACAGATGGCGAGTCCATCGACGTTACTCAAGCACGACTATACATACGCCTTTGAATTTCTTCTCAGACGTGTGCAGGTTTCCTCACGATGTTTTCCTTCACCGTAAAGCTCGTGGTGTGACTAATCACTGTACTTAAGTTCAGAAAAACTCATTGGTACAGTCGGGATTCGAACTTGCAACCTTTGCGTCGCAGGCAACTGCTCGAACCACTCGGCCACCACGGCTTTACCGACCTGTTTTTAACTATTTCATTTGAATATTGCTACCATTATACATATAATATAGCAGTTGTATCTACTTAAATCAATCTTTCAATCAGTGCGTCCTACCCGTCATGACCTACGGAGCTGAGACGTGGACACTCACGATAGGGCTGGTCCACCAGTTTAAGGTCGCTCAGCGAGCTAGGGAGAGAGCTATGCTCGGAGTCGCTCTGAAGGATAAGATTCGCAACGAATATATCCGACAGAGAACCAAAGTTATCGACATAGCTTTTGAGCTATGTCGATAACTTTGGTTTCTTGGTTTTAAAATTCTTTGGAATTAGCAAGCTGAAGTGGCAGTGGGCTGGCCATATCTCGCGAAGAACCGACAACCGCTGGGGTAAACGTGTTCTTCAGTGGAGACCTCGACTAGGCAAACGTAGTGTAGGACGCCCTCCGACCAGGTGGGATGACGATTTGCGAAGGACTGCTGGCAGATGCTGGATGCGGCAAGCTAAAGACAGGGCGCTATGGCGCTCATTAGGGGAGGCCTATGTCCAGCAGTGGATTAGAGTGGGCTGATGATGATGATGATCTACTTAAAAATCTTTACTTTTACTTGGGATCGAATAAAATCGTAACATTCAAAGTAAACAAAAGATAGCAAAAGATAGATCATAAAGCGAGCTTTACAGTGAGGGAATTTCAAAAATGTATATAGGTACAGTTGTGTATGAGGTATCTGTTACGTTGGCATCTAAATATATCTCCGGCGAACAGTGGATGTAGTTACACCTCTGTTTACTTCTCCGGGGACCTGTGGGAAGGTGTGAAGACAATAAAAAAGAACAATTTTACGACAAATATCCGTATCTTCTATGGTGACCAGTGGTTTGAGATAGTTATTAAAAAAGGACATATTATTGTAGGTTACGGTGACTGCTTGCTCAAGTTTAATTATTAAATTTCTCACAAACATGTGGATATAACGTGCAACTTCTATCAAATATAAAGAGCGCACGTCTGTTTATTTGCCATTCGTACAATTTCGCGTTGTTTATTACGCCTCCGCGGGGTGTGTGGGCAATAGCTCTCATCTCATCACCACGCGACACCAGCAAACGCTTTTGATGTTAACATATGCTTAAATTCCTCAAAAAGCCTACACGCTTGGCCTGACAGATACACCGACGGAAAAATTCATCATAAAGAAATGAATATGTAATATGTGGTAATATCGAGCGTTCCCCTTACATAACCATCAATTGTTTCGCGTGTTTGTTTGTGTTTGTTGTCGGTTGCTTGTTTTCATAACACGCTGTCTGTCTTTGAAGGCAGTGTTTGCTTTGCGGTTGGATTGCTCCGGGAACGCGGTTTGCGAAGACGTGAGACGCTGAATTTTATGAATCATCTTAGCTCATATCATCTTATAGTGAGCTAGTAAATATTGTTAACGTACATAACTCTATACGTATCTTATAAGTATAGTTCTTAAGTATAAGTCAATAGCTTTGGCTCAAACATTATAAATTCTGCGTAGTATATGTGATACAACGCATACATACATACATGTTCATAACACGTATGTAGTTGAATTATCCATCTATTACTAGTATAATTAGAGATGAATAAATAAATAGACCATATTTCAGCCAACTAGATCAAATAAATGGGAACTCCAAAAAGCGAAGGAAGCCTGTAAATGTAGAGATAACTGGCACTCACTTCCTACCCCGCGAGGGTTTCTACCGGCAAAAGAGGTTTGTAAGTGTAGAGCGTACTGACGCTCAACACGCTGCCTACCCCTGAGGGATTCGGCGTGATAATATGCATATGTTTTACTTTGATTAACTACCCATAGTTAGTGTAATAAATGTTTGTACAAAGTGCACAATAACAAATGCCGCCTCATTAGGGATGCACAGCATATAATCTGCTTACTAAACAGTTAATCCCCTGGTGCGCCTGTATTATGCGCTCCGTTGACTCTTGGCCATCGTCCACTGCATGTATCTTACTCTCCTGCGCTTCGCATTGTTAATCCAACGTTATTTATAGTTAGGGATGCATTATTATTAACGCGTACCGGCTTATTTCCGTTCTCGTGTTATGTTAGAGCACCATTGTGTACGAGTGTGCGAATTTTCTAAACTAAACAATTGCTTAGGTAATCGAGTAGTTATTAGGATCGGGCTATAAAATCACCAGATGGGCTTCGATCCCAATATGTCACTCTTTCTGTCTCTGGTAGCTTACAGTTGGGTAGAATTTTCTCCAACCAGTTGAGGTTAAGTTCCGGGAACTTTTGCTACTTAACTTGCGAGGCAATGAAGTATCCTAACCAGGCACGTATTGAGCAACACAACTAAAGACGACTTCTGTTAGGTTAGGACATCGATTTAGACGGTTGGGCTAGTTTTAATTTCATATTTACCATACAAAGCTTTCAACAACACGATTCACTGCTTAACTGCCACATCAATCACCAAACATTAAAAATGATTATATATAAAACAAAAGCGTGTCGATTTATATTCCGATCGTTGGTCTCCTTAAGTACGCATCGTTAACTTAACATTCGTAAAGTATATAATTAAAGACATAATATTTAAAATCAGCGCCTCTTTGTCCAATTCAACAATTGGAGACGGAGAACATGAGCGTCCAGAGATGAGGTGCTTAACCAGTCCGTGCATGTTTCGAGGTAGAAGGTGGCTTCTATATACGCAAATGTAAATTCTAGTACCTGTACCGCTATTGAGCCTAATTATAGGGGCGCTGTTGTTGTGTTGTTACACCTATTGGTAATGCCGGTTGCACACGAGCGTTGCTCACTGAACTTGAAGCGTAACGTCTGCGCCACTCGCCCCGGGCGCAAAACTGTTGTAGGCACACTGTAATGCTTATGGTTCCTATAACAAGTTATGTAACTACTTTTCCTCTTCACGGTCTACCTGTCAGTTTGCTTAGTATCATTTTATTTAAACCAAATCAAAAACGTGCCGGTGTCAATGAGGTTTTTTTCTCTAAACTCCGCGGTAGATGTTGTAGTTCACAAGAGAGAAGAGCGATTATTGGAGCAATCGTGACAGGCAGAGAAAATAAAATAACATCGATTTGTCTCGGATGACGACCAATAGAGTAGCCGCCTTGTCCGTCGCGATTGGATGGCCTCGGGGTCGTTGACACGACCGGAATATTTTTTATTACTCCGATGTTTTCATAAAAATTACAGAAACGGTCGCTGGCTCATGTCTTGTGCTGCCAGTTGGTGCAATATTTCAACTTAAGAATAAAAACGGTTGCGTAATTATCAACATCCTCTCGAAGATATGACTTTTGACAACGGATGAATATCACTTTCTATGTATAATCATTTATCACCGCCATGTAGTATTAACCTGCTCAATGTCAAAACTGTCATTGTACGTAACTAACTAACTGACAGAAAACACACATTTCAGATTAATAGGCTTGGCACGAAGGTGCCAAAAAAGCATGTGGAACACTAGGACTATCACAAACGAACGATTTGATTTGATTTTGTGTTCTATATATTTCATTCACCTCTTAACTAAAACGAAGACGTTGTCCGCTACATGTTACAAAATTAAAGAAGTGTGTGTATATAATATATGTATCACACGTTACAGATGATGAGTCCGTCGCCGTTACTTAAGCACGACTATATAATTACATACATGCGTCTTTGTATTTTTTCTCAAACGTGCATGATACCTTCACCGTAAAGCTCGTGGTGTGAGTGTACGTTAAGTTTAGAAAAACTCATTGGTACAGTCGGCATTCGAACTTACAATCCTTGTGTTGCAGGCAACTATTCGAAGCACTCGACCATCACGGCTCTAGTAGTAGCGGTAGTTTTCTCCTTCTAGTTATATAAGGCCCAATAATATCTATGATTTTTTTTCATTTGCTTAATGGTCTCACAAGAAAACTCCGCGACGGATAAGTTTTCATGTTATTCCTCCGCGGAGTGCACTTCTCCGGTATTTCTGACGTCGTGGGGTGGAATCCATCAAAGGATTAAGGGGGTGTCTCACCACCCGATCGGTCCATCGTTATTTCCTGAATGTGGAATAAATTATCCGCCACTTAAGTGACAGCTCACCGATTTCAGATTGCACATCTAAACGAGATAAAAATGTTTCTTATTGAGGTTTTCTTGTGTTGTTACAATTATTTTATCACTTTGCAATTGTAATCGCCTTGTATATTTACCCAAATTTAACACAAAACTTAATTACCTAAATAAGGAACAAATACCTTAAAAAAAAAAGGTACCAAATATTCTCATGTCATGGTTTTGTTGCTAATGTGTGAAAGTGACCGTCAGCCTGACTACCAGGCCCAGGAGTTAATACATACGACTTGGGTTTGGACCTACTATCTTCACTTATCAGGTGACTACTTAATCCTCTCGGTCACCAAGGTTCATTTCGCTTACCAATTAACATATTTACATAGTATAAAACGAATTCGCTTTCGCTGTCTGTTCGCTGAGATCTTTTAAACTTTTCAACGGATTTTAATGAAGTTTTCAGCAATAGATAGAGTGATTCAAGAGGAAGGTTTATATGTATATTACATACATAATACATACTGATGAATGTGGACGAAGCGAAAGAGGTATGTAAGTCTAGAGAGAACTGGCGCTCTATACTCTCTGCCTACCCCGTTAGGGACTTGGCGTGATGATATGTATGTATGTACATACATAATATATATTTGTATGTATATATATATATATATATATTATCTTTTACATACATATTTTTAGTATCTTCATTGCATCCGTGCTAAGACAGGACGAGTCGCTAGTTATTTATATACTACATACATATCATCACGCCAAGTCCCTAACGGGGTAGGCAGAGAGTATAGAACGCCAGTTCTCTCTAGACTTTCATACCTCTTTCGCTTCGTCCACATTCATCAGTCTCTTCATACATGCTCGTCGGTTTCGAGTACTCTTAACGTTCCCGTCCTAGAGAGTCCGATCTATTTGATCCAGGTAGTTGGAACGTGGACTTCCTCTGCCTCTTCTTGCACACACTTTTGCTTTGTATATCTGTTTCGTCAATCTTTCTTCACTCATCCTTTCTATGTGTCCAAACCAACGTAACATGCCTTTCTTCATCTTTACAATCACGCCCTCATTCACGCCAGTTGATTTGCGAATCTCTTCATTGCGGATTCGATCTAATATCGTTACGCCGCACATTTTTCTAAGAGATCGCATCTCAACTACATTCAAGCTATTTTCATACTTCCTCTGACATACCCAGGATTCGCTGCCATACAATAAGGTAGGTACCAATATCGCGTTGTGGACAGCAACTCGAGCATTCTTGCTCAGACTTTTACTGCCCATCAACGCCGACATGGCTCCATTCACCTTATTTCCGGCAGTTATCCTTCTTTCAATGTCTTTTTCATACATTCCATCTCGTGTGAACATGCTTCCTAGATATACAAATTCATTCACTTGCTCTAGAATTTATATACTATTGATGAATATTTTTTTCAATTTAAATATCATTACGATTTGTTAAAGAATGACAATATGCCGGGAACGTTCGAATTCCCGTGGAGAGTAAAGCGCGCACGAAGCACATCACCGCCTCCCAATCAGCGTAGATTGAGGGCCACCACAGTCTGGGGATTATAGAATGCATGACGCGGCAACATAAGACACCGCCATTTCATACAGATGGAAATTGGATGGGGCCTTAATGGGAACGAACTCAGTAGGGTTTTATATTAATTGGATATTAGACGCAAGAGCCGCGGTGGCCGAGTGGTATAAGTCGTAGCCTGCAAATCCATATTGCTAGTTCAAATATCGGCGATTCGTACCAGTGAGATTTTTCTGTACTTAGTTCAGGGATTTATATCACACTACGCTAGCTTTACGGGGAAGGGAAGGGAAATCGTGTGGAAATCCGCAAACGTGTAAAATCTAAAACTATAGTCGTGCTTGAAGCCGCGACGTTCTAGTAGCCCTGGCATGTCGGTACTTCAAATATAGCTCCGACAAAAAGAGTGTTATAATACCTCTACCTATACCTTACTTATGAATCACTTTGTCTACTGGTAAAAACAGCATGAAAATTCGTCCACTCGTTTTTGAATTTATCGCGAACATACAGACAGACAGTATGTATAACGAGGCTAAATATTGCCCTAAATTCCCACACACAACAAACAAACATGCTCGTCATACTAAACGCTTGAACGGTGGAGATCAAACCCGCGACTATTAGCACAGAACGTTGCGCTCTTCCAACTTATAACTGGCGGGTTACATACATACATACGTAATACGGCAGGGTACAGATATGTATCTTTTTGTTTCAAACTAGCTGGTAGAGCTTATGACCCACTTATTTACGCACGCGTGAGTACTATTTCTACGGTACCTTTCTCGTATGGTGAGGAATCGCTGTGCCAGCAGCTACGTGAATCGAATGGGTTCCACTATTGCTTGCACAGCATTATTTCAACGAGCTCAATCTTTGCCCAAACAGAATACTACAAAGATGTAGAATTATTTAGTTACACGTCTTTCTATCATGTTTGTAAAAAAAATACATTCCATAATATTTGACTTAGTGTAGACCTAGATAACGAAAAACAACAGGATGTACATACTAAAAATGTAGATGCAAAACGGGGACAATTAAGAAAGTTAAAAAATATGGCCCAAGTAGTAATCGAACCATCTACCTAAAGCTTTGTAAACAAGACCTGTCCAAACGAATATAACATTCACTAGATATTTATTAATGACATACACTTTTTTATAGCTCTAGTACCATTGTACCTGGTATACATAGCTTTGTTGTTAAATTAATTCGTGTTTAGTTTGTAAGTGGATTCTCCCTTTGATGATTGTTGGATTTGGGTCCAATTTCTTATTCATGTTTGTAAGCTCAAAATTAATTTAAACAAAGGAGGTGACATTTACAATGAATGCTAGATATATTAAAGGCCCCGGCTTCGCGCGGGTACATGTATACATTATTTTGTTATATCTCAAATGGACTAGGCAGCGTTTACGATGAAAGATCCCAAGCGGTTTGACCAATTTGCACCTATAACATTAAATCTTAAACTTTATTCAGGAATCATCTATCTATTGTTGAAAATTTGAGGTCTCTGGTCCTATCCACGAATATCTTGGATTATACATGTATATATAGCATATACTACATTAAACTACATAAACATTCTCGCTCCGGCCGCCGTACCGAGCAGACGTGTGCTCCCACCGCTCCCGCGCTCTGCGCCCGCTACGACCGGCAGAAGCCACACCCGCAAATCGCCACGCGTTAGCCGCACGTGGTGATTGTTGGTCGCCTTTTTCAAGGCAACAACAATCACAATTCTTGTTTCTCGACAATTATATTTGTCCCCTTCTGGGAAAATCCACAGTTTCGTGGTCACTCGGTGGAAACCAAACGGTGTCAACGAACCGAGTGGGGCGCTCACCCGTTGCGCTCTTAGCCTTGCCCCTTCAGGGTAAGGCTACAAACGGACGGGACCAGGTTCACCGGCCTTGGGGTCTACCCTAGTCGCGCCTGGTTATCACCCACCGCCCACCCTTCCTATCCCTTACCTCCTATCCTCCGGTGTTAGTTTGGGCACTGTCCACGGACTAGTGCTCTCTACACCGGAACAGTCAGGAACCCGCTGCACAATAAGACTGGCAGCGGGAATACAAGCTTAGGGCTCACACCATAGGCACACTCACCTCCCTGTCTACACCCGACAGGGAGGGTTCAGTACACACCCCCGGGGATCGGTCTCCTAACGTTTAAGTCACCAGGGGTTTCTTTGCGTGTTTCTTCCCCTGGGCGACCGCGCCCCGAAACACGTTTCCCTCGCCCAAAGTCATGTCCATAAGTATGGACCCCCAAGCCTCAGTGGCATTTCTCGCGCGGCTCTTAGAAGCCGTGCCCACCCTCCGACGTCAATTTGACGAATTCACCCGCGACGTAATCGCGGGTACTTCCACTGCCGACGCAACAGCAGCGCTCGACAAGAGCGCTATCATTGACGTCACCAATGAGGCCAACAAGTCTCAAGACTCCCCCCTGTCCCCCGACTCTGTCATCATAGACTCCGAAATGGAGTCACTTCAATCTGAGTCGTCCGAGGGCTCCTCGGACATAGCGATCCTCAAGAATGTAGACCTCCGTTTGCACTCGTTGAGGTCGCACGACGAATTAGATTCCGACCACCGACCTGTGACCTTAGCGCTCTCCCCCCGACTAGGCCCTCCGGACTCAGGTCAGCCCCTGCCTCAGAAAAAGATAACAGACTGGAGAAAACTGGAGGAACTCCTCAAGTCCTCTTCATCTGTTCACTTAGATAGTATCCCGCCCCTCATAGAGTCGGCAGCCGACACTCAAAAGGCGGTCGATTCCCTCACAGCTCACGTACAGTCAGCCGTGGACGCCTGTTCACGACAAGTTCCGGTGATGGAAGACCATCGCTGGAAACTTCCCGACGACGTGCGTGAACTGGTGACGGAAAAGAACGCCGCCCTCCGAGCCCATAGAGCTCACCCGACTGAAGCGAACCGCACCTTTCTGAGGTCACTCCAGCGCAAGCTGAGATACCGCATGAAAGACCTGCGAGACGCTCGCTGGAACAAGTTCCTAGGGGAACTTGAACCAAGTCACTTGGCCTTCTGGCATCTCCAACGAAAACTCAAATCGGATAAAATCTCGTCCATGCCTCCACTCACTCGTCCAAATCAAGGGCCCGCCTTTGACGACGACGAGAAGTCCGAGTGCCTGGCCGACAGTCTCGAGGCTCAATGTACGCCCAGTACCTTGCCGGTAGATCCGCGCCATCTCAATAAGGTGGATGCCGAGGTCGAAAGCAAACTATCACACCCACCCTCCGAGGACCCAGACCACCCCATCGCCCCGATCACGGTCGACGAAGTCCGGAAAGTGATCAAGGATCTCCACCCCAGGAAAGCCCCAGGCCCCGACGGGATCGCTAACAGAGTTATCAAACTCTTCTCCCCTTATCTTATAGTTTTGCTCACTGCCATCTTCAATGCAGCACTGAGCAACAACTTCTTCCCCCAATCCTGGAAAAGTGCAACGGTCATAGGTATTCCCAAGCCAGGGAAACCCAAGACCGAAGCCTCCAGTTATCGCCCCATCAGTCTCCTCAACGTCCTTGGCAAGATTTACGAGAGACTTATCTACAATAGATTAAAGAGTTTTGCAGACTCTAAGAAAGTCATACCTGACCAGCAGTTCGGTTTTCGAACCAAACACTCCTGTATCCAACAAGTCCACCGTATAGTGGAAGACGTCAGTAGCGGCTTCCAACTAGGTTATACCACGGGTATGCTCCTCTTCGACGTGGCGAAGGCATTCGACAAGGTCTGGCACAACGGCTTAATATACAAGCTGTACCAGTTGGGCGTGCCGGACCGTCTAGTACGCATAGTACGGGACTTTTTGTCGAACCGCTCCTTCCGCTACAGAGTCGAGGGCACACTCTCTTCCCCCCATCCCATACGAGCAGGAGTCCCGCAAGGCTCAGTGCTCTCGCCACTCCTATTCACGCTTTATACTAGCGACATTCCCCTCCATAGATGAGTTAAAAGCGCTCTATTCGCCGATGATACGGCTATCTACTACAAAGGTAGAACTCCCGAGGGAATTCACGACAACCTCCAAACCGCGGTCACAGCCCTGGGGCGGTGGTTCCGGAAGTGGAGAATTGAAGTGAACCCGACCAAAAGTGCAGCCATTCTATTCTGGAAAGGCCTCGAACGCCCACGGGTAGCCCCCATCACCCTCTTCGGCAAACCCATTCCTTGGGAAGAAAAAGCCAAATACCTGGGCGTGATCCTCGATCAACGCCTTTCTTTCCGTCACCACGTAAAGGCGGTACGCGCGCGAGCCGCCTTCGCGCTCGGTAGACTTCACAGCATGTTGAATGCACGAAGTAAACTCTCATTGAAATCCAAGGTGAGGATTTACACAACGTGCATTCGACCAATCATGACATATGCGGGTGTAGTGTTCGCACACACTAGCAAGTCAACACTTAACCCCCTGCAAGTGCTCCAAAGCCGGTTTCTCCGGAGAGCCACAGGTGCCCCGTGGTACATGCGTAATAGTCAACTCCACGTTGACCTCAAAGTCCCCACTATAAAACAGTTTTTGAAAAAACTGTCCAAACGTCATTTCGATTCTGCTGTAAATCACCCCAACCCCCTCGTCGTATCAGCCGCCCGATACACTCCTTCCCTTATCTCGAAAATAAGGCGTCCAAGACATGCCGTCATCGAACCGGATGACGACATAACGGTCCTCCAGGACGCCCGACAAAAACATACCAACACTACACACAACCGACCACTGTTCCGTCCTCGCCGGCGAGGCTCGACGCGAATAAGCCGTAATGTTCCCCCCCGACCTCCGCCGCAAACGCCGGCCCGCGCCGAGCCAGACGCGTAAATCCCGCCCCCAAATAATATTTAAATAAAATGACCAGTCCAGCCCAGCTCCCTTGCTCGCGATCCAGCAACGCCCTAAGCCGAGGTTCGTACCCCACAGGGGGTGCCCTTAGCTGTGTTGCTTAAAAATAAAGTGCCTGGCTGGAGGCCTAGGTCTCGCCATTGACCGGTTAAGTAGCAAAAGTTCCCGGAACTCACGCTAAGAGAGAAAATACAAAAAAAAAAAAAAAAAAAAAATAAACTACATAAACATTACACTTACATTACACTACATAAAATTACATATACATATTATTATCTTATAGTTTCCATAGTAGTAGATACTTATAGATGGCAATGGTCAGTTTATTTCTTTTTTTAGGAAGTAATTCGGCAATGCACTTTGCGGATTTTATTAAATATCACGGTGATATTCCACTACGAGGTGGGTGACACAGGGTGCTGATTACAAGCTTCCGCTGTTCGCGATTGTGTTCCGATCAAAGTGATTCCGTTCACAAAGGGTAAAGGACTGCCGCGTCACCATCGCGGGGTTGATTTCGCCGATTAATTGCGCTACGGATACGTTGGCGGTACGATTGTTGTCTGAATAATACGCGTTTATGCTTAATCAAATGGAATAATGGGCAGCTAAGGTGACGTCACACCCGCTATATCGTATTGCTTTGTGCCGCGATTCTAGTATTTAATATGCTGAAATAAATAAAAATTCCATATTTGTACGATGTCTAAGTTTGTAAAACAACTTAGTCCACGGCCTTGCTCGCGTTGACGAAGTTTTCTTCGGAATATTAGATTTTCATACAGTACTTCTCACCATTACCATACATACATATCATCACGAACAGACAAGGCAGAGAGAATAGAGCGCCAGTTCTCTCTAGACTCAAAGCATCATATTGTTGTTTACTCATGTCTCATGGACGACTATGCCGGATATTAATTAGATAAAATTCTTTGATATCCTCACGCCTTCCCACAAGGGTCCCCGAAGGGGTAGGCAGAGGTGTATAGGTAATACCCACACACCCACTTTCCGCCAGAGGTATATTAGGTGCCAACGTGACAGATGGCGAGTCCATCGCCGTTACTCCAGCGCGACTATACATACGCCTTAGAATTTCTTCTCAGACGTATGCAGGTTTCCTCTCGATGTTTTCCTTCACCGTAAAGCTCGTGGTGTGACTAATCGCTGTACTTAAGTTCAGAAAAACTCATTGGTACAGTCGGGATTCGAACCTGCGACCTTTGCGTCGCAGGCAACTGCTCGAACCACTCGGCCACCACGGCTCTTATTAAATTCTTTGATAAATACTATGATTATAATAGAACATACAAGTAATATTAACATAAGCAAACTGTGATTAGACTTATTTTAAGCGTGTTATTTGGCGTAGTATTTTCATATTTTATAAAACTTCTAAAGTAGCTAGTTACTCGTCTAAAATACATATATGGGTGAGTTAGCCAACTTGGGAAGTGCCTTTTCGATCAATCCATAGAGAACACCGCTTGCCCTAGTACGAATCGTTTTTCACGGTATTATTGGTTCAATGCGCGTGCGCTTGCATTGAGCGTAATTAAGTCAATGCAATTCGGTTCGCAAACGTTAGAAAGTGAGTGGCCTGTACCGATATGGCACTTGGAATGCACCTGCTGTGTTTAATGTTGCGTTTGACTTAGGGTTGGAATTAGTGCGTTTTTCATAACTCAATGTAATTGATTTAAGATTTCGAGAGTTATTCGGCGACAAAATATTTAAAACAAGCCCCAAAATTAAACTATGCGTCTGTCATAGCGCTCCAAAGTTATTCGTTATGACACTGACATAGATATAAGGAGACACGCGACAGACTCGCCAACTGTCACGTTGGCATGTAAATGTATTTCAGGCGGAAAGACGGTGTTGTATTACACCTCTGTCTACCCCTTCGGGACCCTTGTCGAAGGCGTGATGATACGTTATCGATGTAAGTTTCGTCACCTGACAGTTTTTTTATGATAAGGATTTGGAAACGGTGATTACGGTTTTATATATTTTTATAATTGATGTTTAATAAGTGTTCCCTGAATGAAAGGTTTTATTAATTTGATTGTGTACATAGATACTCACTTTGATAAGTTATTAATAATAATTACAACATGTCTACTTTAATTATATTCCGATGCACAACTTTACCGTGAACAGTTTATCCAATGACTCCGCTGGTGCTATCGTACTACCTGTCTGTGTCGTGTCTGAGGCTCGTTTATTTTTTGTTTGAGCTCAACACATGTCGCTCTCTTTGTCTATCGTCAACCCTAAACGCCAGTCGCTGAGCACGTCGCACGCGCATTCTCTTTTTGTCAACGCACTGCCAATGATGTACTAGGCATGCATTCATTAGCTGTTTGTGTGTAAACCGCCATTATTCTCACTCAGCATTAACCTCCTAATCTTTGCATCGCTTGGGTTTTGTTTTATCTGTTTATAATTAAGATCGAATGTCACTCACTCATTACTCATTAAAGTAGCTTAAATTTTGTTGAGATGTGTTCTAAAAATGTGCGGCGTAACAATTTTAGGTAGAATCAGCAATGAAAAGATGGGCCATTTTAAGATAGATTGAACAGATGCTGAAGGAAGTTTGAATAAACAGATATACAATGCGTAAGTGTCTGCAAGAAGAAGTAAAGTAAGATAATGTTCCAACCATCTAGAGCAATACGATTCAGAGCTCGAGTATGGGAACGGCCATAGTACCTAATCGAAACCGGCAAGCGTTAAGACGAATGTGGATGAAGCGGAAAGGTCTGGTCTGAAAGAGAATGAACTGGCACTCTATTTTCTTTGCTTACTTCGTGAGGGCTACCCCGGTGTGGTATATATGATTTGTATCTATATTTGTATTTGTATATACCTCTGGCGGAAAGTGGGTGTGTGGGTATTACCCATACACCTCTGCCTACCCCTTCGGGGACCCTTGTGGGAAGGCGTGAGGATAACATAACATATATGTTGGTTTGTTTATTAGCTTGCCAAATATTTGATACTGACAGCAATCCAAGTGTTTTTAGCTATAGCCGCTTACTCAAAGTAAATATTTCCCGAATCGGTGTTAAATAAACCGACCTTAAAAGCCTTATCAGGGCCTAAATTAACTTTTTTTTTTGTTTCAAATCTAGTTATTTGATTTTATACGAGAATGCTTGGTTGCACAGGTAGGATGCCGTTTATTGACTAAGTTAAGAGCTAACTTAGTTAAGCACTTACTCAGCCTACACGGTGAAAATTTGTTAGTATGAAACTCAAGGAAGTGCCGTTAACGAAACATATTAGAAATTAGTTTCGTTACTTGCCCTAATAGAGCTGAGCACCAAGTTTGCCTATCAGCGTGATGGTTGTTGTGCTCTGCGAAATGAGTTTCCCAAGTAAAGGTTAATTTTCAACATCCGCTCCGTTCGCTGTGACACATTGTTGTGTTTTGTAACAACGTTGATGTAGGATTTCTTTATTAGTGTATGTAAATTTGCTGCACTTTATAATTAATTATAAAATTATAAACAGTGTACCCTGTTGGGTGCGGCAATGAAATAATGATGGAAGGACTCTCTCAAACGGTTATATCTTAAAATAATGTTTACTTAGTTGGTGGTTACTGTACGTTACATTGCAAAGACTAGAAGAGAAGTTATTTTAAGAGAAGTTAAGTTTTATTTGCCAAAAGAGAAGTTATGATATAGGCCCACCTTTAACGACATGACAGCTTCTTACGACATTGCGCTGGACAGAAACAAATGGCAGTAGTTGCATTTCAGATGCCGACAAGAACGCAGCTCTTAAATTTACGATAAAATTCCAGTATATTTTTTTATTGAACGTCATATTTTATCATGACCGCGTTCTTGATCTGGTAAAATTTTATTTTTATTTTTGGGTATGAATAAAATATATAAAATAGCCTATATAAATTTCATCCAATTTGCCATTGCGTAGTTTTTGCGTGAAAGAAGAACAAACATCGTTACGAACTTTCACAATTATAATATTACTCTTTTTTATACTGGCCACAGAGTGGAAATGGTTCCATCGCATCTAGATAGCTTAGGAGTAACGATTGAATTGCCGGTCAATAAACGTGGCTTTGGTGAAAGCCTGTCCAATGATTAATTTGAATTTCGAATAGGAGGGCAGTTGATTCTCCGTTCTGATTATGAGATGGTCTGTAGTTGTATCACGATTTGCGACTTCTTGGGATTATATCGCAAACAATACATAGATATAAATATGGTATACTACAAGATAATATTAATATTTTGTGCTGCTGGATATGTTCATAATAATGTACTTATGAGCAAATTATCTTTGTATAAAAAATACCTTCACGATGTTGTTTTTATACGGGTTTTCACAAAAAAAACTTTAAGGTGCCATATATTTCTTAAATCTCTTATTAAATAGATGATGTGAAAGCATTACTTTTAATCAAATAAAGATTTTGATACTAACAAATGCCAGTTGCAGAGATTTATTCGCGACTACGATAGCGTGTGCAATAAATCCTAAAACGCTTGACGTGCACATGTCAATGCACGATTCAACGAATCAGTGCAATACAAGTAATAAAACACCGGTCCAAATTGCCTTCATCGTTGGTGCATGCAAAAAATGTCACCGTATTTAAATGTAAAAGTAAAATAGTCAAAAGTCTACTTTCTAACTGCTACGCAAATAAAATTCATGAAATAAGAACCAATATCTTGTGTTAAAGGAAAGCGGAGTTAATTCGCTTGGAACGGTGAGTGGTCCACAAGTGAGTTACATTGATTAAACAGTATCCAAGTCAAATGCGTTATAAAGTGCTTTCAATTTGCTCGTGTATACGTCGTTTTTTTTTCAAGGTATTTAAACTTTCTTCAGGGAGACCTGAAGGAGAGAGAAACGGGTCCCTTTACCTTTTTCCCGTAATCCAAAGGTCCAGTCACGCCGAACGACTGACTACAACCAATTTTTCTGTCTATCGGGAATAGTCCTGGATGAAAATGATATGTCCTTTTCTGTACGGTTAGTTGAGACTTAAAAGTGTTACAAAGCAACTAACTCGCATTTATTGTGTTCGTTAGTAATCATTATACATTCTGTGTTTCAAGACATTGAACTCTTTTTAATTTGTAACTACCACTAATTCGACTTGAAAGTTATCTACGTGAATAAATGGATACTATTACAGTACTACCAAATTGAGTTGCGTATAGAGCTTAAGCCTTCACGCTGCCGTTCTTAGCAGGTTAAATTGACAATTATCTCACACAAACGTGTGTAGAGATAGGTGGTTTCTACATTATTTAGTACACAATTTAAGTGCGGATTCCTGTTTAGTCTGCACCAAATGAACTGCTCGATTCGTATTCTCGCACCAAGTATTTCAATTTGAGAACGTCATTTAAACTACGCCAATGTTACTTTGACATTTTGCTTAGACATCACTCCGTTCGGAGGAGTTAAATTGAATTGGTGCCGTTGTTTATGTGTTACACGATATAGATTTGAGTGAATGTGGTAACTAGTACATATCAAACGCAGATGTGTGCAATGTTTAATGAAAACACTATCGTGTTTGACAGTTCTAGATGATAAAAAAAATTTAGATGATTCATGTGGATGAACATTTTGCAGTTGTAACCGTTTAAATAAAGTTTATTTGCATACTTGATAAACAGAGTATATATCTTATAACTCCAACCCCTAAAGTCCGAACTAGGTCACATTTCCCCTACTTTTCCTTATGATATATACATCTTCGGGACCAATGTGACAGATGCCGAGTCTGGCGTCGTACAGTCGGACACGAATTTAGAAACGTGTTTAAATTTCTTCCCAAACGTATGCAGGTTTCCTTACGATGTTTTCCTTCACCGAAGAGCTCGCAGTGTAATAAATCACTTAACTTAGGAAATACTCGTTGGTCTAGTTTGGCCAACGTTGGCGTAACCACTCTTCGAAATTGGCTACTTGAACCCCACAAGATGGGAAAGAATATATTAGAGTTAAACTAAAGACTACAATATAAAACAAAATAGCATGCACAAGAGTATTCATCCGTATAACCGGAAAAGAGTATTACAAATAGAGGTGAAGTAATGGCAAGGACAAAAGATTGCGTGTGTCTCTTGCACGCCATTTTGTTCAGTAATCCAATAGTGGGGAAAGATAAAAGCGAAAAAGATAGAAAGGGTGGTTTAATGGAATTAAACAACGGGAGGGGGCTGCGGTTGTCCGTCGGCGCTATAAGCCGGACTTGCGGCATGTCTTTGTTGCCGAGACTTAATTTTTTCGGTTTTCTTTCGTTAATGTAAGAAGATTAGGGTGATTTTGTTAATTTTAGCACGTATTTCGGTGCCATACAAAAGTGTTTGTGGTTTAATTTTGTCGTTTCATTCTTTATTGTATGGAAAATGGTTTTGCGTCTCCACATATAGGTATAGGTATAAATATTAATTTACACATTTCAAGTGTTCATATTCCTTACCAATATTAATAATCATTAAACTTTCAGTATTCGGCTCGGGGGTGTTAAATACCCATTTAAAATCGATAATGTGTATCGATGTGGGCGATAAAAAACGTCAGATGGTTTCGTTAATCGGTGCGGGCTAGTGCGGCGAGGGCGACCTATTAGTAGGTCGATTGGGACATACATGAGACAGTTGTCATGGGGTTCACGGTTATACATTTATGTTTTTAACACGAAAAAAACCTATACTAACTTGTATTATATTATTACAAATTCTTCTTTGCGGGGTAGGCAGGGAAGTTGTGTCTTTTACTTTAGATTTAAAAATCTATCTAAGCTACAGCGTACGTGAATATCGCATTTTAAAATAATAACTGGTCTTAACTACTTTTAAATGTTCATACCTTCGTTCAAGAATGAAGAAATAAATGGATACATGTATTTTTGTAAAGGTTATTGAATTAATTTTGCGTTTTAATGTAATTAAAGTGCAGCTTATATAATAATTTATCAATAGTTAGCAATAAAGCATTTTGATGACCAGTGGCAGCTGCTAGCGGACTGCATACACTCCCGGTGTGTGGCGTGTGCCCAACTTTTGTACCGACATTTTTTATCTAATTACAGGAAAAATAGGGATGTACCAGGTGTTTAGGAATATAAAAATATGAATGCCAACCAAATAACATATTTCTTGACCACTCCATTAAAAAGCTATTATTATCTACCCTCTACAGAGCAAAGGCCCCCTCTCCAACACGCCTATGTATTCGAACCTGTGCCAATCGCAACCATTTATAAGATATTGTCTGACGTTCGGGTTGTTAGTCTACGCAGAGTTAGCTTAACTCCTAGTGGTGATATAGATACAAGAAATTACGAGGAGTATTTCTTCTGATTTATCAAAGAACGCGCGCGGTCTGATAAATTATCTTAATTAAATAAATTATCCTTTGTTAAATTTTCACACGTAATTTTTCAACCCCGACATGATCAACGAATATTGCATAGCAAATGTCTCGTGTTATAAACGTAAATATGACAGTTATTCGTACTCCAATGTGGTCGATTCAATCAAGTCAAGTCAATCAATAAGGTTGTACAGCGCCCTCGATCCCAAAGGTGACAATCGATCGGGACAAATTAATGCGTGGATAGCTCATTAGTCGAAGAGCAGTTGTGCCGGACCAGTAGCACGACATTTGGGCAAATTACTAGGAAACTATAGTGATTAGTGCTAATTGCTCGGTTTGCCAAATTGTCTTTGCTATGAACCTATAACATTTAGTTAGTTATACATTTGATACCGAATTACGTTAAACGTATTGATTAAATTCAACCCTTTCCTTTTCACAAAATTGTGAACCTACCCACATATTTTTTATACATTCCAGTTGTAAAACGGTTTTGGTATGAAATAATGAAATTTGCGTATAAGCAAATATACTGTGCGAGTGCTTTAATTAATTAGTTTGTTCGGGACATAAAGCTATTTAACCAATCCACTGACAATATTATCGGCAGCGACATAAATTGTGTCAATGAACCGACATCAGCCGCGGAATATTAATGGCGGTGTCAAAGTATTGGAAAATGTTTAAATGAAGTACAATTGAACTGAATACTCATAGATATGGAAAGGGAGCCAAACAAATGGACGTGTGGAGTAGAGACGAGAGAATAGAGACGTGTAAAGTAAAACAAGCGTGAAGTCGTGCTCTACATTCTCTGCATACCACGAAATAGACACTGCGTTACTATGACTAAATTAATACATACATACATATTATTGCGCCCAGTGTCTCACGTGTAAACGAGAGTAGAGCGCCAATTCGTCCTAGTCTTTACATACCTCTTTTTGAATCCACGATCATAAGTGTTTAGCATTCTGAGCAGTTTTGAGTACTCTTAAGTTGGTAATATTGACAATGAATACAATATTTTTTTAAATATTTTAATGCAATTGTAATAGTGGCAGCCCTAGCGTTGCACCTGTCTCGATCCGATCAGCGCCGACCGCTGCGCCAACATCTGTCGGACGCATACACTTTTTGTTTCTCATCGTCTTGTTTCCAGCTTAATTGCATGGCAACAGACAAACTGGGTGACTTATGGCATTATAATATCCCTAATGACGTTTAATGCTTTTTAAATTGTCACTTCATATTAAATAACGCTTGGCTTAGGTAAGTGAGATACCGCGAAGTAAAGGAAGTTTTCGTGCCGAAGAGGAACTATCGTTGAAGGCAGAATGCTTGAAAGCAGCTACATACTTTAAACATACATACCTTCACACCGATACGGTAGGCAGAGAGAGTATGTACATGGCCAGAGAGTCGGCAGCCCGCGCGTGATTCCCCTGGTATTACAAGCGTACATAGGTGGCGGTAACCGTTTATCATCAGGCGGACCGTATGCTTTTTTGCCACCATTAAAACAATTTCGAAACAAACAAAATAAAAATGTATATCTTTAAAATTACTGAACTCTCTCGCTTCATCAGTCTCTCTCGCCCCCATCCTTCTTCTATTCTCCAAATTAGAACGTTATCTTCTTCTACGTCTTCTACCAAACAGCTTAACACTGTATATATGGCTAGTCAACTTTTTCACTCATCCTTGTATTATCAGGTGATTTTCATAGCATTCGATCACCACGGCACTTTATAATGAGATACAAGACACGCTGAGCGTTATTTTAGCGTTAGATTTTGACCAGCTTAAACATTTGGGAAAGTTACCATCTGTCGTATCGTTATTAGCGAAAGTTCACGAACAAACTAAGTACATTTATCATGATTAATTGAATAACATCTGGCGCCCGGCCAATAATAATTGTGACTTGATGATTAGTTTGGGTTATTATAGCATCTTTAAGAATGTATTGGTGTTATATTGAATCCCTGCTTCGTTTTACATCTTGCTTGCATTATATAAGTCTAAAGAGAACTGGCGCTCAACTCTCTGTGCCTACCCCGTAAGGGATTCGGCGTGATGATATAGCTTATGTACTTATACACCCAATTTTTGTTGCAGGTAAGAGTACTGAAACTTTCTACGATATTCTGATTCCTTAAGTTGGTAAGTTAAAAGTTACGGTTAAAAATCCGATTTGAAAAAGGAATGTGATAGCCCGTTTATTGAGGAAGGGTAATAAAGGCTATATACACATACTAGCTGTGCCCGCGACTTCGTCCGCGAAAAGTAATATTGAGCAGCATAATTTTTTTTCTAAATAGTGTTTTTACAAAAATTATTTATAAAATAAGTTTCAAGCTTCTAGCTTCAAAAATTCAAAAACGTAACTTCCATACAAAATTTCATCCCCTATTGCAACCCCTTACAACCCTTATTCGCATTAAAAAGTAGCCTATGTCCTTCCTCAAGCTCTAGGCTATCTCTGTACCAAATTTCATTTAAATCGGTTTAGTAGTTTAGGCGTGAAAAGGTAACAGACAGACAGAGTTACTTTCGCATTTATAATATTAAGTAGGGATATATATGCTTACTGCTTACTATGCGCTAGCGATACAAATAGTGCCATCCATGAAGACGATATTGTATTTTTGCCTATCTCCTGGAATAACCCGCAAATTCTGTAAAGTTCGCCATATTTTTATCAATGACATTGTTCGCGCCAGCAATGTGAATTTTAGGCAAATTTTTACTGGAACAAATGTCACAATATTGCGAAATGTACTCTCTTTTCACTGACGAGGTAAATTTAATATTCGGCCGAGAGGGCTGCTATGATGGGCCCGGAGGAGGGGTGGCCCCGCTTCCGAGGGAAAATGTTAAATTTTTCTTACGATCTTTGTGTATCAATCATTGTCTCTTATTCATTTCGACCTATCCGTATTATCCATATTTTTGTATAATGATATGATCATCCATCCCTACATTTCGATTAATCTTACTTACAATTATATCGCTGGGCGGTTTTTTTGTTATCTTAATCTGTACATTCGGGTTCATTTGTAATCAAAAACCATACTACAGAGAGAACTACTCTCTCTGCCCACCCCGTGAGGTGACGAAACTGATAGACAATTTTTTTAAATAATATTTGTTATGTATTTATTTACAATTGTTTACATATTCTAACAATGTTGTCACAGATAATTTTTTTTAATTTTATTATTGAAATGGATACAAGTCCTTCGGTAGTATGGATTTATAAATTCTAACTTCATCCAATAATAAACCGCATTGTGGTATTTCACTGTCTGTTTGTTATTATTCCCAATACGTAGTCGCTATCCCAAATTTCCCGCTTTCTTCTCGGAATGCTAATAATAATTTATTTTCCTTAATTGCGTAATTAAAGTTAATCCAGGCGGGGAATTTAATTTAAGACTCCAAATATCTCGTTTTTCTTCTATTTATTATTTCGTTTATTAAATATAATTAATGAAATCCTGGCAGCTAGCAGATATTGCCAAATTTATCACGATTAATTAAAAAACAGAAACAAGGTAGAACGCTATTTAACGGATATTGAAGCATGGAATAGCCAATATCGGAAATTGAATAAAGAACAAAGTGGCGTTCGGAAATTAGCTCTAAGAGTTTTGAATTCGGAACGGCAAGTCGAGATCCATGACCGGAATTGCGTCAGTCGGAGTTTCTCAGAAGTTTATGTAAACTGAATGCAAGGTTGGCTGTGTTTAGGTTTAACACCCGTCCAGGTGAGAGCGGGATACACTTAACTAATTTTAGCTATAACGTTATTTTGTTATTATTTGCAATTCACCAGATCTTAGATGTTTTTAAACGATAACACCGAAATGAACGATGGCTGGAATTGTCATGACATTCGTTTTATTTTAATAATTATTACAACTACTATAGAAGCTTGTATTCTTTATCATCGTGCACTTCAACGCTTTATGAAGTTAATTTCTTCTGGGGCTAGCAGATTTATAAAGCGCGTATTTCTCCTGTGATAAAATCTTATGTTAAAGTGATCAAGCAACGGTAACCATTTACCTAGTTGCTAGTCCCATGCTAATAGGTGTTTTACGATAGTTGAAATCTATAAGCTTATAGGTTTACTATGGTTCCAAATATCATACCTCCTTTTAAAAAGACAGCGCTTACAAAACGTACGGATCACTTAATGATAATGAATGGGACAATTACACAATTTCAACCGTCGAGGTTGATTCCCGTCAGAAACATCCCGGGAAGATTTTTATTACAAATTTTTATTCTGCTAGTACTGTACACGTTTCAAGAGGATGTTAAATAGTTTTGATAGAAGGTATGTAAATATGAAATTCAGCGCGCTTGTCCGCCATCCGCTCTAGACTTGCACACCTCTTTTGCTTTATTCTCATTAATTCGTCTCTTCATATTATATGCCCGTTGGTTTCAAGCGTTCTTTTGTTTCGAGCATTCTTAACGTTCCCACTCCTGACTCTGAACTTCCACCATGCTCATTCGCATATAGTGAGGTTGGTGTTCATATAAGTCTGTATCGTTTCGCAGTACACTTAACGTCGTGACTCTGCTTATTGTCTAGATATTTTTTGTATACAACAAGAGTGACAAACAAGCATACGGCCCACCCGATGGAAAACGGTTACCGCAGCCTATTTACACTTACAATACCGAGGTATCACTTGCGCGTTGCCACTCTGTGTTCGGAGAGTTATACTGTGTTGGCAGCATAATAGGACTAATCTGCTGTCAACACAATATAACAATCCTCCACCCTCCCCAAAGAGCTCATTACTGGAAACCGTATTCAGTTTTTTGTGTTGTGTACGGGTAGGAACACAACACAAAAAAAAAATATTTGGCTACGGACTTCTATAAGGTGGAGGTCCTGCCCCAGTCGGGCAGTTCCAAATTCGAACGGGAAACCCGTTATGCCCTCCCTCTCTTATTATGCCCTGCCTCTCTTACATTCAAATATAATATTTGTTTAGTCAGATAGATGACGTTAGATGTTAAAGAAAAACTGTCTTTATCATTGCATTACTCTATAGGTCTATATAGTAATGGATTTAAAATAAGTAGCCCACCGCTCGCTTAAATTATGTAGAATTCCATTAAAATGTTTTAACGTTATTTACTTACTTACTTTTGTAAGCATTTCATCTATTTACAAAGATCAGACGTAGCTCTAAAGAGAATTAACGTTTTGATACGCTGATTTATTGGCACTAATAAAGACTTTATATTAGAAACAGAGTTTCTCTAACTACAATAATTTTATTTAAGTGTCATTTTGAAATTGATTCAATAAAGCAAAAGAGAAATGGCGGATATATAATTCTTGTTTTACTTTTCTCGTAAATGGTTCTAGATATGATGTTCTATGATCCACGGGATAATATGAGTGTAAACGTCGTCATTACTTACAGATTTCACATGTCTTTCTAATACGATCGCGGCACTCGGGTGAAATTGTCGGCATATGGAATCGAATCATTCGAGCCCAGTAATCGGGTGGCGTGGAATCGATATCGCCGGCACACCCGATCGTTTTCCTTCAACATGCGAGCGGGATTGCCCTCCATAACGTCTTGATGTCCAACATCTGCCGCACTCCCGAATCCGCGGGCAGATGTTTTATACGTTTTTTAGCGATTACCCGAGCACACGAACGCCAATTTAGTTTGATATTTTATTTACATTTTCTGCCTCGCAGCGCTAGCTCAACTTTATTTATGTAAATGGTCGTGGTGGCCGAGTGGCTTTAATAGTCATCTGCAAAGTTATTATTGTAAGTTTGAGCCACAGCGGTTTGTAGCAATGATGTTTTTTGTAGTTTAAGTGAATAATCACCTACAATTTCAAGGTCGGCAATGTGCGAGCATGTCTTTGTAAGTGTCCAGGGTAAGGCGTAGCTGCTAACGTGACAGATAGTGAATTCATCTCCTTTTCTTAAATACGGCTATCCGCACTTCTTTCAATTTCTTCTCGATTGTATGCAGTTTTCTCCTCGATAATTTCCTTCGCCGTAAAGCTCTTGGTGTGATTAATCACTTTACATAAGTTCAGAAACTCATTAATTAGTACAGTCGAGATTGGAAATTACAATCAATGCGTTGCAAGCGACTACTAGAACTACTCCGCCACCACATATCTTCCAAATTGCACCCCTCTCTATAATATAATCTACACCTCTGTCTCTGCTTTTGAGTTGAGGTGAGGTGATATTAGTAGCTATAAAATCCACCAATCGTGCACTTAGAGCGTAAACAATACGTGCATACAATTGTAGTTAATCTGTAATTCCGTAAGATACATTTGGAGGAATGGCGTGATATGAAATCGTGTTAGTGCAGTTTAAATTCCGCATACCCATTCATTATAACGACGTGGACGACGACTGTACGTGAAAATAGACCTGGTTTTGTGCAAACTGTTCTGTAAATTTATATGCGTATATACATATTATGTATAAATTGTTTCTTTCTCTTGGATTGCATGTTTCTGGGGTTTTTAGCTTATGTTGATTTCAGCGCCGTGGTGGCCGAGTGGTTCGAGCAGTTGCCTGCGACGCAAAGGTCGCAAGTTCGAATCCCGACTGTACCAATGAGTTTTTCTGAACTTAAGTACAGTGATTAGTCACACCACGAGCTTTACGGTGAAGGAAAACATCGAGAGGAAACCTGCATACGTCTGAGAAGAAATTCAAAGGCGTATGTATAGTCGTGCTGGAGTAACGGCGATGGACTCGCCATCTATCACGTTGGCACCTAATATACCTCTGGCGGAAAGTGGGTGTGTGGGTATTACCTATACACCTCTGCCTACCCCTTCGGGGACCCTTGTGGGAAGGCGTGAGGATATTATTATTTATTATTATTATTTCAGCATACTTTTCTGAATTTATCGTTTTTGAATTGAAGAAAATATATAGGTACTTAATTGATTGTAGTATCAGCAAGTTTTCAAAATTTAGATTTTGTAGAAAGAATTATTATTTTTAATCTATTAGGCCTAATATGTTAATATTAGGGAACACTTTGGAGTGGCGTTCTTTTAATACGTGTAATCCTTTTTGTATAAGACAACAAATGTAAATTATGTAACGACGGAAATGTATGTAATATTGTTTAATTATTATTATTTCTTAAATAAATAACTAAAGAAATACGCATCTGTTTCTTGCGTACGATTGTGAGTTTCGTCCATTTAAAACTGGGCACATTTCGTCGTCACGATCTCGAGTTTTACGATAAAACTCAAAATAATGTTATAATGTTATTGTAAAATGTCCAATCGCTAGCTAAAATAAAATTTATTGTCAATTTTGAATAAAGTGCATTAACGGTTTTGTAGGTGTTATTATTAAGTCGGTTTGTATCGCGCGGCAATGGTGAACGAACTGCGTTGCCATCGAAGAATACGCTCACTGTTTGGAATCCGTCCAACTGTATTCAGGTGCGAGGGAAACGTGGTGATATTTATTGCACCTTTTAAAACAATTTGCAGATAAAATTATGTTAATTTATGCGAAATGTAACGGTATGAAAATATTTTGCTATTTTCACGGTATTAAATGTGAAAAATTCAGTGTTATTTGGACATATCTGAGGTGTTATAGTCGGATTTGTTATTTGTTATTATGTTATTAATGATGGTTTGAGTATATTAGTTAGCTTCATGAATGGCTTCTGGGATTTTTCATGTCAACTTTTCTTTTTACTACACTAATTATGTCTGTCATATGGCGTTGTTTAGTTGATTTAACTCGTAGTCTCTTACAAAGGCTCGAGCGGGCTTCGTTAGCTAAAAGGTAGGTTAAAGAAGCGTGCATTGTATGTTATTACTTTGATTATCTAATGAGGAGGACAGACTGTCTATAACAACAGTTCTGATATGCCTAAGTAATCAGAAAACACACGGTTTATAATAATATATCCTCATACCTTCCCACAAGGGTCCTCGAAGGGCTAGGCAGAGGTGTATAGGTAGTACCCACACACCCACTTTCCGCCAGAGATATATTTTAGGTGCAAACGTGATAGATGGCGAGTCCATCGCCGTTACTCAAGCAGGACTATACATACGACATTGAATTACTTCTCAGACGTATGCAGGTTTCCTCTCGATGTTTTCTTTCACCGTAAAGCTCGTGGTGTGACTAATCACTGTACTTAAGTTCAGAAAAACTCTTTGGTACAGTCGGGATTCGAACTTGCGATCTTTGTGTCGCAGGCAACTGCTCGAACCACTCGGCCACCACGGCTTTTTTCACATAACATACGGTTTGTGAGAATTTGTAAAGAATTACATTACATACCGTTAAATAACTAGACAGTGACTAGCGATATAAAGACATAAAAATAATGGTGTATAAGGTAACATAAAAGTAATGTCTTTTTACCTTGAACAACAGTTGAGTCTTGTGACTGTGGGTTTCAACAGTTAGTAAGACGTCTATAAATGTAACTTTCGCACGCATGTATAACACATGAGTACTGACACTTTAATTATAGGTTAGATAAAATACATACTTTATTCCGCCTTGTACAAAGGTTGGAACAAATTCCTTCAAAGGATGGCCTTCGGTAGTTGGAGAGGCACCTGTATAAGAATTATTAACATACCATCACGCCGAGTCATTCACAGGCAGGGAGAGTAGAGCGACATATTTATGGTTATATTTTTCGAACGTGAGAATAATAATTTATCCCATTACAAAAATGTATGTTCCCCATTTGTCCTGTGTTTTTATAATATACCTTTTAAATAAAATAATACGAACTTTGGATATTGTTCAGATATCCAAGTGACGCGAACTGAGGCTGGCTTGTATATTTTCAGTTACAAAATGGCTGTTATGTTGATGTTGCTATGTTTTTACATTTCGAGAACTATTTTATTTAGAATTGGGACACGGAATACCAAATAAAGCTGTTTCCTCTTGTTTGTTGTGTTTTCTATAACATCTCCGTTTTGTTTTGTTATTAGCTGAATAGTTTTTTTTTTGCGATTTATTAACAAACATCCGTACATTTCACAAATATTCGCTATTATAATTTTCGAAAAAGTAGGTTATTTGTTTCCCTGCTAGAATCGGTTCAGCCGCTATGCCGTGAAAGTGGAACATACTTTATGATATTAGAAATTATTTTCCGGGATTCAAATGTAGCCTATGTCCTGGGTAAAAGTCATCACCATTTCCACTTTCAGCCAAATCGGCTCAGCCGTTTCGCCGTGAAAGAGCACCAAACAAAACAACTTTCGCTTTTATAATATTAGTAAGATTATAAATGTTATACGCGAATTTTAATATTAAGATTATATTATTATAATTACTAAGATGTACCATTTAATATCATTGACAAATTTGCACAAGCCCGAACTTTTTAATTTATTAATGACCCGCATTTTACATCTTTGTAGACTGCCTACTTTGGGGAATCTTTCTACGTATTACTCAACCTCAAATGAATTATCTAAAATAAAATAATCATTATTTTAATGCAAAAATGATTTGTTAGACTTTGTTTCCATTTTATCCGGTTTTAACCGTCAGTTGCTTTCGGAACCGGAAACGACTGCTGCGATGTCTGGTGATTTTGTCACTTAGTCTTCGACTTGGTGTCACTTGTAATGTGTTTGTTGAACCTATTGCCAAAGATATGGAAGGAGACTTGGTATGACATGGGGCATACCAATCGATCTACTGAGCGAACAGTGTTGTTGATGCATATCGATCGATAAGCGTAAAAGCAGCTGTGCTTCTTTGAAATTATCGTATTATATTTTGTATGATAATTTTCAATGCTGACAAATCTTTGGAGATCTCATTCTGTTGTACCTCGATGTTAAGTTGTGGATAAATATAGCAGTTAAAACATTCTTTAGAATCTGCTTTAAATAAATTTACTTTTCAAATGAGCTTCATTTGTCGTCTCCCATTCAATATTTTGTATATAACAATGTTGACGAATGATTTGTCAGTCACGATTCCTATATAATGTATTCTATTTAGTCGTTGAAGCAATATGTCTTAAATTGGATTTTTGTTGGCTCTTTACATTCTTTTTTTAAAGGTTGTTCAATAGTATTTAGTCAAATATAATTGAAGCAAGTATATATTGATATAATCATATTCAATGATTTCACATAAATATATTTGTATATTTCAAGTGCCAATACCCCTTTGTGTTGCTGCTCAAACGTGTGCAAGTTTCATCTCGGTGTTTTCCTTCACCGTAAAGCTCGTGGTGTGACTGATCACTGTTCAGAATTCTCATTGGTACATTTGGGACTCAAATCTGCAATCTTTGTGTTGCTTCCTTATTTCTGCCTATCTTAACATAAAATTTTATAGTTATCCATAAAAAGCTTTGAATCATAATAATTAAGCCACCTGTGTAGAACTATGATTTAACTCTACAACATAAAATACAATACACAAGTCAAATGTTTATAGCATGTAGTTAGTCCTACTCTGATGACTTGCTCCGTAGATATTTTCTCTGAAAGTAAGAGTCGTAATCACAGCGCGTCTGCATGCAGCGAGTCTCCATTTGTGGCCACGCTAGTTAGTAAACGTTGCTCTGTGAAAAGAGTTCCTATTCATTGTCGAGTTTTCACGTAAACACTATGGATACAACACTATCGATAATTTTGCTTACAAGCATTCTATTTTCAACCTTAAACAAACTGGATATATTTACAAATATCAGCGTCATTATGACTGTAATTTATATTTCCACCGAGTCGTCAATCATCACGTTATAAAATAGTGTTGTCTGATATAATAAATATTGTTTATGACTCAGTTTAAGCGACCACATAGGTAATAAAAAGAAAGAAAACGATTAAATTTATGTGCCCAGTAGTTATCAAATATTTTTAGTCGAAACAATATTGAATTAAATTCTTAAAACAATATTTCTTGATGTGAAGTATTTTATCGATAGCTTCATAGCGATGCAAGTGCATCACTAGATCAGCACTTGCTTGACGCTTCCCACGGCCCGGTTCTAATGAGCCGTGTTGTGTTTAGTAACAGACGAGAGGGGTCTTTTAAATCACCTAGTATTTGCTGTCGCGAAATTTGTACGTAATGAGGCACTTTCCTTGAAGAAAATGTTATCTACATACCTTCTTACACGAGACAGACTGAATACGTTACTAGTTTAGTGGTTTCTACTGGACTCACTCACACGAAGATATTTCATTTACCAGAGGATATTGCTCCAATGAACTTGTGGACCAACTGGCGGCCTGGTAGACAAATATACATACATACACACTAAGTTGAGCCTAGATACATTTTGCACATTCGTTTCTCATACGATTAAGTATCAATTTAGGTATGTAATTAATGAATTAATTAATTATTATGTAATTAAGTGTCTATTAACATGATTTGTCTAATGTAAAATAAAATAAAATTTTACGCGTAGCAAACGCGGCACACGTTTAGTGTACTTTTAGGACATATTAGGTTAGGTTAGGTATCTCGGCATCTCGCATTAAGTCTAACAGTCTTCCAGATCATTGAACAACATTGTCTGCAGTTGTCGCCGTAAAAGTGTACTGGAACAGCGGTCATAAAAGAACAGCATTGCGAAATAAGGCAAAACAAGTGCGTCCTTTGTTTGACGGGCCATGTTGACTGTTCCTTATCCACTATCGCCCGAACTAGAGTCATAGTACACAGACACAAACCGTACTCCACCTCCACAGTGAACTACCAAGAGATGCTTTGGTATCTACTTAGTACCGCTATTATTTGACACGAGAGTTTCTTGATTTACGCATGACTACTCGGTACAGTTGCTGTAGTAAGTCTTTCTGAAATACTGTAGCGGAAGATTGTTTACCAAATGCATATGTGTACTATGCCTGGAGTTGCAGTGCAACGACCCTCCTGCTATGTGAATTCACGGCTCTATCACTCCATATATGGTTGCTTTTGCCGGCACGATTTTGACGGTAGGTACTTGAGTTCTTCAAGGTTGAAGAGAATTTAAATTTAAATTGTTATAAATGCGTCAGAAAACTTCACACATTCACTTGTAAAAAGATTACCCAGGTAATGCAAGCATCGAAATAAGGCGAAAAGAGGAAACCTGCATACGTTTTCAAGCTGGGAAGAAATTCAAAGTCGTGCTTGACTAACGGCGATGGACTCGCCACCTGTCACGTTAGCATCTTAAATATATCTGGCGGAAAGTGGGTGCATGGTTACTACCTATAAACCTATGCCTACTCCTTTGGGGACCCTTGTGGGAAGGCGTGGGGGTACAACCTAATTTTAATCCATCAACGAATTCCCTTAATTCAATAAATACACCATCTTCTATTGAATGATTTCACAATTTAAGTTTTGCATCGATGGAAGCAAGATTACGCTACGTAACCTATCGAAAAGCAACTCGTTCGCAATGGCATAACATAAATAGCTCCTCAAAAGATTCTATACGAACAATAATATTAGAAAGTGTTCTAATGATTGATGTGGTCGTCTTTTTTGAGATCATACGGAGTCGAAACTGGTTCTAATACTATGGTCGATTACTACATGTGTACCGAGATCTCTATCGCCTGCAGGGCAAGACGATTAACGCGAGTTATACATGTACATGTAGGTGTAGTTACTTCATATACACATTCATTAAAATATTACAAATGCAAAAGTAACTCTGTTTGTGACTCTCTGCTGGCAATTTGTGACAATTGAGATAGAGATAATAAAAAGAGAGGTAGGGCATAACGGGTTTCCCGTTCGAATTCGGAGCTGCCCGACTGGGGCAGGACCTCCACCTTACAGAAGTCCGTAGCCAAATAACACAATTTTTTGTGTTGTGTTCCTACGCGGTGAATAAGGTTTCCAGTAATGAGCTCCTTGGGGAGGGGGGAGTTTGGAAGCAGAGGGATAAAACCCATTATGCTGCCAACACACTATAACTCTCCGAACACAGAGTGGCAACGCGCAAGTGATACTTCGGTATCGTGAGCGTAAATAGGCTACGGTAACCGTTTCCCATCAGGTGGGCCGTATGCTTGTTTGCCACTCTTGTTGTATAAAAAAAAATATTAATGATAAAAGAGAGATTCAGGGGGAAATGCGGGGCACAGCTTGCGCTCACTATAAAATCTCATAGGAGTAAATTTTAAAGCCGTGGTGGCCGAGTGGTTCGAGTAGTTGCTTGCAACACAGAGATTGTAAGTTCGAATCCTGACAGTAATTAGTCACACTACAAGTTTTGCGATGAAGGAAAACATCGCTTGTAAAACCAGCATTTTCAGTTTCGACAATAGCTGTAATTTTTTATGAATTTTGGTATAAATACATATATGTTTATAGGGTTTTGGAAAATGATGTAGGTTACTTTAAGTCGCGAAACTTGAAAGAATTGAACTAGGGGACGCATATTTTATGGGGATATAATATTTTTAAGAATGTAATTTTTTTTACGTAGGCCAAGTAGTGGGCATCAGCTATATACTGAGATAAAACTTTATTTCTTGTCGGTTTCAAGCCGGCGAAGTCATATACAACAGTTAGTACAATATAATTGGCTTATTATGTTCAAATATGTATTGTATAGCGTCAGTAGTTTTGACCACGTGGGAAGACTTTACAAGGTAGGACAAGGTACCTTTAAGCAGACATGCAATTATATGTGTATTATTTGTACTGCATACACTGTTTTCCTAAATATAGACAGCGGTAGTGAGATATTTCAAGGATTGTTTACGTCTATAGGCTACGATCACGCTTACTATAGGAATGGATGCAGCTTAACACATAAAAAAAATATTAAAAGGTCTTGCGTCTCTCAAATACATCACAGCTCAATGCTATAAGGTACCTTAGTTCCAAATTTAATCTAAATCAGGTAAGCCTTTGGCGCGTGATTTTGTATCAAAGAAACTTACATACAAAATTGTTATGGTAAAAAAGAGCTTATCTTGTCTAAGGCTGTGTGGGATCAAACAAATAATATCAAACCAGTAAGATTGGATTATAAGAAGATCATCTTGTCAGGGTAAGTATTTGGCTGGCGATACGACAGAAAACGTTTTTTGTAAGCTTATTGAAATATACTGATTGAATGATGCCAACTAGTAAACATGTGTAGCTCGAGGTAATAGTAAAGAACCGTAGTGGTCGAGTGGTTCAAGTAGTCGTCTGTAGCACAAAGATTGCAAGTTCAATACCCGACTGAGCCAATGGGTTTTTTCTGAACTTAAATACAGTGATTAATCACACCAGGAGCTTTACGGTGAAAGAAAATATCGAGGCAGAACCTGATTATTCAGGTTTCAAAGACGTAATATACGACATACGAATAGTAGTGATTACCACCAAAATCTGCATATTTTATAAAGATAAAATTTTTATAGCGATTGCCATTTGACTACCGACTTGTTTCCCCATGGAGCGCACGTAGTATATAATAAATAAAACCTTTTCTTATGTCTATAGTTAAAAAGTCCCCAATATAGTGTTAAACAGCAGCAGTTTACTTAAACCAAAGCAAAGTTGCGCAGTAGATAGTAATCACGAAACGGACGCTTGTTTCAAGTTGCAAGTAATTACCCTAGGAACGAGCTGATCACGAAAATCACATGTATTGTAACGGGACCTACGGATTCTTGGGCACTGTCAGGCATCGTCGCTCGTAGCAGTCGCACAACAGCAATTTGCTCTAATGGTCTCGGCTGATGCACCTCAATATAGAGAAAAGGCTTAAAATACAAATACAAACGTTAACAAAATGCATCTTTATTTCCCTGAAATAGAATCTATTATCCAATATATTTGATGTGGCGTCAAGACATTACACATCAAAATTACGGCTAGTATGCTCACCCGTTAAAACACGGAGTAATACAGCTGAGGTACAATTTTCTGTGATTTGGTATATATGTATAAATCCGAAGTAGCCCTAGGCACAAAAAAAAACATATTCATAATAACATTAAAAACAATATATGCCGTTAACTTGTAAACACGCGGTTTTGGTTGCTGTAATTTTGTCGCTTACTGACGTTGATAAATAATGCTTTCATCAAAATGTAAAAAGTATGTATTTCGCAATATGTGTACCACAACGAATAATTCAAGCAAAAACTCATTTGCGAGTCAGGGTTGCTGTGCGTAGACATTACAAATTCAACGTTTTACTTGGTAACTAATTATTTAAGTGGCTAATTATTTACCCGGCGTGACTTGCGGATTGAGCAACATTGGCAACCTTAGCGAAGTATTCGGGGTAGTGGCTGCTCTGTTTCCCTTGTTGTAAGGTGGATTTCGGTTAACGACCGTGACTCGGTGTTTTATTGTTCTTTCTCCTGGTAATGACTGATGACTTTCTCCCGCTGTCTTTGTTCGCAAGTGACAGTGACGTGAAAATGTAATCACAGCCCGGCGCTGCGGGTGAAGTTCCAAAATAAACAATGAAAAATTCATTGAGGCCGTAGCAATTAATGGTACGACAGATTTACTTGGAGTACAAGCAGAAACAATGACACAACTTTACGGATTCTTGCTGCGGTTAACGAATGCTTTATTCACGCTTCATTGGACTCCTTTAAGTCAAGTCATTTCACCGCCACATGAAATATGTTTACATTAATAATTATTTTTGTGTATGTCAGTAATAGTTTCCAGTAATGTTTTAGAAATTGTGAACGGTACAAGTATACAAGCACGTAACGGTTACGTTGTGCGTCGGTAACTCAGGCGCAGACGCGCACCACATATCATCAAGATTAACTTATATCTATCCTATATTTACACCGTGCGTCTATTGTAATAAAGGCTATTTTATAAGCATCTTTTGTTAAGCTCGTTTCTGACTAAATTGGAACATGTATTATGAACGTATAGATTGTTATCTAACACAAGAACAGCACAGGCTTAACTGTTCTCAAATCTTGTGCTTGCTGCGATATTTAGGTTTATGTAAGAACACATGTTGACATGACAGTTCAGAAATTTGCAGATCGCTATGTGGGTATTTACTCCCACGGAATACCGCATACCCCATTTATGTCCAGTAAGACGGTCTTATAATATAATGTAGGTACACATGAATTTCGAATCGTAGAATAAACAGAACCTCTCACTTACCCAGACCTTTGATCACTATGTTTTGAGTAGGTGGACATCACTTTGAAGATCTCCTTTGACACACATGCCCGCGAACGTAAACAAGAGTAACGAGTTGTCAACGAATTCTCTGAAAAGAACTTCACAAGGTTATGACTCCAAGGATAAATAATTCTTTAGCACAAATTAATCGTAAATATTAGTGAATATATGTTTCTTTGTATTTTTCATTTATGCTGCTCGCATTGCGGTTTGGCCCTCGATTCTGTGGCATATAGTCCCTAGGGTTGCAGGATTGTGAGCCAAGCAGTCGGTTAAACAGGCATTGGATGAGTTTCCCGTTAAAAAAAAATTAGTTACCCAATTGGAAAATTACCCAGCTAAATGTCACAGTTCCCATGTAGGTAGTGCTATATTTCTACGGTATTTTTGGAGCTTTGTGCGGGCAGACGGACACAAATGAATATCTTTTAAACTACGGTAATTGCTTAACATCAACCAAATTTAACATATTTGTCCTATAACATATATCTTCACCAATTATTTATATCTTCACGCCTTCCCAAAAGGGTCCCTGAAGGGGCAGGCAGAGATGCGTAGGTACTAGTACTAACACCTACTTGGCGAGACCGTGACCGTTACTCAAGCGCGACTATACATACACGTCTTTGAATTACTTCTCCAACGTATGCTATGCGTATCCTTATATATAAGGTTTCTTCCGATGTTTTCCTTCACCGTAAAGCTGGTGGTGTGACTAATCACTGTACTTAGGTTCAGAAAAACTTATAGGTACAGTTGTGATTCGAACTTGCAATCTTTGTGCTGCAGGTAACTATTCGAAGCGGCTAGAATATAATACATGTTGAATCTTAAATGTTTTTACCCAGCTTTCATTTTACTTAGGCGGAACAAAATGGATCAAAATGCGAAATTGATTCCGTTGTAACGAATGAGGACCAACTCATTGACATAAATAATTTCTTTGATTTTCTAGAAATTCGCAGTTAAATCAGTTTAAAGTAGGTGAAGACGCTTCAATATAAAATAGACAGATTAGTCGAGGAAACAACGGAACGGTACCTCACAGTGACAAAAACAGTACCAATTAACTTTTTCTTTCGAAACTTGTATTTTAGAGACAAGTATTAGCAATTGCTCGGAGCATTCCGCCCGAGAGAACGTCTTTAGCAGTACGATTTGCTCTCGATAGGATAGAGATCGATTCGCTTTGCTCGTTTTAGTTCGATTTAAATTGTATCCATGCTTGGGGCGATTAAGGCTTCCGTTCTCGTAGAATTAGACGGAGTGAGAACAGAACATTTTTAGACGAAATATCGCGTCGTCATTTCACATTGTTCTGTTTGCAAACGTTTGCTAGCACAATTCGTTTCTGTTCGTGTACAATCCATTTGACGTGGACGGTTATCGAAGTTTTGTACAAATAGTGCTGCGGTGCCAGGATTCCGTCTATCGGGTCAATACACCATGACACGCAGTCGGAACGAATCTGCAATGGCGGAATTGCAACGACAAAGAAAATGTATTCATTCTGTCGAACTATATTAATTCGTTGAGTTATCCGTTCAATGAGCAGTGGTTTACTCAACTTGGGTTCAAATCGAATATATTTTATACATTACGATTTTTTTTATACCACATTGGTGGCAAACAAGCATGCGGTCCGCGTGATGGTAAGCGGTTACCGCCGCCTGGACGTCTGGACGCTTGCAACACCAGGGGTATCACTCGCGCGTTGCCGACCCTGCAGGAATCTTTTCACACCCTTCTTGAAGAACTCCATGCTGTACTCTCCAGGGAAAACCTCAAAACGATATTTAAAGAGGTCTGTGAGTCTAAAGAGATCTGGCGTTTTACTCATTCTGCTTACTCCGAGAGGGACTCGGCAGGATGATATGTATGTAAGATAGCTCGAGTGCTCGCTTAATTGTCATGGGTTCGATCCCCGACGAATATTTGCTCTGTATCTGAATGAAATATTTAGATTCTTTGAATCAAGTGCTTGTTATAGTACAACATAAGTCATTCTTTGAGTTTTTCGAATCACATAAAAAGATCTGAGATTATTTTTTTACAAATTTTCTAGTGGAATAATTGTATTTCAATTAATCTGCAATTTGCTAGTTTTCTCACTGGCACATAGGGTATTTGCATAAATGTGTGTTACATCAAATGAATAGATGTATAAGTTGCAAGTTCCGAATGAATGTTAACAGAACATCAGTCTTATTTACATGTTAGCCAAAGATACTTCCTTTGTTGCTCACAATCAAAAGTAATCCTTATACCATACGCTCTAAGAACTATCATAAAGACAGCGAGTGACTCAAACCTCTCCAATCGCACCCCATAAAAAAAGTCTAAACTTCCTCTTGTCACTTATCACGTGATAGGCTGTTAAGGGTGAACACACCGCCTTGAATCCATTGTAAGCGATTAGGTGAGCTTTAAAATTCCACATTGTCTTCAAATCTTGATCTTGAAATTGAAATCATAACTTTGAAATGTTTTCTTTAACGTAACGGACACAGAGAGAAGAGAAAAGAAAAGAATTTTAAAGAGAAACCTGTCAAGAGAAAAAACTGCACTAATATTTTGTTTTGGTACAATGTTAGTGCTTAATTGATCTGCTTGTGTGAAATGTACTAGAACTTTGATACTTACTTGTTGTGTCGTAAAACTTGTAAGGGACCATTTTATCCTAAAATCCCCGAGCATTCACCTCTCAGAGCTAAAATACAAATCTTCTAATTAATACAGCAAACGCTTAATAACTCCAATGGCTCTATTTATAGTTTAGCCGTTTATTACCAAACTTCGACTTTTATAACCCCAAAAAACGATAAAAATTGTGACGAATATTTAAGCTCCTAATATCAAACGGACTTGGCTAGAATAGCTGCCCAGCTCGCGAATCAATAATGACCAAGGTCCAAACCCAACTGGGAGAGTCCTTAGCTGTTTGCTTAGCACTTAAGAAGTACCAGACTGAAGACCTGTCAATCTCGCCAATATTAGGTTAAGTAGCAAAAGTTCCCGGCTCTCAAGCTACGAGACAAAATAAAGAAAAGATGGATAACTTAATCAAGCGTCATTTTAGCTTCCACCGCCGCGGACAATGTAGTTTACAGTTCCCAACGCAGATGTTTAAAAAGAATCAACAGTTAACAACATCGTAAAAAAGGACCGGCATAAACAGCTACCGTTGAAATTTTACAGTCACTCGTTGTTGCCTTTCTTTTTTTTCTTTTTCCTCTTCTATGATAAAAATGCAGATTAAAAATACGACTGCATATTCTTCTTATGAATATTAAAGGAAATGCAACCTTTACACACTTTATTAAACTCCTTTTTAACATTTCACAGTCTTAATGAAAACTGAAGCTTAACAGAATGAAAAATCTAGTTGCATATTAAATCAGACGTACTCCGTTATTTACCCTCGCTACCAAGGCGACTTCAGTTTTTTTTATAAAATAATAAATGCACTTTATATTTAAGGCTGTTTGAACTTTATTCAGAGGTTGTTTTAATCAGCTTCTAATGTAGCAAGACAACGAAATTACCTAAACCAAACCACGTTATGAAATAATTTTTAAAATGAAAAATAATATAACCTCACGTCTTCCCACAAGGGTCCCCAAAGGGACAACAAGTCCCACAAGTAAACAAGGGGGTATAAGTAGTACCCGCACACCCACTTTCAGCCAGAGGAATACCCCCAAAATCATAAGATTCAGAAAATGTTATTAGAGTCATTTTATTCACTGTGTATTTACTGCCCAGAACAAATGATAGAAACCAAGGCTGTACTCATTTCCGAAGGCTATCGGTTCATGATCAAGTTAATATTGTAACAAATTGCCGCCCATTACACGAGTAGATACTTTGTTTGAAAGTATTATTTTGTGCTCGTTCGTTTCCTGTCATAATTTTAGCTGCAAAATTGTTATGGCTTACAAAATATATGTATAGAGTCGTAATATATTATGTATTCTAAGTAACACAAACTTCGCCACCCATGACAGAAATGCTTAGCACAGGTTTAACCTAGGACCTTTAGCATAAGGGTTTTTTTTTTGTATTGTCTCTCGTAGCGTGAGTTCCGGGAACTTTTGCTACTTAACCGGTCAATGGCGAGACCTAGGCCTCCAGCCAGGCACTTAAGTATTAAGCAACACAGCTAAGGGCACCCCCTGTGGGGTTCGGACCTCGGCTTAGGGCGTTGCTGGTTCGCGAGCAAGGGAGCTGGGCTGGTCTGGTATTTTATTATTATTTAGTTATTTGGGGAGGGGATTTGCGCTACTGGCTCGGCTCGGGCCGGCACTTGCGAGAGTCTGGGGGGAACGTTACGGCTTATTCGCGTCGAGCCTCGCCGGCGAGGACGGAACAATGGTCGGTTTTGTGTAGTGTCGTTTGTGTGTCGTCGTCGGGCGTCCTGGAGGACCGTTATGTCGTCATCCGGTTCGATGACGGCATGTTTTGGGCGCCTTATTTTCGATATAAGGGAGGGTGTGTATCGGGCGGCCGATACGACGAGAGGGTTGGGATGATTTTCAGCAGAATCGAAATGGCGTTTCGACAGTTTTTTCATAAACTGTTTGATCGTGGGGACTTTTAGGTCAACATGAAGTTGACAGCATAAGGGTCCGTAGCACAGTCTCTATATAGTCAGTCGAACATACGCATGTCGTATTGTTTGTTCCAACCGCACGAATCATGGTACGAAGTCAACGCAGTACATGAGCTTTTAAATTTTGATTTACGATAGGTTAGACTTTGCCAATAATACCATACCGATCAAGATTCACCCCCCTCCCCCACTCCCGTTCCTTCCATGAAAATGCTGACCCGCGCTGCGCCAGTTACATTAAAGTAGCCCCAAAAATATCTACCAATACGGCCCAGTTCTCTAGCTCGTCAATTATTTGCTTAACTTTTAAGAAGTACCTGACCGGAGGCCTTTTGGCAACGCGATTTTTTGGGTAAATAGCAAAGTTTCCCGGATCTAAAGCAACGACAGATAATTCGACATAAATAATCTTTTGATTCGCTTCCTATCTTATTCGCTATACTTAGTTAGTATATATATATATAATGTTATTTATGAATTTTATTTCTCTTTTTCAGGTATTTATCATATAAGTTTAATAATTAGCAGCTACCTGCCTCGATCAATATACGCGATACTTGAGTTCAGGTAAGTAAAGATTAGTTTAAAACCTGATAAGCTGAATTTGTGTCGTTAATGGAAAATGAGTTTAATACCATTGAGGATAAGTACTAAAGCTACTGTGTAATATATCTCCAAACTGGATGTTCCTCGACATTGTTTTGACATTTCCCGCTATTGATTCCCCAGTAGCGACACGCTGCAAACCTTATATCATTTTTATCGCTCCTTAGGGATACTCGACGTGCCTTCGTCGGTCTCTTTGCCCAGAGCACTTAGTTATATGCCCGCTTTATATTATGACATTCGCCAAAGTATGACCGTCATATTAATATTTGTAGATAAGGGTATTTTCTTTTTCAAACTTTGACTAACGTCTGACCCCATCCGGTAACTTTTTTAAATGTTACATTCATATCCTCACGCCTCCCCACAAGTGTCCCGAAGGATATCCTTTAACAATCCCATACAAATTGACCTGCCCCCAAAATAAGCAAAACTTGTAGTATGAGAACTGAATAACCTTAGACATTCTTTTAAAGATACAACATGAATATTTTAAGTATCTGTGTGTAAGGATTAGCACATAAATTTGTGTTATCAATGAGAATCGAATACTATGTATTAGTCTGCAACATTTAGGTTTTATGTGGATCAAAAGTAATTAGCCTAGCATACATCAGTTATAATATTATAATCTTATAGTAAATTACGTAAAACAGGAGGAACTACAAATAGGCTAGCGCTAAAATGTTAAATATGATGAAAAAATGCAATAAGATTATAACTATCATCAAAATGTTATACTTCACAGTTCCATAAAATGACCTACTTTGAACCTAAAAATTCGGCAAAATTGCTTCCGGCCACTACTCATGTAACACAATATATATTACTAGTTGTCAGTTTCACTAGAGACCAATTGTAAATGTAAAGCATTCTCGATTCCACATGTCAAACACAATTTTTTTATCAAAATCGGGCTTGGCGTTAAGTAGGAGTTCAGTCTCAAGAAGTTTTATTTGTATTAAGATTTAGTACCTACTATTAATACATGATACAATTCAGCGCTGCCTGCCTACATAGTAGTTTTATTTCAACAATTACCATTTTGTGTAGACGGAAGTGCAACCAAATATAACGTTACCGTAATGTTTACAAAACTAGAGGATGCCAGAAGTTTTATTGAAACCAATAGAAGTACCAAGTATAGAAGTATGTACATTAATGTTCATTGAATTTCCTGTCCCTGAAAGATTTTGTATTTAGAATTTAGTGTGCCTTAGATATAGATATGCATACGTTTCTCTGGTTTTCATTTACATAGTCGACAGGCAAACTTTAGAAATTGTACGTTTATTCGAATAGAGTTTCTGTCGTCGGCTGTCAAAGCAATGCATTCCCCACACACATTGCCTTCCCTTCAATGATCGGCTGCAAGGAATATGTATTGGTATTATTCGATTTGACATTAGAAAGAGATTTACCTAAGTATAACTGTGACCCGCTTAGTTACTTGCCTCATATATATATACATATATATACATGCCTAGTCTCTCATGTGGTAGGCAAAGTGCCAAAGCTTCCTTAAACCCACAGACCCATATGATAATCCAATGTTAACTGTTTATTTTACATCCTTAGGGAATTAATGTCCAATTATTTCTTCATTGTGTTTACTTCCGTGCATATATAAAATATTTAAGGGTACATCCATCTAAAGATTAAAGATATACGTATGACACATCTGCCCACCCTTCAGCGATACTTGCGGACAGCCGTTCCGATACACATATATAGTTCAGGGTGTGAAGAGTTCTTGGCAGGGTCGTCAAGCCCTGGTGTTACAAGGGCCTGACGACCCTGCCCGCTTTAGTGGTATAAAAAATTAAGCAATGAAGTAGTAGATTAAATTGAATGACTAGTTAATTAGGTTTATGTGACGTGGCATTAAAGGAGGGACGCGACCGCAGTATCCGACTGTTATCGGATATCTAACAATATTATATCGACGGAAGTTGCATAGTGTTCGGTTTCTTACATACAGCCATGTAACCATGAAGCGCGGATACGGTTTCATCGGGCCTCACCGGCCGTGTCGGGTTTGTTGGTCCGATGATTGAATTTCAGATTAAACTCTTCGATTTCTACGTGTCTGGTAGTTATAGTTAGTTCCGCCAATGGCTCTCGAAAGGAATCGTTTTTTGGTGTTGGACGAAGTATTTTGATTCAAAGTTTGAATGACGTTTGAGTGACGTGGTGCATTTAGTCTACCTAATTATACATATACATAATATCGTATAGGACCGGTCCGATTCAGTAAACAAATTTCGTCATTGGTTGTTCAGTGTTTCCTGTGTTTCCTGGTGGTTCCTGGGACCATACTTTTTTATTATTATTTGATTGAGGATGGGTGCAGAAAGGTTGATGTAACGTATATACAAAGCGAATACAATATATATGGAAGAAGATGCAGAGGAAGGCCACGTTCCCACTACCTGGATCAATTTGATCGGACACTCAAGGATGAGAATTTGAGTGCTCGAAATCGGCGTACATTTACGGAGGTGAGATTGATGGATGTGGCGCGTAAGAATTCTGATAGTCTAGGCAGAACTGGCGGCTTGATAATAAATAAATAATAATAAATACCTTGGAACAATTCCACACAAATTGACCTAGTCCCAAATTAAGCAAAGCTTGTGTTATGGTAACAAGACAACGATATATTTACTTATATAGATAGATATATACATAAATACATAGGACATCCAAGAATAAGGCACAAATTCTCGTGTTCATCACACAAATACCTGCCCTCAGCGGGATTCGAACCCGCGACCTCAAGTTTCGCAGTCAGGAGCTCTAACCACTCGACCAGGCGGCCGTGATATGTGTCATTATTTCCTATTTTATCTCGTTCTCCCTATATTAGGTGACAGAACCATCTGGTACGGATTATACCGCCCCAGGTCTATTTACCCGTACCGTAAGTGCGTCATAGTACTGGTTTCGTTTTAGAGACATAGGGCCTGTTCAGCGAAATAAAAAGAATAAACATAATTTGTGTGTGAAATAAACAACGTTAACAGCCCAGTAGGACGTACCGCGGTAGATTAGAACGTTGGTTTCGTAATAAAATTGAATAAATTACACTCATTATACCATACAAAACAAGATAAGTACCTGCACAACAGCGCTTTGTTTTTGTATAAAATGTTATAATTATTCACGCCAGTCCTGTCCTTATCAGAGATCATGTCTGGCGGCTGGATGGTTATGATCGGTGTGAGATCAGGCCGAGATTAATCTGTGAACTAGTTTAAGAATAGTTAAGTAGTGTAGTTGCAGTTATTGCACAACACCCAGTTCTCACGCCATTGGAATAAATTACTGTGATTCGCACACTAGGCTCAAGCGTGCAATTGAAACGTGATTAACGTTAATAATGAAAACATTAAAATAAAATAAAATATAGAACCGCTAGACTCATTAAGCAGATTTTTTGTATATACATAGATGAAGGTACCTTGTGAGGACATAGGCTGTTTATTGTGGCGAAAGTATTATTTTGAATTGTTCTTCTACTTGTATTGTATTGTTTTATGTAGGTACTGCATACGTTTGAGAAGGAATTCAAAAGCATGTACAGTCGCGTGTAACGGCGATGGACTCGCGATCTGGCACTTTAGCAACAAATATATCTCTGAAAGTGGGTGTGTAGGGTATTACCTACACACTTCTGCTTACCCCTTCTCTTACCTGAGCTAGCTTACCGCCTTCCCATAAGGGTCCCCCCTTATGGGAAGGCCTGAAGATATATTATATGTAATAAAACCTGAAGGGACTTTTAAGGGTATCAATAATATAGAAGTAACTACAAATACCGTGCAGACGAAGAAGCAGACATCTTTTAAATGTCAAATATTAGGTAAATACAGAGATTACACTAGATGAAAGTCTTGTATTATGCAATAGAAACGTTAAATTGTTTACATTTCAGTTTTAACGAAGCGAGAAATATTCCTTTAAATCATGTGAACAGATAAATACGTAGAGGTTACTTAATTCTTTTCAAAATTGCTTTCAATTTTCAAAACACAACATGAGCTCCTCCCGCAGACAGGTAATTAAAATCCTGAGTTACAAAACATGCAACAACGTAGGAGGACACGAGAATATATTGGTTTCGTTCGCGACTCACTGAAGTGCACAAGGTAAACAAATTACTTTGCATCATTATATACTAATTGAGCATTTTATTTGTGACCTTCGTCATTTGTCCGTATTAAGTGCTCGTGTCCATATTTTGGCTGTCCAATGTCACAGACGTGCACATAATACCCGCCATGTTATGTCTTCATTGCTTACGTTTGACAAGGACAAAGACTAAAACAACGCAACATGGATAGTATGTCCACTATACAGAGTTTCGAATTGCAGGACATAATACATGCCTACTAAGTCAACATTAGTACATACTATTGCACTATTGTACTGAAGTTAGTACGGATAGTTGTGCTTGCCAGTCACAATACAGGGTTAAAACAGTATCTACCTTATTAGCTTAGTACTTGATTAGTATTTAGGCCTTAGAAATGTGCGCCTTGAGCGTCGCGCTTCAGAGCTCTTAAAGCTCCGCGCAGCTTCAGATGCGCAATGGGGACATTTTCCCTAGGGGGCTGATACCATCATCTGCAGACTATTTAAACAATGAGTTAGGATTTGTTCTTAATATTGTTTATACCAAAGTTTGTAGTAACTACTCGTAGTAGGTAGTACTGGTAGAAAGTATTCGCGGAACTTTGTGATATTCCTGATCTACTTTTATTCGAACGGTGACAGTTACGAACAGTAAAAAAAAATTATATCTTTTCATCGTGTTTTCTTTCCCGACAGGGGCTGCCCTTGCACCTTGCTGCCCGCTCTCATAGCCTCCGGTTGTACACACGCATTAAATATATGTATAAATACCACTTAATATTACCCAGACTGTAGATGTTATTACAGCGGACTAATGGGCTACCAATGCAGATTAGGTACTGAGGCAGATTGTTTTATTATGGTTTTAGTATGTGTACATTGGATACATTTGTCAGAGTCCGAGAACGCTGATTACTCCGCCCAAGGCCGAGCTATTGTTCTTCTGAATTCTTGCATGCGATCCGCATGCTGTTATTGTGGCAATTTTTTGCGATATCATATTATCTCGCACCTTTTTGCACACATTTGAAATATAGGTAATCGTCAGTTGTTTTTGCATGTGGCAATGATCGTGTATCCTGGTATCTAGGGCATTCTACAAAGCAATTCGTCTCCTTACAAGAAACTCCTTAATATAACTGACATCTAATTCTGATAACAGACATTTAGCGTGCTTACTTTAATCATTATTTTAATTAAGCTCATATTAAAGTTGCCAGAATAAGAAATAGTATAACTTATAAAAAAGTATGTATACTTATAAAGCAGTAGGTAGGTAGGTACTGTGACTGACTGACAGACATAGCACGAATCACCAGTAGAACGTTTCAAAGCTCGAAATAGTTTTGGTAACTCGTAATGGTTGGGTAGGTAATTACCGAGATTTTGGAAAATTCGAGTGAGATTAAACGTAATGTTTTTCAGATTTCAATTTATCTTACCATAGGCTTAGAGTATTACTCCTTATTCAATGTTCTTAATTTAAAATTTTTCACCGAAAGAGATTCAACCTAACCGCAACATTCATCACGCCGAGGCCCTAACTAGGCAAAAATAGAGCGCCCGTTTCTCTAGACTTACATACCTCTTTAGCTTCGTCCACATTCGTCAGTCTCTTCATACATGCTCGCCGATTTTGGGTACTCTTGATGCGCCCATCCTTGACTTCCTCTGTAAGTACCTTCCTGCACACACTTTCGCTTTGTATATCTGTTTAGTCGATCTTTCTTCACTCACCCTTTCTATATATCCAAGCCAACGGAACATACCTTTCTTCATCTTTACAATGACACCGTCGTTCACGCCTATTTACATTCGTTCAACATCATTTTAAAATATCCGATAATTTAGAATTTCCTTTAAAATTTCGTTCATAACATAGATCTGCCATGACTTAGCATCATTATTCAAGAGTGCAAAAGGAACATATTTTAAACGTTATACACTCTCGCTTAAATATTAGGTAAAGCCCTAGTTTCTATACATAAAAGAATGAAATACTAATACAATCAATAGCGCAAAGTCATGCAGGTATAGCGTGATTTTACCAACTGTTCCATAGGAATAAATAGATCGGATTAATGACCCATGAATCGAGGATAAAAAATTCAAAGACCCAGCGGTCAACGGTATTGCCCTACGGAAGCGCAGGCGTGACCACCGACCGTATCGCCGAGGCTATCCGGCTGTCATATGCAATACAAAATAAGGTTCCAAATATACTAGACATTTAGTACGTGACGTGACATCTCAATCAGTTCGTTTTATATTATGAACGTTCATATTGTGAACTGTGTTTGCGAGTACAGTCAAAAGGATAGCTTTGGGAACAACTAAATAACATAAAAACCGTCCCCTTCGATCACTAGAATTGTAATGGCAATCAAATCTATATGTATAAAATTCAAGGGACTGTTTTTTATATTAAAATACCTAACAGCTTCCTGTATTAATACGAATGTATATTCCCCTAAATAATAAAGTAAGCAAGCAAGTTCAAACTGATTCCGTCGAAATCGCGGGTCGCAGCTACTTATATTCAACAGTTCGATCCATCAAAGACCTAGTGAACTTGTCAATTTAGACAAAAAACGAGACAAAAATAAACTTTTTGAGAAGAAGTAATGAACAAATGAGGTAACTGACAAATGTTAGAAGCAGATCAGATTGTGTCGCGGCTTGCGAGCTAAACTCACTCTAGTATATTTATGTTGATGTCACATAAAATTACGCGGCTGTTGATGTGGCTAGGTTAAGCGTGACGCAACTTCGTGTTTTGGGACATCTTATCATTCGTCACGGCGATATAGAAGTCTACAGTTGCTAGATGGAAATAAACAATCTTCTAGTACTCAAGCTTTTTGTCGGTAACAATATTGCGTCGTTACCGACGGCTTCACAAGGGCAGACACTTTTGCGAGTATTTTACTATTATACTTTTAATCGAATTATCAATCATGAGAATGTTAAGAGTACTCAAATCTGGTGAGCATGAATAAAGAGATTATTGGGATTCTTTATTCAGAAATTTATGTGGGTGAAGCAAAAGACTAAGAGTGAAGTTAGACGAACGGATTGGCGCTAAGCTCATTTTATAAGCGTAGATAGCTTTTACTTATAATTTCTAAAATAAAGACATATTAAAAACAGAATATAGTTTAAACGACGTTATTTTTCTACTCAAAATAGTGGATTAGCGTAAGGCGTTTACGCTCTATATAAACCTACCTGTAAGTTAATAGGTTCTGAAGTTCCTGACTTTTTATATTAAGTGTGAATATGTTGCGATGATATTAGAGAGGTAATTGAGAATGATTTCTGTTATTAATTGACCGTATGGATTTCGGTGACTGGTGTATTGAAACTCGTACCAGACTCGTTCGAAGTAAAAAATAAAAATGTTTTCTTTACAAACGAATTTCAATTCAAAATGCAAATGAAGGAATACTACAGTCTACGAAAATAAAATTCACAAAAGCCTTGGCAGCAAAACTTTGAATTCTTAAATCTGTTACAATATTCTACCTACCCATCGGTTCACGGTCGCTGAACTTTGGCAATATTCATTTAAAGTATAACAATCTTTTAAAAATATCTATAGAATATTGTAGATGCACAATTGATACTGAACTCTTTTCGATGGTAAATAAAGGTTGTATTGTTAATGGTTGTTTTTGACACCTGTCCTGTCCGACAGATAGCCAGCCAAACGACAATTTGCATTCAACGATGCGCGACCAACGGAAGTAGGGCATGCCCCAAACTGCTCTTTTCCGGAGTTTCATGTCCGTCAACCCGCTGTCGTCATATAGTCGCTATAAATGTTCACTTTAATGTACGAATTACCGTTAGCATTATTCACATTAGCTGTAACTTATTCATATCTATTAATTAATAAAAAAAAAAGCCGTGGTGGCCGAGTGGTTCGAGCAGTTGCCTGCGACGCAAAGGTCGCAAGTTCGAATCCCGACTGTACCAATGAGTTTTTTCTGAACTTAAGTACAGTGATTAGTCACACCACGAGCTTTACGGTGAAGGAAAACATCGAGAGGAAACCTGCATACGTCTGAGAAGAAATTCAAAGGCGTATGTATAGTCGTGCTTGAGTAACGGCGATGGACTCGCCATCTGTCACGTTGGCACCTAATATACCTCTGGCGGAAAGTGGGTGTGTGGGTATTACCTATACACCTCTGCCTACCCCTTCGGGGACCCTTGTGGGAAGGCGTGAGGATATATATATATCTATTAATTCCTAAGATGACGGCCGTCTGGTCAGAGCTCCTGGCACCAAAGCATGAGGTTGCGGATTTGATGTCGGCTGAGGCTGGATATAACTTTTGGAGAACACCAGTATTTGTACTAAAGTCCAAAATATCTAATTTATTCGTGTATGGTATATGTATAGAATTAAGAATATTTACTGTTGACGTCAATTTGTGTCAAACTGTTTTAAATTACTCTTTGTCATGCACAAAAATTAATGAATACTTATGCTATATGTTGCAAATATGCACGAAGTTTATTTAGTGCCGAATAAAAAGGTGTAAACACAACGCGAGTGAATGCGAGAGATTTGAATGTTATCTTAAATTTAATGTATACTCACTATGAATAACTTGGTATCATAAAAACAGGCGGAGGCAAATAACGCTACATGTAAAAACCTACAGTAACCACTTTAAAAAAATATCAGCTAATTATAATATATTTTTCCATGTGCCTTCCCAGGAAGGGGGTAAATAAACGAACATTTAGCCGGAGTTGGCATAAATGTTATAATGTGAAGTTCCCTCAGACTCCTGCTTACATACATAATTATGTGCCTTCTAAAAAAATATGTTTTAGGAGCTCCAACGAATAAAGCATTCACTACTTACATATTTAAATTAATAATTACAGACATATATAAAATAATAAGGTTATTAATTAATAAGGTTATTAAATGAAAATAGTGTCAGTAAATCGGTAATTTGTTTGTGAAATCGTTTATTGAGCGTATTTATAAACATATTACATAAAAGTTATCGTTCCCATGATTTAATTAGTAACGAAGTAGAGCGGACATTATTTGTAAATGTTCCGTTTGCGATGATAAATTGTTAATTAAAATCGGAAGTTACTTAATAACGATTATTTCTATCATTAATGCATGCGATTAGGTAACAAGTTATGTCGAGCCTAACTGATGGATTTAATATCTACTTATTATGTTCAGGCTTAGGTGAAAGTTTTCCGGAATTATTTACGATTATCATAGAAAAGCAATATCGCGAATGTCGACATCCTGGCGCCGTCCCGTATCTCAGGAACCTCGGCTGGCGTTGCTGCGTTAGAGCAGGAAACTTAGCGCCGCTAATATGCATGTCCAGAGAAGGATACTTATTTGCGATGATACTTTTGCCCTTAAGACCATGGGGGCTTGAGACACTAACGCTACCAGCTGTGTAAGGAAGGGAGGATTCACGACGTTTGATCAAACAAGAAAGCCTCTGGTGATGGAAAATACCTTGTACAAAGAGTCAGAAAGGAACAACCCTTTCCCGCAGGATAATGTCTTGATATTTTAGTTTCGTTTAGTTACTCAAGTATGATACCAGCAAAAATACGGATTTAATAAGATAAATATTTCCATTTTCTTATGGCTGATAGCATTAACGACTTATCGAATGCGAACTTAATACCAATTTTGGAAACGTAAAATTATTCCTATGCTGCTGACAGTATTACGGCAGAATCTCAAAGTGGGTCATTAACTGAAGTAAAGCCGCGTACACACTCGCCGCAGTCGCCTGTTGCGCAAGATGACATCCGAGCCGCAGATTAGCATAACGACAGTGATGTGACACTACGCCCGGTGCATTGTCGATTCATAGTTTCTGTGCCAAAATAATGTAACCAAATAAATATTTCATTATTTCATTATTATTATTATTATTCATTCTTCTGGGGTACTTCAATAAGGATGTGAGGAAATATTGCAGGGTATTTAGCATCAGGTGGGCTGTAAAGGCGTATTTTTTACTTCGCCATTTTGTTGCTACTTACATACATTTATAATAACTGTAAATAATTTTATAAGGATTTTCGATAAAAATTATCGACAAAAAAAATCATTTTGCGAATCTAAAATTGACTTCAACGTTTGATAAGATTTTTAGGTACACCTATTGCCTATTTTAAAACCACACAGATAATATCAAGCTAGTAGTTGTACGTAACGTTATTCCACGACGCGACGATTTAGCGTCGCTTAGTAATTGTTTAACGGAAGTGGTGCAATTGCAGCAATGTAATTTAATAGCACAATGAAACCGTTTAAGCCACGACTGGGAGTTCAATTTATTGACTCTTGCAGCACTCGCTTGATACACGCTGCGAATAAATTGATCACTTTGAAAATTATACTTGACTAAGTTACATGATGTGTGTTCTGTTGCGCTGTTTACGTCACTTCATGTGTCTAAATAATATTCTGTGTATTTTTTCAATTAATATATTATATGCCAATCTTACTAAGAAATAGAACTGTCTACAAAGCATTGCCCGCATCGACACTCGAAATTCGAAACAGTATCGTGAGAATATTCTGAAAGCTGTCAACTAAATATTTTATAGCCTTGTTATAAATAGAATGTAGATATTATCGATAGTTGCAGGATACGAATATAGTCGTATCCCTAGCGTTAATATTCGAGGTCATATTAGCATGACACGACGGAACGCATGATTCACTGCCGCGCGACTATGCGCGTGCGCAGCGCAGGCACGCTCTATTCCACTGTGCCTGCACGTACTTTGATACAATGTGATACGCTGCTTGTTACTGAGGTATGATGTCCTAACTTTTCCATTGGTATTATCTACAGTGTAGACGTGCTGACTAATAATACATTGGCAATTGGATAAAAACCCTAGACTTTCTTTAAAATTAGATTTTGGTGCCTATTTCATTATTTTTACGTAAAACTACTGATGAAAATGACGATGAAGATAAATTTTGTTAAAGTAGACGTGAGTTAAAATAATATTCAGGAAGGAAGGAAGGTAAGAAGGCAGCACATATTTCAGGCCGAAAAGAGAGGTTTTAGTTTGGAAAGATAAGGTATTTTGCTAATTACAATGTTGGGAACATTGCAATTCGCAAAATGATTTGGTAAAATTATGAAACATAAGGTAAATTACTGTATATTACTGTCTTATGATATCGTGTGCGAGAAGTTGGGCGCGATTCGCTAATAATATTGTCAGTCTTCTAATAAAAGTTCATATATTTTGAAATAAAGATTGGCACTAGATGTAAATTTAATAAAATAGTACTTAACACTACTGGCCAGTGCCAAACTCCACTGGATCACAGATATATTTTAACAAAATATTCAGCGAACTGCAATATTAATAACGTCATAGATATTATTAGATTTTATTCGAGGACAGTATTTGATGGTTTTTCGACACAATTTTGTACGATACGGGAAGTCATAAATGCCGCGCGACGCGATACGGCATCCCAAGTGCTGTCTTGCTGCGATGATTATTATTACACATTCAATTAAAATCTTTACTATCGGCATTAGAAAAATCCTTTATTAATTGCATTCCAATTCCTGAAATCCTACTCATATCATATTTGTTACTCAATCATGCCTCCACGGCTGATCGGAATCGGAATAACGGACTCGCGGATTAAAACATCTTAAGAATTATTTATTCTAGAAAAATATCTAGCAATGATGCAGATGACCGCAGGAAAACCGTGGGTCGCAACTAGTCTGTCGTAATTAAGAAATAGTTATCATTATCCTTACTAATATTATAAATGTGAATGTAAGTTTGTTTGTTACGCTTTCACGTAAAAACTACTTAACCGATCATCATCAAACTTTGTACACATATTCTCGGAGGTAACATAGGCTACTTTTTATTGAAAAAAAAGGTAAAAAAGCCGTCCACGCCGACGAAGTCGCGAGCACAGCTAGTGTACAATAAATCCAACAACAAAAATCTGCCCTTCATGGCCGCAGCTGTAACACGGTTGGCTTGAGACGTTATGGATTCCATTTTCAGATCGGAATACATAAATGGAATGTACGGAATAACTTTTCTATATTTAGAAATATTTATTGAATTCGTATAAATTGTAATATCTTAGGATTAGGAAAGGCGACAGGACAACTATAACTAGGTATTTCTGAGTGTGTTTTCAAGGGTAGTTTATCTTAAATAGTGTTAATTCTAATGTTTTTCAAATTTACATTTCATATACGTATTAGTATTTTAATCATTCATAACCATCAAAGATGAAACAAAAAAAAAGTTAAATAATTGTTTTGCTCTATTTGTACGGTACGGTACGGCAACGGTATTGCGACTGGTAACAGTATCAGAATACATAGTAGCTAACAGTAACTCACCCGGGTTCCTGTAACACTAATATAATATAGTGTAGTACCTTATTATAGTGCAAAGTTCTTGATGAGTCCAGAGGGTTATATTTTAGCGTTGACGTTGAACGCGACATGACTATTTGTGGTCGAAACACGGAACTGACATTCGGACACCCGAAGGACGGTATGAAAAGTCAAGGGCCTTTGAGTATAAAATAAAGGTCGGATATTCAATGTTATTTGTTATGTTATATATTCAATTACGAACTTGATGAACGAATTAATAAATTGCATGGATGAAGAGACCGAAGAATGTAAAGAAAGCCAAAGGAGTCTGTTAGTGTAGAGAGAATTGGCACTCTACTACATCTGCCTACCTCGTAAGGGACCCGGTGTGATGATATGTAACTATGAAATAAATAACATGAATAAACGCAACGTGCGTTAGACCAATCGCAAGAATAATATGTTGCGCTATTTGTGGGGGAAGTAGCGTAGCAGTAAATTACAGCAATTTATCACTGTTCAACTAAAAATAGTTACTTAAACCAATTAATATGAAGTAGGACCTCGTTACCGTAAGCTCTGACGGATATATTATCAAAAAACATAATATTAAACAAGCGACGCCGTGTGTTAAATGCTAATATTTTCGCGAATAGTTCGTTAGCTGCTAATTTCCGTTAAAGAATTACCGCTTGTATTACTTTCTTTAGAGATATATATTTTTATAATTATACTTCTTTCTAATTTCTATATATATAGAGTTAAGGTTTTCACGGGATATGTAAGTAGAGAGATGTTTTGCTCCATCCACATTAACAAGTCTCTGCTCGCCGAATAAACAAAACATCTATATACTATTTCACAATACTAGATTGAATTTCATAATATGTTGGTATCGAGCGACACCTGCATTTTGCATGCACCCCTGTTGTGAGCAAACAAGCGTATATCTTATCTTGTATAGCAGAGTTAATTCTGGACTCGGGGAATGTGGTGGAACAGTCATTAAAATAATATTGACAGAATGTCCGGAGGCGAGTTGAGCTTCCTCCTTTCAACGAGTTCCAATTTTCCCATTTTGTTTTAATAGACAATGATGTCAACGGAATTAAGTTCTGAAGAATTTTGTGTTTACGTGTCAAATACGTTCAAATTTTAGACACTTTCTTACACAAATTAAATTAATCTTATTTATAAGCCCAAAAAGGACGCTTTGGGCGTGTATACACTTATATAAATAACAATTTTTTTTAGAATATCAAATGGTAGTGACCAACGTCAAAATCCGAGATAAAATGTATTCTTTTCTGAGCTTCTGTAGTAAAGCTATATAGTTAAGCGATTTGATCCCGTTCCAACATGGCGTTGTATGTATTGAAATGGGTCGAATAGCACATGATTAAAATGTATCTGCAGGACTCACCGATAGCGATATGCATTTATCTTTTACGTAATATGTATTTTGTTAACTCTAATTAGGTAATTAAGCACACGATCATTCGCAACCATATCATTTGCATTTTTGACACGCATTCACATAATCCTCCTATAGCACTAAGAAGGGTATGCAAATTTAAATGTAACTGTCAACAACCTATCGGCGGAAATCGAAATGGCGCATACGATACGATATACCGGATATAGGAAAAGGTTGAAAAATGACGCTACCGAGATTATAGTTGCCGGCTCAGTTCGGCCTGTAAAGTAATATCCAGTCGTATATAAATAAGGATACTTCATACCAACATGATTATGTTGGACGCTATAGCACGTGAATCCATACGCAGCGAAACTTATTTGACTGCTAAATTAATGTGACACACTTTATCAGTTTCTAAGCAGATACCTAGCTGTAATTGTAGGTTTATAGGTGTGTGAATCTAGTATTTTTAACACACTGTGACATACTTACTATAGGCTATAGCAATATTATTAGATAGTAAGGCTTCAGCAGATAAATCTCAGGTCGTTCTATAACGAGCTAATGGCATCATTATTCAAGAGTTCGAAAGGGAAAAATTGATATCTTAGTATTGATATGCATCTAAAACATGCTCGAATTATTTTTGCCTTAGCACTTCAAACCGAAATAAAATCTCTTTAAAACTACAATATGTTCCTCTAAGGAATGGGTGTCACGTGCTGGTATTGAAATCTCTTAATGACATAAGGAATACGACAATTTATAGGCATATGTGTCAATAATAGGTAGTTATCGATTAATATCCTGTGTGAAGACAGACAACCGAACAAAAGGTTGCTATAATCACTTATATTGGGTATCTCTTATTTTGAATCGCAAATTCCTTGCAATCTGCGCTTTAATATTTTCAAACAATGAATGCAGCTAATATATCAGTTTACGTGCTATGTTAAAATTTTGCGGCAATCAATAGATGCCTTCGGCTCGGAGACAGCTTTGTGATGGAATGATTATTCTTTCAACCATTCGCTGTGACTGTTTGGCGGGTTACATCGCGGTTTTTTTAAGCTAACGCTTGTCGACGCATCGGTGACACGTTTCAATGGCCTCTAGGAAATTGTGTTCCAATTTTGCACTGCGCACTTCTTTCTTTGTGCCCGCATATCGCCCACTGCACTCCACTATAATTTGAATATTTTATTTTATTGCATTCCAAATAACGCAACTGAATTTTCGGACAGTATTCTTAAAAGATAAAAGTATTTTTCGTTTCACTCAGTAAATATTGGGTATAAATTAATATTTATGAATGAAATTATGGTACGGAAAATACACTTTACTTGCAGTACTATAGTGATACGGTATACACCTACCCAAAAGAGTCCCAGAGAGGGTAGGCATAAGTGCGACATCCACTTTTCACTGGACACACATGTAGTTGCCAACGAGCCAGATGGCGAGTCTGTCATAGCTACTCATACCTTACATATTTTTTTCTATTTCGTCTCAAATTTATGCAGGCATTCCCTACAACGATTGACTTCTCCTCAAAGCTTGCGGTGTGATATTTTTGAACAAAAATTCTCTTTGCATCTTTGTAACATCATTTTTTTAACGTCTGCAAAAAAGCCTTATTTTTTCACGGAATAGCCTATGGACGCTTGCTACACCGAAATGTTTACGACCTTTCTATGCAAATACTATTCAATTTATAATATTACCGCACGATTCCTAATCAGGGTTACAGACTTCGAGCGAGCCTCGTCAGTCACTTCAATAAGTATACGTCTGCGAACCGGGGACACTCCGGATTGATTATATCATCCCCTTTCCCTCTTCGGGCCCCTTTTTGCGTATCACCGTCGAAGTAAAAAGGGCTTTCAATGGTTCCGATGTACAGAACATTTATCATGCCTGTAATGAATTATCTGGAATGTTCCAATAATCCTACCCGAGTGTGCGGCCTGAGGATTTGAGGATGAGATATTCTATTTGTTGGATTGAGTGGGCACTTCACTTTGCTGTTAACCCTATCCTGAAATAGTGGTATACATGCATGGAATTATCATTTACATATTGCGGAATATGTATTTATATGTATTAGCTTATGCCCGCGGCTTCGCCCGCGTGGACTTCCAAAAAGTAGCTTATGTATTTTCCTGCTAGAAGCGGCTGATTGATATGCCGTGAAAAAGCATTATACTTTATAATATTAGAACATTGAATTTTCGAGATAAAGAAATAAAAATAAAAGTAGCCCATGTCCTATTCCTAGGTGTAAGCCATCACGATTTCAACTTTCAGCCAAATCGGTTCAGCCGTGTTGCCGTGAAAGAACCGCAAACATCCAAACTTACAAACTTTCACATTTATAATATTAGTAAGATAAGATAAGATTAAAATGGCGGGAACGTCAAGAGTAGGTACCCTCAAATTTTCTTTTTATTTAATACGTAGGGACCTTAAGTGGCTAATAACTGTACTGGTTCCCTATACCTAATGTTTTATTCTACTTTTAATTCAAACTTTTTGCTGTCTTTCTTATAATATATTAGTTATCATTGGTTCTTCCATAGAACATCCAAAATGAACCAAAATTTATTTGAAGAACAACGTGTTGCTTTAGAGCCTGCGTTTGTTCATTCTCACTGTATATGTCGCCTTAAACGCCTTTATACCGTAAACAAGTTTAAATGTTTAATAACTTTTACAAATTTATTTAAAAACTACAGAAAATATCTAATGGTATTAAAGCTGTTACATTAACGTGCCGGGTTCGATACAGGTATGTGTGCACCAAGCTTTACAAGTTTAAGCTCTTTCCTAATATGTGGTGAAAAATACTACTAGTCATGTATTTTAAATTTTAATATTATGACATTATAATCATCCTCAGGCCATTCCACAAGGGGGAAGGGGTAGGCAAAAGTATACAGGTAGTGACCACACAGGGATCCTCGAGGGATATCGGTTCTATATATTTGAGGTGCCAACGTGAGATATGGTGAGTCCATCGCCGTTACTCAAGCACGACTCCACATACGCCTTTTCTTCTCAAACGTTTGCAGGTTTCCTCTAGATGTTTTTCTTCACCTAAAGCTTACTGTTACAGAAAAAGTAATTGGTACAGTCAGAATGCAAACTTGCTGTTGAAGGCAACTACTTGAACCACTCGGCCACCACGGCTCTGTGTTTTATTTGGGTTTAAATAAGTTGGAATAATTAAATCTTGCCCTTTAGGCGTTGGAGTCGGTATACAGTTTGGGTACGTACGTTTCGGTGTGAATATTTAAGAGAAGAACAGTCGGTATATAGAACACACGCTGTCTCTCGAGGTTTAGCCCGCGTAAAATATGATTAACGTTAAGAGTACTCGAAACCGACGAGCATGTATGAAGAGACTGATGAATGTGGACGAAGCGAAAGAGGTATGTAAGTCTAGAGAGAACTGGCGCTCTATACTCTCTGCCTACCCCGTTAGGGACTTGGCGTGATGATATGTATGTATAAAATATGATGAAAAAAATATTATATAGCGTGTTCCACGTAATGACATTTGAATTTCTCCCAATAATCCATCTATGGTACGCTCACGTTTTGCTTCCTATTATTGTTTATGGTATTTACAACAAGACTATACACATCAATAGACCTATCTAATAAAACTAGTAAGACGTTACAAATAACTTCTACGTTCTACTCCTGAATAAAAGTCCACATAAAACGCACGACTCGAGACAAATGAATGCAATAACAACATTTCAACTTCGGGAGGGTCCACAAAAAGTTTCTATAACATTTTTTCAAAGCTGTAGGATGTTTTCGCTTGGATGCATTCAGGAGGACTGCAAAGAGAGGCCAAAGATTTGACGACACGTAGACACAAATGCCGCGCTATATTGATCTTTACTGCTTTGCAATAACGTGTAATGTGGCAGAAATATAATATAAAGCTAAATTATTCTTTGGCAAGACTCGTAAGTTAACGAGGAAAACATGGATCTCTGCCGTTCCTTTTGAATTTGTATTGCTTAGTATACATGTATGTGACAGCGGTGTTCTTCAACTTGTTAGACATATCGTGTTGGCATTAACTTAATATTATTTCGTGTTATTAATGTCCTTTATTTCCATTTTCCCAACGGCAATTGTAGAATTACTTGGATGAAGAAATCAAGCCAAGCCGGTTTCTTCTCGGGTCTCCTATAAATAAAAAAATATATTTATAGAGGAAACCTACCAATAAAATGGCAGAAATTGAAAGACGTTTTTGAAGTGGCGTGCTTATCACTTCGGTGATTATTGTGGAAATCTATTCCAATAATAGCTTTAGTTAGGCTCGAAAAATATAAAAATATTCACATATATTTGATGGATATACTGATACACAAACTAAAAATAGGTTCTATAACACGATTTCATCTCGTCTGTCATCTGTGCTCGTAGCCACAAAGCACCTACCGGGTCAAAGGGTCTAGGGTCGCATTGTTAACTTGCGAGTCATGCTCAAGGGCTTTTCATGACGACACTTGTCTTGTCGCGTTCCACACCACGAAATACACTTTTATACCTTTAAACACGTTTAAAAATGGCGTTCATCAAACCTTGATAAGAATGAAAAAGCTTTTGATGTGCGTAGCTATCACGCTGTTGCGCGATATCGGGCAGTAGATGGTCTCAAATTGAATAAAGCCTATTTCACTGTCAATTAGGTTTGTTTGTCAATTTGAGATATGTCTTTCTAGCTTCAAGTACTTTATTTGGTACAGTTTTGTATATTGGTGAGTCGAGATAAATTGTCTGGAGAGTTCTTTCTTGTTTCTTTATCGTCTCCATTTTATGCATAGTCATGATAGCTATCCCATATAAGTTACAACCCAAACCTTTCGTCACAACAGCCTAGCGTTTATTTAGCTACGCGCTGCGTAGGAACATTCTGAAGCGCCATTTTTCACTTTATCAAAGGAAGACACCCTTCCCGCCGGTGCTCGATGAAAAGGTCGAAAAGGGAACATGCTGGAAGATATCCCTTTTAACTTAGAAATCGACGTTACTTTAAGAAACGGCTAGATTACTCATGCAAGACGCCATCCCTTCCGCGCTTATATGAGGTCTGTAATGGTTAGAGTTAAATATTTGGGGAATATTTTAATGTGCTTTGGAGGGTTAAAATATAATACGTTTCTCGGTAACACGGTATTATAGCAAAGTTAGCATATAAATTCTTATTATTTCATCAATTAAAAATTTTAAGAACAATCGTTGTTGAGGTCTTTCTGTAAGTACCTATAAGAATAGAAGACCCCGCTCTACAATAAAAATTACTATAGTACTGTAATTATTATGAAAAATAACATTTACTTCTATTCACCTTCCAATAACATAATACCTCAGTGAGAAACTGACCAAATAAGGCCATTATTTGGTTCATTATCGTTGTAAAACTTACAGCTAGTCTTGCGGAGGTATCTCTGATGCAAATCTTTCCATTTGACTCATTTTGTTACAAAAATCATATTGATTTACATAAGAAATTTAGTAATCCTCGTAGAGCTCTTATGGTAAACTGTGGTCTCATTGTGTGCGTTAATAGGAGCCTGATAACATATGAGCTAAAAAGTTTTAATTAAATCAAATTTACCAAACGCATTGCTTGAATATACGGAAAGGATGAGTGAAGAAAGATTGATGAAAGCATCCGGCTGAAGGTCAGAGGAATGCTCACGACAAACATTTATGTAGGGACTAATGAGTATGGATCAACAGAAAGAGGTCGGCAAGCCTAGGTAGAACTGGCACTCTCTCTGCCTAACCCGATAGGGCCTCAGTGTGGTAGTACGTGTGACATTTTTATGTATTTGTAACGGAAGTCATTAGTTTATATACAGGGATATTATTTTAGGAGAATTACAAACTCAATCCTGCAAATACGTAGTTACTCACCCGCATATTATGCTTGAAGCAGTTGAACAGACTTACGACTAGTTTCAATTGGAACTTAGTCGGAGACTCACTGAGTATTCTTGCTGAGACACAAATCCTGGAGGCGGGCTAGACAGACGGATCTTGGCTCGTTGAAATTAATCCATCTTCGCTCTCAATAGCGACGGGTAATGTATTAATTTCGTCCCAGAAGCGAGGGACCCTCTAGTTTCCACTTATTAGTATTTCGTTTTAGGAAATGTGCGTTTTATTTTATTTATTTATATAGATTTTACACACGATTCTTTAACTAGTATTTTTCTATATTTTGTATTCATTAAGAAACTACTGAACGGAATTGGATTTAATTTGGCACGGATATAGATGTAGTGACAAAAATTGAGAAAGGTATGCTGAGATGGTTTGGCCATGTCGAGAGAATGAATGAAGAACGATTGACGAAAAAAGTGTATAAGGCGAGTGTGAATGAAAGTGTTGGAAGGGGTAGACCTAGGCGGACGTTTCTAGACCAAATTAGGGACGTCTTGAAAAAAGGTCAGGTCAAGAGTACCATAAGCCGAAGAGCATGTATGAAGAGAATAATGAAAGTGGACGAAGCGAAAGACGTATGTAAGGATCGTAGCAAGTGGAAAGAAGTGGTCTCTGCCTACCCCTACGGGAAAGAGGCGTGATTATATGTATGTATGTATATAGATTAGCTGGAATAACACATAGGATTAAATCCCGAAAAAAAAACAAATAAAATTTATGTTAATGAGCGGTTTCACCCACGTAAAATGTTATTAAATTGGTAGGTACGGGCATTGCTAATGATGATATTTCTATAAGTAAGTAAGTAAGACAATCCGTCTCAATAAATGGGCTGGCGAATAATTCAACCAGATCAAACCTAAATCAGTAATCAATTGTATTTAACAAATAAGAAAGAGAAAGACAAGAGTAGGTACTCAAAACTGTCGAGCGAACATTTGAAGATACGGACAAATGTGTATAGAGGTCAGTAATACTAAAGCCTGGTGCTCTACTCTCGCTATGCCATGTGAAAGACTCGGCGTGATGATATATTTAATAATATTTCGTCAAACGACGAAATCGACGCAAGTAGCTGCCGACGTAGGTTGAGTTAATACATAGTTCAGCTCATATACTTATCCGTTATTCATTTTAATGAATCCGTTTCAGTTTTATGAGCTTTACGGATTGTTGTGTTGAAATGTTAATTGAAGCGTGCTCCGTAATGTATTTCTAGGAATTTAACGACGGGTTTTCATTGTACGTTACTTGCTGGATTATGAAAATCCGACTAATTTTAATACAACGTTTTTACAGGGAACGTAATATTTACATATTACGTTAGTATCGTGGAGAGTAAGCCTATTTTTTTCAGCCTATTTGCTGTATGCCAGTCGCCGACTTAGCGTGTCTACATCTCTTACCCATTTATAATATAATTTTCTATCCTATTTAACACAATGTGGTTTATTAATAACATACTAGCTGCACCCCGCACTCGTTATGCAAATAAGTATGTCACGCATATTCTATTGTCTTAGTTTAGTTTTTCTATTTTTTCGATAAAGGAAACCTCGCAGGCGTTGCCAGAGCATCCTATATAAAGTTTCATCACCAATTAATGAATGGTTTCGGAACTCATTAAGTAGAAACATACAAGCATTTGAGACCTAAACTTTGTATGTATATGTTTGCATGTATCTCTGAAATAATAAACCCGATTTCAACGATTTTTTTACCATCATTTCATTGATGGTTCAAGTTGGGACATACATATTATCTCTTAAGGGTAAATAATTTGCTTGGCTGTTTGTACGCAAAAAACTCAGAAGCCATAAGTCGGTACGGATAAAAAAATATGAATGCATAAAATAGTCCGACTATTGCTTAATTTTATAGGTGCTTTACATTCGATGCTATAAAACTATCAATGCCGGCGAAACCGCGCGACATTCCTAAATTTGCTAGGTATAGAAATAGGCAGTGACTATCCACTCAGTCATCAAACCGCTTTATCGCGTCATCATTATGATAATGTGTGAGAAATTAGCAACGCATGGCACATGCTTATTGCGCCTACCTACATAGATTCGAGCTAGGAAGCGGAATTTAACTTTAATTTCCAATAGTTATTTATATCTTGAATACTTGGATTACCCAGTGGTTTCTTTTCGCGTGAACATATGATACGCGCTTGTCATACATCGTTGAAATGTTCTGTGTCGTATGTATATTCCGTATGTTATGTGGTTATAGGTATATGCTATACAGGTACGTATTTACTTACAGATAAGCTTATTCTTTGCAAATTACTTCAAAGCCAAAAACAAAGCCGTGGTGGCCGAGTGGTTCGAGCAGTTGCCTGCGACGCAAAGGTCGCAAGTTCGAATCCCGACTGTACCAATGAGTTTTTTCTGAACTTAAGTACAGTGATTAGTCACACCACGAGCTTTACGGTGAAGGAAAACATCGAGAGGAAACCTGCATACGTCTGAGAAGAAATTCAAAGGCGTATGTATAGTCGTGCTTGAGTAACGGCGATGGACTCGCCATCTATCACGTTGGCACCTGATATACCTCTGGCGGAAAGTGGGTGTGTGGGTATTACCTACACACCTCTGCCTACCCCTTCGGGGACCCTTGTGGAAGGCGTAAGGATATTATTTTACTTCACTCAAATAAGAAAAACTGTTGCCTATTCAACTTATGTACTTACCCTGCGATCAAAATTATCATAAGTAATATATTTTTTCGGTAATATTCCACACGAAACCTAACAATCACAAACGAAACTTTTGCCCACATCGTCTTGCGAACTTTGGGGAAACTTCATAAATATGTAAACACTTATTAGCTAAACTTATTTGTCAGCATAAGCTAGGTTTTGAATTCCGTCATGTTTGCGCTACTTTGAGACGAACTTTCATAACAATTTCAGGATGTACCTACCTACGTAACACCGCGTCATAGGTGCATTAACACTGATACTACACAGGTTTGTTCATAATTACATGTCTACGAGTGTTACACGTATTGTACTAATGAGAGTGCCCTGAGGTTTTACCTGCGTTTACTCTAAGGCTATGTTTCCAAGGATTACTAGAAATTTCTAAGAATACCTACAGGCTATAAATGACTTTACATTCATTTCCTAAGGTTTCCCTATTTCAAATTAACAGAGTTTTGGACTCTGTTAATTTGAAATCCATTTAGCATGGCATCACAATCATATCATCTCGCATGCACACCACTACATTAATAAACAAATAAGTATAAATAATTAATATATATTTGATTTGGAATTAATTATACAATATAATATCTTCAGCGTAGTATTTTTTTATCATCACGTAATTTTCCTTTCTGTCAGAGATATATTTTAGTTGCCAATGTGACGATGGCGAGTCCATCGCCGTTACTCAAGCACGATTATACATACATATTTTATTCTCCAACGTACTCTCGATATTTTCCTTTACCGTAGAGTGCTTGGTGTGTCTAATCACTGTACTTAAGTTTAGAAAAAGTCATTGGTACACTCGGCATTCGAAATTGCAACGTTTATGTTGCAGGCTACTACTCGAACCACTCAGCCACGACGGCACCACATCGTAGTAACATTATCTTCATATCGAAGAATAATAAAATATAGAAGAAGTTTACTTCTCCCAAATGTACAGCAAAGGTTAACGTTGGAATAGTTGCTCATGATTTTGTGACAGGCGGTCAAAATATGCTGTGTGCTTATAAAGGGCATGCTTAGTATAATAATAATCTATACTCCCATATTGATACAGCTAATGCGAAAATAACGCTGTCTGTCTGTTTAAGCCAATTTTCATTAATTTTGATGTAGATAAAGTCCCTGGAGAACGGAGAACTTTTAGGGCCAATATAGGAAATGAAACTTTTTATGTAAATTATTTCTAAGTAGCACCTTATATATCTCCGGCGGAAAGTCGGTGTGTGGGTACCACTTACACACCCTTTTCGAACCCTTCAGGGACCTTTGTGGGAAGGCATGAAGATTAAGATATATTTCTAAGTAGGTATTTGGATACCTCAGCCTGCACCTTCGGAGGCTCTTGTGGGACGGCGTGAAGACATATGTTTCTACGCAGATGCAAGCAAAACAAACATAAGTTACTCACTGTATTAGTATAGGTATAATTAACATAAGGGGAAAATTCCACACAAAACGATTTTTAACCAAACTTAGTTAAGCTTGCCGTAATATAACGATACGCAAACTGAAATAATTCATACACAAAACATTCAAGACTAAAGTGCAAATATGCGTGTGCATCACATCACACACATCGCAACTTACTCGTAATTATTTGTTTATCTGTATTCAGCGGAGATCGTACTCGTGACTTCGAAGAGAACTAACCACTCGGCCATATATCGTTGGAGTTAATAAACTAACAGTTTTATAAAACATGTTTTATATATGAGACTTTAAATTGCTTTTAGTGTAACGTGTGCTACACTAGGGTCGTTAAGTCAAACTTTGTGCGACAAACTAGTTTTATGGAGCTTGAGCGTGATGAGAGGTAAATATTAATAGAACGACCTCCTTTATCACACCACTGATCAATTAATATTAAACGTTGAATACTACCTGTTCCTTCCTTAATCATGTCTAACACTAGTTAGCTAAGGCAATTCCTCAATATTATGACCGGACAAAAACTGAAACGGAGAGAACTGGCGCTCTATAGGTACTCTCTGCCTACCCCGTTAGGGAATCGGCGTGATGATATGTATGCATACATGTATTTCTGGAAAGGAAAAGACATAAATCAAGAATGGACGTTCAAGTCTGAGCGGTCTATATGAACCAGTGAGGTTTTTATGAATTCGTAGTGTGGCATCACACCACGAGCTCTACGTTGAAGATTACATTAGGGCGAAGCCTGGATATGTTTGAGAAGAAATTCGGACGTTTTGAAGACGTGTGTATAGTATAGCTTGAGAAATGACTACTGACTTTTCATCCATCATGATGACAGCTCCGGCGAAACAGGATGTTGTGGGAAGGCGCGCGAATTTATACTTATTTTTACGTGTTTTATGTGCATGTATATTATTTATATGTATATACACATAATAATACCTATACGCAGAGCCGCGGTGGCCGAGCAGTCTCTTGTAAACAAATTAGTTCGAATCCCTACTGTATCAATGTGATTATCCGAACTAATGCACAGTGAGTAGTCACACAACAAGCTATACGGTGACCCCTATGGACCCCGGGAAGGTGTGAATAAATAAATATACATGTGCTTAGACACGTAAAACTTCTCGGTAAGCATGTAGGAGTTGAAATCCCTCACCGTTAGATTCTTTGTGAGACTACTTTAGGCTTATTACTAAGTGGGTAATAATTTAGAAAAAAAACCGTTCTTGCTGGTTATAATCGTCTGGTGCTGTAGTATCGCCCGCTTTTCTAATTTTCGCGTCACGTTATTTAGCCGTGGCAAGTTATTGCTCGCTGGGGAGGGATCACAGCACTGCCGTCGCCATAGCAACGGACGTGTGTGCGTATACGTGCAGTCTTTGTTTGTTTGTCTGCGTGAACTGTTGTAGTCTGCGGTTTCTGGAACTTGTGGATTCTTATCTATCGGTTCTCTTGTAGTTCGTTTGAACATATTTGATAGTTGGAGAGATTTCATAGCACAACTGTTATTTGACACTTAAGTCTAAAGAGAACAAGCACCCTTGTCTTACTGGCTTCCCCGTGAGGGACTCGGCGAGAATTTAGTTATGTATGCATGTATTCTCGTTAATACACATATTCAAGTATTACTACATTGAAAACAAACATTCTCCTCAAGTTATTTATACTTAAGGTACGCAAATAAACAGAATACCAAACGCTACTTAGACTTACATATAGCCGTCGAAATCCTCACAACAAAAGCGAAGCGAACCGTAACGCAGTAAAAACGCGTCGACATATTTTTACATGGCCACGTATTTGAGCTCAAAGCTCAATTGTAGACACGTACTAGGGATCAAGGATCAAGACAGTTGAGTCGGACTTGGTACGAATGGGGTGTGCGAGCCCGTACAAGTACCTACTCTGGGGATTGGGGATGTATCGTAAGTGTTGAGACGAGCATTTCTGTGTCCTTGCAGATAATATGTGTTGCTGATGTTTTCCCACTACACGCGTTTTAGTTTCTTTATAAATAAATGAGTTTCACTTTATTATCCTTTGGGGCTTTACCGAGGTGATACAGGATTGTTGGCTGTTTCAGTTATTTTTAGCTTTAAGTCTTTTTGCCAGTACTTTCAGTAATAATACATTTTGACCGTGGGATTCTTCAATACTAAAGGTGCCAAATGTGTACTCGGTCCACTTGAAGGTAAGCGGTTACCGCATCAACGAGACTCATGAGTTACCAATTGATGGAGTTGTGTTAGCAGACTAAACAACGAATTCCGTTTCAACCAGCACAGCCATTGAATGTAGATTTTAAGCTAGGTAAACTTACTCACCGTAGAGACATAACACTGCCCGGAAACAGTGCTATTTGGCTGCTTCTGATGGGTGGGGGCTTATATGCCAGGGTACAGTCACGAACACGTGAAGAGATTGATAGGTTTTATTTATGTCGCACTCATTTCCCCCCAATACTGTATTTGTGTAATATAAAACCCATAAAACACCTCCACAATTTTGTTATTTGGAAGGTATTATGTTAAGAGTGGCGTAGCGAAAATTTAATATTTTGAAACAACGGTTGTGTGTGTATTCCATTTATTTGAAAGGTTATTCTAATTTAATTTTGCACGATAATATTGAAAGGAATTTCAATTGAAATGCTTTAATAAATATGTTGCGTTGAAAGCTCAAATCTCACTGAATTTAATTCAGTTATTCGATATGCAATAAATGGGGCTAATTAGAATGTGATTGTTTGACGGCGAGCGACAAAGGCTTGAACTTTTTCTACTAACAAATGGCGGAAATTTTATTCACCTCCTTACGACAAATGAGCTTTAGGTACTAAATAAAACAAAAGAATAATAATACGTATTTTTACGAACGCATGTAGTTTTCAATGCGAGGTTTTCCTTCATTGTTCAGCTCGTGGTGTGAGAAAGCAATACCTTAGTTGAGGGTTTAAACTTGCATCCAAATATATTACCTACATATACAATTTCACCTTTCATTTTCACCAATTTAAATTCCTTGTGGCGTTCTGAGAACCTGACTCGCTGCGGCAACACGACACTACCAGCAATGGTATTTGGCTGAGACTTTCTGGAAGGAAGTACAATCACAGTCGGGAAGCCAAGGTTTCAAAACGGAGATGCCGTGCATTAACTTTCTTATTTTTTCATTAATATGTATAAATTGCTAGATTGGATTATTGATCTGCAGAAAAACATTGGATCGGATATAACAATTGAGGCGGAGGGCTCAGCATAACATTCTCCATGTCTATTAAAACAACAGTCCTAAGTAAACAAGATGTGCGTGGTCACCCCGATAAATGTAGCTAGGGCGACTGTATTTCGTAATTACGAAATGGTTTGTGTATACTCGTATGTGCTCTGTAATGAAAGTAGATAAAACCGTGTGAAATAGTGACCAACGGCGTACTCTTTGATGTCTGCTTAGACCTCGTTATTTATTCCTCAGCATTTTGTACGTTCATTATTTATGAATGTGGTGGAGATGGATACTTAAAGATATTACGCTTTCGGTATAAACACCCGCCAGTCTCATAAGCACCTAAATATATTATCTGGAAAAATTTGGCTGTGCTAATTCTCTGCAAACCCCTTTCCCTTGTGAGAATGCGTGAAGCTATATAATACCTTTTATATATAATATAATATAATATATAAATATATAATATATCCTCACGCCTTCCCACAAGGGTCCCCGAAGGGGTAGGCAGAGGTGTATAGGTAATACCCACACACCCACTTTCCGCCAGAGGTATATTAGGTGCCAACGTGACAGATGGCTACTCAAGCACGACTATACATACGCCTTTGAATTGCTTCTCAGAAGTATGCAGGTTTCCTCTCGATGTTTTCCTTCACCGTAAAGCTCGTGGTGTGACTAATCACTGTACTTAAGTTCAGAAAAACTCATTGGTACAGTTGGGATTCGAACTTGCGACCTTTGCGTTGCAGGCAACTCCTCGAACCACTCGGCCACCACGGCTCTTTTAAATGTACCAAAAAGAATTTGTATATATAATAGCAACTTTAACTAGCTGTGGTTGTATTGTGGTCTAGTTACCAGGATAATATTTATTGCAGGTTCAAAACTCTGTTGCGTACACATCTCAATATAGCTCAGGCGAAAAGTTAAAATTTTGTTTTATTATTATTGCATATATTATCAAATTCAACATTATGAAAAGGATACGCGTGTTACATCTCCGGACACCCACCGTACATATGCACACCTGATGGTGATTGTGCAATGAGGGATGGGACATTATAAATTCGATCAACCACGAAGCGCGGCGCCTTTTGCCTTCCTAGCCTCGGACCAATCGGACACCTCTTAGTAACTAAGTACTCGTATAATAAGTGTCGTACATTTAGTGGAAGTGAAATGAACACTTTAAAAATCTAAACGTTTTTTTTAGATCCTCCGATGTGCATCCTGTAATTCGCGGAACGAAAATAACGCAAAAAGTTTAAATAAACATTGGATGATATTATTTTCAACTGAGTCTATACAGCATAATAATATAAGGTGAACGCAGTCCGTACCTACTAGCTACCAATAAGTATAGCAACTCGCATATTGCCACTATAAACATCATAAGATACAAAAAACCATCACCGGCTGATACATTTAAGAATACGAAATGATGTAATCTAAATATTGTATTAGAACATGATACCCAACATAATTATAAATGACAAAAGAAAAATATAATTGCGCAAAAAAGTGAACAATAAAATTGTGAACGCATTTGTATTTTTCGGTAACGGAGATGAGAACGATAAGTGAGACCATGTAGGTGGGAGGAAATTGTGACCTCCTCACCTTCCCAATAAAATTCCGCGATGTATGAAATTCACTGAAATCGTTTATAAAGTAAGCTTCATTACTTCCTTGGAGGGAGGGGCGTCTATTTTTGAATATTTCTCGCGAAAAATATGAGGCGCCGCAGCGGGCGGCCGTGGGGCCTTTCATATGGGAGTTCAAAGCCGTCGCCCGCCCTGTTACGGTGACCAATTATTTACGTTACTTTATGAATTATATCTGTATTATTCTTAATAACCTACAGATAGAAAAATACATAAATCTGTAAGCAAGGTGGTTAAAGAAAATTTGAAAAAGTTCATATTGACCAAAAAAATAAGCTTATTACTGCTCGCACCTAAAATATATCTCTGTCGGAAAGTGGGTATATGGGTATTACCTATACACCTCTGCCTACCCCTTCGGAGACCCTTGTTGGAAGGCGTGAGGAAATATTATTATTATTATTATTATTATTACTGCTCATTAATATATGTATATATATAAATCATGAATGTAGAAAAATGTATAATAAAATAATTTGTAGATAAATAAATCCACCTGATTTATTTGTACATAATGTATTGTTAAAATTTATGGTCGGACTGTCGCACAATCGCACATCAAACTGTGACAATTATTACGTCGTTACAATTTTCAAAGTATTATATTTCAATGAGGAGTGTAGACAAATTGTTTATATTGATGCATATCGCACTGCGTCTGCATAACACGTCTCCGCTCAAATGACCTTTGTTAAACGATGAGGTGAGGGGTGGTTAGTTGTACGATATGTTACGTCTAACAGTCCGCCTTTATGTTGTCTCTGCAAATACTTCGTATAAAAGGGTTGCGCGGCGCTGACGTTGTAGCAAAAACAAAACTCGTGAAATATGGTCGTCCTAGTATTGCCATCTAGTAAAATGATTTGTGATTTACGCGGCTCGCTTTTGATACATGGGAGAGATTTGCGTCGCAGGTGACGTCGTCCCCGGCCTCCTGTCTGGTGGAATTGAATTGTTGCCTTGTTACGAATGAGTTCCTAATATCTCAATAGGGAAATGGGTCTTTCCACTTAAAGCGATTGTTTTTTCTTTATATATGGTACCTATAGGTGCTCCGGTATCACTCCATTTTGAGGACCCTTTTTTAATAAGGCATAAACCTTTATCGTTAGTAGTAAACGCGTATTACCTACAAGACATACGTACATATTCATGTAGGTATGACTTAAAATATACCATGTGTTCTGTCACCAGGCACATTTCAATCGCTCAGCCGTGCCAGACTTACTCTGTTGTAAAACATTAAATCAACTCAATCATTTTGTTTTCCGGTTCAGTAATAAAAAATAAAAACTACCAAAACCATTTTTTTCGAATAGGTATGACCTGTTATATTTATTAATTAATTACAAAAAAGATACAATAGTATGCTACTATCATACTTTCACGCTTTATACTTACGCATATTGTTCGGGACGGAATTTTAAGAAGGTAATCTCCGTAAAGAATGAAATAAAGGTAGGATTTCAAGATTGCATTGAACGGAGCGAAGCGCACAAACTCCAGTTATGAATAAATAAAGTTGACTGTACTATCATCGCGTATCCGAAACGTTGGACTTTTCCCTGATGAATAGCAAGTACAATATTGTATGTATGAAGAGGAGTTGTAATGAAACGGATCTAGTTTGTGACTTTAGTTCGCCCTGGGAAGCAAAGCCTAGTGATATAAAGGAAAACTGCATTACTATTTTAAACGTACCATGACTTTCTCTATATCACTCAATGATAATCTACTTAACCGGTGGATAATACGTTCGACATTAAGCCCGCAGGTGCAATATTATTTGTGGTAAGTATTCAATTAAATTAATAATCATTAGCATTATCTAATCCCTAATGTATAATTAAGTCTAAGTCTATAAACACAAATATATACATATTATTAATGTACTCAACGGTATCCTTATCAGGGTAGGTACGAGAGGCGGCAATTTCTTTGCGATTCGTGCTTTGATGTAGGTTCTAACCATCCTAACTTTAGGTGTTGGTAGAGGTTTATTGATTATTACTATATAGCGCGATTTGGCCACCGTTCCCACATTTCACTCCCAATTTACATTCATACATACATACATATCATCACGCCAAGTCCCTTATTGGGTAGGCAGAGAGTATAGAGCGCCAGTTCTCTTCATTCATCATCCTTCATTCTTCATCAGTCTCTTCATACATACTCCCAATTTAAGGCTTTTAAATATATAAATGAAATTAAAATTATCTTACCGTATCCAAAAATAAGAATTTGATCAGTAACTGTCGTATATTGTGCAGGCTTAACATTTTGTCCCGGGATTCCGGGCGCGGAGGGGAATCAATCCACTCTCGTCAGCTCTGTTGTCCAATCAACCGACACACGCGACATACTAGGGATCAGCGGGAACACTCGAAGTTCCAAGACGGGAATATTTTCAACATTAAAAAAAGCGAGACGGATGAAATAAACGCGCTTAAAACATATTAATTATTATAGAGCCGATGGCCGAGTGGTTGGAGTAATCTCTTGCATCGCAAAGATTGGTTTAAATCCCGACTGTACCAATATTTTTCTTGTCCTTTACTTTTGTACACATTAGAAGTTTAGATTATATGTATATGGAATATAGATTGTCACATTAGAAGCTCTACAGCGAAGGGTACATCGAGAGGAAACCTCCTTACGTTTGGGAATTCAAAGACAAACGAGTAGGTATAGTTGTTGAGAAACGAAGTCACATTGGCGTCTAAATATATCTCTGGCGTAAAGTCAGTGCTATAATGGTAGTTGGGTAGGGGCGAAAGATACATATTCAATTACTTATTATAAGCTACTACTGAAACTATCATCGTCGTAAGAAGATATTGTATTACCACTCGGCAGTTTAACCATTAATTATATTACATAGTAAGATAAGGAACATATCAGATATTTATAGGGCTAGAAGCCTTATAAATGCTAAAAGGTTGCGAGTTCGATCACCTGTCGAAGCAAAGTTCTGTGTGATAAGCCTATTTACGCATTTTTTATATGTATATGAAATGTATACATACATATTATATATGTAAACGAATATCCGTATATAACGTAATTTTGGTATGTTTAACCTTTATCAAACTAACGAATATTCTATTTTTCCAGGTAAGCTTCAGTTCAGTGACGTTTCAAAAGCCGTTAATGGTAAGCCATTAATACAAACTTTGTTCCTTCGAACACAATTGTCTTACTAAATATAAAATCAAACAAGGTAATATCCGGAACCCCGTGACTTGCTACGATTATCAAGTAGATACAGCGAGTATAGCGCTGTGGCGTGGAGTGACAGCGAACGTAGTCCCGGCTTGACGACCCTCAAACAATTAACTGACCGAACTAACACACTCTATGTCACAACTAGATAGAGTTTTACTGAACACTCCCTTTTTTCGTGAAACATCAGTTATATTTGATAAATTTTTCAATATTATTTCAAATAATAATGTTATTAATTTTAAATTTACATAACGTAAAACTGTTTTCATATAGTGGTAGTGAAAGAGATGTTTAGCATTCGCTTATGAGATTTTTTTTATAGACATATTTCCGGCGTTAATAGTATGTTATTACTCTGCCTACCTCTTTGGGGAGTCTTATTATAATATATATATATATATATTATAATTAATATGCTACATAGATTACTAGATATCCATAGTAGTCGTGCCAAATAAAGAATTAATTGCACTAAAGATTTATTTTTATTGTTATTTAAATCAAGGTCTCAAATCAATGATGAAACAATAAGTTCATTTATCTAAACTACTTATCAGATAACCAAAATGGATCATACGCTTCCCTGAATAATAAATCATGATAATAGTTATTCAAATGGCAAGTCAATATTTGGTTACAATATCCCGAACCAATATCGGGAAACGAAGTCGAGTATTGTTTATATACAATAAGGAGGGTAAACAGGCCGTGTCACCCCTTACACAATTCTGTCAGTTGTCCGGATGACAGGTCATATCCGGGGGCGACGGTCAACCAGGGTTTCCATCGATTCTATTACACTGGCCCAGACAGATTGAGGTGGTCGCGCGGAGTTAACGCTCATCGATTTGTCTAAGCACATATCACACGAATGTACGGGCTACGTCGTGTTCGTGAAGGACATTTGTGATCATAACTCATTGAAAAGGGATTTCTTAGATAGAGAATATCGAGAATTTTCTTTATTTGCAAACATTGAAGTTATATATAACTTAAAATATGGCGCTCCACCCCTTCTAATGTTATAAATGCGCAAGTTCATGAGGATGTTTGCTCTACTATCAAGCATAATCTAGTGATCGGAAATGGATGAACTTTGTCACAGAAATTTATTATTAGCTGGTTTGACCCATATAATATTTCCCTAACGGGGTAGGCAGAGAGTATACAGCGCCAGTTCTCTCTAGACTTACATACCTCTTTCGCTTCGTCCACATTCATCAGAATATTATATATTATATATATACAGAATAGTAAGGAAATTAAGGCGAATTATATGAAATAACATCTAACAAAAATATAAATTGACGCCTGCCTACTCTACCTATAAGTTTTTTCTTTCGAACTCTCACATGAGATTTATTTAGGACAGATGCGATTTCGTTCTATTACGAACATAACTTATTCATTCTAAGGAATGATTCCACGCTACTCGAGATCAATGACTACTTCATACATTTCGTTCGTACAAGCCAAATGGTACACTACCCGTTGATCACAAAAAATAGGCCGCGTAATAAATATTTATAGACGATAAATAGCTTTTCAGTGCTTTATCATTCGGGTCGATGGCATTCGAACCGTAACAAGCTGAAACACATTTACAACTTAACAAGGCTATGAGGATAAATTTGTGCCTTACCTTGTTACGCACCGGAGCGTCTCCGGATAAGATAAGGAAGGTAAGTCGGTACTGAACCACTGAAGCTACGTTTACGTAAATACTAGATTGGTTACACAACATTTTGTCATACAGACTCAAAGTAATTATTCTAAACGTGTTCGTTAAGTACAGGATAACAAAAATTTTGTAGCGCTAATTAACATAGATAAAATTGGTTAACGTCCGGCGTGCACAGATCGGCGCATGTTATTTGGTTTGGACGCTTAAAGCTAGAACGGCACGTAATTAGACTATAAAATATATATATACTATACTTGGGTGTAACGAGGTGTGCGGTTACGGTTATTTTGTTTATATTCCGTAAACCTTAAAGAGAACAATAAAACCATGTGAAATAAGGCGGGGAGGCGAGTAGAATGGATGTAATAAAGAAATACCTCAGAAGGTACGCTTTACGTGAATAATTTGGAGGGATCGACATTGCCGTGCGTCGTGCCTCCGTGTATTCTTGCGAATATAATAGACTGTCATACAATAAATTGTATACCTGATTCCGTTATTACAATATTAAATAATAATGAATGAATGAATTTAAATGTAAGTGAATATTCGAGAGAGCCATAGAGGCCGAGGGGTTTAAGTAAACTCAAGATTGTCGGTTTGAATCCTGCGATCTGTAGTATCTGTACCAATGAGGTGCATATCGTTACGAAATTGTTCTAGATACAGCGATAGAAGCCTGTCAGTATATTTGGGCGTCTAAGTATAGAACGCACCACCTCTCAAAGCTATGAAAGCTCTTAATCACACCCACACAACCAATTGAGTCTCAGAATTCAGCCTGATTTAATTACTGATCTACCACTACTATGCATGGTGGTGCCAGTACAAATACTATGCTAATTAAATTCCAATAATATCGAGGTAATTATGCGTAAACTATGGATTGGAATGCCCTTTCAATATGTGGTTGATTAATTTGATGCCGATGTATACTTAATAATATTATGTATATATAATACATACACTCAAGGATGGGAACGTGAAGACTCGAAGCCGGATTCCAAAAGAGTAGATATTTCATAACTACTCTTTTGGAATCACGGTATTGTCGCTTCGCTGCGGGGCGCAGCACAATGTAAAAATTTTATATTCTTATAAACCATGAAACCATCACAATGTCTCAGGATTTTTATAGTCGTAAACGTACACTATTCAAAATCCCATATACAAATCTCATCTCTCGAGAATATTTTCGCTAAGCCTCTTTTGACTTTGTCATTCGAGTAAACTAATACTGATATATATATAGATAATGACCGTGGCTCTATATAATTAATGTATTACCTTCCTTGTACGAAACGCACTTACGCGACCGTCGGTCTGACGTTCGAGGTAATACAGGAATCCCCTGGGTGGTGCTAAATGAGTGCTGAGCGGCTTGAAGTGAGGCTGGGACGCACCGGAATTACCGTTCTAAGCTGGACCTGTCGTACTACACTACCTGTACACAGTACATAGAAGATCGCAGCAAATAACGCTACGCTAGAAATAATTGAGTTCGTGCGGTGAGAAAAGTTTCAAAAGACTCCTCGAACCGCTGTGCTTCCCGCAGGAATTGTGCTCGAAACGATCGAGATGAGAGACGATGAAAAATTAATTGTTTGTTTTTTACTCACAAGCTAAAGAATACGATTGCAAGGCAACTGTACGAATATTACATGTATTTAAATCTGAATAAAATTCAAGGATGTATGTATAGTTGTGCTTGAGGAACACCGATGGATTCACCATCTGACACAGCTAAATATCTCCGGCAAAAAGTGAGTGTATGAGTACTATCTACTCTCCTTTACCTATCACTTCGGGTACCTTTATGGGATGGCGTGGATATATGATAATATATAAAATCCTCATATATATGCATATATGAGGATTTTAAGCTACAAATAGCTTACTATGATGAATGTCGTATGCTTCTCTGCCACCTTGCTTAAATTAGAAAGGTAAATTTATTCAGATATGTTGGTATTTAAATCAACTATTAAGCGCAGTTTCAAAACAACCCTAACTAAGCTACAGTAAGAAACAAAGGTTGCAAAAATTAATTGGCCTCATCGCCCTTTGACAATTACAAAAATGCTCCCAAATCCCGGAGGAAATATTCGTAAGGCCCCTCTTGATGAATACAGGGTCTTAGCAATGAATAATGGGCGCCGCTTAATAACAGCGTAATTGCGTTATCTAGGCACCAAGTGGGCGGGTGAACCTCTGCTATCCATAACTGGCAACTCATAATTGTCACCCGCAGAACGCGGCGCCACTGAAATAATGAGAGACAAGGACGTGTTTAAAATGTATTTAAGTATTGTTTTTTATATTAGTACCGTCGTTTGTGAATTTAAGTCTGAACTAATATTATAAAGAGGACAGTTTGTTTGTTTAATCGCTTTAATCTTGGGATTACTGAATACTGCTCGTATACTCAGGAAGGCTATATCACTATGCCACCGCCCATAGGAGCGGTCAAATGCTACGCGAGTGAAACCGTAGGGCATCACTAGTAACACTATATTTCTCAAGTAATATTAAGCGATACCTTTGTGCGGAAGGAAAACATCGTGAGAACCTAGATACGTAGGTTTTAGAATTCAAAGACCTTTTAACTGCCTGTATAGTTAACACATATATTTCTGCCAAAAAAGGGGAATTATTACACTAGAGGTGTATTGTTCTGCGACCTTTTAGGCATGGTGTAAGTATATTTGCGTACCGTAAGTACATTGCTGGATTTACAGTTATTTTATTATCTTCTCCTGGCCTGAGATAATCTCTCAGATTCATAAGTATCTAACGCAGCTAGCGGTTATCGTAACTCTGTGTATTAAATATGTACCATTGCGTTGAGAGAGATCTATCGCTGTACATGCAGCTCAAACATGATTATTTACTGCACAGTGCCTCCTTGAAGAGATCCAGAAACATCCCCAAGAATTTAACAACAATGAAAATTATGCTATTTGGCGGCGATCATGAGGTTGAAAGGGAAGTCGTATACAAAACACATACTTAAACGTGCGAAACGGTCCACGATTAACGATTGCCGTTCTTGTTGGAAATACGAGCGTCGTTTATTCTTATCGATTCGTCAAGTTTGTACAACCGGTCGTTACCTTTAACCTACCGTTGACTTTGTCTATTTCAGTTAGTTTATAACGTACAATTTGTGCTCGCAGCTTTGCCCGTTCCAGTTAAATATAGGGGCCTAAACAGGCCATGTTCACCCTGTCCGTTCTAAACATTTAAGAAATTATAGGGTCAACTATACTATACTTATATATATTATACTATAATATATATATACTATATAATTATTTTTATTATTTAACCAGAGAAATTTCCACTAGAACGTTTTTACAAACTCTTCATGTGATAATTTTATTAGAGTACAGTTGAATCTAATGTTGAGTACTATTCATACGGTCAACAAAGTTTCGCCATAATTTTTTTTACGAATGTGCCAAGTTTACAGTTGATAAGCGAGTATGACAAACAGATGGATCTTAAGCCATGTGAGTTCATTTTTAAACGTCTTGGTATGAAACCCAAAAAAAAGATATAAAAATGTGTTTTATGACAAAGGCCGTGAATAAAGCAACACTAAAACGGGATCCACATGTTTTTGAGTTATGAGTAGACGTAAAAGTAATAGGCGTGTCATAAGCGGCGCCGAAAATGTACTCACTTTTCTCTTTAAAGTACCTGAGTTAGCTGTTAGTAGATACATGACGCAAGAAGTTTAGACATCGCAACACTACCTGAGATTTTGTATGTATTGTTTACTATGAATCTATAACTATAGCAGAAACAGCGAATCAGTAATAGATTAATATTATACTCTTTCTCACCTTCCCAGAAGGGTTCTCTCTGCTCCATCTTCTCTGCTTACCCCGTTAGGGACTCGGCGTGATGACATATATCTATCTAAGTATTACACCCAGACACTTAATAAACAAAATGGCCTCACATGAATGTTTAATTGCCATGAATCCACGCCATGGCTAATTTGATGTGTGACGGTCAATAAATTTAAGTGTCAACCGTAATTACAACAAGCGTGATACCCAACACCCCTTTCAGAATGAGTAAAAGAGACGAAGCCAGGAAGTGTCGAAGTACTCAATTGATCACGCTAATTCCCGAAGCCTTCAGAGGAAAATGCGATCAATTTGTCACGCTATAACGGGAGGTATTCTAAGGGTAATGTTTTCGTTCAGAAGTCGATGGTGATTTTTCTTCGCCTTCTTTTGCGGAGTATCGGCATGCAAATAATGTCTTAAGCAGTCTTTGATCTCACTAAAGAGCCTGAACATTTTCAAATTCATTGGTAAATTTCTTTATAAACATTTTATGGTGTATATTTAATGTAAAATTTCATTTTGAACAATTAACTTTAATATCTCCGGTGGTAGAGTAGTAAGGAGGGTCACATGCAAAATCTAGATTGCAGTATCATACTTAAACAGTTCGTACATTTTAGAAACTATCTTATCCCAGTAAATAAAGCAAACTTATGCATGTACTAAAATCTGTGTACCTATAAGCTAGTTTCGTAGGAGCTTTGTAAATTGAACTTTAAGTGTGAAGAGATTAGGTTGCAATTTAATCTTTTATTCGCTTATGTGTCAGGCTTCGGACGGGTTGGCCCTGTAAGCAGATGAAATATGAAAGCATAAAGGAAGAATCTCATTCCAGTCGTGCCTCGAGCGTTAGACTCGAGAGCGATGTTGGATATTGAATGTATGAATGACTGAAATTGTACAAAGCAAACGGAGAGTGTAGTTGGTTAATCAACTTCGGCGTCGAATGTTATACTTTCAGAAGTGGGCGCTATTCCATACTGTATTCTGATCTGAACTCACATAGCCAGGCTAAATGATAAACACTTTATCTATATTAATCACTCACCTATATATGTATGTACATTATAGAAATAACAATTTTTATCAACCTATTTATCGTAAATTTAAAAAAATATCATACTGCAAATGATTCCGCGAATGATAGGGGTGAGCAGAGGTTAAATAACTCTTTTAGATGACGGATAGATGATTTGATATCACCGATTGTCAGGCATGATTACGGATTTGTCTTCGCTTTTGTTCTCAAACGTATGCATGTATAGATTTCTCACGATGCCTTCCTACATGGTAAAGCACGTGGTGTGATGAGTAAGATAGAAAACAACAGCTTTGAAAAATATTCCATTAATCAGACATAGTCAGATAAGACCGGCTAAGAAACAGAATAATATTCGAGAGAAAGACCAGAACATACCTAAATATTAAATAGTTTATAGTTATTTGAGTTTGTTCAGGCGAATCCGATCCGTGAGCCTTCAAATTCCCCCGAGACTGAATAGCGAGTGAGGAAACTCAACAAAGCACGTTAAGACGCTAACTACACTTTACGACTGCGCCAATAAAGAAACAACAGAAAGTAGAAGTAAATCGTAAAAGTAACACTAATCCCGATGTGTCCGGAAAAATCCCACAGGGAAAGTGCCCAGGCCGCGCTGCACTGAAAATATCGTCTGTGTTTTGATTTATGGGCCTTAAAAGCGCCCCTTGCTCTGCGCCTCCAGTTATTGTTTTTGCTCTTATGAAAATGCTGTGTTTTTTCAACTCTCAGTCCTCTGTGTTCCTAGTGAGTTATTCACCATTAAAGGTTTATTTCGTGACTTTTTTTTTTATATATCTTGCCCGTTATATTTGAACATAATATCAGATGTAGCGGCAAAGTACTTTAAATGACCAATTCCTCATATAAATATCCTCACGCTTTCCCACAAGGGTCCCCGAAGGGGTAGGCAGAGGTGTATAGGTAATACCCACACACCAAATTCAATTCAATCATTTATTTCTATTCCATTTATATCTAATACACAATGAATATTATGGTATACAATGGAGCCTGTAGGCACAACAACTTTTTATATAGGAGCAATTTATAAAGAGGCAAACAATTTAATTAAAAGTACTAACTTATTCTAACCTTAATATCTACCTATAATCTGTGAAAATAAGGTTGCAGATTCAAAGCCTGACAGTACAAATTATTTTTTCTGACCTTAAAGAAATAATTATGTCACGATGAACTATATGGTAAGGTACAAAACATCATGTGGAAAGAAATAATTTAAAATACTTATGTCATATTACATATGACTTATTACAGACATGTCTACGATACGGCGATCAGGCATAATAATACTAGACGTCAATATGAATAAAATTGTTCTTCGGTTATATATCATAAATCTGCTCATTGCTTACTAGTCACGTTTCGCTCCCAACAGCGATAAGTTACGGTTCTCTAACGTTATTATAAGCAACTTTGGAAATTTAAAGCCACATGGGGCCGTTATTAAATCATGGGCTATATTGAACAAATTTAGAACTTACTCGCCGAACGAATAACATATAGATTTAGGTAAACAGAGAGAGTAGAGCGCCAGTTCTATCCAGATTTGCAGACCTCTTTCGTTTCATTCACAAAATGAAATGAAGTAAAGTTTAATAAAGCAGACATTTAAATTATAAGTTATTAAAACTTATAATCTTTTTAAAAGCATAGGTGTAATACCTTATTCTTATTGAACAATGAACGCCTACCGTTACAAGATATATTTTTCTTTCGGCGCCAGACTACCTCTTACCCTTGGCAACAAGTTAATTTGACACGAAGCTGTCAACTCCGTCATTTATGCTATTGAATGCGAATAAAAATGTCAGTCTACATGACTGTAGTCAATGTTAAGTGTAATTTGTTTTTGACACGGATACTGGTCTTTTCGTCGCATACATATTTTATTTCTTTATATGGTATGCACATAAATTCATACTAGTCTAAAAACCTCCACATTATATATCCTGTATAAGAAATATTACATCAATGTAATTTTATTTTGGTGAATGAGGTACAAATTATGAACGCAATGTTTTGCAAGCTCGCTAATTATATATAAGTCCGCCTTCGCATTAAAGCATTTGGAAGTGAAATAGAACACTCGACTTGGTTTGCGTCCAACCCTTTTTTGGCTTCACACGCCAGAATAATTGGGTCTTTTGTGGTTTCCGGCGACGTGTGCCCCATAATAGCCAGGCTTTTTTGCGCCTTTGAGGCGGCTCTGTCTCTATTGGACTCTTTATGGCCGACATTGGCTCCAGTACTTTTTAGAAAATATTTACTTACGCGGCCGTTTTGTTTCTTGTTGTCTTCAGTTTTATTAAAGTTTGGAAAACATGAGAAAATCTGGTTATGCTTAGAAGGTATTCAGAGATGTACGTACGTACTCTTATACGCTTCTTAAAGAAAGACTTTCCGTCCTAGAGTGTCCGATCGATTTGATAATAACAGTAAGTAGGCAATAATAGTCATGCTCAAGAAACGGCGACGAAAGCGACATCTGTGTGTACTTACACCTCTGGTCACCCTTGAAGAAAGGCATTTACCAACAATAACAATAATATCGAACGTTGAGAATTGGTATCAGTTTATTCGTCAAAAGTTTGTGTTATTCCCGTTTGAAATATCAAAAGGTCGAATTGAAAGCTTAAAGTTTAGTTATAGGACTCACAATACGGCTTTCGCTTTGAAAGTTTCTAATTCAGCCTCAAGTTATTTATGTAAATAAGTAGCATTACAGAAATATTTTGCAGGGTTAGTCAATAGTTACAGTAAATTTGGTAAAATACCTAGTATGTAAAGAGAAAGTTAGTTGAAATTCATTAACAGTATAAACATTTTCATTTCCCCCCATTGTCGCGTGTTGAATTAAGCTTGGTGTACATAAAGGCGAAGGTTCCTAATGCCCGCGGCAAAAACATAACGCTCTCTTGATAAATGGCGTAACAATGAACATTATTAGATTCAATGATTAATAATAATAATGTTAGCTATCATATGTCAATTTAAAATTGTATTTGGATGAGCAATGGTACGAATTGGTACGAATTTGCTTAGCACATTAAAGTGCCTGGCTAGAGGCCTTGGTCTTGCCATTGCCCGGTTGTGTAGCAAAAGTTCCCAGAACTAACGCTACGAGTGACAAAAAAAGGCTTGGTACGCAATATAAATTTATATTCCGCAAATTAAAAACCACAGCTAAAATTAGACCTTATCAATATTCATTTTGCACAAATATGCTTACTAAATGTGGTGGCACTTTTAAGTCTTGGTTACATCTCATGGTGCATCGCGTGCTACATTCCCTTCACCATAATTAAGAACATCCACCAAATAACTGGGGGCAATAACTGTAACCCATTACTTGGTAAGCTGAAGAGAAACGCGCAAGTTTACGTTTGCACCACTTTGGCCCATAAGCCGCTGACGACCTTAATTAGGATTGTAATAAGATGGTTCTCGTAAATAAGCCTTATAAATTAAACGTAACAATGTGTTTGTCATGTTTAGTTCTGTTTCTTGTACTTATGATTTCAATTATGCCAAGCTTTTGTGATAGTCTTATACGTAAAAGATCGCCAAAGCTTTTCAAGATTGTGTTTTATTAGAAATTATTTTCGATATACCTGAATTATAAAGTTTTGACAAAAAATATTCAATGAACAATTTGAGGAACAATAACTTAGTTAAGCTTCTTTCTAAGTTAGGAATATTTGCTTGATTTCCAGTTAAGATTTATAAAATAAAAAAACATCCAAGCCGATGTTAGCCTCCTTTACGTACAGTAAAGTAAGATCGCAAAAATTTTCATAATTTACCAGCGTAACTTTTCAACTGTCAAACTTTACAACAATTTTATAACATTCATTAAAATTTCTTATTACGTTGTTATATTTTGATATCGAGTCTTGAATGATTTATTTTGAAGATACGTCATAACAGCTGGCGCTTATAGAAGAATAAGGGCGTAACTTGTTTCTTTATTCATGTGTTGTGTGGCGTTGGTAGGTGCGTTATGGTGTGTTTGCGCCCGGTCGCTAGGTGACACGCCGTCAGGTGCGCCGAGTCCCGTCGTTTATCGATTTATACTCGCTATTTGTACTGTCACGTGACCGTTTATTTCTTCCATTATTTGTAACTTTGTACGTCTCTTTAATAAGTATTTTTGTATATATAAATTGTGATTGTTCAATGATGGCGGAGTGATTTAACGAGTCAAATGCAAAGTCAACATTGCAGGTTCAAAACCCATTGGACCAATTTGTTCAACAAATTTGGACGAGTTTTTCTGAACATAGTATCAAGTAGTAGTAATTGTTTATTATCACAAGTCAACAACAAGAGGAGAACGCAGGTGCTTAAAAAGAAGTTAAAGACGGACAGAACTCTCTTCTATCACGTTGGCATCTCAATACATCTCGTCCTAAAATAAGGTTTTATCACACCTCTAATATTCGAGTACCTTTCCGGGCGTGAATTTCAACAATGAAATTAACAGTGTTATACTTGAGTGTATGTAAAAGAGGCAGAATGTGGACGAAACGAGAGAGGTATGTACTTCTAGAGAAAACGGTGCTCTATTCTCTCTGCCTACCCCGTCAGCGACTCGATGTGATGATATACATATACTAAAGTCACATCAAAGGACAAAAAACCCGGGCTTTTAATGGCCGGTATGATGATGATACCCAAATCAGATGCAATTTTCAGTGAAAAAATCTCTCCCCAAAAATAAGTATCCTAATATAATTTACCTCAAAAATGTAGAGTTTAATATCTTATTCTTATTGTATACACAGCACCTTCTGCAAAATAATATGGAAATTATCATGATATAACATCGCTCTCGAGATTTTCAAATAAACATTCAGATATAAAGCAGTAATACCATCTGACGTTCATATATTTTTTATTGAAAAGTTAAGTTTTAATAAATATGTAACTGCAATTTTCCAAAAGTATGAAGTATATCATACATGAACGTTGTGTAAAAAAATACAAAAAATAAACTAATTTCAACAAGATCTATCAAACTGTAGTAATTTGTTCAGTGCTCTATGAATACTTTTGTGTCTATGGTAGCGGTACAATCCTCTCCTTTGATGTATTCATCTGTAGGTAGAAGGGCAACTGACGCATGCGATTGTCATTTCATCCGACCCGTTAGTTCACCGGATAAAAACAATACTAACAATGAATTCAACCGGTGTTTTTTTATACTCGCGGACAAAGGAACTGGTAGGATAGATTTCGTAATTTCATCATATTTATAAGGCATACTACGATTTCCTACAACCCTAGTAGGAAATCGTGAAGCAAGGTGTAAAAGTACTTACATTTATATCATGTCCCTCACATAGGGTGTATTATAATTTCTTATAAAATTTGATGTTTTGAGTATTTCCCCAAAGTTTCATGCTTCGATTAAAAAAAAACTTATTATTATTTTTTGTGTAGAAGAAAATTTATAATTTCGTACCCTGGAGTAGATGGAGACCGGCGAGGGCCATTGGGCATCGATCTCTAGAAAGTTTTACTAAGCCGAACCCTACAAGGGTCGAGACAAACAACCTCCAAAGGTTTTGTAACGACTGTTACAAATACGTTGCTAAGGTTTTTGTTTATTGAACTATTTCAAAGGAATGAGATGTACTTATGAGCATTATATTTTCCTCGAAGGACCGGCATTAACCGTAGCTACGGATGGACAAACAACAATTTGATTAAATTGGTACAAGTAGGGATATAAAAAGTAAAAGGTACGTAAATAGGTTCTCTTTGTTTGATGTGGAAACATGGAAATGAGGATTCCGACAATTTATAAGGCCTTTTCATTAATATTCCACAACTCCTCACGCCTTCTCATAAGGGTCCCCGAAGGGGTAGGCAGAGGTGTATAGGTAGTAGTACCCACACTCACTATCCGTAGTAGTACCCACACTCACTATCCGCCAGAGATATATTTTAGGAGCCAACGTGACAGATGGCGAGTCCATCGCCGTTACTCAAGCAGGACTATACATACGCCTTTGAATTGCTTCTCAGACGTATGCAGGCTTCCTCTCGATGTTTCTTACACCGTAAGGTTCGCGGTGTGACTAATCACTGTACTTAAATTTAGAAAAACTCATTGGTACAGTCGGGATTCGAACTTGCGATCTTTGTGTCGCAGGCAACTACTCGAACCACATGGCCACCACGGCTCTATGCGTCGAACTCTTTTGACTCCGATACTTTGATATTTTTGACTTTTATGACTGATATCATAGTGACGATTCATAAAAATGGTCGTGCGTCGGGCTCGCATATATCGCCGACGAAAAGACAGTGTTTCTACACCTCTGCCTACTCATTCGAGGAATCTTGTGGGCATGCGCAAAAAACGTAACGTAGGCAATATCCCACCTATCTATGAATTATATAATTTTAATCCTCACCTTTCAGTGTTTTGCGAGTCTACACAGAGGGTACAATTCCGCAATCATCGATCGTGCAAATCCGGCCTAAGCTGTTCTTGTGGGACTTAGAGCGAAGAGCTGGGAAAATAACAGGACTATCCGTCTTTGCAACAAAGGGACACAGGAATACAGGGCGCGACACTTGATCACGCGATTGGGGTTAGGTCTAATTTTGTACAGAGTGTTTTTTTTGTAACTATTTCTCAAATTATTAAAATTTTAGTCAGTTTGACAGTGTAGTTTGACAAATTAATTATATACACCCGATGCATAGTAAAGCAAATTCTTTCGGGCATTAAAGATTTTCTTCACATAGCGATGACTGGGTTTTAGACCTAAAATAAAATTTTAGTCATAAAACATTGGGACCTAGGTAATGTCTTGGCTTTGAAATTTTTGTTTGTACTAAAACCTAGGAAACAAACATATGACACAGATAGACAGTAGACATAAGCAACACTTGTAGTTATTACTTGCGCGTTGTCATCTCTACTGTGGATGGAGTCGCTGTTTTAGCAGTATCACGATTAAACTAATATTTTATGAATATTGATGATATAGATTATTGGATGCATGCTGAATCGGACTTATTCAGATGGTGACCATGTTCTTGGGTTCCGGGTCAACTTTTAAACGACATGAAATTTATAAACGACCACAAAGCTTCACGGGTGAGATCTACCACATGTCTCACTCAAATAATATTCAGTATTTTTTCTCTGCTCTTGGGGCTGTTTGCCACCATTCATGGCAAGTATATGTTTATACTAATTTGTCATCTAGTCGAAGAAAGATTTGACAAGATAATACCTTTACACTTTCAAAGTTTCCATGATAACGATATAGCTTAATGTTAAGTAGTATTAGTAGAAGTTAATAGTTTTATTGCTCTCTTTTAATTTGAATCATAGGTGCTGTACCTTTGATTCAAATTCTCGCTGGGAGTTCTATCGTGATTTGAATTGGAAATAATTATTTCATCTTATGCTACCGACCTCATAAATTTAGCTATATACAAACCATAATTAGCCAATGTGCTAAATATAAAAGAAACAAGGTTAACTTCATATCAATTTAAAATAATTGTATATAAACTTACTCTAGAATTCATCAGGCGTCCCTATTCGGATTTAAAACCGATATAAAGCTGAAAACAATACAATATCAGAAACCGGAACGACAATGTGAGTAAAAATTAAATAAAAGCCACGGAAAATGTGCAATAGATAGTATTTAATCTGATCGTCAGTGTATTATCCCCGAGTATTTTGAAGAGGTCTTTTGTTTCGAGGAGTATTGTTGCTCTCCCCAGATCTGTTGTGTGGAAAGTTGAGGCTGCGGCGGGCGATTGAGCCAAGTTTAACTGAAATCAGACAAGTTACATCGTATTTCTGGCGGCTTTTCACTTACAAGTTAGCTGATGCGTGACGCTGACGCGCCCCAAGTTTGTTCTTTATCCGCGAGACTTTAATTACGCCGAGCCGGCTGAATCAAAATGCTTCTCCCGCCACATCTCCTAATGGAGCTTTGTTTGTTGCTCGATGGATAGACTAATTAATAAGCTCCTTAATAATTTGAACCGTCATTTGACTAAGTAAATCCCTTATTGTATAGCAAAACAGTGACATTGTCTTGTCAATGTTGCAGTCAGCAAACAGATACGCTGTATTTAAGAGTCGTGGTGGCCGAGTGATTTCAATAATAGCAATTCCAAATTAAGATTGCATGTTCAAACCCTGGCAGTGTTTTTTTAACTTAAGTATTGTCTTTTAAACTGTCTTCTTTGAACTGAAACCTATATATTATAACACGGTAACGGTTAATTGTATGTGCAAAGGGCTGTTGATTGTTTATCGTTACTAGTAAGAGTTAGAGATCGTATAATATCTATATATATATAGGAGATCCCATTTTTGAACTGACTCATCACGAAATCTCAGGAACTGTAAGGCCGATTGACTTAAAATTTGGTAGAAGTATTCCTTACGCGGTGTAGAGGTCAGCTAAGAACGGATTTTACGAAACTCCACCCGCAAGGTGGAGTGCGGGGAGATCCCATTTGTGAACTCACTCATTAGGATATCTCAGGAACTATAAGGCCGATTGACTTGAAATTTGATAGGAGTATTCCTTACGCGGTGTAGAGGTCAGCTAAGAACGGATTTTGTGAAACTCCACTCGCAAGGTGGAGTGCGGGGAGATCTCATTTGTGAACTCACTCATAAGGATATCTCAGGAACTATAAGGCCAATTGACTTGAAATTTGGTAGGAGTATTCCTTACGCGATGTAGAGGTCAGCTAGGAACGGATTTTGTGAAACTCCATCTGCAAGGTGGAGTGCAAGGAGATCCTATTTGTGAACTTACTCATTAGGATATCTCAGGAACTATAAGGCCGATTGACTTGAAATTTGGTAGAAGTATTCCGTACGTGGTGTAGAGTTCAGCTAGGAACGGATTTTTTGAAACTCCACCCGCAAGGTGGAGTGCGGGGAGATCCCATTTGTGAGCTCACTCATTAGGATATCTCAGGAACTATAAGGCCGATTGACTTGAAATTTGGTAGGAGTATTCCTTACGAGGTGTAGAGGTCAGCTATGAACGGAGTTTTTGAAACTCCACCCGCTAGGTGGAGTGCGGGGAGATCCCATTTGTGAGCTCACTCATTAGGATATCTCAGGAACTATAAGGCCGATTGACTTGAAATTTGGTAGGAGTATTCCTTACGCAGTGCAGAGGTCAGCTAAAAACGCTCAAATATCAAACAATATTAATGAAAATCGGAAACCAAGACAATTCCAAATTCCTTTTCTCTTATTTAATAACGAAATATTCAAAGATTTGTAATGCACATATTTTTGTGCGTTTAAATCCCAAACGCTGGGTAAACCTTACGAGATAGATCAAACGAATGTACTACGGAGTAGTATATCTTCAAATGATCGATATAAAAGTCCGCGATTGTATTTAATTATCTCTAAAGGATATACCACTATAACCATTTTTATCTTTTACATTATTATTAGTATCAATATTGCACCCGTGCGAAGCCGGGGCGGGCAGCTAGTATATGTATAATTTGTTCCCGGCGTCATGTATTGTTACCGGGACGGGATATATTTACCGGGATATATTTACCAGCTTTATAGCTATCTAAGTTAAGTAGTATAAGTACTAACAAAGTTGTAATCACGAACGTTTGCACATGCTTATCAATCATTATAATATATGTTAATGTAAAACCAATATATGTATATATATATATATAGCCTAAAATATATCTCTGGCGGAAAATGGGTGTGTGGTTACTACCTATACACCTCTGCATACCCCTTCGGGGACCCTTGCGTGAGGATATATTTATTTATATGTAAACTAGTTGTCCCGCCCAGCTTCGCTTGGATGAAAAATTAAATTTCCTGAAACACGATCGCAGCGCCACCTATCGGGTCCAATTGCGAATCTAAACCATTCCCAGATCCCCTTGAACACACACAAAAAATTTCATCAAAATCGGTCCAGTCGTTTGAGAGAAGTTCAGTGACATACACACTCACAGAAGAATTATATATATAAAGATAATCTATGATAATAAGTATGTGCGTATAAAGTTGCAAAGTTCTCACAATACTCGCTATTTATGAGAAATCATCCCAAGTCGTTATAATTATTATAAGCGTGGCTGATAGTGGGCGGTGCTAATCGTCTGTCCATATACAATATAATGTTGTAGTGGTTAAATAGTTCCCAGCAATGGATGCATGATCAACCGTCAAACAAACCTTAACACAAAGATTGACAATAAATAAGCTCCGATGCCCTGTAAATTATTTTAGCCCATTAGCACGACGGAGCTGACACAAATTAATCACTGGAATGACAGCGGTGGGTGGCACTTGCCTGGTGCTCAGCCTCAAGAACCGGGAAAAACCTATCGACACAGTGTTCTTTTTTCAAAATTCACAATCAAAGGAAAGTTCAAAAGTGAGGGAACAACAATCAGTTATTACCTACCGACTTCAGTATAGCAATAAATTGGTCTTGCAAAAGTCACAATATTTGCATTCTGAGAATCATTCGTTGAAGTTCATCTGTCGTAGTTAATAGTTTGTTAAACGAAAAATAATTATCAAAATCGGTTCATAAGCCACGAAGTTATCCGCGAACACACATAAAATATATATTTCGCAGTCGAATTGAGAAACCTCCTCCTTTTTTGAAGCCGGTTAAAAAGTTATAAAATTAATCACTCGATGCTCAATAAATCAACTAAATTATTTTATGTTCCAGTCTCGGTAGTTCAATCAATAGTATTTTGAAAAATTTTATGTCCAAAGTAGCGTGCTCTCTGATTTATATAGATAGGAACAACTGTCTTTAGGTAAAGTTGAAGACAAATCACCGTAGCAATATGGCGACGTCGTGCGTCATCTGTCACCATCGCAACTGTCAAACTGGCCTGCTAAATCGATCACGCGCGAACTAATATCGAAGTTGAGCCGACGAGCTACCCCGGTCGTTCAACCAGTGGGTCGACAAGTCGCTACAAACTTTTTAGGTGCACCATCGGCGCACTACAGCACTTCGTTTTATTGCAAGTTTCTGTGCAAAGTTGACTGTCTCTCGTCTTTTTACACTCCTTGAGGAATCGACGTGATCTTTGAACGGTGTATCAGAACGCCAATTTTATTGGACAACTTATTCGAGTAACAATTTTCTTCTCAGTGAAAAAAATCCTGCAGCTTCAATACGATGGAATAGCAGACTGAATAAGAACATTTTTTATTTTTATTTTGACACTGTATCATTGAGATACTAGCTATTTACTAACCATTGAATGTAAATCTTTATAAAGTTTTCGACTCTCGTAAGCCTGGAAGGTTTATTCACGATGTTTTCCTACACCGTAAATCTCAAGAATTATATTTATTAATAAAATAATAAAGTGCAAGAAGAGGCAGAGGAAAACCACGTTCCAACTACCTGGATCAAATCGATCGGACGCTCAGGCACGGGAATGTCAAGAGTACTCAGTAAACCGACGAGCATGTATGAAGAGACTGATGAATGTGGACGAAGCGAAAGAAGTTTGTAAGTCTCTCTAGACTTCTCTCTAGAACTGGCGCTCTATACTCTCTGCCTACCCCGTTAGGGCGTGATGATATGATGATGATGAAATAATAAATTCAATAGTAAAATGATTGTGTTTCAATAGAGAAGAAATTATATTTGGCACAACAATACTAATCTTATCTTACTATAAGATTTGATGTTTAGGTCATACCCTGTACAAGAGGTGTTTATTGATATTATTATTTCATCCAGTAACACGACAAAGTACTTGTGTAAAGGTCTAGTGAATCTCGGGTTTCGTCGATGTTTGCCGAAGGGTATCCCGGGACAAACGAGTCCGGAGCCTACGATCCCGGGATCACGGCCACGTTTAGGGACAACAATAGCGATGGAGACACCCTGATACTACGATATATATTATCTTTGTTGACACCGCATCATGTAGGTCGTTTTTTGTTGCCAATTTTCTCATTGTTGTTGTGAAATAACTTTGCCACTGGGTTATAGTGCTGCTTTGTAAACGTAAAGGAGTTAATACTATGCATGTTAAGGCATACTCGAACGTAAATAAGCTATACGATATATTCGGCTTAGAAATAACTGCAAATTCCAAATCATTTATAATGAATATTATTTTATTTATATTTACCAGGGATATTATCTTAAACCAACCATTTTAATTGGTTAAATAAGAATATTGGGATTAATAACATTTATGGTACACTCAGTGGCACACAGTGTCAGCAGACACAGTAGAATATCCAATTAGATTCACAGACCTTAGTGTTCTCATTCTTGTTTGCTCAATCAATGTCTAGGTATTGGCGGGATCTTCCTATGTATCTACTTCCAAGCAAGTTTGCTTAATGAGTTACTAAATACGAGTTTCAACACTTTTTATTTTCAAAGACTAAGGTTTAAATAAATAGAATAACATGCACTCGTATATCATATAGTTTTAATTGGAACAAAATATTTGTAGAAAACTAAATGAGCATATTTGATTGAACGCATCTTATTTAAAGAGTTTTAAATGTTACATACAAATAAACCAAGGGCAGGTAAACTCAATATCATTTACGCGGATTCGCTCAAATAAGTGAGACGTGTTGGATTTTTCGCGTTCCCCTGAGAGGGTACTAAAGTCCTGTATTTATTGATCAATACCCCGTTTCATGTAATCCTGATTGAACCTCATATTGTATCGTACAATCTCAGCGGGTTCTGAGAATACGGCAACATTGATCCGATCACTTAGTGTTTACCGTGGGAGATTTGCAAACACCCTTTGTGTGCTGACACAATATGCTCCGCGTTTTATCACACTTGCACCTCTAGGAATACGGTTCATTTAATCTTTTATCAGTATGCGCTTATTGAAGCTATTCAATCAATAACAAAAGTTTAAAAATATACAGGTGGCGTGCCACATTGAAAGCGATTAGGTACCTATACTTACTTTCTCTTTAGTATTATTGTTTGTTTTTTCATATTCAGAAAAAAAAACCATCTAATTCAGCTATACAGAGTAAATTATTTACCTATGTACATACCTTAAACTAGCGTATTTTGAGTTCAATTTAACATCTATGGCAATGTTATTAGATGAAGAATGGCATGATTTTTTTTTGTTTGGACATTTAAGGTTGACAAAACAGATGTATATAATGGAAAAAGTTGGACAGATACTTACTTACGTCAAATTGAGGGAATAATCAACGGCGCTCGTAACTAGCGACTATGCAAGATGAAAATGATGAATGTGTATGAACCGCAAGCGGTCAGTAAGTATAGAGAAGCCGGCGCTCTACTCTCTGTCTTACCGTGAAGGATTTGGCGTGGTTATTATTTACCTATAATAATTATATATTATTAGACCTAACCTTATAGTATGTAAAAGTACCTAATGATTGCAGACGAATTCTTTTGCTATTGTACCCTTTGAACGTAGGCAGTGACGCACTTGACCCAATCGGATGAAATGTGCTGAGAGGGTCAATGTGACATCGAGGGCAGATACACCAAGTCAATTAATTTCTCGCTTGACGATGCTGAAGAGTGTCAATGTCGAACGAAACTCCCTGCTTTCATACCCGAGCCAAAAAAGATATTAAAAGTATGATTTCCTCTTTTTGTAATATTTAACTTCTCAACTTATGGGTCCCCGGGGCATGGGTGAGTTACAAAGATTCTTCGTATACTTAATGGCTGGGCCACTGGAGAACCCTCCAAAAATTCATTCATAAAAGATTTTCGTATTATTCCGCAATGTATTCACAAAGTTATGTGCCAGGAACGAATGAAAGAATATTATATGTTTGTAAAGAAAAATTGTATTCTGCGTGTTGTAGATCAAAACAGCGGTCTTCTCCCTTGAGCCGGGGAAATATTAAAATATCTGTCTTTGGGGGTCGAGAACACGGGATGTAAGAAAAGATGAGGCGGGCTCAATTTTGTCGATTCGATGTCCCCAATTCGTTTGCTGAATTCTTAATGGCGCCGTGGGGTCGGCTTCGTTTCGTAATCGCGACGCTTTCCAATTTAATCCGAGTTTTGCTACGCTCCAGAGTGTGTAACTGGTAACAAGAATTTAATTCTGTTGGACGCATGAACGACTCTCTTACTAATTAAAAAGAATTGTGGATAATTGATCAATTAGGATACCTTTCGTGGCTCTCTGCTGTTCTTTACAATACATCTCAGTTTATTTCAATTTTACTTTGTTTTAATTAATCGCTTAGCTAACTTACTAATAACTAGGTATTCGTTTTAAATGGAATCATATACGGTTTAGTAACAGAATAGTGTCGATATACAGGTACGAACCCCACTCTGTATCAATATTCACGCTACATCTTGTACCATACGAAATTAAAAACAGAAACAGATCACAATCTGCCTAATTGGCGCTAAGCAATAGCTCTTTAAGTGGGTGATATTATCCCTCTATGTTTGAAAACCCTTGTGGAAAGGCTAGACGATATAGTTAATCAATATAACTTCAGTTCAAAATGCTGACGTATTCACGGACAAGCCTATATCTGTATGAAAAGAAAACTTGCGGATGTAACTATCATAATGTGACCGTAATTGTAAGATGGTAAGGTATTTGATTTTTGCTAGTATTTCTTCAGTTGTGTTCGTTAATGAGTGAAATTAGCATTCGAAGTGAAATCTGGCACACAATTAACAACTACCGACATACATACGTACACATTGTTGGAACTAAATCTATCGTACACTTTCTACACAACAGTATGTAATAAGCTTTGAATTTGGAAGGTATGTTAGTCAAGTTTGGAATTATATTGTATTGCGTGACGGTAATTTTCATACATCTGCTTATTTTAAGTATGATTAGAAAATTATATAATTGAGTAGACGAATGAAAAAATTATATACAGTTATTATATTATTGTGTTATGATAATACGGTGTCATTATACAACTGCAACGGTTTCTAGGTCGAAAGAAAACAATACACGTATTTTTCCATGTCTAACAGAGATAAGGAACTTCAATAGATGGTTGCATTCGTATTAATATTATTTATATAAATAGAATAGCTACGTGTATAGGTGTTGCGATTCAATGCACGTACAATTTTTATTCATTGTTAAATTCTACTGAAATAAAACATACTCTATTTGTTAATCCCGCTAATATTCTATATCTGTGCCAAATTTTATGCAATTTCGATCAGCTGTTCTGGCGTGATTGAGGAACAAACATCCTCTCACACTTTGACATTCACAGTATTAGTAGGCTTATACTATGCATCAAGAAGCTATTTAGTTCCGGAAAGTTTATAAGCGGTTGCTACTTTACTATTTTTTTTGCCATGTTACGTATATTGCAGACCGTAGACTACCCTACAGATATGCGCCGCCTTCGATATTAAAATCCCAGATAATAAATAAATCCCAGGCCTCAAAAACATGTGAATACGATAGCCGAATGAGGGTACACACGCATTATGCACCCTATCTCTTTGACGTGTTATTATTTTATTTTTAAACGAGTCATATTTCGAAGACCATACCACACTGTTCTTTAACATTAAGTATTATTATCCCTTCCTCCCTCATCCTTCGAGATTAATCACACCACGAGCTTCACCTAAGTGAAGTAATATAGAGAGGAAACCTGCATACGTTTGAGGAGAAATTCTAAGTTGTATGTGTGCGATAGAGTCGATCTCTCATAATGGCATGCGCGTTCCTATTTGGGGACTCTTTTGAGAAGGCGTGAATATCTATCGCGACCTCAAACTTCAAGCGACCACACTGCCGTCTGGATACTGACATAACTCTACGGTTGATTCGCTTAAATTGTTATCAATTTTAATGTCGCTCATTTGATGCCGAACTTACAATGTGCGTAAAGTACGTAGAGTAGAGCACTTAAAATTTAGAGAAAACACAATTAGTATTTCATTTGGAAGTGCGCGAAGATTACAAGACGAGTGGGAGCGCTTGCTACTATTTATTGCGGTTGTAAGCGGAGATTTATACAACCACATGTTGTGTTCCTATGTGTGCCGAGCCGAATGGGTGTCTCGCGTGTCTGAATAGCACGGATCGAACAATTGAAAAACACACGGAAGCGCTGATTTCACTAATGTTTCATGTAACTCTACACTAATGTAATCGCACTAGTTCCATTTCATACCTCTCAGTTTATTTTTCTAGTGAATTGCTCCGAACGAAGCTTTGGTTAGTTAATTAATATTTCAGACTACGTGAAATCTTCACGTATTGTCGAATCTGATTCTTAGCGGAAAGAACAACGAATTGTGCGACATAGTATGCTTCATCTATTAATAATGCAAAACTACCCTTTTATCAAGTAGATATGTCTGAGATAAGCACTGATTGGGAGTAAAAATTACTTTCAGTGGAATACCTCGACACGGCTAATTGGTCTTACGATTACAGAATCTCGGGTTTTCAAATATGTAAATCCAGAATAGATTTAAAATACAGGTGTGTAAGGTTCATATTGCAATGAGAGCGTGGTAAAAATAAAGGCTCCTCGAGTGGCATCCGCCCTTTTTCCACGTGCTCGTTGTCGGTGTAATTGATCGTCGCTGCCGCTGCGAGATAATTCCGCCGTGACGTGATCCGCATTGTTGTGACCGTTTTATTACGTTCTTACTGCTTCCGAGATGCAAGGGAAATGTTAAACAGACGTTCGTTAATTAGATGAATTATGACTCAATGTATATCATTCATGATGTCACCTGCTACCCCAGATCATTGGATTTGGTGCTCTTTACCTATGCTAATATTATAAATACGTAGAATTTGTTTTTTTGAACGCGGAACTCAGGAACTAGATTAATACGATTTAAAAATAGTGCAATTGCTAGGCTGTATCATCATGCTACCCAAGGGAGCGAATAATTAAATTTAACATGGATGTAAACGAGGGCGCAGCTATTAGCTTATAAAAAGTATTATGCGCACGCGACGCATTCTTCGTGGAATTTGATTAAACTGTGTCTATCATATGGATAACGTAATAATTGTGCCATTATGTCATCGTACTTTTTTCGGAGGCGACCAATTCGTGTTAAAACTTTATATTCGTGTTTGTATTACTCACATGATAAAAATCAGTCTGAACAGCCAGCTTCTAAACAGATTTTGATTCTTCTACGATTTTTTGTCTATTAAATAGATATATATAATTGCATACTTGTGCCTCACTTACTCCTACAAGGCTGATCCAATTAAACTTCAGATCAAGTCAGTTCGCATTTTTGTAAGATCAAATCCTAAATTTGATTTTGGAACACTTCAAGTATTCGATGGTTGAATTTGATGTCAAATCATCATCTCAATCTCAATCAGCATCATCAAATCTTTAGCTTTGGTTTCGGGTTCCTACGGTGGGAAAGACGCCATATCGGTTTCATTATAAACATGAGGATTAAGGCTTAAAAAGGCTGGGAATGATTAACTAATAATTTTGTCAGCTCTAGTCTTTTTATATTATTGAGAAGGTGTTTTCTTTTGCTTGTTTGCTTGCGGTCTCAGGAGTATGGTATGGTGCTAATTCCCGAGAGATTGGAAAATAACAATTTGACGGTCGCGGCTGCTTTACATATATTTGCAACATGCTTAAAGGCCCGAAAGATTTTTTAATTTTTTTAAGAAAAAACTTTATACTATTCCAAAAAAGACTACATTAATTTCAGTGAAACCACGGTCCGTAGCTAGTACCTATATAATATAAAAATGCGCTGTTATTTAATTACCTTATGAAAAGTTTTATCAGGGACAGTACCTACGGATGAAATAAATCAACTGTCATAAAAAGTCATCAACAAAACGACCGGTGAAATGATTTAATAGCGAGTGGTAATCACGCGTATCCATCAATCATTTCGGGATCGCTAGCTTATCCCTTTGAGGCTTCCCTTATTTGGGTAACATGAAATGGAATAATTGTCTTTGAATACAAACTTGTGCCGATTGAATTAATTCTATCGCCCGGCACAAATGTAAAGTTTAACGTCGTATCAGTGACCTTCTTGGTCTTTTGTTACCTTGATGAATGTAGGTACAATGTTCTTTGAGTATGAATGGTTTCCCTTTGACTTGTTCACGTAAACACTCCAACAACACTAAAACTCGTCAAGCCAGCTACATTACTTGAATGTGTGGTTACCACGTAGGCCTTTTGCTTTGAAGAAGGTTTACTGTAATTTTCTATTGAACACAAGTTGGCATATTAAAAGGTACAATAATGTTAGGTGTATACACATGTAACTTGTTAGCGTCGTAGAGAATCCGGTCGATTTAAGTGGTCGTATGATGAGGAGTCGACCTGAGTTTTCTGACCAGTTGGAAAACTTTGTGAATATATTCTTTTTGGTATCAAACATCATAAAGAAGTGTATAGGCTGTGTAGGTAGTAATTCAATTACTCATTGAAGTCTCATAATGGGCTAGGCATACGTGCGGTACGATGTGGTCATTCCAGAGACACTGGGCCTCTGTAATGGGAAAATAGTGCAATATTGAGACCCTAAAGACGGCTTAATTACTTCTTACTATCAAGTGGATTTTCTTTGCCACCTTTTTCGAATAAAAAAAACTTATTACGTGTTAATGTGGCTTAATTAAATGTTTAAATATTCCGGCGTATTTTTTAAAAGTCTGCCGTTGTATGGGCCTAGGTATGCGATGCGAGGTCGTGTGGTTTTCATGAATTATTACCACAGAAGGTTTGGCCGAGATAAAATTAAATTTACCAAACGGTCGACCGTCGGAATTACACTCGCTAAATTACCGGTCATTGTGAAACCACCCCATAGCTGTTATCTCGATTATTCCCGTTGACGATCCCGATGCCAAATATTTATATTGATTTGCGTTTCAATTTAAACAAACTGCCGGAATTTATTGCTTTGTCATGTTCCATTTTAAGTATGAATGGGTATTATTTAGCTGTAAAGGGTGCTTTTTTTCTAAATATACGCAATATAAACAATGGGATGTTATTAGAATATCTAGTTTTTTTAACCCAGCCTAATTACGTAGACGCGGCTAACCCTGGGCTAGTCGAATAAACTCTTGCACAATTCATATTTGAGACTGCTCGCCTCAGTTCACATCAGCGTGCCAGTTGAAGGCTCGTGCCCAACTTTGGAACAGTAGTCATTATAATAATGGGTTACACATAAAGTAAATTGGGGGAAGTTTATCCGATTGTGAGTGTCTGTGTAATAACCGTCAATTCTGTGTGCAACCCCTGTAATTGCTTCCTAGGTATGAAAGATTGTGTCTTATTCGATTATGACGTATCGAGTGAAAGTTTCATGGGCAAACATTATATTTAAGACGCGTAGGAAAAGTTTATATTGGGAAAAATAAGTTTCACTCCCAAAAGAATTATTTCGATTGGTGATAAGAGGAGTTAAGCTTTCCATTTTATTTGTTGGATTAACAAGTATCCTTTGAACATTTCCAGTGTTGCTCGCACGAGGGAGTTATTATTTACGAGTATGACACCTGCGACGGAGAGTGGAAAGTTTTCTACAAGTCTCTCTCAGTGTTGCCAGCGCGGGGTAATGGGGGAGAATAAGTCTACGTTCCTCGCGCCTAATTTGGCAACCCGACGCGCGGAATTTATAGGGGTGGGGCCTCCAGCTTGAAATATTCGAAGGCTCCACTCGGCCGTGAGTTATGAATGAATCCCGTTAAAGAACCCGGAAAATTTCTAACGGCAGACCGAACCGTTTCAGTTAGGCGTGGGGTCGCCGAGCTTGTGTTTGGTTAGTTGGGTAGTTGTTTTAAATGTGCGAATGTTGCTCTATTGAAATATAGTGTTAAATTTTTTTATGAATATTCTATATTGTTGAACATCTCCTCTCCTTTATCTTCTGTATCTTATTTTTATATATCTGCCTTTCTAAAACAGTCCTTAAAAGGGCAGAAATGTAATATCTTCATATTTTTGCCCGAGACATATTTTAGGTGCCATCGTGACAGACGTCGCCGTCGCCGCTTCTCAATGACGACAATATACATTTGTACGTCTTTGAAATTATTTTTAAACGTTTCCAGGCATTTCTTGTAATTTTGCTTCATCGTAATGCTCGTAATGTTACTGTTCTTAGCTTCAGAACAACTCATTGGAACATTCATCAGAACACAGGAATTTGAACTAGGAATCTTTAAACCTTATCCACTCTATCACCATTGCTTTTTTGCGTTACATACATGCATATCATCACGCCGCGTCCCTAACGGGGTAGGCGGAGATTATAGGGTGCCAGTTCTCTGTCTCTTCATACATGCTCGTCCTTTTTGAGTACTATTGACTTTTTTGCGTTATTGTTAATATATAATAATAATGATATATCCTCACGCCTTCCCACAAGGGTCTCCGAAGGGGTAGGCAGAGGTGTATGGGTAATACCCACACACCCACTTTCAGCCAGAGGTATATTCGGTGCTAACGTGAATTAACGTAACGTAACGTGTTAATATATCCGAAAATATATATATTTACCCCTTCCCACAAGGGTGCCCGAAGGGGTAGGTGTGTAGTAGGTTAGGTAGGTGTGTAGGTAACACACCCGCTTGCCACCGGAGATATATCTTAGGTGCGAACATAACAAATGGCGAGCCCATCGCCGTTACTCAAGCACGGCTCTCTTTGAATTTCTTCTCAGACGTATGGAGGTTTCCTCTCATAGGTTTTCCTTCACCGTTAAGCTCGTGGTGTGACTAATCACTGTACTTAAATTCAGAAAATCACTTTAATACAATCGGGATTCGAACTTGCAACCTTTGTCTTGCCAACTCGAACTACTCGGCTACTACGGCGTTATTGTTATTAATATAATAATGCCTAGCAAGTTGATGATAGTCGATAATTCCCACAAACATCTCAATACCTACGCATAACTGAGTAAATATATTATTAAGGCAAGTTTTCGCCCAACTTGGTAAACTAATTGGAATAGTTCTATCCCATTAACGACGTTAACAATATTTTACCTTTAAAACTTATACCTACTTCGTGCTAAGAACACTTGCGTATTGATCAATTACAACCCATCTGTAAGCAATTTGTACCAAATGATTCAGAGGAGAACAAGAAGGAATACCGTTTTAATGGTCACTACAACGCAGTTAACGGTCTCATGGAGGCTTGATCTGCATTCAAATCTGCTTGATTTATGCGAAGCGTCCGTTTCAGCAGACTCATGCATTTGCGTATTGTTTTTCCAACTTGTCGTAAAATAAATGCAATGTCAAAACATTTATAAGATAATTGTCATTAGTCACTAAATGAGTTTTGATGTTAACTTATATATTTCTTTACGAGTGCTGGGCTTGTCTTAATTCGTTTTATAGCGTTTTAATATCACAAGTGCTAGTTAACACAGACAGGCAAAAAAAAGATCCTGAAAAGTTAAAGGTATTATTATAGGTATTATGAATCACCTCAAAACTCACAATATAATAAATGAATGCATACTCCTTTTATTCTTGTTGAATATGCTCTCGGAATGGAATAAAAACAGTCGAGTGTCGGCTCTAGCCACTTTAAAAGTTGCGATATTGTATCACCCAATAGTTGAATTACGCATTGTGGTCATACGCTTGTTCCATTTTACTTTTACTGTGAAACTTCAAATTGAATTTCCAGTTGTATGAATATTATAAAAGCTCCCCGCCGTTGACTTCAAAATACCTGTTTGCTATACCAGCCTGTATACGTACCAGCGACCCGCCAAATTTGCAATACAAACATGTGGTCCACTTTAACGAAAAGTTTTAACAAATAATTTTCACTGAAATTATTTACTGGTGAGTGGCTATCGTTGGCAACTAGGTACAACTGACCCGTCGATAGCTCTTATATATAGGTACAGAGAGGAGTGGTTAGCTTAGCAGGTCCAATTCTGAATGGGTGATCTGTTACGCCTTATGTCTCTTGAGAAAAAGATATGAAGAATATGAAGACATTCATACATACATACATACATACATACATATATAATCACGCCTCTTTCCCGTAGGGGTAGGCAGAGACCACTTCTTTCCACTTGCTATGATTCTTACATACTTCTTTCGCTTCGTCCACTTTCATTATTCTCTTCATACATGCTCTTCGGTTTAGGGTACTCTTGACCTGACCGTTTTTCAAGACGTCCCTAATTTGGTCTAGAAATGTCCGTCTAGGTCTACCCCTTCTAACACTTTCATTCACACTCGCCTTATTCACTTTTTTCGTCAATCGTTCTTCATTCATTCTCTCGACATGGCCAAACCATCTCAGCATACCTTTCTCAATTTTTGTCACTACATCTTCTTTCAGACCACAACGTTTCCTTATCTCACTATTTCTTATGCTGTCACTCAGTTTAACAGACATTCATGTTGAGATAATATCTCGTTTTCCTCAATTAACCATAAAATACCCCATAAATATCCCTTATTTTCACTCAATATGTCATAGAGTTCAATTTGCGTAGTCGAGCAAAGTGAGATGTTAGTGAGTAAATGAGTCTTTAAAAGAAGTGCCTTGAGTGTCCCTAGTTACATTACGAATGCTCCCTTTGAAACAACGTTACAAAGATTATCTGTAAGAAATCAAGTCACGTATTGGGTTTGCAACGAGGTACTTTTTGCGATTGGTTGCAGATCCATCGAAGATATATATAAGAGGACGGGAATAGACTGAGTGGAATCGTTCAACTAAAGGACACGGAAAGCATACACGTGACAATATCTTTGCCTACCCACAAGATTTCTCCAACAAATAGACGAAGGGATAGTATTCCAATTTCCATATTAGGAGATTGTCTTCTATGGAAAAAACATCAAAAAACGATAATAAGAAATACGGATATAAGAAACTAGCACTTTTAAATATATACATTAATATCTTACTCCCTCAAGCTTAGTAGTCCCGAGCATTGATCACCAGACCAGATGGCTGTCCAAATATAAAAATATTTATAACATGATATTTGTGGGACGAGATACTTTGGGAGAGGTTTCATTTGTACACTTCATACTATAAACAATAGACTCAAACAAAACAAATCATTGTGCCATTTGATTCCAAAGAGGTGAAGGTTGCTAACAAAAACCTCATGTCGTTCGGTAATTGATGACATAACACAGTGAAATGCAACAGCTATTAACTCGTCGTACAACGCAATAAATAATGACAAAAATGTCGTCAAAAACTGTAGTGACTCACGCCAGAGTGCATGGTTGGGGCAAACCCGTGCATTAATTACCCAAACATCAACCAGGGAGGTGTCCACACCCAGCAGGGTTGCACCATCAATAAAACAAACTACATTGCAGCGTGGCTCTACCTAATTTTCATACTAAACGAGCAGTTGCATTATTAAAATGTGTTCTGACGTGACAACCCTCTCTCGACCTCAGCGAACATTTAAACTCGACTCACTAACTGAGCTGTTAACTATTTAAGGTGTTGCCTCTAGTTTACCAGGTCGTTTGGTTACATAGCTATTTGGAAATGAAAGCTCTAATTACCTTGTGAAAACCTCACGCCTTCCTACAAGGGTCCCCGAAGGGGTAGGCAGAGGTGTATAGGTAATACCCACACACCCACTTTCCGCGATGGCGAGTCCATCGCCGTTACTCAAGCGACTATAGGTACATACGCCTTTGAATTTCTTCTCACACGTATGCAGGTTTCCTCTCGATGTTTTCCTTCACCGCCGTAAAGCACGCGGTGTGACTAATCACTGTACTTAAGTTCAGAAAAACTCATTGGTACAGTCGGGATTAGGACTTGCGATCTTTGTGTCGCAGGCAACTGCTCGAACCACTCGGCCACCATGGCTAAGCGGCTTCGATTTTATATCGAATTGTTATTTCAAAGTTATTAGTTTTCTTATCTATGTATATGTTGTATTCAAGTAACAGTGATTTAATTAATTTAAATGTATTGTGTGTCTTTATAATGTTCTATAGAGCTGTGACTAATACTGTTATTTTCCAAGGCTGAATTTAGTTACAATAACCGATTACGATTATGGAACGTTCGTGTAGTACAGCTGTCGTAGGTTATACTGAATGTATGCAACAGATATTTTACTGAGAGAATAGCTGTAAGCAGCATAAGGGACGAAAAGGATTCGTAAACTCTGGCAAATCTATTTTTGAAGGATATATTCATCACATTACCTCATACCTCATATAACTAATTTCACCCACACATCGCCATTGAACTGCGATTGAATATATGGATTTTAGTCCATACATAGATACGCTATACGCTCTTGGGGTAGTAGAGAAATTGAATAGACCGCCAGTTCTTTTCAGAGTTACAGATCTCTTATTTATTAATTATCTATATAAATAAAAATTAATCACTAAATGTGTTGCTAAGCGCAAATACTCTTTAGTGGCTGAACCGATTTGGATGATTATATTTTTTTGTGTTTGATGAAGTCTGAGGAAGGTTCTTATGGAGAGAAAAAAATTAAAAAGTACGAGGAAACAAGTAAATACAACAATTTTCTTGACTTTTTGGGGTACGAAGTTCGCTGGGTTTTTAAGTATAAGTCTTTTTATACCTACTTATTTTCCCGCACTAGCGTAGTGCGCTGGTATTAAGACCCTACTTAAAACTTCAGTACAACTTACCAAGTAAACAATACATTGTCTTCTTGCATTTTCTGTGACGACCGGGGAGTTTGAAACAACTGCCTTTACCGGTAACATGTTTGCGCCATCCATCTAGCAGCTAAACTCGAAGTGGGGAGCAGGTGTCAAAACTAAGAGACGTTAGGCTAATGCATGCAGATTGCATCTTTCGCTACTTCAGTGTCGGTACATTGGTGCACTGAAATTGCGCCGGTCGCTTCCAGTATGTTCGTGTACATTGTTTGTTAGTCGACCGGAGTACTGTACCTACATAGCCACGTTGTTGTAATTTCACTGCATTAGCCTTACATTAAATGCTCAGAGGCTGCATACATTAAATATTATCTTTCATAATATGTACTTCGTAGTGTTTTGCACACTAACTTGCAGAAAATTTCAGGTTATTCCGAGGTGAGGTAATATAAAGCGAATAATGTTCGCATGCATGTTTAAGTATTCATACTAATAAATGTACATTATAAACATAAAATAAGTTTATCTACAAAAAAAATGTTTGCTGCCGGTGGAGATCGAACCCGCAAGTGCAATTCATGTAAATATTTCTGAACGTTATATATTTTATATTTAAAATCATGTTTCATGTAAATACAATATTGATTTGTAACATGAGAATATCTAATACGACGTTTTTGATAAAACTACTAATTCTTTGGGAATAATATAACCTTCTAACTTCTCTCTATTGAACGAATGACCGCTAACACTCGCACTTAGTTACCAATATTATTTGAGTTACGATACCGTACGGTTGCTTAAAAATCTAAATATAAGAATTTCGAGGAATCTTAAAACAAATGACGAAACATTTTATTGTGTATATCGAGTCAACATACAAATTTACGCTTGAATTTCGAAGCAGAAACTCAAAGGGTCTCAATATTGAACTTTCAAAGGGTTTTTATGTTAACGTAACACATCAGACGGAACATCATCTCGATTGGAGTATCTCTTTCTTAAATATTAATCCGAGCGGCAAAGCTCTCTGAGACACTTTCGAGAGTAGGAAGGGACATTGCGATGCTTATTTCAAACAAAGGAGTTGGTCGAAGCGTGCCGTAGTAACCCTCAATGGAGAGCGTAAATGGCAGAAAGAAGGTCGTTCATAAATTAACATTTTCAATTTCCTTGAATCATGGCGGCCTATAATTCATAAAACTGTCTTTGTTTCTAGCGTGTTATCCATCATGGGAATCTTTTTGGCTATTTTAATGACTGCTAATGACAATGGAAACCTTAAGGTATTAATTTGTACTGGATAAGCTGTAGGCATAACTAATGTAGTAGTTGGTTGTAGTTCAAATTTGTTTCAATAATGAGAACGATCTCGATACTGCAAGAACTTAGCGCTTAATATACTACTAACCTTGTCAAGAAAGGGTAATTTTATTTAACAATGATTCTATCATTGGTAGTATTATAAGCTAACTCAACACAATATGCATATCGAAAAACAGTCGAGATAAAATGCCCGCTTAGTGCAATTGCTTTCACATAAGTTTAGCGCTGCGCGACATACATAGGCGTATCGTGTACCATACTTACGCGGTTGTCCGCTCTATGGCACAGCGCTCAAGTTACGTGACGCCAATAAACCATAAATATATGTTTAGCGCAAATTCTATGACTTTATTGTAGGATAGTTTATTTGAATTTATCTTACATTTAAAATCAGTTACTTAATCAACCGGCAGGTAAACTTGCCACACATGGTGTCCTATCGTGTGACGTGCTAGCAATTTATCTCCAGATAAATCCAACCACGCGTAGGACAGCTGTCAGATGGCTTGCCGGCGCCGTCTCGTCTCGCCTCAAACTCGGATATTAGTCGAGGGTAAATTGGAATATTTCTAACATAAATAAAACGATAATTAATGTTCAAACAAACTGAGGTGAAGGGATGAATTTTGACAACTTGTCTTCGTGTTGATGCTCCGTTTTGTTTGAGAACGTCAGGCGCTTGATGTTGTTGTCTTTACGGTTATTGTTAAATAACTTCCATTCATATTTCGATTTAACGTGGATTAAATGTATGGTATCGACGCATTGTAATGGAATTATATCGTAATTCAGTGTCATGTACACTTCAATATATTTAAAATAATTTCTGTAGGCAATATAAAAATATTGAACACCAAAAAATGCTGCGCTGGAGATAATTACAGTATGTACCTGGTGTTCATTACCCTGTCCACGAGGATCCTCGATTTTAGTACTAACTCATAAACTTATGTATATATTATTAACTACTATTTATTATGGTAATGTAATGCAACTATAAATCAAACAATACTTAACTAAAATAATTATTGCATTGTGGCATTCTCGCATCCTAAGATCACAAGAGCAATTGACTAATTCACAGTCTTATATACCTATGAAAAGTATGAGATGTTATACCCATGAACATTCAATCCAAAAGGGGTCGAGTGGGTGGTAAAAATGTCTGCTGACTCATAATAGAGAGTGGTCCTCGTCTATATAGCTTATTTGTTCGAAGTTGCAGTTGTAGTTCGAAGTTGCAGGATGTTTCAGTTGCTTCGCGAGCAGGAGTCGATTGATTTAAGTGCGCCTGAAAAACGTCTCTTAGGCAGGACTGTACATACTTTTCAATTTCTCCCTGAACGTATGCAGGTTTACCCACGACGTTTTACTTCACCGTAAAGACCACGATTTGACAAATAACTGCTACTTACTTTTATTAAACCTCATTGGTTATTATGGTTTCTATCTTGTTATGTTGACTTAGGTTTGTAAGTATAGAGTCTAGGTACTCTACCCTCTCTGCCTACCTAGTGAGGGACTCGGCGTGATTATATGTATGTATGTTACATAGACCGCTCGGCCGCCCCCGGCGGAACGAATTACCCGATACATATTTTAATAATAGTAATAATACCTTGGGATAATTCCATACAAATTTGACTTAGTCCCAAATTAAGCATAGCTTGTGTTAGGCTAACTAGACAACGATATATTTACTTATATAGACAGATATATACATAAATACATAGGAGATCCAAGACTAAGGTATACAAATACTTGTGTTCATCACACAAATATCTGCGGCTCAAGATTCGCAGTCCCCTTAACCACTAGACCAGACGGCCGTCAAATTATTTAATTTGCCCAATTTGAGATGGCGCAAATATATTAATTAAATGGAACCGTTGGGTATTGTTAGTTGTATCATTTGCACAAAGGACGGCACGGAGGCTGCAGGCCGGGCGTTGCAATTTGTCCCGGGACAAATCCAGCCGCAGACAGATGTCGTCTGTAGCGTACTTAGTCAACATCCAGCTTTTTATCGCTTGACATTTTGTTTATCCCCTTGGTATTTCCAAATAAAGTATACACAATTTCCTTATTTCAAGTTTCTTCAAGGTTATTCAAGTGGGAGTTCTAACCAATTCACCAATCAATTGGTTAGAAGTCGCCCTCGGTCACGGGGAGTTGAAAAAGAAGAGGGAGGACTTCACCCGGGACTGGGACCTAGACTTTCTCATATCATTTCCTAGTTTATAAGTATATTTTTATGGCGACGTTTTAGAAAAGCCTTAATTGTTTCTATATGGGCTTTTGTTTTCTCTACCCGCCCCTAAGATTCTGTAATGTCCCGCAATTTTTTCTAATGGGAAGGAACAAATTTTATAAATAACTAGCTGTCCCGCCCAGCTTTGCTCGGGTGAAAAAGTTAAATTGCCCGTAACACGATCGCAGCGCCACCTATCGGGTCCAATTGTAAATCTAAACCATTCTCGAATCCACCTTAAGACACACAGAAAGGGATAGCTTCGCACGGGTGAAAAAGTTAAAATTCCTAAAACTCGTCGCAGCGCCACCTATCGGGTCCAATTTAATATAGCCTATGTTACTCGGGGATAATGTAGCTTTCCAAAGGTGAAAGAATTTTTGAAATCGGTCCAGTAGTTTCGGAGCCTATTCATAACAAACAAACAAACAAATCTTTCCTCTTTATAATATTAGTATAGACAAATTTCAGAAGATGTCTTTAGCTCCCGAAATGGGAGTTGGCGAGTCCGTCTAAACATCTTTGTATTTCTTCTTAGACGTATCCAGGTTTTCTTATAATGTTTTCCACCATCGTACACTTTAGTAGTTAATTATTATACTTTTAAGGATTATACTACCTTTGAGATAAATATGGGCTTGTGACTAAACATGTATTTTCTCTTTTGCAGGTACGCACACATTCCATCTTTGTTCAGTGCTCGTTTGCGGTATGTTATTGGAACATTAATATCAACGCAAACACCATCTGAATTCGTCATGTCGGTCTCGGAAATAGCTTTACGATCATTTTCTAACACTTCAAAGGACGTCATTAAATGTCGAGTGCCACACATATACATTTCGTTTTCCGAGCCGTGTTTCGCTTTTGGGCGCCACCTGGTAACTGTCAACATGAAACTGCCAATTTCAATTCGACGCTGCCTAATTGGGCGACAGCTGGCTCCAAATATAAATAAATATTTATGCTCCAGTTCAGTAATCCAGCAATGGTATATACTGCCGGGAAAATACTCAAAATATAATTTGGCTGTACTAATATTTGTAACAAACATTTATGTCGTGGTAATAGGCTTAAGTAGTCATCTTCAACATCAAGACTGCACGTTTGAGCCCTAGTATCTGTACCAATAAATTTATAATATATCCTCACGCCTTCCCACAAGGGTCCCCGAAGGTGTAGGCAGAGGTGTATAGGTAATACCCACACACCCACTTTCCGCCAGAGGTATATTAGGTGCAAACGTGACAGATGGCGAGTCCGTCGCCGTTACTCAAGCACGGCTATACATACGCCTTTGAATTTCAGCAGCAGCAGCAGGTTTCTTCTAGATGTTTTCCTTCACCGTAAAAGCTCGTGGTGTGACTAATTACTGTACTTAAGTTCAGAAAAACTCATTGGTACAGTCGGGATTCGAACTTGCGATCTTTGTGTCGCAGGCAACTGCTCGAACCACTCGGCCCCCAATAAATTTACTGAACTAAATTGAGAAGAAAGTTAATGACGTATGTGTCGTTCCTGAGTAACAGGTTTGTGAATACCAACTGTTACATCGACATCTAAATATATCTCCGGGGAAAAGATGATGTTAATATACACCTGTCTATACTTTAGGTACCCTTCTGAGTAGACGTGAATGAATATGCAAATATTTTTTGAAGGGCAATTTGTGATAACTTCTTTTAAAATACATACAGCGCCATCATAAGCATGGGTTTTACGACGACCAGTATTCGTATTTTTTTTCCTGCTAGACTCACCACTCTCTTTAAGTATTATACGAAGAAACTCGTAAGTTATAGCCCGCCCCACTGTAATCCACTAAACATTCCATCAATTAGACCGTATGGGTAGCGTGATATTTAACATTGGTCTGGCTACGACTACTTTCCCTTCCGATGTATTGCGACCAACGCTCGTAAAATAAGGGGTGGTATTCTCAAGTCATGAATACGTTAGCTTGTTGGGGCGGGTCGCTTTAATAGTTAAATACGTGAGTCAGAGAGAAAGGGGTTTACATTTTTTAGCCCCCCTCTATACAGGTACCCCTTGCGGGTTTCCTTTTACTTAATTTCAATAAATTCGTGTCGCAAAAAACGCAATTTTTTATTACATAGTTATACAAGACAAAAAAAAATTTTACGTATTTATAACATTTCTCAGCTGTTTGGCGAAACAAAGCGAAACCTTTGGTTATATCTGAAAATAAATATAATTACATTTTTGTAGCCTATTGATCGATCTCAGAGAAGGGGTATAATAAGCCTTCTAAGCCTAAAAAAATTATAAATGAGGTTTTAATAGATTCTATTATTATTTCGGAAAACATGTATACATTAAAACAACTTGAAAAAATATATGACTTAATTCCACTCAAAATCATGTTTGAAGATGAAACTTGATTATAATTATTAATGCTTAACAAGAAAAGTGCTGACTCACTTTTGGACCCAGAAAAGGAAGACTGAAATTTTACAAAGACTCCCTTAATGATGAATGCAAGAATATGTCAAAATTCTACCAATGAGGGGTATAACAGGGAGATTACGTTTTGGTGGAATTGTGTAGCATATTTTGTAGTCTGTCCGAACGAAGCCGCAAGCGAAAGGTAGTATACAAACATAATGGACTTAATTTGTAACCATTACTAACAAGGATTTCAGCATTATTGTGAGGTATTCAAAGTAACCCTTGTGGTTTCTATTTAGTACAGGAATTCCAGTTAGAGGTACATAACCTTTATGCTGCGGGGATAGGCATGTGTGCCCAGACATATCCTTATACATTCCGGTGCTCATATATAATATGCTAACGCAGCGATGAATGCCCCGTACAGTGCAGATCCTCTTGGCAGTTTCTATAGACATCTTGGGAAAACCCTTACCATCCGCATGTTCTATTAACTTTCATACAATATCTCAGAAGTTACGATATGGTTCAGATTCTGATATAAATTCTGAATAGGGTTTCGAGTTTGTATTACTTTGACTGTAATGATCTTATTGTCCTCATTATTGATCTTATCTTATTGTCTTATTGACCTTTACGTCCACGAAAAAAGGTCCCCAAAGGGTAATAATGATAAATACCTAGGGAAAATTGCACTCAAATTGAGGTAGTACTTAATTTAGAACTACGTCAATTTGTGTGGAATTGTAAATAAACTAAAAAGAGTAGCAAAACTTGTGCTATGGTAACTAGTCAACGATATAAATGCTTATATAGATAGACATATACAAGAGTGATTTTTTTGTGCAACCTTAAGCTTCGAAATCATGACTATTTTATAATATATTTTTTTTATATTTCTGACACATGATGTAAAGAAGGTTTTTAAGTTTTTATTTAGAACAAAAAAATTATTATAGAATTATTAAGTTCTCCAAACACATAAGGAAAAACTACCAGATGATGTCAAAGCGAAGAGAGATTAAACTTATAAGAATCACTTTTATCATACAGCTTTTGCCTGTTACCTTTTTCCATTAGTTTAGTATAAATAGTGATTAATTATCTTCTCAGAAATAGTTTCTTACAGACAAGAGGAAAGTAGAATAAGTGAAAAGGTAACGAAGTTGTCTGTGAACCGGCATCTTATAAAGGAGTTTGAAGTGTTGCGCGGGCCTCGCTGCCTCGAGAGTTCTGACAAGCGCTACACGCATTCCACTTTTGTCCTAAACTTGCCTTAAATATAGCCACAAATTTGTCGTTGTATATATAGAGAGGGAAGCGCCAGTCCATAGATTTCTTCGTCTTTACACACATATGTCTTTTTGTGAACTCTTGACATTCCCAGCATTGAGTGTTCATCAATATAATCGAGGTAGTTTTAACGTGGTTGGTTACTCTCCCTATACCAACAGAAACAAATTAAAAGTACGAGAACAGTATCCGTTTTATTCAATAAAAGAACGAAGCAATATCCACTACTTATTCGGGCTTAAATAATAAAAGTACATGCGAGTTTAATATCAATCTTTTTCAACAAAATTAATTATTTTCAATAGTTTTTTAGGTACAAGTAACTCGTTAGTCAAGTCATATAAGCCTGAATGTAAAAACTGAAACGTTTAACACATTTCACAACACAATATACATAGAAATTGGAGAATTTATCTATGGCTCCCCTTAAAGACGTTCAAATAAGTATCAATTAAACAGAGCTATATTTGCATATACTCGTAATTGCGAATTGGTTAAAATTTACCCTCAGGCTCTGTTGGCAATTCTAGTGTTAATTACCAAGTAAGATTTAGAGCGTTCGCTCAGGCTATGTATTTCTCGTTATCACGGTAATTGTCGCTTAGTGATAGCAGGTAGTACCTACTATCCATATGTTTCTCGTGCTAACTATAAATAAATAATATAAAATAATATTTTTTCTTAATAAATTCGTGCTAACTAAACTATTATAAATATAACTACAATTAATTGTCTTATTAATACCTACCCGCTAAGAAAGGATTTTCATTAATTCTATCCCCAAGGGGATAAAATAGGGGATGAAAGTTTGTATAAAACTTTGTCAATTTTAAACCGATCGGGCAGAGACTTTCCATGCATAAAGCTACTATGACGTAGGCATCCCCTATACAAACACACACACACATCCAAAATAAATAAAAAATACTGCGCAAAGTCACTATCCCACGCGGACGAAGTCGCGGGCACAGCTAGTCTAACTATATAAGTAAATAAATCGTTGTCTAGTTACCATAACACAAGCTTTGCTTATTTTGGGACTAGGTTAATTTGTGTGGAATTGTCCCAAGGTATTTATTATTATTACTATTATAGATAAACGTTTTGCGTAAATCGACTTACTCGTGCAAAATATAGTTAAGATTTAGTTAAAATACGATACCTTCCCATTCACCGCAATCCATATAGGTAAATAAATTTAATACAATAATGTCAAGGAGTTTCCTTGAATAAGTATCTAGGATACGGGAGTCCCGCAAGGTAGAAGCCATCTTGTGTGAATGATGCCGAGTGTTCCAAGCCGCGTTGTTAAAACTCAAGTCGTGTTGAGCCGCGCGCGCTAATTGTGCTTCTAGGTGGGGCAAGCCACCCTCCTGTACCTAACTACACTTACGCTACACTCCTTGTTTCGTCTCGTTGTGTTAAAGAAAAAACTTTATAACTGTTGACATTGAGCTCATGCGCTATATGCAATGTATTAATGCAAAATAGGACTAGTGAGCCTTTTAAAATTACGTTGCGCTGCTATTATTCGCGCGTCATTAGGGATGTAGCGCTACATGAAGTATTTCAATTTGCGTATGTTTTTCTCTGGAAAAATCTCTGTGTTAGTACACATACCCCTTCAAAAGTCTGTGAATGAATGAGCTTAATCCCACAAGGATACTTACTCAGTATTTATTATTAAAGACTACCCTTGTAAGTATAATCAACAATATCATATGAGTTATATAGATATATCCTCACGCCTTCCCACAAGGGCCCCCAAAGGGGTAGGCAGAGGTGTATAGGTACCCACACACCCACATTCCGCCAGATATATATTTAAGGTGCCAACGTGACAGAAGGCGAGTCCATCGCCGTTATTCAAGCAAGATTATCCATAAGCCTTTGAATTGCTTCTCAGGCGTATGCAGGGTTCCTCTCGACTGTCGGTTCTTGCGATCTTTGTGTCGTAGATTCGGCCACCACGGCTCTATATCAAATTCAATCGCTAAATAACATAAGTGTGAAGATCTGAACAGAAACTAATAAATGCCGGACAAGTATTGCTAGTTTAATCGCAGCTGCACAAAGCGCGGGCGACAAAACCTCGGATCCGAACCACAACAACCGTGCCGAAGTTTAATTCAATCGGTATACTCCAGTGAGGGTGGGGTGAAGTGTGGGACCGGAAGAGAGGGTACATGTCACGAGGAACGCGGGCGGGTGTCGCGGGCGGTGTTAATTACTACTCATGTGGCCTGCCGCACATCGCGAACTTTGGCGCCCAACGTGGTGCACACGCGACCCTGCTTATTTATATTTTAACGTCAGCCGAGAACACTACCACTTGATTGTGCTTACAAAAAAATATGTACTTTCCAATTAACCATTAACTACGTACTATTACTACGGACTTTTATCGTATTAACGTATGAAATACTTTAAACTTTTGAAATACTTTAGAATACTTCTGTCAGAGTAACTACAGACATAGTTTAAAATTGTAATTCAAAAGGAGTTGAATCCTAAATCTTCAATAGGTATTACAAATGTTTGCGATTTAGATCAGATATTCAAGACGTTTTCTGCACGCCTGTGTCGGATACCACAAACATTCCTGTCCCTTGTTAGAGAACATCAAACCTCGATCCGTCTCCAGGAACGCAGCCCTCTTTCTCATGTAAATTTCTACGATTTTCTTCACAAACTCAATATATAAGTTAAACGGAATTGGTAGAGTTACGCCTTAAAAAAATTCCGACCAAAATCTGTAGATATTTTAACAATGATCTAGCTTTTACTTACTTGTTAGGCAACAAATTGAAATCTGTGTAATTGATTTATTAGTACGGCTGAAACTAAATACACAGTAAATTTGTTATAAAAACCAAACTAAAGAAGTGATATTGTACTAAAACACGGTTTCATCGCTTTTCGTTTTAAGTAGTAGAAAGTTGGACTCCTTTTACCCATCACTTTCTACCGAGATTTTCTTTAATAAAGCAAGCAAAGCAAAGTTACGAAATTTTACAATCACTTAATTTTAATATTCGAAATTTAAGTATAAAAGTTCATAGTAATTTGTTTTTAAAATCATAGCAATATTGTTTTTAATCTGAATTCCTCTGTATTTGGTGCTAGAGAATTCGTAATTTAATTCTTTAATAATAACATTCCGGGACACCAAACAAAGTACATACTGCGTAACCTAGTACGCTTATACAATATAAATGAACAGTTTATTAGTTTGCTGGTTGAAAATTGAAACATTTATAGGTTGCAAGCGGATCGGTATCTAAGGCCTTCCCCGCCTCCGTAGGTCCATCGACATAAATTCGTATTATTGCCACCTCTGGTCGACTTTACGACGCCTCAGGCGTACTTATTGCTTGGTCTAGATATTTATACAACACATTAAACGTTTACTGAAAATAAAATGTTACAATATAATATCGTAACTGCATGTATTCGCATGGAAATATTTGATACTTTCTATTTTAAGTATTTATTAGTATGTCAATAACCGAATACTACATTTTGATCGAATGCATGCTATTAATGATTTGGTTTGAACTTTTGTTTGAACCTGAAGGCTATAGAATTACAAGGATTTTTATTGTTTTCTTCAGCTGAGCGTTCTGATATTTCAAGTGTCAGTTCGTTTAGGACGCGACTTAGTTTCGCCTCGAAGTAAATTCCACCGAAACGATTAACTTTTTAGGTGGTGAAGACATTGTTAGAGATGTCGATGTAGTATTGAAGATTCACAAGGATATATTAATAGCTATACTGATAAACATTCTACATAAAAGACATCCTACGAGAACTAATGTAACATACTCTTACATCTTTATCATTAATAAGTTTTACATATTCTGCACAAATTATTAAAAAAATAATATTAATCAAAAGCATTATTTATTTAGTATTATGGAGCTGCGATGCATTTTTTTTTATTAACGTTTTTAAGACAGTTTTTTAAGAAATGACGAATGGATTTTCCTCAAAAGGCAGCTTTCTATAAAAGTGTAAAAATATTAAAAAAGCATTCCCGTGGCCAGTGTTTCAAAATAAATACAATGAATTAGATGCTGTAACATTTCTAATTCTGCTGTCAAACTACTGTCCGCCGCAGTTGGACGTCGGATATAGCAAGACATCGGTCGGTGCAAAATTAAGTGAGTTTGTTGAGTGTAAACAGGGATAATCCTTGGCTTCACTATGATTAGCATATCGCGGGAGTCGGCGTTTCCCGACGGGCATCTGCAATTTAAATCAGGGCCTTGGTCGGGACGGGCCCACTCCTTAGTTGCGTACTCGGAATTTGAGATTTACTACGATTGGATGATTTGGGGTTCGATTTTCTGCTTGTTTGAACTGATTGAATTCGTCCTTCAAATTGACTTGTACAACAGTTTTATTATTCCTCACCCTCTGCCAGTGTCGATTGTAATTTTTATCCTTGTCATTCAAAATTATATTGAATTATATATATTGTCACTCCGAGAAATATCTAACTCTTGAGACAAATTTCTGAATACAGTATTTAGAACTGTCACTACATGTGTATGTGATTACTGATCAGCCTAGCCCTCAAGATACCTGAGTAAGGTTTGAACATACATAATTGTACTGTGGATTTATTAATAAAAAGGTTCACTAACGATTGCTACAATGTATTAACTTAGTGCTAGGTATTATAAAAGTTTTAAACAAATTATAAAAATATTATATTCAAACACTATAATACAAAACAATAAAAATAAATTATTGATAAGGCATGTTTATAAATATCATCACCCCGGGTCCCTGACAGGCATGCAGACAATAGACTATCTATTTTGTCGCTTTGTAGAGTCGTCGCAACCTAAATAAAACTATACTGTGTGTATCCGGCAGTTATTTATCTTTGTACGATTCTTATAGTTGTGGATATTAGAGCCATCAATCAGACGCTCTGAAGCAGTTGCGAGATATCTCTATTCCTTTGACGTAAGTTAAAAGGTTTTGCGTGCATTTTTGTCGAATAGGGTTGATATTTTCAATAGTTTTATTTTCTTTAATTTCTAACACAAAATTTGTTATACCACGAACTTTAACGTGAACATAATCATAAAAGGGAAACGTGAATACTTTGACGAGAAATTGAGCATACGTTTAAGGAGAAATTGATGTTAAGGTGATAAACTAGCCATCTGTCACTTAAGCACCTAAATGTATTTCGCTGTATTACACATATACCTATCCTTTCGGGTACTGGGAAGGTGTTAATAAACATTATCAATTGTATGTATGTATACGGGATCACAAAGGTGCTCACTCGATATTCGATTGAGATATTTTTAGGTGGTAACGTCACATATAGTGACGATAACATTATACAGATTTCCTCTCGATTATTTTCAGTAACTGCAAAATTACTGCTGTAGGTAAAAAAAAGATATACAAAGCAAAAGTGTGTGCAAGAAGAGGCAGAGGAAGACCACGTTCCAACTACCTGGATCAAATCTATCGAACGCTCAAGGACGGGAACGTCAAGAGTACTCGAAACGGACTCGAAAGCATGTATGAAGAGACTGAATGTGGACGAAGCGGTATGTAAGTCTAAATAGAACTGGCGCTCTATACTCTCTGCCTACCCCGTTAGGGAATCGGCGTGATGATATGATGATGAGGTTAAAAAAACCTAGAATAGATGAGCCTATAATAAATGAACGGAGCGATGCAAGATTGTATTGACCCTGTCATCCGTATTCACCAGACAAAAATATTTTGGAATATCTATCGCTATGCTTGTATGTTTGAACCAAGGTGGGTACACAACGCAAAAGGTACTAGTATAGAGTTGTGAAAAATTGCCTCGGATGTACGTCGAGAGGAGGAATTCTCCCTCCTCTCGCAGGATAAGGAATTTAATCGCACTTATGGGAACGTTATTTATGACCACTCCTTTATATCCCATAAAGGGAGACTTTATACGACCGCTTTATACACTTTTAATAATAATTAATGCAATTACTGCTTTAACTTGTTAGTCGCCAGTGCGTGTGTTACACTCCTGGCATTTAATAAATTTAAATTATAGAATTACGGTAACTGCCTACCTACCATTAATTCTGTTGTTTCCAATAGCGAGTAGCTACTTAAGGACAAAAGTCTTCAATTGATATCTTTAGTTGTGGAAATAAAAATATATTATACTAGCTGTGCTCTGCGGTGTCACTCGCGTAATTTTACTATCCACTCTTTTATATATCTACTAGCTTATGCCCGCGGCTTCGCCCACGTGGAGTTCGGAAAAGTAGCTTTGAAAATTTTCCTGCTAGAATCGGTTCAGCCGCTATGTCGTGAAAGAGCTTCATACATTATAATGTAAGAACATTGAATTTTCAGGATTAAAAAAAAATTGCCTATGTCCTATTCCTATGTATAAGCTATCACCACTTCAACTTTCAGCCATATCGGTTCAGCCGTTTGGCCGTGAAAGAACCGCAAACATCCAAACTTACAAACTTTCACATTTATAATATTAGTAAGATAAGATAAGATTATCTAAGGCAAACATATTTTTTCAAATGCGATTACTAGTGCTTGAGTAACGGAATGGATTCGCCATTTGTCTCGTTAGCACCTAAAATATATCTCATCTCTGGCGGAAAGTGGATATGTGGGTTCTACCTAATATACCTCTGCCTACCCTTTCGGGGACCCTTGTGGGAAGGCGTGAGGATTACTAGTATTTCGTGAAGCAGTATTCAAAGCCTTGCTACATGTAGAGTGCGCGATCCAATCCAATTGTGGCTGGAAATCTAAACCTTACGGAGAGTTAAGCTCAATGGTATCCTCACCTGCATGCGAATTTGAATTTCAAATAAGATGTGTCAAACTCGGCTACCTAGTGACCCTGTGTTGTCTATAGTTTAACCAAACCGGGTCTGTTATCTGTCTCATAATGAAATGAGAGCTCGCAATAAATCTCTCGACCGGTATACTAAATATGTTTTGGCGGCAGTCGGCCTTTATATTGCATTAGCATTGAAAAATTTAATTGTATAAGATACGACTTGAGTTGCAAGCAAAATTTTCGCCATTAGTTCCGGATAGAACAAATAAATAAATGGGACAGTTCCACACAAATTGATATAGTACACACTAAGCAACGCTAGTACTATGATAACTAGACAACGATAAATGTATATACATAAATAGATAGTTCATATAAATAAATAGGTGGAACATATAACAATAAGGAACAAATAGGTTCACATCCAGGAGCTCTGAGGAGGACCAGACTGCTGACCAAGAATCCTTTCTTGGTACATAAATGAGGTGGTAGCGTTGGGAAACCCAAATTAAAATCTGTTTGTTTATGTTTAAAATAACACCTGTTCATCTACAAGTATGTAATACTAACTGTACCCCGCTGTATCTTTCGGGTTAAATTCATATAAATGATACTGATCTGCTATTTTCTCTCATGACCCTTTCATTTATGAAGAAACCGAAAGTGTCATAAAGTATGCGACAAAACTCTGACATAGTCAATATATTCTACAGCCTTAGTTTCACAAAATCCTCACCTCAACAACAATCACACACACACGTACACATTCGAATATACACACTAACATGGACATAAACACACACATACACACACACAGACACACTATCGATGAAATCTCCGAAAAATCCGTTGTGTAGCTTATAAGATCTAAACGTCGACGACGGGAAGTGATTTTGTATAATACTAAGTAGAGTATTAAATCTAGCAAAAATAATGTAGTTATAATCTTAACATTGAAAAAGCCATTTAAAATATCATTAGTTCAGGCTCGTAGTAGGTCGTTAGAACACAATCTCCCGGCTTTGTAATGATCTCGATACTATGCCTTTGTTATTGAAGTGAACAGGAGCGATTAATTATCCATTGAACATAATTTAGGCGGACTGGGGCGTCGGCGCGGTGGGCGGGCCCATTTGAATTGATATCGCTCGTCTTGCTATTATACATCCCTACTGTTCGATACCCTAAAATCAAAATATTAGAAATACCCGCATTATTATAGCAAACAGACTGACCGGGGGCCGTCGAACGGCCTGCTATTTACCAGGGATGTTGCGGATGCCGAATTTTTCACATCCGCGGATGCGGATGCGGATGCGAATATATGAAGGCTCACATCCGCGGATGCGGATGCGGATGCGGATGTTTAAGATCTGATATAAATCTATACAAATAAATACAATTTACTTAATACATATGGATGTAACACGGTACTAATACAAACATTTTTTTTTTACTTTTGTCTGTTTGTCGGTCTGTCTGTTTTTCCGGCTAATCTCTGAATCGGCTGGACCGATTTTGATGGGACTTTCACTGGTAGCTGATGTAAAAAGGAGTAAACTTAGCCTAATTTTATTTCAGAAATCAAACAAAAAAAATTCTGTTAAATTCCACGCAGTCGAAGTAGCGGGCACATATAGTATTACATATGAATGAAGAATTATAACAATGATAATTAAAATTGTAATTGAACAAAATAGTAATGTAAAGTGCTCCTATTTTTTTAACTTCACTTACTAAGTTTCATATTAGTAAGTGAAGTAAAAAATATGCGCATTATACTAAATAAACTTAAAACTATAAAACAGGGTCCACTGTATACCCTGATATTATCGTGATATTATTGTAAGTGGAATAGCAATAAATAATTATGATTATGATAATTAAGCAGTAATATTGCCGCCTTTTTTATTCAAGGCGGTTACATTACAATGGACGTGACAAAACGTAAAATTTTTAAGCGAAAAACGCGTTTTAAATTGAATTTAAAAAATGATTTCTTTTTAACTTTAATGTTGATATTATTTTCAAATGAAATCAAATCAAATCAAAATCTTTTTATTTCACATAGGCCCAGATGGGCACTTATAAAACGTCGAAAAAGAAGCACGGTTCGGGTTGGTCGCTTCCATGGAGAAGAACCGGCAAGAAACTCCATGGTTACTCTTTTCAAATCATTAGGCATATACAATATTTTTTTCGTTACAGCAATAGTACCCAAGTATGGGGGAACAACGTAGGTCCGACAATAGGTCGTTGCTTACTATACAAAGCATACATAAAACAAGATAATTATAACAATGTTAGCAAGATCTAAGAATCTACAAAGCCTACAATGTTCTCACATTCACAAATTAGACAAATTAAACAAGTGACACAAATATTGTCATCTGTACTGTAACTAATTCTGGTCAAGATATGGAATAAATAAAAATAAAAAAAAGGAAAATTATTATTGTATAAAAAAAAAACCCGAATTGAGAAAAGAAAAAGATTCAGAATAGTTAGAGACACCCACAAATTTGTGCCGTTTATGAGCTACCAAGGAAGCCGCATGCGCAGAAGGAACTAGAGCCAAACTTCTTTATCTTCAACGTAGTCCTTGTTTTATAATATGCTTTTTTAATCAGAACACGTTTGATAATTTTTTTGAACTTTACATCGGTCAGTTCTATAACAGACTTTGGCAGCTTGTTGTAAAAGCGTATACTATTTATAATAAATGACTTGCTCGTTTTTGTTAATCTGTATTTCGGGATTACAATTTCATGTTTACTGCGGGTATTTTTATGATGGCAGTCGCTTTTAATTTTGTAAATCCCTCTATTTTTGCGGACATATAAAATACATTCAAAGATATAGAGTGAAGGCAAAGTTAGTATGTCGATCTCTTTAAATTTCTCTCTGAGAGACTCGCGAGGACCCATGTCATAGATCGCGCGGACCGCCCTCTTTTGAAGAATGAAAATTGAGTCAACGTCCGCCGCTGATCCCCACAGCAGAATGCCATAGGACATAATACTGTGGAAATAAGCATAGTATACTAGCCTAGCTGTAGCTACATCAGTTAAATGCTTTATTTTCCGTACTGCATATGCAGCTGAGCTTAACCGACCGGAAAGTGTTCTAATGTGCGGGCCCCACTGCAATTTTGAGTCGATGGTAATTCCTAGGAATACAGTTTCCGCTATAGCATCAAGTTTGTTGCCGTCAAGATTTAAATTCAGATCCCGTTGTGTTACATTTGGTAAAGAGAACTTAAGACATTTCGTTTTGTTTGGATTCAGTAAAAGATTATTAGCTGCGAACCATTTCGAGAGAACAGTTAAACTTTCGTTAACATGCAAGACATTCGTATTTTTCCTATCTATTTTAAAAATTAGCGAGGTGTCATCAGCAAAGAGAATAATATCCGATAACTTGGCCATCATATAAGGGAGATCATTGATGTAATTAGCTTTTCAATAATAAAAAAAATATATATAATCAGCCTTTTTGACTGAAACACCAATCACGGCACATGGCGTCATACCTACGAGCTGCTTTCGTGCACTATTGAAAAAGTAATTAAAAAACGGCTTTAAAGTACGCTAAATCTTAATTTGTTACGGAAAATAGGCTTTTTTTCGTAAATAGTAATGTGTATTATTACTTCATTATAGGTTCAAAATCTTTCGTCATGCCTATTCAATATATTACTTTGTGTCGGTGGTGACATTGTTAATAAACCTGTTAGATAATCAATAACGGGAAAGTCGCTGAAAAAATAAAGGATATTGTTATAAAACAATAAAGTTTACCTACAATATAACGTATTACCGGTGTAACATAATGGCATTTCCCTGGCGATTTTAAAGTAATAAGCTGAGCTAATGCTAATATAAAGATTTCCCAATAAACAATTATTTACACTCAATGATCACTGTATCACAATAACACTCAAAATATATGTCTATACGATGAGTAATCAGCGTAAACAAACACGTAATGATTTATTTACTAAAAAAACGCGTTGGATCTCGTTAACCATTTTTAACGCTCCTATTGGTCATTTTCACATGCGAACGGCACGCGCCATTCGCCGGCCCCGCCCAATTTCTTTATTGTCGCAACTTGTATAACATCCGCATCCGCATGAAAATCCGCATTGATTATTGCGGATGCGGATGCGGATGCGGATGTCAAAATTGATGCGGAAGCTCCGCATTTGCGGATGCGGATGCGAATATTCGCAACATCCCTGCTATTTACCATTACGACATTTATGAATATCTAATGCAATCTTGACTAATGATTACAATAGCACTTCATAACATGGACATTACGTGGACAAAGTTACGAATTGCTTTAAGCTCTACGCTAAAGACTAATTTCGTAAAACTATTTCTAGCTACCAAGCATCCACAAGATATATTAATTCCCAATGTAAGTACAACGCAAAACACTTGAGGCCTCAAAATGGTTCTGACAAAACTATGAACTATAATATTTCGCTATATCTATTGTTGATTCTTCTAACATGCCCAGGATTCACTGCCGTATGATCAAATGAGCTACAATATGGTGTAGATATCATAATAAGAACAATATAAACAAAGTTTATAAAACAATTCAGTGACCCGCATTTAATAAGTAAATACTTTGGGAGCCCTCGGCTATCAAAGGAAATAATAAATTGTTTTCCACCAACAGTTGAGCATAAGTTTTGTCTGCCTTCAAGACGTAAGGCATCTTTATCGCTGCAAAACTTTTTCTTCCCTGTGTAGAGACTTGGAACCCCTTTTAATGAAACTTAAACCAGCCGTCTACAACTAAGATAAGTATCCTACTCGACGTTTAATTAAAATATTGCTATTTTATTAAGTGCAATTGCTTACCTTGGCGAGTATGAGTATTCATGAGCAAATTCTTGTATCAAACAGAATTTTCCATATATTCTCTCTACGGATTACAGTACATAAAATACCGCAAAGCTTTTACAAACTGTACTTACATTATTTAACAACAAAAATATCCCTTAATGATAAAAACTTTTGTTTTAACTCGATGTTTTTACATTAAATCGTCTCCCCTGACTTGTTTCCCCAGATATTTACAGTCAGCAACTTTCTCCAACTTAGTGTCGGCGACAAAATATCCTTTTAATGGGCGGCGGAGTGTCGGGTCGTCTGCAATTTAGATTAGTCCTTTAATTAAATTAACATTATGATCCCTATCTGCGTCGAGCAGGTGGCCCACGGTATTGCTCCACTGGAGCTCTTAGTCTGCCATCCGTTTTGAGATTTTAATTGTCTCTTTTGACTTTTATTTTATATAGAAATATACTTTTATTTCTTTTACTACAGATGTGATAATTTTACAAAGGGTCTGTCTATTAAGCGTTACTCTAGTCTTATTTCATATGCAATACAAACAATAATCGCATGATGCGTGCTGAGAACCGACCGGAATGGCTGCATTAGCAACATAAATAACGAGCGGATTCCCTTTCTGCCACCATAATTATAACTAGGAGAGTTCTACAATTCTTGCAGTTTCGCTGCTAACCAGTTGTGACCAAAATAATATAACACTTTCAAACTGCAATGTAGTTTGGCCGCGATCTCTTGCAAGAAGATAATGCGCGATTCATGTAAAGAGTATTGAGAACATGTCGCGTACATACGTAAGCAGCATCATTTGCCTTATTCTTTACACGACAAAGCCAACATCAAACCTGTGCTTAAATACCTTTACTGTTGCTATGCAAATACATTCCTTACTATATTAAGAGTCAATCGGTCTTTACTTATTACTATGACCTTTAATTTGATGCTCCTTTCCTTTCAATTTGTTTACCACTGTGGAACTCTCAAAAAAAATTTTACTTGACCTCGTAATCGTCGAGTTTTAAGTTAATAATGATAGTGGGTGGTTCAGGTTTTCAGAATAATAATAGATTTCTTCAATCAAAAATCGAGACCGAAAGATTTCCCGAAATAAATTCCAATGTTATCTATTTTCGATTCTACGGGAATTTGCGAAATATTCATGCCTTCTGACTAGAGTTCAATCATTCAATTAAAAGTTGGATATATTATAGAAGACACTGAGAACTAAAGTTAAATATTCCAAGTAAATTCAATGATTTCAATTAGACGGTGTACTTGTCTGCTTCGACAACTTGACTGTCGTTTTTCTTTTCTTCGGAGATTGTGTTCGTTTTATCTACTATTTCCCTGCTACAAATTTTCAGACGAGCGCAAGTCGACCGCAAAATTAGAAATATCTCCATCCGACCCAATCCATTGACTTTAACCAAACGATTCAACTTACCTCTCAAGATGTCTTGTTGTCCGTAACATTTTATGTAAATTGCTACTTTGTTTAAAGTATCAATATTATCTATTCCTTTTGGTGTAAATGTTTTTATTTTATGATTAAGTTACTAAGGTATTCGAGATTAAGCTCTAGGTTTTGTCTAGAGCCCAGTTTTAAGGTGACTAGTTGCCTGCAAATTCAAGATTGCGAGTAGAACGTCAACGGTATAGTTAGACAAATTAGATTTCTGAACTCAAATATATATATATATCCTCACGCCTTCCCACAAGGGTCCCCGAATGGGTAGGCAGAGGTGTATAGGTAATACCCACACACCCACTTTCCGCCAGAGTTATATTAGGTGCCAACGTGACAGATGGCGACTCCATCGCCGTTACTCAAGCACGACTATACATACGCCTTTGAATTTCTTCTCAGGCGTATGCAGGTTTCCTCTCGATGTTTTCCTTCACAGTAAAGCTCATGGTGTGACTAATCTGTAATTATAATAATCTGTAATTATAATTATAATAATTTCTGAACTTAAGTACATATAATATGACGCCTACGTATGTACCTATATATAAAAAAGAAGTTTCCCTATCGTAGCAAATATGTACCTACTACTGATAAGATATTAAATATAAATGCCAATATATAAATTATATGTACAGCTGTGGATAAATTGTTGATTTAAATGCTCGTACATAAGTATCAGTTGGCAGACACAGACAAGTCACAATTCACTCAGCCAGTTCACAGGCACTGTAAACTGCTGACATTTGCACCAATGTTGGCCCCAAAAGATTTTCGACGGGAAACTTTGAATTGTTACCTATGACATTGACGGTCGAAGCAAAATTGCCTCTCTGTAAAACTTAAAAGACTTTCAAACCGACTTTTCTATAGACTTTTTTAACAAATCAGAATAAAAGTAAAATATACTTCATGTAATTAATGATTTTTTAAGTTTGCATCGATTGAAAAATACCAAGTTCTCGTGACTCTTATTTGCATATTTCGGGATTACCATAACGAAATAACGTTTTGGGGAAACGCATGCGTTTCATATAATATCAACACTGATATTGATTAACTGAAGTAAAACGATCACAAATGTAAGTCCTCGTTACGTGGTCCTAAGCTATCACGTTCGCGTCCTATAAATACAGGAATGGCAGCCAAAATAGCAAGTTCATCCGACGGGTGCTTGTTTTTTGTACGGTGGCGTACAAAGGTGGAAAACAAATCAAAATGGCAACTTTCTCGTTAAAACAGTCTGCACAAAAGTTAACAACCGATTTCCCAGTCACCTCCGTTTTTCAATCAAGTAAGGAAATAGAAATTGAGCAATTCGAAACCCAGTCTAATAAGGCTTAGCGTGAATCAGATTATCATGTACATATTTTTATTCACATTAGCTATCGTTATTTCATTGGATGGATTATGGCTCAAAAATACTTTGAATGATATAAATCTACTTGCTATAAATCTACGTACTTTTTTTGAGACATATATTATATTGCTAGTTTTGCAAGTGACTCTGTCTTGAGTAACGGCGACGTACTCGCCATCTATCACGTTGGAACCTAAAAATATATATCTAGTGGAAAGTGGTCGGTGGGCACTACCTATACACCTCTGACTGCCGTTTCGGAGAACCTTGTGTGAAGGCGTGCCCAATATATACCCAACAAATTGACACTTAACATATTTCCGATTCAAACAATACCGTATATAGCCAATTCACCGTAACTAATGAAAGAAACGGAAAACAAACGCGTGCCTATTTCCCCCGGTCAAGTGAAAAAATAATAATAAATCGTTGTTATTCTCTTTTTTATTGGCCTCTGACGCCTGACATTTAATTTCAATTCCTCTTTGTGGTGTTCTGTTTCGAAGCGACCATTTTTCATTATTGTCCCTTTCTGTGCAAGTGGAAATGATACGTCCGGAATCAATAGGCACAGGACTGCATACATTCGATTAACCTACACTGGTAGGGGAAGGTTTTTTACCTCTAATAGGTTGTTTTTGCTTTATTTCCGCACGAGATGTTAGCTTTGCGAATTGTTTTGAAAAAATCTTTTTGAAAGCTTTTCTATTCGCCTCGTGGTTCGAGGCTTTTATTAAGCTATTGTCATGCTGTATTGTTCAGGTCTTTTTGCATTCAATTGTATGAAAGTATATTTAGTGCAGTATTTGTAAAGTTAAATTTAGATAAATCTTTATTCTAGTTTCTTTAAAGTGATTTATTTAAGCTAGCTTAAAATAGTGGGCGACTTGAACTTAACGAGGACCTCGTCAAGTAAAAAAATACGACAAATTTATATGCACTTACATTAAGTAAGTCCATTTAAATTTGTCGTATTTTCATCTACAATTTCGTAATAGTCAACTCCACGTTGACCTCAAAGTCCCCACTATAAAACAGTTTTTGAAAAAACTGTCCAAACGTCATTTCGATTCTGCTGTAAATCACCCCAACCCCTCGTCGTATCGGCCGCCCGATACACTCCTTCCCTTATCTCGAAAATAAGGCGTCCAAGACATGCCGTCATCGAACCGGACGACGACATAACGGTCCTCCAGGACGCCCGACAAAAACATACCAACACTACACACAACCGACCACTGTTCCGTCCTCGCCGGCGAGGCTCGACGCGAATAAGCCGTAATATTCCCCCCCGACCCCCGCCGCAAACGCCGGCCCGCGCCGGCCCGCGCCGAGCCAGACGCGCAAATCCCGCCCCCAAATAATATTTAAATAAAATTACCAGTCCAGCCCAGCTCCCTTGCTCGCGATCCAGCAACGCCCTAAGCCGAGGTTCGTACCCCACAGGGGGTGCCCTTAGATGTATTGCTTAGAAATAAAGTGCCTGGCTGGAGGCCTAGGTCTCGCCATTGTCCGGTTAAGTAGCAAAAGTTCCCGGAACTCACGCTACGAGAGAAAATACAAAAAAAAAAAAACTACAATTTCTTTTTCACTACAACTGATAGCCAAAGTTTGATGGGAAGAGTACTTTCATGCTTGATGTTTTAATATAACTGCAAACAATGAAAACATACTGATAATTTAACACAACGCGACCTGTTTGGCCATCATGTTATGTTCCGTTTGTTCAAGACGGTTTTCAAATACATACTACATTATTAAAGCGTTAGGTGAGAACCATTAATCCCACTTAGTAATCACAGTCCATATATAATATTGCACGTTGAAAGTTAGGTAGGTACACACTAGCGTATGATAGATTCCCTGTGCAGTGCCCCGGGTGTTTCCGCTCCAATCGCTTCGGATGCACGCCAGTCCGATCGATTGTGTAGATATACCTTTAGCCATATTTATTTTCTGTATTCATTTATTTGTAGCCATAGTAATGCATAAATATTTTTGTCCATGATAGCTTACAGAAATAAAATTTGGTTTTCTTTTATATTCTGGCATGGCTGGCCATGTACACTTTGTAAGATGAAGTATTATTATTATTGCTATAATAATTTCATTATTTTTCTTATACGCGTAATTATATTATTTAAAAATAATCCAAAGACATAAATTTAATGTCATATTGACATGTGGTTTAAATTATGAAATGAAAATATACGGATGGGGGGGGGGGGTATTGTCGTTATCTTGTCAGGTAGTTAAATGGGTGAGTGATATGACGTGGCCCCTACCTATACTATACATAAAAGAGAACGTGAAGATGATCGCTCTATATTGGCAATTAATCACACTTAGGGGTAAAATTAATATTCTTCCGTTAATACACGCATAAAGCAATCCGTTGTCGCCATAGAGCTGTCAATTTTGGTGACAATCAAATAGGCGTGAATAACCTTTTGGAATCGAGCGATTGACGATGGTCGACGGGCGATTTCACTCGACCCGCCCAAATGAATTTAATACCAACGATTTGCTGGTGAATGTGATAATAGTAATTGCGAGCTCTTTCCGGAACTGTACTCGTTAATATGACGTCATTCAATGAAATAACACTTACGCTCAGCTTATCAACAGTGGTAACAAATAAATTGAATACTATAGTATCTGAAATACAGTGTATGCCTATCTCAAAAGCAGACGCCTAGACTAGTCTGATCTAAGCTGATCATGAATGTATAACTAAATCGAGTATATCGTGCATCCTCTCAATAATGCATTTCTGGAACCTCCCTCGACTTTTCCTGTATTATTCCGCAAAGAAATAATACAATAGAACTGGCATGAAAAGAGTTTGCAAATGTCAAAATAAAAAGTCATTGAAAAACAGCTGCAGAATACTTTTGAGTATTTTATTGGTCGTCGTCCGTCGCATTAATGTCAGTGCCGATAGTATCACCTCTTCGGGCAGATCAACCGCTCGTTTCCCTTTCAGAGTCGCGAAAGCGTAAAATTCGGATGATCTTTAAAAATTGACAACAGTTACGTCTTATGTTTTATATCATCAATAGAACATACTTTTTAATTTTATTTTTTTTAAATAAGGTGGACTTACATAAACCGCATTCGAAAACCGCGGAAAATTGTTACGTTATCTGTGCTGACTTTATATAATAGGCCACTTGCAATTGTAAGGAACCTATTCACCTGTTTTTGCCGATAGATGACGGTTTTAGAACAAGCTAATAGTAGTCGTATATACGCTATACAAGAAAATATTCTAATATTTTTATTCCCTCGTCTCGTTCAAGCGCTGCCGGTACCAAGCCAAAAGCATTAAATCAGCCTTTAAATTATGTACATATATAAAATAATAATAATATCGACTAGTCCAGACCATCACTGATTCAGCCGCGGAACCAACGTGACAGGAGTGCTCTAGCTGTGGACATGACCTTTGATCTCTTCGTTGTTAGGTTAAAAAGTTTGCGAGACTCAAGCTACGAGAGACATTACTAAAAAAAGTATTCTTATGTCAAAAAAAGATTCTTTAGATAGCAATTTGTGGTGTATCAGTTTAAAATTTGTTCTATTTTATAAAGCTTACAGCTGATTTTCTACCATCACTTTATTTTATTTTGTTTATTAACGTGATGATAGCTGCGTGATGATGATTATCATTTTAGACTTCATCTCATGTAAAAGTGCAGCGAATAAAGCAAAACTAAATTCTAAAAGATGTTTAATTTATTACCTACACTTTTTGTGCACAATTGAATTATAATCGCTATCATGTTAGAAACAATCGCTTGAAACAACAGCATTTAAATTATGTAGTTATGGGTATGTAGGGTTCATTCGCGTGAATTTCATAAGATATCCGATTTTTTGTAGAGCAGGTATTCGGAAAACTGTCGCAGTCTCTTAATATAGCGGAGAGTAGCTAGCTTATCATTGAACATTATACTACTTGCCATTACAGTCAATCGAGAGAATCAATTATTAAGGCAGCTCGCAGTACGCTGCAATTAAAGCAATACATAATTTAGTGGTTTGTGCTACAAGCAATTAGCGCTCGATTCATTACTTCAACCTGAGAGTGTATCTAGAATGTAGTTCAGTAGTAAGAGCCACAGCGACATCCTAATTACAGAGCTCAAAGCGGATATATCAACAAGACATGATTTCCGTCAAACAGTCTGAAATCAAGTCCAAAATACCACATACAAATGAACTTGTGCTCTTTAATTATAGTTAACTAGCTGTCACGTGGTTTCAGCCGCGTTAAGTTAAATGAAACCACCGTGGTGACCGAATAGTTGCCTGCAACGAAAATATTGCGAGTCCGAATGCTGACTACCAATGGTTTTTCAGAAACTTATGTACAGTGATTAGTCACAGAGAATTTAAAGGCGTATATATGAGTCATGCTTAATTCCTTTGCCATCTGTCATGTTGGCACCTAAAATATATCTATGGCGGAAAGTGGGTATGTGGGTACTAACAACAGTTACAATCGGATTAGTAATTCTTTAGATTAGCCACTACACAAAACCGACCACTGTTCCGTCCTCGCCGACGAGGCTCGACGCGAATAAGCCGTAATGTTCCCCCGACCCCCGCCGCAAACGCCGGCCCGCGCCGAACCTGACGCGCAAATCCCGCCCCCAAATATTATTTAGATAAAATTACCAGTCCAGCCCAGCTCCCTTGCTCGCGATCCAGCAACGCCCTAAGCCGAGGTTCGTACCCCACAGGGGGTGCCCTTAGCTGTGTTGCTTAGAAATAAAGTGCCTGGCTGGAGGCCTAGGTCTCGCCATTGACCGGTTAAGTAGCAAAAGTTCCCGGAACTCACGCTACGAGAGACAATACAAAAAAAAAAAAAAATAACTTTTGATTAGCACGTTCTTCACAAAACTCTCCCACTTTGTGATATAATAACGGCTATAAGTTATTGTTTCATAAAGTTATTGTATTTCCATCCAACTAAGCTCCAATCTAGATGGACAACAGTTAACGTCAAACAAAATATGAACCTAAAATTGCTACCGTAACAAACAAAGCTCGAGTCGTTCGCAAAATTCCCTTTCTCTCATCCCAGCTGAGTATGAACCATAACTCAATAGTGGAGCGTAGGGATTCGGGCGCAACCAAGTGTAAAATGGTCGACATAGAGAGGTATTTTCAAACTGACCGGACACTCCCCGCTCTAGAGTGAAATATGCTGTGTGGCCAAGTGTTTGACGCACTGACCTTATCTACGGCTCCCGTATGTTTGTTTTACTAATAACAAACAAGTGTGCTTGGTTAAAAATATATGCATTTAGTAATATATTACCGACTGAAACTCGCGAATTCGCTCTTCAATTCTCTCAGCACAATACCACGACAAGCCGTTGTTTCGTTTAAATGTGTAAAAGGGTGGTAATAACAGCTTTGAACTTGGATTTCACAACAAAAACAAGGCAAACGTTTTAGTTTATATCTTGACCCCAAGTGTGCTCAACGAATTTGGTGTACTAACACTTCGGTTTTGGTATTTAGCGAATATGTCGCTGTTTTTAAGACACAATTCAGCGTACATCTTCTTAAATATCTTTACATACATTTATGTAGGCACATGATGATTCTCTTGAAAGTAGACCTTGTGGTGTGATAAAACACCGTATGGGGGTTTGACCTGACACCTCGACTCTGCAGGTCTTACCTAAACTACCTGGTCAATTTACTTGATGTTGTTTAAAGCTTACATTAATTAAACAATTTTTATCGTATGGACTTTATAAACTTTAAATTAAATATTAAAATATGATAGACGTTTGATTATCTAATAATTTATTATATTTTTTTGTCTTGGATAAAAACATTGCTATTTGTATTTCACATGATATCATATCAATAAATTCCTGTTGACATAATTATACTTATGCCACCAAATACTACCTCATAATTCAGAACGTAATTAACTCACTGCTCTGCCACATAATGATACCTAATAATGACTTTTATAACTCAAAGTGGCTCATTAAAATTGTCTTCGTGCGTGAAATATAAACTATGAAATACTAAAATAGCGTGCTAATAATATCGCTGTAATTTTACAAAAAAAAATCGCATTAATTTTACGGACTGTTGAGTTTTATTCGCTTACTTGCAACTTTTCCCTTCTTTGTGAAAAATAATTACGAGGGAATACTGGCTTGTAAAATATATTTTTTAATATTCGAGGTTTGGTTATTTGTTGCCTGTTTATCATATAAAAATGTGGCTTGTAATCATCTTGAATATATTTATGAAACACTTTTTTAGTGATAAGAAAAAAACACCATTCAATGTCTTTCTCGAGTACTGTGAATTTCATCGTTAATTTTTAGAGGCGTAGTGGTTGAGTAGTTCGAGTCGCCTGTAACGTGAAGATTGCAAGTTCGAACTCCGACTGTACCAGTGATTTTGTTTTAAAATTAAGTACCTATACTGACTGATTCGGACCAGCTTTACGGCGAAGGAAAGTATCAGGAAAAACATCCATGTTTCCATATAAATATATATATATATATATCCTCCTTTATAGCATATATTTTATTTATTAGCATTATTATTAGCATAGCTTTCGAGCATATATGAAAATCTATAGATAGTAAATATATCTTAATATGGGCTAAATATTTTTATCATATTTTAAGGATAAAATTTTATACCAAATGTATTAAAATCTGTAATATTAAAAATTTCCGTCGGTAAAAATATCTCATATCTGCGAAACGGGAAATTCTCGTGCGTTCGACCGGAAAATAGGCGACATAAAGGTCTGACATTCTGGTAGTGACCGGGCTTCGGAGAGCGATAAAATATATACGAGCGCTTCTCTTGCGGTACCCCTTATGTCCTAATGTTGGCAGAACTAGGGATGCGGAGACTCAGGGCTAACCATCGTATTACCCGAAAAAGAAAATTACCTTTTATTACGTTCATGTTACCAACCGTTATTATATTTCTTTCTTTAATTAAACTTTTTAATTTGTACGAACAGCATCCCGAAATTGGAACGACTGCTTAATTCATAAACACTTGAGTAGCTATAGTAATGATATAGTTATATATAATGATAAAGTTAAATAATTAATCATGTCCGTCTAAAAAGGCATTGACTTATTAGTAGGATCAAATTAAATGAATATAAAAAAGTACAAGGAATTCTGTGACATCACATAATCGTTTCGAAGTGACAGAAAGTTATTTTCGAACTATGAACTATGAACTAAATGAACTATTTAAACAGGAAAAAAGTGTGGATATTAAGTAAAATGTTAACTCAGTTGCATAAATAAAGTACACAACAAAAAAGCGCCTGCGGCGATCGGCGCTTCCAGCTAATTAATCTCCATTTCCCGCACGCGCCAAATCGGGCCGCCATTATAGGGTCTGTTTTATTTCAATAAATTGAACTGACGAATTAATGCGCTATACCGTTTATAAAAGAATCGACAATGAGTGGCATTGATTTACGCCGCCTTTGTGTCAGTTTGAGAAACGTTTTCAACTTCCTACTTTTAGGAGGAAAATGTTACTAGTTTCAACTCCAACTCATTATGTAGCCTATATGATTTGGGTTACGTAGAAGGTAGAATTCTGTATCCTTTTGAAATATGGACAGACAACAACGACTATATGTTTAATATATCATATTAGCCGCCTACAAAATCAAGCGATTTGTACCAATGAGCTTTTCTGTAGCTAAGAAGATACACTCATTTTATTTCACACAACAAATTTCAACAAAAAAATCGTAATGATCCCTAGAAAGTTTAAAAATATAAATGTAAAGTCGTACCTATAGCCGCGCTTGAGATTTGACGACGGACTACCTGTCATGTAGGGTACCCACGGCGAAAAGAGGTTGATTGCATCTCCTGCCTTTATTTTCGGGGACCATGTATATACTACTACTGTACAAAATTAACCCATTTACATTGTTGCAGGTGCGGACGTTGTTCGTGAGCGGACTGCCGATGGACGCTAAGCCTCGGGAGCTGTATCTTCTCTTTCGAGCATACGAAGTAAGTAGCGTTGAGTAAACTGCTTAGGAAAGCCGTCTTTGCAACAGCGTAGTCTATAAACCTCCTTTCGTCACGAGGAGATACATATGTAGATAATTGTTGAAACTGTGGTGTGGAATGGAGTTAAATCCTCCAGACACTTTTTGATGCAATATAACGTAGATACTTTCATGAACTTTAGACTTATCGAGCAATAATAAAATATGACAGTATTGAGTATTGAGTGATTTATCACACCACAAGCCCTGCAGTGATGAAATCTGCAAATCTTTAAGAATAATTCATAGACGTGTTCGAGAGATGACGAAATAGACTCGCCATCTGTCGCGTTATCACCGGGGATCCATGTGTCTATACACTCTCAAACATGTCTTTATATATATATACATATATATATACCAATATAAATCATCCATGTGAGAAGCGATTTCAGCAATCTAAAAGTGTACCAACTTGCCAACCTTCTTCGACGCAGAAAAGGGTCCTCGTATATGTCAACTTTCTGATTAGTCACTGTGTTTATATCAATGGCGGAATACATTGCCGAATAAAACTATTATAATTGTTTGTAAACAGCCTGTAACTAGTCTATATAAAAATATGGATTTATGGTTATGCAATACACGCAATGCTGAGGATTTATAAAAGCATTTCCGACAAACCAATCTCCATATTGGTAAGATATCCATAATTATTTAAATTAAATTGCAAAAAAAAGTTATGACCGGAAGAAATAAACGCCGCTACATTGTTATCAAATAGTGGAAATGTCGAAATATTTATACGAGGGAAATAAAGCACAAAGCGACATTACTTCCGTCACGCGACCAGGAGATCTTGGTTCGGATTACTGCGCCGTAAATATCAAATGTCATGCCTCGATCCGTAATATTCGGATTGAATCGATTCTGTCTACCGATAAGGGGGATTACACTCGATCCTCGGCTGGCACGGATGGCACCGCAAACGTAAAGGTGCCTAAAGTTGAACGGCGACAAGGGTGGCCTAATACTGCAGGGATCGCGTGACTCCCCCCGGCGACTGGTACAGAAACGTACCATTTTTCGGCAGTAAAACTGTATTTTATTTAAATAGAATTTCATGACGCAGTGACATGAATGACACGGGGCAAGTAATTTCGTAATGTGGCTTTCATCAAACAAAAGTTTGAAACCTCCCTCAGAAATTGTTTAGCTAGAGGCGAAAAGCTTTTCGTAGATAATATAAGTAATAATTATACCTTGTTTGTGCAGGGCTACGAGGGCTCCCTGCTGAAAGTTACCAGCAAGAATGGGAAAACAGCTTCGGTAAGTGTAAATATATAAATATTCTATTCAATCTGCCATTGTTACATTTTATTTATCATAATAAGCGTCTGTTTTTTTCCTCGTAGCCCGTTGGTTTCGTCACGTTCCATACGAGAGCAGGTGCCGAGGCAGCTAAACAAGATCTTCAGGTTGGTATTCCTGCTATATTTTCATTATTACTATTGAACCATCAGTATTATACTATTCCTAATTGTGAAGTTTGATCCAATATCGGATCAAACATTGGAACAAGCTTCAGTAGTTCTTAGTATTCTTCCTTCAAAGGGGAAACGACAGTAACTATGGAATAAATATATTTCACTTACACCATATTGCCTAAAACTATAAACTGCTTTGAGGCACGGGATTACTTACAACGTCTCTGTACAATGCCGAGATACGTGGTACTCAGGAGTCGACAAGCTATTGTAAATACTAAAACATGTAAACGCACGGTGTTACTAAACCCCTTCTCATCACATGCCTCAACACAGCCAATGAGCACGATACATCATTGTAGACTTGGAATAACATAACCTGACTCAGGTAACCGCATCGTAAACTATGCTAAACCCATGCACATATCGTATAGACGACGTCGGTCCATCGCGTCGGCTCCTAGGTGTTTGACTCCGGAAGGCGCTCTTTAAACGGTGTAAATACGCAATTGCATGTCACTGTTTGACAAGTTTTGATGTCACATCCCGAGCACTGTGTTCTGACACCCTAGCAGGCTCAGGCGCGGACCCTCAGTGATGACATTTCAAAATTTATTATCGGAGAATTTATAATTATAAGCAACAGTATAAGTTATTTCGAAATATATTTATTTAAAAAAATCGTCAGGCGCTTTAATAAAATAAATAAAAAATCGAATGTAGTCGTCCCTTTAAATACCCGCTGTCGGCGGCAAACCCAGCGCAAGGGTCGCTGAGAGGTCGTGACAAGCGAGCTTCCATCGTCATTATATCGGAGCGCCGCACCGCTCGCGGCTGTTCACAGCAGGGCGTCCGGTTCGACCCCGACATGCCGCAAACCATTCGGCTGGAGTTCGCTAAAAGCAACACGAAGGTCAGCAAGCCGAAGCCGGCAGTTGCCACAGCCGCGCCAGCCGCACACCCCGCATTGATGCACCAACTCACTGGACGTAAGTACCGCCAACGCACACACCGCCCGGCGCATACGCTCGACCGCCCCACACCCAAACCATACCTGGACACACTAATATACGCACGACCTTTGTCTGTGCCAACTCCTACCATGAAACCTCATGCATGGGACCGTACTATGACGTAATAGACATAATTCAAGAATATTTTTGCGACCGATATATATGATGACTATAAATCTGTCTCTTTCACTCTATTGAAATATGATTCAGTCTTAATTTCGTCGTGGTAAGGCCCCTGTTCACCGTTGCTACCCAATTGTAAGGCATTACAAAACTAGATACTTACATGCAGGTATAATGGGACCGTCGAGCCAACGCAAGGGGCAAGTTTCTGTGATCGCTTACACGTACCACGCAAGGCCAAACTCCGGAAAGCTACTATTGATTGCTCTGTCGGGTGTTTACCACTCTTATCAACGTTTACATGTTTTCATGACAGTAATCTATTATATTGTAGCAGCCTCTTAATATATAAATACATGAAAACATGTCATTAGCACAGTGTATATATAATATTTTCCACAGCAATATAATACATTCACGATCTTAGGTACAAGTGCCAACGGCTAATTCACATGTGTGATCTGAAATGAGAGTATACTGGCAGAGTAATCTCATTCTGCGTAGTTTCGTGTTGATCACTTGATAATACCTCAACCAAAAACAGAGGTAATGTTGTAAAGTGGTGGCGTAAAGTAAACAGCATCTGGCTTCTTCTTTATTGATTTCGGGTAAGATATGACGTTTACATTCTCAGCGTTCTGCGTACACTTAGCAATAATAAGGCGCCGATTCATACTTTCGCTAAATATGTAAATCCAATGGGTCATTTGTTGAGCTCCGGCGATTGTGTCGCAGACCTAGCGAGTCCATTCTTCCCCGGCGGTGGAGCGGAACTGTGGCATCACCCACTGGCGTATGGAGGAGAGTTGCCGACACTCTCGCACGGGTTGGTCCACCCTGCCATCCACCCGCAGATGGCCCCCGTGCGATCCTACCTTTGACTAGCTGCCGCCGATAGGCCACACCACGTGAGTAAAACTTCTTTGTCTTCGTCCAATGTACAATGTCTTATATTTCCACAGTGTAGAAAATTTTTATATTTATTTTATAATTTTATTATTTAATTATTTTATATTTTAGGTATGTATTGGTTTTAACTGCATATCAACGTTATGGCCCCATTCACTTATTATCTTTATATATATAATTCTTCTGTGAGTGTGTATGTCACTGAACTCCTCTCAAACGACTGGACCGATTTTGATGAAATTTTTTGTGTGTGTTCAAGGGGATCTGGGAATGGTTTAGATTCACAATTGGACCCGATAGGTGGCGCCACCATCTTTTTTTTCACCCGAGCGAAGCTGGGCGGGACCACTAGTAATAATATATATCCTCACTCCTTCACAAGGGTCCCCGAAGGGGTAGCCAGAGGTGTATAGGTAATACCCATACACTCACTTTCCGCCAGAGATATATTTTAGCTGCCAACGTGATAGATGGCGAGTCCATCGCCGTTACTCAACCACAACTATACATACGCCTTTGAATCGCTTCTTAGACGTATATTCACTTATACCAGCAATATATATTTACTAGCTGTGCCCAGCAGTTTCTCGCGCGTTTGATTACATTGGATAGATTTCTTCGGGGATTAAAAATATTCTATGTGCTAATCCAGCTAATAATCTATTTCTGTGCCAAATTTTATCCAATTCCGTTCAGTAGTTTTTGAGTGAAGGGGAACAAACATGCTCACATGGGCGTACCCCAAGGTTCAATTCTCGGTCCTTTTTTATTTCTTGTTTACATCAATGATCTCCCTTATATGATGGCCAAATTATCGGATATTATTCTCTTTGCTGATGACACCTCGCTAATTTTTAAAATAGATAGGAAAAATACGAATGTCTTGCATGTAAACGAAAGTTTAACTGTTCTCTCGAAATGGTTCGCAGCTAATAATCTTTTACTGAATCCAAACAAAACGAAATGTCTTAAGTTCTCTTTACCAAATGTAACACAACGGGATCTGAATTTAAATCTTGACGGCAACAAACTTGATGCTATAGCGGAAACTGTATTCCTAGGAATTACCATCGACTCAAAATTGCAATGGGGCCCGCACATTAGAACACTTTCCGGTCGGTTAAGCTCAGCTGCATATGCAGTACGGAAAATAAAGCATTTAACTGATGTAGCCACAGCTAGGCTAGTATACTATGCTTATTTCCACAGTATTATGTCCTATGGCATTCTGCTGTGGGGATCAGCGGCGGACGTTGACTCAATTTTCATTCTTCAAAAGAGGGCGGTCCGCGCGATCTATGACATGGGTCCTCGCGAGTCTCTCAGAGAGAAATTTAAAGAGATCGACATACTAACTTTGCCTTCACTCTATATCTTTGAATGTATTTTATATGTCCGCAAAAATAGAGGGATTTACAAAATTAAAAGCGACTGCCATAATAAAAATACCCGCAGTAAACATGAAATTGTAATCCCGAAATACAGATTAACAAAAACGAGCAAGTCTTTTATTATAAATAGTATACGCTTTTACAACAAGCTGCCAAAGTCAGTTATAGAACTGACCGATGTAAAGTTCAAAAAAATTATCAAACGTGTTCTGATTAAAAAAGCATATTATAAAATCAAGGACTACGTTGAAGATAAAGAAGTTTGGCTCTAGTTCCTTCTGCGCATGCGGTTTCCTTGGTAGCTCATAAACGGCACAAATTTGTGGATGTCTTTAACTATTCTGAATCTTTTTCTTTTCTCAATTCGGGTTTTTTTTATACAATAATAATTTTACTTTTTTTTATTTTTATTATTTCAATTTATTCCATATCTTGACCAGAATTAGTTACAGTACTGATGCCAATATTTGTGTCACTTGTTTAATTTGTCTAATTTGTGAATGTGAGAACATTATAGGCTTTGTAGATTCTTGATCTTGCTAACATTGTTATAATTGTCTTGTTTTATGTATGCTTTGTATAGTAAGCGACGACCTATTGTCGGGCCTACGTTGTTCCCCCATACTTGGGTACTATTGCTGTAACGAAAAAAAAATATTGTATATGCCTAATGATCTGAAAAGAGTAACCATGGAGTTTCTTGCCGGTTCTTCTCCATGGAAGCGACCAACCCGAACCGTGCTTCTTTTTCGACGTTTTATAAGTGCTCACCTGGGCCTATGTGAAATAAAAAGATTTTGATTGATTTTTTTTTTGACACAAACTTAATATTTACGTAGTAATACCCTGTATCGTCTATGTGAGGCGCAATTAATTCGTCCATGGTTGATGTATGATCGGTGTGCAGACCCCACTGACGCTGGGCGCATGCGTACTGCCGGCGCCGGCGCTGGGGTCTCCGGGCGCGGCCATGCCGCACGCGCAAGCGCCGCCCGCGCATCCCGCGCATCCCGCGCACCCTCAGCCTCCCTGCTCGACTCTCTTCGTCGCCAATCTCGGTCAATTCGTATCGGAGCACGAACTCAAGGAAATCTTTAGCAGGTACGTTCCTACAATAAATTCATCACCTGTTTTCAGCAGCAAATATTGCAAAAAATTACCCTAAGTGAAGTCGACAAAGGGAATATTTGCCGTTGAAAATGACTAGCACATTTATGTGCATGGCCACGCACTACGTTAAGTCATAAGCATATTTAATGTCCACCTACAAGTTAAACATGGAAGAGAACACTAAAATTAAGGCAACCACTGAGCATGTTGCACCAATTATCACAGTGTCATCCACGTAAAACAACGTTGGGTTATTTTTTATGTTTTGGTTCTATGATCTCACATAAATTGTTGTTGCAAATACAATCAATTTGCCTAGCGATGTTTATGTGAGAGCCTAAAGCCTGCACCTGTACCACCCTGAGCATGACGTACGTCACTATCTCCACACTCACCACTAGATGTATTAGCACCATCTAAGACACACACGAGACCTGTGAACATTCTTTATTTGCGTCTCAATAACAAAATTACCACTTCTTCACGGTAAATTATACATATTATTAATAAAACATATATTATTATATATGGTTCTTCAGTTTCAATTCAATCCCGAGGCATGTTCGAGCAATTCTTCACAAGATCGCAAATAGGAAAACTTAAACAGAAGCTCTTTGATTTGCTTTAAATGAACACATACAAAAATGTCGTATCAAACCAACGCATACAAAGATCGTTCACATCGTAAACATGACACAATCGAGACGGCGACATACACAACGGCGCGGGGTGTGTTGGGGTGTATGGGTGCGGGCACGATGGATGTGACGGTGCAGCTGCGGCGGGTTCTCGCGGCTGCGCCTGCTGACGGGCGGCGGCGGGCCGGTAGCCTTTGTGGAGTTCGCCAGCCCTTCTGACGCGGCCGCCGCGCTGGCCCGCCTGCAGGGCGCCCTACTACTCAGCTCCGAAGGCGCCATACACCTCGAATACGCGAGGCATAAGATGGCACACAACGGCTGGATTCTCGCACATGAAGTATGCACGCGCACTATACATATTCGGGAAGGAACGTCGATGTTCCCACGCAGCCGTTTTCACTTACTTGTTGCTGCTATCGGTTCAATATTCAGTTAAACCTGTTTGGAATTCCATTTACACAATGGTCTCCGACACACAAAGACAGTAGCTTTCCTTAATACCTTTGTTTTTAAATTATTATTAATAATTCTAAATATATCGAAAACGGCTGCAAGATCTCATGCTTCCAAAATGTTATTCTTGTTTTCATAAAATTTTGTGTCTCAAAATTATTATGAGAAGTAAATAAATTTTGTGCCATGAATGAATAAATATAATTTTGTTTAGCCGATAAACATGAGTAGGAAATTAAATATTTTGCGGAAATGTATGTTAGTTGTAACGACTAACTTCGGACCCTGTATCAAAAATATACTTAGTACTAATACTAATATACATGGATTGATTTTAAAGTATTTACATATTTCTGTATTTCAAAATAACATTAATTTATTTTTGAAAAATCTGCCGTTATATTTAAATAACACTTATTTTATCAACGTTAATAAGGACAATACAGCGTAGTAAAAATAAATCATTATTCTTATTCATGCTATAATTTTATTTATATATACACAAATATGTCAACAAAATTGTCCCAATTGAATTCGACTAACGAAAACATAAATATACGGGTTCCAAAGTTATTATAATTAGTAATACATAATCACCAATGCACCTAGCACATAGTTACTATATAGGATGCTTGAATAAATGTCTTGTTTCAATTGTCATTATTGGTGTAGTAACTGTAATATTCCATGTCCATCAGGGAGCCAAAGGCGGAGAAGAGAACGAACAACATTAACTCGTTCGTGGCTCTCGGCACCTGACAACCAGCGCACTGAGGGACGCGCTATCTTGATCCTCTGCATCGCATCGGAACCACTACCACAGGAGATAGAGCATACTTAACCAACAATATATATCAACACTTCGGCTAGTGTATCAAGACTAAAAGGTCCGCACAACGCGACCCTTGTTCATATACCTACCTACTCAAGAACAGACGCTCTGTCTCCCCTGATTTAGTTTTCCGTCACAACAACGTCAGAGGTGTGGTGTTATCCCTTATACCAAATTTAGCAAGTGTTAATTTGTATTATTATTAACATTCCAGTTTATTGTTTACCATTTGTCATAAACACTTAATATTAATTATTCTCCTATAAAGATCTAATATCTGTTTATTTAATATTATTCATTTTATTGTATAACATAGGAATTATTTACAACTAACTTATTGTACCCAAGAGTTTGTATATTTGTTCGTACGAGGCCGATGTGTACAACTGAGAGGATTTGTTATGAATATAGTGTATTATCAGAAATTAAAACAATTTTAGGATAAATCTCATTCGATTAAGCTAAAAACCAAAGGTGCCCTTCATAGAAACATTACGTTTTGTTAAATAATACTTGAAGTTGAATGATTTTTAAAGAAGTTGTATGTAATAATTACGATACTTTTGTTTTAGCCTCGATAATGTTAGTGAATTTTTAATGAATTTCATGACTATTTCAAATTATATTTACCTACTTTCTTAGTAATTTTATAATGTTCAATCACTCGTTAGCGCTGGCACTCTAGTGTTGGTCTGTCGATATTCATGGCATGCCCTCATACTGTTAATTGGAGTATGCAATAATGATGAATAGTTGAGTGAGTGATGCGATCTGCGCCCAGTCTCTTGCCAAGAGACCCGGCAAGAGCTTCAACTCCTGAACCACTCGCATCGGACCTAACTTGAATTACTTTACTTCACTATACTTTACTTATTTTTACTTAGGTGACACACCAAAATTTCTTGTGCCTTGTGAACATTTTTCCTAAAAGTTAATGATATTCCAAAATTTGTAATCGCGGTGGCGATCGATTCCAATTTCGTTGATAGTGTTGCGGGTTTCCACGATTAGTATGCGATGCGACACAACCGAGATCAGTTCAGTGTTGTTGCGAGAATTTAGCCTTGGCCTTATGAGAGTAAATAATTTAATGTAATCATTATATTAATTAATTAAATAGTATTTAATCAACGGCGACGTGCGCGCCGGACGCTGAATAGTGAAACAATTATTCGACTATCTGCATGCTTTGACGAGCTTTTTGGTAATAATCTAATATAGTAGTTACGTTAATGTATAATCTTTAGATGAATAATATAATATTAGCTAAGGGTATTTATTGTAGAGGATCAGCATAGTTACATTACTATTGAATGAAATTATTCTTACATAATAATGCAACAATGTAATGAAATTAACTTTACTGAAATGTTAGGATTAATCAAATGGAAGATTAATATATTTTTTATTTTTAGCTAGTTGATCGCATACTGTTGAACACTTATTTACTGACAAGATGTATCGGATGTGACGACAGGTACACCGCATGCGAGATAGCAATAAACCAAAAATGAACACTTAATGTTAATATAAGGTATCTAGTAACGTATTTTGCTGATGTAAACATGTAAAAATTATACAAAAAAAGTAAAAAAAAATCCCTGCTTAGGCTATAATGATAAGGTTTCGGATATTTTGGGTTATAATCTTGACGCGACAGAACAATATTATAAGGAGGCATTCACGCGATCGGAGTCGGTTGACGGCCGGTGACCGGAGACCGCAGGTGAATTCTTATGAAAATCTCTTAGTCAATATTTAATAGAAATTCCGTCAATTTTTGACTTAGCAAAATTTTATACATTATTAATAGCAACTTTAACTTACACAGCGTACCGAGCGTTCGAATAGATAGACCAAAGATAATTGAAATACTTAATTTTAATGTCTACTAACCTCAGACCGTACCAAACATGTATTTTGTAGGCGCATTATTCAAAATATGTACCTAATTATGTTGAGTTGAATATTTTTTCGTTTGAAATTACCTCGACGATGCAATTATTTATATTGGTCTCAAATACCATGGCTAAGGCTGATGCCTAGATACGGGTTTTTCCTACTCTAAGGCATCATGATAGATTATGTCCCCTGTTACAAAACGTAGCTTAAGAACGCCTCAGCCTTACCAATTGCTTTATCTTTGAGAACGACGTTAAATGTGACATGTATTTAGTGTCTGGGCTGACCTTAGTTCGAGTAACGGCATGTTTTGTAACAAGGAGAACGAGTCCAATGAAATTGGTTTAATTTTATGTTATTTGTATTATCATAGAGGCTTATTGAGTTTTTCTCCCAATTCATATAATTTTTTTTTAACTTAAACCATCAAAGCAAATATTGTCACTTATAAAAGTTCAGATTTACTTATATTATATTCGAAATTCGTTGTCGGTTTTAATAATTAAGCTAAGTCAATGTTTACTTATTTAATTCGATATAATAATGCTAATTCGTGTGTAAGTAATTGTGTAATATTGTGGTAGTGATCTCCCATACCTTCGGCGAACGGCGTCCACGACCACACTCTGATGAAAAATACAACGAAAAGTTTAATTTGTCTTTTCAGTTGGTAAAAATAGATTGTTGATAACTTCAATGTTGACGGTACCAGACATGCTCTCTTCTCGAACACTGATAAAACATGTAATTATGGAACTTTGAAGCTATCAATTGTCTAATATTTTGATTAACGCGCATGTGTTACGCCGCCATTTTGTCTAGCAGTTAAATCAAGATAGCTGCTCACAAGATGGCGGGGTATTCGTGCGTCGCGGGAGGGACGCCGGCGCCGCCATGATTCCGTCCAACAACCGTAGATAGCGAGTAAGAGACGTCCAGTGGCTGCGGACACGGCTACGTCACCTTTTGCGGGACTACTCGATACATATCATCGTGTAATATTAATGTTTAATTAGAAGTAAAGAGCGGTTTCATAGAGACGTTTATTCTGTATCTCGTCTACTACTTATAATGCAATCGGCTAATATGTCACGCTAAATCTAACGTTTTCAGTTCACAAATATTCTCGCTTCGCTGTCGTTGTTTCGTCTTTTGTCTTGACATATTCATCGCTTGAAAGTTAATTGATTAATTTCTAAGCAAAACGAAACACAATGAGTGAAAATGTTATTCATAAAAGCGATATTTTGTGAACGTTTACTGTGAAATCGAGAAGGTGTTCGAATAGTCGCCGAATAGAATATAAGACGCGTGACACGGGCCCGCATGTGATAGGGTAGAGTAGCGAAGTAGCGTCGCCTTGCAAGTTAGGTTAAGTGAAGCGGTAACACACAAACGCCGTGCATCGGAAACATATCAATTCTGTGCCCCTTAATAAATTTAGTTAAATACTAAGAGATACATATGACTAGTATAAAGAAGACAAAATAATCGTTTGGAGTATCAAATACATGCTAAGTGTTGTTTTCGTACGTTGGTGAAATAATGTCGATTAGATTGTGTTCGTAAAACGTGTTTACGGCTTAGTATCCGAGTAGTGTCGCGCAAGTTTCAATTTTTTTACTTATTGTCTTAGAGTAAAGCGATATTTTCATTGTTATATTAGACTAATCATATAAATGGCTTGACTTTTACCAAATTGTTTTAATATTTCGCTTCGTTTTCAGTATTATGTGACATTGTTTTTATTATTCGGTGACGGTCTTAATCGGTTGCCGAATACATATTTGTATATCGAGCAAATTAAATCATACAAACTACCTATATAGTTAGTAATTAATTGTTAGATTTGTGTGACTTGAATTATTTAAATGCTTTTAGAGCAGAGGTATAGTGTTATTGTGGTTTAAGAGAAACATAATGACATTGTAAAAATAGTGATAAATTTAGCTTAATTATATCATTATTACAACTTTTATAGATGTTCATTGATTTCTTTTCTTACTTCATGGAGTATTGTGGCATTGGAGACGTCATTGTTAATTCAAATAAATTTGAGCTCATCCTCAATATAAGTTTTTCATTGAAGTGACCCCTTCTGCCAGTCTCCAACCGTGTCCTCTGGTCTAACACGTGAATCATTCAAATAGATTGAGTCAGTTGATCCAATAATTCGGCTATCAAAATAATATGTTCACATTTGTCATTTACTTGCTTGTAATAAATATTTAGTAGTATGGTTATACATTTATAGGTGTCTAGTTTAGGATTACTGAGATTAGATGAAAAATTTACAATTTAGCTTTGAACTTTACTTTGTAGTTTCGTCTGTTTTATGCGTGCTCTTGTAAAACTAATTTGAAACTGATACGTACGTCTTAGCGGCTGTGTTTATTCAAATTCGTTTTATGTTAGAGTCGCAGAATATCGCTGAAGTAGAAAAAATCCTTATTTCAATGATAATAATATTGCAGTGTTGTATTTATGTTATTATTAACGTATTAAGTTTTAAAGCATTATAGGGTCCAAAGATTGGGAATAAACATATTATGTACGAATTCCTGTTTTTATTTATATCTCAAAATATTTTTTACTACGAAATTGGGTACTATCATGACTACATTATTAAGTATATATTCTAGCCTTTTAGTTGTTCGAAACATCAGAGATGCTGTTAATAATCAAATTTCAATTACTTCCAAAGTATTATTATTATTATTCCAAAATTACGAACTTAGGATGCTGGTATTAAGATGTTAGTTTTGAAGACACCTCTTTAGAATACGTTCTGTACAAACATTCAATGATGAGAGGCTGATCCCAAATAGTACTCTCAGTTTACCGAAGTATTCGTTACAAACACAAAGGCACTTTCATTTGGTTAAAGGTGGCACATCATTGATTACAACATAAGTGCCAATATAACAGATACGAATTCTATATGGATAATGCTATTATTAATGTTCAAAAATACAGAAAAAACTAATTATCTACCTAAGTACGTACTTTGGGGCCTGAAGCTCAAGTGTTGACTCTTGAGCGTGACTACAGACACCACCTTGGCCAGCGCCAAGTCCACTAGTCCTTTTATCGAACATATTTTTAAATATAATAATAATATATATCCTCACGCCTCCCTACTAGGGTTCCTGAAGTGGTAGGCAGAGGTTTATAGGTAGTATCCACACACCCACTTTCCGCCAGAGATATATTTTAGGTGCCAACGTGACAGACGGCGAGTCCATCGCCATCGCCATACATACGCCTTTAAATTTCTTCTCAAGCGTATGCAGGTAAAGCTCGTGGTGTGACTAATCACTGTACTTCAGATTCTTATTTTAAAATAATAATAATATATAATATATCCTCACGCCTTCCCACAAGGGTCCCCGAAGGGGTAGGCAGAGGTGTATAGGTAATACCCACACACCCACTTTCCGCCAGAGGTATATTAGGTGCCAACGTGACAGATGGCGAGTCCATCGCCGTTACTCCAGCACGACTATACATACGCTTTTGAATTTCTTCTCAGACGTATGCAGGTTTCCTCTCGATGTTTTCCTTCACCGTTAAGCTCGTGGTGTGACTAATCACTGTACTTAAGTTCAGAAAAACTCATTGGTACAGTCGTGATTCGAACTTGCGACCTTTGCGTCGCAGGCAACTGCTCAAACCACTCGGCCACCACGGCTCTTTTCTATTTATTTTCTATTTCTATTTTAAAATATGAATGATTTATTCCAAAGAGTTAAGTTGAATTTAATTTAAATTTTAATAATAAAGCCTAAAACCAGCCAGCATAATATATTGAAAAGACTTAGCTCGTTTAGTAACTGCTCTATCCTCATTAGCCAAAATGTGACTAGTTTGGCCGCTAAAATAGCTTATTTATGCCGTGATAGAGCGCGGCCGCAACCGCCCCAGGGAGCTAGTTATTATTTAGGCAGTTAAAACTTGCAGTGACCCTGTTTCACGGCCTGGATCACAAATTACAGCGCATGACATTAATATGTTATCAGGTTAAATATAATAATAATATAATATAATATCCTTACGCCTTCCCACAAGGGTCCCCGAACGGGTAGGCAGAGGTGTATAGGTAATACTCACACACCCACTTTCCGCCAGAATTAAATTAGGCTAGGTTTATACATATCTTCACAACTTCCCACAAAGGTCCCCAAAGGAGTAGGCAATGGTATAACACTCACATTTATCTGAGACTAGCTGTCCCGCCCAGCTTTGCTCGGGTGAAAAAGTTAAATTGCCCGTAACACGATCGCAGCGCCACCTATCGGGTCCAATTGTAAATCTAAACCATTCTCGAATCCACCTTAAGACACACAGAAAGGGATAGCTTCGCACGGGTGAAAAAGTTAAAATTCCTAAAACTCGATCGCAGCGCCACCTATCGGGTCCAATTTAATATAGCCTATGTTACTCGGGGATAATATAGCTATCCAAAGGTGAAAGAATTTTTGGAATCGGTCCAGTAGTTTCGGAGCCTATTCATTACAAACAAACAAACAAACAAACAAATCTTTCCTCTTTATAATATTAGTATAGATATATTCAGGTACCAACGTAACAGATGGCGAATATATCGACGTTTACAAGGACAACTAAAGATACGATTTCGAATTTCCTCTCGATGTTTTCCCTCATCGCTAAACTCGTAGTGTGAATAATCACTGTAGGTAAGTAGTTCATCTAGTAAGGTTAAGTTCATCGAAACTCATTGGTACAGTAGAGATTTTAACTTGCAATGTTTGCATTGAAGGCAACTCGAATTACTCGGCCACCCAGTTTTTTATAAAATTCTTTCAAAACCCCTGTGCAAACGCGAGGTGGTTCGCTAATTGAAAATATAATGTAGGAGTGTATAAATAATTAACCACGTGTACAAGCTAAGAGCAAGGAAATTCTGTGTTCGCAGTACGTACCTAAGCAATAATATTTTTCACAAGGTAAGGGGTTCGTTCATTTCTTACGCGTTGCTTGTACGGAATTCCCTCGGCTCGATATAGGTAAAGCGCGGGTTTTGTATTATGCAATCCATAGATTGTTACAGTAACCGCTTACCGAAAACAATATCGGCCTATCCTTTTATTTTACTTTTGCATAAGAAATTTAGAAAGAGTTCGTTCTTAAATTTAGGGCAGTTTTATGAATAAATGTATCTCTTAGCATATACATATGTATATGATAAGATAGTGATATCACTTCTTATTGCAGTGAAGATCAAAGGTAGGAGTAGATCATGGTCAAAGTCAGGCCGACTCATATACATACATACATATCAACTAGGTATAGGTATAGCTAGGTATAATAGGTACCTACTGATATTTTTACCATAACGTAGATATTATAAGGTCTTGTGACTTGTTTGTTAGACGAGAGTTAGCTACTCACTTAAAACAATTCATTGAAATACATTGCACATATACAAAACATCGCGCCAAGTCCTCACGGGGCAAAGAGGTTATTTTAATTTGTTCTACATATGTAACGATAATGTACTAGAATTTAGTGCGGCAAGGGAATGGGATCTTAAAGTAATAATACATACATACTACTCACATACAAAGAGCGCCAAGAAAGTTGCAGTAGCTTGAATAATTTCTTTCACTGCGTTATGCTTCTCATGGGAATCAAAGTTTCAAAACCCGGGCTCTGCAAATGGTCTAGCTTCTATTTAGTAGTGTTGGAACAGCTTGGATAGAGGTACATAGTTGTTTAATTGAGTTTACTTAATGTATGAACGACATTACTATTTCCGAGAACTTGGTGGGGCTTGAAAACATGAAGACTTTTTCTTACCTAAAGTATAGTTTTAGCTTGCTTTACCACGTTTTTTACGGTGGAGGAGATCGCAAAGTCGATCCTAGCCTAGTCTGGCGTCATACATACATACATATCATCACGCCGAGAGTTCGTCTTTAACCACCCCTGAATGAATTAAAAAATGAATTAAAGAATTAAAAAGTCCTTATAGATCCTTGTATAGATTTATAAGTCCTTTATATAAATAAAGAAAAATATATTTCTTCGTGTAAAGGACTCGTTCATATAGACAAAGCGAATACAAGTCCGGAATACTTGGCATTTGTAATTCAATCTTGAACGCTTTGCTCAAGTAGGTATAATGTCTTGTTACTAACAATGGAAGTGCCTCTTGAGCCTAGATTCCTTCCTTTGTTTCAAATAATGGATGAAAAATTTACAAATAATGTTGAATGGAATTTTTGCGTTAACGACAAATACCTACAGATTCATCGGCCATATCTCCAACTAAGACCTCTTTGGTAGGTAATATTCAGTGGAAATGCCAATCACAAATATTTAATTAAATTCAGGATCACTAACGGAGAAATCCTTTTGACACAGAGTATTTAACATAAGAATTAAACATAAATTTATTTCTAATTATAGGTAGTCGCAGCTTCTAAATATAACATAATGGAAACACTAAACATTAAATATGATAACAGTAAGGAAATTCCATATTTACCGACCGAGAAGGTGTGATACCTTGCCACCTTCTCTGAAGATTCTCTCAATTTCAAAAATTGCTGAACAGTGGTTATTGTTAAGCAATTCAGAATTTAATATTGTGACACAGCTTCATATTGAGACTAACAATTGGTAATCATAATATGGAAGTATACATACATACACACATACATATCATCACGCCAAGTCCCTAACAGGGTAGGCAGAGAGTATAGAGCGCCAGTTCTCTCTAGACTTACATACCTCTTTCGCTTCGTCCACATTCCTCAGTCTCTTCATACATGCTAGTCGGTTTCGAGTACTCTTAACGGAAGTATACATTATCTCGATAATTCGTCGGAAGCTAGTAAGGAGCCGCAGTGGTCGAGTAGTTCAAGTGACCTGCCATACAAAAACTGCAAGTTTGAATCCCGACTGTACCAATGAGATTTCCTGAACGTAAGTACACTGATTAGTCACAACACGAGCTTGACAGTGAAGGAAAACTTCGAGAGAAAACCTGCATACTTCTGAAAAGAAATTTAAAGACGTAAAAAGTGGATCAAATCCCAAACTATGGAAAGCTATATGGGAACTAGACACCGTTGTCAAAACTTCAATTCGTGATCGTAACAAATATATCCGCCCTCAGCGGGAATCGAGACCGCGACCTTCAACTTCGCAGTTCCGGCACTCTGACTACAAGACACGGTCGTTTCATGATAATACCGCTCACGCGGCAACATCAAAAGGCCACGCGCTTCTGACAAACAAGCTAAGGTAACCTTTACCATCAGGTGACCTAGAAACTAACTCCCTTTGTAGCACGAAATATTCTTTTGAACTAGCTTTATTAATGTCTTGAGAAGGTAACTGTTGAAGCTTATAAAGATTTACATATTTTTCATTTCAAATAGCCGGGAATGTTGGCTTCCGCACAATCAGCTGGGTTCTGTCTGTAATACATGTTACCGCAGTTGACAGTTGCAATATGTTCTGATTTTCAGTTCAGTTCAGTGTCTAATACTTACACATTAATTAAATTGGAATATATTTATCGCCTAAAAAATCTGTCTGAATGTTTGTCTGTATGTCCTTCATATCGAACCGTAAACGGCAGGACCGATTTTAATTAATTATTCTGTTTATTCAGTTGAATTCGAGAACGGCTTAGATTCACAATTGGACCCGATATGTAGAGCCGCTGGGTCCGTCCGGCTATTCTTTTTTTACCCAAGCGAAGCTGGGCGGGAGAACAGTGTTTTGTTCAGTATAACAATTATACTGTCTATTTTACTTTACCCCAAACTTAACAAATACGTTACATCACGACTTGAATATTCAACGATCATAATTTCATGACTTACGACTTGAATACGTAACAAACAAACAAATAAAAAAACGCATATATAACAATAGTAGGGGATTAAAGTACCAACCTACGTAATTTTATAAGTGTTTTCTGGCAGTTCGTAAGTACAACATGTCAATCGCACAACATACATAGGCTTTTCATTGTAAATGTGAAATATTTCCACAAAAACGAACCGTAAATAAAACGTTGATCCGACTAAATCTCGTATCATTTCAGTCTCATCGACATGTGAGAGACACAACCCAGATGTTACTCACAATGATGCCACATGAAAGGGGATTGACCCACTTGGGATCGGAAAATATTTCCACGAAAATATCTTAGGTCGTTAATACCGACAAATTGAATAAACATGATAAACACATTCGATTGGAACTTAATGCTGCGACGTTTCACTTAAATTGCAAACAGATTGCCTGCAGTTGCAATTTAGGTTTTTATCAGTGAGTTGAACTTATTTTAGTGAGTCAATAGAAACAACGCAAGGAAACCTACGCGTGTATACTGCAATACAAAGATTTCTGGAGGGTCGGCAACGTGCTAGCAGGTCACACCGGACTGCTTGTTTGCCACCTTAGTGAGTATAAAAATACAGTGATGGCAACCATCTGATTACTCAGGAATTTAAACCTATGTGTTCTTCTGATGTATGTGTGATATTTATAATATGGGAAGGAATCATATCATCCTGTCTAAGCCAACAGACGTCTTTCGTTTCATCCACATTCATCAGACTTTTCATACATGCTCGCCGTCTTCGAGTAATCACGGCGTTGACCGATTGACCCTTGATTATTTTAGCAATTTAATCTAATTAGTTGTTACTTGATCTTCGTATGTTTCTTTAGGCTTTCTAGGAGACTTTCTCTAGTTGATTTTCATAAAATCTCAACTCTAATACAAACTCATTACTCAGCTTAGCGTTATAACCCTAGGTGATTATGCACAACATACTTAAACTTCAACTAAATACGTACGCAAGCGACTATCATTTACAAAGTTCGCAGTTAATAACATGAAAGTTGGAATGCAAGCATAATTTTTACTCAAGACTAGTTTCAAAAAGAAATTAAACTTGCATATGTAGGATACATGCCAGCTGCTCTGTTCGTGTATAACCGCAGTAATAGTCTACGTATCGTAAAAAAAGGTCAGGGCGATACTGTATAACAGAATCGAGAGCGTGTTGAATTTTTTATCGCCTCTTCTATCTTGTAAAGCGAGTGTTATAGGGATGTCTTGGTTCTTTACATAACGAATCGTAAGAGGGAGATTGCTCCTACTAAATTTAGAGGCGTTTAACTTCTTCAATTTCCAGTTTGTAAATCTTTATCTGCACATTTGTGACTTTGATTTGGGAATTTGGCTACTTGAGTGCGTAAAATTTCGGACAATCGTGCCACATTTAAGGAAAGTATACTCATTTTCTGTATTACTTGTACCACAATTATATAGCCTATAGTTTATTGGTCATTTGTTACCAGGCAGTCAAATATAAATGGCACTTGTTTTTTTACAGGCTAAAACTAAAATAATAATAAAAATAAGCTTCTTACTAGATATTAAAGTAGATATTAACAATAATCTGCGCTATCCTTACCGCGTATGCAAAGGAGTAAAAACAACAACTATTTATCTGCCATCGTCACAGATGGCGTGTCTGCCGTCTACCGTCATACACAATTTTAAATAAATCTTTAATTCGTTTTCAGACGAATAAAACACCCTCAATGTTTTCAAAGGATCGTAGCAATTGGAAAGATGTGGTCTCAGCCTACCCCTACGGGAAAGAGGCGTGATTATATGTATGTATGTTTTCTTTCACCATAAAACTCTTAAACGTATCAGCATTTTAAAGTGAGGACAAAATAGTTGGAATAAGACCACAACTACTTACTGTCTGATCTGGTTGTATTATACACCAGTTCAGTTTGCATCACTGAGACTGCAGTATGCTAGTGAGGTGATGATAAATAATGTAGAAGGTGGTGATGGTGATGCAGATAAGCGTGATTAGTTGCATAGGTATAAAGAAACATACAAACCGTCTAATTTTGTGGTGGCATTCTTATAGGCCATGCGCGTTATTGAGCACTTAACCCAAATAACTCCGGGTAAATCAGGATTATGAGTACCGACGAGTAAATCACAGTTATAGCGTGTACATCAAAAGATGTTTCAAAGAGCCGACAGGTCATATAGTGAGAGTACGGAGTGGGTCGGCCCCATTACACCTAATTACATGTAAAGTTGTGTGAACTAGCCCACCTGTGCCGTTCAAAGTACTTTGCTAGCCTGTCGCCTCACTCATTATGTTTCTACCGCGATATTGATCATCATAAATTTAAGAGCGACTGGCGTTAACGACGGCCTGATTGGAGGAAAAAGTTAAAGAAAAAAGAGATTGCTATGATTATGTTACGTTGGCCTAGACATACAGAAAGGACGAGTAAAGACCGATTGACGAAACAGATATAGGTACACAAGAGACTGGACAAAGAAGCAGAGAAGACCGTGCTTCAAATACCTTTGATCTAGGTCGTTCAATCGAGCACTCGAAACCGACTAGCATGAATGAAGAGACATAAATGCAGATGAAACGAAAGAGGTGTACAATATAAGTCTAGATAGAACTGGCGCACTACTCTCTCTGCCTGCCCAGTTAGAGACTCGCTGTGATGATATGTATGTCTATGTATGTGAGGATTAAACTCAGTTGCTTAACTCAATAACTGTTCTCATATAACTTTGTTGCTACAAGTTGTCAAAAGGAAAAACCTAATGCTTGATATGAGTTTAAACGTATATACTCCTATAAATTTTACACATACTCGTGTCTATGATGTATTCCGTCGGTTTGAAGTCACAAAATACAAAAAAAACAAACACCTTTTCTATGATTTTATTTCTATCATACTCAAATTTTACCTTTGAGACCCTACACTTGACCCCTGGGCAGTGCTCAAGTGACGGGGATGAGTGATACCACAGGTCATGCAATTAAAACTAGAGATGGTTGATGGTGAGACTTAGTTATTAATAGTTCATATAAAGTTATACTCTGTTAACTGCTGTAACAAAAAACACCACTTTTCATATATTAAAGGAAAAATATTTCCATGCTTAGTTTAAAATAATATTTCTGTTACCTTGATAGCAAATTTCCGAGGGCTGGGAAAATAGTTGAACGCAATATATGAACGTGAATGCCGTCATAATCACGCCACGTTCACGTCATAATTAATATCACTTCAGGTAGGAATCTAACCAGACTATATTAATTCAGATAGCAGTTCCACTATCAACTGTACCAAAGGTATGTCATTTAATATTTGTATGTAAGTAAGAGAGAAGTATACGATGTGAGCCCTAGCTGTACCTTTGAATACGAGGTTGGTAAACGCACCAATCGAATAACAATCGCCTTTGTAAAAAAAATTTGATATTAGTTATGTAGAATGGTAGAATATATTAACATGTTTCGTACATTTTTAATTGCTAACATTAGACGCAAATGAAAATGAAAATGTATTGGTATTTGTATTATGGAGTTGTAACACCCACTTCTTCGCCGGAGATATATTTAAGTGCCCACGTAACAGATGGTGAATCACTCGACGATTCTAAAGCACAACTAAAAATAAAAATAAATACCTTGGGACGATTCCACACAAATGGAAATTGTCCCAAATTAAGCAAAGCTTATGTTATGGTGACTAGACAACGACATAATTACTTATATAGATAGATACATCTACGGGAGCTCTAACCACTACACCAGACGGTAGTCTAAACTATAAATACTTATTTGAATTTCTTCTCAAACGAATGCAGATTTTCTATCGAAGTTTTCCTTCAGGTAAAGTTCATGGTGTGATTAATTACTAATTTATAATGCATTAAATATTTTGTTAACCTATAAATACGTAAACAAAAGAATCTAGTGAGCCACCCGACAAAAACATACCAACACTACACAAAACCGACCACTGTTCCGTCCTCGCCGGCGAGGCTCGACGCGAATAAGCCGTAATGTTCCCCCCCGACCGCGCCGAGCCAGATGCGCAAATCCTGCCCCCAAATAATATTAAATAAAATTACCAGTCCAGCCCAGCTCCCTTGCTCGCGATCCAGCAACGCCCTAAGCCGAGGTTCGTACCCCACAGGGGGTGCCCTTAGCTGTGTTGCTTAGAAATAAAGTACCTGGCTGGAGGCCTAGGTCTCGCCATTGACCGGTTAAGTAGCATAAGTTCCCGGAACTCACGCTACGAGAGACAATACAAAAAAAAAAAACTAGTGAGCTAAGTCATAGATATTTTGTCTTTTTGGCTTTAACGAATAATATCCAACACAGCACAAAACATTGTGCGACGCTCTATTCGATCTATTACCACTGTATTCGCTTATTATTATCATTACTCTCTTTATAAAGGTGTGAAAATAAGTGGTGTAACGTATGAAAACTTGCATTTAACAACATGATGCTCACGTAATGCCATAATGAAAAGTTAAGGTACCTTGTTGAACAGATGAATCAAGGCTCTTTCTACAATACCTTGTAACGCTGTTGAGCGTTTAGGATAAACTACGACAGTACCGGATAAGTAAAACTCAACAAATATCAACGGTAAGTAACATCAGCAAATCTGTAGGGCATTATTGCATTGTTGCTAATAGGGCTAGCACTCGGCTACAACCGCACACAGAATCCAGCCTGACGGTGCCAATTTCCACTGCAGTCTTAAGTGACGTCTTCAGCCTGCAATATCAGATATATAAATAAATCAGAACATGTGTCATCATTAGTATATACCGAGTTTTATAACAAGAGTAAAAGATCTTGTTGAATCTACCATACAATGAATATTTACTTCATTGAAAGGAAAGGATAATAATAAAAGTAATTTTACTTACCACACAACAATTCCAACAGATTTTACACGAATATATTAATAAATACCTTGGGGCCGTTCCACACAAATTGGCATACCCCAAATTAACCAAATCTTGAACTATGATAACTAGACAACGACATTTATACTAATATATGTATATAATATGTGTACATACATAAGCACCATAGGCCATCCAGGACTGGTACTAATACAGGTTTTCATAACACAAGCTTTGCTTAATTTGAAGCTAAGTCAATTCGTATGGAATTGTCCTAAGGTATTTATTAAATCTATCTCGCCAGATAAGAGCAACATATCAAAAGACATAGGTTGAAATCCCACTTGATGGTAGTATTATAAAATTTTCCTACATCTCCAAAAGGTGATATTAAAATTGTGTTTTTTTTTATTGATATACATATTCATAGTACCGGCAGTAGTGAATTGTGTCGCAGACTTAACACGCCTCCATGTAATGTGATGTACAGAGCTACAACTGGAATTATTATTTAAACTAGGTTCGTCCAATTGCGCGATCAAACAATTCTAGCTTAATTTGCTAGCACTGTGTACAAAAACGTCCGAATCATCAAATCAACTTGGAACTTGTATCGAAAAAAGGAAAGAGTATTCGCTTGTTGAAATTGAGGTTAACTGGCGCTTGGTTTACAAACCCTCTGTTTTCGCTCACACTGCAGGGGTGCACCCACCCATTTTAATTAACACTGCATGTTCCGGGCTTATTTGAATACCGTCTATCTATGATATCAATAAAATTACAATATTCATTCCATAATATGGGTATTTACTACACAACGCATTTATTACTATGTAATTTTTTAGTTTTTCGCCCAGAAAACAATTGAATGGCATATATTATTATACCTATTGTTACGACTGTGCTTATTTCTTAATTTACACGGTATCTTAAAAAATTTTCTTATAAGGCTTTCCTATAGCGTAAATCTCGAGGTGTTATGTATCACTAATTTAAAATTCAAAATACAGACAGCTGAGATTCAAAATTACAATCTCGATTTCGCTAGTGACTACTCAAACACTCTACACATATTTGAGGTAAAATTTTTGTTATTACATCTCTGCCTTCACCAACTATGGGAGGACGTGAAGTAAATTTACCTTAAATAAAGCTTCTTTAAATACGTGAACACTTTGAAACTTTCTGATAAAACAAGCAATTGCGCAGATTAAAAACACTCAAAATTCAAGTGCATAGCTCGGCAGTGTTGCGGGATTAAGAAAAAGGTTGTGTACGTGAAATAACAAAGTTCAAAATGGTAGGAGCAGCCGGCGCCGGGTGAAATGTGGTAGAGCGCGCGTGCGAATATCAAGTAGCGCGCATCGCACTACGGGCAGCGCGAGTAATATTCGTAGCGCGCGTGACGTCACGTGCCGGCGCAGCCTCTACCATGAATTACATTAGGCATACACTGGTCTCATAGCCTACCGTAGAGCTCTACGCTGCTACGGCGTAGACTTAGCCGAAGAACATTGACCTGATGCTAACTTGCTTTAGATTATTTAGTGGAATTTCACTGCAGACAAAAGTTTATGATACATGCCGTAAGTCCAAATATGCTTAGTTTTAAAAGTATAATACAGGTTTAAACTGCGACAACATTGTTGGATCTCCAGTTTCATCACAATACATTTTCAGCTTCGTCTTGTAAAATACACGATACTTTGTAAACAAGGTAAGCATCAGCTCTACTAGAGCAGTGTTGAGGTATCCACTTGTATAAAGCTGAATGCTATCAAATGAAGGATAAAAAGGAAATCGGTTGGGTTTCCAAACATCCGCTGATGTACACATATATAAATTAAGTCTAAGATTAATTCTGTGTCTCATTTGACATTGGCCCTCGCTGAAGGTTTTTCGATCCCCGGAGCGATAAAAAAATCCCTTTTTATATTTGAAATATGTTTAAATATTCAAAACGAAGGAAAAGATATATCATGAAAGATTCAATTTGTGTAATAATTTGTTTGATTTTGGACTGAAAACCAGCGCATTCAGCTGTTATTTTTAAATCTAAAAAGCAAATGCGAAAGCGGAGCAAATTAATAAGAGGTTACTTCCCACAAATGGAACTGAATGCTGGCACAATGCAATTCCGCAAAGCGCAGTTAAATCGATTCGTAATCACCATCGCTATAGAACCCACTGAATCCCGGGAACTTTAAACATCTTACTTATCGCACTAATAAAAAAAATCTTATATTGCGTTATGACAATTTTAAGTAAATGTTTCGTAATTATATATTGAGTATATGAGGTCCAAAGTACTGATTATACTGCAGTTTAAAACAACTAATTTCATCTTTATCTGTTTTATAGTTAACATTCGAGTATTTTTTTCTCAAACGTATGCAAGTTTTCTCTCGATGATTTCCTTCACCGGTAAGCTCGTGATGATGCTAATTACTGTACTTAAGTTCAACCCCATTAAGTACAAACCCATTGGTATAGTCTGGATTCGAACTTGCAGTCTTGTGTTGCAGGCTTTGTTTTGTTAGTATAAGGTGATGCTATATAATTCACCATATAAAAATAGGTAATATATAAGTAATTCATACAAGGAATTATATTAATTAAAACTAGCTGTCGTATCCAGCTAAATTTGAGTTTAATAATTATCGTACACGTTCACAGCGTCATTTATGCAATTATGAATCTAAGCCATTTTTAAACCAAAAACCGTAAGTAGCAGTTCTACCACATACAGGAGACCTAATAATACGTAGAGTATTATGAAACAACTATGAAGTAAGCCAATCCGACCTTTGTCGAAACCTAACAGTTATAAGAATTAGTTTGTTTCGTTCAATTATTAAAAATAACTGAGATTATACTCACTAAATTGGCATTGAATGACTTGCGGTAATTCTCTAGAATAATAGTGGCATTTCAGTAAAATAAAAAAGATATTGAATTTAAACTGAATACTGGGAGTTACGCTTAAAAGCGTTCAGTTCAGTATACGAGCTTAATGAATGAGCACTTGTTTTTAAATCCTCGGCAGGCTGTTTTCTGCCGGAATAATATTTTTCAATCTATTTTCCTTTCTAAAATATATCCTCACGCCCTGCGATAAGGGTCCCCGAAGGGGTGGGCAGAGGTGTATTAGTAGTACCCACCACACATCCACTTTCCGGCAGATATATAATTTAGGTGCCAGATGACGTGTAAGATGGCGAGTCCGTCGCCGCTACTCAAGCACGACGATACATACGCCTTTGATTTGCTTCTCAAATGTATGGAGGTTACCTCATGATATTTTCCTTCACCGTAAAGCTCGTGATGTGACTAATCACGGGATTCGAACTTGCAATATTTGTGTAGCAGGCAACTAACTACTCGAACCACTCAGCCACCACGGCTCTTGTGGGTACTCGTGAATATTTTATACTTCAACAGCTAGAAGGGCGAGGATACCTGAAATAATATAAAATTTTAGTTACAATATAGCCCCATCCACTTTCGAAAACCTGTAAACTATTGTTTAATAGCTACATAATTTACATTATTTTATCATTGTACTACAAGCATATAAACTCTAATAAAGCCAAAAACATTGCATCCAGTCAGGCCAAATATTGGCTGCCGAGAAACTGCAACGACAGATTACCTTTTGGAATACTGGAATAACAAGTCTTTATTACCTTTTATCGAAGTTGGTCGATTGTGCACACTGGTTCCACGATTTATATTCTTTCGCCAGAAAAACTTTAAATAACATTAACCACTGCAGGCAAAATCTGTGGCTTTATAATACCAAGAGGGAATGATCTAAAAGAAATGAGACAAAACGTGCCCCCCGGTGTCGTCCCAGTAAAGTTTATTTATTTACTTTTACGTAGGGAATTTAAATAAATTTACTTTACAACTAATGTTATAGCGGAAAAGGGTAGCTTACCATAGGTGAAAGAATTTGTATATTCGGTTAAGCGGTTCTCGAGCTTTTCTATTACAAACAATTAAACGATAACGTAGAATCAATCAAATCTTTCCTTTTTATTATTTTTTAGTAGATGATCAGGATCAGAGCTTAATCTTAAGCGAACTCATTGTGTAATAATAATAATTAAATATTAATAATAATAATATTTAATATAATAATAATTAATAATTGTATAAAAATCATCCAGCAGCCACTTCTGTTCTGATTTCGGCTCTAAACCTATGGGCAAACGTGGTGGATTTCTTTTATTAACAAGAAACTAATAAAATAACCCATACATATATCATCACAAGATCTATTCCACTTCATCCAAATTTACCGGCATCTTCATACATGCTCACTGGTGTCGAGTGTTCCATGGCGTTACCTTCCTTGACTGTTGATTGATTTAAAAGATGGACCTAGAAATGAATTCGTTTTTAACCCTTAATTGAAGACTGCTTTGATAATTACTGCCGTTTATACCGTTTCAGCAATATATATTCATAGTCTTATAGCAACAGAGTACATTTTAGAATGCAAATGTAGTTTCTTTTTCGATACGAAGTCTTGCTAATTCCGATTCGCATGTGGCGATGACGGCAACTTTTATTTTTTGGTACTACTCTATTAGGTATAGAGCTATGTACTTTTAGACAATCCTTGAAATATTAATATATTGATATACATATACATATATATATACGTTGTACATCGCATCACATGCAATCATTACAGTCAAACATTTCTTGTACTGTGCGAATGCTCCGTTTGTGGATTTATCCATATTTATTCTGCAGGGTAACGAACACACGTGTGCCGTGCCATACCCGGTTCTTACATACCTAAGGTAGCTAATATAAGGTGGGTGTTAGCCTATAAGAGAGGTAGGGCATAACGGGTTTCCCGTTCGAATTTGGAGCTGCCCGACTGGGGCAGGGCCTCCACCTTATAGAAGTCCGTAGCCAAATAACACAATTTATTGTGTTGTGTTCCTACACGGTGAATAAGGTTTCCAGTAATGAGCTCCATGGGGAGGGGGGAGGATTGTTACATTGTGTTGGAAGCAGAGGGATAAAACCCATTATGCTGCCAACACACTATAACTCTCCGAACACAGAGTGGCAACGCCCAAGTGATACTTTGGTATCGTGAGCGTAAATAGGCTACGGTAACTGTTTCCCATCAGGTGGGCTGTATGCTTGTTTGCCACTCTTGTTGTATAAAAAAAAAAAAAAACCTCAATATGCATATACATACTATATAACCAGAAATAATATAATATCAGCATGATGACAACGCATAACTGACACCCTGGCAAGCATAAGCAAGCGTGCAAGCGTAAGCACGTACAGCCCGACGGACGGTATCCTTACTTGCTATCATAGTAGTGATCAAGAAATATCAGTTCTGTCCTATTCGATTGTGGTAAATATATACTAAACTTAATCGTAACCTAACAATGCCACCTCTGCCCGATTTGAAGGCCACACCCGAGTGCCGGCAACGAGTTGTGCGCAATCGGCCCTCCCTAATTACCGCCAGTAAAAACTAATTGCAACGACTGCGCCCCGCACTATGCTGCCACGATATGTACCTACCCCACACATTAACATGTCGTTTGACTCAACACACATTCTAATTTAGACGGATTGTATTAATTGAATTGGAGAGGAACTTTTCTCAAATTATTAGTAGTAGAGCAGGCGCTAGGATTTCAGTTTTGTTATTTTAAATGGGAAGGATAATTAATTATTGCTATCCAACGTGTCAAAGCTGCTAGTCTTCTTGGAAACTTGCTGCGGGATACCGATTTGGGTCAAATATTGTATCTTTAAGTAGTTAGTTATACCGTGTCTTACTGTCTTTTGTAAATATTGTTAATTTTTGTTACTGTAAATAAATAACCATGACTGAAATTAATTTATATTGCGTACTGTCACGTAATCTTAACAGTTAGTTACTGATAAGTTCATTGCATTAGAGTACCTGATACAAGAACCTTTTGTAAAACTATTCGTGAACCTAAAACCATCAATACACACATGCGCATATGTGAACACATTGGGTTACATGCTAAGCAACAATGGCACCGGTTAAATAGCTTGAAGATTAAATCTCGGATTAAACCCTTTCCTAGCTATCAGACAGAATAACACACAGGCGTTAAACGGATACCAGGCATTATTTTAATACAATTTTCTTCTTTATACAAATCTATAAGCGGTAGGTGTATAACGTAACTAAATGGAATATAAACATGATGGTTGTATAAATTTGACAAACAAAGGGTAATTTAATTTGGGCGTATAATCCGACGGTTGGGGAGATACGCACCTCGGTAATTCATAATTCAAAACAGGTGGCTTACTCGCGGCATATGACGAATGACTGAACCGGTAAGGTCATTTGTTAGAGCTGGGTTCAATTTTGCAAGTCTACCATGTTGCGTGAAAAGCGGAGGGTGTGAACGTTTCAAGGTTGCGTATTTTGTTCTGGCTCGCAATTGATGGATAAATGATGAGCACATTTTTTATCGGAGTATTGTAGTAGATAATTAAATTAGGTGCCTGATTACCGTAGAGAGTAGAATGAGGGGTTCGTTGAATATTCTAGATTTTTTTCTTGATTTTAATAATTTCAGAATAGGTACTCTAAACCAAACCAAATCTCTTGTTATTATTATAACAAGAGATCGATGAATGATAAGAAGGAAAGAGGTCTAGAGAGTAACGCTCTACTCTCTGTGCCTATCCCATGAGGAATTTATCATCATGCTGTGTATGTATGTAATTTCAACGGTCTCATTTGTTACATACGTGAAATATGTTGAATCTAATTTCAGTTACATGTGAAGCAAATTTTTATCATCCCATACATATTCAAACCTGCATGGAACTCCAGCACTCCGAGACACTGTAGACATTTTACTCTAACACCAGTGTACAGTGAGCCTAAGAAGTTAAACGCATTTTTTCTTAAATAATCGCCTTTGGAAGTTATGCACTTGAATTCACAATCATATAACATCTCGGGTCTGACATGTATTCTGACTGACACCACTAACAACGCTACCATTTGATTTAAACTGATAAGTCATTCTACAGGTCTACAAATATAAAAAAATATATATCATTAATTGACTGAGCAAATCAATGCGTTTGAAGATTTCATGTACTAGTTCACATACAATAATATAAACGTTAGCGTTAGAGGTAAAGTAATGTTTACTGAAATGTATATTACAAAATAAAATCATAAAAAAGCCTTTATTAGAGTATTCCAGCAATTATTTGCAGCTTTCATATCCACAATTATTCTCATATTTTCGTAACATGGAACATTTAATTAAATTAACTCAGTCATTTAAATACAGTGTGAACTTAAAGCCACGATTTGTTGGGCGAATCCCTACTACATAGACAGTGCTCAGACAAGATAAACAGAACATGGTCTTAGTTTACAAACTAGAGCTTTGAATATTTATGTACGTAGGCGTAGCACTAGTTCAGACGTGTTAAATACTCGGACAAGTGAAAAGGATTTACACAGAGCTGGAACTTACTAGCAAACACAGGCAACAGCAACACGTACTGAGCGGACCATTTAATTAACAAAACTCTAGAACATCCTATTGACCCCTCTGATTTGGATTTCAACGCACACGATATTTTATTAACTGTCTATTAATAGAACGTTTAGGTCTTTTTGTCATTAAAAATTATGTAAATATGCTTGTATATGACTGTATGTTTCCCAAATTAAAAAGTATAAAATAAAAAAAACATAAATTCTAGCAACTCGCCCTGGCTCCACATGTCTACAATTGAATACAAACCTGTAACTGTAACAGTAACTGATGGTGGTGATGGTTCAGTAATATTTGAGTTCATCGCGTTCATAGATAGACGCACGCGGCGAGTACTTTGTTTTATAATATGATCAAACGGTTATCACTAGCTGCTTTATTTACCAATAAAAGTAGCTTATACTAATTAAATAAATCTTAAATCTTATGGATGGGACCTATCCAAGCCTTGATCACATTTTTCGCAGATCATTCACACTCGAACCGTAAGTAAGGTTATAATTGTCAATAAAATATGTTATAAACAAATGCGTATACTCCTAACACATAAAATAACAAAAACCCGCAAAAAATATATATATCGTAATTTTTTCGAGTTTCGTATTACAGCGCTTGATAAAAATAATCACATCTCCCTTTACTAACATTAAGAAATAAAAGGCAGGCGTGAAATAAAATCCCCTATCATGAGGGTCCGTAAAACTGGAATGGGCTGGATTTTTATAACATATTGTCTCGACGTAAATCCGGCCACCTGGTTATGAGTTACGGCGGAGGTTGTCCACGTTTTACAACGTTCCAGGGAATTAAATTAGGCGACGAACACACTGGTTGGGGAGAGTCGCATACAACCAACAGCTCGCTTCATTTTCGAGGAGGCTATGTATACAAATGACGTCGCTCGGCCGACCGTGGCGAGACTCGCTTGGCTGCGCGCGGCCACACACTCCAATGAAACGAACACAAAAGACAAACAAGATAATGTTGGTTAACATTTTCATGATGTCGGTTTAATATAAGTATGTACATATATTTATGAGTGCCATGTTTCATGTACTGACTTGAAGAGAACATAACATGGTTCTAAAGGATTTATTTAACTCTTTAGTGTTAAATAGACGTGCTGAAAGTTCACTGTTTCGTTTTCACATCGTAGTATTAATAGAATTATGATTCATTGGGATCCAGTAAGCACCATATACTACTGATATATAGATAGTGTTAAATGGCTGAGTAGGATAGCCAAATGGCTCAGTATTATAGCAAAATGGCTCAGTAGTATAGTCGGACCTGAGAGCGATCCGTTGTCAACAATCTCTTACCTTAAGTGGTAGCCGCAATATGCCGACAGACTTTTTAGTGTTAGTAGCAGAGCTTTCAGTCGTGTTAAATGAAAACTTAACCAACTATTCCACTTACAAATTAAAATATTTTAAACTTGTTGATTCACCCTGACTTTGTCTGTTTGGTAATGCATTAAATTTACATTTAGTACAGATAATTCAGTATCCTTGCATATACTTAAAAAATATGCTTACCACACAAATATATAAATATATTTGCCAGTAGGGATCGAATCTGCACCCATTAAAGTGACTACTTTGAGTAGATTGGGTAGACCCATTGCCATAGCCATAGCCAAAACAGTCCCAAAGTGTAGTGATGATAGGGCGAGATAGCTCTTTACTATTAGATGGAGTGTCCATGAGTATAAAACCTATTTTTTATACTATACCCGTAATTTGATTTCACAATAAACCTCTACGTTCCAAAGTACAAGGTATCATTCATAACTTACATTACACGAGATTGGACAAAAGTTACTTCACTCTGGCGATTCATCAATTTGAAACCAAAGTTATATGACCCCAAAAACTATGTTGCAGTTTCACATCCGAAGTTGTAAGTTGGGAAGTTGAGATTTTGGGAAATCGCAAGGGAGTAAGAAAAACCGGTTTAGTAGCCTTGGAAAAGTTATCAAAGACTTACGAAATGGTGTGATATAAAAAAGGAGAAATTATGGTCTAACAAAAAAGTTATTGATCTATATTCGAGCGTATGGTTTGAGAAGAAGAAATATTTTGGTTTTTTCTTGAACTGGTTATACTTATAGTTTTTAATCCATTTATGTTTCGTGTACGTCTGTGTGAACAATCTTTCCTTAAGAAAGAAGTCAGTTAATAATAATAATACAAAATTATCATTCATATATTGTACCTGCCTACCCCGTTACGGACTTAGCGTGATGATGATATGATGATGATGATATATTGTAAGCATCCGTTTATAGCAGTACAATCATCATATATAAACCGAAGGCATCATTTTTATCGTGAAAATAACTTTTTAAATAAAGTCAGCAGACCTATTATATTAAATGCATGTTAATTTATACACTCTTCTACATATTCGATTATTTTTTTCATTATTAACGGTGATATTATAGGTCTTCGAATAATTGGTCATCTACTCAAATCGTAAATGGTTGAGATTTTCACCGTTTATGTTAATGCCATTTTTTCCCAATTCATATTCCCGATATTTCATCTCCAAAACAGCCGTAAATAGCTTAGGCGATATAGGGTCTCCTTGACGAACCCCTCGTTCTATTGGGAATAGTTATTGTGCAGTTTTTCAAGCCGCACTTGTGCTACACTTACAAAATATATGTTTTGAAGAACTTTTATGAATTTGGCCTCCACTCCTTAGGCCACGGTTCCTCGCAACTCCACGGCTCTGTAGTGTAGTGACTCGGCATATGAAGTAGAATGTAGAAGAGTATGTTTACCTAGGGTAGTTAATATCGCCAAGTGACACTATTCAAATAATAATAAGAGATCGATCGGAGAATAGCCAATACTTGGAAGAGATACTGGTCCCTCAGTGAAATAATGAAAAATAAAGATATGCCAACGAAATACAAACGAAAATTATATAATACTAGCATTCAACCATAACCTATGGATGCCAAACATGGGCATTGACACAAAAACAATTAAATAAAATAAACATGTGTCAGAACAATAAAGAAACATATCACTGGAATTAAGAGAAACGATAAAATTAGACTAACATACATAAAAAACAAAACAAAATTAAAAAGCGTCGAAAAAGTACATAAAATGCAAAAGTGGAGATGGGCAGGACATATGTTAAGAGAGACACAAGAAAAGTGGACAAAGAATGTAACGGAACCCAAGAGATGGCCATAGAAGTAAAGGCAGAAATAATCAAAGATGGGAAGATGCCTTCAAAAGAAAAGCTGGCGGAGAGTCTGAGAAAGTCAAAGGACAGGAACCTGTGGAAGACATTAGACGAGGCCTAAGACGAGAGACAAGCTGTTTCCTAAACATACCAGACGTCGATGGATAAAATATATAATAAAATTCTAGCATTTAAATATATATATAGGAGATCCCATTTTTGAACTGACTCATCACGAAATCTCAGGAACTGTAAGGCCGATTGACTTGAAATTTGGTAGGAGTATCCCTTACGTGGTGTACAGGTCAGCTAAGAACGGATTTTGTGAAACTCCACCCGCAAGGTGGAGTGCGGGGAGATCCCATGTGTGAGCTCACTCATTAGGATATCTCAAGAACTATGAGGCCGATTGACTTGAAATTTGGTAGGAGTATTCCTTACGCGATGTAGAGGTCAGCTAAGAACGGATTTTGTGAAACTCCACCCGCAAGGTGGAACGCGGGGAGATTCTATTTGTGAACTCACTCATCACGAAATCTCAGGAATTAAGGCCGATTGCCTTGAAATTTGGTAGGAGTATTCCTTACACGATGTAGAGGTCAGCTAATAACGGATTTTGTGAAACTCCACCCGCAAGGTGGAGTGCGGGGAGATCCCATTTGTGAGCTCACTCATTAGGATATCTCAGGAACTATAAGGCCGATTGACTTAAAATTTGGTAGGAGTATTCCTTACGCAGTGTAGAGGTCAGCTTAGAACGGATTTTATGAAACTCCACCCGCAAGGTGGAACGCGGGGAGATTCTATTTGTGAACTCACTCATCACGAAATCTTAGGAATTAAGGCCGATTGCCTTGAAATTTGGTAGGAGTATTCCTTACACGATGGTCAGCTAAAAACGCTCAGATATCAAACAATATTAATGAAAATCGGAAACCAAGACTATTCCAAATTCGCCTCTTTTTCTCTTATTTAATAAATAACGAAATATTCAAAGATTTGTAATGTGATCATAGGCACATATTTTTGTGCGCTTAAATCGCAAACGCTGGGTAAACCTTACGAGATAGATCAAATGACTGTACTACGGAGTAGTATATCTTCAAATGATCGATATAAAAGTCCGCGATTGTATTTAATTATCTCTAAAGGATTGACCACCATAACCATTTTTATCTTTTACATTATTATTAGTATCAATATTGCACCCGTGCGAAGCCGGGGCGGGCAGCTAGTAATATTTAGATAAGTATTTTAAATTTTAACGGCAATAAAAGCTTATTATTATTATCATTATTATAAATTTCAAGTATTTATACAAATGTGAAAACCATGCGCGTGGATACAGTTATGTGTAGGTCAGGCATGGCCTATGGCCTCATAGTTCGATATCAGACTAACTCTCCCGCTCAGCTTTGTTTGGGTGAAAATATATTGGGTACAATTTTGAATCTAGATCATCTAGGAATCTATCCCAAAAAAACCATATAAGTCGATCGTGCCATTCTCGAGTTTTGCGATACTAACAAACAGCGATTGTATTTTACATCTAAAAAAGAAGATGTGAAGATACCCAGAAAAAATAGGAAAATAAATTGTCTTTGAAGAAAGTGATCACAAGAAAGGTATATTTATCAAAGCTAGTCACGGTGAGTAAATAACAAAGGGCATTTCCAATCAAACATCAATCTAACGTTACTAACACATCCATTCTCGTTACCGTCGGAAAAACTTTTTAATTAGACACACTATTTACTCGGCAACTGTGTGTCAAAGTTACGTATGTACCTTACCTACTTAATTGGCGTAATAGTAAACCAAATCGAATGGATCCAAATAGTGAACAAACAACTCACAAAATTTCTTTTTATTTGCTTTTCAAATGCTCGACCCACGAATAGTTTCAAATTGCTATTCGACATAATAATTGATTCGCGTGGGTTATCCATTGGAATTGACAGCGACTTTGGTCAAACCATTATAGTTCGATTATATTCCTAAAACTTTTAGGATACCCTTAAACAAAAGATGGTAGTTTGGTTCAGTGGGCAAGGCTGCGAAGCTTGAATCCGCTGCGAAGCTAGGGAACGTGGTATTATTAATATTTAAAATTATATTAATAACATATGTATATATAAGTAGCTCTTACTGTTAAAATGTTCGAATAATCATATTTTATATATATAATAAATATATATATAGAAATATATATATAAATATATATATATATATATATATATATATATATATATATATATATATATATAATATATTTATATATATATTTTATCGTTATCAGTACATTAGCATATGATAATGAAAATGTCTTGTCAGTCACTGGAAATAAACAATTTTGCGCGTTTTTGCGCGAATGCAAACTAAGCGTAATTAACTCCCAACATTCATGTTCAAAAATTGTGACATTACAGCGCGTTCTAAATAAGACCGCCAGTGTTTTCAGTTTATAATCATTCTCTGAATCTCGGGATATAAGGTTCAATTTGTTCTATATCTAGTGTTAAAAACATGACGGCCAATTAGTCTAGTGGGCAAAGCTCCTGACCGCGAAGCTTATTAGGTCGCGGATACGATTCCAAATATTTTTGTGATGAGCACAAATATTCGAACATTACTACGACGAATTAACTATATCAGTCAATTTTACTTAATTTATTGAACAACCCATGAAGGATGTGGATTTAATAATTTTCCTGTACAATAGGATCACAGGCCAGTTGTATAATGCAAGCTTTGCTAAATTTAAGATTAAAACTTCTTGTAAAATAGTCATAATAAGTTATTACTATGTTAGAAACGTGCCCATTAAAAAGTATGATATCTGTAGATATAGAGATTCTGTAGATATATATTGATATCTTAATTTATTACGTAAGTTGGGACTTTATCATATAATCATTTATAGCTGTCATATCAATGTGCAGGTTCGTTACCATTTCGTTCAAATTGCAATAATAATACTAGATTTTTATAGGACAGTGGTATATGACAATTATAAATCTGACCCTTCCGCTCCAGGGCCCAATCAAGAGAGGTTGGACATAACGGATTCCCCGTTCGAATTTGGAGCTGCCCGACTGAGGCAGGACCTCCACCTTATAGAAATCCACAGCCAAATAACTCAATTTTTTGTGTTGTGTTCGTGCGCGGTGAATAAGGTTTCCAGTAATGAGCTCCTTGGGGCGGGAGGTGGATTGTTATATTGTGTTGGCAGCAGAGGGATTATGTCCATTATGCTGCCAACACAGTATAACTCTTCGAACACATAGTGGCAACGCGCAAATGATGCTTCGGTATTGTAAGCGTAAATAGGCTGCTATAACCGATTTCCATCGGGTGGGCCGCATGCTTGCTTGCCACTCTAGTTGTATAAAAAAAATAATAGCAATCTTACTAATTTATAAATGCGAAAGTTAGTGCGAATGTCCATTACTTAACATCAGAACGGCTGGACGACATTGGATAAATTTTTGCATAGAGCCAGATAATTAACTAAATGAACATAAAATAGGATGTTTTAGAAAAAAATCGGCGGGGTGCATCTAGTACGGCTATAATCCTAGAGCTTCAGTGTGTTTGTAAATGTGTGCTCACTCTGTGTTTCAGCTAAATTCTGTAAACTTGTTTGAGGTTAAAAATCCCGGCGCAGTTTGTGTGATGAGTATATATAACACAGCGCTGATTCAGGGGCGGAATTTTATACAACAAATATTGCCTGAACGTGACTGCCGAGAAGCCTCACACACCTACATCGTTAGGTATCTATGTTTATATTTACCAGCAAAAACCTACCTAACCAGCTACTATTTATTTATTCGGGAATACATTTCACATAGACCTAGCAGTTTTATACAACTAGCAGAATCCGACAGACGGCTCGTTGACATGCAAAGCATCCATTTTGGATTATAGAGGAAATAAATATATTCCTCTACAATCGATTTCACCTAAACTAGAATCTACAAAATTTTAAAGGAAACTAATTTGTAAAGTAGAAATTTACTAATAAGCAAATGAAATAATGTCTATTCATTCTTTTTTTTCTCCGTGTTAAAATATACTTTTTTAAAGGGTACCTTACCTACAGTTTTAGTAAATATACAGGTTGATAGGAAATTGCAGCTCATTATAGCCTAAAAAGAAAGTTGAAAGTTGCCTCATTCTTCATGTGCTGTTCATCATAAACCAGTACTCTATACCAGGGATGTTGCGAATATTCGCATCCGCATCCGCAAATGCGGAGCTTCCGCATCAATTTTGACATCCGCATCCGCATCCGCAATAATCAATGCGGATTTTCATGCGGATGCGGATGTTATACAAGTTGCGAAAATGAAGAAATTGGGTGGGGCCGGCGAATGTGGTGCGTGCCGTTCGCATGTGAAAATTACCAATAGGAGCGTTAAAAATGGTAGACGAGATCCGACGCGTTTTTCTTGTAAATAAATAATTACGTATTTGTTTGCGCTGTGGATTACTTATCGTATAGACATAAATTTTGAGTGTTATTGTGATACAGTGATCATTGAGTGTAAATAATTGTTTATTGGGAAATCTTTATATTAGCCTTAGCTCAGCTTATTGCGTAAATGCCATTATGTTTCACCGGTAATACGTTTTATTGTAGGTAAACTTTATTGTTTTATAACAATATCCTTTATTTTTTCAGCGAGTTTCCCGTTATTGATTATCTAACAAGTTTATTAACAATGTCACCACCGACACAAAGTAATATATTGAATAGGCATGACGAAAGATTTTGAGCCTATAATGAAGTAATACACATTACTATTTACGAAGAGAATCCTATTTTTCCGTAATAAATTAAGGTTTAGCGTACTTTAACGCCGTTTTTTAATTACTTTTTCAATAGTGCGCGAAAGCAGCTCGCAGTAGGTATGACGACATGCGCTGTGATTGGTGATTCAGTCAAAAAGGCTGATTATTTTATTATTTTTTTAAATTATTGAAAAGCTTATTAATATCAACATTAAAATTAAATAGAAATAATTTTTTAAATTCCATCTAATACGCATTTTCCGCTTAAAAAAATTACGTTTTGTCACATCCATTGTAATGTAACCGCCTTGAATTAGAAAAGGCGGCAATATTACTGTTTATTTAGTATAATGCGCCTATTTTTTACTTCACTTACTAATATGAAACTTAGTAAGTGAAGTTAAAAAAATAGGAGCACTTTACATTACTATTTTGTTTAATAACAATTTTAATTCTTCATTCATATGTAATACTATATGTGCCCGCAACTACGACCGCGTGGAATGTAACAAAAAAATTTTTGTTAGATTTCTGATATAAAATTAGGCTAAGTTTACTCCTTTTTACATCAGCTACCAGCCAGTGAAAGACCCATCAAAATCGGTCAAGGCGTTTCAGAGATTAGCAGGAAAAACAAACAGACCGACAGACAGACAGACAAAAAAAAATATTTTTGTATAGGTACCGTGTTACATCCATATGTATTAAGTAAAATTGTATTCATTTGTATAGATTTATATCAGATCTTAAACATCCGCATCCGCATCCGCATCCGCGGATGTGAAAAAATCGGCATCCGCAACATCCCTGCTCTATACTATAGTTTTACTCAGTAATATATATAGATTATAATATTTCTTATTTTTTTTTAAACCTCTTAGTTATCTAATATATGGAGATGCCCTTATCATTGACTAGTTCCCTCAGTTTAAGTCACAAGGACCCTATTACATATGTTCCTTTCATTTGACGACTCTTAAAAAGATATTTCATACGTTTATTATTAAATCCAGGTAATTTCAAACTGTAATTGTCGAGATTCTAATAATAAAAAATACATATATCCTCACACCTTCTCACAGGGGTCCGCATAGGGGTAGCAGAGGTGTGTAGGAGGGACCTACCCGTCGTGATTCTTGGCGTATTTATTATATAATCAACAATTTCAAATTCAAGCTAGTAGAAATCGTAAGATTTTACTTATTTACGGACCACTTCCTAGTTATAACTAGGATAAGGGGTCTGTTCGCGGGCTGGCGATCCCGCGCTGGGGGTCCCTGTTCTGCAGTCGCAGACCGCATCAAAAGCTGGAGGCTTCAAGATGCGGCTATTAGAGACAGATATCAAGAAAGGGTATCTGAACAGCTAGCCTGTCCACCGAAAGATGTGTTTGAGAGTGTCGATGTTTGTTGGCAGTTCCTTAAGTCCAGCATATTATGCGCCGCGAAAGAGGTTTGTGGCATTTCGAAAGGGCGGACAACCAAAAATGGCGATGGTTGGTGGGATGATGAAGTGAAAGAAGAAGTTAAAAAGAAGAAGGATGCAAGGCAAGACATTTTGGCTATGTCCAGCTCAAGTGAAAGTATGAAAGAAAAGATGAAAGAAAAATATCGCCTGCAAAAAAATCGTACGAAAGAGATAATAGCTCAGAAGCGTGAGAGGTTCCAAATGACTGTAGACGAAAAACTGTCACATAATTTCAAGGACAATGCAAAACTTTTTTGGAGAGAAGTTAAGAAGTCCAGAAATTGTGTTACAGCTAGTAGTAGGATGAATGTGATTTATTCGAAGGACAATAACATACTTACAGACAAAACAGACGTCCTCAGGCGATGGAGTGAATTTTATAAAGATATGTATGATGATAATGCCGCTGATCTACTCATAGAGCTGCCTCCAACAGAATCTATCGAGGATCCTATAGCGGATAAAATAAGTATGGGAGAGATTGTAAGAGCGATAAGAAGTCTGAAATGTGGAAAAGCTGCGGGAATAGATGGGATTACGGCTGAGATGATCAAGTACGGTGGACCAGCGGTCTGGGACGTCATCTATTTGCTATGCAATCTTTGCTGGGAAAAGGGTGATGTTCCGGACGACTGGAGGCGAGCAGTCATCGTGCCTTTCTATAAAGGAAAGGGATCACGATTGGACTGCTCAAACTACAGAGCCATCAGCTTGGTCAGCTTAGCTAGTAAAGTGTACACGAAGATCCTGACGATAAGAATGCAAGAGCGATCCGAAAGGTTTCACTGGGAATCCCAAGGTGGATTTAGACCAGGAAGAGGATGTATTGATCAAACCTTCTCGCTTCGCGGAATCGCGGAAAAGTTTTTGGATATTAACCAAAGGGTTTTCTGCGCTTTCGTCGACTTGGAGAAGGCATTTGATAGAGTCGTACGAAAGGAACTCTGGGACGTGTTGCCTGGATATGGAGTGAGCAGTTCCCTACTGCATGCCGTGAAATCACTCTATAGTGATAGCGAGGCGTGCGTTAGGGTTAACGGTGAGATGTCACCCTGGTTTGATGTGAAGTCGGGGGTCAAACAAGGGTGTATCATGTCTGCCTGGCTGTTCATTATATATCTAGATAACTGTCTGAGAGCACTAAGAACGCACGGATGTGGAGTGAAAATGGGAAATTTAGTGGTCAACTGCCTATTATACGCGGATGACGCGGTCTTACTGGCGTCATCAGAGGGCGAACTGCAGTCACTAGTTACCATAATGAAAGAGGAATGTGAAAAGAAGGGGCTGCGCCTAAACGCTGGCAAGACTAAGGTTCTGGTATTCGAAAGAGATGAACAAGTGACCGAGTGTGCTATATCGGTAAATGGGCAAATTCTAGAGCAAGTGAATGAATTTGTATATCTTGGAAGCATGTTCACACGAGATGGAAAGTATGAAAAAGATATTGAAAGAAGGATAACTGCCGGAAATAAGGTGAATGGGGCCATGTCGGCGTTGATGGGCAGTAAAAGTCTGAGCAAGAATGCTCGAGTTGCTGTCCACAACGCGATATTGGTACCTACCTTGTATGGCAGCGAATCCTGGGTATGTCAGAGGAAGTATGAAAATAGCTTGAATGCAGTTGAGATGCGATCGCTTCGAAAAATGTGCGGAGTAACGATTTTAGATCGAGTCCGCAATGAAGAGATTCGCAAATCAACTGGCGTGAATGAGGGCGTGATTGTAAAGATGAAGAAAGGCATGTTACGTTGGTTTGGACACATAGAAAGGATGAGCGAAGAAAGATTGACGAAACAGATATACAAAGCAAAAGTGTGTGCAAGAAGAGGCAGAGGAAGGCCACGTTCCAACTACCTGGATCAAATCGATCGGACTCTCAAGGACGGGCACGTTAAGAGTACTCGAAACCGACGAGCATGTATGAAGAGACTGATGAAAGTGGACGAAGCGAAAGAGGTATGTAAGTCTAGAGAGAACTGGCGCTCTATACTCTCTGCCTACCCCGCTAGGGACTTGGCGTGATGATATGTATGTATGTATGTATTTTACTTAGGCACATATTCGGTATTAAATTTCAAGGTATTCATAATTTCCCAGCCATAACTTCCCGCTATTGAAATAACTGGCAACTTTGACAACACAAATGAGCTTAACAATTAACCGTCCAGCCGTAATACCGTACAGGAACCCAATATTTAAATAGGCCGCAGGCTCTAGCTTAATATTCTGCAAGGTAAAGTATACATTTTATTCATGAAGCGGGTGACCGATGCGGGACTATTTTACGATCGTCGATTTGCAAGTGTCTGGTTCGATTCCCGATGCAAATTTCTTCGTTTTACTGCCACACAATAAAACCGTTCGCTTTCATAATATATTTTCTTATAACCCCCGCCGCCACTGCCAAGAAATGTATACTGTCTGTGAAATTGTTATCACATGACACGAATTTTTCAGCATATCCAGTATTTACTTGTTATTATTGAGAGTAACTTACGTATAACCCCACATATAGTAGGTGAAGCTTATCCGGGTTGTGGCCACATGTGGCGGAGTAGGTATAATTCAAGGCTTCTAATTTAAGCAACAGTAGGCGAGCCCACGTTGGGCGCCATCTTCTTTACCTTTAATAAAGTGAGCTATTTTATTATGGAATTTGTCCCTGAATCCTTAATGAACAAATATAAAATCAAATTCGTGACCTATTTGTCACCATAGTTTCTTATGAAAACTACAGAGTATTTCAAAAGAATGTCACAACATGTTGAAAGACAATAGCAGTAATGCACGGCAAAAATAGTGAAATGAAAAAGGCAGACAGCAATGCCGCGTATTTTATTCACGAGCCGCCAGTAAAGCTATCAGACATGTCTAAAGTTCGGTGAGTGCAGCTTGCTTTATTTCCGTTTGACCTGTCCCGTTCGACGCTATTCCTGGATACTACCAGTCGCAGCCCAGACATGTTCGTTTCAGCGACAAGCCGAATGCAACTCCGACAGCACACCACTCGCTGCCGACACGGCTCTGCACTACCAAATTTGAATATTTAATTGAGATTATTTTAGCGCAAGTCTGACTAATTTATAAACCAAATTGACGTTTCTACCGTTACCATGTACGTGACTAATGAAAAGCCCATCTCCTATGCTATTTCCAAATGCATCGATTTCATTTAAAATTCCGTATATTTGCATATAGGTTGGCTGCCGGCTACTTTACGATTGCAGTCCAGTTTCGTATTCTTTGTTTGGTGTTTTATTTCGTGCATTTCCAAGCGAGAAGGCTACGTGATACACGGCGCGGCTCGTTCTTTTCATAAAATATTTTCCCGTTGACATTATACACTTTCTGTAGGATATCTTAAGTTACCTCTTCTCTTTTATTATTTTACAACGTGAAAGTATTGCTAGCTGTTTATTCAATGTAACACCTTGTAAGTGAAAGAATTATTCACCATGGACAGAGCTATCGTCCAAAAATTCATTCTCAATGTGCCACCAGAGACACATACAGCGACAGAGCCAGCTCTAAGCTAAACTTAACTTAGATGTACAGTCTCTTGAGGACGCTATTGAAATCCTAGGGTTGCTATAAAGCTGAGAAAAGGCATTTGCAAACATATACATACATTTTTATATGTTTTTTGGTCGGTTGTTACTAGTAATCTAAAATAACGATTATTTTCGATGCATGAAAACATCAAAAGAGGAGAGAATAATAAAAAAAATATGATTGTCACCTTTTGAAGCATAAATAAATGATTGCTGAATTGGACGATAAAGGACAGCGGAAAGTTACTACGTGTCGGACAAATGTCAGGCAAATGTCATAAGTTTCACGCGCACTTGTCAAGATAGGAGCCGAGTCTACGCACTTCAGTGTTACTTGAACGACAACGATTATTAAACTTTCCCTTACGCTAACATCAGATAATATACTTTGCGTTGTTCGGAATGCTAAAGCAGATAAAATTCAATTAGCAGGTTCATCGGTACAAAAAACCTGTAGCTTTTATGCATGGATAAGGATATCTTTAAAATTGGAAATTTAAAATGGAACCGAAAGTGGTGGATGGACTGGAACTCACCCCACCCACTCACGATTCCCCAGAGTTATGCCAGAGATGACCTTTTTGAAACTCATGAGTGTGTGACAATCACTGAATTTAAATTAAAAATACCGTTTTATACCTACATATCCGCACATAAGCATCGTAGTTGTGTAGCTCCGTATTATTGAGTGTTAAAATAATTTCGTACACTATTTTTGAGAAAGTGACCCCACAAAACACAAACTGAAGTACCTTCCATGTAGTGGAACTACCGATTTCAAGCAATATCGCGTAAGTTCTTGAACTGCAACAAAGTATTTCCGAAAAAGTGATAAATAGAGGTTAGAAAATAGCCAATCATATTGAACAAAAGATCAGTGACATTGACACCTGCCACAGTAACAGCGGACTAGTGTTGCCAGAGCAAGAAAACAAAAATTACTACTAATTACGTTCCATAACACGCAGATTTGAAAAAAAAAAAAAAAAAAAAAAAATGGAGGATCAGTTTCAACTATTATTTGAAAAAATGAAGAATGAAATCCTAAACCAAACAATAGAATTGAAAGACTCAATAACCAACAATATAATGGAGAGATTAGATGAAAAACTGCAACTTATTATAACAGAAAATAAAAACCTAAAAATAAAAGTGGAAAATCTCGAAAAGGAAATAGAAACTATGAAAAGAGGAAAGAAGCAAAGCAATTTAATAATGTTTGGAGTAAATGAAGGCGAAAGGTCTACACATGAATTAATACAAACTATAATAAACATTTTCAAAACTGATCTTGACATACAATTCCAAGAACATGAGATAAACAAAACTTATCGTCTAGGAAAGGAAAAGTCTTGTGGAAAACCAAGACCAATACTGCTTTCCTTTGTGAGTGAATGGAAGAAGAATGAAGTTATGGAAAGGAAGAAAAACCTCAAAAATGTATATGTTACAGAAGACTACACAAAGGAAGTTTTAGAGAAAAGAAAAACATTGCAGGCTCAGCTAAAAGAGGAGAGAGAAAAGGGAAATATCGCTTACTTAAAATTCGACAAATTAATAGTAAAAGGAAAAACTAAAAACACAAATAATGAAAAACGCAAAAGGGAAATGTCAACATCCCCACAAAACAATGCTCAACCAAGAAAACATCAAACTCTAATGCCGCCGATTAACAATAGACCAAATGCTTTCGACGTAATGAGGATTAGAGCTAATTCTCTTTCCTCTCTTTCTTCTAAGACTCCAAGTAACAAAGAATAACAACTAACTATCGGTAAACGGAAACAGCTCAACATAAACCAACATAGAAAAATAAAACAACATACTTCCCCAAGCCGACTGGTCATCGTGGGGAAAAATGACCACGACCCTCTAAAAGGTAAAAAACACACTAACATGAAAAACAAAGTAAATGACATCCACATAGCAACTATTAACTGTCGATCTCTCAGAACACCTGAAAAACTTCAAGAACTAGAGCTGGCAATAGAAGAGTTAAAGTGGGATATTATAGGTATCAGCGAAATGCGCAGATTTGGAGAAGGTATACAAAACCACGGTAAATACGTACTACATTATAAAGGAGAGACGCCCGGGCTGTATGGAGTGGGATTCATGGTAAAAATAAATCTAGTAAACAACATAGAAGAACTGAGGGGAGTCTCGGAACGTATCGCAATCCTTAACATCAAACTGTCCTTGAGCGGAGGAAAAGAACAGAGATGGTCTATTATACAGGCATATTCACCAACTGAATCTGATAAAAAAGAAGACGAAAAAACAATTGAGAAATTCTATGAGAACCTCCAAAACGCCATTGATAACGCACATAAGAACGTCATCGTGATGGGAGACTTCAATGGACAGATAGGGATTCAAAATAGTGGGGAAGAAAACACGATAGGAAACTATGGGTATGGAAATAGAAGCAGAAACGGAACAAGACTAGTAAACTTTGCATTGGAAAACAGATTAAGTATTTTAAACAGTTTTTATAAAAGGAAACCATCAAAAAAATGGACATGGATCTCACCCAATGGACAATACAAGAACGAGATCGATTTTATTATGTCCAATAATAGAAAAGCCTTCAAGAACGTATCAATCATAAACAATTTAAACTTCTACACAGATCATAGGATGGTTCGAGCTACGATGTCAGGAATGTTAATGAAAACAAGACGATTCCATAATAAACACATAGCGGTAAAATACACAGGTGACCCTAAACTATTACTTAATAATCTTCAAACATCTCTAGATGCCGCGAAATTGGAGAGGAAAAAATATCCATCAATACAAGAAAAGTACACCCTATTACTAAATCAACTAAAAACGGTAACCATGAAAACAAACAAAAATATCAAGAAAGTAGTCTCACTTACAACCAAGAAATTATTGCAAGAACGGAAAGAACTTCTACAACAAAAGAATAATAAAGAAAACCGGCAAAGAATAACAGAAGTAAGTAAAAAGATCAGCGATCAACTTAGAAAAGAAAGAAAAACTAAAAGATCTAATACAATGAAAAGTTACATAGAAAAAACAGGAGGAATAAAAAAGGCATTGAAGGAGAAGGAAATTAAACGACAAAAAGGACTGGATACTAAGTATGAAAAAAAGTGATGGTAATAGTACAAGTAAAAGACTCAACATATTAAAAATCGCTACAACATTCTACCAAAACCTATACAAAAGTCAAAAAGAGAAAGAGACTATAAAAGAAAACGACGAAACAATCGATAACCGAACCGAAGAATATATACCGGAAATAATGAAGGAAGAAACCATAAAAGCAATAAATACACAAAAACTCGATAAAGCTCCTGGATCTGATCTTGTTACAAACGAACTATTAAAAGCAACGTTACCAGTAATCGCTCCAAAACTTACAGATATATTTAATGACATTATTAATACGGAAAAGATACCAGAGGATTGGACAAAATCTACAATTATACTACTTCATAAAAAGGGCGATAGAGGAGATATAACAAAGTACAGACCAATCAGTTTAATGTCCAATATTTACAAAGTATTTTCAAAAATAATACTATCTAGAATCACAAACACACTCGAAGAAAACCAACCTAAAGAACAAGCTGGATTCCGTAGAAATTTTTCAACCATTGACCACATTCACGCTCTTAGACAAATACTTCAAAAATATAAAGAATATAACAAAATCTACTATATAGGGTTTGTGGATTTCAACAAGGCATTTGACACACTTGAACATAGATTTATCTGGGACGCACTGGAAAGACAAGGCGTACATGCAAAATACATACGAATATTGAAAAACGTGTACACAAAAAGTACTGCACAAGTAAAGCTAGAATCTATAGGTGAAGAATTTCCGGTTGAGAGAGGGGTACGCCAGGGAGACCCAATCTCTCCAAAACTATTCTCAGCTGTTCTGGAAATGATATTCAGAAATCTGGATTGGACGAATAAAGGGCTAAATATAAATGGTGAAAATCTGAGTCACCTACGCTTTGCAGACGACCTAATCTTATTTTCGGAAAACCCGAAAACCCTAGAGGCAATGTTACAACAGTTAGCAAAAGAAAGCGAGAAGGCAGGCCTGTCAATGAACCTAACAAAAACAAAAGTAATGTCAAACTCCTTACAAATAGAGCCCATAACAGTAAATAATGAAGAAATAGAGTATGTAAGGGAGTATGTGTATTTGGGACAGTTAATATCTACGGAGGAATGTATGCAAAAAGAAATAGAAAGAAGAATAGCTAATACTTGGAAGAGATATTGGTCACTCAGTGAAATTATGAAGAACAAAGATATGCCTATGAGGATCAAGAGGAGAGTATACAATATGTGTATCCTACCATGCTTACTATACGGGTGCCAAACTTGGGCATTAACAGAAGAACTGGCAAGAAAAATTAAAAAATGTCAAAATGGAATGGAGAGAAGCACAATAGGAGTTAAAAGAATAGATCGAGTTAAACTAAATTGTATCAAAAGTAAAACAAAATTTAAGAACGCATACACAACATACAGGTGCTTAAAGTGGAGATGGGCTGGGCATATGATAAGAGAGAAGGGGGAGAAATGGACGAGACTAATAACCGAATGGCAACCACGAGATAGCAAAAGAAATAGAGGCAGACAAACTAGAAGATGGGAAGACGACATCAGAAAAACAGCAGGACCAATATGGACTCGCATAGCGAAAGATAGAATAGAGTGGAAATCTTTAGAGGAGGCCTATGTCGAAAGACAAGCTGCAACGTCGAAACGACCGTTTACCGATTCCTAATTTATGAAAAAAAAAAAAAAAAAAAAAAAAAACGTTAACATTTATAAGAAAAATCACTGTAGACAAGTTCAGCAATAAAGGCTATTTTATTTTATTTATTTATTTATTTATTTATCCGCACAGCTCATTTCTCAAGTCACATGGTGTTAACCTTGCAGACGAAGAGAAGTGTGGTGTGGCGAGACAAACTATGTTTTTGTGCTGGAAACCTTTTATTTTACCAACTTACATTACAACTCTTACCAACTTACGTCCTACTTACGTCCTACTGACAGTTTTTCCTTTTCTTTCCAACTGACAGTAAAAACAAACCTACTTGGATGTGTCGTCAACACATGATATATTATTCATAATCAAAGATAAATTGTAAATAACTTTGTGCTTATAGCTCGTATTAAATGTGTTATTTTGTAACGATAAGCATCATCCAAAGCCAATCAAATACGAATTCACTGTTAGATGGTTTCTTATACAATAAGACAAACCTTGGTCGGGTTATTCAATATGGTTCGCTGAGCAAAGGTACGCACCATTCCACGTATGGGCCAACAGTAATTATTCTTAGTCTGAGCAATGTGAGTAAAAAAGAAAATTAATTTCAACTGGGACGTTTCTTTTTGCAATATCGTACGCACTCTTACGTTAAATAACCCACTTAATATTTCAAAGTATCCCAGGTTATATATGTTGAGAAATAACAGTATCATATAAGGTCATCCATTCAATAATATTATGAGGGGTCTAATGTCCTGACCATTGTACGAAGCCCCGTGATGCGCGAAAAAGCTGAATGTGAGCTTCGCTCGAATAACCGCTCTCAATGAAAACCTCTTGATTGAAATGTTTATTCAAACATAATGAAATATGCCGATTGATCGCTCCATAAGCCAAATGTATATGCTGTTTTATTTAGATCTAACAAAGCCCCACCAATCAGCATTTGAATCGAATAAAGACAGTGGTTATGTTCAGAGTTCTTGAGAATAGTGAAAACACATAATATATACTTACTATATATAGTCACAATGCATTACCTCATTAGGCAATTTGACAGATGGCGAATTTGATGCCGTCTCTCAGGCACGATTGTGTATACTTATTTGCTTTTCAAAGAAATTAAACTCGCGGAGTGATAAATCACTGGTGCGAAGGTCAGAAATACTCTAGGCTTTGTTGGTGTCTACTGAAACTACTCGACGAACACGGCTATACAAACAAATATACTTAATTCCGTAACACTATATTTTTATCCGTTTGTTAGACCAATCGAGATTACAGATTCCTTTATGTAACGATTCTTCGTGTTATCATTACACGAAAACAAAGTGTACTTTTTAACTAATAACTTTAGTTAATTCAAAACAAAATCATCAAAGCTCGGTTGACCAATTAGCGGAGCGAATTTAAATCAAGAACTTTCCTGACGAACCGCCAACAAATGAGGCACGTAATTTGACAAGTTTTAAATTCAAATCTAGAATTTAATTTTAGAATTGTGCACGTCCCATTTGAGGTTTTAGTATTTATTTTGGGAAAGTTTATTACCCAATATAGAAGAAGAGAGAATGACAGGGTTGTCAGTGGCACAGGGAAAGGAAGGAATGGTTGAGATAGTACAGCGGCATTTGTAGAATGGGTGTCCATGCCTAATTATGTATATTATGTATTTATGTCAATATATTAGTATATTATATTATGTCATAGTATATGGGTACGTGTACATGAGATTGATGGAACATTCATGTGTCAATTGAACAAGTAAGCGACATATTCAGAATTAGTACGCTAATGTTTGCCAAAGGAAAACATCGACAGGAAACCTGCATACGCTTGAGAAGTCATTGAAAGGCGTATGTATAGTCGTGTTATGGCGATGGAATCGCCATCTGCCACATTGGCACCTTAAATATATCGCTGGTGGAAAGTGGGTGCGTGGATACTACCTATACACCTCTGCCTACACCTTCGGGGACCCTTGTGGGAAGGTGTGTGGGTATACATTTTATTTGCTAGACGACCGTCTGGTCTAGTGGTTAGAGCTCCTGACTGCGAAACTTGAGGTCGCGGGTTCGAATCCCGCTGAGGGCATGTATTTGTGTGATGAACACGAATATTTGTACCTTAGTCTTGGATGTCCTATGTATTTAAGTATTTATCTATCTATATAAGTAAATATATCGTTGTCTAGTTACCATAACAACAAGCTTTGCTTAATTTGGGACTAGGTCAATTTGTGTGGAATTGTCCCCGGGTAATATTAATATTATTATTATTATTTGCTAATTGTTATCTCCTCACGCCTTCCCACAAGGGTCCCCGAAGGGGTAGGCAGAGGTGTATAGGTAATACCCACACACCCCCTTTCCGCCAGAGGTATATTGTTATCTATGTTGAGATTTATATGTTGTAGCCCATGATCAATAATTGATTCAGTTGAAAGCTTTTATTTGAAATTGATCGCCGTTATAATAATGTTTTAAGTAGGTATGTATCAAAATGTACACTAATTAATAAACCTGTTGGATTAATAAGGTCATATTTAACGAAGGCCACATAGCTTATAAAATGCTAATTAAGAACTCTTAACGATTATTTGAGCGCTAATAAAGCCCAGACAGCGGTAATGAAAGCAAAGAAAGCGATGCTCCCGGCTAGCTTCCGGCCAATAAGTGCACACCGACCATCCGGGAACACCTAATTTCCTCATTTTTCCGCAAACGATTCTTTTGCCAATTAAGTAACTTCTCGCAGTTGAATGAAGTTAGTGGCCACTCTGTATGTATACTAAGTATTATAAATACGTATCGTGACTACATATTTGGATGAGTGAGGAAAATTGACGAAACAGTTATACAAAGCAAAAGTGTGTGCAAGAGGCGGAGGAAGACCACGTTCTAACTACCTGGATCAAATCGATCGGACGCTCAAGGACGGGAACGTCAAGAGTAGTCGAAACCGACGAGCATGTATGAAGAGACTGATGAATGAAGACGAAGCGAAAGAGGTATGTAAGTCTAGAGAGAACTGGCGCTCTATACTCTCTGCCTACCCCGTTAGGGAGTCGACGTGATGATATGATATGATATGATATGATATGATGACTACATATCTAAGCGGCAGGTAATCATAATTAATAGGTACGTAAATAAAGGATTGAATCTTAGGAATTCGTTGAGAAGTATAAGGTTATAGAAAAAAAAATTACGTTAAGTTTAAAAAGGTTTTAAATTAATTTGACACAAAGTTACTTGTGTCCAAGCTGGTGTTTCCACCGTTTTATGATTCATATGACATCATTATGTATGTACTACAGAAAGGCTTTATAAATAAGAACATACAATCTAGAACTATTAAGTTTATTTTCCTAGCATGGAAAAAATTGTGAATAAATTTAAAATAGCTCTAAATACATCTAAGCTATATGACGTTGACACGGATTGAATTCAATATTGAAATACTTTCTTGGAAATTGCAATGATAAGTAATTATCCTAAAAACAATCGAATTGCACCAAAAGTACACAATGCAGACTTTTTGAGACACTAAATCTTTATTACCTTTTTGTTTATATGATTAAAATAATAATAAGAATTACTAGAGAACATGTTATACTTGACAAAGGTTATGGTGAAAATATCGTAAAGGGAGGTTATTTTCGTAAAATGTACGGCGTGACCGCTGTCTTCTCTTGATGGCTTATTATAAGAGTACGAAAGGAACCCTCAAGGCCCCATTTCGATGTAATTCTATCGGCTTTAAATTGACACAGATTTACCTACTTCATACTTCCCTTCATCCAACTCAATTCATTCGTATGTTTTACACGACCCGTGGTGACCAAGTTTAAGTAGTCATCTGCAAAACCAAGATTGTAGATTGAAAACTGGTACAACTACTGCAGACTGATTCAAATACTGAACAGTATTTTCTTTACTTTATTTAAATAATATTAGTATTGTATCCTGACGCCTTCCCACAAGGGTCCCCGAAGGGGTAGGCAGAGGTGTATAGGTAATACCCACACACCCACTTTCCGCCAGAGGTATATTAGGTGCCAACGTGACAGATGGCGAGTCCGTCGCCGTTACTCCAGCACGACTATACATACGCCTTTAAATTTCTTCTCAGACGTATGCAGGTTTCCTCTCGATGTTTTCCTTCACCGTTAAGCTCGTGGAGTGACTAATCAGTATGTATGTAACTTATTGGTCCATCTAAACATGATTCATTCACCACAGGCAGGAAAATCCGTTGGGTCCAATCAGGATTGCCATTCAACAAAACATGATGAAACATGGTATCCAAATTGAACGTCACATATTGGGTCCACGTTCCCGTTAAGGTTATATATGCCTTGCAACATGAACAAGTATATTTATATTTAAATAAAAATGCTTTTATAAATTAAATAAAAATTTTTTTACTGTAGCAATGCGACAGCAATTTATAACTTATTGAATTGAAAAGTGATACAACCGCAATTTGGCAGTTACACAAAGGATTTTTTTTCTTGCGTATAGGAAAAATTCCGTGAAATACCATAAAAGTGAAATATTGTTTTGTCAAATAAAGAAATGGACAAAGCGAGATTACATAGAAGATTTTAGATTCTTATAAAACATACATACAACATACAAACATATAACACATTGCCTCCTTAGAAAAAATATCTCCAGCGAAAATTGGGTGTGTGGATACTACTGACACATTTCTCCCTCCCACCTTGCGGATCCTTGTGGGAAGGCGTAGAATGCTACGCCTTAATTTACGTTATTGCGCTTTAATTAAATGCAACGTTGGTCTATGTAATGTACCTATGTCAAAATAATTGGAGAAAAATCTACAAGTGAAGTCCACGTTACGCAGGTTTTGTCGATTGAACATAAAACGTATTCACCACAGGCTTCGTCATCTATGTAAAGTATATATATATGTATAAGTATATAAAACGTTGGAATTGCCTCATTCTGTACAGGTTTTTCTACATGCTTATCTATTCAGAGAACAGTAATAAAAACTCTTTAGTCATCGATATCTCCGCTTTTTAGTGTGGTATATTATCGGTAAATGTATATGATAGCAAAACATGACTAAGATTATAATTTAGTCATAATATTTATTGGTTAAGTCCGTGGAAAACAGATGATTAAGTGACAACTATTATCACGTTCCTATCTACAACTAGGAATCATTTTTTTAACCTTAAAAAATTATTTGTAGTTTGTTTAATATCCCATTCGATTCTTTAGACTATTTCACATTAAGAAATTTTGCCCTAAACCAGACAGAACGTATACTATTATAGATAACACTATGGATATAGAGAGTGCCATCCACGAAGACGCGCCCCACCAATGTGTAGTCGAGGGGGTCCGAGATTAAGTTTCGCAGTCAGGAGCTCTAACCACTAGACCAGACGGCCATACTTAAGTTTATAAAACCTTGTTGATACTAAAACTAGTGTACATCACCCCCACAAAGGTCATCAAACCTTAAACTTCCCTGATGCCACTGATAATTTTGCTATTAGGCCATCGATCTACATAGCGGCTGTCTAAGGGCCTAAATCGAATTCGTAATTCCATTTTCAATTTCATTTGTATCAACAGTGTAAACAAAATAACTTGAACAAGCATTAGACACAGGTCTGAAGAAGTAATAGTAAACAAAAGAATAGCTATGATAAAACGACGAAATCGATTGGGAATACCGCCTCAGCTATACCCCAACAGGAAAACTCCATTTACAAAACGGAGTAGAGACAAACCTAAATACCTTGTAAGTAAACGAAGCGCAATAAGTAATAGCATTTTCTCCTTTGTCAGAATCTCAAAACAAACGGCCGATGAAAAACTCGACACAAGTTACCTGCTCACAACAGTTTGCTGTTCCTACTTTAGTTGTAGGTATTATTTTGGGGTTTTTTAATGCTACTCCGTAACGTCTTTGAGTTAAATCTGTCTCATAACTTTCATGATGGTAATCCTGAAGTAATACTTTACTTTTAGAAACGTTGTTGATAAAAAATGTATATTCTTGTAACATTCCCATAATTCCTCCAAGATGTAGGCAGAGGTGCCACTTCTGGAGTAGAACGAGCCCTCTACTCTCCCTGCCTATCCCGTGACGGAGTCGGCGGGATGATATATATATTTTTTACATACTTAAAAGGCATATGCATAGTCGTGCTTAAGTAACGGCGATGGACTCGCCATCTGTCTGTGATATGTATCTCTGGCGGAAAGTGGGTGTGTGGCTACTACCTATACACCTCTGCCTACCCCTTAGGAGACCCTTATGAGAAGGCGTAAGACTCCTTAATATATACTTAAGAGTAGTTCTGGTAATATCAACAGGGAGTAATATTCAGTTGAGTAATTATTTTAAATACTTATTTATTCCATAATCAATTGTAGTGACAAACTAATCTTATAAGAAAATTAGTGCGGTGGTAGAGGGTCGGGAGGCTCGGGCTGTGGTGGCGGCGGCATTTCCAAAACAGAAAAAAAAACGGAAAAGTTTTTATATTTATTATACATGCTTTATAGCTGACAAAAACACACGTATTAATGTATATAATATATATATAAATAATAATATATTTCCTCCCTTCCTTCCCACAAGGGTCCCCGAAGGGGTAGGCAGAGGTGTATAGGTAACACCCACACACCCACTTTCCGCCAGAGGTATATTAGGTGCCAACGTGACAGATGGTGAGTCCATCGCCGTTACTCAAGCACGACTATACATACGCTTTTGAATTTCTACTCAGACGTATGCAGGTTTCCTCTCGATGTTTTCCTTCACTGTAAAGCTGGTGGTGTGACTAATCACTGTACTTAAGTTCAGAAAAACTCATTGGTACAGTCGGGATTCGAACTTGCGACCTTTGTGTCACAGGCAACTGCTCGAACCACTCGGCCACCACAGCTCTGTATTAATTACTGTATTAATGTGGTGTAGGAATACTGAATGTTTAAGCTGTTTGTGCTGTGTATAGAAGTAGTAACAGTATAAGGCACCAGTACAGCGCAGCGCAGCGCAGCGGAGTACAGCGCCAGTCCTGTGCCTCCAGTCTACACTTACAGAAAGTCGAATCCACATTAATATCTCACCGATTACGAGTACTTAAGACAAATTATTATGCCTCCAGATCTCAACCCATAGACGGCCAAGAAAAAGATGGAAATGCGGAGTGTAGTAGCGAAGTAGAGAGATGGTTCGCCCTATCCAGGATACAGAGGACTCGTACAAAATATTTATATTTCAAACTTACCTTTGGATATAGAATATATTGATTTGAGATGTGTTTGCGTGCACCTCCTCGGCTCTGTGCTATTTGAAGAAGAGTGCTACTCTATGAGACAGAGATATGATTGATAAAACTCTAATTTCCATTGATCCGGCCGCCGCGCGCTGCGTGCAGTGTTTAGCGCAAACTTGACACAACGACGGATATTTTTCAAGATGCGGTAAATTCAAAAAGGTGAGTCAACAGGATCTTACGTTCAAAATTGGAATTGCCAGTCTGGCACTAGAGTAGATCCACATGATACAGATTCGGGATATTAATTATATTTAAAAGTATGTAGTTTAGGTATTTGTAGAATTATATATTTAAAATATTTAAACTGGTACCTGTATCCATGTCAGAAAATAAAAGACTAGGTTATAAACACATCACCACTCGGATCTATGTATCTATAGGCATCAGTATGACAAAAGAGTTAAATTAAACAAAAACATAACCTTGTCATATTTATTATAGATTACAAGACAAATAACGATATAAATTTTATCTTTATGACAAATTCCAATTGGTATTACATAATAAAAAAAATCGTCTGTATTTTACTGCATTGCTTATCGGAAGGGTGGTGGGGGGCCATGATGGTGTGGACCATGCGGCCCAGGAGGTCCGTGCGGACCAGGTGGTCCGTGAGGCCCGGGTGCACCGTATGGGGCTGGAGGACCATGAGGACCAGGTGGGCCGTGTGGGCCGGGAGGACCATGCGGACCGGGTGGACCATGGTGATGAGGTGGTGGAGGTGGCATTCCTATAAAAAAATCGGTATAAACCGTGTTGCTTTTGTTATGCTATACAAATAACACATTAAAAAAAAGCTAAAACAAAATCCAAAAATGTAACTGGAAAATTTGAATTGAAGAATACTTAAAAAAATAACTCACTTTAAATAAATTACAAATAAGTTGTCAAACAGAATACTCTTAGTGTAAAGAACAGCAGAATTGTACCGAATGGTTGATCTTATCTGTTGTCGGGAATTTATATTGATCTGCCATATCTACGTCGATACTAATTTATATATACACAGATATCGCTTCGTGTGTCATATGATAATACTTGTCATAATTCCCAATAAAATGTTGACGCACACATATCTTTTCGCCTGAGGTATATTTAGCTGCAACATGACAGATGGCAATCGTTCCGCCAATTCTCAACACGGATCTTGGATCATTTCATCTTTGATTATCTTCTCAAACGCATACATGTTACTTTACGTAAGTTTAATGCTCTGTAGAGCTCGTGGTATCAAAAATTAATATGCGTTCAGTATGAATAATTTTAATTTTTTGTTACAAAAAAAGGTTTTGAAGTAAATTTTTCCTTCTCAACTTTCAATCCAGAAAAAATCATTAGACCTGCATTAGTCAATTAAATATGACTATATGAGCCACTCGGCCTCTATGACGTCTTTCGACAATTTAATTAATTAAATAATGTGTTTTCCTCACAAATTGACCAGTTCCTTACTAAGCAACGCTTAAGCTTAGGAAATTAATCACATATTGTACTTAAAAAGATTAGTAAATACAAATATTATTAAAGATCAAGGTAAAAAAAACCCGTGTTCATGACCCAAATATAACCTTCAGCGAATCTTCAATTTCAAGTTTGCAGCTCTCTCTGGCCTAACAGACCTCTACAATCTACCAGACCAGTCGGCCATCGAATAAACTATCACGGCTTACTTCGGTGATGCTGCCTACAATCGGATTTTGCCTTCAAATTTAAAATTTTATGGTTTATTAAGTCACAAGAGTATTTCTTCACACCTTTACAGAGAAGTAGTCATAAATATATACATATCATCACATTCAGGACTAGTCAGGCATCAATATAACCACTTGTCCTTAAGAGAATAATATAAACTTTAGAATACTTTAATAGGGGTTCCTTTGCGTCCCTAAATGATCTGCAAAGTTAGTTCGCTAATTGTAATAGCAAAGCTCGGGAACGATTTAGACTATCGGTTGAAATGAAAAGACGATCATTGATAAAGTTAGAATTTATTTCTGAAAAACTATTGGTGATCTCAACTTTTAGTACGGATTTATACATCGATAATTACTTGTAAAAAAGAATTGTAATCTATAACATATTGCTTAGTCTTATATCTAAGATTAAACTAAATCACTCATAATGCTTATCATATGTCACACAATCAAATTATCGAAAGTGTGGTGGTCCGTGGTGGGGATGATGGTGATGCGGCGGTGGATGGTGTGGCGGCGGTGGGTGATGTGGCGGCGGTGGGTGATGCGGCGGCGGTGGGTGATGAGGCGGTGGCGGGTGGTGCGGTCCGTGCGGACCGGGTGGACCAAATGGACCAGGCGGGCCGTGGTGACCGGGAGGTCCAAAAGGCATGGGTGGGCCAAAGTGATGCGGAGGTGGCATGTCTGAAAGCGAACACAATTAGATAAGCCATGTGAATATATTTTACAAGTGTAGTATATTCCTTGGAAAAAAATATCCGCCTGACGTGAGGAGAGCCTTTGAAAAATAACGTAGCATAAGGTACTTACCTACTTAACTACTAAAACTCACCTTATTAAAACAATACAAACAAAGCTTAATCAAACAATATGTACGAAGTGCTAATAACAGCCGATTGATAGTGAATGAATCAACTTATCTTTTCTGTTTAGCTTATATTACTTTCCCGATATCTATATCGGTCGATATTCATACAGAGATAAAAGCAGATATCGTTGCGAGTTTTTACACGTCAAAAGGAACAAAGAACATACGGGACCAGTATTATTTTAAGTACATATCTTTCAACTTTGCCATTTGCATTCATTTTCAATGTAGTAAACCATTTCTGTACAATGTGTTTAACAATTAATAAACGCTATTTTTATTTATAATTACCTACATTGTATCGCTTGTATCTTGACTTTGAAGAGCTATAAATAATTCTTACAGGTATCATACGTCCTTATCATGATGTCGTGACTCCAGCTGATTAAAGAGTTTAGATTTTTACTTTTTTATTCTGTACACTGTGCATATACCTACAGATTTAAATTTAAGAAATGCTAAATGCAAAGTATTTTACTTGGCAATTTATTACTTGCAAGTTATTACTATGTAACTAAAATGTTAAATATGGTTCATTTGCATATGCAATTATCTAATTAGGTCATTCCTTATAATTAACTTAGGTGTCATTGCTATAATTATCTTAATTTTAGTTCTGAGCAGGATGTCGTTTGATTATATTTATTATTAGTTGTCTTATTATTAAATAGGTCCAAAAGTTCGAGCGGTTCGAGCAGTTGCCTGCGACGCAAAGGTCGCAAGTTCGAATCCCGACGGTACCAATGAGTTTTTCTGAACTTAAGTACAGTGATTAGTCACACCACGAGCTTTACGGTGAAGGAAAACATCGAGAGAAAACCTGCATACGTCTGAGAATAAATTCGTATGTATAGTCGTGCTTGAGTAACGGCGATGGACTCGCCATCTGTCACGTTGGCACCTAATATACCTCTGGCGGAAAGTAGGTGTGTGGGTATTACCTATACACCTCTGCCTACCCCTTCGGGGACCCTTGTGGGAAGGCGTGAGGATATATTATTTATTATATTATGTATATTATTATGTTTTATTAAATAAATAAGTATCCATGGCTTCAATTCATTCGCTGTCTATCAAATGTATTTATATGAAGAACTGTATAAACTAATAAAGATGCTGATAATTATCTATACTGTTAAAATTATTATGTGTACATAAAATACATAACATTGGGAAGTACATTTTGAAAATTACTAAACTTTATTTAGGATTTCTCGTTCTTAGGTGTTAGGTACGTGTTTGATAAAACTTTTTAATTTTAGTTTAGGTTATGCTTGTGTCTCTATACTGAAAAAAATGCGGGTTTCGTCTTGTATAATTAGGTCCATTTTTAAGCTCTTGGTTATCAAGTGTCTAATCCAGTTGCCAGTCCAGTCCAATTATCATTTTTTATAGTTCATACATACATATCATCACGCCGAGTCCCTAACAGGGTAGGCAGCGAGTATAGAGCGCCAGTTCAATTTTGTATAGTTGGCATATATATATGTAAATGTCTATAAGGCTGGCTATTCTCTCTGGAACCGGTTAGGAACTCGGCGTGGTAATATGTATGATGTTGATATAAATGTCTCTCACATTAATGGATGGACAGATTTTTGACACACACATCCGCAACAGGACGCGCGAGTCTTTCGCATTTGATAATTTGTTTTGATTTTTTTAGTTCTTGACCTTTCGACGACGCTATTTTATTTTCCTGAGAAAATGGGAAGAGCATGCGTTGTATTAAATGTTGTAGGGGCGTGCTAGGGAAAGGCCATTATTATATATTGTAAATAAAAAAAATAGTACCATAATGGATATGTATATTTATTTTCTCGTAGCACATTTCATACCACAACAAAGTATGGGTGTAACTTTAGGAACTTATAGATTATAAATAGATTGTAAATCTTTCAAATATAAGTGATATACTTATAGACTGTATAATTAATTTATCAGAGAATATTTATCGGGGCTGTGGTGGTCCATGAGGGCCGGGTGGGCCGTGGGGATCATGAGGACCGGGTGGTCCTGGTGGGCCGGGTGGTCCATGGGGGTCGTGTGGCCCATGTGGACCGTGTGGATCGTGCGGACCAGGTGGTGGAGGAGACATTACTGAAAACAATTAATAAATTTATAGATAATGTGATAGAGGTGTGATTACTAGAGAGAGCCGACTCTACTCTTTCTACCTAAGCGTGAGGAACTCGATGTAGTGGTATGTATATATATATATATATATATATATATATACATATATATATATATAGGCAGGCTTCATATTACGTACAGTATTGGGAACGCGAAAGCAATCATTTTTTTATTTAAATTCCATAATATATAAACGGTTTTAATTAAAATGCACCATATTCCGGCCTCACACAGTTAAAAATGAAATAACAACTTACCTTAAATTTTGAAATGAACAAAACAACAGTCAACAAGTGGACTGAATAAACTAACCTCTTCCTGGGAACTTATATTGCTTTTGTCATATCTATATCAGAATATGTTTATTATACGTTGATAATGTAAGTACATAGATAGGTATCGACCATGTTCTATTGAAAACGGAGGCCAACACGATCTGAAGGACAAAATGTTTATTCACCGCCGCTACACCTAACACAGGATGAATTCCGATATAAAAAAAAGCGTGGAAGCTTAAGATACAGTTTTTAGTGGCACAGGATCACAGCTAAGTGATCACAGGATCGATCTCCGCCTGACCAATATACTAGTGTGATCTCTTTAGATCTTATCAAAGATAAAAAGCTTAAGAATCAATTGCTTCATGCACTCATAAAGACACAAACTGATATAAATATGAATGCATCAAGATACATAGCATTACTCATTATAGATAAGGGCGGGATCCAACCCGCGTAATTCTTTTAATACATGGTATTTTATTTCAAGCGACTGTATCTCATTATGTAATTATTAAACTTTTTAGCTTTCCTTACAATGCTCATTACTGAAGTAGTAATTAAACCACAACTAATTTATTTGGATTATAAAAAAGAAAAGAAAATTGCTTATAAATAACATTCAGTCTTGAAACGAATTAACCTATAAATCAGAACATAATTGGTTGACTGGGAGAAAATGCTTTAGCATTAAGTCCACCATTGTACTGTAATTGTGCATAAACTTTAAATAAATAAATAAATAATTACAATTACAATCAGGCGGTCGATTGATATAGAAAACACGATTTAGAATCGCCGTTTTGATCTTCGTTTAAGAAACCCTTCGTTCTGACCAGATTGTATGTTACTATGCTCTAAATACGACCTGACGACCGCCTGGTCTAATGCTTAGAGCTTCTGACTGCGAAACTAGAAGTCGCGGGTTCGAATCCCGCTGAGGGTTCAATTTTGTATTTATGGATATAAGTACATATATCGTTGTCTAGTTACCATAACACAAGCTTTGCTTAATTTAGAACTAGGTCTATTTGTGTGGAATTGTCCTAAGGTATTTAAATACCAAAATACAGAATTTTGTGTCTCGATATCTGTATCTGTGTCAAGACTACTTTGTCTGACAAGATAACTGTCAAAAACTATATACTACGCGCTACACCAGGTGACATAGACGACAAAATACTATTGATAGTATTGGCCTAACAGTGTTTGGTCCACCAAAGTGGAATGTTATCATATTAACATGAGATATAGTGAGTGTTTGTGACACAAATTCCCAACCCCTTGGGAAATTAGCTTATTGGTACTCATGTCACAGTAGAGGAAAACAAACAGTACTCTATAAAAATCTATACGCAGTTTACGGATAATATCGCTAAAAGAAACCTAATGATGCAATGTGTTGTGTTATAATTCAAATCCCCTATTTTTCTTTTCAAAGTATGAAAATCAAAAAAATATATATACTTTAAATACTGAAGGTATTATTTATAATAACTTATCAAAAATAACGTATTAAATAACAAACCAATAGTTAAATATTTTATTTATTTAACAAGTATAAAATTAATTAAATATTCAGCGACAATTTCTTAACACAAAACTTTTTTTTTCTCCAGGCTGGTTCTCACGTAAATCTTCTAAGGGAGAAAGAAGTGGGTTCGTGGATATAATATTTTTTGTGTGAATATGCGAATATATTTTTTACCACAAAACTCAGGAGATTTTTTTCCCCAGAGTGGTTCTCACGTAAATCTTCTAAGGGAGAAAGAAGTGGGTTCGTAGATATATATATATTTTTTTGTTAGACTATAAAGATTAATAAAGAGTATGCATATATACATATACACGGTTAGTACCGTACGTTTGCTGTGAGTGCTTATCGTATGCGTGTACTGCTCAATGATAAATATACAGTCAGCTTTGAGGTATTTGAATTGATTGGGTGGATTAGTGGTTACCTGTATGTAGCGCCGACCAATAACGATAAGCCAATCAAATCAAAACAGAATATCTGCTATGAAAAATATTATTTCCAAGTATTTAGAGCAGCGGGGCTATTTATTACGTTTGAGGGCTCCGTACCGACTAAGAAACAGTGGACCAATAAGGCTACAGGTATGTGTACTTATTTTTACTTAGGATATAAGTGAAAACTTGAAACCTCGTATTATACTTTATGGACACTCAAATTAGGTGCTAGTGTGAGCGACTACGAGTGGAAGACAAAATCTAGTCATCCACGGAGAAGATTAGCCGGAACAAACTAACCATACCGTATGAGCACCGTCTATACCTTCATACATACATACAGACCTACTCGTACATACATACATATAATCACGCCTCTTTCCCGTAGGGGTAGGCAGAGACTACTTCTTTCCACTGCAACGATCCTTACATACTTCTTTCGCTTCGTCCACTTTCATTATTCTCTTCATACATGCTCTTCGGTATAGGGTACTCTTGAACTGGCCTTTTTTCAAGACGTCCCTAATTTGGTAATGAAACGTCCGCCTAGGTCTACCCCTTCCACAATTTCATTCACACTCGCCTTATAAACTTTTTTCGTCAATCGTTCTTCATTCATTCTCTCGACGTGCATTTAAAAAACATTTTTATGTACTAAACAAATGTCGTACATATGGATATTATCAACGACCGAAGATAATATGCGATAACAGGGTACCGGTGTAATCTAAACCGAAAACTATTCTTTGGGCTACTCAGTAGGTTTGGTGACTACATTTTATAAATTACTACATTACATTTCTAAAAGTTCGATCTCCTCACAAATGTCCTTAAAATTTTATTTTAATGTCCTATAAACGATCGAAATATACCTATTTGCTGAACTTAATGATATGAAAACATTCATGCATGACATTAAGTAAAAAGTAGGAAGGAAGCAAGGACAGAAATAATTTTCTTCGACAAAAGATCAACTGATTTTATGCATTTGGCCATTACCGGTGCCAAAGGAATTGCTATTATTATATTATTATATTGTATTGCCAAAGTATTGCCAAAGATTTCTCAGGTTTAGATTCACATTTTAAATTATTTTCTCTTAAGCTGAAAGCTTGACGTTAACATTTAGGAACATAACTTCGTTCAGCTATTTCTATACTTTATCTATCAGTGGTAAAAAGAATGCTCTAGTGGTGCCGATAGTGTCAACAATATTATGGCTTATATCGTGATCGCGTTGATTCACCAAGATATGAGTCATTGTTTATTAGATTTTATTACGCAATATTTATACATACCTACATATCATCACGCCGAGTCCCTAAAATAGTGGGTAGGGTAGGCAGAGAGTATAGAGCGCCAGTTCTCTCTAGACTTGGATACCTCTTTTGCCTCGTCCACATTCATCAGTCTCTTCATACATGCTTGTATGTCTTACATAATATTTCATTGACTATTAATATATACCTCAGGCTAGTCCTCACGGATTCTTAATTTGTACTTGAAGTATACACTTCATAAATTATAGATCGGAGTCCTATCGACTTTGAATATTTTTGACCAAAAAAATAAGGTCTTATGTTCTAACTATCGGGACAAACATTCCAAGAACGATTTTTACTAACATCTTATTATGAACTTGGGGCCGCCAAAAAGGAGGGCAGAGGTATCATAGTAGCGCCCACTTTTCGACGGAGATATATTTAAATGCCAACATGAAAGTTCGTCTCCTAGGTAATAAACATAATGTAAACGTGTACGTCTGTAAAATTCCTATCGGTTGCATGCCACCTCGCGACGTTTCGACCGAAAAGGTCGTCTTACGTTGCTTATACAAGCAGCTATTAAACAACGTTGTGGGCAAATCTCCTAGTATCGCGATCTATGCAATTTGGCATCAAGAAAGCACGTTTGGTACTATAACGCCTAGTATTTAAAAATAGCATGTCCTCATTGCCGAGGCAGTTCAATATAACATCCTGAAAATTATAATTTTAATAAAGAGTTACATATCTTGACCGATATAAGGTCTCCGAAAAAGCCAAGAATACACACCTTCCCAAAAGGATACCCTAAGTGATGGGCAGAGAGAGAACTAGGTCCTAAATTAAAAATAACAAATGTGTCTCTCCAGCACGAATTAACATAAGTCATTGAATTTCATTTCATCTCCAACGAATGCAGGGATTAGTCACGCCGAACTTTACAGTGAAGGTAACTGTCGAGAGGAAACTTGCATACGATTGAGAAGAAATTCAAAGAAGTATGTACTCACCATCTATCACGTTGGCACCAAAAAAATATTACCGGCGAAAAGAAGGTGTGTGGGTAGTACCTATGTAGGTAGGCTTCTGCTCACCCCTTCGGGGAAGGCATGAAGAACAATGCAGGGTTCTTTCAGTAGTTTTCCCTCGTTTCCTTATTCCACGTTGAGTCATAAAAACTTCATTAAGGTGTGTCCGTGTATTCGTGGATCCCTAGTACTGTAATATTATCAGATTAGCACTGATAACGTAGTGTGGTACACATAAGAAATGCGATCGAATTGTTATCACTCAGTGTTCTTTCTACGTACAAGGGCTCTGATCGGCATTACCTATTAGCGATCAATACATCTAATATAGCCAGTGTAATCAAGAAATAGCAAGGTGAATATTTAATTGGTTCAATCTCCACTATTTCATGTATATTTTCGTGATCTATACTAATATTATAAAGAGGAAAGATTTGTTTGTTTGTTTGTTTGTTTGTAATGAATAGGCTCCGAAACTACTGGACCGATTTCAAAAATTCTTTCACCTTTGGAAAGCTACATTATCCCCGAGTAACATAGGCTATATTAAATTGGACCCGATAGGTGGCGCTGCGATCGAGTTTTAGGAATTTTAACTTTTTCACCCGTGCGAAGCTATCCCTTTCTGTGTGTCTTAAGGTGGATTCGAGAATGGTTTAGATTTACAATTGGACCCGATAGGTGGCGCTGCGATCGTGTTACGGGCAATTTAACTTTTTCACCCGAGCGAAGCTGGGCGGGACAGCTAGTCTTACATATTTTCAAAGTGTGATTTCTATGATGGGCATAGTTTTGGACAGTACGTATTTATCAAGTCCATTATAGCTTAAATATTTATTTGTATGATGTTTTGTAAGTTTTTATAACTAGTTATATTGCTTTATAAAATAATTTTGTAGTAATGTAGTAATTTCATTTACTTTAGTAGCGCCTAGACCTTTCGATATTTATATTTACAAAAATATTTTGATTGCGTAACAATGGCGTATTGGTCAATAGACTTTATGTTAATGATAATATTTATGAAGAATGTTAAATATTCCAAGCCATAGTGCTTTCCACATTACTTGTGAAAAATACGAATATATTTTGTTATATCAATGAGGCGCTATGTCAAAGAAGCACGCGGCTTGCCTGATGGCAGTAACCTACAATATTTTCTATGATTGAACCTTCTCGTTTTGAAAAAAGGAGATTTCCAAGCACATGTTATATACTGTTCGTCATTGCCAGGAATGCCACCCCCGCACGCACTACCCTGCGGCCCGCACTGCGGCTCTTACTGCGCACCGCACTGCTACTACAGACGCCTGCCTCCTCCGCCGCCACCTCACCACCACTACCCGCCTCCTCCACCTCATCACCACTACCCACCACCACCGCCGCATCATCACTACCCGCCACCACCGCCACATCACCACCATCCGCCGCCACCGCCGTTCCATCACCCACCACCGCACCACGGACCACATATGTTGAGATAAAATTCTCATTATATAAACAAGCTATTTAATCTGCTACTCGCCAACGACTGTATAACTACTCTCTATTTAAAAACCTTTTTTATTGCCTACGATATTCAAGAAATCTTTAAAACTGTGATTATACAATACAGAAAATTGTATGAAGATCTGTGTTATAATGTAAAGGGAAATAAAATATTAAATGTTACATTTTTATTTTCATTCCACCGCATGTAGGTACCTACTAAACTTATCATGGTATTAATCGCATAACAATCGCTTGATCGCATTGGGATTTCGATTTGGTGAGATTAAACTGTAATGTATCCGTTTCTAAAGATATCGACATTATCGATACATAAATGTTTTTGTTTGCCATACAAATAAACTTAGATAAATCGATGCTAGATTCGTGTATAAAAATCGCATTGATAAACATGCAAAGTTGTCCTCGTAGTATACGGTGATTCAAAACTACACACAAACTGCGACTTTACCCTTCAACTATCTTCGGCTGGCTTGCAATAATATTCCTAGCCATTTGTTCTAATAGTCAGAAGTCAGCCTCAACATTTTGTTTGTGTCATATACATATTTTATTTATTATGTAGGTTGCTTTACGTTGGTTTGGTAGAAAGATTAAGAAACAAATACATAATGGAAATTGGGTGGAAAAAGAGAGAGGACTCAAGGATGGGAACGTCAAAAGTACTGCAAACCGACTAGCATGTATGGAGAGACTGTTGAATGCGGACGAAGCTAAAGAGGTGAATACGGCGAAGTGACGTGATGATTTGTATGTATGTGTGTCTGTGATTATGATTATCTACATATTATATTTATCTCTAAGGAGGTACAACACAGTTCCCCGAAGTTAATTCCATGGTTCATTACTTCAGCGAATTCTTATAACATGACTACATCTACTTTGCATTCCTATTTCCTATTAGTTAGCTTATAATCTAACTTGTCACTAGTTATATGTAAATTACCTAATTAGTCCCTCTAGTACCTTTAGTAACTCTATTATGTAACACGCGCATAGCGTTGTTGACTTCATAATGAGTTCAATGTACGCATGCTATAAGAAGTTGAAATGCTCTTAGTTTTCCCCTAAAATACATACATAAAATACACAATACAAGCCAACGGTACGCACTTGTCAACTTTAGTACATACAAACTATTACAACTAGCCGTCAGGACGCCCAGCAGCGATTGGTTGAAAAAATAAGATTCAAACACGTGCCACCAATCGGGACGAATTATAAATATGAACCATCCAGGTATTACCACACACGAAAACATAAATCTAAATCGAAATCGGACGTTCCATTTTCGACTTTTGCAAAACTAACGAAGCGCAATTGATTTTTATATACACAAGTAAGAGAAGATAATCAGTAAACTGTGCCTTATATATTTTTCCAATTGGCAGGTACTGAACCCCGATGGTTTGTCCAAGGCTTATTGGATCCCACAAACGACAATGCTCTATCAGATAAGCAAAGATTAGGTGGTGTTAAACAGATAAAATTCACGAACGAATCTTTATCATTCAGTGTTCTGAATAATTACCATTACAAAGGCTTTGTCCAGCAATTAATATATACATAGCTTCGAAAATAACAAGGTGAATATAAATTCTATGTATTTATTAAATTATATTCGCAATTGAAATAATTTTTATATCCACTAGTCAATTTAATATTAAATTTAATGTTTATTTTAGTATGACTCCTCAATTTAGTCAACTTATTATAATAAATTTTGTATTATCTTTATAAAGTTAATCAATAATTAAAGTAAGAATACCCGCGCAAAGTTAATTATAAGTTACTTTTTCTGGATTAAAAGATGTCCTGTGTGTTAATCCAGCTAAGAATCTCTCTCTGTGGTTAATTTTATTCAATACCGCAGTGATTCTTGTGATAAAGAGCATCTTCACAAACTTTCGCATTTTTAATACATGTAGAATTATATTATCAGCCTCCTTGGAAGCCACGGGTCAACGATATTGACCACTGTTTAATTTTATACCAAAATTATGATAGTTCAGTTCCTCAAAATAGCTTGTTGATTGTAGTGTAGCAATTATAACTACTACTAAGTAATTATTACATCTTTATTTTTAATTCTTTGTGATATGCAGATATGCCGCCTCCGCACGCATTGCCCTGTGGCCCCCACTGTGGCACCTACTGTGCCCCACACTGCTACCATTACGGGCGTGTGTACGAACCACCGCCACCAGAACATTACCAGCCACCACCACAACATTACCAGCCACCACCACCACAGGATGCCCACCCGCCGCCTCCACACTACGAACATCCACCGCCACCAGACTATGGACAACCACACCCGCCGCCGTACCAACCACCAGGACCCCATATGCTGCGATAGTCTGCACTAGTGCTGCTCCTGCTTAACCTGTCTCACACACACACACTAAAATAAATAAATAAATAAATAAATAAAATAAAAGCTGGCTGTTTGTATTAATTACTTGTTTTTTATTAATTGTCTGTATCAATTTATTAAATATACTTAAATTTGAATAAAATTGTTTAGTCTAAGATATACCTAATACTACACAAACATATTCCTAAAATTAAGACAGAAGCTTTCCTTACTTGGTTGAAGCTATGTTGACGAAAATGTTGTCGTAAAATAGTGAGCTTGGCTTTTTTTATATCAAATAATAAACACTATTTGGCGATCAAGAAATGATTAAGTTGGAATAAATATATTTTTTAAATAAATCTTTTTTACTTACAAAGGTGTGTTATTAATCTTTGTAAAATTAATCACATACGTATGCAGATAGCGTATCAGATTCCGCGCAAAATGCTTTATTCAAGTTGACGAATTAATGTTCGATAATGTTGATGGTATCACCATCCTCGAAAACGAGTACACGAGAAGTCTTAAACTATAAATATGTCAATATGTAATAGTCACCGTCCATCAAATCCTAGCGACAGTATCGTCATTTAATGATACAATTACTTTGCAACTCTACAACTTCTAATGTTGTATTCTACAATTTTGAAATGCGAATAGAAACAAATCAACATAAGGGAAACAAAAACACTTACTTAACATCATAAATACATAATACAAAAAGCAAATATTGTTACAAAGAAAAATCTGATAAGAGAAGAAACGGCAAAACTGAGAGAGATTATAAATATTAGTTACTATTTTTAGATAGGTGTAGATTTTAGACAGGTGCATGGGAATATATGGATCAAAATCGGTGCGTGACTGCCTTCAAAACCTTAACGGGATTTGCTGTATACTAATATTACCCCTTGGTACTACCAAGGGGTAATATTAAGGGGTAATATAGTGACAGGAGTACTAACTCCTGTCACTACGATGCATCTGATTGACAACTGCCTCCATTAGCAGTGTTAAAAAAACTTAATAAAAGCGGGACGGAGAAACAAAGTAATTATGTAATAGTCTCGTCTTTGTACCATCATAGAGGGAAATAGAAAACCAAACACCCGTCTGATTAAGAAAGTTTTTGTTCATAACAAGATTACGTACGCCAGATGTGTCTCTAGTGTGTGGTACAATGTTAGATAGGGAGCGTGATTCACGGCGACTTTACGATCTCTTTGTTATAATCATAATATCCCTATTATTAAATAAACATTTAAACAATGAGAATGTTTACTGCAAAGATTATTGCTATCTATATTTACTCAGTCACAATCACTATTATCTGTTTGATACCGAATACTTAGTATGACGTTTCTCCCTCATACTAAGTGCATACATAATATCATCACGCGGTAGGAAGAAAATGAGAGACTACAGTACCAAAACTATTCCGCTTCATCCACACACATCAGTCTTTTCGTGTATACTCACTGGTTTCGAGAAGTCTTTGCGTTCCCATCTTTAAACTAACGATCTATTCGATCTAAGTAGTAAGTTGAAATGTGGCCTTCCAAAAGATTCGTGAGTAAATTTGATTCAAAATGTCACTGTCAAATTTGATTCAAAATGTCACCGTCAAATTTGATTCAAAATGTCACTGTCAAATTTGATTCGATTAAATGTCACTGTCAAATTTGATTCGATTAAATGTCACTGTCAAATTAGATTTCTTTTAATGTCACTGTCAGTTTTATTCACTAGCTTTTTATATACGCACCTGAATATAAGTAGACTTGAATGGATCGTTTCTAAGTCCCAAGCACTTTATCCACCCAAAGCAATATGTTTTCACAAAAAGTAAGACGGAAAGTCCATAAATATCACATTCACGCACAGTTCGTTACACAACCATGGAAACGGTAGAATAGCCTTAACTGTCGAGTATATCAAAATTTTATTAAACCTGCTAACTTTTAATATAAGAGGCAGGGTTATTTTCATGAAACTAAATTAGCCGTTTTGAATGCGGTTTGAATCCACTTAAAATACTACTACATACATAAATCAAATAAATTATTTAACACCAAAACTAGTAGGCACTGCCAACATTACGAGTTGAATTCAAATGTTTTGAGTTTAAAATATTAAATGAAGCTATATCGCTATCAATCCTCGTGGTCTTGCTTTATAAATAGTAAACTTGAAACACCACTTTCCGCAGTCAGTGGTGAGTTACGATTATGGGGCGAGTCACTTCCCGCCGGCGATGCGCCTCCCAATATCCGCTGCAATACACACGAATGTGTTTTCTAGTCTACTTAGTATAAAATCTTTTCTCTCCAAGCATTTTAATTTAATAAAGCGTCATATAAATAGTTGCATTAATTTATTATAACTTATTACAAGCGAGGGGTTAGGAAAGTCGAAATTGCAGGTACGAACCCCGACAGACTGTAGCAATGAGGTCTCTCTCAAGAAGGATAATTGCAATTAAAAATAATAATAGTATTTTTATAATTCCAATACATAACTATAATATAATTCCAATAAATTATAGTTATTAGATTCAACGGGGGAGGTATAGTGAGTAACGTACATCTACTTAATGGTATGTTAGTAGGAGATAGGGTTGAATTTGTCAATATACGGACAAAGGCTGAACCAGCTGTCTCATCTAATAACTCCCCCACATCGTAACTGATATATCATTGTCACGTTTCACACAAAATATCCTGCTTACATTTAGACGGCAAATGAATGAATGACAACGTTGTATTCTTAGATAAACGTGTAAATTAAATTAAACTGAGGGTGTAATAATAGGAAACGGTACAAATTTAATATTTCCTTTTTCGGGAACAGGAAAAATGTGGGAAATATCTTATTACGACATTAAATCAACGTTTATTATCGTATGAAATGAAATAACTGAAATAAAAACGTAATGAACGAACATTCCACTGTCATTAGGTACACAGCGGTACCTAATCAATTTTGTTGGAATAAAAACTCTGTTTAGGTAATGTTTATCACACTTTATACGAAATATATATCATCACACTTTGTCCACCAAGGGGTTAGATAGAGTGACTATAAACATACAGATCTCTTTCGCATCATCCACATTAATCAGTCTCTTCATACACTGTTTATATACAGGATAAAGCGAGAGCAATGAGGAACATTACCTTATTGTACTGTAAAGTGCACGTTGAATACGCTCTTAGAAAGAGGACTTATAATTTCACCTGCAGAAAGGACTGAAAAGAAATCCGTTTCCAAGCAACGCGACCTCCGCACTTAATTAAAAACTTAACGAGAAACTCGAGTTAGTTGGAAATGGATTGCTAGTATTACACATGTATTTTCTTTAAATGGAATGCGAATTAAAATTAGCTAATATCACATTATTCGAACGTGTGTCCCGAATGCGAAAGTATTTTTCATTATCCGCTGCCACGTCTTTACTACTCATCCCATCCTCATGAAGTTTGCATACATGATAATATACGCATACAGGGTATAGAACGCGCTATGTCTATCCCAGGATAGGCTAAATTAAAACGCATTTTAATTTAAATAGCCAATCCTTACTAATATTACAAATGTGAATGTATGTTTGTTTGTTTCGCTTTCACGTAAAAACGACTTAGCCGATCATCATAGATATTTATACACATATTCTCCAAGGTATTGGGAAGGATATAGGATACTGTTTATTACAAATACAAAAATATTTACGGAGGGTAAAAAAATAGATTATTAGCCGGATATTTTTGGAACAAAACATATCCTATGTTAACACATAGGATGGAGGATGGAGGATTAAAAATAAATCTAGATAGAGGTGCTAATGAAACCGACTTTTACGCAGGTGAAACCGTTGGGGCACAGCTAGTAATCAATAAAGTGAGGCTAGAAAACCAACCGTCAAAAGATTTTCTCTCAATTTAAGCATAGATTAGACTAGAGATATCAACGGAATTTTATGTCTTTCGCTGTGGTTATCAAACCTTGGTGCTTGGTCAACAGTACGTAAACTTGTACTCTTAACACAACAAATTAAGGACTATGCTTTGGATGCGTTGGACCTGTAGGTACTTCTGAAAAAAAAACTTATGTAGCCGTTTGCGAAACGGCTGCATTCTCGCCACCTATTACATTGACGCCTATGTATACACATCTCTTCACAATATATCAAGAATACTATTAGCTAACAAGATCAAAGACACCCACATTCGTGTCGTTTTAGAATAATTGCCTCATGTTACATCGCGAATAGATGTCAAAGTTTCGTTAAGAAACTTTGTATCTTGTGTAGAGCTCCTTACAATAGAGTTTGACAAAGCGATTGCGGCTGTGATAATGAAATAGTTTAAATACACTTTGAATATTCAAAGGCTCAAAATGTCCTTGAAACGACACATTAACATTCCATTGTTTAGGGCAATTTCCACGTTTCCTGCAACTAGGAAATTGTAATACATATATAACAATCTTAGGGCAAAAGGAATACTGAAAAATACAAGCATTTGATAACTAATCATTATTATACAATTATTATCCTTAAATGAATATCCTACTAATATAATTTATAATATCTATACTAATATTATAAAGAGGAAAGATTTGTTTGTTTGTTTGTATGTAATGAATAGGCTCCGAAACTACTGGACCGATTTCAAAAATTCTTTCACCTTTGGAAAGCTACATTATCCCCGAGTAACATAGGCTATATTAAATTGGACCCGATAGGTGGCGCTGCGATCGAGTTTTAGGAATTTTAACTTTTTCACCCGTGCGAAGCTATCCCTTTCTGTGTGTCTTAAGGTGGATTCGAGAATGGTTTAGATTTACAATTGGACCCGATAGGTGGCGCTGCGATCGTGTTACGGGCAATTTAACTTTTTCACCCGAGCAAAGCTGGGCGGGACAGCTAGTATATTATAAATGCGAAAGTTTGAGGGGATGTTTGTGTGACTTTCTCACAAGTACCTACTACTGAACGGATTTGGAAAAAAAATGGCGCAGAGATGGATTGCTATAATATGTTTTATTTCTTTTGATAATTCTAGAAAGAAAATCCTACTTAATAATAATATATCCTCACGCCTTCCCACAAGGGTCCCCGAAGGGGTAGTATAATATATATAAATTGCGATAGTTTGTGAGTATGTTTATTTCTCAATTACGCCAGAATGACTGAATTTGATTGAATTGGAAGCTGGATTAGCATGGAATAATACATAAAAATATGTATTTTTTAGAAATAAAATTAAGATAAAATAATACCAATAATTAATAAAATTATAAATAATTTTAGTCAGGAAAAGTAAAACTGTTCATATAATACTTTTCAAATATCATTGTCACTTCGTACGCAAACTGCTTACAAATCGTCACGGCTACCTACAAACATCCTCAAGGTGGTAAAGCCAATCGAAGTCAAGCCTACCGTTCCACCGTTTAATAATATGTAGTAGTAGCAGTAGACATTGAGTGTTAACTAATATCACACCTCTGCTTACCACTCAAAGCTTAGCAGTTAAAAGTATTCTAAAGACAAATGCGATATACATAAATATATACGCTATCTTCAGGTTTTCCTACTATGCATATTCATGTGTATAGGCATTAATAGTAATTAAAAGAACATAAATTTTAGCAGGTGATATATTTTAGTACCGTCGTGACAGGTGGTGTCACGACATCGTGACGTTCATTGCCGTTTCTTAAGCACGACTATATACGTCTTTGAATATTATTACATTTCTCTCATTTGTGTGTAATTAATAACACGAGCCTTACTTGACTCACTGTACTTGAGTTTCTTGACAGAAGAACTCATCACCCAGGTACAGTCGAACTAGAAATCTTGATTTTGGAGACGACTGGTTAAACCACTTAGCCATCAGGGCTCCTACAAATCTATACTAATATTATAAAGAGGAAAGATTGATTGTTTGTTTGTTTGTATTGAATACTTTCTCAGAAACTACTGGATCGATTTAAAAAATGTTTTCACCATTGGAAAGCTACATTCACCCTGAGTTACTTATATATTTATTGCTAGAAAAGATTATGAAATTACGTGAGAGAAACTCTCAGCTCATAGCTATTCTTAATACGAAAAATATTGGTAAATGTATATAGCTCATAAGTAATAACAAAGTGAATCCGGTAACAGTATTGTGGCTCATTTCGATGCAAAATGGCGCACTGCTGAAATATGCGACACCAAATGAAATCATAAATTGCAGTAAATACGCCAGAGCAAGAGGTGCCCTTTTATATTGTATCTGGCCACCGATAGTGTTGCCTTATGTTTCTTCTGGTTTTATTAAGAACGACGTCGTAAAACATTCCTGGTAGAACAATAACCTTTTGTTTCGGATACATTTTCACGACCACCCCATAGAGACAGGCACCCTTACATGTAGTTTGTTTCAGAATCTCATACGCAACACTAAAAATCCTAAACCAGGATTGAAAATATCCGAGCTTAACGCTCTTAACGATATTTTCAATCCTGGTTCAAAAAATAACAGTATATAATTTTTCATTTTTCCCAACTGTACCAATGAGTTTTTCTGAACTTAAGTACAGGGATTAGTCACACCACGAGCTTTACGGTGAAGGAAAACATCGAGAGGAAACCTGCATACGTCTGAGAAGAAATTCAAAGACGTATGTATAGTCGTGCTTGTGTAACGGCGATGGACTCGCCATCTGTCAACCTCTGGCGGAAAGTGGGTGTGTGGGTAGTACCTATACACCTCTGCCTAGAAGATATTATTATTTTATTATTATTTTAATTTTTCATTCACTGGGTGTACCCGCGTATAGTTTCGTTGCCCGCTCCAACAGGTAAGTTGTATAACTTTCCTCATTAACGGTGCTATCTAATGCAAAAAAAACCTCAATTCGGATTAGTTGTTTCTTAGATAAGCACGTTATTCCAAACAAACTCATCAGCTTTATAATATCAGTACTTTTACTTATATCTTCATTTTTCTTCACCCTTTCCCACAACAATCTCCGAAGGGGTAATGTGTAATAAGCACACCCATTTCGCCAGTGATATTTTTAGGTGCCATCGTGACCGACGGCGAATCCATCGCCGTTTCACAACACTATATAATAAGAGTGTAGATTGAATTAAAGTTCAATTTGGCGAAAACATGTCTTATAATCAAGTAATGTGAGGATGTATTCAAACGCATGCATATAGCTTCCTCTGTGGAATGGACGCGGTCACAATAACGGACATAATTGTTACTGCCCAACAACGGTCGACCGCAATGTAGTGGCTTGCGGACGCAGTTACACGTGGATACACGCCTTCAATATGTTACTATGGCTCTTCATTCATGTTCATCAAATAATCGACGGGTAATACAAGCCTGTAACAAGTTATCTGGAACTAACCACGTTCCCAGAATCAATAACTCTCTTCACAGTGACAAATCTGCCAATCCTTACAATATTATTAATAATGCAAATGTTTATGAAAATGTTTGTTCCACTTTAACGCAAAAACATCGGAATTGGTTGAAATATGGCAAAGAGATTATTAACTGAATTAATACTTGGGATATGTTTTATTTCAAAAAATACCTACCAAAGAAATCAAATTTTACGTGAGTGAAACAACGGGGCATAGCTAGTCTTACTTGAAAAGGTTTAATCTTCGGTGTAGTGCGAGTATGTAATAATACTCGAGTATTTCGATAATTTAGATGACTCTTTTAGGAGATGCCTGATAATTACTATAATTAATACACCATTTTATTATTATTATTATTTAATACACCAAAGTCCATTTGGTTGGATTCCCTTTCTTAATGCCCACGGCGGCTTTCTCCAACCACTGCTCCCACCATCGTTCGATGTATCAACATACCATGACACCAATCAGGACAGCACTGTTTTAAAGAAGTTATGCTCAAGCTGTGGAATGAAATACTAGTTCTTCAAGAATGCCAACAGATTCCTTCAGGGTCCATCAGTTGCCTGGTGGTAACCGCTAAACGGACCGTTTGTTCATTGCCACCTTGATAGCTATGCCAAAGCACCTACTCTAAGCTGGTGATTAATCATGTGTCAATAATACAACTAGCTAAGCAAAACTAGTTAGTTAATATAAGTATACATAGCTAAAGTTTAAGAACGAGTATATGGTAAATTTATCGTCTTCTCTAAATAAACTAAGCCACGAAAGTAGCAATATAAACCACTCAAGCATTAATAACATCGCCTAGGATTTAAATTATACCGTGGTGGCCGTTCGACATGTCCTGCCGAGCACGGGCTACAAATGCGAATCTAATGCCACTATAAATTGCTACCTCATCACCCCCCACCATCTCCCCCACCCCTTAGTAAGTAGCTGAACGTACTATGAATTAGTATCGATTAGAAAGCGGCAATTTCAATATAAGCCGCTGAGAGCTAAGTTATGGTTTGCTGAGAAACCATCGTCGTATTGTGTTTTTGAATTAGATGTATTTGAATAACCTTCCATTGTCTTATATTAATGGAAATCCAAATCGCAAACACTATTATTAACTCCTTTTATGTTAATTGATATTTGTTGTGACCTTTGATTATCCGCTCCCTTTGGTTGCGGCCTTCTTCAATAAACGGGCTTTGTAATGCAAAATAACCTTTTCATTGGATTAGTACTCTACTCATGTGTGAACGAATCTTTAAAATATCATCATGAAGTATATTCAATACTAAAGCTAAAGAAATTTTATAAATATCCATATTTATAAAATTTCTTTAGCTTTAGCCAAACTTGCTGCCAATCAGAATCAGAATATATATATCTGTATAATTTATATATAAGTTTTATAATTATCGCTGACGGCATTTATACGTTTGTTTATTGTTTATAATCATTATTATTGCGTTATTTTTTAATTAATATATTGCTAAGCTAAGGATTATTAGCAAGCGTCAATAATTTTTACTGACCTATATTTAAGAGAGAAAATGGCGCAGCGGCGAAAACGGAATATATAATAAAAAATATGTAGTCTCTCCAGTGGTCGCGCCGTGAGGTCCTAAATAAGGAAGTGTGCTCCTTGGGCCTCGTTACAAGCGGAGCACGGCGAGTGGCATCCTCGCATTCCGCATACATTACTCAAGGAGTGCGCTTTCAACCAAATTACATTTTGATGGTTGCTCGGATAAAGGAGGGAAGAGATTTTAAACACTCATTTCCTTAATTGGATTCTACAATAATAATAAAATACAGGATAACATTTGAACAAGAAGACTCATAATTTATTATATAGTTGGTAAAAATTTCACATCGAATACTGATTTAAATTGTAGCACTCGATCTACATGTTTGGAGTAAGTGAATGAAATTATAAGACTTACAACTATAGAGGTAGGCAAAGGCAACAACGCGATTGATAGCAATTCTGTCACCATCATTCAAATATTACTGTTTTAATTCCTATTCAGACAATTTTTCTATAACGGTAAAAAATTACAGTATTTTTATTAGAAAATATATAACTGCGCGACATTTTATCATGAAATTTATAAAAAAAATACTACTTTGAGCTATGCAAGTACAAGTATACTGGGGCAGATTTTCTGCATACAAAGTTTCCTAGATTATTCCCGATTCTAGGCATAATACGCCAACTTTTAGCCGGATTTATACTAAGGAAACAGGTTAGCATATCCTCTTGAAACGTATTGCTTGCTTCTACAGTAACCTTAAAATAAGTGAAGGCAAATTCTTTATTTACACTAAAGACATACATGTGCTATGCTAACAAATAACGAACACAGAACCAGTTTATGATATCATGATACACTAACAAAGACGAAGTACGCTAATTTTAATACTTAGGTAGGTAGGTATGCGCAATCTTAAGTACGAATACAAGTTATTAAATATGATAAGGCTATATTTTCTGGAAACAGTGTCATAGCACTCAGTATGCCACGGGCAGACGCGTCGTGTGGGACCGTCCAAGATGTATCTTTATATTCTGATTATAACGTTAACTCTAACTCTTGGGTATTCGTGGGTAACGAAAAAGTACTCGTACTGGAAAATAAGAGGTGTCAAGGGACCAGCACCCATTCCAATCGTCGGTAATTTTGGAAAAGTGATGTTTATGAGAGAATCCGCACGTAATGTGTTTAAAAATATTTATCTTGAATATTCAAAAAAGGAAAAAGTGGTAGGCTTATACAGAGGGTTCACTCCAGCACTTTTGATCAATGACCCGGAGCTAATTAAACAGTTAACTATTAAAGATTTCAACTTTTTCCAAGATAGAGGAATGAGATCAAGCAATAGCCCTCTCGCCGACAATTTATTTTCCGCTGAAGGCGACACATGGAGAATTCTAAGAACAAAACTAACGCCGACTTTCACTTCAAAAAAGTTAAAGGACATGGTGCCTCTCATTAAGGGATGTATTAATAATTTCATTAATCACATTGAATATTTAAATGAGCATAAAATCGACTGCGAAATAAGGACCTTGATGGCTAAATATACGCTTGATATGATTGGTTCATGTGCTTTCGGACTAAATTTGGATGTTTACTCAGAACAAAAGAATGTGTTTAAAGAGATGGCCCAGAAAGCTTTTGCCCCAACATTTGCATCGAGACTACTCCAAATAATAAATATGGTTATACCTGGTATTAATAAGCGTATAAAATTGCGATCATCGCTGGAAATCGATAATTTCTTCTTAAATTTGGTAAAAAACATAATAGCAGAAAGGAAAGGGCAACCTTCGTCGAGAAACGATTTTATGGACTTGATGGTGGAGCTGAGAGAACAGGGCAGGGCAAGTAGGAAGGACGAGGCCGGCGTCTCAGAAATAGAAATCACTGACGAATTAATAGCAGCGCAGGCACTTGTTTTCTATCTGGCCGGCTTTGAGACATCTTCTGCCACAATGTCGTTCTTACTTTATGAACTTGCATTACATCAGCAGATACAAGATAAAGTATACAGTGAGATTTGTGAAGTTTACAACAAACATGGCGAATTTAATTACGAATCAGTTAAAGAAATGACGTATCTGAAAATGGTCTTCGACGAAACTCTAAGGAAGTACAGTATAGCTGGTTTACTAGTCCGAATTTGTGCGGCTAATTATACTTTACCTGGAATTAATTTAACGATAGAAAAAGGAACTCCGATTTTTATTGCAGTGGCCGGTTTAAATAACGATGAAAAATATTTTCCAAATCCAAATGAGTTCAATCCTGCGAATTTTTCTCCTGAGAACCAAAAGCTAATTCCACAATGCGTCTTTATGCCCTTCGGTTCTGGACCTCGAAACTGCATTGGTAAGTTCGACGTTCATTTAAAAGTTTTAGATATAGCATGTATTATATTCGTACAGTCGTGGTGGCCGAGTGGTTCGAGCAGTTGCCTGCGACGCAAAGGTCGCAAGTTCGAATCCCGACTGTACCAATGAGTTTTACACCTCTGCCTACCCCTTCGGGGACCCTTGTGGGAAGGCGTGAGGATATATTATATTATTATTATTATATCTTTAGCGAAAATTGACATAGCCCCAAATTAAGCAGAGCTTGTTGTATGGTAACTAAACAACGATATATTTACTTATATAAATACATAAACACATAGGACATCCAGGCTAAGATACAAATACCCGTGTTGATTATACAAATATCTGCCCTCAGTGTGAATCACCTCTCTCACTCACCACCTAACCACTTAACCAGCGGTATTAGTTATAAATTCGATTGTTTTCATGCCTTGCCTTTTTACGGACTCAAAAACAAAATTATAATTTTCAGGTATGCGTTTTGCCGAAGTACAGTCAATGTTGGGAGTTGCTGCTCTCCTCAAGAACTTCAAAGTGGAGCCGTCACCAAAAACCAAATCAAAACTTGCATTTAATCCAATCAGCATCATTGAAACCTCTATCGATGGAATATGGTTAAATATTACTAAGCGATAACTTTACATATACATACATATCATCACGCCGCATCCCTAACGGGGTAGGCAGAGAGTATAGAGCGCCAGTTCTCTCTAGGTCACATACCTCTTTCGCTTCGTCCACATTCATACATGCTCGTCGGTTTCGAGTACTCTTGACGTTCCCGTCCTTGAGAGTCCCATCGATTTGATTATACATATAACATATACATTCCTTTAAATAAAGGATATGAATTAATATAGAGTATCAAGATGTAATAAGAGGAGCTATTTACGATACTAGCTGTCCCGCCCAGCTTCGCCCGGGTAAAAAAGTAAAATTTCCTGAAACACGATCGCAGCGCCACCTATCGGGTCCAATTGTGATGTAAGCTATCCTACCTCTCAAGTTTGATCAAACTGCACACGGTGTGCAAATTTGATTGAAATCGGTTATGTTGTTTAGGAGCCCATCGCGGACTTGCGATAAAAATTGCCATAAAAAAGGTTATAGTGAGTCAATCTTAAAAGATAGACATATGCTGTCGGGGACTTTTTTTTAGAGCTTTTAAAGAGGAACAATTCCCTCATACATGATATTTAACTTATATAACTTAAACCGTTTACGCAGCGCACGCAACGGAAACTCTCGAAAAGGACAATTTTTTTCCGTTCTTGCAACAATTTTCATATATGCTTCGCTCCTATTGGTCGTAGCGTGATGTTTTATAGCCTAAAGCCTTCCTAGAGAAATGGACTATCCAACACAAAAATAAATTTTCAATTCCAATCAGTAGTTCCTGAGATTAGCGCGTTCAAACAAACAAACAAACAAACAAACAAACAAACAAACTCTTCAGCTTTATAATATTAGTATAGATGTATACGCATATATGTGTACTTTGATGTTAATAAAGTGCCATGATGGTAGCTTTAAAAGCCATCTTAAGGCTTGCAATGAGTTTCATTATCACCATATCTTAATAGACCTATGCAAGCTACTGTTATCTATGTGGTGAAGTGTAAGGAACGTCTAGATAATTCTTATCACGTTATTATATTGATATTTGTTAATGTTTATCACATCAAACAATTTATCATTGAGGCTGATACTGCTGCTGCAGTCACAATAATTATATAATTTGTGTGAGATAATTGCCTTTCTATATAATGAATATTGATATACCTACCTACATATATAATGTACTAATCAAGTAAGCACCAAATTTTGATGTTCGTTTTTTTACTGTTAATTTGAACAATGATAAATAATTATTTGAATTAGATACCTTAAATTTTATCCCACATCCAATCAATAAAGACGGAATCTTTGTACTTTTGCATTTCTTTACACAAAGTGCCGCTTTATTCGATTACAGGCATAGTGTTCATGTATATTCTGTTTATTTGCAAGTGCAGTGCAACAGTTAGCTGTTAAAAAATTCTAAAAAACACAAGCGGCAATCAAACATGCGACGAATTTTTTTACTTCACCGTAGCAAACCAGCACCCAACACCCAGAAGGACTGTTACCGAGCCAATGGTATTGACGGTAAAATCTACAACTCAATCAATTAAACCAAGTCATAGTTAGCCGATAGATATCATGGTAATTGAATATTAAAATTGTCATAAGAAGATTTACTCTTGATTTGTTTACGTATTAGTTTTTAAATAAAGTAACCAAAAAATGTCTCAACAAACGTGTTAATGCTTAATGTAAAACGTACGGAACGTGTTATCTGTAGCCGACAGAGGGCGCCACAGTTAAATCTTTATCCGGACTATGTCGCAGTGCTCAACCAGCTTAATACTTAAACTAAGCACAATGAATGTAAGCATCCAGTTCCATTATAAATATACACAAATTTATACCAAGCCGGATTTAATTGGTCACCTTAGTGGTACAAATTAATTGCAGCTAGACAACAGACATTTACTATATATTTTAGTAATGGTTGCTTTTTCTCTCTTTTTTTAATAATTTTTAATGATTTAGCATACATGACTAAATGTTTATTGAAAGTGGGAATTGAGTTCACAACCACAGAAAACGGCCAGCAATAGAGTGACAAACATACAATATATCACTCACGCCTCACGCCTTCTCGCAAGGATCCCCGAAGGGGCAGGCAGAGTTGTATAGGTAGCACCCACACACCCACCTTTCCAACCGATATATATTTTAGGTGCCAACGTGACAGATGGAGGGTCCATCGCCTTTACGACGACTATACAAGCTATGAATTTCTTCTCAAGCGTAGGTCTTCTCGATGTTTTCCTTCACCGTAAAGCTCGTGGTGTTTCTAATCATACAATCATACATATAACTAACTACTAAAACAATAAATTAATCTTATTGTGATATTTTACTTAAATACGTATTAAAACAGAGGATTTCTTGTGAAGTGTAAGGAGAAGTTATGCATGCGTTCCATCAAAAGTTGTGAACGGTTGTTTGGTGATTTCGTACAGTACATCGCTCGTAAATCAATTAAACAACACATTAAACCCTTTCGTGTTTTCAACAACCAACCAACAACGTGTTTCTCGACCAGTTTAATAAGAAACTTGAAGATTTTGTTAATTTTGAATGTCCGTATTGTAAACCAGCTGAAGGGGAGCGAGTGGAGGGTCAGTTTACAATAGTTGTCTTTTGGTGGGCAAGATTGATGAAACTGTCCCATTACGGTGGTGGAGTTTAACACTTCTAATTATTTGGCATAAAGTTTGAGTATGTGACTAGGTATATTTGCGTAAATTTACTCGGAACCTCAACTATATAGCCGTAACTAATTACATGTATAAAGGTATTTATGTATATTTAGCTAATACCTACATATATAATAATCAACATCCACTGCCTTGGTCGTTAAGTGGTTCGAGTGCAACACAAAGATGCTAACGTGACAGATGCAGAGTCCATCGCCGTTACCCAAGCAAGACTACACATATGCTTTATATATCTTCTCAATCTTATGCAGGTTTTCTTTCGATGTTTTACTTCACCGTAAAACTCGTAGAGTGACTAGTCACTGTACTTGTAAAACTCAATAGTTCAGCCGGGATTTGAACTTGCGACAACTCAGCCACTACGGTCTTTTTAAAACCTGGATTCGTGATGCTAGAGCCTAAATAATTAAAGTAAATCCGAATGTTTCCCTATCGTCGTGTTTTTATATCTATATATAACAATAATAGTAAGCAATGTCAGCGTGTCCGCAATTTCCAAGACATTTCGACCGACTAAGCTGTTGTTACCGACTAAATAAATTGCCGGATTTTTAAAGGCTTTTCGCGTTACTGTGATCAATGGGAGAGCTTACCAGTTTGTAATGGGGGATTGTATATCTCTCGTTTCCCCTCGGTTCATTTTCCTCATGTTCTATCTCTTTCTCGGAATCTAGAGGCTATTTCGAAGGCGCGGGAAGCAGCGGGTTGTCAATTCTTGTTAGCGTAGGTTTCAGCTGTCCGAAATTTGTTAAGGGTAAAGTTAATTTGACTGATTTGTTTCCTATCTCAGGAAACTTACCAATTTATCACTGAACTCTTGAAATACTTAATCTTTTTCAAACAAATAAGTTATAAGTTGAATCATACTTTTGATGAATTAAGTTTTTAAGGCTGCCGAAAGTAGGCGGTTAAAGCAGTTTCAACCAAATTATGACTTTCCCAGCCAAGCTGTAGTTTGGCAGAACTACGAATCATATAGTTAACCATAAATTTTGTGGTAACGTTCCAATATATGCTTATGTCAGACCAGCACAAGCCCAATTATGCTGCAGTAATATTGCGATGGCAACCATTTGCATAACGGATCTAAGCCTCCAGGAAGTCTCATACTTTTTATTTCACTTAAAATATTCGGCTTTATTCTTCGGGTCAAACCTTGCACCTTAATTTTAAAGCAGTAAGCCTATTGAGATGAATTTTGCTAATAATTATGGTCATGCCTATTTCTATATCAGTCGAATAGTAATAAATATGACACCTACATGCACAATCACATAACACGAGTCTTGTCTTAAGCCCCAGGGACTTATCAAGATGGGCTAACTTATCCTCTAGACTTATCCTCTCCCTAGACTTTAATGTGGCATAAATTGAGAGACAAATCGCCGGCCAGCCAAGCTAATAAGGTATATTGCGCTGAAATAACCTGGTCTATTAAAAATTCACACGGCAAAGTGCAAATCGGTGTCGTTGCAGTCGCTCTGCATTTAACCCGTCGCGGCTGGACAGCCCTCGCTATGCACACTTGCACACCCCGTGTGTACCTGAAATAGTTTTGACGATAGGCCGGGAGCTAAGGCAAATATTCTACAATCATGAATTTGGAATTTGATTAGAGCCGTGGCGGCCGAGAATTTGCCCGCAACATAAATATTGCAAGATAAGTTAACTACAACGATCAGTCACACCACGAGCTTTACGGTGATGGAAAAACATCGAGAGGAAACCTGCATACGTTTGAGAAGAAATTCAAGCGTGAAAAGATATGTATTGTCCAATTGTGAAACCAAACTTATCTCAACTCCACTTGAACACACACAAAAAAATAATAAAAATCAGTCCAGTTTAGGAGTAATTCAATGATTAACCCACTACCCAATAGATATATACAAGTACATGTATATAGCTCGCTTTTAATCGTACATTTGGTCCCAAGCAAGGAAGCTCTCAGTGCTAATGCTGCTGCAAAATTCATTGCCAGCTCTTGAACAACAAAATCCAGACTAAACTGAAAATAGCGACCTGTAAATGTGAAAATTGAATTTGACACCTCGCTATATGTGAACCAACGGTCTGGGCCGGCTTTTAGACCAGTATTGAGGTTTGACAAGCCTTCAAAATGTAGTGCTATCTAATAAATAGAATGCAATTATAGAAAGCTCAATTGATTTAGAAGGTTGAGTATGATTCCGTATTATCATTATTTGTAATACTGTATATATATCACACAAGCACACTTCCAAATGACATTGGCAAAGGAATATTAACACTCACAGTCCCAGAGTTACTTAAATACCTCTTTGAATTTATTCTTAGAGGTCTTTTAGCGGTGTTTTCGAGTACCATAAAAAACATGCTATATACAATGACCCGCTATAATTTATTTTTTAATATCTCTGTCGGAAAGTAGGTGTGTCTACGTAACTTACACCTCAGCCTACCCCTTCGGGAACCAGGGTAAGAAAGCGTAATATATATATATCGATATTATATATATGGCATACACCTGGCCCGTCTGATGTTATGTCCATCATAACTGCATCGTGTTACTGTAGTTTATATCCATACCGATAGTAAGAAGCCCAGTATGCAGTAACTGCCAGAGGTAAATATATTTTAGTTAGCAAAGGGACAGATGGCAAGTCCATCGCCGTTTCTTAAGCACGACCTCATCTACATACGTCATTGATTTTTTAAACGTATGCAGATTTCCTCTCGATATTGTTCTTCACGGTAAAGCTCATGGTGTGATTACACTCTACTTAAGGTCAGAAAAACTCATTGGTACACTCGGCATTAGAGCTTGCAATTTTTGTGTTGCAGGCGACTACTCAAACCAATCAGCCAGCACATTAATTTGATACTAACGGGGAATTATTCCTTCCAAATTAATGTGTAATAACTTTAATTTCAAACGTGACCAAACTATAGACTGAGAGAAACTCGCCATCGGTCATGTTAATCCCAATTTTTTTCTCGATCATACTTGGTAAAGAGTTCAATCTCAATTTTATACAGGTAAGAAAATAATATTTTGTCTGAAGAAATTGGGATAATTCCCAACTTATTCAATAACTTATAGAGAATGGGCTGGGAAGGTTTGATGCAACTTATTTGAGTTACATTGTTCGCATAAAATATGTCTGAAACTGACAAAACGACGGTCTCATTAAGTTTAATTAAATACATAAATTTTATAATTTAGTTCTCAACGTTTACTTTGCATAGAACGATATGAATAACTTCCTTTGTCGGTAATAAATGATGATATTTGAAGGAAACCACGACTGTTCTATGTTTTGGATAAAACCTTCAAAGGAACTTTTATGAAGTTTCCAGTCCAGGGATATTTACTTAATGACCTTACTTTCATCCCAAAATGTTGAAGTTCGTAGGCGCTTGAATAAACTGAAAGAACTTTCACGAATGATAAACGGCGAAATATTAGCATGAAATACTTATGCAGAGGAACATTATCCGCAGACCAAGAAACTTTGAGACATTATAAAACGATATAATCTAATTGACTCCGGTCTATGTAATGTACTTTCCTAATGTTAAGCTCCAAAACCGTAGTTTTAACTAAATGTCGCAGATAAAAGAGAGTAGACGTGTGCGAAAAAGTTTGTAAAGATACATACATCGACAAAATATTTATGTGAGACGTTGGGTTCGGGCGTCATTGAAATCTGAATGCTTCCTACGGACGCAACTTCCCCCGACGGAGATCTTCCGAACAAGTCTGGCTTTCATTGGTTTGTTGTACTTCACCGCGGCTGACGTGCTTTCCAAACTTCCCCGGCCAAGAACGATGTTCCGATCCGTTATAATGCTTGTAGCACACCCGTTTCGTTTGAAAAAATGTTATACGTTTTAAACTTATTTTTTTTTCCATGAAACTAGTGGCCAGTTTTTCATACTTACAACCTCTTTGCATTACTGGTAGTCACAAAAATAAACATATATAAATAAGGTATAACGTGTTCAAATTTAAAGTTGCACGACCAGTAGTAGCTTCGTCTTCAAAGGTCGAAACCAGAGGTTCAAAGGAAGTACTGTCTTCCACCAGGTCACCAGGTTAATCGGGTCTTATGCGTATTCGCCATATTTTTTGTATAAAAAAACACGCTATTTCCTTATACCAAACTGAATTACTTCTGAGTTACATATACAAATTCAATTGCAATTGTATATTTTTAGTAAAATGATAAATCATCACGCCAAGCCTATCATAGGGTACGCGAAGAGAGTAGTGTTCTCGTATTTTATTCTACTGAAAAATAAATAGTCTTTAAATGCCATTTATTCTTAAAAAAATGTATATAACATACAATTCAATAGCCACGACGTCAAGAGTACTCCAACCGGCGAGCATGTACGAAGAGACTCCTGACTGTGGACGAAGCAAAAGAGGTTTGTAAGTAAAGTCCGGATAAAACTGGCGCTCTCTCTCTCTCCTCCCTGCTTGCTCCGTGAGGGATTCGGCATGATGATACACATCATATTCTGTTCTTCCAGAACTTACATAATATATCACTTATGAAGTTCTACGGATGATTATCTATACCTACTAGTAACTGCTTATCCTCATGCTATTAGTAAGGCTGACTCCAAAGCCATTGTCCGTGTTGAAACGGCCAGCGTGAGGCTTCGAAGGGGTTTTGTCAAGTTCGATAATTAATAACATCGACATAAAGCCTTGTCCGATGCCGTTATAGTGCCCCTGAGCGTCGTGCCCAAACACACAATGCCCTATTGAATCTAGTTAGTTCGCTATTACAGTTCGGAATTACTAACATTATACGGATTATTCAGAGTTAAATATTTATTATTGACTAGCTGTAACCCCAAATATCGCAAGTCTGCTAGAATTTTATTATATCCTCACGCCTTCCCACAGGGTCCCCGAAGGGGTAGGCAGAGGTGTATAGGTAATACCCACACACCCACTTTCCGCTAGCGGTATATTAGGTGCCAATGTGACAGATCGCGAGTCCATCGCCGTTACTCAAGCAAGACTACACATACGCCTTTGAATTTTGCGGTTTTAGAGATTAGCCGGAAGAACACATCAATAGTCAGTAGATGGCTAGGCATAGCGTTAAAGGTACTAGCTTAGGTTACTAATATAATAAAAAGGCATATGTTAATAGTATTCTTTATTATTAATTGTAATTTCACACATTTCAATGAATTACGCCCACGTCAAATAAATACAGTTATGAATCAATAAAATGGATACTTCTAAGATGCATATTATTACATAAATACGTTCAATTGTTGTTATTGTAAATTAAGATACATACATATTCAAAATTAATACTTTTGTAATTCTTTATAAATTATTTTTCTCATACCATAACTGCCTAATGGCACAACTACTGTGAGAATGATGAACACGCCTTTCACAGGTGTACACATCTGATAGAAATTGTTATTCTTTTGTTATAAGCTTTAATGTGTATACTGTTGGTGTGTCTTTCAATAAAATAAATATTTTCATATTTTTTTAAGAACACGTTTGCGTGTGTCAGATTTTTGTATTGTTTGGTTAAACATTAATAAATTACGTCAATGTTAACCTTCCATTTGGCGTGACCAAAACCATGGTGCTCCATCGACAGAAAATCTTAGTTAAATGTATTCAAATCAAAAATACTATTTGAGAAACATGCTGCATGCAATTTTTTGAAACTGCAATTGTAGCAACTATAATTCAGAATATGTGGTAATAAATACTAACTAAATATAACTTAGCTTTTACTTATACTCGCGCGTTGCCGATTTGTGATGGATGAACTTGTTCCCGGAGAATACATTACATTTTGAAATGTTAAGCTAAAATATCCTACAGATAATGTGGACGTACGTGACCAAGTTCCGGCCTTCATTGAAAGCATGTTGTACTGCGGATTGGGGTTATACATTCAAGGCCCTATGGTGCGGAATAGAGGAGTAAGCTAGGCTACAGACATATTGAAGGCCGTACTAGGGGGTCCCATTAGCATGTGATTCTCAAAAATAGACAGAGGTGAAAGTGTGATATACCCGTCTAGTGATATACCCTAGTGTCGATTTCAAAAGTTATCATTATACATACACTATTTGAGCTACATTAATATAAAAAAATTAAAAAGCAATCCATCACTTAATGTAAAATCTGGCAGAATGATTGAAAGCCGAAATCGTTAATAACTTTGCATAGAAAAAATCTCGAGTCTGACTCCTGTACAGGCGGAAACAACAGTGGATTAAAAAGCAATTGATTTAAAAATAGTTTTAATTTATAATGTGTTTATATCATTAACCATAAAAAGGTCGTGGTTATCACGTGATTCAAATTGAATATGTAAAATTGCAGCACATTTCTTGGTATAGGATACCAACATATATTTTCAACTCACAGCAGTAACAAATAAATACCATTTAATCTATTATTTCAACACATTCAGAGCGCGTTAAAAAAGAAAGAAAATTAAAAATATATATGTTTTTTAATACCAATTTGTTGACTTAATATGTGTTGACCTAATTGTATTTTCGAATGAAATCGTAAAGTATAAATATAGAATCTAACTACGTTTTATATTTTTTTATCTTATAGTTTTCCGGGACACGTTGACACGTTTCCGGGTGAGAATTACTCCTTTTAATAATGTTGCCATCCTTGGAGCTATTTGTTTTAATTGCATCGTCATGAGGATGAATTCACAACACCCTATAACTTCCAGAAAATATCTATTTTGTTTTTAGGATAATTGAACTACCTAGTTTTTGTAGCGACTATCCCTCTGGTTACCGACCAAGAACTGCTAATCAATCAGAAACTTATTGGCCGTGAAAATATATTGGCAGCTTTAATATCGATAATATTGCAATGTGCCAAATTACCGGTAGTCCGTAACGTTAATATTCGGGAATTTTACTAAAATTGACAATATAAGGATTTATAAAACAATATCTACAAATGTATAAGTATATTTAGTCCGAGAAGACTCGTTCTTCTCACCCAAATAATTCCTTAATTCATTATATTATATTTTATACCTACGATCGAGAAACGTATTGTTGTCTTATTCTGTAGTTGCGTGTCCAATCACAGTAACTACGAAAAAAATCGACGTAAAAATGGAATTAATGGAAATTAAAAAACAATTCTACATATAAACTAGCTTTAGCACGCGGTTCCATCCGCATAAAATAAGATTTATTTGATAGATTTTTTTCTTCAATAAAACGTATCCTATGTTAATCCAGTAAATTATCTACCGCCGCTGTGCCAAATATCTTCCAAATCTATTCAGTATTTTCTACATGAAACAGAAACAAACATCCCCACAAACTAAAACGTGTATGATTTGCAGGATATTATAAATTATATTAAAATACCGGCCCGTCCCGGCTTCGAACGGGTGGACATAATATTTTTTTATAAAAGAAAATATGTCTGATATCCCTCAAGGTGAATGTAGCTTACCGATGGTGAAAGACTTTTTGAAATTGGCTCGGTAGTTTTTGAGTTTATTCATTACAAACATACACAATTACACACACACAATAATCTAACCAACAAAAAACGAAATCAAAGGAAGGTACGAAATAGATCATATTTTAATAATTTTGCATTTGTTGTATTCTGATAAAAAAATCCACGAATTTTTCGTAAGGCATTGTCATTACTAAAAGAAATAATTTGTTATATTTACTTTGTCAGCATATTTAAACAGAAATTAAAAGGTGTGGAAGGAAACGAGCCGGGGGCAAATGGCACCGTGCTCTATCTACATCGTAACGAAATTAACTGAGCGCCGGCTGCCTTGTGCTTCGCCCGCACTCGCCTTTATCGGCTCAACTGTTATTTAATACTTACCAAAATTAATTCTTTAATGAAAAAAATACACATGCACACATTATTTTAAACATGTTCAATACTTTGTTAGCATTATAATGGCAATGACAGAGAGAGAGGTTTTTAAGAGAGGTAGGGCATAACGGGTTTCCCGTTCGAATTTGGAGCTACCCGACTGGAGCAGGACCTCCACCTTATAGAAGTCCGTAGCCAAATAACAAAAATTTTTGTGTTGTGTTCCTACGCGGTGAATAAGGTTTCCAGTAATGAGCTCCTTGGGGAGGGGGAAGGATTGTTACATTGTGTCGGAAGCAGAGGGATTAAACCCATTATGCTGCCAATACACTATAACTCTCCGAACACAGAGTGGCAACGCGCAAGTGATACTTCGGTATCGTGAGCGTAAATAGGCTACGGTAACCGATTCCCATTCCCAGGTGGACTTAGGCGTATGCTTGTTTGCCACTTTTGTTGTATAAAAAAAAAAAATTACAACAATATGATCGAATTGTGATATATTGCCAGCATTGAGAAGGCGACTCTGAAACATTCCTGAAGTACACTAACACAACAATCATTAAGACATCATCATCACGTGAACCTATTTACTTAATTTTTAAAGTACTGATTAATTGATCAATAAGTACGGAAATTGTAGCTCCGTCAAATGTCGAGATGTAGAGAAGGTATTGCCATCCGAAATTAATAATCTTCTTAACTTGCGACCTGCCCCCGCTTCGCTCGGGTGCAATATATATAATATGTAAAAGATAAAAATGATTACTGTAGATTGTTCTTTAGAGATTTTACACCACGGACTTTTCTATCGATCTTTTTAAAATACAATTCCGTAGTACATTAATTTGATCTATCTCGTAAGGTTTGTGATTTAAGCGCTTAAAAGATGTTTGGTACTATATATTATCCACAAGACTAAATCAGTTCCATTATTACATCTATGAACATAAATATATAACCAGTGTGTACATAGGTATCATAATGATATGTAATGAAGGCTGATTATACATTAATGTTTAATCAGGTAGAGTGCTAGAGATGGTAGTCGGAGCAATTGTTGGCCTGCGGGGAAATCAGCGCCGCGACACGAGAGCCGGGCCTAATTCAACTTTGTACCTACATACTCATATCATATCGTTTGCATCTTATTATCATCTGAGTATTGCTTAAACGTCCTTAAGCAGAATATCTCACATAGAATCCAGAGGCGTTAGTACCATTTACTGCACAGTAAAAGTCACAATTTCACGGTGTAAGGAAACTTCATAGAGAAGCCTGTGAACGAACGAACGAAACATATGAACGCAATGCATTTGGTATACGAGTATATACATATCATCACGCCGTATCGTATGAATGTATGAAGCACAAGTTCTCGGTTTCGAGTCCTCTTGACGTTCCCGGTCATTTATTATCACGCCTTCCCACATCTGCAGCGCCATTGTAGTATTGTAAAAACAAAGATCCCTGACGAGAGAGCTAGAGGTGTAGGTACATCGGATATAATTTTGGTTCCAAAGAGACAGATGGTGATGCGTCTGTTCTCAAGCACTACTATATGTACATATGTTTTTCAATTTCTTCTTAAGCGTAAAAAGGTTGCCACACGATGTCTTTCTCTAATATAAAGCTCGTGCTGTGATAAAGCGCTGTACATAAGTCCAGAAAAACTCATTGGATTTCGAACCACAATCTTCGTATTACAGCCGACTACTTTTTATCTAAGATAATTTCTACTTAAGATTCTATAGATTTATTTAAGTGTTTTGTCTTTCGTAACGTGAGTTCCGGGAATTTTTGCTACATAACCGGGCAATGGCGAGACCTTAGCCTCCAGCCAGGTATTAATAATTTTTGCAACTATACTAACCATAAAACAGAGGCTATGATAAATTGCCCACTGTTTACGAAAAGCGGACAATGTCTGCGATCAAACCTAAATTAACTTTAATTTAGATTTGATACAACAATTTGAAGGAATAATTAATAAGACGTCACGTTGGCACCTGATATACATCTGGCGGAAAGTGGGTGTGTGGGTATTACCTATACACCTCTGCCTACCCCTTTGGGCACCCTTGTGGGAAGGCGTGAGGATATATTATTATTATTATAATTAATTAGACATAATGGGGATTCTATAAAAAAATTAAAGGTTAGCTTTAGAAATGCTAAATGTAGTTTGTTTAATGTTTACCCGAGCTACACCCGACACTGCTCTGTACTCCCTTGACAATTGCACTGAAGTATTTGCTAAGAGCATCTGAAAAATGATATGCTACTTTATTCTGACAAAAGGTAGGTACTTTCTCTTGAATGTACTCAGTTTACATTAAAATTTTCTAAAGAAGGTATTACTTATCATAACAAGTTAATCTAGTTTCGGTAACCACATAATTATGACGTGGACACGTGTCCTTCCGTTGCATAAATTTATTTCTACTAATATTATAGATGCAAAAGTATGGATGTGACGGCGTGACCAACATCCCCGCTAGGAGAATGACCGTTCCGAGTCTAAATGTAAATAATATGTCCAGAAACCAGAATACTAAAGAAAGAATCCACTGCAATACTGTGAATAAAAATCTTAGAGCCTTAATTGATTATTATGAGCCTTAATGAATTTGATATGATGACTGGGCCGTAATAAAGAACGACCTGCTGTTGTTCATGAATGTGGTTACTGCTCCGCTCCCTTCGGTAGTACATTATTAAAGTATATATATATAAACCTTCCTCTTGAATGAATGAATGACACTACCTATTGATGAAACCCGCATTAAAATCCGTTGCGTAGTTTAAGCCTTTTGAGCGTAGAGACGGCGACGAGAAGTAAGTATAAAGTAGTAGTAACAGTACTAATTCTTGAATATTTTTTATTTCATTTGCGTGGCAAACCAGCATGCGACCCGCCTGATGGTAAGCGGCTACCACCGCTTATAGACGCTTGCAATACCTACCAGGAGCATCAATCGCGCGTTGCCGAACCTGCAGAAATCTTTTCAATATTTTCCTAATTTATTCAAAAACTTTATGTGATTAATATTGATCGTATAAACTGTAGACTTTTAAATTGAGTGGTACAAATTTTATGTACAATAATTATGATGTGACGTAAAGGAATTCCGGCTCTCGGGTGGAATGTTGTGGTCACGCTTTGAAATGAGGTCCCTCCTCTAAATGGCTTTGTTAAAATATTCCACCCAAATCACCCCGAGGATCCTACCAACATAAGAACACTTTTATTTTGTACCCTTGAGACACATCCTAAGCTCCACTAGGATTTTTGTTCTACATTTATTTTAATACAGGCATGCCTAAAGACGAAAGTCTTCAACCAGTGCGTCCTACCAGTTCTAACCTACGGAGCCGAAACGTGGACCTTGACTACGGGGCTAATCCACAAATTCAGGGTCGCTCAGCGAGCTATGGAGAGAGCAATGCTAGGGGTTTCTTTGAAGGATGGAAGGATGAGAAGGGCCGAAGATAGAGTATGGTGCCGCGCCATGGAAGAGGCCTATGTCCAGCAGTGGACCGCTGTAGGCTGATGATGATGATGATGATACTGCCAGCGACGTCGTCCGCATTGTAGTGGAAAACGAGCAAGAATATTATCATAAACCAATAACGGTGTATCTGCGGCAAGGATCCCGTCCAGTCCAAGCCAATTGCAACGCACTGAGGTCCGTAATCCACTACGTATGCCCTTAGCTAGATTTGCCTAGAACCTGAAAAGTACCTGGTTGAATGCGTTTTCGCCATTATTCGACTAACCAGCAAAAGCTCCCGGAACCTACACTATGAGAGGCAACTATAATAAGGTTCCTGACAACAGGGATTACAAAATTGCGTTTTGTGTACCTACGCATGTACAATTTAACAACACCATGACAAAGAAATTCAACACAAATTCCATCCGAGCCCAACATTAGCGTAACGGTAAGGGAAAATATCGAGAGGAAACCCGAGGAAAACTTGTTTCAGAAGAAATTAAAAGACGTACAGTCGTGCTTAAAAACGGAGATGGACTCATCACGTGGTTCGATCGCAGGTTTGGAACTTCCAAAACCGTAAAAAAACCTCGATAACAGACGCAAGTTTTGAGACTCGCGCCTGATCCGAGGCAATATATACTACCTGCCACGTGACTGCCGCGCTCGCGTGGCTGAAGCCTATTCAATGTGCGTAGTCGAGACCAACCCAAAACTGACCGTACCTTTAATTACAATGACTGAAACAATTCATCATACTTTCGAGAACATTTGTCTTTCTTACAGGTCACGATAGTTTGCCGCCTTTATAAATAAAATATTTGTTTCTACCAATCCATTCATTACCTGCAGTTTCATTTGTTTTCGACGACTTTATCGTACTTTTCATTTATTGTGGTAGTAAGTTAACTCTATCTTATGGTGTTAGGATCCATAAGCAGGCATCCGCAAGGCAAGTTCCAGGCAGTGGCAACCGCTTACCATCTGTTGGAATGTAGGCTTGTTTGTCACCTTAAAAAAAATAAGATTACAAAGCTTACAGCAGTCTATTAGAAAGCTTGCTACACCAGAGGTATCACTCGCAAGTTGTTGATTCTGTAAAAATCTCTTCCAACACTTGTTGAAGAAACTTGTGTACTCTCTCGGGTAATCCTCGGCGGGAAATTTATCGAAAAGCCTAAACATCCTTGGAAAACTCTTAATTTTTTCCTTTTTGTATATCCGATGAAAGACCGTGAGTCATCCAGCTTTAATGATACGCTGTGTTTCACTTCATTTATGTGAGTACGAAGGATAGATAGATCTGACTGTAAGTTAAGCAAAGTTTAACTGTGTCTAACTAAGGATATCATAAGACTTATTTTCTCTACTAGCTCTCACAGCCTGCTATGCATGGGCGGAAATACGCCTACAACTTGATTGTAGCAACACGTAGCGAGTCCCACTTTCAAAATTTTCAATCTTATTGTCGCCCGCGTTAAATTAATTATACATTATATATGATCGTTGCCCTCTTAGGTAGTGGTAGCATGATTGCCTATTTTTTTTTTTTTGTATTGTCTCTCGTAGCGTGAGTTCCGGGAACTTTTGCTACTTAACCGGGCAATGGCGAGACCTAGGCCTCCAGCCAGGCACTTTAGTACTAAGCAACACAGCTAAGGGCACAACCTGTGGGGTACGAACCTCGTCTTAGGGCATTGCTGGATCGCGAGCAAGGGAGCTGGGCTGGACTGGTAATTTTATTTAAATATTATTTGGTGAAAGAACTATATTGAGGAATGTTATATATGTATAACCTTCCTCAAAATATGGGCTTCTAAACTAGTGCTTCTTGAGCACGTTCATACAAAAAAACTAACTCTGTCTCTTCAAAATGTAATGTACCTATAGATGTAAAACTTCAATTTAAGGCAATATGGACCAACTATTTCAGTACATAACAATTTAGATGTAAAATCATGGCAAAGTAACCGAATTAACCAAAAATCTGCTTGGAGCCTGCGGTCACGTTGACAGGGCTCGGGCACATAATAGCATTGTTATAAGTTATAACTAACCAACTTACAGAGACCCTTTAAACTGCCTACATAATTGTTTTCGTTCAATGTGTTTTGCTTTAACAAGATTGCAATGAATCAAGAGAGTGAAATAAATCTTCATCAAATTTAATTTGAATACTACTTGAGATTTTTGTGGATCTAAAACGTATATCATATATACTCAGAGGGAGAAAAGCTTTTTTTAATGCCTGAAAGTTGGCAAATAAGCATGCGCTCCGTCTGATGGTTGTCGGTCATAAGCGCCTATGGACGCTTGCAATACCAGGGGTATCTCTCGCGCGCTAGTCTTACCTACCTTTATCGCTTCATCAGCCTCTACACACATACTCGCCGGTTTCGAGTACTTTTGACGTTACCATCCTCTCATCCGCTCGATTAGTCGTCCCAAAGAAAACAATATTGTGAATCTAAGCTATTCTCGTATCCACGTGAAGACACACTGAAAATTTCATTGAAATCGGTCCAGCCACTTAGGAGGAGTTCAGTTCAGTTCATACACACGTAGAGTAGGAATATATATACATATAAAGATAACAGATGTCAATACCTACTTGTGTTAATCACACAATTATCTGTAACCCATAACCCGTGACCTATAGGTTTGCAAACATGATAAGTAACAACTCGGCCATCAGGTCAGAGCAATTCGCATTCCTTTGTTTATGTATAAGAAAGAACATTGTATAGAGACGCAATAATTCTAACCTTTTACAATTTAAAATTTTGCTCATATTCGGCTACTTTTGCTTTTTCACTCTTCCACGAGACAACAAATCAATTTCAAACCTCAGCATTCGACGTAAATAGCTGTAAATCTCAGGGGTCAATATAATCTGGCGACCATCACTCCCTTTAGCCGGGTTCCGCAGGGTAATTAACGCGACTATTGCGTCAACCGAGATCATTTTGGGTGGACTGACCGCACGGGGTGAATATACTGGTATTTGCTTCACTTTGTTACGAAACTATGTGTTAGTAGTGGCGTAGTTAAGGGTACATACACTATTGAGGAGATCTGCATATTTTTTGTTTAAAAAAATACTGAATTAATATTATAAAAGATATAAGGTATATCTCTTGAGAATAAATATTTAAAAGAGTATAAAGAAAATTATCTTATTTTATTTTATTTACCCCCATTGCCCCTTATTTGATAGATTTGACAGTTCCTATCAAGTTCCAACGTAGTACCTATTCATCAAAATAAAAATCCATTCAAATGAACAACGGCACAGAAAGGCTTAATGACCTGCCTTCCTCACATCCAATCAAACTTCAGCACTTAGTATGTAGAAGCTACAAATAAGGCACTTGACAACCGAACTATATGACTGCGCACTCAGCAGACCGATAGGTTTTCCAATAATAGTTTACGAGAGCTCGACACAATGAGTCATCAGTCACACAAAGCCGGTAATTCAACCAGGACGTCGCCATGTTATCCGGATATAACCGGCTATGTACTGTATTACACAGGGTATCTATTTGGCTGACACGACGGAGGATTTACCGAACGTTTTGGAATCAAGTAATCATTGTCTGCTTCCAAAGTCCTATGTGGTTTGAGAATGGTGCATTTGACACGACATAAATAAATATAGCATAAAACCGGTTTATATGCAAACTTTATAATAATATCTGTATATTAATAACAGCATCGTATATAAACATTTCTTTTATGTACCCGAAGGCGGCTTATTTATACAGTATATTTTATTCGCTTTGGCTCTCGTAGAGTAAATATTTGTTACATAACCGAACAATGGCGAGACCAAAGGCCTCCAGATCTGCACTTCTTAGGTGGTACACACAGCTAAGGGGGTACGGACCTTGGCTTAGAGGATGTGGGTTCACGACTCAGGGACCTGGGCTGCACCGGTTAATTCAATTATACTAATATTATAAATGCGGAAGTTTGTGGGTGTGTTTGTTACTCAATCGCACCAGAAAGCTGAACAGAATTTAATGAAATTTTGCACAGAGATAGAGTATGTTTTGTTCCGAAAATAAATCTATAAAAAAAAAAAAAAAAAATATCCTCACGCCTTCCCACAAGGGTCCCCGAAGGGGTAGGCAGAGGTGTATGGGTAATACCCACACACCCACTTTCCGCCAGAGATATATTACGTTACTCAAGCACAACTATACATACGCCTTTGAATTTCTTCTCAGATGTATGCAGGTTTCCTCACGATGTTTTCCTTCACCGTAAAGCTCGTGGTGTGACTAATCACTGTAATTAAGTTCAGAAAAACTCATTGGTACAGTCGGGATTCGAACTTGCGACCTTTGCGTCGCAGGCAACTGCTCGAACCACTCGGCCACCACGGCTTTAAATAAATCTAGATAAAATTAAAATGAAATCGATTTACGCGGGTAAAACCGCTGGGCACAGCTAGTAACTAATAGATAGAGAACTGATTTTGTACAACTGACTCAGTTCGGGCCGCCGCTTGCAAGGTTTGGGAGCCTATACATATCATAAAATATATTTTTATAGTACTGGATCGTTACCATGGATGTATAACGTATATGGACTGGTCTCTCACCTAATCTCGAATAATGATGGCAATAGCACGTTATGGGACTGAGCTCGCGCCTGCGCGTTGAGTTCCATTAATGGGTAACTATTATACTTGTACTGACAATTAAATCAGTATAAAGCTCTTAATTCCCGGTCGGGCGGTGGACACAATTATTCATCAACAGGACAAAGCCGGTAATCCGGCCTTATCGACCGGATGAGACATTATCGCAACCCCATGTTTTGTATATTCATTCATACTTATGACTCAATCACTGATTTAATATGTAAGTGCCAACGTTACCGACCCATGGCGAGCCTAGCGCCGTTTCTCAAACAAGGTCTTATAATACGTCTTTCAAAGTATTCACGTCCCTTCTTTCTCTTTTAAATGAAAAAAGTTACTTAAACCACTTGGCGAACACATCTTGAAATACATCGTAAGCATCTTATATAACTCAATATATATATAATCTTAATATATATAAATTACGCGTCACGTTTTTTGTCCGCGATGGACTCCTAAACTAATTAACCGATTTTAATCAAATTGGCCTGTGCAGTTTGATCCAACTTGAAAGATAGGATAGCTTACATCTCAATTTATAACCGCAATATAATTTTATTGCTAATTATTCCTCTATTATAAAAACCTTAGCCACAGCAAAGCGTGGCCGGGTCTGCTAGTATGTATGTATATATATTGACCTGAAAATAATACATTTATAGACATCATAGGAACCTGTGTAGGCCCTTTCTCACTTTTAACTAATGAAAGCAAAAGATCCCAGATTTAGTTAAGAATACCTACATTTTATAAAACAATAATACAATGCAATAAATGGAAACATCATGTTCTATTGACATCGCAATATGTGAGACTATAATTGTGAGCTAAAAGTGATTCCTTTTCCGTAGCAGATAAATAATAAATGACTTTCCGTCTAGTCCGAGGTGTAAGGCTTTCTAGTAAATGGCTTTAAAAATATTTCATTTCTGGAATTGTTTCAAGTTAGAAATAGCGCCAAGTGACAGTTGAATTGATGTGCCGCCGCAGCACTGGGATCGGTACCTTTATTAATCTCTCACCTGAAATTATGAATATAACAAGACTTTAAGATTGTCGTAGTGTTGAAATATACCAAAGATTGATGAATTTATCAGTAACTATAATATATAGTCGTGCTTGAGTAACGGCGATGGACTCGCCATCTGTCATTTTGGCACCTTAAATAAACTTGCACACATCTGCCTTTCCTTTCGCTGACCCTTGTGTAACCTTTTGTAAAGAAAACGTACAAATCACGCCGAGTGCGGGGTAGATATAAAGAGTAGAGCGCCAATTCTCTCTAGACTCACATACTTATATGAGACAGTCTCATCATACATGCTCGCCGGTTTCGAGTACTCCTTATTGATTATTTGTTCATACTCGTTGAACAAATAATCTTAACACTTTTGAATAATTTTTATAGGTTTGTGGAATTTCTTCTTTAAATAAAATAATATTAGATTCTAACTATTCCACTATTACTTCACATACAGATACGAAGTTTTATTTAGATAGAGAACTAGATACATATGTGAGTACTTTGTATGTATCTTGTATTAATCTCAATAAAGTAGATAAACTAAAACACGCAACTAAAAAGACTTGCTACATATATGAATACCTAGTGGGTATAAATACAGTCTTTTATTACTCCAAACGCGAAATAAACATGGTCGAGAGATGTCTGATACATACCTACTTGAATAGTTAAGTTGGCAGGCGGTTTCGGTGTAGAACCTACCCCTATACCTCCCTATACGTACCTACTCCGGACGTGACACGACTTGGAAGAAATTCGATTGCTCGCGCCGGTGCTTCAGCCGATCATCCCGAATCAATTTGAGATTAAATCTAAATTTCATATGAAACAGATGCAATCTAACTATACGTCTATCTGTTTATTTATCACTTTTAAGTACTTACTCGGAATACTTATGGCCTAAAACTTGGCACTGTTAATAGTTAATTTTAAAATATATATTATCATCATCATATCATCACGCCGAGTCACTAACGGGGTAGGCAGAGAGTATAGAGCGCCAGTTCTCTCTAGACTTACATACCTCTTTCGCTTCGTCCACATTCATGAGTCTCTTCATACATGCTCGTCGGTTTCGAGTACTCTTGACGTTCCCAAAATATGTATATAAATAAATATGTACACATATATATTATGGGTGTTGTGAATATACCCTCATGGTGATTCAATAATACAAATAGCTCCTAGCGTTTAACGCTAGGAGCGTTTTAAAACGCTCAAAAAATTTGGATTTAGGATATTTTTTGCTTCCATTCATTCAAATTTAAGTTCACAATTAAGGTTACTAAATCAAAATTAGATACAATAAAAATAAGTAGGTGTCTGATGGTTTTAAAAACATTATCCCTTGCAAAACGTACGCATGTTACTTATAAAACATATTAGCTACGCTTTTAATTGCGGCTTAAACTGAGTTTTAATATTTTTTCGCAACGAAACTGCATTATATCCAAAGCTGTGTGACTCCTTCACTACAAATTGCACGCACAGGTACCTTCGTATTACTCTTCCTTACTTGTGATTAATTTAATAGATCATTAAGCAGTGATTAAGATCAGCAATCGCTTCCGGAAGGTTCGGGTTTGCCCGTGGGGTAATGTCAGTAATTTGTCAACGTAATCCGGTCTGCAAGTGATTAATACCTACTTACCAGAAGTACTGCGAAGCTTTCAGAACGAGTATCTATGACTGCTGGGATTATAGAGGACTACTAGTTATGTAGCTTACAGCCCACATCTTTGTGCGCGTATTACATGGTTCCAAAGTAGTTTCCTTCCGCGAACGCTCAGGCTGTGTAATAAGCTCCCCGTTGAGGTTTTCCCTGAAGAGTACAGCATGGAGTTCTTCACAAGAGTCCTGTAGGGTCGGCAGCGCGCGAGCAATACCCCTAGTGCAGCAAATGTCCATCTTACCGTGAGGCGGACCGCATGCTTGTTTGCCACCAGAGAGGTATAAAAAAACATAGTCTGAAAGCCGTGGTGGTCGAGTGGTTCAAGCAGTTGCCTGCGACACAAAGATCGCAAGTTCGAATCCCGACTGTACCAATGAGTTTTTCTGAACTTAAGTACAGTGATTAGTCACACCACGAGCTTTACGGTGAAGGAAAACATCGAGAGGAAACCTGCATACGTCTGAGAAGAAATTCAAAGGCGTATGTATAGTCGTGCTTGAGTAACGGCGATGGACTCGCCATCTGTCACGTTGGCACCTGATATACTATACTCTGGCGGAAAGTGGGTATTACCTACACTCCTCTGCCTACCCCTTCGGGGACCCTTTTGGGAAGGCGTGAGGATATATTATATAGTCTGAAAGGAGAGGCAAGGGAAGACCACGTTCCTACTACACAGATCAAGTCGACCGAACACTCAAGGATAGGTCAATAGCAATCCAAACTAGAGAGTATGAATGAAGAGGCTGATGAATGTGATTGAAGCGAAAGAGGTCTGGACTTTTGAGATAGCGATATTTTATTCAAGAACTAAGGGTATGTGTAGGAGCTTTTAAGAGACTCTTGTTACATACACAGGTAGTCAATAAATCTATCACTTTCGCCCTCTGGTATATCACGACCTATTCAAGCTGTATGTATAAGTACATAAATCTGCTATGGCTAAAGCAGGTTCGATATCTGGTAGTTTTATGAATTGTTATTTATCTCTATGGAAAATATCACGAAAAAACCTTGCACAGGCTTAAGAACTAATACAATGACGTATCGTGCCTAATAACGGCGACGGTCATCTGTCACCTAAAAAAAAAGAGGTAGTTACATATCTGCCTACCTGTTCGGAGACACTTAGTGGAAAGTGCGAACCTGTACCTACAAGCCATTAACTAAGTAATGGTAATATTTTAGTGCGGTGATGGGTTCGAAAAGTGGTGAGTTCGAAATACTACGGTGCTATTGCATATTTACTAAAATGTGCCAAACCACACCTAACTTCTGAATAATACCACGAAGTGAAGTCGCGTCGTCACTTGGATATTAAATTCCGGGAACTCGGGTTCCAATATTATGTACGTACGCTATCTTAAGCAGCTGTTTCAAATTAGTCCCATTGTTATGTAATTAATTAAACTCATGTGATTATATTATTCGTAAAATATTGTACGTACGCTGTGTACATAAATATTGATTGTGGCAGTGTTTTAAGTATCTAGTCCCTGCAAATCCAAGGTTCTTAGTCGGAGACCTGGTGGTCTATATCAATGATTCTCTCCTGGTCACAGTCCTAAACTACTTTATTTACAGTGAAGAATAATATTGCAGATGTAGAAAAAAATAGACATCTGTGAAATCGTACTCTCAGACACACGACAGACCCGCCTTCAGCCTAGTTAGCAAACCAAAATATGCTTTGGTTTTAGATGCCATAAATAAAATTAAGTCTTTCAAAACTTCACACTGAAATTACTTTTCTTTTTTGTCAAGGCGTAAATTAGGCTGCTCTTAGAGCCACGGACGCAAATACAAATCCGATTTGAGTAATGAAACGGGTCTAATTAAAAAGTCGGAAGAAAAATTGTGGAAAACAAGGCTTTTGGGCAGCCCCATTTATTTGCCAAGTCCGGAGCAGTTAGGTAATTGTAAATGGAGCTTTACTTAAGGAACGATTTTTTTATGCGTGCGCCTTAAATTATTGTCGGGTCATTTAGAAGTAATTGCGGGAAAATAATAGTGGCTCGTTGCGTGTGTTACATCGCGTGCTTATTTTAAGTTGCCTCTGATAGTGATCATACAGTACCATACTAATAGTGCTTTCGAGTACTACTATTATACGTCGTTTAAATAGTATGTATTTATCGTAAAATACGTTACATGTCAACTAACTACAGTTAATTATTTATGAAAAGTATTACGATTTGTGGTTGCTGTGTGTTGCTGGCTGTAAAGCTTAAGATCGTGGCTTGGATTAACCCTGCGGCGGATATTTATGTGGTGAAAACGAATATTGTAGCTTGAAGTCTTAGAAGTCGTATGTATTTTAAGTTTATACTATATATCTTTGAAAAAAGAAGGGTATTATCTAAATAAGGATTTACATCGGTGTCTAGTCATTGGAGTAGGTAGGGAGTGAGGTAGGTAGTAGGTAGGGGTAGGCAGAGGTGTATAGGTAATACCCACTCACCCACTTTCCGCCAGAGGTATATTAGGTGCCAACGTGACAGATGGCGAGTCCATCGCCGTTACTCAAGCACGACTATACATACGCCTTTGAATTTCTTCTCAGACGTATGCAGGTTTCCTCTCGATGTTTTCCTTCACCGTAAAGCTCGTGGTGTGACTAATCACTGTACTGTGTAATATCTTAATTCTTTAAACAGCATGGTATCTTCACATTTTTCGCAACACATCCTTTTTGCTAGAGCTTTTGAAGCATCACCGGCTTTCAAACCTACCCTTAACATATATACGATATTGATTTTTATATAAAACGTATACTTGCTGTTTACGATGAAAAGAAATACAATTATGAGTAGGTAGGTATCACTAACAATGCATCTCACCTGCTGCCTACCACTCCTAGCAGTTATCATTGCATCTCCTTATCAACTGCCGATAGACCACATCACACTCGCTGTAACCTTAGACATTTATATGTATCCTCACGCCTTCCAACAAGAATCCTCGGAGGGAAAGGCAGACGTGAGTAGTACTCACTTGCCCACTTTTCGTCGGAGATATATATATTAGGTACTAACGTGACAGATGACATGAAAGTTTTCCGGCATTCGCAGGTTTCTCAGTTTCCCTTCGCCTTAAAGCTCGTGGTGTGACTAAATACTGTAGGTACTGAAATTACTAAATTCTCATTGGTACAGTCGGGATTCGATCTTGCAATTTTGTGTTGCATGCGACTTGTGAACCACTCGGCCACCGCGAATGTTATAAATTTCATGCAGCATACAACTTATACCTTGCAACCCAGTACTGCCTTTTATCGTGTCTTGTCTTGTAAGACACAATGGGTTGGTTATTCCAACAGTTGGAATGTTACCTAATACAACCAAAACTGGACACCTTGATGGGAATGGGAAACCAACTCTGCTATATACATTTGACAACTCGTTTTGACGTCCCATGTGTCATGTATGGCGGATGTCATAACACGGATGACATAAAGTAGTTGAAGTCCCTGGCGCTAATGGTAGGTACAGGTATGAACATCCAGTCTTGGGATAAATTACGTACCAAAAAATCTAGATCAACGCAACAGGAACCGAAAATGAGACGAATAAAGTTATATTAACTTGTGAATCTCTTATATATATAAACATCATCTTTTACGTGAGAAAGAACATGGTCTGTGATGATTTACAAGTGTAAGCGTTTTTTACTTTGGCTTCTGCTTTGAATCAGAATTAATATACAATTTTTGAAATGAAACATCGTCGGGTATACTTAATAACAATATTTATTAACTAAATATTATCATTTGAATATTACATCACTTTTAAGAAAATTACAAACTAAATGAATCTTAAAATTTCTGCTCAAAAATATTACTTATGAGTTAATTTCAAAGTATCAATTCACAATGCTTCCTGATAATAATACTTAGCACTTTAACATGCATACAACTGGTTTCTTTTTAAAATCCATCCGATACAATTTTGTCATATATATGTAAATAAATTCGCGCCAGAATACAAAAATATTAATTTATACGTTTTCACAATGTACACGTCAGACATTTATAATAATAATCGATTAATTTGAGGCAACACTAAAAGAAAAGTTAAAAATACAGGACCCATGGTTACATTTACCTTAGTTCTTAAACAACTGAAGTTTTCTTTTAATTTTATTTCCAAAAAAAGTAAATCGGTAGACCATTAATAAGGTGGCATTAATTTTAAACTGGATATAACTTGCCGGTATTTAATTCTACGACCAGTATATTAATATACGGGAATGAGGTTAGTTACATCCATAAACTTATTTAACATTAAAGACAGATACGTAACACATATAATTCTTAATGATAATGGAATATCCTTAGGGTACGATTCAACACTTCAAACAGTTTTGATTTCATTATTTTCTTTGAATTTTAATCATGGAATTACAAATTTTTAAATAGCGAACATACAATAGATCTCATCAGTATCAAATCGCACTGGCATATCACACGATATTTTGTTATCACACCTGTATATAACCAAATACATCAGAAACTCAGATATCATTTTCCTTACTGCGAGCTACTGTGCCTGACCTTAGTAGGGCCTTCGCACTAGCTTTATCAAGCAGCAACAACACGAATATACGTGTTAGAAGAAATAAGTCCTTAATGAGTTACGATAATTATACCTTAATCACACGCCTTAGGGGACACGAAAACTAAAGGTAATTTTAATACGCGTAACTCTATGTATTTGCTTCACATGGATGTCGGCGACCAGAAATTCATTTCGCGCAACTCTGAAGGCTTGGGTCGGTAAGCCTGCGCTTGCGTCGGTTGTTTGGCCGGTGGCGCCGCGTGTGATACTTGCAACACCTCTTTAGCCTTGCTAGGGGCTGGGCCTAGACTCTCAACAGACTCCGCCAGAGTACCTGGGAAATAAGAGATATTATTATCAGCGGGATATCACGTGGGTTTATGGTTCTTCCCTTAGCTAAGGCAGAATGTATACAGTACATAATTTTGTTATTACAAAAATTATACAGAAATTATTTTATGTCTCACAAATGCTAGCTGCAGGCAGGGATCGAAGTCAAAACTACAAAGGAGTGCCTATAAATTTGCCACACAGTTAATCATCAGCATTTCAGAGCTGAGCTAAATTATGAAGCACATATCAGTCAGGAGAAAGCCATAAGGAAAAAGGTTACACTGAAAGACTATAAAATAGTGTAATCTTTAATAGGAGTTAAAATATGTAGAAAATATATAGAGCAGACATTATTAAAAAAACAAATCAGTGATTCAGAGTTAGCTTTCGTTTCTTCTTCAGAAGAGAAAGTAACATCATTAATTTTTACATTTAACTAGAACGGTGTTAACTAGAAATCTGATTAATAATTATTATTCCAATGGAATGTTTGCAAAACGTGATACAAATCCTACTCGATGTCATGTCATGACACCAAAATACAGATAGCTAACGTAATATCGCTATTATGAATTCAAGCAGTGATCACGCTCTTGTCTTGTGGGACCACCGAACAATTGTTTACATACATGAAATCTCTATGGATATATACTTGACTTTTGTTGGCTATCTATATCTAACACGGACATAACGCAAAATTTTCCATAGGTGTTGATTAAAATGTGAAGCAAAGATAATGTTATCGTATTTCTGGGTATTATTTGCATATGGGCATGGAAAATACCGGTGAGATAAGCAGGCAGACTTTGGGAGTATAAGTATCCAGAAATAATACATATTACCATGCCTAGCCTTCACGGGGTAGAAAGAGAAAGTAGAGCGCCGTTCTCTCTCTGTACACTTACAAACCTCTTTCGATTCATCCACATTCGCATCTCCTTCACGGTCGCATCATGCATACTATTTCAATATATGAGATGAGAGTGAGTAAATAAAGACATTTAGGAAACGTCACGTGGAAATTTCTTGACTCTGAACTTGTCTAATCAACGATCATTGTAATCAATTATACTTATCTTTTTCAGTATTTGTCGTCCTATCGTGTGAGTCAAAAATTTTGTATGTTTAATAGAATATTCTGGGGATACGTTAGGTTACGATTACGTAGGTACACAGGCCGTAGGTACCGATTCTGACATATTTTTAGGGGTTGTGATTGGGTGATTGGTCATGACTTCGTGTCAAAATTGTGTTAGCATATAAAAAGTATCTTGGCTTATGGATTGACGATAAGCTAACCTGGAAGGCGCATATTGAACACGTTAATGCTAAGTTGACATCTACCTTGGGGGCACTTCGAAAAGCAGCACACTGTATACCTACGCAGATCCGTCCAATTATTTATAATACTCTCATAAAATCTCATTTAGAGTACCTCATAGAAATTTGGGGATCCGCGGCTACCACAAACCTAAAGTCTTTACAAAGAACCCAAAATAAAATAATTAAAGTCCTTTTCCACTATAAACGCTTAACCTCAACTAAATTATTGTATGAACAAACAAAACTATTCGACTTAAAGAAACTCTATACTTATTATAACAACTTACTAATTAAAAAAATATCGATTGATTCTATTAAATGTAATGTAAAATTGCCTAAAAAAGCATATTCCCACAACCTTAGAAATAAGCACAAACTTCAGCTCAGCTCTTACCATCGTACTAACTATGGAAAAAACTATACTTTTTGAGGGAGTACAGTTATACAATTATTTGCCTAAAAATATAAAAGAGTGTGACAGCGTATTTATGTTTAAAAGTAAACTTAAGAATTATATGTATACAGTGTAACAGCAGCAGAAACAACTATAATGTACTTATAATATTTTATAACGTTTGTATCTCATTGTAAATGAACATGTATGTTTTTATGAGAATACATTCTTTAAACCTAAACCTAAAGTTCATAAACTCGAGCCTATTAACAAAAAATATTGAATATTCTCACTTGTATTCTCATTTTTGTATTCTATCAAACAACTAGGGTATTCCAGGATAGGAATGTCTAGAAAATTCCAAAACGTGTCTGTATCACGAGACTGGTGAATGTGCATGAAGCGAAAGAGATCTGCAAAATAGAGATACTGGCGCTCTACCCTTTCTGCCTACCCGTTGAGGAACTAGACCTATCTCAACAATTTAAGACAACAAATATGCCCACCAATCTAATGAACGAATGTATAGATTCGTAATAAACGATGACTTTAAAACTATACACCCAATTGTATTGTCATCTATTACTTATTTTGTAACTGTTAGTCGTGGTGGCCGAGTGGTTCGAGCAGTTGATTGCAGCACAAAAGTGGCAAGTTCGAATCCCGACTGTACCAAAAAGGTCGTCGGATCTTAAGCCCAGTGAAGGCTTAACATCGAGAGCAAACCTGCATAGGTTTTTGGATAAACTCAAAGGCGTGTCTATACATACATATACCTTTGAATTAGTCGAGGAGCTAACACACTCGCTAGAGGTAAACACGCATACATTAATATTAAACTCTGTATCTCATTTTAAGTGAACTATTGTTCTTATTAGAAATAAATTCTTTAAGCCGTGGTGGCCGAGTGGTTCGGGCAGTTGCCTGCGACACAAAGATCGCAAGTTCGAATCCCGACTGTACCAATGAGTTTTTCTGAACTTAAGTACAGTGATTAGTCACACCACGAGCTTTTCGGTGAAGGAAAACACCGAGAGGAAATCTGCATACGTCTGAGAAGAAATTCAAAGGCGCATGTATAGTCGTGCTTAAGTAACGGCGATGGACTCGCCATCTGTCACGTTGGCACCTAATATACATCTGGCGGAAAGTGGGTGTGCGGGTATTACCTATTCACCTCTGCCTACCCCTTCGGGGACCCTTGTGGGAAGGCGTGAGGATATATTATTATTATATATTTATTATTATAATAAATTATCAGCTGTATATTTTTACAACAAAACTAACCGTGCAATCTGGTTTCAAGTGCATCTTCCTCAGCCAGAGTAGATGTGGACGTGGCGAGGTCTTTCTTGAAGCCGAGGAGGGCCATCGAGAGCCAGGAGCGATTGTTGGCATCTTCCGTCGGCTCGAACGGAGACGTGAAGTACCTGCGACCAGAGACATAATTATGATACATCAGTTACTAGATTCAGAATTTTTTCTAGCTAGTCGGCGCCTAAGCGTGCTTGTGGTGAAAATTGTGTACCAATAACCTGAGTATACCTGTGACCACTAAGTTACGTAAATACCTACGCAACATAAAAACAATATCGTTCAATTCAATGCCGGGCAAATTTATTCAAAAATAAGTATAAAAGTTTTGAATAAAGAAAGTCTGAATCAAAACTCATAATAACAATTAAAATACTCAAATCGTGAAAGCGGAACAAACATCCTAACAGGATTCTAGCAAAAACTACTGAGCAAAATTTGATTAAATTTGGCACAGAGTACCAGAGAAATGTAATTTTGCGCGAGTGAAACCGGGGTTCGGGGCACTGCTAGTATTGATTATATGCGTATACGAGATTAAGTCCAGCTTAATAGTTTTAAGTCATTAATGCCTTTCAATACCCCCAGAGCTGGTGACCAGTTTTCAAGAACAATCGTGACTATCGTGTTATAACCGCGCATTCGATAACAATATAGATTAATATTATCTCGCTTCTATACACGACCACAGTATTGCTCTGTTATATAATACATTCACATTTTGAGTGGCAACAACGGCATATTAACTGATAAAAATGCAAGCACGTTTTAATAGCTCAAGGTCGCACTCTCTCTCTTTACTTCATATTTGTCACGAATTCAAATTTATTGACCCACTCTCTCACTCTATATATTATACTAGCTGTGCCGCCCAGCTTCGCCCGGGGGAAAAGTTGAACTTCCTGAAACACGATCGCAGCGCCAACTATTGGGTCCAATTGTGATGTAAGCTGTCCTATCTTTTAAGTTGGATCAAACTGCACACGGTGTGCAAATTTGTTTGAAATCGGTTTAGGAGCCCATCGCGCACAAACAACGTGACACGTAATTTATATATATTAAGATAAGATTAGTCACATGTTAAAATTTACATTAACGCATACATTACACGCCTTTCTAGTAGGGTCCTCGACAGACACTTTGATATATAAGTCTTTCGTACCGCCAGAGGGACAACTTAACGTTCATCTCCGAGCTTGCTCTCAAATGATATTGATGTGTTCCTTGATTAGCTACAGGAGCTATGTGACGTGATGTGTCACTGAATTTCTAATTACTTTTGCTTGCTATTGCTTAAAGAAAACCACAAACAAAGATAATAAATAACATTCAATATACTCCAGATCTTGATAAGACAAATATGGAATGCCTAAATAGTGTGGACCAATGGCTTCAAACAGCGCCGTCATACTAGTTCCTTTGAGTATTATGTAGGTTGCTTCATCATCAGCACCGACAAGTAATTGGACCATGTACCAAGTAATCTAGTATAAGAAAAACAAGCGTAAATAGAATCGAAATATTTCTTTCGTTATCCCGGTGTATTACGAGTATTTCAGGATATATGAAGCCCGTAGTGTATGGGGGAGTCTGAAGAATGACGTCGTAGTATGGTTGGAGAAGGCTAATTACCTGTTACCGTTGAGCCTCCGGCGGCTGGTGGGGCTGGCGTTGGGCGTCGCGGGTAGGCTGCGGCTGCCGCGTCGTGCCGACAGGTTATACTCGTGCGGCTGCGGCGCCGTCGCCTCCTCTGAGGGCTCCGCCACACGGAAGCCGCGCGACGACGATATCATTTGATGGGCCACCTGCAGACGATGCCGCTCTTTATCTTACCGCTCATTCTAATCCAGCATAGAAATTATAAACACCACAGGCAACAGGGTGCAAAATGCTTACTGTGTCGGGAAATAACACAGTTTTTTTTTTATAAGTCACTTTTACTGTCATGCTTTAGCCTTCATAGCACGATGGTCCGTATCAATGAAATAAGTTAGAATGCTTCACACCTCAAGCTTTACAGTGAAGGAAAACATCTTAAGGAAGACTTCATACGTCTAGTAGTAAGCCGTAGTTATTAATTAAGTCGTATCTGACGTAACAACAAAAAATCGGCAAATGTCACGTTTGCACCTAAATATTTGTCCAGCAAAATGTCAGTACACCGCTGACCTCCTTAAGAAAATTGGACCAAAAGTGGGACCTTCTACGGTTCGACAATTAACCAATTTAAATTACTTTGTAGCGGGAGACAAGTAGGTTACATTAGTGATAGATAACAGAGCAGCGATGTTAAACGAATAAGTTCACGACCATTCGCTGAAACGTTATCGTTAACAAACACGTTGAGACAAAGGAGAGATAGGGGATCGGTACAAAGTTTGCACTCCTGTTCGTTGGATATAGTAACACAAAAGCATATAACAAAAAAAGCGCAAAGCAACAAGTACTAGAATCCACTGTGGCTAAATTGTGTGATAGGGAACAATTCCTTGCGCTAAGAGGGGCTGGACAAATGAGTGCGGAGAGGCTAGGAAATTGATCGCTGTCGAATCCCAACAGTTGATATAATCTAGCGTAGTTTAAACCATTGGTTGGTTTGCCATGAAAGTACAAACTTTATTTATTGTATATAAATAAATTGGCTTCATAATATGTATAATTTACGTCTTTATGCGACAAGTTTTATCTCAAGTCTCTTAGCGTGTTTTATACTGGCCTTGACAACAGAGTTCCCACAAGCGGCGCCATCGCCTTTGAACCCGTCGTCTGTGCCTGCCGGCTTCGGCTTGGATGCTGTAGAGCTGGCTGCAATTGGTCGTAGGAATAATAAGTTAGAGACATAGGGACATTTTTTTATACAACTGGCATTTGACGTCGCATCAACAGTTCCAAATTTGAATACTTGTGATGAATGGTAAACATACTAGCATTTACCTACGACGTCGCTCGCTGTAATCATAATTATTTAGTAATTAAATTTGCTTGTTAGTTATACAACAGATTTTTGTGAATATTGTTGATCGTTGTTATTGTAAATACATATATAGATAAGAATGAAGGTTCTAACATAAAAACTATGAAGTTCTGTTTAATTTTCAATATCTTGAAAAAAGTACCTTTTCTCTGGATGAAAAGAACGCGTAACTGTGTTTGTAAAATTGCGTACTGATCAATTAAGTACACTAGACAACATCACAAACAAGGTAAGAAGGAAACCACTTTCGTATTTATAATATTCGTTTCAGAAGCTAAATATGTAATGTCTTGTTAAAGTCAGTGAACTTGTACTTTTTAGGTAAAATTAACATAAACATTGTGCCAACAACGTGTCTTGTTCAAATGGGTATTTAGCCAAATGACACGCTTTGACGTCACCAATCAACTAGGCCGTGACTCTAACCAGCGGTCAACAGTTTGCTGAACGATGGCAGTTCCGAGAATACTTATTCAAATTCAGAATCATATATATACCTCATTTGGCAAGAACAAAAAGTGAGTGATTGCCATAAACCAAATTTTAAACCCTTTAAGGATTCCTTATGGTAATAACATAACTCTAAGCGAATTTAGAGCACCGATAATTACAAACTTAAATGTAAAATCTGCTATTCAACATAAGGCAACATACAGAAAACACTGAAAAGTAATATAGACGAATCAACACCAAAGATTGATGACGTCACTGTAGCCTTTAGGCGGGTTTATCTATAAAACCAGAGTTACGACTGGGAATAGTTCCTGAATAGGATTCGATACTCCTAATCCTATAAATAGCATAAAATGGATTCAATGTCTGAACGCAGAGCAATATACACGTTATCAAATCAATTTACCGGCTGTATTGATTGGCGCGATGCCGTGCAGCACATCTTGGCACGATTTGGTATGCTTCGACCAATCCTTCTCCTTGACGGCGTTGTACACGGTAGCAGCCGTCACCTCTTTGCTCTGCTCGCCGAATGAAGCGAGTGTCTGCTCAACTTTCTGCTGTCCAAACAGTGCACCTGTCTTCGGATAGCGGATGTAGAAGAACGAGTCCTCGGGAGCTGGTGGCGATGCGGCAAATGGCTCAAAATCCCTGCAATGAACCAAAGAGCAATTTCAAAAACTATGATCGAAAGTCTAGGCAGAACTCATCTGCTCTTGCATAATTTTAAGTGGATAAACAATTGCGCCGGTTTCTCTCGTTTAAAAATACAGGGTCCGGTGTACTGGTTGAAAAAAATTAATGAATACCGGTGAATATTCAACGACACTCACGAGATAAGGTTGTTAACTTGAGCCACCATATTCCTCCTCCTAAACATGACTAATAGGTATATTGTTAACTTTAATTTGCCCGCGACTGTGTCCTAAATCACAAATGCAGCTACAACAAATATATTTATAGCACGACCGATGCGTTTTGGCTCTCGCGCACAGGAGTTTCAAGATACTTGTGTATATAACGTTAATTGTAATTATAACGAACTGGAACTATTCAAGCTGCGCTTTCCGCTTTTATACATAGGTTTAGTGTTATCGCGATAACGTCGCGAATGATGAAAAACACTACGTTAAAAAACAACTTAGCAGGTTGTGACGTCACAACTCGACCCGCCGGCCAATAAGAGCCGGCGGTGAGCGCACTCCCTCGAGGGACCACATGACAGCAGTATATTTAGAGGTAAAACACAAAGCTCGGAATAGCGGTGGGCAAGTGCGTATGATCTTGGCACTCGTTAAATGTATATCTTCCACGAAATTAGATTTCGTCATTAAAACGACGATAATAAGAGCAATACTTTTCTCACGTACAAGAAATTGGCAAGCATTCGAATTACAAAGCTTCGCTTGGAAAATTCCTTCACTACTGTTGCTAATATATGTAAATCTAATGATTTGGAATGCAAGAATCCAACATAAACACGGGCGGACTAATATACATACAGATAACAGATAAAAAAACAATAAAACAACTCTAACTACGACATTGTGTTTATAAATTCTTATTTGATAAAATCTCAAAATATTTACATCAAATAAAATCAATTACTCAAAAGTCGTGTGTAAATTATAGTATCTTTGTCAATGAGAACGTACAGGAAAAGAGCGTTCCAAAGAGAAGGTCTCAGCTAATTACCACCACTCTGGTGAAGTAATGGATGCATATGATGAGTATAGATACCATGTATCATTGCTTTCGGTAACCGCTTTCCATCAGGCGATCCAAACCTCTTTAAGCTATTCACTCAGTCGATTTTATCATCGAAGTAAAAGTCTTTTGAATGTAAATAATTTCGGTAAACAATATTCAAACCCAATATGCTTACATGTCGATGTAATATATATCCTCACGCCTTCCCACAAGGGTCCCCTAAGGGGTAGGCAGAGGTGTATAGGTAATACCCACACACCCACTTTCCGCCAGAGGTATATTAGGTGCCAACGTGACAGATGGCGAGTCCATCGCCGTTACTCAAGCACAACTATACATACGCCTTTGAATTTCTTCTCAGACGTATGCAGGTTTCCTCTCATTGTTTACCTTCACCGTAAAGCTTGTGGTGTGACTAATCACTGTACTTAATTTCAGAAAAACTCATTTGTACAGTCGGGATTCGAACTTGCGATCTTTGTGTCGCAGGCACCTGCTCGAACAACTCGGCCACCACGGCTATCGATGTAATAACATTTTAAAATATGCATATGCATAGCATCCATGAAGTATAAACAAGTGTATCTTAACAGTAAAAACACAAAGACCGATAACAAGTACGTGTGGGGGTGAGCCCACGAGATTAGCGCAATAAATAATATTTACTTTAACATTATCACTCCGGCTGTTGGCAAGCAAAAATACTTATTGCCCACTATATGAGCGTGTATCATTTATATACATAGCAGACTGAATAACACATAGTAAGCACACGAAAAGGTATGTTGTAAAACAATGCCGGCATTACTGTTGCTAAAACTCATGACGTGGTCAAATCAGTGTACATAGTCACTTTCAATTAATGTTAAAGCAATCGTTTGTTTTTAGTGGTTTACCTACCTCTATTATTTATGAATAAGCGCTTGAATATGAATATGTCATCTACCGTGACTTTAAACAATACTTTACCTACCCCAACAGCTGAATTACTGCTGTTAAATAAATAAACATTACAATAAATCTCAGTAATAAAAATGATGCAGTGTTAATTCTCGATTGAGATAAAACGATCTGATGAATCCACCTGATAAACATCCTGATGAATCCACCTGATCGCAAACAAACGGCACTGCTCCTGGGTAGTTCCTGCGACGAGTAAAGTGTCTAAATCAATCATCAAGGAATGGAGGAACCCGTTCGTCCTTTATAGGTACGGCTACTTCGTCGAACAATATTTTGGCAGCGCGCAAAAGTGACGGCAGCCACTGACCAGCAGGCAGGAAGGCATCAGGGAACAGGTGAAAAGAGGTAGCTAAATACATATACAATGACTTTTCTAAGTATCAAACGTCGTCAATACAAAGGTATTATATGAAGTAGGTACTCATTGTCATAACAGTCTCACGTACCAGCCGTTCTCACTAAACACAACACCATTCAATCATTGTCAATTATTACGTCACGTTTAAATGATTTCACTAGTTTATCCTGTTTGTTCTCCGCACACGATCCTTGTTAAAAAGGAGAATATTTCAACAAAGTAAACTGTTACTACCTATGAACAATTTTGGCAGTTATTAATACATAGTACCTTTTTCTTGCATACATAACCTACTTCTTAGAAACTTTGTTTTGAAAGTATTATATGTAAGTTCGGATAGAGTCCTATACAATAAGTAGTCTTCAACGAAAACAATCAAAACAAAATGGTGCCCCTAGCTGACGTATATTGAATCTACCTCCATAAGTTCATGTGTGCGTGTGAGACGCGGAATGATGCGAATCACTGCTCAAATGTGCATCTCACAAAATATATTTTAAATATCAGATCGAACGATTCGCAATGTTACGATAACCTATAAAGCAGACACCTGGTACCTATACTTTCAGTGTAGTAACTGGTCGGGCAATGCGCAACTGCATTCTGTCAATATAATTAGCCAGTTGGCCTTGCTTCTGTACCTTTGTAGGCTTAGGTATTTAGTTGTATTCCAAATGCTTAACGTCATAACAACTAGATGTGACATCATTCTGCTCATGTTTACCCAGCATACGAAAGGTTACATTCTTAGTATCATCATGATGACATTTTAAATTACAGAACCCGATAACATTTATCACAGCAACACACAATTTTAACGAACACGTGTAGGTATATCATAGACATTACAAAATATTCCAAACCATTGATGATCGCTGTAGCGATACACTATCGATATATATATTTGGGTAAAGGCCACAAAGAAGGTTGCTCGCATAGTAGTTGAAATATTTCAAAACATTGAGCATATAATTATTAGCTTCAGCACTTTGTGAACCGCATTACATAACATTATGAAAGGTATCGTATGACGTGTGCACTTGAACGATAAAAAATACAAACAAACAAATGACGCCATGATGCACCTCAGCCGAGCCTCCGCTTTGGAACAAGATGCCAAGACACACACAAGTAAAACCTACGTAGGAGCTAAGTATTTAGTAAATATCAACAGACTGATATCATGTTTAATAAACAGGTTTCAACATGGCTTTTCCGCGGCTAGAATCCTGAACCGTGACATATGTAGGTAAAGGGACCTACCTACACGCACCTACTTTAGCTTCCAACCTATCAAATGGTGTTTTTCACTCAAAGGATATATGAGTTATGATGCAAATTAATGAGCTCGATTAAATGGCAAATAAAGGATACGAGTACATCAGATTACAAACCCAAACAGATGGGTTTCCATACGAATGAGAACAATAGCTGTCAGGTCCTGTTTAGATCATCTGTATTTTATTTAGAAAATAGTAGTTAAAAAAAACAAAAAAACACGCTTTTTATAGAAAACCGAACTAAAAAATAGAAAATAAATTTCGATAATATCTTAAAAAGCGTGGGGTGCATGGTGTCAATAGTTATAAATATTTTATTGACAGATATTAGTAGAGTGATTATCATTTCGGTAATATCTTAAAAAGCACCCCACGCTTTTTAAGATATTATCGAAATTTATTTTCTATTTTTTAGTTCGGTTTTCTATAAAAAGCGTGTTTTTTAGTTTTTTTTAACTATTATTTATTTTCTACTTTTTAGTTATTAGTGTATTGTCATCGGTCCTCGATAAGTCTACAAAGTTTGAACGAAATCTGGCCGTTTAAAGTGGGTCAAAATCGAGCTCAAAGAAGTCGGTTACATACATACATACAGGTGAAGCTAATATAAAGCGTGTAAAAACAAAACCGCTTGCCTGCATATATTATTTTGTATGCAAGGCAGACAAGTTACCTAAAAACGTTTCTAAATTGGCAGGGATAACCAGATTTTTCACTGCGTGTAGGAGTAATTCTGTCCCTGCTATAATTAGGACACCCAGACTCAATTTGAATGCTTATAAAAACTGATAATACCGAATTTCGAAAATAAAATGCAAGCAAATGATCTACGCCCACTAAATTCAAGCTAACACAAACTGGATAGCAGATGTGGATAAGCAAGTACGTTCAAATTATAACCCGATAGCCGTGACCAGAGACTAATAAATCTAAAATACCATTAGAGAACAATAAAATCGTATTACAATGGGTAATGGAAGCAACGAGTTCCACACATTTTTACTCAAACAAAGGTAGCCACAATTATCAACATCGTCCGTACCTCTTTCTTCATCAGCTTACTTCTCTTCTACTTAGCTAGCTTACTTATCTTCTGTATTCACGCCTTTTAGCCTTCGTCTTCCATACAATCCACTCACAATTATATCTGTTAGATAGGCAGGAAACTCTTGCTACCTTTTAAAGGCCGAACCCAACTTAAGGTCCACAGGGGCAGCGGGGAGATATGTCAGACACCTGCTGACCAAGGGCTGACCTATCTATCTTGAATCTTAACATCGGAGTAATTAGAGTCTATATAGTACTATCAATTAAATAGTTAAGAACTAGACTAGCGTTATCTTAAAACTGTGTCACACGAACACAGTTTGTACGCGACCAATGGGTACGGTGACCGCTTTCTAAGTTAGACGGTGGGCTTTGGCGGCCCGTTTTTTGGTATACCACCTAATATTACAGAACGCAGACGTCAGCATGTTATCGCAATGTCAAAAACAAAGATAGTCGATACATACAAGTCAAATTGTAAAAATAGATTCACAGCAATGAAGTCATCGAATGAATGTGTTATCGTGTTGAATTATCGATCAATCACTGCTTTTATCGACCTTAACTATAAAAGCAGACTGATTAAAGCAAGGGTAATTATTACTAAAGAAATAATAGTATATACTATCGCTACATAACGATACCAACTACCAGCAGTGCCCGCGGATTCGCACGCGATCGTTAAATAACGGTCGTTTTGTAGATCTACTCTAAGTATATGTGTCAGTTTTTTATTTGGATGAGTAGTTTCACAGATTCCTCCTAGAATTAAAGATCTTATGGTGTTGTCATACCAAACCAACATATTGAACATATCAGAAGAAGAAAATACCTGACGATACCTTTTGCTTAGTACGTAAACACGTTGTGAGAAGCAATTTTACGACGTATATATATTATATTACGTTGGTTTGGACACTAAGAATGGATGAGTGAAGAAAGATTGACGAAACAGATATACAAAGAAAAAGTGTGTGCAAGAAGAGGCAGAGGAAGCCCACGTTCCAACTACCTGGATCAAATAGATCGGACTCTCAAGGACGGGAACGTTAACAATACTCGAAACCGACGAGCATGTATGAAGAGACTGATGAATGTGGACGAAGCGAAAGAGGTATGTAAGTCTAGAAAGAACTGGCGCTCTATACTCTCTGCCTACCCCGTTAGGGACTTGGCGTGATGATATGTATGTATGTATATATGTATATATGTATGTATGTGTATATATATATATATGTATATATATGTATATATGTATATATATGTATATATATGTATATATGTATATATGTATATATATATATATATATATATATATATATACTAGTTGTCCCGCCCAGCTTCGCTTGGGAGAAAAATTAAAGCCACGGACCCAGTGGCGCCACCTATCGGGTCCAATTGTGAATCTAAACCATTCCCAGATCCCCTTCAACACACTCAAAAAATTTCATCACAATCGGTCCAGTCGTTTAGGAGGAGTTCAGTCACATACACACGCACACAAGAAATATATATATTAAGATATATATATATGTTTACACATACTTGGGAAACGAATGACTGAATGTATATTATGTTAGCATCTAATAATATAATTCGGGTGAAAAGAGAGACTTGTTAGACCAATGCTTACCCATTCGGTAACAAGGTAGCTGACTAATACTTACAACAATGATTAATTCCACAGAACAATGTAATAAAATACAAAGGAGAAAATAAGTGAAATTCAGGTGGTACCTATGTACTAGTGTTCTGATTTTAACTCTTTAGTAGTCATGTTATATCTCTCTATGCCTTCCTTCAAGGGCTCCGAAGGGGTAGGCAAAGGTATACAATATCATAAATTCACAACCACACACACACTTTTCACGGGAGATATATATTTTAGCCAATGTGAGATGGCAGCATTAAAACTTGCAAACTTTGTGTTGAAGGCAACTACTCTAACCACTTTGAAGATAAGCAAATTAATATTTTTTAAACAATGCCGTGGTGGCCGAGTGGTTCGAGCAGTAGCCTGCGACGCAAAGGTCGCAAGTTCGAATCCCGACTGTACCAATGAGTTTTTCTGAACTTAAGTGATTAGTCACACCACAAGCTGAACGGTGAAGGAAAACATTGAGAGGAAACCTGCATACGTCTGAGAAGAAATTCAAAGGCGTATGTATAGTCGTGCTTGAGTAACGGCGATGGACTCGCCATCTGTCACGTTGGCACCTAATATACCTCTGGCGGAAAGTGGGTGTGGGTATTACCTATACACCTCTGCCTACCTCTTCTATTTTAAATAATACATTAATTTTATATGTGGAGGTGATTATACAGAGCTCTTGATCGTTAATTAAAGAGGGAAAGATATTCATGTAGGTAATCATTTGTAACCTTAAATTTAGGTTATTAGATTTTCTTAACCAATACATAATAATTGAGAATAATATATTTATAGGTTTATATCAACAGCATCCACTATTTATAATTATACTTAAACGAAGTAACTAAAGTAAATGAAAATTCTCATCTTCTCATTTTTAAGCATACATATATATGTATATCATCATTCCAAGTCCATTGCAGGTATACAAAAAGAGAAGGAACACTAGACACTGATTAAGTGATGTTTACCCTAACAATAAGCAGTGTTCTTAAAGTTGTATGTATGGAAAAAATCTACTCACTTAGTAGGCTTGGTTTTCATCCAGACAGGAAGTGTAAATCCATCTTTGAGTTCAGGGTCACTGGATGCCATTTTTTTATTGTTATTTATGAATTAATTCAAAATAAAGATAAAGCAATAATATTTAATATTGAAAAATCAACAAGACAACTTACTGCCTTGATGGGATTTGGGAGACTAAAATATGAATTGTATTATCTTGAGCAGAAATGATAACATTATTCAGTTGGCAATATTGAGTATTGACATATTTTTTACTTGCAAAACAAAACATGGAAAAAATAAGATTTAAATTACACCTAATGGCTTAAAAAAACTACTGAAGGGCTCAAGACACCCTTTGGGATTCACTTGACTTCAGAGATAGTGGTTTGGAACCCATCTGCAATAAAAAACAAACATTGACGAATTAGTTAACTAAATAAAAGCAATGATGTATCCAATATTGCTAAGGTTTGCAAAAAGTTTCTATGTTCTTATTTTAATCATTAAAACTTGATCTTCGTGATTATAGATAGTGCCATCCACGAAGATGTACGCCACTATTCTTCCTTATAGTTCATAGTGTAAGTGTGCAACCTTCCACTAATGTTGAGTATTATCTAGTACTACACTGGGGCTGTAAAGTTTTCGAATGGGTTTGAAGGTTGCGCCGTGCCAGAGGTTGCTGCACACGACCATGATAATTAGGTGACATTATGTGGTTGATACGCGAGAACACGGTCAGTCATGTTAGCGGCCCATCATCGTGACCTTGACGCTTACTAAGGGCTCATAGTCATACATACAACTTATACGTGTACATAGTAATAAAGAAGTCACGTGTAACAATAGCTATGTTATGGTGCGGAAGGTAAACTATGTTAAGTCGACACATATGTAAATTTATATACGGTAATGAATTGGAAATAGCCTGATATTGTAAATCGTCACAGATATGGAATACAAAATAAACGCACCATGTTTATAAATTACTGTACATAGGTACCTTCAGAAGCAGTAGTGTACACACATCAAAATGGTTACTACTAAATATTATCATGTATATATATCTAGGTACTGTGGTCATTACCAAAGTTAGTAGATAGCACGGATAGTAAGTAGTATTTCAACCAAACAAAACATATACGTACCCTTCGTCCTTTGTATTCTCGAAGTGAAATGGTATCGTAGTCGTACAAACAAGGTGTTTGCAGATGTTCAGGTAGGATGTGTTGCAGCACAGATTACGATTTTTTACAGAGTACAGATAATATAATAGTAATGTAATGTACAAAAAAAATTAACAAACAGATTATATTGAGTTCAATTTAATCAATTCAATTTAACAAGGGTTAACCTTGTTACCATGTTAAATTGATCATATCTCAACAGAGGCTCATACCTTCATATATATTTATACACAAAATTCCTCCAATGTAGAAAGTAATACATACATATCATCACGCCGTGTCCCTAACGGGGTAGGCAGAGGGTACAGAGCGCCAGCTCTCTCTAGTAATATAAATACATAAGTGTGATAGATTATTCCAGTTCCTCAGACAGACTAATAAATTTAACGAGATGTCATAGAGTGGCGACCTGTATTATGTATTCCCACATCATATAAATAAGCTACATAGCTATGCCCCGCGTATAATTCAATTGTATAAGCAGATTTTTAGGATTAATAAATCTATCCAGCTAATAATCTACGTCTGTGTAATTTTTTTACGATTCCATTCAGTAGGTTTTACCTGAAATTAAAACAAACATAGTCATAAACTTTCGCATTTATTAAATAGGATTGTCATTAAATTAAACTAATATTTGAGCATTAGATACAGAAGAAAGATTACACATTATAGACACTGACCTTGGACTGTTCCGAACTGAAAGAATAAATAGAACAAAAATAAGAAAGTCTATGTCTATCTAGTAACGTCAACGTCAAGAAATCTAAATTTACCATCGGTACTAGTTATTAAAATCCAATAAATTAATAGGAAATACAAAAAAAAAATTCCCAATATTTTTAGTAATTTTGTTGATCTTCAATATTTAAGATGTCAAGTAACGAGCCTACTGACTTAGATTGGGTGCAATTGCGCCGGGACATGGGAAATGCAATTCATGCAGAAACAACAAGGGAAAAACTAGGAAGAAAAATAACCGAAAATCCGTTTGTTCCAATAGGTACCTACTATTTAATAATTATTAATATTTTACAATTACTAATTAAATTGCAAAAAATGGTATGCTTTTCATACGAATTTGTAATTTCCAAATCTGTTTTATTATTTTCTTGAGCTCTTGTTTTATAACACAAACACAATAACAAATTTTAAATAACTGACATTTCCTAGGTTGTCTTGCAACTGTCGGCGCTTTATCTTATGGTCTCTGGACATTCAGAACAGGCAGATCAAGGATGTCTCAGCAAATGATGCGTCTGAGGATTGTAGCTCAAGGATTCACCATCACAGCTCTAGTAGCTGGAGTAGTAATGACTGCTGGAAAGAGTATCAAATAACTACCTCTATATTAACTAGTAACTTAATGGATAAATGGCATTACAAGTAGTTATACATAGTTTAATTACAATTTGTCCACAAAATTTTATGATATTTATTATGCAATAAAATAAGCCCCACATCAATATTGTTCCTGTATTTTTAGTGTAAGGGAGAGTAATATTGTACAGAATTACTACAGAAGTGTAACAAGTCTTGATATTTTTTTAACCATATTCAAACAGACCTCTATTAAATAAATACCTATAAAATTGTTAATATATAGTAGTTCTTAAATAAAAAAGTTGTTTAATAGTTGTATGCATCTACATATATAATAGATACTAGTTTCACATCTGCAGTTCGACCCAAAATTGAATATCTACATCATGTGTTTAAGTTATGTACAAAAATATAATTTTGATGACTGTTTATACATGGCAACTGCATAATACATAATAAGATGATCCATCAAGATAGTTCAACATGGCAGGGTGATGTGACATTAGAAAGAAGTTGTATCTTGTCGTATCAACTAATAGCTTCATTACAGCATTAAGATCTCATTTGTGTCAGGTAGACCATGAAACCTGGTAAAAAATGTAGGCAGGTATGTATTTTCTTAGATAATTTATTAGTCATAGATAACCATAGATGCATTTCTTAGGGATGTACTACAATGTTGTCCGTGTCTTGGATAAGGATGTAAGTATGTATGAAAAGCAGAAAACTCGAAATTTAAAGGATGGTATTTTTTTTTTCATTCCTCATATATAAAATATTTTTTTTACCAATGACTGTTGCGCTTTTCCAAGCCAGGGGAAATTGCTCAATGCTGCATTGAAGATGGCAGTGAGTAACACTACGATGTGGGAAGAAGACTTTTGATGACTATTTTCTTTATAAAGAAAAGAGTCGTCAAAACTCTTCGCCCGTCGGTACGGTATAACGTCGGGCCTCGGGCTTTCCTTGGGTGGAGATCCTTGATCACTTTCCAGACTTCATCAACCGAGATGTGGACCGATTGGGGCGATGGGGTCAAGATCTTCGGAGGGCGAGTGGGATGTCAAAGTGGCGCGGGTCTGCCCGCAGGAAGTTGGGAGTACATTGAGCCTCGAGACTGTCGGGCAAGGACTCGGACTTCTCGTCGTCGTAAAACGCCAGGCCCTGGTTCGGACTTATAAGTAGACAAGGTCTCATCCGATTTGATTTTGCGCTGGAGTTGCCAGAAGGCCAAGTGGTTCAAGTTCGTCTAGGAATTTTTCCCAGCGAGCGTCTCGCAATTCTCATGCACTGCCGCAGTATCCTAAATGACGTAATTTTTGTACTGTGAGCACTGGCGTTTCCAGGTGTGCTCAGCTTTCAACACTTGATCAAATGAATTCAGTTTGAATGTTTTTATTAAAATATACCGGCCGTTAAAATAACATTAAACTACAAAACTTTAAGAAATTTAGGTCTATTACAGTGTGAAACTAATACTTTGTATAAAATTAAAGTAACCGTCTTCAGTTAATAGATATTTATTTTATTTTGTTTATTAAGAGAACCAACAGCTTCATTAATATACATAAGAAACCTTAATTATAAGTGTTTAGATTACAATGCCAGTTATAGCTTTTCATAAAGTATACAAACAGCTTTGTGTAGTATTTTATGGATGCCAACGGAGTGCTTATGAATATATATGTGATTGTATATTATATGTTATAAAATAATATGTGTATACAGATATACATACATATCACACCCTAACGCCTCTTACTGGGTAGGTGGGTAGGCAGAGAGAATAGGGCACCAGTTCTCACTAGACTTATCTCTTTCGCTTAATTCTTTAACTACTTTTATTTTATAAAAAGTATATTTTATAATCCATGCAATTGCAACACAATTCAATTCATAACCTAATTTAATTTAATATTTTTTTATAAAATATTTGCCTCTAATAAAAGAACGGCTAGCAGGATAGGTACTAATTTGATATCACACCTTACAATGCAAATCAGAACCTACCCCAAATCTACTCTGATCATAGACAGTATACTAATAATAGTAGTTCTCTGTGGTAAAAGTAGTCTGTCTGCGTCCTTTCTTAGTCTGCTTTGTTTTTGTGTCAAGCCAAGCAGTCCAAGTAGGATTGTAGTATGGTTCGAATTTAAATAGTTACGAAACGAATGAGACAACAATTTAAACTGTAATAAGCACAATGTGGTGACCGTATTAATTGTTTGAGACAGCGATGAATGGATTTATTGCTGTACATTGCGGTATGCTTTAAAATTGCCTAGTAGTAAATGGGAAGGTGAGGTTATCGATCCATACTTCATTTTCGTCGATTATTATTTTAGGAGCAGGCTATCATAGCGACTCATTGAAAAAAGAATACCAGAAGACTTGTTATGTAGCATGTCGCAAAGCAGCCGAAGCACTACAACAAAATGGCAACGCTGTAGACGCTGTGGAGAAGGCCATTATCGGTATCTTTCTGTTTAATTTTATAATAACTATAATAAAATAAAATAAATTGTTTTCTCTAAGGCGTAATAAATGATTAATATTGTATTGTACTAACAATTGAAAACCATTTGAAACCATTATTTTTTTCAGAATTAGAGAACAGCCCATTAACCAATGCTGGATATGGATCAAATTTAAGTTGGAATGGATTGGTGGAATGTGATGCCTCTGTGATGAATGGCCAAACACTGCACTTTGGGGCATGTGGAGCTGTGTCCAATGTGTGGAACCCTATTAGCCTGGCCAAGCATTTGTGCATGAAACAATGTGATACTTTATCTCTAGGCCGTGTTCCACCATGTATACTTACTGGCCAAGGAGCAAAGTCATGGGCGGCAAGAATGGGACTTGATATTGTTGATGACCACAAAATGGTTACTGCCCGGGCATTTCGAAACTATAAGCATTGTAAACGAAAACTTAAACGCTATTCTATTCAGAATGATGTAAAGTTTAGTCCTTTGGATACAGTTGGTGCAATCTGTGTGGATTCCAATGGGGTTGTGGCATCTGGTGCCAGCTCTGGAGGTGTATCACTTAAACATGAAGGTAGAGTAGGACAAGCAGCCTCCTTTGGAAGTGGTGTGTGGGCAGTAATGAGCAGAGATGGAGTCAAGCCTTCAGTAGCATCATGCACTTCTGGATGTGGGGAGCACTTGATCAGAACCCAACTGGCTAAAAATACTGCTGAGAGCTTATTAGAGTCTTCACCAGTTCTCGGACTTGACAGATGTTTGAAAGAACACTTTATAAACTCTCCTTTTTTATGGGATGTGCCAGAAAGATTAGGAGGGACTTTAGCATTAAGATTTGATCCTCAAGTGGGTGAAGGGGAGGTGCTCTGGGGCCACACTACCAAAACCATGTGTATTGGCTATATGTCAACTGAAAGTGATCGGCCAAAGGTATGTCTCTATGAGCACTCCAAAATTCTTATTTTAAATTTTCCTATGTACAGATAGATTAGTATACCATTTAAATATATTGTTTGTTTCAGTGCATCATGTCATATCTACCTCAAAAAGTGGAGCCAGGGCGTAAGGCAGTGGTTTCTGGATACCCATTTAAAGTGCCAATAACACCATGTCCTGTGTTACAGTGGGAAATCAAGACTGATACAAATTGTAATGGATCTCTTTAATACTCTATGAAAACATACATATACTTTTATGTAATAGTTCCTTTAAACAAAGGCAGAGTAAGTAATATAAAAATTTACAAAGATGTTCCTAAAACCCAACAACATAAGACCAAGAGGGTAAGCAGACATATTATATGAGGTAGAATATGGAATTTTCCTCCGGAGAACCTGCAATGATAAAAGGATAGGGTTTGGCATCAACAGTTCAATTACAATGAAGTTGTCATGATGATAGTGACAATGATAGTTTTAGCAGACACCTGCAACATGAACATAGCAAAGAAACTGGGATTCAACCCAGTTTTTTTACCAAGAATTTTTCTATTCATTGAATTTTGAATGTTGATCTTTGAATTTGCACAAAAAATTACTGAAATAAAACTATATGTATGAGATTTCAAATTTTATTTATCAATTGTCCTGTAAACAAGTTACAAGAGTGCTAATATATAAATTCGGTGAGAGACTAAGTAGCAAGTAACTTCCAACATACCACACTGGTCAGAATAGCCATAGATTTTATACACTGCATCGCAATGTAAAAGAGAAAGGTATATATCTGAGCAAGACAAACAGAACGGGCAATATGCTTACGCTGATACAACCAATCTTACTAATTTATTTTACAAAACCTAGGTTTCAAAGTATTATTTGGAAATTGTAATTCATTGTGGAAAGTATCAAAGATGTTGATAATAATTATACCTTTCACACTTCCACGTACATGACATTTTGTTTTAGGTCTTTCTTGTCCGCCCTAGTAAACCCTTTGTCCATCTATATGTTTATATTATATCTTTACAAAAAGCCATAAAGTTGGGTACACTGATAATTGAAGTGAATAAATTGTCATACATCAATGTACAGTAATAACAAACTAGTAGAGAGTTGGCAGAGATACATGTTGCATATTTCACTTTTGACAGTTATATTTTCAGGAACTAACTGAACCAGTAAAAACCATATTTTTACATATCCGATCTTGTCCGTAGGTCACTACAAATCGGATATTAGAAGCACCATTGTTAATACCAATTCGAACAGGTGTTCAGAATTGAAGAAAAACTTTAAAATTTGTTATTTTTTTTATAAAGGCACCACTATAATTGCAAACGTCATATCGTGTTACTCTCAATGTTCGTGATTTGAAAAAACTTTTTTTTAATGCTAGAAACTGAAGAAATATGGGAATGACAAATATTTTGTCAGCAAATTAAACTTAAAATGCATTGAAGGCTTAATGTACTACACCTGACGTACATAATCGATGTTAAATACAAATAGCTATAACTTTACTTATAATTTGCAATCTACCACTTGCTACAAATTCAGGAGCGGTCCTAGCAACTGTTCAGACAACTTGAGAGATTAGTTAATAGTTATATCGATTGAACTTAATTTTAAGCGTCCAATAAAGGCGTTGGATATTCACCTAAAGCGCTTTATACACGGTCCATCCCGGCTGTACGTCCGCTCAAGGCCACTGTGCTGGACGTACCATTTTGCTGGATGAAAAATGGGTCCGGCGAATCCAGCAAGCAGTTAATAATAATTATCGACGTACGTCAAGACTATTCACTGTCGTTTTGCATCGGGCATCGTGCATGACCTTGGCGGGCTGTACAGCAGGATGGACCGTGAATAAGGCGCTTAAGGCTGCCCTGTACAAATTACGTTGTGCTGTGTATGACTAAACGCGGATATTAGTATAACTTAAACTAAATATAAGTATGACATTTACAATGCTATTTCATTACTTCACGCGTAATTATTATTTTTGTTTGTACTATTCTACAAAATACCCATTACAAAAGTGTGATAATTTGTATACTTAGCAATTATTATAACATAATCGAACCGTTATATTAATGACAATATATTAAACGGAATATAATAACAAAAATGCAATCGACGTAAATTAAAATAAATCGCAAAGAAAAATATTGGCATTTGTTAGTATTTGTACAAATTTACTTACGTAATTAAGAAAAGATGTGGGAAAGTAAGAATAATTGTTACAGTATCACTGGCAAGGTAAATAATCACATCACACAAAACATGCTCTTCTCACTCCATACTGCTCTTGCATTGATCCTTGTCTTGGCGCATTAACTTAGTAACAAAATTTATTCGTAATTAATTTATTGTCCTACATTTATATCTAAGCCTTATAACCATAACATATAATAGAACTGGAATAGATATGTAGAGTATTTAATTGTTCCATTTCAGTCCGCATTTAGCTGGCCTTCAACAAAAGTAACTTGATGCATTAAACCTAATTGGTTTTAATATTGTAAACTGAATATAAAATAAAGGGAAGTGCGTGCTTTACATAATGTTTTATACCAATAAATTGGCTTTATCTTAAATTAGTCATGTTATGAACAAATATGAATGTCATAAAAGAATAATAACACGGTATATATTTTAAAGCTCAAGATACGCTGCCTCTGTAAATAATAATAATAATTAAAATTAAATGCCAAATTAATACTGCTTCTAGAGTAAAACCTTTTTATCACAACAATATAATATCATGATAGCCAATCTTAATATAAAAGTTCTTCAATCACACATTTTTATTATTCCGAAAATGGTAAATGTATTCGAAATATAAGGCATATCCTCAGTCTTTCATACAATCCATTGTATACATACACATTAAGAAGGTTATATGAAAATGGTATGTAATGGAAAGTATTCCAACTTTCTAATATTAAACGCAACCATACTCGTACCAAATCGCGGACTCTTTTGAATTGTCAGATTTCTCGTTGCGGCTCGGTGCACGTCTGTCATGTTTCAGGTCTTCCCGCTCTTGTACGTCTTCTTCAGCAGAGCGAGGGTGTTCCGAAGTCGACCTGTCATTCATACTTTGGCACGCACCATCACCAATTACCGTCGATATTTTATTGTACACCAAGTACGTGGGGTTCTCCTTGAGAGGCGTACTTTGCGGCTTAGTATTAAGGTCGTCGTTGGGATCGTCATCGGCAACATAGACGGTGCGGCGAGTTCCGGCCGTGCCGAACACTGGTGCGGGAGTAGAAGCTGTAATATTATGCAATGCATTATTTATACTGTGTTTCAGTCTTAGTCTCACTGTGAGGTCGCAGAGCGCCTTACCGCTAACTCCCCGATTTTCCCTAAAGAATACAGAATTGAAAATATTATTGCGGTATTCTTATACTCTATATGAGTACAAAAGTACTCTTTTACTCTATACTCTTGGTATTGCAAGCATGTTTAGGTGGCGGTGAATGTTTACCATCAGGGCAACCACATGCTTGTTTACAACCTATGTGGTTATGAAAATTCTAGTAGTGACTGTTTTTCTTATATCAGTTCAAAAATAGAATTGCATTCAAAAATTGTATTCGTGCTGTAAGGGTTCCAGAATGCTTGTCGTATGGATGCTAGCTCCAACACCCCTGTACAGAATGATAGTCGACTGCGCACGAGAGATGATGTTTGTGTTGCTAGCGCCTATAGGCTGCGATGACCGCTTAGACAAAAATGAGTGTGGACGTGTTAACTTACCTGTCGGTAGCCCTGTGTCGCCCTCGGAACCTTGATAACTGTTGCGGTGTGACGACGGCTGCACAGCTTTGTGCGGCCTCCTCCTCAAGGAAGCTCTGATGAGCGCATCATCGCCTCCTCCACTATGAACTGATGCCGTAGAGAGCCTTCTCACAAAATTGCTTTCACTAGTAAGTCTTGACGAATCTAAACTAGGAATGGAGCTACTACTATTATGATTTTCAGATTTCTTCAGAAGTCTTTCATCGAGTCTTCTACTGAAGCTGGAATCAGAACTATGGCGCGGTGATTCTGCATTGATGTTGGACGACCCTTGGTCGTGGTCAGAAATTTTTGATACCTTGTCCAAGTCTTGGCTGCCGGGGTCTGATTCGCCGGACTCGGAACCTGCAAGCGTCAGCTGCGATTTGGAGCGACCGGCGTCTTCGATCCTTTTATTATTCCTGGTAGGTACTTTGTTGATCAAATCAGTGCCCGCTTTGCGAACTCTCTTAACAAAAGACGCTCCAAAACCCCGACGTTTAGTTGTACAATTGTCTAACTTTTTGTAATGCTCCATTATCTTCTCTTCTAGCTTTTCTTTCTGTCGACATAGAGCGTTTACTTTATCTGCGAACATCTTTTCTTCTTCGTGATAATGTTGCTTATCTTTCAGAGAGTGAGCAAGCAGTTCATGATACTGGGTTAGCAACTGCGAGACGTGGTCCATCAAAGAACGCCTGTCAGCATCTAAGCTCTTATTCATCTGAATCAACATTTCACAGTGCTGATTTGTTTTGTTTATTTCCAGCTCCATACCTGTTATTATTTCGACTTTCGTATTGATTTCTCCAGTAATCTCAGTATTTCTCAGTTTAAGTTGGGTAACTTCGGATCTAAGGTTACGATATTCTTCTTGCATATTTCTATATTCATTTTTAAGTCTGTCACTAGCCGTAAATAGGTTCCTGAAATCGTCTTTCAATTTTGAATGTTCAGCTCTAAGATTGGTCAGGTTTCTGGATTCAATTTTCAAGTTTTCTCTTTCTAATTCGAACTCCGATATTTTTTTCTCAAAATTGGCGACGTTTTCTTTCAACTCTCTATTTTCTATTTTCAAATCTCTTATTGTAACTTTAACTGGTTCTCGTTCACTGAGCAAAATTTCATATTCTGTATTCAACTGCTCGTGCAGAGTTTGCAAGGCTACTTGGTCTCTCAACAGGTTGTCTTGCTTATCTTTCAATACCTCTAGCTGCTTGCTGATTTCTTCTTTTTCAGCTGCTAATTGACTATTAGCCAGTTGTAATGTCATCTGTTGTGATATAAGCGAACCATTTTGTGAATTCAATGTTGCTACATTTACCTGTAATTTTGCATTCTCTGCTTGACAGTTCTCTAAAGATGTTTGTAAAGCTTGTAGATCGGCAGTGAGTTGCTCAATTTGCGGGTTCAGAGAATTTTCGTTTTCGCTTAAATTATCTTCTTTGTGATTACAATTACACGGCACTAACTTCATGAGGTTAGCTTTTGCAGCGATATCAGATATTAATACTTCATGATCTGCATTGGTTATTATTCTTTCTAATAAATCTTCAACATTTATTTCTTTGTTAATAATATCAGTTGCGTTTATTCCTAGTTTATCCATGCAGTTTCTCAATTTGTCGAAATTAACCTTTTCACAAATTAAATCTTTCTGTAAGGTCTGAATAGTTTCAGAATCTATTTTCTTCTGTGACTTCAACTCTTGAGTTTTTTGTTCTAGATCTTGCAATCGGGTGCTAAGGTTGTGACTTATTTCTAATTCCCTTGCAAGCCTTTCCATTTCCTTCTTCTTCAGTTCAATCTCTGTCGATAATTTGTCGATGGACACATCTTTCTCCTCTACTGCTTCTCTCAATTTATTAACCTCACGTTGTAGGTTATGTGTATCTCTTTCACTGTAAGTTAACTTGGTTTTGAGTTCTTCTACGCATATAATAAGACCTGTTACCTTATCAGCTTCAGGTTTAACAATGTTTAATTCTTTTGTTCTTGAATCAAGTGTTTTCTCTAAGTCATCTGCCCTCCTTTGTATAGAATCACACAACATTTGAATTCTTTGTTTGTCTTTTGTCAGTGACTCTAAGTGCCTTTCGAAATCCTGTAATTTGTTCTTTTCTGAATCTCTGTCTATTGCTTGTCTGTCTATAAAAACTTTTTGGCTGTCCATTGAATCTTGCAACTTTCTGTTTTCTTCTAAAGCATTCTTAAATACCTCTTCAAGCTCTGAATTCTGTTGCATTACCCTGTTACAGTTTTCCTGTAGTTGTTCACATTTCAATGTCATTCTTTTCTTTTCTTTTTCTAATTCTAATATTTTATCACTACTTTCTAATAATGACTGTTCTCTTAAAGTGTCAATTGTCGACAGAAGCCTCTTATTTTCAAGCTCTAGTTTCAGAGCTCTCGCCTGCGCATTGCTGGTTAGTTGTTCTGATAAACTATTTTCTCCGGACTCTAGTGTACTCTCGCATTCGTTGTCAGTATCTAAATTACTATTATTGCTTTCACTCAGCACTGATTTAGTAATATATTGTAGGTGGTTATTTTCTTCTATGAGCTCCTGGATTTTTTGTTGATCAGCATCCCTTTCCTATAAAAACATTCGGAGATTAGTCGGAACAAACCGATCATGTTTTTATTATCAGAATCTATAGTTTACATGACTACAAAAAAAAATTATATATATATTTCCCATCTCACAAGAATCCCTCAGATCTCTTCAGGAATTCATGTGAGAAGTTTAGGCAGAAATTTAACAATTCCTCTTTTCGTTGTACCTAAGAGATAATTTGACTCACCAGAGCAATGTCATTAGCTTCTCTCTTCAACTTGATCATAGCAGCTTCTAAACTCAAACATTGATCTGCCCTTTTCCTTGCCCTTTGTAGTTGTTCCTCCAATGCATCTCTAGTTTCCATTAAAGCTTTATTGTCTTCACGTAATTCGGACACTCGAGTCTTATAGTACTCCGCGTCGGCTAGACGGTCGCGGTATCGTTGTATCTCTTGTTCCAACCTACGATATTAAAACGACATTTATACATTTATTTTTAGTTAAAATAACTATGCAGTGCCCGCGTATTCGCCTGTGTAGGATTCGTACTTCGAGAAGTCTGTTCATCAGATGATGAATCAATATATTTTTAACATATGAAATTACTGATTTCCCATACAAAATTACACCCCACTAATTTTATTTTGACGCAAAACGTAACCTTTTCCAACGTAGGACCATATTTTATACCAAAATGTATCAAAGTCGTAGCGCACAGAGTTCCTACCACATTAATAATGTTGTGTTGTTTGATTTGTATTGTTATTGGTTTGATTGGTTAATTATTTCTCACACATTTACCTATCACAACGTTCGGCTTTCTCTCTAAGCGCATCAACTTCATCTCTGTAGCCAGCTGCTTTCCTAGCCTCATTGAACCACTCCTGACTATCCGCCCGCAGTTTAGCAAACACCAGTTTCGTGTGTTCTAGTTCTTCTCTACATTCGGACAACTGCTCTGATTTTTCTTCCCTGAAATTGACAAATACAATAAATATACTACATAGTAAATATATTAATAATTGGATTGTACCGTCATTTTCTATATGTATACATGGAACATATGTGTAACCAAATGGATTATTCTGATATTATAATGCGCTAGGTGATTTTTAACTATGCCATGTTATTTCAGAATAGTTCATTTGGTGGTACTAATGTACATATGTATATACAAATTGAGATTGTTTACTCACAGTTCTTGTCTTTGCTTCCGCAATCTAGCCTTCCAATCTGCCAGTTCAACAGCCAAATGTTGACTTTCACCATTATTCTGGTTAATGTTTTGTGTTGAGCGATTCTTTCCATTTTTATCATTTTCAGTCTCTGATAAGCCTTCGTTCAGAACTAACGAAGCCCATTTTTGTAAATATTGATCACGCTCTTTAGCCAGTCGCCGCATGTGGTTGAACAATGTGGGTGATTGGAACAGGTCTATAGCATCTGGGGTCAACACCACTGTCTGCATATCGGTTACCTGTTTATGTAACAGTTTATATATGTACTAGCTGTTCAACGCAGCTTCGTTTAGAAGAAAGAAATATATATGTCGTGCCTGTCTCTAATTTTTGCGAGACACATTCGATTTATATAAATATAAAAATAATATTTGTGTATATATTAATTTAGCCTTTAATATACTTGTTAATTGAATTGCGAGAGGTGGAAATGTTCAGAAATAAATGTCAAGTTGACTCTGCAGTCTGGTAATCAGCATTCAGTTTTATCATTGATAAAACGTTATTTGTATCTTATGAAGGTAAGGAAGCCTCTTTTGTATAGGTAACCGGTATAGGTTTCAAATTTAAGGACCACCCACACTTCATTAGAATAAGGCTAGTCTAATACATCTTGAATTCTAGATATACTTATACTTTGACTCCACACAAATTGACCTAGTACTTTGTAGTAACTAGACAATGATTATATTTACTTATAATAATAAAATTATATATCCTCACGCCTTCCCACAAGGGTCCCCGAAGGGGTAGGCAGAGGTGTATAGGTAATACCCACACACCCACTTTCCGCCAGAGGTATATTAGGTGCCAACGTGGCAGATGGCGAGTCCATCGCCGTTACTCCAGCACGACTATACATACGCCTTTGAATTTCTTCTCAGACGTATGCAGGTTTCCTCTCGATGTTTTCCTTCACCGTTCAGCTCGTGGTGTGACTAATCACTGTACTTAAGTTCAGAAAAACACATTGGTACAGTCGGGATTCGAACTTGCGACCTTTGCATCGCAGGCAACTGCTCGAACCACTCGGCCACCACGGCTCTCAATATTTACTTATATAGATACATAGATAATATATGTAAATACATAGTACAGTACTAGACCAGAGGGCCATCAAATATGGCTTATTTTTTGTTTAAAGTAGGTAGATTTAAGTGAAACATTTTAAATGTTTTTACAAAGTGGTTGAGATAAAGATACTATAAAGATAGGAACATCCACTTACTACTCCATTATTATCTTGATAACAAAAAAAATGCTATGTAACATTTTATTGAGACTACGTATTCCATTAAAGTAATGAGTAAATTTTCTGTCTATTCAGTAGCAAAGAGTATGATATGATTATGAATTTGGTATTAGTGACAAAACATTGCAAATAGTACACATACATACAAATATTCCTGACTGTTTAATTTTTACTCAATTGTGTATTTGCTATTCTTTTTTTGACGACCGTCTGGTCTAGTGGTTAGAGCTCCTGACTGCGAAATTAGAGGTCGCGGGTTCGAATCCCGCTGAGGGCAGATATTTGTGTGATGAACACAAGTATTTGTGCCTTAGTCTTGGATGTCCTATGTATTTATGTATATATCTTAATATATATATTTCTTGTGTGCGTGTGTATGTGACTGAACTCCTCCTAAACGACTGGACCGATTTTGATGAAATTTTTTGTGTGTGTTCGTGGAGATTCGAGAATGGTTTAGATTTACAATTGGACCCGATAGGTGGCGCTGTGATCGTGTTTTAGGGCATTTACTTTTTTCACCCAAGCGAAGCTGGGCGGGACCACTAGTATATCTATATAAGTACATATATCGTTGTCTAGTTACCATAACACAAGCTTTGCTTAATTTGGGACTAGTTAAATTTGTGTGGAATTGTCCCAGGTATTTATTATTATTATTATTCTAAGAATTATATTTTGGTCTGCCTGATATTATAAGCAGTACCCATAATGTATACTCATACACTATTTCTTATGCCCCACCTCTTTTTAGCAGTAACCAAGGATCACATAAAGCAATCACTAAGCATCACATTGCCCATTTGGTGTAAGTACAAAGAAAAGTGTTATTACTATTTATTATTCAAGGGGTAATTTCCCTATATACCTAAGGGGTAAATTCCCTAGGTCAGGTATCCTCTCCAGTCACCAATCTAAAACTAAATCAAGTAAATTTTTATACCTGTTTTATGCACTCCACAATATTATGCTGTAGTTCCACATCAAGCTCTTTGATCTGCGTGATGAAGAGTTCCTTGTTGGGACACTGAACAGCTGCACCAAGGAGCAGGAGAACTAAGAGTTTCATATTCTCTAAGCCTTCTCTGGACTCTGGTTCCTTACCTAGCTGTATACATTCTGGAACTACTAAAAGAGTCATACCCAACTCTTCCTCATATAGACTCTTTACATTTTTTATGATGGCATCAAAATTCTTAACCCTGCCAAGTATTAAGGCTTGGTCTTCTAATCCAGCAAGCTTTGTGATGTGGTGGGAAGGCTCTGGGTCTATCTGCAGATAGATTTGATGTAGGACATCTCCACTGAACAGTGATGTATACTCTGACACAATGTCTGGGTTTGGAAGACATGATTTTAGCTGAAAATAAAGTAAACAAGACATCTTACTCAAAGTATAAACTTCTCAAGGGATAACTTTTCATGTAAATTACCATTTATAACAAACAAAATGTTATTGTGCATGTTGCCTCTATTTCTTGCTATTATTATATTCTGGGCATAGCCAAATAGTGTGTAAAAAAGTGTAGAGTGTATTGTGAAGTGTTAAAGCCTTCTATTTAAGAAGGCCTCTTGACCTGACCTCTTATACTTTTTATGTATTAACAAAATATATTTATATATACTAAAAAAAGAAACTAAGGCAGTAGGCAGGATTGTAACTACACCCAAACTGATTATCATACAAAATAGTAATCATATTGAGCTATGTAGATGGCCATCTTTCAAAGACAGCTTCTTTTAGAGAATTTCTTGCTCATTGTTTACAGAGCTTGTAAACAGAATACACTTAGCTAACATCATATGGGACATGACCAGAGCTAAAGTGTATTATCACACTTTATGATATATCACAAAATAAATATTTTATTCAAACTTTTTAGGTAAGTTACACATATTTCTTATCCCTTTATCAAGACAAACAGTCTTAAAGAAATATTTAATCACAAGAGTAAAGAATGTGTGTATATACAAAGACTAGAATGGAAGAAAGTAATGGAAACTGGTAAAGTAATTTTACACAATGGATAGAATAATCCATGGGAAACAGTACTCTGTAGTAAATAACACATTGAATGCAGCAGTTATTCTCTATTACAATAACAGAAGCATGCATTGGCCCAGTTCATATTCCAATTTATTTTAAATTTCTGTGTTAAGTTGATAGCATGTTAAAGGTCAACCAACTAGAGATAGAGATACATATCGGTATTTATAGAACATATTTTATATGATGGCAGATAGCCTGGGACATGGGTGTATAGACATTTTTAAGTATACAAAACATTTTTTTGTTTGTCCAAATTAAGTACATAAAAATATACTTATATTAAAGAATTAGGCAACATTTGGCAGCCTTATCAACAGATTGTCCAACAAAGTAATTGTGTGATTTGTTGTGAAATATACTTGGTCAGTCAAGTATGACCAATATAGAAGGTGAAAAACGTGATTGTCACTAATCAACAACAATCTAACCCAATAATAACACAAAGCCTCCCACAAAAATATGATTACATATACATTATACAGAAAGACACATTAGCAATTCATGTATTGCTCTCACGTTCCAATATTACGCACAAAGCTACAAATAAGACGAGTACCATCAGAAGATCGATGTTCACTCACCCACGAAACTAGAGGTCCATTTACGAAGTCGTCGATGTCAGTAGTAGACGCGGCCATACTTGCCGAGTGTTAGGATGAACGAAATTTACTTCGCTGAGCTTGTTCGGCACGCATGGCACCGAACCTAAACTCAATTTTATTAAAAGTAAGATATTCACTTAACATCTGCAATGTAATTCAAAGAATACGCAACTAACCACCACCACTATATTCGCAAAGTAACAACTTAATCGAAGTGAGTGAAGTGAAGACAGTTTTGACTTGACTTGACTGACTGATTTTCGTTGACAGATGTGACAACAAAGTGACACTGATTTATTTTATGATCTGATCCTGTTTGCACAGAATTGCAGTAAGAGAAACTCCGATAGAATCCCATTGAATTCGATGAAACTAAATTTAGTTTAGTATTCATTACATTCATTACAGTACATACAAATCATCGCGCCGAGTCTCTCACTGGGTAGGCAGAGAGAGTTCAGAGATCTACTCTCTGAACTCTCTCTGTGCCAGTTCTCTCTAGACTTACATACATACCTCTTTCGCTAGATTCACATTCATTAGTCGCTTCATACATACATACATAAATACATACATGCTCGCTGTTTTCGAGTACTCTTGACGTTCCCATCCTAGTGTCTGATCAAAGGAACATTTTCAAGATGCGACTGATGAACCATTATCCACACCATGAATAGTTTATAAGAAAAAAAAAATTATATGAAAAAACAAATGTGTGATGCGGGCCGGGCTGTAATAGAGTGCAGACTGCAGATTAATTAAGTACATTATTTTTATTATTTAAAATTATTATTATTATAATAAAATTATCATATTTAATATATCTTTCTTTATGTTTTGTGTGAAAAGTGAGAGATAGTTTTAGATAGCAGTAATCATTAAAAAAAATATGTTGTTGAATTCCAAATATGTTTAAATCTTTATAGTATTTCTGACTTTTCAGTTACCCCTGTGATTTATCAGTCCCAAATTTGAAAATAATATTTTAAGCTTAGATCTTATAGAATTTAAGGGATTATAAAAATCAAATATTGCATTCATTTCCAAGCCATGTTTAATAAACCTGTAAACAAAGTGAAATTTCAAGATCCTCAACTAGATGACTATGTTCTCGAGGTATGAGAATTACTATTATAGTTTTACATAACATGAATTTAAGATCAAAGATATAAATATATAAAGATAAAAGATAATTTAACTTAATTTAATTTATTGCAGAATTCAGTTTTAAAAAGTAAATTGCAGAGTAAAATAGATGCTTTGTCTATCATGAATAAACAATTAGACAAGTGTAGCATGGAGAGAGATAAATTTAAAGTATTAGTTGAACAAATGAAATGTAAGAAACCTATTCCATCGAAGAGCCAAGAAAGCAATGGCAGCATATATAGGTTTACTCCAAGCAATACCATTAGTGGAGGAGAAATGTTTGCAAAAACCTGTGATCATAACACTATGCTTAAACTTGAGGTAATAGTAATGAATGCTAATTAGCACTTCAATTTCTTATTTAATTCCAGTGTAATTTCATATTACTCAAAAACATTAATGTTTTCAGATAGAGTTGCTGCAAAGCAAGTTGGAAGAAGCTACAGGGGATATTGTTGCGCTCAGGAAACAGCTGCAAAAGAGAGAAACAATTTTGGAATCTGAAAATGAAAAAGAATGCAACACACACTCAAAAGATTATGAACAACTTGTACAATCACTTGAAAAGATTCAAAAGAAGGTAAGCTTTCTAGACTGTGTTTACTGTATGATTTCATGCAAAATTTCTATGCCTTATAATAATTTCAGTATCAGCAAATTCAATTAGACTACCGGGCAACCTTGGATGAAAAAGAGGAACTGGTCTCGGACAGGGATTACTACAAGAATAAAGTCCAAAGGCTGAATCATCAGATAAGCTATATTCTATCCAAAAGGACCAAAGCTCCACAGTCTGATATGGATACTGAACCTCCAAAGCCTATAGTGGATATAGATGCTTTGGTGACTGAAAATAAATACCTCCATGAAAGAATTACCCAGCTGCAAATAGAGAAAGAAATTATTAAACGAACATTAAACAAATATAAGGTACTTCACATTATTCATGAACCTACTACCATATATATTTTATAGGAAAAATTATATCACATTTATTTTCAGACTCTCCTTGACAACAGGAATAAAAATTACTCTTCACAGCTTAAAAAAGGGTTTATGGATGTTATGACCCAAAGCCAAGGTAAAAAAGAAATTTTGTTTAAAAGGTTTGGTTTTATATATCATGATAATTTAATCTTTAAATTGTAAAATTCGCCTGCAGCTAGAGAATTTATAGAAAACAATATGAAAGGCTCAAAGCAAAGTTCAATGGCTGAAATTAAATCCCTTTGCTTGGGATTATTTGAAGCTTTGAATGACAAATCTATAGCTCTTCAACACCAGAGGAAGACGAATCAGTATGTACCCATTTTTGTTGTACATAAATTCATGAGATACCTCTTATCTCATTTCCTGCACTATAGGCACAGATTTCATTGAAGTATGCAAATAGCTTTCGCAAACATGTAGTACTTTTTTCTATTCAGGATCTTGGCCAGCAGAATAACGGAACTGGAGAAGACTTTAGAGAGCTGGTGCAATGGTAACAAATACATACCAATATTCCCATCTCAAATGTTACTTGATGAATCTTTTCCTGATGCTTGTTCCGGGAACACCAGTGACACCAGAGAAAAGTTTGTTGCCAAGTCACAAGCTAAGGAAAACACGTTAAAATATTCTGACAGTGATGACGAAAAAGACAATTATGATACATCTAATGATAGTAGTGGCGAGTTTGTGGAGAATCGTAATATTACAAAGACGGTACTTCCTCGAGAACTAGAAGACCTAGTGAATGAAGCACTTGCAGAGTTGAAACCAGCCAGTGAATTTAAATGAATTACGTTGGCTTCAGATGCGATTTAGGAGTTTGTAATTGATTTGTGATATGTTACCAAAGATACATTCCTGTTTATAATAATTTTCTAGTCCATGTATTGAAATCTAGTCTAATTTATTATTATTATTGAATGCATATATGAATGTTATTTAGTTTAAATGATGATCAACTACTGTTTTTATAGGTTATAGTCATTAAAATACATTTATGATACACAAAAATAATTTATTTATTATCATGTCTAATGGTATCCATTTTTTTACAATAATTATTGATTATATATATATTAATTTAGATTAGATACTAAATATATTTTTAACAATAAATTAGAAACGTTATATTGCTCATATATGTATTATAAATCTATAATCCATTCATAAATACATTAAAAGTAACTAGAAGGGGTGACAAAAGCATGCAATGAAATTGAAAGTACCATCAATACATTCAGTCTTTGGTAATGTAAAAAATATTGTATTATATTGGAACAATTCAAGTTGTCTCAATAGTTTGCATGCAGCAAATACATAGACTGATATGGTTACGCATATAGAATCATGTAAAGCCTACACTAATCACACTCAAATGTACTAAAACTACTTGTATGAGCGCGCACATGTGCTGTCAACCAGTAAATTGCTTTATTAATTTTACATACATACATATACTCACACCTCTTTCCCGTAGGGATAGGCAGAGACCACTTATTTCCACTTGCTACGATCCTTACATACTTCTTTCGCTTCATCCACTTTCATTATTCTCTTCATACATGCTCTTCGGTTTAGGGTACTCTTGACCTGGCCTTTTTTCAAGACGTCCCTAATTTGGTCTAGAAACGTCCGCCTAGGTCTACCCCTTCCAACACTTTCAACCACACTCGCCTTATACACTCTTTTCGTCAATCGTTCTTCATTCATTCTCTTGACATGGCCAAACCATCTCAGCATCTTTCTCAATTTTTGTCACTACATCTTTCAGACCACAACATTTCCTTATCTCACTATTTCTTATCCTGTCACTCAGTTTAATTCCTATCATACTTCTTAACGCTCTCATCTCAACTGCATTTTATTCGGCTTTCATGTTTCTTCTGCCATGCCCAACTTTCACTTCCGTACATTAATTTTACAAGTATATTTATTGCTATTGACTGCTCAATAAAGTTATACATAAATACAAAGAGACGCATCAGCAGTTGCTATAAGTTATGATATATCATCATGGCGGCATCATGGCTTCAATGTTTTTGTTACAACTTAATATAATTTTTTCATTATTGGTCTGCACATGCAAGGTAATCTATTTTAAGATCGAAATTAGATGTTGAATTTGGAATGTTTTAAATTTGATTGTTTTCTTGTATTGATTCTTGTATTGATTGTAGCTTGTAACATAAAAAATTATTGTACACTAAAGTAATATGTTTAAAACCTCTTCATACCAAAACGTGATATGTTGGACGTTTGCGTCAGAAATTATGTTAGGAGGGTCACTATAGTGCATCTCATTCGTCCGTTGGGAGAAGTGCTTCGTGAAGCAGGTCGGCTTGTGCGAATCGAATGGGTTCATTCCGGGGCAGGGCAGTGAAGAGCGGCGTCGGTATGGTGATGTAGCGCAGCGGCGTGGCTACGACGGCGTGCGGCCAGCAGCAGACGCGAGAGCAGGGGCCTATGCGGCCTCTCGGAGTAGCGTTCGTAGGCCTCCAATCCTTCTTGCAGTTTCAGGATCAAACTATCATAGTTCTTACGAACCACTTCCAATATCTAGAAATGCAAAGTTAGTTATAAGATATTTTTAATTAGTTATATCTTTACGCCTTCCCTAAAGATTCCCCGAAGGGATAAGCAGAGGTGTATAGTTAGTACCCACACCCACTTTTCAAACAATACACATACATTGAACGCATCATAATCTAGTTATAACTAATCTGTTTGGAGAAGACTAGGTACCTGATCTTCGGTGGGCGTAGACAAGCTCTGCGAGGTGAGCCAAGTCTCAATTTTGGGGGAGAAATGTTGGATAATAGCGCGCACGTTCACTAAGCAATTGGCTAAGCGCAAGGCCTCTGCTTTGAATTCACCGTCGCCGGTTGAATACCGTAACGCTGCAAGGAGGACGAATATTAAGTAACTGCCTCGAAGTTAATCATAAAAGAATTCTTAGCTAAGAGTGCGTAGTGACTCACCCATATAGAACAAGTTATCAAACACCTGGTGCATTCTGATCAGTTCGTAATACAACTGATCGTAGGACGCTGGCGTAGGCAGGAATGTGTCGCCGAACGTTATGAATAGATTGAAGATGTTCACAACCTGAGATATAAATGTTCACATTAGTATGCTCGCTTACGCACATTGTATACAAAATGATTATACAAGATAATTGAATATACGAGATGGTGAGTCGTCACCATCGTCACTTATCGTCGGATAAGGCGGGCTGTCGATGTGTAAAAAAGTTATTAATCATATGACCTATCGGGTCCTCTCGTCCTTGAAATCGACTGGACTTTAGAATAAAATAAAATAAGGGTATAAATATATATGAAAGTTGCGGTGCCGGCGTAGTTTTACATTGATGAGCGCCGAGCAATATTAGAGCTGAGAGTGGTAGTCTGTGCTGGATGAGGTCAGCACGGGGCTTGTAGCAAATTCTATCAAGAGGCTTTCGGAAGTTTATTCGTTGAATAAAACAAATGAACTTCGATATAAATAGACTCTTCACTGTGGTGCGCGGGACCCGTGGCATTTGCTACGTGGCTAATCCGCCACTGGTGGTAGCTGTGGGTGTGTGACCTGGTGTGCCATGAGAAAGACGCGGTGCCTGCGCAGTAGCGCGGCCTCGTTGGCCAGCAGGAAGCGCAGCAGCGCGATGAGCGCGGCCCACAGAGGGCGCCAGTCCCGCGCCAGCCGCACTCGCGCCCGTTTCTGATAGCTGAGCAGTCGCACCACCACGCCCAGGCACACGCTGTATAGCTCGCCAGGGAACTTTTTCAGCAAGTGACACATCATGAACTCCACTAGCAGGTCTGCAACACCCGGGAAAATTAGTGCCAATATCCTACTAAATGCATAAGTTGGTGAGGACGATTATTCCTTTTTCACGTAAATACTACGGAATTGGGTGAAATGTGGCACAGAGATAAATTATAAGCTATATATTTTATTGAGGAAATAAAACCAGTAATTCTACGAAACCAAAATTTACGCGGGTGAAACCGCAGGGCACAGCTGTTCTTAGTATAATGGATGAACAGAAGTCTATTTGTTAAATATATATAATTACATGATTACACACCTATTAACGTTGAGGCCAAGGGCTGTGACGGAGGTTCCTCGAGAACTATTTTCCTATGGCGCATTGGTAGCCTATATAACTGTACCTAAAATTAGAAACAAATTATTTTTCAATATGGCGTATATATTGGCGTGATAACAAAAACGTAAGTATATTAACAATAATATCACCAAATTAATTACAACACGATTCCCTTGAAATATATTAACTGGCAAACTAACTTTTAAAACTAAATGAGCAAGAAAGTTTGATGGAATTCGATCACCGTAGTCTCGGACTGGCCGTAAACAGGCATTTGCCTGCTTGACCCTAAGCTGCGCCGGATCCCGATCCAACTTAACTCCTGGCTACCTACAGGAGTTAAGTAGGATTGGGGATTCATGCATTATAATGGCTCGTGGATTTAAAGGCTATCCGGAACCATCGGGCAAGTCCAACCTTGACAGTATCTTATATATATATATATATATGTATTACTCGCGGGATACCCCTTATGTTGAGTGGGTAACTACCAGCATTAGGGATGAACGTGAAAACACGTTCCGCCATTTGACTTACCTTATAAGTAAGATTCTGGTCGTGCATAATAGAATTAGCGAACTGTTCTTCCACAATGCAAGTCAGTGTGATGAAACATAGCATACATTTATTGATGCTTGCTTCACTTCTCGTGTCGGCCATTACTATTGAGCTGAAATGTTAAAAGGAGGAATAAAAACTAAAAATGCGAAGTAAAGTACATAATGTGAAATACTTTTACATAATTACCAATATTGAAAAAAGGTGACTAGAAGATTCGTAGGTTGCTCGTTGTCAATAGCTTGAATCTGTGTAAGGTTTGGGGGACTCTGAAACGAAAAAAAAATGGAATTATACATCGGCCTATAAAACAATTCAGCCAAGTAGGTACATACATACATTATACATATCATCACGCCGAGTCCCTAACGGGGAATGCAGAGAGTATAGAGCGCTAGTTCTCTCTAGACTTACAAGGTGTAAGTCTAGAGAGAACTAGCGCTCTATACACACTAGTGATGTAACGGATATTCGCATTCGCATTCGCGAATATTCGCGTATTTTTCAATATTCGCATTCGCAAAAACTATGCGAATATTTAGCGAATGTTTTTAATAATCAAAAAGGAAATTATTATATGCATGCATATGAAATAATATTACAATAGATAACACTTAGATATTTTTATTAAAATATACTTCTACATTCTAAATAAATTAAAGCCTCATTTATGAAAAAAGAACTTCAGAGATCTTATCAAATCTAAAATTAATCAGCCTTGTTACAACTATGTAAGGTTTGCATTCATTTAGTAGTATATTAAATTTTGATGTGTGCTTTACTCATGTTTTTATGCCACTTGGTCCCTTAAATATCAGTTAAATTTGACAAATAACATAAAACTAACCTCAAAACAAAATAAAACAAATCTTTTAGAATAAAAAGATCAGTCGAGATGCGTTCTCTTCGAAAAATGTGCGGCGTAACGATATTAGATCGAATCCGCAATGAAGAGATTCGCAAATCAACTGGCGTGAATGAGGGCGTGATTGTAAAGATGAAGAAAGGCATGTTACGTTGGTTTGGACACATAGAAAGGATGAGTGAAGAAAGATTGACGAAACAGATATACAAAGCAAAAGTGTGTGCAAGAAGAGGCAGAGGAAGGCCACGTTCCAACTACCTGGATCAAATAGATCGGACTCTCAAGGACGGGAACGTTAAGAGTACTCGAAACCGACGAGCATGTATGAAGAGACTGATGAATGTGGACGAAGCGAAAGAGGTATGTAAGTCCAGAGAGAACTGGCGCTCTATACTCTCTGCCTACCCCGTTAGGGACTTGGCGTGATGATATGTATGTATGTATCTTTTAGAATGAACTTTCTGTGACTAAATTCATTCAATTAACCAATATCGGCTCGGCTATTTATTTATTTATTTACAATTAGCACGACAACGTGGTCATTAACGCTAATGAGGGGTATAAGGGGTATAAGTGAAAAAAAAAATACATATGAGTAATAATAAATAAGGTTAATATAAATGTATTACCGAGAAGATGGCCTTCTTTCTGCGTATGCCAGACACTCATTCAAAATCACCTTCCATTCACTTGCCAGCACATCACATTCAGGATTTACACTTGAGTCCAGGAGGGCATTGAGTGCTGTCAGTGACCTCGGGATCGGAGACTGAGCGTGCGCCACTGTTCGGCAATATGGCACCGCGAACAGTTTGTGCTTTCTATTTCGGTAATAGTTTTTGGGTTAGTAGTTAGTAGTTTTTAGTTCAATTTAAACATGGTCGACACGAAACGTCAAACTTGTCAAACATTTTACGCGCGCTTTTTTTGAAATTTTAAAATATTCGCATTCGCATTCGTATTCGCGAATGTTAAAGATAAATATTCGCAATCGCATTCGCATTCGCGAATGTGAAAAATCCAGCATTCGTTACATCACTAATACACACCTCTTTCGCTTCGTCTACATTTATCAGTCTCTTCATACTGCTCGTCGGTTTCGAGTACTCTTCACGTTAGCCAAGTAACAGGGTATTTATTTAAAATCAACCGTGCATTCGCTAAAGTCCTGCTTTCGAAGGAATTATGGTTCGACAACTATTCCGGTGACGAGTCACTGAACCGTAATACACTTGGCCAATTATTCACTGCTATAATTTAGCCAGGGAAGAGAGTTAAGTAAAATCTAAATCCGATTCTTTGGTGTGTATACATCCGATACATGTTTGGTGTGTATACATCCATATGCAGTAAGAAAGAACCGGTTATTTTAATATTACAAACAGACATTCCAATTTTATTTATTTGTATAGATATGTATATAAATTTATATTTTAATTAGTGACCTGTTGTGGAGGCAGGGTTGCGGGCGGCGATGGTGGCGCGGAGGACGCGGCGGCCGAGCACGAGTGCGCCAGCGTCGTCATGAAGTTGCGGTTGAGGTGCGCCGCGCAGTATAATGCCAGCAACATGCCTTCTTCCCCACCACTGTCAATAGTATCAACTCCGTATACATACAATAATTAAGGGATTTTTCATATTTTTTATACCTACTTCAAAGAGGCAAGTAAGCATACGTCCCGTCTGATAGCAAGACGTTACCGTAGCCTATATTCGCACCCTTTGGTATAATATCACTCGCGTTCCCGACCTTTCGACGGGCAGCTGTGCTAGCAGTTAATGAAACAACTGATCTGCTATCAGACCTTCTGCAGTATAGAAGAAAGCTGTGGATTTATGTAAGCCTTGACATAACGGAACGAACACAACTCTAGCCGCAAGCAGTGCCGACTGGATGCTAGATTATATTCATGACATAAGTCTTTCAGTTAAGATTAGAGAAATATGTATTGGGAGGAATGTGATATAGTATATAGTAAATGTATAGGTACATACCTGTTTCTCTGGCCCCTAACCACGGGCTGGTCATCGCTAGTTAGGAATATACCACCCACCATACTGGTGAGCGAGGACAGCCAACTACCTCCGCCAGCTTGCATGCTGCCAAATGTCGACATCACATAGTCATTTAACGCAGCTGTTATGACCTGCCCATATCTGTAATAAAACACCAGAAATGGTACAAATTACATCACGAAATTACAATCGAGATGGAATGATTGCGGTGATTACTGATAGAGATAAAGAATATATTTTAAGAGAGGTAGGGCATAACGGGTTTTTGGATTTGGAATTGGGAGCCGCCCGACTGGGGCAGGACCTCCACCTTATAGAAGTCCGTAGTCAAATAACACAATGTTTTGTGTTGTGTTCCTATGCGGTGAATAAGGTTTCCAGTAATGAGGTCCTCATTATGCTGCCAATACAGTATAACTTTCCGAACACAGAGTCGCAACGCGCAGGAGATACTTCGGTATTGTAAGGTTCGGTATCAGGTGGGCCTTTTGCTTGTTTGCCACTCTTGTTGTATAAAAAAAATATTGGGAATAGCAGTATTACTAGAATTTCTTTTCGAAATAAAGACAATCAATAAATCCAACAATGTTAAAATTCTAAAATGTGTATTGAAGTATTGCAAATGTAATATCTGCCTACCGCCTTAGGGACTCCTTGTGATGATATACACTGACGGACTCATAAACTGCATCAACGACTTTGAAATAAATATTTTAACCAAGTATGCAAACTTTCTATACAGATTTAAATTGAAACCTCTAGATTGGTTCGTGAACTTTAAAACAGCATAGGGTCATATCCTTAAGTTTAAGTTTGTGTACTGGAAAGGATCTTAAGACTTTTTTTAAGAAAAAACAGAAATTTAAGGAAAATTGGTTTAATTAAAAAAATTGGTTTAACAATAGACACAAACTTTATGCAAGGGTTTATTAATGTTTCAATAAGGTGTATTACCTCCACGTGCACTTATTACGGATTCTAATCGGTTCCGCAGATTTTATTAGGGTTATTAAAAGATCTTGCGGAATATTGTCCCATTTTCTGAAAGTGCTGTTCTTAGTGCTGCCACTGTCGTGGGCAAAGGGTTTCTCGCATATATAGCTCTTTTTAAATTGTCCCAAACATGCTCAATGGGATTAAGATCTGGGCTGCGTGCTGGCCAATTCATTGTACGTATCCCGACCTCTTCGCAATATTGTCGAACTTGTGCAGCAGCGTGCGGCCGGGCATTATCCTGCATTAAAGTAAAATTTTCGCCTATCGCTAACCCCATATAAGGCACCACGTGATCTTCTAAGATCTCTGTTATGTAGCGATGTGCAGTCAAACCCCTTCTATTACCGTTTTGACGGACCATGTCTACACAACACAACATGTCATGAACACAAGTTCTGTTCGCCCGTTCATCGATATGCCACCCCAGACCACACACGAACCGCCTCCAAAAGGAACACGCTCCTCAATGCAACTTTGAGCATATCGCTTCCCACGTCGACAATAGACTCTTCTGTGACCATCTGCACCATATAAACATGTCCTACACTCGTTCGTGAACAATACAGAGGCCCATTGCTCTTCTGTCCAATTCAGGTGATCACGCGCAAATCTTAAGCGAGCTTGTCTGTGAGTTACAGACAACTTTGGACCATTTGCTGGTCTAAAAGGGGTGATATCCGCTTCCTTTAACCTTCTTCTTATTGTTCGTGCACTCACGTTTACTCCACGCACTTCATTAAGCTCTGTTTTGATGTTAACTGACGTGAGGAAACGATTTCGCAGGGAAGTTGTAACAATAAATCGGTCATCACGACCGGTGGTCGCTCGATTCCTGCCTGTACCACGTCTCCTTCTGTAAGAACCTGTCTCCACAAACCTTCTGTATATTCTAGAAACCATAGACTGGTTTAAATTTAAATTTCTACCAATTGTTCGTTGATCCAAGCCCTCCCGCACCAATGCTACAATTTGAGCCGCTTGTTCATATGAATTATCCATATTATGGTTCAAAAACTCTCAATGAGTTAAAAAAAATAACCCAACAATTCTGCTGGGAACAATAATTCAATTGACAAAAGAATAAAAAATCTATGAGAATCAATTTAAAACTTGTAATTTTCTTTTCCCAGCTATACTCATTAGTTTTACTGCAGTTCTATTTTATTATTATTTAATTATATTAATTTCTTTTTTTTTTGAGATTGAGAGCCAGTCTCTCCATATGTATATAATTTAATCTAAAAAGTTTGCATACTTATTAAAAAAAACAATTCAAAGTAATCCTGAACTTTGATGCAGTTTATGAGTCCCTCAGTTTATATTAATAATTAATGCTGTTAGATAAAAATGCTGTGAAAACCATGAAAGGTGATAATTTAACACGAATAATTAAATTGTACTTGAGTTTGTTTTCAAAACTAAAATTTTATCATTGTTACTGATAGTATCAGCTATATATAAGTGGATGATAATATCAGAAGATTGTATCTACAAAAATCATATCTATTTAGCACATGTACAAATCAAATAAGTATGTGTTACAAACCCATTTAATGCCAGCTCATCATCCAGAATTGACAGTTTGACCACATAGGGATTAGCAGATTCTTGTTTCTTGTAATTTACCAGAAACATTAACAGCATCACCACATCATAGCCTGAAAGTTATCCAAACATATTGTAATTTTAATTCATACATACATAGTTGCAGCCTGTGGAGTAAATTGGTTCAGTTAGCGTTGACTTTTCCCAAACAAACTTCGACATCCCATATTTTTCTCTTTAGCAATAGAAGAAAAATTTTCTAAATAAAATCTACATACCAAATTTAACTAAAACAAGACAGACATTTGCATTTAAATACAATTATTATGAATAAAATTAATTCATACATTAGTTTAACTTCACACATGCCTTCCCACAAGGGTTCCACTGAAGTTATATTATAGGTACCAATGTGACAGATGGGGAGTCCATCGCCATTACTCATTATACTCATTACACATTTATACACATATCTTTTACAATTTTAACATATGGAGGTTTCCTCTCAACATTTTCCTTCATGATAAAGCTTCTGGTGTGACTAATCACTGTACTTACATTCAGAAAACTCATTGGAACAGTTGGCATTCATACTTGCACTATGCGTTGCAGGTAACCTCTCAAACCACTCACCATGGCTTATATGCATTAGTTTGATGCGGCTTATTAGTTTATACATATAAACAAGACAATTTGTAATAGAAACCTTCAAAGGATTTAATAGCTGCGCATTGTAGCTGTATTTGTATGGGAGATTTTGCCTACAAAAGCAACCTAAGTAGGAATTAAACAGCTTATGAACAATATTACCATGTTGCTGCCTTTCAGTAGATGTACACAAAAGTTGTATAAGAGGTTCAAATAATGAATTTTGCATAAAGTATTCAACAAGGGGATTCTCGTCAATATCATCTATGCCTGTGGCTATGACTAGCAAGAGTTTCAAAACCATTGATTTCAAACTGTCTGGCACATCACCTGAAATAATAAAGATTTAAATATCAGTATATGTTGCATTGGGTTATATTTAGGGTGGGAGAGGCAAGTTAAAGAAATAACATAGTAATATAGGATATATATATATTTCTCTCTAGAGATAGCTAGAGATATTAACAGATATTATAAATTATGTTTAGTTAAACATTTCCAAATACCTACCAGATAAAATAATGCTACATTGCTCAAAAAGTTTCTGCATCTTGCTATCTGCTTTATCAGTGCCAATCAGAATGGTTTTAATATTTAGAATAGGATCTTGTCCAACCCTTTGGTACATCGTTATCAGGAGTGCACTGAGAGTCTGGAGTGCATACACCAATCTGTGGGAGTATTAAAAAAGTTTTAAAAATATTCAAACAATACCTAAACTACTAGAAGTATGCTATATTTCATATTATACAGCATATTTCTGGTATGTTTACTTTCTTATATATTATTTAAATTTGGAATGGTGATGCAAACATTATGATAAATTACCTTATGTGGTGTTCCTGGCCAAGCATATCTATGCACTGAGCTGCCAGCATGTTCATACTGTCTCTCATGTTCATTAACTGCTCCGCCGACAACTTTTGTATCTCAGCTTCTAATTGTGGAATCTTTGGCTTCAGGAGAAAGAATTCATCCCAAAATGTAGGGTTATCGGTGGTCAAATCTTCGCCTTTAAAAAAGGACTCGTAAATCTGCACTACTTTCTCTTTCAAATGCCTTTTAGATCCAGAACCACTTCTTTTTCTTGTAGCCATAATTATAAGATTATGGCTATTATTTACTCAAAATATGCCCACGTACGCTGTCGAGCTTAAAGTCAACAACATAACATTTGTAAGTACATCTACTACAACTATATTGTAGAATTTAGGTCTGTCTAACTTCTGTGACGTACATAGATCTGTATAGCTAAAAGAAATACATTTTGTTATATTCACGTTATTACAACTTTTAAATACGTAAATATTTAAAACTAGAACGCACTCAAGGAAATGCAAATTAAATTTTATTTTAAAGCTTTGCATGTATTCCGAATAATTGTATTAAAGAAGGATTTAACCATAGAATAAATTTTATTTTTTAAATAAATGTACCCGTTCTAGTAAAGATCTGTGGTAGGTATTTGATAATATAATATTGAACACTAAGTAGATTTCGAAACAGAATATTTATATAAAATAAAATGGTATAACTTTAAGTAGAATAGTCGTGCTTGAGTAGCGGCGATGGACTCGCCATCTGTCACGTTGGTCTTGGCACCTAAAATATATATCTGGCGGTAAGAGGATACACCCTGGGTGTATCCTCGTAGTCTTTTGCCCCTTCGTCCCACCTCTCACATAGTTAGTACATACCTACCTAACTAAGGGCAGTCTGCGCCGAATATATTCCTGAAATTGCATTAGTTCTTTTTAACCGACGTAAAAATTGGGTCTCAGAGTCACAGAATGATGATATGGATATTGAAAGGGAACGCAGGGCGCTTGCAGTCAGGAGTAATGTGCTGATGCGTAGATTCGCAAAGTGCACAAAGTGTAAAAAATACTTTGTTTAGGGCATACTGCCAGACATTTTATATATGCAGCCTGTGGATCAGGCATACGCAAAAGGCCTGCAGCCATAGACTACTATTAATATCCTGCAGCGCCCTGGGTATTCAATACAACAATGCGTAGAGGGCACTATTCACACTATTGGGGTTGCCACGGCACTGTAGCGCATCAGGGACGTTTGCAGAGGCGCGAGTTGATGACTTTTATGGTTGATGGGCCTATTTTGAGATAGTGGACTGCGAGGCACGATGTTGCCGCATAAGTTCGGGTCTCAAAGTAGTAACGTATATTTTGTTTATACTATTTTTAAATACTGTGTCTTACTAAAATAGATAATAAGAATATTGTTACTAACAAATTATGGATCAATATCTAAAAAAAAAAAAAAAGTTTCTCTTAATTCGACCGCATACATAATTTTTTTGTATTGTATCGTAGCGTGTGTTCCAGAAAATTTTGCTGGCAATCACGACCATAGACTACTCTTAATATATAACGACATTAGCCTTAGTACACGCTTTTTATTAGCTTCACTTGTATGTCAGTATGTCAGTATGTAACTCTCCGTGGGTAATTAGCGCGCCTGCGGCCTTTCTTGGTTCTCGTAGCCGTTTCTCTGGCTCCCTTTTGAAAAATTTCGAACTAAAAAGTTAATAATAAATATAGTTTAAAAAAAAACTAAAAGAACACGCTTTTTTCAGAAAACTAAACTAAAAAATAAAAAATAAATTTTAATAAATTTGAATTAATAATAGTGTAAAAATTCTTAATAAATAATTTAAAAAAAGCGTGGGGTGCATGGTGTCAATAGTTCTAAATATTTTATTGATATCTGTCAATAAAATACTTATATCTATAAGAATAGAAGATTTATTATTTCGACAATATATTAAAAAGCACCCCACGCTTTTTTTAAATTATTTAGTAAGAATTTTTACACTATTTTTAATTCAAATTTATTAAAATTTATTTTTTATTTTTTAGTTTAGTTTTCTGTAAAAAGCGTGTTTTTTAGTTTATTTTTTAAACTATATATATACTGTGCTAAAGGTTCTCTACTATTTTTTGGTTAGTCTATGTTTCGAATGAAATGAAATGAAATCTCGTTCATTCTTGTTTTGTTCTCAGCGGTCTAAGTTACTATGGCGTTGTAAGCTCGGACACGCATTAAAGAAATTTAATTATTTTGATTGCCCTTACTTGCAATTTAAGTATCTAGAATGAAATCTAAAAAGCGTCATCAATCGTCTTCAGAAGATTCTGATGACTCGGATGAAAGTCTTAAGTCCAGCAGTTCGGGTAGTGTAAGTGAAGATGTGTCTGTAGTGGAACATCGCAACAAAAAGAAAAGGAAACGTGACGAATCTACGGGCTCGGAGTCTGATTCTGATGAGCAAAAGCCTTCTAAGAAGCGTAAACATAAGAAAAAAAAGAAGAAGCATGGAAAAAAGAAAAGGCGATCAGGTTCTGCCGGGTCCCATTCTGGGGAAGATCTTTCTTCCATTAGTGAAGGAGAAATTTCACCGAAGAAGAAACGGAAGCATAAGCACAAACGTAAGCGCGCTCGAAGCGTTTCTCGTGCTTCTAGTGCGAAAGGTGACTATACTACTTCTTTAAGTAACCTTTAAAAATATTGTATTTTTGTTTATTACTCTATACGCCTTTGCTATTTTGCTCATTAATTTACACTTTAACCTCTCTTCACGTGACACTAGCTGTGTTCTTCGGGTTTTCCTGCGTAAATTTTAATTTAATTCGTACATATTTTGTTGGTATAAATCCAGTTAGTGATCTTTTAATACTCTTTTGCCAAATTTCATTAAATTCTGTTTAGACATTCTGAAGTGAAAAGGGAAAGCACATACTCAGAAACTTTCTTATTTATAATATTGGTAGAATAGTAGGTTGATGGTTTAAGTTTGTTTGTGAATATAATATTGTGACCGTTTATTTTTAATATAATTAAGTCTAAAGTCAAAGTCTTCTTTGCAGAAGAAGGTCATGGTCAACGTCGACTCCATAGTGTTGTCAAAGAGCCACGGGTCTCATCTGACGAAATGAGACCTCCACGCACATATTACCAGTAAGTTATGTTAAATATCTGTTGACGTAAGGCTTACACTAGCTGAATGTACATAAAATCTATCAAATGCAATTTACTTCCAGGAAAGAGTATCGCCGCTCTGCTTCACATGAAGAGTTTGAGCGAGAGAGAGAAGTGCAGAGGTTCTATCGAGGCTCTAGCAAGGAACGCAGGCAACAGCAGGAACAGTATCAGTTTGAGCGAGAACCAAATGACAGGTAAGCCCACATTGACACAAGTCATGACAATTAAGTTGTTGGTTTAAAAGAAAAATAATTATTGAAAGCTTCCCCTGTTATGTTCTATGGATGTTAAAAGTGAAATGTGACAAATTTTATTTACTATTAAAATATGGTGTTATTTCAGATATCCACCTCACCATGAGAAATATGACAGGAGTAGAGAAAAATATGGCCAGGCTCAACATAGTCATCCTGGTGAAGATTTTGGCAGAAGGCAAAGAGATTATAATGAGTTCAAAAGGTAAATTGATAATAGACATTGTACCTAATATGTGGTGGTGGTATATAATGTGGGGATCACAGTGGAAGCGTGCACGTCGCGATTCCTGCCAGCCCAGAGGGCTGCAATTCCACTCGATGCGCATTGGCCGGACGGCTGTTAGGGCGTGCCCCCGAGGCGACGCGCACCAGTCCGTCCCCGCTGGTGCGAAAAATTCAGCACAGTGCGGCGATGGGGACCGCCACCCATCACGCGGAGTGCCTCACGGCGGGAAGTGGAGTGTGGAGTGTAGGATGGGTGTATGGAATGTAAGAGGAGGTATGGCTGATAAGATGAACGAATTGATCGATGTTATGACAGAGAGCGAGTTAGATGTTGTGTGCTTGTCTGAAACCAAGCGGAAGGGTAGTGGAGTAGACGAGCTCCCGGGCGGGAGTTTAGTGCTGTGGTCAGGAGTGGCAAACACCGAGCACGCCTGCCAGGGAGTGGGAATTCTACTATCCAGCCGCTTGGCAGAATGTATGATAAGTTATGATGCGGTGAGCCCCAGACTTATTTGGGCTCGCTTTAAAATAGGCCTTACCCGACTATTTTTAGTCGCGGTGTATGCTCCGGTGGCCTCAGCGGACACTTGCGACCTGAATAAGTTCTGGGAATGTGTGAGTAATGTTCTAGAGACGAAAGAAGGGAATGAAAAGCTGATTATTTGTGGTGATCTGAATGGATGGGTCGGGACAGCCCGTAAGGATTACGAGGCAGTACTCGGCAAGTATGGTGATAAGAGAGTGAACGAGGCAGGCAAGCTGATATTAGATGTATGCATGGAGAGAGACCTTTTTGTGGCGAACACCATGTTCGACCACAAGAGGATTCATCAGTATACATGGGAACGGAAAAATGAGCGAAGCATGATAGATCTGTTTCTAATAGATCAGCGACTCAGAACACAGGTGATGGACACCAGGGTGTATAGGGGAGCCGACCTGGGAACGGACCACTTTCTGGTTATAACTAGAATAAGAGGTCTGTTCGCGGGCTGGCGATCCCGTGCTGGGGGTCCCTGTTCTGCAGTCGCAGACCGCATCAAAAGCTGGAGGCTTCAAGATGCGGCTATTAGAGACAGATATCAAGAAAGGCTATCTGAACAGCTAGCCTGTCCCCCGAAAGATGTGTTTGAGAGTGTCGATGTTTGTTGGCAGTTCCTTAAGTCCAGCATTTTATGCGCCGCGAAAGAGGTTTGTGGCATTTCGAAAGGGCGGACAACCAAAAATGGCGATGGTTGGTGGGATGATGAAGTGAAAGAAGAAGTTAAAAAGAAGAAGGATGCAAGGCAAGACATTTTGGCTATGTCCAGCTCAAGTGAAAGTATGAAAGAAAAATATCGCCTGCAAAAAAATCGTACGAAAGAGATAATAGCTCAGAAGCGTGAGAGGTTCCAAATGACTGTAGACGAAAAACTGTCGCATAATTTCAAGGACAATGCAAAACTTTTTTGGAGAGAAGTTAAGAAGTCCAGAAATTGTGTTACAGCCAGTAGTAGGATGAATGTGATTATTTCGAAGGACAATGACATACTTACTGACAAAACTGACGTCCTCAGGCGATGGAGTGAATTCTACAAAGATATGTATGATGATGATGCCGCTGATCTACTCATAGAGCTGCCTCCAACAGAATCTGTCGAGGATCCTATAGCGGATAAAATAAATATGGGAGAGATTGTAAGTGCGATAAGAAGTCTGAAATGTGGAAAAGCTGCGGGAATGGATGGGATTACGGCTGAGATGATCAAGTACGGTGGACCAGCGGTCTGGGACGTCATCTATTTGCTATGCAATCTTTGCTGGGAAAAGGGTGATGTTCCGGACGACTGGAGGCGAGCAGTCATCGTGCCTTTCTATAAAGGAAAGGGATCACGATTGGACTGCTCCAACTACAGAGCCATCAGCTTGGTCAGCTTAGCTAGTAAAGTGTACACGAAGATCCTGACGATAAGAATGCAAGAGCGATCCGAAAGGTTTCTCTGGGAATCCCAAGGTGGATTTAGACCAGGAAGAGGATGTATGGATCAAACCTTCTCGCTTCGCGGAATCGCGGAAAAGTTTTTGGATATTAACCAAAGGGTTTTCTGCGCTTTCGTCGACTTAGAGAAGGCATTTGATAGAGTCGTACGAAAGGAACTCTGGGACGTGTTGCCTGGATATGGAGTGAGCAGTTCCCTACTGCATGCCGTGAAATCACTCTATAGTGATAGCGAGGCGTGCGTTAGGGTTAACGGTGAGATGTCACCCTGGTTTGATGTGAAGTCGGGGGTCAAACAAGGGTGTATCATGTCTGCCTGGCTGTTCATTATATATCTAGATAACTGTCTGAGAGCACTAAGAACGAACGGATGTGGAGTGAAAATGGGAAACTAAGTGGTCAACTGCCTACTATACGCCGATGACGCGGTTTTACTGGCGTCATCAGAGGGCGAACTGCAGTCACTAGTTACTATAATGAAAGAAGAATGTGAAAAGAAGGGGCTGCGCCTAAACGCTGGCAAGACTAAGGTTCTGGTATTCGAAAGAGATGAACAAGTGACCGAGTGTGCAATATCGGTAAATGGGCAAATTCTAGAGCAAGTGAATGAATTTGTATATCTTGGAAGCATGTTCACACGAGATGGAAAGTATGAAAAAGATATTGAAAGAAGGATAACTGCCGGAAATAAGGTGAATGGAGCCATGTCGGCGTTGATGGGCAGTAAAAGTCTGAGCAAGAATGCTCGAGTTGCTGTCCACAACGCGATATTGGTACCTACCTTATTGTATGGCAGCGAATCCTGGGTATGTCAGAGGAAGTATGAAAATAGCTTGAATGCAGTCGAGATGCGATCTCTTCGAAAAATGTGCGGCGTAACGATATTAGATCGAATCCGCAATGAAGAGATTCGCAAATCAACTGGCGTGAATGAGGGCGTGATTGTAAAGATGAAGAAAGGCATGTTACGTTGGTTTGGACACATAGAAAGGATGAGTGAAGAAAGATTGACGAAACAGATATACAAAGCAAAAGTGTGTGCAAGAAGAGGCAGAGGAAGGCCACGTTCCAACTACCTGGATCAAATAGATCGGACTCTCAAGGACGGGAACGTTAAGAGTACTCGAAACCGACGAGCATGTATGAAGAGACTGATGAATGTGGACGAAGCGAAAGAGGTATGTAAGTCTAGAGAGAACTGGCGCTCTATACTCTCTGCCTACCCCGTTAGGGACTTGGCGTGATGATATGTATATGTATGTATGTACCTAATATGATATTGAAACCATAACTAATGTTACACTGAAATGATAAAAATCCTTGGACAATTCTGCACATATTGAACTTGGCCCACACATATGAAACCAAGCAATGTACTATGGGAAAACAATAAGAGATATAAGAATAACATAATATTTATGACTAGATTGTCATCAACGCACAAACTGTGGTTTATACATTTAAAGCTATGATTATTCTCAAAGGAATCCCAGATTTGAGGAGCGCAGGTCACCTGATGAAGAGTTTCGTCGAAGACCAAGAGATGACTATCATTCCCGAGAAGAGCCAAGAGGTAAGCAACAAGTTTGAGTCTTGTGACACAAATGTTTATTTAAATGTATCCTCAAGCCTTCCCACAAGGGTCCCCGAAGGGGTAGGCAGAGTTGTATAGGTAGGACCCATACACCCACTTGCTGCCACAGATATGTTTTGGTGCCAACTTGACAGATGGCGAGTCCACCGCCCTTACTCATCAAGCACGACTATACAAACGCCTTTCAATTTCTTCTCAAGCGCATGCAGGATTCCTCTCGATGTTTTCTTTCATCATTCTTTCCAGCTCATGGTGTGACTCAATCTATACATATAATAAAATTGGAGTGTCTTTTTTTTGGAAATTGGAATTTTTGTCTGTCTGTCTGTTTCTTCCGGCTAATCTCTGAAACGGCTGGACCGATTTTGACGGGACTTTCACTGGCAGATAGCTGATATAAAAAGGAGTAACTTAGGCCACTTTAATTTTAGAAACTGAACAATATTTTTTTGTTAAATATCACGCGGACGAACTGACGAAGTCGCGGGCACAGCTAGTACTAATACAACAATATATTATAGGTTTCAACAGATTCAATCAATATGAGGAAAGGGGGCCTAAGCGGCGTGAGTTTGAAGATGGCAGAGACATCAGGGAAAGGTATAGTCCTTTGTCTTTAACTAATCTCAAGGATTGTACTATTTTTGGATTTATAATCCGAAAATATACAGGATGTCTCAGAAAATGGAACAGCCTTTTGTGAAAATAATGTAAAACAAACAAATGTTAGTGAGTTTATTTTTATTTTATTTGCTTCCTTTCAGTGTCCCTATCTCATATTATCATTAAGCAACTGTCCTACTTCTTTAGACATCCCGTATAGTATGTGTTAGTTGATACATGAGGTAATATCACCAGACGCGGCCCGCCTCCACCCGATCGCTTCCGCGAGAGGGAGTATCCAGACAGGAAGGAGAGGTTCCGTGAAGAGAGATTATCTGCAGAGAGGTTAGTATTCATAAAGAATTATTTATTATCTATAATTATGAATAATTGTGACTGTTTACTTTAAAAATCAATTCACCTGTGTAAAGTATTTTTGATGAATACAAATAAAACAAAGATACATACTTACATATATGTGTTTCGACGCGCAAACCAGTCAGTTGTGCCGCGACGTTAAATAACTGTATTTATTTTTACAGTGACCACTCTACAGAACAATCTTATGATCAGAACATGTTGGTGTTGCAAAGATATTTTAATATTTGTAACTTAGATGATGCTTGCAATAGGCACGTGTGAGACTGTTGATTGTTATATATTGATCTCTTGTAAGGGAACGGATAACATTTTTATGTTGATTCAAGCACAATGGAAACAATTAGAACATGATTTTAATGTAGACATCACATATAACATTTTTATGTTATGTCCAAGCTTTGGAATATACTATTATGGAAAGCAATTATGGAGGACTATTTATTTATTTATTATGGAAAGCTTACAGTATTTCATGAAAATATATTAGTCAAAATTATTATATAATATTGAATATATAATTAAATAAGAAGAGAAATTGGAAAGAACTGACAGAAAGAACTTTATTATGAAAATGAAGATGGAGCAGGTTAAACATTCATATATTAATATGTTAGAAATGAAAACGGGGATAATTGTCTTCGACGAAAACTTCAAGATGTTAATTGGTATATATACTGAGAGTTACCTTCAGAGAGGCTTATGTCCAATTACAGATAAAACAAGACTTAAGGCGAAATCTTAATAAGCTTGAAAACGATGAATATGTTAATATATGATACAAATTTGAACTTTTGCTCTGAAATTTTGAATTAGATATAAAGATCCCAGAGGAACGATTATTATGCTTGTGTTTACACCTACGAATATTTACTAACACAGAAGGCATTGGACCAAGCTGCTCCAACAAAAATAGTAATGATGTATTGAACAGGAAAATATAGATGAAACCAGTTTTGCAATGAGAGAGATAACTTTTGCTATCTATTGTATAACTAATATTGCATTGTTGGTATACACCCATACACACACACACACTACACCCAACAAAATTATGTTATGTGTTATAAATAAAGATGGGCATTAGAAAAATGCATGAAAAAGAAGATAATGCAGGAATCCAGGGATTTTTTTTTGAGATAAAATAACAAGAGTGATTAGAATGCAAAAACACATTGGATACTAGAGGATCCCTGCCGGATGAAATGTACTTACCTATGGAAGGAATGCCATAGATTGGAACCCATTAATATTAGATACTGCGGTGTCGTCGTTTACTCGTTTACATGTGAGAAATCCACGATTGGATGATAATTGTGTAGGTAGTGTCCTCTTCAAATCACCAGATAAATGAATATTATGGTAAGTGAACGATTCATAGGAGTGTCTTCGAACTGGTGTTCAATTTGATGGTTGTAATGTAATTGTGATTCAGATTATTAACATCAACTCTCCAATCAACCCACTCCACTGCCTAATTTTGTTATATTTTTCATGAATAATCATTGCCAGATTACGGTTTACCGGAATTAATTTGAATACAGTATACATATTTGACCTGAAAAATATTTTAAAAGGCTTATTTTGGTGTGTTCACTATTATGCTGTTTTAAACAAAGCTACAAGCTACATCCCTGCCTTGTGGTACGGTATACATTTAGAGTTTTTATAAAATTGTGTTATTCATTAGTTTATCGAACGCAGGACTCGGGACGTCCGTCGCGAGAGACCACCCGGCAGACCGGATAAGCCACCCCCAACATATACAAGGTTTGTGTTTACATTTAATACACTTAAAAACTTTGTATATAAAATAATCGTGATTGTACTGGAATTACTTTTAAATATTACTTTAAGATCAGAAATCTTTAGAGGGGCTGATAAAAAAAACACTAAACAATCCAGTGCTTTGTTCCTCAAGTAGATTCAATAATAAAAGATATCAAGCCGTGGTGGCCGAGTGGTTCGAGCAGTTGCCTGCGACGCAAAGGTCGCAAGTTCGAATCCCGACTGTACCATTGAGTTTTTCTGAACTGAAGTACAGTGATTAGTCACACCACGAGCTTTACGGTGAAGGAAATCATCGAGAGGAAACCTGCATACGTCTGAGAAGAAATTCAAAGTCGTATTTATAGTCGTGCTTGAGTAACGGCGATGGACTCGCCATCTGTCACGTTGGACACCGTTACTGGACCTTCTGCTGACCACGCGACCGGACAGCTATTCCATCTCGGTGGGTGCGCCGCTTGGCACATCCGACCACTGTCTGGTCCGGACGCAAGTGCCGTGCGCAAAGGCCGAAGTGCCCCGACCCCCGGGGCGGCGGCGCATGTGGCACTACAAGGCAGCAGACTGGGATGGATTGCGTGAGTTTTACGCATCGTACCCGTGGAGGCAGATCTGCTTTGCATCAGAAGATCCAGACCCCTGTGCAGCAGCCGTCGCTGAGACGATACTGGCGGGAATGGAATGCTACATTCCAAACTCGCTAGTAGCTACAGGGGTAAAGAAAAAGCCGTGGTTTAATAAGCCCTGCAAGGAAGCTAAATTATCCAAGCAAGCCTTGTATGAGGCGTGGACCACGGCTCGATCCAATCTGGACCCCAACATATCTGATGCAAAGCGGAAACTTAATGCTGCCTCGAGGCACTGTAAGCGAGCGATTGCCAGGGCGAAATTCGATTTCGTCGGCAGAATTGGTAAAAGACTCGCTAGCTACCCTTCTGGCAGCCGTGCTTTTTGGTCCCTTGCCAAGGCTGCTGAGGGAAACTTTTGCCAGTCGTCCCTGCCACCACTCCGTAAGCCGGATGGTAACTTGGCCCACAGTGCCAAAGAGAAAGCGGATCTATTGGGCTCTCTCTTTGCCTCGAACTCGACTATGGATGACGGAGGCGCCACACCGCCAACCATTCTGCGGTGTGAGAACTCTATGCCGGAGATAAGCATAACCCAACGGGAGGTCCGGCGGGAGATGCTGTCTCTGGATGTCCATAAATCGAGCGGGCCAGACGGTATTCCGGCATTGGTGCTTAAGCAGTGTGCTCCTGAACTGTGTCCTGTTTTGACGCGCCTATTCGCGCTATCCTACTCCACCCAAAAAGTCCCAACTTCGTGGAAGACCGCCCACGTGCACCCAGTGTCCAAAAAGGCATTAGCTGTTAGCTTGGATGTGGCGAAAGCGTTCGATCGGGTCTGGCATCGCGGTCTTCTATCGAAGCTTCCATCCTACGGACTGCCAGAGGGATTATGCAAATGGGTCGCCAGCTTTCTGTCCAGCAGACGCATAAGAGCCGTCGTTGACGGTAGCTGCTCCGAAAGCATGGACATTAATGCTGGCGTCCCGCAAGGCTCTGTGTTGTCCCCGACTCTGTGTTTTCTGCATATTAATGACATGCTTTCTATTGAAGGCATTCATTGTTATGCAGACGACAGCACTGGGGACACTTACTACACGGGCCGTGCTAATCTCCCTCGTTCCACTGTGGAGGAAAGTCGCGAACGACTTGTGTCTGAAATCGAGAGTACACTTCGCAGTGTCTCCGATTGGGGTCGACTAAACCTAGTCCACTTCAACCCCACTAAGACACAAGTATGCGCGTTCACCGCTAAAAAAATTCTTTTTTTTTTTCCCTCCATTCACTGTAGCTCCACAATTCCAGAACACTCCCCTGAACATCTCGGAAAGCATTAGGATCCTTGGGGTCGATATTTCTAGCGACGTTCAGTTCCGTGGTCATTTAGAGGACAAGGCTAAGCTGGCGTCGAGGAAGCTCGGTGTGCTCAACAGAGCTAAGCAGTACTTCACACCGCAACAAAGGCTGCAACTTTATAAGTCGCAAGTTCGGCCACATATGGAGTACTGCTGCCACCTGTGGGCTGGAGCCCCTGGATACCAGCTTGGGCCTTTTGACGCGGGTCAGAAACGCGCCGCTAGAATAGTCGATGATCCCATGCTCACAGGCGGCTTGGAATCACTAAGTTTGAGGAGAGACTTGACCTTCCTGTGTGTGTTCTACCGCTTGTATAATGGGGAGTGTTCTGCAGAATTGTTCGACATGATGCCCACTTCCACCTTCTACCACCGCACCTCTCGCCATCGACGGGGAATTCATCCCCATACCTTGGAACCACAAAGGTCTCGCACTGCGCGGTTCCAAAGGAGTTTCCTTCCGCGAACGCTCAGGCTGTGGAATGAGCTCCCCGTTGAGGTTTTCCCTGGAGAGTACAGCATGGAGTTCTTCAAGAAGGGTGTGAAAAGATTCCTGCAGGGTCGGCAACGCGCGAGTGGTACCCCTGGTGTTGCAAGCGTCCATAGGCGGCGGTAACCGCTTACCATCAGGCGGACCGCATGCTTGTATGCCAACCAAGTGGTATAAAAAAAAAAAAAAAAAAAACGTTGGCACCTAATATACCTCTGGCGAAAAGTGGGTGTGTGGGTTTTACCTAGACACCTCTGCCTACCCCTTCGGGGACCCTTGTGGGAAGGCGTGAGGATATATTATATATAATAACGTGATTTAATAAAAAAAACACAAACTAGAGAATATAATTATATTCACAATGTGGATTATATAAATACAATACAACGTGTACAGAGATATGCCGGCCAGATCCCGCAGTCCAGACGAGCGCTTCAAGGAGAGAGGCCGCCGGGACGCCCGCGAAGGCGGCAGGGACGAGCGACCGCGCGCCGACCGCCCGCCCAAGCCCAAGGAACGCAAGACTAGGTCAGCTTTATATTAGACATCATACATTTAAGTACGACATTATACATTTAAGTAATTGGTGTTGTCGGCGTCTTTGATGCTATGATGTAATTCCTTCCATTTGCTTCTGGCCAGTGCAATCGCTTTACATTCTCCTATGGACTATTTTTCGACTAATCTAGCAATAATAATTGTTCTTAAAGTACATGTACATATATAGTGTAAAATTGCAGCAATATTTGCCTGCCCCTTTGGAGGGCATTGTAACGATAGTGTTATGTATGCCTTTAGCAAAATAACTGATATATAATTTATGTGTCAGATTTGCCGACGCAGATGAAAACAAAGAATATAATTGGGGTAAAACAGATGTGAAGACAGAAGAAAACAAGACACAAGATAAGGAAAAACCCAATTTCGAACTCTCTGGGAAGCTCACTGAAGATACCAACACAGTGAATGGGGTGGTCATTAAATATTCCGAGCCTGATGATGCTAAGCAGCCAAAAAGGAGATGGAGGTATTTATATCAGATCGGTTTAAACATAAATGGTTTTTGGCGTATGGGATGGTAATTCATTTTTAACGGAATTCCAGGTTCTATCCATTCAAAGGTGACAAGGCTCTTCCGATTTTATACATCCACCGACAGTCGGCGTTCCTGATTGGTCGAGATAAAAAAGTTGTGGACATTGCATTGGAGCACCCGTCTATCAGCAAGCAACATGCAGCGCTGCAGTATCGCGCCACGCCTTTCACACGCCCCGACGGCTCACAAGGACGCCGTGTCAGGCCTTACATCATTGATCTAGGTGAGGGCCGATGCACAAAGCTTAAATATTATTTTTCACCACCATAGGTTGTTGAAACCACCTTGAAAAGATATCATGGACTCATCGCGCCGTAATGTTAACGGGGTAGAGAAAATACAGACCTTCGCTGAATCCATACGTCTTCACATCAGCCTTTTCTTACATCCTCGCCGCTTTCGAGTACTCTTGACGTTCTCATCTTTGACGATATTAACATTTCTTCTGGTATTGTTACAAGGGCCCTTGTGAGAAGGCCTAAATGTAATTTTTCTGTACGGTCCGATCAATATGGATGACATTTTGTGTGTACATTTAAATGGTTCCCTGGATGGTTTGAAATACAATTGTATGGTACAATTTAACCACGAATACAAGACCAGACTGCAATCGTATTGCAGGTTTATTTTAATATATTTTCAGCCAGGCAGAGCTGGGCGGGACAGCATGTTTAGGTGTAAATACATTGAAGCGGTATAAATATTTAAAAGCTGCCCACAAGACAGGCCCAGCCTAGTGTGGGGTGGGAGCCTTAGTAATTAATGATTTTACATGTTCTTTTCTCTAAACTGAATCTTGTTATGTACCATTGCTGTGAAACATGTAGCCTTTATGGCAATAAACTTATTATTATTATTATATGTACTAGACTGATATGTATCTTATGTTTAGAATCAGCGAACGGAACGTTTGTGAACAACAAGAAGGTTGATGGGCGTCGGTACGTGGAGCTGCTGGAGCGGGACGTGGTGAAGTTCGGGTTCTCGCAGCGGGAATACGTGTTGCTCCACGAGAACAGCAAGGACGACGCTCAAGACGACGACCAGGAGCCCAACGACGCGCCCGTCACCACCGACCTCGTCAAGCAAGAGAAACGCATCAAGCAGGAAATCGCCGAAGATGGAGAGTAGGCCCTTATTTTTATATTCTATTATTGACAACATATTTTTTTATGTTTAAAATTAATTTTAAGACCGTAAAAGTTTGGACAGTTTTTCAAAATTCAATACCAAGTCAAAATATAACAAAATATTAATAAATTTCATATTAACTTTTACAGCATCAATAGTTTATTGACACCGGCGTCGGATTATAAATAAGGTATAGATATATTTTTGTTGTTATATGCATATCATATGACCTCAGAAATAATTAGTGTTAACTTCTCAGTAACAATTAACATTTTGGTTATTCAATTTTTCCCCAAAGAAATGTAAACTTTCAGGAAGCTCGTGTTTAACTTATGTAGTATGTATAATATATCGTAAGTCGTAGATTACGAGCTCGTTTAGTTGAATTAATTTTAGTCTTAGGGTACTAAATACGTAGATATTGAATAAAACATTTATCTTCTACTGTAACTATTTGCTCTTTTATTTCAACTACTGTAGGGTATCTTAATAAAAACAATTAAGTATCATAATAAAGCTATTTAATTAGCAATAGCTTACAATAAATGCATTATTATGTCCACATGGAGCGTTTTATCAACGACCCTATGTCTCCCTCAGGATAGTCCACAGCTTACTGCTAATATATACAACGCATCGACTCAGTACTTTCTTATTTACAGCCTCCTACCGGTAATAAATACAGTTAAATATTTCACTTAAACAAACAGGCTATCGGTGGAATAATTTAACATAAAAGAGATTCTAATATCACAGTTCAGAATGGAGTGTTGAATACGTGTTTGTCGAGGGGGACCTGGGGACAGGAGCACGGGAGGATAGCGTCCGTCAGGTCGGCGGAGAGGGCGGCGCGCTTTGGGCGGCCGCTGCGCAGCGGAACTATGGTGGCGCTGGGCGGGCGGGCCGGCGCGCGGAGCGACCGCGTGCGAAGGGCGGCGCGCACCGGCCGCTCCCCGCCCCCCGCCACGCTGTGCCGCGCGCCCGCCGCCCTAGGCACCTCATACCCGTCGCCCAACGACCTCCCGTACATCAGCTCCAAGTATTTCGGCACCCGCTCGGGGAGCAACCGCGACGGCTCCATTTCGTGCTCGGGGAAATCTTCGTCTGCAAACATCCTAGTGTTAATACTAAATCAGCTGTCAACACGGTCTGGTTGATAGGATGCGGTGGAATGGAGTCACGAACCTAGGCAGGTGTTGTCGTTTTCGTCCAGCAGGTACGTGCGGTTGTCGACGGCATCTAAACATGCGACGCATGCAGTAAATTATGCATATTATGTTAGTCAATGTATGATGATGGGAAACAGTATATGTAGGTCATGCCTTAGTTTTATAACAGGTACAATAATCATTTCAGTTAATCTATGATGGTTATATATGGATTAGAACAGATAACGTTATTTTATATAATATTTTTCAAGTAACAAATTGTTAAGATTAGTAATTTATCAGACGTATGTACCATCTCCGAGCAGTGTGAGGTAGTGCGGCGCTGGCGTGGGCGTCGCGGTGAGAGTGATGTTGGGCGAAGTCTTGTCGCGCAGCGCCGACACCACTTCCAAGCAGCTGCGAAATGACGGCCGCGCCTCTGGATTGTAGCTCCAACACTTTTGCAGCAACTCGTATCTATAATGACAAAGTGATTTAATGTCGTACTCTCACTCCCACTCCACAACAACACAACCTTGGGGTTAATGTGTGTAGTTATACATCCTAAAAATGAATTGGAAACCGCGAGATAATAATATTCTGAGCACGAGTTCCTTCGCCACAACTGACTTCCATTTATTATGTTCGAGAACTGGTCGCCACAATTCAATCAGAGTTGGACAAATATTGAGCTGAATTAGCGACTCCTTTCAGAGCGTTTTGGTTTTTTTTAATAAGAATGTAGCCGTTATGTCGATGAAGGATTTTTTCGCTTAGGACTTACAAAACTGATGGGCAGTTCGCTGGCCTGTCGGGCGTACCTCCAGCTCGAACGTACGCTAGCACCTGGCGATTTGTACGAGCTGGGTAAGGCTGTTGCCCCAGTGAAAGTATCTGCAATTTAACCGTTGAGTAAATATTTGTACCTTGTAGGTATGTATTTATGAAAGCTTTATACAAGCGACCTTACCTCCCAGCAGAGAACACCCCAAGCCCAAACGTCTGATTGACACGAGAAGACTCCATCTACAAGACATTCCACGGCCATCCACCGCACTGGCAGCAATCCTGAAGAGCCAAATAGTCAATAGGTATACTGGTCTAGTTGATATAATAATTAAGGTAGCTAGCACGTAGTACGTGGTACGTAGTAGTACCTAAATAGGTAGGTACTTGATAGTAGGTATGTTGTAGTGTCTATTAGTCGAGCCAATTAAAACGATATAATTGAGTAGATTGTATCAGTCATCAAGTTACCTTCCCCTTCTTTTCTGTAATAATCGTTCTTATAGATATCACGTGCTAGGCCAAAGTCGCCTATTTTGACGACTCGGCCGTTGGCACGGTGTGCGACCAAACAGTTCCGACACGCGAGATCTCGATGCACGAAATGCATCTCTTCTAAGTAGCGACAGCCTTTGGTTACGTCCACGCACATGTTCAATATGTCCAGGAGAGTTAGAGTTTCGGGCGTATACTGAAACATAAGCACCGTATTTCACATTCTCATTCATATTATCACATTCGTGTTGGATGAAAAAAAAATACGGAAGTAGGTGTGTAATAGCGACACGTTGCGATATCAAGATCGATCCAGCTTCCATACAAACAACCCTTTTCATACGCTTCAGGAAAAAAGCTTATAATCATGTCTGTTATACCTACTTAATATGTCTTTACAATTCGTTCAGCGTTTTAGGGATAAATAAATAACTGGGACAATTCCACACAAATTGAACTAGACAACGATATATTAACTAATATACATACATACATACATATCATCACGCCAAGTCCCTAACGGGGTAGGCAGAGAGTATAGAGCGCCAGTTCTCTCTAGACTTACATACCTCTTTCGCTTCGTCCACATTCATCAGTCTCTTCATACATGCTCGTCGGTTTCGAGTACTCTTAACGTTCCCGTCCTTGAGAGTCCGATCTATTTGATCCAGGTAGTTGGAACGTGGCCTTCCTCTGCCTCTTCCTGCACACACTTTTGCTTTGTATATCTGTTTCGTCAATCTTTCTTCACTCATCCTTTCTATGTGTCCAAACCAACGTAACATGCCTTTCTTCATCTTTACAATCACGCCCTCATTCACGCCAGTTGATTTGCGAATCTCTTCATTGCGGATTCGATCTAATATCGTTACGCCGCACATTTTTCGAAGAGATCGCATCTCGACTGCATTCAAGCTAACTAATATAGTTAGATATATACTTAAATACATAGGACATCCAAGACTAAGGTACAAATATCCGTGTTCATCACACAAATACCTGCCCTCAGCGGGATTCGAACCCGCGACCTCAAGTTTCGCAGTCAGGAGGTCTAACCACTAGACCAGACGGTCGAACAGACAAAAATATTCACATCTTTAATAGGGATGTTAGTGTCCCAAATTAAAACCTACCAACGATGCACGCTTGGCTCTTAGATAGCTAAGAAGGTCACCGCCCTCCATCAGCTCCATAATTATATAATTAGGATCGTTGTCAAGACATACGCCCAAAAGGCCAAGAATATGTTCATGTTTAAAGTTGGACATCAGAGCAGCTTCTTTTAAGAACTCCGATTTTTCTTGCTCCGTAGCTCCTTTTCGTAACGTCTGTGAAAAAAATATATTTGAACACGAGAGCTGTCTTAACTGTGAAGGTAAGTGATATTTAGGTTTTTTGGATATAATCTCTAAATTAGGTACCTTGACTGCAACCTTAGTTTCAGCGTTACTGCCATTGATTTGCTTGGCAACCCCTTCGAATACTTCACCAAAAGCTCCCGATCCAAGGAATTTAGACAATTTAATCTGCTCACGTCTAATATGAGGGAGACCAGCTATTTCTGCGTCGGTGGGACAATGTATACCCTGAAAATGAATCATAATTGTAATAATTGAATTCTTAATTCTCGATCGAGGAGGAATGTTGAATGATAAATATACCTAATATGTATATAATTATGTACATGAATATATTTACTGGATTATATAGTATGTTCGTGGAATGTCTGATAGGAAGTTGTCTCAGCGTGGCCAGTTCCACATCAGGGCCTCTCCTGACTGCTTGTATAGGAGTGCGATTGTCGACCACCGTCTTCTTTTTTGCTCGGTGATTGTACGCTGTGGATTTAAGTTATTATTTAGGCGTGTTTTATAACTAATTGTGAAGTTATTACAAGTCAAGATATTACATTATTTTATTCTGCAGAGGCGCAGCCTTTATGTTTAACTTGTGGAGGCGAATCGCCGCATGAGCATGGGAGGTCATGGAAATTTTATTCCAACCAATCTTCAAGTTGCTGCTTTTAAGCGAAAACATCGCGAAAGCGACGGATTGACGTACTCCAAATTGCCATATGCACCAAATTAAAAATAAAAGTAAGTTGGCAATCATACTTTCGAACATTTGCATTACTGTAATAGGACGTGGAAAAGACTTTACATATCATTCTTAAAATTAACAAAAAAATTATAGTATCAACCATAGAAGACGGTAGCTCCAACACCGGCGAGTAGTGCAGCAAGCGCAGCCACCGCTAGTGCGAGGGCGGCAGGGTGTGGTCGGGCGGGTGCGCCCAACGCCGCCGCGTCCAGCTCTCCGGGCGGGGACAGCGCGCCCCAGCCGTGCACGTTGCGGGCCTGCACGCGCGCCACGTACCCCGCGCCCACGCGCTCCCATCCCACGCCGATCAGCCAGTACGAATCTGGACACAAAAGCCGATGACGCTTTTTAAATACTAGTACGTATTTTCTCAATTCTGTTCGTATGTATCAAGAAAATTTTCATCCATTCTCGGCATCCCTTTTAAATGCGCGGTAAGATTTATGTTACGAGTATATTTTTGACCTAGCAATGGCTGAATGCCGATACATTCATCTTTAGTGGTTTAGGGCTACTGTGGCATGACTAAATCAGACATTAGAATTAGAATTCCTAATAAAATGGGTGCCACGCATAAAGCGATCTCTTTATATAGGTATTAGTTATAGGTTAGTTATATTATTATTATTATAGTTATAGGTACATACAGCAAATAAAATATATTATAATTATATATTACATTATAATATAATATAGTAAAATATTTCTCAAAATGATATTAGGTATGTACGTATCTTTAAACTTTTTAAATTAAATGTAACATACCAGTGCCGTTATGAAGCAATTCTAGCCCATCGCGAATAATGAGCATTTTCATTCGGTCATCTACGTCGGAAGGGAGATCATCCAAGATACGATCGCTTATGTTCTTAGTCATGTTGTCGTTTCCATAATTGATCCTGAAACCAAAGTTTTGATAGTATACCTATCTTGTGAGCGATAGAACAATATATTGTTAGTGTTTAATTTAGCAGTATAAATGAGTATAGTGACCTGTTATGGGGCTGTCCCCAGACTCTGTAGGCGAGTATGGGCGCGCCGCGCGGGTCAGGTTCGGCCCACCAAGCCCGTAGTACACGTTCATCAACCACCTCCACGTGTAGGGGCCCTGGTGGCCCTGGGACATCGCCTGAAACCATCAAAACAGGAACAATATAACCTCAAGAAAAAATAGACATACAGTCGCATGTATTAATGTTTAAGGTCCTACCGAGAGTCTCGAAAGTGAAGCGGTCGTCGTGAGGCCAGTAGAAGCGCGGTGCGTGTTCAACGTACTGTAGGTGAAGTCGAAAACGGTATCTAGTGCAGGGGCGGAGGTTAGTCGCTATCCACTCATCCTGATCACGTTTCTCACATTGCTTCCAACTGCTCTGAACTGACAATTCTGTATACTCCACAAAGTACCTGTGAAAGATATTGATTGTCACTATTGGAACTTATGATATTTTGTTACAAAAAACAGATTTTATGTAGCAACTGATTTAAATTTTACTTATAGGTACTCACTGATGTATTTGTGGCGAAGTTGGTATAGTCCATTTGACGCGTATCTCGTATGGTGTAGCATTGTGTAGTACTAGTTGCTCTGGTAATGGGTATGTGCGTAGACGCAGCTCGGCCGACTCTGCGCTCACTGCGCTGTACTTGGACCGCGCACTTATCCAAACGGTGTACATAGAATTCGGCGATAGGCGAGATAAATTGGCTTTGCCACCTTCTGATACTTCAATCGTGTTGTGCTCTGCAATTATTTATAACATTGATAAAAAAACGACGTTTACCAAGTAAGCATCACAACGACACATTGTATCACGCAGTTTCATACCTTTCAGTTTATGCGGAGAATCGTCTGTCCTCCAATGAACTTCATACCATAGCCCGGGTTCTGGGGTCCATTCAACGTGCGCCAATACTGGACTCAAAACAATACCGGTAACATCTTTGGGTGCTTTTGGTGCTGTTTGAAAAATGTAGTATTTTAATATAATACATATTCAAGCGTATGCTCAAATCATTCAATACATAAGGTTATGAATTACCTTCCGCTGCGGTTTGTAAAACACTCGGTAAACCAACGATCGGTTTAATTTCATGTAGTTTAGCATAATAATTTGTCGCCTCTAACATTACAGTATAATTTGTAAAGGGTTTTAATTCCGTGAGACTTATAATATTATTTGTTGTTGTTACATCAGCACAAGACTCCTTATCACAGACGGTTAAGTCATTAGGTGTCCAAATCCGATAATACACTGTATATTCTGTTATAGGAATTTGATATGCAAAATCACGGCATTGATTTGGCTTATCAGTAGAAGGCATTTGAAGAGTAAGACTGGTTGCGGAGTTAGATAGTGCTTTAGGTCGTAATTCTCGTATTTTGGGGAATAAGCACTGCCTTGGTGGATACGGCTGACTCCCTGGATCCAAGGCCATTATTTTGTATCCGTTAGATGTTTTCGCGTGTTCTATTCTCGTTTTCTTATGTTTGTTAGTGTAAAATATATCCTTATCAGTAGAATTAAACCAATACACATTTTTGCTATCTACAGTTATAGACATGGGAGTAAATCCATACTTTTTCTTCTCCGTAGCGTCAACCACTACACGGCATTTACAAGCATCTTCATCTGTGCTAAAAATGCGATGAACCCAAGGATCAATCCAGTACAGTTCATATTTATTTACTGTCATATCGATTGTAAAGGTTCTGGCAACTTGAGGGTTTTCAGGGCAATTGCAACCATCAGGTAAATGACTCTCGTCTTTTGGGGTTCGAAAGAAGTTTCTTATATTAGATCCATTGATATCCGAGGTCATCAGTGTGCCCAGCCCAGGATGCCCAGTTTCTTCGTACCAGAATAGTGACCTGTGATAATTTAACATTTACATTCAATATTTGCGAAGAAATTGGGTTATGTGTTGGGTAGGGTATGATCCCAATTTATTTACTTACCCGCGCAATGGAGCAATTTGCAAGCTGTAAACTGGTTGTTTTCTACCGAAAACCCTAGTGACACTTGGTCGGGTATTGGGTAGTCCAAGATCAGCTCTGTAGGTGACGTACGATTCAGTAGATGTGATTTCCAACTGCGTCCAGTATATTGAACGGCCTACCCAGTCAACACATAGACTAGTGGCAGAGCCATTGATTGATGTCAACTAGAAAGTTTATTTAAAATTATTCAATTATACTCCGATATAAATTTTTGTAGTTACACAAGCATTTAAATTACCTTATAGTGTCCACTGCCATTGATCCGTGATGAGAATATTTCTTCCAAATTATTAACCCAGTAGACAACGTTCTCTTCAATGGATACAGCAAAGTCAACAGGTATTCCCGTGCTCTTGGGAATAGTTTCACTTTCATTAGAATCCAAGTCTATTATTTTTATTGATTCTTGCAATGATATCATCACCTTTGGGATTGGATTTATTTCGTTGGTTGATGCTGATACTACTTCCGAATATTGACCGAATCCTGCGTCAGTATACGCTCGAACCTTAAAATGTGACAATTACAATATAAGGTACCATCCTGGCATAAGGTTAAGGTCACAGCAATTACATTTATAGATGATTTTTTTTACCTGAAAGTAATAAGTGGCACCGACTGCTAGATCTTTTAGCATAAGCTGGGTATGTGTCGGTGAGAGACGTGCGTCGGGGCAAGCGGAATGCTTAGTGGTGGTAGAACCGGCGCCCATTACCCAGCACTGGGCTTCGTAGCCGTGTATCACACCGTTGGCGCGGGACGGGCTCTCCCATCGGAATATAGCGGACAGAGGTCCATCGCTGTAATAAACGTGTATATGTGAGTGAAACTAATCAGTACAAAACAATTCCTCTTCTGAGCGACCGAAATTTAGCTTTGCTCCAACTAATCTCCATATTGAAGTTCGAACTTCTTCTGTTATTTGGTGGAAGGGCTAAGAAGTTAAAATAAGAAGCAAAATTGTTGCTTTGGTAAGTAAACTTACGGATACAAAATGTATCTGAGACTTTTATACGATTATTTATCTAGAAAGAGGAATATTATATCCGGAGATAATTAGTGCTCTACTCCGAAGAAAGTGCGTGACATTTATGGATATGTACTTGTGTGCAGGCTGGATGTAGAGTCGGGGTGAAGCGGGCGCTGCGGGCGGCGCCTGTGGCGAGTGTCTCCGCGCGCGGGCCGCTCCGCCGCCCCCCCAGTGCGTGTGTGCGCGCACCGTCACTTCCAGCGCGCTGTACGGCGCTACTGCCCGGGACTGCACTTCCAGCCACGGTGATTCTACTGTTTTCTGCATCAACCAATACTAAGTAAGTGTCTTCATCTCTCGCTTCAAATCAGTTTTCATTAAGCATACGTTAATATTTTACAAAATTCGCTCACGGACACATACATACATACATACATATAATCCCGCCTCTTTCCCGTAGGGGTAGGCAGAGACCACTTCTTTCCACTTGCTACGATCCTTACATACTTCTTTCGCTTCGTCCACTTTCATTATTCTCTTCATACATGCTCACGGACACAGCTCGACCTTAATACTGTAAAGGATCAACATTAAACCTAAAATGCATGAACATTCTATTATACAATAGTGTGCCTTATGTTTCCATTCTGCAGGAGTGTCGAGAGGTTTATTCTAGATAATAATAATGACAAGTTTAAGTATACGTTATCAAACTGTCAAGCAGTATGCAAACGTAAAATTTCCCAGCCGTTTATAGCTAATTTAAAAACCGCAAACGTCGGTGGCGCTATGCATACAACAGGTTGCTTAACAGAACACTTAGTCAAATAATGTAACAAGGTAATTAAATTTATAAAATAGGGAAGTAAATATAACATAGAGTGTAGTTGTAAGTAGACGTACCTCAATCTTGTGCTGACCAAGGAAATGCAAACTAACATCATAATAAACCCGGCTGTTGTTCACATTGACGCGTGAAGCTGGTGCCCACGTAACGTTGAACCGATCCCATTCGCCCACTACTTCTATGGTTGATGAACTAATTGTCTCCGGTATCGCCATTAATGATTCTGCAAACACAATACGCTTAGTACACATTTACACAGGAGTTTATTAAGTAATAACCAAGGATGTGGCCAGTAATCGTAAAAAGTTTGGTCAGTAATCACAGTGTTGTGAAACTTGAAGTGGCAAAATAATGATTCGCAATTAAATCGCATCGATCCCCTTATGTAGCATAGTCCACTTACCACTATCAGCATGCAACGTGGGGTCTCTGACTGCTATGACATGAACTCTTGGTACTAGTTCGGCAGTATATCTTCCAGCAAGATCGGACACCACTGCTCTAGAAGCGTCTTGAACCCACACCAAACGACCACTGAAGTAACACAGGGGGCCAAGTGTTGCTGTGCCCGCTAAACGAGTAACTAGGGATCCAGATACCTGACAAATGTTAGCAGTAGTTAGAATGTATTTATTAATAACAATGAGACAAAGTCGCTACATCTATACCTAATATTATAAAGAGCAATGATTTTATGTAAGTATGCTTGTATGTTTGTATTGAATAGGCTCCGAAACTACTGGACCGATTTGAAAAATTCTTTCACCATTGGAAAGCTACATTTACCCTAAGTGACATAGGCTATATTTTCTTTTATAAAAAACCTTACGTCCACCCGTGCGATGCCGGGACGGACCGCTAGTATATTATAAAACAAACTCCTCCAGCCGTGTCTGTACTGTTTGTCTGTACGCTATAAACTCCAAAAACGATGGATTGGATCAAAGTTGATGTTTCAGATAGAAGAATGGTTTAGGTATATAATAGGTTAATTAATATTTTTTTATTCTAAATCGCACCCGTGTGTCCTGTGTATCGCCAATATAACAGTAAAACAATAAAACCACATACCTCATATACGCCTTGTTGTAGCTGATCAGCTGTTGGAGCTCGATGTAGCTCAGAACCATCGTAACTTCTAACCAACCAGTACAGCAATTTGTTTTCTAAGTCCGTTGTCAGGCCCATGACTATAACAAAAAAGATGTTAACACGCATAAATGTTTATGATCATGTATAAAGACAGAAGCGAATGGAAGGGACTGCATCAGAGACGCCGACAAGAGCCCAGCTCTTAAATTTGTGATGATGATAAAGATACTGGAGAAGATAGCTGTAGCGAAAGATCACTGGCGCTCTTTCCCTGCCCACTTCCTAATGAACTTCTAGTAATGGAAGTAGGTATGTATGTATGATTTCATACCTTGTTTGCCACTAAATAGCTGTGCCGGATAGTAGACAATTTTATTTTCGCCATTCAGTCTGGCAGCTTCGACAGCGTGTCCCGTATTCCAATAAATAACTGCTCCTAATGAATCAATTGTTAGCTCTTTGGCTACTGTCACAATTGGTACAGGTTCTCTATTGCTTCCGTCGAAATTTCCTCTGGTTATCTTTAACAGAAAATGTGCAAATTGTAACATAGGATAAAGTAAATGGGTGATTTAGATTGTTTTGTGAATTTACCAGTTGTTGTTTTGGGTTCGACCAATAGATTTTCTTTCCCACCCAATCTACAGCCAAACTCCCGACGTTCTCCATGTTAAGCATAAACCCGTCTTTGTTGGAAGTGGTATTATACCATATAACAGTCGAAGCGTTCGTTACCAAATACAATTTATCGCGGTACCAGGAAATATCGGTGATGTGGATGTTTGTGAGACGAGACCTGGGGAATATATTTAAAGACGTATTATATCATCGTAACTTTGAATTTAAAATGTATTCTTATAAAGCTCAGACTCACCGGTGTATTAAAGTTTGTAGGTTCTCACCAGTCAAGTCAGTTTGTAGGAGACCATCAGGCCCTGACCAAAGCAATGTACTGTGCAAAGTCGTTGGCGAAGATGCTAGTGTTTTACCCACAAATTCGGATGACCAAGGACCTACAAAACAGATAAAGTCTCATTTTAAAATCTCGAGAATTGCTCGAACGATTTAAATATGTTTCTTTTTTTATATCGTTAGATTTATTTTCATCATATCATTTTCATTATCGTCGGGAATCACCTAGATAGTTATACAATTTGAAATGATAATGTAATCTATAGTAGTATAGAGTCTATAGTTTATATTTACCTGAGCCGGAAGCGGTTACAGCAGCCACTTTAATAACGTACTCTGCATCCTGTTTGAGATTTTCCACTACGTAAATGGAATCAGTTATATTTGTTCTGAAATGAAAAGTTTGAACATGTAAAACGAAAAGTATACACCAGCTCAAAATATCATAACTTCAAAGTTTCACTACATACATGTCTGTTATTTTTCCGGTCTGGATTTGTGTCAGCTGCAGATGAAAAGTCCATTGTTGCCAAGCACCACTACCTTGGTATCCCAAAAGATGCGGTGGCGCCCATGATACTTTGGCACGATTAATCCCCATCACACCCTGGACCCGCAAGGGAGGGTTAACAGGAACTGGAATAGGTTGGCAGCTCCTCAATGCCACCAACACTTGCCTCGTCTCTGACAACTTAGTGTTATAGGCAAGTGGATATTCATTGTGGAAGTAGCTGTCACTTTGAGCATGATATTCTTCTGTCAACATTTCTTTCCCGTTAGTCCAATAGAACAGCCCATTCGCGTAGGCTATGGACCGAGCGGATAGAAACATCGGAGTTTGTGTGTTACTCCGGAAATCTGTTACTTCACGGCTGTAAACGATTATTAAAACACCATTTATAATCAAGATATTTAATTGCAAGTGACTCTCAGTCACTGAAGCGACATTAAGATTATATTTCTGGCCATAGGTTATCAAGTGCATACCCATCTAAAGATACGGACAGCACCGTATTCCTTCTCATATGTGTGACTAGAATTCTAAAATCTGCATGATCTACTGTGAATGCTCCGAGATACGGGTCACGGACTATGCATTCTGGTGAAGACTTGTGCGGGACACCATTTGATATGTTAGCCAAGTCGAGTCTGTACAAGCCGCCGCGTTCCACTCCTCGTAGGGCCCAAAACAAATATCTGCAATAATACAATGATGCATAAAGATCTTCTCTATTGATAATCAAGGATCATGTTTCTACGTTCGACAACTCCTGTATCTTACCCGTTATATGCATCCACTTCGAAATGTATCGGACGTGATTTAAATTCCGAATAAGCTACAACTTGATTGTTTCCGTTGAAGTCACTTCTTATTATTTTCCAACTAGAATGAAGTGTAACGTTAGGTGAATATGCTTCGTCTTTTGAGTAAGCTTCGCCCAAAACATACAAATGTCTATTTAACCAGTCTACGGAAAGGTCTTGGGGTTTGTAAGAGAAGCTTTTTTGTGTCAGTATTGGCTCAGATACACTTTTTTTCGACAGCGAATTACGATAAACATAACCATCGGAAACGGATACAAAAAGTGAGTCGCTAGATATATCAATTCCAACTCCTGAAAAACAATTAATTATTAATGTAAAATGGGTCAATATAATACAATACGTGATGCAATGGTTTTATCCGGTTAGTTTACCTGTAATTATGTGCTCGGTGGTATACAGTTCCACTGGATCAGAAAGCATGTCGTTGGCAAGAGCTGCTAAAATGTTTTGTTCGCCACCCAGTATAAGGACAGGTTGTTGACTAGGAACAGCTGAAATTTGATTATATTAATTTGTAGTTTAACCCGGAGCGGTATTCGGTGTTCACCATTGTCCTTTTGAGGGGTCCTTCAGGCTTCCCTGAAGGACCTATGAAGGTCCTATGAAGATATAATAGAATATTTTGCATAACTTACATGTGGGTAAAGGAGGAGTAGAGACTGTTACAAAGGCTTTTGGTCCTTCTCCTACAGCGTTACGCATTGCGACCGACACTTCATATTCCCGAGCTGGTGCCAAGTTTTGGAACATGTAGAATAACGAGTTGTTTGAAGCTGGCATATCCTGGTGATACACATTGGACCAATTACGATTAATCGCACTTGAGACAGATTTCTCATGATATCCGAGTGGTCGAGGAGCTATTTAATAAAATGTTTGTTAGTAATAATACATTACCTCCAAAGCATCGTTGGTATTTGGCTGAGCATCAGCAAGTCGTAGGACGTATGAAATCAATGGTCCGTTAGGGAATGGGCCTGGTTCCCAGGAGATAGCCACGCGGCTCGGGTCTGGGGCAGCAGCTCGAAGTGCCGTCGGTGGTGAGCTCGGTTTTCCACTTTCCAGCGTCGATATCACAACAGAAGGAGCGGAATATACCGGCTCGCTTGCACCTCCACGACTAGAGAGGAAAATTGCCACCCGAAACTGTTGGACAAAATTCAAACATGATACAAAGTTGAATTACGAACTTTACGAAAAATTATGAAGTATACCCATAATCAATTGAATTACCCGATATTTTGAGTACGGTCGCAGATTTTCGACATGTATTATCGATCGATCAGAATGACTAGAATTGGAATAATATTGCCATGTGCCTGGCAGCTCTTCGTAGCGCCATTGCACTAGATAACTAATATTGCCCAGATTTGGTGCTTCCCAGACCAAAGATAATGACGTGGCTGTTAAACTGTCGGCCACTAGCGCTGGTGCAGATGGGGTTCCGATCAGCTCTGGAAACAGTGTTTCAAATTATGAAGATCTCCGATATAAGTGTATGTAGCATTAATATATGTATAGATGTAGGTTTAACATTAACCAACCTCTTAACTTTTGGAAGTAGGTATTCAAAGCTTCATTGCATCCCATGACACAGTACAGCTCCCGAGAAAACACTGTTTCCGTTGTGACGTTCTGAAATGTGAAAAACCTTTCATCTCACCTGAATGCTGTGTGATTATTTTATTGTTATAAAATAATAAATGTTAATAACACTTACACAAACATTTTGGCAGGTATATTCTAAACCCTTTTGCCAAAGACTGCATCCCAGAGTGCACTGTAAAAATGATTTTCAAACATATAATTCTAGTAATGATGCATTTAAAAATATTGGATATAAATAAGGGTATTTTTTAAGGTCAAATGAATTGCTTCGGTGTATTCGTGTCAGATATCAAAACGTTACAGAACCTCTAGTTCTCCAATTAACGTCTAATGGTGCGGGTTCTAATCCAATTAGCTGTTGGTCAGTCAAATTATTCACGTTATTTGTTTTAATTTCCCGTTATAACAGTAGCCTTACTAACTATACAAATGTTATAAGAGCGTAAAGTACTAACTTGACTATAACTCAAAGCTACTTGCATGTCGGTACGGTTTCGCAAGAACATATTTCGCCTAACATTACGACTAATGCACGCATATGCCTCTCTGATAATGTAAACAATAGGATATGTGCTTGTAATAAATGGCTTCAGAGATTCTTATAACATCTGGTCTTGGTGCGCCCATTGAAGTAGAATTATGAATAATCAGAGTAATAGGAAGATCTATAAACTAGACATAACAAAGCATCGTGATTATTGGGTCGTAAAATGCATAAAAATATGTTATTCGTAGTTAGTAAAAAGTTTAAAAGATCCCTTAGGTAGCCAATGCATATGGGCTATCTTTTTAATTGGTTTAAACATACATTTCGTAGACCGTCGTTATAGCAATATTTTTTGTGATAGCATAATCGTTGTAACGGATTTTTACGGTCGGCCGACGTCTTCCACGGATCGTGACATAACTGGCCGGAAGGCGCAGGTGGGACACCGTGTTCAAAACACCCCTTACTAGAATGTGAGAAACTTCTTCAGATTCACGATGGTTCTCACTTACAACTGCGAGATCGCGTTTATATTTATACTTACAAATTTTAATTACCCCGGTCGTAATTGAGACAAAATGTGACAAAATATCGTGACAGCTAGACACAATTAACATAGCGTGTTGGAGTAATAGATAAATTCAATTACATTCTCGGTGGGTGTCCTTCGCCCTAATAATGAAGTTATCATCTGTCAGAGAGCAATCTGTTGAATAATTAGTTTTTGAATTATTTAATTTTTTTTTTTTATACAACAAGAGTGGCAAACAAGCATACGGCCCACCTGATGGGAAACGGTTACCGTAGCCTATTTACGCTCACGATACCGTAGTATCACTTGCGCGTTGCCACTCTGTGTTCGGAGAGTTACAGTGTGTTGGCAGCATATTGGGTTTAATCCCTCTGCTTCCAACACAATGTAACAATCCTTCCCCCTCCCCAAGGAGCTCATTTCTGGAAACCTTATTCACCGCGTAGGAACACAACATAAAAATTGTGTTATTTGGCTACGGACTTCTATAAGGTGGAGGTCCTGCCCCAGTCGGGCAGCTCCAAATTCGAACGGGAAACCCGTTATGCCCTACCTCTCTAGATATAAATTTAAATAATATAAATAATAATATAATATAAAAATAATATAAATTTGATTAATACTTCCCAACTAGGATATTCGCGTATTTTACAGCCAAGAATTATTGATATCTGGACTAAACTTTTAAACTCTTTAAAGTACTGAAATTACCAATGAGACACCACTGGCGGCTAAAAACTAGTAGTTAGTACGCTCAAGCCGCCAGATACTAAGGGGCGCCAAAATGATAAATGCCAAAGAGTGCTGTGTGTGAGAGGAAGAGGAGAGAAAGAGGAAGGAGCAGAAATAAAATAAACTGGTGTTAAAGGAAAATCTGTTTTCCAATATGATAGTAGAGTAGGAGTACAATAATTTTCTTTGAATAGTACCTACTTCAAGTAGTCTAAACGACATCCATACTATATGAATTACTAATACGTAACCTGAATTTGTTGGTTACGCTTCCGCGTTTTTGCCACTCAACTATTCATCAGAATATGTATGTATAGAAAACAGGACACCTTACAACCAGAAAATTTAACACCTTTTCTACGATGACTTAATTGATAGGCTTCAGAGTCACACGTAACAATAAGGTGTATTGAGATCGCCGTCCTTGGTATTTAGACAGAACAACAGATAGTCCATTGAAATGTTACATTTTTTAGGCCTTACCTTGCGTTTTTTAGAGGACGCAATTTTATTTTTTTGATGTGTAGGGGGGGTCAGTGTAAAGCTAAAACCAAGTTTGTGGGGTCGCCACCCTTGTCCCACGGCCGCCATCTTGAAAATAGGGGTTGAAATGGTATTTACGATATATCTCTTAAACTATTTATTTTATAAAAAAAAATTGTTAACATTTTTTGTTGCAAATTAAATTCTCTACAACTTTGTTCCAGTAACTTTTTGTCGTAGAACTATAAATAAAAAAGTTATAAGCGAAAATCTTCAGAAATTTGAGAAAAAAATGTTTATCTCTTTATACGGTGGTAATAAAGATGATAATTCTCTTGACAGCCTAAGATACAAACAATTCGCCAAGGCAGTGACAAAAAGTACATTTAACTTATCCTCACTTCCGCCAACACAAGAAAGCTCGCTTTCTTTCTTTCTGACTTTCCAAGTCTACCATCAGGTCCAGTCGTGGCTTGGTAATTATAATGATCCTGAAGACTGGGGCTGGAAAAAATGTGGAAAATTATTGATGCCAGTGCAGAACTCTAAACCTCCAGCACCCCCTGAGCTTCTAAAATTGATCTTTTGCAAATGCAAAGGAAACTGTGGAGCGATGTGTGGATGCCGAAAAGCAGGAATGAAATGTTCTGCAGTGTGCTTCCATTGTTCTGGAGAGACTTGCAGCAACGTAATGGAACTGTCAGAATTAATAAATGAAAATGACTTTGATGATGAACCGCCAACATTAACACCCCTTCCTTCTCCAGTTCTCCCACTGGTATTTAATTCAGAAAGCCGATCAGATGCTGAGCCACAGCCTGGTCCATCGAAACGACTGAGGACGGAGTAGACAGAGTAAAATCACCGTGGATTATGCCTATTGAGGATACCACGTAAAAAGCCTCTAGACTCTACCTCGTGGGTGGTGGGGAAAAGAGTCAATAATTAATTATTAATAATATTGCAAAAATTGTAATTAAAAAAGTTATAATAATAAAGTAAAAAAAAAAGAAAAAAAAACAAACAATAACTGATGACATATTATACCACACGTATAATATAGGTATAGTTAAGAGTACTGAAAAATAGTACTCACTTCGGAGCGCTGTAAAACCTTAGCTATTGACTTAATGAAAAAATGATACGAATAAAACTTGTTCCTCAAAGAACGACGTACAAACATGGTCAGATATAATTTTTTCGTAAAATGATAAAAAAAAAGTTACATCGAAAAATATTTTTTTTTTTCTCAAATTTCTGAAGATTTTCGCTTATAACTTTTTATTTATAGTTCTACGACAAAAAGTTACTGGAGCAAAGTTGTAGAGAGTTTAATTTGCAACAAAAAATGTTAACAATTTTTTTTTATAAAATAAATAGTTTAAGAGATATATCGTAAATACCATTTCAACCCCTATTTTCAAGATGGCGGCCGTGGGAAAAGGGTGGCGACCCCACAAACTTGGTTTTAGCTTTACACTGACCCCCCCCCCCTACACACCAAAAAAATAAAATTGCGTCCTCTAAAAATGGACTCTTTTCAATGGACTAAGATTACTTTACAATTGATGCAATATCATTGATACCAAGCGAATCTAAAGCTAATCAGATCCTCATAGACTGATAAGATATTAATGCTCTCCCGTTCAGCCACCACTGGAGCACAGGACGGTTTCGCCAACTTTAAATAAAATAGATTTGCATTCCGGTAATAATAGTAGCGATCCTAAATGCAGCTAATACATATAAAACGTTAGTGAGGATAGCATTGGTGTCAGACAGACACCATTCAGTGTAATGAGCAATGCGCGGAACAATTAAAGCGGATGGAGATGAGTGTGCGCGCGATCTGTGCCGTTTGTTTCGGCTCTGTAATTGCAGGTCGCGCCCTGCCGCGCCGCGCTCTTCCATCGCGTAAATAGGACACTTGATCGTTATACTGATTCATTTCCTAGGATCATCCACCCCGGTTTTTTTTTTACTTGGAAAATCCATGATGGATTCCCTCCTCTGTGAGGACTGAGGCAGGATATCAGTCTCATATCTACCGCCTCATCATCATCATCATCATCATCAGCCCACTCTAGTCCACTGCTGGACATAGGCCTCCCCTAATGAGCGCCATAGCGCCCTGTCTTCAGCTTCCCGCTTCCAGCATCTGCCAGCAGTCCTTCGCAAATCGTCATCCCACCTGGTCGGAGGGCGTCCTACACTACGTTTGCCTAGTCGAGGTCTCCACTGAAGAACACGAACACCGCCTACAGCCCACTAATAAGGTCTCTTCTATTCGCTAAGCTTTACGTTTGTCATCGAATCGCGACGATCGTTGCTCTTGGTATATAGAATACTAGAGCTACTCCGCGGTTTCACTCGCGTTAAATTCATATACCCTACCTATGCACTAGCTATGTTGCGCTCAGCTACATTTGGGTGATAAATTCAAAATCGACCACAGATCGTATTGCCACCTATCTGGTCAATTGAAAATCTAATGCATTAAAAATTCACAATACATTTTATCAGAATTGGTCGTGCCATACTCGTGTTTTTCAAGACTAAGGAACGGCGATTGTTTTGTGTATAAATATACGGATAGGATAACTGCTCCGCTCCCTTGTGTAGTACAATATTAAAGTCGACTATATATAAAAACTTCTTCTTTAATCGCTCTACCTACTGATGAAAACCGTATTAAAACAGTTGCTAAGTTTAAGGAGCCAAGCGTACTGAGGACGGGAAGCCATTTTGTTTTATACTATATTAGGATAGTCACATTTTACATTACATTACTTACAAATTATGACATACAACTTTTTTTTTTTTATACACTCACATATTGAGTAGTAGGCTTAATGCCTTACTGAGGAGGCTGGTGGTAATTTATTGTGACGTCCATATCAGATGCCCTTGCTAACGCGACTCTTCCGCCATGCCTGTCACAACACCACGCCCAGGAGCACCCTCAACATTCAATTTATGATTGTCTGGACTTGTCGGATGCATTCGTTTTGAATAATAAGTATGGTGGCATAGAAACTTATTGATATTTATTTGGTCGAATTTTGTCTCATCAACTAATTTCTATGCATCATTTAAAATAGTAATACTGACAGAAGTTTTATGATGGACATCGTAACACAAATATCTACACATGTCAAATATAGTAAAGCCACGTTAAATAAAGCAATTTACAAAAGCTTCTAAGTAAATTGAGGGCTAATTAGCCAGCATCCTGTCTCGTGCCGTAATAATAACAAAACAATAGCTCCCTTTAGTCATTAAAATGGTCGCGTTGGGTCGTTGGAGCGATTTCGGAAACGCTCTCGGAAGTCCAATTGGGAGCGCAGGCGCACACCGGACGCAGTGGCAGCGAAAGCGTTCACGAATAATTTACTTGTTAATTGCATTATATAGGTACAGGCCTTTATTTTATTCATAGTTAATTCATATAAGAATGTAATCAATGCAAAAAATCCTAATATTAAAGGTTCAATAGATGTAAATTTGCGCCTGAAAAATAACTCCCTCATTTGTTATTATTTATCCATGTTGTCGGACGCAATGATTTGTCAAGAGGCGCCAATGAAATACCAACTTGCGTTATTGCTGTTTTTCTAATTCAGTACGCTACTGACCTGACCCGAGATAAACTCTAAGATATCGTATCCCATATTTACTTGAGAACTATGCCTCAACTGCTCTAATTTCAAATTTAACACGCGATTGCTAGATGTCGTTCGTTAGAGATGACTAGCGTTCTATCAGTATTTCTGATTTCAATTCATCTTTGCTCTAAGGTCGTAAGTTGTAGCTGGTGGCGACAACAACAAAGTTGGAATTAATGATTTACGTCAATGTATTGGTATGACCTAACAAATATTGTTTTATCGAGTTCATTGAGAGATAATCGTCATATAGGACCAAATTTTTGTCATAGTACTCGCACAAGGTGTCAGATATATTTGCTAGATTGCATGATAGAACGGAGTTCATTAACTAAATTGGTCTAAGTAATGCTTAAGTACTGTTTCACGGATCGTACACTTGTTTCTAAACGTTAATTGGCTCTATGGTGGAGGAAGTGGATAATGTTGTCCAATAAACGTTATGTAACTCAGGTACGTTATAAGCCGAAAAAGACGTACGATAAATTAGAACACGTTGTAAGAAACGAAGAATTGCGAAGTTGATCCAAAATATGTGAGCAGGTCACGCGTTGGCCCACGCCAACCACTTGATTCTGGCAATTGGATAATGCTGGGGCAAATTGGGGCCCACCGGCGCGCTTCCCGCTCTGTTTGCCTCTCGTACTCGAGGGCTCTCCGCTCTATGTGGAGTGGAGTACTTCTCAGCTGGCCTTTACCTGCCAACTAGTCACTGACGGTTGCTCCTACTTTTTGTATGATCAGACAAAATAGTTGTGTGCTTAAAACATGTTTCAAACCACGAGCATGCACATTAAGAGACTGGTGAATGCAGTTGAAGCGAGAGAGGTCTAAAGAGAATTGGCGGTTCTAGCATTCTCTGATATCTATATGTGCTTAAAACCTTATACAATACATAAAAAAACCAATGACGTAGTTATAAAGCTCGAGAATTCATTATTACAAACATCCTGACAATAACATTTTTACTCTTTTAACATTGCTCTAGAGGGTCCTATAAATGGACAATAAATCACAACACTTTGCAGTGGCTGAGTGCACTCGGCAATTTCGCTCAACAGCGTATCAGAATGGAGGCGAGCCCAAGCACAATAGTAATAGGGGGATAATGGGCCAGAGGTGGGGGGATATTCTGAGCGGGTGCAGCAACGCCACCGGGAACGTTCAACCTAATGAGGAAATAGGAATTAGCGGGCGGCGCAGTTAAGTGCAGTTATTCTCTATGGTTTACGTCTCTATATGATTTGTCTTTCTCATTGTCTTCACGGTGTTTTATTATATTGGCAAGATTATTTACGAAAGCATGTTTAAATTCATTACTTGCCTATTTCTAATGTTTATTTTGGGTTTTACTCCATAGGAGTAAAGCTCCTGTTTAATAAGTCCTTAAGTTGAGTACAGTGATTTCTACGTTGAAGGAGAGCGCAGTGAGGAAACTTGCATATGTTTAATGTTGAGGGATCTGGGAAGGTTCGAAGATAATATGAAATATGTATATGCAAAGTTATAATGCTAACATATCAGTACGCTGAATTCTATTCAACATGGTGTTGAAAGTCTGGTATAAACTGCCGTCTGGATGACCGTTAATTAACAAGATACGCTCCAAGAAATGAATGCTTAGAAAGGTCACATACAACGAAATAGAAGCAATGAAATTAAACACGTGAATAACTCACGCTAAAATTAGCTTTGGGTGGACTAAAATACATAATTAATGGCACTTCCTTTTCGTAAATTGCCATTGATGTGCTAGTGCATTCGCAATGCTCTCTAGTACAAAGACATGTATGTATGTACCTACTAGCAGATATTATCTCAATACATAATCAACAATGAACAAACATAATCAGCGTTGATTAGTTCATTGAAGGGCTGAGTCTTGTCCATATCGCGCATATTTCAATTAGTTTTATAATTGGTGCTTACACGACATGCATCTACTGTCGGTCTGCGCTTCATTGGAGAGTTCTCGTGTGAAAGTTCGACGCAATCCAACATTCAGATATATTACTATCTAAGTGCTTTTTAAGTATAAACCAAATATGGACTTAAAAATCAAGCAGTAAAGTATTTATTGCTTAATTAGAATAAGAAAAATATATGTAGGTAGGGTAGACCGGGATCTTTACCTTAATATTGCCTTCGCTCATGACTTACATACTCTGCGAGTTTTTTTAGCACGGTTGTTTGATATACATATATATAGGTACTAGCTGCCCCGCCCAGCTTCGCCCGGGTGGAAAAGTTAAATTTCCTGATCAACATGATCGCAGCGCCACCTATCTGGTCCAATTGTGATGTAAGCTATCCTATCTTTTAAGTTGGATGAAACTGCACACGGTGTGCAAATTTCATTGGAATCGGTTAAGTAGTTTAGGAGTCCATTGAGGACAAACATTGTGACACGAGATTTATATATATTAAGATATTATTTTCACGCCTTCCCACAAGGGTCCCCGAAGGGGTAGGCAGCGGTATAGGTAATACCCATACACCCACTTTCCGCCAGAGGTATATTAGGTGCCAACGTGACAGATGGCGAGTCCATCGCCGTTACTCAAGCACGACTATATATACGCCTTTGAATTTCTTCTCAGACGTATGCAGGTTTCCTCTCGATGTTTTCCTTCACCATAAAAGCTCGTGGTGTGACTAACCACTGTACCTAAGTTCAGAAAAACTCATTGGTACAGTCGGGATTCGAACTTGCTATCTTTGTGGCGCAGGCAACTGCTCGTACCACTCGGCCACCACGGCTTTTTTTTCATTAAATTAATTTATGTTAAATTCAAAAAATATGTTAATCAATTTAAATTTATAAATGCACCTGACGTGATCCCATTGACCGTTTCTTTTCCACTCACCACATTTGAATCATTATTATTAGTATAATTTTGATATTTTTGCTCTACTGCGTTTTCTGAATAAATTATTTAAATTAATTCGTTCAAAAGTATGGATTTCCCACGGCTACGGTAATGCATATTCATACGAACACAGATGTATAGTTATTTCAGCAAGTACAAGAAAAATTTACATTTTATGCGTGCTACAACTATTATCTCTAATCTATTATGAAACTGTAATTGCTCGCGGCTTTGCTCGCGTTTTGGTTTTGGCAATTAATTAATAAAGGTTATTGGTCGATATTTTTATACACCTCGGAACAGAATTATTGTCTGAATGCAAGGCTGATAGTACCTACTCTATGTTTCCCTTGCAATGCGCTTGCAAATTCTCACGATAATGATCAGTTTGGTACTAAGACATGAAAGCGTAACAAACACTTACGGATTTATAATGTAATTTAGGGTGTACAATGTAAGCTATAGTATGTAGCATAATGTATGTAGTATAATGTAGCAATGTAGTATAAAATATAATTATTTCTCACGTTGTTCAGGCTATTAACTTCAGCTTCCGATAGGCGGATTTTCTACTTCCGACCGCGGGACGGTGCAGTGAAGCGCGGCATGGAATTCCTCCACATTATAGGTTCTATGTCAGTGCACTTATTGTGGGGTACATTTTATACACATGACCAAATTATAATACATACACACTACACATTTACTTGCTTCTAATTTGATTCGATACGCCTATTGGAAGTGTGAATTCTGTTTTTGACTGTATAGCGACAGTTCTGCCACTATATGTATTATGTGTGTTTATAGTTTTTGTCCTAATCATCAGACAACTCTTTATTGAACACCATAAGAGTATAGAGCGCAATGAATGAACTCTAAAATAGATCCGAGGGGAGTTGGCAACTAGCAGCTTCCTTCCTGCGTCCATCCGGCGTCGAGTCCCACGCGACCCAGCCCCTGAGCCATGCCGGGGCACCCATGGTGGATGACCACACCATACTTACAGTACTGGATACTATAAACAGCTTAAATGTGTTGCTAGTACTCAAAATGCTGGTCTTATTTCGGGGACTTCGGTCGTAATTTTTTTTATGAAAACAGGACTCCTAATAAGTTGAATTCGGTATCGATTAAAATAGCCTCAAAGTTTTACAGACCATAGAAGTAACCTATGATAGTTATAAAGGCGTATACAAGATCGGAAACGAATTTCCGAGAACGTTAATCCAAATATTTCTGTAGTTAATTAGATGAGTACAAAGTGTTAAGTAGTCATAACGCTGTTAACATTTTCTGGTGAACTTTATGTAAACAAGCTCCGTGCGCAGACACTGCATGCAATGCGTCCTGTTTGACACACCTTTGCACCGCGATGACTGATCTTAACCCAACTCTCCAGTTCAATATCAACAACTGGCTTTCTTCCTGTGAACTGTACACTTTCGGCTGTGGTGCGTTTAATAACATAAATAGTGTAATTTATACTTCTACATAGTTTAAACTAAGCTACTCTTCGGTTCAATGTTTCAATGGGAAGACTAGCAGTCATTTGTTTTTATTAGAACATGTAGTGTGAATATTTGAATACCAATATAATGAAAGTGCTTTTGTATCAAATTACAATGAATCAGCGATATAATATGTATGCACCTATGTAGGTATTTGATAGGTCATTGGCATGGAATATTACTCAAAAGCTTTTTTTACATACATGTATAGGTACGAGCCGTGGTGGCCGAGTGGTTTGAGCAGTTGTCTGCGACGCAAAGGTCGCAAGTTCGAATCCCGACTGTACCAATGAGTTTTTTCTGAACTTAAGTACAGTGATTAGTCACACCACGAGCTTTACGGTGAAGGAAAACATCGAGAGGAAACCTGCATACATCTGAGAAGTAATTCAAAGGCGTATGTATAGTCGTGCTTGAGTAACGGCGATGGTCTCGCCATCTATCACGTTGGCACCTAATATACCTCTGGCGGAAAGTGGGTGTGTGGGTATTACCTATACACCTCTGCCTACCCCTTCGGGGACCCTTGTGGGAAGGCGTGAGGATATTATTATAATAATAATTATTATATATTATTATTATTACTATTATTTATGTATGGGTACATATTATCATCACGCGAAGTCCCACACGGGAGTCAGAGTAGAGGGCAAGCACTCTGCACTAACATACCTCTTTTCTATTACTTTCCACATTAATCAACCTCTTCTCTTAAAAACTTTTATTGAGCCAATGAAATTAATAAATTTAATACATACTCTGGTATATACTGACAATAGACGTATTATGGAATTTAAATAATGTTGAAAACAAATAATAATAATGAAAGCAAGTCAAGCAAGTCAATTGACTTCACATTATGAGTTATGTAGTAGTGCGAGGGTGCAAGCCACCACAACGCCCCCGTCTCGCCACTTGAGCTTTTTTGCGCAGGGGCGTAAATTGGACGTAACTGATAAATTTTGACATAAACCAGTTGTAACTGTCAGAGTTTGGCGGGAATATTTCGTTTTGTGTCAGCTTTTGTAAACCTGAATGATGGATATATTGTGAGGCTTATTCAAGCAGTTAAAACAAATTTCGAATTAGTTCCCACGTTGCCACATTTCATCGAACGGTAACCCAGTTGATTTGCCGGTGAGACTCATAACCTCTTGCGGGTAAAAATACCTTTGGGTAAAAATAACAAATATACATAAAATACGGTATTAAGGCATCACAGACGAACGTAACAGCTTACGAGGCAGTTCGTATGCTTTACCTACCTTTGAGGTTATACTTCAAATAAGAACTGCTAAAAAAAACATATTGTTCATGTTTAAAATTAAATTTGCAAGGGGCCATGCACGTCTTTGCACGTTTTGAATGACAAAATGAGCATTTAAATACATATGTTAACTAGGTTGCCTTACTGTTTAAAACACAACAGATTAGAACAAAAGGACCTGGCTTTAAGTTAACTTTATTCGCAACACGGTCGCTTAAATTTGTTCTGCCAGCGTATCTATAGGTTCTTAGTTGATCTGTTTTGTTTTGAGTATGACAACTGATATGTCGTACCATAAAGATTGGCAACATTGTACGGTGATGCTTTCACAGTTTTATACCGCGATTCTGTCCGCGTAATTATTTGGGGACTGATTATTGTCATTATTATTCAAGAGACTCTTGACGAGAAGAGTACGAAAGGGCTCAATTTACAGCCGTCATATAAACCTCTTTCATGGCCACAGCACTTCATGGTAACGCCTCTGTAAGTAGTTGTTTGAAAATGGCTCACACAGTTAGTTTGAAATCGACAAGAGTATTGTTATGAGGTGATAGTTATTTATAAAAAAGCGTGAGTAAAATATTTCAGTAGTGTTAAGGCGATAGATGTTGGGATCGCCCTTTTACACTAGGTAAAACAATATTTTTTTTGTTTTACTTTATTATAGGTTTTTGTCGTGGATTCCTTCATTATTTCACATTAATTGTGTTTAATGTAGGTACCATATTCTATCGCGTTTGGTTAAGTGTGAAGTCAAAGAGCTTCATAATAATTGCTGTACCTAATGAATAATAATGTACAAACAAATTTAAATATATATAACTTTACATATATGTTAGTATAAAATCAGCCTCGTGTTCTGTTATATCCTACCTACATATTACAATTCATTATCTTAATGTGCAAATTATCTGTTGTGAATTCATTAAATACCTTATATCTACAAGGTCACAGTTCAATGATGTGATTTATTTATCTGCAAGTAACTATAAACTTAATATTTATGATTTTTGTATAGTAACCGTTATGTTCACCCCTAAACGGCTCACAATAACAAGTGTTTATAGGTAGGTATATATATATAACGTGCAGACATGTATATACAATAGTACCTATTTAAAAATATACATATCACTATGAATGTGGATGAAGCAAAAGAGGTATGTAAGTCTAGAGAGAACTGGCGTTCTATACTCTCTGCCTACCCCGTTAGGGACTCGGCGTGGTGTTATATATATATATACTGTGCAGAGTCTCTCATGGAGTAGGCATAAGTGTACAGCGCTTCTCTTATAAGACATATTTTATGTACATCATATATTTATACTTATATCTATCTAACGTTCTCTCCTTCTTTAATTATATTTAAAGCAATGCATTGCTAAAGGTTTTCTAGCAAGCAAATTTTTAAGCTTTTAGCATTTTTTTTTATAATAAAAATATATCCTCACGCCTTCCCACAAGGGTCCCCGAAGGGGTAGGCAGAGGTGTATAGGTAATACCCAAACACCCACTTTCCGCCAGAGGTATATTAGGTGCCAACGTGACAGATGGCGAGTCCATCGCCGTTACTCCAGCACGATTATACATACGCCTTTGAATTTCTTCTCAGACGTATGCAGGTTTCCTCTCGATGTTTTCCTTCACCGTTAAGCTCGTGGTGTGACTAATCACTGTACTTAAGTTCAGAAAAACTCATTGGTATGTCGGGATTCGAACTTGCGACCTTTGCGTCGCAGGCAACTGCTTGAACCGCTCGGCCACCACGGGTCTTATTCATTTTTTTTTATGAACATAAAACATGTCATACGAATAGCTGGATAGTCGGATCAGACGAAATATTGCGATCCTGTTCGCCTTATATCTGAATGGCATAATTATTTAGTATGTAAATTATATCGTGTTTAGAAAGCTACTAATGCCCATTCCTGGGCGGCTGAGGGCCGAGCTGGTTAGCTAGTTATCGAGTGTAGTTAAATAGGTTTTTTACTAGTAACTCCACCAAGCATCCATAATAAAATATATGCGCAGTTTCCGTTTCAAAGTCCGTAAATTTCTTATTGCTCAATAGGTTTTGTTAGAATAAAATACTATAACGAGCTGCTTATCGGCCCAAATATTTTATGACTTTCGCAGCCCTGAGTGGCCCTGATTTTATTTGACAAAGTCAAGTTCATAAATACTTGAAATTCATATAACCTTATAGTATCTGATTGTTAATAAGCATTTCATAGGCGGAATGATCATAGTCAATGTTTTACATATAATGGAATACTACTAATATTATAAATGTGAATTTTGCCTTTTCACGTAAAAACAACTTAACGAAATTTGGCACCGAGATAGATTCTTAGCTGCATTAACGCATAGGGTATATATTTTATTCTAGAAAAAAGTCTATCATGTAAAACAACTTTACGCGTGTTAATCCGTGGGACATAGCTAGTTGTACATGCATATAGGTACAAAGGATTGTTTTACTTAACTTGCTACGAACTCACCTGCTCCACGCTGCAGTCGGACCCGCAGCTCACATCGAAATGCCCATCATCGGTTCGATTCTGAAAAACAAACGAAGGATGTAATTTCTTTAAATAATTACTTTACCTAACCTAAACTTAGAAATCTCTTCTCTTGAAGAGATTCGCAAATCAACTGGGGTGAATGAGGGCGTAATTGTATGTATATCCTCACGCCTTCCCACAAGGGTCCCCGAAGGGGTAGGCAGAGGTGTATGGGTAATTGTAAAGATGAAGAAAGGCATGTTACGTTGGTTTGGACACATATAAAGGATGAGTGAAGAAAGATTGACGAAACAGATATACAAAGCAAAAGTGTGTGCAAGAAGAGGCAGAGGAAGGCCACGTTCCAACTACCTGGATCAAATAGATCGGACTCTCAATGACGGGAACGTTAAGAGTACTCGAAACCGACGAGCATGTATGAAGAGACTGATGAATGTGGACGAAGCGAAAGAGGTATGTAAGTCTAGAGAGAACTGGCGCTCTATACTCTCTGCCTACCCCGTTAGGGACATGGCGTGATGATATGTATGTATGTAACTTGGAAATGGCTTTAAATTTCGGCACTAATAATTAGTGCTATGTGTGGGTAAAGCCAATATTGTTATTTTCAATTGAGAAAATAACGGTAAATATGAATATAAATAAAGTTAAGACCATACGGTCTTGTGGGTTTACTACTGAAATGGGCGTTGATTGACCCTTTACTTTTTCGTTTTCTTATTTTATAACTTTAAATCCAAATAGCTTTAGACGTATGCAAAATAAAATTCAAAATGGTAGGCTGTTGTATTCAGAACAAATATCTGAAAAAAAATAGTAGGAAAGGCTAATACGAATTTTCAGGGATAGAGAAACTGGTTTTTAATATTAAACAGAGCGTTACTCGAGCTACCGAGAACTTTTTTGACGTTGTTTCAGAAGAAAATATTAACGAAAATTATCCTATATGAAGTTTAAACACAACCTCATCCCTTAGCGAGCTCTAGTATAGTAATACATACATATATTGTAATAATAATCTCAATAATAAGACGGACTGTGACAAGGGTCTCCTGGTCATGGAGATGACTTCCGGCGCGCGCATCGAAGCGGTCATGCTCTGCGTAGACGCAGTCAACCATGTCCATCAATGGGCTTAACTTGCTCATAGCAGGTTTATTACAACCGTAATTAGAATTATTATAAATAAAACTGGAGGACGTTGCTTACAGTAAAAGTCATAAATAAATTAAAGTTTAAAAAACAAGTTTAAAAAATTTTTATCTGTTCGTCGTAGGCCGGTTAGTAGACGGTTCGCCTCATAATAAGCCGTTTTCATAAATGATACTAAAAGTGCCTGCGCTAGCATAAATGTTGAACGTGTTCCAAGCTAGACGGGTTCTGCCTTGTGATGCTCTAGGAAACAAATAAACAAGATATCCCAGAAAATAGATAGTTGTTTCTAGAAGTTGTAGGGTCCTGTTAATATATCCTCATGACGACGCAATATAAGTGAGTAATTCTCACTTCGAAACACGGTTTTATGGGTATATTTCAAAAACTATTAATGAGATAAAAAAAGTACTACATGTATAACGTTATCGCTACACCAAATTTTTGTTCAAAAATAAGGTCATATAGTTGTCAGCATAGAATGTCATTTATATTTTACATGCTTCATTATCTCACATGACTCAATCACAGGATTAACTATCCCATTTTCCGAAGCATCCTGCATAGCCGCAGAAACATAACACAGCTGTACCGTGGATGTGAAGTCCTGTACTTCTTTGATACAAGTCTCATTTCCATGAAAGCTTAAACCTACTATCTTAAGCATATTGATCGAACATGCGCTAACATTGAACAAAACTAAGGATGGCGAAACTTTTAAGGTTAAATTTTTTCTGGCTTCCCTCGGAATCTTGCATCAAGGTCGTTTAATAAGGTTAAACTTTTCATAATAACAGTTCTGTTTTATTTTTTTGCGTGTGACCGGAACCTGTGCAGGCGCACCAAAAAGGCTTCCATCGGGTAATTCGATACCTGCGGTTTGGTTTTAGGATACGTGGGACTAGAGATACTAGCGCTTTTTACACAGTTAAATAAAATCATTGACAATGTACAAATAACATGAATTGCTATTTGAACGTTAATAAAATATATGATCGTAGTGATAGTAGTGTTTAAGAAGTCACTAAGCTCGGTGGTCCGGCCAAATGTTTTTTTTTCTGTACATACTTAAGCACAGCACCAACTCGATAACACCTCGAGCTGTACGTTGAAGTTAAACATCGTGAGGAAACCGACGTTTACGAATACGTTTAGGAAGACTGAAGTAAATAAGCCGTAGGTATGTGCTTGAAAAACGGCAACAGCCTCACCATCTATCACATTGGCACCTTAACATCTATGGCGAATAATGGGTTTTGTTACATCTTTGTATTATTATTTATAATCCTAATCATATTATTGTGTACTAATAAAGCGCGTTACTAAGACTAATCTATATTTAGCAATGCTGCGTCGATTACTGCCGGCGCTAATTGCCCACAATTGCTTAGTTGTGCGTTGAACCTGCGGGCTACAAATAAACAATAACGCAAGAATATGACGTTTTCCGAAAAATACTGATATATATTGTACTTTAGACGTTTCTTTCTAAAAAATATTTTATATGTTATACTTTATATTAAAATACTTCTGTCCTATTAAATTATTTTGCTCAATTATTGTCATATCAGTCCGAGTTACCACATATTAATAACGTAAAACCATTCATGAGCAAATTTATCAACAACACTGATATAAAATGATTACTGGACCAGACGAATGAAATATTTAATTACAATATTTTAGATTTTTTTCCTTAGATACGAACGCTTATCTACTATAAGCTCAAAATTAAATTTTATTAGCTTGGTAAAATTAATTAATTTAAAATTAATACTCAAAATAAAAAAATTAATACACTAGGTACTTTGAAAACAATACCCGAAATATTAACGTCTCGGCGTGATATGTATGTTAACGTTTATAAAAGTATATACTCGTGAACCTTTCGTCGCCTGCACGATTGCGGCGAAAAGAGGCTGCTTACATCTCTACCTATAACTTCGGGAAAATAATTTAAAAAAATTGACAAGTGTGAAACTATTGGAATTATTATACAAATGCGTGAATTCAATACATATTATTTTTATATGGTTTAAAGGGAGGCGAACCTTAAATGGGCATTTTTCATTGCATCGGAGCACGGCTTCCGCTCCAAATTTCTCGGTGATGGAACTGTAATCGCAGCCAATTGAGCGAGCGGACAAAGCCAATCCGAGCAGCGACAACACTAGCCATTTGTGCCAATTCAGCGCGCTCATTGTGCCCACCGGCCAGCCTCGTCGCCGGGCCCACTGCAGCTCACCTTCACACGACACACGCACCCATGTCCACATTCTACATTATTTACTTATCGCGACATTATTTCTAATCAGTCTTAGGTAAAATTTAAGGGTTCTCTCAGGTACACTATTGTCAGTAGATTGTACTGTTGACAGACGAGCGCACAATGTACGTAGTAATCGTCATAACGATGAGCTTAGATCGCGCTGGTCCCGTTTGGTGCGCGTACGCAGCTACAGCTACACAAGGACTGAGCGCGCGCATCCGCCCGCGCACGCGCTACGAGCGAGGACGCTACAGTTGGGCGCTACGGTTATTATGCCCCTCCAGCCCTACCTGTCGTTTTGTCGCACTTGTTCGGTGTAACTGATTCCGATTGAGATTTGTTAAAAGTTCATATAATTTGTGCTTGTGTTATTTGGTATTTGTACGATTCTTTTCTTCCGTGGAAATCGAGCCTGAATAACTGTGAAGAGCCCTATTTGATGCACCTAGTGGAAGGTCTGTGTGAATTTTATTATTGTTCTCACTAATCAATAAGATGAATATCTAGCAATAGAAAAGATCTGCAGCCTATTGTAACTTGAAAAAGAATTGGCTCCCTACTCCCTTTCTTGCTACAGTAAGGGAGGGGACTCTGCGTTCAATATTTTTTTCTTTAAAATCAATGTAGTTACATTATGAATATTTAAATTATATTTTTAATAACAAAGTAATTTGATGCGACTGACGTTACTAATTAATGCGTTTGTTTACGTACAGAAGTCATGAGTTATTATTAAGATTTTTACCAACATTCGATTTTTTTTTTCTCCCCTCCGACACTTTCACGACAGATGATACAGTTAACCTTGTTGATCCTTACTTCTAAAGTTTATTTTATAACGCTATATATCAATGCAACAAGGTCGGCTGGCGATGCGAGATCTCATCCACGTTACACGGAGCAAAGCGTCCAATTAATTTAACTGCAGACCCACTACTGGTACTTCCCACGCTTTGACAACATTCCAGCTGAAGGATGAAATCACTCCATTTAAAGATATCATATTGTGCAATTTGATATTTGACTTTTTGTCTATCAGTCTATTAATATATTTTTAATTGCTTAACTTACTAACGTTCAAGTCTATTTTCTCAAGATGTACAGTACAGTACTCTAATCGTGGTTCTTCGGACTACGTACGTAGAGGAGAAGTTTTTTTTATTTTTATTATTATGATTATTAAGGAATATGAGGTGTTATTCACTATTAAACGTCATTTGACATATATTCCTAAATATCAACATTTTTCTGATAATCCTTACAAAACATAAACTTGCAAGGTGCTTAGATTTTTCTGATGAGAAGTATATATAAAAATCATAAATCTAAGTCTACGGTATCGCTAGTGACGTAACTGCAAAGACATACGATCCTAACTATATAATTAACATAATATGTATGTATTCTTATTGGCACAAGTAGTAGCTCCATCTCTTTATTATGCTCCAAAACAGAATATCAGGTTCTATATGTATACTTATTAAATTCTAGCTACATTACTTGGTAATAGCACTCGCCTCCTATATAGATAGTTTCAAGACTACCAGTCAGAGGGCGCGAGCGTCGATCTTCAATGCTTCAGAATTTGTATATAGATGGCGCTACTTATAGGCGTATTTTAGGATTATATCACACACATCGGGGGGCAAGATAGCTTTAGGAGCTCGGATTAAAGTAGGAAAAATACCCATCTAAATTATTGCTTATTAGGTTTGTAATTCTTGGCTATAAAAATTTACAGTTTTTGTTTTATAACTAACAATAAATATATACTTCGATAAGTGCCCATTGTAAAGAACAAACAATACGTCGTTGTTTATGTATCCTCCGCGTAACAGTAGTGGTGACATCTAAAGTTCAAGTATTATCACAATCAATGATCACCTACCTTAGTACGTTAGATGGCTTGGCCTGACCTGAAGGGCGTTATCTCATTTGCAATCTTTATTAAAAGTACCAAATATAGGGATCCTCCCGCGCCGTCGAGAACCTTTTTCTGCCTGTTCCTGGTCCGGTCCAGCCGGAACAAACAGACAGACAAACAAAAAAATATAAAAATATTATTTTGGTATTTGTACCGTGTATAAATCCGTATACATTTTGTAAAAAGCTATTTAGTTATTTAAATATTACAAACAGACAATCCATTTTATTCATTTGTACAGATTTCCTGACCGTCCCATTTTTTTGCGGTATATATGCACATATAGTGCATATATACGAGTGGTTCGAGTAATTGCCTGCAGCACAAAGATTCGAGTTCGACCAATTCCGATTGTACTAATGAGTTTTTCTGAAGTACAGTAATTAGTCACACCACGAGCTTTACGGTGAAGGAAAACATCGAGAGGAACTCTGCATACGTTTGAGAAGAAATTCATAGGCGTGTGTATAGTTATGCTTGAGTAACGGCGATGGACTTGCCATCTGTCACGTTAGCACCTAACTATTCACCTCTGCATACCCCTTCGGGGACCCTTGTAGGAAGGCGTGAGGATATATTATATATATATATTATACATATAATATATATATATATATATATTATTGTTTTTATTTATTATATATCTCAACTGCTAGCATTTAAACTAAAATGTATGTTTATTTTTTCTCTGATGGAACCAGTTCTTACTAGGAAGCGTGTTATTTCCTCGATATCAAACTACCAAATTGATCATTTTAAATTAATGTTGCCACCAATATTATCCGCCGACGTTGCCTGACAATATTATAATTTTCATGCTTTACGTCACGAGTCAAAACAGCCAGTCGCCAGATGACTTTAGATTATTTGAAGGCTATATCATCTACGACGGTAAGTACTTACATACATGGTTGTTACTATATACATACCTCATGACGAACGCACAATCTAGGCTCCCTACGCACTAACGCGGGCAAATAAAAAAAGAACAGAGTAGTAATTCTTAGGTAGGCAGCGCATGAGTCTAGCCGTGGTGTTGCAAGCGTCCAATAGTAGTGGTAACCGCTTACCACCAAGTGAGCCGCATGCTTCTTTACTACTATGCACCATTCTATCGACTAGTATTAATTAGACCTGTACTTGTTAATTATATTCTTACTTTCATTACTTGGCGGCTAATTAAAGTAAAGGTCACGGGCTTTACTACGTCGTGTCTTTGGCAGTATTATTAAAGAGTGCGAAAGAGGAGATGTACGCGACCTCTATACGTCCATCCCTTTCGCACTCTTGACTAATGACAGCAATAACGCGTCTTATTAAGAGTGGAACGTCGGCTCGCGGTGCCGCGGTCAGATGATTATACATAAATGTGTTATCAGTACGATCAACAAAACTGTTATCAGTACCATGGTTAAGGTACGAATTTATTGGATTTATTACCTACCGCAAATACCACACGTCAACAAGCTTTTATGAGTCAATTGCGATGATTATGATCAACAAAATAATGCCTATTGTCGGTAAAACATACGCGTATATGTAATAATAATAATAAATACCTGGGACAATTCCACACAAATTGACCTAGTCCCAAAGTAAGCAAAGCTTGTGTTATGGTAACTAGACAACGATATATTTACTTATATAGATAGATATATACTTAAATACATGGGACATCCAAGACTAAGGTACAAATATTCGTGTTCATCACACAAATATCTGCCCTCAGCGGGATTCGAACCCGCGACCTCAAGTTTCGCAGTCAGGAGCTCTAACCACTAGACCAGACGGTCGTCGTGTATACCTAACGCCCATTCTCTTACGGGGTAGGCAGAGAGGGTACTGCGCCGGGTTTGAGAAGACTTACATACCTCCTCCTCTTTATCAACATTCATCAGTAGGTATGTTCATATATGCTCATCGAAACGAATGACACGTCCAATCTCGCTTGTTCCATCAATTTGATCTTGACCTCCTCTTCTTCCAGACATATTGGTATAGTATGTCTAGTTTTGAAAATCTCTCGTCACGCATCCTCTATCCAGCAAAGGAAAGGCCCAGGCTAGCAAAACATGCCTCTCTTTATCTTTACAATAACACCCTTTCATTCTCACTTGTATTTGCTTTGCGAAGCTCTATGCGGTATCGATTTACATTTATTAATTCAATCTCATTAGTTAAACAACATTTCAAATGAGGTATTTAAAAGCTGCTTTGAATTCCAAAATAATTATTGTCGTTACTGCATTGTTTGTTAACATTTAGCGACCCGTAGCAGATTTGGTTGAGATCCAAAAGTGTACCAGCAACCTGCCAAATATCAAAGAAGTAGGCGTCAAACGATGCCGTTATCTAACACGGACAGTGATGTCTTCTGGACTTCACCGCAAACAACCTTTATCCCTCTATACAGTTTATCGGCAAAGTGAATTAATTTATTGTACGGTACATAACGAACGTAATTATTGTACCCAAGTTAATAGCTGTAATTGACAATTTTACAATACTTACCTACATAACTCGTCAAATAAGATAGAACTCCGCGGTGTTTCATTGTTCGCAATATAGATAAACATTATTATTGTGTTAAGTAAAAAGATAAAGGATTTTATTGTGGGCTCTCATAGAAAAGACGCGTTGTGTAAGTTTATAGTCCATTTCTATATTAGCAGTCACTCGTGTGGTCTTTCTTCAAGTACCTACAAATTGTAAGATCAGCCGGTGAAAATGGCCAAGGATATCGTTAACTCCAAGGTAAATCATTAATTCAATTAATCAACACACAATTAAACAACAGTTATTAACTGAATACTATATTGCATTCAGTTAGTAAAACTATAAATGCGAATGGATGGATGTTTGTTCCTCAATCAGCCGCTATGATGTGCATAGCGGCTGAATGGAATTGAATGAAATTTGGCACAGAGATAGATTATTACCTGTTTTAAAACATAGGATTTTGTTCCTAAATTAAATCTAGACAAAATTAGACTAATAACATCGATTACACAGTATATATATATAGGTATCCTTAGTAACAACGCTTACTTAAAGTAAATGTAAGATAGGTACGGCATAACGGGGTTTCCCGTTCGAATTTGGAGCTGCCCGACTGGGGCCGGACCTCCACCTTATAGAATTTATTGTGTTGTGTTCCTACGAGGTGAATAAGTCCCCCAGCAATGAGCTCTGTTTCTGAAGAACTGTTCAATTGAGGACACTCGCATACATACGTTATAATAATAATAAAAACAATATTTTAACAATCCTGCATGATTGGTTGATTAAACATCGATGAAATAATTAAAATACCCATTAATAGACAATTAAGAATTTTCTCTGGGTTTTATAAGACAAAAACCCATTTAAGCCTTTTATGAAATGAAAAATGCCATGAGTGTTTTCGAGACCATTGTTAGTCGAATGAAATGTATTGTTAATTGATTCGTAGTTAACACAATAAAACGTCCGTTAGTCTGTAGGTATCATTCGGCACATGGTCAATGAACTTGTTAATATGGAAACAGAACGGTAACTGTTTATCTAGCGTTTTGTATGTGAGAAATTCCTAACCTATGTGTACTATCAAATAGTCTTCCACACTCTACCTATACCTACTAGCCCCAGAGTAATAATTCTTATTTTTCAATAAGTTAGTTACTCTCTGCCCCTGAAACGGGGCTTTCCTTCACAAAAACTTCACCTTTTATTTCAAGTCAATGTCGAGTTAATCTTTATGGTATTTTTTTATGGTACTTATGAGCGTCTTTTTTTTTATACAACTAGAGTGGCAAACAAGCATACGGGCCAACGTGATGGAAAACGGTTACCGCAGCCTATTTACGCTTACAATACCGAAGTATCACTTGCGCGTTGCCACTCTGTGTTCGGAAAGTTATACTGTGTTGGCCGCACAATGGGACTAATCCCTCTGCTGCCAACACAATATAACAATCCTCCCCCCTCCCAAGGAGCTCATTACTGGAAACCTTATTCACCGCGTAGGAACACAACACAATAAATTGTGTTATTTGGCTACGGACTTCTATAAGGTGGAGGTCCTGCCCCAGTCGGGCAGCTCCAAACTCGAACGGGAAACCCGTTATGCCCTCCCTCTCTTATATCTCTATGTAAAGCTCTACCCACAATCTTATACAAGTGTTACAACAGATCTTGATGCGATAACATTATAATTGAAAGAGCCCAGCTATGATGATTAATGTATTAAACCCGAAGAAGGTGGAGATTTAAAACTTTACTTTCAAACTTCTTCGTACGACCAATACGTACAATTTGTAGAACAAGCACGCAAAATGCAATCCTTACGGTGAATATAAACAATTACCCAAAATATGTCTGAATTGGTTTTTACTGTAATTTTGAAATATTAATATTTTTTTTGTAAAGATTCACCATGATTCCTCAACACAGAACATATATAAATTAATTACAGTGATAAGATTTCATATAATACTTCAGTGTCATAGTCGACATCTTATTTGTTCTCTCCACTCATCCGTAGCAACTAATCAGTGTTTACCTACTCACCGGGAATTCCCGGACAATTGAGGATAATAACTAAGGAAAACATCATACGGTCTTCAACAAAATTATTGTCATATTTACATTTCCTTAGTATAATAAAAGTACATTAAATGTTGAAAAATATCCACGAAGAACGGCCGTGTTCCTTATCTAAATAATCTGCTGTCGAGATTTAACCGTCACTTACACTAGAGTGAGAGGGATAAGATAATTTATGAGGCACAGATAGAGATGGGAATACTTTTTATATGTATCTATCAGCCATACTCTAACGGTCGAGGTCGCGTGTTCGGTTCCTGCTGAAGACTGAAATATCCTTGGATGTCCATGTATTTAAGTATAGCTAGGTGGTGTGGACTCGTCCCAAACTATTACATTGGCTGCTGTTAATTGCTGAATCTACATACATTTATGTACATATATATAATACAAATTCAATCACTGACATATTATCATGAAACCACAAAAGCATCTGTCCCTATATTTAATACTAGCTGAGCCTCGGTTACACTAGCGTAAAGTTTGATTTAATTGCTAGATTGTCTCTGGCATAAAATATACTGTGTTAATCCATCTCATCAATAATCTATCTCTATCTATCTATGACGGCCGTCTGGTCTAGTGGTTAGAGCTCCTGAGGTCGCGGGTTCGAATCCCGCTGAGGGCAGATATTTGTGTGATGAACACGAGTATTTGTACCTTAATCTTGGATGTCCTATGTATTTATGTATATCTATCTATATAAGCAAATATATCGTTGTCTAGTTACCATAACACAAGCTTTGCTTAATTGGGGACTAGGTCAATTTGTGTGGAATTGTCCCAAGGTATTTATTATTATTATCTCTGTGCTAAATTTCACCCGACTATTAGTCATCATCAGTATTAAATTTTGTATAGGTTATACAAACTATTACATTGAGCTTCCTCTATTCTTCAAAATATGCCGTACTAAAGAAAACGAGATGCACAGATAAAATAACCTCCATAGACGTAGTTATATGTTGTGTAATCTACTTGCTGCCTTTATGCACGTCTATCTTACTATGTAACAAGAACCTTGTAAATGTAAGTCAGCAGGAAGTCCTATATTATAATCAAAACAAGGTTGCAAATAGTTAGCTGCCATAATTAACTTCCTTCTTTACATCCTAATTAAGTTACTAAGCCTAATTAAATATATCCTCACGCCTTTCCACAAAAGTCCCCGTAGACCCCTACGGGGACTGATGACGACGGGCAGAGATGTATAGGTAGTACCCACACACCCACTTTCCGTCAGAGATATATTTTAGGTGCTAACGTGACAGATGGCGAATCCATCGCCGTTATTCAAGCGCGACTGTATGTAGGTACGCATTTGAATTGCTTCTCAGACGTATGCAGTTCTCCTCTCGATGTTTTCCTTCATCGCAAAGCTCGTGGTGTGACTAATCACTGTAATTAGGTTCAGAACTACGCAGGCAACTACTCAAACCACTCGGCCACCACGGCTATCTTTACTTACATAATATAACAATAAAGTTAGTGTTTCGTTGAAAACGCCCACGGACATGGACATTTCACAATTTTCAGATCTTGAAAATGACAGTTTTAATACTACCTTTAATATAACCTATTTTTATATATTTATCATTGATATGCCGGGATTAACGTTTAGTTGAGTATTGTGCATTTTATTTATAAATATGACTACAAACACGTCACCACTTCGTACACTAAAGATTCCTATTTTTCGAGCAGAAAGACTATGTCCTTTTGTAACTCGTAATGGATTTTTATACGGTAAATCATCCAAAAACATATTTGAAAATGCATGATGAATCAATCGGACTATCCTTATATTCATACTCGCAATTGCTTGAAATTTTACTTTATAAATAATATCTAACTACCAGCTAACAAACTGGACTCTAATATTAAATTATACTTCTTCATGTTTATATTTAGTTGCTCATTGCTTATATTTTTTACTCGTGAGTCATAGTCAACCTTATTAATTATTAATTATTAATATGTTTGCGAAATAAGTTTTTAGTTAGTGCAAATGCGCGATGAGTGTGTGCGTGCAGTTAGTCAGGAATGCAGTTGTATCTGGCCAGTTATCTCGCCTTGTTGTACCGAGAATTATACCTACATGCGCGGGGGCACGTCACCGCGTAGGAGCCACACCTTTTGTCCCTCGAGACTGTCTATATACCACGCAATTGTCCTCAGTATGATAGTTCCTTTCATCTGGCTAGACTATAAATTACGCAATATTGAAAAAGTGCCAGTAAATTTATGTTTTATTTATATCCAACTTTTCTAGTACCTGCAACTCCTAGGTATAGGTATAAACTAAAAACAAGCAATAATTCATTAATTATATAAGTAATTAATAGCTCTCTCTACACAACATTTTTCATGGCATTTAAATTAAAAGTTAACTTTAATAAAATACTGAGGATTTTAAACTTAATTTGAATAGCTTAAAGTAAGAAGTAAGAACTTAAAGTAAATTATGATTAGCGCCCATACGCAGATAGTTACATTTCACTAGCATTTCAATGTTGTCAAGTTACATCAAATATGGCTGGTATTGCGTGTAGGGCATCACGTGAAGGCAGGCACGGGCTGGGAGTGTGACGTCACGCGGAGGCGCGCGGGGGGCGGTGTCGAGGGTGTGGTGCACATGCGCCGCGGCCGCGTCTCAAGGTGACCCCCAACTCGCGAACTCACTGAGCAAGTGTTCTGTGGCGCGCCGCGTACTCCGTTCCTTTCACTTTGCACGCCCGGACCGGTACCGGTGTCGCTGAACGCGGATATTATCTTGTGCCCGGTGGAATTTATGACAGCACCCTGTGGACTCCAACGCTTCTCGTTCATCACCTATTATCTCAGTCGTCGCGACTGACAAGACGAATCGATATGCGTCAAGCACGAGACGTCGTGAGTATTACTAACTCAAATATTTGTACCGATTATAATTTTTCCAATATAGGTAGTGCCTTAGCACCTACGTAATTATGTCAAATGTGTTAGATAAGTAGGCACATAGGTAACTGTTAATACACAACAATTTATCAAAGCTTATTGTACGCCGGTAGAACTTAACCTAAGCATAGCATACGAATATTAAGGGAATGTTTAGTGGATTCGATGTATCGTGTGATTACAACCAAATACTTATGAATAGTGAATTTAAAGGGTTAATAGCGAAAAATATGCCTATTATCTGTGTCATTAATGTTACTGTTTTTTACCTGTTAACATTTTTCCATTTTACATATTTAAGTATTTATAATTACTAGGTACTTTAAAACATTGTATAAAACTCCTGTAAATGGGGACCCCATAATTCTCTGAATTAAAGTAGATACTTATGTCATATGTATCAATTAAATTGTCATGCAATCAGGAATCCATTTTACTGTAAGAACCCATTAAAAATTATATTCCTATATTGATAGTATGAACTTGTTAGGGATCTACTCTAACGAATACATTCTAAGGTTTTCGTATCGAAAGGTCATTCTCAAGGTCGTTATCACAGCACGTGGAGGGGTATCCCAAGTAGGTATTTAGTATCAAGTGATACATAAAGCGGTCGATGTCGACAAACGACATACTAGGGATGTAAAGAATCAAATATATTTAGGTAATCTTATTAATATGGTGAAGTTTTTTAATGTGAAGAAGGAATTATTTAATTTGAAGATTTATGAAGAGGTGATAATCGATAGGGTGGATGATACATAATATACATAGGTTTATGTTTTTTATTCTGGTTTTTCGTACACACTTAAAAAATGTGGTTAATAAGAGTAGTGTTATTCCTTCTTCGTTTCCTTAGGTTATAATTATATTTAGTTTATAATAATTTACCCGCAATTTCGTTTTAACTACGATAAGTAAAAGGATACCAAAGCATGTTACTCTCATAATAATAATAATAATAATATCCTCACGCCTTCCCACAAGGGTCCCCGAAGGGGTAGGCAGAGGTGTATAGGTAATACCCACACACCCACTTTCCGCCAGAGGTATATTAGGTGCCAACGTGACAGATGGCGAGTCCATCGCCGTTACTCAAGCACGACTATACATACGCCTTTGAATTTCTTCTCAGACGTATGCAGGTTTCCTCTCGATGTTTTCCTTCACCGTAAAGCTGGTGTGACTAATCACTGTACTTAAGTTCAGAAAAAACTCATTGGTACAGTCGGGATTCGAACTTGCGACCTTTGCGTCGCAGGCAACTGCTCGAACCACTCGGCCACCACGGATTCTTCAAAAATACTAGTGCGTTCCATTCTAAATTCACCACCATCCAATAAATTCAAATTAAAATACTTGAATATGTGTCATTTACATATCAAATGAAAGAGAATAAAGGTAGGGGATACTTACACCAAGTTGCCACCAAGGTCTCCTATGTTGTAGGCAGATGGGTAGGTAATCAGCCCTTTTTCTCGTCGGAGATATAGGTGTCATGGTGACATATGAAGTCTTTTTGTTCTCTCAGGCACGATAGTACATCAGTTTTTTTAATTTACAATTTAACGTAGGCTATGGTATGGTAAATCTCTAAGTATTTAGTTTCGAAAATCTCTTTGAATAATAATGATCTAATAATTAAACCACCTGCCCATATACGTCAAAATAAGATGCTTGCTATTCTTTAAGGTGATAACCCAACCTATACATAGAATAAATAAATCGTGAGCGTAACCCGTGTGTAAATTAGCATACATTAGGTTATAAGAGGATAAAACCAGTTACACTAAACTTGTAAGTTCATATTTCGGTCCACTCTTTTCATAATCAATTTCATTTATATCAAAATATCTATGGACAAAATTGCAGTAAAATTAAACTTCGTCGCTTAAAATTTCAGTCAATGTGTTTATAAGTTAACTGCTATTGCCAGTGCCTCAGCAGATTATTAATATAATGAAGCCGGTGACTGCAATGCAGATCTATATTATATCTAGAATAAGGTTGCTGGTACGTATCCCGACTGTACCAAAGAGTTTTTCTAAGCCTAGGTACAGTGAGCGGTCCAACCACGAGCTGGACGGAAAGAGGCTGAAGGAAAACATCGAGAGGAAACCGGCATACGTTTGAGAAGAGATTTAACAGAAAAGTGGGTGTGTACTCCCTACAGACTACAGGTCAAACGGACCCACAATAGTGTGGGTCCGTGTGGGAAGGCTGGCCAATTTAATATAATTAATATTAACATTTGGTATACTGTACCAGCAATAATGTACTATATGCTTGAGACATCGAAGTTCTGAAAAGTCAAAACATTTAATAAAATCGACTGAAAATAATGTTGAGAAACAGTGACAATTCGTCGATTATGTCATTGGTTTGCACATATTCTTCCGTTAAATGTACGCGAATACTTCAACTTCAACCAATGACCCTTGAGGATAGGAAGTTATATCGAAAATCAAATTACGAATTCGGGTCTCATGAACTTAATAGGCTAATCAGGTACGATTGTCGCTATACTTACCGGTGATTGTATAGGGTACTCGATATCGATATTTATCAGAGCCCTAATGAATCAGCATAAAATTGGTTTCCACAAAGCGATATGCTGCTTTATCAGTGCATAGTCATTTTCATTACACAGTTGGATTAAATCGACAGCTATGAAGTTGCACTTGACTTTGAGGAAATCATACATCCTTTTTTTTTTGCCTTGAAATTATATCAAGTTTGACAGTTCTTTATAGAGTAACATTGCACGACTTGAATGTTTATCACACACTATTAGTACGTATATATATCAACAGTGAAATGTCGCCTCTGTGCGTCGCGCCTTCGTCACGAGACAGGTATCAAAAATAAACAGATAGACCATGCCAAGAAAATGCTTCAGCGTGCGTTAGTCTCGACGCGAAGCAAACAAAACTAAATATAGATATTCCAGAGAAGGTATCTGCATAAATAAGTCCAAACGTTCTTCGTTGAGCAGTGTCTGTGGGTACTTTTTGCTAAGTAAACATACTAACTTATTTTCTCAAGGAAAATTCGCACTTACAATGACTAATATTTGATAAATGTCAATTTATCTATAATTGTTTAACAATGACGTCTATAACGTAAGCAATGAAAAGTGTTTTCTTGTTTATAATACACATAGATTAACCACTTTGATAGAAGAAAATCTTCGTTTAAAGCATTGCCGTATTATTACTACTGCGGGTAGGGTAACACATATTTTTTTTTATGGATTTTTTCATAATTTAATGTTATGTTTTACGATGTAAGTACATGTAGTAAAATCATTATTACGATCTGACGTAATATTAATAGGCACCTACTGAAAATAAAGTAAAACGTAATGTAACGCAAAAACAATAAATAACTACATCTACTCAGTCATTATTACAGTTTTTCTGCCAATATTTTTCCGCCATTCTGCCCTGCCGCTTAAATACCAGTTTGAAGCGGCTATTACCGGAACCATATGCTTTATTATCATCACTGATCAGATAGCGTGGTCGGCCGCATATGTGACGCTTTTTGTAGTTTCGTGTTGAGCATTATTTCAAACAAATTCTGCCATTCGTAGATACCAAGGTATATTCTTAATTTAACCACAAGTACAAAGCTATAACACGTATTGACATTAATTTTATTTGGAATGTATTGCGTGTGGAGTATGAACCAATATTCCTTATAACACCGATTACTACGCTCACATGTAAACTAAACACCACCACTAATGAAACTGTTACCACAAAGACTAAGGAATGCGTATGACGTCACGAGCGAGCCCACGCTTTGGCCAATCAGCTTCGAACACAAAATGGCACGCCTTGAAAAATTATGATAGCCGCTTAAGAATCTCATAAAGTATTACCTTAACTAATCACCCCTTTGGTGGTATTTGTTATATTACCTTAACGAGTGTAATAAATCCGTTTTCATTATCCTTCGTTCCCATTTATTTTGTTATTTAGTGATCTATCCATAATTGTATGGATATAACACTTAATATAGTTGTGCTACTCTTACATTGTACATTTTTGTTGATTGAAGGAAGACAACAATAGTTTTTGTCATGAATGAATTAGAATGTGTCTGTGTTGAGTGTTTGACGCTGTCGGTGAATGTGCGCTTGTAGCAAACCGACAGTCCGTACTCCGTCACTCCGTCGTATTCCATATTTTCTTGCGGAACGAGCAAGACGTGTCGCGCTTTAAAAATACGCGCAGTGTTTAAATACATTTCTTCAATTAGCCAAATATATTTGAAGTGAATTACGATGGGTATCGTTATAAACAATTTACACACGGTGAGTGGTGTCTACTTTTACATGTTTTAATGTTATTGACTGTATTGGATTTTAAAGCCGGCTATGAATTGGAAAGCAACGGTAGTCGGTAGTGTTGTAATGACCGCTTTGACCTTGTGGAACTCGCTCGCGATAATGGATAGGTTGGTCGTATGTCTGCAAAAATTGCATTCATACGATCACTTAGAACATGTATCTTTTGATACAACCCTGACTGTCGGAGTCACTGGAATCTAAATTGAAAGCGGATAGTAATTGTTTGCGAGCCAATATATATCACATCGGATTTCTAAGAACGTTATACATGTACTCTATACTATATACTTATACTGTATACTCGAAACCGACGAGCATGTATGAAGAGACTGATGAATGTGGACGAAGCGAAAGAGGTATGTAAGTCTAGAGAGAACTGGCGCTCTATACTCTGCCTACCCCGTTAGGGACTTGGCGTGATGATATGTATGTATGTACGTTATACATGTTCACTAAACGAGTTAAAAAGTAATATTTTTTTAAGGTAAGCTATATTTGCAACTTTTTTTGCAGATTCGCGACGAATGCGAGGTCCTACACTTAACGGATAAACAGATCAAAGAAATAATGAGTAGACTCCATAATGATCTACTCAAAGGGCTAGGCAAAGACACCCACGCAAATGCAACTGTTAAGTGTTGGATCACTTACATACAAGACTTACCAAATGGGAAAGGTATTTATTTTACTAATTATATGAACACTAGCATATTAAATGGTAAAAAAATATATCCTAATTTATTTACCAACTTGTCGCCATTGTTTCAGAACGAGGTAAATTTCTCGCATTAGATTTAGGAGGTACCAACTTCAGAGTACTTATCATCAATTTAGGGGATAATCATTTTGATATGCAGTCCAAAATCTATGCCATACCGAACAGCATCATGGTTGGTACAGGAGTTGCGCTCTTTGATCACATAGCGGAGTGTTTGGCAAATTTCATGAAGGTAGATTATGTTGTATAGTTTTTATTGTATTTTTTATGTTTAATCAAATGTGTTTATTGACGAGTGACACGCTGATTTTAAAAACTATTGAATATACAGGAACATGGTGTATATGAAGAACGTTTGGCACTTGGATTCACATTCAGTTTCCCGCTGAAGCAATTGGGTCTTACAAAGGGCATCCTGCAACGCTGGACAAAAGGCTTCTCCTGTTCAGGAGTGGTCGGCGAAGATGTTGTTCAAGGACTTAGAGATGCTATTTCTAGACGAGGGGTAGGTACCATGTTTTTTTCGCTTCATTAAATTTAAATGCTCCGCATACGCCAATGACACATAACTTAGTTTAATGGTCAGAGATATCACTCGGTACAAAGCCCAGTTTTCAGTTTGAGTATTATAAAACTTGTGTAGAGGTAAACAATATTATTACTATTGACCGAAAACCTCGAAGAGGTATATAATCTTGTATAGATAGTGACATTCAACAAGTCGCGGCCCACTATTCTTCCCTCTGGAAGTGTGCACACGCACACTACAATTAATAGAGACGGGTCATACTCGCAGAATCCCGCGACCCCCTCGAATAGAAATTGGTGGGGCGCGTATTCGTGGATGGGACTATCTGTAATCGATTTAACGTAACGTCAAAAGTAGAAGCAAAAACAATCATAGTAGTAATTTTGCAGGGCCTTTCGATAGCTGTGATGGGCATCCTTAATGATGCTACAGGCACGCTTATGTCATGCGCACATAAGAACCCTACGTGCCGAGTAGGCATAATTATTGGTGAGTTGACGATGATAACAGCTCTCATCTAAAATTATCGCATGATATTTGGAGCCATAATGAGAGCAATGTAGAGGTTTTCAAATGGAAAGGGAAACTCTGCCTATTATGTTCATTTCTTATAGAAACATTGGATCAAAATTTTTATTGTGATTACAGATTGTAACAGCATGTAATTTTTTCCTACTATCTGCATTGGGTTCTTGTCCATTTGCATGTATCAAAATTATTTTTTGTATTGTTAGGCAAGCATTGTTTTTATTATTTTACGTTTTTCGTTAAAGCAGAGTTCTACTGTTTCTTTTACGTGTTTCAAAAATATTGAAACAATATAAAGTTTTACTAGTTTGTATAATTTTGATACAATTAGTACGATTTAAAAATATTTTGTAATAACAAAAAAAAATTAAAAGTAAACCATAATTGGATATTTGAGTGTCCCGGAAAGACTTAAGTACTTTATGGTAACCCTAGCGTCCAAACGCCGACAATTCAAACAGTAATTTTATAGCGCGTTCGAAAAACAAATGAACATAGTGACCTACGGAGTTGATTGAAAGCCTCTACAGTCGATCATCTTCAACACAATTGAATCGGGGAGTGTCAACAACTGTTTCATGCATTACGCATAAACTATCGTGAATGGAAAATCTGTTCTCTTCCTAAACCGCATGTTCTCTCATTCTTGTAGGACGTTCAGATTGACATATGCGCTATATTGAATGATACCACGGGAACTTTGATGTCATGCGCTTGGAAAAACCACAACTGCAAAATAGGACTCATTGCTGGTAGGTTTACCTTATTTATTGCCGCGCGGCTTATGTTGAGTGGGCGGTGTTGTTTGGTGTAATGTGTTTTAACGTGCTTTTACACCCTTATTGATATCTCCGATTGGACACATTACGTTTTTGTTTGTTATGGATCAGTGCTCAGTGCGCGTTTCTTATCGTGCATGTGCGCACTGTGTACGCAGCCGACGACGTTGCGGCGACGTCACATCTATCTAGATTAAACCTCATTGGTCTTAGGTATCTCTGGGGATGGAACTTCCCCCTTTTTATCATTTAAATCATGCCTACAGAATATTTTGCTTTTTTTTTACTAACAAAAATTACCAGCACATTTTTTGCGAAAGTTTAAAAAAGAATTTTTGTTTGCAAATTAGGTTACTAATTATAACCGTCCTGGCCACTTCCCAAACCTTGGGGTCGGCTAATGATGTTGTGTTTATTAATATTTGTTTGCGAAATATGATCATCAAGCTTGGCATTTATATATTGTATTGTATTTTTATCCATAAAACAATTCATGATAAATTGCTCTAACCATCCTAGTTAGACAGACAATTAACAGGCGTTTGAGTGTGTTTTAATGTTCTGTGTGTAGTGTATAGTAAAAACTTATTAATGTAGGAACTGGGAGCAATGCATGTTACGTGGAGAAGACGGAGAACTGCGAGTTGTTCGATGCAGAGCCCGGCAAGGAAGACCTTCTCATCAATACCGAGTGGGGGGCCTTCGGGGACGATGGCGCCCTCGATTTCGTGCGCACAGAGTTCGACCGCGAAGTGGACGCTACCTCCATCAACCCCGGGAAACAGCTGTGAGTTGCCTTACAAAAGATCTTTACAAAACCCTAGCGCTACTATTGGAATTTCTATTCGAACTTTGAATCTAGCTACATTATAGATAGTGATTCTTTTCAATATTAGCTTAGTAGCGCGCAAGTTCAATCATACATATCGCTTAGATCTTATAGAAAAGGAAAGGTATTGAGTACTTATTTGAAAGATATATAAACAAATTTTACTTTACCAAATTAACGCCGAATCTTTTCAAGACTAACAGCGCTGTAGTAGGTTCCTATGTACCCACGTGAAATAAATTCGCTATATCGAACTCCAACGTGAGTTCTATTTACATAACCACTTTGTGACAAATATTCAGTACTGGATGAATTGTCTACACAACTTTTTATTTTTTTTCCGCGCCCAGGGAAGTCATACCTAATATTTGACACTTTAGTAAGCATAACACTGGCCAAGATCTATTTAAAGCCTAACGTACGTAAGTGTTACGCATGTTTTGTTTCTTAATACATCTTAGAAAGATTGCCATTTGGGCAGTGGGAAGCTAAAGTGGACTCATTTGTTTTCGATCGAAAGACAAGCAGAGCCAAGTACACATGATAATAATGAAGTGGGTAACATATTGGTTTAGTATAATCTTTGCTATTCTGTGATAATCTGCAATGTCACGCCAACTTTGTGGTTGTTAAGTGGATCTTTGTGTAAATAATTTGTATAAGTAACCGTTACATCAGCAAACTAAATCTGCTGAATGTATTCTGAAGGTGTGTCCAAGGTTATAAAAATATACATAATAATCATCTTTAACTATACACATATGGACGATAACACATACTTAGGTCGAAAGATCAAGTCCAGTTTATGCCAAACAAATGTGTCATTCAGATTTATGTTTATCTGAAACCAAATGCATATTGGTTTTGGTACATACAAGATATAACGAATATCTTATTTTTAATTAACGTTCATGTTACAATTAAAATAAAGTTGTTATTTTAATTGTAAAAATTGCCGAGTGCCCATCACGGGGTAGGCGGAGATAGTAGAGCATCATTCCTCTCTAGAGTTACAGACCTCTTTCGCTGCCACACATTCATCAATGTCTTGCTTTAAGCAATACGTTGATTTCGTTTTTGATATATATATATATATATATATAGATATATATCGACATATAAATATATATATGTATATAGTTGTATGAGTAAGCTATGTGTCATTTCCAGGCAAGAGAAGATGATCTCGGGCATGTACTTGGGCGAAATAGTGCGGCTCGCGCTGGTAAAGTTCACACGCATGGGTCTGCTGTTCGGCGGCAGCGGGTCCGACTTGCTGTTCCAGCGAGGCAGCTTCTACACCAAATACGTCTCCGAGATTGAGTCCGACAAGCAGGGAGACTACACCAGCTGCATGGAGGTGCTTGAGGAACTTGGTGAGTTTCTAACCTATATTGACTGGGGTCGTTTTTGTTTTACTTGTGTTTATTCTGTTGTTACTTGTGTGTATTTTATATTGACACAAAGTCAAGTGTCTTTTTTTTTACAAATGTAATTAGTGTTTTTTTTTGTTAAATAAATTAAATTAAATATTGCGAGCCCACAATTTTACAAAACCGGGGCGCATTAATGATTTTAACTTTTTAACATTTCCTCTTGAATCACACTATCCACTGCTGAATAGTTTAAAAGATCTAAGCTAATAGAGCGCGGAAGCGACTTCATTTAATACAATGTAAAGATTCTTTGAGACTACGAATGCATTCTAAATATCATTAATCATAATGCAATATAAAATCCTCACGCCTTCCCACAAGGGTCCCCGAAGGGGTAGGCAGAGGTGTATAGGTAATACCCACACACCCACTTTTCGCCAGAGGTATATTAGGTGCCAACGTGACAGATGGCGAGTCCATCGCCGTTACTCAAGCACGACTATACATACGCCTTTGAATTTCTTCTCAGACGTATGCAGGTTTCCTATCGATGTTTTCCTTCACCGTTCAGCTCGTGGTGTGACTAATCACTGTACTTAAGTTCAGAAAAACTCATTGGTACAGTCGGGATTCGAACTTGCGACCTTTGCGTCGCAGGCCACTGCCCGAACCACTCGGCCACCACGGCTTTTTATATAATTATAAAACAAAATTTATTCTTGCGTAACTCTAGTCTTATAAGCAAGGTCCTCATTTAGTGGCATGTAATACATGTCGATAGGATATGCAATCCCAATACCGTAGTACTTACGACAAGTGCATTTACATAAAATTTATGTTATACATACATACATATCATCACGCCGTGTCCCTAACGGGGTTGGCAAAGAGTATTATAGAGCTAATTCTCTCTAGAATTACATACATACTAACTTATTACTACTAACATATTTTGCAGTTGCTTAAAATATATCACCTAAATTTTTCAGTATAGTTATGAATTACATAAAGTGTTCCTTTACAATCGAAGTCTTTTCGGTTTCGTATATAATTTTCAGTGATATTATGTACATTTATTATAATATAATACACGACCTTGGCAGAGAAAAATGTATATTTTAATTAACTGTATAATATTAAGGAAATACTGAATACAATTGGTATAGTATAAAACGTCTCAAATAATTTGCGATGTAGAGTTACCATTTAAAGATTGACGCCAATTAATAACCACATTTACCTTATCAGTATTCCTTGCCGCATTCTAATGAAACATCAATAACATCTTTAATGATAACTCATATTAATATTACATAGTATCGAATGCGATATCATTAAATGCAGATAGTAGTTCTTCCAAATGTGTTTTATCTCTTCGGTTGCTTCCGTTCCTTATTGAATTCTCCATGAGGATCTTGACTATGACTTGATTGATCTTGGATATTCTTTTGAACCAAACGTAACTATACGTTTTTTATGTTATCTTGAACCCAACTGCGATAGACACAACAAATGGCTTATCTGTCACCGTCTCTCCGGCTCTTCGTTTCGTTTGTATTTATTTTGATTTTGGTGTGTTTTCTTACAATGAAAACCTATGTATTGAAATTCTCATCTTAAACATCTGATTGATTATGAACTTGGAAATATCTTGATCCTCAGTTGAGCTATTTATTGTTATATTTTGTAGAGTTGAGCAAGAAGAAATTGGCTTTCTTTTGGCTTTAATACATTAATTATATTAACATGTTAAGACTTCAGCAAAACTATCAGACTTTTTATACCAATGAGGGGGCAAAAGAAAACGAGCTTACGCGCGCTTACAGTTACGTGTAAGCGCGTACCCACTACGATAAAAAAACGCTTCAGTTATTAACTCGTATGCGTTTATTATTAAGCATATTCCTACTGTGTGACTTTTATATTTCGGCTATTTTATTTAATATTTCGGCTACTTTTTCTCTCTTTTTTTATCTCAAGGAAACAAACTTGACGTGACGTATTTTACTCACGTAGGAAATTTTCTTTAAAAATGCCTACATTAGTTTAATATAAATAGATCGTGGGTTGGTGTTAGTTAACTCTTACTAATCTTTGTGTATGCGCTGGGTCAGTTGGCAAGGTCTTGATAACATGATTAAAAATCAAAGTCCACGTATTTGTTTGACCCCTGATTAAGCAAACTTGAAATTGTAAATATTGTTATTCATTACTAGATAAACAGGACACACGTCATTTGATTGATAATAATACGAGATTTTTCCAGAGAAGCAGTCCACTTTTAAAATTAATAAATATTTCCGTTTCGAATAGTATTCGATACAAAACCGCATCTTGATAAATGAAATGCTTAGCTGCGAAATGGATAATGAATCTAAACAAAATATAGACATTTTCACATGCACCTAGTTCTATCTACTAGTTGAACTGCATCAATAAGACGCCTTTGTTACCTACAAGAGTAGGGTACCATATAGAAGTAAAGTCTGATCTTAATCTTAATCTTTCAAGCTACTTCGATTGAAAAAGATATAGAGGATACTTTTATTGGTACATGTTATTTAGATAGTCAATAACTATATTTCCTGCATTCGAATTAATTCCTTTACACCCAAATTCGTTAGAGGATACGATTTCTTCTCCTGGCAGGTTTTTATCTTCTTGAAAACGGTGGTAACTTTACTTTATATTAGGTATGTGACGTTCAATAAGTGTTCCCTGTGTCCCTTACGTTGAATAAAATATTTTGTTCTTGTTTTTTTTTTATTTTGATGAATATATCAGTGGGTAGTGTATAGCTTCCTCTTGAACTTGTGTCCTGTTCGCTCATTTACACGGTCTGGCTTATGTGATAAAGACTGTGTGTTTGATTGTGTCAGGGCTGTCACACGCGTCGGAAGCAGACATGGCCGCCGTGAGACACGTGTGCGAGTGCGTATCGCGGCGCGCGGCGCACCTGGTGTCTGCCGGGCTGGCCGTGTTGCTCAACAAGATGGGGCAGCCACACGTCACCGTGGGCATCGACGGCTCCGTCTACCGCTTCCACCCCCACTTCCACGCGCTCATGTGCGAAAAGATCGCACAGCTCGTCCGCCCCGGCTTGCAGGTACAGCCCTAATACTCATTGTCCTCTTTTCTCTTACCAAACTAATTCTATTGTTATATTCATACTCACTATTAATATTATACACGTTTTTTTTTTATACAAAAAGAGTGGCAAACAAGCATACGGCCCATCTGATGGGAAACGGTTACCGCAGCCTATTTACGCTCACGATACTGAAGTATCACTTGCGTGTTACCACCCTGTGTTCGGGAGTTATAGTGTGTTGGCAGCATAATGGGTTTAATCCCTCTGCTTCCAACACAATGTAACAATCCTCCCCCCTCCCCAAGGAGCTCATGGGTGACGGACACATGCGTACTTAGTTTTACCCATTTTCATGAGTCTAAACTCGTGCCTATTATAGCATTATTACTATACCGTGCGTATTTCTACTAAATTGAGAATATAATTTGGTTATACACGTCAACTCTACTCACCGCCGGTTTTCCCTTCGGCCACCATCGAAACTAAATCGAATGAGGTTGGTTGGTTAGAAAGCTTTTATCTTTGGTTGTCAATTAACTAACTCCTCTGATTGACTACTACTCAATGTTCAAATTAGAGAAGTCCACCAAGCAAGATTATCTTGAAAATTTTACTCTTGAATTCATAATGAATGATACAGCCTACTTTACATTCTTTAAGTAACAAAAAGCAGACATGATCTCAGGGGACAATAAACATGTTTAATAGACTGATGTGCATTAATTATCCGGCGAATCAGCAAAAGTCTTGTGATGTATTCATAATAATATGATGTTGTATCAAGTGGATTGAACTAAAATTTTATGGCACCAAAAATACGACAATTTTTAACACAATATTGCTATCTTCGCGCCATATTATAAAATAGGTGTGTATTAACACCTACATTACGTCAAAGAATCTCATTATTGGTCAATTGATAGGTCTTGAGAATAATCGGCTACCACGTATCGCAAATATGTGCTGTTTCATGCAGTTGTTTAACCCGAAGGCTGTTTTATGAAGAAGTTTAAGTTTATGAAGAACTAAGTCTGTTTATAATGTATTTACGTAACGTACTATCTTGCCAAAACCGCGCCTCAGCTGTGACGCACGAGATCATCTATCTATAGTGGAATATTACTGACTGATAGTGGATTTCTTTGCAGGCGTAGGCAAATGATAAGCATTGTATTAAACGCTGCCCATATCGATGCAAAATAGGCCCAGCAATACATTACATAATTACAGCTATCTTTCTACAACCACCACCCTTTATCAATTGCAGATAATTAAGTCACAGACAAGCCCCCATGTTTTTCTAAATAACAAGTCAATCTAATAATATTGTTTAAATATTTTAGTAGTGATTAAAGATAATTTAATGACCTGCCAAGTGTCATCGTTCAATATTACAGTATTTATTATTTACATACATTAGGCAATATATGTAGTATAACAACGCGAAACTGTTGAAACGGACACGCCTTTTTTGACCAACTTCCGAAAAGGAGGAGTATCAGTTCGATAGTGAACATTTTGAATGAGAACATCAGGTCTCGTCTAATGTCATCTGATGATTAATTTTTAAAGAAAGGATATAATTTATTTCTTTTACAAATCCTCACGTAGAGTCCCTCGGGTAGACAGACAGAGTAGGGCGCCAGTTCCCTTTAGACTTCGATTCGATTCGTCCAATTAATCAGTATCTTCATACGTGCTGGCCGGTATCGAGTAGAGACCCTTGACGGTCCCGTCCTTGAATGTAACCTTATTTTAATTCCAATTGTCAACCACATAAATCTACAACTGGCGCTCTACTCTCTCTGCCTACGCTGCGAGGGACAAAGCGAGACGTTCGAATGTAGGTTCAGTCTGTAACTGATCTCGATCACATTTGGTAATATCTTTGACCCAAATTCCGCTGGTCACATTTAAATTCAAGCAGACCGACCACCGACTGAGTAATTGATCCGACAATATATATGTCAAGTGCAAAACTGACGAATACCGACTGATTAGATCAACTTTGGGGTTAAATCATCTCAACACTGCGCTTCTTTTCTCGATAACGTTGACTTTGATACCGAATGTTATCATAATTAATGTCCCGCCAATTCATATCAGCAGACATGCCTCACACCCTTGAACGCAAGACGTATCGCGACGATAGTTATCAGTTCAAATGAGGAGTGGCTAAAATATCAGCGAAACAGCTTTGTCATTGAAATCAATCATATATGAACGTACATAAGTACGAACAGATATCTGTGTTGGAATTAATCATGCGATTAATTACAATGGTGTTCAGAATTCGTAGTGATTTAATTTATTTCCGTCATCATATTAATTACATGTTTCATCATTGTTTACGTAATTGCTTCATTCTTAAGAAGAAGACTTTCTTAGACATGGTCGAAATTACAGGTTTAAACCTTGGTGGTATGGTGGTGGTGGTTTTTGAATCTAAGTATAGTGATTACATCATGAACTTTACGGTGAAAAGAAGAAAGTAGAGGTTGAGAATAAATTTAAAGGCGGATGTACTTGAAATCGTGCTAGAGGCAATATACCTGTTATATAAGTATACATATACCGTGGAAACGCCAATATTTGGCTTGGACATCAAAAACATTATGGACCAAACTGGCTTTCACCCTATATTGCGATTGTATTGAGTAAAATGTGAACATGGAATACGGCGCGTGTTAATATAACGTTCTATGATGTAATGATGGTTATGTACATTTCAGTTCGATCTGATGCTGTCGGAAGACGGCAGTGGACGCGGCGCGGCGCTTGTAGCTGCCGTGGCGTGTCGCCAGGCGCTGGGGCTGTAGGCATCCGTGACCGCACCATACACTCTACATCCACTTACTCTGCTTTACTTAAGGTAGCTCAAGCTGGTTGCCTTCGTAGATCACCACGAAGTTGTTACAGGGATAAGCGATTAATGTGGGGATATTGTACGACAATTGAGGAGTGTGGTAACACTGGAACATTCAGCTTTTATCAATGTGAATTATATAATTCGATGCCCCTGTTTGCTATCGACGCTTCCACGCATTAGCTCTCTGTTGGCAGGCTAGGTCGTGTTCTCTGTGTTATTCCAAAGGTACTACGCCATGTAGACACTAAGATTCAATTGTTTCGGCCGACACGTTTAGGTACCTACACTACACGCAACCGAATATGGTTCATTTGTACTTACATGTAAATTTAAGTCTAGTCACGTCATGGAATAACCGTATTGGCTACTTAACGTACTAATCTTCATATTTTGTTATCTTACATCTGATTAGTATTGTAATGAGACTGATTTAATATTACTTAATTATTTTACAGAATCTTTACAGTTCGATTCGTAATAAGTAGCTACACTTTTATTACGTTATGAATATAATTTCGTTTCCGGCCGGAAAGCATTCTTCACAAACGTTTAAGAATCCGATAGGTGGCTGAAAGAACCTAATTTACAAATTGGTCTTAGTGTCAGTCAGTTTAATTAGTCTGACAGAATTTTGGTTGCTCTATTGCCCAAAATGTTTGCACTTTGTTTAGTTAGCAATAAGTAGTCGTAACCGTTATACAGTAGCCGAGGGACGATCCTCGCGTCATAAAACTCTCCCGAGATGGCGAATAATATATAAATAATGCAATTTGGCATTTAAGAACAAATACTTTTAATTTGGTAGTTCACATTTTACACAGCTATAATAGTTCAGTTCAATTATTTATTGTGGGATATTGTAATGTCCTGAACGATTGTGTATACCTTCACAACAACGCGTGAATCTCAACAAGTGTGCGTCATAATGTTGTATTATGTAGGCTTGAACTTAGTAGCTTAATATTTCATTAACGTTCATTCCACTCGCGCGAAGTTGTACTTCGTCACTGTCAAATCAAACGTAATAGCAACATGAGTTCTAACTTCATTAGACCTGGTGCCGTGTGGCTATTGTCATGGATATTTTAAGAGTGCGGATTTCAAAACATTTTATAAATCTGTCTTTTTCGTACTCTTGATTAATGGTGGCAAGAACACGTCACGACCGTTCCAGAACAACTGCGGAGAATATATTGTCATAGTCTAAAGCACGGTCGCGGAGCAGGAAGAATTTCGTACAATGACCTATTATTACCCATCTCTGTCACTCCCGCGTAAATATAATGCGTCTCGCTCGCACAGATGCAAGGTCATTGCATCTGTGCGAGCGAGACGCATTATATTTACGCGGGAGTGACAGAGATGGGTAATAATAGGTCATTGTACGAAATTCTTCCTGCTCCGCGACCGTGCTTTACCAATGTACATATCTGCACTCAACTCGCCTCGAGTCTGGAGTGGGTTTATTATTCGAAGTATTTTTACACAGATCCTCAGAAATAAATAAATTTGCATGAGTGTTTTGATATTTTACTGTGATAGAACTAGGACTATTTTATGATATGGAAACTAGTATATATTTGTCATTGATTTCTTTATTTTGTATATTTTAAGTGCAGATACATATGTGTTAGGTCGACTGTAACTGTCGAATTATCGAGATAGGCGTTCTAACACAATAACTAGGACTTGATATTATGCACTCTTGCTATGCAATGGTTCGACAGGTCATAGGTACATCACGCCCTATCATAGAGTTCCTAGAGTAATATTAAATAGGTGCATTTTAATTAAGTGGGTTTTGTCCTTAATTTTTGTTGCATGCTTTGTAACAAACATTATTATGTTAAGTATAGGAGTTAAGTGTTAGTTATTTTTTGTGTAAGTACACTTATAAAAAAAACAAAAATATTATATATTTATAGATAACAATATGTACATGCGACATCACTTCTAATGTCACAGTGTATAGTTATCATTTGAAGGTATTTATTTAATCAATATTAAATTAAAAAATGAATTACCCAACTTCGGATATCAACATTAGCAAAATTTAAGCCAGAAAAAATATTTCATTATTGACCATAGACAATATTTATAGTTTAAAAATATCCCTGGTTGTAATAAAATGATCGAGGGTGTAATATTCGTTTAGTATGTTGATGTGAATAATCTTAATTTGCTCAATAATCATCCCGGAATGAAAATCAACAAATTGGCCGAATTCAAAACATACAAACAGAATTTCCCATAGTTTGATATTGTTTTGGCAACTATGACGTAACTACTGGCATAGTTGATAAATGTGTGGATTAGTGAGTGGATCAAATGGCAAATTGCTACATTCCATGCGTATCTCTGAGATCGTGTAATATCAAAGCGCGTGTTGTGACTAACAGCTGTACTGTAGGTACTTGACGCACCGCAAGTACCGCAACTGTTGGGAGGCTGCGTCCACAACACGGTGTAAATAGTGATCCGCGAGGCCTGGAGCTTTGTGTAAGATATTCTCGTTATAAATATTTATGAAATTATAATTTGTATCTTAGTTCTGTAGATAATTACTAATTTTAAGCAAATCGTTATATCTAAAACCAGTTTAATGGCGAAAATCATCTTTGTAGCTTCTGTGTAAAAGCAAATAGAAACTGTTATTTGAAAAATAAATTTATATTATAAAATGTTTGTCTTTTCTTCTACATTTTCTCAGAATATTAATTCCCAAATTCACAATGTACCTACTGTGTAGACGTTCTCCCATGTTGGGTAACCAGTGGCTCTAGACAAAACCCCTATCTGTTAGCGTTAACGCTATCTGATGAGACTAATCCCTCTGCTGTCAAGCCAATATAAAAACCTGCCTCGTCCCCAAGGAGCGCATTATTGGAAACCTTATTCTTCGCGCAGGAACACAACACAAAAAACTGTGTGTTATTTGGCTTCTTCTTCTCAGTCGGCATCTTCAATGCTGAAGGTAGTGTCTAGTTTGAAATATCTGAAATGGCCACTTTCTGGACCATGTTCCTCCACGAGTTTTACGGTGAATACTCTTCACCGTAAAACTCGTGGAGGAAACATCGAGAGGAATCCTCCATACCCTGAGAATTATTCAAAGACGTATCGTCGTCCTTGAGAAACTGCGATGATATCGCCATCTGCCCCCTAAAGTATAACACCAGTGAAAAGTAGGTGAGTGGGCACTACACCTTTGTGTACCCCTTCAGAGACCCATGTGGGAAGGCGTACAGATTAGAGTTAGTAAATTTATACTTTCTATCATTAAAATCAGGAAAACCAAAAAAAAAATTTGCTTTTTTATTGTCGGTGTGACCACTACATAGTGTACACTTAATTAATATTGTGAATCAGGTGATTAGGTAAGTAACAAATACTTAAGCTGTAGTTACAAACTCAACTTTGCTATCAGCACAATTATATTTTTCTAATGTTTATATATTTTGCAGTTATGCAAACATCAATACAATTTACATTATTAGTGCTGTTTGACTTAAACCGAAAATAATGTTTTTTACTCTAATTTTTACATTAAATAGTTACTTACAGTATCATATACATTAGGAATAAGTAGTAGGTTTTTGATCTGAGATAAATTTAGTTGAGAGCATTAAAGAGATTCAAAATCGAAATGGCTAAAAGATCTATTCAATCAATATTACACAAAAAAAAAATGAAACATCAAATCCACAAAGACCACAAAGTACTCTCAACCTCATAGGTAAAAGTGGTAGAACAGCTTTATTACTCGTCGCCATAATTTAAAGGAGACAAAGGCTGTGGCTTTTGAATTGGTGACATTAACACACTTTTATATGAAATATTAACAAAAAGATGTTTAGCATGTTTTGTTAAATACTTCTAATAATTACAATACTCATCAACTAATGGCCTCACACCAAATTATTATCTCACTTATGGCATAGTATAAAGAGAGGAAGTAGGCTATCTCCGGCCCAATTCGCGATATAATTGCCTACTGTCTTAGGGTTGTCACTTTTAGCTAAATATTAGGCGCAGCTGTTCGCGCTTCGCTAGCAACCGCATGAACAGCGGCAACGTCAAGTCAACATTAAAAACTAACGACTGTCTCTTAGACTATAATCGAATTTGTTGTTATGATTCGAACTTTGTTTTATATGTATTTGATTTACTATTAGTCAATTAGGTACTCGTACATACTTATTTTGAATTACGATTTTCTGTAAGTAGGTAGGTACTTAGTTACTATACCTACAATACTGAGAAATCGGCATAACTAAACGTAAACAAAGAAATAGCGGCAAACCAATTGCCAGATCAAAAGTACCTAATACATTCTAGTAGGAAATTAGGCCTTCCTACCTACTTCCTGTGTGATAGAAAACTAATACAAACAAAAAACATGTAAGTACGTAGGTATCTCATCATCAAGTAAAATTATATTATGCTAGAATAAGTGACTAACTTACCTTTCCTGTTCAATAGGTAATCTGAACAGAGACAGGTCTGGAATCGATGAATTATTAAGACACCCAAACACACAGCAATACGTTCTTCTGCGATTATCAGACATTTTGATGATGATATTGATGAATAAATCATTTAGCGGTGCCGAAAAGCCGTGACGCGCGCGCGACCCTTGTGCAGTGTTAGCCCCGACTGGCGCACTGAGAAACGGGTCGAGATTTTGTTAAAGCGTGCGTGCGTCGACACATAGATACAATAGCGCACACATACAAGCCGCGCGCGGTGCGTTTGTATGAAGATAGCCTACTTTGTTCTTTATACTATGCTTGGGATTACATATTCACATTCAAAACTTTTTACACAGCCACTGGATTGTGCCTGGCACATAGATTAGTATAGAAATGTTTCTTAGACATAATAACCAATTTATAAAGTGTATCTCTTACACTATGAGAATCATCAAATACATCACATCATTATACAAGTAGTATTTGCAACCAGTGTTTTCCAAATAGAAAAGACTGAACTGAATCTACCATGTTAATTTAACTCTATGCAAACATTACTTTATGTTAATTTAACAGAACATTTGTCCCTTTGTATAAATGTTAGTATTAAATCTTCTATCTAAGATTCTGAAGATATATTAGCAATATATTTTCATAATCTTAGTAAAATGGTAATGGGACATCAAGTTAAATCTTCATAAGACCAATAATTAAATTGATGTGATACCAAGACAAACATTATCGAGAGATGAGGTAATACATAGTTGGTAGCCCCAAGTGACAAATGTACAAATTAAAGAAAAATAAAAACACACACAGTAACAATACCTTCATAGATCCAGTTTAAAGATCCTTTCAAGTCAATGATTTTTTCCATCCTCTTTACCAAAGAATAAAATGTGTAATATTCAACACAAAATGTTCTAAAGAATATTTTGTCAAATCCAATTTCAGATATATTTTAGCTTACTTACCAATAGTACTTAAGTTATGTCACAATTAATATTTAAGCAATTATGCCAGCTCCTTTCAAATTTAATTTTAAACACGACAGGCACAATCCCGGGACCTGACAGGCTTCTTTGGAGTACTCAATCTCTTTGAAGTGCCTGTACCATATTGGATACCAGATCCTATTCTCTCAGGATCTAATTCACCAGTCTCAATCTTAGCGAGTATTGTTTTTGAACATTTCAAAAATGCCTCTTCTACATTTTCTCCTGATTTTGCACTGGTTTCTAAAAACATTAGCTCTGAAAACAAAATTACATTTAAATAATATACTGACCATTGAAAGTAAACACAAATTGCTGTTTTTGTAAATTACCATTATCTTGAGCAAATTGGCTAGCTTCCGAGAAGGTAACTTCTCTGGCCTCTTCCATGTCTTTCTTGTTACCCACAAGCAGTATGACAATGTTGGGGCTTGCCAACGTCCTTGCATCTCTCAGCCAATTAGTGAGGGCATTGAATGAGTCACGAGACGTAATGTCATAAACAAGCAGTGCACCTGCAGCGCCCCTGTAGTAAGAGCGGGTGACTGATCTAAACCGTTCCTGCCCGGCTGTGTCCCATATCTGTAGTTTTGTTGACTTACCACCAATGTTCACAATTTTGGACCCAAACTCAACACCAATGGTATGACATCTATCTTCTTTGACTAAAAACATAAAATAACATAAAACAATTTCTTACTTAACAATCTACTGGTTTGCTTGTGTTTGAGTCTGCAATTAATGTATGTTCCAAATATTGGCCCCAGGTTGCCAGTCATATCATGACTTATATTGAGAAATTATACCATTATCAACTCCAGACTCTGGGAACCATAAATTGATATCACATATTAATACATATGTGATAATAATACTAATGCTATAATATATATTATGAATTAAACTATTTTACGAAATCCCCCTAGATCAAATCTATCAACTACTACACAAAACACCTATGTATTATTGAATTCCTACATTTAATTTTGCCAAAATAGGTAGATTTGGTAAGTAGACTTATAGACCTCTTCTTTTTCATCCACATAGTTCTATATATAACAAGGAAGTATTCGTAGAATAGATTTGACAATGAATAACTACAAACTATAACAAGAATCATAATGCACATACATTTGTTTCCAATGAAATTGTTAAGAAGACTGGACTTTCCAGTGCCCGCGCTCCCGATAACCAGGAATTTGAATAGGTACTCTAAAACAAGTAAGAACAAGGAAAGTCTATTAAGTGAGATCCAAAGTTAATATGTTTGGCATTTATAAGGAAAATTTTCACGCACCATATGTTTCAGACATGATTTTAGCACATACAGGGCAAAAATTCGAGTATACTAGCAACGCAGGGTATCAAACTGAACGAAATTGTAAGAACATTCAATACATTTAAATGTTAATAGAATTTATTCTAAACTAAAATTTCGCAATCCACCACTGTTTGGATGCTGTCTGTCAAGTGAATTGACATTTGACAGCTATCTTTGTAGACAAACCTACCACAGCGAGCTGAAAGTTTTTCAATGTCCTTAGTCTTTGGTGTCTCCTTAGTTTTTCGTGGAAATAAACGACGAATCCTTTTAGTGTGCGTCCGTCCGTCGGCGGGTTCATACGAGTTGGAAAGTATGAAAACGACATTGAAAGAAGGATACCTATCGGTAATAAAGTAATTAAGGCCAGGTCGACGCAAGCAAACTCGAATAGCTGTTAATGACGCGATATTGGTGCCCACTATTTTGTATGAAATGTAGTTGAGATGCAATCCCTTCGATAAATGGGCGGCATAATGATGAAGAAAGGCATGTTACGTTGGTTTAGACATATTGAAAGGATGTGTGAAGAAAGAAATACTCTATATTTTACTATAATATACAAAAATATTCGTTTAAAAGACTAGTATCCACACCATGAATAAATAACAACTAAGCGTAAACAAAAAGCAGCTGATTAGAAATATTATGACACACAGAAAAGCTAAAATTTTATGGTCGACTAGCCTCGTCTTGTTGAAGTGGAGCGAGTGAAAACTTTTAAAAGATGTCATTGAATTCAATAAATTTTGCATTCTAGATCAATCTATATTGCACAAACAAATATTCTATTTATAGTTGGTTGAAATTGAGTGAGTCATTTTAGAGAGCGAGTCACTTACTGGGTTATTACTATTCGTAGCCCGACCAATATCTGTAGTCAAGATGTTCAAAACTTTATGCTACGTATGTATTCCGGTCAGCTTTTCTCTGGATAATAAGCCCTATAATTCATAAATATTTGTGTAAATGAATAATGTTTATTTACAGAACACTGCTCTCAAACTGAAAACGTTCAACCCCCGTAATGAACAAACTCGCAATTTTTGGGAGTTTGTTAATATGATGTTTAACAAACCTGATCCAGAGCGTATCAAGGAATTTGGTCCCGATCGCGCTTGTGCCGAGTGGGTCTTGAGAAACGGGGGCCGAGTAGTGTGGTCAGATGGCAGGAAGTTGACAGATTACAATGCATTGCCGCCAGAGAATCAAGGCGTACCAAAACTATTAGAAGTTGATGGAACTGACTCTTCAATATCACATTATGGATTTCCACATTTGAGTAAAGTATTTACAACACATTATTCCCCCAGAGTATTTCATGAGTTAAGTAAGGGGTAGGCAAGACTAGTTTCTAAAAACATGTTTACTTTCAGTAGTTGAAATACTATGTTATTCATAACTGACCATATTGTAATATAAGTATATTTTCTTCATTCAAATTTATTTTTTGCTAGAATGTATGAAAGATAACAATCTTAGGAAAGATAACAATTATATGAATATAGAAAGAGGTTTTAAAGTTAGTGTGAGCACAATGATACTTCTTCTCATTGACTTTATACATGGGACATTAGAAGCTTTAGCTCTTGAATTTAAGAGTGTAACTTATGTTTGTTTATTAATTTCTCTGTAACTTATTCATTATCTTCATTGCTATACTTAATTTATTTTTCACAGCTGGATGCACTATGTTACGTAAAATTATCCTTCACAATAATGATTACATTGATGATAGAGCTTTGAAAGGGCTTTCATATGGCCGGTCAGTGCTAACACATGTACAAGTGTCCAAGTGTGTCAATGTAACTGATGCTGGACTCAAGGAGATGAGGGTTCTGGACAAATTGGAAACATTGGTACTATTCAGTTTGGCCAGTGTTGAAAATCTTGATGAATGCAAGACATATTTGCAATCACAATTACCTAAATGTAAAATTCAAGGTAAACCAACTTTATAATTGTGTCCAAACTTATATTAATTCTGTATTAAAATTATTTTATGTATAATGGATGTTTTCATGCAAAACAAGTTACTTTGTTCCAGATGCAGAAAAGAAAATTCATGAAAATGCTTAGTTGCAAAATTATATTAATCCATTAAAAAATTAAACCATTTTTCTAAACTTATTTACATGAATTTACAATTAACTTGTTTCATTATAATATAATGTTATTTAACTCCTTTACCAATGGCTTCATTAACACAATTGTATCCATCTCGTTGCAAAAGCTCGGCCAATTCTGTTTTAATTTTGGTAACCACTGGGGGGCCATGATATATCAATGCTGTATATATTTGAACAACACTAGCACCAGCCAAGATTTTTTCATATGCATCTTGACCAGTGAAAACTCCACCAACACCTATAATTGGCACTTTCCCTGAAATAAATATTTTATAAATGGTTATTTTGACAAATGTAACATAATATTGCAATATGTTCAAAAACAACAAACCTTGGGTTAATTTGTACATGTGTTTTATGATTTCAGTAGATTTATCAGTTAGAGGTCTACCGCTGAGACCACCTATTTCTTCTTTATATTTTGCATTATGAAGGGAAGACCTGTCTATTGTTGTATTGGAGATAATGAGGCCATCAATTTTACTTTCTCGCTTTGTGATTACAGAAATGATGTCATTCATCTCTTTTGGACTCAAATCTGGAGCCAACTTCAAAAGCAATGGAGGCTTATGTTCAGACTGTATAGACGACCTGGCTTTATTAACTTCAGTGAGCAGTTCTTGTAATTCTTCTTTATTTTGTAAAGACCGAAGCCCTGGAGTATTAGGACTAAAAAGATTTTAATGAATAAAATTATATGGGCTCTGCAAAAAATTTCAACCAAAGAGGGCAATGATCATACCTGCTTACATTGATGACAAAGTAATCGGCCACACCACTGAACTTGTGTATTCCAAGTACATAATCCTGGACAGCATTTTCAGAGAGTTTATTTTTTCCTAAATTAATGCCCAGAAGTGCCTTATCGAAAAGTGATCTCTCAATATTACATATTTTCTCATATACTATATCATGACCTTCACTGTTAAACCCATATCTATTAATAACGGCTTTGTCTTCTGGTAACCTAAAAACCCTGGGCTTTGGATTGCCCGGCTGTGCTTCGGGTGTTATGGAACCAATTTCCACAATAGAAAAACCCATTTTTTTCAAGCCGATGACAGCATCACCATGTTTATCAAAACCTGCTGCAATACCTAATGGATTACTCAAGTCATGATTTAAGAATTTTGTATTCTGAAAAGAAAAATAAATACTTTAACAATTTATATAACTTTTTTTGTATAACAATTTTTTTTCTTTATAGTTCTGAATAAATTAAACCACCACATAAAATAAATACTCACTAAAACTTTCGGATCCTCTGTCTTTTCACTTGGAAATAAACCATATTTGATGGCTGTTACTCCAGCTTTGTGTGCCAATTCAGGATTGAGGTAATGACTTAAAGGTTGTAAAACGTTGTCATAGTACCCGTTAAAATCTTTTTTATAATAAATGCACTGGTAGGCAATGGAACCTCCTAAAGTTACATAGAACAATGACTTAAGTTTTTTCTGAAATTAAAAAGTTATGATTGAAAAACAGAACCAGTTAAATAAAATATTTATTTACTTACCACTGCTTTTTGTCTACTGTTCATTTTAAATATCTGAACAATAAGTATAAAAACGTTTGTATGAGGTAGATAGTTCCTTTAATAAATAAATGTCAAAATAACGTTAAATATGTCACGTGTCACGTCAACATTTTTTAAGAAACAATAACAATCTCGACCACAGATTAGTAAAAAGGCAAATACACAATAAAATAAACAAGCAGCTGGTTTCTTAAGGGCGACCTATTCTATATACCGCAATCCAATCATCATATTTTTACCTCTAGATTTAACAGGAGCTTTGTGCGCCTCAGAATCTCAAAAAAAAAATTTTATTCGTGACACAACCTATATTTGTTTATGCAATGTATATATAAAAAGTAATTTAAGCTATAATTTCTAAATTATCAGGAATGATTGATTGATAGTCTTTACATCCAGAACAATATTATTATTAATAGTAGTCTATGATCCAGAATATAAATATATTATTACTAGCTTATGCCCGTGGCTTCGCCCGCGTGGAAAGAGCAACATACATATTTTTGCTTTTATTATATTAGAGCTTTGAATCTTTCGGGATTCAAATGTAGTCTATGTCTTAATCCTGGGTATAAGCCATCACCATTTAAATTTTCAGTAAAACGGCTTTTTTCTGTCTTATAAATGTTTTTTTTTTCAATAAAAACTATCCTATGTTACTTCTAATACCTCCAAAAATATGTGTACAAACTTTTATGATGATCGGTTAATTAGTTTTTACGTGAAAGCGTAACAAATAAACTTACATTCACATTTATAATATTAGTAAGGATAGGGTTAGTTGATTCGTTTGACACCTCCCGTCAAAACCTTTACATCGGAGAATGCATGAATTGTTGTAGGTACCTACATACCTACTCCGTGATTTGTTGTGGTTTTAGAGAAGTACATAATTATATCAGTAATTTAATTTTCAAAACAAACCTATAAAACACATAAATAGATGTGAAAACAATTCGTTTCATATTGTTGTATCAAGATACTAATAGGATTTATATACTTGCTATCATGAAGGCTACTCTTATTTTCGATAGTGTCAATGATTTAATATATTCCAAATGGGATGAATTCTTCTTGGAACGCATGAAATCTTTTAATGGTCAGGTAAGCTTGCATACAGCTGATGTGTCAGCTGGGCCCGTTGGGCGATAGTACTCGTACTTATTCAATATTTTATATGAGCATGGAAGATGGAAGATTGATACTGATGTAAGAAAGTATATGGTTTATAGGCTTGACTGAGAATTAAACAGTAATTTCAGCTATCCTATCCTACTTCCTACTAATATTCTAAAGGCGAAAGTTGTGAGAATGTTTGTTCCTGTTTTAGGCAAAAGAGTCTTAACTGAATTGTATCAATTCTGGCACAGGGATAGTTTATTAGCGGAAGTATAGAATATGTATTATTCCAGAAAATACAATTCCTAATAAATCAAATTGTATGTAGGTGAAACTGCATGGCACAGCTAATAATGCCACACAGCAATAGCACACTAAATCACACAACAACCTCATATTTGTTTTTGGAAAAGAAAAAAGAGAATTATTTTATTTAGTCATTCATTATTTTAGGAGAATGAAGGTGTCAATGACAACAACAGTGTGTCTCAGCTGCTGGCACCCATCATTGCCTCTCAGAGAGTGATGGCTGCACAGTTTGGAAACACATACTCTTCCATACAATGCAAGGATAACACTACTATTGTGTTTGATGAGGTAACTCACTAATAACTCATCTACTTAAATGATAATGTGAACTTGAAGCTGCTTTGCATGATGTTGATGCTGTTAGGACTGTAATTACTCTTAACCTTTTTGGTTGCTTTCTTACATTCAAGTGTTATTGCACTCATTCATATAACTCTAGTAATTGCTTTTCCGTCAGATAGGTGGTTTACTGCTGTACCTTTGCAGTATATTAAAATGAAATCCTACAAATCAAGCTATTCTAATGCAAGTACAGCAAGGCTCATTATAATCTGAGTAAATAAATGAGCCCAACTTCATGCAAATGTGTTATTATTACTATTTAATCCTGCCAAGTTTTAAAATACCATCCTATGAATATTCAACAATCTAGTATAATAAAATTTTAATGAAAGGTTCATTTATTTATTTCAGTTCCTGGATCATGTATTCATGATCATCTGTGAACAGAGTGTAGATGATGCCCACAGAGAACTTCTTGACTGCAAGACATTTGTACAACATATTTGTGGACAAAACATCAACTTGTAAGCTGGTATTCTTCTTAAGAGTGAACTGCTTAAAATTTTGTTAATGGACACATTATAACACATTAAAACTTAATTGTAAAAAAAATACACATGCATACATACATATCATCACGCCGAGTCCCTAACGGGGTAGGCAGAGAGTATAGAGTGCCAGTTCTCTCTAGTCACAACTACTATAATATCCTACTGATATTATAAATGTGAAAGTTTGTGAGAATGTTTGTTTATCTATCATGCAAGAACTACTGGACAGAGTAAGATGATATTTAGCACAGAGATAGATTAGCTGGATTAATACATGAGATGTGTTTTATTCTAGGAACTACCAATAAAATATAATTTTACATGAGTGAAACTGTGGGGCACAGAAATAAAGAAAGATAGAGAAATCTGCTGCTTTAATTTAATTAAGAAACAATATAAAAAAAATAAAGCATTGGCATTTAAAAAAAAAAAAATCTTTGTAGTCCCTATATCATTGCTTATTTAAATATTTGTGTATTATCGTGTTTAAGAACAGTAGCTTGTATTGACAGATGGTTACTGGGGATGGGATATACATACATACATACATACATATCACAAGTCCAAGTCCTTAATGGGGTAGGCAGAGAGAGAAAAGCGCCAGTTCTCTCTAGATTTACATACCTCTTTCACTTATATATAAATGCAATATATTTCAGATTACTTTCCCCTGTATATCAGGAGTGGTTGTCAGTATTGTTAGAAAGCCGTAACAAGGGAGATTCCATACCCGGCGCCAATGGGATCATAGGCGAGAGTGGCGCCACTGCGGCTGCACTCAATGCGCTCAAGGCTGTGTCCAAGGACCTCAAGTTGTCACATCAGCATTACCACCTAATGCTCTTTGTTGGGGACAAACTGCTTGCTCTTTACTCCAAGTAAGGGTTCAACTTTTTCAAACAATTTCACAACTATATCTGAATTTGAGCCTAATTTCTTTGCAGACAACTGCTCAGCCATCGTACCTCCATTTATTGATCATTAAAATTTTGATGTTTGACTTATAATAAACTAGCTGACATGACCATTTCAGTAACATAAAGCTTAATATCATTTCCTGACAGGATTTTTTAGACAAGTATGAGAAATTGTGAATTTTTCGCAATACAAGATTATTTAAAAAAATATATATGATATGATTCTGTGTTTTGAATGTTGCCATCTTGACATTTGATTTTTCTCAAAATAAGATAAATTTAAATAAAAATTAGATATAATAATATATCCTCACGCCTTCCCACAAGGGTCCCCGAAGGGGTAGGCAGAGGTGTATAGGTAATACCCACACACCCACTTTCCGCCAGAGGTATATTAGGTGCCAACGTGACAGATGGCGAGTCCATCGCCGTTACTCAAGCACGACTATACATACGCCCTTGAATTTCTTCTCAGACGTATGCAGGTTTCCTCTCGAAGTTTTCCTTCACCGTAAAGCTCGTGGTGTGACTAATCACTGTACTTAAGTTCAGAAAAAACTCATTGGTACAGTCGGGATTCGAACTTGCGACCTTTGCGTCGCAGGAAAGCTGCTCGAACCACTCGGCCACCACGGCTATAAAATTAGATACCCATAATTATTCGAGAAATTTTCATTATTATGCAAAAATGTGTGGCTCAAAAGATACTTCCTGATTAATAAAGTTAAAAATATATTATTATTCATAATTTCAGTAAAGGTAGTGAAGATTTGACACCGCCAGACTTAATTCTTATGAGTATCCAATGCATAGCAGCTCAAGAGTATTGGCAGTTATCTGAAGAATCTGATAATGCATTGGAAATTGTTCGTTTACCCTGTATGTATAGCATCTATACTAATAGCTTGAGATTATAGTAACTACATATACTTAATTTTTAATAACAATTTTCATATTATAAAAACAGTAATCCCCCCCGCTTGTCTATTTATCGTAAAGGTTACATACAAGCAAGCGGTTTGCCTTATGGTAAGTGGTCGCCTACACCTATTGACGCTTGCAACACCAAGGGTATCACTCACGCGTTGCCCAAACTTTTCACATCCTTGTCGCACCTAGTTGTATCTTCTATACCCCCCTATTGTATCGACCACCCCCCTATACAAAATCACTTGCTATTCACACTCATAAAGGGATTTTGTCTAAGGGGGTTGGTCGGTTACTATGTGTAAGGATGATTGTGCAATTAAATATATGGATAAAATACATACATATAATTTTTTTCAGGGCTATCTACAGAGAACAGTGCCATAATAAACCTATGTGCTGGCTCCACCCACTATCCTTGCGCGCCACATTCTATGCATATTAGTGAGGTTGCAACGCGGATCACTTTCGCTATTGTGGTTGATATTGACTTGAGGTATGTTATTGTTCAGTATTGTTCAGTTTCCAAAATAAAAGTAGTCTAAGTTGTTCCTTTTAACATCAGCTATCTGCCAGTGAAAGTCCCGTTTAAATCGGTCCAGCCGTTTCAGAGATTACCCGGAACAAACAGATAGACAGACAGATAAAAATTGTAAAAAAAATGATTTTGGTATATGTACCGTGTATACATCCATATGCATTTAGTAAAACGCGTTTTTTTATATTACAAACAGACACTTCAATTTTATTTATTTGTATAGATATAAAACAGTATGTTAAACATTAACATATTGAATAGACTTTTGCTTATTTGGATGCTGTGTTGTATGACTTATGTCGATGAAGTGTTGTTGATGTATCAACCAAGCTCTTTGGTCACCGTTCGCTTATTGATACTTGTCAGTTAATATAATGTGCTTAACATTATTGCACCTGATTCATTTTGCTATCTCTTTACAGAGAGGTCGGCATTGCGACGCATATGTCCAGTCAAATTCTATCAAATTTACGAAGATTGTTATTGCAGAGAAATTTGGACCTGTTACCCAATGCATTGGATAATTTAGAAGCGTCTCTGAAGAAGGTAAGCCAATTTATTTGTTTTGGTATGTAAATGGACATAGTAAGCACAAGAACCAATATGGATAAAAAATATGCAGCTTGACACAGCCACCAACCTGGGCGGTGTTGAATGGCTATGCTTGGGGAGAGGTAAGTAGGGATCTTAGTAATGTTTATAAATTTTATAAATTACATGGCGCGAAACATTACCTATTTTATGTGGCAAGTTTCTATGGTTATTGTCGCTTGATTTATCCCTTGACCACATGGTTCACCGATTTGAGTATTCCTGTCGCTATGGTAACGCCCTCGCATCCTCACGCGTTTCCACAAGGGGTACACCTTCTCCGAAGGGGTAGGCAGATCCGCATAGGTAATACCCATACACCCACATTCCGCCAGAGATATTAGATGTCCGTTGTTGGGGGTGCTATGTATGAGGTTGGAGTTCAGGAGAAGTCAAAGGAATGTTCTTATAACTGTTTATAAATGTTGCACAGTATTTTATATTTTAATGTTGAATGTTAGTTGAATGTTGATGAATGCACGCAATCGCCGTGGCTGCGTTAATTGCACTGATATTAAAATGCTCGGCGATTACTTAGATCGGTGCGTGTCATAGAGGTGTTCGGTTACAATATACCGAACATCCGTTGTTTGTTAGACGAGCGATACCCTACGCAAGCATCGTGGTAAGGGTGGCACACTGGCGGCGCGCTCGGCTGACTTGCGTCGGGCGTGCGCCACTACGGCGCCGGTCACGCCCGACACGGCGGCGCGGGCACTACACGCCGCCCTCGGGGAGGTGATCGATCTGCTCAAGCCAGATATCCCCAGCCTCAACGTCAACCACCCGCTAGCCCACCTGAGGACTCTGCTCGCGCCATACGTCGACTTCCTCCGCGTCAAGGCGGACAGATACTTCAGCCTCGGATCATATCCTTTTCAATGTGATATACTTGTCGTTTTCGGCTTGTTTTGATATGATACTAGCCGTGCCTTGCGGTTTCACTCGGGAAAAAAATATATAATTGGTAATTTAGTTAATCCAGTTTATACTCTATCATTATGCCAAATATCATAATATTCCGTTAGTATTCGAAAAAGGAACAGATACTAATTCTTATAACATGTAATCAGTAGGATATCATTTGTGTAGTAGTAGTTACCTAATTTCGCAGTGGGTATCTATTTTTATTTAAATCCCCTCGCGGCGTGTGTCTGTCAGAACGCAATAACAATACTGAACTAATATTGATGCAATTTTCACCGTCAGTGAATAAATATTAACGATCTATCTGAGTGAAGCTCTTTTTCTATAATTGTAACCATGTTAAGCCGGGGTGGGTTGCTAGTTCATAGTTAAAACAATGTTATTCGTCATTTCAACATATACATAATTTTAAAAGAAATTAGTGTGTTACTATTTATTTATGCACGTATCTAAAGCACGGTCGCGGAGCAGGAAGAATTTCGTACAATGACCTGTCTCTACCCATCTCTGTCACTCCCGCGTAAATATAATGCGTCTCGCTCGCACAGATGCAATGACCTTGCATCTGTGCGAGCGAGACGCATTATATTTACGCGGGAGTGACAGAGATGGGTAATAATAGGTCATTGTACGAAATTCTTCCTGCTCCGCGACCGTGCTTTACACGGATTGCTGTATCAACTCATTAGACATAATATTAATTTCATTGTTACGGGTTGGTGTTGCTTAACTGCGTATTAATTCATCAGGGAAATCATATTGCACTCAAAAAGTTTTGTAAAAGTGAAAGAAAAATATTGATTTGCTTTCTGCATATTGGCATTCAACGCTTATGAGCTGAGCTTAGGTGTATGTATGCTAATGAAATAAAACCTGGTAATATTGTATCGATTATTTCGCTTAATGTGTGGCGTTTGTGAGTGCACGGGCGACACAGAGGCGAGTTGTTCCCTAACGCTGCACAAGTATGTGGAGGAGTTCCCGGGGCTGGTGCACTTCGTGTACGTGGACCGCACTGCGGGCCGCTTCCTGGCGCCCGACATGGCCGACTGCGCTGACATGCTGTCGCCTCGCACCGTGAGTAGCGCCTACATACACATACACGGTTATAATAAACCAAGGTCTATTGAAGGACACTTTTCCTCCGCACATTTTCGGAGCCATTTTTACACGCTTTATATTAGCTTGGGTTGTATCTATGTATGTATGTATGTAACGGAATCTTTGAACTTAATTTTCACCAGTTTCCAGAAGTCTGATTAATTTGTAACTTTGCATACGTATCAAGGGCCGATGACAATACACTAATAACTAAAAAGTAGAAAATAAATAATAGTTAAAAAAAAACTAAAAAACACGCTTTTTATAGAAAACCGAACTAAAAATAGAAAATAAATTTCGATAATATCTTAAAAAAGCGTAGGGTGCTTTTTAAGATATTATCGAAATGATAATCACTCTACTCATATCTGTCAATAAAATATTTATAACTATTGACACCATGCACCCCACGCTTTTTAAGATATTATCGAAATTTATTTTATATTTTTTAGTTCGGTTTTCTATAAAAAGCGTGTTTTTTAGTTTTTTTTAACTATTATTTACAAACTATGATGTATGTGCAGTATACATTTTTAGTCGATTTTAATTACTTTAGGTTGAATGCAGTCCATATCAATATGGTTACGATATTTTACAAAATGGAAGTATTTTTCACCATAAGGCAGCTAGATTGAAATCTGATTTAATTTTTTTTATACCACTTGGGTGCGGCTCGCTCGAAAGTAAGCGCTTACCGCCGCCTATGGACGCTTGCAACACCAGGGGTTTCACTCGCGCGTTGCCGACCCTGCAGGCAATTTTTTCACACCCTTGAAGAAGTCCAAGCTATGAAATATGCATAGCAATTCAAATCAGTCACCGTTTACGCCACTGATGAGTATGTACGCAGCCTCAAAGCGGTAGAGGTCGTGTAGCGCGTGAAAGCGCGATGGCGGGCCGTAACCGTAGCACGGCCCACCACCCTATTGCTACGCCAGTAATGAGTTGGTAGTTCGAAAGTGTAGTTGTTTATTCAAATCAGTCAGCGTTTACGCCACTGATGAGTATGTACGGAGCTTCAAAGCGGTAGAGGTCGTGTAGCGCGTGAAAGCGCGATGGTGGGCCGTAACCGTAGCACGGCCCACCACCCTATTGCTACGCCAGTAATGAGTTGGTAGTTCGAAAGTGTAGTTGTTTGTGGGGCGTAGGTGCGCGCGATAGTGGGCCGCTGGCTGCGCATGTCGCGCGAGGGCTACGGCGCGGCCACGTGGCGGCGCGGCGCGCTGCACGCGTGCGGCGTGGCGTGGTGGGAGCGGCGCGGCGCGGCCGTGCGCCCCGCGCGCCCGCCGCACCCCGCCGCCGTGCGCGCGCTGCCGCCGCCGGGGGACATACACGCCGCCTTCTACAGGTACACCTACACTCTATACATCATTGTGTATAGACTAGCTGTGCCCGCGACAACGTCCGCGTGGAATGAGCGTCCAGTAATGAGCTCCTTGGGGAGGGGGGAGGATTGTTATATTTTGTTGGCAACCGAGGGATTAGACCTATTATGTTGCCAACACAGTATAACCCTCTGAACACAGAGTGGCAACGCGCAAGTGATACTTAGGTATCGTGAGCGTAAATAGGCTACGGTAACCGTTTCCCATCAGGTGGGCCGTATGCTTGTTTGCCACTCTTGTTGTATAAAAAAAAAGGGCCTCGTGGAGACTGAATCCAGAAATTCCGTAATGAAAATAACCTAACACCCCCCACTCCGACCGGCACAGCGGTGATACTTTGATTTGGGTGTCGCGACGGGCTAGACGGGAATACGGACTCCTCTCACCGCTAGATGGCGTAGCGCTTGCGGCGACCGAATCAAGAAATTCCGTAACGAAAATAAAACCTAACACCTTCAAAATTTAAACATTCGAATATAGAACAGTTCCAAATTCAAAATTTCCTAGTAGCCTACGTACATCTGCTTACGTACTAGGCATGCCTAGTACGTAAGCAGCTGTTTGTGAGAAAGTATATAGGTGTATTGCATAAGTTGATAAAAAATGCTATGCAATAGCTTTACCGCAGCAAAAATCAAAATCAAAATATTTTATTCAATGGACACAGGGAACACTTATTGAACGTCACATATTTAATATAAACTAAAGTTAACACCGTTTCCAAGAAAAAAAGTACCTGCCAGGAGAAGAAACGGCGAAACAAACTCCCCGGTTTTTTTTTTTTTTAACATTTGTTCCCTTTTACGTGGGGGGAGAAAAGATTACATATATAAACTCTGTACCAGAGGAGCAATTCATTCCCACATAGAGACCTCGATCTGTCGATTAGGAATGACCGGCCATCAGCCGATCACGATAGTCTCTGCATACTGTTCCCCTGTTAACTCGACGGCCGATATCAAAGCTGATATCAAAGTCCTCATCAACCTCAGCAGCTCAGTTATTATCGCGGGTGACCTGAATGCCAAGAGCGATGCTTGGAACAGCCACTCACGAAATAACAGAGGACGCCAATTGGAGGACCTCAGTGGGCTCCTCCAATTCGACGTCATTGCGCCTATGCACCCGACCCACTACCCCGAGAATATCAACCACCGACCGGACGTACTAGACATTGTGATCATCAAGAATGTAAACCTCCGTTTGCACTCGTTGAGGTCGCACGACGAATTAGATTCCGACCACCGACCTGTTACCTTAGCGCTCTCCCCCCGACTAGGCCCCCCGGACTCAGGTCAGCCCCCACCTCAGAAAAAGATAACAGACTGGAGAAAACTGGAGAAACTCCTCAAGTCCTCTTCATCTGTTCACTTAGATAGTATCCCGCCCCTCATAGAGTCAGCAGCCGACACTCAAAAGGCGGTCGATTCCCTCACAGCTCACGTACAGTCAGCCGTGGACGCCTGTTCACGACAAGTTCCGGTGATGGAAGACCATCGCCGGAAACTTCCCGATGATGTGCGTGAACTGGTGACGGAAAAGAACGCCGCCCTCCGAGCGCATAGAGCTCACCCGACTGAAGCGAACCGCACCTTTCTGAGGTCACTCCAGCGCAATCTGAGATACCGCATGAAAGACCTGCGAGACGCTCGCTGGAACAAGTTCCTAGGGGAACTTGAACCGAGTCACTTGGCCTTTTGGCATCTCCAACGGAAACTTAAATCAGACAAAATCTCGTCTATGCCTCCACTCACTCGTCCAAATCAAGGGCCCGCCTTTGACGACGACGAGAAGTCCGAGTGCCTGGCCGACAGTCTCGAGGCTCAATGTACGCCCAGCACCTTGCCAGTAGACCAGCGCCACCTCAAGAAGGTGGACGCCGAGGTCGAAAGCAAACTATCCCACCCACCCTCCGAACACCCAGACCACCCTATCGCCCCAATCACGGTGGACGAAGTCCGGAAAGTGATCAAGGATCTTCACCCCAGGAAAGCCCCAGGTCCCGACGGGATCGCTAATAGAGTTATCAAACTCTTCTCCCCTTATCTCATAGTTTTGCTCACTGCCATCTTCAATGCAGCACTGAGCAACAACTTTTTCCCCCAATCCTGGAAAAGTGCAACGGTCATAGGTATTCCCAAGCCAGGGAAACCCAAGACCGAAGCCTCCAGTTATCGCCCCATCAGTCTCCTCAACGTCCTTGGCAAGATTTACGAGAGACTTATCTACAATAGATTAAAGAGTTTTGCAGACTCTAAGAAAGTCATACCTGACCAACAGTTCGGTTTTCGAACCAAACACTCTTGTGTCCAACAAGTCCACCGTATAGTGGAAGACGTCAGTAGCGGCTTCCAACTCGGTTATACCACGGGTATGCTCCTCTTCGACGTGGCGAAGGCATTCGACAAGGTCTGGCACAACGGCTTAATATACAAGCTGTACCAGTTGGGCGTGCCGGACCGTCTAGTACGCATAGAGGACTTTTTGTCGAACCGCTCCTTCCGCTACAGAGTCGAGGGCACACTCTCTTCCCCCCATCCCATAGGAGCAGGAGTCCCGCAAGACTCAGTGCTCTCGCCACTCCTATTCACGCTTTATACTAGCGACATTCCCCTCCATAGACGAGTTAAAAGCGCTCTATTCGCCGATGATACGGCTATATACTACAAAGGTAGAACTCCCGAGGGAATTCACGTCAACCTCCAATCCGCGGTCACAGCCCTGGGGCGGTGGTTCCGGAAATGGAGAATTGAAGTGAACCCCACCAAAAGCGCAGCCATTCTATTCTGGAAAGGCCTCGAACGCCCACGGGTAGCCCCCATCACCCTCTTCGGCAAACCCATTCCTTGGGAAGAAAAAGCCAAATACCTGGGTGTGATCCTCGATCAACGCCTTTCTTTCCGTCACCACGTAAAGGCGGTACGCGCGCGAGCCGCCTTCGCGCTCGGTAGACTTCACAGCATGTTGAATGCGCGAAGTAAACTCTCATTGAAATCCAAGGTGAGGATTTACACGACGTGCATTCGACCAATCATGACATACGCGGGTGTAGTGTTCGCACACACTAGCAAGTCAACACTTAACCCCTTGCAAGTGCTCCAAAGCCGGTTTCTCCGGAGAGCCACAGGTGCCCCGTGGTACATGCGTAATAGTCAACTCCACGTTGACCTCAAAGTCCCCACTATAAAACAGTTTTTGAAAAAACTGTCCAAACGTCATTTCGATTCTGCTGTAAATCACCCCAACCCCCTCGTCGTATCGGCCGCCCGATACACTCCTTCCCTTATCTCGAAGATAAGGCGTCCAAGACACGCCGTCATCGAACCGGATGACGACATAACGGTCCTCCAGGACGCCCGACAAAAACATACCAACACTACACAAAACCGACCACTGTTCCGTCCTCGCCGACGAGGCTCGACGCGAATAAGCCGTAATGACCCCCGCCGCAAACGCCGGCCCGCGCCGAGCCTGACGCGCAAATCCCGCCCCCAAATAATATTTAAATAAAATTACCAGTCCAGCCCAGCTCCCTTGCTCGCGATCCAGCAACGCCCTAAGCCGAGGTTCGTACCCCACAGGGGGTGCCCTTAGCTGTATTGCTTAGAAATAAAGTGCCTGGCTGGAGGCCTAGGTCTCGCCATTGACCGGTTAAGTAGCAAAAGTTCCCGGAACTCACGCTACGAGAGACAATAAAAAAAAAAAAAAAAAAAAAAAAGAGCAATTCATTGCCATGCATGGCCATCATTCAAATAATCTGATGTTTTATAATAAGCCTTTTGAATTAATTTACTTTTAACGACAGCTTTAAATTCTACAAAAGGTAATTCAATTATTTTCCGAGGTTATTAAAAAAGCGTATACCTTGCCCGACAAATGAGTTGCTAGTTTGGAAACTTGCTAGTTAGGAACATGGAGTTCATCTTTGTTGCGTGTATTTACAGTATGCAAGTCGCTATTTTTCTTAAATTTTATAATATTCTTTCTTACAAATAACACATTTTGGAATATATATTGACATGGTACGGTCAATAAGTCAATTTCCTTGAATAATTCTCTGAGAGAATCTCGAGGCTTAAGGCTATTGCGCGAATAGCCCGCTTTTGCAGCACAAAAATAGATCCAATGTCTGCAGCATTCCCCGAGTGCCACATTTTTTTTTTCAGTTTCTAAAATAAAAGTAGCCTAAGTTATTTCTTATTACATCAGCTACCTGCCAATAAAAGTCCCATCGAAATCGGTCAAGCCATTTCAGAGATTAGACACGTGACACAGACAGACAAAAAAATTTAAAATGATATTTTGGTGTATGTACCGTATATACTTACATGCATGGACCGTATATACATATATGCATGTAGTAAAAAGTGGTTATTTCAATATTACAAACAGACACTCCAATTTTATTTATATGTATAGATAATGCCATTCATCAAGACGCGCCCCACTATTCTTCTGATGTCAGTGGCAAAAACATCGCCAGGGATTTCTCTTTTAATGTATAAAAGCTTGACGTTGCAGTTTTATTTGTTATATTTTAGAATCCAATCGTATTTGTTATTGAGTTGATACAAAAATTTCATACATGTTAAGTTCCTCGAGTTCTCTACCAGGTGCATTGTATTAATAAGGCACCGGTCCAGTCCTATTTTTTAAATAGAAGCTTAAGATACTGTAGTAGTATTAAAGTATCGTTAGAATCGGTACTACACAGTACAGACTAGTCTGTAGCAAACTGTAGCGTTCAATGAATCCCACCTAGTGCACCATCAATAGAAACTAACATATTATCTCGTCTCATTTAGGGAGCTGTTGGAACTAGCATTCCCTCAGGACAGCCAGGGCGTGTGTCTGAAGGAGCTGATCTGCATCCACCTAGGGCTGTTACCTGCGTCCACGGCCGTACAACAGGCGCGCCGCCTCGCGCATACAGTACACGAGCTAGCCGGTGACAACCCTGTTCTCGCAGCAGACTTATTATAAGAAGCATAAATTCTTGTCAAGGGGGACGGAGTGGACCCGATTGAAAAACGCTTCTCGAGCTGTCACACCGTCGCTAGGTTTAGTGGTATATTCTCATATCTGGATGACATTAGCATTTCAATTATATCTTTAGCGTAGAATAATGTTTCCACATATACTATGATTCCGCGATAGAGGATGATACATTTCAGTCATTGTGTTGGGAGAAATTCCAATCACTATTTGGGATATTTCCCTAAACGTATTGTACCTTTTCCAAGTATTCCTTTACCTTCCAATTGTAACTAGTGTTAAGCTATAATCCTAGTCTAAGTAGTCATGAAGTTATATTATGCATGATTACGAAATTGTTATTGTTTTATACATCATTTTATTTTTATTTATATTTAAATAAAATCAGAAATCTTTATTTGTTCTATTACTACCCCAACCTATTCGGTAAATATATAAGAAAATAAAACATACAGTAATGATCTTATTTAATATAAAAATAATATTTACATGTTGCTGTAGCAATCAATACCCATTGGACACAGACTGGTGACATTAGGACAACATATATAAATTGACGACTGTGTATAGTCTGAAAACTTGCTAGCCTAAATGCTACATGAGCATTTCCATACTAATAAAAAAAATATAATAACCAATTTTCACAACAGACACTTTCGTTTTATATTTTACTGAGTCGCTGGTCACTTGTCCTTACAGAATAATTACACCGTATAATAAGTCTCTTCATACACAAATGCAGTTATCTGTATATATATATTTTATCTTCACGCCTTCCACAAGGGTATCCGAAGAGGGACAGGGCGTGTAATTTTCACACGCTTTGGATATAAATGCATTTATAACATACCATGTTATGTAAAGATACATAGTGCAAACAATCATTTCAAAATAAATATATATATATATATATAAAAAAAAAATTTCAAAGTAATCCTGAACTTTGATGCAGTTTATGAGTCCGTCAGTTTATATATATATATAAACTATATATATATATTACTATATAGTTATTTATATATATATAAATATATATAATATAGTATGCAAAGTTTTTAGATCAAATTATATCAATACGAAGAGACTGACTCTCAATCTCAAAAAAAAAAGGCAAATTTAATAATAGAACTGCAGTAAAACTAATGAGTATAGCTGGGAAAAGAAAATTTAGGTAGGTACTCGTAGTATCAGATTTGCGTGTTATTTATAGCAAAGTTTTAAATTGATTCTCATTGATTTTTTATTGTTTTGTCAATTGAATTATTGCTCCCAGCAGAATTGTTGGGTTATTTTTTTAACTCATCGAGAGTTTTTGAACCATAATATGGATACTTCGTCCATAAATCGTCGTCGTCATCGTCGAACAAGCGGCTCAAATTGTAGCATTGGTGCGGGAGGGCTTGGATCAACGAACGATTGGTACAAATTTAAATTTAAACCAGTCTACGGTTTCTAGAATATACAGACGGTTTGTGGATACAGGTTCTTACAGAAGGAGACGTGGTACAGGCAGGACTCGAGCAACCACCGGTCGTGATGACCGATTTATTGTTACAACTTCCCTGCGAAATCGTTTCCTCACGTCAGTTAACATCAAAACAGAGCTTGAGAAGTGCGTGGAGTAAACGTGAGTGCACGAACAATAAGAAGAAGGTTAAAGGAAGCAGATATCACCCCTTTTAGACCAGCAAATGGTCCAAAGTTTTCTGTAGCTCACAGACAAGCTCGCTTAAGATTTGCGCGTGATCACCTGAATTGGACAGAAGAGCAATGGGCCTCTGTATTGTTCACGGACGAGTGTAGGACATGTTTATATGGTGCAGATGGTTGCAGAAGAGTCTATCGTCGACGTGGGGAGCGATATGCTCAAAGTTGCATTGAGAAGCGTGTTCCTTTTGGAGGCGGTTCGTGTATGGTCTGGGGTGGCATATCGATGAACGGGCGAACAGAATTTGTGATCACTGATCATAGACACGGTCCGTCAAAACGGTAATAGAGGGGGTTTGACTGCACATCGCTACATAACAGAGATCTTAGAAGATCACGTGGTGCCTTACATGGGATTCATAGGCGAAAATTTTACTTTAATGCAGGATAATACCCAGCCGCACGCTGCTGCACAAGTTCGACAGTATTGCGAAGAGGTCGGGATACGTACAATTAATTGGCCAGCACGCAGCCCGGATCTTAATCCCATTGAGCATGTTTGGGACACTTTAAAAAGAGCTGTATATGCGAGAAACCCTTTGCTCACGACAGTGGCAGCACGAAGAACAGCACTTTCAGAAGAATGGGAAAATATTCCGCAAGATCTTTTAATAACCCTAATAAAATCTGCGGAACCGATTAGAATCCGTAATAAGTGCACGTGGAGGTAATACAGCTTATTGAAACATTAATAAACCCTTGCATAAAGTTTGTGTCTATTGTTAAACCAATTTTTTTAATTAAACCAATTTTCCTTAAATTTCTGTTTTTTCTTAAAAAAAGTCTTAAGATCCTTTCCAGTACACAAACTTAAACTTAAGGATATGACCCTATGCTGTTTTAAAGTTCACGAACCAATCTAGAGGTTTCAATTTAAATCTGTATAGAATGTTTGCATACTTGGTTAAAATATTTATTTCAAAGTCGTCTATTACTTTGATGCAGTTTATGAGTCCGTCAGTGTATATAAGCACAGCATGCTGCTATGTCTATTGTGAGTATTACCCCTGGAAATACATTTAATATAGTGTTTTACATACAGCTAAATATATTCATCAGAGTAACAGATGAGAGGTAAAGTAATCTAAACATGTTGGCACCTTAACATTTTGTGTCACACAGCCAGAATTATGATAGATATATTTTCGATTAAATACATGCAATCAAAGTAAGTAATTAATTTAAATCTGCAGTGGAATACCTATAGAAAATAAACTACAAACAAACACTAAGTAATCTTAAATTTCTAAGAGAAATTATGTATGAGTATTAGTAACATAAAACAAGCGAAACTATGAGAATAGTTAAGACCTATGGTAACAATTTAGTTATTACTTTGTAAATACACAGTGAGAAGGCACTTGTCAGGTTGTCAGTATTCTGGTGAACTGTCTCCAACACATTTTATGTCATCATTTAAAACCCAGGCTTTTTTTGTGTGATCTTCTACTTCAAATGTTATTAAGTCCTCAATACAGTTGTTGGCTTTCTGTAAGTAAGAATGAAACATTAATATTTATACTACTATTCTAAAAAGGCAGTTTGTTTGTTTGTTCTTGTCCATCTCAGGAACTAGTATTTCATATGTTCTTCACACCTTTCCATTAGGGTCCTTGACGGGGTAGGAAGTGGTGTGTAGATATATTGTAGGTGCCAATGTGACAGATGGCAAGCTATATACTAGTAAACTAGCTGTCCCGCCCAGCTTTGCCCAGGTGAAAAAGAAAAAATTCCTGAAACACGATCGCAGCGCCACCTATCGGGTCCAATTGTGATGTAAGCTATCCTATCTTTTAAGTTGGATCAAACTGCACACGGTGTGCAAATTTGACTGACTTAATTGCCATGAAAAAGGTTATAGTGAGTCAATCTTAACAGATAGACATATGCTGTCGCAGACTTTTTTTTAGAACTTTTAAAGAGGAACAATTCCCTCATACCTTGTATTTTCGGAACCTTAACCGTTTACGCAGCGCACGCAACGGAAGCTCTCAAAAAGGAATAATTTTTCCAGTTCTTGCAAATTTTTTCACATATGCTCAATCCTTTAGCATGATGTTATATAGCCTAAAGCCTTCCTAGAGCAATGCGACTATACAACACAATGATTTTTTCAATTCCAACCAGTAGTTCCTGAGATTAGCGTGTTCAAACAAACAAACTCTTCAGCTTTATAATATTAGTATAGATTTTTTGATGAATGTTATGTATCACCATGCAACTACACCAGGGAGTGGAACAGTGATTAAATATCTGAATTTAACACAGCATAAAAACTTCAGTAATTTTGAGTAATGAAAATACTTACACTGGTTGAAGCAATTTCAGAGCTGGTTTTAAGAGCAGCAGCATAGTTTAATGTAGGTTTGGTGGCACTTGAAGTTATGAAAATAGGACTTGGACTCCTATGTTTCACATCATCTATTATCTGTACAGAACTCTCACTATCAGACAAATGGTTGGTGTCTATAGGCACATTCCTAGCATTGAGGATGTCTACCTGGAGTGGTGTATTCAGAGCTTCCACACAAGCTTGGACCATTTCCTCTTCCCTGTTCACATGTGTCTCTTTTGATAAATTATTGTAAGCTGCCTGCAAGTCAGCTAAGTGTTTATCGGATAGTATTGAACCCATATGTTTGATTTCTGCCTCAAGCTCTCTAATTGTCTGCTCATTTTTAGCTGCAATTTTTGCTTCTTTAATTAACCTTATATCAACAGCCTCCTGAATGCGCAATATAGCATCACTAGAATTATTTGTGTGAGTAGTAGTCTCCTTCACTATATTATTGAAGGTACAGTGTGGTGAGAGTCGAGGTGCTTTCTTGTAGCCAGTGAGTTTTTCACCTAGATTTGCAGTTATGTCCTCAATGTATTCATACATGTCAAAGCAATTGATTTTTCCAAATCTATAAGTAAAAGTATGTGTGGAGCCAGCAGAGGAACATTTGTTTGACAAGTTGCATGTTACAAAGTTCTTTGTGTCATGGTACTTTTCAAAGTATTTCTGTAATCCTCTAGCTATTAATTTGTCCCTGAAGGTTGGCTTAATGTTAGTATTTTTCCTGTATTTGTACCAACCTACTACTTCACTGGCTGTGGTTGACAGTAAGTTGTGGAGAACATCCTCTTTTATACGACCTGTAGGAAAGTAAAATAACGACACGGAGGGCAGTGGTAACACAGTTCTTATCACTATTTGTGTATCCAACCGGGCGTTATCACTTTGGGAGTCTGAAATATGGTTTGTTATTTCAGATGTCACATCTCCAATCAAAAACCCCTCCTGAAAATGAAAACATTATTGTAACATGTAAATGAATTATACTAAGCTACACAGATTCATCAACAATGTAGGTGTACCTGGCTATTTGAAGAATTTACGCATTCATATAACAAAAATGACAGGGCAGTGCCACTCAGCGATACCTTCTCTGTGTAAGCCATGACTATGAGACTTGTATTAACAATTAAGAACACAAATAGCAAAATTAATTAACATAGATCAAAATGCTGATTATTTGATAATATATTAGATCAATCACATATCCATGTTCAAGAACACAAACAAAAATCGCAATATAGCTAGGCCGTAAAATGTCTTACAGCCGACTCTGAAGTCTGACATTTGCAAAGATGGTCACGTGATTGATGAAATCTCTGCTCTGACATTGACAATTTCAGTGACAGTACGAATATTTTCCTCTTGAAGTAGAGACGTGGAAACTAGTATTTTTTTTTAAACGCACGCCTTTAAATTGCACGATATATTTGTGCTACTCAACAATTCTCCTACTAAACAAATAAGTAGTCAATTTCTATACAGTATTACTGTGAAAAAAAATACTATTTATGTTTCTTCTTAAATTTAGGCTACTACTTAATGCTAGTTTAAATTTGCATGAATGTCCGATGACTTAAAATATTATTACTTGTGTTCTTTTTCAGGCTTTGAGTGTATTAACGACAGAGCAATAAATACATTCTTTTTCGTGGCGCTCAGACGTCAGTGTCAGTCAGAAATATTGTATTATCTGTTTTAATATCTACCACAAAATAAATTGCGGCTAGTCAGTAATTACTTTAAAATTTAAAGGATTTGAGTGTTAATGAACTGAAAGCAATAAAGATATTTAAGATTGATAAATAATATAGCTTTTTCTATTTGTTCCATAAATAAAGTTGGTAAGTTGGAATGTGTTCGTTTCTTTTCTATTTATATGAGTCACACAAGACCGTCTTCAGAATCTAAAATTAGTGTTTGGCACTATATAGAAATGAACTTAATGGATAGTTTCAGTTGTCATAGACACCTTTATAATATTTGCAACAGTGGCAAAAAATACATTGAAAACGGATTTATTCAGCACTTCATATTGATGTTTTATATCCAGAAGTAGTATTATTTTTAACACTAATGTAAATTTTTATTTGCAGATAACTGTCTGTGAGCAGTGAGCAAGCATAGTGATAGTGCATGTCCAGGTTATTCAAAATTGTGCTCAGGCAACAGAGAAACCAAAGATTATTTAGTGTAAATATAATTTGCAACCAGATGATTAAAGAGAGTATTGCTAAAATGGATGGCTGTATCAACAAAGAATGTCTACTCGTAGTTAAGGATAACCCCAATGCTACTAAGAAATATTACCGCCGAGCAGAGCACAGGTGAATATTAATAGTTTCTTATTTGATACCAAAAGTAGGTAAAATTTTTGAAAAATAATCCCTACCTAATTGTATGCAGTTTTGTGTTGAGAGAAATTTCTGTGCATTCTGGGAATTTTATAGGGCTATTTGGTGTAATATATAATTATATTACTTCAATTAATGCCTCTCAGTATAGAAGATCACAGCCAAGTGGCACTGGTTTTCTAGGACTATAAAGAGTGGTTGCACAGGCAATAGAGAGAGTCAATACCCTAAAAGTATAGGTTTTTTTAACATGAGATATGCTGTGTTGGTGTGCTGCTTTGGAGTATAAAAAAAATGGGGTAACAATATTTGGAGCTAGGTTGCGTAAAAAAAAATACACAATTATTTTCATATTTGTCCTTAACACAACATGTTTGTAGCTTCGGTGCGTGTGTTTACATCATTCTGATCATGTCAAATGTTATCACTGTGTGGGGGGGTCATATGTTATCTTGTTCTATAGTAGCATTGGGATCATTTTGTTTTGTTAGAAGACTTGTAGTAGCAATCACCAATTGAATGTGTTCAGTCGAGTTTGTTGAAATTTTTTTGTTGAATTGAAAACTTAATAAAATGCCCGACGCGTTTGAAAGTGCGTATCCGCTGTCGCCGTCGTTGAACACGCAAGATATCCGAGCTCGCGCAAATTCTTCCTCGAATAAAAAGCGGCCTGTAATTAAATTCTTTGCCGGCGATGAAGCCCTAGAGATCCCTGACAAATCCATAGTTGGTGTAGACAAGCCATTGGCAAGAAGTGATAAAAGCGAATTAGAATTGGACAGTTTCGCCGAATCCCTCACTACCATGCACAGCGCGTGGTTTGATAAGAGAGATCTCGATCACAGGTGTGTATTGCTACGTAAATTCTGTTATTACTCATTTGCCTAATAAAGGTGTCGCGTGTGCATGTGGTACGCCTGATGGTAAACTTTTGCTGTTGGACCCCATAGCAGCTTACAGTATTAGGGGCATTACTGAACCCAAACCCAGAAAGTAAAAACCGTGCCATTTGAATGCGATCTTCTGCCTAGTGTAGACCCTATTCCAATCAAGGAACTTCTTGTTGAACGTAATACATAATTTGAAGGTAAGATGATGTGCTATCGAAATATCGTCATTCAAAAAGTTTTTTTGTTATTCGGTGGATATGATGATGACAAAGACTATGATTACGATAGAAGTGTAGATGACAAAAACTACTAGGTACAAACTTTAAGCAAGTACTTGACAATATGGACATAATATGGAATGTACATTTGCATTTTTAATTCCTTTCCAGCGAAACATCCGAACTTCTTTTTCATTTTACTGAAGCGCCAAGTAAACAGCCGCAACTGTACGTAGGTACCGTCATACCTACCTTCGCATAATTTAATTTCATCATATAGAATCGCGTCATCCACATCACATTTTATTTTTTTCCATCACGTAGGTACTTATCAGTTGTATTGTACAAATGTACAAATATTGTTTATCTTTTGTTTAATTCCATTCGGAATAATTTATTATTGAGCGATTATTTATTGATGTTGATGTCCCAAATAAGTTGATAAAAGTATATTTAAAAAACATTTTGCCATGGAATAAACAATAGTAACAACATTTTATCGGATTGTTGTGTTGGTGATATTTATTATTTGGTCAATAATATATTGCGATATTAAAACCTTATATGACCTTTACCCTGGGAAACAGAAGTTTGATATTCTGTGAAACACTATCTGCGATGAATAAGTTAACAAATATTATTTTATCTCACGGACTGCATATCAATACAATTTAATACACTGATTAAATATTTTATCACTATATAATGAATAATGATTGATAACACTCATATAATTTGATTGCTTTCCTATTAAAGCTTAGATATCTGTATTTGTAGATTAATGCAAATTATCTACTTTATTTAGCCCAATAAGTCGTCATTTGTCTTATAAAGAAACCGACTACCGTAAGAGGAAGGGTTATGAATATAAATGGGTTAGTTTGTAGCAGCTAGCAGTAGTATACACCTGAACCGATTATGCAGATGAGGTTTCCTTTCGATTCGATTTTATTCAAAGTTTCTTACGATCACCATATGTCCATTATATTTTTTAGGTATAAAGTACGTACCCAAGTATTTTACTATTGAAGGCATGTGAATGTTTTTTATTTCATAGGTAACCATACAAAAAGCGGGATTGATAATGATTTGTCTTGAATTACATGATACCTTTTGTATTCATTCTGCATTGAAATAAATCAAAAAAAGGATTAATATATGGGACACGTTCATTGCGATAAGCAGGAAAATTTTTACAGACCCTTCAGAGCAAGTCAGGTGCCATTATAGACCATAATAAGGCAGACACGCCGAGTTCAACCCTTTCAGGGAGCCACAAATCCACGATGTATCTAGCTGCTTTGTCTAAGATGTTAGTTAGACAAAGCAGCTAGATACATCGTGGATTGGTCATTTAATTTTAATCAATGTATTCTGTGTATAAGCTAAGCGTGTTCTGCTGCTTAAAGCTCATCACATCCATGTGGATCAATTAAGTTATGTTCGTATCGTGATAGGTACAGGCGAAACAGTAGATTTTCATTATTAGACCGAGTTAGTGAATCAGCTGTTCGCGCCGCGCGGGGGAAGTGACGGTGCTTTCGTATGACTGGGTACACTCGCCGACGCCGATGCATGCAGCGTCAGTACACCCGTCGCCCTCGACCGACGCCTTGTATCGCACGCTCTCATAAACGCTAATACTTTTAATTTTACCTTATCGCCGCGATATTTATACGTCACGTCGCGTAAATACACCTGTGTTATCAAGTGTTTAAAAAGCAACAGGCTTGATAGTGTCTAGTAAAGAGAAAGTTGGTACAAAGTGTTATTTGTTTGGGCATAGTCAAATGACATCCTGATTTGCATACATTGAAATCTTTGACAGCGGCAAGAGTTAAACAGTGTCGCGTCTGCATTGCTCATATTATATTATAGTAGTAGTTATACTGCGCATTTTAGTTATCTATTCATCGTCTCTTCTATTCATTTGTTATTGCAATTATTTTTTGTATTATGACCCGGATTGCGAGAGTAATTTCACAAGTACCCACATTAACAAAATAATTTAAAAATTGTTAGTTCTTTGCGTAAACTATTGAGCAGTGATGTTTAAATGTGTGTAATCAAATGTATTCTACGAGTACTTAATTGTTTTCGCTCTGACTCACTCGTGTTGTAAGCAATAATTTGTGCGATCTCTTTGTTTGCCATGTGCTGTCAATGAATATTATGCTTCGTGGTATAAATAGATTGTTTGTGTACAAACAAACATTCATGAAGTCTAAATCACACGTACTCAATAATACAAATCTTCTCTTTTTCATATCTGTGAATGATAGTGAAAGTATAAACATAAATAGAAATCTACTTCAGCGGAACCCACCTAATAGATCAAGTATTTGTAGTAGATGTAGGTATAATAAAGTATTATGTGATTCAACAATATTTTATGACAATAGTTTTATCGTGATCGTAACAACGCTAATATAGCCAACATAAATGTAAAGAGGTCAAATAACAAATAATTACTTAGGTGCGTGTCATGCGTTATGCTCTCACTGTCAGAAGTCTAAATATATTAAACTATACCTAGTATGTGTATAATATAAATGCTTGCTATTGGAAAGGCAATGCGGAATTATATCGATTAGTGGGTTTCCTGGCAAGCGCTCCCCCATGCGCCCTACTGCACCTCATCTCAATCACAGATAGCTTAATGAGTACTTCAAAAGTCCCCTTTGAAATGCAAATATACTATAATTAACCTTCACCTACTTATTGACCGCAACAATTATTAAATATATTATGGCAATAATTTGATATCAGAAACAACAATGTACATGCACATTGCCTACAAGGTATTATTTTACGTAATCCATTTAAAGTACTTATTTAGCCCTTAAATTAACCACTTTTGGAAACGTTTCCTTATTCTATATACTCATACTTTTAATTCTTAGTCAATACATAAGTTTGATAAATACTGAGTTATGTACATTTTGTTAGGTTTCAAATTGTCAATAACGCTTTTAGTGTATACAGATATAGTAATATTAATATACGTCTACCCTACCATATCACTTAGTCTGTTCATGGGGCAACTGAGCGATGGTGCAAGGAACCCACGCTAAACAGAACGCCTATATTACGAATTAGGCATCATTGAGCTCGACCGGTCTTTTAACCTTGTTACTGTCAAGGAAATCCACTCAAACGCTTCCTGGCGTTACACTGAAACGTTTGTGTGCTGTAATCGCAACACAGGAATGCAATTTAATTGTAATAATTTGTTAGGAGTTGTATTGAATTCTGAGAAACACAGCCGCTTATGACTGAGTCAGTTGTTTATATAAATAAATAAACGCTGTGTTGAACTTGTGGAGGAAGTTGGAGTAACGTTTCCTGTGAGTGATATGTTATGAAATTTCAACAAAGCATGGCGAACGGATCGGGCTCGTGCCTGGAGCAGGTTAACGGGTCCTCCTATGGGAAAGGGGATCGGTACACGGCCGCACCAAATGAGTGAGTAGTTGCTATTACTTTGATACCCCCATCTAAACCACGTTTGGATGGAACGATGATTGTTACTAGAATGACTGAACGGAATCGCAATATATATATATATACATAATACGAAAAAAAAACAATAATGTTAAGACTCTAGCACACATAATATTAGTACAGCTAGTGTACATACAATAATTATCATAGTTCCAGCAAATAATTTTGCGAATTGATCTTGTTTCCGTAGCAATGACATGATAATTAGAGTTGTCCTTAGACATATTTCGCGTTAGACATATTCGTTGAGAAGCAAACTCGAAGCTTTAATTTTGTTTGTCTATGATGTGTGGGTCCAGTATCAATCAAGTCAAATCAAATGTAGAAATTTCAGCTTACTCCGTCATATTTTAGGAAGGGTTTAAATCGCATTATGACATTTTCATAATTCTTCTATTGAAGATTTTAATGTAATGTGTACATATGTACATATACATACATATCACCACGCTGAGTCCCTCACGGAGTAGGCAGGAAGAGTAGAGCGCCATGTGTAAATTTTCCGATACTCATTGTCTTGTCGTACATGATCGAACGACTTAATTAAAAATATGTTGTCTGTCATATCAATATCTGTAACGTGATTCAGTTTATTTTGAATTCGGTGTTCAAGAGAAACAACAATAATAATATGTGAATTCATCCGGCGATTTTGTTTATTGTGCAAATTATAAATATAGGTACATACTTTACTTTCATCCGGTTAATTAAAGAGGTCAATCTAATGGATCATCTCCCGACTTCCAAGAGAGCATAAGACATTTCACAAGGTCCACCAAAAAATACAGTTTTAGGTTGGTTACTAAACTTAAAAATAAAAATATACAGTGTACGACTCGATATCCGAAATATTTTGTGGGCGTGGGAGCATAGATATTATGTTGTCTTGTCACTACACTTACCACTCAAGCCGTTATTAATCTGGACATGAAATCCACTGGCGCATATGTTTAAATTTGGAATGTAGGTACTCACTTGTTCAAGATTTTCAATGTCGTTTGTACGACGACATTCACTGCAAAACATGTTGTTTGGTTCTAATTTAAATTTGGAGGACAGTACAGCATTGCTAATTGCATCAGATGTATTCTGCTAACAAATCCGTTATCCTGTAACGTCTTTATTTGTTTAGCGTGTATATTTTTTTTTGAAATCTAAAAAAAGAAATGTGTGTAATTTCTGCAATCAATTTTATGCTCCAATCAGAATGAAATGTTTTGATATACATAGTTCTAAGTACCTCCTTATATACAAAAATGTTAGTCAGTGAAATTAAAATTGCGTTAATTCCTCCAACAAATGCGACGATTTCATCTTTAAACTCTTGTCAATCGCCGACGTTTCTTTGTTTACTATGTTTTCCTTTTACGGAACTTTTTTTTTTGTAATGACGTTACGAAGTTGCAATAAGATTTGAGCATCAGGCACTTGTTTAGTTGAAAAGTTACATAATTCGACGCATCTTTGGTATTTTGTTTAAGGTCTAACTCTTATGACGTAGCATAGATGTCGTGATTACCCATTATCGACGAGCAGAAACTTGATGAAAGTTGGTAATTTGATGGCTTAAGGCTGGCTGAGCGATTAGATTTTTTTAATATATAATATGTACTATTGACGAGTTCTTATAAACGATCTTCAATTCTAACGTAGTTACCTACCTGAAATGGTACCGACTGACGGAGTGCATGTGCACACGAAAATCGTTCTTTGTAAAATCTAGTTATATATTTAGATGCATTTTGTCTAGATATAAGAGCTATCGTGATCAATAAATAGAGTACTTGGATATCGTAGAATAATGAATAGGTCGGTGAACTATAGTTATACAATTGTTACAATTTCTGAGTTATGGCTTATCGTTGTTGCATTTTGACAAGAAATTTTTTTTTTCTTAATGTATCATTTCAATATAGGTGGTCGTGTAAACGTTGTTAGGCGAATGGAAATGTAGGTTACGTGATAATTCAGAGGTGGTAATGACGTAAGTAGGTACTCTTATACCTATTCTTTCGTCATCGCATCTGTAATTGTGACGTAATGAAGATTGTTGTTCAAGATCGTGTCTATAATGTACTGAATTTTGTGTGCTTTTTCCTGCAGGAAACTTTTTATATTACCTAAATACATTTTATATATAATATAATAATAATATATCCTCACGCCTTCCCACAAGGGTCCCCGAAGGGGTAGGCAGAGGTGTACAGGTAATACCCACACACCCACTTTCCGCCAGAGGTATATTAGGTGCCAACGTGACAGATGGCGAGTCCATCGCCGTTACTCCAGCACGACTATACACACGCCTTTGAATTTCTTCTCAGACGTATGCAGGTTTCCTCTCGATGTTTTCCTTCACCGTTAAGCTCGTGGTGTGACTAATCACTGTACTTAAGTTCAGAAAAACTCATTGGTACAGTCGGGATTCGAACTTGCGACCTTTGCGTCGCAGGCAACTGCTCGAACCACTCGGCCACCACGGCTTTTACATTTTATATGAAAATAAAATTTTTGTGTGGGTGTTGGTACTACCTATATACCTCTACCTAGCCCCTCGGGGACCCTTGTGGGAAGGCGTGGGGATATATATATATATAAATATAAATATATATAAAGAGGATATATATATATATATATATATATATATATATATATATATATACATCATATTGATATACCTACTGTAAGGATGTTAAAGAGTGTGTAAATAAATAAATAAATATAAATATATCCTCACGTTTAATATTAAAATATTCTCACTTATCGTCGCCTGATGTATATAATCATTAAACATCGTTATCGTATGACCTACTCAAATCATCAGTGTATTTATTGCACCTGTTAATTACGCGACACAATTAAGATTAACTGCAGCTGAATTAATCAGTGTCGGACTGACTTTATAGTCGAAATGGCAATTGCCAATTGAGCAACCTTACATTTAACTGGCTTGTAGAAAGGTACCCGGGCTCTTCCGCCTCAGTCAGAACTTAGCTAAAGACATCTATCAGACTACTCCGTTCAGCTACCTTTAATTGCGATTTAAAAACTTCATGATGAGTTATGAAAGGAGATTAAAAGCCGCTCAGTAATCGTGTACCTTCCGAAGTCTGATTATGTATCTTCTTGGATGATTATATAAAATTTCTTTGATTTCCGACACCAAACTACACGAGTTAGTTCTGGAATATTTTTCTTAATCACTACTCGTAATTGATGGCCAGCTACTGTCGCCCAATGTTGAGTATTTACATTATTACTATCATTATTGATTTTAAAATTCTTATACATATCGCTTAGTTGGAGTTTCTACTCGCTTGCATTGGGTTACTTTTAAGATGCAATACACTTAAGCAGAATAATATTCACTTTGTAATAACATACACCTCTTTGTTAAGTAACGGCAACAAGTTTATTTACACGGCATTTAGCTCTTCGCTCTTCCAACCCAAGTTCAAGCCAACACACTGACCATTTGGAGTTAGTGTAATAAGCTGTTAGTTAACTTCTTCATAACCCAACACTTTTGTTATAAGATAATCTTATATATAAATTTCTCGTCAATGTTGTTGTCTCTCAATGTTGTGTTGGTGTCTCACAATGTTAGTTACCATACTCCTCCGAAACGGCTTGACCGATTTTTATGAAATTTTATATGCATATTCAGTAGGTCTGAGAATCGGCTACTATCTATTTTTCATAGCCGTAAGTGATAAGGGTTGTCCGACCCTTTTTTTTTATTTTTTTCACCCGAGCGAAGCTGGGCGGGACAGCTAGTAACGTATAAAATTGTAATTTTACCACTTTCACATTACCAGAAAGTTGAGATTTGTCCAGATAAAGGGTTATTTAATGATAATGTCCTAGGTATTCATTGACATAGCAACAAGATCGACCAATGGAACCGTATACCTATGTTAAAATGGGCGTACCTACTTTCGCTACCGCCAAGCTGGTTGTCACAAGGCCCTAGTCATGAATGCATATTAATAAGCTGATCGGCTTTCCAATTACAGAATATACCTAGTTACACCTACATTCTAATAGGTGACAAATTATGCAGCTAAAGACAAGCACGCGATGATTTATTTGCATCCACGTTGCGAAAGCCACAAAAATAGAAATCATTACTCCTGAAGCCCGCGTGGGATAGAAAAACCCGTATATATCGTATTCAAATTACCATCCGAGCCTCTGATATCTCGGAGTAAAATTTGCATTACCACAAGTTTCAGACTTCAGTTATAGCAATAGTACCTACTGTACTGTACATGGAGAGTACACTAGGTGTTGTAGGTATCAGACTATCTGAATTTTACTCGTCTACTTCTAACCAGAATGATTAACCATTTTCTACAGAAATTTATCTATACCAGTGCAGAATAAAATTAGTAAATGAATAAACTTTATTTATTGTTACAATTAATTGTGGAATTATGATATTTGTAAGTTTCTAAGGTTATACAATATTTTTTTGTTCCAGAATCTTTGTAAACCGGTCACTGCATTTAGAAAATGTCAAATTTTACGGATTCGATATGGACTACACATTGGCAGGTACGTTTGCGAAGCACGAGTTGAACCCTTCCCGTATCGCGGCAGCAGTTACATTGAGAACTTCAAGAGTGGTCTCTGTTCGATATTTTCCTTCATTGTAAACCTCGTTGTAAATCACTACATACCTAAGTTCAGAAAACTTTTACCTACGTTATACGTTAACGTTATACCTACATGCCACAACTCTGAAATTGCAATTTTAACTTTGAAATTCTTAAACCCGTCTATCATCATGATTCTTTCTAAATAATCATCACAATGCGTTCTTCTAGATAGATCTGCTGTTTGTTGACATAGCATTGTATTCTACAGTCTACGAAATATTATGACGAATCGGCATTGTATGTAGTTAGACCTTAGTAAGGAAAACCCTTTGCATTCGTTGTTTATTCATACGGGAAGTGTATTAATATTACGTGGCACATTTTACGGAGAAGTACAGTTGCGTTCCGATAATTTTATACTGTAAAATTCCTAGATTAAATAGTATCTTACATTGCCATCGGATTCAATATCAACTATTCAATTATCAAAATATTAATCTACAGTGTTATTTTCCAGAATACAAATCGCCGCAATACGAAACTTTAGGATTTAACCTAACAAAGGAGAGATTAGTGAGTAAAGGATACCCCCGCGAAATATTAGAATTCGAATACGATCCTTCGTTTCCAGTGAGGTAAACTAAAATTAGCATTCTAATATTATGTTTATGAAGCACCAGTATATTTATACCGTTCTAATAAAAATGTATATCTTTCCAGAGGCCTTTGGTTCGACACATTATATGGGAACTTGTTAAAAGTAGACGCGTACGGTAACATACTAGTGTGCGTACACGGGTTCGAATTTTTAAAACAGTAAGTTTTACACTTGTTTAACTACTTTAGAAGTAATAGATGCTCATAATTTATTTTAATGAAAAAAAAAATTATAATATAGTAATATATCCTCACGCCTACCCATAAGGATCCCCGAAAAGGTAGGCAGAGGTGTATGGGTAGAACCCACACACCCACTTTCTGCCAGAGGTATATTAGGTGCCAACGTGACAGATGGCGAGTCCATCGCCGTTACTCCAGCACGACTATACATACGCCTTTGAATTTCTTCTCAAACGTATGCAAGTTTCCTCTCGTTGTTTTCCTTCACCGTTCAGATCGTGGTGTGACTAATCACTGTACTTAAGTTCAGAAAAACTCATTGGTACAGTCGGGATTCGAACTTGCGAACTTTGTGTCGGAGGCAACTACTCGAACCACTCGGCCACCCCGGAAAGAAAATATATATACGTTTATCACGTCGCCCATAGCGCCCACTCTAAAAGTTTGAATGAACTAGAATATTTATGACGTTATGGTTTTTTTATCTTTGTCGCTTATCAGACCTGCCTTACTAACAACTACGTCGGGTGCTAATTTCATTACCATTCGATATCATGAAATCTGTAATAAATGCCTTACAGTTGACCTTGGACATTTTTTTACTTCTACGTCTCGGGTGTTAAACCCGCAGGGAACAAATACATGTGAATGAGTTGAAACAATTTTATTTCGAATCCGGATGTTTTGTTGGTTCATTTCGAAAAAAGAAGACTTGAAAAAAAATTGTGACTTCTGTCTCTGAATTTGAAAATGGAACATGTATGTAATTTTTTTTTTGTTTCAGTTCACAAGTATACGAATTGTATCCGAACAAATTCTTAACATTAGACGAGTCTAGAGTGTATGTTCTGAACACACTGTTTAACTTGCCCGAAACTTATCTAATAGCTTGTCTCATAGACTTCTTCACTAATTCGCCGCAGTACACGAGGTATGCTATCATTTTAATTATTCATACTTTTTTCCCAAACCTTTTTTGGAAATAGCGGGAAGCGACGGAAGTTGCGTCGTCATTTTCCCATGCACATTATGAATATAATTTAAAAAAAGTCCTGTATGTAGGCAAGAGGGACGATGAAGGTCATATGTTGCATATATATTCGAAATAGGAACTCTAATAATACATAGATGATATTTGTTTTGCAGGGAAAAGGCCGGCGTAAGATGCGGCGACTTGGCGATGTCATTCAAGTCAATCTTCCAAGACGTGAGGAGCGCGGTGGACTATGTGCATATCCACGGAGACCTCAAGTCCAAGACCATAGAGAACCTAGACTTGTACTTGAAGAAGGACGAGCGCCTCCCAATGTTCCTGTCCCGCATCACGGAGAGCGGGGCAAAGCTCTTCATCCTCACTAATAGCGATTACAACTTCACAGACAAGATCATGAACTATCTGTTCGATTTCCCACATGGCGCCAAGGTTAGATTTCATATATGTAACTACATCCACATTCTATGCATGAATCTGATAGTTTAATTAGCATATTTTCAAGGTCCGCGATGTGCTTTCATTACGATTCTATTAATTGCAAAACCTGTTTTTAGTATCGTTTCTATTTATATCTAGTCTGTATACCACTATAGATTGATTATTGGGATATGTGTTTATTAATAGCGAGCTTAGCCCCGAGTTTCAATCCCGTCGAATTTGTTAATATGACACGAAAGGCTTAGAAGAGTTATTTCTTACCTGCTTATCTTATGCCCTATGCCTGAGTGCTATCTTTTCAACAATTTTTTTTAACAAATTACCATTTCATCATAATACTAGATCTCGCTCCTCCCGGTTTCACCCGTGTGTTGTGTGTTTTCATAATTTTCTTTCCGGAAAAACATCCTATGTATTAGTCCAGCTAATATTTTATCACTGTACAAAATTTCATCAAAGTCAGTTCAATGGTTTTCGTGTGAAAAAGGAACGAAAATCTTCACAAACTTTTGCATTTATAATATTAGTAGGATAGATACTTAGCTAGACACAAGCAGGTAAATGTACCCTACTTCTTCCAGCCCAGCGAGCCGCATAGGAACTGGAAGACTTACTTCGACTGGATAGTGGTCGACGCGAAGAAACCTCTGTTCTTCGGCGAAGGCACCACGCTGAGGCAAGTGGACACACGCACTGGAGCGCTCAAGATGGGCCACCACGTCGGGCCGCTGCACGAAGGGCTCGTCTACTCTGGAGGTAACGTACTTGAAAAAAACATATTTATATTATATATTATATTTAACACTAGCGGTCCGTCCCGGCTTCGCACGGGTGGACATAAGATTTTTTTATAAAAAAAAATATAGCCTATGTCACTCAGGCTGAATGTAGCTTTCCAATGGTGAAAGAATTTTTCCAATCGATCCAGTAGTTTTGGAGCCTATTCAATACAAACATACTTACATTAAGTACTTACTTACAAATATAATTACATACAAATCTTTCCTCTTTATACCATTAGTATAGACTTGGGGCACATGAAACACTTCTTTAACGAATATACCTTCTTTACCTAAGAATAATTGGTTCCCTTTACCGGATAGAGAAAGATATAATTTTATTGTCTAACGTACATTGGGGTCAATACCTCAACATTTGAACTTGAAAGGAGATCTTGAGACGCACTCCCGTATAAAAGGATTTTATAACGTATGTAAATTTGAGATAGTTTTGCCAACCCGTATTCTCACTCAAAAAGGAGGATATGATTAAAGAAATTTTTAGTCCCTTTTGTTGAAAGGAAATATCGAGGAACCAACATAAGTCTGAGAGGATTTTTTTGAGGGACTGTGACTGACTGACTCCCCATCTGTCGAGTTGGCACCTAAAATATATCTCTGGCTGAAAGTGGGTGTGTGCGTACTACCTATACACCTCTACTTACCCCTTTGTGGTACAACCTACTACTAGTACTACCCTTGTAGGAAGGCGTGAGGATTTATTATATAGGTATAACTTAAATCGTGGTGCTATTGAATTTAATTTATACCAATAAATGTAATTCGTTTACGACAATAACGTTTTTGTTGTTGCTATTCGTTGACTCAATTGAAGGCTGTCATTGGAAAGGCATGTCTATTGTCATTGTATACAATTCATTTTCCATAACAGTTTTGCGTTAAGGTAAAAATAATAACTATTCACTCCAGTCTTTATACTATGCTCCAGTGATATACGCGCATATTGTTATCGCCAGACACTTGTGTAAACTGTCGGTGTTGATTGATGATTGTTTTTTCCCACAAAGCAATGACCGTTAAATAGTGAAATAAGGTTACTTTTTATCACCTTATCACACACAGCTTTACAAGGTCTCCCTCATACTTTGAATATAAAAAGAGTAGTAAGCAGTTACTGTATTAAGGCGTAAGGAATTTTTGATACATTCCTTTTTTTGTATAATGTTTCGTTTTCAATGTCGCGATGTTATTTGAATATAGTACAAAGATTTCGCGTGATATTAAAATAAACAGATATATGATAATTTCAACAAATTTCATTCAGATTTTGGTGAGTTTTTCAATGACAGTGTGTATTTTAAAAATAACAATGCCGATGAACTAGTAGTGGGAAGGCGTGCGGATGTATATTAATTGGATCACAAAGTCATTTAATAAATTCTATCTTCCACTACTCACCCTATACTTAATTTATTGACCTATTACTACGTTGAGAGCCATGATGGCCGAGTGGTTTGAAAAATTTCCTGCTACGCAAATATTCAAAGTTCGAATCCCTACTGGGATCCCAACGGGGAGGCGGTGAATTATATTACTTCACGTAGTAGGCTACGTGATCGGGCCGTGCAAATGGTTATTGTTAATATTATTATTGGCCAGAAGTGTCGAAAGGTTAGTCAAATACATTCCGGAGATAAGATACGACTTTCATCACCCACACGCGATTCGATGGACGTTACACTTTACGAAAATAGCATGACATGATATAATGTAAATTTGCGATGTTGTGACATCACTACATACTGGAAAAAGCGTATGTTTAAACAGCGTTTTATCTCATTGACTACTGAACAGATATTGATGTGGTTTTCGCCTTAAGGTAGTAATTTCTCACGTCTTGTCTAAAGGTTGAAGAACAGAGGTGTAAAACCTCTTTTCTTCGAAGATAATATATTTAGGTGCCAACGTGACCGGTGGTGAGACCGTCGCTATTTCTCATGCACAACTATACATACGTCTTTGAATGTATTCTCAAAGATATGCAGGTTTCCTCTTGATGTGTTCTTTCTCCGCAAAACGGTGCGATTATTCACTGAACGTTAAGATAAACTCATTGGTACAATCGGGATTCGAACTTGAAATCTTTGCGTTGCAGGCGACTATTCGAACCACTTACGTGCCGTTCTGAGCATACATTAACACTGTTGGTTTTAAGTAGTTAGTCATTATTGGATAGAGATCCAACGTAGTTCACGTCATGATGTAATTGGCGTAAGCTAGACTTGCGCCAATTACATCATGACGCTCTCTGTTACGCCTCGTTCACGCAAAAAAAATGTACTAATGGGTTCTCTTAAAAAAATGTTTAAATCAGGTTCGTGTGACGTGTTCACGGAGTTGATCGGCGCGAAGGGCAAGGACGTGCTGTACATCGGCGACCACATATTCGGCGATATCCTCAAGTCGAAGAAGATCGGCGGCTGGCGCACCTTCCTCATCGTGCCCGAGCTGGTGCAGGAGCTGCACGTGTGGACCGACAAGTGCCAGCTGTTCGCGCAGCTGCAAAACCTCGACGTGCAGCTCGGGGATATGTACAAGTGAGTCACTTGCTAACTTCCAATACGACTCATTCATTTCTTACCTTATAAACGCTTATATTACACATCCGTACATATCATGACGCCGAGTCCCCAACGGGGTAGGCAGAGAGTATAGAGCGCGAGTTCGTCGTTAGTACTCTTGACGTTCCCGTCCTTGAGCGCCGATCGATTTGATCTAGGTAATTGGAACGTGGCTGTCCTCTGCCTCTTCTTGCACACACTTTTGCTTTGTATATCTGTTTCGTCAATCATCCTTTCTAAATGTGCAAACCAACGTATCATGCCTTTCTTCAACTTTACAATCACGCCCTCATTCACGCCTGTTGATTTGCGAATCTCTTCGTTGCGGATTCGATCTAAGATTGTTACTTTTTAAGGGTTTATTTAAACAATTTGAAAAATGTTGCCGTTTGCAAAATGAGACGTGAAATCGATTGTCGTTTTGGTCTTCGCAAATCCAATTAAATATCTATTCCACTGGGCATATAACAACGTTCCAGTATCTTTGGTTTATATAGTGACCAAGTCAATACATATAGTCTAAACAAAATCTGGTTGCCTATTGCAGAGACTTGGACTCGAGTACGAAGGAAAAGCCGGACATATCAAAGCTGCGCATGTCCATCCGCGACGTGACGCACAAGATGGACCTCTCGTACGGCATGCTCGGGTCGTTGTTCCGCTCCGGATCAAGGCAGACATTCTTCTCATCACAGGTACATATATACTACAAGTTAGATGGTGAATCTATCGCCGTTCAAGTACGACTATACATACGTTTTTAAATTTATTCTCAAACGTATAGGTACAAGTTATCTTACGATGTTTTCTTTCACCGTAAACCTCGTGGTGTGACTAATCACTGTACTTAAGTTCAGTAAAAGTTGGGATTCGGACCTGCAATCTTTGTGTAGCTGGGCCATCGCGGTGCTTATTGAGTGATATAAAAAATATTGATTTTTATGAACTTGATTTACATAAATGTTTTAATCCATAAAGCTCTTAGTGCGTCATCATACATACTAGTATCAAAAAGCGACCAAAAGTGATTCTTAGCTATTGACAATAATATGGCTGCATAAGGGTATATTCTGTGTCATCTGTTTTCTTTAACTAACATATATACATACATACCTTTGTTATATGAGTGGGCTCCATGCAGTCCACTGATGTAATAAGTTCAACAAAACAGTTAAAATTTAACATGTTGTTGGCGGATTAGCTGTCGTAATAGTTAAATTTTCACCGCCGTATCTAGTGGTGATATCGCGGCCTACTTATATCTCGTGGATCAACTTTCATAAATAGTTGAAGGCTAATAATCTACATGCTTACACCATGAAATCACAGGAGTTGCACAACTCAATATGAATATTTGTGTGACGAATGTTACTTGTTGTCTGCCATTATGAATCGATCGTTCATTTTAAATCAATATTGTGGCTTGAAACGGACCATGAAATAACGTCAGCAAAACAAAATATACCGATAGCCGTCTCAAATTCAGTTATATATCTATTAAAAAGCTGGTCAAAATTAAAATGAAGAAATAGGACTATCATCATAATTTGGAGTAATTAGCTAGAATCGTATTCGTCGTGGTTATCGCTTCAACTAAAGTCATGAGTAAAATCTGCATACTATTCACCACGCCGAGTCTCCTTACGAGAAAGGAAGATAGGAAAGTGTGCCAGTTCTCTCTGACCTACAAACCTTCGCTCCATCCATAAACAAATGCAAATCAGCTGTAATATTAACAATGGTTCTGTCAGGTGGTGAGGTACGCGGACCTATACGCAGCGTCGTTCCTGAACCTGATGTACTACCCGTTCTGCTACATGTTCCGTGCGCCGGCTATGCTCATGCCGCACGAGTCTACCGTCGCGCACGAGCAACGGTTCACCGTCGACACGCCCACCATCGACAGGTGAGATATATATATATATATCTTATACCTATAATATACCTTCACGCCTTCCTTACAAAGGTCCCCGAAAGGGCAGGCAAACCAGTGTAAGTAGTAGCCACACACCAACTTTTCGTCGGACATATATTTTGGTGTGATAATATATGTCCGTGTGATAATATATAACGTGACAGATGGTGAGGCCATCGCCGTGTCTCAAGCACGACTATAGTGTTTACGTACTGTTAATACATCAGCAAAAAGGGTTTTATGCAGGATCGGCAATGCGAGAGTGATACACCTGGTGCAGGCGTCCAAAGGCTTATCAATTAAAAAATTATAAACGCTTGACATTAGTCGGGTCGCATGTGTGATTATTAAAAAACTAAATATAGATCGTTATCCTGTAGTTATATAGCTTTACATAGGTAAAAGATTTTTTTGAAGTCTGTTAGGTAGTTTTTGAGCTCATCCATTGCAAACAATTTTACAAACTTACAAACAAATCTTACCTCTTTATAATCTTAAGGGTTAACAACAAAGAGTCGAGAGAGAGAGAGAGCAGACCAGCACAGCCGTTCCTTGTGCAGAACTCCTAAGCAGCAGCACTTTTGCTTGTAGAATATGGTGATCGTTAAGATTGCTTACCAGTTGGTGTAAAATTCGGCAAACGTCAATTAGTGTTCTACAACACCAAAACTAAACAGGTCCCGCCACCCGAGTGCCCAGCGCAGCTACAGCGTCGTCAACATAGCCGAGGATCCTTCCGAGGAGTGTCTCCACAATGTGCCTGATACCACTACACCTGATTCTAATATCAAGGTACACCTACATTATTATATGAATTTGCCCCATTGTTTACCAAATCAATTTGGATAATATACACATTTCCTTCCATTATTATATACCCTTTGTTTTAAAAGCTCATTTTGCTTATTTATTCTCCTGTCCCCTGGTGAATTGTTCTATTAATTAGGTAAAGGTAAAGCTAATTAGGTAATTGCTTCTAGCCTACTTTACTACTAGTCTACTGTAAGTAGCTGTATTTTTTTACGATGGCACAGTACCTAACATTACTATATTGGAGCTGAAGGTTAAGAGTCATTTTGGCACTTATATAATATGCCACCAATACACTCAACTCATACGAAGCTCTAGGAACATGTTGTCAATCTGTATAAAGATACAGAAGAGGACATTGGGTCCCCTTATCCGGAGAATATATAATTTTTTGAAAATATATAAAAAAAAAAATTGTCCAAGGAAATATATCCACAGACAAAAAATCTGCAGTACAAAAAACTTGTAAGATTTTTTTTTATATCTTGAAAAAAGTTAGTATTTATGCGAGAGAAATCACGGGAAAAGGCTAGTGTAATACATATTTAGGACGTAACGAAGGAACGCTTCACTCTCCAGGCTAGTGCATCGGTGCCTCACGCGCGGCCCGAGACGCCTCGTCAACTGACGCACACTCACGACGAGGACTGCTCCGACGATGAAGACGTCTCCAAGACTGCCCATGCCAAATAACTACCACAACATCATCACATTGGCACACCGTACGTCCATATTTGCACCACGGTGATAGTGAAAACATTGTGCGACCCAAAGTGTACCTAAACGGGGTTGTGCGAAAGTAGCTTTTACTGCGGCTGCTCTTCCTCATCTCATCCTATAATTCGTAAACGACTGACTATATGTGTCTTCACGTTTCACATGATCAAGGTTGTTTCATTAGTGTAGTAAATAGTATATTAAAGGGAGTTATTTTTTTGGATCGCGCTTATCTGCTCGCACGCATTAAACGCGGGATCGTGCTATTTCATTCATCGTGCAACGTTTTTGATGTCATGTTTCATTTTTAGATTCCTTTCCAATGAAAGCCTCAGGCCCATACATTATAGGTACATGGTTAAATCCATACATTTGTCGTTTTATATGCATACGATATTTTGTCGATACTCATATTCAATAAATGGGTATGACTTCAGAATGCGTGCGAGTAATTTTAAGGTCTTTGATTTTATTGAAAACAATAGCGTTGTGTATGTTACCTGTTGATTGTATATAAATATACCCGTTATGTTATTTTGTCAAATATGTGTGAATGGAGTTTATGATTTCGTTACATTGATTATGTTACGTTAATTATGTGATGAATTATAGTGGGAACATCATTCCTGTGAATATGTTTGTTTATTACAAATTTAATGTAATTACTGTATATTTTAAAGTAGATACTACACAGCCCAACATTATTATTACAAGATTAAATGCTTTTTTATTATCTTCATTTATTGAAAGGTTTAATCAACTCGCCATAGAGGTTTTCTTAAGAGGCCATGGATACCCATAGCGGCAATTTAGGCGGCGGTAACCGCTCACCATCAGGCGGGCCGCATGCCTTAAAGTATAAAAAGGATGTGAAATATAATTATATCAATAAATAGCGGCCGTGCTGTGGTATGATTGAAGCTTTGTAGGTATGTATAGAACATTGTTTATAGAATTGTAATTTTGTATCAGTTGTTATTACAATTTTTTTACCCAATAACACTGAGCCTAGAAATGTTACAGGGCACAATAAACATTATTGAAAAATCTATGTCTTTCATTTTATAACTATCTTTTAATTATATACAGCATGCATGTACCCACATACAAGGGGTATGTGGGTACATGCATGCTGTATGAGGACGTGTGTGGAAAGGCGTAAAATAATATTAATAATTTTATTATAATTAATCCTAAACTGGAATTGTCCGGAATGACAATGGGACATCATCAAGGAGTTGGAAAATCTATTTATACATCCTTCCGACGTCATATCCAGCCGGACATATAATAAAAAAAATTACGGTAAACTTTGTAGCGGATCACATTTGCTAGCAGCATACATCAATAACCCAACATAAAATAATATTGCAATGCAACTTATTACAATAATAAATCTTCCAAATATTCAGCGAATTCTTCTTCTCTAGACTTCTCCTCGATTTCCTGAACACCTGAAATGTAAGAAATACATTTATTATCATAAATTACTAGCCGTGCCCCGCGGTCTCACCCGCGTACAATTTGATTTAGTTAGTTTTTGTCTTGTTTTTTTTCTTGAATAAACATATCTTATGTATTGATCCTAATAATGTCCATATTACCTATATTTATTAAAAACAAACATCCTCACTTACTTTCGCATTTATAATCTTAGTAGGCTTATGTAAATAAGACTTCGGTCAGTTTATTCAATATTTTGTTTAAAGACTACAGAAGACATATTCGTTTTCAAGAACTTGAACGATGTCCTTATACATATCACAGCTCGAGTGTGTAGGAACGGAAATACAAACACGAGGTCGGCAATCTATAGATAGATTGCATTCCCTGCCTTCCAACCGTGTACTGTGTGGGACGCGAAGGCACTATACCAATATCACATATATATATTCCACTAACTATACAACTAGTGGAATAGTACTGAATGTTGCTGGGATGTAGGTATCGGCCCGTTTCTTGATGACCTTTCATATAAATAGGTAACCAAATACTTAGTATATTTATCGGTTAATAGGAACCTACATAGAGTACAAATTCTCTGAGCATATGTATACACTTCGAAAGACATAATCGCCGCTTGTATTATAGTTTAGTTATACGAATATTGTTCGAGACGATTTGTAGGTTTCTATTGCGACGATTAAATTTTTTTTCATTATCCGCACGGGATTTTCCATTCTGTCCCAAAGAGAGGATTTTTAATGTACTTTTAATCCATTGTTAGCAGTGGATTCAAATAGACGATCCATTGATTTGACCAGACGAATTATTTACCAGCGGAAAATGGCGAAATAGTCTATCAATTCCTTATCGAGCCTAATATTCATGACTTACATATATGATTCTACTTAATACTTGTACTAGGTACATATGTGGAAAGTATTAAGGAGATTAGCACCTTTGCAATATTTATTATAAACTTCTGCGTATGGGAATAGGGACAAACAATATCTTTAATGGGGCATTGAATAAACTAGTCCACGATGATCATGAGTTAAGCAACATTTACAAACCTTTCTTCCAGAGGGATTCGGTATCGTTAGTTTGAGAAGTGTCAGCAGCGGGGGCGGAAGTGGAAGGCGCTTCAGTAATCTCTGGTGTGCGCCTCTCGTCCTCGCTACTACTCTCTGCGTCAGATCGCTTCCCTTTATTTCTCTTCTTCCTCTTCTGACTTTTCTTTAGTCTTTTTATTTCACGTTTCTTCGCTTTGTAATTGAGCTTTGCCGAACATTCCGGACATAGACCTGTTAAAGTAGGTATGTAATATCTTAAAAAGCACCCCACGCTTTTTAAGATATTATCGAAATTTATTTTCTATTTTTTAGTTCGGTTTTCTATAAAAAGCGTGTTTTTTAGTTTTTTTTAACTACTATATATTTTCTACTTTTTAGTTATTAGTGTATTGTCATCGGTCCTCGATAAGTCTACAAAGTTTGAACGAAATCTGGCCGTTTAAAGTGGGTCAAAATCGAGCTCAAAGAAGTCGGTTACATACATACAGGTGAAGCTAATATAAAGCGTGTAAAAAGAGCTGTCAACGGGATAAGTGCAACTTTACTTTTATATATATATATCCTCATGCCTTCCCACAAGGGTCCCCAAAGGGGTAGGCAGAGGTGTATAGGTAATACCCACACACCCACTTTCCGCCAGAGGTATATTAGGTGCCAACGTGACAGATGCCCAGTTGCCCAGTCTGGCTGGAGGCCTAGGTCTCGCCATTGACCGGTTAAGTAGCAAAAGTTCCCGGAACTCACGCTACGAGAGACAAAACAAAAAAAAAAAAAAAAAGATGCCCAGTCCATCGCCGTTACTCAAGCACGACTTTTACATACGCCTTTGAATTTCTTCTCAGACGTATGCAGGTTTCCTCTCGATGTTTTCCTTCACCGTAAAGCTCGTGGTGTGACTAATCACTTTACTTTTAAGGACAAAATATACATACGGGAAAAGTATAATCCAGCTAATAATCTATTTCTGTGCCAATTTTCAGTTACGTTTACATTTTTTTCGAATAAACAGCCTCACAAATATTCGCATTTATGATATTAGTAGGAGTTTCAGCAGCCCTAATACCTTATTTTAGGCACGGCCTGCAGCATAATAGGTAACTTTTTAAGGATAAGGAAATATATTTAAGGGCGAGATACGAACCCACGACTTTTTGAAATCTCGTTTAAACTATTTCACTCACTGAACGATCGTATCGTGTAGACTTTTCATTCCCTTTATACATTGTGACCTATTATCTATCAGCTAGGGGCAAATGCAATCATAAGGGGTGGCCAGGTCATATTAGGAGCAAAGTTAGTACAACAACCTACACATCGATTTTATTTTATGTGGAATTCTGTACGCTCTGTAAAATATAACTGTTCAGAAGAAATATGAAAATAAAATGAAGGGAAATACTAGGTACCTATAGGTCCCTACGGGAAATTCTGTTATCACTAATGATGCGCGACTTTCAACATATTTAGGTTTATGTAGTTAACATTTGTCAGCTTTGACGAATAACACATTTTCTTTGAATATACCATTCTCAGATCACTAACCAAGTACTAAAAATGTGTCTAACCGAATGAGGTCTGTAAGTCCAGAAAGAACAGGCGCTCTACTGTCTCTCTACCTACTCGTAAGGGACTCGGCGTGATTATTTCTTATTAGCTGTATAGTAAAGCATAGATGTTGAATGATTGCACGAATGCTTGACTTTAAAACGTTATCGACGGGTGGAAAGGCTGCTTGTTTGAAGCGACATTTTACGAACAGAAGATTGAAAATTTGGAAAAAAATCTTTATAAATAAACTGCTGCTCTTACTTTAAAAGAGATCGAGGGTCTTTGTTGCTAAAAAATTCCTTAATGTTTCGGTTTTATTGTCAATACAAAATCAATTAAGAGTTCCATGATAAATGTCGCTTAAAACAAAATGATCTGATCGCCATATTTTCAGACTAAAGTATAATGATTCAACTTCCAAGGTTGTCACTAATCAACAACAGGCAAAATAGTTTAAGTAACCTTACTTTAGTGCTTATGCAGTAAAAAGCAAAACCCGCGAAAAAGCACGCTGAATCCGAATATGTATTGAGTTATTAAATATCGTCCTTAATGACTCCTATAACAAATAGCCTTTCACCCATCGATATGGTCTGTTTATCTATGTTACAGATTCCGTATGGTTTAGGATCACTGACCACCATTGATAAAAGTAGTTATACTTTGAGTAGTGTTTTATTATGATTAAGTGTCGCGTTTCCGTCAAGTACCAAATTGACATCCAGATACGAATATATAGTATATTCGTACCTAAAACCAGTTAGTTAACAATCTCGTATATATAAAATTTTAGTAATGGTACTAGTGGCTTACAACTTACGCAGCTTTACAAGAGCATTTTTCTTCTCGTTATCTTCTACGTAAGCGAAGTTCACCTCCCACGATTTGAGTTCATCGACGCTCATACAAGGCTTGTTGCCGCATTGAAACTGCCCCTTTCCGAGGACAACCTCCTTCTCAATACGCCATCTTAATGCAACCTAATTTAACAAATCGTAGATTGGAAATAGTGTGACATTAGACTCAATTGTTTTATAATAATTAATAATATTAATAATATATTAATTTATAATATTAACACCTAATTATAAAACATGTAAACTTAAAATTGCCAGGGCGTATCATCTTTAACGGTTCAACATAAATCAAACCAGCTAGATAATAATAACGCTTAGGACAGTATTATAATGGGAACGGCATGCAGCCAGTAGGGTATTTTCAAATTGATCCTTGTGGGTCGGACAGATGTGCGTTACTGTGTGTAACAGCGCGGGAGAATGCATGGCGCTATATTTAGCCTATATAAAGGCAGTACGGCCATTGTTGCTCTCCCCAGCAGCAGGACGGTACACAAAGGAAGGTCTTACCGGCAAAAAAAGGCAATTGAGTTACATAGGGGACCGTCCCCATCTTAGCCTATACAGCTAGGGGAATTTTGTATACATGTAGGTAAAATTATATTGTACGCGTAATACGCATATATTATTTGGAACCGAGGCAACAGATTAAATGAAAATTAATGCTCATAAATTTGGGTCTAATCAGGAGGTCGCGGTACAGTTATACTACCATATTTATTATTTTTTTGTTTAAATTACAAGTAATCTACCAGCGTAATAGACAAAATGACACACTAAGTAGGCTGGTATAGGAATATCGCATGTTGCCGATCCGTAAAAGCTCTTCATAAGTTGTGAAGATATATTCAAGAATTCTTGAATAATCTCGTAATAAAGGTACCTACTATGTATTTCAAATATTACAATAGGGATTATGCCACAGCCTGAGCGTTAGCGGAAAGACCCTCCTTTGAAGCCTTTTGAGCCTTAGATACTATTGCACTCTTCAATAATTATAATATCTGCTTAGCTTTAGCTTTTTGAAGTAAATTAACTCCATTAATATCTTTATAGAAACCATAATGTATTAATTAGACATGAAAGCACTTAACCAAATTTAAATTAAGCATGTTTTGTTGTAAAGTAGCGAAAAAGTCCCATTAAATCGCATTAATCAATCTTAATTGCTTGTTTTTCTGCTCCTAATTGGTTCTCCTGCATATATCATTAAACATCGCGTTATTCTAACATAATAGGTTCATAATAATTCTCGTAATCTGACTGGCGTAAAACAAAAGCTAACAACTTACTTTGTTCTCTTTGTAACGACTCAGGTCGCAAATACAGTACTCTTTGAAAAGTTTGTCATAATATTTCTTAGCTAGCTGCTTCTCCCAAGTATCGGCGACGTCATCCTCCTCCCAAAGAAATTTGTGATTTTCCCTTATAACATCGAGGTCCGTTCTATCTTTGGACGTGTCCCGTTTGAGGAGAGTTGTCGACCCCTTCTTATTTAAACAATAAACATTAACTAGATATTTATGCAACTCATAGGGATTAAGATTACGCAACCTGGCCGACATCTCTAGCGTATCCTAGAACAAATGGAAAAGCGTACATTAGGACTTTAAATAAAACATATGTAGCTTGCAACAAACAACTCTTTAATAAAATTGAAAATTATTATTACAATTTCCATAAAATATTTCATCTAATTCAAACGGTTCTTAGTCTAATTGTCATGATGAGTCTTTAACAAGGTGCATTTTGATAAATCATTCAAAATAGCATTCACTGTATCAATAAATATTATAAACACTTTGCTTTGTGCACAAGTTAATATCTACTCTGAATATTATTGTCAGTCTTGTAGATTTTCGTGTATTTTATATTTGGCTCAATATATTCCTATTCTACAAACAAGTCATGCAAGTTAAATATCTAAATCATTAAATATAATAAATATATTAAAAATAAGATTATTGCCTACTTTAAATCTGTTAAATCTAGACAATATTCTAAGTAATTATTAATTTACAACCAGTATATAAAATAGAAGTGGCACATTTCAAAATTGATAAAAATACCTTTGGTTTTAGAGCCAATTATTCAATAATATTAGTAACATAGTTTTACAATTATTAATAATTCTTTGGAATTTTGGTGTTTGAAGGAGTCTTCGTTTGTTGCAGGAGGAACACTTAGAAAAAGTTTACACAAGTTTCAATTATATTATATCCTTAACAATTACAATAAATATGTGCTTTGTTAAACATTTGTGATGCATTAAATAAAAAGGTCCATTCCCTACTTCATCAACAAACCTAAATACAGAACTTGTAATTGTTCGAATTCACTCATATTATATATAGAGATACCTTGTATAGAGTCTATAAACAAGTTTGTGTAAAATTTGAGGGCCCCTTATAAGTGAGCCTGACAGCATAAAACTTACTGGTTACTATTCTGATATTAATTCCTATATTTAAAAGGCATTACTAAAAATATTTATATCAAATGACTAATGTCTAATTATTTGGTATACTTGTATAATGTAAAGATAGGCACATTAAAACAATGTTATTGCTTTGGTTACAACACAATGCAGTATTAAGAATCACTTGAAAACTTATCTAAAATTGGCAAAGGTTACTTCACAACTGGTAAATCAATACCTTGAAGTAAAGATATACAAAAATATGTATTCATTAAAGCTTAAGAGAAGCAGGAACAAGTATAAAACTATTTATGACATATTTTGTGAAGCTTAAACATTGTAGTAGACATAATATTCACTTTATCTAATGTATACATTACATTAACTCTATCTGAATCTTTGGTCAGTTGACCTATATCCAAATAAAATATCACTTTATCATATCTAAAAGGCAACTTTGGATTGAGATATGTGCGTCCTTACTGTAGAGCACCTAGAAAGGCATTTCCCTAATAAACTAATTGTCCCAACCATGCATATGAAAACTGCATAAATAAAAAAACCTTAACTAGTGAAGCCATAGCAGCACACATGAGTGAGGACACTCGCATAAACACAGTAAACACACAATAATGACTAAATTATGAACTAGATCAAAATATTTTCAATTTGGTATAAAACAATGTAAGATTAAAATAACAAATATACAACTAGATTTTTGGCAATTAGAGAATCTGATTTTATGAAAACATCAAACAGAATAGTATTCTATACTCATTTTGGCAACTTGATAGGTTATGATTTTATTCACGAAAATGTAATGTGTAATGAAGAACATATGTATGAAGCTATTAAATATGCAGTAGATAATGTTAGTTGTTATCATCATTATCCATGGGTTTTCTCATGTTTTTTCATGTTATCTGAGCGAGTAAAAGCTTTATCACACACACCACAGTAGTAGGACTTCTGTTTAGTGTGCACTGTCATGTGACGGGATAACTCACTTTTTGTTACAAACTTCTTTTCACAAACTGTGCAAGCATGCTTGCGTACATTCAAATGGAACTTCATATGTATTGAGAGAGAACTAGACTGGGAGAATGCTTTGTGACAAAGTTCACAGACAAAAGGTCGTTCACCAGTATGTTTACGTAAATGGTTCATGAACCCTGTCTTTGTGTAGTCCTTCTGACAGAGGTGACAGAAACTGGACTTTGAATCTAACATTCCTGGAAAATGACTATTAATGTGCTTCCTGAGCTCCCAATAACTGGGAAATTTTTCAGTGCAGACATGACATGGATATTTCCTTTCATCGGTGGGTTTGGCAGTGCACTTGTGGGAGCCAAGCAATTGCTCAGTTGAAAACATTTGGTTACATTGGTTGCAGAGATGACTAGCCTCAGAGTCCGTAGACAGAGTGACCTCCAAGTAGTTTTCAATTGACATGACATTTCCATTAGAACTATCAGCGTCGTCGATTTGTGTCAAGCGATCTCTGCTGGACGAATCTTTAGTATCAATTTTTTCGACATATTCTCTGTAATCAAGGGAATCTTTGCCAGAATTGTTATTGTCAGGTTCTACAAGATGTAGAACTGGCGATTCACTCTGTTCTCTATCTGGAGATGTGGTTTTCTCATTGTCCGAATGCTCAAGTCTAGACGATATATTATTGTCAGACTCCCAGTCATTTTCAACAATTTCCACATCTGAATCAGATTCCTCGGCGCTTGAAGCCGAATTATTGACTAAATGGAATCCAATATCATCAAATCGAAGCACATTTGAAGGAAGCTTAACCCCCACAATAGCCTGTATCGCCTGCCATGAGAGCTCCTGGGGGTTGTTCTGCATATTAGATCGCACTACTCTAACCTACAAAATGGGTGTTCACTGATTACTGAATTCAATTATTTATCAATCAATATTTACAAATGAATAAAATAACACTAATATTACCTTGTATGTGCTCGATCAGTAATAACTTTCGCTTATCAAATAAATTGGATGACACCTTTATTTTCTACATCTAAAAATATTATGCTATGCGACTGCACTGCACTGCACTGCTCTTCTTACCAATAATTGTCTATGCTTTCAACTCAAAGATTTGCATTTATAAACAGAATTAGTCGAGTTTTTTAATAGTCATCTTTTGGAATGTATTTTGGTTGTGTTCTTAAAATATGTTCAAGGCATGGATACTAGTCCTTAAGTTGAATGAAATGTACTTTATTTTTTTTATATATACGTAGTTTCACACATATTTTAATTTTATTATATTGTGCTTATTAAAAAATTACAAATCGGATGGTAATTAATTTTCGGTATTTTAGTTTTATATAGAACCACTTTGTGACATTTCACCGGCCCGCGCCGAGCCAGACGCGCAAATTCCGCCCTCAAGTAATATATAAATAAAATTAACAGTCTAGCCCAGCTCCCTTGCTCGCGATCCAGCAACGCCCTAAGCCGAGGTTCGTACCCCACAGGGGGTGCCTTTAGCTGTGTTGCTTAGTACTAAAGTGCCTGGCTGAAGGCCTAGGTCTCGCCATTGACCGGTTAGGTAGCAAAAGTACCCGGAACTCACGCTACGAGAGACAATACAAAAAAAAAAAATTGTGACATTAATTTTAATGTTCCAATAACTCAATGTAATGTTACATGTTGCTTTATAATGAAACTTATGTGAGGACCACTACAATTATAAGCACATACATATTTCATAATATTTCTTTCTTCACGAAGAACGAAAACATTTGAAAGGTTTAGAAAATTGTTAGCTATTTGTATAAATTTTTTTAACAAGTCATTTGGTGAATATTATTTTTACCTGATACTCTTTAATAATCTGTGTTACATACAGATTTGAAGTTTCAAGTTTTGACTTTTGTTTGTTTTGGCGGCAATAAAGACATTCAATTCTTCGCGTATCATTTGTCTAGCTAGATTAAATTGAAAAATATGGATAAGTATATTATGTAGGTAGGTAGGTACTAATTGAAAATTCAAACTACAGAAGAAATTTAATTTAATTTAAATTAAAATAGAATTGATAAAATGAATTCATTAGAAGATCTCGACACGTTTATTCAGTCTCAAAATAATTACTCGAACTTTGTGAACTGTTCAGATATACCTGCAATTTGTAAAACAGAACCGTGTATGCTGGGCGTGGATGAAGCTGGACGAGGTCCAGTGCTAGGTACAAACTCATATTCATTCAAGTTCATAGACATCAAAGTAGTTTGCCTTTGAGGTTGAAACTGATATAATTGTTATTGGTTGTTAATTCAGGTCCTATGGTTTACGGGGTGGCGTATTGTCCGCTTAGCCAAGAAAATATACTCAAAAACCTTGGTTGTGCCGACTCAAAGGCTCTGACCGAGGTCAAGCGGGAAGAAATATTATTAAAGATGCTTTCAGAGAAAGACCCAGTGGACAATGTAGGATGGGCAGCAGAAGTAATATCTCCTAATTACATTTCTAATTCAATGTACAGGCGGTCAAAACATTCCTTGAATGAGGTAATTATAATATCCCCAAGTAATCCAGATACATGCTCTTACATCCATGTTATGGTTATATTCCAGCTATCTTTCTCTAAGGTTTTTATTTCCAGTTAAGATACATATTAATCAAGTATATATTATCTCTGGCTGGAAAGTGGCTCTCTCCGCATTAAGGAGTAACAACATGAACATATCAACATACTCATTAACAAACCTTTATACATAGTGATATAGACCATACACAAAACCTAATTATTTTTCTAGGTATCAATGAATTCTGCAATAGAGCTTATCAAGAGTGTTGCAGAAAGAGGTGCCAACATAGCTGAAGTGTATGTGGATACCGTGGGACCCCCTGAGAAGTATCAGGCTAAGTTAGCAGAAATATTCCCAACTTACAAAATAACTGTAGGTATTAGGTAACATTTATGATTTTAATTAACTTGCTGTGCTGGTTTGACAATTTATATGTATGATTACTTCACCAATAAAGGGACTGTCAATAGCAAAAATATTTTTAGTAGTTTATAACATTAGTGCATTAAAACAGACAGGTTCTAACCCTGTTTCAAACATAGTAGGATAGATGAGTTAGTTAAATAAAAGTTTTTAGCTGTTATTAACAGTAAATTGATTAAAAAGCTTATTTATACTACATCGGATTGATGATGGCCATACATGGCAATGAATTGCTTCTCTTGTACAGAGTTTATGTTTTGTTTAATCTTTTTCTACTCCTATGTAAAACGGAACAAATATTTAAAAATAAAACTGTGTTTCGCCGTTTCTTCTCCTGGCAGGCTTTTTTCTTGGAAACTTTGGTAACTTTAGTTTTTATTAAGTATTTCACGTTCAAATGTGTTCCCTGTGTCCCTTATGATGGTGATATATGATATGAAAGCATATTCTATAATATAATATATAATATATCCTCACGCCTTCCCACAAGGGTCCCCGAAGGGGTAGGCAGAGGTGTATAGGTAATACCCACACACCCACTTTCTGCCAGAGGCATATTAGGTGCCAACGTGACAGATGGCGAGTCCATCGCCGTTACTCAAGCACAAGCAAGCACATACACCTTTGAATTTCTTCTCAGACGTATGCAGGTTTTCCTCTCGATGTTTTCCTTCACCGTAAAGCTCGTGGTGTGACTAATCACTGTACTTAAGTTCAGAAAAACTCATTGGTACAGTCGGGATTCGAACTTGCGACCTTTGCGTCGCAGGCAACTGCTCGAACCACTCAGCCACCACGGTTCATCATTTTCTATAAATATCTAAACATGTTCATCCAGATAATATGTAATCTATTTCCGAGCCTAATGTAATTCAATTCCATTCCACCATTCTGGGGCTTTGACTAGCAAACATCCTCACATTGTTTAATTTATAATATTAATAGAATAACACAATTTAAACCATGTAAGGTGCTTTGAACCATAACCATATTAGAATTATATATTATATATATGAAGTATTGTGCTTATATACAGTTATGGTTCAAAGCACCTTACATGGTTTAAATTACTTCATACAAAGCGAGTAAATATTTTGTTAATTCAAAATGTTGACAAGTAACCAGACTATTAAATCTTTACTGTTGTTCATGTTTATGCTTATTTCTAGGTGGCTAAGAAAGCTGATTCTATATATGCCATAGTTTCAGCAGCCAGTATAGTAGCCAAGGTGACCAGGGACCATGCCCTCAAAGTGTGGGAGTTTCAAGAGGGACTGGAAATGGACCACACAGAGTTTGGGAGTGGGTATCCTGGAGGTAAGTTATATTGTATTAGGAAGGTGTGGCGTAATACAGATGTATAATCAACTCAGTTTTTTTCTTTGTTGCAACTTTGGCAACTCTATGGCGTTTATGTATTTTAAAATGGATGCACATTGAGATTGTGTCAAGGGATTGAGGTTTCTAAGCAAACTAACATCCCATTTCTTTTCATTAGGATTATCATTATTGATGGACTAGGAAAAAAGAAATTAATATTTCAGTTAACAAGCTTTTTGAAAGTTTCCATGTTTTCAAAAAAGTATTTTGTAATTTTTCAGATCCATTGACGAAGAAATTCATTCGTGATCAAATTGACAATGTGTTTGGATATCCTCTGCTGGTGCGGTTTAGTTGGTCGACAGCGGAGCTGATGCTGCAAGATAAAGCGGCTTCTTGCACATTTGAAGAGGTGGAAGACGAAGCAACCGCAAAAAAAACCAACACCAAATCCATCAGTTCATTTTTCTCCGTGAAAGATGAAAATGGTGAACCAAAACGGAAACGACACAAATTCTTCGAAGAAAGATATTTAAGTATAGGTAATACTTTTGACTAGGATCATGATGGCAATCTGATCTAGTGGTTGCGGGTTCGATTCCCACTGGGCCTTTAATTAGTTTGGGATTCGGTAAACTTGTGTAGAGTCGACCCAAGGCTATTATTATTATTATGTAAGAATTAATAAAATGGCGGCATGGCGGGAAATAATGTACTAAAGCACGGTCGCGGAGCAGGAAGAATTTCGTACAATGACCTATTATTACCCATCTCTGTCACTCCCGCGTAAATATAATGCGTCTCGCTCGCACAGATGCAATGACCTTGCATCTGTGCGAGCGAGACGCATTATATTTACGCGGGAGTGACAGAGATGGGTAATAATAGGTCATTGTACGAAATTCTTCCTGCTCCGCGACCGTGCTTTAGCAAAAGCTGAGGTGTGCTTCCTCTAGCGCGCCTATAATACAGGGCGCCTTGGAAATTGGGACAGTTGCTTAAGTATGTGGGAGGGCACAGTGAAAGGAAGTAAATAAATAAATAAAATAAAAAGATTATAAGTTTAACACATAAGGGAATATTGTTATATCCTACAATTGTGTTGTTATATATATATAACAATATTCCCTTATTTTCGTATAAAAATGTATAATCAAATAATGTACTATTTTATCTGATTTAGCAGTTTCCGGAGTGAGTATTTTACACCTTTTAAGAACGATGTCTTTTTGTTACCTTTGGAACTAATTATTGCATGAAGATATATATTTACAACACCTATAACTTCTTGAAGACATCATACTTTTTTAATGCAGAGGTTTCGCAAGAGAACCAAATTTCAACTACTTAGGTCTATGTACTTCCTTTTACGAATGCTGAGCTTTCATGTAAGGAAGAATTTTTGTTTTAGTAAATTACTTCCGTTTTCTTAAATTAACTCAACTGTTTATTTTAATGCAATTAATTTGGTACAAGATTGATAATTATATTTCTAACTAGCTGCCCCGGTAAACTGTACCTACCACCTAAAAAGTAAAGAAAATTGTTTTTACTTATTTCCTCGTATTTTTTATTCCTTTTCTCTCCATTAGAACTTTCCTCAGACTTCATCAAACACAACAAAAAAATCATCCAAATCGGTTCAGCCGTTTTAGAGTTTTGCGCTTAGCAACACATTTAGTGATTCATTTTTATTTATATAGGTAAATTAACATATATGAGTACAATACAATACGGTTTTATGTGTATACTTGTCAATTATACCTTAGTTTTTTAGAATGTCCTGTCAGTCAGGCTCAGCGATAATGTAATGCTGTTGCATTGTGCAACTCTTCTACATGACAATTAACGGATGAACTGAAGGAATGCCTAGTATCCTGAGGCAGCTAGCTGCAAGTGAAAATGAGCCGGGGCGTTGCATCGCTGATCAGTAGAAATCGTCGACAAATTTAAATACAATTTATGCTGTCGTCGTTTCCTTCGTATAAACAATGTATAGTGTAGGTATTTTATCATTTTGGCTTCGGTCCAAAATTAATATAACTATTTTAACATTCTTTCCGAGTTGGTAACCAAAACGGTAAGTATATTTTTCTTTATATAACACTTCTAATGCATTAAAGTAGGGCGGTGCATACTGATCAAAAATACTTCCTACAATTTCATCATGCCTTCCCTATGAGGAATAAGTGCAATAACGTAGCATATGGGCTCTATTTAATGATTGTAACGTGACCCTAAAACGACGATAAAACTTTCACAGATAAATGGCTCTAATAGAGATGTGTTAGTGCGATGAAAGGTCCCGATGTTGAGGGTTCATCCAAGAAGGCAAGTGCGGGGCGCAAGCCGCCATTAGCATGCGGCTCGCGGCACGCACCACCTACTTACTATGACCTGCGGAACGCACTCAGCTCACTCGGAGAATTTAATTGTGTTCCATTATCATATTTAGGTTCTTTTACGGTAAGTCAAAAGTGAAAACTGAATGGGAGCCAACGTCGCTTGTCATTCGTTATCCACGATCGATGGCGACAACTTCTTTCGGTCGCTAACTCGAGGATCAGTTGCAAAATGACGAAGTATCAGTGTTGTGTAGCGATATTGGCTCTAGCCGTGAGCGTTTCCGCCATCGTCGGGCCCGTCGGAAACGGCACCAAGTTATCTACACAGAAAACAGATACGTATTTAGATGCTTACTCCAAATCGCGGATAGAAGCAGAAAAGGCGAAACAAGGTGTTATAATCATTACCGCTAAAGACGCCGAGAAGAAAATAGCTAACCGCGATGACAGCTTCTCTGGATACGACTACTCGCCGTCGTACTCGAGCGATACAGGGTTCAGCTCGTCGGGCTCGTCCAGTTTTTCCGATAATTCTTCGCCGTCTAACAGCTACTTACCACCCTCGTCGAGCTACGGGTCTCCCGTGAAGTTTGAGCCGGAGATAACATACAATTCCCCTCCGAATACCTACGGTCCTCCTTCGGCCAGCCACGGCCCGCCTGCCCACAGCTACGGACCGCCAGCTCACAGCTACGGCCCTCCATCGAACACGTATGGGCCCCCGGCGCCTATCTACGGCCCCCCTGCACAGTCGTATGGGCCACCTATCCACAAACCTCTCCCTCCGGTTTATGGCCCCCCGTTGAAGCCTTCTTATGGAATTCCATACACAGCGCCAGGATTGGGCTTTTTGGACAAATTGTCCTTGAAATTGGACATATTAACTATTGCTAAGCTGCTGTTGAAGTTCCTCATATTCAAGAAGCTGGTGACGATGTTGGCTGTGGTGTGCATGTTACTGGTGATACCGAAACTTATCAGCTTTAAGAAAGACGATAAGCTCATACCCGATGATGAGGACCGCAGCTTTGGAAGAGCATCTGGTAAGTTAAAAGGTACTCTTAATTATCTAACACTAAGTTATCACATTCTTCCAAGAGGACTTACTTTAAATTAGACTATCGAAAGATCTTTTACAGGTAGGTATAGGGGATAGGTATACCTTTTTTTTTATTTATTAAAATATACAGAGTTAATAATATTTTGGTTATTAGTGTTTTTAAACTTCTACTAAGTAAACATGTTTCTCATCATCACCTAGTATCAGGTATCTCAGAAAAAGTACCAAGGTAACCATAATAGTGTACATAATAAATCCCTCTTACATAATATATACGTGCCGTGTTAGCCGAGTGGTTTGAGCCGCCTGCAACACAAAGATTACAAGTTTTAATCGCGTCCGTACTAATGAGTATTTCTGAACTTGAGTACGGTGATTCGTCACACCACGAGCTTTACAGTAACAGAAAATATCGAGAGGAAACCTGCATACGTTAAAGAAGAAATTAAAAAGCACTTAGCCGTGTATGAGAAACTGCGATGGACTTGACATGGACTGCCGAAATGTAGGTGTGAGGGTAGCTACTAAAAATCTCTTCTTATGTCTGCTATGATCATTAAATACGTACATGGCCGCTAAGCGGATTGTGATCAAATTTAGTACAAATATTGTTTGAGAAAGGATACATATAAGGATACAGATAATAATTCCTATTGGCACACAGGTTAGCTTTTCTGAAGATTTAGTATTTAAGTTCTATGTTCCCTTGCAGTGGCGGAGATAACTTCGGTACATCAATTAGTGGAGCGCGCGATCTCAGTATATGGAAGGCAGCAGGAGTCTTGCGGAGTCATGTGTCGCGTGCGCAGGGTGATCGATGATATCTACGATTTTGAGCCTTATGTCCGGTGAGTAGAAAATATGAGGCAAGGTCGAGTGGTTCATATAAACTTTGTAATATCAAGAGTGCCGGTTCGAACTCCGGTGGTATCCAAAACCATGGTTTAATAGAACTCAAGTAATCATGGTAAGGTTTGAAGTGCTTGACTGTTTTTAATGTTTTTTTTTATTATTGGGTCGTATATATGGCTTCATATATATGTACATCATCACGCCCAGTCTCGCATCAAACGTATGCTTGTTTGCCAGTCTTGTTGTATAAAAAAAATGGGTATGTTTAACTAAGTGTTCAATTACTAACAGTCCACAGTACTAATTGTCTTATTTGTATCGAAAATACTACTAGTTAGTTATTAGTAGAAAATAGTACTAGTTAGTACATATTTTCCTTCTCGTATGATATGTAACCTTGACGGATTTAAAAATGGGCCTTGATATCAACATTTTGGATAAGATTAAGAATTTAAGATACACAGTATCGGGGACATCTAGTGTGCTATAAATTATCTTAATGTTTTTTTATTTTCAGGGGCGGTTCATCCTGAAACCAACACGTTGCGGGCGAATATAGGTGCCATTGAAATTTAGTCCAAACTAGTTAATTTTTATGACTGTGTGTAGACTATTTATTTATTTTGTTATTTATTATCTTAGATATTAAGAACATCGGTGTATTTTAGATTAAGCAAAATAAAATGAACTGATATTTTGGGTAAAGGTTTAGTTACGAAGTTTTATATTCGGTTACAGAACGAGGTATTTCGGTGAATTATTTTCACTTATGTGGTCAATTTCTACTTTCCCCGCGAGGATCAGCGGGGCATCGTCCTAACAATGCTGTCCCGTAAGCGACGCCTGTTGCATACTAATGCTAGCCGACCATCCGTCATTGTTTGGTCTTGGGACAATTAAAGAAATTAGGTGAGAGCTCCGGTAGGATGTGTTGTTTGGTATGCATACATTGTCGGTAGCTCGGGGGAAAGTAACTGAATAAAATCACGTACATGATTTATTTATTCTTATAAGTAGGTATGTACTTACATACTTACTCTTTGATTGATGTTAGTGTGGTACAGTATTAGCTTAAGGCTTTAAAGATACGAGAACATATTGCAACCTGTTGCCACGACTGGACAACGTGGAGACTGTATTCCAGTTCTGATCTAAATATATCATACTGATGACTGATTTTGGAAATGGGAAAAACAGTCCTCAGCATTCCAGCTCTTCCTGAAATTCGAACCCTGTATGTCTGTCTGTAGTCTGTACCCTGTATGTCTCCAGGTCTAAGGATTCTCGAGTTCGCCGTGGAGACTATTACGGATTTAGATATATTGTATGAGGTGTTCTGACTGAATTAAGACGAGAGCATTTCTCACGAAGATGTTCATGAGGCAGTTTTTGAATTTGGAAACTTAGTCATATTATATTATATTTTTTATTTGCATTGTTGTTTGTTCCACAGGACTGTGTTGGTAACGAATTCTGAGGTATACCTAATATTAGCCACTTGACTTGGTCTTGGTCCAAACTTAGCTTTAAACAGTCAAAATGCGAAATGCATTGGTCTACATTTTCGCCAAACTCCATTGGTTAATCTCTTATGTTCTTAGCTTTTAATCTACCTTTGTTATACATGTGTGGTTTGTTAGAAATAACAATATAAACCATTCCAAGATAGTTATATAATGGTAGCTATCCCAATTTCCACTGAATCTATTCGCGGATACAGCGGTGTTGTATGCCAACGAACCATGTTAGTCAGATTTAAACAGTACAGGGTTCTACTGGAGATAGTATTATTAGAGGTAATAGAGGAAGTGGACGTCGAGATTGATATACATGAGTTTATTGACTAAGTGTCTGTTATGGCATCAATGCTATGAGATTACACTGGACCCTGGCAAGGAAAGGAGTTGCATTAGAGACGCCGATAAGAGCTCAAGTCCAAAATGTATGATGACAACCTTATCATTCTAACTACAATTTTACTGATATTAAAGTCACTAGCCAGATGTCGCTGCTTCCAAGAAACTTTTAAGGAACATTTATAATATCCATTCTTTATCCTTATAATCTGCGCCACGGGTGACAGTGTCGGCTGTGTGCTCTCTTAATTTAAGCCAATTCAACCAATTGAGATATAAGTACCTACTTACAGTTGGGGACTGTGGTTGCATAGGGGTTACTGTGTGCTTAGGATTCATACTCCGATGAACGAAGAAAGAATATGGATTCATGAGTGAAAACTTCTCGTTAAATTTAAGAAAGAAGATAACTGCTTTTAGCTAGAAATTTTTATAGTGATGCGCTGTTTTATGACCATCGGCCGTTCAATTTCTGTTGGCAATCACTTTTGCTCTTCAGTTTAATAAAAATTCTGAATACTCACGGGTGTGGGCTGATCATTCAACTTTTGACTAGTCGATATGCGCAGTAGCAACTTAAGTGTGCCAACAAATCCTAAGCGCAACCGAAAAAACTGTTACTTGTTCTGGAATATTTCCAGACGACTGATAAAAGTAGTTCACATTTCATGACACGTATCATTTAATATTAATGATATCTTGAGTATTTATTATCTTCTCCGTGACCTTTCAAGCCACCTCGATATTGACAAACACACTTGAAGAGTCATTCTTTGACATAAGCGTGATATCTCTCCAATAAATAGAGCACGTTTAATGTTCGTTTTAAACGTTTTGTCTAAAACTTATTAGGATTGACCGCCATATTGCGACACCTCTCCATACATTATAATATAGTATATGCAAAAAAAAAACTGTCTGTCTGTTACGAACTGTCTTAGGTGTGCCAAGTAACTGGACCGAATTGGACGAATTTTAATATAGAAATGGATGTGGCTTTCAATCAGGTAAATATATACCTTTAAAGGTCACATCTTTTGATACAAAAATAACCTTGAACAGAATGAAATAGGAGATGAACCATTTTATGGGGACCAAATCATTTCTTAGTAGCCCTAATGCTACGCACATGCAGTAAGTAGCAAGCACCAACAATATATCCCGATAAAACTATTCCACGCGAACGAAGTCGCAACCAACAGCTAGTGTAGTGTTTATAATAAAATGCTTAACGTAATAAATTTGCGTTGTTACGCTCATATCCCCTTGGTCTAATTAAATATTTAAAAACTAAATGGATCACAAGGACCTTGTTATTAACTGAGTGATGACATGCTGGGGCATTATAATAACCGCGTAGGTTAAACTAATTAGGTATTAGCTCTGCAAATACCTAGTAATTGGCACCTTTTATATTTAGCTCTATGAGCGCGGCCCACCTGGCTGTGGCGCCCTGAATTGATATCAAATCGAATAACACTTTAAATATGTCCGTTTGTATTCACTTGTATATGATTGGATTGGAGTGAAATTATAATTGTAATAAGGGCGGGGTCACAGTGGGCCACGAACCGGCGACAACACGACAATGAACTTGGCGGAAGCACTTGTCACGCCCGTAGTGGTGAACAATGCTCCTCGTTACATTACAAACACAAGATAATGACAATTAGCCATTCTATATAGCAGTTAGAATTTGGAATGTCGAGGTAGAAACTTTGTTCCTGTGTCTAATAATATCCTGGCCGACTGTTATTACGTTTTAGCTAATGCATTTCGATAGTGATTTATCGAATTACTTGCAGTTGGAACGATTTCAAATCTGTAGAATGTTTCCCATCATGGCGTAAGGTTGGTTTAACGTCCTTTATTTTCAGCCAGCGTCCTTATAGCATTTGTCATAAAGAACCAACACAATTTCAGCTGCAACTTGCTCAATGGCTTGGCATATATCGGAGCAATGTATGTGGGCACAAATGAGAGCACCTGCATGGTAGGTGCTCTATTTAGTCCATTGTTGCTGCGGCAGGATGGGCAGGTCGTTCTGTATAGCTGAGTCAACGGGAGCAGTCGGGTGGAACGCCCAGTGGCTCACTGCGGGATCTGCACGTGGTGCCGCCACACGTGTGCGCTGACGCACCATAACATTCGCGAGACGTGTGATAGCTGAGCCCTTACGAAAGCTTGTATTCAAGATCACATTTATAGTGAGTTTTAGTGCTTAATTAAGGGTTACGTCATGTGCATGAGGCCTTATTAAAAGATCTTTAAAACTTCGTGTAAGTAATATTTGTTTTGATACTTTCTTCTTTCTTCGTGAGATAAAAGAAACACAAAGAAAGGTTTTGTTGTCGTTCTTTCGGATAGTGTCACTTTAATCTTTGTAAGATTATTTATTTAAAGTTTATGCACAATTACAGTACAATGGTGGACTTAATTCTAAAGCATTTTCTCCCAGTCCCAACCACCTTATACTTGTAATCTATACACTAAAACTCCAATATATAAAGGAAAACTTTTTTGTGTCTTCTGCGTTCCCTGCACGGCAGCGTCATGTTATTTATGTACCTCATAATTGGGATAGGATCGGGTGAAATGTAAAACTACATATTTCTAATCCAACTAGTAGATCAAGAAATTTGCGTGTTAAAACAAAATCAAACATACTCTAGGTTTATTGACGAATAGATTAGTATTCCATACAATACTGTCGTAAATTCAATGTGAGGTAAAAGCTGAGATGTAATTTCAACACACGTAGGTAAGGACTACATGTGCACTGGATGAGAACCATTATGCAATGTAGATAACACCAGTCAGATAATACCAACTGTATGGTAACTACAAGGTTAATTGAGAGCCATATTAATAGTTGTCTGTACATTTTTTTTTACCTAATAGGTATACCCTATATGTACCTACCTTAATATGATCAGTTGTATGTATAGATAAAGTTAAGTTTTTCTCGGTTCCCAAAAGTCGTACTGTGATATTTTGGGCAAAAATATAAAGGCCATACCGAATGATACTTCTGGAGATTCCCAAAAAGAAATTTACGCCTGGTGCCAACGTGACAGATGGTGAGTCCATTATCATTACTCAAGCAGGACTATATACACATACATACACATACATATCATCACGCCGAGTACCTAACAGGGTAGGCAGAGAGATTTGACTTAATTTTAAATTAATTTCTTATCAAACGTATCGAGGTTAAACTCTGTATTTTTTCTTCACCGTAAAGCTCGAGGTGTGACTAATCCCTGTACTTAAGTTCAGAAAAACTCATTGGTGCAAAAGGGCATGCAATCTTTGTGTTGCAGGCAACTACTCGAACCACTCTGCCACCACGGCTTACTACGATATAGATTTGTGAGTTTATTTTTATCTGATGGCTGTATTTTATCTTATCAATTTATCTAAGGAGGCGAACTGCGATCGTCGCTTCGTCATTTTTTGTGTACATCTGCAAGTGATTGTTTGTTATATTACACACCATTTTCCCAGTAGTTGTAGCAGTAGCATATTATAGTGCGTTCACAAGTGTTTTACTTTTATCTACTCTACAGTACCGTTTAATAACCGTGGTTTCTCTTCATCAAACTCTGTCGGGATCTTTAAGTAAGTATTAAGAGTTAGATTTTCGTCTAAATTCTACTTTGATTCTATCTATAGTAATACGGTTTTATTTCCGTTTAGACTTTACATTTGAGTTTTACGATATTGTTTTCATTGTCTTGTCGGTAGGTATTTGTTTTATAATAATGGGTGCGTTTTTTTTCGGAAACTTGAACTAAGCAGAGTTATCGCATCTTAAAAAAACAGTTTAGTAGATTTCAGACAGTTATTATCTTTTTTTTGCAAATCATATCAATGTTTGATGATATATTTTGCAAAACAAAAATAGCCTTTGAATTATTGCATACATAAATTATTATTTAAGGAACTAAGTAAATATTCCAAGTAATTGTTAAGTCCTAATATTCGTGATTTAGTTTGAATTTAATTACTTGGTGAACCCACGTGGTGTGACTAGTAACTGTACTTAAGTTCAGAAAAACGCAATGGTACAGTCGGAATTCGAACTAGCGATCTGTGTGTCGCTGGCAACTACACGAACCAATCGACAATGACGGCAAATTTTGTAATTATGGATTAAATACATATTACCTACCAGCCATTGCAGTACTTTTCTACACTAACGAGTAATTCATTGCCACACATTTAAACCAAACGGTGTGCGGTTTCAAAGGCAGTTTATGAAAAAACTGTCGAAACGTCATTTCGATTCTGCTGATAATCACCCAAACCCCTTCGTTGTATCGGCCGCCCGATACACACCCTCCCTTATCTCAAAGATAAGACGTCCCAGAAATGTCATCATCGAATCCGATGATGACATCACGGTCCTCCAGGATGCCCGACGACAACACACAAACACTACACAAAACCGACCACTGTTCCGTCCTCGCCGGCGAGGCTCGACGCGAATAAGCCGTAATGTTCCCCCCCGACCCCCGCCGCAAACGCCGGCCCGCGCCGGGCCAGACGCGCAAATCCCGTCCCTAAATATATAAATAATAAAATACCAGACCAGCCCAGCTCCCTTGCTCGCGATCCAGCAACGCCTTAAGCCGAGGTCCGTAACCCACAGGGGGTGCCCTTAGCTGTATTGTTTAGCTCTAAAGTGCCTGGCTGGAGGCCTAGGTCTCGCCTTTGCCCGGTTAAGTAGGAAAAGTTCCCGGAACTCACGCTACGAGAGACAATACAAAAAAAAAACGGTTTCAAAGGTAGGTAAGGTAGGTACGGCTGTAGTTGAACAGCGGAATTCAACTACAGCCGTACCGTAAACCGTAACTCAGGCTGTGGTATGAATTCCCTGTTCAGGCTCTCCTTAACAAGAATACGGGATGGAATTTTACCCGATATTGTGTTAATAGATTTTTGCATGGTCGTGTTGTATAAATAATATATGAATTTTGATAGCGTAGCGTAGCGTTTGATAGGTACATAATACTATGTTAATTTTTGAAAACCACATGCTGATATACCTCATAACATAGTCTTTTCGTTTGAAGGTAAGGAAAAGTAATATTAAACATTGAAATGAACATAGGTAACGTCCGTTGTCTGGCTCGGGCAATGACGAGTAATTACAGTCGTGATACAAAAGTGCGAAAGAGACAGTTGTATATAATATATATACAGCTGTCACCCTCGCACTCTTGAATAATTACACCACGTTCTGGTATCGCCGCCGGTGATTGTTATACGTAGTTATTGTAAGCAGTTGGTTGCTCAATAGTTAACTGCCGATTGTAGGATGTAGGAGTGAAGTCGAATGTTTTAGGAAGGACGTCGAATTCGTACTGCGAGTTGTTAGAAATCACGCTCCCTACATCCAATGAAAGTGTTCTGTTATTGAATTTAGGTATAATTTAATATGTTGTTCACTTCAAGTTTTAATAATAATATAATATAATATATCCTCACGCCTTCCCACAAGGGTCCCCGAAGGGGTAGGCAGAGGTGTACAGGTAATACCCACACACCCACTTTCCGCCAGAGGTATATTAGGTGCCAACGTGACAGATGGCGAGTTGTTTTTGGGTTTGACATCGAAGTGTGTGACAATCGATTTGGTGCAATCCACCATCGTTGTACAGACATGATAATATATTTTTAAACGTAGATAATAAACCTAAATAGCATACATAAACAGAATTATTATGACGAACACGATGCACTTTCTGTAATTAACTAATAACTTAATTATTCGAAAGTAGACATACGTTTTTGCAAAGATATATCCATACTGCAAAATAGTGATCTCGACTGAACTATTTGACCATGGTATTTTTTGCCGTGGTAGTGGTGGCTTGAGTAGTTGCCTGTGACACAAAGATCGCTAGTTCGAATCCCGACTGTACCAATGAGTATTTCTGAACTTAAATACAGTGATTAGTCACATCACGAGCTTTACGGTGAAGGAAAACATCGAGAGGAAACCTGCATACGTCTGAGTAGCAATTCAAGGCGTATGTATAGTCGTGCTTGAGTAACGGCGATGAACTCGTCGTGTATGGGTATTACCGATACACCTTTGCCATCCCCTTCGGAGATCCTTGTGGGACGACGGGAGAATATGTATATTTTTTTAATGCAGTCGGCGCATACTTACAAAATTAAAATTGTAGGTGGCATAATTATTACCAATCTCTTCTCACAGCGTCAAACCAAATACACTGGCCATAGTACATTAGCGACTGATTGCAGTTTTGTAGATAATAAAATTTGCCATATATAGCGCTAATTCGGTTTATATGGGTGGCTTAAAGTCTCTTAGTGTTACGAATACGATAAGGATGTTAATCAAGGAGTCACTAATCTAATTATATTTGTCGCCAGTCCTTTCCAAGTGAGATATTTTAGGAATTAAGAATCTGGATATGTATGCAATAAATCTGTAGAGTTGACATTTTTTTGATTATAAATATGTGTTGAGTGTTGAGTTGAAAATATAAAAAAAGATTTCAGGGGGTTTAACAACAACCTAGTAAACTTGGACCAAATTTATACCTTTTATGAAGGAATCACATGCAAAGCAGACTATTATTACATACCGTGGATTACAGAATCTAAAGCTTAATTCAATGTAAGATAGTTGTTGTTTCATTGCAATGGGAGTATTCAGTCATATGCTACGATAACTTATATTGTACTTAAGTAATTAACGTTTAGTAGGTTTATTATAAAGTACAGTTATAAGTCACACAATGCGCTTTACGGTGAAGGAAATCATCGAGAGGAAACCTGCATAGGTACGTTCGAGATCAAATTCAAAGGCGTATATTCGTGCTTGAGTAACGGCGTTGGATCATCTGTCACGCTGCCACCTAATATATCGCTTGCGAAAAGCAGATGTGTGAATACTACCTTCATACCTCTGCCTACCTCATTTGGTTATATATTGAGCTTAGGTAACTTATTGAACAACAGATGGCGCTATTTTTTAAACAATTTTTGTCTCAAGTCTCAAGCTCTAAAGTTGATGGTGTAACCGCTTATGAACGCTTCTAACACCCGTAGTATCACTCGCACATAGTTTACATAGATTCAATATTCAGGAATGTACTAATTTTATATCGTATTGTTACAGAAATCGAACTTTTTCATCATGAAAATAATAACGGAATCGGTGGTCTGATATAAAGAAGCTTTAAATATATACCAAAGAACTTACCAAAAAAAATAGCTTTACTTACTGAGTTGCCTTTACTCTGAAGAAATGCCAGAACTGGGGCCTATGATGCGCGCGCTGGAGCTGCAGAGATTGATCGAAGACAAAGTGGCGGAGTGGCGCGAGAGGTCAGCGCGGGTCGCCGGCGCAACCGTCGCGGAGTCTTATCAGCAGCCACTCAACTTTCAACGTCACACACATCGCCGCAAGAATAGCGCAGAAATCAACAGAATTATCGCAAAGTACTCCAAACATAATAAGCGGACGGACGAGCCCTACTTTGCACAGAGACAGGTCCCTAATAAACCCCCACAGCGACCACCCCGGGCCAAGAAACTCACAAATTTGAAAGTGCTATCTAAGAGCGAGGATAACTTGGTGTCTATAGCAGGCGCAATGGAAGTGCACCCCGACCCAACTGCGCCGCCCAGGACAAGGTCAGGCCTATCCAAATACAATGCAAGGAGTTGCGAAGACGTCACAGCATTTGTCGATGTCCACCAGAACGTAAAGAGCAAGAATTTCGAACAGAAGAGCATATTGAACGCCAAAACAGTAAAGGAACAAAGCAGGCCTAAACTACATAGTATATGTGAAGATGTATTGGATCTCACGGAACTCCAGGATACTGAACTAGAGCTAAGAAATAAATCGAATTTTGCAACGTCGACGCCGATATCCAAGAGGAAAACGTGTCCAGTGAATAAATCAGTGTCTGTGTTAAATTTCGATAAATGCACCAAGTATTCTAGTGTGAGTGACCTCAGGAAAGGCTCTTCGGAGCCGGATATCCTCAGTATGGCTACGAGTACGGATTCTGTGAACACCGCTAAGAGTTCTGAGTCCAGACGACGTTGGAAATTGTTGAAGCCAACCTTCCATAAAGGAGCTTTCGACTGTTTACTTCGATGGCGTGGAAAGAAACCACGTGCTACGGAATCAGCCAGTAGGTGAGTAATTCAGTGTTATTTGAAGATTTTCAATAAGGGCTTCTAAATATCGTCGAGAATAATATTATTTAAAATTATTTATATACCTCTGGCGGAAAGTGGGTGGGTGGGTATTACCTATATACACCTCTGCCTACCCCTTCGGGGACCCTTGTGGGAAGGCGTGAGGATATATTATTATTTATATGAGTATGAGTATACTTTGCAACACAATTGCTTATGTTCATTCCTTAATTAAATATGAATAATTAGATAAAGCGTCGTGACATTTCATCCAATCAGTGTGACCGTGGTAAGTAAACATCGTGCTCTTATATGAGATATTTTGTAATTATATAAAAATATAATATTTGGAGTTCAAATAGCGTTGAAACTCAAAGAAAATCGTTCTCTTATAGCTTAACGCTTAATACATAATTGACTGCACTGTTTACCTGATGATAATGACAATCATCTATCTAACAAGTCCCTCTCTTAATGATAACATCTAGGTGCTATCTAGATTACTAGGTCACATGTGTGTAAACATGTGCAAATTGTTGTTATTAACCGTAATGATATCGAGTGGTTAAGATCTGAAGTGCAATGCTGCGACCTCGACATTTCGAACAACCGATTCGAATTTCGGAATTCGTTTTAGCTGTAAGTAGTAACTCCTCCTTTTTTAAAAGAATGTTCTTGTCAACGTGAAATTTAAACAACGTATTGGAACGATAACTTCGTTCGAATGATAAATTATGTAATTTTTTTTTTTTTGTATTGTTTCTCTTAGCGTGAGTTCCGGGAACTTTTGCTACTTAACCGGTCAATGGCGAGACCTAGGCCTCCAGCCAGGATAAATTATGTAAGCAGAATCACCGTTTTAAATACTTACATACAAGTTGTAATAATAATTTTGTTGAATTCAACTCTCGAACACTGTCTTTTGAGTAGGTATTTTAAATATTGAGTTGGTTTTAAAACCTTATGTTCCTTACGCTAATATCAGTGCAATTAATTAATTATATATGCCAATATCAATAAAATCTAATTTCACAGGGGTGAAACCGCGGGCACAGCTAGTTAGAAATAAAAACAAAACCTGCCACCTCGATTCGTTAGGTAAACATTTCATCATATTGGTTGTTTGGGTAGGTATTGGCGTATGTAGTTCTACCACGAACAAACAGATGGCGCTGTTTACCTTATGATGAGTATGTGGGAAACCGTCGGAAGTTCATTCTAGTAATAGTGCATCATCTATGGCTCCTTTTAAAATTCTACACGGGGTATTATGCCGCGTTTAAAATAATGAGTACATATTGTGTGTTATGGAATAAATAAAGCGTCATAGACCATATACCGCAAAGAGTTTTGAATATTCATACGACAAAGCTCATTGTAGGTACTATGCTGCTGACTAATAATAGTGACCCTGAGATGTATCGCACAAGTGCCGGTGTTTTCCGACTTCCACGCGTTGTTTAACAATCAGCTGAGCTACTGCAACCGACATTGGTAATAAGTAAAATATTTCAAGAATACCTAGAGCGCAGCTTTAACGTTATGTTAGCATTTATCCTGCAATAATGTATTTAGTACCGTGCCCTGAAAATATATAACATATACAGTTAAAGAGGATTTTGCGTCAATAATTAACCGGTTTGAAGTTAAGAGGTCTACTTATCTACCACACATTATATTAACCAACGAGTAGCTACACAAAATAGTATTTTATGTAATAATAAAGCAACCAATAATTTCTACTGCCAGCTGAAAGCGTTTATGTTAAGAATTTGAGAACGTTAGTTAGGGAACCGAACTATTATTGCCTTAATGTCAGCTGGTTAACAATTATTGAACAACCTTAAACTTGAGCGTTTAAGGTTGTTCCATAATTGTTAACCAATTAAAAAAAAATGGTTCAATTGTTATGTGTTTCCATTCGTTTTTGTGGTCACTCTAATATCCTTGAGTAAGGCAATAAGATGCTTTGTAATTAAAGAAATATACAAATACGTTTAATAAAGTAATACATTTTAAGATGCAGAGACTTATTAATTCGAAAAAAATCCTTTCTCTTTTTTTCAAAATGAGCAAATAGAAGGGTTCTAGTACATTATATGTATTACCTATGTACTACTTATCTCGGAATTTTTTATTTATAAATTACCTTTACTTAATATAGATTTAAGCCTTCGTTCTGGGATTCTCAAAGGTTATTTACAAGCATGGCAAGGTACGGTAACCTAAATACATAACACCCATTTTACAAACAGAGATAGCTATCTAATTGAACCTTCTGAAAACCTACAGTTTATAAATGGAACACCATGTAAATCCACGTTTGCATGTTATGGGTGAGCGCACACGCACTGACGCACTACAACTCTTGTCAATGCGTTCTTGTCTAGCCTTGTGTACAGTCTTTGTTTCTCCGAACTGTAATTAAAACCACATCACTAATGGAGATAAAAGGCCCGTTTCCCGTAGTACTGGATAGTAGATTTCAGACGTATACACATAGCTATTAAAATACCTACTAAATATCCTCAATTCGCTGGCGTACTAAAGGCTCCAATATCGCATTCTTTGCTAAGGGCTTACTGCTTTACTTTGCAGGACACTGGCACGATTAACAACAAACAAGATATATTTTGCATATCGTACTAATATTTTAAATGCGAAACTTCGTGAGGGTGTTTGTTTGACGTAAAAACAAATGAACGGAAATTGATGAAATTTAGCACCCAGATAGACTATTAGCTGGAATAAAGCATAGGATATGTTATATTTCAAAAATAAACTACCATGAAATAAAATTGAACGCGGTTGAAACCGCGGGGCGCTGATAGTAGTTATATATATCCTCACGCCTTCCCACAAGGTTCCCCGAAGGGGTAGGCAGAGGTGTATAGGTAATACCCACACACCCACTTTCCGCCAGAGGTATATTAGGTGCCAACGTGACAGATGGCGAGTCCATCGCCGTTACTCAAGCACGACTATACATACGCCTTTGAATTTCTTCTCAGACGTAAGTTCAATGCATTGTACCTACAACATTGGAATAAACAAAGGTGAGGTAAATATATACTAGTAAGGTAAATTCATAATTGGAACAAGCGGCTTGATTAAATATTTCATAGTGAACAAAACGAATCAATTTTTATTATTGTGTTCGAGTGGTCGCCTGCGATGTAAAGATTGCAAATACGAACCCTTACTGTACATACGAGATTCTAAACATAAGTAGGTAGGTAGGTACAGTAATTAATCACATCGCAATGTTTATAGCGGGGGAAAAATTCGAGAGGAAACCTGCATAAAAAGAAATTCACCTCACCATCCGGCACGTTAGAACCTAGGTAAATATATCTACGACAGAAATTTATTTCTCTGCCTCCCTTTTATTTTCGATGACCCTTGATTATGATGGAAAGCGTGTAGATATAAGAAATATTTATGAAACTTTCCTAGAATGAGCAAACATAAAAAAGTACCTACATATTCGTAATTCATTTCTCAGATACTCAACGTCAACTTTTTCTAAAACAAAATTGTGTGAATATGATCGTACTTTGTCTTACGAACACAAGATTGTATTAAAAAATGAAACGCACAACATTCACAGCGTTTCACTAAGAACGTCCCACTTGCAAATGCAAATTATCAGCCCACTCATCATTATTTGCGAATGTTGCAGTAGATAATAAAATATAACCATGTATACATTCACGTTGACTCCGAAAAAGGCGGCCATGTTGTGGCCAGTTTTTATTGAAGCAGAACTTGGAGAGAAAAAATCACTAACAATGACTCTGTTTTAAAACTAGCATACAATATAAGGTCGATACTATAAAATCATATATACGTTGTGTACCCACGCCACGACACTACCTAATGACGTCTATAGCGTTGTGGAATTGTCAAGGGGTTTTTCATTTCAAGCTTTTTAAGCCCTGACATTTGAAATCTCAACCAAGATTATAAAGAGGAAAATTCTGATTTGTTACGATTTAACTCAAAATCTACACTACCGATTTTGAAAAATCTTTCACCATTCGAAAGCTACACTTCATAGCAAGCTAAGCTTTTTACCGAGTAACATAGGATATATATATATATATATAGCCTATAATATGTATATATATATATATATATGATAGGAAAGAAATAACTGTTTGTTCGTATTGAAACACTTAGGTAAAATAGCTCTTAATCTTAATTCAAGAGTGCCAAAGGAACAGGTTCATTGCAGTCACTTAAATCTGTCGCTTGAACGTGTAAAATTGTGCATGATACAATTCTCCTACGTCTTGCTCGATTTTCTCGTTGGTCAAATTGTTCACGTAAAAACAGCTCAGAAAAGCTGTGTAAAGTTGTAGGCCATCGTCATCCATCGTACATAAATATGAATGCGGTAAGTAACAAGAGCCGTGGTGGCCGAGTGGTCTGAGTAGTTGCTTGCAACACAAATATTGCAAGGTCGAATCCCGACTGTAGCAATGAGTTTTTCTGAATTTAAATACAGTGATTAGTCAAACCATGAGTTTTACGGTGAAGGAAAACATTGAGAGGAAACTTGCATATGTTTGACAACAAATTCATAGGCGTATGTATAGTCGTGCTTGAGTAACGGCGATGGACTCGCCATGTGTCACGTTGGCCCCTAAAATATATCTCTGGCGGAAAGTGGGTGTGCGGGTACTACCTATACACCTCTGCCTACCCCTTCGGGGACCCTCGTGGGAAGGCATGAGGATATAATAATAAAACACAATTATTCCTAAAAGACTAGTAGGTATCTAATCTTCCCCGTTTATCATCTACGTAATTCAATACGGTTTTTAAGGAAGGTGAAACCTGTTATTTTCAGTGTCTTAGGCTAATACGTCAATGATTCATAACAAATTATTACGCTCAGGAATTACCTAAAGCCAGAAAGTACTTGGTACAGAAGTTAGCTTGGAAAACTGTGGCGCTTTTAATTTCCTTGGTTCCGTCCGTATATGTAAAATAACATTTAGGTTCTAGACGAAAATAAGAAATGAACCTTTGAGTAAGCAGCTCCGCAGAATTTGTAATGTGAACTTTTGATTTGATTTTTGCAATTGTAGCTTTCTGCAAATACAAAAATACTATTCTATGAAGATATAAGATCCTTGTCTTTACAAGCAGTGCATAATGACATCCTCATTTGCCGAACATACATGTATGTAGGTACTTAGGTCTCAACATGACTGATAGCGAGTCTGTCTCCTAGATACGACTATCGTTATTTGTGTTTCAATTTGTTTGCAGGCAGATTTCCTTACATTTTCTTTCATCGTATGCCATCGATCACTTATAAAGAACATAAGTGATCGAAGTCGTATGCTAGTAATGTGATAAATTACTTCATAAGTTCAGGAAAACTCATTAGTACTAGCGGTTAAAGCCCATAATCTTGTCTTTGCAGTAGTAATTAAACAACTGGGCCACCTAATAGACTACAATACATATCTGTATTAATGCCGATTTAATAGCCATTAAAATATTCCAGACAGTTAAAGTATTAGAATAAGTTACACAAAGAAAAGTACCTACCTAACTTATTCTAACCGAAGTAAGAGATCAAGGAGACGTCTTTGGACAGAGGCAAATGGAGCAAGCTTACCAACATTTATGATAATTTTTTGAATAGGAAGAAATAAGCAATACGAGTCTCTGCTGACACGTTTTACTACCCATTATAAAATAATTTATAATTATTATGTATTTTTTGACATTTATTTAGCATTAATAAAATTTTCATCGAAAGAGGCGATTTTGTGTGCGATAGGTATACGAATTGGACACTATCTGTCACTATTAAACAGTTGTAAAGCAAAAAAGGTTCCTGTCCAACAACCTTGGATCTCTAAAAAATTGGAGTAGTTGAACCTCAGGCAAACAAAGCTTAGCGCGGCACCGTTCAGTCGGTCAGTCGCCAGACAACGCACAACGCGCAGCCTGAAAATTTTTCAATATCGCTTATTACATTATACGCGTTATACGTACAGTTATAAATAGTATTTAATCAAGAAATGTAATAATATTTGCCTATTAAATTGAGTGGCATAGTGGTGAAAATGCAGACAAGAGTGACCGATGATTCTTGGAAGCTCGTGTTTAAAGGCCTTCAGGATCAAGGAATTATCAGCCGTCGGAAGTAAGACTCTTAATAATATTTTTTTATACTGTAGCAACATGAAAAGTGTATAAGTAATGTATACGAGTATAAATTACTCGTGCATTTTTGTGCATTTTTGCGCAAAAATAAAGAAGAAGAAGAAGGGGTAGGCAGGTTATTTTAAGCAAAGATGCCAACGTTACAGACGGCGTGACAGTTACATAAACTAAAAAATCTTCTAGATTTGAGAAGTAGTTATCCCGTCAAAAGGTTAAGAAAGCTGGGTGGATTGCATATTAGTATAATCTCTTAAAAATGTAAATAGAATTCCTTTTTTTTAAAAGAATATTGTATAACAACATTTTATACTAGGGATGGTAATGCAAAGCCCGTCATGCACTGTTGCTGCAAGCTACGGATCATGAATCTGCGGTTTGGATATGCGAACCAGATATATTTTATTCACATAAAATACTTAATTATGCACGACGAGCCTCATAAATTCTTACTTTAAAAAATATTAAGTAACCATTTATAAAATCAGAAACATTGTGATTATGACAAAGAGAGATTTTAACATGAAGAAAACTAAATAAAACTATGGATACTATAGTGAGGAAAACCACAAAATATAGAACATTATTATATTATACGTATATTTTAACGTTATTAATGTCCTTTGAATATTGGATGCGAGGAAAATAAAAACAACAAATATATCCATGTATACCTACATAATTGTAACGTAAGGCTGATAAGTTGTTTGTCATAGTTATTATTGATATCAAATTATGTAGGTGACATATGACTGGCAATATTATCGCGGGATGACTCGTATAGCAAACAGTATGTTCTTAAAACAAACGTCTATTCGATTCGAATATTACCTTTCTTCCAATATTATATACGAACGCTTTGTTACCATGATATATAATAATAATAAAGGTATATATGAATGAATGAATGAATGAATGAATGAATTTGTATATCTTGGAAGCATGTTCACACGAGATGGAAAGTATGAAAAAGATATTGAAAGAAGGATAACTGCCGGAAATAAGGTGAAGGTGAAAAAGTGAAGGCAGTAAAAGTCTGAGCAAGAATGCACGAGTTGCTATCCACAACGCGATATTGGTACCTACCTTATTGTATGGCAGCGAATCCTGGGTATGTCAGAGGAAGTATGAAAATAGCTTGAATGCAGTCGAGATGCGATCTCTTCGAAAAATGTGCGGCGTAACGATATTAGATCGAATTCGCGTGCGAATGAGGGCGTGATTGTAAAGATGAAGAAAGGCATGTTACGTTGGTTTGGACACATAGAAAGGATGAGTGAAGAAAGATTGACGAAACAGATATACAAAGCAAAAGTGTGTGCAAGAAGAGGCAGAGGAAGACCACGTTCCAACTACCTGGATCAAATAGATCGGACTCTCAAGGACGGGAACGTTAAGAGTACTCGAAACCGACGAGCATGTATGAAGAGACTGATGAATGTGGACGAAGCGAAAGAGGTATGTAAGTCTAGAGAGAACTGGCGCTCTATACTCTCTGCCTACCCCGTTAGGGACTTGGCGTGATGATATGTAAAGGTATATATGTGTATGTATATATATTTCCACAAAGACAAAAACAACCTTGTTGTGAAAGAAAGAAAGAACAAGTTTATTCCTCACATGTACGAGACGCATATTAGTATGCCATTTATTTTCATACGTATCTTCATTGCTGCACAAAGGTGCAAGGGCAAGAATGCAACATCACCTATCACCACCAAATATCGTCTGATATTTAATATGGAGATGGCTTGAACTTCAGGAACGGAAACTCACTATATTAAAAGAACCTTTAAGGGGATGAAAAATTTTTTTTTTTTTAAATCGGTTCTTATTCGTATCATTAAAATTGTATATATTTAAATCATTAAAATAACAGTGTATCGTTAAAATTTAAATGTGTTCCATTTAAATAGCTTGTGAAATTCGGAAGGCAGATGTTTAGAATATTTGAGGGATTGTGGGATAGTTCAACCATTCATGCTTACGACCGATTTGAGTTATTCATAATTTGTCGAAATTATTAGAAATCCTAATTCACGCAATACAAAGGCACGCTTTTCAGCCAGTATTATTTTTTAAACTAAGTACTGGACACTTACGAAAGGTATACGTTGTTTCCGTGCCATAGACAATTGCGATCGTAATGGTGTTAGATACAACATTGTCTCGGTACATGTAGCCAGCATCTCAGTAGTTAATTGATCATAATTAACAATAGACGCAAAAATACGGTCAGAGTGGGATTAAGTATTTATAAAATGGATTACAGGGTTCGTACACAGGATAGAAACACTAAATAGGTATATTGAGGACAACTAATCACGTACAGTGCATCATTTATACACTAGCAATACCAGATGTCAGCATTATTATATAAGCAGCTATGCACGCGTTATAGGATATACGAGTCCCATTACTGTTACTCCAGCCAGTCAATCCTCCATTCTAGAGTTCTACAACTTTGCTACGGTAGGACACATTACCAACACATTACCAAGCGCAGTGCCAGTATTCAAGTAATTTTCTGTAAGGCTTTAATCGACCAGTTTAAATTTTGGTTAGTATCTCTTCGGCAAAATTTTTCACGGGTATGCTCAAACTTTTCATAATTCCTGTGTTTGATAGTTAAATGCAATATGAAGTACACACCTTCTACCAAAGTTGCGTGTTAGGTACGAAACAGTTTTGACCGACTGATTAGTTCAGCTGCATTAGCATTCGGTCCCTTAGGATACCTCCACTGCTTATATGAATTACGTACTTACTTAAATAATTATTATAAGCGAGCTCTAATGACCGATTGGCTATACATCTGCTAAGTTAAGATTGCAAGTTCAAACTCGAGACTTAAATTCTACCGAGATTTTCTAAACTATAACAGTAATTAACGCTTCACGGTGAAGGACACCGTGACGAAGCCTATTAAGACGTATCCCGGCAAAATCTCCCCTCAGGGATCCTACTTGTATAAGGCATAAGGATAAAAATACGGACATCGTTGAAGAATTGGCAACGATTATTATAAATTACACGTAAGTTTGTAATTAGTTGAGACGCGGACCGTGACCGCTGATGTTCTTGAATATAGTATGACCAAGCGGCCTTGATCGTTTGATGGTAACTAGGCCTAGTAGTTTTTTTGGTAGTGACTGAATGTGTCATTACACATCCGGGCACTTCCAAAAAACGAGGTATTCCTCGTGATTCCCTGAAGAAAAAAAGAATCATTAGCGTAATACTGAGTGCGACCTATATTTATTTTCGTCGGATTAGAACTTTACTTAATATGAAGTCACAAACTTTGCACCAAATGAAGCTGAAGTTCATCGTGAGTTGTGCATTTGTTGTAAGGATTTCTTATTTCCAAGCTTTCCCATAAGAAGGTGAACACCTCAGTCAGAGATGTGTTTAGTTTGTGCTACGGCTTTTCGACTTAGTACCTATAATTGATAATATGGATATTTTCTCATTATCTCACGCTAAGTTTTAAAGAGGTAATGTAGTTATCAAAATATTTGTTATCAAAGCGAAAGTGTGTGCAGGAAGAGGCAGAGGAAGACCACGTTCCAACTACCTAGATCAAATTGATCGGCTAGGTACTCAATGACGGGAGCGTCAAGTCTTCAAAACTGGCGAGCATGTATGATGAGATTGATGAATGCGGACGAACGGAAAGAATCTGTGTAATTCTAGAGAGAACTGGCGCTCTACTCTCTCTGCCCCCTTAGATACCTACTTGGAGTGATGATATGTCTATTACGTGAGAAATGTTCGGCACTTACTCATTTAGTCTATAAACTCTAAATTAAATAGACAATTGCAGTTCTTTTCTACTTTTGAAAAACACAAGTCAATTGCTTACTTGTCAGTCTGGCCACATCCATGTTTGGCTCGGATGCCTGGCACTGTCAGAAACTGAACATTGAACGCAAGTAAATCTTGCGTTCTTTTCCAACATTGTAGTGCTGATAAGGATAGCATGAGCGATTCTAGCATGAACTCTATAGATGTGTACAGGTCTGCCTGTTAGTATACCTACTGTGTCATAGGTTGACGTCATGCCTGAATATTTTAACTTTTAAGCAAAGTATTCATTCTTTGTTTTGTAGCCACCGCTTGTAATCAACCTGATTTGCACATAATGTGGGTATCTGCCTCCTATCAACCAAGTGGTCAAGGGCATCAGCAAGTTGGGGACTTTTCGCCACGCGAGCTATATTAATCGATATTTTATGACTATGAAAACTATTAGTAGGTATTAACTAGATATAATTAAAGTAACCAGATACAAATTATACCGATATTGATTTTGGAAATTTCAAAAGAAATTATCTACAACAGGTGTAAATAATACATCATGATCAAAGATTTAGATACATTCAGGTACAAAATCAATCAGAGCACCAGCACGTTCAGTTTTAATGGCACGCTTCTAAGCGTCAAATATTGTCATATGCCCGAGATACCAGGTACGAGAGGCACCTCCCGGATAATCTTTAGTTATACTTTATGATACTTGCCCTAAGCGATAACTTTACGATAACCTTAGTATTTAACACCCATTTCTCGTCTTCTCCGAATCTACATAAAAAATTGCAATATACGCTAGCTCATAGCTGGTCCCATTCATTATGTTAAGATGCTAACTCCTGTTATAGTGACATGACTGCTTTAAGGTAGTATGCTAAGAATCTTTTGGTCAGTGCTCTCTTCCTGGTCTATAAGCCATTGATACAAATGTGGATGACTTAAAAAACGAATTTCCGAAGACGTTAATTATGTTGATAAGTACATCAACCTAACGCATCTACCTAAGAACACTTATTCACACTTGCTGAAATGGCACCGGATGTGCAAGATTATGATAATTGTTCAAATATTTGTGTAGGGATTGTGCGACAATACAAAAGCACGTGTGATGATGCAGATCGGTTAGTTAGCGAAGTCGTGGCGGTGCGCGCAGAACGATCGCCGGCAAAGCACCTTGAAACAAGTTGAATTACGTCAGGCTGCCTCCGCTCGTAGTCACTAACTAAAACAGTCTCAAGTCACCATCACCAACGTGTTTACCCAAATAATATTCATCCGACCATGATCGCCAAAATGTATTAAAACCTTTTGTGCATTGAGTCTGAAAGTGTTATTGACGTGTCGTTGACCTCTAAGTGGGTGAATCTTGCTCTCTTTACCATCGGATTGATATATGAATAACGCTATTTCCGTCTATCAGATCTTATGAACTGAGCGAGTTTGCTTTTGTGGTGTTTACGTCATTGATCTTGAGAAATATGACTCGGTTATGCCGGTGATTCATTGAGTTTTGACCACTGTGGCTTAAACCACCAAGAGCTCCTGCTAACATTAATCAAAAATAAATTAACAGATAATAGTATTTTTAATTAAAACAGTGAGGTAAATACATAGTGTCATATAAAATGGATGAAGAATCAATGTGGAAAGGCTTTTATGAAAAATTACAGCAACAAAAATCCACTGAAGAACAAGTGCACGAAAGCAAGTAAGTGCTGTTTAGGTACCTATATTAACATTCCAAGAAACAAGTGCTTTTCTAATTCTTCCGTAAAGGTACTTAACCCATTCGTTTTCGAATAGGAATTTACAGCGTACATAAAAGTATTTATAAAATGTAAATGCGTACGGTGGGGAGTAACACCTATTGTTTTTGTGTTGATGAATAGAACGATACTAAAACAAAAATTGTATCTTGTATCTTTACTTTGTTCTATTCTAATTTACGCCTACTAACTGTATGATCGCGAACAATATAAGTACTATTACCAAACTTACATACATATATACATTGTAATCTTTGATACATATTATCATCCTGCCGAGTCGCTAACGGGCTAGGCAGAGAGTATAGAGCGCCAGTTCCCGCTAGACTTACATACCTCTTTCGTTTCGTCCACATTCATCAGTCTTTTCATACATGCTCGTCGGTTTCGAGCACTCTTGACGTACTTATTAGCATACTTATACTTTGTAATGTAAATGTTATTATATTAGAAAAAATACCACCGATATTACTTATTTAAGTTACGCATTGGTTCGGAATATCGATTCTCATAAGTAAATACATACATACAGTGGTGCATAAATGGAAGCAAACTATAATCACAATATTGTAACTGTAATAAAAACTAGTATTCAAGTCAAACTTATGTATTATCTATTACTGTCAAACCATCTGTCATTGGTCATACATATCAACAATTGAATTGTCCAAAGGGACAAGCGGAGGTTAAATTAATTTAAAATATTACGAGTGTTTCGTCTGAATGTGATGAGTTTATATAATATTTATGCTGACACAGTCGGTTTTGCTTAAACTAATCCGTAAATTATTTATTATTTAATCTTTGACTACATGATATTTTTTTTCAAGAACTCCCGTTATTATCTTCATTAAGTAACGCGATAATAGTTATCGCAGCTGTTTTTATCTCGGTGAATACCTACCAATAACATCTCATCCTACACATAATTGTGAGTGCTGTGACACTTACAGTATGGATTTCCTACGAGTTGGACTGTGTAAAAATTACAAATTATATCTTGGTCAATTCAGAAAAATGCATCTTTTGAAAAAGGATGCATATATAAATGGGCAGTGGGTGAAAGCAAGCAGCAATGTGGTGTTTCCTGTTCAGAATCCGGTCGATGACAGTGTGATAGCGGAGGTGCCAGATATGGATGTGGTGGACGCGCAGAATGCCCTCCAAGCTGCTTCAGAATCCTTTACCACCTGGAGGGAGACTACTGCAAAGGAACGCTCGCAAATACTAAGGAGATGGTTCAATTTGTGTGAAGAAAATACAGATAACTTAGCTGAGATTATAACAGCTGAATCTGGAAAACCTATAGCAGAAGCAAAAGGTGAAATTGCATATGGTAATTCATTTTTGGAATGGTTTGCAGATTCAGCTCGACATGTTAATGGTGAAATTATACCCAGCCCATGGCCACATAAGCAAATGCTTCTCACCCGACATCCAGTGGGTGTTGTATCTGTGATTACACCTTGGAATTTTCCTTTTGCAATGATTACTCGAAAAGTGGCAGCTTTGATGGCAGCAGGATGCACATGTGTTGTCAAGCCATCAGAGGACACTCCTCTATCTGCACTGGCTGCAGTAGAGCTGGCAGAACAAGCGGGCGTCCCAAAAGGTGTAATTAATGTTGTTACAACAAGTAGAAAAAATGCTTCTGCAGTTGGTAGATTGATGTGTGAAGACCCCTGTGTTGCATGCATATCATTCACAGGATCCACACAAGTTGGTAAAATATTGTATGGACTTGCAGCCAATGGCATCAAAAGAGTTGCCTTGGAATTGGGAGGGAATGCTCCATTTATTGTCTTTCCCAGTGCTGACATTGAACATGCGCTCGATCAGGCTATGCTTGCTAAATTCAGAAACAATGGTCAGGCTTGCATTGGAGCAAATAGATTTTTAATACATGAAGATGTGTTTGATGCCTTTGTGAAAGGGTTCATGGCTAGAATTGGCCAGAAGTGTGTGCTGGGCCCGGGAACCAAGGCTGGTGTTACTTGCGGACCTCTGGTCAATCTAGCACAAGCACAGAAAGTGGCAGCTTTGGTTGATGATGCCGTTGCCAAGGGAGCAAAGGCTCTCGTTGGTGGAAAATTTGATACATCTCTTGGTAACAAATTCTATGAATCCACTTTGTTAGTAAATGTTAAGCCAGATATGGACATCTTCACACAAGAGATATTTGGCCCAGTAGCATCTTGCTTGAAGTTTAAAACTGAAGCAGAGGTACTGAAAATTGCAAACAGCACCAGAAGTGGTCTGGCCTCATATGTATTTACCAAAGATCTGGGACAAGCATTCAGGATGTCGAGGCAACTTGAATTTGGCATGATTGGCATCAATGATGGCATTATTTCTGCTGCAGAACCAGCTTTTGGAGGAATAAAGGAATCTGGTATTGGTCGTGAAGGAAGTATACATGGAATTGAGGAATACACTGATATTAAATATACATTGATGTCGGGACTGGACAAATAAATAGCTAACTGCTAATATTTTAGTATATCTTGCTTATAATCATTGTATTTTCAATCTTAAGTAAAAAATATGTTTATAGTTAAGATGCATTTATAAATTGATGATCAGTTGCACATTGCCATGTAGTCGCCATCAACATATTGTGAAATAATTTTATACATACTGTTATATTATTATGTTATTGTTATTTTGTTTTATTTTATATTATTGTAATAATAGAATTAGTAATTGTTCAAGTTACATATTCAAGTCTTCCAGCATGTTGTGATTTTAGAAATAATTATAATATTAAATACATAATGTATTCCCAAATAATGAAAATTATACAATATAATATAATAATATATCCTCACGCCTTCCCACAAGGGTCCCCGAAGGGGTAGGCAGAGGTGTGTAGGAAATACCCACACACCCACTTTCCGCCAGAGGTATATTAGGTGCCAACGTGACAGATGGCGAGTCCATCGCCGTTACTACAGCACGACTATACAAACGCCTTTGAATTTATTCTCAGACGTATGCAGGTTTCCTCCCGATGTTTTCCTTCACCGTTCAGCTCGTGGTGTGACTAATCACTGTACTTAAGTTCAGAAAAACTCATTGGTACAGTCGGGATTCGAACTTGCGACCTTTGCGTCGCAGGCAGCTGCTCGAACCACTCGGCCACCACGGCTTAAAATTATACAAAATATATAATAATATAATAAATAATATAATTTTATGAATTTTTAATAAAAGCTAGATCAGTTTTTTTTTATTCGCTTGTAATATTTGAATGTAGAGTGATTCCGAAGTCGAAAATAAATGCTGTGCATGTTTTAAACATATTTAGTTGTTGTTTCCAAAATATATGGAAGTATTTGTAAACTCGTGTTTTTGATTGACTAGCCCTTGCAAACCCACAATGACTATAGGTACTCATAATTTCTTCTCTTCATATGAATTTATGTACGTGCAATACTTAGCAAGTTCATGAATACCTAGATAGAATTACTAAGCGACTTAGTTGTATACATTGTTTTCCTAACATCGGGATAAATACGTCACATAACGTTTTTTTAAAGTCTCCATGGAATTAAAACCAGGTTTTAGGCACTATGATATAAAATAACTGCGTAATGGTGATTGACTCGCCCATTGAACGATACTTAATACTTAATGATGAAGGTACCTTTTGATTTTTTTTTTATAAATACGTTATTAATGTATTTATTTATAAAAAAACTAGCTGTGCTCGCGACTTCGTCTGCGTGGAATAGTGTCTTTGGAATATATGTTTTGGTTTATTTTGGATATGTTACGTGAAGCTTACCACAATATATTAGTGAAAACCGCATCTAAATCGGATAAGCCGTTTCTAAACGCACAGACAAACAGACAAAAATTATAACGATCAGTGTTTTGGGTGCTATTTGCGTTGATAAAGGTCCTAATAATATTTTTTTATATATGTATCTTCCATGTACAGGCAGCGATCCGCTACATTTTTAATATATGTATAGATATAGGTATTATAACTTGGTATTTAGAAAAAAGTTGCCCTTTAAAATTAGTCTGGTACTGTTTTAAGCCTCATTTCAAAAGCTGAAATATTTCTTCGGAACAGAACCCTGAAACATATCTACATTTTAAGCTGATATAAGTGATGCGAATAAAAATGTATTAAAGATTCTCACTAAGAGGTACTAATTTAATATCCTAAGCTTGGCCCTAATGTATTATTTGAGCCGATTTGAGATCCCCTAAGGCTTGGCGTCGTTAAATTGCGTTGATACGGCCTATACATTAGTATTGACAGTATACCTACTTACTATGTTGTTAGAATTGGATATTGGTACTTTATCAAGGCATGAGCCGTGGTGGCCGAGTGGTTTGAGCAGTTGCCTGCGACGCAAAGGTCGCAAGTTCGAATCCCGACTGTACCAATGAGTTTTTCTGAACAGTGATTAGTCACACCACGAGCTTAACGATGAAAAAACATCGAAAGGAAACCTGCATACGCGTGAGAAGAAATTCAAAGGCGTATGTATAGTCGTGCTAGAGTAACGGCGATGGACTCGCCATCTGTCACGTTGGCACCTAATATACCTCTGGCGGAAAGTGGGTGTGTGGGTATTACCTATACACCTCTCCCTACCCCTTCGGGGACTCTTGTGGGAAGGCGTGAGGATATATTATATCAAGGCATTCCCATTCTCAATGGATAATGATATTCACGAACGAACAGATCATTTTCATTAGTCATAGTTAATATTGGCAGTTGTCCGCCAGCTGCGGTATAGAAATAATTTATTACGTTGATTAAATATCGACAATTATAGGTATGCTATTTTATGTAACCTATTTTAAGTCCTTAAAAATATTGTTGTAATAATAGAATAGCACTTATGTGTATTATAATTTATAGAAATCTGTCTATGGAAAGTCAAAATTGCAGGATAAAGTTCTAATATAGAAAGTGCCACCCACAAAGACGCACCCCACCAATTTCTAGCTGAGGGGGTCGCGGGATGCGTGCGAAGAGTATAATCTGACTCTATGAATTGTAGTGTGCATGTGCACTCACAGGTAATCAGTGTTTACCTATAATACTCAAACATTTGTGAATGGTTGCACACTTACACTACAAACTATGAGGACGAATAGTGGGGCGTGTCTTCGTGGATGGCACTATCTATTTAGATAATTAAATATATAGGTAGCGTTTTCCTTTGTGGTAATTTTTTGTGGTAACAAAAAGCGATTATTATCTACACAAACAAGTATTTGTTGTAATTGTAAACGCCAACAGCCATAGACATCGTAAATATTGTAATCGATATACGTACCTTACCCGCTGTTCATATCTATAAAAGTGATAGCATTAACCTGGTTATTTATTTTGTCTTGCAGAATACAAGAAGTAGACGACAGCTTTTTCGAAAAGTTTGGTTCTTTATTAAAGCAAGTATCGCAAAAAGCTGCCTTAGAAGAGTCTACTCCTTTGGCACCGTTAAAGGAAATTGAAGAGCAGGATGCCGAGCAAAAAGCTGAGACTGATGTGCAGGGCGAGAGCCGCAGTGTTGCTCGAGATTCTGACAGTGGAAACGAGACGTTACTCGATACGGACTCCGAACCTGATGACCCTGAGAGGATAGACAGATATATAGAAGCTGTAGGATGGAATGTGAGTAGAAAATAAATTCAGTATTATAGGATGATATCAAAGCAGTGATGGCAGACTACAGCGAGAAAACTATGTCGGTCTAGAGAGGAGTGGAGCTTTACTCTCTTTGAGGAGTCAAGAGACAGGCAGAGAGAGTAGATTATATATGTAATATATAATGTTCTTATAAGTTTTCGAAATAAATTAAATGTTTTATCCATATGACTCAAAATATATAATGATTAACTAAATCAACGTAACTGCTACATGAGGTAGTATTTAGGTGTGAAGAAATAAACAATAAACATTTCAGTGATTCGAAAATTGTGCTATTTTCAGGCGTCGATTAGTTTGTAGTCATGGTACATGATATATTCAGCAGCATCTTATTACCTATTACATGTCGGTCAGCGGTCAGCGGTTTATCTCAGCTGAACTAGACATTCAGATACCATACATATTTACGAAAGTGGGTCGCGGTATCTTTTGAATATTGGGGGAAGGCCAAACAATTTCATGTTCATATTAATTTATACCTCTTCCTTTTTGTAGCCGCAGTAGTAAATTTAGACATTAAGTCCAAGTATAATAATCTATATCATTAATTGGAAGTATGCTATTATAAACGTATTTAACGTCCTGTGCATTTTTTACAACAATGCAGATGCTACAATCGTTAGTAGCGATGACGTCCATTCTGGTATTATTCTAAGCGCCTGGTGCACTAAAGTCTGGCGCATACAAATAATTTGAGTCAAATTTCGTTTTGTTTTTGGAGTTCTGCCAAGGATTCTTTTACTTTTTCTCGGCTATTTTGTCAACTTCCCCGCCAAGGTTGTTCTCAATGGCTAGCGACATTGGAGAACGCGTGTTTGCCAATGTCATTCCCCTTTGTATCTATTTGGACGTGAAACACTTGCTCTTTTTAATTAGTTTCATCGTTCAGGTTTAAAATCAATATCCGTATTTCCAATCTTGAGCGTGCTTATTTTCACTCGTCTAGCCGCAAAGCAATTTTAGGTTCTGGTCTGGATAACTTCAAGATACATTAGTAGAAATAACACATTAACAGATACAATAATCTCAGAGGATATTGATGTAGGGCATATTGGTTAGGATTAATTCCTTTGATCATTTTAAAGATGCCATTACCTGGAGCTGTTTGGCCGGTAAGTAATCGTTTAGCCTCTTTTATGTAACTTGATGTAACATTGCTAGGTCTACTGTTTGAACAATATGTTCGTAAGTTTCCTAGAAGAATATATTAATATCCTAACACTGGGCATTGAGTTTGTTTAGCCACTGACTTTTACCGTCGATAGGTCGTAGTTCTATTCTATTGTTTAGATATTCGAGTGCATAATTATGCCATGTTTTGTATACATTAAATGTAAATTTAGTTTATACATATAAACTACATATAATGTAACAGTAGTTTCCGTTCTCGGAGAGTATAAACGCACGTGGTTGATAAAATAAATAAATCGTACAGCACGCGCGCCTGTTGCTCAGCGCTGAAGAACCTTGGCTTTTACCTACGTACTAAAACGCCACTTAAATTTTATAATAAACACACTCTAAATTGGAATTCTTAGAAAAACTTGTGCTTTGCCGGTTTTAATCGATAAAGCTTTGTTTTTTAAGTGAGTAAGTGCCTTCATAGAGCTCAAGCGTGAAATTAAGGTTAAACAAGAATTTTAAACCAAGTAGAGAGAGAGAGAAATGTAGATGCAGAGAACGTTGTCTTATTTATTTGAAAACGCTCGATGTATTGCAGGTCAAGCGTCCGCATATTTCGATTGATTTCTCTTACTACCGTCCCAACCCAATATAAAACTTTTAATAATAGACTGCTTTATAGTTATTCTGCCCATTGAAGAGGAACATAAATCTAAATTCTCCATTAGCAAGGGCATTACATTCAAAAGTCTCGATAATTCAATCACAGACGCTGTACATACGTCACCTACATCAAAATACCAATGGTTTTTACGATTCTTCAAAAGGGTAAATATTTGTTTGACTAGGCTTCAAAAGTATTTTTGTTTTTAAACACAGGAAGTTATCCAACATTCAAAAATGTCGGCCAAGTCAGTTGTGGTTTTAAAAATCTTTTTGGACAATACTTTTTTTATTTAGTTGAGTTTGCATTCGTCTTCGCTGGCGGCGCTTTGCAAAAATAGAATTTGGCGGCAGTACGGGTTCAGTCCCGATTCCCGGCCGGACTCCGCCAGTGCACCGGGCGCTCCCATCGATTCAGTTTCACTCCACCTCTCTCCCGTTGAACGATGGATTGTATTCGGTGGTTTAATGGATTCTATAAGTTATGAGTCGTGGTGCAAAGTGTGCTCTTGTGTAGTGTTATGTAAATAGTGTGTGAAGTTCGTGGATAATCTAGCAAAATGAATGGCACAGGGACACTTCGGACTAAGTTCAGGGGAGTGAAGAAGGAGTTGCTGGAGAGGCAGACCAGCATGCTCATTCAGTCTATGACTGTATGTAATGTGTAATCCAATAGTAATTATATAATTCTTACATCGTGAATCAATTAGCGTTGTACTGTTCTTAAATCAACTGTTCCTGTAAATAAGTGGGTAAAATAAAATTTCTCACATACTTATATAAAACACTAGGGTATTTGTCACCTCGGTCGCTGCCGTTTGCCCTTGGTCATCACCCAAAAATATATTTTAATTCGAATTCTGGCTGATGGGCGAATTTTGAAATAAGTCTAGTTAGGTCTGTGCCTTTTGTGGAAAGTATATTAGCAAATACGGTCTTAGGCTTGTAGTATTCACCTATGCGTTAAATCGAATACACAACACTGCAGCGCTTCCTATCAAATCGATACAGTTCCCACGACGACGGCGCAGTAACCCCACTATTTTCGAAGGGTAGCTCGTTCACCTCTGTTTGACACGCGGATTCGGTTGTCGTAGTTCCGGCGGTACCGTTACCACAACAACGTCTCATTCAAACGCAGATGAATCATTCAGTCGGTTTTTTACATCCAGAAAGGTTGTAGATTTCGTCGCAATATAGTTTTTTGGTTACTAGTTGTTGGTTTATGAAATTACGATATTATTATGATTCTTCGGTACGTATGTATCCTTTATATATCCTGAGGATTTCACTTAGTTGAGTATAGTAATTAGTTGCCAAGTTTGAGTTAATTACAAGTATGTTATATTAGTTATTAGCTTCAAATATTTCAGGTTAATCTACCATAATTGCTATGTGTGATTACCTCTATGTAGGATGGTATGTCTCATCATACACGCTCGCCGATTTTCGCCGAGTTCTCTTAACGTTCCCATCCTGGATTGGTCGCTCAATAATTTCAGTTGTGAGACATGGTCTCTGCTACTTCGAGACACATTTATATTGTATATCTGTTTTCTATGTGCAAACCTTCGCAACATGCTTTTCTTCATCTTTACAATCTTCATAGTAAATACATTGATATTGACGGCAACAGTTTGAATTGTTAGAAGTTTTAAGTATGTATCTTCCCAATAAAATACTTTATTCTATCTAACACATCCTCATATCTTTAAATTATTTTGCATTAATTGGAAACAATCATTTTCAGATCGATGAACTTTACTTGGAAATTTTGTATGAGATCCTACACAATGTCGGGGGATGTGACATAGGCTGTGAGGTGGGCCAGAGCGTTATGCTCTCTTACGTGCAAGAGGCATTTAAAATATCCAACGACAAGCATACACACCTACTCACCCAAGCTGAAGCAAAGGAGCCGCCAGAGTTAATGCTGAATGTAGAAGTGGTTGAGGGCAAAGATCTTGTCCCCAAAGATCCGAACGGGTTGAGCGATCCGTTTGTGACGATATACCTCATGTCTAATTCATCACATAGATATAACACTTCGGTGAAGTCCGGGACATTGAACCCCACCTGGGAGGAACATTTCTCTTTGTGAGTATACATTTTTAAAGCTTAAGATATTTGATTTGCGTCGTGCCGCCCTAGTGGCCAGAAGCCTGCAGGCCTTGCGCTTGCCTAAGATAGGTATCGTTTGTTTTCTCACGTCTCTGTACCGTTGGAAATTTTGTTACGTAGGTACTATTTATTTATAAATATTTACCCGTATTTTTTTTTATAGACCTATGCCAGGGAATTTGCAAGAAGACTCACTTTGTCTGGAAGTATGGTGAGTATTCAAGGTTTTAATTAGTTCAACATTATCTACGTATCTACTATTAAAGGATACTAGTAAAGCCCCGCCGTTTCACGCTAGCTATGTTTGTATTAAGGTTACCACCATTGGGAAATCCTAAATTCAGAAATAAAATGTTACCACCTCGCTTTTAAAAACTCATAACGTAAACTTAAAATTTTTCAGGGACTTTGATCCTGCAGAAACAGTCAAAGAAAAGATGACAAAAATTTTCGAAGTGAAAGGAGTAAAGGGACTTAGGAAACTTATGAAGGAGATAGCAATCACAGCTTCAACTGGCAAACACGATAATGAACTTATAGGCACATCTAACATACCACTTAAGGTAATACTGAACGGGAAGTCTCGTTCAATTCGATTGACTCTTAACTCACTCAGTTAGGAAGCTCAAGCAAATAAGACAATCTTATAATCACTATTTTGACTATCCAAACAGTCAGGGAACTGTATTCATGCAAAAATTAAAAATCTTAATCACCGGTTAATATTTTTGACGTAAGACGCTTATTTTTGTGAAAAAATTAGACAAGCTAATCTTTTTCCTCTAAAATAGGTGGCAAATTAGCATACTTTACCGCGAATATTACTTGCTCTATGCTTTTTTTACATTAGCCTTTTATACTAATTGCAATTTACCACTACCTACATTTTGTATCATAATATATCTTTTCGTATTTTTCAGTCCATTCCTGCTGGTGGTATGACGATGTGGTTCAACCTGAGTAAGAAGAGCAAACTCAGGCGGCAGGGCGTGGTCAAAGTGAGGCTCAACTTCTCATCGGAGAAGAACTCTCAGGTCGCCACGCAGGAACATCGTCATCTGCTCAGAATATTGCTGCTGCATGAGCTTGAGACCTCAAAGGTAAGCAAACCAAATGTGTAGATAAAGAAAAAAATAATTTAATAATTAAAATAATATTATCATTTCATCTAACTGCATTTTGTAATTTTATTATTTGATAAAAAGTGTTTTATTATTTGATAATTGCTTTACGTTCTCTAAGCTAGCCAGTTCTCAGAACACTAATTTGGCGTAGGGTTACCACGATGACGGTTTTCTTTGGAAGTTTTACTTTTACATACAACTGAGAAGTATATGAATCCGATATACATATGGATATTGATGTAGCTGAGCTAGAATACAGCAAAAGGTAATTTTGTCCAGGTGGCGCCGTACTGGTGGTGTGGGAACTTCAGCGCAGCAGCTGAAGCGATCTTAACGCAGCACGCGGCGCAAAGCGGGCTCAGTCAGTCCGACAATTGGCTCGCGCAGTGGTCCGTCTTCTGCGCCGTCACCACTGACCATCCCCTCAGCTTCACCCTCTTCAATACACTTGTCGACAAGATCGCCAAACCCTTGCAGTCTGGTTAGTATGAACCGCTCAATCATAAAATTTTCTCACGCTATTTTCGTGATGTAAAATCACTGTATCACTATGTCGGGCGATAGCGGAAGAATTTTATTATTAGTACAATAACGGCAGCGTCCACAGACCCAGATGGTTTGCCGTGCACCCATCAATCCTCATTAGACATCCTCCTCTTATGAAAAGAGACGCCCCCATCGTCTTCGCCTTGGAGAGCCAGCATAGAGGGCTAATAATAATAAAAAACATTGTTTTTTATTAGATTACTTATAGTTATTACATACCACTTCGGTTTAAACCTGCACTCTTGTAGGACACTACCTATTACTATTCTATAAATACTTTTTCGGGTCTATAAATATCCTCACGCCTTCCCACAAGGGTCCCCGAAGGGGTAGGCAGAGGTGTATAGGTAGTACCCACACACCCACTTTCCGCCAGAGGTTTAGGTGCCAACGTGACAGATGGCGAGCCCATCGCCGTTACTCAAGCACGACTATACATACGCCTTTGAATTTTTTCTCAGACGTATGTAGGTTTCCTCTCGATGTTTTCCTTCACCGTAAAGCTCGTGGTGTGACTAGTCGGCATTCGAACTTCTGACCTTTGCGTCGCAGGCAACTGCTTGAAGCACTCGGCCACCACGGTCTATAAATATGTTAAAACTAATATATCACTTATCCATCATTTCGTCTCCTTTTGTTCGTTGTATCTTGATTAGCTTTATTAAGTTTCCTATTAAAACTGCTTTTCGATCTCGAAGTTCTGCATTGGGGCGCTAGTTCTCTGCAGACGTAAAACTCTTGCTTTATCTGTTAATAGTATCTGATACGTATTCTTCAAACATCGTGATACAGGCAATTTCAAAGTCCAACCGTGGACGCTTGTTACGGCCTAGAGTCAAGACAAGTGTTGACAACTGAGATTAGAGTTGTATTTCATCTTGTTTGTCCGTTCTTAAAATGTAGGTACGTTAGTGACTTGTTTGCGTTCTTCTATTGAGAGTAATTTTCTTACGCTTTGTAAGCCCGGTCGACATACAATGTGCAAACACCGTTTGTTTTGTGACATCTCGTTTAATGATACCAATTCATGTTACAATTCCTTTTGTATTGTTTCGACTTTGTCATTTGGAGGTGTTTCAACCGATTTACTTACAGCCAGGTTATTTTGTGGTGCAAGAAGGTAGCGTATTGTAGTAACTGCCGCCTAAGGACGTGTGAAAATGGTTTATACCATTGCATCATCTTGTATCCAGGGAAAACGCAGCGAACAGTTCATTCAAATCTAATATACTTGTCCTGAGTATAGTGTCCTGGTCCGCTGTGAAGTGTCGTTACAGGTTCTAATCCTGAGTAAAATTTGTTTTTCGGAATTTAGATATCTACATATATATCATATATCCTCACGCCTTCCCATAAGGGTCCCCGAAGGGGTAGGCGTTTAGATAGTACCCACACAGACACTTTCCGCCAGATATATATTTTAGTTGCCAACGTGACAGATGGCGAGTTCATAGCCGTTACCTAAGCACGACTATACATACGCCATTTTAATTTCTTCTCAGACGTATGCAGGTTTCCTCTCGATGTTTTCCTTCACCGTAAAGCTCGTGGTTGTGACTAATCACTGTATTTAAGCTCTGAAAAACTCAGTGGTCACCACTCGGCCACCACCGCTTTTTCGTCATAGAACACAATGCTATTTATATTTCATATATTTAAAGTAAAATTTAAACACGTAATCTAAAAGACGGCGGGAGACTTGCCATATGTCACTTTGGTATGTAAATTTATCTTCAGCGAAAAGCGGGTGTTAATATATCTTTGTTCGGGAAGCCTGTGTGGGCAGATGTGACGTGAAGATTCTTGCTCTAAGAAGTCACTTGTTACGAAGGTACATCCCTTCAGGTAAGAGTCCATACTTAAGTACTAATGCTGTAAAATATTGTTATTGCATACCTAATGATTTGAAAAGAGTAGCCATGGAGTTTCTTGCCGGTTCTTCTCCATGGAAACGACCAACCCGAATCGTGCACCTTTTTCGACGTTTTATAAGTACCCACCTAGGCTTATATGAAATAAAAATATTTTGATTTGATTGATTGATTTGATTTGACTTAGTGTCCAAATATGAACATGAAAACTGTACGTCTCCAGGTCTGGTCAAAGAAGAGGAGGTCAAGCTGTTTTGGGACGGCGCAAAGAAGTTGCTACCGACATGCTACAGTCATATTAGGAAACTGCGCAAGAAAACCGCTGGAGACAAAAATGTCATGAAGACTCTTAGGGAAGTTCTTAAGGTGTTGTACAAACTGTCCGCGATAGATGTCGCGGATACTATAGATTTATTCCCAGCAAATCTCTACGGGTGGTTGAGGGACGACGCGGGCAAGCTGACTATACATGAGGTGTTGAATCAAGCGGTGATACAAGGTGCTTCCGACTGGTTCGTGCATATATTGGACAACAATGAGTGCAAAGACAATACAGAGGAATCTAGGCTCCAGCACCTAATTAGAGTCATTCAGTTGGTCCGCTCCGATTTGCAGAGGGCTGTGGAATATTACGACAGAATATTTATTGAGTGAGTATTTTGAGTGGATTTTATATATTTTGTTAAAAGGGCCTTATGTAATATGTCAATAGTTTAGGAACCTAGACTCCTTGGTCCGCTTATTACCATATAAGATCTTAAACTTCGGTCTAATTTACCTGCGGTGTCTAAATTTGAGTAATTAAGCACCGCTCTACTAGGTTTTTAATAGTTTATCTGAACCTAGTTTCTAGTACTTCTTCTAGCTAGGACTTTGATGACACGAACTTTACGGTCAAGGTTAAACATCATGAGCAAACATACGTTTTAAAATAAGCTGGGAAGTGTGTATGGTTGTGTGATAGAATCCCCATCTGTCACGTTAAGAATTTTTTAATAATCGTATATAACCTTAAAATAGTACATAAACCTACGTAATCGTTTCTAATTTACATGATATTTAAGTACAATTCGTATATTGTCTAAGCTAGGGATTCACCATATATTCTGTCAGACACGTTTGTATTTCTACTTGCAGAGTGATGAGTTTTCCGTACTCAAAGGCGCTTTATGGTCTGTACGAGAGTAAAATCGCGTCACTGGTGGAGCCACAGGTCATAGAAGTGTGCAAGAGTCTGAAAAGGCTTAACTACAACGAAGGGTCCACATCAACAGTTCATCTGGCCGGTGGGATTCATGGCGATACTGGCATGGGCGCCCCACAAGTGGGCCATGAGCCTTTAGCAATGGGCACGACGCTGTTTGAGTTATACCTCACGTTACAGAGGTTTTTGACGTAAGTAAACCTACATTATATTAATAGCACAATGTTAATTGTCACACTGATTATTGCGGTGTACAAAATCGGAATACATTATCTTGTAATTGAATGAGGAAGTTTCGATCGTTAACATGCTTATGATATTTAAAAATATTAGAAAGCTAGTTTTACTATACATATTAAACATACTTAATTTGGGACACAAGATGATCAGTATTTTTGATACTTGAGCAAGTGCGTGCTAGTATATTTGTTATTGGTAGCGGGAATAATGCGACTCGCCGTCGACTAAGTACATACTGGCTATGTTATTATTGATCCATGCACTCCACATTAAGGGCAACACTTGGAATAAACAAACATGTCACGTATGTACACGTACACTGTGGCCTGTTTTAACACGCATTACAATGCCATTAACTACCTGATTGTTCTTAAGTAATCGATTCGGAGAGGTAAACATTTGCCCAGCGTGAAATAAGAGTGTATGCTCACATTTGTAGGATTATGAATGAAATGTTTACTTTGGTTTTATTTCAACAAATGTAAACTGATTTGAGAGAACATTGAATTTTATGAGACTACAATCGACTAGTAACAAATAAAATATATTTTAATTGAATTCCAATAAAGATTATAAATTCAGTTGTGAGTACTATATATGCGTTTTATAGTGTTATATACATGATATCTTTGTTGAATATGGTTTAAGGCTTACACCAAAAAGTTCTTTAACCAAAAATACTTTAAGATTTTTAGCAAAACAATATCTATCAATATACTTTACGAAAAAAGTTATTCGTTCTTGTTTAAGTACACTACTGAATGATTGCAGGCTAGGCCAGGGTCTGAACGAGACGGAGTGGAGCAACTACGCTATATCAAAGTTTCACTCGTGGTTTTTCGGCGGGGTTGCTCAGTGGCTGGACATAGCCGCTTTCAAAGCACTCACGCGCATTGAAAAAGCTGTGGATCTGGACAACTTGGTTCCAGTTGATACAAATGTTAAGTATAGCAGCTCTGGCGTGGACACCCTAGCCATATTCTATCAGATCAAGATATTCTGGCAACAGCTTGCATGGCCCGATGTGGAAGGCTGTTACACATTTGTTGCAAAGATTATTGATGTGAGTATTATTTTCTTTCCTTCATCGTCATATCACTTGAATTGAACATATAAACTACAATGTCTTCACTCATGATTAATCTCATTTTAAGGGCTTCTGTGAAACAGACATATAGAAATACGTCTTAAAAGAAGTTCAAGAATCATGTTAAGATTAACCTGACACGGCGCTCCTCTAACAATTAAGTAGTCAACGTCTACTCTGAACATGTATCCATTTAAATTTGGATGTTGTTACGCCCCTGATTATAGCGAACTCTTATATCAAGGCGTAAATGGATAACAAAATTTAGAAGGACGTTATACATAAACAATGACGTTATTGACATAATTAAAAATAATAATAATTTTATTTGCCATAATAAAAAGTACATACATCGTTAGTCAACACATGACATGTAGTTAAAGCGGGTATTAAAGGTATTAATTAACGGGTATACCACCGCAGATGACCAAACAAGGCGAAGAGCCTGTAATATCTCTCCATACCACCATCCTTCCTGAGCACGTGTACCTGGCTACGAACCCCAACGGTCAAACCTACGTGTCAACGAGCAGTCTGGATCGAAACGTCAAACCGTGTTTTACTCCACGCCACATAACAATTTAGACACCTGCACTCCCTGACAAACAGATTTCATATTGTGATGTTGGATGTGAACAGTATACACTCAAACACATTCTTAAACTATGATTGTTTTTATTGTGCCTTAAACTGCTAAAGCAGCAGATGCTATGGCCTCACACATAAGACTATCGAAGCTGGTGGCTGATGTGTAATTAAAATTGTGATGTGCCTTCAAAATTGTATATGAAATTGGTTCCAGGACATCTGCCGATGCTGCGTGTTCTTCTCGGATAAGATGGCGGATCGGGTAGAGTGCGTGGGCGCAGTGAGTACGGTGTACGAACAGCGCTTTGAGGTAACCACCGAGTGGTGCGTTGCCATCAACAACATCGACTACGTGCGCCAGAGTTTGGAGCCCTTCGTACAGGAGCTTGGCATGGAGGAGATCATACAGACCATGTGTGAGGCAAGGACGCCGCTCGAAGCTCAAAGGTACCGTCTTATACCTACTGATTTATAAAAGGGCGAACAGTCGTAGTAAGTCATCTGTGAAGACAAGATTGCTGGTTCAAAGCTTGTCGGTCTTAACCGGTGAGGTAACATAACTTATGTAGGTAGTGTTTTATGTCACTGCGAGTTTATTGTTACATATATCCACAAGGGTCCCCAATCGGGTAGGCAGAGGTGTGTAGGTAGTACCTACTCACCATTCGGGATTCGAACTTGCAACCTTGTGTTGCACGTGACTGCTAGAACCACTCAGCTCCACGGCTTTTACTGTGAAACCTGCATAATTGTTTGTCATGGAGAAATTCAAAGACGTAGCCTGAGGGCCTGAGAGAAGAGGACAGGCGCGCCATCTGTCATACTGACAACAAACATAGGTATATCTTGCGAAAGAAATTTGTTATTTCATCTCTTTTATATTTATATGATTCGAACTTTATTTCAGATGCAAAGAAACACTACAGAATGTGATTGCGAACGCAATCGACACAGTCAAGAATAAAATTTTAGACCTCTTGGAGGTTATGATAAAAAAGGTAAGTTTATTCTTATTCAATTATTGTTTAATAACACAGGCCCAGCCCATCGCAGGTTTTATTGGGACACCCGTGACGCTTTAATCGTTACTATTAAATATGATTAAAAGAATATTCGTTTAACATCTTTTTTAAATGAGTACAAAAAGTATGGCAATTTTTTTTACGACATTACGTCACTGGACACACAAAGAGTATTGTTCTCTAAATTAAAGACCTCTTTCGCTTCATACTTTCTCTAGTCGCTTCATACATGTTCGCTTCGCTATTAAATATAGCTACGTATGTATATTTATAGATGATGCCATCCATCACGCGCTTCTTAGTAGAAGGCGCAGAGCTGTTGCATCAGGACTGTTCGAGTATGGACCGCGTCATGCGATATTTGGAAGCCAACCTTGATACGTTGTACCAACATTTGAACAACGAAAACTTTTCCAGAACTCTCGACATAGTATGGGAACAACTCGGAGAGGTTCTCTATGAGCTGATACAGGCCAATTTAGAGGTTGGTGGAACCTTGCTTATTTCTCATACATACTTATACTAACAGCTGTATATTATTACTGTATAATAGCAGTTATTTTATACTTCTAATTATAGTTGTGTTTTATTATGTACTAATCATATCCCTACCCATATTATGGATAGGTCGGGACAGTCAAGAATAAAATAATACCGATATTTATGATTATCTATATGCCTTATTCCATAACTAATGAGGCTTGTTATCTGTTCACGTATTTACTGCCAACTGGGACATTCGAATGACGTAATAATGACAATTCATTTGTTTTTTATATTAAACATATGGTGATAGCCCCACATAACCAGTTAGCGGTTTGACTCTGAGGATCATTTAAGTCTACAGACATGCGTCCCTTTTGCTCTATTTAACATTTAAGTATGGCAACGGCACGTCATCATACAGCCTCTGCTCTCTATGGCCTTTTATCTGTTTACGTATTTTATGTATTCAGACTATCTAGTACTTGTATTAGTAAGCTTGGATTAGTGTTTGTCAATCTGAACCGACGATTAAAAGTTGTTTTTTCATTGGCTCCTTCCATTAACTGAACTTAGTATTAATCTGCCGCTAGTCCTACTAACACATTAACAATTTCAATTTGTAGAAAGAGAAACTGGTCACCCGTATCCGCTCACTTAGACGTAGATATTTTGGAAAAAATACAGTATCTCCCTACAATGTTATATATCGGGTAATTGATTTCGTATTTTACGCACGCTGGTACAATTTTAATTGATGCGCACTTCACCAGATCTTCATCTTTTAAATATGATTTTGTTCAAAAATATATTATAAATTCTTTCATGGAAAACATCGAGCTTTGTTAGTTATTTTAAATGTTATATATTTATTTGTATATGATATTTTAATCTAAGTATTACGGCTCGATTTTTCCTCGATGGATCACGACTGTAGTTGTTATGTACATTACTATTTTTAGCTTTTCCAATTGTTTTTGTGATATTGTACATCTGCGTGAAACAATAATTGTGTTTATGTTGTTTGATAGCACCGAAGGGCAAAGATAACTCGCTATATCGACCCGAGACGATTGAGCAAATCGGCCGCCGCCCACTTAGATGCGGTAACATTTATATACAGACACCACTTGTTTATGTTTTATATATATATATGTGATTGTGCTCCGGTCCGCTTTGATCTACATATGGTTTATGTTCTTTGGTAATGTTGTAAACTATTATTTGGCCAAAAGACTTAAAGCGTCCCTAAATGCTCGGTCTTGAAATAACTTAAGACGTCACAAACTATTCCAGAGCCTGCATACAGGAAATATACGGGATGTCCACACAAACACTGCATATTAGGTTATGGTTTAGCATTTTTATCCCACCGCGAGGGTACCGGTGTTGGAAACAACTTTTTTAGTTTGACAAAATCTAGTAACCTTAAGAAATTTACTGGTCCGGGGCTTTTATATATAATTTAATATAATTTATATAATATATATAATAAATAATATATTAGATTATCTTATAGATGTCTATACATCTGTCCCAAGAACATTATTGAATTAATATTGCAATAGCACGACATGCTAAGGTCCATGGCTTAATTTAGCGTGCAGCTAATTATATTTTTATCTGGACTTTTGACAAATTATCCTCTTTACATTTGTAAAGGGGAAAATATTTTCGTATTTAAAATCATATTTATTCTCATTGTTAACCTTAAGTATATATCACTTGTGTTTATGCCTGGATATCCTGTACAGAATTGTGAAAGTTTGATGCGTTAGTTATGTTATAGTTAGGGAGGCTGTGTATGTTTGTATGTGTCAATGAGCTGATCTTAAAATGTATGTGAACTTAGATCTGAAATGTAAACGTATTGAATGTGGTAGCATATCTTTAACTTCTGTAAGTTGCTAGTTCGTTTGTGAATTGTGCATTTTCTAAAATATCTAGTCTTAGAATTAAGGCATTAGTGAGAGCGTCTTGTGAAATACTAAGTTAGAAAATTCGATAGTTATTGAAGCTGGTAGAGAGATACCGATGTCATAATTGTCATGACATTCTATTCATTGCATGGGCATGTTCCTTAATTGATCGCACTACTACTTTATAATATTGTTTATAAGCCATTTGAAAAGGCCTCCCTCCTCCTTCAAAATATATAATCGATAATTTATAAATTTTGCATACAATTTAAGCTTAAATTTGCATTGATTTTGTATGCATTCTCTACCGTTAGTGATTTGCCACATTGTGCATGATTGGTGATGGGACCCTTTGCAATTACACAATTATACTGGGCATAAGTGTTATAGTGGCCGTCCATTTATTTTTGCAGGATGTAACAGGCGAATTTTTCACATATTTTGGATGGTTCTCAATAATGATCTATGTATGACAGATAATGGCAATAGACATTGGGAACTTCATACATTTATTTAATCCTGTAAACGATAAGGATTATATTGTTTTACCATCGATTTTAAAAATATTACTGAATTTGTCTATTACATTCTGTATAAAATACACATTAAAATTCAATTGCAATGTACTGTATGCGTTCGCTTAGTTTTATATACTTATTGAAATACTGTTAAATTCAACTTTATAAGTGAATGTATATTGACAGCTTTACTTTCCATCAAACGTAATGCTATTTAATTGTCAATTTTCAGAAACGTCGTCCACCGTCTTTCTTCTCAAACCTGCACGAGTGTTTAAAGATTATGATTCGTTCGTTCCGCCAAGACAACAAAGAGGTATACACGTCGGAAACCCTCAAACGGGTGGAATATCTACTGAAACTCCACGGTATGGAGACCAAAGAGCTGATACACCAGTTCCACCTAGAGCGGTGGCAGGAACAGCAAACCATAAGTGAGCCTAAGATGGGCATCTTAACTGTGCGGGCGCAATTCGTCGAAGACAACCTTGTAATTGAGATTATGAACGCTAGGAATTTGGTGGCTACTGATTCAAATGGTAATTGTGTTTTTTGAGTAGTATGTTTTTTAAATGTGAATCCGATTTTGAATTGATATCAATATATCTCTGGCGGAAAATGGGTGTGTGAGGTAGTACAACTCTATACACTTCTGCCTACTCCTTCGAGGACCCTTGTGGGAAGTCGTGAGGACATAAATATACTAATGAAAAATCTAAATCAGACAGGGAATATTAACCTTTGTTGACGCTCTTAATCTATATAAAAGTGAGATTTACGTATCTTACTTCAACATTTTTCACCATCATGGCCGTAATGCTGCTATAAAAAATCCTTTTTATGTGGGTGAGTAGGTAATGGCGTGAATATATTATTTGTTAAGTTTTAAGTCAGATGAAACTGAAAAGTCTATATGGTTCGTCAACAAATGAAATTCTGAGTATAACACATTACCGGTCTCCGGTAGTGACATATAGATGTAATAACAATACTTTCAGGTCTATGCGACTCATACGTCCGAGCTGCGTTACTGCCAGAGGATACCTTTGCTAATGTGGTGAAGCCCAAAACACAAACCCACAACAAGAACCTGTTCCCACTGTATGATGAATTGTTTAACATGTAAGTTGTATTAACTTTTGTTATTTTTTCATGTGATAATTATCATTGTATTTAGTAATATTAGTGTCCTGTAAGAGTAAAGCGTAATGCTATGCATGTATGTAAACTATTCCAGCCGTTACAATGACACGAAATAATCTGTCGTAACTTTGTTGTCTGTGAACTGTTACTGTCAGGCTGACATTGCTGGGCAAAGGTAGTGCCCAAAGACTACTATTAACATACAGTATAGATTGTAATCTAGTGCTAACCGATCTGATTTGACCATTGACCAGAGGTTGTCCGTTGACCTCGTCGTGGTCTACTAGCCGCCGTCGAGCTGTCAAGCATTTATTCTGTAGTGACATTAGCTGATGTTTTGACAACTTTTAGCTATGAAATGTGTATAAAACCTTACAATAATATGCACAGTTATATAGCAGATATGTCATTATTTCTACGCAATTGAATATAAAATATCAGTCTAACAACTATAGATGAAAACTGACGAAGGGAAGGGCTCACTTTCTCTCTTTTGATACTTTGTTAATACTCCACAGACTGTTATTGAGCACCTGTTATTGAAATGCAAAGATTCTACCTGCATCAATATCAACAACAAAGATTTTTTCTTGTTCAGCCACCTGACAGCTGAGCAGCGCCGCGTGACCGACGGCCTGATCCACTTGACGGTGAAGGACAAGGACATGTTCAGCATGAGCAATACGTTCGTGGGAGAAGCGTACCTGCACTTCAGCGAGGTGCCCGACACCCCAGCGCCCATCACCAGTCTGCCGCAGCAGCTGCTGCCTCTATCCAGGCCTTCTACCATTGGTAATATTATTGATTATTAGGAACACAAAATACTGTTATGACTTGCAAATAAATTAATGACTGCACAAGTACTAAACTGTGTCGCAGACTCACCCTAAGAAATATTTTTTATGCTTCACAAAATAAAAAAAATATATAATGTAGTTATGATGTTATTATATTCGCTATTGGGTTTGTGAGGATGTTTTTTATTTAATCTCCGAAAAGCTGAAGGAAATTGAATTATTTTTTTCCGAAAGATAGATTATCTACCAATGATGTCAACGCGTGGCACAGCTAGTAAAACATAAGTGCTATTTTTATATGTACAACTACCTTCCTTTATATGTGATACGTTAACAGTTTTTTCCGTCCAAACAGATGGCGAGGCGATTAAAGCTTTAGAAACCAGACAAGGGGACAAGCAAGCGCGAGAGTTTATCAAGAAACAAAGACAGAAAATGCCCAGCAAACAGTTTTCCGTTTTCTCTCTCGGTTGAAATAAAACTACTTATTCAATGAGTACATGTATACTAGAAGCACAAATAGAAGCTATATGCTGTGTTTAATGTTGACAGATAAGTAATAAGTATCCGGCTTTAGAATTATTTTTGATGCTTGACGTCATGAGATATGTAACTTTATTTAAAAGTAATAAAGCTTAATTTTATTTGTAAGCAATATAGACTGATGTCACGTCCAACTGAATGTGTAAAAGCTGTTACATTCGAATAATATTCGTAGTAATCTTAGATGTCGTGGATTTTTGTACGTTATACTGCCCAGACGATGCAGGTTTAGATGAATAGTCAGCTCATAAATAATATTCATTCATAAATTCACATATTATGACTCGCTAGAGTTGATGTAAAGTTAAATGTCAAATCGTACAGCGCTCCAAGCGTTAGGAAATTGAACTAACTTCTCCATTCATTTTTCGCGTAGCGTAAACTGACTTGGTAGACAGAAGTACAATAAAATCATGTACTCGTCAAATTGCGCTCCTCATATTTAAGAGTCGTTAGGCTTACTACCATAATCGTGTATACTAATATATAAGTAATGGTAACTAGGTCACTAAAAGTGAAATTTTACGTAGTAAATTTCCAGTCTCCAGATTATAAATTTTGTTTAAACTATCTTGAATCTCAAATTGAGAATGTGCTCGTCATTATGGAAATCATGAGGAATGTTTCAACAATAATATAGTGTCATTATTTATAAAAAAGCCAAGATCTCTTGAGTTCTCTGACGAATGTGAGAATTGTTTCTGTTCAACCGTCGTATTCGTATAGTGATGCGTGTTATGCTTACATTTGGTGTAAGTATTTGTAAATAAGAATAATATCGATGCTGGTGCATTGTATACTTTTTATATGATGAATGTTGAAAATTATTTAGAATACTAGCCCTTATTCTGTGATAAAGAGAAGTGCCTTATTTTTATTTATTGTCTTAATCTTCCTATATCCTGTGTTCGTTCAGCATAATTCCTTAATAATTTTCCGTTTTATATATGTATTTACTTTTTTCTTTGTTATAATAAAAAAAGCCTTATACCTAAAATTAGTTTTATATCAAAGTATGCGAATGCATGATATTTATTTTATCAAAATAAAAGCTTCAAAATATAAGTGTATGAAGATGTTTCATTTGTTTTTGTTTCGAAAAAGGGTGTGATATTTTTTTCCTTATCCATCGGTTTCGAGATCGAAACTTAACTTAAACTTACCCTGGCAGTAACATGAGTGACAAGAGCTAGAGAGGGGAGAGGCAGAATGCAACGAGATATTTCCGTTCAAAATCAGAGACTAGACTGCTAGACGACCGTCTACTTGCAGAAGATCGCAAGCAGATGGCAGTGCTGTGTTATGTCCCTGTGGTGACAAAAGTTGATCGCTGTTCTTAGCATTTGCTTTCAAACAAGGTCGATAGTGCGAATATACGAAGCAAAAGAGACATCCTTAAAGCGGTTGTGAAGTCATCTCTTTCTTTCTGTCGAATACTGATTCGACATTCGTCTTTAACCCAAGAAAGTAGTATCCATACATTTGTTTTGTTATCTAGTCCCACCGAGCGATAGTACTAGAGAAACAAGCAACTCTTGTCCATTGTTCTTTGTGTCCATGACAACGGAGAAAATAGCGTAGTGACAGTCGGACAGACGCAAGTTATTTTAGGGAGGGAATGGACGGATCAGCCAGTTCCCGAGACAATTCCATTAAGCCAGCGCTGAAATTATTTGAATAATACCAGTACCAGCTCCCTAGATCGCGACGATCTCAGCCGCGTCTCGAACCCTGTTTGCTCAGCACCTGAGAAGTGCTTGGCTGAAGTCTTAGAAGTCTTTACGTCTTGCCATTGTTCGGACAAGTAAAAGTTTTCAGAACGTTAGAGGAGATTTTAGGTGACTTTTACAGAACTCTCAGTAGCCCCCGTCAACATGATTTGGTGGGTGACTGGCTATCCATAGTAAATAGTATCACCTGACTTATAAATCAACGAAAGCTTTATTTGGTTACAAAGATTGAGATGAAGACGATGGCAAATTTCGCGAAACCAAACATCGGTAACAATTGTTACAGTATACATTGTAATCTTTGGTAACAATACGGGAGATTGTTATAAAGTCAGGTATTTCCGGGTGATAAAAACAGAATTTTGAACTCTATCGTACCCGCTTATCTTTATATATATAATTCTTCTGTGAGTGTGTATGTCACTGAACTTCTCCCAAACGACTGGACCGATTTTGATGAAATTTTTTGTGTGTGTTCAAGGGGATCTGGGAATGGTTTAGATTCACAATTGGACGCGATAGGTGGCGCCACCATCGTATTTTTTCACCCGAGCGAAGCTGGGCGGGACAACTATACTAGTGTTATATAAAACAGTCACGCAATCTCATTAGACACTGAGAAAATAATCTTTCAGACTTGACTCTCCCGGTAGAATATCATCATGTAATACGCAAGTTGATTGATTCACGTTGGAGAGTAGGTAATTATTTTAAAGATGTTCCGATCACTAATAATTATTTTATAGTTCGTTTAATACTAAGACACCGATTCTAAATGTTATTAAAATTAGGTGGACGAAGTGAAAGAGGTATGCAAGTCTAGAGAGAACTGGCGCTCTATTCCCTCTGCCTACCCCGCTAGGGACTCGGCGTGATGATATGTATATGTATGTAAAATTTGGTACCAACATTTGTCTGTAGCACATAATATCTCAAAAGCAGTCCTTATGTCTTGTTAGCAACAACCCCACTGTACTACTGGTAAGTATGGAGATTATCTTAGTTGTTGAATGATCCTTCTTATTTTTTCTGAGGTGAGTAATGTACACCAAATTGGCGAACATGTATGAAGAGACTAACAGATGAGGATGAAGCGAAAGAGAGAAGCGAAGAAGAAAGGGCTCCCACACATAAACACGATACGACGTCGCGTCGTACAACGATGCGGCGTCGTTTCACGATACGACGTCGTGACGTTAGAAACTCACGATGCAATCCTGCGCAGTTGTTATTCAAAATTCAAACTTCAATAACATCCGTCATCTTTGAATTTTGAATAACAACTGCGCAGGATTGCATCGTGAGTTTCTAACGTCACGACGTCGTATCGTGAAACGACGCCGCATCGTTGTACGACGCGACGTCGTATCGTGTTTATGTGTGGGAGCCCAAAAGAATATGAAAAACCTATTGCGATTATATATTTTAAATAAAATAGACTTGTAAAATGGGTAACGTGTTTTGTTTATAGCAAATTAATTATGACGGAGGCTCCCGGTAGCGTGCGGTCATGCGGTGCTAGGTAGGTACCGTCTGCCTACACGTTATTGCTTCATGTATGTAAAGTAATAATGTACCATCATGACCTACTATTCTGTATGACTCCATTGTATCAGCCTGACGTCTTATCTTACCGAATTTCACCATCCTAGTCCAGGTCTTTATTTCATACATAGATCGCACTATAATTTCGTTTTTAACTGTTTTTAAGCACTGAATATTTTATTCGTATCTGATGAACTTTGCAAGATTGCAATCCCAGGTATTCCACCTTAAACTTAAAATGTCTAAGACTCGTCGTTGTCTGCTGCTGTTATGTTATATTTTTTAACACATTATAAGTGGGAAAGAACACCGTTTATATTAGTCAATATGCGTCGTGGCCGAGTGTATCTTGCGAAGATCCTTTTTCGGTAAGGATTAAATTTCAAATGATTAAATGCAGACATTCAACTGATAATTCGTATCATACAGACGTCGAATCCTACCGGGTACCCGGTAACCTACGTCAATGTCTTTATGCATCCTCCATCATTTCAAACTGTCGTATATGTCATTCAATATTAAAACTAAATTAATTAAAGCGACTGAGCACAAAAGGCGAATGAATCGTGACGGCCGGTGGTGGAAACGCGGCTCGAAACGAAGCATCTCTCCGAACGGCGGCGGTGCCTTTCATGTGCCTCCCCTCGCTTTGATCGTACCGCGCCGGCAATCCGCCTGACTACTTATCGGCTCAGATTTATTGTGATTCGGAGGCTGCGGGCCGCGGGAAGTCGCGCACTCGCCACTAGCAAGCCGATCGTACCTTCCCTCTCCGCTCACGTTGCTGCGTGTGTAGATTATGGGGATAACCATAAACAAAAGTTTTAATAAAACCCATGGAAAACGTACATCCAACAATGTACGACATATGTACTGATAACTCTGGACTAATATGGACTGATCAACTACTGGTCTTTTATTGTTTCAGTAGAAACCAATATTTCAAAGAAAGCCAAAGTTATTCCGATTAGTTCTTTTAATTACAAATACGAAGAAGGACAAGGATGAGAGACGTTAGATCTACATTGTAGAGTTATCATACGAATGTACCTAATAAAGAAGCAAAGGAAGAACACCTCACAAACGCTTAGATAATTTTGAATTGTTAAATTAAGGATGGCAACGTTCAAAGTACTCAAGTCTTGAGTTTTACTTTTAACATCTCTCCGCTTTTAAGTCAGAATCGGCGACTATTTACGAAGGGACTAATGAATGTGCAACAAGCGAAAGAGGTGTGAAGTTACCACAATATAAATTGTATATATACGTGGTCCTACTCGGTGGTAAATAAAATAAAATAATTGTTTGAATTCCGGCATCGAATGTACATATGAAGCGTCAACGAATAAGCACACGTTTTTTACTTCTATCAGTGCGGACCCCGGTAGCTGTTCGACGGCTACTGTAAAAAGTATCTACCATTATGTCTTATATCCAAGCAAGGTGACTAGCAATTTACTACTTGTAGCTATTGTTCATTTCTTACAATGTAGCTACCATGAACAAGCTAACCCATACAACCAAATTGCTAGCACTTGAGCTTGCTCTCGCCTGCTTCCATTAATATCATGTTTTAGACTTAACTATTAAGTATAAGTACACTTAATGATTTATTGTACCATGAGTACAATATATTATATTATAGTACCTTATTATTGTATCGTAACTACAAAGAATATTAACGTTTGTATCCAGTATGAAGGTACCTTATTCTGTTTTGTTAAAATTATTAAATTCCTACGAGGAGGTTACTAGGAATTGTATTGAAATTATATTAATGCTATAATCATAAGAATAATAATTTGCACGAAGCGAAAGTTAGTATGTAAGTATAAAGACAACTGGTGCTGTACTCACTGCCTGCCCTGTGATGGACTCGGCGCGATATATGCGGATGCAAAATTGATTTTAAATAGTCGATTCATTATCATTTACAAGTGATTGGAAGTCAGTGGCTATAGATGACTTTTTGTATAAAAGCCCCATATGCAGGTATCTAATAATAATAATAAAATCACATAAAGTAAACTCGTAAACCAAAATTGTTGCACGAAAATTTATCAAACATTCATTTTACGGCACGTAATAATTTAATAATCAGCGATTTAACGACCACATTGGATGAAAAAATATTATATATGTTCATTGTTATGGAAAATGGGCTGTATAATGGTCTTTTATATTAAAAAGCTCTTTCAAAGAGGCCGTCCCGCTAAGTCTTTAATGGGATTGAATAATAAGCCATAAAGGTTTTGAATGGTATAAATGGTTTATTCTTTTCTCCTCGTTTGTTAGTGGCGCGCACTCTTTCAGGTGGCTTGATTTACTATCGCGATGGCTAGATGGTGATCAGGAGTCGATAAAATAAGTTTAATGAGGCTGGCTCGTATATCAGAGTCGGCATCGTAAAGGTGGGTACCAATTGTCAAAGGGCTCAATGTGGCGGCATGGCTTTATGATGGCATTTTTACAAGCAGGTATAAGCTTTGAACGCACGTCGTGCCGCCTGCCAATTATATTCTACTTAACTCCAGTAACCAGCCACGCTACACTTACGTCAAGGATAATTCCGTCTTTAAGCTACTACTAAATATGATACAAGCATAACACAACCCGAAAAGAACTTCCAAAATGATTACACTGGGAAATTGATCTCAAAGTGTGTTAACATTGTGTAAGCTGGGTAAGAAAAAGTTGAATTTCCTAGTACATAGTACCTACAAAAAACGTATTGAATAGTTTCAAAAATAAGTTTAAGAAGTCCTCATCATAACGTCATTCCGAGTTCCTCAGGCGGCACCTTCCTCCTCTCTTATAAATAAAAATATCAGATTTAATACGCAGAGAAAACAGTAGAACAATCCTTTATACCTTGACTCGGTACAACCGTTTAATGCACTTTATTAAAAACAGCTATTTTGTAACGATTTAAAATAACAATTTGTTTTCAACGATGTTTATTTACGATTATTCGACGGTCTCTTGCTTCTTGTTGCTTTTCTACATAGACACCGTTGAATTTTGTTCGTTAAAATGGAAAGATGGTAATACTAGTCCTATTTTAATACTACAAGAATGGCAAACAAGTATAGGATCCGCTTGATGGTAAGTGGTTAACTATACGCAGGTAACCTTACAACAGGAACTGCAACATAGCGAGAAATATTGCCATTTATCTGCTTGCTTCTGTAAGGTTGAGTTGCTCTTACACCATTTTGAGTTGAATGATTTTCTTCAAAACATCATGTATATAATGCTTCCACCAGATGTGAAAAGCTGTGGTCAAGAGGTATTATGATAATTGGTCATAAACTTAACGCCTTCCCACAAGGGTCCGGGAAGGGCAAACAGAAGTGTATGGTAGTACACACACACCCACTTTCCCCCCTGGCATATATTTTAGGTGCCAACGTGAAAGATGGCGAGTCCATCGCCGTTACTCAAGCGTAGAATAATTAGTGAAACAAAGTTTTTTTGATAACACACTTGGAGGAGATAATAATTTGACCAAAATACTGGCCGAAGATACTCATGCAAAAATATCAGTCCATTAACGAAATCGTGGTTTGCTTTTAACACATACTTATTGGTACAAAAAACGATCATGGGCAAATAGGTGGTGCTTCAGTACACAGTTCAGGCGATAATGAACAAAGTGAAAAAAAAAGCGCAAAATGTTGTTTGAGTCGATGAGCATTTGTATTGTCCATGGCTAATCAGCATAGGAGGCGGTGGTGGAGCAGGACGGGCGGGTGTCCTGAGGGCGGTCGCTTTGTTTGATCTGAAGCCGTTGACAGGTGGAGGGTGAATTGCGGGGAGGGGCGGCAGCCGGCGCGGCGCCCGCGCAGCTCGCGTGGCCCTCTCGCTTGAGTCACGCGCGCCTCGTAATGCTTGCATAATAATAATGACGGATGCCGATCGCGCGGCGGCTCTTTTGATCTGCGTACGTTTGATCTCGCCGCCGGAGCCGGTCTTGCCGCCCCTGCCGCACAAACGAGCCGCCCGCTCACCTTTATTCGGTCTGACACCGCGCGGCGAGCCGTTGGGCCCTTCGCCCTCGCTCTAAATAGAGGCTTTATTTTGTAAACAGCGGGAGCGCTACCGTACTGCGCGCCGGGCCGGTGGAGCGAGGCAGCGGCCAGCCAGTGCAGTGCGCGCGCCCGCCAGTATGGGGTGTGCGGATAGGGGTCCGCGCAACGCCTGTGCCTGCGCACCATGAGCTCGCGTGCCCGCGGCCTAAGCTGCCGCTGCATCACCAACTGGATCACGTGGACTCTCTGTGTACGCATTGTTTTGTTCTGTTTTGGTGGCTGTTACTCATTATCTTAATGTTATGCCGTTGATCGTAGGTAGTGCTCCTCTCTTCAGTAATTCCATCGTGAATAGACCTTATTGTCACCATTAAAGATTATTGGTAATCGCATTTATTATAGATATTTCCCATAACTACTGTTAAATTATAAAAAAAGGCCTTTGGAAATAATTTTAAGTTATCAACTTAATTTTCAAAGATATTGCAAAGCAATACATATCGCAATTCGCAAAAGTGTACTGCCATGTTTTATCAGTCGATTCACTCCGTAATTTAATGTTTTCAATTAAAAAGATATACTAAAATTCTTATATCTTACATATACAATTTGCGATCAATAAACCTGAAAGTAGGTAAAGAGGAGAGAAAGGTAACTTGTTCGACATTTGGACTTAACATTAAATAATCAATCTTTCACAAATATTTGGACTATCATAATACGCCCTACGTTTTCTTTACTAACCTACGTTTTCATTGGTACAGTTTCTGTTTGTAGAATTTTGTGAGATTATTAGTACTTTCTGAGAAGGAGATCAGACCAGATGGCATTCATTGACAAGCAAGACACATTCTCACGATCGCTAGTCGCAGTCCTTCTCGTGCGCTAGAACGTACATCTAATTGTTTTGACAATGTGCCAGGTCTGTATTTTTGTCCGGCAAAGCTTATGTCAAGCTATTTAACCTTATCATGTTATCGCCCTTTTGACATACAAATAAAACACGCCGATAAATTACCGATATTTGTTGTGTGAGAGCTGCCGCGGCTAGCCAGACATGCGCGCTGCAAAATTGTTTTTTGCAAGCAACGTCCCTTGTAGGGTTGACCTTTTGTCGCTACTAACTATAGGAATACTAATATATATGACAAATATAGTACGAAATATGTCAGAGTACTGAACTTGGTAGATTTTACATAACGTTTAGTTTTGTTTTCCAGACCTCCAAGAGATATAATAAGTAAGGAAATTGTAAACCCCTTTAAATAAGGTTTTGTCCGGTTCTTGCTCTAATAGCACATTTTCATTTAGTATCCACTAATATTATAAATGATATTCAATCACGCCAGAACGTCAGATCGGATAGGCGGATCGGATTTATACATGTTTTATTCTAGAAAAAAAATACCAAAGAATCAAATTCTACGCCCACAATACCGCAGGACATGCTAGTTTCTGTATAAATTGATGTAATACCACTAACCAACTTGTTTATTGAGAAACTGCAATAACTATGTAAACTCGCTGTATATTGAATAGAGTACTTGCGTATTTACAATGCCATTTAGCACCAATAGCATCGATGCCCTGATTTTTAAATAGTTACTATAAGTACTAATAGTAATTTACAACAACTTACATAATTAACCCCAAGCTTTTTACAAATTAAAATTACAAACAAGCCGTTCGAGCAGTTGCCTGTGAGCAAGCACCTTGCCTGCCTGCCTGCTACACAAAGATCGCAAGTTCGAATCCCGACTGTACCAATGAGTTTTTCTGAACTTAAGGACAGTGATTAGTCACACCACGAGCGTTACGGTGAAGGAAAACATCGAGAGGAGACCTGCATACTTCTGAGAAGCAATTCAAAGGCGTATGTATAGTCTTGCTTGAGTAACGGCGATGGACTCGCCACCTGTCACGTTGGCACCTAAAATATATCTTTGCGAGACCAAAAGGCCTTAAGATAGGAATTTCTTAAATGCTATTGAACACCACTAAGATCCACTCTATTCGGAGCTTGGATCTCGACTCAGGGCGTTGCTGATTTGTGATCTAGGGGAACTGAGCTGGAATGGAAAAGTACAAAGTTGAGATTATTGTTATCGCCATAGCTTTCCATATTCCACCATTCCTTCGCTGTTTGTTAGATCCATTCAGTAGGCTACTGCTTGCACTTCACAGTTTCACGACTCATTAATTGGGATAATTGGCTGCTTATTCATCGGTAGACAGCTGACCCTCTCATAGATATCTGTAACGGTTCCAAAGTAACATGCACCTACGTTGGCAGTACCGGAATAAGTCAGCGCTGGGCCTGTAGTAAATTCAATAATATCCCTTGGATAGCTTTAATTTATCAAGTTTTCAGTGGTAAATAAAATAAAAAAAACAACTTTTTACTGTGCGCGGGGATCTTAGCATTTACTACTCTTGATACGTGACTGCAACTCTAAACACTCTGCCACTATAAATTGATTTGTCGTTTCATGAATTAACTTGTAGAAAAATGTAGTCTCTGCTCAGAACATTTTGTAATGTAGTCATTGTACCCGATGTTAATAAGCAATCATTATGATCCCATACCAGCATTATTCTTGGAAGTAATTATGGAATTGAAAGAATTACTTATTGAATATTAGCGGTTTCACCAGCGGTAAATTTGATTAAACGTTTTATACATTATGATTATCATCCCCTCTCTTTTCCTCCTCTCCTCTCTCCCCATCTCCTTTCTCCTCTCTGCTTTTCAGCCCGATGATATATACTGTAGCCTTCCGCAATATACGGGCTATCTAATAAATTTCAAATTGGACTAGAAGTTCCCGAGATATGTTATAAAAGGAACAGAGTTTGCTTTGCAGTGAACCAAACAAACACGTTCTAAAATATGATATATTACATTAATTGTTTGTTTGGTTCACTGCACACTCCAACTCACTAGCTTTGCTTCTTTAAAATATCTGTATATGCACCCAAAATTTCACAAATTTGTTGGCACCCAAGTTCTCCAAGAACACAAATGTGTTAGGTAGTACTGAAGTCTTTAGACATTGTAATAACTACAATGTAAACTTGACGCACCAAACTTTTATATTGAGAATTTATATTTCGCAGTTTTCGTTTCATTGCTATTTATCGTTATGCATCAAGCAGATTTTGTTAGTTAACTTAATAAATGCAACTTTGCAATTGTAGTATGCTATTGATCCCGAGCTTGGTGATGCACTTTACCATATAATCTGTGCTACAATTTTTTGCTTGTCAGTCTTATTTAACTTAAGCAGGCAATCTGGCGCAAAAAAAAACAGGCAAAAGACGATATGATATTTTTCTCTTTCTCATTGATGATGGAATTCATTGTGACTTAAGTGCTACTAAATCAGAAGGGTCTAGTTTGATTCTCCTATATATAATAAAAGGATTTTGAGTGCAATATTGGCAGGAATTAGGTTTATTTGCTTCAGTTCGTTTTAGCTGCGCTGCTATCTGTTGTATGCCAGTGAAGCTAACTTTGGAAGCAAGCCCGAGTTATATGCTAATTTAGAAACCTTTATTTAGAAATTCCAATTCTATTCCTACTTATTTTACTTTTCAGGCCATGCTAACCATTACGGCCGAGAGCGCGACTCATCCCGACAGCCTCAAGTTGGTATGGCTGTCAAATAGTTCGCTCACTTGCAACGATGGAACCCCAGCTGGGTAAGTTAACGATATGCCATACTTTTGAGTCATTGAGTCATTATCAGAAAACCCCTTTTGGGGATTTGTACAAACTGAACACCATATATAATGCTAACGTGTGTTCTATGGGCATGTTTGTCTATATTGGAAATCGGTAAGGTAGGATATAATGTCATTAGCTATTTGTACAAAATGTCTAAATCATGTTTTGTAGGTAAATTTTGTCAAAATGTTTTAATTTTTCCCATTTCATCCCTGATTAGGCTAAGTGTAACTATTTATGAACTTATATAGGTTATCTACCACCAGCTCGAAAGCACTAAGAGAACAAGCCGATATGAAGAAGAGTTTTAAGTTAATTATTGCTGTGCTGGTTGCTTGGTTAGTTGGACGTTTCGTAGTCACGTTCAGAAAATTTTATTAATTATATTTTTGTTTACCCTAGCGCTATTAAGTTAAATGTCCTGATTGTTGTAACGACCTGTATAAATAACTTACCTATTTCGTCAAGGTTTTTGGTCCGTTAAGAGTATTTTGTTTGTCGGAAGTTTATTAAGACTATTTTGCGTCACTGCGATTTTTTTCGACAGGGCTCTTTGATCTAACAGATAAAGCGTTTAGGTAGGTAGCTTCGCTATTTGAAGTACGCACATCCGCCCGAGCATCATGTTACTCAAGATGTAACGTAAGATTTGTGAGAAATTAGCATGTTATTCGTTTTATATTCTTGTCATTAATGGAAGTGGTAACAGAATAAGTGGTACCTTATTTTTGTAATTGTACTATCAGCCCCTGTGTTTAAACAATAAGTACAATACCATTGTATTTTTTAGGTATTATTTCCGTCGCGGCACAAATAACAACCACTGGGTGGTATACCTCGAAGGTGGTGGATACTGCTGGGATGCAGGGTCATGCGGCGCGCGCTGGCGCCGGAGGCCCGCGCTTATGTCCTCGACTCGTTGGCCGCGAGCCCGCCGTGCGCCAGCGCTGCTATCGGCCGACCCCGCAGCCAATCCACTATGGCACGCCTCCACACACGTGTTGCTACCTTACTGCTCCAGTGACATGTGGGTCGGCACCCGGACCCACGCCCACAATACAGTTGGCTTTGCTTTTACCGGACGTCTCATAGTTCGCGCTGTCCTTACTGAGCTGCTACGCGCCGGTCTTTCGGGTCGCCTTCTGCTCGTCGGCTCCAGTGCCGGCGGGGCAGGTGTCATGCTTCATGCAGATGCAGTTCGCCGAGCCTTGCGCACACACGGCGTTCACGTAGCGGCTGTTGCCGACTCGGGCTGGTTCCTCGACCGAGCCTCGCTGGCCAGGCGCACCCCGGCCGCTACAGTGGCACGGCTCGGTCACTCTCTGTGGCGGGGTAGCCCACCATCATCATGTGTTCGAGAACATTTTGCCGAGCCTTGGCTTTGCTACTTCGGGTACCGCCTGTACCCACATATTCGAACGCCTTTGTTCGTATTCCAATACCTGTTCGATTCGGCGCAGCTGGCAGCCGAAGGCGTGCGTGCGCCGCGAACACGCGTGCAGTGGGATGCGGTGCACGCGACAGGAGCGGCACTACGTGCGAGCTTGGGTACAGTTCGTGCTGCGTTCGCTCCAGCTTGCCTGGCGCATGGGGCGCTAGCACGTCCTGAGTGGCTCGCAATCAACGTGTCGGGAGTGTCACTGCCGCAGGCGTTAAGGTGCTGGGAGCGAAGGTTGGGCCACGGTGTGGCGAGAGGAGTGCGGGCTGGTTGCGCCCCGCGCCGCCTGGTTGAGCGCTGCACGTGGCCGCAGTGTAATGGATCGTGTCCACGACTACGTGACCCACGCACGGGAGAGGAGGTGGCGTTAGCTACGCTGCTGCAGAGCTTCGGGCTGGACGTGAATGGTGCCGCAGCTGCCATGGGGCTGGACGCGCGCGCTCTTTCACGCATGAGCCGCGCCGAGCTTCTACCTCTGCTGGCTCCTCATACGTGACCCTCCCAAAATGGACTACTTTTGTGCTATGGCACAGTGAATCTACCTCGTTTTTGTTGCACAAGTACAATTTATTATTTGTAATATTAAGATTATTATTTATTATTTGCCAACCCCTTCGTGTTTACTTTATTTATGATAAGTAAAGGGCTTTGGTACCGTCACACAATTTACTATGTAAATATATAATAATAAATATATAATGTTTTATTTACTTTATAAAATGGAAAATTCAGACATTCATATAATATACTAAGCTATGATTGTCAAATAAAAACATTAGGCTTTGGCACATGTTTATTTTAGGTATAAAATTTCGATTCTTTTAAAGAATCGATAGACTAGCTTGCCTTTTGTGTATAATTTATAAACAACAAAAATTTCATTTTGTGACATCCATATAGAAGTTGGGTCTCATCATAAAAACATTTTGTTTTGATCAACACTCTTAGCTTAGATTTGTAACTTAGTTGTATTGGCTTGGTAGCAAAAAACAGGTAGACACCTGGGGGTAAGACGCAATGTGCGTCGTCGAGGGGGCCAGAGCATTTGGGTCTTTCGGTTGGGGAGTAAAGGGCCCCGGCTTCTGTGCAGCCCTGTGATGTGTAAGCCGCCCTTACGGTATCGTCGGAGGTGACGTCATAACCGTGACGCGCGCTCCACGCTCAGAGCTATCGAGAGGTCCACTACGTCGTTGCCAAGGAAGAAGTCCGTTGAGACAATGTTAGCTTGATTCCGCCAGCGTGTGGCTAGTCGAGCAGTCACGTTGCGTGCGACAGCATCTGCATTGTCACGCAAGGTGCCTCGCAGGAAAAGGATATCTAGGACAGTAGGCGTGGTCTGCGCCATAGCTGAATGCAGGGGAGATCGCGCATGAGGCTGTGGCGACGAAGCGATCGCCTGGTCTAAGTACTGGAAGAGTTGATTAGGGTCGTTTGTATTCGCCCATAAGTGAGGAAGGATCGGCCACAACCAATTGTTTTCTGAAACAAAGTCATATTCTAAAACGAAAATCCTCCAGGTCCAAACAAGTTAGCTCTGTAAATTTTGAGCTTGTTTGCTAGATTTTTGTATTTAACAACGTTTTTACCTACGTTTAGGCTCTTCTTAACCAACTTATTGGCCAACAAGAACACATCTATAGTGATAGTAAGGATGTTCTATGTGTTACTCGCAATACCAGACTATTTACAAGGCGAGTCAGTAAAAGATAAATAAGGATATGCTAGGGAAATTCTCACCAGATACAATTGCGTTATCCACGTAACTGAACAATAGCCTTTTGTTAGCATTAATTATGGACTGTACAGTAGGCCCCCTAGTGCCCACCCCAGTGGAAAAGTCCGATGCTGGGGCTAGGTGCGGGCCCAGTTCTCTCTGCACAAGCTCTAGTAGACCGGCATGAACGCTTCGTATAGGTGTGCCATCTTGCTCGTAGAATCCCATTGGGAAATGGTGCGCATCTAGGAATATTACCTGGAAGTTGTGAACTTTTTGGATCATAAACAGTACTAACATGTACGTAATTATGTAAATTGTACTCGAGACCAGCGAGCATTCTTAGCGAGACTGATGAATGTGGATAGAGCAAAAGAGATCTGTAAGTATAGAGCGAACTGGCGTTCTACTCTTGTTGCTTAATCCGTGAGGTAAATGTGATAATATGTATGTATATACTAACATTCCTTAAGTTCAGTATTTCAAAGAACGAGCGACGGCCGCCTGGTCTAGTGGTTAGAGCTCCTGACTGCGAAACTTGAGGTCGCGGGTTCGAATCCCGCTGAGGGCAAATATTTGTGTCATGAACACGAGTATTTGTACCTTAGTCTTGGATGTCCTATGTATTAATGTATATATCTATCTATATAAGTAAATATATCGTTGTCTAGTTACCGTAACACAAGCTTTGCTAGGACTAGGTAAATTTGTGTGGAATTAATAAAAGTGACGAAAGAGAAGAAAAGAGAGAGAGTATCTAATGATTTTAATAATAGATATGCTATACGAGCAAGTTGGTGAAATGGTGGTTACAATCATCTTATGCTACATGTTGATGAGTTTAAAAACTTACTTCGTTAGTACTATCTAGGAATGCTCTTATCTCCCTCAAAAGAGGAACTAGTGGACGGACTCTTATTAAGTTGTGGTTCAGCCAATACCTGTAAAGGTTTATACAATACAATTTTGAGGCGTATTTATATCGACTGGAAAACAGGATTCTATGATGATAAAATCCCTCTCAACTTTCCATAATTCAGTTTGGGCCAAGGCACTTAAGGCGGTCCTCGAATTATAGATGTTCAGTTTTTTGAGAAAATCGTCTGACCCGTACCTGTACCCATAAGAAAACCTATTCCAGACATATTAAGTATCAAATTTTATATTTGCTATTCAAATCAAACGATTTTACATAATGCTGGTCTCATAATAAAGACTAATCGAAGTCACTACTGGAATTCTTCTGTGACTTGGAGAATAACGATAAAGTTCTAAGAGTAAGGTACGTTCACTTACCTACCGCAATAAATATTTTATAGTACATTAGGCTAAGTAGACTTAGCTATTGAATTTTAAAACCTCGAACCATTGTATCAAAGTCACTTTGACATCAATGATGTGATTTGACATAATATTTTTTTTAACATTAAAAATCTCCTAATCCATACCTCATAAATTTAGATTGAAAACGAAGCATCGAACGTTGACTTAAATTTTAGAGTTAGTCGGCCTAGCTGATCTGTCTACGAATCTACAAACGGGTTTTATCCGCTATGACGGCAGATATATAAAGTGATAAAAAATATTGATATTAATATAAACTTACAATACATTTGAAAAAAATAGTGTATTAAAATGGACTAGCTGTCCATTTTAATACACTTTTTTTAGGCGTAATAATAGCCTGTGCCAAACACTTCTTTGTATTTATGTTTACCTCCATATATCAATTGGATTTGGCTTGTTTGCACTCAAATTGACCTAGACCCAGGTCAATTTGAGTGAAATTGTCCCAAGATATTTGTTTAACTTACTCTATAATTATTTATTAGCGACCTAATGGCAAGTCAATCGAGACGGCTTGTTTGTCCAAGTGTAATGTGCTCGTTTCGTGTTAGGAACTAAAAATTTATTACAATTATATTACAATTATATTATATAATTATATATATATATTACAATTGCGATGCAACATTTATGCAACATTTTCGCGTCATTACGTAAATACTTTCAAATGTTTTGTTATCTGACTTATTGTGCAATATGTGTATATTCTTTAGCTAATTGGTCTTTTGGTTCTCTCTGATTTTTGAGTCTTAGACTTTGTTGCTATAAAAAATAGTAAATTTTGTCTTCATCCATCATATATACATTGTTAGTGTACCTCAAACATTCGACGGTTAAAATTGTATGTTCGAGTTATTAAGTAATGGCGAAGAATAACACTTAGGAAGCAATTAAAATACGTAATTACTGTATCAGGTCTCAGAGAATACGACAGGTTCGGAATCATTCAAAAAGTCGTCATCATTACACCTCGTTCTACCTTTTCGGGAACCCATGGTGATAGTTGTGGAGATGTTAATATAACAAGTTTTATTCTTTATGGTACCTGTCTTCCTCTCTCTGATAAAAGTCGTAGTAGGCAACCCGGAAGTCAAAATATCTGATGCCGTGGACGAGCTGAGCCCAGATGGAGCGGTCCTGGCACAGCACGAATGTGTCTCGCGCTAAGCTGCTGACCTCGGTGTTGAACCGCCAAGCGCCCGCGTTATGCGTTCCTGGTATCGCCAGCTCACCAATACGAAGCCCATTGATTTTCGCTCTGGAATGTACTTTGAAATTATATAAATTTACTACTTGAAATGCGATCTTGTTGAACCTAAGTACCTACAGTGGGTAATTACACCTTAAACTTTACGGGAAGTAAAATATTGAAGAGCAACCTGTTTAAGTTTGAGAAGAAATTCAAAAACATATGCTTATTCGTGCCGTTAAGCGGTGACACCATCTGTCACGTTGACACTTAAATCAGGAAAATCATTTAACATGTAATAACCAACATTATAATCTCTTTGAAACCAGCGTATTTTGATTACCGATTAATTTATAACATATCGCCAAAGGTAACAAAAGTTGGCGTAACAGAACGAGATGCTACAGGAGTCTAATCAGAAAAGTTGGCGAACTCTACCCTCGTACAAAACACGTACCTATAGTTGGAAGCCGAGCTAGTAATGATATTATTCCGGTATCGTATACTTTAAGGCATACATCTTGCGCAAAACCTTTTGCTTTTACTTTCCTTGCACAAAAACATTTACTATATTTGTGCTTAGTTAAAATATGTTAAGATATGGCCGTTTAGTGTCTTTACTAAATGTATTTGAGGATCAGTCCCAGTATTGGGTAGAATTTGTAAAAACTTATATATCTAGTGTAAGTTAGTACTTATCTATAAAGATAGATCTAGTAAAGCATACATTATATAAGTATTTTGCGGAAAATAAATTAATCTCACGAGTAGGTATTTAACTTACATTATTTCGTAATTTTACCGTGAAAATAATGGTATGTATATATTTTTTCCTGCTAATATTATAATTGCGAATGTTTGTGGGGCTATTTTTACCTATTTCACGCTAAAATTACTGAAGTAGGTTTATATTTTGTCTGTTTTAAAACCTATCATAATTGTTTTTATTTATCTCTACGTACCCAAAGGTTGACAGATAGAGCGGTTAATTTGCAGGAAGTTTTAAACAAAGCAAAAATTGTATGATTATTATTTGAACTTACGCATTGTCTTCCATCCAAGTTGGCTGTATCTTCAAACAGTTGAAGGATTGTATCTGATCATCTCCGGCGCCCGTCCAAGGCCACAGACAATGAGGGCCTTTCAGACCAGCTCCGTGCTCCCAGCCAGCAGGCAGTCTCCCCTCACCAAGGGATATATTGGTGATTATGTATCCATCTTCTGAATTTATTGGGTAAACCGCAAGCGCGTTGTTCCAAGAAGACGGCCGTTCGTCGAATAGGCCTATCTGTAAAAGTATCAATTAATTGATTAACTAATAAGCCGTGGTGGCTGAGTGGTTCGATTAGTGGTTCGATAACTGCAAGGCAGCGGCTACAAGTTCGAATCCCGACTTTGACAACGTGCTGTTATGAACTTAAGTAGGTTATGTGTATGAATCTCACATCGAGCTTTGCGGTAAAGCAAAACCTCGATAGGAAAGAGCTTTTATTAAAGAAGTCGTATGCGTAGTTGTGCTTGAGGACCGGCGTCCTCGTATTTGCCATCTCTTAGTCTGCCTATAAACCTTCGGATGAAATAGGATGTTATGATACCTCTGCTTATCCATCATCATCACACGAGAACAGAGACATTCAACAGAACAGAGAGCTTGAATTAGAGTGATAAAAAGCGAGCTATATATAAATATGTCAACCTACAAACTAATATAAATATGGCGACCTTATATTATATTTTTATCAGAAACAATGATCACCGAGTGTCTTGATTTATCAGTATTAATTTACTCGTAGTCGTCGTTTGATTTTATACAATAGTTCTAATATGTCTTCGCTATTTGCTACGTAACAAAGCGTGATGCAGGAGTGAGCGTATTTCCTGAATTTACGCAGCTTGCACGCAATGATTATATATAATGACCACAAATCGTCAGACGATGGCACGTTACCGAGACTTCCACTAATATTACATTTCATAATTGTTTACCAAGGAGTACAATCAATGGTGAGGCAAATCAAAGAGGCGACGTGCTGATTAGCGGTCGAGCGTTGAGTGTCATGTATGAATGGCGAATGTGCAAGTAATGATTGCAAATTCTTTAGCGGCTCTTCGACTGGTCTTAATATAGACAAGTAAGAACATATGTAGCAATATTTTAAAATATTTATTTATTTATTTAAAAACTTCCTGCAATAACAATTGCACAGGCGGACTTAATGCCGTAGGCATTCTCTACGAGTCAACCTTTGGGTGATGCAGAGAAAAGTAAGGCAGGCTTTAGAAGAGATAAACACGGGAAATATTAACATGACTTAATCTATATAACTATATACTAATCAATATGATATCATGAATGATTATCTTAATATATATATTTCTTGTGTGCGTGTGTATGTGACTGAACTCCTCCTAAGCGGCTGGACCGATTTTAATGAAATTTTCTGTGTGTCTTCAGATGGATTTGAGAATGGTTTAGATTCACAATTGGACCCGATAGGTGGCGCTGTGATCGTGTTTTAGGGCATTTACTTTTTTCACCTAAGCGAAGCTGGGCGGGACCGCTAGTATATATATATATATATAAATATTTGAATATAAACATACATATATTATTATTACATATATAAATATATATTATATATAATAATATAAAAGTATTAAATAAATACTAAGCTACCAATAAATAATACATGTAATATATACATACATAAAAATTAATATCATCTCAGAATCTGCATTGCGGAGGTAATACTGCTTGACTTTGGCCTTAAAAGCATCCCGGCTGTTGGACATCCTGATCTCCGGTGGGAGGGAATTCCAAAGTAAAATGGCTTGGACGGAAAAAGAAGAATGAACGAGACTTGAGCTATGAGAAGGACAGAGAAGGAGACGGTTGTCAGCAGAGCGTAAGTTTATATCGTGATTACGGCAACGATACTGGAAGTGGGAAGTAAGGTAAGAAGGGGCATTAGGAGACTGAAGAAGAGTGAAGAGCATCGTCACTGAACGTAAACTGCGTCGCTGACGAATAGGTAACCAATTTAGTTGGGAGCGGTAAGACGAGACGTGATCAAACTTACGCAGATTGAATATGAATCGAATGCAATTGTTGAGAAGTCGGTCCAGTTTGTTGAGTAGATCTGCATTCAAGTCTGTATAACACACATCACCATAGTCGATCATGGGGAAGATTAAAGTCTGCACAAGCATTGTCTTGGTCTTGGTAGGGAGAAGATTTCTTAACCGATAAAGAGATCGTAGTGTACCGGTCATATTATTATTTTTTATTATATGGACTTTATGATTAAGATGACGCGTTCTAAAAAAGTAAATACAATAAATAATTAGTGCAAATTACTTGCTTTTATATAATAGCTAATTTGATAAAAACATAAAAATATACTTATTTATGGCCGTTTCGTCGTTTACAGTCTACAGTCTAGTCGTTTGCAGCATCTAACGTAAATAATACATAAGCTGACACCAATACAGTTCCTACCTTGTTCTTCTGTTAATAATTATGTGCAGTCATTCAATAAGTCAATACTTCAGATCAGAAGACAGTACCTTCTAATTGACCGGTTTATACAGGATTCTATTTAGTTATCCTGGAAACGTCCTGCTATTAACCAGTTAAGTGTTTCTCTTGTAGGCAGTGTCCGAACACGAACGCAAAGATTGAACCGTACCTACATATTACTATCAATTTACGAGTCACATTTCATGTGATCAAAAGTTAAGTACAAGGACCGTGGCATTAGATAGCCCCCTGGTCAGTGTCGTGCCGTCATTCTATATATTTGCTTGCATTCATTTGTTTAAGAATCATTAAGTCCAGATTTAGCTTATTAAATATATAGTAGCACTCCAGAAATGTCTTTTGTTCAAATTATTGAATTCCGGGAACTATCACTATTTAACCGACCATGTTTCCGCGAGCTAAGAGGACTGTGTTATGTTATACCTAGTTCTAGTTACTATGTTAAACCTACCTTAATTATTAACCTAAGTATATCAAACCACTATCTTTTCCTGTAATTAATTAATTAAGTTCTTTCATAGTCGATAGCTATAAATATATCTGTCATTCTATTACTATTCATACTCACTAGCTCTTAAGACATCTGTTGTCACTTAACAAGCATTAGTTAAGATTCGCTAGGGGCACACTCTTAGCTAGGCTCTTAAGACATCTGTTGTCACTTAACAAGCATTAGTTAAGATTCGCTAGGGGCACACTCGTAAGATAAGCTAGGCTCTTAAGACATCTGTTGTCACTTAACAAGCATTAGTTAAGATTAGCTAGGGGCACACTCTTAAGATAAGTTAAGTGCACACTATGTTCCTTTAGATATAAGTACCACACCCTCCGTTCCTTCGACACTTCCATTCCTGACTCCATCGTGTTCACACTACTAGTTCCCTAAATTTGTAATAAGTCTCTAATAAATCGATCTTAAACAAGTCGTGATTCTCACTGCGTAACAATTTGGCGCAGTCGGTAGGATCTTGCGTGATTCGCTTAATCGAAACCAACGTACGGAGCCGCACCGGGACACACATCGCCCATCGCAGATCGCGTACGGTAGCTGAAGGCTTTCAAACGTTTCGTCGGACATGCAGCTCCATTTTCTCCTGTTACTGTGGTGAGTGGCTAAGACTTGTTTGTTCAATTTCCTATAATATTTTTCTTTCTCTCTTTCCTGTATCCTATCTATCTATATATATATTTAATGAACACTAAAATTAAATCCGAGGCAAAGTTCTCAAATTTAAATCTCTCCGTCTCCTCTGGTTCACACGCAAATCTAAAAATGGCTTTAGACATCGGTACCCTACTTAAATTAATCCCAACATTTGATACAAATCAGACCGACCATATTTACAGATTTATTCGCTCATGCGACTCTGCTTTTGAGTTAGCCTCAACGGACCAGAAGTCAGTACTCCTTGTATACGCATTGAATAATATCACTGGTTCGGGTGCGTCTGATGTCCACTGTAAACAACATACTTCGTGGTCAGATCTCAGATCCTTCATAATAGAAAAGTTCTCAAATATTAAAACGATACAACATCTAAATTTAGAACTACAGTCAATGTTCCAAAGGCCAAATGAATCAATGACGGAATATTTCCATAGAGTAGACTTGTGTAGAAGTAAAATTGTAGAAAAATTAAATGGCGTAGTATCAGATAACACGCTTGACGGTCGTTTATCCACGGCCGAAGAAACTGCGCTAAGCGTCTTTGTCAATGGCGTCAATTCAGATATAGGCACAATGTTACGAACAAAAGGTTTCGCAACTCTCTCGGAGGCCGGCCGATTTGCCCTCCAAGAAGATAAAATTCGCGCTATGAACAACGCGAGACAGTCCCTCTTCAAACTAACAGCTCCGCGTCCCTCCGTCTCATTTAGCAGACCACCAGTTCGTACAAACTATACTCAACGATTCATAACACCAACGCGACCACCTATGTTAGGTAATGCGAATAATCCCCCGCAACAAATAGCAAAAATATGTTCATATTGTAAGAACTTAGGGCATGTTATTTCTGAATGTCGCAAAAGAGCATTCAATAACCGGCTCAGAAACAACACGATGCAACGTGCACTTCCTGCACCTCAGACACCAATCAACCATTTAAACTCCTGGACGACCAACGAGGTGAGCAACTCGTTGGAAATCGTTTCAACACCTTGCTCACCGACCCCGATACAAGATTTGAACAACCTTCAAATCTAGACAAAACGAATCCTCCGCCAACAAGACGACCACAACCAGCAAACACACACACGCTCACACATGATACGCCTCTTAAATCAATGCCAGTCTATCGGAGACAACTTAGAGACGTATCCACACAAACAGATACCCTAACACATACCAAACCCACTGCCTCTACTAATTCCACTGACTCTACTAACCCTACCATATCCACTGACTCTACTAACCCTACCAAATCCACTGACTCTACCAACTCTACTAAATCTACAAACTTTACCATATCCACTGACTCTACTAACCCTACCAAATCCACTGTATACTCTAACAAGGAAAATCCTATGTATTTTAAATCAAATAACTCTACTACATCCACTGTATCTCGTAAACCCAAATCTAAAATTAAAATCAAATCCAAACCAACTAGATCAAAAACCCATATCAAATCATTCGCTATCTCCGCTTTAAATGATATACCTCCCGAGAATCTACTACATTGCACCTTTCATATAGATGGCAATCCCGTCACACTCTTGATTGATACTGGCGCTGGAATCTCTGTCATAAGGAAAGATAAAATAGGTTCATCTACGCTTAATCAATCTGACGTCGTCTCAATCGTAGGTATTTCTAGTACTCAAACGTCAACCACAACTTCAGGTACAACAGATATATCCTTAGATAACTTACCACCTTTTAAATTTCACGTCGCTAACCTTAATATAAAAGCCGATGGTATATTAGGTAACGACTTCATGATTAAATTCAATTGCAATATCTACATTCAATCGAAAACAATGAGAATACGCGATAAAACTTACGGACTTCATTATCTCAATGAAATACCCAAAGACGTTATAAACTCTGCCAGCCAATTAATACAAAGCCGCACTGAAACTGTAATTAAATGCAATACAAACAGTATTCATTCTGGAACCGCAATAGTAGAAAAGCAAACTCTAGATAACGGTATTGTCATTCCCCATGCATTAGTCGAAGTCAAGAATAACTCATTTCTTATCACTTGTGTGAATACTGACAACTTCGACAAAATGATTAGCACTCCCAACCTCAAGGTCCAACCCTCTCACTTAAATTACGAAACAAACAAAACGAACAATCTCTCAATTAATAATTTAAACCAAACATCTCAGACTGACAGACAAAACAAAGTACTATCCCTTATTAGACGAGGTCATTTAAACCAAGAGGAGGCCAACTCATTAGATAAAACAATTGCCGAATATTCCGACATATTTTTCGTTGAAGGAGACTATTTATCGTTTAGTAACCATACGAAACATCACATACCTACTACCACTAACGTTCCAATACATACAAAAACTTATCGTTTTCCTCAAGTGCACGAGCAAGAGGTAAAATCCCAAGTTAAAAAAATGCTAGATCAAGATATTATCAGACCTAGCTCTTCTCCTTGGAGTAGTCCTATATGGGTTGTTCCTAAAAAACAAGACGCTTCTGGGAAACAGAAATGGCGCCTAGTCATCGACTATCGCAAACTAAACGACGTTACTGTAGGCGATAGTTACCCTCTACCTAACATCAACGATATCCTAGATAAATTAGGGCACTCACAGTATTTCACAACATTAGACCTTGCATCAGGTTTCCTGCAACTTGAAGTAGATCCAAACGACATCCCTAAAACAGCTTTTAATACTCCTTATGGTCACTATGAATACAAAAGAATGCCTTTTGGACTGAAAAATGCCCCCGCCACATTTCAACGTGTAATGGACTCTGTACTGTGCGGATTACAGGGTGAAAGATGCTTCGTGTTCATGGACGATATAGTTATTTTTGCTTCTAGTCTTCAAGAACATAATCAAAAGCTAGAAGAGGTATTTTCCCGACTTCGTAAATACGAACTTAAAGTCCAACCTGACAAATGCGAATTTCTTCGACGTGAAGTCGCTTATCTTGGCCATATAATATCTAGCGAAGGTGTTAAGCCAAATCCAGATAAGATACGAGCTGTCCAAGAATTCCCAATTCCTAAATCATGTAAAGATATAAAAGCATTTCTAGGTCTATCAGGCTATTATCGCCGATTCATCCCTAACTTTAGCAAGCTCACGAAGCCTCTTACTAGCCTCCTGAAAAAGGATGTTCCCTTCATTTGGGGTGAAACCCAACAAACATCGTTCAATGAATGCAAACACCTTCTTACTAGTCCCCCAATTCTACAATACCCTGACTTCACAAAAGAATTTATCCTAACCACTGACGCTTCCATGAACGCTATAGGTGCTGTGCTCTCGCAAGGCGAAATAGGCAAGGATTTGCCTATTGCATATGCATCCCGAACTTTAAATAAAGCTGAATCAAATTATTCAACTATTGAGCGCGAACTATTAGCAATCGTTTGGGCAGTCAAACATTTTAGACCCTATCTATTCGGAAGAAAGTTCAAAATCGTTACCGATCACAAACCTTTAACTTGGCTTTTCTCGATAAAAGATCCTGGCAGCCGTTTAGTTCGTTGGCGCCTCAAACTTGAAGAATACGAATATGAAATCGTATATAAAGCAGGTAAAAACAACACTAACGCAGATGCGCTCTCACGCCCTCCAGTTCTCCACTCAAACATTATCGACCCTACAAATAAGGGTAAAAGTCCAATTATCGAATCAAGTACTTTTGAAGATTATTTACAACTAAACTATCAACACTTTTCAGAAATCAGTTCCCACAATCTCAACACTCCAAACCTCCATATTTCACCGGATAGCCTCTTAAACGAACGACATAAAAACATACTTATTCCAACCTCTTGTCAAGTATCTGATAAAAACTACCTTTTTAACGAAGCTATTTTAATGTGTTCTCAAGTAGACCCATTTTTAGATAAACCCAAGACACTCTATGAGACTGATTTATTAGTCTCAGACAAAAACCAAAACATTTTATTTGGTTATACAAGACCCACTCATTATGACCCTTGGGATTCCGAGAGTTATTTCAAGACACTTCTCAGTTGCTTACAAAATCACGATCTCAAAACACTTCACATTCCAGATTTTAAAATCGATCCCACATGCAAACTCAAAGGTAACGAACAACTACACATCACTGCATATTTGGCCGATGCATATGGTTGCGACATCACCATATGTGAAAATAAGGTAACCACTCCAAGTGCGGAACAAATCCCTCTGATTTTAAAAAAATTCCATGACGATCCTCTGTCAGGACACCGCGGCATCGTAGAAACAATGCGAAAAATTAGATCCGAATATTTTTGGAAAGGAATGACCGATGATATCAAAAAATACATCGACAATTGCCAAACATGTCAACGCAATAAAATCCAAAGGAAAACATATAAAGCTCCTATGGTTATTACTTCATCCTCCACCGAACCATTCGAACGCGTCACAATCGACTTAGTATCATACTCAGACGTTACCTGCGAATCTAACAAATATATTCTTACGTTACAAGATGATTTAACTCGATTCGTCCAAGCATACCCAATACCAGATAAACAAGCTATTACTGTAGCGAAATCTCTCCTAATCTTTTGTCAACATTACGGCATTCCTAAAAGATTCCATTCTGATCAGGGTACGGAATTTGTAAATAGCGTCACTAAACAATTAATGAAATTATTAGGTACGAATCATACAGTTAGCACTGCCTACCACCCTCAGACCAATGGTTCCTTAGAACGATTCCACGCAACTCTTCGTGATCACATTCGCATGTATCACCGACGAAACCATGCAAACTGGGATCAAATAATTCCATTCGCTATTATGTGCCACAACACGTCCGTGAATCAATCTACAGGGTTTACACCTCATGAATTGCTTTTCGGTTACAAGCCTCGTTCCTTGTACTCACTTAAAGAAAACAACGACTACACAACGCACGATTACATTCAAGACCTAAATGAAAGACTTAAAGTCTCTCGCGACATTGCTCGTTACAACCTCCAGAAAATGAAAGAAAAAGCTAAGGAACGCTACGACAACAATATAAATAACATAGTTCAATTTAATGTTGGCGACAAAGTAATGTTGAAAGTACCCAATCCAAATAATTTAGACTGTAAATGTACATGGTAATGACATACGTAATTTCCAGAAAAGGATTTAATGAAAATTATGTGATTCATAAGTCTGGGAAAAATCTGAAAGTACATGCGAATCGCTTGCGACCACTATACGATTTCACTCAGAACACTTAGTTATCTAGTAGTTACCTAGTAGTAGTCTTAGTTATAAATATTACCGATGTTTCAGGGTGACTTGCATATTGGCACACCCTACCGCTAATTCCGGTCCAATACGGTACTAAACTCTATCAATATGTGAATAACCCCTACATCAGTTCTATAGTTAGCTCTATTATTAAATTTATATATTAGATACTTTTTATAACATCGAATGTTTTTTCCTCAAACAAAATATATATATGAATAAGTCTACAAACTCTCGAATCATTTAATTTAAAATATTCTGTTTTACAGGTACTCCACAACTATTGTTGATGGGGATACCCATATTCAACCTATTCCCTCGAATTCCGGACTGTATTTTGAAGACATCGGAGAAATCCTTATAAGCGAAAAGTCTTGGAAGCTAATTATTTATAGAAATTTAGAACCCTTATTTATAGCACGTCACTCAATCAAAAGGCTCGTTAACAATTACCAGTTCCTTATTACTCCTTACTCAGTTTTACCAAGCGTCATTACTACAACCTCATACATAAAACTAAGCTTGGCTAAAATTGACTCTAGACTAGAAGAAATTAACTTCTACATCGAAAACCAAAGAATTAAGCGCGAACTCCTCGACGGTCTAGGCACGGTTCTCAAATGGCTCATTGGCACTCCGGATGCCAAGGATGCTATATATTACGACGAATGCATAAGTAAATTAGAAAACCAACAACTATCTGCAAACCACATTCTGAAACAACAGTTACAAATAATCTCATCTACAATTACTAATTTCAATCAAACTATACTGAAAATTTCCTATGACGAACGTATCATTAACGAAAACCTTGCCAACATTAATTCATATGTAAATACAACAAATAAGCTCATATTTAATCTGACTATATCTGAAGAAATATCCACCGTCTCAATTCAAATCATAGAGGCCTTAACATCTTTAGAGAAAGACATCGATGATATTGTCACAAGTATATTGTTAATAAAATCAGGCGCAATCCATCCCTCTATCATATCAACTATGCGTTTATACAAAGAACTACTGGCTTCAAATGCTGCAAGGCCAAGTCAAAACTTAGTTGCACAAATAACCTTAAAAAATATTCATATAATTCTCGAATCCGCGACCATTATATCTTATATCTATATGAATAAACTTATATATGTACTAGAATTCCCTTTAGTTGGAAACGAAAGGTTCAATTTATTCCATATTTATTCCATCCCTATTCGAAGCCCTGACTCGTCCCTATATTCCACCATACTTCCCGAACAAACATATCTTGCCATGAGTACCACCAGACAGCAGTACATCACTACGAGCTTGCTGACCAAATGCAAGGACTTCACAACCAAGGCCAAAATCTGCAAGGATCTTCCTATCTACAACATCAACACGAGACCAATCTGCGAGGTCCAAATACTAACTTCAGCCAGCACAAATGTTCCTGAAACATGCGATGTCACCACCTTCTCTGCACGCATCAATACGTTTCAAGCTTTAAAAAATAACAATTGGATCTACATAGTCCAACATAATACCCCATACGCATTGGAATGCAAAGGCAAGACAACGCACGGCGAAATTTCTGGAGCAGGCATAATATCTCTAGAACAAGGCTGTAAAATGTACACAGCCCTTGTTACACTTTAAGCTGAAGAACCCAAATCAATGAACATAACGCATCCTGTAATCACAGTCGACATCGAAAACGTTTGCATCCAATCAAAAATCAAATTAGAAAGACCAGACTTACTGCCAATCAAGCTAAACAGTATTCCATTGGATTCGCTCAATTCAATCAAAGAACAAATAAAGATTCATTCTAAGCTGCTACACGAAAATCAACCAACATTTTATGAAAAACACACTGCAAAATTTTCTCTCATGGGTGCCGTCATCGGGCTCATCATGCTAAGTTATCTCTGCATAAAATGTTGCAAATATATACCATCATGTAGACCCTCTTCATCGTCACACCAAGACGGTTGTATACAAATATTTAACAACTGCTTTGATCGTTCTCAACGCCGTCAACATATCGAAATCCCTATGACATCGCTGAACGCCACTACTACTTCGTGTGTATCCGAAGACGAAGAAGAAATCTCTCCAAGCCAAACTCCTCAAAAATCGAGCAACTCTGCTCAATCTTTGTTCTAAGGGGGGAGGTGTTATGTTATACCTAGTTCTAGTTACTATGTTAAACCTACCTTAATTATTAACCTAAGTATATCAAACCACTATCTTTTCCTGTAATTAATTAATTAAGTTCTTTCATAGTCGATAGCTATAAATATATCTGTCATTCTATTACTATTCATACTCACTAGCTCTTAAGACATCTGTTGTCACTTAACAAGCATTAGTTAAGATTCGCTAGGGGCACACTCTTAGCTAGGCTCTTAAGACATCTGTTGTCACTTAACAAGCATTAGTTAAGATTCGCTAGGGGCACACTCGTAAGATAAGCTAGGCTCTTAAGACATCTGTTGTCACTTAACAAGCATTAGTTAAGATTAGCTAGGGGCACACTCTTAAGATAAGTTAAGTGCACACTATGTTCCTTTAGATATAAGTACCACACCCTCCGTTCCTTCGACACTTCCATTCCTGACTCCATCGTGTTCACACTACTAGTTCCCTAAATTTGTAATAAGTCTCTAATAAATCGATCTTAAACAAGTCGTGATTCTCACTGCGTAACAACTGTAGCATACACAAAAGCTCTTCGTGTTATATATCACAATTCTTAACATGAGCAAAAACTCTGTCTAGACTTAAAGATCTCTTTCGCTCCATCCAAATTCATCAGTCTCTGCATGTTTATGTAACCATTATCTTATCTTCACGCCTTCCCACAAGGGTCTTCGAAGGGGTTGGCAGTGGTGTGTAGGTACGACCAAAATACCAACTTTCCACCAAAGATATATTTTAGGGGCCAACGTTACAGATGGAGTCTTTCACCGTTATTCAAGCACGACTATACATACATTTCTAATTTCAAACGTATGCAGGTTTCCTTTCGATGTTTTCTTTCACCGTAGAGCTCGTGGTGTGACTAATCTCAAAACTTAAGTTCAGAAAAACTCATTGGTACAGTTGGGATTCGAACTTGCAATCTTTGCGTTGCAGGAAACAACTCGAACCTCTCGCCCAAAGCGGCCCAAAACAATATTTTTTATGGAAAATTAACATATTCTAATGAACTCACTTGTCTAGGCATTGAGGAGCATCCGTTGAAGTCCCAATTGATCTCAATGGCATCGAGCAGCCTGCCCCCAGCCTGTTGGACGTCGGGGGAGTGCACCGTCACCCACACTCTGCCACAGGACGACCTTTCCAACACTTGCTTTTCAGCTGAAACATATGTACACAAACTACTTAAATACAACTACTTCAGGCGATAGATTTACTTTACAGGGACAGGGCGTGATAGTCTTACATTCATGTAATCGTCTTAATTTGCAAAAACTTGATCATGCCAGAAAGGCTAAACAGTATCTATTGGATGAATTTTGGTAAATAAATGCATTCCAAAACCGTTTTTTAGAGGGAATAATTAAATGCGGCACTACACGGTTAGTGCAACAATAAGCGTTTGTTGTGCATGGGGACACTAGCGTTCCTTGAAATGTTATTAATGAATATTATACCAACTTACTTATATATTTATTTATTATACAATGACTTCAGTGTTATATATATTGAAGTGTATCTACAGGTTTTGTTAATAAACGAAAGAGGCTATTCAACAACTAAATATATTCACCAAAAGGCCAAATTAAAATGACACAGGGTAAAAATACACAAACAAACCATTTAGTATTATCACTTAATTATATCATGATAATACAAGTACACTAAACGTAGCTATGCAGTTTAATCAATTCATAATGAAATGAAATCAGTGATACATGTTAAATTATCAATTAATATCGTTAGGTGAGCCAATCAGTAGATTTGACAGTGGATAAAATCCTATCATAACACTTTACGTTGGGGGTATTATTTACAAATTGCTGATTATATGTGCGTGCTACCAGCCACCTTGGCGAAGTTACCTTGTACCTCTAGCCACCATTGTAACACCGTATAGTTTACGTACATACACGTTTTAGAGTCCTTATAATACGACTAGTTTTAAGAGGCGTATCGTGCGGTGGTACTTGGTGCGGCATCAATGAGACTGAAATTGAAAATGTTTATGATTACGAAATGATAAATGCGTAGTAAGAATACAAATACATATTAGATTAAAATCGCAGTTGATACAAACCAAAAATACGCCATAGTAATAAATGCGTATTGAAAATGTTATATACTTTTAACAACAAATTTTAAAGTAAAGCGTAATGTTTTTATTATAAAAACTATAAGTAAGTAATTTAACATAACTATAACATTAATATATAGGTACTAGTAACTAATATAAAATAATACTAGTAACTACTTACTACTAAAAAGAAAATAATAATAATAATAATACTGCCTACCCGTTCGGGGACCCTTGTGGGAAGGCGTGAGGATATATTATTTATTATTTATAATAATATAATAACTAAAAAATATTCTTAAAAGGAGTCCCTTAAGGCAGGGTTCCGAAGATACTAGCAGCGTTCCCCCTTTGAATAGCTAGGCTAATTCTTTGTCCGAGGTAGCTGCCAGCTCTTCGGTCTCCTGTGATATCGACCAACCTTTTTGCTATTTCTTTAAATAGCTTTGTGGCACTAGGACCCCATGGACCAAGGGTCTCGACACCGAATGGGACAAAATCATATTCGGAGCCTAGACCCCTGTATTTGCATACTTTAGCTTTTTCAGCCGCTTCACAGGCCGCACCAGCTCTGTTGTTGGTTCCATGTAGATGGGAAGGGGCCAGCGTGTCTGTACAGGTTGCATCCCATACCAGCACCCGGCCCATCTTCCATGAAACTCATACCGTTACCCACGGCCAAAAGCCTAGCACGCGCCGAACCTGTACTACAGCTCAAAAGATTGCCATACGTAAATTTGCAGTTTAAGTCGTCCCAGCTCCATTGTGAACATTTAACATTGTAGGTAAGTAATACAAAATCTTGATTTTGAGTAAATAAATGTGAAATTGAATGATTATTAAGGAGTAAGATTAAGTTGTAAGCAAGAGAGAATTTATATCTATAATAAACTTTCTATGTGTCCAAACCAACGTAACATGCCTTTCTTCATCTTTACAATCACGCCCTCATTCACGCCAGTTGATTTGCGAATCTCTTCATTGCGGATTCGATCTAATATCGTTACGCCGCACATTTTTCGAAGAGATCGCATCTCGAAAAACGTAATGATGTTACGTTGGTTTGGACACATAGAAAGGATGAGTGAAGAAAGATTGACGAAACAGATATACAAAGCAAAAGTGTGTGCAAGAAGAGGCAGAGGAAGGCCACGTTCCAACTACCTGGATCAAATAGATCGGACTCTCAAGGACGGGAACGTTAAGAGTACTCGAAACCGACGAGCATGTATGAAGAGACTGATGAATGTGGACGAAGCGAAAGAGGTATGTAAGTCTAGAGAGAACTGGCGCTCTATACTCTCTGCCTACCCCGTTAGGGACTTGGCGTGATGATATGTATGTATGTATAAACTTTCTAAATGGGGTTTAATCAGGCGGGTATTCTCTCAAATTACAACCGTGCTTCAGTACGTATTACTTCCTAGTAATCTAATAATTCCTACGCTATAAAAAATCGCTTCGTATGTAAATCTTATAAAAGCGTTCGTTCTTCTTTATAAACCATTTCATATCGAATCCGAACTGAAGAGATCCGCAAAGCGGTGTGATCGAGGGTCTATTGTCAATATGAATAAAGGCATGTTATGTTGGTTTGGACATTAGAAAGTCAGACAGTTACGAAAGGATGACAAAATAGAATATAATGCGAATGTCTGGAAGAAGAAGAAATGGGCAGGTAGACTGCGGTCTTCACGTTCCAAAGAATATTAATATATAGTAATATAAGCAACTCAATATATTGTTAAACATTCTTGTGTAACAAATAAATTGTATTCGTCCGTCCATTAAATACTAATACTACTATTCTTTTTCACAAATTTCTGATCGTAAATCATACATACTTATCTATGGTTATATTTTCCCAGTAGGGCGTATGATTACTGATATATGAATATTTATGACAATTTGCGAATAGTTTTTTTCTCTGAGTCATCATATCAGCTGCAGTCAGTTAAAACGTACGTGCGATTATTGTCATTCCTAAACCAGACAGCGTTATACGGTTTTAATTATGTCGATATCCACATAGTACGTAGCAAATATAGAAAATTGCTTAAGATTATAGCTAAAGTACACGACTACTGACAGCTTAACTATCCTGATAGAGCTAGATGAAGTGCTGCGATGGCGTAAGGAATTCTGCTAACACAGAGACAATCTTGAAACTATCCGTAGCTGGTAACGCAACAAAAATACCGAGCATGCTATTGTAACCGCTTAAATTAAATCAGCTCTTATCAATCCAATGTTCGGTTTCCTGTCCAATACACCACTCTGTTTCCCGTACTGCAAAATTCCCTTCCCTAATTGCCTTCCACCAAGTTGCAAGTTGGTGTTCTAGCCAGCGTTCGTTTCACTCTGTTTTCAAATCCAGTCGCAATTCCACAACCGTTTACTATCGGACAAACATACGACACGCATGTTTGTTACCTTTGTCATATAAATCAACTTCGAATGGCGGAAATAGAATCTTTGATCAGGACCATTTGCCGGGTTGATGGCGAGGATTGCATAAGTCCGAGTATGTGCATGCAACATTAATGAGATCGTATGACATAATTGCGTTGCAGCGCGGACGTAAGTAGCACACACCGTAATATAGGTAAGGTAACCTAACTTGGGCCACTAGTGCGTTACGTTGCGCGATCTATTACGTAATGTTATCGGATCCTTTAAATTGAAAGCGATACAAATGCTATTTAAATGCGTCACCAGTGTCTACTGCTGTTATATTTTAATAGCAAGCCGTGGTGAGAGGTGTGTGTATGCAAGCATCATAATAAGTTATTTCGCTTTAGCAACCCAATCATGAAATAATTATGTAAATATATGTATAGGCGTAAATATATGTATAGGCGTGTACTCGTATGTAAAATTAATAATTTGTCCCCCATTCAGCTTTCGATCTATCGGTTTATTGTATAACAAATGAAGATTACATCCAATAATAATTAGAAGATAAACTCCAATACAAATCATACTTGATACTACACATTTACGCTCAGATTAAATAAGAATCTTGGCCGAAATTATTTGAGTATCTAAAAATGCTCACGCCATCCTACAAGGGTCCGAAGGGATAAGTAGCAATGTAACAACATCCTGTACTTAGGCAGGTGTCAACGAGACAAATGGCGAGCCTAATGCCGTTTCTCAAGCACGACGCATACGTCATTGAATGAGTTCTCAAACATATGCAGGTTTCCCTACGATGTTTTCCTTGTTATTTCGTTTCTTTAAGCTCAGAAATGTTTTTGCCAGATTAAATTTAAATTATATATAACTATAACTATAACTTCACGCCTTCCTATAAGGGTCCCCGAAGAGACAGGCAGAGGTCTATGGGTAGCCCACACACCCACTTTCCGCCAGAGATATATTTTAGTTGCCAACGTGACAGATGGCGACGGACTCGCCATCTGTCACTTACGATCTTACGATCTTACGATCCTTGCGTCGCAAGCAACTACTCGAACCACTCGGCCACCACGGCTCGCCAATATAACCGCAATATAAATTATTATAATAAAAAATTTAATAAAAAAATAAAATTAAAAATATTATAATAAAAAAATAAAATTATTATATATAATATATACAATAAAAATAAAATGTGAGCCGTCACGGGACGCCTGGCAGATGTGACACATCGACATTATTTTGTAAAAGTAATATGCAGAAAAGAACAGATTTTGATAGGAACTAAATATGTCATAATGATAAAATAAAATATTACGTTTCTTTTTCTAGATAACGATGACTATTTATTGAATATATTTTTTTTTTTATACAACAGGAGTGGCAAACAAGCATACGGCCCACCTGATAGAAAACGGTTACCGCAGCCTATTTACGCTTACAATACCGAAGTATCACTTGCGCGTTGCCACTCTGTGCTTGGAGAGTTATACTGTGTTGGCAGCATAATGGGACTAATCCCTCTGCTGCCAACACAATATAACAATCCTCCCCCCCTCCCCAAGGAGCTCATTACTGGAAACCTTATTCACCGCGTAGGAACACAACACAAAAAATTGTGTTATTTGGCTACGGACTTCTATAAGGTGGAGGTCCTGCCCCAGTCGGGCAGCTCCAAATTAGAACGGAAGACCCGTTATGCCCTACCTCTCTTAAACACTTATTTTCATTAAATATAAAAATTTCCGAATTTATTTCAAATCGTAACTACTTAATTCGTAACGTCGTCGACTTCGGTAATAGTTATATTCGATGTTTTCTCTGAGGACGGTATTACTTTGACAATTGGTCGATGGTAACTGAAGTATGGCGACGCGTCGCCACGGCATGCGTCGCCACGCCAGAAATCGGTTTTACGTGCGGCTATAAATGTTTCACATCAAAAAACTGACACAAAACAGTTGTTCTGTTAATTTTGCGGGATGTTTGGACACCGAATAGACACATTATTTAAGCAATTTATATAGCAAGAAAGTAAATATTTTCAGGTTGGTATCCCATGTATGTATATAGCTCACGTCAACATAGTATTCGCTCGTTTACTTCAAGAATGTGGATGTTTGGTTCACTTAGTCTTTAATCTTAAGGCAATAAGATTTAATTTCAATGCCTTGACCCAGCCTTCACCTCATGACCCCTTACTTTGAACTGCACTGACATAGCGATCAATCAACTTATCAAAAGGAATCAGGTTATGTATATATCCATCTCTGGCTATTGTAGAACAGCTTAGGTGCACTGTATTGCTTGATATAAGAGGTCGAATAAAAATTGAATTGTCCGAGCTATCGTCCATTTTGTCCACGCATAATTATTCCTTTCTTTTATTTTCTTCGCAATAGATTGTCGCGCGTAATTTTTAACATGTATTTAATAGTTGTGACACGTTGCCGGTATTTTGCAATTACGGATAATAGATATGTATTATATTAGACTTAAGAATTGCAAATTTTCTTGGCAGTCCCTTACAAGCTAAGAAAACCTCAGAGAGATTATCATCTCTTTCATGACAATTTATGATTTCCCTTGAATCTTTCACAAAATAAATAAAGCACATTTCCTACGAAGTTGAACTAAGGTGACATTATGTTATTATGAAAACATGAATGAACTCACGCGTGATCGAGGCTCCGAGCGCAGTGGCGGCTAGCACGACCACTGCGTACCAAGACACGGCCATCCCGCTCCGTGATTCTCGTGGCACTGAATCAAATTAACTACCAGATTTGGCGCTCTTTCGCCACAATTGATTGCTGCGTAGGAGACTGTTTCAATCAACTAACCAATTCACAAAAGCACTTGGTCGTTGCTGTTTCATTTCCTTACTGGTACACAAAGGCCTTAACTACAGCCGTGATGTATATAGTTCATGCGCAGACTCACGTAGTTAGCTTGTGTGGAGTGGTAGGTGATAATAGTGGTAGTGCGGGCTTCCGACAGCACCCTCGTTTCCGACTGGGAGTCGCGTGCATTGCCTAGTGCTTGCACGTGCACGCCTACGGATGCTGCTTATTTACTCACACAACGTCTTTTCAAATTGTTATTGAACTGTTTATAAATGTTTCGTACTTATTGGAAAAGATTGAAAGATTGGAAAAGACCCTCTGCATCATTAAGGTTATTTTTGCACTTTAAGGCTAGTGAAGCTAATAGTTCTGCGATTTTTGTTGCAGTTTGTTGTATGTAACCCCTTTAAATAAAGGAGGAATGGTATGCATTTTTATACTTATTGCTGTTATTTTATGCTTAAGTTGCAATTTTTTTAATAAATGAATATCAAGTGACATCTCAATACTGGCAGCGGCCCGAAGAGTATTTGGATGGACGATGAAGCGAAGGAATTCAAGAGAACTGGCTCTCTACCCTCTCTGTCCATCCCGCTAGGGCCTCTACATCATAATAAGTATATATGTTTGTACATAATTTGTGTATGTTTGATAACTTTGCAAATCAAAATTAACAGTAGATCAATGATTAGCGAAGTAAAATATTTTGGCAGGTACCTATATAAATCTATAATGAGGTGATGATAATTGAAACTATATTTATACCAGTAAAATGGTTGTCAGGTACCATTATTTGATTTTAGTATAAAAATATGGTTTGTTACGTTTTATAGCTTTTAGCTATGAATTTTGAAGTCAGTATGTGTCATTTTATAAAAAAAACATGGCAGGTACTTTACACTTTAATATAAGTAATATAGGGTCGTTAATGCTATGTCAATTGCTTTGTCAGCAAAAATAATAATCTGGTATTTCATTGATAAAGTGTTGCTCAATATTGCTGATAACATTTGATTTGCGTCATTGGACTTCTTTTTCCATTTCAAGGAAATTTTCAATAGCTGTTGAGTGCTTTTCGCGCATCTCGCGCTTCTCGCTAGAATCCGAAGAGCCGGCGATAGATGGCGCTCGACTCGGGTTCCGGAGGACTGGCTTTTGCAGTTGGAAGAAATTCAACGAAGTCTTCAGCTCCTGGATCAACACCTCCTTGTGAGGCACCTGCAAATATCTTTATATAGAAATGATACAATGACAATAATTCTAATAATACAATATTATGCATAATTTCGTTGCTCTACGCAAGGTAAATCATATATATACCTATTTGAAAATATATATCTCACCAGGAACTATCAATTCGTTGATTTGCATTGAGCATTGAGTAATTTTAGAGAGTATGATTATATGATTATATAAGGAAACCGCCGAATCGATAGCCTTTCTCAATAAGAGCGTATAATTATGATATGGGATGTGATAGAGTGTATATCACAAACCTGCTCCTTGACAACAATACTGCGGACCGCGTTCATGAACTCTGCAGCGGCCATGAAGAGGCAGAATACGAGACCCACTACGAGTACGACAAACGCTCCCATTAGATTTTTCATCTCAAGATCGCCTTCTATATCGTTATCATCTACCTTTTCCTGGAAGAATTATGGAAAATTATAGACTACAATCCAATCAAAAGTTCTTGATATATTCAAATTATCGTCTGTCTTTAACGCCCACAAAACTCAAACAAACCCTCGAGGTCGTTCCATATTTTATCACTAATATCGCTTTTAGTAATATTTTCACTACGAGGTATAAAAACACGCAATTTTCTAGGGACATTTTATATTCAGATGTCATTTCAAATAGCGAGTCAGTCACAGTCTCTCAAGTGATTACACAAATCTTTGAGTTTAAATGGCTAGGACTTAATAAATAAAAATTATATTAACTTCACAGTCCTTAGCTTCATACTCTTCATTCCACCATTTGTTCTTTATATTCTTCAGGAGTGTCATTTCCGTTAATTTTAGAATTGCTCTGTTAATTTGTGATCTGAATGGTGAATCTGAAATGGACGCGAAACAAAATAAGTTGTGAAAAAAATCTTGAATGTTTTTCTACAACGTTGGTGGTAAGCATGCATGATGCCCACCTGATGGTAAGCAGTTCGTATAGTCTTTTTTACTTCAATACCCTAGGTTTCACTCGCGTATTGCTGACCTGTTACTGAGGTAGTATGTAGTATAGCTGCTCATTGTCATTCCTCTGGATGTACTGCAGCCAGAGGAATGAGCAGCCATCGAGTCGCGCTACAATGCGAATGTGTGTGGAAGAAGAGGCAGAGAAAGACCACGTTCCAACTAATGCAGGCGTGAGGGATTCGGTGTGATGATATCTATGTTTGTATGTAGAACTTAAGCATAGTAATACAATTTTAACATTGAAAAAACCATCGTGAAGAAATCTCATATAGCAGAGGATAAATTCAAAGACCCCCTTAAGTTCTCCAGTCCGCAATGTCACGCATGGTGAGTCTTCAGTCAATAATTTTTCTGCTTACTGTACTGATGATACTATAAGTTGTCACGACAATGACATGTTGTCGACAATGCATTACAATCCTATGATACAAACTTGTTTTAATAATTTCGATATAACACTCACTTGCTGGCATTGCGATCCCGTAATCTTTCGAGTCCAATTCACTGCCGACCTTCTTCAATTCACAATTTCTTTTCAGCTTATATTCGATGGTACATGACTCCATGAAGAAGGCGTATTTGTTTTTCCTGTTAAGAACCATTTTTTCTCCTTCATCATTGCTTTTGACCAAAACCACCGGATTTGCTTTCATGTTTTCGTACATACGCCGGTACATTTTGTCTTTCGATAGCTGAAACACCATTATATTCATATAGTCACGCCTCTTTCCCGTAGGGGTAGGCAGATACCTTTTTGTACCTTCTACAAAATATTAATTAACCTGTATAAATTCGGTTACCCATTTCCTATTTGCCTCGAAGGCTAAGATTAAAGTGTAGCAACACCACAATGCTGGAGATATGGCAAGCCCACCGCCGATTGGTTTTATGGGTATTAATTACACGGATTGTTACATAAACATACATACATACATACATATCATCACGCCAAGTCCCTAACGGGTACATAAACATGATTACAGATAGTTAGATGTTGACCTTTTTCTGATACACTCATTCACCTTCAGCGCGAATTCAACCCGCAATGTCGAACTTCACAGCCAGGACCTCAGCTACTAGACCAAATGGCCATCAGACATACAGGATGTCGCATAATGGTGAAATGTGTTATGTATGTATGTATGTGTTATATATGTTTGAACTTTAATTTTCCTTTTTTTGCATTATGATGAAAGACAGATCAGGATTGTTTCTCTGGGAATCTCAACAGGATTTAGACCAGGAAGAGGATGCTTGAATCAAACCTTCTTTTCCCTTCTAGGATTTGGGTTTTTTGAGGCTGATTCATTAGGACGAAGAGAAAAAAGTATATACATATGTCAAGAGAGAACTGGCGCTCTTTCCTCTCTGACTACCCCGTGTGGGACTCGACGTGATAATATATGTGTATGTAAGTTTATTAAAAACATAACCGATCATTTGTTTGGTACTTACTCTGAAAAACTCAAGAGTAGATCCACCATCAAGCGCGCCGTATAGTATTTTTGTTTGCTTGTATAGGTCCTCAACATTGTTTATAGGCTCCATTTCAAGGGCTGAGGTCATGGAAGCAGACAGCTGGGCGATGTAAGTTTGGCATACGATTACTCCAAAGAACCACCACATGGCACAAACCCAGCGTGTTCCAATAGCTCTGTAATTGCGAAATTAGAAAATTTTGCAATCCATAAATTATATATTTGGTGTTGCGAGCATACACAGGCGCTACTGCTTCACTGCTTACCCTGAACTTGTTAGTCATCTTAATTGTACAATAGAAGGACCCATTTAAAAAGTTGGTTTGCCACAAAGGCTCAAATTAACGATGAAATAACGATTAAAATAGAATAACTAGGGAAAATTTAACGCAAATTTACCTTTCCCGCAATAATCCATATCTAGTAATGGGATAAAGGCGTTAATGACACAAATATTTGCCCTTGTTGAGGATAGTGCCTGTAATGGTCTAAAATTTAACATCAAAGTATATAGTTATAAGTTAGAAAACATACTTAGGTAAAATGTCGCATCCTTGTGTCATTATAGATCCCATAGTTAACCAAGTGCAGTTCTTGAAAGTCCAAATATTTTCCAACTCTTCAGGATCTTTTTCACACGGTTCTGGGTTCTCCCAATCAGCTGGAGATATTCTATTGTCAAATTTATAAAAAAAAGATACATTAGAAAATTTTGATGAAAGGAAATATTTAACTTAGTACTCACCTGGCGCAGACAAAGAGGCAAAGAGATACCAGACAGTATGCTGTAGCTGTGTAAATCCAAACATCGAAAGTGTAAGGGTATAAAAATGAGAACATTCCTGGTTCCACTTCATGCTCTTGGGTAAACAATATACTTATTCCTAGACTCATGAATGGAACTGAAAAATCAACCACTTTCTTGCGTTCTTCAGTTATAGTTAAGTCACATACTGCCAGATCAGCTTTCTGTAGATTAACAAAACTTGTTCATAATCAGATCAAACATATTGTACTATAATAATAAATATAAAAAGGTAAACTTGACCTTGTCCAATAAGTCGCCTATTAATCCATCCCATTTCTTGGTATTAGGATCAAAGTGTCCGTAGCTTTTATCCTTTTCGTGAACAAATGAATACGTGTAGTTATATTTTTCTTCCTTCAATATTCTGAATATTTCTTTCACGAGATCAACAGAAAATCCTTCGTATTTATTATTTTCACAATCTTCTATTTCATTATCGCAAAATTGTCGTTTGGAAAAATACGGCTTTGCTTCACGTGCTATTACCTAGTGAATAAACATGTAAGTTGGTGTCATATATAAACTATACATATTCTGTGTGTTTCCCTACTGCTGAGAAGAATCAAGACGATGCAATAAATTATACTTATACATAAACTCTATCAATACAAATACCAATATCAGACTGGTAAGAGCGGTAGTTTTTGCGTTTTCGTTAGTCATACGTTATAGTCAGCTTTATCATCCGTTTGTTTTTCTTTAATGAAGTTAAATATATATTATACAATTCGACATTGCCATTTGTATTCCAGAATATTGCTATATGTATTTAATAATTACATTTATGTAATTACACCTACTCAATTGAACTCCATTGCTCAGAGTCTAATCAACAATTTGAGGCGAATATTGCTTGTCCTGAAATTGAGGATCATGAAAGACTCACAATGAAATGTTTACTGGCCAGTTGATTGCCATTAGTATCATTTTTCGATCTGCTTTCTATGATAGATGTACCATTAGCTGATTCCCATCTACCAAGGGTATTCCGTTTTGTAACATGTATCTCATTTACATATAAATTATAGTTGATTCGTCTGCCTCGTTCATCGAATTCGATATTTCCAGTTACACCGACTGTTTTGGTCTGCAATATACAAATTTGTTAAAATGTACCGACGCGTAATTTAGTATTTAAATAAAAAATATGAATAATAATCGTGGTGACCGGTGATCTGTAGAAATTAGTTATAGGATGTGATAAGCCACTAGTTTTCATTCAAACTCTTGAATGAAAACCTCATGATGAATCCTAAGCATATTTAAAAATATATTTTAAGACTGTACGTACAGTAGTTGACAGAACAGACAGAACTCCTACTAGTAATAAAATTATCGTATTAAGTATAGAAATGCTCTGATCTATATGACATTGTCACCTTATAATAGTGTCTTTTAATCTTTAACCTGTCCAAGTACCTGTAGTATTTGTTGTTGTAGCTTAGCTCCATAGGGCCATGGTTCCACTTCATCTCCACATACAGAGTCTGGTGATTCCATCTCATCTAAAGCTTTTACTATATGATTGGCTATATCGTCCATAACTAATGCTTCGGTCTGTAAATAAAATATGAACGTGATGCAGTGGAATTTTATGAGTTCTCCCAGCAATGATTGAAGTTCTCAGACTTTCTTTTGCTATTTTAAAATTCACCTGGAACTGAGTTACTGAGGTCGAGTGATCGGGTGTCCGTCCCGCCCATTTTCCCACCCTTTGATTGAGGTTATGCTGCGAAGAGTTGATCCTGTCATATTCCGTTAGACTCAACCATGTAATATTAGACGGAAGCTTAACTAAACTTTCAGCTACCATGGAGGCGTCAATTGTTACTAGAATATAATGCTAAAAAAACAGAAACACACAAAATAAATTGCAAAACATGTTTATGATGCGTCAAGCATGCCCGTTGTTCAACTAGGCTGGTTTGTCATCGGATTATGGATATATACGGACTCCGCTTTACATCTGGAAACTAGAACTTACCTGATAAAGGTTAATCATTTTTAAAGCTGCAGCGTCATCCATATATTTCAAAATCCGGTCAACATGACAGTCTAATATAATACGACTCTCTGGAATACTCTGCAGTTCTTTAAATACCTAAAAGTATAATTGCATAGTTATTTGCACGAAACTTTCTCTTATTTAATTATTGTATTTTTATTTATTTTTCCAAGAACTGGCGCTCTATTCTTTCTGCCTACCCCGTTAGGGACTTGGCATGATGATATGTATGTATGTATTTTTCCAAGAGGGTGGCTACTACACGCATATGACACGTATACACTAAATTATCCATTAAATTATATCTCCATTTAACTAATTACCATTCGATTGTCACCATTTGGATCAAGTTTATACATTCGTACGGGATATTTGTCAGTTTTCTCGGCAAGAATTTTCTGTACCCTCAATAATCCTGAAATTACATTGACAATTGACGCATTTTGTAAATAATTGATTCAATATTACTGGTCTTATTAGTTTAGTATTTTAAACTAAAATTCAAATTTACCAAACGTATCTTCGTAAAGTACTGCGAAATTTTCCCATTTGTAGTACTCCAATAATTTTGAATAAGCATATGAAATTTCGTCAGAATCAGGATAGAAATTAATAGAGATTTTCTTGAAAGCAGTGTCAATACTTGTCTCTTCTGTTTGTTCATCTGTGTCTTTGTCATCTGCATTAATTTCACTCTCTACACTTGTGTTAAGCTCAAGATCAGGATTCAGAGGCTGCCAAGTAGCTTGTATGTGTGGTATATTAGCCTTAGCACACTGGTCAAGTACTGCACCATCTGCTATTGGATTTTGCGGGCCAAATATGGCAATCGGCTTAAGGTCACTAGCAGAGCATACTGGAATTAATATACAGGAAGGAGCATATACAAATATTATTAATATAAACAATACTTGCGATTTTGACACGGATCATGTGGAAGCGTATCAACGAGATTGATAGGATTGTATGGCAATGCTGATTTACTGAACAAAAGGTTCGCTAGTCCTCATGTCACGAAAGACCTCAACGAATAAATGATTGGGTATTCCTACTTATTTTATGGATAATTTTATTCTTTCCTCTCTCTGCGACTCTTAGTTTGCGGTGCTAATATTTATTTATTAATGAAGGTATGATTTTAATTATACTTTTTTAAGAATAGCTTGTATTAAAAATACACCATCATTACAGTGTTAGGCGTTCAACAAGTATGCTTCGAGAAAAAAAAACAAATATGAATGTTATGTACATACGTGCTCTCCATATAGAATAGCTATCATTTCTAGGCGTCTCTATAATGATGGGCTCGATACGATATGAATCACGATGGACTCGGTTCAAGCTCTCGTTGAAGGCAAATTTTTGTGTAGAATCCTGCATTCCAAATATTCCAGCTGTGAACCATATTGTAGTATTTATTCCTCATATTTTATCATATCTTTGTCTATCTCTGCTTCATGAATTACAAGTTAAAGGAGTTGTTGCTTATAAGACGATTCCAAAAACAATGTTGGGCACATAAAAAAAATATATAATAACCTAGCTATAGGCTAAGCAAAAACAACCTTATTTAGCCGGAGATATATTTAGGCGTCAACGAGACATATGGCAAGACTGTACCCTGTCCTCAGACGACTAAATAATTTATCTAAAAATATTGTCGAAAACATTTCAATTGGTGACATACCTATTTGATATTTTATTTCCCGCGTAGTCTTCCGTTGAAACTGAGAATGACATGTTTGAATAAGGCAAAACAAACATAGCACTCCCCAGGGTACTTTCCACATTTCACTATGGCACTTATACCACTGGATTATAGAACAATAACCAATATAATATTAGTAAAACAGTGGTCGCATGAGGGCGTCGCGTCTGGTGTATGGCTCGTACTAACTATATGAACGCTATTCGGAGTTGAGAAACTTTGGAGGAGGCAAGTTTTATATCTTCTGTGCACTTCCTGAAATCTTATGACTCGCGCAGTTACAGAATTCCTAACCCACTGGCAAAATTCTTATCTCTTGTTTGAAATCGATTGAAAAATGTTTAATTACTTAGATTACGATACATATATTAGGTACTTTTAAAATCAACTGTATTGATTTAAAATTTTTGGTACTAGCGGGGATTTGCCCAATTCGACAGATGCGGCGCGTGCGACGTGACCTGAAACTGCTTTCCTAAAATAAACCAGTCTAACGTCGTGAAGGGGACCGTATGATGTGTGCCTCATACCGCCCGACAAAACAATACTAAAATGACATATTTTAAAGCAATACTAATAGTTATAATTCATCAACGCATCGCAGACTGTGCTGTTACCCTTAGCTTTCCCATTGGTATGTCGTTGGTGACAAGTTTACGTGTGACTATCACGTGTGATTGTACTGTGGTTATCGTGTTTGTTTACAGGTGGTCTATTCAACAAATTCACACAGCCAAGTTCGGTACGAGCTTTCGAGAATCTGGTTGGTAGGACCGAAGTGTTAGCATACTATGGCCGATCTCTTGATTCAAGAGTCATCGACAGCTACTCGACTTCTTTGGAACGTAATTGATGCACAATATTTAACATTTATTTGAGTCCTTAAGGTTAATTGAATGAGTAATTTATATTTACTTCTAGTATGTTCATTTACATCGGGGGATAAGGGAATTGCAGCCTTGATCGATGCACGGCCATCGGATGGAATCTGCGACATTAACTGTTTACTATGTAACAGGTTTAATGTAAGTGATTTAATGATTACTTTGTAACTTTAATAATAATTGATATTGATAAACAACAGTAATTTTAGCCGTGTTTCATCTCCGAAAATACACTTCTCATCAGAAAAACCGAAACACCTTGCAAGTTTATGCTTTGTTAGAATTTAATTCCTCATATTATTCACTATTAAACGTTATTTGACATATTATATTCCTAAATATACACATTTTTATGATAATTCTTACAAAACATAAACTAGCAAGTTGTTTCAGTTTTTCTGATTAGAAGAATATTTGCATGCAATGCAAATATTTTCGGAGATTAGCTAGAACAAGCAGACAGAGAGATAGATACTTTCAAATAAACATAGGCGGCCGAGTGGTTCAAGTATTTGTCTGCAACACAAAGGTTGAAATTTCGATTCCCGACTGTACGAATGTGTTTTTCTGTAATAAAGTAGGTACAGTGATTATTCACACACCACGAATCTGCATACGTCTGAGAAGAAATTGAAAGACGTATGTATAGTCGTGCTTGAGTAACGCAGATGGACTCGCCATCCGTCACTTCGGCACCTAAAATACCTACACACTTCTGTCTACACTTCCGGGGACCCTTGTGGGAAGGCGTGAAGATCTGTAAATATTTGAAAGCACGAAATTATTTTCAGATAACCCATATGTATGTGGGCTGGGAGCCTCAAGAAACCCTGGCTGAGGATATCTTCACTTTCGCCTATTACCCTCCTCCGGAACTCATATCAAAGGCCTTTGCAACACTCATCAAGAAACTAAATTGGGATAAATTCACAATACTTTATGAAAATGATGACAGTAAGTCCTTATTCACAGTAAACTGATATTTGAGATATAGGATCCTACTAATATAATAAAAGCGAAAGTTTTTGGTGCCTCTTTCACACAAAATTACGTAAAATTTTGCATAGGTATACATTATTACTTGGGTTTAGACATAGGATATCTAAAAAAACTACAAATGGAGACACAGCTAGTAACACAGGTAGTGGCTTTTCAGGGCTAGTAAGTAACAAGATCTTTTTTTTAGGTTTCATTCGCCTTCAAGATATCATCAACACTTGGCCTAGTAAAACGAAACCAATCTTGTTTCGAAAACTAGATCCAGATAGCGATAATAGGGAAACTTTTAAGCACATATTTAAAGTGGCCCATACCAGCTTCCATATTTTAGATTGTGAGGTGAAGAATATCCTCAAATACATGAACGAAATTGTTATAGTAGAGAATGCTACAGAATATCAGGTATTTATCGTACAATTAAGGTGGTAAGCAGTTATTCCCACAGCAATGTTTTTTCACTACAATAACAAGTGTGCCGTTCACGCGTTGACAGTCTTAATTTAACGGTTATCCATAGAAAAAAATCCTTTATATTAATGCTGTCTACTACGTTTTCATGTCAAAAACACTGAGCAAATTGTGACGAATTTTAAGTACCTCTGTAGATAGATTGGACTTCAGAGAACGGCAAAGGCATAATTTTGTACATATCATCGTTGGCAGAGAGAATAGAGCGCCAGTTCTCTCTAGACTTGCGCGCCTCTTTCGCCTCGGCCACATTCATCAGTCTCTTCGTACATGCTCGCCGGTTTTGAGGACTCTTGACGTTCCCGTCCTTGAGCGATCGATCGATATGTAAAAAGTAACTAACAATGTTAGTTAGATATAGTTTATGTATTTGTATTTCATAGAAAAATAATGCTAATGTAAATTTATTTGTGCAGAGTTTCATTCTCACAAATCTCGATGCTTATACTGTAAACCTTGGCGAAATTCCGGACCTCATGGCGAACGTGTCTACACTGCATTTGACAAAACCGAATGATGTTCAATGGAAAGATATGGGAATGGACAACACTAACGACTCTATAAGGGTAAGCTATTACTGATACTATGAGAGTAGTTTGCCGACGGCCCGCGTGGTATTGAGCAGTCTACTCTATCAATGCAATTCCGATATTTTGAAGAGAGAAATAATTGGCAGGAAACGACGTATAAGAGAGCCAGTCCTTGAAAATCACACATAAGACACAAACACTCGATATCTCAATAAAGTAAAATTTTGAAATGCATGATTTTACTATATTCCCTTCCCACAAGGGTCCCCGAAGGAGTAAGCAGATGTGTATAGGTTACTACCTATACACATCTGCTTACTCCTACCTACTCTACTACAACCTACCCACACACCCCCTTTCCTCACACTCAAGCTCGTGGTGGGACTAATCACAGTACTATAAGCTCAGAAAAACTCATTGGTATAGTCGGGATTCGAATTCGCATCTTTGTGTCGCAGGCAACTACCCGAACCACTCGGCCACCACGGCACGGATAATAATATAATAAATTTATTCTTACTATATCGCAGCTAGAGACAGCGCTGGTTGCGGATGCTCTCAATCATGTTGAAAAGGCAATAAGTTACCTGGCAGAGTCATCTAACCTGAACCAAATCTCTAACCCACCAGCAGTGTGTGCTCTGAATTCCCAAGATGAGTACGAGGAGTATGCTTGGTCCTCGGGGACAGAGCTAAGACAAGCATTGCAAAATGTAAGTACATCAAACGCTAGAGTATAAAAAAAAATTGATGCTTTAGTTTCAAAATTTATTACACAGGTATCGCAACTATCTTCGATATTTCTTCAATGCCTTTGGATTTAATTTGTCGTCATGCTTAAAACCGAATAAGCCTTAGTGGCTGTGTGGTTTGTGTAGTCGCCTGCAAAACGAGGATTGCGAGCTCAATACCCGGAGGCCTGAACCAATGAGTCTTTCCTGAACTTAACTACTGTAAGCCTCGAGCTTTATGATGAAGGGATACATAGGAAGGGGCACCCGTGCGTTTCAGAAGAAAATCAAATCAAAGATGTATAGTCGTACTGCGCAGAGTTTCCTTCCGCGAACGCTAAGGCTGTGGAATGAGCTCCCCGTTGAGGTTTTCCCTGGAGAGTACATAGAGTTCTTCAAGAAAGGTGTGAAAAGATTCGTGCAGGGTCGGTAACGCGCAAGTGATACCCCTAATGTTGCAAGCGTCCATAGGCGGCCGTAACCGCTTACCATCAGGCGAACCCCATGCTTGTTACGGGTGACAACCCCTGTGGTTTAAAAAAACTTGAGAAGCGGCGACGGACTCACTTAATATTCGATTAGCATCCAAATATATAACCGACGAATGGAGGGTTTTTGCAAGATGACCTGACGATAAAATAATAATTCATAACTCTTTTGAATTACAGACCACATTGAAGGGTTTCACTGGAAACATAGAATTTGACATGGAAGGAAGAAGAACAAACTTCATTCTACACTATTCAAAACTAAATAACGACAGTCAATTCATTTACGCTGGGCATTGGGAATCGAAGACGAATATACTGCAAATGACAGACATAGTTGCAGAGAGGTCGTCAGCATTGAAATCGAATTCCAAATTAAGAGTAAGTATCATGTATGTATATTTTGTATTGGTCGGTGAATTTCTTACACATCTCTGCCTACATCTTGGGGGACCCTTGTGGGAAGGTGTGAAAATATAATAAAGTAATAATGAGTAATAATATTAACAGAAAAAAACCATTGGTATGTTACTACTATCTTACAGTTAAATTCATGTAACCGTTACAATTGGACATAAATAAATAAAAAATACACGTAAATAGTAAGTTTTTAATTTGTATTTCATTTGCTTTTAGATATTATGTAGTCGTATGTCAAAAGTACTGGAAGCCGATGAGCATGTCCCTTCACACATTGTGTGAAGAGACTTACGAATGTGGATGAAGCGAAAGTGGTCTGTTAGCCTACATAATGATATGTTTGTATTTACGATAGGATCAATCAGGTAGGGGAGTATTTTGTTAAGAGTTCAAAAGCTGTTACTAAAATACACACAAGTAATAAAATGATGTAAGTACTGATGCAATAAAACAGAATATATCTTGTTTGTTTAGATCGTCACGAAAATTAACGCACCATATTATTATACATTAAGTACCGACAACGGAACCATAGCGAAAGGCTATGCAATAGATCTTATTAAACACTTAATTGATCATATTAAAAATACGACGCGTGTGGAATATCAATATGAGTTCTATGTATACACTGGGCAAGGATATGGGAATCGAATAGAAGGAACAGAAAAATGGACTGGCATCATTGGAGACTTAATAGAACACGTGAGTTTATAAGTGTACCCTACTTTTATATTTTTAAATGCCAAAGTTTATGAGAACCTTTTTCCTTCTTATAGGAATTGATAAAAACTTGGCATAGACATAGATCGTGAGATTGATTAACACAATATTTATTGGAGAAATTAACTGCAAAAACTACTATGAAATCCAATTTTACGCTTGTGAAACCGCGGGACACAGCTCGACTTTTGTATCGTTCATTCTACTTCAGGAGGTAGAGGAGATGCTCGTTTCGCTGGAGATATATTTAGGTGCCAATATTACAGATGACAAGTCCGTCGCCGTTAATAAAACACGACAATACATACGTCTTTGTAAAACGTATGAAGGCTTTCTCACGATGTCTTATTCAAGCACGTATTGTGATCAATCACAATTAATTTAAGTTTAGAAAAAAAGTTGATTTTGCTAGCTACGTATAAAATCACGGCCACCTCGGCTCGTGTTTATGTCAATATTCTGTATTATGTTGTATAACTTGATGACATATGCACGATAAACATCTTCTGTTGCAGAAAGCTGATTTAGCCATTTGTGACATCACCATTACTTCAGAACGGAATGCGGTCGTCGATTTTTCAATACCATTCATGACATTAGGAATAAGTATGTTGTTCAAGGAGCCCGACCCCGTTGAGCCGGATAAATTTTCATTCATAAACCCACTGGCTCTTGATGTTTGGCTGTATTTGGTTACAACTTACATTATCGTGTCCTTTGTTTTACTTATTTGCGCAAGGTTTGGATTTTTTTCGATTGTTAAAGATAACAAAAATTTCATTGCATATTTTTCAATTTGTATCGGGTATCCTCAAGTATGGTATACTTAACGAAATACATATTCACGCCGTCTTCCAGTATCGCCTTGAGAAAGGAACATATTTGTTGCCCGAGTTGTATTCAAATACCAAAGTGAAAGGTCCCTTTATAACTTATTCCTTCAGCGTAGCTCACCAAGCTCACTTACTTAAGTTCAGTCAATGATATACTTCACTTTTTTCTGGGATCTATTAATTGATTTACTTTGTAATAAATATGCCTACGATTGGTTTCAGAATGAGTCAAGGTGATTGGGTTAATCCGCATCCGTGTAATCAAAATCCCGAGAATTATCAAAATATTTGGAGTCTTTACAATTGCATGTGGCTAACTATGGGAGCTATAATGACCCAGGGCTGTGATATATTGCCAAGGTAAATGCTATTTTCGACTAATATCTAGGTGCATGTCCAGTTGGTCATACCATTTTCTTGACCTTCCACATCTTCACGTGACGTTTAGCGGAGTATAACCGTTTGTTAGGCAAATCAAATCAATCAAATCAAAATCATTTTATTTCACATAGGCCCAGGTGGGCACTTATAAAACGTCGAAAAAGAAGCACGGTTCGGGTTGGTCGTTTCCATGGAGAAGAACCGGCAAGAAACTCCATGGTTACTCTTTTCAGATCATTAGGCATATACAATATTTTTTTTTTTTTCGTTACAGCAATAGTACCCAAGTATGGGAGAACAACGTAGGCCCGACAATAGGTCGTCGCTTACTATACAAAGCATACATAAAACAAGATAATTATAAAAATGTTAGCAAGATCTAAGAATCTACTAAGCCTACAATGTTCTCACATTCACAAATTAGACAAATTAAACAAGTGACACAAATATTGCCATCAGTACTGTAACTAATTCTGGTCAAGATATGGAATAAATTAAAATAATAAAAAAAAAAGTAAAATTATTATTGTATAAAAATAAAAAACAACCCGAATTGAGAAAAGAAAAAGATTCAGAATAGTTAGAGACATCCACAAATTTGTGCCGTTTATGAGCTACCAGGGAAGCCGCATGCGCAGAAGGAACTAGAGCCAAACTTCTTTATCTTCAACGTAGTCCTTGATTTTATAATATGCTTTTTTAATCAGAACACGTTTGATAATTTTTTTGAACTTTACATCGGTCAGTTCTATAACTGACTTTGGCAGCTTGTTGTAAAAGCGTATACTATTTATAATAAATGACTTGCTCGTTTTTGTTAATCTGTATTTCGGGATTACAATTTCATGTTTACTGCGGGTATTTTTATTATGGCAGTCGCTTTTAATTTTGTAAATCCCTCTATTTTTGCGGACATATAAAATACATTCAAAGATATAGAGTGAAGGCAAAGTTAGTATGTCGATCTCTTTAAATTTCTCCCTGAGAGACTCGCGAGGACCCATGTCATAGATCGCGCGGACCGCCCTCTTTTGAAGAATGAAAATTGAGTCAACGTCCGCCGCTGATCCCCACAGCAGAATGCCATAGGACATAATACTGTGGAAATAAGCATAGTATACTAGCCTAGCTGTGGCTACATCAGTTAAATGCTTTATTTTCCGTACTGCATATGCAGCTGAGCTTAACCGACCGGAAAGTGTTCTAATGTGCGGGCCCCATTGCAATTTTGAGTCGATGGTAATTCCTAGGAATACAGTTTCCGCTATAGCATCAAGTTTGTTGCCGTCAAGATTTAAATTCAGATCCCGTTGTGTTACATTTGGTAAAGAGAACTTAAGACATTTCGTTTTGTTTGGATTCAGTAAAAGATTATTAGCTGCGAACCATTTCGAGAGAACAGTTAAACTTTCGTTTACATGCAAGACATTCGTATTTTTCCTATCTATTTTAAAAATTAGCGAGGTGTCATCAGCAAAGAGAATAATATCCGATAATTTGGCCATCATATAAGGGAGATCATTGATGTAAACAAGAAATAGAAAAGGACCAAGAATGGCCCACAGTCGGTTGGACATGCGGTAGCATGACAAAGGTTAACAATAATTTAAAATATGTTATACAGAGCAGCTGGATCCCGTTGGGTGACTGGGATGTGGTGGTTCTTTGCCCTTATCATAACTGCCTCATACACGGCCAACATGTCAACTTTCTTAAGTAATAGTCGCCGCAATAACGAAATCAATGATGTTAAAGCACTGTCTGAGCAAACTAAAGTATCATATGGGGCGGTTCTCAATGCATCTACTTACACATTTTTCCAGGTAAGACAATGTTTTTACTAATTAGAATGTTCAATAAACTAGCTTATGGTGAAGTTTTTCAAATTCAGCAGCATAGAAAATACCGGGCGAAAATTTGTGTTTGACATAGGATTATTTATCTGCAGAACTCAAATGATTCTGTTTATCAAAAAATTTGGTCAGTAATGTCATCAGCGAAGCCAACAGTTTTTACTTCAAGCAACGAAGAAGGGAAAGAACGTGTCAGCAGAAGTAAAGGGAAATATGCTTTCTTTATGGAATCTTCAGCGATCGAGTACTATACAGAGAGAAACTGCGATTTAAAAATGGTTGGACCTAAACTTGACTCTAAGTCATACGGGATTGCGATGCCTAAAAGTAAGTAAATAAGTAAAGTAGGTGTTATTGGAATACAAATAATGAATTACAGAAATCAAATCAAAATCTTTTATTCAACGTAACGGAGACAGCGAACAATTATTGAACGTCACATACTAAATAAAAAACAAAATTACCACCGCTTCCAAGAAAAGAACCTGTCAGGAGGAGTTTTTACCGTCAGAGAGAATCTTGCTCTAGGAAAGCAGGAAAACCTTTTATCTAAATTTCAACGGTGCCAAGTCTCTTTAGTATGATCTAGTTTACGAGAATTAATATCATCTTTAGCACCCAACTTGAAGAAATTTGGTGAGATCCCCTCTAACTGTCCTGATTAATACCTCATCCAGTACGTAGGGGAATACAATATCACTGATGGACACAATTATTAAAACTTAACGTTGTACGCTAAGTGATACACGTAATGGAATATTCTTACTTAAACAGATAAAATAAAATCTGTAACGGCAAATATAATTAATGTCTTTATGATTTCAGATTCTCCTCACAAAGGACATATAGATCATGCAATATTATCTCTCCAAGAATCAAACGTGCTGGAAGATTTGAAAAGAAAATGGTGGGAAGTTGAGGATAATGATGTCGAATGCACGGTAATTTTAGACTCAAACAAATAGTCAGTTTTTGAATCGGCAGCCGTCTAGTCTAGTAGTCAATGATCCTGAATGCAAAACTTGAGTTTGCGGGTTCAGTACGCGCTAAGGGTACATGATTGTGAGACAAAAACGGGTATTTGTTCGTTGATTTTGGATGTCCTATGTATGCATATGCATATATCTATCTGTGCAAGTATGTACACATATCGTTATCTAGTTTCCAACACATATCGTTATCTAGTTTCCAGATCGAACTCTGGAACTTTGCTTATTCGTTTGGGACTAGCTCAATTTCTGTGGAACTGTTCCAAGGTATTAATTATTTAGCTCTTAAATTCACTTTGTTTCACGCCCTAAAGGAGCCGTTCCTTCATCTAGGCTTGCGTGTGCATTACATAACCAATGCTTAGAGGCCTATTGGCTATATATAGTCGTATATATACTTGAACACCGGGTTTTAGGAAGGTGATTCTGAAGAAGAAGACGACGGCTCTTTGCAAATGAAGAACACCAGTGGTATATTCATGGTACTTGGGTTTGGAGGTATACTTGGCGTGGTGGTTGCTGTCATTGACTTCTTGCTACATGCAAGGCAAATCAGTGTACAAGAAAATGTGAGTACTATTTTACTACATTTTGAATCACTTCTATAATCACGATTATAATGGGAGACTAATCTTCAGTAAATCTTTTTGGGGAAAAAGGTTTCTATTACGAAGAGATTTCACTTGTACGCATAGATGACACTTTGGGATTAATAACCGAAATTTGGTGTTCTCTGGATTTGGACCTCTTTTAAGAATATGTTGTGCACTCTAATGTCAGACGCCAACTGTTCAAACATACAATCAGTATGTAGTAAAAAAAGGTGGGTATTTATCTCAATCCGAGAATCGATATCCAAAATTCGATAAATGGTCAGAGAGCCACAAATGCACACGAATATTTATAGATACCTTATATAACTTAGTCTTGGATGCCCTATGTGTTTACGTATACATCTATCTATATAGGTAGGTATATATAATGTCGTTTACTAGTTATCGTAGTACAATCTTGTGTTGTCAGAAATGAAGACAATTGTTTGTAAAATAATTTCACGTGACAGGTGACGTTCCGTGAAGCCTTGCAGAGTGAATGGCGTGCATCTTTGGATCCTAGGCAGCTGCACAAGCCAGCTGCTCCTCCGCGTTCCGCGCCGCCATCCACCGCGACCCCCTCGCCACACCGGGAGCGTTCGCACTCCCGGGCAGTCTCTGTCCTCAGAGCAGCTTCCTCGTTTATTAACTTTGATGAAATTTACTGATACACTATCATGTTACACTATGAAGAAAACCTATCATCATTCTCGCCTGATAGTAAGCGGTAAACGTACGGCTCTTGCGCCAACCATTTGCAGTATTGTATGAAGTTACAAAAAATATAAATGTGAACATTTTCGTAGTATATTCTATCACTATATTCTAAATATACAAATCTTTGACCTTCGAACTAATGTTGCACTACTAATATTTTATTTATTAACACGGAATGATTTGTAGTCCCCAAATACTGAATGGAATGCGTCGTTGCAATTAGAACTTGATTAGAAAACAATTCATAAATGAAAATTATTTTCGTATACAGTTTCTTAATTTTAATAAAAGGATCCAAGTGTAACTGTAAAAGCAATTATTTTAGTTAATTCAGTTTTGTAGGCAGTATTCACGTTTAGAAGTCTCGCTTTGTCGAGAAATGTATTTGTTTGTTTGTTTTGTTATATAATAAATAAAACGAAGTTTTATTTGTAATGTCTTTTGTATTTTTTCTACTGATATAGGTCGAAATCGTTTAAATCATATCGCATGATATGCATCTATAACAATGATATATAATGTCACCTGGGGAATGGCTTGAAAAGATAACTTATATTTGAGCTACGTAACTACCTACACTGATACTATATTAACGGTAATTTTCCGTTGATTATAACAATAGAAGCTGTGGTGGCCGAGTGGTTCGAGTAGTTGTCTGCAACGCATAGGTTGCAAGTTCGAATCCCGAATGTACCAATGAGTTTTTCCGAACTTAAGAACAGTGATTAATCACACCACGAGTTTACGCGAGCTGAAGGAAATCTGCATATGTTTGAGAAGAAATTCAAAGGCGTATAATCTTGATTGAGTAACGGGGATGGAATCGCCTCTGGACTCGATCTGACACTTAAAAAATATCTCTAGCGGAAAGTGGGTGTGTGTTCTACTTACACACTCCTGCCTACCCCTTTGCGACCCTTGTTGGGATGGCGTGAATATATACATAGATAGATAATAATAATACTTAGTTTCAACATGAGTAGCAATATAGATTAGGCAGGTATTTCAGTAGTGGTTATATGTTTTGCCGGGGGGCGTATAAATATACTTAGCGTGATATTCGCTTCAGTATACGTTACTTGAACATGTCAAGATGGAACATGTCCGCGGCAGAGCGAAGTACTGAGGATGCTCTGGAAGCTGCATTGGACTTGGATTCGGAGGAAGAGGGCCGCGAGTGCTGTACCGGCTTTTCGGTCTCCCAAAAACTGAGTGCGAATATCAATTCCGCCCAGAATGCTTCGGACTGAGTCATCTGTCAAACATTAGTTTGTTTATTACACAAAACACATCATATATTATCCAGCTAATGGTGTTTTTATGTGTCTAATTCAATTTTATTCCATTCAGTAATTTTTGCTCGAAAGACAAACAAATATCCCCCAAATTAGTAGAATTATTCATTTTATTTGCCCTTGAAGCGAGCAAGCAAAACAAATCGATACCGATTGCTTTGTTACAAGGCAACCTTTTCAATCTATGTGTTATATGTATGATTTGATTGTAATATGTATGTCAGTATATGCAACATAAGCAAAAATTGATGATGCAATTGGCAAATAAATAAATATTTTCAGCCTTGTAACTACAATTTGCTATCGATAATTTTGTACAATCGCTCACTTTTTGCTCCACAGCAACTTCTCTGACATGCCAAAGGAACTCAGCCATGCCAACTGCAGCTGCCATGCCGCAGCCGATGCCCAATACTACGAACACGCCCCCCACATTGTCAATACCCAGCTCTGCAGCACTCGCACCATCGTCGCCGGTTTCTTCAGCCTGAAAATTACGTGACCATCATATCTTCACACCTTGCTACAAGGATCGTTGAAAGTATAGCCAGAGGTACCGTCGTACAATCCCTTCAATTACTCTTTTTGCCGGAGATATATTAAGGTGCCGATGTGACAGATCTCGAGTCTGCAGCCGTTCCTCAAAAATGACTATACTGAATATATACTTTTAATTCATTCCAGATCTTATGCATCTCTAGGGTTAGAACACATACAAAAAAAATCGTTTAGAAGGAGTTCGGTCAGAAAGACTAAATGTATGATTTTCAATATATATAGTTATTGACTCAACTTCACAGGCTTCTTCAGGGGGCGCCTTCCACCATCGATTTTTGAGTTCCACCAATTTTCCGCTTTCTGCTAATTTCAGCACTGCATTGTCAACTGCCGTTCGATAAGATGAAACTACAACGATTAATTGAACATACATTTCTGGAGGTGGCATAAAAATGCTTCTATACTAAACTAATATGTATTTCTAGTCGTATGATAGGTATATATCTGATACAACTCAAAAGATGAACATTTTATATAGTGGCACTAGAATTTCATCTTTCCTCATTTTTTAATATTAGTTTATTTGTGTCATTCCATGAAACTACATAATAGTACTAGTGGTATAAAGTCTTCCCGCCGTGTCTAAATAAATACGGTAAACTCATACTAGGAAGATTTATATGTATGGAATAAGATCTATGTATTATTATTAATACAGCTATTTTAAAAGTCGCTCAATCAGTATAATACTTTGTGAGATGTCCTTACAAAACGGCAAAGCAATGCCATATCCCTTTGAATCAAGAAGCCCGCCCACTTGCATCAAGTCGCAATGTCTCTCCAGCTGGTACTCGATAGCAGACGATTCCATTAAGTATGCATAGGATCTTTTGCTTTTCAACACTCTTTCTACGCCTTCGTCGTTATTTTTTACAAATACGGACGGTCTCGTTGATTCCATTGCCGACCACATCTTTTGGTAAGTGGAAACATTCGAACGCTGTGGATAAATGTTGCGGGTAATCTATACAGATAATAAAAATGTAACGGATCGCTGTCTGTACATGGAAGATATATGAGAAAAAATGTGATAGGGACCTTTTTAAACGCAAATAGCATCCAAAACACTGATTGTTAGAATTTTTGTCTGTTTATCTGTTTGTCTGTGCGTTTGGGCACGCTAATCTCAGAAACGGCTTATCCGATTAATGTGGTTTTTCAATAATATAATGTGGTAAGCTTTTCGTAACATGTACAAAGTAAATCAAAATGTTTATTAAAAAAAGGCTGCCCAAAGTCACTTTTCCACGCGGACGAAGTCGCGGGCACAGCTAGTTGGATATATATATATGTAGGTACTCATACATATTGATATATATTAGACAAACCTTAAAAAAAGAATAGGTAGAGCCACCCAACAATGTTCCGTATTTAATTTTGGTCTGAGAGGCCAGATCTTCGGCGCTTTTAATAGAGTCATCCATAGCCGCGTTAGTAAGGAAGGCTGCAAGATTTGCTGTATATGATGAACACATAATCAAAGCAAAAAACCACCACATACCGCACACCCAACGTGTAGAATATCCTCTGAAAATATACATTCATGTTAAAGGGATTGTGTTTTAAACTATCGTCGGATTAATCAAGATTGCAAATGCTTATTGTACCATATATATGTCGTATCATAAATATATCGAAACATGTTAAATTGAGTATATCAATAAAGTTTTAATATGAAGGATAATGCTATGAATAAATCTGAACACGTTTGAAATATATATATCAATTAATTTTAGTTTGCTACTGTAGTAGCAAAAAAAAATTCAAGATTTTTTTAATGTTTTCTCATGATTAGCACTCAGCACGTCTTAGACGAAAGGTTGACATGGTAGGTCTTTAGCTTTATTTTGTGAATGGGGAAAACACATACATCTCATCACGCCGAGTCCCTAACGGGGTAGGCAGACAGAATGGAGCGCCAGTTCTCTCTAGACATACATACCTCTTTCGCTCCAACAACATAAAATATATGTAATTCAAATGCATTAGAATTATGCATTTAATTTTTTTATTTCCATACGTACTTCGGTAAAATGTCTGAACCCTGGGTCATAATTGACCCCATTGTCAACCAGCAAGAATTCTTAATGTGCCAAATATTTTCCAACTCTTCCGGTGATTTGTCACAAGGGTGGGGATTTTCCCAATCATTGGGAGCCAACCTACAATATAATATCCAACGTTATTTATTGCTTAGCAGTACTGGCATACACGGCAAGCTTCACACCTTACCTAGCCAATATGTGAAGTAATAAAGAGACCATTAAGTACGCAGCCGCCATATAAATCCAAACATCTACCGAAAAAGGTTTTAGAAATGAAAATAGTTCCGGGGACGGTGATATTGGCTTTGAATATAATACACTAATGCCTAGAGTCATGAAGGGTGTCGTAAAATCCACAAAGGACCTGCGCTCGTACGTTATCGTTAAGTCACAAATAGCCAAGTCGGCTTTCTGAAAATATATTTGGACATTATCAAATGTTACATTTTGCACGATTTATGTTTAGATCTATGATCTATGTTTTATTGGATTTACTTACTCTCTCTAATAGGTAGCCTACTAATCCATCCCATTTTTTTGCATCTTTATTATACGATCCGTAGGTGTTACCGGGAACAATTTCAAGCTCATAATTTAAATGTAGCGTCTCCTTTAAAACTTCGTGAATTAAATCTTTAGAGTACCCTTCATATCGATCGTTCCCTGTCAATACTTCGCCTTCTTTCGGTATCTTTTCGATAAGATACGGCGCTCCGATACGCGATACAACTTTGAAAGTTTTGTTTTGCCATTTTTCTGCTAACAGATCGGAAACTTCTGTAAGCGATCGTACATAAACAAAGCCAGTGTCTGGGTTCCACTTTGCGATGCTATTGAAACCGCTGTTAGACAGCTCCATTATTTCGACGTTGAAGTTTGTTCTTTCGCCTGTGATATTATCTAACACTATTTGGTCTGTTATTCCTATTATTGCATTCTGGGAAAGTTATAATAATTATAATTATTCGTGATGACTTAGTTTGGTTTTATGTCATTTATTATCAAAGTTTACCGTCAATAAATGATTAGTGAACTCCTCACCAACTTCCCATTGGTCTTCGGAATCACAATTTATTTCTTGTGCCTCAAGTTTGAAGTCCTCGGGAGCCTCTTCAATAGCATCCGTAATTAGCTTTGCTGCATCATTAGCCAAAGCTGCTTCTACCTACAAATAGGAAAATGCGTGACCGTAGTCTTATTTCTCTATTGTCATTCTATCTTTTAATTATTGCTAAATACATACAGTTATGTCATGTGTCTGACGGGGTATCCTAACATCCGACGAGCTTCTAGCTTTCCAATCAGCTAAATAATACTGGGTTCTCGAGTCTGAGTGATCGAAAATGCGCAGGCACGTGACGTTAGATAGACCATATCTCAGTTCTTCTAAATCCAACGTATGCGCGTCTAATGACATAAGCACATAACTCTGAAGACAAAAGTATAAGTTAGTAATAAATATTGGTAACAATGCAATTGAGGTTGTGTGAACACTTTATGTTAAAATTATATTTTCGCGATTATGTTCGATATATGTGGTTATATCGAACTATGTAACAGGTGGCGAATCAGTTACTTATCTATCCGTAGCAATATGGATTTCGTCACAAACAACCTCATAGAAAAAGCTCGTATAGTGAAGCTGTTAAGAAAATAATTGGCAGGGACCGTGGCTCGAACCTGCAATCTTGATTTTTGTGAGCGACTATTACCACTCAGATAAACTATAGAATATATTTTTTTTACTTACCATATAATCTTCAAAGAATTTAACCTCGTTCGCTTGGCGTAAATACTGGAGAACTCTATCGGCCGGGCAGTCTAGGATAACTCGTGTTTCACCTGTTTCTTTTAAAGATTTCAATAGAGGACGATTATCTCCTCCAGGAACAAGCCTTCGTACGTACCATTTGTGCTCCTGATCAGCATGCTTGAGGATCTCTTGCAGTCGTATCAAACCTAAAATGTTATTGCTTTTTAACTAATCTAAAATGTTGTCATTGTTCTTTAAATAACAAGTAAGTTGTGATATTACAGCGTGGCCATAGTGGGCCGCAATCTTAGCACACTGCGTGTCAACCAACATTTGGGAATTTGGATATTTTGGAATTTACCTCAATAATGTAATATATTTGAGCAAATTTCCACAAAAATACGTAACCCCATGTTAAAAAAGCTACTATGGAAACTAGGTTAAGATATCCACACTTATTTTATTCCATACCTACATCCATGGATAGGACATATAAAACTCACTACTACTAGGCACTGTTACTCGTTACACTAATCCGCCCTCAGCGGTAATCGACCCACGACTTCAAGCTTCGTAGCTATGAGTTTTGACAACTAGATTAGGCCGTTTGGTACATGTTACTTTAATCTTGATCAATTTAAATGTCCTAGTACAATATAATTCCTAAGAATGGATATTATAAAAAGGCAGAGATTATTGTTTTCTGAATGCGTTAATCTCAGGAACTTCTAATCCGAGTACAATAATCATTTGCACAAAATAGCCCGTTTATTGAGAATATATAACACACTAAACCTTAGTATTGGCATATAAAGATAAAATACATATAATCAATTGAACATGGGTGAAACAGCAGGGCACAGCTAGCTATTAGGTACAATTTTGTTATGTGTTCTGAGCGAAAAAGTTTAAATATTTTAATACTACCGTGGTCGTCATCATATAGTAAAGTGTAAGTACTCCAATCACTGTCCTTGATATAGAATGCTACGGCTTTTGAAAGTGCTACGGCTTCGGGGTACAGATTGATTCCTGGTGGGCTCGGTTGCTGCACACCTCTTGGCAAGGGTGGACGCCACACTGCCTGAAAATAATATCAGAGATATACTCATAAATTCTTAACATCACGACGACTTTACAGGGTAGGCAGAGACCAGAAGGCCCGTCTGTTTATAGCATTGTTATAATTCACTAGCTTAATTAGAATACAGAACAAAGTAATAATAAATTCGGCACCAGAGAATGGAGTAAGTTAGCAAATAAATTGCCTTCAATTACTTTGTAGCGAATTTCAAGTGAAGTTTGTCGGCAATCGAGTGATAAACTGTGTGTAAGCAAACATAACGCTAATGGATATAGTATCTTTTGATCTTCTCATAATAGGGAAGTGTCGATGAGGTGGGGAGGGGTGGAGGGATATCCTGTCCCGTGTACGTAGTGGATTGGAAAAGGCTGAATTGATTACAAATCAGAATATGCCTATCTCCGCATACAAAGCAACAATAATGAACTTGTAGTATTTTATTTATTAGTTATAATCATAGTACGTCAAGAGTACCAAGAAAGTAGAAGAGACTGATGAATGTGGACGAAGCGTAAGATTTATGTACGTATAGAGAGAACTGACGCTGTATACTCTCTGCCCGTTAGGGACTCGGTGTGATGATATTTATGTATATATAATCATAGTTTTCAGTATTGACCTGAATATGAGGTATTTTAACAGCTCGACAGTGGGCCTCCACAGCAGACGCAGAGACTGGGTCTGTGGGCCCAAATATAGCGACAACTCCACCAGATATCAGTTCACAAGCTGTAAAGCAAAGATTATATAATTTAAAAATGAAACCATGACGATTGTCTATAAAATAAATACTTATACTATTAGGCACATATAGTCGTACACGTCGTTCCGTCAAGGGGTCAAGTATTCGAATATTTTTGCTAGATTATAATATATCTTAATATATATATTTCTTGTGTGCGTGTGTATGTGACTGAACTCCTCCTAAACGACTGGACCGATTTTGATGAAATTTTTTGTGTGTGTTCGTGGAGATTCGAGAATGGTTTAGATTTACAATTGGACCCGATAGGTGGCGCTGTGATCGTGTTTTAGGGCATTTACTTTTTTCACCCAAGCGAAGCTGGGCGGGACCACTAGTATATTATATAAAAGTATAATTGTTAGATTAAAAAGAAATAGATTAAATAGCCGTGGTGGCAGAGTGGTTCGAGCAGTTGCCCACGACACAAAGATCGCAAGTTCGAATCCCGACTGTATCAATGAGTTTTTCTGAACTTAAGTACGGTGATTAGTCCCACCACGAGCTTTACGGTGAAGGAAAACATCAAGAGGAAACCTGCATACGTTTGAGAAGAAATTCAAAGACGTATGTATAGTCGTGTTTGAGTATGGCGATGGACTCGCCATCTATCACGTTGGCACCTGATATACCTCTGGCGGTAAGTGTGTGTGTGGGTATTACCTATACAACTCGGCCTACCCCTTCGGGGACCTTTGTGAGAAGGCGAGAGGATATTATTATAAAAAGAAATACTTTAAAAAACGGATAATACATAATAGTATGTTCATATCTGCTCTTCTTCTGACGAATTGGTCCTAGTTTTGTAAAAGACTTGACTGTAAGTTCTGTTGGTACATTTCGATATTTTCTATGCAAATATTGATGCGATGTATGGTTTTTTTTTTTTTTTATGCAACAAGTGTGGCAAACAAGCATACGGCCCACCTGATGGGAAACAGTTACCGTAGCCTATTTACGCTCACGATACCGAAGTATCACATGCGCGTTGCCACTCTGTGTTCGGAGAGTTATAGTGTGTTGGCAGCATAATGGGTTTAATCCCTCTGCTTCCAACACAATGTAACAATCCTCCCCCCTCCCCAAGGAGCTCATTATTACTGGAAACCTTATTCACCGCGTAGGAACACAACACAAAAAATTGTGTTATTTGGCTACGGACTTCTGTAAGGTGGAGGTACTGCCCCAGTCGGGCAGCTCCGAATTCGAACGGGAAACCCGTTATGCCCTACCTCTCTTAAGGTAGCATTTTGTTACAATTTCAGATATTGATATTAAAGATTGTTACTCACCAGCTTTGGAAGCAGCAAAGCTATCACCAAACGGAGCGTACAGTGCATTCATGATATAGTTATAGCGTTCGCTCTCTCTGGAGGCTCGTGCTAGGGCAGACGCGAACGCCACTTCAGTCACCGTATTCGGGGGAAATATAGCACCTGAACACATTCAAATATCTTATAATTATTCTAACCGCGTAAACTTTACCGAAAGTACGGTTTCGAGCTTTCCTCACCAATATTAACAGTCGTCTTCAGAGATTCAAACTTCCGAAACACCCCCTCGCTGGCTCCAAGAATTAGTATTATTATTACAACGGACACGTACTTTCCTGGAAAGTTCGAAATCAGGTTTACAACTAGCTCCAAACTGGTGTATTGTACTATATATTTATATTATGTACTAGCTGTGCCCGCGACTTCGTCCGCGTGGAAAAGTGACTTTGGGCAGCATTTTTTGGATATACATTTTGATTTTGATTTGCTTTGTACATTTTACGAAAAGCTTACATTATATTATTGAAAAACCACATCTAAATCGGATAAGCCGTTTCTGAGATAAGCGTGCATAGACGCACAGACAAACAGATAAACAGACAAAAATTCTAACAATCAGTGTTTTGGATGCTATTTGCGTTGAAAAAGGTCCCTATCACATTTTTTCTCATATATCTTCCATGTACAGACAGCGATCCGTTACATTTTTATTATATGTATAGATAAGTTAAAGCCGTGATGGCCGGTGGGTTTAACTAGACAAGGACAAGGGGGTTTCAAACCGTGGTAGTCATTATTAACGAGTGAAACTTAAGTAAGATAATTAATAGTTTCGTTCTTAATTCCTGAACTAGGCTGGACCTGTAATATAGGTAATGGATAGAAATGTGAATGCGAAATGACAAGTGCAGTTATTTATCACATAACGAACTGTTCCTGAACTTAAGTATAGTCATTTATCACAGTACGAGCTTTATGGTGAAGGGAAACGTAGTAAGGAAACATGTATGTATTTGTATATGTCTATCATTCTTGTCGCCTGTTACGATAACGCTCTGAGTAACCTTGTGAGCAAGCGTGAGAATGTTACCATTAAGGTTGACATTACATTTCTAGATGCTAACTGTTTTATTAGTAAAAGTGGTTCGAGTAGTTGCCTGCAACACAAATAATAAATACCTTAAATGATGTTAGGCCAATTCCACACACATTATCTTAGCCCCAAATTAAGCAAAGCTTGTGTTAGGGTAACTAGATATCGATATATTTACTAAGTTTCAAATACTCGTGTTCACCACGAGTGATTTGAATTCAGAGAGTGGAAAGACGGTGTGTTGGTGCTACGTACATATTTTTGCCAACCCCTTCGGGGACTAAAAGAGCTGTATAAAATTAAACACTTACCTTTATTACAAATCATATCGCTTAAGGTTAAAGATTAAACGTTTGAGATTCAATGCTTAATCTGAAGATTAGAAAATTGTCACTGGGTCATGCTTAATTATGTTATGCGGTTCGAAATTCGAATTCGAACACAAAACGAAACTAAGCTTTACTACTTAGAAATCCTCAAAACAGAGAGTATATATTTTTTAATACTGACTAACTGGGTTAATAAGGGGTTGCACTGATGTATGACTTCCAAGATAGTCGACACAGATCAACGCTTCGCTGACCGTGGATGCACCGAACACAGAGCGATCACTGCGATATCACCGCTCCGCTTCGTGTCATCCGCACAAACGTGATGCATTATCACAACTGTTTCGCCAATGCAATTTGCCAAGTATAATTAGATAAATAGGGCAGTGTTCTTGTTTGCAACAGGTACAGCTGTAACAAAACAAATTAAATTGAAGGTGTTTCGCGGTGCGAAAATACAGAGTAATACCAATTTGTTTGAGGAATTCTTCTTTTCATCGTGAATATGGCTTCCTTACAGGTACATATTTAACCTATGGGCTTTTAAAATTTTGTTTTATTAACTTTTATTTGCATAACCATATCTATCAAAATTATTAGCTTAACACAATTGGCTCCTTAGTCAAAGGCCCTGGTTGACACAATTGTAAGTACCCTGAAAAAGTAAGATGGCCTGAAACCTGAAATAACTGACATCATCGGCTACTTAGGACGTCAATAAGCACAAAAAACTACTTTTTTAACCCGATATTGTTTGGATATTGTTTGGTTCTGTAAGAGTCAATGTGTATTTGTTTGCCATTTGATACCAAAAAGACGCAACGGATCGGTCTTATTTTCAATTTCTACGCCTTAATATGCGTCCCTTTCCGCTTGGTGAGTAGTATAATGTCGCCTCACAAAACTAACGCTTAGAACAGCGCACCAAGCGGTAGGTAAGCCGAACTAAATTCTTCATAGAATTTCGACCGGTTGCTATGAAGCTTATAGTAAAAAAATTACGGGCGCACACAACGCAACTCGTCGACGATATATCTGACCGACGACGGTAAGTTAACGCCATCTACCGTTGCTCCAGCAAATTTTCCTTGCTCTGATATTCCGCTGCGCGGGGTCTGCTAACTGAACTAACGAAACAACTAAGACCTTGGTCTTAGAACTGCACTTGGTAGGCGAAGAAATTAGCCACATGGCTGTCACGGCTTCCTTCTAATGGCTATCTACGATGTTTTCCTTGCATCTCCACTAATATAGTAATCTCTTTTCATTCACACAAAAAAACCCATGTTCGTTTTGTTCAAGCTATAGCCGAAAATAATTTCATTCAAATCTGATAATTGATTCAGACAGATAAATGTATTTTTTAATACTATTTTCATATAAAGATATACAAGCAGCATATATTATACATAAATATGATAAATGACCGTTCATCCGCTTATACCAGCTATGTTCAGCCAGGTAAGATTCCAAATTTAAATTAGAAATTTGAAAAAAAAATGTTGTGGTCTTGTAACCACTTGGCTGAAATCCAACGTGCTTGGCCACTGACGCTGGACTATTATCGAACACCACCAGAGTTATAAATACTGTTATTTGCACCCAATTATTCACAGGTTGCGGAACTGATGAGAGATAAGTATATATGCTATTAGGTATAACTGCTAAAATAGTATCCCCATTAATCCATTGATTTCATTCTATTCATAGTTTTACAAATTTCAAAATACGAATACTAATACATTACCACGTGACTCCTGTTTTTTTCCAAAGCACTATCTTAATAGGGCGGATTTTAAATGCAATTAATTACCTGGCCTTTGATGAGTATTTGCCGTCCGTGACTCTTTGACGGTAGCTGTGCAAAGAGAAATCATAATTCAAATAAATTGAATTCAAAGAGAAATTTAATGAGTGTTTCCGTCGTCCAGAATTTTACTGAATCGAACACACTTACTCATAGTGTTCCAACTGGATAAGATGCTATTCTTATCATAAATTTCTGAGATTTCTGGCGGAAAGTGGGTACTATCTATACACCTCTGCTTAGCAGACAGCTTAGCAGTGTGGGAAGGCGAGAGGATATATATACATATTACGTATTTTAGCATCATTTTAGAAAAGTGCTAACGGGACGAATATATACCTCATATACACATTTCCCTAACAAATTCTCGAATAATGATGGCAATATTATAGTACTTGTTTATTTTTGTTGATTTCTTGTTATCGTAATCGTGGTTAGTTAACTATAAAATTACCTTTCATAGAACTGATCATAGCTACGAATTGGGAATATTCGGTTCGGGAGTAAATTGTAGTATTGAGTTTGTAGTGTAAGTAAGCACGTTTTAACGTCGTATGGTGTATTTTATAAAAGCGAGCATAGAAAGCTTAAAAAATGCAGAAGTTCTATATTCTGTATACTATTGGAGACATAATAGATCAGATTTTTGGTAATAATCATTATTAAAAAATTTAAAGCAAAAGTGTGTGCAAGAAGCGGCAGAGGAAGGCCACGTTCCAACTACCTGGATCGAATAGATCGGACTCTCAAGGACGGGAACGTTAAGAGTACTCGAAACCGACGAGCATGTATGAAGAGACTGATGAATGTGGACGAAGCGAAAGAGGTATATAAGTCTAGAGAGAACTGGCGCTCTATACTCTCTGCCTACCCCGTTAGGGACTTGGCGTGATGATATGTATGTATGTATGTATCATTATTAAGTTTCCTCTTTACGCTATTGAAATTTAGCAATTAGAGAAGGCAGATCTTCGTTGTTTGTAATACCTCTAAGGTGGTAAGCAATTTGGTTAACCTTAAACCAACTAGTTGCCAAGCTTACCGTTGCAATCACTATAACAGCGTATCACTTGCCACACGCGTTGCCTCTCAAAAAATACTTCATCTGACTGACTGACTACTGTTAATATATGTACTTCATTGTCAAACACAACATCGCTTGGATGTATGCAAGTGGAAATGAAAAGAACTCATGTACGAATTAACTTAAACAAATACCACTACCATTTTCTTTATGCGAATGTTACTTTTCACAGTTGGGTGAACCCACGAACACGCCTTTTCATTTCAACGTAGTCGGAACAAATAAAGCTCTGCAAGCCTTTTTAATTTTTAAAGTTTTTAAAGAAATTTAATAACCTTTAAGAAACAGACACGCTTATGTTTTTACGCAGTTCTTTCTCACGTTCTTACGCAGAAACTTTTAACACGGTATCTTTTAACAATTAACACAATTTTAATAGTTAAAATAATTTAATTGAAACCTGAATCTTTATTGGGCACACGAATATATTATGTTTCTTTAGTTGGGCTTACACATTTCTTTTTCCACTGGATTTTTCCGACTGGATTCCATGGATTGGATATTACAGTAAGTCCATGGATATTACAGTAAGTCAATCTTTTTTGCCCTTTACATGAGGCATAAACGGATAACCTTAAATGTTAGTTCAATGTTCATTGAAATAAATAATTACAGTTAAATAGTTTGTAGTTTGTATTTTTAATATTAGTTTACGTATTATATTTTTAGACGCCCAAATCAAGGATGTCATGAAAAAAGGCCAGGTCAAGAGTACCGCAACCGAAGAGCATGTATGAAGGGAATAATTAAAGTGGATGAAGCGAAACAAGTATGTAAGGAGCGTAGCAAGTGGAAAGAAGTGGTCTTTGCCTACCCCTACGGGAAAGAGGCGTGATTATGTGTGTATGTATTATATTTTTTACAATAACAACAATAAATTTTTTAACTCAGTTTAAAGCTGAAACTCATTGTAATACTCATATTAATCGGATGGCCTTTCTTGAGAATAAACGAAAGAAAAACACCTTGACAAATAATATTCCATTCAGCCCCATTTGTATTATTCGATATTATTGTAATAGGAAAGGGGCCAAACAAAAAATTCTTGGGGGACTCGAGCTCACCTGGAGTGCATGCATTATGGAACACCGTTTCTCGTGTTGTCTTATTTTCACCGAAGACAAAGCGCCGAAAGTCGTTTGTTACATACGAGGGCTCCTAAATTGCTGCATAAACATTGATTTACGGTCCGATTTAGGTACACTAAGCGTTGTTAAACATGGTTTAAGCCCAAAGTGGTGTTTCCCAGTGACCCTTAATGTGCGGTTTAAAATATGTATGTCATTAGTTAATACTTGCTCGTGACACTAAAATGCCCATGGAAATAGCACTGTAAATTAAATAACGTAATTATACGATATTAAAGCTTGTAGCGTTAGTAATCACTGTGCTTAATTTCAGAAAAGCATTGGTACAGTCGGTGTCGGAACTTCAAATCTTTGCATTGCAGGCAACTCGAGCCACTCATTAATATTTATACGTATATATTCGTCGACATGATTTCAAATACAAAAGAAATATGAATTGGATTGATGCTAATGCTGATTTAAGAAGAGAATGTGAAAGACAAAGGGCAGTAAATTCGAGATTCATTTCCAGTCGTTTCACCAGTCGTGACGTCCGCAGCGCACATGTCGGGTCGAGGCTTGCGTTTACTCGGCTCTCCTTGGTAGAAGTAGTTTTGGTTTCAAAGATAAATTACTTTATTGTTATTTTGGATGTTTGAACATTAATGGATATAGCACGATGCTAATGGGCATTAATTAAAATGTATATTTATCATTGTTAGATAGGCAAAAAGTTGATAGAAAAGTTTTATTTTAACAGGAAGAAGTTTGTTGTCGATAATGTTGAAAGTTGCTATTTTATTGAAACTTGGAATACTACTTCGCTCTACTGGTCTAAACTTTCTAAGAAAGAGGAAAGTAATAGGATCTGGCGCTCTATATATATTTGACGTGTTATTGAAAACTTAGGGCAGAGTAGTAGCGAGTAACTTGGAAAGGAAAAGTTAAAATTAATTTATTTACAACAGATGTCTACTAGTAGTATAAATCCTTTTACGTAATCCTTCTAAATTTAAATAGAATTATAAATAAAAAGAGTCACTCTCCGTTTCTCCATAAACATAATATGTAACACAACCGTAGTGACTGCTGTGTGAATGCCGAATGTCTCGTGAATGTTAGCTAGTTCCATCTCTGCCAGTAACACGCATTTTGTATACTACCACAGTGGCAAACAAGCGTGTGCTTGATGGTAAGCGGTTACCGCCGCCTATGATCGCTTGCAACTCCAGTAAAATCGTTTTATTTGTGTGGCCGATATTTTGTTTATCAAGCTGTAAGGTTAGCCTAACTTTTATGTATTTTGTACTAAAAATACCTATATACACAATTTCACACAAATCGATTCGTAGTTTTTAGCGTGAAAGAGGAACAATCATACTCATAAACTTACGCACTCAAAATTTGTATTAAGATATATGTAGGTGATACTTACAACAGGTACTACAATCAATTCTTACTCTCTTATCCATATTCGTGTCCCAATACAAGCAGCTGTGATGTTAAAATATTTGGAGTGGCCGCTTTAGCTGAGTATACATAAAATGAATGCTGTTGATACTAATGAGTAATTTTACTTCGTACAATAATAAGAAATTACTACATACAAACTTTACCTCTTATTAGGATTTATTTAATCCCACTAGATCCAGGTCGTCATCCATCTTCACCAATGTCAGTCACTTTAAATCTGTATTACGCTATTCATGCAATTTGTGCTCGTTGCTCGGTGCATAGGGCTCGTTGAGAGAATGTTCTGTCGTCCATTTTTTTTTAAATTGTTGTAGGCATTTTGATTTCCCACCTTTCAAAATAAAAGGCGATTTAGAAATGTTTATCTGTAAACAGCATGACTTTGTCTTTAAAGCATCCTCTAGTCTGAAGCGCATACAGAGCTCTTAACTTTAATTGAATGAAATATATGGTATGGTATAGTTCGCATGTATCTACTGGGAGCAAACGTTAGAAAGAGGTCAATGCACCGTTGGATTATTTGGCATTCCGCCAGGTATTGACAGGTACCCAGCAGAACTATCGGAACCTATCTCTCATGTTCACTCGCCAATATAACTTTACCTGTTGAATAATGGATGGGAACACCTAAATTAACTCTACCACCTTGCGTCAGAGCGTGTTCTTTTCTTGGAAATGGGGGATATGGATGTATGCTCCTACATAAACGGTCGTCACTTCACCTGACTGCGACACTCGAGGTAACGAGTTCGATTACCACTTAAGCGGATATGCTTGTTATATATAGCGGATATATTCGTACCGTGGTTATCTGTTTTCCATAAAACATTGGTATAAAAAAATACTTGGTGTGAATTTGCTATAGTCTGTAGAAAATTAATAACAATGCTGCAGTGGAGTACTTTAAAACACAGTGATACAAACCTTAAAAAATATGATATATACATTTATATGGAAGCATCCATAGTTCTTGGTTCTTTGTGTTCGCAATAAATATGAGAATGTTCATTAGAGCCACACGCATATTTAATTACACTTTGCATCTGCGGGTGGAGCACGTAACTAGGTAATTCAATTTCCTCGCACTTGAACCGTTTCCCGGTGGTAGAAGTAGGGGCAGGGGGGTAGGGGATGGTAATTTCCGTATTATAAAGCACTTCTGCTGTGTAAATTAAAGGTGACTTACCGTGCTATAATATAAGTAATGTTATGTACGAATATTGCATACATAGAGCTATAGTGGCCAAGTGGTTGCCTGTAACACAAATATTGCAAGTTCGAATCCTAACTGTACCAATTAGGTTTTTAGGAACTTTCAGTACAGTGATATTTTATACCTTTTTTTTTTTTTTTTTTGTATTGTCTCTCGTAGCGTGAGTTCCGGGAACTTTTGCTACTTAACCGGTCAATGGCGAGACCTAGGCCTCCAGCCAGGTTTCAAACCTATACTAAGTTAAAAAGGGGCATTTGCATTAGAGACTATTGACAAACATGCCACTACCCGCCATAGCCCAAGCGGGCGTAGCAGTAACCATACATATTTGAGACTTTTAGGCATAGCTAGTTCTCATAAGAAGTGTTGAAAACTTGATAAGTTCAATTATATACATAGAACATTATTTCTATCCCACTTATTGATAAATAGTCTTCCGTAAGCCACGTTGCTACCGCTGCTCATGAATATCTCTGAATCACCAGTATGTTATAATGGTGTGATAAAACTGAGTTATTTATGCTTTGCATGCGCGATCTCTCCATTCACTGCACTCATAAACATAAAACTAAGAGCTTTGTGCATCTAATTGCACAACTACTAATCAGCTTTGCAGTACATACATTGGTATGACGACTAATAAATTTTATTAGCGGTACTTGTCACTTAGGAATAGCAAAATCAAAAACTGGCCTTAATCGAAAATATATATGTAATAAAATCATTTACTTAGGAATTAAACACGACAGAAACGCTCCCGCAAGCACCCACAGGCAGCAGTACACTTAGCTACCTTGTTCTTTGCTACCTTTAAAAACAAACTGCATTAGTTTTCAAACGACAAGTCCAGTCCAGCTCCTTAGCCAGCGAATCAGCAACGACCTAAGCCAAGGTAGCTGTGTTTGCTTGGCACTTACGAAGTGCCAGGCTGAAAGCTTTTCGGTCTCACAATAGTCCGATTAAGTAGGTTAAGTTCTACGTGAGAAGAAGTTTTCAAACTTTCAGTTCCGTTAAATACTTGACGATCCTCAACAACCCCCACAAATGTGTGGTTACTACACAATTCTATTGGTTAGTAAAAATATGTAAGTGATAATTTGTTTGGAGATCACTCAGCATAAGATTTTCTTTTCTAATAATTTCGTAAAGAGTGTATTGGTATAAAAATAAATGTAGGTTGTTTTATTAAACCATCGCTTCATTACATTACATCTGAAGGAGTCCCAACATGAAAGAGGACGTTTAATCAATTCCCTGAATTAAATTGAGTGAAATACTTTTCAAACAAAATGGTATTGTCAAGTGCTGTAAAGTCCATCGATCAAACTGTCCCCTTACAAAATAGCAATTAGTTGCAAATATTTCCATGCGAAATTTTTATTTCTGTAAAAGGAAAATTATTTTTATGCTATAATTTGGAATATACTTTAAAATCCTTGGAAAGATCTTAGTACCGTAGTAATAATACATCTCTTCGTATATTCCCATAAGTGTCCCCGAAGACTCTTTTTACCGTGAATATGTCAACATGTAAACTTTTTTTGTTAATCCGGGCTGTAAGATACATTTGATCCGTATCGGTTTATAAAAATTCTCTCTGGGTGTATTTGTAAGCAAAAGCCGTAACATGGCATGCTACTGCAAGTTAAACAACATTTGTGTGGGACAGATGTGTATGGCGTTTATAAATCTGTTCCTTTTACACACACACACGCACGCCATGACACAATCTGACATAAGCTATAAGTGGTAATTTATCCCAAGATATGTGTGGTACATGATGGGGCCGTTTTGTCGAGTGTCACCAGGGTCTAAGAATCATGTTCGTTCTATGCGAGTAGTCTCAAGTACTCTTATGGGGGAGAATGGTTGACATAAGGAAAAGTCTCTTGTAATTGTTATTATGCAAAGGGACCCGTTATCTTAATTTATTTCCATGTCCATAATGAAACTGACCAGGAAATATAAAAATAATATAAATGTATGTCAGCCTGGAATGCCTTCACATTGCGCTAGTAATAATAATTGAGGAAGAGGCCAGAGGAAAATCACGCCATGTAGGAACCTAGATTAAATCATTTGGAAATTGAAGGGATGGGAACATTCACGGGAACGTCAGTGCTCAAGTATTAAAAAGTATAAAAATAAATAGTATAAAATGCGACAGATGAATTTGGATGATGCGTAAACAGTGGTCTTTCTCTGCCATCTCTACAATTATTATTATGGCACCTTAAAACTTGGGATCAATTTACTGGTAACCAAAGGATTTCAGGGACGTATGATCGTCTCACATGAAGCCAACTGATTCCTAGCTAGGTAGATTTATACGGCACCTGTACCGTGTATGTAACACGGTATCTATTAATCTACTGAGTAACAGTAAATATATCCCAGGCGAAAATTTATATTTCCTCTTTTGAGATCCTTAAAGGCGTGATTTGGTATACATGTGTATATAAACATAAAATAATTAATCGGGATGTTTTAGTTTGAAGTAAACCACGCAGTTACTATTTATTAGGTCAAAATCTTTTACAAACTCAACCGTAAAATAATTATTTGCCTAATATCAAATCTTAACTTGCCCTTATCTGCTTTCCCGAGGGGATTATGTTTTATGCTCCACGATACAAAAAAACCTTTTAAAGGAATATTTTAATCATAGTAAAGCCAGTGTAATTAATCATGGAGGTAGCGCGACGCCCTCCAAGCCTAGGTAAGCTCCGCCATTTTATTATAAAAGCCTCCGCTTTACATGGCAGCACTTTGCCCTTATTTAAATGTATACGCAGTGGGAATAAACTTACCACGGTACAAGCCGTAAGGATTAAAAGCCTAAACGAGGTATGGTGTAACAAAATCATCCGCTCTTAATTGGAGCTGCTTCACTCGAGGACATATTTGTCCTGACAGCTGAACTGCGTTTTATTAGTATAAAACCACTCGCTTCCAGAGAAACTCCAGCGAATTTTTCAGAGAAACTCCTTCAATACAAAAACCACGGCTTTAAGAGCTCTTACAGGATCTACGGAGTGTCCATGGGCTGTAATTTATGCATCAAACTAGCTGTGCTTTGTGGTTTCACCCGCGTAAAATTTAACTGCTTTGCTCCTTTGGATAGTAAATAATACATATTCCCATAGCCTGCCCCAATAAACAGGCTATCTAATGCATACACATATGGGTTGTTTGTGAGATTGCCACGCAAACAAACTATGCATCTATATATAATAATATTATAATAATATATCCTCACGCCTTCCCACAAGGGTCCCCGAAGGGGTAGGCAGAGGTGTATAGGTAATACCCACACACCCACTTTACGCCAGAGGTATATTAGGTATCTATATAACATAAATATGGATTGTTATTATATTAATGAGTATAATTGTTGATTCCTTTCACACAAATCTGATTAAATTATGACGTCATCTAATTATGATTATCAATCCGATTACAAGGTGCTCATACGATTGAAAGCTAATTAAAATAATTAACCCCAAGTGTCCCTAAATTGATAAACATATAATTAATGCGATATGGTCTTACTGAAACAATTTAATATTTTCTGATCTAGATTAATTAACAACCTGTTTTTAACTCATTAGCGTCAGTATAAAAATATTTTCTTTGAAACGTCTCATTCCACAGGAAATAAGCAGGACGTATATTTTCAATGAATAATTTGTCCCTAAGTAAATCTTTTGAACATGAATGATTTATGAGTTTATACAATGGTGGTCCCTTGCTATCTTGTTTATAATGGAACATAGTATATTAGCGCTTTGTAACATTTCTTCAAACCCGATTTAATGCAGGGTCATCTAATTTATATCGATTATCTTATGTCGAAAATTGTTTTTAAATAAATAGAAACAGTCATTAAATCTTCATTAGTTGGTATATAGAGCCAGAGTTCCTTTGGATCAATATCTACCGTTGGAACCTTTTGTGGTAGGTCCTTCTTTTCCCTTCACTACTTCACTACTTATTCAGATAGTAGCTGTGCCCGTGACTTCGTCCGCGTGGAAAAGTGACTTTGGGCAGCATTTTTTGGATATTGCCACATTATATTATTGAAAAACCACATCTAAATCGGATAAGCCATTTCTGAGATAAGCGTGCATAGACGCACAGATACACAGACAAACAGATAAACTGACAAAAATTGTAACAATCAGTGTTTTTGATGCTATTTGCTTTGAAAAAAGTCCCAATAATATTTTTTCTCGTATATCTTCCATGTACAGACAGTATGTATAGATTTTATCCCATAAAAGAGCCCGTCGTTCATAATAATATGCTACTCCCAGTAGGCTGGTTGCCGTTACGATATTTAAGATTTAATATCAAATAAAATGCACTGCAAAGCAAACAAGCTCGAACTGTCTGATGGTAAGTGGTTACTGCGGCCTACGTACGCTTGCAACCCAGGGGTATCACTCGCGCGTTGAAAGAAAGTCATAGTAATTATTATATTCCATGCATTCAGTGTGTTACAGCATTGAAGACTATCACGCCGTTAGATATGTTTTGATTAAATGAACTGTTAACGTTCATGATTAAAATCGTGACTGTATTACTTTCCAACTTTACCAAAGAAATTTGCAGCCGTCTGATTAAGACAGTTTCCACAGAAGCACTGTTGCAAGTATTTTTTGTGTTCCCACAGTAAGGTTTTTTAAACTGTACTTATAATAGTCATAATTCTATTTTACATGTAATGCGGAAGTGGGACCATTTGTTCCTTATGCAGTGTACCTACCTGTTTGTAACCTACGAGAGAAACCTCGCGAACAGCTAGTCACCTTTGTCGTATAGCAAAAAGAAACATATGAAATATATTTCATTCAATCTTAGAGTAAACACAATAACCATACTAAATATATAAGGGTATTGTGTTGCATGTGCATAGAATGCGATTTTTATCCGACAGGCACGGATTTCCAGCAAAAGTATTGCTACTGCAACACAAAGCAACTTCGCATCTAAACTTTCCAAGCGCAACCAGATAAGTTAAATTTAACGTTTCCATAGAAAGGATAATAGGATGCTAGCCTGGCAGTTAACTGGGTAATTCACAACTAGATTATGTCCTTCTTCTGCACAAGTAAAGGTCTCATTAAATAAGTCCGTCTCGAAGTATAAACTTCTTCTTCGATGAATTAATTTCGTAGTTGAACCTATAGTGAGGTGGACAAACTTTTTGCATTAAATCGAGCTTCGGACGGCAGCATTATTGCTTTTAAAAACGGCGCACGAAATATTTTGGTCGGCGAATGCGGAACCCATCTCAGTAATTGTTATCTCATTTAAAGCTTCCGTTCAAGGAAAAACTGTTATAATTCAAAGATATTATCAACCCATATTTTTTTATACAAACCTAAAATTTCTAATGTCGTTTGAGCTTTGGCAAAGAGATTAAAATAAAAACCTATTTTTATATCTATGTGATCTTCGTGTGTTCCGTCAAGGGTGTCCGAAGAGAGATAACACCTACTGAAGTACATAAAGAAGGGATCTACAGTGGCTGGGTGATTTAAAAGACAGGCAAAGTCAAAATATTAACCTCGCGGGGTAGGCAGAGCGAGTAGAGTGCTAGACTTGTGTTGTCATGTTTTCGATTACGTGTTCAGTGATAAGCGTGAATGAAACTAGAAAAAAGACGATTTCACCCCTGACATGCGAGTATGGCTGACTGGTTGGAATAAAGCCAGAGGTTGGATTTCAGCTTCCATTTTAACACGCTTTCTTTTAATGCAGTCTGAACATAGATACATACACTATTTGTATGTATAGTAAGTGCATTTGAATACATCCAACAGAAAAGCAACTGAAATCAGTACAAGTGTGTACGAAGCACCTGCAGTCGGGCATTTTGTATTTTTATTTATAAACTTTTCTTTCTCTCTTAAAGTCTTTAATAAAAGAAAAGGCATTACGAACAAAGGTGTGTTACGTTAGTTTTTACTTATAGAAAGAACGAGAGGCAAAACATTGACAAAACTTTTTTGAAGGATATTTTTTTTACTATCTGGATTAAATCTATCAAACAATCAAGAATGGATAAGTCAAAAGTACAAAAAACTGTGTACATGTGCAATATACCGTAAGACTACAAAGGAGGCACACTACTCTCTGCCTACCACGAAAGGGACTAACTTCTCTTCAATTAAGAAACATTTTGTAACGATCATAAATGCAGGCAAGCATCATTTATCTTTGCAGAGTTGCTTTCAAATTGATAGAGAAAATTTAATTGATTTATTAGATACTCAAACTGTACAATATATTTTTAAGTGACTAACTGAATGTAATTATGATAAAAATACTTTATTTACAATAACAACAATTAATAATATTTACAAAGAACAGTTGAAATTAACTACTTACAGATAAAATATTTGTCTCAAATCGGTAGCCCGAGGCAACGTGCCAAGAAGACTAGCAGCATTGCCACGCTGGATAGCAATGCTGATTCTCTGAGCGAGATATGTTCCAGCCCGCCTGTCACGAGAGGTCTCGACTAGACGGCGCGAGACCTCTTTAAAAAGATGGTGAACCTCAGGACCCCAAGGCCCCAGAGTTTCAACCGCAAATGCAGCAAATATGTAATCTGACCCGAGACAGGCATACTTGCGGCGCTTGAGGCACTCCTGCTGAGCAGCAGCGGCGCCGGCCGCCACCGATGTGTCAGGAAGATGGGAAGGAGCCAGTGTATCGACACACGTAGCGTCCGACACTAAGGGCTGACCCATCCTCCATGGCATCAGAGACATACCGTCCGGCCTCCGGCCATCGCCGCGACCGAGACCGACTGGTTCGACAGCAGGCACGCCGGCGCTGACCAGAGCCCGGCGTATCAAGTCATTTATGGTTGATTTGTATTTCCCTCGAGCGCTGTGTTAAATCATTATTTAAGGTTTACAAATTATTATTAATCTTGGGGAGATTTCCTTTAATATTTGTAGAGGTATCTTTAATGTTTGTATATATATACTAGTGGTCCGTCCGTAGCGGCATCGCACGGGTGTACATAAGATTTTTGTATAAAAGAAAATATAGCCTATGTCACTTAGGGTGAATGTAGCTTTCCAATGGTGAAAGAATTTTTCAAATCGGTCCAGTACTTTTTGAGCCAATTCCTTACAAACATTTACAAACAAATCTTTCCTCTATAATATTAGTATAGATTATAAAAATCCAGACAAAATCATTTTTAAAACACTATGATAATTTGTGTTATCTTGATTTAAAGAGCTAAGGGAATGGCTAAATAATCATATCGTGTGACGAAAGTATCGTTTAAAGGAAAAAATAACATACAGTTCACAACAACAAATAATGATCGTATTATCGGCCTCCAATTACTTTTGCAAAAGTTACCTAAACAAATTAATTACGAACATTGCTCGTGTAAAAGAACAAAATCTTTTGAAACATCTCTTAAAGAATTCTCGGCACTGAAAGCCAGAAAAGCTCCGCCCAGATGAAAGAAGTAGGGACGATTCGATACGGATTGCGATGTCTTTAGAAAACGACTGACGCTTCGTTTCGAGCCTTTGTGCCTCGGGGGACGAGAGGTGAGAAAACGTGTGTCGTGTCAGTTACGTAAACTGTATTGAAAATATTCGATACAATCTTCCTTTATGTCAAAGGGATGATAATATCCATCTGTAGCTCAGGAATGAAATAAAACCCTTCATGAAATTCATACGGAGAGTCTCAGGATAATATCGCGCGAATTTTTCATACGAATTGTTTGTTGCTTGGAAAACGTAGGATGTCGGAGTCTGCGCTCTATTCATTCATTATTCACTTGTTTTATGTACCTATACCTCATGAGGTGGTACATAATCTAGGGCATGAGGGAAAGACAACTGTTGTGGAGAGCTCATCACGATAAATCTTGCTTCTAGCTTTTGAATTGTTACTATAATTTGTTCATGTCTAGACATTTTACTAACAAGTTTTTATCCAATGTATACATAGTGTTGGTTTCTTCTGTGTATGTGAGTTATAATATTTGTTGTCATGCTAAAACGGCTGAACTTTTTGCGATAAAATTTTCAAAAGTGATTGTTATAATCACTGATCCCGTGAGACCCATAATTATAATGCATTGCCAAATTCAAGTACTGCAAGTTATATCATGTATCTGTTGATAGAAATACAGTTGTAAAAGAACAAAAAATAATTTTCCATTACAAAATGAATATACTTGGTTATTCGGTAAAAACGGTAGTTCTCAGTATATTTTACAAATAATAGCACTTAAGCTAGTAAGGGAAAGATCGTTGGGCTCAAATGGCCCTTAGACGGTCATATCGACCTTTATGCCCATATACATCAATCCTTTTCTGAACATAAATTCTACAATTACTACGACAATGTTTTACAAAACTGGGATAATCAATTTTTAACTATCGGGCATTGCTTAACTTTCTACAGCTTTTTTTTGCAACTCTGATATTATTTAACAATCTATATATGTATGAATCTCGCTATCCAATTCCCATAAAAACCTTCTAGCTCCTATCATTGCTTTACTGGGGACTTGCCTATTTACCTAATACAATAAATTACATATATTACTCACCCTCAAAATAAAATAAACTAATAGATTTAATTATAAAAATTACTCATAACGTTAGTTAATGCACATTTAACTAGCAATGTAGCAAACAACTGCTACAGAGTTTCACAACTATTGCAGATGTCTACGTGAAAACAGTTAACATAAAATAATGTTTATTGCTTGAATAAATTATCTTTAATGAAAAAAATGTCCCCAAAGAGTATGCAGAAATAGAGTAGAGTACTAGCCTTTTCTAGACTCACGGACTACCTTCCCATAAGTTTCTTCATACATGCCTGCCGGATTTCAGTATTTTGGATTTGATCTCGATATTATTTAATACAAGTAGAGTTACTGCACAGTTTCATTTCCGATTCTTGTAGGAAAATAACTATGTACATAAAGGCGCCGGTAGATAAATATTTTTTTTAAAGAAGAAAGTACCTAGAGTCAGTCACACTCTTGGATGCCCTAATTGTCCTTCTCCTAATTGTATCCGTTTCCTAAAAAATTGTCCATCTCCTAAAAATCGTACAGTCACTTTAAGCTGTTATTATCGACTGTTCAGTATTAAACGATATTTTATAATGGTGCCTGGGGACCGTCGAGAAATCTCTTATGTGTGGGAAACTAATGGCGTTGAAAAGATTTATGCCCTTCGCCCTAACATGGCTTGAAAGAAACCTCTATACTTTACAGTTACTGTAAGGGCCAATTTTACCCTTCCCCCGCAATTACTACAAGGAAGAGTTATGAATCATCAAAAATAATAATACGTGTAGCTAAATGTGCAAGTACAGGGTTTTTTAATAGGTTTCGAGGTAAAATTAAATTTTCCAACTGAAGTATTGCGAACCCATCTCTAAAATAACTATCATGTGGGACTATACAGTCTGAAAAAGTAGGATGGAAGATATATATGATGAGCTATATATATATATATAGCATATTTTTACATATACTTAGATTATATTTATCACACCACTTACCTCTACGATGATAAAAATCCTCGAAAGAAACCGAGTTCAAAACCGGATGTAAAATCGTACTGCGGCTAGGACGGCAACGGTTTCGCATGTATGTGGGTAGATACCCAACTAGCAGGAGATATAATGTATGTACATACATATACCTCCGCAGAAGTTAGGTTCCTGGTATTAACAAAAAAGTATAAAGTTACTGTCCGTAAGTAATATATAATTATGACAGGATACAGAATTGCACAATTAATGATTATAGTATATTTTTTGATGTTCCATTATAGTCTATCCATCCAAGTATTTACGCGTTGTAATCCACGAAATCGGTGTGTAATGAATTGATCGATTCGCCTACGCCGCTGGATAAACAACACCAGACCGCGAAATATACTGATTAGTAGGGACGGGAGCGTTCCGCAAATAGACAGCCTCGTCCAACACAACGAGAGCCGCAGACCTCGTTTGTTTCATTCATTTGTTAAAAGTAATGTACCGAGAGGGAGGGCTCAGTGATATGCTGGAGGTATATCACCGCAGATGGTGGACTTGTCAGTTGCGGTCTTAACATTTATCCGTTCGTTACGAGTAGGTATAAGAATTTATTTGCCTCGTAATAGGTATCTTGTAAGCGTGTTAAGTTGAAACAATTAAGTAAATATGGAAATGTTTATAATAGTCTTATTGCTATACTTAATACATTAAAATGATGTTTTATAGATAGGCGTTTTAATGAATAAATATAGCTCGTAATTTAAATGTTACACTTAGAGTTATATTTTATCTTTTGTGTTTATTTTTCATGGAGTATCAGCTTTGTTGAATTTTGTTGAACACGCCACCGACATCCTCGTTTATGATCATTATATCGACTTTATCTTACTGGGATCGGGTCCCTACAAACCCCAAAACACACTGTCTAGCATATTAATTAGTTTCAGGAGATTAATCATTCGTGATTAATTAATTTATTAATTGGAATTTGATGTTATCTTTAACGATGTGTTGTAAAAAGCAGCGAAGCGTATGATAATGAGCTAAATCATCTCAGTATCTCAAATTGTCTTTATAGATTGTATGTTTAATACGATAGAATTTCGTTTTTGGGATACATGACAGTTTCTTGAACTCGACGTTGGAGAACTCAAAGGCAATTTCTCATCTTCTTTAACCGAGGTACCTACCTACTAATGATTTATATTTATGTTTGAAATGATCCAAATTCTGCCCTGGAAGTAAATGAAAACATATTACATATTCGGGAGAACTGTATAGAAATTTCTGAAACACTTAGGTACACATATGAAACCGTTACGTAAGTACTATGACGCAGAAATGTTCACTGAAATTGGTTCGTCGAAAGCCGAGGTCGATTATCAAAAGATGTGTGGGCCCCCGAGGTAGCTATTGCTTAATATTGCTTATATAGCTTTATATGAGCTAAAAATATATTAATATTATTCTGACGTTCAAGAAAGTAATACATGAGTATCTACTCGAAACCGACGAGCATGTAAAAAACTAATGATGAATGCAGATGAAGTGAAAGAGGCCTGTAAGCGAGACTAGACGTGCGGGTCTCTCGATGTTTTCCTTCACCGTAAAGCTCGTGGAATGAATTATGACTGTACTTAAGTTAAAAAAAAGCTCATCGGTACAGTCGGGATTCGAACTTGCTATCTTTGTGTTTATGGCAACTACTCGAACAACTCGGCCATCACGGCTCAATGGATAATAAATATGAAATATAATATTATTTAATGTTGATCGTATCATACTTACATACTTACATACAAGCTTATACCAGTAAATGATGATTAGGGAAAGTTGGGCCACTACCACTGCCAGATGACCAGTTAACACATATATGTATATGTACTATCTCCTGAGGATAACGAGAACTGGGTAAAACTTGGTCCAATTTTACCCAGTTCGGTAATTTCGGAATGATATGTGTAATAGTCCAGGTTAATAGCTAAGCTGAGTAGATTCGTCGAATCGCTGGCGCGTGGCTGTCTAGAGTATACCTACATAGCTATTTTCACAAACTTCCCCGTTTATAGTTAAATAGTATTGTTAAGCTGATTACACCTGTTATAAAAAATAATTCTCACGTACCGCAGCCTTGGACTATTGATGCGAGTTATATACAGCACGGACACTCCCCGTTTGTCGGCCGAAAAACAGATAGATTTGTCAAGCAGGATACAGAGGGCCGCGATAAAAATAAAGCTGTTGCCACCCTTGCATTTTGTTATCTCATTTTTATAGGCAGCAAAGGAAAATTTTTATCGATTCACAGTTTTGCATTCTTTGTCACGTTTTACCTCAACGGTTTCGCAGGCCAATCTTACTTTAATATTATAAATGCGAAAGTTTGTGAGTATGTATGCATGGATGTTACAGAATTACGCCCGAACGGCTGAACGGAATTGAATGAAATTTGGCATAGAGATTAAAACATATAAAATGTATTGTCCCGAAACTAAATCTGGATAAAATTGTACTATAATAATAATATCCTCGCGCCTTCCCACAAGGGTCCCCGAAGGGGTAGGCAGAGGTGTATATGTTACACCCACACACCCACTTTCCGCCAGAGGTATATTAGGTGCCTACGTGACAGATGGCGAGTCCATCGCCGTTACTCCAGCACGACTATGCATACGCCTTTGAATTTCTTCTCAGACATATGCAGGTTTCCTCTCGATGTTTTCCTTCACCGTAAAGCTCGTGGTGTGACTAATCACTGTACTTAAGTTCAGAAAAACTCATTGGTACAGTTGGGATTCGAACTTGCGACCTTTGCGTCGCAGGCAACTGCTCGAACCATTCGGCCACGGCTCTAATGAAATCGTACTATGATATCGATTTTTACGAGGGGCACAACTAGTATGAGTATAATTTATTTGCCTTACCGTCCTCACGCCTTTCCACAAGGGTCCCGAAGGGGTAGGCAGAGGTGTATAGGTAGTACCTACACACCCACTTTCCGCCAGAGAGATATAAATAAATATATATATATTTATATAGACGAGGGGGTTGGGGTGATTTACAGCAGAATCGAAATGACGTTTGGACAGTTTTTTCAAAAACTGTTTTATAGTGGGGACTTTGAGGTCAACGTGGAGTTGACTATTACGCATGTACCACGGGGCACCTGTGGCTCTCCGGAGAAACCGGCTTTGGAGCACTTGCAGGGGGTTAAGTGTTGACTTGCTAGTGTGTGCGAACACTACACCCGCATATGTCATGATTGGTCGAATGCACGTTGTGTAAATCCTCACCTTGGATTTCAATGAGAGTTTACTTCGTGCATTCAACATGCTGTGAAGTCTACCGAGCGCGAAGGCGGCTCGCGCGCGTACCGCCTTTACGTGGTGACGGAAAGAAAGGCGTTGATCGAGGATCACACCCAGGTATTTGGCTTTTTCTTCCCAAGGAATGGGTTTGCCGAAGAGGGTGATGGGGGCTACCCGTGGGCGTTCGAGGCCTTTCCAGAATAGAATGGCTGCGCTTTTGGTGGGGTTCACTTCAATTCTCCACTTCCGGAACCACCGCCCCAGGGCTGTGACCGCGGATTGGAGGTTGTCGTGAATTCCCTCGGGAGTTCTACCTTTGTAGTAGATAGCCGTATCATCGGCGAATAGAGCGCTTTTAACTCTTCTATGGAGGGGAATGTCGCTAGTATAAAGCGTGAATAGGAGTGACGAGAGCACTGAGCCTTGCGGGACTCCTGCTCGTATGGGATGGGGGGAAGAGAGTGTGCCCTCGACTCTGTAGCGGAAGGAGCGGTTCGACAAAAAGTCCCGTACTAAGCGTACTAGACGGTCCGGCACGCCCAACTGGTACAGCTTGTATATTAAGCCGTTGTGCCAGACCTTGTCGAATGCCTTCGCCACGTCGAAGAGGAGCATACCCGTGGTATAACCTAGTTGGAAGCCGCTACTGACGTCTTCCACTATACGGTGGACTTCTTGGATACAGGAGTGTTTGGTTCGAAAACCGAACTGCTGGTCAGGTATGACTTTCTTAGAGTCTGCAAAACTCTTTAATCTATTGTAGATAAGTCTCTTGTAAATCTTGCCAAGGATGTTGAGGAGACTGATGGGGCGATAACTGGAGGCTTCTGTCTTGGGTTTCCCTGGCTTGGGAATACTGTAATGAACGCTATTTATCACATATATATATGAAAAATAACATTTGTTTTAACAACTCTTAAATACCTGTTATAATTTCCATATTACGTCGTTTTAGAGCGTGTAAGGCCTAAATTATGACCCAAAGTGTATAATTAATTGTGATGGAGCGTGTGTAATAAAGATCACGAAATTATCTTAAATGCTTACTCATATTATTGTTCGCTGAAATAACATTCCATTTTGTGATTTAATTTAACAGAATATCCTTTTGCAATGGGAACATTATTAAAATTTAACTTTTGTACAGAAATGGATTTACTACGAACGTAATTTTATTTAGAGCATTTGAAATGGGTTCATTAAAATCCATTGAAACCCATATACCATTTATTTCATTGGACCACAACAGTCACTGCTGTGTAGCCACCATCAGGCAGACAGTTTGCTCTTTTACAATGACCTGAAATCATGCTAGTTCAAAGAATCGTCACGGCCACGAACAGTTTCGCTATTGTTAAGCAATTAACAATAGCGAAACTCTTCCTTTGGTCATATTTGCAAGTCAAATATATGAAGAACCATTGGGATCCTTGCAGTTATTATACCACTATATTATCCATCCTTTGCTGAATTGATATGCAATTGATATTATGATGACAAAACACTCGATTTACTCATAGACGGTTGATGTCAGTGAGATGGGACCAATTTGCATAGGTAAGGCACGTACTGAGTCAAGTTATGTTTCAGTAATGACAGGTTTGAAACAGCCTTCTCACTCAAGTAATACACATTTTGCATCTCTTGAAGATGCGATATGACATTTTCTATTACGTAGATCCATACTAAAATCACAATGTGAATAAGCCTACCTGTGACGTTATCACATTAAAAAGGGGGGCTATACAGACTTCGATAAAAAATCGCATAGTCAAGTAATAGCCTCTACTCCGGAATTATCTGTCTGTCTTCACTTCGTAACTGATTTGGTCAATATAGCTTTACTTATGGGGCAGACTTGTAAAGAATAAAGAAAAATATTCATCTCGTCTAGTTTATGCTGCATGCAATCGACGAAATATTATTTCCATTTAAGCGAACAGACCAAAGAAATTGAAGTGGAAATTTTTACATCAACATGTCATGCATTTAAAGAGGTATGATGAGTGGCTTATGTATCATATAACGTCACGAAAGCATACAATTATTAAACTAAGATATAGTTTCGCTTGTATGACATGTAAGAATACTAAGGATGTGTTCCCTGAATTGTATTTTATAGTACTTTGTGCTATAGAAGCTCACAAACTATGTATTGATACTATGCTTCGGCTCATGGACAACTATTGATTTGCAACGGAATGCTGCTTTCTAGTGACATATTGATCAATATTGCTTTACTAACCTGTAGTTAGTTTAAAAATAATAGTAAAAAAAACTAAAAAACACGCTTTTTATAGAAAACCGAACTAAAAAATAGAAAATAAATTTCGATAATATCTTAAAAAGCGTGGGGTGCACGGTGTCAATAGTTATAAATATTTTATTGACAGATATTAGTAGAGTGATTATCATTTCGATAATATCTTAAAAAGCACCCCACGCTTTTTAAGATATTATCGAAATTTATTTTCTATTTTTTAGTTCGGTTTTCTATAAAAAGCGTGTTTTTTAGTTTTTTTGAACTATTTTTTCTACTTTTTAGTTATTAGTGTATTGTCATCGGTCCTCGATAAGTCTACAAAGTTTGAACGAAATCTGGCCGTTTAAAGTGGGTCAAAATCGAGCTCAAAGAAGTCGGTTACATACATACATACATACATACAGGTGAAGCTAATATAAAGCGTGTAAAAATATTGAGTTTAGTTTTACTCAACTGTTACTTATAAATATAATAACATTCATATAACAAACTCATACAAGAAACTCAAACAAGAACAAACTATGGGAAGAAAAACATTTTATATGAAGGAGCAAACCTGTATAACAAGCTGCCTAACAGTATTAAAGAGATTCAGTCCTTCACTTTCTACAAAAAATCTCTAAAGCACCACATCTTAAAGGATTTTTCTCGATTGTAGATTAGTTCTGTTATTATTTCCAAATAGTGCTATCTAAATGCCTTCTCGAAGCGATACTTAATAGGAACTACTGTATTGTTTACTTACTATGTTATTTGAATATCAAGTCTACCCACCTTTCGTTCTTCGAACCTTAATATTTTTATAAACCTGTATTTCTCAATTTAAGTGAATTGTATTCTTTTGAGAAATAAATGTCTTAAACCATAGTATGGTGGCCAAATGGTTCGTGTAGTTCCTGCAACACACAGATTGCAAGTTCGAACCACGACTGCACAAATGAGGTTTTCCGAACGTATGCAGGTTTCCTCTCGATGTTTTCCTTCACCGTAAAGCTCGTGGTGTGACTAATCACTGTACTAAAATTCAGAAAAACTCATTGGTACAGTCGGGATTCGAACTTGCGATCTTTGTGTCTCAGGAACTGCTCAAACCACTCTGCCACCACGGTTATATAATATATATATATTTATATTATGTATCCAACTTACATAAACGGTGACGATGGTCTTCGTTTGAGGAAAATCTGGTCATTATTTAACGGAGTTCAATCTGAGACTTAAAATAAATCCTCGGAGTGAAGAAACCATTTTTTAGCATGATCTTTTTCCGGTTTACCGAAATTATTTCAGTTACTCTGTAACAAAAATACTTTTTTTATTCATTTATAATGTCTTAAAATCCGCAAGGAATCTTTCTTTGCAAAAAATGGTACCTACTGTTCGGTACCTACTGCAGTGAAACAAATTCGCTAGGAGAAATTATTATTCGTCAAGATTTCTCCAAGAAAAGTAACGTTTTGATCCCGTCACTGTGTCATTCATAGAACGACAAGACTGACAACGTCTGGAAGCATTAAATGTGTACTTGAATAGTTGTATCCATCGAAACCTACACGTGATCCTCGGGCTCTGCTAATCCAGTAGCAGAAGAGAGGTAGGACACAATGAGATAGCACAACTGGGGCAGGATAGGTTTAATTTAAAAAAAAAACTATGTAAGGCCCAAACATTTCGAGCTGGCACGATCACAACACTACAAGGCAGTATTAAATTTGGAGATATCTGTTTTTGTAAGTCTTAATAAGAGCAAATAGCACGATACTCCCATTTGCCGACACGAGAGCTATATATATATATATATGCATGATATAGTTTTATCGTAGCAACGAGTAATTTAATGTAAGATAAAGTTACAGACGCATGCTACGCTAGCGATCCCCGGGGCAGTTCCGTTGAGCTGACATCGACTCGTTGACATGTCACAATGGAATTATACCCTCCGGGGACTATACTTGGTGGTGACTTTATTTTATGACATTTCACTGAACTTATCGATATTTCAACAAATGTGATGTGACTGTGTTATTTTATATCTGATAGCAAAAATGGTATTCATATTATATTTTATTAATGTATCCTTTGTTTCTTTTCCATTACTCAACCGTGGAATCGGTTGAGTAATGGAAAAGAAACAAAGGTTCTCTACCATGATCTCTGAACCAATTTAAGCGATTATTAAACTGTTAACCGTAACAGTTACATGTCACAATGGAATTATACCCTCCGGGGACTATACTTGGTGGTGACTTTATTTTATGACATTTCACTGAACTTATCGATATTTCAACAAATGTGATGTGACTGTGTTATTTTATATCTGATAGCAAAAATGGTATTCATATTATATTTTATTAATGTATCCTTTGTTTCTTTTCCATTACTCAACCGTGGAATCGGTTGAGTAATGGAAAAGAAACAAAGGTTCTCTACCATGATCTCTGAACCAATTTAAGCGATTATTAAACTGTTAACCGTAACAGTTACATGTCACAATGGAATTATACCCTCCGGGGACTATACTTGGTGGTGACTTTATTTTATGACATTTCACTGAACTTATCGATATTTCAACAAATGTGATGTGACTGTGTTATTTTATATCTGATAGCAAAAATGGTATTCATATTATATTTTATTAATGTATCCTTTGTTTCTTTTCCATTACTCAACCGTGGAATCGGTTGAGTAATGGAAAAGAAACAAAGGTTCTCTACCATGATCTCTGAACCAATTTAAGCGATTATTAAACTGTTAACCGTAACAGTTTAATAATCGCTTAAATTGGTTCAGAGATCATGGTAGAAAACGTTTAAGCCCCGATGGCCTTTACCAAAAAGTTTCGCTGAACTTAATTACAGTGGTTTATAACACCACGACACGACACAACACGAGAACGAAAATATAATGAAAAACGACACTTTAAAAAATATATATACATGTATATAGGCCAACTGATGGTACACTTAAGATTGTAGACGGAAAAGTCAAGAGTAGGTACTCGAAACCAGTGAGCATGTATGAAGAGACTGATTAATGTGGATGAAGCGAAGGAGTGTTAGTCTTGAGATAACAAACTGCTCTCTCGGCTAACCCTGATGAGAACCAGTTAATAATTTGAATTGGACCATAATATAAAAAGAAAGCTTTCATGCAAAGACAAGTAAGTCGGAGGACTTTATTTTCCTAACAAACTGTACCTAAAATTTGATTCCATTTACGAGGGATAATGAAGTTAGATAACAATTCATTCTGTTATACCTCCTCTTCGCAATTTTATTAACACATAACTGTACTGTACTGCTATTATATTTTTTGCGTACAATTAGGTATTCTGTAACACTGTTTACTTTTAAACTTCCAATTTGTTGGCTGAATCATATGACTAGGTAGGTATTCCGTATTCTGCAAAGCAGTACCTAATATCCGGCCTGGATGATACCTACATCCTAGTTTCGCAAGCGAGTTCAATTTAGATCACAGTTTTATGCAAGTGCCAGGTAATGTATGTATTTTCGTGCGTATGTCTGCTTCCACCACGATTTTGTAGACGGGACTTGTCTGTCTTGCACGGCTACCTACATTGTGTTGAAGGATCCTGGGACAGAACATAATAAAAAAGTAATATAAAAAAATGGATGTGCAATTGTATTGTTTTAATACATACATCAAGGGTTTCAATGCATGCAATCTGATTACAAGACGCGAGTGCTTTTTAGCCTTTATTTGTAGGTATTTGTGAATGGAACACTTTATCCTATTATTGAGAGGGGAACATGATCCGTCCATCGTATGGTACGGCAAACTTAAAAAGGCAGTTGCATTAAATGGCAAACCATCAAATAAAATATACGTGGATAAAACTCAGCTATTTCATTAAAACAGCGAGTGTCGGTTCTTGGTATTTGTTTAATTTATCGTGAAAATAAAACGGGCATTTTAGATATTTCGAATACATTTAATTCCAAAGCCGTTGGCAAAGCTCTTGTATTCAAGGGTGTCATTAAAATGGTTTGTTTCGGTGGGCATTCATCAGCCGTGGTTTAATTAAAATATAAGACCTGCGGCATCTCTTTTTGCCACTACCAGTGTGATTTCAGAGCTTCATAAATTTATGCTAAATACTACCAGCTTAGACAACTTATATAAATTTAAAACTGCGAAATATCTTGGGACCATTCCACACAATTCGTTATAAAACAACGATCGATATTGCAAATGAGAAACTTTGTGAGGATGTACCTCTATTAAGCAAATACTACTGAACGGAATTGGTTGAAATTTGCCACAGGCATAGACTATTAGCTGGATTTACACTAAGGATACCTATGTTTTATTCCAGGAAAACATCGACCTATCAAATACATTTTTAAACGAGTCACATTGTATTGTAGGTTTATATCCGTAAATACCAATGAAAAGAACATACTAGGCTGGTCGATACGTTACGGTAACCGTTACTTTGATATTACTGTCAACCCTTGCGAGGTTACCCTCATATTTGCTTGATTGTCACCAATAGAAAAAACGCAAAAGCAGAAGCGATAACGTTGTCAAAATCTGCCCAAATAAATGTCTTTAATGTTTGCCTCAAACTCTTAATAAACCTGTATCTCCTCCCGCTTTCGACAAGACTGGATGTTTTATTTAATGTGTGTGTTTACGTGTAGCTGTAATAATATAATGTGAGCATGTGACAATGTAACGAGCCCCTAAAACGCTGCGAACTAGATCGCGACGCCGCGGCGAAGCAATAAAACGGATCAGCGGCGACAATTCTTCCAACCAAACACTATAAATTGGTCTCTATACCTATACACATATAAAATGCCTCAATGGAGTTGTGGGTACTCTCCACGGTTCGAGAATAAATCTATTTTTGGAACACTCTTCTATGTCAATTTTAGACAGTTTGGTCTAGTTTCAGAGCTGCTGGCTACGATGAGCCGTGGTGGCCGAGTGGTTCGAGTAGTTGCCTGTAACACAAAGATCGCAAGTTCGAATCCCGACTGTACGCCATCTGTCACGTTGGCACCTAATATTCCTCTGGCGGAAAGTGGATGTGTGGGTGGGTATTACCTATACCTATTGCCTACCCCTTTGGGGGCCCTTGTGGGAAGGCGTGAGGATATATTATTAATTATTTAACTTACCCATGGGTTATTTAACCGAGTCCAAAAGGGGACATGTTTGTTATATGTTGAATTTTGAAGAGCTTAAAAACATTTTGGAATGTTTATTTTCTGTGTTATAAATACATTTCGATTCGATGGTCCTAGGCCGACCTTTTGAATGAAAGGTTTAAGATACAGGATAGGTATCGAGAAATAATTAATTACGGGGATTGGATAAGTACATACTTATTAGTAGCTCACTTTCATATATCAATACATCGGCTTCTTAGGGGCTTTCTTTGTGAGGTATCTGACGTTTTCATAATATTCTGTGTTAATTACTTTGCAGCGTTAACATTTCAATATATTGTGGGTGTATACGATGTAATAGGATAAATTTTCTAAGCTAATAAAATACACAGTCATCCCTTGCTTTTAAAAGGAGACCCCGGTCACTAGGTAATTTAAATTCTTTGTGAGTAAATCGAGTTCTACTTACTAATATTATTTTTATCTTCAATATTTTTTTTACCTTTTATATTTTTTCGATATTAAACGTTAACCACGGGCATACTGGGAATAAAACAATTATCATGTCGAAGGGTGAAATGCTATTTGTTTTAAGCGATATAGAGTTAAATATTATATAATTATGTATTCGGATTCGGCGTTTTTTTCTGCGTCGGATGAGTTTCGTACAATTCTGAGCAATTTGGCGATTGAGACAACACAATTTTAGTACATAATTCTCAAACATGATGTATAATGCGAAATTGAACAGCCATATTTAAAAAAAAATCTTTTACGCTGTACACAAAAACAAACAATAGGAGCTCAAGCCGCGATTCTCATCCTAAAATTTCAGTTGAATCGCAGTTAGAGCGTTTTTCGAAGTACCAAACTTTAGATAAAAAGTCCCTTTATACATTTTGCTTTCCACGACTAGTACTATGCAATATCCCTTAATTTTTTTTTTATTTACTCCTAACACGATCTATTTTAAAATTATTCACCCATTTTAACCACTTTGACCTCTTAACTTACTATAAATATAGCACTATTATCTTGTATGGTAACCATGGTTTATACAATCCTTTTGAAACGTGTCTGTATCGTTAACAACGCTCAATTGGTAGTTGCACAATAAATCCTATTCCTGTTATTATTGAGTAACGCCGTTTCAATAATTTTGGTTTCTACTGCTTAAGCACTAAGGTAAGGTTACTTATTAACTATTTTGCCTTTACTCAAAAAATAAGGCGATACAGATAATTTTATTCGAAGCGACATTTATCGTGCCCTTTTCTCTTGAGACAAGATCATTACCATCCGCCCAATGAATAAGCAAAGAATCTGAGACTCAAACGAAAAACTTTGTGCATTGCAATCGACAATTTTCCTGCGGTCGAATAATAAAGGGGAGTGCTCAACATGAATGGAGGAAAATATGAGACTAATAAAAACATAACCTATAAACATATACATGGCGTAGGTATGTGGGTGGCGGCAGGTGCTGCCGAGCGTAAACTCCACTCACGTTATTATGAGTGCGTGGGGTTCTGTCCAAAAACCCTTTTTCCTCTTTGCGTATAACGGAAACCGGAAGGCCTCCATTTGATAGGTTATCGTTTGAAATTGGGATTTGGAACGATGTTTTCTCATCTCATCTCATCGTTTTGAATGAATCGTCGTCGTCGTCGACTTTGAGACAGGTTTGACTGATTTGTTTGTGAAGTGTCTGGAGAGTGATCTTTTAAGCGTGATTAATCTTACAAACAACGCTATTGATATTACTTTATGACTAACGAGTTCTTCGCGATAGCAGCTGAATTGCATTTAAGACAGATGTGAAGAAAATACCACCCAACAACGATTTCCGCCTGAAGTTCTTTATACATCGTAGGGGATCTAAATAATATGTAATTTTTTTTTAAAATTAGAATCGTCCAAATAAATTTCAAAAGCGGCACATTATTATTAATTCAGTTTGCGAAATGAATCGTGTGGGTGTTACTTCGTCCACGCGTCGGCCCGTCAGGTGGTGTGAATACAAAATGTTAATTTAACTGACAGCCATGTTGATACTGAGCCAGCGCGACTAAAGCAAACAATGCTAAACGCACAAGTTATCCCAGCCTTGCTCAGGAAGACACGCGCCGCACGATACAAAAACAACGCTATTATGTTTTACCTAATTAACGCCGAGTTGTAATAGTCCCTTTTTGGGGCCTTGTTAACGTGTACACGGATCATACGGCGGAATATTACTAAAAATTAAATTAACCCTCTGAATATAAAAAGCCTATTTAATTTTAGTCGCATCGCTGAATTGATATTCTTAGATATACTCTTATAAATGAGTATGAAATGTTTCTTATATGTCATTCGATGAATTTCGAACCTAAACTCAGACTCTATTTAAAGCTTTAGATGTAAGTAGCGCGAACCTACTTGAAATAATTAACAGTGGTATTTATTTGGAAAATTATAGGTTAAGCAAGCTTTTCACGTGAATAATTCAGAACAACTGACTTTTGTTTAAAAATAATTTTGAAATAAGAAGAACCGCTTTGCAAGAGTCGGGGAAACCATACTATTAAAATAAAGCAACTCTGACCACGAGATGATAAAACACTCTGTCCTACTTCCTGCTCCTTTAACTCTACGGATCGCATATCGGGTATCGACGGTCAGCTACGACGAAAGCTAGGGTGACTTGTATAATCTTATATGGAAATTTGACATTTCTCAATTTGCCACCATAGTAGTATGAAAAAAGTTGAACATTTTTACAAGCTTTTTTATATTGTTACTCGAATCTGAAATTACATGAAGTGTATAATGTATTTTATGTAAGTGTACTTTATTTATTCTATTCCTCGCGTTCTAGCACAAATAAATACATTGATGATTTTATTGTTATTGTTTTTTTTTATACCTAGGGCAGTTCAATACAAATTGACCTAGCCCCAAGTTAAGCAAAGCTTGTGTTATGGTTACTAGACAACGATATATTTACTTATATAGATAGATATAAACATTAATAAATAAGACATCAAAGACTTAAGTGCAAATAGTCGTGTTCACCACACAAATATCTGCCCACAGCGGAAATCGAACCCGCGACCTCAAGTTTAGCAGTCAGTATCTCTAACCACTATACCAGACGGCCGTCTACGTCGTCATCTGTTAGGTTTTGTGTTAGTATAGTTCACACAATAATCATCGAGTAGGGTTTATTATTAAGTAGTAATTTTATCGATAAAAGGCAAAAGTTTAATGTAAGTCCTTACTTACATAGATAACTAAAAACCAGTTATATTGGATGTAATAAAGGAAGCACTTCGTGCCTGTAGCAAAACAATATTTGATAGCTGCTAGGGTTTACGAGGTCTCGTATAAATTACGACGGAGTATAACATCGCTACCTGGGGCTTTACCGTGACGTGCTATTGCTAGCATTATTCAAGCATACAAAAGAGACAGATGTATATGAGCTGTATAAAGCTGTCACGTTCGTAAACTTTAATAAGAAAGTCAATAACACGTTTTGGTACGGCCTCTGGTATGGCCTCTACAACAGTAGATAACAGTAAAACAGACGTCTTCTAAGATTAACTCATTTGCTTTTACGTTATCTTCTGATTTAGCAACTAGTTTGATTTTTAGTACCGTATCAAGTTAAGCATTTTGAGTTCACCATTTTTATGTGGAAATTATGCACTAATTCCCTGCATGAGTATAAAGCGATTATCGTAGCTTAACAAAAGCTTCCCTTGAAACTTTGCCGAGGAAATAATCATCGTATTATTGAGAGCCTTGGTGGCTGAGTGGTTCGAGTACTTGGCTGCGACACAAAGATTGCAATTCGGGATTTGGCTTAAGTAAGTACTTAGTTTATTCGCACCACGAGCGTATCAGCAAAAGAAAACATCGAAAGGAAACCTGCATACGTATGAGAAGAAATTCAAAGGCGTAAATCGTGCGAGTAACGGCGATGGGCTCGCCATCTGTTACGTTGTTACCTTAATTGCGTTCGTTGCGAAGCGAAGCGAAGCAAAGCGAAAAGGTGTGAAATTAATGAAAACCATAAACATTAATAAAACGATTTATTTTAAAATTGGCATTAAATGTAAACTTACAAAATATTGTTTAAGTGACTAGAGATACTTGGCACACATTGCGATGCTAAACTGCTTTTCGTTATAAACAAATTCAATTATCTATTGAAATGTTTGGCGTCTGTTAATACTTCATAGTGGTCAATAATTCTTACAAATATGTTATTAATAATACACTAGGAAATATATTATAAAATAGTAATATCGTAATCACCAAAGTCGTGTAAGTAAATAATTATTGTACTCGATATCAGATACTTGTATGAAGTAACATTGGAAAGGTAATTTATAGACCTATGTTAATTAACCGATATAAATAAATATACAAATATTGGCAGTACTGATAGTATTATTAATAGGCTTTATTTACACAATTTTCAAATATAATTCTTAATTTACATTGAAATATCGTATCAACTTTCGACAAAATCTAAGATATAAAACATTGATAAACAAACAATATACGTTAATCTAGCTAAATGTAACTACATCCAAGACTTTGAACGCATAAAAAAATTGACTAAACTATTACTTAGGTACATACTCCTCTTCATGGAATATACTTATCTGAAATTTGGCACACACCCATTGGCATGTAACACTTAACGAACTTAATCTTAAGTTCGAACGAGAGTTTGATATATTAGGTATGACGTACTTACATGCAAGTTATTTACAAGTTGGGTCACATTCAAATTGATATCTGTCTAACTGCCTCCCCGTGCGATGCTAGATCATAGTAATCCATTTAAATTGCGTTTGTTAAACATCGCTGGGCGAAGAGGCAGGGTCTGGGCGCTAGTGTAACTGACTCTTGGTACTGAAGCCGTAGTGCAAGTAGGGTGAGCTAGCCCCGTCTCGGTTGCTTCCGCCGCCGTTGCCCCCACTCGCACCTCCGGGACACTTTAGTGCAGACCGCAGCTCCGATGCCATTTCAGAACACAATGATGCCTGCTCAGAGAAAATCGTAGATATATAAAATCGTTTAGAGACATACCTTGGCCATGGAAACGTCGCTGAGTACATTTATAAAAGACCCGGCCTGATAGCAGGGCGTTCAGTTGTTCAGCTTGTAAAGGTAAAAGTCGCGATGACTACTTGTAAGTAAGCAGATATTTATGTGATGAACACGTTTGTTTTGACCTTAGTGCAATATATTTGGTTTTGTAGCTTAGAATTACTTGGGATGACATATTTCGATTTATGTGGAATTATTCCAAGATGTAAATTATATTAATAGTTCGTATAAAAATCTGTACAAGGTGTGTTTTTGTCCGATCCCGTTGATCTCGGAACATTATAGTTTCGATGAGCCAATACCAGAATAATCTTTAATAAAATTCTCATAGATCGACACTCATACGTCGGTCAGTATTTACCATGCTGTATTACCGAAACTCGAAAAAAAGGAAAAACATTACTGTAATATAACTCCAGCGACATAACCATTACCTTACCATACCTACCAGGTAAAAGTTATAAATAACCTGCCTCTTCTTTCTGCATCCGTGTAAGCAACATAAAAAATCAATGTATTAGAAACGATTCGCTTCTTCAGCATACAGTAGCAATTAATCAAACGGTTGATAAATTATAATTCAGAGATACTGAATATTTTGCAGATTCTAAATACAAACATGTGGAACGAGTAACTATTTATAAAAAAAATATATAAGCGTACTTGAGTACGCAAAAGAGAGCAAGAAGTTTTATTATCAGAACATTTTAGCTCCACTCCATTCTCAGATTAAACCCCAAGCATTATTTGTGCATGAGACTAATTACGAAGAGTTACGACCAAAGCGCATCGTAATGAACTAGCGTCTACTTAATTTACTCGACACACAACATTACCCATTTAAAAATAAACCTAGAACAAGACAAAACATTATTATAAGATACTTTTACTTTTGTAGGTATGTTAAAGTTAGACTAAAAAAACGAACACAACTTTTGCTCTATCTGTCATTAGAAGTTGACAGACACACGTATTTTACATATGACCTTAACTTTTTCCAGAAAAATAAATAAAGATTGTTGTCCTTGAATATTTCCCGAGCACGAGCAAATACGAATAAGATAGATAAAAATGCAAATATACAAAGATTTATATTTGTCCACAGAGAATTGTATATGGTAAAAAAAATATGTTTAATCGGAGACCGTATGAATACTGTATACTGTGGGTACCTAAGTGTGGTTGTCATTCCAAATTTAAATGCACTTTAACTTTTCGTCTGGCTCACCAGCCAGTCACAACATTGACATCATACTAATTACGCGAGACTATTTTGTCTGTGAATGCGAGGAATCCTGGAATATTGCGATTCTTTGTCGCTGAATAGTAAAATTAAATTAGTCTCACTCACTCGTTCGTCGACGGCGACCTTTCGGGACTTCCAGACAAACTCGCAGACAGCAACAACGCAGGCGACGCCCATGCCGCCCATAAGCACGACGAATACACCGCCCACGTTTGCCAGGCCCAGCTCGTTGGCAGTTGAAGACGATTTCGAAGTCTCATCCTATTTTGAGAAATAAAAAAAAATATATATTTTGTTTTAAATTTGAAGGCCATGTAAGTGTTTGCTAATTTGAATAAATATATGGCATAAAGCTACTCAAGCTACAAAATTGGTAAATCTTGAGTTACGCACTGTTAAAGTTGCCCATTATGCATATCCTTTGATATTTGTATCAATATTTTATGTGGGACTTAGTGGGACATATATGTATGTGATCAAAGTAACCACCTACGACTCGCAAAATAGCTTACTAACCGCAGGAATGTAATATGAAATCAGTCACGTCAGTACGCCAGCAGTCAGTGCCAATAAAAATATAAAGACATGTATGGATCAAGTGTTTGTGTATTTTTAAGTTGTTCTTTTTGCACCTTTAGATGTGTCTTTTAGTGTCTCTAAGGAAGTGAGCACCTTCATCGCAAAAAAATATTAAAATTAACGATATATTTAAAAATTCTACGTGTGTATAAAAAAGGTTAAGTACAACGTACCAAAACTGTATACCTAATATGAAATAACCAATTTAGCTAGAAGTGCCACTAGAGGTTCTGAATTGGCGTACGTTTCAATTTCGCAGTCAATATTTACATGGAGAGCAATTCAACTCGTTTGGAAATGTGAATAAAAAGTTCCTTTTATTTTACATCAAAACATTTCAGTGTATGTCATGTCATGTACCTACGATTAAAATTTATTTAACCCACAGAAAAGAATAAAGCGTTTAATAGTGTATTAAAATATTATTCGTATATGTGCCTATACATCTTAAACAGGCAAGACGTAAATTTTCAATGTAATACAAATATCAAATACCTATTATTTGCGAATACTCGGACTATATGTGTATTTAGGTGTTTGACATAGATATTCTATCGATATACTGAGTTTTATTTCTATTCAATCTATCTTGACAGTCCGGGAGATAGCTGCTACTATTCTAGCTGCGATCATTCGGACCTTTTCGAGAATATGTCAACTTAATGTCCCATCATTTTGCTGGAATAAGGCTGAAAACTATTTACGACTTCTACTGCGTGTGGCGTCCATCTCCTTTACGTAAGAGTTTTTACTGATGATGACAATATGGTCGAAACATACATATTTTTAAAGTTATTTACACGTTATGTACTCATAATAATATATTCTTTATGTTAAGGGAGAGCTTTAAAAGAACTTAACATTTATTGTTTGCATGATTATGTAAGACAGTCGTTTACTTACTCTACAAGAGCCGCCGCCACGCTTTTCCTTCCACCATTTTGTTTTCAAAATGTGCAATTTTCCTTCCTCTTGCAGTTTTAAAACGGCCCCGCTTATGGCAGTGCGATAGGGTGAATCTACCAAATAATTGGACGGGATGAACATCTGAGTTTATTTAGTGGGTCTTCTAACTATTTTTTTAATTAAATCTGTTTTATCGGTCAATATCTTAAGAATAAGAGAAGGAATAACTTCTAATAAAATTCAGTTTATTGGAATATCAAACCCTAACACGTTATACGTTAGGGTTTGATATTCCATGTAATGATTAGTAAACAATAAACTAAATTTAGGCAAACTAAATGAGATTTTCCAGAAATCGTAACACGGCACTTATCTTCATCAAGAACTAAATATGGTATTTAAACGATCATGTATGAGGCAGCAAGGTTATCATACAAAGACACAACAAAAACTGATACATTCAAAAAGTTACGTATGACTTTTAAACAAATTTCTTTTAAGTTTTGTTTAAAACCTATCTATATTATGTATTAAGTAAATTTATTATAAGTTCTCATCTCATCAGATAAGAACTTATACTTTATTTCATTTATAAATACATAAATGGTTTGATGAGACTGATGAATGTGGACGAAGCGAAAGAGGTATGTAAGTCTAGAGAGAACTGGCGCTCTATACTCTCTGCCTACCCCGTTAGGGACTTGGCGTGATGATATGTATGTATGTATATGGTTACTTATATGTTTAATTATTTTACTTATATATAATTTCTTTCGAGTAAAAAGTTTGTAGGTTAAAAAAATCTAAAATCTACTAAATATGTTAGTACACCAGATTTGTTAAATCTACTTACTTGGCGGCATAGCAATGCCATAACCCTTAGAGTCGAGCATGCCTCCAACTTGCGTCAAATCGCAGTTCCTTTCTACGACGTATTCAATAGTGGTAGACTCCATCAGGTAAGCGTACGCGCCTTTACCTCTCACTACCCTCTCCTCTCCTTCCTTATTGGTGGTAGCGAATACTGTAGGTCGAGCTGACTCCATAAATGACCACATCCGTTGATACGTGGAGAAATTTGAGTCCTGCCCGTAATAAAAGGTGATAATTTTAATTTCGATAAATTTTATGTTAACTTAATTTACTGATCCACCTTTATGAGATTGAAAACCTTTGAATTCCGGAAAGATGACCCAATCAACATGTTTTATTGCGAATGGAAGTTGTACTTGCCTGCCGTAAAGACAAAACTCATCGAGTTTATAAAATTTTATTATTCGCTGGAGCGCTGTAAAAGTTAACCGGCTAGATCCTAGACCAATGAAACTTCAACGTGAGTAAACACCGGGAACTAAAATGAATTTATTTAATCTATCAACTGACCACTGAGCCCCTTTTAATAAGCACGTAGAAAGGGCATCGTTTAATTCTAACATCTCGGCAATTTTTAGCTTACTCCTTCAGAAGAAAATGTGTACCAATGTTTTGAAGTGGCATACCAACTAATTAGTTTAAGTTATATATATATTTCGCCGTAAATAGTATGTATATAAATCTATATTCATGACAGCCAACTTTATATACAAAACTATTTCATTTTCCATCAAAGAGCAATTAAATTAAATAAAAAGAAATTCATGCGATTAATGTGTTGGTCATTTCGCCTTTACCCTGTATACTGTGATCGCGTGTTGAACGAGCAGCTGAATACAGGTAGGAACAAGGTCACAGGAACTTGTGTTCCTGCTGCAAGGTGGGTTCGCAGAACCTTACAAGGAATAGCTATTTAGAAAGTGAAGTGTGGCTTTTTTTTATACCACAACAGTGCCAAACAAGCATACGGCCCACCTGATGGGAAACGGTTACCGTAGCCTATTTACGCTAAAGATACCGGAGTATCACTTGCGCGCTGCCACTCCATGTTCGGAGAGTTATACTGTGCTGGCTTGCATGCTCGCTCGATTGATGCCACTGGTACTTTTATCACCACTAGAGTATGGTAACCGCTTGCTATTGGGCGGACCGTATAATACTTGTATAAATAATAATATAGGTATTCACCCTGAAAAATGCTGCCGTTGATCCACCTTTTAAGGCTCCATACTTGATCTTGGTCTGCTTAGCAAGGTCTTCTGCACTCTCAATAGGCGAGTCCATTCTCTCCACGGTAAGGAAAGCTGCCAGGTTGGCAGTGTATGACGAAATCATGATCAAGGTGAAGAACCACCACATCCCAGCTACCATACGGGTCGATACCGCTCTAAATCAATATGATTTTAGGTATTACCCAAATATGAACATTATATTATTGTCTATACAGCTAACAAATTAATATTATACTAAGTTTTGTTTTCAATAATTACAAAATATTTTTTGCATTTTGCTATCTCGCAATCACAAAGTCATCTTGAAAGAACAGAATACGTGTTCGAATCCGTATCAATTTTTTCCAGTGTTATTTGGTCTAAATTTAATTAAGATCCTCACGCCTTCCCACAAGTCCCCGAAGGCAGAAGGCAGAGGTGTATAGGTAGTACCCACACGCCCACTTTCCGCCAGAGATATATTTTAGGTGCCAACGTGACAGATGGCGAGTCCATCGCCGTTATTCAAGCACGACTATACATACGCCTTTTATTGCTTCTCAGACGCTGGTTTCCTCTCTTCCTTCACCGTAAAGCTAGTGATGTGACAAATCACTGTACTTAAGTTCAGAAAAACTCATTGGTATAGTCGAGTTTCGATCTTGCGATCTTTATGTTGCAGGCAACTGCTCGAACCACTCGACCACTAAGGCTCTAATTTAGATCAAATGTCACTAATATTCTTAACTTAAAATGTTCTTACTTATAAAGTAAGGCAGATATCACATTCGATACATATTTATTTTCTGAGTATAAAACATATTTAGTTTTATTAAAACCAACAAGTGTTAAGGCGGTGACATCTAAGGTTCTTAGAATGTGATACCTACCTATCATAATATTGATAAATAATCAACGTTCAAACTTTGATGCAGCAAGCTATGGATACTACACAAGCCAGAAGTTAGGTTATGTGCATTTTCAACGATAGGTACTCATTCAATTAGCAACTAAATCACAGTATTTAGCTAACTATAGAGGAGTGGAAACAAGAGTAGTTGAAATTGCCGACACGTCTCTATTTAAATTGGACGCTCTAGGCAACTACCGATGCTTGAAATTCACAAAGGGATGTGGTCGCTTTGAAACTAATTAGTGAATGGGAGTTCTTCATCAAAACTCTGAAACTGAAGGCTACATTTCCGTACTACAGTTATGAGAGTTATAGCTAAATGGCATTTCCACTCAATTTTACGTAAAATTTTGCTAAAAAAGTCCAATGCAGACCAGTATTTAGTCGGAACAATGCCTGTAAGTGCATGTTTTCTCGCTACAGGTGGAATTGTAGCCGTCAGAACATCTTGAAAGGGACTTACTTCGGTGCGATATCCGAACCTTGCTGCATCAAGGATCCAATAGTGAACCACAGCGAGTTCAACAGAGTGAACTGATTCTCCAGCACCGGCGGCTCGTCAACACAGATCCTGGGGCTGTCCCACTCGTACGGACTGAACCTGCGCCCAAATACGGCCCGTCATTTCCACGTTATATTTTTATTGCCCTCTGATGTACATTATGCAAATATTTAAACCACAATCCTCCAGGTATGAAATATTTTATTATATTATATATTTATAAGATATAATTTTTCAAGGGAATACGTAAAGTATTTGATTGAATTTATTTTCCTCAAACCAAAGGTAAATTGGTATTTCAAATCAAATACTTGGTAAAAATAATTTCATGTCATAGATGCTTCTATCGAAATAGAGCCACTTGGGAATGTATTGTATTGTTTTCGAAATTTGCTTAAGTACATCAGAATGTGCTTAGATAACCCGTTTATAGTGTTCTTTTTGTGGACTTCGCTGAGGTTACTATTTGGGCTGTCAAAAGCGAAAATTGTGTCTTTTATGTATATTGTGAGAATATTTGTGGCACCGTAATTTTCACTTCCAACATAAACATTGAAACACACTAAGATAGCGTGTTCTCAAAAAAGCATTTTAGGAGTCTCTATAAATCTTACTTGGGCAAAAAATCACAGCTCTGTTGCATAAGTGATCCAATGGCAAACCACAGACAATTTGCCAGTGAAAAAATATTTTCCATTTTTCCGCCATCAGATGAGTGCGTTTGATGCCATTCGTATGGAGTAAACCTACAGAATTAATAACAATCCGCCGTAGAATACATTTTTATTTTTCAAAATTGTTGTACTCGTCCTTCTTGCTCATATTTTATGCTAATTAAAGAGTTTTGATGATGGCAAAATCATATATTGATCTTAAGCTCTATTACTATCCTGATTACACGTCCTAACTTTTACAGTACTAATTTACGTACCTGGCTAGTATGAAAAGTAGTACTGACACGCCCAAGTACGCGGTGGCCATATAAATCCAAACGTCGAGGGATAACGGCGACAGAAATGAGAATAGGTTCGGTGGTTGTTTGATGGGCTTGCGGTACAGCACTGAAATACCGAGGTTCATAAACGGCATTGTGAAATCCACAACTTGTTCCCTGTTGGTAAAAATAAAGGAAACATTTTACACACAGAGCTGAATAAAAAACGTAATTGCCATTTTACCTGACAAATTTGAATCAAGTGAAATTTAATTTAAATGTTATTTCCGACAAGGTAGAATAATTTCTAGAGTTATTAAGCCGAACAACAAATCTCATAAATTATTCCAAAAGAAACGCCATACGGCATTTTATGCACCGTCGGGGTAAAAGCTCTTCATGAAATTGCTTGTCATCCGACGTGTGGAAAATATTGTTACACGCTCGGTACATGCCGTAAAATATTATAAACTTCGTCAAGTCACGGATGCTGGTGATTTGGAAGAAATGCAGTTTAAGAATGCGTAATCCAGTTTGTTGTTCATTTATGCTTATTTAAATATAATGTTTGTTCTTGTTTTACCTATCGTAAGTAATGGTGAGATCAGCGATAGCTAGGTCGGCTCGTTGTTCCAGCAATTCTCTTATCATTCCATCCCACTCTTTGGTCTCACGGTTGTGCGAGCCGTATCGACCGTCAGGCGCCAGCTTGAATGTGTAATTGAAGCCCAGAATTTTAGATATCTCGTGAATTAGATCAATAGCGTAACCCTCGAATTGTGCGTTCCCAGTTAGCTTCTCGCTCGCCTCCTTTCTCATACAATACGGTGCACTCTAGGGAATTATCAGAACAGCGAACATAGGTAAGTGTTTCAAAGTGAGATAACGCTAATCCTTAATAAAATTTTGTTACGGATTCAGACTTTCTATGAATATAAATGAAATTCTTACTTTCTGTAATGATTATCTGTACCTAAGAAGAACTAGATACTATGGTTGATGTCCTGAATTTGTGATTTGTTACATGAAAGTCTCCTAAAAGAATAATACTTTTATCGTGTGAGGCTAAATAAACCTTCTTTCCACGTCACAAGAGCACTTCCTATTTGTACCATACGCTAATTTAACTATTGTGCCGCGAAAAAGAGCCTTAAATGTTCCGGCTGATTAATAATTTTGTGTCTGAATGTTTATTCATTATTTTTATATAGCTTTTGCAGTGTTGTGCAGTTCTTACCAGGATGGTAGTGACGATCAAAGTTTTGTTTTGGAGAATTTCCACAATTTGCTTTTGATTCTCGCCATATGAGCGTGTATAGTTCACACCTTCCGACGAGTTCCACGTTCCGGCTTTCTGTAGGCCTTCTCTTGTCAATTCAATTATATCTAAAGTGAAATCGCTCCTGAAGCCTTGATGGTCAAACTTTATCACTCCAGTTAATCCTTTCATTTCAACCTGTTAAGTGATATAAACGAGGTAGCTGTTAATTTGGGTATAGACAAGTTTGTATAAGAAGTTGGATAAAGGGCTACTTGAGGCTCAAAGGTATACTATAAAAAGTGTTTAATCCATCTGGAGTTAAAATAATACGGTGATCTAGTCGTTCCCGTTTATTTCCCGTCAGCGGTTGGCGTTTGTATTTCAGTAGATTTTTTGAGTTAATTCATAATACGCTGAATGAATTTACTTTAATTTTTAAATATTTTTAATATTAATTATATTTTATTTTTTTATTTGTATCGTAATTAGGTTTAAGAGGAGAACTAAGGATGCGAAGTTTGTGGAATAATAAAGTAATTCATATTCGTGACGTAGAACAGAATTAGACAAATTTAAAGGCATACTATACACTCCTAAACATAACATTGAGTTTTGAGTATCGGTATATCTGGCTAGAACTCTGGCAATCCGAGCTAATCCGCCAACTGGCTTAGTACATCTCAATAGCCAGATGGCCGGTTATGTCTGTGTTCTCATTATATAAATCCTTGTATTGTGTAATTTCCCATTTAACTATACGATTGTCGTAGTCAAGTTTGTCTATGACATTATTACAAACTTTTCTTCAGAAAAACTCACGAGTACCGACCGATGTTGCTTCATGAACTTGCAAAGCTGACTTTGGAGGCGATCACATAACCCACTTGGCTTACATAGCTCCTATTTGAAGTGTCTAATTATATGTATTTACAACAATTTTTGAGCAATATTATCGTATCATGATGACAATCATGACCTTTACGACACAAAGAAAATTCACACTTTTTAATAAATAGCACACATATACTGTTCTAAAAGTCAACTCACGATTTTCATGTAATTGATGAGGCTATACCCATGGGGCCACGTGTCTTCAGCTTCGCACGAGAGAGGCCTTACGTCTATTTGCTGTGACGTATCGAGATCGTGCAGGGCTTTGGCGAACAAATGTACCGCGTCATACATCAAAGCAGTCTCAGTCTGAACATAACAAAATCACGTCTACATAACGAAATTTACTTACAGGGTGTATGTGATAGGATTTGTAGAAAGCACTTCGTTGCTTATTCATTATGTACATTACTAGTACCCAGTATTTAGTTAACGTGAAATATGATACGTAGACAGTTACTAATGTTGGTTAGAGATGACTGGCCGATTTACCAACGATATCTGGGTAAACGAAATCTCTGCCGACGGATGTGAAGAAATATTTTTATATTTTCTTGACATGGATACTAGTAATTAGGACTTAATTACTAGTGGCAAAAATTTACTTCCTGTTAATACTTTTAATTTTTTTCTGTATATTGATTGTGTCTGAATATGACATCTGAACTAGATATATTATAGAATTTTGCTTTTTACGAACTGAATTAATAGTATATAAGCAATGAGTACAGGACATAGTCTGCAGTATTCAAGGGACAAACTTTATGTAAAAAATAATAAAAATTAAAGCAAGTTAATGGCAGATCTTACCTTTATAAAAGTCATATTTTCCTGTAAACGAAAAAACATAATTTAGTAACATTCACATGTATGAGCTCGATTCGAGGCAAACTTATATATCCGCTATGTGTTGACGAAAATACAAAACAGATGTGTATATATGTTAATATGTACAACATTAAAACTACCTATATCATATTCATCAAGTTTGGGAACATTTTGAGTACTCTCAAATACTGATTAATATGGATGACATGAAAGGTTTACAAGTCAAGGGAAGGCGCGCTTTATTCTATGCCTATATCATCAGTCACTCGGTAAACATACATATATAAGTAGAGGTCAAGTGCATATATATATTGATATATGTATGTGAAATTATTGACTTAGATTCACGATTTGATGCAAATTATAACAGCATAGCGGTTACGAGACTACGAAAAGGAGCATTTATTTAGTACAAATATTAATACCTTAGCTGTGGTATGCCCTAACTGTAATTTTCTGCCTTTCCTGGCTTCGTCATATACCCAATCTCTAACTACCTTTTGGACGTCAACACGCTCGGGATCAAGCAATCTGAGAGCCGTTATGTTTGTGCCTCCGTATTTAAACTCCTCCAAATCAACGCTATGAAGGTCCTGGTGATGTAAAAATGAAATTATTTAAGCCGATAGTTTTAAAGTAAAACTTTTTGATACTAAACTTTCACAAAACGCGTCTCACCAAAGAAGTGATAAGATAACTGTGGTAGTCGGACATCATCCCAATCTGTTGCGCTTGTTGAAGTACGTCCCTGATCCGATCTGTGGCACAATCAAGCACAATGTGCGATTCCGCCGAGTTTTTTATTTGCTTCAAAAGGGGTCTGCGGACGAAATGAAACCTTAGTACTCTCAATGTAGAACTGAAATCACCTTGTTGAGAACAAGATAATACCTATAATCATAGGAATCCGGGAGCTGTCGTACTGCGACGGGTAGTTCTGAAGGGCCGTGAGCTTTGAGTAGCTCCTGTAGACGGACTAAGCCATCACTGTTTTCGTATACTATTGTGAATGATTTCCAGCCCCACGCTCTCACGAGATCCACGTAAGCCTTAAACAATCACCGGAATTGTAAGAAATGATATAAAACAAATTTCTCTTTTTACCTAACACGTATTTCAGGCGATTTCCCGGTTTCAAACATATTGCTTGGACGGCATAGTATTCGTCCTTGCAACAACCGGCCGATTGACGTAATTGCGGATGTCCAATCTTTCGGTTCGTTACACATTTTCATTTTTACCCTTGCCACTGCCCCTGCCACCACACAAAAGATGCCTAGTCTGTTGGCGTAGTTGGTGAAAGCGTATTTTCATTACATCACCAATGTTGGTTAATTTAATGGGATTTATTGATACCTATTTCTATTACGTTCGGGTTTCATATGATAATTGTAAAGTTCGTACCCGGCTCAAAGCAGCAGGGTGCGGGTAGAGGTTGACGAGACAGGATTCTCTTCGGGTGCGGTAGTCCCATCGGGTCTCTAAATGAGGGAGCTCCATTGTGTCGCATATTGACTGGACGTGCGCTGCGGCCGGCGCGGATTGAGGTCCAAAAATAGCCGCTACACCGCTTCTCAGGAGGTGGCATACTAAATTTACGACAAAAACAACATTTTCACATATTACGAACACATTTTTTTGTTATTTAACATACACACACTGGCTGTGTATACCTAGGTCGCTAAATATCCGCTCTTTACAGCTTATTCAGATGATTCAAAACACAGTAAAAGGGAAGCCAAACGTGACATACTATCCTCACACTTTCCCACAATAGTGTTAAAATCGGTAGATGTTGCAACCCACTGTTGCCAGAAATATATGCATTAAGGTGCCAACTTGACAGATAATGATATATTTGGTATCAATCAATCAAACCAGGCTTTATCAACTGACTGGAGAGTAGAGGCAATTTCCGAAGTCTTTTAATGTTTGCTCAAACGATGTTTCTCTACACCGTAAGGCTCATGGTACGATAAATCAATGACAAATCGCAAAAAACGGACAGACCTGCAAACTTGACTTTTCAAGTGACTACTTAAAACACTCGAGCATCACGGCCCTGTTTACAGGTGCGATTAAGTGATTGCCAATAAACATTCTTCTTCATGTTGTACATTTACTTAGGAATTAATTTAATTAGGTATATTAAGCCGTGTAGCCACGGCAAAGTTATATATGCTGGTTAACAATACAAGTACAACGTAAGCATGTTCGTTATCTGTTAATTGTTGAGTTTATGAGATCATCCTTTTTGTTTGGGCTTCCGAATGCCTCGAAGCATAAATGACACGATTGTTCACTGGATTCAAGCTATTCCGAAATTTAATTCTCGTCCGGAAATTCATAGCCGCGATTTTATTAACAGTGGAAACCTTCGGTATAACATTTATCAAAAGAAGACGCAGTGATTTAAAAAAGCTCTTAACTCTTTGACGCAACCAAAGAAAACTATTTTTAATATGATCAAAACAAACATGAATAGCAAATTACTGAAGTTATTAATAAAATTAAACTCTCTGCATACCCCCTTAGGAACTCGGCGTGATGATATGATGATGATGTATGATTAAATTTATCTACTATTGTGGAATCGTTCCTACATATTGACTCTCAAAATTGGCCTTCTCACAAAACTAAGCAAACTTTGTTGTTGTAGAGAAATACTATATAAATATATCTCTGGCGGAAAGTGGGTGTGTGGGTATTACCTATACAGTTCTGCCTACCCCTTCCCCTTGTGGCAAGGCGTGAGGATATATTTAAACAATAAAAAAGTATATTTACTAATTTCTTTAATTCTATTTCATTGTACATTGTATCTAGTTCGATATATGGGAAACCTCTATTGTATCTAAGTGTATTTTAACGAGCCATAAAAACACCTTCTCAGCTCAATTTAAGGGGAGGCATTATCCTCATTTAGTTCACTTGACTCCCATCAAGGAATAATTAAGTATAGCGCGCCTAAATATAAATGATTTCGTAGATCGTAATGTATACATGTGGGCAACTAATTTGTTAGCTATTGATCCTCACGGAAATCTGCCCACACGTGATTTCTACGAGGGAAGGGCCAATTCCAACTCAAATGCACTTGTATTTGTACCTTATGGGAAATGGTAGCTCAATAGTTCTACACTTAGATATTGGTCTTTGTTTTACTATAAAGTTGGCAAACAAGCATACAGCCCGCCAGAAGGTATGGGGTTACCATAGACTATAGGCGTAAGCAAGATGTGTATATATACTATAATACTGGCAGGACAGATATATGCTAAGGTTAAGGGTAAGGTATCTAAAACTCAGTGGACGCGAGGGCACTAGACCACGAAGCTTCCTCCCAAAAGTTACTCGAGTCATACTTATTACAACTTTGGGTTATCTTTAACCACCCGCCATGTTTGTAGGATAAAAACGAGTTGATTTTCTTTTAAATTTTCAATATGGAAAATAGGTTGCCATGTATTTGGTAAAATTGCTTGAAAACCATAATTGGGTTTGGGTAACATCAAACGTACGCCATACAGTTTGACTTCAAATAAACGAATCGGAACCCAACGTGTGTATTTGATTTATTATATTCTAGACGAGAAGAAAATCTGGCAATGTAAACGTTTTTTAGTATGTTTGCTACTCAATCACGCCAGAAATTTTAAGAGAGGTAGGGCATAACGGGTTTCCCGTTCGAATTTGGAGCTGCCCGACTGGGGCAGGACCTCCACCTTACAGAAGTCCGTAGCCAAATAACATAATTTTTTGTGTTGTGTTCCTACGCGGTGAATAAGGTTTCCAGAAATGAGCTCTTTGGGGAGGGGGGAGGATTGTTACATTGTGTTGGAAGCAAAGGGATTAAACCCATTATGCTGCCAACACACTATAACTCTCCGAACACAGAGTGGCAACGCGCAAGTGATACTTTGATATCGTGAGCGTAAATAGGCTGCGGTAACCGTTTCCCATCAGGTGAGCCGTATGCTTGTTTGCCACTCATGTAGTATAAAAAAAAAAAAAAAGAACAGCTAAACGGAATATGATGAAATTTGGCTCAGATATCTCGTAAATTATATGGTAATAGTTTAATCCTGATCTTATGGTAATAGTTTAAGTGGTCGATAATGGCTTGCCTATCTTTTCTAAAAAGATTTAGTTCACCGAACCACGCACTTTTAGGTAATTGTAGCATATTTAAAGCTACTCATACTGCTTATACACCACCAGAGCGCTGTTAGGAGTAGAATGCGTTGACAGTTAAAGGTCACTAACCTCTTTTGGATGCGTGAAAACTGTCCTGCGGCGATATGGTTTCCACTTGCGCCAGCAGCTTTGCTCGCGGTAACACTGCCCTGTCAGCATTTACCCTTTCCACAGCGTAACGAAACGCCACTTCTTGCTTATCGTCCTCGGGGTGGAACAGGCCACCTAGGAATTGTACAGTTATACTTTATAAGACATTTATGACAATGTAGATGAATCGAAAGAGGTCTGTCTAGCTAGTGAGAACGGACGCTCTACTCAATCTAAATAAATAAATACATTCGGACAATTCCACAATTAAGTTTTATTAGCTTGGTTATGTTAACTAAACAACGATATATTTACTTTTATAGATAGATATTTACATAAATACATAGGACATCCAAGACTATGGTAAAATAATCATGCTCATCACACAAATATCTGCGCTCAGTGGGAATCGAACCCGCGACCTCAAGTTTTGCAGTCAGGAGCTCTATCTAATCACTAGACGTTCGACCGATATTATGATTTTTATAAATATAATATATCCTCACGCCTTCCCACAAGGGTCCCCGAAGAGGTAGGCAGAGGTGTATAGGTAATACCCACACACCCACTTTCCGCCAGAGGTATATTAGGTGCCAACGTGACAGATGGCGAGTCCATCGCCGTTACTCAAGCACGACTATACATACGCCTTTGAATTTCTTCTCAGACGTATGCAGGTTTCCTCCCGATGTTTTCCTTCACCGTAAAGCTCGTGGTGTGACTAATCACTGTACTTAAGTTCAGAAAACTCATTGGTACAGTCGGGATTCGAACTTGCGACCTTTGCGTCGCAGGCAACTGCTCGAACCACTCGGCCACCACGGCTCTATGATTATTGACTTTGATAATTTTATTTAAGATATGTACTTTTGCATGAATATTCATAGAATGCACATAGATTCTACAGCCAGAATAATAAACATATTTTGTTGAACAAAAGCTCGTTACGATTCCGATTTGGTTCCGACGCAGATTATTTTCGAATCGTTACTCAAATAATGGATTATTGAATCTGAAGCGCGGCGGTAATTAAAACGACTGTAGAGTTATTAATAACTATTTCATTAAAACCTTTTTGTTCAGCGCTATAAATTTTAACCTTTTATAAAGTAAGGATTAAAGTAACTAAACTACCTAGAATGAAAATTCATACCTATTCGAATTGTGTCCGGCAGAGCTGATAGATGTCCCAAGCACAGTACCAGGAACACAGCTTTCGTACCTTTCATCCTGTAACAATACAGAGAATACGTGTTATTGCGCTATATTCACATTATAATCTGGTGATTTTTATGAGCTGTCAACTATTTTGATTGCTATTATTACAGTTTGAGTGTTCAGGTGTAGGTAACACTAGGCAGAATAACATTTTGCACAGAGGTAGGTTAGTAGCCCAGTATTGGCCAGCCTTAGTAGAGTTTTTAGTGGGATTTAAGAACAGCGGTTTACATTTTTGTAGTCTAGTATAATAGTAGCTATGTCATTTCGGCGTATTTTGTACAAAAAATCTATTGCGTGTTTAATGGACCATTGAAAATTGAGAGCCGTGGTGGCCGAGTGGTTCGAGCAGTTGCCTGCGACGCAAAGGTTGCAAGTTCGAATCCCGACTGTTGTCGGGATTCGAACTTGCAACCTTTGCGTCAGTACTTAAGTTCAGAAAAACTCATTGGTACACCAATGAGTTTTTCTGAACTTAAGTACAGTGATTAGTCACACCACGAGCTTTACGGTGAAGGAAAACATCGAGAGGAAACCTGCATACATCTGAGCAGAAATTCAAAAGACGTATGTCACGTTGGCACCTAATATACCTCTGGCGGAAAGTGGGTGTGTGGTTATTACCTATACACCTCTGCCTACCCCTTCGGGGACCCTTATGGGAAGGCGTTAGGATATATGAAAATTGATGCAATAATAACATTTTATAAGTGAAGTGATGTATGGTTGTAGCATAAATAATGTATTATCTGTGGCGTGGAAGCGTATGCTATTGAACTTCTTTGGATTATCTGCAAAAACTCAATTACAACATTGAAATACGAGGGGGAATTGGGAATCCCTAATGCCGTAGGATAAAAAGTACAACCACATATGTACAAGTTTATAAGTAGATGCAGTGATAAGTAACATTTATTAGGTAAAATTTTCTTATGTTCATAAAATTTGTGGTGTGACCTCTTTACTCGAATAACGTTATCATTAGTCTGGTATCTACATCCCACTGCACACACAGTACTGACTCCCCCACTAAGCAAGTGCTAAAACGTTGAAAGGTGAATATGCATCGCACTTTATCGGCTATGGGGGCAACGTGTACAGCCAATGAAGTCTTGATAACTCAGGTATTTCCAAATATAATTTACAGCGAGGGAAGAAAGCATTTCAAAAATTACGACGTGTTGGTCACCAGACAGTATCAACCGAACGAATTCACAGTTGGTTCAATAGGGCTCGTTCTGGAAATTTCGATGTCGCTGACGAGATTGCCAGACTCAGGGGCATAAAGGTTCATATTTGACGAATTGAACGGGATAATGGCCGTATATTGTTGTTCATGATCGAATGTCATGCCATAAAGGTCGTGGCAACAATGTGTACATATGGCAGTTGAGCTCAGGTCTGTAATAATCAGTTAGAATACAAGGTAAACATTGCGATGAAACCAGATAATTTCTCAGAATAATTAAAAGTGTATTTTACACTGCATCTCTACACGAAGGCACAATACCGTTTATACCGATTAATTTAATGAGTTAATGTAAATCATTATAGCTTCTTTGTTCGGTTACAATAATATCAAATTACATAATAGTGTTTATTTTAAGCGTGAGCCTGTGATATGAGTCTCTGCTCTTCCGTACCGTAGCTTATATGGTTAAAGTACTTAAATATCGTTTAATTAGTAAGAAGATATTCAAGGTAACTAGTAAAACTAACTGTGTCCCGCTCTTTTATCCGCGTAAGACTCTATATCATTGCTAGAGTTTTTCTGGAATAAAACGTATGCTATATGCTATTCCAGCTTTCTATTCTATTCTATTCATTCTTTAGCTATAATCTATATTTGTGTCAGCTTTCAATGAACTCTGTTCAGTAGTTTTTGCGCGAAAGCGAAACAAACATACGCACCAACTTTCGCATTTATTATATTTGTAGGAATTTATAAATAGTTGTCAACTGTTGATCGTTACTTCGTTTAAAGAGAGCCAACAGTTTGCAATTGGATCTGCATGACAAAGCCATAATGCACATCAAATAATAAACAATATGTAAAATTAAAGACTTTCTCATCTACCACATTCTGCATATTCTATACACTCATGGATGTATGAAATCGATAACTTTTTGTAAGTACTACATAAGGCCTACATAGTCTTGTAGTATTCTGTAGAGTGGGTTTTTATCCTTTCCGTCTTTTAAGGAGAATGAAAAAAGAAGATGGCTGACACAATAAAAGACAATGAGAATACCCAGTTGCTTGTAGTAATCCGCGTGGTAACACAAATATTTCGTCGTCGAAATTTGTCGCAGTTGGCTACCTAACCAACCCAAGGTTGGTTGGTTACCTTCCAGTATACAGAGTTGCTCATTATGTAGATCACTGGTGATTCAAGTCGGGATCCTAGCCGAAAAGTGTTTGTAAGTGTGAGTGTTTTGTACAAGTCGGGAAGGAGGAAGGTACCCACCATGTCCGCGGGCGTATGAGAGTGTCAGTGAGATTGAATTTGAAAAGAATGTAATGATGATCACGTCTGGGAATAACACCGAAAACTTTGCGACAAAAAGAATTATATTTGAGTCTACGTTACATATTTGTTAAACCTGCTTATTCTTGACAATCTCAGTAAGTTGTGAACAATCATGTGGGTAGTATATTCCATGCATTAAAATAATTTACTGTGCGCATAGCATACTCCATAACGGGAGTACTTTTCTTTGTCCCTATACAGATGAATAGAGAAAAAAAAGCAGCTCGTTCTTGAAAATTCTTCATAAGAGTTTTTGTACTTTGTTCCGTAGCATGAGAAAATTGCCACAAGTGTCCCCGAAGGGGTAGGCAGAGGTGTAAAGGTAGTACCCACATACCCACTTTCCGCCCGATATATGTTTTAGGTGCCAACAAGACAGATGGCGAGTCCATCACCGTTACTCAGGCACTATACATACGCCTTTGAATTAATTTTCAACCGTGCCAGTTATTATTGTTTCTTTTTCACACTGAAACGGCTGGATCAAATAAATATATATTTTACCCTTAATGAATGGAAAGAGGTTTGTAAGTCTAGAGGAGCTCTATTATTTCTACCTACTCCGTAAGGGACTACGCGTGATGACAATATGTGTATGTATAGTTCTATAAACTTGTTTACCAACGTATTTACAATTTATCCCAAAACAATCACTGTCCCTTAGGATTACAGTTATGGCCTGTTACAAGTAAAACGTAGGATGCAGCTAGTACACTATCTATATGTTGCGAACTTTACGTCATATATCGTATTTTAATAACTATTCATTCAACTTCAGTCATATTTATTTCAAACTGATTGCGCCGGACAGAGACAAATGAAGGAATTGGCATCAGAGATACCAACAAGAGCCCAGCTCTTAGATTTATGATGATAATATTAATGTTCATTGTCCAATGCGTATGTAATATAAACCGACAAGCTCAATGGGGTTGAAATAACAATTTCTAGGTTATTTTGTTACCACATTTTAAGAGCTTGCTACAAAGCGTTTAGTATTGTAAAGCAAATTTAAGAGCCGGTTTGAAAACTGTTATTGACAATAGTGGTTATCCGTGTAGTTAGTATAAGTATCTACATCACTGACTCATTAAGTTATTAGTTGCAACAAAATATTTCTCCAATTTGAAAGTTTAAACACTATTTCTACCAAACCCATATCAAGTATCAAGAGAAGTAAAAACCAAAAGCATTAACAGAACTTACATATGTACAGAAAATACATACGTATGGGTTAGTGAATCCTTAGTGAGGAGTATAATGCAAACTAATTATTCAAATAAGAGCTGGTATGTTTAGAAGGATTAATATAGGTAGGATAACTAAAGGTATGTGAAGCTCTTTCGAAAACGTACCTGTTTAAGTATAAATTTGCTATTAATAGTCTCATGTACAATCTTGCCAGTCTTCTGTTTAATTTAAATCACAAATAAACACACACCAGTCACTAACGCTGATCACTGAAACAGATTTCTGCAACTTGTTCATTGTAAGCGCGGTCACGCTTCACATGAAAGTACTTTCTTGATCAATGTGTGACATGATGATCAGGTGTTTGAAATCGTTTTTATTCTCGAATAATATCGATTCGTACTCGATTATCGTATCGCGTTGCGAAGGACGATGAGCGAACGACCGCCCGCACGGCAGGCGTCCTCGGGTTGACAGACGGGGACAGGAGCGCATAAGCCTTACCGCGCACGCGCGCCGACACCCTGCCGACGCCGTTCTATCTACATAAATATAATAATCATGTTTCGCATTTAAAATATACAATAACCGTATCATAAGAATCTAGAAAAATATAGGTAACTCCTTGAAAGCTTTTGTTCTACTTTTACTAGTCAATTACATTATATGTAATCCCTTACTAACAAAAATATTTTGTTCCGGTAAATGCAAACACAGTTAAGCAGTTCAGTTTTAGGTCAGAAAAACAGGAAATTATTGATCTTTTGTGATGAGGAAACCTATGGAATGAATGGTGAACCATTTAGTGTAGTAGGGATTGTATACTCTATACAGGCACTAGCGGCATAGGTACGCAGCCAGTTGCCGTCCGTTGAACTCATGTCGACGATTCACGTCGTCAGCTCAAATTGTCTTTTCATTATTCACACCGCGATTATTTCTGCCATGAAGTAGAAAATAAAAAAGTAATGACAAACTCTGTGTGATCTACATAAGTATTACGTCGAGTAAACGCTGATTTAAGGCAAAACAAAACTGTGTTTGGTACATAGGTACCGAGTAATCTAATTACACTGGTAGAGGTAGGTTGTACCAAGTTACCTAACTACAAAGGCATTTCAGTTTAAATTCAAACTGACTACACAAAAGAACCAAACTAAATTTTACCTTGAAATATCCGTCTGAAGGATTTTCCGCTCAGTTTAAGCAAGACTTTTATCGAATACAATTAGAACGTTATTTCGGACTTCTTGAAAGAAAGCTGTAGTTCTTTCGTCTAAATAATACAAAATAAAAAAATATTATCACGAAAGTTGAAGATGTTAGAATGATTGCATTACCTAAGTACATACAACATCACGCCCCGACAGCTCAACGGATTTTTATGCAATTATCATGAAAGGTAAATATTACACACAATTCACTCTAGACTTACATACCCCTTTCGCTTTGTCCACATTCATCAGTCTCTTCATACATATTCGTCGGTTTCAAGTACTCTTGACGTTCCCGTTCTTGAGGACCCGATCGATTTGATCTAGGTAGTTTGAACGTGATCTTCCTCTATCTCTTCTTGCACACAATTTAGCTTTGTATATCTGTTTCGTCAATCTTTTTTCACTCATCATTTCTATATGTCCAAACCAACATGCCTTTCTTCTACTTTACAATGTCACCCTCGTTCACGCCAGTTGTTTTGAAAATTGGGAAATATAATTCCAAAGAAAAAACTGTTTACATTGAGGTATATGGCATAAATAATTTAATTTTGGCAATTCGTACTACTAGAGAACCATTACTTACGGCAAAATCGCCATAATATCTCTATCTATCAGAAGCCTGGATAAATATCTACTAACTATCGCTATTTATTATTCGTTAAAAGGCTGACACATTATAGCACAAGTAAACTTAATTACGTTCATGATATTATTCTTCACAGGCACCGAGAAAGTGTGAAGCAATAAAAGTTCTAACATCTACTCTGGCAGAAAAAAATAATGGTATCCCTAAAAGTGACTAAAGCGAATACTTCGTAACTTAATAATTACTTTGATCAATACCTATAAAGATTTTATTAGCTCTTATAAGATTTATTGAACCAATTTTCTGTGGAAGATCCGGAGATCGTTACTTTAATTTGTCACGAACACATATATCTAATTATTAAGTTAATTTGGATGTGTTGGCAGACAGACTGTAAAGTTCAAGAATCTAATCACTCAGAATATGGAATGAACTCGCGGTTCGGGTCTTGCCTATCGAGCACAGAGAAATTACCGGAAAAAATAGTACTATGACTGCCTACCACTTCGGGGATTTTTGGAGCAAGACGATCTTATGTAAATAAAAAAAAAGGATAATTTTTGTATACAAGATTCATGGTAAAAATAAGAATGATGATTCAATTAGTGGGTATCAATAAAACATTACATCTAAAACATATTTCTATACATATAATAAAAATGTAACTGATCGCTGTCTGTACATGGAAGATATATGAGAAAAAATGTGATAGGGACCTTTTTCAACGCAAATAGCATCCAAAACACTGATTGTTAGAATTTTTGTCTGTTTATCTGGTTGTCTGTTTGTCTGTGCGTTTGGGCACGCTAATCTCAGAAACGGCTTATCCGATTTAGATGTGGTTTTTCAATAATATAATGTGGTAAGCTTTTCGTAACATGTACAAAGTAAATCAAAATGTATATCCAAAAAATGCTGCCCAAAGTCACTTTTCCACGCGGACGAAGTCGCGGGCGCAGCTAGTCTTATAATATAATAATAATATATCATCACGCCTTCTCACAAGGGTCACCAAAGTGGTAGGCGGAGGTGTATAGGTAACACCCACACACCCACTTTCCGCCAGAGATATATTAGGTGCCAACGTGACAGATGGCGAGTCCATCGCCCTTACTCACGACTATACATACGCATTTGAATTGCTTCCCAGACGTATGCCGGTTTCCTCTCGATGTTTTCCTTCACCGTAAAGCTCGTGGTCTGACTAATCACTGTACTTAAGTTCAGAAAAACTCATTGGTACAGTCGGGATTCGAACTTGGGATCTATGTGTCGCAGGCAACTTCTCGAACCACTCGGCCACCATGGCTCTATTATATGGCTCTATTTGATATTTCTTAGCCTTGATATTAAAAAAAAATTCTTCGATACCTTTCTTTAACATTAATAAGCCTTATTGTTAGCATAATAACCTACCTTTTGAGGTTCATTAATCAAATAATAAAAGTCATGAGTGTGAACCAAACAAAAACTGTAATAAAAGCTTCACTGTCAAACAATGGACATTTTTATATTTTTATAGAGTTAATGTTAAAACTACCATTGCTTGAATTTACGATATTCCTAACTTGAGTACCTACAACTACTACAGGAGTTCAAACATGAATATCTGACCTGAGCGAGAATCGAATCCACGAACTCGAGCTTCACAGCTAGAATATGGACGACTAAGTTACGGCTGTTAAACTTAAAAACAAGTAACGGTTTGATTATATACGAACCCGTAAAAAATAATATAAGTCGTGAGTTATGTCATTTCCCATTATATCAGGCTGCCATGCGTGTGACCAAAAACGCCTCCACGCAGCTAAAAACGCAACCCGAACCTCGGGCGGATTAGCCTCGTTGCTTTTTTATTCAATTCAAAATATTGTGACATCTGTTTGAGCTTGTGTTGTATTTTTTTGAGCATTCTGTTTTGTATGTTTTATACCATACTAGTTGTCCCGCTCAGCTTCGCTTGGGTAAAAAAATAATAGCCACGGACCCAGTGGCTCCACCTATCGGGTCCAATTGTGAATCTAAACCATTCTCGAAACCCCCTGATGAATCAGAAAATTTCGCTAAAATCGGTCCAGCCGTTTACGATTCTATAAAGGACATACAGAAAAACATTCAGTTATATGTATAAAAGTTTTCAAAAAAAATGCTAATTCCACTTAGTATGGTCAAATATGACAGAAATCATATACTAAATCCAGTTTTTACTTATCTTCACGCCTGCTCACACCTGGACCTGGACCTGGGGAGCTGTTTCCTTCACCGAAAGCTCATGGTGTGACTAATCACTGTACTTAAGTTTAGATTTATTTATTTATTTATTTATTTAACATCCAAACTTAAATCTATCTTCACAGTACAAAACCAATACAATAGATAAGCAAATATTTTTATGAGACAATATAGCAGGTAACATATAAAGCTATTATATTTATATATTATAATATATATAGATAAAGTCATTGATACAATCGGGACTCAAACTTGCTATCTTTGTGTTGCAGGCTCGAACCATTCGACCACCATAGCTTAAATTATTTTGCTTTTAATCGTTATGCAGCTTTATTTTTAGCTTAACCACATAATCGCATTGGTTCTGCAGTCGGGCAGAATTACCTCGTAGGTTATAATAATATATTTTATAGGAAATTTTACTTTACCTCAAGTTGGTCGCCTTGTGTCGTTGTAACTGGGATCCCGACATTGAAAGCTTTAATTTCCGTGATTAACCCCAAATAATATTAGATTAAGACTATCTTAGAAGTATTTTTTTCGGGAGTAAAACGTAGCTTATGTTAACACATCCAGGCAATAATCTTTCTTAAGACCAAATTTCAAACAATTCCGTTCAGTATTTTTTGTTTAAACGAACAGAAACATCCTCACAAACTTTCGCGTTTATAATGTAACAGTATGACAAGATATTGTTTCTATTTTGTTTGAGCAACTGACACAGTATAGCGTTAACATGCTATTGAGATTCAAGTATGAAAGATAGTGAATGCGCTTTCGATAAGATCGGGACTATGCTTTCTGCGGAAGTTTTCAGGCACTTACTTGCACGACAAGTTGAGTACCAATCCGGCGTTGGCGAGTATCCAACAGATAAAGGTCAAATGGACCATGAAAAACGTATATCATATGCCATCATGCTAATTTTCGCTTCTTTATCAATGCTAAGCTTATGCTAGCGAGGTAACACCGTGCCAATGGATCGGCTTCCTGAAAAAGAAGGTTAGGAATAAAGGTAAGAAAAATATTGTCTTTGGTTTGATTGGATAATGGAGCAAATTATCATATTTAAAGAACCACATTTAGGATGATTAATATAACGTGGTATAAGGGTCGCATACATATTATATTTATAATATTTTTACTAGGTAAGCGTAAAGAGGCACGTTAGCCAGCACTTAATTTTAAAACGATAAAGATATTAATATATTCTATGATATAACATGTCCTCGAGCCTGCTCACAAGGGGTAGGCAGAAGTGTATGAATAAAGTGGATAAATAAGTAAAAACAATATGTTAAGCTGTACTAAGCGTACGGTACAAAAAGCACTGAACGTTTTAAGCAACGATGATTAAAAAGACAAAGTTGAACTTCCCGCTGAAAAGTTTTACCTTTAAACAGTACAAAGACTGGAAGCTAGAGTTACGTTTCTGACGCTGGTACACTAACGAGTTGGAGAGTACGTCTAAGAAATGGACCCTCCTTAGAGTTTACAGTTGGTCCTAGATGTACCTAGTAATTACTTCTCACCTACAAACATTAAAGATTGTTTCAACGTTTAACTACAGAACCGAGTTGTACCGGTAGCACTATTTCTCTCAAAATATAGTAGGCACAACGCGACACCACTACAATATATAGTGCCTTATTATTATATGGTTAACATTTTATACTACGCCACACAAAAGTTACGTTAACTATTACAAGCAGTACCTACGCGTGATACGTAAACGTATATTATATACGCTACATTAAACGAGAAAATAAATATTTCTTTCGATACTACTTGATTTATATCAAGTTAAGTTCCATTCGCAATATTACGTAATTCATTGTAGTTTAACGTCTGAATAATCGTTATCGTCTACATTTTGTTTCAAGTCGTTTTTAAAGCATTAACATCATTTTACATCGAGTTTAAAGTACATTTAAGTTGAGTATACAATTACACAGTCGTGCTGAAGCTGTTTCTTAAGACCCAACCGCAGCCACAGGTTAGAGTGGTTCGGAATTTCATTAATACTAAGAGAGTAACTATCGTATCCGATAATTACGCTAGCTAATGGTAACTATTTCTTACAATGACTGCGACATATCTCTTCTTATATTGAGAAATTGTATTTGGTCACAAGCATATTATGTATATTGAATAATGTAAATGTAAATGTAAGTATGTAAATATAATAACGTCACGCCTACTCACGAGTGCCCCCAAATGGATAGGCAGAGGTATGTAGCTAGTGCCCAGACAGCCAGTTTTCAACGGAGATATATTTTAGGTGCCAACGTGACAAATGGCGAGTCCATGACCGTTTCTCAAGCCCGACTATACGCGTACGTCCTTTGAGTTTCTTCTACATCGTAGATGATGTATTCCATCATCGTAAATCTTATGGGGTGGCTAGTCACTGCACTTAATTTCAGAAAAACTCATTGTACAGTCGGGATTCGAACTTACAATCTTTGTGTTGCAGGCAACTACCCTCAGCCACCACCATATTTGAATACCTATTTACCAGGATAAATGTATATACCTACAATACCTAGGTATCCTCAGTGTTCGTCCACCGAAAGCTTTAATTTTATAGATTGCTTCTTGATCCCCTGGCTTCGATTGTTAATGCCGGCTTTCAGGTGCCATTAATTATTCTGACGACTTACCCGCCATTACCCCTAGAAACTCAATAATTAATCAGAAACCACTTTGTTTTCATTCACAGGCTCCTCCATTATTTATAATTATGAAACTGTAAGAGACCCAGTTCCGGGTTGAAGATTTGTATCTGTATTAATTTAATGGTCTGATACCTGAGTGGTTAGTTTAGTTTGTATGTGAAGCTAAATGCTGAACGATGAAGGGGATTTGATCAACGTTTACTGCCTACCCCTTCGGGGACCCTTATGGGAAGGCGTGAGGATATATTATATAAATATTTTTTTTGTTTGAATACAGTTTTAAAGCTAAAACCAATTCTAAAATTCCTTTAGGGATTTGGTGTCGAAATTGACGCCTATTTGCCTACATAACTGGGTATTACGGGAATTGTACTGGATATATTTAATATCTTAAGTCAATGCTCCCCCAATACTCCCATTGAATCAAAAAAACTTCATTTAATTTAATATACTGGGCCCCTAATGAGACGCGATATTGCAAATATTATTTAAAAAGGAACAGATTTTTAGATTACACATCATAATAATTCCCTCTATCAGACTTGAATTATGATCGCAATAGCGTAACATGGTAAGCCTCCAGGAACTATAGTTACGTCATCGTAGCACTGACTGACATTGAGATGATTAATGTTCCGACTGACATTAACGATGACACTGATCCAATATGATCGATACTTGAGAGCGCGTAGACAACTGTGGTTAATACTTAATTATCTAAATATACAAATAAATAAAATTGAAGTGTCTGTTTGTAATATTAAAATAACCGCTTTTTACTAACTGCATATGATGATGCCTATACACGGTACATATACAATTTTTTTTTTACAATATTTGTATGTCTATCTGTCTGTCTGTTTGTTCCGGCTAATCTCTGAAACGGCTGGACTGATTTTGACGGGACTTTCACTAGCAGATAGCTGATGTAAAAAGGAGTAACGTGAGCTACTTTTATTTTAGAAACAGTTTTTTTTTTATTCCACGCGGACTTAGTTGCGGGCACAGCTAGTAAATTTACTATATTAGAACGACACTATAAGAAAGCAATAATGTGTTGATTCGTTATTTTAATATTTATGTCAACAAATGACGGTTGATACTGTCATAACGGAGTTTAAATAATACGTGTTCTTTCGGTCAAAATAGTATTAATTTCTGGTTAGCAGCTATGCTAATAGGCGTTGAATATTTCTGGATAAGCTTGATGCTGCCAGCCTTCTTGGCACATTAAAAAAACAGGTGTATTATTTTAAGTTTGTTTTTTTTTTTTTCTATACAACAAGAGTGGCAAACAAGCATACGGCCCACCTGATGGGAAACGGTTACCGCAGCCTATTTACGCTCACGATACCGAAGTATCACTTGCGCGTTGCCACTCTGTGATCGGAGAGTTATAGTGTGTTGGCAGCATAATGGGTCTAATCCCTCTGCTTCCAACACAATGTAACAATCCTCCCCCCTCCCCAAGGAGCTCATTACTGGAAACCTTATTCACCGCGTAGGAACACAACACAAAAAATGTGTTATTTGGCTACGGACTTCTGTAAGGTGGAGGTCCTGCCCCAGTCGGGCAGCTACGAATTCGAACGGGAAACCCGTTATGCCTTACCTCTCTTTTACTTACGCAATGATTATTTATCATAATAATTTAATTAAAACGGTGTATATATTTGCTATGTGGATATCGGGTGGACTCGAATGTGAATACGCCAAGTTAATTTTTTTGACAACAGGTTGAAATTTTTACCTTTTTTTTTATGCGCGTTGTAGACAATCTAACATCAAATGCGGTTCAAATCAATACTATATTTGGTCCGATAGCACTGAAGTTAACATACATACTTCCGGTGTGCCCCGCAGTACACAAGACGAGGGTATCTCCCATCCGCTCTTTAATGAATGCCGGCACGACCCACGTCTAACTCACCCTACTCCTATTTAAGATACTAGCACACAATTAAAATTGCCTTGCGACCTACCGAATTCACTTCGTTAATGATATTTATCTTGCTTATTTATTTAATTAAGTATTTACTCCGCAGATTCACTCGTGTGAAATTCATAATATATATGATTACCTACTATTTATTCTCTTGCCTTGAACAAGAACTAATTATTAATGCATATTATTTATTAAAGCATCACAAATTTTCGCATTTCGCATTTATAATATTAGTATGATTTAAAGCGTGACTCAAGAGGAGGGTTTAAATGTAAATTTATATATGTATATGTTCCTTCTTCAAGCAAAGTTAAGCATTAGTCTGTTCATATATGCTTGCCAAGCGAGATCTTGATAAGTCCTTGAGTTGTTCGATCAATTTGATTCTATTACATACTAGTGGCCCGTCCCGGCTTCGCACGGGTGGACATTTATTATTTAAACATTTTGGCATAATTTTTTTTTCTTGCAATTAAAATAGCCTATATTAATCAGTGATAATTTAGCATTCAAATGGTCAAAGAATTTTTAAAATCGATCCTGTACTTTTTGAGCCAATTCGTTACAAACATACTTACATACAAATCATTCCTCTTTATAATATTTATATCATATGAATGTTTAATATTCAGTGTAAAAGTGTCCAGCTATATGTATTGTATTTGTACATTTAGATAATGTGATTGCGCAAATGTTGGCTCACTGAAATGTTTATGCATACGAAATATGATAAAGCCGTATACACTGACGCACGGGACAATTTTCTTCGCTACATAAATAAGTTGAGTTCTTGAAGTAGACAAGTTAATATGAGATTTCATACTATACGGCGGAAACAACGCAGCCGAGCTCGGCGCTAATGAATAAATATACACCTTCGTATGGTAACGAACTTGCATAAACAGCCTTCTTTGAAAGACGATTCCACAATGGCATTCTAACCGCGCTCGGGTTTCATGCTAATTGGAATTATACTCATTGTTTTGCGCAAACATATAGCTACTGGCGTTCTTCAGTGTTATGGTGTCTTCACGCCTATAAGAGTGCCTCAAGAAATAAACAATGGTGAAATAACACCCACCTTATTGCTGAAGATACATTTGGACGCTAACATGACTGATGGTGAGTACGTAGCTCCCTGGCTGTTCTGATATGTCTGCATATACGTCAGTTCAAAAATGTAATAATTTTGCAGCTTAAAATTCTCATCACGCCGTGACTAGTGCTATTTTTAATTTAAAAAATTACCCCTGCACGGGTTTTTACTGGAAAAAGTTGAGTATGTACCAAACGCCAGTCACATTTGAGTTATGATCTATATATCCATCTATATGATGGAACGAAATAATACGGGGTTGCATGCAGCTAAACAAAAAAAAAATTAAAAAATGGTTAAGAAAAATAAGCAACTTTTGAATTTGAAAGGATAAAGCTTTTGTTTATTGAAGACTTAGATCATTGAAAATTAACAGAAATAGGATAGATTAATAGAAATATATTTTACAGGGCTGGCAATGCATAGTCGACGTTTACCGCTTACCATTAGACGGGCTTCAATTCAATGGCCTCATTATATGACCACATTGAATAAAAACCGGGAAGCCGTTTACTGTAGTACTCAAGACCCAAGATTTAAATAAGTGGTAATTAGTTAGCCGACAGTATTAAGTGAAGAGTGGCCGGGCTTATCAAACGTTACTTAGGAAATTGAGTCCAATTTTCCGAAGAAATTTACTTTTAGGCCTCAATCTCAGCTTAATGTATTCAAGGCAAGGAGGATTGCCTCTTAATAAATGGTATCTTAATGAACAAATGCTACGAGGAAATATAGTAGGACAAGTGCTATTTCTTGTAGCCTACGGCTATTTCATTGCTTAATGATAAATATGAGAGCCGAGGTGGCCGAGTGGTTCGAGCAGTGTAGCCTGCGACACAAAGATTGCAATTTCGAATCCCGACTGTACCAATGACTTTTTCGGAACTTAAGTATAGTGATTAGTCACACCACGAGCTTTACGGTGAAGGAAAACATCGAAAGGAAATCTGCATACGTCTAATAAGAAATTAAATTGAGAAACAACGATGGACTAGCCATCTGTCACGTTGGCACCTAAAATATATCTCTGACGGAAAGTGGGTGTGTGGGTACTACCGTTACACCTCGGCCTACCCCTTCGGGGACCCTTGTGGGAAGGCGTGACGATATATTTATATATAATGATAAATATAAAAATCACTTATGTCTACGTTCGGGTACTTATAAAGTTGGTATAATCCGAATACCGTTCTTCCAAGGCGAACCGGCATGAAACATAAGAGAAAAGTTATATGCTTACTCGTTCCTCCTAATTAGAATTAATCTACCAGGTTCTTAGTCGTAAACTATCGAACCGATTTTAACTAAACGATATTGAGTCTCAAGACCCTAGAGGCGTAGACGTCAGAAGTATAAATAAAGCCGGTAGAGCGCCAGTCTCTAGACTTACAGATTTTTTTAGCTTCAACCACATTTATCAGTCCCTACATACATACTCGCCGTTTTCGTATAATATTGACGTACCCACGTATTAGGTTCTCGATCATAATAAAGTACCCTATTACTGTACCATACCGTATTTAATGTAGGTAGCTGTAACTTTTTTTTATATTACATGGGTGACAAACAAGCATGCGGTCCGCCTGATGGTAAGCGGTTACCGCTGCCTATGGACGCTTGCAACACCAGGGGTATCACTCGCGCGCTGCCGACCCTACAGGAATCTTTTCACACCCTTCTTGAAGAACTCCATGCTGTACTCTCCAGGGAAAACTTCAACGGGGAGCTCATTCCACAGCCTGAGCGTTCGCGGGAGGAAACTCCTTTGGAACCGCGCAGTGCGAGACCTTTGTGGTTCCAAGGTATGGGGATGAATTCCCCGTCGATGGCGAAAGGTCGGTGGTAGAAGGTGGAAGTGGGCATCATATCGAACAATTCTGCAGAACACTCCCCGTTATACAAGCGGTAGAACACACACAGAGAGGCAAATTATCTCCTCAGACTTAGTGGTTCCAAGCCGCTTGTGAGCATGGGATCATCAACAATTCTAGCGGCGCGTTTCTGAACCGCGTCAAAAGGCCCTAGCTGGTATCCAGGAGCTCCAGCCCACAGGTGGCAGCAGTACTCCGAATGTGGCCGAACTTGCGACTTATAAAGTTGCAGCCTTTGTGTGAATGTGAATGAATGTGTGAACGTGGTCCTCCTCTGCTCACTTTTGTGATATAAATGTCTAAAATACCACAGTCATTGAATAAAGATGAAGTCACGTAGTGTGCAACAGTGTTCTAACTTGAAGTTAGAACCGTAGCGCTGAACACAGCTGGCTCTAGAGTACAACTAAAATTTTTCGTTCAAATCCTCATGAAAAATGTAAAATATTTCTACTGTATACCGCCTATAAATTCTGGATTTGTATGTATAGTAATTCAATGGTAGTTCAAGTACTTTAAAATGGATTTGTTTGTATATTTTTTGCAAGAATAAGTTGATAATATTGCGTTTTTGAATCGAATTGTTAAATCGTGATATCACCGAAAAAAATTTTTAATTATATTTCACATAATGAATATAACTCACGCCTTTCTATAAGGGTAGACAGAGGTGTAACAACACCCTCATGTACCAGAGATACGAGTGTATTAGATTATCAGCATCAAGTTTCTTCAAGATGTTTTCTTTCCCCTCACCGTAAAGTTCGTAGTGTGATATATCATTGCGGTTAAATTCAGAGGAAGCTTATTAGCACAGACCTCCGGAGTTTGAACTTATAATATTTGTTTTGCAAACGACTTCTCAAATCAGTTTGCCGTAACTCTTTGAAGTTTTTTTATCTTTTTAATATGTAAGTATTACTAGCAGAGACGTGTACGACTGCGTTTTATCTATTGTTTAGTGGCTTAGAACCATTGTATTTATTCCCTTTCAAATGGTTTGGGCCACATAAATTGAATACTTACGTCTATGAAGGACATTTATTTAGATATATTTTTGTATTTAATGTATTTAGATTATCGGAATAATATTTGAACTAAGTAATAGTGAACTAATAATATGAGAACTAAGGAATAGTGAAGTAATTTGTGAACTGCCGGGAGGGTTAGATTATCAACACCCAAGACACAATTAATATCAATCAAAGGAGAGCCTCGCGGTGATTATCCATCATATTTATTATACGTACTGATAATTAAGGGAATATATGCATACACTTTTGCCGCAGATGGATTAATATTCCACTGATAAAACATTAGGAATATAGAAATATAGATATCGTGTCTTTGAAATCATGTTACAAGTATTTTACACGCTGTTCACCGCCAAGAAAGCGGATAATGCGCAATAAATTGTCTAATCGGATGCGTTGTTTTCAAGACAAACTCTTTGGCATCAACAAAACAATAAACCTTTTCGCATCTACAAAGTAATGCGTTGCAAAGCTGCGTATCCTTGGCGTTTAGATTGTAGAATAACCATTTATATTTTATATATAATTTATTATCTTCAGTGAATGCCAGTATGTATTTTTTTATTTAAAGTACTGATATAACGTACATATTTTGAAACGCCTGAGTGTGTTTCCCAATATGTATTTCATTTTAATAGTTAGGTTAGGTTAGGTTACCTCGAGAATAACAGAAGTAATTTATTTCCCCAGTAAGTAATTATTGTGTGAAGTAAGAAAATGTTATTAAGATTTGACGAAAGTTCCTTTATTATGTAAGTTCATTCACAATATTACAAAAAGGAGAGAAAGGATTTTGTTAAAGTATTCCTATTGACTAAGTGCCTACTTGACCCTGATTACGCTGAAAATGTTTTTCTTTGTGTAAGTTTGAAGCTTCTTGAAATAAACAACGGGAACTGATCATTAATGCTGCGTTAATTTTCTTGAAGCTGCGAAAGGTCGGGTCAACATTTTTAGCTTTTATATATTTCTCCTTTTCCGGTGGAAGTAGTATGTTATGTCAAAACAAAAGCATTTTATGGAGAACGTTATATTGCCAAGGTTGGTTTCTTAATTATGGGATATGACTCCAGGTGCAACTAGATAACCCCTTAAGTCTGTTCCATGTTTGGTAGTAAAGGGTTCAGAAAGTTACATAGCTGAGCTATGACGAGATAATGACATTATATTATAATACGTCATAATCTCGTGTTGTTTATATGTTGAACAAAAACATATCTTCATACCAATTGTCATCGATGGAGTAGGCAGTGGTAAGTAGTATCCACACAGCCAAGTTTTGCAAGAGATATATTTTAGGTCTCTGCGTGACTGTTGGTGTGTCCATCGCCGTTTCACGAGCATGTCTATCTATACCTATTTGAATATATATTGTCCAACGTAAGCAGATTTCCTAACGAAGTCTTCAATCACTGTAAAGCTCATTGTGTGACTAATCTCTGTAAGCGTAACTTAAGTTAGTAAAACCCCCATTGGTACAGTCGGAATTCGAACTTGCCTCCACGGCTTAAAAAATACTAATACCTATTTTAAATGTGAAAGCTTCTGAGGATTGTTACTCAATCACACGTATGAATAGAATTAGAAGAAATTTGGTATAGAGATTAGTATCCAGCTCTACTAATTAATTAAAATATTACGCGGGTTAAGCGGCGGGGCACACCTTAAAATTGTAATAAATAAAGTAAAATATATTTTGTAAGGCGAATGTGACTTTACTTTGTATTAAACTGCAGATATTTGGCTGTTACATCGACATGTCCTATGACAGCGTCACATGGCCGGTAAAAACAGTAATTTGATACAATCATCCTCGTATTTTTGGCCATACTAGAACTTTAATATAACCCATTTGACCTTTGAAAGGGCAATAAATGTCACAGTATTTTTATAAGGTTGCGAAATTTCTTTTGTTGTCCTACCCTTGTTGGCTTGCTTCTGTGACCAAATGAGTTTCGGAGGGTGAAGTATCTCTATGCATGCCAATTATTTACATTCTCTTCATATGAATTAAAACATAATATTCTGGGCATCTCACTAAATCACCCTAAATAATGTAGAGCCTGGAGATATCAACAACAGAGTTTTGTAGGTAACACACCCACTTTTCGCCGGAGATATATTTTAGGTATCAACGTGACAGATGGCGAGTCCATCGCGCGCCAATTATGCAGACACGCCGGACGGCGCGGACACGCCAATTATCACGTTGACACCAATAATAAATCTCTTATTTATAACTCTAGCGAATAGACCTCCGATTAGGACCGGTCAGATGACACTCTGGTGGGAAGTCTATCTATACTCAAATCACTGGTACCGCAAAAAATAACTAATACGAATAGTTTGATGTATTATTAACTATACAATCAATGAAAAAGATTGCCATAAATAATATAAAGTGCTTGTCCATTGAGATAATGGACAATAAAACGAAATGGATCATAAGGTGGCAAGAAATTTTAATGTAAGTCCCTTATTGACGCTCTTCGCAAAATGTTGCATGAGAGATATTGTACCTACGAAGGTTACATGCTGTATTTATTTCCACAACAATTTATGCTAAACATGTGATATATTTGGGTTCAAACGATTGGCCCAAAGACATTTGTATGTAAACCCAGCCAACATGTGTCGTCCTACTCCCGTCGACCTTTCCTTTTTGGTTTAAACATAAATCGTATTCTAATAACTAACTTACCGAATTTCGTATTTTTTGTCTAGCATCTGCTAAATAGTTATTGCAACTAATATTTCCTTCGGCAGTCACTACGTATTTAATTAGAGCTATGGTGGCCGAGTGGTTCCTCTTCGACGTGGCGAAGGCATTCGACCAGGTCTGGCACAACGGCTTAATATACAAGCTGTACCAGTTGGGCGTGCCGGACCGTCTCGTACGCATAGTGCAGGACTTCTTGTCGAATCGCTCCTTTCGCTACAGAGTGGAGGGCACACTCTCTTCCCCTCGTCCCATACGAGCAGGAGTCCCGCAAGGCTCCGTGCTCTCCCCTCTTCTATTCACGCTGTATACGAGCGATTTCCCCACCCTTAGAAAGGTCCAAAGCGCACTATTCGCCGATGACACGGCCATATACTGCAGAGGTATATCCCCCGAGGCGATTCGCGGCTACCTCCAGACCGCGGCCAACGCCCTAGGGCGGTGGTTCCGGAAATGGAGAATAGAAGTGAACCCCTCAAAAAGCGCAGCCGTCCTCTTTTGGAAAGGCAAGCATGCCCTACGGACAGCCCCCATAACTCTCTTCGGCAATCCCATTCCATGGGAAGACAAGGCCAAATACCTGGGAGTGACCCTCGATCGTAAACTTTCCTTCCGTCACCACGTAAAGACGGTACGCGCGCGAGCCGCCTTCGCGCTCGGTAGACTCCATTGTATGCTAAATTCGAAGAGTAAACTCTCATTGAAATCCAAGGTGAGGATTTACTTGACGTGCATCAGACCGATCATGACTTATGCGTGTGTTGTGTTCGCACAATCCAAAAAGTCAGTACTCCACCCCCTACAAGTGCTCCAAAGCCGGTTCCTCCGGAGAGCCACAGGTGCCCCGTGGTACATGAGAAACAGTCAACATCATGTTGACCTAAAAGTCCCCACGATTAAACAGTTTATGAAAATACTGTCGAAACGCCATTTCGATTCTGCTGAAAATCATCCCAACCCTCTCGTCGCATCGGCCGCCCGATACACACCCTCCCTTATATCTAAGATAAGGCGCCCAAAACATGCCGTCATCGAACCGGATGACGACATAACGGTCCTCCAGGACGCCCGACGACGACACACAAACGACACTACACAAAACCGACCATTGTTCCGTCCTCGCCGGCGAGGCTCGACGCGAATAAGCCGTAACGTTCCCCCCAGACTCTCGCAAGTGCCGGCCCGAGCCGAGCCAGTAGCGCAAATCCCCTCCCCAAATAACTAAATAATAATAAAATACCAGACCAGCCCAGCTCCCTTGCTCGCGAACCAGCAACGCCCTAAGCCGAGGTCCGACCCCACAGGGGGTGCCCTTAGCTGTGTTGCTTAATACTTAAGTGCCTGGCTGGAGGCCTAGGTCTCGCCATTGACCGGTTAAGTAGCAAAAGTTCCCGGAACTCACGCTACGAGAGACAATACAAAAAAAAAAAAAAAAAAAAAAAGGCCGAGTGGTTCGAGTAGCTACCTTCAACACAACGCTTGCAAGTTCGAATCCCGACTGGATAAATATGTCAATCTGAGCTTTACGCTGGGCGGCAAGGGAAACATTTCATAAAAACCTACATACGTTTGAGAAGAAATTCAAAGAGGTGTGTACGTATAATCGTCGTGCTTGAGAAACGGCGATGGATTCGCCGTCCATCTCATTGACACCTAACATATATCTCGGGCGGAATGTGAGTGTGTGGGATCCTTGTAAGAAAGTGTGCCCAAATTCTAATATCTAAATTTAATTTCGAACTTATATATCTGAGTTAGTTTGAACAAAATAACATTAACCAGCGATCACGTCTACAATTGTATCTAATACACCTTTCCGGTCACGCTTACTACTGTGTGGTATATACACATATATGAAATAATATCTTTAAGCAGAATCACTTTATTCGTTCCTTCATGCAAGGCTCCCTTAAGCGGTTGTCGGAGGTGTAATGACACCCATTTTCCCAGATTAAAAACGAACGTGGCCAGACACGTCGACTCTCTCCTCTCTGTTACGAGTTACGACTTCACATTCATCGGTATTTAAGCATTTTTGTCGTAATAACAATGCCAATAATATTTTGTTGGCAAAATATTCTTTCAGCCATGCAATTTGGTAACAGAAAGTTACTGGCTAAGTGGAGTTAAAAGTTAGTAAAACCAATTTCAGAATTACCCGCATGAGCTATATACTCATGCATACTTCGTGAAATAATGTACAGTCAAGTGTTTTCTGTATAATAAGGAAGCGAATACGTTAGCGTGCCGCATTCTGCCTTTATACAGGGGAATTGATTATCATCCCTAGCTATTTTCTACACTTATAATTATAAACTGAAAAAAAAATAATAATATGAGACTTAGTTAATCTTATCTGTTAAAAAAATCATTCACTTTATTAAGTCACAATCTTTAGATCTTTAGATCGTGCTGGAGTAACGGCGATGGACTCGCCATCTGTCACGTTGGCACCTAATATACCTCTGGCGGAAAGGGGGTGTGTGGGTATTACCTATACACCTCTGCCTACCCCTTCGGGGACCTTTGTGGGAAGGCGTGAGGATATATTATTATTATTATTATTATTTAAGGGAGCCATAGACTGTATAGCATATATTACGCTAAAATTTATAAATTTAATTATTTACAATTTTTTTTTATACCACATGGGTGGCAAATATGCATGCGGTCCGCCTGATGGTAAGTGGTTACCGCCGCCTATGGACGCTTGCAGCACCAGGGGTATCTATCGCGCGTTACCGACCCTGCAGGAATCTTTTCCCACCCTTCTTGAAGAACTGCATGCTGTACTCTCCAGGGCAAACCTCAACGGGGAGCTCATTCCAAAGCCTGAGCGTTCGCGGAAGGAAACTCCTTTGAAACCGCGCAGTGCGAGACCTTTGTGGTTCCAAGGTATGGGGATGAATTCCCCGTCGATGGCGAGAGGTGCGGTGGTAGAAGATAAAAAGTAAGGTAACAATTAGGAACAGTTAATTACTTACAGTAACACAAAATGGGTGAAGTCGCGGGCACAGCTAGTACATAAACATAACGCCCCTTACATTTCAGCGCACTTCTTTTGCTTATTTTAATGCGACGTAACCTGAAATTATGATTGTGTAATTAAGTAGTAGGTGAATTTTGATTACGGTCACGCGAGGATGGAGCGCCATATCTCTCTACACTCACATACCTCTTTCGCTTCATCCACATTCATCAGTCTCTTCATACATGCCCAACGGATTTTAACTGCCTAGTTGACACGTGGTGCTACCTCAATCTATTTTTTGTTTATCTGTTTTTCGATCTTATCTATAATATGGCAATCATAATGTATACATTATTATTATTATTATTATTATATATAATGTATACATATTTAAGTGCAGAATCGTCCGCAACCTCAACTTTAAGGGGTTCGTGGTGCGAATGCCGACGTGCTTCCCACACCTCGTAATGAACCAGGACTTCTGCCCGCAGAACGTAATGTTCCGTCGCTTCCGCGGACAAGTGCCACACGAACCCGTTGTTAAATAACGTAATGATGGATGGACCTTAATATTTTTGTCTACACTATCATAATGATGTACACTGTAAAGATAGTGGAAGTGAGAACTTAATACCTATTATGTTATAACATGCTTATGTGAATATTTTTTCGAATGCAAGCAACACACTGTAGATATTGCAATTTTAGGCTTGGGACGAGAGTCCAATTTTCAAGTTTACGACGCGATTCAGTTCCGGACTCCGGTTTCGTCGGAGAGAAGTACACCCCGAAATACGGTCACTTCCTAATTACCGTCCACCACTGCGTTGATTATGTACTATTCTTTGAGCAACGTGACAAATAGGAATTGCATATTTTATATAATAATATAAATATGAAAATAGTCGTGGTGAACGAGTAGTTTGAGTATTTGTACGCAACGTTAAGATTGCAGGTTCAAACCCAATATATGTTCCATTATTTTTTTCTGGACTTAGGAAGTAGGTATAGTGGCTTGTCATGCCACAGCAAGCAGCAATGTAAGCAGTTGGAGTTTTTCAAGAGGGGTGTGAAAAGATTCCTGCAGGGCAACGCGCGAATAATGTCCCTGGTATTGCAAGCGTCCATAGGCGGCGGTAACCGCTTTCCATTAGGCGGGCCACATGCCTGTTTGGCCCAGTAGTATAAAGAAAAAACATAAAATATCTTTATATATATAATTCTTCTGTGAGTGTGTATGTCACTGAACTTCTCTCAAAAGACTGGACCGATTTTGATGAAATTTTTTGTGTGTGTTCAAGGGGATCTGGGAATGGTTTAGATTCACAATTGGACCCGATAGGTGGCGCCGCCGTCGTTACCCCGAGCGAAGCTGGGCGGGACAACTAGTGGATATATAAAATAAATAATGAATGCGTGTTTACCTGTTACATGTTTCAATGCATGCATGAATTTTGCATGTTTACCTAATTAAAAAAAAAATTAAGGTAGACCATAATTGGCTGGCTGGATGTTTAGATAGACTAAAATAAAGAAGCTATTTGCGAGAGGAAATAAACAAGTTATTTATAAATACTTGGCACTCACAGAACTGACAAAGGCAAATAGAAAAAAGATCAAAGGAAATGAGAAAATGCCGGCTGACGGACCGCGGCCAGCCTCCACCAACATGTTCTGTGTTCACATCTTAAGTCATTAATCAAAGTTTTTCTAACGCCCACCACACCGTCTCATTGCACGATGCTAGTGTGAATTGAGTATAGGTTTTATGTAGCATTTATTATAGTTTAATTTACATTAATTATACTTTAAATCTTAAAATAATAATAATAATTGTGTTTGGAAAAAATAGTATAGTTTTAAGGTACATTCGTGGACATCTGAATTACCTTACGATTATAATGCAGTTTGTTTGTTATTAAAAATTGTTACAGAATGGTAAAGAGTAACATTAACGGTTCGGACTGCGGCGTTATAGGAACTTCGCCACCTTACGCCATCTGTTGATAGAATATGAAACTATGGAGGTAGTAAACTTAGTATCCTCTACGTAGATAAGATAAAATCAACGGATTTGAGAGCTAAGAAGTTCTATGAATAAACACAAGAGGTCACTTTTACTGAAATTGTGATATAATAATAAAATTACCGACTGATTAATTTTCACAATAAATATTAATTAACATATTGGGTATATAAACAAAAAGAGGAAATATTGAAATGTTGACAAATATTCTACCGAACAGAATGAAATGACAAGATATGACTAATAATTAATTGGATTGAAAAAAGGTGTTCCGAAAACCACATTCTTGACCCAGATGATTTCAAAGAGCACGCTAAATGCTTGAACCTCAATCTGTGTAATTATATAGAAATCCTGAAACGCAAAGATGGCAAGTTCGATTCTCGACTGTATCAATGAGTTATACTGAACTAAAGTGCACTGATTAACACCGCGAGCTTTGTGGTGAAGAAAAACAAAGCAAGCCTGCATACGCTTGAGAGGAAATTCAAGGACGTGAGTTGTTTTTGTGAACCGACGCGACGATGGACCTAAATTTTTATCCCGGCGAATAGTGAGTGTTATATCTATGCTTACCCCTTTGAGGACCCTTGTGGGAAAGAAGGAAAATAGGTACATAAAATTCAATGGATCATAAAATTTCATTTGAATGCAGCAGGTGGAATTGAGAGCGCAGCTATCTTTAGCGAAGCAGTTTGATATTACAGCCAGAATAGCAACTCAAACAATTATAGTTAGGACATTATTACACTTTGAGCACATTTAGGTCAAGCGACCGTCTTTAATGTCTCGGTACTCGATACGCTCGGCTAACATATTGTTATCTACTTTGAACCAAAAATACCTTTGTAATTATATTTTTTGTAATATCCGTGGAAAGTTTGCGTTGTGAATAAAAATGAAACGAACTTTAAGCTATGTGTTGCAGTGTTTTACGATATTGTACTGTTTATGTTTTGTTTATGCCGATAAAACAATTGGTAGGTACTTTAAAGCTCGTTATTTTTATTTCGTATTTATTATATTCGTATTCGTTATTTAGTTCTATACTTCGTTAATTATTTAAACTATTGGTGCTTACTCCAGCATGTCTTGGTTTACAGGTGCAATAATTGATGACGGCAGTTTTTTGTTAGAAGCCGCGTTTAATGTCGCACTTACAGTTGCGTCGGAGAATGAGGATGATCCGTTCGTAGCAAATGTTGTAAAAACATCTCCCGGAGATATTTTAGAAGCTGAAGATGCTTTGTGTTCGCTTTTAGAAGTAAAGTTTAAGCAATAATTACTTGTATAGTTTTTTTATTCGGATAATAATAATGTTTTTTGTGACTGCATTTCAGAGTAATATATTTGGAGTTTTTGGACCAACTAACAGAAACTCATTGTTTCATATACAGTCGATAGCTGACTTTTTAGAAATACCACAAATCTTAACCCGTTCTGTAGAAACGCAAAATCGAAATTGGTCAGCAATAAATTTATATCCAAATCATATTGCCTATTCACAGGTATGGATCACTCCGAGTAATTTATTATCTCTTGCTCAGTATGGATTCGTATTTTCATAAGTTTCTATATCTACCCAGGTTTTTGCAGACATAATCGAATTGAAAGGTTGGACGGAATTCACGATAATTTATGAAGGCGCTGAACTTCTGCCATTTTTGGATAATATACTTACTATGCAAGATTTAGATTCCGGACAAAAGATTTTGATGAATGTTATTCAATTACCAGATGGCGATGACTACAGGCAAGCCTATGTTATTGTCTTGAGGCAGGGAATGGTTATAAGATAACATTCGTGATATTAAAAAATCCTTTTCAGGCCCCAACTGCAAACAATAAAAGTTTCTGGATCAGTAAATTATCTTGTACACTGTAGTACAGATATTTTACCAGAATTTCTGAAACAAGCTCAACAAGTTGGTATAATGTCAGACGATCACAGCTACTTAATTATGAATCCAGATTTCCAAACTATTGATATTGATCCCTACAAACACGGAGGCTCAAATATAACAGGTGGTGATTGACAAAATCAAACATAAAATGAGTGTGTAGGGAATTTAGTACTCTACTAATGTTTTCTCGTTTATTTTAGGTATTCGTTTCTTTGATCCAACGCAGGAAAATATTCAAACTTTTATCAATTCTGTAAATGAAAAGGTAAAAGAGCTATCTGAAGAAAATATAGAGGCGGCTATAGACGAAAATGGTTTAACTTTCGATTTAACATTAGCTTATGACGCGATAATATTGTATACTACAGCATTAAATAAAATGGGACTTGAAGAGGGTGCTAATATAACTTGTGAAGAAGAGGAAAGTTGGGAACTCGGATCAAGCGTGTTAAACTATGCAAGAACCGTAAGTAGCTATAATGAATTAGTAATATTTAATAGTGAATGCAATGTATTTTATTATATCCTGTAACTGATTACAGATGGAAATAGACGGATTGACAGGGATCATCAAGTTTGATGAAAATGGATTCAGATCCGATTTTGAAATTGAAATCCTGGAAGTAATGGCGCACGGTTTTGAAAAGGTATACGTAATAAGCCTCTTATCTCTAATTAGACATTATTTAGTAAACACAATATACTTTTGGGATCTTTAATTACAAAGGCTAGACGATTCCAAATTGAAAATAAACGACAACGCGCATGGAAAACAAAAGGTGGTATTTAAAACTGTCACGGCAGTTTTAAATACCACTATTAGGTACATTCAATGGAATAGTTCAAATACACAATTCGTTTGTAACTAAATCCAATGGACCATTTCATTTACTTTATTTCTTAGGTTCGGACCTGGACTCTAGAAGACGGTTTTACTGAAACTAGAACCATGGTTACTCCAGTAGAATCAGAAGGCACAGAGTCAATGAAAGGAAAGCATTTCATTGTACTTACCGCTTTAGTAAGTTTAATCATGTGTTGATTGTAAGTTTAACCAATTATTTTAATTTAAATTTAAAAATATTTGATTTGTATTTTAGAGCGCTCCTTATGGTATGCTGAAAGAATCTTCAAAGAAGTTAGAAGGCAATGACCGTTACGAAGGATTTGGAATTGAACTAATTGAGGAGTTGTCAAAAATGAATGAGTTCAACTATACATTTGACATCCAAGCCGATGGAGTATATGGCTCTTATAATTCGAAGACAAAAAAATGGAATGGCATGATGGAAAAAGTCATGGATGGCGTAAATTTATACAATTTATTTGTTATTGCATAATATAATCTGTAAATTTGAACTCCGTTCTTTATATTATTCTTAGTTAGTCATGCATTGTAGCTTTATTATTGAATAACGAACATGTTATATTTATTTCAGCGGGTAGATTTTGCTATAACAGATTTGACAATAACAGCTGCCCGACAAAAAGCCGTGGACTTCACGAGTCCTTTTATGAATTTGGGCATAACTATACTGTATAAAAAGCCAACTAAACAACCGCCTGATCTTTTCTCATTTATTTCTCCGTTTTCCTATGAGGTACGAAGGTACGAAGTAACAGTGTGCCATGAGTAAACTCTTTGTAACCTAATACATATTCTGTTATTCTTTAGGTTTGGGGATGGCTCGCTTTGGCTTATGCTGGAGTTTCGGTTCTTTTATTCGTTTTGGGAAGACTAGCACCGGAAGAGTGGCAAAATCCATATCCTTGCATTGAGGAACCAGAAACGCTGGATAACCAGTTTACGCTAGCAAATTCATTTTGGTTTACTCTGGGCAGTGTTCTTACACAAGGGTCCGAAATAGCACCGATGTAAGTCAAACAATTTCGAAATTATTTTAACAATTCATCATACTTTTGACAATTTTTTTTATTTCAGTGCTGTGTCCACACGGCTGGCTGGAAGTATGTGGTGGTTTTTCACATTAATTATGGTGTCATCATACACTGCTAATTTAGCTGCATTTTTGACAGTGGAGGCAAAGTTTTATGCCATTAAGAGTGTATCTGATTTAGCCAGCAATCCATACGGAATGACTTACGGTGCGAAGGCAGGAGGGGCAACCTTCAGTTTTTTTAAGGTTTGTATTTATGAGATATTTCCTAAAGTAATTTATTTGTTTCGACGATTATAAGCTCTTTTTCAGGAATCAGATAATTTGCTGTACCAAAAAATGTACGAATACATGGACAGTCATCCAGAATACCAAACCGCTACAAATGATGAGGGGCTTGAGAGGTAACACTTATGAGCCATAATAATATTATTTGTTCATATCATGCTCCAACATTTAAAACATAATATTGTCCTACATTTTAGAGTTAAATCTAACGACGAAAACTATGCTTTTTTAATGGAATCTACTTCAATTGAGTACATGGTGGAAAGGAATTGCGACGTTGCTCAAGTGGGTGGATTGCTGGACAGCAAAGGATATGGGATAGCTATGAAGAAAAGTATGTAATAAAAATATGTACAATCCTACAAATATTCTACATTTAAAAAAGTTTCCTCATTCACGCAAAAACACAAACAGGATTGAATTAAATTTGACAGTAACATTGATAATTCGCTAAATATATGTTTATTGAACATGTTTCATAAAATCGAGAACGTATCAATTAAATCTAATTCTATGCATATGAAACCGCGGGCACAGCTAGTATCTTACGGGGGCCCCGAAGTGCAGTTGTAATAAAATATTCTTGCCGAAAATATATCTTTGAATTTATTTTCCAACGAAGGGTTAACAACTCAAAGCTAGCGTTGATGTCTCGTGATATATCACTGTATTTAAGAAACTATAGTTCAGTAAAACTCATTTGTATAAATCGGGGCTTGATCATTATGTTTCACAATTTTTGTACATACACAGTATAGTATAATCATGATTATACTTATATCACTACTTATTATTTATGTGTTCTAGATTCGCCATACCGACAGCCGATGAGCGAGTCAATATTACAGTTACAAGAAGAAGGCAAACTTACAACTATGAAAGACAAATGGTGGAGGCAAAAACGAGGCGGTGGGGCTTGTACTGTGAGTAAAACCGTTCTGTCCAATACTTGATAAGGATTTACTTTTGATAGATTTACTAACCTATGTGATTCTTCGGAAGCAAATTATCGTAGTGTAGTGTGTAGTCTAAGTACATATAAATCCCTTGCGATTCATATTTCAAGTTGTTAATAAATTGTGAGTTCTATCTACTTACTATTTATATGCTAGTTGTAAAACATTTTCGTCGACATGGTGATGAGGCGGAACACCGCCCACGTAATCTATTTGATTAATTTCTTGTTCCCGATATAACCATAATTGAGACGTATTTGAGCATTGTTGGGAACATTCTCTTTAAATTAATAGCTTGGATGTATTTATTGAACAGGATGACGATGCAGGAGGTGCGGATGCTCAGCCATTAGTTCTGGCGAACGTGGGAGGAGTGTTTATTGTTCTCGCCGCCGGCTCCGGGCTCGCTGTGATCTGTGCTATCTTGGAAATGCTCTTCGATATCTGGATGATAGCCCGGAAAGAAAAGGTAAATTATACGAAAGGATTAATAAGGGTAATCCCATTCGTTTATATTCGCCTAAGAATACATTTATATTTCACGCACCCTTTACCGTTTTAATTTTTTCCTTACAAATTAACGCATTGTTCTGTTATTTTTATTTATCCAACAATGCGTTCAAACTTTTAAACAAATAGTTTTCCGAGTATTACGTTCATTAGTTCTAGACTGAAACCGTCCAGTAACAAAGGTGGATGAAAAAAGTACCTGTCTGTCAAAGATTTTTCTCGTTGTTTTTTCATACATACATACACAGAAAGAGCAGAGCGCCACTTCACTCTAGACTCACAGACCTATTTTGCTTCATCCATATTCATCAGTCTCTTTATGCATGACCGCCGATTGTTTCAGGTCCCCTACGGTGAAGAACTGATCGCTGAATTGAAGTTTATTCTGAGTTTTAGTGGAGACGTGAAGCCTGTGCGACACCGAGCGTCGACGGGAAGTGGATCAGGTAAAAAAATAACAACATTAACAAGACTCTCGTATAACATCACCATGAGCCGCCGCACTGCTAGAAGAAGCTTAGTAAGCATCACGTCTGAGATAATGGTGGTCAGGTATTGCGGAGAATTTACAATATTTATGTGACCGAGACCGCAGGGAGCAGTCGTTATAATATATTATGTTAAATTTCATATTACGCGCTAAAAAAACTTACACAAATTGCTATACAGTAGATAGTTCTCGAAAAAGTCTGTGGACGTAAAAAAGTAAAAAAACGACAATGACATTTGACGTGTAATAGTGGTGGCATTTACAGGTGGGTCCAAGAAAGATGAAGATAACAAGAGTGCAGATGCTGTATCCTTAGTCGAGGAGTTAGACCGACTGGACCCAGCTCCAACTCCCCGATCTCAGCGATCTAGTCACTCCCATCACACCCCCCATAGCAGAAGGCAGAGTAACGCTGTACAGATAGCCAAGATGCGACGATTCAGTTAAACTTACTTAATTAATGTTAAGTATATCAACTATTGTTAGTGAGTAATACATTGTTTAATTACTACGCATAATATGTAAAAATATTGTTATAGAAATCGATGTTTAATAAGTACAATGAAATAGTCTGTGAAGAGAATTTTCGAAAAATATATACGTTTTAACTTCAATATTTTTATCAATGTTCGTTTTTTTACCGTCCAATACAATAAAAATACAAACGCACATTTCATATATCAGGTAACAGGAATTCAGCTAATACAGAATGTTTGTATGAATCTATTTTACATATAAGCATAACTACGATACCGGATTCCGTAGCCTAACTGTTCGATAAGGTGAGACAAGCGCTTAATTAGCACATGCCTTGAGAAATGTGAAGCTGTCTGTCTTTGCACGATATGTCTAAAGTGAAGAGGGTGTAATGAAGGCCGTTTGATTGAGGAGGCCAACTCGCAGAGGTCACTCCTTGTAATTCACTGCGGGCGACAGCGAGGATCAAATGAATCGGGACGTGTACCCAATGTTTGGAAGGTTTTTACATATTAGTAACAATCAATTCCTTAGAGGACATATCGCCAAATTCCTTTATGAAAGTTGATACAAATAAATAAATACCTTGGGACAATTCCACACAAATTGACATAGCCCCAAATTAAGCAAAGCTTGTGTTATGGTAACTAGGCAACGATATATGTTTTACTAATATAGATAGATATATACATAAACGCATATGCCATCCAAGACTAAGGTACTAATACTCGTGTTCTTACAAATATTTGCCCTCAGCGGGAATCGAACCCGCGACCTCAAGTCGCTCTCACCACAAGAACAGACGGCCGCCATGTTGATATCCAAAATATCGCTAAGTTTATTTCCTTTATGCTCTAAGAACAATAACGCTCTTTGTATGAAGAAGCAGGTCACGACCTGCGATAAAATTTCAGTTAAATATGATATTTTTCTCCATGGTGACGTGATGTGACCGTGAGGATGAGTCCAATGTCTTAAGCTTTAAGCACAACTACATAATGTTTTTGAATTACTTCTAAAACGTAAGCAGGTTTCCTGTCACTCAACTAACAACGCTGGTAGAATAAGTCGCACAGTGCTTTGTGTAAAGTATCTAACTGTTCGCAAAACTTTTCATTAGGTATTCATTTGTCCTCGGTATTATTATAATCATTTCGCATAAAGTTTGAGTACCTATTCTGATCAAAACAGGACAAGACGATTTAAGTTCTTTAGAAATATATATCCCCGTACAAAAAGCCTTTAAGATGCCAAATATATTGCTCTCCTGGAAGTAAGCTTATCATTCAATAGCGAATTACATTTCCCTTTATTTACTGTCAGTGTATTAAAATTTCCTGTATCTGCTTCCATTTACTGGGCACGATATAGTGAGAGAGCAATGGTTAGTTTGGGAGTATAAATAATTTTTACTTTTAATTAGAATTCCCGCAGCCGGCATTGTTTCTGGGCGAATTTGCGGTTATTAAGGTTTTCAGACTAGCCTGGAAACTTCTGTGCTGCAAGAGCGTAATCCAATATATGATCAGCAGCACGTGGGTGGCACATCTTGGATTGCAAGTATCTAAAGGCGGTACCTAGGTGGTAAGTGTAGCCTTCAGTCGGGCATCTTGACCACATAAGTATAAAACAGAGAAAATATAGAAGCCGTGGTGGCCGAGTGGTTCGAGCAGTTGCCTGCGACACAAAGATCGCAAGTTCGAACTGACTGTACCAATGAGTTTTTCTGAACTTAAGTACAGTGATTAGTCACACCACGAGCCTTACGGTGAAGGAAAATATCGTGAGGAAACCTACATACGTCTGAGAAGAAATTCAAAGGCGTATATTGTATAGACGTGCTTGAGTAATGGCGATGGACTCGCCATCTGTCACGTTAGCACCTAATATACCTCTGGCGGAAAGTGGGTGTGTGGGTATTACCCATACACCTCTGCCTACCCCTTCGGGGACCCTTGTGGGAAGGCGTGAGGATATATTATATATTATTATAAGTATAAAACATACTTGGGGTTGGGTTAACTTCAAACAATCAATTTGAAGAAGTTCAATGTTACCCTTATCGATGTAACTCGTGTTATACAAGCTGGTAAGATAGCCCCGGCCCTAATCGGATACCTTTGACATTCGAGCAAGTTTCAAATTCACCCCATTGCGTTCAATGTACACTTCACAAAAGGGTTAGACGTTGATTTGTAGAGCGTTATACTTGAGGTTTCTCTTCAACTAAAGAAAACGAATTATTTGTCTTTATTTATCTCAACTTCTTTTCAAGGTGATAAACACCGTTCTAATCCGTTCAAAGGATAAGTATTTTTACTAGGCCATATTGCTTTAAGTTTAATCCGAGAATATTTTCAGGTAGTTATTTCATCATCGTTATAATATCTAAAATTCTTTAGATATTTAAGCCATGTAATTATTTTTTACCTGAAGTTTAAACTGTGTTATTTTTAATAATAAATATCATTACTTTTCTTTTAAACCCTATATATGCCCTATATAATAAAATATTTCGTGATGAATCCAATACCGTTCAGTAGTTTTTGCAAGCACATCAAACTTTCGCTTTGATAATATTACTAGGATTATTGTTATATTACACTGTAACTGTTGTCTGCAGACGTCATGAATACTATCTCCGTAAATCTTGCACTGATTACCTAATAACGAGCATAAATAATATTCTTAAGTATAACTCGAACACATTGAATTATAAACTTAAAACGAAAATTCTGAACACATGCTGCACAGAAAATGTTAGGAATATGTACAAGTATTTTTATACCCACGTAAATGATGATGTCAAAAAATTCAATATTTTAGAAACTTACATATAAGTGTTCTTTAGTAGTCTAAATGGAAGCACGCAGACCGAATTACTTATCTTACTTCAATCTTGAATAGCACATGTTCTGAGAAAACAGTAGATAGATGGAGCTAGTTTGAATAAAATTGTCTACACGCCATTTATAACAGTCTCTCATTAGACCGAGGTCAGTGGCTGGGGTCCTTGTAAGATAATGGACGCGTTATATGAGACCAATTTTTTATATCGCTTGACAATAATCGTAAATAATTCCTTGAGGCGATGACATAATACCGGAAAAAGTCATTATTCAACAGAAGAGAAAAGAGGCTTTACCGCACTTAGCCCTCTAAGGGCATATATCATGTGCATGGAATCGAAAATATAGCTTTATACTTGTACATCAGCTAAATCATTTCTTAAGATAAAGTAGAGCTTTTGGTTGTCACGAGTTCATAGCTTCGAATTTAAGCAGATAAATAAAATATACCATTAAACATGAAGGAACTTTATTTAAACTTAATAAATAAAATTGGACAACAGTTTAATTTATATACTCGAAGCCGGCGAGCATGTATGAAGAGACTGATAAAAGTTGAACGAAGCGAAAGAGATATGTAGGTCTAGAGTGAACTGGCGCTCTATTCTCTGCCTACCCCGTTAGGGACTCGATGTAATGACATTTATGTATGTATATATATACCATTTACATTGGAGTATCGTTTTATTCCTAATTATTCATAGCTTAGAAAACAAGAAGTGAATGAAAATAACGTTGTTTTTCGCGTTAAAACCGCACGCACACAGACGCACCTGGATATCATAGGGCTTTTCGTTATCCAAGGCTAATATTAACAGCAACATTTCAATTACATACGTACACATTATCATCACGCCGAGTACCTTACGGGGTAAGCAGAGAGAGTCGAGCGTTAGTTCTCCGTAAACTTACAGACCTCTTTTGCTTCGTCCACATTCATCAGTCGCTTAATAGTGCTCGCCGGTATCGAATACTCTAGACGCTCCCATCCTTGAGTATCCTATCAAGTGTCTATGTTAGATACTATGCATTAAATAAATTCAATAATCCCTCCTTTTCGCGAAGGCAACGCTTAGACTGCGCGAGGAGTGCCTTGAACTGTGTGAGTGATGCGTCCTATGTGTCGACGTGGACCTCGCAGAGCGAAGGGACCTTAACTCATCCTTGCCTTCGACGTCCGCTAAAACTTCAGCGCTGCTACTGCTTGTGGTTTGAGGGCGTTTTACTTGCTTCACGTTCCCACTGAACTTGAGAGCGAACTTCAATTCTTCCACCAATTCGTATTTGAATGTTGTCTGTAAATATATTTGAACAAATGGTAGGTATTTAGTTTCGTCTCCTCAGTCGATGCTGTGAAACGCTTGAGTTAAGACTAGAGGTCTTGGGCTCGGGTCTTGTTTAAATAAAAGATAAAATTACAGAGCCGTGGTGGCCGAGTGGTTCGAGCAGAGCCGTGGTGGCCGAGTGGTTCGAGCAGTGGCCTGCGACGCAAAGGTCGCAAGTTCGAATCCCGACTGTACCAATGAGTTTTTCTAAAACTTAAGTACAGTGATTAGTCACACCACGAGCTTTACGGTGAAGGAAAACATCGAGAGGAAACCCGGCATACGTCTGAGAAGAAATTCAAAGGCGTATGTATGTATAGTCGTGCTTGAGTAACGGCGATGGACTCGCCATCTGTCACGTTGGCACCTAATATACCTCTGGCGGAAAGTGGGTGTGTGGGTATTACCTATACACCTCTGCCTACCCCTTCGGGGACCCTTGTGGGAAGGTGTGAGGATAAAATTACTAACTTAGTAATTTAGTAATATTTAGTACACAACGTGGCTGACAACGAGCACATCGCCGTTTCACAAGCACGAGTATCTATACATATAATCAAAATGTAACTGATCGCTGTCTGTTCATGGAAGATATACGAGAAAAAATGTGATATGGACCTTTTTCAACGCAAATAGCATCCAAAACACTGATTGTTAGAATTTTTGTCTGTTTGTCTGTGCGTTTGTGCACGCTAATATCAGAAACGGCTTATCCGATTTAGATGTGGTTTACAATAATATAATGTGGTAAGCTTTTCGTAACATGTACAAAGTAAATCTAAATGTATATTAAAAAAATGCTGCCCAAAGTCACTTTTCCACGCGGACGAAGTCGCGGGCACAGCTAGTACATAATAATATGTTTATACATCTTTGAATTTCTTCTCAAACGTATGCAGGTTACCTATTAATGTAGACCGTCACCTTCACCGTAGAGCTCGTGGAGTGATTAATCACTGTTCAGAATAAACTTATTGGTACAGTACAATTCGAATTAGCATTTTTTGGGTTGCTGGCTATTTTAACTACTCGGTCATGAACAAGGAACTAATATACCAATTAGATAACTTATTCAGCTTGAAGTTGGAGAATATGCGACGGACGATGTGATACAAGTAATAGCAATAATATCATATGCTTACCCCATACTTAACAGAGCGTTTGAACACGCCCCACAGCATATCTAGTGCGGATATGAGCACACCTATGCAACATCCCACTCCAAGCACCACAAACGCGCCCAGCATGTTCTTCATCCCTAGTTGTTTCTGTTCTTCGTCTCGTTTTTCCTTTGCAAACAGAACAAACATAAAAAATCTTGGATCACCATATTTTTAATAGTACCTACCTACTAATTCAACTGAAGCTCTGAACAATGTTATTTCTCTAAAGAGTGTTATTGTTATCCACTTACGGCAAGTCTACGATATACGTTATTAAATATCACATTATTAACTTGACGGGAACGTTAAGACTACTCGAAACCGACGAGCATGTATGAAGTGACTGATGAATGTGGACGAAGCGAGGAGGTACGTAACTCTAGAGAGAACTGGCGCTCTGTACTCTCTGCCTACCCCGTTAGAGACTCGGCGTGATGATATTATGATGATTATGTATGATGTATATATGATGAACTTGTTGCCTATATCATTTTATACAAGTATCTGATCACACAACTATACCTACCTATGCCATTCGCGGGAATCAACTCTAGGGCCTAGATATACGTTCGAATATAAATGTCTATATGGCAATATAATATAATAAAAAGAGAATATAAGAAAAAGAGCCGTGGTGGCCGAGTGGTTCGAGCAGTTGCCTGCGACGCAAAGGTCGCAAGTTCGAATCCCGACTGTACCAATGAGTTTTTCTGAACTCAAGTATAGTGATTAGTCACACCACGAGCTTTACGGTGAAGGAAAACATCGAGAGGAAACCTGCATACGTCTGAGAAGAAATTCAAAGGCGTATGTATAGTCGTGCTGGAGTAACGGCGATGGACTCGCCATCTGTCACGTTGGCACCTAATATACCTCTGGCGGAAAGTGGGTGTGTGGGTATTACCTATACACACCTCTGCCTACCCCTTCGGGGACCCTTGTGGGAAGGCGTGAGGATATATATATATATATATAAAAAAAATATGATAACACAATCCGTTGCAATAAAAAAATAATAATAGCCATCAATAATAATAACAATCGAACAAGTTATTTAATAAGCGTTTACCCCGCATTTACCGCCTCCCATTTTTTCTTTCCACCAAATGTCCTTTAGTTTCTGTATTTCTCCCATTTCCTTAAGCTTCAGCAATGCATCATCAATGTATACCTTGTATGGCGATTCTGGAAATGTGTTTGAGAAATAATTATTACAAATATATAATTCTTAATATTCAAATGGAATTAACAATGTAAATTACTCTTTTTCATTCCTATTCCGTAGCTCTTGGTGTCCAGCAAACCTCCCACTTGAAGTAAATCACAATGTCTCTCCGTATAATATTCTATGGACGTAGATTCCATGAAAAATGCATAAGTTGAATTCTCAGCCCTGAAAATATATGATTCGGATAAAGCAAAAATATTTTCACAAACTGATTTATATTATTTTATTGCAAATACTTTACAGCTCCACTCCGTCCTTGTTGTCGGCGACAAGCCATCCCTTACTTTTCATTTTTGCATACATTTTCTTGTAAATTTCACTTTTAGATTCCTGTAAAATTTATCCTTTTATTACTAAAAATCAGGAGCTAAGTCATTCCGTGCTTAATCATTATCCGGGAATATTTAAGCGACAGCTGTACGGTGTATATTTATTTTGTGGTAAAGTATTTAATTCTTTTTACCGACCGAGCTGTCGACCTTCACTCGGGAGGAATTTTGGCCGAAAGGCGTAGTTTTCCGGCGATTCCGAGGCCGGATACGCAACACCCCAAGCCACACGATGCCAACTTAACGTGTGAGGTAGTGTTAAGAAAATTGTTTTTTTATGGGCTTTGTTGCCTGAGATAAATGAATAAATATATATCTATTTATCCAGCTATAAAACTGGGTGTGTGGTAACTACACCCATCTGCCAACTATTACCCTAATGGCATGAAGATATATACCAAGCTACCACTGTTACATTGTTGTACAATGATAGCAACAGCATTTAAGAGTAATACTAATTCGGAAGCACTGACAATGGTAAATAGCACAGACCTTGAAGAACGATACCGTAGATCCTTTGCTCTTAGCTCCGTACGAGATGGATTTATGCTGATAGAGTTCCTTGACCGTCTGAAACGGCATGACGTCTTTCTCCACAGTAAGAAAAGCTACCAATGTACCCACATACGAAGCTACCATCACCATTGTAAAAAACCACCAGAAACTAGTAATCATACGAGGTGCTAAGGCACTGAAATATAATTTGTAATTAAAGTACATAAAATACACTTTACACATTTACGCCATTATTATTGAAGAGTTTGAAAAGGAGGGTTTAAAACACGGTATATACAACTGTTCCTTAGATATTATTAGAACTATTGTAAAAGGTAACGTCTTGGTTGGTGCTTTACCCATTGCCTTAATATATAGGTACCATAATTTTATTGAAAATTGTAAAGCACTGTATAAAATATGTGAGACTTAACCAATTACTGGTGACCTGTACTACAGGTATTGTATACCTATCTCAGGCACCAGTCTCATACATTATTAAGTGTTAAACTGAACTTACTTTTGTGTGAGAAAATAAAGAAATTATTATTATTATTAATTACATTAAAAACTGAACTGAAAACAAGATGTGCCTCGCGCTTTCACCCACGGTCAATTTTATTATAGATTCACAGATAAAAAAAAAAACTTGAGAGGTGTCAAGGGACACCCGGATGGAACGAAGTTCAAGAAGCACACGTCACTCACACGGGGGCTATAAATATACAGCAAAAAAAAGCGTCGTGACAAAAAGTGTCGTGACAACTTTTCGTAAGATTTTTTTCCGTCTAGCCCCCTTTCACAACGCGCGATAAGGAACTTCGTTCCAAAAGATATTAACATATTACATTTCAGAATAATGTAGCTTTCCACAAGTGAAAAACTTTTTAATTGGGTTAAGAAGTTTTTGCGTTTAACCTTTATAATATTGATGTAGATAAAGATTGATTCCATCCCCAGTCTACTAACCAGTCTACTAACCTAACCTAACAATTAATTATCGATAGTGATTTGTTACAGCACGTAATTTACGGTGAAAGAAAACGATGAAACATACGTCTCGAAAGAAAAACAAAGTGTCAAACTTAATACCTATTTGTACTACTAAAGTGCTTACATTAAAGATGGCGATCGACACGTCATCTATAATGTGGTCACCTGAATATTTATGTATGTATCTCTCGTGAAATTTTGATGTAAGTCTTCTGATAATATTTTTTTAATACATATATACATATCAACACTCGGAGTCCATAACGAGGTAGATAGAGGCAGAGGGAGTAGAGCTCTACTTCCTTCTAGCTTTACAAACTTCTTCCATTACATCCACTTTTTTCTAAATGCATATTAAATATGAATACATACATAGGTGCAATTTCCGACCCCTGTTGCATCACAGAGCCAATAATGAGCCACACGGAGTTTGCGAAACTAAACTGATTGGTTAGTTCCTCGGGTTGTTCAATACAGGGTACGGGGTTCTGCCATTCCTTGTTCGACAGTCTCCCCACGAAGATCATTACAATCCCGAGTCCCATTTGGATAAGCATCATGTTGTACCAGACCTTAAATGTATAAAAAAATTATTATTATCCGAGCCGTGGTGGCTGAGTGGTTCCAGTGGCCTGCAACGGAAAGATTACAAGTTCTAGTAGGAACCATTGAGTTTTTTTCAGAACTTATGTAATAAATCACACCATGCATTTATTAACTGCTGCCAGATTATTCCACGCAAAGATGTCAAGACTGATAAAATACTGGAAGATCGAGACTTATGGAAACAACGGGATGACAAACGTTGTTAGTATTCAAGGTCTAAAAGACCTTACCCTTTTTCACTACTAAGCCATATGAGGTTGTACAGTAATATATACGCTACGGTTGTATGCGGAACAGAAAAAGACAAATTTAACGGTTTGTTGCTAAGTTTCAGATTATCTAAAAAAGGAGTCTGCGCATCCTTAACATCGCATTGGAACTATTGAAAAATATTCAGAATTACCTCCTTCGAGAATACAGCCATAAACGAAAACATCTCGGGGGGTTGTTTGCTGGGCTCTTTGTATAGAATACCAATGCCCAGTGTCATGAATGGCGTCGAGAAATCGATTCCACTCTCTCTCTCTGCCGTCATTGTAAAGTCACAAATTGCCAAATCTGCTTTCTGGAACACCAAAGAGGGTCATCAAATCGATCAATAATCAAGTAGTGTTCTTTTTTTGAAAAAGTTTACCTCCTCTCTCAGCTGCAATACCATCCCAGACCACTGTTTCGTTTCATAATTATAAGTACCATAGTCACTTTCCAAGTCAAATATGTAGTTGAAGCCCAATATATTGGCCAGCTTCTCAATGAGATCAATGGTGAAGCCTTCGTAGCGGTCATTGCCTTCCAACTGGTCGGTAGAATCTTTGACGAACGCGTAAGGAGCTGTCTATAAAATTGAATTAAGTGTTAATTAAATTTTGTAAATGTAGCGCATAAAACAAAAACAAATAATCTTCGATTTTGATCCGCATATCCGCAAATAGCCGTGGTGGCCGAGTTGTTCGAGCAGTTGCCTGCGACGCAAAGGTCGCAAGTTCGAATCCCGACTGTACCAATGAGTTTTTCTGAACTTAAGTACAGTGATTAGTCACACCACGAGCTTTACGGTGAAGGAAAACATCGAGAGGAAACCTGCATACGTCTGAGAAGAAATTCAAAGGCGTATGTAATAGTCGTGCTTGAGTAACGGCGATGGACTCGCCATCTGTCACGTTGGCACCTAATATACCTCTGGCGGAAAGTGGGTGTGTGGGTATTACCTATACACCTCTGCCTACCCCTTCGGGGACCCTTGTGGGAAGGCGTGAGGATATATATTGATCCGCATTGAATACCTATTTCAAAAAAGTCTTATAAAATTCCTCATGTCATGTTAAGACAGACATGGTAGTTTATAATTATGTGTCTCAAGCTATTTAGTCTTAAGTCCTAAGCTAATAAAAGATTTTTCTTTCGACTCTATGGACGTCTGAAAGAACAAATTTATCACGGGCAGTACTAAAATTTGTAAAATAATATTTTCTATCGTGAATAAATTACCGTAGATATTAAAACTCGTAGCGTTTTATTCCTCAGAATCGACTCCTCACCAATTTCTGCATCAGGCACAAGTGGTCTTTCGATCTTCAATTCATTGTTCTTCCACATACCGATCTGCAAGAGGAAAATATTAAACGTTATAGTGACAGCCTCTCTGAAGTTAGAACTTTTGTTGTTTGTATAATACATAGGTACTACTAGCTATTAAAATGAATAATTTCGAAAGCTAAGAAAGAAATCATAGTTCATAACTATGATTTCCGTTACTTAGTGACGCCAGAACGGCTGAGCGGAATGGAAAATTAGATTTTACGCAGCTAGTGTAACATAAAATCCATTCAATACGTACAGTTTGATTACCAGCAGACGTCAGCTCCAGAATGTCGAAAGTGACATCTGTCCTTTGTCCCCAACCATCAAATATTAACGTTCTTGATAATCCCTCCACACGATTCTAAAGAGAGAGATGAAAATATTTATATACTAGCTGTCCCGCCCAGCTTCGCTCGGGTGAAAAAATTAAATTGCCCGTAACACGATCGCAGCGCCACCTATTGGGTCCAATTGTAAATCTAAACCATTCTCGAATCTAGCTTAAGACACACAGAAACATACAGAAAGCTTCGCCCGGGTAAAAAGGTAAAATTCTTGAAACTCGATCGCAGCGCCACCTATCGGGTCCAATTTAATATAGCCTATGTTACTCGGGGATAATGTAGATTTCCAAAGGTGAAAGAATTTTTGAAATCGGTCCAGTAGTTTCGGAGCCTATTCATTACAAACAAACAAACAAATCTTTCCTCTTTATAATATTAGTATAGATGTGTATGTTCTTAAGGTATTAATTCTGATTATATCGTGGCTGTACATTGAATACATATAGAATAATAGGTCGGAGATATTTTGGATTTATTTCTACTTCTGTTTGTTTGTTGTAAAATATGTTACGATTGTAGTAGATTTGTATTTTAAGATAGACAGGGAAAGTCAGTGTAACTTAGTGCAGTTTATTTCATCGAAACTTCTAAAGGGTTACCTACGCCTTCATTAGTATGGCTTAGTATTTATGCTGGTTACCTTCTATGGGGACGTCGCTGGCAAAAATCGTTAAAACTTTTTTGTATCAAATTAAATACCTGTGGGCGGATATCCGTGGAAATTAACATGCGTTTTGAATGTCCCGAGAATTTACGTAAACATCTGTATATATAAGTATCTACACGTTTTTTTTCATAGTACAAGCTATGCTTATATTACTTTGGAACTAAGTCAATTGCCTAGAATTGTATCAGGGTTTTTTTTTGTTGAATATATTTAGTGCACTTATTATCTCTCTCTTACCGTTCTCATGAAGTTAGTCAAGGAAGACCCGTACACCCAGGGATCATAGTTATCACAGTTGGTGTTCACCGGCTGTTCCAGCATCATCCTCATCTTCTCTATACCGGCGAAAAATACTTGCAATGCATCGTGTATGAGGATTACTTCTGTCTTTATTGCTTGTGAGCTTATGTCCTCCTCCATTACATTCTGATACTGCGTGGTGAAGTCCCATAACTTTTCATTGTTGGCCAAATTCAAAAGACGAAAACCTATGGTGACACTTATTAAGTTTTGTTACACTTCAAAATCCTATCACAAAATATTCGAGAAATCATAGCGGGGTATGTTTTATAGTTATAGAAAGTAATGAAATGCATAATTTACAAATTATATTAACTACGGAACTAATACCTATAATATTATACTAAATATAAAAACTTGCGGGAGGGTGACAAGAATGTTAGCAGCATTTCCAGGCTGTATGATAATGCTGATTCGCTGTGCAAGCTACATACATTCTAGACTTCTTTACACTGAAGGCCTCGATACAACCATGAGCTTTGCGATGAAGGTCGAGAGAAAACCGGTAAAGTAATGCTTGAGAAGTATCTGTGATAGTTGGTACCTAAATATATGACGCCGAAAAGAGTGCGTTACTACACCTCTACATACATCTTCGGAGACCCTTAAGTGAAGGTGTGAAGATATATATTACATATTTATTCTAAAATAACGTAACTAACCTGTCATGTTTACTCCGCCGTATCTGTACCGACTGAGATCTATCGTGAACAAATCTGGCGAGACAAATATATAGGAGTGTTCGTCGGACATAAGTCCCACTTGCTGAGCGTGTTCTAAAAGTTGTTCCAAGTTCCGAGATGGACAATCCACCACGAAGTTTGTATATCCATGTTGCTTTGCGTTTATTAAAACATCCCTTAAATATAAGATAATTAAAATGAGACTTGAATATATAATTCTAATATAATATTATAACTACGAATGTTTTTTTCCTCTTTCACACTAAAATTGCCGTAATAAAGTTCAGCCAAAAAATTTTACGCGGTTGATAATGCGGGCACAACCAGCGTTAATTAATTAAAACATGTTGGTAACGAAGACAGCACTTTATGAATTTAAATAATATATTGGCGCTTGAAACAAGCTGCTGAAGGCATCATGGGCCAAGCCTATTGCAGCATCAATCACATCAAGCTTACCTGTAATCATCCCCACTGAGCTCCCTCACAGTGACAGTATAGTCATCAGTGGGCGAGCCCATTTTCATTAAATTATTCACGCGTAATAAACTGTGACCCTTCACATAAAGAATCGTAAAGTTTCGCCACATTTTTTGCACGATTACACTTTCTAATACCTGAAATAATAACATTTCATAATCAGTCAGATAGCGTTGTTTAATAGCATAATACATATTGGTTTAGGTACTGAATCAATTATTTTATATCGACTCAACCACCCTTATCACAACTAACAATCCTAAAAATAATACCTAACAAACATAATACCCTACCTTTTTTTTGACAACTGATGTAAACGCTCGTAATCCGTCATCCATATATGTATGTATATAGATATCCGACGAAAAAAGAGTGTTGTTACATTCTTCCTACCTCTTGAGGGACCGTAGTGGAGAAATTGGGAAAATTGTGACCATGTAATTAACCCATAGTGTTAAACCGTTTAAGTGGATGAGCAAATATGTTGGCGATAACAGTTCTAGTGTTGTTGTCAACACATTGGGTTATGCCTGAAGGAGACAACTTCAAAATCGGTTAGTTGAAATGTCTTATTTGTTTTTTTATGATGCTGGTACAAATTTAACAAATAGCACTTTGTTACTATTAACTAATTTGCACTATTAAACCTACAACGTATAATATACATATTTATATCTAAAGCAAAACCATATCTGACAGATTATGAAACAACTGGGACTATTACTATGTTTTTTTGAACCGGAGGTCTAAATAAAGATGTTTGCTTCGAAGTAATTACGGTCACAAATGTTAAATCGATAAATATGTGTACAGTATCGAATCCAATTTTGAATCTTTAAGCCATGAGTTCAGTCCGTGGATCAAGCAAAGAAAATTGTGAACTAAATTTGTTTTTGAAGAAATTGTGGCTAACAATTACCACTATTATTAAGAAATATTCAAGGATGTTATTAACAAGATTTCTTAAACAAGGGTGTGTAATCTAATTTCCGAAGAAACAACAGTAGTTTTAGACGTATTGTACCATCGTATCGCTAAATAAGTCCAGCTGTGTGCAATGAGCGAGGTACTGTCCATTCAATGCTATGATACCACGCCTGTGGGCGCAACGACAGCGCGATGCGTGGGAGTGCAGTACTTCGTCTCTTCGGTTTCATCAGTTTAAAGCATTATAGTAGTGATGCCTACAGGCTACTGTACTATGGTCCTTTGCTCAGGCCCGTTCAACTATACATAATATACAACGCATGATAAAAATTGGTGAAGCATAAAATTAGGAAAACACATTCCAATAATATATAATTATCTTACCATATTGAATGCTTCTGGACTCGGATATAAATTCAAGATGGACCAATCGGTAGAGTACAAGTCATTGTGATGTATAACGACGTGAGGCAGCTCTAATATATCGGTAACTGCTTGCAAGATCTCGCTAGCCTTACCGCCCAAGCCGTCGATTATGCCAATTACGCCCTCCTGAAATCATCAAAACACAAATATCTGATGATGGACATCATGATCGAGTTCTTTAACGCGTTTCATTTTTTTTTAAACCATAAAGGTGGCCAAAAAGTTTCTAATCATGGATAATATTATAAAAAAATATCCGCACGTTGAGTGGCAAAATCTGGAGCCAACGACGTGCTTTTGTAATCATTATGCAAGAATTCAAACGTCCGAATTACACATCTGTCCCTCAAACATCTGGTTAACCATACTTGTATTTTATGCACTAGCTGTTAATATAAATTTGTGTTGCAGCCCAGAGGAATAAAATATGTTTGGAACTTATATATTAAAGTGATCTGAAAAGCTGTAACAGTCTACTAAACAAAAAAGTATATTACTTTATCCTTCGATGTCGCATAAAAACCGTAAGTTACAAACATAAATTAAAGTTTCATTGTTTCTTTTCTCAGATGCATATGATTTTTACTGCTGGTAATAAAATAATATTAATAAAAAAGTTGCAAAACTATCCCGAATCGAATTTTACGACTAAAACGAAATCCAAATTCATTGTGCAGTGACATTACAGTCCACTCAGGGTAGTCAAAGTTGGAATATTTGAACGTGCATGAAATTGTGGACAATACAATCATATGCTGATGCATATGCGAAAATGCATCTGCGAATGAAAATTTCAAAATTTTAAAAATTCAAAAGTCTGAAGATGCGGATGCGAAAACGCGAAAATCTTGAATGTTTTATGCAAAGACGTACTTCTATATAAAACTACAAATACGTATACGAACTGACTAACAAGACATTTTGACAAGGTTTGTTTTTAAAAAACGGAGGTTTTGAAAATCGTCCTGATGAAACTTTATATATGTAATTTTAAAGAATATTTTATGCGGTGAGGCCGCAGGATTACAAGAAATATTTTATAATCTGATACAATGAACTGAATCCGAATTTTCTATACAATATTGATAAACCCTGAAATGATCAAGTAAATTGAATTATTATACTTCGTTACGCCGAAAAGGTACTTTACCTCGGCAAGTGCGCACACGTGTTGACTTATCTCAAGGATCTCTCCTCTTTTAGAAACCTCTTTTATTGAGGTGGTGAAGTTGTACATATTAGCACTTATACTCAACGCCTTCTTCATATCCTCGGAATTCGCGTAGAATAAGCCTCCTGAAATGATGCAATTTGGGTAATATATTATATTGCTACAAACAATTTTTACGCCGTTGAAAATTGTTTGGAATAAAGAACTGTCTCATTGAGGTATTATTCCCTTGTCTAATTATACCTGCCTACCCCTTCGGGGACCCTTGTGGGAAGGCGTGAGGATATATTATTATTATAATTATAATTATACCTACCGTTAAAAAGATTCCAAATTTTTTTTTGCAGAATTTCATTAAATTTCTACTAATCTGGTTGCATTTTTAAACTGATATTTTAAGACTTCATAATTCGCCTTACCATTATTTTTTATCCCTGTTATTTGGGATCTGTGCGATATACTTTTCTAATCCATACCTCTCTATATTATAGCCTTAACTTATCGTTATAACATTTATCTATATTTACTCCTTAGCTTACTATTTACTCATCTCTTTATTCAGGCTACCCCTACTTTTGACCATCGGTATTCGTATCCTAAGCATTTCTCACCATATGCCTCCGCGTGATATGTCGATTCGGCGTCACAATATTAGCACCTCGTTCGACCTTTACACTGGTCAGTTGTTGGTCAGATTATTACTGCACACATGATTCAAGAACAGAATGACACATATCAATCAAAGTTGACACCTTTAGAATCTTCTAGAATCCTCTTGAATCCACATTTAGAGGTTTTTTTCACAAAATAATGTTTCTTTGCTTGATCCACGGACTGAACTCATGGCTTAAAGATTCAAAATTGGATTCGATACTGTACACATATTTATCGATTTAACATTTGTGACCGTAATTACTTCGAAGCAAACATCTTTATTTAGACCTCCGGTTCAAAAAAACATAGTAATAGTCCCAGTTGTTTCATAATCTGTCAGATATGGTTTTGCTTTAGATATAAATATGTATATTATACGTTGTAGGTTTAATAGTGCAAATTAGTTAATAGTAACAAAGTGCTATTTGTTAAATTTGTACCAGCATCATAAAAAAACAAATAAGACATTTCAACTAACCGATTTTGAAGTTGTCTCCTTCAGGCATAACCCAATGTGTTGACAACAACACTAGAACTGTTATCGCCAACATATTTGCTCATCCACTTAAACGGTTTAACACTATGGGTTAATTACATGGTCACAATTGGATCACACTGGAGATCACTGGAAGCACATAAAAAGATAATGACGATAATGAGTTTACGACTACCGTTGTAATTATCCCGAAGTTTAGAGTTAATCAATGTTTGAACTAGCCCCGCAATAAACGTTTAGAGCTTAGCCAGACTGTTGGTAATGTGTTTAGATTGGTGCTGCGACGGCGAGCCCGCGACACCGCGCGTCGGAAATAATCCCGCGCCTATATTTAGGACGAGTTTTCCACAAAACGACATACTTTATCTCGATGCCGTCTGCCGTCCCCGAAACTATCAAGATCGCGACAAAATCTCCAGCAATCATGAAATAAAGCTGCTTTTTCTGACCCTCGTTCCGTTTGTGTTACATTGCCATGTAACAATTGGTCGGCTCAACATGACACGACAATAATGGATGTTCGAAGAGTTTCAATGGAATTGAATCGTTTGTGGATCGACTGGATATACCGAAAAAAGAGAACAAAACAAGACACACGCTCTATTCGAAGTTGATAAAATGCATTATTTGTCGGCGACAAAATAAATGAAGATGCAAAGAATGTAATTTTTTCAGCTACATACGTCGTTTTTTAGACAAAATATAAGTGAGTGATTCCATCTGATGTTCACTTTAGCTAAATAGGAATAACCTTTGTAAGTTTGCCTGTGGCTGATGGCTCACTTATATTAAGTATTTTAATAAATTACTTGCCAAACCAAAATAGACGAATACATGACATTCGTCTTTTAATAATTTTTTGCTGTTATTCCAATATTAGTTTTCACACTACGTGCGTTTTCATTATACATTTATATACAAGCCTTCCCACAAGGGACCCTGAAGACGTCGGCAGTGGTGTTTCCGGAGATATACATATTTTAGGAGCCAACTATACAGATGGCCAGTCCATCGCCGTTTCTCAAGCACGACTAATACATACATACATACAACGTATGCACTCTTCCTCTCGATGGTTTCCTTCAAAACTGGAAAACTGGTGCAGTGACTAATCACTACACAGAAAAAAATAATTTATACAATCGAAATTTGAAATTTAAATCATTGCCTTGCAGGCCAGACCGCGGCTCATATTTTTTTATAAATACCTTTATTTCAAAGTGGTCTGTTTCCTGGTATCGCTAGTACTCATAATATCGTTAAATTTTCACATTCAAGTCAATTTATGCAAATGAATCGAGCACATGGGAAAAGCAAAGCTGATGAAAGCAATTAAATTGATTGCATGGCAAACAAATTTGTTTACGATATTTCTCGATGGAATGGCGTATTTAGTGACGAATTATATTTGCGCTATTATCTTATATCATTTGAGTAATTTGTAAAGTGCTAAGTTTTAGTGCAGAGTTTTTCATTGCCATTTTATATTTTTGTTTGTTGTTTAAAGGTTTTCTTTTTTAATATAGTTTGTTTATGTTCAGTACCTTACCACCATATAACATATTTTACCCCGCGGTCATTATTGCATGTCCGTTATGAACAAACTATTGAGACTTATATTCATCGATTTTAATATATTGTAACAAATGTACAAAGTTTTATAATAAAGTTATACCGCCACAACGATATTGAACTTAAAAAAAATATTAGAGTAAAGCAACTAATTCCATGTCACTCTAATTCAAAGTCTATCATCTTTATTTTTTGTTTCTTTATTGAATAATAATGAAAGGCGCCGGAAGCAATTATGAAATGTCATAATTTGAACTTAGGTCAAATGATTATTATATTTTGAACTCAGTATTACATTAAAGGCACCATTACTAATGTTTCCAAAAAAGGCTATCACAAGAAAAATATATACACACAACATACTGCCCCGTGTCTCACGGAGTAGATAGAGAGAGTAGAGCACTAGTTATATCTAAGCTGACAAACTTACTTAAAGGTACACACGTATATATGTACCTATTAATAGATACATATATACGTATATAGAATGATTGACGAAAGAGATATACAAAGCAAAAGTGTGTGCAAGAAGCGGCAGAGGAAGACCACGTTCCAACTACCTGGATCAAATCGATCGGACGCTCAAGGACGGGAACGTCAAGAGAGACTGATGAATGTGGACGAAGCGAACAAGTCTAGAGAGAACTGGCGCTCAATAATCTCTGCCTACCCTGTTAGGGACTTGGCGTGATGATATGTATGAATGTATGTATTAATAGATATATTCCGTACAAGTGTGTGTGACTGAACATTGCAGGAATTATTTGAATGTTTATTTTTTTGTGTGTTAAGGCGAATGCAAGAATGGGTTAGATTTGAGGCTGACAGGTAGCGCTGCGATTGTGTTTTGGGAACATTTGTTAAACAAGCGAAGATGGGAAGGACAGCTAGTATGTACCTACAAAAAATGCATGTCAAAGCGTGTAGGAATAATAAAATACCTATTGCAAAATGAAAGGAGGAAACAATGTTACCTAACACGAAACCAAACTCGCGAAATAACGGCTACCAGCTACTTACTGCAACACAGCGAGGACCACGACACAATTGTTCCATATTTCGCGAAGACATTAGTATGCGCGAGAGAAGTGTCGGCCATTGACTCACTGAACGTGCACCACATTAATAGGACTCCTGCACATGGGCTGCTTGTGACTTTTTTCATTCTCCCTTGAAATATCGCTATTATTACATTAGGATGATGCGTTTTCCGTGATTTAAATTAATTCTACTAGCATCATACATATGACAGTTTGTTCCTCTTTCAAGCAAAAATTGCTGAACGGAATTGAATTAAATTAGGCAAAAAGATAGATATATTTTATTTATTTTTTATACTAGGAAAAAAAAATCTTTACCTGTGCACAGTTAGTAAACACCTTGTGACTATTCTACTCAAATTTACTTATTCCAGAACTGAGCAAAGCTTGTACTATAAGAACTAGGCTTCTATATACATACTTGTGTAGATACATAATATATAATGCACAAACACAGAGCGTCCATGAGTACCTAAGGTAAAAAAATCACAGAAATGCCCTCGGCAGCAATCGAACCCACGACCATTTGCTTTAACCAGTAGGCCAGACGTTCGTCGTAACTTGCAATGATAATTTGAAGGCATAAAGACAAAAACTGTAAGTACGTAAGTAAACGTGTATCCATTTACCATCGGGTGAGCTGCGTTTATCTTTGCTATCTCTGTTATTAAAAACATAAATTGTTATACATTAAGGGAAAAGAAATTATATACATGTATTTATTATCCTAAAAATTATAGGTCTCTTTTAAGCAATTTAATACCAAATATATTCTCGCTCCCAGAAAGGTTCCCTTAAAAGTAGATAGAAGTGTAATAACATCATCATTACGCTGGAGATATATTAAAGTGCCAACGTCACAGTCCGTAGCTTTTCCAACGCAATATACATGCTCGCAAGTCTTTGAATTTCGTGTCAAACGTATGCAAGTTACCTAACGAGGTTATCCTTCACCGTAAAGCTCGTGGTGTGATAAATCACTGTACTCCAAGTTCAGAAAGTTATTGATGCCACTGAGTGTTTACCTGAAGTAGGTTAATACTTAAGCCACTACTAACAGCTAAGTTAATATGACATTCTTCGAAAAGTAAAAATAGTCCTAATTTTTACAAAATTCACATGAAATATTTGAATCTCAGCTTCTGTGTGGTCGGGAGTTCGATTCCCGCTGGCAAAAATCATGTGTGTGATTAGCATGTCGGTTTGTTTTTTTACTATTAATGCTGAGCGGTTACCGCCACCTATGGATGCTTGCAATACCAGTGGTATCACTCGCGATTTATCGACCTTGCAGGATTTTTTTCACACCCTCCTTGATGAACTTCAGGCTGTACTCTGTAGGGAAAACCTCAATGGAGAGTTCATTCCAGAGCCTGCGCATTCGCGGCAAGTTTGTTTGATGTGTTTTTGAGTTATATTTTTCTAAGTACCTATTGTGTGTATTATTTAGGTCAAAAGGCGTATGTACTCATTAGTAAGACTTATAGTAACGAATTAACAGTATACCAAAAACTTGCTTACAAATCATAGCTCGGTTGGCTCTACGTGAAGTGTCCACATTATTTATATCTGTATAACTCAAAGGTGACTGACTGACATAGTGATCTATCAACGCACAGGCCAAGCCACTGGACGGATCGGGCTGAAGTTTGGCATGCAGGTAGATGTTATGACGTAGGCATCCGCTAAGAAAGGATTTTGATTAATTCTACCCCCAAGGGGATAAAATAGGGGATGAAAGTTTGTATGAAAATTTGTCAATTTTAAACCGATCGGGCTGAGACTTTGCATGCATAAAGCTATTATGACGTAGGCATCCCCTATACACACACACACATCCAAAATAAGTAAAAAAATACTGCGCAAAGTCACTATCGGACGAAATCGCGGGCAGCTAGTTATCATATATGTATGCACATCTATATAAATATAACTACCTGGATCAAATAGATCGGACTCTCAAGGACGGAAACGTTAAGAGTACTCGAAACCGACGAGCATGTATGAAGATACTGATGAATGTGGACGAAGCGAAAGAGGTATGTAAGTCTAGAGAGAACTGGCGCTCTATACTCTCTGCCTACCCCGTTAGGGACTTGGCGTGATGATATGTATGTATGTATGTATGTATAAATATAAGTTCAAATCGCCGCGATATACCCTCAGTTTGAAGATGATTCGGATCTCACCCAATAAACTTTTTACACATGAGACGTATATTACATTTTAATTGTCTCAATAAAGTCGCTAGTGAATGCGCAGCCTACATAAATAAATGCAGAATGGAAATTTTGCTGGTCCATTCGATGAAGCCCAATAAAATGTTTACGAGCTCCAATTCGAAACTTTTGTTTACGAGTGTGAAACACTCACTCCTCGATACCAACACGTAGCACGCTTCCCAACATTATTAACGCACTTGCATCGGTTGCAACACATAAACAGGCAATATTAACCAATACTAAGCCTCGACAAATTACTATTACATTATATTACTTATAGTAATACTCCCTCCCACAACGGTCCCCGAAGGGGAAGGCAGAGGTGTGTAATGCTTAGTACCCCACATCCACTGTCGGAGACATACTTTAGGTGCCAACGTGACAGACACATACGCCTTTGAATTTCTCCTTACACGTATGCAGGTTTATCTCTCGATATTTTTCTAAAGTAAAGCTAAAAGCTAGCGGTAAAAGCGCACCGTGGTGTGACTTATCACTAAACTCAAGTTCATAAAAACTTATTGGTACAGTCTGGATTCAAACTTGCAATCTTGTTACAAGCAACAACTCGAACTACTCGGCCACCGCGTTATGAACCACGGCCACAACGTATGTAAGTTAATGTATTATTAGTGAATAAGTTTTAGTTTATTACCATAACAAATATGATGCTTATTACAGTATATATTGAACATAATTCTGGGGGATTCTATAAACTTAAATAAGAGGTACCAAGTTACATGTTAATTCAGTATCTACTCAGAAAAGAGATTGGAATATTTGAAAATAAATTAAGCGTACCTAATGGAAAAATAGTCGCTTACCAGGAACGTAAGGGTCCATTGACAAATTGTTATTATTTTCATAAGGAAATTTGCCCATCATTCTTGGAAATAATGGAAATTGATATTATTAGCAGACTGTTGTTAAAGGACTTTAATGATAATATTAGGGTAGAAGTTATATTATTACTTCTAGTGGAGTGGTAAATCGGTATCGATTAACATAACATTGCATACGTAGACTATCTTTTTCTATTTAGAAAGTCCATTAAAGAAGAAACGCAACAATCCAATATAATAATATTTCCAAAGAGCGATACATTAAAGAAAGCTTGAGGAGGTTACTTTAATATTTTCAGAGAGTAGGTACCGATGTATTCCGGTCGAGATTACCTTAAAACTGTAAATTGTTTTGTGGATGATTTGATACATATTCTTTGATAAGTATTGTCAAAGTCCGGTGTAAATCTATGTATCATTATCCTAATGAATATTTGAAAAATGCGAATGTTTGTGTGTTACTCAATCACGCCAGAAAGGCTGAACGAAGTTGGATGAAATTTGGCACAGAGATCGATTATTATATTGAATAACACATGGGAAAATAAATAATATAATATATCCTCATGCCTTCCCACAAGGGTCCCCCCGAAGGGGTAGGCTGAGGTGGATAGGTAGTATCACCCACTTTCCGCCAGAGATATATTTTAGGTGTCAATGTGACAAATGGCGAGTCCGTCACCTTTACTCACGCATGTCTCTACATACGCCTTTGAGTTGCTTCTCAGACGTATGCAGGTATCCTCTCGATGTTTTCCTTCACCGTAAAGCTCGTGGTGTGACTAATCACTGTAGTTAAGTTCAGAAAATCTCATTTATACAGTCGGGATTCGAACTTGCGACCTTTGTGTCTTAGACAACTACTCGAACCACTCTGCCACCACGGCTATTACAGAAAATAAATAACAATAACTAGATAACATTATACTAATGGAATCGATTTTTACGCAGGTGAAACCGCTGGGCACAACTAGTAGGTATGTATGTACACATGTATCAATAATTCTAAATATCATGTCAGCATCGTATCATACGCGTATTGCTTAATATAAAACACCGATGAACTTATCTGATTAAAAAAAACATTGATTTTTTAACATAATTTAATAACAAAACTTTCCTTGAAATATCAGTTTGTGCAAAGTGATAAAAGAAACGGGGTCAGCTATTGGTAGATGGTTTGCAATTAAGCTATTACTGCAAGAGACACTAACAAAGCGTACTCACTGCTTCCTACGTTGTAGAGCCAAGCTTTCTTAATAACTTTATGTTTATCGGCAGAGAGGGCGACATGTGGCCTAAGTACGGAATCTAGTCCGATTTTGTGAATTAAAATGGAAAAAATACCCTTTTCCATACCTCTCTCATCTTAACATACCAATCATTAACTCACGGAACTTCAAAAGCTTCGGGGTACCTTTACATTAGTTAATGGAGATTGTTGTAATGAAAATACCAAAACGAGCTTAAAAAAAGCTTCGAATCTTAGTCTTATACACAAACTACTGCCAAGATTCACATCATAATGAACGATTGTGTTGATCTGTTTTATATAATGAAAAATAATATCTTCTCGCCTACCCGCAAGGGTCCCCGACACTGAAGGCGTAGGTAGACCGTCTATGTATTTTTGCTCACAGACTTTGCTCGCAACGCTTTCTGTCACCTTAAAGCTCTTGAAGTGTCAATTCACGCAATATCTGAAAAACTAAAACGTACGTACCGAGGTTTAAACCGCATAGCAAAATTTGCTACCGCGTTGTATGTGACTCGAGTTTAATATTCTGAGTGTATAAGTGAAATAAGTTTTCTCGACTGTATGTCCGCAGCGGCAGAGAGCAATACCGCGGCAAGTCGATTTAATATACCAGTTAGGTCTCGCGTGCTGTCCTCACTCAGGGCCCTTCACCAGACACGGGGAACTCGAGCTTATCAACTGATTAATCCACTTTGTTTGCTGACCGGTCCCACTATTTATTGAAGTATTCCATCCGTATTTATCTTATTCTCTTCAAAGCACACATGGAAAAATTATATTAGTTACAAATTTACGTCTAAGTCTACATGCGAGAAATTGTGTTATTGTAATCGGTTGCGTGCCATGCAAGGCTAAAAATCCTTCTTACACCACATGCCTTCCCACAAGGTTCCCCGTAGTGCCTACATACCCAATTTCCGCCATAGATATATTTTAGTTGCCAACGTGACAGATGGCGAGTCCAGACCTATGCAGGCTTCCTCCCGATGTTTTCCTCCACCGTAGAGCTCGTGGTGTGACTAATCACTGTACTAAGTTCAGTACCGGCGACGATATCTCCGGTGAAAAATGGGTGTGCGGGTTCTATCTACCTACACACATTGCCTCCCTCCTCCTGCGAAGACCCTTCTGAGAAGGCGTAAAGAATAAAAATGAATAAGGCACCTCGAAGGGGAGGGTAGAGGTGTGTGGGTTCTACTTCACAATCAATACATTTTCAGTATAGTTCTTTTGAGTTTTATCAATTAGAATGCGATAGATTTGGGGCTTATATGTCATATCCACACTTTATAAAAGCAAGGCAAGATATAAGCGCCATAGCTTGATACCACCATAAACCAAGCACAGATAGGATTAAATTCAATCAATAGCTATAAATTAAGATAGATAAGACAAATATGAAAAACGCCTGATGAGCAAGTCTCGATATTCGATGAAGGCGTAAATTTTATGAGGAGCTTGCAAATATCAATAGTGCATCATGCTGGATAATCCTCTTTACTACGCGATCATGCAAATCCTAGTCTACGACAGATAGAAATAAATCGTTCACAAGTAGTGTCGGCGACCTGGGGCTGTACTATGACTTGCTATTGCTATTATTATTCAAGAGTGCACGAGGGATAGACCTATACACGTCATATATATCTGTCACTTTAGTATTACTGAATCGTGATTGCTATTGCACGCCAAGGTAAAGCTTCTGAGCTTTTTGTCCAGTTACAGATCAAGAATAAGTCCCTTTAACGGTTTGAGAGGGCAAGTCGTAGTTGTTACTACAGTCATCATCTTAAAGCTGTTAAATACAAAGTTACATTCAAAGAACTAGCTACGCTCAATTGTTACATTCGCGGTAAATTCATACATACGATTACTAATCCACTCCCTTCAGTACCAGCATAATGAGCCTTCCCCAATAAATAGGCCATCTACGATATGAACAAAATTTTATCTATTTTTCTTAATTTAGATTTCTTGTTTCTCAGATTAGCGCGTTCAAACAAAGAAACAAACTACTTTTGTATAACTATTGTAGTAATATTTATTTTAGTTTTATTTATTTATTAAGGAACAGAAAACACAGTTACAAATAAATTTGTAATATAGATATCGACAGTATTCGAAAATCAATTTAAAAAAAAAATACAAGCAAGTGAAACACGTCCGAAGTATATAATTCAATTTATTTATAAACAACGGTGGTGAATAATTTAATGAACTGGACATGCTAATTAAAAGTGGATTTTGTTGACCCACAAACATTTAAAATTTATTTCATTTCCTCATTTAGGTTACATACAAACTACAGCGTGTGTTTATTTATTGTATTAAACATTTATCTTAAATCTTAAAATTATCATAATACCGATTCCCTCACGTAATATAAGCAACACGTAACACTCACAGGCCTTATTATTGCTCGTCGGTATCTTGAGTCTGTGTTCAATGAGATTTGAAGAGAAGTGAATAATATACCATAATAAGTACTTATTACTAGTGGATAAAACTACGTATTAGCTAAGTCTATGTATCTAGAGCCGTGGTGGCCGAGTGGTTTGAGCAGTTGCCTGCGACGCAAAGGTCGCAAGTTCGAATCCCGACTGTACCAATGAGTTTTTCTGAACTTAAGTACAGTGATTAGTCACACCACGAGCTGAACGGTGAAGGGAAACATCGAGAGGAAGCCTGCATACGTCTGAGAAGAAATTCAAAGGCGTATGTATAGTCGTGCTTGAGTAACGGCGATGGACTCGCCATCTGTCACGTTGGCACCTAATATACCTCTGGCGGAAAGTGGGTGTGTGGGAATTACCTATACACCTCTGCCTACCCCTTCGGGGACCCTTGTGGGAAGGCGTGAGGATATATTATTATATCTATATATATTTGAATTAATAATGAATGAAATGTCCCACATATAAGTAGATCCCGCGATATATCCAGGTAAGTAATTCTTATGACATCCAACAATGAGGCTGTACAGGCTACGTGTTATCAGCGACTTTTTATAAAGCAGGTGTCTCAAATGTACATGTATGTTATCTGCATGTTTTTACACTTGACGTTTTGAAACTTACCTATAGGTCGGTCACCGTTTTTTTATTTCTTCTCAAACTTACGCAAGTTTATTAACAAATTATGGTCCTTAACCGTAAATATTGTAGTTATATAAATCAATGTACTTTAACTCAGTAAAGCTATTATTCCTCGGTGGATTCAAACATGCAATCTTAACTTCTGAAGCGACTCTGCTTCGACGGCTCTTATTTGCACTGAAAAATATAAAAAAGTTGATATGTACGTCATATAATTTGTAAGTTTTTCTTGGTACTATTGATGCTTGTGTCTAGACGTTGTTGCAACCACTTCAAACCAGAATCAGCTATCACGTTACGACAAAAATACTTTTAAAGCTATGCCATTTCAGAACGTTATGTTTTTTTGTTTGCTCATATCACAATTTGATCCCTTCGCAACTTTAAACGGTCGCCATACTTTGCACAAATTGAAGTATTACTGACGACCCAGAACAAATACAGCCTGATAGCTGATCTGTCCTCGCTTGCTCAAAATACTTTTTAGTAAATGTTTCATTCTTATTCTTATTGTTTTTTTTTTTTGCTCACTTGGCGTTAATATCAAAGTCGATTCAAAATGTTTGGCTTAACTTTCCTTTGGAACATCCTTCTATCTTAAGCGAAATCCTTCAAACTCTATCGTTTGGTTTATGATTTCAGTTTGTGAGTCGCGTCAATCCACTTGGATTGGCATTAAATTTACGAGCATCGTGAAAACAAAGCATCCCCAGTTATTTACTATTTTATGTAAAGCATTAATATTAACTACCTACAACATAAAGACTCTATTAGCATGGCAGCGATAACAACATAATTATGAACATTTATACGTATGTACATACCTATATCATCACATCGAGTCCCTCATGGGTAGGCAGTGAGAGCGCTAGTCCTCTTAACAAAATCAGACTTTTTCTCTCTATACAAGCTCGCCGATTTCGAGTACTCTAGAAGTTCCCATTGAGTGTTCGAACGATTTGATCTAGTAAGTTGGAACGTGGTAATATATGGATATAAACGTATATAATAATGTCAATCTCCTTTCGTTATATACTTAATGGCATTGCAAATGGATTGGATCTACGATTGATGTACATGTGATCGTCGTTTTACAAGAAATATTAAATTGTATTTAAAATTCCATGATAATGATCGTCGGTCAAACACAACATGCGAAGGCAAGTCAACAGATACATTCCAATAATAGTAAGTGATATAAAAGTAGGTAATGCTCGCTAACAAGTTGAGTCAAGAGTAGCCTGCACTTGCCTTGTTAGCAAGACTTTCAAAGTGGAATTGACTTTAAACTAACAATTCACCTGAACAATTTATTGTAAATATTTTCCGTACGTACAGACAATTATTTTGCTTAATATAGCTTATTATAAGATATTACTATATATAGTATATAATAATAGTATCTCTTAACGCTTTCTCACAAGAGTCCCCGAAGGGGTAGGAAAAGATGTGTAGCCTGAACCCACACACCAACTTTTCACCAGAAATACATTTTAATACTGATATAATTACATATATCATATTAATATAATACATATACAGTAGTTTTACATCAATATTGGCAGTTGTTTCATGCTACAGAACATATAAATATATTACTACAAACTAACCCTTTGTTCAGCCTCTCAAGTGTGGGGCCGAACGTGAGTCTAACGAGACAACTCCTTTACCACAATAAAATCGAATGTCCATTGAATTATACAAGAAAAATTGATTTTTCAACTGAAACAATCGTGTCGTGTGTGTGGGATCGTGTCGAGACAATGCACGAATTATAATAAAATATTGAATTTTTCATATGAAAACGTATCAATTGTCGGGACAAAGGCAAAAATTAAAATCCCTTTTATACACGACCCTTGTCACATTATGTTTTCACACACAAGTTCAGTCTGTGATTTCTGAATGATAAATGATCATCGGTTTATGTATCAGATGTCAAATCTTTTATATATAAGGAGGACCGAGATTGTATCTGACAATACAAAGAAGCATTTAGCCGCTTATTTATACATATACCTAAATACTTCTCAGAGATGTGTAATAATGATGTAGTTTTGGACGTAAAATTCGACGCGCCTTTGTACGGTTTCAATTATTTTTGACACCATATTCAAAATATAATTTTGCCTACATTTCGTTCCGAGACCGGCACCATTTCTTATTGTCCGAAATATATTTAATAACGGTCTTTTTATGGACTACCAAAGGAACAAAATTACATAGCAAAATTGGATAGCAAGGCCAAATATTTTGTTAATATAATTAAAAACACATATCCTAAAAATAATTGTACAAATAAACCACCTTTAATGTTAAAAGACCGCGAGTGTGAACCATGAAGGTTGATAGCATTGTCTGAAAATTTTTGTGTTTTTTTTAGCTTTACCAATAAACCACTAATTATATTATGAAATGAATGGTATGAATGAAAATGGAAAAAAAATACTAAATCCGTTTTACATTGGAAGGATACGATATGGGTTTTCCTATCCCATTTCATATTTTTCTATAATACAACATATATTTTTTAATGTAGCATGCATTAGAACCAAACTGCGATTCGAAAATGGAAACAAGCATTAAAAGTTTAAGACTGTGTAATAAACCCAATCGAGAGAATATTGTACAGTCCATTTACCGGATAGCTTTATTATAATCGCATCGACCCACAAGTGACGATTGAGGGCTTGGAAAGCTTTCAAATAAATTATATACTTGATTCAAATAAATAGTACTCAATTTTGTTCAGAGCATTATTAAGTACCACTTAACCGGTGCCTAAATTTACTGATTAAGCATACATACATACATATCATCACGCCGAGTCCCTAACGGGGTAGGCAGAGAGTATAGAGCGCCAGTTTTCTCTAGACTTACATACCTCTTTCGCTTCGTCCACATTCATCAGTCTCTTCATACATGCTCGTCGGTTTCGAGTACTCTTAACGTTCCCGTCCTTGAGAGTCCGATCTATTTGGTCCAGGTAGTTGGAACGTGGCCTTCCTCTGCCTCTTCTTGCACACACTTTTGCTTTGTATATCTGTTTCGTCAATCTTTCTTCACTCATCCTTTCTATGTGTCCAAACCAACGTAACATGCCTTTCTTCATCTTTACAATCACGCCCTCATTCACGCCAGTTGATTTGCGAATCTCTTCATTGCGGATTCGATCTAATATCGTTACGCCGCACATTTTTCGAAGAGATCTCATCTCGACTGCATTCAAGCTATTTTCATACTTCCTCTGACATACCCAGGATTCGCTGCCATACAATAAGGTAGGTACCAATATCGCGTTGTGGACAGCAACTCGAGCATTCTTGCTCAGACTTTTACTGCCCATCAACGCCGACATGGCTCCATTCACCTTATTTCCGGCAGTTATCCTTCTTTCAATATCTTTTTCATACTTTCCATCTCGTGTGAACATGCTTCCAAGATATACAAATTCATTCACTTGCTCTAGAATTTGCCCATTTACCGATATTGCACACTCGGTCACTTGTTCATCTCTTTCGAATACCAGAACCTTAGTCTTGCCAGCGTTTAGGCGCAGCCCCTTCTTTTCACATTCTTCTTTCATTATGGTAACTAGTGACTGCAGTTCGCCCTCTGATGACGCCAGTAAAACCGCGTCATCGGCGTATAGTAGGCAGTTGACCACTAAGTTTCCCATTTTCACTCCACATCCGTTCGTTCTTAGTGCTCTCAGACAGTTATCTAGATATATAATGAACAGCCAGGCAGACATGATACACCCTTGTTTGACCCCCGACTTCACATCAAACCAGGGTGACATCTCACCGTTAACCCTAACGCACGCCTCGCTATCACTATAGAGTGATTTCACGGCATGCAGTAGGGAACTGCTCACTCCATATCCAGGCAACACGTCCCAGAGTTCCTTTCGTACGACTCTATCAAATGCCTTCTCTAAGTCGACGAAAGCGCAGAAAACCCTTTGGTTAATATCCAAAAACTTTTCCGCGATTCCGCGAAGCGAGAAGGTTTGATCCATACATCCTCTTCCTGGTCTAAATCCACCTTGGGATTCCCAGAGAAACCTTTCGGATCGCTCTTGCATTCTTATCGTCAGGATCTTCGTGTACACTTTACTAGCTAAGCTGACCAAGCTGATGGCTCTGTAGTTGGAGCAGTCCAATCGTGATCCCTTTCCTTTATAGAAAGGCACGATGACTGCTCGCCTCCAGTCGTCCGGAACATCACCCCTTTCCCAGCAAAGATTGCATAGCAAATAGATGACGTCCCAGACCGCTGGTCCACCGTACTTGATCATCTCAGCCGTAATCCCATCTATTCCCGCAGCTTTTCCACATTTCAGACTTCTTATCGCACTTACAATCTCTCCCATACTTATTTTATCCGCTTTAGGATCCTCGACAGATTCTGTTGGAGGCAGCTCTATGAGTAGATCAGCGGCATCATCATCATACATATCTTTGTAGAATTCACTCCATTCACTGATTAAGCAACAATTAATAATAAAAAAGGAAAATATCTAGATGATACCAGCATTCGTTGGAGAAGAAATTTATAAGCGTATATATTGTCGTGCTTGAATGACGGTGATGGACTCGCCATCTTTGGTTCCACAAAAATATATCTCTGGCGGAAAGTAGGTGTGTGGGTGGTCACAAGGACCCATTAGGCTGCGCCACATTCTTGCCACTAGGCACATACTTGTTTGTCACCTAAGTGAAATTCAGTCAATTGGAGTACTAAGCAAGACATAATAACATTCAATTAACACACAAAGTCAAAATATTCAGTCCGATATTCCTGATACTGCAGTGCTCTCACCATGCTTTGTAACGGTAAGTAGAGCAATATAAATGGAAACCCAACAAACGATTCGCGAAAGTTGTCTGATTTTAGATTGGATTCGATTTTCACCTTAATTACCTGTTGACATTGTAATGATAATCGCGTAGCCGAAAGAGAGCAATAATTAAAAATAAACAGCAATCATTCCCTTTTTTTAAGTGATATAAGAGCGCTTCTCTGGCTCGTTTGCTCGGCTTCGTTGGATGGGACCGCCAGGAGTACTCGAAAACGGCGAGCATGTAAGAAGAAACTAATGAATGTGGATGAAGCATAAGAGCTGAATAAAATCTCTTTGCCTACGCCTGTTAGACTCGGTTTGGTTAATAATGATTGTACATTTTTATAAATGCTATTAATACAATTTGTAAATATAGCTATAATTAATTTTTTATTTTACATAATATATATTTATAGAAAGTGTATGTATATATTCATAAAATGTATACACATATTTAAAACATATCGGTATTGTAGTAGCGGAGATTACCTCCTAAATCATACTGAAAACCTTGCCTCTTTAATAGGTACATTAATGTACTAGGAAAAGCTGTTCGTTGCCATAACTATCGATCACGGAAATAGACAATGTAATATGCATGAACGGTCTGGCATGTGTAGAACAAGCACGGGAATTGCTTTGAACACAGCCTGCACTCCAGTAATTCGCCTAGAGCTTGGACAATTTGGCTGAATGCACAGTGTCAATATCGCTTTATCTATACATGGACAACTAATAGCGGCATTCAAATACGTATGTGGTCTCTTAAGCAAGCATATGTTCATAATAATTTATACAACTAAGACGCAAACAAGAATGCGGCTGGCCTGATGGTAAGCGGTTACCGCCGCCTTGCAACAACAACATCTAGCCTCTTGGAAAGGCAGATATCATATTATACATTAATTTTACGTGTGTTGGACATAGAGAATGGATGAGTTAATTGGGGTTAATAAAAACCGATATAAATTTCGAAATTGTCTGGTAGCAGAGGCAGAGGAAGAGAATCAAATTCATTCGAGCAGACCGGTGAGCATGTATGAGTAACTAATTAATGTTCATGTCGTGAAAGAGGTCTGCAAAGATAGAGATAATTGGCGCCTTACTCTTCCCCATGAGGGACTCCACGTGATGTATGTTTAATTATACTAATAAAACAATACTCAAATACGATATGTGCAAGTCCCATAGCGAATTGACTAACAAGAACAGGAACACATAAAACTGCTGCACCAATAAATCATCCAGTTAAGTTCCTCGAATTGATACGCCCTAGATATTCATCGATCAACAAGTGTTTCGTCTTATACGCGTTATGAAAAAAGTGGCCAACTGTCGATCAACTACCGGCTGGTAATGTGAAACGTGAAATGTACAGTGAATATAAAATGAATGTGGCCCCATTTCGATTATTAAATTTATGCGTGGGCGTTGCAATGGTGACGCGTCGAGACAATTACTTCTCGAACGAAACATGTCCTTATAAAACTGCTATCACTATTCAGGCGATGCCTCGTAGTACGGTACTGTGACGTCACGTTCCTGACGTAAAACGGAAATGCAAAAGATATGTTATTTACATAACATAAACATATCCTCACGCCTTCCCACAAGGGTCCACGAAGGGGTAGGCAGAGGTGTATAGGTAATACCCACACACCCACTTTCCGCCAGAGGTATATTAGTGCCAACGTGACAGATGGCGAGTCCATCGCCGTTACTCCAGCACGACTATACATACGCCTTTGAATTTCTTCTCAGACGTATGCAGGTTTCCTCTCGATGTTTTCCTTCACCGTTAAGCTCTTGGTGTGACTAATCACTGTACTTAAGTTCAGAAAAACTCATTGGTACAGTCGAGATTCGAACTTGCGACCTTTGCGTCGCAGGCAACTGCTCGAACCACTCGGCCACCACGTCTTTGTTATTTAAGGTGTTATATAATCATCTTACGTAACATACATAATATGATAGGTATAATATGTTAATAGGTATAATATCAATGTATCCTAGTATCTAGGATACATTGATAAACTTATAACAAAATAACATTGGCAACCGTCAAAAGCTAATGTAGCCACATCGCGTCGGGGTTTTAAATTTATAGAAAAAAGATTATTTTAAAAGTATAATAAATATTATATTTCCATATTTATAAAAATCCATAACATTATTTCTATCTCATATCCTTATTGCCGCCGTGGAATTTAGAGCGTGGAGTTTCTCTTCTGTTCTATTACTTCACTCTCTTCCGCATCAAATAATAGTTTTGTCTTTATATAGTATATCGTCTCGTCTTACCACAAGATTTTCGTCTCGATGCTTTCCTTCACCGAAAAGCAAATATAATCAAGCAAAGTACGTAGGTACAGTAGGAATATGTGTATATAGAATATCTTCTTACTGTATAGATCCGTAGACTCTTAAGAATTGTATAAAGAACGGAAAATGTTCGCTATGAATTCAGACAGCGTAGGTGTGCGATATCCACCCTTGCATTTCACCTGTCTTCTACACAAAGCTTGTATTTTAAGGAAAGTATATACTTATAACATAGGACTTTAATGTATTTGTCGGTCCTCTACTCGAAGTTTCTTTTCAGTCCGCAAAATGTGGGTCTTTAAATCTCACCAATCGTAAGGTACCTCTTTATCATACCTCTGGTATTGGAAACTTTACTATAATTTCGGTAACAAGTGTTTCGTCTCATAATCGGTGCTCAACTGTCGATGAACCACCCTAATTAAAGTGGAGGAACCGAAAAAGGTCAATAATTGGAGAGGACTTGGATATACTGTCTATACCTAATCCATGAAGGACTTGGCGTGATCATAGTTTAAAGTCGTCAATTGAGTTATATCTATTCAATGATAGACTGTGCTGCAGCTTACTTTGACCACTGAGAGAACACACACAATATTACACAGTAAGCTAAGTTTTGATACACACAACATAGTTAGAACAATCGGACGGGATACTTATGTGATGCTACTTTGATAGGTATCTCAATAACTGGGGAGTATGCTTCAGTTCGACGATTTGCACATACGTTGGCGTAGTCTTAAACTAAGCAAAGCTTGCTCTTTGGAAACATGACAACGATATACGTACTTCTAGGTATATATATTTTTTTTATAAATTGAACACTCAGGACTCATCAACGATTCGTTTTTATAGTTAAACCTTGTAACAAACTTCTACTGCTATCACAAAATTAATGTTTTATATTTTTACCCCAAGCATGGTGTTGAAGCGGCTTGTGCTGTGATGGCCATGTGGTACGAGGAATCTTCTATGAAATTTAGATTGCAGAATTGACCTCCGGCGGTCTGTACAGAGTATATGATCTGTTTTAATACATGCTCACATACTCGTATCATCAAGGCAAGTTTTTCACGGAGTCTCTCTCATTCTCACTCTCTCACTCTCTCTTTGAATAATTAATAATAAAACAGTGCATACACAAAAGATCAAATATAGAGAAAAGTTAATTTTACGACCAACTAAATAGTTTGGATTTTTTCTTATTCGGTGATAGCTCCATAATGTTTCTGAAGTTTTCAAATAGAACGGTATTATTTGCAACTCTAAGTATGTCACTGATATATTACCCTGCTAATATTATACATATATGAATGTAAAGGTTTGGCTGTTGGTAACAAACATTTTGTATATTTGCAACTCGATTACTCGATATAAATATACCTAGTAAAATTTGTTAATGATTTGTTTAGCTAAAGTCATTATAAAAATAATAATAATTTCCCGTAGGGGTACGCAGAGGTTTGATAAATAGTACCCTCACCACCACTTTCCGCCAGAAATATATTTTAGGCTCGTTACTCAAGCACGACTATTACAAGTTATTATACAATGGCGATTATATTAATGATAGCCGTGTATAGCAATGAATTTCTCCCCATGCAAAAATTATAATAAAATATTTCCACTTCCACGCAAAACAGCTTAAAAAAGAAAACCGAGGCGTTTCTTTCGCAGTTTCTTTTCCTGACAGGTTTCTTGGAAATTGTGGTAATGAACATTTTATATTTAAAATGTGACGTCCAATAAGTGTTCCCTGGATCCCTTACGTTGGCTAAACATTATTGATTCGCTTTTGTTAGTCAAATAACAACCACTACAAGCAAAAACAATACATTCCTGAAATTAGACAGCGGAGAGTGTTAAGTTGATAACTTTTCAGTCCCGGCGGATATTATAGTGTAATTAGAGCTTTTGTTAATTTTATGACTACTTATTTTAGAATTAAATTCCTGGCATTCAGCAATACATTTTCATTATAAAGCGGCGCGGTCAATTTTAGAATTAACAGCATTAACATGATCCTTGTGGACTGAAAAACTACACCATTCTTGAGAGTAATTGTGTATTTGTATTGTACAGAAAATCATAAATACTAGGAGGAAAACGTATAGCATAAGTTGGAATTAATTGTTGTGGGCGGGCAGTAGGTTTGTAACAGCAAATCTAAGGAGTCGTATTAATGGCTTTGTTTGCTTGTAAGTTTAAGAGTATGTAAGTTGTAACATACCAATACTTTTACAAACTAACCGTGCAAGTCAAATTCATAACACGTATATTTTTCCAAATCTATTATTAAAATAAATGAAATCATATATGTCTCTGAACTGAAGCTTGTAAAAATGTTATTGATTTGTTAGCTTGGCCTAGGAAACGCTTAGGAAGAACTACAGAGAGAGCAGATAGAGAGAGTAGAGCACCAGTCATCTCTAGAATTCCAGAGCTCTGTCGCTACATTGACATTAATAGCGTTAGTTATCATATAGCGCGTAAAAAAATGATGTAGCTAGCTGCAACGTAGTTTTCGCTACGTTTCTTTATCCGGATACATTTCCATAATATACTAGTTTGGTTAACCTTGTCAAACTAACGTCATCTATACAATCATCCCAAACTGAAAGCCCTAATTTAATGTTATTTTACGAAACATGTTCGTTTTAACATTGTTTACGTTAGAAACAAAATCTTCCGCCCTCCATACTTAGCCACGTTCCGCCACTTTGTAGGATCATCTGACTCACATTACGAAATATAGTCCATTTGAGGTATACTTTGAGGAACACAGAAACTATCTCTATCGACAATCTTTCAATCGCGTTGCTTTTAAGGCTCGACCACACGACTGGTTTAGTTACTTAATTTGACACAAAATCGTATGGTCGAAGTTGTGATTACCTATAAGCCTTTTGTTTATGTACGTTTGCCCTTAATTTAACTTTGTTTCCCGACAGTGTATAACGGGCGAGATTTATTTTTAAAAGCAATTTTAACACTTAGATTGAAATCAGAGTAGTGTACGTGATTTGGAAAAAATATCGTGTTCATGAATATAGATTATTCCGTGATACCGTGCTCTGTCCGAGCTTAGGCAGCATTGTAAATGAGTCGTGTTATATTCGATTATATCGCACCACTGCCTATTTTTATACGGCAAATTAGCCACTTGTTATGTGGATATATCTATCATTTCTGTTGCAGTTATAATCCGTCAAAACAAACGCTATCCCATATTGGCTTTCAATCGTCTCATACATTGAATGCTATGTAATCCGACGACAATCTACGGTATTACCTATTAAATACTCACATATTCGGAATTTATCATTGGATCCTTAGCCGAAGAAGGAATATGTGTGGACAAATTCTCATGTTTATCTATAAAAGGGCTTAACTAAAAATGTAAATATAAACTTTAAATAATGTTTATCTGGCACAGAAATAAATTATTCATTAACCTCTTGGCATCAAACTTACACCTTTTTTGTTTAGACCTGTGCATTAGAAGCTTACTTAAACCATATATTTTACACTTCAAGATGATATCAAAGTTACTTGCTGATAAAAACCTCGCTCAGTTCTTATTAAAGTGAACTTACTTATTATGAAACTTATAGGTGCAATTACTTTGACACATCAGAAGCTGTCTTGTAAAGGAAATAAGATGATGAAACCTACATACGCCTGAGCGGAAATTATAACAAAATGTGCCTGAAAGACGGATATAGTTCGTCGTTTAACACCTAACAGGGGATGTTAATGACTTCAAAACGGAGAAATGTACTTGAAAAGAACAGATGAAAAAAAATCTGTGCTCAGAGAAATCATACTTTTGAATAGAACTTTCTCCTTACTGAATGCCTCGGAGATTGCTTCTACTCCAATCCGTTAGCCCTCGAAACTTTATATGAGCTGCCTGATGGTGTGGTAGTAATAAGAAATTGAGCACCAATACTCATGTTCTCTGGAAAATTATTAGTATATAATCTTTAGTTTCGCATCCTGCGTATAGGGGACCCTATCCTCAAAGGTAGTAGAGGGTGAAATAACACTATCGTTTAAAAAATATGGCGAGTCTGTTAGATCGAATTTATAAATGTCTTATGAATATATTCTTAAACGATGGCACCCTTGTTCACTAGCTGTCCCGCCCATCTTCACTTGGGTGAAAAAAAAATATGTTCCTCAAACACTTTCACCTCCAATTGTAAATCTAAACCCTTATGTACCGTTCTTCATGTATAATGAAGACTTTCTATGTGATGCAATCTAGAAATAGGTATTAAGCTTAACTAAAAACTTTTTAAAATATCGTTTGTAGAATACTTGCTTTATTTACGGTTCAATCAGCAGCGCTGACCGCAAATTAAGTGCAAAAGCACAAGACAGGACCGTACCCACACGGTCTATATTTAACCTCATTATGTGCTATTGCCGTAATTATTCAAGAGCGTGGTGTATGGGTATTACCTAATACACCTCTGCCTACCCCTTTATCCTCACGCCTTCCCCGCAGGGGAAGATATATTATTATATATTCAAGAGCAAATGGAACATATAACACATGTTCGTCAATACATTGGTCGCATTAACATTCCTGAATGATGTATGCGTGACACATCATAGTACTTCGGCCTTTACTCCTTGAGGACGTACCTTCTTCGTATTTAAACGACGATCTTAATCATACTGCATCGGTAAGAGATTTTAGGCCTTCGAATAATTTCACTCAATCACCACAAAATACTAAGATAGTTTAAATAGCATACACAGGTAGATTTTATAATAAGTAATTATTGAGACCAATAAGAAAGTGAAAACATAAGGGGTAACCACGTATTCATAATATTACATATATATCTCCCTTTCCAATTCTGCGGAATTACTAACGTAAATAAAATGATAAATATAATAATAGTCCTCAAAAACAGAGAAAATCTTTAATTTACTATAACTCAACGCCACGAAACATTATGTGTAACTTCGAAACTGTCAAAATGGAATGAAATTACTCGATCTATGAGCTCACTGTAAGCTTCCAGCATGAAGCTTATCATCTAATTAAAAACGTATACGGTTCTATTGGAAGTATCTGTTGCTATCAGTTGCGATATCAAACAGGCAGTGTTGGCCCGGCTTTGGCATGAGAAACACGCACGCCCTCGGTGCGGTGCGCCGCGAAAATATCGAGACCGCGCGATAACTTTTCGAATTGTATTATCCGGTAAGTTATCTACTGCTTTATATGTAATTAAACAGAGATAATAACATTAGGTATAGATGGTGTTTAAGGTAGTCGTTTAATATGGTTCGTTTGTTCGGAGATAAAATTTATTTTCATTTAAAATAATTCCAAGCGGACATTGCGTTATTGGTTATTGTTTGGTTTCATTGCGTGAAAATTATCATTAAAAATTTAGAGAAAAAAATTATTTAACATTTTATGTTTTTTTATCAAACCGTGAGAAAATAAGAAAAAAATAAGATCGTACCTAAAAATAATTTGATGTTATTTACACCGCTTCCTGCACTTCGGAACCTCTTGTGGAAAGCTTTACGCAAGAAAATATAAGTTATTATAATATAAGAATACCTTAAAAATGTTATAAAACAGCCTCATTCGCAATTTCTCATCTCACAAGTAATTTCTTGTCTTAAAACAAATTTTAACGTTCAAAGCCTTCGTTTAAATTTCATTAACTTTAATTGTCGTCGCTTCATTGTTATAATTGTAATTAAAATCCTTTTATGATATATCGGTACATCATAATATACCTCTGGCGGAAAGAGGGTGTCTGGGTATTACCTATAACACCTCCGCCTACCCCTTCGGGGACCCTTGTGGGGAGGCGTGAGTATATTATATATATAGTATTAGTGGTTTTGCCTTGCCTTTTAACTTCAACCTTAATAAATCTGCAACACGACGATCAGTGTAAGAGACATTTAATATGGACGTCAATACATTCGCATATGCATTCTTGAATTATGAATGCTATTATACTATTACTAAATTACATATATATATTAGTTTTTTAAAGTTACCAAAATCATAATTATTTCAGACTGTTGGTCATCCCAACAGTCTAAAATAATTATGATTTAGGGCGAGTTTAGGTAGTTATGTCGTTAAATTATAATTATACCACAACTGGGAATAGCTTGAGCCATTATTTACAAGTGCGGTGATTCTTTTAATAGCTAATTTAATTACGTCTACGTACTTTCGTTGATTTATAATCTCTAGTCAAGCCTTTCTCTTGAGCACAAGTTCTTCCAGAAGGGTGTGAAGAGATTTTTGTATGGCTGACTAAGCGCGAGTGATACTCTTGGTGTTGCAAGCGTTCATAGGCGATGGTTACCGGTTACCCTCACGCTCTTGCATGCCACCTTAGACAAATATATTAAGAAAAAAGCTGTTTGGAAGAGAATAAGTTTTACCCAATAAGCCTATATTTACTTTTCGTTATGGTTGCTTACACAAATGTGTCTTAGTTGTCTGTTATAGTAACATATACTACTGTAGGGAACACTCCATAACGAATTGAAGTACTTAACAAACTTCATACTAATTACAGTCTGCCCACAGAAATTACCAGTTCTGTGCTTGAGTGCTGTACCATTTAGTTGACTGACATGAGTATAATATGTAGCTTGTGTAGATAGCAACAAAACACTGAAATGGTATCAAACTCACAAATTTTCTTTCACCAAATAAAAATCTGTCTATTCTCAAATGTACATCTCTATGTGACTGTGACAAGCATTCAAACTTTCGATTCACTTAGTATACATACATACATACGTATTTTTATAAATATAAAATATATCAGCATACATACACTAATATTAAAAATCTAGGTAAAATTCAAGAATATTTTCGAAATTCAACCGTGTATTTTTGAAATTAAAGAGCTCGAAATATTGGCACGAGCATAAGACGTTTTAATTCTACACCGAGGTTGCGGTAACACAAAATATAATTTAAACCAATTCATGTCAAAAGTAAATTTTATGTAATACCACCTAACCGAGATCTGAGGGGTTATTTTTGATATGGAACCTCAAAAGACTTGAATGCAACCGAAAACCGTACTTTCTTCAGTGGAACCAATAAACTATCAGAATCGGCAAGAAAAGTAATGCAGAATGCAATTAAATTATCGGCTGTGGCCGATAAATACTTGTAAGTGGAATGTAAAATCGTGTTAATAGGCACATTAACACACAAAGTATTTCTTGCGTACAATATTTTCACCGGCAACCCTTTGATGTTGATATAATTAACGGATCTTAAGTTGTTTTAGTCATCCATCTTGGATTGCACTTAATCAATTTATGACTTTAAGGTTCGTGTCATGACATTTATGATTTTAAGTTTTTACCGTCACTTCACCTCTTAATATATGTTGTGACGTGTTCAGAACGACTTACATTTTTAAATACTATTTAAACTGAAATAGAATTTAGGCAGAACATTTAAACCTAAAATCATAGACTGTAGTAAAGTAATACTTATTCTTGAATTTGTCACTTACCGGTATGCATTTTAAATGTGTATCCTTTCTTTTATAAATATCTTAGTGGTTTAACATTACTATAAAGGAAACAAATCAATAATTATAAACTTACCTATTAGACTACGTTCATATAAAAATAGCAGAGTATAATGTTGTGCATTAATTGAAGGATACTCCATGTAATAAGATGTATTTGTAAAGGTTGTTCTATTTAAAATAATAATTTTCAACTGCAACAGAAAATTTAAATTTCTTTTACAAAAATTACAAAAAAGACCTTAATATATATTATTAAAATATACAATCTGGTATAGTTTACTGACATGTTATTTCGTCTGTTTTAAGTAAATTATGTAATACAAACAAATGTTGCTTAAAGCTTGCCTCTGCAAGATACGTGATTATAGGTGCGAACAATAATGCAGCAATGTATTACAATGTAGATGTGATATCTTTACACTCATATATACCTTAAGTCTTAAGCATTAGTGAAGTGTCCTATCTCGCCAGTTAGCAGTTGACGTCAAGTGTCAAGTTATGTGACATATTCTAGCGCAGGCCGCATGAACTTTCGTCCTCGGCTCCCGACGATACTTCTGGGAAAGTAATGGCAGACCCGAGACGCTCGAAAAAGGCAAACAGATACTGGGCTCACCCCTCAAGGCGTGCGAAAATTACGTACTTACATAAACCACAACGTTTAGTGTCCCACAGGATGTCTGTACCGGCCCTATAAAGATTTTATATTTTAGTATTTTTAAATAAAGTGTAACTTACTCATCAATAGCTGTGAGCCGCGTACCACCTGCAACTAAACTTAATATGGTAAAATGTATTTTACTTTTAACATAAAAGAACATATCCTGTCTGAGATACAATTATAAAATAAATAACATAACGATATAACTTACAGTGCATGGTAAACTTTAATGAGGTTCCAGATTGGAAACTTTTTTCTCTCTAGAATTAACAAAACACAGTATTCAACCTCCGCTTATCCCTTGAGTGACAGTTGTAGGAAGGCGTGAAGATACACAGTATTAATATACACACATTAATTCATCCTGGTTTGTCATAATGCCCACAGCTTTTTTCAACGGATATTTGCATCGTTATCGGATTTCAGCTTCCTCCCAAATATAATGAGTATCGTTCTTCGAGGAGAGACATATTGGTATTACGTGTTGTGGAACCGGCTGTCAAAGGGAGGGCATGCTGGTATTCCACCTTTGTATTGAAATAATAAAACACATTGACATTCACATAATACTCGGAGAAATATGTAGCGATAAATCTGCCTCGGCTACTAGCCAACCTCATATTATATTGTCCGCAGAATCGTGTCTGGATAAACAGAGCGCCTCAATAGCTACAAACGTGCCTCGAGCCAGCAGTGAAATGACAGAGCTGGAACGACCTCATAACGTGTTCGCTGAGACCAAGTGAAAAGCGAACGCAAAGGTCACATTTCTCATGTGTGTTGACTACTGATCCGACTCATTCCGGATATAGAATTACGATATTCATTTTTTAATCTCATGATAAACGGTAACTTAGCTGCTACAACACAATTTGTGATACCACTAAGGTGGTCAACAAGCATGCGGCTCATCTGATGATTAGCGGCTATAGCTGCCTTTGGACAATTGCAATACCAGGACTAACTCGCGCATTACCAACCCTGCAAAATTCTCACTGGAAGTACTATGTACTCTCTGGGATCATTTTAAGGGAGAGGTAATTCCACATAACCTGAGTAATGGGACTTGAGCTTAAATCTTCTAAATTGGTTTCCTGAGAAAATGCATTTTTAATTGGTGAAATGGCGTAAAACTCCATACAATTATTGTTTCTCAAACAGTTGCATTTAAATTCAACACCTTTTTATTTATTTATTATTTATTTACAAACCAATAATTATTATGAGCCCATGCTTGAATACTGAAAAGGTATTCTGACTAGAAAGGCTAGAGTCGTGTGCGCCAGTCTAAACTTCTGACTCATTTGCTAGTACAAATGTTTCGCTCAAAGAGAAATTGTCCGCAAAAATCATGACGTCACCAGAGCCACATTATTAACGTTTGTTTTTTCTCGAAGCAAACGGAGCCTGGTTGAAAAATGAGGGGCGTCAAGTAGCTTGCCCGCGTTATGTCGAGTGCAAGTAATCTGTCACTTGCTCCACTTGGTGTGGCTGTAATGTTTCATACATTTCCGATACCTGCCACATATTTTCCTGCTCAACGCTAATGTATGCATCACTTTTACTCCGCGGAATATGCATACAAATTATATGCAAACATATTCTTTCTGTTACGGTATAGTTGTTTCGTTATCCGCGGTCAAAGGTTACTATAGGTCTGGTTATTTTCGGCGCTAGGTATTTTTACCTTCATGGTTATATGAAAGTGGATACTTTCAAAGGGTTTTTTTGCGACAGTTAGTAATGACATTTGAATTGAGAAATATATTATTCAAGGACCTTAACGGTAAACTTCGATAATAGTACTAGAATTGTAGGCGTGTCATCTTTGCCTAAAAATAAGCGTGCTGCCAAAGAACTTTGGAAACGTATTCTTTTTTCTTTAGGCCTTGCCAACTTTAATATTGACTTATTATAAACAGTTCTAGTTCGCCTCTTAGGTAATGTTAACTACTGCTATAAATATCCAAAAGTAGGTTAGGTACTTATTTACATTACCAATATAGTGAATAGAGCTCAAGTAGCTTATTCCATGCATTGCGATTACATTGCAACCACTATTCAAGAGTGCGAAGTGTCAGATAGACTTCATAAACATCCAACCAAAAAAAATAGACTTCATAAATATTCTAGAGAGCGAAAAGCTCTCTAGAATAACGTGTATTCCCGTTAGTCCCCTCAACTTTGTCTACCCGGTAGTACAAATGAGTTTTTTTTTCCAATCGTTCCAGCGATTCTGTTGGTGGCACAAACGAGAATTTCTGATCACTGTAGGCTGCAAAGAAGTTGATCAAAATTATACATGCTGTAACAAATTACAGTTTTGTACCTATTGGAATGTTATTTTCTGGTCAATATCAGGCATGAAATGTTTGTCAAGTTCGGCGCCGCTGCTGCTCAGCAGGAGTGCCTCAAGTGTCGCAAGTATGCCTGTCTCGGGTCAGTTTACATATTTGCTGCGTTTGCGGTTGAAACTCTGGGGCCTTGGGGTCCTGAGGCTCACCATATTTTAAAGAGGTCTCGCGCCGTCTATTCGATACCTCTCGTGTCAGGCGGGCTGAGGCCGCTCAGAGAATCAGCATTGCTATCCAGCGTGGCAATGCTGCTAGTCTTCTTGGCACGTTGCCTCGGGATACCGATTTGGGACAAATATTTTATCTGTAAGTAGTTAGTTTCAACTGTTCTTTATAAATATTGTTAATTGTTGATATAAATATACGTTTAAATTTCTATAGAAAAATGATTAAATTTAACTACCATACTAATGTTACCGACCTCAAGACCCCTCTACGCCTTTGATTTTTACCTAGTTGTATGTAGGTGTACCCATAGCCTTTTAGGGCTTTTCTTTCGCTAAGGTTTAATATTAAACCGCAGGAGCCGGTGGCACCGATATCATAATTCGTAAACCAGCGATACTTAACTATACTCCAAACTATATAGTCCGTCGTCACCGTCGACCGGTGTCACGTCATTAGCGATATTCGACTTTAATGTACATAAACTTTTTTTTTTGTATTGTCCCTCGTAGCGTGAGTTCCGGGAACTTTAGCTACTTAAACGGTCAATGGCGAGACATAGGTCTCCAGCCAGGCACTTTAATGTACATAAACATTTTAACAATATTTTAAATACTTGTTCTGGAATTTTTGTGCCCATACCAAAACAGTATAGCTACTAAAATGCCATAATATTTTATGGATCTGTTTGTGACTTGTGATATTTGATACCTACCTAGGTCATGTTCTAGCTAGTTAAGGATCATATTCCGAGAAAAATATTATTTTACATTACTCTCCGTTCAGGCAAAATGTGGAAATGATCAATATAATATTCCAGATAATAAGAAAATCGTCTTATAGACATCAAAGTAAGTAACGAAAGACAGAAACCAGAAGAATATACAGGTCGTATTAAAATTCAATTCCGTACCTATGAAGGTACATATGTACGTATGTATGCCAAATCCCTTCGTTATGAAAAATATATTTTAACAATGTCTTATCTGATATGTTAATTAACTTTTAATCCTTCTAAGACTTAGAATAGTCTCGTAGACTTAGAATTAGCCTAGTGTACTGAAGCACTAGTCTAATATGGAATGTATAGATCAAATAACGGAGATTTTGTAGTAACGTACAAAAACGCAGAATGATCTTGCATGGCCTTAAAAGTGCTTTAATCAAAAGATATTTTTTTTTTGTGTTTGTATTATTTCCAAAATATTTGGTAATTTGATTGAAGGCAGATAAATAAAGATCCCAGATTAAGTTAGGAAGCCCAGATCAAAGGCCAATGATGAAGGTAAAATTTACTTTTTGCACTTTGAAATACGCGTCAAAACAATCACAAATCAAAGTTATGAAGAACAAAAAACGGCACAATGGTGGCGGCGTAGCAGTATATTTTTACACTCAATAAACATTTCAGCCGGTGTACTGCATATTATGAAACCAAGCCTTACCACGATACAGGAATGTATAAGGGACAGATATATAAGATATTTATAATTGCATCCCTTTCGCACACAACAATAATGATGACAACAACACATCATAGTACGGCGCCAAAAAACTGATGCGATTTATGAAAGATACTTTTTTATTCACTTGGTTTAGCGAAATATCCGATTTCGCTTCGCTCACTTGGTAAAAATAAAGCATAACTTTTAGGATCTATGTGTAAAATAAAAGTTTAGTGCGCGGAAAACTGACAGCTTTACGAAAAATTCAGACCCATTTGTACACACATTATTGTGACATATTATGTACAAAGGTTACGACACATTAAACGTTCAAAAGGTGCGTAAGCAAATATAATTTTATTACGCATAGGAAATAACTACTCGTACATCCGCAACCGATTATATGTATTGGGTATGTTTTGTATGAAAATTACTAGAATTGCAGACCTTTTACCATATACCAATTATGGTAACTACGGGTAGACTTAGCGGCTCGCATTATGGTAAGCGGTTATCTCAACCCTTGGTCGCTTGTAACACTAGGCATTACTCGCGTGTAGCCGAATCAGTATAAAGCTATTAACATCCTTCTTGAAGATCCCATAATGTTCCGTTGGGAAAACCTCAGCGGGGAGTTCATTACATAGCGTCCGCGGTAGAAAGCGCCTTTGAAAGCACACAATGCGAGACCTGTATGGATCCAATTTGTGGGGACGAAGCCCCAAGGTATGATTCACTCAACATTTGCGGATGCATATATATGTTGATTATATAGAAACCTATTTAAAATACTTCCTTCGTTATGTATGTGTAGTAACCATGTTCCCAAAGTTCTGTAAATTTCATTGATATTCGGTCTTTCAACTCTGAAATAAAACTTTTCATGCTGTTCTAAAACAAGGAATTTGCATTATTTACCCGCAACTGAAAATTTCTACTACCCTATAAAAGTTGCCCATGTGTGTGACACGACGAAATGTAATTCGGACTCCGTACGTTGCTACCCAGCGGTTATTTTTATCTAGTTTATCACTAACGAACATTTACATCTAAAAATATACATGTCATATATATTCAGAACGTCGAACTAAAGTGCCTACTTAAGTTTTATTTTATAATAGAGTCATGACTTATGCTGGTCTCAACTCGAGAAATCTAAATATCCTATACCGACTACATCAAAAGAGAGTGTAGTCTAAGCCTAGCCTAATCCCTTGGGGACCGTTGCGGGAAGGCGTAAAGACATCGGTGTAACATGACAATCAACCTTCTGAGAACAGAATAGTATAAAACATTCAACGGAAAGTTAAATATTTTTATTATTATATTTTATAATAATTATTTAAGTCTATCACATTTTATTCCACCATATGACATGATATATGGCGAGTCTATCACCATCTTTCATAACGACCATATTTTGGTTCTCAAATGCATACAGGTTTTCTCAATGGAAATGACGCACAATTTTGACTTTTAGGGTGACTTACACCACTCGCCAACACGGATCTAACGAAAAGTATAGTAAGGTGCATTAACTTTCCTTCATTATAATAGTGATCTTACGTATGAAGCATTCAGCAAATATAAAAACAAAGCTGTTATTAGATTATTATGAAAATAGGAGCGACAAGCTAGAACGGTGTCCTACAAACACGACTCATCCGCATTTTAATTTGCAGTCAAGCTGCCTCGTTTTACATTCGTAGCTATATCCCATAGTGTTTTTGTATAACTAGGGTAGCCCTCGTCTTTGTCTGTCTGCATACTATCTATTTCTCTAACTCTTAAAGTGATCGATGGCATAATTTATCTGTAAGTATGTCTATACCGTTAGATAGCCCTACATCTCGCATAAACATGAGTATCAATAGCATGAGCACAAGGTCGGTCGGAAGAAGACGGCTTTAACTTCACAATTGGATTCGATAGATGACGCCACAATCATGTTCCATATTTTTTTCCAATCGAAGCTGAGCGAGAATGCTAGTCAGTTTAATTAAATGCTAAGCAGTAAACTTACCTGAAACATGACATACAAATTGGTGAAATGAGAAAATATTTATAAGCGCTATTACAAAAAAACGATAATTTTTAACATAAACTACAAAAAAGTTCCTATTAAATAAAAACAAAAAAAAAACTGTTAGTAGAACTTGTTTTCTTGTAGAACGACACTTCATGTAATAGTTGGGTGTGATCAAATATTGCATAATGGAAAACTCAATTTCAAATACACAGACAAACAAATTTTATATGGTGAATGCACTCAGAAAAATATTACATGGTTCCCTTTTTAACTTTTAATGCTTGTATTGCCCAAGATATAAACGAAAAGTTAAAGTGTGTTCGACTTGTGTATAGCACTTTCGTTTAAGAAAACTATTACTTACGATCAAATATACGCGAATATAGAAGAATTTCTGTTATTCAATTCAGTTGAAATGCTAACAACGCTATGTATTATTAAAAGTCGAATTGCAAACTTCGGCAATCAGGGCGGAATTCGATCAAAGTTGGGACAGTCAGCTGCCGTTTCGCTCTTATAACTATTATGGAATCTTAAAAAGCTTTTTCACTAATCCATTTTTCATTGTATTATAGAGAAAAACTTTTTTAGGCCGCTCATTGAGATCTTTTAAATAAGAGTCGTCTACAGCCTTTCGCTAATTACTACCCTCCTGCTAATTTTGTTCCATCCGCGGCTGTTAAATGACGCTAAGCCTTTGTTATAGCTGTATTATCTTAAACATTGTTTACCGGACCAAGTCCAAATTATACATACAAAACACCTTACAAAAGGGAATAGGATTCTTGCACAATACACACCATATTGCAAGCGTTCATAGGCGGCAGTAACCACTTAAAATTAGGCGGGCCGCATGCTTATTTGCAACTTTAGCAGAATAGTTATTTTGAATGTATGCGTAATATCCTCACGCCTTCCCACTAGGATCAACGAGGGGTAGGCAGAGGTGTATAGGTAATACCCATACACCTCTAAATGTATGCGTATGTAGGAATTTACTAAGCTGATAATAAACTAATAATAAACTGTATTTTCCCATTTATATTATTATTCAGGATTGAGAGCTACGGTCTCCAAAACGATAAAAGATTCGCAAAGCAACTGGCGTGAACGAGAGTGCGATTGTGACGATGAAAAAAACCAGGCTACGTCGTTTCTAAACATAAAAATGTATGATATGCAATGTGGATAAGGAAGAAGAGGAAGAGAACCACGCTCCAACAAGGAACCAAATCGACCGAACTCTCCAAGGTTTCACGGCTAAGTTCAGCGTTTCATAAATAATAAATAAGTCTATATCACTGGCATTCTCCTCTCTCTCCATAACAGCTCTATAAACCAGTACCCCAACTACCTATAAACTAAAACCTATTTTATTATAACAAGTCAGCCAAAGGACTCGTCAAGCCGAGACCAATCGTGATTCGTGTCCTGTTCTCTTAAAATAGATACCAGTAATTGCGCTGTTTATTTGTATACCGAGCTGTTTATATTTACTGTCATGATTGGCAGATTTATCTTGAAAGCAATTTCATTTTATTTCCATTGGAAATCCATACATTTCAAAATGAAAATCAAATTTACCTGAATTATAACGGGGAAATTTACAACACGAAGTCTCTCATTCAGAAAACATAAAGATACATTCATAATTTGGCACATAAACTTTGGTAACTTTGAGGTAACAACGAACAGTATGAAATAGCTCCTCCCGAGGCTAAAGTAATTTATAGACGTGAGCGTCGAATGTCGAGATAAATTGCCTTTTCTTCTCGCCCTTGAACTTCAGCTTCTCATAATGAGGACACTGTTGGTTGACAATATTTTGTAGGTACACATGATGATTAATGCTTTCCAAACGAACCTGTATTTACAGCAAATCAGCTGCACAATAAAAGGGTAAGTTAGACAAATTACCGGCCGTTGCCATTTCAAGCCAGTTACAAACGTTGAAATAATTAATGATACTTTGTCGGTTAAATTATTCAAATTATACAAAGGCAGGCAATTCCCGCAAACAAACCTATTTATTGGTACTAGTGTCCGCACATGGACTAAAATTCGACCATAATGATTATTAGAAATATACATTTATTTTAGTTAGTGTTACAAATTTTTTTTAAACCCCTTTCACACCCGTCAAACCCCTTTCGGGGACCCGTTTGGGAAGCCCCTAGAATATATTATTAAAAAAAGGTCAAATGTGTACCCCGTTCTTAACAATAAATAATATATTTTCTGAACTTAAGTACAGTAATTTGTCACACTATGAGCTTTATGATTGAGGAAAACTTGACAAAAGCTGCGTACGTCTGATAAGCTATTCAAAGATAATCGATGTGCGGAGGCAGACTCGCCATATGTCACGTTGGCCCTAGATCTTCGACGAGATAAAAGTAATTAAGATAGAAATTAATAGTAAGTTATTTGGTATATTAGTGACGGTGAAGGAAAACCGTCTAGCCCTGCGTATCCTTGTGGGAAGGCGTGAGGATATATTATTATTACTTACAAACATGTCATCACGCCGAGTCCTTCACAGGGTAGGTTAAAAAAGTACTATAGACGTTAAAAAAATGTAAAAAAAATTTACGAAATCTTATTTGAATAACGAAATTAATCACAGCCAAGATGTCAGAGCGAAAACAATTCGTTTAGTCAGCGTAACAAATAGGCACCACTCCCAAACACCCCCTAGACGAATTAACCGAAATTACACTATTATTACTTCTTTCTCCGCACTGAACACATGATTGATGATGTTATTAATAAAACATGATGAACAGCCGTGGTGCCCGAGTGGTTTGAGTAGTTGCCTGCAACACAAAGATTGCCAGTTCGAATCCCGATTGTACCAATGAGTTTTTCTCAACTTAAGTATGAAGAGACTGATGAATGTGGACGAAACGAATGAGGTAAGTATGTAAGCCTAGAGAGAACTGGCGCTCTATACTCTATGCCTACCCCGTTAGGGATTCGGGCGTGATGATGTATATGAAGTACAGTGATTAGTCACACAAGGAGCTTTACGGTGAAGGAAAATATCGAGAGGAAACCTGCATATGTTTAATCAGAAACTCAACCTGTATAACACCTCTGCCCACCTCTGTGGGAAGGCGGGAGAATATATTTAGATATTATTACAACGTGATGGAAACAAGCCCTCTATATTTAATTTAAGTGTTTTACTCGATCCGTCGTTTGTGAACTCTACAAGCTCACTAAGCTATATTGCAGCTTGAGATCGTAGCTTGGTCAATTTTAAAATTAATTAACTTTATAAACCTAACCAGTATTCTCTGAGGGAAACTGTCACACATTTTTTTTAAATAATATATTAACTCGCAGAACACAGCATACCCTATCAAACGCATCATCCTAGAAAAGGTTCAGATTTTTATATATATAATCTATTTGATTCTGAGTGAGGAATTTTCGGTTAAAAATAGATATTATTCAACAAAAGCAATAGCAAAATATTGCAAAAATTACACTGTTTCTAGGTAGTGTCGTGTTTTCAATTATATTTGAGCCGTTTCATGTCAAATTCTGGAAATATTACTCATTGCAGGAACACAGCATTACCCAGAAGCAATGCCTCCTGCCTTAGACTAACGGTCAGGTAGCCTAACCCAGTCCGCCAAAGCTAATCTTGAACTCAATATCTTACTGTGCCCTATTTCTTAAACCTTATCCCAAACTAAGAAATTTTTGTACTTTAGGCACGAGAAAACAATACACATACGAGTATATATAGATGTATTCATATCATAAAGAAGAACGAAAACCCGAGTTTTTTTTTTTTTTTTTTTTTTTTTTTTGTATTGTCTCTCGTAGCGTGAGTTCCGGGAACTTTTGCTACTTAACCGGTCAATGGCGAGACCTAGGCCTCCAGCCAGGCACTTTATTTTTAAGCAACACAGCTAAGGGCTCCCCCTGTGGGGTACGAACCTCGGCTTAGGGCGTTGCTGGATCGCGAGCAAGGGAGCTGGGCTGGACTAGTAATTTTATTTAAATATTGTTTGGGGGCGGGATTTGCGCGTCTGGCTCGGCGCGGGCCGGCGTTTGCGGCGGAGGTCGGGGGGAAACATTACGGCTTATTCGCGTCGAGCCTCGCCGGCGAGGACGGAACAGTGGTCGGTTGTGTGTAGTGTTGGTATGTTTTTGTCGGGCGACCTGGAGGACCGTTATGTCGTCATCCGGTTCGATGACGGCATGTCTTGGACGCCTTATTTTCGAGATAAGGGAAGGAGTGTATCGGGCGGCCGATACGACGAGGGGGTTGGGGTGATTTACAGCAGAATCGAAATGACGATTGGACAGTTTTTTCAAAAACTGTTTTATAGTGGGGACTTTGAGGTCAACGTGGAGTTGACTATTACGCATGTACCACGGGGCACCTGTGGCTCTCCGGAGAAACCGGCTTTGGAGCACTTGCAGGGGGTTAAGTGTTGACTTGCTAGTGTGTGCGAACACTACACCCGCATATGTCATGATTGGTCGAATGCACGTCGTGTAAATCCTCACCTTGGATTTCAATGAGAGTTTACTTCGTACATTCAACATGCTGTGAAGTCTACCGAGCGCGAAGGCGGCTCGCGCGCGTACCGCCTTTACGTGGTGACGGAAAGAAAGGCGTTGATCGAGGATCACACCCAGGTATTTGGCTTTTTCTTCCCATGGAATGGGTTTGCCGAAGAGGGTGATGGGGGCTACCCGTGGGCGTTCGAGGCCTTTCCAGAATAGAATGGCTGCGCTTTTGGTAGGGTTCACTTCAATTCTCCACTTCCGGAACCACCGCCCTAGGGCTGTGACTGCGGATTGGAGGTTGTCGTGAATTCCCTCGGGAGTTCTACCCTTGTAGTAGATGGCCGTATCATCGGCGAATAGAGCGCTTTTAACTCGTCTATGGAGGGGAATGTCGCTAGTATAAAGCGTGAATAGGAGTGGCGAGAGCACTGAGCCTTGCGGGACTCCTGCTCGTATGGGATGGGGGGAAGAGAGTGTGCCCTCGACTCTGTAGCGGAAGGAGCGGTTCGACAAAAAGTCCCGTACTATGCGTACTAGACGGTCCGGCACGCCCAACTGGTACAGCTTGTATATTAAGCCGTTGTGCCAGACCTTGTCGAATGCCTTCGCCACGTCGAAGAGGAGCATACCCGTGGTATAACCGAGTTGAAAGCCGCTACTGACGTCTTCCACTATACGGTGGACTTGTTGGATACAGGAGTGTTTGGTTCGAAAACCGAACTGCTGGTCAGGTATGACTTTCTTAGAGTCTGCAAAACTCTTTAGTCTATTGTAGATAAGTCTCTCGTAAATCTTGCCAAGGACATTGAGGAGACTAATAGGGCGATAACTGGAGGCTTCGGTCTTGGGTTTCCCTGGCTTGGGAATACCTATGACTGTTGCACTTTTCCAGGATTGGGGGAAAAAGTTGTTGCTCAGTGCGGCATTGAAGATGGCAGTGAGCAAAACTATGAGATAAGGTGAGAAGAGTTTGATAACTCTATTAGCGATCCCGTCGGGACCTGGGGCTTTCCTGGGGTGGAGATCCTTGATCACTTTCCGGACTTCGTCGACCGTGATTGGGGCGATGGGGTGGTCTGGGTCTTCGGAGGGTGGGAGAGATAGTTTGCTTTCGACCTCGGCATCCACCTTATCGAGATGGCGCGGATCTACCGGCAAGGTGCTGGGCGTAAATTGAGCCTCGAGACTGTCGGCCAGGCACTCGGACTTCTCGTCGTCGTCAAAGGCGGGCCCTTGATTTGGACGAGAGAGTGGAGGCATGGACGAGATTTTGTCTGATTTAAGTTTTCGTTGGAGATGCCAAAAGGCCAAGTGACTCGGTTCAAGTTCCCCTAGGAACTTGTTCCAGCGAGCGTCTCGCAGGTCTTTCATGCGGTATCTCAGCTTGCGCTGGAGTGACCTCAGAAAGGTGCGGTTCGCTTCAGTCGGGTGAGCTCTATGCGCTCGGAGGGCGGCGTTCTTTTCCGTCACCAGTTCACGCACGTCGTCGGGAAGTTTCCAGCGATGGTCTTCCATCACCGGAACTTGTCGAGAACAGGCGTCCACGGCTGACTGTACGTGAGCTGTGAGGGAATCGACCGCCTTTTGAGTGTCGGCTGCCGACTCTATGAGGGGCGGGATACTATCTAAGTGAACAGATGAAGAGGACTTGAGGAGTTCCTCCAGTTTTCTCCAGTCTGTTATCTTTTTCTGAGGTGGGGACTGACCTGAGTCCGGGGGGCCTAGTCGGGGGGAGAGCGCTAAGGTCACAGGTCGGTGGTCGGAATCTAACTCGTCGTGTGACCTCAACGAGTGCAAACGGAGGTTTACATTCTTGAGGATCGCAATGTCTAGTACGTCCGGTCGGTGGTTGATATTCTCGGGATAGTGGGTGGGGTGCATAGGCGCAATGACGTCGAATTGGAGGAGCCCGCTGAGGTCCTCCAATTGGCGTCCTCTGTTATTTCGTGAGTGGCTGTTCCAAGCATCGCTCTTGGCATTCAGGTCACCCGCGATAATAACTGAGCTACTGAGATTGATGAGAGCTTTGATATCAGCTTTGATATCGGCCGTCGAGTTAACAGGGGAACAGTATGCAGAGACTATCGTGATCGGCTGATGGCCGGTCATTCCTAATCGACAGATCGAGGTCTCTATGTGGGAGAGGGTTGGTGGTTGGATTGGGATACAGTGCAGGGACCTCTTGTAATAGATCAAAGTACCGCCGAGGGCGGATCGAGATCTATCATTGCGAACTACGCAGTAGTTTGCAATTCTAGGGTCTCGGTGTGATGGTTTTAGGAAGGTTTCCTGCACTAAGAAAACGTCGATATTATTGTCGCGGAGGAACGCGGCGATCTCTTCCTTTTGGCTGTGAATGCCGTTGGCATTAAAGTAGCCAATTGAAAGCGATCGGGGTTTGATTCTGCTGTTTACGTTTGAGTCCATTATTGGTTGGACGAGAAGGTAGCCAGGGACTCTGATACATCGGCGTAGTCGCCGAGCACCTTGAGGAGGGCCAGAGGGTCCTTTCGGACGGCCCTGAGGCTTCGCGCCATCTCGTTAACCCTTGTGAGGTTGACGGTGGAGAAAAGGTCCGCCAGGAATGCCATGTTGGCGGAGGTTTCGGAAGGGGAGGAAGTGGGCTGGACCACCTGGGGTCTGCGCGGGGGAGTAGCAGCCTGGGGCTGTTGGGGTTTGGCGGTGGAGAGCGACGGCAGAGGTGTAATCTGCGGGCTCGGGGCCGCTGAGGGGACAGGTGGGGACGCTTGTGGGAGGGGTGGAAAGTCCCTCGGAGGGAGGACCCTCCACGGGGAAGGTCGAGGTGGGGCGGGTTGCGCGGGGGGGGCGTTACGCCATTCGCGGGCCGCTGCCCTCTTTACCACGACTGGTCTGGGTTTGGGGGCTTTAGGGCAGCCCCTGTAATTGGCCGGGTGGCCTTCCTGGCGGCATAGCACGCAGCTCGGAGGCGAGTCGGCGAGAGTGCGGTCCTTAGGGCGAGAGCAATCGCTCGTCCCATGATCACCCAGGCACTTGACGCACCTGGGTTTTGCGTTACAGTTACGCGATGCATGACCGTATAGTTGGCAGTTGTGACACTGCCCTATAGGGCCACCCTTGTGGGGGGTTTCAACCCTTATGCCAGACAGGTGGCATATGGTTTTTATTTTGAAGACGGCTTTACCGTCGGCGGAGTTCTCGCAGATGGCGAGGACCATGTTAAATGCCTCTCCGGCATTTTGTCGGTGCATGCGGTGCACTTCCTTCACTGCGACATTCTGAGCCTTGAGGTCTTCTTTGATCGACTCTGTGTCGATTTCGCAAGGGACGCCGCGGATGACGACCCGGAGTAATCGGTCCTCCGGCAGATCATAAGTGTGGTATTCCACACTTCTGGCCTGCAGGAGCTTCGTGAAGGCTCGGAACTCGGTCGAGTTTGGGAGATGCACCTTAATGCCTTCGGCTGTGGCAGTAGCGCGAGTGAAATTTATGCGGTTGGTTTGGCACCAACCGGAGATTTCCGTCCACTTGGCCTTTGTGTGGACGAAAATAGGGGGACACGAGCGCTCCTTCGTCGAGGAGGGCCGCGTGGGTCGCGGGACGGGGGAAAGCCGGCTAGCCTGAGTGGCTTCGGCTTCCGGAGAGGCGTGGGGGGCGGGAGAGGGGGGTGCTGGGGAGGGGGCTACCGTGGAGGACTGTGCGGAGGGCACGGGCACGGTCTTGGGGGCTTTAGTGGGGGGAGAAGGTGAGGTTGAAGCCTCCTTCTTTTTTTGCGCGTCTGGCGCGCTTCTTGGAGCCCGTGACGGGCGTAAATTCGTCCGAGGAGCCCTCGGACGACTCGGATTGTAATGACTCCATTTCGGAGTCCACAATGACAGATTCGGGGGACAAGGGGGAGTCTTGAGACTTATTGGCCTCGTTAGTGACGGCTATGATTGCGCTCTTGTCCAGCGCTGCAGTCGCCTCGGCAGTAGGGGTACCCGCGTTTATATCGCGGGTGTACTCGATATATTGACGTCGGAGGGTGGGCACGGCGTCTAAGAGCCGCGCGAGAAAAGCCAGTGAGGCTTGGGGGTCAACACATGTGGACATGGTGGATGCAGACGTGGGAGGGCAAGGCGGTAAGGGAAACGTGTTTCGGGGCGCGGTCGCCCAGGGGAAGAAACACGTAAAGAAACCCCTGGTGACTTAAACGTTAGGGACCCGATCCCCGGGGGGTTGACCCGGGGGTGTGTACTGAACCCTCCCTGTCGGGTGTAGACAGGGAGGTGAGTGTGCCTACGGTGTGAGCCCTAAGCTTGTATTCCCGCTGCCAGTCTTATTGTGCAGCGGGTCCCTGACAGTTCCGGTGTAGAGAGCACTAGTCCGTGGACAGTGCCCAAACTAACACCGGAGGGTAGGAGGTAAGGGATAGGTAGGGTGGGTGGTGGGTGATAACCAGGCGCGACTAGGGTAGACCCCAAGGCCGGTGAACCTGGTCCCGTCCGTTTGTAGCCTTACCCTGAAGGGGCAAGGCTAAGAGCGCAACGGGGCAGCGCCCCACTCGGTTTCGTTGGCACCGTTTGGTTTCCACCGAGTGACCACGAAACTGTGGATTTTCCCAGAAGGGGACAAATATTATTGTCGAGAAACAAGAATTGTGATTGTTGTTGCCTTGAAAAAGGCGACCAACAATCACCACGTGCGGTGCGTAGCGGCTAGCTAACTCGTGGCGATTTGCGTAGCGGCGGGTGTGGCTTCTGCCGGTCGTAACGGGCGCAGAGCGCGGGAGCGGTGGGAGCACACGTCTGCTCGGTACGGCGGCCGGAGCGAGAATCACGAAAACCCGAGACGAAGGCATAGATATTTACCCTGAGCAGGAATCAAACCCGAACAATCGAGACTCAAATCCCACAATCAGAAGCCCTGAACACTAGGCTAGCTAGCCGTTGAAAGTCTGACCTTAATAACTCTCTATGTAAATTTTTCGCGCAAGACTAGTGTTCTGATGATTGCATACATAACTACCTACTGAGTAGTTGCCAAACAAACAAGATCGTTAGTGATTTGGCTTGATACCTCCGTTAAGCCAAATAACACTATTAAAGCACAAATTTTCTCTCGTACCTGCGCATTGACTCGTTGAATCAAATGATCGAACTTATTGCATAACATAAAAATTTATATAATTTCGGTAATGTGCTTTGTAAGTATCGTACTTACTTTCTAGAAAATATCTCGAATTCTAGAGCTTGATATTAAATGCAGCGTGAGATTCGCATCACGTTCGTTGATATGTCATTGCGTATGCCAACATCGCCAAACAATCGGTTCGTGTTATATTACTGTTACATGCGAACCAATACACTCCAATAGGTGGCTGTGGTGATTACATTATTCTTACATTTATTATGAAAAAATAATTTGTGGAACGCAGGTGTTACATTGACTGACCGTTGAAGAATTAACAGTTAATACCGGAAACAAAAAATGCTTGGGCTTACAATTGATTAATATGTAGAATTGAATGATTTATTTATGGCCAAAAGAATATTGTATATTATCTACTCAGCTTAGTATTATACTTTCTTCATTTTGATCAAAGTAGAGCATGATATTAAATATCGAAGACCATAATAAGGGCTATGCTCCAAGTATTGCAAGCGTCTATAGGCGAGGCCGCTTACCAGCCGTATGTTCGAAATAATCTCTCATTTTCCTAAGTATCGTAGCCCAGACACATTAAACACAACTTAGAAGAAATGAAAAGCATTTACTGTAAAGGCAATGACAAAAGTCTAGGGATCATCGCAAGATTTCAAAATGAATGGATTTGAAATTCAATTGTCTACCATAGCAGGGGCAACAAAAGAATTTGCGCATGTAATTACCGACTATGAACGGCCAAAAGAACGGAATGATGTCTGAAAAGTTCCAACTTTCGTCCCTCTTAGTGTTAATATCTTAGCTCACATTCAATTTTCACTTTCGTCCTGTTCATCGCGATGGTCATTCTCAAAATGTGAGATAAGTCGAATTAAAGTTATTCTCTACTTGTAAAAAAAATATTTTTCCACACTTGCGCACTGTCGAATTTGTCTTTCGGACCAAAGGTATAAGTTTATTGAAAATTAAAATTTTGAAGCCAAAGCACGCTATTGTCTTTTAAAGAGATTTTTTGTATTATTTCTTTAACACTTTTTTGGGCCCGATATATACAAATATAAATTGTCTTCTGTCTAGACTTTAAGCATTACTTCACGATTAGTATAAACACTAAAGTTTTGTTTAAAGATTCAAAAGTTCAATCAGCGTCTGTTCGTCAGATCTCCGTCGCCAACAAACTTTGTATCACTAATCACATGCTGGTTCGGCAAAAGTCCCCGAATGTATGCACCGACATGTTGAGCTTATCTCTATTAGTTTGGACTTATTTCTACAGCATTCGTCTACAACAATTATTTTCTTGTACATTTACCCAAAATTCCTTATCACCGCCATGTATACGACTAATTCAATATTATCTCTTTGCTCAAAAGATGAACACAATAAATCAGTCCACTTATAGGATATTTGGGACAAATATTTTACCGAATCCCAACGCAGGGGCTTCGGGTTCAACGTTTACAGCCTTCATTTTCCCAAATCCTTTATTTACATAGCAGTTAGTGATTCATGAATAATTCATGAGAATATTAAATAAGTAGGTGCGTTATTTTAATTCGGTGGAGCCTAAATTTATTTCTACCGAGGGTCCAATAATTCGCAAAGAAAATTGTCGCGTAAAATAATACCTTAAGGTAAGTATTTTACCTTCAGGCTTTCCTACAGTAAATAAATCCCTCATTTCGCTGGAGAGACGGTGCCAATACACAGGTCTTTGATTTTCTTTTCAAACCTATGCAAGTAGCCTCACAGTGCTTATGTTCACCGCAAAACTCGCATTATGAATCCCTATAATATAAGTAAAGGAAAAATCATTTTTACGAACCACCGGGGGTTAAAACTGCAATTTTGTCTTGATATATGACTCATTAAACCTCTCAGCCGCCACCGCGTTTTTTATTTATAGTGAATCAAATAAAGGCTAATAACATTTGTCATTTTTAGTATAACTAGTATAGATAGTGCCATCCACGAAGACGCACACCACTATTCTTCCTTAAGAAAGTGTGCAACCTTCCACTAATGTTCAAATATTATCAGTACACACTGATTACCCATGAGTGCACACGCAATTAATAGACTCTGGTCATATACCCCGCATTACGCGACCCACTCGACTACAAATTGGTGGGGCTCGTCTTCGTGGATGGCACTATCTGTACTTTTCTCTACAAATAGTGTCTCAGAAAATAGATCAGTCTTCTAGAAGTTGTTGAATGTTGTGAATATATTCTCATGAAAATTCAGTAAAAAAAATAGCTCCAAAAATTTATAATGACAACTTCTCATCTCGTCTTTTTTCAGAAACTTTTAATAACATAAGAACAATGACCTAGATAGAATCTACATGTATACAAATTACTTTATCGATACAGCAATTTTTATGTGAATATAAGTTACATAAAAGTATGTTGTTATAATTTTTTAATTTGCTTCTTTTCATTGTACCCTATCACATATTTCAGAAACTGTCCAACTTCTGATGCATCCTGTATAATATAAGTGTAGATAAGGCTTATTCACTTATTAATTCTCAAAGTGTAAAAACTTGAACGGTGAAGAAAAAATATAACACTTCGAACCGTTTTAATTCAACAGAGTGGGTCGGGTCGCATCACAAGCTTAGTTAGCAATAAGATTCAGGCGTCATAACCACGCCGCGTGTGGTGTCTGCGAAGTTGCATCTCGAGCGCTTGTTTTATCCAATATTCTTAGTAATAAAAAATCTGCTACAAAAGAGACGTGTCTAGTAAGCCACAATTTTTCTATTAAACTTTTTGTTTCAGATAACTATTAAAAACCTTGCGAGTGTGAACATGTGAGCGAACCTCTGATGTGAAATAAAAATGAGACCGAAAACGGATAACTACAATGACTCTACGGCGGAGTGACAGCTTGCCAACTCGAATCCGGGTGGCTATCCCTGTAGATGTCGAATGTGCCCAGCCTGCCCCAAAGAACACACCTGATTCCAGCACCGCTCCTAATTTCACCGATACGCCTAACCGCGAGGAAATCATCGCAACTTGGAAATCCCTTAACACAGACTTAAAAAACATAAGAAATGGATTCACCACGAATAATGGCGCAGCAGATCGAAGCCGGGATAAGAAGCAGACCATTACGCACAATTTTGGACCTGCATCCACATACAATAATAGACAGAAAAAGAACCCCTATGAGAATCGGCGGGTTGCAATCAGCTCACACGAGCCCGATCGGTGCTCATCTGTACCACTGGATACCGGCCAAGTTGGCTCCACAGAGCGCAGGACGCGCCGAAGATCTTTATGGCGACGCCTGCTCTCTTGGAGGAGTCCTGACTGTGATTGCTATGAACGATACACGCCAAAGTTTCCTCAAACTCCGAGACTTCGTACGGATGAGTTGTTGTGCACATGTGGTGCTAGTGCTAATCGTGTTAAGCCCCCGAAGAAGTGCAATAAGTACGCAGAGCGAGGCCGCTCTAAAAGTGTAGGATATGAAGCTGCACGCGAAGTGGCTCAATTCCGCCGGTTAGTGTCGTGTATCACGTTATCATGTAATGCAAGCATTGTGAGGAAATATCTACTAATGTGTCGTTAGTAGGTAATTCCTTGTGGTAGCATATTGTGTATGTGTGCGGTGTGTCAGGTGTGCGAGTGCAGGCGCTACGGTGGGCGCGGAGACTGCGGCGGCTCTGCGCGCGCGGGCCGCACTCACGCTCGCTCGCCGGTACTACCCCGAGGGAGGCTGGGGGTGGACCATCACGGTGGTGGGAACCATTGTGCAAGTGCTCTCGCATGGGCTCCAGCTCGGCGGGGGGACTGGGGCTATAGCTTGCACAGCCGCTGTCAAATATCGGGTTTCGCCGTTGTACACGCACGGTAAGTTAAAACACAAATACTATATAGGCTTTACATATTACAAAAAACTCAAAATGCATAATATAATTTTTTTTATATGAACCGATAGATATATACTATATTTTGTATAGTATATAGATTATATATAATTTACAACAAAAATAATAAGTGACCCAAAATGACGAGAAGTTATTTAGTATGGTATTCGAATATGAAATTCGTTCGTTGTTAACGTAATATGTATAACGGTATTTCTATGCCAGTATGTTGGCAGCATGATCAATCCATCAAGATAGCCCAACATTCAAAAAGTTCTCTATCTATCAATCCGGCCGGTTCTTGTTTGCAAGAGTAGCTTGATATACGTTTGATTAAGACGTAAGGTACGTCATTAACTGACGGACAATTTTCTCACAATGATCTTGCCCAAAGCAGAAAAACAAAAACATTAGTTAATGGTACCAACCTTTTGTTGCTTTTGCTCGCTATAAAATTATAGTAAATATTTTACTTTAAATAATCGCGCTAGTTGAAAAATCTTTCCAAATATTCATAAAACCAATGTAATATCTACTGCTTTTCAAAAACTTTGCCGGCTTGACCCTCATTTTGTTGGCAACTACCTAGGAATTTTTCAATCCCATTATGAGGTTTTGCACGGCATCATCGCTAAATTATGAGCGTTTTTGATTCGATTGTTACGATAAATTATTTCACTAAAATTTACAATTCACGGGTTATAAAGGCACAACACAAGGGTCCATGCAAAGCGATCACTTAGTGCCATATTATTTGTCAGATCACACTTGCAGCCAAAAGCAAACAACAAAGAACAAAGCTAAAGGTCTAGTTTTATCGCTCCTTTGCTGAGGTAAACATTTTAAAACTTTGTTGTTTTAGTATTGTTATTGCTTATATTGTTATGGAGCTGCCATTTTACTTGTACCAAAACAAGTTTACTTTAAAAATAAATTAGTTCTTTTCAATATAAAATAATCTGAAACTTGAATAAGGCCGTAATCTGCCCACGAGTGACTTTGGCACTTCAATCAAACACAATAAAATTCCAAATGCCATAAGAATTTACCTACTTATAAAGATGTTTACGTAATCACTCACCAGATGGCGTTAGTGTTATTTTTAGACGGAATTTTTATATATTTATAATCAAGTTTTTCTTTTAGTATTTTTAACTAGCAGCAAAATTGACAATTATTGCGGATATAGTATGGTATTCTTAATTACAAAATTCCATATTTTATAATTCTTCTTCTTTATAATTTATCCTTCGTTTTTACACATGCTATTAAAATATAAGGTAGGAAGTAGAAAATATCCTTAAATAAATTAGAGTCTCACGCTCGTTACTAAACGCAGAATTCAATCACTTATCTAGTCAGAAGACTTCCCTCTAACAGTTGTGAGCTAAATTGTAACACGTTTAGCGCCCGCAGCTCATTGCTCCACTGAGTGCCTCTGACAGCCCTTTGGAGAATTACGTTTTAGGTTTCTACCAAAATACCTCTTGAAGGGCTCCTCGCAAGAGCCCTTCCAGTTGTTTGAGTGATTTTACTATGTGTGAGCATATGCTTCTTATGTTAAAACACTAGTATTAGGGTTACTAGTACTAGGTAATAATTTGAGCTCGCAGAAGGAAATGCCCTTAACATTTGTAGTGTAAGCAAAGAAACTCTACTGAATTTAATTTTTGTTAATGCGGGTTTCCTTTAGGATATAACTAACTACTATCAGGTAGATACTAAGCTCCTTTGCCAACATTAATTAAGGTTAGGTAAATATGTCTCACATAAAGGCTGAAAATAACAGTACACTCTGAATGTAGGTATCCCCGTTTCAATACAATATATCATACAAATTGCCTATAACCTAAACCCAAATACGGAAACAAGTGTTCTAAAGTTTTATGGTCAAACTTAGCACATAACATTATTTTTATGAACTCTTGAAGCATGAAGTAACACTATACTAACTCCGTGACAGCTATTGGCAAATAAAGTTTGTCAGTACCAGTTATGCCCCGACACGGAGGTGTCATCCGCGTTTAATTTGATAATTCATATATATTATATTAACATATTTACTCTTTACAATATTAGTGTAGATTAACAGCCATTGGTTAATCATTCTATTCTTATTTATATAAAACATGAAAAAAAAAAGACGACCGTCTGGTCTAGTGGTTAGAGCTCCTGACTGCGAAACTTGAGGTCGCGGGTTCGAATCCCGCTGAGGGCAGATATTTGTGTGATGAACACGAGTATTTGTACCTTAGTCTTGGATGTCCTATGTATTTATGTATATACATATACATACATATCATCACGCCAAGTCCCTAACGGGGTAGGCAGAGAGTATAGAGCGCCAGTTCTCTCTGGACTTACATACCTCTTTCGCTTCGTCCACATTAATCAGTCTCTTCATACATGCTCGTCGGTTTCGAGTACTCTTAACGTTCCCGTCCTTGAGAGTCCGATCTGTTTGATCCAGGTATGTAGTTGGAACGTGGCCTTCCTCTGCCTCTTCTTGCACACACTTTTGCTTTGTATATCTGTTTCGTCAATCTTTCTTCACTCATCCTTTCTATGTGTCCAAACCAACGTAACATGCCTTTCTTCATCTTTACAATCACGCCCTCATTCACGCCAGTTGATTTGCGAATCTCTTCATTGCGGATTCGATCTAATATCGTTACGCCGCACATTTTTCGAAGAGATCGCATCTCGACTGCATTCAAGCTATTTTCATACTTCCTCTGACATACCCAGGATTCGCTGCCATACAATAAGGTAGGTACCAATATCGCGTTGTGGACAGCAACTCGAGCATTCTTGCTCAGACTTTTACTGCCCATCAACGCCGACATGGCTCCATTCACCTTATTTCCGGCAGTTATCCTTCTTTCAATATCTTTTTCATACTTTCCATCTCGTGTGAACATGCTTCCAAGATATACAAATTCATTCACTTGCTCTAGAATTTGCCCATTTACCGATATTGCACACTCGGTCACTTGTTCATCTCTTTCGAATACCAGAACCTTAGTCTTGCCAGCGTTTAGGCGCAGCCCCTTCTTTTCACATTCTTCTTTCATTATGGTAACTAGTGACTGCAGTTCGCCCTTTGATGACGCCAGTAAAACCGCGTCATCGGCGTATAGTAGGCAGTTGACCACTAAGTTTCCCATTTTCACTCCACATCCGTTCGTTCTTAGTGCTCTCAGACAGTTATCTAGATATATAATGAACAGCCAGGCAGACATGATACACCCTTGTTTGACCCCCGACTTCACATCAAACCAGGGTGACATCTCACCGTTAACCCTAACGCACGCCTCGCTATCACTATAGAGTGATTTCACGGCATGCAGTAGGGAACTGCTCACTCCATATCCAGGCAACACGTCCCAGAGTTCCTTTCGTACGACTCTATCAAATGCCTTCTCTAAGTCGACGAAAGCGCAGAAAACCCTTTGGTTAATATCCAAAAACTTTTCCGCGATTCCGCGAAGCGAGAAGGTTATATATATAAGTAAATATATCGTTGACTAGTTACCATAACACAAGCTTTGCTTAATTTGGGACTAGGTCAATTTGTGTGGAATTGTCCCAGGTATTTATTTATTTATTATTATTAAACAAAACAGGTTCTCCAAAAAAAATTTAAGGAAGTATGATAATACTTCGGGAGATAATACAAACTGACTAATTGAATATCACTTGCCAGGCACAGACAGAAATGCTCCAAAGTAATGTAGGAAATACAAACCCCAGTAGAACATAATAATGGATGTATATTATTTACACCTTTACTTTTATGTGGGTTACAAGGATGAATAATAAAGACGCGTTGGTATTGCTACCGCACGACAACTTGAATTTTACGTTCTTACGAAGCAGGTGTGGCTAGCAAATGTTTATATACGTTCGGGCCACTAAGTCTCTTGAAACTGTGACTCAAACAATATATTATTCCTATACATATAGCCGAGGTGGCTGAATGATTGATGATGATTGAAGTAGTCCCCTGCAACACAAATAGTGCACGTTCGCATTACTTACTGCACCAGTGAGTTTTTCTGAACTCAAGTAAAGTAATTTATCACACCACGAGTTCATCGGTGCAATAATATATTGTGAGGAATCCTGCATAAGTGCGAGAGGAAATTCAAAGACGTACATACGTATAACAAGTGTTTGAGAAACGGCGACTACGCAGCATCTAAACTTTGCACCTAAATATAGATATTTCCGGTGAAATGAGGGTGTTGGTAATCATACATATATACTCGAATATATAGTGCTATCTCAACCTATAAGCTCATATCAACATCAAAGTGTATAAATCAAAATACCAATAACGAAACATTAGCATGTCTGTGTGTATTGTACTACGTGACGTGGTTATTCTTACAAAGCTTTATTGAGAAACGTGTGCTCGCAGCGAACTCGCTCGTTGCCAAAAGATTAAGGCACGCAACTGTAAATAGGCAAGTATTTAGTTCTAGGATTCCATCACGCGCCTTGGATAGGCGTTCGCCTCAAGGGCAGATTATTTTTGTACGACATAGGCATAACAAGCATAGGGCCCGCACGACGAACCTTTGCGCATGGAACACCAAAGACTATCCATCGGGCATTCTTTATGAGCCTCATTTCTATCAAAATGTTGTCAAAAAACTGAGAGATATTTTGTCGAGGATAAGCTTAACACTTCCTTGTATTGAGCCGTGGTGGCCGAGTGGTTCGAGCAGTTGCTTGCGACGCAAAGGTCGCAAGTTCGAATCCCGACTGTACCAATGAGTTTTTCTGAACTTAAGTACAATGATTAGTCACACCACGAGCTTTACGGTGAAGGAAAACATCGAGAGGAAACCTGCATACGTCTGAGAAGAAATTCAAAGGCGTATATACATACGCCTTTGAATTCGTGCTCGAGTAACGGCGATGGACTCGCCATCTGTCACGTTGGCACCTAATATACCTCTGGCGGAAAGTGGGTGTGTGGGTATTACCTATACACCTCTGCCTACCCCTTTGGGGACCCTTGTGGGAAGGCGTGAGGATATACACTTCCTTGTAGCTATTGTGGGTACCACCTCTTACGTGGGAACGCAAATTGTAGATTTTAATATCCTATAGGTGACATGATGACACACACATAATATTGTTTTTTATTTCCATTCATTATTTTACGAAGTGCTCCTCACGTCTTCCCACAAGGGTCCCGGAAGGGGTAGGCCGTGTATAGGTAGTACCCAATATGAGGGATGGGATGATACGCTTACTACGTACATACGCCTTTGAATTTCCTCTCTAACATTTGCAGGTTTCCTCTCGATGTTTTCCTTCACTGTAAAGCTCGTGGTGTGACTAATCATAATTATGGTTTTAATTCAATGCTCACACGTGTCTAACAACTTACTACAAACCTTTTTTATGTCCCATTACTCCTGGTACCTACTTGTGCTAAAGTTATTATTTTGGACACATGTCTACAAATCCCAACGGTAAATTGCATATATATTACGGTATAAATAATACTCCGCTTGAGTATTTTGTTTACCTCTACTTGTCAAAATGACAACCTTGCAATAAAAGATAGAAATAATCACAATAATAAAATAATGAAATTAATGAGGCAACTCATTATTTTGCGTGCGTTCATGAAATGTATTTATAATAATAAATAAAACATCCTCACGCCTTCCCATAAGGGTCCCTGAAGGGGTAGGCAGAGGTGTATAGGTAATACCCACACACCCACTTTCCGCCAGAGATATATTTTAGGTGCCAACGTGACAGATAGCGAGTCCGTCGTCGTTACTCAAGCACGACTATTCATACGCCTTTGAATAACTTCTTAAACGTATGTAGGTATCCATAAAAAAAAAACAAAACACATTCAACTTATATACTTATATACAGTGACACACACACAAACAGTCAACACAATCTTACATCTACGTACATGTATTTCTGTAGGCAACATTTTTCGATTTTTAGGCTGGTGTGAAATTGTTGAGATTAATACTTGCACGTCACCATATTATAATGTGCGCTTCAAGTATCAAGTTACCCAGATTGCTGTATATAGGATCACGACACTTACTGACGCACGATGACATACAAAGTTATTTCAAGACATCGTACAGGTTAACGTTTTTGAAGTGAAACTTCTTTATCGGGGTTGGAAAGAAATTTAGTGTAACATTTTTTCGTTACGCGTCACATTCTTCCGTTACGCGCCATCTTTTTCTTATCCCTACCACGCGTGATTCGAAGTATACTTTCTCCAGCGGAGTAGGTTTAACGGACTTACTCCTACCACTATACTTGACCGTTTTTCTATTGCACGCTTATTTATTCCCAACGATCTATAGTGACGTGATAAATATATATATATATATATATTTATCACGTCACTATAGATCGTATATATATATATATATATATATATATATATATATATATATATATATATATATGTTATATTGAAGTGATCAGCAAAATCAAAGGGTTTATTTTAATTCTAATTCCAGTGAATTTCTATAAAAAGTAAGTAATTACATCTCTTTTTCTACTACTTAGGTGTAATTATGGTATTTATTTTTCCACGTTATTTAAAATTAACCTCAGTTTTTGATTGTATTTTTCAATAGACTAACACGTGGGTGTAATTATGGTATCAATTTTTTCTAATACTTGAATGTTGATTGGGGTATTTATTTTTCTAAAATATCCAAAGTCAACCTCAGTTTTTGATTGAATTTTTCAAAACACCAACACGTGGGCGTGATCATGTTATTTATTTTTCAAGTTTTCAAGTTATTTAAGCTTAACCTTTGTCATATATATATATTTATTTATTTATATATATGTATGTATATATATTTTTTTTGTAAATTGATAAATTAATTTTTTTTAGATTCAACGATGGAAATATCGCCAGATCCTGAGGAATCTTCAAATGCCTACCTCCGAATTCGCTCGGTTACTAAATTTTGTGGAATGTAAACAATATATTTCGTATTTCAGTTACCATAAGCCATTAATAACACAAATATATAATAACGACATCAATGATAGTAATAATTCTATTACAATTAATGAAATTCAATAATAATCTTTGTAGTAAGAAGCTAAATTGAAATAATTTTAGAATTTGTATTTATGTCTATGATAATAAAAGCCTTTTATTAAACTTTATCTAATTTAACTTTATTTAACCAATTTCTGTAAAGTTGCATATAGTAAATTATTTTTTGAAAAATAACGTCATAAAGAAGTTTCACTTCTTACGAGTGTACGCTAGTACACGCACACTCAATTTTTTTAGAACATAAGAATATTAAATACCTATGTGCGTTCACATCACATGACGAACATGTCCAAATTTAATACGCCTAAACTCGTTATAGATAGTGCCATCCACGAAGACGCGCCTCACTATTCTTCACTACAGCTTAAAGTGTATAACGTTCCACTAATATTTGAGTATATCGGTAAACACTGATTACCTATGAGTGCACACGTACACTACAAATAATAGAGTTGGGACATACTCCCCGCATCCCGCGACCCTATCGACTACAAATTGGTGGGGCGCGTCTTCGTGGATGGTACTATCGGTAACAAGGCAGGTCGCCCGTTTGGATTTGGTGCTACCACTCACTGCTTCTTGTACCATGGAGATGAACGCATGCAAATAACAGTACGCGTATAATCCCAGGTGATTAAAGAACTTTACTGTGTACAAAGAGGCTTCAAATTTTATTCTCAATGGGTGGAAGTTCTTAAATAAAGTAATCAAATAATATTGCAAAGTTGACTACTATTATTGATTATTGACGCTTATTTTGTAGTTCACAGTCTATGTAGGCTATTTGTCACCTGTGCTATCATTGTGGATGTGTCAAATAACGTATGCAATGCCCCGTGGTTATGTCCTCTAATAAAACTTAATAAGCTAAAAATCTACCTACCTAATCTACCTAAGAGGATCAAGCAGTCTCACAAAAAATCACTTCTTACTTACTACATATATGTAACCATGCTATAAACACCATTGACTTAGTTAAGACTGAAGAAGTTCTAAAATGGGACATTCCTTTGATTGTTTTTAGGCTTCAGGTTCATGAGCATAATATGCTTATTAATTACGTTATAGTTATTAGTTATTTAGTTATTAGTTTTATTAGCTTTACGGTAAAGGAAAAAAACCTCGCGAGAAAATATTCATACGCTTGAGAAGAATTTCAAGGGCTGGCGACAGACTCTCAGACCTTGGATATCTCCGGTGATAAGAACCTTGTATTTATTGAACCTTTATTATGTATGATATTGAACCTTTGCCTACTAGTGAATGGCGTGATGCTATAATAATAATAATAGTTGTTTATTAGTCTCAGTCATTCTCAACTGTATTCCAAATTTCAATGGAACAAGTTCAAGCGGTGAAGTTTTGATACAATGACTCGCACTACTCTGATGATTGATGACTCTTCAACCCCAGTTTGAATTTGCTTATACAAAAATGATTTAAGGAGTTCAGTATTTATTCTATTCAAAATTATCATTAGGATATTCAAATAACAGGGAAACTAACGAACGATAATGTTTACATATCGCACCGACCTACTTTTTCAAATAAGGTCAATGACTTATTTGCTTTACTTTCTAAAAAAAGAAACAACTGTTCGGAGAAGGGAATTAGTATGGAAGTCTACTTAACTTTCTCATCAAGATACCCACAGCTTGCATGGAAACTGGTAGCTGAAGTGTAAAAATAGCACATACAATTATGATATCGTTACCCCAGAGAGAATTGTCTAACAACAAAGCTCTGCTTTATTTTCTCAATAGTTATAGAAAGCTAATAATAAGTTATGGCTTTTCCATATTTCGCCAGCATTCCTCGATTGGTGTATTAAAATGCTAATAAAATAAAAGTATGAATGTATATTATGTAAAAGAGCCGTGATACCCGAGAGAATCTAGTAGTTGCCTGCAATACCAAGAGTACAAGTTCGAGTCTCGACTGTAACAATTAATTAATCCATTTATTTCAGGCAACACAATAAAAGTACACGTACAAATATAGGGCCCATAAATATATACCTTAACCTAACATACATACAAACTTTATTACAATATATACCTTAAAGACTAACATACATAATTAATAAATATCCTTAGGGTTTTCCGCTCTTGCGCGCATCCCTATAACGCCGGTACACGATTCCTGCAGGCCAGAAATCGGATTGGAAGAACATGTCACGATGCTTTGCAGGCACCTTGAGGACGTACGATTTGAAATTCGTTTCTCTCGCAGACTCAAGACGCTGCAACAACAAGACAAAAACAAGACGCGGTAACAATGAGTTTATCAGATCTTAAGTGCAGTGGATTATTCACGAGCTTTTGATCTTAAGTAGAGATTAGTCCAATCACGAGCTTTATGGCGAAAGGAAACCTGCCTACGTTTGAGAAGAATTTCAAGAGATTCAATCGTATGTATGCTTGTCATGTCATGTCAGTCATGCTTGAGTAATAGAGATGGACTCGCCACTTGTCACGTTGACCCTACTGGGACCCTTGTGGGAAGGCGTGAGGATGTATTGTATTATATTACGATAATGAGAAAGGTTAACGCACCAGGCATACAATGCGGATGGCTTAGAGGAATCAATCGTGATTGCAAGCCAGAAACGATTTCACTTACGATTCAGAAACACCGAGACCTAAGCCGAGGTCCATACCTCCTGGTCCTTAGCTGTTCGTTAATACTTAAGAAGTACATGGCAAAAGACATTTTTGTCTCGCCATTATTTGGGTAACTTCCGAGAACTCACGAGGCCAAAAGAAAAAAACATCAAGAACAATACTTGGAGAGCTACCCCTACAGATACACAGGCAGATAAATAGCGATTGTGAGAACAGTACATACAGTTATTTACTATAAATGCCAAGTCTTTTCATGTTTTTTAAATCTATATCTTATTTTAAGAGATCAGGTTCTCATACTGACGCATTTAATAACTCACAGACTTTATGTAATAATAATTATTAAACATGAAGTTCATAATAATGGAGGAGACAGAAGCTGGCATAATAACGTGATGTCCCAATTAATAACCTAAGTAATTGATAAACACCGGCTGTTAGAGAAGAGGTGTACAAACAATTTTAGCGCCGGCAAACTCAGCTTTTTCCCAGTGGGCTATTTCTGTTCGTTGATTACTTTAGCATTTATAGAAAAACGTAATCTATTTTCAAATGTTTTCCTGGATAAAAAAGTCTCTGTGATTCCTTTAAAGGCAGTAAAAATACTCCAGGGTTTCAACTTTTTTAAATAACTACTAATTTATCATCATCGTATTCTGCCTCGCGAGTGCTTGTCTTCTCTAGACCGACCTTTTTCGCTTCTTCCATTATTTCATTAATTCTCATCGTCACCTTTTATACATACTTACTTACTGCAATTTTCTACGATTTTTGTTCCCGAGACAGAAATCCGAAAACTGATGTTTTGCCATCACTTAGGTACTGCATATTTTCCCAAACACAAATCCATAGTATGTCCGGCACTTTTCAACGTGAGGTTTTTTTAATATTTTAACTTATTAAGGGGAGTTAAGTGTGATACTTCAACCATTTCATACATACGTAGATGTGGAGGTGGAAGATGTAAGTACTTATATATACATATCGTCACGCCAAGTCCCTAACGGGGTAGGCAGAGAGTATAGAGCGCCAGGTCTCTCTAGACTAACATACCTCTTTCGCTTCGTTCACATTCGTCAGTCTCTTCATACATGCTCGTCGGTTTCGAGTACTCGTAAGTACTTATATATATATATATATATATATATATATATATCCTCACCCCTTCCCACAAGGGTCCCCGAAGGAGTAGGCAGAAGTTCATACGCAGAACCCACACACCCACTTTCCGTCGGAGAATATGCAAGTACTTATTAAACGCATTTTTGTTGTGCTAACGCAATCTCAATGCGAGCTCAGGCGTGTGAGCTCCACTCATTACAAACAGCTGTCTTACCAGTATTTAAACAAACATTCAAACAGAAAACATCCTGGACTAAGATATTTATATCTCCAAACATCATCATGCATTCCAGAAAAATCTACAATATGTGCAAGCTGTGCATAGACAAAAAAATATGTAATCCCATTCGTAAATCTATGAATCGCTCATACAAACTTTTATAACAATCAAAGCACAAGGACATTTCTGCAAGGATTTATTTAGATATGACTTTGACCGGAGAAATAATAGGATCCTTATAATATTTACAGGCGTGAAAAGTTATACGGGTTACCGGTGTACCTTTTGTTAGTTTAGACGGAAATGTAACCCACTGTAAGTCCACACCGGAAGATGTAAGTCATGTAATCCTTAGATTTAGAATCATTGGAATTTATTTTATGCTTATAACAATATTTCGTTCACTGTAAATGTTATGTACGCCATAATACTCATATGTATCACGTCTAAACTTATAAATCATAGTTATTGTAACTGTTTCAATATGTTTGATGTGGCTGTACATTTCAATAAATCCATAGTAAAATCTATACACGTAAAAAAATATATTTGCGGGAACTTTCTGTTCAACATTGATTTTATACTTCTTACAGATAGTTGGAGTTTCACCACACACACATTATTAGAAGCTTCTTGTACGAACAGTACTTTGAATACACACATCTGCCAGGTGTCCATTAAACATGTTCAACATTCGATTTAACTTCAATATTTTCGGTAGGTTTCGTTATTGGCTCGACGTGGGGCATGCTAATGTTAGTCGGGAGCCAACTCGTTTGGAATCCCTAAAGGTTACTAGCGAGTTTTTAGAACACTATTAATGAACGTTCACACATTCACGCCAAAAAAAACACGCAATTTTTCAACAATTCCTTACATATGTAATTTCGCCGTCGTATGTCAAAATCCATCCAGCCATTGAGTAGAAGTTCAGTGACAAACACACGAATTACAGAAGAATTATATATCTTTATAAATATATTATGTGCATAGACAGCAGATAGCAAGGCTACTCCTAATATATATTGTTCTAATAACAAGTCTTTGAGTTACTTAAAGTATGCATGTTTCCTCACGTCGTGAATAGCCGTGAAGGATGCAGTTTAACAAACCACTGTACGTAAATGCGGAATAACCGATTGCTACAAAGCCTAGAATATTGATGCGGATGAGCAAGTGGACAACGTTTCTACCAGGGCTTATATATCCGTGGGATTCAAATTGTATTAGTTGCATTCCTCACATATTATTATTGTCACCTTAGATATGTTATTGATTAAGACTATAATATCCCGCATACGTGCATGAAGATATTGAAAGAAGGATAACTGCCGGAAATAAGGTGAATGGAGCCATGTCGGCGTTGATGGGCAGTAAAAGTCTGAGCAAGAATGCTCGAGTTGCTGTCCACAACGCGATATTGGTACCTACCTTATTGTATGGCAGCGAATCCTGGGTATGTCAGAGGAAGTATGAAAATAGCTTGAATGCAGTCGAGATGCGATCTCTTCGAAAAATGTGCGGCGTAACGATATTAGATCGTATCCGCAATGAAGAGATTCGCAAATCAACTGGCGTGAATGAGGGCGTGATTGTAAAGATGAAGAAAGGCATGTTACGTTGGTTTGGACACATAGAAAGGATGAGTGAAGAAAGATTGACGAAACAGATATACAAAGCAAAAGTGTGTGCAAGAAGAGGCAGAGGAAGGCCACGTTCCAACTACCTGGACCAAATAGATCGGACTCTCAAGGACGGGAACGTTAAGAGTACTCGAAACCGACGAGCATGTATGAAGAGACTGATGAATGTGGACGAAGCGAAAGAGGTATGTAAGTCTAGAGAGAACTGGCGCTCTATACTCTCTGCCTACCCCGTTAGGGACTCGGCGTGATGATATGTATGTATGTACGTGCATCTAACCTCGACTTATTAATCATATGCATTCCTGAGGCTCACCTACTGGCACCAGCGGAATCTAACTTAATAAGTCAGTATATTTATCCAAGACATTAAATGAGCAATTTTAATTATAGATTCATGTTAGTGATAGAACTGTGCATTGGGAAATACTCAGGGATATACCATTTTGAACTAGAGCAAGTCTTAAGTCTGTTCTTAATATGTACGGTTGCAAGTGTAACACTTATTTTTATGCATTCTGTTTACTTCCATCGTTGACTGATATATGCATTATGAAGTGTTCGTGATGAGATTGTGGATTGATATGAATTTGAATGGAACGTTACAGACCCGTAGGTATGGTAAGAAATCGGGCTCTTTTCAACGTATTATACTAAGAGAGGTAGGGCATAACGGGTTTCCCGTTCGAATTCAGAGCTGCCCGACTGGGGCAGGACCTCCGCCTTATAGAAGTCCTTAGCCAAATAACACAATGTTTTGTGTTGTTCCTACGCGGTGAATAAAGTTTCCATTTAATTTAGTTTCCAAGTAATGAGCGCCTTGGGGAGGGGGTATGCTGTAACACAGAGTGGCAACGTGGTACTTCGGTATTGGAAGCGTAAATAGGCTGCGGTAACCGTTTTCCATCAGGTGGGCCGTAAGCTTGTTTGCCGCTCTTGTTGAATAAAAAAAAATACTTCATGATGGGGTAGGTATATGTAGTTTCCTAACGTATGCCTCTTTCCTGCCTATTCTTTCGTTATATATTACTTTTTTACTTTATCAATCGTGCCAGATATGAGCATACTTATAATTAGCATTCATACCTATCATCAAGCAGAGTCTCTAACGGGGTAGGCCGAGAGAGTAGAGCAACAGTTCTGTCTAGATTTACATAGCACTTTCGCTTCCTCCACATTCATCAGTCTCTTCATTCATACATACATTATATTTAAAAGTAACTACATTCGATACAGTTCACACATGCTAATAATAAGATTAATAAAAATATGAACATACTAGTTGTCCCGCCCAGCTTCGCTCGGGTGGAAAAAAAATTATGGTGGCGCCACCTATCGGGTCCAATTGTGAATCTAAACCATTCCCAGATCCCCTTGAACACACACAAAAAATTTCATCACAATCGGTCCAGTCGTTTAAGAGGAGTTCAGTGACATACACACTCACAGAAGAATTTTATATATAAAGATAAGCAAATGGGTAGTTAGTCTAACTAAAGGCAAGTTAAACAACGAAGTCAACAAAATAACAGGCACAGAAATAATATTTTTAATTATATTACAGTACACATACTTTAAATGTATACAATCAGCTGAGTATCGGAGTGGGTAGCAAGAAAATTGTATTAGCATAACAAGCATAGTTGAGTAGCAACTGGCACCTAAGCTAGGATACTTTTTACCTTAATATAATCTCACTGAGTCCCTCGGTGTGCATGAAGAGAGAATAGAGAGCCAGTCCTCTCTGGATCACCAACATCTCGCTTAATCCCCAATTATTAATTAGTCTATACTAATATTATAAAGAGGAAAGATTTGTATGTAAGTATGTTTGAAACGAATTGGCTCAAAAAATACGGGACAGATTTTAAAAATACTTTCACCATTTGAATGCTACATTATCATTGATTAATATACGCTATTTTAATTGCAAGAAAAAAATTATGCCAAAAATATTTAAAAAATGTATGTCCACCCGTGCGAAACCGGGACGGGCCGCTAGTCTCATATAAACTAGACGGTTTTGAGTAACTTTGATGTTGATAATTTGATCGATTTGATCTAGGCCTTTTCGTATTCTTGCAGATTCTTGTAAAACATTTACATTTAATATCTGTGTAGCCAACCTTAGATTACTCATTCTTCTATAAATAGATACGAATGTAGCAAACCTTTCTTAATGAAATTAACAGTCTAGCCCAGCTCCCTTGCTCGCGATCCAGCAACGCCCTAAGCTGAGGTTCTTACCCTAGGAGGCCTAGGTCTCACCATTGACCGGTTAAATAGCAAAAGTTCCCGAAACTCACGCTACGAGAGAAAATACAAAAAAAACATACCTTTCTTCATCTTTACAATCACAATGTCACACCATTTGCTTTGCGTGCTTTGCTTTGCGTTGCGGATCGATCGTTAAACTATTACTTAAGTGTCACATTTTTCGAAAGCATAGCAAAATATTTGCTGGATCTGCCCTTGCTTAGGTCTCACACAAAGCCTCGTTGGAAAGAGCATAAAATTATAACTTAGGCAACTGACCAAGTAAGCTGAGCCAAACTCATAACTCGAAGCCTGCTGTATATAGGCGTTTATCGCAGCTGCTAAATGCGTATATAACAGAGCCAACGCCAACTTGCACTCGATTTTATATGAACTAAAATGACTGAGTACTGCGGTTTTACCGGCGAAGTTTATCTGAACTTATGCACAGTGATTAGTCATACCACAAGCTTTATGGTGAAGGAAAACATCGAGAGGATAGCTGCATACGTTTGAAAAGAAATTCAAATACGGATGTATAGTCGTACTTGAGTAAAGGCGATGGACTCGCCATGTCGGGTGTGTGGGTAATAAACAAAGGGCCCCAACTTTGCAGGGCTAGGAGGAAATATATTTTGGTCTCATGTAACGGTACAACGCTTATTATTCGAGGTTAATAGACGAGTGCTATTGCAAAAATAAAACGCCTTAAATCAGAACTATAGTATATATCTTAAGACGTCAAGCATGTATGAAGAGACTGATGAATGTGGACGAAGCGAAAGAGGTATAGTATAGGTAAGTTTAGAAAGAACTGGCGCTGTATTCTCTCTGCCTAGCCCGTTAGGGACTCGGCGTGATGATATGTAGGTATCTAAAAACCTATTACGTAATTAATGAATACAAGTAAAATAAAAGATTCAAACCAACGTTGGCAACTCAATATAGTAGGTACCTGCCTTTTTAAAAATAACCTGATTCTATCGGACCACTCAGAAATTGGAAATAATATTTGTGATGAATTTATCTGACGCTCGATAATTTGCGAATGAAATAGGAATGTAATCTGTGGGTATCCGATGACTGGCCTGCTGTGGTTGATTGATGGTCCGCGATTAACTAGCGCCTCTAATGTGGATAATAGCAACGTGACGCGGCAAATTTGAATGCGTCTCTACTGCTAGGGTACCCAATCAATATTCACATTATTTCATTCACCCATTTTAACCGGATTGACAAAAATCTCAAATATAATAACTATCTATTAACTTTTAATCCTTGCCGCGAAACAACATGCGTTATTTTTTTACTACAATTATAATATTAATAGTATTTAGCAGAGTGGTTTGAGTAGTCGCCTGCACCTTAAAGATTGTGAATTGAAATCCCGCCTTTACCAATGAGTTGTTTCTGAACTTAACTACTGAAGTACTGAGATTAATGAAACCAAATGAAAGAAGAAATTCAAGGACGTATCTATCTGTAATGGCGCTTCCGAAGCGGCGACTCACCTTCTGTCCACCAGACTACAACTACAGGACGAAAAGAAAACTAAAACGACTGCTAACATATTTAATTGTCGATACACTTTATACGCTTGTCTCGTTGTGCTGCAAACATCTCTACATTAGTGTATTCCATTCATCAGCAAGGCATCAGAACCATGGTAGATTTCCAAGAGGTCATCTATACATACATATAAATAAAATTGGAGTGTCTGTTTGTAACATTGAAATAACCGCTTTTTACTACATGCATATGAATATATATATAGGTACATACACAAAAATATTTTTTTTTACTATTTTTGTCTGTCTGTCTGTTTGTCCCGGCTCCGGCACAGCTAGTTAAAAATAAATTTGTCATCATATAATGTACCTCAATATGTGTATGTGAAGCCTCACTCACTTTTTCTATATGAAGCTAAACCTAACTGCAATGGCCGCGTGCAATGGACTACGGTAAGTATATCAAATGATTAAATTCAGGTCAGAGGAGGAGAAACTTTTATTACTGTTTCTACTGAATCACGGTATTATTGAACATGTAACAGTCCCAAATAGAGTTAATATTTTTGTGTTTGCGTGACATTTACGCGATAATATTTTTAAAGGAATTATCTGCGAATAAAGGCCTTCCTTTGCAGAGATATTTCAGAATATTAATGAGTTTAAATTCACTTAATGAGAACAACACAACAGATATTATACTTCCACCAATTTGCAAGCAATTTCCGTTTGTCGTCATTTTTTCTTCACACTGTGTAAGTCTTACCTAATATATTATCATGTAGGTAACTTATTTATGGCACATTATTGTTGGATCACCTTAATCTGAATCTAATAGTTTCCACCCAATTTAACCCTCTTCTATATAAGTATTAGGTTCGTTATTCAATTAGGAAACCTTTTACCTAGGTGAGACCAATTTTCTTATTAATCTTTTTTTATCAGATCGATAGCCCGTTGAGGTTTTCCCTGGAGAGTACTGCATGGAGTTCAAGTAGGGTGTGAAAAGATTACTGCAGGGTCGGCAACGCGCGAGTGATACCCCTGGTGTTGTAAACGTCCAAGGGCGGCGGTGACCGCTTACCATTAGGCTAATCGCGTACTTCTTTGCCACCCGTGTGGTAGTTTTTACCATTCAACATGAAGTATATTATGTATTTGACTTAATTTATAGAGATATCTAAAGTGTCATCTTTAAATACAATATTTTTATTTGAATTTGGAATATAATTTTAGTTACTAAGTTGCCAGTGGTCGGTACTTATCCAGTTATATACGATCTCGTCATTTGAATATGATTTAACTCACAACCATTAGTCGTTCAAACCTCGTTCATTAATCAAACGCAGATCAACTAGATATTAAGCAATGCGATCCTGAGTAATTGATCATCGCAACTGAGCAAACCTTTCTTTAATTTATCTAATTAACTCCGAACCGGATATGGATTTCCGTCTTTTTTTGCAGTGTCCACATATTTCCCATTAGGTACTTCTGCAACTTGTATTTGCCTAGATTTACGTATTAACGGCTTCTTCTAAACTTGGGCGACAAGCAATTACCCGAGAACTCCATACTTATTAGGAATAATCTACAAGCATTTTGTTCTGAATACATACATTATACTCTTTTAGCTTTAAACGCTTGCCTCTTTCGAACCGAAAACGATATGTTTCAACGCGACAGCATCAATAAAACATCCCCGTTTAAAACGAGTAAGCGCTTTATACGCTATTTAATTCAATTTACCAAGGTACGTTTCGGACAGCAAATCGATGGAATGAACTTGCTTTTGTTTTAAAACTTTTACATTAACGCCAAAATACTCATTCATCTTCCAAGCGATCCCGATGGATATAAGATTCGATTTACGCAGTTTCTCTATGATAGAATCCCTTGTGTGAATTAAAAGGGTCACGTTCTTGAGAGCTCTATACCTAAACCAGTTGGTTGACGTTGTAATGTTAGAATAATACTTATGTGCCCATAATGTAAGACGGAGTGCGGTGTACGGCTAGCAAGTACGAGACATCTTTAAAGACCTCTATAAATTACGGTCTAAGTGTGGTGTAGAACCGACCGAGGTCTATTTACTTCGCGACCACCGTGTCATTTGGCATAAGTCTTGGTCAGCCAAGGTGCTTTTCGAATATGGAATAAATAAATTGCCCGCAGCGAAATATACATTTTACACTGGTAGAATTTTCAAGAGGCTTAAGGTCAATTATAATGCGGGAAGAATTATCATAATATTTTTTATATTATCGTAATTATAAAACACAATACCACCTCAATCAATCACACCTCATCTTGCAGTGAGTAGACTGTAAGAGTAGAGCGCCAGTTCTCTCCAGTCTTACAGCTATATTTTGTTAATCCACGTTTATCAGTCCCAGGTCACTGCTCGCTCAAATCTAAGTATTTGGAGAGACATCTACGCCTGCCTCTTCTTCCACACGCTTTCGAATTTTTCTTTTCTTCAATCTTTCTTTACTTATCCTTAAACGATATTAAATATTCGTTTATATTGTGAAGGGATGGTAAAATAACATGAATGAAAAAATGGTGGTGTGGATAAATCTATACTACTCATAATCCCGTGGATGAAGCAAGAAAGGATTATGTTAAAATAAATAGTTTGACTGTATTAGGTGTGAGTGGCAAAATGTATTTCTAGAATTGAAATCAGTTAGTTTGTACCTACCCTTAACTTGAACCGATTTCATCGGAACATTTGTCTTGTTCCGGAGTGTCATGAAACACATGACATCACAATAACTGCTACTCTTATAAATATACATATAAGAGTATGTGCGCCGTAATGACAGTTATGGTACATTCAGTTTTGCTTATTTTGTATGAAAACTGGTTTAAGGTTATACAACTTTGTTTCATTATACATACGGTATAATGAACACTAGCGCTGCCTTCTGGTCTCATCCGACGTTTAATTAAAAATCTTTATTTTCTCGGCTAATTAAATATCGTGTCTTACGCAGATCGTTAGGACTTAGCGTGATGTCAAGTACTGTGCTCAAAGATGCAAAAAGTTGTGCATTCAAGCAATAATTTTACACTCGATTCTAAATTTGAATTAACTGAACAAAAGGGTAGCTAGTTAGCCAACAACGGTATTTTATTACAAGGCAGGTTCATATGCAGTCATTTGTACACGAGTACGTCCCAAAGCAGAGGGCTAGCTCGGCAGACAAACCCTTGAGACCTTCGTATATTTACGGGTTGTAAATAGTATTTTCAGACCTCCTAGCACGCGCTCCCAGGAGCAAGTAATTGACCTGACACGACTACACTCTACACCTAATGGGATAAATTCTCATCACACGTGCCGTACGTACTATAAAACAGTCCCCATTAATAGTGTGTCATGTGATCACTCAAATTAGTCTATGCTATTATAGCATTACATATAGCATTACAGTCTGTACTCATGTGTTGTTTGACATTGCTTGCGGTGATAAAACCATAAATGTGGAGCGTTATTTTTTTGGGGCAGACTCTGTTCAGGTTAGTGTGAATGAAAATATTGTGAAGAAACCTGCTTACGATTGAGAAAAGAATCTATCACGTACAATATATAGCTCGGATAGCTCTGCATCCCATTTAGGCTACCCTTTTGGAAAGGAGTTTAATTAACAAACCTTCGTATTTGTAGATAATATTTGTAGGTTAAAGAAAAATATTCTAGATTCAAATATCGAATTTATTTTTCTTAGCATTAAATACCAGAGATAAACGTATGTCTAAGTGGGTAAATTAAACATTGTTTTTTCTTAAATATTAAATGTCAGCAATAAGCAGATTTTCTTGGTTTGAATAGAAGAATGACTAAAAAAAGTTTTGCTACATTAGGTAAACACTTTTTACAGGCTTTTTTATACCTTAGATCATACGTACTATGTACTTATTGACTTAATATATGTATCACTAGCTGTGCCCGCGACTTCGTCCGCGTGGAAAAGTGACTTTGGGCAGCATTTTTTGGATATGCATTTTGATTTACTTTGTACATGTTACGAAAAGCTTATCACATTATATTATTGAAAAACCACAGCTAAATCGGATAAGTCGCTTCTGACAATGTTTCTGAGATTAGCGTGCACAGACGCACAGACAAACAAATAAACAGACAAAAATTCTAACAGGCAGTGTTTTGGATGCTATTTGCGTTCCAAAAACGTTACGGGACGTTAAAAAGGTCCCTATCACATTGTTTCTCATATATCTTCCATGTACAGACAGCGATCCGTTACATTTTTATTATAAAACCAAAAAAGGCTTACCAACGTTCTATATAGCTGCTGAAATAGAAAACTATATAGTACCTATAAGTGCACCTTGTTTAAATTCATACTTTGTTAAAATAGAACAATATTTAAGGATAGATAAGATCATATTATACAAGTTAAGATAAATAATATCATAAAATTACATTAAGTATAATTACGTCGTCGTACTATTCAAGTACAGTAACGCCATCTGCTGTAAAGCTGCATGAAGTATTAGCATGTGGCTCTCAGTAGTAAGATTCTCGACATTTTCATATACGTTTCGCATGGCTTACGCTAGTTCGAATACTTTCCCAAAGATGACGCTAGTGCTATCTGATATTAACATGTCTCTGAATTTCGGTCGTAGCTCAAAATTTCTGTATTTATTATCTCCTACAGAGGGCTTCAAGTGTTTTCTAACGAGTTATCAAAAATGTATAAATTCGGTTGCAGACTTGAAATGTCAACGTAATTGAGAATGACAACTATAATTGCCCTATTTAAATAAAATATATTTTTTCCAGACATCCCAAAGATCATAAAATGAGGCCGGGCTGAAAAGTAAAAACAACATGAAATAATTAATAAACAAAGATAAAAGAATTAGCAACTCAGAAATAAAGATAAATAATGCGGAATCTTTGGTAGTTAACGTCGAAGAAATGAAGTAAATCAGTGAATTCGGTTATCAGCCGGAAGATTCCTCTGAACTACTAACAACTTGAGCAATCATTCACATATATTTTCATTAGATAACGTTGCTATCGAACAAAACAAGGCTTAGCCTTACTTAAAATATTAGTAACAAATGTGTAGGTAGGTGAATTATAATGTTTCCTGAATCATGATTATCACTTATCGTCGTCTTTTTTATATGATGGGGAATGAAAATATTATCACGGGCTAGCTGTGCCCCGTGGTTCCACCGACGTTAAAATTACCTAATATCTCTGGTTGCTTTTTAATCTATACCTATCCAGCTAATTAATCTATCTCTGGGCACCCTAATATCATGCTATCCTTTTTAATATATATGCTCATCCAGCAAATAATCTATATCTTGGCACAATGAAAATCTGACGTGATTGGGTAACAAACATCCTCACAATTATTCACATTTATAAAATTAGCCGAAAAACATTTATTGCGTCGACAGAATTTCTCAGGCTCTTGACAGGAAAGCAAATATATTGGCTACCAATAGCAATTGCTTACCTTAAGCACTTTCCACGGGTCTCAGTGTTAATCGTCAATGGTTAAGTACTCATCCAAGTACAAACCATGAGTATGTTTCTCTTAACATGATTAATTATTTTAGCGTCAGGTAAATCACATCAAAAGCGGTATGAAATTCGACTCGACTCTTACTTACATTTTATTTATAAGAAATAATGCTAATATTAGCTTAATTTTAACTACTCGATATTAAATATCTGATAATTATGATTTTCATAATTTTATAAATGTCGTAGTTTGGGTCCGTCTATAAAAGCCGCATCAGATACACAGCCAATTTATATATAACAGTCGTAGCATATAGAATTTTACGTAAGATGTTTTATCTTAAAGATGTAAGTCGGTCGTAAAGCAAGTGCCGACTCGGCAGTTATTTGCGATACGAGCACATGGCGCAGACAACGACCAAAAGAAAGCATCTTCCCACAGTGACAACGCGACAACAAATTATGTTAAAATAAACGCATACATCTGAGTACTCGTTATCTCGCTGACGATACAAAAACTTGAAGAAGATGTAAAAACGCAAGGGCGGTCGTCGCCCTACCGCATCGCGCCGCCTCGCTTATTTGATAAATACCCGCCCAAAGTATAAATCACCTTGACGATGGGACAAGTGTATTTCGACCTGCTCAAAGTGTTCTGCTCTGTTCAAGTGACCAGAGCCTTCCTATGACTGAAAGTAATAGTGCGACAGAGGTGGATGTATATAACGTGTAGAAATGTATCCCTTTCGCACGGTTGAAAAATTACAGTTATAGTCATAGTATAAGGATCCAGATCCTGGGGTTGTCGCGACAGGAAACCTGAACGGTAGTTTCGTCGCTTCTTTATTGGTTTTGTTTCCTTGTTTGCGTCGGGAGTGACGTCACGCGCGAATGTAGGTCCCATTTATACGTAAATTTTTGCACGTTTTTAATAATATGTCATGTAATGTGTATTGCGATGCTATGATACTTATTATTTTATAGAAGGCATGAGTTACACACAAATACAGTGTGAAAGTGTCTGGAAGATAGGCAGAGGAAGACCTAGATCAAATCTTATTTCAATTCGTAACGGAGCTTTCGATTTCCAGCCGGTTCCAGATTATTACGAAGATATATTGCCATCTTATTCATTATTATTGGGAAATCCAGTTCCACAGATACTTTTATCCACAAATCGGCAAATCCACAAGTAGCGTTCCTTAACTTTCCATATCGATCAACAAGCGAGTTGTTATTAGCGTAACTACACAACTCGCGTCTTTGAAGGAAGCGATTGCTTAATTCTGGAAACTACCTATATTCAAATATGAACCGAATACTTTTAGTAACAGTTAAGAATACATTTTAAACTCATTCGAAATGGTCACGTGATACTATGCCGGCTAGTATAATAAAGCGCCGTACTTATCATGGCTGAGGGTGACAGACAAACTTATTAGGTGCTATTAGACGGTGACACACGACACGGGTATCAGACCAGCACCTTATTAGGGTTACGCAGCCAACTGACGGAACACTTATCTACATACATCTGTCGCCATATCAGACGAGAGATTCGATGTTGACGATGATGAACTGATCGTGTAGATCGAATACATAGAATAGGGACTGAATCAATTTGTACGTACAATCATCCATCAGGCAGCAGTGATATATGCCGGAAACTAAATATAAGGGACTTAGTAACCGAAGAAAAGCTTTAGATTTTATAGGAACTATATTCACTGGCTAATGAATGGCTGCTCATCACCACCCAACATTACTCTGTACATCTACGAATAGATAAGTTGGTCCTTTTTAGTTCCATTAAGTCTGCTCAAAGAAACTGACAACATATTTTCCTTTAGCAAAACGCTTAATTTATATTTACCGAGAAAATGTGGGAGTTGAACGGTAATAGCAGAAATAAAATGTTATGGTTATAATAAATACATCCTTGACTGGAGGGTATCTTGCCTTTTACAAAAGTTGGCCCAACATATTTGTCCAATATCGCCAATGCTAGCTCCTACGATAAACGAATAGTTGCAAAGTATAGCCATGAGTTTCCCTCCCTCAGTGTTGGCCTGAATGTAGGGGCAATGTTTGATAATTCTGAAGCGACGTGTGGGCGGACCACAGACATCTAACTTGTAGGATTTCCATCAAAAGCTATAATTATTTTTTGTAAGATAAGACTTTATTTCAGACGTTCGAATAAACCATTATAATGACATCAAGTAAATAGCCCATAAAATTCAATGGGTGGTATTCATTTGGCAACACAATCAATTTAAGAGATTTGTGAACATGTTTTAAAATGTGTGTAATATCTGTTATTCTTGAGAGTCTGAGATCACGCGATATTTTTCTTTCGAATGTGTATATACATATTCAGAAGGGGCGCAGTTTTATGTCTAATGACTTCTTATCACTACATATTACAAAACAAAGTCCCCCGGCCGTGGCTTACTGGCGTTACCGACAACATTCAGCTATCCTTGACCGTAAAGCTTTAAACAAGTAAACATTTTATAAGCTTTAAAACTCGAATATTTGTGCACTGATTCAGCTCAAAATTTTGACACAATATACAATACGCTTGATGGATTGTTTATTTTTTTTTCGTATCAGTAAACGTTTTTAACGGTCATTCAACTTCCAATGCGCCACAGTGAAGTGTGACTGGTTACTAAAACATATTTGGAGATGTGGTTAATTTACCCTCTAAAATACTCTATGGTCAAAATACTTCGACACTATAAAATGTTATCACTTAATCTGCTCAAACACAGCACACATTCGTCTCAATAATCCAATTATTAATTTAATGTGTGGTATGTTTCTTATCTCTTAAATGCAAATGTCGATATGGAAAAGTAAACACGAGCCATAACGTTAATTAAAGGACTCGTATGCAAATGCGTTGATAAGACGTCTTCGTGGTAATTAACGGCTTTATATATGTATTTACTTTTTTTTCATCTCAGGACATGAAACCTCTTTAACTAACATATTATAGGTGGAATAACTCCGAAGTTCTGAAAATGTTTTGAAAGCTGCTCGTCGCTCTAGCCCATAACGAATGGAAAAGCGGATTACTTATTACGGCAAACTAGACGGGCACGGATCTATGTTCAATGTACTGTATGTTATGAAAGTAAAACGCACAGTTGAATAGGAACAAAGAAACCCACAATAAAATAAAACTAACTAATAAGAGCCGTGGTGGCCAAGTGGTTCGAGTAGTTGTCGTAACCCAAAGATAGCATGTTTGAATCCCCATTGTACCTTTTTTTTTCCCTAATGTAAGTGCAGTGATAAGACACACCATGAGCTTTACGGTGAAGGAAAAAAAATTTGCATTGCATACGTTTGAGAAGAAATTCAATGCCGTATGTGAAGTCGTGTTTGAGTAACGGCGATGGATAAGCCATTGCCACGTGTGCACCTAAAATATATCTCTGGCGGAAAGTGGGTGTGTGGGTACTACCTATACACCTCTGCCTACTCCTTCGAGGACCCTTGTTGGAAGGCGTGAAGACATAAAATCCTGGTCAGTTTTTGTTCTCTCTGGTTGACAGAGAGGTACCAAGAAAGCTGGCAACATTGCCAATACATTCGAAGTTAAATAGAGTTATACTTAATCACACTAAATGCCATGTTGTCATACAATAAAGAAAACCCACCCGAACTCTGCTTCAGACTTATACGAATTCTTAACGTAAATTATATGAATCTAACAAATAGGTATATGTAAAAAAAAAGATTTTATGCCAAAGAATATATAAATATATTTTATTTTTCATATACCTTTCTTTTAGTTTCTTTTTATGAAACGGTGGTAGCTGTTGTTTTATACATACCTACGTACATGACACGACATATACACATATTGTGTATATACATGTGACGTTCAATAAGTGTTCCGTGTCCATTACGTTGATTAAAAGACTTTTGATTTTGATTTAAGAAATTCTTCCAGTACCTACTGATCAGAGGAATGATAAAGCAAGTTTTTTAAGCAGGTGGTAAGTAAAAGGTAGCCGCGTACTTTTTTTTATAATTAGATGTTAGTTTGCTTCGTCCATTAAGTAGACATGGGCTTCGTTGTTAATAAATCGGTCTGTCACTTAAATTACGGCCACTTTGTAACTAGTTTCGCGTTTTAAGATAATGTCTATATGTATTTAAAAATGTATATAAGTTAATTATACCGGAATGTTTTAATTGATTTTTTCTTTTCATTCTAAATTTGAATCGGATAGGAAACTGAACGAAAGTTTCTGCCCTCTTTTCAAATACTTGGATTTCCAAACGATGTAGGTAATATTTTCAGAAAGTTTGGACATTAAAGCAGAAAATATGGTATATTTTACAACAAACGAATATAATACACTTACTTTGGAATAGGTACATAGCACTGTATTCATTATTTTATCTGTGATCCCATAAAGATACACGGTATATGTTATATCAAACTATAATGATACCAAGTCGCGGCCCCGGACTAGTGTAGATTCTATTAAGTGCAGTCTAATTATCAAATTGTTTGACGTCTAATATTATGTCAAGTGCGTTTAAAACTTGACAAGTAAGTTAACTAGTTTGAGATATTACGTTATACTCGTTTGTTAATCGACTTTTGTAGACTGTGTGTGGCCGACACAGATAATAAATTTTGTTTTTATAATGACTAGATACTTAATATGAATTTAACAAATCCCAACCATTCTTTATCAGTTGTGTCACCAATGAATTGATTACACAAAGCATGACTAATTTTCAATCTTAAATGTATCGTAACTTTGATATTGGTTGACCAAACACATGGTGTTATAATTAACTAAAATAAGAAAAAGAATCGGCGCCAATTGTATGCCGAATTCAAATTTATTTCGGTTTTGTCTTTGTGGTATACAACACACATTGGTTTAGCTCCAAGAAGTTCCATAGTGGTTTCTTTTTTATTGCATTTTGGATGCTGAGGTTTTTGATAAGCAATATACTATTATATTCATCAATATTATATTCTTCGGAAGTGATTAATATTCTCCGTGATAAACTTGTATTGCGTTTCTCGAATGAATGTAATTTTAAAATAAAGTTGTGATTAATTTCTCAATATTACATCATTAACAATTTTAAAATGTTAATTTAAAAACATTTAACAATAAATAAAATGGCAATACTGAAAAGTTTTAACCTCCTTGCCTCATTTGTATGAGTTATTATTACGAATATAGAAAATATATATATTTGAAAGTATTTAAATACCTCACCTTATTGCCTGCCATATGTCTCATTAAAATTCCATGCAAACTAACGTGCGGGAAATTGTTTGTATATATTATAAAACGCATTTCTTTATCTTATGATTGGTCCGTGTTATTGAATACATAACGTTATTTTAAAGTGAAGTGAGCAACATATCAAGTGTCAGAGATTGAGATCACTTCACACATCAATGTCATTTTCGGTTGCAGTCGTTCTATATATCTTGACTTGGAAATTAATCTCACGATTGTCGTAATGATTAAGGATCGTGAATTGCTCTGATATAAAAAAAAAACTATATTCAAACATATATAACTATATACAGTCATATTACTTTGTATCAACTCACCCCGAATGCGGTATCGAAGTATATATACATATTATATCGTCTGTACCAATGTGTTTTTAGAACTGAAGTGATGTGAATAAAAGCCAAGATTGTACGTTTGAGTTTACATTAAATATTAATTTGGTGACTAAGAGACAACGATGGGCTTCATCTGTAAGGTTGGCACTTGAATGTATCACCGGCTAAATGACGGACTTTTTCAATTTTTTTTTGTTTTGTTTCTCGTAGCGTGAGTTCTGGGAACTTTTGCTACGAAGTCAGGCAATGCTGGACTTATTCCATCTCGACCTACCCTTTATAAACTCCTACCCATTTGAGAAGGGGTGAAGATATGTTAGCAAACATTCACATTATCAGTGTAGTGAGATTACAATACGTGCTTTGTAATTTGACTTATTATCTAAGATGGCTGATCTGATAATGATATGTCATAATAATTTGTGTTGTTAATTTAATGAATGAATTAATAATGTTAATTTAATGCTTTTGTTACGTCTGACCTCTTTATGTTAAATTTGCATTTTTTTATACCACTTGGGTGGCAAACAAGCATGCATCCACCTGTTGGTAAGCGGTTACCGCCGCCTATGGACGCTTGCAACACCAGGGGTACTCGCGCGCTGCCGACCCTGCAGGAATCTTTTCACAACCTTCTTGAAGAACTCCATGCTGTACTTTTGCTTTTAGCTTTTGCCTGCGGCAGTTTCATATTAAAATGTTCATATATGTATTGTATAAAAGATAATGTACTCGAATACCCTATGTTGTAGACAAGCATCACATTGCAATTTATTTTAGGTGCCAATGTTTGTTTGTCGTTGCAGCATAATTATCTATACATACGAATATATACAATTTCTTCTCAAACGTATGCATGTTTTCTCTCCATGTTTTCCTTAACCGTAAAGTTCGCCATGAGACTAAGCTCGCCATAAGAAAGCTCATTGGTACGAGGTACTGTTAGGATTCGAACTTGCAATCTTATATCTATAATGCACGAACCACTCGGCCACCACATCGCTTCATGTAGGTAACAAACGAACGCATTATCGCATTTGTTATTATATTAATAAGGATTACGTGAACTTGAAACTTGATAATAACGTGACATATATTGATTACGCTACGAATTGATAAAACAAGTCACACAACAAAGTCTTGTGAAGAAATCAATTTACAAAACAATGATAATACCTAGTTAAACCTAATTTTAATGATTATGCACGGAACTTCTTATCTGCATTAATGAGCCCACACTAAGTTTGTGAAGATCTGACGTAATTATCTAATCACGAAGGTTTCTTCCTGAACTATCGTCAGCAGTTCTTTGGAATAGGCGCTAATGTACCTACTTTCCAGCTAAACGAATAACAGATAAAACAAATCTGAACCGAAATTGCAGTGACAGCTATCTTGTAGTCGGTTCCTACTTCTTTATACCCTCTGTGTATACTAGAAAAAGATGCCTCAAGATTGAATTTATCATTATTAATTTGAATAGTGGAATGCCGTTGTACGAAACGTGACTAATAGTATAATTTAGAAATTTTAAGTTAGGATGTACAAACACATTTTATATTTTGTAACTTAAATTAGAAATCTCTGTCACATGCGTTGGTGGTGTTATGGTCAGCATAGTTGCCTTCCAAGCAGTTGATCCGGGTTCGATTCCCGGCCAACGCACGTTTTTTTTTTTATTTCTTGCAGATTACTTATTCATTTGTAACCCTGTCTTCCATTTTTAGATAAAATAATATCATTTTGAATTCGTTACTAAAGTATAATCATGACAAGTCTAAAGGTATAATTTCGTCATATTTCAATTAGTACCGGAAGTCTATCTTCACAAACCTGTTTCTTTGAAACATAAAACCCAAGAAGTGTGTTACTAGCTACAAATAAAATAGAGATGCAACAACCATCAGAGGATTGCAACGGCGCAACTTCCTCTCAATTACAAACAAACTTCTAATAAGAAAACTTTAACACTTCGAAACATTATGAGCGTGGGGCTTAACATCTCTTAATTTCACCGTTTTTTAGCAATATAATGCTAATTTTAAGATTTGTAACTCTATAAATTAAATGTTTTGGGTTTAGTACAATGAAGTTTGTATATTAGCCGATAGATGGCGTTGTTAACTTTTCCTGTGTCGTTGGAACCAACTTTTGTTTCGGAAACCGAGTCTGTCAGTCGATCGTCGTCATCGGTTCCAATAAATTAAATTTTTTGTACCCGATGCTAGTATGTGGGTACCTCATACTCAATTAACAGGGACATGCATATTATGATATATATAGCACACAACCCTACATTTCCATTGAAACGTTCACAATTATTGAGAAAAATTGTATATGATAGACGGCCGTCTGGTCTAGTAGTTAGAGCTCCCGGTAAGGGCTGATATTTGTGTGTTGAGCACGAGTACTGGATAAGTGAGAGTAATAGTCAAGACCCGTCATTTTAAGCTCCTAAAACCTCTATTAGCGAGAAACAGAAACCTCTGTAAGAGAGAGTCGTTTTTCCCTCATGGACCTTATCTATACCTCTATAAGCGACAGTCGAGCTTTATTTATTTTTATTATTTAGGAACAAATGACAAAACCAATTACAAATTTAACATCTGCTATTTTATTACTCATTCTTAACTTTCATGGAACTTCCTACCATTGTTTTTGTATTGTTTTCTCGTCAATATTGTACCTATTCTATTTAGTGGAACTAAATAACGTTGTTTTTATTTTATCGCATTCTTTTCGAATGGACACGTGTGCCTGTGTACCGTCCTGTTGTCCTGTTTGTCGGAACTACTCAGTTATAGTTAATCAATTGCGAAGGAAAGTTCATTAAGTACTGTCATTAAGTGATAAACTTAAAATAGTGAATGCTTTTGAATCCGGACATCCGGGAAGTTTATGAGTTAGAGAAAAACATTCAAAATACAAAAACAGAAACCCAAACGAAATTGACGGATTTTTTAAATGTAAATAAGTTTTAAATAAAATAAAATTACATAGTGCTGGAATTTTTGTATAATACATGTTGTGCGTATTATGCACATAATTTTATCTATTACATATATTACACTTCACTTACACTACATTCGTACTTGCTGTGACTTGTTATTGCTGCGTACCTCTATAAGAGAGAAACGCTACCCATGTACCTGCATTAGCGAGAAACTCGGGTTAGTGAGAAACCTCTATAAGCGAGAATGAGATTGTGCTCCCTTGAACTCTCTCTAATCCAGGTTTGACTGTATATATATATATATATATATATATATATATATATATATATATATATATCTGTATAAGTAAATATATCGTTGCCTAGTTACCATAACACAAGTTTTGCTTAATTTGGGTCTAGGTCAATTTGTGTGGAATTGTCCCAAGGTATTTAAGGTATTTATTTAGATACATAAGATTTACATATTCTTTTCAATACGGGATCATCAGATAATCGTGGCAGTTTGCATGAGACTTTATCTTAATACAATGCAGGTTACTTAAAGGCTAAACACAGTATTGTATAAAATAAATGTATGTACTAATAGAATTAAATCACTGTACTACGCTCTTTTTAATCGAGCGTTAAATCCGTGTGTAAAAGCCCGTTACTTTAAAAGTAGGTACAGTTTTTGGGTCAGAACAGAAGCGTGAAATAAAATTACTTACTTACATTGAACAAGTTACATAATCCAAAATTAATTATCGGTTGAAAGATATGTATGAATTTCTTATTTAATACATAATTATTATCTTGAGATATCAATTTTTATTGCATATCAATAAAAATACACGAACAAGTGGCTGCACTTATTTAAATACCTGCAATTTTAAAAGTGCAAACAGTTTAAATAACTTGTTACGAGAGTTGTTCCAGTTTCAGCCAAGCTAGTGATTACGGTTCCGACCTTTGTGAAAAATTATAAATGAGCTTTAAACGTCAACGGTCATCCATCTGTGTAGCGACCGCAGGGAATGCTTGGCGTGAGAGTGTTAATTGCCTTCTTAACCCATTTGCTAAACTCAACTTGTCAAGTTACGCTTAAATTCTCAATTTGCCATTTATCTGCCAGATGTACGCAAAATTGCGGTGAAGTGTTGCTGTCATTTAATGACGAATAAAACGAAATGCTAGCGTTTATAGCTGTTAAGAAGCAATAAAAAACAGACTTGTGTACAGCGTCCGTCAAGTCAATTAATTACGCGCTCGGCAAGATCTAACACGCCACTGGCGTAATCGAATTGGGTGCTGGAAAAGGTTAAGAAAATACGTCACGGTCTCATCAAAATATAGGCACTGAAAAGATTTATAAAGTAAAAACAAATATACCACCTGATATTGACTTCCGTGATCTATAGCCAGTGATCGACTCAATCACATATAAAACATTGATGCATCATATTGAGACGCGTGTAACAACACAACCCTACTATACTGGATAAGGTGTGTCTGTAGACCGACACATTTTCGTCACTATTCAATGACATTTTGATCTGGAATGTATCAGGGAACCATCAAAATTGAAAAAGAAGCACCCTCCGTGTTAGATCTATTGAAAATAGAACACCGTGTTCGATTTTATATTGCCGCCAGTTACATATAGAAAAGATCGTCCAATTGAAAATAATTTGTTTGTATTTAGTATTCGAATTTTTAACATCAATTACGTCACGACTATCGTGAAACTGGCCAGAAAACGTAAGTCTGTTAAATAGATTAAAAAGTCAATGTTCATTATATAATTGCCCAAATGCATGTTATTCCATTTTGTGAGCTTGTCGCCACGCAATAAGATTTTCGGTTTTGTACAAAGCGTACATTTGTAAGCAAATATGTAAATAAATTCTTTAATTTCCTATTCAAGAAAGCACGTCTAGCCTAATGTATAACTTACCTACATATGAATATCACAGTTTGCCAGCGATGGAAAATCCTGAGGAAAAAAAACTATGAATATCGTTTAAATTTTTATATTAATGGCGATTTTATAACTTATTATTGGTTTTACAAATTGCCAATACCAATATTGAAGAGTGAGTTACAACTAGGTTCTGTGTGAAAATGGTATTCAAGTCAAAATTCTGCTCTCTTCTTTATTGAAATCTTTCCGCCCATTTGAGCAGAAAGGATAGGGTACCGCGAAAGGGTGCTGACAAGATAAATTGTCGCATCCGCTAACTGTTGACATTTCGGCTGTTTTTATAAAGGGCAGTGATATTTCTTTACATTTACCAACTTTCAGTTTATCATCGAAGCTTGCCTTGCAAAAAATATTTAGGTAAGCGCTCAGCTTACCTAAATATTTGTGGCCTTTAATTAAGATAAAATATCGTTAACTATTAAAATTATGTTAAATTAAGAGTATTTACATTTATCCTATATCCATTTTTGACCCCTTCATTTATTTCGCGCGATTCGATCGAGAGCTACTTCCCACCAATTCCACACATGTATGTCAAATTGTCCCGATCTTCTCGACCTATATAATAGGAAATTATATACGAAATTATTATATTCTCCTCACGATTTTGATATTAAACAACCCTCCTTATTATATAACGATATATAAGTACTATGCAATTTCACTCATATATTTCGCTCATATACAATAAACAAATCAATTCACATCATAGCCAGCCCATGCTATACGGTGCTAGTGCCACGGATATTTTACCTTCTGCCAGCGGCCTCCTGTCGCATCCTATTTACTACCATCAATCATATCCGTGCAATCGTGATGCTGCGTCAGTCACTCACAATTACTTTCTCATTCAAAAGTGTTACGAAACTGAACGCTTTATTCATTTGTGTAGATATGCAGTAAAATTTAGTCTGGGGCCTTACCGTGTTGCTGAAATTTAATTTGGACCAGCAACTGTATGGTGGTACAATGTGATGGAATTGAACTTGGTCTAGAGTGAAATCACGCTTTATTCTCTCTGCCTAATGTAAATTTATGGGTTTATATCCTATTCAGACGGATTATATTTCTAACCGTGTCATTAGGATTCATTAGGACTTGTTAGGAAACATTTGACTATTACCGTGGCGTTACCATACAATTTATAAAATATTTTGGTACACTATTTGGTGATACATAAATATATCTAGAAATGGGTGAAAATGTGAATCTGTGAAATTTATTAAAAAGGTCGCAATTTCGAATCCCGACTGTACCAATGAGTTTTTCCGAACTTAAGTACAGTGATTAGTCACACCACGAGCTTTACGGTGAAGGAAAACATCGAGAGGAAACCTGCATACGCCTGAGAAGAAAGGCGTATGTATAGTCGTGCTTGAGTAACGGCGATGGACTCGCCATCTGTCACGTTGGCACCTAATATACCTCTGGCGGAAAGGGGGTGTGTGGGTATTACCTATACACCTCTGCCTACCCCCTCGGGGACCCTTGTGGGAAGGCGTGATGATATATTATATTATATTATTATTTATAAAATGCTGTACAACGTCGGCAAGCAAATTATATTTACTTGAATTCAAATGAAGTAGTCAACAGTAGACACTAGCTGCGCACAAAGGCATTTAATTTCACTCTAAAGAATATTCGCAGCTGAATGCATTCGTGTACATTAATTAATGAGTGAGTTTTAAGAATTCTCTACAAATACCAGTGGCGGAAGAGAGCAATTAATATCAGACAGGATGCACTGCACAGACAATAGTTTGCAAGATACCAACACCACTGGAAATCTCTGTGGGATATCAACAAGAGAGAGACAAGAGGAGAGGGTATTTCAACACCTACACAGGCATATAAACGTATCTCTATCATTTATATAAATACGGTTCATTAGTCACAGGCTCAGGTAGATCAAAGAGATTGCTCTATTTTTGTTAACACACCAGAACCTTACCGCGAAAAAACACGCCGTGTGTTTGTTTTGCTCAGTTTATCATTTATACAGGAAAAACATTTTCCCAATATGTCTTCCGGGAGCAACATTGATTTTGTTACCCCATGTTGTTAATATCGTAACTTTATTTTCTAGTGACTTGTCAACATAACGCACCCGCTCCGATGGTCCTCTTACAAAGAATCGACCAAAGATTTATTTTGTTTGTATAAAGTGCACATATTGGTAGCAAGAGATATACGTCTCCATATTTTAGGGTAAACTCTCAACGTATAAAAAATTGCTTATGCAGGTTCATCATAATTCACCGCAGGGGCGCCAGAGACATATATGGGCGAAAACAATTAATCTTATTGACAAACACACGCGCGATCTTATAGTCAACATACTCGGGTATGTTTTACGAATTTATCGCTTCATCGTATCCGATTTTGTATTTATTTTAATAAAGTTTTCGGCCTTCGGCATCGGCCGCCTGTTTCTGAACAAATTGGCCAGTTTTGACGATACGAAAAAGAGATATAAACATTTAATATGAGTTATGGGCGCTGAGCAAGTATCGTTATTTTTATCGTATAAACTTCATTGTAAATTAAGGCTTTTTTTTATTATTACATTATACTCTTCTGGCGCATAGTTATGGTTGAAAATAAAATTTTAGTGGTGCTTAGAATCTTCAAGACAAAACCTTTGATCATATTGAATACCGCGTGAAAGTGTGTTAACTAACTACTTATTAAAGATAATCCCTGTTCATCGCTGCATCGAATGATTTATGTGTTTTACCTTCCGGCTCTTTTGACGCCATAATTTGTGGGAGAGAATCAACTAGCTATGCACAGACTTTGTTGTAATTTATTAAGTACATACGCTTGAATGGTTCAATAAATATTGAGTTGATAACGATGATCCAACTTGGAACGGATGATTCCACCTTGTTCTACCTTTCATCTTTCTAACCATTTATTAATATTTACACGCCTTCTCACAAGAGTCCCCGAAGGGGTAGCCAGAGGTGTAAACATAACAACCTTTTTTCGCTTGGTATATATTTAGCTGCAAACACGAGACTGTCAGTCTGCGTAATCTGCCATACATAAGTTATTTAATTTATTTTCAATCGTATGTAGTTTTCTTTACCCTAAATCTCGTGGTGTGACTAATCACTGTTCTAAAGCTAAAAACTCAATCGTACAGTCGTGGTTCGAACTTGGAATCTTTGCTTTGCAGTCAACTATTTAAACGAGGGGTTTCAATGGTCGACTGCAACGCACCACGACCTTTGTATCATACCTTATTTTTTAAATATGTGAATGCTTGTCGCGTTATTCCTTCACAGCCGTGTTTTATCGCTTATGAACCAGTAGCGCTAGAATCGCTACAATTCAGCCATACCGTAAATCATTCTGTTGGCAGGCTTGGCATGGCCATGCACAGATATTTCTCTATTCGCTAAATCTGTGTACATATTAATTTGTGAAATTTCGTCGCTTGTTATAGAAACACATTAAGCAATTGGAGTCTTAATTGTAACGTAAATTAATTATGATCAGGATTACGATGCCAAAAATGAGTTTGTTTGTTTCGACGGTAGGTAACTCAACTACTCGACCGATCATCAAGAAAAAAATGCATACGCGTTGCACAGAAAAAACGTAGGGAGTATCGTTTCAACCAGGAAAAGAACTATTCTCTAGGGATAGAATACGTTTGAGATGTCATTGGGTACAAAAGAAAAAAAAAGGAACCCGTAAACTATAGTAATGCTAGTGACGTCGCGAACAAAAGCTAGTCGCCTTTAAATCACAAGCTTACTAATGATCAACTGTCAAATGAATACAAGTTGCGGTTAAAACCTTAAAACTAAAGAAAAAGAAGCGATACGCTTAAATGAATATGCAATTCGTCTACGAGGTTTGTCACCATCCATGTTTTCCTTCCTTTCCTTGTCATCCATCCATAAAATAATGTATTGAGTAGACCTACACTGAACGGGCTTAACGGGCTGAACGGCTGTTTAAACGGGCACATTTCGAAAGGGGACCTTTGCAACCAAATCGTCAGAATTTAATAAAAGCCGCTGCATATGCCGTTTTGTGCGGGACAAATCGCATTTTAAATTCCGAACGCGTGTGCGACAAATACAGCTTTATTATTATTGCCAGAGATGAGATTTCGTAGATCAACCCCCAATAGTTATTGCGACACTAAACTTAAATGTTATTGAAATGCTTTATCCCGCCGCTGGGTGTTACTTTTACAATTCGAGTTAGCACCAATTTACGACACCTTTCACGTAAGTAGTCATAAAACGCAAGTTGGGCGTGATTCGTGCGGCTACTGAAAATATTGAAAGTAAATGCATAAAAACCAGCTTATAAAATTATGTTCATTGTTTTCGGAGATTCAGTATACCTAGATATCATTGAAATCGTAAAAAAATTTTACAAGTTTACAATGTTTTATACGTATAAAATATTCATCAATATTAAATTTTCAAGTGATAAAAAATGGTGTACAATTTGACTTCAATAACACCCGCTCGAATATGCTTACTTACATATATCTAATGAATCCTTACGATAAACGACGATGACAAATATCATACAGCGCTACCTGTTTTTCAATAACATACTAACAATAACAATTCAGTTAGACACACCACGAGCTTTACGGTGAAGGAAAACATCGAGAGGAAACCTGCATTCGTCTGAGAAGAAATTCAAAGGCGTATGTATAGTCGTGCTTGAGAAACGGCGATGGGCTCACCATCTGTCACGATGGCACCTAATATACCTCTGGCGGAAAGTCGGTGTGTGGGTATTACCTATACACCTCTGCCTACCCCTTCGGGAACCCTTGTGGGAAGGCGTGAGGATATTAAATAATACTCGTTTTTATTTTCAAGTATTCCAACTAATGTCTCCATAATAGCCCAACTTAAACTGGAAAGCCAGCCTAGGTTATCCACCATCTGTCTCCAACGTGTGCTACAATACTTTGGTCACATAGCTCGCAAAGACCCTGGCAATTTGGAGAGACTGATGGTGACGGGAAAGATGGACGGCACCAGACCACGGGGTAGAAGCCCAACACGATGGTGTGATCAAATATCCAACCAACTGGATACGACGTTAAGCAGCGCGCTCCAGAAAGCAACCGATAGGGAGAAGTGGAGAGCTGCTATCAAAAATATTAATCGGCGGAGTCACGATCCTCAGCAGTGAGGGACCGACTTAGAAGAAGAAGATACCAACATAACTTTTGATTGGATACTGCGATTGCTATGATGCCTCCATACATACATATACATATACAGAATCTAAAACTGATAGCAATATAGATTATTGATGATTCATCAGCACCCTAATTTTATTTATAGGATGTAAAGGATACAGGGCGTGTGTTACTACGCTAAAAAAATCATTTTTACTATTGTTTTCGTGGTTTAAAACCATCTCAATTATTTCCTTTCAAATGAAACCGGTTTTGGGCACACAGGTTGGATATTTTCAGTCTAAACAGGACATAGATATTTTTTTTTTGTATTTAATACATAAATAATTGTATATATATTTTTTTTATTACATTGAATTTTTTACAAGGGGAAACCTGTATACTTCTGAGAAGAACTTCAAAGGCATACGGTATCTTCATGCTTGAGCTTCGTGAACTCTCGCCAAATAATTCACAGAGCGACATCAACCAAGACAGCAAATTAAATAGAAATCTGTCTCTAGGAACGAAAAATGCCATCCAATTTTGGTAACCGCACATTTCTTTGCTAATGAAAGTGGTGTAATTTGTTTTAGCGAATATGTCTGTCCCTTCGAAGCCACTGTTTGCCATTCAGCTAAAGTATACGTTTGCCACACAAGCTCAAACAACGTGGTTCAAATACCAACACGACAGTGGTTAAGAAATCTTGGAAGTATCATTTGGTTTAAGGATGATTTTTTAAACGAAAAACGAGTTTTTGTTATACGAGATATGGATCATGATAGGTTTATTTCAGTATTTCTTACGGATTATTTCTGATCCTGATTTTTCACGTGTGTGTTTTTTTTATATTGTTCAAAATTTAAAGAAAAAAAGAGATTCAGATGTAGTAAAATATATAAATTATTATAATATACTTCGATGTACCCACGTAATTTAAGGAGTATTCCAAAATAATTACATGCATATTTTCATACATACGAGCATATATCATCACGCCTAGTCTCTCACAGGGTAGGCACATATATACATAATTTTGTGGAACATGTTTATTTCTTCTTAAGTTAAGTGCTGAAGAGAACGTGTCATCCGGAAATTCATTGCTTTGAAATTAAGAACAGGTGTGAAATTTGCATTCCCTGCCTGATTGCGGAGATAAAACGAGAGGCGATAAATATTTCGAACTCGAAAAGAATTGAGATGTCCAGGCTTTCCCATTTGAAACCTCGACTGACTTGTTTCACATTAAAACTGTGATCGTTTTTCGGACTACATTTCAAAATCATTAAAAGATTCGAGTTTGGCTCATTGTTCGTCATGTCATATTATATTGTCTGTGCCAATCGAGTGTTGAATAAAGGTTTTCTTTCAAACCACATATTATATTAACACCATAGTAAACAAAAAGAAATAAATATTGTTAGTAATTGTTTTCATATCAGCTATTAGGGATATTAGCTATGGAACACGCTTTATGAATCCAGTTCAATCCAATTTAAACAAACAACCGCCAGCCGTTGATACCAATAAAACACAGCTTTTTTATGTTCCTACCCGGCTTCGCTTGGGTGAAAATATTAACTCCGAAACACGAACGTAATATTAACTAACGGGTCCAAACTCGAACCAAAGCCAGGAACGTCCAGGGTTGTCTAAATGGTTTCGATTAATTTAACAATCACAAAGAAAATACTCAAACTGCGTCAAGCCATTATCGAGTATTTGGCAAACACGGCAATTGTGTATAATTTTATATATACCAATAGCTAAACTAAATCTATTATGGCTGATTATAGCTTCCATTTAATTGTAAAATACAACGAAGATTATAATATCAACTTCGCTTATCATATAAATTGTGATATATTTCCTTCAAATTACCCTGTAAGCTGATTTTCATTGAGGCTAAAAGGAAAAACGATTTATGACTGTGGTAAGTCAAATTAACCTTAATTCATTAACAACCTGGAGGTAATGAATGTTACAGTGATGAGGGGTAGGTCACTTAATTAGTTAAACTTATGGGCGGTTTTAGACGATTGAATCATAAAAACATAACTTGATTAGTGTGATTATTCTTCATTCAAACTACCAAGATCAAATCGATCGGATAACCAAGGACGGTAACATCAAGAGTACTCAAAACCGGTGACCATATATGAAGAGGCTGAATAATGTGGATGAAGCGAAAGCGAAAGAAAAAGAAGCGAAGAAAAGAAGAAAGACCACTTTCGCTTACAGTTACAGTCTAGAGAGAACTGGCGCTCTACTCCCTACTCCGTGAGGGACTTGGCGGGATGATAATTATTTTTCGTCTTCTCCAGGTTCTCCGGAGGCAAAGGCTAAGTTATCAAAGCACCCTCTTTTTAGGTGCTGACACAAGGCAAGATTTCCGTTGCTATAACATATATCATTGAAAGCGTATGGCTTGAAGTTTATACGAGACTATAACGAGACGTCTATAAAGTGACGACAAGATTTTAAGTAGGGAACTACCATAGGGTTGTTGATTCGTTTTCAAAAAGAGAACAGGCAATGTATTCACGAATAAGTTATATTAATAAATACATATCTTCGCGTCGTTCCGTTATGTTGCAGGCAGACGCGTAATATCGGCCACCTTTTTTCCGAAGACGTACTTATGTTGGTGTAGGGCTCGGTTCGGGACGGGAATAAATCTTGGGTATACATTTAGTACCTATTACCATAAACAATTAAAAGATTTTTATAGCACGATTCAAATTCAAATAACGCCATCTATCTGTAAATCATGCAAACTACCACAACCAGAACAATTCATTGTTGGATTACACAAGTAAAACGGAACGTATCACGTACTACACCATTGTTAATATTTAGAAAAAATATAAAGCAATTTATACGTTCAGATAATTTTCTAAGGCGAAAAATAGTTATAAATTCAAGCAATAAACTCTTAAATTTTACCAAATACGTCTTATCGGATCGGCTTAATTAAATTATTTTATAAAGCGCATATTATAACCATGGAAGCCTGATCAAGTTACGGCCTTATCATAATTTTATTAATAAGCAGACAATAAATATTTTATGTAGCAAATTGTTTGTGTTTTCACTTGATTGGCGGGTATTCATTCAACAGCAGCTGCCACGCTGACTCACTTCACAAGCTTTATTAATTTAGAATCATGTTTGACATTCTTTAAGTCTGTCCCATACATCTTTGCTCGTAGAGTTACAATATTACGACACCTTTTTAATCTGTAAGACAGATACAAAATGTTCACGAATTTATCGACTTGTAAAACGACATTATTTGACATAATGCCGGGGATTTTAAGTAATGCATTAATATCAAAACAGTACGCGTCCAGGAATTTGAGTTTCAATGTGTGAGTTTTAAATCTATATTTATGTATCTTTTGGTTCGACTGAAAGCATTGATGGAGCGGCGCGCGCGCATATTAATAATTAAGCAAAGCTCGATAAATTACGACAGTCAATATTTCTGTCCTTATCTTTGACACGACATAATTCATATTGAAAAAAAAATGGGTTTAAGGTGTCATAAATTAAAGTAACATTAAAAACAATCTTGATAAATTTTCGCCTCTTATGTTCTCTGTGAGGAAGTGCATTCATTTCAGAAGTAATATAGACGTATATGTAACGTAGCTTTTTATATATCTTTATATATATAATTCTTCTGTGAGTGTGTACGTCACTGAACTCCTCTCAAACGACTGGACCGATTTTGATGAAATTTTTTGTGTGTGTTCAAGGGGATCTGGGAATGGTTTAGATTCACAATTGGACCCGATAGGTGGCGCCATCATCTTTTTTTTTTCCACCCGAGCGAAGCTGGGCGGGACAACTAGTAAACTATAATATTCTAGACCTACATACATGTTAACGCAATGTAGGAAGCTATAGGTAGGGTAAGGTATGATTGAAAAATGAAGAAGCAGATATATAATGCGAAAGTGTTTGATAGAAGAGGCAGGAAAATACCACGTTCCAACTACCTGGATTAATTAGGTGTAACACTCAAGGTCGGTGGCAACAAGAGCTTGCTGAAAAGTCTGATGAATGTGGAATGGAGTCTATAAGCCGGTATTTTCTCTTTGCGTACCTTATAGGAACTCGGGATCAGGAAATTTATGTATGTCTGTATGTACATCCTACATATAAATTATATTGTATATAATGCGTAGTTCAGAACCGAGGCCTGTTATCTTTACAACAAAAATAGCCAATTTGTACACATTAGCGCTAAATGCCGGCTTTACGGACGTATGTCAGTAATTCCGCACTCGTAAAATGTTTTATGACCCATTAAGTGAAGACGCTACTCCTGATAAACTTAATATTCGGTTGCACGATTTTTGCATTTTTATCATATAGGTAGATAATGTTTAAGAATTTCAGAAAATATAAAAAATATCTTGTGTATGTAGTAATCCTCACGCCTTCCCACAAAGGGTCCCCGAAAGGTTAGGCAGAGGTGTATAAGTAGTACCCACACACCCACTTTCCGCCAGAGATATATTTTATGTGCCAACGTGACAGATGGTGAGTCCATCGCCGTAACTCAAGCACGACTATACATACGCCTTTGAACTACTTCTCAGACGTTTGCAGGTTTCCTCTCTATGTTTTCCTTCACGGTAAAGCTCGTGGTGTGACTAACCACTGCACTTAAGTTCGGAAAAACTCATTGGTACAGTCGGGATACGAACTTGCGATCTTCGCCGGTAATCACTAGGCAACCACGGCTTCACTACAGCATAGTTCGATTTATTTAACATTAACTATCTGTAATGCCTACTATGCCAAATGTGTTTATTCTACATACACGTTTGGCAATTGGCAAAAGCCACTTAAACCGTGTTTAAATGAACTTACTTAGTTTTACCATTTGCTTGCATAATTCGTTATGTTTACGTATTTCCCAATTATACTTCTAGCGATGTACTTGGCTAATCCTAAAATGAACCTAAAATACCACTTAATGACTAATCTCGTTGCATTGTGCCAACAGCATTAATATCTAAGCCAATAAGAGCTAATATTGTCTGCATTCACACACGTTATAAAAGCATAATAGCACCTAATTGTACCGGACACGTTGCAGGTAAGTTAAGTAATCCAGCCAACTACAGAAGTTAACAGTCTACCAGGCTAGTAGGTGTTATTGCGCGCAAGCCTTATTGGGTCGCGTAATAATTGTGTATCTATCTATAATAGGGTTGCCGCTATTGTTAGCTTCATTGGATTTAAGTTCATTAACGCTACATAATTAAGCGGGTATTATTCGCTTTATTAAATATTACGCCATGGCGGTGGCGTAAGCGAAGTATGAGTACATATATGTATGTTCTTCAACAAATTGTCTTCATCTAGCAGATATATATTTTATGATAAATTTGTTTTTTATGTTATAGAAATGTTTGAACTTATTACAATGTAAAAAAAATGAGTTGAACTTGGTGGTCTTTATTTTGAGTATAGCTATTAATCGCTCCACGTGCTTTTCTGTGAAGGAAAACATCGTGAGGAAATCTACATACGATTGTGAATTCAAAGGCGCATGTGAAATCGTGACTAGCTGAGACCTTCATAAATGGGTGGAATACGATCTGATGATGTAGTTGGGAAAATAGCTTATTTGTAAGCCTTAGTCAAACAGTCAAAGCTTTCATGAAGATCTGGCTTTGCTTCTTCTATGTCTTCGCAATGTCAACGCTCTAGATTTATATCTAGATTGAGTCATGACTATCCTTAGTTAGTCTCCTTCGTTAGTGGCTCGACTAGCACTAGCGCCTAGTTCTGTATCAGCCCTATTCTTGCGTCGTGTGGCGTATCACACCGGTCGTCGAATGTGGAGCACGCGGCGAGCAAGCGGCGATGCCTCCGACAAAAAATCAGTGTAAGCTCTACACGACCGCGCTCCGGTCGCGCGCTCCCACCCTAGCTCCGCTCGACGCGTCCCGATCTCCGCACAAACTTCACAACTTACGGCGAACTTAGGCTCGCTGAAATACAACTACCTTTGAAGTTTAAAGTCTCTAATTAGTGAAAAACTATAGTGGAAAGTGGCATATTGTCAATAGTGTGTAAGTCAACATATGGCCGTGGCCAAAGGTCCGGTCGTCGATCGTGCGCCGATAGAATCACGACATGTGAGCACGTGTGCACCTATTGAGTCTGGAGGCTCACCGTTCACTTCACCTATTTTGTCATCTCACTGCATGGCACTGTTTATTTTCGAAAGTCTTAATCCATTACTCACAGCACCCAGTTAGACATCAATACAGGTCAATCAAATGGATAGCGAAATCTTTTATTGCTAACTCTACATCTATAAATCTACCATTAATTGCGGTCAAATTGTACTTACTTTGTTGGCTGAATTGATTTTGATTAAGTGTGTAGACTTTTCGTTGCTAATGGCACTCATGTGTAAATACATATTGAAATAAAAATATTAGGGAGGTCGAAAACTTATGCCCAATCATCCGATTTGAACCCTTATTTATATTAATAGTATAATCACACGGGCGTTTTAGCAAGGGTACAAACATTTTGTGTTTATTGTATTTACTTAAAAACTTAGCCTTGCTGTGGTCTCGTAAAAATACTCTGTAAGTTCTGTTCCAAGCAATATATTTAAGCAGATCGCGACCAAACTTTTTTACTTGCAAACTCCTCGATACTCACTACCTCCCTACGCTATCTCTAGTTGGCCAAACGGGATAATATATTCCTCATTTCCAACGTGCTCTTACGAACCCTATGATACCGACAATTGTATAAATCTTTTTCTACACAAATAATGTCGCGTTTTGACACCGCCCACTAAGGTTTATTTATAGCGCTAGATGTTGTTACCATTTGTGACAGACTAGCATGTACACGTGTTCTATGTACAGCATACAAAAGAGTACATATCATTACGCCGAGTACTTCATGGGGAGGCAGAGAGAGTGGAGTGCCAGCTCTCTCTATACTTCCTCATACCTCTTACGTGCAAATAGTAAATAATAATATATCTTCACGCCTTCCTACAAGAGCCCGAAGCGCTACATGACAGATGGTTAGGTTAAGCACAGGTGTGTAGGTGCCTACGTGATAGATGGTGAGTCCATCGCCGTTTCTCAAAATCTTCTATGGATAATATGTAAGTCTTTGAATTCCTTCTCCAACGTATGTAGGCTTCCTCGCGATGTTCTTCTTCGCCGTTAAGCTCGTGGTGTGATTTATAACTACTACTAACGTCAGAATAACTCATCGGTCCAGTCGGTATTCGAATTTGCAATCTTTGTGTTGCAGGCGATTGCTCGTACCACTCAGCCACCACGGCTCTTAATAGAGAGTACACACTATATATCATTTAAGAGTACATAATTATTTGTTTAACAAATAATCTAAAGAAGCAGATTTATATATCCCTATTAAATACCTGCCTACTCCGTTAGGGAGTCGGCGTGATGATAAATAAATAATAATAATAAATACCTGGGATAATTCCACACAAATTGACCTAGTCCCAAATTAAGCAAAGCTTGTGTTATGGTAACTAGACAACGATATATTTACTTATATAGATAGATATATACATAAATACATAGGACATCCAAGACTAAGGTACAAATACTCGTGTTCAGCACACAAATATCTGCCCTCAGCGGGATTCGAACCCGCGACCTCAAGTTTCGCAGTCAGGAGCTCTAACCACTAGACCAGACGGCCGACTAGAGACGGCAGACTAGAGATAATATGAATGTATATGTATTTAATAAATCGTTATTGATTTTGAATGACTACGCGAGCCATCTGTGTGTATGAAAGTCTCAATCTCGCTGAAAGGAAACATTAAAAAGAAAAATATTACACGAACTTTTAAGCTTCCTCTTTACGTGATAAAATCCACAATTTTATAATGTTTATACCCATGAGAATCGTTATACCTAAGCCACATAACATATTTTACACTTTGAAATATTTTGCGGATCAAAAGTGATCGACAGTTTTCTTTATTTCAAATACATGGCTAGGTAATTTAATATCTGAGCGTCTTCCCAGGATCCACATTGGGGTAGGCGTATGTTCAACAAAGCGCTCTTTTCTCCGAAGGTTCAGTTTTCATAACATTAAGCAGCTTGCATTATTTAAATATTTGCTATAGGAAATTAGTTCCCTACTAATTCAAACATTTTATTGTTTTGTAGAAAAAATATAATTTTATTATTAAATATTTAGCCGTGTTTCCTGAGTGGTTCAAGTGATTGCCTGAAATACCAAGCTTTCAAAATAATGAATCCCGACTGTACTTATGAATTTTTTTTTAACTTAACCTCGAGATTTGTGGTTGGATGGTAAGGAAAAATTCTAAGGAAACCTGCAAGCTTTTGAGAATAAATTCAAAGACGTATGTATAGTCGTACTTGATAAACGGCGATGGACTCGCCATCTGTCACGTTGGCACTTCAAATATATCTCGGGAGCAAAGTAGGTGTTTAGGCACTCCAAATCTCTTACCTACGCTTTCGGAGATACTTGTGGGAAGACGAAAGGATATTATGTACATATAAACAAAGAATAAAAAATATATAAATTAAAACTAAATACCATTCCACACACATCCGTATGATTTTCGTCCAGTAACAATTTTCTATACGAAATAACGTACCTATGTCCTTAATTGCAATATGGACGTTAGACATTCAACGTACATAAACATAGCAAACTGCCAATTAAAAATCGTATAGAAACGTTTAAACAAGCCAAAACATTAATCAAGACGCAAAGCTAAAAGTAGTTTTGCAAGCATTACTTACTTAACATTGATTAAATATTACTGGGTCAATTAATTTCCGTTACCATCGCACGGGCAGGTGTGACGCGAACTCTAATGCTTACTCTTATTTGCAAACAAATAATGTTGAATTAAAAACGAAACTAGTTGGAATGCAAAATTGTGTCACTGTCTTCTAACTTTTAAGTCACAAACACAATTAATGTTTGTAAATACGACAAGCACGATTTATTTAACTGACTGATACATGTTTCGATTGATTGACGAAAAACGATATACAAAGCGAAAGTGTGTGCAAGAAGAGGCAGAGGAAGACAACGTTCCAACTACGATAAATCGATCGTACGCACGGACGGGAACTTCAATAGTACTCAAAACCGACGAGCATGTATGAAGAGACTGATGAATGTGGACGAAGCGAAAGAGTAAGTCTAGAGAGCACTGGCGCTCTGTACTCTCTGCCTACCCCGTTAGGAACTCTGCGTGATGATATGTTTGTATGTGTGTGTGTATATGTGTGTCAAAAACTAAATAGGGTTATAAGTCTAGATTGAACTGGCGCTCTACTCATTCTGTATAGGCGGCGTGATATTATGTGTGAATGTATACGGAAAAAGTTTCAAACAAGCACCGGACTTAGCTAATAATTCAATGATGTTTGTCATAGATGTACAATGTACAAGGCGTATGTATACACATTGGTCCCTTTCGCACTCTTGAATAATGATGGTAATAGGATATCATGTGGTTTCTGAAGGCAAGCGCCTAGAGCTTACCCTAAGAGCCCATGATCGATGTACTAGGAGCTTAATAGATCTATGAGAATTCCCGATTTAGTTTACTATTCCCTAACTACAGATTTAGATAGTCTGCGCAAATGAAATGCACCGTTCAGCCTACTATAATTTTAGACTAGATATTTAGTTCCGCCTTGGCTCTATTCAAGTTTTAGCAAGTTTAACCATCATAAATGTTAATATCATGGCTATGAATATACTGATACGATCTGCTTTAATCCCAAAAGGGCTAGGCTGTGGTGTAATGAAACACTATATTAATGTCATCCTCAGTATACTGATAAATCGATTTCTTACCTCATATTCGATATTTTACCTCCGCTGGTAGAAGAAACTGTCCTCGTCAATAAAAACACAAAATAATTGTTTGGAACTCGAATAATTATGAGAAAGAACGGGGTAAGAATACGTAACAAATACTAGTCGGAGCTATTTGTGAAGTCACAATTAGTAGCGTGTTTTGTATCTTCGCAACGTTCGACAACAAAGAGCTTTTGAGAAATTAGTCACTTTGAAACAAGCGCCTCGTAACTTCCTACAAACAAAAATATCCCTCTCGCGGCTAAAAATCATTATATCTTTACTTTGAAAAAGTTGACGCACACATAGATTCCAATTCGTGTACCTATATGCATGTAACAATGACCGATGTGTAAAAAAATACCCATAAAAACTACATAGTCTACACACACCTTGAACCTAAATTATTGTAAATAGCTTTTTAAATTATCATACATTTAAATTTTATTTACATAGATGCGATTTTAAATTAACTTGTAAATGATCTTCTTACTCGATTCCTTTTCACTTGTTAACGAAGAAATTTTGACGAGAAAATCTTCTAGAAGACTATAAAATAATATTAAAAAAGAAGAAAAAAATATCAGTACTTACAGTAAATGCAATATTATCCCCCTAGGGGTTTGCAAAGAGTGTATATAGAGCGCCAGTTCCCTTTTTTCATACCCCTAGACGTCGGTTTTACATTATTCTTTCGCTTGATCCACATTCACTAGACTCTTCGTACAAGGCGTCATTTAGAGCTGGTTATAAAACATATGATAGTAAATTGTTATATAGTTTCGTATGCTGCAAGATTTTACATGAAAATGGGACGAACGCTGCGACTGGTCCTAACACCTAATGAGAATAATGTTACAACGCCTCAGGAACGGAATTCGAAGCTTGGCAAGGCTTCAAAGTACCTACGCACTTGTTATTCATTCGCGCGACATAGTAACAGTACCTACTTCTTTGGGTGGATGGGTTTTGGATGGTTAGGTATTTGTGAAGAAGCCGTGATGGCGGAGTGGTTCGACTTGCCTGCGAACACAAAGATATCAAGCTCGAATCCCGACTGAACCAATGAGTTTATCTGAACTCAAGTACAGTAATTAGTCACACCACGAGCTTCACGGTGAAGGAAAACGTCGACAGGAAACTTGCATACGCTTGAGTAACGGCGATGGACTCGCCATCTGTCACATTGGCACCTAAAATATATCTCTTGCGGAAAGTACCTTTGCATACCCCTTCGGGAATCCTTGTGGGAAGTCGTGAGGATATATTATCATTATATTTTTTTTTTACGAATTTTGTAATAAAATTATTAATCACAGTCAACCATAGAGAACAGAATAACCATAAGCATCGAATAGGTACTTTTTGTGAGCTTCACAGCGTAAGTTAGTAAGCGGGTGTAAAAGCTTTCCATATGATAGCCATGAATAGGCAATTCCCAATATTTCAGCTCACGTAGTGTCCTTTGGGCCTGGGCCAAGCATCGACACGCATATTTCTGATTTGATGTCTTTTGATGCTATGTGATTCGGTTTTTCAAACTTACTTTTTCCTGACCTAAAAATGGATCCGCTAAGAACTCGCACAGAGCATTTTAATCAGATAGAATTTTTGTATTTCCGTTTTACATTTAACTGTTATGATACCAAAAATAAAACTATAATTCTTGAGAAACTTCTGTAGTGAAATTAGTTTAATAGATTTGTAGTGATCAACAAAGGTGTAGTAATGGCATGCCTGTTGTCACTTTAGTGTATTACAACAAAATTTATAAATCCTACATCTGGTACATAGGTAATCTTTCTCTGGGCCAAATTTCATCCAGTTCCGTTAAGCCGCCTTGGCGTGATAAAGAAACCAATATCTTCAAAGCCTTTTACATTTGTAATATATGTAGGATGTCGACTAGTTTGATATGTCCGCTGGTGTAATTATTAGCAAGTATAATAAATTGAACAAAGCCATCTCCAGCACAGTGACCGTCCATAACTAACAGCCATTTACCAATTGCGCACAATCGTCAACGGAAAGGAGATCCCCTCGTAGAGTGTTGTTATTTGAATAACTGTAAGGTTATAACTATCAACTTCACCCGAAACTTGTCCCATTTCTCAACTTTATTATCGGAATTAATTCTGAGTGGAAACATCGATATAAGAATTTAATTGCCCTTGTCTGGCTGTTATCAATGCGTGATCGCGGTTGCATTGCGCATTCATTGTCGCAATGACACAAAAATATGATAAACAATATAAATACGAGCAACCCTCAGTATGTTACGCCATGGGACGTCGCCAGCCGGCGCGAAGCTTTCCTTTAGCGGTGACCACTTGACGTATAAATTGTCCAAGAACGCAGTTTTATCTGGCAGATTATAAAGTCGTCATAAATATATGGAACGTTTCGAATGTAAAACGTATAGCTGAATGTTCGCAGCTCGATGTAATAACACTGCTTTAATGGTCTGTTAGCTTGTGAATAATCTTGGGGTGTCAAACTTTGGACGTTATGATTGATGGAGTCCTGCAATTGTTTTCAATCACCACTTGCCGATTTTGGATTTGTATCTTTCGATGGGAATTTATCATATACAGTTTGCTCAAGCCATGTCATTGGCTATTTTGACTTTCGTTTGTGAATGGCTCTGTGCTTTGTTTGAAGATAGTTAATTATGGAACATTAATCATTTATATAATTCTGAAATAGATATTTATTTACAGAACTTAACTATTTCAACTGATATCTATCGGATAGCTACTAGAAAAAAACAAAGAAGAATTTATAAACTGCCAGCACGATACTAACTAAAGAGCTCTCAAACACTCGAACTTTGCTTACCACAGGAATCTAATATTGGAGTTGTAAAAGCTGGCTACAATATTCTGTAATATGAATGTATTCTGTAACTGTGGTGGCTTCGATAACTTGACTATTTACGAATCAGCTATATATTAGCTCATTCGTAAATAGTACGCAATTTATATCACTTATGAAGTACTACAAAATATTACCTTCAAAGTCATGTTTTCTATCAACTAGGTGTGAACGTGTATATTCAACTTAATTTATTACTGAACTTAAATAGATATTACTAGATTTTCCTATTTTAGCATCACGGCCAGTCAATACAGGCTAAATTGAACGCTCGTTCTTGTTAATTAGCAATAAAGACTGGGGAGGTTTATAAAGTGATGGATTTAATGAAATTGCTTCGTAAATACATACATACATACATACATATCATCACGCCGAGTCCCGTAAATATGTATCGTTATATCAATAATCTAGTTTTTGGCAGTGAGGAATCAAATTTATATCTTCGAAATTTCCCATGGGGGTCCTCGAGGGGCAGATAAAAGGGTGTAATGCTTTAAAAAGAGAGGTATTCTTCATACCATTAAGGTGACCAACAAACTGTGCTGTCAGCCAAATCATAGGCTATTACCATCGTCTATGGATGCTTGCAACACCGGGGGTATACGCGTTGCCGTATACGTTGTTGACCCTACGTACTGCAATGCTATGTAATAAAAAAATATAATCACCGCAATAATGTCTGAAACATTGTCCAATCATTTACAAGTAACACCAGCACCGTAAATATTGCAAGAGTGTCTTTATGGTGTGTTGGGAACAAGCACTGTAGACACAATAAGTGTCTGTAGCGTGGAAGTAAATCACATTTAAATGTATGCGCTTGTTACTTCGCATCATTTCTGTCCCGTTGCATACAATGAAAGCGACAATGACGCTTTGACACGCAATTAAGTAAGCCTAAGGAGTTAAAGTGCATTATAGTACTGTAAACAATATTATGATAGAAATATATATATATATATATATATATATATATACACGCCTTACCACTAGGGTCCTCGAAGGGGTAGGCAGAGGTGTATAGGGAGTACCTACACATCCACTTTCTGCCAGAGATATATTTTACTTTATTCATAGTAATTTCGTCTCAAGTGTATGCAGGATTCCTCTCGATATTTTACATCCCCGTAAAGCTCGTGGTGTGACTAATCACTGTACTAGAGTTCAGAAAAACTCATTGGTACAGTCGGAATTCGAACTTGCAACCTTTCTGTAACAGGACTACTAACTTTGCCAATACGTCTTATGTAACTGATTAAAATGCATAGTAAGTATCGTAAATAGTTTTAAATTAAATTTACAATTTGATCATAAATATATTTTTTTCCAAGTCCGAGCAATTATTAAAATAAAATATTATAAGTGAAATCCCAGATTCTAGACGCTCAAAATTCATGTAATATGCATTAATATCAAGCGTACAAACAAATAAAGCCTTTTCATATGTATTTTTCATTCAGTTTTTTGGTTGACAGTGTTTCCGCTTACCTTTAGGCAGGCTGCATTATTTTTTGCACTTTAATGGTATAAAATACCTACTACTCGTAATATTCCCCATTAAAAAATAAGAAATTATTTTTATATGTTCCGTACGCCGTACAATTTTTAACTAAACTTTGCTAATTTAGGCGAATTACCCAAACCAAACCAATGTCAATTAGGTATCGAATAAAGCCCCTTTCGTATTCACGTTCTATAGATTAATGATATTAATAATTAAGACCGTTTAATTATATTGAAAGCTTTGTCCCCTTAATTAATCACCGATGCTAATCAAATCCTGTTAAGAGACTATTCGATTTACTACAGATTCATTCAGCTCATGCCTCTGCAGATGGCAATTCACTATCGGAGCTTCACATATTATTATATACCCACCATTGTGGGGAAGGACAAACGATCAGGACGAAATTATAATGGTACATTTATTTCTGTTTTGGCTATGCCACGTTGCTACAATAGATTCCATAAAAAGGAGTTTTTTATATATCCTCATACCTTCCTTAGTTTTTTAAGTTAGATTTTATTCTTTCAAAGACCTTTGATGACATCTAAATGTTATGACTTACTGCTTAATACATTTTATGACGTTATTGGTACGTTGATCATTAAGATCAAGGTTTACAAAGTCTGATCATGAGACATGAGAAAAAATATATTTTATACGTTGTGAATGGTCAGCCAGTTTAAGAACTCTTTCAACAAGGCGTGCCGATGTGTTTTCCTTACACTAGCCCTAAATCACTACAGAATTTCTGAAGAGTTAATATACACGTATGATAATGGAATGGAACAGGATTATCTAATGAAATTGATCATTATTCTCACCGTTACAATAAGGTTATTTTCCAAGTTATATATAGTTACTAGTGGTCCCGCCCAGCTTCGCTTGGGTGAAAAAAGTAAATGCCCTAAAACACGATCACAGCGCCACCTATCGGGTCCAATTGTGAATCTAAACCATTCTCAAATCCATCTGAAGACACACAGAAAATTTCATTAAAATCGGTCCAGCCGTTTAGAAGGAGTTCAGTGACATACACACTCACAGAAGAATTATATATATAAAGATATAAGGCGTGGTAAAGTGAAATACCTTTTGAGTTTATCCAAACAATTTTACAAACTCATTAAAAAATTTCCCCAACATAATATACGTACATAACTTTGTACAGCAAAGACTCGTTCGCCAAGTTCGTCAGTAGATATGAAACAGTTTGGGTATAATAAAAGATATGAACAGAGCTCCGCTATCTCTGTTAGAATTAAATCAGTGGTGCTTAAAAGATGTGATACAAAGCTGAGAGAGATAGAAAAATATTTTATTTTTAATATTAGTACGGCATCATTCGTAGCCCCAATATGTTGTTATGTCAACATCAAAGTCAAAGTAGGAACACCAATAAATGTCAAGTATTAAATATTAAGTGTTAAATACTGTAAATACGATATTATTACATTAATAACGGCATAAACTACCTTATAAATCATCTTCCCTCGAATATAAAAAGAACTTCCCTATGCCCTGAATATATTTCGGATAACGAAACCCATCTAAAAGAATAATGTTAGATGTAAAAGTGACACTTATACGACGTGAAACTGCCGTGTTAATTATCTTAATTGTTCATTTATATGTCAACGAATGAAATACAAATTCGTTACAATCACATAGAATTAAATTGATGACTGGTGATTTGTTTTATCCCCACAAGATAATAAAGTACATGATACATAATTGGGACCAGAAGAATGGCAGGTTAGATATTTATTTATTTATATTTCATATTAGAACGGCCAATGCCACTTACACTAATATGTACACGCTTTCATACTGTCTATGATATGTGATATGGCTCCAAGGGTGGATTGTATTTCGAAGCTCTTAGTTCCGTTGGCGACGCTTTAGAATGTTGACTTTCCTCACGGTGCTTATCTTCGTCAGTAAGTCTTACTTATTAACCCCACAACTACTACATTTTGAACGTAAATTTTTAATTAACAGGTATCTGATAGTGAGAAATTGGTTGCCATTTGGTTGAGAACATAATATAAAAACCAGATATTGTAGTACTCATTGTAAAGCAATGTCATTCTGGTGTCATTAAACGTAATGTAATACCCAAGTCAAGTGGTGAGAAATAAACTATTTCATTTTATTAATTTTTATTTACTCACGGAATTAATGTTTGGAAGCTTATTGGTATCGAGGATTTCATTTTAGTTCCATTATCATTCAGATCATAGTTTAAAGTGGTAACGTTTTACAAATGTATAAACTACAAATGTCTTCGTTGCAACTCCTCAATTAAATTAATTTAAAATCATCCGAACATTACAGGAATCCAGTTTAAAATGCCGAAGCTGGAAAAAGTCGTAGCAAAAATGTCGCGGCAGATCGCTTAATAAGGCCCCGTAACGAACGTGAGTCAATCAAAAACAGGCGATGCACTGTTAACGCTCGTAAAAAGCTCTTTAAAACTGTCGTGGGCTTTATATCTGAACATCTTTAAATGCCAATAATTTCACAATTGCCTCCATTTCTAGAGGTTTATTCCCATTTTTTGGTTATGGAATGGATGTTAACAAAATTTTTGTAATGGTTCATACACTTCGCCAAGTATAGCATTGATGCAGCTAAAGAAAGTCCTCTTAAAATTGTATTCACAAAAAAGAAAATACGTAAAGAGATATTCCAAATTTGAAGTACAAAATACCACGCCCACTCTGGATTCATTACTCCTCTTCAACCTAAGTAGTTTCAACTAAAGACAGAAGATTCCAATCATCAAATCAAATCAAGGTATTCCGATTTTGATCAGTTCTAAAATAGGCAAAAGTGTAATAGATTTTTTTCGGGAAATTGTACCTACCTATCCTATGTGCTAATCCAGCTAACTGTCTATCTCTGTGCCAAATGTCATGCAATCCCGTTCAGCCGTTATGGGGTGGTGGAGAAACAAAAATCTTCACAAACTTTTGCATTATATTAGTTGAAGTTCACCTGAATATTTTTGCCGGAGAATATTATTCAGATGCCAGCGTGACTTGTAGAGTTTATGACAAATCTTTAGAATATAATATCTCCTATGAAATGTGGGCGTTATAATACGTATATTCACGCCTACCTCTTCTGGGAATTTATAATTATAATTAACCGAAAATAATGCCTACAGTGCCAGAATTAAAGTAGGCTTTAAAGCAGTTTTCGTTTGATAGAATTGCAGTCCCACCTGCGCATCAATGCATTTAATTGGCTTTAATAGTAGGCCTATAGCACAGTACCGTGTGTATGGCAATTAACTATGATTGAACTTATATCGAATTACCAATTATCTATCGTGATCAAATTAATGTCCTTAATTAGCGTGCCATTACACTAACTTATGTAAAACATTGACCAATTAAGTAATCTGAAGTAGATATAAATGAATGATGAACTTTAAATACCATGACTGTAATGGGTAGTCACAGAAGTGGAACTAAAATCTAAGTCTTTTCCTCAAGCTACAAAGCCACTTATAGCTCCGAAGATACACAAAGGACACAGAGGGTGCAATGTTTATACATAGTAGGTACTTTCACACAAAGGTTCTAGGGACAGGGCGTTTATGTGGACGAGAGGTACGTAGGTAGAACCCACAAACGTACTTTTGTCCGGAGATATATTTTAAGTGCCAACGTGGCAGATGGCGAGTCCATTGCCGTTTCTTAAACACAACCTTATACACGTCTTTGAACTGCATCTTAAACGTAGTCAGGTTTCCTCTCGATGTTTTACTTACCATAAGTCTCCTGGTGTGACTAATTACTGCACGTAAATTCATGATTCGAACATGCAATCTTTGTATAGACTTTTTGAACCACTCGGCCATCACAGCTATACCGCAAGGGTCTCCAAGGTAGTGCGAGTAGGTGTTGTTACAAACAACACCCTATTTGTAAGTATACTTAAATGCCAACGTGACAGATGACGAGTAAAATTAGCGTTTCTTAAGCACGATTACGATTGTATACGACTTTGAATTTCTTCTCTATGCATGTTGCTCTTCTGATATTATAAAGGTGAAATATAAATAAATAAACATCACATTTTTATCGTGCAATTAATATTTTCTTTGTGATAGTGAATTTAACTAATAAATATTATAGCACCGAGTAACTTTTCTCTTCAATCACTTAAGGGTACGCGCAAATACATTTGCCCAAATGTTCATTCATCGCCGTGGCTTTTTAAAGCTTTGGGTAAGCCGTTTGAAAAGGGAACCCAGTTAAATTACTTCTATAAATCAGTTGGAACACCGGTTGTGCCTCTGATTTGTACGAATAATATTGTAGAAATTATAATCTAGAATAAACTTTAAAATTTTAAAAATATTCATGCAACCACGTGTGTGGCTATAAAATGTTTCGCTTTTATTGCAAGTTTTTATAGTATCCATAATAGCAAGCCGCTCAGGTTCACTGGGGAACAATTTGAAATACGAACTTATTAGGGATAGAATCCTTAGTTACAAAAAAATCTATCGTAGAAAACCGCATAAAATTCGTTCTGGTATTTTTGAGTGAATCGTCTTCAGTCAGTATGGTGCGGAAGATGGTTTGTAATAATAGGTAGTCATAGTGATTATAGTGAGCTAAAGACAGCGGGTAATATTTTTTAATAAATACTAATAATATATCCTCACGCCTTCCCACAAGAGTCACCGAAGAGGTATTTTTTTATAAATAAAAAAAAAAGAATAATTTGCAACTTTGGTACAGTTTTACTTTGAACAAAAGGCAAACAGAGAATTGATTTATAATATAAGGCCAACCACGTAAATCACATTCATATTATAATTGAAATAGGTCATCTGTGGAAAGGGAAGGAAGGAATTGGATGAATAATAATAATAACAATAATAATAATATCCTCACGCCTTCCCACAAGGGTCCCCGAAGGGGTAGGCAGAGGTGTATAGGTAATACCCACACACCCACTTTCCCCCAGAGGTATGTTTGGTGCCAACGTGACAGATGGCGAGTCCATCGCCGTTACTCAAGCACGACTATACATACGCCTTTGAATGTCTTCTCAGGCGTATGCAGGTTTCCTCTCGATGTTTTCCTTCACCGTAAAGCTCGTGGTGTGACTAATCACTGTACTTAAGTTTAGAAAAACTCATTGGTACAGTCGGGATGCGAACTTGCGACCTTTGCGTCGCAGGCAACTGCTCGAACCACTCGGCCACCACGGCTCCATAAATTGGAATTGGATGAAAATCTCCATAAATGTATATACATACATACATACATACATATCATCACACCGAGTCCACAACGGGGTAGGCAGAGAGTATAGAGCGCCAGTTCTCTCTAGTCTTACATACCTCTTTCGCTATATATATAGCTCATACCACAATCTTGAAACCTTGGAGTAACGGCGATGGACTCGCCATCTGTCACGTTGGCACCTTATATACCTCTGGCGGAAAGTGGGTGTGTGGTTATTACCTATACACCTCTGCCTACCCCTTCGGGGACCCTTGTGGGAAGGCGTGAGGATATATTATTATATTATTATATACAATCTTGAAACCGGAAATATAGTATATCAATATAAGATTTTATCTGATGCTGATTATATTGCGCAAAATATACCTGAGTATAAGTTCTACTTGATAGATAGTCGTAGTCACACATATGGATCTCAACAAGAGGACATGCAGTAATCGTTTACCATCAGTAGTATAAAAACAGTTTTGCTGCAGCAGTGTGCCTAATGATTACTTATTTTCGGCAATGAAAGTACGAAAGTCGTCACCTTCAACATTAAAGTGATCGTATAATATTTATATCAAACAAATGTCTGAAAATATTAGGATGAAAAATCCATTGTCGCCGTTTGTTTTTCTCGTGTACAAATAAACTTTGATAGTGAGAATAAATAAATAAATAAATAAATAAATACGATTTGAAGGCTCGTGCGTAAAAACGGTCAGACCCTCGTCACTAAATATAACGAGATCTACGACCTTGTTCATTCCCGATTCGCAAATACCTACACTATTACACGCATACTACGTACAAATGTGTGTTATGTATTAGGCGTAGATAGAGATAGCGCAGATTTTCTGGTGTAAATGTCCGGAATGGTACGCATTTCTGTCCCTTTTTCGTCTAATTGGATGTTAAGACCAATTGACTCTGAGCCTACATTTAATAAATGTGCGAGTAATTTTTATTTATTTTATCAAAGTAGCTTTTTATGTATAGTAACATCTCTCTCTAATACAAAAGAAAAGCCTATTCACAGTAATTTTAGCCGCGACTATTACGCGAGTGGCGTCTAAACGTATAAAAAATTTATAATATGCCAACTCCTGACAGCTATACCTAATGAAGTCTGTGAAAATTATAGAATATTACTGACGCGTTTTCACGTCTTGAGCAAATAGGGAACTGTTCAAATGAAGTACAATTCCCTACAAATGATGTAGAATTTCAATTGCCAAACTAATGCTTACTTCTATTGTAACCTGGCAAAAACCCAACGCAAGATACATTTTGGCAGGGAAATTCCTAAAATGTGAAAATAATGATACATGTTCTAAACGATTCCCTATTGTTGTAAAAATAAACAGATATTACGTTTCGCTTCCAGATGGTGTAATGTTGATACATTCATCAAATCCCACTTTTCACCATTTGGCTGGCGTATTGTATACTTTCACAGCTCAGTCGGATGAATAATTCAGATCATTTACCTCATTCGGCGCTATTATTGCGAGTTTGAGAAGTAATATTTGATCATTACTTATTTATGTATATCATTTAAATCTTCGACAACTAATTCCAAATTGAATAAGATAGCAAAACTAACGATTCGCTGATGATAGATCTTAATTTCTTATCACAAGCAAAGCTACTGCAACATCTACCTTGAAATTACTCAGATTTATTATGTACAGAGTACTGAGTCCCCCAATCGAAACACAAGCGGCTATGCGCTACCCTAATCTACTTAATGTTTATCACGCCTCTTCGAACATCACGCTCATGAGTTCTCAACTTTATATTCATATTTCATACTAAATATCATATTGAAAATGGGAAGTTGATCTGTCATGGAGATAGAAAATTCCGGTAGGCTGCGATGACATACATGAAATCTTACTATACTAACGATAAAAAAAATCATAATAACCGAACGCAAAAAAATTGGACACCTTCAATTCTTTTTATTAGGTTTCAAACTATTTGTATGACTCGTCACACCCACGGTTAAGTAGAATAAAACAACAAGCCAAATAAGCAGGCAACACACAATATCACATATTGTGTAGCCACTGATTTAGAACCGTCCAAATCGCCGAGAATTTAGAACATTAAAAAAATTGATACATACACTATAATATCATGACAAATAAATAAAAATAGAAACAATTTACTGAATTAACTCGTTTTATTACACCTTTTACCAATCAGCTATTTTTTTAGGACTGGATAAACAACTCACATGTCTGTCAAAAACTATTTTTTCATACGCGATTTCAGTCTCTGACTACATACTTACGTAAATTACAAGATGTTTCGCGACTTCCGGCGCCCAAACATAAGTCTCAGAAACAACAGAGTCAAGTAAATACTTAGTTGGCGATGTCCCCGTAATGCTTGGCTATAAATTTGAGGACAACAAACAAGCTCTGTATCAGTACCCGACGACCGACCACAAGCCTAGTCTGCGTATCTCGGTCACAACTTGCGCCTATCAACCATCTTTTCACAGTTTCCGCGCCATTTAAGATACCATAAATATGATGTGGTACATAAATACAACCAACATTGTCTTTTAGTATCTAGTCTTTAGACAAATACTGTATTTTAGATGTCTGAAATAAAATATCCATACGTATGTATTACTCTAAGTTTCGTAGAAAGGGGTCGGAAGGTTTACACAATGATGCAAATGTACCTATAGATACAAATCGTCACTGCATCTTTTTGTCTAGAAAAGATGACTGCACCTAATGGAGGAACCTAAGATTAACCCACGTTGAACCCCGTGATGAACGTTATAATTAATGGGAAAGGGGAACGTATATTATGTAGGTATGTGAGTTTCTTATTTAAAAAAAGCATGTTACCGTTATCACTTGAACAAACCCCCATTTAATGATAAGCATCTCTGGCCATAATGCGTAATTTCGCATGTTACATGTTCGTGAATCCCTATTTTATTGCACATTACTCTTACAGTATCCATTGGTAACGTCTACTCAGCACACTCTTAACATCTTTTAAACCTTTCACAAGTCACATAGCTTTCGTTTCATTTTCGGTTTAGTCGTTACATCTTTTAGCACTTTTTGTATTGAGATACGAAGTGTTTAAAGGTATTTTGCAGTTTCAAAAATGACAAATTCTTTAAGTTTCCCCAATAGCATATCTGCTTCAAAACAAGCCATCTACAAAATACATTTCTACAGATTCGGTAACAAACTTAACATAGTAACAAGAAGTTGTCAGCGTCCATAGGTCCATTACCTCTAAGGAAAAAGACGGTCTAGAATATTCATAGGCACGTGAGTTTTAGTGAAAAATATTTTGCCCGCCTCATTTAATCGCCGTTTTTATTCGTCAAGTTTGCTTTGGAACTACATATTTTATTGGACGAAATTAGACTTGCAGACATAACATATTTTAAAAAATTCGTAAAGATGATAATTATATCCTCATCCCTTCTCATAAGGGAACCGTAGGGTAGGCAAAGGTGTAACACCAAGCTCATACCGAATAATATAATATTATTATGAAGGAAAGGTGATAAAACATTTTGGTTACACGTATCGCAAAGCATTGTTTTTGGATTTCGTCAAATATCGACAACTGCGACTTTTATAGAAAGAAAATATCCACCCCATTAGCGATATGTATCGATAACATGATACATTATAAGCTTACAAAAATTGCAATACATTCAAGATGATTTCCACTATTCTAGAATAGTATAGAAAGATTTAGTGCTCCCTGGACTGTGACATTAGAGTGAGGAAAGATTTATGTAAGATCGCTAGACACGATCTGATCTATCGAAGAAAAGTCGTGCGATCACGAGGTATTACCGCGAGACGTAAATATATCAGTATCAACATCGATAGGCTTGTTTTTATATCGACGGTTTTATTGGCGTTCAATTCGGGTCAATATTGCCTTTCCTAACAGAATAATCTTGTATTTGACCTCTTTAACTGAAACGGTGTAAACGGTGATCCTCCAGATGCTAACAACTTTACGAATCGTATGTAAAGGTCAAACAGATATCTTAATATAAATAAAAAGTGTAATTGACGTGTGAGGTGCGATGTACGAGAGTGGCGGTGTTGTTGGTGCGCGGTGATGATCGGGGCGAATGATGCGCGCGGGCATTGATGGAAGAGTCATGGTCGTCGGGCGGGGCGCCGCTGCTGCGCACGCGCTCCCTGCCGCTGGTACTCGAGGCACCGAGCGGCGTGCCCTCACGGCAGGCGAAGCTCGACCCGCGCCAGCTACTGACCCTCACACGCCATTACTACCCCGAGGGTGGTTGGGGTTGGGGCGTTGCGATAGCAGCGACATTCGCCCAGCTCCTGGCTCATGGACTACACCAGGCCTCCGCTATACTAGCCTTCGAGACCGTACGCCGTTTTGGACCAGAATACCACATGCAAGCAGGTATTATATTATTGCAATTTTCCTACCAAAGCATGTCAGATACACAACTTACAAAAATTCTTAAGGTTGTATCGCTAACTAATACTAAGCTATACACATTAACTATCAGATTGACAGGAATACCTTAAATTCAGTTTTAGCAGTATATAAATGGCACATTCGATAAAGAAACTTAAACCATAAGTTTTCTTGACAGAATTTAACAATACGTTGGTTATGCATCCGTCTGATTCGAAGTCTGCAAAGGTCACAATTACTGTTCAAGTCCAAATCGACATGGCAGTATTCAAAAACTTTGCAGCAAAGGTGGAGAAGTTTTTAACATTGCGATAGATAGTTGGCAAAGTATTACATTCTGCTTCAACTATTATTAGAAATAATGATAGTAGCTTGTAATTTGTTTGTCGTATCCCATTTCATTTCGCTCCCATAGTTCATTGCTCCTCGGTAACGCACCATGCTCAAATATTTTTCTCTACGCATGTAAATACACTTGAGTGAGTCACGAGGCCTTTCAAACTTTGACAACACGCAGATCATTTTACTTGGAGAAAAATGGTAGCATTTTTCACAAGCATAAGCTTGTTATTGTATTTCTACCTACCCTCTCATATTTACTTATCGGCATAGTTAGATTGGATGGTAAGGCATAAAATAAACAGTACAATGTTACCATTTGAGCATGTTTAAGGCAATATAGGTTATATGGGTTGTTCGGAAAGATGCCCGAATCTTACCAAACTCTATCCTAATTCTTTCCATGCTTCGGAGAGGACTTTAACCAGGTCCTCCTTAGTCCTCCTTAGTCCAGGAGACCAGACCATACCCTAGAAATACATCAGACAAAATCCTAAGAAATCCCGGCACTGGTTTATATCAAGCAAACAGCTTCACTTTGATTGAATTTGATTGCGTTGCGAATTCAGAAGGCAAATACGCTCAGTGTTATATGAGTTACCATCTGTTTGGGTCGAGAAACGACAACATGGTGATGAAGAAAGAGGAGGCGATGATAGTTACTTCAAGGTAAATAATAATTCTTATCCTTTGGAAGTCTATTTTCTATCTTCACAAAGGTTTCTCAAAGGTACGTGGAGGTGTACGAGCACCTTCTATATTCCTGAATTCCAAAGGTACGTGGAGGTGTACGAGCACCTTCTATATTCCTGAATTCCAAAAGTACGTGGAGGTGTACGAGCACCTTCTATATTCCTGAATTCCAAAGGTACGTGGAGGTGTACGAGCACCTTCTATATTCCTGAATTCCAAAGGTACGTGGAGGTGTACGAGCACCTTCTATATTCCTGAATTCCAAAGGTACGTGGAGGTGTACGAGCACCTTCTATATTCCTGACTTCCAAAGGTACGTGGAGGTGTACGAGCACCTTCTATATTCCTGAATTCCAAAGGTACGTGGAGGTGTACGAGCACCTTCTATATTCCTGAATTCCAAAGGTACGTGGAGGTGTACGAGCACCTTCTATATTCCTGAATTCGACTGTTTATATTTGTGAAACAAAAAAAAACGGATGTTATGTTATACCTAGTTCTAGTTACTATGTTAAACCTACCTTAATTATTAACCTAAGTATATCAAACCACTATCTTTTCCTGTAATTAATTAATTAAGTTCTTTCATAGTCGATAGCTATAAATATATCTGTCATTCTATTACTATTCATACTCACTAGCTCTTAAGACATCTGTTGTCACTTAACAAGCATTAGTTAAGATTCGCTAGGGGCACACTCTTAGCTAGGCTCTTAAGACATCTGTTGTCACTTAACAAGCATTAGTTAAGATTCGCTAGGGGCACACTCGTAAGATAAGCTAGGCTCTTAAGACATCTGTTGTCACTTAACAAGCATTAGTTAAGATTAGCTAGGGGCACACTCTTAAGATAAGTTAAGTGCACACTATGTTCCTTTAGATATAAGTACCACACCCTCCGTTCCTTCGACACTTCCATTCCTGACTCCATCGTGTTCACACTACTAGTTCCCTAAATTTGTAATAAGTCTCTAATAAATCGATCTTAAACAAGTCGTGATTCTCACTGCGTAACAATTTGGCGCAGTCGGTAGGATCTTGCGTGATTCGCTTAATCGAAACCAACGTACGGAGCCGCACCGGGACACACATCGCCCATCGCAGATCGCGTACGGTAGCTGAAGGCTTTCAAACGTTTCGTCGGACATGCAGCTCCATTTTCTCCTGTTACTGTGGTGAGTGGCTAAGACTTGTTTGTTCAATTTCCTATAATATTTTTCTTTCTCTCTTTCCTGTATCCTATCTATCTATATATATATTTAATGAACACTAAAATTAAATCCGAGGCAAAGTTCTCAAATTTAAATCTCTCCGTCTCCTCTGGTTCACACGCAAATCTAAAAATGGCTTTAGACATCGGTACCCTACTTAAATTAATCCCAACATTTGATACAAATCAGACCGACCATATTTACAGATTTATTCGCTCATGCGACTCTGCTTTTGAGTTAGCCTCAACGGACCAGAAGTCAGTACTCCTTGTATACGCATTGAATAATATCACTGGTTCGGGTGCGTCTGATGTCCACTGTAAACAACATACTTCGTGGTCAGATCTCAGATCCTTCATAATAGAAAAGTTCTCAAATATTAAAACGATACAACATCTAAATTTAGAACTACAGTCAATGTTCCAAAGGCCAAATGAATCAATGACGGAATATTTCCATAGAGTAGACTTGTGTAGAAGTAAAATTGTAGAAAAATTAAATGGCGTAGTATCAGATAACACGCTTGACGGTCGTTTATCCACGGCCGAAGAAACTGCGCTAAGCGTCTTTGTCAATGGCGTCAATTCAGATATAGGCACAATGTTACGAACAAAAGGTTTCGCAACTCTCTCGGAGGCCGGCCGATTTGCCCTCCAAGAAGATAAAATTCGCGCTATGAACAACGCGAGACAGTCCCTCTTCAAACTAACAGCTCCGCGTCCCTCCGTCTCATTTAGCAGACCACCAGTTCGTACAAACTATACTCAACGATTCATAACACCAACGCGACCACCTATGTTAGGTAATGCGAATAATCCCCCGCAACAAATAGCAAAAATATGTTCATATTGTAAGAACTTAGGGCATGTTATTTCTGAATGTCGCAAAAGAGCATTCAATAACCGGCTCAGAAACAACACGATGCAACGTGCACTTCCTGCACCTCAGACACCAATCAACCATTTAAACTCCTGGACGACCAACGAGGTGAGCAACTCGTTGGAAATCGTTTCAACACCTTGCTCACCGACCCCGATACAAGATTTGAACAACCTTCAAATCTAGACAAAACGAATCCTCCGCCAACAAGACGACCACAACCAGCAAACACACACACGCTCACACATGATACGCCTCTTAAATCAATGCCAGTCTATCGGAGACAACTTAGAGACGTATCCACACAAACAGATACCCTAACACATACCAAACCCACTGCCTCTACTAATTCCACTGACTCTACTAACCCTACCATATCCACTGACTCTACTAACCCTACCAAATCCACTGACTCTACCAACTCTACTAAATCTACAAACTTTACCATATCCACTGACTCTACTAACCCTACCAAATCCACTGTATACTCTAACAAGGAAAATCCTATGTATTTTAAATCAAATAACTCTACTACATCCACTGTATCTCGTAAACCCAAATCTAAAATTAAAATCAAATCCAAACCAACTAGATCAAAAACCCATATCAAATCATTCGCTATCTCCGCTTTAAATGATATACCTCCCGAGAATCTACTACATTGCACCTTTCATATAGATGGCAATCCCGTCACACTCTTGATTGATACTGGCGCTGGAATCTCTGTCATAAGGAAAGATAAAATAGGTTCATCTACGCTTAATCAATCTGACGTCGTCTCAATCGTAGGTATTTCTAGTACTCAAACGTCAACCACAACTTCAGGTACAACAGATATATCCTTAGATAACTTACCACCTTTTAAATTTCACGTCGCTAACCTTAATATAAAAGCCGATGGTATATTAGGTAACGACTTCATGATTAAATTCAATTGCAATATCTACATTCAATCGAAAACAATGAGAATACGCGATAAAACTTACGGACTTCATTATCTCAATGAAATACCCAAAGACGTTATAAACTCTGCCAGCCAATTAATACAAAGCCGCACTGAAACTGTAATTAAATGCAATACAAACAGTATTCATTCTGGAACCGCAATAGTAGAAAAGCAAACTCTAGATAACGGTATTGTCATTCCCCATGCATTAGTCGAAGTCAAGAATAACTCATTTCTTATCACTTGTGTGAATACTGACAACTTCGACAAAATGATTAGCACTCCCAACCTCAAGGTCCAACCCTCTCACTTAAATTACGAAACAAACAAAACGAACAATCTCTCAATTAATAATTTAAACCAAACATCTCAGACTGACAGACAAAACAAAGTACTATCCCTTATTAGACGAGGTCATTTAAACCAAGAGGAGGCCAACTCATTATATAAAACAATTGCCGAATATTCCGACATATTTTTCGTTGAAGGAGACTATTTATCGTTTAGTAACCATACGAAACATCACATACCTACTACCACTAACGTTCCAATACATACAAAAACTTATCGTTTTCCTCAAGTGCACGAGCAAGAGGTAAAATCCCAAGTTAAAAAAATGCTAGATCAAGATATTATCAGACCTAGCTCTTCTCCTTGGAGTAGTCCTATATGGGTTGTTCCTAAAAAACAAGACGCTTCTGGGAAACAGAAATGGCGCCTAGTCATCGACTATCGCAAACTAAACGACGTTACTGTAGGCGATAGTTACCCTCTACCTAACATCAACGATATCCTAGATAAATTAGGGCACTCACAGTATTTCACAACATTAGACCTTGCATCAGGTTTCCTGCAACTTGAAGTAGATCCAAACGACATCCCTAAAACAGCTTTTAATACTCCTTATGGTCACTATGAATACAAAAGAATGCCTTTTGGACTGAAAAATGCCCCCGCCACATTTCAACGTGTAATGGACTCTGTACTGTGCGGATTACAGGGTGAAAGATGCTTCGTGTTCATGGACGATATAGTTATTTTTGCTTCTAGTCTTCAAGAACATAATCAAAAGCTAGAAGAGGTATTTTCCCGACTTCGTAAATACGAACTTAAAGTCCAACCTGACAAATGCGAATTTCTTCGACGTGAAGTCGCTTATCTTGGCCATATAATATCTAGCGAAGGTGTTAAGCCAAATCCAGATAAGATACGAGCTGTCCAAGAATTCCCAATTCCTAAATCATGTAAAGATATAAAAGCATTTCTAGGTCTATCAGGCTATTATCGCCGATTCATCCCTAACTTTAGCAAGCTCACGAAGCCTCTTACTAGCCTCCTGAAAAAGGATGTTCCCTTCATTTGGGGTGAAACCCAACAAACATCGTTCAATGAATGCAAACACCTTCTTACTAGTCCCCCAATTCTACAATACCCTGACTTCACAAAAGAATTTATCCTAACCACTGACGCTTCCATGAACGCTATAGGTGCTGTGCTCTCGCAAGGCGAAATAGGCAAGGATTTGCCTATTGCATATGCATCCCGAACTTTAAATAAAGCTGAATCAAATTATTCAACTATTGAGCGCGAACTATTAGCAATCGTTTGGGCAGTCAAACATTTTAGACCCTATCTATTCGGAAGAAAGTTCAAAATCGTTACCGATCACAAACCTTTAACTTGGCTTTTCTCGATAAAAGATCCTGGCAGCCGTTTAGTTCGTTGGCGCCTCAAACTTGAAGAATACGAATATGAAATCGTATATAAAGCAGGTAAAAACAACACTAACGCAGATGCGCTCTCACGCCCTCCAGTTCTCCACTCAAACATTATCGACCCTACAAATAAGGGTAAAAGTCCAATTATCGAATCAAGTACTTTTGAAGATTATTTACAACTAAACTATCAACACTTTTCAGAAATCAGTTCCCACAATCTCAACACTCCAAACCTCCATATTTCACCAGATAGCCTCTTAAACGAACGACATAAAAACATACTTATTCCAACCTCTTGTCAAGTATCTGATAAAAACTACCTTTTTAACGAAGCTATTTTAATGTGTTCTCAAGTAGACCCATTTTTAGATAAACCCAAGACACTCTATGAGACTGATTTATTAGTCTCAGACAAAAACCAAAACATTTTATTTGGTTATACAAGACCCACTCATTATGACCCTTGGGATTCCGAGAGTTATTTCAAGACACTTCTCAGTTGCTTACAAAATCACGATCTCAAAACACTTCACATTCCAGATTTTAAAATCGATCCCACATGCAAACTCAAAGGTAACGAACAACTACACATCACTGCATATTTGGCCGATGCATATGGTTGCGACATCACCATATGTGAAAATAAGGTAACCACTCCAAGTGCGGAACAAATCCCTCTGATTTTAAAAAAATTCCATGACGATCCTCTGTCAGGACACCGCGGCATCGTAGAAACAATGCGAAAAATTAGATCCGAATATTTTTGGAAAGGAATGACCGATGATATCAAAAAATACATCGACAATTGCCAAACATGTCAACGCAATAAAATCCAAAGGAAAACATATAAAGCTCCTATGGTTATTACTTCATCCTCCACCGAACCATTCGAACGCGTCACAATCGACTTAGTATCATACTCAGACGTTACCTGCGAATCTAACAAATATATTCTTACGTTACAAGATGATTTAACTCGATTCGTCCAAGCATACCCAATACCAGATAAACAAGCTATTACTGTAGCGAAATCTCTCCTAATCTTTTGTCAACATTACGGCATTCCTAAAAGATTCCATTCTGATCAGGGTACGGAATTTGTAAATAGCGTCACTAAACAATTAATGAAATTATTAGGTACGAATCATACAGTTAGCACTGCCTACCACCCTCAGACCAATGGTTCCTTAGAACGATTCCACGCAACTCTTCGTGATCACATTCGCATGTATCACCGACGAAACCATGCAAACTGGGATCAAATAATTCCATTCGCTATTATGTGCCACAACACGTCCGTGAATCAATCTACAGGGTTTACACCTCATGAATTGCTTTTCGGTTACAAGCCTCGTTCCTTGTACTCACTTAAAGAAAACAACGACTACACAACGCACGATTACATTCAAGACCTAAATGAAAGACTTAAAGTCTCTCGCGACATTGCTCGTTACAACCTCCAGAAAATGAAAGAAAAAGCTAAGGAACGCTACGACAACAATATAAATAACATAGTTCAATTTAATGTTGGCGACAAAGTAATGTTGAAAGTACCCAATCCAAATAATTTAGACTGTAAATGGGACGGCCCATACGTAATTTCCAGAAAAGGATTTAATGAAAATTATGTGATTCATAAGTCTGGGAAAAATCTGAAAGTACATGCGAATCGCTTGCGACCACTATACGATTTCACTCGGAACACTTAGTTATCTAGTAGTTACCTAGTAGTAGTCTTAGTTATAAATATTACCGATGTTTCAGGGTGACTTGCATATTGGCACACCCTACCGCTAATTCCGGTCCAATACGGTACTAAACTCTATCAATATGTGAATAACCCCTACATCAGTTCTATAGTTAGCTCTATTATTACATTTATATATTAGATACTTTTTATAACATCGAATGTTTTTTCCTCAAACAAAATATATATATGAATAAGTCTACAAACTCTCGAATCATTTAATTTAAAATATTCTGTTTTACAGGTACTCCACAACTATTGTTGATGGGGATACCCATATTCAACCTATTCCCTCGAATTCCGGACTGTATTTTGAAGACATCGGAGAAATCCTTATAAGCGAAAAGTCTTGGAAGCTAATTATTTATAGAAATTTAGAACCCTTATTTATAGCACGTCACTCAATCAAAAGGCTCGTTAACAATTACCAGTTCCTTATTACTCCTTACTCAGTTTTACCAAGCGTCATTACTACAACCTCATACATAAAACTAAGCTTGGCTAAAATTGACTCTAGACTAGAAGAAATTAACTTCTACATCGAAAACCAAAGAATTAAGCGCGAACTCCTCGACGGTCTAGGCACGGTTCTCAAATGGCTCATTGGCACTCCGGATGCCAAGGATGCTATATATTACGACGAATGCATAAGTAAATTAGAAAACCAACAACTATCTGCAAACCACATTCTGAAACAACAGTTACAAATAATCTCATCTACAATTACTAATTTCAATCAAACTATACTGAAAATTTCCTATGACGAACGTATCATTAACGAAAACCTTGCCAACATTAATTCATATGTAAATACAACAAATAAGCTCATATTTAATCTGACTATATCTGAAGAAATATCCACCGTCTCAATTCAAATCATAGAGGCCTTAACATCTTTAGAGAAAGACATCGATGATATTGTCACAAGTATATTGTTAATAAAATCAGGCGCAATCCATCCCTCTATCATATCAACTATGCGTTTATACAAAGAACTACTGGCTTCAAATGCTGCAAGGCCAAGTCAAAACTTAGTTGCACAAATAACCTTAAAAAAATATTCATATAATTCTCGAATCCGCGACCATTATATCTTATATCTATATGAATAAACTTATATATGTACTAGAATTCCCTTTAGTTGGAAACGAAAGGTTCAATTTATTCCATATTTATTCCATCCCTATTCGAAGCCCTGACTCGTCCCTATATTCCACCATACTTCCCGAACAAACATATCTTGCCATGAGTACCACCAGACAGCAGTACATCACTACGAGCTTGCTGACCAAATGCAAGGACTTCACAACCAAGGCCAAAATCTGCAAGGATCTTCCTATCTACAACATCAACACGAGACCAATCTGCGAGGTCCAAATACTAACTTCAGCCAGCACAAATGTTCCTGAAACATGCGATGTCACCACCTTCTCTGCACGCATCAATACGTTTCAAGCTTTAAAAAATAACAATTGGATCTACATAGTCCAACATAATACCCCATACGCATTGGAATGCAAAGGCAAGACAACGCACGGCGAAATTTCTGGAGCAGGCATAATATCTCTAGAACAAGGCTGTAAAATGTACACAGCCCTTGTTACACTTTTAGCTGAAGAACCCAAATCAATGAACATAACGCATCCTGTAATCACAGTCGACATCGAAAACGTTTGCATCCAATCAAAAATCAAATTAGAAAGACCAGACTTACTGCCAATCAAGCTAAACAGTATTCCATTGGATTCGCTCAATTCAATCAAAGAACAAATAAAGATTCATTCTAAGCTGCTACACGAAAATCAACCAACATTTTATGAAAAACACACTGCAAAATTTTCTCTCATGGGTGCCGTCATCGGGCTCATCATGCTAAGTTATCTCTGCATAAAATGTTGCAAATATATACCATCATGTAGACCCTCTTCATCGTCACACCAAGACGGTTGTATACAAATATTTAACAACTGCTTTGATCGTTCTCAACGCCGTCAACATATCGAAATCCCTATGACATCGCTGAACGCCACTACTACTTCGTGTGTATCCGAAGACGAAGAAGAAATCTCTCCAAGCCAAACTCCTCAAAAATCGAGCAACTCTGCTCAATCTTTGTTCTAAGGGGGGAGGTGTTATGTTATACCTAGTTCTAGTTACTATGTTAAACCTACCTTAATTATTAACCTAAGTATATCAAACCACTATCTTTTCCTGTAATTAATTAATTAAGTTCTTTCATAGTCGATAGCTATAAATATATCTGTCATTCTATTACTATTCATACTCACTAGCTCTTAAGACATCTGTTGTCACTTAACAAGCATTAGTTAAGATTCGCTAGGGGCACACTCTTAGCTAGGCTCTTAAGACATCTGTTGTCACTTAACAAGCATTAGTTAAGATTCGCTAGGGGCACACTCGTAAGATAAGCTAGGCTCTTAAGACATCTGTTGTCACTTAACAAGCATTAGTTAAGATTAGCTAGGGGCACACTCTTAAGATAAGTTAAGTGCACACTATGTTCCTTTAGATATAAGTACCACACCCTCCGTTCCTTCGACACTTCCATTCCTGACTCCATCGTGTTCACACTACTAGTTCCCTAAATTTGTAATAAGTCTCTAATAAATCGATCTTAAACAAGTCGTGATTCTCACTGCGTAACACGGACGCTCCTGAATAAATGCATGATATTGTTGGGATCATCATCGTACTTGAAATTCAACATTTGTTTTCAATCCTTTTTGTCTCAAATATACCTACTAAAATCACTTTTTCAATGTCGTAAGCCCTCGAACTTTTAACAAAGATATTAATTTAAAACATTGGAGCTTAAGCAAAATTTGTTTTCATCTGCTATGAATATTATCGCATCTTATTAACCCTTAATTCGACGCCGGGCAGTATACTTCCCATTGAATGAAAAAAAATTTACATGCAAAATAGACCATATATCTAGAGTTTTAAGTGCTATAATTTCACCCTGAACTGTCCAACTACTTTGTCAAAAATTCGCACCGCGTACACTTCGGCGGGAAGCAAGCAGTCGCCGGCGAAATGGCGGGGAGGAAGGACTCGCTGCCCGGGCTTTCGGTAAGTTGCATTTTATTCACAGTTTTACGTTTTATTTTGATGTTATTTCATTGTAATCTAAAGATAACGTACCGGGAAAGCTAATCGTACTGTTTTAATTGTCTCACTGAATTTTATTTAGTTTTTACGACGCCCACAACTTGTATGTCCAGCATACTTCCCGTCATCGAATTACTAGTAAAGTAACTGCCAAATACTATGTCCAATATTCTTCCCCTTATCAAAGTAGTAGAGTACTAAGTAAAATATCGTATGTCTAGTATTCTTCCCGTTTCCGTATTAATAGAAAATAAGCTTTTGTTGTTTCTCATAATAATATTTTAGGAATACGCAGATAAAATGTTTTATACTATACTACTTTGCGTTTTTCAGAGCTTCAAGTCTAGAGGACATCACTTAGTTGCATTGGTGCCACCTGAAAATGCTCCTTCGGATGTAGATAGTGGTTCTGAACCTGAGAACGAAGAAGAAATTGCTGTTCATAGAACTGAAGAGTTGTCCTCCTCACCATGCCGCTCCATCGATTCATACATAGAACGCATGAATATATTAGATGGCTCAGAAAATGATACACAAGATTTAAATGACAGTGACGAAACTAACGTTGGTGTATCAGCATCAACTGCCGCAACTTTCATGGAGTCAGTAATCGAAAATTTTCAAACAGAGGACCATCCTAGCGTCAGTTTCAGTGAGGGCAACCTTGTGTTAGAAGTCGAAGGCAACTTGACCCATGACCGACCTCCGTTGACTCCTATTATTGACAACGTGCTACCACCGACTGGTGAAGTAAATTATAATGCTGTACCAAGTTTGGCTTCATTATTATCGATTCCGTCATCTAATGCTTCGTCTATTGCTAGTCCATCATCAACAAGAACAACCAGGCGTAAGAGGAAACTACCATCACGAGCTGTACCAAATGTCTGGGCAAAAAAGACCAAGAAAACACTAATTGTGAGCTACAAATGGAAGAAAGGACAATTCAGGCACAAGGCTGACATTCCATCAAACGACTTTGTTTTTGATTTACCGGATACTGAATCTCCATTGGCTTATTTTCATCAGTTCTTCTCCCCAGATATACTCGTTGATATCGTCAACAACACGAACTTGTACTCAACACAAAGAACTGGGAAATGTATACTATTGACCATCGAGGGGTTGAAAGACTTTCTTATGATTCTTCTTGTCATGGGTATAGTGAAAATGCCTTCCTATCTAGACTATTGGTCTACAGAATTCAGATATGCCCAAGTGGCTGACGTCATGCCATTGAAACGATTCGAGCAGATTCGACGCAACATTCACTTTGTGGACAACGCTAATTCGGATGAAGACAGATATTACAAAATACGGCCATTCATTGAAAAAATAAGGAGGAACTGCCTTGCAACGGAAGAAGAAACAAAGTATAGCATAGATGAGATGACTATACCATATAAGGGTACTAAAGCCGGAAACCGGAGACAGTATAACCCCATGAAACCCAATAAATGGGGGTTTAAGAATATAGTACGCGCCGGTGCCTCTGGAATCGTCTATGATTTTTTTATTGTACGGTGGCGATGACACCTTTCGTTATATCAATTTTAGCGAGGAGGAAGAGCAGATGACACTTGGTGCTAAATTGGTATTAGCCCTTTGCAAGACAATTCAGACTCCAGGATGTGCTGTTTATTTTGATAATTATTTCACAACGCTCGACTTGATCTGGTATCTACGTGAACACTGGGGGATTTTCAGTCTCGGAACCATACGGCAAAACCGGCTGAAAGGTTGCAGCAAGGGACTGTTAAGTGACAAAGAACTGAAAAAAAGGGGCAGAGGTTCCTTTAGCCAAGTCGTAGACAACGATAAAAAGATCGCCATTGTCAAATGGTATGACAATAAGGTTGTGACTTTGGCCTGTTCTTATGCAGATGCTTTCCCAGTTCAACAAATCAAAAGATGGAGCAAAGAACAGAAAAAAAAAATTGGTGTCACGTGTCCTAAGTTAGTCCAACACTACAATCAACATATGGGAGGTGTTGATCTGTGCGACATGTTGATAGCTCTCTACAGAACATCCTTCAAGAGCCGTCGTTGGTACATGAATATCTTTGGCCAAATGTTAGATATAACAGTTAACAATGCTTGGCTACTCTACAGAAGAAAATGCAACACGAAGGGTCTGAAAAACATATGCCTAAAAAAGTTCAGACAGAGGTTGGCAGTCGAATTGAGGCAAAAAGATAGATCCATTGAGATGGAACAGCCAAACCCTGTACCCAAAAAAGCACTGATACAAAACCCAAGTGCACCGAGGCCCCCAGTTTCTGTACGTTATGATGGTTACAACCACTGGCCTGAATATACCTCCTATGGACGTTGCAAGTTCTGCAAGAACAATAAAACGAACGTACATTGTTCCAAATGCAAGCAGAGATTGTGCCTAGTAACCAAAAGAAATTGCTTTTATAATTTCCACAATAAGTAAGATAGGTAGGCGACCAAGAATTCAGTGCTATTTGATATAGATTATTGACCTTGGTATTTTTATACTTTTAAGAACAATGAGGCTGATTGTTTTTGTATACCTAAGCGAAATGTTAATTATTATGAAAATTTTATAAATACTTAATTATTATGTTCAAAACATTATTGAGTTATTTTCGGGAGTTCCTATTAGTGTTATAAGTGTAATTATAAGACTAACTTTCCAAAATACATGAATATTTTCCGAAGGAATTCATTTGTTTCTTTTATTCTTTTCTTTGACAATGGGAAGTATACTGCACATGGTTGGAGTGCATCAGTTTTTTATAAACTTGATAATGTCCAGTATAATGGACATATATTTTTCAGGAAACTGAAATAGGTAGATTTTTTCAGGTATATTTTTAGGGTCCCCTACAAACTAAGAACCAAATTATGTAACAATTTTACAAATAAAAAAAAAAAATAAAGCTGTCGAATTAAGGGTTAAAACAATTTTGTTATCCTAAAAAAAATCAATCTGAATATTATTAATATTTATAAAAAAAATGTTTCTGACGCCGCGGTGGCTCAAGTAGTTGCCTGCGACACATAGATCGCAAGATCGAATCCTGACTGTACTAATGATTTTTCTGAATTTAAGTACAGTAATAAGTCACACCACGAGCTTTACGGTGAAGGAAAACATCGAGAGGAAGCCTGCATACGTCTGAGAAGCAATTCAAAAGCGTATGTATAGTCGTGCTTGAGTAACGGCGATGGATTCGCCATCAAAATCAAAATCAAAATGTGGATGTGTAGGTACTACCTATACATGGCATGAGGATATACATTTTTTCTGACGTTTATGACGGTTACTAGCACCGTCATTAAACCACCACAGGTTTTGCTTTATGTTTATGATACTATTATAGATATTTGTTTGATAAACCTACAGTTCAAGTTTGGCATCGTTCGTAGGGTTATTCTGTTAGATGTGCCGTGTAGATGCTTTTTTATAAACTTTCTTAATGATATTTGTGTTGAAAACAATCGCGTTACCCTTAACAGTACAATCTGATCCTACTAAACATGATTGGATTAAGCAAACTGCTTACCGAGGTTTTATTGATACGTGACCCTTTTACCGATCTATCTACGAGTATGTACTACATACGAAACTGTGGAAGCTGGGTTGTTTGTTGAATAATAGGAACTGGGCTAATACGTGTGCCCAGAAAAAGTAATAGTCAATAAATACTGCCTTCACAAATGTTAAGTGTCAATTAAATAAATCTTTGAGTTTGGAGCTTGGTCTTTTGGCTGCGAATTACATTGTAGCAACTGGTCACAATCGCATTAAAATGTAGGCAATTATTCTCGTTAAATTGTGATGGTAGCAATTAATTCACACTCCTTTTGAAAGTGTTAATCGTTTAATAATTACATACCTACTACATTCGAATTAAATGGCAGGTTATTCCTGTTCCGCCCAGTTCTTTGCCCTTAAGGGTTTTTCTGTTATTATTTATGCATGACACGAAGTAGTCCTGCAGTCGAATACTTTCTGTAACTTTAACATATTTTTATTTATTTTACCTAATAATATACGTCTGGCGGAAAGTGGGTGTGTGGGTATTACCTAGGTATAGGTAATACTCACACACCCACTTTCCGCCAGAGGTATATTAGGTGCCAACGTGACAGATGGCGAGTCTATCGCCGTTACTCAAGCACGACTATACATACGCCTTTTGAATTTCTTCTTAGACGTATGCAGGTTTCCTCTCGATGTTTTCCTTCACCGTAAAGCTCGTGGAGCTTCAAATAAAATATATATATATATATATATATATATATTATTTATTTTATTAAATAGGGGTAACACTTATTGCATCTCGGAGTTTTTAGCAACAGTCTTAGACAGTACTTATTAGGATAATATTTTAGCAGTAATATGACAAAATTACATTTCATTCACTTCACATAATGAACCTTATTTAGTGATTTATTTCAATATGCCTGTAAATCGGTCACTAAACGGAACTTAACGGCACAATAAAGTGACTCCAAAATTATACACAATTGACAAGATATCGAAAACAAAATCCAAACCGGTCTGTCTGATTTCCGCAGAAAATAGAAGTCAATAGGAGGATATAAGTACGGATATAAGTACGTACGTAAGTTGTTTGTCCGCGATGGGCTCCTAAACTACTTAACTGATTTCAATCAAATTTGCACACCGTGTGAAGATTGAATTCATTTATATATATTTTTTGTACAATACCTATACTGTAAGCTCTTTCGTGTCATTTGGTTTTCTTTGAGTGATGTCCAGTCTTATTATATAAGTCTCTCATTACAATATCTATTGTGTTTAGAGTCAGTCGGCTATGAGTGATGTCCAAACTATTTTTATGATATTATTTTCGTGATGGATGTCTGGATAATCTGTTGTGTTTACGAGTATAGATTCGAATGAAGTTTATAAGTGGTCGTAAGCGCGATGACTAAGTGTTACCCATTAAATAAATTAATTCACTAACATTTATCATTATTATATTTTGGATGCGTTGGTAAAAAGCGATTCCAATTTAGCTGTTTTTTTTTTCATTATGCTTACTATAACTACATTATTATTATATAGATTTATAGTTTACATACTGCCAGGTATGTTGGCTTTGACCTTTTGTTACGTTTAGTTTACGGCTTATCCCAAAAAAATAGGAGAAAATCGTAAACCTGTTTTTATTTTCATCAATATGTTTTTTATGATAAAAAAGGACATTAATAGCCAGGGAAAATGTTCGTTCACATCAGTCTGAAGTGTATAAAAAAAATTTTACGTGTTCCCACAATCCCCATCATCCCCCCTAATTACCCACTTTTCGTAGATAATTTAGGTTCGTTCGTCGCCATTTCTCCTCAAACGTATTCAAATTTCCTCTGGATGTTTTCTGCACCGTAAAGTTCGTAGTATGGTTCATCACTGTACTTAAAATAAAGTTCAGAATAAAGCGCACTAGGGTTTAATTTTGCAATCTGCGTTGACTATCCTAGTAATTGAAAACTGCTATATTCGCATATAAAATACATACGTATACAGTTTCTATACCCCAAATATGTCTTCAAATCCTTGACAGGACTGGGGAGCTGGCAACACCTCGCCGCCGTCAATCATCGCCAATCGTTTAGGATTGAGGCTTGCTGCGAGCCAGATACACGTCACGCCGAGATCATAGCACATTTATCATCCCAAAGGACGTTTAATATGTTTCGCCTTGGTGACAGGAGTCGTGATAACACCGACGCGCTTATACCGCTGCCGACAGCGATTATAATTGCGTACACATTACCGCGCTAAATTCGTTTTAATATTTTTTTTTGTGGAATTCCATTACCTACCTTTTCACGTCTTGTGACTTTACAATGAGATGCAATATAATTCCATAATTTATTCCAGTTGCACAGATAATGAGGTGAATCTTCATTTCTATCTATCCAAATAAAATGCTAGATGTGCTTGGAGAGATAGACGCTTGGTTCGTCAAATATTTTATTTCTTCTTTTGGAGCCAACAGATCCTTAACTGAAAATGACAGGATAAACTTCCCCTTTCCCCGCCCCATAAATGATTTAGCTTTGGCAATGTCACTCCACTGGCTCTGAATAGAACGGAAAGTCATTCAGTTCTAATAACGGGGTTAGCGCAATAAATAATCTGCCAGATAACATCCCTCCGAGCATTTAGTTGGGACGAATAAATGTTAGAAAGTGATCCACCATTTCGTGATTGCTGTTGAGCGATGTTGGATACACTCCAGGCTTAATGCATACAGAATATACTATGATAACATACATACTTACATACAGGGAAGATGATGTCAAAAGTCGAGACCGGCGAGTATGTATGAAGACACTGATGTTTCGGATGAAGAGAAAGGGGTTTGTACTCTAATGCCTACCTCTTGAAGGACTCGGCGCGGTGGTATGTATGTATCCTAGTTAGGTTTTAACCAATTTCCTAATCCGTCCAAATGGACGTTTAATCCAACTATACATGGATATCCAACTTTAATGATAATAAAATATACACATTATTTATAATCAATAGCAACCTTAGTGATAGACAGGTATATTTTTTATTGGTTTTGTAATTTTTATTTATTTTTTGGGTATTGTATTTTATTTTGTATATTTTTATTGTAATTTTTTACCAGAGGTAAATAAACAAAATAAAAAATACATAAAATGGCAATATTCTATGCTCTTGATAATCTCTACTTTGCTAATCGTACTGTACGGGACTCAATTTATTTTTAACTACTCCATGGAGTGGAAAGAGATGTGAATACCTTTTACCAAACGTATTTCCATAATAAATATAAAGCCGTGGTGGCCAAGTGGTTCGAGTAGTTGCCGAAATCGGAATCCCGACTGTCATCATCATCATCATCAGCCCACTCTAGTCCACTGCTGGACATAGGCCTCCCCTAATGAGCGCCATAGCGCCCTGTCTTCAGCTTGCCGCATCCAACATCTGCCAGCAGTCCTTCGCAAATCGTCATCCCACCTGGTCGGAGGGCGTCCTACACTACGTTTGCCTAGTCGTGGTCTCCACTGTAGAACACGTTTACCCCAGCGGTTGTCGGTTCTTCGCGAGATATGGCCGGCCCACTGCCACTTCAGCTTGCTAATTCTTTGAGCTATGTCGGTAACTTTGGTTCTCTGTCGGATGTATTCGTTGCGAATCTTATCCTTCAGAGAGACTCCGAGCATAGCTCTCTCCATAGCTCGCTGAGCGACCTTAAACTGGTGGACCAGCCCTATCGTTAGTGTCCACGTCTCAGCTCCGTAGGTCATGACGGGTAGGACGCACTGATTGAAAACTTTAGTTTTCAAGCATTGCGGTATGGATGACGAGAAGACTCGACGTAGTTTCCCAAACGCTGCCCAGCCCAGCTGGATCCTCCTCTTCGCCTCCTTCTCAAAATTGTTTTTACCCAACTGCAGAATCTGCCCAAGGTACGTGTACTCGGAAACAATTTCAAGAAGGTGGCCATGTACGACAACCGGTCCCGGATCAATGTGGCCATTGATCATGACTTTGGTTTTATCCAAATTCATGCCGAGACCGATGCGTCGCGAGGCTGCAGCTAGGCCGTCCCGCATCCGGTTTAGCTCCTCCAGTGACTCCGCCATTAGGACTATGTCATCAGCGAATCGCAGGTGTGAGATGTAATCGCCGTTTACGTTGATGCCCTTACCTTTCCAGTCCAGCGTCTTAAAAACATCTTCCAACGCGCTCGTGAACAGTTTCGGGGATATCACATCCCCCTGTCTCACTCCCTTGCGCAATTGGATGGGTTTAGACTGCTGGCCCTGTACTTGGACACTCATGGTAGCGGCGTCATAGAGGCATCTCAACACCTCGATATAACGATAGTCCACTTGGCACCGCTGTAAGGATTCCAGAACAGCCCAGGTTTCGACAGAGTCAAAGGCCTTCTCATAGTCCACAAAGGCCAGACACAGGGGCAGATTATACTCTTCGGACTTCTGTATAATCTGCCTCACTGTGTGAATGTGGTCTATGGTGCTAAATCCTCCGCGAAACCCGGCCTGTTCCGGTGGCTGAAACTCGTCAAGTCTCCTGGCGAGACGATTCGTGATCACTCGTGAGAACAGCTTATAGACGTGGCTCAGGAGTGTGATGGGTCTGTAATTCTTAAGAAGGGTTTTATCTCCCTTCTTAAAGAAGAGCACAACCAAACTCTCGCTCCACGCCCTTGGAGTTCTCCCACTGTGAAGGACGGTATTGAAAAGCTTCTGAAGCTTCTGTATAATAGGGGCTCCTCCTGCCTTCAGAAGCTCTGAAGTAATTCCGTCCTCACCGGGGGCTTTTCCATTTTTAAGCTGCCTCAGAGCGAACACGATCTCGTCTTGACTGATGTCCGGCAGTTCGTCGGTATAGTGGCGTGTCAGGGTGGCTCTAGAATCATGGTCGTCTCGTCGCGAATGAGGGGCATGTGCAGCGTACAATCGGCTGTAGAAATCCTCTATCTCCGCAGAGATCTCCGGCTTCGACACTACGATCCTCTCGTCGTGCGTTCTAAGCTTCGTCAGGTGGCTCCTGCCAAGCTGCTGAGTGAATACTTTGGACCCTCGGTTTCGCTCTATCGCCTCTTCAATGAGACGAGTGTTGGAGCTCCGGAGGTCACGCCGTATCATCTTCGCAATTTGCTTATTCAGGTCTGACCTCTCTGACGAAGTTGATTGGGTGGTTTCCCGTCTTTTTGTCATAAGCCCGAGAGTCTCATCCGATAGTTTGGACTTCTTACCCGTACGACTCTGTTGGCAAAACTTGATGCCCTCGCCTCTCAACGTTTCGACCAGATTGTGTAGGGTCTCGTCAGCGTCATCAGTGGGTTCCAAGGCAACAAATCTATCCCCGAGAAGCTGCTGAAATTTCTCGGTGCCCGCCATGACTTGGATTGGGTTAGGTCGGAGCGTGGACTTCATCAGACGGCTTCTCTCAAGCTTCAAGTTGATATTCAGAGAGCCTCGGAGAAGTCGGTGATCGGATCCGGTGTTGAACCTGCTGATCACTGAGACATCTCTGAATATGTGCTTGCTATCTGTCATGATGAAGTCGATCTCATTTTTTGTCACAGTGTCGGGGCTTTGCCATGTCCACTTCCTTTGAGGCTGTTTCTTAAAGAAGGAATTCATTAAGAACAGCCCCTCTTTCTCTAGAAAGTTGACAAGCATTTGCCCCCTGTGATTCCTAACTCCATAACCATGCGGGCCTATTCGGGATTCGTTGCCACTCTGGGTTCCCACCTTGCCGTTAAAGTCCCCCATAACAACGTTGAAGTGAGCCTTAGTGGTGTTGTGTAAGGCTTTGGATATGTCTTCATACATATCCTCCACTTCATCATCCGAGTGTGTCGAGGTCGGTGCGTAAACCTGTATGACCTTCATGCTATATCGTTTGGATAGCCGAAGGATCAGATACGCTACCCTGGTCGATACACTGGAGATTTCTTGGACGTTGTTAGAGAGGGCCCTATTGACGAGGAAACCTACGCCACCCTGGGATGTTTTATCACCCTCACGAAAGTAGAGAAGATGGCCCGAGTCTAGGGTTACGGTGTCCTCCCCCTCTCTACGGACTTCACACAACCCCAGAATGTGCCATTTAATGTTCTCTAACTCCACTTCCAACTGCGCTAGATGATGGTCAAGCCTCAGAGTACGTCCGTTAAACGTTGCCAGGGTCAGATTTGAGTGGTAGCCTGAGGTAGCCCGGTGATTCTTAGCACCCCCTGCCCCGCCGTTACCGTGGCCGCTACCATGGCCAGGAATAGCGAGGCGGCCGGGAACTAGGGGCCATTTCCTTTCTCCTTTTGTCATTGGGGGGTAATGCCCATAATCCCCACGCTGGGCATGCGGGTTGGGGATCGCAGTTTGGTTGTAGATTTGTTCTACGGGTGGCGCTGCTGCCCGCCTCCCGGTGTATTTCCCTTAGTCGCCTCGTACGACACCCACGGGAAGAGTGGGGCTAATCCCGACTGTACCAATTAGTTTTTCTGAACATAATTGCAGTGATTAGGCACACAAGAACTTTTTGGTGAAGAAAAACATCGAGAGGAAACCCGTACACGTCGTAGAAGCAATTCAAATTCATATGTATATTCGTGCTTGAGTAACGGCGATGAACTCGCCATCTGTCACATTGGCACCTAAAATATTTCTCAAGCGGAAAGTGGGTGCGTTTGTACTACCTATACAACTTTGCCTACCCCTTTGGGGACCCTGGTGGGAAGGTGTGAGGATATAAATATAAAATATAAAGACATGGTTGGGAAAGAATATTATGTCTGCTGATATAATATGATATGATAATGTGAAAACATCCTAGAGTGTGTTCATAAAGTGGATACTTCTCTCTTAGTTACGACAACTTTTATGTATTCCTTAAGAGTTTACGTTCCGCGTACAAGTTAATTGAAACCACGAGATGAAAATTGTGTTAAGTTATTAATTAAGAGGATATATTTTTGTTATTATATCCCTATCTGGGTTAATTATATAAGTGACTTTAATCAATCTACGTTTACAAGAAATGCCCAATAGTCACAATTTTCTATAAAATTTCTGCACTTTTTCCCACATGGGCACCGTCATTGTACCTCACGATTTTTTCCTTCACCATTAAGCTCGTGGTGTGAAAATCATTGACAAAAATCAGCAAAATTATTTAATACAGATCTCTGGGGGGTGTGAGCCTCGATTTCGAAGGTGATTAAAGCACCTGACCAGTGTACCGTACCGTGGCTCTTGTAATAAAAATATTATTTACGAATATATTATATTATATATACAAAGAGGCAGAGTTGGTATGTTTGAATGCGCCAATCTCAAATACAAAAACTATTTGCAAAAAAATTGCATTAGATAGTTTATTGTGGAATGCTTTAAGCCATACATATGTCGTGCGACTACCCAATTGAACCAGGCAGAAATATGAATTTAGTGTTGGTGAAACCGAGGGGCCCAGTTGGTATATTTGTAAAAGCTATCACAAAACGGGTTTGATTTAATTTTATTGAACAAACAATCTCGCCGCGCTACTAGATAGTGTCAATATGAGTCTATATAAAAATAAAGACAGACAATTCGGCACTTATTTACAAGACGATGAGCCAGCACAATTTCTTTATTTCGTTCCAATAGTAGCGCTCAACCAAACGAAAAGTGGATTTCTACTGCATTTTTGTCGCCGACTTAAGAGTAAGCCCAAACCGTATTTATCTTATTTATGGCGTTACATATCGCTTTTACTGCGAACATTTCATATACGTATCATTTTAAAGAAAACAGATCAATAATCTTTGGCTTACTGTTAAGTCGGAGACTGTATGCATTGCAACGTCTTTGACTTAATGGTCCGAAGCATTTCGGAGATAAATAAAAGTGAAATGTTTGTTCAAATTAAGCAAACAAATGCTGCAGACGAGGGCCAGGACGACAATCACTCATCAATCTGTGACTGTATTTTAGGAAGACTAAATAGAGCGTCTCGTAGATTTATTCGCGAGATGTGTGCTCAATGGGTGATGCTGATAGTTAAAATGTCGCTGAACCTAAAGAAGGCGACCCTAAACTATTTCAATAGCAATGTTTGTCAGACGCCTGTACACTAACATTTTCTGGCGACCGATTGTACTCTTTCAAATACCACGAACACAATGCTCGCTTCAGTGCAGTTCCTGGGAACTTGTACGAATTTCAACTTCAAATATAGAAAACAGTTTTTTTTATTTTTGAACTCGTGTAAATTTAAGTCGATAAAAGTCATGCAGAAGACAATCAAATAAAGTACCATATAAAGCGAAATTATGTAAAATATTCCACAACTAGTAGATAGGTACGGAAACCAAACTTGGAAAATTCAAGAAACACCAAATAAAATTCAAATGTTACGACTACCGAGCGCAACTCGTTGGAAAATTGCACTTTCTGTGAAGTGATGTGGACTCTAGAGGAGGAAGTTCGGAATAACTAGATCCACGGTGTGCGGGCGAGCTTCATAAAGAACTCAGTGCATAGAATTTGATTTGGTTATTCATGGAGTTTACGCCTCGGCTACGACCTTTCGCGAATCACTGACCTGACCGACATCAATCCACATTGCAAGATCTATTATACTTGTAACTTGCAAATTGGTTACAGTAGTTTGTATCTTTTAAAATTACCTCTTATTTCATTTCTGACTTAACACAGTAGACACGTGTGTTGGAAAAGGCGTGTAGGCTTAGATATGGACAAAAATTATAATAATACAAACGTGTGTAAGTTGTATGAGTGAACTATAAATCCAGTACAATTATATTTTGGAATATTCGATACGTCATCTGTCAAGTTAGCAGCTAAGTATATCTCCGGAAATATATGATTTCGTTCCACCCCTGCTTACCCTGTCGCAGACCCTTGTGGGAAGGGGTATAGATAGATATACTATACTAGACTATCTGTAAAATTTCATGTTTACGTTCTTACGTCACGGCGATATTAAACACATTATATAGATGTTTAATGAAGGTAGGTACTAATGTAAATCGTTTTATTTACTCGACTTATAGAACTACAAAGCGAGCTCTAGCTCTGGTTACCGACTCCCACTGCCGGAGATTACAGAGCTCGGATTTAATAGAGTTGCTTCAACTTCATAATTTCCTTGTAAGCTTCCGATAACCGGGCAAAGAGAAAAGTAGACACTTAATAAAGGAAAATCCGCTTGGAGCAGTTAGTATCTCTGTGCTAATGAGCGCAGGTTCGAAATCCGCTCGCAGTCAATATTTGTGTGATGAGCTTTGGCATGCATATAACATTAATTTAAGTATGAACAATGTACATATGTGCATCGCTAGTCCTTTTAGCATAAACTGAACCGAGTTAATAATAATAATAGTTCATTTATTTCAGATATTTAAATCCATAAATTAATTAAATTAAATACATTGTTGTTTTTTTTTCAATTAAAAGTCCAAATCAAATAAAAATTTAAAATAAAATAGTAAAGGGTGGTCTTAACTTCATGTCTGTCCTTCTTCTTCTTCTTCAATCTTCAGGTCTGAACTTAATTACAGTGATTAGTCACACAACAAGTTCACCGTAAGTGAAGGAAAACGTCGAGAGGAAACCTGCATACGTCAAAGGCGTATACATACGCCTTTGAATTAATTTTAATTGAGTTAGTCGTGCTTAAGTTACGGCAATAGTTGGCACCCAAAATATATCTCAGGCGGAAAGTGGGTGTGTAGGTACTACCTATACACCTCTACGCCTACCCCTCCAAGTTATATATATTGAAACCCGCGGTCATATTTGAAAAGTCTGATGAATGTCGATGAAGCGAAAGAGTTCTGTAAGCCTATAGAGATCAGCAGCTGTATTCTCTGACTGCTCAGTGAGGGACTGGGTGTGATGATACATGTATATGTAACTATTACCAAGATTTTTTATTACTGTTGTTTTGTCTTAGGATGCCTCGGCGCGTTGTCAGCGGGTGTGTCGCTGGCACTGTCTCCTGTAACAGTGGCACTGTGCGTGCGCAAGTCGACTCGCGTTACCGCCGTGGTGGGAGGGTTAGTGGCTGCGCTCGGGTGTCTCTTCACATCCTTTGCCACGCAATTCCACCAGCTATTCTTCAGTTACGGTATACTTAACCTCTTTACTATAAATGTGATATAACTAACATGTGAGTTGTGCGTTTTACGAAAACAGCGAAAGGCAATATGCATACGTCTGAGAAAAAATTCAAAGACGTATGTATAGTTGTGCTTGAGAAACGGCGATGGAATCGCTATCTATCACGTTGGCACCTTAAAAAAATTCCGGCGAAAAGTGGGTGCGTGGGTACTACACATCTCTGCCTATCCCTTTGGGGTCCTCGAAGGCATGGAAAGTTCCTTCCTTCCCTTATGGGAAGGTGTGTAGATATAACATATATAAAATGTCTCCACTTTTCCAACATCTAGATGCAGATTTTTACGTTGTATAACCGCTGTTACCAGTCCGTGACCCGGTATTCCCATAGAGTTGCCCCAAAGTGCGACAAGAATCACTGCGGAGTATTTATGAGAATTAGACCTTAAAGCCGGCACTCTGTTTTTAAATCCTTTTAATTCTTAACTTTTTCCTTTCGCTGTCTTAAACAATGACTACAATAGCATGTTAGGGTACCTACGTCCCCAGAAGTGATAACAGTGAGCATGAATAACGATAAAAATAACAATTAAAATCTACATCATCTTTAATTTTTAAAACTGTAGGGATCTACGAATAGCTTCTGGCCCAATGAATACGTTGAAGTCTATCACGTTTGTTGCCAATAACTCTTTACTATCTTCACTTAATAATAAACAGCCTTCTAAGCTCTTTATATATCTTAGACCAGTAAGATAATTGAAGATAAGAAATTCATGAAAATTTTACACAATCTACTGAAATAAAATAATCTCGTGTAAGCACAAGAAAATAATTGAACTGTTCAAACACCCAAAGCCGCGATGCGCTTCTGACAACTCAATATATTTAACTTATCAGATTCATGCAAATCCCAAACACGTTTTCGCGAACTTCAAAGGTGTCCGTTAATTGGATGCTTGTGTTAATAAACAGATATATACGTGCTTTAATGAGAATGCAACCGATGCAACGAGAACGATGCGCGTGCGGAGATTAGTAAGGCAAAGCAATTATAATTCATATGAAATAAAATTGTAGACTGATGAATGTGGACGAAGCGAAAGAGGTAAGTCTAGAGAGAATTGGAACTCTATTCTTTCTTCCTACCCCCTTGGGGAGTCAGCGTGATGATATGTATATGTACATATATTTAAGAACAATATAAAGATGGCAATGTAAGTAACACAATTTGAGTCATGTAGTCATACTTAAGAAACAGCGACGGACTAAGGTGACAACCTAATGTATATAATTTTGAAGACCCTTGTGGGAAGACGTGCTGATATATATGTATTGACCAAATCAAAGGTGGAAACAATCAGTGCAGTTTAATGTAAAAAAAACCGAACTAAAAAATAGAAAATAAATTTCGATAATATCTTAAAAAGCGTGGGGTGCATGGTGTCAATAGTTATAAATATTTTATTGACAGATATTAGTAGAGTGATTATCATTTCGGTAATATCTTAAAAAGCACCTCACGCTTTTTAAGATATTATCGAAATTTATTTTCTATTTTTTAGTTCGGTTTTCTATAAAAAGCGTGTTTTTTAGTTTTTTTAACTATTATTTATTTTCTACTTTTTAGTTATTAGTGTATTGTCATCGGTCCTCGATAAGTCTACAAAGTTTGAACGAAATCTGGCCGTTTAAAGTGGGTCAAAATCGAGCTCAAAGAAGTCGGTTACATACATACATACATACATACAGGTGAAGCTAATATAAAGCGTGTAATGAAATAATAACAAGATATCTACGGCATAATAGTAACCTGGCTAGTTGTATGAATCTCATCGGAGCCAGAATCCCGCAGGATAAGGTACAAACATTGTCGTGAAGTGCACGAAATGCACGCGGTAAGCCAGCTATCGTCGAGAATATCGGCGCTTGGTAACATTAGCATTTAAATTGGGATCGCTCAGCGCACTGCTAGCGTAGCCATGACGGGTTCGATACACTTCCTTGAACTGACATCGATAATCTGAAATAATCGTTGCAGTTGCTCTTTTCTGAGGTTAACTAATACGAGAACTATTCACAGATATCCGAGAGAGCACGCCGTTGAATAGAACAATAACTTACTTGAGTTTAATGAGTCGTTAGCGAATGTGACAAACAAGAAATGATTTAGTGGTCACTGAAATTACTTGATCACTAAATCACTATTTCTTAAATTAGGTACTTTTTGGTAATATTTATGTAAATAAATATACCAAATCGTATACAATCTAGGAATCATTACTGATTCCTAGATTGTATACGAAATAAATACTTTAAACTTAAACTACAAAAAAATTAAACTTATTTTGTATTTGGAACAGAAAAAACCGTTATAATTTACAAAAATATGCTGCAGTAGTATAAAACTGTGTCGCAGACATTAACACTCATCCCCAGAGAGAGGTGTTACAGAGTTCCTAATTGAGAAAATTAAATTTAAAATTAGATGAAATGGCTAGCGCGCTTATGAGATTATATTATATAAGGTATTGAAATAGTGCATGGATATATAACGTACATAAACGTGTATGTAATAATAATATATGCTCACGCCTTCCCACAAGTGTTTCCGAAAGGGTAGGCAGAGGTGTATACGTAGTACCCACCCAACCACTTTCCGCCAGAGATATATTTTAGGTACCAATGTGACAGATGGCAATTCCGTCGCCGTAACTCAAGCACCATTATGCATACGCCTTTGAATTATATCTCAGGCGTATGCAGGTCTCCTCCCGATGTTCGATGTTCCTTCACCGTAAAGCTGACTTGTTGTGTGACTAATCACCGTACTTAAGTTCAGAAAAACTCATTGCTACAGTCGGGATTCTAACGTTTGAAGTGTCTCTTTGAGTGTACTCGAGCCACCAAAGCTCCTCTAATATGAACATTTTTAGGTACATAAAATAATAACAGCCTTAGTCTCCCCTTTGCTTAAAGCCATATATGTAACTTTAGATAACTGCTCGTCAATTTCGTGTACTCCAAAGCGATATTCACTAAGCGTATGATGCGTAATAGATTTGCAAGGCTGTGATGCTACCAATCGTACCATTATGAATGTGAAAGTATGTATGTTTGTTACACAATAACGCGCCAACTGATCGGATTTGGAACTGAGGTAGCTTATAACTTGAACTTGGTCATAGACTTTTATCTATTTTATGCCGGATAATCGCTGTTCCCGCGGGATCTTCCCACAATCTCACGTTGTTCCTGCCATTTAAGCGTGGGATATATATTAGAAAATCATGTGCTTCGGTCCTTTTCGGTTGGAATACATACTTAATTCTTTGTTCTTAAAGGAGAATAGAAAGGTATTTTGTCAGATTTGAACACATTAGTGATGGGTCGTTGACGGTTTTTCCGTTAACGAAACGTTAACGTTGATTTAAGTTTGTCAACTAGTTAATCAACTAGTTAAATTCGTCAACGAGTTAACGTGCTACTAATGTCAACTTGCAACGTAAACCGTTGATTCATTGAACGGTTTTTATTCAACGATTGCGCGTTAAATGTTAGAAACAATTTGGTTAAATTTATGTATTGGAAAACGTTTGATTGATGGTTCTACTAAGATTCCCTTCATACTTTCTCTTCAGGCTTAGGACTGACTGAATAGAATATAATTAGCTATAAACCATATTCTACTCAGGCGTATTTAAAAGATCATCTGATTCTATATACACACATATTTTTTTTTTAAGTTTTTTAAATTGCTCAGCTCGTTGCGTTTGCGTTCTCGTTTATTGAACGAGACGCACAAGTTAAATTCATAAACGTCGTTGACGAATTCAACTAGTTGATTCATAAACAGTTAACGTTAATACGTTGACAGGAGATCAACGGTTGATTCAACTAGTTCGTTGATTCAACGCTCATCACTAGAACACATGGTTATAATCACTTAACCGCTTGACATTAATCGGGTCGATGTATCATGTGTCTATTAGATACCTTTCTGATATAAAAAGGCCATCTAATATGTACCTAATAGTCCATATTAATATAACTAGTATCAAAACCAAATAAATATATATTGTATTACATCGCACCGAATCCCACTGCAAATACTGTTTTAGAGCGCTAATTCTCTCTAGACTAACTCTTTCGCTTCATCCACATTCATAAATATGTTCATACATGCCCCGCTTTCGAGTACATAAAGAAAAACAGAGTATTTACTTTGGGTACTACCTATACACCTCTGCCTACCCTAGTGGGAAGGTGTGAGGATATTTATATTATTCATAGCATCTAAAACCCGTTTAGATTGTTAGTACCTACTTTGAGTAATGTTATTACTGCATTAGAAGTTAAAGGGCAACGCGTTGAGGATTTGTATGAATGAATCGCTGACATTAATAGAAAATTAAATGCCCAATAATACCATATCTCATGATACAGCAATGTTTATTTCGGTCGCCTCTATTCATACCTGATCGGGAAGGAATGAATGTGTCATTCAATAAATTTCTATTTTAATATGGCTGGGAATAAAATTGTAATAGTCTCGTGATTTATCACTGAATTGACGTGAATGAAACGATTTATTTTTAGCCTGATATAAATCTTTATTGGAGGCCAGAACCTGCAAGCGAATTTAGACTGTTACAGAAAAGCTGTATATAAGTTTATTTTAATTTTCATCCTATTTGTAAAGGTAAGTACTGCGTGTAACTGAATATACCCCGGGCTTTGTTTCACCCCGGTTCACACCCATTTTGCGACGTAGATATATTTGAGGTGCCAATGATATAGATAGTGAGTCTATCTAGTTACTCAAGCATGACTATATAAATATGTACCAATTTCGTCTCAAGCGTATGAAGGTTTCCTGGAGACGTTTTCCTTCGCCCTAAAGCTAGTGGTCGGACTAATTATTGTACTTTAATTCAGGAAAGCTAATTGGCACAGCCGAGGCTCGAACGTGCAAGTTTTGTGTTGCAGGCGAAAAGTACATACATACATACATATCATCACGCCGAGTCCCTAACGCGGTAGGCAGAGAGTATAGAGCGCCAGTTCTCTCTAGACTTATATACCTCGTTCACTTCGTCCACATTCATCAGTCTCTTCATACATGCTCGTCGGTATCTCATTACTACAATTTTAATCAGATGAGCTTTAGAGTATGGGAGCTTCGATAAAATGATAGCTGCTAACGAAAACTCTGGTTGCGGCGTGAGCTATCATTTCTGTCGACACTTCCCACGGCATACGACGCACTTGCCATCTATCACGTTGATAATAATAACCTTGGTCCAAATCCACACAAAATGCCTTGGTCCTAACTAAGCTAAGTTCGTACTCTGGGAGCTATATAGCTACTTAGAAACATGATAAGTGTTCATTGTGAGTAATGTGCATATGTGTACTTATAGTATTTTAACAGTCTAATGCCTCGTTCGAGGCTCCTGGCGATGCTTAGAGTTCACGGGTTCGATTCCCGCTGAGAGTGGATATGAGTTACAACATATGTTCCGCACTTATAACCTTATAAATATTCCCTGTAGGAATATCCTTTGACGACAAATCGTTGCACATTTTACAGAACATGGTAATTGTCACGTCCCACAATTTATACGGAATAAAATGAAAATAGAAACTAAACGAACACAATCCGATGCAGCTTGATCCGGACAAAGACCCCCTGAATAAACATGACTGCAACGTCTATCTAACATCTGCTAAATAAAACATTTATCCTATCCAAGTATATTTTACAAACCGTGTTAATTTTAATGTAATTCACATCGCGATTCTACAATTAATTATTACAGATGTCTCATCCTTTAGGTGACTATCGAGATTTACCTCAAAAAAATCAGTGTTAAAGTCCATTGGCTTATTAATTACGTTTTGACAACTACCTACCCAAAACAGTAACGATGCTGTCGTGACCGAGTGGTTCGACAGTCTCCTACAACGCAAAGATTGCAGGTTCGATTCCTGAGTTTTTGTAAACTTAGGTAGTGATTAATCAAACCACAAGCTTACGGTAAAGGAAAACAGAGACCAAAACCTGCAAACGCTTGAGAAGAAATTCGAATCATACTCGTGTATGTACCTACTTCGGTACATACTCGTATCATGAATTGATTAAAAAATTGATGAATGTTTAAAAATTAATAATGTCATGTGTGTTTCACGAGGAAGGGAATAAGATACTATACGAGCAAGCCTAGTTAACCGGATACAGATTCGCACGCTTCGGCGAGAAGAGGTGTCGTCACCTCTGTCAACCCTTATGGGATGGCATGACGGTAGTATACATGTAGGCGTGACGGTACTAGAAACCCTTCGTTAATAACACAGGATGTCTATTTTTTTAAATATTCAGTACGCTGCTTATACCAAAGAAAAGTTAAATATTCAGGCTATGATTTAGAGATGGTATATACAAATTTAAAGGAACTAACTTCAGTAGGTAAATCTATTTTGATACGAGTATATCTTGTAAGGCATTTACAATATTACCATAGATACAGCAATGGCATAGCACAACAAGCGTGGAATTTATTTAATTGGCAGCTTTGATACGTATCTAGTTTACTCAAGTCTTAATTGCTTACAGATTGACGTGTTATTTGTAACGCTATACTCCAAATTAAAGCGACACCTATCAGTAATGTACATAAATGTGACCTCACTTAGCAGCTCCCCATTTGAAATTTGCTAAGTACCTACGTCCCCTCCTGAGCTAATGTTCATTTCCCGTTGCAACACCCTCCAGTAACGGTGTCAATAAAATATGACTTATTTTGCGTATCTACATAGTTATTTTTTATATGCACAATTTGTTACTGTGTATGATGCGATTTCTTTCTTTTGCATTGTCTCTCGTAGCTTGAGTTCCTTTTGCTACTTATCAATTACAAAAGGTATCTACATAGGTACTTTTACATTCTGAGCAACACAGCTAAAGGCATCTCCTCCATTTCTAGGGCCTTAGCTTCAGGGCCTTAGGGCCAGCAAACCTCTAGTGTTGCTGGGTTGCGAGTTAGAGAAATGGGCTGGACTAGTACTGGATTGGACTAATACAAGGTGCACTAGGTATATGTAGTTGTAAAATGATGGAGGTATTGATGCTGGCGTGGTACGTACTGAAATACCTGACACCGAACTTTGCCACAGGATATTAAACAATTTAAGGAAACATAAATATGTAATAGTATCCCATCTTAGGTACATGCAACAGAAACTTCACTTCACAAAATAATCATTTTTAAGCTACAATTTGTTGTAAAATGAAACCCGTACAATTTCAGTCGAGTAACTCTCATATTTAACCGTAGATCTTATTGTACCCTGTATCTATCTTTACAAAGAGCCCTGGAAACTTTACTTGCTTACCACCGACATACAATAATAGAAGTTGTTTGTATCGCTGGACACCAGTCAGTATCCGTGTACGTAATACAAATAAGTTTGTTAAAGTATAAAAAGTATGAAAGAATTCCCTACAAAGTGTCGAAATTTATAATTCTCAATAGTAGTGGACATTTTCAACACCGTAGTGTTTTGTTTTGAAAGTGGGTGTGTGGGTATTACCTATACACCTCTGCCTACCCCTTCGGGGACCCTTGTGGGAAGGCATGAGGATATATTATTATTATAATCTTGTTTTATAAGCTTGTGAATTGGTAATATTAACTTCCACTGATCTTAAGACTTGACGCAGAGCAAGCATAATAACAACCTGGCTTAAAGCAATTTATAGTATTAAATATCAAAACTTGCAATATTCCTCAAAATTGAGACATATTTATCATTCAGTAAAGTTACACAACACAACCCAAAAGTAATATTAAGCTGTGATGTATGTAAGGAAATACTGTCCCAATCAGGCAACGTTAGTTTGGAAGCTTATATAAGATTTTAAGGGATATGAAAATAAGCATGGAGTAATGTTTACGAACGAACTTCCGTTCGTAACTTCACCTGTTTTCCTTAAGACGCAGCCATAGGTCCAATATTCTAATAGCTATGTATCAATATGAGATCATATTCATAAAATTAACATTCAATGTTAATCATTAATGCCATGACCACAAGTGACTTTAAATTTTATGATAACGATAATTACAACTGCGTAACTACTTTTAATGTTATTTCCTGCATCCGCCCAAAGCATGTGTTACATATACCTTAAACGACCATGTTGAGTAAAACACATCAATTTGGCAAGGGCAGTCTATAACATCACACTTATAAATAAATCTTGAATGATTATCCTTCTTACAAAATCTAGGTAGGTACTTAAATAAACAATTCTAACAAATTTATTTTCAAACATATTAACGCCTTTCCATAAAGGCGTATCTAAGTGTGTGATAACACCCTCTTATCGCTGGTAATATATTTAGGTGTTAACGTGACAAATAGAGAGTCTGTCACCACCACCATACGTAAGCAGCAGATAAGTAAGTATAGAATAATTAAATTTCGCATTAATATATTTTCAGTTGGTTCGTATTATATGTTTTTTTAGGAATAGTCCCGATATTTACTAATACAAGGCATGAAATCCGCAAAATTTTATCATAGAAATACATATAATAAACAAACGTCCCGTAACATGTACTTTGCTAACGTCGGTGTATATGTAAAATGTAAGCCTAATGAGGCTTTGAATAAAGTTGAATTTAAAATGTTTATAGGAACGGTGGTAGGCGTAGGCGTGGGCCTCACAAGAGACTGCTCAACCCTGATGGTGGCCCAGTATTTCAAGCGAAGGCGCGAATTCGTAGAGATATTCATCGTCAGCGGCAGCGGCCTCGGCATAGCGGTCATGTCTACCTTCATCAAAGGTGCCATCAGGTACATTCACAACGTCAGATACATTAAGATAAACTTAATTGCAAGTGACTTGAGCATCAAAGCAGGGATCGCACATGATCATGCATTCGTATTAAGTTATTTGCCTGAGCTAAATCTTAGCTCCGGTAACTTTGTATACACAAGTCTTCACGCGGTTTGTCTTTGTGTATTTCAGAGCAATTGGTTGGCGTTTAGGACTACAGGCTGTGACAGGAGTAGTATTCGTAACATTTATACTTGGCACGTTCTATCGCTCGGCGTCCCTGTATCATCCACAAAGGCGAGCGATATTGCATCTTAAGAACCAAAACAAAATAAAACGGAAGATGAAAGACAGGAACAAGTCGGACGATCGTCAGCCTTTCTTCGACTTCTCCACTCTCAAGTCGAAGACAGTGAGGATTCTGCTCATGTCGACGGGCATATCAGCATTTGGGATAAACACGCCCATATTTTATTTAGCCTATCATGCAGAGGAGGAAGGTTAGTAACCCGAGATACTTCAAATAAAACGTAAAAACTTTTAAATGTTATATGTACAAAACATAGTACGCAGTTATAAATAATGAATTTAAAATATGATTATATTTTAAAAATAAGTCCTCAGATTGTTTGACATACCAGATAACTAATAAGAACCTACCATTTACTTATTAATGTACCTATAGGTACCTACTTACTCGCAGTATACCTACCATTAAAATAGGAACTCCATTACTTGTTTACAGCATTTATTCTTAAAATGAGGTACTTATTTAGTAACCGGCCAATAACTTTACTTCTCAAAAGCCTTATTTCAAGATATTAAAGTTATTTATCAAAATGAGCCTTATATTGTACTCTAGAGCAACAGAGTAAATAAACAAGCTTTCAATATTTTTCCAGGCCTAGGTGACACAGCAGAGCTTCTGCAAGCGTATCTCGGCCTTGCCTGGGCCGTGGGATGTGCTGCCTTCGGGTTACTGGTTCGGCAGAACTCTGCTGAATGTCGCATTGCGCGGCAATACCTTACGCAAGCAGCTGTGTTCGTTTGTGGACTGGCTACTATGGCGCTGACGGCAGTAGAAGGGTCATATAGGGGATATGTTTTGTTTGCCTGGATCTATGGTAAGTGACAACATAGTCTTTAGTCTAGTAAGACTAGTAGAGCTCATTACCTGATCACGAGTAGGGGCATAAGTCTACATACATAACTATCTGTCGATCTATTTAACACGCGTTCTATTTGTCAGATTTTGTTTTATTATACGTAGTGAATATTACTCAGTGCATCTGTACTTACTGCCAGTTTTTAGGGATACATACTTAAGACGTAGAAAATGCAGCTGCTGAATTCGCATCCAAATCAAATCTAATTAACTCCCACTTTACTTCTCTTATTGAACTAAATACTAGGGTTATTTTTTTACAGGTATATTTTGCGGCGGGTATCACTACTCCCTCAAAATGTATACGTATGAGCGAGTACGGTCCCGTAACTTCGCACGTACGTGGGGCTTCGTGCAGTGCTCCCAGGCGGTGCCCATAGCTATCGGGGTCCCGCTCTCGGGTACCTACCTTATTATGTTCTTTTCCTAAACCCACTGTTGTGTTACAGTGGGTTCCAGAACGAGATCATGACGTTCTAGAAACATACGTACATTCGTCGCTTAAACATTCTTGAACAATTAATGCAATTTCACGCACATTTATTCTGGCCAGGGTACATAAACGTGGGCTGCGGAGGAAAGGCGGGGTACTACTTCAGCTCGACGTGTTCGCTCATCGGCTCCCTGTCTCTCTTCTGCATCGACCTGCACAAGCGCAGCGTCGCACACAAACACACCAAGTATAAATTAGAACTTAGAATACGTATCTACCTTAGTAATGTTTTAATAAACGTGCGGCTGCCCCACGGCGTTACCCTCAGTAAAATGGCAATATGAATGTTCTTAAGAAAACAATACATCGAGGCTTAAAATATATCTGGCGGCCTATCAACTGGCGTGAATGATGGCGTGATTGTAAAGATGAAGAAAGGCATGTTACGTTGGTTTGGACACATAGAAAGGATGAGTGAAGAAAGATTGACGAAACAGATATACAAAGCAAAAGTGTGTGCAAGAAGAGGCAGAGGAAGGCCACGTTCCAACTACCTGGATCAAATAGATCGGACTCTCAAGGACGGGAACGAGTACTCGAAACCGAAGAGCATGTATGAAGAGACTGATGAATGTGGACGAAGCGAAAGAGGTATGTAAGTCTAGAGAGAACTGGCGCTCTATACTGTCTGCCTACCTCGTTAGGGACTTGGCGTGAGGATTTGTATGTATGTATGTAAAATATATTCCGTCTGTGCGTTCCGCTAACAGTGTAAGAAATAATGTATGGTGATCTGTGAGACATAAAAGCTTAACGAATGAACCAACTTTGCTAACTAACTTCGCTGGCTAACTTTCTATCGCATACTAAGTATCTACTATTAAGCATAATTGTGAAACTTTCAGAGGATGTTTGTTACTAAACCACGCCAGAAATGCTGAACGAAAATGGATGAAATTGGGCATAGAGATTTGCATTTTGATTAACGTTATCAAATGATATTTTTATTATTACAAAAAAAATACGGGCTACGCGTGTCAAACCGCGAGGCACTACTAGTCTATAATTATAATTTCGAAAGAGGAAGACATATTTGTAACTTGTGGAGGTACACACATATACTATCAGTTGAGGCGACGAGCTCGTTAACTTATCCATTAACTGTGTATATTTAATGTTGTAGAGAAAACGGCGGCTCAGCAAACTGCGAATCTGCGTGCACCGTGCCGCGTCGCAGTCGGGATCGGGAACCGCGGGCCGCTGCTATAGGTAAGTACGCACAATCACGCTCATTGATCATCAAGCAGACAGATACGTTTGTTATGCTTGTTTGTCACTTCTAGCTAGGTATATAGGATTATAGGTAATAGGATTTTGTCGCAGTCCACCTTCGTAGATCACGAATCTGGAAAGCCCTAAGCTAAAATCCGAAACTCACAGGCGGTTCCCTTAGCTGCGTTTGTTTAGCATCTAAGTCCCTGTCTGGAGGCCTATTAGTCTCGGCATTATTCGGTGTCGGTATTTATGTACTTTATACACATCTATGTAAGATGTCTAGGTATCTCTATCAGCTTTACTTTGTTGCTAGTGGGCTAGGTCAATTTGAGTGTGGTCTTGGCTTAATAAATAACATTTAGGTAGGTACAATTATGATTTAGCACAGTAGGCTACCGTACTATAATGAACAAGCACAATTAAGAGAGGTAGGGCATAACGGGTTTCCCGCTCGAATTCGGAGCTGCCCGACTGGGGCAGGACCTCCACCTTATAGAAGTCCGTAGCCAAATAACACAATTTTTTGTGTTGTGTTCCTACGCGGTGAATAAGGTTTCCAGTAATGAGCTCCTTGGGGAGGGGGAGGATTGTTACATTGTGTTGGAAGCAGAGGGATTAAACCCATTATGCTGCCAACACACTATAACTCTCCGAACACAGCGTAAATAGGCTGCGGTAACCGTTTCCTATCAGACGGGCCGTATGCTTGTTTGCCACTCTTGTGGTATAAAAAAAAAAAAAAAAAGAAGCAACGTTATTTTCACCGATGCAGGAAACGAAGTGGTCGGCGGAATAGGCCAGGGCAGTTTGGGTTCACCGGCCGCAGGCGCGCCGCCAGAACTCACTTGTATATCCGAAGAAGGCGGCCTTGACCTCGACCTCGACTTACACATCCCCGAGCATTTGCTCGAGGACCTCGACTGCGGCGGCGATTGCATCACTAGTTGTAATAAGGTACACTTTGCATACACATAATGACAGTCACGGATTGACCACGTAGCAAGAGTAGGTAACAGATGTTACATACCCCGCGCATTTCGAGGTAGGTACCGCACACCAACGCCGACAAAAAGTATCTATATAATAAATAAGTATCTATATATAACCAAGTTGTCATGATTTAACACCCTTGTGGGAAGGCGTGAGGATATATTATTATTATTATTATATTTTTGATAACTTAAAGCAATCCAAGGCCTCTTGGTAGAATTCGCTTGGCTTGTAGATGCCCCGCGTGGACTTAATCCGGCACTGCCTAATGAACAGCAATGAAAAGTAGATATACTTTAAATAGTCTATTAAGAGTCATGATGCCAGAGTCGTTGCGGGAGCAACGTATTATAAATTACAGTATTTGAACCTTAACGATCTGTCAATGTAGGTAACATAGGTAGGTACAGTAATGTATTATACCACGATAAATGTTTAAAACGAATTCAACTAGGCATGAATATTAAATACTTACCTAGTCAGAGATAAGTCGCTGATTAAATTATTAAGTATCAAAATGGTACTAAGGAAATTTTACAATCCAAACGACAAGGTGCTCAAGATGGCATGGTTTGGATTTGAATCCTAAATCCTGTGTAAATTACAGGTGGAAAACTACCTAATGTTGAGTGAGTACGAGAACAACCTGATAGCGGAGCTGCCGACCCTGGGCGAACGGCGCGGTCGACGCTGGTCTATCGTGGTGGGCAACTCGCCGCCGCTGGCCGACCCCGTCGAGCCCGAAACGCACGGCTCTCTCAAGTGGAAGAAAAAGTGCCATACAAACAACAGACTCATCACAGTCATCAACGAAGCGTCGCTATAACCACCACTGGTGCATGATCCCCAGACAATAAATAGTACATAATGTCTAGTGTACCACCTAGTTAACCTCATTAATTTATTGGATGTGTGTGAATAGTAGCATTTGTGTATTGTTCGACATAATTTATTAAATTATTATTACAATACTTGCCTCACTATTATTTGGAAGACCACCCCATGAGCCTCAGTATATATCGCTTTGTATAGCAATACCTCACCCAAATACTGATGGAATTTCTGATTTTAATGAAACATTTTAACAAGTATAGAAGTCCGTAACCAAATAACTAAATTTTTTGTGTTGTGTTCCTTCGCGGTGAATAAGGTTTCCAGAAAAGCACTCCGAACACAGAGTGGCAACGCGCAAGTGATACTTCGGTATTGTAAGCGTAAATAGGCTGCGGTAACCGTTTTCCGGGTGGGCCGTATGCTTGTTTGCCACATATATGGGTGGTGTAGGCATAATTTCCTTGCATTTTATAGAAATATTAGATTTACATTTTATTAGTTATATGGTATATATATATTATAATTATTATTATATATTATTGTATTTTATTATTTGTTTCAAATGATGATATCATCCGATGATGATTCTTTTCAGTCTATACATAATACGAGTTTGTCATCTAACGATAGTTACTGCTCTGTTCCTGCTACTGATACGCTTGGTGACCTTGTGCGAGAAAGCTTTCGCACACACTCCGGTCAGTCGTTTAATGTCTGTCACATTAATGCCCAAAGTATTCCCAGCCACTATGCTGAGTTATTAGATGTTTTCTCTAATACCAATGTTCACGCTATCCTGATTTCTGAGACATGGCTCAAACCTCAACTTTTGTCTACCACCTATGCTCTTCCCGGCTTTATTCTCATCCGTAATGATCGACTCGTGCGGAGGGGTGGTGGAGTGGCGATATATTTGCGTAGCGATTTACCGCACAAAATTATCTCCACCTCACCCACTTCTACCTCTACTTCCGCTGAGTTTCTCTGCCTCGAGGTTTGTGTCAAGGGAGTGAAAGCCGCTCTAGGCGTAGTTTACTGTCCCCCTATGATCGAATATTTAACTGATATCGAATTAGTTTTTGAATCTTTAGGGTCTGAATATGCACATCATATTATCATGGGCGATTTCAATACTGATCTCCTCAATCCCTGTTCTCCTCGTACCCAAAAACTTCAACGTTTAATCGACTCAACACATTTTAATATCCTGCCTCTTCAAGCAACTCACAGTAATGTTACCAGGGATGATACATGGTTGGATCTGGTCATTACTTCTACTCCCTCCCTCGTCTCCTCTCATGGTCAATATCCTGCTCCCGGTTTTTCCCATCACGACCTCATCTTTCTTTCCTACAACATAAAACCCCCAAAACTGCAGCCTAAAACTCTGCATAGGCGTTGGATATCGAGAAATTACGCCTAGATATTTGATGTTCATGCCCCTGTAAAGAAAATTAGGCTGAAGCATGCACCCGCACCTTGGCTGACTGCAGGGATTCGAATGGCGATGAGGCGCAGGGATCGTGCATTTCGCAAATTCAAAAGAGATCGTAGTGTAGAAAACTGGGATTCCTTTAAGAGGGCTAGAAATGTGTGCAATCAGATGATACGTAACGCTAAACGCCGCCACATCATCAACAATATTTCTTCTTCTTCTCCCGCTGACATCTGGAAGTTCCTTGGAACTCTAGGTGTCGGAAAAACATGTCATTCTGGTCCTCCGATGGCGATTGGCTTAGACGACATCAATAAACATTTCACCTCCACCACTTCTTCATTGGATCGTCTAACCATGAGTCAGACGGTTGACCACATTAATGGCTTACCTCTTCCCAACATTGGTTCATTTAAATTTTCTCCAGTGACACCGGATGAGATTAAAAAAATAATCCACGCTATCAAATCTAAGGCTGTGGGTTGTGACAATATTAGCAGATACATGATTATTTTAATCCTAGACCAAATACTTCCCGCGATCACGCATATCATTAACGTTTCCCTCGAATTAGGATCCTTTCCCACTTTATGGCGCAACGCCTTTGTTCGTCCATTACCCAAAGTACCCAATCCCTTATTGCCCAACCATTTCCGCCCCATATCTATTCTCCCTTTCTTATCCAAAGTCCTTGAAAGCTGCGTTCATAAGCAGTTGTCTCTTTTTGTTCATAGTAATAATATTCTTAGCCCATTCCAATCCGGATTTCGACCTGGCCATAGCACAGTCTCCGCTATGCTTAAAGTGACTGACGATATAAGGTTGGGTATTGAGGATAAAAATATCACTGTGCTTGTCCTAGTGGATTTTTCAAACGCATTTAATATGGTCAGTCACGATATCCTTCTACCCATCCTCTCCCACTTTATGATCTCATCCGAATCACTGGAATAGTTCCGTTCATATCTTCAAGGACGCCAGCAGTCGGTTCACTTAGATGATTCTTCATCAGGTTGGAGTGAAATAGGCTCTGGCGTTCCACAAGGCGGCATTCTTTCTCCACTTCTATTTTCATTGTTTATTAACTTTTTATCTTCAGAGCTTCAGTGTGCGTATCATTTGTACGCCGATGACCTGCAAATCTACTCTCAAGCCAGCATCCAGAATCTGTCACAAGCCATTGATGATATAAACCGAGATCTAGACTCAATTAAAAAGTGGTCTGATCGCTTCGGCTTGATCGTAAATGTGGCCAAGACTCAGGCGATAATGGTTGGTGGATCCCGTATGCTAAGCAAAGTGGACGTAGCAGGAATGGCTCCTATTGTTTTTGACGGGGCTACCATACCAATTAGTCCCACTGTCAAGGATCTCGGTTTGTACATCGATGCTACTCTTGGGTGGCAAGCGCAGGTCTCAGATGTGTGTCGGAAGGTGACCGGTACACTACGATCTCTTTATCGGTTAAGAAATCTTCTCCCTACGAAGACCAAAACAATGCTTGTGCAGACTTTAATCCTTCCCATGGTCGACTATGGTGATGTGTGTTATACCGACCTGAATGCAGATCTGCTCAATAAACTGGACCGGCTTCTCAACAGTTGCATTCGATTCATATTCAATCTGCGTAAGTTTGATCACGTCTCTTCTTACCGCTCTCAATTAACATGGTTACCTATTCGTCAGCGACGTAGTTTGCGGTCGTTGACTATGCTCTTCACTCTCCTTCACTCTCCCAATGCTCCTTCTTATCTTACTTCTCACTTTCAGTATCGTTGCCGTAACCACGATATAAACTTACGCTCTGCCGACAATCGTCTCCTTCTCTGTCCTACTCATACTTCAAGCCTTGTTCATTCTTCTTTCCCTGTCCAATCTATTCTTCTTTGGAATGCACTCCCTCCGGAAATCAGGATGTGCAATATCAGGGATACATTTAAAGCAAAAGTGAAGCAATACTACTACCGCCAAGTAGAAACAGAGTAATATTTATGTGTAATATATAATATATATAATTATTTATGTATATAATTGTATATATATATATATATATATATATATATATATCCTAGAACCGTTTCGGCGTCCAATATGGAGTTAATTGCATTTAAAATGGCGTCCACCTGCTTTTGGCGTCCCATATACGGACGTCATTTTAGTTGACATTGCCAAACCACGCGTCTTGGTCTTAAGTACTATGTGAACTTTGTAATAAAAAAAAAATTGGACTTCACTTTACAGCCACAATATATGAAATTGTATTTCGATTAGTTCTTGGCAATTTCGTTTGTAACGTGTAGCGCTGTTGTAGCGCAAGATATACGTTTGACGACAATGTAACGAATGAATGCGACTGTTGACATTGTTTATTACTTAGAATTCGGCTTATCTACTTCCTGGCCGTCTGGCGCGTTTAAACCTAGTGAACTATGGCTTGTGCAAAAATAAACCTCACCGATACGATCACACAAGATCCGATAAATCCATAAACATGATTTTTTTTTATAATAGGCTAAAAGAAAAAATCAAAACAACCTTCAATATCTTGGAAACTATGCATTTTTTTTGCCTATAGCTTAAGTTAGACCTCTAACTACACATATTATGTGAAAACTGCATTCAATCCCATTCAGTAGTTTTTGCGTGATGCGCGTACAAACATACAGATAGACAAAAATCTATAAACGGTTGTTACGTGTTCTGTTGCTATAATGGAGACCCCTGTTTTTTTTTTTTTTTTTTTTTTTTTTTGTATTGTCTCTCGTAGCGTGAGTTCCGGGAACTTTTGCTACTTAACCGGTCAATGGCGAGACCTAGGCCTCCAGCCAGGCACTTTAGTACTAAGCAACACAGCTAAGGGCACCCCCTGTGGGGTACGAACCTCGGCTTAGGGCGTTGCTGGATCGCGAGCAAGGGAGCTGGGCTGGACTGGTAATTTTATTTAAATATTATTTGGGGGCGGGATTTGCGCGTTTAGCTCGGCGCGGGCCGGCGTTTGCGGCGGAGGTCGGGGGGGAACATTACGGCTTATTCGCGTCGAGCCTCGCCGGCGAGGACGGAACAGTGGTCGGTTGTGTGTAGTGTTGGTATGTTTTTGTCGGGCGTCCTGGAGGACCGTTATGTCGTCATCCGGTTCGATGACGGCATGTCTTGGACGCCTTATCTTCGATATAAGGGAGGGAGTGTATCGGGCGGCCGATACGACGAGGGGGTTGGGGTGATTTACAGCAGAATCGAAATGACGTTTGGCCAGTTTTTTCAAAAACTGTTTTATGGTTGGGACTTTGAGGTCAACGTGGAGTTGACTATTACGCATGTACCACGGGGCACCTGTGGCTCTCCGGAGAAACCGGCTTTGGAGCACTTGCAGGGGGTTAAGTGTTGACTTGCTAGTGTGTGCGAACACTACACCGGCATATGTCATGATTGGTCGAATGCACGTCGTGTAAATCCTCACCTTGGATTTCAATGAGAGTTTACTTCGTGCATTCAACATGCTGTGAAGTCTACCGAGCGCGAAGGCGGCTCGCGCGCGTACCGCCTTTACGTGGTGACGGAAAGAAAGGCGTTGATCGAGGATCACACCCAGGTATTTGGCTTTTTCTTCCCATGGAATGGGTTTGCCGAAGAGGGTGATGGGGGCTACCCGTGGGCGTTCGAGGCCTTTCCAGAATAGAATGGCTGCGCTTTTGGTCGGGTTCACTTCAATTCTCCATTTCCGGAACCACCGCCCCAGGGCTGTGACCGCGGATTGGAGGTTGTCGTGAATTCCCTCGGGAGTTCTACCTTTGTAGTAGATAGCCGTATCGTCGGCGAATAGAGCGCTTTTAACTCGTCTATGGAGGGGAATGTCGCTAGTATAAAGCGTGAATAGGAGTGGCGAGAGCACTGAGCCTTGCGGGACTCCTGCTCGTATGGGATGGGGGGAAGAGAGTGTGCCCTCGACTCTGTAGCGGAAGGAGCGGTTCGACAAAAAGTCCCGTACTATGCGTACTAGACGGTCCGGCACGCCCAACTGGTACAGCTTGTATATCAAGCCGTTGTGCCAGACCTTGTCGAATGCCTTCGCCACGTCGAAGAGGAGCATACCCGTGGTAAAACCGAATTGGAAGCCGCTACTGACGTCTTCCACAATACGGTGGACTTGTTGGACACAGGAATGTTTGGTTCGAAAACCGAACTGTTGGTCAGGTATGACTTTCTTAGAGTCTGCAAAACTCTTTAATCTATTGTAAATAAGTCTCTCGTAAATCTTGCCAAGGACATTGAGGAGACTGATTGGGCGATAACTGGAAGCTTCGGTCTTAGGTTTCCCTGGCTTGGGAATACCTATGACTGTTGCACTTTTCCAGGATTGGGGGAAAAAGTTGTTGCTCAGTGCGGCATTGAAGATGGCAGTGAGCAAAACTATGAGATAAGGGGAGAAGAGTTTGATAACTCTATTAGCGATCCCGTCGGGACCTGGGGCTTTCCTGGGGTGGAGATCTTTGATCACTTTCCGGACTTCGTCGACCGTGATTGGGGTGATGGGGTGGTCTGGGTCTTCAGAGGGTGGGAGAGATAGTTTGCTTTCGACTTTGGCATCCACCTTATTGAGATGGCGCGAATCTACCGGCAAGGTACTGGGCGTACATTGAGCCTCGAGACTGTCGGCCAGGCACTCGGACTTCTCGTCGTCGTCAAAGGCGGGCCCTTGATTTGGACGAGTGAGTGGAGGCATGGACGAGATTTTGTCTGATTTAAGTTTCCGCTGGAGATGCCAGAAGGCCAAGTGACTCGGTTCAAGTTCCCCTAGGAACTTGTTCCAGCGAGCGTCTCGCAGGTCTTTCATGCGGTATCTCAGCTTGCGCTGGAGTGACCTCATAAAGGTGCGGTTCGCTTCAGTCGGGTGAGCTCTATGAGCTCGGAGGGCGGCGTTCTTTTCCGTCACTAGTTCTCGCACGTCGTCGGGAAGTTTCCAGCGATGGTCTTCCATCACCGGAACTTGTCGTGAACAGGCGTCCACGGCTGACTGTACGTGAGCTGTGAGGGAATCGACCGCCTTTTGAGTGTCGGCTGCCGACTCTATGAGGGGCGGGATACTATCTAAGTGGACAGATGAAGAGGACTTGAGGAGTTCCTCCAGTTTTCTCCAGTCTGTTATCTTTTTCTGAGGCGGGGACTGACCTGCGTCCGGGGGGCCTAGTCGGGGGGAGAGCGCTAAGGTCACAGGTCGGTGGTCAGAATCTAATTCGTCGTGCGACCTCAACGAGTGCAAACGGAGGTTTACATTCTTGAGGATCGCAATGTCTAGTACGTCCGGTCGGTGGTTGATATTCTCAGGGTAGTGGGTGGGGTGCATAGGCGCAATGACGTCGAATTGGAGGAGCCCGCTGAGGTCCTCCAATTGGCGTCCTCTGTTATTTCGTGAGTGGCTGTTCCAAGCATCGCTCTTGGCATTCAGGTCACCCGCGATAATAACTGAGCTACTGAGATTGATGAGGGCTTTAATATCAGCTTTGATATCGGCCGTCGAGTTAACAGGGGAACAGTATGCAGAGACTATCGTGATCGGCTGATGGCCGGTCATTCCTAATCGACAGATCGAGGTCTCTATGTGGGAGAGGGTTGGTGGTTGGATTGGGATACAGTGCAGGGACCTCTTGTAATAGATCAAAGTACCGCCGAGGGCGGATCGAGATCTATCATTGCGTACTACGCAGTAGTTTGCAATTCTAGGATCTCGGTGTGATGGTTTCAAGAAGGTTTCCTGCACTAAGAAAACGTCGATATTGTTGTCGCGGAGGAACGCGGCGATCTCTTCCTTTTGGCTGTGAATGCCGTTGGCATTAAAGTAGCCAATTGAAAGCGATCGGGGTTTGACTCTGCTGTTTACGTTTGAGTCCATTATTGGTTGGACGAGAAGGTAGCCAGGGACTCTGATACATCGGCGTAGTCGCCGAGCACCTTGAGGAGGGCCAGAGGGTCCTTTCGGACGGCCCTGAGGCTTCGTGCCATCTCGTTAACCCTTGTGAGGTTGACGGTGGAGAAAAGGTCCGCCAGGAATGCCATGTTGGCGGAGGTTTCGGAAGGGGAGGAAGTGGGTTGGACCACCTGGGGTCTACGCGGGGGTGTAGCAGCCTGAGGTTGGGGCTGCTGAGGTTTGGCGGTGGGGAGCGACAGCAGAGGTGGAGTATGCTGGCTCGGGGCCGCTGTAGGCACGGAGGGGGGCGCTTGTGGGAGGGGCGGGAAGTCCCTCGGAGGGAGGGCCCTCCACGGGGAAGGTCGAGGTGTAGCGGGTTGCGCGGGGGGGGCGTTACGCCATTCGCGGGCCGCTGCCCTCTTGACCACGACCGGTCTTGGTTTGGGGGCTTTGGGACAGCCCCTGTAATTGGCCGGGTGGCCTTCCTGGCGGCATAGTACGCAACTAGGGGGTGAGTCGGCGAGTGTGCGGTCCTTAGGGCGCGAGCAGTCGCTCGTCCCATGGTCACCCAGGCACTTGACGCACCTGGGTTTCGCGTTGCAGTTACGCGAAGCGTGCCCGTATAATTGGCAGTTGTGGCACTGCCCTATAGGGCCGCCCTTGTGGGGGGTTTCAACCCTTATGCCAGACAGGTGGCATAAGGTTTTTATCTTAAAGACGGCTTTGCCGTCGGGGGTGTTCTCGCAGATGGCGAGAACCATGTTAAATGCCTCTCCGGCATTTTGACGGTGCATGCGGTGCACCTCCTTTACTGCGACATTCTGAGCCTTCAAATCATCTTTGATCGACTCGGTATCGATTTCGCGTGGGACGCCGCGGATGACGACCCGGAGTGAACGGTCCTCCGGCAGATCATAAGTGTGGTATTCCACACTTCTGGCCTGCAGGAGCTTTGTAAAAGCTCGGAACTCGGTAGAGTTTGGGAGGTGCACCTTAATGCCTTCGGCTGTGGCCGTGGCACGAGTGAAGGTGATTCGGTTGGTTTTACACCAACCGGAGATTTCCGTCCACTTGGACTTAGTGTGGACGAATACTGGAGGGCACGAGCGCTCCTTTGTCGAGGAGGGCCGCGTAGGTCGCGGGACGGGGGAGAGCCGGCTAGCCTGAGTGGCTTCGGCTTCCGGAGAGGCGAGGGGGACGGGGGAAGGGGGTGCCGGGGAGGGGGCTGTCGGGGAGGACTGTGCGGAGGGCACGGGCACGGTTTTAGGGGCTTTAGTCGGGGGGGAAGGTGAGGTTGAGGCCTCCTTCTTTTTAGCGCGTCTGGCGCGCTTCTTGGAGCCCGTGACGGGCGTGAATTCGTCCGAGGAGCCCTCGGACGACTCAGAATGTAGTGACTCCATTTCGGAGTCTACGATGACAGAGTCGGGGGACAGGGGGGAGTCTTGAGACTTGTTGGTCTCATTGGTGACGTCAATGATAGTGCTCTTATCGAGCACTGCTGTTGCGTCGGCAGTGGAAGTACCCGCGTTTACATCGCGGGTGAATGCGTCAAATTGACGTCGGAGGGTGGGCACGGCTTCTAAGAGCTGCGCGAGGAATGCCAGTGAGGCTTGGGGGTCCACACTTGTGGACATGGTGGATGCAGACGTGGGAGGGCAAGGCGGTAAGGGAAACGTGTTTCGGGGCGCGGTCGCCCAGGGGAAGAAACACGTAAAGAAACCCCTGGTGACTTAAACGTTAGGGAGACCCCTGCACTCCGTTTTTTTTAATATCCTCAATGAACAGCCATAGCCCCGTTACATCTTTATTACATATTTTATTGTATTTTACACAAACCTACATAGATTCACTCACTGCATAAACTAAAAATACAATTTCTTTATTCATCGTTCATCCCACGGGAACAATAAATTTTTTCGAGATAAAAAGTTACCTATGTTCTTTCTCATGCTTTAGACTACTTATGTACCAAATTTCATTTAAATCGGTTCAGTAGTTTTTGCTTGAAAGCGAGACAGACAGACAGAGTTACTTTCGTATTTATAATATTAGTACGGATGGTACAAGGTAACGTAACAAATATTGAAATATCTTAATAGATATTTTAAATTGGAAAAAGAGACAAACACACTTATTGATTCGGAAAAGGGTTCAACCCTTGGGTAATTTTTATATGTAGTGATAAAATAAAACCATTAATACGATTTAGAGCATATATTTTATTTAAAAAGGTAAAAAGACAAGTATAAGCTGACATAATATCATATCACGGCCACTCTGTCAAGAGTGTAGCATACAAATGTTACAAATATAAGTAAAAAAACATTGAATTTCAACTATAAGAATATTAAGTAAATTTCTTCACAAATATCTGAGTCATTATTCAGATTCGTCAGTGGTTTCTGGTACATAAAGGTTATCGCTTGATTCCCAAAAGTCAGCATCGTCATCGCTTTCCGGCACATTCAAAGATGTTCTTTGATCTTCTTCGGTGTTTACACAACTTTCAGGACTATCTGTAGTATCAATTATATCACTCTTTTTAGTAACTACGTGATTGATATCGTAGACAGATCGTAGACTATCATAGACACGGCAGGATCTTGTCAATATTTTGTTCATAATTGCTTACATTAACTGCGTTTGTTTTATTTCTTCTGGTGTTATATGCTTGTACTGGATCCAAAAATAAAATAAGTTTAGTTACAAAATATTATTATTATCATACCTATTTAATTTGTAGTCTAATATTAAGTAAAGAAAATTAGTGCACCTTTAATATTTACAAATTAGAGTCAACTAAGGTCTAATTATAAATACCTAGTTTTCCTGATGACAATATTCGCACTCATCTTGTGGGTAATGATCATACAAAGCAAAGGTACAGTTACTGCACCAAAACCATGATTGTTGAAGTAATGTAAGTACATTATAACCAACATTTAAATCAATAATCATATGTTGTGGTTGCGTCGGTAAAATATTAACAACAAATGCACAATTTATACAATGCGTTCGTAAAATAAAATGCGCCGTATCCCAAGGCCAAATCAAATCATCATTATTTAACAATTGTTCAAAATCCGATCTAGTTATATAACCATCTACGTCAAAAAAAATAACCATCTTGGGTGCACTTGAACTGAATACTGACTGTAAGTAAAGACAACTGAGTGCTGAATGTTTGTCGGATATTTTGATGATGCCTACTTTTAAAAGCCTGCGCATAAGATTGTTTTGAAATCTTATTAGGCTTCGAAGCAATCTTATTTAGGTTTCAAAGCAATCTTAGACCATCTCAGACTGTGCACATTATTCCAAATGGCTATGTGAAAGGGCAATTTTGGTGCCGACTAATGAGATAGTTAATAAAATGAACGAACAAATCATGTCAAACGTTGACGTTGTTGTCGAATCCTCCTCAGTAGACAATATTATGGACACTGAACATCATAACCTATTGAATTTCTTAACTCCTTAGAATTATCAGGCTGAAAGTTGATGTTCCAGTCCTATAAATGAGGAATCTTGACGCGCCAAGGCTATGTATTGGTACACATAATGGTAACATAACAAATAGAATGTATTAAATTTCCATGTAATTATTGTTGCACGCCGCCTAACGGAACAATATGTGAACCATATTTGACGCAATAAATGATATTATTATTTATGATTTTGCGCCCTGGTCAAGATGGAAACTTTTCCATGAATTTTGTATGAAATTGTCTGAAATATTAATGAATAATAATTCAATGCGCTGGAGTACTATAGTAAAAAAAACCTAGTCCTAAAAAACCAACAGCTATATTTTTTTATATTAAATTTTCGTATGGCCATAATAGAGCCAATAACAGGTTTCCGTTCACTTTAACGTTTAAAAACTATAACGGCTTAAAACCGAGGATGCCAATAGTAATTCTAGTTATACACTATTAATGCAATGCAAAAGAATATTATCACTACATAGTATAAAACAAAGTCGGTGTCGTCTATCCGTCCCTATGTATGCTTAATTCTTTAAAACTACGCAACGGATTTTGAAGCGTTTTTTTTAATAGATAGAGTGATTCAAGAGGAAGGTTCATATGTATAATACATCTATAATATTGTAGAGAAACACTGTTCAATTTAGATGTTCATCATTGCACCCGTGTGAAGCCGGGGCGGGTCGCTAGTTATAAATATAAATCTTGTAACAAGGTTGTCATCATCAAAAAATCGTTAAAAACAGTATCAGTAAATTAACATTGACTATTTTTATATTATTATTATATTATATTTTATATATTATTATATATATAACATTGACTATTTTTTCATTTTATTTTTTTATTCAATGCGCTGGAGTCCTATAGTCACTGTGTTTAGGACTGTATAAGTTGACTCTGGCCCACCTCCTGCGTCACTACTGTTCTGCTGGGTGGTAGATGCTGGGATGTAATCGTCAGGGGCTTCGGTTCGGGCTCTGGCATCATTTCCACGTACGATGGCGACCGGTGGCAATTAATGCTTACGCTGCTTATGCCTGTGAAATAAAGTTAATAGCTTTTAATTAGGGCACAATTCTAGAGCTAGTAAAGATTTGCTAATTGACATTTTCAATTTTTTCAAAAGTATTAATTCCAAAATCTTTTTAAAGCAATAAGTTTATCCGTAGTTAAACTGCATTGTTTTCTATTCTATTCTATAAATAATATAATTGTATTAAAATTAGTTTACTCACCTAATTGTTCCTTTTTTGTCCGAGAGATTCAGTGAATTAGGAGGAGCACAACATCCTTCTTCCTTACACGCCATATTTAAAAAAATAATGAAGCAATAATTACTTATGTTTGGGTGTTGTTTCACCAAGGCTTATTAGATAGCAACTAATGTTAGCATGGGTAACTCTCCACATTCCAAACGAATATCATTACAAAGTATTTTAGCAACGACTGTATTAAAATGTTATTGTTTAAACTATTATTATAAACAGGAAATATTAGATAAGTTCCGAAACGATTTTAAACATTGTTTCACCATTAGAGAGGTACATTATCCCTGAGTATCATATGACCATCCATACTCATGCAATGCCAAATTTCCAGGAGTGCTCTGAAAAGAGGGCAAGGGAAGGAACAGAGATTTATGCTCTGAAAGCGTAAATCTGTTTTGTTGGCGTAAAAACGACTAGACACTCACACTCCATCAAGAGTTGCCTATAGTATAGATATCCTTTTAGTAGGTACATCCTTTCCAATTCAAATTTAAGACTTATATGGTTTTGTCACGGATACCATTTTCAAAATTAGACCAAATTGACATGAGACCACACGAGCACCAACTTTCAAGTAAAAAAAGAATTAACAACATCGGTCCACCCAATCAAAAGTTCAGAGGTAACATACATCTTCTATAAAGATAAATGTAAATATAATGTCTATTTGTAATAGAACCTTTTTTAGAATTTTTGTCTGTCCATCTGTTTGTTCCGGGTAATCTCTGAAATGGCTGGGCCGATTTTGACGGGACTTTCACTGGCAGATAGATGATAACTTTGCGTAATATAGGCTACTATAGGCTTAATTTCCGGAAAATAATTAGGGTTCCGTACAAATCAAATAAAACCCTTATTTTTTATTGAAGGCGGGAATCAAATGTGGCGTTAGCGAAGCCGATGCTTGTAAAACAATACACTTACAGACGAATTGAGAACCTCCACCTGTTTTTGATTTGGTTAACAATACAACGTTTTATAACAGCACGCAACAAAGTATGCACAGCAAGGACGTCAATTGTACTTAAAAGAAGGGGGAACAGTCGAAATATACGATGACGCCATATAGGCGTAGATATAAATGTGGGTCTCAATAGGTACCAGAATGAACAGAAATTGAATATTGATGTATAACTATAATCTTGTAATTTTAAATTCATCACACAACATTTTATAGGATTTTAAAGCAGTATATGCAAAGATATAAAGACAAATGTCATTGAAACACATGGACGCAAAACTGATGTAAATTGGGGGGACGCTGAAATGGAACTGGGATGTAAATATATATATATATATGTATATGTATATGTATATGTATATGTGTATGTAGATTAATTCTATTTATTAAATATATTATATTAGATGTATGTTTTTATTGTATGTTATATATGGCATTTTATATATGTAAATTAAATAAAACATATAGGAATTTTATATTTCCCTATTGTAAATATCTTTGTTGTATCAGTTGTATCAGTTGAGATGCGATCGCTTCGAAAAATGTGCTGAGTAACGATTTTAGATCGAGTCCGCAATGAAGAGATTCGCAAATCAACTGGCGTGAATGAGGGCGTGATTGTAAAGATGAAGAAAGGCATGTTACGTTGGTTTGGACACATAGAAAGGATGAGCGAAGAAAGATTGACGAAACAGATATACAAAGCAAAAGTGTGTGCAAGAAGAGGCAGAGGAAGGCCACGTTCCAACTACCTGGATCAAATTGATCGGACTCTCAAGGACGGGAACGTTAAGAGTACTCGAAACCGACGAGCATGTATGAAGAGACTGATGAACGTGGACGAAGCGAAAGAGGTATGTAAGTCTAGAGAGAACTGGCGCTCTATACTCTCTGCCTACCCCGCTAGGGACTTGGCGTGATGATATGTATGTATGTATGTAAATATCTTTTAGCCTGCCATGAATATCTCTGCACCACCCAAAGGTTAACTGGTAGAGAATGCCTTCGGCATTAAGTTCGCCTTTGCAATAATGTTTGCAGGAAGTTTTAATAAAATAAAATATATCTCTCCGAATACAAGACTGACTAGGTGTCCAATAAAACAAGATATAAAAGAAAATTAAGTATAATATTGACGTTTCGTAGTAAAACAAGATAACTAGTGAATACTGCACCAAAAATACAAAGGAACACAATAAATTAACATAATTGCTACCGTTGCGGTATGACAATATCCTCCAGAAACTGGGCGAAGCACTGCATTGCTTGCAGCAGAGCCGCCAGCAGGATCGACAACGAAAGGCTGAGCAACTTCTGGTTCTCGGTGCTCGCCAGCTCCTTGCTCGCCACAGGCACTAGGCTGCGGCCCGACTTGTCATCAAACTCATTATCACTGAGATCCGCTCCATCGCGATTACTTACGGTATCGACATCGCATGTCACATCTATCACAATAAAATCTGAGATTCGTTTCTCGATAACCAAGCCACCTGAGTCCTCTAGAAGGGAACTATCATTCTCAATAATAACACTTACATTTTTAATATCTTTCGAACAACAAGGAATTTCATTCCAAAACTCGGCACGTTGAGGATCAATAGTTAGGCACTTTGTTATTATATGTGGAGTATCTAGGATTAGCTTATCATTATTGTTAGTTGGATTGTCGTTATTATGAGTATTCAACCTTGAACTTACAGTAGCGCTATAATTACTTAGATCATCGTTATTACTTACAGTTTCATGTGGAATATGCATCAATGAACCTAAGTTCTCATTATTGTTACTTGGATCATCAATATTCAATGTTATTTCATGTGTAATATGCAACATTGAACTTACATAATCATCATTATTATTACTTGTATTATCACTATTACTACTAATTACATGTGGAGTATTTAATATTGAACTTTCGTTTTCACTTACTTTACCATTACTTGGATTGTTATTATTATTTAGGCATAATTTTAATGAGTCGTCATTCTCTTCAGATGACATACCACTATCGTTATCTTCATTAGTACATATCTTGATATTCAGAAGGTCACTGTCACCGACCTTCTCGTGAGATTCGAGTCCTATATTAGTTTTGGCGAAACTGCCATAGCAAGGCGACTGCGATGCATATGTCCCCGAGCGTTTCAGTGTCGTGCCCGCTGATGCGGGCACGGCCTCTGGTCAGGACAGCTTGTCGCATATCCTATTACCCGTTATAATATTTGCATTAGATACAAATTCTTGGGCCCCATATATACTACCCACGTCGGATAATGTTGCATCATCCAATGAGCATTCGTCATCCAACAGCATCTCTGATCGCAGTCCCTAGAAAAGTATAAAAATATAATAATATTTTTTTCCATACCCAAACAGTTCATTTTATCATTAATTAACACTGACCTCTGCAAAATATTCATATTCCTTCTCAAAAGTCAATATGAAGATGCAAAAAATAACTGCCAATACATTTGTACATAGCGATATCACGATTAAACATATGGAAACTTCAATTGAACCACCTGAAATCAAGTAAAAATGCTCATCAATATTGACTAAGACCCAAAACATTAATTCTTATTTATAAGGAACTAGCGGTCCCTCTCAGATTCACTAGGATTGCAGTGCCTCTACCGGGTATTAATAGTAATATCAAACCGTGGTGGCCGAGTGGTTCGACCAGTTGCCTGCGACGCAAAGGTCGCAAGTTCCGAATCCCGACTTTACCAATGAGTTTTTTCTGAACTTAAGTACAGTTAGTTATATTATAGTTAGATTAGTCACACCACGAGCTTTACGGTGAAGGAAAACATCGAGAGGAAACCTGCATACGTCTGATAAGAAATTCAAAGGCGTATGTATAGTCGTGCTTGAGTAACGGCGATGGACTCGCCATCTGTCACGTTAGGATATAATAATAAATAATAAGAAAAATAAATCAAAATTTTAGGAGTTGAGTGTACATAAGAATTACATATTATTAAGATTTCATTTTTCATTATATTTAAACACATAGGTAATATGTATAATTAGTCTGTAGTTGATGTTGGCACCTTAATATAACTATTACGCCCCCAACGAAAAAATGCTCTATATAGTACTTCTTTGTGAAGACTTACCTTTAGATATAAACGAAGTGACAGTCCCAACAATGGCCATTACCACTAGTAGAAGGAAGCTCACATTTGCTAGGCATTGGCGAAGCAATAACAAATGTTTGTCATAAAATAGAGTTGATGTGTATGTCGTTATAATGCACTGAAAAAAAATGTAATTAAGTCTCTCAAATCACATGTGATAATAAAAAAACTATATGGAAGAAACATATCATTACACTAAAGTCTTGTAATGACCACAATGATTTGTTAGCATGTTACACTGACCTGTATCCATATGTATAAAGTACTAAATCCACATATAAAAATACTGAGGGCCGTTAAGCAATGATTATCCACCTGCAAGGAATTACATAATGCACATTGGTGATGGTTAGTTAATGTTATAACATAACATGATAACATTAATCTACATATTATATCATACAAAGCAGGCATAAAGTATAGTATGTAGTATTAAGTGGTAAGTAATGTTATTAAGTACATTTTAGGGTAATGATGGTTTGGTTCTGTTGAACATGGATGAATTTATGCATAATGCATATAAGCAAACACACAATTGTTAAATGGGTTAAGGGAATGATGCAGCCCATCTCACTTAAAAAAATACTGAAGTATTTTATGCATGAAAGTTTAAATGCATCCACCTTGGGTTCAAAATTTAGAGCCATTACACAAAAAACTTTACTATATTAGATAGCTGTTGTCCATTATAAAGCCATCCTTCCAATGTTTACTCCAATGTCCAACCAAATACTTCAGGTATACTGATCAGCCATTGAAAATTAAGCACATGCAAATTGAGATTGAGGACATTTGTGTTGGAATGTACATGATGGTCCAGAAGATCATGCAACAAAGGAAGGTGGCTTTACAAAGCAGGTAGAACTTACCTTAAAAATGAACAGAAACAAGTAAACCAGGAAGCCCAAAGACAGGAATGTCGCAGAGAAGAAAGATATCCTGTTTGCAAAGGAAGTCACATTGGGATTTGGTGTTAGTGAGCCAAGAATATGAATTTGCTGGTATCTGTCATAGATGATTTTGCCAGCTGAAAGAAAATTTTAATTTCCACAACATCCAGTTATCATGTTATACCTAACTCATAAGTAATTCTAAATAATGATTTCACAACAGTTAGATGCAAAATAAGAAGCTGATGCTATCATGACTTAAGGCTGTTGTTATTGACATATGATTAGTAAAAAAAAAATTACACTTTGTATATGATATCCACAACTTTGTTAGTAGTATTATTAACCAATATAAAAAAAATTAAACAAAATATCTAACTTAAACAAGGATCTGATATTAAAATTATCTATTATTAAACTTTTGGAACACATAAAAATAGAATATGAATATATAATCCATGAACAATAATTATTAACTGTTTTCATCATACAATTATCTCCCTCTCACCAATTGCTCCGCTGGCTAGGTACATAAAAGCAAGGCCAGTGTCCAAAGAATTTCGCTCTTGGGTAACTTGGAAACAAAGACTGAAAAAAAACAACAGTTATTGAAATAGTTTCTTAGATACATGAGTGAAAGTAAGATACATTTACATATAAAACTCAGAATTGAATTGAATGAAGGTAAAGCATGTCTCATATTTTTTATTAAGCATATGTTGTTGGTGAGTGAAGTGATATTGAGTAACGGAAGTAAAAATATTAATTCTGATTCTGCGGATTCAAACAAATCACTAAAACAGAATAATACTTACGACACGACATAAGTTAACGTTAAAACAATCAAACCACACTTAAAAATAAACATAATTATTGGTAATAACAAAGTAACTACATCAACATCAACAATACCTATCTATTTAAAAAAAAATTAACTATAGCATTTTATCTAGATACAGATTCTACACACACAACACAATACACTAACTAAAAAATATATCCTGCGTGTTGATTTGACTGTCTGACACTGACATCGTATCAAATCAAACCAACTGTCTGTCAGACCAAAGACTATAATTTAGTATTCATGACATGAATGTTAGTCTTTTAGTCACACACATTTTAAAAATGTTAATGTATTTGTTTCATATTTCATATTAATAAATAAAATCCGATATAATTACAAACTCTGCTTGAATCCCGCGAAAAATTCCTAAGTTGCTACGTTCGATAATATATAAAGTAGGCAATCGCATATAAAAGATATGTCAAGCCATTTTTGTCTGATACAATTTAATATACGATATCTTGACGCCTTCCCACAATGGTCCCCGAAAGAGAAGACTGAGGTGGGTAGTAACATAAACCCAGATGACAAATGATGAGTCCGCCGCCGTTACACAAGCACAACCAAATATTACAATGGATACTGACACAACTATGCACATTTGTTGTAGTGCGTATTATAGATCATACAATGGATGATTTATTTATTTATTTATTTAATATTTTGCAACAGCTTACAATTTTTATAAACTGATAGTATACCCTGATGGGCGTAGCAACACAATAATTTTCCTATTTCTTAAAATAATACATACTTAAAATAATTAAGTTTACTTAAAATTATGATAACATTTATAATTTGAAATGTTTTGAGATCAAGGCTAGTTAGAATTTAATGTTATAATGTAATCTCTATAACTAATGACAACAACTTAATGTTTAATAATAAAGTATATATCTATCTTATAATACATGGTGAATAAGTGATAAACAATACCTAAGTATTGTTTATTGTTTAATTTTATCATCTAAATATTCTTGTATAGTGTAGTAGGCTTTTTTGTTCAATAATGTTTTTACTAGTTTTATATATTTACTTATATCGTTTTCTTTCTTAATATTATCAGGTAGCTTGTTATATATTTTGATAGACATTATTTGAGGACTTGTTGAATGTAAAGTTAATTGTGAGGGAGGTAGTAAGAGATGGTTTTCGCGTCTTAGAGTATATTTTCTTTGAATATTTTCATTTTTAGTAAAAAAGCTTGGGTATTTACGAACAAATTTACATATTTCCAAAATATATATGCATGTCAAGGTTAGTATTTTATACTTTAAGAAGATAAGTTTACAACTTTCTGTGTTATTAATATTGACTAGAATGCGAATAAGTTTCTTTTGTGAGGTAAATAGTGATGACGCATCTGTACTATTTCCCCATAGTATAATCCCATAGTTAAACCACGAGTAAGCGTATGCGTAGTATAAATTGAGTGCAGTTTGAAAGTTGGTAGATTTTTTTATTTCACGGAGAGCATATACAAATTGAGATATTTTCAATTTAATTTTTTGTATGTGTTGTTTCCATTTGATATGGGTATCTATTATTATACCTAAGAGTGGGAATTCATTAACGTGTTCTAGAAGTACATTTTCGAAGTGAATGGTTAGCTTTAGGGGTTGCTTTTGATGTGGGTGGAATGTTATTACTTTAGTTTTATTAAGGTTTATTTCAAGATTATGGTCGTCTAGCCATGCTTTTGTTTTATTAAGAACTAAAGTAAGTTTATCATCAAGGTTATCCGGAATTTTACTAGTCGTTAGAATCGATACATCGTCTGCAAACAGAATACACGTATCATCCATGATTTTTGGTAAGTCGTTTATGTAAATGAGAAAGAGCAAACAGCCAATTACACTTCCTTGTGGTATGGACGCGTCAATAGGTTTTCTTTCTGATCGCACATTCTCTATCTGTCTTGTAACTTCGTTATGGAATTCAATTTCGACATATTGTTCTCTATTACGTAAGTAAGAGGTGAACCATTTATGTGTTATGCCTCTTATACCAATGCCGTATAATTTATTTAACAGTATATCGTATCGTACCTTATCGTAAGCTTTTGTCATGTCTAATAATATGCCCGCTGCATAGTTTTTTTTATCCATTATTGAGAGAGCTTCCTGAATGTATTTATAAACTGCTAATGACGTTGACCTTTTTCTTCTAAACCCATTTTGTGAGTTATCAAAAATATTGTATTTTTCACAAAACTGATATACACGCGAACACATACCTTTTTCAAAAATTTTTGATGCTGTATTTAGGAAAGCGATGGGTCTGTAATTATTTTTATTGGTTTTATCTTTTTGTTTATGGATTGGTTTAATAATTGCTGATTTAAGAGAATCCGGGAAAACGCCTTCCTCAAATGATTGGTTAATTAGTATCGTGAATGGAACGGCTAGTTCGTCAGCGCATTTTTTTAAGAGATAAGGGGGAAGTTCATCTGTTCCGTGACTTAGGGTATTTTTAAGATTTTTAATAATTTTGTGTACTTCTTTGTAGTCTACAGGTTTTAGATACATAGATGTTTCTGTGGGGTTAATAATTGCTTGTCCCCGGGGCTTAATATTTGATTGTTGGTTACTTCTATCGCCAATCGACGCGAAGAAGCTATTGAATGTGTTAGCAATTACTTCAGGGTTGGAGGTGATGCTATCGTTTATGTTTAATGTAATATTTTTGAATTGCTTTTTGGGTTTTTTATTTGTATAGTCGTTTATTATACTCCACATTGTTTTTATTTTATTTTGTGATTTATACATTTTCTTTGTGTATTGTAACTTTTTTGAGATTATTACTGACTTTTTCAATATTTTTTCATATAGTTTATAATATTGTTTGATTATATCGTTATTGGATTGTTGTAGTAATATTTTTAGTAATCTTTTGTTCTGACATGATGTCTTTATACCTTTTGTGAGCCAGTATTTTTTTGTATGGTTTTCCAATTTAATTTTCCGTTTAGGTATGTGTTTGTTTAGAAATATCATTAGTGTATTTTTAAATGTTTCGTAATTTTCATTGGTATTTTTAAAAGATGGTAGTAAGTTATGCCAATCTATTAATGTTAGTTCGCTTTTAAATTTTTCTATATTTTTGTAGTTAAATATGCGTTTGATTTTATACCACGATATGGGTTTTGGCTGTTGTGTAATATTCATATGTATAATTGTAGATAAGTGATCAGAGAAACCAAAATCTTGGACTGAAGTAGTTAGTGAGTGCTTATAAAAGTTTGTGAATATTAAGTCTATGCAAGTAGATGTATTATGTGTTGAATGTGTGGCTTTATTTATGTATTGGGTGAAATTGAATTCTGACATTAAGTTTATTAGTTTGTTAGTTCTTGCATTATTATGCAATATATTTATGTTGAAGTCGCCTCCTATAATTATGTCTTGTTTTGCATACTTTGTGTTTATATATGTTAAAATTTCTTCCATTTTTTTGTAAAACAAATCTTCCTCTCTTCTGTTCCAGTAAAAATTTATCAAGATGATATTTTCCTTCGGCAATTGTATTGCGCATAGTTCAAGGGAGTAGTCTTCTGACATTTGAGATATTTCATTTCTCTCGATATATTCCATGTGGTCTTGTATGAGAATGCAGACACTATTTTTGTGTGTATTGTAAATTCTAGCACAGGACAGAGGGAACATTACCACCGTTTCCTTAAAAGAATACTAATATGGATAAGAAACGGGGACGTAACCAGTTACTATACCAACTTTACCAAGGATGGAATTATTGCCCTAGCGAAATGACCTGCTAATAGGTACGTGAGGAAGGCAAGTTTGGCATAATTAAATGTTTTATGGTAAAATCCGTTGTTGTAAATTCATGGTAAAACACTATTGTTATATTCGTAATTATATCAAATCCTAATGCATATTGCATGTATCTTCACGCTCAAAGACTACTATTGTATGTTCACGCCTTCCAACAAGGGACCCCAAAGTGGTAAGCAGACAGCGGTGTGAACTAATATCCATACACCCAGTTTGATTATCGCGATAGTAATATAATACATTTGCCTATAAATGATTATTATGTTTTGGTAATCTCATTGGATTGGAAAAGATTTGATGAAGTAATTGGCATTTTGCCATCCCTTTTCGAACGACAGCATAAACGTCATTTGATTTGGCCGTTTCAGTTCGCGCGGTATTTTTTGCTTATGCTACATACATATATGTTTTGTTTTCCACTTGTAGTTAACAAAAATATTCGTAACAAACTTCTCGCCTCTCGGATAGTGGATGTAACGCGACGTAACTAAAGTTTTTCATGTATTTTATTGCATAGGTACTTTACTTTAATAAATTCCACATGTATATTCTAGGAATTCCGCAAAACCTATCAACTAACATTGCATTGTGTTTAAATCTTGGTTGAATAGACTTGGTCTGTAGATGGAAAATTTAAATAAACCGGAGATTTTGAACCAAAGTAATATTAAGGAAATAATTAATATGAGGTCTTCGTGTTTACAAATTTGATCAATGAAGTAATCTTCGTTCTCCCAGACAAACTTCAAAATGACCACCTTGCAACCTATTCAAGCATTAAGTTTAGGTAAAGTTTTTTCTTCGAATCCGAACGGAAACTCTCATAAGCTTTTTTATAATAAGTACTTCAGCAGACTAATCTTTCTAGTCTGCTTATTATTAGATGTACCTAAGAGATATTATCTTGTTCCTTTTATTATGCATAATTTTCTCATTATTATAATAAGTAAGTAAGTAATATAAGTAATTAAATATATTTAGTATATAGAAATAGGATACCTTCAAGACATGCAACAAAAGTCCCAGAAGGGGTTGACAAAGGTAGTTTAAAACTTTTCACCGGAGATAGTATACAGGTTCCAATATGAAGGATGTTGTGTATCACTGTCTCTCAGAAACATTTAATATGTATTTGAATTTCTTGCCAAATGCATGCAGTATACTGGTATGGTTATTTACTTTATTTTAAAGTGCATGGTCTCAATTCGATTCTGCTACTTTAGGTGAGATTATAATTTTTTTATATCACCACTGGCTCAAACTTGCTACCTTTACTTTAAGGATAACTGAGCCACTAACACCTAAGCTTCATATTCATAATTACATGCATGATTAAACATACTTCCATAATCTAAATCCAAAACATGCACTCTGTGTAGCTGTAGTAGGTACATATACATGGGCACCCATAGTAGTGGGCAAAAGGGTGGATTTATAGACCTGTTTCACGGAAGAAAGTAAAAGGTTTAAAGAATTTATTATGAGTGAAGACATAATTTTCACTTAAATTAAACATTTGTCAGATCCCCTATGTATATTGCATAGAGAACCTTACTCAAATACTAACTATTTGAGTAAAATTGGTTAGGACTATTTCAAATAAAACACATCAACACCACAACTTAATGTTGAAAATTTGGGTAAGGTAAATATGGATTTATTTGCAGCACTTATTTTAACCTGTTAATCAACTATGATACACACAAAAAAGAGAAAATTTTGTTAGTGGAGTTGAGTAATGGTTTAATTATTGATGTATGTTTTTTGTAAGGTTAAGTAATTGATGCTTGAGTCTTATTCCCTGGAAGTAAATAAAAAACATACTCATCTGTCGTAATTTTATTATAATAATATTTTATAAAATTTTCTATATTAGGCAGCAGTCAATACTGTTCTGTAATATGATTTAACTACAATAATTACTGGTTTTTCAGATTCAGTTCAGCAACTGGCTTTTGTGAAGTACTTCAAGTCTCTGCCAGAGGTAAGCTAACAATCTTAAAATCTAAGTAGAATCGTGTTTATTTCACTCTTGCATTATGCATATTATTGCAGGATACATATAGTGTGCCCTGTTTATTTTCCTTTGTACATACATTTTGGGAGTATAAGCAAAGCAATTAGAAAATACACCATATAGCATTTATTCACATTTTATTTTATGTATACTTAATTAATAAAATAAATATCAAACATTGCAATTATTACTAAGACTAGTATTAAAATATTTTTTACAGTTTAACTTTTAAACCATGAGGCAACAGAATCTTTAGCATTCTTGAACTTGCTTCCTACCGATTTCCAAAAACCAGGCGCTTCTGTCACTGGTTCAGGAGGAGTCATCTCTGGTTGATTATTGGATGCTGATACATCTACATTGTCTTTAGTATCTGTTGATTTATCAAAATGATTGTTGCTTTGTTTTTCATTTTCAAAGTATGCTTTGGGTTCATTAGGTAACTGTACTTGTTTCCCAGAATCTTCTGAATGCCAAGAGACTTGGCTTTGGCTTAAGTTTTCATTTTCTTGTTCCATATTTTGATTCTCATTTTTCTGACCAAAATCTTCAATGTGTTCTACATTCTGTTGATTTAGGTTCTCAGGTACCTGGTTCAAGCCTTCAAATTGCTGGTCTGTATTTTGATTCTCGTTTTTCTGATCAAAATCTACTATGTGTTCCACATTCTGTTGATTTAGGTTCTCAGGTACCTGATCAAATCCTTCAAATTGCTGTTCTGTATTCTGATTCTCGTTTTTCTGACCGAAGTCTACTATTTGTTCTCCATCCTGTTGATGAAGGTTTTCTGGTACCTGGCCTAAGCCTTCAAATTGCTGTTCCATATTTTGATTCTCGTTTTTCTGGTCAATTTCCGCCATGTGTTCTACATTCTGTTGATTAAAAGTTTCAGGTACCTGACCAAATCCTTCAAATTGTTGCTCCATATTTTGATTCTCATTTTTCTGAGCGAAGTCTACTATGTGTTCTCCATGCTGTTGATTAAGGTTTTCTGGTACCTGACCTAAGCCTTCAAATTGCTGTTCCATATTTTGATTCTCGTTTTTCTGTTCAAATTCCGCCATGTGTCCTCCATTATGTTGATTAAAGTTTTCATGTATCTGACCAAATCCTTCAAATTGCTGTTCCGTATTTGAATTCTCATTTTTCTGACCGAAATCTACTATGTGTTCCATATTCTGTCTATTAAGGTTTTCAGGTATTTCGCCAAGGCCCTCAAATTGCCGTTCCATATTTTGATTTTCATTTTTTTGTCCAAAATCCGCAATATTATGTTGTATTTCCTGCTGATTAAGGTTTTCAGGTACCTGACCAAATCCTTCAAATTGCTGTTCCATATTTTGATTCTCATTCTTCTCAACAATATCAAAAATGTGTTCTATATTTTGCACACCTTGGTTTTTAGGTTCATGGCTGACATTTTGATTATCTATCCTTTTGTCTACATTTGGTTGACTTTGGTTTTCGGGTTCCTTCTCGGCTACAATTTGTAAATGTTGATCAAGATTTTGTCTGTCGACTTGAAGAGTGTTATTATTACTCTGAGTAACATGATGAGCTGAGTCTATATGAGAAATTTCCATCGGAATAAGATGACCATCCCCTTTATTAACGTATTTATCTGTTTCATGAATATTGAGATCAGAGTTATTACCATTTTTATTTTTAACTATGCTTAATGTTTCCATTTCATATGTTGTATTATCATGTTTGTTGTTATTAATTGTTGTTGCCACGTTCTCATCACTTGGTAAGTCCTCGTAGCTTATATCCCCACGCCCTGTATGTATTATATTACCATCTTTGGTTACCTCGTCAGTTCTAGATTTATTACTTAGGTCATCTTTAGATTTACTTGTCTGCCACGGTCCATAGCCAGTATTATGAGATCCCTGTTGGTTGTATTCAATTGTTTGCTGTACATCAATTTTTTCTAAGTAGTCATGTTCTGAATTTTGATTGAAGCTTCTTAACGTATAATTATTGTTTGAGTACGGTTCATTGATTTGTTTGTGATTTGTCATTTTCTTTTCGATGTCATTTACTCTATCCCAAAAATTCAATGACAATGAGCCCGGCTGGGAGACGTCATAATTATTATTCCGAGGGTGCATAGCACTGGTTGGCATGAATGGCAATGGCGTTTGGCTGAATGTATTTGAATTACTTCCGAAATATGTAGGGTGCTGTATAAAAAGATTCATATTGTTTTGTTGATTATTATCAGAATAATAATTACGTTGATTAATGTCTTGGGAACTTTGTTGCCAGTTATGTTGATAATGTTGTTCATTGTGAGCAGCACCACTTGGTGTTAAATATTGATTTAACACTAAAATTGGTTTACCTTCTGCATCAACACTATTATGGATGAATGAAAATTGTGCTTGACTGTATCTATTAACATTACTACCCAAATATAAAGGATGATATCCCAAAATATTCATATTGTATTGTTCAGTATTTCCAGAAAAAGGATTATGTTGACTAATCCCTTCCCTTTGGTTACTTTCTTGCCAGTTATGTTGATGTTTATCGACAAAAATTCCAGGTGTTAAGTCTTGATTTAAGTTTTGTTTACTGTTCGTCTGTGAAGAAGGTTGAGTTTGAATATGTAAATCGCCAGATATTGACTTTAGTGTTGTACCTTCAATGTTTATGGAGTCGGGATGATTATTATTCTGTCTGAGAGTTTCTATGTCCGATGTGTTTGGAATTTGATCATTTGAGAATTTTGAATGGTCTCCGTTGTTATGTGTATATTGGCCAACCTGATCTTTAAGGGTGTTCTCAAATGTATGCTTCGAGTCTCGCGTCTGCTGTCCGTGGTCCGCTAAATTAAGAAAGATGACATAATATACGTAAGTGAATCATTTTATAATAAAATATTGTTGTAAGTTGGAAAGCAATACATAACTGAAGCTAATGTTTATTTAGTTCTGTTAAACGTTAGTGTTTTGTTTGATTAGTATAGTTAACTAATAAAAAGTCAAACAGGTGCGTTATATTTTGTATTAATGGGGAGTGCTGATGTCAACCCAATTGCGTTTCTTACATTAATATCAGGTAAACTATCAGCGAAGTAGTCTTGTTTTTAGCATTTAACTATGTTTTAATGTTTAGATGTGTAAGGATTTAATATCGCTAGATTAATGGTTCAATGGTTTGGCCCCGTTCCTTGTAAACAGAGAAGAGCTTATGTTTAATTCTTTTATGTCTTTAAATATTTTATGAAACTGGTTTCTGAACATAAGAAAAATAAGAAAGTAAAATGGAAAAATAAGTATATTGAAATTGGTTAGTACATGGTTTTAACAATACATATATTATTATTTAAATCACTTACGTTCCGTAAATTTGTCCCATTGATTTTGTGTTTGCTGTCCAACACTCGTAAATTTATCCCATTGATTTTCTTGTTGCTGACCTTCCAAATTTTGACTTGTTTGACCAAAATCTGCTAGATTTTGACCAAAATCTTCCAGATTTTGACTTTTTTGCCCAAAATCGTCTAGACTTTGACTCATTTGACCAAAATCTTCAAGATTTTGACTTTTTTGACCAAAATCGTCTAGATTTTGACTCATTTGACCAAACTCCTCTAGATTTTGGCTATGTTGACCAAAAACTTCCAAATTTTGAGTTTGTTGCCCAAGATCTTCCAAATTTTGGCTTTGTTGATCGTTGCTAATATTTTGTTGTTCTACAGACCTAGCTACGCGAACGTGTCCATTTTCGTCACAATCACAATCTAAGACATTTTTATTTGCATAATTTTGATGTGATAGGTGATAGTTAGTGCCATACTGATGAGATGCATGGCCGTTTTCAGTTAATAATTCTTGGTTAAGAAGGTTACCGGAACTTGGTCTGATTACATAAGGATCTCCTTGACGTTCCCAAGATTTGTGGTACGAGTATGAAGATTGATAAGATTTTGGTCTGAAGTCGCCATCACCAGTGATAATATTTCTTGAATTATCTGAATCGCCACCGATAGCTGCATTTGTCTGCATTCCAGATGACAATCTTTGCTGTGAATTGCTTTGGTGTCGGTTTTGGCTTGATACAGCTGAATTGTATCCATTATACACATTGCTGGACTGCGCTGCATTGTTTACGCTTTCAGAATCTAAGCTACTTGCCTTATAGTGGTTGTGAGTATGGTGTCCTTGTGTATCTTCATACAGCTCGCTGTTTACTGGAAAACTTTTTGTCGGATAATTTAAAGGCGCTGACGTACTTGTGTCGTGTTTTTCCCATTCTTTGTGATAACTGTATGACGATTCATAATGCTTAGGCCTTTCAGTTATTTGATAACGTGTTTGGTAGTCTGTATTACTTAAAACTTCAGCATCGCTTTTAAGTGAATGCTGGTCGGACAATGAAACGGTGTTTCTAGAGTCATAGGTTTGCGCGGCAACGGGTACGTCAACTCTAGAACCTGGTCTTACAATAATTCTAACTGGAGATGTACTAATCATCCTACCACGTACATTTGAGCCGTAATCATTGGCAGACCTAGTGTTTGAACTTTCTCCATAAACGCTTTCTCCATGGTAACCCGATTGGGAGAGATATCCCTTTCGGTAAATTCCAGTGTTTCTATTATAGTCGTTCTCGTTGACTCTGTCATCACTGTTTACAGTTTGTAAATTGCTGGTCTGCAGTAATTGATTAGCGTGCTCGGCTGCATCAAATCCACTTTGCCTGGAATGTTGAGTATGACTGTATGCATTGTTTGAATCAGATGATGATTGTTGGCGGTACGACGATGAGTGCGATTGTGCTTCTCCGTAGGAAGCGCCTTCCTGGAAATTCCGACCTTCAAGATTACTGAGATCGTAATGACCCGAGCCATAAACTCCTCTTGAGTTGGCAGCGCTGTACACGCTCCCAGTTCTCGTATTCGATGCATCACCCAGTTCGCCTTCGACTTGCCTTACGACGCCACTCATTTGGTTTTGAGCTAATGAATCCATGTTGTGAGCTCGTTCAAAGTTGCCTCCCATGTTACCTCTTTGTGCGCCATAAAACCCAGACTTGCTGCCCTCATCTGATGAAGTTCTTGAATACTGGAAATTTTCTTTTTCTTTGTACGTCTCAGGCCGTGCCACTGCTACAGCCAAGGCTGCAGCCGCTAATACGAAACGCTTCATCGCGAAATTTGAACAATCTGAAAAAGTATTAATGAATTGATCAGACAAGTATTAAGTGCTGTGAGATTATATTTGGAGTAGTAATTCACTATCGGCATTGGTTACTGATAAGGACTAGCGTACCAGTTGAGGTCAAATAGGTCACTAAAAGCCTTGAATTCAAATAAAAGTCTATCTCCACTATATACGTTCTCTCTAGACTTACATAGCTCTTTCGCTTCCTCGCTTTTTACCTGTCGGCTAATGAAGAGTGTCCAGTAATTAAACCGCTAATCTAATTTTTACTTTAAATTGCTCAAATAAATACTTATAAAATACATAATAATATATCCTCACGCCTTCCCGCAAGGGTCCCCGAAGGGGGTAGGCAGAGATGTAGAGGTAGTACCCACACACGCACTTTACGCCAGAGATATATTTTAGGTGCCAACGTGACAGATGGCGAGACCATCGCCGTTACTCAAGCACGACTAAACATACGCCTTTGAATTGCTTCTCAAACGTATGCAGGTTTCCTCTCGATGTTTTCCTTCACCGCAAAGCTAGTGGTGTGACTAAGCACTATCACACTGTACTTAAGTTCAGAAAAACTCATTGGTACAGTCGAGATTCGAACTTGCGATCTTTGTGTCGCAGGCAACTACTGGAAACACTCGGCCACCACGGCTAAATATATACTTCTTAATTATATGCTACCTTTACGCCTTTCACGGTTCCCAAAGAGTTTAGAGTTGTAACACTACTCTCTGTTCACTTTCGGGAAATGTTTAGGTGCCAACGTAACAAGTACTATGCAGGTTTTCTTTCGATGTTTTCCTTCACCGTAAAGTTCGTGGTGTGTTTGTGACTAATTACTGTACTGTACCTCAGTTCAGGAAATCAGTACAAACGGCATTGGAATTTGCTTTTTTTGTAGTGTCGGTGACTACTGGAACCACTAGGCCAACACGGCTCATGTACACAGTATTTATATTCTATTTTCACTTCTATGCACTTCAACTTACCTTCAAAATGTAATAACACAGAACTCAATTCGAAAAGTCACAGCAGCACCGCAGCGGTTGTGCGACACTTACTGATTCTGCTGTACCGGGAGACGCCAATTTATTGTGCTTTAATTTTCTATCTCCGCGTGCAAGATAACCTCCTGGCGGGTCATGAGTGATGGATTCCGAGAACTGTACAGCCGTGCAAAATATGTCGCTACTCGTTATATACACAAACGAACGGCTATGACATCCTTGATATAAATAACCACATAGTTGTACTTACTTACGTTAAGTTTTTGTCACCTGGATATGAATCAGACGCCATGACTTCATCTATAATATTGGGTAGTGTGTTTAATAACTAAGAATCGTGCTATTACTAGCAGGTGCCCGCGACTTGATCTGCGCGAAGCATTAATATATGCCGGTTATTTTGCATACAACTATGTAATAACTGGTTACCCATGATAAGTGTCTTCCCGTAGTTCATTACCTTCAAGTTCTATTTTGATCGAAAAATGCTTAGGTAAACCCTACCCCAAAGATCTTTCTCTGTGCCTACCAAATTTTGTTAAAAATGTAAGCAAGTAAGTAAATTTAAGTGCTTAAAAAGTAGTTTGCTAAGTTTAATTTAAATTATTAGTATGGATACTAAGGCGGTGAGTCAATTATTTATGTAGTAATTGGCCTCGTATATCGTTCCAAAATGAATGGCTTATATATCTATTGATAAAGTTTGGAATTCCTGGAATAATAATAGTATACTGGACACGGAACCTAAAGCCAACTAATAAATATATACTCGCTTGCTACGTACTACTTTATGCATACTGAGTGTGACGCAATCGCTCTATTCTACAGAAATTAGTTCTTTGGACTGTTTTTATAAGTATATCTTTTGTCATTAGGCCTTTCCAGTATTTATTTTACTTTGTGCTCCAGATTATAAATAAATAATAAATAATATCCTCACGCCTTCCCACAAGGGTCCCCGAAGGGGTAGGCAGAGGTGTATAGGTACTACCAACACACCCACTTTCCGCCAGAGGTATATTAAGTGCCATCGTGACAGATGGCGAGTCCATCGCCGTTACTCCAGCACGACTATACATACGCCTTTGAATTTCTTCTCAGACGTATGCAGGTTTCCACTCGATGTTTTCCTTCACCGTAAAGCTCGTGGTGTGACTAATCACTGTACTTGAGTTCAGAAAAACACATTGGTATAGTCGGGATTCGAACTTGCGACCTTTGCGTCGCAGGCAACTGCTCGAACCACTCGGCCACCACGGCTCTTAATGCTCCAGATTATAATTATTATATTATTAACATACATATGTTGTCGATGTTCATTTGATGTAAGATATCTATATATGTGTTTGTATATAAGTTCAGGCAGATGTTTCCTTATTCGTATCCGTCTATGATTCAATATTATATCTGTCAACCAAGTACTCAATTATAGCGTATCAAATAATGTTACGGTCAGCGCATTGGAGGGCTATCATTGTCACTGTACATTTATATGAATCATTAATTACTTTCTCAGATAAATATGTGAAAGACAATCGCGAAAAAAATAGGGCATTCGTACAAGGATGGAGGAAAATAAAGTATATAAAGTTCGTGAAATCAAGGCGACTTCGGAACAATCTGTTGTATTTCTTGCTGTTTTTATCTCTAATTTCCAGACATATAGCTGACGTCAATATATATCTTGTATTTATCACACTAAAGTAAGAAAACAAGCTAACCGCCTATTGATGGCTGCAACACCAAGGGTATCTATCCCGCATAGCTATCCCTATAAATTATATTCAACATTCTTAGAAAATCCATGCTTTTCGCTCTAGGAGATCCGCAGCCTTAGTAGAATGAAACTCTTCTATTAGCTGTACTTACAGCTTTTAACAATTGTAGTGCTACTCTCAAGTTATTGTTTATGCATCCGCCGAACCAACACAAAAATTACATATTATTTGTTTCTATAAGTCTTTCATTTCTTAGAGATGCTCGTCCTTCTCTTCCGAATTAGGCGGTAGATTCTGAAAATACTTTGTGTATAGTCTATTAAGAAAACTATAAAGATAGATAAACGATTCACTTGGTACACATCATCACGCCGAGTCCCTCGCGGCGTACGCGAGGTATTCACGCATAGAGATAATAAGGCGCCAATCCTTTTTAGACTTCTTTTGCTTCATCCACATACGCAACTTGTGTAAAAAGGCTGATGAATGTGATGATATATGCAATAATCTTTGTGTATGTTTAGAAACCGCCCACCACGGTGAGAATATTCGACCGCAATGATTACTACAGCGTTCACGGCGAAGACGCCGCGACAGCTGCAAAGGAGGTGTTTTCATCGGTCTCTAACATGAAGAAGATGGGTGTAGAGCCAAACCGACTCGACTACATAACACTTTCCAAAGGAAACTTTGAGATATTGTTGAAGAAAATTTTGCTGGTAAGTACCTACCCATGACAATAAAAATAATAATTATTATATATTCACGCCTTCCCACAGTTGGCCAAGGGGTAGGGGTATGTAGGTAGTACCCATACAACCACTTTTCGCCGGAGACATATTTTAGGGCCAATGTGAAAGATGGCGAGTCCATAACCGTTTCTCCAGCTATACATATGTCTTTTTAATTTCTTCTCAAAAGTATGGTGGTTTCTTACTACTAACTAATCACTGTTCTTTAATTCAGATGAACTCATTCTTACGTTAGTGGTTCGAACTTGCAATGTTTGAGTTGTCTGCTCGAACCACTCGGGCACCACGGGTATTTAATAATAGTTCAGCCTTTATTTTGACTTCATTTGTGGAAGTCGTAACAAGGCCTAACATTTGGTATATGTGTGTGAATACACGATATAGTTAAGTGTTCCATATCTATGTTCTCTTGCACTTGACATTATTTATTATTAGTTTGTAGCATTGAACTCAACACTCCGATAATATATGATATTATGTATATCTACGTTTATACAAATTTGTGTACAATTAATGCGTTGCTAATAAAAATAGGCTAATGTTCCTACCATGGGTTCTGCATTGCCTACTCGCCCTACAGTTTATTTCCCTTAATGTTAAAATTCAAATTCGGAACGGAACGAAATGCAAATAAGGAACTAAATGATCCATATTTTTTTATGTTCCTATATTTAGTACTAGTTATGCACCGTGATTTCGTCCGCGTAAAATTTTATTGCATTGGTAGATTTTCCTGCCCCCATATGCCCGCCCGCCAGACAAACAATTCCGCGTAATAAAAATGCGCGCGCGATTCTTGATAATTATTTTGCTTTGTAGTTATTTTAAAACAGATATATCTCGACCGATCATTGAAATCACTTATGGTGAATAACTTAATTATTTGGATTACGATCATAATACCATGTTTATAAAAAAACCTTCGCATACAATGCATTATTTAAAAACAAATTTGATTGCCGTTAAAAAGGTCAAGGTTTTAAGAGAGGTAGGGCATAACGGGTTTCCCGTTCGAATTCGGAGCTGCCCGACTGGGGCAGGACCTCCACCTTATAGAAGTCCGTAGCCAAATAAAACATTTTTTTGTGTTGTGTTCCTACGCGGTGAATAAGGTTTCCAGTAATGAGCTCCTTGGGGAGGGGGGAGGATTGTTACATTGTGTTGGAAGCAGAGGTATTAAACCCATTATGCTGCCAACACACTATAACTCCCCGAACACAGAGTGGCAACACGCAAGTGATACTTCAGTATCGTGAGCGTAAATAGGCTGCGGTAACCGTTTCCCATCAGATGGGGCCGTATGCTTATTTGCCACTCTTGTTGTATAAAAAAAAAAAAGTCATTAGTGAGCCAACCTTAAAATATAGATATATGGTCTTTTATGAGAACTTTTACAGAGGAACAAGAACATTAACCTCTTAAGCAGCGCAGGCAACGGAAGCTCTACAAACAAACAAGCTCTTCAGCTTTATTATATTAGTATTGAGTGTCCGATCGATTTGATCTAGGTAGTTGGAACGTGGTCTTCCTCTGCCCTTTCTTGCAAACACTTTTTATATGTTTCGTCAATCTTTCTTCACTCATCCTTTCTAATGTCCAAACCAACGTAACATGCCTTTCTTCATCTTCACAATCACGTCCTCATTCACGCCAGTTGATTTGCGAATCTCTTCATTGCGGATTCGATCTAAGATCGTTACATCGCACATTTTTCGAAGAGATCGCATCTCAACTGCATTTAAGCTAGTTTCATGCTTCCTTTGACAAAGGATTCGCTGGGGTACAATAAAGTGGGCACCAATAGCGCGTTGTGTACGTTGTGAGCAAGAATGCTCGAGTAGCTGTCCACTCGAGCATTCTTGCTCAGACTTTTACTGCCCATCAACGCCGACATGGCCCCATTCACCTTATAATTATAATAATTAATTATGTTATTGTTACTCGGGCAAATACATCATATATTTTTGTATTTTTTATAATTTTTTTCAGTCCAAACGTTGTTTGAAATGCGTGACACATAAAAAGCGTTTTTAAATGTTATTTTTCGGTATTTTGTGGTTTTGTGACCTTTTATGTATGTAACTGGTAACCTTCGGAGAATCCAAACGTAGACTACTCACTAACTCCTTGCATCATCAGCGCTAGTTTTCATTCATAATGTTGACTAAAAGGTCAAACGCGTCACCAGTTCCCAATATGAGATGAATCAACAGTTCAATAAAAGCTGCCACAATATGCTATACCTACGTCCATTGATGTTTTAGCTGAACTTTTATGTTTGTTAGGGTTATTATAATATATAATAATATATCCTCACGCCTTCCCACAAGGGTCCCCGAAGGGGTAGGCAGAGGTGTATAGGTAATACTCACACACCCACTTTCCGCCAGAGGTATATTAGGTGCCAACGTGACAGATGGCGAGTCCATCGCCGCCACTCCAGCACGACTATACATACGCCTTTGAATTTCTTCTCAGACGTATGCAGGTTTCCTCTCGATGTTTTCCTTCACCGTACCTAAAGCTCATGGTGTGACTAATCACTGTACTTAAGTTCAGAAAAACTCATTGGTACAGTCGGGATTCGAACTTGCGACCTCTGCGTCGCAAGTGCTCGAACAACTCGGCCACCACGGCTGTAGGTTTATTATATAGGGTAAATTCTAAATTAAGTTAATTAGGGTAGATGAAATAAATCAAAAACCGTTTGTATGTTTCGGAACTTACATATGCATATACGCGTGTTTCTGGACTGTGTGTTATCTTCACACCTTCCCACAAGGGTCCCCGAAAGGGCAGGCAGAGGTGTGTAGAATGTGTGTTAGTTATGCATTACCACTGATAGAAACGTGAGTGTTGTTTTTGGTATGAGAGATTGATATGTTATTTATGAAGAGGTAGTAATAATAATCTTATCTTATCTTGCTTCTTACTATTATTATAAATGTGAAAATTTGTAAGTTTGGATGTTTGCAGTTTTTTCACGGAAATACTGCTGAACCGATTTGGCTGAAAGTTGAAATCGTGATGGCTTATATATCGAATAGGACATAGGCTACTTTTTTTATCTCGAAAATTCAAACTTCTAATATAATAAAGTATGATGCTCTTTCACGGCGTAGCGGCTGAACCGATTCTAGCAGGAAAATACATAAGCTACTTTTTCGAACTCCACGCGGGCGAAGCCGCGAGCATAAGCTAGTAGTTTATAAATCACAACATGAATGATACGCACTTACCATATGTGAGTATCTGAGATCAAAGGAGAACATAACGAGTATGATTTAATCTATTCGACTAGGTATATGTCGACTTACACATTCTCAACGCACCTAACATATGAAAGAGGAACGATTGACATGTACGAAAATCGAAAATTTTAATTGGATGACTGACTATCTTACTAATATTATAAATGTGAAAGTTTGTAAGTTTGGTTTTTTTTTTTTTTTTTAGTTGTGGCCAAATTGTCCCTCTGGCAAGGTGGCCAGAGTCCTTATGTAACAGATTTTTTTTTTTGCCATTAATTTGGGTATTTTGGTTAGAATAATCTTTTTTTTTTTTTTGCAATTTCTTTTCTCTTTTTTTAAACTTTTCTTTATATTTCTTTTATTCTATTTTTCTTTTATCTTTATTACACTTTACATTTTATTTAAACATTTCTTTGTTCTCATATATTTTTACATTTTATACATCTATTTTTACACAGTAATTTTTCAATAATTTCTACAACAGTTTTAGGTTTTACAAAAATTTACAATTATTTTATACAAGACAAATATTCTAATATTATAACCTATGCATATTTCTTAAAAACCCCAAATTTGACCGCAAGGTGAGCATCCTTCCTCTCTCAAAGAGGGCTCCGGGCACACGACCTTCCACTGCAGAGTTCTGCCTGGGCCCCGCAAATGGTGCTTCATAATGCATTATGCCGCTGCCATTTCCGGGTCCCGCTTCTGTCTGCAGTAGAAGGCTTTGCACCCTTACGCCCCCGAGCATCACTCTCACCTCCACTCGTCCGGTTGGTGTCCGGTTCCCTTGACCTCCACGGCACGACGGTTTTCTGCGATTTAAGGTGGGCCGGTTTCGCATGAAACCGACACCAACTTTTGCCACCGAGATTGTGCCGCTTTGGTCAGATATCCCGAGACATCCCTGACGTTCCGGAACGAGTGGTTCCCTGGGGTGCGACTCCGAGTACTTTCGCCAGCGCGGCGCCTCAAGACCGCCGGCCATCATGTCCACTTGACGATCGGCCCTATGACTCCACGTGGTGCCCTTAGCAGTACGCTATGCTGGCTCGAGCCAATGCGTCCCACTTACGCCTCACTGGACAGTCTGCACTGAACGCGTTGTGGTCAGTCCTGTCCAGTTTTGCTGCGCTGCAGTTGCAGCACGCTGGGGGCGCATTGACGAGCCAGCTAGTGCACTCGGGCTTCATGTGGGGCCCCACGCCGTGGCTACACTTGACGACGGATTCCTCACAGAACCGCCGCCCGTGCCCGTAGCCGAGGCAGAGGGAGCACTGGACGAGTGGCGAGTAATCCGCCACCCGGACCCTCTGCAGGTCTATGTGCACCGCCTCCGCCTTGACCACTCTCCGCCACAGTTGGGGGGACGGCGGGACGTTGGGGGGTGGCCGGCGTGGGGGGGGGGGACCTCCAGCCGGACGTCCTCTTTGCCGAGGCCATCGAACAGTTCCCGATTCTGACGCTGAAGGGTGCCGACTATATCGTCGTCGCTGTTATAGGACAGCACGTCCTTCAGCATCAGAAGAGGGTCCTTGTTACGTATGTCCTCGACAAGGAGCCGATCGCCTGCCGTCTTGAGACGCAAGTTTGGATGTTTGCGGTTCCATCACAGCAAAAGGGCTGAACCGATTTTGCTGAAAGTTGAAATGGTGATAGCTTATACCTAGGATTAGGACATAGGCTACCTTTTTTTTTTTAATCCTGAAAAATTCAAAGTTCTTATATTATAATGTATGATGCTCTTTCACGGCATAGCGGCTGAACCGATTCCAGCAGGAAAATTTCCAAAGCTACTTTTCCGAACTCCACGCGTGCGAAGCTGCGGGCATAAGCTAGTTATTCATAAATGGAAACAAGTAACCTAGATTTTTGGCACTCTAGGATGGGAACATCATTGAGGTGGCAGAGGTGTGTAGTCACATACCGGCTGGAGATGTATTTAGATGCCAACGTGACAGATCGCAAGTGTATCGCTGTTTCTCAAGCACGACTATAATGGAACTCAGCTTACCATCAGGCGGACCGCATGCTTGTTTGCCACCCAAATCGTATAAAAAAAAAAAAAAACTCGAAGCACTCGGTCACCACTATTTTGTAGTATTTATATAAAATATATATATATATATATCCTCACGCCTTCCCACAAGGGTCCCCGAAGGGGTAGGCAGAGGTGTATAGGCAACACCCACACACTTACTTTCCGCCAGAGGTATATTAGGTGCCAACGTGACAGATGGCGAGTCCATCGCCGTTACTCAAGCACGACTATACATACGCCTTAGAATTTCTTCTCAGACGTATGCAGGTTTCCTCTCGATGTTTTCCTTCACCGTAAAGCTCGTGGTGTGACTTATCACTGTACTTAAGTTCAGAAAAACTCATTGGTACAGTCGGGATTCGAACTTGCGACCTTTACGTCGCAGGCAACTGCTCGAACCACTCGGCCACCACGGCTCTTATACTAATACTCTTTGTAGTATTTATTTATTTAAAATCTTCTACAATACAATAAATTAATAGATTGAATTTTAAAATTACTTATAAGCAAATACACATTTAATAAGCTGTATCTTGAAGATGTGCGTAAACAACTGCTACAGTTTCTAAACTATTGCAGACTAGCTGTGCCCCGCGCTTTCACCCGCGTTAAAACCGACTCCATTAGTTTATATAATAATATATCCTCACGCCGGACGGGACACGGGACTAGGTCAATTTGTGTGGAATTGTCCCAGGTATTTATTATTATTATTACTATATAAGTAAGCTTATATTCACATCAATATATCTATTTAGCTATCATTTACATATAGTAGGTACCTACAAGCTTACCTAGTTTTAAAATAGAATATATGAAACAGCAAACATTATTATTTGTAAACAGTTATATCGTAAACATCGTACTAGTATTATGTATATGTAAATGCGAAAGTTTGTGAGTATGTACGTAAGGATGTGCTACTCAATGTGCTACTCGATGTGTTACTCAATCACTGCAGAATGGCTGAACGTAATTGAACGAAATTTGGCGCAGAGAGATTATTAGCGGGATTAACACATGGATATTTTGTGTTCCGAAACGTAAGTAGATTTAGATAAATTTAAACTAATGAGCCGTGGTGGTCGAGTGGTTCGAGCAGTTGCCTGCGACGCAAAGGTCGAATGTTCGAATCCCGATTGTACCAATGAGTTTTTCTGAACTTAAGTACAGTGATAAGTCCCACCTCGAGCTTTACGGTGAAAGAAAACATCGAGAGGAAACCTGCATACGTCTGAAAGAAATTCAAAGGCGTATGTATAGTCGTGCTTGAGTAACGGCGATGGACTCGTCATCTGTCACGTTGGCACCTAATATACCTCTGGCGGAAAGTGGGTGTGTGGGTATTACCTATACACCTCTGCCTACCCCTTCGGGGACCCTTGTGGGAAGGCGTGAGGATATATTATTATATAAACTAATGAAGTCGGTTTTAACGCGGGTGAAACCGCGGGGCACAGCTAGTCTGCAATAGTTTAGAAACTGTAGCAGTTGTTTACGCACATCTTCAAGATACAGCTTATTAAATGTGTATTTACTTATAAGTAATTTTAAAATTCAATCTATTAATTTATTGTATTGTAGAAGATTTTTTTCCTTTAGTAAGAAATAACACAACATTTATTCGTGCTTTATTTAATATAATGAACACTTGATTATAGCCGCTTAAGATTACACTTGAAAGTTAATAAGCACATGCATATAATCATTGGACGTATAACTTTGTTATATAGATGATATTGTTCGAAAAATTATCATATCTCCATGTTTCTGAGCCGAACCTTAACCTTTGTCTTAAACAATATACCTAACTTAACATACTTATTCAAACATTTATTTATTTTTGTAAATGTCGATCTTAATGGGAAGGCTTAACCTCTTATGGAATACCGGAGTAGGATTCATTTCGCTATTATGTTAGAGGTTCCACAAGGGACAGACTTCTAGAGGCTGTTGAATGTGAATAAAGCTTTTCGGTGAAGGAAAACATCGAGAGGAAACTTCTATACGTTTGATAAGAAATTTAATGACATCTATCTATATGGTCGTGATTGAGAAACGACGATGGATTCGCCTATCACGTTAGCACCTGAAATATATCTCCGGCGAAATGGAGGTGTGTGGGTAATAACTCTGCCTACCCCTTGGAAGACCCTTGAATTACACCTCTGCACACCTGCTCGCCTATTGTGGGATCTTTATGGGAATGCGTTTAGTCATCAACATTACACACTATACTTGATCAAGTACTTATTACCTACTATCGGGTTGTTGTGTTAAGATATAAAATGTAATTTCGCCTATAGTATTGTTCAATTACAGGTTCGCCGCTACAGAGTAGAAATATATGTGGCAGAAGGTTCAGTTAAGAACAATGAGTGGTCTTTGAAGTACAAAGGGTCGCCGGGATACCTCACTCAGCTTGAAGAGGTGCTGGGTGAAGCGCTCGGTGGGTCGAATGACTCTGCACCCTGTCTCATGGCTGTCAACATTAAAACTGATGCAGTTACCAAAGTAGGTCTTTAGTAATATGTTTTTCTTACTTCGCATTATGAATGCGAAATTTTGTTAAGATGGTTAGGAACAGTAGTGAGGTATCTCGTTCAGTAGATCGAACGTAAGAAATTTTAACAGAGATTAATTATTTGCTGAATTAACGCAGGATATGTTTTGTTCCTAAAAAACATGAATTTAGTAAGTCTCGCATGTACTGGAGAATAATTATGATCTGAATTGACCACCAAACTTCTACAAAGTAAACACAGAGAATATCACTGCTAGGAACTCCGCGTTTAAGGGTCGTTTAAACGCGGAGTAAGAGTAAGAGAGTAAGTTTTTTAAACAATGGGGTTTGCTGTCGCAAACTTACCTATGCCTAGATTTGCCCGCATTCACGTTAAAATTGATTGTATTGGTAGATTTTTCCGCAATAAAACATATTCCAGTAGGTAATCCAGCTAATAATCTATCTCCGCCGAATTTTATCTAAATCGTTCAGCCGGTTATGTGATTGCGTAACCATAATCCATATTTTCTCACAAACTTTTTTCGCATATAAGGGTTTAATAGGATTATTATTGCTTGTATGCTGCAGGGTCGTCTGCTAGGCGTAGCGTGTGTAACAGCGGCCGACTACCAAGTATCCGTCACGGAGTTTACCGATGACGACTTGCTTACAGAGTTGGAAACTATTGTAGTACAGACGGCTCCTTCCGAATGCCTCGTGCCCTCTACAGATAATGATGACGTAAGTATTCACTGGCTATGCCATTACCGAAACATTGAACCAACAATATGGAGAAACTTGATAGCGGTTTGAGTACCGCCGCACTAGTTTTGATGCGTATGAAGCGTACTTTATTTAAAATTAAAAGTAATGGTTAATGTCCGTTCCCGAAACATACAGACAAGCAGACACAAAGTATTTATTAATCTAATTTGTGGGTGTATCAGAAAGATGAAATTAAAGTTAACATTTACATTTATTAGAATTTTTTCAATAGGTGTTGATAACGAAGTGACGTGTCGAAGATTTTCTTAATAGGTAGTTTTACGATTTAGTCCTGTAAAATGTTGCGTAATTTATATGATAAACGAATATTGGTGTGTTTTCACGATTCCACCGGGAAATTGATTCATCAGGACAATCAACATACAAGTGCTGCCATCTGTTGGCTATTAGACTATTATCCAACAGATGGCGTTCGAAGCTGCAGTTTTCATATATTAAACATAAATTCCAGTACAAAGCACTGAAAAAGGTAATGGAGAGAACAAATGTGACGGTGACAAAGCTGAAGAAGGGCGAGTTCTCCACCGAAGGTCTCAACCAGGATCTGAACCGATTGCTCAAATTCAAAGAGGGTCAACAACAAGATGCCAATGCCTTCCCGGAGACCAGAAATGAGGTCGCTATGACCTCTTTAGCAGCCGCCATCAAATACGTTGGATTGTTGAATGACTCCACAAATTTTGGGAGGTAATCTTTCCTAATTTTTAAGCTTTATTTATCTATACTACTGTAGAAAGAGGCTGAAACTTGCTTACCACAGGAACTACTTAGCCGATTTGTAAAATTATGTTATATGTTAGATAGCCTTATTAAGGAAAGCTATGCATCATCGTATCTTATAGGGAGTGGAGCAGTATTATATATAGCTTTTGGGGACCCTTATGGGAAGGCGTGAGCATATACATATACATATGTGTATATTTCCCTAAACATACGTACGGTGATAAGTCGCACCACGAGCTTTACGGTGAAGGAACACATATAGAGGAAGCCTGCATACGTTTGAGAATAAATTTTAAGGTGTATGCTTGAGAAACGGCGATGGACTCGGCATATCTCACGTTGGTACCTAAAATATATCCAGCGGAAAGCGGTCAACCAAAACACCTTGCCTACCCCTTGTAAGAAGGCGTAAAGATATATATAAGTATGTATATAAGTAAATGTAAAATATATTAGTATTTATGCATATACGTATATATGTATAAGTATATATATCATTGTCTAGTCACCATAGTTCAAGCCTTGCTTAATTTGGGACTATATCAATTTATATGGAATTGTCCCAAGGTATTTATTTATTCAATGTAAAAGCTTTACCAAGGTTGCTACAATGTAAGTCCTTTGTCCAGATTCCGCATCGGCACAATCCAGGCAGATTGTTTTCTGCATTTGGATGCGGCGGCGCTTACTGCGCTGAACGTCCTGCCTGAGCTCGGTGACACCGTGCACGCGCCCTCCAGGAGTTTGTTCGGGCTTCTCGATAGATGTCGCACTCAGCACGGGAAACGGTGAGTTTAACCTACCTGAGTTTAACTTAGCATAGAGTTCCGTATTAAAACAATATGATAACATTTTCTTTCATTTACACATTACAAGACCATACCGTCTGTGGTTACACACATATTTATATATGTATACATATATCTCTCTGTCTCACTAAGCGCTCTTCACACCGTCGGGATGTACGGGCGACGTACTCTCTACTTATCCTTGTTCGTTTAGCGGTCAGCTACTGTGTCTTATATAGCCACTGTATTTAGCAGTTTGGTATTTTGGTGCTCTCCTCCCATTGTCCTAATGCAACAGAGCCTCTCTATATATAAAGGGGGTTAGTACTCTCTACTTACCCCCTTTATATATAGTTCAGCTGTAAACTACTCTGTGTTGAAAAGTCCACTGTATGTCGCCGTTTGGTGTTTTGGTGTCAGCCTCTTAGCGCAATGGCTGCGTCAACCGCTGCGCGACATCAACCTGATCACGGAGCGCCTGGACGTGGTGCAGGTGTTGGTGGGCAACTCGCGGCTGCGGCTGCAGTTGCACGAGGAACATCTGCGGCGTGTGCCTGACCTGCAAGCGCTAGCGCGAAGGCTGGCGCGCAGGAAGGCCAACTTGCACGACTGCTACAACATATACCAGGTGAACACAGTGCCGAATGAAGTTAGCAACGGGTATCAAATACTATCAAGGGGCCTTGGGTTTGTTTAATTTATCGTGCTTAGACATCGATCACTTTATAGGACATCGATGTGCATAGGGTATGAAAGAAAAAAAACATTGATACAAATATATACATATTTATTTTACAGTCAGAAAGCGTTGGTTCGCAGGTCATGTATTTACTAATCTTATGTACGTGGTAAATCCGCGTCTCTCTATATACATAAATAGCTCTTCTGTATGTGTGTTTGTGTCTGAACTTCCCCGAAACGGCTGGGTCGATTTTGTTTTTTTTTGTGTTGGACAATTGGTTCTGGTGGCGCTGTTCCAATTAAATTAAAATTTAACGCGGTTGAAACCGTAAAATTGTTAAGTGTGATATTTATGTACATATATCATGTTATTACAGGCAATTGCCAGACTGCCAGCACTATTGCGGTGTCTCGCCGAAGCGGACAACTCCACTGTGCACGCATCCTTAGCTGAACCGATGTCTGAGTTGAGCGCTGACCTTGCCAAGTTCGAGCAGATGATAGAAGCCACTGTGGACATGGACGCTGTAGAAAGAGGTAAGCCACAGCGGGATCCGTTCAACATTGGATAGGCTCTCAGCATTTTTATTTTACAGAAGATAGTTGATAAGTAAAGTGCCGTATTACTGAAGTGGGTTAAAATTCCAGAAATTCGCATAAAATGTCTTAGTTTTCAGAAGTGGCACTCATCCCAACTACTAGAAAAACATAGAACAGAAAAGAGCTGCAATTAATTAAATAAATACATTGGCTACCCAAATGGTTTAAGTCCTTCGAAGTGCTAACACCGGCGTTTTGTACTCATGACTTTTTATCGGCGATAGACTCGCCATTTCTCGCGTTGGTTTCTATATCTCCGATGAAAAGACACTGTACTACTCACCACTCTCTACTCCTCTCTCCTCCTCGGTGACCCTTGTGGGAAGGATTCTGGTTAGTCTGGATTTTTACTGAGATTTCTACTAAGCTCCTCGATAATTATGTTTGCAGGCGATTACCTTGTGAAGCCAACGTTTGACGAGCAGCTGCAGGCACTTCACGAGCAGTTGGACACGCTGCAACGAGCAGCCGAGCAAGAACTGAGCAGGGCGGCCCGCGACCTGGGCTTGGACGCAGGGAAGACAGTGAAGCTTGACACCAATCCGCAGGCGGGGTTTCATTTTAGGTACTGCTGAGTGGAATCTGTATCCATTCCATAGTTTAACTTCTTTTACAATTGTCCCATTCAAGGATAATGATTGCAATAATATAAAGAATACCACAAATAAGGGCCAAGGACTGTTATTTTCCCAAGGAAGTAAGAATAAAATTTCGAATCCTCTCCTGGGAACATTCATGTACCCCGAGCGTCCATAGTCTACGGTATATCAGCTTACCATTGCTTAGGCCGTGTTCGTACCTGTAGCCATGTAAATTATCATAATTAAAATTGTTTGTTCGTTCCTTTAGAGTAACACTGAAAGAAGAACAAACATTACGAGGCAACAAGAAGTATACGATAATAGATGCTGTGAAAGGAGGCGTAAGGTTCAAAACGAATGCCTTGGAAAGTATAACCGAAGATTACACCCAAGTAAAAGCTAGCTATGAGAAAGAACAGGACAAAGTCGTGGCCGAGATCGTCGGGATAGCTGGTGGGTTAAGAATTTTGATGATTTGAATGCACATAATAGACAAATTACACTTTACCCATTATTTAGCATAAATGTCAATTGATCAACGAAGATATAGTTTTGATGCCCGTGGATAAATTTCTAGTGAATTTGAAAATAAATCATACAGTGTGTATAATTCATTATGTAGGGACTCATCCCTTATAGGTTAGACACAGGTTACATTGTCTCTCTATACTACGTTCACGAGACTTGCGTCACTTACATACAAAAATCAATTTATACCATACTACCAGCGCAAACTATTATATTGCTTACTGATATGACAGAAACGTATAGACCTTAAATTATTTGTGGCCCTTTTGGTGCACGAATTGGGAAGCTGTAAAACCAACCATAAGCCTTGATTAGAAACTAAAATCCTACGAATAACGAATACCTAATCACGCCTAAGCGAATGAACGAAATTGGATGAAATTTGACACAGCAGCAGATAATTAGTAAAATTAAGTACATGTTTTATTCCAGAAAAAATAAATCTACCATGTAATAAAACATTACCCGGGTTCCAGGGTATAGCTTGAAATGAAATACATGTGACCTATATATGTATTTCAGCTGGCTACTCCGAGTGTCTGTTCTGCCTATCGCACCTGCTATCTCGTCTGGATGTGCTCGTATCGTTCGCGGTGGCGGCCGCCTCAGCGCCGCTGCCGTACTGTCGACCAGAGTTGACAGAAGACCTCGACGAATTAGTCTTCATAGACTTGAGACACCCCTGCCTTGAAGTGCAGGATGGCGTGTCCTTTATACCTAACGATGTCGTCTTCAAAAGAGGTTAGTTTGTATATGAGCCTTTTAGAGTTCTATATTACATATAATGTCGCTCCCGTAGGGCTAGACGGTGCTTCACGATCAGTGGGCCCTTGGATGACGAACAAATCTCGCTACATCAATGTAGCTTAAAAAATCCTCCTTCAGAATGACAGTAGGTAGCCCGCAGCTGATTAGTAACAGACTATCCACAGAGATGTTTTGTACTTTTGTAACCTCTAGTATTGTCTCGTTGACAGCTGGGCTATCATAAACAGCGCATTTCGCACCCAATCATCCAGGCTTTGATTACTCAACATGGGAACTTGATATTTTCGATCATACATATATTATAATGCTAAGGAATTGTATACAATATTTTCGTATTCTTTAAGGTGAACTCTTTGTATTATGGCGAACGCTTTGGAAAACTGTAAGTGTAGGGCTGCCTGCAAATAAATAAAATAAATAAATGTGCAGATTCGTGCACATTACAAATCGTGACTGGTGCCAATATGGGGGGCAAGTCAACGTGGATGCGGTCCTGTGGCGCCGGAGTGCTGCTCGCCCATGTGGGTGCCCTGGTGCCCGCTGCCCGGGCGAAGGTGCCGCGCCTGCGAGCGCTGTGTGCGCGGCTGGGGGCGGCCGACTGCGAGGATCGGGGCCATAGTACCTTCATGCGGGAGATGGTCGACACGGCTGCTATACTCAGGGTACAAATGCAATAAAACAAAACACTTGTTAGTTGACTACATGGGAAGAAAACAATGTTGTCATTATTTATGTTTGTCTGAAATACATTGAGGACGGCGATGGTCTCGGCTATATATAGCTCTGACGAAAGGAGGTTGTGTTACTATACACCTCTGCCAGCTCCAGGCATATGTAAATAAACGTTATGTTTACTCGATACATCAATCTATACTGACTATAATTTATATCTATACTGACTGTTACTTCTGAGACGTTAAAAATAATTTCCGAGACGATAAAAATAATTATTGCTCAATTAAAAGATTATGTGGGTTCCATAACAAATAACGGATAAGTCCAAGCTATCAGTGGCTACGGGCTCAGAGTTTTATTATTATTATATATTTCCATTAAAAACTTATTTCAGATGGCAACTCCAGATTCCCTAGTGCTTATTGATGAGCTAGGAAGAGGAACTTCTACATACGAAGGGTGCGGTATCGCGTGGGCCATTGCGGAGTGAGCTTATTTTGTTTTCATTGTTTTTTTATACCTCTACGGTAGCAGACAAAGGTTCCTACACTTAAATTTTTATCTTCATGCTTCTAAAAAAATTACGAAAAGTTATGACCTAACTTAAATTTTACCAGTCCCAAACTAAACAAAGCTTGTATTGTGGTATCCAGACAAAGATATATATATATTTAATTTAATTATTATAATTCCACAAAATCACATGCTTAAAAATATTGTATGTTCTGCCAAACTGTTTGCCAGTTTGTCGGCAGTTTTTATATAAATGCATTAATAGAACGGTACTTAAATAAATGTATACAAGCATGCATGTTCATCCCACAAATGCGTGTGAACCATCGAGCTCCACTACCTCAGCTGTGCCCACTAAACCAAAATGTTGACTGTGACTGTTATCGGTGCGCATATCAGAAATTGTAGTCCTAGCACACACTTAGTCAAACCTTAATATGTGTGCTGTTGGCATAACTTAAATAAATAAAATATGAAAAAAAACCAGCCGTGCGTCATACCAGGGAGCTGGCGAGCAAGAGCAAGTGCTTCTGCCTGTTCGCGACTCACTACCACGAGCTGACGCGGCTGGCGGGCCTGCGGGCGGGCGTGGCCAACCGGCACGTGGCGGCGGGCGTCGAGGGCGGGCGGCTGCTGCTGGCGCACCGCGTGCGGCCCGGGCCTGCCGCGCGCTCGCTGGGCCTGCACGTGGCGCGCCTGGCGCACCTGCCCGCCGCCGTGCTGCAGGTCGCTCACACAACCCCTCCCACACATATACACTGCCACACTGCCCTTGTCGTCACGCTGGCACCCTGATGACCGCCTGGCGCCGTGCTGCAGGTCGCTCACACAACCCCTCCCACACATAAACACTGCCTCACTGCCCTTGTCGTCACGCTGGCACCCTGATGACCGCCTGGCGCCGTGCTGCAGGTCGCTCACACAACCCCTCCCACACATAAACACTGCCTCACTGCCCTTGTCGTCACGTTGGCACCCTGATGACCGCCTGGCGCCGTGCTGCAGGTCGCTCACACAACCCCTCCCACACATATACACTGCCACACTGCCCTTGTCGTCACGCTGGCACCCTGATGACCGCCTGGCGCCGTGCTGCAGGTCGCTCACACAACCACTCCCACACATATACACTGCCTCACTGCCCTTGTCGTCACGCTGGCACCCTGATGACCGCCTGGCGCCGTGCTGCAGGTCGCTCACACAACCCCTCCCACACATAAACACTGCCTCACTGCCCTTGTCGTCACGTTGGCACCCTGATGACCGCCTGGCGCCGTGCTGCAGGTCGCTCACACAACCCCTCCCACACATATACACTGCCACACTGCCCTTGTCGTCACGCTGGCACCCTGATGACCGCCTGGCGCCGTGCTGCAGGTCGCTCACACAACCCCTCCCACACATAAACACTGCCTCACTGCCCTTGTCGTCACGTTGGCACCCTGATGACCGCCTGGCGCCGTGCTGCAGGTCGCTCACACAACCCCTCCCACAGATATACACTGCCACACTGCCCTTGTCGTCACGCTGGCACCCTGATGACCGCCTGGCGCCGTGCTGCAGGTCGCTCACACAACCCCTCCCACACATAAACACTGCCTCACTGCCCTTGTCGTCACGTTGGCACCCTGATGACCGCCTGGCGCCGTGCTGCAGGTCGCTCACACAACCCCTCCCACACATATACACTGCCACACTGCCCTTGTCGTCACGCTGGCACCCTGATGACCGCCTGGCGCCGTGCTGCAGGTCGCTCACACAACCCCTCCCACTCATATACACTGCCTCACTGCCCTTGTCGTCACGTTGGCACCCTGATGACCGCCTGGCGCCGTGCTGCAGGTCGCTCACACAACCCCTCCCACTCATATACACTGCCTCACTGCCCTTGTCGCCACGTTGGCACCCTGATGACCGCCTGGCACAACGTCGCTGATTAACGTTCTCACAGTGTTCAATGGGCGAGGTACTGGCGGATTACTGTACTCGAACAGGATTGCTAAAATCCATAGATCATTATGCATTTTTTCAATAATATTAATACTTTATTGCACCTTTACCCAATCATATCTTATAATATCCTCCCACAAGGGTCCCCGAAGGGGTAGGCAGAGGTGTATAGGTAGTACCCACACACCCACTTTCCGGCAGAGATATATGTTAGGTGCCAACGTGACAGATGGCGCCATACACCGCCACATACTGTGGTGTGACTAATCCTTTACAATAATATTATTCATGTATTTTCTCCAATTCCAGTACGCTGAAGCGAAACAAGTTGAGCTTGAAACAAACCTGTTTGAAGTGGAAGTTTCAATGGAACCGGAGGAAACGTCGGAAGGTCAGAAATTAATCGTCGATTTTCTAAGAAAATGTAAGGAAATCCAGGATTCCCAAATTTCCAACGACATAATGATAAACCAAATATCCGAATTGAAGCTACAATTATTGGAGCAAAACAACAAATATGTAAAAGCCATAATGGCTTGAAGATTCCAACAAATAAAAATGATTGTATTTTTATCTAGCTTATCATTTGATATTAATTTAAATAAACTGCGTCTTGCCTCGTCGCATGTTTCAAATATTTTGCCAAGTCACCGTCACATGTTGATTTAATCTACCTGAGCGCGCATGAGAATAGGCTGGGTAACTTTAGTGATCATTTAGATTCTGAAAATTGTTATAGTAAAATAGCCTGAATCCATGCCATCGTTTCATTACTCACCAAAGAGTAATATATCAAAAATGTTTCGAGAATAAATAACCTTATCGCTTTGTCCGCTGTATTATTTGACATTTCAGATAGCATTTAACGATATAGCGACGGTGGTAACGTCCCCAAAATGGACGAGCACAATTTGTTTGTAATCTGGGTGTCGTTACTATGTATTAGGAGTATGCGAAATCGTTGCCTAAATAGGGAACTAAAGGTAACGGAAGCTTTAGTCACCTTCAGTCTTCTGTACAACTTCTAATGAAATTCAGATTTCCCAATCTTACTTCATACGTAATTGTGTTCACGAGTTCAACTCGAGAAGCGTGTTTTTACTTCAACTGCACAAAGCAGATTTTGTCTATTAGTCTCACAAAATGTTCAGTCCGATTTCTAGCCAACCTTCGTAGCAGTTGAATTATTCATCATTCGCCTCTAATAAAGAACTTTATTTTTGGTAGTTAGCTTATGAAACTCGAAGGGTGAATTTATTGAGTAATGCCTAAAAGGTCAGCGAGTATAGTGCCATCCACAAAGCCGCGCCCTTCTTTATTCTTCCTTATAGTTTAAGAGTGCAACCCTTCACTAATGTTTGAGTATTATCGGTGCACACTGATTACCTATGAGTGCACACGCACACTACAATTAATTGTCCGGTCATACTCCCCGCATCCAGCAACCCCCTCGACTAGAAATTGGTGAAGCGCGTCTTCGTGGATGGCGCTATCTATAACTTAAATTAAAGCCTAAAATAATGACAGAAGTAATAACCAAAGTATTTTACGTATATAATTTTAATATTAGCTGGTAGATCAACTTAGGTGATACGTTCTAGAATTTTCGATAATGTTATGTCCAGTTTATTTTCTTTTAACATCCACTTCATTATTTGTGATTTCGCCAAGTCACTTATATTCCAAACCAGATTATCCTGATATGGAAGAATATGATAATATTTTGGCTTCGCCAATCGTGACATGCGACTCGTTGGATTAAAACAATAATGTATAGAACTGGTTATTCTGTTTTATTTAAATAAGGTCACCAAAGGAAACATTAAGTAATTTAACATTTGTTTTATTAATAACTTTACAACAATAATTACCTATGAAAACAAAATTTGAATCTTGACTTTAAATACAATATTATTTTCTCACCAATATTTTCAAGGCATTTGAACTTTCATACAAAGCTTAATGATATGACAGGTTTCATGATTATTATTGGCTAAAGTCGTTATCACATTATCTAAATGCCAAGTGTTTATTGCCTGCCGATTTGACGTACGTATTACATTTAATTACAGTTTCAAAGAAACATGTTATTCGGAATTCAAATTTATTGACATCTTTTAATTCAGACCACTTTCTAGACACATCGAATTACTGGATTCTTTACGCTTGATTAAACTTCGCCTAAGAATCCAGAATGAAGAGTGGTGAATTTCTAAATTAAAAGTAATTTATTTATACTTGAAGGACAATGTATTATTGCAAAATGATATTAAATAATGTTATCTTGACTGAGTGCTATGAAATGAAAGTAATATTGTAATTCAATGAAGTTAGGAATGTGCAAGTGCAAAATGAATATTAAGTTAAATTTGCAGCTATAGAAAAATATTATTTCTTGTCAACAGTAAGACATGTTTTTGTTGATATCATTTAATGTTTGTTATGAGCGGTCTGCTTTAATGTTTTCCAGAAATTAATGATGAATTCACAATATGATCCATTGATAAAACTCTTTGCATAGACTGCAAACTGTAATAAGATTTATTGCATAGACCAAGTTTTATTATGTACACCTTCATTTGTTGGTGGGACGAAGTTATAAGCTTAAGTATTTACATTATATTATATATAAAAATGTCATTAGAATTTTAAAGGATAAGTAATTTAAAATCATTTTATATCAGTCTACGAGAAACGCCTGTTCGTCAAACTCACGGTCGGCCATAGTCGGTTGGCCGTCGCTTTAATTTTACGTTTTATTATAGTAAAAAATCACAGGAAAAGCGGAGCGTGGTTTCAGCACGCGTCAGGGCCGCTCGGTGAAGTGACTAGTATCGAGCACGTAGCGAGCTCCCTTCACGAGAAGTATAGTCGCACTGCATTTTGGAACGTCCTGCGGCACATTGGGCATTTGTCTGTCGAGAGAGCGCACTTCGCACAAGCAACCACGTGGCCACACGGGACGAAACACACGTTGCGCTCTTCCACGAAACATATTTTACATAATTTTGAATCTTCTACCAAATTCTCCTCTTTTTCTGGTTTTGTACTCGTTTTTTCTTCAGGCGAAGACGGCTCTGGTGCAGGGTCCTCTTTGGGGGCTCCTATTGAACATGCCTCAGACTTAACTTTTTGTACATATTCTCTGCCCTTCACAAGCTGAACAAAAGCACATCGGTCGAACCAGCGTGCGTGCTGTTCCCAGGGCACATCATCGTTCTCCCAATCTTTAAGGCCCCCATCGCAATAGAAACACTTCGTTTTATCGCCTTTGCCAGTATAGAAGAAACCAGCCTCAGCCAACTCCTCAGGCTTTTGTCGCATGGAACGTGGCCAATCTTGAAAGCTGCGTAGCCGCGCGGAATTAGAGGAGTAACGCGGGTGCATGGGCCCCGCCATACGCGCCGGCTCCAATGCGGGGATCGAGCGCGCGCCGCACTCGTCGCGCCCCGAGCTGCCCGCCGCCGCGCATCCCAGCCCCAACCCCAGTGGGCTACCCAGCTTCCTCAGGAATGGGCACTGTGGAGCCCACCGTTGGTGGTCCCTGGCGGGGTCATCGCCCTCCACCCATTGCATTATCTCCACCTTACAGAAAGCGCACCGAACCTCGTCTCCGCGACCAAGATAGTAAAATCCGTTTTTTGCTAGCAGTTCAGGCGACAGAAACGAGACTGGCCACTTTTTGTAACTTTTTATTCGTTCTTCTTCGCGTTGCATGTCAGGCGCATCCGAAGAGAATGTAAACGTGGGGTTGTCTGTATTATCTAATGATGAGGACGGGGGCGTAGTGGGTGATGATGAAAGTGAGCTGGACGTTGATTCACAGCTTGTTGTCAACAAGAGAGGCCGTTTCTTGGCCTCGCGCGGTGCGCTCTTGAAAATTCCCAAAGACGAGGCAGTGCCGCCAGTTGCCACTGTAAAGAAAGAAAAAAGATATGAGTATCATATAATGATATGAGATTCATCATTTTGACTTCATAAACTGCTGAATCTTGGCAATAAATCATAATGCTGTTCATTGGATCACCAAGAAACATCTCTTTAAAGGATAAACACGTAAGTACAAGGAACCAGTTGGCGAGAGAGCATTCAAAAACAGTTTCACATAACAACAAGTTCGCGGCTGGCGGCTGGCTGCGTCATCGACATTCCATTCCCGCAACCTCCCCGCGCCTCACCCGAGCCCGAGCGTTCAGTGCGCATGCACTCAGATACCATAATCAATTTATTTAACCTTCACTAACATTTTACAGTAGTCACAAGCTAAAGGGAAATCTCTAAAGAGGAATAATATTTAAAGTTTACACAACCCCAAATATACTTGTTAGACTAAATTTTTTTACAGACACAAAATAAAGTAGGTAAATTTGTAAATAATATTTACAACAAGTATTTCTTGTTTACACTATAATACTATTGGGTATTTTCTACATAATTCGGGTTTCTTCGCTCCTTTAAGTACTCAGCCTACAATTATTATTCTCTATTGCCAGTCATATTATGATGGTCACGGTATCTTCTTTCTCAATGATAAGGATAAAGTAAGCTATAAAAGTTACTTTATTAAAGTACTCATGTACTTCATTTGAGCTTAAATAAATTTACTCCTTGGAACAAAATGTCGGGCCTACTAAAAAGAGGGCTAATGGCCGCGAACAGTACACGGATCGATATTTACCATTTCTGTTACGGTCGACTAATATTGGCATTTTGCTTATTTATTTATCACACTGAGCCGTTTCACGTAACACTGCAGACGCACATTTCAAATAACAATGCACTGGATACTTGAAAAAATATAATTTGGTTAAAAGTTACGGATTGTCATGTCGTTTGTCCGGACTCGACCATCGTTGGCGCTCGTACTCGCTTGTTGTGCCACTCGGGGCGATATCGCGCTGAAATAACTACCCCAACTACGCATGCGTACGCAGTTTAAAGAGGGTTCAAAATGCTCTAAGTGGGGTGCACGACAAACAGCTGTGACGAGGCCTTGAATATAACTGTTATTATTATCTTTTCACATGGTTAGCAGACTCCTGATATAAACCCTGGGAATAACTGATATTGGAATAATTGTACCCAATATCTTTTCATAAGGGTAGCAGACTGCTGATATAAACCCTTATACAACTACTACAACGCTTATTCCCAAGGGAATAACTATATATCGGAATAAGTGTACCCATAAGACTCAATTATTAAGCTGAAATATAATCATTCTGATCATTTTAGTAAACTAGTGTATTTTTTACTACCACGTGCAGCTCGAAGTGTTAAATAAAGTACAGGACCACCGTGGTATGCCTACGTGGCGTATCTCAGCTTAATATAAGATAAATGAGGGAGGAGTGCGAAGGCACGATGCGGGAGAGATGCAGTGTAGTTCTCAATCAGGCAAGCGTCTGGAGCGATGTTGCCACACCGTTCACCGCCCGACCGGATTTCATTCATATTTGAGACGCGACGTTGCCGTCTTCAGCGGAAACCGCGACCACACAGCGTAAAAAAGGGCCTCTGGAATGTGGACGTAGTTTACCGCTGGGCGGGTCTAATACCGAAATAAAAAAATACAAAAGTGCTTGTTTGGAATGCGGACACGTACTTGAGTAGTAAGTACGTGTACAAAAGTAAGACGAGTTAGCCTGCCTTACCTTTATAGCCCCTAATCAATATCAATGGAAAATTCTGAATTATAACAGGTATAGTACAATTAGTAGGTATATACATTTATATTATTGCGAAGTTGCAAAGGTCAGGTAGCCAATTAAATAGGGTAGGGAACTTCATTGAGTCGTTAAGAATGAAACTTTACAAAAGGTATATATTATATGAAAGTACTTGGTCAGACCCCGCAAAGAGCAAATGAAATTCAGCATTGTGCTATAAGAGAGCGGTGAGAGGCGGCGCCCGAAGCGAGCGTGGGGAAGGGGACGGGGCTGCGTTCTCATGCCTATGGGTGGTCGCCGCTCGGCTTTCGAATTCCAATGCCTCGGCTGTAGCGCCTACGCGGTAGACTGCGATCCACTTAGCTACACCACTAAATGCATACGCCTATGGGATTCACTTCATCTCAACTATGTATTAGGTAAGAACCCATACATCGTACTTGGAATTCCTATGCATTATCTTCCACAGCCGAACGACAACAAAACAATGAATATGGATGACGTACTGTAGTAAAAAAATATGAATGAATGAATGAATTTAATGCTTGTTTCTATAGTTTAAACAAACCTTACGCTTCATAAAAGTTGAATAAACAAACTAAAGGATAGAAGCCCGGAAATGGTGTCAGCGGAAGTGTACGTCCGCCAGATGGAGCACATTTATACCAGAGAACATATTGTTGAATGGAAAACAAACTTTTATTTGACTGCAGCACCTACCTCTGATATTTATGTAATGTAACGTAATCAAGTATATACGTCACCACTTCATATGGAATTGTTTTTATGAAAGTCGTGAATTATCATATTAATTTTATTCCTCTGAACATCTAACATGGAGAAGTCACAATATAACGATCTGCATCACACCGATGTTTCAATCATAGATGTGAAACCAGGTTTATATTGGACTACCCTCTGTGTGCTTAACCTATCTAAGTACACAATAAGAGTAAACAAAACAAATATGTTTAACAGTGAAGAAGTACATCGATTAGGAATATTCCATTAGAAAATGAAAAGTACAAAATTAGTTTAGTTAAGAACTGTATTACTGTATCCATCAATAGATGGCGCTAGTTGTTTAAACTTAAGCTATCTTCTTATAGAATTATGAAATATATTTTTCCTTCCTGATGTTATTCTTGGACTTGAAAATTGCCAGTTAAAAGCTAGAATATAACTTTAATTGCTAGTAATAAAGATAGCCAAATATGGTTAATGCAACCATTTATTGTCCTAATACCAAAACATATTCAATAAACACAAACAATAAAGGCTATAAACTATATAATAAATGGTTACTTATCTCTAAGCTATATTTAATTTAGGTTGGCATATACCTAACTTTAGTAAAAAAATATACTAACCACATGGAAAAGGTAAGTATGAAATTTTAAACTACACTGAAATCACTGAGTCTACCTAAACATTGCCAAATCAAAGGTTACTCAACAATACACAAGCTAGAGGCTCCACTGGGTATCTGTAAGCCAAGGCCAAATTAACAACTACTATAAGCAGAACAAAAAGATAATAGACATGCAGGAACTTTAAACACATTGTATTTGACAGCATTAAATAATTAATAATGCATGTCAATCTACCCTCATTTTACAATTAAAAGTATTTACAAGGAAAATGGTAATGTGAGTGATTAGTTATCATAATGATGATAAAACATTTCGTTTCTTAGAATTGGGCACTGCTCATAATCATGATGATAATACAAACAAGTGCTTTAATAAATGTATAAGTATATCTTAACATAATATTTTTATATTACTTAAATGGGTTTGTTTTCTTACAAACTATAAAAGTATTTTATATGACAGAATATAAAAGAATATAAATTACTTATATACTTAGGTACTTTGTATGTAAGGTGGTACCGACACAAAGAAATGACTCAAATTTGAAATTCTAAGTATAATGGAAATATATATTTAATTTCATACAAGAATGATATGGTAGACTAACCAATGATTTATGTCTATTAATTTTCGAATTGTATCCACTGTCCTGGAAATTATTAGTTTATAATATCAAGTATAGATGACGCTAATTGTATGCAACATCAGAGGAAGTTGGTATTTTATACCTTGTATTTGGGGTTTGTTTTACAATGTTAACTAATCATATGTATATTATGAGGTAAACTACAGTCAAGAGTAACCTTTAAACATCATATTCCTTTAGAGACATTCAAAAAACTTGTGTGTTTAAAATAGTACCCAAATTAATACCTATTTTCAGATATTTAGTGGGTCAAAAACAAACTACCTAACTGTATATTCTACTTAAATTCTCAAACAACAATTTTATTATAGTATGTAAGTACATGTGTTAAAAAAAATATAAAAAAATACCAAATTTGTAACACAGAATAAATATAAAAAATAACATTTTTACAATATTAAGCTTGTGCTATTACCCTATAACCTCCAAATAAGAAATAAAATTGTATGTACTTATTTAATGTACATTAGAATGATATGGGTAAAATAACTACTACAATATTCTATATATAAGTTCCCAATACGGTTAATTAACACGCAACTAACACCTACGTAGCGTTGTCCTCATTTTCAATCACAAACATATGGTTGAGAAAAGGTTATGTAAGAATTTTTTTATTAAAATTACCTATTGTTGAATCCATTTGTAATCCAAGTTTGCGTCTAAGCAGCCACGAGAAGCAATTTAACCACATTAATTGCTTTGCGTGTTTTATTGTCCACACTAATCACTATCACTTGTCTTGAATTGAACTTGCAGCTCAATAACCAAAATCAAAACACAACCACCTCATGTGAGCGCGAAACTCGCAACTAACGAATGAACGAATGAAGGAAAGGAACGAAGCGAACTGATTGTGACGCGGCGACGACGACCGACACGTGACGTCCACCAAACCAAGTCTGAAGTCTGACTACATTATACCACAGAATACTATCTCACTCACACACAGATATGCATCCACCGATATACACACTGTCATGCATCGCCGAAATATTTTTGCCTAGCTTTTCTTGCCGGTCGGGGCGGCGGTGGTATTCTCAGAGCACTCTGCGGTGGTAAGCAGTCGGTATAAACCTAGCCGGAATCTGAATTAATAATTAGTCGAGGGGGTTTATGCTATTAAAACTATGAGACATGAGTGGAGCGGGTGTGGCTAATTCGTAACCAAGCAGTTACATATTCTGTACTTTGCCCTCGCTCCCGCTCGTTAGGCAGGTTCGTTTTAAGCTTTTCTTTTCCCTTCTTTCACATTTATTTTTATTCTTCTATTACCTACCTAGGCTAATCTGCACATTTAGTGCTAACAAAGTTATGGAAACTCCCAACAGTGACGCTCAAAAATATTAACGACTATAAATATGGGAGTCGGGTTCTATGGTGCAAAATAACGGCAAATAGCTAGGACGCCTAAAACGTTTGTTAAAAAGTAAGGCCATACCATCTATTAATAAATAAAACACTTCTATAAATAACTAAATTGTACCTACTATAATGTACCTGGTTTGTAAACGGGGCTTGTAAACATTATGACTTGCTCGGATGGAACTTGGAATTCAGAATAGATGTTTAAATATCTACAGGACGTGGATACTAGCTCTTGCACCGTACTATAGTTATCTTGTCTTTGATCAGGCATATACATATTATATAGACAAAAATTACATAAAACTATCGAGAAGTTAAATGTCAAAGAAGCATAAGTACCTACAGTATCGCCTACATTGTTCACATTGGTTGTCTAATGGTAGCAAAGCAACTGTCAATCCAGTTATTGTAGGTAGGTAGGTACCGAACCAATTGCGACGTTTGTATGCAGATGAAACCTTTAATAGTACCTACTTAAACTATTAACAAAAAACCGAGGTTGGTAAATACTAGAGCTACCTATAATATGAATTCAGTCTTGGAATCCGCGGAATATAACTATTGCGTAAGATAAAAATTTCCATTTATATTTCACTCACCATTAGTACCCTCTACACTGATGTCTGCGGAAGATGTAATAGGGTTATTAACTTTCACAATATTTTCCGAATTGTCGTTTTCCGTCATAATATTTAAATTTAAATGGTACACTTCTGATAATTTCAAAAATGTATCATGTTTACAAAAAAACTCACAGAATTTTTATTTGAAGTTTTCACAAAAATGTTTTTATGGATTGACATTGCAGTTAGCACAGATAAGTTAAATTGCGATTAAATATTGATTAAAACCTTCACAGCGATCCCAAGCATACTATGTGTAAGATGTGTATTAATGTGTCAACTCGCGAGCACTGCCGATGTGGCTTCAATGCAACAGCTAGACTTGGCTGAGATATGACGATAAACAACGTTACGTAAATAATGCGTAACGTAATGCAATCATTTAGACGTAGGTAGATGCATCTAGGGAAACACACCGCCATAATAAGTGTTGTTTTGACGGAAAGGTGTTAGATTCGTGCCGACTAAACCGACAAACAGAGACATCTGTTTGTTTAAACGCTCTAATTTAAGGAACTAATAGGTAGGTACTAAGCCAAGTTGATAAAATATTTTTACATTTGATACTTGGGTATCTTGAGTAGTCTCAAGATACCCAAGTATCCCCCAAAGTATATACTATACCAAATATACGATACCAAAGTAAGCACCCATATGGATGTATACACGGTACATACACCAAAATATATATTTTTTAATTTTTGTCTGTCTGTCTGTTTGTTCCGGCTAATCTCTGAAACGGCTGGACCGATTTTGACGGGACTTTCACTGGCGGATATCTGATCCATAAAAAGGAGTAACTTAGGCTACTCTTATTATAGAAACTGAACAATTTTTTTATGTTAAATTCCATGCCTACGAAGTCGCGGGCACAGCTAGTAGTAATTATAATATGTTAGATGCCAATCGGTATGTAACCTGCACTATGAACTCAAAACCAAAAGTATAAGCTCTGTACCAAATATCAGCTGACAGAATGATACGTATACATACGTTCCATAGATTTTTTTGGCAGAGCAGATGCTAATATCCAGACATCAGGATGCAATGATGAAGGTGGTAGAAAAAAATGGAAGTTTGGCGGGAGGCAGGTGCGTGCGCAGCTTGCTCGTGCGCGGGCGGTGGCAGCTGCCGCACCACGTGCTCGACAGCTGTCGCCCTTATGGAACCTGGGCCCCCGTAATATTCAATTGACCCAAAAATACGACCTTATTTCACTTATCTCTGTACAATTGAGTAAAATCGGTCATACGGATCAAATGTAATATCGTGTACCTAAAAAAGATTTTTATTAAATCGGCGAACATATTGTATTGAGACACTGATGAATGTGGACGAAAGATGACTCTTTCGTCCACACTTTTTCTTGACAAAAGTGTTTTTTAGTAAACCAGTGACCATGTATTTAGACGGTGCTGAATGAAAAGATTCCTGCAGGGTCGGCAACGCGCGAGTGATACCCCTGGTGTTGCAAGCGTCCATAGGCGGCGGTAACCGCTTACCAACAGGCGGACCGCATGCTTGTTTGCCACCCAAGTGGTATAAAAAAAAAATGTGGATGAATCGAAAGAGTATGTAAGCCTAGAGAGAGCTAGCGTCTACCCCGTGAGGGACTCGACTCATGATATGAATGTATGTAAAACGATTTTGTTAAAGTAAGAATGTGAATTCTTCAATGCAGAAGGTATTGTGGAAGGTAGCTGGGAGTATGTCCGACCAAGCGCACAGTGGGTTATAGTTATAGAGGTACCATTGCGCGACAGACGCATGATGGTAATGTATGCATATATTTTAATGAATGAACTCAGATCCATGAGAGCGGTGCCTGCGGCGGGTACTTCGTGACTTAGCAATGTACAAAGACTATGTTCAGGATGCCAGTGCATGATTCCTATGCATATTTGAATGCCTACTTAAGCATTAAACAGTAGCAAATTTAGTTAATTGATTCTGTCGTGCAACGATTGAAAATCAAACATTTCTTGAGAAAAAATAATTATCTACCTACCTATTTTAGAATATAAAGGATATTATAGTAATACAAAAAACTCTTCTTTAATTTCTGCATTCCTGTGAAAGTCGAATTAGATAACGTCCTTATAAAATATTTTATAGTAGAAAGAATTCAATGGAAATTGCGTCGTACTCTATAATTTACTTCCGCTGCACGGAATCTCATATCATCCTATAATAATCTGACCTGATATAATAATAGCCCAGGGTCATCCGTACTGTCCTTGAAGCTTAAGGTCGTAGGTTCAATTCCGCCGAGGGCAGATATTTGTGAAACTTACACGTACTTTGAGTAGATTTACTTCCTACTTTAGTCTTAGATGTACTATGTATTTATTTATATCGTCATCTAGGTTCTATAGTACAAAGCTTTGCATTTGCGAGTAAATTTATGTGGAATGCATCAAAAGTACTTTTATTTTTATTGGTAGAAATTTATTTTGTTATATTGATAGGAATAATCGTGTCCTCACCCGCCGAATCGACGGTCGTAATGTTCGAATATTATTATTATTATATCGAATATTATTGTAAATTTTAAACCGAATGAGACTTTGCATGCATAAAGCTACTATGACGTAGGCATCCCCTATACACAAACACACACATCCAAAATAAATCAAAAATTACTGCGCAAAGTCACTATCCCACGCGGACGAAGTCGCGGGCACAGCTAGATATTTATTGTATGTGTCCCATCTGCGTGTATCGTCTTTGCGCGCAGGCGGACTTGAAGCAGCCGCGGCCCAATCGGAGCTCGCGGTGTGGTATGCGGTCTGCTTTTCCCAGAACTCCTCCGCACCGCAGCCGCGGGACGGGATCACTTGCACGACTACATAGGTACCTACTTGAACGCTCACCAACTTTACTTTGACATCGAAATTCCTTAGAAAACGTTCAACTTGTTTCACTTTGGAATTTTGTTCCAAAGTGAAACGAGTTGGGCAATTTAAAACTTTGACAAACTTTTGGGTAAGAAAATAACGACTCACTTACCTACGCATTTTTGGTAGAAACTTATGTAGGTAGTTTAATATCAAAAAACTCCTAAAATATAAGGGACGTGTAAGCGATCTTTATTCACGAACTAATGCATTAGAGCGCATACGTTATTTGATTAAGTCTCCTTATATTTGATTCCCAGTCACTTAAAGAAATTGATAAATTACATGCCTTATAATGGGCGATTGGGCCGTAGGCATCGTTCCAGATCTCGTCAAATTTAAATTAGTTGGTGTAAGTTAGTTTATTTTCAAAGTATTCGTAATTTGAAATAGAATTGAAGACTACATCAGGTTCCAGCCGCGTATCACATCGATCTATTCACTATTAAATTGGAAAATGTTACGAAAACGTACTACAATGGGTGTTTCAACAATGTATCATTTTTTTCCTATCCAAATCCGTTACATTCCATTCCCTGAAGCCGCGACTTGGGCACGGAGCTATCTCGCCGAGATTTCGAAATTCCAAGAAAGGTAGAGCCTTATAAATTATCACAAAAGCGCCGACGCGGCCCTGCAGCCAGAGCTTTTTTTATACCACAGGTAGACTGGCGCTAAGAAGGCGAAGGAATTTATAGTGCGGCGCTTTGCTCTCGATACTTGAACATTAATCATTTTTATACGATTTGTATGCTTGCAGTTATAAACATCGTTAGACTGACCATTATATAAGCACTGTTTTGTTCTAGTAAATAAGATATTTTAATTTCTGTTGTTTTTTTTATTTGGTATCCGATGTAATATACCAAATTACTTCTTACTAAGGTAAAGTTTATATATCATACGTACTTCTTAGCAGTTATAGCACTAACTGGTGAGGTAAAATGTATAAAAAGGATATAAATAATATTCAAAAAAACCCAACACTTATAAAAGCATCAAGACACTTTTGACCAGTTTCAAAATTGTATCGCCATATAAAAATGTGCGTGGAGCACTGCACGCATGCAACACGTTTCTTGGAAGATAGCACTGTTGAAACTGCCCAAGCATTCTTAGACTCAAGCCTGAAGGTCGGGCTCACTAATAATAGCCTCCATTGTGCGATGGCGCTCGACCCGGTCCAAACACAGCCTCCAGCAAGCTGTAGTTTCCATTTGAAAAATAAATTAGCATTTAAACCTTTGCATGGCAACAAGGGCCGTATCTCGACGCGCTGTTGCTAGTACAAGAGTAAGGAGCGAAAGGGACCGATTAGTAGACGTCTTATGCATCTGTCGCTTAAAATTTATTGAATTACTAGCCGTCCCGCCCCGCTTCGCTTGGGTGTAAAAATTCAAATGTGGAATACGAAAGCAGCGCCGCTTACGAGTTCCAATTTTCCTGTGGTAAAATGGAGCTTTTAAAGTTAGACCTCTAGCAATATTGAAAACATTCGATAAATAAAGTTGAAAACTGCATTCAATTCGTGGAGTAGTTTTTGCGTGATGTGTATACAATACAGACAGACAAAATTCATTTGGCTTCTGTTGCTGTAATAAAGACCCCTTCATTAGTTTTAATTATTACTATACTTTATTAATACTATATTAGTATTAATTACTGTGTCCAATAAAAAAATCAGCCTAGCTATTACAATTTTATTATAAAATTATGTTTATTATAGGTGATTGCAATAACATGTCCTGGTAGAATCGATCTCTAATTATTAGTGATCGATGCCTGGTAGGGACTTTAGTCGAAATGGTTTTTCCCCTATAATAAAAAATATTAATATTTTTTTAAGCACTTATCCTACATTTTAGCACCTACATGGTTTATAACCGCCCGAAGTAACCTAGTTCTAGTTGTAGTACCGATGTAAACTGTCGAAACATCTATAAAACATCTGCTAGACATTAATGTACATCGCAAACAACCATGCAACAACGGCTCTTTGGAGAGGTCGTAGCAGTGAAATATGTCTTCTATATGTGTAGGGAGTTGGTTGGAATTCCATTGTCTTCTGTTCAAAACGGATGGTGGTATTATGGTATTTGGGGCACGCGGTGCTGACTCAACACTGATCTAGTCCCTTCCCTAGCTTCGAAGTAGTTTCGATAATATAGTATAAGAACGGATGTGATTTATCAGTTCCTAGAGTTATTCCTCAGCAGTTTCAATAATAACTGATTAGTAATATCCGATTGTTAAAATAAAATTTTGGTTGACGCACCCCTTTCCTTTGATTAGTCGTAGTTTTGAAATATTATGTTGAAGAAATACATACATACATACATATCATCACGCCAAGTCCCTAACGGGGTAGGCAGAGAGTATAGAGCGCCAGTTCTCTCTAGACTTACATACCTCTTTCGCTTCGTCCACATTCAAGAAATAATACCTATAATTCCATCATCAATAACTAGAAGTGTCTAGCTAAATTGAAAATAATGTATTCCCATCCTTTTACAGACCACGTACTGTATCTACCTATAGCGAGACTCAGGCTAAGCTTATTACTACCGGGATTTTCTTTTTTAGCAACTTTTCTTGCTATACATATACTTGTTTATTCGAAGGGAATCGGACCATAGAGTACTTACATTCTACCTTATTTTACTTATATTTATACCTACGTAGTACGTACATACATATAACAATTTTTATTATGATATAAAAAAAAATTACAATCGTGTAGGTACTTCTAACAGCACAATGTACTCAGTAGTTAGTTACTCATTGGACCACCCTATTACCGTACATACTCTAGACTAACTTTTCCAAGCTGTCTTCATCTCGAATTGTGTTCACAGAACGTAGACGTCAAAACAGGGAAACGAAATATAGGTACTTAAACTTATTTCACTAGTTTATTAAAGTTAAGCTATGTAGGTACTTTGTAAAATATATTTCGTTGTATATAATTATTTTGTTTTAGACCAACGAGGTCTAGAATAATAAAAAATATAACAGCATTTTATCTTTTATTTTTATTATGTTCGAATAGGTACTCGCTATTCGAAAGTTACGTGGTATTCTCTCACCACAGCCCTTACCCGCATCAACTCAAGATTTATCGAATGTAACTTTTTTCCCCTGTTTATTGTCTGCAAATGTGGTTTTCTTCCAATTACGAGCAAAAACAGGTCTCCTGTGTTTTTAAAGTGTAAAATGCGAGGCGTTATTTTATCATATAATATGCATTTAGGAGGGCATACACTTGTTAAATCCAACGTCTTTAGAAGCAAATGACAATTATACTTCGGTATTACGTGCCTGAAACGGCATCCACTAGCCGTAGATTTTTATACTTATTCTTCGTTCTGTTTTATTTTTATTGTTCACTGTTACACGATGTACTTCCCCAGATGCGGGCCTTACTAACTCCTGGGCCTTTTACACTGGCAAATTGAGTCCTATTACCTGGTATAATAGGACGTAAATACAGTTACGTTCCCAACCCACGTATGTATGCCGTTTCTCCATCTTGCAATGAGCCTTCACAGACGCTTCTTCTAGTAAACAGAGAATATCAGATCAGCCATCCCAAACACATGACGCACTTATGCAGATAGTCCCTCCCTAGTAGATACATTATTATAAGTATAAATACTTCTTACTTACTGTTTTAGTAATTTTAAGCATGCTGTGTAATTAATTACCCTTTAAGTAATTGTGAATTTAAGTTTCGATATCTCTAATTCTATTGTGTGTATAAATATTACAATTGTAGATGATTGTCAAATCCAGTTCTAAATAGTTAAATATTAATTTAGAAACACATTTTATGTGTATGTGTAATATCCGGCCGGCTCTTGTTGTTATTGTAAATGGTACATAATTATTTTATAAATCCAGTTTTCATCCAAATTATTTCATCTGCTCTGGCGTAATTGAGTTACAGATAACCTTATAAAACGTTCACTACACACATTAATATATAGCAATATAAAGAGGATTATGGATACTTAGGTATTTAGATGCTAACGGCAAGTCTGCCGCCTTCTAATAGTTTCTCTCACTATACTTCTTTGAATTACTACCTACTTCTCAAGCATATGCAGGATTCTTCAAAATACGTTACCAGTCAGGGATGTGACAAATCCCAAAACTTAGGTCCAGAAGAACTCAAACAGACCCCGGGGCACAGAATACAAATAGTACTACGTCCGGGATTTGAAGTTGCGGTCTTTACTTTGCAGCTGAAGTAATGGTTTACTCAATCGGCCATTGTAGCTCATGTTGTGTCATATCTGTTTTAATATATTCTTGTAAACGCGGTTTCTAAAAGGAATTCTTGATATCTCTTCAAATTATTATACAGTCTCCTGTCACCGCCGTGTCTGTATCTAAACATGATAAACTACTGAACTGATTTTGATGCGGCTTTCATCATCAGCTGCTTTGTTATTTAAAGAAGTATCGAATATACAAATGGGATATACTGGAATGTTATCATTTTGATAACAGCCTTTTGAAACCAGGCAACTCGGTAATTATAATTAGTATCATTTATAAGAACCAAATTATCAATGTTACAAAACAACCTTAGATTTTAAAAACTTACATATGGGTAAATATGTGCTGCGCAGTATTCACGACGTAGGTATGAACCACAAACAAACAGCTTACGAGCTGGAGGTCGACCGCCTGCCATTGCCAAATTTGTACCATGACGTCACCTCCACTACCTTCACACACAAAACAACTCTTAAATACCGCTTGCAATACATGTCTTCTTTTGTAAATACAAATGTTTCTTGTTATCGAAGTAAACGGGTGATGCACAAAAGCTGTTATTACATTTCCAAGAAATCTGCGTCGCGCGATAATATTATTAGAATCAAAAGAACCATCCGACAAAAACAGTCACGTCTTATTTGGCTTCTCATCGGTCGATGTCGCCTCGCTGGGAACAAAGAACAGATCAAGTTACCCCATCTCAAGCTGATGGGTAATTAGTCGATGTTTTGAAGTAACTTGTATGCATACATCGGCACCCATGAACCACCGGCACTCTATGAAGTTAAGAACTTAAGAGAGTAGGTAATCTGCGTGTCTTTCAATATCTATGCCAAACGTTATGAAATTCTCGAATGAAGATTGATCTCTGAAGCGCTCTGAAACCGTTAAGGGACAGATGCATATATAACGTCTATAAATCTGTCTCTTTTGCTTTATGAAGCTATGTACTTAATTAAGTAATTAAGTTTTTCATCCGTATTGTTTATTTATCTTCAAGCCTTCCCCATAGAGTATAAGGTAAGCAGAAGCGTTACGCTCTATTTTCTCTAGATATATTTCGATGCTAGCCTAATGGCGAGCCCGTCACTTCACATGTAAGACTAATCCCCATACTTCGTATTTACAATACATATTACGTCTTTGAATACATTTTCAAGCGTAATCAAGTTTTCTCATGTTGTTATCCATTACGTACCGTAGAGCTCGTGGTGTGATAATTCACAACTTTTAATTCTGATAATTCTTGTTGGTAGCTACTGCACACAGGAACTTAAATTAGCAATCCTAAACTCCTCAAACGATTCTCTTCAATCAGCTTTTGTAATTATGTAAACCAATTCTATGTATGACATCATATATATAAACTTACTTCATCGACTAATGGCTCTGATGTCATTTTACGTTTCTCTAGAACGTACCTTGGATGTTGAAACGAGGTACCAACAAATATTTCAGACAACAAAATATTGCCGTGATCTTTGGATGGAACTCCATCCTCAGACCTCTTCAGTCAACTTCAGCTACTCAGTTGTATTGTAGAAGTAGTCCGGGAACGACCTGTCTAAAGGTACCCATCAGTATAAGTGCCATTTACAAGAACAACATACTTCTTAACAGGCAATTAGAGAACTTTATGAGCAGTAATGTTCTTTCGCAACATCTATATCGATCTATTCCTCGCGTCCCTAAGTGATAACGGATTTTCATTCTTCATGCTGAGTGATCTTTTGCGCTATTGATAATTTTTCCGTAACCGTTGTGTCTACACCATAAATAGCAATGACGCGTTTCATCAAGAGTTCTCAAGAGTTAAGATGCTCTGCCTTACTCGGAGATACATTGAGGTGCCAGCATGACAGATGGCAAATAATTAACATAGGTACCCTAAGACACGACTGTAGTCGTCTTTAATTTCTTCGCAGCCTGATATGGGTCAATTTATTGGTGCTAGTCCTATGGAACCTACATACCTACCGGGCAGTACCTACCGGGCAGTACCTGCCAGTTAGTTTTCAGTACCTAGAATTTGCCACTTAACATACCACGTGTGAAGGAAAACATCAAGGGGACGAATGCATATAAGAAAAGTAAAGACGTGTATATGTGAAGTCATATTTTAGAAACATTGAGATACTAACCATCTCTTATGCGTCAGCACTAAGTGAGTCTTAGAGTAATTCCGTCATTACTTCTGGAAACTTCAGTATAGAAACGTGCAGAAAATCTGATATCAGTTATATAAACATACATAAACGTACATAAATAGTTATACACAATTATTTTTATGGTGTTAGATAGTTATTCCAATATGCAAATTGGCATTAGTACATCAAGCCTAGAGAAAGGAGGCCAGGTGAGCTTAGCGCAAGCGCAGTCGTCGACTTTCATTCATCAGAGTAAACTAGACATATACGGAGACAGCACAACATATAATTATGTTTTATCGTCAACGAATAGCAAGCCCTTAGGAAATTCTTCACTTTTGTTTTCATATGTGAAGTTGATATGAGAATATTTCATATGACAATGTTGAAGAATGTGTACACATTAGTGACATTAGCCTGTGTAACTGGAGGCGCGTAGATCTTGTTTCATGCGGTGCGTCGTCGTTCAGGCGAGCATGCACAATGGACATTGTCTGCGTGGTTCCACTAAAGAATGGCCTCACACTACGCAACATGTCATGCTAACCCATTGTGCCGCTGAACACAAACACATGTGATAGGATAGTGTAATCACCACGGCACAGCTTGATATGAGGCATATCGCTAAATGTATGACTATTGCCAATTCTCTTCACTCCTCCTAATTCTTCCAACGTTCAAGAAAGTTACAGTTGTATATTAGGTGGTCTAAGCATGCTATTCTTTGACATGTTATTCGCAGTTTGTGAAAAGAAGTGAATCAGCGTGTTTTCAGAACACTTTCCTTCATTGTAGATTGTCACATAGATCGGAGGAGCCAAGGCCCATACAGCCAGGAGACAAAATACTATTAAATGTAGTATATTTACACGACGCTGTTGACTGGCGAAAAAGCCTGTAGTCATTTTGAGTCAAAGAGGTTATGATCAATGACAATTTAAGCGAAGCCACTTAGATTTTCGATATTTGAGATTTGATTTAAATTAGCCCATTTAGAATCGTATCAATAAAGAGTTTATTATTTCGAAAATATTACAGCAAAAATTGTGTTGTGCTCTTCCACAGACCATTGTTACTGTATATTCTGTCAAATTTGTGTTATTCGTAATATTTTCACTACCCAATGACTTGTTCCGTTACCAACCATACATTTGGAAGGCTTAAAAATATTTGCGCAGGAATCTTCAATATTTACAAAATCAAGTGATACCTTCAACACGCCCTACATTGTGTCTTTTTATTCTTTTTGTGCTACAAAGGTGGCAAACAAGTATATAGCGTGATGGTAGGCGGTTACCGTATTTTATAGGCGTAAGCAATACCTGTCGTTCCACTTGCGCGTTGTTATTTTTAGTTGGTAGAAGCATGAGGAACAAACGGCTTCGTTAGGAACGAATTGGTTCCCAATGACGTTTCTCGTCGATTTCTATGAAATTGTAAAGGAAAAACGGGCAAGCAAATACATGGTGGAGGCTGCTTTCGCAAGTCTGTGGTGACGTTGCAATGTGGCGGATAGAAAGCGGCGCGACCTCACTTTCACTGGCCTCTAGAGTGGTTGCTAGTATTAACACATCCAACGATGAATAACTTCTACCAACGTACCCAGTACTATCACTTAATACTCTGGGAAATTTAATAATAGCTTTGGTAGTCGATGGATTCTACAAAATCGAGATTGCAATTTTAATCCCTAGTGGTCTGCGTCGATGACTATCTTAAATTGAGTTTAGTGATTTAACACATGACTACCTAATGAAGAAAAACATCGTAAGGCGACAGATCGCCATCTTCGTGTTGGAACCACTTAAATATGGGTACTTCGCGAGAAATAATGTTTGAAGGGTAGACCGTAGAGTAACAACCTCTGCCTATCGCTTCAAGGACCCTTGTGGGTTAGCATGAAGAGCATTTTTGTCGCTCTATTTTAGTAACTGCACCACTTGCAACGATTTATATCACGTCCTGGATGGAATAAGACCAGAGCAAAGATGCCAGAAGGACTGTCACTGGATGTAGCCAAGATGTGGGTCTGTGTAACAGTATCCTGGCGCACCCCAGTTCGGATAAAATTTGAGGTTTACTGAAATTTTATAAGCGCAGACTTTAATCATTTTTGCATTTTGGTGACTTCACGGAAAGACATAGTCACTGTGGGAAAAAACTCCTTGAATAAAGAGAAAAAATAAATAGATAATAGTCTGTGGAATATAACTAATAATAGTCTGTGGAATGCCCTATAAGTGTTTCCAACATCCAGCTTTATCACAACTAAAATATTTTACGACCGTTTCGTGCACATATGCAAATAGCTATTTACTACTTTTGAAACAGGTGTTGTGTGTGAAACTGGATTGGTTTTTAGCATCCAATGTTTTAGGTTGATTTCTAGGCAACTTCCAAACAACGTAACGCTTTAACCAAGGCTAAAATACTTACATATTTGAGATAGTATGTATGTTCGATTTATTTATTCAACCATTGTTGACAGATCATATAAATGAGATCATTCCATAGACGTCATTCTACGAAACCTCGAATCAACTTGGTCGGTGTCAATTGATTTTCAATAACAGTTTACAATTGAGACGGACGACGCATGCGGGGCCCGCTCAATTGTTTAATCAACAATCGACAAGAACAATTTGTGACGCCATCAGTGGAAAAAAAAACGAGAGCCATGAGAAAGGTACATGTCTCGACGGGAGGTCCCAACATAACAATGGAACAGGAAAATTTTCGTACGACAAACATGCGTTAAAAGCTTTACCATTTTAAGGTAATTTACAGGTTCTCAGTGAACCAGTCAAAATAAAATGATCTCAAACGTAAACAACTGCATCAGCCGTATCAAATTTAAGAGCAAGCATTGCATGGAGCAGCGATTTAAGACTGTAGACCGTACTTTATAATATGTTCTGGTTTGGCATACCTATTTTGACTTTGCAAAATTCCCCTTTATGGTGTGATATTATGTATCAAATTGGTTCAAAATATGATTAGGATCAAATTGTGGGTAAATAATTTGTGGGCATGAATTTCCTTGCAATTTTTAAGGAGTCTTTTGTTTGTGTGTTAGTAAACAACTTGGAAAATTGTATGTTGTATGAGGCAGGATGCACGGTACACTGGAGCGAGACGGTTGCGCGCCGCGGCTCCGAACATTCGAGAACAATTGCGGTAGAAGACAATGTAAAATGCAGTGTAATAAAACCCTTATTTACATAACGATAAGATCTAAAATAGTTTCCAATATCACAGTCACTTGTGAAGTTTGTACTGAAGCACATTATACAGTTCCATCCAACTATCCATTGAATATATTTTAAGTGGCGAAATGTTAAAAGCAATCTTAACGTCTTAGTTTTAGAGAACATTTTAGATTTATGTCGTAATGGTTTGTACGTTTTTCTGGAAAGTGTAAAGTTCAGTTCTATGAACCGCTTCCGCCGCTGCTCCTTCCGTCTCGGGTTGCTAGCTGCAGACATTCCTGAGGCGGACACCGGACCCCGCTAAAGAATGCTGGCCAGACGGGAGCGCTGATGGCGTGATAGCTTAATGCGCCTTCTGACCGGCCCTCACCGGCATTCCTTCTAGATAGCCAAGGCTGTTCTACTGTTACTCGCATTATTTAATGCCAACTCATCAACATCATATGTACCGATTTGTATGTTGTTCTTGGCGATCTACAGGATTTTTTAATTTTGTTATAAAGTTCATTACTTTTTTTTTTCATTTCAAAGCGTGAGAATGGTCATGGGATAAGGTCGCATGTTTTTGTTCCATTCATGGAATACATTCTGACTCCCACGCACATTTGGGATGCATGTGTGTTGGTTATATTATATTCCCGCTACTCATGGTTTCGGAGATTCCCATCACTTTTATTAAATTTGTTTAATATATAAGAACCTTGGTAGCGAAGTGGAAGTATTAAGGTATAAGGTATATAATATACATCAAACGAGTCACTTTGCGTAACTGTACCTATTTATAAAAAATCCTAAATTGGATCAGTAGAGAATGAAGTAGGAACTCGCTTAAATGATCTACATAATAATATCATAGCAAATAAATATTCAAGTAAACAACATTCACATAAGTACACATACTTATCTCCGGCTCCAAAACATCCAAAGAGGTTTGTTTCAATTAAGCAGTCCAATCAAGTTTTTACCCAAGACATATCAATTCGTAACATTCCGTGGCCTTATTTAGGGAAACTTTCAAATCCCATGCCATATGTCTTACATAAGAATTCTGAACATTAGAAAGTCCATCAAAACTTAAAGAGTTAGATATCAGTCTATGGTTAGGACTTTGAGATCAATCAATATTCCCCCACGTTATAGTCCTACGGTGTAAATGTACCCTTGTTTATGTTCTATTAACGAACTACAGATAACCCGTATTATCACATTTACTGCGTATCCCAGCCAGTTAAGCAACATTATTTTTAAACACATAAAAGTGCTTTGATGATACCGTAATCGCCTCAACAACTGTATCCATTGACTCGTTTATGCTGACATTCTTATCACACATGAAAACAGTAACTACTAACCGTAAAGAAACAAACCATTGTGACTCTATATAATGTAAGAAGTCTCGTCTCGCTGTAATACATCAATAGAACAAGATCACATACGCGCCGCGATACACTTTATGTTTATCAATGACAGACATTCACGACTTATGGGAACATTTTTTCGGGAACGTAACGGTTTTTGTATTATTTTTTGTCGCTTATGACCGTGTGAAGAGACCTCAATGGATGCAGCATGTGCATCACTCAACCATTTACATAAGGTCCTTCATTCTGGGTTTCTCACGCGCGCAGAGCTAGCATCTAATACGTAAGAAAGGGGAGGAGGGAGGTCTTATTAAGTGGTTTTGTTGTATAGAGAGCCTCCATTGAGCCGGTCCTTTGAGAAACTTCTCTTTCAAGACATTGTTCGCTATTTTCACACGGAATGATTTCTTAGTACTCACGTTTGCGTCTTTAGGTAGTATAATTTTATTGCGCAAGGTGTAGGAAATCGTGGCGTTGTTTTGCTTTAGCTGTTTGTAATAAAAATTTCCTATAATTAAGCCAAACACGACTACGCACGGGTCCATTAAAAAAAAGTTTTAATTAGGATTCATATTGTATGTAATGTAGCCTTGTATCTAAACAACAGTAAAAACCATGTCAAAAACTATTCAGTAAATTTTGAGTGTATCGCGTTTAGATAAACTGAACGACGCGGCGGTGGGCTATGAGTACGGACAATTTGAAAATCAAACAATTTATCACGATATAACATCAACCAGATGTCCTGCCTTATAGTCAGTACAGTGCATACAGAGTTACAACTACGACAAACAAGGTTTTAAAAAAAACAAGGGTAACAACGTCATCAACGGCTTGAAATATCAAGACATCATGACAGGTTAATGTGCTACACTACACATGTACCTATACAATTCCTTCCTCCAACTAACTTCTTCATAGAGTTCTGAAAACTATCGCAGTCGAAGTAGCTATGTAGCTGCGATACAGACGGCCTCAGTAGCAGATCATGATTATGTACAGAAGGTTCCATTGTTCCCCATACTTCTGTTCGCTTAGCACAACCCAAGAAGCACGCATAAAGATTGAAACGTGTCGAAGAAAAGTTTACCTCAAGCATTAACAGAATTAAAAATTTGTCACGACCCAAAGATGTATATTAGTCCAGAGACAACGGGCGCTCTGCCTACCCCGTTAGGGACTCGGCGTGATGATGTAAGTATGTATGTCACGACCCAAATTTATTGAAGTGCACATCGTTTTCACTAAGAAACAAGGACAAAACCTTAAGGAATAAAAATAGCTGAAAATTTTAATAAAATTCAAGTATAACATATTTCATACAAACTTCTGAGAGTGATCAGTGAGAGTAAAGCGAATGTACAAAAATCATACTATGTCGTAACTACTGTGAACGAGTAGTATGAACCCTATAATTGCCTCGTCGTAGTAAGAAGCTCTCAGATGATAAAGAATGCCAGCCAGTACGTCCTTCAAGCGATTATGGGACAACGACTCGGCCTAAATTACAGTAATATGTCCAAACTCATTAAAACACTATTTAGTTAGTTATTGAGAAAAACCCGATTTGTTGTAGGTATTGTTATTAAATTTACATTTTCTTCTGCAATCAGTAACTTGATTCATCACAATTAAGTCACATAACTTTAACTATATATATAATAATATAATATAATATATATATAATATAATATAATATCCTCACGCCTTCCCACAAGGGTCCCCGAAGGGGTAGGTAAAGGTGTATAGGTAGTACCCACATACCCACTTTCCGCCAGAGGTATATTAGGTGCCAACGTGACAGATGGAGAGTCCATCGCCGTTACTCAAGCACGACTATACATACGCCTTTGAATTTCTTCTCAGACGTATGCAGGTTTCCTCTCGATGTTTTCCTTCACCGTAAAGCTCGTGGTGTGACTAATCACTGTACTTAAGTTCAGAAAAACTCATTGGTACAGTCGGGATTCGAACTTGCGACCTTTGCGTCGCAGGCAAAGCTCGAACCACTCGGCCACCACGGCTTTAACTTTACTAATTATAGTGTAATCCAAACCAAAATTACAGGTTCGAATCTGTATATCTCTTACGTTTTCACATCTTAAGTAGTAAATGGATCATTATTATATATTATGTACTTCAGGTACAAGAAAGAACTTAAGCCTTCTCTCTTCTTTCCTCTCAAGTATTGCTGGGATCTGCCTGTTGCACTTTAATTGCGAATAAGCGGCAGGGCACTGGTAGGCAGAGCTATTATTATACCCAATACCCATTACCCATTTGCTCTGTTACTCGTAAAAATAATCGTAAAACGGATTCTAAATGATGTATTATATATGTCCTAGTATAGTTTATTAAGTGTTTACCTAAATTGAATATTTATTTTTAGATATGTTTAGATATCGCAATTAGCGAAAATATCAGTGTGTTTTGACCTTATCCGAGGCATGTGGTTGCGCGGGCGCAGCTTCGGTCGCGTTCTCACGGGAACGCGCGGTGATTGCACTGCATTACGCCTGCACTGGGTCGCTACAACCGCTTTACATCCACGCACCAACCGTGGACAAGCCCTAAACATTATATCCGTTTTATTTAACAAATTAAACAAAATATTAACACATAATACTCAGTGTGTATCCTAATCTTCCTACTTATGCTTACATCACGCATTATAATATTCCCCAAAGCAATTAAGCTCAAAATTATTTGATGACTGTTTCCTTTCTAAACGGTTGCCAAATTTCATTGAACTCCGTTGTGTATTTAATGCGGCAAAGAAGAACAAGCATCCTATCAAACGTTCGCATTAATAATATTACTAGGATTCCTGAAGTTTGAAATAGCTAAAGCACGGTCGCGGAGCAGGAAGAATTTCGTACAATGACCTGTCTCTACCCATCTCTGTCACTCCCGCGTAAATATAATGCGTCTCGCTCGCACAGATGCAATGACCTTGCATCTGTGCGAGCGAGACGCATTATATTTACGCGGGAGTGACAGAGATGGGTAATAATAGGTCATTGTACGAAATTCTTCCTGCTCCGCGACCGTGCTTTAGCAGCAACTTATCGTCTTCATCGCTAGTGAAATATTTTATAACGGAATTTAAAGTGATACGATGAAGATATTATCTACGCTTAGCCAGAAATTAGAATTTAGGTTCTCATTTTGATCAAATTGCTTACCCTTTTTTTTTCGTACTTAGTTACTCTTTTCATTATCAACTTTAACCGAACACCAGCTTTGACTAAAACAGAGCATAAAACAACTGACAATCTATTGACGTTAAAGTACCAGTAAAGTTAAATCAATAAAGGCCTTTGTAACAGTTCAGGTAGATACCTACTAAGAACCTTAAAAATTACATGTAATTGAATGATTTAAAGGCAGTTTTAAAACTAAGCTACAAAAAATACTTGTTTAACAGCCACTCAAATATGATTCCTTCATTATATTCAAAGTTTTGGAAACGCTTTCTTGAAACGCTTAATTCTTTTATCTTACTTGATGGATCAGCTTCGCACCAAATATATTGAATATACAATTTAGAACTAGAGAACATAAAGATATTTTATTTAATGATTATGTAGCATATTCATTCAATTGAAATGTACGGACGAAAGAAGAGAACGAAAGAAAAGAACCATTCATTAATTCGAAGGTACATTAAGAAAGTATTCAAACAGAAGGCTAATGATCTGAAGAGTTATTGCCATCATTATTCAAGAGAATCAAGAAGAGAAGAATCCGCGGCATAACGGCTTTTGAGCAATGACTTATCAAACATAGATAATTTTTTTGGTTACTCGACAAAACAACCTTTCATGTAGATGACATTCATAGCTATATGAATATAAGCATAACTTACCAATGATGCGTGATGTAGAGATGGTTTTTTGCTTTTCAAGGCGTACTTTAATAGTGCGATGTACCAACTCCAAAAGAGAGGCGAAACATTCTTCGTCGCTCCAAAGCCGAGAGCTGTGCGACTTTTCCCATAGGAGCCTGCGACCGCGACTTGTTTCCAATCAACAATGGAATGCGTGGACTTTTTGGTCTGGCAACTCAACTGCCTGCTTTGCTAGGTAAGATCAAGTTTTTGCCCCGCTTGGTCCTGGGAGCGGTAGCTCTATCGGAAGCGAGGACCTTGCGATTACCTTCACAGTTACCTTTGTGGAATGTCGTCGCCTGCTGCTTATCAACTCTCCGAGATTATAATTGATTTCTCTTCATCGATTTAGGTACATGCGCTTTTGAATTTAGAAACACGACTTCATAATATATGCTTTATATTGAATGAGCGAGGAAAAAGCATGTGACGTAGAGAAGAAGTTTCTAGCCGATGTCAACTAACATGAGGTATAAGTGCGACCGTAATGGAGCGTGCATATGCAACGCTTGTATGCTGGTACATATTTATAGGTGAACTTATACATCATGAGATGTTCAAAATATGAGTGAGCTGTACACAATGGACATCAACTGCAGAAATCATTGTTCAAACATTTTTGCGCAAATTTAATATATTCATATTGATTAATTAGCGGTTCCCAGTGTAAATAAATACAGCCTATATTAGTTTATATTGGCATACAAGTTAATTATGTTTGTAAAGGGCGCGTCTAGGTAATCGTTAATGTTCACACGTCCTCCTGCAAGCAAATTAAGTTTACTATTATTGCTTGCACTAAACATGATTGGACGAGGGCCTGTAGCTACATACTTACTTACAGAAACAATGAAAGGCTAAGAGAGTTCACGTTGTACGGACAAAAAAAAAGTCAAAGTTGTAAGGAATACAATTGAAGCTACTTATGCGATTTGTATATCGCGGGCTGTATAATTACCAAAGGTTAATGGGCCCACATTCAAATTTAGAATCTAATACCTCATATTGAAATTTCGAACAAAATGTTCCATGACGCAGAAATAAGGAGTTCTAGAATGACATGAGTATTTTAAAACGCAATAAGTTAATTAAATGCTGGTGTCCCACGCGAGGTGGATATTAAATTGGTATAACACGGCTGACTCAGTCTGTGTTGATCTTCGCCCACGTCTGGTGCTCTTTGCTCCTAGTATCACCTTCATGCTTGCTCTGATAGCCTTAACCTCTTGCGATATTAAGAGGACCAATAATGAGGCCAGTTGTAGTGTATAGATAACGGAAACTTAATTCTTAGAATAATTTAACCAGGTCTAAAAATATAGAGAATATAATAAAAATATAGTAGAAGAGATATTGTTATTTTTAATAATTCGGACAAGTGTATGCAAACTTTATGGTAATAAAAAATCTAGCCTCTTCAGTTCCGAGGAACGATTCGTTTTAGCCGTTCCATTTTTAAATGCATTCTATGTTCAAAACACGAATATTTCTAATAGGTATCTTTACATTCTTATCAATGTAACCAACCTTAATCCTCTAAGTGTAGGCTCAAATAATCAGTCTTAGTCTTTGGGTGTTATTGAAGAACTCTGAAAGACAAAGACAATGGAAAATTCACACATGGCTGAATAATTGTTTGTATACCTACACGTACCTATATGTACATTGTTTACTTCGCTTACTTTCAGGGCACCTTTGAGAACAGTTGTAAACAGACTCTTTCAAGGTAAATTTAAACTAAATTCCGATATCGTGTGGTGTCCGATCTGATGTAACTTTGAAGCGCCTAATTATAGCCCTATTTGTATTGTTCACGAGTCTTGGAAATAAACCGATGATTAAGCTAAGAAACCTTCCCGGGGATCTATTTTTAAACACTTTGTGTACAGAATCGTATTTGTAAGAAAGCTTTACTAGTTCTATCATTTAATTGTATAGTCGTGTTGGCAATATATTGCAATGGAAATATTACAAATAGGAACCCCGACTGTATCATGGAGACTTTTCAGAACTAGACTAGTGTAATTTATCTCACCACGAACTTTTCGGTAAAGGGAGTGTTCATGGGAAGTAATATCTGAACACGGTTTAGATAAAAATCAAAGATGTAAGTCTAGTCGTGCTTGAAAAACCGAGATGGGCTATCAGTCACCTTAGCACGTACCTCAGGCAAAGTAAGGTAGTCTTTACATCATAGCCTAATCCCTCGCAGAATATTGTTGGAACGCGTGATATTAATAGATACATAGATATAAAAAGCCGTGGTGGTCAAATGGTTCGAGTTGCCTGCGACATAAAAATCGCAAGTTCGAATCACGACTGTACCAAACAATTTTTCTGAACTTAAGTACAGTGATTAGTCACACCACGAGCTTTACGGTGAAGGAAAGCATCAAGAAGAAACCCGCACACGTTTCAGAAGCAATTAAAAATTGTATGTATAGTCGTGCTTGAGTAACGGCGATGGACTCGCCATCTATCACGTTGGCACCTAAAATATATCTCTGGCGGAAAGTGGGTGAGTGGCTACTGCCAATACAGCTTTGCTTCTCCTTCGGGGACCCTTGTGGGACGGCGTGAGGATAGGTATCTAATTGTATTTTATAATCTTTTGAAATTTTGATAACTTTTAAAACTTAACGGACTGGGAATGGCAATATCTACTTTAAGGGTTACTGTTTAAAGTATACGTACGTTTTATCTTCACGGCTGCCAAGGTTACCATGAGGGTCGGCGTAATGTCACCTTCTTATCGTGAGGTTCTTTTTAAACGTGATAGCTGATATATCGATTTCTTTGAGGCGCGTAGGATATTTGAATGTATATAGCGATCTACACTAATCGTACTAAATATTATAAATGATTAGTCACACCACGAGCTTTACGGTGAAGGAAAACATCGAGAGGAAACCCGCATACGCCTGATAAGAAATTCAAAGGCGGTTATATATTCGTGCTTGAGTAAAAGTTACATTTGTTTATGTTTGTTTGTTTAGAGAATCCTAAATACTACTTAGTCGATTTTTTAAATTATTTCACTTATGGAAAGCTACATTATTCCGAATCTATATTTTATTTAAAACATACAAATCCATCCAGGGTGGCAATGTTGCTAGTTTTCCGGGGACATAGCCGCGTGATATCTATTTGGCATACATATTTTATTTGTACGTAGCTAGTTTTGCGCTCGTTTTACTTACCTATTTGTGTGTGTAGTGAATTATAAGTATGTTTAATCGAATTTAACGCGGGTGAAACCACAGGGCATGACTAGTCGATTATGGCATCAGTATGCACGGTATTAATAAAGCATTTGTTATCACAGCGAAGTCTAGAGAGAACTGGCGCTCTATACTCTCTGCCTACCCCGTTAGGGACTCGGCGTGATGATATGTATGTAAGTATTTGTTATCACTGTAGCGCGGTGGTTACTACGCGTTGACCAGCCTGGTCGGCTCCATATCTACTGTACTGATACCCCAGTTAAATATCTGATTACGTTGAATTGTATGCACAATATCATCGCTTACAGCTGGAATAGAGTGTAATGGCTACCAAAATATTGGTTGACAAATTAACGACGTAAGATTTTAGTTCGAACAAATTAAAATATCGTTATCGTTAATAGTAATTATTCATAATTATGACGTTAATAATAATATACATGTCCATGTCATCACGCCGAGTCGGGGTAGACAGGGTAGAGCGCCAGTTCTAACTAGACTTAAATAATAATCCTGAATGAATCTGAAACCTGCATATGTCTGAGAAGCAATTCAAAGGCCTATGTATAGTCGTGCTTGAGCGATGGACTCACCATCTGTCACGTTGGCACCTAAAATCTATTTCTAGCGGAAAGTGGGTGTGTGGGTACTACCTCTACACACTACACAATGGAGAGAACCAGAGATCTTCTCCCTCTGCCTACCCCGTAAGGGATTCGCCGTGACTATAAGTGTATAGTATAAGTATATGGATGCTAATACTATATTTGGCTACAAACAGAGCCTTAGAAACTCATGATAATAGTAGTTGTGTGCAATGCGATCAGATTGGAATTTTGGAGTAATCTCCAAAGAGACCGCAGGTGAACTTCTCTTTGCAAAGAACTACTGTGAAAATTTACGTTATAGATGTAAAAAATTATATCGTTGTCTAATCGTCACTGAAATTATTCTTTTTATCTGAAATCTTTTGGCCCAAATTCATTCATCCATTTTGTCTATTATGTTTGGAGTTCTGCGAGCAGACTGTATTTACCTTTTCTAGTTAATGTAAAGGACTTGTAGGCGTGCTTATAATAATAATTTATTAGAGGACTTGAATACAGCCGGAGCTTAACAAGAGAAATATTACAACTTAGACTAATGGACAAATGGTAAAGACATAAAGAGTACGTATAAAAATAATACATAAATTATTTGCCACAAAATCTGGCTTGGATTGTTCAGGGCTTCCATTACGATAAGCTTAAACAAAAGAGACTAGAGTCACATATGTATCCATTTTGGTCCGCTGAGAATCTAACGGACTGGCCTTTTCATGGGTTTCATATTCCGAATCCACACTAAAAAACTTTGGCGAGTGGCTATATAACGGTCGTTCACCTCGCGGCCATAGAGCCTCTAGATTTCTATGATTCATGTAACGGGAAAGTTTTGTCTATAATGGGAGCAGCTCTTGATTCAAAGTTCACGTTTGCCGAATTAATAGAGACGTTTCAGATTTTGAATTACATACGAGTTACATAGCAATATACCTACAAAAATAGTTCAGTTTGATTGTCTACTTATGGGTCTTAGTTTTTGCCGTGATAATTCAACTATATTGTCTATGTCATATGAGCATATAAAAATATCTGTATGTCTAGAGGACCAGTGCTCTACTCTCTCTGTATACCGCGCGAGGGACTCAGTGTAATGATGATGGTGATGATATACATCCATTCTTCAACATTCTTGAATTATGATTCAAATAGCAATTAAGCAATGTATCTAATGAAGTATCTAACGATACAATGGACCCCACAGAACGTGACGCGCAGACGTGTAAAACCAAGAAGACCAAGATGGGACGAACTGGACATGCACCTGAGCAATTGGTCGAAAGTAGCGTCTGATAGCGGGGTGTGGAAAGACAGGAGGGAGGCCTTGGCCCAGCAGTGGGACATATATGGCTAAAATAAATAAAAATTAGTCTAATGAAGTCTTCTTCTGAGTCTGAATCCTTCAACTGAAGTTTGTAGAAGTGGGCATAGTTGCTCAAAAATTATACAGAGTGTAAGATATGCATTAGGTTATTCCTATAGGGGAGATCAAAATCTGTAATGTAAAGTTTTAGGTGTCTTCATGGGAACAATTCAAGATCCTCCAAAATGTTTTTCTTTTGAGCCTGGAGACAAGATTATGTCACAATTTCGGAGAACTGAATCACTTCCAGGGTAATATATTCTAAGCACAAATTCAAATATGGTAGTGACAAAATGAGTTAATGGCCCATATACACCCACGTTAAATCGAAATATCCAATTGGGGAATTGCATCAGGATCGGGCTGTTTATTTTGGTCGCATGACTCGGAGAGCATGACGAGGCATATGAGATCACCAGCATCGTTACTGAACAAGTGGGAAGCCGCGTTTAATCGACACAAAAAATAACAGAAGATACCGCTTGGTCGGTCGGTGGCGAAGGTCATTTGGTATGGATGGGATAATTGACCCTTAAATGGTAGGCTTTATTCCAAAGATCTAAAGCTAAATGTGTGAATTACCTATATCGCTGAATTTGATGAAAAGTGCCTTCCGCCATTATCAAACTAGTTGGGTAGGAAGTGCTAGAGAGCAAATTTTAGAGTGATAGAAAGAGGACAGTAAAGTTTGGATATACATAATTCTTATGTATATATACCTTTTCCTAAAGGGTAGGCAGAGGTGTGTAGTACCACATTAATTCATCGTCGAAAGTATATTTAGCTAAAGACAATATAAAAGTTTATCTATCTGTACTAATATTATAAAGAGGAAAGTTTTGTATGTAAGTATGTTTGTAACGAATTGGCTCAAAAAGTACTAAACCGATTTTAAAAATTCTTTCACCAGTTGAATGCTACATTATCACTGATTAATATAGGTATTTTTTATTGCAAGAAAAAATAATTTTTATGCCAAAATGTTTAAATAATAAATGTCCACCCGTGCGGCTTCGGACGGGCCGCTAGTGATATATAATCATGCTGAACCCCTCAAGGGGCAGGCAGAGAGAGTAGAGCACTAACCTTATCTATACTTACAGACCTATTTTGCTTCAGACCCATACATAAGTTCGTTCATCACGTGCTCGTTACAAGTACTCTAGGTTAACAAATCGCACCATGCTTCGTTCCCAGTTTGAACATCTGCCCGAACACGCCTCTGAGCAAATATGAATTTCAATAAGCATAATTTTTAAAACTTATTGCTCCAGACTGTGGTCCCCCGTAGATTATAAAAACAGTCAACCACTCTCGCGTAATTACTTTTCAGAAATATATTGTTTATGGGCAGTATGTTACAAGTCGAATCGGTAATGTGTTTTATTTTTATCTTGTCTCTGGAGCTTAGTTTGGATATCTTACCATAAGGTTTTGCATATTAAATAAAATCAATTTGAAGTCTAAATTTATACCAGCCAATAGAGTAATACATCCACGGGGTAGGCAAAAAGTTTAGAGCGCCATTATTATTATTCGTATATGTTCCCCTTTTTCGTTTGTACTCTTGACGTTTTTGATCTAATTAGTTGGAATACGGTCCTCCTCTGCATTATTTCCAGGCATTATCTCATTGTATATAATATCGTCATCAATCTATTAATGTTAAGTCCTTCCAACCATCTTTTAATACCAAAAAGATTTTTTCTCTCGAGGTACTCGCCGGGCCATCAGCATGTCGAAACTTGTTTCACACACGTGCAATTAGAGGGGTCACAACTTTTGTGATATAAATAAAATTTTTCACTATTATTCTCCTCCCTAATATGGGGCCCGTACCAAATTGTGTATTAATATATGCAATCCAGTTTCTATTCATATGTAATGCAATGTTTTTGTAAAGAGCTATTTGGGCACAAGAACTGGGTCGCAGATGTTGGTTGGATTGAGAAATTTGAATAATAACGTCGTGCGAACTCTTTAAAAAAACTGTCGTGATCCATTTTGTACTTCGACATGCTTAGTATAATATACTTGTATTATATATTTTTTTATCTCTGCACTGAATAGCATTTGGTATGATGAAGCTATTTAAACCTGTTATTTAGATCTACACGTTATTGTAAGAGTATAGTACAAGATTACTGCCAAATACAGTTGAAAATTTATGAGAAGAGATAATAAGCTACATTATACAACATGACAGCTTATCTGGAGGTCGAAGACATTGCACTGGACAGAGGCTAATGGAAGAATTTGCATCAGAAGACGCCGACAAGAGCCATCCGAGTCCTTCGCCGTTACTCAAGCACGACTATACCTACGCCTTTTAATTTCTTCTCAACCGTATGCAGGTTTCCTCTCGTGGTTTTCCTTCACCGTAAAGCTCGTGGTGCTCAGAAAAACTTATCGGTACAGTAGGGATTCGAATATGCAAGCTTTGTGTTGCAGGCAACTAATCGAACCACTCGGTCACCACAGCTCTTCAAATTCCTTAACACATATAACAATAATTATGTCAGCGGTTCCCGAGTCAATGCGCATGCACAGGCGTCACGATCTAACTATATTGTCACTCATTATATGCTATTGTTTGAAATGCGTGACTAAGGCGGTAACCAAATAAAATATTAATTAGTTATTATCGGTACCAATACGGCTACTTCTCATGTTGAGCAGTATTTCCTATATGAACTTTATGTAAAAATGTATGAGAACCGACGTCTATTTTTCAATTATGTATGTATATGCCTCCAATTCTAAGACTTAAGAATTTAAGGTAGCATCGACCGCGCCACTGCAGTAACATAGATGGAGGTCGAGTGTCATTTGCGGATGATTTATGTCCAAATTGATGGAATGTGTACAAGCTAGTTGGTACAGCGGCAATGTACCGATAGAGCGGCTGGTCCCATTCCAAGGCGGGGTAACGGTACCAACCGCGCACTCGCGAATTACCTACGAAACAATATATAATTGATCCTAATATGTGAAGCATGAGGCCCGTAAAGTAATCTACTACCTTGCCGGGAAGTACATGAAGTCCTTAAAGTTAATTGAGATTTTATTTTATCTTTGACCAGTAGAAGTTAGTGGAATTTTATTGAAAAAGATGGTGTCTCCTTAAGTGGTGTGTGCGAATCACGAGACCGCAGCATTCCCAGTGGTCGAGCACAGCACTTGTGGCGATCGACGACAGACCGTTTAAGGCGAGGACGATCGCGGAGGAATGTGGCCCGCACTTTGGCTGGTCGTGGCGCGTGCGATGAGTGCCGGCCGCAGCGGGGGCGACGATCCTGCAGTAAGATGCCGTCGTTCATCTGGATGGACGAAGATGAAGTTATTACTCTCCTTATTATTAATTAATAAGCCGTGGTAGCCGAGTGGTTCGAGCAGTTGCCTGCGACGAAAAGGTCGCAAGTTCGAATCCCGACTGTACCAATGAGTTTTTCTGAACTTAAGTACAGTTATTAGTCACACCACCAGCTTTACGGTGAAGGAAAACATCGAGAGGAAACCTGCATACGTCTGAGAAGAAATTCAAAAGCGTATGAATAGTCGTGCTTGAGTAACGGCGATGGACTCGCCATCTGTCACGTTGGCACCTAATATACCTCTGGCGGAAAGTGGGTATTACCTATACACCTCTGCCTACCCCTTCGGGGACCCTTGTGGGAAGGCGTGAGGATACTCTCCTTATTATTATTACCGTGGCATTTAACTGCTAGCATTCCAGTAGAAACCAGTAACATTAGATAGGTACGTTTTGTCGACTCATGATGTGCGTGGTTTCTACTCAATCTGGGCCCTAGGCTGTTATTAATACCACTGGGGTGGCAAACAAGCACACAGCCCACCAGATGGGAAGCGGTAACCGCCGTCTATGAATGGTGGTATCACCAGGAGTCACACGCGTGATGCCGACCCTGCAATAATCTTTTTACACCTACTTTTTGCATTGAATTAATAGAAGATTTCTCTTCACTTTATATTCAGGATGACAATTGTATTTTTTGACGTAATCATTAACAGTCTCGGGCCGGTTTCTAGTCACTTGTACCAAGAGGCAGAATGAGTCGACCACGCCACGAGCGCATCCGTGCCAACTACATACTTAGATGACACTCAAACCTACTTGCTTTTAAACACTTACGAAATACTTATGTTGCTTCCATACATGGCAATAAACCAAACGGATTGCCACGAAATACAAACATTGCCTGTTCCAAGCAAAATTGTGGAGATCATAAACAACTGTGTGTCCCTTCTCATGAAACAAATATGTTCTTTGTAGTATACTAGTAACCGTATGCAGAGAAAATTTTAAACGATCGCGGCGACACCTATCGCTTACAATCGTGAAATTAAGCCGTTCTTGAACACATCTGAACACACTCTTAACATTCCATCAAAAGCGATTCAGACATTTAGGAGGACCTCAGTTTTAGAAACATTTCGTGCCAATAGTTAGCAAATTATGAGCATATTGTTTCAGTAGTAGCAAGATGCATGTAGGAAGCTGTATGTACTGCGCCTTGTACGGGACTATACACAAAGGTGCCGACGATCGACCATTTATGAGCCGACAGTCTCAGGCTTGGCAAACCCACACTGTGCCCACACTGTCACCGTCGCTTTAGATAACGGTGTTGCTTTACCATCAAAGCCAGAACTACATCGTAAGCAATGATGATTTTTTCTGATATTATGTACGCCAACGCAACTGAGGATTATTTCAATTGAGGAGTAGGACTTATGGTCTTCACGCGTTCCCTAGATGACGTATGACTGTGGATAATATACACACACCCACTTTCAACGTGACAGATGGCGTGTCTATCGCCATTACTCAAGCACGACTTTACATACGCCTTTGAATTTCTTCGCAGGTTTCCTTTCGATTTTCTCCTTCACCATAATGCTCGTGATAAGACTAATAACTGCAGGTTGTTATGTTCAGAAATTTTTATTGGAAAAGTCGGGATTCGTTCTTGCAATCTTTGTGTGGCAGGCTTTTACTCAGACTACTACTCGAACCATTCGGCCAGCACGGCTTTTGAACAATAATAAAAATATGATTAATAATTGAACCGTCGTGTAAATCTGGTCTCATTAATCTGCCTCAAACAGCCTCTCGTTTGCGGTTAGCATCTGCCATGTGCCATAAAACAAACTTCACATACATTCTCTACATTATAAACATGCAACGTTGATGTTTACACATTGTGTTAAATAGTAACGGCTTCGAATAGAGCGGTGCGTGCTCAAATGCGGCCAATCAATTTGGAAAATATTTAGAGTTATCAAATATAGTTATTAAACTGAGTGCATATACCTCTTTGCAATCGATGGCAAATCCCAAATAGAATCCGGCTCAGACTCATATGTAATATTTTTTTCACACCCCTGGGGCAAAGGTAAAGGTAACTACAGGGGTTGCCAGATATATATTTAGGTGCCAGTGCTACCGTATATTACCTAAGTACGCTAATACTTCAGGAATTAATCCTGCATTTTTTTTAATAAAGAATGAAAAGAGTTTCTTTTAATTTAATAATTATGTTAAATATAAGGGTTCCTGAAGGAGAACGCAGAGGTGTATAGGTAGTACCCACGCACCCTTTTAATTTCAAATATGAATATTTAACTAATTAATTAAACATATACGATTCTTCACTTCTCTTAAAAGTGCCGCACACATTTTCGGGCAATCGCGTCAATCACGTTTATAGACCTCGTGAGTTAAACATAAACGGGAAGAAGGTTATTAACGCAAAGAATAGGTATGTATTATTTCGCTCAAAAAAACAGAAATTAAATTTTTACGCAGGCAAAGCCGAGCCGACACAGTTAGTACCAAAACCGATGTTAACAACCTCGAATCTTAAGCTCATAACCCACATCCACACCATGCCCGCTGATGTCATGTGACCTGCGAAGCATGGTTGACGTCATCTACTGTCAGAGTTGACATCTTGTAAGTTTCGTACACATATGGCCACTGCATGCATGGAGAGAGTCACACGCAGCGATCCATATTGAATAAGACTGCACTTGTTTCTTGTGAAGTACAGTATATGCGCAGATGACAACAATTTATTTCCCGTCTCAATGACTGGGGTTTGTGACTCGGCGACGCTGTGTGCACTTATTCATCTTTGTTTGTTAATGTCATCTCGAGAATGGAGCTTTGTGCAAATTGCAAGTAGTTTTCCTTTTAATTTTTTTAAACTGGATTCGGCGACACGATGCTATTATTACAATATATTTCATTTAAATATTGTTAAATGATTGCAACTCCTGTTAGGTCTCGCCATGTGACAGAAATGATTTCAGATGAATGGCAAATCGTCCCTGAAATAAGAATCTGTCACGTGGACAATTCAATATAATTATCTGTGGTGAAACCCCTCTTTAGCCTTTCGGCGACCCTTGAGAGATGGCGTGAAATAAAAAAACACGGTAAATTAATTATTGTTACAATATTGAAGGAACAATTCGCAAGTAGTAAGTGTACGTACGATAAGGCAGCTAGAACAATAGGCGCGCAGTGTTATCAACGCACTTTTGCAATGTGAAATGTCTGAGCGAACGTTGACCGCTGAGTAACACATACTGCGATAACCCTGCTTTGTCTGCGATGCTTTATTTCTGCTCTCCCTGGTGGTAAACACTTGTGCGTCATCCACAGTGGTCCGCGATCTACAAATAAATAGTTCCAACATATGGCCTCAGCTCGCACGTTATTATAATCGAGCGAAAAAATACCCGTTCCCCGAGTGTAATTCCGCTCTTATTAATCCTATACTCAGTATGCATGTATTGTTACGAGAGTTATCTATACTTATAAAAAAAATTAAGTTTGTTTAGTGTCTGTATATAATAATAAAAATAACAGTTTTTTTAATTGCATATGAAAGTAGGTAATATGCGGTACCGAAATTTATATATTTTTTGTTTAAGTCTGTATGTCTGTCTACCTGTGTGTGTATATGTTGGTTCCGGCTATCAAAACGGTTGGACAGATTTGGACAGGACGTTCACTGGTAGATAGTTCATATTATGAGGAGTAACTTAGGCTACCTTTATTATTCATATATTGTATGAGCGCGAGTGAAACCGCGGGTCTCAGCTAGTTTATAAAAATACCTTTTGGTGATCTCACCGAAAGATATATAAGTATTTTTATAAATATAATAAGATATTGTCACTGTTTTATATCAATAAGGTGAAAAATTTATATAATCAAATCTTTCTGCGATAGGATCGCCCGTTCTAACCTAACCTAACTATCTCCAGCGAAAAGTGAGCGTTATTACACAATATGCCTAACCATTCTTGCGGGAAGAGGTGTTGATATACAAAGTCCTATTATAACTATGTATTTATTAGGTAATGTATCTATTTAAAAGATTCGACTCGAGGTAAGATATATTACATCCATAATTGGTTGAAAATATCTTAAGAATTCCATTCAACGAGCGATTCACACAAGGTGGCTAATTCATGATAACACCTTCCATGTTTTCTCCACACGCTTACTAAATAGGGGGACACTGAAGCATTCTCTTGCACCTGGTTACCGGAAACAATTAACGTACGTTTCATAAAGTTCAGTAAACAGCTGCTTACTGCAAGTATGATATATATTGCCAGGATAAATAGCCAACTCATCATTCTGTCAGAGTCGCCTCGTTAGTATCCAGGAAAATGGATCTCTTTAGCTAGCTTTGTTTTATTGAGACAATGAGTGGAGCGAGGATCGTGACTGTGGCGCCGCAGTGACATGCAGTGTGTCAAAGCAGAAAGCATTATGGATCAGCTCAAGCCATGTAATGTAAACACTGGAAGGACGGCAAGTCATTTGCAAAACAAAGAGCGCAGAACGCGGCCGAAATAAAAATATTTACGCAGCCCCTGACTCAGGCTCAGCTTTGTTTGTTTGGAGTAATAACCTTTTTACAAGAAAATAAATTACTGTCAAATCGCAAGACACCACTTGGCATAATTGTAATTTTCTGGAAAGCAAGCATTTGCTCTCTAAGCCTGTGTTTATTTACATAATTAACATGTTTAAATGAGTCAACTAACGGTTGCCCTCTCGCCCTTCCTCCCTCCTTATATCGTATATATAGTAAGTAATATAATGTATTATTTATGTATTGATATGTTACGATAGCTTAATAATAAATTCTTGTTATTGAGATTTTAAATGCTATCTTAGCTTGATTCGCTGCATATTTCGAACTGACAAAATGTTGTAGACAATTTTACACAAATTAAATTCAATTGGTTGATATATTTTTTATCCAATATCATAATCGTCAAATGAACAATGTATATATTTATCTAATGCTTTCAATGAAATACCTAGTCTTGCATGGACAATATACACTTCTCGTCAGAAAAATATCATATTATTCACTATTGAACGCATTTGACATATATTCCTATATGTATATTTAGGAATATATAATGTAAATTGATTCTTACAAAACATTAACTTGCAAGGTGTTTCGATTTTTTCTGATGAGAAGTATATGTTTATTTAGGTAACACTATGAAGGCATTGCGAAACTGTCAAGTGTCACCGGACGTAATGCATTTAGTTTAATGACTTAACGACAATTTGCATGGAACGGCTAGATATGAGTGAGCCGGCGGCGGAGGACCGCACGCCCTGCGCTCTCGCAGTGCCAGCCCTCAATGGCGTTGGCGAACTGTCTGACTCACTCAATGAACATCATTCTTCATTGAAATAACAAATGAACGTACATAGTTGCTAGCTTGCGATATTCTTTCGTTCTGTATTTAAACTAATTGCCGCTGTAATTTGCTTGCCGCCGAACTCATTCGGAATTGCATTCGATTCTAATTCCTAACAATCTTTATTCGAAGACACAAAGCTAGATATTCTAGTTTCCTTTTATGATTAGGGTCTATTTGAGATCATTGAGGAATGTCGTTGTGCGATATTTAATTTGCTTGCATGTATTATATATTTTTGCGGTAACGACAATTCTGGGAACTTTCAACCGTTCTGAAGACGATCAGTGATACATTTAGATAAGTCGAGATAGATGATAACCGATAAATATGAAGGTAATCTCAGACAGTGAGTGGCACACCTTAGAGATTGCATTATCGACGGCAGCCGACTTGCAGAACCCATACTCGTCACCGGCTATTTATAAACAGACAAGTTTACCACATACATTGATGACAACATTTAAGGCTAGATCTTTTGCTTGTTTATAAGTGACTAGTTTGAGCCCGGCATTCCTGACAATGACACGCAAATTTTATTGCAATTAGTGTTCTGCAGCGCCATCTAGCGATTTTTTTTGACCAGGAATCTTCGAGAGCGTATGCAGAACAAGTTATCAAAGTTTCGTCATGATTAAATAAATAGTTTAGGAGTACGTAGAGAACAGACATAGGTACATTGTTTATGCGACTAATGTCAATTAGTTGACCAATATTGGACATAGTTTAAGTTTCACAAGCGATGTCTGCCTCGTTGTAATATGTTTCCGTATAAGTATTGATGATAAGATTATGCACTCGACTGTCGTTAAATTCCACGTAAACACTTCTGGAAAAAGGTCAAGCAGAGATTGATATTAAAAATGAGGCTATCTACATGTAAAGCATGACGTCTACATAGGCAACGTTGACAAGATATATGTGTTTGTGAAAATAGTTTTGAGTTCCCTATGCATTTATTACCTAGTAGGACAGCCGTGTAGGGATATTGCTCTTTACTGCGAAGCTTTAGGTCGTAGGTTTGAATGCAATTGATACGATTATTCGTGCCGACTTGGAAATCTTACATATTTAAGACTTGCTGTGCCTTATAGTTTCACCTGCGTAAAATAAGATTTTATTTAAATGAGACACTGACTGAAAACTAAATAATAACATACCTACTTCTCCTCTAAATTTTTCAACCTCATTAGTCAAAATCTACGCCGACGTTGTGTTGTTTTATCACGAAGAGAACGCATGCTGTTGATACGCTATCAATATAGCCATAATATCAAATATTGGCGCCGGCCTCTTGCCAGTTCTGACGTCACACTCTACAGCGGGCTTGCTTTTGAACAATACTCTGATAAGCATACCAACCTAACTAAATATCCTACTAATATTAAATGAAAATTTGTGAGCAAGTTGCTTACTCTTTAATAAGTTTCAGAATAATACTTAGGCTATAGTTTTTAAAGATATTGTATAAATAAAAAAAACCTACATTGAATTAAATGTGAGACAGCTTGTATTTGTAATAGAATGAGTTTGTTGGTTATGTTTCACATCACCCTACTCAACTGCTTATGATGGCGATAGTAATCATCGCTTCATTCAAGTTCATCATCAGTATCCAAAATAAATTCTTAAGGCTCCTATATTTGAAAGAGTTTGGGGTCTATCCTGGATACCCATTATTATATCCTACGCTATTTATTCTGCGTATGGTTGGGATATTCCTCACTTGAGACAAGAAGGGAAGTGGCATTAGCCACCTATTTATTTAAAGTGATTCGCGGTGTAGCTCCGAACTCTGCAATTCTGCAAGAGATAAGGCTTTGCGTCCCGGCCAGGTGCGTGGGCCGAAGGCGGCCCCCACCCCTGCTGCAAGTCCTGCGCGCGCGCACTAAGCTGCTGGAACAAGCGCCGCTGACGAGAGCGCTGCGGGTACTCAACACTGTTGCGGCTCAAACCGATGTCTTCTCATGTTCACTGAACGAATTCACGAAGGCAACTTACAGCATATTTTGTGTGACGGAATAACTTAAGTTTTAGGATTACTTTATTTTATTTTTCTACACTATTGTATGAGGTTAACCTGTAAGGATAGTTGTAAGCATAATAAATAAATAAAAATAAATAAATAAATCTCTTCGCCGGTATCGAGTTCCTACTCTTAACCATCCTATGCTTTATATTAGATAGCTGATGAGGTAGAGTAGAACACCGGTCCTATCTGGATTTACAGACTTCATTTGCTTCATCCAAATTCATCAGTTTCTTCATACATCCTCAGCGATATCGAAGCTTTTATTAATTTTTATGGTAGGTGACCGGTCGTGCTATCAGCTGATAAAACATTTATACGTATAATGAATGATGATTAGTCATTCATTTGTTTTGTAATTTCTCGGAATCATTCTACAACCCTGGCCCATGATGTAATAACTACTTTATACAGTGTAAAGTGTGTTGATGATTTCATATTTTTCTTAGATCACTCCATTTTGTAAATACTGTCATAATGTAATTGTGACCTTCGCTATCGGATATACGTGAAATATACTTGCACCTAATGTTATTTATTATAAGTTAGTTTAAAAAGATGAAAAAAGACTGGTAACTTCCCTTAATTAAGACTATCTTTAGTTAACCTAGGTCTATCTTTGAGTGTTTTCACCTTTAATTGTTTATTTCTTCTTAGACGTATGCAGGTTCTACAATGATTTTCTTCTTCATAAGGTTGCACTTCAGATTAGAAATAGTTTGCACAAACTTGTGCTTTTGAATCTAGGGATTAAATATTTTTGTATTACTATTCCCAGTCCCATGTTGAGTCCCATTTTAAAAGTCACACCGTGTGATACAATCAACGACCAGACCACGCGTATTTAAAATGTTTCGCTGTCGATTTCCTTAGGCTACTAGCGACATCTAGTAAATACTATTTAAAATAATTGGATACCCAACCTTGAAAAACTTTCTGTTTTTCGGATTGACGTTTGTCACGGTTGTCGTGTTGACAGATGAGAGTGAAATAAATACGGTTATTGAAACTATATGAAAGGCTATGAGAATTCTGGAAATTGTATGTTTTTTCGGATACCAAAACATATATTGAATTAATACTTATATAAATAGGTACATACAACGAAGCCGTGATGGCCGAGAGGTTCTAGTAGTTGCCTGCGACGCAAAGGTCGCAAGATCGAATCCCGACTGTACCAATGAGTTTTTCTGAACTTAAGTACAGTGATTAGTCACACCACGAGCTTTACGGTGAAGGAAAACATCGAGAGGAAACCTGCATACGTCTGAGAAGAAATTCAAAGGCGTATGTATAGTCGTGCTGGAGTAATGGCGATGGACTCGCCATCTGTCACATTGGCACCTAATATACCTCTGGCGGAAAGTGGGTGTGTGGGTATTACCTATACACTTCTGCCTACCCCTTCGGGGACCCTTGTGGGAAGGCGTGAGGATATATTATTTATTATACATACAACGAATATACTAAAAGCATCGATAAGGCAATATGTACTTAGTGATAGCAGTAGCGTAATCTCAATGACACAGCTGTGACGCTTATTTTGTACTTAAAGCCAGGCTATAAAAGTTTATGACTATATAAGGTACCTATTTATGTCCATAGCAAAATGCGCTCTTATTATATCTATTACCGTATATCTTCTTTATTTCATTTCTGCAACCGAGATCTTTCTGGAAATAGTAACTTAGATATTTAATATCGAAGACGGTGCCACTTATACACCTCTGCCTACCCCTTCGTGTGTGTAGTACCTAACCCTACTATTGTGGATAGGCTTGAAGATATACTTATAATATTAACTGTGTCGCGATTGCTAATAGAATGTTTTAAATTTTGTTCGATTCAACGTTTTCAAGACGTAGTGGACATAGTCGTGCTCTGGAAAAGGCGATTTTTCCACCTCTGCCTTTGTTATCCTCGTGGAAAAGCGTTAAGATATAAAATTAATATTCTTCAATTCTACTTATTATAGTATCTCGGTCTGGTCTAGTGGTTAAAGCTCCTGACTGCGAAAGTTGAGGTCGCCGGTTAGATTCTCGCTGAGGGCAGATATTTGTGTGATAAACATGAGTATTTTGTGCCTTAGTCTCGGATGTTCTTTGTATTTATGTATATATCTATCTATATAAGTAAATATATCGTTGTCTAGTAACCATAATCCAAGCTTTGCTCAATTTGGGGATATGACAATTTGTGTGGAATGGTCCCAAGGTATTTAAAATTATTATTATTATTGTCTGTTAGCATATACTATGTAAATGTAGTAGAGATATCCTGTGGACTAAATAAACAAGCAGCAATTACATTAATTTATGTTTTCCTACCATTAACAGATAGTTACAGCAAATAGCACGTTTATTTACGAACCGACTCGGCCCGCTAATATGTGAATAGTTTTGTAGAACAAAGTAGGTGTACGACTGGAATTAAACAGGAAACAATTAACTAAAATTAGGACGCCATGTGGAACACCTCCACATTGATAATAAATACTCAGCAGGTGGTTTGATGACTTAAGGCTATGTTGAACACGCATTGATTTCGAGTTGTTGACCTCGTATTTTGTCTGCAAAGAATTTACTTAGAAAATATTTTCACTATTAAATTATTCTATCTAAAGTTTTATCTTCTCTACAGCAGTTTTATTCTCAGTACAAAAGTAGTTGTGTATAATTATAGATAATGTCAAGAAAAGTCTGGAGATTATGAATACCCATACTAATTAAATATGTTACGTGTTATAATTATCTAATAATAATTATCCTACGTAAATATTTATCCTACTCTCTAGTGGGATAAATATATTACGCGTTCTGTGTAAAATATAAATATCCTCACGCCTTCCCACAAGGGTCCCCGAAGGGGTAGGCAGAGTTGTATAGGTGTTCTGTGTCATAAAGTTAATACAGTATGTTTATTTTGGACTTTGGTATTGATAGGCAGAAAGGGTAGATATACCTACTTTCGCTGGAGACATATCGCTTGGGTGCCAATTTTTGTCTAACGATCCGTAAATCATGCAATGTTTATAGTCCAGAAAATAAGATTAGTTAAAATATGATTTAACTCACCTACACGACCACCACGGTTCTTTATTTCTTGGGCCGTCCGGTTGTGTCCACTCGCATATTGTACAATGCCTTTACACCTTCCGACAAGGCTCTAAGCTTCCTCCCGAAGGGGTAGGCAGAGTTCGTAGTGAAACACGTTCTTTCAATGTATGTACCATCAATAGCGAGTCTACGCAATTTCAAAAGCACACTGAATATACGTTATTGAATTTCTTCTCCTCCCTTGAAATCCTCTCGATGTTTTCCTTCACCGAAAAGCTCATGGTGTGATTGATCACTATGCCTACATGCGTTCAGAAAAAACTCATTAGTACACTCGGGATTTGAGCTCGGAACCTTGCGTTGCTGAAGACTACTCGAACCAGATGGCCACCACGGCACTATTATATTATTATGCTCACATACGTGCATGGCCATGCATACTGATATTTGTTCTTAGCCGAGTGTTTCTTTGCGGAATACTTATCTCACGGGGCATCAAATAACGAATATTAATCGACACTTACTAACGCGTTCTAGAGGCCTGGCTTTGCCTTCTTTGTTAGAACCCTGTAAAACCTTAGTAACGTTCTATGCTTTATTTTTTATATTAACTAGTATTATATTAAAGGTAGAGTTTCTTTGTTCCTTCGATCACGCTTATCTCAGTATGAACTCATATTGAGGAACACTACCTATAGGATAACATATAGCGTTCCTAAATATATGACAAATATCGGCACTCCGAGCAACTCCGAGATCGTAACGGGGTAGGCAGAGAGAGTAGACCGCCAGTTCTCTCTAGACTTACATACTTCTTTCGCTTCGTCCACATTCAGCAATGACGGAAAAAATATTATTTTTCATAGTAACTCAGTAAAGATGAACAGTGAATTCAAAGCAACAGGTACCAAGAATAGAAATAAGGTCGTAACCAATTTATGCGTAAAAATATACTCAGTGCAATTAACACGAACAGTTAAACACACGTTTTGTATAGTAATACTCGCTATGTATGTCAAGTAAAGTGGGTTAGGTCTGGTTAACTGACTAATCAAATTGTGGAACAAATCTTATGTTTACCTTTTTCTAATTTTCCTCAAAAAAACCCCTTACATTATATTTGAGGAAATTCATTCCGTGACATGACCGTGTAAATAGTGACGTAACTTTTTAAATACGATACAGATTTTCACAAACGTGTATTTCACAAACTTGGTGTAATATTTTCTCTGAGCTGTACGATAAGATAAGCAAAGCTAGATTTATTTACATACACATATTGTATTACATTAAAATAGTTCATCCCACTGTATCTTAATATCGGTTATAAGGAAACTCGAAGTGGTAGGCAGAAATGCAATCACTCCTATTCGCCAGAGGAAGGTTTAGTCGATGCTTACGTGACAGGTGAAAAATCTTTACGAACTTTAAACTGGACTTATTTTAGAATTTTTTTGAAATTTATTTTCAATTTTTTCCAGGTTTCTCACGGTGATCCTTCACCATAAGGCGTGTGTGATAAACCACTGTATTTAAATTTAGCAAAAGAATCTACTTTAACCTGCAATTTTCTTCGCCAATGACATATGTCGGCCATCACTTTTTATGACATCAGCTCTCAAAGTGGGTAAGAGCAAGAAAATGAAGAGGTCCTCAACTGATAATGCAACACAACTGCGTATTGCCGCGAATCCGCAGTTGAATGCTCATTGTCCTCAGAGAACATTACTTTGTAGGTACTTCAGCACAATGTCAGATTGAGGACACTACACAATGGCAATGTACCCAGCTACTTGCAATGGTAAAGTTTGCTGTATGTACCCACCGTAGAGTGGAGTACATATACATAGTTGAAACTAGTTACGAGGAACAATGAATGACGATAAAAAAAAAAAGCCGTCACGGGACGCCTGGCAGATGTGAAACATCGACATTATTTTGTAAAAGTAATATGCAGAAAAGAACAGATTGTGATAGGAACTAAATATGTCATATTGATAAAATAAAATATTACGATTTTTTTTCTAGATAACGATGACTATTTATTGAATAAACATTTATTTTCATTAAATACAAAAATTTACGAATTTATTCCAAATCGTAACTACTTATTTCGTAACGTCGTCGACTTCGGTCATAGTTATATTCGATGTTTCCTCTGAGGACGGTATTACTGTGACAATTGGTCGATGGTAACTGAAGTATGGCGACGCGTCGCCACGGCATGCGTTGCCACGCCAGAAATCGGTTTTACGTGCGGCTATAGATGTTTCACATCAAAAGATATGTTGATATTTATTGAAACCAAATACCCATTAATGATCGCGTTAACAAACGGAAATCATAATTATATATCTAAATATGTCCCTGAAAGTCAAGGGGTGTTGTTATGCCTTCGTAGACCCTTGTGGGAATGCCTGTTAAATGTATCTGGATGACCGAGCTTAGCTCGGTAAATATAAATAAAATATAATTTATACGAATTACAGACTTATGGAATATGAATAATATTTTTTAATGTTGCCAATATAATAATGAAAAAATATGAACTTGTTATTTAAATAAAAATCACGACTTAATTGGTTAAGAAATTAAAAAGATATGCCAAAATAAAGGATCATCTATCTAAACATATAATAAAAATGTAACGGATTGCTGTCTGTACATGGAAGATATATGAGAAAAAAATATGATTGGGAGCTTTATCAACGCAAACAGCACCCAAAACACAGATTTTTTGAATTTTTGTTTGTACATTTGTGCACGCTAACCTCAGAAACGGCTTATCCGATTTAGATGTGGTTTGTAAAACTGTAACGGATCACTGTCTGTACATGGTAGATGTATGAGAAGAAATATGATTGGGACCTTTATCAACAATTACACACGTTGTGCCATACTCTGCCACAAATCTTGTAAACGTCGTTCCCGTTGTTCGTCATTTTCAGTAGCTACACGTTGTGCTGCACACTGCCGGAAATCTTACAGACGTCGCTCTTTTTGTCCGTTATTTTCAGTAGCTACACATTGTGCTGCTCGCTGCCGCAAATCTTGTAGACGTCATTTCCGTTGTTCGTAATGTTCAGTAGCTACACGTTGTGCTGCTCGCTGCCGCAAATCTTGCAGACATCGCTCCCGTTGTTCGTAATGTTCAGTAGCTATACGTTGTGCTGCTCTCTGACGCAAATCTTGTAGACGTCGTTTCCGTTGTTCGTAATGTTCAGTAGCTACACGTTGTGCTGCTCTCTGCCGCAAATCTTACAGACGTCGCTCTCGTTGTTCGTAATGTTCAGTAGCTACACGTTGTGCTGCTCGCTGCCGCAAATCTTGTAGACGTCGTTCCCGTTGTTCGTAATGTTCAGTAGCTACACGTTGTGCTGCTCTTTGCCGCAAATCTTGTAGAGGTCGTTCCCGTTGTTCGTAATGTTCAGTAGCTACACGTTGTGCTGCTCTTTGCCGCAAATCTTGTAGAGGTCATTCCCGTTGTTCGTAATGTTCAGTAGCTACACGTTGTGCTGCTTGCTGCCGCAAATCTTGTAGACGTCGTTCCCGTTGTTCGTAATGTTCAGTAGCTACACGTTGTGCTGCTCTCTGCCGCAAATCTTGTAGACGTCGTTCCCGTTGTTCGTAATGTTCAGTAGCTACACGCGGTGCTGCTCTCTGCCGCAAATCTTGTAGACGTCGTTCCCGTTGTTCGTAATGTTCAGTAGCTACACGTTGTGCTGCTTGCTGCCGCAAATCTTGTAGACGTCGTTCCCGTTGTTCGTAATGTTCAGTAGGTACACGTTGTGCTGCTCGCTGCCGCAAATCTTGTAGACGTCGTTCCCGTTGTTCTTCATTTTCAGTAGCTACACGTTGTGCTGCACACTGCCGGAAATCTTACAGACGTCGCTCTCGTTGTTCGTAATGTTCAGAAGCTACACGTTGTGCTGCACACTGCCGGAAATCTTACAGACGTCGCTCTCGTTGTTCGTAATGTTCAGTAGCTACACGTTGTGCTGCTCTCTGCCGCAAATCTTACAGACGTCGCTCTCGTTGTTCGTAATGTTCAGTAGCTACACGTTGTGCTGCACGCTGCCGGAAATCTTACAGACGTCGCTCTCGTTGTTCGTTAATGTTCAGTAGCTACACGTTGTGCTGCACCCTGCCGGAAATCTTACAGACGTCACTCTCGTTGTTCGTAATGTTCAGTAGCTATACGTTGTGCTGCTCTCTGACGCAAATCTTGTAGACGTCGTTCCCGTTGTTCGTAATGTTCAGTAGCTACACGTTGTGCTGCTCTCTGCCACAAATCTTACAGACGTCGCTCTCCTTGTTCGTAATGTTCAGTAGCTACACGTTGTGCTGCTCCCTGCCGCAAATCTTGTAGACGTCGTTCCCGTTGTTCGTAATGTTCAGTAGCTACACGTGGTGCTGCTCTCTGCCGCAAATCTTGTAGACGTCGTTCCCGTTGTTCGTAATGTTCAGTAGCTACACGTTGTGCTGCTTGCTGCCGCAAATCTTGTAGACGTCGTTCCCGTTGTTCGTCATTTTCAGTAGCTACACGTTGTGCTGCTTGCTGCCGCAAATCTTGTAGACGTCGTTCCCGTTGTTCGTAATGTTCAGTAGGTACACGTTCTGCTGCTCGCTGCCGCAAATCTTGTAGACGTCGTTCCCGTTGTTCGTCATTTTCAGTAGCTACACGTTGTGCTGCACACTGCCGGAAATCTTACAGACGTCGCTCTCGTTGTTCGTAATGTTCAGTAGCTACACGTTGTGCTGCTCTCTGCCGCAAATCTTACAGACGTCGCTCTCGTTGTTCGTAATGTTCAGTAGCTACACGTTGTGCTGCACGCTGGCGGAAATCTTACAGACGTCGCTCTCGTTGTTCGTTAATGTTCAGTAGCTACACGTTGTGCTGCACCCTGCCGGAAATCTTACAGACGTCACTCTCGTTGTTCGTAATGTTCAGTAGCTATACGTTGTGCTGCTCTCTGACGCAAATCTTGTAGACGTCGTTCCCGTTGTTCGTAATGTTCAGTAGCTACACGTTGTGCTGCTCTCTGCCGCAAATCTTACAGACGTCGCTCTCGTTGTTCCTAATGTTCAGTAGCTACACGTTGTGCTGCTCGCTGCCGCAAATCTTGTAGACGTCGTTCCCGTTGTTCGTAATGTTCAGTAGCTACACGTGGTGCTGCTCTCTGCCGCAAATCTTGTAGACGTCGTTCCCGTTGTTCGTAATGTTCAGTAGCTACACGTTGTGCTGCTTGCTGCCGCAAATCTTGTAGACGTCGTTCCCGTTGTTCGTAATGTTCAGTAGCTACACGTTGTGCTGCTTTTTGCCGCAAATCTTGTAGAGGTCGTTCCCGTTGTTCGTAATGTTCAGTAGCTACACGTTATGCTGTTCGCTGCCGCAAATCTTGTGGACGTCGTTCCCGCTGTTGGTCATATTCAGTGAAACATCTAAATCATTAGACCTTTCTGCTCGTATAATGTTAGTCAAGTTTTGCAAGACTTTAGCACTACGTGTGGGACGAGCGGAAAGCTGATTATTTTCATTGATTTGTTGAAATGAGTCCTGTTTGTCGATCACTATTTTCTTGAAGGTTTAGGCATTTTGTCATGTAAGTAAACAATTGATTTTATATAATTTAATACGTCTACGAAAACGTCAAACCAAAAACTCATTGGCTTAAAGTTTGTTGCTTAGCAACGCTTTATTGTTGCTGTGTCGGTAAAGCAGTAGCGAATTTCAAATTCTAATGAAATTGTAGGAGATTTTCATTGCCTAAAAACACGGATAAAACTACTTTTTTTTAAAATGAAACCTAGCTAGATCAATTTATTGCCCCCGAAATCCCCCCCGTACCAAATTTCATGAAAATCGTTGGAGCCGTTTCCGAGATTCAGATTATATATATATATATATATATATATATATATATATATATATATACAAGAATTGCTCGTTTAAAGGTATTAGATTCATAAGATATTAATACAAAAATTACAAAAACATCGTGTTTTAGTTTAACAGCGAATTCACTATGAATCTACACTATTCTCGAATCCAATTGAATGGATTCGAGAATGTTTTAGATTCACAATTGGACCCGATAGGTGGCGCTGCGATCTTGTTTTAGGAACTTAGGTGAAAGGATCACCTTTCACCTAAGCTGGTAGGATATCTAGTAACTTATAAAACAATTCTTGCGCTTCAACAAATACTTAACCAACGTTTTGCGGTGCTAAAGCAAATCGAGATAGGGCTTGTCTCAGCAGTGGGTTCAAAGAAGCCGTGAAAGATAATGATAAAAGACAAGTCCTACTTCTGTTGTTTTAATGGTCTGTGTATGTATGTAGAGCAATTGATTGACATAGTTATTCATCGTTTTTGTTGTTGTTTTCCGAACATAATAATCAATATTTGGAATTGTCACATAACAAACAATGAGTGGGTGTGTGGGTATTACCTATACACCTCTGCCTACCCCTTCGGGGACCCTTGTGGGAAGGCGTGAGGATATATATATTAATAACTTATATTTAGATTACACAAACGGATGAAAGAGTACTTTAGTTATTGGTAAACAAGGATAAATAATACGACTAAATCTATTTTGTACGAGCTGCAATACTTTTTACAATGGTGCAATATAATTTTAATTCTATGTAAAAAGTCAAATGTTTTCAGTATTTAGTCGTGGCGAAAAATGTCGAATCCATCGTCGCTTCTTAAGCACAACTATAAGTACATACGACTTTCAATTTCTTCTCTAACTCATGCAGGTTTTCTCGATGTTTTCCTTCACCAATAAAGCACATCAATCATCATGAATTACAATAAATAATTTCAGATAAAACTAATTGGTATATTTGCGATTCGAACTTACTATCTTTCCGTTGCATCGCTCCGATATAATGGACATCGAAATTGATTACATACCTTATCCAATTATCAATATACATTATCAAGGTCTATAATTCAATAATATATCTAATTATTTACCCAAAATATATTATTTCCTATAATTCAAATTGGGTTAATCCTGCTGTTCTTAGTGCAGCATTTAGATACGTTTACCTAACTCCTAATCCTAAAATTACTGCTATCTATAGATATATAGCAGTAATTTTAGGATATAATTAGCTTAAATTATATCCTAAAATTACTGATATAAATAGAGAGTTATAGGTAAATGTTGCACTAAGAACAGTAGGATTAACTCAATTTGAATTATAGTTGGCGTATTAAATCATATATATTTAGTCCTGTTTTCTTGAAGAAACAGTTTTAACTGGACAGAGGTCTCGACCTAGCCTTGCTCTAAAGCAATAGACGTATGGGCCTTGGAGATACTAAGTGCCGCCAAGTTGTCGATTCTAAATTGGTCTAAACTAGGTGCGCAGCGGATGACATTCTAGGTAGATAAGAGGTCACGATAATATAACGAGATTTTAGGGTTCCTTGCGAAGATTTATTTTATTTATGTTTTTTTTATACTTTAAAGGTGGCGATAAATAATACTGTAGCGTAAGCAATTCCTGAAATACGATGCAGTGCTGGCAATATAAGGGATGAACTAATCCCGCTTCTGCGCACCCATTCCATATTTAATAATAATAATAATAATAATAATAATAATTTATTTTTCACCAAATGGGTTACATAGGTATGCTTAAATAGTGAATTATTTGTAAAAGTAAATGATTTTTACAGGGATAGGTGGTGCATTTGCAACTGCTCACATTGCTAGGCTGCAGGACAGCCTGTATTAATGATGAGCAGGCCCATGCCTCTGGGAATTAACATAAGATGTTGTGACAATCAAAATCTGGTTAAACATTAGAAGCGTACGTTATAGATTTGCGTAGATAAGCGTACGTTATATTTAATTGGGATCTGGGAATCTTACCGCAGGAACACAGTGCTTAGTTCCTGCAAGGTGGAGGTAAGTAGGTACTGCTACCAGTGGAGCAAGTCCAGCTTTGAATTCAGAGCTAAAGCACCCGTTGTGCCCGATCTCTCTTCGTGTCACCAAAAAGCGAGTAAGCTCGATCAGGTAAAGATATCAATAGTTAATTTACATTCATTAAATTATAGTATAATAAATATTTTGCAAGCCGGTAAAGCATAATTTTCGACAAAGGCAGATTTTGAAAGCTTATAAAAACGCCTGAGATGACTTATATTTCGTTACCTAAGTAGGTAATCTAGGTAGGTAGGTAGGCCTACTTAGGTAATAGGTAAAGGAGGTTTCTTCATAATTACTAAATTATGTGTGCTCAACAGAGCTAAGCAGTACTTCACATTGGAACAAAGGCTGCAAATTTATAAGTCGCAAGCTCGACCTCATATGGAGTACCTACTGCTGCCACCTGTGGGCTGGAGCCCTTGGATACCAGATAGGGCATTTTGATGCGGTTCACAAATCTCACAAGAAGAATGTTTTCTTGTGAGATTTAGGAGGCACTATATTCCTAAAGAACGCTACACGTGGCTATGCATCCCTATACATATTACTGCCATCATACAAACGTAACACTCTTCACGGCTTTGCAATAATTCAGAAGTATAGAGCTGTTTTCCTTTTTAGCGTAAAGTTCGTGCAAGTCACCATAATTCTTCGTTACATAGCACCGGAGTGAATCTGCAATCTTGATTCTCTAGATGACTACTCAATCCAATCGGTTATGCCACGGCATCAGATATCATTTACATACATACATACATATCCCGCGGAGTGTCTAACGAGGTAAGCGTAGAATGATCCCGTCTTTGAGCGTCCGATCAATTTGTCTTCCTCTGCCTTTTCCTTTCTTTACTTTTAATGTTTAATGTTTAATGTTGAATTCAAATATTCAGTATAATTATAAAAGGCATTAAATTTAATAGTTATGTATATTGATAGTTCCAGTAATTTAATATGCGTTAGATATCCGTGACACAGAAAATAACTGGTCTAACATACGGTTGATAATATTATGTACTTAGCAATGTTGACCTAACTATCTGGGGTACATATGGCTTATTATCAAGGAATGTACACTCACCAACGAGCACGAAATATATTCCACTATAGTACCTACCGAAGTAGAATGTAATGAAAATGGTTTTGAGATCAACGTATGCCCTTAGAGGTAAGAGAGAGAAAGGCGCCCTTGGACCGCTAATCGTCAACGGTCAGCGGAAAAAAATATTCACTAATATTATTATTAATATACTATATAATTTGTAATACTTTGTAAATTAACATACTTTCATTTTGTAAAAAAATCTTTCCGCTGCATACAAATAATTTAGGTCTAATGAAGTCAAATATTTTAAAGATTTAATGCAAAGCATTAAATTGTGATAAATTTTACAGTGTGAAAACAAAGGACTTACGCAACTGATATTGAATAAATGGATGGATGACTTCATTTAAAATACAAAACAAGACGTTTAATATTAATATGAAATAAATAGACGCATTTCATGAGGCGTGGAGTATAATTCAGTACGTTCCCCCCGTCTGTCCTTAATATCTATGCACAAAACAAGAATACATTAAACGACTCCAAAAAACAACTTGAAACGGCAAAGGTGTTATAGAGGCCAAAATATTTTAAGATACGAGTTTGTTGAATAAATAAGGCTGATTTAATTATTGCAATACCAATCTATTCATTTTTTTATGAAATATTGTTGGTGATTTAAGACCATTTCTGTACTTATTTATTTAACGACCCACCCGCTTTTTCTATGGGTAGAGATGGGTGAGTAGTGTGTAGTAGGGCTTAATTTGCGAACGCACTTATTTTTCCTGCCGTGGGGTCGCATAAACTCATTTAAACCTATTTGCACACGACCTTAACAAATTGCGAATTTAACCATGAGTTCACTATTCTCATGAATCACTATGTCTAGGTGTAAACTGGATGCAAATCCATTTAATAGTTTTTGTTAGACTTTGTTTTATTTAGTTACTGTTGATGAGCACCTGGCTACGAAGTTTCAGATCCCGGGTTCAATTATTGGAGGTTTCTTCATAATTACTAAATTATGTGTGCTCAACAGAGCTAAGCAGTACTTCACATTGGAACAAAGGCTGCAAATTTATAAGTCGCAAGCTCGACCTCATATGGAGTACCTACTGCTGCCACCTGTGGGCTGGAGCCCTTGGATACCAGATAGGGCATTTTGATGCGGTTCACAAACCCGCGACTATGATTGTCAACCACCCCATGCTCACAAGCGGCTTAGAGTCACTAAGTCTGTGGAGAAACTAGGCCTCCCTGTGTGTGGTATATCGCTTGTTCGGATAACGGAGTGTCCTGAAGAATTGTTCGACATGATGCCCACTTCTACCTTCTATCACCGCACCTACCTCTCTTCATCGACGGCTAATTCACCCCCATACATTGGAATCACTAAAGTCTCGTACGGCGCGGTTCCAAAATAGTTTCCTTCCGCGAACGTTCACGCTGAGGAGCTTCCCGTTGAGGTTTTCCCTGGAGAGTACAGCTTGTTGTATTTTAATAAGGGTGTGAAAAGGTTGGTTGGATGGTCGGCAGCTCGCAAGCGCTACCACTTGTGTCTCAAGTGTCCATATGCGGTGGTAACAGCTTTCCATCAGGCGGACCGCATGATTGTTTGACACCAGAGTTGTGTATAATAATAATAAAATAATTCAAAAGGAACTAGATAAAGTTAAATCTAGTTGCCATGGTTGCCATAGTGAACTTTAGTTATTCCAGTACCAATTCTTATTATTACCAATTAACTCTATATAGCCCTGAATAAAACCAAAGTGTCTTAGCTGTGGGGTCCTCGTTTACAAATGTAATAAGATCAATCGGAAAGCGCTCGTTACCAAGAGTATGTCGCGCTTGCTATAGCCGGATCCAATTGGAATCGCCATTAATGCCTTGAACTGGCATCTACGGTTACCCACGGAATGCTCAGTAGCTTGTTCGCGCGTAGGTTTCTAGCTGATGACTCACGGATGATCTAATTAATCTTGACAAAGTTTACAACAATAAATTCGTGTCAGGATCTCTATTCAAGTATATATTTTTATCCAATTATTATGTTCCCACCAAGAGTTATCAATGTTTTATCAAATTTTGGTAGCCACTAACCACTAACAGGCGTGAGATATATGGTTCTGCCTATATTTACTTATGTTTTTATACATTGCGACAAATTAACGTATGAAATAAGTTTTATCTCTACATAGGTTTAGTGATTTATCACACCCTAAATTTATAAAGTTAAGGAAACATTTTGTCCATTGAAAAAAACATTGAGAATAAAAATTTTACCTGCATTCCATCCACGAAGACACGCCCCACTATTCTTCCTTACGGTTTATTGTGTGTGTGTAGGTATACAACCTTCCACTAATGTTTAAGTATTATCGGTACACACTGATTACCTATGAGTACACACGTACACTACAATTATTAATCCGGACATACTCCCCGCATCCCACGACTACCTCGACTAGAATTTGCTGGGGCGCGTCTTCATGGATCGCACTATTTAAACATACCTTTGAAGCCGTGGTGGCCGAATGGTTCGAGCATTTGCCTACAACACATAGATTGCAAGTTCGAATCCCGATTGTTCCAATGAGTTTTCCTGAACTTGAGTACAGTGATTAGTCGCACCATGATCTAAAAGGTGAAGGAAAACATCGAGAGGCAGCTTGCATACGCTTGAGAGCAAATTCAAAGGAATATGTATAGTCGTGATCGAGTAACGGCTATGGACTTGCCATCTATCATGTTGGCACCTTAAATATTTCTCTGGCGAAAAGTGGGTACACCTATACACCTCTGTCTGTGGACCCTAGTGGGAAGGCGTGAGGATATAATATAATTATTATATTATACCTAGAATAGAATCCAGTGTAGAATATTTCGTAACCGTGGTCCGTAGTGCCGTGTCCGTTCGTATAGTTAAAAACAAACCGCAGTTAGTCTCATGATCCGGTTGAGCTAACACAAAGCTGCGCCACAATGCGAACAAGCTCATTTGTCACAGAACGCTGTGGCTTTCATTACCCGGCTTTGTCCGACCGGCCGGCATTCATCTCTGACTGATGACCTGATGGACACAGGAATGATTACCGACCGATCCCTTTGTCAGAGAGCTTAACTTATTCACCAACAATGAGGCGGTCGTATCAAAGTATTCGGTGCGCTTGAAGGATTACAGCGCTTATTGATTTTTAGTAATGATGTGAGTGATTTGAAACGAGCTTGTATAATCTGTCTATGTTCAATGATGAAATGTTGATGGCTATTGTTACTATTATTGAATTATTTGAACGACCGCCTGATCTCACGTGATTATATATAGTTTTAAGCCTTCCCAACAGGCTCCCCGAAGGGGTAATCAGAGGTTTACTGCATACTACAACACCTTATTTTCGCTTAAGAGCAAACTTAACAGAAGGCCCGTTAATCTTGGTTTCTCAAGCCAATACATACTACGTCTTTGGATTTCAATTGAAACGTAAGCAGATGCCCCACGATGTTTTCCTTCGCTGGTGGTTTGACTAATCACTATGCACAAGTTTAGAAAAACTAATTGCTTAAGTCGTCCTTCGAACTTTTTAAATTATAAAACTACGAAAAGGGAATGATGCTGTTTATTTGACTTCAAAAAATAAGTCAGGTGTATGGAAGAAACAAGGATGAGTGACGAAAGTTTGACAAAGCAAATATATATATATAAATATATACAGCAATACACAATGTATATTAAGAGTATACAATGTCTATTAATAGTAGGTATAAATATGTCTACGAGGCATATCGCTATTAGTACATACATGCATACATACATATCATCACGCCAAGTCCCTAACGGGGTAGGCAGAGAGTATAGAGCGCCAGTTCTCTCTAGACTTACATACCTCTTTCGCTTCGTCCACATTCATCAGTCTCTTCATACATGCTCGTCGGTTTCGAGTACTCTTAACGTTCCCGTCCTTGAGAGTCCGATCTATTTGGTCCAGGTAGTTGGAACGTGGCCTTCCTCTGCCTCTTCTTGCACACACTTTTGCTTTGTATATCTGTTTCGTCAATCTTTCTTCACTCATCCTTTCTATGTGTCCAAACCAACGTAACATGCCTTTCTTCATCTTTACAATCACGCCCTCATTCACGCCAGTTGATTTGCGAATCTCTTCATTGCGGATTCGATCTAATATCGTTACGCCGCACATTTTTCGAAGAGATCGCATCTCGACTGCATTCAAGCTATTTTCATACTTCCTCTGACATACCCAGGATTCGCTGCCATACAATAAGGTAGGTACCAATATCGCGTTGTGGACAGCAACTCGAGCATTCTTGCTCAGACTTTTACTGCCCATCAACGCCGACATGGCTCCATTCACCTTATTTCCGGCAGTTATCCTTCTTTCAATATCTTTTTCATACTTTCCATCTCGTGTGAACATGCTTCCAAGATATACAAATTCATTCACTTGCTCTAGAATTTGCCCATTTACCGATATTGCACACTCGGTCACTTGTTCATCTCTTTCGAATACCAGAACCTTAGTCTTGCCAGCGTTTAGGCGCAGCCCCTTCTTTTCACATTCTTCTTTCATTATGGTAACTAGTGACTGCAGTTCGCCCTCTGATGACGCCAGTAAAACCGCGTCATCGGCGTATAGTAGGCAGTTGACCACTAAGTTTCCCATTTTCACTCCACATCCGTTCGTTCTTAGTGCTCTCAGACAGTTATCTAGATATATAATGAACAGCCAGGCAGACATGATACACCCTTGTTTGACCCCCGACTTCACATCAAACCAGGGTGACATCTCACCGTTAACCCTAACGCACGCCTCGCTATCACTATAGAGTGATTTCACGGCATGCAATAGGGAACTGCTCACTCCATATCCAGGCAACACGTCCCAGAGTTCCTTTCGTACGACTCTATCAAATGCCTTCTCCAAGTCGACGAAAGCGCAGAAAACCCTTTGGTTAATATCCAAAAACTTTTCCGCGATTCCGCGAAGCGAGAAGGTTTGATCCATACATCCTCTTCCTGGTTTAAATCCACCTTGGGATTCCCAGAGAAACCTTTCGGATCGCTCTTGCATTCTTATCGTCAGGATCTTCGTGTACACTTTACTAGCTAAGCTGACCAAGCTGATGGCTCTGTAGTTGGAGCAGTCCAATCGTGATCCCTTTCCTTTATAGAAAGGCACGATGACTGCTCGCCTCCAGCCGTCCGGAACATCACCCCTTTCCCAGCAAAGATTGCATAGCAAATAGATGACGTCCCAGACCGCTGGTCCACCGTACTTGATCATCTCAGCCGTAATCCCATCTATTCCCGCAGCTTTTCCACATTTCAGACTTCTTATCGCACTAACAATCTCTCCCATACTTATTTTATCCGCTATAGGATCCTCGACAGATTCTGTTGGAGGCAGCTCTATGAGTAGATCAGCGGCATCATCATCATACATATCTTTGTAGAATTCACTCCATCGCCTGAGGACGTCAGTTTTGTCAGTTAGTATGTCATTGTCCTTCGAAATAATCACATTCATCCTACTACTAGCTGTAACACAATTTCTGGACTTCTTAACTTCCCTCCAAAAAAGTTTTGCATTGTCCTTGAAATTATGCGACAGTTTTTCGTCTACAGTAATTTGGAACCTCTCACGCTTCTGAGCTATTATCTCTTTCGTACGATTTTTTTGCAGACGATATTTGCACTTGAGCTGGACAGAGCCAAAATGTATTGCCTTGCATCCTTCTTCTTTTTAACTTCTTCTTTCACTTCATCATCCCACCAACCATTGCCATTTTTGGTTGTCCGCCCTTTCGAAATGCCACAAACCTCTTTCGCGGCGCATAAAATGCTGGACTTCAGGAACTGCCAACAAACATCGACACTCTCAAACACATCTTTCGGGGGACAGGCTAGCTGTTCAGATACCCTTTCTTGATATCTGTCCCTTATAGCCGCATCTTGAAGCCTCCAGCTTTTGATGCGGTCTGCGACTGTAGAACAGGGACCCCCAGGACGGGATCGCCAGCCCGCGAACAGACCCCTTATTCTAGTTATAACTAGAAAGTGGTCCGTTCCCAGGTCGGCCCCCCTATACACCCTGGTGTCCATCACCTGTGTTCTGAGTCGCTGATCTATTAGAAACAGATCTATCATGCTTCGCTCATTTTTCCGTTCCCATGTATACTGATGAATCCTCTTGTGGTCGAACATGGTGTTCGCCACAAAAAGGTCTCTCTCCATGCATACATCTAATATCAGCTTGCCTGCCTCGTTCACTCTCTTATCACCATACTTGCCGAGTACTGCCTCGTAATCCTTACGGGCTGTCCCGACCCATCCATTCAGATCACCACAAATAATCAGCTTTTCATTCCCTTCTTTCGTCTCTAGAACATTACTCACACATTCCCAGAACTTATTCAGGTCGCAAGTGTCCGCTGAGGCCACCGGAGCATACACCGCGACTAAAAATAGTCGGGTAAGGCCTATTTTAAAGCGATTAAAAAATTTAAAGCGCTATTAGTAGTCACACAATTTTGGTTAGTAGTGATTCCAGTTGTATGCAGCAAAATATATACTAACCAATTTAATATTAGTATTAAGTTTATTGCAGTATTACGCATTAAAAAATACCAAGCAAATTAATTCGTTTTTTTTCGAACCAGTGTGCATTTTAATGAGGCCTTATGAATAAAGAACTTTATATTGTTTATAAAGTTCGTCGACCCCACAGTTCCCTGTTGATTGTTTAATTTGCAAGTTTGCGTGATGCAATGCCGGTTACCGGCATTTGAAGGCGCGCACGAATTTGCGTGGTTGTTGTTTACCTAAGGAATGTAGACCTAATACTTATGTACATACCTATAAGCCACAATTTTAACAACGGTTGTCTGTTTTCGATGGATTTATTATTATACACTTCTCATCAGAAATATCTTTTAACACCTTGCAAGTTTATGTTTTGTAGGGATTGTCAGAAAAATGTGTATAAGTAGATCGAATAATATGAGGTATTATCGTAAATATACATACACATTTTTCTGATAATTCTTACGAAACAAAAACTTCCAAGGTGGTCCGATTTTTCTGATGAGAAGTATTTATTAGATTCAGATACGGTCTTCTATGCCATCTACAGGTAGAGAAATAACAATTTTGAGACCTGTAAGAAAGTTATCTTTATTGGTAGAGGAGTACCACGCTCAAAACTGTTATTGAAATTTTTATGAGAGATCCGTTATCATGTAGACTAGGTGTCGTGGCTAGTCTACGTTAGTCTACGTCTAAAGCTAGATTACATTTTACAGACATATTTGATAATTAGGTGCTTGTATCTACAATGGCGTTTGAGTGTTAGTTATATTATCCTCATAAAAAATCTACATATATGTATTTTTTTCTTGATGCATTCATTAGTTACGAATACGTATTTATGTAATACATTACATACATACATACATACAATTTACATCTACCTACTTAGCGGTTGTATGTTTGTTACAAAAGCCGATAAATAGCCATGTACCTATATCGTAGTATGGATAAGCTTCAAGCGTACTTTCAGTCCCGTATCGGGGATTCCCCTGCCATAAATACCACAACGGGAAGTTATAAGTAGATCGATGGGTTTTTAGCATTCAGATTTTCCTTGGAAACTTCCATATATAGACATATGCGGATGATTACTGAGGAGAGAGCATCAATGCGTTTCCTTGGAAGTACCGTTCAGTTATATTAGATTACAACTCTAGCCACGGTTGTGAAGAACTTCTAAGGAAACGCATAGATGCTATTAGTATCATATGTAGTAGATATACAGTATATTACGTTCATATTTTTTATCGCACTAAGGATGTATAATTTCATACATATGTATTAAATGAGTGCTGTAAGGGACACTACTCGTAAAAGGTTCTATGCGTTCTCTCAGAGGCTACCCTTAACATATTTGTAAATCAGAAGAAACGAGTGAGGTCCTACATCCGCGGTGCCGAATATCGGAGGCAAATAACACTATGCTGTGGTAAATGTTGTCAAAACATTTGGCACAAACATTGCCATCAGATGGTTGCGGTAATGTTATCATTGGTACCCTAGGGATAATCCTTGGCACCACAAAGGTCTCGAACTGCGCGATTCTAAAGGAGTTTCCTTCCGCGAACGCTCAGGCTGTGGAATGAGCTCCCAGTTGAGGTTTTCCTTGGAGAGTACAGCATGGAGCTCTTCAAGAAGGGTGTGAAAAGATTCCTTCAGGGTCGGCGCGAGTGATACCCTTGGTGTTGCAAGCGTCCATAGGCGGCGGTAACCGCTTACCATCTGGCGAACCGCATGCTTGTTTGTCACCCATGTGGTATAAAAAAAACCCAAGAAGTAGACACAGTAATGGTATGTACGACACAGGTGCCTAGTACACACGCCGAAATGGAACCGACTCGAGGATATATGTAAGTTCCTTTATGCAGTGCGCCGGAAGTATGTTTGACCCTTTGTTTACCGGCGGCGGAGCGAAGCGTGCCGGATGTACAGCGTTGACTGACGGAAATACGTCGACAGCGTGCTTCAATGATGACAGACAACAGGAGCCTGAGCATGATCGCATGCAAATGTGAAAGAAACGGATTTATAGGCGCTGTATACATCTATCTCGTACACATGCTTCAACTACGATCGAAGTAGCACGCCATAGTACGGCTACAGGGCTTTACTAGTAACAGTACCTACATTGTTTGAATACACATTATATTTTATAGTCCGTACTCTTTGTTACAAATATAGGTAAGTAAGACTATAAAATTGTAGACTTATTTGTACATCGCTCAACATAAGCATCAAGAACAAATAGCTATGGTAATCAGTTTGAAGCAGAATTGTGTTCTCTTATGGTATGTATCTGTATGTTTACATACTTTTACCCGACTTCAAAAAAGAGAAAATTATCAATTCGGCTGTTCGTTTTTTTTCAGACATGCGTATATCAACGGTTTATGTATACCGAAATTATTCCATTTTAATTTCGTAAATATCTGATGATGAAAATGCGAGACGGACATTGCAACTATTCAATAACTGTCTGCAAATCAACCGCGGCTACTACTGTTCTTACGTACTTCACCCTTCTCACAAGGGTCCCCGAAGGGGTACGTAGGGGTGTATAGGTAGTACCCACACGCTTTCCGCCTGAGATACATTTTAGATGCCGACGAAACAGATGGCGAGTCCATGGCCGTTACATTTAGCACTATACTACCGCCCTTGAATTTCTTCTCATTTATTCATTGCTTACGCCATCGCACAGCATACGGAACATCAGGCCTATAAAAGGGTACGCAGATGTGTTCAGTATGCCACGGTATACCCTCATTTCGAAAAAAAATTTAGAGTCAGTCATTCAGATTCTTTTTTTTTGTTAAAACCTTTTTTGTTCTTATTTACCAGTGGCTGCATGATCATGTATCAAAGTATGTAAGCAAATGATTCAACATGACCACTTTACAACGATGTCATCATGACTGATAACCAGAACGATTGTATGCAATAGATTTCCTAGAACGATATACCTTGTATTACAAGGTACACCTATATTGCTATATTCAACTAGAAAATATGAAGATATTGTGTAGGCCGTTACGAAATGACAAATTTAACAGCCAAGTCGGTAGTACCTTTTATATAGTGGGCTAGATTTCTTTCTGGAACAGAAACTTTCGTGTAATTACAGAAAGTATTTACTAATTTTAAACAGATTTAAAAAAAGGAATAGTGTTTCAATTCGTCGGAATATTTTTTGCACTAGACAGAGCTCTTGATGGAATTTCAGTGATTGGAGAAAGGTGAGGGCGTGTGAGTATGAGAGAAAGAGAGTGCATATACATGTATATGTATGCAAGTGTATGCATGTGTGTCTAGTATGTTATTTTTATACTAGCTGTGCCCGCGACTTCGTCCGCGTGGAATAGTGCCTTTAGGCAGCATTTTTTGGATTTACATTGGACATGTTACGAAAACCTTACCACATTATTGAAAACCACATCTTAATCGGATAAGCCGTTTCTGAGATAAGTATTGAGAATTTATTTGCAATTTTAGCGAACGAGGTCTGTAAGTCAAGAGAAGACTGGAGCTCTACTATCTCTACTAGGAGGTTTGATGTGAAGATATTATTTATTTATTTATTATAAAGAACATTACATTACACGTTCACCCAATTCAACAGTGTAGACAACTCTTATTACACGCTTTTTATTAGCTTCACTTGTATGTCAGTATGTCAGTATGTAACTCTCCGTGGGTAATTAGCGCGCCTGCGGCCTTTCTTGGTTCTCGTAGCCGTTTCTCTGGCTCCCTTTTGAAAAATATCGAACTAAAAAGTTAATAATAAATATAGTTTAAAAAAAAAACTAAAAAAACACGCTTTTTACAGAAAACTAAACGAAAAAATAAAAAATAAATTTTAATAAATTTGAATTAATAATAGTGTAAAAATTCTTAATAAATAATTTTAAAAAAGCGTGGGTTCTTTTTAAGGTATTGTCGAAATAATAAATCTTCTATTCTTATAGATATAAGTATTTTATTGACAGATATCATTAAAATATTTAGAACTATTGACACCATGCACCCTGCCACGCTTCGCTGTGGATATGTGATCGATACAAAAGATAGATAAAACAATCCTTGATGCCGATTATATATCATGCTAAAATTTCAGCTCGATCGGTGCAGAACTTTAGAGTTTTTGAAGCGTGCACAAACCAACATAACATTTTTATATATATAGACTATTGTTATGATATACTAGCTGTGCCTTACGGTTTCACACGCGTTTAATGCATATATATTACTAGCTGTGCCGCCCAGCTTCGCCCGGGTGAAAAAGTAAAATATCCTGAAACACGATCGCAGCGCCACCTATCGGGTCCAATTGTGATGTAAGCTATCTTATCTTTTAAGTTGGATCAAACTGCACACGGTGTGCAAATTCGATTGAAATCGGTTAAGTTGTTTAGGAGCCCATCGCGGACTGAATTGCCATAAAAAAGGTTATAGTGAGGCAATCTTAAAAGGTAGACATATGCTGTCGCGGACTTTTTTTTAGAACTTTTAAAGAGGAACAATTCCCTCATACATGAGATTTTCGTAACTAAACCGTTTACGAAGCGCACGCAACGAAAGCTCTCAAAAAGGAATATTTTTTCCTGTTCTTGCAACATTTTTCATCTATGCTTCGCTCCTATTGGTCGTAGCGTTATGATATATAAATAAAGTTATGTTATGTTATATAAAGCCTTCCTAGAGAAATGGACTATCCAACACAAAAATATTTTTTCAATTCCAACCAGTAGTTCCTGAGATTAGCGCGTTCAAACAAACAAACAAACATACAAACTCTTCAGCTTTATAATATTAGTATAGATTTAGGCGCATTTCCGTACAGCTTCGAACGCTCTACTTATTGTAATAGCATAGTAGCTTCTAGTATTGCACGCACGTACGACGCGAAATAGATCTATAGGGACTTTCTTTCTTGATATATGACCTCCGCTCTGTCCAATCAAAAACTTACACTAGCACATGGTTATAGGCGAAGTAATACAGGCTGATTTATAAATGGATTTCCCACTCGCGTAAGAAAACCAGGAACTCAGCCATTCGTTTATAATAAACAACCACGAGTTATAACGACTCTCAATTGGTTAGTGGGTATGTACTGTTAATAAAGTGTCTATATTATTGAAACGGTTATTGGGTAGACTAAGTGTTTTCGGAATGAATGTTTGAAAGCTTTGTATATTTATCTTATATAACGGACATTAGCCATTTTGTACCATCTTCATTCTTTCTCACCAATGTACCCGAAGGAGGTAGGCAGAGGAATTTGTGTGTGTGTGAGCACACCCTTACGCCGGTGGTTGTTAATATATTTAGGTGCCAACGTGATAGATGGAGAGGCACTTGAAGAAGAAGAAGTGATAGATGGCGAGCCTATACATACGTCATTGAATTTCTTCTCAAACGTATGCAGGTTTCCTCTCGATGTATTTATTCCTGCACCATAAAGCTCTTGTGAGATGAATCACTTTATATAAGTCCAGAAAAAACTCTTTGGTACAATTGAACTTGCAAACCCTTGCATTGCAGGTGACTTGGGCCGCTTGGCTACCCCGCTACTTTATTTATACCCATTTACGTGATATATATGACAGATAGGGGACCAAGGGACCAAAATTTCGGTGCAATGCGGGTGTACCCCTGATAAAAAAATACATACCTATTCACCATGACCTAAATATACCCCAGTGTTAATGTATGCAAACAAAACACGGCTCGCTGGCGACGATAACAACTTAGGATAACAGCTAACTGTACTTACCCACATACATTCTACGCCATACATGCCATGTGAATTAACGTATGCTAAGCGGGAGGTACTTACATATGTCCATTCCATTACCTGCATCTTTTGATCTAGTTTCCTATTGAACGAATGTAGACAAGAAGGGCGAATTGAATAGGGTTATAGGAGTCATAACGTTCCGCAGTCTAGGTGTAGGTCACTAGTGATATTTCTTCAAACCTAATTACTTAATTAATACGTGGTATAATTTCGAAAACACGAAGAGAAAATGTTGAAAAGAATAATTATTTTAACGTATAAATATTAAAAGAGTTTTGTTGCTCCTCTATATATTAGTTCGGAAACCCGTGTCCCATTACTGACTCCATTTACGGACTTATATTATTACGGACTTATTATATCTTAGGGTTATATGTGTTTATATGATGAATAATAATGGAGTGCTCAAGTGTCTGTTCAAACGCCTAAGCTCATACAATGATATTCTCAGTCCAAGGTCGGCAATTACATAAGTAGTTCCAATACGGAAGCACGAAATAAAGCAATGGCAGGGTAATTATGTACCTACCTTAAGGATAAAAACTATTTAGTATTCTTTGGTTTAAATGTACTTAAATGTACTTACTACCTTTGCTTGCGACTTCTCAACATAAATTATTGTATACTTACCTACCAAAAAACATAATACTTTTTTTATTGTATTTTTAATTCTTCAGGGTATCGTAAGTATGACTATTTATTTCGGTATGTCATACCGAATAGATTTTTTAAAATCCATAATATAAAATGTTAGTCCGACAGAAGACAGTAAAGATCTCTACAGAAATATTGATAGTAACGTTCATTAGTTCAGTTTCTTATATTGCTGAACCCAAACCGGAACCCAAAAAAATATTTGGGCGATGGTTGAATTTCGGTTCTACATCACAAGCTTCTAGCTTCCTCAGCTTTTAAGAAGTTTTATACATGGATCCTTTTAGAATAAAATAACAATATGTATAGGCAAACATGTATACAATTTAAACGTTTTGTAGTACGGACTCCAAAGCCTCAGTTTTAAATTATGCTTAATTTATATCGTCTCACAGATCAGATGTCAACGTGACATTATTGACATCCGCGACCTTTGACCATTATCGGGAAACAGTCTTAATCTAGAGTTCAATGTTCGCATGTTTCTGTTCCACGAACAACATTGATAGGTCTGTGTATTTTAAGTCAGTTGATTCATATTGCGTCATGCTATTGTGCTAGTCACTTCAAATAAGATGTCAATACTGCAGATTGCACCAGTATCTATTGCTATTAAGATATTCATTGCAAAACTGTTAACACATTTTTATTTTGTCAAATCCAGTTTCCGCTTTCAAAATAGCTTTCATATACATAACACTGGTTTTTTGAACATGACATTTGAAGTCACATACACATACACACAAAGACCCATCACGCCAAGTCCCTAACGGGGTAGGTAGAGAGAGTAGACCGCCCTCTCTAGACTTCTCTCTAGACTTACATACCATTGTCCTGTCCGGTCCTGCCCCAGTCAGGCAGCTCCAAATTCAAACGCGAAACCCCTTATGCCCTACCTCTATTTGATTAACCATATCACAGGTTTGCAGTGCCTTCATACGCTTAAAAAAATCAAACAGGTTAGTCTTGCTTAAGAATAATAGCAACAGACTCACCTTCTATCACCTCTGCCTGCCCCATCGGGAACCTTTGTGGGAAGACATGAAGATTTAAATTGTTAGTAGCATCTGCCATGACCCGTTAAACAAACTACGCAAGGATTTACATTTTCTTTCTTAAAATGCTTGTAACACTATAACATCGACTCTAATGTTGTTTACGCATTGTGTTAAATAGTAGCGGTTCTAAATAGAGCGGTGCGTGCTCAAATGCGGCCAATCGATATGGAACAAATTTAGAGCCATCAGACATAATGTTGAGTGGGCATATACGTGCATCTTCGGAATTCACATTATTTATACCGAAATGTCGAATAGAATAAAGTCCGCAACAGACGCGGGTGTATGTAATTATATGTATATTCGCGCCTTTCCAACAGACCTGCCCCCTCTGGCAATGTCCCTTTCTGCTCACGGTAACGATATCCATTGTATAGCAATTACATAAGTTACGGAACCAGTTTTGTCCTAGGAGTCGGCGGTAAATTAACACCCTCCTTTTCTCATAAATATTTTTTTTTGGTGCCAACACTGCCAACCTAATGGCGAATTTGTAACCGTCTCTCAAGCTCTCTCTGTCCTAATGTGGACGTCTGTAAACTGCCTGTCTGTCCTAACTTCAGCTGGGTCAGTTCGTTTGATGAAAATATGACAAGGCATTGAAACTTATTGGCATGACAACTCAGAGCTGTGGAATGGTTTGAACAGATTTTCCAAACGATACCTAGTTTATTGCTTCCTTAGTTTAAAAACACCTGTGAGTGATTATAAAGCCACCCACGGACATGGCGAGCACACACTTAACCCTAGATTACTCGTAAATGTTTGCCCGTAACTTCTCTATTTACATTCCACACAGCGTGTTTGCTAGCCGCTCAACGCGGAGTTGATCACATGAGAGTTTGGGTATGTCATTTGTTTTGACTGCTTATACTTTTAGTGTCGCTAGATGTCGCTGTATGACTAACTAAATATAAACTGCTGAGATTCATTTGTATGGCATATTTAGTATTTGCATTGTTTAAAGCTCTAGTTGTATTTCTCTGGCCAGTCCATCATATTAATACACCACTTGAAATGTCTTGTTTCACCTGCGTGAAATATTAATTCAATGTTAGTTTCGTTTAGGTAGTTAGTTTCGCGGGGGAAACCGCGGACACCATTGTTGCGCAACTTCAACCTTTTACGCGCACTTCCGTTGCGCTTTTAGGCAACGGACGCTCTTAAAATGAATACTAATAGAACGGAACACTTTCCCCGTTTTTGCAACAAGGGTCTCCGAAGGGGTAGACAGAAGTGTTAGTAGTATTCACACACCGACATTTCGCCGGAGATATATTTTAGGTATAATTCATCGCCGTTTCTCAAGCACGTCACTTTCACTTTTTATATCATTGATTTTCTCGTTTGCAGGATAACTGGCGCTCTATACACTCTGCCTACCCCGTTAGGAACTCGGCGTGATGATATGTGTGTATGTATGCACTCAGGCTACATGCGCTTCTATAAACATTTATTTATACGTAATGCTATAGAGAAGATACATAGACGCAAAGCAATGTCTTATATAAGTCTGTTTACAAAAGTAGGCACATAGTACCACGTGACTGTGAGTTTAGTGGTGTGATAATTAACCGTGCTCGACACGAGGCGGCTCAATTAGCCTCTCGACCATTCTCCTGCCCCCAGCCATTGACTCGTTCAGGACCATTTATGGTTCTCGCGGATCATTCATCCTTGTCACACAATTTGCCGCAGTCTTATGGTGAGCATTGTTAGGATTCCAGTGGTCGAAAATTCTTTACTTACTTTACTTTAAGAAGTAGGTAAATGGACACTTAGGTAGGTATTGTTGGGTAAATTTGGTACATCGCATCCTATCCTATCATCCTAATGTATCGGTTCCTATTGTAAATCTAAGCCACCCAGGGATCCATGCAAGGACTCACATGACCATACAAAAATAAATGAATATCGGTCGAGCCATTCTCTACCTAATTTAAGTTCCCACGTAATATTTCTTTACATTGGTATTTTTTGTCTACATCAAAACGTAAAAGGCGTATCCCATCAGTTAAACCCGCTAATAATTTACCCTGTACCAAATTTTATTCAAGCGTTATTGAGGCAAACATCCTTACAGCCTCACAAATGTACACATCGTAAGTATATTTAAAAAAATAGTACTTCATCATCATCATCATCAGCCTACAGCAGTCCACTGCTGGACATAGGCCTCTTCCATGGCGCGCCACCATACTCTGTCTTCGGCCCTTCTCATCATTCCGCCGCCAGCGACCCTCTTAAGGTCGTCCGTCCACCGTGCCTCAGGACGCCCTACACTACGTTTTCCCGTCCGTGGTCTCCATTCGAGGACTCGTCTGCTCCACCGTTCATCTGTCCTGCGACAGACAAATAAATAAACTTACTACACATAAATTCATACCTACTCGTATGTATGTGCTTACCCAACTCTCAGAGCAGACCATTGATCGCTGATGTATTTGAATATGTGCAGGGTTTTACATGGTTTTATACTTAATACAAAACGCCATCTATTGAACGTAACGGCAAACAAAGTAAACCTAAAACCGTGAGCTTAGATTTCTATACCATTAAACCAGAAAGCCACAGCAACATGCCTGGGTCAATTTATAAAGGCAAATTGCCATTGAAATGAGCTGAATTAACGTAAAGAATTTCAATGTCCATGTCGATCACAAAGTGATTCTAAAGATCCAGCAAAATTTACTGTTCTCGTCTGGACATTCTGTATATTATACAGGATGCCGCCTTGTAGAAGCCAGACTGTATACAGTGACTAACAATTGCACAAAGATAGGCAAGTATACAAATAAGACACGATTGTTTGGTAAGTAGTCCGCTCATTTGCGAGCCATGTTGTGGTGGCAAAGGTCAACGGTGGTTGACTTGACTACCCGCCTGTGTCTGTTCGAGGACTCTGGGTGCATTTCCGCGTGATCGCTCTTTCAAGGCGCTCTTGTCGCGGCGAAGGGAAGGCCGCGCACCACTTTGCTATTCAACTAAAGGTTTGTACCTACAACCTACATCCTTTTGTACTCGAGTTCCTTTCCATTCACATTTAAGATCTTTATAAGTATTTTATGACTAGGTGTAGGTATAACCTTTTCTTAAGAGGGCATATCCTTTCAGGGTTCGTTTGTCTTGTAACTCATTAAACTCCCTCCATGGCCAACCTCTTTGAACAGAGGGCCCCAGAATATACAAAGTAAAGATTTTATTGTGGCCAATTCCATCTTAGTGATATGGATTACGTACAAATAAGCCAATACCTGTTCGTTGGACATCTTCTTTGTACATAGGGGGCCTATTATATATAAAATAACAGATAAATGCCCTCTTGAATCTCACGTAAGCATGCCTCCGAGTCTTTTGAGTTTGAGCTTAGCTTCTGCTGTGCTGTCTACTCTAGAACTATTATGGCGCATCATTGCGCTTCCTAGCTCGGCCTAATAAAATGAGGCGGTCTGAAGCACATAGTATTAACATCACCGAAAGAAAAAAACTCGTACTTATTTCCATCCCACTCAACCAAACTATGCCATTCAGCTGCTGCGCTAATCTACTGGATTTATCATCCTAGAAAGTGACAAGACCATTTGCAAAATTACTGGTCGATGTGTCATGACACCTGGCGCCGGCAATACATCTAGCTTGGCAAGAACCATACCATTGATAATAATGTAAAGCTTTTGAATTCCTGCAGATATTACTCAGTGCACGTGACGATACCGCACGTTGTTTTAAACATAATAATTATTGACTAGTTATAATGTTGGTAGTTAGCAAATAATTGAGCGACGACCGGATGTTATAGAAATACCATCATTGGACGCAAGTGACCAGTTGAGAAAGCTTAAATTCAATAAGCTAGTTTTAGCTATGTGACAGGCGGCATACGAGCATTCGAGCCTTCAACATACCTCTGTCTACTTTAATGGTACCGATTTTTGGGCGTCTTTTTTACTTTTGTACCTACCACTAAGGTGGCGAACAAGAACGAAGCCCTGTAGAGGGTAAGCGGATACCGCCACCGGTCGCCTGTAAGACTACGGTTGTCGGTCACGGTTGACCGGACCTTGCAGGAATCTTTTTACACCCTTCTTGAAGAGCACCGTCGGCCGCTTGCACATCTTGACGTCAACTTGGATGATATCGTCATTTACCAACAACATATAACGGTAGAGTATCTATATAAAATATTTTTCTGTTGGCGTCCTCGCTATCCGATTCCAACATTAGCTGTTAGTACCACTCAAAATATAAATATCGGATAGCGTGACTGCTAATTAGAAATCATTTTGCCTAGAACCGCTGATAACACGCGGTTAAAGTAGCGTAGGTATCAAGTAGTAGTCCAAGTCACTACTCGCACAATTGTAGGTAGTAGGTATGTAATTTCGGTAAGTAGTAAGTTCGGAAAGCATTTTCAGGCAATACACTCGAGAAACGCTCAGCTGAAAGGCTACGGAAAAAATGAAAGTGACCTTCTATCGACTGATCTATTCCTTGTAGATTTGTTGTTGTGTCTCGAAAGAGAGCTATTTGGATGGTCTGTAAGTTGTGTAGCCAGCTTATTACTTCAACTTTGAACGGTAGTATAAGACGTTGTCAATCACGGATGGGAACGTCAAGAGTCTCGAACCGGCAAGAATGTATGTAGAGACTGATGTAGAAGAGTGTTGGAAAGAAGTCTGTAAGTCTAGAGAAGACTGGCGGTCTACTCTCTGCCTACGCCTCCGGTGAATCGTGATGATATGTTTTCATAATCTTATTTGTATTATCTGTTTATAGTAAGTATTTACAGATAAGATTCCCTTAATTCAGCTTCCCTTACACACTCATAATAAGCGGCAGTTTGACTGATAAATATGAGTATCAAAGCTTATCGTATTTATGAATGGTGTTTGTTCATTAGCGTGTCGTTATTGACATGACATTGATAAACAGCAAAAAAACAACGAAAATGAAACAGTTATTCTCGGAACTAGAATGACAGTAACTTTTCTCAACATTTTCTATACAGACTTTAAAATTGTAATTTAATGGGAACTATAAGACGATATACATTATTTTAGACAAAAGACTAGCTATGTTTTCACCCGCATTCATTATTTTCTCTGGAAAATGTCTTATGTGTCCAATCTTTGTGGCAAATTTTATACAATTACGTTTCGACATTCTCAAATCAAATATATTTATTGCATGTAAAAATAACCTAAAACACAGATATCATTTATATCACAATATAGGTAATATGCTTAAGCATAAAATTACACCCTGGCGTGATTGAGTAACAAATAACTTGACAAATTCGCTTGTATAATGCTCACGCCTTCCCACAAGGGCCCCCGAAGGGGTAGGTATAGGTAGTACATTTCGCCAGAGATGTATTTGAGGTGCTAACGTGACAGATGGGGAGTCCGTCGCCGTTACTACAAGCACGACAATACGCCTTTGATTTTTTCTCAGGCGTATGCAGGTTTCCTCTCGATATTTTCCTTCACGTAAAGCATATGGCCGACTAATCACTGTACTGTAGAAAACTCATTGGTACAGTCGGGATTCGAACTAGCTATATTTGCGTTGCAGTAAAGTTAAAACAAATCTAAACACATGTTTCTCATATAAATAATTGCAACGAGACAAGACTAGAATGGATATACACACGAAACAATAAGTAAACAAGCGAAGCATGTTTCAAGTCTTTAGCACTCGGTGTTAATTTGTTTGCTTACAATTCTGAAAAGCGTGTAAATTCAAGTGGTTTGTTATTTCCAAGTGAAAGCTGCGTTATGGCGCTAAAGATCTATTGCAACACCGGCGTGATCCGATTGCGGAAGCAAATCTCGGCCAGATTGGCTCATTCAATTACTATTAATAAGGCTTACCTACAGCTTATTACTGGTTTACGATTCTAATAAAGCAAAACCTTTGTTTTGGAATAAAACATGACTTAATCTAGGTAATAATATATATCCTCACGCCTTCCCTTAAGGTGCTTCGAACGGTTAGGCAGAGGTGTATAGGTAATACCCACACACTCACTTTCCGCCACTATTAGCCAACGGGACAGATGGCGAGTCCATCGCCGTTACTCAAGAACATGCATGCATATGCATACGCCTTTGAATTGCTTCTCATACATATGCAGGTTTCCTCTCGATGTTTTTCTTCACCGTAAAGTCCGTGGTGTGACTAATCACTGTACTTAAGTTCGGAAAAACTCATTGATACAGTTGGGATACGAACATGCGATCTTTGTGTCGGTCGCATGCAACTTCTCGAACCACTCGGCCACCACGGTTTTTTTTGCTATTGTATTATATATGTTTATTAGTCACCAGCCTCTTTAGTACTGGATAACTCTTTATAAAAATGACAATAAATAAAGGTTTAAAAGTAGAACATTATTAAAATGTCTTATGTTTTTATTATAGACTATGGACGATGCTTCGATTAGTATTTAATAATTTCATGGAAGTATTTATTTTTAATTATATTTTACGGTAAAGAGTCGATCGAAATGATTAGAACTTAAATAGATAACAAGAGAATTATTGAGTTCTAAATTAAAACCACAATGTTGCAACCTGTCATAATAGAATGTGGCACTTAAGGTCTGTATTTTCCAAGTAAATATGCAAGGATCAATCGTTTTCAATCATATTTAAATATCATGTACAGTACGTAAGTACAGTGATTTATCACACTGCAGCTATAAAGTAAAGTAAATAGCATGTAGAATTCTGCATGTGATTGAGAAATTCCAAACGGCGAACTCGCCATCTGTTACGTTAACATTTCTGCGTTGAAAAGATGGCGTCGTTACAACTCTACCTCTTCAGAGATCAAAAGGTGTCAGGTGTTGACGACCGTGAAGTCTAGTGGTTAGAGCTCCTGTCTGCGAAACTTGAGGTCGCGGGTTCGAATCCCGCTGAGGGCAGATATTTGTGTGATGAACACGAATATTTGTACCTTAGTCTTGGATGTCCTATGTATTTATGTATATATCTATCTATATAAGTACATATATCGTTGTCTAGTTACCATAACACAAGCTTTGCTTAATTTGGGACTAGGTCAATTTGTGTGGAATTGTCCCAGGTATTTATTATTTATTTAAATAATAATAATAATAATATATCCTCACGCCTTCCCACAAGGGTCCCCAAAGGGGTAGGCAGAGGTGTATAGGTAATACCCACACACCCACTTTCCGCCATTATTTATTTATTTATTAGATATTGCGAAATATCGATATTTTATTTACAATATATAACTAAAAATATAAATATAACCAGAATCTTATGGGCAGAATCAAAGATAGGTACCAGTAATATGCATCTCTGCTATTTAATAAGAATATTAATTGGATTTAAGCCACATGCCTTGTGTAAGTAGTTCTTTATGAGAGAGGTATTTACATTAAATTCGTGAACGCGGTACAATCTTTAATTGAACACATATAAGGCTGTGCACTCGTTACTAAGCGTTCGAGGTAAAAATACATCAGCATATACTTACATTTTTATACATGGTATTATTTATGTATGTGTACCTATGGTTTTATATATAATATATCCTCCACCTTCCCACAAGGGTCCCCGAAGGGGTAGGCAGACGTGTATAGGTAGTACCCACACACCCACTTTCCCCCAGTGATAAATATTTTAGGTGCCAACGTGACAGATGACGAGTCCGTCGCCGTTAGGTATTATATATTTTACCGAGACCTTAACCTCCTTACCCCACTAAATGTTACCAGAATAACATAGAACTAGTTCTGAATGTGAATCATTTTTTTTCTACCTATTACAGGTAAAAAAAAATTCTAGTTCTCCACTTTACTCAATTATTAACAATTAATTAAAACAACATAATAATGTATGTTTACATATTTCAAGAAAAAATACGATGTTGTTTGTGCCCAAATCCAAATATTCTTGGAGTATAAAGTCTATTATATATCCAGAAGAGACTCATAAACTTGTAAACTAGAATACGTGGTAAAAAGTACGATGATCTCAGTAGTTATTAGCCTGAGTTTAGGTCGCTCTCAATGCTACATCTCGTATTCTGTACGTAAATGTCAGACCACTTTTCAAATTTAGTTCTCTTTTATCGTTTCCGTTCCTTTACTTCTTTAAGACTAAGTATGACTTCTAGTAGAAGTTGTATTAACATTCCAACTAAAATAATAATTTAGTCCTGTAAGTCACAGTAGAAAACCGTTCAGACCAAGCCCCACTTTCCTATACAACCTGATATTCCATGAGCTTTATAAAATGTGTCTGTAAACCTAGTTTAACTTAGAACGATGGTTTATGTTTATACTTCATAGCACGTTACATTACACGTGAACGTTGCAAGTCAGTCGTCACCTTAATTTTTGAAGTGTGAATCAGCGCGTGACTACCCTGCGCGTGCGCAACTCTACACATTGTTCCAACTACAATGGCCGATGTCACAGCTACGTGATGTGATTTAAGGACATGTGCTCGGTCCTTTCTTTGGCTTTCCTTAGGGATATACCTATACTTTTAAGGTATATGATCACGCCTTACCAAAAGTTTCCCCGAAAGTAGGCAAGGCTTAATAACAATTTGTTTTCGTCAGAGATAAATCATGGTACCAAGGTTATAGACGAGTCATACGTCGGCTCTCGTGCACGACTTACAATGTATAACATGTCTTGGAATTATTTTTATGTTTTTATCCTTCAACATGGAGGTCCTGTTTATGTTTAGTAAAAGTAATTGGTTCAGAACGCCAAGGTTCGTACTTGCAAGGTTGCATTTTTAAGGGACAAACCACCACGGCTCTTATACAGCTTCCCTACGCAGATAGCAATTATACAATAATTACTTACGTTTGTGTAGGGAGGATGTTAATTTACATTAGTACTATATTATTACTAGTGGGAGTGAAGTATGGAGTGGCAGCCGAGGCCGAGGACACAGTCTAAACCAGTCGAGCAAATGATTCCTTCGATATGTTAATAATAAAGGGTAGGTTTATTAGCAGACTATTTACTATCACAACTGAAACTGTGGAAACTGTCCGTAAGAATTTTACACAATCGCTGTTAGACTGTGATAGCTGTGATATTTAGATAGACATAGTATGCATAGAAATACTTGTTCATGTCTTATGTCACACCACGAGCTGTACGGTGTATAGGAAAACCTCTTTAAGTAATTTGTAGAAGTGATTAAGTGCTTGCTGGGCCACTTAAATAGGCTGTGGAAACTAGTTGTTTGAGGACCCATTGGCAAGGAGTTTAGATGCATACTATGTATATATTACGTTATACACGTATATATTCTACAATATTATTGTAAAAAGCCGTGGTGGAGGAGTGGCTCGAGTGGCACAAACATCGCAAGTTCTTATCCCAACTGTATCAATGAGTTTTTCTGAACTTAAGTACATTGATTAATCACACCAAAATTTTTACGGTGAAGGAAAACATCGAGAGGTAACCTGCATACGTCTGAGAAGCAATGCAAAGGTATATATATTTTCGAGCTTAAGTAACGGCGATGGACACGCTCTCTGTCGGACGTTCGCACCAAAAAAATTTCTCTGGCGGAAAATGGGTATGTGATTACTACCTGTACACCCCTGCCTACCCCTTCGGGGATACTTGTGGAAAGGTGGGAGGATATTATTATTATTATTATTTATTGTAGTAATCAATGTAGGAGACATCGAAGTAACAGTTAAAACCCTTGAAGCTGGCATTACTTAGCACACATTAGCGCCAGTCAATAATATAAACTTGGCTGATAAAGGTACTTAACATGTTATTATTGGAATGTTATCAGTATCGTTACAGATAATAACGAATACCTACTGATGGAAAACAGCAAAGCAAAGTAGATTCCACGTAGCTAGCACGTACATGGCGTAATTGCAGTAATTTGTAGAGAATTCGAGCCTAACATAGTCAATCCCTGTATGCAGTTGCAGTGGGCAGCGGTGATGTAAGGCTGTGTTCATACAATAGGAGTGGGTAGGAAAGCGTGCCTATGACTCAGACAGTGGCGCCCACGCTTTAAATCGTCTACATTCCATACATAGATGGCACCACAGTACCTTAAGGAGTTGATATAGTTGTGTGGCAATACAAAGTCGGGAACCTCTGATGTGGGTTTCTTATTTTGAAATTAGTATAAACAAGAGCAATGTCCATGAAACAAGATGTTTGGTCTTATTATGGTTTACGTCTATTCCTGATACAGCGGCTGTTATGGTTAGGGCGGTGGCGCCGGCGCCATATATTCGCCACGCGCCCACTTGTTCCCTTTAAATGTAAACCCCAGTGGGCGGACGGCAGCCTTGTTCACTTCAGGATTACCGTTAAGATGAAACTACGAAAGGTTAATTTATACTACTTAATATAGTAAATAAGACTTCATTAAAACTACTACTTAAATGCAGAATAATGATTGCAGGTTCGAGCTGGCTGTACCAGTGAGTTAATTCTAAACTTACTTTATCACATTACGAGCCTTACGGTGAATGTTTACTACCTTCGGGGACCCTTGTGGGAAGGCCTAAGGATATATAATACGTTTAATTTATGAAGAAATTTAAAGACTGATGTATAGTCCTGGATTAGTAAAGTCTTCGACCTCGACGTTTGTCATATTTTGTTAGTACCTAAATCTATCTCCGGTGAACTGTGGTTGTTCTGTGCCCTCCTTCTGGAGACCCTTGTAGGAAGGCGTATAAATAATAGTGTCAAGACTTATAGGTACCTACTACAGAAAAGTAGGTATCTTAATGCGATTTAAAGTCCGCATATAATTAAACTAAAGTGGTATTAAGCTAAAGATAATATTGTGAATACATTATAAAATGAGACTGGTCGAAACAGGAAAATAAGAAGGTTCTATGTAAATCCCCTGAATTAAAAATGTTACATGCTAAATTACCTACTTGGAGTAGGTGCCAAGTGGAGGATATATTAACATACATACATACATACATGTCATTACGCCAGGTCCCTAACGGGGTGGGCAGAGAGTATAGAGCGCCAGTTCTCTCTAGACTTACATTCCTCTTTTGCTTCTTCCACATTCATCAGTCTCTTCATACATGCTCGTCGGTTACGAGTACTCTTAACGTTCCTGTCCTTGAGCGTCCGATCGATTTGATCCAGATAGTTGGAACGTGGCCTTCCTCTGCCTCTTCTTGCACTTATTAACAAAGGAGTAATATTTAAATCCCGTTTGGTACTAACTAAATAAATTACCACCGCCCATTCAAACAATGCAGTCCATGGGTAGCAAGTAAGATACGTATTATACTACTTACGTAAACAGGTCTAAGTACATAATAAAGATGTGATAATTCTTACAATCCTCAATTAAATAGAGAGGGCTCCCGATGCGAATGTGGCCAGTTACTTTGTAAAGTCACATAGATAAGTTAGGAACGTTAATTGAGAGAATTCAGGTTTGCTGGAAAGGTATGCGCAAGAGGCGTTGAACGGTGCAGCCGAGCGCCACGTGATCGCCAACGCACCCAGCCTTGCAAGGACGTTGCGTCTATGCAACCGACAACCATCGTTAATTAATTCCACCTTCAAGCTGACTCACTGCACCAGCCATTAAATAATGCTTTAAACGCAACCGAGGTGAAATAAACATCTCAATAAATACTATTCAAGATTGTTTCAAGTTGCTCGAGGTTTCTAAGACCTTAGAGACTTTATAATCTAACGCCATCTGTCGACAAATATCTAAAATGTTACGTTTGCCGGACAAATTTAAATACAGTTACAATATGAGGTCGTTGCATGAAATTTTATGACTTTTTAATTTTGCTATTTTGCCATTTTATGTTATTTGTTTGAATCCAGTACTATTAATTATTCATGTTTTGAGTAGGTAGGTAGGTTTACTGTTTACTTATATACTAGAAAGTTGATTTCGTTTATTTTTGCTTTATAATTATTAAAACTTGGTTGAATAATTAATTATTAATATTAATTAATATATATATATATATATATATATATATATATATATATATATATATATATACATACATACATACATATCATCACGCCAAGTCCCTAACGGGGTAGGCAGAGGGTATAGAGCGCCAGTTCTCTCTAGACTTACATACCTCTTTCGCTTCGTCCACATTCATCAGTCTCTTCATACATACTCGTCGGTTTCGAGTACTCTTAACCTTCCCGTCCTTGAGAGTCCGATCTATTTGATCCAGGTAGTTGGAACGTGGCCTTTCTCTGCCTCTTCTTGCACACACTTTTGCTTTGAATATCTGTTTCGTCAATCTTTCTTCACTCATCCTTTTTATGTGTCCAAACCAACGTAACATGCCTTTCTTCATCTTTACAATCACGCCCTCATTTACACCAGTTGATTTGCGAATCTCTTCATTGCGGATTCGATCTAATATCGTATAATATATATATATATATATATTATTTATATATTACCGTACAACCGGAATTTGTTCGGTAATGATTTACAATTATAAACGCTTTACGATAAGTCTTTTATTACTCGTTTTTGGTAGAGGACTAAGCATATATTAAGAGTCATCTATACATATTTGCAAAATTCTTCAGTTTTCATAAGTAGGTAGGTACTAAATGTATCCCAAACATGTTTCAAGTTTTCATGGTAGATGTCGGGAAGGAAACACACTGATATGTTTCTGCGAAGTTGAGTCATTGCTGTGTCAATGTAATGGTACATTTACATTGACAATCCACGTTAGCGACGTTCACGCGACGGCTGCCTGCTCGGTATTCTCGGGGCGCGCTCCCACGGACCTTTGATCGCACTTAATGTAATTTACTTTATTCCGCCACTTAATGTCATTACACCGAGGAAATGATCTAAGCGGTTGTTCATTCAGAATGATAGTTAATAACCTATGGAAGTTCTAACTTCTTAGTAAATACGCTTACCAGCAAGAGGTTCACTGGGGCTGACCCGCGTAACCCTCGATTTCATGGGTAGTTCACTTGGATAAGACATATTCTTTGGTGTTAATCCAGATCTGTACCAATTTTCATTTAATTTCGTTCATTAGTTTTTACGTGAATAAGCAACAAAAGTCCTCACAAACTTTCGTATTTATAATATTACTAGGGATTTAATAGGCTATTCAGTCAACCAAGTGGTATTTAAAATCAATAGACGCTGAATAGATAGATGAATGTTTGTCTGTTCTGTATGTCCTTTATTGAATCATAAACGGCTGGACCGACTTTAATGCAATTTTCTGTGTCTCTTCAGATGGATTTGAGAATGGATGGATTTGATGAATGAAATTTAGATTCACAATTGGATCCGATAGGTGGCGCTGCGATCGTGTTTCAGGTAGTTTAACTTTTTCACCCGGGCGAAGACGGGCGGTACTTTTGGTACTGGCGTCCGCTTGTTATTTTGTACGTTTGCCTGCGGGAAGTTATTTATAACCTGATTATAATTATATTTTCCTTGTACAATAATGGCAAAAACCCTATAATTGGTACATTGGATTGTTCATTAAAATAATAGGTTTTGAAACGCACATACAACAGGAAATATGGGCAGATAATACGACTTAAGTAACATAAAAACCCACTAATTAGAAATTTGATAATGCTTATCAATCTGGACAAAAGTTCAAGTCTCTATGCCTAGAACCACGGTCACCTGTGCGCAGTGCCCTGCTTGTGGTATTAGATACAGACGAATTTGGTTCATTACTGTGAGTCACTGCGTCTAGCAGCAAGGTGTGCCGTGAGTGGCTTTCGCATATTAATATTGTTCCAAATGTGTGGTGTCATCGGATGGCGTCGTCTGCGCTATTTCAGTGCGCACGCGCCGCGCTATTCCCGGCCAGACGCCCGCCGCGGCGCCGGCCGACGCATAGCGAACCTTCTTAACACGCACTTCACCTTTATAACCTAAAAGAAACATCTCTTTTGATCTCAGAAATCAACTGGAACAAACTGAAGTAGCCAATTACCGGCGTAAGCATTGTTGACTTTTTGAAACTTTTTTGACTTTTTTGTTGAAATTTTACATACAACCAGGCATATAGGCATCTCATCACGCCGAGTCCCTTACGTTACGGGGCGAGCGAGAGAGCATCAGTCATCTATAGACTTACAGACCTGTTCCGCTTCAGTCACATTCTAGAATCTTTTCATACACGCTCACCGTTGTAGACTGTTGTTTATTATGTTGTGACGTTTTCATCCTTCGGGGTCTGATCGATATGTTCTAAGTTGAAACGACTTCGTCTGCCACTTCTTCTACACTTTCGTATTGTACCTATAGGTAATATAAAATGTCTAGGTATTGCGTCAACCCTTATCCGCTCGTTCTTTCTAGATCCAAGTCAAGGTAACTTGTTTTCTTCATCTTTACAATCACACCCTCATTCACAATGCCAGTTGCCTTGCAAATCACTTCCTTGCGGATGCACATTTTCGATGACCATGTATTTCAACCACATTTTTTTTCATACTTACTCTGACATACTCAGGATTCGCGGTCGTATAATAAAGTGGGCACCAGTATAATACTCGCCTACTTATAAAGTTAATGGCAGCGATTGGCAACGCAACTGTGCCTTTATTGCATTACAACCTGTAACGAACGCTTACAAAATAGTTGTTCCATCATAAAATTATATGGAACTGAGTTTTGTTTTACCTGAAACAACAGTTTACGATAGCCTTGTTGGCCTGGCTATTATAGCACGTTTAGAATGGCGTCGTCACCGCATAAAGCCAATATACATAGCACAAGTATATTTCTAACCTTACAAAGTAGCAAACACGCAAGATGTCTGATAGAAAGGACGCAAAATGATCAGGACGCTAGATGGCGCTATAAAGTAAACACTGTCCGGTATAAGCTCTTCAAGCAATAATTGAAATAAAATTCGGAAGTTTAATATTTTGTAGATATCATAATTTAAAAGTGGTTGCTGGACTATGAAACACTAGTGTGAGTGTTATCTCAAGTGACTTTTCAGTGGAATCTATTAAATCTTCCTTCGTAAACATTTGATCAAGTGACCAATATAGAACTGTTACCATGTACTGTTTCGTTACCATGCTATTTCAATGGTGATCTAGACAAGATAAAGAGTGTACGAAGTGTATTAAGTGTACTAAGTTTAAGAATGCACACCATTTCTTGTAATTTATAATATTGATGACCGTTGAAGTTCAAAATCATACATGTAGTGACATCTGTTATCGAATAGCGTCATCATACTTATGTACTATCTACCAATTGGTGTCACTACTCTCTAAGGTATTCTGCCGCCGCCAACGACATCTGTGGGCTGCTACTTGAGATACTTGATTATTGATTATCGGTCGATTTCTATTCATCGCTGGAGGGCAGTACTGCACGGAAATCTAATACGACAATATTCAATCTTTTTTGCATTCAATCTGTAGCTTTGCAAAATGAAGTGCTGTGGCTGTTTGATATGCTTTAAGGGCTTAAACTATCTGAAATGCCATGCATGTGGATCTGCTTATTGCTATGAGTGTCTTAACATCAACAAAGCAGAAGTACCCAAGCTCAGTGAGAGTTTCCTTGCATCACTAAAATGTCCTTCCTGTCGAAACATAACCCGCAGAAAGATTAATGAAAATACACCTGTTCGGCCTAAGTCCTGTACAACGTCTGATGTAGAATCCATCCCTTCGATTGGCTTGAACCCGTCGCCTATGGATAGCCCCGCTGCGCCTTCTTTATCTATTGAGAGTATCGGCAAGCTTTTAGACATCAAGCTAGCCCCATCCTCTATGATTATGATGAATTTGCGCCAGGCTCTCAAAGAAGATGTGAAATCTATGATTCAAGCGGAGCTGAGCTCCACTGTAAGCCAACTAAAGCAGGAATTTACTACAACTACCGACTTCATCATTGCTGAGCAAAACGACTTAAAAACTCAAATATCAGTTAGGGACGACAGGATAAGAAGCCTGGAGGCTGAGCGGTTATCTATACAGGCTGAGTTACACAAATTAAATGGTCGATTGACAACTATCGAGAAAATATCTAGAGATCACAATATTGAACTGCAAGCTGTACCTGAGAGCCGAAGTGAGGACTTGATGGTTATATTCAAGAATCTCTGCAATCATATTGCCGCACCTATCTTGGACACCGAGATTCGTCACTGCAGAAGAGTTGCTAAAATAGACCCTGACTCGAATAGACCGAGAAATATTTTGGTTACACTTGGTTCGCCCCGTCTCCGCGATATAATCATATCGGCCGTACACCGCTTCAACAAATCGCATAAGTCTGACCAGTTAAATTCAAGACATATCGGATTTGAAGGAGAGAGCCGCAGAATTTATGTAGCTGAACACCTATCTCCGGCGTGTAAAAAACTACATGCTGCCACTCGTACTTTTGGTCGCGATAACGGTTATACATATGTCTGGGTTAAGTATGGGCGAGTCTATATTCGCAAGGATGATAAGAGCAATGCTATACATATAAAAAACGAAAGCATGTTTGATGGTCTAAAGCGGCAAACACTCTAATAAGGAGAATAATTGTATTTTGTCTTATTTGGTATTTTTGTAAACTATTTATGGTACTAGTATTTTATCAGAATGTTAATAGAATTAGATCTAAATTGAATGATGTTTACTGTGGTGCACTTATTTCTAATTATGACCTAATCTGTCTGACTGAAACAAATCTAAATCAGGGAGTGTTTGATGGGGAGGTACTTGATGAGCGTTATAATATTTATCGTAGAGACCGATATCAAACTTCTATAACTAAAACTGAAGGTGGTGGGGTGCTGATTGCTGCTAGAAAGCACCTTAATTTGACCCGTCGGACAGATTGGGAGAGCACTGTGGAGGATGTCTGGGTAATCTTACCGTCGGTCAACGGACGGTCTAACTTGAATATATGTGTATGCTATTTGCCTCCTGACTTACCTTTAGATAAATTATGTTCATTTTACGAAAACTGTCAGAGGATTGTCTTAAATTGCGATGAAAATGATTCGTTCTTGTTTATTGGTGATTTTAATACTCATTTATCATGGATTAGGAGCGGCTCCTCCCACTGTCTCCTTCCCTCTAACGCACTTGATAGGAAATCTCAATTATTAATGGAAACTATATCGATCTGTAATCTATATCAATTTAATAACATTCCAAACTCAAATAACCGTTTTCTAGACTTGGTTCTTTCGACGTCACAGAGTGTCACAGTGTATGGTACGGACTCTTTGGCTCGCGTCGACTCTCATCACCCTCCTATCGCAATCGATGTGTCACTCCATATAGATGCTGGACCAAGTCGACCTCAGACTGAGAGGCCTAACTTTAATAAGTGTGATTTTAATCAAATAAAATCTGAGTTGCGGAGTATTAATTGGCTAAGCATTCTCTCCGCGTCTTGCCTGGACACTTGTGTTGATACCTTTTATAGAGCTCTGAATAGCATTATCATAAAGCATACTCCAATGCGGAAAACTATGAAACATATGTATCCCTATTGGTATAGCCCTGCTTTAATACAATGCATAAAAGAAAAAAATAAATATCACCGACGTTATAAGAAGTTTAAGAATCCACGTGATTACGATACATTCTCAATGCTTCGAAAACGGAGTAAAACTTTAATTGAAAATTGCTATAACTCATTTATTAGCACGGTTGAGGACTCATTGAACAACAATATCAAATCATTTTGGAGATACGTAAAAAATAGGAGGGGTAAGAGTTCGCTGCCGCAAACTATGAGTTACTCTGGCCAGACATCTAGTAGCTCCCAAGGTATCTGTGAATTATTTTCAAACTTATTTTCGAGCTTCATATGACTCGCCAAATACAGGTCATGAGCCAAACGTTAGTTATATGCCTGGGCTCAATCACAGCGTACTGAGTGACATAATAATCACAGAAGCGGAAGTACTGATTGAAATTAAGAGCTTAGACCCTAACAAGGGTGCTGGTCCGGATAATATTCCACCTTCATTCTTCCAAGCATGTGGTAGTGAACTAAGTGTTCCATTAACTTTGTTGTTCAATAAATCTCTCAAGGCTGGAATTTTCCCTTCTATGTGGAAGATTGCTCACATCGTACCTATTTTCAAATCTGGTGACAAGAATCGTTGTGATAACTATAGACCTATTAGTATCTTGTCGTGTATTGCTAAAATATTCGAGGCTTTGATTTACAAACACTTATTTAATCATTTCAAGCCTTATATCTCAGAGCACCAACACGGTTTCGTTGAAAAAAGATCAACCGTGAGTAATCTCCTTGTCTATAAAAACTTTTTGTGTAACTCCTTTGCATCGGGTGGTCAAGTTGACTCTGTTTACACTGATTTTAGCAAGGCGTTTGATAGGGTCAACCATGCTATCTTATGAAAAAAGGTGTGTTCATTGGGTATACATGGTAATCTTTATAGGTGGATCTGCTCGTATCTTAGCAATAGAAGTCAATTAGTTGCTATTGGAGGCTGCACTTCCTTACCTATCTCTGTTTTGTCCGGTGTTCCGCAAGGGTCGCATTTGGGTCCTCTTTTGTTTATCGTTTTCATAAATGATTTGATCGACCAATTGTCAAGTCCAAAGCTTCTATACGCAGATGATTTAAAAGTTTTTAGGGACATTAAAGAGCCTAGTGACTGCGTAGCACTGCAAAATGACCTTAATATAATCTCAAACTGGTGTCACGTAAACGGAATGCAACTGAATGTGAGTAAGTGTTTTGTAATATCATTCACCAAAAAACATACAAAGATCTTGTTTGACTACACAATATCACACCTGACATTAGACCGTAAACCCGTAGCTAAAGATTTGGGGATAATTTTTGACGAACAACTAACATTCCGGTCGCATTATGAGTATATCAATAACAGAGGAAATCAACTGCTTGGGTTCATTTCTAGGACAACTAAAGACTTTAAAAAGCCTCAAAGTATGCTCCATTTATTTAACACACTCATAAGAAGCATCCTAGAATACGCATGTCCGATTTGGTCGCCATTCTATTCTATACATATCGGCAGTATAGAAAATGTTCAGAATAAGTGCCTCAAAATTATAGCTTATCGCTTTAAGCACGGAAGGAAGCTTTCCTGTTATAGCGACCGATTGGCCGCTTTCAATGTAACATCTCTAGCCACCCGCCGGCTAAAGTTTGACCTAGTGTATTTACATAAGATCATTCATTCGCAGATAGATTGTCCATCTCTCTTATCCTCCATCAATATTAATACATATTACAGCATCAGAGCTCCCAGAACGTTTATTCTTAAATCGTATAAGAACAACACATCATACTATAATCCACTTGTAAGAATGTGCCGTCAGTATAATGAAATAGAGAAAATAGATAAAAGTATTGATATATTTAACGATGTACTGTCTGCTTTGACTAGATGGTGCCGGGATAACCTCCACAAATACTAATGTAAATATAAAACTCTTGGTTCTTTAGTCGATTTTCTTATATTTAAGCTTTAGAATTCATATACATATTATTTAGTCTCAGAACTGTTGATTAATAATTTTCTTTTGTCTTTTTTTTTTTTTTTTTATATCTTGTCCATATTGTTTCTTTATAGTTTTGTACTTAGTCAAGCTGTTTACGCATAATTTGGATTGTTATCTAGCTCCTATAATGTGTCCTCATATCTCTGTAATTTCATATTGATCTCAATCTGTTTGTGTAACATAAATAAATAAATAAATAGAAAGCGGTCTCCGTGGGCAAGTGAAAACGCAAGCTAGGCTAATAGCTACCGCGAATGTTTTCCGAAAACCACAGAGCCCGATATTCTTATTTAGCAAGAGCCTATTTATTACCCATATTGAATAAAACATATTTTGAGAATAGATGTAACAAATTATATAAAAAACTTAGGTATCAGGCTAAATATCCGGTTATTAGACATATAAACGTCTACCAATGATTTCGATAGCACCGATGTCAGGAAATACCTGACACAAATACCGCCGCTCATTTGTGTCTTCGCTTGGAGTAATAAAAGCCCGTCTATAAATGTTATACCTATACAGTGTTATGTTAAATGTTCTAAGGTATATATTAAATTTCTTCGGATGACGAAAAGTAAAGTAGCGCCATCTTCTTTTTCAATAGCTAACTAGGAAATGCTAAAGCTTATATACCTACAATTTCATTGGATGACAAAACGAAGAGAATATCTTACTAAAAAGTAATGAAATTCCATCCGTGAATAAAAGTAGTTTTTTTATAATATACTTTTTTTTTTTTTTTTTTTCAAATCAAATAATTTATTTCGTGAACATAGAAAATTAGATGGTATTAAGTTACACAGGTATAGGTGCTATGTTCCGCCGCTAGGCATACAAAATATTTAAAATAGATAATATTATTTATAACACTATCTTAAGCATAATTATTTAATATCGAGTTTATGCTACTACTCATATTATATATAAAAATAAACATATTGTTGAAAGTTTCCTTAAATGACGGCTCTATAATGTTATCATATAACTTTCTTAAAATTATTAAAACTTATCAACTAGGTATTCATTAATGGTATAATATGCTTTCTCAACAAGTAAATTAAAAACTTTATTTTTAAATTCTTTTATGTTTTGGCAATGTTTAATTTGCTTTGGGAGTTTATTGTATAGCTTTGGTGCCATTGCAAACACACTTTTATGTAGAAATGTGGTTTTAGTTTTCGTTAAGGAAAGCTCTGAATGTCGTTGACTTGTAAATACTTGGAATAAGTGTATATTGGTTTTGACAAACATAATAATTTCATAAATGTAAAGTGACGGCAATGTTAATATTTTTAAAGTTTGATAATGTGGTTTACACGTGTCTCTGTGTTTAATTTGACATATAGCTCTAATACATTTTTTTTGTGATTTGAAAACATTAGTGCTATTACTGGCATTTCCCCAGAAGATTATGCCATATCTCAAAGTAGATGCTACATATCCGTGGTAAGCCGCCAAGAGTGCGCTAAGGTTGCTTACCTTTCTTAACATATATAAAGCATAAGAAAATTTGTGTAATTTATTACATACCTTTTCAGTATGTGTCAGCCAATTCATGTTATTATCTATATGTATTCCTAGAAATTTCGTTACCTTAGTTTCCTCAATAGTTTCGTTTTTATAGTTTATGCTTAAATTTGACATTGGTTTTTGTTTCAATTGAAAATTCATTATTTTAGTTTTTTTCATGTTAATTTTTAGGTTGTTCGTATTAAGCCACGCAATGATTGATATAAGGCTGTTATTTATATCTGTCTCTATATCTTTAAGGTTACCATTATTAAAAATTACCGTGCTGTCATCAGCAAATAGGGACATCCTGTGCTTGATGGCTTTAGGAAAGTCATTTATATAAATGAGGAAAAGCAGCGGACCCAGAACACTCCCTTGGGGTACGCCAAAAGATACCTCTTGAGCATCTGACGAGTAGATTTCTTCCGTTTTTGTTTTCATATTAATATGTTTTATTTGCGTTATTTGTTTTCTTCCTATTAAGTACGACTTTATCATATCTAATACATTGCCTCTGATCCCATAATTATATAATTTGTTTAATAATGTTCTGTGGTCCACGTAGTCAAAAGCCTTGGTCATGTCCATAAATAGTGCGACTGCGGGTTTTTTGTTGTCCATGTTATAATGGATTTTATCTAAAAAGTTATATATTGCCATATTAATGGTCTTGTTTTTTCTAAAACCCATTTGCTCTTCACATAAGATGTTGTTTTTATCAAGATACTCATTTAAGTTGTAATATATTATCTTTTCAAAAATTTTGGAAAATATTGGTATTAGTGCCAGAGGTCTGTAATTCAAAATATTTGTTTTATCGCCCTTTTTGTGTAGCGGCTTTATAATAGACATTTTTAATTTTTCTGGAAATGATCCGCTAATAATGCACTTGTTTATAATATCGGATAATACTGGGGCTATTACACTGGCTACCAATTTGATAACACTAGTCTGTATTTCGTCATAGCCTGTACTGTATGTATTTTTTAAGTTATTTATTACTGTAATTATGTCCTTCGGTATTGTTGGTTTCATGAACATGGATTTAGAGGATTTATATTTACTCGTATTAATATTATTTCTTTGATTACTTTCATTTCGGTTTACTTGTTTTATGTAGTTATCATTAAATGTTTGTGCTATTAATTTTGGATTTGTTATATGTTTTCCATCTGCTAGTATATATTTTATATTATTTTTAGGAATATTTGGTTTAAGCGAATTAATTATTTTCCAGATTGTTTTTGATTTGTTGATACTTGTCTCTATTGAATGGCTATTTTGAGCCTTTTGTGTTAATTTAATTATATTTTTGTATCTTTTATTATAGGTTTTAAAAGCTATTTTCGTAGTTTCATCTTTCATAAGTCTATATTTCCATAGTAATTCTCGTCTCTTTTTGCTACATAATCTTACTCCTCGTGAGATCCATTTTGGTTTAATTAATGTCGATATTTTGCACTTGATTTTTGGAAAGCATAGATCATAAAACAATGTAAACAATTCATAAAATATATTAAAAGATTCATTAGCATTGGTTGTTTCATAAACCTCAGAAAAATATAGTTTACTTATACATTCTTTAAATTTGTTCATGTTTTCTTTACTGTAATCGCGTTTGTTTACATACCATTGTTTTATTATACACGTTCTTTTTACTGGACAATTTAGTAACTGCGCTGTGTGGTCAGATACACCCAGCTCTATTAACTCACTTTTACAGTTCCTTAAATTATGTAGAAAATTATCCAAGCAAGTACCACTACTGGGTCGAGTAGATTGATTTATTGCAAATTTTAGGTTAAATTCCTTTACTAAGTGTTTAAATTTAGTTGTTTGTTTATTTTTCTTTAGAATATCAATATTAAAATCACCGCAAACTATTATCTTAGTCTTATTTTTATAGCATAACAATTTTAGTATTTCAGTAAAATTATCGAAAAAAATATCAATATGTGTTTGTTTTGGAGCTCTATATATACATACTACGGTTATATTATGTTCGGTTAATTTAATTGCGCAGCATTCAAATATATTTGGCAAGTTAAACTTTTTTATTGAGTCTAATTCTATCCAGTTTAAATTATTTTGAACTAATATACACGCGCCTCCATTTCTGTTATTTCTCGTAGAAAATGCAGTTAGTTGGTAATTTGGTATGTTCAAGAGGTCTACATCGCTCGTTATCATATTATGCTCTGTGAAACACATTACATTTACTTGCTTACCAAGATTAGAGATATCATCTATACATTCATAAAGAATATCGGATTTACTTAAGAGTCCATTAACATTTTGGTGCATTATATAAAAATTATTAGATACGAAAAAAATCTTGATGTTGGGCTTGTGTATCGTAGTTTTCCGAAACTTGGTGCTCTGTTGTCGAACTCTTATGGATTATTTCTTTGATATTATTAAGTATATTTCTTGTTCCGCTTCTATTCAATTTTCCAGTGCTTGTCGAAAACATGTCATATGATAAGTTTTTATTAGAGTCATATATTACCGCATAATTATTGTTCCATGTATTCATGGCTAATAGACAATTAAAATTTTCAACTCGGCAATTATAGATGTTTGCTCCACATATATATGTTGGTAAGGCGATAATTATATTTGTGTTTTGTAATTCTCTTAGTGCCTCGCTTATTTCATAAACCAATGCAGTGTACATTTGTGATTGCTTGAAGTCAGCTTCGCCTATCATAATGATGCAAAAATCCTCTTTTGTGAAGTCTTTTAGTTTTGATTTTAATCCGAGCAAAAGTTGCTTTATTCCTCCATTCGGTTTAGCATAGTGGCAGTATAGGTATTTTTCGGTAAATTTTGTTTCTTTCAGAACTTTTATAAATGTATCTCCTTTGTTGCTACTGATTATGCACATTTTCTTAAGTTTTTTTTTGTTTTGAGTTTCTCTGTTTATTATCTGTCTGTCTTTAAAGCTCTCCCGACTTTCGCATGAATGTTCAGATAAATACGTTTTTGGCGTATTTACTGCAGCATTAGATTCACGTTGAAGTTCTAGAACTGTACAGTCAGAATTAGCCGTGTCATTGAGCACTGTATTATCGTTTTTTTTCTGTTTTATTTTTGAGCAATTTTTTCTTTTCTTGTTAGGGCTTTTTGTACTGTGGGTTTCATTACATATATTTTTTATCTTATTTATTGTTATTTCGTGGTCTTTAACAGTGTTTGACAATGATTTATTTTGTTCTAGTAGCTTGATTATATCATTGTCTGCAGTTTTCAGCTGTATTTGTAATAGTTCTATTTTTGTTCTTAATTCGGCAATAATATCATCTTGACTCGTAGTCAGATCCGGTAAACTTGTTGATCGTAAGTCCGACATTGTGGATGTGAAAGACTCGTAGGATTGGTTTAAAATTTCTCCTCGGTGCTTAGGTTGCTTTCTTTGTGTAATATTTTCCATAGACATTTTAGTTATACTTTTTATCTATTTTAAGATGAATCAATGTACCTAGTTGCTTTAATTTGAAACTAGATGTCAGTAGTATCTCAATTATCGGATTTCATACTATTACTCGCGCACTCTAGTGGTAAATGGTAGAGAATTTATTATTGCAGTCCTCCAAATATACACACAATTTATTTGAAAAAATGTGTGTTTTTGATATAGTTACTGGGATCGAACTTAGGATCACGCTGTTGATGTAGTATCAATTCTGTCTCACATTACTTTCAACCAAAATACATTACAAAATACTTGCGAATTTTTGCTATTGATATATTGTAATTTTAGTTAGAAACGTTAGTTTTTAAAATATGATTTGACAACAACAACCCACGCATACACTTTTATTATAACTTTTTATTTCGTTACTTTACGAATATTTCATTGTTATTTCTTTACTTTGCTCACTTCACTGTTTTTGTTAATGATATTGTATTTTCTATTAATAATGAGAGTGAAATAAATGTAATCTAAATGTTCACATTACACTGTTTGCTTCGATCACTAATATCTTTGTTTTTCACTGTTAGTTCCGGCTAATAACAGTAATCCTTAATAATTATGGATTATTATACAAATTTAACGCATAATTGATCGTATTGGAAACTTTCCGCACTATTTATAATTTAAATATTGAAGAGTCCTGTTTCGTGCCGTATTTACTGTAGTAGCGCCATCTAGCGAATCTGTACTGTACATAATATGGCCTTAATACGCCATCGCGATAATTTCAAGTTCTAACTTACCTATTTTCTTAGAGGGGTCACAAGTTACGAACTTAATATTTATATATTAATATCACTGACTTACGAATAATACGAACTTAAATTGTAACATGCCATGTTACAATTTAAGTTCGTATTATTCGTAAGTCAGTGATATTTAAAGTAAAACAGCAATTCTGAACCAAATTTTAATCAATCATAAGGTTTTAAACCGATAATTAATTGAGTACTTTGATATTTTACATTTTGAACGATTCATAATCTACATCTACAAATAGTATAGGTAACAATAATTATATTAGCGTTACTTTAAAGTTATTCACATAATACATAAATTACAACCCAACATGCATATGTGATGCGAAGACACTGAACCTGCTAACAAAAAGGCCGATATTTCATTCAGCCTTTTTCATGTATCTGCATATAATTTAATTTATTACGGTGTAGACACCACAGTATTCACTTCAATAATTAAAATGTCAGATCATTTTATTAATAATATATTAAAACCGACTACCGTTAATCATGATACAACTACGCTGTATCATACGGCTACGGCTACGGCTACGGCTATTGTTAAAAAATTTAATATCTTTATAAGAAATTAAATTTAACTTAATAATGGCTTATTTAGCCTCCCGTCTAACACAGCCTATGGTTAAGTATAGAGTAATATATTAACTATAGTATATTGGTAATACGAACTATTTTCGTAGTATATCTCTACATGAAAACTATCGAAAGAACACACACGCACATACAAGAATATTGTATACAAATACATGCAACCCGCGACTTCATTATATACAATACTTAGATTGGCAATGCGAAAGAGAAAGAATACCGAATACCGTAAACGTGCAAGTGCATTAGACCGAAATTCGTGTATATATACAAAATATTTAATTCAGACAAAATTTTACAAATGAACACAAACTACACGGGGTCTTCAACAGGGACCCTTAAACTATTTTTAAAACATGTTTTTTTACCAAAAGCAAATTATACTCATAATATCACTGTTTAAATGTACTGAAATTAGGTTTTTTTTTATACAACAAAAGTGGCAAACACCCACACAGCCGACCTGATGGGCCCTATTTACGCTCAGATACAGAGTATCACTTGCGCGTAATTGTATGGAAACCAGACAATAATATAGACATTGAGGGAGAGCCGTGGTGGCCGAGTGGTTCGAGCAGTTGCCTGCGACGCAAAGGTCGCAAGTTCGAATCCCGACTGTACCAATGAGTTTTTCTGAACTTAAGTACAGTGATTAGTCACACCACGAGCTTTACGGTGAAGGAAAACATCGGGAGGAAACCTGCATACGTCTGAGAAGAAATTCAATGGCGTATGTATAGTCGTGCTTGAGTAACGGCGATGGACTCGCCATCTGTCACGTTAGCACCTAATATACCTCTCACCTAATATAAAACAGTGATTTGTTGAACAGGATTGGGATGATATGGCTGTTATTATACGCACACTACGTGAACGACGTTTTTGATCTTGATCTAGTGAACACATTGCCAATCTAATACATTATAAATATTTATTGATTATATGGACAATTTCACATCACTACCATGAAGCATACTATATGTAGGTACATATCACGCGTTAACTATTTAATGCAAAATTTTCTAGTTCTAGTTTTAAACATACCATAGATTATGATATTTTATTTATAGAGCAATTTTTATCTCTAATTATAAATTATTTTGGAGATAACAAATAGAGGGGAATTAATTCACACATATGCCTTATTAAGAAGGCATACCTACAATTCACTTAAAATATTAAACAATGATCAATTTAATATTGTTTTAAAAAAAAAATTTAAATTGAACTCCGTGTCCAATTCAGATTGCAAGACGTAGTTATTGTCTATACAGTTTGACTGTTCTAACATAAAGAGCTAAAAAAATTTGATATTCACTGTTCACATAATAGTTTGACTATTGCATTGATTCATCACCAAATAATTTGTTTAATCAATATTCTGTTGCAGCATAAAGTATCAAACGAGCTCTTTTCAAATAGATAATTAAATATTTAACGACAAATAAATATAAAGTTCACATTCGTTTCAGTACTAATGCTTCATATTACTAATTTGGGACATTAAATGTTGGCTTAATTTTAACAACATTCATATTTAATACAAATTATAGTTCATTGTTCGATTACAGATTCTACTAGAGATTACAATTAACTATATATATCGTATATTTTTATGTTAATTTGATTATGAATATACATAGATATCATAACGCCATACTTATGGAAGATCGCTTGATTCAACGAGTTTAAGCATAAAAAGGCAGCTCTCGGGGGTAAAACATTTTATCTTCACGAGATCCTACAAGTCACATAGGGATAGGCAAAGGTGCAATAGCACCCACACCCACACACACACCTACATTTCTGTTGTTTGTTGCTGACGCTCAGGCACGATTTCACATGCTTTCAAATTTTTCGTTTGGTTAAATTCTCTTCTCATATTGTGAGCATAGAGCTCGTAGTCACAAATCACTGATTAAGACCAGTGAAAACCACAATAGTATGATTGTGGTATGATGTAGAAACGGGCTTTGAATCGTCAATCTTGACTTTTTAGATGATTGTCAACACGGTAGGTGAGAATTGCGCCTCGTGGGTTCCGTCATATAGAGCGTATGCGGAATTCATATAGCGTAGTGGTCATATTCATGCGTCAATTTGTCAATTTAATTACAAATTGAAGTGTGTATATTACTCAAAATACGCCGTTGGGGCAATTTTCATTGACAATTTTTTTTATTAAAATTTTTCTTGCACGTTGCAAAATTTTAAAATTCTTTTTCATTAACAATCATTCCATTTTCATCTTAGCTAGCGTCTACGATACGTTTTACGATTAAACTTAAAACAAGCATACATCAAATAGGCCACTAGTGTTTGGTATTAATATAGTAACTATACGTTAGAACAAACACCTATTGAACACCACGTAATCACTGCGCTTGTGAACTTCAGCAGCCATTGAACACGACACTTGTAATTCTGCAAAAGAAAACGCTGGCTGTTAGGGCAGTTCTAGTTGAAAGGATTTGTTCGTTTCCTGTGCTCCTAGTACAGTGGCTATATAATGATCAATGCTTAGAATAATATAATTATTAAATAATTGGTTTGCGTGGAATACACACCCTATGCATTGATATTTTTTAAATATAAAATAATAAAAATGAGCCGTGGTGGCCGAGTGGTTCGAGCAGTTGCCTGCGACGCAAAGGTCGCAAGTTCGAATCCCGACTGTACCAATGAGTTTTTCTGAACTTAAGTACAGTGATTAGTCACATCACGAGCTTTACGGTGAAGGAAAACATCGAGAGGGAACCTGCATACGTCTGAGAAGAAATTCAAAGGCGTATGTATAGTTGTGCTTGAGTAACGGCGATGGACTCGCCATCTGTCACGTTGGCACCTAATATACCTCTGGCGGAAAGTGGGTGTGTGGGTATAACCTATACACCTCTGCCTACCCCTTCGGGGACCCTTGTGGGAAGGCGTGAGGATATATTATATTATAATAATACACTATTGGACTCGTTTGGGAATGTATATTTTGAATGGATAATTCTATGTCTATGGGATGACGCAACTCAAACCCTGCTAAATTTTCTCATACAAAAATCAGCTTGACACCATACGTTAGCGACTTAGGGTGTTCAAAAAGCAACAGTCGAACTTAATAGGTACGTCGGTTATACATGCAATAATATAAATTTAAATATTTTTAAATATGATATCAATACACATTAAAAACCTTATTGAGAACTGACTCAAATTGTTGAATGTCCTGGTCTATCGGACACTTAATGGAACTGCACAATATGTCAACAATGGCCCAATTCAAGCAATACCTACACAGAATCCAAGCTCTGCTACATTCCCTCTTAGAGCCTTTTTTTACTACAATACCACTGCAGTCATTAATGTACGTTTATTTGGAAATGGTAACTGTATTTTGTTATACTGTATTATAAAAAAAATACATCATATTTTTTTTTTATACAACCAGAGTGGCAAACAACTATACGGCTCACCCGATGGAAAACGGTTACCGCAGCCTATTTACGCATACAATACCGAAGAATCATATGCTAGTTGCCACTCTGTTTTCGGAGAGTTATACTGTGTCGGCAGCATAATGGGACTAATCCCTCTGCTGCCAAGACAATATAACAATCCTCCCCCCTCTAAATGTCTCGGCTAGTTTCTCGCTTAAAGCCCACAGTAGAAGTTACCAATGCAGTGCTTGCCTCCTCGTGTAGTGGGCGGTCAGGCGAGGTAAGCGCGCACCAGGGCCTTGACCTGCGCGCGGCACATGGGGCACGCGGCCAGCGCGGCGCCGCAGCGGGCGCACGACACCAGGTGCCCGCACGGAAGGAACACTACGCTCACCTACACACACGACTCATTCAAACTCACAAAATTACAGAGTACATACAACTTAAAATTCTAAAACTTCACACGGGTTAAACGAAAGAAAAAGTTTAATTAGGATCAACATCGGATGGATGTACTAAAATTATAAATGCGAAACTTTGTGAGGCCAACATCCTCATCGACATCATCTTTTTCGACACAAAAACTACTGAACGGAACTGAATTAAATTCGGCACAGAGTTAGATTATTTGCCAGATAAACACAGGTATGTTTTGTTCAAGAAACAAAATCTGCCAATAAAATCGAATTTTACGCGAGCAAACACGTGAATCAGCATATTAGGTCATCACGCCGAGTTCCAGTTAGGGGTAGGCAGAGAGAAGATTGCGCTAGTTCGTATTATCCACATTCATATCTACTTTAGAATTTTCTTCTAGTGTATCCCCAAGGGTTCAGCGATGGGGCAGGCTGGCGAAAAGATAATGTTGCTTCACCTCTGCCTACCCTTTTGGGACGTCTTAAAGTTAGATCGATAAAGAATCTTACCTCACTATCCATGCAGACTTTGCACAGCCTCGCTTCCTTCAGCTGTCTATTTTCCTCCTCGAGCGATATGTGTTTGACATCGGCAGGGGGCTCCTCTTTCGCACTTTTGCTCACGACCGCATTGTCCGCCCCCTGTTGCACTGGCGCGGAGTCTGTTTCTTGCCGCACTTGCACATTGTTTTGCGTGTTGTTGTTGACTGTGGAAGGGGATTGCGGGGGCGATGCAGCTCTCTCGTCCCATCGCAGCCTGTTCGAACGGAAATGCCTAAATCTTAATATATATGAAACTAGCTTATGCCCGCGGCTTCGCCCGCGTGGAGTTCGAAAACGTAGCTTGTGCATTTTCCTGCTAGAATCGTTTCAGCCGCTATGCCGTGAAACAGCATCATACTTATAATATGAGAACTTAGAATTTTCGATTTAAAAAAAAGTTGCCTATGTCCTAATCCTAGGTATAAGCTATCACCATTTCAACTTTCAGCCAAATCGGTTCAGCCGTTTGGCCGTGAAAGAACCGCAAACATCCAAACTTACAAACTTTCACATTTATAATATTAGTAAGAAGTAAGATTACGTGTCACGTTGTTTGTCCGCGATGGACTGCTAAACTACTCAACTGATTTTAATCAAATTAGCACACCGTGTGCAGTTTGATCCAACTTAAAAGATAGGATAGCTTACATCACAATTGGACCCGATAGGTGGCGCTCCAATCGTGTTCCAGGAAGTTTAACTTTTTCACCCGGGCGAAGCTGGGCGGGACACCTAGTTTCATATATAGAGACACATGGTGGCCGAGTTGTATAGTCGTGCTTGAGTATCGGCGATGGACTCGCCGTCTGCCCCTAACGTAAACTATATCTCCGGCGATAAGTATTCGCATACAAACCTGTTGTAACGTATAGCTCAACATGTAGAATCTCTTCCAAAAAATCTATGAAACCATGTTACAAAGTGAGTATTACTCATTTGAATAAAGTCGCGACTAAGATATCTTTGTAGCTATTTGTTTTATTGTTACTTCATGAGGATATATTCGCAATAGCTTCTAGATGCCAGCTAATTCAAACTTCGAATAAATGTTAGTATCTAAGTAGTTAGTTTAGTATGTACCAAAATATAGAGTATTTACACGAAAGTATGGAGTAACTTAAGGTTAACGGGACCAATATAGCATGTATATATGTACAGTACATTAATAATTCAAGGCAAATTATAATCGCGAATGTTTGAATAAAGATTGATAGGGAAATTTTCGTAACCCGACTGTACCTACCTATGTGAATAATTTCCTAACATTGTAATTTGGTGTACAATGAAGCTTAGAAGATGTAACATACTGTGAGTTGGGCAGTAGTCCTAGAAGCGTGTCAGCGAGCGAGTCCCGTAGCGCGGGCGCCACGCTCCACGCTTCCTCGTTCAGCTGCTCGTCCAACACGGCGTCGATCAACGCCTCCGATGTAGTGAACGGCACACCTAGCAAACAAAGATTAGCTTAGCTTCGGAATACGACTCAAGGGATCTAGGATCTTCAGGGCGTATGCCTTAAGTAATACTTATATGGTTCCCAAATTCATGGTACGGACCCCTCTCCGCGTGAGTTTAACTCTCACGCTATCGGTTCCTTCAAACTGTGTCTTGTGGCTTGAGCTCCGGGAACGTTACATTTATGTCCATTTCCAAAAATAATAATATTCGGGGTGGTGACTGTAATGATCATCATTATGTCGTGGTTATATCCCAATAATATTATAAATGCAAAAGCTTGTTTCTAATAAGGAATACACGTGATAATGATCAGGCAAATACGGAATTGGATAAAGTTTGACGCAAAGATACATAGATAGATAGCCGGAATAACACTCTATACTCTCTGCCTACCCCTTAAAGGACTCTGCGTGATATGTATGTATGATATGTTTTATTCCAGAAAGAAAACCTACAAATGAAATAAAATTTACCTTGAATATTAATTGAAACCGTGGGGCACAAGCTAGTTACAAATATATTGAGCATTTATTTGACAATTCCTCACCAGCGGTGCGCAGACGCCGTGTGATAGCGCGCCGAACGCGGGCAGCGTCCAGACCCGCGTTCAGCGCCGCGAGCGCTATACTGCTCTCCATACACTCCTCTACCTATGTTACGAGGACATACAATCAAAAGTCTTTCATTCAACGCAAGGGAGCACATATTAAAAGTCACATACTAAATTACAGTTACAACAGTTTCGTTAGAGCCGTGGTGGCCGAGTGGTTCGAGCAGTTGCCTGCGACGCAAAGGTCGCAAGTTCGAATCCCGACTGTACCAATGAGTTTTTCTGAACTTAAGTACAGTGATTAGTCACACCACGAGCTTTACGGTGAAGGAAAACATCGAGAGGAAACCTGCATACGTCTGAGAAGAAATTCAAATGACGTATGTAATAGTCGTGCTTGAGTAACGGCGATGGACTCGCCATCTGTCACGTTGGCACCTAATATACCTCTGGCGGAAAGTGGGTGTGGGTATTACCTATACACCTCTGCCTACCTCTTCGGGGACCCTTATGGGAAGGCGTGAGGATATATAACAGTTTCGTAGATAAACCTACCAGGGGGCGTCCATATATTACGTGAGGTTTTTTTTTTACTTTCTGTCCCTCCCTCCCTCCTGGTGAGATGTCGTGAGATTTTATTCAACCCCCTCCCCCATCCCCTTGCTTCGTGCTTTTATTTACGACTAGTTAAGACTAGTAATCAATATTGCTAAGAGTTTAATTATAAGTGTAATAAAAGTTTAACAATAGAATACTAAAATCGTAACTACTGTGATTAAAAAAAAATATCTACTCTATTTCAGTCCATGGATAATCATGCGCGGTCTCAAGAGAGATTATTGGAACCAACATGTCTATATGATTTTCAGTAAAATCATCTGCTCCTTAAACTTCGTTCTGATCTTACCACTCTAAGCCGTTCGCGCTTGCGCACAGTAACTCATTAGCTCGTCTTGTGACAATCCGTGAGGGTCGCACTTTGCGGAACATACGCTAATAAAAATTGCGTGATATTTGCCGAGACCCCCCCTCTCTCCAACGGAAGATTAGATGAGATTTGACTCGACCCCCTCCCCCCCTTAAACATCTCACGTAATTTATGGATGGAGGAGTGTGTATGTTCAGTCGTGCTGGAGTAACGGCTATGGTCTCGCCATCTGTCACGTTGGCACCTAAAATATATCTCTGGCGGAGAGTGGGTGTGTGGGTAAAACTAACACACCTCTGCCTACCGCTCCGGGGACCCTTGTGGGAAGGCGTGAAAATATATATTTACGAGTATTAATATAGTTTTACTAGCATTATTTACCCGATACGCTGGAACTGATGCATGGCTGTCAGGATTACTCTGCGTCGTGTTGAGACTTCTATTCTGTAATTATAATTGGCTTTAAATATACGAGTTCCGTAAAGGCAGTCGATTGACATTTATTTAAGGAATTCTGTGAACAGGTCCGTTATCAGTATAGCCATAGTAGGTTTTGACACACTTTGATAAAGTTTTCCACTACATTTGGCAAGTGGATTTAAATAAAGTTTTATCATCAGTAATTGTCTTCATGTCACGTCACGAGACCCGAGGTCCTAGGTAAAAATATAGACTTACCTACTTTTACCGTTCATTAATGTGTAATAGAAAACTGCAACGCAAAAACAAATTTGTACGTTTATTTTGCTAGATCTTAATTCATAGAAGCAATGAAATTATGGATTCTATTTATTGTTATTATTAGTATTTTTTATTACCACTGGGGTGGCAAACAAGCATGCGGCCCGCCCGATGGTAGGCGGTTACCGACATCTATGGATGCTTGCAATCACTTTCGCGTTGCCGACCCCATTTCACGCCTAAACTTTGGTAGAGACAAAGATGGAGCCTTCGATAAGAGAATAGGGCATGCTTTGTCTAGAAAATTAAAACTTTAAAGTGGGTAGATTCTTGGTCTCTACACCACTCTTGACCACCTCATCTAAGTATGTTCTTGTAGACATGTATGTGTGTTTTCTCTCACCGCAGACGGTAGACGGCAGGAGTCAACGAAGTCCTGTCCCTTGGTGAGCAGCACTAGGCCGCAGTGCGGGAACCAGCGAGCGTGCTCGGCCCACGGCGCGTCGCCCGCCTCCCACTTGCCGAGCCCGCCGTCGCAGTAATAACAACGCACCTATAACACAGTTTTGGAGATATATATATATACATAATACACTCTTTTTTCAATGATAAGGTGAGACACAAACGTGCGGTCCATCCTTTGTGGACGCGTAAGTGGTTAGCGCCGCCTATGGACACTTGATTAGGTTAGATATTTTTTAACCAAAAGTGGGGCATTGGTCTCATTGAACGGTTACTCATTAGGACAGATATACATATAGTACCTACACAAATATAGAAGTAGATAATACAGTAGTTAGTAGTAGCAAAATATTTTGTATAATATGCCAATGTCGCCTATGTAACACATAGGCTTAAATATTGTTTTATAAGTTGATTAGGTATAAAACAATGATCACTGATTACACTTTAGTTGTTGGATATATCTTAGGTACAATCATTATTGATAGAATAATTATGAACGCAATTCATCGATATAATCATTCAACTAATATTTAACATCTCGTTGTAGGTTATTTTTAGCGTCTTCTATGTCTAGGCCTTAAATAAATATATATTGGGCGCAGACAAGCGAGTGTATATTACGGACCTGGTCGTCGGTGCCGGTGTGGTAGAAGCCTGCCTCGGCTAGCGCGCTCGGCGTCTGCGTGCGGTCGGTGGGCCAGCGGCGGAAGGTGAGCAGGCGAGCCTGCAGGGCTGCGTACTGCGGGTGCCTCGCCCCGCCGCCCACGACGCCAAGCGAGCGCAAGCGACGGCCCGCACGCAACAGCGCCTCGTTATGCGCTGCTCCCGACCTAACACCACACAATAAACCACATTGGAGACGCAGCCTCACCCTCAAAAGATGAAATCTTGCTCGAGAATAAACTGCGAACGTGACTTTGTTGGTTTGTTAGGGGATTTACGTCTAATTAACCGATCATCATGAAATATGATACATTGGTTTTAGGACATTTCTTGTCCAGAATAATGCTGCAGAAGTACTGCATACCCGATGTATAGCGAATTTATGATGTTAGAACTCACGAAACTAAATGAACGCACGAAGCCGCTGGCAAAAGCTAGTTTTCCATACATTCCCTTCCTAGATAGTCGACGACGTGAAAATCTATTGAAAGGTAGGTCTGTTATTCCTACAATGTAAAGTATTAGCTGCCCCTAGATATAATAAGAGTGACTCGAGAGCAACTAAGTTTGAACTGGGAGGTATGACTGGATATAGCACTAGAATGTATGTATGTATTAGTGTACAATTGGTGCTACAACCTCAAATTATACCTACCCTTATTTGATTCGATCATAAAGTTTTTATGTTAAAAGCATAAATACAAATAATTATTTACTTGCATACTACTAATGCGAATAAATGAACAATCATTCCAGAACGGCAGAACGAAATTAAATGAAATTTAGCAAAGAGATTAGATTATTAGCGGGATTAAGACATAGGATAAGTACCTGTTTCAATAAAAAAAAAACAACCACAGAATTCAAATGTTACGCGGGTGAAACCGCGGGGCAGATCTAGTATTTACAATACAGTTTAAAGAAGAACTATTCATCTTACTTATTCATCTTAATTTTATTACTAATTCAATGAGTAATGCCAATTCAATATATACATCTGATCCATTTACAACCATTTTCTTTAGTGCTTCTTATACAGTTAGAATGAGGTTGACTCAGCACAGCTTTTTCCTTGATATCCAGTTTCTAAATTACAGTGGTACACTGTGTCCATATAATTGGAAGATGATCCAATTCACTATGTATTAAGCATCATAACAGGTAAACATCAATTCGGTAGTTCTTTTACTACAGAAAATTACAGTAAACTATCAAAGACATACACACCTTAGAACCTTATGAACTATATACAAAACAAAGTTTTAGCCATGTAAATTTACTAGCATGGAATTAAGATGACTTACGATTGTGGCAGATTATCACTGGTGTCTGGTGATCGTAAGGGTGGTGTGTCAGAGGGAGGAGATGAAGGCGGTGACACCGTGGTAGGACGTTGAGCGGCTTCCAACGCTGCTGCGTAAGCACATCGAGGGAAGTACCTGTAATCAGATTGTGGCTATTACAGACACTTAAGAAGCAATTAAAACACTATTGTATTGCATGGAATTAATATAATAATATAACTGCTATATATATATGGTATGATATGAGTATGACATTGGCAATATGTTCTCAATCGATAAAGATGCATTTAAAAAAACTTCAACACATTTTATACTTAACATTATAATAAGATACAGTACATATTGATACAACTGCATCTTTTCGTAAATTACACTACAATTTATCTCAAATTAGAAACTTACATTCTATGCACCTCTAAGGGTTGACCAAGTGAGTCAAAGCTTCTAAATGATGCTAGCTCCCCACCACACCAGGCACATCTGAGTCGGCCCTCTGAAGCTTGGTAAAATCCAGCACTGACAAGAGCCTCTCGAGACACTGACGTATCCTGGAATAGTGTATGATGATTGACAAGACTCTTGATAAGTCAAGGAGAAATAAAGTAAGTTAAATATGTAGCATGAAGGTAGTATTACACTATTAGCAATAGTATAACAAAAATTCATGGTCATGGTGGTCAAATTTGAAGTAAAGAGCAACTTGAAAGGTCAACTTTGATGATATCATTGTAGCTGAGTAGGGTCACTTTATATGTCAATTTCACACAAACTGATTTAGTTCAAATTAAGCCATGTTTTTACTTTGGTAAGAAGACAAGTGGTTTAAGTAGTCTGCAACACAAGGATAGCAAGTTCGAATCCCTGCTGTACTGATGAGTTTTTTTTATTAAGTACAGTGATTACAATTTACAAAATATTTTGTATTATATAGATTAGTAACACCACAAACTTTATGGTGAAGAAAAATTGCAAGATTTCAATTTTCAATAGCAGATTCATGTAAAAGTCTACAGTAGTAGTAGTACCCTACCCACTGCCTACCCCGTGATGGACTCCATGTGATGGTATGTAGATATATATTAAATAGCTTTACTGAGGGATAAATTTTTACATAGCTGAATATGAATATATTCATAGACATCTGTGTAAATGATGTACCTAGTTGCTGGGGATTCAATGCCATGGTCACATATGGGCTGTCAAGTTTAAATACAAAAAGGTGCATCATATTGACATGAACTGTTCAACCAGCGGTACTCAATATTTTATCATTGGGTATCACATGTATGAGACACAGTGTCTCAGCGCAATAAAAAATATTGTTATGAATTACTAAAGAAAGGGGATTAACACAGTCTCACTTACTTGGTATGGAATTAAAAATATGCAACACATTGTTAATCCAAACATTTGATACGTCATATTAACATAAATACTAAAATCATGTGTTGCCATGAAACAATCAGACATCTGCTGGATAATTTCAAAAAAATAAATATACTTCTATTAAATAGCATTGCACACCACATAATGTTAGGGCTATGTATTACCTGGGGTCATCAAAACAATGTATTTATATTAATTAATGTATTAAACACAAGTTATTCCAATTCTTACCTCCCAACTTATGAAGGATAGAAGTCTCAAAGCACCACATTTGTACATCTCATCTTCTTCAGTTAGACCATAATCCTGTGGTGTTTCAGTTTGTCCTTCATTGGTCTGGGACCAGGAGGTTGCTGTGTCGTCGGTAGGTGCACATGCCGTTCCCAGCACTAGGGGTATGTTGCCAGATAGATGTGGGTTCACCACAAATGCACAATTGGGCTTTAGCTGCCGGTGTCGCCACATTACTTGATCTCCATAATTCCACTGAGATATCTTCACTTCACAACTAAAACATTGCACTTCCAAACCCTCACCGGAGTAATAAAAACCTGCCTTTGCTATTCTAACTGGATCCACCGGCGCAGCAATAGGCCAATCGGTGAATGTATTAAGTCTATTCACTTCAAAATTCATCGTAAGGACAAAACCACTAAGCCACGATTATGGTGAGAGCTTAAATAAATAGGCATACAAAACAAAACAGACGAAGTTTGAAGACTGACGTTGTCAGCGAGATCGATTGGATTCGTCCTGTCACTGGCAATAATTAAAATGTGAATGAAATTATGTGTAAATTATACCCAACAATTAATTAAAAACAGTCAGTTTTTTATTAAATTATTTAAAATTGCTATTAAATTTAATTATTCACTAATCTTAACGATAAAATAAAACACTGAAGTGAAACAAATACTTAGAAAATAAATAGACGGATGTCAATGTCATACATATCAGTATCCAAAGATTACAATGTATACTGTGTCAGTATCATAGATTAAACCAAAGACTACTATTGAACACAAATTAGACCGGTGTAACCAGTGTTCAAATAGTAGTCTGCATTAGATTTACGTATTGTGTATTCCATTTGAAACGTTTATATAATTGTTACGGCCCCGTTTGAACCATGCTTAAGTCAAAAATTAATTATTTATTTTATTTCAGATATTTGTTTTCACTTATGAAACATGGTCAACATGTTTTAATGATAAGTCACAAAACAATATGTTTAACTGTATGTATGTATTGTGGTAGGGATGTGAGATTAATGGAAAATAATCGATTAAATAAAAATTGATTTTTCTTTGAAATTGTCAAAATTCTATTTTACTAAAAATAAATCAATTTCTACGAACAAATCATTTATTTGTATTTAAAAGTACAATGCTTTTCATATTCCAATAATACACCTAAGAGATTCATATTAACAAATTATCAGATTTAAAAGTCAAATAAAAAAATAATCAATTCAGAACTAAAAATCAAAGGCAACATTCCTTTAAAATTTCAAGGGATGAAGGGACTTACCTCCCGTAAGGAATTAAGAAACCAAATAGCATTTATAATGCATCTATTATTAGCATTTATATTTATTATAATAAAAATGAAGATAGGAGCTGTTTCTGAAAATCGATTTTACCTCGTAATTTGTATAATTGATATACTAAAAATCGATTAATTTTAGTATAAAAATCGATAATAAAAAATTTATAATTTTTCCTCCCTATTTTGTGTTCACAGACGAAGTCAGGGGTGCTGTGTGGTGCGGGATAGGTAGGTAGGTAGGCTCAGGATCATAGATCAGAGATATTGAGAGTAGTCTATGGATTAGAATATGATATAATGATATAGGGCAACTCAGGATCAAGTAGGTGCCGTAGGTGGTACAAATTACAAATACAACCTCATCTCAGTAAATTTTATATATTGGAATCTTGTTTCTAATTCGTTGTTAAGCGAGGTAATTAGATATTCACAATGTTGTTGTACATACTGTTGGCCATTTTGGTGTTATTATTCGCTATCTTAAAGGTTATTCAATATTCATTAGACAAGAAAATTGTCTACAAAGATTTGAAGAATAAACATGTTGTTATCACTGGTGGGTCTAGTGGTATTGGCAAATCAGCAGCTATGGAGGTAGCTAGGCTAGGAGCTGATGTTACGATCATAGGCCGCGATGTGGGAAAGCTTGAGGCAGCCGTGAAAGAGATAACATCAGAATGCGTTGATAAAAACCAAAGAATTCAGTATGCTGCAACAGATGTCTCGTCAGATTACAAAACCGTAGAAAAATGTTTATCGGCGGTTGAAGCAGATGTGGGGCCAATATTTATGTTGGTAAATTGTGCTGGGATGTGTATTTGTGGCCAGTTTGAAAACATGAAAGTTGAAGATATAAAATATATGATTGATCTGAATTATCTTGGTACTGCATACCCTACAAAATATGTTTTGCCCGGTATGAAGCAGAGAAATGAGGGTATAATTGTAATGGTGGCATCAGAAGCTGCTTTGATTGGTAATTAGATATTTTGACTGACTTTCACAGTCAATTATTATATATTTTGAATTTTCCAAAATAGAATTTGGTTTATACAACTTTTTACAGGTATTTATGGGTATAGTGCATATAGTGCTGGCAAATGGGCTGTGCGAGGGCTAGCTGAATCTGTCAGTATGGAACTAGTGGGCACTGGAGTTCATTTGACATTGTCCTTCCCTCCTGACACGGACACACCTGGCCTGAAGAATGAGGAGCTCACCAAACCAGAGGAAACTAAACTCATATCTGGAACTGCTGGATTGCACTCTCCAGATGTAGTTGGAAAGAAAATGATACAGGATGCTTTGGTGTGTATTGGGTTCATTGATACATTGCTAGTATCATGGTACTTTTGTGGTATACATAAAAAAAATTGTCATAACTAAATATTATGAACACTTATTATTTAAAATTTTTCAGGATGGCCACATATATTCAGTATACAGCATGACTGGCACACTGCTGTCTCTGCTCTATGGAGGGTCTATTAACAGTGGTGCTCAAGTGCTAATCCAGATGTTCACGATGGGGCTTTTGAGATTTGTAATGGTCACTCAGATAATGTCTTTCCATAAAATTGTTAGAGATAAGTTCAAAGCAAAACAACTGGAAGGCCACAAGAATAAGTAATTTGATCCCTATGTCCTTGTGTTATTCTCAGTCTTTATGTATGCATTGCATTTATTTATGCTTTAATCTTCTGATAAAACTTGATAATAATAATAATATAGCATCTGAGTATGATATCTATAAAGTGTATCCCACACTTATATTGAAACCCCACACAAGCTGGACCAGGGCATTTTGAGGTCCTAGGAATTGAAGAGAAATATAATAATAGTAATATTTTGTTGTTTGTAATTTATGTGTGTCAATAAAGCAGATCTGCTGTGATCAAATAACTTGGTCATGTTTATGCATAAGCTTTGGGTTTCACATCTACAACTTTATATGCATGCAATATGAAATTACTTATTAATAATATATTTTGATGTTTCTAATATATTTTGTGATGAGTAAGTTTTACGGGGAAGGAAAACCGCGAGAAGAAACCTGCATAAGTATATTTCAGCAGCAAGTCTCAAAGGTGTATGTTATAGTTGTGCTTGAGTAATGGCGATAGACTTGCCATCTCTCACGTTGGCACCTAAAATATATCTGGCTGAAAGTGGGTGTGTGGGTACTACCTGCACACCCCTGCTTACCCCTTCGGGAACTCTTGTGAGAAGGCGTGAGGATATATTATTTGATGTTTTTACTTTTCAAGAAAATACTATTCTAATCAAACAGAATTGTTTGATTTGAGTTGGTTTGAAAATAGTACCTATGTGATATTGTGTTGCAAACATTGATATTAATAATACTAATTAATCAATAGATTATGTAGACCATTGGCGCATTTAGTAGAATATACATTTAATTTGGTCCCTATTCATATAATTAATTATATTTAGTCTTAAATACGTCTTTAAAAACAATTTAAAGATAACTTTTTCAGGAGTACCCGAGACCCCTGACTTGATATAGTAATCTTTTTATCATTTAAAATAATTGTGTATTGAATTTTCGTCTTATTATTATATGATGAACTTAATTAGTATGTATCCGTGGACATCATTTTATAAAAAAAAGCATGAATGTTTATTAAGTGTGTATTCTAGAGTTACCAGATCATATTTTTATATGGTAATAAATAGTATGTAAACAATTGATTTGTCACAAATATTTATTTTCCAATACACTCATTCTTGTCTGCTGCATGCGTTCTGTTTGTATTGAAGTCTGAACCCTCTTCCAACATAGGATTCATCTGACCTGAACCATACAGTTATAGGCCCTGCACTGGTATCTGTAACAATTATGCCTTAAAATCAGTTTTTATGTCACTCAAGTAATTTAATAAGTTAAATTTGCCTGTAAATATTATTAGCTGTATACACAAGATGTTTTATCCCAGAATAAAAACTTACCAATTAAATTGAATGCGGGTGAAACCGCAGGGTAAAGTAAATAAATAATAAGAATAGCAAATAGAAAATAGAAAAACCGTGGTGGCCGGTACGAGTCGCCTGTAACACAAAGGTTTCACGTTCGAATCCCGACTGTACTAATGAGTTTTTTTTATTCTGAATTTTCCCTTATCAACCTTCGAAATTGATTTTTTATTTATAATTCAAATTTGATTTATTTTTATTTCTGCGGGACTAAGATTTTGATACTAAATTACGTACGTACCGCCCCAGGCTCCATCCAAAGATTACAATGTCTACTATACCGCTCCAGCCTACACGGCCTCTTAATAAATTCGACACTGACTCAATTGTTGATAGCTTTTTTCGTTTAACGGATATGTTATCCATGTAGTTAGGTATACCTGTGATTGGTGCGTTGAAAGCGAAGTCTTGCAGAACGGAGCCATCGTTAAGGCGCTCGCCGCAGAGCCTCGTCGCCGATATCAACAACCAATCACTGGGGCAGTTGAATATCTCTACACCGGCTTGGTTAGGTGGAATTACCGGCAAACCCTCTAAAAATATTGGACCCTTACAACAATGAGCAGCGAATCAAACATAAATCATGTCTGCGTTATCTACCCATTTAGGTATTTTAAGTATTTGTATAGGTAGGTATACCTATATTTGTCTCCACCACAATATAAATTCAAGTGGAAACAAATTCTTTTCCTTATTCATAATGGCGAAAAAGTCTGCATTGCTTTGGGCGAGTATTTATACAAACAGGAACAACAGATACAATTTAAATAACGATGTTAAAAGTGGGTTATCAATTAACTTAATTCAAAGGATTGATACAGCGTATCACCGGCGCTCATTTAAAAAAAACACCATCAGTCGTAAGTCAGCACTCTGCAGTTTGCAGCCACTGTCATCTTTCGTTAAAACGGAAAAGGTCAACAAGTTATCGGCTTATTATTGCCCTGACTAGTCTAGATAACGTGCCCACCATACCACCAGTAGGACAGTATGTAACATTTAACTGTACTTATAATAGACGTAGGCGTACCTGTGTCATAATTGAGTATCTGCATATTGCCAACGTTGCTGAATGTCACACTGCAAGAATCAGATGCACGCTCTATGCACATGGCGTAATTGAAATTGTTCTGAAATGTATTTACATATTAAATAGGTACCTATCTGTTAATACCAGAATAGTGGACTCGGGACAAGATGTATTTCTATGATCGTGCCGATTGGTCTAGCCAACTATAATAACACCTAGCAACATTACAAACGCCAAGCTTGTGAAGATCAAGATTTCAGTGTTTGTTGTTTACCTAATCAAGCGCCAAAGGATTTGGACGAAAGATAAAGGAGGTAGATTAAAATAATTATCCGAATACAAGCATTCGGAAATTCAGTTCGCATAAAAATTATACCATGGGATATAGGATGTACGTCAAAATACAAACTTAGTTTCGAAGATTACAATTACAAAAATGATTTCAGAAATTACAGGAATATTGAACCTTAACTCATGTTGTACCTACAACATTGGCATGAATTGTGATCAGATTCCGTTTTTTTTAGGTGGGTCAAATACAATGAATTGATCAATTCTATTTCATCAAAATCAAGTTTAATTTAAGTAAATACTTAATCAAGTTATATACCAAATAGCTGGGGTAGCTTGGCATCCCGATGATCGAACTATCGCGATAGTTAAATGATTCGATGTGGCCCTCCGTCTCTTTGAAGAACTGGAGACAACCCGCCGGTGCTGCTAGCTCATCGGCCCAAGTTAATTGTGTGAACTAGAACGACATGAGGTGTATGAGTAAAACATGTATTAAGGGCATAAAATATTTATAGCCAGATCCATAGCGAAACAATGGGGCTATTTCCTTTCTGTGGGTAACAACGTTATTTTTGTAAACTAATAAACTTACTAAAAAAACTTTGTAAAAAAATAAACTTACGTTTTTTAAACATTTGTAAGCTTAGTCTACCGCTTTCCAAAGGCCTTCCGGAAAGAAAAGAAATGCCTTTATCTTTAATTAGACTAGTTTATACACTACCTTTATAGAGAACAATCTGTTTTCAGCTGACTCTGTTTGTACTGAAAGATATATAGGACCATCTGTGTTGCCAACTTCTATGTAAACTGAAACGAATTTGTTATTTTATACTTGTTTGTCGTTAGATAGATATTATATTGATACCTTTATACATTAACTACGTAGCTTTCTGTGATGTAGATATTCTCGTAAAAGTAGATATTTTATTGTTGAGTTTTAAACTCTAAATCCCCGCAAGGTACCTACTTATAGAATAGGGGAATGCATACAAACGTAATAGCACTCGCATTTGGCGGAGAAACCTAGGCTAGAGGGGCCGGGCCGACTTGATTGGATGCGAATGTATCACTGGCTCTCAAGCACGACGTCACATCCGTGTTTAAGTAACCAACCACAGGTTTGAACCTGCAACTTGACTTAGCAAGTGATTAGATAAGCAACTAGGTCTGTTTTATTCACCAAAATCAGAATGTCGCTATAATTACCATGCTGTGCTGTATTAATGCCGCAGAGTATTGGCAGCACATTGTTCACGTTTTGTCCGGACACCACAAATTGGTCCTTATCACACAGTCCAGCAGACGGTGGTAGCAACTAAAAACCATTGGTTTTAACACATTATCAAATGTCTAAGCCCGAAAGTTGCGAACTCTAATCGAATTTTCATTATATCTCAAGGAAAACATTAATAAAAAAACGCAAGTTATTTACCTCAAAAGTAGCGAAGTCTAAGCGAATTTGCTTTATTTCTTGAGAAGTCTTGTCCAATGTGACAGAACATGACAACCGTTCGGTACTTGGTGACGGGAAACCAGGATTTACAAACCAGCCCATAGCTGTCGATGTACGTTCGTCGCAACTCACTTGTTCTATTGGAAATATAATATATATGTATAATGTAAGTATCTATACATAAATACATTACCAATTGATGTAGTTTTTAATAGCAAAAATCAATTAACAGTTAAGTATGTTAATTACAAGCATTCGGAAATTCAGTTCGCATAAAAATAATACCATGGGATATAGGATGTACGTCAAAATACAAACTTAGTTTCGAAGATTACAATTACAAAAATGATTTCAGAAATTACAGGAATATTGAACCTTAACTCATGTTGTACCTACAACATTGGCATGAATTGTGATCAGATTCCGTTTTTTTAGGTGGGTCAAATACGATCTCTCGTCTTTGGTTTACTGTACGATCATCGTCAGTATAACAGCAACTAATATGTCTTGGGACCTTGGGATAGTTCTACAAAATTACATTATCTCTTAATAAAGCTAAGTAAAGCTTATATTATGGCAGCTACTCTAATCTATATAGGTACTTAGACATACTTAGGACAACCAAGATTAAGGTACAAATATTCATGTTCATCATATACATATAAAAAGCCGTGGTAGCCGAGTGGTTCGAGCAGTTGCCTGCGACACTGAGATTGCAAGTTCGAATTCCGACTGTAGCAATAAGTTTTTCTGAACTTAAGTACCTACAGTGATTAGTCACACCACGAGCTTTACGGTGGAGGAAAACATCGAGAGGAAACCTGCATACGTGTGAGAAGAAATTCAAAGGCGTATACCTAGTAGTCGTAGTCGTGCTTGAGTAACGGCGATGGACTCGCCATCTGTCACGTTTGCACCTTCTACTTATATACCTCTGGCGGAAAGTGGGTGTGTGGGTATTACCTATACACCTCTTCCTTCCCCTTTCGGGGACCCTTGTGGGAAGGCATATACAAATGTATGTAGGTATATATCCAGCCCCAGCGACTTTAAGCTTCGCAATCTGATCTGTCGTGTCACTACCAGGCTTTTTGAAGCTTGAAGGAGATCATGGCATATACCTTCTATGGTTCCGATGGTCGGTTATCCTTCAAAGTACTGATTTTAAGATCATTCACTGATAACTTGATTGATACACATCTGAACCGCGCTCTTGTTTTTACTGCTCTTATAATTGGATTGAAAAAATTTAACATATATTAATATATGTATTTTACTTACTAACACAGCAGGTGCCATATCCATCTGCACATGATCCCATGTCGATTCCTCCAGTAGATTGACATTCGTACGCATGCAGACACGTGCCTTCTAGACCAGTGCTGGATATACAAACCACGTGATCAAATTCCACCACCTGAAACACCTCAAGGAACCTCGTCCTTGACCGGTTGCCACTGAACAACTTAGTTTCCCTCGGCCTGGCCAATGTACACCGTCGTAAAACCTTCCTTTTTGGTCTGAGCCCATTCATCTTAATTATGTTCACGTTCCGAATTGTGTTATTAAACTTCAACACTACGTTACCAGATTCAAGTGAGGACGGTTTCACATTATTTTGTGTCACTGGTACCGGCGCAGGTACTGGCATGAATTGTACTTCATTATCATGAACAAAATTTGCTTCGTCTACAGCAGGATACCATCCGTAGCTTTTGACAACATTGCACTTTTCAGAAATAGCCAGTAATATTATCACGATGATCAACATTGTTGTATTTGATGCACTAACCAGAAGAGTTCTAATAGAACTGCAGTGTAGAACGACGATGCACTTGGCTTCGCCGAGGACGGCGTGACGGGTGTAATTAAATATCTAGAAACTGTTCTGGTTTGTTTGCTCTATTTATTCATTAGCGATTAAAATTGTCACAGTTAGTCTAAATTTTCATCCGTGGTTGTACTAATCAGCGATAGTGTGAAAAGATTTCTACGGCCTATATCTACCTAAGGTTATTAAGGTTAACTTGCGACGCAAAGGTCGCAAGTTCGAATCCCGACTGTACCAATGAGTTTTTCTGAACTTAAGTACAGTGATTAGTCACACCACGAGCTTTACGGTGAAGGAAAACATCGAGAGGAAACCTGCATACGTCAGAGAAGAAATTCAAAGGCATATGTATAGTCGTGCTTGAGTAACGGCGATGGACTCGCCATTACTCAAGCACGACTGTCACGTTGGCACCTAATATACCTCTGGCGGAAAGTGGGTGTGTGGGTATTACCTATACACCTCTGCCTACCCCTTCGGGGACCCTTGTGGGAAGGCGTGAGGATATATTATTATTATTATTATATCTACCTACCTACCAATGTATGATAAATACTTATGTAATGAGGTCGGCATGCTTATGTCGCCACACACCAACTATTATACTCTAGGCTGACAAGTTTAGGTCACATAGTTCAGTTTGCAATTGATTAAATACATTGCTAAGCACACCTTTATCATTTCAAAAGTGTCGCTTGAATTATTTTGTATTCGTTTTTTGGTACTTGCAAGATTAGCAGATCTCAACCATAACTTATGGAAAAGGAGGGACATTCGTTCGCTATTTTGCATGCACTGATATTTCTCTCGACATTTGATCGGAGATGAGCGTTACTACGGCATTGAAATGCCAACTATTTTATTGGAGTCGTTAACTATCAGGTGGGTTCTTATGTTTCTCTGCCACCTTTGCAGTATAGAAATCTAGATCTAAAAGCGGATCCAGGTCAACATACCAGCTCTGTTATAAGTTGTTAAATAAATAATGTAGGTACCAACATTATGTAGTTAGTATTCTATTATAGATAAAACCCGGCGAACTTGATCCACATGTCAGCCGGCCGATATTGTTATAATGCACGTGTGTGATAATTTTGAAATAACTGCTTTTTAATTTGCAGCTGCATGTAGGGTTATCTCACAACGTCATTTACCGTCATCTCCTTGATTATTAAGTAGGTAACTTAATCTCCCACAATTTCAATATAGGTAGGTACACTAGGTACCTATAAACATTAATATTAATTGACCAAAAACATTTTTTTATGCCTACATAAAAATTGTTTTTCCTTGTTTTCCTGGATGTTAGTTACAATCCAGGATACGGATATATTCTTTTTTCAACTTAACATATTGAACGCCTTTATCAGGAGGATTATTCTGCAAAACATAGGTTAGGGAGAGGTATTGTCGAGTATTTATTTATATGTAACGATACGATTATCTTATTACCTATGTAACACTAAATAAGTTCTTTCGCGACAGTAGCTGACTAGTGTATAAAAAGACCACTATTGTTTGGCTATATATACCTACATAAGTGCATATAAGATATGAATGATAAACGAGGTGTGTAGTGAGTTAAATACCTCCATTGGTAAGATAAATTATGTACCTAACTGTAATTATGTAAATTATGTACATGTTATATATAAAATCTCTTCTGTCTACCGTTTAGCGACTCTTGCTGAAAGGCGGGAAGATATAATGAACAAACTCAGGAACTCTAAAATATGCGCTACATCATTAGAACTTATTCAAAGATGGTAGATACGTTTTCACAACTTATGATTGAACTAACGAACAGCAACTGTTTACATTAAATGTATATTAAAATATTACCTGACAGTACCTTCCAAAAGTCCTGTTGCATTTGTATGTAGGTACATATCTGCGCAGTGTCCTTGTGCGATAACTCGATAAGCCACGCCTGCGCCTGCGTGCTTTTTCATAAGCTCGCAGCACACAATGCTCCCATACATACATTACTTATGTGATATATGTATAATTGTACAACACACGTTAGCTTAACGAGCCTGCTATAAAAGCCCCACAGCTTCGACCATCCACACACTTCTCAACGAAGCTCAGGGTTCAACGCACAATGATTGGAAACGTAAGTGGTTATTTGCTAATAATAATTATAAGTAATTTAGAAAGAGTCCTTGACACCTAATATACCTCTGGCGGAAAGTGGGTGTGTGGGTATTACCTATACACCTCTGCCTACCCCTTCGGGCACCTTTGTGGGAAGGCTATTATTATATAATTAGGAGGATATTATTATTATTTATAGAAAGAGTCTTTGACTTCATGAGGCGTTCATTCAAAGCATAAAAGCAGTTATTGTAGAGTGTAGGCACTTGAAGTACTCGGATCGTCACGAGAGGGCATAGATAGTGCCATCCACGAAGATGCGCCCCACTATTCTTCCTTAAGTAAGTGTACAACCTTCTACTAATGTTTGAGTATTGTCGGTACACACTGATTACCTATGAGTGCACACGCACACAATAATTAATAGAGCTGGGTCATATTCCCCCACCCCGCGACTCCCCCGGCTACTGATTAGTGAGGTGCGTCTTCGTGGATGGCACTATCTATACCTCTGTTCGCAATATATAGAAAGAACGGTTCTCCCTCTGCCAGCACAACCGCAACAAAAGTTATACTACCGTAATCGAAAGCAGTACTACCTGGCGATGATATTCTGTAACGTGGAGATGATGCCCCAGTCGGGAAACCCAATTGAAATCAGTGAAATTGAAAATTATTGTCAATCAGCTTAGCTTCAAGCTTCAAACCAACCCATTCATTTTATTTCAGTCATGGTTTATAGGTACAATTCGGTTAGTTTGTGATACCTACTCTAATTGTCATTTAACCGATATTACAGCATACATAAAAGCCGTGGTGGCCGAGTGGTTCGAGCAGTTGCCTGCGACGCAAAGGTCGCAACTTCGAATCCCGACTGTGCCAATGAGTTTTTCTGAACTTAAGTACAGTGATTAGTCATACCACGAGCTTTACGGTGAAGGAAAACATCGAGAGGAAACCTGCATACGTCTGAGAAGAAATTCAAAGGCGTATGTATAGTCGTGCTTGAGTAACGGCGATGGACTCGCCATCTGTCACGCTGGCACCTAATATACCTCTGGCGGAAAGTGGGTGTGTGGGTATTACATATACACCTCTGCCTACCCCTTCGGGGACCCTTGTGGGAAGGCGTGAGGATATATTATTATTATTACAGCATACAGTAATACGAAGAAGACGTAATCATTATCAATACAAGTTTCTAGTATTTATTATATTTTGCAGATCTTCTTTTTGGCGTGTGCGGTAGCGGCTGCCCAGGCTGGTCTGGTCGCCCCAGTTAGCGTATACGGTGGTGCTTGGAACCCCTACAGTGGGTACAGCTCGTACCCGGCTCAGCCGGCAGTGGCCACGCAGCACTCCAACATATTGAGGTCCCCTTTCAATTTGGGACAGGTAATATGTATATCAAATTAAATCCCTATTATAAGTTAACTTACCCTCCATTTGAGATATTTATATGTCGAAGTCGTATAAGTTGAAGAAGTTAATTACATCACACCAAGTCTGTTATGGGGTAGGCAGAGAGAGTACCTAGATCGCCAATTTTATCTAGACTTCTAGATTATAATTGAAGGGTTTTGGTGTAAATTAAACAATTCTTTACTTGACACTAATCTTTAATTTACTGCACCAGATATCAACGTACAGCAAGTCCATCGACACACCGTTCTCCAGCGTTCGTAAGGCTGATATTCGTGTGAGTAACCCGGGCGTGGCCGTGGCGCCTGCTTACCGAACGTATGGTGGCTTTGCTGCGCCACTATCAGCTCCCTTGGTCTCCCACGTTGGTGTCGCTTCACCCTTCGGAGCACCGGTCGCAAAAGTAAGTCTACAAACTTAATAAATAAGATTATACTATTACAGGACTACGGTTGTAACGTTTAACGCCTATTCTATTTTGTAGCATTATTGTAACTAATCTTAGGGAACATGTTCCATTTTATGGAATAGCATTACTTTCAATTAAATGTGTTACATACATATACATATCTGGAGACAGTCGAGAATAGAAGAGAAAGATGATAGGCCACCTTATTCGATATGATAACCTCTTTAGAAACATCTTAGAAGGAAAGGTAGAGGGGAAGAGAGGAAGAGGAAGACCAAGATTAACATACATGGGTGAGATCAAAGAAAAAGTCTCTCTCATGACGTATGGGGAGGTCAAGGAGGTTCCGCTGGACAGAAGCGAATGGAAGGGACTGCATCAGAGACTTAAATTTGTGATGATATAGGTACATATCACGCAGAGTCCCTAACGGGGTAGGCAGAGTATAGAGAGCCAGTTCTCTACCTATTAAAATGCATTTATTATTTTAACAGCTCGCAACAGCTGGCGGTCTCCTTGGCGTGGCATATTCCCCAGCCTCGGCCGTCTCCCACATGACTTACACCAATGGACTCGGGTTTGCCTACGGCTGGTAGATGACGCCAATTCAGGGTGGATTGTATGAAATAGCACTGAAGATTCCTCATTATTTATTGCCTGTTAGTTGTTAACACTTTTTACTTTATGGTTTAATAAAAATATTTGAATACGAAAAAGATGTGATTGTTTCCCCCTTATTTACGTATAACATATATCGACACACCTTCCCACAAAGATATTTCCCAAGGTGTGTAGGCAAAGTTGTATCAACACCCTCTTCTCGCATACATCCATACATAATTACATAAAAAAAATGCAATCAAAAACTGAGGTTGACTTTGAATATTTTAGAAAAATAAATACCACAATCAACATTCAAGTATTAGAAAAAATTGATACCATAATTACACCCACGTGTTAGTGTATTGAAAAATACAATCAAAAACTGAGGTTAATTTTAAATAACGTGGAAAAATAAATACCATAATTACACCTAAGTAGTAGAAAAAGAGATGTAATTACTTACTTTTTTTAGAAATTCACACATTATATATATATATATATTTATCACGTCACTATAGAGCGTTGGGAATAAATAAGCGTGCAATAGAAAAACGGTCAAGTATAGTGGTAGGAGTAAGTCCGTTAAACCTACTCCGCTGGAGAAAGTATACTTCGAATCACGCGTGGTAGGGATAAGAAAAAGATGGCGCGTAACGGAAGAATGTGACGCGTAACGAAAAAATGTTACACAAAATTTTTTCCCAACGGAAAAGCAGGATATTTGGAAGCAACAAAATTTGCCGAAATAGCACGTAAAATGAGCTAGGCGACTGTGCTGGTTAAATGACCGATGGAGCATGCGAGAGCTAGAGTGGAGACAACTACCACTTCTATACATCGAGCTAATAGACACCAAGCTCGATCGACCGACACGTTACGCTATTTGTCGGTCGCTCACTTCACTACACTTTTACTATGCCTTCTGCTTTGACTAAATTTACTCTGCACAAAGCTTTCAATCGCCATATACCGTCGTAAATCGAGAAGATAAGGATGCGAGACGAGACTGAACAGCGGCAGATAGAGTAGATTTGGCTGTAATTTAGGGCAATTATAGTATGATCAGAATTAGTTACTTTTCATACTCAACATTACATTCATTTATTACTACCTTGTCTTTATCTTTACCTTTGGTTAGTGTACATGCGAGACCCAAGTAGTAAAGTAAGTATGATAAAATTTTTAATAGTGAATAATTCTCATATTTAGAATAAAACCTACAAATGTTATCCACGTCGCAGGTTTCTTCGGTTGAACATAAAACGTATTCGCCACAGGCTTCGTCATACAAAAAGAAAAGTTATCAGCACATGCTTTGTCATAAAATACTAACCACTACCTATACTAACTAAATATTAGATCGGACACGTACCCGGCTCAAACGTTCCCATGATACCCGCCGCATTTTGTATCGCCAATGAAATACGCTGAACCAGGTACGAGCCCGATCTTGGGTCGCATCCCCTTTCACGCAACCGTCTGCCCAAAGCCTTCACAAATTGTTTTGCCTCCGAGCACCAGGGTCCAGCCGTTTCAACAGCCAGAGGTACGAAATCGTACACTGGCTTTAGTTTGTCGTATTTGGTGTGTTTGTATCTGGTTGCCGCTGTATGATAAATACATTTTAGGTACCGGATTAAAAAAGTCAGTGAATAAACCATAGTCCCAGATACAACATAAACATAATATTTCATAGAATTAGATTTTGGGTCAGATCCAATTATTACAATCTTTTACAATGTATACTGTGACATCAGATCACTCCATTGATTTAGGATTTTTTTCGCTATACATCCTATATCTATGGATCACTCACTGTCAGACAGACCAAATGTCACGCCAGTCGGACAGCCAGCTGTCTTGTGTCTTGTCTGCCAGTGTAAATTAGATGTTTCAATTCAACTTTTACAGTTAAAATTCACAATCTATTCTCTTGAAATCTATCCAGTGCTTACTTGACTTATAATAGTGTTCACTTATACCGTCTTATTTGTAAATTATGATGAAATTATCTGTTTAAATTATACCCAAACTTAATACAATAATGCTTTCAACCTAGTCTTGTGTTTATTCACGTCGCGAAGACTTCGTTTGCATTCGCATTAAATTGATAAGAACAAGGTGTAAAAGGGATAAGTTCAAACTATTAGATCCAGTGTTTGAGTGAATTCGGAGGAGTGAGGATGTCTGATAGTGGAGACAGCGACGTGGCGTGGACGCTGTACAAGGACAGACCAGAGTGGAGCGACGTTATACCCGTGCCAGAAGATGATGGGCCTAACCCTGTAGTAGTTATAGCACATTCAGATAAATGTTATTACTATTTAATATTCATGGCATTATACTACTTATTGAATAGTTGCTCAGCAAGTTGACAACACATTTTAATTGCAGTTGAGGATGTGTACGACTACTTTCGTGCTGTTCTACAAAAGAATGAGAAATCAGAAAGGGTACTCCATTTGACGAAAGATGCAGTAGAACTCAACCCAGCCAACTATACAGTGTGGCAATACAGGTTGGTGGAGCTATAATTAGATTATATTGTTCCTCATAGAGTGCCAACAATGTTCAATTAATACAATTATGTATGTAGGCTATATTCAAGGTGGCAGTTTACATATGATCAAAAACATCTTATTATAGTTTACTAAAAAATGTAAGCCGTCACGGGGCGCCTGGCAGATGTGAAACATCAACATTATTTTGTAAAAGTAATAAGCAGAAAAGAACAGATTGTGATCTAAAGTGAGAACTAAATATGTCATAATGATAAAATAAAATATTACGTTTTTTTCTAGATAATCTTCTTCTTCTTCTTCTCAGCATTTATGCGTCCACTGCTGGACATATGCCTCTTGCATGGATTTCCAAGCTGATCTTGATAATGATGACTATTTATTGAATAAACATTTATTTTCATTAAATACATAAAATTAGGAATTTATTTCAAATCTTAACTAATTAATTCCTAATGTCCTCGATTTCGGTAATAGTTATATTCGATGTTTCCTCTGAGGACAGTATTACTGTGACAATTGGTCGATGGTAACTGAAGTATGGCGACGTGTCGCCACGGCATGCGTCGCCACGCCAGAAATCGGATTTACGTGCGACTATAGATGTTTCACATCAATAATACTGAATAGTACTGAATCTTTCTAGATTTAGGAAGTTCATATCTTACCTAAATGTCTGTAGGTCTATGGATTCAATTGTAGTATGCCAATTCAAAATGTAAATTTTATTAAATTTAATGTTGTATTTTTTTTATATGTATAAATTAATTCAGGTAATATATTACATTCATCCACACCTTCCCATAAATTGCTAACGTAGATGGCGAGTTCGTCGTCGTTACGACTATACTTCTTTTCTAATACTGGTATGTCTATTATGTATAATATTACTATAAAACAATTTAATGTTTGCAGGCGGGACATACTTAAAGCTTTGGGCACTGATATTAGACCTGAACTGGAATATGTGGAAGCTGTTATTAAAAATTCCCCAAAAAATTATCAGGTTAGCTATTAAATTATGTAAAGGAATAATTGAAACCAAATGTTGAGTACTTAACTCCACAACAACTATGTAAGAAGGGCAATCTTAAAATGTAGTGTTGAGGGTTAATATTTGATCTGTTTGACTACTGTAGTACAGACAGACTAAGACTGCTTTACAGAGTATAATACTCATACAAACATGATGGTATTGTGCTCTTGTGGTCAAAGTTTCTGCTGTGTCAATACAGCATACTAATGAGGAACTGTCCGAAAGGGAGTTGGTTCTGTTTTCATGATAAAATGTAGAAAATTCATTCAATATGTATAATAATTTAATATATCCTCACGCCTTCCCACAAGAGTCCCCGAAGGGGTAGGCAGAGGTGTATAGGTAATACCCACACACCCACTTTCCGCCAGAGGTATATTAGGTGCCAACGTGACAGATGGCGAGTCCACCGCCGTTACTCAAGCACGACTATACATACGCCTTTGAATTTCTTCTCAGACGTATGCAGGTTTCCTCTCGATGTTTTCCTTCACCGTAAAGCTCGTGGTGTGATTAATCACTGTACTTAAGTTCAGAAAAAACTTGCGACCTTTGCGTCGCAGGCAACTGCTCGAACCACTCGGCCACCACGACTACTACTTAACCAATTTCAATCGAATTTGCACACACCATGTGTAGTTTGATCCAACTTAAAAGATAGGATAGCTTACATTACAATTGGACCCGATAGTGTTTCAAGAAGTTTTACTTTTTCACCCGGGCGAAGCTGGGCGGGACAGCTAGTATATATTATTTTATACATGAAATCTGGCAATTTGTATTTGCCTGTCAATAATAGTGAAACTATATGAGACGTTATAATGGCAAAAAGTGTGTGACAAATTTCAGGTGTGGCACCATCGGAGAGTGCTGGTGGAGTGGCTTCAAGATCCTTCCCAAGAGTTAGAGTTGACTGGAGAAGCTTTGCTTCAAGACCCAAAGAACTATCATGCGTGGCAGCACAGGCAGTGGGCTATCAGAACTTTCGGGTAATATATTCATATCTTTAAAGGTCCCCAAATGTATAGATTTGTAATAGTAACCACAATCATCCACAGCACAACCACATCTTTATCGATTTTGTATCCCTTGGGACAATTCCACACAAATTGACCTAGTTCCAAATTAAGCAAAGCTTTAAGCTTTGTATTATGGTAACTATACAACGATATTAACTTATTTAGATAGACATATACATAAATACATAGGACATCCAAGACTAAGGTACAAATACTTGTATTCATCACACAAATATCTGTCCTCAGCGGGACTCGAACCCTCAGGTTTTGCTGTCAGGAGCCTAACCTAACCACTAGACCAGACGGCCGTCTGGTCTTTATGACTAATTACTACAAATTTTTAATTAAACTAATTTTTAACTATGTTACTCTCCTCAAAATATTATGTAGGTTCGTAAATGACTGAAATTACTTATCGAAAGCTAATTAAAGATTCAAGATATTTTATATCATCATCATATCTTATTCATTTAATGAGTATATGACTTAATTATATGTTGTACAATTACAGGCTTTATGACAAGGAGATGGATTATGTAGATCACCTTATCACAGACGACGTCCGCAACAATTCTGCGTGGAATCAGCGTTACTTCGTCGTCAACAATCATCTCGGTTGGTCCGATTTAAATGTACAGAAAGAAATCTGTTATGCCCTTGAGAAAATTAAGTTTGTCAAGAACAACGAGAGTGCTTGGAACTATCTAAGGGGTATTTTGATACATGATAAACGAGGTGTCAGTTCTAATGCTGTAGTGACGTCATTTTGTGAAGATCTCTACAAAAACAAGTGCCGCTCGCCCTACCTTCTCGCCTTCATAATAGATATTTGTGATGAAGCCATCAAAAAAGGGGAAACTAACTTTTTGTACAATGCTGAGCGCGCGGTAGATCTTAGTCAAGCATTAGCGACTAAGTATGACAAAATTAGAAGCAAATATTGGAACTATATGTGTGATAAATTCAAGGTCCACATTCAATTGCAAAATGAAAAAGAAAAATTGGATAGTTCTGATGAATAACAATCATGTAGATAGAAAAATATCAAGTGCAGCCTTTAATCTCTCTTCGAACGTTTATAAAAACTGTAATAAACTAATGGGAAAAACAGTAAAAGTGACAAAAACATAAATATCTTGATTCTCAATCTGTTCTTGCGTATTCTCCTAATAAAACGAAACCAGAATGCGCTGCTGTGAACGAAATCCAGAAGTTTGTGTTGCAACATCTGCATCTTATGTATTGATTGTGGTGTTTTCATGTTTGCCTAGTAACATGCAATAAGTTTTATTTATAATAAAAGTATTGAAAGAAGGTTTGGGTATTTATTCTGAGTTGGGTTTGGGGATTAAGGGTCCGCCTTCAGTGTTGGCGGCGTCTCGGTGTTCTGGGAGGCCTAGGTTGGTGTGCACGTGCGGTCGTACGGCGCGGGCCACCACCTCGCAGCCGCACTCCCTCTCGTCATTCAGCACATCCAGCAGGCTCGACCTCCGCACCGGCTCTGCCGGCTTTTTCTTTGGCTTCTTACCTTTCACCTTCGAACCGAAATCACAGGAATTTTCAGTCAAAGTTATTCCTAACATTTTCAAAATGTCCGGACAGTCAGGGCACGCGCATGGCTTGCAGTCGCAGAACGGCTATAACAAGGGACATATATGTATATACTTGAATTCTAGGTCGTATAATAGTTTAGACAATAAACTATTGTTAGGAAGTAAATCCCTAACATCAAAGGTAGAGAAATCTACCTTCGATGTTAGCGCAGTTCCTCTCGCCTTTTTATGTGGTCCCGGTGGATCCGCCTTACACTTTGCGTGGAAGCCTGGCATCGTGGACTTGTAACTGCTACTAAACTTACTAAACTTCCGGACACATTTTTTTGATAGTAATTAATGTAGTTTGTGTACAAGTTTTTTATGAGTCGGTAAAGAATTTATAAATTTTTAAGTCACATTTTCCTATGTTCTCAAGACAAGTCTTCTTTTTCTATATTATAAGGCAGCATGACATAAAGCAAAGACCAGTCTCTCGTTTTTGGAATTGGAGATTGCCTTAGTTTTATCTCAAGACTCTCTAGTTAGACTCTACTCTACTCTAGACTCTAGTTTAAAGACTTTCCTGCAAAAAGAGGTTTCACAATTTCCTTATTTAGTTATTACTTAAATATTAATTTTGATAACCATGAACTATAGATAATTTAGTTTTAGATTTACGTATCTATGTTGCTCTACTTATGGCTATGACTAAAAACATTCTTAAACTCTTAAAAGCAAGCAACAGTTTTCAAATCTTCAACCAAATTGTCAACCAGGAACCGCGTGTCATAGCATCTGACACGCGGTCTGTTCCTCGAATTTTGATAAAATTTCAACACGCAAATGGGCAGATTGGCCGCACTTATAAGCAAGAAGCAATTACATAACACAATACATCTATCATGGACCTCCCGCCATACGGCAATTTTGTAAGCAGTTAGAGCAAGGGCGTTCTTTTTAAGGTAATGATGTGGAAGTCTATGATACCTGACTCACGTTCGGGCAGAGTATGGGAGCCAGTTGAGCTTCGGGTATTGAAACGACAGCTCGCAAATTTCACGTGCGATTGTAACTTATGTAAAACGGGCCATGGAATGCTATACAGTGAACAAAAGGACCAAGAAATACAAGCCGAGATTCATCTCGTGGGTTCGCCCAATCAGTTCACCCAGGCCGCTACCGGCTCTAATCTAACCGTGGGGTCCACAGTGCACCGCTCCGAAGCTATGTGCCCCAGCTGCTTAGTTACGATGAATCTCTTCAAGGGTGGAGGTATGGTCAGAGTATTAAAAGACGAAGAAATCGAGACTAAACCTGAGATGTTCTCATGCGATAAATCCGTTGGAAAAGTGCTTAACTGCCTTGAAAAGACTACTTCTATGACGAAATGTTCAGTACAGTCAGACTACTTACATTCACCAGGAAATGCTTTTATCAGCGAACTTTCAAGTGATGTAAGTCTACATGAAAAAAAAGATAGAGTGAGATTCTGCGATGAATGTATCAATATAGACAAGGACCTAGATGACGAAAAACGCTCTATTCGGGGCACCTGTATGTGCTTAGGTACATTAATTGACTCTCTCCGCCCGCCTGAACCATTGGGCCATATTATCAGGCAGAGGCACTGGGGTTAAATGATAGATAAATTACATTATATTGAAGGCAAATGAAACAATAAAGACTTCTTTATTAAACTATAGACTCGTTTGTTGTTGCGTTGGTCGTTTAGATGCACCTGTGTAAATATATACCTACTGATCGTTACGTACTACCAACTGTGCAAGTACCTAGCATGCGCAACACGAGTCAAATACTTGACCTTGACTTTACTAAGTTTAAGTTGTGCGGTTTATGTAGTTAAAAAGCATATTGGTTAGAATTGTTAACGAAACTGAACTCATAATTCCCCCCTATAGGTCATGCCATGATGTTTCTAAATATTATCTGTCAGCCGTTAAGTATAAAATCTTTTGATATATTTGTTGTCTTGTATGCGGATCCATTTTGGGCAATAAATACGTTGCATTTGGAAATATTTTAATTGATGTCCAGTAAGATAATAAGCGATCAATTATAATCAAAGTAGGTCATTTCCATCTTCAACAGATTACAATAGTTTGTATGATTGTATACTCACGTCTTCCCACAAGGGTCATTGGGCCATTACAATAGTATGGAGAAATAAATTGAGATATAGTTTTTTAAACTTCTATATTTATAAATAAATTATGTAGCAGCATAGTGTTTTATAAACCTAGCTGAAGGGTCTGTAACCTGTACCCATTTGGGCATCCAGTAGTATGGCGTAAAGTTATGTTGGCCCGGGAACGACTTTTCGAAAACGTAGCGGTAATATTTGGCCTCGGTCGAGGAGGGTTGCACACCGGGATACTGCCTGTTATCTTCCGTGAACCTTTCGGATATAATTTCACCTATCGTCGTGAATAGTGACTTCTTCACTGACGCGACACCATCACTGAAAGCTTCTTTATGACGCCACAATATCTCATCTGGCAATAAACCACTTTTGGCGAAGCTGTTTCGTAATAAATGTTTCTCCACTCCATTCTGTGGTTGTCTCAATTTCGGCTCAACTCCCAGATAGTGGTTGGTGAATTGTATATCTAAAAATGGCACCCGCAGCTCCAAACTGAATGCGCTTGTTGTGCGGTCCGCTCGTAGTCCGTCGTACAAATATATATCGGAGAGCAATCGTATGCTTTCGTCGTGGCCAGCCGATGTCGACGGGGCATCTCTGAAATAAATGTAACCTTGCGCAAGTTCGTCGGCACCTTCTCCGCTAAATATTACTGTTGTGTCCGTCTTTTCTTTGATATACTTCGATAACAGATACATGGGCAGACTGGCGCGTGTTGTGGTGATGTCATATGATTCCAGGTGGTAAATTACGTTATCTAAAGCTTCCCGGACGTCGTTCTCATCAAACTGAACCTCGTGATGTTCTGTGTCTAGATAATCGGCAACGGTTCGCGCCGCAGCCAGATCTGGCGAGTCACCCATACCTATTGCGAATGTCTGAATTTTATATGGCAAGTTATGTTCTTTCGCTAGTTTCACAACTAATGCCGTAATAAGTGAGGAATCTAAGCCACCGCTAAGGAGACAACCTATTCTTCTATCTGACATTAGTCTTTTGCGACAAGCTGCTTCCAATAAGGCTGCTGTTTTCTCATAAACATTCATATGGGCCACGGCATCCTCAGAAACGAAAGGCAGAAACCGAGGCGGCATACCCGGTTTGAAATACTGTTCAGTACTATCCAGTTTCACTTTACCGTTATCTAATATACTCCAGACTTGAAAGTGACCTGGAGGGAATTGTCCTAATGTAGAGTTTTCGCTGGCTTTCTGTTTCAAAGCCATTAAGCCTTTACCTTCTGAACAAATACCCAAAACGCCGTTTTCTTCATCTTGGAAAGTAAACAGTGGTCGCACTCCATAGGGGTCGCGACCTAAGTAGATTTTTCTCTTCTCACCATCAACCAAACAGAAGGCAAAGACGCCATCCAGGCTCTTAACAGTTTGTTCAATACCAAAGTTTTGGTAAGTATGTATAATAGCTTCGACGTCACACTTAGTTTCATAGGGGAACTTATGCTCGGCCTGTAGCCGTTTGCAGTTGTAGATCTCTCCATTGCAGATGAGCGTGGTGCGGGGGTAGCAGTGTAGACGCATAGGCTGCATGCCATGCAGGCCGTCCACAATGGCAAGTCTCTGGAAGCCGAGCAGTGCAAGGGGCTCGCGCGCATCTTCTTCTATCCGCCATGCGTCCGGCCCGCGGTGTCTTATCCTCGAGAAACATTTGGTACAAATTGCATCTAGCCCACCGTCTACGCCAAATATTGCCCAAATACCGCACATCTTGACCTGAAAATAATTTTTATATTGTTTTGTAATAATTTTCTCGTGTTTGACATTGACAGCATAGGAACCCTTTTTTACATAATTTTGCTTTATTTTAATTCCTCTAAACGAATAAATGTATTCTGTGACATCCGTTTCTACTGACTTATTTATTTACATACATACATATAATTACGCCTCTTTCCCGTAGGGGTAGGCAGATACCACTTCTTTCCACTTGCTACGATCCTTACATATTTATTTGCTCATATTATATATTCCATTCAATAACGGCTTGTTTTTAAAGTATGACTTCATTCGGTACCTACCTACCAAAAACAGGTTAGTCTTTATTAATTATAATAATTATTTAACTCCGCGCTACAAGCTACATATATGTATTATAACTTTGATATTTTATTCTAAGAGTGCTATCATGAATAGTTTACTTTGATAGTAGTTTCGATTTTTATAGTAAATTTACGCCACGTGGAAACCCAATGAAATATTTTTCAAAACAGAAGAAAATTCAAATTATGCTCTATATTTGTAGGTTAGGTACATATTATAACGTTATAAGTAATTAAATTAAACTATTTAGAAACCTTTCTAAAGAAATATTGGAACGCATGAAAAATTAATTTTCCAGATAAATAAACTGACATCCATATAGAAATTAACAGTTACCATCAATTAAACTCACCTTAAATATAATTTCAATTTAAATATCTGCTAGTTTTGCTAACACCGAATTTGTTCGTTCAGTTTTTTTTGCAACACGATATAAATATACATAGATGCTTTCGGTTGCGATGTCTAACAGAACTCACTGTGTGTGCTCCTCGAAAAGTCGAAACATATGAATTTTGTGCGATGAGAATGCTACTGAATTCAGTAAGTCAAACGAATCAATAACCTGCACGCGCAACTACGCTTTGGAAGAGGACCAACGAAGTTCTCTTAATTTAGCCGGCTATACGGCACTGACATAGCCGGCGACTATTGCATCACTCGACTTTAAAATAATGGTTCAGCTTCAAGTAGGTAATATTATTACTCAGGTGTCTGGTTTGTTGTTACATGAGATACCGAAGCCTAAAATTTTTGAAAGCTTTGCATTTTAATTGATTAGCCAGAACAAATAGGCTGGTGTGAGTTGCGAAGTAGGTACATCCGACAGTTAAGGCCCGCTGGCAAATAGTAGTAAACTTACTTTTTTCAAATTAACTCTAATTGTTATACGAGGTAAGGATAATTTTGTGACTGATATTTTGAGTAAATGTTAATAAAACTGATGCTGGATAACTCTATTCTTAAGGTTGAAATTTAAACGCGATAATTTCAGGAATTACTTATCCGATTTTAAATAACAGTATTGCGTTAGATAGTCAATTTACTCAACTAGGTTGTATATCATAATGCTATTAGTCAAGAAAGTTGAACAGTACAACGAATTTAGCGCGGGTGAAACGTTTACCCGTGACGCGATATTGCCAATATTGTCATCTTTATAAAGAGCGCGCAAGAGAGATTTACTTACGTCATACATATATGTATACAACTGTCGCGTAAACAACATGAATGAACGATATATTATTATCAATAACACGGCATTGTAATGTCCCTGTCACAGTATACGCTTAAACATAATTATACTATTCAACTGTGCTATACACAGTTCGGATAAATAGAACACCTATCCAAACTCTATAGTAGGTATATTATGAAGAGGATAAAATGGTGTTCAAAACCTTTTTTTTATATATGACGGCATATCTAGTAATTTATTTACAATAGCAACAATGAACAGTATATAAAAATGACAGTTGTATAACCAACTACTTACAGATAAAATATTTGACCCAAATCCTGCGGCAACGTGCCTAGAAGACTAGCAGCATTGCCACGCTGTATAGCATGAATTGATTTAGCACGACATAGGTCACTTACGCAAATTCTTAGACTTAATATTTATATATCTAGAGAGAACTGGCGCTCTATAATCTCCGATAGGGACTCAGTGTGATGATATGTATGTAATATAAATATATAATAGAGCCGTGGTGGCCGAGTAGTTCGAGTAGTGCCTATGAAACAAAGATCGCAAGTTCGAACCCCGACTGTACCAATGAGTTTTTCTGAACTTAAGTACAGTGGTTAGTCACACCACGAGCTTTACAGTCAAGGAAAACATCGAGAGGAAACCTGCATACGTCTGAGAAGCAATTCAAAGGCATATGTATAGTCGTGCTTGAGTAACGGCGACGGTCTCGCCATCTGTCACGTTGGCACCTAATATATGTCTGGCGGAAAGTGGGTGTGTGAGTGTTACCTATACACCTCTGCCTACCCCTTTGATGAGATATGAGGATTCTTTCAGTCAGCGTGTAATAGAACATATTTAGAAATAATTACTATTTCGTCGCCTCGTGGTTGTCGAGTGCCTATAAAATCTGAACTAGCAATATATCACTTTTGATGTTACATATTAGCAGTTCGATGAACCAATATTATATTTCAATATGGGTAGCATTAAGTTATTAGAGGTTGTTATAACCTCGCCTACTCCTTCGGGGACCCTCATGGGAAGGCCCTATAAGACAGTACTAAGTTACATTGATTAGTAATTACAAGCATAATACGTTTATTTGAAGCGCTTTTATAGTAATACCATATTATTTTACTCTTTGGTTACAACTGTAGTAAAGTTTGTTTGTTTTTGTTTGTTATTGCACGTTATATCTATCATTGGATCAACTTGTTTCATTTTAAACTGCTACGCACTGATATGATATAAGCATATTGAAGATATAAGATACATCAATCCTATTAATATTATAAATGCGAAAGTTGAGTGAGTGTGTATGGATGTTGGTGTCTCAATGACGCCAGAACGGTTGAGCGGAATTGAATTGATTATTTTAGATTAACGCGGGTAAGTTCGGGTATTCCAAAAATAAATCTAGATAAAATTATACTAATATTTTTTTATTTATTTATTTATTTAAGGTTTGCCAACAGTTTATACACAAAGCTTATGTTAAATAATATTAGTCTAAGGGTGTTATGCTAATGTGCTAAACCTTTTACAGGCAAACACCACATGCTTATAGTGCGAGGTTTTACAAAGTTGTACTTAATAGCTGTACAATTAAAATAAATACAAAAATAAAATGAACGGAACTATTACATAAAACATGTACATACTACAAAATAAAATGGGTTCTTTTAAAGTAGACAATAAATATTATGCTAATTACGTAGTCCTTTATCCAGTAAGTGCTGACGGAACTTGGCTACATTATCGAAGTGAATATCCAGGATGTTACATTTATTAAGAAGTTTACTTAGGCGGGGGATCGGGGAGTTGGCACCCAATACAGTTCTTCTGAACGGTGGAACGAGTGGAGGGATTTTATATAATATATTTTTAAGCGGGCGAAACCGCGGGGCCCAGCTAGTTGCGTCATAATTGTGTTCACCTCCTGTGTCCTAAAGACTATAGCGGATAGCTAAAGATTTACTTGTATTTTTCTATGTACAAGTGGTTTGTGTGCTGTTTTATAATGTAAATATCAGACCTTACTCTGTTCAAAAGTAGTCTTTGACCTTACTAACGTCAAACATTCGATGTCCAAGATAATTTATTTTATAATTTTAATCAAGGTATCAATAACTCGTTATTGGACGGCTGGACATATTAAAACCCCATAATGTTTTTTTTATGAGTAGATTATTTGTTGACCTTTAGACCACCATCTTAAGCTAAAAATTCATTTATCAATTCTCTTTGCAAATCGGAGTATGGAAAAATACATTATTGGAATTTGCAGTTATTTAATTTTATGACTATGTTACAAAATATTCAGTTGGTACCACCGGTTCTGTCTAGATGGCAGCAGTGTAGTTAGTCTAACTATTTAGCTGAAGTGAGCTCGCAAAATACAAATTAAATGCCTTACAACACGGTCACATTATAACTTGACGCATCGCTGGAATGCGAGGCCCCGCCCGCTACCCCCCGCATTCCCTTAGCTCGCCCGGAAATCGTCAGTATGTTAGCATCTCTGTTACCGATACGCGCGTCGATATTTTGACTAGTTTTCTGTTGCTATTGTTGTTATTGGATATTTTGTTACGTTTTCGTTATTGTTTAAGTTTGGCTAATTTTGTTAATTTTGGACTATTTTTTTTACTACTCATTTTTGAACATGGGGAAAACTATACACAGTGAAGGGAGAAATCTTGTGTTGAAAGTGCTGCAGTTTTTCGAGAATGAGAAGAAAAATGGACGCTTTTGCATACCTGTAGATCAGGTTGATAAACGAACCTGTGCAGCAACTGGAATATCGAGAAGTACTCTTACTCGTGTAAAAAGGGAGGCCAAAAAGGCATGTGTACCACCGTCGTCGGGTTCTTCGCCCGAGCGCCCAAGCACTAGCACGGCTCCAAGTACTAGTACGGCCCCAAATACTAGCACCGTTCCAAGCACTGACATTTGTCCCAGTCCAAGTACTACAGACAATCCAATGAGGGAAATAAAGTTATCAACACCGGGTAAAAAGCGTAAACAATCAGCGAAAAAAATTGTCGTGGATGATTTTGATATTTGCGCAATACGCAATATCATCAACAGCTTTTATATTGAAAACAAGGAAGTACCCACGCTTAAAAAAATCTTGGCAGCTGTTAAGAGAGATCTTAACTTTCAAGGTGGAAGAACTTTCCTTAGAAATATTTTAATAAATCAGTTGGGTTATAAGTTTAAAAAATGTAAAAGTGCGCGTTCGGTGCTAATTCAAAATGCCGACATAGCCGCATGGAGAGAACGCTACCTGCGCCGAATGAAAGAGAACAATGACCTCGGCGCAGGTAAAAAACCAGTTATCTACCTGGATGAAACCTGGATCAATTCCCATTATACCGTCAGCAAATGCTGGCAAAACAGCACAGGTAGCAGCGTGAATAAGAATTTTAACCCGGGTCCACGGTGGATTCTGGTGCATGCTGGAGGAGAAAACGGATTTATCCCAGATGCAGATTTGTTATACAAATGCAAAAGTAGTACTGGCGATTACCATCATGAAATGAATACCGAGAATTTTTTGAAATGGCTTAATGAAAAGCTGATACCGAACTTGCCCCCAAATAGTATAGTCGTCATTGACAACGCGCCTTACCACTCAACACAGTCGGTGAAGGCGCCCACAAGTGCAACATTAAAAGGCGACATGCAACAGTGGCTGCGTGACAACAATACTCCATTTGATGAAAAAATGAGAAAAAGAGAACTCTACCATATAATAAAAAAGGCAAAGCCGCCCAAGCAATACATTGTCGATGATTTAATGAAACGACATGGCCATGAAATTGTACGTTTGCCACCCTACCATTGTGACCTCAACCCCATTGAATATGTCTGGAATTTGGTCAAGCAGAGGGTGGCATACAAAAACGTAGACCAACAAGAAAGAAAAATTGAAAATCTCATCAGAGATGCAATAAACTCAATCACAGCATCAGACTGGAAAACAGAAGTTAACCATGTCGAGAGACTACAACAGGTCAGTTCGTAAATAAATTATAAATCTAAAGTATGTATATAATTATGTACAGTGTAAACTCCATGTAACGTCACTCTATTTAACGACAAACTCCCTTAAGCGTCGAAATCAATTGGCTTTGGTTGGTTTAGCTTGTCTTTCATACAATGTTTCACTCTACATAGCATTACACCCACTCTCAATAACGACAACAATTGAGTAATAAAAAGTACCTTTTAAGTTGCTAAAATTAGTAAAAACTGCGCAGCTGTGTACGATCTATTGTCGCTTTATTATCCTAACCCGCAACAAACTCGACTGTCGGCATCATGCATACCGAACTTTCTAAGAAATTCGTGCTTTTGTTTACAAATTGGGATTGCTTGTATTGCTTGGATTGCTTGGTTTTGCTGAAGAACTTGGTTTTACTTCTTTCAAAGCATCAGAAGGATGGTGTCGCTATATAGAGTTTACACTGTATTTATGTTTGTATTGTGATGTTAAATAAAAAAATATAAGTAATGTTTTGGAGGTACATATTAATAAATCACTTAATTTATACAATGATTTTGTGGTAAATTTGTAACACTATTTTATTTATTTTCAGGAATACTGGGAAAAAGATGGCCTGGTTGACGACGTACTGCAGCAACTCGTAATCGATCTTGGAGGAGAGGAGTCATCCGACAGCGAAATCGAAAGTGAAGAAGACGATTTAGACAATGATATTGTACCAATTATTTATAGTGAAGATGATATACCTACATACATATTAGGTACGTAACAATAAACTGAAGAAAACAGATTTCATATTAGAAAGATATTATTAAGAAATGAATATATAATTACCAATATTTTATACACTTATTCAACAATACGTCTCCGAAGGGGTAGGCTAGTTATATGAACACATCTTGTAGTCCTAGAGATTCAGGTGCCAACGTTACAGACAACAATGTGGATTCTCTCAGAGAATTATTCAAGGAAATTGACATATTGACCGTACCATGTCAATACATATTCCAAAATGCGTTTTAAGTTAGAAAGAACATTGTAAAATTTGAGAAAAATAGCAACTCGCATACTGTGAATACACGTAACAAAGATACACTCCATGTTCCTACTGCTAGATTACACAAAACTAGCAACCCATTTGTCGGCCAATACGCTTTTTTAATAAGCTGCCTCAGAAAATAATTGAATAGAATTTTGTAGAATTTAAAGCTGTCGTTAAAAGTAAATTAATTCAAATACTTATTATAAAACATTAGATCATTTGTATGATGGCCATGCATGGCAATGAATTGCTCCCCTTGTACAGAGTTTATAAGTAACTTTCATCTTTTCTGCCTATAAGTAAAAGGGAACAAATGTTAATAAAGAAAACCGTGGAGTTTGTTTCATCTTTTCTACCTATACGTAAAAGGGAACAAACGTTAATAAAGAAAACCGTGGAGTTTGTTTCATCTTTTCTACCTATACGTAAAAGGGAACAAATGTTAATAAAGAAAACCGTGGAGTTTGTTTCATCTTTTCTACCTATACGTAAAAGGGAACAAATGTTAATAAAGAAAACCGTGGAGTTTGTTTCATCTTTTCTACCTATACGTAAAAGGGAACAAACGTTAATAAAGAAAACCGTGGAGTTTGTTTCATCTTTTCTACCTATACGTAAAAGGGAACAAATGTTAATAAAGAAAACCGTGGAGTTTGTTTCGCCGTTTCTTCTTTAGTTTATATTAAGTAGGAATGTGACATTCAATAAGTGTTCCCTGTGTCCCTTATGTTGAATAAAATATTTAGATTTGTATGTATATGAAGTTTTGTAGATAATGAATAATTTCTTATATCTATTAATTTGTCTCATTATAAGAAGCTTGTTCATGCAGGCTCTTTGAGAAAACAATTAAAGAATCGTTAAAAAATTAAATTGTATTTATTAAACTTGTTGATAATTTTGGTATAACATTTTGATTGTGAATAATACATTATATCTAATATTTGTTCATAAAAATCGTTGGGAACATTGGAAACATCACTGTCTGTGATTCTGGTAGACCTCATGCGCAGTGCCCGCGGCGGATGCGATACCGAGTCCCTTGCCCTGGAAATAACATTCTCGGTCATAAGATGGTTCAACTTGAACAAATAAATATATACAATTATATATGTAATAAATGATTTACATAACTGAGGAGAAAGAAAAAAATCACAAAAAATTCAAGTTTCAATCACGATTGTACTAATAAGTTTTTCTGAACACGAGTGTTCCGGTGAAGGAAAACATAGAAAGGAGACCTGAATTCACTTAAGAAGAAATGACGTGAAACGGCGATGGACTCACCATCTATCACGTCGGCAGCTAGAAGTTTAACTCCGGCGAAAAGTGGGTGTGGATATTACATTCCTCTACCTACCCCTACGGGGACCCTCGTGGGGGAAGGCGTGAAGATATAATCATATAAAGCAGTATAGAGGCTTGCCAGCGAGCATGTATGAAGGGACAGACTACTTCATCCACAATCATCACCAGAAGCACCAGTTCTCTGTAAGTCTAGAGAGAACTGGTGCTTCTTTTCGGCTATCCGTTGCCCAACGTGGGTCCGTGGTTACTTACAATGACTTTCCCCACTTTCTTGATTCCTTTGAGGTTGATCTTCGGGTCGGCAGCGCCGCCGCCCACCAGCATCGCCAGCACCGCCACCACCAACACTACTATAGACCACAGCTTCATGACTTCGGATCGAATTCCTGCTAACAAACAAGTAACAACAGGCGTCTGAAAGGCGCTATTGAGAATGATTCTCTCTGCGGAGGCTGCGAAATAAATACTAGACGAAATCACTAAGTTTTCCTGTTCAGTAAAAAAATCACACGTAAATCTATCACGAATATTCCAATGGGTTTTCTAACGTGCGTCGACCACTACGTGATCTTGTTAAAACCACTTTATATTCATGTCAAATTATTTTCCCTAGATTCATCATACCATGTGGTTTTTGTACTCATTTACAAAGAAAAGTTCGCAACTTCGGACTCCGGTGATTATACCAATGAGTTTTTGTCTCATCTTAAGTGCATGGATTTATCACACCATGGGCTTGAGCTCGAGCAAAGTATTGAGAAGAAATTCAAAGTCTTAGGTGACACCATAGATTAGAGTATTATATAGGGCTAGGTGACACTTGACGTGAGGCTGCGACGAATTTCGTCATCTGTCTCGTTAGTACATACCTATATTAAGTATGTTTTAAATAACGTGCAAAATAACGGTCTTTCCGCCTGCGATAGATAAGATAGTATATTATATCAGGCAGTATAATACCGAAAATACGATATGATAAAATCAAAATATGTACAGCAAAATTTTCCGGCTATTTAACGCTATCTGCATTACCTAATTTCTTAATGTGTATTACATAAAGGATATACATATATATATTTTCAATATATTGGTGGTATGAACATATTATACAAAGTGTGCTAGCAACTCCGTTCGCGATTTGGAAGCACTCAGCCGGTTTCGTATTGACAGTTTATTGACATTGGTGTGTTTTTCTTAAAATAGGTACATATGGAAAAAACACCATTATTTCTGTACACGCTTTTTCTTTCCCTATGCAACATGATTGTTTTTTTATATCACTAAGGTGGTAAACATGCACGCGGTTCGCCTGATGGTAAGCGGTTACCGCCGCTATGTGTTCTTGAAATACCAGAGGTGTCGCTCGCGCGTCGCCGATACTAAATATTAATGAATTAACTAATAACTCTAATTACAGTTCAAAATCCATAATCATTTGGATCCGAATCAATTAGATTTAAACTTTAATTTCAATTTCTAAATAATATATCCTCACGCCTTCCCACAAGGGTCCCCGAAGGGGTAGGCAGTGGTGTATAGGTAATACCCACACACCCACTTTCCGCCAGAGGTATATTAGATGCCAACGTGACAGATGGCGAGTCCATCGCCGTTACTCAAGCATGACTATACATACGCCTTTGAATTTCTTCTCAGACGTATACAGGTTTCCTCTCGATGTTTTCCTTCACCGTTCAGCTCGTGGTGTGACTAATCACTGTACTTAAGTTCAGAAAAACTCATTAGTACAGTCGGGATTCGAACTTGCGACCTTTGCGTCGCAGGCAACTGCTCGAACCACTCGGCCACCACGGCTTTTTTTATTTCTAAATAATCAATGTAATTGACCTCCTCTGTCTTTCATAGAATATATACTTAATTAATTTAAAAAAACCGTGGTGGCTGGGTAGTTCGACTAAAGTACGGTCGCGGAGCAGGAAGAATTTCGTACAATGACCTCTTTACCTACTGACAGTGGTCACAAACATTTTTATATGTGTGGTTTGCATGAAATATTTGAAGGATAGAAAAAAACTAGCTTATTAAATAAATTATTATTAAGTATTTTGTTAAACAATAAACTCTTCAGACATTCCATTACTTTTATTTATAACAATTTTGCAATAATATCTCAATATAAAACTGAATCACAGATGTGTTATTCCTCTGTCGTGGTCGAGTATCGAGTGGCGTCATGTCTCACGCCGTCATTTTGGTACCAACGCACCCGAGCGGCACCGACTGCTCCCGAATACTCCCGAGTAAGATAGCGGCGCGTAACATCGGCCATCCTGCAACTTGTGAATACCGACGAAGTATTCACAATGAAATACATATGAGAAATTATACCAGTCACTGACAAACAACCCAGTTTTAAGATGTATAATGATAATATAATATATCTGCACGCCCTTCCATTTTAAAACAGTAAATTAAACTTAACAAATCAACGAAACCACTTAACAATTAAAACAAGACAACAAAAACTAACAAATAACAACAAACTAAGATAAATGTGTTTCAAAATTGAACGAGCACTAACGCATCCCAAGATGGAATGTCGTTAGTTATTCAAAAATTATGAATCATGTCAAATACTTTTAATTGCGACCAAAACACCAGACGCAAGCAAGAACAAACCTTACGGTCTCAATTAAACGGTTTACAATCCCTGGCGACAGCGGTCATTGCATCTGTGCGAGCGAGACGCATTATATTTACGCGGGAGTGACAGAGATGGGTAATAATAGGTTATCGTACGAAATTCTTTCTGTTCCGCGACCGTGCTTTACCTGCCTGCAACATAAAGATTGCAAGTTCGAATCCCTATGTATCAATGAATTATTCTGAACTTAAGTTCAGTAATAAGATCACACCACAAGCTTTACACACCTCTGCCTACCCCCATAGGCAGCCAGAAGGAATGGCGTGAATAGATAAAAAAAGTATATTTTCTACTTCATCTCCCGAGCCTTATACCAAAAGATGCTGTGCTGTGAGTTGATAACTTATTAAAAGTAGGTAGCGACTGCTAATAAGCGGATTGACAATGTAATTCACGTAGTTCAGATTCCGCACGGAGGCAATTGGATGAGAATTTATCTGTTAAGGCAGGGTAAGGATTCGGTTTTCTCGTCATACTATGGATAATATATTACCAGTTATAACTTAAATATAAGTAATAAGCCATCATTAGGGTATTATTTAACCGATCACCACGGCGATACACCACTTGCAGGCCCAGCCAAGCAGAATCAATTCAGTTTCTAAATTATAGGCTGGGCCGCCCAGCGCAGCTCTCTTGGTCATCTTCCAGCAACGCAAGTTGTGGAACTAGCTCCATTACAGGGTGACCAAGGCCCATTCGAGGTCTCTTTTGGTCTTGCCAATGACCGGTTAAGTGGCAAAACTTCCTGGCACTCAGTCTACAAGGTACAATCAAAAGTTTTCTAATACTATCAAAGTTCCATTTACTACTTGTGTATCGGTCACTGATACCTATAGTTACTCTAGGGTTAGATAGTTTTGTGTGAGGGGGTTTTGGTAAATTCGGAAGGCTTAGTTTCTAAACTTTCTATGATACTAGCTGTTGTAGCACGTTCGAATCCCGACCTATTTTTCGTGAGATATACAGGGGCCCTTAAGATGTCGCCTTAATTGCGAAGCTCGTAGTATGAACAATAAATGTGGCTTATTATCCCACAGTAGATTCTCGCGGTGTGACCACTATCCTATAACAAATGCTACTCCAAAAACCCCATACTCACATCAATTACGCGTGACTTGTTTTGTCGAGCCTTGGCCTAATTTAAATAAATGTGAAAATGTAACCTAAGAAATAAATTTGTCTCAATTACATCCGCTATTAAAGTACTTAGTAAGAATTGAGCCTTATAAGAATTGTTGTGTATCCTTAGTGATCACAAAGCGTCTCAAACATTTCATACATCATACATGAAAGAAACCACGCCGAGTGTCGTAAACAAAGACTTTCCTTCGGCGTACAGTAGGTAGAACCTTTATCCAAAACCAAGAAGAAAAATAAAAGGAATCATTGTAAACACAATAAATATTTATTGAGGATTTTTTAACATATATATAAATATATTCTCATTACTCAAAACATTAAGTTGTTAAACAGAAGCTTTTTATGATAAATGTGTTCATATCGATCACTGCCTGTTATTCTGATAGAACTCATGCGCAGTCCCCGCAGCGGAAACGAAGCCGAGACCCTTGCCCTGGAAAAAAATGTTTCGTTAAACAATGGCTGTTCAACTTGGACAAGGACAATATGCATTATGATATACATATAATATGTAACTAGGAAATACATTTACTGAAACACAAGTTTATATTTCCCGGAGGAAAAATAAATCTCTAGCAGAGTTAATAATTGGAAGTCATCATTTTTTATCTTTGCATATTAGTGCTCTGGTGGCCGAGTGGTCTGACTAGCCTAAAACACAATGATTGTAAGTTTGAATCCCCACTATACCAATGAGGTTTTCTGAGCTTCAGTTATTAGTCATACTACGAGCTCTACGGTGATGGAAAACATCGTGAGAAAACCTACATATCTACGTTTGAGAAGAAATTCAAAGGCGTATCTATAGTCGTGCTTGAGTTACGGTGATGGACTCGCCATCTGTCACGTTGGCACCTAAAATATATCTCTGGTGGAATGTGGGTGTGTGGGTACGACCTACATACTTCTGCCTATCCCTTCGGGCTTAGGAGACCCTTGTGGGAAGGTGTTAACATTTATATCAAGTAAGGTTACTTACAATGATTTTCCCCACTTTCTTGATTCCGTTGAGGTTGATTTTCGGGTCAGCAGCGCCGCCGCCCACCAGCATCGCCAGCACCGCCACCACCAACACCGCCATAGACCACAGCTGCATGACTTCGGATCGAATTCTTGCTAACTAACAAGTAACAACAGGCGACTGTAAGGCGCTATTGAGAATGATTCTCTCTGTGGAGGCTGCGAAATAAATACTAGAAGACTCGTGACGTCGCCAGGTTTTCCTCAACTCAACCAACATGCGTAGGTTACGTATGCAACTTCATTGCAATTGCGGATGTTGCGATGGGATTACTAACATGATTGATCACATACACATACATATCATCACGCCGAGTCCCTAACGGGGTAGGCAAAGTGTATAGAGAGCCAGTTCTCTCTAGACTTACTCTTTCGCTTTCTCCACATTCATCAGCCTCTTCATACATGCTCGTCGGTTTCGAGTACTTTTGACGTTCCCGCCCTTGAGTGTCCGATCAATTTGATCTAGGTAATAGGATGGTCTTCCCAGGCCTCTTCTTGCACACACTTTCGCTTTGTATATCTATTTCGTAATTTTTTCTACACTCGTCCTTTATTCATCTTTACATTCACACCCTCGTTCACGCCAGTTTAAAATTTGAAAGGAATTACTATTTCAGTTCAGTGAAACGAAAAGGCCCGAGGTAGAATATTGAATAAAAAGATTGAAATATTTCAATGGACAAATTTACTTAACAGGGTTAGACAAACCCAATTTAAAATGGAAATTATGTCTGATTCAATAAAATTTGAATAAATCCAATTTGACATAATATTATTGTGAAAATGTTGAAAATTCTTCTTCGTTCAAGACAATCTGCTTAGGGTCGACTTAATTTGGAATGTTCACCTGTTGTAGGTTTATTTTATACTAGCGGCCCACCCCGGCTTCGTTCGGGAAGTGGAATATATAATGCATCAGCTAATTTCAACAAAATTATACATCCAAGCCTTCTTGGTGAAAGTCGTATGAAAATCCGTTCAGTAGTTTTTGAGTTTACTGCGACCAGACAGACGCCGAATGGGACTTTGTTATATAATACTTGCGACCCGGCCCGGCTTCGCACGGGTGCAGTGTAGATACTAATAAAATGTAAAAGATTAAAATGGTTACTGTGGGTTATCCTTTAGAGAGAGAGATATATATATATATATATATATATATATATATATATATCTAATATACTATACTATTATATACTACTAATCATCATTCATCATCATCATCATCAGCCCACTCTAGTCCACTGCTGGACATAGGCCTCCCCTAATGAGCGCCATAGCGCCCTGTCTTCAGCTTGCCGCATCCAACATCTGCCAGCAGTCCTTCGCAAATCGTCATCCCACCTGGTCGGAGGGCGTCCTACACTACGTTTGCCTAGTCGTGGTCTCCACTGTAGAACACTATACTACTAATATATATATATATATATACTAATAAAATATAAAAGATTTAAATGGTTACTGTGGGTTATCCTTTAGAGATATATATATATATATATATATATATATACTAGTGGTCCCGCCCAGCTTCGCTTGGGTGAAAAAAGTAAATGCCCTAAAACACGATCACAGCGCCACCTATCGGGTCCAATTGTAAATCTAAACCATTCTCAAATCCATCTGAAGACACACAAAAAATTTCATCAAAATCGTTCCAGTCGTTTAGGAGGAGTTCAGTGACATACACACGCACACAAGAAATATATATATTAAGATATATATTGACCTTTTTAAGATACACATTTCCGTAGTCCATTTATTTGATATATCTCGTAAAGTTTAGCCAGCGTTTTCGATTTAAGCGCACGATTACAATTACACACACATAGTTTAAAAGATCTAAGCGAACAGACAACGGAAGCGACTTTATTTTATACTTTGTAAAGATACCCAATTGTTTATATAGTATCACTAACGGTGATAGGTAACCCCAGTTGGTGAACACGATGTGTTAATTCCCTACAGAAGTGGTGCTCCAGAAGGGGTGTCTGTGTGCAGCGGAACGTCAGAGGCTGATGTTGGTAATGATTGGTGTGACAATTTTCTTACTGTGCGAACTTCTTTAAGAATTGCGTAAATGTGTTGAAAAGGGGATTCGTTTTGAAAACAAAAACAATATAGCAAACTTTTCCTACCATACAGTGACATTGACGTCAACGACGCGAGGAAACCCATTTAGGTATATGAGTAAACTTTCGTCCTGGAAAATTTTATGAGTGTACGATCAAATTGTAAGTATTTATACTAGATTCTTTGCCGGGAAGATCATTCTCAATAGCGCCTTGCAGTCGCGTGTTAATTTTGAGGTAGCAAGAATTTGATTCGAAGATATTATGCAGCTGTGGTCCGTGGTGGTGTTGGTGGTGGCCATGCTGGCGTTCCTGGTGGGCGGCGGCGCCGCTGACCCCAAGGTCAACCTCAAAGGACTCAAGAAAGTGGGCGGAATAATTGTAGGTGTTCGGTGAAGTTTTTTATAGATACATTTTTAAATAAGGTTTTTTTTATACCATATGGGTGGCAAACAAGCATGCGGTCCGCCTGATGGTAAGCGGTTACCGCCGCCTATGTGGTTGCTCAGAATAGACTGCGAATTCACCTTTTTTTCCATCCAACAGCCGCTGCTAGTCTAGTCTTAAAAGAAGGCGATAAACACGCTGGAAATTTACAGTTTTTATTGTTCTTTTAATTTAATATATGCAGTCCTACACGGTCATATATCTTGTAGTTAATTCCTTTTTTATTTCAGGGAAAGGGCCTCGGCTTTGTATCCGCCGCAGGTACAGCACATGAGATCTACCAGAACAGGCAGTAAATAGAAATGTTGTAAAACATGATAATTTGTCCTGTCTTAATAAAATGTGTAATAAATAAAAATGTATCTTTATAATTTTATTTATTGGTACACCCTACACCCATTGCATATCTGTAATGACAATTGCTCTCACACATTTCAGTCTTTCAATTGTAAGAATTCAATAACCAATCATGCTCAGAAACGCTAGCCCGGATAATAGACATAATCCTTTTGAAATATAACAAAATACTGTATGTATGTATCCGCGTGAAGCAGGTAGGTAGTATCTAGTAAACAAATGGTATGGAATAATGATGATCTTAAAATAGAGTATATAATTGTGGTTAAGAATTTATATATCTAAGTAAATACACAAGGCCCTTCCTCATCAAAGTACCTTTAAGAAAATGGATGGCTTATTGAGACAAGAATTCTAAGATTTCCAATATTGGTACAAGGGGAACATACATAAGTACTCAAGTGTCGATCAGAACCAGATAATAAGACACAACTTAAAATGCTGTTTGATGGAGATAGTTGCGAAGAAGATCGAACAACAATAAAAGCTACGTCGTAAATAAATTGTTAGGGATAATGATGGGCTTGAAACAGTGGTTAATAATTGTGGTAAGCAATAAAATTTATCTATCTACGCAAACACATAACAATTCCTTCCTCATTAAGGGAAGGGAAAATTTGAATTACTCGATGGAAAATTTCTTTCAACTGCCTGTTGCAAACGTATTGATATTATAACGTTTGTAAATGGATAATACAATATGATAATATAAGTCACTATGCACTGTTTAAAAAAGTCAGTACCAAGTGTGATGCCCCCATCTGTTAGTATTATAAATGCGAAAGTAGAGCAAACACTACAGAACGAAATTGAGTGAAATTTGGCTCAGAATTAGATTATTAGATGAGTTGACCTATATATTTTATTATTATATTTATGACTTTATTAAGTACCAGTACCAGTATAACATAATTAATAAATTTACGACCAGTTACTCATTTCCAGTATAGTTATGCCTATTATACTAGGAGTATCTGCTCCTCCTTAACCTAAAATTGTTTCGTAAATATTTATATAGGATATTACATAAAAAACAGATGAAACGTCGGGGCACAGCTAGTTAATAATAATCCATACTTAACCATATTTATTATAAATGTGTATTTGTATATCTACTAAGATTTCACTTAACATACAAACATACATACATATAATCACGCCTCTTTCCCGTAGGGGTAGGCAGAGACCACTTCTTTCAACTTGCTACGATCCTTACATACTTCTTTCGCTTCGTCCACTTTAATTATTCTCTTCATAGATGCTCTTCGGTTTAACTTTGACTTGGCCTTTTTTCAAGACGTCCCGTAACGTAATTTGGTCTCGAAACGTCCGCCTACCCCGCCTACCCCTTCCAACACTTTCATTCACACTCGCCTTATACAATTTTCCCGTCAATCGTTCTTCATTGATTCTATCGACATGGCCAAACCGTTTCATATCATTATTGAACCTTTCTCAATTTTTGTCACTACATCTTCTTTCAGACCACAACGTTTCCTTATCTCACAATTTCTTATCGTGTTACTCAGTTTAACTCCTATCATACTTCTGAACGCTCTCATCTCAACTGCATTTATTCTGCTTTCTTGTTTCTTCTGCCATACCCAACTTTCACTTCCGTACATGAGTGTCGGAACCAACAGTCCCCCATGCACAGCCAAACGAGCTTTATAAGACAACTTCCGACTGCTTATGAAGGAGTGCTAATTAAATTAAAATAAATTAAATTTCACTTAACAATCGCAAATTTTCCGTTATAGATTGTTTTGGCCCGACTGTAGCAGTACCGCCGTCTTATAAAAGTCTTATGAAAGATCGCAGTGAAATGACCAGTGCACTGCAATCAAGCGGTGTATTCGTATGTTAGGATTTCCATAAGTCCATCTGCGGTTTTGTACTTTTACGGTCTATAAAACTAATCAACCAATATCGATAAAATTTCTAATAGTATAGGAACGGATGTAGTAGTGTAAGGATGAATGATGGCCATACATGGCAATGAATTGCTCCTCTTATACAGAGTTTATATGTTATTTAATCTTTTTCTACCCCTACGTAAAAGGGAACAAATGTTAAAAGAGAGAACCGGGGAGTTTGTTTCGCCGTTTCTTCTCCTGGCAGGTATTTTTCTTGGAAACGGTGGTAACTTTAGTTTTTGTTAAGTATATGACGTTCAATAAGTTCCCTGTGTCCCTTACGTTGAATAAAATATTTTGATTTTTTTTTAGTAGTTTTTTTTACTCAATCCTAAAAGGCATGAAATTACATGTCTAAGTTTGTCCGGAAGTACAAACCGTTAAAGCGCTCTTAATATTGCGGGTAATACCGAGTGCTGTAGCTAGTGTTATGTTTAAGCAATGGGTTTATTGCTGAGTTTAAATATCTGCATTATTGTGGTTACAAATTGACGTATCTACGTCAATAGACGCAAGTGTTTTCCTCTTCTAGTAATTCAATTATAACTTTGGAAATGAGCGTTCAACGCTTTTTTGAATCCCGACTGTACCAATGAGTTTTTCTGAACTTCAGTACAGTGATTAGTCACACCTCAAGCTTTACGGTGAAGGAAAACATCATGAGGAAAGCTGCACAAGTTGGAGAAGTCATTCAAAAGTGTATGTATAATCGTGTTTGAGTAACGGCGATGGTCTCGCCATCTGTCACGTTGGCACCTAAAATATATCTCTGACGGAAAGTGGGTGCGTGGGTATTACCTTTACACCTCTGCCTACCCCTTCGGGGTATACAAGGACCCCCGAATTTCGCCGAAGATATAAATAATAATAATAATGTATATGACACAGCATAAAGTAAACCTACAACGTAACAGAATGAAAATACTCAAATAAATCCGACTCTAAGCTGATTCTCTTGGACGGGGAAGCATTTTGTACATTGTTATTTAAAGTCAAATTGGATTTGTGTCAGGATCCAAAACTTAATCGAGTCAGACGTAAATTTCCATTTTAAACTGGGTTTGTTTAACTAACCCTATTAAGTAAGTACATTTATTCTATTGAATTATTTCAATAATTTCAGTTTGGTAATATTTTCATAAAGTTTCTTTAACACCACCAACACCAGCTCATTCCATTTCGCAAGGGGTTGGATCATTCCAATATTTTTTATTCACATCAACTACTTACAGATAAAGAATGTTAAAGTGTAAATATAAGACATTAGCCTTCAGATAACGGATCCATATAATGATAATTAGCTGTCCCACCCAGCTTCGCTTGGGTGAAAAAAAAATCCTGAAACACGATCGCAGCGGATCCAATTGTGAATTTAAGCCATCCTCGAATACACTTGAACACCACATAAATCATAATAATCGCTCCAGCCGCTTCGGAGGAGTTCAATATTGGAGTAACACACGGACACAAGATTCCTGCAGGGTCGGCAACGCGCGAGTGATACCCCTGGTGTTGCAAGCGTCGATAGGCGGCGGTAACCGCTTACCATCAGGCGGAGCGTATGCTTGTTTGCCACCCAAGTGGTATAAAAAAAAACACAAGGAATATGTATACATACATATATAATAGACTATCTGGAGCCCGCGGTTACACCCGCGTAAAAATCATTGAGATTTTAATTTTATCTAAATTTATTTTTGGAACAAAATATATCCTTTGATATCCGATCACAGCGCCACCTATCGGGTACAATTGTGAATCTAAACCACGCTCGATTCCTCGTGTGTGCTCAACAAAATAAAAATTAATCAAATTCGGTCAGCCTTTTAGGAGGACTTCAATGACTAAAAGACAGACAAGACATATATATATTATCATTATTATTTTATTATATATATACATATATATATATATATAATATATATATATCTATATATATATATATGTATATATATATAATAAAATAATAATGATATATCCTCAAGCCTTCCCTCAAGGGTCCCCGAAGGAGTAGGCAGAGGTGTGTAGGTAATACCCACACACCCACTTTTCGCCTGAGATGGCGAGTCCATCGCCGTTACTCCAGCACGACTATACATACGCCTTTGAATTTCTTCTCAGACGTATGCAGGTTTCCTCTCGATGTTTTCCTTCACCGCAAAGCTCGTGGTGTGACTAATTATTGTACTTAAGTTCAGAAAAACTCTTTGGTACAGTCGGGGTTCGAACTGGCGACCTTTGCGTCGCAGGCAACTGCTCGAACCACTCGGCCACCACGGCCCTATATATAATAGATATCATATAATGTATGCAACTTTTATAGTAAAACTAGTTTTACTATATACTAGGCTTATACCTAGGATTAGGACATAGGATACATTTTAATCCCGAAAAATTCAAAGCTCTAATATTGTGGTATAAAAAGTGGTAAACATACTTTTTTCTGACTTATATGGGAGCCATGGTATACGTATTAAAATTATATATAATCCACGGAATATTATCTCACTCAGTTGTAGGCACGGAATAACAAATGGTATTCCGTTGTTGTAGGTAACTAATTCACTTAAGCATTAAATTTTACGATTCAAATTAATACACATAAAACAATTGGATGGATTGGACAATCCATGTATTGATTTGAGTTCGTGGTTACAATATTAATTAATATAAATATAACGATATCAATACAAAGAGAACATGGGAAACACAGATCACATTGTTCTAGTAACTTATGTCTATACCTACTTCCAGAATGTACGTTACTACAGCATAGCGGAAAACTTTTTTTGGGTATATATAAAGAGCACTAATTATTATAAGAGATCATTGATTAGTCGCGTGCTGTATCTCCAGTAGCCTAGTAAACATGAAACTTTGGTCTGTGCTGGTATTGGTGGCGGCAGTGTTAGCGCTGATGGTGGGCGGCGGCGCTGCAGACCCCAAATTCAGCTTCAAGCGATTCAAAAAGACCGGCAAGATCTTTGTGAGTACAATATCTTATTCTTCATAATTCTATATCTTCACACCTTCCCTTCCTATAAGGATCCCCGAAGGGATAGGCAGAGGGGTGAAGGTAGTACACACACACATACCATTTTTTTGCCGGATATATATATTAGGTGCCAACATGTCTGGCTAAGTTACGATTCTCGCTCCGGCCGCCGTACCGAGCAGACGTGTGCTCCCACCGCTCCCGCGCTCTGCGCCCGTTACGACCGGCAGAAGCCACACCCGCCGCTACGCAAATCGCCACGCGTTAGCTAGCCGCTACGCACCGCACGTGGTGATTGTTGGTCGCCTTTTTCAAGGCAACAACAATCACAATTCTTGTTTCTCGACAATAATATTTGTCCCCTTCTGGGAAAATCCACAGTTTCGTGGTCACTCGGTGGAAACCAAACGGTGCCAACGAAACCGAGTGGGGCGCTGCCCCGTTGCGCTCTTAGCCTTGCCCCTTCAGGGTAAGGCTACAAACGGACGGGACCAGGTTCACCGGCCTTGGGGTCTACCCTAGTCGCGCCTGGTTATCACCCACCGCCCACCCTACCTATCCCTTACCTCCTATCCTCCGGTGTTAGTTTGGGCACTGTCCACGGACTAGTGCTCTCTACACCGGAACTGTCAGGAACCCGCTGCACAATAAGACTGGCAGCGGGAATACAAGCTTAGGGCTCACACTATAGGCACACTCACCTCCCTGTCTACACCCGACAGGGAGGGTTCATTACACACCCCCGGGTCAACCCCCCGGGGATCGGTCTCCCAACGTTAAGTCACCAGGGGTTTCTTTGCGTGTTTCTTCCCCTGGGCGACCGCGCCCCGAAACACGTTTCCCTCGCCCAACGTCACGTCCATAAGTATGGATCCCCAAGCCTCAGTGGCATTTCTCGCGCGGCTCTTAGAAGCCGTGCCCACCCTCCGACGTCAGGTTGACGAATTTACCCGCGACGTAAACGCGGGTACTTCCACTGCCGACGCAGCAGCAGCGCTCGACAAGAGCGCTATTAATGACGTCACAAATGAGGCCAACAAGTCTCAAGACTCCCCCCTGTCCCCCGACTCTGTCATCATAGACTCCGAAATGGAGTCACTACAATCCGAGTCACTATAATTCACGCCCGTCACGGGCTCCAAGAAGCGCGCCAGACGCGCTAAAAAGAAAGAGGCCTCAACCTCACCTTCCCCCCCGACTAAAGCCCCCAAAACCGTGCCCGTGCCCTCCGCACAGTCCTCCCCGACAGCCCCGTCCCCGGCAGCCCCTTCCCCCGCCCCCCTCACCTCTCCGGAAGCCGAAGTCACTCAAACTAGCCGGCTCTCCCCCGTCCCGCGACCCACGCGGCCCTCCTCAACGAAAGAGCGCTCGTGCCCCCCCGTATTCGTCCACACAAAGGCCAAGTGGACGGAAATCTCCGGTTGGTGCCAAACCAACCGCATAAATTTCACTCGCGCTACCGCCACAGCCGAAGGCATTAAGGTGCACCTCCCAAACTCGACCGAGTTCCGAGCCTTTACGAAGCTCCTGCAGGCCAGAAGTGTGGAATACCACACTTATGATCTGCCGGAGGACCGCTTACTTCGGGTCGTCATCCGCGGCGTCCCTTGCGAAATCGACACCGAGTCGATCAAAGAAGACCTAAAGGCTCAGAATGTCGCAGTGAAGGAAGTACACCGCATGCACCGACAAAATGCCGGAGAAGCATTTAACATGGTCCTCGCCATCTGCGAGAACTCCCCCGACGGCAAAGCCGTCTTCAAAATAAAAACCATATGCCACCTGTCTGGCATAAGGGTTGAAACCCCCCACAAAGGCGGTCCCATAGGGCAGTGTCACAACTGCCAACTATATGGTCATGCTTCGCGTAACTGTAACGCAAAACCCAGGTGCGTCAAGTGCCTGGGAGATCACGGGACGAGCGATTGCTCTCGCCCTAAGGACCGCACTCTCACCGACTCACCCCCGAGCTGCGTGCTATGCCGCCAGGAAGGCCACCCGGCTAATTACAGGGGCTGCCCTAAAGCCCCCAAACCCAGACCAGTCGTGGTTAAGAGGGCAGCGGCCCGCGAATGGCGTAACGCCCCCCCCGCGCAACCCGCCCCACCTCGACCTTCCCCGTGGAGGGTCCTCCCTCCGAGGGATTTTCCACCCCTCCCACAAGCGTCCCCACCTGTGCCCTCAGCGGCCCCGAGCCCGCAGATTACACCTCTGCCGTCGCTCTCCACCGCCAAACCTCAACAGCCCCAGCCCCAGGCTGCTACTCCCCCGCGTAGACCCCAGGCGGTCCAGCCCACTTCCTCCCCCTCTGAAACCTCCGCCAACATGGCATTCCTGGCGGATCTTTTCTCCACCGTCAACCTCTCAAGGGTTAACGAAATGGCACGAAGCCTCAGGGCCGTCCGGAAGGACCCTCTGGCCCTCCTCAAGGTGCTCGGCGACTACGCTGATGTATCAGAGTCCCTGGCTGCCTTCTCGTCCAACCAATAATGGACACAAACGTAAGCAGCAGAATCAAACCCCGATCACTTTCAATTGGCTATTTTAATGCCAACGGCATTCACAGCCAAAAGGAAGAGATCGCCGCGTTCCTCCGCGACAACAATATCGACGTTTTCTTAGTGCAGGAAACCTTCTTGAAACCATCACACCGAGACCCTAGAATTGCAAACTACTGCGTAGTTCGCAACGATAGATCTCGATCCGCCCTCGGCGGTACTTTGATCTATTACAAGAGGTCCCTGCACTGTATCCCGATCAAACCACCAACCCTCTCCCACATTGAGACCTCGATATGTCGATTAGGAATGACCGGCCATCAGCCAATCACGATTGTCTCTGCATACTGTTCCCCAGTTAACTCAACGGCCGATATCAAAGCTGATATCAAAGCCCTCATCAACCTCAGTAGCTCGGTTATTATCGCGGGCGACCTGAATGCCAAGAGCGATGCTTGGAACAGCCACTCACGAAATAACAGAGGACGCCAATTGGAGGACCTCAGCGGGCTCCTCCAATTCGACGTCATTGCGCCTATGCACCCCACCCACTACCCTGAGAACATCAACCACCGACCGGACGTACTAGACATTGCGATCCTCAAGAATGTAAACCTCCGTTTGCACTCGTTGAGGTCGCACGACGAATTAGATTCCGACCACCGACCTGTGACCTTAGCGCTCTCCCCCCGACTAGGCCCCCCGGACTCAGGTCAGCCCCCGCCTCAGAAAAAGATAACAGACTGGAGAAAACTGGAGGAACTCCTCAAGTCCTCTTCATCTGTTCACTTAGATAGTATCCCGCCCCTCATAGAGTCGGCAGCCGACACTCAAAAGGCGGTCGATTCCCTCACAGCTCACGTACAGTCAGCCGTGGACGCCTGTTCACGACAAGTTCCGGTGATGGAAGACCATCGCTGGAAACTTCCCGACGACGTGCGTGAACTAGTGACGGAAAAGAACGCCGCCCTCCGAGCTCATAGAGCTCACCCGACTGAAGCGAACCGCACCTTTCTGAGGTCACTCCAGCGCAAGCTGAGATACCGCATGAAAGACCTGCGAGACGCTCGCTGGAACAAGTTCCTAGGGGAACTTGAACCGAGTCACTTGGCCTTCTGGCATCTCCAACGAAAACTCAAATCGGACAAAATCTCGTCCATGCCTCCACTCACTCGTTCAAATCAAGGGCCCGCCTTTGACGACGACGAGAAGTCCGAGTGCCTGGCCGACAGTCTCGAGACTCAATGTACGCCCAGCACCTTGCCGGTAGACCCGCGCCATCTCGATAAGGTGGAAGCCGAGGTCGAAAGCAAACTATCTCTCCCACCCTCCGAAAACCCAGACCACCCCATCGCCCCAATTACGGTCGACGAAGTCCGGAAAGTGATCAAGGATCTACACCCCAGGAAAGCCCCAGGTCCCGACGGGATCACTAACAGAGTTATCAAACTCTTCTCTCCTTATCTCATAGTTTTGCTCACTGCCATCTTCAATGCCGCACTGAGCAATAACTTTTTCCCCCAATCCTGGAAAAGTGCAACGGTCATAGGTATTCCCAAGCCAGGGAAACCCAAGACCGAAGCCTCCAGTTATCGCCCCATCAGTCTCCTCAACGTCCTTGGCAAGATTTACGAGAGACTTATCTACAATAGATTAAAGAGTTTTGCAGACTCAAAGAAAGTCATACCTGACCAACAGTTCGGTTTTCGAACCAAACACTCTTGTGTCCAACAAGTCCACCGTATAGTGGAAGACGTCAGTAGCGGCTTCCAACTCGGTTATACCACGGGTATGCTCCTCTTCGACGTGGCGAAGGCATTCGACAAGGTCTGGCACAACGGCTTAATATACAAGCTGTACCAGTTGGGCGTGCCGGACCGTCTAGTACGCATAGTACGGGACTTTTTGTCGAACCGCTCCTTCCGCTACAGAGTCGAGGGCACACTCTCTTCCCCCCATCCCATACGAGCAGGAGTCCCGCAAGGCTCAGTGCTCTCGCCACTCCTATTCACGCTTTATACTAGCGACATTCCCCTCCATAGACGAGTTAAAAGCGCTCTATTCGCCGATGATACGGCTATCTACTACAAAGGTAGAACTCCCGAGGGAATTCACGACAACCTCCAATCCGCGGTCACAGCCCTGGGGCGGTGGTTCCGGAAATGGAGAATTGAAGTGAACCCCACCAAAAGCGCAGCCATTCTATTCTGGAAAGGCCTCGAACGCCCACGGGTAGCCCCCATCACCCTCTTCGGCAAACCCATTCCATGGGAAGAAAAAGCCAAATACCTGGGTGTGATCCTCGATCAACGCCTTTCTTTCCGTCACCACGTAAAGGCGGTACGCGCGCGAGCCGCCTTCGCGCTCGGTAGACTTCACAGCATGTTGAATGCGCGAAGTAAACTCTCATTGAAATCCAAGGTGAGGATTTACACGACGTGCATTCGACCAATCATGACATATGCGGGTGTAGTGTTCGCACACACTAGCAAGTCAACACTTAACCCCCTGCAAGTGCTCCAAAGCCGGTTTCTCCGGAGAGCCACAGGTGCCCCGTGGTACATGCGTAATAGTCAACTCCACGTTGACCTCAAAGTCCCCACTATAAAACAGTTTTTGAAAAAACTGTCCAAACGTCATTTCGATTCTGCTGTAAATCACCCCAACCCCCTCGTCGTATCGGCCGCCCGATACACTCCTTCCCTTATCTCGAAGATAAGGCGTCCAAGACACGCCGTCATCGAACCGGATGACGACATAACGGTCCTCCAGGACGCCCGACAAAAACATACCAACACTACACAAAACCGACCACTGTTCCGTCCTCGCCGACGAGGCTCGACGCGAATAAGCCGTAATGTAACCCCCCGACCCCCGCCGCAAACGCCGGCCCGCGCCGAGCCTGACGCGTAAATCCCGCCCCCAAATAATATTTAAATAAAATTACCAGTCCAGCCCAGCTCCCTTGCTCGCGATCCAGCAACGCCCTAAGCCGAGGTTCGTACCCCACAGGGGGTGCCCTTAGCTGTGTTGCTTAGAAATAAAGTGCCTGGCTGGAGGCCTAGGTCTCGCCATTGACCGGTTAAGTAGCAAAAGTTCCCGGAACTCACGCTACGAGAGACAATACAAAAAAAAAAAAAAAATGGCTAAGTTACTAAACATACGTCTTCCAATTTATTCTCAAACATATGCAGTTTTCCTCACTGTACTTTAGTTCAGAAAAGTTATTGGTGCAATCGAATTTGAAATCTTTGTGTTGCAGGAGAATACTTGTAGCCCTCAGCCTCCACGGCTCCATATCGAATTATCAGCACATTATAGTTAGGTAATTTAATGTAACATTTATTTATTTCAGGGCAAGGCTCTAACCTTTGTGTCCCTCGCAGACACTGTGCGTGAGATGCTCAACAACAGACACTAAAATGTTTAATGAAGACTGCTATGAAGCAATACCTGCATTATTTAGTTGGAATATAGAATCTTGACATATTATATCCGTTTTCTTTTTCTTTCAAATGAAAACCTGAAATCGCCTCCTGAAATAAAGGCGTCTACTTACCTGGAACCCTGTACATGCTCGCCAGTTGAAACAAAAACAAAGATTCATCTCTATGAAATATCATAAGTTTCTAGTAGAACTAGCACATATTGAAGAAACATTTATATCCTCACGCCTCCCACAAGGGTCCCCGAAGGGGTAGGCGGAGATGTGTAGTAGGTACCCACCATACGCCTTTCCGCCAGAGATATAATTTAGGTATAATAATAAAGGCTTTTATGCCCAACAAAGGCCATAACAACAATTTAGAAACGTATGTCTGTCAAGTATCATACGAAAACTTCTATATGGAATTGAATGCAGTTTTCACCGATGCATGTACGAAGCTAATAAATGCCTGCTTATATAGAAACAACACCAAAATATTTCGTAATATTTCTACAAAAGCAAGTCAAGCAAAATATTTCTTAAATGTAAGGATTCAGATACCTACATTGTATTTAAAATGTCTTGATCGAGAACAGTTTCTACTCGGCAGTTTTCTATTGACATTTGGTATGTAGCTTGAAAAACCACAGATGTTTATAAATAGGTTTATCAAAGGAAAACACTATTATAACTACTTTAAAACTTGTAGCCTCAAATGCTAATATGTACATCATAGACGAATAATCAAGTATTTGTGGGTATTTAAAGAGAGCACATTATGGCATGGGATCATTGACAATAGCGCCTTGCAGAGGCTTGTTGTTATTAGTAACAAGAATAGAGTCGAGCAGTTAATCATGAATTTGTGGTCCGTACTGGTAATGGTAGCGGCGGTGCTAGCGCTTATGGTGGGCGGCGGCGCTGCAGACCCGAGATTCAGCCTCGGGGCAATACAAAAAGCAGGGAGTTTCTTTGTAAGTATAATATGTTCTTCACTTAAAATACCTAAATCGATCGAATGGTAAAAATATTTTTTTTACTTACGTATTACTTTGACTATACTTGAATAATAGATATTAATTTTGATTTTAATACACGCCAAGTACTTTAGGGAGGAAGGCGTGTCGAAAACGCGTATAGTGACATAAGCGTTGTAAATTTATTTCGTAAATTTTAGACCTATGTTATAAAAATGTATCTTAAATTAACTCCTAAAAGGCAACCAACTAAATAATAATTTATAAATAATTATTCTTACAATTTGCTCGTTCAATACAGGCTTTGCCTAATAAGGAAACTAAATATATTGTGTTTATGAATAAGTTAGGCTCTCTTCAAAAGATCTGCTAATATGGTTTATATTTTCGCAGTTAAGAAAAAACAATAACCAATCAGGGCGTTATAAATAGGTAATTTTATGTAATATTTATTTGTTCCAGAATAAAGCTCTAAACTTCGCGTCCTTCGCAGACACTATCAGTGATATTTTCAAATTTAGAAAATGAAATGTTTCCTGAAGACCGCAATGACAAGATTTCTACATTATATAGTTTGAATAAACAATATTATCACCCGTTACCTTTTTCTTTTCAATTTCCTTACTGATGTTATAAATGTGAGAGTGAATTTCTTTGTTCCGCTGTCAAGTCTTAACTACTCAACCAGATGTATTGCATTCACATCAGGGAAAAGTCTGTACCTGTCTGGTTGACTGCCTTTTTTTCATCGTTTACAGTTAACAACGACGAAGAATTCTGTATGATGTCTAGTCTGTCAATAATATACTCAAAAGTATATAACATCATTCTTATATGTAAACGATTTAATATTAGAATTTGCCTAAACCAAGAAATATATCGTAATCGTATTTATTAATATTATTACTTAATTAAACACTATTAATTTCTTTTGTACAGCCGTGGTGGCCGAATGGTTCGGGCAGTTGCTTGCGAAACAAAGATCGCAAGTTCGAATCCCGACTGTACCAATGAGTTTTTCTAAACTTAAGTACAGTGATTAATCACGCCACGAGATTTACGGTGAAGGAACACATCGAGAAAACTGCATACGTTTGAGAAGAAATTCAAAGGCGTGCATGAGTAACGGCTATGGGCTCGCCATCTGTCACGTTGGCACCTAAATATATATCTGACGGAAAGTGGGTGAGTGGGTACTACCTATACACCTCTGTCTACCCCCTCGGGGACCCTTGTGGGAAGGCGTGAAGATATATTATAGTTGTTAGGTTGCCTGCCTGTGTAAGCCTGTTTATAGTACCTACGTAACGCACGTACTATTAACAGGCAATTATTACAAAATTGGCGGGCGGCATGCTTGTTTGCAACATTAGAAATGTGTTCTTATGATTGTTGTCTTTGGTTGTCAAACAATATTTTATTTAAGCTATCCGATGTACAGACGGATTACTTTACATATTTATTATATGTCGATAAGGATGTTGGATATATTCTATTTACAAGAAAAGTTCGTCTGAAAGCTCCGCTTTCTATTAATATCGACTAAGCCGATTTGAATAAGTATCTTATACTAATTCAAAAACCCTTTCAGGTAGACACGAACAGGCTTAACGGTGTTCAACCACAAATGTTTGTTAATACATAAATATATAAAGGCCACTACTTTAAGGCTAAGCCTAAGCTGAATCCGAATATAAACCAGGGAATGGAGGAAATCTTTGTTGTTCCATCAGTGTCAGTAAAGAACTAAGCAGTAGCCGGCCGTCTGGTCTAGAGGTCCTGACTGCGAAACTTACGGTCACGCGTTCGATGCCCGCTGAGGGCAGATATTTGTGTGATGAACACGAGTATTTGTACCGTCCGATGTGGATGTCCGATGTATTTATGTATACAAATAAATAAAATTGGAGTGCCTGTTTGTTTTTTTTTTATTTACAATAACAACAATTAATAATATTTACAAAGAACAGTTGAAACTAACTACTTACAGATAAAATATTTGTCCCAAATCGGTATCCCGAGGCAACGTGCCAAGAAGACTAGCAGCATTGCCACGCTGGATAGCAATGCTGATTCTCTGAGCGAGATATGTTCCAGCCCGCCTGTCACGAGAGGCCTCGACTAGACGGCGCGAGACCTCTTTAAAAAGTTGGTGAGCCTCAGGACCCCAAGGCCCCAGAGTTTCAACCGCAAATGCAGCAAATATGTAACCTGACCCGAGACAGGCATACTTGCCTGTTTGTTATATTAAAATAACCGCTTTTTATTAAATGCATTAAATGCATCCAAAATTATTTTTTTTACTGTCTGTCGGTTTGTCTGTCTGTCTGTTTGTTCCGGCTAATCTCTGAAACGGCTGGACCGATTTTGACGGGACTTTCACTGGCAGATAGCTGATATAAAAAGGAGTAACTACGGCTACTTTTATTTTTTGTTAAATTCCACGCGGACGTAGTTGCGGGCACAGCTAGTCTATCTATATTATAAGTTAATATATCGTTGTCTAGTAACCATAACACAAACTACCTATACTTAAATTGGGACTAGGTGAATTTGTGTGGAATTGTCGCAAGGTATTATTATTAAGGTTTTAAAAGGTATTATTAGTAGTCATGATGCTGTGCTCCGTACTGATGTTGGTAGTTGCGGCATTAGGATGGTGGGCGGTGGTGCTGCAGATCTGAAGATAAACGTCAAAACACTCCAAAAGACAGTGGATAGAAAAGCTAGGGTTCCGGCTGTCCTAGAATCTGTCAATATCGCTCGTACCACTTGCTAGATGTATCTCTGGTGAGGTTGAAAGCCATCTGGTATAATACGTTGCACACCTATGCCACCATTCCGTGTGCTGTTTTTAACTCATGGGTTGCTGGCATATGTAAAGTAAAATTATGCATTAAATAATATAATCGATCTAATCCGCAGTGAAGAGATTCGCAAAAGAACTGGCGTGAACGAGGGTGTGTGAGTCATGTGAGGGGTGTCTCACACCATACATAGCCATCACAATATGGATCATACATAATATATTTGTTACAGGGCAAGGCAGTAACCTTCAGGTTCACCGCAGACACAGTTAGTACACGACGTTGCAAAATGCTGTAAGATTTAATACATCTACGCAATAATATATTATCGACAATATGACGCGATCTCTACGAAAAAAAAACCTGGCTTGCTCTCCTTAGTTTTAATGTAGGTATACATTAATGTTGGACATCGAACACACGGCCTGGCTGTTAGTGAGCCGCTACCGCTACTGCAGTCGCGTAAGCTTTATTCCGATGTATGCAGGTTTTCTAATTATTCTTTCTTTATGTTGAAACAAACATCGATATTATTTCATTCTAAAAACGTGATTTTGAAGAACACGTGAAGACCCTGATTTTGTTATTTTCAATAAGAAAATCGTGGACAATCGTGAATGTCTATCTAGAAGTTGCCGCATCGAAACATAAGCATTTAGGTCGTCAGATTACAACGTTTTATCACTCTGATAAAATTATTAGAACTAAGTACACTTAGTATCATAGTTAACAAATAGCGAATAAGCAGTAAACAAAAGAAACAAATATGTTACCTCTGCCTACCCCTTCGGGGACCGTGATGATACCCGTGGGACGTGAGGATAATAATAATTTTCGACCAACTTGATTTGAACCCCCATAAGTGTGTGTTAATTTAGCCTTGGAGTGGAAAATGTACTGAAAATCCGTTGATAAGCGCACCTATAGTATTGGTCGGCTATTTAATTATTTTACAGTGATATTTCGAATTTTCAAGAACCTAAGGACGTTTAGGGTTTTCCACCACAAGCACATTCAAACATAAATGGTTATTTATAGATAAATTAAGGGAAAAACACAACTATATAAATTAAGACATCGTCTTCGGTGAATGCGAATGTGTGTTCACAGAGCATAGAGGAAATCTAAGCAAATTGTGGGTATTTAAATGGAGCACATTGAGGCATGGGATCATTGACAATAGCGCCTTCCAGTCGCTTGCTATTCCTTCAGTGTAAGAGAAAAGAGTAAATTCGTAGACATGAAGCTGTGGTCCGTAATGTGGTTGGTGCTGGCGGTGCTAGCACTGATGGTGGGCGGCGGCGCTGCAGACCCTAAAATAAACTTCAAAGGGTTCGCTAAGGCCGGCAAAATGATTGTGAGTACATACACTAGCTGCGTAAAATTATGCAGATATTTTATCGAAAAGAAAACATGTCCTATATTTTAATTCTCCTAATAATCATGTTCATCTCATTCCGATAAGTAGTTTGTGCGTGAAAGTGAAACAATCACATTTTCAAAGACATTCTAGTTTATAATATTAGTAGGCTATCATCTCACACTTGTTACATACTTAAGTAATTATATATTTTTTCGGGCTTAGGGTAGTAGTAGCTTCGGGGGTAGGCACAAGTAGTAACACCCTCTTTCCGCCGGAAATATATGCATAACATTGCCAACGAGACAATTGGCGAGTCATTCACCGTTTCTTAAGAAAAATAATAGAGTACTTTTTTGTTCCTAATGTAGCATGCAATCCGCCTGATGAGGATGCTGCTGCATATTAAATTTGCAATGCTAGTGATAATACTCGCGCGTTAACCAATTTTGCGGGAATCTTTTCACACCCTCCTTGAAGAACTTGAATATTCCCATAATAATAATAAAGTATGTAATATTTATACAATGTTAAATATCTTTATTCCAGGCTAAGGCTGCAACCTTCCTGTCCGCTGCGGGCACTATCCATGACCTCTACCAGAGCAGGCATGGTTAACAAATCATCACGAGACCGAAAATGACAAGAGGTGGAATATCTACTCTATAATGCCTACATTTAATTTATTACAAAAATGCTGTTGAAATTCCTACAATAGTCGGCATCTTTAGTTAGGTTATAAATTGAATTCCAATCAAATGTGAGTTCTAATAAAACATCTGTAAACAGTTAACGATTTATTTAATTACACCTATAATACGCATGGCTGCCCTAGGGTCCACTTTCAATCACGGTGAAAATGTACAGTTCTTGTAATTTGGGTAGAAGCAGCTGTAACTACCAGTGAAACTTCTCTCTCAAACTACTCACTAGCAAATATTAACCTAGAACCTAGAACCTTCGAAGTTCAACGCCTTTTGGCTGAAAGTAAACATTTCCGATTCATTATAGGCGTGAAAGAAGTCTGTAAATCTACAGAGCATTAGCGCTCTACTCTCACTGCCAACCCCAACTCTATACAATTTAAGGAAATGTATTCTTATGAACGTAAGTACCTACAGTGATTAGTCACACCTCGAGCTGTACGGTGAAGGAAAACATTAAGAGGAAACCTGCATACATTTGAGAAGAAATTCAAAATTGTATGTATAGTCGTACTTGAATAACGGCGATTGTCTCGCCATCTGCGACGGGCACCTAAAATATTTCTCGGGTGAAAATTGGTAAGTGCGTACTACCTACACACCTCTGCCTATCCCTTCGGGGACCCTTGTGGGTACGCGTGAGCACCACACATATATACACATCATCACACTGAGTTCTTAACGGGGTAGGCAGAGAGAGTAGAGCGCCAATTCATATATTTATTTATTTTATTTATCTATCAATTCCAACTCGTATAAATGTTTACTATGTTGGTGACCTTTGATAGATAATAATATAAATATATTATTATTTTTATATTTATATTATTATCTATCAAAGGTCACCAACATAGTAAACATTTATACGAGTTGGAATTGAAATTAAAATTAGTACAATCGCTTGTTCTAGAAATATGTTTTTTTTATTCGGCCTATTGACATGAAACCATTAACAACATGATGTCTGGATTACAGAAACAAGAAAAAGCTACATAAATTCGAGCTAAGCCGGGGGTAAAATATAGTTTTCCCAACGATCGACAATACAGCCTACAGAGTTGGAATTTACATGTAAAAAATGAACATGATGAGTGTTACTGCTGTCATCGGTAGCGACGGCATGCATTCAATGAACAAAAGCATTATTGTTTCTATGGTTACACAGCGAAAGATAAATTATAACAAATTGTGTATGTTAATATACCAGATTAATAGAACATACAAGAAAATACGTTATACGTTATTTTTAAAGGCCAAATAATAATACATTTGTTTCCCAAGCTACAAATAAACCCTTGTAATTTGGGACAGCGATTATACTCATGCCAACCAAATTTCTCATAATATGACGAACGTACCTACCTTTGTAAGTATGGAGATAACATGGTTTATTTTATTTGCAACGAAGAAGAATGGGTCCTTGTGTCATAGATGATCAGTTGTAAATTTCCTCTATATATCAAACAATGAACAACGACTAGGAACGTAAATGGAAAAATTAATAATTCTTGCATATCCTTGTATAGGAAGTTATACCAAAAATATAATAAATATGATAGCTTAGAGAGTTGAACTTAAATACGTTCTTTGCAGTATAGACACCAGGCAAATCATACACAGTGGATGCTTCCAATGCGTATGATTTGATTATGATTTGCATGGTGTCGACCCCAAGCGGCTGCATTATGAGCCGGCCGTCTGGTTTAGTGGTTAGGGCTCCTGAAAGCGAAACTTGAGGTTGCGGGTTCGATTCCTGCTGATGGCAGATATTTGAGTGAGGCTTTAAACCAAGTGTAAACCAAAGACTGTTATGTCGTCACCTTCACCAAAATATATTTTATTTTGACAGTTTTGGTTTTAGTATTTTGAGGGGCTAGTTTGTCCGAGCACGAGTAAGAGTCCCATGTACGACTATGTATATTGGAGGATGCTGATAAATGCTGGTATTACGTACTAAGTTAATATTACGTCGGTAAAATATGAAGTCGAATACTGGCTAGTGATGGTTGGTAGCAATGGGAGTGTTAAAACACTTTCCAATTATATTCCCAGAATAATGTAAAATATAGGAGAATAATATATTATTGCAAGTCTATGAAAGCAGAGGGATATATTCATCGGAGAGGTTGGGGGTGTTTTATTATAATATAATGCAAATTGTAAAACATGATGGGCGGAAATTGAGTATTGTGTTGAATGCTATTCGCAATGATTTCTAAAGTTAGATCAGAGGGGACCTTCTAGTACCTTCATTGTGTTCAAGGCAGTTGCTGTTCGGCTAAGTTATATTTTGTGCGAATGTAATGGAATAAAAAAGTCAATATCTGTAGTAGGTAGTTTATTTAATAGAGGTACCTCATCTTGTAATAATTTTTCAAAGAGCCGTTCTCCGTCGATGGCGAGAGGTGCTGTGGTTGAAGCTAGACATGGGCATCATGTCAAATGATTCGCCAGAATACTCTCCGTTATACAAGCGGTAGACAACACAGTGAAACACTGTCCCTCTTGGACAGACAAGCATAAACGTAAGAAAAAAAACTGCCAGAACAAACTTATTTATTGGTCAAATGGTAACAGTGTATGTTTCGGTCGACAATGGGCGCCTTTAAACTCTTAACGTTTCAGGAGGGCTTTTTGATGTGAAACATCTATAGCCGCACGTAAAACCGATTTCTGGCGTGGCGACGCATGCCGTGGCGACGCGTCGCCATACTTCAGTTACCATCGACCAATTGTCACAGTAATACTGTCCTCAGAAGAAACATCGAATATAACTATTACCGAAGTCGACGACGTTACGAATTAAGTAGTTACGATTTGAAATAAATTCGTAAATTTTTGTATTTAATGAAAATAAATGTTTATTCAATAAATAGTCATCGTTATCTAGAAAAAAAAACGAAATATTTTATTTTATCATTATGACATATTTTACTTCCTACGACGATACTACTAACGATATTAGTTCCTATCACAATCTGTTCTTTTCTGCATATTACTTTTACAAAATAATGTCGATGTTTCACATAATATGCCAGGCGTCCCGTGACGGCTCACATTTTTTTTAAGCCTTTCAAGCCTTCCCACACGGGTCCCCGAAGGGGTAGGCAGAGGTGTATAGGTGTACGATACATTATTGAGTATTAATACAGGTATGCAGAGTGAGTAGAAGGGCAGTTCCCTTTAAGACTTAGAAATGGGACACTCCCCTCAACATCTCTTTTGCTTCATCTACATTATGATTAAGCTGTGCTCTGCAGGTTCACCCGCGTACAATTAGATTTCGTTAAACAATACAATCAATTAGTACAAACTTGCACGACACCATTTTGTATGTTCTCTTCCTTGATTTCAGAGTAGGCCAGTCATATTCAATACTTTACCAAAGACCTTCCGAAAACGACCGTACGAAACATTACGAAATTTTGTTTCTAGCTTAGTTAAAACAATGTTCCATAATTATCAATAATATCTCAATAGTTCATAATTAAGAAACTAGCACTAGATTGCTTTCTTGTAAGCCCTAATTGTTTTGCCAGCTATTCCATTATTTTGGTAAAGTTTGAGAGGTTTGTTGGTGAGCTCGGCCGACGAATCTAGACGAGATTTGATACAAAATGATCTTTTGATGAGCGGGCGTAAATGACAACGTAAATGGAAATAACATCGTTAAGATAAGCCTGCAAATTGCAGCATCACAGCCGCACGAGAAATTCAACACAGAAAGTCAATTTTCGATTCGCTAAGTGGGGGAACATTTTTTTATAGCTTTCTTTTTTCCACATACTTTTGGAGCTGTTGCCTTCATTACCAACAAGAGCAATGTAAAATGTGATCTGAAATGTGTCCTGTAAAATATGAATAAGTTAACTGTTCCTTTATAAATGAATTAAGTCGAAATACTATTACTTTTATTTTGTACCTATAGTAGTTAGTATGTTCTTTATTAATTATTTTGAGTTTTACGTCTACGTTGTAGCTGGAAAGGTGACGTACTTAAAACAAACAGTTAGTGTTGCTATTTGCGTCCTTTTGGTAATTGAATTGTACGTTTTCCACACATGATACCACCACATGACCCCAAAGTAGAAGGTATGGAATAATAATAATAAATAATAATAATATAGCCTTTTATTCAGATCTCTTACAATGGTTTTTAAATTTATGTAAAACTTTATAAACTTATTTTACTTATTTTACTAACATATAGACTTGTTTAGCTAACCTTAACTATATAAACTTATTTAGTATCTAACTTTAAAGACTTAAACTTAATATATATTAATAAAATTAAACTAATATTTGGTCCTTGGTTATTTTGCCAAGATCTGTTTGCCAGTCGGCAAAGGCCTCCTACAACCTTTTCCACTCCTTTCTTTCATGGGCCACTCTGTTCCATGTAACACCTGCGACTTGTCTAATATCGTCGACCCACCTTTTCTGTGGTCGGCCTCTCTTCCTTTTGCCTTCCTTTGGGTACCACCACGTCACCCTTTTACTCCATTTGTCTTGTCCTCTTGCCAGGTGACCAGCCCATCGCCATTTAAGTCTTTTTATTTTGCTCATTACATCAGTAGTTTTTGTTTTGTTTCTGATGATGATTTTTTTCATTCTGTCGGACTTCTGGATGTTTAGCATGCTCCTTTCCATTGCATACTGGCATGTTGCTAGTTTGCTTGAGGTAGCCTGATTTAAGGACCATGACTGACACCCGTACGTAAGGACTGGTAATATGCAGGTGTTAAAAAGTTTACTTTTTAGGTTTATATGGAGCTCCTTATTTTTCATAGCCTCTCTTAAACTCCAGTATGTTTTCCAGCCATTTGTAATTCTTCTGTCCACTTCCTTCTGCATGGGATCTTTTTGAGTTATGAGTTGCCCTAGATATACGTACTCATCTGTATAGTTCATTTCAGTGTTTCCTAGATCTATATTGTGTTTGTCCCCGTTTGTCATCACCTTAGTCTTTTCTGGATTCATTGCCAACCCTACTCTCTCACTTTCTTTTGCAAGTTCTCTTATCATTCTGGTTAGGTCTTCTGCTGTTTTTGCCAACAACACTATGTCGTCAGCAAAAGAAGGTATGGAATATCCAACGGATATTCCATTAAAAATTAACGTTGCCCTTCTGGGGTAGTATATCTGCCCTACAAAAGATTACAGTCGAATGACACTACATCTGGGTTTGATTTGGGTAGTGTTCTGTTCCTACGGTAAGGTTTCTAGAACTCCCTACAGGGGAAAGCTTTGTTACCGAAGTTAAAAAGCGTTTGTTCTTTATGCAGCTAGTCCCATTAGTTGCTCAGTATAAAGTTGACAATGCACGACTGTTTCCAAGGAAATAGCAAGAAAATGCGCCAATTTCACCACAAAAGAACCACTACACACGTACTCAGAGGAACCAGTGATTATATATTTGATTATACCAAGCATTATTACAACCGGGAGCGGTAATATTTTGACTGCATCAGTAATATTCAGACTGTACAGACTAGATGGTCTCTAGTCTGTGCAGTACAGCTCTTAAACTTATGATCATGAATGTTCAGCAACACCGGAAAGTGAAGAAGAAGTGGTGCCAGAAATACCTATAATTAAGCTCCAATTTTCTGAGGAGCAAATTAAGTTGCAACGGCGGCCAATTTTGAACGGATTTCCCGTTATGACTCACTAAGGGTTGTTTGGTAAACATGCAATAATTTTTAATTTCGAAGCGCTTACATTTTAGGGAGACGGCTTAAGAGCGATCAAAGTCATGAATACTGCCCACGACAAAGAGCGTTCTATTCGTCCCAAAAAATTTAAGCACTTTGATAGGTATAAAACGAAGAATGAATTATATTTATTATTAATACATGTTTATTAAATGTCTACAGGCCTTCCCACTAGGGTACCCGAAAGGGTAGGCAGAGGTGTGCCCCCATACCCACTTTTCGATAGAGATATATTTTAGGTGCTAACGTGACAGATAGCGAGTCCAGCGCCGTTACTCAAGCACGACTATATTACGTCTTTGAATTTCTCAAACGTATGCAGCCTTCCTTTCGACGTTTTCCTTCGTGTGACTAATAAAAAAATAATTGGTACAAGATTCGAACTCGCATTCTTTGTGTTGGAGGCAATTTCCCGAACCACTCGGCCACCACGGCTGTTTATTATTATTTGTGTATTATCAAATTGTTTGTACATAATTATGTTCTATTGTGCCAACGTTTCCCGACCCTGTCAGCAACGAAAAGTGTATAGCTAAGCCATTTAATAACATCTCCCAGTTCAGGTCTCGTGATTAATGTAATACAATTATTACACAATATTTTCCGATATGATTTATGTCAATAAAATATGACATGTATAATAGTCATATAAATAGACTTGCCTTCGTTCTTAATTGGAATATATACGTAGTCTTATGTCAAGTTCCTTTGCCTAAGGTAGTATTGCTTGGTTTCAATTAAATAAGGAAGTCCTTATTTACGTTGGTCGCCGGAGAGCCGTGGTGGCCGAGTGGTTCGAGCAGTTGCCTGCGACGCAAAGGTCGCAAGTTCGAATCCCGACTGTACCAATGAGTTTTTCTGAACTTAAGTACAATGATTAGTCACACCACGAGCTTTACGGTGAAGGAAAACATCGAGAGGAAACCTGCATACGTCTGAGAAGAAATTCAAAGGCGTATGTATAGTCGTGCTTGAGTAACGGCGATGGACTCGCCATCTGTCACGTTGGCACCTAATATACCTCTGGCGGAAAGTGGGTGTGTGGGTATTACCTATACACCTCTACCTACCCTTACCCCTTACCCCGTACCCTTGTGGGAAGGCGTGAGGATATATATATATATATATATATATATATATTATTTACGTTGGTCATACCTAACATTACCTAAAATACCTTCTTGTTATACTAGTTAGTAAGTAAGTAAGTAAGGTACTTATTTCTTGAAGCTCACAAATATTATTCAAAAAACTAGTGGAAAGTGGGTACTACCTATACACCTCTGCCTACCCCTTCGGGGACCCTTGTGGGAAGGCGTGAGAATATTATACTCCTTGAAAATTTAATTAATAATTTTTTAAGAGAGGTAGGGCATAACGGGTTTCTCTTTCAAATTTGGAGCTGCCCGACTGGGGCAGTACCTCCACCTTATAGAAGTCCGTAGGCAAATAAGAGAGGTAGGGCAAAACGGGTTACCCGTTCGAATTTAGAGCTGCCCGACTGGGGCAGTACCTCCACCTTATATAAAACCGTTGCCAAGTAACACGAGTTTTTGTGTTGTATTCCTGCGCGTTGAATAAGGTTTCCAATAATGAGCTCCTTGGGGAGTCGGGAGCATTATTATATTGTTGGCAGCAGAGGGGTTAGTCCCATTATGTTGCCAACACAGAATAACTTCCCCGAACACAGAGTGGCAACGCGCAAGTGATTCTTCGGTATAGTGGGCGTAACTGGGCTACGGTAACCGTTTCCCATCAGATGGACCGTATGCTTGTTTGGCACTCTTGTGGAATAAAAAAAAATATAATGATGTGTCGAATAATGTTGAAATATTGTATTATTTATGGGCCATACAATAATATCACATAATGTTTATAGCAAGTAATCAAACTGCACCCTTGGTTTTACCGTCGTATACTAGGCGCATCAGTATCGTATTTAGGAATAAGTTTAATACAATTGTGAGGCTTCAACCATATAAATATATAGATACGCAATTACAATGACGCATTGTTTGGAAAATACGAATACGTACATACTTAATTGTGTCTGTCCGCAAGAATGCCACGAAGGAAAATAGGACAAATACATCTTGCCTACAAGACACGCGTATACCACACCACCACACAATATTTTCCTGTTTGTCACTGTGAATTACATTATAAAAGCATGTTTGTGAATTGAACATTGCAATTGCGTTTGGTGATTCGAAGTACGAGCACTATGAAGACTGTGGTAGTGATATTTATAGTTTTGGCGCTTTGTTCGCAGTTGTCTAACATCGCCTGGGCCACCACCACGACCACTATTGGTCCAGGAAGCCTGGGCTCTATATTCCCTACCACGACCACAGCAAAACCATGGACTCAAAAATTTAAAGACGGTTTGGTGCGTTCTGTTCGTTCTCCACGTCGTTTTAATTTAAGATTTGGTTAAGAACAGTTGGTCTATTGTCTACTGAACATGTTAGGTAAGCCTGTATTTTTAATTTTTTGGCCGCATATTAATGTTAAAATGTTTTCTAGGGGAGCTTCTTCCGAGGCGTTGCTACAGCCAGCGCGTTTAGTGCTGCAATCCAAAATATACGCAGCCATAAACATAAACACGTTGATTCTCCTGTACATGTAGCACAACCAAAGAATTAGATAATTAATATAAAAAAATTAATAAACTTACTCTCTATCATTTACATACCTTTATGTGTCCTTGCATGTGTCCTCCCCGCATATGTCACGAGCTTCCGTGTTCCGGTTATCATTGTGAATTATGAATAAACATGATCTTTGTGGGCGCGGACATTGTATCCGGAGTGCGAGTGACGTATTTCAGGCTATGAAAGGCTACATTGCGACTTGAAATGGGAGACGTTCTACTAACTACTGGACGCCAGCCAACAAAGGATGAACGAGCTGGCCCGTACCACCACTGACTGCATCCTGTATTTCATTCTCATAATTTCCTACTAACCTTACTCTTGTCTACTCAAGTCCCAAAGTTTCACCCGCGTATAATTAAATTTTATGTTAGTTATTTTTAATAAAACATATCCTATATGTTAATCTAGCTACGTACCAAATTTCATCCAATTCTGTTCTGGCGTGATTGAGTAACTATTAAAAATATTTATAGTATAAGTTCACTTCAGTTGTCAATATTACTCACTAAGGTTTCATAATTTTAATAACGATCAAAAATATTCCACTGGTATCCTCCAATCTCTCTGATGGTACGAGTACCGAATAAGGTATTGGATAAGCTCTAATTGGAATTGCAGAATCAAAAAGGTGTTTGCGACCTATATAGCGCTAGGAATATTTTAGGTTGAGTGATATTATCTTGTTTGAAAATATATAAAAAATTTACATTATGGATTCGCTTAGATGTTTGTCTTTAGTGAATTTGAAATAAGTTATTTTAACCTAATATAGAAAACATAATATGATGTATGAAAATTTTACACGAAAATAATAATGACGAAATTATTTTATATTTTACTGAGTTTTAGATAACAAATTACTTATTTTTTCGGTTGGTAAATTTACATACTTTCTTTCGTATACTACATATATAGGTGGCACGAAAGGACGCCTAGCCTGAAAGTAAGCGGTTACCGCTGCCTATGGACGGTATATTATATCGCTTGTGCGTTGCCGCCCCTAAAATCTTTGTCTTCCCTCCTGGAGATATTATGTAATGTATGAGTACGGGGAAAGCGATCAGAGCTACGCTTCTTCCAACTTTAACAGACTTCATGCATGCAAGATTCGAGTATTTTTTACGTTCCCATCATTGATTCACAGATCATATATACATACATATTATCACGCCGAGTCCCTAACGGGGTAGGCAGAGAGTATAGAGCGCCAATTCTCTCTAGACTTACATACCTCTTATATCATCGAATTGATATGATCTGTGGTCTTCTGCTCTGTGGTAATTTTATTTATTTACACACACAAGCTTACTTCTAATATTACAGGTTACACCTAAATAGAGTAGCAATAATTGGCTACTGATAGCAGATGACTTTTAAATAAACTTTACTTGACGAGTAACTCATTCATTCTCAACCCACTTTCATTCTCTTTTAAATCTGTCAAGCAATTGTTCATGAACAGATTAAACAGCCACGGTGACGCTACACATCCCTGTCTAACACCTCTCTCGATATTAAACCATTCAGTGTAGGCCCCGTTTATCCTCACACAAGCACTAGAATCCCTATATAGAGATTGCAATGCCCGCACGATTGTTATTAGCGGTAAACACCACCTATGAACACGTGCCATGGGTACCATAGATCGCGCGCTATCGACCCTACAAGAAGCCGAAGCCCGTTAGCTAACGCCCGAAAATAGACGTGTTTTATTCGTTTTCCGTGTTTATTTGTTGCTTGTGGATGGAAAACAGAAAATAAGTGCATAAAAGTTGTTCAAGTTTTTTTTTATGAACTCACAAGCTTTTTCGCGCGCCCGCCAGCGCTAACGACGTTCTTCTTCCGATCTTGGTACAACAGAGTAGAATAGCCCTCAGAAGGGCGCGTCTTGTTATTTACACATTTATGGCCTTGACGATATTTTGGGGATGTTGTATAAATGCAAATATCTACAGAAGAAGTGGAGCAGTTCATATTCTGCAATCACTGAGAAATCCTACGATTTTCTCTCCTTAATAATCCCCGAGATCACCAGCGATTCCGTCGCATTCGGCAGTTGGAACTATCGATGCATGCACAATACACATTCAAAATCAGCTAGGAAATATTGCACCCCAATGTGTCCACTACACCACAAGCGATTTGGAACGAGTCGAACGAACCAAGCCTGAGGAGAGACTTTGCCACCCTATGTGTGTTCTACCGCTTGTATAAGAGACAGTGTTCTGTCGACTTATTTGCTGCCATGTTCACGCTTAACTACTATCACGACATCTCTTGCAATCAACGGGGAATTCATCCCCACCCTCTGGAACCACAAAGGTCGCACTCGTTCTTCACGATTTCAAAGGAAGTTCCGTTAGCAAACGCTCAGGCTGTGGAATGAATTCCCCGTCGATACTTTCCCTTGGGAATACAGCATGGAGTTCTTCAAGAAGGGTGTGAAAAGATTCCTGCAGGGTCTCTAAAGGGCGTATGATACCGCTGATGGTGCAACCATCGGTGGCGATAGCCGCTTACCATCAAGTGGAACGCATGTATGTTTGCCACCTTTGTGGTATAAAAAAAAATCATTGCTCAAACGTATGTATTGTTGGTAGCTTATTATTAAACATCAAATACGTACTTAACATGTTTTTTCATGTCGGTCATTAAAACCAAAAGAGAATACCTACCCTTTGGGTACCTAAGCTTTTGTGCCTCCTGGTTTCCTGTTTGGGAAATAATGATCTTTAGAAAATAAGGGGTGATAGGAATTGAGAGTAATATTATAATGAAGGTTGCCATCTTATGATGCTTTCAATTTAATTTTTCCTGGTCGTTATAAAATAAATCCTTTCATAAAAGGTATAAAACGGTTCAAATTGAGGTTCAAAGCTTTTCTTATTGTGTCTATTTATTCTTTAGGTTCTTTATATATACTTATGAAGCGATGTTATTCAACAAATATTTATAACTTGATATTGTTATTGATCGGTTTAATATAAAAATAAACTATTATATTAAATCGTTTATTAGGGAATTCTTACATTTTGTAAGTTTCTATCTAATTAAATATTGCTTTGGTAATATTCATGCAAACAATATTACATCATATATAATATCAAACTGTCAGGCATCATTTGGCATTAGGTATTTGCACGTATACATTAATAAATTATCTCTATTTATATAAACGGCGCATTTCGACAACAACGTAATATAATATTTGTATATTAAATGGAACTTACCCCCTTTACGCTTTCCTACATACCAATCCCATTTTCGCCGGAGATATATTTTAGGTGCCAACATGACTTTATGGAGAGTCCATTGCGATTACTCACACATTATACATACATCTTTGAGTTACTTCTCATATGTTTGCAGGTTTCCTCTCAATGTCTTTCTTCACATTAAAGCTTATGTAGTAACAAATCACTTTACTCAAGTATAGAAAAACTAATTGGAACAGTCAGGATTTGAACTTGTAATGTTATGGTGCAGGTAAAGACCACTCGACGAGACACCAGAGTAGTTGTCAAACTTACGACATTCTGTGAGCAATGATTTGAAGGCTATACAGAAAATGGCTGTGCTAGCAGAAAGGCCTTTTTTGAATCCCTTAATCGAGGATTTAAGCCTCCTAGTGGGAACGGACGTGGAAGCACGAGACTTCTACTCACTATAACTTCCTTGTACAAATAGGGCTCTAGTGCCTAGGGTAACCACTAACCATTAGGTAGAGCAAATGTTTGTCTACCGGCTTTGCATCAAACCCGTCTGGTGAATAATTTATTTACGATAACAACAATTAAGAGTATTACGAATATACTAATAATGAATTACGTTATATTTGAAATGAAATTCAACACTAATTGAAATCGACTTTGGAACAAAGAAAACATTGTATTCAAAATAAAATTACCTCCTCCGATCATATCTTCTTACAAAATGAAACTGATCTTTGTAAACAAATCGTCCTATTTGCAAAATTACTGTCAATTTGACACTTTTGATATGTATGTGTACTACACGTTGTATAAATTACGACCTCGCTTCGAATTTTAATTAATTAAATATATCTAATAAGTTCAAAAACCGCGTTGACTTTCATCATGTTCAGTCGACAGATCTTTAAAGTGCTCGTTAATAACATTTTGTTGTCAATCCTAAATACAATTATCGATGGTTGTGCACTCCTTCGCGCGGCCAATAGGCTATATTTTTCAATAACAACAAAGGGAGTTCATTCGTTGCGCTTCCACATCGAACTAATCAGTCGAAAATCATGGAACCTCATACACGCTTTTGGGGATTATTTCATACCACCAAGGTAGCAGACAAGCCGGTGGCCGACCTAAAGGTAAGTCTGTGACGTCAGAAACACCTAGGGCGTAGTTCGCCCACAGCCTGAATCTAATCTTCCTGAAAATCCTTTTTAAGAAAACTTCATGCTGTGTTCTCAAAAGAAAACCCCACCGGGGATAACATCTACAAGTAGTGGATAGCTGGAGTGGAGGCTACTCTTTATAACGTAAAACAAACCTTTTCCGTATCATTACCTTGGCTATTGCCGTTATGCTGTGGGTAACGCCTCGAGTGCGGCTATCTAATAAATAAAAATCTAGTATATTTCAAACTTACGAAATATGCTAAATATTTCCAAATGCTGAAGAAGTTAATGAACTCCAACCTACGTAAACGGATGAAAATTATATGTAACGCCTCCTTACTTACTTTGCACGCACATTTCATATTGCTAAAATAAATAAAGGACCGTATACGACGTTTACTAAAGTAGTCCCTTTTCGCAATCTTGAATTTTGATGTCAATGGCACTAGTAGTTTAATAGTCCTAGGGCCGAAGTCCTTAAATAGGATGGAGAATGATATTGGAAACTTTGCTTGAGTTAAGTATACGATAGTCGCTCTATAAGGACTATCATAAAAAAAGGGTTTACATTTTGGGAAGAGCCTCTGGGAAGTGCCGAATAAAGAGGTATACGCTATAGTCACAATGGTCGCGAGTTTATAAATTTGGCAAATATCATTCTTATATACTCAACTAGTATAATATTCTAGACGGTTTTAGTACACAGGTTACTTATTTCAGAATCTGTTCTTTCTATTTGATGAAATGAAATCTTCCCATAATGGTCATCGATGGGTTAGGCGGAGGTAAAATACCAACCTCATTATAAGTGGTATAATATATATCGTGGTGGCCGAGTGGTTCGAGCGACACAAAGATCGCAAGTTCGAATCCCGACTGTACCAATGAGTTTTTCTGAACTTAAGTACAATGATTAGTCACACCACGAGCTTTACGGTGAAGGAAAACATCGAGAGGAAACCTGCATACGTCTGAGAATATCACCTAATATACCTCTGGCGGAAAGTGGGTGTGTGGGTTTAACCTATACACCTCTGCCTACCCCTTCGGGGACCCTTGTGGGAAGGCGTGAGGATATTATTATTATTATATCTCATTATAAGGAGAAATGTACAAATTGCTGGGGAATTTAGGCGCGACTGCCTGCCTGCGCAATTGTCTTGCTATTCAAACGTATGCAAGGTTCCCCTTGTTTTCCTTCGCCATAAAGCTCGTGATAAATCACTGCACTTAATTTACTTAATCAACGAGTTTTGAATCTGCTGCTGGAGACTACTTAAGCACAACATAATATAATTTATTTTAACATTTTTCGAATTTGCATAACAGATTTGTATTACGTTAGACGACACGCATGGTCGATTTAAAACAACGCGGGGCCTGTAGCTAATTCTATCTGGGGGCATTTGTATGGCAGTAAGTTATCAAGTGTATGATACCACTTAGAGAATCCCGACCTACATTTCTAATATTTTATTACACCGTGAGCTTTCCGTGAGTTTTAAAAGATAAAAAACCGATCAATAGCAAGAACAAAAAAGGCTTCGAGGCGGACACTTCTTAGTTACAAAGCAAATACAAACAATAGCAATTTTGTTATAACAATTATGTATGTATAATAATATGTTACACATATCAATGTTTGATAAAAATCAAAGAAAATTACGATATGAAAATTGCGTATAAATTAAAACTTAAATTACAAAATATAACAAATAAGGGCAAATTGAACGTTAACACTATGTCTACAAGGTATTAAGTTGAATATAGCATAAATGAATAGATAGCTCTTAGCGTAGTGAAATGTTCCAGTAGAGGCATTATAAATCTATTCCATGTTAGTGAGGGCGTCCTTGCTCCGTACGATATCTGAATAATAAAACTTTCAGAACCGTAAGTTTTTCAGTCGCATTCAGAATGTTTGCATCGTCAAAAAATCTACATACTGCTTGCAATGTCACTTGACACAATGATACGTGAAAATATCTCTGGCGAAGGTGTTTTGTTACACCACTTCGAGAACTGACTTGAGGACTGATTCGAGGAGAGAATGATCAAAATTGGTATTGCATAATTTTTTTTTATTTCGGTCAGTTAATATAAGGTATGATTTAGATACTTATTAAATACTAGCTGTGCCCGCGACTTTGTCAGCACGGAAAAGTGACTTTGGGCAGCATTTTTTCAGTTGAGAAGATAATCAAAGGCGCATGTATAGTCCTGCCTGAGTAACGGCGAGTCGTCTGAGAAACTCGCTGTCTGACACGCTGGCAAAATATTATCTCCGGTGAATGTTGCTATGTGGGTACTACCTATACATCTTTGCTTGCCTTTTCGGGGACACTTGTGGGAAAACGTGAGAATATATTGCATATTATGCCTGTTCTTAAAATAGCAAAATTATTATTGTAAATCCTCATTTGAAGTTCCTGCATTAGTATTCCACACATTTACGAGTTCGTAGTTAAACAGCAAGTAGCAGAATACGTGAGGTTACTCCATTAACAAAAAACGCTTTTACATTTGAACCTCTTTCATTTCATTGCATATTTAATTTACTTTTCCTGCTCGCAATAGATATGTGTATAAGACAGGCTCTACTTAGGTAAGCAGGATCCTTTAGCTTTATAATACGAATATTTGCAAATATTGTTTTTTTATATGGTGGTTATTTTATAGAAACATATCAATACAATACATACATACAAATAAATAAAATTGGAGTGTCTGTTTGTAATATTAAAATAACCACTTTTTACTAAATGCATATGGATGAATACACGGTACATATACCAAAATCACATTTTTAAAATGTTTGTTTGTCTGTCTGTCTGTTTGTTCCGACTAATCTCTGAAACGGTTGGACTGATTTCAACGGGACTTTCACTGGTAGGTAGCTGATGTAATAAGGAGTAACTTAGGCTACTTTTATTGTAAGAAATTGAACAATAACTTTTTAGTTAAATTCCACGCGGATGAAGTCGGGCACAGCTAGTCTAAAATAAATACATAAAATACCTGCGTGACATTTTAACTTACGTAAAACTCAATTGCTAAATATGAGTAAATTACACATATTTTGTTGTCACAATGAGATATATATTTTAAGACAATTAAGGTAAAAGTTCATAATATGCAAATGTGACAATGTACCTACGTAGCAAAAATGTTTGCGTGTTCACAAATTTTGTAATTTGGTTTTTCTAGGTTCATAATTCCTCCTGTCAAGCCGGCAGGCAGCATTTAGTTGTGCAGAATATATCTTAGTGCACAAGCAAATACAGGCGCGCACTCTTTTTTTCGAAACCCGATGCAACCGAAACAAGTTTTTGATGTCATGTCTGACAGAATACATTTTGATGTATTCAATCGCTTATTTAGAACATCTATCTACATACAAAAATAGAAGTCAGAGACAGACGTTTAGTATGATAGAATTTGTACATTGATCCAAGAGCGGAAACTAATATTTCATTGAATGTGAACTGTTTCATTTACACCTAGCCTGATAGTAAATAAAGGTATCCAGAGTGCATAAAAAAAACAGAATTCCATTTTTAAAGCGAAGCGTTTCTAGATTCAATTTCCGATAAAGCCTGAACAATAATAAAGAATGTGTCAAAGCTACGTACCGAGGACATGCCAGCGCTACCCAACACGTAGCGGGTATAATGTAGTAATGTGATACTGTCTGACTTTCTCCATCACGCCAATTCGCTTACACATTATAGTAATTGGTACTGATGTTCGTATCCCGAATATATAGGATACTTATCTAAGTTTATTTCCTTTAACTATTTTTATCAAGTAATAGGTAATAGGTGTGCCCGCAACTTCGACCACCTGGAAAAGTGATATTGGGCAGCATTTTAAATGTACAATAAATAATAATGACATAAACCTTACATATTTCCATACAAACTTTCATCCCCTATTATTTATTTTACCCTCTTAAGGGTTACATTTTTACAACAAACACTACACAATACTTTAAGACAAACGTATTAGATCTTAGCCGCTCAAAGCTGCGGAGCTTACACTTACTTTACTAACGGGCCCCAAGAGCTTTGTTTTAATTTCAATCGTTGGGTTTGCATAATTATTTCAGCCAAGTTAAATACACAAACTTGCTTAGTCGTGTCACTTAAAATCTCCTTGGTAATTTTAGTTTCTACCACAAAAACAATAAGTAAACACTTTTCCTACGAAATGTCATTCTATATTTTACTGTCTAGTTACGAATTAATAATAACGTAACCAATGTATTTTAACGCTTTTAACTGATATCTCAATATTCGGATTACTTTGCGCACTAATGACAAACTAATAGGATTCCTTCGCAGATATTTTTTTTACCACACGGGTGGCGAACAAGCATGCAGTACGCCTGATGGTAAGCGGTTACCGTCGCCTATGGACGCTTGCAACACCAGGGGATGTTGCACCAATGCACTCAGAGCAAATCAATAAAATAATTAAATCCCTGGTGTCTACCCAATATTTTATCTTATCTGGGATTTCAACGTAACGATTAGCAGTCACTAAACTGAACGGATCATGGACCCTCACGAATATTCCCATTTTCAGTTAAGCAAAGAATTTAACCATTAAACTGAGGTTATCATATATAAACATATTTGTATCTCCCGCCCTCTCATAAGGGTTCCCCAAAACAACATTTAGTTAAAAAATAATTTATATAATACATTTACGATAATCGTAAAATAATTCTGAATAATTCACACACATTACTTAGTCCGTAATTTCGATGTATGCTTTATTTTGGAATGGGAGTGGCCTGTGAATTGCGACTATACATTATTAGCTGGCTTAAATTCTAGAATACACACGCAGTGCCTGATACGCAGTAGGTACCTACGCTAAATAATTTGCGATAAACACAGTAGTTTTAGGGTTACGTGCCCAAAAGCTGCGGGATATATCATAGCTGTCCCTAATCAGTGGAGTGCAAGCCTCGGCACTACCGGAGCAGGAATTTTAATTTCACTAAAAGATAATATTCAAATCATCTGGCTGAGTTGGGTAGGGGGAGAGTGGCTTAGTACCAAAATCCTCATGTTGAAGTTACGACTCAAAAAACTTTACGAGATAAAAAAGGACCGTTAATGAATATACTAAAAGTTCATGAACCAATTCTGGTTTTATCAGCTTTCATTGGTATATTGAATCAGGCGGAAAACGAATCAAACCAACGTAATGTACTGTGTAGGTGTCTGATTGGATCATCCTAAATTCGAAATAACGTAGCATTGCGCTTATTTACCCGTTATTGCTTGCACTGTTTGATATCTGATATTTGTCATTTTTGTATCGGACGGCTACGTAGGGTACCTACGTACTACTGTACTACTGTACGTTAATTAACTAATTATCAGAGCTCATATTTTGTAAAAGTTTGGATACCTAGAAAAGATTGCTGCCTTATCTCTTTCTCACCGGAAATTTATCTTAGGTGCCACCGTGATAGATGGCGAGTCCATCGCCATTTCTCAAGTACGACAATAAGTCTTTGAATTTCTTCTCAAAATGTATTTTTGTGTTAACTCTAGACGAATTTACAGTAATCAGAAAGTTTTTTTGCAGTAGGTAGAGGGGATTTTCCAGTGGGTAAGCAGTGAGACGGGCGTAATAACAGGGGTAGGAGACAGGTTTTTTCTGTTTTGTGGCCGGAGACGTCTCGTAAAAAGTGTAATCTCATACACGTAACGAGCCACGTTGAGGGCAGATAAAAACAATATGACAACGCGAGTTTCCAATCTTATATAAATTTAAAGTACCGAAGTGCATATTACGAAAGGGAACAAGGAGTCTCGAACTGTCTTTACTATTTCCAACCCTATCGTCAAAATTATAAAGGTCTTAAATTGCATGACGGGTGACATTCTACACGGTTTATTGAATAAAGGGTAACTTTAAAACGCCAGGTGCTTATTGCCAAAATGAACTTCATAATGCGATCATTATGGTGTAAATTGATAAAATGTCACCTGGATACTTTCAGTCCTTGTTTGGATAATATGGATTTGGAGATGTAGATCAACGACTATATTATTAAGATACATATACATATCATCACGCCGAGTCCCTAACGGGGTAGGCAGAGAGTATAGATAATTATACTATATCCTTTTCTACGCGTTATATCGTGTTTTTATTTGTGAATTCAGCGTAACAGTCATATCACGCACAAATCCAATCTGTTTCTGTAGATAAACACGTATTTAAGAACTCTGCATACAGACTTCGTTTTGGGCATCCTGAGGATCGTTTAAGTTTTTTTTTATCGTCGTAAATATATTTTATCCACTTTCACGGCTTTGAATATAAGCTTTCAATAAAAATCTTTAACAACATCTTCTTGGTCGAAAGAAATTAGTTTCCAGAAAAACTACCATGAAACAAGTGATGCACCACGTATAAAGAACTAGTTGCGGAAGTAATAAAGGTTGCCTTCATTAAGGCACCACTGAACCTTCATATATCCCAACTAAATAAGTAAAGGTGGAACGATTTAGAAGCCTATTTAATAAGACTGGACATGATAACAATAAATAAGTTTCAGGAAATTTGTCGCCTCAATAGAAGCAAAAAAATATTCTTTGCTCTTTATTTAATTAAGAATACTGTATTATATTTTTTTATATGATATTTATTTATTTTGATTGATAATTGATGGTAATCAAAGCACACCACGGTACAGCTGCTGCTGGGGCCTAAATACCCGAGACTTGAAGAGGATTTATGGGGATAAATCCTCATCAAACTTGTAGTATTCCCACTTTGTATGACTACATGTTTCGATGTATAGCATGATCACTATTCCATAAATACGAAGGTCCAATTTAATTGCAGGCTTAGAACCTATGTAGATTATATGATATAATATTATTTTCAACTTTTGCAATCCTGTAGATTCCTGACAGATTTAAATTTGTCTACATAAATAGTTTAATGGTTTGATACACTCAGCAACCGTAATTTTTATGTAAATTTTAAATGTATCACCCAAAATTTCGCATAAACATAATATAATTTACTCACTTGGACAATGACGTGTCTTAACGATCTCTTTAATGTTGACAGATTATAAGCAACTGTATTTGCTCAATGAAGCGTTGTATGAACCGATTTGATGTTGTCTATTCTTTTTATATCAATGTTTTTTTTTCTTTACTCTGCATCAAATTGATCACTGAAAAACTAAACAAAGAAATTCTTGTTTGTTATCTGTAGAAACATCATTATGTTCCTACAAATATAAACGGGCAACAAATATTTATTTAGGCGGACGATCTTGGCCAAACGCGGGTATATTTGACGGCTCATAGCTTATTGACAAGCCTTTTAATAAAATTCACCCATAAGGGTCCCCGAAGAAGTAGGCAGAGGTGTGTAGGCCAGACATTCACTATCCACCAGAGATATATTTTAGGGACCAACGTTACTCTAGCACGACTATAATATGACGCCTTTGAATTTATTCTCGAACGCATGCAGGCATCTTTTTGGTGTTTTCCCTCACCGTAAATCTCGTGGTGTGACTAACCACTGTTCTGTAACTTAAAAAAAAATTACGTGAGCCGTCACGGGATGCCTGGCAGATGTGAAACATCGACATTATTTTGTAAAAGTAATATGCAGAAAAGAACATATTGTGATAGGAACTAAATATGTCATAATGATAAAATAAAATATTACGATTTTTTTCCAGATAACGATGACTATTTATTGAATAAACATTTATTTTCATTAAATAAATACAAATAAATACAAAAAATACAAAAATTTACGAATTTATGTCAAATCTTGACTACTTAATTCGTTTAATCAGTGACTTCGGTATTAGTTATATTCGATGTTGCCTCTGAGGACGGTATTATTTATTTTATTATTACGGTATTATTACTGTGACAATTGGTCGATGGTAACTGAAGTATGTTACAAAAGTATTGGACATAACATTATCAAGATATCTAATAAATATAGCATCTATTGTTGTTCCGTATCTGGTGGTAGGTTCTCTTGGATTGTTATTAATTTGCAATTGAAATTCTTCTTGGAGAAACGTAATTAATGGCGTTGATTCATCTTTTGCAAAATTTACATTGAAATCCCCAGCTAAAATCCATGGTAGTTTGTCTTTATTGGTTTTGATAGTTATTTTTTTTTATACCACTAGGGTGGCAAACAAGCATGCGGTCCACCTGATGGTAAGCGGTTACCGCCGCCTATGGACGCTTGCAACACCAGGGGTATCACTCGCGAGTTGCCGACCCTGCAGGAATCTTTTCACACCCTTCTTGAAGAACTCCATGCTGTACTCTCCAGGGAAAACCTCAACGGGGAGCTCATTCCACAGCCTGAGCGTTCGCGGAAGAAAACTCCTTTGGAAGCGCACAGTGCGAGACCTTTGTGGTTCCAAGGTATGGGGATGAATTCCCCGTCGATGGCGAGAGGTGCGGTGGTAGAAGGTGGAAGTGGGCATCATATCGAACAATTCTGCAGAACACTCCCCGTTATACAAGCGGTAGAACACACACAGGGAGGCAAAGTCTCTCCTCAGACTTAGTGATTCCAAGCCGCTTGTGAGCATGGGATCATCGACAATTCTAGCGGCGCGTTTCTGAACCGCGTCAAAAGGCCCAAGCTGGTATCCAGGGGCTCCAGCCCACAGGTGGCAGCAGTACTCCATATGTGGCCGAACGGTCCAATCATCCGTTGTTTAGACTGCTTATAGATTGGAGTTGCACAGACTGAAGGTAATTGTCGCATGTCTAGACCACCAAAATTTTCTTAGCTTTAGTCTTGCGTCTATTTGGTTCAAGAGCTCGGCACCAATCATACTGATTTCGTCAATTATTAAAACTTTGACATATTTAAATAAGCATCGATATTGTTGTGCTGTTTCTATTGACAACGGAATTAGCAATGTCACACACACTACATTAGATGAGTCGTGAAAGTAGGATGGTATGATTTAATTATCACGTGCCAGATAGAGACATATAATTTGCTGTGCAGCGTCGTCACATACACTACAAACAATATAGATTAATTAAATCAGACATGACATTTTGCCCTACCAAGTTTTATGCCTATTATATTAAACTAGCTTTTGCGCGCGGCTTCGCTCGCGTCACCTTCAAACCCGCGCTTATCTCTGGTTTGCATAAAGCGCATATTACTAAGGGATAATATAGCATTCTAAGGGTCAAAGTCCATTAGTTGATGAGTACATTTGTTCCAAACATAGATATAAAATATATTATTACTCAAGCATATATAATTTGAGCCGTGGTGACCGAGTGGCTCGAGCAGTTGCCTGCGACGCAAAGGTCGCAAGTTCGAATCCCGACTGTACCAATGAGTTTTTCTGAACTTAAGTACAGTGATTAGTCACACCACGAGCTTTACGGTGAAGGAAAACATCGAGAGGAAACCTGAATACGTCAGAGAAGAAATTCAAAAGCGTATGTATAGTCGTGCTTGAGTAACGGCGATGGACTCGCTATCTGTCACGTTGGCACCTAATATACCTCTGGCGGAAAGTGGGTGTGTGGGTATTACCTATACACCTCTGCCTACCCCTTCGGGGACCCTTGTGGGAAGGCGTGAGGATATGAGCATATATAATAATATATTATATATGCTCTAAATATATATATATATATATATATATATACTACTCAAGTAACACAACTCATAAAATTAGAACAAAATATAACAATTCAATTTATATAACAACTGCATTACAAAAAAATAACATCAACTAATAACCTACCCTTTGTGCCTACTCTGTGAAGCAGCTCACATGTCTGTTTCTGTATAGTCTGTGATGAGTTATGTCATCTATCTCTTTTGCACTTGGTAATGAGGATACTTTTGTTGCGACGACGACGCATGCCGTGGCGACGCGTTGCCACGCCAGAAATCGGTTTTACGTGCGGCTATAGATGTTTCACATCAAAAAAACCCTTTTGTACAGCCGGTCGGTGCAAATTTTCCAGTGGCAGCAACTACTCGAAGCACTTGGCCACTACGACTTAATAAACAACTATAAAAAAAAACCACTTAAAAGTAAATAGTTCAATTTTGTCATTTAATTACTCTCTGTCAGCGACGTCTAACCAATTCTTGGCAGGTGCTGCCAGATTTTGACAAAACACGGCGCACGGTGTCATCGTTTTCATCTGTCGTTAATTAATGCTTTAACTTTAATTTATTACGGTAAAGATGGATGCTCAGGCAAATAATTTTGCTTTCACGATCCGTGAACGTGACTTGCGGTCCTAAGGTTTCTTGCTTATACAATTTATCACTCCCCTCAAGATTGCGTCAAGGATGAATTTTTTTCATGAATCTGGATATAATATTGTTTCTAACATTGTATCTTCTGACTATAATCTTGTTTTTTATGTAAGCATTCATACTTTAATAATCAGTATAACAGAATAACCTTTCAGTTATTCTTTAATTCTCTTCCTTCGTTTCTCTTCATGTTCTTATTTAGGACTTTCAACTCCTAAACACAAAATTAAAAATTGGTGCTCTATATTCTCTGTCTATCCCGCGACGGCTTCGGCAGTTTACACATACGTGTATACCTACTTTAATTTGGTTATTTGCAAACCTTAAAATATGTCTAGTTGTTAATACATATTCATAATTTTTTAAGGAAAATATAATTACGTCTCAACAGGGTTTAATTTTATGCGTTGTTGCATATTAATTAGTTTGCTGGCAATATATCTCTCAGTAGCTATTATTCATTATTAAAACACCATAACCCTCTAGTATAACCGACATCGCCATACCTACATTATGTAAGACGACCGTCTGGTCTAGTGGTTACAGCTCATGACTGCGAAGCTTGAGGTCGCGGGTTCGAATCCCGCTGAGGACAGATATTTGTGTGATGAACACGAATATTTGTATCTTAGTCTTGGATGTCCTATGTATTTAAGTATATATCTATCTATTTAAGTAAATATATCGTTGTCTAGTTACCATAACACAAGCTTTGCTTAATTTGGGACTAGGTCAATTTGTGTGGAATTGTCCCAGGTATTTTATTTATTTATTTATCAGTATATTGATTAGTCACACCACGAGCTTAACGGTGAAGGAAAACATAGAGAGGAAACCTGCATACGTCTGAGAAGAAATTCAAAGGCGTATGTATAGTCGTGCTGGAGTAACGGCGATGGACTCGCCATCTGTCACGTTGGCACCTAATATACCTCTGGCGGAAAGTGGGTGTGTGGGTATTACCTGTACCCTTGTGGGAAGGCGTGAGGATATATTATTATTATATTATAGTATATCGAAAAGTCATTGCAATAAATTTTTGCTTACACACATGAATGAAGAGATAATAAAGAGGTTATAAGAAAATGTAAAACTTAAACAATCCTGTTTTTTATTGACTTTGAAAAATAGTCGTAAACAGGTACTTTAATCCAAACCACAAAATTTGAGATATATAAATATAAAGCCAGACTGAAAGGCCAGTAGCCATGTCACAAATATATATATATAAAGCCGTGTTCATTACAGTCAAAATGTCAAGAGAAGATTTTTGGCGGGATAATCAATCGTTACGAGTTGTTCCTCGTCACTGGTCCTTTAAATGTATTTTAGTGATGACTGTTGAATACTTCGGTGTATTCCTGTACTAAGCAAAACTGGTAGTAAAGTGCTTAAAATCAGACCGTCTGTCAGTATTCTAAATGTATAAACATGAAGTTCTGCTAGTGCTTTAAAGCACAGTGACCATAAGTATATGTAATATAGAAACTACGAACAACGCGAAAACCAAATAACAAAAAAATAGCAGGACGTATAGTTTTTGCCCTTAGCCCGTTTCAAACAGAACGAACAATACAAATAAACTTATCGATGGCTAGAAATGAGAGTCAAATTAATTCCCGCGCAATTGTTGTCATTTTAGTCTCGCCGTTGCTTTTACGCATTTTTGCTACGCGAATCTAATTACCAAATAAATTTAAACCGAATAAGAATGTTTTCGCCTTCTGAGCAGCAAATTGAGATATGCTTATTGAAATCAAATTTGGAACAGATTGAAAATGATTTGGTCGTTCAAGTAAGTAGTAATACTTATTACTTACTTATTTGTCTTTTTTTATTTTAAACTACCTATGTACTTTTATAATGTATATAAATACACTGATAATGCAAGTTATACCTTGTGTTACATTTGTTAATTCTGCGTTAAAGACTATGGTAAACGTTTACCATTAGGCGGGCCGTAGATTTTTGTCATTTGTCAGTATAAAAAAGTTTTTAGCCAATAATCTAATGTAGTAGGTACTAACGATTCGATATGCATCTATACTGTTTTTTTTGCGAAATAAGCTGAAAGCTTGAAAAATCAATCCAATATAAAAGAAAATGTTTACTTCTTGAAAATCGAAACCGACGAGCATGTATGAAGAGACTGATGAATGTGGACGAAGCGAAAGAGGTATGTAAGTCTAGAGAGAACTGGCACTCTATACTCTCTGCCTACCCCGCTAGGGACTCGGCGTGATGATGATAATTCTTGTTTTTTTTCTATATATCTGTTTGCATAGTGCAACGATCTGCTACAACATACATACATATCAGGCAATAACGACACGTTGACTTCACTAGCAATCCTCCATCCATGTAGGTACCATTGTGCGACGATCCGAAATTGTGTGGGTAGGCCGTATAAGTACACTTTAGTAATTCATTTATTAGTAAAAAGCTAAAATCAATCTTAATACGTCGTGATAGGTACGTATTATAATTTGTAAATTTAGCACAATTATTACTACTGTCAATGAAACGAAGGAAATCGTCATTCTAAGGCTCTGTCAGACTCGGACAGCGTGATGATATGTATGTGTTTTTTGTTAATAAATATTTGTAAATTGAAGCCGTGGTGGCCGAGTGATATGAGTAGTTGCCTGCGACACAAAGATCGCAAATTCGAATCCAGACTGTACCAATGAGTTTTTCTGAACTTAAGTAGGTACAGTGATTAGACACACCACGAGCTTTACGGTGAAGGAAAACATCGAGAGGAATCCTGCATACGTCTGAGAAGAAATTCAAAGGCGTATGTATAGTCGTGCTTGAGTAACGGCGATGGACTCGCCATCTGTCATGTTGGCGGAAAGTGGGTGTGTGGGTACAACCTATACACCTCTGCCTACCCCTTCGGGGACCCTTGTGGGAAGGCGTGAGGATACATATTTGTAAATTGCAGCGAGCTGCACTGCCAGCATTGGATGCGGAAAACGAGCTCAAGTACCGGGAGACAATGACTGCGTTGAGGGTGGCTCGTTCCCTCAACATGGAAATGGAACGATTAAAGTTGGAAAACGGTAAGCAAGCGAATTATATAACCCTGCTTGCTATTTAACTCTGTTATGCGAGTTTTCTCTTATCCTTTCATTTATTCAGCTTTTAAGTTACTTTTACGTAAAATAGAGACAAAAAATGATTAATATTAATTTTAATTTCTGTGAGTGAAGAATGAGCAAGGCAGACTATTTTAATACTGGTCAGCATTACAACTGCTACCTGCGGATGGCTGGTTTCGTATATCACTGAGTGCCTGAGATTTTTTTAAACATTCACAGAGCAGTTAAGTTTATTAGTTTTTAAATATTTTTCGTTACTACATAGTAATACAGTTTTCGTTAATATAGAGTCCGAGTTTTCATTACTCAACACGTCGTCCTTTGCATGCATACATACGGATATTATATGAAATGTAATCTTTGACCGTAACTGATTATAGAAAACCTACCTACAGCAAAAATTATAGGGTAGGTACAATTACGAAATCAAAAGCTTAATCAATATTAATAACTGTGCCCGCGTATTCGTCCGCGTGGAATTTCACAAAAAAAATATTGATCAGTTTCCAAAATAAAAGTAGTCTAAGTTACTCCTTTTAGCTATCAGCCAGTGAAAGTCCCATTAAAATCGGTCCAGCCGTTTCAGAGAGAGATAAAAATTGTAAAAAAGAATATTTTGTACATCCATATGCATTTAGTAAAACGCGGTTTTTTTAATTTTACAAACAGACACTCCAATTTTATTTATTTGTAGTATACATGTACACATAAGAAGTATATGTCATATATTAAATATATGTTTGTAGGTATATTAAAATTCACGTGTTTAGGGAAGTTGATTGTGAAAATTGCATGTAATCCAAATTTTACACGGGTGTAAAACACTCCATAAGAAATTATGCGCATACCCTAAATGATATATTCGCGTTATAAATTATGATATTTATGAACTCTAAGTGGGTACTTAAGGCTACAAGAACTTAGGTGTCCTTTTAGTGAGTCCGTTTTGTAGTCGTATCCGGGTGGTTGTATAGGTATCATTGTCCCAAACATTAAGGGGTCGTAAAATATGACGAGAGAAAATGCCTTTGATACCGCATAACTAGGTAGTTACGACCATAGGTAGTAAATGCCGTCGGCTTGCCACACGAGTAGATGCTCAATTGCTCATAAAATGGGAAACTGCAATTTATGTGTGCACTGACTGTTCGTGATAACCATGCGTATACGTACTCTGATTACACACAATATTTATCGTATTACTAACAATCACCAATAAGATCTTGTTCTTATTAATTTACTAACTTTTCCCAGCTACTTCGTCCGCATATAAATCGGACAGAAGTTATAGCCATTTAATATAATTACCAACACACACACAAAATATATTATTATTTATTTAACAAAAACGGATACTAAATTTATATATAATTTTGTGCAACTTATCATAACTAGATACTCTATATTTGTAATATATTTTTAATAGGAGCATAAACAAACAGACTATAGAAGCGTTGACTGCTATTATAGGGCTGCCCTGCTTCGATGGTTTCAGCGTAGTTTTAATGTCTCACTTAAACCTTAAAGCGATCCTAGTTACAACTTATTTTATAACAATTATTATAGTAACCGATACATATTAATATAAATTACCTTCATAAAATAAAAAGGATTGGTATTCATTTGTTAAACGATACAACGATTATTGAAAGATTACATGCAGTAACTTAAATAAGTTATATGTACATAGTGAGCTATAAGCTTCCAAAATATGAATCAATTTAACCTTGTAAGTATATATTACCCAACCAACGCCCTAAAATTAATATAAAATTTTCTTATCTGTTATTTTGTTATATTTGAGTGAAATTTAAGTAGATACTCTCGTATTTAAACGGACAAAAGATTTTCTCTCTTTTGTTTCAATGCAAATTACAAGGATATGATGTTATTATGTATTACAGAAATTTCTAATGGTACATTTCAAAATGTATCTTAGCATGATTCTCAATCGATGAACTATTACTATTACCTTCGAACACAAAAGACATTTGGCGAAGTTATACTGAAGTAGTATCTTAGGCGCAGGTATAACTAATATAAGGAAACAGTTAAGTGGATATTGGTGTTACTATCTTGGTTCATGTAGAAGTTCGCCAGATTAATGTGATAAATAGCTAGGAGGTGCTGATCATCTTCCTAAGTAATGTGACGGTAACTGTTCAACAGTGCAATTAAGTGCCAAGCGTATGCAATTAAAGCATCGGTGTGAAGACTTACGCAACTGCCTGGAGAAAGCGCGCGATAGACGCCGCGAACTTACTGATTTATTGAAACAAGAAGAACAGGGCTCTGAGCTTCTAATGTAAGTTTTCTGATCGTTTCTTAACTTAGGTATATACCTAAGTTTTCTTTGTGATGGACTTAGATTTGGTTAATGTGTGTACAAGCTATTATTAAACCTGCCTTTATAGACTAGAAAACAATACAAGTATTTCAAATATAATGTTGTAGGAGCAACATATCTATATACATTAGTAAGGTATATATTTTTTTGTCGTGCGTTAGACACGCAACAACCTAAGATCTCAGATTTTGTCAGTTCACAAATTTGTTTGTCAGTGTCATTTTGTCAGTATCAAGATTGTTTGATTCTTGTTAAGCATAGTCTTAGGCTCAGTTTTTATTAGCCAACCAGATGTATATTACAACCATTCCAGACGCCAGTATGAGGATATATTACAAGAGAAAGCAGATCGTTTCAGAAAGACACGGGGCTATTATGTAAGTATCTCTTAATACTTACTGATTGTATTTTTTTTCTTGAAGGTTTTTTTTACTGATTTGTGAAATTATTGAAGCAGTGAAGTAAACTATAATGTGTTCACTTCAGAAGGGTTCAGAATAAAGCGAATCGAAAGGCGGCTTACTCCCAATAATATGTATGACATATTTATCTAAGCCACTCGAGATATAATGTATGAAATTATATATGTATACATAATGAGTCGTGTTGATTTTGTGGTTATACATAGTATATATATTATTAATAATCTGAGAAGTACAGATATTCAAGTTTAAGCCTTGGACTGACCCCATTTTCGAACTTAAATACAGTGACAAGGCACTGTATGAGTTTTATGTTAAACGAGAACGTCGTGACGGTATCGTCATTGAGGCTATATATATCCTCACGCCTCCCCACAAGGGTCCCCGAAGGGGTAGGCAGAGGTGTATAGGTAATACCCACACACCCACTTTCCGCCAGAGGTATATTAGGTGCCAACGTGACAGATGGCGAGTCCATCGCCGTTACTCAAGCACGACTTTAGATACGCCTTTTGAATTTCTTCTCAGACGTATGCAGGTTTCCTCCAATGTTTCCTCTCGATGTTTTCCTCCACCGTAAAGCTCGTGGTGTGACTAATCACTGTACTTAAGTTCAGAAAAACTCATTGATACAGTCTGGCTATATGTGAAGTGTCTCATTTATAACGTTAGAATCCAAATATATGACTAACTTACAAAGAGTTACTCCACCTCTGCAATAACTGTTATAGGAAGACATATTACCACTAAGGCTATGATTGACATGTATCTGACTATGTAGTGACTGGCTATCCAATGTCTTTGTGATTTCCGTAAATTTAGAATGAAAACGAAATGAAAGTCGAAATAGAATCGCTCAATAATAGAATTTTGGAGCTTGAGAGTGAACTTGAGGGGAAAAAATATGTCCTTAAGGAACAGAGGCAAATACTTAAAGACGTGCAACCTCAAGTGCCCGAAGAATTACTAGTGACAATGTAAGTGGATTTTTGGTATCATATTATTCGATCTATTGTAAGTGTCAAGTGTCATTCCTCCATAAATGATTTTTTTATATACCACAAATGTAGCAAACTAGCATGCGGTCCACCCGATAATAAGCGGTTACCGTCGCCTATGAACGCTTGTGACACCAGGGGTAACGATTGCATGCTAACCCTGCAGAAATATTTTCTCACCCTTCTTGAAGAACTTCTGTACTCTCTAGGGAAAACTAAAACGGGAAGCACATTCCACAGTCTAATATACAGTTGGTATCCAAGGCCTCCAGCCCAGGTGGCAGCTCTTCATATGAAGTTGCAGCCTTTGTATCTTATTCAATTTTGATTGTAAATCTATATATACATTATTATTACGTAAAGTTTTTCGTAAGCCGTTAGAGATGACCAAAAACAGAAAAATTGTTTTCGAAATTGAGCGTAAACAACAGAACATCCTTACATTATCAAATAAGAATTTTAATTAATATAATTAATTGATAATTAAAATTTCAGAGGAAGAAATGAATTATACGAAAAAGTTAAGCTGCTTACAGAAAAGCGTGAATCCTTGACGGTAAAACTAAACCGGCTTAATTTTTCTTAAAAATTAATTAAATATTATTTTTAGCGAAGCCAATGAACCGCTTTTAGGGAAATTAAAATATCTGATTCATTCGAAAAATTGCCTGGAGGATGGAGGAGACCAGTATGTATTTCTTTGCTTTCAATTAAGATTTGATAAAAAGCATATTTAAATTACCTTAGTTTTCTTGCTTTATCTATCCTGATTGATTTCTCAATTTATGACAAGGCATATCAGAGAAGATAAGACAGGCATCAAGGGCACTTAAAATCCAAATAGCATTATTCTGCGGTAGTGTCCTGCGGTAAATGTAAATGGCATTCCTATCCTGCGAGCAGAAAATCTCAAACTAGATCAAGTGATACCTTGGTATTACAAGGTTTTGTATATATTATTATTACCCCATAAAAATAAATGAATTTATCTTTCGCCTTTTTGACAGTCTGGCGACGCCTGAAAGTTAACTGAAGGGCAAAGGAAACACAATTTACATTTAAACATAATTTACTATATTAATTCGAACATTTCATTCACATCAGGTACACACTAGGGTACACATCTGGTTTACACAGGCAACGTTATCCTACTAATATTATAAATATGAAAGTTCGTGAGGATGTATGGATATTTGTTACTCGATCACAAATTTGGCACAAAGATTCATTAGCTGGATTAACACATGGAAAAAAACAAAAGACGGTGTCTAATGAATAGGTTTACTCAAACTGCCGGTGGATATACAGATATTCGTATAACTCTATCTACTCGCCTACCACCTGCCACGCCTACCTTCAATCTTTACCCTACTTTACCTCCAGTGTGTTATTGACCCTTTGTCTAACTATTTGGGACTATTAGTGAATAAATATTTGGACCATCGTAACAATTGTTATCTAGCTACGAATGTACGTAACATTTATATTTATCGTATTCTTGACATTATCGAACATTAGACACGCCAGAGCCCTGGCTAGCTCAGAAATTTCCTTATATCATTGAGCATGTTTTGAGCGGGTGACAAACAAACAATGATAGATTTAATTACCAATCAACTAACCCTAAGCTAGCCAGAGTTTTTACGGTACAATACATGTAAATACAATACTTAAACATATTATATACTAAGAAAAATACTCAGACACATAAGATACGCCTATCACGCGGATGTACAAACACATGCGGACGGGTACCGAAACCGCGACCTTTATTTAACAAAGAATGTACAGCCACCACCAGCTTGCCAAGTGGTCAATCAAATAACAGACGGTAATCGAGGCCTTGTATTTCAAAAATGCCACTGTTGTTTTCGTATGAAGAACCGAACTCCATATTTAATAGAGTGCGATAGAATATGTTTACAAACGTGGTGGGTAAAGAATGATACCATAGAGAGCCGTAAGCAGAGGCGCGGTAACTGGTGGTGGGGGAGCGGAGCAGTAAGCCCGCGGTTGCTGGGTGCATGCTATATCCTGAGCCAGCACCCAAGCCATACGCCGCAGCAAGTGACTCGCCGATGCTGAGCACGATCGGCTGGCGTCCACAACGCACATCATGAACTCGTCTCGGGCACTGAGAACAATATTTAGTACTATTTATCATAGTTTTCTCTAGAGAAAAGAGCATAGAGTACTTCAAGAAGGGAGTGAAGAGATTTCAATATTCTGTGATGTCGTATGACACCCCTATTTCTGCAAGCGCTCGAATGCGGGAACCGCCAACGACGAGGCGCGTCGCATACTCTTCAGAACCTTGTATTTTATAAATAAAGTTATCAGTCATCATGTTTTCTCAATATATCAATTGTGACAACATTGAGATTTTTAGATACTACCAAAATCAAAAATCAAAAATCAAAATCAAAATCTTTTTATTTCACATAGGCCCAGATGGGCACTTATAAAACGTCGAAAAAGAAGCACGGTTCGGGTTGGTCGCTTCCATGGAGAAGAACCGGCAAGAAACTCCATGGTTACTCTTTTCAAATTATTAGGCATATACAATATATTTTACCCTTCTTTTTACTTCCGACTCGTACACTTGTAAGTAATGTTTGTCTGTAATTAATTTGATCTGATGCGAACTGAGTTATTAGGAGCATAATGAAAAATTATCACGTAATTATGTCATAGACTACGTACGTGAAATAGTTTGCGCTAGCGTAATTCATATAAATTTATTGAATAATATGAGTACAAAACGGTGACAGGCAATAAAGTATACCTACGTAATTATGAGATTAAGATACTAAATCAAAGGTTTGCACGAACTCATAAATATAAATATATGTGTGAGCCTGTTGTCTGCACAATGGCCACGAATGTTGTATAGATATATAAAAGGTATTTATACTCTTTGTACCATTCGAATTGGAACGGCAATGTAGGCCTAGACCGTAATAAAATAAGGAATTGTTTTTTTACCTCGGAATGTAGACAAAAGTTCCTTGGATAATTACAACCTGCTTATCTATATATTGTTAAGGCTTTTAGATTTGAGATTAGACAGTATTTTTACGCAGTAATATTGAGGTAGTATTCATAGGCGTATTTACATAAGCCTATAAGAGTACATACTCGAGTATGACTCTCGCTCCGGCCGCCGTACCGAGCAGACGTGTGCTCCCACCGCTCCCGCGCTCTGCGCCCGCTACGACCGGCAGAAGCCACACCCGCAAATCGCCACGCGTTAGCCGCACGTGGTGATTGTTGGTCGCCTTTTTCAAGGCAACAACAATCACAATTCTTGTTTCTCGACAATTATATTTGTCCCCTTCTGGGAAAATCCACAGTTTCGTGGTCACTCGGTGGAAACCAAACGGTGTCAACGAACCGAGTGGGGCGCTCACCCGTTGCGCTCTTAGCCTTGCCCCTTCAGGGTAAGGCTACAAACGGACGGGACCAGGTTCACCGGCCTTGGGGTCTACCCTAGTCGCGCCTGGTTATCACCCACCGCCCACCTTTCCTATCCCTTACCTCCTATCCTCCGGTGTTAGTTTGGGCACTGTCCACGGACTAGTGCTCTCTACACCGGAACAGTCAGGAACCCGCTGCACAATAAGACTGGCAGCGGGAATACAAGCTTAGGGCTCACACCATAGGCACACTCACCTCCCTGTCTACACCCGACAGGGAGGGTTCAGTACACACCCCCGGGTCAACCCCCCGGGGATCGGTCTCCTAACGTTTAAGTCACCAGGGGTTTCTTTGCGTGTTTCTTCCCCTGGGCGACCGCGCCCCGAAACACGTTTCCCTCGCCCAAAGTCATGTCCATAAGTATGGACCCCCAAGCCTCAGTGGCATTTCTCGCGCGGCTCTTAGAAGCCGTGCCCACCCTACGACGTCAATTTGACGAATTCACCCGCGACGTAATCGCGGGTAAATTCGGGTAAACGTCACCAATGAGGCCAACAAGTCTCAAGACTCCCCCCTGTCCCCCGACTCTGTCATCATAGACTCCGAAATGGAGTCACTTCAATCTGAGTCGTCCGAGGGCTCCTCGGACGAATTCACGCCCGTCACGGGTTCCAAGAAGCGCGCCAGACGCGCTAAAAAGAAGGAGGCCTCAACCTCACCTTCCCCCCCGACTAAAGCCCCCAAAACCGTGCCCGTGCCCTCCGCACAGTCCTCCCCGGCACCCCCCTCCCCGGCACCCCCCTCCCCGGCACCCCCTTCCCCCGCCCCCATCGCCTCTCCGGAAGCCGAAGCCACTCAGGCTAGCCGGCTCTCCCCCGTCCCGCGACCTACGCGGCCTTCCTCGACCAAGGAGCGCTCTTGCCCCCCCATATTCGTCCACACTAAGTCCAAGTGGACGGAAATCTCCGGTTGGTGTAAAACCAACAAAATCAACTTCACCCGTGCTACTTCCACAGCCGAAGGCATTAAGGTGCACCTCCCGAATTCGACCGAATTCCGAGCTTTCACCAAGCTCCTGCAGGCCAGAAGTGTGGAATACCATACTTATGACCTGCCGGAGGACCGTTCACTCCGGGTCGTCATCCGTGGCGTCCCGCGAGAAATTGACACTGAGTCAATAAAAGAAGATCTGAAGGCTCAGAATGACGCGGTGAAGGAGGTGCACCGCATGCACCGTCAAAATGCCGGAGAGGCATTTAACATGGTCCTCGCCATCTGCGAGAACTCCACAGACGGCAAAGCCGTCTTCAAAATAAAAACTCTATGCCACCTGTCTGGCATAAGGGTTGAAACCCCCCACAAAGGCGGTCCTATAGGGCAGTGTCACAACTGCCAACTATACGGTCATGCATCGCGTAACTGTAACGCAAAACCCAGGTGCGTCAAGTGCCTGGGAGATCATGGGACGAGCGATTGCTCTCGCCCTAAGGACCGCACTCTCGCCGACTCACCCCCAAGCTGCGTGCTATGCCGCCAGGAAGGCCACCCGGCCAATTACAGGGGCTGCCCTAAAGCCCCCAAACCCAGACCGGTCGTGGTCAAGAGGGCAGCGGCCCGCGAATGGCGTAACGCCCCCCCCCGCGCAACCCGCCCCACCTCGACCTTCCCCGTGGAGGGCCCTCCCTCCGAGGGACTTTCCACCCCTCCCACAAGCGTCACCCCCGGTCCCCTCAGCGGCCCCGAGCCCGCAGATTACACCTCTGCCGTCGCTCTCCACCGCCAAACCTCAACAGCCCCAGCCCCAGGCTGCTACTCCCCCGCGTAGACCACAGGCGGTCCAGCCCACTTCCTCCCCCTCTGAAACCTCCGCCAACATGGCATTCCTGGCGGATCTTTTCTCCACCGTCAACCTCTCAAGGGTTAACGAGATGGCACGAAGTCTCAGGGCCGTCCGGAAGGACCCTCTGGCCCTCCTCAAGGTGCTCGGCGACTACGCCGATGTATCAGAGTCCCTGGCTACCTTCTCGTCCAACCAATAATGGACTCAAACGTAAACAGCAGAATCAAACCCCGATCACTTTCAATTGGCTACTTTAATGCCAACGGCATTCACAGCCAAAAGGAAGAGATCGCCGCGTTCCTCCGCGACAACAATATCGACGTTTTCTTAGTGCAGGAAACCTTCTTGAAACCATCACACCGAGACCCTAGAATTGCAAACTACTGCGTAGTTCGCAATGATAGATCTCGATCCGCCCTCGGCGGTACTTTGATCTATTACAAGAGGTCCCTGCACTGTATCCCGATCCAACCACCAACCCTCTCCCACATTGAGACCTCGATCTGTCGATTAGGAATGACCGGCCATCAGCCGATCACGATAGTCTCTGCATACTGTTCCCCAGTTAACTCGACGGCCGATATCAAAGCTGATATCAAAGCCCTCATTAACCTCAGTAGCTCGGTTATTATCGCGGGTGACCTGAATGCCAAGAGCGATGCTTGGAACAGCCACTCACGAAATAACAGAGGTCGCCAATTGGAGGACCTCAGCGGGCTCCTCCAATTCGACGTCATTGCGCCTATGCACCCCACCCACTACCCCGAGAATATCAACCACCGACCGGACGTACTAGACATAGCGATCCTCAAGAATGTAGACCTCCGTTTGCACTCGTTGAGGTCGCACGACGAATTAGATTCCGACCACCGACCTGTGACCTTAGCGCTCTCCCCCCGACTAGGCCCCCCGGACTCAGGTCAGCCCCTGCCTCAGAAAAAGATAACAGACTGGAGAAAACTGGAGGAACTCCTCAAGTCCTCTTCATCTGTTCACTTAGATAGTATCCCGCCCCTCATAGAGTCGGCAGCCGACACTCAAAAGGCGGTCGATTCCCTCACAGCTCACGTACAGTCAGCCGTGGACGCCTGTTCACGACAAGTTCCGGTGATGGAAGACCATCGCTGGAAACTTCCCGACGACGTGCGTGAACTGGTGACGGAAAAGAACGCCGCCCTCCGAGCCCATAGAGCTCACCCGACTGAAGCGAACCGCACCTTTCTGAGGTCACTCCAGCGCAAGCTGAGATACCGCATGAAAGACCTGCGAGACGCTCGCTGGAACAAGTTCCTAGGGGAACTTGAACCAAGTCACTTGGCCTTCTGGCATCTCCAACGAAAACTCAAATCGGATAAAATCTCGTCCATGCCTCCACTCACTCGTCCAAATCAAGGGCCCGCCTTTGACGACGACGAGAAGTCCGAGTGCCTGGCCGACAGTCTCGAGGCTCAATGTACGCCCAGTACCTTGCCGGTAGATCCGCGCCATCTCAATAAGGTGGATGCCGAGGTCGAAAGCAAACTATCACACCCACCCTCCGAGGACCCAGACCACCCCATCGCCCCGATCACGGTCGACGAAGTCCGGAAAGTGATCAAGGATCTCCACCCCAGGAAAGCCCCTGGCCCCGACGGGATCGCTAACAGAGTTATCAAACTCTTCTCCCCTTATCTTATAGTTTTGCTCACTGCCATCTTCAATGCAGCACTGAGCAACAACTTCTTCCCCCAATCCTGGAAAAGTGCAACGGTCATAGGTATTCCCAAGCCAGGGAAACCCAAGACCGAAGCCTCCAGTTATCGCCCCATCAGTCTCCTCAACGTCCTTGGCAAGATGTACGAGAGATTTATCTACAATAGATTAAAGAGTTTTGCAGACTCTAAGAAAGTCATACCTGACCAGCAGTTCGGTTTTCGAACCAAACACTCCTGTATCCAACAAGTCCACCGTATAGTGGAAGACGTCAGTAGCGGCTTCCAACTAGGTTATACCACGGGTATGCTCCTCTTCGACGTGGCGAAGGCATTCGACAAGGTCTGGCACAACGGCTTAATATACAAGCTGTACCAGTTGGGCGTGCCGGACCGTCTAGTACGCATAGTACGGGACTTTTTGTCGAACCGCTCCTTCCGCTACAGAGTCGAGGGCACACTCTCTTCCCCCCATCCCATACGAGCAGGAGTCCCGCAAGGCTCAGTGCTCTCGCCACTCCTATTCACGCTTTATACTAGCGACATTCCCCTCCATAGACGAGTTAAAAGCGCTCTATTCGCCGATGATACGGCTATCTACTACAAAGGTAGAACTCCCGAGGGAATTCACGACAACCTCCAAACCGCGGTCACAGCCCTGGGGCGGTGGTTCCGGAAGTGGAGAATTGAAGTGAACCCCACCAAAAGCGCAGCCATTCTATTCTGGAAAGGCCTCGAACGCCCACGGGTAGCCCCCATCACCCTCTTCGGCAAACCCATTCCTTGGGAAGAAAAAGCCAAATACCTGGGTGTGATCCTCGATCAACGCCTTTCTTTCCGTCACCACGTAAAGGCGGTACGCGCGCGAGCCGCCTTCGCGCTCGGTAGACTTCACAGCATGTTGAATGCACGAAGTAAACTCTCATTGAAATCCAAGGTGAGGATTTACACAACGTGCATTCGACCAATCATGACATATGCGGGTGTAGTGTTCGCACACACTAGCAAGTCAACACTTAACCCCCTGCAAGTGCTCCAAAGCCGGTTTCTCCGGAGAGCCACAGGTGCCCGGTGGTACATGCGTAATAGTCAACTCCACGTTGACCTCAAAGTCCCCACTATAAAACAGTTTTTGAAAAAACTGTCCAAACGTCATTTCGATTCTGCTGTAAATCACCCCAACCCCCTCGTCGTATCGGCCGCCCGTTACACTCCTTCCCTTATCTCGAAAATAAGGCGTCCAAGACATGCCGTCATCGAACCGGATGACGACATAACGGTCCTCCAGGACGCCCGACAAAAACATACCAACACTACACACAACCGACCACTGTTCCGTCCTCGCCGGCGAGGCTCGACGCGAACAAGCCGTAATGTTCCCCCCCGACCTCCGCCGCAAACGCCGGCCCGCGCCGAGCCAGACGCGTAAATCCCGCCCCCAAATAATATTTAAATAAAATGACCAGTCCAGCCCAGCTCCCTTGCTCGCGATCCAGCAACGCCCTAAGCCGAGGTTCTTACCCCACAGGGGGTGCCCTTAGCTGTGTTGCTTAAAAATAAAGTGCCTGGCTGGAGGCCTAGGTCTCGCCATTGACCGGTTAAGTAGCAAAAGTTCCCGGAACTCACGCTACGAGAGACAATACAAAAAAAAAAAAAAAAAAAAAAATACTCGAGTATACAAAATAGCCACAGCACGTCACGTTAGTATCGAAATATCCGGTAAAAAGTTTGTTGTTACACGTCTACCCGAACAGTCACCCCTATTGTGGGAAGGCGATTATATATAATTACACACAAATATATATATCTCTGGCTACCCTATGAGGCTATCTTACTCGGTGTGATGGTATGTATGTATAGAGCATAACAGTTGTTTCGAATACAAATAAAGCTAGGAGTCGATGTAATACTCAGCTCACAATGACTATGTTATTCATATCCCAGTTTGGATGTTCGTTACACGAAACTAGAGCAACACCCTAGTTAGTTAGCCGTTTACAAGTTTAGAACAACTTTTATTTATGGTCAATTTAAGCTCGGGGCATAATGCATCAAAACTTGTCGTAACAGTGCTTACAAGTTTGGAGCCTAGCTGTTACTCTCATTTTGAAACACTAATTGCTATTATAAAGTATTAACTAATATTTTTATTTATTATTCCATTTATTATTATTAACTAATACTAATAAATGGACAATCTGGTTATCTAATTAAATGCATTATCATTGTGATCAAAGAAACTTAAATAGTATAAAAAAAATTATCGATCTTAACAAACCATATTGATTATTTTATTGGAATAAGAATAATTTAAAGGTATTTTCAGTTTACACCAAAATAAAAATAGATATATGTATTACTAGCTGTGCCCTCGACTTCGTCCGCGTGGAAAAGTGACTTTAGGGCAACATTTTTTGGATATACATTTTGATTTACTTTGTACATGTTACGAAAAGCTTACCACATTATATTATTGAAAAACCACATCTAAATCGGATAAGCCGTTTCTGAGATAAGCGTGCATAGACGCACAGACAAACAGATAAACAGACAAAAATTCTAACAATCAGTGTTTTGGATGCTATTTGCGTTGAAAAAGGTCCCTATCACATTTTTTCTCATATATCTTCCATGTACAGACAGCGATCCGTTACATTTTTATTATATGTATAGAAGATGATTGTTTAAATTGGCATAACTTTTTAATTTCTTAACTGATTGAAATGAAATAAACACTAAATGTTAAGTGAAGTTTACCACAATAAATTAGTGGAAACCACATCTAAATCGGATAAGCCGTTTCTGAGGTTAGCGTGCACAAACGCACAGACAAACAGACAAAAATTCTAACAATCAGTGTTTTGGATGCTATTTGCGTTGAAAAAGGTCCCTATCACATTTTTTCTCATATATCTTCCATGTACAGACAGCGATCCGTTCATTTTTATTATATGTATAGATGTACTTCGTACATGTAAGTGTTTTTTTTATTATTTATTTATATTGATAGTGAATCAAACGGTGATTTTTTCCTTTTTTATATATTACCATCAGCATTGTCATATTCTATCTATGGTCGTTCAAGCTTGATCTTTAAATATTTATACAGGCTGCCTTTGTTAGGTGCCGTTTAACGTTTACCTAATAAAGACGTCCACTAATTGGACATGTAGCTCAAGCAGATGATATTATATGAGTTCCCAGTAACGGTTTCTTAGAAATTTTACTGCTTCTATCACAGCACAACACATACACATCAAGGACATCATCCCGAAGTGTCCTTAATTAAGTAGAATTCCCAATAAATATATATATATGTTTTTGACTTTAAATTATAAAATGAGAATTTGTTCTCATTCAATGTTAAATTAATATATTCTTAGCTTTATAGACGTAATTAATTAATTAACTCCCAAAGAGGCGTTGATAAATTAAAACACTTAATTAAAATTGCCTACACAATTTCTTCCTACGAACACGATAGCTCAGCCAGGAACAAATCGAAAATGATTAGGACTAACCATATTACAAACCGGGGTGCAGCTATTTTATAAAATCTGGGTATGCCAGTATGGGCCATCTAGCAACGATCTATCACAAAATATATATATATATATATATATATATTATATATTCCAGCGACTTCATTTCAATTCATTCTTCTACTAAAAATACTTCGGCCTCCCTCTTCGAAAAACTTATTTCCTTGTAGGAAAGCGTAGGTAAATATATGTATGTAGATACATAATTTATATAAGATTAAACGACTTACGAAATAAATAGATGGATACTAAGATGTTTTTTCTGAACTTAAATATGGTGATTAGTGCATACGCTTAAACTGCATACGCTTCAGAAGAAATTAATAAATCTATAGTTGTGCTTGAGAAAATGCGTACTACCTACACAACTCTGCCTAACCCTTCGGGGACTCTTATGGAAAGACGTGAAGTGACGTGAATATATATTCAGATCTATCTAGATATTTTATAAATAGAATTCCATTTATTTATCTACAGCTACATACCTACATGTGTAACACAGAACACTCACTCCAAGACGCATGAAATTTACTACAAAAAATTTAAGGAATATTAGGATTTCATTCTGTGATGGGGTAAAATTGGGAAATGAAATGTGTATATCACAAAATATATAATTTAACGCTGGTCGCACCATGGGTAACTGTCCAGCTTAAATAACGCTGAGTGAACCCACATTTACAGTACCCGAAATAATGTAGTATAATTCCATAGGTAGTAAATTAACCGTGGTGATTCAGTGGTTAAAATAGTCTCCTACAAAATCTGGAGTACAGGCTTCCCAGTAGTCTGTACCAAAGTTATGGAGACTTCATTATTGTGATTTATTACACTACTAACTTGATGATAAAGAAAGCATCGCCAACAAATCTGCATACTTTGTTACATGTCTTTAAATAAAAAACAAGTATAGTCGTGAAAGAGAAAAGAATAGTAACAAAAGTCCTTTGCATTCCGCTTTGGGACGTTTGAAAGAGACATTACACGAAAAAATTACACGGAATAGTGTAGATGGTCTGTCTTCAAAAATAGCGTGAAAAGTATGACTTACCAGCAAAGGTCTCCGTGTCTATTAAAGTAGGATAGTTCTTGACTTCGGTCTCCTATCTCCCGCACTGCATCCTGCAGCTCATCCACACATCTGGTCCAGTCTGGTGACACCCGGGCCCAGCAAGACGGCTCCTTTAAAAAATCTTAAACCAAAAACAATTTGAACTGTAAATTACCTAGATTAGAACAGTTATGAGTAGTATATTTATATTTACACTGATTTTAAGATGGATATAATAATATTTATATTAAATTCACTTCTGATTGTTTTATTACACTCTAGCTCCGCACTATTGTTTCGGCAGCGTTAAATAAAATGAAGTCGAGAAGGCGAGCGATTAACAAACATATATATACCATCGAAACGGTTGGTGGTGAATAAAATGGCGGGTGTGTTGTAACCATGGAATGTTGACAGTAATTTGATAAATAATATAATTGCTACCAAAATGAATTTGTCAACTTTGATCCAGCACCAATTTTACGTAGCTAGCCGGTCCCGCGACTTCGTCCGTGTGGAATTTAACAAAAAAGTTATTGTTCAGTTCGCAGTATATAGTACTTATTAATTCTGTATTTCTCGTATAGTAGTTCTCGAATTTGCTATTTTTAATGTAATTCTTTTTTTCCGTGTTTATAGTCGGACAGCTCCAAATTCGAACAGGAAGACCGTTATGTCCTACCTCTTTTTATTTGGTTTAATTATTTTTTATTTTTAGTTTTCGTATTATCTCTAGCGTAGCGTAATAGCGATCAGCAATATAATAATAAAAGTGTATTATGAACTTCGTATTGTAAACCTTCAGGACATACTTTAATTCTTCAAAAAAAAAAACGTAAACCTAAAATTGCTTAAATTACTCATTATTACATCAACTATCTACCAGTGAAAGTCCCGTCAAAATCGGTCCCGCCGTTTCAAAGATTTGCCGAAACAAACAGACAGACAAAAAAATTTGTATATGTATCCATATATGCATTTAGTAAAAAGCGACTTTCTTAATATTACAAACAGACATTCCAATTTTATTTATTATTGAATATTTATTACAACAAGAACATATTTAGAATAAAATCTACAAATGTTATCCACGTCGCAGGTTTCGTCGGTATTTTATTTATTTGTTTGGATTGCAGTTATCAGGAGCAACTTGCTTAAAGTGATTAGGTTAGGTTAGTAGTAAGTTAAGTAGGAGGATACTTTCGTTAGAAAACTATGACATAACGGCGTATTATATGGAACTACGTAATAATAACAAGATTATGAAGTACCAGTGTAAGGATAAAAACAATTGAAGGATAGAGTGTGGTAAAAAGGTAAGCAGACCAAGCTAAATGAGATGAGACACAATACAATATTGTGTACAGCTTACCCTCAGTACCTAATTGAAACACAGTCCACAAATTCTTTTTATAAGACAGGATGAAATTATTGACCAGTGTAGGACAAAGGCGAGAATGTTAGAGGTAGATCCTAGAGATAAGTGGGCGTCTTAGTACCTACGTGTTACTGGGCGTGATGGTATGTATGTACGTCAATGAACATTCTGGGCATCTAGATGTCAAGTCAAGCTGACTAAATGAAATCGGTTCAATAGATTATGCGTACAGTTCACTCTTACATACCTATGTACGTATCAAGTGAAATTGATTAATGACATACAAACATTAATTTTACAAGACTTTTTCATCCGACTATAGCTAAAATTACTTATTAACTAGTAAATGTACGTGATGTTCTTTTGCATCTGGAAATGATTGATCGAATGAATGTTTGCAACGCACACGAGATTATAAATATAAAGTGATGACTTATCTCAATATATCATACCTGGTAAGTGAACAATAGATGAGAATTGATTTCTTGATTCTGTCATTTCTGAATTTGAGTTAGTTCTATATTCCAACCTACAAAATAGGATTTCCGTTTTTGAAATAAACGTAGGCACATAGATTTTTTACAGAAAAAAAAATACTTGTCTTTTTATCGACGGACTTATCTTGTTGTTGAAATCTCACGTAACTCCTTATTAAATAATGTCAGCAAGCACCCTACCCTTCCGTACCACAGCTCACATATCTAAGGCGGTCAACTAGTTCTGTGCGGTCACTACAAACTGACCCAGACCTAAGCTTAGCAAATAATGTAGTATGAAAGCGAAACAATAAACATGCTTAAATAAACTCTGCATTCTAGATTAGGATTCGTATCGAATCTACGACGTAGAGCCAAAGCAAAATAACGCTCTAGTTCACGAATGTAGGAATTGTAAGTAGGATAACGTAAGGCTTTCTCATTTGAATTGCGTAAATAGCTGTGACAAATGACTTTGGAATGACTGGACAGCTATTTTGCTGTATGGTAACAATGATAGGGCCAAACTAACACATATAAATTCACGTAGTATGTATATAGTTTTGGCAAATTACGAGATGTAAGAACGTGACTACACTTTTAACTATTTGTTAGTTTTCATGTACAACATATTATTTGGCGATATAATACAGCATGAGTGACGAAAATTTGGTTTGATATGTCAAATCAATCGAATAATTAATAACAGGAACGTTAAGTAGACTTGAAACCATAGAGCATGACGATATGTATGCAAAGAAATATCAGGAGTACGATTGCAGATAAAATAAAACCGTTTAAAATAGATGGTTCACTATTTGAGTTATGTGCATTTGTAAATGGAAAGTGTTGAGAATAATTACACGGGAAAAAATTGCACAAAAATTGTATAAGTTACCGTCGACTCGGTGGTGTGTTAATCATGAAACGTTGCATTCTTAAAAGGAAAATGGCCAGGCAAAGTACTCGTATCATAATATTATGACGGAGATGCTTTTACATTGGTTTGTGAGTATAAGAGATCAGCAAAAACTTGGTATAGGATCAAGAAGTTACACATCATTGCTTTGGCCCTTATCCCAAATTTGATTCAGTCAGCATGTTTGCTCGATGTTACTTAATACTGTAGCTTCCAGAATGTTCTGGAAGTTCTGTTCAGAATGTTGACCTTCACCGCCCTTTTAGCCAAAATCTGTTACTAGATCTCAATAATGTTAAACGGGAGACTGCAACGGCTTATCGTGCTTAACCAGACACTTGGTGATAGCAAATCATGGACGCGAGCACAGTTATAGAGATTGTTTTTTTATGCACGTTGTCTTTAATGGTTAAAAAACGGTAAACAACGAAAATACAATACTGAAATAAAAATAATCTTAATTATCTATAGAAATAAAATAAATGTCCCAAATCCGTGCTAGAATTAAAAACGCGGAATTTACATGGTCGGTTAAAAAAAACACAATGATAAAAAAAATATGTGTTCGGTAATAAGACACGTTATTTTATCAGTTGGACGTGTTGTGTTAAAAAAAAGTTAAATAATCAAGAGTTCTGCTAAAGACAGTCGAGAATAGAAGAGGAAAGATGGCCACCTTATAACCTTTCTAAAGAAGCTAAATTTGTGATGATGATATTATCGATATCTCCGTCGAAATTAGAAGCGTAATTTATGACTTACCCTTTCGAAGGGAAGTTTCATTGGTGCAAAGGAATCGCATTAAAGCTCTGGCGCCTCCAATCTGTTTCTGTAACACCTTTTGCCCGTCAGTAGGCAAGCATCGTTTGATCCATGTGTCCATGCATGACATGCCCGTATTGTACGCTCTGAAAGGAAAACCCAGATACAATAAAATTTACATTTAAATTTTTGAGTTGTTTCTAGTATTGCTACTTTGATTAAGCTTGAATTCCGAGAACCTTTGCTACTGAATAATGGCGAGAAAATTTCTACGTAACTATAACCGTTTTGTGCAGTGCGCGCCACGCAAGATCCCAAATGGCACACATATTGCACGTTTTTATCAAGATTTGTCATTCATGCTTCGCTCATATTAATCATAGCGTGAGGCTATCCAGCACTGAAAGATTTTTCAAATCAAACTCGTATTTCCTGAAATTAGCGCGTTCAACCAAACCAAGAAACTCTTCAGCTATTCTTTAGTATAGATGAGAAGAATACCTACTAGCATAGAGAGTCATGGTGGCGGTGTGGTTAAAGTAGTCACTTTCAACATCGAGATTGCAGGTTCAACCCAGTTGTCTGTATTAATGAGCATTTCTGAGGAAACATCTAAGCAACTAATCTCCTAAAAATGAGAGTTTTTTCACACTATCCTGCGTGTCTCGAGACTTACAGACTTTTTCGCTATCATAAACTGTACATTTTACTATGTACCTACTTAGATATGTTCTTCAAGTCAAATTAAAAATATGCTTATATGCATGCAGCCGTGGTGGACGCGTGGTTCGAGTAGTTTTCTGCGACACAAAGATGTCAAGTTCCCATCGAATCCCAACTGTACCAGTGAGTTTTAACTCCCAACTGTACAGTGATTAGTCACACCACGAGCTTTGCGGTGAAGGAAAACATCGAGAAAGGAGGAACGAGGAAACCTGCATACGTCTGCGTATGTTAGTCGTGCTTGAGTAACGGCGATGGACTCGCCATCTGTCACGTTGGTACCACGTTGGGTTCTACCTATATACCTCTGCCTACCCCTTTGGGTACCCTTGTAGGAAGGCGTGAGGTTATTTATTTATATGATAAACGATCACTAAAGATTTAGATCACATTTACGTGGTGATAATGGAATATAATATATATTATTTCATAGTCACCACATGAATATTATACATTATTAATTTCTTTCAGCGTATATTAGGGTTTATGTTTTATTAATGTTGATGAATAAGGCATGTGCTCCATAAATGTAGCTTATTTTCTAATATCTACCGTATTAAAGTCAATTTAACAGTAGGTAATATTTATGTAAGTGCAAAATTTATTACAGCCGTTGTGGTTTTCAGCAGCGGTCACCACAAAATAAAAAAACAAGTTCTAATCCTGTTCCATGTTTTACGAAATTATGTTAAAGTATTTCTGTATACAGGCTGTCGCAGAACGGAACAGTTTGGCATCTAGTAGTAGAGTAGTAGAGTAAAGTTGTAGAGCATTGTGAATATATTCTAATGAAGATGCAATAAAACAAAATATACATATATCCTCACGCCTTCCCACTAGGGTTCCCAAAGGGGTAGGCAGAGGTGTATATGTAGTACTCACACACCGACATTCCGCCAGAGATATATTTTAGGTGTCCACATGACGGATGCGGACGCGAGTCCATCGCCGCTACTCAAGCACGGCTATACAGGCACCTTTGAATTCCTTATCAGACGTATGATGGTGTCTTCTCGATCTTTCCTTCATCGTAAAGCTCGTGGTGTGGCTGATCACTATACTTAAGATCAGAAAAACTCATTGGTCCAGTCAGGATTCGAACTTGCATTCTAACTTCACCGCGGCTCTTTTCCTCTCTGTTCCATATTCTAAGCCACCTGTACATTTTCAGAATTTAAGTACTCGGGTGTACTGTCGTAGGCGTAAGGCCATGCCATATTATTGCTAAAATTACATTAGTTTAGGAATATTTTAGCGACAGATGTTTATATAAGAACGCCTTTAAATCTGTCCCATTCACACTCTAGAATAATTATGACAAAAGCACGTCAGAATACCGCCTCATATTAGTTACACCACATGTGTGTCATGAAGTAAAAGCGTAGGAAACCTTTACATATCTGAGATGAAATTTAAAGTCGTAAAATAATTCAAGCTTGAACAGCAAATAGTGGTGAAACCTCTGCTTAGATTTTCGATCGCCCTTGTGAAGTGTGTAGAAAAAAATATTGGTATTTTGTTATAGCGGGGAGTTTAACGGTAAACTTGTTAAGTTAACCGAAATGCTTAACTTTATGATACTGTGCGTGCATATGTTATTTATATACAAATTCGAGTTCGCTAAAATCTCATGGAGAGTTTTTGCTAACAAGCGTCTTCGCTCACCCTAATTAAACTTTACTCAGGTAAAGTTCACGATTACATCTAAACCGTTTTCTCCAAATCTGTTGGTACTATATCTGACAGTTGCTTATATTTTACAGTTTATATATTTTAAGAAAAAAAAGCATGATAAATAGTGGCGATACACATGAGGCAGGCACATCTCTCGTTATGCTCGAATTGTTCTTTTGTTTTTTTGTAACAATTTACAATGAAACAACTACTCAAACGATCATCATAAAAATTTTGCATACACGTGCATCCGGACTAGGTAAAAAAATGGTGTGTGGCAGCATAAGTTCGTACCTCATGTCGCTAGCATAGAACCCAACATGATAAGGCCACATATCATAAGGCAGGCCGTATACGAATTGCCAATTTTATAATGTCACTAGCAGTCCGTCCCGGCTTCGCACGGGTGGATATATGATTTTTTTTAAAAGAAAATATAGCCTATGTCACTCAAGGTGAATGTAGCTTTCCAATGGTGAAATATTTTTTTTTGGTTGGACAAATTGGTCCAGTAGTTTCGGAGCCTATTCAATACAAACAAACAAACAATCAAATCTTTCCTCTCTATAATATTAGTATAGACTACTTAAATCGAATTACTACACAAGGATGGTTTGATGACAAAATCGTAGGTCCGCATAATTTGTAGGGGCCCCGGTTCACGGTCGGTTACATACATACGCTCTAATAGCCCAGTTTACTAGCACTCGTCGAGGATTAAACTCCTGCCAAAGGTCGGCCCATTAGGAACAAAGTGACATTTGTGAGAAACTTCCCCCTCACTTGATTCTGTCAATTTGGACCCAGTTGGATTCAATTATGTAAGGTCTTCTTACTAAAAATATCTGAAAATCTCTCAGCGATATTCGTTAAGAAGTTCAAAATTGTATTAAAGCTACGCTTAGTTGAATTAAGTACGTACCACGGTATACTTAAGATTGATTTTAATGGTATTAGGACTTACTTGAGAGGTTTCAAAATTAAATTAAAGATATAATCCGTTTATACTTTGAATCTCATGGCAAAATGTAGGTATGGCTCTCACGGGTGGCCTGGTGGTCAAAGCTCCTGACCGCGGAAAATAAGGTTCCCGGGTCCCCGAGTTCGATTCTCACTGCAAGCAATAATTTGTGTGGAAAACGTGAATACTAAATTTAGTTTAGGATATTTGTTTTGACCCGGTAAATATTTCAAACCAAACAAAAATTTGTTTGGGAGTACTTCATTTTATGTGTAACTTATCCCAAGTAATATAATGATTACGAGTCTGCCTGTCTCTCTGGAGTCTTCCGTGGCGAGTCGTTATTAAGTAGGATCATATTATTTTATTTGAATAACGTTAAATTGTTGTATGGATTCTTATGTAACGGATATGACATAAAAATTATGTCGATTTATTTTTATTTGTATTGTCTACTCGGACGACATGAGAATTTGGTTTGATCTCTCATATTTTTACATCAAAGAAAGCCGTTGGTATAGGTTATATGTCGTACAATAGTACAAAAAAGAAACATTTGCGGCATGAACTATGATCGGCATAATAAGAATTCAATACAATTACCTTTTTGTAGCAAATCCTTAGAAACAGTGTCGCGTGAACCTGTAAAGTTCAATACGGAAAACTCAAACCCGAATACGTAAGCTGGGTCGGATGGGTTACCATAATAATAAATGTAAGTATGTATTTGTTTTTATAATGTATCATGAATCCGTTCACGATACTTTGGTTTGGAATAAAGTTGTGTTATTGTTTGCTTGATTTCAGCTAAAATAATCCTGAGTATGTCAGAACAAGAAAATAGCATAAATGCGTTCCCTTCGAAAAATGCGTAACGATTTTTAGATAAATCCACACTGAAGAGATTTGCAAAGCAACTGGCGTGAAAGAAGGTGTGATTGTAAAGATGAAGAAAGGAGAGAGGATGAGTGAAGAAAGACTAACGAAACACTCGGACACACAGACACTCAAGGATGGGTACGTCAAGAGTACTCGAAACTGGCGAGCATATATGAAGAGACTGATGAATGTGGACAAAGCCGAAAGCGTATGTAAGTCTAGAGAAAACTGGCACTCTACTCTCTGCCAGTGGTTCTTACCGACAATGAGCATCAAGTTCTTTTTTAGTCCTCGGTAGGCCAATAGGAGTGCGGGGCACCATATCAACACACACGTTTAACTGATTCGTGTCGCAGTTGTCCACGTCACCGAACTGCGCCCCTCCACCGCCTGCAAGAAAATTTTAGTTAAATTCCATCCATAAGGACAAATATGAGTTAAATATGGAAAGTGGCAGGCACTGTTTCATTGTTGGTTTAAACGTGCTCATGTTTGGTACTATTATTCCCATTTTAATAAAATATATCTGCGTTTAGCTGCGGCCTTATTTCATTGTCCACTACTCAAAGGAGCGTAATAATGTATAATTAAATTTTAAGCAGATGAACACCTCCAACTGTGCCCAGCTAATAAATTATTCAATCGATCAAATAGCAGAGATTCTGTCAGACAAACGATGAAGCCAAACACATTAATTATATCCTCACGCTTTCCCAATAGGGTCCCCGAAGAGGTAGGCAGATGTGTACAGGTTAATACCTATATCTGCCTACCGGAAAGTGGGTGTGTGAGTACTCTAACACAGCCACTTTCTGCCAGCCGCCCATATATTTTAGGTATCAACGTGAGTCAAGTACGACTATACGTAGACGTATTCAGGTTTCCTCTCGACATTTTACTTCACCGTAAACCTCGTGGTGTGATTAATCACTGTACTTTAGTTCTGAAAAACTAATAGGTACAATCGGGATTCGAACTTGCGATCTTGGTGGCGCAGGTAACTCGAACCACTCGGTCACCACGGCTTGTTTACACAACATAATTATTATTATTGGTTTATTTGGCTGGACACACCAGACCATACTACAAGTTACTAGATCAAATCGATCGGACACTCAAGGACGGGAACGTCAAGAATACTCGCATGTCTGAAGAAGAGATGACAGAGAAATGAATTGGGATGAAACGAAAGAGGTGTCTAGAGAGAACTGGCGCTCTACTCTATCTGCGTGTTTCTCCGAGACTGCGCATTTTTTTAAGAACAGCAATGGCACTGCACATTTATTCGGCAACTTTCAAATAATACATAAACCATGATGGAGTGTTGGGGGCCGGAGGAGGTAAGGCTACTGTTTGTCAATATCATAATAATCAGTGCCAAAACAAATGTTCAAATGAAAAATTAAATAAAATTAATACTACTATGTTATGGTATGGTAAGATTTTATGCCGTATGCTTGTTAGAGCCCTCAAAGCAAAAAAAGATAGTAAAGCCATAAAAATAGCTGAAATGTTTAAAGTATAACTTACAGTCGCCAAGGTCGTTGAGGAACTTATCTGACCCATTAACCAAGTTCATCCGCAATTCTCCTTAACCGACCTCGCCCGAAAAATGACTATATTTTCCCTACTTTACGAAAGCTGCTTTTATTGGTACATCTCATCGGAAGTAACGCTCGTTACTGGAACCGTTACATAATATTAAATATGAAACGAATTTGGTAAGTGATATTTGATCCTGCTTGCGTCTGTCGACTTGAATCTTTAACCCTACATGTGCTCCCCGCATGATGTTAAGCGAGCAGCAATTTGAGAAAATCCATGATAGGTTTTCCCGTTCAAAATTGGATACATAAACTAATAAGTATATATATATATATATATATATATATATATATATCCTCACGCCTTCCCACAAAAGTCCCCGAAGGGGTAGGCAGAGGTGTATAGGTAATAAGGATTGCATAATTCATTAGTGTATACTTTAGGTATGGTATGGCGATACTTCGCTGGCAGAATTCGAACCCATTCTTATAAAGAGAAAATGTATTTATTAAAACCTTAGGATTGCTGCTATCGCCTCTCCATATTGTACTCGGAAGAGTAGGCAGAGTTTGTAATGGTAATTTTTTTTCCGCAGGTTGGACATGGCTTACTACATAGCCAATGTTCAACAAAATTATAGATTATTAAATATTTCAGATCGAATATATACTTCAGAGCTAACAAAGTAAAAGTAAAGTTTAAATTATTATCTTTGTTGAAGTGACAAATCAGTGTGTGTTCAACACCACTTTGTTATTAATTATTTTTTATAAATTTCATTCCATGTCATTGAAAAGAATAAAATTTGCCAACTCAAAAGAAAGTTGCAGATTTATTACATTTGTTATATGAAATGAATAAATTTATATTTTATTAAATTACGCTAGTCATTCATTATTCGTACCAACAATTTATAATTTGATATTTTTCTACAAGCTGCGATTTAGCTGGCTTAAAATGCAAATGAAAAAATAAATTTGATGTGAATGACTTTCTTATAGAACAGGCGCTTTACATAACAAATAAACCGTAGAGCCGTGATGGTCCAATTGTTCGAGTAGTCGCCGGCAACACAATTTTCCAAATGAAAATTGATTGTGATTATCGCAATTTAGTCAAGTAAAATTATTTCAGAAATTATACTTTATTACTTTCGTAGCGCGATTGTTTCGATTATCCCATGAAGTTTTAGCGACAATTTAAACAATTTATCAAACAAAAAGGTACATTAAATTATTAAAAAAGCCCTTATTTTCTGTCCCACACAATGCAATCCCATTAACTTTTGGAAGCCCTATTTTATAATAATAAAAATATATCCACACGCGTTCCCGCAAGGATCCCCGAAGTGGTAAGCAGAGGTGTATAGTTAAGTGCCAACGTGACAGATGGCGAGTCCATAGCCGTTACTCACGCACGACTATACATACACCTTTAAATTACTTCTCAAACATATGCAGGATTCCTCTCTATGTTTTCCTTTACCGTAAAGCTCGTGTCGTTGAGTTGTAGACAACTACTCGAAATGCTCGGCCAACATAGTGATTGCCGTATTTTATAATTATATAAAACGAATTCACACTCCTATTGTCTTTATTAAGAACTTTCTGTCCAATCTCAAAGCGGTACTGAAATTAATATTTGTGCTTAGATACATAAAATGGGAGATCATAATCATCATAAGGGTCTCTTTTTTGTACTTTTCATACCGAACAAAAATATTGATATTGATTAAGTCGAAATCGAACGAAGGGTGTTCGTTCGCTATTTGTCGGAGATAAAAATAAGTAACAATGTGACGGATGGCAATTCTAACATCATTGTGTCAAACGTGACTATACATAAGCCTTTTAATTTCTTGTCAAATCATATGCTTGATATGTGTTTTCCTTCACTATACTTAAATAATATAACTTTGACGACCGTCTGGTCTAGTGGTTAGAGCTCCTGACTGCGAAACTTGAGGTCGCGGGTTCGAATCCCGCTGAGGGCAGATATTTGTGTGATGAACATGAGTATTTGTACTTTAGCCTTGGATGTCCTGTATTAATGTATATATCTATCTATATAAGTAAATATATCCTTGTCTCGTTACCATAACACAAGCTTTCCTTACTTTGGGACTAGGTCAATTTGTGTGGAATTGTCCCAGGTATTTATATTATATTTTATATTTATTATAACTAGAATTTACCAGGTTACATTTACTCGTAGCTTATTATGTAACTATGCGATCTTCACAACACAAACGTTTCTAGGAGGAAAAATAAAATCTGAAGAAACAACTCAATAATAACGGAAGGCAATTTATGAATGCGATTTTAAAGCTTTCTACAAAATATTGGCAATCACATTTTTTCAAACAAAATATATTTGGTACGTGACAAGAATTTTGTAAAACATCTAATTATACAAAATCTTATTGATGTATTTACTCAAGGGACAGCCGAGGAATATTAAAACATTGTCAGAACATTTCGTTTTCGCTACAAACTTATTTTTGGTGGCGCAATTTGTAATATCAATTTTCAGCCTCGCACACCCAACACATCTCACGATCTCATAGGTATTTTCATAAAGTACATGGTCTTAAATCAGGAATGTTATCACGGGGGTGATAGTCTTTTTTTCATGAGCGTATTCTATTAAGGAAGCGTAAATTACTTCTTCGTATTGTTTGCCGTTATTATATTGAAAAGAAAAGTATTAAAAGTTTCTTGGCGTATTCGCCGTAGACGTCGAAAACGGCCTTGTAAATCAGGCGGTTGAATCTCCCGACTGGATACAAATAAAATAGATTATACTTACGTTAACAATCAGCAATAAAACTGTTGCAGAATAACGAGGTACTAACTATTACGTGTTTGAAACTAAATTATATTACGAATAAAAGGGGGCTTCTGAGAATCTAAGTAACTGGGTTTTTCTTGTCATTCCCAGATAAGTTATTAATTTTTATTGTGAAGCTTGTAGAGGGTTCATCAAAAGGTATTGTTGACTTAAGATTCTACGAAAGAAAGGTTAGTATTTGTTCCAATTAAAAGACATTTCAAATAATTATAAATAATTGTATGGCCAGTAACCCACAAATACTTCTGGTATTGCAAATGTCATTACATAGGGGTAACAGCTTTCTATCAATGAAAATAATAGTAAAAATTAAGTGCCGTGAGGGCCGTGAATGCTGGCGTGATATATGTACAAAAATACATGTACGTAAAAAATAAAAACAATTTTATTTCGAAACCGAACATGTCTCCAAAATCTATTGCTCTATTTGACTTTGGAAATAAGGTTTTATATCTATACTTATTGTATATTCATACTTTTTATATGGCTTGTTTGCATGCTTGTAAGTAAAAATTTTTCCATTCATCGTTAAAAAGTACCTTCCGAAGATTTTCTCCTCGATAATCATTAAAAATCACACATTATACCTAGTCACTTCAAAAATGCCTATCGCTGTTAATACGCAGCCATCGTTATCCAATAGTTCAAACATTTATTTTCTATAGCTCTCCGTACTTGTTGTACTCTGTGCTTTATTCAATACTTCACTTTTATCTACGAGTTAATGACATGCCCATATCAATGTAGTTATAGGTTTTAAAGCAATCTAAAAGCCTTTTTCTAGTTCCACCCTTTGCTACCACATAGTACACGCTAAAAAGGTTTGTGAGCAATCTAATTAGAATTTTCAGAGTGAGAGTGTGATTTTAGTATTGCAATATTTAATACTAAAGACGCGCCCCCACGGGTACCTATATACTTTGGTTTTTGTATATTTCAATGGGATTAGGTGGGATTTATTTTGTAAGGCTTGGTGGTAAGATGGCCTGATTTTTTAGATTTTTATTAATTTTATTATTATTTATTTAAGGCAATTTTTAAATGTACTAACAAAAGAAAGGACATTGTATCCCACCGATAAATAAAGGGCCGTCAAAATAAACCCGAACAGTCTACTCAATGTCCTCCGCATACCTTCAACGATAATAGCAATAACCCATAAATTTCCCATCTTTTGTTATTTAACGGTTTCTTCCTAAAGATAACTTATTTTGGGTTTATGTAGGTAGTCGCATGTTATATAGATTTTTTTATATCTGCCTCAAAAAGGAATATTTCCTTTGTATAACATGTAGGTATTCCATAAACAATCCAGAGAAAAAGCTACCATAGAAATATAATTTCCCACGGGTGAAATAGAGGATAACAGCCAGTTTAGAACAAATAAAAATACCATAGCACAACGCCTCACAAATTTACCTACCCTCACACTAAGAGCTTGTACTGAAGAACTACAATAACGTGAATATATGCTATACAGCTCTGTATATGTACTTCAAGCGGAAACAGCAAAGGAAGTCCTTTGTTATGAGGATAACTAATCGCGTAGCATTATTCAGGTCGACAATTCAAATTTAAACTATTGTGACTTCATATTTATTGAATAAACAAATTCTAGAAATACTGTTAACCTACTTGTTGCAAGAAAAGTTCAGGTTTAATATAATTTCTTTTTATAATTCTTTTCCTAACATTTGAAATGCGGACCACACATTTTTACTGCGGGTGGGATCTGAACCTGCAAACTCGGACATAAATAAGACAGCATATTGCTCACCCATTAAATGGACCTTAATGACATTAACGTTGTAGAATGTATATCTTATCAAGAAAAGAGGGTGTTGTTACACAGATTCCAATAACACAACACAATCCTTATTTCTGTTAACAATACAGTTGCTGCACTGCGACCATTAGTACCAATAACTTACATTTAAATGCAGTGCTCGTGCGACTAAGCTCAGTAACATAAAGCCTTTGGAGCAATGTGGAAATCTCCCTCGGAGGCATTTAGCAACGACCTAAGATGAATTCGATGTCCCTATTTATTGAGGTAAATGTACCATTTTATAGGCAACCAACAAAAGAGCTACGTGTTTCAGAGCTATTTTATCTTAAATAATCAGTTAGATAAAAGTTACCTAAAGAGGGCAGGAAATTGGTAAACATAAGAGCTCTCGATAAAAGTCGTATTAAATCAAGTATTCAGGTGACGAAATCCGAACATTATCCAGAGCAATATATATTTGAGTCCTTTGTGTCACTTCATTACACACAAAGAGGGTCCGAAACGTCGTTTCGGAAAAGTTTAATGAACCAATTCAGTCATATATCCTTCGCGAAGTGTTTATTGCGAATACCTCATAAAAACGTTCACAGAGCAATGCGTTTATATCTTCATGCCTGGCCTCAAGGATCCTTCAAGGAGTAGGCAAAGGAATACCCACTTTTCGCCGAAGATATTTTATAGTACCCACGTGACAGATGACTATACATATATGTACGTCTTTGAATTCCTTATCAAACGTATGCAAATTATACTTTTACTCTCGATGCTTTCCTACATCGTAAAGCTCGAGCTTTGTGGTACGGCGTGAAGATATAAATAATTTTAGTAATATTTATTCATGCGAAAGTTCGTGCTTCCTTCGCGCAAAAACGGATGGAACTAAGTTTTAATAAAGTTGGCAGATTAGGAGTATATTGGAACACATTGAATATACTATATTATTTCGGAAAAAAACCTCGCAAGGAACCGAACCCAATTGGCTATTCTCAGAAATATTTTTAATCTGAGATAACCATAAGCGAAGCCGTAGTTTAACTGGGAAACACGTAGGTTAAGTGTTTCCCAGAAGCTACTGATTATTCAAAGAGGACAACTGAGTCAATAACATCAACTTTTTCGTATGAGATACCTACATATAATATTCAATATATGTTCTAATGCCGAGAACCTGCTGTATTCTCTGAGCAGCACACAAAGCAGGCTTGGGAACAATAAGTTAACTGGTTACCTAATATTAGTTTATTATTAAACATATTACCTATATGAAAGTTACCAAGGAAAGTTATAACAAAACTTTTGGATCGCGTAACAAATATTATATGGCGGGGATGTTAGCTTTGTGAGTTATTACGGGCTATGCAATGTACAGGGGAAAGCTCAAAAACAAGTAAATCACCAGTGTTACATATACATAGATATGATTTATTTACGATTCCGTGTCTGAAACCGGAGACGGTCTCGTAGAGACTAAAATGTCACCCACGATGAAAATTACCTAGAATTACACAAAAATAGGTCTACTCCGTCGCAAAAAAGGTATTGTTACCTCTCTGACACCCTACTCCCTACAAGGACCCTGTGGGAACGCCTGAAGATAATAAATATAATATATCTTCACCCCGTCCCACAATGGCTGCCGAGGGGGTAGGCAGAGGTGCGTAGGTAGTACTCACATACCTAATTTCTCCGAAGGTATATTTTTGGTGCCTTAACTTTGGTAACGTTCCCATCCTTATTTGATCGAACAATTAAGAATGGGAACGTTAGGAGCTCAAGCTGTAGGACGAGAATGTATGAAACTATAGATGAATGTGGAGGAAGAGAAAAAGGTCTGTAAGAGTAAAGAGAATTGTTATTCTGCTTCCTTTGCCCACCCAGTGAGGGACGTAATGTTATTTCACTGTGACATTTCTGTCACAACAGGTACAAGGATATTTCCTGGAAAGGAATGTTACCAAAGAAATTTAATTGTACACGTATAATTGAACTAGAAGTACAAAAGTCGAGAGAGCATATCATAATTACTATTTCTGGCATGTTCCAATTAAATGCTATTAATACTCAGTTTTGTATATTGATTCTTTCTTTCTTATAGTTGCTAAAGTAGTGATTATTTTCTAATTATTTTGATATGTATACGGATTTTTCCTTTGGGACCAATAATAATGAATACAGTAAATCGAGGGAGAACCGTACTGGAGCAGTCTACGCTCTCTGCCTACCACGTATGGGACTCGGCGTGATATGTATGTACAATGATACCAAAAGTAATCGATTTTGGCCAGTGATATCAAGTTAAAGATCTACAAACTTCCAGAATACGTTATTGAAGGGAAAAAATCAACATTTCTCGCGTACTTTACCCTACTCACCTGTGTATTACCATATGACATCCTCATTTACCCTTTGGCGCAAAAAACGAAAAGTTCACACAATCTTTTCAATGCAATGAGTGTATATTTACATATTTATATTATAGTATTAAACGTCACACCCGGCATGTACGATATATGCTAATGCAATTTCAGGGAACCGCTATTTCCGCGGTGTCCAATTTGGGCCTATAGTTCGATGTAGAATTCATGGACTGACAACTGCGTTATATGCAATTTGTAAATAAGGTTTAAAATCATACAATGTATTTTAGCTAGCAAGCTGTGCACCGCGACTTTACCCATGTATTATGTATTTATATACTACTTGTATCACATTTTGCTATTGCTGTGCCTCAGTGTGATTAGGATTGAATCAAAAGATCAATATATTATTTACTTAATGATAATTTGTATTGCTATTACGACTTTTTATTAGTCTTGCAGCTGCTTTTTGGTATTTATTTATCTGGCGGTATACCATATTGTGCCACTAACACCATCAATTAAATCAAATTTGCGCAGGTGAAACTTACCTTACCTTACCTTACTTAACTTACGTATTACCTAAATAATTGATTGTAGCTGTTTAAAATACAAATGAGTTATTTAAATGTAAGTAGGTACACTCTATCAGGAATTTTTAGCTAGAATTATTCCCAAGAATTCTTTTCAGGTACATGGAAGAAATGTCAATAGGTAATGTTAAAATTCGCAATAACCGGTAGTCTATGTCGGAAGATGAACATACACGACTATCTTACACCAATAGCTTAAGTTCTTGAGCCATGGTTATGCGCTCGTCGTTATTGCGAATTAGCAACGTTTGGACAGACCGCAAGCTGACCTTCAAAGTTAAGCTTTGTTGTTGGCCATAAGGAGCGTATATCACGAAGTTTGTGCATATTTGTTGGTAAAATCCTTATATATTATCCCAAAACAGACTGAGATTCTCAAGAAGTATTAGATAAGACGCTAAGTACTAATACTTAGAGTAGGCCGACGTGGAGCTTAGAATCTTGAGTACTGTGTGGAGGCAGGCGTGTTAGTGATTTGTCTTATAGAAAGGATATTTGAAAAAAGATCTACAATACGAAACTGTCTAAAAGATAGGACAGGTGAAGATTAGGAATAGTACGCGAAACAGGCGAACATATATAAAGAGTCTGATGAATGTAGATGGAGAGAAGGAGGTCCATAAGAATGTAGAGCTCTAAGTCTGTAGAACTGACGCTCTTATCACTTTGCCTATCCCGTGAGAGAATCGGCGTGATTATATGATGATGATGAAGAATGCATGTTCCGTTGGTTTAGACATAGAAACGATGATTTAGGACAGGTTGGCGAAACAGGTTTAGGGGTAATGCGAAACTGTTTGGAACGAGATACATATGGACTACTACCAACTACTTAAATCAAATCAATCTCAATGTAATACAGGTTGCATCCGGACCCACGCTTATTTAGGATCGCGCTACGATGTATTGATAAAGGACGTAATACAATAGATCAATTTGGTCAGTTAAATAGTCATTGTCGAACTAACAGTGTCATAAATCCCTGCTTCACTAAACATCTACCCAATTACAAAATATCTCGGCAATATTAAAAATGTGCGCCGTAACGATATTAGATCGAATCCACAATGAAGAAATTCGCTAATCAACTGGCGTGAGCGAGTGTGCCATTGTGAAGATGAAGAAAGTCAGGCAGGCTCAAAAGAACTTCCTTAAGTTCGTAACAGACCTGCCCTATGTCCGGCGATCTTGGGTGTTATTGAACTTCTGCCTAGTCTTTGTGGAATGTGTGAAGATGTAGTAATAAAATTATTAAGGATTTTTTCTTGCTACCGAAGTATCATTATCCCGTGGATTCTTCGAATGCCAACTATATAATATTACAAATAAACTACCTACCTATAAATATAATAAATGTCCCAAATTCGTGTGACAATTGAATGCTGCGCTGATGCTTATTTGCTTACCTTATATACACAAATTTATCTGTGGACACTGTGGTTTATGTACTAGCCTAACTTGAATATATGTTTTTGTTTTTTTTGCGATACTGTTTGTGTTTTTACAAACGAAAAATAACAAAATATTACGTCAATCTTCAAATAGCAAGCCCCTTCCCGCAAGATTTGCCCCGTCAATAAAGCTTGTGACGCTTCGTTTCACAGAGCCGGTTCGTTCCTAGTGAAACAGCGAATCGACACAATGTTAATATAGTATATTTAGTATGTGCGTACATTCTTACTTCTACCTACTCACATGCATACTCAATCACAAACACGAAATTACTCTACATACACATGCAAGCACAAAGGAAATACTAGACTTATTTTATAATGTTTTCTTCAGCTCAATGTGCTTTACAGATAATTGCAGCCTAGAGTAATTTTACGGCATAAACGGTTATTAAGTACTGTACTTAGTACAAGAAAAATCTGGAAGGATAGACAGCTCGTGGCCACAAGGATTCGTTCAAAAGTGATGTATATATATATAATAAAACGTATTACGAGTAACGACTTTAGTATACACATACAATAATAAGTACGTATATATTAAAATGACTATTATGGAAAATATTAAATTTATAGCATTTTTACATATTTCCCAAGCGCTGAAGATTCCATATCGAAATAATAACTTGAATTATAAAACGAGACATTAAAAAGAAAATGTTTTTATCGCACTTTAAGGACTTCATCGGAAAAATCTCATAGGACATCAAGTGCAAAGACTTCTGTACGACGTTTGAGAAAACTATTTTCAGTTCAGCGAGACGGAAAATGCATTATTGTATCGACTTTTGCCATATCGACTTTATTATTTTTTTATGCCCGTATCAACTTTTTAGTTTCGACCTATTTATTTTCTGATCTTGCCGTCACTTGTTCGTATGTTTAGTTGACAACCAATCATACGTCATACGTTTTCAAATTATGAATATTAAGATTTTACCTCATATATATATATATGTACGGGTCCCCGAAGGGGTAGGCAGAGGTGTATAGATAATACCCACACACCCACTTTCCGCCAGAGGTATATTAGGTGCCAACGTGACAGATGGCGAGTCCATCGCCGTTAGTCCAGCACGACTATACATACGCCATTGAATTTCTTCTCAGACATATGCAGGTTTCCTCTCGATGTTTTCCTTCACCGTTAAGCTCGTGGTGTGACTAATCACTGTACTTAAGCTCAGAAAAACTCATTGGGACAGTCGGGATTCGAACTTGCGACCTTTGCGTCGCAGGCAACTGCTCGAACCACTCGGCCACCACAGCTCTTTACCTATCCACTTATTTTCCCAAAGATTTAGGCATAGATGTTAATTATAGTTAGTTAGCATTTCATCGATGATCTACAAACATATTGGCTTCGGGCACATCTTGAAATGCGACTTTGATATTGCTCTCAGAAGTACCTATGCCGGCGTTCATTATGCATGATATTTACGATTGCAAGTTTGTCGATTATGACGTATGCATGTTATTTCCTGATGCTTCCCAGCGCCGTAAACTTCTTTATGTGATTAATATTTATACATTCTTAAACTAAATACCTATTTATTTTTACATAAAATACATAGAATTTCCTGAATTGATTACCCATTTCACACCCAAAAATCCGAAACTAGGTACGTTGTTTTTAGTACGCTGTTTAAGCCACCACAATGATTATATTACTTAAAATTAGGTACGTTATTATCTAAACCACATTGTTAAACGTATGAAAGGCAGGAAAAACCTTATGTGTCGCAAAACAATAAAATTAAAGCCAGTAGGTACGTTTTTCTTCAGGTGATAAAAACTGGCAATTCTAGACACCTTTAAAGACGTGAACGAAACCCACATCAATGTCGAGTACATGTTACGATGCTAGTTAACACCTTATAGTTATATTATTATATATCCTTATGTAGTCCGAGTTCACATGATTAGTGATTTTTTTATATAAATGATTATTAGAATCATTTAATATATTATATATATTATGTTTTTAATATCTTATATCTCCTATTTTACGCATGGAGCGCCAGTTCTCTCTAAGCTTGCATACCTTCGCCGGTTTCTAGTACTCTTGATGTTCCCGTCTTTAAGTGTCCGATCGATTTATACTTATTTTATAATTTAACATATCGTACTTGAATTTCTTGTGAGACATACACGGACGTATGTCATGTTTGATTTACAATCTCGCCTGAATGACAGAGCCAGATTCGCTATTGATCACTTTGATACCTACATTTATCTCCGGCTCGAATAATATGTCATTACCCCCTCGTCTACTTCTATGGGGCTCCCGACGGTAAAGTGTGTGGATGGACTCGCCATCACGTTGGCACCTAATATACCTCTGGCGGAAAGTGGGTGTGTGGGTATTACCTATACACCTCTGCCTACCCCTTCGGGGACCCTTGTGGGAAGGCGTGAGGATATATTATTATATTATAATTAGTTTTTTATACATTTTACATATTTTAAAGGTACATTTTGGAGAGGAGAGAGGTGTAATTTTTTTGTAGTTGCCGAAGTACTTCGCAAATAAAAAATACTCCACCCGACCGTTTAGCTTCTCGAAAAATCGGAAAGCCTATAAACCTGAAGTTATGTTGAATACGTTGTTTCGATGCTCTGCTATATAATAATATGAATTAAGAAGCGAAGATAAATGTAACGTGACAGGTACCTAGTAGATATATACTAAAAAGGTTTTAAGCAAAGTATCAAGTGAAAAACTTAATTATACAGAACTTACTTGAAATTAACACTACACACAATGCGACGAGAATCATTGTTAGGACCAAACTTTTATTGAGCGGTCGTCTGTAACATTTGCCGATCGAAAATAAAAATATTTCAAGCCTTTTATTACAAACGGTATATGTTCCGTATCGCAGAGATTGATAAAAATTAGGTGTGCGTACTGCCCGCACGAGATCTCGCGCCAAACTGATGTATGTACAGGGAGCTCTCTCTCCCGTATAGTCCCATGGCTGATTACAGGTATCTCTAGTATACATAGCAAAGGAGTAAGTCGACGAATATCTTGAGTTGTGTGAAATAAATATCTTTATAACCATTATCCGCCACAGATATATTTTAGGTGCCAACGTGACATATGGAGAGTCCATCGCCATTACTCCATAGAAAACACATTGGTAGTCGGTATTCGAGCATGCAATCTTTGTGTTGCAGGCAACTGGTCAAAACACTTTACCACCGCGGCATTTTTTGCTTGAAATGAAATCTTTAGGTATCATAAAGCTATTAACGTGTATTAAGTGTAGTAGTGTATGCAGTAGTAGTATATAGTTAAGGCATGTATATGTTGTTTATAAGTCAAATTAGTCATTAATTGTAATGACAAACGAAATGTAGGTAAAGAAATTAAGGTAGAATTATCATTTTCTTACATTTATTGAGCTAAAATTATATAGTCACAACATGATAAAGGGATTTGCAAATACTTGACTCAATAATTAATATTAAGCGCCTTTTGAACTACAGCATTTTTAATGGCATTTCTGATTTCTATAGATTTTAGGAAAAAAATATCTCTGGATCTACTTACAATTGAGTTTCGGGAGTTCTACTCATGCATTTTGAACCATAGACTCTATCGATTAGAATAATAAAAATGGATGCCCTTTTTTAGGGAAATTTATAATATATAATATTTGATAACTAAAGGAAAACTTATTCTTAAATCTGAGAAGAACTTTTTCTAATAACAAAACGTAAGTTCTGAAAAGAATTTTTAAACGTATACTTTAGAAAGCAATGAATCAAGTTCTGAAATTGTTTTTCTTCAATTTGTTAGTCCAAAAATCCAATTATGTAGCGATCCAACACGTAAGGAGCAGTTTATATGGTTGTTTCTGCGCCCTTCGCCATCGCGCCCACCCACTATTCTCACGCGGCCAGCGGCAGCGACGACGCAATAATTTGACCGGCTTATTGCTTTTGTTTCGCATTATCTTCTGACCAACTCCATCAATTAACATGCTGTAAAAGAAAAGTGAACTTTCTCCATGAAAATATTTTTTTTATTTAGCTATTTGTTTTTCATAAGAGTTTGTGATGTATATATACGTGAAACCTGTATCCAAAGTAGACTCCGATTTATTAGGATTAATTATTGAAAATATATATTTATCAAAATAAAAAGTTCAATAAATACATCTGCGAACATCCAAACTCAAAAATTTTACCTTTTTAGAATATTAGCACACACATTTGTATTATATCCACAAAAAATACAGTGACATGGGAATTTCAGATTAATGGGAAGTCACGTACCTTATGAAGTGATGGACGTTGACATAATTTATTGTTCAAAGAGTGAAGAATTTTTCGACGGGTTTTAGCGTAAACTGTACTCTCTAGGAATATATATAGGTATGTAGATAACTTTTTTACTACACAAAGGTGAGAAATAAGCCTATGGTTTTGGTTGTAAGCGTTTACAGTACACTGGCATGTGTCCGACCTTATAATCTCCGGATGCTAGCAGTATAAAAAATATACTAGTCCCGCTTATGTCTTCACTGACATTCCATCAGAATTTATGGAAGCCGTATTACCAAAAGACTAAAGGTTGCTAGTTACCTACTAAGTACCTCAGAATTGTTATCTCAACACCTTCACCCGTAAAATATCTTTCATGCACAATATATTTTGAATGGCCATATATAGTATTTAATATTTATCGTTTTAACTTTACTAGCAGGCCAGCGACATCAATAATCGCGAGCGCTATTGTTATTCCGCCTTGCACAGGATAGGGACAAATTGCAAAAAGTAATAATAGCTTACCTTCACTAGTTGGACAACCTGAAGAAGTCTTAGCTAACAAATTATGCCTAAATTAACCATAACCATATTCAGATTCCAAATTCAATTTATAATTATCAAATAATTATAAAAAAGATTTCGAATACTTTTTTATAAAATAACTAGTTGTCCCGCCCAGCTTCGCTCGGGTGGAAAAAAGAAGGTGGCGCCACCTATCGGGTCCAATTGTGAATCTAAACCATTCCCAGATCCCCTTGAACACACACAAAAAATTTCATCAAAATCGGTCCAGTCGTTTGAGAGGAGTTCAGTGACATACACACTCACAGAAGAATTATATATATAAAGATTATACAACTTTCAAATCTGAAATGGCAAAAGGCACGTAAAAAATGTTGAATTCATGGTCGTTATTAGATCAAGGGATTTATTCGCACGTGATGACGGTGCGACGCGGTGGCTATAGAGATCGAATGCATTGTGTAAACAGCAAGGGTGGCAAAGGGAAACATTGGCCAGTTCAAAACACGATGAAATATTACGACGCCTCCAAATTGTTTGTCTTCGTAATGAAGACAAACAGGTTGGATGCGTTAAGTTATATAAAGACCTCACCTACCTGAGCATTAAGAATTTCAAGTATGAACAAACCAGAGCTGTTTCCCTCGAATACCGACCTAGGTACCTACTGAGATCGGGTTCGTAATGAAAACAAAAATTCGGAGTAAGTGACGGATGTTTAGTGTGTGTAGGACAAACCGAGTATATTTTCAGTATAAATTCAGTAATTTCAAAGCGTAATTGAATACTGTGATAATAAACTAAGTCAACTCTGTCAGGAAGTTAAAGTGATATGTTAATTATGAATGGCTACATAAATTTATCATAAAGTCTCAGACACGTTTTATTCATACAAAAAGTTCCTAAGCTCTCAAAACCCACGGTATCTCAACAATGTTTAATCTTCTTATAAGATTACAGTACTTTAATGAAAGAAACTTTTAAATTTAGTGAAACAATTATTGGGAATGGATGATTTGTTCATAGTTCCAAATTAAATTTGTTTCTGTTGTTATTAGATTGCCGTAGAGTTGCATCTGTTATGTAGATTAACCACAGTACCTACTGTTTTGCAAATTTCATAATGGACAAAAACATCGAACAAAGGATTTGTCTTAAATTTTGCAGTTAGAATTTCGTGTTCGGTGTCACTAACAATGTTACAGAAGGCTGACTGATGTGACTCGACTTTGTTTGTACCACTCATAAAAACATCGCATATCAAGCAGTTTTCACCGTAAAGCTCATATAGTGACTAATCACTGTACTTAAGTTCAGAAATACTCATTGATACTGTTGGGATTCGATTTTATAGATTTTTGATGTGGGCGAAAGTTTGTAGATTATACCTAAGTGAAAAAGAAATAATAATAAAGAAATGCGTTAAAGGAGATTTATGAAGGTGAATAAATATGAGTTTAGAAATTCAACAAGTGTAAAACCGAGTAAATTTAAACTGGAACACGATTAATGAGAGTCGTGAAACTTGTAAGTGAATTACCTTCCACCCTTAATGTACCTATAGAGAATGCCGAAAACGTGATATTTATACCCTTCGCCTTCCCACAAGGGTTCCCAAGGGTTGTCAGAGGTGTATAGGTAGTACCTATGCATCCACATTCCACCAAAGATATATTTTAGGTGCCAACGTGACAGATGGCGAATCCATTGCTGTAAATTAATCACTACTTATTATACATACGCCTTTGAATTTCTTCTCAGAGGTATGCAGATTTCCTCTCAATGTTTTTTTTCACCGTAATGCTCAAAGTGTGTTTTTCAAAGTTGTGTTTCAAAAATTATTTACGATATAAATTTAAGTATCCTTTGTGTCAATGGTACCTACTACCTACAAGGTTTATGTTAAAAACGAATAGGCTATTATTGTAAGCCTATGGATGTTTAATAATTTCTGCCTACCCCTTCTGAGACCCTTGTGAGAAGACGTGAGTATATATAAATATATATAATCATTTTCAATAATGTTAATTTGGGTTCAATACGATCCAGATAGTACAGAAGTAATATGTAATATACATATACACTCCACGTATATTCGTTAAAAAAAACCGTCGTACAAATCTTTGTTCGTGTTTACATTATTTAAAATACATGAATAAGTAATTTACAATAAAGCACTATCAATTTTAATTTGAACAGTTAATAAAAAATAATGAAAAAATATATACTGCCAATGTAGATCTACATTGGCAGTATATATTTTTCTTTTGAAGTGTGTCCCAATTAAACAGTGGCAAGCTAGTAAGAAAAGCAAATGCAGATACATAACAACCTACACATAATTTATATAGTTTTCCCTATCCTATCTCTGCGCTAAATGTGCGCCTGTCTCATTGGTTTTTTATGAACTTCCGATAAACCGTTGCTCTTATTACATGTCTGCCTCCCCAATCGGGGAGGTTGGCATGTTGCGATGCAACTATAGTTGCATTTAACAAAGTTTACAAAATGTAAGATAGCATATACCTTAGCCGCCTTATCTCACTTACGATGTTGGGCTCCTTAAATGAAAATTTAGAAGTATATAAAGTGTATACGGCTTCATGGATTTCTTTGTTGACAATGGATTCCCCGCTTTTGTTCAACAACAACACAAAAAGCTTACACAAGTTTGAGTAAGCAGAAACAAAATAATTAACAAAGTTGTCTTTTACCATTTTGTTTCATAACACATAGCTGTATTTACTTATTTGTGAGATTAACATAAAGTGAGTATTCTTTTTTATTTAATTTCTCTTTAACACACGGGCGTTGAAGGGGTTGATAAGGGATGAAAGTACTCATAATAAAAACTCTTAATTTTCAGTGGATGCAGTGGTGTTTTAACTTTAGTGCACTAACATTCATTACATACATATCATTACGCCGTGTCCCTCGCGGGGTAGGCAGAGAGTTTTCTCTAAACTTGCAGACATCTTTCGCTTCTTAAACACTCATCAGTATCTCCATGTACGGTCGCCGATTTCCAGTACTCTTGACGTTCTCATCCCTAAGTGTCCAACCGATTTGATCTAGTTAGTTGGAATCTGTTTCGTCAACATTAATTTCACAGTAACATGAAATGATTTATTTAAAAGAAGAATCCCTGGAATAATAAAATTTACACGCATTAAGCCGTGGAGCACTTTTAGTTTAACATACCATCGTGATGTAAAAAAGTTATTCATTCGTGGGCTGTGGGGATTTACAAAAAATCTATATCAATAAGAGCCGTGGTAGCCGAGTGGTTTTTAGTGATACGACATATTAATATGTTTTTACGAATGTAGGTACAGTAATTAACTGCACAACGAGCTTAACTGTGAATGAAAACATCGAAATATATATCCGGCGAAAAGTGGACATGTACTAAAATATATATATATATGAAAACTATCCAACAGTATCCTATAGCTTTAAACTGTCCTATTAGTACATTACCCGAACACGCGTGGGGCTTAATAGATCAATATAATCACTTGTATGTATTCCGATATTGCCCTAAGGGATACGACCCGCTAACTATGTCTCTAATAAATTTATATAACTTGCAATGTGGGACTGCTAAGTTTTCGAAACCGACGAACATGTTTAATGATACTGATGAATATCATATCATATATGTGATGGTTAGGCGAAAGAGGTCTGTGAATCTAGAGAGTACTGATACTCTACTTTTTCTGGTTATCCCGTGAGAGACTGCGTGATGATATGTTTTCAAAAACTGTGATGTGATAAAATAGGCCCATCCCATGTGGAGCTGTTTTATTAGAATCGATGTTTATTACAACCAAATATAATATTGTTATATATCTAAAATTAATACTGAAGTCTAATGCTTGATATGTTGAATCGACTGGTATTTTTAGAAATTTACTTGAACATTTTAATTTAATTTTTCTGAATCATACCTATACCAAAATTTTACTCCAAAGTGAAACTTTAAGTGAACCCACGATCGCTTGCACAATTGCACGAACATCCGTTATGTTTGCTTTGGGCAATCGTATTTCAGACAAATATAATCACAGCGGCGATAGATTCTAACTATTGGTCAAACATTAATCATGAAGCTCTTCTGCTGAATCAAAATATGTAACATAGGTAAATGTATATGAACGTAAGATCAAACTAAAAATGTTTACTCATTATGCTGACCAATAGCTCAATCTTCAAAGCCCTTCCCAGCTCCTTTTTTCGAGACTAGTTTCTACTGGCTACTTGGTCCGCATGGGAGTAAATAAAAACACAAGAATCACCGTATATCCACATAGTAGGTATTCACGTGGATAGGCATTACAAAATAAAATTAATAAACTGAAAGAAGACTCTTTTCTTTCTTTTTCTTCTGATTCTTATAATATATTTATACTATACGCGCTCTTTGCATGGGCATTCGTTCGTGCCCTCGCGACAGACGAGGTTGTTTTTTATATTTATTTTATAAATGAATATTAAACGGAAAATTTATTTATTTAAATATTTCATTTGACTTGTGTTGCTGCTATGGTATTGTGTTAAAAAAACAAATCTAAGTGCCCAACGCGCCATAAGTTCAAGTTTTCACTTCTGCCTGCACTCCCGGAGTGCAACCCGTAATTTTTATTAATGCTGCTCTCGACTCTCGATCCCGCAGCTGGATACCACGTAGATTAATATTAGTTCTCATCTCTCATAAGACTAACATACGTGACACAATTCTGATGGTGAGCCTAATGGCTAAGCGTTTTAAGTAATGAAGATTACTTACACGAAATAAAAACAAGATTGCGGGGTCAGACCCGTTTTCCTAAATACTTTGTTGGACATTGGTAAAAGTGCTTTACTATAAAATATACCTTTTCAGTAAAAGAAACAAAAAGTGGTGCCTGAAAGACGTCGACTAACTCAACAACTGTCACGTTGCTGCCTCAATATATCAGACATAAGATATTTATATCTATATACGTTATACCCTTTCTCTACAAAACTGGGTGGCTGAGTTTTTGGAACAAAGTCGTACCCAAATTAGCTTAATTCTGCATACATTTAATTCGAACACACACGCACGAAGTATGAATAAAACATTTCCGAATGAGTTCGTAGAATCTCAATTATACCCTTGAGTACCATCATAAGTACATCCCTGTAATGAATTAGGGATTAGAACTCGGTTAGCCGCAGTTCCTGTGACAAACAGCGAAAGTAATCGAGGACACAAAGCTAATCGACTTATGAAATGAGATTTGCCTCCCATGAAAATGGATGGAAGCCCATAAGCCCACTTAATAAGTTTCTGTTAATAGATAGCCATCCTCTGCTTCTTTTACTCACTATGTCGTGGCACCTAATAGGTATTATGCGGTAATTGTAGGCTGATTTTGTCTATAGTAGGCAAATATCCTGGTAGTGTGCCATTCAAGTTATATTTTTTTTTTACATACATTCATATCAGCCGATTCAGGCCGTTAGGCAGACAGAGTAGAGCGCCAGTTATCGCTAGACTTACAGACTCTTTCGCTTCGTCCACTTCGATAGTCAACCTGGCGTTAAGCGGGCCCCGGATCCCCAGGGTTTTGCACCGGCGCCCTATACACTAGGCCCATGCCCCCAGTACACTTTCGAGGAAGCCAGAGTCGAGCCACCTCCTTACCTCTAACAACATCCAAAGCATATCATAGCCTAGTTCTTGAACACAGGATATGAGTGAGTTCCTGGACCAGCTAACCTGGTAGTATCAGCAAAGAAATGTGAGCTACGGACAGAAATTACCAAAGATATAAAGTAGTTAATAATGTTATACAATCACATTTCTCACACATATACTGGTAAGCAAGATTGTATTTAGCAATATATCATAACTTTATAAAGTCTCACGATAAATTTGATGTTCTTTTCTTTAAACGCTAAGACGCATCCTTTCTCCTTTAGTTACTTTCTGTAATGGCGCCAGGGACGAGTTAGTTTTTGTTCAAAGCCGTTGGTAGCTCTGACCCAGCGCGCTTGGCTCATAGCCAGCCTGCTTGATTTACTGGCCTGCCCCTATTGTTCACTCAACATTTATGTAAATTACTGACTATTAACACGTTTATTGATCTGGTGTTCTAGTGATTCGATAAATATAAGAAATATGTGTGATGGCACACGGCGGATGGCGCACCAAGAATTCGAATTTGGAGCTGTCCGACCGGGCAGGACCTCCACCTTATAGAAGTCCGTAGGCAAATAACACATTTTTTTATATTGTGTTCCTACGCGATGAATAAGGTTTCCAGTAAGGTGTCCAGTTTCAATAGAGTGGCAACGCGCAAGTGATACTTCGGTATTGTAAGCGTAAATAGGCTGCGGTAACCGATTTCCATCGGGTGGGCCGTAAGCTTGTTTGCCACTCTTGTTGCCAAAAATAAAAAAAAATAAAACACACAATGATTTTAATTTGCCGCCGCGGCAGTTGTTTCTATATATTTCCTTCGTCAGAATATAAAGAAAAAAAAACCTACCGAAATATACCTTACTGGGTAGGCAGATGGAGTGCTGTAAAGCGTATTTTTTTTAATTAAATTTATTGGCATTTTTACATAGATATTTTCTTTATTCTAAGGGGCTTTATGCTATTTTGTTTTATGTATGCAAGGCTCCAATGCGGCAGAAAAGTCACTCAATTGAACATACGTATTTCTCGCAGACTTATTTTCATGGAAACTGTTTCTACTGTCAAAGGATTTTTATGAAATCATTATCTACGCTACAGAGATATATATGAATGCAATATATATACCTGCGAGATAGGGTTTCATTTTCTATAAAATCTCTTTGTTTCATTCACGACCTTCAGTTCAGTCTAAGTATGATTACCAAGCTTCAAGCTTGTTATAAATAAATTTACAATTGTTATTTTGCACAAGTAGAAAGTAAATTAAATAGAAGTCGCAAAATCCTTACGGCACATAAATCTCTTAAATACTTTAAGACCGGTTCGATTTCATTAAGTTAAATTACGAAATATTTAATCGACTTAATGGAGAATCTCATTAGATGAGGTTTGTGAGTAGCCCTTGCTAATTTAAGTTATGAACTTAATAAGAAATTAAGAAACTTAAAAAACCAAAAGAAAGAAAGACGGTGACAGACTCTCCAGGAACGTTGATCATGATAAGATTTGTAGGTAGGTATTAGAGTAGAAAATACGTCTAATCCGCAAAACCAGTCCTATATACTCACATAGTTTTAAATAATTAGCTTTTCTTGGCTCTGCGTAAATAAATAATTACTTATAGGTATTATTAAGTCTCTTTTCTTTCCGTTGCCTGAGCTCCGGGAACTTTTGCAATTTTTTTAATCAATGGTGAAATCAAGGAAGACGCTTAATCAAATTCTACCTAAGAATCCGTTAGCTTGTTGGCCACCCTTGTAATATAAATAAAAAGCTTAAATCTAGTACTTTCCTCAAAAGGTAATATTTTACCGCTGAAGCGGAATAGAGTAATAGCACATAAAAGCAGTAGCCATCACTTTAAAAGGGGTGTTTCTGTCGTTGTGATCCGTGACTACGCGCGCGTGTGGAACGGATACATTCTATTCGGGACTGATCCTATTGATCTATGTTAATAAAACAGTACTGTGCTCCTATGCTTCGTAAAGCCACGCAAATTTCATTGCGATTGTTTGAACGGTAAATAAGTTGATTTACATCTAGACAGTAGTTTTTATTTATATTTATCAGTATATGGCAATGCTGATTCACAAATATTTGTTAGACCTCCTTTCATGGGAAACTTAAAATAGTTTGCTCCAAACCTTAAAAGTGATAAAAATACAGTCCGTCAGCCGGAATACAAGAAACATTAGCTTCGACCTATTCCAGTGTAGTGTATTTATTGCACTGCAACAGACCTAATTGCGTTCTGAAAATATTAGTTGTTGAATATAGTCCCAAAATCATAATAAAAGTTAATACTTATTGCCTGGATTGCAATAATACAATTGGTTGAAATCCAAATAATTCAAGGAATTAATCAAATTAGATATATTTTTAGAGATAACATGCAAAATGTATCATCCAAGCTTTCCGTAAACATTAAAGATGTTCTTTGTTTGAAAGTCGTACGTCAGCATAAGTTAATACCAACTATGCAGCCAGATGTGTCTCTCTTGATAAGGGTTGAATCCAATGAATATTCAGAGTTTTGTCAGTCGAAGTCAAAAAGTTTTCGATAAAGCGCGATACATCAACGCCAAACTGAATTTTAGAAAATCGATTGCTACCAAAGTACTATGAATCCATGATTATAATCTTTTATACTAATATTATAAAGAGGAAAGATTTTTATGTAAGTATGTTTGTATTGAATAGGCTCCGAAACTACTGGACCGATTTGAAAAATTATTCCACCATTGGAAAGCGACATTCACCTTGAGTGACATAGGTTATATTCTATTTTATAAAAAAAAATCAAGTCTACCCGTGCGGAGCCGGGACGACCGCGGAAATAATTATGATGCATAGCAGATGCGGATTCCATGTTAATACCTCCGTTAAATGTTTACGTACGCCCAATGTACATTTAATAAGTTTCAAAAAAAGGTTTATATTTCTAAAAGAGACTCACAACAACTCGTTACATGTAGGAACCAGTGTTATTGGAGACTTACTGTGCCCCGCGAGTTCACCCACGTATAATTTGATTTCATAAGTCAATCTTATTCTTGTTTTTATGGAATAATACGTATCTTTGTGTTATTCCAGCTAATAATCTATCTTTATACTAAATTTCCTCCAATACTTTCAGTTGCTTTTGCGTTGAAGAGAAACTAACATACTTAGAAAGAAAACGCATTTTTCATGTACGCACGTGCGCATGAAAATTTTTACTAAGATTAATCAGTTCTTTAATCTGAAATGCATGCAATGACGATATTATAAGTCAAATTATGATATCTTAATATGTATAAATAGCACGTCACGTTGTTTGTCCGCGATGGACTCCTAAACTACTAAACCGATTTTAATCAAATTTGCACACCATGTGCAGTTTGATCCAATTTGAAATATTTATTTATTTATTTATTTAATAGTTTGCAACAGCTTACAATTTTTATAAACTGACAATATACCCTGATGGGCGTAGCAACACAATAATTTTCTTATTCCTTAAATTAATACATACTTCAAATAATTAAATTTACTTAAAATTATGATGACATTTATACCATTAAAATTTAAAATGTTTTGAGATCAGGGCTAGTTAGAATTTAATGTTATAATGTAATCCCTATAACTAAAGACAACAACTATATGTTTAATTGTTTATTGTTTAAATTTATCATCTAAATATTCTTACATACATACATACATATAATCACGCCCCTTTCCCGTAGGGGTAGGCAGAGACCACTTCTTTCCACTTGCTACGATTCTTACATACTTCTTTCGCTTCGTCCACTTTCATTATTCTCTTCATACATGCTCTTCGGCTTAGGGTACTCTTGACCTGACCTTTTTTCAAGACGTCCCTAATTTGGTCTAGAAACGTCCGTCTAGGTCTACCCCTTCCAACACTTTCATTCACACTCGCCTTATACACTTTTTTCGTCAATCGTTCTTCATTCATTCTCTCGACATGGCCAAACCATCTCAGCATACCTTTCTCAATTTTTGTCACTACATCTTCTTTCAGACCACATAGTTTCCTTATCTCACTATTTCTTATCCTGTCACTCAGTTTAACTCCTATCATACTTCTTAACGCTCTCATCTCAACTGCATTTATTCGGCTTTCATGCTTCTTCTGCCATACCCAACTTTCACTTCCGTACATGAGTGTCGGAACCAACACTCCCCCATGCACAGCCAAACGAGCCTTGAAAGACACATTCCGACTGCCCATGAAGGAGTGCAAAGCTCCATTCACCATGTTTCCTGCATTCACTCTTCTTTCAATATCACTCTCACACTTTCCATCTCTTGTAAACTTTGATCCCAGATACACAAACTCATTCACCTGTTCAATTTGTTCATCTCCAATCACGATATTGCACTCTGACACTGCCTCATCTCTTTCAAACACCAATACCTTCGTCTTCTTTACATTCATCTTCATTCCCTTTCTAATAAAAGCTCCACTCATAGCAGTTACCATCTCCTGCAACTCCTCGGCCGTAGACGCAAGTAATACTTGGTCATCAGCATACAGAAAACACTTGACGAGTAACTCATTCATTCTCAACCCACTTTCATTCTCTTTTAAATCTGTCAAGCAATTGTTCATGAACAGATTAAACAGCCACGGTGACGCTACACATCCCTGTCTAACATCTCTCTCGATATTAAACCATTCAGTGTAGGCCCCGTTTATCCTCACACAAGCACTAGAATCCCATATAGAGATTGCAATGCCCGCACGAGGTTGCTGCTCACACCGTTCACGGACAATGCTGACCACAATTCATTTCTCACCACTCTATCATAGGCCTTTTCAAGATCCACAAACGCGCAATAGACCTTCTTGTTTTTAGCCAAGCTCTTTTCGGCTATGCACCGCAAGGAAAAGACCTGATCCGTACATCCTTTTCATCTGTTTCATTCACAACCCTTTCAATCAACACTTTCGCATACAATTTCCCGACGACGCTGAGAAGGCTTATACCGCGGTAATTTATGCAGTCCTGCCGTGACCCCCTTCCCTTAAACAATGGCACGATTACGGCTTTGCACCAGTCTCCCGGTACTTGCCCACTTCGCCAGCACAAATTGAAAAGGCGGTACAGCTGGCTAGCCACTATGCCCTGTCCGGCCCTCAGCATCTCGACGGTAATCCTGTCATACCCTGCAGCCTTACCTAATCTCATACTTTTCAACGCTTTCACTATTTCATCCATGCTTATCTCACTTTCATCCACATTTATATTCGTTTCCATGGAAGGTGCCGGATGCTGTACCTGCACTTCCTCTCTTTCAAACAAACTTTCAAAATACTCTTTCCATCTCTTTAACACACATTCTTCTCCTTTTATAATGCTCCCATTCTGACTCCTGATTGTACTCAGCTCCGAGGTAGAAGTGTTTCCTCTGGCTGTTTTGATGGATTTCCAGAAAAACTTGATGTTTGACTGATTCTTGTCCTGACGATAAGAATGCAAGAGCGATCCGAAAGGTTTCTCTGGGAATCCCAAGGTGGATTTAGACCAGGAAGAGGATGTATGGATCAAACCTTCTCGCTTCGCGGAATCGCGGAAAAGTTTTTGGATATTAACCAAAGGGTTTTCTGCGCTTTCGTCGACTTAGAGAAGGCATTTGATAGAGTCGTACGAAAGGAACTCTGGGACGTGTTGCCTTGGAGTGAGCAGTTCCCTACTGCATGCCGTGAAATCACTCTATAGTGATAGCGAGGCGTGCGTTAGGGTTAACGGTGAGATGTCACCCTGGTTTGATGTGAAGTCGGGGGTCAAACAAGGGTGTATCATGTCTGCCTGGCTGTTCATTATATATCTAGATAACTGTCTGAGAGCACTAAGAACGAACGGATGTGGAGTGAAAATGGGAAACTTAGTGGTCAACTGCCTACTATACGCCGATGACGCGGTTTTACTGGCGTCATCAGAGGGCGAACTGCAGTCACTAGTTACCATAATGAAAGAAGAATGTGAAAAGAAGGGGCTGCGCCTAAACGCTGGCAAGACTAAGGTTCTGGTATTCGAAAGAGATGAACAAGTGACCGAGTGTGCAATATCGGTAAATGGGCAAATTCTAGAGCAAGTGAATGAATTTGTATATCTTGGAAGCATGTTCACACGAGATGGAAAGTATGAAAAAGATATTGAAAGAAGGATAACTGCCGGAAATAAGGTGAATGGAGCCATGTCGGCGTTGATGGGCAGTAAAAGTCTGAGCAAGAATGCTCGAGTTGCTGTCCACAACGCGATATTGGTACCTACCTTATTGTATGGCAGCGAATCCTGGGTATGTCAGAGGAAGTATGAAAATAGCTTGAATGCAGTCGAGATGCGATCTCTTCGAAAAATGTGCGGCGTAACGATATTAGATCGAATCCGTAATGAAGAGATTCGCAAATCAACTGGCGTGAATGAGGGCGTGATTGTAAAGATGAAGAAAGGCATGTTACGTTGGTTTGGACACATAGAAAGGATGAGTGAAGAAAGATTGACGAAACAGATATACAAAGCAAAAGTGTGTGCAAGAAGAGGCAGAGGAAGGCCAAGTTCCAACTACCTGGATCAAATAGATCGGACTCTCAAGGACGGGAACGTTAAGAGTACTCGAAACCGACGAGCATGTATGAAGAGACTGATGAATGTGGACGAAGCAAAAGAGGTATGTAAGTCTAGAGAGAACTGGCGCTCTATACTCTCTGCCTACCCCGTTAGGGACTTGGCGTGATGATATGTATGTATGTATGTAAATATTCTTGTATAGTGTAGTAGGCTTTTTGTTCAATAAAATTTTTACTAGTTTTATATATTTACTTATAACGTTTTCTTTCTTAATATTATCAGGTAACTTGTTATATATTTTGATAGACATTATTTGAGGACTTGTTGAATGTAAAGTTAATTGTGAGGGAGGTAGTAAGAGATGGTTTTCGCGTCTTAGAGTATATTTCCTTTGAATATTTTCATTTTTAGTAAAAAAGTTAGGGTATTTACGAACGAATTTACATATTTCCAATATATATATATGCATGTCAAGGTTAGTATTTTATACTTTATGAAGATAGGTTTACAGCTTTCAGTGTTATTAATACTGGCTAGAATGCGAATAAGTTTCTTTTGTGAGGTTAATAATGATGGCGCATCTGTACTATTTCCCCATAGTATAATGCCATAGTTAAACCACGAGTAAGCGTATGCGTAGTATAAATTGAGTGCAGTTTGAAAGTTGGTAGATTTTTTTTTTCACGGAGAGCATATACAAATTGAGATATTTTCAATTAAATTTTTTGAATGTGTTGTTTTCATTTGATATGGGTATCTATTATTATACCTAAGAGTGGGAATTCATTAACGTGTTCTAGAAGTACATTTTCGAAGTGAATAGTTAGCTTTAAGGATTGCTTTTGATGTGGATGGAATGTTTTTACTTTAGTTTTATTTTAGTTTTATTTTACTTTAGTTTTATTAAGGTTTATTTCTAGATTATGGTCGTCTAGCCATGCTTTTGTTTTATTAAGAACTAAAGTAAGTTTATCATCTAGGTTATTCGGAATTTTACTAGTCGTTAAAATCGATACATCATCTGCAAACAGAATACACGTATCGTCCATAATTGAAGGTAAGTCGTTTATGTAAATGAGAAAGAGCAAACAGCCGATTACACTTCCTTGTGGTATGGACGCGTCAATATGTTTTCTTTCTGATCGCACATTCTCTATCTGTCTTGTAGCTTCGTTATGGAATTCAATTTCGACATATTGTTCTCTATTACGTAAGTAAGAGGTGAACCATTTATGTGTTATGTCTCTTATACCAATGCCGTATAATTTATTTAACAGTAGGATAGCTTACATCTCAAAATTTGACCCGATAGGTGGCGCTGCGATATTGTTACGGGCAATTTAACTTTTTAACCCAAGCGAAGCTGGGCGGGACAGCTAGTTAGTATATATACCAATTATATGGAAGTTGAGCATGTATAAGAGAGTGATGAATTTGGACGAAGCGAAAGAGGTCCGGAGTCTAGATAGACCTGGCGCTCTATTCTCTCTGCCTACCCTGTTGGGGACTCGGCGTGATGATATGTATGTATGTATATGGAAGTTTCTTGATTTTATAGCAAAAAAGGTGTACACTAACCATTGACTCGACTTCAAGCGATATTAAAATTATCTCACAGTACACAAATACCTATGTGCTGTAAATTTTTGCTTTATGGAACTGAATTTATGTAAATACATCCGAAAAATGTTCTTAATTTCTTTAATATAGAGGGTCTCAAGGCACAGTTGCTAACGGGCGTATCGACCAACGTGCCAGGAAAATAACCTTGGTTATGGTCAATAGGTAAATTTTCGTTTCAGTGCAATTCATTGGACGATATATCAGCCGTAATTATCCCTATACCTTTAAACGAGCAATTCTTGTATATATATAATCTGAATCTCGGAAACGGCTCCAACGATTTTCATGAAATTTGGTAGTGGGGGGATTTCGGGGGCGCTAAATCGATCTAGCTAGGTTTCATTTTTAAAAAAAGTCGTGTTATGCGTGTTTTTAGGCAATGAAAATCTCCTACAATTTCATTGGAATATGAATTTCGCCACTGCTTTACCGATACAGCAACAATAAAGCGTTGCTAAGCAACAAACTTTAAGCCAATGAGTTTTTGGTTTGACGTTATCGTAGACGTATTATATATAAAATCAATTATTTACTTACATGACAAAATGCCTAAAAGAAGAAGAAAAAAAATCGCTTATACACAATCTAAATCCACGCAGCCGCGACGCATCTCAAGAACACCTTCAAGAAAATAGTGATCGACAAGCAAGACTCATTCCAACAAAACCATGAAAATAATCAGCTTTCCGCTCGTCCCACACGTAGTGCTAAAGTCTTGCAAAACTTGACTAACATTATACGAACAGAAAGGTCTTATGATTTAGATGTTTCACGAGGGCTTCTTTGCGGCCGCTGAACATTACGAACAACGGGAATGACATCTACTAGATTTGCAGCAGCGAGCAGCACAACGTATAGCTACTGAACATAACGAACAACGGGAACGACGTCTACAAGATTTGCGGCAGCGAGCAGCACAACATGTAGCTACTGAACATAACGAACAACGGGAACGACGTCTACAAGATTTGCGGCAGCGAGCAGCACAACGTCTAGCTACTGAAAATAACGAACGACGGGAGCGATGTCTACAAGATTTGCAGTAGCGAGCAGCCGACTTGTAGATACTCAACAGTACGAACAACGGGAGTGATGTCTGCAAGATTTGCGGCAGCGAGCAGCACAACGTGTAGCTACTGAAAATAACGGCAACGAGAGCGACGTCTGTAAGATTTGCGGCAGCAAGCAGCACAACGTATAGCTACTGAACATTACGAAAAACGGGAACGACGTCTATAAGATTTTCAGCAGCGAGCAGCACAACGTATAGCTACTGAACATTACGAACAACGGGAACGACATCTACTAGATTTGCGGCAGCGAGCAGCCCAACGTATAGCTACTGAACATTACGAACAACAGGAACGACGTCTACAAGATTTGCGGCAGCGAGCAGCACAACGTATAGCTACTGAACATTACGAACAACGGGAACGACGTCTACAAGATTTGCGGCAGCGAGCAGCACAACGTGTAGCTACTGAAAATAACGGCAACGAGAGCGACGTCTGTAAGATTTGCGGCAGCAAGCAGCACAACGTATAGCTACTGAACATTACGAAAAACGGGAACGACGTCTATAAGATTTTCAGCAGCGAGCAGCACAACGTATAGCTACTGAACATTACGAACAACGGGAACGACATCTACTAGATTTGCGGCAGCGAGCAGCCCAACGTATAGCTACTGAACATTACGAACAACAGGAACGACGTCTACAAGATTTGCGGCAGCGAGCAGCACAACGTATAGCTACTGAACATTACGAACAACGGGAACGACGTCTACAAGATTTGCGGCAGCGAGCAGCACAACGTGTAGCTACTGAAAATAACGGCAACGAGAGCGACGTCTGTAAGATTTGCGGCAGCGAGCAGCCCAACGTATAGCTACTGAACATTACGAACAACAGGAACGACGTCTACAAGATTTGCGGCAGCGAGCAGCACAACGTATAGCTACTGAACATTACGAACAACGGGAACGACGTCTACAAGATTTGCGGCAGCGAGCAGCACAACGTATAGCTACTGAACATTACGAACAACGGGAACGACATCTACTAGATTTGCGGCAGCGAGCAGCCCAACGTATAGCTACTGAACATTACGAACAACAGGAACGACGTCTACAAGATTTGCGGCAGCGAGCAGCACAACGTATAGCTACTGAACATTACGAACAACGGGAACGACGTCTACAAGATTTGCGGCAGCGAGCAGCACAACGTGTAGCTACTGAAAATAACGGCAACGAGAGCGACGTCTGTAAGATTTGCGGCAGCAAGCAGCACAACGTATAGCTACTGAACATTACGAAAAACGGGAACGACGTCTACAAGATTTGCAGCAGCGAGCAGCACAACGTATAGCTACTGAACATTACGAAAAACGGGAACGACGTCTACAAGATTTGCAGCAGCGAGCAGCACAACGTATAGCTACTGAACATTACGAAAAACGGGAACGACGTCTACAAGATTTGCAGCAGCGAGCAGCACAACGTATAGCTACTGAACATTACGAACAACGGGAACGACATCTACTAGATTTGCGGCAGCGGTCAGCCCAACTTACAGCTACTGAACATTACGAACAACAGGAACGACGTCTACAAGATTTGCGGCAGCGAGCAGCACTACGTGTAGCTACTGAATATTACGAACAACAGGAACGACGTCTACAAGATTTGCGGCAGCGAGCAGCACAACGTATAGCTACTGAACATTACGAACAACGGGAACGACGTCTACAAGATTTGCGGCAGCGAGCAGCACAACGTGTAGCTACTGAAAATAACGGCAACGAGAGCGACGTCTGTAAGATTTGCGGCAGCAAGCAGCACAACGTATAGCTACTGAACATTACGAAAAACGGGAACGACGTCTACAAGATTTGCAGCAGCGAGCAGCACAACGTATAGCTACTGAACATTACAAACAATGGGAACGACATCTACTAGATTTGCGGCAGCGAGCAGCCCAACGTGTAGCTACTGAAAATAACGAACAACGAGAGCGACGTCTGAAAGATTTCCGGCAGCGTGCAGCACAACGTATAGCTACTGAACATTACGAATAACGGGAACGACGTCTACAAGATTTGCGGCAGCGAGCAGCACAACGTATAGCTACTGAACATTACGAACAACAGGAACAACGTCTACAAGATTTGCGGCAGCGAGCAGCACTACGTGTAGCTACTGAATATTACGAACAACGGGAGCGATGTCTACAAGATTTCCGGCAGCGAGCAGCATAACGTGTAGGTACTGAACATTACGAACAACGGGAACGACGTCTACAAGATTTGCGGCAGCTAGCAGCACAACGTGTAGCTACTGAAAATGACGAACAACGGGAGCGATGTCTACAAGATTTGTAGCAGCGAGCAGCACAACTTGTAGATACTCAACATTACGAACAACGGGGGTGATGTCTGCAAGATTTGCGGCAGCGAGCAGCACAACGTGTAGCTACTGAACATAACGAACAACGGGAACGACGTCTACAAGATTTGCGGCAGAGAGCAGCACAACGAGTAGCTACTGAAAATAACGGACAACGAGAGCGTCGTTTGTAAGATTTACGGCAGCGTGCAGCACAACGTGTAGCTACTGAAAATGACGAACAACGGGAGCGATGTTTACAAGATTTGCGGCAGCGAGCAGCACAACGTATAGCTACTGAACATTACGAACAACGGGAACGACGTCTACAAGATTTGCGGCAGCGAGCAGCACAACGTATAGCTACTGAACATAACGAACAACGGGAACGACGACGTCTACAAGATTTGCGGCAGCGATCAGCCCAACGTATAGCTACTGAACATTACGAACAACGGAAGCGACGTCTACAAGATTTGTGGCGTATGGCACAACGTGCGTTGATTTTCTCATACATCTTCCATGTACAGACAGCGATCCGTTACACTTTTATTATATGTGATGATTCTTTAAATTGGCATCTTTTTCATTTCTTAACCGATTGACATGAAATAAACACTACATGTTAAGTGAAGTATACCATGATACATAAGTGAACCAAACCACAACTGTAAAAAGTAAGTACCTACCTATTTCAATAAAATATTATACTCGTGATTTTTTATTTACACAACAAGTTCATATTTTTTAATTATTAGGTATGTTGGTAAGATAAGATATATTTCATAAGTATGTAATTCGTACGCAATAATATTTTATACCTATTATATTTACCGAGCTGAGCTCGGTCATCCAGGTACTAAATCATAATATGATAATGGACGAAAATCAACCGCAATGACATAGCCTACACAGCAAATTTGAACTGTATCGAATTTTAACGCATCTAGTATAATGACATATTATTATGCATATTTTGGGGATTGAAGTCCGTGTGTACTCTACTCCCTTTACGAGATCTTCGGCGGTGCTTAATGATCAGCTCGAGAAAGGTACCTCCCGTTAAGAATTTGAGTTGGGACAGTGAGTCTTTCTAAGATTCATAGTTAATAAGCTCTGCATAAGACGACTATGGTGTATGCTGCAGTGAGTTCTCGAACTTAAAACTCCTCAAGAAATTTGATGATTGCAGAAAGATCCACTTATTCATTTATTATTTCATATTTTATTCATACATTCCTTATTATTATTATTATTATTAATCCATTTATTTCAGGCACCACAATAAAAGTACACGTACAAATATAGGCCCATAAATATAATATACCTTAACCTAACATACATACAAACTTTATTACAATATATACCTTAAAGACTAACATACATAATTAATAAAATATATCCTTAGGGTTTTCCGCTCTTGCGCGCATCCCTATAACGCCGGTACACGGTTCCTGCAGGCCAGAAATCGGATTGGAAGAACATGTCACGATGCTTTGCAGGCACCTTGAGGACGTACGATTTGAAATTCGTTTCTCTCGCACTCAAGACGCTGCAAGTGTAACTGCATCGGTGACGGGTCTTTGCACCAAAACTTCCTGTCCTCTCCTTCACAAATCGCAGTATCTCCTCGCCTGACGTTTTAGGATCCAGCCTCGATATATATATTACGTTGGTGGGATCCACAACACGCAGAGTGAACTCCGATGCGACGGTGGCGGTGGCGGTACCTCGACGATTACGCGATGGTCTCGTTCGGCTTTTCTTCTTCACCAGGGTGAAGCCTTCGTCGTCGACCTTTGGTCGTCCCACACCTGTGTGAGGGACTTGGTTAGGTTGCGGATGACGAGACGCTTGCGCATAACTCTTCTTCTCCGGCTGCTGATGCACTGGAGGAGTAGGGAGTGGCGCAATCTGCGCAGGTTGCGTTGTTGATACGCCAGGGGTCAGGGTCGCTGAACCCGGGCGGTCAATTACGGTCTCCCTGCCTGACGGTCCTCCTGACGGTCCTGACGCCTGACGGTCTCTCTGCCTGGTAATGACACGGACTTTGGTCACAGCCGTTTCAGCAAGCACCTTCTTTGCCTTAACTATGTCATCCTCCGAGTAGCTAGAAGTCAGGATTTGAGTCAGACTGATCTGATCCATAACATCCAGCTTGTTCTGTATGAACGCCAGAACCTCGTTTACCAGGATTGTATCCGATCGCTTGTGGGTCGCCATTTTAGAACGTCGCGTATGATCAGCGCGAAAACATTTAGGTCAACATCGACACAACCGCTACGGAGCGACCGCTCTAGTTGACGTTACTGACACGATTCTTATTTACTTATGCCAGTCGTTCCTCAGACCCGAGTGTATACAAGTACTTATCATCGTATCTCGATAAGATATTAAGAATAGCGTGACGTCAAAATTATTGTTCTTATTATACCTACACGCCATTCCAGAATTGCCCCGAAGGGGTAGGCAGAGGTGTGTAGATAGTACCCACAGACTCGCTTTCTGCAGGAGATATATTTTAGGTGCCGAAGGAATATATGGCGAGTCCAACGTCGTTAGTCAAGCACGACTTTACATTCATATGTACGTCTTTCAATTTCTTCTTAAACGTATGGTTTCCTCTCCATGTTTTCCGTTACAGTAAAGCTCGTTATATGACTAAGCATTGTAACTTAAGTTAAAAAACTCATTAGCACAGTTGGAATTCGAACTGTAATGTACACTTAAACACTGAGGTTGATATTACCTATTACACTAATAAATAAATATCGACTCGCAGCAAGCACCCGCGTCTTCCGTCCACGCTGGTCGGGAGTTTCATAATAATAAATAATAATAATATTTATTAGCACAGTTGGTATTCGAACTGTAGTGTACACTTAAACACTGAGGTTGATATTACCTATTACACTAATAAATAAATATCGGCTCGCAGCAAGCGCCTGCGTCTTCCGTCCACGCCGGTCGGGAGTTTCAAGTATTAAATAGTAGTCTTTGATCGGGAGGGCAGTGCCAAGTATTAAATAGTAGTCTTTGGGCAGTGCCCCCTCGCCGCGCAACCCCGCACGTGCGATGCTCGAGACGACAGATTATACACAAGTATATAAAAGTCTATACACTACACGAACATACAATTTTTGTGTTGCAGGCAACTGCTCGAACTGCTGAACCACTCAGCCCATTAAAAAAGGCTATGTGTAAAGGCAGGGATCTCAGATGACTAACACTGATTAGAAAGCGTTTAATCTGTGGGATGAATAAAAATTTATTTATTAAATTGGATATATTTGTTCATTACATATACATCTGTATATTTACATCTATAGTAAATTAGAACTGTTACATAATTAAATTCTTATCTTGCTTTGTGAAAAGCAAGTATCAAAATTCTACCTACCTCATAAAATTTACGTAAAATATTTTGTTTCACACCCGCTAATTGCTAAAAAAGTTTTCAATAAGATATCTAACGACCCGTGTTGAATATGTGATGATGGATGTTGTTTGCGGCACGGCTCTTAGCCTCAAGTGTGCTTTGACCGCATAATTTAATGCTCAATTACCCGACGCAAAATCTGGAACACATATTGCCAAGGTCTAGTCATTGTATATTATTATATGAATTGTGCCACTTATATCGCTTCATATCGTACTAAGATAAAATTCCAAATGGACTAACGCATTCCAATTTGCAAAGCAGCAAATTAAGCTTTGCAATTCCATTTAGTTTCCCTTTCTCAGACCAAACAAAGAAGAATCTTAAATTAAGTTTGCTGACAGTTTATATCCTTTGACTTTAGACCTGCCGCCCATATTTCAAAGAACTATGTGCCTCGGACCTAGAGGCAAGAAACTGGTTTCATTGTTGTACCAGCGACAAGATGGATTTTCTACCTAATAGTTCACCGTAAAAAAATGTTTACTGCAAAGATACTTTTCCTGTGGCTAGGGAGTCTGTCTTTGCAGTAAAAGGGGGCAACGACGTCAGCGAACGTCGTTGCCCCCTTTTACTGCAAAGACAGACTGGAATGCTTTTTCAGCAGGTAATTTCATGTCAATCATAAACATCGGAAAGCTTGAAGGCTAGCAGAAAAGGTTTTGTCGAGTATCCCTGTTGTTTCTTGTAGTAAGGTCATCTGGTGATTGAATCCCATTAACGTTTGCCGGGTTCGATGGATTACCGAATCCGGTTTTCCGGATTGCCATTATATAATAAATAACAATTACTCGTTATGACTAACTGAAGATAATAGTTTGCTGGTAAATTGACAATATGCTGACGCGGTGGCAATAATAACGACGTTATTGTGTGCCTTCAAGACTTCAATATGTAGCTGTCTACAGCGTAAATAGGTTTCTTCTTTCATATTTGAAAAAGTGAAAATATTAACTGATTTGTATATTAAATACATACATATCTACGCTTAGTCTCTTACGGGGTAGACAGAGGGTATTGCGTAAGTTCTCTCTTGATATAAAGACTTCCTTTGCTTCATCCATACATGCAACTGAATTATAAAAAAAATATCTATGGACAATTCCAGACTGGTTATTAAATGCATTAACAAAAAATATATTTATTAATTTTTTTATTAAAATATTTAACCTAAAGAAATCTTTATCCCCTATGTTGCTAACCATTAACTGCTAAAAACCAACAACTACCTCCCTGCATAAAATAGTATCTCTTGGATTTCAAGCGCATATATGCTGCGGTTACCGCTTACCACCAGGCGGACTACATGCTCGTAGCCTTTGATGCAGTAATAGTATAAAATGAAATCAACTCCAAATCATATTCAGGTTTAATATTCGGCGTCTTTTAACTTACATGATATATTCCGTGATCATGAATATTTTCACCATATTCATTCATATTTTGAAAGTGTTCCTGTATATATCGACATGAACCTCGATTGAGGCTAATATTATGACGGTTGTTTCGTTAAGATAGTGTTAACGAAGCGTCTTCTCGACTCACATGGCCGATGTGACTTGCGGAATTTGAGTCAAGAAAATGCAAGCATGCACCCCCCTAAACCTTAGCGTGGCCTACTTTTTGCCACTATTATTATTTTTATTTCTCGACAGATCGGCCCTCTTTAGAACGAGAAAGAAATCGAATTAGACTTTGTTTATTAATGATTAAAGCTAGAGAGAATGTATTTAAGATAAATTTTTATGTAAATATTTTTATTTTTTTTATGATACCAAACTATCGATGTCAAAACAAAACAAAAACGATCTTATGTCACACTAAATCCAGAAGAGTACGAAGAGAGATATGCGTATGACGTTTACAAATCTGTTCTCTTGAATAGTTACGCCATCTCAAATTCTAATATATTTCTATTCAGTATCATAGTGTGCTTACACGCGAAGTGAAGCCAAACCCATATTTTAATATAAGGCAAATGGAATACCTACACTTCTCTTATAACGAATTATTACTGACAGTCTGAATATGAATCCTTATAAGGGTAATTATACGATAAGAAAATATTTTTGCAATGAATTACATTATATTAATGGACTTCATATTTAAACAGCCGTGGTGGCCGAGTGGTTTGAGTAGTGGGCTGCGACAAAAAGGTCACAAGTTCGAATCCCGACTGTACCAATGATTTTTTCTATACTTAAATACAGTGATTAGTCATACCACGAGCTTAACAGTGAAGGAAAACGTCGAGAGGAAACCTGCATACGTCTGAGGAATTTACACGCCATCTGTCACGTTGACGATTTCTCATAGAAGAGTTAATAGCTGCCAGACTTAAATCAGACTAAGCCAGAAGATAAAGATATTGATATATATAGTACACTAGCTGTCCCGCCCAGCTTCGCCCGGGTGAAAATGTAAAATTTCCTGAAACACGATCGCAGCGCCACCTATCGGGTCCAATTGTGATCCTATCATTCAAGTTGGATTAAACTGCACACGGTGTGCAAATTTGATTAAAATCGGTTAAGTAGTTTAGGAGTCCATCGCGGACAAACAACGTGACGTGTTATTTATACATATTAAGATAAACTTGCCCTTAAGAGAAAAGGTACATAATCGAAACAAAAATCAGAATATAAAATTTCAACCTTTCTCCTTGGCCGTATTTTCTATGGACCTAAAAAAGCCTAAAACATCTTATTGTAGAATTACCTATAACTCTCGTCATTATTATTAAATAGATCCTTGGCATGCTTTCAACAAAATATCTGAACTGATTTTACCTTATAATTCAATTATGCGGAGAGGACGTTATTGAATGTAAAGTGTCAAAATGTTTATATTCTGTTAAGTATTACAGGCTCGGATCTGACAGCTGTACTGACAAGATATCTTTTAGCTTTTTTAATTTCGTTTTAGAAGAAATTCAAATACGTAAAGTCATGCTTTCGAACGGCATCGAATGCCATCTGTCACGTTATCGCCAAATTACAAATACGAGTATCGAAGGCTAAAACAGGGTATTGTTACACCTCTGCTTGCTGCTCAGCCATGTAGTCCATATGAAATATACTTCTGCTAGTAAAAAAAGTAAAGTAGATGGTAAAATACCTATACCGGGTCCGGCTCCGATAAGGAACTAAATATATATAAATTAATTACAAAGACTTAATTACGAGACAAATGATACCAGCATAGTTATAACTGCAAAAGAATATAAATATGAAGCATCTGTGTGCTGATTACAATGACTACCGAACAATACACCACATGTACAATGACAATGTACAAAGAATTGTACTGAAAACAAAAGTGTTAATAATAACTTTAATTATTCGGTCGACATAATAACGATAATAGTTTACTGATAGATCTTATCTTACGGTATGGCAGCTTGGCTAAAATATCATAGAAGGAAAGGTGGAGGGAAAGCAAGCCCGACATTAATATTTATGAGTGGGATCAAATAAATCGTGTCTGGCATATGCCAGGGAGGTCAGAGAGATTGCGCTAAACAGAGATGAATCGAAAGACTCAAGAATTGATCTATTGTGAAGAAAATGTCGTTTAAGTTGAATATATTTATAACTAAAGTTGAATATACTAATAAACTGAAGCCGTTAGTCAGAGTACCAATAAGCGCCAACATCGATATTACCAGCGCGACAAAATACCTGCAAATAGGATTTGCAACGACCCACAGAGACCGCACTTGCATTCAGGAAATAGTAACATTAATCACGAACTCAGTGAGCTTACACAGAAAGCTTTCCAACTAGCGGACACAGTGATACACTGACAAAAGAACAAATAGAATTTCCCATTTCAGCTGGCTTCCGGATTTCAGCTGAAAATGGGCGTTATAAAACTTTCATCTAAATTATGTTTATGCTCTACATATATATATATAATTATGTAGCACAAGCATCGAAGCACCGAAGGGTATTGTAGGAAGGGTGTAAAAAGTGCTCAGCCCTCTTTCCGTCGGAGATAAGTATATTTGGGTTTCTCAAGCACAACTTTACCTACATGCATCCTTAAAATTTATTTTCGGATGTACCTATGGAGGTCCCTCTTAATGTTTTGTTTTTCACCATAAAGCTCGAACGATTAACAACTATCCCGAACACCCAATGATAAAATATGATAAAACTATAATCTTTCATTACATACAAACCTGCAAAAAGTTGCTGAGCCTATTTATCATTTATTAATTACATAATACCCTTAATTAATATAATGGTTGAACATTGTTCTCATACCTTTTCATCATTATCTATGGGTCATAAATTATACACTGCCCAGGGGATTGGGCACAAATATTGCGGAGCTTTATATTTTCCAAGCTGTTGCTGTAATCTTACAAAGGATCGATCGGAGGATACTTCGTAAAAGGGAACAAATGTTAAAAAAGAAAACCGGGGAGTTTGTTTCGCCGTTTATCCTCCTGGTTTCTTTTCTTGGAAACGGTGGTAACTTTAGTCTGTATTAAGTAGGTGTGTAACATTCAATAAGTGTTCCCTGTGTCCCTTACGTTTAATAAAATATTTTGATTTTGATTTTCACAGTAACATAGAGAGAATAGATGTTCTAAATAAAATTCACCTATACTTGCGAATGTGCCAAAGTTAGTGTGTATGAGCATCTTCGCATAGCGGTATATAATGCTGCGGTGAGAATAAAATAGTCGTAGACTGTAAACAAGTGATAGTAATTGCTGGGACGTTACATTTACGTTAGTAACCTTAGACTATCATATGTAGATATCCTGCATAGCATGTTAAATACAAGTGTTTTATTTGTTAACTCAATGATTACTTAAGTTTCGCGTACTAGGCATTGGGTATAATATATTAGGTGAATCATTAATATCGTTCATCGTGTAGTCGTGAATAAAACAGTTGGTTGGTTTGATAACCATTCATCACTGAGATGTCCCACGCAAGTGATGACGTCGACAAATAGAGGTGATGGATAGCATTAATTAAGCGGACACTCGGCATCTAAATATACACAACACTAGACTAAGTAAATCATCCATAAGCAGTGAAAAACAAATCTCGACCCCAATTTTACCAATCGAATATGTAATGGACGAACATACTTTACAACAAGCAAAAATTATTCGTTATTTAAATTTAAATGATGGTAGATATTATTATTTAAAGACATGTTTATAAGAAATAAGGTAGGTTTTTCATTGTCGCCTCTTAACTGTATTAAAGTCTTATGTAACACGCTATTACCTATTAATATTTAAAATTGCGAAAGAGACATGTTGATTTCTTCCTTTATATCTATAGCTAAATTTATTCCGCTTTCTTAAACATATAGTTCACCAGTTTTAAGAAAAATACACCAAAAACCTTTGACCTGATGACCCAGATAAAAAAAATATAGACATGAATATCTGAATTTATTTGTCTAGTATATTGTACGTTGCACTTATTTGTTACACTTATATTACTACATCTAATTGAAAACGTACGTCGTTATAAGATCCTTAATTTGATACCTATACAGACAATGTAAATGTAGAGGTACTAAGACTTACGTATAAGAGTTGAGAAGGCCTATTATATGGATGTCAACAAGGCTTATGTCCGTCCCTTGACATTTCTCTTCGTCGTGTTATATTGTAAGACAAGGTGTATAATTTTAGTTTATCAACTTTACTTTGACAAAATGTATATAGCCTTTGATTAAGTCTATTATTAATTAACTTAATCCTAATAATTTCTTGAATGCTTTCCTGAAATCTAAGTTGAATATCGTGTAAATTAATGGATTTACCGTCGAATTTACATAGCCCAGCCAAGTAATGAAATTAATTAATCGATAACTAGGGCAACACCATGGACAGAATGATAATATGACATACATTAAGAAAAATGGCAACCAACAGATGACAAAGACGCCCATAACTATACCCAAAGTCCTCGCTGCGCGTCGCTCTTTTGATAAAGAAATCTTTTGCTTCTGCTCAATGAACTGGTGCACAACGTCGGCACTGCTGCTGACCGTAACCAGCAATGTCTTCTCTTGCTTCTTCCTCCGTTGACCCAATTTCTTAATAGTTCCTTCAGTGTTTGTCTTAAAACTCTCGCACCTATGCATACTGGCAGGTTGTATTTGGATATCAGCTTCAATTTTCTGACAAGCGTTTGGATCATTGAACAATATAAATGGCATAAAAAGGTTTCTCTTCATGTCCAAAAATACTTTCCTTTGACGTCGCTTAATACTGTCCCCACTATCCGATTCATTCTCTGATTCTTCTTTGTTTTCTAGCCTAGTTTCTTGGTTTGCATGGCGAATAGTCGGTTGCTTTTTCTGAAAAGCAGCTCCTATAGTGCGTTTCCTTAACCGTTCTTTAGCTGCTATATAAATTTTAATGTAGACAATTGTCATAATGCCGAGAGGTATAAAGAATGATCCCAAAGACGAATATATAACGTAGCCCTGCTCAGATGTTAATTGACAGGGTGTGTCTGCAGAAAATTCTTCGGGCCAATCATTCCATCCTAGAAGAGGTGGCGAACTAATAATAAGCGATAGGATCCAGACTGCGATTATTTGTATGATTACCCTCTTTAGCGTGCGTTTGTGGGCATAATTTATGGGGTCTGTAATGGCCCAATACCGATCAAGTGCTATGGCACACAAATTTAATATGGAGGAGGTACAGCACATTATATCGCAAGTGAGCCACATCTTACACAAGTGTTTGCCCCAAAGCCATCGACCCAGAATTGCGTACGCCACATTTAGGGGCATAACTAACACCGCAACTGCCAAGTCAGCTGCAGCTAACGATACAATGAAAAAGTTCTGCACTATCCGCAGTGGTTTATGGGTGAACACACCGAGTATTACTAGTACATTTCCAAGAATTGTTCCCAAAATTAATGTGATAAGCACCGAAATTGTCATCAATGCTTCCCAGTCTGGCATAGCAGTTAATACGTCAAGGCTTGAGTTATGCAGGTAACTTGAGACATTGCAAATTATTTCTTGACTTGAGTGAAGAGAATCATTCGAATATACAGGCTCATTAAAAGATCTATTGTAGGGGTAGTATTCAAAACTTCCAGAGTCTTCCATTTTGATTTGATTTAAATAGCCAAAGTTTGGAATGGATACTTTGCCCGTTTTCAATTACAGCAATCTGAAAGATAATAACATTTCAAATTTAATAGCCTACTTCTAAATTGTTCAACAATAATGTTATTTAATCGTGATATCAACATTTAAAGTGAGCTGAAATATTAAACAAAAACGATTTCCGCAATATAGGTATAGAGCGTATTTAAGTCTTACCTCAATATTGTACGCGAAACACGACCTTTCATATTTAGATATGCCATTTACCAACTTAAATTCATATGTACCAACAAACACTTCTTAAAACATTTAAAAACTCCAATGACATGGACTTAACTTTTTATCCTATCAAACTAATATGTATTCATAAATTCACGTATATTGTCATAAAAACATATCTTTTCGTTTTTAAACAAATATTAGTTAGAGAATTCCTACCAAAAGAACTGTTCACAACACACTGCGGGACTGGAAAGGTTTTCTGTTGTCTGCGTTGTTCCGAGATATATCTACCCCTTATGTAGATGTTAACATAAATATAGCTAGATATGACTACATATACAGAAGGGATTTGCATGTCTGTGGCTCTGAAGCACCGCCTGAGGCACCGCGATACAAGTGGGTTCGTCTATTTTTAGTAGTCCGGAATTATTTCGGCGCATTTAAATTCTGTTTTGGTTTAATTACAGCCTGAAGAAAATGTGTTCCTGATACGTTTATAGCCTTTGGACCTCTCTTACAATGATGGTAATATCTCGACATCACAAAGGTATTTTCTCTAACTTTTCTTTGACTTTAACATAGCCGTGGTGGCCGAGCGTTTCGAGTAGTTCCCTGCGACACAAATATCGCAAGTTCGAATTCTGACTGTACCAATGAGTTTTTCTGTCCTTAATTACAGTGATTGGTCACACCACGAGCTTTACGGTGAAGGAAAACATCGAGAGGAAACCTGCATATCTTTGAGAAGCAATCCAAAGGCGTATGTATAGTTGTGCTTGAGTAACGGCGATGGGCTCGCCATCTGTCACGTTGGCACCAAAAATATATCTCTGACGGAAAGTGGGTGTATAGGTACTACCTATACACCTCTGCCTACCCCTTCGGGGACCTTTATGGGAAGGCGTGAGGATACATATCAAGACAGCTCTAAACATTAGATACAAATATGTTCGAGTGATCCATACAGCTCGTGTCGATGAAAAACGAGCACCTTAAACGGCAACAGGATCACCCGGTCAACTTTGGGGCTGGCCGAATGGGAGCGTACTTCCACTAATGTACTTTACAGAAAATCGCATCGCGAAATATCGCGTTGTGGACAGCAACTCGAACATTCTTGCTCAGACTTTTACTGCCCATCAACGCCGACATGGCCATTCACAAAAATCATTGCCCGGAATAAAATATACCTAGACGTCTCCATACAATTTTCAACTACTTTGTAATTCGTATCATATTCCGATTTTTGTGAGCTTTCATCCGAATTTTTATCCTTCAAATACATTTCTCTATTACTACATAATATTAATAATAAAGTGCCCACCATGCGATTCTCATAAATAGAACGGATAAGTGTAAAATTCGGTAAGTTAGTAAGTGTATAATTAAGGTATTGTATACCTACATTTATTGAAATATGACGGTAATTTATGAAAAGGGCGAGCCGCCTGGGTCGTTGAAATTAAAAACGCTGCTTAATCTTTAGGTACGTTTAAATCGAATGTTTAAATGCAATAAGCTGATGCGATCAGTCAGAAAATGCATGTTGGCATAATTAAAGCTATTTTGCCCGTGCCCGTGCTGGGTCACCAATATCTAAATTTATAATACATACACATACATACATATCATCACGCCAAGTCCCTAACGGGGTAGGCAGAGAGTATAGAGCGCCAGTTCTCTCTAGACTTACATACCTCTTTCGCTTCGTCCACATTCATCAGTATCTTCATACATGCTCGTCGGTTTCGAGTACTCTTAACGTTCCCGTCCTTGAGAGTCCGATCTATTTGATCCAGGTAGTTGGAACGTGGCCTTCCTCTGCCTCTTCTTGCACACACTTTTGCTTTGTATATCTGTTTCGTCAATCTTTCTTCACTCATCCTTTCTATGTGTCCAAACCAACGTAACATGTCTTTCTTCATCTTTACAATCACGCCCTCATTCACGCCAGTTGATTTGCGAATCTCTTCATTGCGGATTCGATCTAATATCGTTACGCCGCACATTTTTCGAAGAGATCGCATCTCGACTGCATTCAAGCTATTTTCATACTTCCTCTGACATACCTAGGATTCGCTGCCATACAATAAGGTAGGTACCAATATCGCGTTGTGGACAGCAACTCGAGCATTTTTGCTCAGACTTTTACTGCCCATCAACGCCGACATGGCTCCATTCACCTTATTTCCGGCAGTTATCCTTCTTTCAATATCTTTTTCATACTTTCCATCTCGTGTGAACATGCTTCCAAGATATACAAATTCATTCACTTGCTCTAGAATTTGCCCATTTACCGATATTGCACACTCGGTCACTTGTTCATCTCTTTCGAATACCAGAATCTTGCCAGCGTTTAGGCGTAGCCCCTTCTTGATTATATATTAAATTTATAATAATATAATATATAATCACGCCTTCCCACAAGGGTCCCAGAAGTGGTAGGCAAATGTATATAGGTAGAACCCACACTCCCACTTTCCGCTAGAAATATACCGTGACAGATGGCGAGTCCGACGCAGTCGGGATTTGAACTTGCTACTACTCGAAACACTCGGCCACCACGGCTCATCTATATAATATAACTAGCTGTGCCCGCGACATCATCCGCGTGGAATTTAACAAAAAAAATATTGTTCAGTTTCAAAAATAAAAGTAGCCTAAGTTACTCCTTTTTCGGCTGCCAGTGAAAGTCCCGTGAAAATCGGTCCAGCCGTTTCATAATAATATTCATTAGATTCATAATATAAATATTAATATCATTTCTTACCAGGTCAGCTTTATGGCCTGCATGAAATATGCCCACAAACGAAATAACTAAAATTAAAGGAAGATTTCCTTTACAAATAATACATTACATATGGTTTGTCTTCTCATTTTCTGGAATGTACGTACTTACGGTTCAAACTTCTTTATTAAATACAATTTAACAATTTACATTATGATAAGACAGAAATATAAGCAGCTTAATGAAAACGAACTAAAAATGTCCACTGGCAGTAAAGTATCTTTTAAAACTTTTATGTTGCCCTAATACAAAATTAACCATGAAGGAAATACATTGCAAACTGGACTGACTGACAAGTCAAACTGCCTCCTGTCAAAATATTAAATAATAATTTTGAAACGATCATGGTTTGATGGTTTGTTTTTGGTTTGTGCGTAAAGTTTTGCCGAGATATATTATTTGGGTTTTATCGACATAGTAATTTATAGTCACACAATAAACACTATTTAGAAAGGTACCTTTTTTGTCATACTTCCGATGATCAGTTCAACAAAATGGGGTGTTTAACGTGGATTCGAGGTATGTAATTTATGACGTCCATGCGAGTCCATCCATATTTATTATCATTGCTACCCATACCTACCCATTTAACATTGTTTTGTATTTAATCAAACGGCATATTTTCCATATAGAATTATTTATTAGTTTAGAGTTGTCGCAATGATAATGACGAACGATAGTAGCTTGATGAAGCTTATCCTTGATTTGTATTAGATGTTAATTAGTCTTATGACCTAACGTAACAACTCTACATCCACTGTTCTGTCGACCAAATTCTTATATAAAAGTTTCATATTTTTCATTCAGTTTCTCTAAGTTAAATGTTAGACCTCCCTCAAAGTAATGTCCATGGGTAGGCTATAATTAGCTATGTTTATTATGCTATAATGCTAATGTGCACCTTATGTATGTTCAAAAGTCAAGATATACGGATTAATATATGTACATATTCAAACACAACATACATATATTAGACTCAACATTACTTATAAGTTTGTTGTGATGTAGAGTTTGTATAGATCCATGGAAAGTGCTCATGGCTTTCCTAGTTAATATTAATTGCTTTTGTTTCAATATATAATTATGATACTTACTTGTAAACTAGATATAAATGATACAGGTACAGTTATTAAGTAAAAATCCAAACAATGATATCTGTTAGTTTTATGATCTTACAATTAACCTTTTTGTTTGCCTCAATTAATCTTATTGGAGAAGTTGGCTGTTCTACTGTAGAGTTCTAGAGTAGAGACAGTTCTCTTTTGCTTCATTCACATTTATCAGTCTCTTCATACATGCTCTCCAGTTTTGAATGCCTTTGATATTTCCATCCTTGAGTACCAAAGTATGTATATGTATACATAGCTTAATAAATAATTAATTTTATCTTTGCAGGCTTGAAACTGCCCTTTCCTTTCAAGGATAAGGAGCTTAACAAAATAGCAGCTTTCTTCAACGTGTCAACATTCCTATTGACCTGTGCAGCACTGGTCCAACCTAGCTGGTTCCGTATTAAGGGGCTTCACTGCACACAGAGCCTTTCACTTGTGCAGTTCTTTTCATTTGATGATGACAATGATGGCATTGATGATCAACAGGACAGAGATTTTGATACAATTAATAGATCAGACTTTAATGGTATCTTTGGTTTGTATTGAATATTAAAAAAGTTTTACTTATATATATATTACTTATATATCTTCATACCATCCCATAAGGGTTAGGCTAGATAGGCAGAAATATAACAACACCCTCATTCACAAACCACTTGGCCACTGGGGCCATAATTGACGTCAATGATTGAATATTGTAATAATTCTTTAGTTCTCTCTTTTATTTGAATGTCTATATTTATAGTTTACTATGATCAGCTCCTTTGGCAAACTCCCTTTCTACTTATGCTTACTCTATCCATAGTATGGCAATGACATTAGGTGCATAAAGAGTAATGTCTTGGACATACAATCAATAGTGTGAGCATGAACAGAAAGGGATTGTTCAGATGATGATTGATGAGGCAGATTTTTCAATATCAGCAACAATTGTTCATACATTTGGCTAAATTAAAATTTGAATAGAATAGAATTAGCTCTGCAATTTCCCTTTTTCTTTTCTTTTACAGGTTTGCCTTCATGTACCACACCGGAAATAATAACTCTTATGAGAGTCTTAATACTACTTTGTTTTATGGTGCTACTCTGTTCTTGCATTGGCACACTGATTAATCTGACCAGCCTTAACAGCAGGGCCATAAAGATGCTTCGGCGGAATGCAATACCTAGTATATTGAGTGTATTTTGGATCATAGCTATTGTTGGTGTCTGCTATTATACCACTGTGGTGCTTGGCAATGCAAACAACAGTGACCCAAACACAATACAAGTGGATTATGAATATGGGTTTTACACAATAACGGGAGCAGGTGAGTCTTACATACTTTATTATACTAATATGTTGGCAAATGATGGTTGGCCATATGCCGTCTAATAGTTAGTGTTTACCACTACATTTAGACCGTCACACCATCAAATGCCAGTAAAAAAATTATAATCTTGAATTGCTGTCATTACAGGTGCACTCGCCCTGTTAGCATCTGCGGCAAATTTATGGGGAGCTCCATTGTCCAGTGATGAGGATATTCAGAGACGTAATCTAATGGAGGACTGGGATGGCTATGAAGCTCATAGCGTGGGTCCAACGCCGGCAGTACCTACGCTACCGCCATACACGCCTAGCGCTGAGTATGTGCCTACTCTCAACCCTACTTATGCACCTCCAGTCCTTGGTTCTCAGCAATACTTCCCCTTTGATGACCTCTCAGTGCTTCCACCACCGCCTCCTTATACACCTTGAGCCTGGAAATTGATCCTACACCTAATTCTAAATATGCAGTATTTGTTGTATTAAGTTCTACATATGAATGCTGAGGAGGCAGTGAGTTATAGTTACTTTATTTGTTTAGATTAGATTTTGTCTGACCAACACAATGAAGTATTGTTGGAAATGATACGTATCACAAGGCTTTTTCTCCTGGTGAAGTATTTTAATTATAACTAAGCTTTACTGCTTTTCATTTTCATAAGATGATAATTGATGAAGAGAAAATGTTAATGTTAGAATCTATATCAGTTGTAATAGATGTATAAGCTTCTAATAGAAAGGACTAAGTTTCATAAATATAAACATATATACTAACCATGATAGTCTAATATAAGTACTAATTAGCCAAATATTGTAATCAGATTCTAAAATGCCTAAATATTGGAAATGTTGATCAAATTTCCTCTATATATGTATATATTGTGGTTGTGAATTATTTTAAAATGACACTGTTGTTCACTTTTACATGTGATTTGCCATTTTAGTGCCTATTTGAAAATTTCCGAAGACATTATTTAAATTTATTACTTCACAAATATGTCCATGGTTTTAGGTGTTAAATAAGTGTATACATTTGTAGTTAAGATAACTAATGTCTGTAATTTCTTTGACGAAATATGGTTACAGATTAAGTCAGCATGGAATTTATAATATTAACTAAATCATTATTTACAATGTTGAAAATTTTGATTAGTTGAAAAAATATGCATCTCTCTGTCTTTAGGGACATCGTCGGGACATTTTATGTGAGGCCAACTGAAGTATACTTTTTATCAGTGCAATCATTTTCAGATCTATAGTGAAATGTGATACAAACCTAAACTATATGTCAAATTTTTTTTTCACTTAATTTTAATCTATTTTATGTCATACTGCATAGATGGAGTTTTTCAGTAATTTCAAAGTAATCTTCATGTTCACAACATAAACAATGGAATAATAAAAATTCGCGTATCGATGACTTAGCGCGATATTATTTTCAAGTGGTAATTTAAGATAGATCTGTTCTCAAACTATTAATGAGCTTTTAGATTTAGTGATTTCTTGTGATCAGATTTTTCACAATTTGAATAATATAATGTACCTAATATATCTTGAGTACACTACTACAATTAATAGTGGTAGCATCTACTGTATAATATTCCATGTTACCAAAAATATAAGGATGTTATTAGTTGTATTGTTTGTTAAATGTATAGATGTCTCCTAGAAGTAAGAATAGTTATTCCTGGTCAAGCAACTGGGAAGTTTATTTTTACATTTAAAACAAGAGTAAAATTTTATTTTTGTGTAAGACCAATAAAATTATGCAATACATATCTAAAAAGTGTTTTTTTTATTCTTAAATTTCACTTATATCTTTATAAGGTGATGGGGGCATGATAATAAAAAAAGGATATTCAATGAACACTCATTGTCATTCCTAATAAAATAACCAACTACTAATGGTTGTGGTCCCCTTCCTTTAATATTATATACCAGTTGACCCAGCTTCGCTCAGGTGAAAAAAAATAATTTCCTGAAACACGATCGCAGCACCACCTAATTCGGGTCCAAATTGTGAATCTAAACCATTCTCAAATCCACCTGAAGACAGAAAATTTCATTAAACTCGGTCCAGCCGTTTAGGAGTTCAGTGACACACAGATGAAATATATATATAAAGATATATTCATATATAAATTATGTTAAAAATATAATAATATATCCTCACGCCTTCTCACAAGGGTCCCCGAAGGGGTAGGCAGAGGTGTGTAGGTAATACCCACACACCCACTTTCCGCCAGAGGTATATCATCAGGTGCCAACGTGACAGATGGCGAGTCCATCGCCGTTACTCAAGCACGACTATACATACGCCTTTGAATTTCTTCTCAGACGTATGCAGGTTTCCTCTCAATGTTTTCCTTCACCGTAAAGCTCGTGGTGTGACTAATCACTGTACTTAAGTTCAGAAAAACTCATTGGTACAGTCGGGATTCGAACTTGCGATCTTTGTGTCGCAGGCAACTGCTCGTCTCCTACTTACAAATACATACATACATACATATCATCACGCCAAGTCCCTAACGGGGTAGGCAGAGAGTAAAGAGCTTCAGTTCTCTCTAGACTTGCATACCTCTTTCGCTTCGTCCACATTCATCAGTCTCTTCATACCTACATGCTCGTTGGTTTTGAGTACTCTTAACGTTCCCGTCCTTGAGCATCCGATTGATTTGATCCAGGTAGTTGGAACGTGGCCTTCCTCTGCCTCTTCTTGCACACACTTTTGCTTACAAATGTTTAAAGTTTAATATGTATAAAACAATTGACATATTTGTTTCATCAAATCAATTTATAAATATTTGTTCCAAGTATATTAACAATACATATACTTGATCACTCTATTCCAAACAATATACATATATGATTTTGGATATTAAGAATACATCAGACAGAATGATGTTGCTGGAAGGAATATGATAATAATATATTTATTATTTTATGTACACCAATGTCTTTTATATAGTACTTAACTACTATAGATTTACTAACAATTATTTACAGAAACATGATAAGATTATAAGAAAACCATAATTATATTCTATGCTGGATATCATGTCAGACTAATGGGATGCAAAAATATCAGTAGCAAAAATGGCTATATATATCCTCTATGTAACTATCAGAACAACATACAAACTTGGATAATCATAATACTTGACTAATAAGTATTAGTCTTTTAAGGCACTGAGATCAAAGAATGGCTGCTGAGGTGGCCTCTCCACGTTTTGTGGTCTGACAAGAGGAACCACTGGTTCGGTAAAACTTTCATGTTGCATACCAGCTAATATTACATTTCTGGGAAACAGCTCACTTGCGGTTGGTAGGTTCAGATATTTAACTCTTTCTTTCTCTAAGTAGCTTACCCTCTCTTTTAATGACATGTTTTCATCTTTCAGAACTTCAACCTGTAAAACTAACTGTTCTACGAGTGAATGTAAATTTTGGCTCAATATTTGCAACTCTTCAACAACAACCTCCTGAATTTTGTCCGTTTTTTTACCATCTTTTATGTAATTTGAATGTCCTTGCTTTAGCAGGTTATCTGAGCTATCTTTCTTTGTTAAAACATTAAGTAATGAATCTGTCTCATATATTGCTCGATAAATTTGTACTTGTAATTTGGATTGCTCATTGCCATGTAGATGAGGCAATGGCTCTTTGCCTAACAGTTTAATATTTTCCATAGCTTTTTTTACTCGTGCATATTGTTCTTTCTTATTCCTTATGAGATCCTTTTGCTTCAGGTGATAGCTGTGTTGCAGTGTTATGGATTCCAATGCAACTGACGAGGAGGTCGACTTCATTGCATCAAGGAGGAGTTCCGCAGCATTGTGGTGGCACTGCATTGCATCATCATATCTATTGTTCTTCAAAAGAGCCTCAGCGCGACGATGTTGTTGATGAGCCTGAACATATGAAATCAACATAAATAAATCCGCTCGAGATCAGAATCCACTTTGGTTGAATTTAATCCACTACTTACTAGATTAAGTGGATGTGCTTCCATAATCACGTATTGTGCTGAGTTAATACATAAACAAACTGCGAATATATGATTTGATCACTTATTTCATTGAAATTTTCAATTAGCGACATAAGATTTTTGACATCTGATAATATGTTCTAGTTTAGGTGGTTTTCGCATATCTTTTAAAAAGCAAAACAAACAAATTGGCCTGACACTCCGAAAGAAAATTGAATTGTACGATACCTATTATTATTACCTACAATACCTACGAGACGAGACATAATGACAGAACGTAAAGTCAGTCATGACAGATATCACTTGTCAGTTATAATTATTGGAATCGCGTGTGAAGGGTATTATAGTAAAGGCGAAACCAAAGACTACTATTTAATTGAACACTTGAAAGGCGAAACTGTGTTCTACGTGTAAATGAAGTAAAGACCGAATAATTGAAATACTAGATAAGCGATCTATAAATCAATGTTTTTTGAAGTGAAACTTCTTTATCGGGATTGGGAAAAAATTTAGTGTAACATTTTTTCGTTACGCGTCACATTCTTCCGTTACGCGCCATCTTGTGTAACATTTTTTCGTTACGCGTCACATTCTTCCGTTACGCGCCATCTTTTTCTTATCCCTACCACGCGTGATTCGAAGTATACTTTCTCCAGCGGAGTAGGTTTAACGGACTTACTCCTACCACTATACTTGACCGTTTTTCTATTGCACGCTTATTTATTCCCAACGCTCTATAGTGACGTGATAAATATATATATATATATATGTTATATTGAAGTGATCAGCAAAATCAAAGGGCTTATTTTAATTCTAATTCCAGTGAATTTCTAAAAAAGTAAGTAATTACATTTCTTTTTCTACTACTTAGGTGTAATTATGGTATTTATTTTTCCACGTTATTTAAAATTAACCTCAGTTTTTGATTGTATATGTATACTCAGAGTGTATAGGTATGCGAGAGCGCTGCATGCTATACGCAGTCTTTGCATGGGCATTCGTTCGTGCCCTCGCGACAGACGAGATTGAGAGTTTTTTATATTCAAATCAAATCAAATCAAAATCTTTTTATTTCACATAGGCCCAGATGGGCACTTATAAAACGTCGAAAAAGAAGCACGGTTCGGGTTGGTCGCTTCCATGGAGAAGAACCGGCAAGAAACTCCATGATATTTATTTTATAAATGAATATTAAACGGAAAATTTATTTATTTAAATATTTCATTTGACTTGTGTTGCTGCTATGGTATTGTGTTAAAAAAACAAATCTAAGTGCCCAACGCGCCATAAGTTCAAGTTTTTTTTAGATTTTAGTAAATTATTTTTTGAAAAATAACGTCATAAAGAAGTTTCACTTCTTACGAGTGTATGCTAGCACACACACTTTTTTATTGTTTTTTTATAATGTATCTCTTTGTTATTTGCATTATTTAAATGATATATATGAACTAGCGCTCTATACTCTCTGCCTACCCCGTTAGGGACTTGGCGTGATGATATGTATGCATATATGGAATAAAGTTATACACAATTACGACCCGGTTAAGTAGCAAAAGTTCCCGGAACTCACGCTACGAGAGACAATACAAAAAAAAACACAATTACGTATGTACTTAATTTTTCATGATTTATTTTCCTAAATGTATAATAACAAAATTTCTTGAATTGTTATTAACATTAGAATAAAAATTAAACACTCGAGATAATTTTATTAAATTTTCCCAATATTAATACAATTTTATATGTCCCCATTTGCAATGAAATTCTAGTAGATCTATTCTTGATGTTCGGGTACAAAATATTCTATGATCTGGGCGAGTATCTACCTTCATCACGATGAACTAGGACTACGGTCCTAGTCGATAAGACTTTTGATCACTCGGTTTTCGGAACTGAACTACTTGCTCAACATTGAACCATAAACAAACGAATGAATGCCTCATGTCATAAAACGATTAATGATTGGAGCCTGATAAGTAGGTAGGTACCTATGCTATATGATATTGTAAAAATGACAAGTTTGAGCCGCGAATGGAACAAAATTACTGATGAAATATTAAAAGAAACGCAGATGACTACAGCCAAGAAATTACTAGCATACAAAATATTTCTAAGGCCGATGCTCATATACGACTGGTTTGAATGTCACAATAATCGAATGAAGTCTTTAGAAGTCCAGGCACTGAAAAAAATATTTGGTTGTTCGAATAAAAATACTCTTTACGAAAAGTTTACTGATATTGATGTGACAGGATATTTAAAAACGTATCAAATTAAGTGGAGAAGATTGACGGGCTCTAATCCACAACATCTGCGGTCATTGCTCCACGCTATATCGAAGACTGCAGATAATCCTTCAATTTATTTTACCCGAGCTTCTGACCGGCGTAATGAAAGTCGTTGCTGTTGCCAACAGAAGGAGAATAGCAGTAGACTAGAGCATTTACAAAAGAGCTCTACAGTAAGTGGACTCAGGAGGAGCGATCGCTTGGCTGATAAAAGAAACAAGAAAAAGCGTACACATTAACGTAACTTTTGGTCTTTTTTATTCAATAAAAAAAGTCATCTCACATCCACAAACTGGCGTATTGATATTTAGTAGCTATGGTACTGTTTGTTACCCATTACAATTCGGGACACTTCATTTACTTTCTTGTAATAACTGTTCAGCTTGGGGCATCGTCCATACTTTTGGAGCGAGGTGATGTTACATCTTCATGTGAACATGCACAGTTTATAACCAACGCATGAGAATTTAAACGAACTGTGTTTGTAGAATTAAGGTCCTTAGGTTTTGTTTTAGATTTCGAACGAGTTTGATCCCACCAGTATATATGCTTACAATTCTTTCTTCGCTGCAAAGCACGTGTTTCTATATTCAATAAATCGCACCAACGTAGTCTTTCATTGTATACGTGATCTATAACATCAGCATCTCGAAATCGCCAATATACAGTGGATAAATTTGGCCTCAATCGTTTCGGATGCCTGTGGGGGTACTTAGATTTGTATATTTCCAGTAGAATGGAACATTCAAATCGCTGAAGTTTTTTCGTGTTGCGATCATCCAGAGACCACAGTTCGCAGCCATAGGTGAGAATAGGTCTCACAAAAAACTTATAAACTTGGAATTTTACTCTACAATGCACTTCTGGATCACATAACAGGTTCCAATGATTCTGGCACCATAACTTGGCACACCGCACACGCTCAGATATTTCCTGGTTTAATTGTGCTGGTGTTAGCTCAGGTATGCCTAACATATGCAGATTTGTATGTTGCATCATACAACTTTGTAAAATGTTTATCTACTTATTTATATAAAATAAAAGTACCTACAGTAATGACATTAATTTGATACACATATTGACATTGACAACGCCTACAAAAATTTCAAATAGACGTTTCAAATCAGATCTAAAGTATCTATGGGTGCCGATAAATTGTAGCCTATAATATTTGCGTACCTCAAAGATTTTTCGTTTTTAGTTTATATTTTCATTTTTAGCGCTGTCCTACTTATATCACTAATTATGTTACTTTATGCTATCTCAGCATGAAGTAACATAAAACTCAAAATAATACCTCAGTACTTCTTCTCTTCTTATTGCCGTAACTAATGTTGTTGTTTGCAACGTATAATATTTCCATAACACGAAAATGTTTCTGCTTCGGCCCTTTTTCATGATTAACGGAGCCATTGTACACATGAATTTACGGTGTATTGACGTAACTGTTGAATAAAACTGCCTTTCCATTCACGCAGTTTTCTAAAGTAACTGACCAAAATGTCTTGTTGGCGTCTGATTTCGTTTATTGTAGCTTTACAAACAGCATACGCCGCAACTTCTCCGTGTTCCATGACTGAGGTGAAGAACCTCCTAGAAGGATGTGATCGGCTGGCAGGGTTAAATGTGACAACCATCGGGGGTACCATTGTTAATGATCACAACTGCGATGTATTGTTGCCGAAGCAAGTGTTTCTGGAAGAGCCATTGTTCCAATACGCACTGGCTGACTCTGTAATAACGCGTTTTATATTTAAATGTATGTTTAATTTCAAAGTTGTGTTGATAAAAATTATCAAGGTTCTTGGCGTTTTCAGAAAAAGTTCTATACAATTATAATGGTTGACCCAGATGCGCCTCCGCAATTGGATGGGGAATTTTATCTGCATATGTTAAAGTCGAATATTCCCGTAAGTAACACGTAATTTTAAATGGGTATCCTACGGGCTGGAAATATTGGATATAAATTCCTTTATGTACCTACTATTACGTACAAACGTAGTACAACTATTGAGACTAATATTTTATTATATTCAAGGGTCTTGCGTTGAAAGCAAAGGAGAGCAGTAAAACGGTTGGAATTGATTACAGAGGTAAATGAAATGATTATTTATCACTTAGCTAGTTTTTCACATAAAATTGCTGTACTTACGTTACTACTCAAGTTTATAATAAAATATGCTCTTGAACACATTTTTACTAGATTTAGAAGACCTGCGTACCTACTAGGGAAAGCAAAATGTTGATTTCCATATTAGATTAATTGTTCCCAATAGGACCATCATTGAACAACTCACCAGCCGCTTACGTAAGGACAAAGAAACGAATTAAAGAAAATTGAAAAAAAAAAAAGAAACGAAAGAGAGTTTGTCGCCGACACTAAGTAGGTAGATACCTATACCCAATACATGCCAAAGTATTTGGTATTAATATCCATGTTTATGACTTTAATAGCGGTAAACATGTTGGTCTTTAAAATCGGCACATTACGTGCAGTTTCTGACACGTTCAAATGTATTATTAGATAATTCAAAGACGTATGTAGTCGTGCTTGAGAAAAGGCGATAAACACTTCATCTGTCACATTGGCACCTAGCATATATATCCTGTGTAAAGTGGGTGTGTGGGGATCTTAATGGTATAGCGTAAAGACACATAATTATATTATAATTTGTTTTTATTAATAACAATCCAGGTTATAAGCCGCCAGCGCCCTCTCGCGGCATGAGCCCACATCGCTACATCAACATATTGTACGAACAAGCTGATGGAAACAACTTCTTGCCCACTGTGCCCTCTTCACGTAACCGTTTCAATCTCGGTAAATGGCTGCTCGGCAAGAACCTCTGCGGTCCTGTAGCCGGCACAGAGTTTAAGTCCGAATTCTAGATGGCGCTAGTAGTCATAATAGTCAGTAAATTTTTGCCTAATATAATTTTAAGTGGCTTTTCTGTTAATAGTTTATACAATATATTAAAATTAACTCCGCAGGTACTTGTTTATTTCTCACCTTAAGCCTGCACTCTTTTAATCAAGCTGCTTGGTTTTAATGTAACTCTTCGTAACGGTTTTGTTTGGAAAAAAAATTAAGGTCTCTTTATTTGCTTCATTAGTGCTATGACCCCATGTTTTACTCAGGGTTCTTACTTACTTTAAGAAGCCATAAGTATAGATTGATATTTAACTAACGTAAGGTAACTAACTCATCAGGTTTCCAATCAGATGGGTTTATTTAATTTAATTGCTGGCATTCTAAATAACATGTTTATAAGGGTATGGAAAAGTACGAAAAGTTCCTCGCCTTGTGATTCAATTTTACCTTTCACTTTAAAGGCTTACCTTCTTATTAGAGACAGGAAGATGATCTCAAATATTACGAACACCTCAACTATATTATTATGTATTACCTTGGAGTTTGGAATATTACCTAACATTTAATTTCACGTAATTTTTAAATATAAGGTCATAATTATGAGTATGTTATAATCTACGGTCTAACTAGTAGGTAGTGTATTTTTTAAAGATTAAATACCTGACAGTATTTCTCATAAATAATTAATTATACTATTGAATAAATGACATATTACGTTGTGGGTGATAACGCCCAATACAAAATGTTATTGCTGTAAAATGATTTTTTTTTCTTTTTTATACAACAAGAGTGGCAAACAAGCATACGGCCCACCTGATGGGAAACGGTTACCGTAGCCTATTTACGCTCACGATACCGAAGTATCACTTGCGCGTTGCTACTATGTGTTCGGAGAGTTATAGTGTGTTGGCAGCATAATGGGCTTAATCCCTCTGCTTCCAACATGTAACAATCCTCCCCCCTCCCCAAGGAGCTCATTACTGGAAACCTTATTCACCGCGTAGGAACACAACACAAAAAATTGTGTTATTTGGCTACGGACTTCTATAAGGTGGAGGTCCTGCCCCAGTCGGGCAGCTCCGAATTCGAACGGGAAACCCGTTATGCCCTACCTCTCTGATCCAACACCATTTACGGAATATATCGAGGACGGAGATAGGTAATGTGGTATTGTAATATTGTTGTCACTTACAGAATAAATATGGTAAAAAAATATTGCAAAGGTACTTCATTTAGTAACAACGAGCATTTATTTGCTGCATTTGTTTCTACTGAGTAATAAACTTTCTCTTTGTTCGGTCGTTATTTTGAAAACAAGTGGTAGCTTGCTGAAATATGTATAGGCAATCAAAGGCACCTATTACTGCCCTCTGTAAATATTTTTCGCATATTTCCACCGGGTAACAGCACCCTCTTTACCCTGGAGATACATTTAAGTGCCAGAAGGCGAGCCTGTGGTCGTTAATTACGACAGAAATATATTATTTACTTTGTATCTTTTCCAAGTTATTTATGATATTTTGTCAAACAATAATTGCTTGGAAATATATCAGCTTCATTATCGTACCATTAACACGCCAATTACGCGACTTGGCAAAACAAATATCTTTTGTTGACCGCAACCTGCATGCAATAGCAGAGTGGAAAATAATGACGGCACGAGCGCGGCTTGCGCGGCGTAGGCTGCGCACGCGACACTTCCCTCGCAGCCCACGCACTTCCACCGCGCCTAATTTATATATACAAATTATTTTCTCATCTCAAACTACTGGTTTTATACCAAGTGATTTATTTTGGGCATAAAACCGATATTAATGCCAAGTCTTAAGTTTTAACGCTTACCTCTGGGTGGCGCTTTTGGCAAATGTATGAAATCCTGAGGTCACCAAAATAATGTGCATTTCAACAGATGATACATTTCTTGGAGTGCGGTACTTGACACGGGTGGTCTTGTCATGTTAAGTAGATATATTGGTACTTTATATGTCAAGTGGTAAAGCAACTGTTGTTTTGGTACCCAAAGTCTACATGAGTTTGTATTTTATACACAATCGCATCGCATCAGAATCAATTTTATTTTAAGATTGGTGCCTCCTTGAGACTTAAAGCTTGAACCGCAATACCTTTCACGTCATCTCGCGAGCAACAGACAAAAGAAACGCACCACCGATCTCCTATTTAAGTATTACTTATATATCAACTTTAGGACCTAAGACTAACTACTACCTTCTAGAATCTACAAGTTTACACAAACAAATGGCACTTGGCACTTGGTTGGGTGTTTTGTTTCTGCAGATAGTAAGATTTCCAGTATGGTGTGTCATGTCTTTTGAGGCATTTCTTAGGTCTCACATAAAATTAAACACTCATAATTTAAATGTGTAATAATTAACTAGTATAAACATACTTAACGGTTATTAAAATTAAATTTTAAGTGTTTGCCTATATAAGTACCTATAACTGTCACAATATGGCCGCGAATATCATTTTGACCTAAATAATTGTACACTTGAGAAATTAAAATTACCTTTCAATACCAATATTAAAAGCTCATGTGCATTATTATTGCAAATCAATAAGCTTATTACGGGCATATTCGTGTCTTACGGATTGAGTATACGCCGAAATTAGAGATTGAGATCAATATAATGATAACTGATAACTTTAATCAGTGCCCGTACAACAAATCTTATTACTAAATACTTTTTGACAGTGTTATAGATAACCCGTGTGAGTACGCAACAGTATCAACCATATCAAAATTGAACTGAGAGAACTCATGACAAATATAATCATAAAATCCACAAAAACTAAATATTAAAGCATAGTCTATCTATATGTATCTGCATCATTCCGTAGTTCTAATAGAACAAGCTTTGCTTAGTTTGGAACTAGGGTAATTTGTGTGGAATCATCCAAAGGAATAATAGTGTGGAATCTATAGGAAAATATATTTGTGTGAATTCATCCCAAAGTATAATTTTACCTGTCGAAACCACTTCAACAGTCCCACTACCGTAGCGTTCGAACTGAGAAAAAAGTCAATTACAAAAGGACCAACAGATAATCGCGAAATAAGTTAAATTGACAACCGGGATAAAAACATAGCTACGGTTAATTGTGTTGTAATTAAAAGGTTCAACAACTTACTACGAGTGAATCGTACCGATTGCAATCCATAAACTATGCCTACATTCTAAATTTTAACAGATAAAATTAACTTGTCCATCGAAAAATAAAATATAGCTCTATCATTATAAAAAGTTAATGGTTAAGTCGCATCAAGTATTTTCATATGTGGTTTTTTGACAGGAAGCTTGTCTATCGTAAATTAATCGAGTTGGTTGTACAGAAAGACCAAATTACCGAACCGAACCGGTTTGGCGTGTGCTGTACCCGGCCGGCGACCCTGCCGGAAACACTCGACAGATATACACGCGATACGCGACTATTACACCTACCTGGGTACGAAGAATATCTAGCTACGTTAGTCATCATTATGGCGATTTATGCTCCAAGGATTCATCCCACTCGTAGGTTGGCTAGACTTTTGATACCCTCTATTCCTGAACGTTGCTAAAGAAGAGTTAGCACTCTATGGAAATTCCTGTTTCAAAATGGAGTTTCCCGATTGGGAGTTCATGGTAGATCTCCACAGAAAGGGTCTTATCGGTTTATGAACATAAGGGTTTCTTAAGAATTTAATGAATAATTTTTATTGTCATTTATTGGTTGGGCTATACACAGGCTGTTTTAGAAAATAGGATAGTTGTTCAAATATTTGATAGGGCATAATGAAAGGAAGCAAATTAAAATAATAAAAAAACCTACGTTGACTTTTTTAACCTTATTTTGTTCATATAAATAGTACGTGTAGAACACAAAATCATGTATCGAAGTGAAATAATTATGCCGTTTTGTGATCTATGGAGCTAATTGTTTTATTGCATCATGAGGGTAATATATCTTAACCTTGTGAATTTTTTTTTATACCACATGGGTGGCAAATAAGCATGCGTTTCGCCTGATGGTAAGCGGTTACCGCTGCCTATGGACGCTTGCAACAACAGGGTGTTGCAAGCGCCACTCGCGCGTTGCCGACCCTTCAGGAATCTTTTCACACCCTCCTTGAAGAACTCCATGCTGCACTCTCCAGGGAAACCTAAACTTCTTGGAGACAACTGTTTTATTTCCTAAGACTGTATAAGGCGTAGCAATAGAACACCATAATCGGTGGTGAGTTCGGCACAATATAATGCACATGTCGCAACCATAGACATGAAAAGCCAAAAGTTTCGGCTTCCTTCCGGTCGCCCACGCGGCGCCCACGCGTGGTATTCGCCCACACGCCGGTATAATATCAATCAATTCAATGAAAACAATTTCTATGTTAATGCTCTAAAGACGTGTCTTGCAATATTTTGTGGACCGATCCATACATTGACACACTTAGATAAATTAAGGGTAATTTAGCGGCAAGCAAGCTGAGTCAGAAGAAAATTATTGTTTGTGCAAGCAGTTAATGAACGCTTTACTTAATAGTAGACAAATGAATTGAGAAGCATATATTAGATTCGTAATTTCAAAGATATCTGTATTATATCATTACTGAGGGGCGGTAAGAAACTCATTATCTGTCACTCACACTATATATATATATATATATAGTGTAGTGTATTATATTATATAGTGTATTATATAATGCTACACTATATATATATATATATATAGTGTAGATATCTCTCATTACTATGTAGGTATATATATCTCGGGTGAATAGACTGCAATAATAAACATCTATGGGAAATTTTGAAAAGGCGTGAAGATGTAGGTACTATACATATATTACAGGCGTGAAGATGGGACAGGCAGACGTGTGTAAATAGTACCCCTGCACCCAGTTTCCGCCGGAGATATATTTTAGGTGCAAAGGTGTCATGTGGCGAGTCCATCACTGTTTCTCAAGCTAGACTTTGAGTTGTTTTTCAAACGTATGAAGATTTCATCTCGATGTTTTCCTTTACCGTAAAGCTCGTGGTGTGTGAGGTGTGAGGTGCGTGATACTTACCACTGTACTTAAGTTCAGAAAAACTTGTCGGGATTCGAACTTGCAATCTTCGTAGAAGATATAATAATTTATGACTATTATAGCATTATGTGGTAAATACTAGTATTTGTAGCTTAGTCTTGGATGTTCATCGTGTAAATATAAGGTGTTATATATATATGTATATATATATATATATATATATATATATATATATATATAAATCTATAATTGTCTCCCATCTATTACCCATGAATGAGCGAACTCATGCGATGTTCATGTCTGCGTATGGCGTCGTCTGTATATATATATATATATATATATATATATATACATATATATGTATCTATTTATGTAAGTATATTTATTGTTACCTCTGCATACCCCTTCGGGGACCCTAATGGGAACGCGTGAGGATTTATTTATCGTTGACGATTTTCCATTCTATAACAAGATAAGGAGTTTAAGTCAAGTTGAAATTATGTTATTAAATTTGTATTGTCTTCCCTATTGCTGGTTGGAATTAGTCAGTTTACAGGACTATTTAGGGAGCATACGGTCATTGAATCAATTCTTATACGGTAAAAAGGTAACTTTAAAATTTTTACCGTTAATCAATATTAATAACAAATAAAAATCCGTTATGTGTATTATTTAATTAACAAGGCCGAGTACTTAAGATAAATGTTGAGTGTTCATAATGCAGTCATCGCCAAATACAGGTTAGCTTGTTTCTCAACGCTGTTACTGGCGCAGCGACGTCATAGTTAAATCTGAACGAAGGCTAACTGGAGGCGTTAGCACTGGCGAACCAATTAAATAAATTAATTATTTCCTTTCCAAACCGCCTGAATATATTAACAATTGATAAATTATGTTGTACCTAACTTGAAACGTTAAGTAACAAATTATAGCCTAATTCGAACACAATACTGATAATGCAAGATTAGATTTATTGTTTTCATCAAACGTTCGCCAAAACTAATAATAACAGGGTATAACGTCGGGTGTTTTCCAACTGACGTTTCACACTTAGCATCGCTAAGCAGGTACATAGGTACATTCACCAGTTTCGAGCTGCAATGTTGAAACTCTCGAGTTTATTGACACGCTGCGCAACACAAGATGCTTAAAATAAAGTGTTACTTCAATGACACTCACCTATGAACACAATCTATAATTGTCTCCCATCTATTACCCATGAATGAGCGAACTCATGCGATGTTCATGTCTGCGTATGGCGTCGTCTCTAATTTAAAGGTTACGTTAGCAACGTATCAGTTTCGTATGTCAGCATTCAGGTTTCTATTGACATTTTCCATTAGCAAGGTTGGTTGTTGGGAAGCAGCAGCAGCGGTCGTTTGGCCGTGACACGCGGCGCGTCGTGCGTACGCCACAAATTCGCCGTTCATTGATAAAAGTGCCACCCACTCGCGGCGCGGAGGCTCCATTCACCGGCGCCGCGAGTTGCGCAATGCGCATGCTCGGCCCTGCTTCCCCGCGCTTGAGACCTTCATTCTTACCACAGTGTACCTTCCGCAATGGTTTTCACTATTTCGCTAGAATGCTACATTTGCAAGCAACAAGTGCCAGGAACCATTGTAGACTTTCATCTTTTCAAGCTAGCTAGTTTTCATTAAGCTAAAATATAAAATTAAGACGATAGAAAGTTGTAGAAATTTGTCTTAACATACTTAATGTGATAGTTAATAGGCTATTAACCTCCGACAATAATTTGGAAATGTGGACTTTTCATTTAATAGTTTCGATGAATCTCTTAGCAAACGTTGTACTGGTAACTGTTTCACGACCTTTAGAATGCCTAATAATAAATTGGCTGAGAAAATGTTGAGAACAAATCCACATCTCAAATGTGATATAGGTTCTCTAGGATAATAGATTGATATTATAGGCAATAACGCCTACATTGTACCATGAACTTTGATGTTTTTACCTTACAGACGGAATGAAGTGACCTTTAAGATCTAAACCTAAGGCTTTTAGGATCTTTCTAGAGTGTAATTTGCCTGGTAGACTCTCTAACGAGCGAGTAAGAGATAACACATTCATATCGCAGTGAGTTTTACATTACTGTGCATTAATTGATGTTAAATGTGTATTCACGCATAAACGCAATATTACGACCACTTGGAAGATATGATCTCGCCTTGTCAAAAACCTTAGTATTTCATTCACATGTAATGGCTTCAATTAAACTAAGAGGTATCTATTTGGTACTATAAACTTCAGTAGTTAATAGCTGGTATTACCTTATATCTGCTATAATAAGTCCTAAGGGGTAAATTATAAGTTTATTTATATACATATATTATACACAATTTATTAACTTTTCAACTTTTATCTTGGCAACCTTTTTATGCGTCTAGAATCACCTTGTTTTGATAAACCGTATGCCATTATTCTAGCACATAACATAAATATTACATTAACGTAAACGTTTTCAGTAACTTAAAAGTAATTAGTTATAATTATTATTTAGCCGTGGTTGCCGAGTGGTTCGAGTAGATGCCTGCAACACAAAGATCGCAAGTTCAGCAAAGCACGGTGAAGGAAGTCTGGATACATCTGAGAAGCAAATCAAAGGCGTATGTATTGTATAGTCGTGCTAGAATAACAGCGACGGACTCGAAATATGTCACGTTGGCACTTAAAAAAATATGCCTTGTGGGAAGGCCCACACACACAAAATATTAGGATAAATATTCAACAAATTCTAACTGTTCTAATCAGCACAGTAGAGAAGTAAGTATGTATATCGTGCCACGACAAGAATTTGTGGTGAAGAGGACTATGAAGAGGATATTTTATATCGATAATCATTCATTTATGACATTATCGGCTTGTCGTAGTAAGTCGCGATCATACTCTCCTGTCCCTCGCACTCTGCGTTCAATGATCTCTTGGAGTCCAACTCTGATTGCGATTTGTTTGCGGATGGGAGGCGATTGTATGAATGTTGTTTAATATATTTTCTTTTATGTTGTGTATATGCTGTGTGTATAATTTTACCTATTTAGAGTAATTGGCTACTGGCCGTTCGAATGTGTATTTCAAAAATAAATAAAATAAAGAAATTATAATATGATCGATATCGATATCTTTGTGTAGATGCAAAAGGTTTGAGTTTCCTCAATTTGTATGGACACTCCTTTAGTCGAACTCGGATCGTTTATTGCATCACTAGATCCTCTTAGTAATAGAATGGTGACTTTATAATAATGAGTAAACGGTATATTATAGCCAACAGTAAAATTATCTTCCGCAATCAACACAAAGATACTTAACCATAGTTACTTAACTTATAACTACCATATACTATATACTAACTAACGATACTTAACCAAACCATAGTTAACTTAGGAAAGTCCTTAAGAGCAAGAGCAATCAAGAGCCAATATACTTTTAAGCGATCCAATTACTGGAATATTACAACGGCAATTATTTGATATACTATTTCAATATATTTATACACTTTATTAACAGCTTAATTAGAATCTAATCTGCGCTCATTTGCGTCTTTAACTGAGCTCTAATTATTTCCAGCCACGCCTTAGAGGGTGACCGGTACTTGAACAGAAACTAACGAGTAGATCTGTTCTTTTGACCATAACGTCTATAAGGGACACGGTATTTTTTGTTTACACTGTCAGTTACCGCAGATGATTCACCAAAGTGTAAAAAAATCCATATCAAAATTATTTATTTCAATGTAAAGGATACAGGAAACACTTATTGAACGTCATATAGTAAATATTAATCTAAAGTTACCACCGTTTCCAACAAAAAAAACTTGTCAAGGAAAGAAACGGAGAAACAAACTTTTATGGAGGGGTTTTTTTTTTTTTTTTTTTGTATTGTCTCTCGTAGCGTGAGTTCCGGGAACTTTTGCTACTTAACCGGTCAATGGCGAGACCTAGGCCTCCAGCCAGGCACTTTATTTCTAAGCAACACAGCTAAGGGCACCCCCTGTGGGGTACGAACCTCGGCTTAGGGCGTCGCTGGATCGCGAGCAAGGGAGCTGGGCTGGATTGGTAATTTTATTTAAATATTATTTGGGGCCGGGATTTGCGCGTCAGGCTCGGCGCGGGTCGGCGTTTGCGGCGGGGGTCGGGGGGGAACATTACGGCTTATTCGCGTCGAGCCTCGTCGGCGAGGACGGAACAGTGGTCGGTTTTGTGTAGTGTTGGTATGTTTTTGTCGGGCGTCCTGGAGGACCGTTATGTCGTCATCCGGTTCGATGACGGCGTGTCTTGGACGCCTTATCTTCGAGATAAGGGAAGGAGTGTATCGGGCGGCCGATACGACGAGGGGGTTGGGGTGATTTACAACAGAATCGAAATGACGTTTGGACAGTTTTTTCAAAAACTGTTTTATAGTGGGGACTTTGAGGTCAACGTGGAGTTGACTATTACGCATGTACCACGCGGCACCTGTGGCTCTCCGGAGAAACCGGCTTTGGAGCACTTGCAAGGGGTTAAGTGTTGACTTGCTAGTGTGTGCGAACACTACACCCGCGTATGTCATGATTGGTCGATTATGGAGGGGTACAAAAGGATTATATTTTATATATCATACATACCTACCATACATACATACCATACAAAAAGCAGGGTACCAAGCCCCATACTAAGCAAACGGAGCTTAGCCCGTGATGGACTTGGCGTGATGATAATCTAAGTATGAGCGCAATAATAAAAGTAAGGACTCATTTCGTACAGATATCTTCTATATGACTATATAAATATATTTACTTAGTACATTCGTATCAAATCGGAATAAATGTTAAAACTTGAAGGCAAGCATTCAATTTAGAACCAATCGATCTGAATTGCGCGTGCACACAAACGACATGATATCAAGTCATCTAATTTACACGCGGTAATCTCGTCTTGTTACCTAAATGCAGGTTAACGCACCTGAACCAGTTCTTAATTAAGAACACATTTAAATTCATTAAAAAGCATTAAAACTTTCCTCCGACTGCTGATACACTTTCAATAAAACAACACACTTAAGTGGACACGCCGCTTAGAACCAAAACATAATTATGTCGTGGACCGTAATGGCGTTTGCATTGCATAATAAGATCACAGATTAACATTGCGCACTAGCTGTGTAGAGTCTACACTGTAGACCAGTGTTTGGAGTACATGGATGGCGGGGTAGGGTCCCTCACGGGGTACGCAGCATCCCAAATGTCCGAAACGAAACGAAAAGTGCATTATAGTCTTCAGTATTGATATTTCCAACTGATCCTGATGTCGCGTTACTAGTACGGAATGCGGCAGCTCACAAGTGGTTTATAGCAAACCGGGCTTTATATGGAGTCCCTTGGGTAGCCAAAACAAGAAACAACCACGTCATTTTTAATAACTCTACCGCCAAATAAAAAAAAGTAGTTTTCTAACGTTCTTAAGATTTCGTAAACCCATACCGTATGGAATCCCCACTTGGAATGTTCATATTTGTTAAGACGTCTCGTTGAAGTTTTAAACAAAAATGCTGGCATGTCGTACAACTGTGTTAAATAGTTAGGTCACGGCTATGTTTGCGATTTTTTATTTATAATAAGGTTTTTATCAGAAGGCATCGACGTACTATAAGCCACCGATACATTTTCCACTGAAAGCCATTAGCGAGTTCATCTTGAAACGAAAGCGGTATCTAAAATGTATTGAGAATTTTGTTTATTCACTAACGGCTATAAGTGCTCTCTTTTAATACACTTAACGTATCATTAGCGAGTAGACGACGCAAAACTCAGCGTACAGGTAATTTCTTATTCGTCAGTCTCTTTATACATGCTCGTCGGTTTCGAGTACTTTTGACGTTTCTGTCCTTGAGCGTCCGATCGATTTGATCCAGGTAGTTGGAACGTGATCTTCCTCTGCCTCTTCTTATATCTTTTTCGTCCATCTTTCTTCACTCATCCTTTCTATATGTCCAAACCAACGTAACATGCCTTTCTTCATTTTTACAATCACGCTATGCCATGTAAGCCAGGTAAGCTTATAGCCTATGATGATGTTGTTCCTTCGTGTTTAATACCACGGACTTGAACTATAATAAGCGACTATCGATAAGACCTCAAGCCAGGGTTATATTTAATCGCTTATGTCGGGTCAATCAAATTATTGCCTCAGGTTATTAACGCGGGTTTAACCTCTAATTTCAAATTTCACGTTTCAAACAGGAAATAGTCGTCGATATCGACCGCTTTAATAGTTGTAAATAGATTTATGGAGTGCGAACACTTGGTGTCATTGATACTGGCAACTAATGAGTGTAATGCACTGTAATGAGTGTACGGCAAGTAATGAGTATAATCATAGGCAGGAAGTGAGAGGTAGGTTGCTGGCTGAAGACAATACCGTGTATTGGCAAATGCGTCTGTTTGTTAGCGCGTGCGGCGAGCGGGGGCGTGAGCTTGAATGGACGCGCGTGATTCATGCGGCCCATTCACAACAGACGCGCGCGGCAACCATCATGCGCCACCTAAATACATTCAATCCTATTAAATACCATTTTGCAATCTACACCCATTGTATCTTCAGTGCAAATGGGTAAACGACGAGCGCATAAGAAATGTATTTTAGGTATTTACAATATGTATATGGCAACCTTGTACGAAGAGACTCTGTAATCTGAAAGTCTAGAAAAAACTACCATTCTACTACTCTCCCTGCCTTACCCGTGATTATTTCAGGATATTAGTTTGTATGTATCTCTACTGACAATAACTATCAAATTCTTTTAGTCGAACTTAAACCAAGAGTTGCTCGGATTGAGAGCATATTAGTGTAATTAGTGTGATGTAGTGTTGATGAGTGTAGTTGCAATGTGACTTTTTATTGAAATGTATTTTTTTAAATTAAAACTTGAATTATGCCAGTGCCTTCATCATCTGAAGGTGTTGCATTTATCAATATGTGTTGTGAGGCCGGATGTCACACTACAGTGTCGAAAAGTTCCATTAATACTTTCGTAAAATAATGTACTGCTCATCCTCATCGAATCCATTAATTTCCGTGTTTACCTTATCGTTTGAAGATCGGTACAACGTTTTACCATTGTTGGACGCACCTCCGGGCTACGAGTAAGTGTACTAATCGTTTCAGTCACAATACTGAGCGGGTTCACAGCAGCAGGTGAATTGCGGCTATGGTAAAATATATCTGTGAAAGAAAATCTTCCCTAAGTTTTAAGAAGACTAGAGACTGGGTCATTTATTTTCTGCCTACCCCGTGAGGGGATTCGATTATATAGGTTATATGTATGTTTTATTCTTGAGCAGACTTGCCATATGCCACTTTGTTACCTTCTACGAAAAGAGGTTGTCTATTTATTATACTTATTTATGTACGTGTATATGTCATTAAATAAAATTATCAGTCCAGCCCAGCTCCCTTGCTCGTGATCCAGCAACGCCCTAAGCCGAGGTTCGTACCCCAGAGGGGGTGCCCTTAGCTGTGTTGCTTAGAATGCTAAGAAATAAAGTGCCTGGCTGGAGGCAGTAGCAAAAGTTCCCGGGACTCACGCTACGAGAGACAATACAAAAAAATACGTGTATATGTCACTGAATTTCAAAACCGCCAGGCCGATTTCTGATCCTATTTTGTGTGGTGGAGTTAGTTGCTGCATAACAGCTATACTATATACTGAATCTTTGATAACAGTGAAACTAGGCTTGTGAGCTAGTTTTTATAAAATGCCGTAAACGATCGCTTACGTATGCAGTCATCGCGGTGCGTATTTGAAGCCTCCAAGTACAGTTGGTTTGACTTCAAGGCAAAGGTTATGAGATTTCAACCCATAGATTCGCGTATAGCATTTAACTGGACGAGTAATTGTTTGTGGAGGAGGCTGTTAATTTTGTTTAATGGCTTTGAGCCCGCATTTAAGTAACCTAACGAAAATTATGTTTATAGTTACGGCCCAATACGAGCTGCCATTGAAAGTTTTAAACTCGACTCACAAAGGCTGATACGTGAGTTTTTTTTGTTAGTTCGTCCATGTACCTACCTATATTGTCATTTGATATATTAATTTATTACGATTTTATTTATTCTGTATTTGTATGTAAGCTCGGTGGTAGATATAAATCTATTTTATCGCATATTACGGTCAAGTAGATTATTTAGAGCCTGTCTTTTACATTCTTAGGCTGACGTTTGGATTGGCTTTTCCTATACCTTTTCCAATGTACTTACCTCGCGGCACAGATAGTGATTCATTAATATTGAGAAATAATTTCAGCTTGAGTATGTCATAATTATATTAATTACTCAGATGTCCTCAGATTCGATAAGATAAGGTAAGTTAATTCAAGTAATGAATCCTTTTAATAAGTAGTACTTTTAATAGAAAGTATCTAACGTTCGTTTAAGTCCATTACGTCACTGTAGAATATCCGTGTTCGCAAAAGCGAGACAATTCATACCTTCTGCTGCTTTCACAGCAATACACCTAGAAGCTACGGTATGAGCATAACATTAGGCGGGCTGGACCTACGCTGTTCCGCAAACTATGCGATATAAGTAGAAATATAGTAAAAAATATGTATCATGAGTTTCGTTCCTATTTCAAATGAATTACGAAAATCTGGGGATACGGCGTTCTGCAACGTTGGCACCGAAAATATAAAATATAACCGATAACACTGACATTCTTGACACGTTCCTTGCGGTATCTACATTTCTTAACCTGATTAATATTATAACATAACATGACATAACCGAACAAGTTAACGGTCTCCCCGGCTGGACGCCATAGATACACGACGCAATGTTACTTAGCGTCGCATATTAATAAATAACAGCACCCTTCCGAGTATACCTGGTATTATTTTAATTTCCTGTCAACCACTAACATATTTACAGCGGATTGTATAAGTGGCAAACGTCTCACAGAAATCAGCTTAACAAGAATAGTCGTACATAAGGGGCACAGTAAGATAAGCGTACAATAAATTCTTTAACAAGTTTCCAATATGTTTAAGGTTTAAATAGCAAAAGATCCCAGTCCTGCCTTTACTGGAAGTCTTTCGCAATGTAAACAAGATCCGATTAGATCTGTCTGCGGATAATCTAGTCTTATTTATTAACACCTGCCGAGACCAATCCAATATTCATAATTTAAATATTTATAAGTGTGTTTTGAGTAATTGGTAAAAGGATTTAAACTATAAGAGATTCATTAAAACACGAATTTATTGAAATCTTTCTGTTATTTGCAAATGGGCCGTAGCCAAATTGGGTTACCTACGATTGCAAAACTACAACCCACATGAGGTCATGAAGTTCGTTATTACTTTGTCTGTATCACTTTTATATCAGGCAGAATGGGGGCGTTATCAAGTGTCTACGCGTGTAAAGTAAACTTAATCATCAGATTGCCAAGTTCATATCTGTTTTCGGTCACGATCGCCGCGAAGGCTAGCCACGCAATACCTAATGGTTCATAATTTACATTACATTATTACCATCGGCTCCATTCTGTTCCTTGTGCGGTGCTTATTTAAAATTACTAACTTGGTTAAATTGGTTTAACTCATATCGTACATCTATGGAATAAAGTGAGCAGCTCCATAAAGAAGTCGCTAGCTGTTCCGGGAGATGGTTATCGTAACTAACTACTCTCGCAAGATCGCGGTGTGTCGCGCTTAAACTGTGTCATTGAATATACGTTTCCGCGTTGAGAACTTCACGTTTCAAAGTGATTGCTATTTGACAATAATTCTAAGGCACATGAAGTTAGAAGCAATAACTTTGCAGCAACAAGCCACTTAATCTGTTATTTCCTCATCTTTCAAACATTAAAACAAAAAGCAGCAATCCCATTAATATTTTAAGTGGGAAAGTTTGTGTGTATGTATGGATGGATGTTTGTTACGCAATCCCGCCAGAGCCATGTTGAACGGAATTAAATGAAATTCGGCACATAGATAATATCTATCTTTGTGCCAAATTTCATTGAATGCTGGATTAACGCATAGGATATGTTTCGTTCCGAAAGAAATCTAGATAAAATTATACTATTGAAAACAATTGTACGTGGGTGAAATTGAGGGGCATAGCAACTATAAAATAAGTCTGCCGTTAATCAAATGAGACGCAAGAATTTCGTTGTCTTCATGCCTTTCCACAAATATCCTTGAAGGAGTAGGCAGATGTGTAGTAACACCTTATTTTCTCCGCAGATATATTAAGATGTCCACGTGACAGATGGTCTGTCTGGTGGAGTCTATCGCTGTTTCTCTAGCGCAACTATACATACCTTCTCCATGCCTCTAAAGCTCATGGTATGATTACTCACTGTACTTAAGATTAGAAAATACTCATTGATGCAGTCGGGGTTCGAACTTGCAATATTTGCGTTACGGGCAACTAAGACTACTCGGCCGCCACGGTCATGTCATCAGATCAAGAGTTTCATACTGGCAAAAAGTGTGTCAGTTTAGTTACATGAATTGTTATAAAACAAGTATTGCATACGCCCACCGCACGGGCGCAGCGTGTGTTGTGAATGGACGCAGTCCTCGGTGGCTCCACGGTCGCCGGCCGCTGCTTGCAACACTCGCCTACGTACAGACTAAGAACTGGAGGTCGCCAACTTTCATTCATAGATACTGCATTGACGTGCTCATTTCAACTTAAATGCAAATATGCAAAATTCATTACAATAGCTATACTGGAAATTATGTTGGTCTTCTGGTCAGAGCTCCTGGATTAAAAACTTGAGGTTGTCGGTTCGAGTCTCGCTGAGGGAAAACATTACTGGAATTTAATTCCAAATATGAATTAAAAACTAAATAGGCTTGCATATCTTGGGTCGTAACTTAGTAAAAAGACTTACGTATTTGAATAGCTTGTGTATGTTTGTGTTCACAACACTCTATAAGTATTGGGTTGCCTTATAATTTTGATACAATGTTGGATTCAAATACGCATCTTTTTGACGACCGTATGGTCTAGTGGTTAGATCTCCTGATTGTTAAACTTGAGGTCGCGGGTTCGAATCCCGCTGAGGACAGATATTTGTGTGATGAACACGAATATTTGTACCTTAGTCTTGGATGTCCTATGTATTTAAGTATATATCTATCTATATAAGTAAATATATCGTTGTCTAGTTACCATAACACAAGCTTTGCTTAATTTGGGACTAAGTTAATTTGTGTGGAATTGTCCCAGGTATTATTATATTATTTTAATAAGAATAAAAACACCATCTTTTGACCATAAAGCAATATAAATATAAGAACAACTCGCTATGAATTACTGCTTAAAAACAAAAAAAACTAAATCTAAATGAGAACTTGATTATTTAAATACTACCTTAAAACCTATATTCAAAGGTTTTGAGTAGGACCTATTTGCATACTGTTAGAAGGTAACACGAGATGTTATTTAGATTGTGCTAATACGTAGGTACGCTTCAATGTTGTACCCACATTTTAACACTTGACCGTACATTGTTTCTTTCACATTCCTTAAAAATAGCAGTACTTTTCATTAAAGCTCATGTGTCCGTGAGAAATATTAATTGTAATAATTAACATTACTTCTCCGCCTTGTATGTAATGTACATATATCAGGCAGTTCATTCCAACGCCTAGACCACAAATGATTAATGTCGAAATCGATAAAACCCAACAATTCAAAGCAGAGTCTATTAAACGGCTTAAATCATCTAACCCGACAACTTTGGGTCGTCGATGGCGTCCAAAATATTCCCGTCGTTCATTGACACGTGCCAAACCAGTTTTCGGGCGAGTTTTTACTGAATGGCCGCTTCCTTTGTGAGAGTAAACATATTCAAATGTTGCGATTAATTCATGGCTAGATAGTGGCTTGCTTTTATGAATGGAAGGCTAGTGCACTGGTGTGCGTGAACTGGGCTCGTCGTAAAGTGCACACGCACACACGCATACAATTAATTTGCATACTGGGCCTGGCTAGGCGAGCCACGTGCTGCCTTCGTTTCCAACACAGTTAACTCTTCAATATTCGACAAGATAATTTTAAATGTAAATGAAATTTGAAAGTCAACTATTTATTACGTACTCGAGAAATACCTAACATGTTACTGTAATAGCGACAACCGATCCTCTGATGAAACGCTCGTCAACTGTGTCTTGCTGTATTATGTTAATTTGATTCCCGGAGCCTTTCTATGCCCCGAGGCAAGACCACAAATTGTTACTGTGTTGGTATTGGTGTTGAACAATGGAAGAAGAAAATTTTCCCTTTCCAATAAAATGGACCTAAAGTCCCAGTTATTCCGAGAGTTCTCCGCAACGAAGATCGTGTATTTAGTAATGCTCTCTTTACGACTAGCTATATCCCGCGAGTTCGGCCCAGCTAAATCAACGTGTATAATAACAGCTGCGCTCCCTTGTAGTTGCATGATGATGTACTTACATTGAGAAAACCTATTGGTACAGTCGGGATTCGAACTTGCAGTCTTTGTGTTGCAGGCAACTACTCGAACACTGAGCCATCACGGCTCATAATAATAAATATAGCCTATCTCAATAAATGGGCTCTCTAATAATAATCCTTTTATTATTATTTTTCAAATAAGTTCAGTACTCCCTATGCAAGAAACCAACTCTGCATCTTCATCATATTAGTATCCATATTAAACTACAAACAGACAACTTAGGTTTCAAATGACATGAAGTATGTCCAGTCAATAGTTCGTTATTAACTCATTAGAAATATTATTGAGAGTGCAGCTGTCACAAAAGGATTGCGTTTACATTTACGATTATAAGCATACCTTCTCAGAATTATTTATTATGAATATCCTAGCTAGACTATACCAACAAGGTAGGTTACATATACATTCGGATAGTATTGAATAAAAATTGTTATGTGAATCTTGTGTTGTGAAGTGTCGAATATCTAAATTGTCCATAATATGCACAATTCAGATATTCAACTGGGTTTATTTATAGTACATTTCAATGATCATTTTTAATAGAGCAACCTCGAAACACGATATGTTCATATCTAGACCCCTCCTCACAAGGATCCCGAAGGCGTACATGGATGTGTGTAGTATCACACTCCTTTATCACATATTTAGGTACCAACGCAACAGATAGCGAGTCGATCTTCGGGATGGCGTGTAGATATTAGAACCGTTTTATAATTAATAAAATACATTTATTAAAAAAATCATTATAACACATGCATATCATCACGCCGGAGACACATGAAGAATCACGGGGTAGAGTGAGAAGAGCGCCAGTTCCTTCTTAAATTAGACATCTCTAAATCTCTTTCACATCATAAAAAAAATCTTCAAACTTCATACACAGTTTTTGAGTAGATACTCCTGATATTACCATCCTTAAGTGTTTGATCAATAGCTTTACGTAATATGAGAATCTCTATCTCTATATAAAGCAAAACCATAACCACAAAGATTTTATAGAATTCAAAGATTGTATTTTAAAGTTTTGAGAAGTGGCATATTGCTATATTTTGAGACTAAACAGCAAAATGATTCGAATACCTTCATAATAAAATGCTTAGGTGATAAAACTCGACTTTTATATCATCGGAATTTATATACTTCCTGTATCGACATAAAAATCAGACCTGTTTAAATTTAATTTTTCATCAATAAAATGTATAAAATTATTTTACAGCATGCGCATTTATATTTCTTTTGTGATTCAATGCTGAAAATAGTCGTTTTGTATGAGTTTGATTACGCCAATGGGTTGTATCTATTGTCATGGTGAGTACACACACCGACGAAGATAGAGCCGTATGCATGCAAGCCTCCATAGAAGAGATCGCGTGCCCGATACTAGGGCTCTCGGGTGAGCAATGCTCGAGTCATTTCCGGCGCTAACGTTCTTGTCTACTCGGCGACTCGAGTGTTGCAACAAGAAGAATCGCTGCTAATAAATAATCGTCACTTTCATAAACACTGACTCACGTATAAACAAAACAAGGCTGCGCTTGCGCTGTGTTGGCGGATTTAAATTGACGTAATGCACAAGCTTTGCGCAATTTTTGGCCTCATCTTGGATTACTAGCTGAAATGTGGGTGATAATAAGCCGGCGTCTTCTTTTTTGCCATGTTTACGAAAGTGTGAATTGAATAAACATTGAATATCCATGTACGTTTCACCGCTATAGAACTGACGACAGATAAGATCACGTTACGTACGTATATGTACCTTTATTGCGTTTGAGCATCAAATTTGGTAAACATGTTAACCAAATAGCATGCAATTATCACAGTTTTAAAATAATATTTGTCGATAAACTGTTACTCAATCTTTGGAGATATAAGTGTTGTTTTAAGAGATAGAAAAGCTTGGATATATATTACATCGACATATCTAATTATGTAAATTGCTATACCGTGGCCCATTGTGCTGTTGTCAAAGCGGGATGGGAGACACTCGAATAGTGGTCACTCCGAGCGCTTGCGCCGCCGGCCGGCGCCAGCCTCGAAAGTCAGACCATCCCAATTTTTCCGTTTCCATCTCATTAGTAAGTCGAATACGATGTAAAATTTATTCATACCGGTTTGGTCATATTTATGCAAACTATCTATAGGCATCTGGACTGGACCTAATTGTGGTGTCCAATGGTAATTGATTTCGTTATCGAAATGTATATATCCAACAAATGTTAATGTAAAAACATATTTCCAATTAGATTACTAATTAAGTGCCTGCTTATACCATACAGATAATAATTATGTCATTTATTTCCAAATTTGAGTATATTAGTTTGATAATCATTCTATTAAACTAGCGAAGGGATTTTGACCTAAACAATATAGGAACATTTATGGTACAATGTTAAGATTTTTGTTGCCTGAAAACTTCAAACCATTCTTCTTACTTTCTAATCATACCTACTTAAGAACCAATTAATTGTATCAAAAACACATGTAAATCTAGCGTTAATATAAATATACTATGCAATTAATTAACATTTAAACAACCAAAAATATATTAGAAGATGACATGGTCGCGTTACCTATTTCGTTTGATTCGTAGGCGGTGTAACGGTACAAACGGCGCCATATGGCTGCGCGGGCGCACAACGCAATCTCATAAGTTTAGGTGCTGATTCTAAACGTGTAAATCATACAGAGTTTACATAATCACCTGTGCCCCAATTGCGTAACTTTTTTAATCAATCACCTTAATTAAGACTGCGAGAAAAGTCATGATAGATCAATCGACGACTTAAATGTGAACGGTAGCTCGTTTGGATATACTTATTATGAATTAAATGAATACACAACTGTCTGGAGGGAGGAACAAAATAATAAGAAAGAAAGAAGATCACGTTTCATACCTAGATTTTAAATTATATTTAGTTAATATTTTTTTTAATATTTATTAGTTTTAATTATATTAAACAACGAAAGACAAATAAAACATTACAAGTACTGGAAAGCTGCGAGTGTGTATGAACAGACTTATGAATAGGAAAAAGAGGTTTGTAAGTTGCCTGCCTTCTCCGTCTGTTACTCGGCATTATACCTACTATAGTCGTGCTTGAGTAAAGGCGATGGACTCGCCATCTGTCACGTTGGCACCTAATATACCTCTGGCGGAATGTGGGTGTGTGGGTATTACCTAAACACCTCTGCCTACCCCTTCGGGGACCCCTGTGGGAAGGCGTGAGGATATATATATAATAATATAGTTCCCATTCATCAGACCATGTATCTACTAAATTTAAACTGAATTGTTATTGAAGACCATATCTCACGTATAAGAATAGGTATAAAATTTCCCGGCAGTCAGTCGAGGGACTCGACGTTAAAATACCTAAGTTGGAGGTAAGTACCATTTATTATATACCAGGTTGAGCTACACAGGTAATAAAGTATACTATTTGGTGGATGTCTATTTGAGGAAGTCGTAGTTGTCAAGCTAATATTGTGTAAGGTAATCTAGTAGCGTATTGCTACTGTGTGCCGATGTATCTACCTATCGAGTGTCGCAACAAACCGATGTCAATCTTACGCGAGGCGTGAGGTGTATGCAGACAGACTATTCATCTCAAAGGCATCCTATTCATAGTAAGATTGAAGCAAATTTTTTCTTTATTATGACTGCTATCCTAACACTTCAGAATATGGGTAAGGAAATGGATAGATTAAAGATAAATATAATGGGAATCAGCGACACCAAATGGCCAGGGAAAGGCCAACATCTGACATCGGACGGTAAGGTGCTATACTACTCTGCAAACGAACAACGGTCGGAAACTTATGGGGTGGGAATTCTTCTTACTGGTGAAGTTTCAAAAGCAGTGAAAACCTTTATACCTCTCTCAAATAGGGCAATGATGATTAAGTTGGATGCGAGGCCATATTGCATCAATATCATTCAAGTATATGCACCCACCGAGCAAAAACCGCAAACAGAAGTGGACGAGCTGTATGCTGACATTGAAACTCTTTTAAAATGTACAAAGAACCACGAGGTGAATATCATCATGGGGGACATGAACGCAAAAGTAGGCTCAAATGTTGTTCCGGGGGTAACAGGCGCATATGGATTGGGTATGCGTAATGAGAGAGGAGATACCCTAATAGAATTCTGTCAGGAGAAAGACCTTGTGATCACAAACACGCTTTTTAAATTACCCCCGCGTAGACTGTACACCTGGACATCACCAAGGCACACCGCCCAACATATGGTACGGAATCAAATCGATTATGTAATGGTCAATAGGCGATATCGAAATTGTGTACTAAGTGCTAAAACCTACCCCGGTGCAGATATAAGATCGGATCACAATCCCGTCGTTGTGGTCTTGAGATGCAAACTAAAACGTGTGTCCAAGAAGAAAACCGATTCCCGGCCAAACGTAAGAAAACTTGTAGACCATAATGTAAAAGCCAAAGTGTCGAATGAGATTAACCAGTGGGCATCTAATCAGATGGTTCTTTTGTGCTTTGTTGATTATGAGAAAGCGTTTGACCGGGTAAGGCACGAACTGCTAATAAAGCGCTTAAACGACATTGGGCTGGATGGCAAAGACGTTTCAATTATTAGAAACTTGTATCAGAACCAAAAGGCTACAGTCAGAGTGGAAAAAGATCACACGGAGGAGGTTGATATTTGTCGGGGTGTGCGACAGGGTTGCATTCTGTCCCCATTACTGTTCAACGTATACTCCGAAGCGATTATGATCGAAGCACTTGAGAATCTTGATGTGGGGGTGAAAATGAACGGTAGGCTCATCAATAACTTACGCTATGCAGACGACACCGTTCTTATTGCGTCTACTCAAGAGGATCTACAAAGGTTGGTTAACAGAGTTCACGAGTGCAGTGAAAGGGCTGGCTTGTCCATAAATTTATTGAAGACCAAAGTCATGGTGATAACTAAGGACCCTTATTTACGGCCAAAAATATCGGTAGCAGGGAAAGTTCTTGAGCAAGTTCAGCATTACAAATACCTCGTTGCATGGGTGAATGAAGCATGGGAGTCGGACCAAGAAATCAAGACCCGCATTGAAATTGCCCGCGCCTCGTTTACCAAAATGAAAAAGGTTTTGTGCTGCCGGCAAATCAACCTAAGACTCAGAACTCGGATCCTACATTGCTACATCTGGCCTGTGGTTATGTACGGCAGCGAATCGTGGACGATAAAGGAAGTCACCAGGCGGCGCTTAGAAGCGTTTGAGATGTGGTGCTATCGTCGCATGCTCCGTATAAGTTGGACCCAGAAAGTCAGTAACGAGAAGGTGCTTTAGCGTGCTGGTGTGTCCCGAAAATTATTGCACACCGTCAAAAAGCGCAAAATCGAATATCTGGGGCACGTGTTGCGCCATGACAGATACCAGCTGCTTCAACTAATATTGATGGGCAAAATACAGGGAACGCGGCGCTCTGGAAGGCGAAAGAAGTCCTGGTTGCGAAACATCAGGGAGTGGACCGGAATCAGCAGTGCAGAGCAACTATTCCGGATGGCTCAAGACAGGGAGATGTTTTCCGAGCTAACGGCCAACCTCCAGTAATGGAGTGGCACTTTTAGAAGAAGAATCCTAACACTACGCAGAACCTTCTTATATGTATGGAATATGGAATTCTTCAAGAAGCTTGTGAAAACATTTCTACAGGGGCATCACCCTGGTGTTTTAAGCGTCCTTAGGCGGCGGTAACCGCTTCCCATCAGACAGACCGCATGCCGTATATATTTTTATAAAAAAATTAATTGAACAAATAAAATTGAAGTGTCTTTTTGTAATATTAAAATAACCGCTTTTTACTAAATGCATATGAATGTATACACGGTACATATGGCAAAATCATTTTCTTATTTATTTTTGTCTGTCTGCTTGTTTCAACTAATCTCTGAAACGGCTGGACCGATTTTTACGGGACCTTTACTGGCAGATAGCTGATGTAATAAGGAGTAACTTTTGAACAATAACTTTTTAGTTGAATTCCACGCGGACGAAGTCGCGGGCACAGCGACTAGCGATAGTATTAAAATAAATTTACTATAGCATTACATTAGATGTAGGTTTAACAGCCATAGTTTCCTCATGAGGTATTAGGATGATAAATCACTGCTTTTTACACCATTACGGTGACAATTGTTTTATGTTCCATATTTCAGGTTTATATTGCCCAAGTTCAATGTTACTTCCCACAATTATTGCTAAATTGGCGTTATTATGGATATTTTCCATAAAGTTATTAGTTTTTTTTAATTCAGTTTCTGACTATTATAAAGCAGTTCATGTGCATTAGCCCTTAGTTCTGAGCCTTGATTTACGCGGCGCCCACACTCTCCACCTCGGAAGAACACATCACGTAATGTCTGCATACTAACCATAATGGCGCATTATGTATATAGGTCATACAAGATTCATTGACATCGTAAACAATCTGTTCTTGTGTCCTTTGTTTGCGAGAACTCATTAATTATATGCTGTTGTTTTAAACATTACATTATAAGTGCTCGTTTGATTCATTATACCTAACGATGTATGATTATATATTACTGGTGGAACTTCAGAATTATTCCTTTCCACTTTTCTACCGTTTAAATTTGTAGACGTCGAATATATCTGTTTCATAATAATTCTTGAATTATGATTGTACTTTATTAGCACGGTCCCAGTCTCTCCACCGACCATGAGTTTTGCATCGTCAATTCGTTAGCGAGTTTGCAATTCGATCCTATGTCAGAATGCGTAGAAAATTGTACAGGTCCTAGTGGTTTGTAATTGGAACTAAATTATCCATATATTTTTGTAACGTTATGTAGCTTAACACTGCTGACGACACTCATGTGACTCTTGTTATATACGTATGAGTTGCAATACAGCAGACTACGGTAGCAACATTTTGGTTAATACAATTTTTCGCTTATTTTTAATTCGCAGTACAAGACAGTAGGAGGTAGGTACTAGTGGTAACTCTTTCTGCTGCAAGATTGCTTAGAGGTATTTTAAGTAATTTTTTTTACTGGTGTAGAATCACTTTCGATCACTATTTATTTGCATATTATAATAGTGATCGAATACGAATACGAATGGGTTCAATAAAAGCTTACCAATACCCATATCTACATTACTATTTGTCTCTCACGCCACTTCAGTAGAAAAAAATATGACATTTGATTTGGATAGCGGCTAAACAAACAGTTTGAAGAAATTGATATGTTGACATGTGGTATTGCGATACGTCTGTTCGAGTAATGAGTGGGGGCGTTACGTAAACAAAGAGTTGGGCGGACCTGCCACCGGGCGCCACCTCCCCCTCCCTCCCCCCTCCCCGACACACCACCACCTGCGCACGAGTATGTTTTCGCAATCCACACGAAATTCGATAACGAATAACAGACGCAGACGAATGGCAATAGACCGGCGCGGCGCGGTGGCGCCACCAACCTGTACCGTTACACAAACCAACAAAGTTATTATTCTAATCAATAGATCTACTCACATGGTTGTAAATAAGCCGCAATATATTGCTGGGTCACATTTACTTTAATGACCGCTTCAGTTGTTATGATACATCGCAGTAATTTTACACGTCTCGAATGAGGATATCACTTTTGATACTTACTACTATTATACTGATACCAACTAAACATGCTTTTAAATATTCCAAACATATTTTAAATACCTACATAATATACGCGTCACGTAAAAACAATGTGCACGTAAAAGTAATATTCAGAATTATATTAAATTTAAATGTAATAAACTGTCAATTATAATAGAGATGATGTGATGGGCGCTGTGATATTCCTAATACTGGTAGCTTAACATGGGAATGTATTTGGAAATGAGCTCGGGACTTCTATGGCCGAGGGTACCGTAAAAGGCGGACAAATTAAAGGGGCAAACATTAATGATTTTCTTTCATTTACGCTTTACATTAACAGAAAATATTCTCTAAAATCCCCGCTAACTCGGAGACCACATATGGTATCGATTCGCCGCCACCTACTAATTGCGAGCGACACTAGACAAATATATCGCCTTTTATGGTCGCGGCCGGTCTAAAGTATACTGATTGGTAAATAAACAGAATAAAGGATCGTAAGACTGGGATGAATCAGCTCTCGATCGGCCCATGATTAGAAGCGATTATCATGCGCCCGCGCGGCTCCACCACCAGCCCACGTGGGTGGTGGGAGGGCCTGCTCACCTATTGTCTTACAACGCGTTATAGCATTATAATAGCACTGCACACTATTGCACACTATTTATGTAAATATCTTTGAGGATTCAATTTGTCTATTGTAATGTATTCATGGACGGATATTAGCGTACGCGATTCAGTGATTCTCGTCCACAATCTGTCAACGAGCTAGCGGCTTACTCCCTTATCTGATAGTTCGCAGCTTCAGACCTTTCTTGGGAACAGGAGCTATAATATTATAACGGTTAAGTTTAAGTGAAATAGCTGAATACCGTAAAATATTACGCAAAGACCTAGTAAGTAAGATAACAACGTATGAAGGCAAATTCTTTCTCAAAGTACAATTCCACTTAATGTGAATAAAGATAAGTTTTAGGTACCTATTTGATATGAATGTGAACAAAGTTTTTATAAAACAATTGTTATCTCTGCTATTTTTAAATAATATCTAATTTTACCGTTGGCATCTCGTTTTCCCGAGATATCAGATATAGGTAATTGGGCTTGTGACTATTTACATGATTACATTGCCGAGTATTTACTTGCAAGTTGGACCAATTATGGGCTTTCCAATATAAAAACCTTGAATAACCATTCTTTCAATGTATGCTCGGACTCGGATATATTATCAAAATACAGCACTGACCGACGCGCGTGCCCGCCGATGCCAACCATTTTATTGGTGTCGGCGCCACTGACAGCTTTCTCGTCTCGCAGACAATAACGCTCAATTTGAACTTGAATTATTTTTATAACCATGCACGTGTGTAACGCCGTCAGGTAGCTCGATCGCGATCGCCTATTTGGCTTCGCGTCAACCGCCATAAATTCCGTGAACGAACGGCCACTTAACGCGGGAGCGATACTCGGAGTTATTCCGGCTGTTTGCTCGTTACAGCGTAGAGTAGGTACTTCTAACGAAGGCACCAAAAACTTTCCCACAGTCGTCGATCACCGCAGTAGAAAAAAAACCAAGTGTCTACGAATTAACACGTCCGCGCGTTGTGTGTGTATGAAAACACTCGGTGGCGGGCGAGGGCCCTCGTGGTGACGGAGTGCTGCCCTGACGCCACCGTACGGCACCGTTCGCCAAGACACGGTATATTGTTCCTTGACTTCAATTTACTTCAACGTCGAATAGTCTGACACGCAGCACTGAGAGCCCTTCAGTAATTATTGCTAGTCAGTGACACACGCTCGTTGTCTAATAGGTACTTAAAGTTCAAAATGTACAATTGTAAGGTGATGTCCTCTTAGCACTATACTTATATAAATTATATGAACGGAAACGTTGTATTGAACGGCAGACAAAGCTTCATTAACATCGCAACTCGTCAGTCGCGACAGTTACGCGGGGTCACTAATTCCCCGAACAAACAAGGGACGTATTTGTGTGTGAAACTCAGCCTAGTTCAGTCAGATCGGACACACTCGTTAATGCTCAGTGTAAACTACACTTAATCTTTCACTTTGTGCCGGTTAGAGATAAATTAACGAAGAAATGCTACATAAACACCGGCTATATTCGACTTATTAGCGTATTCCTTTGCTGATTGCGGGAACGTACTAATAAGCTTCCGCTGAAGTTTTATTTATGTCAGTGTGTCATAAGAACGACATTACCTACAATCCGTAGCCAAGGTACAGGCCGCATTTAGAAATAGATAATAATAATTATAATATATACCTTGGGACAATTCCACACAAATTGACATAGTTCCAAATTAAGCATAGCTTATGTTATGTTAGATAGTAGGTACATACATCACGCCGAGTCCCTAACGAGGTGGGTAGAGAGTATAGAGCGCCAGTTTTGTCTAGATAGTTATGATAGATTTTTTGTGGGAGATTTTTTACATGTTATTTGACATACATACATATGACATCCAAGACAATACTTGTGTTCATCACACAAATATCTCAGCGGGAATCGAAGCCACGTCTTTAAGTTTCGCAATTAGGAGCTCTAACCACTATATCAGACCGACGCAGATGTACATATTTTATAAATGTATATACCGACGCATGTGTGGGTATACCTATACACCTCTGCCTACCCCTTAGGGGACGCTTGTGGGAATGCGTGTGGATATATATATATATATATATATATATATTTCCACAATGCCTGTATTAGTATAAATATACTTATACAGGCATGCGTAATAGTCAACTCCACGTTGACCTCAAAGTCCCCACTATAAAACAGTTTTTGAAAAAACTGTCCAAACGTCACTTCGATTCTCATCCCTTATCCCACACTCCTTCCCTTATCTCGAAGATAAGGCGTCCAAGACATGCCGTCATCGAATCGGATGACGACATAACGGTCCTCCAGGACGCCCGACAAAAACATACCAACACTACACACAACCGACCACTGTTCCGTCCTCGCCGGCGAGGCTCGACGCGAATAAGCCGTAATGTTCCCCCCCGACCCCCGCCGCAAACGCCGGCCCGCGCCGAGCCAGACGCGCAAATCCCGCCCCCAAATAATATTTAAATAAAATTAACAGTCCAGCCCGGCTCCCTTGCTCGCGATCCAGCAACGCTCTAAGCCGAGGTTCGTACCCCACAAAAAAATTATAAAGGCGCGATATATCTATTTTCCAGTCATGATTGCAAATTGCAAGCTTACTTTAAGGACGTAAAATAGCAAAAATACTAATAAATCCAGCAACACTTTCCACCTATAAGAAGTCGAAAGTAGCTGCTTCACCTTATAAATGAGATCGCATGATGAGATCCTGTAGATCGGTGTTGTACCTGTTGCTCTGAGACGACAAGTGACACGACTCTACAAATAGAACTATCGCAATCGCAAAGAATGTCGGGTTGGGCAAATCTCCAATTCTCATGTAGTAACAGAGTGAAAATGTCAGAAGTTTCTCACATATTGTCGCTTCGCATGTATTGAGAATATTGGAATATAACAGTTTAGGGTAAAAGCCGGATAGTTGCCCTACTTTTCATAAAAGCTGTATAATTCCAAAATATATATTTATTAAGACATACAAAACATAGATCTTTAATCTTTCATAACAACCCATTTTTGTAAACATAATTCATATGCATTTCGAGTAAATCCTGTTTGATTTGACCTCTTAAAAAAGGGATAGTTGCCTACTATAGCGGATAGTAGCCTAATGCTAAAAATGCTTCGGGGGATACTTGCCTCATGTAAGGATAGACGCCTCTCTATATTTCTTTTAGATAAGTTTCAAGTAATTTTAAGTAATCAGCCTTTATTATTTACTGAGATCCTTTAATTATTAAGTACTAATCACAATATTAATTAACATTAGAAAACAGTGTTCTAACGTTTTACACTATAAAATTACTTCAAATTTTAAATTAGATTAGTTAATAGTAAATTTATCTTAAAGATAGAAAAATATGGCATCAACTGAAACTTTTTTATTCATATTTCCGATTTCTAAATTAGCGTTTTTCACTTTTAATATCTTTACAGTGTCTCTGGCCGATTTTTTGCCTTTTTTTCCTTTGATTGGTAGTCCTTAAGTGGCTTTTCCTCTAAGTTTTTCCAAATTTACAGCATTCTCTTCATCTTCAATGTCAGCACTATAAATTTGTATTCTTCTTTTTCTTGAAGCTCTTCCTTTGATAAGTTCAAAGAAATCTGTGTAATCAGATTCCGTTTCACTACTGGTAATATCAATATTCTTTTTGGTCTTTTGCTTTTTTCGAGGTTGCCCTCTTTTCTTCAAGATTATTTTGCTATCTACTGCTTTATAATTTTCTTCTTTCGTTATTTTGTTTGTTTTCTTTATTTTTTTTTCATTATTCTTCTTCTGGATAATTTGTTCGTTGGAGTTGAATATTTCTGCAGATTGTTTAGGCTTTTAGACATGTTTAGCTGTATTTTTGATATAGTTGTTGATTGATGTAGAAATTTAGATGGCGTTTCTTGTTGAAGATCTTGGTTCTGTAATTCATTTAAATATATCAACGATGACAAGGATACCATCATATATGATGGTTCAGAATATAATTTTATAAGTTTAAAAGAGCACCTGAAGAAAAAAAAATATTTTGTTCGTTAAAGAATGTATAGTTCCAGATAGTTGCCCCTAGGGCAACTATCCGCAGGAGTAAAAAGGGCAACTATCCTTTTTGATACGGATACTTGCCCTTCCTATTTACAAAATAAATAAAATCTATTTAACAATAAAACATAATAAACAGTGTAATTTAAACTCTAATGCATGTAAAGAAACAAAAAGTTGACTGAAATTCCAATTAATTACAAAAAAAATTAATAGAAATGACTTACCAATATAATTTTGACGCCTGTCAAAGTTACGCCGAGGAAGATTTTTGCTCACACAGACAAAACATGTGCGCTTACCTTAACGGTTTAGATGAAACTGAGGTCTGTAGGGGGGACACTTCCAATCATAATCAAACGCTAATGCCACCAACATATCTAACATGGTGTATTTAAAACTGAGGCATGTATCCCTCTGAGGCAACTATCCGGCTTTTACCCTAATTGATGCCCAGAGTTTAATAACCGCCTGACTGTGCTAGGAGAAGCAACGTTACTAAATTTGCAGAGAGGTGATTGTGCTTAATCTAGTGCCCATATAAAACGGCTTATAATATTTCCTTTACAAGTTTACATACTTTGCGAAATACGTACAATTTATAGGTATTAAGCTCACGAACCAAGTCTGCGTTGAAAGCCGTAAGGCGTGTGTATATCAGTTAACAAAATGCCGCTTGGATACTTTGAGATGCCGCAGGTGGTATAAAAATACAATAAATATGATAGATTATACAATGTCGAAATTCAACTGCAGTTGGTTGTTATGTAGTTTATAGCGCAATCAGCAGTTGGTAATAATAAGCATGGTGTGTGCGACATTCAGCGGCGAGCGTGGCCAGAAGGCGCAAATAAATCAGCATTTGCCGGTAGATGGACGGTTTAATTATTGATTTATTGTGCGGAGCTGCGGCGAGGCGCCAGCTAATTGGTCTTGGCGAGCGGTCGCGTGACATCGCTGCGCTCGAATTATTCCCACAAAATCTCACAATATTGGGTACAATGCGTCCGTGCATGACTTCGTTACCACTATCTCTTTAAGAGAACTTTATACGAAATTAGCTCCATGGTGGCTATTTGAACGTCGCGCGGATATTTGCTTGCCATATCGTTCACTTCCGAAGGTAACATTACGTCAACAAGCGGACTTGATAAACAAAAACTGGTCAGTCCAGTCATAGCTGTTTAGCGTCGCAGCGAACTCTACCGGCCGTCATCTGTGCGGCAGCCGAGGCGAACCGTGTACGTCGCAATTCCACAACAAATACTAGCGACACTCTTTAAACGTAAGGTCTGTGCACACAACAAACCATAGATTTACGTGATTTTAAGGATTACTAAAAAAGCATTTATAATAATATAATTACTGGCGATTGATGAGCGTTCATATTAAAATTACACATAATCTCGTAAAATGGAATCACCCGTTGAATATCGAGCGACCTTTTTTTGTATTTATTTAATTCATGAAGAGAATAAATACAAAATTAAAAGCTTAAAATATGCCAAACTATGCAACAATTTGTCGGCGGTAGTTTTCATGGACCTTATCAGAAATCGTTGTAGCGAATCTGCCTTCATTAATGATAAGTACGTCGTACGTGCGTCGTACTTCCATGAGAGTTGACCGCAGTATAGCATTGCCCCTGGATTCATCATATTATCGACAACAATCTAGTAAAGCCTTGTAAGTAAGTAAACTGTACCTCGGTACAATGCTTACAACGATGCATAGGTACAATGCTTACATTCACATAGGCAGACAGCTAAATGATGGACGTGAGTTTGCGTGTATGCGTGCGTTGATTTTTTTAAGGTCATTATAAATATTGAAGTATCACATTGAATGTAGTGGCCGTGGTAGCCGAGTGGTTCGAGTAGTTGCCAGAAAGATCGCAAGTTCGAGTCTCGACTGTACCAATGAGTTTTCTGACCTTAAGTACAGTGATTAGTCACACTGAGAGCTTTACAGCGAAGGAAAACATCGAGAGGAAACCTGCATACGTCTGCAGTCGTGCTGGAGTAACGGCGATGGACTCGCCATCTGTCATATTGGCACCTAAAATATATCTCTAACGGAAAGAGGGTGTGTGGATACTCCCTATACACCTCTGCCTACCCCTTCGGGAACCCTTGTGGGAAAAATGAGGATATATACATTGAATGGATGTTCCAATGATTTTTTCCATATAATTAATAGCTGTTAGTTAAAATTTCATGTAATATTAACTCTATATATATATATATATATATATATATATATATATATATTTATATCTATACTAGCTGTCCCGCCCAGCTTCGCTCGGGTGAAAAAGTTAAATTGCCCGTAACATGATCGCAGCGTCACCTATTGGGTCCAATTGTAAATCTAAACCATTCTCGAATCTAGCTTAAGACACACAGAAACACACAGAAAGCTTCGCCCGGGTAAAAAGGTAAAATTCTTGAAACTCGATCGCAGCGCCACCTATCGGGTCCAATTTAATATAGCCTATGTTACTCGGGGATAATGTAGCTTTCCAAAGGTGAAAGAATTTTTTAAATCGGTCCAGTAGTTTCGGAGCCTATTCATTACAAACTAACAAACAAACAAATCTTTCCTCTTTATAATATTAAGTATAGATATATATATATATATATATATATATATCATTGTATCATAGCTTGCTGTGTGCAGTGCCATCTTCGCTGTGATAAGCACGCACTCGGCTCTCCTTCCAATATTTTAGTAGCGACACAAGACAAACACAACCCTTTGTTGGAGGTCAGACTTGTGTGAACAGAGTTTCCGTGTCACTCACAGCTGCGCTTGGTTACACATTGGTTTAGACTGTACTAACATTTTTTTGTCCTCCCATCATCACTATTAGTTCACAAAGCATATTTGAAATATTCATCATGTTCATGCTGAGCGCATTGTACCTACTAGAATAATTAATAGGAGCTGAATTGTTGGAGAGGGGTTTATTTGTACATACATACATACATACATATCATCACGCCAAGTCCCTAACGGGGTAGGCAGAGAGCTTAGAGCGCCAGTTCTCTCTAGACTTACATACCTCTTTCGCTTCGTCCACATTCATCAGTCTCTTCATACATGCTCGTCGGTTTCGAGAACACTTAACGTTCCCGTCCTTGAGAGTCCGATCTATTTGATCCAGGTAGTTGGAACGTGGCCTTCCTCTGCCTCTTCTTGCACACACTTTTGCTTTGTATATCTGTTTCGTCAATCTTTCTTCACTCATCCTTTCTATGTGTCCAAACCAACGTAACATGCCTTTCTTCATCTTTACAATCCCGCCCTCATGCACGCCAGTTGATTTGCGAATCTCTTCATTGCGGATTCGATCTAATATCGTTACGCCGCACATTTTTCGAAGAGATCGCATCTCAACTGCATCAAGCTATTTTCATACTTCCTCTGACACACCCAGGATTCGCTGCCATACAATAAGGTAGGTACCAATATCGCGTTGTGGACAGCAATTCGAGCATTCTTGCTCAGACTTTTACTGCCCATCAACGCCGACATGGCTCCATTCGCCTTATTTCCGGCAGTTATCCTTCTTTCAATATCTTTTTCATATTTTCCATCTCGTGTGAACATGCTTCCTAGATATACAAATTCATTCACTTGCTCTAGAATTTGCCCATTTACCGATATAGCACACTCGGTCACTTGTTCATCTCTTTCGAATACCAGAACCTTAGTCTTGCCAGCGTTTAGGCGCAGCCCCTTCTTTTCACATTCCTCTTTAATTATGGTAACTAGTGACTGCAGTTCGCCCTCTGATGACGCCAGTAAAACCGCGTCATCGGCGTATAGTAGGCAGTTGACCACTAAGTTTCCCATTTTCACTCCACATCCGTGCGTTCTTAGTGCTCTCAGACAGTTATCTAGATATATAATGAACAGCCAGGCAGACATGATACACCCTTGTTTGACCCCCGACTTCACATCAAACCAGGGTGACATCTCACCGTTAACCCTAACGCACGCCTCGCTATCACTATAGAGTAATTTCACGGCATGCAGTAGGGAACTGCTCACTCCATATCCAGGCAACACGTCCCAGAGTTCCTTTCGTACGACTCTATCAAATGCCTTCTCCAAGTCGACGAAAGCGCAGAAAACCTTTTGGTTAATATCCAAAAACTTTTCCGCGATTCCGCGAAGCGAGAAGGTTTGATCCATACATCCTCTTCCTGGTCTAAATCCACCTTGGGATTCGCAGAGAAACCTTTCGGATCGCTCTTGCATTCTTATCGTCAGGATCTTCGTGTACACTTTACTAGCTAAGCTGACCAAGCTGATGGCTCTGTAGTTTGAGCAGTCTATTTTTAAGTTTATTTGTCTTCTGGAATTTTACATGTTATAAACAATCTGTAGATTCTTGGTTAAAAGCTCCTGCTTAAAGTAAATCAGATGCACGAGAGAATGCATGATTTTACATAGGATCATCATCATACATAAGAATCGCAATATAAGGAAGTTACGGAACCATTGATAAGGAACTCAAAAGGTATCAAACGGATTGGTTTTTTTAATGCCTTCTGAAGTTTTTTGCCAAAATTCAGGCTGTAAAATCAACTCCCCGTTAAGATTTTCAGATAGGGTGCGAAAAGATTTTTGCATGTTCACCAGCGCGTGATAGATCAAATCGATTGGACGCTCAAGGACGGGAATGTCATGAGTACTCGAAACCGACGAGCACTTATTAAGAGACTGATGAATGTGGACGAAGCGAAAGAGGTATGTAAGTCGGCGTGATGATATGTATGTAAGTACCAGCGCGTAATTGACACATTTGATGTTCAAAGCGTACAGGTGTACAAGCGTAAAGGTGGCGATAACCGCTCACCATCAAGAATGCGCAAACATGTTTCCTGGTAGTGCTGGTAGGTATTCTAACTAATCGAAGGCATATCGTTCAGGGAATCGATTTCAAAACGATTCGTTCGGAATTACCTTCAAATACATTCAACCACATGGATATATTATGCAGCAATGGAGCGGAAGGCGGCAATATCATACTCGTAAGTTCGATACAAACTATGCTAAAGTTACGAGGTTGTTACGGGCTTTGATAGCTATCAACTACGCCGCGCGGTCACTTTACAGGAATAACGATAAGCATCTCAAAGACTGCCGATAAACAAATATGGATAAGTACTTCCAAAATGTATAAGACATAGAATTAGCCTCTTTCTCACGGTTAAAGTCCAATCCAAAGTTAATAGCACGCATTGTACATATAACATTTGCGGATAACCTCAGAGATCAGCTGAAAACGCCCTCGGATGTCACAATATCGCCAGTGCTAGATTGTGGGGTCCCTAGTTTGCACCAGTTTTATGTACCTGCGATACCACTATCATCGTATAGGTTATAAAATTGATAATCGTTGCCGATGTAGTAAAGAAACTTGAGCGTAAACAGCCAATAAATAAACATAAAATTATGTTTCGACAATGTGATTATTAAGTTTTACGTTAAAGAAGGCCATCTAGATAAAGGCCTGTCTGATAGCGATACTAGGGTTTTTAATAGGAGAATATACACTATCTTCTAGTGGATATTTTTACGATTAGAAATAATAAAATCAGCATAGTATTACCTACTCAGCATCTATAATTTTACTGGAACTTAGTTTAAGTAGTAAAGATTAGAAAATACGTCACGCCACGTCCCTCGCGGGCTAGGCTGAGAAAGCAGAACGCCAGTTATCTCTAGACTTACCTCTTTCGCTTCATCCACGTTCAGCAGTATCTTCATACATACTCGCCAATTTCGAGTACCTACTCGTAACGTTTCCATCCTTGAGTGTCTGATCGGATTAATTTCGGTAGTTGGTACGTGATATATCTCTCTGGTGTTTCCATTTAGGTAGTTGGTATTTAATATTAAAGGTCTTGGCTCTGTCATGTTTCCATACACTTAAACATTGTATATCTGTTTTGTCCATTTTTTTTTCTTTCTATATATCCAAATCATCGTAACATGCGTTTTTCATATTTACAGTCAAATCCTTATTCACGCCAGTTGCTCTCTGAATATTTCCATATTATATTGTCAATAATCCTATTTACAATAAAAATATTACTGTCTTCCAATAATATATTTGAGAAATTACCTTACAGTAAATGCACGTCTTTTCGTAATTATTTTGTAAAATGTGTGTAATAACAGTTTTGCATTGATAACTAGCGGATAAGAACTCCGCTCGGAACACTGTCCATATCTCGCCTCCATAAATAATTGATATTTTAATGTCACAAATGATCTGTACGTAAGTATAAAACCGTTTAGCACCAAAGGTGTCGATATTGCGGTGCAATATTCGGTATAACTTAATCCTAGATCTTAATGTACTTGATGTGTTTATACTCTGTCCATAAACACTCTCTTAAGACCTTTTTCCTCGGAGTGGTTGAAAGTAACGTGTTTTTCAAGCGAGTGCCGTGCCTAGCCCATAAGTTATCGCATGTAATAAAATTAAATGTAACACATTTCTCTTTTTCATGTAATCTTCATAATTTATACACATTTTTAGTTCGCGGCGTGTATCGGCGGCGCCTGAGGGACCATACTGACGTGAGTGTGCCCTGTATGCGCTCGGACCATTTCTATTCTTTCGTATCTGAATATCATTACATAAACACATAAATGTACCGTATATTAATATCACAATTATTACTACGGAGCCGTGGCAGACGAATGGTTTCACTTGTAACCTACAAAGTTCAGATTGCTGGTTCCAAACCCGATGGTTTGTATCAATGAGTTATATGAGCGGTGATTTATCAGATCCTGTTATAGGAAATCATCTTAAAGAAATACAGTAGAAAATATATTCATTGACGTATATTCATGTCTAAGAGACGTTGCACTTAAAGATCTCAAAAAGGTAATTATTACGACTGCCTATTTCTTCCGTTGCTTTCTTCGGGGCCCTTGTAGAAAAGCGAGAAGATATATATCATGTTTAATAAAAATATAGATATAGATATTAATATTCATATAGAACTATATCCAACTAACTACCTGGATCAAATCGATCGGACGCTCAAGGACGGGAACGTTAAGAGTACTCGAAACCGACGAGCATGTATGAAGAGACTGATGAATGTGGATGAAGCGAAAGAGGTATGTAAGTCTAGAGAGAACTGGCGCTCTATACTCTCTGCCTACCCCGTTAGAGACCTGGCGTGATGATATGTATGTATGTATGTACATAGAACTATGTCTGGGTGAACACTATACACGAAAGCGAAATTGATTCGAGCTTCATCTATGCAGCATTCAATTATTTGTTTTGTTGTCAAACTGATTGCTTGACTCATCACAAGTTGTAATAATATGATGTAAATTGCTATATCACCGTCAAGTTCTGAATATCTTTATATATATAATCGGTCCAGCCGTTTAGGAGGAGTTCAGTGAGTTCTTCTGTGAGTGTGTATGTCACTGAACTCCTCCTAAACGGCTGGACCGATTTTAATGAAATTTTCTGTGTGTCTTCAGATGGATTTGAGAATGGTTTAGATTCACAATTGGACCCGATAGGTGGCGCTGTGATCGTGTTTTAGGGCATTTACTTTTTTCACCCAAGCGAAGCTGGGCGGGACCACTAGTATGTACATATAATGCTTGTGGTTGGGGGACCTAGAATGAATGCCAAATTTCAATTGTCTCAACTTCCCCAAGTTTTTTGTGATGGCTCCGTTATTGAATATAACGATCAAGTAAAAAACTTGGGGATAATCATAGATAGGAATCTTTCCTGGAACCCACAGCTACAAGAGCTTAGTCGTAAGGTATATGCTGCAGCCGGCTCCTTACGAAGATTGCGTAACTTTCTTCCCATTCCTACAAAAATTTCCCCCGTGCAATCGCTTCTTTTTCCCATCCTTGACTATGCTGATGCCAGCTATCTAGATCTCACCGAAAACCAACTGAACAAACTTGAGCGCCTTCAAAATTTCTTTATTAGATTTATATTTGGCTTGCGCAAATATGATCATGTGTCCGAGTTTCGCACTAAGCTCAAGTGGTTAACAGTCCGCCTTCGTCGGAATACTCATATTCTTTCCTTACTTTTTGCTATTCTTTTTTCTCCTTCTTCCCCTTCTTATCTTAAAGATCGTTTCGGGTTTCTTTATGAGTCTCATTCCCGACTGTTGAGATCATCGGAAAACTTAAAGCTGAGTACGCCGATCCACACGACACGCTATATGGACCAATCCTTCGCCGTTCAAGCAGTGCGCCTGTGGAACGCGCTGCCATTGACCGTAAGGCAAGCAAAGACATCTCATTCCTTTAAACTACTTGTGAAGGAACATTACCTAAATTCTCTGCAATAATTATAAATAAATATATTTGTATCGACATGTATATATATATATAAATTTTATGTATTTAATTTCTTTTAATAAGATGCCGTACACCTCCAACTACCAAAATCTAAATCTAAATATTAATGTATTCCATCCAATGGTTGTCTGGAAGAGATCGCCGAGTGCGATAAGACCGCCAATTGTACTTTTAGCCTATGATGTACTATCTAAATTAAATATAGTGTACAATAAAGCATATATAAATAAATAAATAAATATAATGTTATCTTTAAATATATTACAGGTGCATGACATTTTTGGAGTTTACTCCTTAAGAATCGATTTTCATATATAAGGCGCCCGGTATGAGAAAAATATGAGAGGTAAAATCTACTGATGAATGACAGCGTTACGTTTTTGGTGCTCTCGTACTCTCCATGGCAACGAGAATAACAGAATGGCGATGTAATTAATGTTAATATTTACTTTCAATTGCATATTGTATTAACCTGATATTAACCTACAACAACTGTCAACTTGCGGAGGTTTTATCGTAAATTTTATATTTTATTTATAATTGATATAAATAAAATTTATATCAATTGATATTTATTTCAAAATTGAGAAAATTACTCAATGAATAAAAATCAATCTATAGATGTGTCATGCATACTCTAAGTAATATAAGAAATACATTCATTTACCCTTATTAACTAATCTATTTATTTTATGATCGTTCGTAAGGAGTAAACTCCAGTCGTGCGTCGGAGCTGACACACACTTTTTTTAATTTATTATCATTAATGTCCGCTTGAGAATGATAATAAAATCGTTTATATACTAGAAACTTCTTTTGTTTCCCATTCCAATTTCTGTAAATTTTTCTCTGAATAACTAGGCAACGAATGGGCGCAATTGATCATGATCCAACGTTGTTACGTATGCTGTGACTTGTGATTTATGTATCGGGGGCTCATTCCTCGGGCTTGTACTCGGGGTTGCCGGCAATAGAGCGCCCCCCGCCTCGCCGGCGATCGCCGCCTCTTCAGGTGGTGCGCACAAATAACGCAATAAATACACGCTTATCGCAAATCAGCTCATCTCACTGAGGGGTGATTTATTCATGGGCTCCGCGCACATGCTTAACCCCGCTTACATTTATCATCGACACGTAGCTCAGTCAATTAAATTATACCGGACCAGCGATGATAGCGCCTCGCACCAGATTCGAGCTCTCTCCTTACGTTGTTAATGGTTATGGTATGTGTATCTATGATTGTCTTGAAGATACTTTAGATTGAGTTGATAAGAATGCTCTTTCTAGCAAATTTTCAATTATGATATAGATATCAGCTGGTATATGCAGACTTCTATGTAATAATTTCACAAACAAGCCGGCTGTAGGCCTTTTTGTGTGACAGAAAAAGTTTTAATGTGTATTTTATACAAGACGACATTTATGAATACCACTCTTTTATAGGATCGACAAGGGCTGATGTTCTCGTTGGTACTTTGTTATCGCCGCCGACAAGGCTCCGCTTTTAACACGCTAAACGTTTTATACGTTCATCACACCATTATCCTTTCGACACGGTAGCACTAATTGGATAAAACATCTGAACAAAAAACGTCTAAGAAACAAACACTTTAATAACACGGACGTTCGTAATATCAAGGCGCAAAGGGAATTCCATTTAACATGTGAATTGGATGTGTCGGGGCGGCAAGAGGGCTGTCATTAAAGGGCGTTGCTGCGTTGCCGAGACGCTCTGTAGCCCTGAGAACGGTCGCAGCTGGCCAGCGACAGCCGAAGGCATTCCGTCAGCTACTCTGATTGATGGGCGGTGAAACGCCGCCATCGAACGATTGTTAGTGTTTAACTAACAGTTATGCTTCAAAACAAAATTTGGTCTTGATTGATGGACTAATGATATAAAGTAAACACGGCGCCTCGGCCGGTAGGTGCGCGTCCTCTCGCCCGGAGATGATCTCAGCGAACACATTGCAGTAATTGCATTCTATTGAACCATTACCACGTGCGCTGACGCCATGGTGAGAGATATGGTCCATAAACGATTTAAACAATAATTGATCTATTGATAGACCGTATTTTATATATTTTCGAATGCATAAAAAAATTGCATTTTTTTTATAAGTGGCTAATATATAAATATTTACCAATAGGTACTATCAATTTTATTTCTTATACCTACATACACCTAAATATAATCACACCGCCTCGCTCACGAGGTAGGCAGAGGTAGTAGAGCGCCACTATTATATAGTATCTACCTAAGTATAAAATAAAGATGAAAATAAGAAAATGTTTTTAATTTTTATTTCATGACTCTCTTTTATAGACTTAGATTATATTTTGAAATGTAGATATCCCACGTTACTTGCTTCAAGGTCAGGTGAAGGACGATGATCACCTAGAAGCAGAATAGTTTATCTAAAACTCAAACAATTAATTGGAAACGAATATAAAATTAAGGATATCATGACAATGAATTGAATGTTATGCACTTAGCGATTATTTCCGGCTACACTGACCCGCGAGCAGCGAAACAGCGGCGGGCACGGCGCTCGCCCTTCGCTCACTCTATCACGTACATTTAATATTATAAGCTATTAGGCGCCTCGCCGGCCCTCCATTACTGTGTCCATATCATAATACGGAATTGTCTGTTGAACGCTTAGATTTTGTACTTTTTACTTTCATTGGTATAAAACAAAAAGGCGGGCCCGTCGGCGCCGCCGGCCATTGTTCTCCGCGGCCATTCGTCGCACTTCATGCTATTCAAATTAAATGGCTTGTGTACAAAATTAATTTGTCTTTTGTCTTAGCTCTGGCTGGGGCAGCGCTGCTGACATGTCACTGCTCAGCGGGGCGCTCACGCACACCCTGCCCTGGGCTCTTGCAGCTATGCGCTCGAACAACTGCCAAGACAATATCTCGCTGCCAATAAAAGCTTTCTATTTGCTAATGTAGCCAGCTGGACTACGGTCATAGCAGGATGATATTTTGGGTAAGCTTCCAAGCCCCCGGATGCCAAAAGCATATTCTGCTGTCAGCACGAATCGGATATCTTTATTGTCATAATATACGTATTAGACCAATTAATATAACATAACCTTTCCGACACTCGCCGTAATTGCTACAATTAGAAGCATTTTACATTCGCATCCAAATCATTGTAAGCATACACAAATACTTACATATCACCACTCCGAGTCATCATCGCGCGGTAGGCAGAGGGTGAAGTGGCAGTCCTCTCTTACTGTAAGCAGTTTGGAAAACCTACGGAATATTGCGTAAGTAGGTACGTTTTTGCTTAATTTAAGTATGACGCAATCGTGTCAATTTCCACAATATTAATCTACAGTGGATTACAACAGTGAAGTGGTAACAGTGTGCCAGAGTGACAGCTTCAATTTGTCGAAATGCACTGCTGTAATTCCGTAGCAAGTAGGTTATGAATGCGTTAATCATACAGAGATACGCCAAGACTGATGGCCCTCTGTGTTGTCAACCGTTAATTTATTATTTGGTTAACCTTTGAGATGTTTGCACTGCATAACGTATAAATACATTTTAAGGATCACTTGTATATCAGTAGGTGTATAATGCATTTCTTGGTATGCAATTGCCTTTTTACAATGAAATAATAATATCCTCACGCCTTCCCATAAGGGTCCCCGAATGAGTACGCAGTGGTGTTATAGGTAATTATAATTACAGTAAACTTAGGTGCCAACGTTGCAGATGGCGAGTCCATCGCTGTTACTCAAGCATGACTAGGGTAAAAGCCGGATAGTTGCCCTACTTTTCATAAAAGCTGTATAATTAAAAAAAAATATTTATTAAGAATAATTCGATGTTTATTTCAAAACATAGATCTTTAATCTTTCATAACAGCCCATTTTTGTAAACATAATTCATATGCATTTCGAGTAAATCCTGTTTGATTTGACCTCTTAAAAAAGGGATAGTTGCCTACTATAGCGGATAGTAGCCTAACGTTAAAAATGCTTCGGGGGATACTTGCCTCATGTAAGGATAGACGCCTCTCTATATTTCTTTTAGATAAGTTTCAAGTAATTTTAAGTAACCAGCCTTTATTATTTACTGAGATCCTTTATTAAGTACTAATCACAATATTAATTAACATTAGAAAACAGTGCTATGTTCTAACGTTTTAAACTATAATTTTACTTCAAATTTTAAATTAGATTATTTAATAGTAAAATAATATTATTTAACTTAAAGATAGAAAAATATGGCATCAACTGAAACTTTTTTATTCATATTTCCGATTTCTGAATTAGCGTTTTTCACTTTTAATATCTTTTCAGTGTCCCTGACCGATTTTTTGCCTTTTTTTCCTTTGATTGGTAGTCCTTAAGTGGCTTTTCCTTTAAGTTTTTCCAAAATTACAGCATTTTCTTCATCTTCACTGTCAGCACTATAAATTTGTATTCTTCTTTTTCCTGAAGCTCTTCCTTTAATAAGTTCAAAGAAATCAGTGTTATCAGATTCCGTTTCATTACTGGTAACATCAATATTCTTTTTGGTCTTTTGCTTTTTTCGAGGTTGCCCTCTTTTCTTCAAGATTTTTTTGCTATCTACTGCTTTATAATTTTCTTCTTTCGTTGTTTTGTTTGTTTTCTTTATTTTCTCTTCATTATTCTTCTTCTGGATAATTTGTTCGTTGGAGTTGAATATTTCTGCAGATTGTTTAGGCTTTTAGACATGTTTAGCTGTATTTTTGGTATAGTTGTTGATTGATGTAGAAATTTTGATGGCGTTTCTTGTTGAAGATCTTGGTTCTGTAATTCATTTAAACATATCAACGATGGCAAGGATACCATCATATATGATGGTTCAGAACATAATTGTATAAGTTGAAAAGAGGACCTGAAGGAAAAATAATGTTTTGTTCGTTAAAGAATGTATAGTTGCAGATAGTTGCCCTAGGGGCATGACCCCCAGGGGTCCTCCTACAAGGGTGCTAGCCCATCACCTACTTTGTTCACTTTTTCCGAGTGAGCAATTTGGCGTTGGTCTTGGGAGTAGCGCAGGTCGCGTAGATCCCCAAGGCAAGTCCGGAGCACTATCCTGCTAGAGGTTGCCGCCTGCTATTGGTCTGGTTCCATCAGAAACAGACGTAACTGAAAGCTCCGGGCGCTCTCCACATTCCCACCTTCCCAATTCCCATTCCTTTCCCTATTCCGAGGTGGGGTTGCTTCGGCGACCACCGCTTCAGTGGAGGTGGGCTGCGGGGAATCCGTAGTGGGAGGAGGGAGCCAGCGCGCTGTGCACCTCCAGTGCCGGATCTCTCCACTCGCTGCTCTCCGCGCCCTTGCAGTAGTAGGCTCTGGGGAATCGAGTTGGAGGCTTGGCCTAGCTGCTCGTAGCGGTGGAGGAGAGTTGACCTGTCCCTCTCTCAGTCTGCCGCGCCCCCTCAGTCTAGACGCCGTCGTCTGGGAAGAGGCGAGGCGGCGTGCTGGCGGCTCGGGCATTCGGTGCAAGCTGGTCTGCGGGGGTCGCTTCGGCGACGGCGCCGTCGCTCGCGAGAGTGGCGGCGTGTGGTTGGTGGGCTGTGGGGAATCGGGTTGGAGGCTTTGTCCTAGCTGCTCGTAGCGGTGGTGGAGAGAGACTGCTCACCTCTCTCTGTCTGCTGCGCCCCTGCGGTTCACGACGCCGCCGTCTGGGAAGGGGCGAGGCGGCGTGCAGGCGGCTCGGGCACTGTGGTGCAAGCCGGCTTGCGGGGGTCGCTTTGGCGACGGCGTCGTCGCTCGCGAGAGTGGCGGCGCGTGGTTGGTGGGCTGCGGGGAATCGGGTTGGAGGCTTTGGCCTAGCTGCTCGTAGCGGTGGAGGAGAGTTGCCCACGACCTTCTCTCATCTGCTGCGCCCCTGCGGTCTACGAGCCGAGGTGAGGTCGCGGTGGAAGAGGAGTGTCGGTATCACGTCCCGCCGTTCTCCCTGTCCATCGCGACCTCGGCGAGGTCGCATCGCTGTTGCGGCGCGGTGGGGCCGCGGGGGAAGAGGAGATTCGGTATCACGTCCGCCGTTCTCCCTGTCCTCCGCGGCCGGTACGTTTGGGGGTCGCCTCGGCGACGGCGACGCTGCTCGTGAGAGTGGCGGCGTGTGTGGAGGGTGGGCTGGGAGGAGGCGGGCGGAGATCGAGCGTTGCTCTCTCTTCTTGCCACTCTGCAGCCTACGACGTCACCGCCCGAGAAGGGGCGAGGTGGCGTGCAGGCGACCCGGGCACTTCGGTGCGGGTTATCAGCGGGGAGTCGCCTCGGCGACGGCGTCGTCGCTCGCAAGAGTGGCGGCGCGTGTGGTGGGGCTGCGGGGAGGAGGAGTATCGGCACTATGCCGGCGCTCCGACTCTTTCGCGGTCGGCACGTTGGGGGTCGCTTCGGCGATGGCGCCGCTGCTGGCGAGAGTGGCGGCGTGTGGTTGGTGGGCCGGGAGGAGGCGGGCGGAGATCGAGTTCACTCTCTCTGTTTGCCACTCTGCAGCCCACGACGTCACAGTCCGCTAAGGGCTAGGTGACGTGCAGGCGGCCCGGGCACTTCGGTGCGGGCCGGTCTGCGGGGGTCGCTGTGGCGACAGCGTCGTCGCTCCTAGGAGTGGCGGGGCAATGGAGGGCTGCAGGGTAGCGGGCTGGAGGCTTTGGCCCGGCCCGTGGTAGTGGGGTATGCTCCGCTCGCCTCACTCCACACCCTGCGGCACATTTGGCGCGGCGGGGTATGAATAAGATCCTCGTCGCGCCGGTAGGCGCGCTGGTCAGGCGTCTGGTCGGCTGCGCGGAGCCTCCAGGCGGCAAGCTCGGGGGGGCTTGTCGCCATTGCACGAACGGAGGCAAGAGTGGCCCTCGGGCCTGGGGCAGGCTCAGTGCTCGCTCCCGAGGAGAGGTCGCCTTCGATGGTGGCCTGCCGCCCGGTGTGTCGCGCACGTATGCGAAAGCAATCCCGTGACACACCGACTAAGCGGTCTGGTGGTAGTTGGGCTGCGGCCCCGTGGAGTTTAGTCAGTAAGAGTCTGACATACCCTGCCGCCGCCCCCGCGGAGGTAGGGATCCATGAGGATTCTCCACGTTAAAAAAAAAAAAAAAAGGGGCAACTATCCGCAGGAGTAAAAAGGGCAACTATCCTTTTTGATACGGATACTTGCCCTTCCTATTTACAAAATAAATAAAATCTATTTATCAATAAAACATAATAAACAGTGTAATTTAAACTCTAATGCATGTAAAGAAACAAAAAGGTGACTGAAATTCCAATTAATTACAAAAATATTTAATAGAAATGACTTACCAATATAATTTTGACGCCTGTCAAAGTTACGCCGAGGAAGATTTTTGCTCACACGGACAAAACACGTGCGCTTACCTAAACGGTTTAGATGAAACTGAGGTCAGTAGGGGGGGCACTTTCAATCATAATCAAACGCTAATGCCACCAACATATCTAACATGGCGTATTTAAAACTGAGGCATGTATCCCTCTGAGGCAACTATCCGGCTTTTACGGGTAAAAGCCGGATAGTTGCCCTACTTTTCATAAAAGCTGTATAATTAAAAAAAAATATTTATTAAGAATAATTCGATGTTTATTTCAAAACATAGATCTTTAATCTTTCATAACAGCCCATTTTTGTAAACATAATTCATATGCATTTCGAGTAAATCCTGTTTGATTTGACCTCTTAAAAAAGGGATAGTTGCCTACTATAGCGGATAGTAGCCTAACGTTAAAAATGCTTCGGGGATACTTGCCTCATGTAAGGATAGACGCCTCTCTATATTTCTTTTAGATAAGTTTCAAGTAATTTTAAGTAACCAGCCTTTATTATTTACTGAGATCCTTTATTAAGTACTAATCACAATATTAATTAACATTAGAAAACAGTGCTATGTTCTAACGTTTTAAACTATAATTTTACTTCAAATTTTAAATTAGATTATTTAATAGTAAAATAATATTATTTAACTTAAAGATAGAAAAATATGGCATCAACTGAAACTTTTTTATTCATATTTCCGATTTCTGAATTAGCGTTTTTCACTTTTAATATCTTTTCAGTGTCCCTGACCGATTTTTTGCCTTTTTTTCCTTTGATTGGTAGTCCTTAAGTGGCTTTTCCTTTAAGTTTTTCCAAAATTACAGCATTTTCTTCATCTTCACTGTCAGCACTATAAATTTGTATTCTTCTTTTTCCTGAAGCTCTTCCTTTAATAAGTTCAAAGAAATCAGTGTTATCAGATTCCGTTTCATTACTGGTAACATCAATATTCTTTTTGGTCTTTTGCTTTTTTCGAGGTTGCCCTCTTTTCTTCAAGATTTTTTTGCTATCTACTGCTTTATAATTTTCTTCTTTCGTTGTTTTGTTTGTTTTCTTTATTTTCTCTTCATTATTCTTCTTCTGGATAATTTGTTCGTTGGAGTTGAATATTTCTGCAGATTGTTTAGGCTTTTAGACATGTTTAGCTGTATTTTTGGTATAGTTGTTGATTGATGTAGAAATTTTGATGGCGTTTCTTGTTGAAGATCTTGGTTCTGTAATTCATTTAAACATATCAACGATGGCAAGGATACCATCATATATGATGGTTCAGAACATAATTGTATAAGTTGAAAAGAGGACCTGAAGGAAAAATAATGTTTTGTTCGTTAAAGAATGTATAGTTGCAGATAGTTGCCCTAGGGGCATGACCCCCGGGCGGGGGATGAGCTAGAACCCCCTAGGGGCGCCCGCAAGGGGTCCTAGTAAGGGTGCTAGCTCATCACCTACTTTGTTCACTTTTTCCGAGTGAGCAATTTGGCGTTGGTCTTGGGAGTAGCGCAGGTCGCGTAGATCCCCAAGGCAAGTCCGGAGCACTATCCTGCTAGAGGTTGCCGCCTGCTATTGGTCTGGTTCCTTCAGAAACAGACGTAACTGAAAGCTCCGGGCGCTCTCCTTTTCCCACCTTTCCCAAAAAACCCCAAAAATCCTTTCTAAAAAATCCTTGTTCCTTTCCTTGTCCAATACCCATCCTAATTCCGCTGCGATGTAATCGAGGTCAGGCATCGCGGTCCTACCATCTCAATCAATGTAGATGGGGGAGGGGGGACTGACCTCCCGCGTGTTAGTGCCGTGCGCGGGGACCCGTAATGGGGGGTGAAGGAGTCCTGGGGGTTGAGCCTGCGTCGTTCTGGGTTAATGTTCGGCGACGGCAACACACCTCTTTGGTCTGGATCTCCTCTAACACGGGAGGTTGGTATGTAGCCGCATACCGATCAATCGGCTAAAACCTCGTCCTTCAGACGGGGGGGGGGCTAGAGCTCTGGGGGGATGGGGTCTGCAGCCGGCGGCGTAAGCAACTACCAAAGTGGTGGTAGGAGCGAGCGTCGTCCGTCTCGTAGGCAACTCACCCCGGAGTTCTATATCTCGGTGGTAGCCCTGGTGCCATTGCGGCATCCCCAAGTGTGCGGGCTCCAAGGAGGGTGGGGAGCTACCGAGATGAACAAAAATGAGGTGTCTTAATGGATGACAAAAATAAACCCAAAGATGTTGGTGGGAGTGATGATGAGTCGGTCGAGGTTGTGAAGTCGGTCGAGGTGGTGGAGTCGGTCGATTCGGTCGAGGTTGTGGAGTCGGTCGAATCGGTCGAGGTTGAGTCGGTCGTGGGGAAGGAGTTGCGTGTTGTCGTGGAGCGAACTCCAGTGGCTCACGTGAGCAGAGGAAAATCCAGTGCTGGTGAGGGCACTGCGGGGGAAGAAACTGGGAGGTTTTGGAGCAGGCGCTCGCCCTCTCCATCTTCGGGTGAGGAGCTACCGCCTCCAGAACCCACAAAAAAGGCAGCGGTAGTGCGTTGCCGCAGAGCGTCGTCCACGCAGTTGCGGGACAAGATGGGGCGCTTCCTAAAGGCCCCCGCGATAGAGGCGGCCATTGCCGAAGCCAGAGAGGCAGAAAGTGACGCTAGCTTTGCGTCGGCTGCATCTGCTACGTCGGGGCGCGAGGAAGAGGCCACACCAGGAAAGCCCAAGGTCAAGAAGGCCAAGGGAAGGAAGGTGGTGAAGGCCTTAACGGAAGAGGAGAAAAGGCAGGCAGAAGCTGCCGACCGGGCAGTTGCAGAAGCCGTATTGCTCCGGGAGCCGACTGTCGCAGCCCTTCATAAAAGGGTCGAACAGGATCTGGAGGTGATCCTGGAAGTGGCTGCCAAATCAAAAAACCTCAAGGGCACCTGCCAAAGGGCCCTAAATGAGGCCGCAGCCTCTATCCGCGAGGCTGCTATAATGATGGGGGAGAGCTCCGCCTCCATAGAAAATAAAAAGCTGCAGTCGAAATGCGATCGCATGAGCTCGGAGCTGGAGGAGCTAAAGAGGGAGCTGGCAGCACTGCGGTCTGAACTGGGCACAGCAAGGCCGCAACAACCGCCGATCCACGCACAGGCTGCTGATGCTGGAAGCGTGGCCGCCGTCGTTATGGCGGCCATGAAAGAAAAGTTCGCGGAGCTGGAGAGGCGCCTACGCCCACAGCCCACTGAGCGCGCTGCGGCGTGTGTGGTTGGCGCAAAGGGGCCACCGCAGCCGCTCAGGGCTCCAGCTCCGCCAGCAAAGGCTCCAACACCAGCCGCGCCGACTGCGCCCCAGAGGCGAACAAAATCTAGGCGGGCTGGGCCTGCACCAGTGCCCGACCTACCAGCGGTCCCGGCGGGAGGGCCACAAGAGGCGCCTGCCGTTGCCTCGACGTCGTGGGCAAAGGTGGTGGGGCGAAAGCCAACAAAGAGGGCACCAGCCCCACCCCCATCCAAGCCCTCGCAAAAGGGGAGAAATGGTGGAAAAGGGGCCCCCCAGAAGGCTGCAAAGAAGCAGCAGCCAGCGCGAGCGACGCAGCTACGCCCCCCTCGCACGGCTGCAGTTGTGCTGACACTGCAGCCAGCTGCGGTGGAAAGAGGGGTGACGTATGCCTCGGTCATGACCGAGGCAAAAGAAAAGTTGGGCCCAGAAGCTCTCCAGGCCCTCGGCATCCCCGCCGTCCGCCTGAGGCTGGCAGCAACGGGGGCTCGCATCTTGGAGGTGGGCGGAGAGTCCAGCGCCGACAAGGCAGAGGCCCTAGCCACAAAGCTGCGCGAGGCGCTAAGTCCTGATGTGGTGCGAGTGTCCAGACCCGAAAGGTGCGCGGAAGTGCGCATCTCAGGGCTGGACGACTCTGTGACAGCGGCGGAGGTCGTAGCGGCCATCGTCCGCGCGACCGGCTGCGCCGAAGGGTCGGTGAAGGCGGGAGAGGTGCGCCTGGCCCCCTCAGGCTTGCAAACCATTTGGGTGCGCTGCCCGGTGGCGACCGCCAAGGCGCTCGCCCAGGCAGGCCGGCTCCTAGTAGGCTGGATGAGTGCACGAGTGGAGCTACTGGAACAAAAGCCCGCTCGTTGTTACAGATGCCTAAGAACCGGCCACATGGCGCCACAGTGCGCCTCGGCGGTGGACCGCAGCGATGCCTGCTACCGCTGCGGCCAGTCCGGCCACAAGGCGCGCGAGTGCAAGGCTGAACCGCACTGCGCCCTGTGCGCCGAGGCCAAGAAGCCTGCTGGCCACAAAACCGGCAGCAAGGCATGCAAAGCTCCGCCGGTCAAACCGGGCAGCCGCAGGCAGCCAGCGCCCGCTGGGGACAAACCCCCAGCAGCGGCCCAGCTGGCTAGCCAAGGGAAGGGAACGGCGTCCACGAATGGACAATAGTCGCCCCTACAAGGTCTTGCAGGGTAACCTCAACCACTCGGCAAGGGCTCAGGACCTTTTCCTGCAGTCCATGCTAGAGTGGTTGGTGGATATCGCGGTGGTTGCGGAACCGTACTTCGTCCCGGCCAGAGCAAACTGGGCGGGCGATGTTACGGGTGTCGTGGCCATCGCCGGCGCAGCAGACCTTGTAGTCAAGGAGAGGGGTCGGGGTTTCGTCGTCGTGGCCTGGGGGGAGGTAGCTCTTATTGGGGTTTACTTCTCCCCCAACAAATCCCGCGCTGAGTTTGAGGTCTTCCTGGACGAAGTGGGGGCGGCGGTCAGACGTGCGTCACCGCTGCCAGTGATCGTCCTGGGGGACTTCAACGCCAAATCAACGACGTGGGGATGTCCGGCCACAGACGCAAAGGGCGAAACCCTAGAGGAGTGGGCGACACTCGCCGGAGTCTCCGTCCTAAATCGGGGGTCCGTCAACACCTGCGTGCGGCGGCAAGGAGGGTCCATCGTGGATCTCTCCTTCGCATCGCCTACCGTCGCAACGCGTGTCCAGGGTTGGCGTGTTCTCGAAGGGGTCGAGACGCTGTCGGATCACCGCTATATCCGGTTTAACGTCTCCCCCACGACGGGGACTCGAAGAAGGCGAGGAGGTCGAGGTCGGACGCCGTTCCCGAGGTGGGCACTCACCCGACTCGACCAGGACCTGCTAGAGGAGGCGGCCATTTTAGGGTCTTGGCACGTACAGCCTCGGTCGCGCATCGACGTCGAGGGAGAAGCGACGTGGTTCCGCGAGGCGCTGACCGACGTATGCGACGCTGCGATGCCACGAGCGTCCCGCCGACCGCCGAGAAGACAGGTGTATTGGTGGTCGGCGGAAATCGCCGGTCTGCGCAAGAACTGCGTCGGGAAGCGCCGAGCCTACCAGGCGTGTCGCAGGCGGCGTGCACGCGACGAGGCAAGGGAGGGCCAGCTGTACGAAGCTTACAGAGCAAGCCAGAAGGCTCTGCAGCTGGCCATCGGCCAAGCCAAGGCCCGAGGCCGAGAAGAGATGCTGGAGGCGATAAACCGAGATCCGTGGGGCAGGCCATACCGGTACGCGCGCAAACAGCTGCGCGGGCAGGCCGCCCCGCTCACGGAGAGTCTCCAGCCCCGCCTCCTCAGGCAGGTCGTGGCGGCGTTATTCCCGGCGAGTGTCGACTTTAGTCCACCCGAGATGGCGCCGCCCCACACCGGATTTGACACTGACGCCGACCCCATCCCCCCCATCACAGATGGAGAAATGGGGGCGGCTGTCTTGAGGCTCCGCGCCAAGAAGACTGCCCCAGGGCCCGATGGGGTTCCAGGCCGCGCATTGGCGATGGCCCTGGGTGCACTAGAGGCCCGATTCAGGGGACTGCTCGACGCGTGCTTGGCATGCGGGCGGTTCCCCTCGATATGGAAACAGGGCTTGCTCGTCTTGCTCAAGAAGGAAGGTCGTCCTCTGGACTCGTCTGGGCTCCGACCCATCGTGCTGCTGGATGACGCGGGCAAGCTCTTCGAGCGTATAATCGCTGCCCGCGTCACAGACCACCTTCGCACGGTGGGTCCGGACCTCGCCACAAGGCAGTACGGCTTCCGAGAGGGACGTTCCACAGTGGACGCAATCATGTGCGTAAAGTCCCTCTCCGAAGCAGCCGTGGCGGGGAGGGGGGTGTTGTTGGCCGTCTCACTGGACATTGCCAACGCGTTCAACACCCTCCCTTTCAGCTGTGTAGCCGAGGCGCTCCGGTACCATCGTCTGCCGGGGTACCTCCGACGAGTCCTCGAGGACTACCTGCAGGACAGGAGTGTCGTCTGCGTCGACGGGGACGGGGAGTTGCTGCGCCAGAGCGTCACATGCGGAGTTCCACAGGGGTCGGTCCTTGGGCCCCTTCTGTGGAACATAGGCTACGACTGGGCGCTGCGCGGCACTCTACCCCCGGGCGTCGACGTCATTTGTTATGCGGACGACACCCTAGTGACTGCGAGGGCGGCCAGCTTCGCAGAAGCGTGCCGGCTGTCGGAAACCGGAGTCGCGGTGGTCGTGGACCGGATCCGGCAGCTGGGCCTGAAGGTCGCCCTGAGCAAGACCGAAGCCCTGTTCTTCCACGGGCCTTGGAGGAAGCCACCAGCGGGGGCGCAGCTGGACGTGGGGGGCACTGCCGTCGAGATAGGTGCCGACATGAGGTACCTGGGTCTCGTGCTCGACGGCAGGTGGAAGTTCCACGCGCACTTCAAGCGCCTCGCCCCAAAACTCGTCGCTGCGGCTGGTGCGCTTAGCCAGCTCCTGCCCAACACGGGCGGACCGAGTGCGTGCTGCCGCCGTCTGTACACCGGGGTCGTCAAGTCGATGGCCCTGTACGGCGCGCCGGTGTGGGCGGACGCCCTGGATCGCCAGAACAAGACCCTGCTGGCCCGTCCGCAGAGGGTCATGGCGACCAGGGTAATCCGCGGATACCGCACCATCTCACACGGCGCAGCCTGTGTGTTGGCGGGGTCCCTGCCTTGGGACCTCGAGGCCGAGGTGCTCGCCGCCGTTTACCGGCAGAGCGCCGAGGCTCGCAGAGACGGCGGCGCCGCCGCGCCAGAACACCTACGGCGCGTGCGGCAAAATGCGCAGGAGCACGCATTCGGCAAATGGCAGGAGCGGCTCGCGGAGCCTAGGGCCGGGCAGGGGACCATAGAGGCCATACGCCCGGCCCTCAAGGAATGGACGAGTCGCAGGCACGGGGCGCTGACCTACCACCTCGTGCAGGTGCTGAGCGGACATGGCTGCTTCGGCAAATACCTGCACACGGTGGCAAGGAGAGAGGCGTCCCCCAGGTGCCACCATTGCGACTGCGACGTGGACACTGCGCAGCACACGCTCGAAGTTTGCCCAGCATGGGCAGAGCAACGCAGTGCCCTCGTCGCCACCACCGGACGTGACCTTTCCCTGCCGGCCTTGGTTCTGTCCATGGTCGGCAGTACACGGACGTGGGAGGCGGCCGTGTCCTTCTGTGCGGAAGTGATGGCACAGAAAGAGGCGGCGGAACGAACGCGGGAATGCGACCCATCCGCTGACCCGTGCCGCCGCCGGAGGACCGGCCGCAGGAGGCAAGCCGAAGTGCGGCAGATGCCTCCTTAAGAGGGCAGCGGGCGACGGGGCGGGGGCCCTGTCGCTCGCGAACACGATGCCCTCGAGGTTGAAGGGCGCGGCGCGTGTATCCGACGCGCCCTCCCAGGGAGTCAAAGCCCGGCCACAACACAGGTCGGGCAGTGGAGTGGCCCAACAGGCCGAATCGCCGGGGGGGACTGATAGTATGCAAACGCGGTCTCACACCCCCCCCACATAGGCGATAAGATGGTACACCGTGGGTTTTTAGTCAGTAAGAGTCTGACACTCCCCGTCGCTGCCCCCGCGGCGGCGGGAGTCCAATGCAGGATTTTCCCACGAAAAAAAAAAAAAAAAAAAAGGGGCATGACCCCCAGGGGTCCTCCTACAAGGGTGCTAGCCCATCACCTACTTTGTTCACTTTTTCCGAGTGAGCAATTTGGCGTTGGTCTTGGGAGTAGCGCAGGTCGCGTAGATCCCCAAGGCAAGTCCGGAGCACTATCCTGCTAGAGGTTGCCGCCTGCTATTGGTCTGGTTCCATCAGAAACAGACGTAACTGAAAGCTCCGGGCGCTCTCCACATTCCCACCTTCCCAATGCCCATTCCTTTCCCTATTCCGAGGTGGGGTTGCTTCGGCGACCACCGCTTCAGTGGAGGTGGGCTGCGGGGAATCCGTAGTGGGAGGAGGGAGCCAGCGCGCTGTGCACCTCCAGTGCCGGATCTCTCCACTCGCTGCTCTCCGCGCCCTTGCAGTAGTAGGCTCTGGGGAATCGAGTTGGAGGCTTGGCCTAGCTGCTCGTAGCGGTGGAGGAGAGTTGACCTGTCCCTCTCTCAGTCTGCCGCGCCCCCTCAGTCTAGACGCCGTCGTCTGGGAAGAGGCGAGGCGGCGTGCTGGCGGCTCGGGCACTCGGTGCAAGCTGGTCTGCGGGGGTCGCTTCGGCGACGGCGCCGTCGCTCGCGAGAGTGGCGGCGTGTGGTTGGTGGGCTGTGGGGAATCGGGTTGGAGGCTTTGTCCTAGCTGCTCGTAGCGGTGGTGGAGAGAGACTGCTCACCTCTCTCTGTCTGCTGCGCCCCTGCGGTTCACGACGCCGCCGTCTGGGAAGGGGCGAGGCGGCGTGCAGGCGGCTCGGGCACTGTGGTGCAAGCCGGCTTGCGGGGGTCGCTTTGGCGACGGCGTCGTCGCTCGCGAGAGTGGCGGCGCGTGGTTGGTGGGCTGCGGGGAATCGGGTTGGAGGCTTTGGCCTAGCTGCTCGTAGCGGTGGAGGAGAGTTGCCCACGACCTTCTCTCATCTGCTGCGCCCCTGCGGTCTACGAGCCGAGGTGAGGTCGCGGTGGAAGAGGAGTGTCGGTATCACGTCCCGCCGTTCTCCCTGTCCATCGCGACCTCGGCGAGGTCGCATCGCTGTTGCGGCGCGGTGGGGCCGCGGGGGAAGAGGAGATTCGGTATCACGTCCGCCGTTCTCCCTGTCCTCCGCGGCCGGTACGTTTGGGGGTCGCCTCGGCGACGGCGACGCTGCTCGTGAGAGTGGCGGCGTGTGTGGAGGGTGGGCTGGGAGGAGGCGGGCGGAGATCGAGCGTTGCTCTCTCTTCTTGCCACTCTGCAGCCTACGACGTCACCGCCCGAGAAGGGGCGAGGTGGCGTGCAGGCGACCCGGGCACTTCGGTGCGGGTTGGTCAGCGGGGAGTCGCCTCGGCGACGGCGTCGTCGCTCGCAAGAGTGGCGGCGCGTGTGGTGGGGCTGCGGGGAGGAGGAGTATCGGCACTATGCCGGCGCTCCGACTCTTTCGCGGTCGGCACGTTGGGGGTCGCTTCGGCGATGGCGCCGCTGCTGGCGAGAGTGGCGGCGTGTGGTTGGTGGGCCGGGAGGAGGCGGGCGGAGATCGAGTTCACTCTCTCTGTTTGCCACTCTGCAGCCCACGACGTCACAGTCCGCTAAGGGCTAGGTGACGTGCAGGCGGCCCGGGCACTTCGGTGCGGGCCGGTCTGCGGGGGTCGCTGTGGCGACAGCGTCGTCGCTCCTAGGAGTGGCGGGGCAATGGAGGGCTGCAGGGTAGCGGGCTGGAGGCTTTGGCCCGGCCCGTGGTAGTGGGGTATGCTCCGCTCGCCTCACTCCACACCCTGCGGCACATTTGGCGCGGCGGGGTATGAATAAGATCCTCGTCGCGCCGGTAGGCGCGCTGGTCAGGCGTCTGGTCGGCTGCGCGGAGCCTCCAGGCGGCAAGCTCGGGGGGGCTTGTCGCCATTGCACGAACGGAGGCAAGAGTGGCCCTCGGGCCTGGGGCGGGCTCAGTGCTCGCTCCCGAGGAGAGGTCGCCTTCGATGGTGGCCTGCCGCCCGGTGTGTCGCGCACGTATGCGAAAGCGATCCCGTGACACACCGACTAAGCGGTCTGGTGGTAGTTGGGCTGCGGCCCCGTGGAGTTTAGTCAGTAAGAGTCTGACATACCCTGCCGCCGCCCCCGCGGAGGTAGGGATCCATGAGGATTCTCCACGTTAAAAAAAAAAAAAAAAGGGGCAACTATCCGCAGGAGTAAAAAGGGCAACTATCCTTTTTGATACGGATACTTGCCCTTCCTATTTACAAAATAAATAAAATCTATTTATCAATAAAACATAATAAACAGTGTAATTTAAACTCTAATGCATGTAAAGAAACAAAAAGGTGACTGAAATTCCAATTAATTACAAAAATATTTAATAGAAATGACTTACCAATATAATTTTGACGCCTGTCAAAGTTACGCCGAGGAAGATTTTTGCTCACACGGACAAAACACGTGCGCTTACCTAAACGGTTTAGATGAAACTGAGGTCAGTAGGGGGGGCACTTTCAATCATAATCAAACGCTAATGCCACCAACATATCTAACATGGCGTATTTAAAACTGAGGCATGTATCCCTCTGAGGCAACTATCCGGCTTTTACCCTATACATATGCCTTTGACTTGCTTCTCAGACGTATGCAGGTTTCCTCTTGATGTTTTCCTGCACCGTAAATCTCGTGGTGTGACTAATCACTGTACTTAAGCTCAAAGGGTGGCTCTTTGGTACATTCGGGATTCAAACTTGCGATCTTTGTGTCGCAGGCAACTACTCGGCCACCACGGCTTTTACCAGTGTGATGGATTTAATAATGGAAAGAACAAGAGTAACACGAGAGTGCCGTGACGAAGCACTCCGCCTTACTAATAACAAGTCTTTAGTTACGTGTAATTAAAAACTCAAACATTGACATCTAACAAATCACACAACGCGCGCGCCGCCACTATGAATCACAGAGCGTGTCAATTAAGCTATTATTAAAAGAAAGATTATTAAAAAAACACGGTATTATTTTCATGTTCTCAGAAATTACAATCACTCGTGAATCAGAACCACACCCTGACGACTCAACTTGCTGAGATTATAATCTCGAGGGCACCATGAAGCGCCGGGTAAGCGTGACTGCAGCATTTTACGAATAACAAAACCCAAGTGAGGCTCACATAGCACTAAGCAATGTTATGTTAAGCGCTAGGTGACATCGCCACATAGTGAGCGGGATACCAGCAATAAATAAATGCTCGATTCACAGTTCTTTAATTAATATTCAGTGACTAGGCATAATGTTTTGTTATGATTGCTTACTAGAAAACAATGACTTATTCCACTCCTAATTTGGACCGATTGTTAAATTATTAATTATGTACCAATGAGTTTTTCTGAACTTAAGTGATTAGTCACACCACGAGCTTTACGGTGAAGGAAACCTGCATACGTCTGAGAAGCAATTCAAAGGCTTATAGCCGTGTTTGAGTGGCGACGATGAATGCTTACCTCTTCAGAGACCCTTGAGGGAAGGCGTGAGGATAGAGGAGGATGGGGATGAGGATGAGGATTAAATATATAGGATAGGTATATATTTAATTATTACTTATTCATAACGGATTAGTTTTTTAGTAATTTTTTACTACGGACTGTAACTAAGATATCACATACATATCATGTAACATACATATCGGCACGCTCAGGCCCTTTCGGAGCAGGCAGAGTGAGCACCAGGTCTTTCTAGACTTACATATCACGTCCATGCTCGCCGGATTCAATTTCTCTTAACGTTTACGTGTGTGATTGTTCAATAGATTTGATCTAGATGGTTGGAACGTGATCTTCTTCTGCCTCTTCTTCCAGACACTTGCTCAATATATATCCGTTTTGTAAGTTTGCTAGAACTTAAAGAGCTTCAGCGTTTTTCTGCGTAGCTAAATAATATAGAACACGTGCTCATCGGAAAAGTCCACAGAGTATTCCATAAACATAATATGTAATGTGACGTGCTCACCAGTAGCAAATGTTCTAAAGTACTTGTAAAGTCGCTGATATGTATCGCGGCAAAATCGTGCGTGAGTGAGTGGCGAATTCGCGGGTAATTAAATTTTGACGCATGCGCAGACGCCTCAGGCCCACCCGATATCATCAGTGCGTGTAATACTGAGCCGACGACAACCACCGATATGATGATTTAATATTATGATCACGACTTGCATTTTTTGAACAAAATTACCGTATTTATAGCAAATTTTACGAGAATATCAAGTTTGTCTCATATCCATCGGCCACTCCCCGGTATAAGCTTGCGATTAATTTCAATGACAGCTCCTAATAAATAAGATTTGAACATCATTGTTTGTTCTATTTTTAATTGAACTGTATCATTATATATTTAGAGTTATTTATCATTAACTCATTTTGGTACATACATTAAACCACATAATTTTCAGATGCTGCAAGGTAGATGTAGACATATGCTACCTGTAGTTGTACGTAGAGTAGATACCTTCTAACGAAAAATAAAACCTTAAATTGTATGCCATGGTAGCCTTGTGGTTCGAGTAGTCGCCTACAGCACAATGATTGAAAGTTTGAATCCCGCCTGTGCCTGTAAGTTTTTCTGAACTTACTTGTTCACTACTTAAATTGATAGTAGTCACACCACGAGGTTTACGGTGAAGGAAATCGTCGAGGAGACTTGCATACCTACGTTTGAGAAGAAATTCTAAGGGTATGTATGGTCGTGCTTGAGAAACGACAATGGACTAGCCATCAATCATATTGGTACCTAAACCACACCCATTTTCCACCAATCTCCGGTGAAAAGAGGTGGTGTAAGTACTACGCACCTCTGCCTACCCCTTCGGGAACCCTTGTGGGAAGGCATGGAGATATATTAATAATAATAAACTAATTATTTCAATGAAGAACTTCGTTCCGTACTTGTTAAACGGAACGCTGGCATGCACGCTTACAAGTCATAGTAAGATAGATACATGGACCTTCCTTCCCCGTTTGTTGACAAAAAAATAAGCCCGAAAACAAAGTGACTCCGTGATTCTTACGTTAGTAAATGTGAATACTACACGTAAGTCTTTAAGGACATTTCTCGGAATTCCGAGCGCGGCAGTAAAGGACTCGCGGCGACAGACTCGTCTCGTTGATACCTGACCGTCGAACGGCACTTGAAACCAGTCTCGATCAATCCACCTCTTGTTGCTCGTGTTAAATAAAAAACCCCTTTTAAAATACCAACCGAAAGAGCCCACTGACACTTGTCATTCCAGTCCTCAATCTTTTATATTTGTCTTTGAAATGTGATGACAGTGGTACAAATTACGACTACAAATCTGAGTGTCGTTCATAACGCGCTATCTGACGCGTGTGATGGATGCGCGTGCGCGGCCGCGCTCGGATCACCGCTCGTAATTAATACGAGCGGTCCGCCCTATGGGAATCACTGTCACTCGATGTCGTTTTCCACTTCGTAACGTAACACCGAATAGTGTTCTGTCAACGCCTGCTCATTTGTAGCTCATTTAATCCGGTTCTAAAACAATTACGTGTCGACGTAAATCTCATTTGTGGCATCAGGAAATGTTAATGCCAAATATGTCATGTACGTTAACTTTCTCGTGTAAGTAAATTGGTTTGGAGCACTTTAACAAAGGTAGTAAATATAATTTTAAGATAAGGAGTAAATCGTAAAACTCATGTAGTAAATAGGGCCTCGTTGTTGCGCTCGCGCATGCCGCCTTAGACGCGTGCTATTGTTGTGCGCAATTTACCGCCGCTTCAATCGCTGAAATATTTCGTGCAACGGGCATGTCCAATTGCTAACGAGCCGACTGCGACGCACAAATGAATAAGCACCTCTTGCTCAGACTAAGTGATAGTGCTTGTATATTACTGACACTTGAAATGACGTTACTTCGTAATCTTTGTAATGTAACACGACGTCATGACGACGACGACGGCCCAATAGATTTTTGTAGCAATAATATTAGGTATGGTATATATTTATATGTCCAACCGAAGGTAGATTGATTATTATAATATACAGATTATTATTCATAATCGGCCAAAACTTATGGAAATATCATAGTCTATTACAGTCTCTATATATCTCTATAAATATATTATTTGATTAATATTCTTACAGTTCAATATTTATGATATCGCACTACACTAATTTTGTTATATAAATGAACAAGCTATGCCCCACGGTTTTGCCTGCGTACAATCTCATTTCATTGCTACTTTTTTTCTTGAATAAAACAAAGCCTATACGTAGGTATATTAACTTAATCCATTATTAATCAATTGAATGATTGTTTCGCGTGAAAGAGGCCTCAGCCTCACCAACTTTCGCATTTTTAAGATTAATTAAGTAAGATATTTACTATTTACATATAAGTGTGAATGCCTGAGGACTGTCAGCATTCTAGATACCTATTATCTTATTTGATTGAAAGCATTTTCTTACCGGCCTGCATTATCGTCGAGAAATTTGAAAAAAAAACAGAAAAAAAATGGATTTATATAAATATTTTCAAAAAACCGAAACTATTTTTATATTTTGTATACCTACCTAGTTATTTTAATTAACGTATGTAACGATGCATGTTACAGCAATTTTAAACCGGGCTCGTTCATCTTAACACACAACGCGGGCTTCAAGCGGGAATTAGCCGTACTTATCCTTTCTAATGGATCGATGCACGTGTGCATCCATTGTGTTAGGGTGGACTGAGGCTTTTACAGCGTTGCATTTAGTTTTGTTTACCTTTAAGACAATGAAAATTTATCTCAAGGCACTATAATTGACAAAAGAGGCCGTGAGTCCAAAAAGTTGTTGATGAGAGGTTAAAAACAAAGCCCTCGAATTGAGTGTAAATGTATAACAAATCGTGATAATAATTAGTGGTATTGTAGAAAGTACCGAGAACAAATGGTAGAGGCGAGCTCATGTGTTCCCATACGAGGCTATTCCCTGCAGCCCCCGGGCGCCCGTCACACGCTCACCGCGCGCTTTGTTTAGCATTAACTCCACACAATTATCTTCACAGCCAATCTACGTCTACGGACTTACATAAATCCAATCGTAATCCTCATGATTTTATTTTCTAAATTAGTTTTCAATTGTTTTTGTTCAAGCGTGGCAGAATGTTTATCGTTTGTGTAGTTGATATGTGATATACTGATATTTTTTATATATGTTTTACGATCTCATTTACATCTCTGATGGTGTAGCAAGCTCAGATAATGTATCTCAAACTGCAAGAGTACTCGAAACCGGCGAGCATGTATGAAGATACTGATGAATGTGGACGAAGCGAAAGAAGTATCTAAGTCTAGAGAGAACTGGCGCTCTACTCTTTTTGCCTACCCTGTTAGGGACTGAGAGTGATGATATGTATGTATTTACATATGTATCTCAAACTAGCTGTGCCCTGGAATTTCAGTTGCGTTTAATTTTATTACTCATGTATATAATTACTGCCTCGATAAATGGGCTATTATCTAATACTAAAATATTTTTTCATTTCGAACCACATGTTCCAGAGATTTGCATGTTTAACCAAACAAACTATTCAGTCTAATAATGCTACTTAGTATAGATTTCAGATGAACGCAGGATTCGCAACGATAATTTCTTTCACAGATAATTTGCATTGTGAACATCGAGCTTAGTTAGTACTGTACTGATTCACAAACAAAATGTGGATACACATGTTTAAACCGGAAATGTTTAATTTGCAGACGACCTCTCAAACTTCAAAGTCGCCAGTGCTCTAATTTATATCTGTCTTAACACAGAATGCACAAACATCAGGAATGTATGGCAAAAAATGACTTAATCCCATTTTGACGAACATATAAATGCAAAAACTTAATTTATAAGCTTCTATCTTTCGTCTAGATATTTATTATTCAATCGCGCCAAAATGGGTGAATAGATTAAAATAAAGTTTACTGTAAAAGGAAAAACATATACGAGAAGTTTTTAAGTCGGATATCGTAAGTTTATCGTTAATTTAATACGCCGACAAAGTCCCTGAATATTATTGAATATGAAAACTAGAATATTATTGTTGCCTGTAACTAGTACCAAAATGTACGGTTCGGTTTTCTTTTTTTACACGCTTTATATTAGCTTCACCTGTATGTATGTATGTATGTATGTATGTATGTAACCGACCCCTTTGAGCTCGATTTTGACCCACTTTAAACGGCCAGATTTCGTTCAAACTTTGTAGATTTATCGAGGACCGATGACAATACACTAATAACTAAAAAGTACATACATACATACATACATATCATCACGCCAAGTCCCTAACGGGGTAGGCAGAGAGTATAGAGCGCCAGTTCTCTCTAGACTTACATACCTCTTTCGCTTCGTCCACATTCATCAGTCTCTTCATACATGCTCGTCGGTTTCGAGTACTCTTAACGTTCCCGTCCTTGAGAGTCCGATCTATTTGATCCAGGTAGTTGGAACGTGGCCTTCCTCTGCCTCTTCTTGCACACACTTTTGCTTTGTATATCTGTTTCGTCAATCTTTCTTCACTCATCCTTTCTATGTGTCCAAACCAACGTAACATGCCTTTCTTCATCTTTACAATCACGCCCTCATTCACGCCAGTTGATTTGCGAATCTCTTCATTGCGGATTCGATCTAATATCGTTACGCCGCACATTTTTCGAAGAGATCGCATCTCGACTGCATTCAAGCTATTTTCATACTTCCTCTGACATACCCAGGATTCGCTGCCATACAATAAGGTAGGTACCAATATCGCGTTGTGGACAGCAACTCGAGCATTCTTGCTCAGACTTTTACTGCCCATCAACGCCGACATGGCTCCATTCACCTTATTTCCGGCAGTTATCCTTCTTTCAATATCTTTTTCATACTTTCCATCTCGTGTGAACATGCTTCCAAGATATACAAATTCATTCACTTGCTCTAGAATTTGCCCATTTACCGATATTGCACACTCGGTCACTTGTTGATCTCTTTCGAATACCAGAACCTTAGTCTTGCCAGCGTTTAGGCGCAGCCCCTTCTTTTCACATTCTTCTTTCCTTATGGTAACTAGTGACTGCAGTTCGCCCTCTGATGACGCTAGTAAAACCGCGTCATCGGCGTATAGTAGGCAGTTGACCACTAAGTTTCCCATTTTCACTCCACATCCGTTCGTTCTTAGTGCTCTCAGACAGTTATCTAGATATATAATGAACAGCCAGGCAGACATGATACACCCTTGTTTGACCCCCGACTTCACATCAAACCAGGGTGACATCTCACCGTTAACCCTAACGCACGCCTCGCTATCACTATAGAGTGATTTCACGGCATGCAGTAGGGAACTGCTCACTCCATATCCAGGCAACACGTCCCAGAGTTCCTTTCGTACGACTCTATCAAATGCCTTCTCTAAGTCGACGAAAGCGCAGAAAACCCTTTGGTTAATATCCAAAAACTTTTCCGCGATTCCGCGAAGCGAGAAGGTTTGATCCATACATCCTCTTCCTGGTCTAAATCCACCTTGGGATTCCCAGAGAAACCTTTCGGATCGCTCTTGCATTCTTATCGTCAGGATCTTCGTGTACACTTTACTAGCTAAGCTGACCAAGCTGATGGCTCTGTAGTTGGAGCAGTCCAATCGTGATCCCTTTCCTTTATAGAAAGGCACGATGACTGCTCGCCTCCAGTCGTCCGGAACATCACCCTTTTCCCAGCAAAGATTGCATAGCAAATAGATGACGTCCCAGACCGCTGGTCCACCGTACTTGATCATCTCAGCCGTAATCCCATCTATTCCCGCAGCTTTTCCACATTTCAGACTTCTTATCGCACTTACAATCTCTAAAAAGTACTACACTAAACAGAAACTAAAACTAAAACTAAACTAAACTAACTAAAAAGTAGAAAATAAATAATAGTTTAAAAAAAACTAAAAAACACGCTTTTTATAGAAAACCGAACTAAAAAATAGAAAATAAATTTCGATAATATCTTAAAAAGCGTGGGGTGCTTTTTAAGATATTACCGAAATTATAATCACTCTACTCATATCTGACAATAAAATATTTATAACTATTGACACCTTGCACCCCACGCTTTTTAAGATATTATCGAAATTTATTTTCTATTTTTTAGTTCGGTTTTCTATAAAAAGCGTGTTTTTTAGTTTTTTTTAAACTATTTTTATTATCAGGCCTTTGCGGAAGAGTTCCTAAAAAATGGTAGCAGACACCTCGTAAAAGCTAATTAACTGTTTTTAGGTCCACAAAAAACATAGGAAATCGACAGACCGACCTGGTTTGAACCTGATATATTAACATTGCTGATATGTATATGATAAAGGCACGTGCTCTATGTACATAATCCTATATCTTAACGCCTACAAGAGTCCTCAAAGCGGTAGGCACTGAATAATAATTCTCTAATGTAGGTATAGCACCAGAGTAACATTCGACACGGAGCAACATTGGGTTGCAGGTGTTAAGGTATTTCCTTATTTTAATCATTTTTACAACCCATTGGATCGATGCCAGCAGTATCGATTCCAAGTCTTGTCCTAACGCAGTGCCCTCTGACCCGCCTTATAGGCCGACTGCCTCGCGAGACTCCATTACACTTGTCTGCTTTATTGTCTATAAACCCTTAAGTACCCACCTTCAAACCGGTACGTCAGCCGACACTTATTACATGATACTCTCCTGCACAAAAAGTGAAATTACCTAACCTAACACCGATCCTATCTTAAATGACTATTTCAAACATCTAACTTCAATAAATTTAAATCCGAAACTCACAAAAGAATGGTTCATTTACGACATCTCAGCCCATTCACGGGCTAATAGTAAAATAATATAGCTGCAAGCCGGCAAAACATATATTTGTAACAAAGACGTGTAAAATTTCTCAAACGTAAGGATTTATACGGCTATGTTAGTGTAAGGCGTCACTATTTCAGCGGCCACGACCATTAACCGCGGTGGGAACACGTGTGTAACCGAATCGCTCACTCGAGATTAAAAGGTGGTAATTTGACATTGATTTAGGAAGAGGCTTTCATCGTATAGATTGTCTTACTTCGCAAGACATGTTGTCAACGATTTCAAAGATTTCAAGCTGCCTTATGAAATCCTAGAATAGTCAAGCTAATTCAAATACTAGAAAATAAGCAGTAGATAGGACTTTGCCTCATTCTTCAACGACTTCTTGACGGCCGTCTGGTCTAGTGGTTAGAGCTCCTGACTGCGAAACTTGAGGTCGCGGGTTCGATTCCCGCTGAGGGCAGATATCTGTGTGATGAACACGGGTATTTGTACCTTAGTCTTGGATGTCCTATGTATTTATGTATATATCTATCTATATAAGTAAATATATCATTGTCTAGTTACCATAACACAAGCTATGCTTAAATTGGGACTATATAAATTTATATGGAATTGTCCCAAAGTAGTATTATACCTAATTTAAAATGTATAAAATAAACACTAAGCTATTTATAATGTAGTTAACATTTTAAAATGTGTGTTAACATTATTACGTGTTACATTCCTAATAATTGAATTCCCTAAAAGAAAGGGGGTCTTCTCTTATAATGTTAGCATAAGCTGTACTTCTCGTAACTAATGAACCGCAGAGAGTGAGACATGATATAAAGAAATGTCCATGGTTAGATTTTACAAATCGATCTAACTACCTCAGTAATATTATCTATACATCTAGAGTCATTTTGAACGGGCTCACATGGATAGATGCTGTATTACTGAAGATCATTTCGACTTGCTGTTCATTTAATGGTCCCGCGCGTGCTCAGGAGTGCAGCTGTGCGGTAGCGGGCGCGGCGCAGGCGCTGATGTCATCGGCTCAACTTAAATGTTATTTTCCGTCGCGCACTGCGCGTGGGTGCGCCGATTCGGTCGTGGCCATACAACACCCTTTATAATAATATTATTTAGGATTTCGCAAAAACTATACTAATATAATAAAGACGAGCGATGTTTGTATTGAATAGGCTACGAAACTACTGACCGATTTGAAAAATTCTTTCACCATTGGAAGGCTACATTCACCATGACTGACATAGGCTATATTTTCTTTTATAAAAAAATCTTATGTCCACCCGTGCGAAGCCGGGACGAACCGCTAGAAAAGTATATTTAACCAAATATCAAGTATGTGCTGTTGTTGCCAAGGCGGAAATTATAGAACGCTATTTCACTTTTAGTTTAATAATATTTCTCCATTTCATCCATATTTACTATATACGTATCGTAGAATCACTACACGTGTTCTAATTATTCAGATCGGAATTATTCGATTTTCAAAACAAAAATATCACATTAAAAATGTTGAAAACGTACATAAAAAAGCTCATTAATGTTCTACTTCAAATCTTTAAGTACCTGAATATATTTTATTGAAGTAACAAATGCAATAAAAACAAACATTATTCTCGACTACTAAGTTTCTCGCGCGGTGTAAACACAGCCTACACCAAAGTTATGAATGAAATAACGTTTTGCAAGAGCGGATGTTGCGAGGTTATTCGCGTCGAATTAGGTTTAGAGCTTTATGGAGGCTTGATGAATGGACTGAATCCCCCCCTCCCCTTCACGGCCCTCCCTTTATCCTCCTCCTAAAAGGCGAATGCCCGGTAATTGAAACTAATCGAATAGTTTGTTTAGAAAAGTGATTATTGTTGTGGTTGTGTATATTTGCCTGCTTTTTTCAATTCCCATAAAACATTTAGTTTTTACTTAAAAAAAGATAATCACTATGGAATTGGGCTTATTTACAAACGAGTTTTTTTTAGACTTTTCTATGTCGAGTAAGCATCCAAGGATGGCATTACACTGTTTTATATTTATTTATAACTTATAACATGAATACATATTTATTCCTTTTTTCATGTCATATGAATTTAACTAACCTATAAAGTTTAAGAAAGTTTATAACTAACAGAGTTAGAATAACACTTACTACTAATAGGGATGTAACAGCATATTGCTTTCTTGTGTATTTGAGTGTATCAAATATGCAACCAATATGCTAATCTCATAAATACTTCCTATTGGCGGGAATTGTTCCTGAGATCTAGTGTAGTAATCCGCAGAAGGTAAGGCTACTGCCATTGTGCCAGATAGCGTTTCATTTTCATACGTAATGGTACGGTACTCGTACACTTAAAAATTAAACTAACTATAACTTATAGCAATCATCAATTTGTCAATAGAAATATAAAGGTATTATTTAAAATTGCGTATTTTATTTTGTGTGGTATACCTATTTGGAATAAGGTCTGTATTGATTCGAATAAATATGCTTTATATATACTTTGCCATTAGCTTTTGAGTAAAGAATAAAAAAAAAGAGATTTAAGTAAAGTATAGATCATATTCAAAGACCGGACGCTTAATCGGAGATGGATTAGATATAGGTTTTACCCTGCGGGCATAAGAAACGCAAGAAATAATGAAAAAAGTTTTATAACTTATATAACATTAATTTAATAAAATTGCATTTAGTTTAGTTTAAAAACCCCACAAAATTAACGGTCATAAATGCCGTACACGTAGACGTCAAGTAGCTAAGTGTTCGTACAAAGTATAGCTTTTCTAATCCTGAAGACCACGCGAGGTTCACTTCTTAATTTGCATCCGTCCTCGTATTTACGATTGGATTTGTTCCATCCACACTTAAGTAATCTGCCTTTGTTGCTATAAATGAATATACATGACCCTCAGTCACGCCGAGTCGTAAAGTGGCACTTTTGCGAGACGTCGGGTTACCAGACATGCTCGATAAAATTATATTTGACACATCGACGGGTTATTACAACCTGAAAGGCCGACTTATAGCTGATGCTGAATTATGGGTAATTGCGTTCGCTAACCCTCGCTGTGCCTGCGCAGTAGCCGACTGAGGCCGGTGTAATATTATAGAGTAATTTGTCCGAGTATCAATAACCTTCTAATCCTTTATTTATTTATCGGATATATGTGCTATTATTAGATATCGAAAATACTTATTCTTATTTGCATATATTTTATTAAATAAATGTTTTCGATCTATATTTACATTTCAATTAAACATTTAATATACAAGTATTAAAGATAATTTCATAATTGCTCATAGACTTGAGGTTCTATTTATGAACATTCTGATGAAATTAGCTTATTGTCATATTGCTCCACTATTTACGGAATAAGTAGTGCTCCTTGAAACTTTTTGTAAGCCATAGAATTCGACACAAAAACAATGTTGGGTGAAATTTCTTCTCAGCTCCAAGGAAATGTTCATATGTATAATATGTCATCCAGCCGTAGATATAGTGTTACCCATTCAAAGCCGGGATAGGATAATAGTTGCATGTAAATAATTATTAGTGCTAGGAAATTCCTCGTCCTCGTTTATACAAGGTGAGATACTTCGCTGACGGTAGAGTGTAATAGAGCACATACACGTGCCCTTACCCCGCACTTAACATAAAACTTCAATTTGCATAATGCATAGGGAATATGTAAACTTATCTGTGACACGCCCTTGCGGGTGACGTGGCTCGGGCTGCGCCTGGATAACATTATTCTTCATGCGACGATATCCAAGTCTAAATAGACCGCATTTACAAAGCCTCATGTAGTGCGCAATTTTATTGGGGCTGCAGATGTCTCAGAGCGATATTATTTTTTATGGACCATCGGAAAGTCCTTCGAGCCAGTCGTTCAAATGTTTATAGTGTAATTTTCAAATCCATATAAACACAGTCGTTCACCCCACCTACCTACATAATTCAATTATAAACCACCAAAACCAGCTTTAAACTTTATTATGCACTCATGCATTATATGTGTGCTGTTAAGATCAGGTAGGTAAAGTGTCTCATTCCGACCAACTCTCCGGTCAGATAGCAAGTGACCACATTTCTTGACGTATTTGGAGAAACTTATGAAGCCTGACATAATAAAACGTGATTCTGATTTCATTTAGCACACGACGGCAAATATTATCGATGCAAAGCATCGTTAAAGAGTGGCCATCCGTTCCTTATTAGCTTAACACGCGCCACGAACCCTATTTCCAATGCAAATAAAAATACAAGGCTACCATAAAAAGTGTTTATTAAGACTTTATTTGCATTTAAAAATTCGTAAAGTCTTATTCAGTGTTGGAACTGGGCCCACTCGGTCAAGATTCGAAGTTTTAAAATGATAAAAATATTGTCGACTTGGGCACAGAAATGAGACGTGAATGGGAATCTTTGTAAAATGTGTACATATCTTTTTCACGACGAATCCGATGATGGCTGTATAAAGTGTAGGATTAAGGGGTGCATACCCTAGTAGGTGTGGCACCGACCGCACGCACGACCGCACTAAGTCCACCGTGGTGAGTCCGGTAATCGATTTACGTTTTATAAGTGCTATATAATACTCACACACTCTGTATCCTCGACACGCATCCCACAAACCACACTGCACGTGCGCAGACCACGTTCACATTCGCGACAAGTTCAAATTATCGTATTCAATCATGAGCACGCGAGCTATGTCTATGGTTGAAATATATTACTTAAATAATGAACTTTGCCCATATGTCAGGTTATCAAAATGTCTTCTTTAGTAATTTAATTTATATATTAAAACAAATGTTTTTTGTCGTGAGTGATATCGTGTTTTTATCATTGGAAGTATGAATGTTTGTAAAAAATAGTAGTGATTTTATGTTTTGTCTATTTGTAACACATTGCAAATAAATTGTATCAAAAATATGCTTCAAAAGTATAAAAAGTTTTATCTCTACGTATTAATTTGTAATGGATTGTATATGAGTTGTATATACATACCTATACACAATATAAATGTTAATATAAAATTTATATTAATATTTATATTGTATATTATATTAATGTATATATAGTAGTTTTTCTATATTCTTCTAATCTAATCTTCTTTCTATTCTAATCTTCTTACTAATAAGCATAAATATCTAAATTATGTTTGAAATTCGAGCTTGAACAAAATTAAATCAATTCAAAACAATTTGTCTTGTCAACATCGAAGGCATTAAGTTGAGTACAAAGTGACCGTAATAGCCAAAGGTACGTATCAATTACAACTGGTAAAATTGCTTTGCAATGTAAAGGAGGCGATTTAAATAGCATTAGAGAGTTATTTTCTTATCCACATTACAGATAAAACCGTGTAATAGCCATCGGCGAGCATTATTTGTGTTCTCAATTGAAAGGTCAGTCGCGGCTAAACACATATTCATATCGAGCGTCCGAGCGCCCTCTCTCCGAGACTTTCCAATTAAGCAATTTAGATACGAGGCCCGGTTCTGACACGACGTTACACGAATGTAAAACAACGCCTATCCGAATGATAATTCAGTGATGTAAATAACAATAAAGTTATCGGGGAAGGCAGCGTCGCTATGGGTTTTGACAATAAAAAGCGTCGTGGAGTCAGCGACCCGCCGCGCCGCTGTCCGGTATTTATGACCTCGGGTATTGTCTCAGTGTTGCATCACCAGCTTCGTGGCCGACATCTGTCTCCATAATAACTGAACTTGTCAACTGTAAAACAATCATTTTTCTCCACTCTGTTATCGACGGAGACAAAAAGTCCATAACTATTAATCAATGAGTGGATATTTTCCTTTAACATCGCATTCCTGAATATAAATATAATTTTATTCGCACTTTTTTGTCATGAAATTTCTAATTACTAAATAGTTAACTATCCAAATAAACGTAGCGTAAATTAATTAAGCACTATTATAATTTAGACCCCAAATTTGGCTTCGCACGGGTAAAATGTATATGAACGTTAACTTTTTGTACATATTTTTAAACTTTTCTCGAAAAAATATCTAACAGACGGTGAGAACTACATCAAAATCAGTTCAGTATAGTACAGACAGGCGGCAATCAGTTCAGTACGCGGTGACAATGTTTTAGAACTATGTAGTCATAGGAAGTTATGCGCTTTTCGTTGGGATCCCGTTGATGTCTTTTGTTCAAGGAAATCATAAGCCGCATATAACTAAATATTCAACACGATTACAAATATACTTATGAATAACGCTCAAGACTAATAAATCAACATTGACAACATTAACATACAGTGTTAATTATGTTCAATTGTTTAGTAACATTTGGATTGCTGGGCGTAATCTATTGCCATTTAAATAACAGATAAAACAATAATGGCAGTACAAGAAAGCAATGTAAACCGGTCGAGGCTCGGGTTGCATTATTCGGAACCTGTTCGTGTTGCTCTAATTAACAATACACAAATCGTAGCTTGTATGCAAATGAGGAGTCGCGGCTCGGGACATCGAGGACTTGCATTCCAGCCACGACAGATAACACGACCATTTTTAGTGAATCACTTCAATCCTAACTGATAAATGAAGTTATAGGTATGTATTTCATTGTTTTCATGGGTTTTTGATACTTTCCCATTAATTCATGCTATTTAGATAAACGGTAAATAAAGTTATAAAACTTTCGGTTTTACTAAACTTGTAAAATGGTATTTAAGTAGATTATTTTTTTAGTCCAACAAGCTTTTAAGGCAATGCCCTTTTAGAGTACTTCAAATTCAAACATCGTTATTTAGTTTAATAGGTTGATTGCATTCGTTTATTAAGGTGGCACCACCACTGGCATTGAGTGCATAAAGATTACATAATAAATTCGAGAAAACCCACATAAAGTTTTATAGGAACCAATAAGAAATGCAAGCGATCAAGATGTTTGGGTCGGTGTGTACGGGGCGTTATCGTAAAATTGAATTAAAAAAGAGAGATAATAAAAGAGGATCGCGTCGTAATTCTGTGGCGCGCGACAACGCAGCACTTTTATTTGGAGGGCGCGCGTGTGGCGGCCGAGGCGTTGGGAGGGGGGAGGGGGGGGGGGGTAAGAGCCTAATCGTGCGAGCTTTATCATCTTCCATCTCGAACTACGCTTATGGTCCCTTTATTTAACCAACTTCAAAAATAAAAGGCTCAGATTGACGTAGTTATGAGCGAAGCAAGCACGTATGATGAGACCGATAGAAGTTTGTATGTCTAGAGCAAACTGGCTCTCTTCTCTCTGACTTCCCCGCGAGGAACTTGCTGTGATGATATGTATGTATGACGGTCTGTGTATCTAAGCTCATCTTTACATTACATGTATTTTGTATGTATGTGAGAATGTACAGTTCCAAAAAAAAACATAATGGTAAAAATGACCAGTTTGAGCCATTTCCTTGGCTTGTTTTGCGGATAATAATATAACCTGAAGCCTTCCCATAAGGGTCCCCAAGGGGGCAGGCAGAGGTTTTTATGTAAGGTAGTACATAAAACCCCTATTTCCGCTAGAGATATATTTTAGGTGCCAACGTGACAGACCTTTTTCTATTCTTCTCCAAAAGCTCGATGTTTTCGTTGACCGTAAAGCTCATGCTCTTACTTAAGTTCAGAAAAACTCATTGTTAGAGTCGGGATTCGAACTCGCTATCTTTGTGTTGCAGACAACCACTCTAATCACTCGGCCACTATGACATTAATAACATTACTTAAAATAAAAGCTTCAATTATTTTATGAGGTCGCAATGTACGGGCCCCAAGTGGAATACACCGCACATTATGGGCCGCGGTCCTCGGAGACAGTGTTCGTTTATTTATATCCAGCGTGTAACATCTCGCACCTCGCTCTCTACTTATCTTCAAAATTCTATTTTTAAATATACGATTTACGTAATATAGCGAATTGTATTTGAACATTGTTGTATTGGAGCTTTTGCTCTACTAATATTATAAATGCTTGAAATTTTGTTCCTCATCCACGTTAAAATTTCATTTTTTATTTAGCACAGACATACTAGCAGGATTAACATATAAAACAAAAACGAAAATGGCATCTGAATTAGTCAAATTTCCGAATCAATCGAATTATACGCGGGGTATAATAAAGTATAACGGGGTATAGCAAAGTAGTATATATGTATATACTAGCTGCCCTCCCCGGCTTCGCACGGGTGCAATATTAAGACTAATACTATGTAAAAGATAAAAATGGTTATGGTGGTTTATCCTTTAGAGATAATTTAAAATTATCGCGGACATTTTTATCGATAATTTTAAGATATACTATTCCGTAGTACATTTAATTGATCTATCTCGTAAGGTTTACCCAGCGTTTGCGATTTAAGCGCACAAAAATATGTTACTATCATCACACTACAAATCTTTGAATATTTCTTTATTCATTAAACATATAATATAAACCTTCCTCTCTAATCACTTTATGTATTGCTGATAACCGCATTGAAATCCTTAAAAGCTTAAAAGATCTAAGCGAACAGACAGCGAAAGGGACTTCATTTCAATCGAATTCTTGCAACAAATTAAACGCAAGTGAAGTACGACTCTCTCGCAATTGTTTTCCCAGATGACATTTGTATTTCGCGTCATAATCAATCTATGGTACGCGCCAGTTTTACTTGTTATCAATTACTTGTAACAATCCTTACTATCCTTACTTTAATATTATAAATGTGAATGTAAGTTTGTTTGTTACGCTTTCACGAAAAACTACTAAACCGATCATCATAAAAAAAATTACACATATTCTTGGAGGTATAAGAAGTAACATAGGATACTTTTTATTGAAAAAGCATACCATTTTTACGATAGATAAAAATGCCGTCCACGCCGACGAAGTCCGTTACATGATTGTCATTAATATTGTTTAATATTTGAGCATCATCGATGTTTATGGGTTAATGTAATTTGTAATTTAAACTATTATGAAATTTAAACTATTATGAAAGTCACAAATAACACTTGATTAAATGTATAAATAATTAATTACTCATTAAATCAAATGAAAAAAATGTTTTAAAACTTTAAATAATAATGAACAGATATTGCCAAGTTTCAAACCAAAAGGAGCTTTAGGTCAAAAGTATTTTTTTAATATTTATCACCCCCGCATTGTCGTTGAAGGATTGACTATCGTCAAATTCATTCTATCATGCCAAAAATAATATTTTGTCCAAGTTTCATACCTATGTGAGCAATAGCTGAAAAACGTTAATTTTTTATTTAACACCCGCACGCTCCACCTTGCGGGTGGAGTTTCATAAAATCCGTTCTTAGCTGACCTCTACACCACGTAAGGAATACTCCTACCAAATTTCAAGTCAATCGGCCTTATAGTTCCTGAGATATCCTAATGAATGAGCTCACAAATGGGATCTCCCCGCACTCCACCATGCGGGTGGAGTTTCACAGAATCCGTTCTTAGCTGACCTCTACACCGCGTAAGGAATACTCCTACCAAATTTCAAGTCAATCAGCCTTATAGCTCCTGAGATATCCTAATGAGTAAGTTCACAAATGAGATCTCCCTGCACTCCACCTTGCGGGTGGAGTTTCACAGAATCCGTTCTTAGCTGACCTCTACACCGCGTAAGGAATACTCCTACCAAATTTCAAGTCAATCGGCCTTATAGCTCCTGAGATATCCTAATGAGTAAGTTCACAAATGAGATCTCCCTGCACTCCACCTTGCGGGTGGAGTTTCACAGAATCCGTTCTTAGCTGACCTCTACACCGCGTAAGGAATACTCCTACCAAATTTCAAGTCAATCGGCCTTATAGCTCCTGAGATATCCTAATGAGTAAGTTCACAAATGAGATCTCCCTGCACTCCACCTTGCGGGTGGAGTTTCACAGAATCCGTTCTTAGCTGACCTCTACACTGCGTAAGGAATACTCCTACCAAATTTCAAGTCAATCGGCCTTACAGTTCCTGAGATTTCGTGATGAGTCAGTTCAAAAATGGGATCTCCTATATATATATAATATATATAATATAATATAGATATCACGTGTTCAATAGAGGACCGTTTCAAAAATGGGATCTCCTATATATATATATATATATAATATAATATAGATATCACGTGTTCAATAGAGGACCGTTCAACTAGTTTTGTTATAAATTAACAATTTGAATTTAGAAGCATACTCCTGCAATTTTTTATATGTATTTTAATTTATGATTGCTTGCGAATTTTAATACCAGCCAATAAATTAAACCAGTAAAATTATTGCAAAATAGTCACTTACATTTTAAAATTACATAAAATAATAATTTATTTTATGGCTTCCAGAGAATAAAAATTAATTATGAGCATATAATTAATATGTGTTAAACTGTACACTGCGCAATGGTAATTGCTTTAGTAAGATATGTAAGCTTAGCATTCAGTTTATGAAACAAAAATGCCTTTATTTATAATCATACTTTAAAATGAAGCCATAGAATTGAATTAGTGTCGTGTTTCTAGTTATTTTATTATCACGAGACAACATACATAAAATATTCATTTTTTTAATTGAGTTCGTTGTTGTCTTGTTACTTGCCACTATAAAATATATCAATGTTAGTCACAAAGAATAATATTATTATTAACAAACAGTAGTTGGATGATCAAAATAGTTACTATGCATTTTATGGTAAGTAGTAGAAATATATTTTATAACATTTATTTAGACAAACATGACATTTGATATCTAAAGTCAAATAAAAATGTTAAACTTTTTTTATTTGACTTTAGAACTAAATTTTATGAAACGCTAATTATAAATCACCAAAAGTTTCTGCATGGTTAAAAGAAAAGCCTTATATCTGAACCTGAACGAGAAGTGAACGGAGGCTGTGTATAGTTATTTATATATATATATTTATCGAATCTAGCGAGCATGGATTAAAAGACTGATGAATGTGGCTGAAGCAAAGGAGTACTCTTTCTTCCTCGTGCGGGACTCGACGTGATCTTTAGTTATATGATATCTTTAGAATAGGCTATAGATCGCGCTGACTAACAAACGCACCAGTCCTGGAGGGCAAGTCGTATCAAATAATATTTTTATTATTATCATCAAGCGTAACATTGGAAGCGCATCTTTCCGGGTAGGGCGCGCAGACTGTCCGGCTGACTTGTAATTTCAAGTGTTTACTCTGCGAGCGCGCGGCGGGGCGTCGGACAACAATGCCCGTATCCTTTTCACATAAAATATATGAAAAGTCCGGCTACCAGCGAACAGCGAGCCACGGATCGACAGTCCGATACAGCGTCTGCATTATGCTCACTAGCTGCCCGCCGAGAACTTTTTATGAGGGATCAAATTGATTGGTTCGGTGATAATATCGGCGTTGTGCGCATTGTGCCCGATGCCAGGCGGCCGCGCTGCCTCCACTACGCTTCCGTTACCTATTACGTATGCACCTCTACACCTCTACTTCTCACACCTTTTAAGAGATGTTATTTAGATATTGTGTGGAATAGTAGTAAGTAATAGATATGCACATTTGAATGCAGCGGTGAAAGCATGACTGCCGATAAATTCATTTAGAATAAGATTGCTTGATGAATGTATAAAAGACTGTAAGCTGGGATGTCTTGTATATTGTTACAATAATGCAAATATGGTCACTGTCAGAAACTGCTGTTCAAGAAGACAATATTGTATGAATAGTTAGTTTGCGGTTTAGAAATGCTTAATGTCTTCTTCGACCGCTATGGTTACGAATTAAAGCCGAAATCGAATTGAAACCGATATAGTTTATTTGAAGCTGGTGAGGAACAGTCCAAGTGAGGGCAGGACGTGCCGCGAGTGAGAAACACAAAACCACGAAGATAAAAATATATTACAAAATGAGGCCCATTTTGTGTTTTGAAATTACAATCAAATAAATTACTTTTTATTGCTCAATCTTGTTGGGTTTTATTAAGGTATCGGCGCTGAATGCGAGAGAATAAAACATGGCGGGTTTACGCGAGGGACAAGTTGTTTCTTGAGCCTTGTTCCGGCCGATAAACAGAGGTGGTTTACATGTGCCTCGAATTTTGGAGATAAGCCATCACACTGCGTTCATGTCAACACGCTCGCTATGGAGCTCACGCTCACTTTCTCCTCACACGCACTGCCCTTACCAGAACACTGTAGATATTTAATATATTTAGGCCACTACAGAACGGCTTTTCCAATCTAAATATGTAAGCGCAAGTGTATTCTAATAGCCTCATATGGCTAATTCTGGACGAACGTAAATAGTTTTTATTTTCCCGTTGTTTTAGTTTTAGTCTAGAGAGAACTGCCGCTCCACTCTCTGCCTGCCTCGTGAGGGACACGGCGTGAGGATATTTATGTATCTTGGTTTTATATGTACATACGATATGTATACCGAGCTCACGGAGTAGGTAGATAGAGTAGAGCGCCCATCTGCGACTCGACGTGATGATATTAGATTTTATGCATATATGGAAAAACATACAAAGGAAATAGGATTTGACTTCAGCAATGAAGTTATTAAGTTTATCATTGATTTTCACGTCTGATAATGTAGTTTATGATCCACCTTACATTCATGATTAAATATACTTTTCTAGGTATCTTTACATTTATATATCCTTTGTGAAATGCGTGTTACAGTGGTTTTTTTTCGACACTAAAACTCTGATACACGCGTGATTAACGAGAAAAGCGCAGTTCGTACACTTGCCGCGGGAAACGGAAGGTCAAATCGTATTTTCAGGTTGAAAATGAACAAATCAATGTAACATGGACAGCGGAGACACGAGAGCACATCGTGTTGATTAATGCTGATTGCTAAAGTGCGTCGACGCATGTATAAGTAATGTTGTAGCCCACCGCGACGTTTCCGTCTCAACCGGTCCTAAAACAATGTGCCCAAACATTTTCTTATTCAACGTATGGATTCGCCCCTATGACTTACTGGACATTCACTACGATCCGTTACATATGTGGTATCTCACATCATTGCAATTTCCCTTACAAAATTATAGAACATTCGTCAATGTACTGCTATGTATCACGTTTGCCGATAATTGCATCGATAAGCCGAACAAGAGTTAAGACAATTCTGAGATTTGTAACGCATCCATATAAATGTGACCTCCGTGCACGCGTCAATTTATAATATATATTCGATCATGGATGTAAAGAGGGTGCACATGATGGCTCTAGTTACGTTGGTAACTGGGATGCGTGGAAACCTTTACCGCGGCACAATACTCCCCGTGTGTCCCTCGCCCAAGGAAACCTATTTATCATCGTCACCTAGCGACCGGCGCGGTGTAATTGTGTGCCATATCGTTGCCTTGAATTATAGCCCTGTAGCGCGAATGTTAATTCTTCCGCTTATCGTCTACATGAACTTGTAGATACACATTTGTAGAGCGCTTATCGGTATTATGCATACATTAAATTTGGACACCAAACTTGATTTGGACATTTATCCTTTACAAAAAATTCAAATACAATTCAAATGTACTGTTATTGTGTGCTCAACAAACAACAACACATCCTTGATGTTTATATTTTACGCCTTCTCTCAAGGGACCACTAGGAGGGTTGTGTAATATCATCGAATTTTAGCTGAAGATTCATCTGACGACATGTTTCTAACGACAGGTAAGTACATTTTTGAATTCAAGTTCCTCAAGGAGTTTTCAATTTCCACGAATACCAACCTTATCAAGTATTGTAACGAAAATATGTTATTATTTCACCCATAGTATTTCATTAGGAAACTACTTGATCGTTTTGCAGGCTTAAGACACAAAGAAAGGGCATGGTAATAATTTATTGGAAACATACCCCACGCAGCGCCACTAGACAAAAATCGCATCGGCTTCCCATATATTTCCGTTGTCAGGGACAATGTGGTAAGGGATTGCAGAAAAGTGAGCATAAAGTCTGGTGCGCATCGTGTGCTGGCGATCGGGGGACATCAGCATTGTGACGGGAGCGCTGAGGAGGCGCGCGATCGTACCGCGATTGGTCGCTATTTGCGCTCGCGCATAGCCAGGACGCGCCGACTTATGACGGCTCTTATCGACACCGCGAAACCACTCCGCGCCTCTCCATCCTCGCTTACCTGCCACTGACTATTTCTCACAGAAAACAATAAGCGTTAAATGTTTATTGTGACAACAAATATACAGGCGTACAGTATTTTTATAATTTAATAGTCAGCAAAGTTGTATGTACGCAAACGTTTATTATTTTATTTACGGTTACGGTTCCATCCGCGTGAAGTTGATTAAATTGTTTTTCTCTTCAATAAAACGTATGTGTTAATCCACCTCAAAATCTATTTTGTACCAATGTTCATCCCATTCCGTTCAGCCATTCTGATGGGATTGAGTATGAAACATCCTCACAAACTTTCACATTTATAATATTAATAAGATCACTTCTCAAGATCCAGTATCTAACATAGCGTTATCCATATATATGCAATATTATGCATATATCCCACAAGCGTACCCGATGGGAGATGGGAGATGGTAGAGGTGTGATCATGAATTGTAGATGATGATCGTAGATATGATGAAGATTAAGATGATTGTAGAGATGGCAAGTCTGCCATCCATCGTTTGATGCCACGCCAGCAAAGTTGTGCTTTGAAAAATACGGGTCTTCTCTTAGTGATTTTCTTTGTGAAAAACTCATGATATGACAAGATCAAATAAAGTCTAAGGACACATTTGATACAAAGTCTGTAAAAGTCTGAACGTACCCACTTACTTTCTTACAGACAAAGCAGGCGAGGTCCATACCCTAATAAATAAGTGAAGGAAACAAAAGAATGACTATCACGCACGCAATTTATATAAAATAATTGTGAGAATCAACGTGCAGGAGTCAAGAAATTCGCGATTTATAATACAGAGGCGTGGCGCGGGCGCAGTGGCGACGGTGAAGATCCATTGTGGAGATGTTATCAAATCGCCATTATTTGTTCGTCATTACCGCAGATAAGCTATAAAGGTGAAATACTGCCAAAGACTTTAATCAATTAAATACTATTTATTACTTTGTGAGAGCCGAGTGGTTCGCGTATTCGCCTGCAAAGCATTATTTTCAAATTTAAGTACATGCAGTGATTTACAAGTTTTCGGTGAAGGAAAGGTACATACATTTGCGAAGAAATTTTAAGACGACAGACCGGTCATCTGTCAAGTTCTGTCAAGATCAAGTAGTTAACTAAATATATCTCCAGGGAAAAAAGGGTATTGTTACACCTCTGAAGATATAAAGTACCATCTCGCAATATCACGCGTTTTTTGTGTTGATCACATTTTTTTTTATTTTTTTTTGTATTGTCTCTCGTAGCGTGAGTTCCGGGAACTTTTGCTACTTAACCGGTCAATGGCGAGACCTAGGCCTCCAGCCAGGCACTTAAGTATTAAGCAACACAGCTAAGGGCACCCCCTGTGGGGTTCGGACCTCGGCTTAGGGCGTTGCTGGTTCGCGAGCAAGGGAGCTGGGCTGGTCTGGTATTTTATTATTATTTAGTTATTTGGGGAGGGGATTTGCGCTACTGGCTCGGCTCGGGCCGGCACTTGCGAGAGTCTGGGGGGAACGTTACGGCTTATTCGCGTCGAGCCTCGCCGGCGAGGACGGAACAATGGTCGGTTTTGTGTAGTTTTGTGTGTCGTCGTCGGGCGTCCTGGAGGACCGTTATGTCGCCATCCGGTTCGATGACGGCATGTTTTGGGCGCCTTATTTTCGATATAAGGGAGGGTGTGTATCGGGCGGCCGATACGACGAGAGGGTTGGGATGATTTTCAGCAGAATCGAAATGGCGTTTCGACAGTTTTTTCATAAACTGTTTGATCGTGGGGACTTTTAGGTCAACATGAAGTTGACTGTTTCTCATGTACCACGGGGCACCTGTGGCTCTCCGGAGGAACCGGCTTTGGAGCACTTGAAGGGGGTGGAGTACAGACTTTTTGGATTGTGCGAACACAACACACGCATAAGTCATGATCGGTCTGATGCACGTCAAGTAAATCCTCACCTTGGATTTCAATGAGAGTTTACTCTTCGAATTTAGCATACAATGGAGTCTACCGAGCGCGAAGGCGACTCGCGCGCGTACCGTCTTTACGTGGTGACGGAAGGAAAGTTTACGATCGAGGGTCACTCCCAGGTATTTGGCCTTGTCTTCCCATGGAATGGGATTGCCGAAGAGAGTTATGGGGGCTGTCCGTAGGGCATGCTTGCCTTTCCAAAAGAGGACGGCTGCGCTTTTTGAGGGTTTCACTTCTATTCTCCATTTCCGGAACCACCGCCCTAGGGCGTTGGCCGCGGTCTGGAGGTAGCCGCGAATCGCCTCGGGGGATATACCTCTGCAGTATATGGCCGTGTCATCGGCGAATAGTGCGCTTTTGACCTTTCTAAGGGTGGGGAAATCGCTCGTATACAGCGTGAATAGAAGAGGGGAGAGCACGGAGCCTTGCGGGACTCCTGCTCGTATGGGACGTGGGGAAGAGAGTGTGCCCTCCACTCTGTAGCGAAAGGAACGATTCGACAAAAAGTCCCGCACTATGCGTACGAGACGGTCCGGCACGCCCAACTGGTACAGCTTGTATATTAAGCCGTTGTGCCAGACCTTGTCGAATGCCTTCGCCACGTCGAAGAGGAGCATACCCGTGGGATATCCGCGTTGGAAGCCGCTACTGACGTCTTCCACTATACGGTGGACTTGTTTGACACACGAGTGTTTGGTTCGAAAGCCAAACTGTTGATCTGGAATTACTTTTTCAGAGTCACCAAAACTCTTTAATCTATTACAGACAAGTCTCTCGTATATTTTGCCTAGAACGATGAGGAGACTGATAGGGCGGTAACTGGAGGCTTCGGTCTTGGGTTTCCCCGGCTTAGGAATACCTATGACCGTCGCACTTTTCCAGGATTGGGGGAACAAGTTGTTGCTCAGTGCTGCATTGAAGATGGCAGTGAGCAAAACTATCAGATAGGGGGAGAAAAGTTTGATGACTCTATTAGGGATACCGTCGGGGCCAGGAGCTTTCCTAGGGTGGAGACCATTGATCGCCTTCCGGACTTCATCGACCGTGATTGGGGCTATCGGGTGATCCGGGTGTTCGGAGGGTGGATTGGACAGTTTGCTTTCGACCTCGGCGTCCGCCTTCTCGAGGTGTCGCTGGTCTACCGGCAGGGAGCTGGGCGTACATCGAGCCTCGAGACTGTCGGCCAGGCACTCGGACTTCTCGTCGTCGTCAAAGGCGGGCCCTTGATTCGGACGAGTGAGAGGAGGCATAGGCGCGGTGAGTTGCCAGAAGGCGATGTGACTTGGTTCAAGTTCCCCTAGGAACTTGTTCCAGCGAGCGTTACGCAGGTCCTTCATGCGGTATCTCAGCTTGCGCTGGAGTGACCACAGGAAGGTGCGGTTCGCTACAGTCGGTTGAGCTCGATGGGCTCGGAGTGCGGCATTCTTTTCCGTCACCAGTTCACGCACGTCGTCTGGAAGTTTCCAGCGATGATCTTCCGTCACCGGAACTTGTCGCGAGCAGGAGTCCACGACTGACTGTACGTGAGCTGTGAGGGAATCGATCGCCTTTTGAGTGTCGGCTGCCGACTCTATGTGGGGCGGGATACTATCTAAGTGAACAGATGAAGGGGACTTGAGGAGTTCCTCTAATTTCCTCCAGTCTGTTATCTTTTTCTGAGGTAGGGGGCGACCTGTTTCAGAGGGGCCTAATCGGGGGGGTGTTGATCACAAATTTACTTGATTCTTTTATATTTTATAAGTCTGTCTAATGTGTTAATGTGTGAAAATAAAGCTTATTATTATTATTATTTTATTTACACATGAATTTATTCGAGTAACGTGCACCACTTAGACATCTGTGCCCAATTGACTTGTATTTTAGATTTGTTTAGTGCATTATAATTCACCCACTTCCCAATGAAGAAATATTTTGGCGCCAATGTGACAGATGGTGAGCCCATCGCCGATTCTCAAGTACAACTTATACATACGTCTTTGATATTCCTCTCAAACGTATAGAGGTTTCTCTCAATTTTTTCCTTCACCATAAAGTTCGTGATTTATTTATTTATTTCAATAAAAACATAAGTTAACAGCCCTGAGGCAAATTTATATAATTACAATTTTAAATATTTACATTTACAGATACATATTATATAATTATACTCAAAGAAAAATAAAATTGAACAACCAATAAGCTTATGTACCTACTATTTGAAAATTTTTAAATGCAACAAATTTTACAATTTAGCCGGTAATAGTAAGTAATTTTATTAAATCTGCGTCTAATTTGATAGTAAGATTAGTACACTTAACACAATGTGTATACATAGCCTCAAGCGTCGCACACAACGTATAATAATGTACCACCATAGACGTTATCGACGACCAAGATCACAGCCGAAATCAATTTTAAACAAACTCTAGCCACCACCTACAAATTATCATTGTTCAGCACAATGCGTACCCACTAAATATCGGCCCAGTGTTAGAGGTCACTCGGGCCTCGATAATAGACGGTTCTTACCGATCGGCCGATACCATCGCGATGATTTGTTGATCATACATAAACAAAACTATTGAAATAAACATTCATAAACGATTTTTATCTTGACCACAATGAAGTACGTGTAACTTTGTACCATCGTTTCTATTAAACTCATTTTTTAAGTTTTCAAGTGAAGATTGTAGCTCGAGGCGTTGAAAAACTCATAAAAAATCAGAGTTATGTTGAATTATGTTCTTGTTAAATATTGAAATGGTCAGTATGTAGCAGAAGCGTATCTGAACATCTGGGTGGTCCGTGCCATTGCGTCGTCGCATGAGCAATTTGCACGCATCCCAAATGAGGCGGATGCATTAAAACGAGCTGCCACTCAAAATGCTAATACGTCGTCACCTGCATTTTATTCCGTGAAGACCTATAAAATAGCCTAATTAATGGGTTTGAATAAACACATTTCAATCTTAACGCGTAAGTATAAATTGAACCATATGCATCGTCCATCCAGCATACAGCAGCCCTAGGCATATATTGCGACGTGTATAATAAAAGTATTTTAATTGATGATCATGTAGACTTTATTAGTGGATGCATAAAAATGTTAAGTAAATCAAAGAGTGCGCTAGTATATTGCACGACGCCGCATGATCTAGTGCCGAGCCCCGTTAACACTTTATTGCCCTCCGTACTTCTTGCACCATTCCGAGAAAGTAAATTACTTGTCCCGATCGTAAAATTAATGTCTCATACGGTAACACGAGTACTTCGGCGTGTCACCGTCAACTTTTATGACGCACTCGATATCGCGACAAGGCAGATTGTAACCTTGCGTCAACTGGAAGATTTGCTTTCGAGAAGTAAAGACTGATTTTTAAACACTTTGATACAAATTAATACAAATAGTTTCTTACAAAATTCGTGTTTAAACATATCTCTATATATATAAAAATGTTATGTCGGTTTGTGTACGCTTCAAAAACTTAAAAAGTTCTGCACCGATCGAACTGAAATTTTAGCATGATATCTAATCCGCATCAAGGATTATTTTTATGTATTTTTTGCATCAGTCACATATCCAGAGCGAAGCGTGGCAGGGTATAGCGTCCCTTATAAAATCCTTTTTCAGATTGATGACCGCCATTACCATGTAACTGTGGGTAGCTTATAGAAATGAAAGCATCATAGTAACACTATATTGAAGTACACTAAATAAATGGCGATAAATAAGTTGCCTACTTTAAATGGACGTATTATTAAATTAAATTGCATTTCAACGAAATATTTACGAGAGTAGTAATTTTTCAAGTCGGACAAGCCCCGCAGCTAGCTACAGTGCTCACGTTAGCTCGTTTCGCTTCGGATACTTTGGACAGAATCACCAGTCTAGCGAGTCTGTACAATTACATGCTCATTTTAACTGGAACAAAGTGCAAATTAAAGATCAATGACCTGATCGATACCTTTTTAATAATGACATTATTTTATAACTATGTTTATCTCATTTTGGGGTTTGCCAATTGTATTTTTTTATTCACATGGATGGCATCCAGAGATATATAGGCAGATACCTGACGATTTATCTAATTATCTGCGCGTTGCCATACATATTTATAGCTGGAGTAGTTCTTAGCAACACAAAGGACCAGATAATAGTCCTGACTACCAGCACAACTATTCCTATTGGCATTCTGCAACCTTGCTAGTGCCGTAAGGAGATAACACTTTCGAAAAGCAGTGTCTATTTGACTGCGTATTTCTGTATGACAATGAGAGTTACCGTTGTTTCCGGGTATCACATGAATGGTATTGAGAATCGTGTCTACATGCACGAAGAGGATGCAGATCTCTTATTTATATTATGCAAGGAGACTATAATAAAATATTCCCAATACAAATCCGGGTCACACGGAAGGGTGCCAAGAATGCTGGCGGCATTGCCACGTTGTATGGCAATATTCGCTAGCCTTATATAAATTTAAATTTTAGGCGTATATTGAAAAGTAGGTATTATTATATTATCATCACGACTGCCTACCTGATCCTTGTGCCTAGGTGCCTGATATCCCTAATGCTCCCTAAGGCTCTGACATTTTATTTAACCCTCCTTGAAATTCTTCTCATACGTATGCAGGATACTCTATGTTACCCTTTACAATAAAGCTAGTGTAGTGTAGTGTAGTATATCACTTATCATATGTTCCGAAAATCTTATTAGCAAAACGAAAGAGCCATCTGTATAATCTTGTCATTACTATCACCAATCGACAACCACAAGCTTAAAATGTGATGACTTAATTTTGTCAAATCTGGGTGTAGTTTTGTTTACCAAATGAACCATTGCATTATATTCGATCGCTCTTTGTAAACGGTGAAAAAAAAGTCTGTAAACATGAATGCCGTGTCCACCACCTCTACATATGGTATAATTATTGTTTACACGTGTTGAGCGGCAACAGCGAGCTGAGAGGCACGAGGCGCGCTAACTAGCGACTACTTATAGGTACATCTACTCACCGCACAGGCTCATACTCTACGCAAAGAATGTAATAAACAATTTTGTTTTTTGTAATAAACTATATTTGAAAAAAGTTTATATTCGTTACCAAACTCTAAGTTAACGATCTCCTAGACACTGCTGACTGACGCAAATTATTATCAATGTTTAGAACACACATTAAATCATTATTTTTAACTTATTTTGACGGCGCTCTATGATCCAGTCGACAGATATCCTGAGCGTCAAGCTAGATTTCCACTAAACGATTGAAATTTATTCGATGTTCATCAATATATTTACATACATACTTGGATGTACTATGTATTTAAGTAGTTACATATTTATCGAGATCAAAGAGACAACAACAGTAACATGGATACCTATATCTATAGGTATCTGTGTTATTATTGTTATCTATAGGTTCTACAGAGTACACAATTTGCTTCGTTCAGGACCAGGTGGGCATTGACCTAAGATATTATTATTATAATAAAATGTAGTTGAAACAGTTTATCACTTGTCCGATGTAAGCAGTTACCGGCATCTAATATAGGCGCTTACAAACCCAGGGATACATTTATGCCATACATTGTGTATATTGGGACTTTGGCATGGTTACTTATAGTAACTGAGAATTTGTAAATTATGAATATTTTTTTTCATAATGAATATTCTCTGTAATTTAGTTCGCTACATAATTGTTGTAGTGCTACAATATTGTAACCATTCTAAAGGACGAAATATACTGCCATGTTAAATGTGTATTTTATAAAATAATAAATAATGTCCTCACGCCTTCCACAAGGGTCTCAAGGCAGAGGTGTATAGGTAATACCCACACACCCACTTTCCGCCAGATGTATATTAGGTTCCATCGTGACAGATGGCGAGTCCATAGCCGTTACTCAAGCACAACTATACATAGCATTTGAATATCTTCTCAGACGTATGTAGGTTTCCTCTCGATGTTTTCCTTCACCGTAAAGCTCGTGGTGTGACTAATCACTGTACTTAAGATCAGAAAAACTCATTGGTACAGTCGGGATTCAAACTTGCGATCTTTGTGTCGCAGGCAACTGCTCAACCACTCGTCCACCACGGCTCTGTTGGCTCGGTTGTGTATTTTAAATTAGATTAATAAAATTTGTGAGTTACCACAAAGGTTGGCTGCATTTTAATAACAACTTTATTATGTAGTTACAAATGAGTCCAATTATATTTTAATATACGAGTGACAATTACAGTCGTGATTAGGTAATCAACAAGTTAATATATGTAACGAGAGGTTTGCTCAGTTGTAAATACGCAACTACACGGATTGCTTTAATAAATGTCCCTAGGAGCCGCGACAAGGCTCATGCAAAATAATTAAAACTACTTAACATTCCTGCAGTAAGTAGTTGGAGTGGCGAGTGGCGGCGAGTGCGGCCGGTCGTGCGGGCATTGACGAACATTACTCTCCTTTCCGATTGATATATTCCCTCTCGACATGCGATCGGCGACACGTCGTTGCTCGCTCCCGATCCGAGCTGGGCAGAGCCTCATAGGCAAATAAATTAATCATTCTAACTAAGCTATAAATGTGAAAATTTGTCTGTTTGCTGCGCTTACACGCCTATTTAACCGATCACCACGAAATTCGCTGTATACGTTGTCAAGATAACTGAAGACAAATGCTACCTTTAGTTCAGATATAAAAGTAGGGAAAACATGATAGTTGGATTTATACAATTGCAATTAAGTATGTAATTGTAATAAGGATCTGTGTTACCTTTTAAGGAAATCGAATATATCAAAAAACTATTTCAACGCAGCTTAGCTGCGGGCAAAAGCTAGTAAATCTAGTACATCCATAAATTAAACGCTCAGCTTCATAATGTGGATGTAATTGGTCTAGACACTTCATTAATAGTGGCACATCGAGGTCACCAGAAATAACATTACGTGTATTTACTAAGCACCTGACCACATTGCAATATAATGTAATATCTTCCTAAAGATATATATTATTGTCGAGGAGTTGCTTTCACATCATGCAACTCGAATCAGCCAATTAGCTATATAGCAAACGTGGTGGATGGCGAGTCCATCGCGATCTCTATTAAACCACTTTATATATGTACGTCCATAGCTTTCTTCTTAAATGTATGCAGCTTATGTTTCGGATTTTTCTTCACTGCAAAACTCGTAGTGTGATAAATTACTGTACTTAAGGAAATTAATTCAACGGCGCAGCCGTGCCCCGGGCTTTGAACATACAATCTTTACATTGTAGGGACGACGTAAGCCACTCGGCCACCTGATGCATTCAAATGCTGACAATAAAACAAAGGTTGACCCGTCCGTCTCAAGTCTCGAAACGTCTAAGAATAATATTGTAGTGAAATGACAACACGATGTAAATCAGAGGTTTTAGGTGCTGTGTCGACTGTGGAAACCTAATACTGTTCAATGGTATAAAATAAACGTAGAATTGAATCTTATCAAAGCACTTCTTATAAATAAAGCGAACACTTGGTCAAATCAAACGAATAACTCGACGTCAGATTAAATACAAATATTTACATGTGTACAATGGAAGGGAGATAAAAGTTTCACCTTTTACAAGCAATTTGAGGTTATTTATCATGTCGAATGAGCGGCCAGGGCGCTTCGGCCACAATTTTGGTGCAGCTTCCTTATACAGAAGCCATTATAAGTATCAGTTTCAGATCATAGATCATAAACGCATTTATTATTTGTAAGAAGCGGCGCGGGTTATGGGGGGTCCTGCGGCGTGAGTCGCTCCATTCATTGGTGACTTTTTATTGTGGTGTATGTTCATACGTCACAATTTTCGTGGACCTCACCAAACCTTTCAGAACATAAATATACGGGAAGAATGTCGAACGTTCCCGATCTGTGAGTATTTTCGAATAAAAGGAATGGACTTAAATCATGAACACGTACGTAGTTGTGGTCTAATCTCTACTTTATGTTTATCGTAAATAACAATTTGATTTTAATAACTTATTTACATTTTGTCACGTTACGTATATTTAGATATTAATCTTGATAATCTTATCAAACCATAAAGGCATTATTTCCCGGATTTCAAAATATTTCTCTATAGCAACATTAATTATTTATTTTAATCTTTAATTTATTTATTTTAGATTTGTGTAAGTATTTAATTTAAGACACAAATATTTGTTTAGTTAACAAAATAGCCTTAGTTATAAAAATAAAAATAGTTAGCCTTGATAACAAAATATTATTCAAACAAGAAGTACAACTATCTTTATCAAATGAATATCTCACAACCCTGAAACGAGAGTTTTATTTATTGTTATTTATACATTATCTGCAGCGATTAATACATTTACTACATATAAAGTTATTGTTGACTTATACGAACTGAAAGTAATTTACGAATCGAAGTAATAAAAATGCTGTAAACTTCACAGGATAGCTGGTGGCCCTGCCATAAGACTTTTTTCTCTATTAGAGTCGTCTTGTTGCGTCATATTAAGAATAATAAATAAAAAAAAACATAAAATCTAAAATAACTGCACTTTATCTGATATTACATTAATTTGTACTTTTAGGTTAATTGTGCGTGTGTTGTCACAAAATAAATTAATTAATACATATGCACCTATATATACACCTTTTGGGAAACCTTGTGGAAAGTCGTGAAGAGAAAAATAAACAAATTCTAATGTATTGAAACCGCGGGCAGAGCTTGTATATTACGAATAGTCTTCACTGGACGCGACCACGAACTAACTACTTCCAAGACGCGCACAATCGTGTAATAAAATGTTAATAAAGCATGTAAATCAAGATAACGTCAATAGTTAAGAGTTGGGCACAACGAAATAGTCTAGGCGAGGTGTAGAAATTGGTCACGTATGGATCGGACATAACTCTTCGCGGCTTTCCACCAGTGACCAAACACGTGTACGTCACGCAATTCTCAACCTTAATGATTATTGATACTCTTAACTATGTCTGTAAAACAATACATAGACAAGTTTTGTGTTAATAATCTTTATTGTTTATCTATATAATTTTGTACTTTCTTTATCTTCACGCCTGCTCACAATACCTATAATGCGTAAAAGACAAGTCCTTCCTTCGTCAGAGATACTTTAAGGTGCGAACGTGAACATGGCGAGTCTATCCTAGAAGTGGTAGGTAGGTAGAGATATAAGAACACCCTCGTTTCGCCGAAGACAATACACATATCTCCGTGTCCGTCCATTAGGTGCCAACGTGGCATCGCTATTTTTGTAGGGCAATTATCTAAGTATTTGAATTTGTTCCTAATATGCAGGTTGTCTCACGATATCATTTTTTTTTACTGGTTGTCCCGCCCAGCTTCACCTGGGTGAAAAAATAAAAGCCACTGACCCAGTAAACCATACTCGAAGCCACCTGAAGAAACACAGAAAATTAAAATCGGTACAGCCGTTTACGATTCTATAAAGGACATACAGACAAATTTTTTATATATATATATGTCAGATCCTACTCATATTATAGATGCAAAAATTGTGAGAATGCTTACTAAGATGGTAAGAACTTAATTAAACTAAATTTGACACAGAGAATATTATTAGCTGGATTCTAGGAACACTAAATATATGCTACTTTGGCTTTAAAGTCCCGTACGAAATTGTCCCACCAAGATTGTTGAGTGTCTGTGAAAGTTTGTCTCATTTATAAATCATATCAAATTAGGTTTTACATCCATAAGGCATCAATGATGAAAATAAATCTTCTCATAGCACATTTACGGTTTAGAAATGATGAATAATACCGAATTAAGTAGCATTACAAACTATTTAGTATCTGGTAACTATATAGGATGTTTAAGCAAATATAATACTTAAACAGACACATGAGCTAATTAAGTACCTAAAAAGAATTGAACAAAAATTTCGTTTTTCTCTGCTGCAAAATAGACAGAGAGTATATCTAAAATAATACCTGAATTTAAGCATACATGTATACGTATTCTAGCCCCTTTATACAAAAAAAAACACATTAATTACTCGATTACGTATGATTTTGTAATATACCCCATATATACATTTATTTTATTTACAATAAAAACAGTTAATACTATTTAGAAAAGACGGTTGTATAAAAACTTTTTAAGACACCCTGTATGTACCTGCATTTGTACCTCACAAGTGCTTAAACCTGACGTTGCTTTTAAATATCTATAATAACAATAATGCTGTCCGTCCATCTGTGCTTATAGTGTGCCACACACGAATACTGCTACAATGATCGGACCACGTACGATATTAAACTGAAGTATAAAACAGAGATGTGGCGCCTATCGCATCGAAGTGCGGCTAATGCAATTCGATGCGGGATTTTACTTTCGAATATTATCCAATATTACAAACACAACTTCACTTAAGGTTGTATTATCGCTGTCCGTGCTATGGAGCTGTTGTAGAGTACTCAAAACTTTAGTTGTTATAAAATTGGTATGATTGATTATATTGATTCTGTAAAGGCTATATATATATATTATCTCCACGCCTTGCCATAAGGTCCCAGTGAAGGCAGAGGTGTGTATTAACACACCTACTTTTCGCCGGAGATGTAATATTTTAGGTGCCAATGTGTCAGATGGCAAGCCATCGCCGCTTCTCAAGCACGAGTATACATAATGTCTTTGAATTCCTTATCAAACGTGTGCAGGTTTCCTCTCGATGTTTTCCTTCACCGTAAAGCTCGGGGTTCTACAAACACTATGTTGACTGTGAGCGCTACACAATGCAGCCCTAGTGATTAATTTCAATAACAACATCTGTGATATGTTTGCAACACCTCCGCTATAATAAGAACATGAATAAAAACAATACTCCTTCATATATTTGTTTCATTACAAAGTATAATGCCCATCGTAATGGCCCCACACTATTGCTGTTCGTGACATGTTTGTGTAGCGCTGTTAAACTGTCGTAATAATATTAACTCATGTCCATCGACTGCCAACAGCAACCTAATAACACACACGGAAATTATTTCATCAAATGCTTTGTTAGTAAATCTCTTAAAGTTGATTATGTAATTCTATTTCGAAACACATATTTACGCTGATACACGAGGACCCTTGAATGGGACCGCGGTGTTATATATCCTACATTTCCGAGTCGAAATATATATATATATATATACTAACGTAATAGATAGCGACTCACCACCTCTCAGACACGACTTCTCGTTTGTAAGTCATTATTTACATAGCATTTTTACGCACGATGACGACTAGTGGATAGAGCTCCTGATTGCCAAACTTGAGGCAGCGGGTTCGATTCCTGCTGAGGGCAGATATTAGTGTGATGAACACGAGATGCTATATATGATATAAGAAAATATATCTACCGTTGTCTAGTTACCATTACACAAGCTTTGCTTAAATTGAGACAATGACAATTTGTGTGGATTTGTCCCAAGTTATTTATTTATTCTATTTATATTAAATATATTATTGGGTCTTTGTATAACTCTCCATTAGTTTATAAAATAGTTTTTATTATAAAAATAAATGCTTTGCAAATTGATATATACCTTTGTCACTTCCAATCAATGTGGTGTTCTGGAAACCCTGTTTTTAAATCTACATAATATTGTATCGTTCTAATACAAATATTACATATAGATATTGCTAATATCGGATGGTATCAAGAGTGCGAGATCACAAATTGGTACAAATTCCAGTGAACATTCCTATGTTGATGCTATCACACTGAGATAAATAACCAGCAGTCAAGCCGTTTGATCAATAAAACTTTTGAGCATCGATATAATACCAAATGTAGTCTGTAAAAGTTTATCTTTTTAGTTTGATATTTTATGTCACTGTACACATTAAATCACTCATGAATTTAAAACATTTTATTGGCATTTCGAAGTGAAAACAATATAAATGTATTTTATGTCACAGCTGATTTATGTTTTATAGGTGAGATGTGATTTATAATGGGTTGATTTAATATAATCTTGAGCGGTCCGGCGACGCCGTGTCCAAGGGCTACCATGACATGCTTTTACCATCGTTACTCCAAAGTGCGAAAGAGACAGGCTTGTAGAACGCAATGTGTCTGTCTCATTCGCACTCTTGGATAATGACGACAATTGCACGTCGTGCTAAGACCTTGGTACGTCATCACCGCGCCGTCATGTCAATACTGCCCCTTAAACTCCATACATAACCTTTCCGTGACATTATTGCATTTAACTCTTTTTATTGTAGTTTATAATAACGCGATGAAATTAACCTAGGGGTGCTTACATGTATCCTGTTCGTGCAGTTACCTGAAACACAGAGATTGCAAGTTTGAATCCCGACTGTACCAATGAGTTTTTGTGAACTTAGGTTGGTTTACCTACTTTCCGCCAGATATAGTCTAGGTGCTAACGTAAAAGATAGCAAGTCCATTACTGCCGTTGCTCAATCACGACCACACATACCTACTTCTTTGAAATGCTTCTCAGACTTATGCAGGTTTCCTCTCGATGTTTGTGATCACAGAAAAACTCATTGGTACAGTCGGCATTCGTGCTTGCGATCTTTGTGTCGCAGGCAACTGTGGTCACGATGGTAATCTAATCTAATCTCTGTGGCAAATTTCATCCAGTTCTCATCAAATTTCACCTAGCTCAACAATCAGCTTATTTTTATAGATAGATAGATTCATTACGACTACATCACCCATCGGGTGCAATGATGTGACATGTTTGTAAATCACACATACATTAATGGATACGTCATAAGACCCAACTAGCAAACTCGTCTTTGCACGAGTACCTAGTACCTACACAACAACTAATGTGTTTGTGCAATGCAACCAGATCAATGTTCCTACGCATATGAAATGCACAAAAATCCTCATTAAAAACGGACCTTTCTTCTTCTAAACCAGGAATTCTGTTTGGGCTCGGTGTTTTCGGAGGTTTCGGAGGTAAGTACGAACACACAGACATGTATAAGTATAGATACATTTAAATTAAAACCTTGAAAAGGGTCTATTGAAGTACTCACACCGAGTCTCTGTCTCTCAAGAACGACTTTACACATGTACTTACTATCTTCTCGCAAATGTAACGATTATTCAAAGACTACTTAAGCCTCGCGGCACCTCCGATAATGGTACTAAAACGCGTTACAGCTATAGGTACTGTTGTTCGGGCATTCTTCAACGTTATTTACCCTAAGCTATGGAATCCAGCCGTCGAGCTGGCGTTTGAACTATTTGACGTATATGCGAATTAAGCGTTATCAGATGTAATAAAATGCGAGTTAGTCCGGGCGGGCTGGCGGGCTGCGCGCGGGTGGCCGCTACTTGTCTTACGATAAACTTATCTTTACCATCGATCCCTCGATAAAAATGAAAACGCCGATGCCTTTACATGTCGAATGCTTGACGCGCCGCTGAGCAATAACGTTTTGGATTTTATCTGGGGAGATATCTACATTTGCATCTCTATAGGACCCAATACATTCTGTTACCATTTTATTAGCATTCCAGCGCCACTTGTATATTCAGCTATTATACTTAAATATAAAGAACAATTCACATCTTACGTATTCTCTAAATTGCACAATATCAACCTCAATACGTATCATCACGCCGAATCCCCTTCATCTCCAAATTCTACTAATATTATAAATGGAGAAGTTTGTAAAATCTACTTAACGGAATTGAATGAATTTTGCTGAGATTAAGCAAACTAAGCAAAGGTTTGTACTATGGAAACTAGACAACGATGTACATACTTATATAGATAGATACATACATAAATACATATAATGGTTTAATAGGTACGAAAACTCGTGTTCATCACACAAATATATGGCCTCAGCGGGAATCAAACTCGTGTTAATTAACTTGAGATAAAAAAAATATAAATAATCATGAAAATTCTCTATTTATATAGCAAAGCAATGCATCCTGGCTATTTAGCGCAGTTCTGTAGACAAACTTCCATAACAATTTGAGATTATTTAATATCATAGTTTTATGGTCACAATGTACGTTGCTCAATGTTCAGCTGAATTTACTCTCCAAGCTCTCGACGTCATTCAGTCAAAGAAAACCGTCGTGATTCAGATATAATGGCGCATTGTATGAATGAACAGTAATGTGTGGCCAACACGTCCCACATGTGAGCCCGAGTGAGTACTTCGCGTCAACGGTTGCGCACGCGCATCGCAAATGTCAAGGCCCGATTATCACGAGAAATCAGTTAAGCATGTTAGGTCACTGCTTAACGCATGTACCTACTCACTTAGTGTGTTCTCAATATAAAAACCATTGAAGACCTATTTCATTCGTCGTCTGTTTTAGCGATCAGAGGTTCTGATTGCGATGCTAAATGTCGCGAGGACGGTTCCCTCTGAGAGGAGATTACTGTGTGAAGAACAAAAATATATTACTACATATATTATTATTACGCAATACTGATGAATGTGGAAGCGAAAGCGGTATGTAAGTCTAGGCTAGTCTGGCGCTCTATACTCTCTGCCAACCCCTTTAGGCACTCGGCGTGATGATATGTATGTATCCTATTAAGGCCTAGTTTTGAATTACAAAATATTTTTATTTCTATGTATATAGGTATGTATATAGGTATAGATAGTACAAGCTTTGCTTAGTTTGGGACAGCGCCAACCTGAATGAATTATCAAATGTAAAAAAATCTATATGTATTTTCTATTTAATATTGAACATGAAAACAAATGTAATAAAAGAACTAGTTTATGCATTCAAAATAATACTGTATTAATAAACATGCTTAGTAATGCAAAAGCTATGTTCTGTGTGTATTTATTTTATAACCTTCAAGCAACGGTTGTTACGCGAGTGCACTCTTAAGCTCGTTTAAGTCTTTCGTACCGCTAACTGGAACAGAAGTGACACCGCTTGCTTCCTAACTGGCACACATTATATTTTATCCAAAACTACGATCTAGGCCTTAACATTTCCATTGTTAACATAAGAAAACTGTATGCCAATAGCAATTGGTTAAGGCAGATAGTTTATTCAAAGACACGTAGCTTTGTTCGCAATTTGCACACCGTCCAAGTCGAGTTACTCAATGGGCTCGACAAGAATGAATGAAGCAATCCGAGCAGCAGTAAACGTTATTTATGCCGTTTCTCTTCCATAAACGACACAGTCATTGAGACACCAGTTAAGGAACTGCCGCGGCTTCTGTTCAACAATTAGGCAAACATCGTACTGAACACGCAACGATAATGTCCTTATCGCTACTCAGTAGTCCGCAATCGCGCAACAATCTCACGAAAACGCCATTCCGAGCTGCACCTGTCATAAACGCGAGTTCAACGGTCGCTGGAAGTTTCAATTAGCTACGAAATGGAACATTTTAACAAACGTTAGATAAGTAAACAAACGTGATCCTCAGGCTATTTGGTTATGGCGGGCTCTCATCAATAATGCTTCGGAGGCGATAATATCGCGGACGCGTGTCTCGCGTAGAGGAACCACCAACACCGTTATTAAATGCGCGATAATCATCGCGACCAAGAGATCATTTAGTGATACGCTTTATATTAAATTACTCGGTCGTGCGTTGATAAAATATTCCCGGTATTCTATTACCGAAAACGAGATAAACACGGCTAGAGGTATTAAGAGCTAGGGATATTATTTTTCGAACAGTCTATCGGTTGGTTGTATAAGGTATAAAGAGTAATAAAACGAGGTAATGAGTGTAAATAAGTAGAATGAGAATGTTTATGTTAATGGATGCATTAAGAGGGACGCCATGCGTCAAGTTGCGTGTCGATATTGTCACAGTCGCGTCGCTCGGCGGACACTTCACTACATCGCACACTTTCCACCACAACTTAACGCGCGCTATCACTTGTTTTTTACTGTCTTTGCTCCGCTTTATTGTACATTTAAATCTTCAGGATCCGCCTAGATGCTGGGAATCTTCTTGTGCATAAATAATTAATATGATTCCGATGATATGAGATTCCCTAAATAACTAAGCACCATTCTTACAATCAAATTAGTGCCAAGAATTATTACCGCACACGTTGAAGATGAACTTACATTGTAACAATACATTATATTTCCACACGAATGTGTAAAGATAAATTTCCGTGACATCTCGTTTAGAAATTGACTACCGATGTTAATGAGAAAACAGAGATTATTTGCTTTCGATTAGTCTTGCTATCCTGAAACGCGCTAGAAGCAGTAGGAACTCGTTAATCATTGGAATGCGATTAGTCTGTGTCCCATAAGTTTACAATCAGCGCAAGCTAGTAGGTGTGAAGCTCCAGTGCAGTAACTTTCCCAGTGTCTGGGTAATTTCTTGCCTCATTTTGCATACCAACGATGTTTGTTATACTAACTGGGTTTATTTTTCACGCAAACAAACAGTTTATCAGCAAATACGAGCATTAAGGCGATAGAATGCGACCGGGTCCGGGCGCCGAGAGCAGCCTCACGCTATTTAGTCATTTAGCAGAATAATGAGTCCCTTTTACTACGTTTGCAAGAAAGCTGGACTTAACCATCACTACTGTCATCTCGCAGCTCGTAAATTAATATAATATACGATCATCAGACCCACTCAGTATATCGGCTTTATATAGCTTAGTTAAAAACTCAAGTGATTGATTAAATAGTCTAACAGTAGGTAACGAGATACATTGTAAACGTTGCACGGCGCATACACATATGAATAATGGACCTTTACAAAGTCAATTTGTAGTGCGGCATCCTCAACATAGACGGTCCATTAAATCAAATACAGTTAACCGATTTTTATTGCTTTTGCGCATTAAAATTCATGTAATCACTATCGTCGACATAAAAATTAAACGGCATTAAAATTACTTCCATTACGGTCTCATTAATTTCCTAATCTTGGCTCTGGGGCATGTACCTTGGACTCGAATAGTACTTGATTTACAACGAGGCAGCGGGAAGGGGGCACAATGGCCGCAACGGGCATAATTTACCTCTCCCACAATACTTCTAATTAAGATCATCCGTGAGTCCAATGAGGCTAAGGGCTGTGTGTTCTCGTTGAACAAACTGGACGTTATAAATAACTCAAATCGTAAGTCATGCCTTTTCAAGCTACTCTAAATAAAGGGACTTCATACGCCATTGAATTTTGAGCTCAATTGTCTGTTAATATAAGGGTGATAATCAAAGGTATGAACTTACTCATATGAGCCTAATATCAGTATGCAAAGTTACTTTACACCGCGGTATTGTTACATTACAAAATAAAATAAATCCCCGTATAGTGTGGTTCAACGGAGTGAGCGGACTACAGGCTTCCGAGAATTCATATCTTAGACCCCTTTGTAAAACTGACAATCTGCTTGAGACCCAAACCAAAACTCTAAAAAAAATACATATACGTACATACATATCATCACGCCAAGTCCGTAACGGGGTAGGCAGAGAGTATAGAGCGCCAGTTCTCTCTAGACTTACATATATATTATATCAGTTCTCCGACTGTGAAATAAAAGGAAATATTATGGACATGCAAAAATTTGAGATCCGTATGAAAATGCCACTACTAGTGTACTGTGCGTTTACTCAGTAGACAATCGCAGGTATACACCATTAAAGTTTATATTTTCTAGATATCCTTATAAATATGTTCCTTTGGAGGCTAAGATTTTCAAAGATATCATTATGCTAATGTTGCAAGCGTCATTCTTCATTCATAAAAACTTAAGTACTTAATTATAGTACATTTGCTTTTCAGACTTCAACACTTGAATCGGAAAAAAACCTAAAAATTCAATAAAAAATATTGTCCTTCCCCAAACATGCAGCAAAACTGCTTTTTCATTGCGACGTCAAATGCTTTACTTTACACACAAAAAATATTTATATGTATTAGGCATTAATAAGAAGAAATGTACTATTTAATTTTGACAACTTTAACTCGTATGATTATGAAAAAGTTCATCAATTAATAAAGTTAGAATAGTTGGACGTATTTTAATGTAAACAATTATCAATTTATATGTTAATATTATTATAAACGAAAAGCCGTGTTGGCCGAGTGGTTCGAATGATTGCTTGCAGGACAAATATTGCAAGTTCGAATCCCGACTGTAAACTATTCGGAAGGTTTACCTTCCTCTCGACGCATCGCTGGAATGCGAGGCCCCGCCCGCTTCCCCCCGCATTCCCTTAGCTCGCCCGGCAATCGTCAGTATGGTTAGCATCTCTGTTACCGATACGCGCGTCGATATGTTGACTAGTTTCCTGTTGCTATTGTTGTTATTGGATATTTTGTTACGTTTTCGTTATTGTTTAAGTTTGGAGTGTTTTTGTTAATTTTGGACTATTTTAGTTACTACTAATTTTTGAAGATGGGGAAATCTATACACAGTGAAGGGAGAAATCTTGTGTTGAAAGTGTTTTAAAACAAACAAAATAGTTTTCAATTATATTGTATAAAAAAATACATGATGCAACATATTGCAAGATTAACAAATAAAACCTATGCTCCAAAATAAAAAAAATAGTTTTTATTTAGCTACATGCTTTTTTTCGCACCGTACCTGACCGCCAAAATGACGTCATCAAAACCATGCGTCAAGTTAATATGACCGCGTTGTACATTCATTGACTTTGGCGGTACGAAGTTCGCCGGGTCAGCTAGTTATTAATAAAAACCACATTAAAATCCGTTGCGTGGTTTAAGAGATCTAACTGCACACTTTTTAACGTAGGAATAATTATATACCTATTGATAATTCCACAAAGCTCTAATAAAAAACGCTAATATTTCAGTGAACGTGCCGGTACTAGTATTTTACGTCTCCACATAAAATAAAAAAATACGGCTTCGTTCATTGCGTCCTTTTAAGTATTCCACTTATCATGTAATCCTTACAAAGTCTGGTGCCAACATAAAATAGAATAATTATTGCACGGGCTGCCATTCTCGTAGCACTATTGACGCATCAATCAATGATGTCATTGCAGCTCTATTACCTAATGATATATAGTTTTAGAAAAGTTTTAATTGAATTTTTGAGCCATAGAAACTGTGGTTCGAGTAGTCAGGCGTAGCAACAAGTTCGAATCCCAATTGTACTGATGAGTTTTTCTGATCCTAAGAACAGTCATAATTAACTCCACGAGCCATAGGGTGAAGGAAAACATCGAGAGGAAACCAATATATACGTTTGAGATGAAATTCAAGGACACATGTATACCTACCCTTACGGAGACCCTTGAAGAAAGGCATATTGGCCAAGCAAATATACTTTAATACCAGTTTTACATATTTGATGATTATATTGAAGCCGTAGTGGCCCAGTAATTGGAGTTGGTTAAGTTGCAAGCGTCCATAAGCTACGGTGACCGCCTACCATGAGGTAGACAGCAATGCTTATTTAAACATGCAGTAGTATAAAAAATAAATGATGGAATTTGCAAAATTCAATTGCAAATTCATACCCTGGTTCAAGCTGATGTTTTTCTTCAGAGCTTATGTTTGAGTACTGATTTATTACAATACAAGTATACCTACGGTAAAGGAATACATTGTGGGTTAATCCCCATACGACTACACTTACTACACGAAGTTTGAAGATGAACGCGAAATCGTGACTGAGGCACATTGACAGCATAGCTACCGGAACAGTTGGCACCATTAAATATCTTGTAACACCACTGCCTACTCCCTTACGATTTAACAAAAAAAAAGAGGATATTTCCTAAGTCATTGTCTCGTAAATATTGTATATTGTTTCATACTATCACGTGACTTAATATTGTACGATCTACAGTACAAACAGTCACCATAAGAGAAATAAGACAAAGCTTATTTTAATTTATAATGCATTATCCTGTATGTAAATGAGGACCACAATGACGGAATAAATAAAGTAGTTGCAACAGGACGTGCGTTCCTTCTCGAGTTGTCAACAGAATCAATAGAGTACATAAAATTGCTCCTTTCAATGCATTGTAGTTAGGTCTAAATGAGGTTTGAGTAATGTCGCGGACACACGAAAGGCCTGCGTGGCGAAACGCATTACACTCCCCGAGCCTTCTCCGCCACACTTCAATTGATTTCGCTGCAATCATATTCTGACACTTTTCTTGCTCGTTAACAATAGTAAACTTCTATGAAAGGAACACAATTTACTAGGAAATAAAGCTTACAAGTTTTATTTTGTTTCAAATAGCGTACGTAGTTCGAGAAACGAATAAAAAGCAATGAAATGCAAATTAATTTGTATTACAAATGGATTAATTACGTTAATATTACATCTTAAGCCGTAGACCAGATGATAGATACTAAAATTAAATTTGTAGTCATAATTTTTGAGGAATAAATTGTGTAGTCATTCGTTACAACGCCGACAAAGGCACGATGCAACCCGCCACATCAATTTATAACGCGATTAACAGAAAGAATGGCGACCCGACTGATTGCACGGATCCATATTCACTTCACCAAAATCCTCCGGAGTAATGACTGTGGCTTCCTTAATCGTCAAACAGAAATAACTACCTAAAGACCCTGCGGTTTATTTATTGGCACTCATTTATATAGCCCTGTATCGATTACTTGACGGTAGTTCGAAATGTCTCAATTATAATTTAGCCTAAAGAAAGGTAGTAATGAGAGTTTTAATCTAGGAGCGCGTAAGCCGAGTGAGCCCGGCGCGGTGATTAATATGATGAAGTGGGCACATCGATCGGGGGCTGGACCACCGTGGCACGTCGGGACTCAGCGAAGCGAGTCGACGTCTCTATTATTAATAACATTAATTGCTCCAAGCCTTTTCATGAGATTTCACGTGAGAAGGGATTGACGCTCGCTTGTTTGGTTAATCCGCGCCAGCCCTATTCCCAGAGACCACGGCGCGGGTGATCGATTTCTGATGCTCTCCGTTGAGATCTGTTCGTTGTTGGTCGTCCAATCCAATGAAAATTAACTTTCATATGTGAGAACAAATTTTATTCATTAATCTTCGATCAAAATAAAATTAAAAAGTAATAATTTTAAGGGACTTTTAACTCTGTATTATCGTCGCATAATAGTTAAACTTGGTATCGCTTTTTTACCCATAATTTGGAGCTTTATTTAGGTAAAATGTCATCGAATAAACAACAATAAATTGTAGCAATGTTAGTCACAACAAAACGTGAGAAAGTTAATATTATTTGGTGTCTGCTGTAGCCTCTCCCGATGAAATTCTTATACTTAGAAAATAGCTTGGAAATTTTGAGCTGTAATAACACTCAGCTAAGTTTCCCTTTTGGGTAGTGGCGCTGTATAAACACACAATAACTGACAGACGTCAAGGGAGTCAGAAAGACATTATCGAGTCGATTTAGAGGCGATCGGGAACGGTTACGAGCGTTAGCTTTTCTCACTTCACTAATTTAGACGTTACCAAAGTAGCTCGACGTTAAATGGAGGATGAGCGGTTACACGGTAAATACGGTCAGTTTATATGGCCGGTAAACAGCGCGACGTGAACTGTACACAAGGTGATTTTTTATTTGTGTACTTGCCAGTTCTGGCTCAAATACCCGTGAGAAGAGGCGCGCCTCCCAGAGCGCGGAGCCCGACGCCACGCCACCGTAATCTTGAATGACACTAACCACACCAATCAGCACATCGCTCTAGGATTAAGTAATTAATGCATCGCATCCGCCATATTATCAGCTCGCTCCGAGCTTGAACGTGACATATCCACAATCACCATACTAGATTTAAATCGATAGTCCATACATAGCGTACTTATCAAGCTTTAGCCACGTCCATTTGTCAAGCTGTATTATCATCCACATTACACTTATAATCTTTGTTTACATTGACAAAATGTAAGGTCAGAGTGCACCAAATCCGCTGGTAACCTAATTTTGTTGGTACTTATCGGCGCACTTTGATATGACATGTGCCCAGCCTTCAACACCATTAATTCGAGATTACCTGAAAATCCGACGAGTGAGAAATTTCCTTAGGCTATAAGCGAATGTCATTTGAATATAAATTGTATCAGGCAGAGCCCGGTGCCGAGGCCCCGTCAACCTCTCATTGTGCGTATAACAAGATCAGTATCGACTTAATGACAATATATTGGTAATAAAATTAGATAGTCTAGCGTCATCTGGGCGAACATCACGGGCCGCGCCCCAGTCGTTGCGACTCTCATATTTATTGCGAACCAACTAGAAACATTATCGAGTGACGGCAACAATCTGCTCTGGATAGCTGGGCACATCTTCAACGTAAACGTTTTTGTAATTGAAATCTTATACACTGGGGCGAGGAGTCATATTCCAGTTTCATTGTTACCTCTAGAAAGCGCGCTTAGCGTTATGACAGTGGGTCATAAGAAAGCTAAGTTATGGTATAAATATTATGACACTTTTATCTGTTAGTGCGCTTGAAAAGTAAATACAGCAGGTTTAGAGGATGGGTCGCAGTGCTATTTGCACAAACTCGTAGCAATTCTGCAGCGTCTTACGTTATTTATCGTCCTTTGATTACGGATTATAGCCTCGAATTATGTTAAACCGCGTCATAATTTTGCGTATCTGATGAGTTTTTACTATATTACACATAGTTAGTAGATATACAAATATATTTTTCTTAAAGAGCCCCCTGACCAATTATGATACAACCTTTTTATTAATAAATCTAGATACAAAACTTCTTCGGCGTACTCAAAAAGAGCTCGACTATTTTATTATTTTATTTTATATCATTATAAGTTAGGGTTGATAACCCTACCTTATAATGATATAAAATGCAACCGTCCCGCAAGATGATAATCTCAAAGCTTAAGTAATTAACTAAGGTACCCCTGATTCACGTGAAATAACGTTGCTAATACGTGGGATATTGAAAATTATAATATCATCTCACCTTCCCACAAGGGTATAGATAGTACCCACATACCCACTTTCCGAGATATTTTTAGGTGCTAACGTGACAGATGTCGAGTCCGTCGCCGTTACTCAAGCACGACTATACATACGCCTTTGAATTTCTTCTCAAGCGTATGCAGGTTTCCTCTCGTGTGTGTTTGTGTATGTTTTCCTTCACCGTAAAGCTAGTGGACTAATCGCTTCAGTGGGATATGAGAGCACAATAAGTCTGCCTAAAGCTGCAATGGGAAAAGGCCCATAGAGTCTCAATTATCATCCGAGGAGACCCTCGTAACGTTTTTTTTATTTTTATTTATTGTTTGTATTGTCTCTCGTAGCGTGAGTTCCGGGAACTTTTGCTACTTAACCTGTAAATGGCGAGACCTAGGCCTCCAGCCAGGCACTTTATTTTTAAGCAACACAGCTAAGGGCACCCCCTGTGAGGTACGAACCTCGGCTTAGGGCATTGCTGGATCGCGAGCAAGGGAGCTGGGCTGGACTGGTAATTTTATTTAAATATTATTTGGGGGCGGGATTTGCGCGTCTGGCTCGGCGCGGGCCGGCGTTTGCGGCGGAGGTCGGGGGGGGACATTACGGCTTATTCGCGTCGAGCCTCGCCGGCGAGGACGGAACAGTGGTCGGTTGTGTGTAGTGTTGGTATGTTTTTGTCGGGCGTCCTGGAGGACCGTTATGTCGTCGTCCGGTTCGATGACGTCATGTCTTGGACGCCTTATCTTTGAGATAAGGGAAGGAGTGTATCGGGCGGCCGATACGACGAGGGGGTTGGGGTGATTTACAGCAGAATCGAAATGACGTTTGGCCAGTTTTTTCAAAAACTGTTTTATAGTTGGGACTTTGAGGTCAACGTGGAGTTGACTATTACGCATGTACCACGGGGCACCTGTGGCTCTCCGGAGAAACCGGCTTTGGAGCCCTTGCAGGGGGTTGAGTATTGACTTGCTAGTGTGTGCGAACACTACACCCGCATATGTCATGATTGGTCGAATGCACGTCGTGTAAATCCTCACCTTGGATTTCAATGAGAGTTTACTTCGTGCATTCAACATGCTGTGAAGTCTACCGAGCGCGAAGGCGGCTCGCGCGCGTACCGCCTTTACGTGGTGACGGAAAGAAAGGCGTTGATCGAGGATCACACCCAGGTATTTGGCTTTTTCTTCCCATGGAATGGGTTTGCCGAAGAGGGTGATGGGGGATACCCGTGGGCGTTCGAGGCCTTTCCAGAATAGAATGGCTGCGCTTTTGGTGGGGTTCACTTCAATTCTCCACTTCCGGAACCACCGCCCCAGGGCTGTGACCGCGGATTGGAGGTTGTCGTGAATTCCCTCGAGAGTTCTACCTTTGTAGTAGATAGCCGTATCATCGGCGAATAGAGCGCGTTTAACTCGTCTATGGAGGGGAATGTCGCTAGTATAAAGCGTGAATAGAAGAGGCGAGAGCACTGAGCCTTGCGGGACTCCTGCTCGTATGGGATGGGGGGAAGAGAGTGTGCCCTCGACTCTGTAGCGGAAGGAGCGGTTCGACAAAAAGTCCCGTACTATGCGTACTAGACGGTCCGGCACGCCCAACTGGTACAGCTTGTATATTAAGCCGTTGTGCCAGACCTTGTCGAATGCCCTCGCCACGTCGAAGAGGAGCATACCCGTGGTATAACCGAGTTGGAAGCAGCTACTGACGTCTTCCACTATACGGTGGACTTGTTGGATACAGGAGTGTTTGGTTCGAAAACTGAACTGCTGGTCAGGTATGACTTTCTTAGAGTCTGCAAAACTCTTTAATCTATTGTAGATAAGTCTCTCGTAAATCTTGCCAAGGACGTTGAGGAGACTGATGGGGCGATAACTGGAGGCTTCGGTCTTAGGTTTCCCTGGCTTGGGAATACCTATTACCGTTGCACTTTTCCAGGATTGGGGGAAGAAGTTGTTGCTCAGTGCTGCATTGAAGATTGCAGTGAGCAAAACTATAAGATAAGGGGAGAAGAGTTTGATAACTCTGTTAGCGATCCCGTCGGGGCCTGGGGCTTTCCTGGGGTGGAGATCCTTGATCACTTTCCGGACTTCGTCGACCGTGATCGGGGCGATGGGTTGGTCTGGGTCCTCGGAAGGTAGGAGAGATAATTTGCTTTCGACCTCGGCATCCACCTTATTGAGATGGCGCGGATCTACCGGCAAGGTACTGGGCGTACATTGAGCCTCGAGACTGTCGGCCAGGCACTCGGACTTCTCGTCGTCGTCAAAGGCAGGCCCTTGATTTGGACGAGTGAGTGGAGGCATGGACGAGATTTTATCCGATTTGAGTTTTCGTTGGAGATGCCAGAAGGCCAAGTGACTTGGTTCAAGTTCCCCTAGGAACTTGTTCCAGCGAGCGTCTCGCAGGTCTTTCATGCGGTATCTCAGCTTGCGCCGGAGTGACCTCAGAAAGGTGCGGTTCTCTATGGCGGGTGAGCTCTATGGGCTCGGAGGGCGGCGTTCTTTTCCGTCACCAGTTCACGCACGTCGTCGGGAAGTTTCCAGCGATGGTCTTCCATCACCGGAACTTGTCGTGAACAGGCGTCCACGGCTGACTGTACGTGAGCTGTGAGGGAATCGACCGCCTTTTGAGTGTCGGCTGCAGACTCTATGAGGGGCGGGATACTATCTAAGTGAACAGTTGAAGAGGACCTGAGGAGTTCCTCCAGTTTTCTCCAGTCTGTTATCTTTTTCTGAGGCAGGGGCTGACCTGAGTCCGGGGGGCCTAGTCGGGGGGAGAGCGCTAAGGTCACAGGTCGGTGGTCGGAATCTAATTCGTCGTGCGACCTCAACGAGTGCAAACGGAGGTTTACATTCTTGAGAATCGCAATGTCTAGTACGTCCGGTCGGTGGTTGATATTCTCGGGGTAGTGGGTGGGGTGCATAGGCGCAATGACGTCGAATTGGAGGAGCCCGCTGAGGTCCTCCAATTGGCGTCCTCTGTTATTTCGTGAGTGGCTGTTTCAAGCATCGCTCTTGGCATTCAGGTCACCCGCGATAATAACCGAGCTATTGAGGTTAGGGAGTAAGGGGAGAACGGAACATACCAGCCTTCCGACCCTAATGTCAACCTCACCTGCACGCGCCGGGTGGCGGCGGTGACCAGTCGGTTACCGTGGTGCTCCCTGCTGGATAACGGACGAGGCTCTGGCGTCCGAGTAAATGGCGGGATAACCATTCACCTGTGCCGGGAAACTGGCCAGAAGAGGCTACAGTGGCCTTGGAGTTTAAATCACTTCAAAAAGTCTGGGGCAGAAGGCAACGGGAAACCACTGCTTCTATTTTTCCCAAGAAAGTCATTATGAAGAGTCATGCAACGGATGTGAGTATGTTATACGACCCGGCTAACGCCCGGCGCCACCAACCCGGGCGTGGTGGTGTGAAATCTGCTACCGGCCATGCGCTAGTGGCTCGCCAGGCTCCGCATGGAAATTCAGCTACTGGTGACCGCAACACATGCAATTCCATCCGACGGCCCCACCGCGTTGGGACGTGGAATGTACGTGGGCTAAATCAACCCGGCAAGTTGCAAATAGTGGAGAACGAGATGCGAAGAAAGAGTCTAAGTCTTCTGGGTCTTAGTGAAACGCATTGGAGGGGTCAAGGTCACTTTTTATCTGGTTCTGGGAGCGATGTGTATTTCTCGGGACCTGAGGATGAAAGCAGAAGAGGAGTAGCTTTCATAGTTCCACCGGACATGGCCAAATGCGTACTAGGATACAGACCTATCAACGATCGTACTATCTCCTTGAAATTAAACACCTTACCATGCAAATTGAATATCATACAAGTGTACGCCCCTACAGCTCAGTCTACAGAGGAGGACTTGGAGGATTTCTACGCTGCCCTGGTAGAAACCCTTAGAGACATACCGCAGCGTGAAATCACTATGATTATAGGAGATTTTAACGCAAAGGTCGGCAGCACAAAGGACGACGTTCATCTTCGTCGAGTGGTAGGCAAATATGGCATCGGTGACCGGAATGAGCGAGGTGACCGTTTGTTACAGTTTTGCAATGAGGAAAGTTTCACTCTTACAAATACCTGCTTTCAGCAGCACATTCGGCGATTATACACGTGGATTTCTCCAGGAGACAGACACAGAAACCAAATAGATTTCATCTTAATGGGCATGCGATGGAGGACTTCAATAACAAACGTCACTACCCTTCCCGGGGCGGACTGCGGCAGCGATCATCAGCTCCTGGTTGCCACTATTCGGGTCCGCTTAAAGAAAATCCACAAACCGAAACCAATCCCTAATTTGCGAAGAGTGGATTTGGCGGGTTTTGCTAGCGATTTCGAGAAGCGAATAGCAAATGTGGCACTTGATGGCACGGCGGACACGAATTCGAAGTGGGAGCAATTGAAAACGTTGATAACGCAAACAGCAAGAGACCACATTCCCAAAGAACCCGGTATGAAGGATTTCATCACATCAGAAACCAGTCAGATCATTTTGGAGCGTCGTCAGCTGAAAGAGCTTGGAACAACCGATGTGAGGAACCGGGAGAGGTACGCGGAATTAAACCGGAGGTTCAAAAGAGATGTCGGCAAGACTACAATGCGTACATTAATAACATCTGCCTGGAGCTGGAGCGTAATTCTTTAAGGCACGAAACCAAACTACTGTTTCGCAAAGTGCGGGAGCTGACCGAGACCCGAATTAACAAACCTCTTGCGATTGAAGACGAAAACAAACGCCTCCTCGTCGATACAACGCAGGTACTGGAGCGATGGAAGGAATACTGCCGATCATTGTATGACACCGACTTGCCATCAACTGAAAAGGGTGAGTGGATGCCGAATGAGCCTAATATTCTGCGCTCGGAAGTTGAACAAGCAATTAAAGCACTGAAATGCGGAAAATCTCCGGGTAAAGATGGGGTTCCCGCGGAACTGCTGAAAAACCTGGGTGACATGGGAGTAGCGGTTCTTTTAGACCTATGCAATTGCGTTTGGACAACAGGAAAATGGCCTGAAGATTGGACGGAATCTGTATTCATTCCCCTTCACAAGAAAGGCTCGACGAAGGTTTGTGGAAACTATAGGACCATCGCTCTTATCTCTCATGCAAGTAAGATCCTTTTGCATATTGTGAGCCAGCGGCTCGGCCACTACCTCCGTCGTCAGATCCCCGAAGAGCAGGCAGGGTTTGTGAGGGGCAAGGGCACGAGAGAGCAACTACTCAATGTTCGGCAAGTGATAGAGAAGAGCAGAGAGTTTAATTGCCCGGTTATCTTGTGTTTCATTGATTACAGTAAGGCTTTTGACTGCGTTCAATGGGAGAAACTGTGGATTGTGCTGCACGATATGGGGGTACCGCAACATCTGCTCAATTTGATTCGGTATTTATACGATGATAACCGGTCTTTCGTCAGAGTTGGTGCCGACTGTTCAGGTGTATTCGAAGTCAAGAAAGGAGTACGGCAGGGTTGCATTCTCTCTCCGGCACTCTTCAACATATACGGAGAATCCATTATGCGAAAGACCCTGGAGGATTGGGATAGAGGGTTCCCGGTGGGTGGTAAAAGGGTGTCGAACCTGAGATATGCCGATGACACGGTCCTCCTTGCCACCTCTATTGATGACATGAAGGAACTGTTCCAAAGACTCGAAACTGAAAGCAATAGCATGGGTCTTGCAGTGAACAGGAGCAAGACCAAGATTATGGTGGTGGATCGTGCTGGTCACTTGGCTGACACGGTAGACATCGTTCCAGGGGTGGACACAGTAGAGCATTACATTTACTTGGGCGCACAGGTTAACAATGACGGCAGTTGTGTGCCGGAGATAAAACGACGTATTGGTATGACCAAGGATGCTATGACCCGCCTGAACAAAATATGGAAAAAGAGGGGAATAACTAATAACACCAAGATCCGGTTAGTACGAACCTTGATATTCCCCATTTTTCTGTATGGCGTGGAGTCGTGGACGATACGAGCTCGAGAGAGGCAGAGGATTGATGCCTTGGAGATGTGGTGCTGGAGGCGTATGCTTAGGATACCTTGGACGGCCAAGCGAACAAATGTGTCGATCCTCTCACAGCTCAAGATAAAAACCCGTCTGTCACATAATGCGAAGGGGTAATGAGAGCCTGGAGAAATTGATCGTGGTTGGGAACACTAATGGCAAGCGAGCCCGAGGCCGATCTCCTACCAGATGGACCGATCAAATAAAAGACTCCAGGTCCCCGAGGTTTAGCTCCGTCGTCAGGGCCGCGATGGACAGAAGCCGATGGAAGCAAATTATTCACTCCAAGTGTGGACCACTTCTTGATGACCACGATCCTCAGTCATGAGGGAACGACTAGAGAGAGAGATTGAGGTTAATGAGGGCTTTGATATCAGCTTTGATATCGGCCGTCGAGTTAACTGGGGAACAGTATGCAGAGACTATCGTGATTGGCTGATGGCTAGTCATTCCTAATCGACAGATCGAGGTCTCATTGTGGGAGAGGGTTGGTGGTTGGATCGGGATACAGTGCAGGGACCTCTTGTAATAGATCAAAGTACCGCCGAGGGCGGATCGAGATCTATCATTGCGAACTACACACGCAGTAGTTTGCAATTCTAGGGTCTCCCTCGTAACGTGACTGGATCAAGTTATATATAGTTTCTGACATTTTTATCCGTTATGACATAAATGAAAAATGGAACACCATATATTTTGAATGTAGTCGCGGGTCACAGGTAACATTAATCATTTTTCAATATGCAGCGAAAGAGTTGTAATTTCGTACAAGATAAGTGCATTAGCGACGGTATACTGATGTCCGAGATGATATTTTATTAATGCCTTCATCGAACAAAACAATGCAATCTGCATGTGTATGTTTGAATGTTAAACACCTCGAAGTGTCCCCAAAAAGGTGTGACATCATTCACCGCCAACTTCTGATAATATGCTTCAGATCTAAATACCTACAGTATCTTAATACCTATAGAACCGTTTCAGTTTATAATATTGGTATTAGAACAATTGGTATCCCAGGCAATAATCTCCAAATAGATACCCGAATCGAAACCATGAGCTACGTTCAAAATTCAAATTCTTTGGGACCACGGAGCCGACGAAGCCAAACCCATATGTTTAGTATCACGAAGAAAAAAAATAACAAAGGATTTATGATGAAGGAAAACATCTTATGGCGTTTAAAATGTCTACAGAAAATTTCAAAGACATTTTTGTATACATTAGGAAGCTAGGCAGCTGATGAGCTTTGCACGAGTGATAGCTTTGCATATTTACCGGTCTAAAACCTACCTACTTAAAAAGGAGGCAACATACAACCAAAAATAACGAAACGTATCGACACACATAAATATTTATCATCACGCCGAAGTAAGCAAGCAGAGACAATAGAGCACCAGTTCACTGTGTAATTGGTTCAGGCATAACAGTGATAACCGAAGTCGCCGTAATAAAATCTTAGCCTAAATGAAGACAGCGTCAGAATTTGCCGCTAAATCACACTTTACATTACACATTTTTCCACTCTTCGCGCTATTTATATTGTCACAAACAAAATTACATTAGTATTTTCGCAAAATGCTGGATTTCATGCTCACATTATAGTGACTAGAAAAAAATTTGCCTCAATAAAAAAGGTCCACACAAAGCAAACATTCCACCATAATGTATGTTAAATATCAAAAGAGTTACATTACAAGGCATAACTCTAGAAGCCATACTTAATGGAACAATGCTAACAGTCTGTTCATTTATTTAAGCCCTGTCTATAGTGAACAGCGTCCCAGTGGCTCGACACGCGATCATCTTCAATTGCGATCTAGGAGATTAACGGCCCCAAGTGACATCGCCTTAATTATTCACACGACAATCGCTATTGAACGATTTTACTGCTGATTACAATGCACCTATGGTAGTTGTCACATAGTTATGTGCAAAAAATGAGACACAATTATTTTTTTGTTTCTTAGAACTGGACAGCGAATTAATTAAAAACAATACATAGTTCTTCGAAGGCATACAAGTACTCATATTTACCATACAATATGTGCTTATTACCCCTTAGTACCCCAAACTAGGCATCTAGGAGCTCAGACTTCAATTAAAAATTGCTCTATAGCTTATCAGCTTAGCCAGTCCTTACTAAATATATAGTAGATAAATTATCGTTATATACATATATATGACGATACATATAAAGTTGTTTACTAGCTTCACAAATCAATAACTAAAGTCGGTGTAAAGGGGATCTTAAATAAAATAAATTGAACACCAACAAAATCGATTAGCAATGTTTTAAGAGTAGTTTATCAATTGAGACAATTAAGGTCACTCGAACGCGTCAATCGGTTACAGTGCGAAGAATTTAATTGTAGGTAGCTCTTTCGTCGCTCTTTACAGAACGTGGCATGTTAGGCAGTGGTTTGGGTACAATATCCCACGAGACTGTAAAGAGATATTAAGGAAGTGAGTTTCATAAATCTCTGCAGAAAAGTTGCAAATTTATTGCCTCTTATATATTAATTAAGAGGCTTAATTTCCAAGGGATTACAAGACAAGTGTTTTGTTTTGTTGTAACAATGTGCTTCACAGTTAATGAGCACTCGTAAAAAACTGTGAAATAAACATTCTGAAGTATAATTTATATTCATTCGATGTAGCACTGAATACACACTTCTGTGTCCAAAAAAAGGCATAAATTAAAGAAAAAAAAAGCTTTCTTCTTTCCTTTTTATTTGAAATTATACGAGTACCTACCAAAGTGTTTTCCGATATAATTCCGCTCTTCTAAGGATTATATTGAAAATCGATAGAGTTTTAAGGTAAGTCATTATTATAATATCTTGAACATCTAAGGCGTATTATTTTTATCTATTCAATCACTTTAAAATTAATTATAAAAATGTGCTGAGTTGCTGAGTTATTGAGCGTATAAGGTAAACATACCTCTTTTTATATCTGTAAGGAAGCAGACTTTTAAGATTGGCGCACTAATGTCACCGTATTTTCTTTTTTATACTAATGTAAACAAGCATGCGGTCCGCCTGATAGTGAGCGGTTACCGCTGCCTATGGACGCTTGCAAGCCAAGGGTATCTCATCAACATTTTAATTACCAGAACATTATGAATGAATTATCATGAGCTCACCAAGAGGACGCGACCGCATCCGATCGTCAACGTTATCGAATGCATGTATCAGGTCAACTGTTAATTTAATTTCATCGCGAGAAACCAGGTGTTATCTGATTGATAATTGATCTATTTTCCTTTCTCGTGATATTATTTGGTTACTACTGGTTCCGAGATAAAATCAACAACTTCTGGATAATGAATCACTAGAACTGTGAATATAAATAGGCACACGAGATGCAAATGATTCTCTCATTATGCGTAGAGCGTTAGATCTTATAAATTAGAAAGCGATTGTTAACAAATTAATGTAGCTATGAATAAAATGGATATATAGAAGAGAACTGTATCTGATGTCTGAAACTTGTTAGTTAAGGATGCACGCGTATTTGCCCTCAACATCGGCTGCTTAACGGAATTTCCTCAGGGGGTCGTATATTTCAGCCGAAACCATTTATTCTAATTATACAGACGTGTATCGTTGGGATCACCGCGGTGCTTGGTCGTTATCATTAACATTCATAAAATCATTGAAACCGCTTTATTCATCAATGAGTGTCCGAGACGCTTATACAGTTCTCGGGGCTGGTATTAGACGATCGGACATCTGTAGTCGTATTTAAGGTTTATCTGGTTCATTAATCTGGTAGCGAGCGCGTGCTGATGTAGATTAATGGGGTGGCGCTGGCGGCGGTGATACCGTCGTAGGATAGCATTTATTCCGGGACTGATGCGGATCTGCACGCCGGAGCGCCGCGCCACATCATTGCACGCGACCTCGATACTTTTTCACAATAACATTTCGTTAACGTTGGCACCTAAAATATATATCGAGCGGAAAGTGGGTGTATTAGTACTGGCTATACACCTCTGCCTACCCCTTCGGGGACTCTTGTGGGAATATATGTGTGAGGATATATATTATGGCAGCATTTGTTTTATCCAAAGAAAATCAAGCATTTAGACTGTTTCCAACGATCATGCATATTTAATAAGTACATAGCATGATGTCGTATCCCACACGGGGTAGGCAGAGAGAGAAGAGTGGTAGTTATAAATATTATTAGTCTTTTTACTAATCTTTAATAGTCTGCTAAATTCAATTTGAGCTCTATTCATCATTGAACACTAATGAAGACAACTAATTATAAACATGTGAGCTAAAAAAACCTCAGAAGTTTCTATGTAACACTTGATCCAGTGCATTTGGTCTGTTATTGGAATAAAAAGGAAGACATTATGTAGAGTTTTCTCTAATATGTTACATCATCGGATGTTTTCCACACGATGTCACACCATCTAAGAAGTGAGACGACTTCAAAGTCGTAAGACGCTTGAGAGACAGTCACTGACTGGCACTCGAAGCTGCAAAAACACGCATCTAGTTCAACAAAAGCTGGTTGATGACACAGATGTCATATTGCCTGTAGAAATTATTACAAGGACCAGATGGCAGTCGTTTCATGTAACGATCTGATAATTAGGCACTACTGGTTAGGCCGACCGCATATACTAGCTGTGTGTCGAGATTTTGCTCTCGTAACATATCCTATTTAATCCTATCTCTGAGCCAAATCTCATCTAATTTCGTTTAACAGCTTATGCGTGAATGAAACCTAACAAAACTTTCACATGTATGATATTAGGAGCGAATATTTTGTGAGTAGTTGTCATTCACACACGTAGCGATAGTATATCAAACACGACATGATCACTCACCCTCACGCGTGTGATGACATCACAAACCTTCGAACAAGAATTCGACATATTTACGAAACTACCATTAATTATCCGAATAATCGATCGCAGTCGTTAGGTGATTTATCTAGCGTCGATAAGATTTTAATGAAGTACTTTGATTGGGCGCACATGGACAGCACAGATGCGCTTATCGGCAGAACGATAGCGCGCGCACCATTGCCTTCCTATACCTATCCACGTATTAGCTTATTAAATTAAAAATACATTTTACTCACCAATCGTGTGATATTAAACCTTAAATGTGCTAACATAGAGTTGTTTCTCGGGACATAATCTAATTAACAAGGTGGCTCATTCAGATTAGAAATTGGTAGATATCGGCACGTCGTTCATTGTGGAAACTACTCACGATACTAACGTGTGATAAGATAAATTAAGTTGAAAACTTTTATTGATAGAGACGAGACGGGTGGCGATCGACTGCGACAACACGACTCAATCGGTACGAAATTAAGGACTCGTTAGAATCTTGGCGGAACTACACATGGGTTACTAAAAGTGCAAAATTTCATTTGTCCAAGAAAAATCTGGGTGTCCGAAAGGCCCAAGCAAAGATTGTGAGTTCGAGCCTTGATTGTTCCCTGTGTTGTGAAGAAAAACATCGACAGGAAAACTGTCGTGCTTGAGAAATGGTGATAGAGTCGCCATCTTACAAGTGGTCACCACTTCGATGTTGGTACATATCTGCCTGCCCCTTCAAGGACAATTGAAAGAAAGCATAAGCATATGAAGATATATATACAACAATATAAAAAAAAAGAAATAAAAAACCCTTATATCATTCCAATAAATAAATATATTCACGTTAAAGCTACAAATGAATGTTCAATAAAATGAGCATTGTTAAAGCTACCTTAAACAGAGCATGAATGTAAAATAACAACATGACAAATACAGTAACATGTGTACTTTGCACAAATTGTTCTGAAACAATTTCTTATACCGATTCAATCGCGTTCCTTCCCCTTAGTGAACATAACAAGTGGCCCACAATACGCGTTTATATTCCTATTAAGTACCTGAAATGTAAACTTGTACCTACACGTACATTGAACCCAGCGTTTGTTCCCGGCTTAAAGACCCGGTAAAGAACATTAAACTAATAATGGACTTTATTGGGAGACTCCGGTTACGTGTGAATAATAAATAATCGGGTATCAGGTATCGAGCTGAAGCAGAGTGTTAGATCTCGGGATTAATTAACGAAAAGTAACTATAGTAGAACATGTACGGACTAATGATCGAGAATAGGTTCATTTGCATTAAACAGACGATGCTGCTCTTAATTACTGGGAAAATTACAAATTAAACAAAAATTAATGGTTCCTGCGCCGCTCTCTCGCCACGAACTGGAGAAGAAGTTACATTATGATAAAATAATTATACCTTGTGTATACAAATAACAGTTTTAAACGAACAAAAAGCTTTTACCGCTTCATTAATATTTACTAAACGTATTATCAAGATCTCATAAATATATGAGCAGCCGATCGTCTTGTTTCGTTGGTCGGCTAAAAGTTAGTAATACTTGTAGGAATAGGTTCGTTTTAAAAATAGATTTCGTAGAAATAAGTGCGCTCTGATAGTAAATACCCGGGCCGTTTAAGGCTACGACGCAAATAGCTTGTAAAACCATTGATCCATCGACTTATTACTTCAAATCTAAAGGCAATTTTTAGTTCAAGCATAATATGACTAACTACGTATTTAGTATGATTTGATGTATCATGCATACACTGAACCAACTTGCAGAGAATAAGGATTTGTTCTCCTGTTCTTTGAGCCAATTCACAAAGGCTACATTATTTATATTGTGTTATAAAATGTGTTAATTGTGCTGCACTATTGTACTAGGACCAACCTGTAATGATAGATGTATACGTGTAAATAAATAAATTAATATAGTATTTAGGCGACAGAAGGCTGATGAGCAATGAAATAGGTAGCTTTTGTAAAATATTTGCATCATGTAAATCCTGTCAACAATTATGAATATTATTAAATAATTTGTAATTTTTTTTTGTACCAAAGCCTTCGCTCTTTCTAAAACTCCCAGAACATATTAAATTGTTGCATACCACTAAGTTAAAAAATATATATTTAATAGCGTAAATTTTTTTTTATTTATTTCTTTACTTCCTTACATGACAGTAAGAATTTTCCTCGTTTAGTAATATGCATTATCTTAAATGTTAAGCCAACGGGAGCATTTTGATAATTTACAGTCACAACGGAAATTGTTGCCTTTCATAATACTTACATTGTAGAATATTAAATACTATGGTATCAATAGTTTACGGTTTAAAAATACTGCATTTAAATAAAAAGTAAACTATGAGCTATTGTGAACGACATAGTGCACATAATAACAAATCAAATGAAGTTGGATCGTGTTGACAGTATCATGTATCATCCTTTATCTGAGCATTAAATCGAATTTGAGTCTACTTTCCGTCTTGGAATGTTCCATAGCTATAAATTAATCATGTAGGCTGTCGCTAAAATATAGCTATTCTTAGGTGCGCCGAGTGGTGGCGCGCGCGTCGCTGCGTCGATAGAACAAGGCCCGAGGCGCGCGCACAATAAGACCACGTCGAGCTGCGATCATTTCCTGCCGACAAAATCTACTGATACCATCCAAGTATAATGTCCGTCGCAACTTTATATAAATCAACTGCAAACTAACCCTCTGAAGCTAATTTAAATAAGCATTAAGTCAGCTATCAACGCCCTGTCCGCCTTTAATGAACACGAAACTCCAATAAAGCACAACAAAATAATAATAGCACACAACTAAAACCACTTTACCGACACAACTCATTTGAATAAAGTAAATTATCAACCTCCGTTTCAATCCTAAAAAGTTACATGCAATTAATTAAATGAGCATTTCTTAATTATCTATTAAAATAATAGTAGAGTTTAATTGAAGAGTTTTATACGGACACGCAAAATAATTAAGTGATCAATTAACTGTACACGACGATGTATATCCAGCGGCTGCTTTATCTACCTGCATCTACAACATTGTTCGGTCAAAGAGTATTTATAACTTCATTTCTACATTTATTAACACTTCTTAAGCAAACATGAACCCATAACCGCATGAAATCACTGCATCCCTCACGGGGTTGGCAGAGGAATAGAGCCATTCCACCGAAAAATATTGTTCACAGCATTCGCTCCTACTACATTTATCAATGTCTTCCTATACTTGTACATAAGTATATAGATTGCTTTAAAGGAAGAGAATAGCAAATTAAATATTGAAAGTACGCAAAGGTCGCAAGTTCGACTCCCGACTGTACCAATGAGTTTTTCTGAACTTAAGTACAGTGATTAGTCACACCATGGGCTTTACGGTGAAGGAAAACCACGAGAGGAAACCTGCATAAGTCTGAGAAGAAATTCAAAGGCGTATGTATAGTAGGCGTAATCAAAGGCGTATGTATGGTATAGTCGTGCTGGAGTAACAGCGATGGACTCGCTATCTGTCACGTTGGCACCTAATATACCTCTGGCGGAAAGTGGGTGTGTGGGTATTACCAATACACCTCTGCCTACCCCTTCGGGGACCCTGGTGGGAAGGCGTGAGGATATATTATATTATTATTTTATAATAATAATATAATATATCCTCATGTATTTAATACATTTCATTGTCTTGGTTGGAATATTAATTTGTATTAATTTAATCGCCAAATTACATATACTTTTTGCTTTCAAAGTATTTAAAAACCATAGACTATTATATTCGTTTAGAATGTATGTATTACATTTGTAAAGATTCCAACAAAAAATAAAATCTACGTGCTTCACTTCTTTTACACTTAAAAATTATGTACCTCATATTTTGTTCTCGAAGAATTGAAGGCAAGTCATCATATATAAAAAAAAACACAGTTAAAAGACACTCAAAGCGACAAAATAAAATCTATTTGTCTTAGTACTTTCCATAAAGTGCAACAATTACACTCTACATCTAGCTATTCTTTGAAATAATCTTAGGTATTATATGCGTCGAGTAACAGAGGTTGCGTGCTCGAATGTTAATTTGTAATGATTGACGATTCGTTCGGACTGTTGTCCTCCGGCTCTCTCGTGCCCCGTCGCTTCATTAACACTTGATACAATTAACTGATATCGTCTCTTAATTTACTTCTTTTAATTAATATCTCATAATTATATCATTTTATCGGTGTGTTATTGAACGATTACAATCAAATGGCTATTTGAGTTTATCACAAATTAACAAGTGATAGGTAAATTGAGATATCAATGGTTAATGAGCCTCCTGTAGGGAAAGGTTAATAATTGCTGATATTATATAGCGTGTACAGACGAGGTAAATTATTACCGCGATTATTTAAATGGGCGGTCATTGGAGCCGACCCCGCCGCGAGGTGGTTGCGACCGGTGTCGCTTGAGATGCCGTACCTGCCACTATTTAAACATATCACTTTCCTTTTAAATCATCAATTTGCGTACTCTGTGTGCCTTACCTAAGACTTATAGTACGTAATATTTGGACCAACGTTAAAGTCATGACAACGTTTGGGTTCAATCCATATCATGTTATTGTTCAATAATAATTATTATCTATACCTACAGGTTCAGTTTAGAACCTACTTGTTGCAAACCTTTCAAGTTCTTTGTGGAAGTTCTTCGTAACACGTAAGTAAGCGCTGACTAGTCTAGTCCCAAATTATGCAAAGCTTGTAACATTCTAAGTAGATAGCGATAAAGACAGATTATCATATATTTAAATACATAGACAACCAACGCAAAATTATTGGTACTCGTAACAAAAATATCTTTCCTCAGCTGGAATCGAACCCGCACAATGTCAAGCTTTGTGACTAGGAGCCAAGAGCTATGAATTTAGTGGGTGTCAAACAAAGACGAAAATGTATACAAAAAAATACCAAAATGGTGATTATTTTCTAACTGCAAAGGTAACATTTATTTCTCATCTTCTGCGCCCCGGGAACACAACGGTACGCAGGGTAAGATCAATTAAACTTCAGAAGGTGGTGCAACAATTGGAGACCTACCGATTTAATACAAGCTATCGTTTTCCTCTCTTCAGTTGGTCGTTCGTTCCCAAGGCACTAAGCCTTCCTATGCGCAAAGCGTCAATCGCGAAACAACAAACCCACATAAACTCGGCTTTTATTTACTATAGCAACAAAATGTTAAACGATGCAATGTAACAAAATATACAACCAGCCTAAAAACCCAACGAACGTTTAACGACTGAAAAAAAATTACACAACAGCCCGTGAACTAATTACGACAATAATAGAGTTGTCTATACAGCCTCTTCGATTACGTACATCACGGATAATTGCTTTCAAGTATTTTCTCATGCACCACTTAAATGTCTCAACTTGGAAGTATACTTATGATTAGTTTTAGTTGTCGATTTCAAATTATCCGTCGGCTCGTTGCATTTCGTTCCGTTATAAAACGAGCAAGGTTTGATACCCCGTTATTACCTTTATAACTCAAAATAATTGTTAGCGCGTATGTTTATTTTCCAGTAGGTAGAACCGTGGTGGCCATGTGGCTTAAGTAGACACTTGCAAAGTCAAGATTGTAGGTTCCAATCCCGACGATGTAAACTAATGAGTTTGTCTAGACTTAAGTTCAGTACCGAATTTATTTCACCACGAGTTTTAGGATTAAGGAAACAGCTTGAAAAAATCTTCATACACTTCAGAAGTAGTTAGCTAAAATATATCTCTGGCGGAAAGTTGGTGTGTGGATACAACCTATACACCTTTGCCTACCCCTTCGGGGCCCTTGTGGGAAGGCGTGAGGATAAAATTGTTTTAATTGTATAATATATTCAAAGTCATATCTGACACCAACTATGCGCCTAAATATCTCTCAAACAAAGAGCGTGATCATCTCTGCCTACACATGTCTTCGAGGATCATTTAAAAAAATTGTAATAGTTCACATTTTACTTGGGTTCCTAAACCAATTCCAGTAAGCTCATAGGAAATATTTACGTATATAAGGACAAACTTAATCTTGATTATAGCAATTTAACCTCAGAAAAGCTAAGCTGCTGTCACCATCTAACAATACGAATAGATGGCATTACATACTCTCAACGCAATTACCGAAACATAAGAAAGTGTAGCTACGTGCGTAGGTTAAACCAAGATGAAATAAAAAATATTTTCCCCAACATTAAAAAATCTACATCATTAAAACGTAAAATCTAAGCGGAGGCTCTAGAAATGCTTTGAAGTGTGTACCAACCTTATTAAATGATTCATAAATAGGTCGTTTTCCTAAGCAGCGTTACAGAAGTGGAATATTTTACCAATATGAAACCTAATTTATCGTAAAGGGTTTCAAAAGTTCATTGTAGCCAAGTAAGGATCGCTAGCAATTCAATTAAATTGAATGTGGTCAAGTTCGTTAGTGTTTTGGATCCGTGCAGTTGCACTGGAGTACGGCGCGCGCCCGCCGCGCCGGCTGTCGCCGCACGACACTAATGCACATAAACGTTTGTATCCAGTGAAAATCGATGCCGATTTGATTTTGCGGCCTTCATTAGGGATCCGGTTCTTCATTTGATTTCAATAAGCTCTGCCAGCCTTAATGATTCCGCGGTAACAACGCTTTGTACCTACTGGTTAATGCCGCATTTAGGAAGCGGGCCTTTTGAACCCCTCTCAAAGGATGTTGGAATTTTGCAACGCATGTTCGCTTAGTACCATTAATATGACATTGGTAAATTTATTTATTCTATATTTTGAACAGATATACATTTTGATATAAATATACACCTGCATACGTTTGAGAAGTAATTCAAAGGCGTGCTTGAGTAACAGCGACGGACTCGCCATCTGTCACGTTGACACCTAAAATATATATCTGGCGGAATGTGGGTGTGTGGGTATCACCTATACACCTCTGCCTACCCCATCAGGGACCCTTGTGGGAAGGCGTGAGGATAAATAAATAATGATATACACTACTTTAGTATGAATAAAAAATATATGATTAGAAGTTACTAGTGCAGCATGCAGTGAAGAAAATGGAACAAAATTAATAATCCTATATATATATCAACGGCGAGATATTCCCGAGATCAGTTTTGAAAACTCGAATAGCGTGCGCGGTTGCTCGCGGTAGAAAGATAGCGGCTATCCAGCCAATTAATATGCCTAATGCTAACATCATTATTACTAGGCACGGCGCACTTAACATACTATATCCATTTACATTTTGATTTGTGTAGAGCTGCAGTGCGATTAATCGGCGAGCTGCGCGCGCGCCGGCCAAGATTTATGGCGGCCGCACCACGCACACGCCACGCACCCTCCACTCTGCTCTACTTGTACAGAACATTGAATGACGCAATGTGGGACGCATTTACTTGGCTCACGAATTAATGTTGATTTTCAATTAACCCTGAGCAGAAACATATATTTGGACCAACGTTAAAGTCATGACAGCAGTCAAGGGTTCAATCCATATCACGTTAAGAATTATATTATTGTATTAGTTTGCCAACAAACCTAGAATAGGTTGTATCAAAAAAATCCAGTTCAAGTTCAGGAAGTCGTTTAGAATCGCCGTGTGACAGAACATGCGCGTAGACATTAACAGTTTGGATTGGCAAAGGGTGTTCTTATGTCTCTGTCTACACCTTTAGTGGTCATTGTTTGAAATCGTTGTGTATAAATAAACATTAAATGATTATGTTAACCTAATAATTGCACCCTTAATACAATGATTGTAAATGAGCTAACGAAATATCCTATGATGCCTTTTTAACAATTCCAATATTGCCAATTTGGAAGATTACCAATTATAATATCTGCTATTTTCAATTATTTTAAATGAGCTCTTTCATAGGTACGTATGTTATGAAGCGAAGAAAACATTTCGAGGTTTACTTAAGCTTTAAAGAAATAAACAAAACAAGTTATTTGGTTTGGGATTTTGATTGCCGTTGCGCATTACATGCTGCCACATAAAACCAAGTGCGTTAATAGACCAATTTTAATTTAATGCGGTGCGTACGATAAAAGAGACATTCAAGTAAGTCTAGAAAAGCATTAAATATGTGTTATAGATCGTAAAATGAACTCTCGTTTAGAGTAAAGTGCTAAATCTTGCTCATTAAATAATCTGTTAGAAATGTGTGCGTAGATTGGATCGGTCGTGTTTCTACCAATTTTATTTATAAAATCGACCATTCTCATACGGGTTAGATTTTGTCATTGACGACGATTTCATTTTATTTTATGCTGCTAGTATAAAAGCTTATCTTTACGTTACTTAACTTGATCTAGCTCTAACGAGCTAAGACGTTTCTTGATTTGAAATTAACTATATATGTAGTAGTGTGTACAAAAACGTTTTTCAATTCCTTCTGAGACACATGCGATATCTTCAGGATTTTATTTGAATGCTCAAAATTCGTGGTGTTACAAATTACGTTACTCGGATAAAAAAAAACGTCGGAAATGGTACGGCGCTTTCTTTCGCTTCTGTTTTGTTATTTGCTTTAAGAAGTCACGCGTATTTTTTTTGCCATTACTTTGGTGTGCTAAACCTTATGGTTGCTATAAACGTCTATGTATTCGCAAGTTCGAATCCCGACTGTACCAATGAGTTTTTCTGAACTTAAGTACAGTGATTAGTCACACCACGAGCTTAACGGTGAAGGAAATCATCGAGAGGAAACCTGCATACGTCTGAGAAGAAATTCAAAGGCGTATGTATAGTCGTGCTTGAATAACGGCGATGGACTCGCCATCTGTCACGTTGGCACCTAATATACCTCTGGCAGAAAGTGGGTGTGCGGGTTATTACCTATACACCTCTGCCTACCCCTTCGGGGACCCTTGTGGGAAGGCGTGAGGATATATTATATTATTATTATTATATTTCTTATTTCATTTGTAGTTATTATTTTCCTTAACTAAATGTCGTTTCGGTTCTCTACCTAGCATACAGGAAACATACAAACGGACCTTGTTTGATATAATTAATATTTACGACGAACACTTACCTTTAATGATTAGTAGAAAACTATGTGCAATCAGCAAGCGAATGCGTGAATTTATGATAAATTTATTTGTATGCCCCAATTGGTTGAGTGAAATATAACAAGGCCAATCATCATATTTGCATCAAGCAGCCCTCGTCTAGTGGTAGCTGTAAACCATTTTATGGTCGCGTTAATTGGCTAAATTTCATCTTAGACCTTTTTTATTCATATTTCATATTTACCACTTCATTATCATCATTAATGCCTTTTCCTCTCTAATAGAAAAAATAAATAAAATCAAAGAAATAAACCGAGTGTGCTATATCGGTAAATGGGCAAGTTCTAGAGCAAGTGAATGAATTTGTAAATCTAGGAAGCATGTTCACACGAGATGGAAAGTATGAAAAAGATATTGAAAGAAGGATAACTGCCGGAAATAAGGTGAATGGAGCCATGTCGGCGTTGATGGGCAGTAAAAGCCTGAGCAAGAATGTTCGAGTTGCTGTCCACAACGCGATATTGGTACCTACCTTATTGTATGGCAGCGAATCCTGGGTATGTCAGAGGAAGTATGAAAATAGCTTTAATGCAGTTGAGATGCGATCTCGTCGAAAAATGTGCGGCGTAACGATATTAGATCGAATCCGCAATGAAGAGATTCGCAAATCAACTGGCGTGATTGAGGGCGTGATTGTAAAGATGGAGAAAGGCATGTTACGTTGATTTGGACACATAGAAAGAATGAGTGAAGAAAGATTGACGAAACAGATATACAAAGCAAAAGTGTGTGCAAGAAGAGGCAGAGGAAGGCCACGTTCCAACTACCTGGATCAAATAGATCGGACTCTCAAGGACGGGAACGTTAAGAGTTCTCGAAACCGACGAGCATGTATGAAGAGACTGATGAATGTGGACGAAGCGAAAGAGGTATGCAAGTCTAGAGAGAACTGGCGCTCTATGCTCTCTGCCTACCCCGTTAGGGACTTTGCGTGATGATATGATGATGATGATGAGAAATAAACACATTTAAAGGTTGAATTTTTGTATAGCACTTGCGGCCCCATCAAACTTTGCTGAGATAAAATAAAGATTTCCTGTCCGCGGGTTTAGATCTGTGGTGCGAAATATAGTCTTATTTTTATTTAACATTATCAACATGACAAAATTGGCTTAGGAAGGCTTTCATGAAGTCTTAAGTGTTCAAAGGGCTAACATATATATGTATATCTTGTGAGAATGACCCTATTTTCCGGCATAGCAAGTTATAAGGCTTAATCCACAAATTATACAAATATGTTTTATTGTAAATCCGTTAAATGTTATATTTATTGTAAAAAATGTTTGATTAAAATATTTATTCATATTGAAACATTTTAGCAAATGTTAAACACGAAAGTTGCAACAATATTATTTATCTGTTGAACCTAGGGCTCAAAAATTAAAAACGCTAACAATTACGAAATCTCCGATCACTGCTGAGGGAACGGCAACATTTGTGGCGATTTGTTTAATAGCACGTATTGCCGAAGTGCATTAAATCAAGTATCAGATGATCTGAGGCAGGTAAACGGTAGCGGTTGCTTGGTGCACGCCCACTCGCGTGATTTATCCGCGGGTTTACTGGGCTAGTGAATTATCACCATTGCCGTGACGAAACGGCATCGCGACCATTCCTGCTCACTATTTTGTCAGTGTTCTGTGGGAGCTACTGATTGTGAGAGATCTATGGAGCTGCGATCTTGTTATACAAGTTCTTAATTTATACTAGAAAGGTAATTGGATTTTTGTTTCAGATCTGTTTATTTTAGAATTGTTAACGGTTTAAGAAACTTTACATTATAGACGGAATTAAGATCGATTTGAATACAACCAGAGCTTATAAGAGAAAATTAACAATTGAGACTATGTATTGTATATATTTAGATAGCAACGTGACACAAGCCGAGTACGTTACATAAGCAGGCTTCCTCGCAATATTTTCCTTCACCGTTAAGCTTGTGGTGTGACAAGTCACTGTACGTTTCTTGGGTAAACACATTGTTACAGAAAACCGGGATCAGAGTCTTCTGCGACTTCTGCTCCAACGGCTATAATACCAAAGTTATATAATATTATTGTAGATACTTCAATCTTAAATAATTACATTATTATTATTACTAGTGGTTAACGCGGTTTTTTATATATGCATAAAAAATCGCGTACATATTATGTGAGATAAAGTGATTTAATTAGTAGCTGAAAAATAATAATATATACGATTTCATTCCATTGAAGCGGACAATGATCATACCTACAGTACGAAAGAGGCTTAAATAACACAAAAATACCGTAAATCCTGCATATAATTCCTATATTCACGTTTCACTGAGATTATAACAGCTGTCACCTGAAGTTGGTACAGTTAATGTATGGAGTGGATAGGGAGCTCCTGACATTACCATACCCGTCGGTTTATGAGCCCTTGTGGTGTTTAGGCGCCCACTCGTCCACTGCTGGATAACCATTTAAATTTATCATTCGCGTGGATTATTGCTTATTGGAACAACAACTGTCTCAGATTTATACAAAGATAAAGCGCGATGTTATTGCACTGCCATCGAACCATTCGCACCTGAGACAATATATCTGCGGCAATCGACTCCACTGTTTTGTTTTTATTTAATAATATAAACTATCAAATGCCCACATAGTATAAAATATTATTGACAGTAGTAAAACCTTACTGTTTGAGTTTTAGTACAAAAATTCTATGACGTTTATAGAATTTAAAATGCAACGATTTATATTATCCTGTATAGAAGTCAGGAGCGCAGTGTGAGTTTATAGCCATAAAATACATATCGAGTTCGTCACTGTCTGTCGAGTCGCAAGCCTGATGAGTCTATTACCGACTTTAAGTTACGACATTACTTGTCTTTGAATTTATTTTTAAACGTATAGAGGTCAACTCACGTTATCATCCTTATCCATAAGGGTCGGGGTGTGACAATTCTTTGCGTTAACAAAACCACTACCTCAATCCTTATTAAATTCTCACCAACGTTCAGAATAACATTCCCAGCACAAAATTTTCACTAAAAAGCCATACAAAAGAATATCAAAGTACTGAATGGCCGTATAATCTCTGATCTCAAATAAGCAACATAACATCTTAAGCCATTATCTTTCAATAGTGTTGCGTGAGCGCTCGACTTATCTGGCAATTAAATCGACATTCAGAAGCCGATGTGGCTTTAATTCTGTGCATGCCACCGCCAAACGCGTTACAATGACTCGGATGCATGACAAATAACGTTTTGATTGGACACTCGACATCTAGCAAATGTTGCGCGACGCGTATCCACTATAGCATACAACCACGCCGTTATTCTGCCCTCTGTTAGATACGTGGGAAGATATTCGTTTTAATGGAAAGTACACTTCACTCCTCATCGGCCTTTAGGCTATGATCAAAGTGTAGTATTGTGTGGAAAGTATAATTTTTTTGACAAAACGTAACTGAGCATGAGTGAAATAAAAAAAACACGAGTGCCCTGATTGCCACATTATTAACCTCTTAGATCAACTTTGGGCGAAACTTAAATCTTTATATATATAATTCTTCTGTGAGTGTGTGTCACTGAACTCCTCTCAAACGACTGGACCGATTTTGATGAAATTTTTTGTGTGTGTTCAAGGGGATCTGGGAATGGTTTAGATTCACAATTGGACCCGATAGATGGCGCCACCATCTTTTTTTTTCCACCCGAGCGAAGCTGGGCGAGACAACTAGTATTGTTATAAATTTAAACACATTTATATTTGAATTAAAGATCCCCATAATCTAAATTATCGCGCCGATTTTATGTCGTCTTCATTATGTTATGCATCTGCATAGCCGTATATAGGTAGGTACACAATTTATGTGTTGATAACTCATAAAATTGTGTATGTGATACCATTAGGCACACTCTGTTCATACTACTTATGGGGGTTATATTCTTCATCGGAATTAAACGTGAGCGTTAATCCCGTGCGATAATGGAACTAGTATATGTATAGTAATACTCTAGTATTCGAGAATGATATAGTCATCTGCATCATTATTACGTTACATAATGAACATTCTGTGATGAACTTTCATATCGGATTACTAAGCCCTTGACATTTTAAGCCTTTCCGGATAATTCGTTTATTATAATATCACCACAGTTCTGAGTGTATTTTAATGTACATCTCTGTGAAAGCTGTCTATTTGATCTTCAACTATACACTTTTAAGTATACACAAAATTAAGGTTCGGGTCGTTCTCTTATCCACAAAAGGTTAACATTATTGATGTTCAAAACATATTATTTAACACATACGAGGTCCAATTTATTTTGCAGCAATAAGAAAATGTTGTTGTTTAAATAGAACATTTCAAACGAGTCCCTAGTTAGAGCTCACGGTATGCTTAGACTTACACGTATGTATATATAAACATTGAAAATGTTATTGTATTGCCAGGCACTAAATCAAAATGCCTTTACATAATTCAGTTCGACGGGCGACAAGTTGTCCTTGGTTAACATAATCAGGGTGTAGCCCGATTTGGGATTCATCGCGGCCGGGACGGGGCGTGAGCAAGGCATGACTCGTAAATATTCATAGCAGCAGCTGGCGACAAAACGCTTTTCATAACGACTGGAGCGGCCACCCGACGCGCGACTTATGGCCCACCTCTCCAACCCTGACGCACTCCATATGTCCTCCGGCTGGCTTGCGCCACACAACTATTTTCGCGCTTTTCGCAATGCCCATGCGCATTATACAGCCAATTTTTACGGCTTTATTCCGAGACAGCTAATTTTCGTTCAATCTTTCGCGTAATAACTTTAAGAGTCGTGCTGGGCGACTCACGATTATTATGCGACCGTCTTTTCGAGCTATATTTATACGCTCTTAAGTAGAATTGTAGGTAGACAATATAACTTTTATAGCCACTAATAAACTTGCTTAGCTTTGTCTTTTAATTATTTTCGCTTAGAAAATATTAACATTAATAATTACGTGAGATTAAAAATATTTATAGGATTTGAATGACTTTGGTGTTTGGAAATGAAAATAGTATATACCTAATAGTAAGCTATGCAGCCGTGGTGGCCGAGTGATTCAAGTAGTTGCCTGCGACACAAAGATCGCAATTTCGTTGAGTTTTTCTGAACGAAAGTACACTGATTAGTCACACCACGAGTTTTACGGTGAAGGAAAATATCGAGAGGAAACCTACATACGTCTGAGAAGCAATTCAAAGATGTATGTATAATAGTGCTTGAGTAACGGCGATGGATTCGCCATCTGTCACGTTGGCACCTAAAATATATATCTGGCGGAAAGTGGGTGTGGTTACTACCAATACACCTCTGCCTACCCCTCGATACTTGTGGTAAGGCGTGAGGATATTTATAATTTAAAGTAAGCTATGTTCGGGTTATTTAACCACAGCGGTTACGTTACAGCACTGTTCGCGTCTGACGGGTCCAATTTCGCCGTTCCCACAACGAATTGTAAAGTCAAAGTTCACCGCCTAATTGTGCGGCGTTATCGACTGATCCAAGCATTCCGGCACAGAATATTTATCAATAACATGTAATTAAAATTATTTAGTGGATGCAGGCGCGCCGCGCGTCCCCGAGGCGAATTATTACACATTCGCCGCGAGAGGTCTGCGCCTGTCATTAGCTGGGACATTTTTATTCCTTTCTCTTTAATTTCCGTCAATGGACATAAATGATGGCGCTAGTACCGCTGCAACGCCGCGGGGACTTGCCACAGCACACACTAGCCAACAGTCTTCCAACTCCCCAATGAACTAGCGAGGTCAAAGAAAACAGTAACGTAGATGACACAAAACATATTAGCTTAGTTCATGAACAAGACACATGTAACTTCTATCTAATAACGAAATGTTTTAGTTTAAGTATACATTTATACCTTCAACTAAGTATAACACATTATTTGTGTGTAATTCTACGGAGTTTTTCTGAACTAAAGTACAGTAATTAGTCACACCACGAGCTTTACGGTGAAGGAAAACATCGATAGGAAACCTGCATACGTTTGAGAGGAAATTCAAAGGCGTATGTATAGTCGTGCTTGAGTAACGGCGATGGACTCGCCATCTGTCACGTTGGCACCTAAAATATATCTGGCGGAAAGTGGGTGTGTGGCTACTACCTATACACCTCTGCCTACCCCTTCGGGGACATATATATATAGGATATATATATGTATACACATAGGAGGATATATATATATATATTTTTTTTTCGGAAATCGTATATTTTGTGATATTTCTGATTTACTCTCTCCAGTAAACGTGGAATAATTGTTTGCTTTGATATCTCTACTAAATAAAAGTAATTAGGCGGAGTGCTTCAAGAAGGATGCGAAAAAAATATTTCCAGCGTCAATGCTCGTTTTCCAACTAAGTGTTGTAAAAACAATAAAAAAAATCAGAAAAGTTAATATGGAATTGACCATAAATATACTGTAATTTTATGTACTATGTAAATCCACGTTTGGGTCATTGCTGTATGTTTTATTAACGACGTTGTAGAGTCTCCGCGATTATCGCGCTCTTAAATACTCATGAGACGCGTTAAATAATTATAACTCAACCAAAATTGAGCCTTTCCCTTCCCATAAAATATGATTAATAATACACTATCTACACGCATTGACATGTAATTTATCGCATGATATTTTCCAGTAAAGCAAACTAAAATCTTCTTCGTGGGAACCGTTTTAACTATTCTTATATTACGATATTTCCCGTATGATAATATCATTTCATCGATACAATGTGACTGGATGTAACGGTAGCAGTGACAATATCTGTCTGGAGCGGCCATCATAATATTCAAAGCTAAATGCATCGCTGTGGTCAGATAAGCACGCCCAAAGCACACAATGGCAGAGTGCATTTACAGCTCCATTGTAGCAAAGATACAGTACGGCTATCTGATAAAACAGAACTAAGTGGCCGAGCGGTCCATGCAGCTTCCACTTGATGAATTATACAAACACCAATCAGCTAATTATTTTATTCATGTCGCTCAAGTGCTTATCTGACTTTGTGTACGGCATAATTGATATGTTAAGTCGCTGGAACAATCAGGCCGTCTTTGATAGAGATAGGACTGTGAGCACTACACGCGGCTCCACTGAACCTCTATCTGACTCGCAACATAGCACACAAAGACGTCTGAGCCTATTCTTTTCACATCTGTTACACAGAAGCCGAATGATTATTTGTACTAAGAGCTTGTTAAATACTTTAACAAGGTATTACAAGCGTTACAACGTTAATCTGTAGACATGGGTGTCAAAATGGGTTGTATGAGTCATTCTTTGTAAATCAATATATCAATGGTTGTGTTATCTTTGCATTCCACAACCGTTTGAACAGCATGAACTGGCTGAAAGCCTGTATTATAAGAAGAAAAGACATCAGGGGACTAATAGTGCTTGCCATTTTATAACGTAGGTACGCTACGTATTATAAAGTAACTTTAAAAAAATATTAGTGGTAATTAACATCAAGGTACAAGCCTTACGCGCGTAAGCACTTCACTTCGCTCATTCGCTCCCATAAGGAATTAAGTTTCCCCTTTAAAACGAGCCGCTCTACTTATCTACATAGGATTGAATTATTAGTGGCTGTAAAAAGAGAATTTAAAATACGTGTTATCAATATTTTTAATACAGTAGCTACTTATTTATTTAAATTTTATGTACGCGTAACTGAGTTCATTAGAAATATTCTCGCCGACACGATAATGATGATGTAGGCCCGCTATAATTATGAATTATCTTGAGGGAATTAAATTAAGAAAAAACATAGAATTCAAACCTTTGAAGATATTTATAATGCTAAGGAGGCAATCAAATAAGTGACTACCGTGCCTCTGGATACTTGCAACACCATGTGGGTCATCAGGGATATCATGAGCGCGTAGTCCACCCCGCAGCTATCCGTTTACCATTCTTCAAGAACTCAATTTCTCTATAGGGAAAACCTGAGCGAAGATTTAATTGCACCACTTAGTCTGCGAACAGTTTGAAGGTAAAATTTACCTATTATTATAAGACCTCACAACTATTTGAGATCACTCGAGTCTTAGAGATTATGATAATTAAAGTCGGTGTCGTCCTTGATTCCTTACGAGCAAGAAGTTGTAATGAAGGTTACCACAAATGGACAAAGACAATGGCTCGCCGCGCTCGAAGAACACATAGCGCGGTCTATTTTCTAATCTTCATAAAGCCTTCAAACTGTATGACGGGTTGATATCAGAATAATACCGATGAGCGCCGACGGGCCTATCGTACAGGAATGCGTCCACACCGGACAAGGGATAAGTGTTGGATTAATAATTTGTAAATATTAAATATTCATGAGACGAGAGCACGGGTCAAACATTCATTTTTATAAGAGCCAAAGAACTGTACCCGCACTCATATTTATTAAGGAGATGCATGTAATTATCATAACTGACTTAACGGAACAGCCGCCTGCATCTGTAATGGACAGAGGACAGCCGCGTCTGTAAAGATATAATTTATTATTATTAGTGAAAATCCCGACCTAAATTGGAACATATTTACAATCTGTTACCAATGCTCGTAATCTGATCAATATGAACTATTAATTAAATTTATTGTGATTAAATTCCATAAGGAATGAAAAACATTAATGTGAAATCTTACATTTTTCTCGATCTTAGAGTTGTGTTTATATTTTTTAATACATAGATAATATCTACAGTTACTAACGCCCTTAAAATAGCTCCTGGATTTCCCAGAAACTCCGCTGCCGGTAAAGCGAATTATATGTATAAAATAGGCAACAATAATCAAGGAATGTTGAGAGCAAAATCTACTGAGAAGATTAATAGTTTGTATCTCTTTCTGATTTGGGCTGCGGTGACGTTCATATCTAATCAAAGGGCAATAAACGGATTTTAATAAAACAATCTTATAGAATTACCCAAATAAACTAACATACAAGATGTATTTGTAACCAATAAATAAAGTTGGTTTCACCACATAATAAAGTTAAAATTACATGCTTCACGTGCTTTTGGAATACATTAAGCTTTATTATTAGACTCATTAAAAGGTTGTAAAATTTGATACGTCGGTGTTTGATAAAACCAATGACGCTAAAAAGTCTTTGATGGACGAATATATGATCGAAATCATTAATTCTAGTAGGTAAAATATTTTCGTAATGAATACAACAAATAATAAATTAAAACTATAATAACTACTATAGATAAAAATCTAACGTAGCTTTTTAAAATAAAATTCGATATATGTACAAAATTAACAAATTAAAAGTCAAATATGCTGTTACAGATAATACATACATGCATAGCATCATGTTACAGAATAATAATCTAAATATCTGTTTATGTTGGTATTGTATTTAATAAATTATATTTAAAGAAATAAAATGCATATAATGAGGTTAATATAGTTACGGGCCGATATAGATAGTGCATTCCACGAAGACGCGCCCCACCAATTTCTAGTCAAGGGGGTCGTGGGATGCGCGGTGTATGACCCGTGTGTATTATTTGTAGTTTGCGTGTGCACTCATAGGTAATCAGTGTGTACCGATAATACTCAAATATTAGAGGAAGGTTGCACACTTAAACTATAAACTGTATGGAAGAATAGTGGGGCGCGTCTTCGTGGATGGCACTATCTGTAGCCCAGCGGCACATTGTCCGTCGAAAATGTTTTTAAGTAGGTATATGTATTTCGAGATCGTTTCGGATTAAAAAGCTTGTTTGAAAAAAGGATATTTTAAGTTTTTGAGTTTAAGATGGCAGCCTCTTAGTTTGGTAAGTTAGCATTGTTGTAAAATATATTCATGACAGCTTTTCAGAGCATGTAACATTCAAAATTAACAGCAAATAAGCAACATCATCTGTAAACTACAGTTCCAATTCATTGGTTTAAGACATTGAGCTGTGAAATGAGCATTTACTTATTGTGACCAATTTTAGTTAACAAAAAATGTTTCTTTAAATAAACACGTATCTATTGTTAGAAATATAATATTAGTTTTAATATAGAATCTTTCTAACTCTGTACATTTCTTTTAAGAAGGTGTCACAATCAATTTAATCCTACCTACTCAGACAGCTTAGGATAAAAATACTCAAGCTATATTTGGAAAATTTTGCGTCATAATAAACTATATGATTTTGTTTGTTTCATGCTTATGTTGGGGTATATGGGGGGACCAAAAGGAGTAAAAAGGCGCGCATTTTAAGGAAGTGATAAACAAATCAAATTATGTAATTTACTCGTGAAAGGATGTTCAGAAGATGTTTTATCAATATTATCGTGTGATGCTAACATTACGTGGAGGGTGTGGGCGGCGGCGCGTGCCGGCGTAAGGCGGGCGCTCGCGCGCGCCGTGTGGGCTGCAGCGACCGACACGGTAGCACCACTCCGCCACCGATCCCATTTACACCACCAATTATACCAACCGCACCATAACTCAATCGTATCACTAACTTACTTTACTTAATAAAGCTTCACACATAAGTTTATTTGTAGATATTCTAGTAAATGTTACTGCATAAACATTAACATGCTTCTCAACAGGCTCTACGCTGGAATGTGGTTTAATAAAACATAATTTTCATGGTTATGTTATGACAGTTGAAATATGTGTAGACAATATAAAAGGGTAGATGAAAGCACTATAAAAATATGAAGTCTTACTGCGTGGACATGTCGCCGCCGATGCCGCAACGTAGGCGCCGCGCCGGTGAATGATGGAGAGAGAACATGGCTAGAGCACGAGGCCGCGCCGGCCTGCACGGGGCGTTTAGTTAACGTATGGCCCTTGTAATGTATTGCAATACCTCTATCACTCATGAATATTTATTCTCCCAAATATATTCATTCTAATTCATCGAGTCCCGTAAGAACGTGTTTCGAAGCAATAAATATAAAATGAAAAACATTATCACCGCACATAACACGCGTAATTATTTTAGTTTTGGTAAATAAATGCGACGAGAGGCCTAATAAGCGCATTAGGGATGCCGTTAATGGCTTTGAAGATATGCTACGTGAACGGGGCTCTCTGCAGGCGAGGGATAGCCTGCTAGTTTATTTATTGGTTTAATAATAATCAAAAACAGGGATTTCACACCGTGTTAATTGTTAATAGATATACTTATGACCTACTTAAACGCTATATGATATCGGTGAAATAGGTGTTTATAATCCCCTGTGGTGCTGCGCCATGTATGTTTTATAAATACTTCGTTTAATTTTGTTATTTTGATCGATATAAAACAACACGCAAATACATTTAGGTATATATTATATGGTGATACCTTATAAGCAGCTTTAGCAATAAAATGTATGAAATATAACACCAAGTGTTAATGTGCTTTAAATTATGCCAAAACCTGCCTAATATCCATTAACTGCTTCAATTTAAGGTCATATATTTGGGCTCATAAAGTGCGTCTTGTTTGCGTTCAATTAATTTAAATCTAAAATTAAAATAGTTGGAGGCAATAAACGTAAACGTATGTGTAATTGTTGTAATCTGTATCACGGCGAGTAGAGCTAGCGGTCGCTTGGCTTCCCGTGGTTAATAAAATACATTCAGGGTGGACATTAAAAGTATATTTTATCACGTTTTAAATATTTAGATATTCATCTGGAGAAAGTTATCTTACATTTGGTTCATTACTGGTTGATAGTTGGTCGTGAAACCAAATCCGTCGCACGTATTGTACCTTCGTGTGGTGCAACTCGGCTCGCGGTAACAGGGCGGTGGTATCGCATTAACACCACTAATAGGGGATTGATTCAATAAATCTTATTCACGTGTCTAACCAGACTATGCTCGCTGGCGTACTACGCTCTACTGGCGTTAATGAGAGCGTGATTGTAAAGATGAAGAAAGGTATGTTACGTTGGTTTGGACACATAGAAAGGATGAGTGAAGAAAGATTGACAAAACAGAAACACAAAGCAAAAGTGTGTCCAAGAAGAGGCAGAGGAAGGCCACGTTCCAACTACCTGGATCAAATCGATCGGACGGACGCTCAAGGATGGGAACGTCAAGAGTACTCGAAACCGACTTTGTCTTCATCAATCCTTTTTCCGCTTAATGTTACCTACATCAATAAGTTAGTATCAACTTTTTTTTTTTCATCCATAGTCGCTAACTAACAGACGCTATGTTGCCTGTCAAAACTTCTTAGCATATTTTACAGCGGTCCAAGTGCGTTAAAATAACAATATTATCCACTTGTTTTATCCAATAATATTGCTTAAACTCTCCAAACAATTCAAATTTGCACGATAGAAGTACATACATGAGTTAACGCACATACTAATATTATATCCTTAATAATGCATCCGCATTTAGTCCTATTTTCGATTTTCAAAAAAAAAATCGATTGAAGTAACGAGGTGGCGTCATAGTTGCCTCCTCCGACGCGCCGTTGGAGAACCCTTCACAGTCTTCTGGGTTCTAAACAGCACTCAAAGGCACTCCGGCCGGTTATCCGATTTCGTTGTTCTGAAGTATAGCGTTCTTTAGACTACTTAATGTAAAAAAAACAAGACTTTCCATTTGTCATTTCGCTATTGTACGAATTGTTCAATTTGTATTTCCTCTGCCTAACCCATCAGAGACTTCCATGAAAGGAGAAATATAATTAAATACCAAATTGCAAACATATATATAGTCGAGTCTCGTATTGATCAATAAAAACCCGTGTTTTATTAAGTACTGATTGAAACGTCTCGTGGTGTGGTTCTTCGAAGAGCATTCCAATTTCAATTGCAAACAAATTCACTTTCAGTTTTACTAGTCTGTATCTGCTACAAAAATAAACATATGATTTAAACTAAATTTGTAAAATTATAATGTATTATATTCTATTAAACAATTTCCAGTATGGATAATAAAACAAGCTTAGCTCTTCTAATAATATGCGCAATACACCCATTTATATACGAAGGTAAGTAGATTATTATCGTTTACTGGTTAGCTTAAACGAAGATATACATATTCAATCCAAAAAGCGCATCATCGATGTTGCTCAATAGGTATCATGTGGAGCGAAATAAAACTAAATTCCCGTACAACGATTAAGAAACCATGTCCCTTGTCTTAATGAGGTCGATACATCTTTCTGTGCATTATGAGATCAAGCGCAGGTCAAACGTGGCCCCTGAATTATTAATTTACAAGTATACTCAATTAAATGCAATTAGGTGCGCGTGCTGTCTCCTGTTTGACTAAGCGAAATTATGTCTGGTATTTACTCTTTGGTGTACGAGTATGTTTCCATGGTTAGTTTCGACATTTGGAACGTATTATAAACTACATATATTATAGGTATTCATATGTACCCCGTATGGGGTAAGCAGAGAAAATAGAGCTAGATCTAGATCCTCTAGACTAACAGACCTTTATCACTTCAATTCAATTAATGTCTGCATATATGCTCGCCGGTTTACAGTTGTAACTGTTGACGTTCCCATGCATGAGTATCCGATCGATTTGATCTAGGAACGAGTAGTTGGAGCTATCTTTCCTGAGCCTACCTTCCAAACATTGAGGGTTTTGGTATAAAACACTAATTACGTAGGTCGCAACTATCTTTCAATCTTCAAATCACCTGTATATAATACGCGTCGTTTTTCCAGTATTTACCCTTTCGCTACAGAGTGGAGGGCACACTCTCTTCCCCTCGTCCCATACGAGCAGGAGTCCCGCAAGGCTCCGTGCTCTCCCCTCTTCTATTCACGCTGTATACGAGCGATTTCCCCACCCTTAGAAAGGTCCAAAGCGCACTATTCGCCGATGACACGGCCATATACTGCAGAGGTATATCCCCCGAGGCGATTCGCGGCTACCTCCAGACCGCGGCCAACGCCCTAGGGCGGTGGTTCCGGAAATGGAGAATAGAAGTGAACCCCTCAAAAAGCGCAGCCGTCCTCTTTTGGAAAGGCAAGCATGCCCTACGGACAGCCCCCATAACTCTCTTCGGCAATCCCATTCCATGGGAAGACAAGGCCAAATACCTGGGAGTGACCCTCGATCGTAAACTTTCCTTCCGTCACCACGTAAAGACGGTACGCGCGCGAGCCGCCTTCGCGCTCGGTAGACTCCATTGTATGCTAAATTCGAAGAGTAAACTCTCATTGAAATCCAAGGTGAGGATTTACTTGACGTGCATCAGACCGATCATGACTTATGCGTGTGTTGTGTTCGCACAATCCAAAAAGTCAGTACTCCACCCCCTTCAAGTGCTCCAAAGCCGGTTCCTCCGGAGAGCCACAGGTGCCCCGTGGTACATGAGAAACAGTCAACTTCATGTTGACCTAAAAGTCCCCACGATCAAACAGTTTATGAAAAAACTGTCGAAACGCCATTTCGATTCTGCTGAAAATCATCCCAACCCTCTCGTCGTATCGGCCGCCCGATACACACCCTCCCTTATATCTAAGATAAGGCGCCCAAAACATGCCGTCATCGAACCGGATGACGACATAACGGTCCTCCAGGACGCCCGACGACGACACACAAACGACACTACACAAAACCGACCATTGTTCCGTCCTCGCCGGCGAGGCTCGACGCGAATAAGCCGTAACGTTCCCCCCAGACTCTCGCAAGTGCCGGCCCGAGCCGAGCCAGTAGCGCAAATCCCCTCCCCAAATAACTAAATAATAATAAAATACCAGACCAGCCCAGCTCCCTTGCTCGCGAACCAGCAACGCCCTAAGCCGAGGTCCGACCCCACAGGGGGTGCCCTTAGCTGTGTTGCTTAGTACTTAAGTGCCTGGCTGGAGGCCTAGGTCTCGCCATTGACCGGTTAAGTAGCAAAAGTTCCCGGAACTCACGCTACGAGAGACAATACAAAAAAAAAAAAATCCAGTATTTACGTAAATGTAGATTTGTTACAGATGTGCCGTTTTCACGCTTTTTAGTACTTTGTGTTGCCTCCGCGAGCTCGCAATAATGCTGTTATGTGTTTTGGCATACTTTCTATTAGGTTTTTCAGGCGATGCTGCGGAATATTCTGCAATTTTTCTATAAGAGCTTCTTTAATTACACGTAGCGTGATTGGCGACGGATTCCCATGTCTGACGTACCCATTTCATCCCATGCACGCTCAATGGGGTTTAAGTCGGGGCTGCATGCTGGCTAATCCATGTGTGTGATACCGACTTTGACGACCGGTTAGAAGAAAGAAAAAATTTTTTTTTTGTGAAATACATGTAACGTTGAAAGACAGCACTCCATCTACGATCAAACACGTGAACTTTATATGTAAATTGATAGGACGTGCGTTTTGTTGGAGCGAGTTTACTAATTGCGGATCAGATGATGTTCACATAAATATAATCGGTGGAGAGCGGGCTCCGCTCATTTGTAGCGGCGGACGGTTGTCATGTTCCCGTATTAATATCGATGAATAAGAAATTCGTTATGGATGGTTTACAAGGCCGGCCATTACTGCTCCGATCTGCCGCTGACTGCGCTGTCGGCTGGCTACCATTCCCTCCTGTCGTTTCTCGTTTTTATCTCCCCGTATTTATGTTGCGCGTCCACAGCACATTATTCATCCCGCTTCTTCAACTCTTCATGTACTAGTCCAATGCTACGATTTGTTATCTCTGAAACAATAAATTAAAGTGACCGCATCTTTGTCGGTGGTAACTCATTGTCGGTTTGTGTGAAATATATTTCAAATCTCTTACATAAATTATTGCTAAAAGATATAAGGTATATGCTAGCCCTGGTAAAATTACTTTATCATGGCATGAGAATGTGAAAAAAAACTATGAACTTCTAAACGGGTAGTCTTATGAGAATTCTAAATTACCTAAGATACTTACATGAAAACTGTATTGGTATACTATTAAGCACGTCAATTCTCGCGGCAAGTCAATTCAAGAATTGACGTGGTAAGAATTAAGAAGTGACGAGGTAAATATCTACCTACATAGTAAACTTTATAAGCTGAGGCCCATTACGTTCTTTACATGCTACACAGCGTTTAGTCATAGGTAAACTACTACATTAGGATAAAAGGACTGTAAATTGATCTTAACTAGCTATCAAGATAAATCGTTTATGGGTGAACAGTATACCTGGACAGTCGGTGAGCGTCCAATCTAAAGCAATCGCCAGTAGATCGTGTTCGCTTGCGAAGCATGCGCGCGGGGGGTCCGCGCCGCCGATCCATCACGAACAACCGAATCGCCGCCAAACTATACGATTATTATATTCAATAATCGATGAGCATTAAGTGAAATTAATTTTATTGGGTAATGGGTCGGATCGTGACGGCGCGCGCGCAAACGGGCCGTATTAGTAGCGAGCCTGGGCGACCGCGCCGTTGCGCCGCCGCGGCGCGCGTCGTGACTGCACCACATTGTTGCTAAATAATGATCACCAATAACAACACAATTATTGTTAACCACCTGTATTAAATTACACGATTAGTTTAATGATTTTTCATTTATTGCTTACCTAATAGCTGCTGCTGGCGGAGGTACTTAATTTTCAAAGGATCACGAAATAATAGAGCATAGTAGTTTTCCACTGATTTCACAATAAATTTCCTACCTGCATAAAGCACCGTCATAACACCTCAAAAAGCCGTATATTAAACTGAGGTCGCACGTTACAAAGATGTTGTACACGACCCTATATAAATCATTTTGCAGCTTTACGTCAAATTTCATAATGTAATGTCCATACGACCATAATAGCGCCTCCATATAAGACTGCGATTGGCCTAGATCCCCGATGGGCTCGGCAGACACGAAACAATTTTTGTCCATAACTCAGTGCTCAGTCTCGACACAATAAATAATAACTCCATTTCAATGAAAACAATCGAATCTTTTAACTAAGTGGAGGTGTCTGCGTCGTCGAGTGCACAAAAGTAACAAATGGTGAGTTCCGGTTCATACCACCAGAAAGTGAAGTAGGCACCTCTTATCAAACAGAACAAATACAAAAAGAACAATGAAGCGGTACTGCTATCGTTACCCAATCGTGTCGATGACTCCTTTACAGTCAACGATATTTTATTGATACTATGGCTTTTAAAAATATTAACCGAAATTGCGCGAATAAAATTTTGAAACTTTGTTTTGTTACCCCGATATGATTGACAATATTTTGCGCGGCAGACCTTTGATTTTTTTTATACCCTCATATTATCGACTTCGAGTCCTACAAAGGGACGGCAGAAATAGTAAGACGCTAGTACCCTCTAAAATTACAGACCTCGGGTATCTTAAAAGAGCAAAATGATTTCCGAGGCAATGTCCCAAGGAGTAATAATTTTAGTCGTAAACATGTGCTTAAACACTTAACGAGAAAAAACTTATTAGAAACAAGTGAAACGACGCGATACTTAGGCTTTGCATAAAAGGCGTCATAGCGCAACAAGCAGCAGGTGAGTTTTGTAAATCGAAGCTCTAACGCTAGACAGTTCATTTTACGACGCAATTTTGTAATGGCACCTTAATTTATTCGATGGCAAAGTGTATTAGGAAATCGTACAATGTAAAGTGTAATTGAATCGTGATGACGCGAGCCATAAAGCGAGTGCGAGCAGCTCGTGTGTGGCCACCGTTACTGTCCCACAACAATACACCACTGATATAAAGAAAATATTATTTATTTAAATTCCTCTATAAAAAGCCAGCTGTCATTATGCACTGCTCGTTGTAATGTAGGTTACTTCACCTCACAAAAGGCAACACGCCACGTTTGTTTACAGATATTGTTATTTATAATACTTTAGCCATGCCATGGTATGAGGGAAATAAAAGGAAATACCATTGTTAGCATCATTCGCCGGTTGTACTATAACTTGTTCTTATGTCTCTTAACAGTTTGTAATAGAAAATCTGTGAGTCAAATCCCTTTAACTAACTCTTTGTATGCAGAGAATTTTGTATGCTTCTGAATATGTGATATATCAAATGCCTATTGAGCTTATTACAGATTTATCATCTTTACATCTTCAATAAAATCTTATTGTACGAGAGAAATAGTATACTTATGATACTATTAGAAGTTGACTACAGGAGAGTATGACAGTAAAAATATTTAGGAGAAGGTAAGGTTAAAGAATATTCAATTGCTTGAGTACTCGCTTAACTTCATCACCATAACCTGTCACTCACCAGCTCTACCCTTTCCTTTAACAAACCATATGATATATATAGTCGAAAAGTAACCATTACCCAATAATTTCATTATGGAAAAAGATTTTACAATTTTTCGTCGCGCGAATATCAACCGCGATGGTGTTGAAAATCATGTTAGATTTTATTACCGTTATCGGATCATTGAGAAAGTGAAACGAAATAACTTTGACTTTACTGGAATATACAAGCAATGTGTATAGTTTTCAAGTAAAACAACGCGGTGCAGTACTGGGCAATATATGAGAGGAACATCAACAAACAACAATTAAACGAAATTAATGAAACGGCTCGCGCAGGTCTGGAATCGGTTCACCGCACATAAATCAGAGGTATATGCCGACACGCTCACTTGTGTTCTCAATTAATTAGCAACATCAATGGAGCCGACGCCGATTACCATTTTACTAATACTTATAATGGTGCTTAATCATGTGGCTTACGTTTTTAAAAGGGCTAAAATAATATACCTTTGGAATTGTTTATGCCATCAAGTTGTAGCAGTCCGATGACATGGTGTTTGTACCCTGTATATAGAATCGGTATAATAGGTATACCAAGTTGTTATATTAACTTTTCGAGTATCTGCCTTCTTAAATAGGTATTCGAAATTATACAGACAATGCAAAATGCGAAATTGGTGTTGTGAATGTGGATGTATTGAAATAGACCTAAGCACTCACGCCGAGTCTAACACTCCGCTGGTTTTGAGCAGGTACTCTTGACAAATTCCTTTCTTGATTGGATGATGAACTTTGTGGTAGCGATCTCATTGCAGACACGTTCAAGAGGTTATGTCAGCCTTTTGTCTCTCATCCATTCTATATGTCCAAGCCAACGTAGCATGTCTTCCAACGTTTTTACAATCACATCCTCATTCACACCGTACATTATTTATCATGTGCAATCAAATCTCGTCGCAGTAGCAGTGATAAAGTCCTTGACACTATCGATCGCCAGTAGTGTCAGTAATGTCAGTGACATCACACTCGCTGACACCACTTCATATGTCAGTTTGCATGAACAAGTGCAGGCTGTATCATCTTTATGTTTATTTCAGATTCATTTACATACATATCAATAACCGGTCTCATACGCGGGTAACGTTTTATCACTGATCAATCAGCTTTTGCCATGCTATGTAATTATCATCTCTCAGTTTCTTCATAACCTTATATAAGTACTGCTAGCAGAAAAAATATTACTAATGAATTTTAACTTAAGTTGGACGTTCAGTAAAGAAGTCATTGGTGAGCAAAAATCTTTTAAATACATACGTCACGCCGAGTCGGTAGGGGTCGGTAGGTAGCCACGAGGGGTAGACCCCTTGTGGGACTCGGCGTATTCTGACTTTCGGCGGCGAGTTCTGACTCTCCTGAAAGAGAGACAGAACTCTTTCGCTTTGTCAACGTACTAGTTTTGAGTACTCTTGAAGTTCCCGTCTTTGAGTGCTCGATTAGTTCGATCTAGAAAGTTGGAATGTATAATTATAGCACATAATTTTAATATCTTTGGTGTCGTTTTTTTTTTAAACGCATCAACACATTATCGATCATAAATAAATAACAAGATTTACGACATAATTCAACAACTAGGTAGCTGCTTACATCCAAAATATTTCCCTAAAGCAATGGTATAGCTATTGTTATCTAATAGACACACTGATACACCCTTTAAGTAAAGAGATATTGACACAGTTTAAAAAATCTTTTAGTTTTGGGAGACAGTACAACACGTGTAAGTACTATGTAGAACTTGTACCAGCAACATGTTGCGAGCACCTGCAATCAAACGGTTGTCACGGCGACATTAATAGTGTCGCGAGACAGTATCAGATAGTTGCGACAGTGCTGGCCGCTTCTCACCCGGGACCCTACCTTATAATTACCGCAACAAAACTTTCATAACTCCAACCCGACCGGCGCGCGCGCCGTCAAACGGGAATGATAGATACTTCAGCCGATTGTATGCTGTTTAATTACACGTTGGAGTTGTCGCGTTAATAGAATTTAATCGTGTACAGATCCACCATTGCTGCACAAAACATGTTCCAAGAGCGAATTTCTCACACCAGTCGAATGGCACAACTTGTAGCTAGATTTACTGCCTCTTTGCATAACGCCTATGCTCTGATATAGGGAAGAGAAAACTAATTGAAATGGTCATAAATAATATGCAAGTGTATAAACGACAATCAGAGATAACACAAATTAAAGAAATGAATCTCGAAGAATGCATACGAATAGCAACTACAATTTATCAACAATTTGAACGTTGAAGTGATCAATTTAAAAATGGAGATAAAATTAATTTAATGCATGGTAAGGATTATTTTGTAGCTCTCGCAATGACGATAAGCACACACTGTGGCAGTAAAGACTCCATTAAATTATTATGATCATAATAATATATAGACGTCACGCCACGCGTCCACCGCAGATGGACTTATTGGCTTCAAATTGATAAAGTTGCCTTATCGCATGTATCGGGACTACTTCACTTACTTCGGATCAAAAACTGCTGAGTTAGAACATCGATCACTGTGATCGAGACACCATATAGTAAGTAGTCTGTTAAACCTAGAGACACAGAAAGGAATGACGACAATTTTTACATAGCATCAAACCAAGCATAATGTTTGATGTAATAAAGTTACGGCACTATACCTTGCTTGTTCTAATCAAATAAACTTCTGTTTTGCATTTGAAGATGGATTGACGTATCATTCTGAATAACAATTAATTATTTCGTTAATAAAACAAGTAAAACGCTTACTGTAATACTTTGTACAAAAGTAGCTTGTAGCAATTAACTCGTAACAAATTCCATTCTCTTTATCGAAGCTGTCAATATTATCATACATCCCTGCTGGTATTTTGATACCAACAGTAAATAAAATATTGCACACCTTATTAAAATATTTTTAACCTTATAACGCACTAGATTCATGCATAAGAGACCGCTATAGCTAACCATCTGTCAAGTTGTCAAAAGAGGGTGTCGTTACACATTTGACCTATTTTTTCCTATTTCTTTGACCTTCAATCCTTCTATCTAGAGAGGGAAAGAAGACTAAACGAATTCCATAAAATGCTGAAGATATTTTACATAGTGTAGCTTCTTGTGGGCAGACATCTTAAGGGGAGCGCGAGTTTGGTTAGGCATTCGTCCCGTTAATGCACACGAAGCGGGCTTGTTACGTGCATTGTGCGTCTCGCCGATGATACATTATTTTTATAACAATAAATCGTAAGTAAAGCACCGCGCTGCGCCGGTGGTCCGATAGTCGTCGCATGCGCGCCCTTTATGCCCTCAGACTACTTTACAACGCACCCGCTACAATTAATCTCCTCATTCCCTTTTATTTTTGATACACAATTTTGCTGGAATATTGACTATTATACTTTAAGTAAGTACACAATTCACAAAGCAATTCAAAGGCGTATGTATAGTCGTGCTTGAGTACTGGCGATGGACTCGTCATCTGTCGTTGTCGGCGTACGTTGGCACCTAAAATATATAATAATAAAATATAATAATATATCCATGGAGGAGTCCATCGCCAGTACTCAAGCACGACTATACATACGCCTTTGAATTCCTAAAATGTATCTCTGGCGGAAAGTGGGTGTGTGGGTACTACCTATACACCTCTGCCTACCCCTTCGGGGACCCTTCTGGGAAGGCGTATATTTTCACAATTAATTGAACTACGAATATAGCATAAAATATCAGCAGTAAGAAACAAAAAAAATAATTCTCATATCACAAGCGTCCAAATGCGATGAAAATATTTACCGTCGGTCAAGAATGCTTGTGGAATGAAATGCCAACGTGTCTTTTTGATTTCCCACCTAAACCGTAAAACTAGTGGAAAAATACATAAACAGTTATTTATTTTACATACATACATATAATCACGCCTCTTTCCCGCTGGGGTAGGCATATTTATTTTAAGTGTAGATAAATTCATTGGCACTAACTACTGGACATTGAATCTCTCAACCCCTGTGATTTTGCAAGTGACAATTTATTATTATATCTAACAAAATAACCGTGATAGATAATTATGATATCTAATAAAAATAATTGAACCAAAACTTTCCCAACCCTGTACAGGGATGCTGGGTCACATACCTGTTAATTAACCAGGAGAACAGTTTTACGACCGCATCTGATACATCCAATACTTTAAACATCCCGTCATTACTTTAAGATAAGAGAGCGATGGCTTTTCAATAATTTATTTATTACTTATCGAACGACTCGATACGATCTATTGGCCGCATACATAAAGATAAATACAACGATGGGACTCGTAATAGGCCCTGGACCCTGGCCGAAGACCAGTGCCGTGATAGCGATCGTAAAAATTAATAGTCCTTGACACGCGGTGTTTCAATTTGCTTTTTAATTAGTAGCGTAGCGAGGTCGTGTGTTAAAGCCGATAGTGGTGATAAACCCTTATCAACGAATCAATGAATAGTCACTCTTCTGCAAGATTCACTGCTTTGTGGTAGAGAAGAGGTGTTTAAATATTAAATAAGGGTGATGGTCACGTAATTAGCCATTTTGAATCATTTACTTGTGACTGTACCAATGAGTTTTTCTGAGCCTAAGTACAGTGATTAGTCACACCACGAGCTTTGCTGTGAAGGAAAACATCGAGAGGAAACCTGCATACGTTTGAGAAAAAATTCTAAGTCGTATGTAAATAAAGTAAATTACATCTCTGGCGGAAAGTGGGTGTGTAGATAATATCTATACACCTCTGCCTACCCTTTCAGGGACCCTTGTGGGAAGGCGTAAAGATCAACGTATGACTAGTTTTGCTTTTTAAATAACATACCCGCCCAGAGTCGCGGTAGGAGCTGTCGGAAGTCTAGAATGAATATAAGAAAAGATTGGGTAATTTAAAATAAATGAGGCTTAATAAATAATAATATACCCTCACGCCTTCTCCCGAGGGTCCCCGAAGGGGTAGGCAGAGGTGTATAGGCAGAGGTGTATAGGTGTGGGTACTACACACCCACCTTTCGCCAGAGATATATTTAGGTACCAACGTGACAGATGGCGAGTCCATCGCCGTTACTCAAGCACGACTATACATACGCCTTTGAATGTCTTCTCAGACGTATGCAGGTTTCCTCCAGGTTTCCTCTCGATGTTTTTCTTCACCGTAAAGCTCGTGGCTTAACGAATGAGGGCAATTTCAAAAGCGGTTGTAGAGTATCGGTGGTCTGGTCTGGGCTTGGCTATTTTCTTATATCGTAGATATTTGACATCCAACCATCGCCAATTGAGTTTCCCACTAAAATGGATTGCACTGGCCAAACGGCTGTTACTTTGTTGAGTGCTGCCACCAATGATGAAAAAACACAAATGCAATTATTAATATCATACAGGAACTGCTAGAATTCAAGTCGAGTCCATACTGCGGATAATGAGTCATTATTTTGAAACTGAAGTATAATCACATTATTAAGTAGGTATAATGGCAATAAGCACCTTAAGTGGAGGTTCAAACGACAAATAGTCTGTGGGTATCCAAGCTTAAGCACTAAATTGGCTTAAAGCCCAACAAAACAGCTTACACGTGCCTCACGATCAGCTTAGAGGAATATTGAATTGAATAAACTCTTCAAATAAACCGCCTGTTATAGATACCGCATGTAGAGATACCGTTAATTATGTAATCTTTCAATTGCCTAGTTTTAATCAAATGCAATAGCAGAATCCAATATTTAGTCGGGTATAATACGCAGGCATATATATTTATTACTAAATGCGTAATCACATAGTCTTAGAACGCGTCTCGTGTTCTCTTAATCAAACGTCAGATTTGGATAATTTTTATTTTAATGTCAGTGTTGGTTAAGCCTCCGTGATAAATTGCGGTAGCGAGTTATAGGATTGGAAATTAAGGAAAAAAGTGTTGAATAAATGTGTGTGCGTGTGTTGGTAAGTCCGAGAGCGGCTGATGCGCACGCGCACTGTTATAATGAGCCTCGCGATTAGCTTTTTAAAAAAACTAATTAATTAAAAATCAAAATTATATTTGAAATAGAAAAGTATAAAAATATTAATTATTTATGTCCTTTGGCAGCCGACGCGTAAGAGAGGTGGAACGAGACTGATCTGAGCATTAGAACTAAACTGAGACACTAACATAGAACTGCTGATGCAGCAGCATCTGCTAGCACTTAGCTTTACATGTATAGGGTATAACAGCCCCCCGAAGTGAACTAAACTTTGGGGTTGATATTTCAAAGTTTATGTAAAAAGATTAAAATACTAGATTATTTCGCGAAGACGGGGAAGTCGTATAGCGTCATCTTTTTCATTCATGTTTTCATTACGCGTATTTGGTTGGATGAAATATGTCTGTAGGCTGCCGCCAGATTTACAATGGTAAATTAATTTTATAAAGGATACAATACTTAGGGCTAATACAAGAAATATCATAATAAACATTAAGACAGAGTAATGTGGTTGATATTTAACAAAGTGTGGTTCAGCAGTAGTAATTTCATCGACATTATCTAGTAGTGATTGGAATATAATATTATTTATTCTTAAGCTATCTAGGTCTGCTGATTTTAGCGGGGTTAATGTTTTGTTAAATATAATCTTATTTATTTTATCAAGTGGGCAACAAGAATCGTTAATAAGGTTAAAATCTGTATTTAATATAGAAAGGTTGATGCTAGCTGCATTATATTTTGATATTAATTTTGTACTTTTACAATATGCTGTGCAGCGAGGTGTCAAGGTTAATATACCTGTTCCTGATATTCGGAAATCATGAGAGTTTGAGTTTTCACAATCTATACTTAATTTAGTTATTTCAGACTGAACAAAAATCCATTTATTGTTTGACAAACTTTTCCAAATATCAATGTTGCCATAAATCACTTTCGTATCACATGTTCTTGGTAATGTGTCTACAACACGTGTCAACAATTCACTTTCGCAACTAGGATTTAAAGTAGTAGAGAATACATCGGTAATTTCACAGATAAAGTTTTGGTTGTACAAAATATCACACTTTTCTAAACTATATAAATTACAATAATGAGTTTTGTCTTTGGTCACGGCTGTATATACACTGCTAGGGATTACAGTGATATATGTATTTGATTTGTTATAATAGGGCATAGGCAACGGTAAGTTATGGTACAGGGTATATTCCATAGGTATAACCAAGGGTATTTGCAATACAAATACAATTTTCCTGTCATAATAATAACATAATACTTTAGATATAGTTAAAATAATATTCATATAATCTAACTCTAGACTTAAAGGTAATTGGATACCGTTAGGCAGGTGTGCGTGGCTATCAGAGAGTTCTCGGTATAGTTGCATAGATGTTATGACTGACGGGTGTACAATGTTCTTACTGCTCAACACGATTGCATTGGTTATATCATTCAATTGGAATGATAAAGTTAATAGGGCTGTCTCTAAACTAGTTATTAATGAATTAAACTTTGATCTTAATAAAAGTTCATTCGAGAAAATAGTTAAATTCTTAAAGTTTTTAGAGAGCTCTTCGATAGCATGGTTTAAACTAACTTCGTTATTTTTTATTTGATGTAGTGTTTGATTATATGCATTTAAAGTAGATCTTGTCAAAAGAACATTTTGTTTTAATAACGATGCCAGTTTTTTATCAGTTTCATATAAATGATCCAAGGCATTATTGTATTTTAAAGCATCATCGTCGTTCAACGTGCCGAAAATCTGTTTCAAAATAGTACCTCCGACTCCAATCCAGGCTCGCTTATTTCTATTGGGTATTAAATGAGATATTGATTCGTATTCCCTTTTTACATCTTGGTATCTTACAGTAAGCGGTTCTAATATGTTGTGACATTCTATGTCATCTATAATACTTGATTGCTTACATAAGTATCTTGTTGTACTTAAGGTTGAATTTATATTTATAATATGTGGGTTTATGTGAGTAATGTCCAAAGGGATTATAACGCTAAGATAACTACTTTTAATTTTTACTTTACCTACGTAATCGAAGTACAACCCTGAACTTGAAGTTATAGGCTTGATATAATCGGAAGATGCTTCGACAGCGATACTGGAATATTAATAAGTATGTGTTAATAGTATTATCGTATAATTAATACAAGGGTTCAGTATATTATATACATATTACTTATGTAACAATATGTTATATATAATAATAGATACTTTAACATAGTAGATAACTAAAATACCGGTCTTATATAATTTTAAGTACTTAAATAACTTGTTAATATATATAGGATATATATCTAGTTCATTATCATTATTAAATGAACTAGACTATTCGAATTTTATGAATTAGTATCAAGGACAGCTAACTTAGTCTCATCGTAATGATGTTTAACATATCGCCTATTGATTAATAAAGAGAGAGTGTTATTACCGTGGATTTTGACCACTTTATATGGTCCTTTCCATAATGGAGATAATGCTTTCCCGAGACGAAGGTGATTCTTTAAATAAACGTAATCACCAACTTTATATGATTTTGGTCGAGTATGGGTGTCGTAACGTGTCTTAGAATTTTCTTTAGAATTCAAGATGTTCTGGACGGCTCTCTCTCTCGAGTGCCTCATCCTATGCTGTAGCATCCTTACGTATTCAGGGTAAGTGCTGTCAGGGGTGGAGTCGAATACGGAATCAGGTATAAATGGTTTATGACCGAAGAGGAGCTCATAGGGAGTGAAATTGGTTGTACAGTGTGTGTTAGTATTGTATGTTAACATAGCAGTGTACACGTATCTTGGCCAATTGTCTTGGTTAGAATCGACAAAGGATTTAAGATACTCCTTGAGTGTCGAATGACTTCGCTCTAAGGCACCTTGTGTTTGAGGATGGTAAGGTGTACACCACAATTGTTTTATTTTGAGGAAAGTGCAAGTTTTTCAAAAAAGGTCGGCTGTAAAATTTGTCGTAGCCATTTGTTTCAGGAAATTAGAATAATCGTCGGAATTCCAGGCTATGTCGGAAAGGGGATCTATCGTTTCAGGATTCGGAGAAGAGGTTTCAGCGTTAGTCAGAGGATTTTGAAGATTTTCTTGTAATTCAGCGTTAGGACTCAGCGAATTTTGTATTGTTTCAGGAATAGGAATGGTAGGATTTGGATTCAGCGGGTTTTCTATTGTTTCAGGAGTCGGAGATATTGGATTTGGTATGTTTGAATGTTCTGCGGGATTGGAAGGACTTGGGAAAGGGTTCGGCGGAGATGGAAGAGATGGTAAATTTGATGGACTAAGGTTCCAGTTAAGATTGTCATCGAATGGACCTAAGTCAATGGTATCGAAATCGTCGTTAGAGGTAGAAGGTTCTTTGCTTATAATTGGGTTTACTGGGAACCTAGAAAGTGCGTCAGCAGCGGCATTTAATTTACCTTTTCGGTAAAGGATTTCGTATTCGTATTCTTCTAATTTTAACCGCCACCTTTGCATTTTACTGCTCGGGTCTTTATGATTAAACAACCACTTAAGCGGTCGGTGGTCAGTTATGATTTGAAATTTCCGGCCGTAAAGATATGGACGGAAGGTTTTGCAACCAAATATTATGGCTAAAAGTTCCTTTTCCGTGGTGCTGTAATTACACTCGCTTTTGTTTAAAGTACGAGAAGCAAAGGCAATTGGTCTGTCTTTACCGACGGTACCTTGAGATAGAACTACGCCGATGGCGTGATTTGAAGCGTCGCAGGTAAGGACAAAAGGCTTAGTAAAATCAGGATAACAGAGAATAGGGGCAGTAGTAAGTTTCTCTTTCAAGAGGTCAAACGCCAATTGCTGTTGGTTTTCCCATTTAAATGGGACTTCTTTCTTTAGAAGGTTTGTTAGGGGCTTAGCAGTTTTGGAGAAGTCAGGGATAAATCTGCGATAGTAAGAGACAAGACCGAGGAAGGATTTAATGTCTTTGGGTGATTTTGGTAAAGGAAATTGGGTTACGGCTTTTATCTTTTCAGGATTAGGTTTCACACCGTCTTCTGATATGATATGACCGAGGTATGCGACTTCTCGCCTTAAGAATTCACATTTGTCCGGCTGGAGTTTGAGGTTAAACTCGCGTAACCTCTGGAATACGGTGGTAAGGTTCAAGATTTGGGATTCAAGGTCGTGGGAATAGATTACAATGTCATCAAGGTACACGAAACAGCGAATACCTTGAAGACCGGAAAGGGCTGTATTCATCAATCTTTGGAATGTTGAAGGTGCATTCTTTAAGCCGAATGGCATACGGGTAAATTCGAAATGTCCTTCTGGAACATTGAAAGCTGTTTTTTCTGCATCAGCCTCATTAATTTGGATTTGATGGAAACCAGAAGCAAGGTCTAAGGTGGAGAAGTACTTGCTGTTGCCCAGCTGGTCTAAGATTTCAGTTATCTGTGGAATTGGGTAAGTATCTCCTACCGTAACATCATTGAGTTTACGATAGTCAATGACAACACGCCACTTTTGCTTACCTGACGCATCAGCCTTCTTTGGCACTACCCAAATGGGAGAGGACCAGGGAGAGATAGATGGTTTTATAATACCTTGATCGAGCATCTGGTTCATTTGACTACTAACTTCAGCTTTATGAATTTCTGGGAAACGATAGGATTTAGTATGTATGGGATTGTCAGAAGAGGTTTTTATGTCATGTTTAATAGCGTTAGTAAATGTTAGTTGTTCTCCTGGAAGATGGAAGATATCGGAAAAGGATGAACAAACTTGAAACAGTGCGTTAACTTCTTCATTGTTAAGATGTGATGTTCTTAATTGGTTCAGTACTTCTCGTGTACGTTGAACTGAAGATTTACTTTGTATAATAGAATGAATAGGTTTAGTATCATCAGAGTCATTGAATAAGTCGGGATTAGTAGGTGAAAGAGTCAAGTTAAGATTAGATTTTAAAGATATAGGAGATTCAGATGTATTTAATACGGTAAGGTTAATTCTTTTATTACGTTTTACACGAACGAGGCAATTTGCAATCAATAAATGATTAGATAGACTTTGGTCTAGTATGAGGCCTTCTTTAACTTCAGGGTTCGATACAGAGCACTCAACAACAGTTTCTGTCCTAGGAGGTATGATGTAAGTTGGTTCACTGAAATGCAATTTAATTTTCAGTTTTTCTAAACGCAAGGTATCATCGGCGTAGTCGATGGAGCATCCGAACTCTTTAAGAAGATCGTTGCCTATTATACCATCATATGGTAAATCGATTTTATTTACGACATGGAATTTATGTAAAATAGACCCGCGTGCCTGATCAGAGAGTGTAAGTTTTAATTTAAAATGTCCAGATGTTTTTGTGGTTTCTTGGACAGGATCTATTCCTTTCAATATAATCTTCTCTTTTATCAGAGTGGGGTTTTTGTGAATGCATGATTGCTTGATAAGACTTACTGATGAGCCAGAATCTACTAACATTGATAATGGAATTTCAGATACTGATGATAAAACCAGGACATGCGGAAGTAGTAATTTTGAAGGGTCACTGGATATTTCATAGACTTCAATGATGGATTCGGAGTTACTATTATTGGTTTTAAAATCAAGATCAGTGGACGTAGAATTTGATACAGTGGGACAAATATCATGCTCAGTGGTTACTTCGGCTGCAAAGGATTTGGTGTTGAGAACAGTAGGTTTAGTATTGGAGTTAGTGGGTTTGGCAATAGATACAGTGGATTTGGTACTGGATACAGTGGATTTAGTATTGGAATCAGTGGATTTAGCATTGGATACAGTGGATTTAGCAATGGATACAGTGGATTTAGTATTGGAATCAGTGGATTTAGCATTGGATACAGTGGATTTAGCAATGGATACAGTGCCGCTTTGTAATGATTGACATCTCGCACGACACCCAGACGAGATGTTAATTAGTTTTTTTGTATATCATCTACTTCATCACGGGAATCATCACCTTCATTTGGATCAGGACCATCATCCGTATAATGGACCCTTTGGAATTGTTTGGGTTTGAAATTGAAAGTAGATGGTTGGTTTGAGTCAACATATCGTGAATTTCTGTTATTATATTCTCTTTTCCTACAGTTTTCTATTGTGTGACCGGGAAATTTGCAATAACGACAAATAACAGGATTTTGGAGATTATTGTTATTGTTAAAACGTGCAGGGCGAAATGAACGCGCACCATCTTTAAAATACTCAGCCTTATTTGAAGAGTTTTGAGGGCGATTTACTGAATGGTTACATACTTGTGATGGAGACGCCCTTTTAAAGGTGCCAAATAAAATTTTCTCCTCTGCTGTAGCAAAGTTAATAGCAGAGTTGAGATTGTCGGGATCACGACATCTGACTATAGTAGCGAGCTTGGGGTTCAACCCAGTAATAAAGGTATGCAGTGCTAAATCTTCCATTGCCGCGACGCGGCCAGCCAGTTCCATTTTACGTTTAGTTGGAATTGATATATTTATTTCAGTTAAAAGTTTAGACAGGCAAGTTTCAACCTTTAATGAAAACTGACTGACTGTTTCGTCGGGTCCCTGTTTACAGTCTTGCAAATCAGAAAGCAAGTGCGTGTAGTGTTTACGCTCCCCAAATTGAGTCTTTAAAAATTCTTCTAACTGGGGCCAATCGTCAAATTCTTTTATTGCACACGCGGCTTGAGCTCTGCCTTCTAATTTACTGACTATGAGTTTGAAGAGTACATCTTTTTGTGACGTACTAGCTAAGTTCATTGCATTCTTACAATTAGTTAAAAATGGGTTCAGTAGTTCACGACTTCCGTCGTATTTGTGAATAAATTGGATTAGAATGTTTAAATCTAATGTAGTCACACTTGTGACCTCTTCCTTGGTTTTCGACATTATTCAAAATTAAGAAATGTTACTGTAAAACACAAATTATTTAAAATAAAATTAACACTGATCCCTAATAAAATTGTGACCAAAGACTCACAGTACGGAGAATACGTAGGCGATTGCGATAAGCTGCATTCCGACACAGTGGACACGGTGTTATGACACGGTGTTATGACAGACATTATGACAAGGTAGCCTTGACCTCGCGTAACCGAAAAGTGGATGGACGGTTGATCAATAATTCTTGACGTTACAGGACTCCTTGGTTTGGGTCAGCGACTTGGCGAGTTTTCTCCAAGTAAAGTTTTCAGGTAAGTAACTTTATTGTAATTTCGTAGTTTAATTTATACACTTTTATTTTCAGGAACACAGGGACAACACAGAGAAAGGACTTCAAGAACTTATTGGTAATTTCTTCTCAAGTTCAATAGTAACACTTTCTTGATTTTATTGTAAAGATAATTCTTATTGTTTTATTTTTTCAGGGTTCAATGATACAGCTCTACGCTGCCCACTTTTATATTATTTTTTTGAACACTGAACTGTTTTAGATCACTGAGTTTTGAAGCGTGTAGTTTTTCATACTCGGAAACGGTTTAGCAGGATGTAGTAGGATATAGTAGACACAGAGTTTTCACGAATTTTCACACTTCACTATTCGCGAACTTGAAATACTTCGGAAACGTACCGGGGATTTACTTTTTAAAAATCCCTTAAGCTGCCACCAATGTTATAATGAGCCTCGCGATTAGCTTTTTAAAAAAACTAATTAATTAAAAATCAAAATTATATTTGAAATAGAAAAGTATAAAAATATTAATTATTTATGTCCTTTGGCAGCCGACGCGTAAGAGAGGTGGAACGAGACTGATCTGAGCATTAGAACTAAACTGAGACACTAACATAGAACTGCTGATGCAGCAGCATCTGCTAGCACTTAGCTTTACATGTATAGGGTATAACAGCACGTAGCGCACGGGAGCGCTATCGCCCGCCCATCGCCGCTTGATTTACTGTGCGCCATCTCTCGACACACGTCTCCCCTTCCATAAACCTACAAAAAATAAATCAAAACATCACTAACAAGTAGCCAACTCGTTTTCTCCGTTTTTAATGATAATCGATTTGACCGCTGTTGGTCGTTTTCTTAATAGAATGCTATAATAACAAACATAACTAATGAATAAATACTGGTGAAATGTTCATAAATATGAAATTAAAACCAAATTACTTTTTTTAACAGCTAATGTTTTTTTCCCATCACAATCTACAAACTGATTTTGAATGCTTCATAACGTTGATTTTACATTATGAACCTCTATTGCCTGAACGACGCCAAAGTGTTCCAGCGAGCATACCCTGTTACAATAAAATATAGCAGTCACCCAGGAAGCATTTAAAAGCGAAATAGTTTTTGATTAGTCGGTCATTGAGCAAGCATGGGCAGTCGGATCTTGGACCCTGACGGGCCATTAGTTGAGATGACGGCGCGCGTGCCCGCGGATACACACCACCAGCCCACTTAGAACTTCCGCACCGCCCTCGGTGTCTATACTCGAGACCAAACACGGGCAAGGCATTAAAACACTAGGGGTCATTCTTAAATGGAATCGCAGCACTCGGCGTCGCCTTTAAATAGGAAACGACACGTTTATCCAATTAGAAATTCACCATATCTTTGTGATAGTTGAAAAGGAAATTTGAGCAATCAACTTGCAGAGCGCCTCGGCGTTCCTATCTCAGTTTATTCAATTGAGCTCGTAATGAAGTTATGTGAGCAATGAACACTATGGAATAACCGTTTCAACTGTGGTCTGACCGAATACTTGTACAATTAATTCAATTAGTTGGACCCTACTCTGACTTTGAAGACTGTTTATCGGTCATTAATATCGGCTATTCCTTACTAGTTTTAAACTAGAGCTACATTATTTCGAAAGTTTTGATAACTTACAATGTGATATATGTAACGACTTTCGAAGAGAATCAGTCAAGTGCGAGTCTTACTTCGAGTTGTATGCTTACCACGTATTATATGAAAAAATATACAATCGATATTATATTCAAATTTTAACAAAAAATATGACCAGATACACTTGAACATAAGCATACCTCGTTGTTATGTAAGTATTTTAGTACAACATAGTCTCCAACCTTTCAGATCAGAAGATATGCAAAAATAAGCACAGCGCGAAAGACTTATAGTCTGGTAATAAGATAAGCATGACCTCAATACAGATTCCAGAATGAACTGACCAGTTTGAAATATGGCCAGCATTCTAAGTAACGAAATTTACTGGGCGAACCATACAAAAGCACGGAGTGGAAACAAGTTGTTATTACAAGGTGTTGAACCTGGTTTTCTGATTTATTATTGCAAGCTATTTGCAATGATCAATGTTGTGGTGAGGTCGCTTTGTTGCACGATAACCCGTGCTAATTGCGAAATACCCATGGAGATGCAAAGCAAAATCAGTACGTACATACTTATGTCAAAGTTACTTATATAGCTGGGATTTAACTAAAAAGTTTCGTTAAATTTCTTTCAATAAAAGTAGCTTAAGTTACTCCATATTACGTCAGCTATCTGCCAGCAAATGTCCCGTCAAAATCAGTCCAGCCATTTTAGAGATTAGTCGGAACAAACCGTCAGACAGACAAAAAATTTTAAAAATGATATTTTGCTATATGTATATTTTATTTATTTGTATAGATAATACTGTCCACCGTGCCAAATGACGAAAATCTCGTTAATGCCAAAGAGGACAAACAAATAAAATGTCTGGCCTTAACTCACAAGATTGTCAATATGTGGGATGTAGACTCTAGACTAGCACAACTATTGTGCCGATAGTCATAAAGGTCAACGGCATTACACATCAGTTTCGTGGACCTTTCTTCACCCATCTTTTCTCTAGATCCAAACCACGTAATATATATAATTATTATTTTTATGTTAATTAGTATTATTAGATCGAATCGAATTGATTTCGAGAAAGTGACCACTAGTTATCCTCGCTGCACACAAGTCAGTGGTCAGTGGTCGTGTGCCGCGCGCGTGGCCACGAGCCGCTGATTGATACAGCAACCCGACCTTACCGCACTGACCTCATTCATATAATAGTCACTTAAATTTATATCGAGAGACCAGGGGTCTAGGAGTAGTAATACATTTTACTGTGGACAAAATTACCTACATTAATATATGGTATGTATGGTCCGCTTGATGTAGGGGCCTGCCCTTTTGCCAGCATAACAGCTTGTCAAGGACCAAGAATATTCATGCAAAACTGCATTATGATTTTTAATTTAAAATACATATTATGAAAGAATTTAGTTCTATATTGCAGGCTAAGCCAGCTAACCTAGCAGACGCCGTGCAAAAGTCAAGATATTTTCCAAATTTTCTACATTTAATAAAAATCCATGATAGATTGTTTTTCTGATATTTTTTTTTATCTTGAGCACCACTCCGACCTTTAAAAATAGAAAAATGTATCGACTATTTACTTGAGCACACTTCACAACACGACAACCTATCGAACATTATTTAATGTTGATATAATATAGTCCTCACATACAGGCTGCCTCAGAAATTAAGACATTTGATTTAATATGTAATAGGGCAGAATGAATCGAAGCAAACAAGAGAAATATAATATATTGTGTAGAAATAAATATATTGTAATATTTTTGCAACTGCTTTATTTTCTGACGGAACCTGTAAAGTCATTTTAAATAAAGTTTGTTACGTTCATACATATCATCTCGCCGAGTCTCTAACGCGGTAGGCAGCTTGTTTTCTTATTTATTTCACTGTCTTATTCAAAAGGTAGGTGAAAATTTTTCATGATTAAAGATTCCCTAATTTCCAGAGTGTACAAAGATCGCTATCTAACGCAGTGTATAAATAAAACTAATCGGCAAAAAAAAATTTTAACTAGCTCACAGTTACCGTTGAGCCCTCAAGGCATGCGAGCGGCACACGCGACGTACCAATTCTCCTCGTCATACAACAAGCACTCCAAATTAATGTATCCTGGCTCGCGCCGTGATTCCTAATATTATATTTAGACGTGACTGGTGCTCGTTTGTATCAATTGGTCCCGTCTGCCACGCTGATATACGGCCCGACGCTACTTTAGAACAATGATGGCACAAATTGCGCTATTACGCGCTTCAGCACTGCCCCGCGACCCCGCGCGACTTCTGACTCTCTAATTGACAAATTAGCCTGCACTGATACGCTTGCATGCACAATCGAGCATAAAATCACAGACCGAAACCGACGTTATTTAACAATCAACAAATGGGACTGCCCACGCCAGGTTTCCACAAGCCGACGATTACGCCACATACTGCCACTACTAAACCAGAAGTGGTCAAAAGACTGGGCTGGCCGATAAATGAGCACACAAATGATTCTTATGTTGGGGACAAGCGATTACAATGCTCATTAATAACTTCTTGTGCGGTGCCGCTAACCCCACTATTACAAATCAGTCTAATGAGAAGATCTCATGAAAGCCTTTTAATTTCTCATTTGGTGCGACCACCTCAGATATCGGCTGACTATTATTAATACAGGGGCCGAGCCGGTCGCCAGTGGCGCTCCCGACCGCGTCGATTACCTCCAACCGTAAGGAGGTATCGCAGACGCTCTCCGCGACTTATCTGTTGCTATTAATTACGCTTAGATATTCAACGGACAAGTTTTAATGCAACCGCTTCATTTGTCGCTACACTAAGAGTGCCATATCGGAGACGTTATACGAATGATAACTTTGTGTAAGTTGCGGCCGCTTGGTCGATAGGCGCGACTAAACGGTTTCCATTTTGACACATTACTTATAGACCATTCTAGTTTACTTTGAGTTGGAGACTGATAGCTTCCTTATCTGAACAAAACGCGGCCTTTGAGGCTTACTATTGATAGGCATCTATTTAATAAGTGACCACTAACGGTGCTGCTAATGCAATTAGGAATCTATTCATGAAAGAATCTGAATTGGATCGCGCAGCGCCGCGAGCCTTGCCAGCAAGTGGCTAATAGCACCCCACCGGAATATTGACTGCTATTACAAATTGAACGGAACAGGTCCTGTGCTCTATTTGAATCATTATTTATTTCGTCCTTTATTTAATAACTGACCGGAGTTGGATTTAAGTAATGGTATAATATTACTGCTATAGTTTATCTCTTCTATCAATACTAATGAATAAAATTCCTATGGACTCTTGTAAAGTCAGTAGTAAGTACGAGTTTTTCTCTAAATCTTCACGCCTTCCCACAAGAATCCCCGAAGGGTGGCATCCGGAGGTGTGTAGGTAGTACCCATACACCCATTTTTCGCCGGAGATATATTTTAGCTAGCTGTTTCAATGAATGTATATAGTATATGTATATATGATACTAATAATAACAAAACAAATGATATAATTTTGTCTGTCTACCTGTATGTTCCGGCTCCGAAACGGCTCAAAGTAAGGGCGCAGGAAGTGACGTTTAAACGACTTGTTTTGATAAAAATGTATATATGTATCTATGTATGTATGTAGATATTATATTGTCACGTATTTTATTTTAAATTCCTATTATTATTATTGCTAATATACATACCAAAGGCGATAATAATCATAATTGAAACTCAAATTATCGTTTAGAGCTCAACTAAGATTTAAGTGACTTAGCGCACAATTAACTTTACGCATATCTTTAGTAGCCGCAAAATTTATAGTATTGGCGCAAGGAAATATTTAGACCAGCTCGTAAACAAATCGTTCTTAATGGATAACATAAATTAATCAGTTACTTCATTATTTAAAATGAAACGTTAAACGAAGAAAGAAGTATTTGTACGTTTAAAGAACATACATACATCCAAATTGGTCTTTTTCCATCCACATTTCCACACACACCCACTTGTATGTATGTATTTTGTATGTATGTCTTCACGCTTTCCCACAAATATCTTCGAGACTGTTGAAGTGGACTAGGTGTTACAAATTTTCATCTGAGATATATTTAGGGGCCTAGGTGACATATGGCTTAGCTTTCAACATAGGCATTACGTACAATAAAAATATGCCTAACGCTAATTCAATGCGATAATTATGACCTGATAAATACAAACATATCATCACGCCTTCGACCGATGGGTAGGCAGAGGTGTATAGGTACCCAGACACCCACTTTCCGCCAGAGATATATTTTAGGTGCCATCGTGATAGATAGCAAGTCCGTCGCCATTACTCAAGCATGACTTTACATACGCCTTTGAATGACTTTCATGTCAACTAATGCAGGTTTACTCTTGATGTTTTCCTTCACATCGTGGTGTGACTCATCAGTGTACTTAAGTTCAGAAAAACTCATTGGTACAGTCGGGATTCAAACTTGCGATCTTTGTGTCGCAGGCAACTACTCGAACCACTCGGCCACCACGGCTCCCAAATATAAAGTGTATAAAACATTATTTGGATTCCATAGAATGGTCGTGCACATGATAGTATCAAAACGTGAGCCGTGGTCAGCAGTTGCAGGTGCCTGCTATCTGTCGCCGCCACTATGATGGACCGTCGGCTTGTAACCAGAGATGCGACGAGAAACCTCACCATCGTTGCCATAACTCAACTCGATAACGCCCTGTCCCTGTGAAACAGTTAACGACAAATAACACAGATAACGTAACGGCCACCTAAACGACCACTATCTAGCTTTCGATAATATTTAATAATTATTTACATAGAGCTTATCTGATGCGAGAGACGCGTGCACGGCAGCGAGCGAGCCATCTCCGGGCTCAGAACGTTTTCGATGTAATTTTATATTTACATCTAATTACAACCTCGGCGTGATTTCATTAATCAGGGTAAACAAACATATGCCGCTAAATTTATATTACGGTAGCTTTCTTGGAGTTCTTTACTATTTTATTAAATATTTTCATTAGTTTATCCTCGTTCATTCCCACAAGGATCGCCAGCTAGGCAGAAGTGTAACACACCCTCGTTTCTCCGGGGATATATTTCGTTACCAAAGTGATATACGGCGATTCCGACGAAGAAATACATACGCATTTGATTTTTTTCCAACGTGTGCCGGTTTTCTGACGATATTTCCTTTACAGTATTTTTTTAATTTCTATAATGGCTTTCCTTATAAGTCTCCCTTGTAAGAGAAACACAGGAGCCAGTAGCTGTGTTTCTTAGCTTTGACAAATGCCTGGCTGAAAGCCTCTTGGTGGCACCCTTCATTAATGACGGCCATTAACCAATTGGTTAAGTAGCAATAGTAAGGGAGGCAATACAAAAAAGTATATTTTCGTATCCCCCTAACCACGAATTCTTCTGTCAATTAATGAATAAAATTATAAACGTTGAACAGAGATTTTTAACATAAATATTTGTTCTTGTGTTTAATGCCATCCATATATACCATCTGAATTGCAATTATTATAGGTATCTACTACTCACATGCTAAGGTACTTTATAGATTGTATTAACATGTCAAATCCCCATTTCATAGTTTACCTATCTAAGCCGCATTTTTATCTGGAGTTGCATAGGTATAATGCCACATAATTCGGACATTGATCATTCCATAAATGTAACTTCTTGATGTGAATAACGAGACGGTGAGATCATGACAATATCTAAAGCATTTAAATTGGAGCATTATTATTTTAAATGGTTATAAAGTGTTTTCAAGGCAGGTATAATTACATAAATATCTTATATCGATCCATTTGAGATAAGTCTGAGAATAGTTCGTCATAGGTACATATATTATATCCTTAAGAAAAGATATATTTCCACACGGTGGCTTCCTGGTTATTATACAGCGTAATACATGGGAAATTCATAAAACACAGAACATATTAGGATCACCTGCTCGACATGCCTGCGTCTGAGATAGCATCTTCATTTTCCACAAAAGAGCAAACAGAACAAACGCGAAACGCTTGTAATACATACATTAATATCATCACGCCAAGTACCAGAGAGAGTGCCATGTCTTCGAGAGTATGATAAGTGCTTAGCGCGCCTATGGACGCACCACCAAGTGTATCGCTCGCGTTGAGGACCCTATTTCTATTATTATCTGGGGAAAACCTTAACGGAGAGTTCCTTCCACTACCTACCTGAACATTTGCGGATGAAACTATAGGAGTTACATTGCATAGCTTTGTAAATCTTAGGCTACCACTCGTAGAACACAAGATCAATACCTACTGGCTACGGTATTCTGCATGTAGCTGGTAATGGTATGTAAGTCGTGATTCCGTTATGACCCACCTCTCTTGAAGCAACGCAGCGTAAAAGGTATCCCGATGTCCTTTACGAAGAGCTCTATGGATGTTTTAAGTAACTAATTGATGAAACCGTCTCTACTGCGCTGCATTTATCCATTGCATTGTATATAACAAAACTTACAACCTTCATAAATTTAATTTCCTACACCACGAATACCCTTGCTATTTCATTAAGAAACTAAGCCATTAGTCATTATCATATTATTCATCTTAATATATATAAATTACGCGTCACGTGGTTTGTCCGCGATGGGCTCCTAAACTATTTAACCGATTTCAATCAAATTGGCACACCGTGTGCAGTTTGATCCAACTTAAAATATAGGATAGTTTACATCATAATTGGACCCGATAGGTGACGCTGCAATCGTGTTTCAGGAAGTTTAACTTTTTCACCCGGGCGAAGCTGGGCGGGTCAGCTAGTAAATCTTATATAATTCAGTTCAGAAATAAATGCAACATAATAAACGTTGTCTATCAGAATGCATTGCACGTTAGATTGATGTCTTAATCAAGTGTCATTAAAGGATACATTACAAATTACATTCTACTTGCACATTAAATTATACGTTATTTATACGCGAGTCGCGTCACAACGCCACGAACCAACGAGCGTTTAGCTCTCGATCGACATCAATCGCTCCACGTCCACAGATACGCTACCTAAGATTATTATCACGTGCTTGTCTATGAGCACTCCTAGACTGATTTTTTCAGACAAATGTTTATACAACCTAATGTAATTAAGCATTACTGTACATGATTATTGTGTGTATATGAGGTACGTAAGTCTAGAGAACTGGCGTTCTATACTCTCTGCCGACTCGATACTTAGGGACTCGGTGTGATATGTATATGCATTGGGTATTTAACTTTCTTCTCAGCGTATGCGGATTTCCTTACTATGTTTGCTTTCATTATAAAACTCTTGGAGTGATGAACTCATCGGAACAGATCAACGATCCACATGCAATCTTAATATCGCAAATGTCTGCAATTCGACCACCAAGGCTAGTATCCACATCGTGTTTCTTTCTGTCCATACTTTACTTTTTGCTCTCATTTCTTTATATTTCACAAGCCCTTCAATGTCGAATATGTAGTTAAGAACTGACCTCACTATAAAACCTTTACCCGTCCTCATACACCATTCTGTCACCGCTCTACTTGACCTGTCGTCGTTGTCGTACAGATCATTTGTTATTGTAAATCGTCTCATATATAATAGTTTCCCTTTGTGTGATTCTCTTCTCTTTGGAATAACATAATTGATTGTAGTTAGTTTAGTTATAGTACGCTAAACATATTGCAAGCGATGTGCTTGATTGATGATTAATTATACATGGATACAGAAACTAGATGTGCTTTTTGAATGATTCGTTATCAATTTTAAATCTTAGTCAATGGTTTATAAAATAAGTAAAATAGTAAGTACGTAACATGGCTTAAACTGACGAATATTTTTTAAAATATCTTATGAATTACCGTCCAGATTCGCTTGGATTGAAAATTCTAAAATTGAATACGTTCGAGCGCTGCCTAACGAATTTTATATTGCCAAACAAAAAACACATGGATATGCAGATTAAAATCTAGATCTGTGTCTAATTTAATCAACTGTCATTAAACGATAGACGCATACCGTAAGTATTCTGTATCTGTAAAGAAATCAAAGTGTGCGATTCAGTGATGGTGGCCTTAGACTAGCTCTATCACATTGGCACCAAAATTAACGTCTATCGACAAGTGGGTCTTATTCTACCTCTTCTTGAAGTGATGCTGCTTTGGCTGAGCAGGCGTGAAAGGCACTCAGCATGACAATATTTATTGTAATATATGTATGTTCAAAATGAATTCAACATCGCAGGGATAACGACGCCAAAGACCGTAAAAAGTGATTCCCGGCGTTTGGCAAACCTGCATGTAGTCAATTTGCGGTGTTTATGTTATTATCGTAACATTCTCACATTGCGTCGCTTTCGCTGGCATATTACACTGACGGGCGCATGTCACTGATCTCTCCGTGCTCATCGAACGATACATGGTAAGTGGTAACGCTCTAGCTGTACCGTACCCCTCAGGGGACTCCCTTAGCTTTCCTTTTTTAGCAGCTATAAAGTGTCTGGCTGGAGGCCTTGATTTCACCATTGCCCGGATATGCAGCTCCTGCCGTTGTGCTAAAAATTTACTTCAAACACCCAATCAGGTGCTTTGTCCTGACCCACCTCATTGTAACAGGCTTGTAGGCAATTGAAATGCCAAAGAAGTATTCGCGCATTTTCAATTAATTATTACATTGCCAAAAGAACAGTCAGCCATTCTTAGGAAGCATTGCTCGCCCTTTAAGTTCAGAAAAAATCTGTTTTAAGTTAATTGTAGGGTGGTTTTCCCATGACCCATTCGGGAAAATCTAATTTTGAACGATAAATGCCGTTACGCTCTGAGCTTAGCTTCCTACGCGTTCGATTTGCAGATTGGACTGATATTATTAATAACTTTTCTTTATGTTGAGCCACGAGTAGTTTGTGTGATAAATAGTGATTTTCGGATCGACAGATGCTAGTTCAGGTTATACGCTGTCTATTAAAAAATAAATACATAAGTGGTTGCTTTCACGTTGCTACTTACATTAATGTCCTAGGTAAAATGGGTGTTTTTGCACGTCCACTTACCCTTTCAAGAACCCTTTTATGAAGATATATTTATGCACTTACAATTCTGAGATAGATAGACAAGATCAATTAGGTACTTTAATAGCTTGGGAGGCAATTAATTACAATTTTCCGACACTTACACGAGACAGCTTCTGAATGCAGAGTTGGTCGTTGTAATCACAGGTACTATGCCAAGAATGAGTACAAGATTAGAAATATATTATGGCTAGTGTTTCTTTTCCTTTCTCACAGTTTCGTTGACAATCCCAAACATTTAATTTCATAATGGCTTACAATCTACGCCGCAAATCTCACATAGGGTGACAAGTATCGCAGCAAAACGAGAACTTATCTTCACAGACTCGAAACCTGTCCAGCGACGATACTATGTAAGCACTTCAACTCGAAAGTACTTCGTTTATAAACACAATTGTTGTTTCCTTAGGAGGTATATCTGACACATTCTTCAAGCGAGGTGACAACCAAGTGACTGAGAGCCAGTGGTAAGTCCCGAAGCGAGAACCCAGCGGTCACCACTCAGCACGCTCTCACTTAACGTCATAAATAACTTTGTCAATCGGCTAACTTAATAGCATAATTTATCCGTCGCAGGACAACATAACGAGCAATGTCGATAATAAACCAGAAAAGCCATGAGGTGATAATAGCTATCCGTAAATAATGATTCCTGATTGTAGGACCACAATATCGGGTTGGCGTGAACTCTTTCGATGCGGATGTATGTGTAATGTGCAGGGTCAACGCGAGTGATACCTCTGATGTTGCAAGCGTTTGATTATCAGTGGTACAAAGAAAGAGTAATCGTTTAAACAGCAATATGCAACCAGTACTGACCTCGCAACATGTCTGGCTCAGTAGAATGCAATCGAAGTCTAATTAGCACAAACGCAAACCCGGCTTGCATGAGGATGTACCGATTACACATACTCGCCCATTAAGGAGAAACAATCACATCTCAAACAAGGAATAAACAAGATTAGTTCCTGCTATGTAACGTTAGAATGAATCATACTGCGCATAGGTATACCTGATACATCGTAGATGTTACGGTGTACATTTCTTATACTCTATTTTATAGGCCAAATTTGATGAATAATAGTGTTTTCCAATTTAATGTACATAATAAAACTATACATTACTTTGACTTGAAGGAATAAAATCTATCAATTTACCAAATTAATTAAAAATTTGCCACACTTTCTGCATACAAGGGTTCCTGAAACCCACTTTACCCCGGAAATCAGTATACAAGTGTCAAGCGTGCAATACTTACTCTATATGGCTTTTCACTGACTTTAGTTTGACTTGTGAATTAAAAGTAAGGCAAATGATCAGGAAAGGAAAATGTACGTCGAAACGTCGAGTAGCAGTGGCAGATCACCTGTAGAAACCAGGGCTACTGGCTAGGTAACATCCCAACGACATCGGCGCTCTACACGACCGCTGTGTCGATGTGCAGCCCGATAGCCCCCGCACCATTTATTCATGCAGCAATAAATTCAAATTACCGGATTAACAATAGTACGGATACCATCTCCTGGACCGATACAACCGTTTGTGCTAGCCTTGTATTGTACGTATTTAGCAAGCAATTAATGGTTAAATTACGAAAAATTTTATGTAGCTATGTCAATTTCAACATGCAAGTATACATAGCTCTTGATATAAATGCATAATAAACAATAAATTATCGTTAAAATAGCATGCATAATGATTTTAATAGAGCTCTTAGTGGAGCCATAAATTGAACGCTAGATAATGGTTGGTGTGAAACTGAATTAAATTTTAATAAGATGGATTTATATACAGAAACAGTATTATCAATAAACGTCGCGATGAGGACACATGAGGCTCTAGAGGCGGGCGCGATACAACGCAATGAAATTCAACACCGCGACGAATCGAACGCTGTCCTGTCGCCTTTGAAATTTCTGCAATATTTCGTCCTTTTCACGCAGATATCCTCGGGCCGTGTCTAAACCGCCGGACATGAAACACAATATCGCCGAGTGAGCCCCATAATTTATACGCTCCGTAGAGTTCCAACGCAACGCAGATATTAGTCGCACGTAATCTTAAATTATTATATTAGGTTTCCTAAACAAGTAAAAAAAAATTACAAATTATAGAAGAGCTTAATTTAAAATCACATTCCTTTGCTGGTGGCAGTGTTTACCTAAATAGATTCAAATGAATGCATGCGATTAGGACGAGGCAGTGAGGCGGCGCGCGGCGGCTCAGCGGACATCAGCCGCAACTGCCGCGAGCGACACACAGGAACCAGTTTAATGTGTTACCACATTTTAATTGGGATCAGACGACAGCCAGTGACAAGATGCTCAGTCTTCACGTGAAATGTGATTGCACGACCATATTGATACATTTGAAATAAAATTTCACTGTTTACAAGCAGAGAATCCGTTTAGGCATCGATAATAGATCAAAGAAAATAGTAAAATCGAAAAATATTTAAAATCGAGGGTTATATTTTTTTTTTATTTATTTATTGGATTTGAATTGAAATATAAGCAGCCTGACGGCAGGCAAGTCTGTAGCCAATTCTCAAGCAAGTCTATACTTACATCTTCGATTTTCTTACGAAACGCATGCATTGGCAGCTTTCCTTCACTGTAAGGCTCGTATTGTGGTAAATCACAGTATGTATTTAAAATCAGGATTCGAACCTACAGTAATTATTGACGACTAGTTAAACCAATACTATTAGCTGCGCCCCGCGGTTTCACCCGCGTAAAATAAATAAATAAATACCTGGGACAATTCCACACAAATTGAACTAGTCCCAAAGTAAGCAAAGCTTGTGTTATGGTAACTAGACAACGATATATTTACTTATATAGATAGATATATATATAAATACATAGGACATCCAAGACTAAGGCACAAATAATCGTGTTCATCACACAAATATCGATTCGAACCCGCGACCTCAAGTTTCGCAGTCAGGAGCTCTAACAGCCCGTTCACACTAGTCGTAAGTCGCATATGACTAAAAGTCGAATGCTCTGGTCACCATACACTTTATATGGAGCTGTTCACATTGGATGAGACGCGATTTTTAGTCTAATACGACTCAAAAAACCATCCGACGGGCCAGCGCCCGTTGTAAGATTAAAAATCGCGTCGAATCGTGCTTGCATAGGTGCCTGCTTGTTGCTGTTCTAACCAATAGACCAGACGGTCGTCTATTAATAAAAAGAAATAGGATTTCAATATTAGTTATTTTTTCTGGAATATAACATATGCTAGTTTGTGCTAATCACGCCAATAACATCTATCTCTGTGAGAAATTTCATCCAATCCCGTTTAGAAGTTTTTGCGCGAAGCATGTACATACAAACACCCTCACAAACTTACGCATTTTTTATACTTGTAGGGTTACACTGTAACATATTACACTGAATATAATATTACATGCGTTCAAATAACCTGAATATTTCTAACTCATAACAATATAGATATTTCCAGTATAAATGTGGCATGTCTATGTCGTGTTTTATTTGATTGTGAAGTCGTCAAGAAAATATGTTAGCATTAACACGTCCAGAAACATTGCTGCAGCACAAATTACGAGGTGATTATTAACTAAAAATACTCGAACGACAACACTTGGCGACGTTCCAGAACAAGAATAATAGATCTACGCACAGAATGATTGTTCCCTGGAACGTCAACAAGTTGTGTTTCCACGTTGGCTAAACATTTCCAACGCAATGCGATGAATCAGACAACTTTTCCACTTCTTCTATTTCCGTAGCGGTAACTAGCATATTTGCGATCTATTTCCAACACCTGCGTCAAAAGTAGCAAAAATTCCCAGACGATAGTTCAACAGACATACAATTGCTAAAGTGGTGCATTCATTTGTAAGTCAATATCCTAACAAAATCGCTCAGATATTATATGATAGAGAAATGATGATGTTGATGATGAGAAATCGATTCTGTAAATAGCATGCAAGTATTAAAGATATATTGTTATTTAATATTTTGCACGAAATTTAATTTTAATAACGACCTTCTATTTTATTTTCCTTAAAATTTTGTTCTGAGGTCTTGTCTAGTAAATTTTTGGATGTTAACAGAACTCGATAATATACTCAGTTAAAAGTAAGTCGCAAGGACGGGAACGTTAAAAGTACTCGAAACCGAGTGTATGAAGAGACTGATGAATGTGGACGAAGCGAAAGAGGTATGTAAGTCTAGAGAGAACTGGCGCTCTATACTCTCTGCCTACCCCGTTAGGGACTTGGCGTGATGATATGTATGTATGTAACACATTATTACTTTATATACATTTACCAACCTACATACCTACAACATACCTCAAATGTATATAAAGTAATAATGTGTTTAAGCAAAGGTATGCATGTGTAGAATCGTAGTGCGTGCAATCCTCGTGATGGCGGTGTTCAGGTGGACGGTTGGCTGCGATTTATGCATCATCCACGATAATGGCCGTATTAATGGAAATTGACACCGGGCCGGCTCGCCCGTGGGAGAGGCCGCTTAAGGAAATATAATATTAACACCGCACTCACACGTTGATAATGACTGCTTGGCCACTTCATGACGACCCCTAATGACAAATATTAATTCTTCGAACGCTCACCAACTTGAATTTCCATCACACTTTTTTACCATTTAAAATATTTAAATATCCAAATTAAAACTTACTCGCGTCATAACAAAATACGATTTACTACGGCCGCGTGTTGTGTATGTGTATTTTGTGTATTTACGATAGATGTTGAGTTATAGTTATGGATATCAACACCTAATTAAATGGACAACTATCAAAATATTTCCTTACTTTCCCTAGAGAATGTGTAGTTATGTTATTATTCTATTATAGGAACATTACGGCGAATAAATTACACTACGGCCATCTTCGGACGGATAGCTCAACCGTCTCCCCTGTGATATTTATTGGCATATAATGGCTTCTAATGAGAGGCTATTCAAACTGCCACCTGGGTCCTGGATATGTTTTATTTTCCACGAAATCTCGCGGGGCGGGACCTCGTCTGCACGAATGTGAATATTCATAACGTAGCGAACTGGTGATTTAATTGATGCCCAGTCTGTATCGCAGACAGGCTTACGTATGGACAAAACGTAATTGCTCGTTAAGCCTCGATCCTCGATTGTTTCTTGATTATGAAAATAAAGGAGTGAATCGTGGCGCTTGTGAGAAGAATTTTAAGATCCTTGACAAACGATCCCAGCTTGTGCAATTATTTTATAACAAATGAACATCGCAGGTTATGATAGGTATGTCATACATATTCATGAGTTTAATTGATTTGAATAAATAAAACAGCAATAAAACTTACAGTTCAGCTCGCTACAATGAACGGCAACGTTATTTCTGCGGTATCAAGAAGGGCGATGATGATATCAACGAAGGCAAGCTACAAATAAGTACATATTCGAATTTATTTAGACCTTTGGTCGATAACACACAGTATTGGGGTTCTTTTATTTGGCCAACACGACGGACGCAAGTGCAATTTATTGATACTGTGTTCGATAACCAGTAGGTGCGTCCCACGCTGCGCGCGCGCAACACAATGATCGGGCGCGCGCACCAAACAACATTTACAAGTATTGCGCCCTTCCGAAGGAATAGTGAAGCGTACTGATGCTAAATACACTCCATAAATAGCTGTGGTTATGGTGTCGTTAAAACAAAGTCAAGCTGAGCGAACAGCCTCTGTGACTATAAACTACGGGCGTCATCGCGCCTTCGTTCGCGACAGCCCTTCACTCTTGACTTTATTGTTTTTGTCCGCACAAGTGCATTCACTACCCAGATATCCTTTACACAACTCGAATGCTAGAAACCATATTTAAACTAACTATGGTCGAAATATCCTCCGTTCCCTAAAGCTTCATCATATTTCACTGATTTTAGAAAACCGTTGCGATTACTCTATTCATTATTACTTAATTTATAGAATCATACCAGACCGAAGTTTTTTTAATAAATAGCGTTAATGTAGTATTTCAAATAACGCACAAATAACGACACATTCGGGTACGAACGAATCCAAACTTTCACTCTTAAACTTCGTTTAATTATTTGAACATATTAAACGCCTAAATTGGTTCGATCACCAGAGATCGTCGTCTCTTTAAACAGACGACCTAGTTACCTATCGGTCATAATATCTTGCTATATTAGCTTAGCACGAAACTGTGGGGAAGTTTACATTTAGGTACTCATTTTATTGATGTTGGGATATAAAGGTCAATACAATAATTTAGGTACATCATCATAATGAAATTATTACACATAATTCAACACTCGTAATGGAACCTGTGTAACTGGCCCTTTTATTGATGCTATAGTTCAGGATTTGAAATTGATATGTAAAGCTATACCACTAAAGATTTGTAAGACTTCACAAGAATTGCTTTCGAATCATCGAAATGAAACACCGGAATCACAGGTGTCAAGGCACTGGCTGTAAATTTATGTATTGTAAATCTTTAAATTGGTAATAGGTAAAATAATAATAATAGTAAACTGCATAATATTTAGTCCCTGAAATCTTGACTTGACTATTTCAACCATTGTTATGTATGACTGTATTGAAAGAGATTTTTGGCATTTTGTGTCTGGTTATAAGTACCTATTGGGTAGTTACTACAACTAAGAAGTTAGTTATACAACTGTTTGTAAACATGAATTTGTCGTTATTGTAAATAAATTTAAAAAGCGTAGGCAGAGGTGTATAGGTAGTACCCACACATCCACTTTCCGCCATTTTTAAGGTGCCACGGTGACGGATGGCGAGTCCATCACCATAACTCAAGCACAACTATGCATAAATACGCCTTTGAATTAATTTCAAACGTATGCAGGTTTCCTCCCGAAGTTTTTCCGTCACGGTAGTAAAGCTCGCGACTCATAATTGTACTTAAGTTCAGAATTCATTGATACAGTCGGGATTCGAACTTGCTTCAAATCTTTGTGTTGTAAACAATTACTCGAACCACGGTTAAATAATAAATCGTAAAAAAAAGTATTGGGTGGATGTAATGTATTCGTACATAGCGTAGGGTCATAGGCCAGCGAGGAGCAGGCTGCGGCGCCACGACGGACGCGTAACAAGCCCTAGGCGCCCGGGGGCGCGTTATAATTGCGCCGCAAAGAAGACTAGCGCTATGCGATTCGCAATTACTTACCTAACTTCAGACCATAGGCTTACAGGGCGTGTGAAAATCAGAAGAGAAAGTAGGCAATAGCCAAAGATATGTACCTGTCCTTTATAATTTAATCTCTTTGTTGAGTGCACATATAATCAAGTTATTATATAAAATCGAAGTATTTACAGTGCTAGTTATCAGCCGTGCCGATCTGAAAGTTAGCAATGCAAAACAAAAGTGTTGTTAATAATTACTTTTATATCCATTGACCTCTGACTGAGCGAATTCTTTACTGAAATGTCGCCTTACTCATGTATACAGATTGAGTCAGAAAATAGAACAGTTTTCTTGTCGAAGTTAAGAAATTGCAACAAAGATTATTAAAGGGAGTAGGTACTCACTCCGAAACATATTATGGGATTTTTCAGAAACTATTAATCAGATAAAAAATATTAACTGCACGTGTGACGCAAAATTTGAAGGTAACCAGTTTTCGTAGTCAATGTATATTGGCGATACCCACATGGTGAACATAAGGTTTAAATATAATATAAGCCTATAAAGTAGTAGACATATAATTTTTGGTTGCTTAGTGGTATAAATAACCAGTACCTGGATGACCGAGCTCAGCTCGGTAAATATAATAGGTATAAAATATTATTGCGTACGAATTACATACTTATGAAATATATCTTATCTTACCAACATACCTAATAATTAAAAAATATGAACTTGTTGTTTAAATAAAAAATCACGAGTTTAATATTTTATTGAAATAGGTAGGTACTTACTTTTTACAGTTGTGGTTTGGTTCACTTATGTATCATGGTATACTTCACTTAACATGTAGTGTTTATTTCATGTCAATCGGTTAAGAAATGAAAAAGATGCCAATTTAAAGAATCATCACATATAATAAAAGTGTAACGGATCGCTGTCTGTACATGGAAGATGTATGAGAAAATCAACGCACGTTGTGCCATACGCCACAAATCTTGTAGACGTCGCTTCCGTTGTTCGTAATGTTCAGTAGCTATACGTTGTGCTGCTCGCTGCCGCAAATCTTGTAGACGTCGTTCCCGTTGTTCGTTATGTTCAGTAGCTATACGTTGTGCTGCTCGCTGCCGCAAATCTTGTAGACGTCGTTCCCGTTGTTCGTAATGTTCAGTAGCTATACGTTGTGCTGCTCGCTGCCGCAAATCTTGTAAACATCGCTCCCGTTGTTCGTCATTTTCAGTAGCTACACGTTGTGCTGCACGCTGCCGTAAATCTTACAAACGACGCTCTCGTTGTCCGTTATTTTCAGTACCTACACGTTATGCTGCTCGCTGCCGGAAATCTTGTAGACATCGCTCCCGTTGTTCGTAATATTCAGTAGCTACACGTAGTGCTGCTCGCTCCCGCAAATCTTGTAGAAGTCGTTCCTGTTGTTCGTAATATTAGGTAGCTACACGTTGTGCTGCTCGCTGCCGCAAATCTTGTAGACGTTGTTCCCGTTGTTCGTTATGTTCAGTAGCTATACGTTGTGCTGCTCGCTGCCGCAAATCTTGTAGACGTCGTTCCCGTTGTTCGTAATGTTCAGTAGCTATACGTTGTGCTGCTCGCTGCCGCAAATCTTGTAAACATCGCTCCCGTTGTTCGTCATTTTCAGTAGCTACACGTTGTGCTGCACGCTGCCGTAAATCTTACAAACGACGCTCTCGTTGTCCGTTATTTTCAGTACCTACACGTTATGCTGCTCGCTGCCGGAAATCTTGTAGACATCGCTCCCGTTGTTCGTAATATTCAGTAGCTACACGTAGTGCTGCTCGCTCCCGCAAATCTTGTAGAAGTCGTTCCTGTTGTTCGTAATATTAGGTAGCTACACGTTGTGCTGCTCGCTGCCGCAAATCTTGTAGACGTCGTTCCTGTTGTTCGTTATGTTCAGTAGCTATACGTTGTGCTGCTCGCTGCTGCAAATCTTGTAGACATCGCTCCCGTTGTTCGTAATACTCAGTAGCTATACGTTGTGCTGCTCGCTGCCGCAAATCTTGTAGACGTCGTTCCCGTTATTCGTAATGTTCAGTAGCTATACGTTGTGCTGCACGCTGCCGGAAATCTTACAGGCGTCGCTCTCGTTGTTCGTTATTTTCAGTAGCTACACGTTGTGCTGCTCGCTGCCGCAAATCTTGTAGACGTCGTTCCTGTTGTTCGTTATGTTCAGTAGCTATACGTTGTGCTGCTCGCTGCTGCAAATCTTGTAGACATCGCTCCCGTTGTTCGTAATACTCAGTAGCTATACGTTGTGCTGCTCGCTGCCGCAAATCTTGTAGACGTCGTTCCCGTTATTCGTAATGTTCAGTAGCTATACGTTGTGCTGCACGCTGCCCGAAATCTTACAGACGTCGCTCTCGTTGTTCGTTATTTTCAGTAGCTACACGTTGTGCTGCTCGCTGCTGCAAATCTTGTAGACGTCGTTCCCGTTTTTCGTAATGTTCAGTAGCTATACGTTGTGCTGCTTGCTGCCGCAAATCTAACAGACGTCGCTCTCGTTGCCGTTATTTTCAGTAGCTACACGTTATGCTGCTCGCTGCCGCAAATCTTGTAGACGTCGTTCCCGTTGTTCGTAATGTTCAGTAGCTATACGTTGTGCTGCTCGCTGCCGCAAATCTTGTAGACGTCGTTCCTGTTGTTCGTAATATTCAATAGCTACACGTAGTGCTGCTCGCTGCCGCAAATCTTGTAGACGTCGTTCCTGTTGTTCGTAATGTTCAGTAGCTGTAAGTTGGGCTGACCGCTGCCGCAAATCTAGTAGATGTCGTTCCCGTTGTTCGTAATGTTCAGTAGCTATACGTTGTGCTGCTCGCTGCTGCAAATCTTGTAGACGTCGTTCCCGTTTTTCGTAATGTTCAGTAGCTATACGTTGTGCTGCTCGCTGCCGCAAATCTAGTAGATGTCGTTCCCGTTGTTCGTAATGTTCAGTAGCTATACGTTGTGCTGCTCGCTGCTGCAAATCTTGTAGACATCGCTCCCGTTGTTCGTAATACTCAGTAGCTATACGTTGTGCTGCTCGCTGCCGCAAATCTTGTAGACGTCGTTCCCGTTATTCGTAATGTTCAGTAGCTATACGTTGTGCTGCACGCTGCCGGAAATCTTACAGGCGTCGCTCTCGTTGTTCGTTATTTTCAGTAGCTACACGTTGTGCTGCTCGCTGCCGCAAATCTTGTAGACGTCGTTCCTGTTGTTCGTTATGTTCAGTAGCTATACGTTGTGCTGCTCGCTGCTGCAAATCTTGTAGACATCGCTCCCGTTGTTCGTAATACTCAGTAGCTATACGTTGTGCTGCTCGCTGCCGCAAATCTTGTAGACGTCGTTCCCGTTATTCGTAATGTTCAGTAGCTATACGTTGTGCTGCACGCTGCCCGAAATCTTACAGACGTCGCTCTCGTTGTTCGTTATTTTCAGTAGCTACACGTTGTGCTGCTCGCTGCTGCAAATCTTGTAGACGTCGTTCCCGTTTTTCGTAATGTTCAGTAGCTATACGTTGTGCTGCTTGCTGCCGCAAATCTAACAGACGTCGCTCTCGTTGCCGTTATTTTCAGTAGCTACACGTTATGCTGCTCGCTGCCGCAAATCTTGTAGACGTCGTTCCCGTTGTTCGTAATGTTCAGTAGCTATACGTTGTGCTGCTCGCTGCCGCAAATCTTGTAGACGTCGTTCCTGTTGTTCGTAATATTCAATAGCTACACGTAGTGCTGCTCGCTGCCGCAAATCTTGTAGACGTCGTTCCTGTTGTTCGTAATGTTCAGTAGCTGTAAGTTGGGCTGACCGCTGCCGCAAATCTAGTAGATGTCGTTCCCGTTGTTCGTAATGTTCAGTAGCTATACGTTGTGCTGCTCGCTGCTGCAAATCTTGTAGACGTCGTTCCCGTTTTTCGTAATGTTCAGTAGCTATACGTTGTGCTGCTCGCTGCCGCAAATCTAGTAGATGTCGTTCCCGTTGTTCGTAATGTTCAGTAGCTATACGTTGTGCTGCTCGCTGCTGCAAATCTTGTAGACGTCGTTCCCGTTTTTCGTAATGTTCAGTAGCTATACGTTGTGCTGCTCGCTGCCGCAAATCTTGTAGACGTCGTTCCCGTTATTCGTAATGTTCAGTAGCTATACGTTGTGCTGCACGCTGCCCGAAATCTTACAGACGTCGCTCTCGTTGTTCGTTATTTTCAGTAGCTACACGTTGTGCTGCTCGCTGCTGCAAATCTTGTAGACGTCGTTCCCGTTTTTCGTAATGTTCAGTAGCTATACGTTGTGCTGCTTGCTGCCGCAAATCTAACAGACGTCGCTCTCGTTGCCGTTATTTTCAGTAGCTACACGTTATGCTGCTCGCTGCCGCAAATCTTGTAGACGTCGTTCCCGTTGTTCGTAATGTTCAGTAGCTATACGTTGTGCTGCTCGCTGCCGCAAATCTTGTAGACGTCGTTCCTGTTGTTCGTAATATTCAATAGCTACACGTAGTGCTGCTCGCTGCCGCAAATCTTGTAGACGTCGTTCCTGTTGTTCGTAATGTTCAGTAGCTGTAAGTTGGGCTGACCGCTGCCGCAAATCTAGTAGATGTCGTTCCCGTTGTTCGTAATGTTCAGTAGCTATACGTTGTGCTGCTCGCTGCTGCAAATCTTGTAGACGTCGTTCCCGTTTTTCGTAATGTTCAGTAGCTATACGTTGTGCTGCTTGCTGCCGCAAATCTTACAGACGTCGCTCTCGTTGCCGTTATTTTCAGTAGCTACACGTTGTGCTGCTCGCTGCCGCAAATCTTGTAGACGTCATTCCCGTTGTTCGTAATGTTCAGTAGCTATACGTTGTGCTGCTCGCTGCCGCAAATCTTGTAGACGTCGTTCCTGTTGTTCGTAATGTTCAGTAGCTATAAGTTGGGCTGCTCGCTGCCGCAAATCTTGTAGACGTCGTTCCTGTTTTTCGTAATGTTCAGTAGCTATACGTTGTGCTGCTTGCTGCCGCAAATCTTACAGACGTCGCTCTCGTTGCCGTTATTTTCAGTAGCTACATGCTGTGCTGCTCGCTGCCGCAAATCTTGTAGACGTCGTTCCCGTTGTTCGCTATGTTCAGTAGCTATACGTTGTGCTGCTCGCTGCTGCAAATCTAGTAGATGTCATTCCCGTTGTTCGTAATGTTCAGCGGCCACAAAGAAGCCCTCGTGAAACATCTAAATCATAAGACCTTTCTGTTCGTATAATGTTAGTCAAGTTTTGCAAGACTTTAGCACTACGTGTGGGACGAGGGGAAAGCTGATTATTTTCATGGTTTTGTTGGAATGAGTCTTGCTTGTCGATCACTATTTTCTTGAAGGTGTTCTTGAGATGCGTCGCGGCTGCGTGGATTTAGATTGTGTATAAGCGATTTTTTTTCTTCTTCTTTTAGGCATTTTGTCATGTAAGTAAATAATTGATTTTATATATAATACGTCTACGATAACGTCAAACCAAAAACTCATTGGCTTAAAGTTTGTTGCTTAGCAACGCTTTATTGTTGCTGTATCGGTAAAGCAGTGGCGAAATTCATATTCCAATGAAATTGTAGGAGATTTTCATTGCCTAAAAACACACATAACACGACTTTTTTTAAAAATGAAACCTAGCTAAATCGATTTATCGCCCCCGAAATCCCCCCACTACCAAATTTCATGAAAATCGTTGGAGCCGTTTCCGAGATTCAGATTATATATATACAAGAATTGCTCGTTTAAAGGTATAGGGATATGGCGAAGTCAGGGTTGTAGGCTAATCACCAGCGATGATTTTTTTTTTCGGGAAATCCTTTAGTGTTTTAATCGTCTGTGTGATAGGAGGGTTTTGAGATGAATCCCCGGCTGTCTGTACAGTTATTGGTTACACCAAGAGCTCTACGATAAAAAAAAGCATGAAGACAATGCTGTGCCAGACAGCAGGTATTTTAATCAAAAATGTATATGATGTCCTATCTGAAGGACGCTAACAGACATGTCACCTATCATATTGGCATCTATATTTTTATAATCAGTCTCATCATACATATGCCGATATGCTTGCCGATTTCGTCTTGTTTCTTTTGACGTTTCTCTACTGGCTGGCTCTACTCGCTTCTCTCTTTACCTACCCGTGAGAAGCTCGGCATGATGATATGTATCTTTATATTCCTATTTTTACCTCCTTAGGGTGGCCGTGGTGGCCGAGTAGATCGTGTAGTTGCCTGCGTCAGAAGCAATTCAAAGGCGTATGGTATAGTCGTGTTTGAGTAACGGCGATGGACCTGCCATCTGTCAGGTTGGCACCTAAAATATATCTCTGGGGGAAAGTGGGTGTGTGGGTACTACCTGTACACCTCTGCCTACCCCTTCGGGGACCCTTGTGAGTAGGCGTGAGGACACTACCTCCTTAGGGACTATTTCATCCCTGCATGGAGCCCTCATAGGAACACTTTAACATGTTCATATAAAACGTGGTAGGTTATCTTACATTTTATAAAAATATCAACTTTATCTGACAAATATCGATATCGATATATATCGCACCATTCCTGGAATAAAGCAGTAATTGTATTCCACCAACTTTTCAGGAGCGTAAAAAAACCGCGCCACATTTTTATTATTAGTCCTAGGAAATATCTTGTAAAAAGCAGTCATAGCCAACACTATCCTTCGTAAGCACAATATTATACATTTGATGATAATTAAATATAAACCGAGATTATCTTAAAAAATACTGTTACATATTTCTTCCTCAAAACATTAACCATATGTGCAGCATAAGTTCACATATTGCTTTGCTGCGATGTATTTAAGCCATATATCAACTGAAGTAATTTCACTTATCCATTTATTCACTGTTGAATCTTAGTGTAATCGAAAGTTGTAAGTAGGTGTTACGTACTTTTTCCACGAGCAATTCATGTGTGTCAAGCTAAACCTCTCGTGGAAGAAGTACGTAACCGGACTTGCACAGTTCTTCTCTATTAGAAACTGTGGTGAAATATGTGTTTAAGTTTATTTACAAAAAAAGAAAATCTATGAATTTTAGTGGATATTTTACGTAAGCATTATTACGACTTTATGAAATGGTAAAATTGAAAATTAAATAAATGTATATGTGCTTACTTCTTTATACCTACGGATATTTTTTTCATTTAGTTTGGCAAAACATCTTTTTTTTTGCGTTTATTCATTGGTTTGTGCCGACAGCTTTACGAATTTTAGTCAGCAGGTGTAAACCGTAATACTCTATTCAATGGTGCAATAAAAAAAAATTACGCAAGTGCACTTGCTGCTTTCTTCCAGGGGTGGTGCGATATCATGATAAATTCGCCTCAATAAAATAAGAATGCAATCTGTTGGAATATATAAAATCGACGGTATTCATATTACAATCTTTGGTGACGGAAAATAGACCGCTACCATATTACCTATATACATTAACATTCTGAACGTTATTAAATGTTATTTAATAAAGGTGTAGATATTAATTCCGTATTGGTGAACAAACCGAATTACGGGACCTTAGTAGTTGATAATTTAAAAATACGCATTAGTTAAATTAAATTTTATCGAGAAATGAATGAAGGTTGTTAACCGACCGCCATTATTACATCATAAACTCCAATTTCGAACTAATTGAAAAGGGAGAAGCGGAACCCAGACAGAATTACCGACACTATATCAAGTGTTAAACGGCACTTATCGACGCCGAAACGACGAGAGATCATTGATGATGAAAAATACACAATTTGAGGTAATAAATCAATGTCGTCACTTGCGCGCGCGCTACCGGCCTATCACACGGATGTTTTATTTTGTTATTTATTACCCACTCGAAGTGTAATTATTACGAGAAGAAACTTACAATTACACAGTAGTTACAAGCTCATCTACGAAATATGAAACTACCAACCTTACTGCATCATATTTGACTCGCATTCGCATCTAAGCTAGATTTAAATTCAGAACTAGCTTTAACCAACCTCTGGTCCGATTTTTTTATGAATCAACTAGGTATCAAACAAGAATGCCAGTCTGGTGGTAAACGGTCACGAGCTGCCAACCCTGTATTTTTGTCCTGTAATGGGTAAATAGTTGATTAGATAATGTCCTACATTTCTGCGATACTTTACTGCTGCTACCTGTGGACTAGAGCCTCTGGACACGAGTTATATGGCCTTTTGACGCGATTCAGAAACGCGCCGCTCTGATTATCGACGATCCCATGCTCACAAGCCACTAAGTCTGAGGAGAGTCTTTGCCTTACTGTGTGTTTTTTTTTTTTTTTTTTTTATACCACTTGGGTGGCAAACAAGCATGCGGTCCGCCTGATGGTAAGCGGTTACCGCCGCCTATGGACGCTTGCAACACCAGGGGTATCACTCGCGCGTTGCCGACCCTGCAGGAATCTTTTTACACCCTTCTTGAAGAACTCCATGCTGTACTCTCCAGGGAAAACCTCAACGGGGAGCTCATTCCACAGCCTGAGCGTTCGCGGAAGAAAACTTCTTTGGAAGCGCACAGTGCGAGACCTTTGTGGTTCCAAGGTATGGGGATGAATTCCCCGTCGATGACGAGAGGTGCGGTGGTAGAAGGTGGAAGTGGGCATCATATCGAACAATTCTGCAGAACACTCCCCGTTATACAAGCGGTAGAACACACACAGGGAGGCAAAGTCTCTCCTCAGACTTAGTGATTCCAAGCCGCTTGCGAGCATGGGATCGTCGACAATTCTAGCGGCGCGTTTCTGAACCGCGTCAAAAGGCCCAAGCTGGTATCCAGGGGCTCCAGCCCACAGGTGGCAGCAGTACTCCATATGTGGCCGAACTTGCGACTTATAAAGTTGCAGCCTTTGTTGCGGTGTGAAGTACTGCTTAGCTCTGTTGAGTACACCGAGCTTCCTCGACACCAGCTTAGCCTTGTCCTCTAAATGACCACGGAACTGAACGTCGCTAGAAATATCGACCCCAAGGATCCTAATGCTCTCCGAGATGTTCAGGGGAGTGTTCTGGAATTGTGGAGCCACAGCGAATGGAGTTTTTTTTGCGGTGAACGCGCAAACTTGTGTCTTAGTGGGGTTGAAGTGGACTAGGTTTAGTCGACCCCAATCGGAGACACTGCGAAGTGTACTCTCGATTTCAGACACAAGTCGTTCGCGACTTTCCTCCACAGTGGAACGAGGGAGATTAGCACGGCCCGTGTAGTAAGTGTCCCCAGTGCTGTCGTCTGCATAGCAATGAATGCCTTCAATAGAAAGCATGTCATTAATATGCAGAAGAAACAGAGTCGGGGACAACACAGAGCCTTGCGGGACGCCAGCATTAATTTCCATGCTTTCGGAGCAGCTACCGTCAACGACGGCTCTTATGCATCTGCTGGACAGAAAGCTGGCGACCCATTTGCATAATCCCTCTGGCAGTCCGTAGGATGGAAGCTTCGATAGAAGACCGCGATGCCAGACCCGATCGAACGCTTTCGCCACATCCAAGCTAACAGCTAATGCCTCACCTTGACTCTCAATGGCGAGTGACCAACGGTGCGTGAGATATACTAGAAGGTCACCCGTTGAGCGACTGTGGCGGAAGCCATACTGTTGGTCACTCAACAAACCGTGACCCTCTAGATATCGCAGGAGTTGCGTGTTAATCACTCGCTCCATAATTTTGGAGAGGAGGGAGGTGATGGCGATCGGCCTGTAATTCGATGGGTCTGATCTATCGCCCTTTTTGGGCACTGGGTGCACGTGGGCGGTCTTCCACGAAGTTGGGACTTTTTGGGTGGAGTAGGAAAGCGCGAATAGGCGCGTCAAAACAGGACACAGTTCAGGAGCACACTGCTTAAGCACCACTGCCGGAATACCGTCTGGCCCGCTCGACTTATGGACGTCCAGAGACAGCATCTCCCGCCGGACCTCCCGTTGGGTTATGCTTATCTCCGGCATAGAGTTCTCACACCGCAGGATAGTTGGCGGTGTGGCGCCTCCGTCATCCATAGTCGAGTTCGAGGCAAAGAGAGAGCCCAATAGATCCGCTTTCTCTTTGGCACTGTGGGCCAAGTTACCATCCGGCTTACGGAGTGGTGGTAGGGACGACTGGCAAAAGTTTCCCTCAGCAGCCTTGGCAAGGGACCAAAAAGCACGGCTGCCAGAAGGGTAGCTAGCGAGTCTCTTACCAATTCTGCTGACGAAATCGAATTTCGCCCTGGCAATCGCTCGCTTACAGTGCCTCGAGGCAGCATTAAGTTTCCGCTTTGCATCAGATATGTTGGGGTCCAGATTGGATCGAGCCGTGGTCCACGCCTCATACAAGGCTTGCTTGGATAATTTAGCTTCCTTGCAGGGCTTATTAAACCACGGCTGTTTCTTTACCCCTGTAGCTACTAGCGAGTTTGGGATGTAGCATTCCATTCCCGCCAGTATCGTCTCAGCGACGGCTGCTGCACAGGGGTCTGGATCTTCTGATGCAAAGCAGATCTGCCTCCACGGGTACGATGCGTAAAACTCACGCAATCCATCCCAGTCTGCTGCCTTGTAGTGCCACATGCGCCGCCGCCCCGGGGGTCGGGGCACTTCGGCCTTTGCGCACGGCACTTGCGTCCGGACCAGACAGTGGTCGGATGTGCCAAGCGGCGCACCCACCGAGATGGAATAGCTGTCCGGTCGCGTGGTCAGCAGAAGGTCCAGTAAAGAGCTTGTATGGCCCTCGATATCAGGTATTCTGGTTGGTTCGTGTACCAGCTGCGAGAAGCCATAAGCCAGGGCAAGCTCGTAAGCAGCCCTCCCCGCGCAGTCAGTGGACCGAGAGCCAAGCCACTCAACATGGTGAGCGTTAAAATCTCCTAAAACCACCAGCTCCGCGGAGGGGTACTGCTCAAGTACTTTGTCCGTTGTCGATTGCAGGTGCTCAAATAGGCGAACTGTGTCTGTGTCACCGCTATGGGACCTGTAAAGGCACGCGTAGATTCGGGTGTTGCCACCATAGTCTACGCGCACCCACAAAATTGACAGGTCTCTGTCTTCAAGGCCGTGGAGACGTCGACAGCAAATATCCTCCCGGAAGTACATACATACCCCGGCGCGGCGCACAAAATTGTGTTCCATCTTGTACCCGGGGTAGTTCAGGTACGATGTATCATCAGGGCAGGATATCTGCGTCTCCGTCAGAAATAGCAGAGTCGGCTGTGTCGTCTCAAGGTGTTGGTGGACTGCATTTAGATTAGAATGAAGTCCCCTGATGTTGCAAAAGTCCATTTTTAATATGGAAGGGGAGGCCGCTGGGAAACTTCTACTATTTTTAAATTTGGCCATTTTAGATTTCTAAGGGTGCTGAAAAGGAAGAAGAGGAATCGTTGTATCGGCATCAAAGAGGACAAAGCGCAGTCTCAATCCGCCGCAGTGATGTACAGGTAGTGCGGATTGCCGGAGCGGAAGTTGGAAGGGCCCCCGATCCCCCCCTGATGCAGCGGCCGGGTCCACTCCGGTCTCCTCCTCCGGCACGACCACTACACCAAGGACTTTACACACATGTGCGGGTCAGCCTCCCAGGGCGGAGATTAGGTGATCCCTGGGTTCGGGACCCCTACTATATGCGGGCGGCCAGCGGACAGCCGTTTCACCGGGTCTCCCTAACAACCGCACCGACATGCCGCGCCTGGTCACCACCACGGCGGAATTGCACCACTGGTCCTGTGCTGCCGACACACCGCTTCCTCTTGGAGCCTGGCGACCTTACTCACCACAGGAACACGACACACCCGAGGGTAATGCCATTTAGCTGCGATCTTCTGTAAGGTGGAGGTAATGGTACCAGTCGGGCTGCTCCGAATTCGAACGGGAATTAACCGTTGTGCCCTCCCTCCCTTAACTGTGTGTTCTGCCGTTTGTAAAATTGAGAGTGTTCTGAAGAATTGTTTGACATGATGCCCCCTTTACCTTCGCACCTTTCTCTCGCCATCGAATCATCGAATCTCGTCATCAAATTTAAGCGGGTGAAAGTTGGGGCAAGGCTCATATTTGTATAGACCATATTAAATAAAACACACGTTAACCATTGTAAGAGGAAACGGGATTCTGAAGTGCTTGACTTGAATAGGGCAGATATGAATTCTGTTATTTGTGAGCTCTGGAAGACTATCCAGCGTCTTTGCAATTTGTATTCGATATGAATGTACTAACCAATATGTATACACCGACCAATATATCTCGCCCAAGAATAGAACCTCAACCTTGCCCTGCAATTTGCAATTGCCCCGTTGTATTTCCGGTTACCTTGCATGGAACTAAATTGCTTTTGTAAGCAAACAACTGAGAATGCAGATTGTTCAATTATTGTTTAGTCCCAAGAAATTGCTCTGCATACGCATATAGAACGCACGTCCTCTATATGGGAAAAGTGTTTACTAGAAACAACGTTCCTTAATGCGTTGTGTTTTAACAAGTATTGTGACCATAATATTTCTATAAGTAAAATTCGCAATTTGAATTATTAATCCGGAATAAACAAATTAATTCGGGTTTTTTCTAATCACAATTAAGTAGTGCCATAGGATAGCCAATGTTAGTACGGCTTCTTTAGACAATCTTTTCTCCAGTTCCGCCTGCAATTGTTACATTGGCCTAGCGCTACCCTCTATGTCTACTCAATATCCGTATACCTATGTGGTGACTACTCAGCGTGGTGTTATGCTTGGATGCATCGACACGTTCGCTGGTTTTTATTCTTATCGGTAAGTTTCCATCCCTTATGCCCAAAAATATAATAATAATTATATATCCTCATGCCTTCCGACAAGGGTACCAGAAGGGGTAGGCAGAGATGTATAAGAAGTACCCGCACAGCCACTTTCCGCCAGTGATATATTTAGGCGCCAACGTTACAGATAACGAGCCCATCGCCGTAACTAAGGAAGTCTATAAATGCGCCTTTCAATTTTCTTCTCGAAAGTATGTTGGTTTCCTCCCGATATTTTCCTTCAGCATAAAGCTCGTGGTGTGATTAATCACTGTATTTAAGTTCAGAAAAACTTATTGGTACAGTCGGGATTCGAACATGCAATCTTTGTGTTGCAGGCAACTACTCGAACCGCTCGGCCACCCCGGCTTAAATATAATAATAATAGCCAATATCATCATCAGGCGTTATATCCATCCGTCGTTACATCTATCCATCTAAATGCCGCCGTAATGTAAAATAACAGCCGTCTAAATGCGTTCTCAAAGCTATATTCTCTGAATAAAACATGACCAAATAATTAAATTTCCTGTAAATTCCAATTCCTTGTGTAATCAATATCAAAGCTCTACATTAATTCTCATCTGTTTCCTCTCTGTAGTCTAGAAAAATATGTACCTATTATGATGCTTGCGGCATCAGAATTAGCATAAGTAAAGCTCGAAAGCATGCGGCACTGGCCATGTCGCCGTCATGGAAATTGATGGCGGGATTTGCAAATACTCGCTTGAGTTATCATCACTGCCCTCGTGGTTAATTATACCAACAATCGTACAATACAATAATTAATTAAAAGTACACAAGTTGGTCGAAACGTTTAAGTAGTCGCTTGCAAAGCATTGTAGGCTCTAGACCCGGTGGTCTGTGAATGTGTTTTTCTAAACTATTGTGTGGCCAAGATACTTGAAGTTTAAAAAAATATGTAAATGATGGCGAATCTATCGCCGTTACTCAAGCACAACTATACATACGCCATTGAATTGCTTCTCAGACGTATGCAGGTTTCCTCTCGATGTTTTCCTTCACCGAAAAGCTCGTGGTGTGACTTATCACTGTACTCAAGTTCTGAAAAACTCATTGGTACAGTCGGCATTCGAACTTGCGATCTTTGTGTCGCAGGCAACTACTCGAACCACTCGGCCACCACGGTTTTTTTTTTAAGTTTAAAAAAAAGTAAATATCCCTAAACAAAGCTTATTACAGTCACCTGTTTAGATACTTCCAGCTTATGCACTCCAATCCTTATGTCACGTTATTAGTACGGAAAGCGGTCAATCAGAAATTAGCATATTCAGCAATATATTGAAAGATATTTTTTGAATATATTGTATGTAACACTATCTATAGTGTTTTATCACATAAACCGTTACTGTGACGGAAAACCTCGTTAGGAAACCTGCAAGTAGTAAATAATTACAAATAAAAATGAAGTCGTACCTGAGTCCCCTATCCAACGTTATAGATTCCCCTGAATATATCCTGGAAAGAACGGTGTGTTAAGGCCTTCCTGCCTTACGATTATGTTAACTTACCCTATATATCTATTGAAAATGTCTTCCTTCTGTAAAGATTAATAACTTCCGAGAAATGTCCCTACCCACCCAAAATGTTACAGGTTCAACGTTAACAATTAACATTTTAACAAAGAAATTGTTATAATGCTTCTTTATCATCATTATTAATTATTAAGCTGGCTAGCTAATTACCCTTTTTTACCGCGGCTAACTTTATTTTCAAGATAAGTACTTTAATATTTAATCGGATTGTAGAAAGGAATCGGAAATTCGGAAAGAGGACTTACTTATTTGCTGGTTGTTAATACGCAAATTTAATACTTTTCATTTGCCATTTATCATATCGCTTCTTATATTTACGTGCTATTCATACCTTTCAAATTGATTCGTTTCAACGTAATTATATTTTTAGCCTCATTGTATCGGCTTGTATTATTAAAAGCATTTCTTTATACCTTTCTGATAAAGTCTGTTGGAAGCAGTCATAGATATTTTCGATCAGAAAACTATTACGTGTTACGTGGGTTGCTCACCTCACCATATAATGGAATACCATAAAATTTACAAAATATTTTGTAAATTTTCTTTTCATTCCTTATTTCAATTTACTTCAATACTTTATTTAAAGGTTCTTATTTTCACTATAAAATTATTAATACAATACAATGAATCAAGTATTTACTTGTAAGATGTACCTAGCTACCCAAATATGTTCATGATTTCTCATAGTTGCACCCTCTAATTAAGTCTATCTTCTCTATTCTATCGTCTCTATCAATACAATAAACATGAACAACAGCTTCACTGTATCCAGCGGTCTGTTATTTCAATAGTGCTTTGTTTTAAGGTTCATATTCTAATTCCTTAACATACCGCGTAGGAGGCACACACATCTTAATAATATAGCCTTAAATGTACATGCGGCTGGCTGTGGACGAAAAGCTAAACAACAACGAAGTATCGGTGGTTAATCGGGCGGTGACGCTAACGTGCGCACGCGCTGCCTTATAAGTCAATCTTCCTATTCGCCCCCGCACTCGCACTCTTTTCAACTGACGGAACCTCTCAAAACTACTATGATAATGATAGTTTTACATACAAATAATTTGACCAGGACACCCACGTGCACGTGCCAGTATCGAGGGATTGCAATTTGTGTGGTGCTTCAGTTGTTAATCACTTAAGTACACACAAACCTTATGTCTCTAGTTAGATAGGCCCACCACGTACGTCATAGGTACGGCGCGACAATGTTACTGAAAATTTGAAATTGTATCGTGTCGAACATTTTACCAATATGTATTAATAACGACTCGTATTATCACAGAATGTTATGAAATGCAGACGTCATTGTGTTAGGGCCAGTGCGCTGTCAAACGTAGGTACCTATATACAATTTATTCGTGTGCGTCACCACATATTTGTAATGTCTCTGACAGTTGCCCAAGTCGTACCTTTTTGCAAGCTTATATACCTACTAACAGTTACGCCCTGCTTGGCTAGGCTAAAAAAGCTTCCTTCCCCGTATTCGAACGCGTCGAATGGGGAGTTCATCATCATCATCATACCATCCCTAACGGCGTAGGCAGAGATAATAGAGCTTTTTTGCTTCGTCCACATTCATCAGGCTCGTCGGTTTCGAGTGCTCTTTAGGTTTTCGTCCTTGAGTGTCCGCTCGATTTGTTCTAGGTATTTGGAACGAGATCTTCCTCTACCTTTTCTTGCACACATTTTCGCTTTGTATATATGTTTCGTCAATCTTTCTATTCTTATGATTTATGGCATAAATTACTGCTCAATATCAATCAAATCAAATCAAAATATTTTTATTTCATATAGGCCCAGGTAGGCACTTATAAAATGTCGAAAAAGAAGCACGGTTCGGGTTGGTCGCTTCCAAGAGGAAGAACCGGCAAGAAACTCCATGGTTACTCTTTTCAAATCATTAGGCATATACAATAACAATATACCCAATTTCATTGATATTCGACATTCCACATTCCCGGATTCTTTCCAACTGGCGATAAACATTTATTTATTATGAGCACATTAAGTACACATAAAGTACTTATTGTAGATACAGGCTAGCAACGGGCCAGCATGCATAATGGATGGAGGGACTAAGAACTTTCAGTCTAGTCTGTCACAGGATAGTCAGAGAGAAGAGAGATATTCTCTCTGACTACCCCGTGGTCCGAGTCTAATCGGCGTGATGATGTATGTGTAGCAGCTCTGCCAATAGGATTTGATCTACTATTCGTTTTTTAAAGTAACCGGAATCCACAAAGCTTAACGGAATGAGAATTCTTCTATTTCAATAAAAAAATATCCTTTAACAATGTGATATTTCACGTCAAAAGTACGGAATCAGATTCTATGTATACCCACTCACAGTTTCATTACATATAATTTTTATCGTTACGAATTAGAGTAATATAAATATTGATATATCAAACATAGCCTACAACGACAATCACATAATTTGGTTCGTGGGTGCCGGAAATGTGTAGGCTTGTTATCCGTAACATTTCCACCAATTCCAATGCAGGCCTTTGCCTTTCCCTTTAATCTATCCGACTTTTCAACTGAACTCTTCATTTTTCTTTAAGTTTATTAACTTTTGGCCTTTCACAAATAAATTTAGGACTGCCTTTAATACCTGCCACCTAAGTTCAATGCTATGTCTTGGCAACCCATCATACGTTCGCATCGACGGTCTTTGTTACAGTCTACACCAGTTTAACTAACCTAATATTTATTTGATCGTTGTTAGCCTTAAGTATCGCTTTGTTATCAATCTGGTTCGCTGTGTAATTTTAACTTTTGACTGTACACCACTTCAACAAGTTTTCATTCTTTAATCTCTCGGGCACAACCTAGTAATTTGCTTATGTTTGAATGTAATGGTTAAATATTTTTTTGTATCAAATTTGAACATCGAGTTAACTACCCACAAGAAATCCTGTCATCTATTAATAAATTTATTAAATAATACATTTTGTTAAGTTGAGTAGGTACTCAGTACTCACTACTTAAATAGTCATGATGAAAAATTTGGTCTGAGAATTGTTTCTGTTCATTTTGATCCCGTGTATGATATCCAGTAATAAAAAAAACATGGCTAAGATCAGTAACGCATTACGGTTCGTTTCATTATATATGAGTTAAGTAAACATTAACTGCATATATTAAATCATGATCTGTGTTCATGTCATTGTCAGGTCGAAGGTTGCCTGCCCACATAAATGAGCCTACGCTTTGCACTTTGACGTTTAACGCGTGGGGCGTAAGGAGCGGTGGTTGCTATAGCAACGCAAATCCTCAATGACCTTTCCCTCTCTTTTCCTTATTTCGGAGAATCCTATAACTCCGTACCGAGCAAAGAGTAGCTTTTTGTCAGGGACTGAGGCAATAATCAATAGAAACCTTCATTTGCTACCTTCAAATAAAGAAACACTGCCCAATCAATAGAATAGTAGTAGGCAAATCACACATAACGCACAACCGACGTTTGCAATAGAAACTTTTAGGCCGATAAAAATAATATATGTCCAGGTTATATATATAAATATATTGTGGAATTAGTAACAATTATAAAGATAATTATAAAGATAATAGAAAGGCCGAAGGAAAGGTATATATACTGCACCTACAAAAATGGATTGCAGAGTCACTCTCCAGATCTCATTACGTAGCAACATCTATGACCAGGTATATATTTTTAGCCGAAGCCAATGATTTATCCATCCAACGTACGTAACGTGCGAACTATTCGGACCATACCGCTAACGTCACAGGCACGCGCGTGCCATCAGCTAATTGTAGCATTACTAAAATGGACTTCGGCAGCCGGCTGTGGCGTCATTGCGCGCTCCAGCGGCACCTGGCCATGCAGTGCCAATGTGGACCATGATTCAACGCATAGGGAAAGTGACCAGTAGCCGGTGGCAGACTCGCGACTTCATCGCGTCATCAGCACGCTCGGGCGCGACGAGCCTCCGCGCCCACGCGGCCGGCCGCCCGCGCTCGCAAGCTGCCCGCGCACCGCCATCACTACACTTGTGCGCCCCGCGCTTTTCGTGCGCCTCCCTTCGTCGTCGCGACGCCGCGCCATTTTCTTGCGCACGTGGGCGACGCCAGCCGATCGAGGGCGCCTAGCTAGAGCTCCATTAACGCGGCCGTCGTGAATGAACGCCGACCTCGAGCGGGTGGCTCGCGTCCACTGATAGGGCGCGCGGCGGGCGACGACCGCGGCGCTCACGGGGGCGGCGTGCTGCACGCCCTCGCGCCGCTCCGACCGTGCCTCAGTCGAGGATGTGGCGTTCTCGGCGCGACGACACTCTGCGCGTGCGAAATCTGTGTTCATTTATCAGTAGATACCCGTGACCCTTCAGTGTGATTGTTGTGCCGCGATTTTGTATTTTCCTATTCGTAATGTTCTGTGATGGTGTCAATTTTTATAGAACATAAGCAAGTTAGATATTACAGGATTAGTGGTAAAGTGTAGTTAGTGGATGTGCGTACGCACCGGTGTGGCGGTTCAAGGGTGCAGTGGATACGCTGAGCGCGTGCAGCTCATAGCGGTGTGGTGTGCGAAAGGCGGGGATGCGCTCGTGCGATGCTCTCGGTGATCGCGATGCGTCGGCCGGAGGACGAGGAGCTGGGCGGGCGCGGCGACGAAGCAGAGTTCGTGGACATATCACACATGCAGCTGCTTGTAGAGGCGGGCCCGAGTGGCCTGCATTACGGCGGGCCGGCGCCACCGCTGGCGCAGCCGCAACCCTACCTTCACGCACCACATACTGTCACCACCGCCACCGCCACAGCCACCACCGCTTCCGTAGACGACTTCTTCGCCCTCTACCTCACACCCACCACGCATGGTGAGCATCTACTAGGTAACTATGATCAATTTACTGAGAACCGGTTACTTTTAGGTTATGTTAATTTGGTGCGGCTGAACTCGTTTTTCGAGTTCAGCTCTATAGTTATACCATAACAATAGACGTAGTGGATTATAGAATATCTGTAGACACAAAAAGAATACAATTACATCCTTTATATTATTTTTAGTTTTCGCAATACTAACTTGCATGTTTACATACTAAACAAGTGGTTCCCAGTAACTTACTGAACACGCGCCGTCAATTGATCCGCAGTAATAAAAGGTTTATAAATAGGTTTTGTCACTTATACATCATTTTCACATGATTATGAAATACTAGCAGTGCCCCGCGGGTTCACCCGCTTACAATTTTATTTTATTGATCGTTCTTAAAAAAAAACAAAAAATCCCTTCTTTTGATATAATATAATCTATGTTACTCGATAAAGATATAGCTTTCTAATAGTGAAAGATTTTTTTTAAATGGGTCAAGTTGTTTTTGAGTTAACAAACAAACAATCAAAAAGTCTAATTTTTCCTCTTTTTTATATTAGTTCAGACCTAATAAACAGTCCAGTCCATCCAGTCAGCATTCATATTTTATCAATGCATGTATAGATTTCATAGCAAAAGGTTCATAGCATCCTAGTAACTGAGTGTGTCATATAACTGATCTCTTTTTTTATACTAGAAAAGTGGAAAACCTTGTTACGCCTCGTCTAATATTAAGCGGTCATAATAGCCTATGCACCTTTGCAATGCCAGGGATAGGTGTAGATACTCGCTGCCATATCTACATTCTGCCAGTACGACCCTACCGTTGTGGAGCTCTGTGAACCTTACCGCAGGCAAAATGCTACATATAGACATACATATAATCACGCCGAGTCCCTAACGGGGTAGGAAGAGGGAATAGAGCGCCAGTTCTCTCTAGACTTACATAATATGTAATAATATATATCTTCACGTTTTCCCACAACGGTCACCGAATTAAAGGTAAGCAGGGGTGTGTAGGTAGTACCCACACAACCACATTTCGCCGGAGATATATAATAGTTGCCAACGTGACAGATACGAAGATGTATCTGTTATGTACGTGACAGATACAGAGATGTATTGTTACTCAAGCAAGCCTATACATACTTCGACATTTTTGATTATTTTTCAAACGTTTCGTCTCGATGATTTTTTAATAATTTATTATATAATATACGGCAACGTAATTAATTTCTCGCAGAAATATTAAACTTATTATAGCAAGACACTAATACAAAAGTTACAATAAGTTGTTCGCTAAAATAGCCAAGATTTTATAGCGGTAATACAATAAATACAAAACCATATTAAATCACGGAACTAATGCAATTAAGTATCCGCTTTACAAGCAAACGTCAGGTGCTTGCTCACTCCGCTGAACCACGCAAGCAAGCACTAGCTACATCAACGTCATTAGAAAGTAATTTTGACAACCAGTGTAAAATAAAAGGATCTTTAATACTCACGTTTATTTTATTTTTTAATACTCACGTATTCTTGTGTTCTCCAAGACAATACGTGTGGGTGAAAAAGATCTTTTAGGGCCCTGGTGGCTGAGTGGTTTGAGTAGTCGCCGGTAACACAAATATTGCAATTTCGAATTCCGACTTTCTCAATGAGATTTTTTGATCGTGATTACAGTAACTAGTCACACCACGAGCTTTAGAAAAACATCGAGAGGAAAGCTGTTTACGTTTCAGAACAGACTCAAAGACACACCACTATACAGTAGTGCTTGAGAAATGGCTATCGACTCGCAATCTGTCACGTTGGCACCTAAAATATATCTCTGGCGTAAAGTGTCCACTTTGGTGGACACCAGGTGGTTACTACATACTTCTGCCTACCACTTCGGGGATCCTAGTGGGCAGGCGTGAATATATACTAGCATATTATTAAACTATGTCTCCAGGCGCTGTCTGAATAGTAGTCAACAACTATTTTTCAAAGCATGTATATGTAGATACATATTAGGGTCGGAAGCTCTTTTATGAAAGTTTCTTCTTTTGTCTACTTTTGTTACTTATGTGCAATCATGCATAGTTAGCGGTAACCGCTTTCCATCACTTTTTTTTGTTTGCTTGTTTAAGAAAAATACATTATCCATAAAAAAAGCCGTGGTGGCCGTGTGGTTCGAGCAGTTGCCTGCGACACAAAGATCGCAAGTTCGAATCCCGACTGTACCAATGAGTTTTTCTGAACTTAAGTACAGTGATTAGTCACACCACGAGCTTTACGGTGAAGGAAAACATCGAGAGGAAACCTGCATACGTCTGAGAAGAAATTCAAAGGCGTATGTATAGTCGTGCCTGAGTAACGGCGATGGACTCGCCATCTGTCACGTTGGCACCTAATATACCTCTGGCGGAAAGTGGGTGTGGGGGTATTACCTATACACCTCTGCCTACCCCTTCGGGGAAGTGGGTACCCTGTGGGAAGGCGTGAGGATATATATATATATAATAATTACGTATCTATTAATTAAGATTTTTTTTCTTGATTCCACCCTAGTCAAACCGGAACGGGTCGCTACTGATAAACAAGATAATAACAAATGTTACAGCAACAAATTTTAGCACCACCGAGTGTTCTGGCGCATTCCACGTTCATGCAAGCATAGCTATTTGGTAAGCGTCAGCTCCGCGAGCTCGTTTGTTATAAATTCGGATCAGCGTTCCGGTATATACAGCTATCTGGACCGGACGGAGCTAATCGGCTGCGTCTGCGCAACCCGCGCTATCATGTTCACCCGACTAACCATAAACACTGCCCTACCATTACCACTTGTGACATCTTTATTAATCGATACATTAATAAATACTACAAGATATCGTTTTCAACTTATAATGCCGATGCTGGCTGTATCCTTGCAATGTGTAATTTGAAGATTGATATCATATTTCACAACGAATATTGTATCGCCCATTATAGGCAGAGTTCAAAGCACGTAAGATAACCTATAGTTAAATTGCAAACTTTAATGATTTTTTATTTAATTTTTATTGTATCTATCCTGAAAAACATTTCAGAATTCCTACGTCAGACTTCATGGTAATGTCATCAGGAAAATTATGACAATTAAGTATTTATAATCAGCCAGCAATCTGAAGGACAGGTTATAAAATGAAAAATATAATTTTACTTCAGGCTTCAATCACAAGCGAAGGTTGACTTCACTTTAAAACATTTTTAATACATGTTCTACTAGGCTCAATAGTTCTGGCGACCCCACGAGGTGTTGATTTTACATATGGCAACAAATATTTTAACATATCTTAAAAAAAATGTCGAGCCTGTCGGATTTGTCTTACCTATTAGTCCTTTGATTGATCAGATTGAAACACGTGATTGAAATTCGTGCTTGTCTTCATTAAAGCAAACAGACAATAAAGATTATTGAGCTCTTCATTAAATATTTTATAATTGGTGTTATAAAAGAAAAATTGCCCGCACACAGTGTATATGTCGTATGTTTTTTTATATAGCAATACTCAGCTGATGGATACTTGCAATATAATTTCGCAGCTGCATATTTTTACAGTACCTTATTGACATGTCCTGTTTTCGGTACATTATCCGGGCAGACCTGAAAATTTACTTTCTACGAATCACCACGCCGAGTCCTTTTGAGATAGGAAGAGAGCGTCAACTCTCCGAAGACTTACAGTCATCTTTCACTTTATCCACATTCATCACAGTAGTAATCTCTTCTTGTTCCAATCCTTGATCCTTCAAATAAATATTGCAATAACTATATATAGTTATAATAACATAATAAATATATATAGGTATAATATTAGTACAAAAATAGTATTCTATTTTATTTTCTGTAAAATGCAATAATCGTTCAAATACTAACTCCCACGTAAATGTAATCCAGGCGACGTGAGACGAACTAGACTTTTCGTCTCTATCTCGACCAATTGTATTTAAAAACTTGTATTTAAAAACTTATATTCCACGAAACCTACAATATGGGCGTAGCTAACTAGCCACACCTCTTGAGGTTCTTAGAAAACTGCCATCAAAGAATTGCGATTCAGACTTTAAGACGGGAAAAAAACTATAAAGACTGGAAAATTGTTAAGAAGAGCCGTGGTTGCTAAGTGGTAGCTATACTTAAGTAGTTGAGAGAGCAGGCTTAAGCTCCGGTGGTGTGGCTTAAGCACAAAGCTTTGAAATTAAGTAGAGAGAAAAGGAATCCTTTGCCCACCGCGAGCTTTAAAATGAAGTAACATATCGTGATAATCATCACAGACATATCTAGCCTACATACATCTCTGATTATTTTCTAGTCGTATGAGAAAGAGACAGAAATGCTATTGGATACAGTAAACGATATCGTGAATACAAACACCTCACAGCTTCCACAGCGTTCATCCATAACAGGACTGTTCATCAGTAGATTTTTTGATTGACTTTAAAACATAATTACCAACATATGTCTCGATACGATAACATATGTATAATATATTATGGAACGTCTGAAACGTAAAACTTACTGTTCTGTAAATAAATTGCAGCCGATATTTCCACTATAATTATATGAAAAATTTAATGAAATATAATGTATATATTGCCTGCCAATTTTATCTCGAATTATATATAATCGAGTAATCTTGAATTAAATCTAAATCATCTATTTATATATTAATCTAGGTATAGTTTTCCTCTGAAAAGCACTTTAAAAATATATTTAGAATTCTCAAAAGACTAAGGTGGCGGGACCGATGAAACTCCGCCTCTTATTGGGTTTTGCTTCAACGAATAGACGACTAAGAGAAGCCAATTAGTTGCGTTATTTTTATATATATGTGGGTAAAATAATGGTTAGGTATTGAATACATGACATAGATATTACCACAGGTGCGTGCTATTTTCGAGACAATATCAAAGAACCAAGCGAAAACAACTCATTTTGGGTGTTGAATGAAATCTTACCACCAACATTCAAACTCATACATTGAAATATTGTTAAGAGTTATTTAAAAAAACTTTATTTTTAAATAACTCTTAACTAGACACAGAAAGAACTAGAAGTTGCAGAAAAATAAAAATAACCTGGGGCTTATCACACCATGAGCTTGAAGAAAACTTGTATTCTGTGTAAGTATCTAAAGTATGCTCTAAGGTACAGTGACAGGCCCACCATCTGTACCTTTGGCATCTGATAGAAGGAAGTCTCTAAATCTATTAATTTTTATGTACTTTTTACATACAAATTAATATTATGAAAAACATTATACTTCGATCAATCAAAGCTCAAAAGTTTAGGATACCTATTTTTACATGTTATCTAAATATGTCTCCTGCGAAATGTGGGTATTACAATATATTCTGGCAACCTATTGTAGGTAGGCGTCACAATAAGAAACATTATTATTATCATCAATGGTGTGTATTACCAAAAAGATAATTATTTCCTAGAATTGTGCGCTCGTTCATAAGAGGTTCATTTTCCATAATGTGATATTTGATAGTACAGTAATATTCGGGGACCCTTGTGTGAGTGAGGCGTGAGGATATATTATAATAGGCTTTAATCAGAGGAAGTTAAACTAATAACAAATATATTTCTTTAGTATTTGGAAAACCTATAGGTATTTCCTGAAAATAGATTTGCGTAAGGACGGGTAATTTGCTTTTGATATTTATAAGAAGTGTTGTGTCTTTCATAGCCTCTCTCAAGCTCCAGAATCTATTCCAGCCATTTGTAACTCTTCTCTACATTACCTCGCGCATAGATTATTTTGGAATTATGAGCTATCACAGATAGATCTATTCTTCAGAGTTCATTTAGATTCTTCCTAACATTATTGCGGTTTTGTTTCATTTTGTCATCACTCTAGACTTATCTGGGTTAAGTTTTAACCCTACTTTCTCGCTCTCTATTGCAAGGTCTTCTAACATAATATTTATGGCATTACACTATATCACTATGACTTAAATGAGTCAGTGATGTGTGACCCGAAAATTTCGTTTCATTTTGGTGCTGAATACCTATGTGTGTACCTATATTAAATATTTTATAGCCACATTGTTTTGAGATTAGGTAGATAAGTGATAAGGAATGCTTGGTCCCAAATGTGGCAACACCTAATTGTGGCGGCACCTAACATCTTATCTTAAGATCAAGATCTGACATAACAGGAGCTTCTGTTGAACCATGACGATTAAAGTTTAAAAAATGCACATCCCACGCTTTAGGCGTCACATTGGAAGCGTCGGCCCGTCAGAGGTGCCCACATAGGCCATTACACCTCTGTGTATGTTCCCAGATGGCCGATAGCTGCGCGTTCTCTTTGAGCGGCCCGCGCGCTGCCACCGGGGGCAAGCACGTGCCTTTGTGTCAACCCGCGCCGTCTCACGTCACCATACATAAATTGACAATCTAGTCTTTACTAGACGAATATAAGCTCCTAACCGCGCCTTTAAACAATCTACTTTAAATCAGCCGCAATAGATCATCTAGATAGAAATTAGATAGATGCATATTATCAGAACATTGAGATCACAAACACGGACTACGTCCAAATTTTTGTAATATTCATCCCTGTTTCCCACTTATTTGTATTCACACATTTTCATTTTAAACTATCTTGCAGTACTTACGTATTAGTAAAAAAATCTCTGCGTACCATACCTATTTAAACTCTAACCGGGTATTTTTTCTTTACCAAATTCAACAAAACTCGAAGTCCTCTTACTATGAGGCGACGACAACGTGGATATTTTCCCTAGGAAGAAGTATAATAGTGCATGCTTGTGTCCTGTGAGGCGCACCTGAAGCCAATGGTGTAGAACAATTGCTATCATTAGAAACAATCTCTGTCCGCTGAGCCCACACGATACATATTCAAGCAGTCCCAACTACAATACGAGTTTATTTCAAACTCAATAAATTATCGCTAATGCCCAATTTGCGTTAAGCGGTTAACAATGCCTGTTCCCGCAATTACTTAAACTCATGTAACTGCGTAGTTGCGTACGATACGATCAGTTTTAGCCCGTCCAACGTCATTGTCTCATTCTATACATGCTCTGCAATTACACTGTATCGATTACAGCTGACTCAGGCGACTTCGATTCGAACGACTGACTACGACTATAAAACATTGTTTTTAGTAGTCGTAATTAGTGTTTCGATAAAACGAGTCCAGCCTTCTACGTGAATAATCTTGATTCTCGATCTTCAACTCGTGCAGACATGGACGTGATGAGGTATAATTGCATGTAAAATCTCCACTCAACATGTGACTCATACAAGAGATCTGTCAATTCAGATCACGCGTACCAAACAGCTTCTGGAAATCACAAACTGATAACATATTCACATCGTTTTGCTATCTGTTTCATCACTGGCAGGAAGTTGACAATGGCAAAATATTATATTACTGGCCCGATAAGAAAAGAGTTTTTTTTTTATGTAGCTAAATAGCTATTGAGGTAAAACCAACAGTTTAGCCTGTTCTTCCGTATTACACACCACAAAATTTTACACAGTTCTAGTTTTCCATTAATCTGCGACGACTAACGGCGTATAGAAAAAAATTGTTGTACTGAAGCTCGCAATGAAGGGAGAGTATTCTGCTAACAGAAAAAAAACCTATTATCGCAATTAGGATTTAAAGAAGCAAGGCTAAGACCATGTTCTTTACTTATGATTCATATTTTTCTAATTTGTTACTTACTATAATATATATATTATAACAATAATTTACAAATTTTAACCATATGATCAGTTGCAAAACCAGCGGGCCAACGTGCCAAGAAAAATAGTTACATTGCCATGACGCGTAGTATAGCTGATTCTCTGATTGAGATACGTAATTAATAATTTACTAATTAACAATTTTATTTAATTAATTATTAATAATTTTGTAAGCAGTATAAGCGAATTAATAGATTGCAATCAAGTATTGTATTTTAAGAATATGCTTTTAGCATCCTATATCTATCACCTATCACTGTTTGAAACTTTTCTATTCAATTTAAATTCATATGGTTCAAGGAGTTTATCTATTGTATCTATGGTATTATATTGTTTTTTTTCGTAATTTGTTAATTTAAGGAAAATATAAATAAATATAGTTATAATATATATATCTCGGTTTATTGGAAACTAATTCATGGAAATACATATGCTTGATAAAAATATCACTGTCATGTTATATAATTTAAGGTCAATGAAGACGATTACGTAACATTATCAAATTAAAAGGTCCTTATATTAGTTTTCTTCTATTTATAAATGCCCTTTACCGAATATGCGAATGTCGCTACCTAGATCTTCGCTTGTAATTCTGAGTGACAGCGACACTGAAACAATATTTAACGTTATTCAGTTACTGAAGATACTGTTAAGAACATAAGAAAAAAGAAAAAATACATTAATAGATGACAACGTCGCATTCACTTTTTGAGGTGGATTCTTATATCTTCAATTTTGACAGGGAGTGTATTGATCGCAGTCTTACAATTTAAAACAAAAGCATAGAGAGGTAAATAATTATATCAGAGAATATATAATCTGAAGTCATAGAATCTGGGACAAAGTCAAGTAAGTTAGTAAGGAGTATCTAGGATGCGGAATGTGTCACAGGAGCGGTATGGCTCAGTACGTGTGGATATGATCTCTCTAAATCTAAATTCCTGTGTGCGCGAGACTAGCGTCCCAACGACGTGACGAACCACAAGTGCTCGTCCTTCTCCTAAAGATATAATATAATAAAGTGTACAAAAATAACTTGTCATATTGCTATTGCAGTTGGAACTAAAAGTTCGGATGTATAATTTCACATCAGTAAATCATATTTTATTAACCTACTCTTGCGTAGAGACCATTAAAATGGATGTTATCTAAAATTCAGTTTTACTCTGGCGTTGATTCCTTTTTTTTAATTTACGACAAGACGACAATTTAATAGTATCAGTGTTTTAGTTCTGGATGGCCGCCAATCTTTCACTAGTGTTATGTTTTGTGCAATCGCCCTATTTTTCTGAACTAAATAAAACGACTCTTGCACGCGACACGCTCTCCGCTCCGTCAAAGCTGTTATACATTCATAATACTCCAACATTTTGCGGCTTTCGGCTTACTACGAAATTCATACTCATGGAACATAAATATAAACACTAAAATGTATTTATCTATCGGCAGTTAAACTCCAAATACATTGCTTATGCCTTGAACAAACATTTCTGTATTATGAAGAACACTTCTAAAATAAATGATTCATTACACTATTCATTAGAAAAACCACTGAGATTTAATTAATGCGCTCATATAATTGTCATTGATGGTCGCGCGCCCTTGAAGTTGACTCATTTCACTGAGGAGCACTCATGCAATAAGCAACGTACTAGAAAAAAAGCGGATACATTAATTGATGGACAGGAGCAAGACCCTGACCGGCCGCTGGTCAAATTAACCATTAAACTTGAGACAATGTCAGAATTTGAAAAGATCGCCTTGGACATGTTGCCGATGGCTTATTTAAAGCCTTAACCTTGTCAAACATGGAGCATTGTTCATCATGAGTATATTTGCTACGGAGACGACATGACATCAGTCTGACAACTCATTATGAATCCAGCAAATGTTTTTGCAGACTTCCGGCCATTGCATAACGACACGACGCCGTGCCGGCAGAAGTCACTAAGGCCCGCCAATCGTAGCTATTTGTTTTTAATAACAAACCAGATATAATATTGTGTTGTGTTCCTACGTGGTGAATAAGGTTTCCAGTAATGAGCTCCTTGGGGAGGGGGGAGGATTGTTACATTGTGCTGGAAGCAGAGGGATTAAACCTTATGCTGCCAACACACTATAACTCTCCGAACACAGAGTGGCAACGCGCAAGTGATACTTCGGTATCTTGAGCGTAAATAGGCCACGGTAACCGTTTCCCATCAGGTGGGCCGTATGCTTGCTTGCCACTCTTGTAGTATAAAAAAAAAAAAAAAAAATATTTCTCATGATTAACTTCTATTTGCATAAGGTAGTATTGTTTCCTTCAGTACAAAGTTTACAAATATTTATGCCAGTTATTAAAATCTTTAAGCAGAAGAGGACACACAGCAACGAAGCAAGAGAAGAAACAGAAACGATGGATTATACATTTCTGAAAAAATAACTATGTTAAGATAGTCAAGGGTCAAGTAACGTGTATGTGTAATTGTGCGTGGAGGGGAAAGGCATGGTAGAACGGCGAAGAACAACTGGTGTCCTAAATAAGTGATTATTTACGGGCTGCAGTGCCGGTAATTGCGGTCGGGACCTCGGGCATGGCCCGTTTATCTAATTAGCGACCCGGACTACTCACTGCCAACGTCTGGAAGCCAAGCTAACTCTGTCTCGCACTGCTACACTTTCTGAATAGAAATACGCTTATATGATATTTATCCACGACTTCCCCTCAATTGGTAGGTAAATTACACATCTATATACTTCACGTCTTACCACGTTGGTCCTCGAAAGCTTTGCTTTCAGTGGTGCAGAGGTTTGGTTTTGATAAAGCCAAACCTGAGCGACGGCGTCTACTATGTCTTGGAATTTCTTATTAGAGCTTGTGACATGACATACACGCAGTAATTTTTATAACATGAGTATTTTAATTCGCTTAAGAATAAAGTTAAAGCACGGGCTACTTCCTGACAATTCAATAATTACCAACCACCCCAGTGGCATCTCGTAACATGAAGCTACTACCAGGTAAACTGTAGCAAAGAACAACATAATCGTCTGGCATTATCAATTCGTTACATAAACGACGAGCAACAGCTGCAGCCGATCACGATTCCAAAAGCTACGGGAAGGTCAAGAACGGTCATTCAATTAACGGCCTGTGCTCCAATTTAATTACTTAGCTCGTTTGACTACCGCTAATTTACATTTTGACATGTAAATCATTGCATGTTACTTGTTCATAGACGGGAGATTTATCAGACAGAATGTGGGTTAGAATTTAAAGGGTGTAACAATTTCTACAATTATAGAGAAATTAGCTTGATAACTAGACGTGAAATTCGCAAATAACTAGGATACCTACCATTAGGGTACGTACTAGAGTGTTTCTTCTCCGGAGATATATTTCGGTGCAAACGTTACAAGGTGAGGTTGTCAATACAAAAGTCAGTATTCATTGCCTTATGTGATGTCGTGATTTCTTCTCAGAAGTGCATATGATTTCTCAGTCCTTTTCCCTCTGCGATGAGATCGTGAAGTAAAAAATAGAATAGATCCAAAGCTTTGGATCCGCAATCTTACTACACACCATACATACCCCTCAGTCTAATAATATGAAATGTAAACGCAATAGGTATGTTGTCTGACTATAAGCAGCAATAGCTTTATCATATTGACTCGACAATACTCGCTAAAACTCGCTAAAAGCTTAATATTTTTCTACGTGTATCTGGTTTCTGTACCTAAATAGATAAACAAGCACTCGTGTTGATAAGTAGGTATATGAGCAGTGTTGTTAAAAGACAATTCGAACACAAACAACGACAAGGCAACAATTTGCAACTATCCTTACGTGTGGGCGGGATAGCCCAAATAAATAAGTATGTAACCAATAGTTGGCGCATTTGGTCAAAAGCACCGTTATGGCAACAAAAAATTGGATGGAAGTGAGTCAAACTCATCGGCGGATGCCAGCGGCAATTAGTTAAAGTGTTGGCGGGAGACAATGCCTCTAACCCGAGCCGAACACAAACCTGCAGACCTCGCCTCGACTCCTACGCCGCAGCTCCTTTTACTGAATGAGACCTTGTCTATTTATTCCTCACTTGATCACTTCCAACTAAGTCAAGGTCGCTTTTCCTAGGACGCTAGCAACACAAGAGTAATACCTCATCGCCCCCAGCTTATCCTAAGCTTTGTTAAAGTGGACATGAAATTGTCAGGACTCTATCTGTGTTATATGCCTGAAGAGGTAATTAAACGAGGATTGACGGGAATGCGGAATGTTGGTGGCAGCGTGACGAGACCCGTGCTGCTGATCACAGTGATGGTGCTAGGGGTGAAGGTGGTCGCCCCAGAAATTTGTTAAGGCAAAGTGCAAAATCAAAATCAAAATCTTTTTATTTCACATAGGCCCAGATGGGCACTTATAAAACGTCGAAAAAGAAGCACGGTTCGGGAAGTGCAAGTCACAGTGCAAGAAGATACCAGTGTGTTCTACAGGAGAACAAAGAGCCCTCTTTTGTGCACAGAGGAGGGCCGCTGTGGGGGTTTTATTGAGTAGAAATCACACATAAAGCCCGTTCCCACTTAAGATAGAGAGTCCCAAGTCCAGACCCCAGAGTCCTAAGAGGCTTAAAGAGGCCCTAAAAAAAATGGTATCTACTGAAAGGAAGCTCCTTGTATTCTTCAAGGGCCGAGTGGTTTAAGTAGTTAGATTAAAGACAAAGTTACTAATAAGCACTTATGTTTCTGTTACAAAAATGTATAAAGGTTGTTACATATAACGTATATACAGACCGCGTTATTATTGACAGTTTTCATTATGGTACCCACTATTCATGAGGCTTGGCCTCCGAGCTAATGAATGAACGAGCCACACTCGCAGCGCCGCCGCCCACGACAAGTTCATTCATACGCGGCCCTGCGTAGTCGCAAGACCGCTCTCAATGTCGACTTCAAGCATACTTGTTGCCACACACTCCATACACGTGACATAATGCTCATACACCAAGAGACAACAAGGGCACATCAACGCAAGCAACAACTTAGTATACGCTCTAACTAGAATAGCCAGGCTACTTGTACTGATGAGTTTTGTTGAACATCAGTAGAGCAAGCGTTAGAATGAAGTCTGCATACGCTAAACAATAAATTTTAACTTATAATCTATAATCTATAAATTCAATAACGTATCTGATGACTAAGGGACCCTCATATTGGCACCTAAACATACCTTCGCCAAAAAGAGGATGTAAATAGACTACTGCCTACCTCTACTTTGTGGGAAGCCGTGTAGAAATATCTTTAAAGACATGATATTATACAAAGAAAAAATAATTGAAGTTAACGTTAAAAGCCGTAATCATTGAAGCATTCACGTGCCCTCTTAGAACAATACAATTAGGGCGGCTCAACAAGTCAGCTTGTAAAGGTCAAAGTCGACGAGAAATGGCAGAGTTGAAGATGAATTAGATGGGGCGACATCAGGAGCGCGACGTCGGCGCGGCGGTGGAGTAGCGCCGCAGGAAACGTTTTGATGAATGACGGAGGGTGGGGTCTCGGCTCCCGCGAGGGTGGGGGCAGGGTTCGTGCGGCACGAGTTTCGAGGCCATGGCCACGGGATGACGTCCGGCATTTAGCGGCGCCTGCGCCCTCGCCGCCCACAAGCTCAAGGACGAGCTATCGATCGCCCTTAGTGAAGCGCTAGCAGGAGCCACGGTCGGACGTTGCTCTTCACCCCACGGAGGAAATCGATGCACTGCGCCCAATGCCAGGGGCACGTCTACGTTCCGCATTTCCATTTCCGCTCCCTACGAGACCAATTCGCAAAAACTGGACAGTGAGAAATGCAATAAAAAAAATTATTACGTAACTTTATTACCTTTTATAGGTAATTCGTAAATAAATTGAGGTGTATTTTTCTTTAAAAAAAGATGGATAAATGCACACTAAGTAAATAAATAAGAACCTGTAATTAATAAACTTGCATTGCCGCACTTACGAGTCACGAAAACTGTCTAGCCTGATGATGAAGCCTACGAACTTGACGAGAATGAAGCGAACTAGAATGACCACAAAAGCGTCTCATGGGGTCTCAGCGTCTCAGAAGGTTAGGAACTACTACTCTATATATATATAGAGTAGTAGTTCCTAACCTTCTACCAAATCTTTTTCACGTTCAAAATGCAGTATTGAATAAGCAACATATTACATCAAGTAAGAGAATAATAAAAGATGGTTGACAATGAAACCTTCGCAAGGTTCAATATTTTTTTGTAGAAGAGCGTTGATTGTGCGTAATCCGCCGTAAATAAGAGACGCGTGCGCAGTGCTGATGACATTAAGAACACTGACATGAATGGAGTAACTTACTCTACATATATTTAAATTTAACCATTAATGGCTTTCTTTACACAATACATACTAAATGCTTGGAAAACACATTCATTATTTTGCTAAATGATTAGCATCAAGGAAATCAAAACAGTAGAGAATCGCATCAATAAAAAGTAATCCGTAAAAGTCAAAGAAACTAAAGTTCGGGCAAGTATCATACATAATTATATTACACCAATGAAGTAGGTGCTCTTATTACATAAGAAAAATATTCTTAATGGACTCTCTAGCGTATGTCTTGTCCACTGATAGTGATTACGAACGCTGTGTCGCGAATGCATGTCAAATCGGGCTCTGAAGCGCACCCACGCATACTCAGTTGCATATCTTGCAAGGCATAGTATTCTTCTCATGGCAATTTAAGAATTAAAAGCCAACTTAAACACAATCAAGCCACATAAACTCACACTTGAGGTAGAAATTTTATGAAAAAAATTGAGCATCAGTTCAAAATTAAGTTTAAATGATTGAAATCCGCGCCAATTATGTACAACTAAAACGGAGGAGATAAATCACCATTTATCCCAGTTTTTGTATCAAGATAAAAGTATCGACGATAACATTTCGATTATGTATTATTATAATGCGTATTACAACTTAATATAAAATCAATAAATTACTAACTGTACATTTTTTATTTATATATACAAGAGAAAGTAATAATAAATATTGCGTATTGAATTGTAAAATTATGAGTAAACATCAATAGTAAACTACTGCATCCCTGACAGCCTTATATTTTGAAATAAAACGTATTTATTTCTGAGATTAATGTCACCAATTGTTATTTATAAAATGTTTTAAATTACGTCTTTAACATACGAATATTTATAAACGTATCGATTATTATACAACTTTGGACGTAGACAAAGAAGATGCAATCAGCAGGCAAAAGATTACCAATTACGAACCACTATATTTGCTAATATTTATACAAAAAACAATTACAATGTAAATAAAAAAATACTTCAGACTAAAATAACTTCACTGTACATATTTACAAATATAATAAATGGCCCTGTCCACTATTGATTTCGCTTTTATTATTACGTATTTATTTATTTTATTAAGGCAGACGATGCTTATAGGTTACATTCAAAGTTAAGGACTGGAATTAAAATATTCCATACCATATTATATTATTATTATTATTATATATCCTTTATCCTTTGTCCTTTGTTTTTGTAAATGTGTGTGTTTGTACAACAAACACACACATTTACAAAAACAAACAGAATAGACAAAGAAAACATATAGTAGGCACAATAGGCGGCCTTATCGCAAAAGCGATTTCTACCAGGCAACCCAAGTGTAGAGAGAAATAAGAAACAGAGAAAGAAAAGGTAGGTGTGACAGTTGAGAGGATGAAATAGAAACAATTATTATAATATATAAATAATAGGCATTCTACATAAATAAATACGAAACATATACTTATATAACATACATACAATAATATATACATGTATACATATATATAAACAAGTTAAAAAGAGTAATAGTGTTCAAATAAAAGCTTTTTGAAGGAGATTAATGTCTAATAATATAATTATATATTGGGCCTTATCCTACTAATACTTATTATAAATGCTAAAGTTCGTCACGATGTTTGTTATTCAATCATGCGAGAATGGCTGAAATTAATTAAATGAAATTTGGCACAGAGATAGATTATTATGTGTTATTCCAGAAAAACCCGGGTGAAACCGAGCGGCACAGCAAGTCTGCTATAGCGCTGCTAGTCAATTATTATATACAACAATATTGTGATGACTATAGCACTGCATCTTTACTCGATATTAGCTCTGTCTGTGTCGCGTATGAATTGCAGCGTTGTCTAACGCACGCCATTCATGTATTTGATAAAGCAGGGGAGGGCGCCGCCACCACTCAACGGTGGTGTGAGTTCACTCCCCGCAACTCCCCATTTATGAATGAGGCCATACGTCATTGGTATCGATTGGCCGCGGCCCCGGCAGGGGTTACCACAAGGCCACGGTGCAAGATCAACAGGTGTCTACTTGGCGACACTCATTTTGTTCAATGACGCAAACAAAACCTAATAAACATGGCATATGACTTTTGAGAAAATTATTTATACTTACAAATATAACTTCATGCCTTTAAGGATTCTGAATAGGTAGGCAGAAGTTGTTCAAATCAATTCATTTTCTTTATGTATTCATGAAATATCCTTTAATTGTTAGTATAAAACTGGCGCTCTACCTACCGTATAAGATCTCGAGCATTCCAATGATGAAGACTGTAAAGAGGCCGTGAGAACATGTGTGATCATTAGCATACATTTATATTTGACCTGCCTATTATGTAAGTCATTCATTCATATCATCTATCTTTTTCAGGCTCCGGTGCCAGTATTCTGTATTAACAATGAACCTTCTTTTAAATATTTACTATCCACTTTAGGTACTAATACAGATCACGGAGGTCGAAATATAAGTATTACTTTAAAAGGAAACACGACTTCATTTGAAAATTAGCAAACAACTATTAATATTAGAAATTATTTGTGATTTAATAAAATCTTTATTAAATTGTAACGATCAACTCACATGCCTGTTTGAACTTTTCTCCAATGCCATTTGTTAACCAAAATATTCTCTAATCTAATCTCTAGTCTAAGACGCTCACGGGAAACCCATACCTATACGGCAAAAATTTCCTTCATTATTATTTTTAAATAAGTACTTGAACTTAGTATATTAATTTAGTCATTTGCGTCATACCCTATATTGGTTTAACGTATCGTGTGAGCATGACGTAATAGATGATATTTTCTGATAGCATGATAGTCGATGAAACATGAAAGTACATGAGCCTTTTATCGAAAAATAGAAATGAGGAGTAAGCGATGTGCGTCACGCGGATAATTCCTTCAATTGGGGTGCCGCGGAGACTCTAGGGAGGTGTGACGTCATGACCACCAACGCCCTCTGCAAGCCCCGATGTCCTACTCACGACAACTATCACCTTTTACCGAAAACATAATGAATGAATCACAATCTCGGAAAGCTGAATAAACGGGGTAATTCTAGAAAAAACTGCTGAATTCTTGCTACAATTTACCCTCGCCTTTCATGTTTTTTTAGGTTTAGGTTTAGGTGTATAAGATATCTTGATGAAGGTTCGATGTCCGTAAATAACTTAATTGCGTTTCTGTAATAAGAGAAACAACATTCAAAGCTATTTGTTAATACGAATATCGTCTCCTTTATGTATATTATTTTATAGTATTCATATTTTCTATTTTCTCCATCATCTTAGAACTCACAATGACGTGTGCATTACTGTCATTCAAATCCAAATTCAAATTAAGTAGATTATAATAGGTAAGGAGGTTATAATTACTTTACATCCTATATTAATCTGCTCAAAAACCTCTGACTTGCGTGATGAAATAACTACGAAGTCGGTAGCTTCGTAGTTAATTCATGACGACAATGACAATCGATGACAGTATTTAAATAAGAACAAAGGCCACTAGCGTTTACTGCCCACTGCTAGAGATAAATCTCTCCTACAGTGAACGACAGCATGTAGTCACTAGTAGATCGCGATCCAGATACAGTAATTTTTTGTATATATATATCCTATAATCCTCACGCCTTCCCAATCGTATATCAACGTCGGATATACGATTCTATGTAAAAACGCCTTACGAATTAAGTCCAAACGATTACACAATGTCTATAAATGAAGCACAGTAAACATATTCGTTTACAGTTCCAGTTTAGATACGTCAGTATTGCGACTTTCAATGCTGACGTGCGTTGTAACTTACTCGCGAATGATGCCTAAATGTGCACAAGATTAGATTTTTGGAGTTTTTATCGACATTGTCGTAATTATAAGCGTGACAACGGTATGACGTACAGCTGGGATGATCAGCCATACGTGACGAGTGCTGGGATTATGCTCTCGGTTGAGCGCGCACTATTCCACGACAATCACGTCACTCGATGCTTATTTTCGCTCGCGTTATCGGTCAATGAGCACGAGGATGGCTCGTGCCGTAGGTGAATTGCGACTCACAATATCCCGGTACAATACGTATTACATATCCAATGCGCCATAGAAGATGTTAAGCTCTGTGTTTCGTTTCTGAATAAAGTTTTCACAAACCTTACAGTAAATTAAAATAAAAACAGTCTAGTCTCTGCCGACTAATGTTATCGGATCAATTTACTACTTGTCTTTGTTTAAACAAATACCAAATTCACACTCAACATAGGAATCCTAAAGCAAAAGTAACGTCCTGAATAAATTCGTATTCCCATTTACATAGTGTAAATAAATAGTCAGTGTTCTAAGAGTTTTGCTTTTCAAATAAATTTCAAACAAATAAATGACGGTTCGTTTGGTATTCAGTGACATTTTGCACTGTACACTTTATTGTTTGATATTCACCATACGAATTGTAAGTAAATTCGATCCAATTACAATTTTGTTATAATTCACTTATTTTGTATTTTCTGTACTTTATTAAAGCGTTCGATTGCATGAATCAGCGCAAGCTTCTTCTATAGGTAGATTACAGATAACGGTAGCAATGATCTTCCACTATATTTTGAGCTTTAAAATTTTCAGACTATAACTAAATTTACAGTAGCTTTATAAAGAAATGGTCAACAATAAAAAAACCTGTACCTCAAGGCGCTACATTAGAGCCACTTACCTTTTCATATTTTAAAATTTGCCTAGAATTTATGGGAATATATAAATTTTCTGATTTTTTAAAGAAGTATAGGAAGAATCTTTAGGAAATGTAGATTATGAATCTTTAATTATAATTAGATATCATCTCATGTGCACAATACAGACATTTGAATGAGTCATAAAGAAACCAATGAAAGGAATCTAGAGAAGCCAATGTTATTAATAGCGTATTGCGTGTCACCTCAAATTGCATTTGCAACATCAGTGTGTATTAATAGATGGTGTTCACACTCGCTGCCAACAGTAGGTCGCTCTTTGTCCAACACCTTTCAAAAAATTAACAATCACATACGACGGACTTGTTTCATCTAAACTGTTTGTTACTGTTAGTGGCTTAAGAAAAGAGGGTAGGTACTATTGCACTCCAACCCACCCAATTCGTGGAGGCCTGAGCTTGGGTACAATATCTTAGGGATTACTAGCTCCAGGAATTCAAAGGCATAGTTAATACTTATATGTATGATACACTAAAGTGACAACCATTTAAAAAATATCATACAATACAACAAGTAGGAAACATTGATAGTTAGACATAGTCAAGACGTCAGAAGTATGTACATACCTACTTTATAATACATTTACGAGCTATGCAGTAGATACAGTTCCTTCCATTTGTTTCAGTCCACGCAATCTCTTTGGTACTTATCATACTACATTACTCGATTGAATTTTTATATTTAAAAAATATCAAAATCGTGTTGAATTTGTAAAAACATATATTGAAACAGTGCCACGTGCAAATTCACAAAGCTAATTAATGTTCCAACAAACGTATACGTAATGATCGACGCTGGCTACGTTTGTGGACAGGTGGGCCTCTGTAAATAAACGTTTCGTTACACATTATTATTATACGTTGTTATTAAATAATTACAGATCATCCTATGCAATGCTAACGTACCAAAGACATGATCCGCATGCAATATCTAGATTAATACTTAGTCTGATTTTATTTAATGTGACGTGAAAACGAACAATAATATTCGAGAGTAACAAATAGCCGCGCGATCGAAATAGACAACGAGCTTGAAGTAACGTACAGGAATAGAACCCCGCCTCCGAAGTCCGAACCAAAAGTAGTCAAGTTAATTATAGCACGATACCCGCGGTAACGTTTTCATCTCGTGATTCACCTGCTGAAAACTCGATTGTTCGCATTTTACGTCAATCGCTTGCGTGGTGTTTACGAGCGTGCGGAGCACGACGAGCGCGCGGGAGCGTCAGCTGACGGCCAGGAATAGCCCTGACATCGCGGCCACGCTATGCCGCCTGCGCCCGCGCACCCACAAATAGCGCGCTATAATTAGACCTCAGTGAAATCGTGGGTTTGTTATTTTTCTTTATCGTCTCCGTTACGCGATAATTGGGTTAGCGCGAACGACTGCATGTGGGCCCGGTCAGGCGTCGGCGTGTCTCGTCCACTCGCCGGCAGCACGCACCTCCGCGGCCATTGTCCTGGCGCCCGCTACCGCCCGCGTGCCACTCTTTACGTATTGCATTTCCATGTCTAATGCTATCCCATCCCACGGTGATATATCATATCAAAACAAACAAAACGTTTATCTGGGTAACTACAATTTAATATGTTATGCAATTTGCAATACCTACTGCTGACAAAAGTTCTAAGAGAAAACAGCAACGAGGTACATTCAGGGCGGTATTTACACTCCTTTATTTAGGATTTGAAAGCTGTGATTCCCACACCTTGAGATTCCCCTGACAGTATTTAAGCTCCTCACTTATTGCTAGTTTAATAAGTTACGATACAAAGATCGCAAGTTCGGATCCCGACTGAACCAATTAGTTTTTCTGAACTTAAGTACAGTGACTAGTCACACCACGAGCTTTACAGTGAAGGAAAACATTGAGAGAACACCTGCATACGTCTGAGAAGCAATTCAAAGCCGTATGTATAGTCGTGGTTGAGGAACTGCGATGGACTCGCCATCTGTCACGTTAGCATATAAAATATATCTTTAGCGGAAGGAAAGTGGGTGTGTGGATATTACCTATATACCTCTCCCTACCCCTTTAGGGACTCTTGTGGGAAGGCGTGAGGATATATTATCATAAAAATGTTAAAGTTTTCATTAAATCTTACAACTCGATTGTTACATCACAATTATTTGGATCTTAGAACACGTAAAAGCGTGGCTTTCTCTACCTATTCAAGCACATTTTAAGATAATGTTATAACCACACCCCCGACTGAAGACCACGCTAGGTTACCTAGTTAATATCTGACTAAAATAACTTTTTTTATACTACAAATTTATAATAATAAGTTGATCCACTGGAGAACGGTTACCGTAGTCAATAACCGTAAGCAATACCTCCCATAGAAATCTCTCGCGCGTTTCCAAGCTTTTGATGGATTTAGTTGCTGCGATAGCAGTAGGTATAAGAAACGCACCTACAGATCCTGCTCATGCCAGCATGACCATTACTGGTCGATTTAGAAACCATACTTACTACATATATATTTATAGCACAAATGATAAAGCATCTAAGAAAGAGAGAAAGCCTCGCCAATTTAATTATTGACACGAAATACTGCTAACAATGTAGCTGTATCAATAAACACCTCACAAGCAAATACGATTTTTTTTAATATCCCCCGTAATGCAATCAGTATCAACAAATTATTATAATAAAAAAAAAACATTAGCTAAGGCTAACTTAGGTAATATTTTTTTTATGAAGCAAATATGAAACAGGCAATTACAATTTCTACCGGAGTGTGAAGTGCTTCCCGCGAACTTGTCAAACGACTAACGTGACGTGCCACCTACTCGCGAAGCCATGGTATGGAATGACTTTGCTCTGCAACTTGAGACAATGAAACAGAAAACAATAAAGCTACTCTATTAACCACACTCAATCATAGCACAGACGTAATGTAGAGGGTGAAAAGCCATAATTTATATGCTAAAATATCTTGGTTTATACAAAGGGAGATAGGAACAGTTGCTACATATAGGCTGAGATTTACGGTGAGTTGGAGTTAACGAACTGGGCAAACGTTTAAATATGCTTGAAAAACCTTTAGAAATTTGTTGATTTGCCATTATGTAGCGTTGTTGTATATATATAACTATACCTAGTTATATAGGTATAAACGTATACCATGACTGAATTACTAAAAACACTTAAGACAGGAATTTATAAATGTATCTAAACACTGAACAGGTTTACTAGAATATGTTATTCGTCCTTCATTTGTGAAGAACGTTTGTTTATGTAACAATCCTTCAATGTGGATGATGCCTTATGTTGCTTCTGATTGACACTATTGTTAACTATGACGATTACACTAATTACAATTATTATAAACCCATTTATTCCTCAGGCGAATATTCCTGTTTGTGTGTAATGTTCAAAGTAGGTTAGGTAGGTACCTGGCATAAAAACCTGATAGGTAATATTCATATTACAAATTTATTATGATCACTTTCACGCATGGCTCCTAGTAATAGGAGTACAATGTTTTCAGATGAATATTTTTTTTACCCAGCGGTGGTTATCTTTTTGAATCTCATCTTGGTAGATATCTTTCATCTACATAATACGTAGATGAAAGATATATTATATTAAATAAAATTATATAAACTAAGATATAATTACATATTTTTTTACCTTTTCCTTCCCTTGTGGGAAGACGTGAGGATATATGGATATATATACGTACATATACCTATAATAAAAAATATATGTAGCTTCCCTAACCAGTGAAGGATTTAATAGCAGGCTGAAGCTGGAGGGATTTGGAGGGGCGGAGGCAAATTTGGGATCCACTTGTAAATATTTTAGGTAAAAATAAAAAAATATATTCACCATGGGTCTCTCATGACGAATAGTGAGGTCAAAGATATTACGCTAATCTAAAGAAAATGGTAGGAATTGCATCAGAGACACCGACAAGAGCCCAGCTCTTAAATGTATGATGATGTTAATTTAACTGTAGAAAAATATCCCTATATAGATACCTACATAAATATTGTACTTCACAATAGAGTAACGAAGGGTGTCTCTGTGAAGTCACAACATCTGAAGGTGACAAATGTGCAAATCCGCCCCTGCCTACCTGTATTAGTAAATATACCAATACCTACATACCTTCCTAGCGGTAGACTATTGTGGCGATTAGTTTATAAAACTGTTAAGTTCGCTAAATGAGTTGGCTTTGCAAATAACTCAAACACGTATCTATATAATATAAAAATATATACATATATGTTATAAAACTGTAAAAAGTAAGTAAATTATACAATAGGTAACTGAGTACATAATTATATGAAATAAACACATAGTGAGGGCCCGGAAACATGCTGGAAATCAGAAAGCATACTCGTAGCACGCGTTCGAAATCAGCCGGTGTGGATGTGGATGGAGCAGCGGTGGAGGCTTCTCAGCAAATAGCGGGCGGCGCGAGGCCGGGGGGGCGGCGCGGGCGGTGGGCGGCGTCGGGCGGTGACGTCAACATCGGGGGGGCAGCGCGCCGCGCGATTGGCGGATCTGCGCGCGCCGCTACCGAATATGGAACCGCTGCTCCATTGATAAAACTACGGCGCGGGGACGCGCGGCGCCAGTCCCCTACGCACCGGCCGCGCGAGAGGCCGTCTTCACGCTGGCGTTGTTTGTGATTCCGTTCGGGCCGTGGGCCGAGGAGCAGGTGGTGCCGGACGGGATGGGCACGGACGCGGATCTCCCAACCGGCCCACACCTGCTCTCGCTTGCGGATGTGGGCGCTTTGGGTTTCGACTGCGCGCTTAAGCCGTGTCCAGTGCCTGCTACCGGCGGTGCTCCACCCGACCTCAACACTCCAGTTACAACGTCCGACCTACCCGCCTTCTTCCCGAGCCTGCTGGAGCCACCGGCAATATCAGGTGCGCCTGCCCGACCCTGGATACCAGCCTCATGCGACCACGATACACAAGCCGTGCGCCGTCGGCACCGTAGCCCGGCGACCGATAACATTGTAAATAAACAATGCACGTTTCTGAGTTGCTCGCGTCCTTCGAAGCCCTTCATGGTCCACATTAGGATACAGTGCATTCATTCATGTAGGCTAGCTATTTAAATTTCGCGAATGCCGATAACCGCGCGTTTCATTTACTCTGGGAGTCTCGAAGTGAATTACTGAAAGTGTTAGTTGGTTGTTTTAGTGAAATGGATAGTTCACCGCCCCGTGCCATGTGGTCGGATCGATATGCCCAGCTGAATGGAGCTCGTAGGTAGCTCGCTAGGGAGCGTGACCCTTTCAGTGCTATTACATTGTGACATTACCATGTAGGTGCCATGCGAGTGAGTACCTACATTGCGGGTAAATATCATTACATTTAGATAGGTTGCCGACATTTGCCGACATTTTCTCGACCTGTAAATAATCTCTAAACTTATACTAATTACTACTTATACTTATACTATACTAATAAAACTATTGAACTAGATAAAAATAAATACATAGATAAATATCCTTATTATTTTTTAAAGCATAAGGCTTGAATTACAAATATAGGTAAAGACACCTATACAAAATGTAAATATTTATATACAATGTAGGTACCTACTTCACCTACCACATTAAGTGCACTTAGGAACTTCGCGAGTAGATTGATTGTTTATTTAAAAATCGATAAAAGGAATATGAACAGATAGGTGTAGGTATCATTCACGCCGAAAAAGTTTTTTTTTATAATAACAGAAACTAGCTAGTTACACATTTTACATGCAAAATAATAGCTGTGCCTAGCGTTTTCACCCGCGACGAATCAATTTCTATAATTTAATCTAGATTTATTTTCGAACCAAAACATATCGTTTGTGTTAATCCAGCTAATACTATATTTCCGTGGAAAATGTCATTCAATTCCGTCCTGCCGTTCTGGCATGATTGAGTCAAACATTTACAATAATACCTAATTATACCTATATACCTTCTTAATAATAATAATTAAATAGGTTATATCGATTAACATTTATAGGTGAAGATTGTAGAAGTAAATTATAATATGATTATGGTACAATTATTGGATAAAAATATGACTTACACTTACACTTTACACACCTATTGTTTTTTTTTTACTTTTGTTTGGTCCGTTTTGTATATAATATAATAATATAATAAAAGTAATATGAATTGGAACGATGAAAAATATTTTATGTCGATATGTTCCAATATAACAATAACATAATTAACGTTGATAATATTATTAGCTCTACAACCGAAAATTGCCGATAAAATAAGTAATTGCATACTTTATTACGTGATTGTATTGTACAATATCGATTTCATCACACTGAAACCTAAAACTTAGATGAAGTAAATTAGGCGAGGGCCAATACAATTTTGTCGGTAGACATAGTCCATGTACGATAGGAACTATCTGCTTCCGTCGCTTATCGTCAGTGCCTTCCGCTGACACGGAGTCCCTGAACCAACCACGCAAAAACATTATAAAGATGTAGGTGACAAATGAAAAGTAAACTCGTCAACAATATCAAACTTCTACTAAATAAAAGATCTCATTAATACACGATATTAAAATATGTATATGAAAAGTATGAAATGGATTAACTTATTACCTACTTAATTTGATAGATACTTACTCTTATATATCGTTGTATAAGTATTTAATAAATAACTCGTAGTCTCTGTTTTCTTCTTATAATAAAATTTCAGAGACGCATAAAAAATTACCGCAAAAGACCGTTTTATATCACTAATCCAAAACATATGATTATGCTCTTAAAAAAGATTAATTATTCTAGCGATGAATTCAAACCAGGATCTTATATATCTTACCTTGTCTTACGATTATCACATCAAGCATGACAATTCGCGTGATGAAGTATAGGTCGGGATACAATAGAAATGATATCAGAACTCTTTCTTACCCAACTACGGCTGAAAGGCTCCTCTAAGCGGCAATACAAATCTGCAATGTTGGAGTCCCCTCACTGGCAATATCGGTCGGATACCTTCATGCTGTGATTTGTATATGGGTACACATACCTCTCCATAAAAAAAACTGCACTGGATTTAAAATTAAACTTTACACATTTTCGTATGGAGGTGGTGGCTATAGCCGTTAATGACGTAGATATGTAACTTCTACTAAAACGCATTACCAAGTCATGTTGACACGTACCTACTAAGAGACTATTGCTCGTACATGTCCATGGATATGCTAGTGCCCTGGTATGAACAATGTAATGATTTCGTGACATGATCAATAATGAGTTCGTTTTGTTTCACGCAGGTACACTCCCGGGCGACGAGTTGTCACTGGGGTGTTCGCCACGGCGGCACAAGCACGAGGCATCCCTTTCACCGGGTGCTCGTGCCGAGGACGCCAGCAACGCGTCTAGCGCTAGCGCCTCGCTATACGGGCCCCCTGCTAATGTAAAGCACGCGCCCTCCCCGCCGCTGCAGTGGCTGCTACCGCCCGGGCCCGGGCCTGGTAGCGTCGACAAGTACTTCCAGCAGGAGTATGAGGAGCGCGTCGAGCTCCTCCCCCCCGAATGCCAGTCGTACTGTCCGCAACAACAGCAGTGCCCCCCGCCCCAGCACTGCGAATACAGGCCGCCTCCGCAGCAGCAGCCCCAACATACGTGGGACGCGCAGGAATACGCTCCGCCGTCGCAGCCCACCCCGGGTCCCTCAGGACTACCCAAACGGGAGCCCTACCCCAGCCCTGCCGGCCCCAGTGACCGGCCTGTGCAGCTGGCCGAGTATAACCCTTCCACGAGCAAGGGTCACGAGATACTGTCGCAGGTATATCAGCAAAGCGCGCAGCCGCTACGGCTAGTAGCAGTGAAGCCACGGAAATACCCAAACCGGCCGAGCAAGACGCCCGTCCACGAGCGGCCCTATGCATGCCCCGTGGATGGCTGCGACCGGCGCTTCTCCAGATCGGACGAGCTAACGCGACACATTCGCATCCATACAGGCCAGAAACCATTCCAGTGCCGTATCTGTATGCGTTCCTTCAGTCGCTCGGACCACCTCACGACACACGTTCGGACTCACACCGGCGAGAAACCGTTCGCGTGCGACGTGTGCGGACGGAAATTTGCACGTTCCGATGAGAAGAAAAGGCATGCTAAAGTACATCTGAAGCAGCGACTGAAACGAGAGCGCGGCGGCAGCGACCCCCACGCGCACGCCCCTCTCTAGCAGTCACCTGCTCCCGCGACTTCGTCCGCGCTCCACGGCAGCGAAGAATGTGTGAGCCCTACATCGTCCGACTTCGCGGACTACTGAACTTTTTATATTTTCACGTTGAAGTTATCAAATAATTTCATCGCTTAGGTGTAAATGAATTGTCTTTAACGAAGCTTTATTAACTCTACATTTGTAAATTCACTGATTTTTTATGTATATATATATTATATATATATATGTATATATATCTTTTATACATATTTGTAATTACTAGGAGTTGTTCTGCTCGATGTATTTATTTTATTAGATAGGTTAATTGAACGAATTCGACTGGGAACAAAAGTAGTTACAGAGCGATGTGGCCTAAAGTGTCCAGTGTCGATATGTATGTAGATACCTATGATTCAAGATAAAGTGCTTCGAGGCTCTACGACGAGCGCCTCATCGCGGTCGAGTCATCCTCCTCTACGTATTGTAAACAGACTCCAAAAACGACACACTGTAGCTATATTAACAGTTGACTGTCGTATGTAGGTAGTATATCTACGAGGACATAAGGAGTGAGTGCAATATAGAGTGATTGAAGATATGAACATCGACCCTTATTACTAGTAGAGCCGGGGTCACGTACGCCGCTCTATGGGAAGATCTCGTCGCAACATTATATTGTTTGAACCGCTGAGGGCGAATCTCCTCTGACCGCGGCTATGCTATGCACTAAGTGTTTAGGTGTTATATTCTTGTATCTGTTAAACTAACGTGAAACTGTGCCATTTAACTTTACAACGTGCCACTGCAATTTTATTTATATTATTTACCTACTTACTAAGTGTAACACGACTGCTGAATAAGTGATAACTAAAATAATTTCATTATTGTTGCCCCGCCTTCCCCGCGAGGGCTGGCTTGGTGGTGTAAGTATGTCTGTATTTCAATTTTCTATATTTCTAGTCGAAAATTTTATATGACTGTGAGAGTGTCGACTATATTGGTTGCATATATTTTACCACTCTGTATCTTATATGATTGTAGATAATTTATTTTTGACAGCTACTGTCTTCGTCTTCCCTTTGCTCAACGATTTGATTTAACAAAATTTGCTCAATTCTGTTTGATCCGCTGAGATTATTTTTAACATGAGCTATATTTCCCGTCCCCTATTAACGGTTTGACGTGACGCTCTCTGTTATGCGCGAGCGCACCTTTTCATATCTTCACTGTAACATTTCCCCAGTGGCATATATTTTTATAACATACGTATTATTATGGACTAATCTAGTAAAGGTTATAGTGTTTAGTGTTTAAATTATGATCTCTTAATCATTATTAATTATTTTCAATTTAGCAAGGGCCCTATTTATAATACTCATAAGTTTTTGCATAGATGTAATGATTACTTGTAAGAATCATCCCTAAAATATTATATACTGGATGGGCGTGTAAAAAGGTTATGTATCCGTGTTTGTCCGCTATCACCTCTCACAAAACTTCACCTTCAAGACAAGTGGTAACTTTATATGTTAGGAAAATAATGCAGCGAAAAAGTTATTGAAGATTTCAGTATTGTTCAACGCTTTGGATGCAAATATTGTAGGATATAATTTTGATTGTGCAAAACATACTTACTAATAAAAGACATCGTGAAGTTATTTCAGACTTGACACTGTTTTAAATTAACTTGGATCCGTTTATATCGCTTGCTACCTATATATTTAGCAATGCCTCAGTGTGTAAAATATCTAACAAGCCAACTTGCCGTCGTAAAAATATAGGTACAGTTATATTTAACTAACACCGAATCAGTGATAGTAACACAACAGGGTGAGCCTTTCAGTAATGTCGGTTGTTATGAATTTAAGATATCTGACAATAATAATTACTTCCCGCGCCTTCAGCCTTCAACCTTTAGGTAGCAGTACTATATCCTAATAACAAATGTATATTTTATTCATTTTTATGCTCTTAACCACCAGCAGTAAACCCGCGTGCGACGTAATAGTGATTCCGCTTGTTGTTTTAATGAAAGCGAGTTTACAAATGTTTTACTGTTATATGAGACCAAGTCTCCGATAGACAAGGCTAGATTAGATAGGTATTAATAAAGAGTATTCAAGTTAAACAAACGAATGACAATTGAAACGGAGAAGACTAAATTCTAAAAATTGAACCTAATGATGCATCGCGTTAAAATTATTGATATACGGTGTTTGTATTAGGTTACGGGTTACGACTTGCCATTGTTTGGTGGCTGAAGCCCCGGCACGGCAGTCGACCGGTGGTAGAGCGATCAGTGGTTGAGATTGTTGAAAACTTTAGCTGCGAACCTATGTACCTCTCGCATGCTCACATGTTTCTTAGCACTGCGCCCTCTTAGGGATCAGTAACAAATACGAATTCTTTACTTGTATATGATCTGAATGGTTAAAGAGTTTAAGCCTTCATCTTTTGTATTTCACCCGAGTGAAAGATGTTGTTGATGTTCTAAAATTAAATAGTTCTAAGTAATTAAGTATTGTTAAATTACACTAATTTTTACTAAATTCTATTAAATTAATATATTTGTAAATACACTCTGACAAAATTTGGATGTAATGTGTATATAAGAGAAAAATGAATTTTTATTTCATATGAAATCACCTAAGGTGCGAAAATACAAATTGTTGAAAACTTGCATCCTGAAGTTTCTATTTCTATTCACCCTAATTGTGTCGAACGTGCCTATAAGTGCGCAAAAACTTATTCATTTTATTACTTCAAGGTTACCCGAATAACATTGAGGTAATTAAATGCAATTGTAGGATTTTGTCATGAAAACTAGCACACAGAGTTGGCAAAGAAGTGAGCTCAGGTATTTGTTGAATGAGCGTGACAAATATACTCTGGCACACGAAACAGCTACTATAATTACCTACCTACTAAAAACGCACTTAACACGTACTTACTTATGGTGAGCGATCAAGTTACCATGAGAAATTAGGACATAGTTCCATGAGGATATATTTCAGATTTCCATTTATGACATATACCGATAAAGGCATATGCCCTTTTCTCACGCCCCAGCCTAATATTGTGAACATCCATTCGGTTTTCACATGCCTTTCAATATCCATTACATGGGAAGGCGTGAGGATTTATTATTATTATATTTATCCTTATATAATATCCATTACACACAAATTGTCACTCAGTCTATCAATCTTCATCGTCAATCGTACCTAGGCTTACTACGACATTAGTAGTAAGCCTTTTAGATTCTACTGATGTCTATGATGATAAGTTTAATCAAACTGACAAGTACATAAATATCAAAATGAATTTTCGCGGTTAGTTAGAGCACCTACTACTGCCATCTATAGATAACATTGAAGTATTAATAATACCGCTAAGCGAAGCTTATGGCAGCAGCTTAATGCATAATGGCCGACCAGTACGAACAACAGTTCGACCGTAGGATAGCATAAGGCGTTAAAAAATCTTGAATAAGTTCATATAGATAGCATAGGATGGCGCCACTTTCCCACATACCAAAGGTATCAAGACCAGCTTAGTGACACTAGACGGACTAGACTGAATAAAACAGACCCAGCGTTAACTAAGAGTAATTTGAAGTTATGTACTGTCTCTAGAGTAGCGCTTATTAAAATATTTCTAATATGTCTTTTGTATAATATACATGTAAAACATACATGTAAAATATACTAGCACCATACAAGAAAAGTATGACCAGTAACATAAAAGAGTAACAAAGGATAAAAACGTTATAGGAATGCGCGCAAGAGCGGAACACCCTAAGGATATTTATTCATTATGTATGTTAGTCTTTAATAAAGTTTGTATGTATGTTAGGTTAAGGCATATATATATATGGGTCCTATATTTGTACGTGTACTTTTATTGTGTTGCCTGAAATAAATGGATTAATAATAATAATAAAAAACAGGCATTAAATAATTAAATAGATTTATTCTCAAAACAATATCAAGTAAATATTACATGCGAACCATGAATCCATTTCGGCTAACAATGACTTACATGTAATTTATAGGATAGACTACTATAATTTATGACTAAGTATGTTGCCTGTTGGCTAGTTTCATAGTAAGTTAGCTCCATTGGAATGATAAGAAACATTTCGTGTTAATATAAAAACTATACAAATCGATAAATACCCTGTGTGCTTCACAATATATTCTATATTACATTTTTATTATATGTATAGATTGCACTAGTCGTGCTTGACTCGCCATCTATCACATTGGCACCTAAATATGTACCTACAGGGAAAGGAAGATGCTATATATCTGCCTATCCCTTCAGGGGCCGCGTGGAAAGGCGTTAAGATATACTATTTGCACTTGTTGAAAGGTTAATCATTTTGTGGAGCTCAATAGACTCCATAATTTGTTCCACTAACCAAGCTAACAGTTGGCAAATCATAAATATGTAGATAATTAAATTCCTCTATTGCATTGCACGCGAGGTATTTACCGGGTATACAATGGCGGGGACAACGATACTAATCGGTACAAACCTAATTCTCTATATTAAGGAAACGTCTACCATACGTTTTGGATCGTGTCGCTAGTATACGGTGCATTTAGTTCACTTTACGTCCGCTTGGAGCGCTATACAATTTTATATACCTTTAGCATTTTTACTACGACGACACAAATACTTATGGTAGACTTTCTGCCTCGTTAAGCACCCTCATCTTATCAGTCTTAATTTTAAAAGTACTTACATATAATTCCAATTCTAGTATTGATAGCTATATGCAATAATAATTATATGTTGCAGTCGATTTTCCTAGAAAAAAACACAAATAAGCTGTAATTTGTGTGAATTTTCAATTCATTTAGCTACAAAACATCTGAAATCATCTTCTTTCTGAGATTTAACTTAAATAACAAATATATCCGTCTTCAATATATTAAATCATAAATATGGAATATAAATAAATTTAAAACGTTTAACGTAACAATCCCGACGAACCTAGAAAAGCATTATATTTTGGAACTACTACAAAACTTTCAGTAAAAAAAATACAACTCTATTCATTCTAAACATCCACAAAATGTACCTAAACTCTTAAAAATAATGAAAATTTTATGTTTTAACAAGTTTGTTAGTGACTGGAAACATTAACGTCCAACATATATTGAATAATATCGTTTATCTATCCATCGATGTTCTAACTGTTCAAAAACCAGAATCTATACACACATTTACGAATGTCAAATATTAAAATCGTAATAATTCCCCCAGTAAGAGCCTGTCCAGAAAGCGCCATTTACGCGCGCGTCTACTCGCGCGTTTTCATTTGTATTGCGTCCAGATGCGGCGAAATCACGCGCGCATGTGATGAGACGGATTTGGTCAGTTATAAACATGAACTCGGATACAGCGGTTGTGTTGTGGCTTGCATACCGTCGATGGAGACGTCGTAAACGAAGAGAAAGTCGACGATTTAACGTGCATCCCATTCTACGTGACAGAATGACGCGTATGTTTATAACTTTATATCCAAAACTCAGAGAATATAGTGAAAAGTTTTTCAACTACTTTCGGATGTACTTATTCGGACTTTTCTCAATTTCGTCAATAAAAAGTTCCGTGTCTCAGTTTTCACGCTCCATTTTTAACCGAATACGTCCACTCGCTACGGACACGCGCGTAGTGCTGGACGCTGCAATGGCGCCGGAGTATCTCGACTCGCGCGGCGCACGCGCGTAAAACGAGCGAGTCGAGAGTCCCGCTCATTGCAAGCGTTTTACGCGCGAGAGCATCTGGACGGAATGTATGTAGCTCTAGTAACTCGAGAACGCGCGAGTGACTACGCGCGAGTGGTCACGCGCATAAATCGCGCTTTCTGGACAGGCTCTAAGGTGTCATACGTCCTACTTGTGACCAAATTAAGCGTTGTGTCATAATATTGTCAAAATTATAACTCTGCAACGAGTGAAGGATATACCTGCTCCTGCCTGTCGCAATAGTCCATAGGCTTAATGACCGCTTACGAACAGGTACGAATGAAAAAAAAAAAAAAAAAAAGACTATGTAGAGGAAACCTGCATACGTCTGAGAAGAAATTCAAAGGCGTATGTATAGTCGTGCTTGAGTAACGGCGATGGACTCGCCATCTGTCACGTTGGCACCTAATATACCTCTGGCGGAAAGTGGGTGTGTGGGTGTTGCCTATACACCTCTGCCTACCCCTTCGGGGACCCTTGTGGGAAGGCGTGAGGATATATTATATATATAGAGTACCTCAATTTACATACATATCACCACGCCAAATCCCCCAGAGAGACAGAGATAATAGAGTGCATCTCTCTAACTGAATTTATGGTTAGTCGTTGTACAATGTGTCGCTTTGGATATCCAATGTGTCCAGCCACTAGAGACTAGAGTAACAACAATAGATATGAACTCAGGGGCGCTAGGTGGCTTCCTCGTAGTCTTCTGCCTTGACGAGATTGGGTTCGGACTCGGCGCGCCGGCGCAGTCCTTCGGCGTCGGGCGAGCGCGGCCGCTCCTCCTCTTCGGGCTTCACTTCGGCATTTGCGGCCGCTTTGATGTCCGGAGCGCTTCTACTTACGTCCACCTATATAATGATCCAACTTTCAAAAATAGTAACACACCAAATAACTTTTTTTTTTATACGTTCCAGTAATTTTTAGTTACTTCTATCAAAAGCTTACTTTAGATTTCCTGAAACGGAAGGTAGAATTCCGTATGCATTTTCAGGTTATTGCACTCAAACAGACGCGGCTTTGTACTTAGATATAAATAATCAACTTTACCACGAGCCGTTTTAAAGTGCCGTGGTGGCCGAGTGGTTCGAGCAGTTGCCTGCGACGCAAAGGTCGCAAGTTCGAATCCCGACTGTACCAATGAGTTTTTCTGAACTTAAGTACAGTGATTAGTCACACCACTAGCTTTACGGTGAAGGAAAACATCGAGAGGAAACCTGCATACGTCTGAGAAGAAATTCAAAGGCGTATGTATAGTCGTGCTGGAGTAACGGCGATGGACTCACCATCTGTCACGTTGGCCCCTAATATACCTCTGGCGGAAAGTGGGTGTGTGGGTATTACCTATACACCTCTGCCTACCCCTTCGGGGACCCTTATAACAGACGCGATGGACGCTTTGTCTGAGATATAAAAAATCAACTTTACCACTGTGTCGAGGAGCTTACCAATTCAGTTTCGAGGAAGTCTGCCGGCTCCTGTTTGACTTGTGCGTTCATTTTATCGTTGAGATAACACACGCCATTTAGGTCTATAGCGCTGTTTGAGAATATTGCTGCGGCGCCCACCGAGGCGTCCACTAAGGGCTCACTCTACAAAATAATGGCAAGTGAATTTAAGTAATACGTAATAATACCTCACATTTTGACCTAATCCCACACTAAGAAAAGCTGTGCTAAGCTAAAGCTTAGCTGAGTATATACATACTACCAAACAGGACATCCAAGACATCCATAAAAACGCCGCAGCCAGGACCTATGGTTAACCGAAAAATACGAGTATCTAGATAAACTTACCAACACAATATCTTCTGGAACAACAAACTTTAACTGTGTCTTTTTCGGTGGTATTACTTCTATATCGGCAGTCTTGTGGATGTATGAAACATCTTTAGCATTCAGGTCTTTTTGCTCTCTGAAACATAATAATACATGGTTTATTTAAATAGTACTTATAAAATATATATGTATATTAAAGTCATTCTTACTTTTTAGGTGTAGAATAATGATTTTCATTCTTGTCCATCTGATGTTGTGTGATAAGATCGCAAGCCTTTCCCAGTATAACAATTGATACCAACACCCGCACTGATATCAGACATATGTATGCTATTGATATCAAAAACACTGCTGCGAAACTGAAAAATTAATCAAGATGTCATTATAATTTCTACCCCATATATATATAAAAGTCCATTTTCAGTTGACTTATACGTAATATAAATATTGTTATCTTACCCATCAACTTTGACAGCGTGAACCAGAACTCTCGTTATGACGACCCCCAGTGGCAAGGGTATGAAGCCCATACGGCGAGCCACTAAGTCCGAGTGGTCACTGAAGGCATACTTCTGTCTGGTTTGCGCTACGTCATACGCTAAGCTCACAGTGTACTCTCGGTAAACTCCATACGGAATCTCATTGAATCTTAAACCATAAAAAATAACACTTCTTTAACATTTTTTTTTTCTTTCTCTTTCTCAGCATATATGCGTCCACTGCTGGACATATGCCTCTTGCATGGATTTCCAAGCTGATCTTGATGCGGCGATCCTACTCCAGGTCGGCCCTGCCGTCTTTTTAATGTCGTCCGACCATCTGGCTTGCGGTTTGCTTCTTTAACATGCATACTATCAATTCATATAACATGGTTTTGCAACCTAAAATATTAAGTCATACTGCAATTATACCTATATGAAGCGACAGAGATGTGTAAGTTAAGAGAGCTCTACTCTCTCTCCGCATACCGTAAGGAACTCGGCGTAATGATATTTATGCTTGTATATACATACATATCATCACGCCGAGTCCCTAACGGAGTAGGCAGAGATATAGAGAGTATAGAGAGAGTATAGAGCGCCAGTTCTCTCTAGACTTAAATACCACTTTCGCTTCATCCACATTCATCAGTCTCTTCATACATGCTCGTCGGTTTAGAGTAGTCATGACATTCTTGCATGTAAATACAAGAATTCCAGATTCCTTGCATAAGCAACTTTATAGTACCATAATGTATGGTAGGTATGTAAAAAACCTTATATATCTTGAATTAGAAAGTAAAAATCAGTAACCTGGTGATAAAAGCATGCTTCACCCAGTCAATGATCACCTCGAAGGTAAGGACCAGTATACAGTCAGGAGCTAGAATCCAAAACCTCTCCTCCCGCCACACATACTCCTTCATGGTCTGAAGCACCACAATGAACAGCAACACGGACAGGTGAAGTCTTTCTCTGACATCACTGCATGACACTTGGAACAAATTGTTCTTGTCAAACTTCTTGAATACACTGCCCTTTAGTTCCACAAACTGTAACAAATAGCATACTTTTTTAATCTTCCATTTCATCAAAAGGCTATGTACAAAATATTTCACAGTGATGCAGTGCCACAACCAACTATGAGAAACAAACTAGAGATTAATATCATTGAACATCCCAAATCACTTGAAGTAAAGCTTCTCAAGTTTAATTGTTTAAGCTTGAATTATAGAAACAATTACATTACCAAGAATTATACAGCAGGTGGCTGCTATAATTTAAATAAATGTATCATCACTTTGAACCTCTTTGAAGGAGGACATATGTCACAAGTACAACTGTGTAAACTCACACATGAGAGATGAATAACTCTCAAAACCAACTCAAATAGCAATAACTCAAATTAGTAGGCTTAGGTTTCATTAATAAATTTCTGGAATACTCACATTGTTTGACATCATTATGATGAGCAGGCTCTTATTATTGGAATTAAAGGCAACATTCAGTGTTGTAGCTTGGAACAACACCAGCAAACTGTGAAGGACTGTACTACTAATTAAGGAATTATATTATATTTGTTGTAATTAAACTATTTATGAACATAACACCTATGTATGCATGTCTATGTAGGTATATAAGTCTAGGGAGAACTAGTACTCTATACACTCTGCCTAAGATGATATGTATGTATTTATGAACATAACAAAATTTGCCTACTTTTATATAGTATAGTATTTTTATAATATGGCTATAATTTTTTTTATTTTATATGTGTGTTTAGTGGACTTATTACCTAGAATATAACAATGTGTTAGCATTAGTCTAATAATATATATCAGTGCCAAATTTCATCCAACTCAAATCAGTAGTTTTTATGGGGAGAAGGAACAACCCTGCTCACCAACTATCTATATATACTAGTATTTATTTAATTGTACTGTTTCCTAAATAAATAACATAAATATAAGTAGGACTAAGATAATAAGTAATTAAAATAAAAGAATAGAAATATAATGCAAAGGATACAGACATAAGTCATGGCGAATAATAAATGTGGGATGACCCCCAAGTGTTCTCTTCTCCTATCCCTTGGTTCTGTGGCAGTCCAGAAGAGAGCATCAATTGTATCCTGACCAAATGCTGAGAAGAGCCTATCTCCGACTTCCAACATGTTGTAGAAAATGTACAGCTTCATCACACTTTGGCTTTTCACCAGATGATACATCATATTTGTATCTATGTAGCACATCAATATACTGCATACTAATAGTATGAAGCCTTTCAGTACATCACAAGTCTCTGCTGGCTTTAAGATATTGTATCTTGGATGGGATGTGAACCTAGAGCAATATAAAAATGTGTGAGTCATTATCCATCAGAGTATAAATTTTTTACATTGTCATAATATAGATTCTTTATTAAATCCTCTGCTCTGTTTAATGCATTCACCACTAAGTACCTTATAAGTTTGTCCTCCCATGTAAAGCACAGCTTTGCTTTAATTAGCCATGATGATACGGCTAATTTATATTCTTAGTTATTTGTATGTACTATGAGATTCCAAAACATGGGCACAAGTCTTTAATTGATAAACAAATAATAAAACTGTTAAGTGAAAAAGGACACTGCCACTACACTGATATTCCCCTTTCAGTAATAAATAAGAAGCATACACACTCACCCAAAACATTTTCTAAACAATCTGTTCAAAAATGACCAAAATGCCATAATAAACCGTAAGGGTAGGAAAGTGTACACAAACAGTAAGGAGTCAGCACATTGAAAAAAGCCATAGGCCATAAACTTTTCCAGCTCTTGGGGAATTTTTATGAAGGAGTATACTTTCTCCCTCCTAGCCGAAAACCTCTCTTCGTCGTGCTCAAGTAAATAACCGCGCGTAAGTTCTACGTGCAAGAACGCAAAGAGCGAAGTAGATTTATCACCATCTGCGAAGAAAACACTTCATGAGACATGTAGCCAAGATAAATACTTTTGCTATTGATAGTCAAGTTCTCGTTTAATACCTTTACTCTTCACTTCCCTTGGACTTTTGTCAAAACTCGAATCACCCGAGTGCTGGACGTTGGTCAGCGGCTTAAAACGCAAGCGTTTCGTGTGATCCCGAGAGTCCTCATTCTTTAAAATCATTTTCAATGTGCACTGTCTCGAATTTCAATTATATATCATTTCCTGTAACTCTTACTTTATCATATTAATTGAGATTAAAGTACATAGTCCCTTTACAGAGTATGTACAGTACTGCGGCCGACCGACAGGTGTGCTGTCCTCGCTGTCATCATAGAATAAAAATAAATATTACGGAACAAACAAGAATGACGACCATGTTCAAGATGACATAGTCTATCAACATAACTTTTTTTTATATTATTGGCAAAGGTACTTACTACTTTTCTGTCGATTATAATCATCATCACTTTTTATCATTTTTATCATATACATTAACGGTGAAACTACACGAAGCAATGATGTAGCGAGCAAAAGACTTAAATCCTTTAATTTAATACATTTCCTTTATTGAATAAAAAAATATGAATAATGCCACAAAACAAAAGTTCCCCGAACTCACGCTACTACTACTAGTGACAGTGACAAGTCAAAAAAATTTTTACTGAAAGACTAACATCCATGTCATGAATAAATAATTCCAAAAAGGTCTCGATCCTCTATGCATGCTATGCTTGCTTAGTGCCTACGTACCTATTGATGGTAATATAATAAATTAATTTTATACTTGGCGAGAATCTAATGTTGAATAGATTTCTTATTTTCAATTGATTTTTACGCAGAATTACCCATTTGAGGAAATCAATACGCAGATCTCAAAATTATGGCGTCAAATGAAGGGCGAAGTGCTCAACCGAACTTGCATCAGCAAGACCTAACCAAACTCGTAAGTTGAACATTTTATTTTTAAGCACATCTGAGTTACTCTCTAATACTTTTCATACGCTTTAAAATATGCTATAAATATACAACGTATTACGAATTCATTTAGTTTCAATATTGAGTTCTTAACCTATCCATCACCATGGTACCCACCACCGCCGTGTAATACGGGTATCGGAGGTACAGGTCAAACATGAATAAAGTCAAAGTCTATTCGTTACTTGACAGGTTTAAGTGGCTTGTTTATCTTTCGTCTATAACAAAATAAATAATAAAAAAAACTGAAGTTCATGAATGGGCATATATTTAGGTTGTTATGATTTTTTTATAATTTGCTAAAATATTTAAAAAAATGTTTTCAACCTTATTATAAATTTTATATAATATACAATAAGAGTTCTCTGTGTCCCCTACGTTGAATAAATGATTTTGATGTATAATCAGTCTTAATGTTGCTACATATTCCCTAGATAATGTAATTTCACTTATTTATTATGAAAATTATCTGACAGAAAAGAGCAGATGGCCCTGCTTTATGTACTTATGGTTGGGAGTTCCCCAAACACAATAAACATTTGTTAAATTTGTTAGTTGTTTGTCGTGGTGTAATATTTATCTAAATTATATACAAATATATATATAATAAAATATCCTTATAATTTCCTATAATAGGTTTAGTATAAGCTCTGTGAAGGCACACCAAGAATTATACAAAGTACAGTGAAGTATGGTGTATGTACAAGTAAATTATCACAAAGCACTGTTTTATTTTAGGATGTCACAAAGCTATCTGCCTTGTCACCTGAGGTCATCTCTAGGCAGGCAACAATCAACATTGGTACTATTGGCCATGTGGCTCATGGGAAGTCCACTGTGGTGAAAGCTATCTCTGGTGTCCAAACTGTCCGCTTCAAGAATGAACTGGAAAGGAACATCACTATAAAATTAGGTATGTTTTATTTTCTATAATATAAATGTATTTTTTTTACAAATGAAGCTGGCAACTTCAATGTAAGTAGGTTTCTTTTACTTGAATGTATACCTAATTAATAATGTGTAATAAAATATTATCTTCATTGGAACTGATGTGAAGAAAAATATGAATTTATCACTAATAAACATAGTGATTGCTACTGTGCTCATTGCAACAATCTATTATATATATAAAAATGTTATGTTGGTTTCTGTGCACTTCAAAAACTCAAAAAGTTCTGCACCGATCGAGCTGAAATTTTTGCATGATATATAATCAGCATCAAGGATTGTTATTATCTATTTTTTGCATCAGTCACATATCTACAGCGAAGCGTGGCAGGGTACAGCTAGTAGATAATTTTTTTTTATTTTAACCTCTATGTAGACTTGTATTTTGATGTGAACATCATTTTCTTTAAGGGATGTTTTATTAATATAATAATAATAATATATCCTCACGCCTTCCCACAAGGGTCCCCGAAGGGGTAGGCAGAGGTAGTTTATTAATATAATTATTTTTTTAATGTTGAAAAAGATTGTATCATGAACCAAACATTATTGCTTATGCTACTCTGCATATATTACATTATTACTTTAAGAACAGGTGCTGTGCAATGTACCATGTGAAAGTTAAAGAGTAAATTTGAAAAACATAACAATGTAACTAAGAATTCAAAATTTATCTACTTCATGGATATGTTTTTAATGAGATCACATGGTATGTTGCAGAACGCCTGTCGGACTCGGTTGCTAATTTGTACCGTGAAAGAGCACAAGAGAGGGAAGAAATAGAGTTCAATGCAAAAAAACTAAAGCTTAGAAGGAGGAATTTGTCTATTGAGGAACCCGATGATGAACCTCCAGCAAAAAAAATAAAAAATAATAAACACAAAAGTGAACCACAAGAATTTATTATAGAGAAAATTTTAGATGCTAAGTTTGATCTACGGGATAAAACAGAATACTTCTATATAAAATGGAAGGGCTGGCCTGACAGTGATAATACATGGGAGCCTATAGCACACCTTGATAACTGCACACAGGTGTTGCATGAGTTTCTTTTCAAACATGAACTTGAATACTGCAAGACAATTGTTAAACTAAAGGAAGAATTATCTTTTGACAATTTACTCTGTGAAGAGAATCTTTTAAAAAGGTTGAATGAAGTTGAAAAACTTGATATTGCGAAATTAAAAGCATCCTTGATGGTTAAAATGCGTTTTATGATTGGCTTACCTGAAGAAAGTGAATGGTATGCACCAAAGCTGGTTCAGGATACAAGGAATATTTTACAATTGTATGTTTTGGCCAGAAAGCGATGTCAACAATTAATGTCATTGAAAGCCTGGGAGGAGCATATCAATCAAGTTGACAAATCAATGAAACTTGCAGTGGAAAATTATGTGGATTTGGCTGGTCCACCAGATAATTTTACATACATAAATCAATCAATACCTGGCAATGGTGTCATTATTCCAGACGATCCCCCAATTGGCTGTGAGTGCCAGTCATGTAATTGTCGTTCTAAATCATGCTGTGGCATGCAGAATGGTAATATATTTGCATATACTGCTAAAAGGCAACTCCGCGTGGCTCCCGGCACCCCAATATATGAGTGCAACAAGGCTTGTCTGTGTCCTGAAGACTGCACCAATAGAGTTGTTCAACATGGACGGAACATAAAACTACTTATATATCGGACAGCAAATGGCTGTGGGTGGGGTGTTAAAACTGATCAAAGAATTAAGCAAGGACATTTTATATGTCAATATGTTGGGGAAGTGATAACTTTTGAAGAGGCTGAGAAAAGAGGGAGGGAATATGATGCAAATGGACTCACATATTTGTTTGATCTTGACTTCAATTCAGTTGAAAATCCATATGTAGTTGATGCAGCTCATTTGGGAAATGTGTCACATTTCATAAATCACTCATGTGAACCAAATATTGGTGTATGGGCCGTATGGGCTGATTGCCTGGACCCGAACCTACCAATGTTGGCTTTGTTCGCTATGCGCGATATTGAAGCTGGTGAAGAACTATGTTTTGACTATTTGCAGAAATCTCCAGATAATGATGAAACTGAAATAAATAGCCCATCAACAAGTACAAGAAGCACTGTTGATAGTGATGATTTAAACATTGCCAATGGCTCAGAGGCTGGCACAGCTGCTTCGCCGGCATCTCCTATCAAAACCAGATTTGAAACGCAACAGCAAAACATGGCTAATCTTACAAATCGGACTGAATGTAAATGTGGAGCACGAAGGTGCAGGCGATATTTATTTTGATGTTAATACCCCCTATATCTCAACATGACGTGCACAGACAGCTTCTCAAGATTTTGATTGTGTATAATAGATTCAGCTTTATCAAAAATATATCAAGTATTATAGTACATTTGATACATGGAATCTCAACAATTAGTACTACAATTGGTGTTGAACTGCAGGAAAGAAATTTACTATGTTTGTAATTTTCGACAAGCAATTGGTCAGTAAAATTATGAGCTGATAAATGCTAATACATATTAAATGTATCCAAATAAGTGCCTTTGCAAATGCAACGATTGGTGTCTATTTTTTATATTTTGATACCAAGTTTTTAAGTTGAAATGATTATTTAAGCTTTACAAATAGGTTAAGTTTATATATAGTTTGAAGCATAATACAATGTTTTTAGTTTTATTACCATTTGTTTTATTTAAAACTTCTCTAGTTTCGCTAATTACACACAGGCAGTGGCAGTTGGTATTTTGTGTCAATGTCTGGATTTCGAATATTTTGAAATCCAGGTATTCTTTCGTTTTGTATATATAATGTTATGCGTTGTGGAAATTTTAGGTTACGCCAACGCGAAAATTTACAAATGCGATAACCCAAAATGTTCGCGGCCCACGAGCTACATATCGGGCGGTTCGTCGAAGGACGACAGCTTCCCTTGCCTCCGGCCCGCATGCACCGGCCGCTTCCAGCTGGTGCGCCACGTGAGCTTCGTGGACTGCCCCGGCCACGACATCCTCATGGCCACCATGCTTAACGGCGCCGCTGTTATGGACGCCGCGCTTCTGCTCATTGCAGGTAATTTCCTGTGGCCATGGTGATCGAGTGGTTCGAGTAGTTTTGCCTAGTTCGAATCGCGACGTTCCAATGAGTTTTTCTGAACTTAAGTACAGTGATTAGTCACACCATGAGCTTTACGCTGAAAGAAAACATCGAAAGGAAGCCTGCATACGTCTGAGAAGCAATTCAAAGGCGTATGTATAGTCGTGCTTGAGTAACGGCGATGGACTCGCCATCTGTCACGTTGGCACCTAAAACATATCCCTGGCGGAAAGTGGGTATGTGGGTACTACACTACTAACTATACACGTCTGCCTACCTGCTTACCTGTTGTTTACCACCTATATAATATCAAATATAATTGTAAACATTTTGGGTAGAAGAAATAATTTCTCTTAAGTTTAAATATAACACCGGATTTTAACAGCATCACCAGCAATGACTTCCTTATTTACAGGAAACGAATCGTGTCCCCAGCCTCAAACTAGTGAACATTTAGCAGCCATTGAAATTATGAAGCTGAAGCACATACTTATACTCCAGAACAAGATAGACTTGGTGAAAGAAGGCCAAGCAAAGGAGCAACATGATCAAATCCTGAAGTTCGTGCAGGGAACCGTGGCTGATGGCGCGCCTATCATACCGATCTCCGCTCAGTTAAAGTACAATATAGAGGTAGTGCACATACATATATTATTATTGCTGTTTCACTTAGCAATGTTGTTTGACTAATCGAGAGCAATACAAAGATTGTAGATTCGAACTCCGGCGGCCTCCTTTCGATGTTTTTTTATGTATATTCCATACGATTAAGAAAAATTTCAAAGATGGTATCGGCTCCCGACGTCGCCGAAAAACGGCGATATACTCTCCATCGGTCACGTTGGGGGCCGTTCAAGTATTACGTAACCACAATGGGGGGTGGGGGTCGGTACAGTCGGGATTCGAACTTGCGACCTTTGCGTCGCAGGCAACTGCTCGAACCACTCGGCCACCACGGCCCTTATTTATATATATATATATAATAATATATAAATATATATATTAAAAAAAGCCGTGGTGGCAGACTGGTTCGAGCGTTGCCTGCGACGCAAAGGTCGCAAGTTCGAATCCCGACTGTACCAATGAGTTTTTCTGAACTTAAGTACAGTGATTAGTCACACCACGAGCTTAACGGTGAAGGAAAACATCGAGAGGAAACCTGCATACGTCTGAGAAGAAATTCAAAGGCGTATGTATAGTCGTGCTGGAGTAACGGCGATGGACTCGCCATCTTTCACGTTGGCACCTAATATACCTCTGGCGGAAAGTGGGTGTGTGGGTATTACCTATACACCTCTGCCTAACCCTTCGGGGACCCTTGTGGGAAGGCGTGAGGATATATACCCTTGTGGGAAGGCGTGAGGATATATTATATATTATTATATTTATTTATATATTATTATTTAAGTAGTTTTTAATTATCTCCATATTATAGTTTATCATTAGTAATTCCCATCTATCTAACTTATTCGTAGCGAACACAAGCCTATTCAATATATTAACTGTGTTTTAGGTCCTTTGTGAATACATAACAAAGAAGATTCCAGTCCCGCTCAGAGATTTCACATCGCCTCCTCGTATGATCGTGATCCGTTCGTTTGACGTGAACAAACCGGGATGCGAGGTTGATGACTTGAAGGGTGGCGTCGCTGGGGGCTCTATCCTGCAAGGAGTACTTACTGTTGGCATGGAAATTGAGGTAATCACACATTACATTACATGCAACTGTAATAAGTGTATAGCTTTTTATATGCCCGGGGTGTGCTGCTACGCTAAAAAGGTAAATATGTAGGTAAATAAATTTTATCTGGGGTATTACTATTCCAAAATTTACTTCGCAGTATTCGCTTGAAATGGAACTGGTTTGGGGCACATCGATTTGGTAGTTTCAAAGTCTATAATGGGACATAGTAGGTTTTTTGTTTAATATCTAGCTTACTAGCTGCACTCCGCGGTTTCACCCTTACATTTAGATTTCATTCGAAATATATCCGATGTGTTAATCCATAATCTATCTCCGTGCTCAATTTTACCCAACTCCATTCAGTAATTTTTTGCGTGAAATAGGAACACACATCCTAAACATTCACTTTTGTAATATTTGTATGATAGTAGGATTTGTGAATTATTTGTCAAATCCTACTACTTATTATATTTATATATAAAAGCCTGTTTATAAATTTAAGTCAGTATCTTCTTTTGGAAACTATATTCCGCATTATCATGACAATAACTTGAACTTCTCTTGGTCTCTGTTGTCAAGGAAAAAGTCCTCAAAAAGAATGGATTGTTTTTCATGGATCTATTAATACTAGCACAAATGTTTTCATATATATAACAAGTGGTATTTAACAGGTTCGACCCGGTCTTGTGAGTAAAGACGCAAACGGCAAGTTGACTTGCAAGCCGATTTTCTCTCGCATCGTGTCCCTGTACACCGAGCAGAACGAACTGCAGTTCGCCGTGCCCGGAGGCCTCATTGGTGTCGGCACTAAGATCGAGCCTACTCTCTGCAGGGCTGACCGGCTTGTTGGCCAAGTGAGTGTATATATAGTATATTATTATAATACTTGTCTGCAACGCGCACGAGGATTGCAGGATCGAACTATGCCATACCAATTCCGTTTTGCTGAATTTAAAAATAGTGATTTGTCACACGACGAGCTTTATGGTAAAGTAAAATATATTGAGGAAACCTGTGTAAGGATGAGAATTCAAAGACGTATGTATAGTCGTGCTTAAGACACAATGCCGTACCTGTCATCTGCCACGTTAGCCCTAAAATATATTTTCATTCGTGTTCTTAAATCTCTGTCTACTCCTTCAAGGATCCTTGTGGGAAGGCGTGAAGACAAGTATACAAAACCTAACCGAGCTCTCCTAATTCCTTTACGGATAGACGCACAGGAGAATTGTGTTATGTTCACCTAGAATATTCAACTTTTATTTTTTGGTCCGGAACCAAATATGCAACTCTTATCCTTGTTGTATTTTGTCTCAATTATTATATTCCAATCTGACTGAGTCTAAATCTAACTGACAAACTGGCAACTTATAGTTATCTTCCGTCTTTACATCCTTAATGCTATAATAATTTATTATTCATGTAATAATTACAGGTGCTTGGTGCAGTCGGAGCTTTACCAGGAATATTCGTGAAACTTGAAGTTTCTTATTACTTGTTGAAGCGCTTGCTCGGTGTTCGCACAGAAGGAGACAAGAAAGCTGCCAAAGTACAGAAATTGACCAAGAACGAGGTACATTTTCAATTCTCTATACAACACATTTTTAAAAGGTCTAAATGATATTCGAATGGTATTTCGGTGTCTACTCACACCTAAAAATACAGTGTCACAGTTGAGAGTTGTTTATATTTGCAGGTGTTGCTCGTGAACATCGGGTCTCTCAGTACAGGGGGCAGGGTCATTGCCACTAAGGCCGATTTGGCAAAGATAGCTCTCACGAACCCCGTGTGCACTGAGATTGGAGAGAAGGTCGCTCTCAGCAGGAGAGTTGAAAACCATTGGCGGTGAGTGCATAATATTATTAATATTGAGTATATTATTATTGAGTGGCCTACCCCTTTGGGGATACTTGTGGGAAGGCGTGAGGATATTATTATTATTTATTTATTGTGCCCTCACCAGTATATTATCTAGGCTTACAAAGTAAAAGTATTTTGTTAGTTTCAAATGTTATATTATAGATTTACTTATTCAAATAAATACTTGTATTACAATAGCTAATCTCAATCCATTCAATGGCATTGCTGCTTCACATTAAAAATGACTATTGCAGAATCGAACTAAATACTTTGTATTCCAGTGTTATGCATACATTCAATAAAATATGTGAATGAAAACTTGCAGTTATCATTCTTATAGTGTACATACTTAAATTGTTAATAATAGTTATGGAAATACGCCGATCCAATGATGCTTACAGCTATTTTTTGATATAGTGAGAATTAACGAATGCAATGCACAACGCAATCTGTTCGATTAAATCATTTTTAGAGTAACATAACTTACTAGTCACTTATTATAACCCGATAAAGCAAGCTAGGTCAAATTACGTTAGCAAACCATGAATTAAAATTAATTATAAACTTACAATGGTAATAAATAATTTGTATTCGCATTTTCAGATTAATTGGTTGGGGACAAATTCAAGGAGGTGAAACGATCCTATAAAAATTGAGGTTACAAAGTCTAATTTTATACAATATTGTAACTATAACATTTATTTAATAAAAATGATTATACAGTTTAATCAATTTGATATTTTACTCCAGAAAACCAATAGGTCATCTATTTTAAGTTATTTTAAGTACCAAAGCTAAAAATATATGCAGCAATAACATACATTTGATTTAATTGTAGCAAGAATAATTGCGATCCCGACCCCTAATATGAAATATGTAATGTTTAATATCATTTAAGGTACACTTATATACCACCTCTATAATTATATTCTGTAAATAGGGTTCAGACCATAGTTCCGAAACGACCTCATGATCCTTGACACGCATATCTATTTATCCCTTTCATAGCAATCACCATTGACCATTGATTGGTATTATGGATGTAGCCCTTATTGACATGAGAAATGAAAAGATACAGATTCTGGGTAAATAATTTAGTTGATTTATTAACTTATACTCGACTCTTAAGCCATGTATATAAATGAGTTGATATCTTCGTCATCCCGACGCATATATTTGTGTTCAATGAGCCACTCTAATTGCTCTTTTATCATCTTTTTGGAGGGCAGGAACATATTCTTCAGTATTTCAACCAGTTCACTCTGTAACAAACAATGAATTCAATACTTATGACATCAGCAAGACAGTGCAATTAACATGATACTAACTATATACCTACTGTAAGTATTAGTGTAAGTCTAAAAAGAACAATAACGCTAGTTCTCTCTAGACTTACACATCTCTTATAAAATAAAAATATTATTTTCATATTATGCTAAGACAGTGATTGCAAACCACTTTGTGAAGTTAAGGAAAATTGTTCTGAATTTATATTTTATATATAATATTTATGTATAAATAACGGATTTTTTTGATACTATTGAGTGTTGAGACTAAATATGAAATTTAAAAACAATAGCATAAATAGATAATAATTTTCAATTCCATATAAACTATCTGATAAAAATACTTCAGATCAAGCAAAGTTAAACTTTTGTATTAAGTTAGAAATTATTACAGCATTAAGGATGTCAATTCTCCGACATTATTCTTCTAGCTAGGGTATCATTTATACCCTATATATAATCTTATACAATCATCTGGTTGTAGTGAACTAAATGAGCCTAAGCTTAAACTATGAAAAATTAAATTCCTTCATACCTGAAGTGCAGTGTTAGTGATGCGCTTCCTCATCTTTAAGATTTTTATAATCGCTTCTTGCGTCCTTAATATACGTAGCTGAACAATAGAATGATTGTCTTCCATCTGAGATCTCTCAGTGCTCAACTGAAGTCTGCCAATCAGATTAATTTTACCTCGGCGCTGAGGTTTTCCATTCTTAATTAGAGCAAATTCTTGATTCACCCAAAATGTTGTATTTTCAGCAAAATCCTTGGGATTTTGGACAATGTGCTCATAGCACAACAATTGCCTTTTAAGCTTAGGAAAAGCAACCAGAGACCATAAAGTCCTTCTCAATTCTGGATCTGGAAGCTCTGTGGCAAGTCTTAGATTTTCATAGCTAATCTTTTCCATAGGTCTTTGGTTCCATGCAAACAAAACTGCCATTTGGAAAGTGGTGACATCTAAATCAAATCTACCCACAGAGTTAGCAAAAGTAATGGTACCATTACTCATGTGGTGATACCATTGTAGTTTACGGCCAGAATGTTTTTTTTTGTAAAACTCTTCAACTTCTGGTATGTAATCCTCTAGCTCCAGAGGAAGACTAACTGTTACCCTTTCGGATCCTCGGGCCCAAGCCCCAGCATTAAGTATTTTAATATTTATGGCATCATGGCGTGTGGTATCAGCCCTAAACTGAGTATTCAAATCCTCACTCACTTTGATATCTTGGAACATTCGAGCCAATTTATTCACATAATCAGCTGGCATGCCAACCTCCCGAAGCCATTCAACCATGTCTTCTTCTTTCTCAGAATCCGCACTGGAGTCTAATATTAATCTTCTTGTTAAATGCGCCTTGTGATATCTCATGAAAACATCCTTGTTTTCAATATATTTAAGCACTAACAAAACATCTTTTAATCTGGATTCTATTTGTTCAGTAGTCAAACGTTTACTTAATGGAGTTTTCCGTAGCAACATATCACAGTAGTTAGCAAGAAGTTCAGGACACTTGCTTTCAGGAGCAGTGCCTTTACTACCACGGGTGAGTGCTGATGATGGCAATTCCAATTTAAACACAGTAGTATCATTGACTACACATTTGTAAGCTTTGTCTCGGGCTGTCAAAAACCTAGGATCATCTAAGAAAGCATTTTTCGCTAAGGTACTGAATTGTTTAAATAGCTCTAGCAAACGCTCCACATATTTTTCTGAATCAGAGGTTATTATATCAGCGGAAGCAACCATATCTGCCAAGCCTGCTGAGACAATGTGTGCTTCCAAGTCTCGAAGAATAGGAGTAACACCCTCAGGTACTCTATCCAAGAGATGAAACATTAGTTGAAGTTTTTCAGTCTGTCCAGCCTTGATTAATGGCGCACTCTCAGCCAACAATGTAGGAAGATGCTCTCCTATTAAAACCTTTTCACAGCATTGAGTCAATGCAGCAACACTACCACTGCCAGGCTCCAAGTATCTGTGTGCCCGAGTTTCTTCCTCTTTCAAACGCTGGTCTGCATATCTCATGTATGATTGCACTCCATTAATTAATAAATGCTCACTAGCCTTAAGCTTATAGAAATCTTCTGTAGCCTGCATATAAGCAGCTTCAAAGTTTTCCCTATAAATCTGCAGTTTGTCAACAGAATTTGAGGATAGGTTTACTGAAATTAAAAATAAATACTGAATTATTTTAATGTGTGGCAAGCATGTATAAAGCCTCACAGAAACTACCTATGCAAACTCCAAACATTATGTTGGATATAAATGTAGCTGATAGCTCACCGTAAGACTCCCTGACACCAATAACAAGTTGGGAGTCAAATGATTCTCCATTCCGTTCAGCCTGCACCAGTTTCATAGCAGAGTCCTGTAACCTCTGTTTGATATCCTTGAAGATGCTCTGGTTCCATGAGTCTAACATCAGTTTCCGAACCAAACTGTCTTCATTGTTGTTATTATTATTCTTTTTCTGAGAATTTGTTGCATTGCTGGTTGCTTTGCTAACAGAATTAATTGAATTTTCCAATTGGCGAAAGGGTGTCGGTAAATAATTACACTGGGTGAAAAATTTGCCCCATTCGGCGATGTAGGCCTTCAATAATGCTTGATCTTCCCGCTGCGCCAGCACGCGAACTTGTGCTTGTTTGATATACATGGTTATATCCTGCTGGAGCGCGTCACGCAACTTGTATGGTCCTCTTTCGTCCCACAAGCACACTGAGTGGACGGCTCCAAATAGGTCCTGCCATTCTGTCTGAGTTACAGTCTCTTGCTTTAGCAGCTTCAAAACAATTGGTCGCATACTGGGCCACTTTTCCTCGAACGTAATTTGTCCTTTGTCCTACAAACATATCATAAATACATGGGTTGTGGGAATAAGTACATTCCCACACACACACAATTGGATATCACTAAAAAACATACTCAACCTTTAGCATGACTAGAAAATATAAAAATCAGCAGTAACTACACAGCCCAAGTGTTTTATTATTTATTCCTGGAAACTTATGGGTGATGTCTTTTGACGGAACCTCGGAACTTAATAGTAAAAAAATCCTTAATTAACAGAAAATATTGTCAAGTTATCTACAATTCTATCGATTTCCAAAACTGCAGAAAACGATAAATTATACTGACTGTCGATGCCCTTACACTTATTGCCTACCATTCAATAATCTTTGCTTTGGCAATTTTGATGGCAATGGCCAACCCATGGCATTGCATTTTCAGTTTTCACAGAACAGTCTATCTCTATGGTAAGAGCTCAGAACAGAGCTTCTGTCTGGACATTCAGAAAGTAGTACACTACATTTTTAATGCTCACAATAATAAGAATGAATACAATTAAATTATTACATCAAATATAAATAAGCTTGTACCAATATCGTATTTTGGGTTCCATTTGATAAAATTATTTGTCTGACTTTTTCTACCCTTGCATTTAATCAGACTACTATTGAACTACTGTGGTACATTATGTATTGTCTATGTCTATGGCTAGTATATTAATAGTAGTCTATGGCTAGTATATTAATAGTAGTCTATGGTCAACAGTCACTCAGCAGTTTTCAATTTTTCATTTCAAATTGAGGTTCTTTCTTTTGTACTTCATAATTCAAGATCAGTTTTTGGATTTAAGTGTGGTTTCCAATTTCCAAGTTTTGTAAAATGTCGACGTTTGGAGAAATTACAGAACCGGGTAGTCGAACGGCTTGGGAAGACTGGGATGATATTGTACGCGATAGTTCGACACAGTAAGTTGTACATATTAATATGAAAACAAATATTGAAAAAAAAAGCAATCACAGAGCTGTGACATACGAAAACTATCTTATTCCAGATTACAATGGAAAAACAACTTGGGAAGTCTCGAAGTCATCGATAATCTTCTAGTATTAGAAGGAAAGTATTTGGCTGACTGTATTAGATCCCAAGCTGAATATAAATTGGAATTAGTAAACTCGATACCAGAAGTCAACTTACAGTTACTCAAGACAGCAACAAACAACTATGTTTGTGTAGTGAAAGACTATAACTTGGTGTTGAGCAGTGAAATAGTTGAACTCCTGAAGCCATACATAATTGTGAGCCGTGATGTTGTGACAATAATCACAAAGCCATTGGTGGAGTATCAAGTGTCAGAATTGACATCACAAGACTGTGTTATAAGGACTCTAACAACCACTGTACCTTCTGATAAATATTCCAGTATCAACTTTCCAAAATTAGAACAACCAAATATTATATCAGGAATTGCAGCAGGAGGTAATTTCACCAGTTTTCTTGAACTAGGAGCATGTTTTTTTGTACATAGGTGCCGACTATCATCTCATCATTGATATATCAGTGGTATCACTAATTTATATTGGTCCAATACGTACACAATGCTTCACTAACATGTCATATTTGTGTATCCAATACAATGTTTTGTTATACAACATACTATTGCACACATTTACACTATATCTGTAAATTGACTGCACTCTAGTTCTACCCCCATCAGCGGTGAGTCTGTTATACAACATACTATTGCACACATTTACATTATATCTGTAAATTTACTGCACTCTAGTACTACCACCAACAGCGGTGAGTCTGTTATACAACATACTATTGCACATGTTTACATTATATCTGTAAATTGACTGCACGCTAGTACTACCCCCATCAGCGGTGAGTCTGTTATACAACATACTAATTGCACACATTTACATTATATCTGTAAATTGATTGCACTCTAGTACTACCCCCATCAGCGGTGAGTCTGTTATACAACATACCATTGCACACATTTACATTATATCTGTAAATTGACTGCACTCTTGTACTACCCCCATCAGCGGTGAGTCTGTTATACAAGATACTATTGCACAAGTTTACATTATATCTGTAAATTGACTGCACTCTAGTACTACCCCCATCAGCGGTGAGTCTGCTAGTGTTTGCACAGCACTTCTATTTCATCTTTCTGGAACCAAATTCCTTCTTCGGGAACACATCAATGCTTGGGAATCTTATTTAATGTTGTTATGATATAAAATGTACATGATACATAAGGGATGTCCCATACATTTTATTAGCTTGCTTAGAACTGAGAAATCACTGTCACCACAGCTCTTAAATTTGTTTAAGTAAATGTTTTAAATACATTTGTGAAGCATGACATGTTGTTTTCCTTTTCCAGTTACAAGCTTGAGAGAGCACCTTGATTTGCCTGCCCTGACGTTTGTCTGCTACATAGAGCATCCTGAGGAGCACACTCTTACCGAACTACATACATTGTTGGCAAAACTAGATATTGTTGCATATGGTGAACCTAAAAACAATATAATTAATTCTAATTTATACATTTAATAAAGATATTCATATACCCTTAGCTCTTTTATTACCTAAGTAACCTACCTATCTTTTGGGTAGTCTGACATGTCAATATGTAGACAATTCATAACATCGATCAATTGTCTTTGAGAAATTTATGATGAACTAATGATAATGCAATAAAATTAATAATAAATTAATAAAAAAAATACATTTCCAGAAATATGATCGCAGCGCCAGCTATTGGGTCCAATTGTGATTCTAAACCATTCTAGAAGACACAAAAAACTTCATTAAAATCGGTCCAGCCATTTAGGAGTTCAGTGACAAACACGCACAGAAGAAATATGTATACCTATATAGATTAGCGTTACAGCAAATCTTCAAGCGAAACCATTCATTCTGTCCCAATTTCTAAGGCCTATCGTTAACAGCTTTCGCTAGGTTTGCCTGTACCATTTTAGGGTCTCTTTTGGAAGGTGTAGAGGTAAATTAAGAAAAACACACTCTTGTAGAGGTTTATTATTCACATCGAAATACATTAACATTTTGATGATTACAAATGTAAAGGAAAAGTAATAAACCTAAATTCATATGGAAATAATTCATTCATTGAAAACCTTTATGAATTTAAAGAAATAAGCACAGCCTATCTAATCGCAGACAAGTTTATGAGTTTGGTTTTTCAACAAATAAATATACAGATTAATAAAAAGTACACTTTTGCTCTTTATAAAAATATATAGGCATAATTATCAGGTATTTGTACTAAACTAGCATTTCTGGCAAAATAAGATTAAAGCTGTACAAGGTCGCTATCCACCTACTTCAGCCTAAGAAAAACAATTGCCAACAATCTTACATTTTATTTCGAACGCTAAACAAATAAAATAAAATGTAAATATTGCTATAGGTACCATTTTGACCCATTTTAAATCACAAAGACGTTAACTTTTTTGAAGAACATTATCACATCAAAATGCAATTAAAATCATATGGGTCACCATTGAGTATTATCATATGCAATAAGTATAAAACCGTATATTTTGTCGAAAACGTCATGCATCAGAGCTGATCGCATGTTTTGGTGTACTACATTACATTACAATGTTTGATAAACTAAATAACAATGCAACGAGGCTCGTTGTATAAATAGCGAACTAGGGTTCCGCGCATTTAGGGCTCTCGAACATTTTGATAGTTAACGTTAAGTTAAGATACTTTGCAAAATACGATATAAAACTTTATCGTGTCGAGCTTCGTTAACGTTGAAAGGATTTAAAATAATTGTGTTGTAGTAGGTAACAAACTATTTAGTACTAATAAAATAATATTGTAAAACACACTAACCTGATCCGCCCCATTGTAATATATAATTTGATTATTTCACTGAGATAGCTTTCTATATAAACCCTACGCGCGCCGTACCCTAAAACGGTCACAAGTTTACGAGATATAACATAGACAAATTACATTTATATAAAATTTACATTATCTTTAAAGTAAACTTAACCATATTTATAGACTATATATGATATCTTGTGAAAAACAAGCTTTGCTTAAACTAACATTACTCCTTAAATGTAAGATGCGAATCTTATTAGTGACATATCTAGAATGATTGAAGCCTTGCATTTATTAAATAAATACCGAATAGGTAGTTACAGTACATAGTTACTACGTATTTAACATTGGTGCAAGATTATTATTTTTATATAATATTTAATACAGCTTTAATATTAGGCCCGTAATAAATGCCTTGATTTATGGATTAAAATACTTGTATGTACCTTAATGTATGAGACATAGCATACATGTACAAAAAATAACTAGAATATTTGATCAAGTGAAAAAACATATATGAATCTAACGTAATGTATTCTACGCCTGGGTAGTAATAACTTCAACTTGCCGATCGCAATTGCAAAATAAATATAACAACAATATATTAATATTCTGGAAATCTCACTAGCAACTGCTAGCAGCTAGCAGTGCAGCTGATGGTATATGGAACTTGGATGAACATTGCACTAATGAGACACAGCACAAACATTTTAGGCTGCTGGACCAATACCAATGTTGTCAGCCAACCAGAATTAATTTGTCATCATTAAATTTCTATTCAATATAAGATCCATAATATATTATTTCCTTGTTCCCATAGAGCTAATTTGCTATTTATAAAAAAATACATGATCATATGTTGCGTTAAGTAATAAAGACTCATTTAATATGTAAACATTCAAATAAGCTAAAATCCCAACTGCTAAATACTTGTCTAATTTACAGATCAATAAAGTTCTTAACCTAAGTATTTCTTAAAATGTAATGGGTATCCGTTGCAGTCCGCACCCGTGACAAATCAACAACTTGAAGAGTATATTTATTTGTTAGGACCACAAAGTACAGTTATACTTGTGATAAATAATTATGTGAAAATCACTTGTTCTACATAACTGTGACGCAGACATGAGCACTCATGCAAGTATAAAATAACTTGCATTTTCCCAGAATATTGTCTACGATACAGTTTATATCACATGTTTGAGAAAGGATGACGGGCAATTTGTGAATCTTTGATAAACAACCTGTCTGTCACACTGGATGTTCCAGTTTCTTTCGGACTAGGAATATAGTCGAGGTGGCACTTGCCAGTCGGGCACTAGTTAGCGCGGTATCCCAACCTATTTAAGCCTGGCTACTTACATGAAGATAGCTTGGGAAAACTTGGCTTTTCCCATACGGCCAGTCCCCTGTGGCTCTACCAGTCCAGTAAAAGCCTGCACGCCAAAGATTATGTGAGATTGTTTCCCAATTGTTTCTCAATCTAGCTAAAGAGGAATAAAACCAGCAGTTGTCACTTCAATAAGTCACGGATGTGGAATTAGAAATTATATTTTACACACTACAACACCATATGAAGGTGTAGTAGGTATAGGTAGACTCATAATATATAATATTTCTAAATATGTATTAGTAAAAAACTAAAATTAACGTTTAAGCTTATATCAAGTTTTCATAATTAGATGTATGTATCATACCTATATGGATGAATTGAACAATAGCAGTTAAATTCTTGTTAGAACACTTGCTTTCCTTACGCTATGCGCATTGTGCAGATTCTTTTGAATAGACCAGTTCATTCATATAGGGTGAATAAATTGTCTATAGTTGACTATGCATGTGTTACCCTCCTTATCTTCTTCTTCTTCTTCAATCAATACTATTATAAAAAAAGGTATGGCAAAAGACAAAACAAAATTAGGTTGACAGTTATCGCAGTTATACGTAATATTTGGCGACATAGTTTCATTATATGAAATTAATTCAAAGCGTTGGAAATTTTTATTAGCAAATATATAAATGTTATCTACACGCGTAGTACACAAACGTCTATAGATATTATATACTAGCTGTGCCCGCGACTTCGTCGGCGTAGACGGCTTTTTTACCTCTCGTAAAAAAATCTTTTTTTTTTTTTCAACAAAAAGTATCCTATGTTACTTCTAGTACCTCCGAGAATATGTGTTCAAAGTTTGATGATGATCGGCTAAGAAGTTTTTACGTGAAAGCGTAACAAACAAACTTACATTCACATTTATAATATTAGTAAGGATATATATGTAATTTTTTTTGCGAGCACTATACTGAACGAAGTAACAGTCATGTATGTTTTCAGTGATTTCGTTGGTCGTTAAATTCGCGTCATAACGGGACACTCACACATATTTTTTAATTATCATTCAATGCAAAGTGAATTAGACAAAAATGATGACGTAGTGAAAAGCACTATCATACGGCTCACCAACTGACTCCGAATATGAGTGAATTGGACTGTTACATCCTGTATACATGTGTTTTTATTGATTTCAGTATAATATATTCCAATCCTTATGCATATTAGCTGTACCATACATGATATACATATACAGTATACATTTAATAAGTTTTAGCTCCCGTAAAATTTCAACATAATCGTATAAAAAGGAAACGCGACGATTTACAATAAATATCGCTTACCAATAATAGAACATCCCCATTGTAAGCGCTCCAATATTTTTAAATCTATGCATTTTTATAAATATACAAAATTCATATAAAATTACTTGTCTTTTTTCATCAATAACGAAACAGATATCTACAAAAATTGACATTTATACATTAAGCTTTTCTCGGGTATATAACAAATTTAACAAAAATAAAAAATATCATAATAATTATGCAACAAAAATACTATACACAGCATGTACACCTAACAGCAAAAATGATATAATGTAAAAAAAACCTATTAAATAAACTAAAAATAGGTCATACAACAAATAATTTATATTAATATATTATAAAAGCAATATGACACTGACACCGAAATAACTCGTGGCATTAAGGAGTAATAAATCTTCCTATTAGTTGCCATGTAAAGCTTCTAATGACTAATTCTACCTGTTGTTTGTTACCATACAAAAATAAACTTGTCTTGGACAATTAAATTGCTATATGATAGTCATAAAACTCTCTTCTCTTATTAACTTTGGAGGTACATTGAACAGCCTTTAGTTTTTTTTACATCTCTGTAAAAATTAAACATCACTTATTCCACCATCATTTTGGCCTGATTTGACGTTGTCCAGTATCTTGTTGACAAATTCAGAGGTACTTCCTGCTATTTTGACTTCTGTAACAAGACAAATATATGTATATATGAATATGGAACGGTAAAACTCATTGGTACATTACGCATTATGATTTGAGCCTGTGAGCTTGACTTTGCAGGTAACTTCCTAAACCACTCGGCCACCACATTCTAAAATATGTCTCACATATTTGGCAAGTTAACAAAGAGACCTGTTGATTGTAGATGTTGATGTCAACATGTTTTGATAATTATTTATCATCTTATAGATGTCCTTGACATTTAAAAGTGTTTGACAAGTGTGTAAACATTTTTTATTTGTAAAATAGGCTGACATTAGTGTACATTTGAATGATCTATAAGCATTAACTGCAGCAATGCAAGAAAAATGGCTAATCAAAGATTTTGCAAGTCCCCGCCAACCTTTCAACATCTAAGAAACAAACTTGCATATACATATATTGGTTGTGCGTCGGCTTATTATATTCACCAGCAGCAATTATACATTTTATTATGTAAAAATCTATATCTGTAGATGTAATCATAGACCGACTCTATCTAAAAGTGTTCACTTCCTCCTTAGACATAAATACACATAAAAAAAAAAATATATATATATAAGACTTCTCAGACATAATTTCCTCACGATACAATTAACCAAAAAGTTTCTTAATATGACAAGTAACTGTATTCATATTCAGAAAAAGAAGAACTTTGGACCACCAAGTAAAACCTACAATCTGAACATTGCAGTAGACTATTTCCAACCACGCTGCCATCATAGATAGCTACATGTACATATATTAACCAACAATTACATACCAGTGGCAGTATTCAGTATATTTGTTATGTGCGAATTCCAGTCAACATTGCTTTGGCTGTTCCTCACCCTGTTGCTCAATATCTGCTTCATATGACTGATACCACTTAGCAGCCGTTCTGTAAAATATCCCAAAAAGAAAAGTAAATATACTAATGTTTGATACTTTTGGGAAGAGATTAAGATATATAGTATAATATAGCATAACGAAACCTAATTAAAAAAATACTTATTGTTATCTTTCCAGCAAAGCTATTTTTAGAAGCTTATTATTATTTGAGCATTGGCGGGTTGGTCGGTCGTAAGCTAATACAATGTTGCTGCCCCAACCTCTATATATCAAAACCCTAGTTCGTAATCATAAAAAAAATCTTTATATTCTGGCCAGCATTCAAATAAAATTGGCTTTAAGTTTACCGCTACTTTTAATTCCACCAATGTACTTGAAGGTTGTAAATTCGATACTTTTAATATGCAAGGAGATAAATATTTCCTATAAATTAAGACTATTGCTTGAAAATATATCAACTATGGAAATAATATGATTTACATACATACATACATATCATTACGCCAAGTCCCTAAGCGGGGTAGGCAGAGAGTATAGAGCGCCAGTTCTCTCTAGACCTACATACCTCTTTCGCTTCGTACACATTCATCAGTATTTATCATAATATGATTTAAAAATCACAATTATTTCACATGCTATCATGTTTTTTTTATACATTTTGTAATATGATACTTTTAATTTTTTTATCTACAAAAATATATATAGTATATCTTAACTCATTAGGATAAGCTTATTTTGTATGTGCATATTATTTCTGCAACTTACTGTGTTCTTGTTGGAGCCCAAAAAGCTTTAACTTATTGGCCTCATGTTGTGCTTTTTTCTTTAACCTGCAAGCCCTGGATGCCAGTTTATTTTTCTCCTTCCTTGTTTTAGGCCTAATATTGAATGGCAATTCACTAACAGGTATCATGTCATTAATTACTTTGCCCAAATTGTCCAATTCTTTTCCAATCACATACAATTTCCTTGGGTTTGGTGTCAAGTCATTACCATCACCTTTCCTTGCTTTACCACTGGAAATCACAGAAAATGCATAAGGCATTAGATTTCCTACTACAATATTCTTCGTAATTCACATATCAATTTTTTTTTCATAATTCATGAACAAACCATTTTTAATTGTTTTGTTTTAATTAGCACATGAATTTTGAAACAATATCTAAGTTATATGTTATGTATGTCAAAATCCAGATTGTTTTTTTTTTCTTGCAATTGCCATGTAATTAGTTTTTTTATTACCATTAAGTTGGTAAACAACACTGCTGCATGGACGCATGGTTAATGGTAAGCAGTAGCTGCGGCCTAGTTTCACTTGCATTACTTGGCCTTTGTTGGCCCTGTTATTTTTGTGAAAATTGAAAATAGATTGAACTGACATTAAGATATGATATTAAAATTCACACACCTGTGTTTAATGCCCCTCACACTACAATTTGGACTGAATACAGGATCAGTGACAGAATTTAAAATATGAGGATCTTCAGATTTCTTTTTCAATACCAGCCTTTGTCCTTTAGGGCCCTTTGCCTGCACATTATACTGCCAGAAGAACCTCTCCTTTTTTGCAAGACTCCTAGCTTGCTTGCTTTCTGAACATTCATCATTGGACTCTGCATTGTACACAGAAAGCAAATACATATTAAAAAATATTACTAAGTGGCACACCATATCAAATCTCATTATTTTCTTTGTGATTGGATCAGGATATATTTTTTAGGTTAAGTATCAGGAATGCAAAATGCTAAACTCCCAAAATCCAATGTCTAACATCACTAGTGTTATAGCAAATTATAACTAAAAATTTGTGAGTAATATTGTTTATTTTCAAATAAAAACAGTTTTTTTTAAATTTACCATCAGAAGACAGGTCCTCATATCTGTCGCTGTCTTCATCTGACTCTATATCTCTGTCATCTTCATCTTGCGAGAAGTCCCCATTGCCAGGGCTGAGAAGGCCACCCGATAGAGAGGAAACTGAGCCTGCCTCAGCCAGAGAACTCGTGGATAGCAAATGTTTGCGTGGTTCCCGACGTTGCCAGATCTGGAAATCCCGCAGATGTTTCATGTTATTCTGTTATAATCACAGTAATAATGAGGCTGCACTCAAGATAAACATTGCCCCATAATGTATAATGCTTTTGGTAGTATTTTATGTTGTATTTATTTATTATATACATATTAGGTTTTTTTTGTATTGTCTCTCATAGCCTGAGTTCTGGGAACTTTTGCTACTTAAAGGTGTACATAAACATATTAGGTACTAATATGTTGAATAAATAGTTCAGGTTTTTTTATAGGTAGGTACAGTAATACCCCGCTTTACGCGAGGGATGTTCCGGAAAAAATCGCGTTAACAGAAATTCGCTCTTAATATCGAGGTTTATGGTTAAACATCATCAATGTCTTAAAAAGAGCTAGATGCACAACCAGTGACAAATAATGTCCTTACCGAATGAGCGCCCACTCGAGCATTTGGGTGCGCTTTTAATCTAGTAGCATTCGAACGCTCTAACGGTAAACATGCCTCAGTGCTCGTTTAAAAAGTGCAAAAATCACACATCCAGGACGCTAAAAAGGATGGAATTTCATATTTTCGGTAAGTATTGATATTATCATTATTTAATTGTTATCACTGTATTGTAAATACTGATATTTTGTCAAGAAATAATCGTAAATACATTTTTTAAATTATGTCGTAATAAATAGCAGGAGTTATAAGGTATCTCAATTGTAAAGACGCCTACTAAACGTGTTTAATCATACTATCGCATGCCCACTTAAATTGTTCGAGTTATGTGCGTTGACTCTGTTCCATTCGTTGGAGACGCTATTAAAGTAACATTTTATAGATTTTATCTTAAATATGTGCATGTAATAAAATTAAAGATGTAAGATTTTATGTTTTTTTTTGTAGCTTTCCTCGAGATCCAGTGAGGTGTAGAGAATGGATATCAGTTGTAGCACGTCAAAGATCCGAAGAATTCTTCAAGCCGACCCAAGGAAGCGTTCTATCCGTTTTGTTTGTTGTAACATCTCTAAATATGAACATTACGTCAAAAAATGTGGATAATAATATTCTTAGATTTTACAAGAACCTTCTGTCCTTACTTTTTATATTAAGTAAATATTGAATTTAGATTTAATTAGTTTGCCAAATAATATTTTTTAATTTTTGACACAAAATAAAGAATTACTAAATAACTATGACTGTTTCAATAACTTTCATTACTAAATTAATGTGGTGCCCTATCCCATTTTTTAAAACAAGTTTAATAAATTCTAAAATTAAAATTACTGTAACAAAAAATATTGGGCAGTTCGACTCCATTCATTCCTTGTCCAAGCCACTAGCCTCGGTCGTAAAATTTTATTGCATTTTATTGGCTTTTTTTTTTTTTTTTTTTTTTTTTTTGTATTGTCTCTCGTAGCGTGAGTTCCGGGAACTTTTGCTACTTAACCGGTCAATGGCGAGACCTAGGCCTCCAGCCAGGCACTTTATTTCTAAGCAACACAGCTAAGGGCACCCCCTGTGGGGTACGAACCTCGGCTTAGGGCGTTGCTGGATCGCGAGCAAGGGAGCTGGGCTGGACTGGTAATTTTATTTAAATATTATTTGGGGGCGGGATTTGTGCGTCAGGCTCGGCGCGGGCCGGCGTTTGCGGCGGGAGTCGGGGGGGAACATTACGGCTTATTCGCGTCGAGCCTCGTCGGCGAGGACGGAACAGTGGTCGGTTTTGTGTAGTGTTGGTATGTTTTTGTCGGGCGTCCTGGAGGACCGTTATGTCGTCATCCGGTTCGATGACGGTATGTCTTGGACGCCTTATCTTCGAGATAAGGGAAGGAGTGTATCGGGCGGCCGATACGACGAGGGGGTTGGGGTGATTTACAGCAGAATCGAAATGGCGTTTGGACAGTTTTTTCAAAAACTGTTTTATAGTGGGGACTTTGAGGTCAACGTGGAGTTGACTATTACGCATGTACCACGGGGCACCTGTGGCTCTCCGGAGAAACCGGCTTTGGAGCACTTGCAAGGGGTTAAGTGTTGACTTGCTAGTGTGTGCGAACACTACACCCGCGTATGTCATGATTGGTCGAATGCACGTCGTGTAAATCCTCACCTTGGATTTCAATGAGAGTTTACTTCGCGCATTCAACATGCTGTGAAGTCTACCGAGCGCGAAGGCGGCTCGCGCGCGTACCGCCTTTACGTGGTGACGGAAAGAAAGGCGTTGATCGAGGATCACACCCAGGTATTTGGCTTTTTCTTCCCATGGAATGGGTTTGCCGAAGAGGGTGATGGGGGCTACCCGTGGGCGTTCGAGGCCTTTCCAGAATAGAATGGCTGCGCTTTTAGTGGGGTTCACTTCAATTCTCCATTTCCGGAACCACCGCCCCAGGGCTGTGACCGCGGATTGGAGGTTGTCGTGAATTCCCTCGGGAGTTCTACCTTTGTAGTAGATAGCCGTATCATCGGCGAATAGAGCGCTTTTAACTCGTCTATGGAGGGGAATGTCGCTAGTATAAAGCGTGAATAGGAGTGGCGAGAGCACTGAGCCTTGCGGGACTCCTGCTCGTATGGGATGGGGGGAAGAGAGTGTGCCCTCGACTCTGTAGCGGAAGGAGCGGTTCGACAAAAAGTCCCGTACTATGCGTACTAGACGGTCCGGCACTCCCAACTGGTACAGCTTGTATATTAAGCCGTTGTGCCAGACCTTGTCGAATGCCTTCGCCACGTCGAAGAGGAGCATACCCGTGGTATAACCGAGTTGGAAGCCGCTACTGACGTCTTCCACTATACGGTGGACTTGTTGGACACAAGAGTGTTTGGTTCGAAAACCGAACTGTTGGTCAGGTATGACTTTCTTAGAGTCTGCAAAACTCTTTAATCTATTGTAGATAAGTCTCTCGTAAATCTTGCCAAGGACATTGAGGAGACTGATGGGGCGATAACTGGAGGCTTCGGTCTTGGGTTTCCCTGGCTTGGGAATACCTATGACCGTTGCACTTTTCCAGGATTGGGGGAAAAAGTTGTTGCTCAGTGCTGCATTGAAGATGGCAGTGAGCAAAACTATGAGATAAGGAGAGAAGAGTTTGATAACTTTATTAGCGATCCCGTCGGGACCTGGGGCTTTCCTGGGGTGAAGATCCTTGATCACTTTCCGGACTTCGTCCACCGTGATTGGGGCGATAGGGTGGTCTGGGTGTTCGGAGGGTGGGTGGGATAGTTTGCTTTCGACCTCGGCGTCCACCTTCTTGAGGTGGCGCTGGTCTACTGGCAAGGTGCTGGGCGTACATTGAGCCTCGAGACTGTCGGCCAGGCACTCGGACTTCTCGTCGTCGTCAAAGGCGGGCCCTTGATTTGGACGAGTGAGTGGAGGCATAGACGAGATTTTGTCTGATTTAAGTTTCCGTTGGAGATGCCAAAAGGCCAAGTGACTCGGTTCAAGTTCCCCTAGGAACTTGTTCCAGCGAGCGTCTCGCAGGTCTTTCATGCGGTATCTCAGATTGCGCTGGAGTGACCTCAGAAAGGTGCGGTTCGCTTCAGTCGGGTGAGCTCTATGCGCTCGGAGGGCGGCGTTCTTTTCCGTCACCATTTCACGCACGTCATCGGGAAGTTTCCAGCGATGGTCTTCCATCACCGGAACTTGTCGTGAACAGGCGTCCACGGCTGACTGTACGTGAGCTGTGAGGGAATCGACCGCCTTTTGAGTGTCGGCTGCCGACTCTATGAGGGGCGGGATACGATCTATGTGAACAGATGAAGAGGACTTGAGGAGTTCCTCCAGTTTTCTCCAGTCTGTTATTTTTTTCTGAGGCGGGGGCTGACCTGAGTCCGGGGGGCCTAGTCGGGGGGAGAGCGCTAAGGTAACAGGTCGGTGGTCGGAATCTAATTCGTCGTGCGACCTCAACGAGTGCAAACGGAGGTTTACATTCTTGATGATCACAATGTCTAGTACGTCCGGTCGGTGGTTGATATTCTCGGGGTAGTGGGTGGGGTGCATAGGCGCAATGACGTCGAATTGGAGGAGCCCACTGAGGTCCTCCAATTGGCGTCATCTGTTATTTCGTGAGTGGCTGTTCCAAGCATCGCTCTTGGCATTCAGGTCACCCGCGATAATAACTGAGCTACTGAGGTTGATGAGGACTTTGATATCAGCTTTGATATCGGCCGTCGAGTTAACAGGGGAACAGTATGCAGAGACTATCGTGATCGGCTGATGGCCGGTCATTCCTAATCGACAGATCGAGGTCTCTATGTGGGAGAGGGTTGGTGGTTGGATCGGGATACAGTGCAGGGACCTCTTGTAATAGATCAAAGTACCGCCGAGGGCGGATCGAGATCTATCATTGCGAACCACGCAGTAGTTTGCAATTCTAGGGTCTCGGTGTGATGGTTTCAAGAAGGTTTCCTGCACTAAGAAAACGTCGATATTGTTGTCGCGGAGGAACGCGGCGATCTCTTCCTTTTGGCTGTGAATGCCGTTGGCATTAAAGTAGCCAATTGAAAGTGATCGGGGTTTGATTCTGCTGCTTACGTTTGAGTCCATTATTGGTTGGACGAGAAGGTAGCCAGGGACTCTGATACATCGGCGTAGTCGCCGAGCACTTTGAGGAGGGCCAGAGGGTCCTTCCGGACGGCCCTGAGGCTTCGTGCCATCTCGTTAACCCTTGAGAGGTTGACGGTGGAGAAAAGATCCGCCAGGAATGCCATGTTGGCGGAAGTTTCAGAGGGGGAGGAAGTGGGCTGGACCGCCTGGGGTCTACGCGGGGGAGTAGCAGCCTGGGGCTGGGGCTGTTGAGGTTTGGCGGTGGAGAGCGACGGCAGAGGTGTACTCTGCGGGCTCGGGGCCGCTGAGGGGACAGGGGGTGACGCTTGTGGGAGGGGTGGAAAGTCCCTCAGAGGGAGGGCCCTCCACGGGGAAGGTCGGGGTGGGGCGGGTTGCGCGGGGGGGGCGTTACGCCATTCGCGGGCCGCTGCCCTCTTGACCACGACCGGTCTGGGTTTGGGGGCTTTGGGGCATCCCCTGTAATTGGCCGGGTGGCCTTCTTGGCGGCACAGCACGCAACTAGGGGGCGAGTCGGCGAGTGTGCGGTCCTTAGGGCGCGAGCAGTCGCTCGTCCCATGATCGCCCAGGCACTTGACGCACCTGGGTTTCGCGTTGCAGTTACGCGAAGCGTGCCCGTATAGTTGGCAGTTGTGACACTGCCCTATAGGGCCGCCCTTGTGGGGGGTTTCAACCCTTATGCCAGACAGGTGGCATAAGGTTTTTATCTTAAAGACGGCTTTGCCGTCGGGGGAGTTCTCGCAGATGGCGAGAACCATGTTGAATGCCTCTCCGGCATTTTGTCGGTGCATGCGGTGCACCTCCTTCACCGCGACATTCTGAGCCTTCAGATCATCTTTGATCGACTCGGTATCGATTTCGCGTGGGACGCCGCGGATGACGACCCGGAGTAAACGGTCCTCCGGCAGATCATAAGTGTGGTATTCCACACTTCTGGCCTGCAGGAGCCTCGTGAAGGCTCTGAATTCGGTCGAATTCGGGAGGTGCACCTTAATGCCTTCGGCTGTGGCCGTGGCACGGGTGAAGGTGATTCGGTTGGTTTTACACCAACCGGAGATTTCCGTCCACTTGGACTTAGTGTGGACGAAAACGGGGGGGCAAGAGCGCTCCTTCGTCGAGGAAGGCCGCGTAGGTCGCGGGACGGGGGAGAGCCGGCTAGCCTGAGGGGCTTCGGCTTCCGGAGAGGCGAGGGGGGCGGGGGAGGGGGGTGCCGGGGAGGGGGCTACCGGGGAGGACTGTGCGGAAGGCACGGGCACGGTCTTGGGGGCTTTAGTGGGGGGAGAAGGTGAGGTTGAAGCCTCCTTCTTTTTAGCGCGTCTGGCGCGCTTCTTGGAGCCCGTGACGGGCGTAAATTCGTCCGAGGAGCCCTCGGACGACTCGGATTGCAGTGACTCCATTTCGGAGTCCACAATGACAGATTCGGGGGACAAGGGGGAGTCTTGAGACTTGTTGGCCTCATTTGTTACGGCTATGATGGCGCTCTTGTCGAGCGCTGCTGTCGCCTCGGCAGTGGGGGTACCCGCGTTTACATCGCGGGTGTATTCGTCATATTGACGTCGGAGGGTGGGCACGGCTTCTAAGAGCCGCGCGAGGAAAGCCAGTGAGGCTTGGGGGTCCATTATTGTGGACATGGTGGATGCAGACGTGGGAAGGCAAAGCGGCAAGGGAAACGTGTTTCGGGGCGCGGTCGCCCAGGGGAAGAAACACGCAAAGAAACCCCTGGTGACTTAAACGTTAGGAGACCGATCCCCGGGGGGTTGACCCGGGGGTGTGTACTGAACCCTCCCTGTCGGGTGTAGACAGGGAGGTGAGTGTGCCTATGGTGTGAGCCCTAAGCTTGTATTCCCGCTGCCAGTCTTATTGAGCATGAGCATTTTATTGGCACTTTTAATTCTGACTTTAAAACATGCGTGTAAGGTTGAATTTGTTTCGCAGCGAGTATCGGTCGTAAAAATTTATTGCTTTTTGTACGTAGCTTTGTGAATACAACTGTAGACACTGTGTTTAAGGTTGAATTTAGATTAATTTTTATATTTCAACTAGAAATTACGTCAAAACATTTGGCGACAGTTTTTGAGAACTTTTGCATGGGATTGTGTATCTAGTTTATCTAGTGATCGATGTTAAACATAGTCAAAATTTAATACAAAAAAATACGAATAATTTTAATCAATCACTTTAATTCTATGAACACTATGCAATACATACAATTAATTATTTTTTATTGAAAAATAGGTACATCTATTGTCTTTAGGTAGCGTTTTTGTTACGTTCTTGTAAAATATGTTCATAACACCCAGCACTGTTCTTAATTGTTTGACACATGGTCAAGACACGGTCATAATTATTATATAGTATATAATAATTTATGACCGTGTCTTGACCGTGTGTCAAACTAGTATATAATATATACTAGCTTATGCCCGCGGCTTCGCCCGCGTGAAAAAGTAGCTTATGTATATTCCTGCTTAGTATCAGTTCAGCGGCTATGCCGTGAAAGAGCATCATATTTTATAATATTAGAACTGAGTTTTCGAGATAAAAAAAAAACAGTTGCCTATGTCCTATTCCTAAGTATAAGTCATCACGATTTCAACTTCCAGCCAAATCGGTTCAGTCGTTTTGTAGTGAAAGAACCGCAAACATCCAAACTTACAAACATTCACATTTATAATATTAGTAAGATACTCTGCAATATGTCCAAACCTGAATAAATTTAGAAATTTGAAATTCGCGTTATAGTGAAACCGCGCATAACGGGGTTGTGTAAAGCGGGGTATTACTGTATATATATCTGGGCATTGAAAGTGTGTTATCTTGCATATGTAGAAAGATTTTATGCTTACTTTAACCCTAAAAAGTATTATTACTTTTGAACTTAAGACAAACAGAAAGACTAATGAGTATAAATAAGTAGTTAACTGGGTCACACAAATCTTTTGATAAAAGTATAAAGATATGACATCACAACTTTACTTTACACATTTATATGAAGTATATTGAATACTTAAATTTTAATGAAATACCTGGTCCATAGTAAGATGAGTAGGTGCTGATGAAGAAAGTGGTGTGTTCTGAGGTTGCACACTAGTCGGAAAAGGTGCCAACACTGTGGAGGCTGGAACCGACTGCCCAAGAGCTATCTCACCACTGTATCCATCCATACGAAGCAGTAACTCAGGAAGCTGGTTCATTGGTTGTGCAAAACTTGATGATGCTGAGCTGTGTTGGCTTACTGGTGAAAAAGCTAACTGAGCCCGATTGTAAGGGCTACAGGGACTTTCTGCTGCCATAATATTGCTACCATGTCCAGTATTAAGACCACGACGAGTCCCACTCATAGCTCCACCAATCTGTATGCAGTAACCACTTTCCTCAGGTAGCAGCAAATCATCAAAATTCAAATCATCTAGCAATGTGTCAGGGTTAGCATTCAACTCTGCAAGTGTTGGACCTAATATAAGATCAGCTTTGTCCACTTGGAAAATATCATCATCATCCATTTTGAATGTATCCATTTTGGATGAGTTATCAGTTTCAAAGGATAATTTGCTATATTGCATGGCAGAGACGTTGTGGAAGGAGCCAGGGTGGTTGTCCTGCAGACAGAGATCCAGGTCGGAGCTGAGGTCGCCAATGTCAACGCGACGCTGAGGGATAGGCACAGAGGCAGACATTGGGCCTAGCTCGTACGGCGACTCCTGTTTTATTTCTACGCCTGGCTCTAGAAGAAAGTCATGTGTGTAAATAGAATCCGACATTGCACGTGTTTGCGAGGAGTGACCTTGACGTATAATCGTCCCGTTGATAGAGACTAGCGCACGCGTCTTGCGATCAATCGATTAATTCAGCACAAACCCACGTGTCATATGGTTTTTACAATGTTTATATCTGGCACTCACTTATGTTCAGACACATATTGCTTAAGTTTAATGAAATAATTCACAATACATTATGTTTCATTTTACGATTACATAACGTAAATCACTATTTGTAAGCACTTGATTATCCACAATGACTTTCGATATCGAATTTGAGAGCAACAAAGAATGGAAATCACAAAATAATTATTGGTACAGTTTCTTTGCAATAACTTTACATCAAATGTATGATCTAGCTAATCCCAAAGTGCTAGGGAACACCAAGCTATTGCAAAATCTAACAACTTCAAATATTATTATCACACAATAACAACAACACTTCCTCGAGATAGGTGAAGTAAACAAAGATTCTATCTATTCTATTATTATTATTCAGCAAATTCAAAGGTCATTGAAAAGAGATGGACAGACACCATTTTCAAATGCTAAAAAGAGAAAGAGGTATACACATTTCCTGTAAATTGCTAGACAAAAATAAGCGAGGGGCCGAGGGGCCACAGAGTAGGTACCTTATTAAAAATAAGTATGTACTGTCATAAGGAAACCATAGAATCATTAGTGAAGTCGGGTTTTGAGTTTTATCGCCTATCTATGGCACCCTGTCACCTATCAGGTCAGGTGCAAATGCATTCTGTTCAGCTAGTTAGTAACAAAGACTACTATTTTAGTTATTAACTCACCTTCCTTTCATTTGACAATGATCTTGTGTATTTCCAACTATCGATTTATAATATTCTGATTGGCTGCCCCAGACGTACGTACGATCCAATACCCAGGTTTACATTTGGTGGAAGCATTTTTGTCTACCGCGCTCTAAATACCCTCTTGAACTCCATTCCTACAGATAATATGCATAGTATTCGTTATATTATATTTTTATAGATTGAATATATCACATTTAATATTCACCACGACTTAATAATAAGTTATACTCAATCCTTAAGGATTCATCTATATATTTCTCTATAGATTTTTTTTTTGATTTTTGTATAATGTCTCTCGTAGCGTGAGTTCCGGGAACTTTTGCTACTTAACCGGTCAATGGCGAGACCTAGGCCTCCAGCCAGGAGATTTCTAAGCAACACAGCTAAGGGCACCCCCTGCGGGGTACGAACCTCGGCTTAGGGCGTTGCTGGATCGCGAGCAAGGGAGCTGGGCTGGACTGGTCATTTTATTTAAATATTATTTGGGGGCGGGATTTACGCGTCTGGCTCGGCGCGGGCCGGCGTTTGCGGCGGAGGTCGGGGGTGAACATTACGGCTTATTCGCGTCGAGCCTCGCCGGCGAGGACGGAACAGTGGTCGGTTGTGTGTAGTGTTGGTATGTTTTTGTCGGGCGTCCTGGAGGACCGTTATGTCGTCATCCGGTTCGATGACGGCATGTCTTGGGTGCCTTATCTTCGAGATAAGGGAAGGAGTGTATCGGGCGGCCGATACGACGAGGGGGATCTATACTATAGAACGTAACAGTCGATATAAATTAATATCGGCATCTAGTATATTAATAGTAGTCTATGGTCATAACGTAACCAGCTGTATGTCAAAAGTGCAGTGACAAACTGAAAAAGTATTTTCATTATTAATAATATGGGTGACGAAAATTTAAATTCTAGTAAGAAATGTGATATAAACAAATGTAACATCCTGATTATTGGTGCCGGTATAGCCGGACTATCTGCCGCCAATTATCTTAAAAAAAATGGCATGGACGATTTTATAATTTTAGAAGCAAGAAAAAGAATTGGTGGTCGTATTATCTCCATTCCAATGAAAAATCATAATGTTGAATTAGGAGCTAATTGGATACACGGTGTTTTGAGTAATCCCATATTTGAAATAGCTATGGCAAATGGCTTGGTAAACATAATAAATATACCAAAACCACATAAGGTTATAGCAGCCACAGAGGATGGTAAACAGGTACCATTTGGTGTGCTCCACGAAATACACGAGGCTTATGTTTGTTTTCTACGAAGGTGCGAAGAGTACTTTTTGTGTCAGTATTTACCTCCACCTGATATTCACAGTGTAGGAGAGCATGTGAACCTTGAAGCTACTATATATTTGGAACGTTTACCTTCCTCTGAGGAAAAAAAACTTAGAAGATTAATATTTGACTGCTTACTAAAACGTGAAACCTGTATATCAGGTTGTAACAGCATGGATGAGATTGACTTATTGGAATTAGGGAGCTATACAGAATTACAAGGAGGCAACATAATGATACCCTCGGGATACAGTTCTATTTTAACACCTCTTACAAAAGATATTGCACCTGACAAGATCAGGTCAGCACAGCCAGTGGTAAAAATTATCTGGGATTCTGATCAACATCGCTCTTTACGACCTTTAGATGATATGGGTGAGGAGTCTGAAGACTCTGATCAAACAGTGATAGAAGATATTTCAAAAATTTCTGCTCCTGATAACCCTGCAAATCCAGGGGAAGGAACTTCATTGAAAGACACTCCACTCAAAGAAAAACCAAAGAAAAAACACCCAAATCAAGTAGAAATAGTATGTGCCACTGGACAAACTTTTTATGCTAATCATGTCATATGCACAATTCCGTTAGGTGTCCTTAAAGAAGAAGCTGGAAATATATTTGAACCCTCGTTGCCACAATATAAAATGGAGTCAATTGAGAGATTATTGTTTGGAGCTGTAGATAAAATCTTTTTAGAATATGAAAGACCTTTCCTAAATCCAGATGTAACAGAAATTATGTTGTTGTGGAATAGTCCACCAACGCCAGAAAATATGTCTGATTCTTGGTATAAAAAAATTTATTCCTTTAGTAAAGTATCAGAGACTCTGCTACTAGGGTGGGTATCTGGGAAAGAGGCTGAGTTCATGGAGACATTGTCTATGGAAGAAGTAGCAAATACCTGCACAAAAATTTTGAGGAAATTTTTAAATGATCCTTTTGTACCAGAACCTCTAAAATGTGTTTGGTTAGTGTTAAAAATCTTATATTTACTCATATTAGAATAGTGTATAAATTATCTCTTACTTTTAAATTAAAAACACTAACACAGTTAATTTCAATTTGATCAGTCAGGAAGGGCCCACAAGTTTGGAGCAGTTGCAGTTCAATACTGCTGGTCCTTCATAGGGTTGTGTTTCTCCTTCAGTGGATAAGATATCCAGAGCTGTACTCAGTGTCGGCAGAGTTGGGATTGCCTCACATTGCTGGTAGCACAGCCAACCTTACTCATCTAGCATGTGGCTAGCTACCAATTTCCCCTTCAGTAAATATATGTACAAGGATACAAAGGATACTTATTTTACATGTATGTATCTATTCACAGCACAAGCTGGCGGAAACAACCTTACACAAGAGGGTCATACACTGCTATTGCAGTAGGTGCCAGCCAGAGTGATATTGAAAGTGTTGCCCAACCCTTATTCAGAAATGTACATGACAAAAAAGTGAGTACTGTTTTGTAATGGAGATGGGATACCCAAAAAAGCCCAGCAGTTGTTCCTATTCCAAGTGAAGAATTTACCTATGGCTACTTAGGGTGGGATGAACAGGACCAATGCATTATCTTAGTTGTTTTTCTTTCCAGCCTGTTCTGCTCTTTGCCGGAGAGCACACACACAGTAATTTTTATTCCACTGCTCACGGTGCTTATCTGTCTGGTCAAATAGCTGCACGTCGCTTACTTGCCCCAGAAGAACCAGCACCAAATCTCCTAGAGTGTACTGGTCCAGCTGATCTCAATTCTTGGATTCAAGGAATTCAACTGGAAGGGTAATTTTACTATTTCATGCACAGAATAAGTTACAATTGAATTTATATTGTATCAAAAGTAAGCAGCCAATTCACATGACAATGTTTATTTTATTCATAGGCTGAGATCAGTTACAATGTAACTTGCTATTTATTTAGTGTTGACAAAATTTTATATTTAATTGTTGTTATTTTGGTATTGATCCAATATTATTGGTTCGCTTAATGAATCAGAAATGATGTACTTGCTGTTATTTGCAAATTTTAATGTTTGTATTATTTAGATTATTTTTGTACTGGTGTGAATAACATATTATCTTTTGGGCTTGTATGTTTATACAACTCCTAAGCGTTGTATATAAGCGCGATTAGTGGGTTATGGTCGCCATGTTATTGCGAAAGGCACCATGCTACTGTTATTTTTGTTCGCAAGCCGATTATAAAAAGTATGTCATAGATACACTATTAGAACTATGAAATTGGTATTACTTAACACATAAAGTAGAAACCTTTGTGAAATGACGTTCTACTCTCTCTGTCTGCCACGTGAGGGACTCGTGATGATTTATATGTATGTATGTACATTGTACATTTTAATGTGACCATAGTGTGAAGGATGACATCTTCAAATCGAAATTGTTGATCATAGTATGAAATAGTTTATTACAGGTTCAATATTTAAACATGCTTAAAGGCAAAAACAAGTTTAAACAGTGGGTTTGTGAGGAGGTACAAATTATTTGTTAATTATTAAAGGAAAGTTAGTATTAATGGGTGTGTGGGTATTACCTATACACCTCTGCCTACCCCTTCGGGGACCCTTGTGGGAAGGCGTGAGGATATATTATATTATATTATTAAAGGATACTCTAGCTGATTGTGAAACAACATGTATTTTTTTTATTAAAAACATGAAGTTGTACCTCCCATATCAACAATTTGAGAAATTATTCCACCACAAGAATGAGGTTAAAAATCATCCTAAGGTTAAGAAAGGTTAAAGTGTTTCACAGTTTTGTTTTGGCATGTTCAGTCTGGCCAGTGATTTTTTAATGTCGATTGATTTCAAATTTATCGTATAAATATAAAATAATTCTTAACGAACATTCCATTTGTGCAGTTACTGTTACTCAGATTTCATCTTAAACTATCGCTTTTTCTTTTATCTTTGGGGAAAATGTTTAAAATTAATGTTATTGCTGTTATTCACTTAATAGTTTTTAGATTAATAATTGTTTTCCGCTATGTTTCATCTAAGTACAGCTGTCTGTTGTACCTTCCTTACGGTTTCTATCGTCTCACATACCTTAGAATTTGGGATATTGAAGTCAATGACAAAAAATAAGGTTTTGACTAGGCACCTATTTGCACGCTAAGCAACACGGTTTATATTAATTTATTATTATAGAGCTATGATGCAGAAGGATAATACTGATCTGTAATCAAGGCAGCTGAACTGGTTTTATTGTTTAAATAATTTAAGGGATGATTCAATGTTATTAGTTTCATGCGGCTCTTACATTACCTTTTTAACTCTAGATGTGTCCTAGTTTCTATTAATAATTGCAATAATTTATTGATTACTTATGTTATACCTGACTAAATCATGTAAGTCTAATCACGCATTGTTTGCTTGGTTGCTACGGCAGTGAGTCAAGAGCAAAGGTTTCGGTGTGGTATTTTTCTGTATATCACAGAGATAGATAGAACGCAGCGAAAATAAATTATGAAAAATACATTACAAAAAAAATTAAACAATATATTCGTTATTTTTTTATGCAGTGAAATTATGTTATATTATACTCACTTGTTCTCATCATCGTGATTAATCGTTATGGAAATACTTGTATCTACATCTATGGTTGTGATAGCAGGAAGTACTGAGTCATTTGAACTGGCAAAAGAAAATGGTTAAACTGTTGTGATGATACTCATTATTATAAAGTATCAGCAACATTGCACTGCCGCTTGAATGATTCTTAAGCCGGTACAATTTTGTTGTGCATAGATTTGAATTGTAAACAAATTGTTATACTTAATGATATTATGTCGTTTGCAATTGTGGGTAGTTCAGTAATTAGTTTAAATGTTACCAAAGTACACCGAGCAGTATTTAATGTACGTAATAGCTACCACTGCGACTTGCTTACGTTTATGTAAATACGAGTATGTTAGTTACCTCGAGCGACATATACCATCAGGTATTTTTTTACTGCTTCTACAAGCTGTTTGTATTGTAGGTTCTGTGTTAATTTCTCAAAATCAATGTTAGTCGACTTCTTCATTAAATTTTTAGATACCTTTTTATGTCTGTATTGTTTTAGCTCAGAACCTCGGTAAAAAAAAGCCTTTCACATGTAATAGTTTTAGGCTTCAGAATAAACAAAAGTATAACGAAATCGATTTTCAATAAAAAAATGATTTCATTAAGTTATTAAAGCTTATATGTATAAACATCATTATGTTCTTGCGCGTGGTAGCAGGTTGATAATGCTTCCCTAAAACCTTTTTATGGTGTGTAACCTAAATTGTTTTAGAGTTAAATATGGCTCGGCGATAGTATTTTAGTATAATGTGATCTTAGTATGTATATAGGTAATGTAAAATTTAAACGACCATAAGTACTGTTTTATAGTATGTGGTCGATTTAATTAATAATCGCGTTCCTTTGTAGATGCTTCATGCGTGAGGAATTAACAGCGAAATTTTCATCTTTGTGAGTTCGTTATCATGTCTAGACAATGTGTGAGACATTTGTTTGTTCAAATTATTCAAGGATTATGTGTGTTATTTTATCAGGTAAAAGCGAAAATATTTATATATAACAAGCTCTACTAAAAATGGACTTAGATTATAGAGATTATTTTAATTTATTTTAAAAACATATACATTATCATTGTATTAATTTAGTAGCATTCTGTAAATATAACTCGTAGGTTGCCGACAAAGCATGAAAATAATAAAATTTTGTAAAATAATAACTAAAAAAATTTGGTACGAAAGTTGCTTGCTTGAACTTTAAACGCAATATAATTTTAAAGATTGGATTTCCATATATTGCATACACATTTTCTGTAGAAATCTTAGAATAATTGTGATAAGTCTGTACGGGCCAAATTTACCCAAAGAGCTGCAATTCAGTTTGAGCTTGGATTTTTGCTCGAGCAAGCTTTTGTAGGTAGGTAATCTTTGCAAGTCTACCCTGCCTGCAAGGCATCTAGAGTCCCGCACTAATTTATGCCTGCTGCATCTTATAGAGGTCCTTAAATTAATTGGTAGCTAGGTTACATATTCGATTTTCTAGTCAGTGCAATATTTTGTATCGCTTTAATAAATCATTAAAAAATATATAATATTTTTGTTAGACCTTTAAAATAATGCATACGTGGTGGAAGGTAAGGAAAATACTTTATTTGTGTGCACTATACTATGGTGTAGGTACCATCGAGTACAATATACTTTACCTAGTGAGGCACTTGTGGAACCGAATAAGAACATAATGTAGATACTTAAGTAGGTACATTAACTAGAATCTTAATATTGCAACATTACAAGTATTCATGTCAAAAGTAAAAGTTTAGCCCGTTAAGCCATATTATGGTGTTTACAGGAAACAGCATCGGTGCGTATGTTAACTTACCTTGAGACAAATCGAAACAAACTTTTCTAGTTGCTAACTAAGCAAAGCTTGTAATATGGTCACTACCTATATGTATGTAGAAAAAAAATGAATCCAAGGCTTAGGTACAGATAAGCGTGTTCATCACAGAAAAATAATTCAATACAGCGCGAATAGAACCCGCGATCTCAAGATTCGCAGCCAGGTGCTCTGACCACTAGAGGGCCGTCTTATAAGGATCAAGTTTTCGTGTAAGAGCATTATCGACCGAATGTAAGCATACTGCGGCATTTACTCAACACTGTCTACTAGTATGAGCTAGTCTAGTAAAGTAATAAAAGCTCATTATTCTGATTCAGAAGTTCAAAAACCTGGCTACTTCTAAAAGAAAGCGGATGTGGATTTGTAAATAATAAAAATATTTTATTGGGTTAGTTCTTTAATGTAGTTTAAGAAATACAATAATAAATATAAAGTTAAATAAGAATAACAAGAACAAAGTATATTAAAAACCTACATATTCGTAAATAAAATAAAATTAAATAATTAAAGCCCTTTATGATATTTTACAATATAAAATCTTGGATCATATAGTTACGTATTGATTGCGTGTTGTAGTTTCTAAGGTAGATGCGAGCTGCGCTGCGGTAGACAAGCGGACGGATGCCGTATGAGGTCATCTACCTACCTCAGGAACCGACACGAATGATAGCATACAAAATGCACTAAAGTAAGTACCTATATTGCGAAAGTAGAGCCAGATCCATCGAGCAGACTTGATTTCGTTTAATATTGGAGCTAATAATTTCAATATGATTATTGATTCGGAAAGGAGGCATATTTTCATTATTAGCTTTTATGTAGATACATTTATTGTTATTTATAATAACCATCATGATAATTTCATGCAAATATTCTTTATGTTAGTACCTACCATTTTTGTACCATGTAAAAATATTGGTAGCTAGTTATCTAGTAATACCTTATTACCATAAATACCACCTAATTTAATCTATAACAGGGAAAAAAAGAGTCATAATAAGCTACATACGTCTGAGAAGAAGTTCAAAGGCGTATGTATAGTCGTGCTTGAGTAACGGCGATGGACTCGCCATCTGTCACGTTGGCACCTGATATAGGTACCTCTGGCGGAAAGTGGGTGTGTGGGTATTACCTACACGCCTCTGCCTACCCCTTCGGGGACCCTTGTGGGAAGGCGTGAGGATATATTATTATTATTATTATAATAAGCTATAAACAATAACAAAGGGATAAATTCCTGAATCCTTAATTATTATTCCAAATAATCTGCAAGCAAAGCATTGACCTTGGAATGAAATTAGTGCCCTGTAAATAACTAATAGAACTAATCACAGGCACAATACATATTTCATATCAAATACTATAAAATGCGAAAGCGTGAGTATGTATGCGTGTGTGCGAGTTAATACATTTATTACTGTTACACACTCAAATGGCTGGACGGACTTTTAAGCAATTGGGAAGATATAGGAAATAAACATACAGGCTACCTTTGACTCCAATCCCAGGGTCATAGCTATTCAGACTTTACGACTGCAAGCTGCAAAACAGCTTTAAGACTGCAATTAAAGCATTCCAGTACTAGAATGTATAATAAACTTCAGAAATAATCATTGGAATGTAAGTTCAATTCAAGTTTAAACATAACTCAATCTAGCCAATCAATCTATCCCAATATGTTATACATACCTACCTATTCTACTCTCTATAAAATTATTCTGATTGTATAGAATGCAAGTACATATTCTGTTAATTATGGCCTAAGTCATTTCATCAGTTTCACAATATATCTTTAAAAACAGAACACTATATTACTAAGTTGAGTTCAAAAACAGATCATGCTCTCTGACTACATACAAGTCAGAGAGCATTAAAATTTCTTGTCACCAATATCAATAATATTATTTATATTATATTAAAATATATATTTATCAACAATATCAACAACAGCATTAATATCATATTTAGAGAGTCAGCTATAATTGAGTATTTTTATTGTTTCTCACTGTATGGTGATCAGTGTTTGTTTTTTAAGACTTTTTATTCTCAACGAACAACATGCAACTCAACTGTAGAGTGCTTAGATGTAATCATAGAGAGCAATTTATTTTCAAGTTCACGAGATAGCTCCTGCCATACACATTTACCAATGAGTGGCACTTCTTCAAGTGGTGGTCGGAATGCAACAAGGAGAGTAAGACAGCAGCCATCTGCTGAGGGTTGTGATTCCACATTAAGAAGCCCCAGTGGTCGATGCTGTGCCACATCGGCACCAAACATTTCCACCATAAATCTTCTCAAAGTTGAATGAACACTTTTAGCTGGATTTATTTCACATGTAGGAAAGTGCAAGCTAGTTTTTTCACTTAGCAAAACATGTAGCCTGTTTGTACTTCTTTTCTTGATCACAACTATCAATCTCAATAGATCCTTAGCATGGACAACAGGGGCTGGTAACATATTGCTGTGCCAAGAACCACCTGGCTGGCTCTGTTTATACAGTTGGGCTTTTTCAATAAGGTGCAATATATCATTAGACCTTAATGTTATTTCTTGTAGACTTGAAATCCATTTTGCTTGGAGGGACTCTTTGTCAGCTCTGGCTGGTGTTTTCAATTCACCTCCTGTTACATCTCCACTTAGGACAAACCTATACCATGTACCACCAGCAGTCTCAACTACCAGTAAAGTTTTTAGCTCACACACTAACCCCGTTTCTTCGAGAACTTCTCTAGCTGCAGCTTGTACAATGGTTTCTCCTTTCTCCATACGCCCTGCAGGCAAATACCATTTACCCGCACAACTTTCTTTAGCTTCTTGCATCATCAAAACTTGGTTTGACTCGTTTATGATGACACACGCTACGACATAAGTAACGTTACTGCCAAGTACCGGTTTAAAGTTAGATGGTGTCGTAGGAGTTATACCTTGAGATTCAGCGACAGAATTCTGATCAGATATAGTGAAGTCACAAAAATCATTTTCTTCTCCTTCTAGACCCAAGCCGTCCAGTAACAAGGCGATATTGGAATCTACTTGCCGCGACATATTTACTTCGTTTCACATAAAAAGTTTATCAACATTACCTACACGCATACGCTTTCGTTCAACACTGTCTGTCTGCAATGTCTGCATATACAATACAATAGTAGTCTAATCTAAAGTCTTGGACTGTCTGCCCCATAGACTACTATTAATATACTAGGTCCGACCCAGTGCCTGTCCTGTAAGAATACTGTTATCTTAATTATTATTGACGGAAATCTGTGCACACACTACACAGACTGTGTAATATTTACATACTTCTGTGAGAAAGGTACTTTTGTAAGCTACGTGTTAATTAATGCCCGCACTAAGTTTTGTAAAATATTACAACGGCTATTTTAGGAACCAAACCGTCACTTAATTTCATTGTAGCAGCAGCAGCAGATATAGGCCGGAGCACTGGGAGCGAGCGAGAATATAACTACAACAATCCAAGCTTATATTTAAGTCCCAAAGTCATTGCATTATCTTTTTACCGGCAGGTGGGCGGTTGCTTGAAATTAGCTTTTACTAGCCCTATATAATACTCTAATCTATGGCTTTTACCTTACATAAAATAACCGGCGAACATGTATGAAGAGTGATGAATGTGGACGAAGTGACAGAGCTATGGAAATGTAAGTGTGATGTGAACTAGCGCTCTATTGTTACTGCCTACCCCGTTAAGGGCTCGGCATGATGATATGTATGTATGTATGTCCAATAAAACTAAAATAGAAAAAAGTCTAATTATTATAACTTTTAGACTTAGCACTGGGTTTATAGCTCAATGAATTCTACACACAAGGATTTAACTATTTTTTTCTGTGGTCACGACGAAGACAGCTGTCAATGTCAAGAAGTCTTGACAGACTATTAAGCACTAAAGCTGAGCTACCTGCTTGATTGATTGACTTGGAAAAGAGGCAAGGTTCGATTTTCTTTTTTGCGATCTTAACTTATTGGAATAAATCTTCAGTCGACATGTCTCTAACCCGCGGAAATATATTGGTAAATTTCATAGAATTTAAAAGAAATTAATAATGTGTGTAATATATTTACATTTACCATGAAGGTTACGTAATATTTTTAGGTTCGCTGCCTGAGTACGTCGGCTGCTCAAACCCAGCTCGTCAAGCCTCCAGTCCAAGTTTTTGGTTTAGATGGCAGATATGCATCCGCTTTATACTCTGCGGCTACGAAAAATAAGACATTGGACATCGTTGAAAAAGACCTCACTAAGTTCCAACAATCCATTAAGAGTGATGCTAAACTCAAAGAGTTCCTTATCAATCCTACACTGAAGAGAAATCTCAAAGCTGAAGCTTTGAAACATGTTGCTGCTAAAGTAAGTTAAATCATTACAAGTGTTAGCATAGTTTTTATAGGTTTTATCTTGTGTATATGTGGGTGGGATTTTTCATAGAAAAATATTATTATTTCAATGTAAGTACTTGCATTGCAAGTGAATGTTAGCCTTTGTTAAACAATTATGGGTATTTACAAATACCCAGTAGTCTTGTGTAGCTGAACAGTGAATGCTTCCGCAGTGCTGACCAAATATATTTAATTCCCAAATGTTAACTGTACATTTGACACATCTATTAGTTCAGCTTGAACTATGAGCGAGCTCCCACTCAATGTACAAAGGTATGATGTACAAACTGGCAACATACAAAAAGAAAGAGTATAAGTACACATAATCAGACACAAGTGGGAAACAGAATGAATATGCTGCTGAAGATGGAGAGTTTTTTTAGTAGTACTTCTACTTCAGTTGATCAGTATTGTGGGCCTTTTTAAATTTTATATTACTTATAATAATAAAATAATTTTTATTGTCAAGTAAAATATTATGTATAATTTTATTATATTGGACTCGGTGAGCAATTTTTTATCTTAACTGTATACTACTAACATAAAATAAGTCTTTGAAGTTACCAAATTGAGTAGACTATTTAACACAAGATTTAAGTACATTAATATTGGCCTTTTAACATGTAAACTCATTTCATAATAATTAATTATACTGTAATTTGTAGATAAAATTAAAATGCAAGATAGAAGTTAGTAATCCTTCTGCAACATTTGAAAACTGTCTCTAGCTACTGAGTACTTACTGATCTAAGTACCATATAGAAGTATGATTGGAGTGAACCACTCAGATTGTTCTAGTATCTTCTAAAGTAAAAATAATAGTAAGATAAATAAAAAAAGTATCTCTTTAGTATCTGTGCAATTAATTCCATACCCTTTATCCAAGAATGAAGACTCATAATACTTTTAGTACTTGTATAAGTGGAAAGACTAAGAAAACCCTGACACTTAGATTATTTTTGATTTGTTATTTCATAAACAATCTTGCTGGTACCTATTCCCAGGTACAAGTGGTAGGGTATTTTTCTATCCATATTTGTTTAAAATTCCAACTACCTTAATGTTTTTTTTACCATATTACATGCTTACTAATTCAGTATGTCTTATCACTTAATTTGTTTCATTTTATTTATATTCTAGATCAGCCTCTCTCCCACGACAAGCAATCTGCTTGAACTTATGGCTGAGAATGGACGCTTGCGGCAGTTGGAAGGTGTTATTGGTGCCTTCAAGATCATTATGGCAGCACACCGTGGAGAAGTTACCTGTGAAGTAATCACTGCCAAGCCACTTGATCAGGCACAAAGGCAGAACCTGGAAGCTGCTTTGAAGGTATACTTTTTATATAAGCAAATTGCTTAACATTTTACTCCAACAATCTTGGTTATATTACATGGTATGTACATATCTGATTCCTATTTAATGTTTATTTCCACAAAATATCATAGGTAGAACTTTGATTCTATTTTTGTTTCTATGATCCAAATGTGATCATTGATGATAAATAAAGGAAAAATCATAAAAATTATTTGCAATAAAAGTTCAGGATTCATGTCATTTATGTAATTTTTTTATTGGTTACTCCAAATGTTGCTAACAAATATATAATTAGTTCCTATATCCACCTGCAGACACCTGTCATTATACTTTTAACAATTAAGATATGGATTCTGAATGTATACCATTCTAGATGTTACCTGCAGTTACACCCATCCAAAACATCAGTTTCATTAGTATAATTTTACTTTGATTTATTTTTGGATATCAACATATCATGCTAATATTTTAATATTAGTGTGATTGTAGTTAATGTTATTCTTTTATATGCACTATCAGTAGCATACAAGCATATGGTCTGATGATTAAGGGGGCATCATTTATGATCTCCCTTTATTCAGCTGCTTGTATCATTGGAATTGATTTGTGAGGTGATCAAGTGACAGGGCAAAATAGATTAACGCTTGCACTTTTATTTACCTTAAGCTATTTAATTTATAAAGCTTTGTAATCATTTCCTCGCTAATAAATTGGCGCACTGGCTACCTACCTATACATATGTAGAGAATTCACATATTCTGCTAGTTTAGTGTTTATGTTTAGTATAAATAAGCTCATAGAAAACAATGATTAGTTTGACAAAATTAAATTTCATTGTTCCAGAAATTCCTGAAGAGCAATGAGAACCTACAACTCACAGCCAAAGTGGACCCCACCCTCATTGGTGGCATGGTTGTGTCCATTGATGACAAGTATGTAGACATGAGTGTAGCAAGCAAAGTGAAGAAATACACTGAGCTCATCAGTGCTGCTGTTTAATTATCCATAAGATGCTGTCAAACATTAGTGAATGAAAAAATATTTTGTTTAAACCAGTTAATAGAAATTTTGCTGTTTTATTTGTTGATCATGACTCATTTGATTGTAACATTATGAAGAAGTAGAGAACCGCTTGAATGAAATAAAGAAGAATAATGGAACAAAAGTTTTAATTGTGCATCTTGCACTTCCAAACAAAATATCCTTATTGATAACAAAAATAATACTCTCTCAGTAATCATAACACTAAGTTATATTTCTATACCATTAACAAGAATACTCTTTATTATTTTGAGATCAGTACAATAAATGAGATCTTTTTACGTAATTAACTTTAGAAACAATATATTATCCTTCTGTTGGAGCAGCTTCACCTTTGAGAAGCGCATTTTCGGCTTCCAGTTCAGCTATGCGAGCTCTGGCTGCTTCAAGCTCGTCGTCTCCGCCGTCAGTACCCAAGTGTTTGCGCACATATTCTAAAGCATCCTCAGGCTTATCCGGCTCCTCATACAAACTAACAAGAACTTTTGTGAGAGCATCCATTACACCAGCCCTTTCTAAATATCGTCTAAATTCCTCTCTTTTTGAATCTATTGGCTGAAAAAGCAATTTTACATTAACACTTCAGTATGATACGTAAAAACCGCAACATTCGTTGCTAATGACTTACCTTGTAAGAGGACATGATTAGACTCCTTTCTTGAGAATAACCTATAAGTAATTGAGTACGAAAAAAAACGTTAATTTGAAATAACTCGCGATAAATTCTCAATAGTCTAATTTTATATTTTACAATTGTCTCGGACTATTGAGATGAGAGTTTTGACGATGGTTATTAGATAAACAATCGCATAATGCAAAAATAAAAATTTTTTTCATAGAGTTTTGACACCTGTCAACAAATGGATACCTACCTACCTCCCGTTCGTTACTACAAACAACAGTAATGTAGTATTTATAATTATTGCTTGCATATATATATATATATATATATATATATATATATATATATATATATATATATATATACAGCTTGCAATAAATAAATGAAGCAAAATTTTTATTTTCCTTGCTAACGCTTCATAGTTTCAGACTAGAGTATGAAATTCTTTAAGGGAGATACGCCTGTATTACTTTAGCATCTGTGCCATAAAAATACTACTCGAACTAAGTATGTATTATTATACTTAATAATAATAAAAATATCGTTTATTTGCTTCTTGTTTTAGGGATAGCCTGATACTCGGGGTACCATTATTTCCGTTCGCAATTGTTCAGTCACGAGTAGGTATAGTCTTTGGTAGGAAATGTCAGATAAGTCATGCAGGTTCCATTCATTCAGTGTATGCCTTCCTTCCATTTATGAATCGTTTTCTGTTGTCTATGCTGTTCCCTTTTTGGTCATCTCTTCTCTTTCATCTTTACATTTTTACAGTAGTTGATCGGTCGTGAGGCAATTGTAATTGTAAAACAAGGTTTATTTTACTAATAATTTAAATAAATCTTCAAAATGGCTTTGCACGTACCTAAAGCTCCAGGTGTACCTCAAATGTTAAAAGATGGTGCAAGGGTAAGTTCATTTTAATTCAGTTTTAACCAAAGATTCCGGTGTCATGTGTAACACAATGTGTTTCTTTTTTATGGATTATCGATGTTTCTTCTAGGACTTTGAATAATAAACATGATTTATATGCCATTTTTAACCCTTAAATATTATTTGTATACTATTTTCAATCATTTTAGATGGAAAATAACATTTACGTTGCAGGTTATTTTGTTGATGTCTTAAGTGGCTCAGGATTAGGATTATAAGCTCAAATTGTCATATATCAATTTAATTAATTTCAGATGTTCTCTGGCTTAGAAGAAGCTGTATATCGTAATATAAATGCATGTAAACAATTTGCTCAAAGTATACGATCAGCCTACGGCCCTAATGGCATGAACAAGATGATCATCAATCACATTGACAAACAGTTTGTGACCAGCGACGCTGGAACTATCATTCGAGAGCTGGATGTGGAGCACCCTGCTGCGAAGTTGATGGTTCTTGCTAGTCAAATGCAAGATTCGGAAGTGGGCGATGGCACCAATTTCGTGATTGTGCTGTCAGGAGCTCTTTTAGAAGCAGCTGAAGAACTCCTGCGCCTCGGCGTCACACCAAGTGAAATAGCAGATGGTTATGAAAGGGCACTCGACAAGTGCCTAGAAATCCTGCCAGAACTTGTCTGTCATGAGGTTAAAGATTACAAGAATGTTGAAGCAGTAACTCAGGGGATTAAGCCATCTATAATGTCCAAACAGTATGGCTATGAAGACTTTATTGCTGGCCTTGTTGCAAAGGCATGTATTGCAATCCTTCCCGAGAAAACAACTTTCAATGTTGATAATGTGAGAATCTGCAAGGTATGTGTGTAATTGTACAAATTTATAACTCATAAATAGTATTCAACTTTGAATAAAGGCAATAAGAATAACTTGCACACAGGACTGTGAGTAACTAACCACAGTATAGACAGTCTGTATTACAGACAAAACCTGTACTATAGATATTGGATTGGATCAATATATAAGCACTTCAAATAAATGTCCATTGTTCAAGGGGGCTACAATGAAAAGTTACTATGACTGTGCCAATCATTATTATATTAAGTCAATAATAAATGAATATTTAGAGTTATAAATAAATAAAATATAAAAAATATTAAATCAAAATTGATTACAAGCAATTATGGCTTTTAATAAATTTTGATTGATTGTATTTATGCTTAAACAGAACACAGTCATGAACTAGAACATATATCCTTACAGATTTTAGGATCTGGTCTACTTCAATCAGATGTTTTACCCGGAATGGTTTTCAAACGTGAAGTGGAGGGTGACGTCACATCTGCAAATAAGGCTAAAATTGCTGTTTACTCCTGTCCAGTAGACATAACTCAGACTGAGACCAAGGGAACAGTGCTTATTAAATCAGCTGATGAATTGCTCAACTTCAGCAGAGGAGAGGAATCCCTCCTTGAGAAACAGATCAAGGATATTGCAGACAGTGGTGTAAAAGTTATTGTGGCCGGTGCTAAGTTTGGAGACATGGCTTTACATTTCCTGAACAAGTATGGTGTGATGGCAGTTCGCCTCAACTCTAAGTTTGATTTGCGCCGTCTTGCCAAAACTGTGAATGCAACTGTGAGTACAAATAGAATAATCCCTAATTAGATGTGAAAAAAGTCTCTCTTATAATTTCATTTGTTTTTTAATGTAGGTTTTACCAAGGCTGACTACTCCTACCACCGGAGAGCTTGGTTACTGCGACGTGGTTGAGGTTCGAGAGATTGGTGACACTAGAATAGTCATCTTTCGTATGGAGAGCTCAGAGTCACGCATATCAACTGTTTTGATCAGGGGCTCCACTGATAATTACATGGATGACGTTGAAAGAGCTATTGACGATGGTGTCAACACATTCAAGGGTATTGCTAGAGATGGACGGTATGTAGTTTTAATTCCAAGTTAAAAAAAAAATTTAATGACTCAGTCAGCTGTCTCTACCTCATTATAATCATACAGTATGTAAGTCTTGAGAGAACTGGGGCTCTACTCTCTCTCGGCGTGATGATATGTATGTTTGTATTATACTGTAATCTCACAAAATCCAGCACTATTAATAATGTTCGGATTATTGGATTGTATAGAAAACTTCGCAATATGTAAATAAATAAAGCATTTTCTAGAAAGAAAACATAATTATAATTTGTCATAAGTTATAAATATATTGCACATAAGTAACTATAATATGTCCTATAGTGATAATTTTTGAGGTCATACTGATGCCAGAGTGCACGCGCAGAGCAAGAGTTGGGATGATTGAGGGAGACCTGAATGGAGAGTGCCAGATTATTGTATATAACGGCTTCTTTATACTAATTTTCTTTATTTACTTTTAGGTGTGTCTATTTGTTAATCACTTAATAATTACACTTGCCTAACAAAATGACTATATTGTACAGCTTCGTCCCTGGTGCTGGAGCCACAGAGATTGAACTAGCTCAGCGCCTATTGCAGTATGCAGACACTTTGCCTGGCTTAGAACAGTATGCTGTCAGGAAATTTGCTTTAGCTCTGGAGAGTATCCCCCGAGCTTTAGCAGAGAATTCAGGCTCTAATGCAACTGAAGTTATCAACAATGCCTACAAGGCACACAAGGTTAGTTTTATTTATTATCTATATATTATAGTTAAATGCAGTTGTGATGATTATTCTTTAGAAAACAATTGTAGTTAATTTGTTCCATTGAAATGTCATGTTCCTAACTTACGCTCCTATCTCACATGTATTTAGAAATTAAATGTCATATTATTATTCCTAGTAAATAAAAATCCATTGCATAATCCTGATATATATTCTAATTGCAGCTAAATTTTTTTACTTGCTTTGCCTTTTTCTTATCAATTATTTGTGTAAAACAAAGTTGAGGAACTGAAAATAGCTGGATTGGTGTCGGTTTTCAGCTTATCTTCAATTTACTGCATAAAGCAATGCATTAGGATTTTAACAATCTTTTGAGTTTTTTTATTACTAATGCATGTTTTTTATTTTTAGGATGGCAACAAAAATGCCGGCTATGATATTGAATCTGAAAACAATGGAGTTTGTGATGCAAAAGAAAAAGGTATCTTGGATTTATTTGTATTGAAAAACTGGGGCATTAAGTATGCAGTTGGGGCTGCTACTACTATCCTCAAGGTTGATCAAATCATCATGGCCAAGAGGGCTGGTGGACCAAAACCAAGAGCAGCAGCAGGAAGTGATGACGAATCCTAAGTATACAAATTAACCAACTAACTCTGAGGATCTATTGTTAATTCTTAATATCTAACTTCATTATACACTTGGCGGTTCTTTAGCACATGACACATTTATGTTTTGTTTACAGAAGATAATTTTAAGTTTGAAGAATTAGGCCCAGTGCTATTTGAGCAGTAAAAGTATTTTAGTTCTATATTTTAATTATAATGTTATTTTCTAATAACAGCTGAATCAAATTACTATTGTATCACAAATTACAACATTTTTGTCTTAGCTTAAAAGTTGTTAAATAAGCTGTAACAACTGATGCATTTAACATATCTTATTAATTGTCAGTAATTAGCTATTATGCTTCTTTGATTTGAGAGAAATAAAATATAATTAATAAACCATTATTTTGTATTATTTGGTAGGCAGACCCGCTTAAATCAGCACTTTGTATTTAGGTGAACACTGCATAGCTAAAGTTGGAAAATATGCAGCTACTGTATTGTGTATGTATTTTTCTTTGTAAAACGTAATATGTATAATATATTGTAATGTTTAGTTTATTTAAAACCTATATAGATGAATCACAGCACTGAAGAAGCGATGCCATGGATATAGGAGTATAATAATACAATTTTACGTGAAATACATTTATTATATAAAACAAGACTTTATTATAATTAAACCTAGCACATGTTTTAAAAAATATTTAATCTATTACATACATTTCCTAGTACATACAACTAGCATCACATGACGTAAATAATTATTAATCACAGGTTTATAAAAGCAGCAAGCAGTATAGTGTAAACAAAAAATAATACTGTTATGAAATCAAGATATAGTCACATTATAGGTACACAAACTGGTAAAATATTTTAAATTTCTCAATAATTATTTACCACAAAGTAATAATTATATAATGCGATTATTGAGAAATCTGGAAAGGTCCAGACAAACTCAATATTTTTAACCATAAGCGGCGACCAAAATAAACGTGATGTGTCCTAATAACTAAAATTAAGTTCCGATTTAATTTTAGTTATTAGGACACATTACGTTTAAATAATTTTGGTTTTATGGAATATATTGAATGATGTAAATAATTCATTCATATAACCGAAAACCTTTCTTAATTCGAATCAAACGTATAGAATAATATATTAGGTAAAAAATATTGCTTTTACGGCGGTTACTTTGTTGATCTATTTAGAAAAACCCCTTTATCTTTAAATATATTTTTCTTTATAGAACTACACATTCAGTTAAATTTAAAGTACCGAACAAATTTGGAATTTTAACATTTTAGAACAGTCATATGCTTCTAGTTAATTAATCTTAGATTTAAAATGCGCATTGAGATCAAGAACCAATTATTAAAATAGAGATCTAGGTATATTCAACATAGATCGTAACACTACAATGAAGTCTATAATAGGTTTAGGACCAAGAAGAGAATATATAATAAGATAGGATAGAAGAATCATGAAGATAAAAAAATCATCACAATTGCGAGATCGTCACGTACTTATGACCGTAATACTTCCCTTGCATAGATCGCCAGGGCGACGAAGAAAACACGAACTCGTAGGAAACATGTTACAGAATTATTTACTTCAGTTTATTGCTTTCGTGGAATAGACCGTGGAATTTAGTGTCCTGTAGTCCGCTAGTCTAAAATATGGTATTGGATCACCATTAGAGAGTCACCACTATTATGTCTTACATTGATACGTAGCAATACTCTGAACTGGGGCTGTGCTAGCGCGGATGAAGTCTATGCACTTTAAAAGGTATATTTCTTACAATTACGAATAACTTTGCCTTGGGGTTCCAGTGTAGGGAAATCTTCGAGATCGTTTTTTCGTCCTTACATTCAGCTTGATTCCTTTGTATAGGTAGTTGGTACTATTCAGTAGTGTATTTGCCAATAGGCTGAATACGCTGGAGCCTAGGACAAGTGATTTGAGAGTAGAGGATCTGGTATAAGTTCAAAGTGACAAGCTCATAAAAAAATACATAAAATTTTCTTATTAGGTCTAAATATTCATAAATTTACGTTAAGATCTTAAGAAGATCAGCAATATAAACGTATTAGTTACTATCAAAAAAAAAAACTAAAAAAACACGCTTTTTACAGAAAACTAAACTAAAAAATAAAAAGGAAATTTTTATAAATTTGAAATAATAATAGTGTAAAAATTCTTAATAAATAATTTTAAAAAAGCGTGGGGTGCATGGTGTCAATAGTTCTAAATATTTTATTGATATCTGTCAATAAAATACTTATATCTATAAGAATAGAAGATTTATTATTTCGACAATATCTTAAAAAGCACCCCACGCTTTTTTTTAATTATTTATTAAGAATTTTTACACTATTATTAATTCAAATTTATTAAAATTTATTTTTTAGTTTAGTTTTCTGTAAAAAGCGTGTTTTTTTAAACTATATTTATTATTAACTTTTTAGTTCGATATTTTTCAAAAGGGAGCCAGAGAAACGGCTACGAGAACCAAGAAAGGCCGCAGGCGCGCTAATTACCCACGGAGAGTTACATACTGACATACAAGTGAAGCTAATAAAAAGCGTGTAAAAAACAAAAAGAGATCGGCTTTCTTGTTGCCTAATATTCGAGTTTAGAAGTGACAATGCAAATAGCCACTACCGAGTACACACATTCTAAATTACTTACCGCCGGTTTCTGGTACAATTTTAGCACGATGAATTAGTCAACACTTTGTCACAATGACAATTTGTTAACAATCTGTCATCGAGCTTTGAGTTTCTAGAACGCAAATCATCGAAAAATTAACTAATCTACTGTTGACAGCCGAATTATTTTTTAAAGTATATCTATTTCCCTCTAGCTTATAGCTTCGTCTTTGTCTTGCAATGTCAAAGTATTCCCGCCGGGAGCTGAAGTTTCGTTAGTTGGACAAAAGTTTGATTTGTTGTTGTTTATCTTGTTTGTTTAGGTACTTCAGTTATCGTGTGATAAACAAGTGTAAAGAATATAAATAAATAAAGTGTAAATGTTAAAATGCCGCCGCTGTCGCGTAAAATTACACAGAACGCGATCTATCTACTTATATTTTATTCTAATATTTATATTATATAATTTATAGTAATTCAACATATAGGTAGGTTCCCGACAGGGCTGATGATGATGATTTGAAACTTGCCAATTTCTAATATTTTTGCTATTATTAAAAGATTATTTCGATTTCTGTAACTTTACACACTTATGTCTTAGGGTTTGTCTATAGAGATACATATTAAAAAAATATCAGATTAAAAATCAAATAAAATTATATGAATAAAAATATAACCAATTCAAAACTAAAAATCAAAGGCAATGTTCTATTAATATTTCAACGTAAGGAATTAGGAAACCAAATAGCATTATTGATAGAAATTAAGTTTTATATTAATATTGCTATAAAAAACGAAAAATTAAAATCGATTATTTTGTAACATCCCTATATCCTATTAAATCCGCTTAGAAATTGGAGTTCAAATCGGAATACTTGCGTTAACACGTCGATAATTCCTCGATAATCTACAATTAAAAATTGTATGTCAACAATATGTTAACAAAGAGAAAATGCGTTCAGAAACTCAAAATGGCTCCAATCGGCAATTGATTTGGGATTTGACATACCGTTGACAAACTGCCAACAGTTTGTCAGTTGAAGCTTCTAGCAACCCAAACTACGTCTAATTAGAGATTAACAATCTGTCACGTAATTTGATGGATAGAAATGCGTACGAGAAACCGGCTGATATTCTACCTTTGTCCACGAACAAAAGCAAATCCATCGATAAACGGTCAACTTTAAATTGTCTATTATCGCAACTTGTCCAATAGCGGCAGCTTTTATCAACTATCAATACGATTTATTTTGAGATGATTCTATTTAACATCCTAGAAAACATGCTGGCAATATTAAATCACTGGTAAAATCACTCACACATTGATCGCGCGTTCATTGAAACGCCCCTAAAACGTTATAGTTGCATTTTCTAGTAACTTTTCGGCCCAATTGTTTTAAGCATTTGATTACAACTACAAGAGATCGTATGTTGACATTTTAGTATGAGACTGGCGTCAATTTATGCTCAACGAAGCTTAAATTCCAAGCCAATAATCTAATCCCAATTTATCGAAACTTCATTATAACTACAATAATATTCTGGACATCTCATACAAAGTACCTACTGACCATAGCTGAGTCTATAGAAATCAGGTAGATAAATTTACATGTAAATATATACTCAGACAAATAATAGAACCAATAAGTATGCTTTTCATACAATTATTTCCCGGAGGATCGATGCACGACCATTAGCACAAAAGGTGGGCCGCTACCAATACCATAGTGCCAGCCCGATTAAAATAATTCAAACAAGTCGAAACGATTAGTTCTCTTGGGAATATCGAACGTTAATACATGCGACACGAATAAGGTTTGGTCGTGTGAGAATTGTGGTACGGGGTGCGGGTAGACGAGGTAGTGCACGAGGCGATAGCGGCGGTATCAGAAGAGCGCGCGCGGCGGCGGCACGGCCACCACGGCGGCGCCCGCGCGCCCCGAGCCCAGCGGGGCCAGGCGCCGCCAGCAGTTCGCCTCCGCGTCGTACACCTCCACCACGCACAGGTACTGCACCCCGTCGTACCCGCCTGGAACCACACTCGCTAGTCACATTTCACATTGTTCTTTTTTCAAGGAATTCTTTAATATGTAGTCTCCTACGTATATCTCCTACGGATTTCAAGCCCACGGATTAACATAAAAAAGTGAGAGAATCCAATCGAAAGGAAACCTGAAACGGTAACGGCGATCTGTCACGTTGGCACCTAAAATATATCTCCGGCGAAAAGTGGGTGCCTGCCTTCTACCTATACAGTGGAAAGGCTTGAAGATATATTATATTACTAATGATGGTAAGTAAGCAATAGCGTACTGACCCACGGCAACGATCCGGTCGCCCAGCAGGCAGGAGCCGATGGCGTCGCGGCCGTAGGAGAGCCGCGCCAGCAGCAGCCAGCTGTCGGCCGCGGGGTCGTAGCGCTCCACGCACGCCAGCCGCCCGCCCGCCGTGTTGGCCGGCGCCTCGTGCCCGCCCAGCGCGTACAGGAACCCGCCCGCCGCGCACACCTGCGCCCACACGCGACACTCCTTCATCACATCATACCGAACCAGTGGCGTAGCTACCAAGGGGCTAGACGGAGCAGTGCCCTGGCAGGTACCTCGGACTCAGACTTACAAACCATATATTGAACTAGTGAAAATTTCACCAACATTCGGTATATAAATAAACCGGATTCCAGGAATGCGACATTAATAATGGCAACTTAGTTAAAATTTTTTCATTAAAATAAGTTACCATGGGTATTTGGTTTGTAATTTATGATGGAGTACGACGAATCTGGATTACGATAAATCTGGAGTACGTCGAGTTCGGAAAACGATGAATACGGAACAAACGATTTTAAATAGTTTAGTTGGGGCCCTAGTTTATTTTTTGCCCCAGGGCCTTTGGTTACCCTAGCTACGCCACTGTACGGAACCATCCACACACGACACCACTTCTATACCTAGCACCATACGAAGCCACAAGCCTCTCAACGTATTTTTTTACACCTGCGCCGATAGAGAACGGGCACTCGAGCCTTACCAATGCGTGTTTTTTATGCAAAAGCAAGCGGCCCGCCTGATGCTAAGCGGTTACCACCTTACCCATGGACGCTTGCAACACCAGGGGTATTGCTCGGGCTTGGCCAACCCTGAAGGTATCTTTACACACCCTTCTTAATGAACAATGTTTGTACAAGACTCAGTTAACGAATGTTCAAACTGATTTCATGATATAACGTCAAGTTATTTTAAACAACATATTTTAATGACGGGGGCGACTGTATTGTCAAAATGTCTGAATACATTTTACTAGATACGTTTTACTAAGGTAGTAAAGTAAGTATATACATACATATATGTAAAGTCTTCCCTCAAGGGATAAGCAGAGAGAGAGTAGTAGCGATAGTTCTTTCTAGATATACTGATATCTTTCGATTCATATTTCTACTATTCTACTATTTACTCTACTACGGAATTAGATGTATAATTGGATACAGAAAAAGATTATTAGCTGGATTCAGGATGGAGGATGGATTAGGATATGTTTAAATCCAGATTCCATTCAAGAAATGAAATCTACCAATGAAATCAATTAATACGCGAGTGTGTATAACCCTGGTGGCCGTGTGGCTTAGTTGCCTACGATACAAAGATCGCAATTTCGAATCCCGACTGTACCAATGAGTTCTTCTGAACTTAAGTACAGTGATAAGTTACACCACGAGCTTTACGGTAAAGGAAAATATCGAGAGGAAACCTGCATACGTCTGAGAAGCAATTCAAAAGGCGTATCTATAGTCGTGCTTGAGTAACGACGATGGACTTTGGCACTTAAAATATATCACTGGCGGAAAGAGGGTGTGTGGGTTCTACCTGTACACCTCTGCCTACCCTTTCGGGGACCCTATGGGAAGGCGTGAGGTGTATATGTACCAGCGTTGAGCAATAGCCTCTCCTATCTCCCCACCCCCTCAGTGACGGGGCAAACGGTAATACTGACGCTGAGCCCGCCGCGGCGGCGCGTCATGGGTGCGCAGCTAGTCCAGTGGTTGGTGGCGGGGTCGTAGCACTCCAGCGAGCGCAGGCAGGCGCCGCCGTCGCGGCCGCCGGCGGCGTACAGTCGGCCGCGCAGTGCCGCCACGCCACACGTGCTGCGCGCGCCCGCCATTGGCGACACCATCGTCCACGTACGAGAGCACGCATCCCATCTATACAATATAGAATTGATATAGATAGGTAGAATAACTTAGTAGATACCTAAATTGTTCCCCTTTTTATAATTCGTGTCCCTGTCATAAGTTGTTGTGCCCCACAGGGTCCACTGATATTATATATTGTGATGTTAGTGGAATAGCAATAAATAATTATGATTATGAACACATCACCAAACTCGTCTACGGAACACCACCCTAGGTCATTATTTGGTGGGATTTAGATTTTATCGTATTTTATAGATTGTTTTTTTCTTTTTTTATACCACAAAGGTGGCAAACAAGCATGAGGTCCGCCTGATGGAAAAGCAGTTACTGCTACCTATGGACGCAGCACTCAGGTGTATCACCATATCAAATTTTATGTTATAGTGGTGATATGCTTCGTTTCAATTCCAAACTGTTCGCAACTAACAGTAATTTATTTAGTTTCTATTGAAATGAGACTAAGACAGAATAAGATTACAATGTAGGATGAACGCACCTTTCAACAGAGTTCAAGTAGATCCAGCCGTCGTGTCCGCCGACCGCGTACACGGGCGCATTGGGCCCTTCGCCCAAAACCGTCACGCCCAGGCCGTGTCGGTGTGTGTTCATAGGCGCCAGCGTGCTCCAGTTGTGTGTCGTCAGGTCGAAACATTCAACCTAGTCGAAACAACATCTTACTATTTTTTTTTTGTATTGTCTCCCGTAGCGTGAGTTCTGGGAGCTTTTGCTACTTAACCGGTCAATGGCGAGACCTAGGCCTCCAGCTAGGCACTTTAGTACTAAGCAACTCAGCCAAGGGGGAAACCCTGTGGGGTTCGAACCTTGGCTTAGGGCGTTGCTGGATCGCGAGCAAGGTAGCTGGGCTGGCCTGTTTCATCTTACTATGTCGAGCTTCATTCATATATAGTTCCCCTTTTATGCATACACACACATACATATATGGATGTGATAATGTTATCTTACCACTACTATAAATGCGAAAGTTTGTGAGTATGTATGTGTGGATGTTAGTTACTCAATCACGCCAGAACGGCTGAACGGAATTAAATAAAATTTGGTACAGATATAGATTTATTATTTACTAGCTGTCTCGCCCAGCTTCGCTTGGGTGAAAATTAGCAATTTCTGAAACACGATCGCAGCGCCACCTATTGGTTCTAACTGTGAATCTAAGCCATTCTCGAATCCACCTGAGACGACATAGAAAATTTCATGAAAATCGGTCCGTCCGTTTAGGAGGAGTTCAGCGACATACACATGCACAGAAGAAATATTATATGAGTGTTTTTTAAATATTTTCTTACAAACCTTCTCCTGACAATAAATAATACATAAAAGAAAGATTTTCCAATTCGGCGCAGTCGTTTGAAAGTTATGCGCGTACAAACATTTCGGTGATTAATTTTTATATATATAGAAAACACATAGTATGTGTATAAAATTATACTAATGAAAGGATTTATACACAGGTGAAACCGCATCTAAATCCATTGCATAGTTTGAAAGATCTAAGCATAAGCTGACGGCAGGTCTTTGTTTATACTATGTAGTTATTAAATATGTACATACTGTGTTTAAGGTCTTCAGTCCGTCCCTGCCTCCAACAAAAATAAGTTTATTTTGCATCACAGCCACACCAAACTGCAGTCTTCTCGTCACCATTCTTGTGAATGGAGTCCATGTGTTGGTTCGAGGGTCATACATTTCCATATTGCTATTGCCTGAGGTGCCCTGTAAGTATTTATTGCATTAGAATTCTACTATTGAAATTTTTTTAAACTCTTTTGTTCTCAAAACTATGCAGGTATTACTCTCGATGTTTCCTTTTCTCTTGGTGTGACTTCATCATTGTTCTTTGGTTCAGAAAAGCTCATTGGTACAGTCAGGATTCGAAGTTAGAACTACAGCTCTAAAACTATACTTACTTTATATCCATCCATCCCTCCAATAGCCAACAGCCGACCAATTGTGGATGTTCTCGGCCTGGTTCTGTGTGAGAACAATAACGAACGCCTTTCTGGCAGCAGATGCCACTTCACAGCCTCCATGATCAAGGGTTGGCATTCCGGCACATTCCCACAGGCCAATTCCACTTTGTCAATCAAGTACTGGAATAGATACTCAAATAAATTAATAAATATATGATATAATTTTTTTTATAAATATAGAATGTGGACGAATCGAAAGAGTCGCAAGTCTAGAGAGAACTGGTGCTCTATTCTCTCTGCCTACCCCGTTAGGGACTCAGCAGAGAGAATAGAGGCCTTTAACTCTAGGTGTTGATTATAGCTAACACTAATATGCAATTTTTTTTAACAATTCTTCTCACACCTCAGTAGATTTGTTTTGAAGCTCCTTAATCCTAAGTATTAAATTATAAGCTGACGTTTATAAGCAACCATCTCCCTCAGTTGTTTTTGTACCTCAGATGTAAGTAGTGGTAATTTAATCAGCTTGAGTAGTGTAGCTAGATGTTTTTCCCGATTGGCACTATCATGTTGGACCCATGCCATGAGACTTTCAAATACATTCTCCTCAGTAACCACATTAAGATCATCAGACTTGAGCAAGCTGGCGAGCTGGTCTTCATGTAAGGAGAGGAACTCTTGATGTTTGACTATCTATAACAAAAATATAGTTAGTTGGTACATTCTTAATTTGCGTCATAAAATTTTACAGAAAAGAATATCATGAGAGTTTCCGTAGACATCTACCCATAGCATCCAACAGCATCCTAAACATGATAGCCAACAGGCTGGATTATTTGTATGTGAAGCATTGCTGTGCTATTTCCATCGAGTTTATTATTAGTGATTGATGGCTATTTCACATGGGATAGTACTCCGAAGAATCACACATGTTATGCTATTTATTAACATAGAATTACCTATTACTAACAAAATGAGTCTTGGTCACTTGACTAAATATATTACTATTCTATTTCTTTTCTATAGTGTAATAGAAGAATTTAAGAATATGTTTGAGTTTGAAATATATTGTACTGTACTGTTCAGTTAAGTAGCAAAAGCTTTCAAAACTCACATGACAATTTCCTGGACCATTCACTTCAAGAGTCAATAAAAAGTAAAGCACAATTTATTATAAGAGCTAAGTCCTTATTCTAAAATCTAACCTGCATAAAATTTTGGTATGTATATTTTAAAGCACTTTTATTTAAATCAAAACAAGACTGCTGCTCTGCAAACAAAGCAATTCCCAAACAATTGCAAGGGTCCAGTTGTTTCTTCAGGTAGGCACAACATGCATTTGTTACAGAATTTAATTGTAACAGACTTGCGGTTGAAAGCAGCACCTCAACTGTTTCCTCTCTCAATTCTGTAATTAAATAATGAATATAAATGACAATGTTTATGTATTAATTATTTACTATAATTTTACCTTTGACTGATCCCATATTAAAGTTACAAAGAGGACCAATATCCTTCTTACAAAAAGTGGCTTGAACAAATGTAAACAGATTTAAAAGATAATTTCTTCACTTATGTACATGCTTTTTGTTTTTAGTAAAAACAGTGAGTGCATAACACTTTTAGTTTGTAGGTTCTTTGTTAGACAGTCAAAGGGTTAGTGTATGTATAGAATGATATTAACCAATATTTCCTGTGTAGCAATAGTTTACAAGAGCTTGAAGTGCTTGTGCATCAACTCGCTCAAGAGTTACTTCAGCCAGCTGAGCTTCCCTCAGGCAGCCAGTGAACATTGCTGCAAAGTACTCACTGCAAGATGCTAACAGTACTTTGTGTGCTGGTATCCTGGCAGTACAAACATTAATCAATTGTTAACTTTTATTGAGCACTACAATGATCTGTGTCAACAAAGCTCGTTTATGCAAACAAAAGAGTGTTTAATAAGTGACTCAATATTTTAATAAAACTAGTAAAAAAAGGGTTAGGGGTTTAGCTACTTACTTGAGAATCGATTTGTACATATTTTCATTGTTTATGTATGTAAATAAACAAACCTGCAGCCGCCCGCAATCAAGACAATATCACAAAGTTTTTGTGCTTGATAGTATCCATAAATATTTTTTAATGTTGATTCGGAATGTCCTTTATCACAATAAAATTCATCTTGGCTGGAAGTGCTCGAGAGACTCAGCTGACTAAGTTCTCGAGGCAAACCTTCATCGACTGAATTAGTAGATATGTTGTCTTTCGAAGCCTCTGGCTTTTGAGTATCACAACCCGACATTATCACAAGTAAACACTTTCTTTTAGCAAAATACTGTATATTGCATTTATAAGAATGTTAATTTGTTATAACGCTTTATTCTTAGGACACAAACTGACAAAGCAACAAAGAACTGCAAGCAAGCAACAAACAAACCATGAAAATGAATGAAAACAAAGAATGAGACAACTGCTCGCTCGCGGGGTAAAAGCAAAGAGTAAAGTAATATAGACTGGGTAAAAGTCACTGTCCTGTGATCTGTTCTGTGCTGTATGTGTGTATGATATTGTGAGTGATTGGGTGAGTAGGTAGTTAGGTACCTTCCTACTGACTGTCATGGCAATGTTTTGTTCTGAGATGACAACTTGATCAACTAAAGAACCATAAACTAAATAGAAGATACCACAGTATAATACTACTGAACACTCGACCTTACTAAGACACTGATGATGAACATTTAGAATTATATTTGATAGTACTATAACATATTTAAGGCATTTCTGGTGATATTCATTAATGCTAATTATTATATTCTTTTAGCAAGATTGTTGTCACATCTCTAGCCACTGAGAGACCTTTTTCAAGGATCTCTGTTGGAAGGCGTCAAGAAGTAATATTTAATTCCGTGCAAATAATCTCCCCTGATATTAAAGTCTTAATCGTCAATGAGCACACAGCTTTTTCTATAATCCTGGTTTTGGTAATAATGATAACATTCCGTTATACCTCTGGCGGAAAATTGGTGTGTGGGTATTACCTATACACCTCTGCCTACCCCTTCGGGGACCCTTGTTAAGGCGTGAGGATATATATATGTATAGGTAATACCCACACACCCATTTTCCGCCAGAGTTATAGGTATTAAGTGCCAACGTGACAGATGGCGAGTCCATCGCCGTTACTCAAGCACGACTATAACTACGCCTTTGAATTTCAGACGTATGCAGGTTCCCTCTCGATGTTTTCCTTCACCGTAAATCTCGTGTTGTGAATAATCACTGTACTTAAGTTCAGAAAAACTCATGGGTACAGTCGGGATTCGAACTTGCGATCTTTGTGTCGCAGGCAACTGCTCGAACCACTCGGCCACCACGACTTTTTATATATATATTCCGTTATAAGTACGTACATTACCTTAAAAAATCTATTCCCTTGAATCTTCACGCCTTTCTCTTCACGGGTTCCCGAATCCGGATGTAGGTGTAGTAACACTAATTTCACCGGATACATATATTTAGGTACAACGTGACAGATGGGGATCATGGGGAGGCCGCTTCGTAAGCATGACTTGCAAGATTTGAAACATGTCGATGTTTTCTTCATCGTAAATTTCGTGGTGTGTACTTCAGAAATAACGGATTGGTGCAGTCCCGGCTGGAACCAGCAATTTTAATATAACTAGGACTACGACTCGAACGACTTCTTTCGCGGCCCAAATGACCATAATATTAAGTTTAAATAAAACTCTTTTATTATCTGGCTGAGGCATTTATTAACATTTATTTTGTTTTCCATTTTTTATCTTAATACAACATACATAGTAATTAACAATACATAATAAATAGTCCAAAAGTATATTACGCCTACAAAATAGCGTAGTCGTTATAAGATTATCGCCAATGAGTTGCATGCACATATTCTGCGAAATGTTAAGGCAACTCCATGACCCGGTTGAAATTGGGAATATTCTCAGAGAGAGTATCATTCATGGGAATGTAAGTATAAGAATATTTAGTTCTTGGAATGTTTTGACAGTGGGTATAGAGGATACACGAAGTTTTAAAAATAATTGGTGTTCGAAAGTGCCCATCGAAAATGTTATAATGGGCGTAGATTGGACATAAAGTAGTTATTCTCTCGGAGCGCATTCCATGTTCCACGTAAGCTAATATGCAACGACAACGATCGAGCGGCAGTCTGGGGGGCTTGGGTGAGCGCTGGGCCCCTGCCTCCGCCCGTGACAGGTGCGTGGCCCTTGCTGGTTACATCCTGGATACTGGTACAAGGTTGCGTGTACGGTACCTAAAGCTCTTATACAACTGTTACAAATCTTTTGTGTGGTAGAAATGGATAGCCAATTGTGTGTTTGGTAAACATAACAATATGTGAAAATATACATTATGTATGTAAATCTCTATCTAGTGGTAATCAATCAAATATGTATCTACAAAAATAGTTGCATTTTTAAATTATAACATCATCAAGGAAAACAGCTGATGAAAGAACAGTTCCGTAATTATATTTGTGAAATGTACATTTACGTAGTTGCAGCAAAATTACTATGAATGTTTTATATGTGAATTCTTTAATTGACCAAACAAAGATCTATTTTGTGTCATAATTTACTACAAATGAGACATCTAAAAATATTGTTCTTCAACTGTAAAATATCGCGAAGTATATTACTCCTCATTTGAGCGTATCTTTTAGGTATAATAGTAGTTATGACAAATAGATATTACGATAGTATGTAATTTGAACTGAGTTCGGAAGATACAATGAGCATTATTTCACCTCTTAAAAGACGTTTTACAGTAGGTATTCGTCGCACGGTCGTGCCGCGCAAATGTAAAAGTGTCTAGAAAGTATTTTGTAAACATTAGATTACATAAGTAGGGAACCATTACATTACTGACAAATTGTGCTCGTAGAGTGCTTACACATATTGGAACAATAACTAGATAAATACGATAATAGGTGGTGATGGGTGCGATGAAGTAATGAAGGGCGCGGGGGCGCTGCGCGAGCGTCTCCGGGCGCAAACAGCACTGGACAACGATAGCAGCTTTTTATTCTACGTACACATATAGGTATATCAACGTTACATTGTCAAAGTTGTTAATATTTTTTTATATTAATGGTTTATAAACATAAACAAATTAGCTTAAATAGCAGGTTTCAACACTTCCATGGACTTGTGCTCAAGCTGAAACAATATCGAAGCAGAGTATCTCCGTATTAAATACAGACAAAAATATACCTTTTCACCAGTATTGTACGTAGACTTGCATTAGAATATTTTTGTTAAATAAATAGTAACCATATTGATAAGTACATAGTCTATTCTCGAGATCATGATTTGCGACTTAATCTATAGTATTTAAAATATCACAATGAATTGCTGTGCACATACAAACAGGCAAATTTTGAGTGCAATTATATTAATACATTAAATATATATAATTAGGTTTTGTCCTCTTGATTAGTGTTCTATGCAAGAATATTACGTTTTAAAAACGGATAGAAATAAATATTTTAAGGTTAAATCAATATAAAATTAAATGACCAAAGTTATCAATTTCTTGTACTTTATGAATCTAGGAATAAAGGCGTTTGTCGTGAGATATCAAAATACCAATTTAGCTATTTCAAGACTTAAGAGAATTCATTGGCACAGTTGAGCAGAATTTTGTACCTTTTCATGTATATTTTTTGTATGTCTATCTTTAGATCTATACATACATGTTTATATCGATATCAGTAACTAATATGGAAATTTTGTAGTACTTTTCAGTAACATTTTATATATGTGTTTGAGTAATTTAACGTTGTGTTAAGAGCTTTACTGTCACTAATTTCATGTGGATAAGAAAATTTAAACAATTAATATTTAACCTTTATATGATATGTCTTCAATGAGACTTTATCACCAAAGCATTAATAATATGGATGTCTACGTTTAATAATATTTTAGTAGATATAAAAGAATTGGATTTTTTTTAAATACCACAGAGTCTGTTGGCTCAAGAACTTGCGTTCTAACAGACTTGATGGTATTTATTTGGGTTAAGAATTTCAAAACTGTAGTGAAGTTATATTTTGCGTTGGATGCTTCAACTGAAATGAATTAATAATATTATATAATAATAACATAAATATAATAGTAATAATGCTTCGGTGTGCCTCCTTAGTCTCATTAAAGATATATCTAAATCTAGCTGATGTTCACATATACTCTGATATAATAATTAACACATACATATAATAAAACTTTCTATGCTTACGTAATAGCTTACATTTTCTAAGAATTTAATGTGATTGGTGAATAATTTTAATTCGTAAAGTGAATCTAATTAACTACCCACAAAAGTATGGTGAAAATCTACCTACTACAACTATTCTATTAAATTAACATTCAAATGATGTGCGTGCACGACCTAAGGATTACTTCGCTACGACAATTATATTTGAGTATGGTAGACATCAACTACTAAGTACTTTTTTTGTACACTACAAAGTTTGCATACATACGGATCGCCTAATGATAAGCGGGTATTATAGGCCCAGGCAATACTAGAAGTATCACTCGTGCGGTGAACTTATATTAAATAAATAAAGTTATCAACTTGATATTTTCCTGTACACGTGCATTAATTGAATCGTTTCAACTATTTTGTGCTCTACAGGATATAAGTATATATTAGATCTTTTCTTATCTAACCTACAAAATCTATTCTAAACTTTATCAAAGAGTTATGTGAACAACAGTAGATGAGAGTTTTGTGTTTCAAGAGCATGGTGCACTGATCTTGCAGTCTATCAAACACTTCACTGATATTTTTTAAGACTTGTGTGATCCATGCATTTAACAGAAACATTTTAGGAATATATATACATATTATAGGTATAGTTGGTAGTTGAAAATAAGATTTAAACTTTGTGTATATTTCAGGTGGACTTAATCCGCCTTATCAGGCGTAGTTAAGGTTACTTTAATAATCATAGTTTCAGCCGATAAATGCCAATAAATTCTCGTCAACTCTAAGCAATAACTAAATCTATACCCATAATTATACTTAATAGTACTTAAAACAAACAATGTTGGCAGTTAAATAAATGTCTTCAACAAATAAGGTGCGTGTGGTAGACCAACAATAGGAACTGATTGATGACTAGATTGCGCTAACATCCGATAGTTGAGCTGTTCAAAGCATCTAAGTGACAGCAACAGCCAAGACACGAATCGTATCTTGGAAATATATGTGATTTATTACTATAGCAGTAAATTAATAAAATGTGTTTAATTATGCATGTTATGGTAACATTAGCAATAAGTACTAAAATAGCTGCCTAAAGTCGAGATTAAACTCACTTCAAATACGATTTTACACACTTTTTTTATTAATGTGAGATCTTCTGTATCAACGAATAAAGAAAGAATACAAAAATAAAGTAGCCTCCAGTGGCTCGTAGCAACGACGGAGCACTTTTGCGTGGCCACTCGTAGCTTGTAATGCGTGGGCGCACTCCGCCGCGCGTTGTAGGCCGACCCATTAAATAAATACACATATTATTCTACTACCTTCATAGATTTCTCTTATCAACTTTACAGCCCTCATTATAATAAGGAATGTCGTAACTTATATAGATTTAATACATAAATTGAATAAACATTTAACAGATCGACATAAACATTTACAGTTCGTCAAATGAAGAACTAATCTAAAATATTTATGTATATGTTCTACAGACTAACAATGTCGACTACCAGTCTCACATTTTAGTTTAATAAGTGCTAGAAGGTACGAAATACTTGAAATTTAAATCAGCTGCGGAGAAGTATAATTGGGACGAAACCAGATCGTATCACTTGCCTCCCTCCGTCGCATGTCGCATCACTGCACGCATTGCACGCATCCGACTCAGTATCGCGCTCGTTCACACTCGGTAATCTTACACTACACTTTAAGTGGCTTGTTCGAATTTTAGGCGCAGGCTGCACTACTACTTGATATGTTTCATTACGTTCAACGCATGTACGAGAAACTTTGACTGGTTGCGCCCGAATATAATAATATGTGGGAGTTCGCAGCTATCACTGATCGCCTTGTGAGCACGGGGCAGATCGATCGAGTGTCAGTTGTCATGAGGTCCGTATAGCACTGGTTGAATGTTGGAGCGCTAAGTTGTCGGGATCCGGGGGCGTGCTCGCCCTAGCGGCCGCGGGCCCATCGTAGCAGCGCGTCCGCTAGAACGTCCAGGTGGGCTTTCGTCTGCGATGCATAAAATATTACTATTAGTTTACGACAACCATAATTTTTTCAGCGTATTACTATAGCGATGAATGAATAATATACGTAGATCAAGCGAGATACAAAGATATTCTTAATTTAAATTTGGGTAGTCCTAATTTAATCGATACCTTATTGATATCAATATAGAATGCTATCTGCTCTTATGTAGTGTTGTGTTCCAGCAGTGAGCGAGACTTCAAGAGCATCGGCAATTAGTGGCGTAGGAACGGTTACATATTTGTTTATTCAATTACAGATTTATTTAAATGAAATGGACATTTATTTCAGTTATAAAAATGTTGTAACTAATAATTTTAATTAAGTAATTTTATATATTAATTATGGTCAGCACATGTGATATCATTGTAGTTATATTACGTACCGCCACCATCGTACGTATGTTGCGTACTCACCATCAGTTACCCTCTACTTGCAACATAAGGATATGCTACACGCTGATTAAAAATATATCAATATTGTTACCTTTCGAAGTGCCTTTAATATGACGTACGCACTTCTAAACAATTCCCTATGACCTATTCCAAACACGAATAAAAACATTAGATATAAAGGATTTTATTATTATAATTTAATTAAATTTAATTAAATTGCTTGGTCAACATTAACACAACAATACCGATGTGTGCAATAATGTGAAGAGTAAAATGTATAATTACTCATAAGCTACGTTCGAGTATATACATATATTTCACACGCTATTAACGATATTTTTGTTAGCGTTAGGTATGTAGGTACATACCGTTGTACTCTTGATTGTTCTAAAATCTTTTGAGTAAATAAGGGAGTTCGTAAATAAATTGAATTTTTTTTTTCGAATATTAAATAGCAATGTTTGTCGTTAAAAGTGTTATATACAGTTACAGCGTATGTGTATATTGAGCATAATTACTGCCTTCGTCTCAGCGAAACGAAACGGGCACAATGTTCTTGAATATAAGATTTCGCCTTACAAATTGATATTTTAGTCATAAAGCCAAGACTAAAAGTAGATACATACATATGTATGTGACACTACGTATGGATCTATTTCTATATCTCTTTAATATCTCTCAAGAAGTACTTTCGTTCAAAGGTCGCTGAATATTTTTAATTCACTACTAGGTATATGATTGGAGTTCGAGGTCGATCGCGGAGAGTGGAAAGAAAGGAAACAGGCCTTTGCCCAGCAGCGGAACATAGATAGCTGCATATAATATAATAAGAATAACTATATGATTAAAGCAGTATACCGTTTTATAAAACATGCAGGCCTGTCGGTCTTCATCCTCGCCACTGGGACAGTCGATGAAGCCGTCGCAGAGTACGTGGTCGTCAATGCAGCGGTAGCGGCCTTGTCTGTCTGGCGTGGGACACGCGAACCGCTCCATGCCGTCCGCTGCCGGGGGACACTCTGGAATTAAATGTGGTCCAAAGTTAACACATTTATTTCATCATCCAGAGGTTGACTGGTAAAGAATACCTTTGGTATTAAAGTCAATTATGCGATAAAATTGGCAGGAAGTTTAAAAAAATAAAACAAAATTGATAGATTTAGAGCAGATAGTTGTAGTAGAATGATTACTATGCTTAAAAAGGTCTGGTCTTCAATATATTACTCAAGACATATTGGTACGAAAATTAAGTTTTATTATACTTGTAAATTCTTCCTTTTACAGTCCTTTACCCAGAATTGCGTGGATATACATCTCCAACGCGTAGAGGTCCTTTTATAATATTTGTTTTTCTACAACTGCTAAAATTATCCTCAATCATCATAAATATATTCGACTGGAATATATCTTTCCGTGTTTTTGATCCTAAAGAGGACATCAGTCAGCGCCTTTGTACCAAAGACCTAATTTGAGTTCTATGATATGATGTTAGAGAATTTCGGGTATTCGGGCATGTTTTGTAAGCCCCAGCTGTCTGACAATAGAACCGAGTAACAATTCTGCATACAAACGTCTATTTTAGTTAGCCTCGAGGGAGTGGGACCCAAGTCCTAAAATCGCATCGCAAGTGTTTAATCGCATTGCTATGGGGTCAACTATGGGCTCAGTTAAGTAAATCATACCGTAGACATAGCGTTTATGTAGAGAATAGTTGTGCAAATTTGATATCATTGGTAGATTTTACTTTGGTTAATCTGAATAAAATGTTCTATATGTCAATTTCAAAATTATTTAATATATCAATATTCCATCTACACAACAAACGCACGCCGTTTTTAAGATAATGGATGACTGCGCAGCGTCTTGGTCCGGCTCGATCGATGTCCGATGGTGTAATGCTGTACTTTCGCTTCCTCCCTTCTGACAGTCCATCTGTTGACACTTTTGACAGTTTACCCGTGGACAAAATAATCAACGCTATGTCAGCGTAGTTCGACGATACGCGATTTCAACGCGTTAACAGTACATAAGTTCGGAAAGGCGTATGTATAGACGTGCTTGAGTAACGGCGACGGACTCGCCATCTGTCAGGTTGGCATCGAAAATATATCTCTGACGGAAAGCGTATAAGTGTCTCTCTCCTTCAGAGGGTGTATGGGTATTACTTATACACCTCTGCCAACTCCTTTGGGGACCCTTTTGGGTATATATATATATATATATATATATATATATATATAAGTTCGGATAGAACTCATTTGTTGCTTTGCAAGCGACTACCCAAACCACTAGCTAACAACGGTCAATTAAGTATTATAATCCTATATAAGACTATTGTATTTGAATAAATAATAATATAAGTGATGCACAATTATCGCGTAATTAAATCGTAGGTGCGTAGGTACTATTTGCATGAGAAAAGGGCAACTGAGGTGGAATAGCGTACGGTGACCTTTGTCCTCTACCACGGAGCTATAAATACAAGTATAGGAGGGTAGAATCACAAATGAATTTGTCTCCATTCAAGAATAGCGTTCCGGAAATCGCCTCTCGGGGCCTTATGAGCTGTGTTAGTAGTACGCTCGGTATCCGCACTGTAATATTTTCGAACAACAAAAGCATAACATTACTTTCCCTTACCGGACGTTAGAAAAGTTATACATTTTATTATACGCGATGGCGTACCCGTAGGGCCAGCAAATATGAATGAATGACTCTGAGCTTTGTAACACTGAAATTATGATTAATGAGTTCGGGGTGGAAACTGTAATGGTTAGTTTTAACGAGCCTAAGGCTATTATTACTACTTTTATTCAAAATATTTAAACTAGAACGAACATTGTTTAGTACCTCTTCATTTCTAATTTAATTTTGATTTTGAATATCCATTATAGGATATCTGTCTTGCATTCCGCTCCGTCCTCGTAGGGGAGAAACAGGTGTAGATAATGAAACCTTTTTTGTAGGAGATAAATATTTGTTTGAGCACGGCAGTTCTCGCCTTCGTCTTGTCCTTTACTTTGCCATAAAGCTCGTGTGATTAATAACTCTACTGAAAGTCCTTGGTATTGTCGGTGTTCAAACCGGCAATTTGATTTTGTAGGCGACTTTTGAACCACTGGCCCCACGCCTATTTTTCCGATATAAGTACAAAGGATTTAATGTGACACTAAAGTATGTATAATTGAAAATATAGTACATTCTTGAGCAAGTACCTATTCCAAATAGCCCGCCGATGTATCGAGTACAAGATTATTACCTGATTGCGCGACCAGACTGCGTGTAGTCTGTAACGGCAGGCTTTTCTATCGCGAGCGTCTATTTTTAGCCACGCCGGGGAAAGTGAGGGGACGCGGCTCGATTGCGCGCGCCCTCTTTCCGTATACATCTCTATCCTTAGTGTATCTATTCACTTTGCGGGGAGGTAGCGATGTCTTGTGCATTCGTAAGCAGCTCTCAAAATCGTTCAGGTACACTGAAATCGAATACTGTTAAACGATTTCCTTCCCATTGTAAATTTCTTTTGGCTTATCCGTGAAACCTCGAACATTTTCCTTATAAATCATTGTTAGGACAGATGTTGCGAATAAACAATTGTCAAGTTAATATTGATGTTGACATTAGACATAGTTGACATAGAATTTTACTAAAATAAATTTACCCCATCAAAATGTATTTTTCAAATGCTTTAGCTTACATTACACAAAATGCTAATAAATACTTTAGGTTTTTACACAATATAACATATAAAGAAATTTTATTCAACAACAAACTACATTTTAATTATTTTTACTGCCTGAAAAGTGCAATCATTTTAAACGGCATCTACAACTCGGTACATTCACAATCGCTGCAAAGGCATTTTGAACAGTTCGTTGGTTACTATTTCGCCATTTATGAGGTACGTACGTTTATGTACGTTTGTGATATGTCGGTAACTATTGGAACTTTAATTCAAAATGTATAGTTTTACTCCTTCTCACAAGGTTTCCCGAAAAGGTAGGCAGAGGTGTACCACCTCTTTTCACCGGATATGTATTTAGGTAACGACGTGATATATGGCGAGTCCATCGTCGGTTCTCGAGCACAACTAAACATGTCTTTGAATATCTATACTTATATATTAAAATCTAATTAGTATATACGCCGAAGTTGACGTATAATTTAATCATATACGAAGCATCATTACGAAAATGTTTACAAACTTGTTACATGCGAGCAGTAGCTACGAAAGTTCTATAAAAAGCCGCCGTAATCCGTAAACATGTATTTGGAGTGCTAAAGCAAATTTACATGAAATATTCAGGACGATCGCGATGGCTGCGTTACTATGGAGCAGCCTACGAGGCCTTAAACCGCGCACCTTTTGAAATATTTGTCACACTCAACATGCTAGGTATGTCAGGCTGCCTAAGCTTTGGACCGACAAATAGAGACCTTGGTGTAAGCTTGTTTTGCACTTTTGTGAATCTTAGATTTGAATTGACTCGATTTGAACTATAAGCATGGCACTATATCAATTGGTTTTTAGCTTTCAGTAGATGTATTAGTGGTTTTGATACCCTTTTCAATAACTGTTCACTCATACATACTATCACGCCAATACCCTAACGATATAGTTCGAAAGGCTATACAGATTAACAGATTTCTTTCACTTTATTTACGTGCATCAGATTTTCATAGATGTTCAAAGTAGCTACTCTTGACATTTATCATAATTGAAAATATATATGGTTTTACTTAAGAACCTTTTTTATTACTCATGTATTTTATTTATCGCCATCACAAACTTTCCTTCTAATTATTAAAAAACATCCTTAGCCCTTTCCTACCCAGAGACAAAAAATGTTCTTATTTGTCTGCGTCTTTAGAGTGTAATAAAGTCTTTTCATTTAAGTTATACTAGTCCAGGCTTCACATAAATTTGTCAAAGAATGTAAGATAACTTGATCTTGTTAGCTGACTTCCACTGTTCTGTCGCCTTTAGTCGTATTGTACGACTTAATGAACTTAGCCTGGTCTACTCGAGAGCCATTGCTATTGCTGATCAAGGTTTATTAGATTGGCAACCGTCAGATATCTTATTCGACAGATTTTAGAGTTAGGGCTACCTCCCTGTCATAACGTTATTATATTTTTTTACATAAAATATGCCACTTTTATTCAAATGCAACCGATACGTGCATAGTCCGAGTTGACAAATGTAGTTAGCACTCGAGACTTCACTGTGATTATATAGAGCCGTGGTGGCCAAGTATTTCGAGTAGTTGCCTGAAACAAAGATTTTCAAAAGTTTTTCTAAAATTAAGTACACTGATTATACACCATGAGCTTTACGGTGAAGGACATCGAGAGGAAACCTGCCTACGTTTAAGAAGAAATTTAAAGACGTATGTATAATGCTTGAGTTACGGCGACGGACTCGCCATCTGTCACAATGGCACCTAAAATATATCTCTGGCGGAAAGTGGGTGTGTGGGTACTACCTGTACACCTTTGTCTACTCCTGGACCCTTAAGGGGAAGCGTGAGGGTGCTTTATATATTCAGGGTATCTTTTACCGCATGTAACGTTGTTTATTTCCTTAAGTGAAGTAAAGTAACTACGTTTGTTCTAGCGATACCATGACAAATGGGTAAATATTTAAAATGAGAAGAATAATCTTCACTCCTAGGCGATAAAAGATCTTTGTTGAGCAATATTATACGTGTCTAACTGTAACTGTAACTGCCGTCAATCAATGTTTCACGACTAGCTAACAATGTTAAGCTTTCAAAGAATATTTTAACCACTTTCATAATAATGATTTATTTAACGAATTATTTTAATACTTCATAACGTCACAGATGCATGTAAATATCATGATGGTAACGATATGATGTCACTCTTGCAAATTAACGGCCCTGATTGCAAACAAACCGTTCGATATTTTGTCAAGTATGCTGATGCTACGTCAGTGTAACAAAGTACCCGTTTGTATCAAAATAAGTGAGAGTAATTACTTAACGTTGATAGCTAAGTAAATACAGTGTAGTGGGCGTTATTGAATATAGCTCGTGTCACAGGCGCGATCGAGACGAGAGGTTGAGCGAGGGGCAGACACAGAGGCGACGCGATCGGCACGTCACGCAACCTACTCAAATTCAATGCGGCTCACACAGGAATGGCCATACAATATGGAAATTGAATTTACCAAAACTCTCCCACAGAATGCTCTATAAATGATTACATTGCGCTATTCAATAGGATAAGCAAATATACTTGTGTTGAATTCCGTATGTAGTATACCGAGGGATAATGTTTTTAAGGCAAGCAAGCGTATTACAGAGCGTTGTGTTACAAGCGTGATACAGAGGTATAACTTAAAGCAGAATCAAGGAAACATTGATACAGATTCAATTATAACAGTACAATACATTGTACACGATGTTTTCGGAAACCTTGCTCAGCGCGTAGCTATGTTAATTGGCTGCTAATTTCCGTTAAGCAGTCGTAAAAGCTAGTCTTAATGCCATTATCATCCTAATGTCATGCATTTTATTATCCTTGGGCTTTGTAGATATCAGCAAATTTAAAGAAAAGCTTAAAAGTCAAAGTGGCGTTGGTGCTACGGCAGCGTAGGCGGCGTAGCACAAACTACGTGGGCAGCTACGTCTACGCGTCCTCACAACGAGGAGCGTTTGGCACTATTCCTATTACGTAGGTGGACAGAACTGGTAGGTTTCTGGTGGAAAATGTTCTATGTAGTTGTAAAAATATGCATACTCAATTTGTGGGTAATTTAACTTTGTGAGTATGAACACGGACGCTCAAGGACGGGAACGTCAAGAGTACTCGAAACCGACGAGCATGTATGAAGAGACTGATGAACGTGGACGAAGCGAAAGAGGTAACTAGAGAGAACTGGCGCTCTATACTCTCTGCCTACCCCGTTAGGGACTCGGCGTGATAATATGTATGTATGTATGAGTATGAACACGAGTCAACAGTACGCACTCCCTGTAATATTTGTCCACGGAATCGTTGACATAACACGCCCTCTAAATAATTTGAATATTCACACCACTGACTATTTGAAGTTGAAGCTGTGGCTCGATTCCAAATCTGCACTCTCAGACGGTACTCGAGTTTTCGGCACACAAACTGCACGTATCGTCCGTCTCAGTAAGTAAGAGTACATTGTAGTTCTCTCCGCGAAGCCTTATTCGCTGTTGACTCTATCTCTTTTACGTATCTACATACATACATACATATCACACCGAGTCCCCCGCTGAGTAGACAGAGAGAGTGGAGTGCCGGTTCTCTCTAGACTTACAGACATATTTCGTCCACATTCAACATTAGGTACTGAACAGTGAAAGTTATACATGTCAAACATGTTTCGCCGGTTTCGAGTACTCTTGACTCTCCCATCCTTGAGAGTCCCATTGATTTGGTTTAGGTAATTGGTCTATAGCCTTCCTCTGCTTCTTCTTTCACATACTTTCGCATTGCATCTTTCCTTCTTCTGCATCGTTACCAAACCATTATCTCTGTCAGGTCAGCGTCCTTATCATAACATGCTTAAGGGACTGATGTCTTTCAATTTTCTCTCTCGCGCTCTTGAAAAATGTTCAAGCACTGGATTCATGAGTTAAACAGCGGATATTGTAACTCTAGACTGAGGTCTAATTAGGACTAATATACGCCTACAAGGGCTTTTTTATCCTCACGGCTTCCGACAAGGGTTCTCGATGGGGTAGGCAGTTGCTTCTCAGTCGTATGCAGGTTTCCTCTCGATGTTTTCCTTCACCGTAAAGCTCGTTGTGTGACTAATCACTGTACTTAAATTTAGAAAACTCATTGGTACAGTTGGGATTCGAACTTGCGATCTTTGTGTCGCAAGCAACTGCTCGAAACACTCGGCCACCACGGCTTTTTTTTAAATAATTATTTATCACCTACGAAAAGGAGACTGATGAAAATACTAACGGGATCGCTCGTTATAATGATTTATTGGTTTTCGTCACACTGAACAACAGAGGGATTGAACCCATGCGACAACTTTATACATAATTCACTCCTCGAGAAAAATACATTATTTCTGCCGGACGTGCAAGTAGATGGTTTATTTAAGGAGATATTGAATACTTGTGTAAGCCTAATAGTAGTTCACAATTAACGTAAAAATATATTTATTAAAATCCTTAAATAGTACATCAGTAAAATGTATCGTCTCAATGGGTTTTTAGGGTTCCGTAGTGAACTACTAACTAATAGTTTCGCGATGTCCGTCCATAGGTTAGCTCAGAGACGCTTGGTGTTACAAAGCTGTAATTTGCTATAGTAGTACGTTCCTGTTGTTTGATATATCGTTAGATAGCTTATTTGAAAAAAAGTAGGGGTGTTTTAAGAACGCTTTTCGATTTAGAGTTCCATTTAAAAAAATAGCTTTATATTTAGTTTGTATTTTATTTAAAATACAAACTTTACACTATTTAAACTATTATTTATTTATTTATTTATTTATTTATTTATTTATAAAATATTCATGCTAGTAGTACATATGTATACGTATATATGTATAGTACATATATACGATGAATTTAAAAGGAACACAATCACGGCTATGTTGGCTTTACAGGTTAACGAGTAATAGTCAGCCAAGTCATAAAATGTGCTTGGAACTACGGAACCCTTCACTGCGCGTGGCCTGACAAGCAATAGGCCGGTTTCAATTTATTGACTAAACATATTTTTTTCTTTGTCCAAAATAAATCCGGATTGGACTATTGACGTCTTCTTTCTTGTAAGTACATTAAATCAGAACAAATCCTGGCGTTCCTTTAATTTAAAATGAACCTCGTAGGCTTCGACAGGGCAACCGATGCCGTAAAAATACACGATATTTTTTGCGTATTTGTATTGTTCAACTTCCAAATGAGATATTTTAAACCTACTCGTATTAATATTGTACTTTGTGTCAAATATCATCGTATCACCATGTGCGAATGATTACTGCTGTCAATTGGGTTAACAGCTTATTTATTTCTGGTTCATAACAAAAGAAAAGCTCAGAACATAAAAATATATTTATTAAATATTATTCGTCTTTGAATTCTTAAACTGTAGATGTTTTTTGAGACATAACATCTGTATATAATTTTTGTAGAACAAAACTATAAAGATCTAGAATTAACACTTCGGAAATTGGATGTGTGATCGACCATAGACCACATCGAGTTCCCTTAATGTCACGCAGAGCATGTTTATTACGATCGTCTCAGGGCTTTGAGAAGCCATAGAATTACTGAAAACCAACTTTAACCTAGGTAGTCTCAAAGAAAAGGTAATGTTACAAACGTTGGATGGCAGTCGCTTTTTGTACCTGGTTACGAGCCAAATTGCGTTTGATAGAGTGGCAACTTCAACAACATTTTTTTATAAGCCACATTGAGAGAGTACGACTAGAGGCTTCAAACAGGTATGAAAAGCCCGTAAAATAGGCAACTAACTACCAGTGAATTGGCTATTCGTTTTATAGACATAAAACGATTATATGCTGTCGGTATTGAGTGATCGTGAATCAGTATTATGGTGCATGGAATCGAGACTTACTACACGACTGCGGGGGCGTCGGCGGCTGGAGCCCATTAATCATGCTACGGATGCTTTATTGCTTCAATGGCGATATAGGATCTGCTGAATGATGCTCAATGACTCAAATAGCTGCTGAGCCATATTATTATCTATCTTCAGAAGGAATAGTCAATATCAAAATTAGTTTAATAAAGTAGGTGTGGATCATTGATTGTCCTTGATGTTGAGTGTTTGAATTCATATTTTCACTACCCAATTTTATTCACAACATAGATTATGAAGGACGGGCTAAGCCCTCACTCACCTACGTACAAGCAGTGGAATTTGGCTGAATTCATGATTTTGGTGTTAAGATTTTGGACAGTGGATTACTGGAACATTATTGATAATAATTATTCCACACTAACACTTCATTCGTGAACGTTGTCAATATTTGAGTTTGAACATCGTTAACATGTGGAATTACTTTTCAGTAAAATCAAAATGTACATTTAGCCGTTAACGAATTATATCCGTCGTAACATGTTCTACGGTCCGTCTCGTTAGTATGCATGCCATTTTTAAATAGCCATTTAAGGTGAACGTAGTAAAAAAGACATTATTATTATTATTATTATTATTTTGAAGCATTTTAATCGAATTTGTTTGACATGCATGTAATCTACAGGAAAACATCGAGAGGAAACCTTCAAGGAATCAATTCAAAGGCGTATGTATAGTCGTGGTTGAGTTATGGCGATTGAGCTTTTTGATTGAGACGTTTTTTTCCCACTCTTCCCAATCTCTTAATGTAACAATTTTTTTTTTGTAACCTAGCCTATCTCTAATTTTGATCAAGGTTGTTTGTTTTCAATGCCTAATATTTCTTTTGAATTTCATTACTCAATAATAAATAAATTATGTTATATACGCAAAATTAGACGTCAGTGTATGCGCGATGTCGAATTGAGAATCGAACGGTGGGGTACTAAATAATATAGTGACGCTACTACCGCTTAGGGATATTTATATCGGTATCGACTGTTTCAACGAGGGGTTATGTTAAAAATGGAAAGGTCGTGCTCATACCTATATCTTCTAATAGTACTATATTAACTCTCATAATAAATACACATTAAGGTGAGGAGGGGTAAAAACACTTTTTGTACAAAATAATAAAAAGAAAGCAAATCAAGCAGGATAATCTTAAAATCCCCTCCGAAAAATCAAATAATATCAACTACAGAACTCTGAATAGACCTACATCCTTTGATATTAAATCCGAGGCGCTGAATCCCATTTGCTATTTTTGGACTGGCAATAATTAAGTCTAGTATCATACTGTTATTTGCATTAATGGTATTTTGTGGACTAAATTGTTTTCGTATGTAGCTTCGTATTATCTGGTGATCACAACTCATTGTTTTTGTTATAGTATATTTGCAATACTTGTGTCATGTTTCCTCTCGTCTTTATTTCTTCAGCTTAAAGCTTGTATGGGTGTGTGGGTATTACCTATACACCTCTGCCTACCCCTTCGGGGACCCTTGTGGGAAGGCGTGAGGATATATTATTATTATTATTATAAAGCTCGTGGTGCGACTAATCACTGTATTTAAGTTCGGTAAAACTCATAGGTACAATCGGGATTCTAACTTGCAATCCTTTCATTGCATCATGTTTTTAATTATTATTAATAATAAATATATCTAGGTAATAAATTAATAAGTTCCACTTTCATGCAAAATTTATCAGGTTTTTCAATGATCTATTGTCAGATGTTTTCGTTAGGGTTTTAGTAAGATTCCGTATACAATATTTCATGTCGTGTTAAGAGCATTTTAATAAATATCTATCTAGATATTAGTTCGTACTCGAGTATAAAAAAACATGCAAGCTATTTTTCATCCAGAGGAGAATGAAGAAGAATCTGATGATATGTTCTATCTATCTGAAGGATGTTGCTAGGGAGATTTGGTGCCGGATGGCAGGGAGGTTACATATTTAGACGAACATATATAATTGAAGAATAGGGCACTGATAATGATAATAATAACTCGAATTCCGACCACCATACCGAAGGACCCTAATATTTCATATTGTTAATTATGTTTTTACATATATTAAAAACTTCATAACAAATCAATTAGATGTAATTCATGAAAATTCATGAGATTTCATGAAAAACAATGAGATGAAGTCGAATGACTAGCAATCGACCTCATCTAATTGTTTTTCTGCAGCAGTAGTTTTTTCCATCCGAAGGTAAGCCATCATCGATCTGAATAGGTGCTTACTGGATGCCACTCGCACATATGTAGGTACGTAAGTACTCCATTGATAATTTCAGAGACAAATGCCATACCTACTGCGTTTCAGTACCAGTACTTAAAATAGATGTTAATTATAATTGAACATAAAAAAAAGATGTTTGTTCCTCTTTCACGCAAAACTACTGAACGGAATTGGATAAAATCAACACCTAGATTATAAGGTCGATTGACATAGGATTTGTTTTATTTCAGAAAAAAGTACCAATTATATCAAATTTACGCGAGTGAAACTCCGGGGCAAAGCTAGTAAATTCATGTACGAGTGACTGTATCCACAAACATTGAGTACCTACAACTTGGAGGTGAAAGACTTATCTTTGTTTGGAACAGTTAAAGGTACTTCATAAAGGTCAGTTTGCGTACGTACACGTTATCACGGAAAGGTTCATTAAGGAGCGTAACGATCTTTGTACCTATAACCTTCTTACCATTAATTCCATGCTTGATTCCTTTGCAACGTTAGCTTAGTAACATAATTACTTGAAATTTGATGTACGTGGGTTTATAAATAACTACCTGTACGTAAATACAAAATTATATTAAGCATCATAATAATTTATTCTTTTTAATGTCATTTTTATAAAGAGATGGATGAAACAAACTGTGCGAGCTATTGTTATTTTACCTCCTAAAATTTGCATTCTTATAACATTGTAATAGAATACAATTACCTCGGTTATTTATAGTGAAGACAGAAAACCAATTGCATTCCAATATATTGATGCACGCAATTACAGCCAATGCATTTTCAGACTGAATGGTTCCTTCCTATTTCATAAACATATGTGCTAATATTCATAAATTATAGGGGTAGAGTACTTAAACTGACAATGCAGTCAGTCGGCGCTGTGTTAAAGTTCGATGCCAAGAGTAGAAGATGCCAAACAGTGTAGCGATGTCGAACTCGCGCGGCGGAAGTCGTTCCCATACCGTGTACCCACAAACGACGCCCGCGCATACATTACGCGCCGTGCCTTCGTTGCGGTTATTCTTGCAATAAAATATCACTATTTCATTCTATTGCTTTTGATCCAAGAATTACATTTTGTGGACAAATACCTATTAATTATACCTGGGATCTTAGCAATTGTAATCATAAGAATGTTAAAGGGGTAGTTGTATATGTTGTCCGTAAATGCACTCTTCATAATCATGATGGCATTACGTTAGGTTAGGCTCCAGCTTTCAGTTTAATTTGCCCAGCTTTCTAGGAAGATTATTTCGAGGTGAAATTGATGAAAATATACGCTTATTTAATTGATTCTTCTTTACACTACAAATGTGTTGCATTCAGATTGGGGCAGTAACTTATCTATAGCAATGATTATAAAGAGAATGATCATGAAGAGTTTGTTTATATGTTTGAACTACTAATCCGATTTGAAAATAATTACTCAATGCTGCCCAAGATTGCGGATAATCAAATTTAACGCGAATGAAACTATTATAGGCAAAAATAAGTAATACATAACCATAAAATAATTTTACTTCCGTATTAGTTTTGTATTATTGCAGTGCGTAAGGGGTATCTCAAAGTTTTTTTAACAGTCCGTTTTATTCCACGTTATAAGATACCGGTTTCTGTATTGCTTATGTACCCTTCTTAAAACAAACGTTAGGTACTGCAAGAAATATATATGAATTTGAATTTTATATCGTAAATTCGAAAGATTGTGAGGATGTTAGTTCACACAAAAACGACTAAATAGGATTAATAACAAAGGATTTGATTATTAGCTGAATTAACAGAAGCAAAAAAAGGATACGAAAAAATCTATCATTGAAATTTAATTTCAAGCGAGTGTAAGCACGGACAAAGATGGTTCCAATATATAAGATATATGAATATAAGTTCGTCAACGCTCAAGTGGCGACTGGTATTGCAAACGCCTAAATGACATGAGTTTTAATAGAAAAGTATACTTGAAGGTTGACATTGTAAGCAAAATGGAACACGTCTCAGGTGTATTTCAAATACATAGGTATATCTAATATATTTCCGCGAAAAGTGGCTTTTATTATGTCTCCGCATACCCTCAGGGAACCCTTGAGATGGAGTCATGATATATTAAATATCTTTGTAGGTAAAAACAATGTTGTATCTTTTTAATACACTTTATATATAAATATATTCTAATTATATTCTAAAAAGCTTAAGTTTAACGCTTAGCGTACTTTAGAACAAAATGACTTCACGCTTCAAGCTTTTCGCAACAGATATATATCGTTTTTGAAAGCACGATGATATAGACGTCTTTGAATTTCTTCTCGAAAGAGCTCTTGGTGTGATTAATCCTGTAAAAAAATAATCCGTACAGTCGAGGTTCGATCTTGCGTTACATACAACTACTCGGATTACTTGGTATGTACAAACAAAAAAAGTTAAAAAATTTTTTGTTTGTGCTACAAAATATTTAAAAAACAATTTTTTCACCATAAGTGTTCGTGTCCCTTCAGCTTCAAGCTTCAGCTTCGTCGGCTTTTATGCTAAGTCCAAATAACGAGATCCAGATACGGATATACAAACTCACCAGTTGCACTTATAACGAGTAACTTTGAGAATAAAGTAGTTTCACCACAATATAAGGCGTGATATTAATTTAATTCTCATAGTAAACACAAAGTTTAGGTATCACAAAAGTGGAAATGAAACAAAAGACTTCAAATAAATCAGACCAAGTTCGCTACAAGAACAAACATTTGTCATCCGCATACCGTGCAGTGATTAAATCCTGGCGCAGCTGTACTCGCCAACGCTCAAGGCTAGCGTTGCAAGAATCTGCTATATCTCAAGCGTGTACTAAGATCATTAGGTCAAATAAATAGACGAGCCGAGTGGTTGCTTGAACTTAACAACAATATGATAAATGTTTACATCATTATTTTAGAACTTAACTTCAGTTACGGAATAATCACAGTGTCAGAATGAAGGAAAAGTCAGAAGGGGACCTCTATATGTGTAAGAAGAAATTCTAAGACAGATGGATAGTGGTGCTTGAGAATTGCTAATGGACCAGCAATCTGTCAAGTTGGCCCCTAAATATAGAGGCTATTGATACTCATCTGCTCACCCTTTGTGATAAGGCGTAAAGGTGAAATATATATTCAATAAAATTGCACAATGCACTTGTAGCCGCTAGACTGGTGTTCTGACCGTTTCCAAATAGATATCCAACTGTTTTCGGACTGCCTTAAACTAAATTATAATAAGTAAGATGAGAATAAATATAAACTAAAATATGACATATAACATACATCGATGGATTCAGGTAAGGTGGGTGGGACAATACGCATATTAAAACAGGAAATCTTAAGGTAAGCTCACATTTTCGCGTAAGGGTGCACGTGATAGTATCACAAAAGAGACCGAACATTGTGTTGCATTGCATGTATCTTACACAATGTTATATATATGGAACATTTCGAAGCACACATTTATTTTACAAAATGGATGAGATCCATAATAATAATCATAAAAGCAATCAGGTCGGTAGGTATAGTTACCGTAAACCAGTGTTGCAGATTTTGTACAATGCCTTAAATATAATAAGCATCACTGACGTCGCTTTGCAATGAAAGTTTGTTTTCACATATATATACATACTTGTAATGTCAGTATGGACTTTCACTTTTCGAATACGGTTATGTAAAGTATGGGGCCAAGAAAAAAAAACAAGCCAGCGGGCGCCGGCTACAAGCGAGTGCTCCACCGATGTTTATGCCCGAGTCCCTTTGGCGTCCGGCCAGCTCTACCGACGACACACCGACACACTCGTTAGCTCCTCAAACCCAGATCTAATAGTTTTGTCGTATTTCCGAGACCATTAAATCTACTTGTTTACATTTGTTCTAAGAACGCCGGTCATTTTACAGGATTTATATCGTAGAGATCTTTATCCATTTGAGAGCTCATTCGATATTTTTAACTACAAGCGTAGTTATTTCTTAATTGACCGCTTCTTATTTATTTTTAGCATTACCTTGCAATGGTATTTCTACGACCACTAAGGCATATATATTTTATATAATTTAGGGTTATAATGATATTGATTCCTCAGAAACCTCCATTATACTGAAAATTATTTGTTATTTTATAGTTCTTTTTGTACAATTGCGCAATCTTTGTTAAAATGGTGTTTTTATATAGATACGTCTATATGAATTATTAACATTATGAAGTGAGTGAAGCACAGGTTGGTAGCCGGAATATATCTGGTTGACCCTCGTCAGTGCGCGACGTGTTCTGCCACGCGACACATTGAGCCAATAGCCAGACAAACGATCATGTAAAATGCTTTTATCTCAGTATTTGTTACTGATGCAAACCTTTTTATTTACGGTCTGTAGTTTTGAGAACAGTTTACTCATTTACTTGAGTATAAAATAATAAATAACAGTCGGAAGTCGGCTCAAAATGTCAATAAATCAGTAAGATTAATTGCTGATAGCAATAGAGTTTAATTCGTTGAGAATGGCTAGTGCACGTCTATGCTGCTGAATTATACGGCTAATTGAGCAAGGGGTGGTGATTTCAGGGCGTTCCACTGGGGCTTAATTGGGGTTTCAGGCCTAATCGTCGATCGTTGGATACGTCACAGCTATACTAAAAATAAAGTTTGTTGATGTGTGCGTGAGAAGGCTCTAAATAACTTGTTTATCGCAGAATGAGATGGTCATTAACCTATTGGTTGTTATTTTTGTGAAAAATATTTTTACTTCTTAAATTAGGTCAACATACACATAATCTAATGTAGTCGAATGAATGTAGGTATATGTTATTTGGTTAAAATGTGTACGAAGAGCACACACTCGAACCACTAACAATATGGCCACGTCTTTTAACCAGCCAATAAAATAATTGGAAAATGCACTTTATTTTTTAGCCTCTTTTGGTGATTGTCACGCCTCGACATCACATGAACCTACTGTAAACTGCTGCAATTGCAAGAACATTCATATGGTATAGATAGGAGTCACGTAGAGTATTTACCTAACTTATTAAATAGCCTCGTGCATTAACTTTATATACAAAATATATGGTAACTTCCTGTTCACCTGATGTGACATGATGAAAGCAAAAAAATACTGTATATTGTGTTTTTTTGTTGTATTCGAAGAATAATACAATAGCTGTTGATAAAAAAAACCACTACCGTTTTCACAAAGACTTTCCAACTTAGTATTGCGGTACTGAATCGACTTTATTGTTGTGATTGTTGTATGTTCAAGATATCGATAAATATACTTGGGATACTTATTTACACACTACTGAACTCTGGACAATTGATTCACTCACACAATTGTGTAGATATAGAATGAAAAGTAATGGCATTGTGGAACGCAAATATGTATACACAGTGAGATTTACTGTTGCTTCCTCAGTTGTAACCTGATACAAACAACATCAATCTACTTTGTGCTCCTCAGGCGATGCGGGTTTTGTAAACCATTTCAGATATAGTTTACTTTGCACTCGTCTTACTAATGCCAACCTTTCGAGTGACTTGAAGTTAATTTCGCATCTGAATTGCCTGAAAATGACTTAATTTAGAAGCAGAGGAGCAGAGACTGCCCAATTACAGTCATTCTTGTGAAAACTCAATGATTGTGCGCAAAAACAAGACTATGCGTATTTAATTATTTATTTATAAATTTTTCACAATTAGCACGACAACGTGGTCATTTATGTATGCGTCTTGCAATGTATTTTTGCACTTTTTACTTGCAACGTCTTGTATCGGCAATGGATTCGCCATCAGTCATGTTGGTACATAAAATATATCTCTGGTGGAAAAAGGGTGTGTGAGTACTACCAACACACCTCCGCCTATCCCTTTAGAGACCCTTGTGGGAAAGTGTGAAGATATTAGATTTTTAAAAATTCTACCTTTAAAGGGTATAGAACAACTGTCTATTGTATATCTATTTTAATATTGAGAATTAAATAGTTTAATAATGAAATTCAGAGAACTTCTTCAAGACCGGTGGATATCCAACAATCAAGGAGGTTTGTCGAGGAAGTTAGTCTTTTTCATTTCATACATAATGCATTACAAACAACCGACATTTTATGCGGATATGTGTGTAGTGTCTAAAATGTAGATACCGGATAATGTAAACTAATTAACGTACACATATGGTTCGTGCTTTCGGTGAGAGAACATTGTAGCGATGTATGGAGATTGTTTTACAACAGAAAAATAAGCTAATTAGTCCCGAGCTATGTTAATATGAATACGGATTAAATAACATCTGGCTTAATGCTGTTCGCGTTTCTCAGATTGAATCTCAATCCACAGGAAGCGAATCTCCTGCTTAGCATTAAACATATCCGAACCTCACAGAAGATGACCAGCGCACTGCCAAATAGCAATGCTTCAAAGACCGGTTAGTCTTATGTTTCTGGGATGGGTAATGTCACCCGAACTTCTGATGAAATGGCTTGTAAGGCATACATCAAGTATAGACGCAGGCAATGCTTGTTTGCTACCTTTTTAGAAGGAAAAATATGGTCCTTGGAAACTTTAAATATAGTATTGTTGAAGTTCTATCATCTGAGTTTTAAATATATAATGTGTCGATACGTAAAAGAAGTGTGGGAGGCTGGCGGTGGTGGCGAGCACCTGCGCAGGATGCAGCGTGCAACCGTCGCGCCAGCCAGTCTGGCGCCGGTCGCTCTCGCACCCTTCACCACCCCGCCCGCAGCAACAGCCCCCCCTCCCTACGCTCCTACGCTCGCGTTTGTTTTCAACTTTGATTGATAATTTGTTATTGGAGTGCGTATCTCGGTTTGAAAACAATATTTACTATATAACTATACTTCACTCGGCTCAAGGTGATTAAGGTTTATAAATTACGGGATAGTCTCGTAAAGAACAAAACGTTACAAATGATCACGCTTACATAAATGCCATCGTCATCGTGGACCTGTTTTGTTTGAAGAAAATTGTAGAGAATTAATGCTATTTTTTGTTATTTACCGAGTTATTCAATAGAGAATAGTTCAAGGGTATTATGTTAAATAAGGGATGAAAATTATATGGTAATTTGTCACGTAGATCCAAAAAGGGATCAGTGTTTCGGTCGCTAGAGTCTAAGAGAACCTCTATAGTCGCGCCCATGTTTTTTTTAATACAAAGCTTAAGACAAAGATTGCAAGTTCAAATCCAGTTCAGTCAATGAGTTTTTCTAGACCAATGTATGTACAGTGATTAGTCACACCAAGAACTTGACGGTGAAGGAAACATCTAGAGGAAACCTTCATACGTTTCTTCGAAAGATTCAAAGATGCCTGTGCTTGAACTACGGCGATGGACTTGTCATCTGTCACATTGGCACCAAAATTGTCTCCGGCGAGAAGTGGGTGCGTGTGCACTATGACCTTGACACACCTTGGCTGGTATGAAGATATTTTTCCTAATTATGTAGAACTGTGGTTTCGTAGAAGTCATCAATGGTTTTCCTCTAAAAAAAAAGCACAGGTACGATGCAGAGTTTGTTTTTCTTGCATTTCGCTGACGTAATTATCTTCAGTTGACGATGTTATTTTCAAGGTGTATGGATGGTTGTTCCTACGCACACGATCCAACCAATGAATTTTTTAACAACCGCGCGAAAAAGCTGAAACTGTTGCCCGTAAATAATTGGAACGAGTAAAAATTACATTACAATTACATTACATTACGTTTCTCGAAAATGTATTTTATATTTTGTTTTTTTAATTAAATTGTGAGCAATTAAGAAATACATACACATTACGCATAGACCCTCACGGGGTACGTACAGAGGGTAGAGTGTACGTCTTATCTAAACTTACAGCCTCATAAAATCTACTCGTGTATAATTTTAATTAGTAATTTGCTCCTAAGGTGAGGTGGTGAATGGGGCTATGTCGGAGTTGATGAGCAGTAAAAGTCTGAGCAAGAATGCTCGAGTTGCTGTCCACAATACGATATTTCTGTCTACTTTATTGTAGGGCAGCGAATCCTGGGTATGTCAGAGAAAGTATGAAAATAGCTTGTATGCAGTTGAGATGCGATCTCTTCGAAAAATTTGATATTATATATTAGATCGAATCTGGATTGAAGAGATTCGCAAATCAACTGGCGTGAATGAGGGCGTGATTGTAAAGATGAAGAAGGGCATGTTACGTTGGTTTGGACATATAGAAAGGATGAGTGAAGAAAGATTGACGAAACAGATACAAAGCAAATGTGTGTGCAAGAAGAGGCTACGTTCAAACTACCTGGATCAAATCGATCGGACGCTTAAGGACGGGAACGTCAAGAGTACTCGAAACCGACTCGGACTCGGCGTGATGATATGATGATGATGCTTTTGAGGTAGTAGAGCTTTAATAAGTTATATATATGTAATTTCTTAGCGACCACGGGATTGTCAGCGACCACATGTACCGAAATCATCGTAAAATAAACATAAAAGCTAAAAACTAAGCAGATGGATATAGAGTCAGTCTCCCACCATGTACGTCTGTTTGTTCACAACAAACTAAAAAACTACTCAACAGATTTGAATGCGATTCATCAGTAGACAGATTGATTAATAAGAAAGGTTCACATTAAAGTGTTGTTAAGGTTTTGGGTAAATTGGTTTTAACAAGACGGTAATTGTCGAAAATGTCTAAAAAATTCAAGCCGTCCGAGACTTTTCATCGAAAACGTTGCCCAAATATTCCCTTTGAAATTAAAATCCTATACTTCTATTCTCATATAATGAATTGTTACTAAGCTAGAGTTTAATAGTATGACAGTTAGTTTCTACGGAGTCTACACAAAGGCACAAAATAAACTGAATATTAGTAAATTCTAGTATGTATATTACGCTAATAACATACTCATGAATTATTAAAATCTGTGTTTAACTCTAAGTGGCAAGAAAATCTGCAGCGTTTCAATCCGAAAATGTTCAAAGTTATTATTGTGTTTACTCGGTCAAAGAGGTTCGTAATTCGGAATAACGAATGTGCTTTTACTTCTTTAGAGCTATTGCGTAACATGAAGTACTGATAGCAAAGTTTTATTATATATAGGTATTGAGGATTTATCCTGAGGCTATGCCGGCAGTATTTGATAAAATTCAACGAATCGATAGGGGAACTTCTTATTCAATTGTCAAAGCTAAGAATTATTTTGCTAGGGCTTAATTTACTATTTATTAATTAATTATTTATTTATGCCTATGTGCGTGTTATTTAGCCCATAAAAATACGTGTAAAAAGTTTTATACATAGATTTTTTGTTGAAGCTTTAAAGCTTTTAATTTAAAGCGATATAGAAAACAGATTTACAAAATAATTAAATCAATATCTTTCTCAATATGATCGAAATTATAAATTGTTTAGTTGGTCTATTTTTGTCTTTAGGTTGGTCGTTCGTATATTTTTGTGTTATTGTGCGGTTTCTAATAAACACGAGTCATCGGGTAACAGTCGAAAATTACGTAGGAAACTGAGTATCTTATCCTTATCCTTTCAGCGCTTAACAGCTCCAAACACTACCATCTTATCGCCGCTTAGTGACAAGAAAACAACCCCTGGTATTGCAATCGTACAAAGGCCCCGGTAGCCGCTATTAGGCGGACGTAATTTCAGTAATCACAGGGAATTAGTGAATTTTGATGTCCTACTATCGACCGTAATCCCAAGGATAAATGCTCTGCGCACTGGCCGAGAGCTCACCGCCTGTGCTGTCTGTGTTATGCAAATGTGAACGTGAACTAACCCCAATAACACAAATGGATGTGGTGATGTGGAATATGTACATACATCCCACGCAGAACTAGTGTTACCCACAATAATGTGTGCTTGTGAAACGACGGTGCTTCTTCACAAAGTTTTATTGCGAGCTTTAAGAGATTAAAGTCCCACCATGAACTTTACGGTGGAGGAAACATCCAGAGGAAACTTGCATTCGTTTGAGAAAAAATAAATCAAAAACGTATGTATATAAACACATACATACAATAGGCAATGGACTCGCCATATGTCACGTTGCATCTAAAATATATCACCTGCGGAAGGTGGGTATTTGGATTTATAGACACCTCTGCCTATCCCTTCGTATTAACGCCTAATTTAGCCTAGATACAACATTACCTTATTTATTTAATTCATTTGAAGTACATAACTGATATGCCTGGTACAAACGTACCCCAAAGGGAAGGTGAAGGTGTAACAACTATCAGGTACTAATGAGACATGGCCAATACATTTTACGTTTGTACGTTTACTCAGGTGTTTTCATTCATGGTATGACATATTACTGTACTCAAGCTAAAAATAAAAACTCATTGACACAGACCACAAAGTTATATCTTTTGTTTTTTTTGGAATTGATTACTCAACCCACTCGGCTACGGCGCTCATACTTCTCTTGGGCATATCTCGCAGTGGGTTAGGGGATCAAGAGGAATGCAAAATATTGTGGTGTAAGGTCTCATTAAGCAGTTATGGATCAATGGTAATTATTAATTCATGAGTAGACAATTTTGATCATTATAATAATATTAGTAAGACAAGATAAATTTTGAAACCGAATCTGTTACGAAGAATCCTTTCATCTCAATATGCTCTCATTAAGTAAATAATTTTGTGTTTCTAGGTAAGGTAGTACCAACATTATCTTTCTAGATAAAAACCTTCGATGCGAATTATTATAGTATGCTTACAATATTTTCTATACTGGTTATTACATCAGGCACTCATTCTTATTCAGAAGCGTTACATGTGTCATAGCGATGCTATTTGTTTATTGCTTGTTCTCAGTCATATTAACATATGTTGTTCGTGTATGAAAAATAAAAAAAAGTCTAATAGTTACGAATAAGTTAAATCACTTTTGTCGAATGCTACATTTGAAGCTAGGTTTGAAGAAGACAACGGTAACACTACCTTGATTTAATCGATCGATCACTTACGAATGGGAATGACAAAACTGGCGGACTTGTATGATAAGACCGATGACTGAAGCGAAATATGTCTGTCCATCGGGCACACTGACGCCTTGTTCCACCTGCCTACCCAAAGGCTAAGTGTGATTGTGTGTGTATAAGCGAGTATGAATATTGGAAAAAACTGTTTTCTGACAAGTACAAAAGTACTTGCCAAACTTCTCTCTTATCTGTAAAGATTTCGACAATAACAAGTGTGTTGTTGTCAACACAATGGAGTAAAGCAATCCCGAAAGACTTATTATGGTTATAAGTTCATTTTACTGCACGATATTTACGATTCACCATTCACACACAATAGCCATATTAATTCAGATCCATATGAAATATAGCGTAATATGAACTATCGTATCAGGTCAGATCAGGTACTAGCCTGTTCCCAAACTGTAAGTTGTAGACGTGAGAGCATAGGACGTCCCACTATAACGATAAATGTAAAAAGCTTGTGAGCAATTTGTCAACCACTCAGAATGGCTGAACGGAATTGCTGAATCGTGGTCTGACCAATCGATATACAGCGATATTTTTATATATATATGCCCAATCTATTCTGTGGGAATTTCAATAACTAGGCATGCCTCGCGGTTTCACCTGCGTGCAATTTAAATAAGCTAATATGTTTCTTTAAAAACATTTAATATGCATATTTTTGATTAACGCCTTAAAATATTTTAAATATATTGTCAGCATGTTATAGTACTATTTATTACTAAAAACAAGTATAAGATAACCATTTAAATAAATAAAGCCTATTTTTTATTATAATGTACGGCAAGAAGATGCTAATAAGTTATTTCAGAGTTAGAAATGTAAACTAGCACAGATTGCAAATCTAGCAGATGTCCTTGAGTGACCTTTGTCGAGCAAGCGTAGGTGTCGGTGGCGTCGTATACTTAAACCGAATTATCCGCAGTAAACCCCAGCCGACCTCCATATCAAACATTTGCTCAAGATAAAGAACTTATTCAATTATTATTTACTATGCGCACTGGAAAATACTTTTCTTAAATCCCTCTCAATCTAAGCAGTCAACTTAGTTTTTCAGTGAGTTTTGCAGTCTTTTTTGCGATTCACACTGCATGATATATATTTCTGATCACCATCTAGCTTAACACCCTAGCTTCATACGGATACGTATTATCTAGCAATAAGTTTTACTCCATTAAGATGGCAACAAACAAACGATCCGCCTGATCGTAAGCGGTTACCATCGAAACTAAGAGGTATTTTCTGGCATTTCAACAAGTCTCCGCTTAACGAAACAGTAGGCAGAGGTGTAATAACAACCTCTTTTGCCGCAAACATATTAAGGTGCCACCGGAACCGAGAGTGGGTCGGCATAGTATGTTTTAATTTCATGCGATTAACTTGTCTTCAACGCTATAAAGCATGGTTTTATTCCACGTTCTACCTCTTTAGATGTATTACTATTTACGTAACATTATTTCTTATCGTCCGCCATTATAATGCCAGACATGTCGCCGTGTATGCTAGGTTTATATATCATCCATTGTATCTTTATATGTATATATCTATTGTATGTGTGTTTGACAGTGCATTTTAAACCACTGGGTCCTTTTTGTGTCCCACCTTTTTTTGAGATCCAGAAATGATCCAGGTTCACAATTGCCTGGTTGGTTGCTACGCGACAGCCAATGTATATGATTTAATTATTTTTATATATTAACTGCTTCAATACTCAGAGCAAAAACTTGTATAGCTGATTTAGCGTCACATAAATTTATAATACATATTTTTAGCAATATCCGCCGCCGTAATTCTATATTCTGGGACTGTATTCACGGCATCTACGCAAGGTGTGCCGGTATGTATATAAATCATTTGGCAGTAATGTTTGAATTGAGATGTGGCTAATTTAATGAAGATTCTGAGCATTTAGCATATCTGAGCATTTGGTACGTAATTAACTAACGTTACACGAATAGGTTCTGAATTAATCATGGCGTCTACCTGACGTGACCGCATAAGAGGGAATCTCGATAATTATTCAGAAAGTTACTATACTTAACTCTAAACTTATTCATATTATGGTGATGAAAAATACATGAAATACCTACCGAATGGTCGAGCGAAACGACGCAAAGATTACAAGTTGGAATCACGACTATACCAATGAGTATTTTCTTAAATAAGTACAAGAATTAACCACAACACAAGCATTGCGGTGAATAAAAGTATAGTTTTGCTTGAGAAACGGTGAACGAAGAGCCGTCGTGGCCGAGTCGTTCGAGTAGTTGCCTGTAACATAATGATTGCAAGTTCGATTTCCGATTATAACAATGACTTTTTCTGAACTTAAGTTCAGTGTTTAGTTCCACCACGAGTTTACGGTGAAGGTAAAACATCGGAAGGAAACCTGCATGTGTCTGAGAAGAAACTCAAAGGCGTATATATAGCCGTGCTCGGGTATCGGCGATGGGCTCGCCATATGTAACGTTGACACCTAAAATATAGCTCTGGCGGAAAGTATGGATACTACCTATATACCTCTGCCTACCCCTTCGGGAACTCTTATAGGAAGGCACGAGGTATGCCACTTAGTTTTTCTCTGTGTTAAATACCACGACAGTATAAATATATTGAACTACATTTGTTAAATAAAAATTAATTTATCTGCTCTAAACGACTGAAGATTTCTATCAATCTATAATTAAAAGCGAATGATCAAAAGTAATAGCGCATTACGCCATATAATTTTAATAAAGTTGTGGGGTGGCGGAGGCTGGCAGCAGGGGATGTTCATTAACCAAATCTCGCGCCTTGCTTGAGCCGATACATTATTCTTTACTAAAATTAAATTATGGTTTTGACATTTACGGCCTGCGTAAAATGTACTTAATATATTCACAACACAGTCTTTTCTAGTTAAATATATTTAGGTGCCAATGAGACAGATGGCGAGTCCATCGTCGTTCCTCAAGTTCTATTCAAACGTCTTTTATTTTCTTCGCAAACGTATGCCGGTGTTCTTCGACATTTTTCTTCACCGTAAAGCTCGTGGCGTGACTAATCACTGTACTTACATACCTACGGTCAAAAAACTCATAGGTACCGTCGTGAATCGGACCTCGCGACTTTCGCGAATAACTGAACCACTCGGCCACAACGGCTTTATATACTTCGTATATACACAATCTAGCACACTCCGTACCCTGTAGAGCCGGGTTTTAACCTTTACGTACAACATAAAGCGGTTTAAGCTACCGGACATAATTAAATGATCTTCCTTTTATAGAACCTATACAAAGATAAATAAAAAAAGTTGCGTTAAAGTGCTTTGCCCGATTGCGTATAGCTGTAAGAGCGTACAACAAAATTCGCTCAACTAGTACAAAATATGTATGTGAGCGGAGTACTCTCCATAATAGCGTGAATCCCTTGTGACACATTCGTGACTAGTCGTGTACATGCGTCTCCCTCCGTTGTATCTCACATTACTCATATCTACATCTCCCATAACCTAAAAAACATGTTTTTGGACCACAATTCATACTATTATATTCTATACACTTAGCGAATTATCTGATTTCTCGAAATTTTTCTAATTAAATTACGTTCCTTTTAATATCGTTTTTCACGTGTTTTAGTAGAATGAACGAATACTTACTATTAAGGAGTTAATATAGTGTACAACGTCACGGCTTTTCAGCTTTTAAGGGGGCTTTTTGCCTACACTATTAACTTAGTGGTGTACCAAATGTCTATATAATACCACCGTGACTTAATCCCTTAATCTTACTTTCTAGATTACTACTTTAAGCACTTGCCCGACGAGGGTCTTCTTTAGATATATAGCAATTATTGTAAACGAAACAAAGAGCGGTATTTTATTAAGTAACCCATTTGCTAGACTTTTGAAGGTTTGCTCTGTAATTTACTACGTATTTATTACCCGAACGGAACCATTCCATCATCGTATCATTAGAAGGGTTGAAATGTACAATTGTTGAAGAGACGGCGGGGAGACTCGCAATTCATCAGCGCATGTTATCTACGATAAATGTCAGGCGGAACATTCGTTTTACAATTGTAATATTTGATACTTGAGGACAACGAGGTTTAATCTATACATCATTGCTTGAGGAGTATTTTCTTGGTACTTGACCGTTTATCTTCATGCTGATAGCAAAGACATTCCACGTAGAGCCAGAATCAAGTGAAATACAGGATATGAGTATTTCAGAATAATTTATATTTTTCTCTAATATTTCCCTAATTGGTCTCTGGTATATTTTATATAACACCATTAGTCATACGTATACCTAATGAATCTATACACGCAGAAGCGATTCTATTAAAAAAAATCTAGTAAAAAATCTTTCAGTGCTATAAATGGAACACTGAATTTTCACATTCAGTTGGAAAACGTTGTTTCAAATACATAATTCATACAATTTGATTTTCATACCGCCAACGATGGGTAGCGGCGGATACAGAGGTATAAAAATATTCTCTTTTATTTCCGTTCGGTATTCCGACTATTAAGTTCACAATTCAGGGTTTCAGAGTGTGACCCTCGCACATCGCACAATGGACTAAAAATCATAAAACACATTGACAATATTTGACGGACTAAGTAGTCTATTCTCGGACTCTCGGATATATAGTCGGACTATTCTGGTCTAGTGAGTAGAACCTCTGATTGTAAACCGGTAATTTTATTAATTGAAGGTAAACCGAGGTATTTATTTATTTATAATTTATTTCATAGTACGTATGCACCACGTAGCTCAGCTAAACGAAAATATTTTTGATCTATAGCATTTCCAAGAAGATAGCTGCATAATTTTATCAAGCTCGCTTCAGCAATTGGAGTTCTACCAAAATAACTTCCGATTTCGGGTTTTTAAAAAAACCTTTATCATTAAAAATACAAAAATATCCAGTTCTATGGTAGTTATGACAAACAGCCTAACATCAAAGTAAAGATCTTGAAGAATGTTATTATATAATAGCCGTAAAAAAAAAAAAGCCGTTGTGGCTGAATTTCTTCTCAAACGTATGCAAGTTTCTTCTCGATGTTTTCCTTCACCGTAACGCTCGTGGTGTGCTAATCACTGTACTTAAGTTCAGAAAACTCATTGGTACAGTCGGGATTTGAACTTGCATTCTTTGCGTTGCAACTGCTCGACTGCTGCTGCTGCTTTTTAAGGAATGTAATAAATACCAGAAAAATCTATGGTAAAAAGAGGATTTCGAACAATAACGATGCGCTTTCTTTAGCACGGAAGGAAAAGTATTGAAATGCGCTGCGATGTCCGCCTGTTAAGCGACCGTTCCATTTTTTTTTTTTTGTATTGTCTCTCGTAGCGTGAGTTCCGGGAACTTTTGCTACTTAATCGGTCAATGGCGAGACCTAGGCCTCCAGCCAGGCACTTTATTTTTAAGCAACACAGCTAAGGGCACCCCCTGTGGGGTACGAACCTCGGCTTAGGGCGTTGCTGGATCGTGAGCAAGGGAGCTGGGCTGGACTGGTAATTTTATTTAAATATTATTTGGGGGGGTGGGATTTGCGCGTCTGGCTCGGCGCGGGCCGGCGTTTGCGGCGGAGATCGGGGGGGAACATTACGGCTTATTCGCGTCGAGCCTCGCCGACGAGGACGGAACAGTGGTCGGTTGTGTGAAGTGTTTGTATGTTTTTGTCGGGCGTCCTGGAGGACCGTTATGTCGTCATCCGTTTCGATGACGGCATGTCTTGGACGCCTTATCTTCGAGATAAGGGAAGGAGTGTATCGGGCGGCCGATACGACGAGGGGGTTGGGGTGATTTACAGCAGAATCGAAATGACGTTTGGCCAGTTTTTTCAAAAACTGTTTTATGGTTGGGACTTTGAGGTCAACGTGGAGTTGACTATTACGCATGTACCACGGGGCACCTGTGGCTCTCCGGAGAAACCGGCTTTGGAGCACTTGCAGGGGGTTAAGCGTTGACTTGCTAGTGTGTGCGAACACTACACCCGCATATGTCATGATTGGTCGAATGCATGTCGTGTAAATCCTCACCTTGGATTTCAATGAGAGTTTACTTCGTGCATTCAACATGCTGTGAAGTCTACCGAGCGCGAAGGCGGCTCGCGCGCGTACCGCCTTTACGTGGTGACGGAAAGAAAGGCGTTGATCGAGGATCACACCCAGGTATTTGTCTTTTTCTTCCCATGAATGGGTTTGCCGAAGAGGGTGATGGGGGCTACCCGTGGGCGTTCGAGGCCGTTCCAGAATAGAATGGCTGCGCTTTTGGTCGGGTTCACTTCAATTCTCCATTTCCGGAACCACCGCCCCAGGGCCGTGACCGCGGATTGGAGGTTGTCGTGAATTCCCTCGGGAGTTCTACCTTTGTAGTAGATAGCCGTATCATCGGCGAATAGAGCGCTTTTAACTCGTCTAAGGAGGGGAATGTCGCTAGTATAAAGCGTGAATAGGAGTGGCGAGAGCACTGAGCCTTGCGGGACTCCTGCTCGTATGGGATGGGGGGAAGAGAGTGTGCCCTCGACTCTGTAGCGGAAGGAGCGGTTCGACAAAAAGTCCCGTACTATGCGTACTAGACGGTCCGGCACGCCCAACTGGTACAGCTTGCATATCAAGCCGTTGTGCCAGACCTTGTCGAATGCCATGAGCATGCCCGTGGTAAAACCGAATTGGAAGCCGCTACTGACGTATTCCACAATACGGTGGACTTGTTGGACACAGGAGTGTTTGGTTCGAAAACCGAACTGTTGGTCAGGTATGACTTTCTTAGAGTCTGCAAAACTCTTTAGTCTATTGTAGATAAGTCTCTCGTAAATCTTGCTAAGGACATTGAGGAGACTGATGGGGCGATAACTGGAGGCTTCGGTCTTGAGTTTCCCTGGCTTGGGAATACCTATGACCGTTGCACTTTTCCAGGATTGGGGGAAAAAGTTGTTGCTCAGTGCGGCATTGAAGATGGCAGTGAGCAAAACTATGAGATAAGATGAGAAGAGTTTGATAACTCAATTAGCGATCCCGTCGGGACCTGGGGCTTTCCTGGGGTGGAGATCCTTGATCACTTTCCGGACTTCGTCGACCGTGATTGGGGCGATGGGGTGGTCTGGGTCTTCGGAGGGTGGGAGAGATAGTTTGCTTTCGACCTCGGCATCCACCTTATCGAGATGGCGCGGATCTACCGGCAAGGTGCTGGGCGTACATTGAGCCTCGAGACTGTCGGCCAGGCACTCGGACTTCTCGTCGACGTCAAAGGCGGGCCCTTGATTTGGACGAGTGAGTGGAGGCATGGACGAGATTTTGTCTGATTTTAGTTTCCGTTGGAGATGCCAGAAGGCCAAGTGACTCGGTTCAAGTTCCCTTAGGAACTTGTTCCAGCGAGCGTCTAGCAGGTCTTTCATGCGGTATCTCAGCTTGCGCTGGAGTGACCTCAGAAAGGTGCAGTTCGCTTCAGTCGGGTGAGCTCTATGCGCTCGGAGGGCGGCGTTCTTTTCCGTCACCAGTTCACGCACGTCGTCGGGAAGTTTCCAGCGATGGTCTTCCATCACCGGAACTTGTCGTGAACAGGCGTCAACGGCTGACTGTACGTGAGCTGTGAGGGAATCGACCGCCTTTTGAGTGTCGGCTGCCGACTCTATGAGGGGCGGGATACTATCTAAGTGAACAGATGAAGAGGACCTGAGGAGTTCCTCCAGTCTGTTATCTTTTTCTGAGGTGGGGACTGACCTGAGTCCGGGGGGCCTAGTCGGGGGGAGAGCGCTAAGGTCATAGGTCGGTGGTCGGAATCTAACTCGTCGTGCGACCTCAACGAGTGCAAACGGAGGTTTACATTCTTGAGGATCGCAATGTCTAGTACGTCTGGTCGGTGGTTGATATTCTCGGGATAGTGGGTGGGGTGCATAGGCGCAATGACGTTGAATTGGAGGAGCCCGCTGAGGTCCTCCAATTGGCGTCCTCTGTTATTTCGTGAGTGGCTGTTCCAAGCATCGCTCTTGGCATTCAGGTCACCCGCGATAATAACTGAGCTACTGAGATTGATGAGAGCTTTGATATCAGCTTTGATATCGGCCGTCGAGTTAACTGGGGAACAGTATGCAGAGACTATCGTGATCGGCTGATGGCCGGTCATTCCTAATCGACAGATCGAGGTCTCTATGTGGGAGAGGGTTGGTGGTTGGATTGGGATACAGTGCAGAGACCTCTTGTAATAGATCAAAGTACCGCCGAGGGCGGATCGAGATCTATCATTGCAAACTACGGAGTAGTTTGCAATTCTAGGGTCTCGGTGTGATGGTTTCAAGAAGGTTTCCTGCACTAAGAAAACGTCGATATTGTTGTCGCGAATGAACGCGGCGATCTCTTCCTTTTGGCTGTGAATGCCGTTGGCATTAAAGTAGCCAATTGAAAGCGATCGGGGTTTGACTCTGCTGTTTACGTTTGAGTCCATTATTGGTTGGACGAGAAGGTAGCCAGGGACTCTGATACATCGGCGTAGTCGCCGATCACCTTGAGGAGGGCCAGAGGGTCCTTTCGGACGGCCCTGAGGCTTCGTGCCATCTCGTTAACCCTTGTGAGGTTGACGGTGGAGAAAAGGTCCGCCAGGAATGCCATGTTGGCGGAGGTTTCGGAAGTGGAGGAAGTGGGCTGGACCACCTGGGGTCTACGCGGGGGTGTAGCAGCCTGAGGTTGGGGCTGCTGAGGTTTGGCAGTGGGGAGCGACAGCAGAGGTGGAGTATGCTGGCTCGGGGCTGCTGAAGGGACGGAGGGGGACGCTTGTGGGAGGGGGGGGAATTCCCTCGGAGGGAGGGTCCTCCACGGGGAAGGTCGAGGTGGGGCGGGTTGCGCGGGGGGGGCGTTTCGCCAATCGCGGGCCGCTGCCCTCTTGACCACGACCGGTCTGGGTTTGGGGGCTTTGGGACAGCCCCTGTAATTGGCCGGGTGGCCTTCCTGGCGGCATAGCACGCAACTAGGGGGCGAGTCGGCGAGTGTGCGGTCCTTAGGGCGCGAGCAATCGCTCGTCCCATGATCACCCAGGCACTTGACGCACCTGGGTTTTGCGTTACAATTACGCGAAGCGTGACCGTATAATTGGCAGTTGTGACACTGCCCTATAGGGCCGCCCTTGTGGGGGGTTTCAACCCTTATGCCGGACAGGTGGCATATGGTTTTTATTTTGAAGACGGCTTTACCGTCGGGGGAGTTCTCGCAGATGGCGAGGACCATGTTAAAAAACCTCTCCGGCATTTTGTCGGTGCATGCGGTGCACTTCCTTCACTGCGACATTCTGAGCCTTGAGGTCATCTTTGATCGACTCTGTGTCGATTTCGCAAGGGACGCCGCGGATGACGACCCGGAGTAAACGGTCCTCCGGCAGATCATAAGTGTGGTATTCTACACTTCTGGCCTGCAGGAGCTTCGTGAAGGCTCGGAACTCGGTCGAGTTTGGGAGGTGCACCTTAATGCCTTCGGCTGTGGCGGTAGCGCGAGTGAAATTTATGCGGTTGGTTTGGCACCAACCTTTGTGTGGACGAAAACGGGGGGACACGAGCGCTCCTTCGTCGAAGAGGGCCGCGTGGGTCGCAGGACGGGGGAAAGCCGGCTAGCCTGAGTGGCTTCGGCTTCCGGAGAGGCGTGGGGGGCGGGGGAGGGGGGCGCCGGGGAGGGGGGCGCCGGGGAGGGGGCTACCGTGGAGGACTGTGCGGAGGGCACGGACACGGTCTTGGGGGCTTTAGTGGGGGGGGAAGGTGAGGTTGAAGCCTCCTTCTTTTTAGCGCGCCTAGCGCGCTTCTTGGAGCCCGTGACGGGCGTAAATTCGTCCGAGGAGCCCTCGGATGACTCGGATTGTAATGACTCCATTTCGGAGTCCACAATGACAGATTCGGGGGACAAGGGGGAGTCTTGAGACTTATTGGCCTCGTTAGTGACGGCTATGATTGCGCTCTTGTCCAGCGCTGCAGTCACCTCGGCAGTGGGGGTACCCGCGTTTATATCGCGGGTGTATTCGTCATATTGACGTCGGAGGGTGGGCACGGCGTCTAAGAGCCGCGCGAGAAAAGCCAGTGAGGCTTGGGGGTCCATACTTGTGGACATGGTGGATGCAGACGTGGGAGGGCAAGGCGGTAAGGGAAACGTGTTTCGGGGCGTGGTCGCCCAGGGGAAGAAACACGTAAAGAAACCCCTGGTGACTAAAACGTTAGGGTCCCGATCCCCGGGGGGTTGACCCGGGGGTGTGTACTGAACCCTCCCTGTCGGGTGTAGACAGGGAGGTGAGTGTGCCTATAGTGTGAGCCCTAAGCTTGTATTTCCGCTGCCAGTCTTATTGTACAGCGGGTCCCTGACAGTTCCGGTGTAGAGAGCACTAGTCCGTGGACAGTGCCCAAACTAACACCGGAGGATAGGAGGTAAAGGATAGGTAGGGTGGGCGGTGGGTGATGACCAGGCGCGACTAGGGTAGACCCCAAGGCCGGTGAACCTGGTCCCGTCCGTTTGTAGCCTTACCCTCAAGGGGCAAGGCTAAGAGCGCAACGGGGCAGCGCCCCACTCGGTTTCGTTGGCACCGTTTGGTTTCCACCGAGTGACCACGAAACTGTGGATTTTCCCAGAAGGGGACAAATATTATTGTCGAGAAACAAGAATTGTGATTGTTGTTGCCTTGAAAAAGGCGACCAACAATCACCACGTGCGGTGCGTAGCGGCTAGTTAACGCGTGGCGATTTGCGTAGCGGCGGGTGTGGCTTCTGCCGGTCGTAGCGGGCGCAGAGCGCGGGAGCGGTGGGAGCACACGTCTGCTCGGTACGGCGGCCGGAGCGAGAATCACCGTTCAAGCTATTCACGTAGATCTATTTAGATGCGATCGTAAAGTTCTTGATACAATCTGCGCTTGTTGTTGTTTGTTCTGAACAATAATCTTACTTTATCCCATATATATATAGAGTGGTTTAAGGTGTCTGCAACGTCAAACTGCAGTTCAAAACTCTGGTGATCCGTATTAATAAGTTTCTCTGAACTTTACGGTAAGAAAAACATGGTTAGGATACAGGCATTCGATTGAGGAGAATTGGAAAAGAGCGGTGACATATTCTCCATATATCATGTTGATACTTTTATTTATCTCGTGAAAGGATAGTTTTTACATTACCTCTTCCTACCTCGTTAAAATATAAAAAAAGTAGTCAGTTTTAGAAAATACGCTTATGTTAATGTTAGGAATAGTGTAAATATCTTAGAAAGAAATTCTTATAAAGAAAAAATGCTTTAAAAATTCTACCACTAGACCGGATTATCCATTAACAAAATTTACTGCGCGTGGCAAACAAGGTTTCCGATCAGCCGCTGTCAAATACATAGCGGAGGATAAATTTTGTATTCAGTTAGGCGACAAAATAAATAAAGAGCTTTTGTATTTAAAAAACAATTAATGAAATGACTTACTCCAATGAAAGCTGTATTCTGAATTCAGCCTTTATTAAGGCCTATATCGTAGCTGAGATTTTTTATGAATTAAATTATCTCCGTTATTATAGGATTTTACTTGTTCTCGAACAATGTGCGGAATCTCGGGCCTCGGCAATTTTGCCGGGGCGACAATGGGCGGCCATTTGGGAATGCTCCCCGCCCGACGTGGCGTCTGCCTCTGATGGAGCCGGCTATCGACTTCCATACAATCTCAATGACGCCTTTACAATAACATACCACTACACCATTGTCACCTGATAAACCCAACTTCATTATGCTCTTTGTTCACCAAATACGGTGGGTTTTACATTTTATGATGCTCTATACCTACGTGTATGTTTATTTACGGTATATTATGAAATTAATATGTATGCACATCCTCCTCTACATGACCACAGAGCTGGTCGTCGCTAGAGCGGTCAACTCCAAGGATTCCAAGGGAGTCCCCTTTTCAAGGGAGTGTTCTGACATTATGGAGTCACAGTGAATGGAGTTTTCTAAGCGATGAACTTTCTTCGGAGTGGTGGCAAGGATTAATAAAAGATCTGAAGAATACGAATATCAACTGGCACTGTACCCTCTGCACCTTTGGCAGAAATAAGACATCACGTGTATAATGATAATGATGCTATCACATAAGATTGAAATTAGCTAGCGTCTGTGGGCTACGGTAAGTGCAAATTATCAGGCCAGCCGTATTCTTGTTTATAGCCCTCAGATTTCCACACTTATTACTCTCCGAACACAGAGTGGCAACGTGCAAGTAATACTTCGGTATCGTGAGCGTAAATAGGTTACGGTAAATGCTTCCTATCAGGTAGGCCGTATGCTTGTTTGCCACTCTTGTTGTATACATTCTTGCTGCCAACAAAATATAATAATCGCTCAGGATCACAACACAAAATAATAGTTAAAAATAAATTTCGATTATATCTTAAAAAGCGTGGGGTGCTTTTTAAGATATTATCGAAATTTATTTTCTATTTTTTACTTCGGTTTTCTATAAAAAGCGTGTTTTTTAGTTTTTTTTAACTATTATTTATTTTCTACTTTTTAGTTATTAGTGTTATTGTCATCGGTCCTCGATACGTATGCAAAGTTTCAAATTAATCAGACTTCTGGAAACTGGTGAAAATTAAGTTCAAAGATTCCGTTACATACAACATACATAGATACAACCCAAGCTAATATAAAGCGTGTAAAAATAGTGCTATTTGGCTACGGACGTCTGTAAGGTGGAAGTCGAGCAGCTCCAAATTCGAACGGGAAACCCTTTATGCTCTACCTCTTTTTTCTGCTTTTATTAAGAACTGGGCATAATTATTTTAATTTGCATTTATTAATTTATTGTTTGATCATTATAATATTGTAATTTTATATATAAATGGTGTTAAAACTTAAGTACAGTGATTAGTCACACCACGAGCTTTACGGTGAAGGAAAACATCGTGAGGAAACCTGCATACGTCTGAGAAGAAATTCAAAGGCGTATGTATAGTCGTGCTTGAGTAACGGCGATGGACTCGCCATCTGTCACGTTGGCACCTAATATACCTCTGGCGGAAAGTGGGTGTGTGGGTATTACCCATACACCTCTGCCTACCCCTTCGGGGACCCTTGTGGGAAGGCGTGAGGATATTTATTTTATTTTTAAATGGTAAGTAGCATTATTATTATTGTATAATTTAACAGACTTTTGAGAATCTTATATATATAAGATTCTACATAGAATATATTCCACAAAGAAACACCTGCTTCTATTTAACCTTTATAAATACGCAACAATTTCAAGAAATGAGTTCTCCAAGACAGTATGAGTCAGTACGTTATTTCATTATCCTGAAGGTGGGGCGCTACCCTGTTTCGGTATTGCGGTCTGTAACAAGTGGTAGCGTGCTCACAGTCGGCCGCAGCTTCTGATTGTCCAAGTTAAACCAATTGCACGCCTTTTAAGCTCTATTGCTGGTTGTTCACATAATTATTGCTATTGTCTTTACTTTTGTCGCGATCACATCTGTAGCGCGTTTATCTTATGACATCTATTTGTCTCATACACTTATTTTGATCGATTTGTATTTGTATACAAAGAACAATAGATTACAGAATTACCTTAAGCTGACGGTATATTGAATTATCTTATTTGAGCGCTGAACATGAATATCTGTTTGTAAGACTTGGTGTATACTCCAAGTAATCTATGTAGTATGTATGTCTACAAGTAGATGTATATATATTAGAAGCATGTTATTATTATTATAAAATGCGAAGATATACAAACTAGATATACATTAAGATGTAAAGACAAACTAATGCTTCCCAGTTCATATCTCACATCACACTCCAGAAGCCCTTTTAAAATGTGTATAAAAATATATAATAAGCTAACTGGAAATATAAGACACGAGTGTAATAATTACTAGATTATAACTAGTTAGGCAGCTATTATAATAATAATAAACAAATATACAGTAGATGATAACTTCAAATCAGTAATTTGAATCTTTTCACACATACATTATCGAATTACTGTTTATATAAAATGTATAAATAGGATGACATATATATGGACGAAAAATTATCTCATATACTCATATACATACACATTTAAAAAATTAATATAATATTACATAGATACATACTGTAGTATTTAAATCATTAATATAATATTTATAAGCATAGAATATCAGATAGCCATTAATATGTATTGCATGCTTATTCAGGGTGTGATGTACTTTAAGTTGTGTGTAAGCAAACATGGCTGCAACAAATACATTTGAATTTGAAAATAAAAAGCCATAAGCTTAACAAATATTGATAACTCGATTATTCTTTCGTTAGTACAAACGTGATTGTCCTCACTCCCAATCGTTCTCCACTCCCCCACTACCACGAAAACACCTAATCTCACCTACTGTCAATATTATAAAGGCCGCAGGTCGCAACGGGACCACCCGCGCTTGTTATTGTTGTAACAAACAAAATACGACAGCTGCGAAGCAATAATGGCGTTAATATATTCAAAGGCCTCTGACGGATTAGGTTTGAAATGTGTAAATAGAAAAATATACCTAAATACGAATACGAATATTCGATTTCAATTCCTATAAGAAAAAATAGGAACACTACGAGTTCTATTTTAAAAAGGTGAATAGAATTGGGTTTTTACTCAAATGTATGTATAAATGGGCCGTAGTCGGTTTGATAGCACGCGGGCGATGTATGCGTGTGATGGCAGTGTATGAATGTGTGCGGGTGTGAATGGGCGAAGGTAGCAAGCAGAGGGCTCGAATGACTTGGTAGCGTGGTGCGGTATCGACGCGCGCGCCTCGCGCCTGCGCCGCACCCCTCACCTGTTGCCGTGAGGCCGTGGAAAGATGTTCTTTCGAATTAATGTAGACACCCGATATAGAAATAAAAGCTAAGTTTTCCACTCAAGTAACTATAGAGTTACATACCGTTAAAACTGGACTACAATTGTTTTTAGATCTCTTCTTGACAATCGGATTTGGTCATTATTATGTATACCGAAATTGGTGGTTACATAATATTGTATACCAAAGTTCCTCACAAATATTATAATCTTATAACCCTCTACTCTCTACTCTAATCTACGCTTATATTATTTTAGTAATATAATAACTTAAGAATATATATGTATATTCTCTTTTTGTGATATGGGTTTCATATCATATTATAATATTTAATACCAATTATTAAAAGAAAGAATTAACAAGATTCGAATTTGTTCTGTAATATGATTCAGAAAGTTTTATAAAGTGTGGGAAACTTCGTAGGATGCCCTAGGATGATTGCAAGAAGAGCAAAAGTGGATATTTGATTACTTTAAAGGAGGTATTTTTTCCAATTTCGCTGTTTTGTTTTAAGAGACTGTAGTTGATAAAAAAACGTGATAGAGAAACCTTTTTAAATTACTCGTTTAAGAAATAATATGTTAGTAAAATGTAATCTAGCGTCGTATTTCAACTGCGATGATAGTGTCTTAATAAAGGAGAAACTGAGTTGAGAGAAAGGTCACTAGCTTATCACCAATGCTCACACTCCAGTCAACGTGGTATTGCCGGCAAAGCACGTTTGAAAATGCCAGGGTTCAAAGTGCATAAAAAATCGCTTGTTTCCTACTAAGATGTCGTACGTATGCTAGCTCCTTTGTCATCGCTACCACAATAGTATGGTATTCCTGCGTAGTGACTATTCACCGTGTTCAGTTTTATGGAAAGATCATGTTAGTGTTTCCACGAATGAATATAGACAGTGGTCGTAACGGCCGACGCGGCTGAAGTTTTACGGTTTACGTGAAGTGGGCATTTATCTTAGTCAAATAATATTTTATGGAATGGAAAGGTATCCATTACGTGCTCTATTACTCGAGGATGTGTTAGTGTGAGTACACCGTTGTACACCGCACCGATAAGCACATAATATCAATATTGCCGTTGCCATATCCTAACAGCTTAATGGATTGCTCATAAAAAGATGCCCAATGGAAAGGGCAGTGGGAACGGTGGGTACTTATAATCGCTACGTTTTATAGGGTCTCGGAATTGGCATCGACGTGGGCGTTTACAGTTTCTCTGAACTGCGGGGGACCGCTGTATATAATACAGTATAATATATAATACATTATATTCTTAGAAAAAGTTAATTGAGCGTTATTTTAACTGTGAATGCTTTATGTAAATGGAATGTTGAAAGTACACCTGTCGTTTTAGACGATTTATATATGTACATACATTTAAGTTTGTGAATGTAAGCGAACTAATTAATGTTTTCTAAGAAATTATTATGGTAATTTCACTACTAATGAAATGTACGACGCGTTATCGTGTCGAGTTTTCAAAAGTACTGGTATAATGCTGTCATAATTAATCAATTAACATCAACAGCGTGCAAAAATTTCAGTTCAATTGCATCTTTGCATCTCGGTGTTTACTACTATTACTATTAATATGCATATCTTATTATTATGTATTTTACTATTATATATATACAAGATATGTATAATATTAAAGCCTTCACACTTGGATATCGAAAAGGAAAGCAGAGGTGTTACAACATAATCCTGTCGCTGAAGGTATATTTAGGTGCCAACGTCTGAAATGACAAATAAAATTTTTTTTTCATTATTTATACTTGTATATATGAAGGCGAGCACGACGTAACACGTAGACGAAGCGAGAGAGGTATGTAAGTCTAGAGAGAACTGGCGCTCTACTCTCTCTGCCTTATTAGGGGTTCGGCGTGATGATACGTAGGTATGTGTGTATTTATACTTTTTTACGCAGTTTACGTAGATGTATTCTTCTATACGAAAATATACAGTGCATTACATGTATATACATTTTTGTATTCCTGTGTCACCTATCAAGTCTACATACTAGTTCTAAGCAAGGAAATATTCGAAAAGCTGCGCTCTCCTACAGGAGCAGTTGGTACCCCTGTAAACCTTCACATACACTTAATCTTATCAGGTGTGTTAATAACAGCTGTTAAAATAAACTATGAGTCCATTTGTATCACTACTTAACACGTTGCAGTACGGGAAGCGCTGTAATTACACGTTGCAAAGCTCGACTTAGTAAATTACAAAGTAAAAATAAATTACTTAACTTGAAGAAGGTGAACAGAGCAATCGCAAAACAGAGGTCACGATACGAAAATAAATTAAGTGGTTGGAATTTTTACAGATACGTAAACAGGTGAGAGATGTCTATGTCTGATGGAACGGGAAATGTAATATATTTTCCGTTAAACCAAAAAAATCCTCGTAATCGTTTAAGCTACCCCAGGAGAAGGCATTTAACTCGTAGATTACTTTTTCATTCCACTTCAAAGGTATAGCAGCAATTCATTTTGATTATTTTGTGTACAGTATAATATTTCAAGTTGGCTACAATTGTGTTATTATACCTCTGTTTATGTACGCTTTACACGAATGTAAATCGAATTCTTTGATTATAATCAAAGATTTATTCATCTACCACGGGTAACTGCAGCCTAATCAAATGCTTCTGAGAATGGAAATTACATTAAGTAAGTCGTTTTATCTTTCGTAAATTACGCGTCACGTAGGTGGTCCGCGTTGGACTCCTGAACTACTTAACCGATTTTAATGAAATTTGCACACCGTGTGCAGTTTGATCGAACTTGAAAGATAGGATAACTTAGGTCTCAATTTATATTTGCAATATAATTTTATTGCAAATTATTTGTCTATTATTTGACAGTCACTATTATCTGTTAGCTCCAAACTATACTAACAAATGGCGATATCTTATGACTGGATTGAGTAATTATTTATTTATTTTTTACTATGTAATATAATAAAAACACTTAGCCACAGCAACGCGTGGCGGGGCTGCTAGTTGGTTTATATATAACCCGAATATTATATATATTATATATTCGGGTTACTTTGACATTGTCGTATCACTGTCAGATACCATATACATACATCCTACTGATGTTCCATCATGTACTTCGTGCAAGTTAGTCTGTAATTTCAATAGTTATCGTAAAAATTATTATCGTGGCCGTGGTGGCCGAGTGGTTCGAGCAGTTGCCTGCGACGCAAAGGTCGCCAGTTCGAATCCCGACTGTACCAATGAGTTTTTCTGAACTTAAGTACAGTGATTAGTCACACCACGAGCTTTACGGTGAAGGAAAACATCGAGAGGAAACCTACATACGTCTGAGAAGAAATTCAAAGGCGTATGTATAGTCGTGCTTGAGTAACGGCGATGGACTCGCCATCTGTCACGTTGGCACCTAATATACCTCTGGCGGAAAGTGGGTGTGTGGGTATTACCTATACTCCTCTGCCTACCCCTTCGGGGACCCTTGTGGAAAGGCGTGAGGATATATTATTATTATTTTATATCTTAAAAAATACGATCAAAAGCAAATAACCCACTTATTCAGAATGAAATAGAAATGTTACGAAAGCATAGCATAGTAAGTATGTATTGTCGTGCTTGAGAAACGGTGACGGACAACTGTCACACCTGTAGTCGTTAGGAAAAATGACACCTGCGGCGAAAAGTGTTTTTGGCATTGCTGCCCTCTGCCTACACCATCGAGGTATATAGATATACGTATATAAGAAAAAATATGATTATGTAAATAATATCCTCACGCCTTCCCATAAGGGTCCCCAAAGAGGTAGGCAGAGGTGTAAAGGTAATACCCACACACCCACTTTCCGCCAGAGATATATTAGGTGCCAACATGATAGATGGCGAGTCCATCGCCGTTATTCAAGCACGACTATACATACGCCTTTGAATGGCTTCCCAGACGTATGCAGGTTTCCTCTCGATGTTTTCCTTCACCGTATGATTATGAGTTTCTTAAATATTCAATTCATTTAACAGTTCAGCGGTAACTTTTATGTATGTGTTTGTCAAACTCGCAACGCGATCTGTAGTGTATTCTATATAAATTCAAATATACTTCTTATCAGAAAAATGGAAACACCTTGCAAGTTTATGTTTTGTATGGTTTATCAGAGAAATGTGTATATGTCGGAATTTATGTCAGGTGTCTCGATTTTTCTGATGTGTATTTAATCATATTTAAGCCTATTTGTGACACGCATGCGTGCGTGTATGTAATATGTGTACAATAACGACATTAATTCAATCACTCTGAAACATTGTTTTACTATACATATATGACAACCTATAGGCCTGGAAGGCTTGCAGTAGATGTTATGGATGGATTAAGTTACCACACTAAGCATATATGTATGTACTTGTATGTAGCGTTGGTGGTAGCAAGTAGCAACGGGTTCGATCCCTGCTCGTGGCACAAATTTGCGGGATTTTCTTAATTATTATTTTACATATTGTGGTAGACTAATAATATGAGTGGTTTCAAGATTCCAAGTTCAACCTCCTCGGGCTTTACCAATAAATATTTTCTGAAATGAAGTACAGTGATTTATCGCACTCGTTGCACCTTTGACTACTTTATTGGGTGTCATACTTGGGTATCCTGCTGGTGAAGGCCCGAAGAGAGAATATATATATACGGCGAGATGATATGTATTACATAATCTATATCTATCTATATATGTATAGGAGATCCCATTTTTGAACTCACTCATCACGAAATCTCAGGAACTATAAGGCCGATTGACTTAAAATTTGGTAGTATTCCTTGCGCGGTGTAGAGGTCAGCTAAGAACGGATTTTATGAAATTCCACCTTGCGGGTGGAGTTTAATAAAATCCATAGAAAAAAGCCGTGGTGGCCGAGTGGTTCGAGCAGTTGCCTGCTACACAAAGATCGCAAGTTCGAATCCCGACTGTACCAATGAGTTTTTCAGAACTTAAGTACAGTGATTAGTCACACCACGAGCTTTACGGTGAAGGATAACATCGAGAGGAAACCTGCATACGCCTGAGAAGAAATTCATAGACGTATGTATATTCTTGTATATGCTTGAGTAACGGCGATGGACTCGCCATCTGTCACGTTGGCACCTAATATACCTCTGGCGGAAAGTGGTGGGTGTGTGGGTATTACCTATACACCTCTGCCTACCCGTTCGGGGACCCTTGTGGCAAGGCGTGAGGATATTATATATATTTATTTTATAAAAAAAATATGTTTTTCAACTATCATGTTGATGATATTAATTTAAAATGTTATATATTAAAAACGTTAGCCATAGCAACGCCGTAGCCGGGTTTGCTAGTAAAATATGTTTATCCTGTCCTTGACAAACAATCGTATCTATCTATGAAAATATACGAGCAGCCGTTTAATGTATGTTATGTATTGAGAATATCTTAGCAAATATATTGAAAAAATAAATTGAAAATACGTACAGTGTAATGGATCACCGTTTTAAATGGAAATCGTTTCGATGCAGAAATCACAGCAACATATTACTTGTTCAAAGTGGTATTTGGTGAGTAAGCGTTTCCCGAGCGCGGCTAATTCAATAGTTTTATATTACAAAAGTAACACTGCCCGTCTGATGGCAAGCGGTTACGATGCATTACTGTGTTGCCCACCTTATGATGGGTGGGTTGGTGTGCAAGCGGTATACAAAACGTACTGATCCCGATTTCTACTCAGACATTTCAGCAGCTCCAGGAACAGAACACTGTCCCGAAGTAGTATCATTGAGTTTCGATCGTCTGTAAGGTGAACATTTCTCCAGTTTCTATTACAAGAGTCAAAGAAGTTGGTACTTATTAACCAGTGAGCCCTATAAACTTAACTATATAATACTTGCATTAAGAATATCAGTTTATAAAATGTGGGAGAAAGGCAATATGTTACTGTAAGCCATCAGACGTTTTGCAGAGAAGAGCTTCGAAAGCGCGGAGAAAGCTCTCAGATCGAACTTTTAGATCCTGATAAAAGATATAATTTATTTTTATCAAGCCATAAAGCTTTCTTTGAGTACAAAGTCATGTTAAGCATTTTGAGTAATAGTTTACTGGTTCTATAAGGCAACGTTTGCATCAATATTTTGTACGTAGTTTTTTATGTGATATTGCAATAATAAATTCAAGAGTTTTTAAGGGATTGTAATTAAACGCCGTCTATAAATTTTGCCCTTTCCCATTCTTATTTAATATAATGATGAAATAAGCATAGCGTGGTTAGGCCTCAGCTTCCAGTGTAATGTGCGCAGCTTTCTATGAACGTTTATATTACGTGGTGGAGGTGATTAAACAACCATGTTTATTTAGTAGTTACAAATTGTTGTGGTATTTGAGTATTTCGTTAACAGGTGCTGCGGAGTTGAGCTGTCGGAAGTGGCTAATGGACCTGTTGCACGTGACTGATGAAGACGAGCTCTTAGCATTCTGTCTGCAAGGTAGTACACTCCCACTGCCAATCAATCTTGCAATATTTACCTAACGGTCAGAGTTTCACCAGTTTAACATAATATAATTTAAATTGAAACCTTTAAATCATTCTATGTCAGCTGCATGTTATTATATTATGTATTTAAGTAAATGTGGTATTTAGGTTAAAGTTATTGTTACACTTTTATTTTCTTTAGATTTAAGTTTGGTGTAAGCAATTGTTGGTGAAACTAGTAAATAAAATTAATGAAAATAAAAATAATATAATATATCTCTGGCGGAAAGTGGGTGTATGGGTATTACCTATACACCTCTGCCTCCTCCTTTGGGGATCCTTTTAGGATCCCTTCACGCCTTCCCACAAGGGTCCCCGAAGGGTTCCCTGTCCCTTACGTTGGATAAAATATTTTGAATTTTTTTGGTAGGCCGAGGTCTGTACGTTACCCTTACACTTACACTTTTTTACACACTTTCCGTCAGAGATATATTTATAAGGTGCCAACGTGATAGAACGCGATTCCATCGCTGTTTTGCTGTTATTCAAGCACGACTTACGCCTTTGAATTTCTTCTCAAACGTATACTGATTTCCGCTCGTTGTTTTTCTTTTACAGCTCGTGGTGTGACTAATCACTGTACATAAGTATTATTATATATATAATGTATAATACACACACAGCTAATAATTCACAGAGCGTGTGATTTCTTATTTATGTAAACTCACAAATTCTAAGAGGTTTTATTTTGAGATTATTTATTTTGGTGACCTTTATATTAATGCTAAACGTAGGCGCATGTAAAATCAGGGAAAATAGATATGTAGGGAGTATATAGTATACGTGGATCTCATAAAGTTCAAGCCGAGACGTTTCTTAGCCTATTGCGATATTGATCTGTTAAGAAGGAGTCCGCTTGCGGTTATACGGTGTCGGACACATTTTCGTGGTAAGCAAAGTTAAGTTTCCAATTTAAGGGCCAATCTCTCCCAGATTGGCTCTTGAATTGGAAGCTACGAGTTGTTGGGAATTAGTTATGGATAATTAACTGATCTACAAAATAACTATGCTAATGATTATAGCCTTATGTCCATCCGTTTCAATGTACAAAACCTGGCTTTGGATAAAGTAAATATTACGTATAAAGATACTGATAAAGTAAACTTACGCACATTGACAGATTATTGACAGAGACGGATAATGATTGCATCCCATCTATAAAAGTATTTAGGCTCAAAAATTAACTATTCAACTTAGGAGATATTCCAATTAACTGTAGTTAGGTAAAATACACAGTACACATACAATACATATCGTTCGTAAAACAAATTACTCAATTCAATTAGCCAACAAGCTACGGGACCTTGGCAGGTAAAAGGGCTTGTTTAAATTTTGCTGCTTTTCAGCACGGTAATAAAATAATCTCTCGAGTGTGTTTATTGATTAACTGACTTGAAATTTATTACTAATTCAAGCAGCGTGTTAGGAAATATATTTTTGCCGAATTTATTTATGTTTTGTGTTAATATAGGTAGGTACTAGATTCGATCCGTGGTTTCACTGGTGTACAATTTTCTTTTAGGGGCTTTAGCTCGAGCTTTGGTGTTCGCGTTAGTTTTCGGTGAGTTTTCTCCACTAACTGTGTCCTGGGTTCCATATGCGTGAATGCGTGATATTTATAGGTGATTTTTCTGGGATCAAACATAATAACCTATGTGTTAAGTTTAGAAAGCAAAATTCGTCATATGCCGTACAAGTACGTGAAAGAGGATCAAATCCCCGCAAACTTTCGCGTTTATATCAGTAGGATGTAAGTAATCCAATTTTGATACATATATATATGTAAACTTCAAAATCAATACGCGGCTTATCTAGTGCTAATTGGCTATTCAATATATTTCCGTAACATATATATTACCGCAACATATATAGTATATAACTTACTATTATTTCTATCCAATAAATTAAATCAAAACAAATAAGCGCGATGACACTTAATCGGCAATAAAACGAATTGTTCCATTGCCGCCGAGCTATATTTAGAGAGGGAAGTTTGTCAAGGACTAAGAATAAATGTGGGCTTTGAAATTGGTAAGGAGCGCACGTTCTCAGTTCGTACGTGATGCGTCAGTCCTCAATCGAAGAGTACCTACGTGGCTGCGAGATCCAGTCGCTCCATTCGCCCCGCCCCAACATGCTTAACTCTACACAATGGATAATCCGGACATCACTAGTCTTCTTTCTCCTATGTCTGCGTCTCGCTTAAAATCAAAATAATCTGCAAGATTAGTTAAAAGAAAACAATGCATTTTAATTCTTTGGTTTATTTGCTTGAGATTCCTCAAGTAAGAATCAAAACACTTGGAAATAATGGGGGAGGCCTTTGCTCAGCCGTGGGATTTACTAGGCTAACAACTACCACATGTATGTGTGTATTAGCAGCGCACTGCTGTGTTATCCGCAGCTAAACGACAATAGCTATGATTTCAAATTAGCAAATTTGTTATTCCGAATGAAAAGTAATCTTATCGTTTTCTGTACTCTTGACCACGTGAACGAGGAACTTCGCGAAGATTGATTGAGGAGTGTGAAAGTGTGAAGCTCACTTTCTTATGAAGAAGATACATTTCTCATTAAGAGACAAGAATAATATTTGTTAACTAGCTGTGCCTGCGACTTCATCCGCGTGGAATTTAACTAAAAAGTTATTGTTCAATTTCTTACAATGAAAGTAGCCTAAGTTTCTCCTTATTACATCAGCTACTTGCCAGTGAAAGTCCCGTTAAAATCGGCTTAGCCGTTTCAGAGATTAGTTAGAACAAACAGACAGACAGCAAATTTTGTGAAATGTGATTTTGCTATATGTACCACTAGCTGTCCCGCCCAGCTTCGCCCGGGTGAAAAAGTAAAATTTCCTGAAACACGATCGCAGCGCCACCTATCGGGTCCAATTGTGTAGTAAGCTATCCTTTCTTTTAAGTTGGATCAAACTGCACACGACGTGCAAATTTGATAGAAATCGATTGAGTAGTTCAGGAGCCCCTCGTGGACTTGATTGCCATAAAAAAGATTATAGTAAGTCAATCTTAAAAGATAGACAGATATGCTGTCGCGGAAGCTTTTTCAGAACTTTTAAAGAGGAACCATTCCCTCATACATGATATTTGTGTTACTTAAACCGTTTACGTAGCGCACGCAACGGAAGCTCTCAAAAAGGAATATTTTTGTCCCGTTCTGGCAACATTATTCATTTATGCGTCGCTCCTATTGGTCGTAGCGTGATGTTACATAGCCTAAAGCCTTCTAGAGAAATGGACTATCCAATACAAAAAAAAATCAATTCCAACCAGTAGTTCCTGAGATTAGCGCGTTCAAACAAACAAACAAACAAACTCTTCAGCTTTATAATATTAGTATAGATGTATAAATGCAAACAGACATTTCAATTTTATTTATTTGTATAGATAAGCCTCTTAATGCAGCATGGTATGGTGTATGATAACGCGAGTGCATTTGCACAACGAAGTGCAGGCAGCAATGAGGTGCCACCGTTGGCAACAGTCAACGTTTAATATTCTGTGTACATTCAGCCGATTGAAGCTTGCCGCTAGTATGAGCCTTAGCTACGGGCCATCGGACTGACAATGAATGGCTGACATTTAACGCGTCCATTCTACGTTTAAATACAGAAAGCTCTCAGTGAGTTATTGGGTGTTAGTGACTTTGTTGCTTGCTGTGAAATAAGCAACGATACAGAAAACACGGTAAAATCATACAATATTTCTTAACAAAAACGATGGAGTCGCCATCTGACACGTTGGCACCAAAATTATATCTATTACTAACAATATAATTTATATATTCCAGCGAAAACGCAGAATGTATATAAATAATAGAGGTTGTGAGTGTACTATCGACACACCTCTGTCTACCGCTTTCGGGACTCTTATGCGTAGACGTAAAGAGATATGTATACCTACACCAAAGGGACGAACCCTGCCTAGATCTTGTAATAAATACATGCAAAAACTTCTATATGAATTAAATTTTCAATGATTTCCTGAATTCGAGGTTAAAATTTATTTCACGATTTATTTAACGATTATAAAGTCATGTCTTAATTAAGGTTATAGGGTAATCAATTTCGTTATATATTTTTGCTAGAAAATGCAACTAGTTTCCAATAAAAAAAAATGGCTACACTGCGACAAACGGACACGCACACACTCTAAGCTCATAACACACCTCTATTTGCGTCAAGGGTTAAAATAGGGCCTGGCATATATCTATTTTAGGTCCACTCATGAATGAACAGACGCACATCAAAATATTGGTTATGCATACTTTTTTGCATGGATCTCTATAATTTCACGTAAATTACATGGTCAATAAGTAACAACTTACCTATTTGGGGGACATCGTAGGGTCGGTTGGAGCGTGATGCGCGTAGCATCATTTGGCTGGCGATTTCGGAGGGTATCTGATGCGGGGTGCGCTTGTTGTTGCGCGTGCGGCGTCGTTCGTTGTGCAGTGAGCCAGGTGGCATCGGCAGAGGCTGGTTGGCTTCGGGTGCTGGCGCGGGCTCGAATAGGTCGCGCAACGGGCGTGGCGCTATGTCTCGCGCGTGCCACTCACCCGCGAAGCGCCGCGTCGCTGGTTCGCCCGCGCATCGTAGCGCCAGCGCCGCAACCACTGTGATTACGCACCAGACGGGCATACCGAGCGCCGCCCGCGCCCCCCACCACACGGCCATTGCCCGCTACTAAATACACAACCTCACAGACGCACGCATGCCCCTCCACATTATTTTCGTATTTTGCTGGTATGAAACTTGCTTCTTTTTAGTTTTGAGTTAAGGCGATCTCTCGATTAAGGAAACCCGAGAGTGGCTTTGATGTGCTCCAATGTACCTGAAACAAAGTTGAAATGTTTATTAAGTTATATATTTTTTTTACAACGAAGGTTACAAATAAGTATTTGAACCGCATGATGATAAACGATAACAGACGTTAACAATACTAGGTGGACTCTGGTTATGCTTGATCAAAGTACGAATGACGGCTTTGAACCTCTAAGTCTGAGGAGAGACTTATCCCCTGTTTGTGTTCTACCGCTTGTATAACAGGGAGTTTTCTGAAGAATTGTTTGACATGAGGCCCACTACCACCTTCTACCACCGCACCTCTCGCCATCGACGGGGAATGCATTCCCGTACCTTGGAATCACAAAGGTCTCGTACTGCGTGGTTCCAAAAGAGTTTCCTCCCTCGGTCACTCAGGCTTGGGCTTGGCATGGAGTTCTTCAAGATGGGTGTGAATAGATTCCTGCAGGGTCGGCAGCGCGCTGGCGGTAACCGCTTACCATCAGGCGAACTGCATGCTTATTTGCCACCCGTGTGGTATATGAAAAAAACGCAGTAAATTTTTATTTATGTGCAAGTTTTCGGAATATTATGGATATGTATCGTCTCCTCCCTCTACAGATTAACGTGCTAATTCTTCTTCTGAAGGTAGTTTTGTTCCGTAATACCACCTTATCTACTTATTTAGCGACAACTACGGAATATAAACACAACACTTGATTTGATGGTCAAGTAAGAAACATTTCTAATAGCACATTGAAAGAAGAAGTGAATCTATTTTATAATACATTACATACAATTTTCCGTACACAAAGTCGACAATGTAGGTACTAGTATGTCGCACTACATTTTATGAAAGTACAGGAGAGTGATTGCCCATGAGAAATCTTAGTTCTTTCATGGGCACCTAACTGATAACTTCAAAATTATTTACTTAGCGCCGAGACCTACGGAAAACATTATAAATCGGTGAGCACTGGTGTTAGCATGGTTAAGTTCTCCTGTACAGTGAGAATTCAAGCTACACTCCTAATCAATAAATGCAAAGTCTGAGTAGTGTCTCAGAGACGGCGATTGACTCACTATAAACGGACTGAACTTCAAAAGCCCTATTGGAAGGTGTGACGTTATATGTATGTACATTATAAGAAGTATATGTTCATAGCTAGATAGACAATAGTAATAAATTCAATAGATGGCATTGACGTAGTTCTATCACAACATACCGCCAGCATTACCGTTGAGGATACTGTAAATGCGGAAAGTTTTACAATAAAAACAAATTTAGCTGGCGTCTCTTTCGCGGTGACTTTCAGTACAAAAGTTTGTCCTTAATCTTATTTGTTAGCGAGACGGAATGAATTTAAAGCAAAATTATTGAAACTCATTATGTCAAAGACGCTGGTCAACTGATAAAGCCTGGAGATTTAACTTTGATTGAGATTTCTGTTTTATTACTTGTTTGTCACGAAGCTTTCCTTTCTAGTATAAGAACGTAGAGATTGTTAATAAGACCGTGAATAGATAGTGCCATCCACTAAGACGCGCCCCACCAATTTCTAGTCAAGGGGGGAAGCGGGATGCAAAGAGTATGACCCGACTCTATTAATTGTAGTGTGCATGTGCACTCATAAGTAATCAGTGTGTACCGACAATACTCAAGCATTAGTGAAAGGTTGCACACTTACACTATAAACTATGAGGAAGAAGTGTGGGGCGCGTCTTCGTAGAATTCTATTACTTACGTATTTCTATTGTTGATACTGTTAGGGGTTTACCTAGCAAGGTAAGGGCTGGTAAGGGCTCGCTGGCTTGCGATGAATGCGTGGACCTTAGTAATTTGGAGATAACAGATGTTTTGTGATAAAGCTGTTGGTGTCGTAACATGTCATAAAATCGATACGACTTTAGATTAATATGTTTGTTGTAATATGACCTTAGTTTTCCGTAATTTTAAACTTATATAATAAAATATAAACTTATATTTTTCTCAATTTATTTGTTTGAATAACAGAAGAAATTCAAGAGAATTAACCAACAAATGTGTGTTTTTACAACCTGTTATTATTAATTTAGTCTTTAATGGACCACACATTTGAATGTCTGATACATATTATTAAATGCAATAAAAGTACCTATACCACAATTGATTTCATTCGTGTTTCTCTACTGTAAAATTTTCAATTTAATAACCTTAAAATTCTAGTGAAACGCGAAAATGTGTGTTAACTATGGCTTTTAAAAGTAATAAATAGAGCTTTAGCCTTTACTCGCACAAGAATACTGGGAACTAAATGGGCCGAAACCTGTGGCGTGCTATCGGCGTGGCTATATTTATAATCGGGTGGCGCAGTGGGCCGTTGACGTCATCGCTTGGGCCACCGGCGAGGGCGGAGGGCGGCGCGCCTTCCAGTACGCACTTGCAAATTCGCACGACCATGAATGGCCGAATTAAATTATCCAAAGACGCGCCTAGGACTTACAAGAATCTGATCGGTTTGCTTTTAGCGTTCCCTTGTTTATGACATGTTATCGAAAGACTCGGAGTGGCAAGTCAGATTACACGCTAATTCCTTACGTGGTAGGTAGAGAAAGCAGAGAGCCTTACAGATTGTAGACTTACAGACCTCTTGTGATACCTGTGATAATATACAATACACGTAGTAATTTCAAATACTTAAGATGCCGACGGTTGTGTACCTGTATGGAGAATATTGTGACTTGTAATTGTGACCGTCACGCAAGATGATTATCAATCGGTCAAACGAATATAATACACTATCTAGACAAGCATTCTACAAATTCACTTAGATATACTTTAAGTGAGGTCTAATGGCTTTCGGGTAATATAGGGATATTCAGTAGAGGCATTGAAAATAATGACGTTTGAAAATTACATAGGCCAAACGTACTTGTTTAATGCGTACGCATACGACTTTGAGGGACTTTGTATTACGGTATATAGACATATATTCAAAGGTCGGAAAGAATCGATGCGTCCCATGAGCTACAACCGCTCGGGATATAATTTGAAACGTTGCTTACTTTTGCCACATTCGCGAAACTTTGACATAAATTAAATAAAAAGAAACTGTATTGCGGCGTGCCTTCTGCTTTAGCTTTGTGAATAAAACTTAACTTTTCCATTCGTGGAAGTGTACAGTTAGACAGTAATCTATATTTATTTACAAATCATTTACATCAAGAGTACACGAAGTCGACGAGCAGTTATGAAGAGATTGGGGAATGTGGATGAATCGAAAGATGTATGTAAGTCTAGAGAGAATTATCGCTTTATTTTGAATACAGCATAAGGGACGTGGCGTGATGATATGTATGCATATTGTGGTTATGATAAGTAATATTCCAGAAATTTCGATATCATAGACTACGTTTCATACATTTTATATCGAAAATGTATGTATATAAGTATATGTATGTATGTATGCCAATAGAAGAAGTAGGCCCTCATATCACTTATAGTAATGGAAACGAAACTAGGAAACGATCAACCCGAACCGTGCACCTTTTTCAGCATTTTATAAGTGCCCATCTAGGCCTATGTAAAATAAAAATATTTTGATTTGATTTTGAATGGGTGAGGTCGAAGAGCTCTGACAAAGAAGAAAAATAAGAAGGCATTCACAGCACCGACAGGACCGGATGGGACCCAATGGAAACATGGAATTATTGTTGGACTAATATTATAAAGCTGAAGAGTTTTTTGTTTGAACGCGCTAATCTCAGGAACTACTGGTTAGAATTGAAAAAATATTTTTGTGTTGGATGGTCCATTTCTCTAGGAAGGCTTTAGGCTACGATTAATAGGAGCGAAGCATAAATGAAAAATGTTTCAAGAACGGAAAAAGTATTCCTTTTTGAGAGCTTCCGTTGCGTACGCTGCGTAAACGGTTTAAGTTACGAAAATATAATATATGGGGGAATTGTTCCTCTTTTAAAGTTCTAAAGGAAATTTTACTTTTTCACCCAAGCGAAGCGGGGCGGGACAGCTAGTTGTTGGATACAGATGTCATGATTTAGTAACTTTTTTCTACCATCGTCTTGATGGAAGGAAGGTTGCCGGAAGCCGGGAAAAAGGGTATAATGGTCCCACTTTGTACAGAAAAAGGGAGTCGTTATACGACTGTTATAGCTACCGGGGTACAAACTGTTTTGCCATCAGATCTTCTGAGGATGGGAATGGGGAATAGGAATTTCCTAAAAACTAGAAGATGACGTAATTAATCTGAGATACTCGCTACATACGAATAGATATATGATTAGTTGAATGGTTTAAAAATTTACTTGTAAAGCCAAGGTGTTAGTTTTCGTAAACTTGTGTGATTTTAACACTAAGAGCTAAAAGGCGTAAGGACAAAACCAGAACAAAAAATTATTTAATTCCTTCCAGTTGTTTTTGCATGATGTGTGAACAAAGCATAGATATATAGACAAAATATTATTTGTATACGGATTTGGATATATCACTAAGAAAACAATTACTACTACAACGATTATGCATCTAAATGGATAAGATAAGCTATGTACCACCATCAAAATGTATTCAATGTAAAGATTTGGCCCTCTTGCAGTTTTATTATAACATTACGGTTAATACTCGACAAAAGTGCCATGAATTCATTAAATTGAAAAGAGCTGGTTCTATTCTTCCAAAAGTATATATGATGCCACTTAAGGATGGGATAACAATAACTTGAGACGTTGTGGATGAAAATGATGCGAAATCTTCGCCAGCGGTACAGCCTTCATTGTACTCGCAACCTACTTGGCTCCAGAACATGTGAGTTATTCTGTACTTTAAGAAAGATTTCTACCAGCAAAAGTCATGTCATTCAAATTACACTTGATCAAATCTTGTTAATATAATATGGATAATAATGAATTTTCCAAAACCCTTAGAATATTTTTTTAATAAGATGATATAAAAAATGACGAAACTAAATTCAAGATTATTGTTATTAGAACACATTATATGGGCTCTTTGGGACGGCACGAACAGAATTGAATTCTACCGTTTGCAGGTTACTTAATGAGCTGCTTTTATGGCAAATGTTTACCCTTGCATTATGCAAAAAAGGTGCATTGGCAAGTCGAGTCGGAGTAAGTATTCGTGGACTGAATTGTAGTGTTGTTTAAAGTACAGTGGCCGTAACCCGATTGGGCTGTGTTGCTGAAGCGCCGCGCCGCTAACCTAATTGGCTACGATTTTTCATGAAATGCAAATTTTACGACCATCACCATGTCCATAGTTACTTGACTCGCAAATGCTCTGCTAAGTAGGGTTTTCTTGGTCCAATCACTTACTATTGTAGGGAAATGTATGATATTAGCAGTTAAACCTTCATATTTGATGCTGTTTCACCAATTTACTTGTTTCGAGATTTCGTATATGGATAATTTAAAACTTCTGTCAAACTTTTGGAATTGTGGGAAGGCGTGATAATAATATATTCTCACGCCTGCCCACAAGGGTCTGCAAAAAGGTAGGCAGAGGTGTATATGTTTTTTTTTTATTTCAGACCATATTATTAAAATATTTAAAGTTTAACATCAATCTATTCATTATAATCGATAATGCATGAAAATTCTACAATAATGCTAATATTAACAGATTCATGAATCATATAACATATAATGCAGTGATCCTTATGTTTCCAGAAGGCGACTGAAGCAATGTATGTAAGCACTGTATCGCGGGGGTGGGCGGGGCCATAGCGTGCGGTTGCTACCGGTGCGTCAAACATACACTTTGTTTGCGTCAGTTGCCGACCACAAAACAACCAGCTGGCTGACGCCTCCGTTCAACCACAGAACATGGCACATGTTGGCAAATATACAAAAATTCAAGATATTGATTGGGGTTCTAAATTGCCATTTTTATCATGAATATTACTCGAATATAAAAGCACAAACCAATTCAAATGGTGTGTGCTATTATGTTTATCACTGCTGCAATAAAATAATATGAAGTGATTGCAACGTTAGGTCTAAAAAAATCGTTAGTATTGCTAACAATATTACAATTTTTATCCTAGTATTCTCGTAGCTGTATTGTAGCGTTAACGTATTTCACTCGTAGGCTTAGCGTAGCTCTAGCATTGCATTGCCGTAGCTTTAGTGACTACGGACGTAGCGCGTAGCTTGCTTGTGGCGTCCACACACATGACGATAAGCATCACTTGTTGCCATATAAAATCCATTGCGGGCTTGATATCTTTATATTTTTTGGTTTGAAAGAGCCGTAGTTACTGAGTAGTTTATATTACTTGCGAACTCCAGATTTTAGCGTTGAATATCGATGCCCTGTGCTTTACAATTTAAGACCTAAGTATAGTGGTGCGTTCAAAGCGAGTGTTTTTTTCTCATTTTTATTTTTACTAGTATACAATCAACTTGATGAAAAAACCTAAACAGATGCTAAATATAAGTGGCATGTTTCATGTACCTAACGTCCAGGTCCTATAGGAACAGACCAGGTTTAAGCCTTTACCCTCGCAATCATATGTTTAACATTCACATCTTATTGAAAGATTCTCCAAAGAAAGAAAGGTCTCCAAAGGTAAATAAGGAAGAAGGAAATATTTTTTGATGTCGACATGGCACATGGCGAGTTTATCGCCGTATCTCAAACAAGACTTTCCAAATGTCGTTCAATTTCTTATCAAAGTATGTAGGTAACATCAGCCTTGAAAACCACATTGGTACAGTACACGTGATTTGAACCTAAGATCTTGACTTTGCACGTGAGTACTTAAACCACTCAGTCACCACGGCTATTTACGATGTATTTTAAAAACCTAACGTACGTTTACGTTAAATCCGCACCGAAATGAAATTGTACACAAATATATAATATTGTAAAAAAAACACATTAGACGAATTTATTTCTTACGATGATTCAATATTGTATTTGTTACCTTTACAATATCTATTTCGGTACCGCCTTGTACTTTAACTATTTATTTACGTGCCTGGAAATAACATTCCTTTTTTAGTTTGTGGGGTTTAGTTGTGAAGAACAGTGGTACTAAAATAAGGCTTGATGGCGGTGCCGGTCGTAATGTTTCGTTTCATACTTCAGTCACGTGATACCTGTACGTTTACTACGAAAAGTAATTTAAAGCTGCAAATGTTTAAACGGTAAATTGAAGCTTTTGACAGAACCAGACATTTTTTTACAATCATTATAGATAATTACTCAAAAAGAGAAAAGATATCATACGAATCGTTAATGTATTTGCTTACCATGAAAGTTAACAGTATAGTATGTTGACAAGCGGCTATTACACTCACAAAAAATTTAAAACTCAACGTTTACTTGACTTTACACAAGGTTGCCAGCCTCACGATTGCATTGCTCTCTGGTGGAGTGTTGTTCGGGTGAAAAGATTTCTAGAACTCTACACAAGATAAATACGCCTGTATTTACTATTTTATTTGAACATGGGGTTCAGAAGTGTAATATGTATTAGAAAACTATGCTTTAAACTAGCTATGTATGACCTATTTACTCCGAGGTGAATTCGGGGCAAATATATCTATTTCAAGCCTTACTAAAGCTAAAAAAAAAACCTTCATTAAATGCATCAAGCTCAGGTTACATCTAAGGTTTAATGAAAACGACGCTAGAGGCATTAAACTGCTGTTTTCAATTCATAGCACGCACGAAATGCTTATACAAGTATCAACAGTGCCTCTAGGGACTAAACAATTCAATTAATTGCTATAGTTCTAACGATTCCTTGGCCCTTTATATTTTCATGACAAATTGTAGTATAGTATCTACTGTTGGTTGTAAGATGTATTTTGTTAGTCTGTTCATATGTTAATCTGTTGAGCTTCATCACAAGACAATTCTGTTTTGTTTTTGAAGCCATTCACATTATCTTAATGGAACAGTTTTAAATCCATGTATAGTTTAAAAATCTGCAGTCAAGAGCCAGTTTATAGAGCACTACAGCCGCTATTGCTATACTAAGAAGATATAGTAATAGTATTTGTTTATTCCTTGGTTCATGATATATATAACGCTGCTTACGACATAAAAGCTCCTAAGACAAGATACGTATATTACTATAATGTCTCGTTATTATCGAGCAAGATTGAATTCCATCAGAAATATTGCTCCATCGAAAGGAAAATTAAACGACGAAGAATGTCAACGGATACATTTCCTTTGAATAATTCATATAAACAAGTACGTTAGTTCTCGTTTCTGGAATGAATTCAATAATATTTTAGATATTCAGTTAAGAGCCGTGGAGGCCGAGTGATTTGAGTAGTTGACTGCAACACAAAGATTGCAAGTTCGAATTTTCTTTCCAAACTTAAGTACAGTGATTAGTCACACCACGAGCTTTACGATTAAGGTGAACATCGAGAGGCCACCTGCATACGTTTAAGAAGAAATTCATAGGCGATGTAAGGTCGTGTTTAAGTAATGGCGATGGACTCGCCATCAGGCACGTTGACACCTAAATTATATCTCGGGTGGAAAGTGGATGTGTGGGTACTACCTACCAACCTCTGTCTACCGTCTCTGTCTTCGGGAACGCTTGTGAGAAGGGCTTAATTATTTTAAGATAAACACAATGGCGTAAGTAGAATATTAAGAAGGTAGAAAATACACACGGCATTATTTTACAGACAAGGCGTTTTATGTTACGTAAATAAACTGTCTTCAATTGACGTGAAATTGTGCAGTCCTGGGAGGCTGGTTGTAATAATAAAGAACATAAGCTAACTCGATGTCAGCGTAGTCGCTATTTCTGGAACCTTCTCGAATACTGCGAAAGTTATGGTTAAATTGGATTGCCCAGTTCGAGAACGAGCACTGAGAGTGTTTCATATATTGTGGGGATTTTCTGTAAGGCACTTTCAGTGTTCTATTTGAAAAGCAATAATAGAAAAATGCTCTCCCTATGCGACGCTAGGTTGCTTAGGGCCGTATGAAACTCCTCAAGGTTTGGTCACTGTATTATTAATATTCGTCGTTGTAGAGGATATTAGTTTCTCATTGTTATAGTGAAACGTTGCTCCACTTGACAGTACAATGAAGATATACATCGTAGCTAAAATCATCACATTGAGGTAATTACTCAAAGCCCACACAAGTAAATAGCCGTGGTGGCCGAGTGGTTCGAGTAGTTGCCTGTGACATAAAGATTGAAAGTTCGAATCCCTACCGTACCAATGAGTTTTTCTGAACTTAAGTACAGTGATTATTCACACTACGAGCTTTACGGTGAAGGAAAACATCGAGAGGAAACCTGCATACGTCTGAGAATCAATTCAAAGTAGTATATGTATAGTCCTGCTTGAGTAACGGTGATGGACTCGCCACCTGTCACGTCGGCACCTAAAATACATCTGTCGGAAGGTGGGTGTATTTGTACTACCACACAAATTTGTGTATGTACATTTGCAGTAGATATGAGTATATAGAGTAGGAGATTGTCATAATGACAGTAAAAACTGAATAGATGATTTATATCTATATTTCGTGATCTGGTGACATATCGCTCTAGACGATAACGTGGCAAATATACCTCCAACATTTACGCGTCTCCCGTCCCTCGATGTGATTCAGCAAATACATTTTCAATTCGATACGAAGCTTCTAATATAATGCTTCATAACATTACATATATGTATAAAAGATGATGTAATCCCAAGGGAAGCCCTCATCCGCAATGTTAAGTTCATCGACCATCCTATTTTTTGGCGTATTTTTGGTTTTTACTTTTTCTGCCTTTCAGTTGATAAAACGTCGAGGTAAAATTAAAAATCTTTATTTGAAATAAAAAGAAATTTGGTTAAAATTTGTTTAAGCGTCTACAAATTTTAGCCGCACTTTTAGCTAGAGTGCCCTTTTTTCGTATGATGGAATTTCCTTTGCTAAGGATTCGGGTAATAACATTCAATTTTCTACAAAAAATATTTTTTCAGCTAGCAAGCTATTATACTACTCATCATATTTGATTATGTTGTAGGATATACTATAGTAGGTTCCGAATTATTCCACGTTTCTTTGATGAATGTTTGTTGAAAGATCATTTAACAAAAAGCGGAAAAAAATAGTTTTAGAAATTTGCCTAATATTTTTTTTTATACCACTGGGGTGGCAGGCAAGCATGCGGTCCACCTGATGGTAAGCGGTTTCCGCCGCCTATGGACGCTTGCAATACAAGGGGCATAACTCGCGCGTTGCCGACCCTGCAGAAATCTTTTCGCACCCTTCTTGAAAAATTAATATTAGGAGGAGAGTTTGTTTCGCCGTTGAGTTCGGTGCTTTCCCTATCCTGCAAGTGGAGTTCCCTAAAGAAGTTTTCTCTTCAAAAAGTTTTCCCCCACACACATTTGTGTTTGGCAATTTGTCCGGTATAAATAATTAACTAGACTTCAATAAACCTTGAAAGTATAATTCGTATATACGAGGAGTGCCTTAATTATTCTAGAGTAAAAAAAATATTTATCGTGGGGTTAAATAATATTATCATGGCTCGTGAAAGGTGGACGGACGTTTGTAATTATTATTCTTCAACCATCTTATTATCTAACGCTTTGATAGGTCTCGAGTTTATAATTATGGCTTAGGTGTTTTTACAAAACATTTGACACACCTGAACTAAATCGGTTAATATATTAGGGCCATATAACTTATCGGCTTATTGAAGTATCAAACATACTGTTTGACTCGGAATTCATTGAGTATTCGTGTACACAACGTTTTCATGAGAACTTTATTTCTTGGTATTCGAAAAATGTCACGCGGAAGGGTGCAGAGAAGGTACAAGGTGCAGAGGCTGGCGGCAGTGTCAAGTTGAAAGGCAATGCTGATCCGCTAATCGATCTTTATCAATATCCTCACGCCTTCCCACAAGGGTCCCCGAAGGGGTACGCAAATGTGTATAAGTAGTATCCAACCCACAAATTTTCCGCCCGATATATATTTTAAGTGGCAACCTGACAGATGGCGAGACCATAGCCGTTACACAATAGCACGACTATACCTTTGATTTTCTCAAACGTCTGCCGGTTTTTCACTGTTTTCCCTATTAAACCATAATCCATAATAAATAATTAATATCCTTCGAGGCGTTAAATAATTGGAGACCTTTTGTTTGAACTTTCATTTCATTTTATAATCTTTATATCTTCATAATATTTACTTACACTTTCTTAGTAACTTTCAGCTAACAACTAACCCACTAAATAAGTATACAATAAACTAAATTCCAAGAACTGTATACAGCCTCTGACGAAAGTTCACTCGTAGATGGATTATCACAATTTTATCAGCAACCTACGCTTTGTTATAGAATAGTTGGCGGTACAAATACATAAACTACGTACATTCAATAGTTGTATATGTATATCCGCGCCTTCCCACGATTTTTGATTGTACGACTTCGTAGCAGATGCGAAATATTTTTGTATTTTAAGGTCTAGGTAACAGCGGGTATGATCTTATTCGGACTTCGGGTCCCTTTTATATCTATATATAGTTCATTATTATATTACCACTTCCCCCGCATTCTCTCCGAAATAAATAAGCTTACAATTTTGAAAACAATAGAATCCTCATAAACGCCTTCCCATCTAAAAAGCTTATTTAAGACAAAATAGACGTATGCTATTACATACGGTATAATAGTCTTTTTGTCTCTAAATTTACGTACAATATCATGCTGAGCTGGTATTGTTATGAACGTTTTAAGTATACACTTTGATAACAAGATTTCCTTTTCGCACACTACAATGGTCGTGGTTTAACAAAACAATCGTGTGTACCTTCACCAGCACATATGGCCTCAATTTTTATATGGGACATGGATCTTTGCTCGTGCTTGCTTGGCAGGAGTACATTAAGAGCCACAATCATACCGCTTAGCATTAGTAACAGTTTGAAAAAGATTTTTTTTTGCATTTGTCGACTTGGGCCCTGGGGAGCGAATTTCTTCTCGCTCTTTTATAAAGAGGTCTCCAGTAAATTATTCGACGTCTCCCGAGACAGTCAAGCGAATATTATTCATTTAGGCTTCTTAAAACGCACGGAATGCTTTCTACGCCAGTTCACCTTGTACTTATCCGTTATTTGTAACGTGTCGCTTAGGGGAATGTATGAAATAATTAGTAGCATTGCGTATTGCCAGCTCGTAGAATTTTGACGCATCAGTATGTCAATAATTTAGCTTAGACCTTGTGTCTGGGACCTCCGAGGTTGCGTGAGCAACATTGAATGGAGAAGGTACTTAATTACTATTTAAAACTTGTAACAACTGCTTTTTAAAGCGCATACCAGAGATTGCTACAATAGGGCGGGAAATTTAAAAGTTATCATGTAATTATTATGTCATCAGATAGGTCTTTGGTAACGTTACACTTTAAGTACGGTCTACGTTAAGTAAGTATAACAGTTATTACCGCAAACATTTAACTATATAGGAATTTACCATATGCTCATCTTGCTTAGACGACTCGTTGTACGAGTCGTCTGCTCCTCTGCTACAAATATGTATGTTCCTCCCTTCGGGACTCGTGTGTAATACAAAATATAAATGATCATTATTTTAAGTGCCAACGTGACAGACCTTAGCCAACGTTAAGATCATAGTGTAACTAGCTAATTACTGAACTTAAGTTCAGAAATACTCATTAGTACACCTGGGATTGTCTGTTGGTTCGAACTTGCAACCCTTGTGTGACTAACATACATATACTTTTGTTTAAATTGTTTTTCATCTCTATTATTAAAATTTGCATCATTTTAAGAACATTCTCAAATATAATCATAATAATAAATTATGTAATACAGGGGGCAAACGGTTTTGGAATTACTGTCGTAAGCTACCGATGGCTTGGGTCCCAGAGTAAGGAACTTTCTCACAAAACGCGTCGTAGCCATGGGTATAGATTTCTGCGCCATCACATTTTATTGCCATATTGACATATTATTGACAAAGCCGTGATGGCCGAGTGGTTCGAGTAGTTGCCTGCGACACAAAGATCGCAAGTTCGAATCCCGAATGTACCAATGAGTTTTGAGAGGAAACCTATCACGTTGGCACCTAAAATATATTCTGGCGGAAAGTGAGTGTGTAGGTACATAATATTCACCTCTGCCTACCCCTTCGGGGTCCCTTGTGGGAAGGCGTAAGGATATATATTTTTTTATTATTATTATTTTTGGGGAGGTCCAAGGTATGGTACTACCCCAGTCGAGCAGTTTTAACAGTGAAAAGGGGATACGATTGTGACCTCTTTTAAGTAGTGCTTTAAGCATTACCTATAGCTTAACATTTGAAGAGGTTAGTTGTTGAGATATGTAGGGACAAATCTCAGTAATTAACTGAGTAGACGGTAAGCTCGACTCGACACAAATTACCCAACTTAGATAACTTTAAGCATTATTTTAATAATATAAGCTACATACTTCAATTTACTAATATCTACAAACAATATTAAACTCATACAAAATGTAAATTACGTGTCTTAATTTCTTAACTTAGTTAAGTTGAGAAATTAAGACACCTAATTTACATTACTCGTTAATAGTGATTTACGAGTTAAAAAAATACGTGACGGAACTATTAAGGGTCAAACGATTTCTTACAGCTAAATTTAATGAAAAATAAATATGATTTTTCTTCAACTGTGTATGATGATGGCAGTCAAGGTACAGATAAGTTCCTATACTATATAGGTACTTATGTGCGAATTTGAAGTAATTTCAATGAATATCCCTAACGATTTGAAAATATTTGGGATTCGAATCTTTAACGCCTAATCTGTTTTTATTTTCTTATTTTCAAAGCTAAGTCAATCCTGATCTTGACTGCGATATCCGGCAGGTAATAAAGGCTCCATTATTAAACAGTTTTATAATTGAATCTGCTCATTTGTTTAATATTAGAACGTGGTAGGTATGGGTTTGTTTAAAAATCTAACGAGCGCAAAACGAAGTAATAATTGTTCCGAATCTCATAGAAATTGATACTGTTTGTGCTTTGTTCGCACATAGAATTCAGTTTATTCGTTTTTTTTTGTACGTAAAATACAAATTAATTACAAAAATGTATTTTATATGTCTGCATTTGCATTTATTTGAGTTAGTTGAACAATAACGTATATTTAGTTACAAATTTGACTTTGACAAAGACTAATTGTCAAGAAAATCGTTGTCAGGCACTCGATGTAATAAGTAGATACTTTTGAGGCAAGTTTAGTCTCTATCTCACCTAAAATGAAGAGGCGTGCACGACGTAGTTCATGAGTTTTATCATGTCCTAGCTGTGGTCCAAGGTTGATTCTGCTTTAAATTTAACTTCTCCGCACCCTTGAGCAGTAATATGCCCAGGGATGATGATATATAGAAAGACGGGCTATCTAATACCTACTATATTTTTTTTCTAAATACTTACATTGAATCGTTTCCTTCTTTACATGGCTGTTGTATCATTTGTCACTGTCAGAACTATTATATTTAGAAGTGGTCGAATTGTAGATACGAATCTGAAAGTGACCCTACATGAATGGAGCAGTGAAACCGCAGTGACACAAGGCTAGAAAAGGGGACGTGTTAGGAAGCAGCTTTGTCCGTCAAGAGCTGATAAGATAATAAGTATTTTTAAATATGCACAATTATAGTTACGAGCCGTGGCGAAACAGAAGGTTGAAATCCCGGCGGTCGTTTCCGATGAATATTCCAGAACTTAGGTAAAGGATTATTCATGAGGACATACTTTATGGCAAAAATATATTTCTAAGGTCGAGACTTCTCCTTCGCCATCGGTCGCATTAGCATCTATATGTAATATCCAGCGATATTTGAGTTATATTACACAGGTGTCTATCCCTTTGGGGATTACCTATTACGTTTTCTTATCTTAACCACAGAACGGATTATGATGAAATTTGGCATGGAGGTAGCATGAATCCGGGAAGGGTTTTTGTTTCTCAAAATTTCATTTCAATGTTTGTTTAAGAATAAGTCGTGGCAGCCGCAATCATCGCAAGATTGCGAGTTCTAACTCCGATATACAAATATCTCCGGTGATAAGAGTGTATGAATGTTTGCCAACACCTAGGCCTCACCCATCGGGGACCCTTGTAGCTCATAAGGGTATTTTGCCTCTTAGTATGTTGAAATTATAATTGTTAATAATTGATTCGGGATCGAGATAATGAAATAGATAAATTTAAAAACAAATACTTCAGTTACTTGTCGAATATAAACAGTGGTCCTGACAGGAATTAATGTTCATTGAGCAAGAAAATACGTCAAGCTAAAACATAATATCAAATTTTCCGCCTCGCGGAGAAATATCCATATATTGAAAACCGATGTTTGTATTTGATAAAGCAATAGGTCACAAGGGTCCCCGAAGGGGTAGGCAGAGGTGTATTTACTCAAGCACGACTATACTTACGCCTTCGAATGGCTTCTCAGACGTATGCAGGTTTCTTCTCGATGTTTTCCTTCACCGTACATCGGAACCCTTGTGGGAAGACATGAAGATATATTTATCTAACTCATTGGTACAGTCGGGGTTTGAAATTGCAATATTTGTGTTTCAGGTGACTACTTGAACCACTCGGTGACTCTTTTATCCTGTTCTTTGGTAATAATAAAATTTACATATCATTACATCGAGGCCCCCAATATTTACAGCTAATAATATGTAACTATTGTTAATACAATGTTCCATCGTCATTCATTAGTCATGAATAGTTTATAGTTTAAGAAAGACAAGCAATGGTTATAAGCAGCTCTTGCGTCTATCAAAGTTGAGTTAACCAATAAGAATACAAGCTAATGACCGTTTCTCAGGAATGACTGTAAAGCTCGTGTTGTGATAGAGCACTTTACCTATCACACATACATACCGCCGGACTTCGAACCTGACTACACATAAACCACTCGGCACAACTGTCTGTATGAAATGAAATAAATAATATTTTTTTAAGATTCCCTTCCCTTTTATTTCCCTTTTACATAGGGACAAAAAAAATATTATATTGTATAATAAGCTTTTTGAATTCATTTACGTTTGATAACAGTTTTAAACTCTAGAAATGGCTATTAAATTATTTACTAAGGTAGCTTATTGAAAAAACGAATACTTTGCCCCACAAATGGGCCAGATTAACTAACTAGTCAATCCAGATAGTTTGGATATTAAATCGAATCCTATCTGTCGGCATAGGTAAAAACCTATGCCCGCACTTCGGTGTCCATCTATCCAAAATGGTTTTACTTATGCATAAAAATTGGATAGCTCGCATTTATAGTTTCAGATAATGCCTTGACAAAGCAAATATATAAATAAAGCAAAGCAAATATATTTTAGATTTTTCTATTTACAGAGACAATTAACTCATTCATGAGTCTATTTTCTTGCGACAGAAACACACCCGTATTAAGCCTCCAGTGGCACTTCCTACGCAACCTGTAAACAATCATTTGTATAATAAATTTGCAGAAATGTGTATTTAATTCTTATTATTTATTGTTTCTCTAAAAGCGCTCGGGTCCCGCAAAAGGCTTAAATATTATTTATTATTCAGAAATCTATTATTACTTCATACTACCATGTAAAATGTTTTATGTATAAATAATATGTTATGTATGATGGGCGATCTTGTTATGTTCGATAAATTGTAGTGTCAGTTACGAAGTCGGAAGAATAGTATCTTTATAATAATATAATAATAATAATAATATATCCTCACGCCTTCCCACAAGGGTCCCCGAAGGGGTAGGCAGAGGTGTATGGGTAATACCCACACACCCACTTTCCGCCAGAGGTATATTAGGTGCCAACGTGACAGATGGCGAGTCCATCGCCGTTACTCAAGCACGACTATACATACGCCTTTGAATTTCTTCTCAGACGTATGCAGGTTTCCTCACGATGTTTTCCTTCACCGTAAAGCTCGTGGTGTGACTAATCACTGTACTTAAGTTCAGAAAAACTCATTGGTACAGTCGGGATTCGAACTTGCGACCTTTGCGTCGCAGGCAACTGCTCGAACCACTCGGCCACCACGGCTTTTATGGTAGGTATTAATAATATTAATAAATAATAATAATAGGCCTTTCTGCTACCAACACAGTGTACCCGCGGATTTACACTGTAATGGTAACGGTGAATCAATATTTATGTGACTAAGACCTTGCTAAAAATTTTCGGTGGTAGTTGAATTGAAAGGTCTCAGATATCCTGTATATAACTCGGCGAATGTAGCTCCCAGAACCTAATGATGACGCTCCTGGACGCTCCCAGCCCCACTGAGCTTTCTACGCTTCGAGGCGAGCTCAGCCACAAAACCTAGACCCACAAAATTTACTACTTCTATGACCGACCATGTGTTGGGGCGCTGACTACATCATATCCGTGGGCCCCCTTTCAGTCGAGGAGGACAACTCTTCGATAAATTTACAGGCACTGATTTTGGAAAACTGCGATTTGAAAGAGTATTGAACAGAAGATCCCGATATTTCAACGATTTTAACGATGTAATTTTTTTAAGTGATATAACATTTTCATAAAATCCTTTTACCACCGCACCTCTCGCCATCGACGGGGAATTCATCCCCATACCTTGGAACAACAAAAGTCTCGTACTGCGTGGTTTCAAAGTGTTTCCTTCCGCGAACGCTCCGGCTGTGGAATGAGCTCCTCGTTAAGGTTTCCCTGGAGAGTACAGCATGGAGTTCTTAAAGAAGGGTGTGAAAAGATTCCTGCAGGGTCGGCAGCGCGCGTGCAATACCCCTGGTGTTGCAAGCGTCCATAGGCGGCGGTAACCGCTTACCATTAGGCGGACTGCATGCTTGTTTGCCACCCGAGTGGTGTAAAAAAATCTCAAACTAGTTGGTAATTCAGCCAGTTTCTGGCCAGTTCTCTCTAGACTTACATATCTCTTTCGCTTCGTCCACATTCATCAGTGTCTTCATACATGCTCGTCGGTTTCGAGTACTCTTAACGTTCCCGTCCTTGAGCGTCCGATCGATTTGATCCAGGTAGTTGGAACGTAGCCTTCCTCTGCCTCTTCTTGGACACACTTTTGCTTTGTATATCTGTTTCGTCAATCTTTCTTCACTCATCCTTTCTATGTGTCCAAACCAACGTAACATGCCTTTCTTAGGTTTTAGAGTTTAGGCGCAGCCCCTTCTTTTCACATTCTTCTTTCATTATGGTAACTAGTTACTGCAGTTCGCCCTCTGATGACGCCAGTAAAACCGTGTCATCGGCGTATAGTAGGCAGTTGGCCACTAAGTTTCTCATTTTCACTCCACATCCGTTCGTTCTTAATGCTCTCAGACAGTTTAACTTACTAATTAATTACCAACGAATTTGTAACATCTCAAATGTTGTGGATTGAATTATAAGTGATTTAAACCCAAATAAACCCGATAAAAAATTCATAGGCGCTTGATATTTTGAAGCTTAATACATAAATATATTTATTTAATAGGTTGTAATCCACGTTCACGTACACGTAGTATAATGTAATTTTTACCTTTAAGTATTGTATGTATCACTTGAGTTGCAATTCGTTTAAAGGCACTAATAATTTATCATGTTTGTAATAGATTTATAATAAGATATTTCGTATACCTACATCCGTAAAAGTTCGGATTGCCGAATGGATAGACGGGGACGGACGTATAGACGGACGTACATCAGCTTTTCGCCTGAGGTATATTTAGGTGCAAACGTGACAGGTGAGTATGCTACCGGCTTTCGTTTAAATATCAGGTCAGAATAGTGCAGGCATCTTCACGATATTACCTGCATTATACAGATATTGGTGTGATAAACCACTGTATATACATTCAGAAAAACTAATTCGTGCAGACCACTGTCGTTCAGACCTGCAAACTTTACAACGCCGGCGACTATTTAAACCACTCGGCCACCGCAGAGTTACGGTCGTAAGAAATTGGAAATAAAACCTACCTAGATTTTTTATAAGCAAGGCTTTATCTACGGCTACTTAGACGTTTGTATAACCGTACCGTTTAAGTATACTCTAATAAGTAAAATGTTTGATGGGGTAAATTAAATATTATAAAAGTATAAATATAAATAGTGAATGTTCGATGTAATACATATTTACATGTTTTTTTTAAATGAAAATAGTGATGACTTACTCGTAATCTGGTATCAAAGAGCGTGGCCGCGGTGTTCAGGCATTCGTAAGTAAGGAGAGCACCGTGTTTGTTGTGTGGTGCGCGCGGCGGGGAGCGAGAGCGGTGTGCGTCAGGGCGCAGGGCAGGGATGCGATTTGATTGATAATACGTGCGAACGGCGCAACGGCGTGCACCCAACTGGCTATGCTGGCCGCCCGCGCCCGCCGGGTTGACGGCGCGCCGCCCGCCAGCCCGCGCAGCCCGCCCGCCCACGGATCGCTGCCTGCCGCCGTCACGACACTTACCCCGCTACATTTCTACCATCATAGTCATTACAATACCAAATAATTATTGCTCATTATACACGAAGCATTGCATTGCAAACACATAGTAAAGATATATGGAAAATACTTAACATATGCACACACATTTCATACGGTGTCTCGGTTTCACACCGCCACATCACTTTTGACCTGCCCAACATCGCTTCCGCTACGTGAGCTTACTGTAAATGAAAGTGTGAATGTAATACCTCAATTGGTTTACCAACCAAATAATTCGCAAGATTCAACTTAAGCTTGTAATATATACACACTGGCCAACTTCGCCTCACACTTCATGTGGGCACTTTATTTGGCTAGCTAATATAATAAAAACCTATGTCGTAAATAATTAAATACACATGTTTACAAGTATAAAAGACATACGCTAATAAGTATGTAAGAAATGGATGTAGCATAATAAAATATATAAAACGAATAAGCACTCCCAGATTGACTTAACAAATATACAACGTAGCGGTGGAGATTACAGCTGAAAACCAAATAAGAGAATAGATCATCGAAAAATCAAAGGAATATTTGGATTATTTGAAATCAAGAGGCACGTAAGAGGTTTATTGATATGGATAAACCTAAAGTCTGTAAGTCTATAATGAAATTGAGCTCTATTTTCCTACCTGATAAGACAATTTGCGGGACGGTAGTTATTTAATAAATTATAACTTATACCAAATAGTACTTTTGGGATGTAAATAAAAGACGCCCGTAAATGCTCTATGCGACTGCGTTCACCGGGTCTTTCACATCTTGGTGACATCCCATTTTTACCGTCATAATAAAAAAAAGCCAAATGTCTTTATGAATTTATGCCATGCTTTATTCTATGCATGCTTCGACGCGTAGGTAAGTTTCGCTGACTGTTACTGGCCGAAGGATAGCGAGGCACGTTCTTCAACTCAAAATTTCCAGATTTAAAAAGATTTAACCAATAATGGACCGGATTTAGGTAAGCAGTGCTATGCCCGTACGCGTCGGTAATGCTTACGTATTTCTACGTTGGAACGCATACTTGAAAGTTGTACGAAGTTTCAGTTTTATCAAAAACAAAAACTATATAAAAAAATATGGCTGAATTTGAAATTAAAATATACGGACAGACGGCTTTCAAATAAAATTTATTAGAATTTCGAATTGCACGCCAATCAACTGATCTTTAAATCTGAATAGGGTATAGAATCGCCAATTACATAGGTAAAGACCAATTATTTTACTGTCCGTTTCACAGGTATGATGAACAAGTTTTCTTCCTTTCATTGATAAGAAAATTTTATATATGTGAACAAGAAAAATAGTTTACTGCAGTATGATATTGTTTATTTGATTTTCAAGAAATTATTTTGTCGTAACATTTATGTTATTTATGTAAGTAAGTTACATTTTATTTATTATGCTATAGATGGAGCTTTATAAAGTTATATATATATATATAGATGTATATCGTTTTTTTCCTATATTTACGGATAACAATAAAGTATATATATCTTCACTATATACTTTATTGCTATCCGTGTAATAAATATATAACTTCACGCTTTTGCACAAGGGTCGCCGAAGGGAAAGGCAAGGTGTAACGTCCACTTCTTGGCAGAAATATATTTAGGTGCCAACATAAGAGATGGTTAATCGTCGTATCTTAAGCACAATTTTATTTAAGCATATGCGGTTTCCTCTCGTTGTCATTCTCCACTGTGAAGCCCGTATTGTGATTAATCACTGTAGGTACTAAAGCTCATAAAAACTCATTGGTACAGTAGGGATTCGAACTTGCCATCTTTGCGTTGCAGGCGACTTCTTGGACCACTCAGCCAACACGGCTTCTTCTTAGTAATTGGGGTTGTTCAATTAACTTACAACTAGCCCTTAAGTAGTAAAGTCTAAACTATCCATATAAACCTATCTCTCGAATCACTATTATATTATATCTATTGATGCAAACCAGATGAAAATCCATTCAGTAGTTTGAATTTATCGCGAATAAGACAGACAGACATCCAGTCGCGTAGTAAGTATGAGTGAGAAGAATAGGAGAGACGGTGCGCAGATGAGTGCTGAGCCTCATCAATGTGAACACCCTTAAACGTATAAAGTGGTATTTGTGCAATTTCCTGACTTCCATACGTATCAAGTCGCTGGGTGAAGCTAGTACATTTGAATATGATTAAAATGTCTATGACGTATGATAAAGGTCGAATGGTCATAGGTTCTACTTATGACATTTGACCACTATACAGCGGCTAAATAGAACTTATCAAGTGCCTGATACATTAAAGCGAGCATTAGCTCATATTAATCTCTACAGGCGCTGTAATATTTAAAAAATATAACTAGCGGCCTGATATGCAGCTTTGTGCTTTTTTTACCATTATACATCGAAATATATTGTCTGTAAGTCTGCCTTCCCCTTCGGGGACCTTTGTGGTAGGCACTAATATCAGTATTATTTATTAAACGCTTAAGAGGGTAAGCCATTAGATTTTTTGCCGGCGCTTCGTGTCTAAACATTATTTTTCGTTTTATTTTAATTTTTTATTTATTTATTCATCAACTTACGACTTACATAACAGGTAATGTAATTGATACAACTCCACCAGCATGTGCACAAAATGGCTGAGTTGGCATAAAAGGGGACATATTAGTCCCACTACAAAATAATTCCTTGCGGAGTGACGAAACTTGTTATCGTTGGAAGATATTAACATGCATTCAGAACTATAAAAGGAAATATTAAACCCTAGCAAGAGGTTGGATAACAAAACAATGTGCTTGTGTAGCGAATGTGACATTAAAGTGAATTCTAAAATAGGTCATATTCATTTGTCTATAACAATAGCTGGGAGTTGGTATGTAGTTTCTGACGTATTCGTATTATGGCGTAAATAGATGTTAATACGGCCCTATCCGTAGTACGGAATTAGTGCCGATATTGCTCACATCTGAAGGCCTTTGAGACCTGACACGTAACCCCTGAGTGGTGCTTTACGCGCAGCAACTTGAAGAGAGATCGGTTCAAAGGGGTTTCTCGTGGGATGACAATTTGGCTACCTAGTATTTTTTATTTAAAAATTACTAGATCACGCCTTATAAATAGATTTTGCTACGAATTATTTCTCAGGCGTCTGAATACGGAGCGTACGTCCTTTATTCAGGTATCTATCGCTCTTGTTGTGTTGCAAAACTGATCTAATATCTAGTACTGAAGGTGTTTTTTAGAATGATCAACCTGTTTCGTCACTGACCTAGGGGGACGGACGAGCTATGTCAAATTTCTGAGATGGCCGTCTTTTGTGCATATAGGAAGGCACCGGGTTCTCTTATGGACCACCAGCGCCCTATAATTGGCCTAAGCACGTGTAAAATATTAGCTCCAGCCATCTACTGAGTCCAAGTGTATTTCCGAACGATCCAGGCACCCACTCAAATATACACACAAAATTTCATCCAAATCGGTCCGGTCCAACCATTCAGGAGGAGGTGGTTGACAAAAAAACATACAGATGTATTATAACATTATATATATGAATTAATTTCTATGATATATTGGACATACATATTATATTGACAATACAAAAACCTTTCGTTTTGTTTACATGTATCGTCTATACAGTAAATACTGAAATAATAGTGGTCAATTCGGTTTCTGAATATATTATCATAACTTTAATATTCTTAATATAATATTTGACATTCTTAATAAGGCGTAGGATTTCATTTTTTGTTTGCGTTTATCTTTCTTAAGGCAATTGAATAAGTTTGCTATATATTCCATAACTATGTATTTAATCGTGTACGTTTTATATGATTTACTTATTCAGTTTAGGCATTGATGGGCAGTCATTAAAGTTGTATCTGCACAATATTTCCGAAAGGAGCCGTCTTATGCCCTTTGTGGAGTACTGGTGAAGTTTATGGGCTCGAGCACCTGGTACCAGCAGGAGATTTTGACCCAGTTGAGAGGCGTGCTGCAAGGATCATCGACAAGCCCAAGCTCACAAGTAGCTGGGAGCCTCTAAGCCAGCTGAGAAGTTGCGGATGCTATGACGAATCGTTGGATATGATGCACGACCACTTTCCATAACGGCACCGTTCGCCTCTTATAACTCACCGCTGAGGTTTTTCCCAATTAATACAGCATGGCGTTATCGGAATTTTTGTAAGGTCGGCAACGCGCGAATGTTTGCCACCTTTCTGATAAAAAAACAGCTACCTTTGAAATTCGTCTTTCCTAAGTAGTGTTATGCAGCTAAATATTTCTTCATACAATTTAACATTAACATATTTATTTGTTCACCTTTGTATTATTGAAGGTCTTTCATAAAATAAAGGCTCCATTTTATCGCAGGAAAACTGCGATCGTGTTCCAGATTTAAATTTTTGAACCGAAGCGAGGCCGGGCAGAAAATCTAGTAACAGATAAGTTGGAAAGTTAACGTCTTTGCCTTAAATACATTGACGAAGTCAGACTTCGTAAATATTTTCAGGGAATGGGAGAAAACTAATCTATGGTAGTTTTGTGAGTCATGGATGAGTCAAGTAAAGTTAGCGAGGAGAACATCAATTAAATCCCACGCAAGGTTCGCTAAATGTACTATTGAGTCATGATATTTTTCATTTGGATACTTTGCAATCTCTATTCAGTATCCGATCTGCTTACATAACATTGTTAACAGAATTCAAAGCCCATAATAGCCCTCTGTTGAGTTCGATCCTATCATTTGCCGACTTGGAGAGGTTCCTTTTAGTAATCGGTTTTCTTAAAATCTATTAAGGGAGTTCATTCATACTGCAAGCTTAGGTTCGCCAATTTACTCCGTTTATTTGGCTTTTAAGATTTATTCTAAAAAAAAAAAAAAAGAGGATGGCCTGTTTTTATACCCAATAAGACCATTTAAAAACCTGATAATCGGAAGGACTAGCTACGCAGATTTAATATTTTGACAGTTTTGGTTTACGGCACGTTCTTAGTTGTGCATTGGTCCAATATAACTCGCAACCATCGTTAGCTGGATAGTTTACCTGCTCATAGTCACTACATAATTATCTGATCTAGGCAATTAAACTATCAGAACTCAGAGAGCATGTAAGGTCATCTCCCCCGATTTCCATTTCACCACGTTCAAGGTCTCCTTCTCCTTTGAAATTATATCCGATGCTTCCCACAAGGCTTCCCCGAAAGACAGAGATGTGTATTTCTGTGTTAATAGTACCCAAATATCCACTTTTAGCCGGATATATATTTTAGGGGCCATTTATGTTACATGTATGTATTTTTCCCAGTTCTGATAGCTAAATAAATCATGTTTGGCATAAAATTTCCTGAAATACCAGAAATATTATATTCACGAAGATTTGAATGTGAATAATCTGGATGTAAAATTAATTGATCCTCAACTAGGCAAAGCCTGCTCTCTAGGTATATGTGATGTGACTGATAAATGTACTTACCTTCCTATATAGAATCTGTGTAAATGTAAAGATACTTATTACACCCTGACACCCAAACAAATGCGTGTGCTACTATCACCGCAATAGACGGCCTCAGGAGAGTACAGCTTTCGCATGAACATAAGGCTCCTAGCCGTTTGGTACATATATATTGATACTTAGTAAGCGTCAGAAAGGCATATATTATTTTCTTTTATTTATTTGGTATTAGAACAATTGTTTTAAGCTTCGAGGGCACTGTTTGACGTCAGATATGTGATTTAGTTCGCATATGAGGCGGTGACTTAAGCCTGATGGAACAACAACATTGTATTTTACCAACTAGGCAATGGTCTTGTCTACGAAACTACAGGTCGTGCATTTGTTTCTCACTGAGGTCAGATATAAATTCGTGTATAAAATAGTACTAGGTATCACTTATTAATCGGTAGACGTTTTAGCTGGAAAAAACATATGTGTTAATTCAGCTAATAATTATTCTATTTTTGTACCAAATTTCAGTTTTCCTATTCTATACCATTCTGTACTAGCTGGGCCAGCGACCTCCTCCGCGTGGAATTTAACAACACAGAAAACTGTTCAGTTTCTAAAATAAAATTATCCTAAGTTACTCCTTTTACATCAGGGAAAGCCCCGTCAAAATTGGTCCAGCCATTTTAAAGAATAGCCGGAACAAACAGACAGACAGACAAAAAATTTAATAAATGTGTTTTGGTATACATCCATATGCATTTAGTAAAAAGCTGTTATTTTAATATTATAAACAGACACTCTAATTTTATTTATTTGTATAGATGTATGATATTAGTAGGGTTTTTTGGTACATAGGCATCGATTTCATGCTATATTATTTCGGGACTAAAATTTGCTGAGAATTTTATTGAGCTATCACAATTTTATTCTTAGTATTCATGGATTCCGATTGACTTGACTCGTTTAGAAATTGAGCAAGGTCGTTTGTCATTTACAAACTAAGAATTTTAGTAATCCTAAACGAAATTTTGCAATTACACTCAGACCAATCATTTTATGAGATCTAATCTTAATGTAACAACGTTTAGTTCCTGCAACCAGTCATCAATTGTTTTGATTTACAACTAAATCTAGTATTTTTGAATAATAAAAATTATTGATTGATACATTACAAATGCATACTGTTTTAACCAAATTCTTCATATACCTACACTAAAAATAAAGTACGTTATTGCCGGCCGTAATTTAATTGTATTGAGTACTAGCTGTGCCCGCGACGTCGTCCGCGTGAAATTTAACAAATAAAAATATTGTTCAGTTTCCAAAATAAAAGTAGTCTAAGTTATTCCTTTTAACATCAGCTATCTGCCAGTGAAAGTCCCGTCAAAATCAGTCCGTTTCAGAGATTACCCGGAACAAACAGACAGACAAAAATAAAAAATAAAATTATATTTTGGTACCGTGTATACATCCATATGCATTTAGTAAAACGCTGTTTTTTTAATAAACTACAAATAAAAACTGTATAAAGTCAAAATTGGTGTTTGAAAGCCCATTTATATTTTATTTGGGTAATGTAAATAACCTTGTGTCCATTAGTGTCAGTTTTCAATTTTGTGAAATGTCAACGAAATTTTATTTCTCTTAATTCAATCCAATTATTCGGTTGTTGATAACTGTTTCATAAATATAGCGGAATAATTGTATTAATAGCTCATTAATGTTTTGTATGCATGAATAGTATACTGATTCCGCGGACAAAAAGCATTAGGTACTTCATGCAAGCGAAGCCGGGAGCAGCAGCTAGTAGGTATTATCATACTTACATACATACATATCATCACGCCAAGTCCCTAACGGGGTAGGCAGAGAGTATAGAGCGCCAGTTCTCTCTAGACTTACATACCTCTTTCGCTTCGTCCACATTCATCAGTCTCTTCATACATGCTCGTCGGTTTCGAGTACTCTTAACGTTCCCGTCCTTGAGAGTCCGATCTATTTGATCCAGATAGTTGGAACGTGGCCTTCCTCTGCCTCTTCTTGCACACACTTTTGCTTTGTATATCTGTTTCGTCAATCTTTCTTCACTCATCCTTTCTATGTGTCCAAACCAACGTAACATGCCTTTCTTCATCTTTACAATCACGCCCTCATTCACGCCAGTTGATTTGCGAATCTCTTCATTGCGGATTCGATCTAATATCGTTACGCCGCACATTTTTCGAAGAGATCGCATCTCGACTGCATTCAAGCTATTTTCATACTTCCTCTGACATACCCAGGATTCGCTGCCATACAATAAGGTAGGTACCAATATCGCGTTGTGGACAGCAACTCGAGCATTCTTGCTCAGACTTTTACTGCCCATCAACGCCGACATGGCTCCATTCACCTTATTTCCGGCAGTTATCCTTCTTTCAATATCTTTTTCATACTTTCCATCTCGTGTGAACATGCTTCCAAGATATACAAATTCATTCACTTGCTCTAGAATTTGCCCATTTACCGATATTGCACACTCGGTCACTTGTTCATCTCTTTCGAATACCAGAACCTTAGTCTTGCCAGCGTTTAGGCGCAGCCCCTTCTTTTCACATTCTTCTTTCATTATGGTAACTAGTGACTGCAGTTCGCCCTTTGATGACGCCAGTAAAACCGCGTCATCGGCGTATAGTAGGCAGTTGACCACTAAGTTTCCCATTTTCACTCCACATCCGTTCGTTCTTAGTGCTCTCAGACAGTTATCTAGATATATAATGAACAGCCAGGCAGACATGATACACCCTTGTTTGACCCCCGACTTCACATCAAACCAGGGTGACATCTCACCGTTAACCCTAACGCACGCCTCGCTATCACTATAGAGTGATTTCACGGCATGCAGTAGGGAACTGCTCACTCCATATCCAGGCAACACGTCCCAGAGTTCCTTTCGTACGACTCTATCAAATGCCTTCTCTAAGTCGACGAAAGCGCAGAAAACCCTTTGGTTAATATCCAAAAACTTTTCCGCGATTCCGCGAAGCGAGAAGGTTTGATCCATACATCCTCTTCCTGGTCTAAATCCACCTTGGGATTCCCAGAGAAACCTTTCGGATCGCTCTTGCATTCTTATCGTCAGGATCTTCGTGTACACTTTACTAGCTAAGCTGACCAAGCTGATGGCTCTGTAGTTGGAGCAGTCCAATCGTGATCCCTTTCCTTTATAGAAAGGCACGATGACTGCTCGCCTCCAGTCGTCCGGAACATCACCCTTTTCCCAGCAAAGATTGCATAGCAAATAGATGACGTCCCAGACCGCTGGTCCACCGTACTTGATCATCTCAGCCGTAATCCCATCTATTCCCGCAGCTTTTCCACATTTCAGACTTCTTATCGCACTTACAATCTCTCCCATACTTATTTTATCCGCTATAGGATCCTCGACAGATTCTGTTGGAGACAGCTCTATGAGTAGATCAGCGGCATCATCATCATACATATCTTTGTAGAATTCACTCCATCGCCTGAGGACGTCAGTTTTGTCAGTAAGTATGTCATTGTCCTTCGAAATAATCACATTCATCCTACTACTGGCTGTAACACAATTTCTGGACTTCTTAACTTCTCTCCAAAAAAGTTTTGCATTGTCCTTGAAATTATGCGACAGTTTTTCGTCTACAGTCATTTGGAACCTCTCACGCTTCTGAGCTATTATCTCTTTCGTACGATTTTTTTGATTATCGTACGACTTATGATTTCATAAATAAGAATTTCCCAAAGCAAAACACTGATGTGTGAAAATTTAAAAACATACTAAGTAGTATACTGATGTCAAGTTATGAATAATGAAATGAGTCATATTATCATTGATAAATATTAATAAGCATCGTTTTAATGTCAAGAATTTAATACGTTTCTGTTAAACACCGTTAATTACCGTTCAGGTATTGGGGGCAAATTAATATTTTGTCCAGGAACGAATAGCGATGAACCTACAAAAGCAGCATTTCAACATGAATAATTTTCCATGAGTGTAAACAATCCTCTCCAGTGAACTTCGCTGAAGGTCGTTTCAATTTATACCAGGGATTCCTAAAATGGTCGACAAAACGACAACTGATTTTGGGGATCGACGAGGTCTAAAAATCGACCCCAATTATTGTATGTATTTATTTTGAAAGTTTCAGGATAGAGTATAAATTGTGTAACGTGTACCAATTTGTTATAAAAATTATTACTATTTTAGCAGGTAGGAAGTATCATTGTATTTATAAAGCTCAACAAGTCGATAAGCGTGCACGAATTCGTACAAGATGAAAAACTCGGCGAGTCAATAAGCGTGCACATGTTTGTATAAGATGAAAAACTCGGCGAGTCAATAAGCGTGCACAAGTTTGTACAAGATGAAAGAGTCGGCGAGTCAATAAGCTTGCACAGGTTCGTACAAGTTGAAAGAGTCAGCGAGTCAATAAGAGTGCACAAGTTCGTACAAGATGGAAAACTCGGCGAGTCAATAAGCGTGCACAAGTTCGTACAAGATGAAAAACACGGCGAGGCAACAAGCGTGCACAAGTTCGTACAAGATGAAATCACAAATCAAACCAAGAGTATTTCAGGCGGCTCATTTTGTTATAAAATAACTAACAGGAATAACATTTCTCACGTAATAAGTAGGTATAAAATCATTCTTAATTTCCAACCGATCCAGCGAGGCGGCAAAACAATTTAGGGTAAATTAATTTAGGCCACGGTGATAAATTTATTCAAAAGATCCAGGGAGATTTTTTCGTAACTGATAACAAGACTTATTTAAAAATGAATTTTATACGCTACCTTTAAATAACAAATAAATATCCTCACGCCTACCCACAAGGTAGGTAAGATATTTATTTGTGATGCTTGAGGCTAGATATTTATTATAGGAGGAATATAGGTAATACCCACTTTCCGCCAGAGATATATTCTAGGTGCCAATGTGACAGATGGCGAGTCCATCGCCGATACTCAAGCACGACTATACGTCGACTATACGACTATACATACGTCTTGTAATTGCTTCTCAGACGTATGCAGGTTTCCTCTCGATGTTTTCCTTCACCGTAAAACTCGTGGTGTGACTAATCACTGTACTTAAGTTCAGAAAAACTCATTGGTAACGTTCGGATTCGGGATTCAAACTTGCGAACTTTGCGTCGCAGGCAACTACTCGAACCACTCGCCCACCACGGCTTTTTAAATAGTATTATTATAAAAATATAATTTAAGTTGTCACGTAGGCACCTTAAATAAATCTCTGGTTGTAAGTGAGTCCTACCTATACACCTTTGCCTACCCCTCCGGGGACCCTTGTGGGAAGGCGTGAGGATATAATTTAAGCTGGCTTAAGTAGTCAATGCCAAGATTGCAGGTCCGCCCCCTTGGTGGGTAACAAAGAGTTTAATTTTCAAAAAATACTATTATCTTTACTCTTACAGAAAGCTTCATAAAGCGACATCATATAACACCTATGAAATAAATTCAAAAGGTCGAGACAATGACTGACCCGCCATCGGTCACGTTAGCACTTACTTACCTTCAAGGATACCCTTGAGGAAAAACATGAAGATATAATGAAGGTATAAGAAGAAATCCGCAGTAGGAAGTTCTCATTAAATTCGATGTCTCTTGGGAATATGCTAGGAACAAATTAACCGTCCTAGTAATCTCAAAGCACTAGAAATATAATAGGCCGATGAGATTTGTATCGTCTAGGGGCATGTTTGCTTCTGCATAATACTAAACTATACCTACTGTGTTATTGTTTGAATATTTCAATATATTTTTTTACTAGCTGTGCCCGCGACTTCATCCGCGTGGAAAAGTGACTTTGGGCAGCATTTTTTGAATAAACATTTTGATTTACTTTGTACATGTTACGAAAAGCTTACCACATTATATTATTGAAAAACCACATCTAAATCGGATAAGCCGTTTCTGAGATTGTGCGTTTGCACAGACAAACAGATAAACAGACAAAAATTCTAACAATCAGTGTTTTGGATGCTATTTGCGTTGAAAAAGGTCCCTATCACATTTTTTCTCATATATCTTCCATGTACAGACAGCGATCCGTTACATTTTTATTATATGTATAGATATAGATAAAATTTGGAAGTTTACTGCAACACGAATACTGCAAGTTTTAATCCCAACTGTAATGTTGACTGTTTCTGAACTTCTTCTGTAAAGTACATTCGTTTATTCAGTACACAAGTGACGGGCGATACAGCGAAGGAAACCATCGAGAGGAAACTTACATTCCCTTGAGAAGAAATTCACATTATTATAGTAGTGCTTAACAAACGGCGATGGACCTGTCATTTTGGCAGCTAAAATACATATATATCTCCGGCGAAACACTGATGTTTCGGTCCTGCGCACCCCATCCCTGGGGGGGGACCCTTTTAAGTAGACGTGATGAGGTATGAATCTTTGTTATTCGATTGTCGATCCATAACATCTGGGCGGAATTTGATAAAATTTGGCACAGAGATAGATTATATATTAGCTGCATTAGCACATAGGATGTTTTATACCAGAAGAAACATGTAAATAATGAAATAACTCTGAGATAAAGTTACACTTATAAACGAGATAACGACACGGTCCTATGTTCGTAAGAATACATATATATTTGTATATTTTTTTTATCACAAATGTGACAAATAATCTTGCCCGCTTTTTGATATAAACCAGGCTATGCCGTCGGTAATCCGCCACCTATCAATGTTTGCAACACCAGGGGTGTGATTCACACGTTGCAGCCTTGCAATCGCGTTGCCGGCTATTATCGCCGACCTTTATTCAGTGTTTCTCAAATTTTGTTTTGATTATTCACAAGGTTCCCCTAAGGGGTAAGCCGAGGTGTGCAGTATTACCACACATCCAATTTTCGCCGGAGATAGGTATATATTTTAGGTGACACATGGCGCATCGCATTTTCTCAAGGTTTTTTGAATTTCTTCTCAAACGTATGGTTCCAAGGAACCAGCACTCAATTTCCCCATCACTGTAGTTAAGTTAAAAAAAACCCTCGGTACTGTGGGATCAAACTTGCAATCTTTGTGCTGCAGGCGGTTACTCTAACCACTGAGCCATCTCGGCTTTTATACTCGCAAATCGGTCAATGGCCTTCTGGTAACCACAGCAGTGGACGTTGTTTGCACCAGATAGCCCCCTCCAGCGGACCTGCGGGGCACACCTTTCTCTTGTTGCGGACAGTGACACAGTGACCGTGGTAGCGGAGGGCTCAGGCCATGCACCACTACAGAGTGCTGTCGGTAGTGGTCGCTATCGTAGCGCGCGTGTTGGCAGCGGGCGAGCCGGGCTTGCGCCGCGCCGCGCCCACTCCAGATCTGACCTTCGCCGAGACAGTCTATGCCAAACTGTCTGGTGCATGTGAGTCAAAGTCCTTCACTAGTTCATTTGAATACGGTGTCTATGTATTTTTTAATTGGTCTCAGTCTAAAAATGCGCTAAGGTATCAATCGGAAGCTAGTTTTGAGAATCAATTGGTGCTATCACAAATAAGTAAAAATGAGTTCGTCGACTAATTGACGTATCCACGTTTGTATGTTTGAACACGGAAATCTTAAACAGTGATATAATAACTAACTAAATAAAAAACAGGCAGGCAGAGGTGTGTAGGTAGGTTTGTACAGTCGAGATTCGTACTTGGTATCTTTGTATTACAGGCAACTACTCCAACCACTCGGCCACCATGGCTATAAAGCAAAAGATAATAAATATACCTAAAAATTTTATATTTAAGGAGAAAAAGTAAATCTGCTTTGAAGGTCGCCTGGGTACGCGATGACGAATGAAGTATTTTTTTATTCATATTACAAAATATTAACATTTAAAATGTTGTATCAAGATTTTTTCTACGAACTATAATATATTAAAAATATTTACAAGTCGCCTTCCCGCAAGGATCTCCGAAGGGGTAGGCAGAGGTACATAGGTAGTAACCACACACCCACTTTCCGCCAGAGATAAATTTTAGGTGACAACGTGACAGATGGCGAGTCCATCGCCGTTACTCAAGTACTAAACATACGTCTTTTGAATTTCTTCTCAAACGTATGCAGTTTCCCTCTCGATGTTTTTCCTTCATCGTAAAGCTCATTTTGCAACTAATGATTGTACTTAAGTTCAGAAACTCATTGGTACCGTCGGGATTCGAAAGGCAACTACACGAACCATTAGGCTACCACGGATGTTTTATTAAAAAAAAAACATTTGCTATTTAACAGCTAGTATCATATATTCGATTCATTTAAACATTAATGAGTAACTATTAACTAGGCTTATTAAGTACGTAGCTCAAGAATACTGCAACTGTTTCAATTGTTAAAAAGTACTTTTGCGATTTGCAGGTTTTACATGTTTTTTTTACTAACCCTTTTTTAATTTACAGGTAGAGCAATCATGGATTTGAGATATAGTTTAATGTCAAATAATAGTGAGTCAATGAAAACAATGAAGTTAATCCAATTAAAGGGTAACATGATCCAAACATTTCCAATAGATAAAGCTTTTGTAGCGTTGATCCAGCCCATGGCGTTCGATATAACAAAACAAACTAAAATCATAATTCACGGGTATAAAGACAGTTCACAATCCGCAATACCACTTGTGCTGGCTCAGGCTTACAACGAGAAGAATATGTTCAATGTATTTTTAGTGGACGCAGAAGAAATGATTGGCCAAGAATACATGCTATCTGTACATAATGCTCGCTTGATAGGAAAGAGATTGGCCAACCTGCTGGCAAACTTGGAAAACTATGGAGCCAATGCTGAAGATTTTCATTTGATCGGAATAAGCCTGGGTGCTCACGTCGCTGGCTGGGCAGGGAAATACTTCCAGCAATACAAAGGACACAAGTTGGGGCGGATAACGGGCTTAGACCCAGCGGGGCCTTGCTTCTCATATGCATACAGCGACCAAAGGCTTGATAAAACCGACGCTCAATATGTAGATGTGATACACTCCAATCGATTGGTTCAAGGGGTTATTGAACCATTGGGACACGCTGATTTTTATATCAACGGCGGTGGACCCAATCAACCGGGTTGCTTTATGCCGTCGTGCAGCCATTTGCGAGCAGCACAGGTATACGCTGAGAGCATAACATCTCAAAAGTCACTGGTAGGCATACGATGCCAGAGTTTAAAACATTTTGAAGCTAATGCGTGTGAAAAAGATAACTACGCCGTATTAGGATATGGGTCATCGACCGCAACACGAGGCTTGTACTATTTGAGGACTAATGCTGCCTCTCCGTTCGGTCTTGGCATGGAAGGTACCAAAGGCGTAGATCAGAAGGCGGATAATTGGCTTAAAGCTCTTAATATTACGTAACTGTGATTTATTATAAGGTTTATAGATTTAATTACATGTTGCCATACTGTTTATATGTTGAGTTGTTGTTTAATTTACCTGCAATTAAATTATCTTGTTCATCAATTTGATAAATTAAGATGGTCCGGATTGAATTTTCCAAACACTGGTCACCTTGGGAACTGTAAATATATTTTTTATTGAAAGTGAGTATCGAATTATTTGCTCGCGTATCTCTTTGGGGACGTATTAAATAAGGCGGTAAGATGAATTTCACTTAAATACATTTTGTACCAAACTTATTTCGTATTTTTAACCGAAACAAAGGAAGATCTCACGCTTGCGTCACAAATTCGCTCAGTTTTGTTACGAGATCGGCCCAACACCGAAACGAATGTAATGTGTCACAGACATCGCGGAAGAACGCAATCTGGCTGTTGACCAGCCCGTGGCAGCGCCCTGTGGCTTGAAGCGGTAATAATAAATTAGATACTGCAATAGGTATGAAAGACCTACGTCATACAATAAAGAGACGTGCCTGTATATTGTTTGAATTCAAGAACTGTTTCAGAATAACGCAATGGGACCCATTTATACAATTTTTTGTACATGCAAGACATGAAAAGTAAGTTACGAATGGTGAATTTTTATTACATGGTAGAGAGATTAGCATAGTTTTTGTTGCATCACAGAACACAATACAGAAAGATAACAACGAATAAAATTAATTTAATTTTTTCGAGTATCTACATTTTCGTGTTAAATATTTTAATGAAAATATAGATGGTCATTATCTATCAACAAAAAAATCCTTACTCGTTATTGTCAACCAACCGAGCACTTTTCTTTTGTACCTGCGTAAAATGTATAGTTTAAATTAGGTGCGTTGATATATTGTACACTGCTGTCATTCCATAATCCCTATCCACGCGAACCTTGCCGCAGGCACACCTATATTAATAAACGATGGTGTTTGTGGCGTATTGCGATTCCTACGTGGAAACTAGTATACATTATGTAGGTGTCTTGTAAAGGGCATGCCACTGGGTATATGTGACTCAAATGTTGTTTAAATACATACCTCTGCCTACCCCATGAGGCACTCGGTGTCATAGTTTGTAGGTATCTATGAGTAAAAGGTTTAATTCACCACGCAAAAGAGTCCCCAGCCGAGGTATCATAACACCTTTAATAACTTATATTCAGATAAATACGATAGTTACCACTAATACGCCCTCCGCAATGAGAATGAGCTAATGTGGTATTTACCACATCGCAAACAATTACTTGCTACTTCTCGTAATGTTGCTGATAACAATCTCAATATCATCCCAAGTATGTAACTTGTTATAGCGATGAATTCACAAAGATTGAATCGCCCTCTATTTAAATGTAAAACTGGATCAAGCTACAGTTTGAAGTTGAAGTTGGTGGTGTGGAAATAGTTATTACAACTAGTTATCGTCGCTTGTGCGTGAAATGCGTCGATATTATACAAGTTTATATTTATAATGCAATTAGCCCACTCATTAAGTACATTTTTATTCTAGCGACCCGCCCCGCATTGAATGAGTAGTAGTACAAATTATGCCTTCCTGTACAGAACTATCCCACCCGGTTACATTGATACATTGGTTTAGGAGGCAAAGAGGACTACTGTTGGGTAGAAGATCCTGTCGTAAGTATAGATTCCACCCTTAGCCCCTTAGCCACCCGTAAAGCTTTTGGGTTATGGTATGAGTGTTCAGTTTAAGTATTGCCACACTTACTACCAGTGTGGCAAATAAAACAAGTTTACACATTTTATTACTTACTAGCTGTGCCGCGACTTCGTCGGCGTGGACGGCTTTTTTATCTTTCGTAAAATTTTCTAACTATCCTGTGTTACTTCTAATACCTCCAAGAATATGTGTACAAAGTTTTATGATGATCGGTTAAGTAGTTTTTACGTGAAAGAGTAACAAACAAACTTACATTCACATTTATAATATTATAGTTAGGATTAGCGAAATAAATGCGTACATTATCTCTGCTTTGAAGGTTTCTTTCACGGATGATGGTTTCTTGGAAGTTATTATATTATTTAATATTATTAAGTAACGTTTTGAAACAGGAAAAATAATTATAATTGGCTTGTCTGTGAAGAGAAACGCAAAATGGTAAAATAATGTCGAAACTGCGACCCGCTTTGCATTCATTTTGCCGAGTTCATGGTTCATTAGATAAGTAGGTATAAACAAACAACAAGAGAAAATATAAATGAACAGATAAAATATATGTACAGCTTTAATGATAAAAGGATAATGACGAAACGATAAAACCACACGTAGTGGCTAGTAGAAAGAGAGGGCCTCAATTGAATCAACAGAGGCTAGTATAGCTAACCTCTTCTCACAAGAAGCGCAACGCTCAAATGATAACTAGGTTATTCCAAGCATACATAGGTTTGGGTAACTAACCAACAGGTGGGTTGTAGGTTAATTAATTAGCTTCGCTACAATATTTAATTAGTAGATACAATGGTCATACATGCGATAGAGGTATGTAATATATTAAATACGTATTCCTCTTTCGCATTCATTAAGAATGTTGGTAATAGCTCTGCAAGCTAATTTGAAAGATCCTGAAATCCGATCCTAGACGATATTTTGTTTCATTTAAGTATTTATTTATTTATTTGGATCACCAACGGGTAAGAACACCTTAATAATTATATATATTAATATATAAACCGAATATAATAATAACCATATTAACAGAATATGCCATAATAAAACATACATAAGTGTCCACCCAATTACAGATATTTTTTTTGTTTATACAACAAGAGTGGCAAACAAGCATACGGCCCACCTGATGGGAAACGGTTACCGTAGCCTATTTACGCTCACGATACCGAAGTATCACTTGCGCGTTGCTACTCTGTGTTCGGAGAGTTATAGTGTGTTGGCAGCATAATGGGTTTAATCCCTCTGCTTCCAACATAATGTAACAATCGTCCCCCCTCCCGAAGGAGCTCATTACTGGAAACCTTATTCACCGCTTAGGAACACAACACAAAAAAAAATGTTATTTGGCTACGGACTTCTATAAGGTGGGAGGTCTATATCTTGGGACAATTCCACACAAATTGACCTAGTCCCAAATTAAGCAAAGCTTGTATTATGGTAACTAGACAACGATGTATTGACCTATATAGATAGATATATACATAGGACATCCAAGACTTAGGTATAAATACTCGTGTTCATCACACAAATACTCGCCCTCAGCGGGATTCGAACCCGCGACCTCAAGTTTCGCAGTCAGGAGCTCTAACCACAAGACCAGACGGCCGGTACATACATGTGTAGTAAATATTTAATAATAATAATAATATATCCTCACGCCTTCCCACAAGGGTCCCCGAAGGGGTAGGCAGAGGTGTATAGGTAATACCCACACACCCACTTTTCGCCAGAGGTATATTAAGTGCCAACGTGACAGATGGCGATATAACAATAAAAAGTATTTTCTATGATTTGAGTTATTAATCCTCATGGAATGAGATGAACTCTTTAAACTAGTATGGCATTCGATCTTCTGTATCACTAGGTACTATTCAACTTTCCTTCTAAGTAAATTGTATTGGACGTAGTGAAACTTATTTCCTAGTAATTTTTTTAGTTTCACCCAAAAGATTTTCGATATTCAAGCATTTAAGCTTACAATATACTGGAAAATGTAATGTAAGCATTTTTTTTTTTTTGTATTGTCTCTCGTAGCGTGAGTTCCGGGAACTTAACCGGTCAATGGCGAGACCTAGGCCTCCAGCCAGGCACTTTAGTACTAAGCAACACAGCTAAGGGCACCCCCTGTGGGGTACGAACCTCGGCTTAGGGCGTTGCTGGATCGCGAGCAAGGGAGCTGGGCTGGACTGTTAATTTTCTTTATATATTATTTGGGGGCGGGACTTGCGCGTCTGGCTCGGCGCGGGCCGGCGTTTGCGGAGGAGGTCGGGGGGGAACATTACGGCTTATTCGCGTCGAGCCTCGCCGGCGAGGACGGAACAGTGGTCGGTTGTGTGTAGTGTTGGTGTGTTTTCGTCGGGCGTCCTGGAGGACCGTTATGTCGTCATCCGGTTCAATGACGGCATGTCTTGGACGCCTTATCTTGGAGATAAGGGAGGGAGTGTATCGGGCGGCCGATACGACGAGGGGGCTGAGGTGATTTTCAGCAGAATCGAAATGACGTTTTTTCAAAAACTGTTTTATAGTGGGGACTTTGAGGTCAACGTGGAGTTGACTATTACGCATGTACCACGGGGCACCTGTGGCTCTCCGGAGAAACCGGCTTTGGAGCACTTGCAGGGGGTTAAGCGTTGACTTGCTAGTGTGTGCGAACACTACACCCGCATATGTCATGATTGGTCGAATGCACGTCGCGTAAATCCTCACCTTGGATTTCAATGAGAGTTTACTTCGCGCATTCAACATGCTGTGAAGTCTACCGAGCGCGAAGGCGGCTCGCGCGCGTACCGCCTTTACGTGGTGACGGAAAGAAAGGCGTTGATCGAGGATCACACCCAGGTATTTGGCTTTTTCTTCCCTAAAACCCTTCTGGGTTTGCCGAAGAGGGTGATGGGGGCTACCTGTGGGCGTTCGAGGCCTTTCCAGAATAGAATGGCTGCACTTTTGGTCGGGTTCACTTCAATTCTCCATTTCCGGAACCACCGCACCGAAAACCGAACTGTTGGTCAGGTATGACTTTCTTAGAGTCTGCAAAACTCTTTAATCTATTGTAGATAAGTCTCTCGTAAATCTTGCCAAGGACGTTGAGGAGACTGATGGGGTGATAACTGGAGGCTTCGGTCTTGGGTTTCCCTGGCTTGGGAATACCTATGACCGTTGCACTTTTCCAGGATTGGGGGAAAAAGTTATTGCTCAGTGCGGCATTGAAGATGGCAGTGAGCAAAACTATGAGATAAGGAGAGAAGAGTTTGATAACTCTGTTAGTGATCCCGTCGGGACCTGGGGCTTTCCTGGGGTGTAGATCCTTGATCACTTTCCGGACTTCGTCGACCGTGCTTGGGGCGATGGGGTGGTCTGGGTTTTCAGAGGGTTGGAGAGATAGTTTGCTTTCGACCTCGGCTTCCACCTTATCGAGATGGCGCGGGTCTACCGGCAAGGTGCTGGGCGTACATTGAGCATGTAAGCATATTAAACTAATTTGATATATAAATATGGTTAAATTAAGAAAACCACTCCTTTATTGAAGTCGGCTAAAAACAAGCAGCGACTGGTGAGGCGCAATATGTTAAACCATTTGAATAAAAACGCTTTCTACTACGTGCTGTGGCTGTGGCAATTACTTTTACTGTGTTAAGATTCTAACTAAGTGTGTTTGGTAGCGAACCTTATATGGGTAGCGAACGACACGCATGGTACTTTTCCCACGGGCGGACCGTTACTTATAGATGCACTGATACACAGATTACACTGAAGATGCTCTGTGCACATAAAAAGCTGGACATATGTATCGACTAGCACGGCCCTTTTATGCGTTGTATGAGTTACAATATTATTTTGTTTGTTACAAGTTAAATTACGTTGATTTTTTGCGTGGTATAAAGATCTTATTTTGTAAGGAAGTATATTTGTTAATTTCTTTTATCCTCGAGCCTTCCAAGAACGTTCACATAATGGTAGTAACATCCTACATCAGAGATACACACAGATGGTCATCTTCCGTTCCTCTTACACGATGTTACATGTACCTATATACGCAAATACATTTTCAGGTTTCCTAACGATGTTTCCATTCACGGTACAGCTCGTAGTCAAATCTCTTTTTTATATTTACATGTACACATAATAAAGCAATCCTTTAGATATATTTGGTTAGTAACATTGTTTCATAACTCGTAAAATCAACCACGTCGAGTAATGCACTGCACTGATCGATTATTGATTTCTGATGTGGAAGAGGAATTTTGGACCAAATGAACCTGCGCTAAATCAGAATTAATAAGTAAGTGACTATCTAAGATATTTATTGTAAATTAGTATGTTTCAGGTGAAGGTATTTTGTCTATATGCTTGATTGCCTAAACATTTATATTATTACTAGCTGTCCCATCCAGCTTCGCCCGGGTTTATAAGTTAAACTTCCTGAAACATGATCGCAGCGCGATTCAATTGTGATGTAAGCTATCCTATCTTTTAAGTTGGATCAAACTGCATACGGTGTGCAAATTTGATTGAAATAGTTTAAGTAGTTTAGGAGCACATCGCGGACAAACAACGTGACACGTAATCTATATATATTAAGATTATGTATCTTTGAAATTCTCATGCTCAATATTAGTAAGACAAATAAAATGGGTACCAATTAAGCAGAATAGGTGAGTTATCTGGAATAATTAAATTATCTATTTAAGGGACCGGATACAAATAAGTACGCCGTTTGAATGGGTAAACTTTGCTCGACCCCCAACCACAGTATATATATGTATGTGTAAGCTTGTATGTATACTGTGCCGCAACCGAGACGAGGGTAGGGCAACGTATATCTCTTAGATTATTACGTTAGCAAACTTATTAATACCTCCAATATTGCTGTCTAAATTAACATGTGATTAAGTTTCCTACCAATAAGGTAGGAAAACATTTTAAAGCCTTAACAATGTACTTACTTCCTCACCAATCCAGCCAAGCTCTGTAGCTGGCAAAACAGCAACACTCTAAAAAAATACTTCCTCAATGACATGGATAATGCATATCTTAAGGCGACACGCATTTACATGATATTATGTTCATCCGCCAGTCTCTTGCTGAAGTAACAAACAAGACCTCCTTTCTTATTACCAAATATCCACTTCCACTGAGCCATTAACTTGAATGAGACGTGTTCACTGTTACGTGTATTGAGAATAATACCTAAGGTTCTGGATAAAACATTCGTAAATTTTTAACTGTCATTGACACGAGTGACTGAATTATAGGTATTATGAAAATATACATAAATATTTTGAATGATCAGCAGGGGCTGAAAATATTCAAGTATTAGTCACCTATAAAGTCAAGATTGTAAGTTCGACCTCTAGTGGACTGTGGGTACCGATGTTTTTTTCTTTACTCCTGCCTACTGTATGTCCAACCCAACGTAACATGCCTTCGTTCATCTTCACAATCTAGACATATCGACTTACTTCTCTTTTTTTCACATTATTTCAATGACAGAGCCGTGTTGTCAATATAGTTTATGTAGCTGTCTGAAAAATCTTATGTACTCTTTCAAGTCTCGTATTGTAAATATGCCCCTGAAATGGCGATTTAACGGTGAATGAAAACACCGTGAATTAATTTACATACTTGAAGTCATTGGTGAGAGTCGACGACGGACTATCCATTTGTCACGTGGACACTTAAATAGGTACATTCCCTGAAACAAGTTGGTGTTACTACACCCTTCGTTAAGATACTAATATAATAAAAATATGTATTTTAATTTATCTTCACGGCTTCCGACAAGGGCCCCCGAAGGAGTAACACAGTGGGTACCAATGGCTTTTTATTTCTTATTAAAAGTATACAGGAAAACATCGCGAGGAAACCTGCAGACGTTTGAGAAGAAATTCAAAAGCGTAGAGTTGTGCTTGAGTAACGGCGATGGACTCGCCATCTGTCACGTTGGCACTTTTTTTTATTGACTCAGGTGGAAAACATGCGCCGCCATGCAAAGAGCCGTTGGCCGAGTGGTTCGAGCAGTTGCCTGCGACGCAAAGGTCGCAAGTTCAAATCCCGACTGTACCAATGAGTTTTTCTGAACTTAAGTACAGTGATTAGTCACACCACGAGCTTTACAGTGAAGGAAAACATCGAGAGGAAACCTGCATACGTCTGAGAAGAAATTCAAAGGCGTATGTATAGTCGTGCTTGAGTAACGGCGATGGACTCGCCATCTGTCACGTTGGCACCTAATACACCTCTGGCGGAAAGTGGGTGTGTGGGTATTACCTATACACCTCTGCCTACACCTTCGGGGACCCTTGTGGGAAGGCGTGAGGATATATTATATATATATATATATTATTATAAGGGCAAAACGGGTAAAGATTGAAGATAATATAAGGCATTCAATTCAATTGCAGTGTTCGAGACAGATCCGACATTTACAAAATTTCAAAAAGTTTGTATCTTCATTTAAATTTTCAGTATCCAAATTACTTCAAACCAAATAAAGTGTTCACTTACATTAACTTTCAAATTCAGTAGGTAATAAAATTTTGATTTACAAGTTTTCATCAGAAATCAATTAGATACGAGTCACCATGGCTAGGGCCGAATCAAGACCTTCCGTTGCCATCATTATCCAAGAGTACAAGACAGACAGATATGTATGTCTATTATCTCTGCCTCTATCACTCTTGTATAATTATGGAAATAGCTCGTCATAGTAGAACCCTTAGAATACGTTCGATTTTTAAATTAAATTTCCGATATATGAATTCTGACAGGTTAAAACTCAATCGAGCCATTTATTTAGTCATTCGATTGTAATATTTTAATAAATCAAATCATTGATCAAACAATCAATTTGTAAATCTGAGTTTTGGTATTCATTTTCAGTTTATTTGGAATCAACAACTTTTTTATTTGTATTATACATATTTGGACACCATAACATAAAGATCTAAAGTTAAAAGAGTAATATTTACATCAAAAATATAATCATGAATTCCTTCGGCAACCGTGGCGGTCCTATTTGTTCTCAGAACTCCTTTCAATATAAAGACAACAGTGCGGGAGTTACGGCATTTAGGTATTACAAGCGCCTATAAGCTACGGTAACCGTTTACTATTTGGCGGGCCGCATTAAAGAGATCGCTTTTAAGATGAAGTCTCAAAAGTATCTTTGGACTTAAGTCCTTAAACCTTAATAAGTTACATTGAAGCTATGTTGTCACATCTTATTCTGATCTTTACAGAACATTTGACGTAATAACATATAAATTACTATACGTTGGCTATTACTGTACCCACGTGTAGTAAAATGTAATAAGATCCGGCTTTATAACGGTCGTAAGTCACCTTTATTAATTTCGCCTTTGTTGCGGTAACTGCTCTTTATGTCCACGCCGAACAAATACCCTCTAGGTACAACTACATCTCCGTCCACTTTTTGTATGCACGGTTCACTTTTTGGGAAGCGCTTATCGTCGGTTAACATTACAATGACCTTGTTTGAACGTCATCAACATTTTTACCGACAGGCCGTTAGTTACGAAGTGTTCAATTCTTAAGGAAATCCGTTAATTAACTACCACGTCTCAGAAATCCAGACTGCGAAAACTTACCGACGTTTTATTTAAACTCAATAAATCGATTAACAGTGTTCGTGTTTTTTCTCTTACTCATCGAATTACTTTCTCGCTCTGTGAGCACTTCTTTGGTAACGAGTTGTAACTTATATTCGCCTTGAAAGGCGGGCGTCTTTGCTTTAACTAGATACTACACTTGAGGAACAAAATGTAGATAGAAGAACTTGGTCCTCTTCGTAGTTACGATCATATTATTAGTTAACTAGCGTAAATGGGATTTCATAAAACATATCCTATGTACTAATCCAGCTTATAACCTCTCTCTGTGGCAAATATCATCCAATTCCGTGGTTCTGTTCTGGCGTGATTATCCTGTAATCCTCATAAACTATCGCAGTTAGATGAGAGGGATATTGCTTCCGAATCATGAGGACCCTCATAATTGATTGAGGGGTGTAACTATAATATATCCTCACGCCTTCCCACAAGGGTTCCCGATGGGGTAGGTGTATGGGTAGGTTAGTAACCACACACCCATTTTCCACCAGATATATATTTTAGGTGCCAACATGACAGATGGCGAGTCCATCGCCGTTACTTTTTTTTTTTTTTTTTTTTTTTTATACAACAAGAGTTGCAAACAAGCATACGGCGCACCTGATGGGAAACGGTTACCGTAGCCTATTTACACTCACGATACCGAAGTATCACTTGCGCGTTGCCACTCTGTATTCGGAGAGTTATACTGTGTTGGCAGCATAATAGGAATAATCCCTCTGCTGCCAACACAATATAACAATCCTCCCCCTTCCCCAAGGAGCTCATTACTGGTAACCTTATTCACCGCGTAGGAACACAACACAAAACATTGTGTTATTTGGCTACGGACTTCTATAAGGTGGAGGTCCTGCCCCAGTCGGGCAGCTCCAAATTGGAACGGGAAACCCGTTATGCCCTACCTCTCTTAAATCTCTCTTACTGATGCACGACTAAACATACGCCTTTGAATTTCTTCTCAAACATATGCAGGTTTCCTCTCAAAGTTTTCCTTCAGCGTAAAGCTCGCGGTGTGACTAATCACTGTACATAAGTTCAGAAGAACTCATTGGTACAGTCGGGATTAGAACTTGCAATATTTGTGAAGCAGGCAACTACTCGAACTACTCAGCAACCACGGCTTAATTTTACATTGTCATATTAACGTATACACATAACACCGAAACTGCCACCTCAACTTTCGCACGAAGTCACACGAGGCCACGAGGCCACACCGCCGTCATGATATATATGAGATAACAGTAACCGTAAGCAATAACAATATTGAAGTCATATTATAAGAATAAATTTTAAAACCGTTCACGACTAGTTCAATAATAAAATTTTCATAAATTTGCACTTAATTTTTTTTATTCAAATCATACCAATATTTTTTTTTTTCACAATATATCAACCAATATACCAAGACGCAACACGCAATAGCGTATTTTAATTACAAAATTCCTTAATATAATTATGTTGTAGTACGCGACAGGAAGGTACAATATAGTGCGAAGACTTATTTTTGGTATTCCATACAATGTTAAATAAAATGCAAATATAATAAAATGTGCAGTCACTAGTTACCATAATAAAAGAAGAATGTGAAAAGAAGGGGCTGCGCCTAAACGCTGGCAAGACTAAGGTTCTGGTATTCGAAAGAGATGAACAAGTGACCGAGTGTGCAATATCGGTAAATGGGCAAATTCTAGAGCAAGTGAATGAATTTGTATATCTTGGAAGCATGTTCACACGAGTTGGAAAGTATGAAAAAGATATTGAAATAAGGATCACTGCCGGAAATAAGGTGAATGGAGCCATGTCGGCGTTGATGGGCAGTAAAAGTCTGAGCAAGAATGCTCGAGTTGCTGCCCACAACGCGATATTGGTACCTACCTTATTGTATGGCAGCGAATCCTGGGTATGTCAGAGGAAGTATGAAAATAGCTTGAATGCAGTCGAGATGCGATCTCTTCGAAAAATGTGCGGCGTAACGATATTAGATCGAATCCGCAATGAAGAGATTCGCAAATCAACTGGCGTGAATGAGGGCGTGATTGTAAAGATGAAGAAAGGCATGTTACGTTGGTTTGGACACATAGAAAGGATGAGTGAAGAAAGATTGACGAAACAGATATACAAAGCAAAAGTGTGTGCAAGAAGAGGCAGAGGAAGGCCACGTTCCAACCACCTGGATCAAATAGATCGGACTCTCAAGGACGGGAACGTTAAGAGTACTCGAAACCGACGAGCATGTATGAAGAGACTGATGAATGTGGACGAAGCGAAACAGGTATGTAAGTCTAGAGAGAACTGGCGCTCTATACTCTCTGCCTACCCCGTTAGGGACTTGGCGTGATGATATGTATGTATGTATGTATAAAATGTTTGAATAGACTAATTTTAAACTGAATGTGGATGAAGCAAAAGAGGTCTGTAAGCCTTGGAAACTAGGAAACGTACGTATTTTAATAGTTTTTATCACTTTTATTTTTATCTTTCCGCGTCCCACAAGGGTCCTCGAAGGGTAAATACAGGAACAATGGTATTTTGGCTGGAGATATATTTAGTTAAAGATAGCGTGACCGTCTTTGTCGCATAGATGTGTGGTAAATTCTTCGCGTTTTGAAATGCATGCAGGTTTTTTGACAAACTTTTCCTTCATGATAAGACGTGTGGTATTAGACGTGACCATTGTTACGATCAGGAAAATTGTTTACATCACCGGGATTAGAATCAGCAATCAAGATTTTGCCGGTGATTACGATTAAGCCACTGAGCCACTACGTTCTCAGTACTATAATCTACGCTAATGTTATAAAGAGGAAAGATATGACTGATTTCAAAAATGACGAAGTCATTATTTATTATAATAATTTATTTCATTTATGGAAAGCTAATTCCAAATTAACGCGGGTGGAACCGCTTGGCTCAACTAGTTGTGTTGAAAAGAAATGTTATATAGCGTAGAGACCTTTCCTGTCCTAACGAGGCTGACATTTATACAAGTAGCTCATAACTCTCCGTTGCCAGTAAATACACACACACGTGTCATACCGTTAAGTTGTTATTAACGCCTACGTGAACATTGCGAGTTCTAACTTTTCATATAACTGCAACATTCTCGATTAGTTATATCATTTTTATTTATTAGCATTAATATAAAATACACAGAGAGTTTGGATTTACCGACCTCTTTTACGTCATCAGCTCACTTCATAGTCGTACATCGTCGCCAACAGTGAGTACTCTTGACGTTTCCAGATTTGAGCGTTCCATCGAATCGATCTACGACACACGACACGGTAAAAATGTTTGTCTTTCTGATTTGTTCTGGCTAATCTCTGAAACGGCTGCGTCGATTTTAAGGATAAGGAGTAACTTAGACTTTTTTTTATTTTAGAAACTGAACAATACATTTTTGTTAAACTCCACGCGGACGAAGTCGCTACAGCTCTATTTTAATGAAGTCGAAAGTAACTCAAAAATGTCGTCGAACACGATTTGATCAGTCCAAGGCTAAGTAATAGGTGAACAAAAGCATACTTTTTTGTATTCTCTCATAGCGAGATTTCCGGGAACTTTTGCTACTTAACCGGGCAATAGCGAGACCAAGGCCTCCAACCAGGCACTTTTATGTGCTAAGCAAACACAGCTAAGGGTACCGCTATGGTGGTACGGACCTCGACTTTGAGCGTTGCTGGATTGCAAGCAAGAAAACTAGGCTTGGCTGGTAATTTTATCTATATATTTTGGGATGGGATAAGGACCTTCTTAGGTAAGGATTTCATTATTTTTGTTAAATATAATACACCATGTAAAAATGTAGCTTTTTAATGAAGTAAGAGTTTTAAAAAGCGAAAAGAGGGTGCTTCTTTTTGCCCCTTCGCTTCGGGGACCTTTGTAGGTATGTAAATATAATATATAGTCAATATGTATTCATACCGTTTCTACCCACTTATTAGTAATTATGGAAACCAGAGTATTTTGGTACTTATTCGTAATGTATTCGTTGCCACAATTAGGCATAGTGAGCACCCTGTTCGGAAGCGGTATTATTAATTCCCTTTGTGTATTCAGTCCGTCATTGAGACCGGTATACATACATTTAGATTCGATGTTCTGAGCCCAGACCAAACCACTCGCGTATACAGTGAAGTAAAAGGTCATGAGTATTAAAAAACAAATTCAAATTGTTTTATTCAACATAAGGGAGCCAGGGCACACTTATCGAACGTCATATATTAAATATAAAATTAAAAGAAAACCCCTGTCAGGATAAGAAAAGGCGAATCAAAGGGAGTTTTATTTTCCTTTTCTTCTTCTGGATTTTTGTAAGTAGAAATAAGTAAAAGGATGTAAGTCTAGAGCGAACTAGCGCTTTATACTCTCTGCCTACCTCGTTAGGGACTCGGCGTGATGTATATACATATATATTTTGATTTTTAACAATAGTTCCCTCTTTACCCTACTGCTTAGGTTATTCAAAATCAAAATCTAAATAAAAATCAAAATATTTTATTCAACGTAAGGGACACAGGGAACACTTATTGTACGTCATATACTTAACAAAAACTAAAGTTACCACCGTTTCCAAGAAAAATACCTGCCAGGAGAAGAAACGGCGAAACAAACTCCCCGGTTCTCTCTTTTAACATTTGTTCCCTTTTACGTAGGGGTAGAAAAATATTAAATAACATATAAACTCTGTATAAGAGGAGCAATTTATTGCCATGTATGGCCATCATTCAAATAATCGTATTCACGCGTATAGTGTATGAACGAATATATTAAGTAATTTTTTTTATACAAGTACCTTCTGAACTGTTGGATGGATTTTGTCAGTTAAGGCATTGAATTCATATCGAAAATCCATGTGTTCTTCAATGCCTTATTACCGATACGCTATATTTAGAAAAATCTACTTACTAACCTTACCAAAGCGGTTGACATTGGCGAAGGAAGTGGAAACGGTGAATGAAATGTAGTGGAAGTTGGGAGTATAATAAAAAACAAACGATGCGAGCACTTGTATGTTGAACAAGAATTCACGCCAGCCGGGAAAAGTTCGCCGGGGAAAGGAAAAGCACTCGAGTTTAAATTCAATCTTCGCACTCGACTAATGAAGACTACAAATAAAGTCTCAGTATAAATACAAATGGTGTTGCTGAAGTGTATAGAGTATTTATTGTTATGGGATACCATAGACAAGTAAAACTGGCGCATACCATAGATTCATAATGCCGCGAAATTGAAATGTCACCTGGGAAAACAATTGAGAAACATTAATTCAATACACGAGTTCTCTTACGGGAAGCTAACTTATTTTATTTTACTTGCGACTCATAGACTTCTCAGTTGCTCAATGAAGGATAATTTTTGGATGGATATTGTTGCTTCTTCATACAAGCGATACGCCTATGCCTATAGGAGGTCTATAGGTAATACCCACACACCCACTTTCCGCCAGAGGTATATCAGGTGCCAACGTGATAGATGGCGAGTCCATCGCCGTTACTCAAGCACGACTATACATCCTTTGAATTTCTTCTCAGACGTATGCAGGTTTCCTCTCGATGTTTTCCTTCACCGTAAAGCACGTGGTGTGACTAATCACTGTACTTAAGTTCAGAAAAACCCATTGGTACAGTCAAGATTCGAACTTGCGATCTTTGTGTCGCAGGCAACAGCTCGAACCACTCAGCCACCACGGCTCTAATATCTATAATAATTATATATTTTTTTAAAGCTAATAAATGGTTTCCCTCTGTATTAATACAAGATTAATTATGTTACGAAACATGTTTATGTTTGTTAGGTGGTGTACACAATTACTTCTGATATAAAATTTTATAATTACTTAATTCGAGCACACAACCCTAGAAACCATATCAAGTACTTACTGGCAACAAAATACTATATATATATCCTCACGCCTTCCCATAAGGGTCCCCGAAGGGTAGGCAGAGGTGTATAGGTAATACCCACACACCCACTAATACTATATAGTTATAACAAAATGTTATATAAATTATGGCGTAATTACGATATCAAGTTTAGGGTTGGTTTAGAATATTTGGTTGCTAGTTCATTATATACACGAGCCGTCCTAACTATAGTGGGTTAAATAAGGTTATATTATTTTTATATGTCAAAAGAGCAAAAGGGCCAGTGACATTGCGCTATATTTAGTGTTAAATGTAAATTGAGAGAGGAGTTCGCGGGAGTCTATGGAAGAGTTGAAGATTTTGTGCAAATATACAAGATACTAAATACTATATATGTATTTGTATACTAAATATTTACGTCGTGTCTCAAAACAATGGACATTGAATTTGACTAACCTCTTTTCATACGAGAGGTTAGAATGACCTAATCCGATTCGATAGGATAGTATTTTGAGACATTTATTCTGAATTATTTCTATATTATAAATGTTTAAGTGAAATTGATCCATACTATCATAATAATACCTATAAATAAGAAAGTAGCTCTGTATGTTTATCTGCTACGTTTCACGTTTAACCTGTTGAAAAAAGTTTGATGATTTTAGTACTAGAACAGTTAGAATCTTTTCTCTATACGTCAATGTCGATGGCACATAACTTTGGAGCGGATATAAAAAAAATTTACGGTGAAATAAAATAAAAAATTTAAACTTGTTTGTATGGGAAACTAATAATTACGCGGAATGTTTCGTACCAGTTGTACCCCGCGGTGAAGTGGGCATTAATTATACCTAAAAATATACAGGAAATATAATATATTTTTTTAACCAACCTAAAGAATATTTTTCTTCTATTCCAAGGGGCATGATTCATTATAATTTCGTGTAGGTAAATTTCCTTTTGAAGTCGTTTTTTTACTTTAAGTTATAAGTTTAATCTAGAGTTTCCGTTGCAAATGTGGTATACAAGTACAGGTAAAAATATAAAAATGGTAAATACAAGCTTGATTCAATCTCGATAGTGTAGTTGGTAGATGATGGGTGTCGAGTAGAAATTATTTTGGTAGTTCGGCGGCTGGCACTGGTTCAATAGGACGGCATGGATACAATTTCGGGGCAGTTCGCTTGTTGTTCGATCCGAGCTCTTCGTGGATCGCGACATAGTTACGTTCAGACTCAAAATAATACCCCGATTGCGAAACGGTGACACCAACGTATTTTATTTATTTCATTGATGCTCGTTATATTTATAGAGAAGCGATAGATTTAGATGATTTCTCGTACACCGCTAAATTGTGGTTGCTAGTCGGTAGGTCAGTAGACAGCTCTGCTATTTCTGTACTAGACGAGATTGCTATTTATGTAATTTTAAAAGCTATGGTCTTTACGTTTAGAATAATTTTAACCTAGTTTGCTCATTAGACATCTTCACAAAAGGCAACAAAATGTAGTGTTCGTGTAGATCTGCCACACTTCTCGGGATTCTGATTAGGTGCCTCTGGGATGTGCTCAAGCAAAGTGCAGGAGGGCGCTGGCGTTCTTCAGGAGATCCCAGAGCCCTCCTATATTCACAGAGGGTGGCCACCGAGGGGTTTTAGTCAATAGAAATCTCACATAACCTGTTCGTCCCCCTAAGACGGTCGGGTACGTATAGAAAATGCCATCTCGAAAAAAAAGATCTACCACACTTGTCTATAGTTTATTATATGCAATTGTGGTTGACTTGACAATTTCACGTAAGTAAGAAACGAACGCTAACGGAGAAACCATCAAATTTCGTTAATATTGGTTCAAATAAGACCCACAATACGCTCGTTAACCACCGTACCGGCTACCTCAGTTGAGACGTAAACTTTTATTTCAGTCTTGCGTAATAATACTCTCCAAGCAAGTGTTCGGCTACAGCGACTACTTTTCTACAAATTATGAGAGCGACGCTGGTGAGCTCTCTGGTGGCTGACATAGCCGATTTTAGCAATGAACGTGCGACCACATTCACTACATGTCAGCACCCCTCCGACATAATTATATTGAATGGTCGTCGGTGGCCTAGCCTTGAGCTCGTCGCGCTTAAAATCAAGCTCATTACGTCGTCCCGTTTCAAATTCACGCACCTGCGTGTTCACAGTTTGCCTCCATTGTGACCGGTCCTCTGCTAAAGTCTCCCATTTAGACGGGTCGATGTTGGCCCTCTTCATGTGACGCTTCAGCACATCTTTATAACGCAAGATTTGGCCACCCTGCTTTCGCTTGCCATTCTCCGATTCGCAGTAAAAGATGCGCTTTGCGACTCTCTCGTCTGACATACGGGAGACATGTCCACACCACCGCAGCCGTCTTCTCATTAGATAACCCTCGATTCCGGCGACATCGGCTTGTCTAAGGATCTCCGTGTTCCTAATACGGTCAGGCCAATGAACGCCCATAATGTCGCGGAGGCATCTCAGATGGAAATGATCCAATGAGCGAATATGCTTTCGGTATAGGCACCATGTCTCGGAAGCATACAAGAGGTTTGGTAGAACGATTGCCATGTATACAGCTACCTTAGTAGGGAGTTTTATGTCGTGCGAGCGGAATACCTTGGAACGAAGTTTGCCAAAAGCTGCTGCAGCTGCTCCAATTCTGCAGTTGACTTCGTTATCAAGATGGCACTTAGCTGTCATCGTGCTGCCCAGGTATTTGAACTGCTCTACTTGCTTAAGTTTAAGTGAGTCTTCGCCGAGTTTAATGTCTATTCGCGGACTAGCTATTATGTCTAAGGCCATGACTTCACTTTTTCGGACATTGCTTTTTTATGCCAAACCTTTGACATGATTCATTAAGACTCAACATAAGCTGATGTAGAGCACCTGGGGACTCCGTCGCAAAACACAAATCATCTGCATACATCATCTCTGTTATTGTAATGTGTGAAACTTTTGTGCATGCTTTAAGTCTCGCTAAATTAAAAATGCCGCCATCGGTGCGATATCGAATACGGATGCCTTCGGAGAGAGTTTGCAGTGCTTCCCTGACCACAACTGAAAAGTACAGGGCAAACAGAGTGGGCGCAAGCACACAGTCCTGTTTCACGCCACAACTAACAGTGAAAAACTCTGATTGTTCGCCCTTGACTCCTACGCAACATTGCATGTTATCATGCCAGTAGTCGGATCATCCTGACAAACTTCTCTGTGCATTTGTTAGAAGCAGTCAGATTGCGCAGGATATATTAAAGTGCAGAAATGCTCGCGCTTACACAGTTGCACTCTCTCGTCCTTACCCTCTGGGTCTGATGGAACGGAAAACCGCTACGATCAGAGAAGGGTTTGGATGCAGACATCAGCGGCGATGCCGTTCCAGGTTTTTAATCGTCTTGCGTAATGGTATGGCGAACTAATAATGGTATGACAATAATAATGATGAATGAACGATAATCATCAGGAGCAACTAGTACCTGAAACATGTCAGTAAAAATATATACGAATATGTTATAAAAACAAAATATTTTTACCTATATGAGTTGAAACGCTTTCTTAGAAAATGTGAGCCTTGAACGTTATATCCAATTCGCAGTTAAGAATTCAAACATAATAATCAAGAATAAAGGCATGTAACGTTGGTTTGCGAACATATAAAGGATAAGTGAAGACAGGTTGACCAAATAGATATATAATGAGAACATACCTAGAAATAGAGGCAGAGGATGCGTTCCAACCGCCTAGAACAAATCGATTGATTACTCAATGAATGGGCACATCAGGATTACTCGCGAGCATGTACGAAAATACTGATGAATTTAGATGCAGAGAAATAGGTCGAACTCTAGAACTGCCGCACTACTCTTACTGCCTACCCCACGAGGAACTCCGCGTGATGATATATATGCATGTTTAAATATGCGACCGTTGTATGAGCATCAAATATTTTTGTTTATCATATTGAGAGCAGGCTTATTACAAAGCATGTTGCTTTCCATTTCACAAACAAAACAAGAAATGCGAGCACTCAAAACAATTTCCTTTGTATTTAAAGCGCGGGGACTTTATACAAGGCTGCATTATAAACAATATTCTCCTTTATGAAACGGAACGGACAAAAGGACAACAGTTGCTGTTGTCCTTTTGTCCAGGCAGGCAGTAGGCAGTTGATAAAGTCAGGCGTATACCTACTTATTCCAATGTCGAGCGTCTGGTCTAGTGGTCAGCGCTCCTGGCTGCGAAGTTTGAGGGCACGGGTTCGATTCCCGATGGGGGTGGATGTATGGTGGTGGTGGGTATGTTGTTGTTGTTATATTGTATCCAGCTTTGCATAGTTTAGGAAAAGCCTTGTGTGGAATCGTAAAAAATGGATCTCATCTAATTGGTAAATCGTAATAACACCTATTACCATTATGTATATATTCAAAGTGCACATTTGCAAATATGTATACCAATACAGTTCCGTGAACGACTGTGTAATTTAGAACGTGTGTAGTAACTTTTACATACATACATCACGCCGAGTCCTTAACGGAGTAGGCAGAAAGTATAGAGCGCCATAATGGCATTGAAAATCTGTTGACAGCATTTAAAATGAATTAGAACCAACAGAGCGTATCAAAATAAAATTGTGAAATATTCTCCTTGTGGAGAACTCATTTCCCGCGCTTAAGAGAATTTGTAGGTTTATAAGTCAACTCGGCACAGTAATGGGTAAATAAAAACAAAAGAAAACATTTAGGAATTTGTGAAATATCATTACGCTGAGTTCCTCACGGGGAAAGTAGAGGAAGTAATGGTAAACCACTTTCATCCTCATTAAGTCTCTTCACAAATGCTCACTGGATTCTAGTAACATTTTACCATTTTCACTAGTACTTTGATGATATAAATCCATTTAAGTCGTAATCCTTGGCCAATATTTAGCTCTACAACGGACACTGATGTACATATTACCTTACCTACATATTAGGTACTGAATAGTAACATCCTTAAACTTTAAAATATGATCCCCAAAACTAAGTTCTCTTCAGAGGGCTGTTATACCCTATACGTTTAAGGGTAAGTGCAGTTTTAGATCATTAAGTTATTTAGTCATGAACGAATAAACGCCATGCGTCATTCGTTGGCCGCCGAAAGATTTCATGTTGCATTGTTTCTAAGTTTGATTTCAATAGTATGTATGTATAAAGATTTTACTATTATTAATTATTTTAAAAAGCTTATTCGCCATTCAACAAAATTTATTAGGTAAGACACTTAATTGTCTGGACAACGTGTATTTTCTCAAAGTAAAGTCTAAATCGAGTCGACCACATACTCGTGAATGTGAACGTCTCGAAACGGGGCAAACCACATAACATAGTAATGTATGAAGCGAAAGAAGTCATTATTTCTAGAGAGAGCTGGCGCTACACTTTCATTTGCTATCCCGTGAGGGTGCCGGCGTGATGATGTATAACGTGTACTTAATTTATTTTTCCACCACGTTCCAAACTACTGAACTGAGAGAACTGGCGCTCTATAATCTCTGCCTACCCCGTTAGGGACTCGGCGTGATGATATGTATGTGTGTATGTATGTTCCAAACTACCTAGATCAAATCGATCGGACGCTCAAGGACGGGAATATCAAGAGTACTCGAAACCGACGAGCATGTATGGAGAGACTGATGAATGTGGACGAAGCGAGAGTGTGTAAGTCTAGAGAGAACTGGCGCTCTATACTCTCTGCATACCCCGTTAGGGACTCGGCGTGATGATATGTATGTATGTAAGTTAGGTACTTTAAAAAACTACGGTAGTTACCTATATAAATATGTTTCAAAAGTGCAATCGAGGTCAGTTATTATTGCCCAGAGGCTACAACATTGTTTGGTCAAAGCATTGAAGTAACTAATGTGTAAGGGGTAATAAATCACAATAATGAACGACTACTTAAAACAGTCTGATCGGTAATTTCATTTCATAATACATATTACTATTTCCATAATATAAATATAAAGAAAAAATACTGTGATCTATCAAGGAATATTATTTTAGATTTGAACCTTTATTTATATATTCACTTGAATATTGTTAATAAAATAATACGTAATATCTGAACGGTGGGATTATTTTCTAGTATATGGAACGGTAACAGCGTCAAAAGACAGACAACTGACTACCAAAGATAGTAAGTAATCAGTGGTCTGACTCTTGAAGACACTAGAATTACTGACCACTGAGAAGAAGTGTAAAAAAATAATCTAGTCGCATACTGGTAGCTTCGCAAAAGCGAAATACACATTAAAGGTCCTTAGGTAATTAAACTCTTAATGAATCATGTTTGTATTAGTCCCTTTCGCACTCTTGAAAAAAGATTGCAATAGCAAGTAATGATAAGGCTTAGTAATACAATAACGCTGATGGCTGATGTTTGCAGCAGATGAGTAAACGAGAAGACGCATGGTCTAGATTTAAAGCTAGTGTTTAGAGCTAAAATATAACCTTTTTTCGTAATTTTTTTGATGAGTTGCACTTAAATACCTAAATTTTTATTGCTAATCTTATTTACAAATACCTACAAAGTATCTTCTTGCGATAAACGTATTTATCTCTCTTTAAAAGAGCGCAATTAACATACTCTTAGAAGTTCAAAGTAAATGTATGAATAATAATAAGCTTGCATTTAAGTTATCATCTGCCTGCTACTAAATTAGGTTGTAAATTTTAAGCAGATCAGTTATATAATATATATAATATATCCTCACGCCTTCCCACAAGGGTCCCCGAAGGGGTAGACAGAGGTGTATAGGTAATACCCACACACCCACTTTCCGCCAGAGGTATATAAGGTGCCAACGTGACAGATGGCGAGTCCATCGCCGTTACTCCAGCACGACTATACATACGCCTTTGAATTTCTTCGCAGACTTCTTTCAGACGTATGCAGGTTTCCTCTCGATGTTTTCCTTCACCGTTCAGCTCGTGGTGTGACTAATCACTGTACTTAAGTTCAGAAAAACTCATTGGTACAGTCGGGATTCGAACTTGCGACCTTTCCGTCGCAGGCAACTGCTCGAACCACTCGGCCACCACGGCTGTTCAAGATCAGTTATAACAACATATAAAATCTGCAGCAAATTTAAATTGTTATCAATTGGAGGAGCTACTTCCAATCGCCCTATGGCTGGATCAAAGAAGTGTGTGTCATTTCCACCTAGCTGTTAATGTATGCCTAGTTGTATATATATAATAACTACTATCAGTTTGCCCCTTGGCGCATAACTTGAAGCCACTACTGCTATCAATTTTATGGAACATGTTTATGAAAATTAATTATCCTACGAAATACAAAATAAACTTTGTGAAAGAAATAAAAAAGTACGAATGTGAAGCGAAAATGGAAAACGCCAAAACATTTTCCATTACCACTGTACATTTGTTTACTTTGTTACTTTATATTTAGGACAAATTTGTGAAATTTTATTGTAAATGGTAATGTCAGACAGGCAAGACTCCTGGCTGGCGAGCATGTATCATGAGGCTGTTGAATGTTAAAGAAGCACAAGGTTTGTTACTCTAAATAAAACGACTTCTTACAGCATATTCTAGCTTCTTGCTCCGTGGAAGAGTCATAGCTCTGCATTATAGTTCGTAAATGCTCTACACAATATATGCACAACAAAAATTACTCAATATTTTACAAGTGCTGATCAAATACTATATTCTGCGCACATAGATTTCGTATTTAGATATTTTCCCTAAAACATTCCATTGTAAAGCATTGAGTAGGTATTTTATTTTACAAGCTAGGCGAAAATGTAGCAATAAATAATAATGCGAGTGTGTTTAAATTTGGCTTTAGTAAGAGTGTATGCGCCTCAGAGGCGCGACAAGATTTAGTGTACAGCAATAGCTGCCGCGGAACGCCCGCCCGCCCAGCAGCTTGCGCCCGCGCATGCTCTCGCCTGTGCCCACCGCGCCCATCACACTCCCTCACGTATCCCGTATGTGCTTTTATTGAAAGTTAATGTGATATGATCATAATTATAAGTGTTCAATTTTGTTTGTATTTTTAATCAGTTCAGTGCACCTTAGAATAATAGGCTTATTTCAAAGGTAATAAATATTACTATTTAAGTAGAAACTTTTCTCAACGTTTGAACACATCTAGTAATAGATTTTCAGCTTGTGAAAGAAAGATACATATTTCAACAAATCTTAAGAACATGGGACCCGCTATGATCATCAGAGATTGTTCTTATACATGCATATCATCACGTCGAGTCTCACGGGGTAGCCGTTAAAGAATAGAACTTCAGTTCTTTCGATCGAGTACCCATCCCTATGATATATCATATATGATACCCTATTAATATGACAGATACTTAGATCTGTTTCGTTAACCTTTCTTTAAAAATATTTTCCTGAACTTTTCCTTATACATCTTTAATCGCTAACAACTAAACATGCCATGAAAATGTATAAATGGAATATTTAATCAAATCAATGACCATTGTTTTGTAATGAACTGCACTTTATCATTAAATGTTAACGAGGGAGATTAGAACGCGAGGATGTCAATGTGCGCTGCCGCGTGATTCCAGACGTAATCGGATTTCGTTGGAACTAATTCATTTATTAATCCATTTCCAACAAGTGACGTGTATAAGTTCTTTTTGTTATTTCATGTAAAGTTTATTGAACAAATATTTTTTTCCCATCACTATATATTTAGCTATAGCACCGCTACTACTGGGGGCGCATCAATTTATTTTTTCCATTTGTCACCGCTCGTGGCAACTGGAAGAAGAAGAAACCACTCCCAATTGCCAACACTTTTGAGAAAATTTTTTTTTTCACCAGTGGTGGTGACCGACGGTTGGGGCAACTGGGAATAACCGGTTTTAGATGACTAAACACTTTACATTATAATACAAGAAAAACTTATTTTATTTATTATTATTATATAGATATTTATTTAATTTATTACAAACGAGAACGTGTGGATTACCTAATATGTCGTACATGGCCAATCAAAGCCTGTTTCTTCTTGCTAAATTCTACCCCAAACCCAGGCCCGCATTACGTGACAGCGAGAGCCCCAACCCTAACCATATGCTCGTCAACCCCCATTTAATCATCTCTTACGACAAGTAGAGGATATAGCAAAATTCTTAAACCCTGGCAATTGGAACAGAAACTCTCTACACTAACCTGTCAGTTCTTTTGAGAGTTCTAGGTTCATTATAGATCCGAACAATAATATTTTATTCCTTGGGTATATGCCAATATTACTATTTGTAAATCGCTGTTGACTCCAGTAGATATTTAAATATAGCTTGCTTTACATGGCAATAATCATAAAATGTTCTAAATCAGTTGGCATTCTATCAAACGAACTTTTTGATTCAGTTTATTATCGCCTTTATTCTTCACCGCCCTCAAGTCCTCATTCGGGCTGTGATTAAACTTGTTTAACATCCATTTTATAGTTTGTTGGACTAAAGCAGTTCACCAACCGTCACATAGCGCCTTAAACATGTCTGCACTATAACATAAGCACAGCTATTCATCCCTTAAGGGAATCCAGGTAAAGGAATTAACTTAATCTTTACGCGTGTAACAACATTAATTTTTCGCCAGAAATATAATATACAGGTACCAACGTAACAAATAGTGGGTAGTAATGCCCATCTTCCCAAGTATGACTATACACACGTCTTTAAATTTGTTCTGGAAGTCATGCTGATTTCCTGTCGAGGTTTTCCTTCACCTTACGTCACTGTACCTAGGTTTAGAAAAAGCTCATTGGTACAGTAGGGTTACAGGTTACAATTACAGTTCGGACCGAACTTGAAAGATTTGCTTTGCAGGCACATACTCGAACCAATCGGTCACCATAGCTCTTTAATAAAAACAAAAACTTGCCAATAGACACCTTGCAAGTGACTACGGTGACTATTCGGCAACCACGGCTTTCTTATATAATTATTTGATTATACAGAAGCGGCGCATAACAATTTTTCAACGCAACTTTTGTAAAAAAAACCTTTTGCTATAGTTGGAACATAAGAATGACGCACTTAGCATGTTTTCTTTCAATAGAAAACGTGATTTAAAGACTTTTCTTTTTGAAAAGTTGAATGAGTTTTTGTTTTTTGCAACGTGAAACTGTGAACGGCTTCCCAGTTTTTTGAACATTTATAATTAACTCCTTTTGCAAAGAGCACAACAAGGTTCTTTCACAAACTTTCCTTACACTTTGTTCTATTAAGGTTTCTCTTGGTTTTCCTTGAAACAAAAGACAGTGGTGAACTAGCATAGGTATGAATGTTAGACAATATAAACATGACGTAAGTAATATTACTGAAAATATTGCCAGCCATTGAGTGTAATCACGGCCTCAAAAATAGATCCAACATTCTAATACATAAATGAATATATACTAATATTATAAAGCTGAAGAGTTGAAGTGAAGTGTTTGTATGGTTTAACGTGCTAATCCCATAAAGTACTGATCCTATTTTCAAAATCAAGCTACGACCAAAAGGAGCACAATATCAATGAAGTGTTGCAAAAACGGGGCAATTTTTTATTTCATTCCAGATAAATATAATTTTACGCGGGTTCACCGTAGGGCACAGCTTGTTTCTAACCTAATAAACCCAAATTTGTTTTCATATCCCGCAGCACCGTGCGAAGAAGTCTAGCAGCATTGCCACGTTGGTTAGCAATGCTGATTACCAATCTTTCTTACACTTACACTTCGTTTATAATACTATTATAATTATCAGCTATCTTGACCTTACCGAGGAGCAATTCAACAAGCCTGAGCGGCTTCAAAGTTCATTACAGTTCGTATTTGTATTACGCAAATATGACCACGTTACTGAATTTCGCCGTAGGCTCAAGTGGCTACCTGTCCGACTTCGCCGGAATACTCATATCTAGCACTATCACTTCTTTACAAAATTTTGTTTGATCCTAGAACCTTCAGATATGTTCAGGAACGTTTTTAATTTATTTTTTCCAACCTGCACCTACTCCGTAAAACCAGAGAACTTGTCCTCAATACTCCTATCTTCACTTCCAAGTCTTTCACTGCGCAAGCTGTCCGTCTTTGGAACTCGCTGCCCCAGAACATCAGACTTGCACAGACAAATAATATCTCCTTCAAAAAGCTATTATTTGAACTCTATTACTCTTTTAAATTTTCTCATATGTATATAAATGTTTATTGTATGTATATTAAGTAAGTTTATGTTTCGTATTAATTTATTTAGATTGCCCATTATTTGTATATTATATTAACTGTGTATTTATATTAATTACATCCACTCAACTATCACACCTACCTTTTCTATCTCAGTTGTTATCTCTCTATACTTGGGTTACCTGGTAGAATTCGCTTTTTCGATAAGGCCGTCTATAGTTTTTCTTTGTTTTTTTATCAATACTATTTGTTTTTGTAAATGTGTGTGTGCTTGTACAATAAAGAATATTATTATTATAATGCGGGAAAATAAGAGCAGAGCCGTGGTGGCCGAGTGGTTCGAGCAGTTGCCTGCGACGCAAAGGTCGCAAGGTCGAATCCCGACTGTACCAATGAGTTGTTCTGAACTTAAGTACAGTGATTGTGGTGTCACTAACACCACGAGCTTTACGGTGAAGGAAAACATAAAGAGGAAACCTGAGAACGTCTGAGAATAAATTCAAAGGCGTATGTATAGTCGTGCTTGAGTAACGGCCATGGATTTGCCATCTGTCACGTTGGCACCTAATATACCCCTGGCGGAAAGTGGGTGCCTGGGTATTACCTATACACCTCTGCCTACCCCTTCGGGGACCCTTGTGGGAAGGCGTGAGGATATGAGGAATATTATGTTAAAACTTTAACAAAATGTCTATTACGAATCTTGTATTTTAACTCAACAAGTAGAATGAAACCGATATTTATTGAAAGCAGATCAAATTAATTGCTTCCAAATGTTTTGAAATATCTCATCGGCATCGGCATTCAGTTTCGTTTCATGAAATTTCACACCAAAAATAATCTAACTGGAAATGTATTACAATTAAAATCAGACGGATTTAGATTTCCAGTTTTACAATGGATTGATGAAAGATTCTCGATTGCAGATTCCAGTGGCAATTTGATCAAACGTTAAATTGCCACCGCCCACGCATGCATATCAAAAATTAATAATAAATCTGTCACGTGAATGTTTTAGGTCGCAGCGACCGTTCGTTGGTAAAAATAAATTCGTTTGGCCAAACCGTGCCTCCCGACACCGGCGACATTTACATGCACTTTCTATTTGCGTCCACGCACACACGGCTCCCGAACCACTTGGTACCTAGAGTACATGTTCTAAGATCATTCAGCTGACCACACACATTATACGGAGCCATGTGTAACTCTTTACCTTTGGAGCAAAATGGAAGCCAACAAACAAAACACAAATTAGCTAGCTAGACTTATTTTCCATCTATTCAGATTAACCAACTAGTTCAAAAGATTTATCGCTTGTGGAAACATTTATCTGCCGCACTGATTCACAACTGCAAGGAATGTATTTACACTATTACCTGTGTATTGATGAATTTATGAAATACTTACCTACAAGTTCAATTACTAAACATTTTCACAAAAAAATATTTTACTTATATCGCAAAATCAAAATGTTTTAATTCTCATAGGCCTAGATGGGCAACAACGTCGAAAAAGGTGCACGGTTCGGATTGGTCGTTTCCATGGAGAAGAACCGGCAAGAAACTCCATGGTTACTCTTTACCTATCATTTGGTTAAAACCATAGCAATCTATACTATATCCCATATGGAATGTTCACTGTTATTACATGACAGTACAAATACGTTTATGTGTGTGTGTAGTGTTGTCTGAGGTGTAAGTGCGTGCAGTCACCATGGTGGCCGGCGACGTGACGCGGCGAGCGTCCATCACCGCACCTTCCATGCACCGCCGACCCTCGGCAAGAAGGGGCTCACTCATCAAGGGTACACAATCCCCCTCACAGGTAACTATGCTGTAAATATCACTATTCTATAAAATACAGGTACGAAACCAACCACTTTGTTTTGGGTCATCCACTATTTCCATATACTTGTTTATGTTTAATCCATGGCACATCCGAAAAAGGTTTATTCAGTTTTTTTTGTTTTCATAATGACCATAAGGGCTGGGTGGTTTATGTAACAGGATTAAGTTTGCGAGTTTGGACCCTGGCGAAAAAGAGTTTTTCTGAACCTAAGTATTTATTTATCATAGCAAAAGCTTTGCTTTTTACGATTCTATATGAATAACAAAATATGTAAACATGAAAGGAATTAAGAAATTTATACATATATATACATATCATCACACCGAGTCCCTCACGGGGTAGGCAGAGTATAGAGCGCCAGTTCTCTCTAGACTTACATACCTCTTTCGCTTCGTCCTTATTCATCAGTCTCTTCATACGTGCTCGTCGGTTTCGAGTTCTCTTGACGTTCCCGATTTGATCCGATCCGATCGATTTGATCTAGGTAGTTGGAACATGGTCTTCTTCTGCCTCTTTTTGCACACACTTTTGCTTTGTATATCTGTTTCGCCAATCTTTCTTCACTCATCCTTTCTATATGTCCAAACCAAGGTAACATGCCTTCCTTCATCTTTACAATCACACCCTCATTCACGCACTTATTTGATCCCCGTCTTCACATCAAACGAGGGTGGTATCTCACATTCGACCCTAAAGCACATCCTGTTATCACTATATAGTAATTTCATGGCATACAGTAGGGAATTGCTCACTCCATATCCAGGCAACACGTCCCAGAGTTACTTTCGTACGACTCTATCAAATGCCTTCTCTAAGTCCACGAAAGTGCAGAAGACTCTCTGGTTATCCAATTACTCTTCCGCGATTTCGCGAAGCGAGAAGGTTTGATCCAAACATCCTCTTCCTGGTCTAAATCTTTGAGATTCCCAGATAAACCTTTCGGATTGCTCTTGCATTCTGATCGTCAGGATCTTCGCCTACACTTTCCTAGCTAAGCTGACGAAGCTGATGGCTCTGTAGTTTGAGCAGTCTAATCGTGATCCCTTTCCTTTATAGAAAGGCACGACGACTGCTCTCCTCCAGTCGTCCGGAACATCACCCCTTTCCCAGCAAAGGTTGCATAGCAAATAGATGACGTCCTAGACCGCTGGTCCACCGTACTTGATCATCTCAGCTGTGATCTCATCTTGCGGAATGTGGGTGTTTGGGTCCTACCTATACACCTCTGCCCACCCCATTGTGGGAAGGCGTGAGGATAGGATAGTACATCCAATTTTTTGAAGCTTTGTGATGTTGTTTCATATTATGTATATATTCTCTTTACTCTTAACCCTCTTTTTGACTTAAATCGTATAAAGTCTCTTACATTGTACATTTAAAGTAGGTACCTATATTAAATTGATCAGAACCTGTTTGTAGCTGACTGTACATAAATAAGTCAAATTTAACGATCAAGCGCGTTGAGGACAAAAATGAGAAGGCCATGTCGCGTACAAACAAGCTGAAATAATAAATAATTGCTATACCAACGACTATATCGTCGAGGTATAGATTATTCTCATCTTGTTAACGTATAGACCTACTAGCCATTTTAGTATAATTATTAATTAATTGTCTTTTATATAGCCCGTATTATGTTTCATTGATCTGTGCTTTTCGTGAACCCAATTTACTAACGAGCTTTGCGTTGTAATGATTCTCTTGAATGAGCTATGAAATTTAATGTATAGATATATATACGCGCGCTCACACAAGGGCTAGGCAGAGATGTAGCACTCAATTCACCATAAAGAGACAGAGCTCATCGCCGTTTCGCAAGCACAACTATCGTCTATTACGTTATTTTCATTTAATTAATAACTGTACTTACGTTCAGAAAAACTCATTAGTACAGTCAGGATTCGAGCTTACAATCTTTGCATTGCAGACGACTGATAGAACTACTCGGCCACCACGACTATATATGAAAACGTATGACTATATTTGTGAACGTGGTAGCCTCTAGAGGCCACCTCTATACTCGTATTCGAATGGAAATGGACAGTGATTGATGTATTGCCGATAATCGATTTTACTATTATGTATAGTATATGACACGGCATGTTTAAATAATGTCCTCCTTCAAGGGTTCGCGAATGGGTAGGCAGATGTGTTATGGCACCTTTCCGTTTTAATTTACATTTTTTTGGGTATATTTCCTCACACCATTCCTCAAGCTTGCCCGCAGAGGTAGGACATGAAACAACACTCGCGATTCGTCAGAGATATATTAATGTGCCATCGTGACAGATGGCGAGGCGGTTACCATTTCTCAAACACGACTATTAGCATAAGTACGTTTTTACATTTATACTGACATACGCGGGTGTCCTCACGATATGTTTCTTCAGCATAATGCACGAAGTGCGATAAATCACTGTACTTTAGTTCAGAAAAACAAATTCGTACAGACCGCCGGGATTCGAACTTGCTGTTTTTAATCTGCAGTACAGTACTCAAACAACACGGCTTATAGATTTAAGAAACATATTGAAATCTCAACTTTATTTCAGGAGGTGCCTTGGGATATAATCGACCGGTGCGCGTTGCCGATAGTGTTGTGTCACGCTCTTGCGGTGGTGCTCTCCACCGTACTCAACGCTCTCCATCTCAGCTCAGTGTCAGTCTTCACGCTCTTCCTCTGGTTCTCCATCTCAGTTACTGGTTCACTCTGGTTCTATCACAATTTGCAAGTAAGTAAACGATTTTATGACAGTTAAAACATCTGGAAGTGCAACATGAAGTGCTATAGAAATTATAATGCTAAAGTTTTGCCTTCACTCTTGTCCTCTTGTTATAGGGCTGTTGAATTAAATGCCTACCCCTTCTGGGACCCTTGTGGGAAGGCGTGAGGGTATATATAAATAAAACAATGCACAGTCTAAGCACGATATATTTTGCGCAGGGGTCCTTTAATGAATATAGGACATAAAAGGAATAGAGGAGTAGGACCGTAGGAGATACGGCTACTATTTGGAATTGAAAATCACTTGGAGCAAGTTGGATTTTTAGATTTTCATAGCCTAAGGGGCATAACAACAAATGGGGTTCTAATAATCGCATGGTATGGTTGAGTGGCGATCAGTAAAACACTGATATCCATGTTCAAGTGAGCATGGTAATCTTATAGAGAGCGTATATTTATTTTTCAGTTCCTAACCGACAACAAAACTGAAATAATCATGTTTTTCTTACTTTTGTGAATACACACAATTCAGTATTATGTCTATATACTGTCCCAGAAAAATTATTTGTTCGCTTTACTTTATTTTATGCTTCGATTGACAAGAAATGGTCGCTTAACAAATTTATCCACATCCAGCAAATTATTATACTTCTATTTGCTTTCCTAAAACTACTTGCTCTCATGAAAGTTCAAAGTGAAAACCAGTGAAGAATAAAAAAAATATTAGATACAGAAATTTGATCCCCAATCTATTTTAGTAATATGAATATTATGATAATGATTGGTTGATTTATAGCGTAGGACACTAAGCATATGCGTGTATGAAATGCATATAACCTAGGATGAACGATGTGATTTTCGATGCGGGAAAACATCGTGAGAAAGGCGTTGTATATTGAGAATAAATTCAAAGATGCACGTGCTATGTGTGTGAATATATAACATACTGTAATGTAATATCTCCATGCCTTCCCACAAAGGCCCCCTTGGGGCAGGGAAGGGGTTGGCAGAGTTGTATAGGTAGTAACCCACCCACTTTCCGCTAGAGATATATTTTAGGTGCCGACGTGACAGATGGCGAGTTCATCGCCGTTAATCAAGCATACGCCATGTTTCCTCTCCATGTTTTTCTTCTAAAGCTCGTGGTGTGACTAAACACATTACTTAAGTTCAGAAAAACTCATTGGTACAGTCGGAAATCGAACTGGCGATCTTTGGATTGCAGGCAACTGCTCGAACCACTCGGCCACCACGGCTACATCTATAATAATATATATACTCCTATAATATAATCGACAAACTCCCATCGCAATTATTTGATTGCTCAACAGCAATCCAAATCCAGAATTCAGAACAACTTCGCGCTCGTGTTCCTTTTGAACTTAATTAAGGAACTTAGTAAAGTGTATTGTTATCAGACTTGCCTTTAATATTAAGTAATCACTAAGTAATGTTAATGCTAGCTAGATGAATAAAAGTAGGTCGTAGTGGTAACTTGCAATATAATGTATAATTTCCATTGCCTGAATAAAAAAAATTATCTTCTTTTTTTTTTCTTTAATCATAGTTTAATTTAGCTTATGTATATATTTATATAAGGGTTCAATTATCTTTTATTGAACACTTAAATATTACTATTGACACCGAGTAGGTCATGTGGAAAGCGATAAATTATGGACATAATGTGATGATATCGAAGGCATTCAAATTTGAATTACACGTCGCATTCCCGTCTCGACCATAGTGTCTACCATTTTAGACAACTACAGACATGTAGTCCGAATTGTTGACCGGTAAATACGAAAGTTACGCCACACAATATACTGATGTTTCAGCTATTGGACGACGGACACTTCGTCACAATGGCAACACGAATTCAAAATCTTTTTAAATCCTGAGCTATGAACTGAACCGAGCAACTTTAAATATATATAACCTTTTTCAGTAACGTACTCACGGAGAATATAAGTTGCGACCGGACAGGAAGGCCAGTGAATTAATTTCTCTCTTGCTCCCTTTGCTTTGAACATAATTTGACCTATTAAGAGATTATACCATCGAGACTAGTCACTAGTAGCTTGGAAAGGTTGGAAAAGGTCAAGCTTTAATTAAACACTGATTTCATTATCTAAGGAAACTCACAAATAGAACTATCAGATTACTGAAATCGTTCGGTTTTTGAATCTACAAAATACTCGAGGCTCGTACTGTATAACAGTTGACCTTTGCAATGCTGTCCCCCGACTTACTCACTGGACATATTGACCAATAGTCTGGCATGTTAGTAGACCTTACTGTAATAATAAGAGCCATGTAAGTGAGCCAGTGAGTTTGTTTGGAATTTTATTAAAGTGAGTAAGTATATCACGATCCACGATCCTTGTGATGAACGAAAACAACGTGCACCCGATTTTCACCCGAACTTTTCACCCGATTCGGGTGAAAAGTAAAAAGTAATCAAAACACAGACTTGCCATCTGAGACCTGGCCTCTATATAATATCTCCAGCGAAAAGAGGGTGTAGATGATCTCTGTCCACCTCTTCATATAATAATAGTAATTCGTTCATTTCAAGCTGTGGTTGGCGAGTGGTTCGAGAAGTCGCCTGCAAAACAAAGATAGCAAGTTCGAATCCCGACTGTAAGAACTAGTTTGTCTGAACTACGTATAGTGATAAGACACACCACGAGCTTTGAGCATTAAAAGGAAACCAGCATACGTTTGCACGATAAAAAATTCAAAGACATACATATGTATAGTCGTTCTGGAGAAACGACGACAGACTCGCCATCTGTCACGTTCACAACAAAAATACATATCTCCGGTGAAATGTAGGTGCGCTATTACACATCTGCCTACCCCTTGGGACCCTTGGAAGGCGTGAAGATAAATATGTATTTCAAGCAAAGCCGAAAAGTACATACAAATATAGGGCCGTTAGTAAAATAGCTAATGATGTAGCTTGGGTGTTTATATGACCGCCTCAAAATTAAGTATTCTGCTCACAGATAATATTTTATTTATCAAATTGACCGTGAAAGTTCATCCTGATTACGGAACCCTTGTGGCGGGTGTGGCCTTCATATTAGTAGTCACACGTAGCGTCCCACACCAAGGGCCGCCCCATCCTCCATGGCATCAGAGACATTCCGTCCGGCCTCCGGCCATCGCCGCGAGCGAGACCGACTGGTTCCAGCACAGCAGGCACGCCGGCGCTGACCAGAGCCCGGCGTATCAAGTCATTGATGGAGGAATGACGTGATATACGACCGGCCTTAAATAGAATATATTAAGAGAGGTAGGGCATAACGGGTTTCCCGTTCGAATTCGGAGCTGCCCGACTGGGGCAGGACCTCCACCTTATAGAAGTCCGTAGCCAAATAACACATTTTTTTGTGTTGTGTTCCTACGCGGTGAATAAGGTTTCCAGTAATGAGCTCCTTGGGGAGGGGGTAGGATTGTTACATTGTGTTGGAAGCAGAGGGATTAAACCCATTATGCTGCCAACACACTATAACTCTCCGAACACAGAGTGGCAACACGCAAGTGATACTTCGGTATCGTGAGCGTAAATAGGCTGCGGTAACCGTTTCCCATCAGATGGGCCGTATGCTTGTTTGCCACTCTTGTTTATAAAAAAAAAAAAAAAGGAATATGTTTTATTCCAAAAAAGATTTACCAAGGAACCAAATTATTACGCAGGTGAAAAACCGAGTGGCACAGCTTGTTTCAAACGTTTCGTAAAATCATATCAAACTGAATATACATATTAAACGATAAAAAACACGGTAAGTAAAAACGTATTCATAATCACGCTGCATATAAAATATTAATGTCAAGGGTACTCAAGCTCAGTACCTCGTAAAAACGTCTTAAGGAAATGAGTTATTATTTGAGAATTCTCCAGTTTCGCTTTAAAACTAATATACCACGGCCACAGCGAATACAACAATCTTGCAGTACCGTTATTGATAACGTTTATTGGAGACGGTATCCTAATTCATATTGCATATTAGGTTAAATTTGTAAAGTGTAACGCGCTTTAATGGTCTGATTTTTCAACCGAAATTTACGCTACTTTTATTCTTCATCATAGTCAACTTTCAACCCGGAACGATACCCGACAAATAGATCTAGTCCCAAATATACGATATTATATGATATGCTAATAACTTCTTCACGCCTTGTGTATAATTAGTACCCATACTTCCACATTCCGCCAGAAATTTTAGGTGCCAACGTGATAGATGGCGAGTCCATCGCCGTTACTCAAGTACGATTATACGACTTTTAAAATTTCTTCTCACAAGTTTGCAGGTTTCGTCTACACATTTTCCTTCGCCGTAACGCTTGTGTTGTGACTAATCACCATAGGTATGATTTCAGTTTTCTTTCAGGATAAAAGATGGCCTGGATGGATTATTTACTACGAAGCTACGAGTAAGATAGCTCTCGGTCTCAGGGGGCAGGTTCAATTCCCACTGACGGTTGATATATTGTATGATGAAAATGAGTCCTAGTACCTTAGACTTGGATGTCCTATGTATTTATGCTAGATTAGATAGTGTATCTAGCGATGGAGTGAATTCTACAAAGATATGTTTGATGATGATGCCGCTGATCTACTCATAGAGCTGCCTCCAACAGAATCTGTCGAGGATCCTATAGCGGATAAAATAAGTATGGGAGAGATTGTAAGAGCAATAAGAAGTCTGAAATGTGGAAAAGCAGCGGAAATAGATGGGATTACGGCTGAGATGATCAAGTACGGTGGACCAGCGGTCTGCGACGTCATCTATTTGCTATGCAATCTTTGCTGGGAAAAGGGTGATGTTCCGGACGACTGGAGGCGAGCAGTCATCGTGCCTTTCTATAAAGGAAAGGGATCACGATTGGACTGCTCAAACTACAGAGCCATCAGCTTGGTCAGCTTAGCTAGTAAAGTGTACACGAAGATCCTGACGATAAGAATGCAAGAGCGATCCGAAAGATTTCTCTGGGAATCCCAAGGTGGATTTAGACCAGGAAGAGGATGTATGGATCAAACCTTCTCGCTTCGCGGAATCGCGGGAAAGTTTTTGGATATTAACCAAAGGGTTTTCTGCGCTTTCGTCGACTTAGAGAAGGCATTTGATAGAGTCGTACGAAAGGAACTATGGGACGTGTTGCCTGGATATGGAGTGAGCAGTTCCTTACTGCATGCCGTGAAATCACTCTATAGCGATAGCGAGGCGTGCGTTAGGGTTAACGGTGAGATGTCACCCTGGTTTGATGTTAAGTCGGGGATAAAAAAAGGGTGTATCATGTCTGCCTGGCTGTTCATTATATATCTAGATAACTATCTGAGAGCACTAAGAACGAACGGATGTTGAATGAAAATGGGAAACTTAGTGGTCAACTGCCTACTATACGCCGATGAGGCGGTTTTACTGGCGTCATCAGAGGGTGAACTGCAGTCACTAGTTACCATAATGAAAGAAGAATGTGAAAAGAAGGGGCTGCGCCTAAACGTTGCCAAGACTAAGGTTCTGGTATTCGAAAGAGATGAACAAGTGACCGAGTGTGATATATCGGTAAATGGGAAATTCTAGAGCAAGTGAATGAATTTGTATATCTTGGAAGCATGTTCACACGAGATGGAAAGTATGAAAAAGATATTGAAAGAAGGATAATTGCCGGAAATAAGGTGAATGGAGCCATGTCGGCGTTGATGGGCAGTAAAAGTCTGAGCAAGAATGCTCGAGTTGCTGTCCACAACGCGATACTGGTACCTTATTGAATGGCAGCGAATCCTGGGTATGTCAGAGGAAGTATGAAAATAGCTTGAATGCAGTTGAGATGCGATCTCTTCGAAATATGTGCGGACTAACGATTTTAGATCGAATCCGCAATAAAGAGATTCGCAAATCAACTGGCGTGAATGAGGGCGTGATTGTAAAGATGAAGAAAGGCATGTTACGTTGGTTTGGACACATAGAAAGGATGAGTGAAGAAAGATTGACGAAACACATATACAAAGCAAAAGTGTATGCAAGAAGAGGCAGAGGAAGGCCACGTTCCAACTACCTGGATCAAATCGATCGGACTTTCAAGGACGGGAACGTTAAGAGTACTCGAAACCGACGAGCATGTATGAAGAGACTGATGAATGTGGACAAAGCGAAAGAGGTATGTAAGTCTAGAGAGAACTGGCGCTCTATACTCTCTGCCTACCCCGTTAGGGACTTGGCGTGATGATATGTATGTAAGTGGAGCCCTGGTTACCGAGTGGTTCAAATTGCAACACAAAGATTGCAAGTTCGAATCCTGACTATACCAATGGTATCTTCTATCCTAAAAAAAAAACTGTAACGAAAAGCAGAACGATAACATTCTAGTTTGAAATAAAATTGCTAACACAACTAACAATATTTTTTTTAATTAAATGTAACAGACTTGGTATGTGCCATTCACACTTTTGTAAAAGTTCTAAAATGTATGTTTTTTCATTGAGGTACAAGCAATTTGTTTTCACGGTTTGGTTGCTAAAAAAATACTGCGTTACCCTACGTAAATAATCCTACGAAATTGTGTAAAAAACATTCATTGAATACTGTCATATTCACCGAGTCAGCAGAAATGTTACATTCCATGACAAACAACCCGCTTCAACGCAATTTCCTTTTTTCGGTCTAATGATGTCAGTTATGAAGAGAAATTTCGTATAAGATTGCCAATATATTGGACGGAGACGCAATTTTCTGTCTAGTTTGTCTCATTGATGTATTAAAATTGCATCTATCTAAGTATTTGCCAGTAATGCTATATTTATATGCAGGAAGTTGTATCGACACAACGAAAATGAGACCGAAACATTTTGCAATCATTTGTGTTATTACTAAGTTAAGACTTTTATTGACATATCTATACTAATATTATAAAGCTGAAGAGTTTGTTTGTTTTTTTTGTTTGAACGCGCTAATCTCAGGAACTACTGGTTGGAATTGAATTTTTTTTTTAAATTAGGTGGCGCTGCGATCGTGTTTCAGGAAATTTTACTTTTTCATCCGGGCGAAGCTGGGCGGGACAGCTAGTTATGTATATAACAAATATAATGGATTTTCCATTTTGAGATATTATGCCGTCTTCGAACACCTTATTTTTTATAAAGACTTATTTTCACTTTATATGGTCTTCAATTAAGAATATTTTTTATAATCATGATGACAAAACAAACAAAATGTTGTAGCGATGCGTTTCCATATGGATAAGAACGAAGGCACGCGACACGGCTTTACAGCACTATAGCGTGCAAGGTGGAGCGGTTAATGACCGTCGCCAATTCAAACTAATATTATAAATGCGAAAATGCAGGCCGTCTGTATGTTTGTTGCGTTTTCACGTCTTATGCTACTAAGGATTATCTACTAATAAACCAATTTCGTAAACACATTGTCAATTGCACAGGACAAACTACCATTTATTTTGAAAAAATGTTCCCGTGGGGTCTCGGCTATTAGCCTCTTACTGCGGTCGATACCACAGGGCGCAGTTAGTAATAAATAATATTGTCTCCTCCATTCGTGTAATAATTACAGAGGCTCACATTACGCCCACCCAATAATAGCACAAACTTCTGTGACATTGTATAATATTACCCTTAATATCTGTGTGAATGTGTCGCATTATAAATTGCCAAGGAGATTGCAACAATCGTGCTTTGCCAGCCTCCGCACTTGCGTCATCAATCCATTCGAAAGTCCGATTTAAAATGGGTTAATGGCAGTGTTTTTACTGAATAGACACTACTTAATACAATGCCATGGTGTTTTCTTACTTCGACAGTACAATAACATCTATATGGAATAAATTTAAGTCATACATAAGATTCTGACAACTGAAATTGTAATGTATATCTTTGATATAGGCTACCACTTATTACAATATTGTTCTAAATTGGGTCAGTATATCCATTCCACTCTAAGGAAGTTTAAATTCAATTTTTTATTAATTTATACTTTAATTATACTGTAACGCTTAATTTAGGTATACTGTATCCCTGCCAAGGTGTGTGCAAAATCTCATAATGATCGGATTTTACCTATTTAAAAACGTAGCAATCAAACTCATTTAACCAATATATTACTAGGTTTGCCGTACTTAGATTAACTCGCGTTACATATGATATATAGCCTCTCAATAAACAAGCCATCTAATTTATTTTAATCGCATTAGTAATTCCTGCAATTAGCGCGCTCAAAAAATTAACACACTCTGCCTCTTTATAATACAAGTATAGAGTTACCATGACAAACGACACATTTTTCGTAATCAGCTGAAGGATTACCGTACAGGCTTAACTTCCGGCCTTATTTGTATAGATGATAATCTCTACCGCGAACTGCCGCCGCGCAGTTAACTCAATATTACTGTAATTTATATTAGGGACCATTTATATAATTAACATATATATGCAAACACGGGTTGTGATTTGTGCGTGACTTTGTACAGTGAGAGGACTGGAAGATTATGAATTAAAAATCAGGCTACCCTGAAATAGTTAGCCTCGAACGTCACCGCGTCACGCATAGGCATACCGCTAACAAATGCTTGAATAAAATATATTCCTCAACTGTTATTAAAGCTGACATCAGTCAAGCTGTCATAGTGTATTTTGGATGCAAATATAGCATCGCCGCCCGCCCATTATATCTGAAACAGAATAACGCAATTTCACACATCAGATACGCATACGTTATTTATATGTAGAAGAAAATGCTCACAAGGATGTATTCATGATGTATTGATAATGTAGCACAATGTTATTATACTTGTCTGTCATTAAAAATATAAGTAGCTATGTGGACCTGGCGTTTAATAAATGTATAAAGAAACACGCATTCTTTGTAGTGTATAAGCCACCCGAGTATTGAGGTGAACGTAACAAAACATACATTCAAATGCACAAACACACACACGCACACACAAACATACACGCACACACACACCCCGCATGACTAAGTTATCAATATGGCACGTAATTTTTTTTTTTTTTTTATACAACAAGAGTGGCAAACAAGCATACGGCCCACCTGATGGGAAACGGTTACCGTAGCATATTTACGCTCACGATACCGAAGTATCACTTGCGCGTTGCCACTCTGTGTTCGGAGAGTTACAGTGTTGGCAGCATAATGGGTTTAATCCCTCTGCTTCCAACACAATGTAACAATTCTCCCCCTTCCCAAGGAGCTCATTTCTAGAAACCTTATTCACCGCGTAGGAACACAACACAAAAAATTGTGTTATTTGGCCTCGGACTTCTATAAGGTGGAGGTCCTGCCCCAGTCGGGCAGCTCCAAATTCGAACGGGAAACCCGTTATGCCCTACCTCTCTTACATTGTCTCCCCGATCGTGTGATTTGTGAAAATTTTCTGATAATTTTTACAATGACGAAATGACAAGAAACAATCAAGCGAAGAACTTCACTGCTATCTGGCCACTAACTACCTGTGTGATTTATTCAGGTAACGGCGGCTGGGAAGGCAGTTCTGGTGACTGGGTGCGACAATGTCCTGGGCAATGCCTTGGCGAGACGACTGGATGACATGGGCTACCATGTGTTCGCCGGATTCCAGTCTAAGGCTGGAAACATCGATGCTGATATGCTCAAGGAAGACTGCTCTGGCAGATTGCATACCTTGCAACTGGACAACACGTCGGAAACTCAGGTACCTTTGCCTAATAAGCTGTTCATTGATTTCAATCAAGACTTACATAATTATGAATGGAATTTGACCTCTAGCCGAAACGGTAACGTTATACGCTCGAGACTTGTGGTATTTTGTACATTTTCTGAGTGAAGCTTAAAATGTATTTCTTTTTTTATAATTGGGTTTGTTTGTGTGTTTGATATTTGTTCTCTGGCCCGAGATTTAAAAATGTGTGCCTCAAATGTTTACTTTATTTTGATCTGGCGAACTCAGATATAACAAGCAACAAAAATAAAAATTGATACTGAAAAGCAATGACCATTGAACAGTATTGGTCTGAAGGTCGAACTCTAAATAAGCATGCGTGGGTTTTCGTTTTAGTCTGTCTAAAAAAACACATATGAAAAATGATCTACTTATTTGCAGTGATACCAAGATAATGAGTTGTGTTACGACAACTTATTACCTTGGTATCACAATGTAAAATATCGTAAAGCCCACGTTCAAGGGCTTCTGAGAAAATTTCTTAACATGCCCGTTAATTAAGCCCTTAAATCATTTGTTAGGTCATTGGGTTGTCTGTTCATACCCCGCCCGAGCTCGTGTACTAAATCCGCCTTTATTCGTACCTTACAGCTATAGTAAATTAATTTCGTACATGTACCGCTCTCAGCAAGTACCAATTTAAGGCTGTATAACAGCTCTATGTTAATTCAAGCTGACAACAAAAAAGAAATTGTTACAATCACGAGATCGGGGGTACCGCCCACGCCCACGTTTGACGGTGGAAGACTTTGGGCCGCTATGAAAGCAGTACGTAATTTGCCTAATTTGGCCGCACGTTCATTAAAACCAAGGAGATTTTTTAATTGTACTGCGTAAATGAATTTGACAATATTGTCATTAACTCTCCTCATTAACTAAGCAGTATTGTGTTTACTAAACCTATTTATAAGCCATTTGGATGTTTTGATGCTTGTTGATCTGGTAAGATGAACCTATTTGTATAAAATTTGGAATAAACCTGGGTTAGCACTACCTTATTAGAAATCACTATTGCTGTGAGGAATTGTGGTAAGTCCTAAGTAAGGATGGAACATAATGACTGCTCGAAACCAAAGAGTAAATACAAAGAGAGTATAAATACAAGTCACAAACGTAATACAGAATTATGGGTAATGATTCACCTAATAACATAAAAGTACGTTCGAAGCGACTTATTCGCTCTTAACTATATTGGACTAATGTAAAATTCACACCGAAAGTTGTTTAACTAGTCATTAAGTGAAAGTACCCGATACAGGTGATATGTAGATAGATATGAACGTTATTATCTAATTCAATTGTCATTAGTCTAGTGCTATCGATATTAATATATGTTTTTAATAAATTATAAGCACCTTAATGGCACATAACTATGTTTTATTAGCTCACTCTAGCGGAGGTCGTGATACTTCGTTTATGATGTTCGTGTTTCTGTCCCAAGATTTTATCCGCTTCGTTGTACATCGTGGATCATCTACCAGAGGGCGCGCAAGGACTCTGGGCGATAGTCAACTGCGAGTCGTGGTGCGCTCTTGGCGAGCTAGAGTGGGTCCCCTTCTCGGTCATCAAGCGAGCGATGGACGTCAACCTTCTAGGTGAGCGCTACGAACCGCCACAAAGACTCGTTGCAACTTTCCTCACTTTAACGCTGCTACGAAACTATAGATGTCGCTAGGTGGTTGTTTGTATAATTCACGTACATTATTTTACTAAAGTGACTATGTGATATATTTGTTGACTAAAGTATGCGATCAATATGCTATTATCGTGAATGTTTACGATGGCAAGTTGCATTACTGATGATATGATCGGATCACTTTGTTTCATGGATATATACTTTTATGACGATTAACTGTATATTATGTATGTATAAGCATTGGACACCTCGCTGCCTACAGCTACCATTATTTACTAAGTGTTACCGGCGGCTTCGTTTTGGTGGAATATAATATTATTATTTACCTATTTATCTGGCGGAAAGTGGGTGTATGGGTATACACCTCTGCCTACCCCTTCAGGGACCCGAGTGGGAAGGCGTGGGGATATATATTTGCCTATACACCTCTGCCTACCCCTTCGGGGGGGACCCTTGTGGGAAGGCGTGAGGATATTATCTTATTGTATAGTTAATGCCCGCTACTTTTATTGTTCTGTTTATTTTTCGGAAATAAAGTAACCTATGTTAGTCTAAAAAGTCCTATCGATCCTACACCAATATTCTTCAAAATAAACAATTTGTTCTGTAGTTTAGGCGTATAAACCGACAGAATTACTTTCGCAAATATAATATAAGCTACAAGATTAGAAACGAATAAAGTTATCACCTACATACTGATTACAAATATCACTTTATATAAAAATTATATACAATATATTTTATTCCTGATACAGGTAAACCACTCCACCAGACCTCCAACCCACATGTCAGTTGGTCTACCAATATCATGATATTGAGAGGTTGCATTCTTAACACACAGGTCCTGCTAGTCTGGTGCAAGTGATGTTGCCTCTCGTGCGGCGAGCCCGCGGTCGCGTGGTGCTGGCTTCGTCGATCCTGACGCACGTAGCCGCGCCAGTGCGGGGCGTGCACGCTGCCTCGCTCGCCGCTCTTGACGCACTCGCAGCATGCCTACGACGCGAACTAAAGCCTCGAGGAGTCGATGTTGTACGTATCTCTTAACACACTGGCCTGGATTTTTTTTTGTTTAAGTTGGTCAAGGTCAGCGGTAACACATACTATGATAATTTTGGCCCGGAAAAAACAAGGATAAAAGTCCCGATCAAGTGACAATTCCGAATTAAAAGTTGCGAATTTAAAGCTTTTCATCATTCAGGTATATAACTGGGATCTCTATAATTTTTGGGTTCACCAGATATCCAAATTTTCCGCGTCACTAATTGCAGCTTCTTTAATGTAAATGAACATCAAAACATTTCTGTGTCGGGCTAACTTTCCGCCTTAATGAGATTAACAAGCACAGCGGTGCTGCGTACAGATAATTATTTGCGCCAACCACTCAGACGAGCCTTAGTTAGCAGACGTTGTGTTATATAAGTTTGCAGATTGGGATAATAAGCATGCGTATAGGTATATATGTATCATATATCATAACGCCATCCCACTAGGATTCCCGAAATGGTAGGCAAAGGTGTGCAGGTAATATCCACATACCCACTTTTCGCCGGTGATATATTTTAAGTGCCAACGCGACTCATGGCGAGTCCATCGTCGTTACTCGAACACGAGTACATACGTCTTTTAATTTCTTCAAAAACACATGCAAATTACCTCTCAATGTTTTTCTTCGCCGTAAAACTTGTGTGACTAATCACTGTACATGAGTTCAGAAAACTCATTAGTAGAGTCTGCATTCGAACTTGCAATGTTTGTTAACTACTTGAACCACTCGGCCACTAAGGCTCTCCTACAATATATCTTAACGCTAAAATGGCTACATCTTCGAGGATCCATGTGGGGAGGACACGGGTCTTCAAAATCAAAATCAAAATCTAAATATTTTATTCAATGTAAGGGACACAGGGAACACTTATTGACCGTCACATATTTAATATAAAATAAAGTTACCAGTAAGTTACTTCGAAGGTGGGAAGGAAGGGTGTCAAATTAAATCACGGGGAATTTTTTGGTGGAGATGTATTGAATTGCCAATGTGACAGATGGGAAGTCTGTCACCCTCTCTCAGGCACGACATTTATTTTATTTATTTATTTATTTTCATCTCACTTACTACTATTTTTACAGGATGCTCCCAATACAATAGCGAAGCCATAACAATTAATTACAATTAATTTATCCTATAACTAATTATAAATAATGAGCATACAGTGAATTCACTCAGAGCACAAGCAAATATGTCAATATTTTGAGCCATAAGGTTGAGTGTGCGCAGGGCGCGCGTCAGTGGCATACATGACATAATACAGACATATCATCACGCCAAGTCCCTAACGGGGTAGGCAAAAAGTAAAGAGCGCCAGTTCTCTCTAGACTTGCATACCTCTTTCGCTTCGTCCACATTCATCAGTCTCTTCATACATGCTCGTCAGTTTCGAGTACTCTTGACGTTCCCGTCCTTGAGCGTCCGATCGATTTGATCCAGGTAGTTGAAACGTGGCCTTCCTCTGCCTCTTTTTGCACACACTTTTGTTTTGTATATCTGTTTCGTCAATCTTTCTTCACTCATCCTTTCTATATGTCCAAACCAACGTAACATGCCTTTCTTCATCTTTACAATCACGCTAGTTGATTTTCGAATCTCTTCATTGCGGATTCGATCTAAGATCGTTATTCCGCACCTTTTTTTCGAAGAGATCGCATCTCAACTGCATTCAAGCTATTTTCATACTTCCTCTGACGTACCCAGGATTCGCTGCCATACAATAAAGTAGGCACCAATATCGCATTGTGGACAGCATTCTTGCTGAGACTTTTGCTGCCCATCAACGCCGACATGGCCCCATTCACCTTATTACGGGCAGTTATCCTTCTTTCAATATCTTTTTCATACTTTCCACCTCGTGTGAACATGCTTCCTAGATATACACATTCATTCACTTGCTCTAGAATTAAAATGAATTGAAATAATATGTCTTTGGAATGGTTCAGTTTCTTCCCCAGTTTCTCACAGGTTGCTTTCCTTCATCCATAAAGCTCGCGGTGAGACAAATCACTGTTGCACTTTATATTCAGAAATCTAAGAGATCTTACCTGCAATCTACTTTGCAGACGATCACTGAAACTACTCGGCCACCTAGCTAATAATAATATAGCTAGCCTATTTACGGACTATAATTAATCATTAGAACAATTCGTTAACAGCGAATCGATACGGATCAGACACGACGGCCTGCCCATGCGTGCACACGACACCAGGAAATTTCCACTAACTGACATTTATACTATTATTATTATACATATTACATTTACACAAAATATTTGTTACATATTCTCTAAGAAACAGCAATTAGTATTGTAGCGTATGTTTTTATCCTAATCAGTTATTGGTTGATTTACACTTCCCAAAATTTTAAATTTATTTATATTGAATACTAGCAGTCCCGCCCAGCTTCGCCTGGGTGAAAAAGTAAAATTTTCTGAAACACGATCGGGTCCAATTGTGATCTAAGCTATCCTATCTTTTAAGTTGGATCAAACTGCACACGGTGTGCCAATTTGATTAAAATCGGTTAAGTTTTTAGGATCAATCGCGGACAAACAAAGTGACGCGTAATTTATATATATTAAGATATTTACCTATAAATATAAAAGGATTTGGCAGAGGTGTATCATCCCCCTTTCTTTCATATCTAAATAAACAACCAAATATTACCTTTCAGAGTAGGTAACCGCTTAGCTGGTATAGTTTTGAAGGTTTTAAAGGTAATGGTTACCGCTGTCATCTCCGCCTGCTAAAAATAGCAATCAACTTAATATTGGGTTCGAAAACATCATATAAACACTATTAACGTAATTAGCTTATTTTCTGTCATCAGACGGTTATCACTCTTGTGCCTTAAGCAATACTCGCGTACCTAAGGGCACAAGCAAGTATTACACAATATGCTCTGTCTCATACTAAAGCATTATATCATGTTCAATATATTTCTGCTCCTGGCGTTAAAATACTTCTCCTCTAGGCAAAGACACAACTGCCATAGTGAATAGTGATGTACTGTCACACAGAAGTTTCACATAAAGCGAAAGCTTCAAACATCTTACAAATTAATTAAATATGAATTACTCAACAATTTTGATAGAATATATGATATAGACCAACGATAGATCTTGAAAAGGATGTGTCCGTAAATATGTCGAACAGTAAGATATAATTATTTATTGCATCAACAGTACAGAAAATGTATGTGGAATTAACAGAAATAGCCTCGATATAAGCAGCAATCGCATGAAGTCTCCACAGTCTGTAGGATATATAAACACTGATCGGTGCCAAAATTATCAAATCGTAATTCCTAATGATTATATACTCATTTCCGTTCGACATTAAATAGAGTCGCTATTTTGGTTAAATTAGGTTTGCCACACCATACATTATAATATCTTCACGCCTTCCCAAAGGGTCCCCGGAGGGGTAGGCAGAGGTGTGTAGGTAGTAAACACAGACCCACTTTCCGTAGTTCACCGTAAAGCTCGTGGCGGGACTAATCACTGTACTTAAGTTCAGAAAAAGTAATTGGTACAGTCGGCATTCGAAGTTGCGGTCTTTGTGTCGCAGGCACTATTACTCGAACCACTCGGCCAACACGACTCAGCTATATTACAGAACGTCCCTTATCGAACTTCTTTGCGTCAGCGCTGTGCGCTGTAATTGGTTATATTATGAATGTGAAAGTTTGTCGGAATGATTGTTCCTTTTTCAAGCGAAAACTATTCAGTGGATTAAGAAGATATTTGGCACGGAGATAGATTATTGAATTATATTATACCTGAATTAATTCATAGTGTATGTTATTCCAGAAAAAAATTATTAATAAAAAAATTTTTACGTGGCTGAAACCGCGGGTCCGGCTAGTATATAGCCTGAATAGAAATCAGTATGTTAAATATTCGAATAGGCGTAGATATTCTGACTGCCGTTCAAAAAGGCAATATATTTGGCTTTAGGTGGTAGTGGCGGCGGGAGAATACACAACAGGCAGCGCATGGCTTTCCGAAGAGAAGCTTCTAGAACAGGCACGTGACATGTGGAAGAGACTGAGCGACGAACAGAAGGGCGCATATGGTGAAGACTACTTTGAACAAGCTTTGCGCAGTCTCGAAAAGTACACAAAAAGCGCGGTGAGTAACCGGGTCGTGACGATGCTTAATGTTCCTGTATTATTCTAGTAAGAGCATGCTCACGCTTTGCCTATGAATTCAAGCTCATTCGAATTTCTGCTCAAACGTTTCGCAGGTTTCCTCTTAATGTTTTCCTTCGCTCGTATGCTTGTCTAAGAAAACACTGAACTTAGGTTACACAAGTTACATGAAAACTCATTGGTGAAGTCGGGATTCGAACTTGCAAACTTCGTATTGAACGTGACTACTGTAGTAGAGTAGTGCACAAGTACCTACAATGTGCCACCACGGCGTTACATTTTTTAAAGGTCTGCAATAAAGCGTGGGCGTGTTAGTTATTTTAAATGGTTGTGTGAATGATTTTGATGCGTTTGCGCAGGACGCGGACCTGACGGCGGTGACGCGCGCTTTGAGTGACGGTGTGACGCGCACATTCCCTCTAGTGCGCTACACGCCCGTATCGCCGCGCGAGAAGCTCAAGTCCCTCCTCGCCGAACATATGCCCCGCTCGCTCTACGAAGGCCTATACACTGACTAAATGGAACTTTGTTCAAACACGTATCTTACGTAATTAATCAATAATAGGCGCGGTTAAACGCTTATAAATACCAATTTGGCTGGCAAATTTACAACAACACACTTGTATATTTAGATAGTTTCGTTAGTACAAGTTTAACTCGAAAATGTAAATTCTAGCTTAATATTTCATATTACATAAGCAAAACAGTAACCAGCATACTACCCTTTATGGCTATTATTATCAATTTATCTTCATAATTTCATGATAATGGTTGCTGCTGCGCTCCACGCTACCTACTTGTTCTCCGGCTTGTGAATCTTACGAGCCGCAAGCTTGTAATCACCTTGGAAACATTAGCGAAGCCTTTATTAACGTCATTCTTTGTCTTAATTTAATAAAACGTGAAACATTATTTAGTCTTCAGAGGTAAGTGTAAGGTAATTGATTAATTATATACAACGACATAATACCAGTTTGCTATATACCTGGAATGATAGATAGGTAAGGTAGTCAGCGTGTGCCAAATGAGGCCCACTCCGCTCAGGGCACCGCGCCCAGTTATGTAACCATACGCCCGAGGAAGTTTCCCAATCATTTATGTGAACAGTGTTCCACTTGAACCTAAACATGTGCCCATTAAGGCATTTCATTAGAGAAAATTTCCCAATAAGAGACCCTCAAACGACCATAAAGAATTATTAACCCATTCACTGTGTTGTAACCAAAAGGTGCCGTCAAATAAAAAGCAATATTTCAGATCAGAATATGAGAGAAACAGCCGCTACAGCTGTATATTAATATAACTAACTCCCCTTTAATTAGATCACAAAGTAGAGAAAATGCGTCAGTTACGAGGTCAACGTTGTACAATTTAGAAAAAATTCAATGTGCAACCGCCAAGCTTGTTATTTTTTATGTACTGGCATGAAATTGAGAATTTATCATTTCTATGAATGTGACGCGTTGTTTTTGATCTGATGATACGGGACATGTATATGTGTGCACGCAACTATTCATAGGTAGTCGAATGAAAATAGCTTAGTAGCCAGGTCGGTTGTGCTCATTAATGGTTGGCACTCGATCAAATCTGTCAGAATCATATGCAACTGATCCATTTTCGCATTTAATGAAAAAAAATATTGCAAGTGACCATGCATATAAAATTATGCAGATTATTTTTTTTAGAAGCCTACGTTATATAGAATCGTATAAATAAGTAGGTATTTGTTTTGTTTATAAAATCAGAAGTTATGTGTTACAATTGTAGATCACGTATGTATATAATACCTTCAGCAAATAATCCTTGCCATACTTAAAACATTAAGCAATACGTTAAATTAATGCAATGAATACAAAAAAGCTTCTGTGATGTAAACACTATTAAAAATGCAAGGACCTGAGTAGTTTTGGCGCAGGTGCAATGGGAATGGTACTACAATTTCCTGCATTTTTAAAGTGCATTTACCAAGCTAGTGGCGATCAAGTTAAAGCTTATATGACGTATTAGTTAGTATTAAAAAAAGTTTGTGTGTAAGTTTTGAATGTCTGTTTTTATCGAAGTAAACACAATAAAAATTAAAAGTAGTTTTAATTATTATAACTGTCTTATACTGTAACAAAAAGATCCATAGATTTAATTTCGTCATTTCACATTACAAAAATACAAAAGAGTTACGAAGCATATATTCGTTACTATACGTCAACAGGAACTCAATAGGAACCTTAGAAAGGAAGCTTAGAATAGATAGAAAATTTTGTTTTACGACTAATTCATATGTGATACCGAGATTATGGGTAATAAGCTCGGTATCACATTAGTCGTAAAACAATTTTTTTATGTGCCCCTTTACACAGTATCATCATCAGCCCATTCTAGTCCACTGCTGGACATAGGCCTCCCCTAATGAGCGCCATAGCGCCCTGTCTTCAGCTTGCCGCATCCAGCATCTGCCAGCAGTCCTTCGCAAATCGTCATCCCACCTGGTCGGAGGGCGTCCTACACTACGTTTGCCTAGTCGAGGTCTCCACTGAAGAACACGTTTACCCCAGCGGTTGTCGGTTCTTCGCGAGATATGGCCGGCCCACTGCCACTTCAGCTTGCTAATTCTTTGAGCTATGTCGATAACTTTGGTTCTCTGTCGGATATATTCGTTGCGAATCTTATCCTTCAGAGAGACTCCGAGCATAGCTCTCTCCATAGCTCGCTGAGCGACCTTAAACTGGTGGACCAGCCCTATCGTGAGTGTCCACGTCTCAGCTCCGTAGGTCATGACGGGTAGGACGCACTGATTGAAAACTTTAGTTTTCAAGCATTGCGGTATGAATGACGAGAAGACTTGACGTAGTTTCCCAAACGCTGCCCAGCCCAGCTGGATCCTCCTCTTGGCCTCCTTCTCAAAATTGTTTTTACCCAACTGCAGAATCTGCCCAAGGTACGTGTACTCGGAAACAATTTCAAGAAGGTGGCCATGTACGACAACCGGTCCCGGATCAATGTGGACATTGATCATGACTTTGGTTTTATCCAAATTCATGCCGAGACCGATGCGTCGCGAGGCTGAAGCTAGGCCGTCCAGCATCCGGTTTAGCTCCTCCAGCTACTCCGCCATAAGGACTATGTCATCAGCGAATCGCAGGTGTGAGATGTACTCGCCGTTTATGTTGATGCCCTTACCTTTCCAGTCCAGCGTCTTAAAAACATCTTCCAACGCGCTCGTGAACAGTTTCGGGGATATCACACCCCCTGTCACACTCCCCTGCGCAATTGGATGGGTTTAGACTGCTGGCCCTGTACTTGGACACTCATGGAAGCGGCGTCATAGAGGCATCTCAACACCTCGATATAACGATAGTCCACTTGGCACCGCTGTAAGGATTCCAGAACAGCCCAGGTTTTGACAGAGTCAAAGGCCTTCTCATAGTCCACGAAGGCCAGACACAGGGGCAGATTATACTCTTCGGACTTCTGTATAATCTGCCTCACTGTGTGAATGTGGTCTATGGTGCTATATCCACCGCGAAACCCGGCCTGTTCCGATGGCTGAAACTCGTCAAGTCTCCTGGCGAGACGATTCGTGATCACTCGTGAGAACAGCTTATAGACGTGGCTCAGGAGTGTGATGGGTCTGTAATTCTTAAGAAGGGTTTTATCTCCCTTCTTAAAGAAGAGCACAACCAAACTCTCGCTCCACGCCCTTGGAGTTCTCCCACTGTGAAGGACACACAGTTCTTTTACACAGTATGGGCATTACAAATAATACCTTCATTGCGATATTCTACAAGCATGAAATAAATTGAAAATTTTATGGATTTTGTGCCATTTTGAAAGTCTTCCGTACCGCTACGGATATTAAGAAATAATTAAACTCGGAAATTTAATCTGATCAAGTTATTGGTAAAATCAAAAAAATATATACATAAACGTACTCTCGCTACGTAAGTATTTTCATCCAGTTCCAATACGCAATACGTGTTCCCTCAAGAGTCGCCAAAGGCAGAGGTTTACCAGTTATTATGGCTAAGATAAAAAAACAGTAAGTATTAAACTTGTCTTCCACTTTGCGTGTAAGTTCGAGGGCGAAGATGACTGCGCTAGCACTCTCTAAACTTGTTGGAAGCGGCCGAATAGGCAAACTTATCGCTCTCGTAGCTGCCAATTGACCCAGTTCACCACCTTAACCCAATGTATGACACTCAAATATACATATACATATACGTATGTATGTCTCACAAGCGTTTTAAATATTCAGTTCCAAAAGTGAAAAACGTAATTTTTTTCTGAAAACTATCTGTTTATAACAGTTTGGTATTGAGCCTTATTGAATGAAAATTTTACCAAATTGTGTGTTACATTCTACTGAAGAGTATATTTCAACTCGGGACGAATAATTTGATTTCAATACCTTTTCCTGTACATTTTCTCTGGAATAAAAGCCTTATTGTATAATAAATTAAATATAAAATTAGAAAAGGTTCATAGGGCAGCACAAAAACAAAAACCTCATATAATTCAGAACCGGTATATTCATATACATTATTATTTTAATACTTATGTACATCGTATCATTTGTTGGGTTGCGTTGAAATAAAAATTGGGTACAATAACGCCCTATTAAGTAACCGCGATCGATCTGTCACGATAAGTACATATCTTTGTTACTACACACCCTTGCCTATTGTGGAAAGGCGTGAAGATATAGTCCGTGAATATGGTACGATTTAACCGTACGAAGTAACCAGTAGCCTTATTGTCAGTTCCTAAATAATTAAATCAAGCTGATATCGGTTTCCATTATAGAAGTAAAGGTTTTGCTAGCCTCATAGTATTCGTTGAAATTGACGGTAATGTGTGCCTGTGGGACTTGAGGTCAGAACTGCGACCTCGACCTGAATATTACCTGAACCTGAACATACATAATATATAACCTGAACATATATATACAAAGGTCAAGTATGCTTGTACGGCTCATCCACAGGGGACAAACTTACTAACATAGAATAAGTAATAGCTTTTTGACGCGAGAATGCAAGTTTGCTATTAGCCGCTGCAGTATTTCATTGCTGCTTGTATAGGTCAAACGAACGGATTTATTTATGCTTGTTAAACTTATGTACTGGATTTATTCAATACTGGCTATTGTTTGCAACTTCGTTGCGTAGAACTAGTAATTAGAAATTAATTTATTCTCCTATTTAAACCCCTTTAGATTTAGCTACATTTTGAAGAAAAGACGTTCTCAAAACTTAAGTCATAGTAAATATACAGAGAGTGACCCTCTCTGTATAGTAACGTCCCTCAAGAATAGTAACGTAAAACCGAACAGTATTCGAAACAGGTGAGCTTCTATAAAGAACTGATGAATCTGGATGAGCAGACGTTCTCTATTTCTTGCGTACCCCGTGAGAAACCCAACGTGATGATATGGGTATATGTTATTCTACCGTTTATAATATTCAGATGGATTGCAATATTGCATAACAGCAGCAACGAAAAGTTACAATTTAGTTCACAAATATTTCGATCACAGCTCACCGTACGTGCCAATTAATCCGAAGCATCAGTGAGTGGAGCATGAAACTCTCAGCAGTGACGTCACAGCCTGAAATGATACGTTTCCAGCAACGCAAATAGAATATTTGCTTGGTGTCGAGATGTGCAAGATAATGTTCCTTTGATGCGCGTTTCGTGTCCGCGTGTGTATATCATACCTCTGAGACCTTCCCACGTCCCACGCCATTACTGAAAATTATGTAGTAGCACGTCCTTTTGTATCACACTTGTACTTTCATTCACCACGAAATCGGACGTTTTTTCCTACAACAAAAGTCGCCAACAATCCCGGTTAAGACGTACAGTAACTTGCTACTTCCATAATTATTTAAATATAGTTTACTTAAGAAAGATTTGTATGTTTCTATCACTCATACATTCTTCACGCCTTCACACAAGGGTCCCCAAATGGATAGCCAGCATAGGGTAGCCAGGTGGTAGCTATAGTCCTTTTTAGCCGATGATATATTTCGACGTTACTCAAGCTTTTTAAAAAAGTTTCCTCAGGTAAGCTCGTATCGTTGTGTGGTATTGGACTGTGTATAGTAATATAAATTTATTTTGTATATTACAAACTCTAGGGCCGTAAGGACCAGAAGCTCTTCATTTCTATAAGAAGGTTTCGAGAAAACATTTTGAGGCCTTCCGTGACAAGAAGGCAGGCAAATATTTCGCTCAGAAGCTAGCGAATCAGAATTACCATACAACGTGGCAATGCTGTCAGCCTTCTTGAGACCCTTCGAAGGATACAGGTTTGGGACATTACTTTAGTTGATGGCTAAATATCATTACATAGTATACATACCTACATACATATCATCACGGAGTAGGCACCGAGTATTGAGCGCCAGTTCTCTCTAGACTTACATACCTCTTTAAATATTATTAATCGTATGTAATAGTGCTAAAATCAATACTCTTGTTCCTATCCTTTGACAATGACGTTAGAGAACGTTATGTGAAAACTGGCTTGTATTTCGTTGTTATTTATTTGACATATGATACGGTATGTGCTGTATATCGTATACTGAAGATTAATGTTTTATATCCATTTCAAGTATCGTTTATACTAACACCAAATTGGATATACTACCTACTTTACATAAATAATGTGACCGTATGAAAATGTCGAGACATTTAGGTACCTTATTTATGAAGTTGCTCTAGGTGAGTGTTCTCTACATAAATTATCAGCAAAACGGACCATTTGCAAATGGAAACGCCAACGGAATTTAAAAATACGCAGTCGAGCGCGCCCGTGGAATTCCTTAAAAGTTCAAATTCTCCTTGGTAAGCTAAACATGCCTATCATTTCCAAGAACTGTAAAGATTGAGATACAATTAAGGTCAAATTCCATACTAATTGAACTTGTTACTAAACAAGCAAAGCTGGTATTACGTAAACTAGTACAATGTTATACGTACACTACATACTACTACTGCAATAAAGTTAAAAGTAAGTTGAACGGTGACAGACTAACTTCTAGTCATGTTTGCACCAAATAGATATAAAGCGAAACAAGGCTATTACGTATCTGTCCCTTAAACGAAGGAGTATCCTACTTACATTACAAATGTGAAAGTTTGTCAGGATATTAATGTTATTGAATCACGCCAATACGGTTGAACGGAATTGGATGACATTTGGCACAAACTACAAATGTAATCAACTTTTACACGGGTGAAACCGCGTGTAACAGCTAGTCATCAAAAATTCTTGTGTCTTCTCAGTCTTTAAGTCTGTCTCAAACTTTTAGTTTATTTGGCATTTTAATAAAAACCAATTGTATGAAAATGTTGATAAAGAGAAAAAGGTAAGTCAAGAGTGGGCTCGAGTTTACTTTCGTTAAAGACTTAATGATTTAGGTATGTACACAGATACATATGTTTCAGCACCAAACTAATTGTTTTGGGGTGAGGTGCTTTCATATAGAAATACTTGTCTATCTAATATGGTATTCTCCCCATACTGGCAAATATAATAGAGAATGCCATACCATATACTGCGCATTCCACACATGATAATATAGAAATCAAGCGGGCAATACCTACACATAAATGGATATCAATCAATTGACCTCAATGGAGTAAAAGGTAGGAGTTTTTTTTTTTTGCAATACTGTGCTTCCACTAGTGATAAGCACGGCATTGGAAAAACGATCTAGCCCTAGAGGCTAATGAGTTATTTTAGGCTAACTTAAATTGCTAAAATAGAGTTAACTAAGAATGTGTCCATTAACACTTTTCTTACTTTTTTTTTTTATACCCCTTGGGTGGCAAACAAGCATGCGGTCCGCCTGATGGTAAGCGGTTACCGCCGCCTATGGACGCTTGCAACACCAGGGGTATCACTCGCGCGTTGCCGACCCTGCAGGACCCCGACCTTACTGTCTCTAACTGTTTATAAGACACTTTGTTCTCGTGTTCTTTAGTAAATATCACTCACTCACTGTACCATAAAGGTTCACTATCACTTCACTACACTAGCTCAAAAGATTTTGTTCTTTTTAGTCTTCTCACTATGTCTGTGTTGTCAAGGAGCTGGATAGCCTCGACGTTCACGTGTTGATGAAGTCTTAATTCATGAGCTTAAGCAAACCTTTTTTATTATACTAGTGACGAGTTCCACTTTAAGGTCCCGATAGAGATCGTAATTTCTTACGTACCACGGTGCATTAACAATGTTCCTGAGTACTTTGTTTTGGAAGCGTTGCATTTGTTACGAGCTGGGGTTCGGGATAATCAATTGATAGCCGGTTGTTACACTTAAACGACACTTTATTCTATACACAGAATAATTCCGGAAATTTGTACAATAAATCCAAACACTATCACTATAATTCTATTCACTATAACACTGATCACTACAACACAGTAAGCCCTAGGCACTGAAACACTTCTACTCTGTGTACACTACAACACAGTAACAGTCACTAAAGTCACTGATAAAACCACTTGTGATCACACTGAACTCGCACTGAACTAACTGAGAACTGACCCCCCGTGCCCATCGGGTACCGCCTTATATATGGCACCGGTACGACATACTAGATATCGGTGGAAGGCTCTAGACCGCCATTAAGATGTTCGTAGAATTGCCGTGTGAATGCATCCGCAGAACAATGGCCGGGCGACGAAAACAACTTGTTTACGCCTTTTCTTAATTGCATCCTTTTGTTTATATTTCCGGCTAAGTGTTGTTGTTTGGCATGGCTTTCACACGGTAAGCCCTCCAGAACCTTCCATCGTAACATATTGTAATTATATTACTCTGAGCAGTACAGCCCCACAGCTGGATACCATAAGTCCATATTGGCATAAGGACTTGTTTATATAATAGTACTTTGTTGTGTACTGCCAATGTGGAATGTTTGCCAAGTAGCCAGTACACCTTTTTGTACCGAAACTCTAGCTCCTCTCGTTTCTTTTTGACGTGGGCCTTCGAGCGAAGCTTAAAAGTTAGGCGTGACAATATTATATGTATTTGAAATTTGACACCCGCTGATAAGATAAAGTTTAATCCAAACACTCTTCTACCAGATGGCCATCGCTGTGGCCTCGAGGTGGTTATAAAGGTTTAAATATTACAGATGCATCGTTCGACCCAAGAAAATCACTCGCCTTAAATTATGCAGGTGTGAACACAACACACTTGTTGCTTATCTAGGTCAAGTTTTAGTACATAAGAGTGTACCAAGTGGGATTTGTTCCAGTTTTATCATATATTTCTCATCGAAATGAATCCCTCATGGGCAGAGACAGTAAAACGATAATTCTTTGCCTACCCTTCATTCGCATTCATCAGTTCCTTGCACTTTACCTAGCACATGATTTCGAGTTTCGAGAACCGATTTCGAGTACTCTCGCTTCAGGTACTCATCCTTGTATGCTTGAACGATCGTACGTAGTTGGCTACGACCCAACTACGTACGATCTTTCTCAACCCCTTTTTCCAGACGCTTTCACAATTTTAGCAATAAGTGGCTAACAGTTCACGCTTTGCTCACTTGTTTACTTCAAAGAACGGGCCGATGATGAAGATTTAATCTTAAGATTGTGTTTCAAAACAGAAAATAAATCTGCTCGTACAGAACACTATATAGGTATCATCTGTCAAGAGTAGATATAAATAGTCTACAAATAGCTACTCCCATTAGTCTAAAATCGCTTTCGAATAGTATTTAGTACGGTCAGTTTAGCCAACTGGGCCATCATTATGTCATCAATTAAATGTTTCCCGTGTATTTCTTGAAACGCATTTAAATCTTCTTTATGTTTACGTAATGGGTGTAAATATATTAATGTGATCGGTACCGCGGTATCACAAGCGCGTTGCTGACTTACATTAGGTAGATATTTGTGAGCTGAATGCTGTTTGGGGCTAATTAGTGTGGGTCTTACTCACCACAAGAATACTAGTCAGAAGCCTTGCCATTTGTCTACGATCTTCTGTAAGGTGGTGTTAATGCCCTAGTTGAGTAGCAGCAACTCAGAAATCCGCGATCTGCTGTGCCGCAATCCTGAACATCCTTAAAAGCTTTATCCCCGATACCCTAAACGTATATCTTACGCTTTCCCTCAAGTGTGTAGTAGTGTAAGTACCCACACACCCACTTTTTGTCGGAGATATATTATAGGTCCCAATGTGACCGATGACGAGTCCATTGCCGTTTCTCAAGCACGCCTACGTCTTACATATGTACATACATACGTAAGGGATAAAGATATTAAATGAAATCTGTGCTCTTAACCCCGACAAAAAGAATTGAAAGCCTGCTCACTAGAATTGCCCAATGCAATTAAAATTAAAAAACGGTATTACGGACCTGCATATGAAGGCTTGGGTGCGCTTACGACACGCGAACACTAGAACTCAGTTCCGCCAATTCATTTGTTAAGCCAGTCGCAGTCAAATTTAACACGAAGACACGCAAAACATGGGTATAGAGGTCTACGAATAACGTATGTTTTTTTATACTTGCCTTGTCGCCTTGAATCCTTGATCAAAGGATGAGTATTTACATACATTTACATTTTCACGGAGGCATTAACTTAATGTAGTGTAGTGTATGTAATAATTTAGAAAACAAAACGTACCTCTATTTGTATACTCGTTACAAACTTAGTTAGAGTTAATTTTGTATTAGTTAACCGTTTTAACCACGAGAATACGTGAAATACTAGCGTGTAAGAGCTTGCAACGGATTACCTGCATGAGACTCGTCTGAGATTTTATATTAAACTATGATTTAAACAGAAGAGGTGGTGACAAGTTCGAACCACGGCTGTACCCTGTTTTCTGAAGTTACGGACAGTGACAAGTCACAACACTAGCTTTACGGTGAAGGGCAAGAGTCGAGAAGAAACCTGCATACACACAGTTGTGCTTGGGAAACGGAGATGGACTCGTCATTTGTTATGTTGGCACCGAACACCAATATAGTATGACTTACGCATAGTAAAAATAGCGTTAAAATAATTGATGGTTAAAATACAATTAATGTACTGAGCAATGCAAATGAACAACAGCTTAATCACTATATTTAATAAATCCTTAGACCACGAAATATCTCGTACAATATTTCGGACGACATCGTTCGCATAGCTTATAGTATAAGAAGAGCAGATCAGGTATGAGAATAAAATCGTTTAAATAACCGAAATAAAATATGCGTAAAAATATTAAGTCGATAAAATAAAAGTATATACCTACATAAGTACAACAAGCTGTAAAATTACGTGATCTCGATTAGATACGTGATAATCATGAACATTTACGTGACATTAAAGCCTCCTCTGTCCGATGACCAAATAATGTTATAATTATTTAAATCCTTATGTACCTACTGCAAAGCCTAGTTTGTGAAAGTACAAAGACTTCATAAAAAAGGCGTATCCTGAAAGCCGTATCAGTCGGCTTATACAATAACCATGACATGAGGTTGCCGTGTTGCGATATATTCAAAAAAATAAGAATTAGAGATATATATATATAATTATCTGGAAACAGTGGAAGTTTGGTGAAATTATGGATGTTGTATATATACATACATACATATCATCACGCCAAGTCCCTAACGGGGTAGGCAGAGAGTATAGAGCGCCAGTTCTCTCTAGACTTGCATACCTCTTTCGCTTCGTCCACATTCATCAGTCTCTTCATACATGCTCGTAATATCTATGTGTAGACACAAACATCCATAATTTCACCAAGCTATTTCAGAGATATTTCAGCTGGAATAACCCACAACTGTATAAATTACCTATACAGATATTTCGGTCCGAGCGTCATTTTGTTTTCGCGAGATAAATATTTGCGATGGCGCACGAGCATGTTTAAGAGAAGAAATTATACGTGTTTATTTGACGTGTTTGACATCTTTGCATCTGTTAATCTTACTATCTTACTTCTTACTAATATTATAAACTAGCTGTCCCGCCCAGCTTCGCCCGGGTGAAAAAGTAAAATTTCCTGAAACACGATCGCAGCGCCACCTATCGGGTCCAATTGTGATGTAAGCTATCCTTTCTTTTAAGTTGGATCAAACTGCATACGGTGTGCAAATTTATTTGAAATCGGTTAAGTAGTTAAGGAGCCCATCGTTGACTTGATTGCCATAAAAAAGGTTATAGTGAGTCAATCTTAAAAGATAGACATATGCTGTCGCGGACTTTTATTTTGAATTTTTAAAGAGGAACAATTCCCTCATACATGATATTTGTGTAACTTAAACCGTTTACGCAGCGCACGCAACAGAAGCTCTCAAAAAGGAATATTTTTTCCCGTTCTGGCAACATTATTCATTTATGCCTCGCTCCTATTAGTCGTAGCGTGATATTATATAGCCTAAAGCCTACCTAGAGAAATGGACTATCCAACACAAAAATAATTTTTCAATTCCAACCAGTAGTTCCTAAGATTAGCGCGTTCCAACAAACAAGCTTATCAGCTTTATATTATTAGTATAGATAAAAAAGGTTATAGTGAGTTAATCTTAAAAGATAGACATATGCTGTCGCGGACTTTTTTTTTGAAGTTTTAAAGATGAACAATTCCCTCATACATGATATTTGTGTAACTTAAACCGTTTACGCAGCGCACGCAACGGAAGCTCTCAAAAAGGAATATTTTTTCCCGTTCTGGCAACATTATTAATTTATGCTTCGCTCCTATTGGTCGTAGCGTGATGTTATATAGCCTAAAGCCTTCCTAGAGAAATGGACTATCCAACACAAAAATATTTTTTCAATTCCAACCCGTAGTTCCTGAGATTAGCGCGTTCAAACAAACCAACAAACAAACAAACTCGGCTTTATAATATTAGTATAGATATAGATTTGAAAGTTTGTAAGTTTGGATGTTTGCGGTAAAACGGCTTAACCGATCTGGCTGAAAGTTAAAATCGTGATGGCTTATACCTAGGAATAGGACATAGGCTACTTTTTTTTTTAATTATAAAGTTTTTATATTATAAAGTATGATGCTCTTTCACGGTATACCGGATAAACCGATTCTAGCAGGAAAATACATAAGCTACTTTTTCGAACTCCACGCGGGCGAAGCCGCGGGCATAAGCTAGTAGTTGCATAAATTTAGACTGCACAACACAGTAACATATGTATACCTCTTATATAGAATGAGCATGTAAAGTGAGTCACTTAAAACAGAGGCCTACACCCTTAAAGACTCGGCGTGTTAGTAGTATGTATGTAACTGCATCATAGCATAGAGTTTACTAAATTATTTGCTTGATAATTAATTACACTCGAAAGATATCACTAAACAAGAGACTAAAATGAAACATAGTTTCATTCAATAAATGCCATTAAATAATAAAAATAACATCACTTTTGGTTTATAGTACTTTCTTTCGTACAGTCATTAGTCGCTCCACATTATGTACATACATAGCAGACCATCGACCATATAGTCCTTATGTTAACCGGGGTAATAGGGTTAAAGTCTTGTCAGGATTTTTACGGTTTACCAATCGGTTACCAAATTAGTTCGGCTCAGTTCCCCAGCTATCGTCGCCAGTGTTCAATAGTCGTATTTGATCGTCGCTAGCAACGGTGCAGTAGTACCTAGCAACTACGGCGCTAAAATAATATTTACACTAATTGTAACAAGGAAAGTATTACTTAAAATTAAAAATATTTACTGGTTGGCGAACCGCCTTCCTTAACTCGGTTAGAAACAGGTGCTGTGCCAAAACGATGTTATTGGCGCTGGTGGTGTAATTAAATTGATACGAATTACTGCATGTTGGAAGTGATTCGATATTACAGACGGTAAAATAAGTCTGCATGGGCGGAAGATAATAAGCATCTTATTTTATCTTACTTTCATGCCTTCCCAAAATCATCACAGAGAGTATAAACGTGGTACAACCGTCACAAAAGCAAATTGCGAAGGCGGCGGCCAAAACCTCTCCACGTCTAATTTTATGTATGTTCTCTTCCCCTAAACTAGAAATAGCCTGAATGATTAAAGTATCAGTAAGTTTATCATTTAAATATAAACTTCAATAAATATTAAATCTAGGCGCAGTACAAACACAAATGTTGACAATGCGTAGGGATCAAACCTGCGACCTTTAGCACATAAGGCAAAGTAGGTTGCACTATTTGCTAGTGGTACCAACGAGATAAAATGTATCTGGTGCGGTGTTCATGCACATTGCACTCTATAGTAGGGAGAAGGGGTTGTGGGGATTCAAGTGGGAGGGATTATTGATCCTCAAATGTCGCGCCGCGCTCTGACCGAACGTGACCCCACGACCGCCCTTGTGCACCTGCCCTTAGCTGGATCCACCTCGGCGATATGTCGAGGACGTTGCAAGATAATATTATTATTCTTTATTTCAAATTATCATAAAGCCGTGGTGGCCGAGTGGTTCGAGCCGTTGCCTGAGACGCAAAGGTCGCAAGTTCGAATCCCGACTGTACCAATGAGTTTTTTTTTAACTTAAGTACAGTGATTAGTCACACCACGAGCTTTACGGTGAAGGAAAACATCGAGAGGAAACCTGTATACGTCTGAGAAGAAATTCAAAGGCGTATGTCCTATAGTCGTGCTTGAGTAACGGCGATGGACTCGCCATCTGTCACGTTGGCACCTAATATACCTCTGGCGGAAAGTGGGTGTGTGGGTATTACCTATACACCTCTGCCTACCCCTTCGGGGACCCTTGTGGGAAGGCGTGAGGATATATATATTTCAAATAAATCTTAGAAATTAAATTGTTAAATATACATTTATATATATATATATATATATATATTTATATATATATATATAAATGTATATTTAACAATTTAATTTCTAAGATTTATTTGAAATATATATATCCTCACGCCTTCCCACAAGGGTCCCCGTTTTATTAGTAAAGGTTCATCGGAATGGTCGAACTTTATTTATAATAATAATAATAATACAGCAGTACTGCTCAAAACGGCACGTAATGTGAGAAGATTTCTTTCTCTGGGACCCTAACAACCGGTACCTTGGACCCTGATCCCGATACCGGTGGGATTCCCGATATGGGAATTGTTAAATATACATTTATATATATATATATATATATTTATATATATATATAAATGTATATTTAATAGGGATCAGGGTCCAAGGTACCGGTTGTTAGGGTCCCAGAGAAAGAAATCTTCTCACATTACGTGCCGTTTTGAGCAGTACTGCTGTATTATTATTATTATTATAAATAAAGTTCGACCATTCCGATGAACCTTTACTAATAAAACGTACCAGTACCTATAAGTGACCTCCACATACATTGTTAGGTACATGGTTGTTGTACATGGAAAACATGATTATAAGTTACATGAAGCTTTTATAACAAAACTAATTAGTAAAAGACTTTCGAGTACGTGTTAATTTTCAAAGTAATTTAGAGTTCAAGAAGTAGGGGTGTCTATTTATTATATATGTATTTATTAAGATTCGCAGACACATTTCTAATGATTAATTTGCTCATAATTATTTGTATGTACTTACTAATATATATGATAATAAGCGTGATTAAGCTAGGTTATCTTATAATCGTATATCGGCATAAAACTTAAAGCATTTTATTGGATAACCTTTTTAAAAAAACACATCAATAATTTTCAAACGTCAATAAGCCTATTTAATGTGCTTTGCATTAAATGCTATAAACAATTAAGAACGCTATTTACGAATTTTATATATATATATATATATATATTTATATATATATATATATATATATATATGTATAATTCGTAAATTATATTATTATTATATATATAATAATAATAATAATATAATAATATAATTTACGAATTACGAAAGCTATTTACGAATGCAGCATAATTATTATACTATAGGCTTGCAGCTATTGATGATTATTTTTTGCATCAGGTGAACCGTATGCTTATTTGCCGCCATAATAGTGTTATTATAATAATATATCCTCACGCCTTCCCACAAGGGTCCCCGAAGGGGTAGGCAGAGGTGTATAGGTAATACCCACACACCCACTTTCCGCCAGAGGTATATTAGGTGCCAACGTGACAGATGGCGAGTCCATCGCCGTTACTCCAGCACGACTATACATACGCCTTTGAATTTCTTCTCAGACGTATGCAGGTTTCCTCTCGATGTTTTCCTTCACCGTTAAGCTCGTGGTGTGACTAATCACTGTACTTAAGTTCAGAAAAACTCATTGGTACAGTCGAGATTAGAACTTGCGACCTTTGCGTCGCAGGCAACTGCTCGAACCACTCGGCCACCACGGCTATGTATTTATGTTATTATCTATATAAATAAAATGAACGTTTGTCTGTCTGTATGTCCTTTATAGAATGGTAAACGGCTGGACAAATTTTAATGAAATTGTCTGTTTCTTCAGGTGGATTCGAGAATGGTTTAGATTCATATTGGACCCGATAGGTAGCGCCACTGGGTCCGTGGCTTTTATTTTTTCACCCAAGCGAAGCTGGGCGGGACAAATAGTTCTATATATTTTACCATATTTGCCTTGCAATTTGAACTTGAAACTTAGAAAGCCCCAAAGAAAAATACCAAATAAGGATTTGGAAGATTCAGAGATTAGTCGTAACAAACAGACAGAGAGACAAAAAATTTTAAAAAAAATCTTTTGTTAGGTGTATGTACCGTGTATACATCCATATGCATTTATTAAAAAGCGGTTATTTTAATATTACAAACAGACACTACAATTTTATTTATTTACCTATATATTATGTACCTATAGATTATACCAAACAGTTGGAATATGGTACAGATATGGTATAGGTATAAAAGGTACTTAGTATGTAAGTATAAATTTTATGCGGGGTGGGTTACGTTATCTATTTTGGGTGGAATCATTTAGTGAAATGGAATATTTTAAGTGCTTACACTGTGTGGGTATAATGTTGTTATGAGCTTATTTTATTATTTGTATATTCTTTTCTATCATTGTATCATGCATTAGCATCTACCTGCCGATAAAAGCTATCCGGCCGAATGATGGCGGTCGCCGTAGTCAAAGCTCGTATTGCTCCCAGACTGTAATGTGTATTTACCCGTATGTAGATAGTCTAGTCGTATTCAAGAGGCGGAACGAGACGGTCGTTATTGTTCTAATATTCTTTACAGTGAACAAACATTAAAAAAAGATAAATAACAATAAGAATTTCATAACGTTGAATGGAATACACCCAAATTTTAAATTAAAAATCAGTTTTTAATAGTGGCAATAAAACATCATATATGTCAAGAACCATTTCTCGGTCTGACAAAATCTAGGTATTTGTTGTAAAAAATTTATAGAAGTATATTATTTTGTAATACAGAGAGGAATTGCTAATTATTAAACCACATACTCATTTAAATAGGTAGAGGTCCATCCGCTTGGTGAATACTGGTGAAGGTAAAATGGAAAACGACATAAACAAACCTTACAAAATTTGCGATTTGAACAGAGATAAAAAGAAGGGAATCGTGGCTTCATCTTTAGAAGATTTGCTCTCAAAAGTCCCAGAAAAATTAGGGCTCCCATCCGAAAACCTCACGGTTGTACTGGAGTCCGATGGCACCGAAGTGGACGACGAAGAGTATTTCTCAACATTAGACCCTGATACCTCTCTCATGATACTACATGGGAACGAAAAGTGGGCACCGAATATGCCAAAATGCCAAGTTTCTTTGGACCAGACTGACGATGTTGCTCTGGGAGACAAAGGACAAGTGGCTAGTCTTGTGGGCCGCTTGCAGCACAATTTGTGCCACATTTCTCTTCTTGGTGGGCAAGATCTGGAACTTCTTTCAGACATGGATCCTGATAGCCTAGCTGATATTGTAACAGACAGGGACAATAGAATTATTTTGGAGCACATCAAGGAAGCATCTGGAAGGTATGTTTATATTTTACAAAACCATGGCATTTTATTCATAAAATGAATTATCTTGACATCTGCACTAGCTCTTGTATTTTGGAGCCTGTATTAATGTACATGTATTATTAATTTGCAGAATATTACTGGAGAAACGTCAAGCTCAAGACGCCATGGAGTTACTGAAACTATACCACCAGAGTGTAGCTAATGGTGCAGAAGATGTGTCTCCACCAAAACAAGAGAGAGTGTAAGAATGTGCCTAGGAATGTATTGCAGTAATCTAGTAATGTAACCCTCAATTTAATTTTTAAGGGATGGTCCATCTCAAAAGTTTACAAAAGAAATATTTGTAGTGTAAAAATTCCTCCCTCATGATTAAAAATAGAAAATTTACAGTGTTTAAGAGTGCAAAGTAAAGCCTAAAATTGCTTATATATAATACATCCACTATTTTAATTCAAAAAGTGGGATAAGTAACCCATAATTCTGTAACACACCAATGTTGAGGCCTTTGACAATTATTTGTATTGTGGTCATTTTGTAAAGTTGATATGGCTATAATATATGACTTAACTCTGTCTGTTAAAAATAATACCTTATCTAAGATTTTTAGAATGTATACATCTTCACACATTCCCACAAGATCCACAAAGGACTAGGCAGCGAAACAACACACTATTGTTAGTGGAGATATACTTGGGTGCCAATGGGACAGATATGTAGTATGGTGTTTATGGATGGTTGTCATTAAACCTCTTACATTCATAACTCTGCAAACTGAAGACAAGAAAAAGAAGTGACATTGGGAATAGAATTAATAGAATGGAATGAATTTGTGATGGCTATCATATATGTATAGAATGTTTTATAAGCTATAATCTAGTCCCATTATATATTTAGTATTTAGGGGTTGTCAAAACTCGAATATTAAAATTATTTTAAAAAATTAAAATATTATTAAATCAAATAAGTGTAATTGAGTAATTTTGTGCATCATTGTTCATAAGACAATCTCTTTATAAGTTTATGATTATTTTGTATCCGTCTTTTAGCTGTAAAATTAATGAAACTGTTTTATTATGTGTAGATCTTAGGTGTACAACGCTAATCTTATGAATATGAGCTGAAAAGGAAACATAGTTAAAAAAATATTCAAGTATAAGTATTCTGTATCTAGATTATTGACCTTCAGTCTTTCGCATAATTTAAAAAAAATCCAATTTAACAATTATATAAACAATTTGAGAGATTTATCTCTTGTCATCTTGAACAGTGTGTCTCATCAACAGATGCTGCAAATTGATTTTGGATCATGCAGACATTTCATAAACACTTGGATATTAGAACTAGTGTATAAGCATTTGTGGTCTTTTGTTTTAATTTTGTATAATTTCATGGTTTTGTAAACTTTTGAGAGACAATTTGCCACAAGGTTGATAATCAACATCAATTTAAAAGACTGATAGTTGGTAAACTTTTTTTTTATATATTTTTATCCCTAGTGTAAGATTTATTCATTTAATTCCAAATTTGCTCAAACATTTTACAAACACCTAGTTATGTCATACAATTTCGTTCCAATGCCATTTATCTAACTATTGCTTTGAAATACTGTCATCAAAATATACAATCAAGAAATATGTAATAGATCTGGTGTGTAATGTAATGTTGGATAATTTGTTTATGTATTCATTTGTGAGAAGGCAGATGTACATTACAGTTTTATTTAATAATTTATAACCAGTAAGTAACATCGTTTAGAAGCCATCTAAAGTTTCCCTGATTGTAATGTATTATTTTTTATAGTTTATTATAATATAATCACCAACCTTATACATATGGCATCCCTTGCAAATTATCAGAAAATTATAAATACAATTTATTAAGTGAATATTGAATATTTGTAATATAGAAAACGATAAATTGCTGTGCTATGAATATTATACGTAAAAAGGTAAGAGTAAAGTAGTGCACCAATAATATTGAATTATATTGATGAGTATGCATAGAATATTCTATTGCACTTTCTATAAGTATATACATTCCATAATAAAGGTATATTGCTGGTGGTTATTACTTTAAATAAAATTGTAACCATTGTTTTGAGTAACATGTTTCTGAAACAGCTAGTGTCTGAAACCAAAAATCAGCCAGATAGTAATTTACTGTAGATTTTTAGGAATAGCCCATATTTTGAGTAGTAATTAATTTTTAATATATACTTACATTTTATTATTATTACTGTTTACATAAAAGCATTCTCTATATTGAGGGCCAGCATTGCCTTGTTACATTAAACAGTGAATACATTATACCTAGTAGATTCGAATTCAGGAATTGTTGGCAAGCTCAGAACCTAATTAGAGGAATTGATAAATGTTAATTTATTTACTGTGCACAAATAAAACATGGAAAGTAAATATTGTTAGTTTTATTTATCACGAACATAATATGTATAACTAGAAAATTGTATTTTGCAGTTCACAGATTATATAAAATTAATGAGACAAGACTAAATTGGTTAATTTTTAATGTTACCTCAAATTAATGTTATCCAAGAGTGCTTAAATATTATACATGTATAGATTTATAATCAGTTTTACAACACTGTGCAAGAACTTTTCTCGCGGAATGGGTTAACTTTTTGACTGGAAAATCCGACGAGCAGACAATCTTCCTGTTCGTGGTCGCTTATGTATTTGACTATATCTGCGACAGCCACTGAAACGGGAATTCTTTTGATAGCAGCTTCTCGTCTAAGCTGCTCCGTAACAGCTCGTTGCTGCTGCAATGTTGATACCATCATATCCATAACGGCAGTATCTGATAGGCCTATGTTGAAAGCAAAATCAAACAACTTGGGAAATGCGAAACAGGGCGTAGCCTTGTTATTCCTGAAAAAATATCGTTTTATTAGTCACTACGCGTTCATATTGCTTTTGTATTGGTTGCTTGAAGTATATATTTCATGAAACTTACGAAATGAGAATGTAGGTATATAATATGCGTTGAAAATTGAGGTAATCCGGGATAACTATTCACGGAAATAATGAATGACAAATTCGTCTTCCTTCATTCACTATGTCAAAGAAACCAAACCATAACTACACAAAAAAAATATATTGAATAAATGCCTAGTACGGTTACGAGTCTTTCAGTAGCAAACAATTTATAGTTAAGTGTTGGATAAAGGTTGTTTTAGTAGTGTTAAATATATTATTTCTGTGCCACGTAGTCGACTTCTAAGAATATTTATAAAAAATATTATATCCCGCATACTTTTGTTATTTACATTGTCTGACCGAACTGGCAAATTCTGGCTGACACCAAAACTATTCATCGAATATTAATATTAGCATTCGATTAAAGTTAACACACATACAACGTTTGCTCATATTTGCATAATAAGTAAGAGAGCGGTTGGTATATTTTTTGTCAAAACAAAATACAAATTTCCTAGTACTATTTCTTCTGTGGTTGCAACAGATTGAAGACGTTGCAGAATTCAATAAATGTTGTCTGTGCTTTCTTTTTGGATTTGATTTGTGTTGTGGTGTGAGGACGAGAGGGAAGGAGATAAAATTAACTTTACGAAAAAGATAGTAGGTCGGTATCATATCAAATTTATGGGAATGTAAATTTCCAACAACTTTTCAATTAATAGAATTCAGAACTCCAAAGCTACATATTATTCTACTCGGTTGCAGCAGTTTTGATTTCATTCATTATTTTTAGTAAATAAAGGCCGAGTTGACGGACGATACCTACCCAATAATGGAAGGCGATGGACTGGACAAAACTAATGCGAAATCTTATTCTGGAATACCTGAAGCCGAATTTGTAGTGGGTATAAATTTTGGCTATATACTTAGAATTTTTTCATCCTTTAATAATTTCATAGTTTCCTATATTTTGGCCAAACACAAAATTGTTTCTAGGTTAGAAATATCGTCTGTGCGAAGTGTAACACAAAGTCACACCTGCTGCATTATATGACTAGTTACTTAATTTTATTATCCTATGTCTCTTTGATGAACCATATATACCTATAGCAATATAAAATACATTATATTTACTGACTTTTACATTGTAATATTATTTTTGCAAATATATAATTTGTTGAAATAATATTTTGATCAAATTTCTATATTTCAAGTGATAATTTGGGTGCTTATTTGTTAATTTATATAATTTTTAAATCTTCTGATTTCGAGTAAGTGGGACCTTAATGAAATTATCTTGTTTGGATTTAGGATAATGTAGACGAATATATGAACTTGCCTGACAATTCTGAAGGAGTTGATAAAGTATTACGTAGACTTGATGAGCAACATCGCAAGTACAAATTCATGGAGTTAACATTGACTACTAAAAGGAGGCGACTGCGGCAACAAATCCCTGACTTGGCACGCTCAGTAGAAATGATTGAGAAGTTGAAAACTCAAAAGGAAGATATGGATACCCAGTTTCTTCTTAGTGATCAGGTTTTTGTAAAGGTAATATACACCAATATTTACTTGCTGGTATATACAAATATAAAGTCATATATTTTTACCAATTAAATGATCTCAAATACTTCAAACATGATTGTAAAAAAATTGCTTAAAAAATTTGTGAAATCTCATATGCCTACAAGGTAGGCAGAAAGATAAGAGTGCTTGTTCTCTCTAGACTTACAGATCTCTTTCCCTTCATCCACATTCAGTCTGTTCTCCTCTTTCCCTTCATTCAACGGTCTAATCATACATGTATGCTAGTTTCAAGTACTATTGATGTACCAACCCTCTATTATTGAGGGGTTAAATGGATGACATTTACACTTCAATTGTCCATAGTCTACACAAGGATCTTGGTGGTAGTATGTTAATTTGTGCTTAAATAAAGTAAAATTTTTTAGGCCAATGTAACACCTACCAAAATTGTATACCTGTGGCTAGGAGCAAATGTTATGTTGGAATATACTTTGGGAGATGCTGAAACTCTTTTGACATCAAACATGGCTACTGCAAAGAAGAATTTGGCTTGTGTTGAACATGATTTAGATTTTCTTAGGTGAGTATTACTGGCACTTGCTTGTGTTAAAATGCTAGGAAATAAATAAATGTGATCTTCAGCTGATGCTGAATGATGACTGCTTGTATGATTACCAGGCAAAATTTTCTGTTCATTCAATTAATTAATTTAATCAACATGATAAATCAATTAATCAACGTGATTCAATAACAGTTTTCACATACTTATATAAATGCTACCACCAGTTGAGTACAACAGTTGAACCTGGATAAGCGAGAGTTCAAGGGACTACGTCTCATTTTCGCTTAGAGGTTTTTCAATTACCCAAGTTTTTCGCTTATACTGTTACATAAGTGGTTTCCCTCTTTTAGAAGTAAAAAACTACAGCAGATATGTTTGTTTTCCATACATAATTAATGGTATCTATGTTTATAAATATGTCATTGTATGGGTTCATGAGAATTAGAGACATGCTTTACAAAAAAAAAACAGAAATCTTACACTAATGTGGTAATATGTTCCACAAAATAGAATACAATATTGAATAGAAGATGATTCCGAAACAAAGGAAGTTAAATCCACGAAATTTAAGTATGAGTAATTAATTGCAGGTGCTAAATTACACTCAACTGTCTCAACCATCTATTATAGAGATACAGACAAGTAGCAGCCTCAGTTAAAGATGTCCATGAGGGAAAACGACTTTCTCTTATAAAGGTTCCTGTTCCTCCCTTATTGAGGGATTGGAGGGTTAAAATTACAGGACCTGGCAATTACTCTCTCTTGCAGAGTTTTCTCACTTATCCAATTCTCACTCGACCAGGTTTGACTTTATATTTGTAATGTATGTATTGTAATTTGCAGAGACCAGTGCACCACTACAGAAGTTAACATGGCAAGAGTTTATAACTGGGATGTGAAGAGACGTCAAGCTGCTAAGGCATCAAGCTAATCAACACTCATATACTCTCTCCTCCTAACTTTTCACATGCTAAGCTTTGTTGATGATCAAACTTGCGGTGTCTGGGCAAATACTAATATTTCGTCATGACACTACATTATTATTTAGTCTGGATACAACGCCAGAGTATTATCTAAACATATTTTTACACAAATAAATGTGAAGAATTTGGCTAATGCAAGGTTTTGCAATTCCTGCAAGGTAAATTGTTGGTAAACTAATTATGATATATATTGTGATGGAAAGTAACAAAACCTTTGTTTTGTGATTCAGTTACAAGTTACAAAATATCAAAATTATAGTTTCTAGTTTAACATCTTCCCTGTAAGGTTGATATGTATATTAATTTTAATACCATGTTTGCTTATTTTAACATTGGCTACATCAAACAAATTGTAATGTTTTTTACCAAAGCCTAAGTTTCAGTGGGCTTTGGTATTATCTTTTAATAAAAAAATATAATTATATCACTTATTTAAATTCATCTGTAAAAAATTTGTTATTTACCAGATGGGTGACAATGTCTAATTAACTCCCTGGTTGGTCATTCCCAAATTATTATAAAATATTAAAAAAAATATTATGTAAGTTCAGAGTAGATGATTGCCTTTTTTAGGGTTCCTTATTATACTACGAACCCTTATAGTTACGTCCGTCTGTCCTTCCGTCCGCGAGTTAGCTCAGAGATGCTTGGTACTACAGAGCTGTTATTTTATATGGTAGTACTAACAGCGCTAACAAAGTTCTTGAATAAAATCTTGAAAAAAAAATTGTCGGGTACCTCCCACCGATTATTTTTGGCCATTCCTGTTGTGTGGCATATCGTTAGATAGCTTAATAAAAATAGTAGGGCATGTCACGAACGCTTTTCGATTTAGTTTTCCTTTAAAGCTGTCATTTTAGTTAGTTATGTCTCCTCCTGTACCTACTCAACAATTGTTTGTAGATTTTGAAGAAAAATTCATGCTAGTAGTATCTTCATCTTAAATCCTTCCCACAAGGGTCCGCGAAAGGGTAGGCAGAGGCACCATCTTTCCGCCAGAGATATATTTTAGGCGCCAACGTGATTGCATGTCCATCGCAGTTACTCCAGCAGGAATATACATGCGTCTTTGAACTTCTTCTCAAACGTATGCAGTTTTCCTTCGCCGTAAAGCTCGTGGTGTGACTAATCCCGGTATTTAAGTTCACAAAACTCATTGGTACAGTCGGGGATTCGAACGTGCAACCTTTGCGTTGTAAGCAACTGCTCAGATTTTGTTAGCAGTATTATGTATATGATGTAGTTAAAAAGAAAAACTGACGGCTAAGTTAGCTTTACAGGTCAACTAGTTATTGTCTGCCAAGTTATAAAATGTACATGGAACTACGGAACCCTAGATTGCGCGTGACCTGATGCGCTCTTAACCGGTTTTTTATACCAGAAAGGTGGCAAACAACCATGCGGACCTCCTGAAAGTAAGTTTGCAATTCGTAAGCTATTGATATAACACGAACAAAATACCATCAAGGCTATGTTTATACATCATACATATCATCACGCCAAGTCCCTAACGGGGTAGGCAGAGAGTATAGAGCGCCAGTTCTCTCTAGACTTGCATACCTCTTTCGCTTTGTCCACATTAATTAGTCTCTTCATAGTTCATACATGATCGTCGGTTTCGAGTACTCTTAACGTTCCCGTCATGTTTATGCCCAGTTATAGCTTAAAGAGCTTATATACTGACTAGTAATTATATAGTGGGAATATTATTAGAAAGCTTCTTAGATTTCTGAATTGGCAACTTCATGGAGGTAATTTTACTAAGATCTATGAATAATTGGAATAATCTTAACTCATCTTCATAGCATATTCCGTAATACATTATTATCTTATATTAAATTAAAAGCTAGAAGTAACAATTACTAGAGCAAACGAATAATGCTATATTATTGTTCTGAAATTAACAAAATTACCAGTGCTAAAAGAGACAACTAGCATTACCATTCATACAAGCGAAAATCTGTATAAACAAATAGTTCGACGCTCATTTATTCAAAAAGAAATAAACGATATACATTTTTTTAAATAAAAGTATTTTTTTCGATACTATGTGTCTTAAGGAGAAGTATTCAGATCGCGAATATAGTATAAAAATATTACTTCACGCTACTGTGCCGTCACAGCGTCAGCGTAGGTACGCAGGTACCAAAGACTACTATTGAACACTGGAAAGCAGTTACCATATACAATTAATACCTACCAAATGTACCTACTTGTACTTACCAAAGACTACTCTTTGGTAGGTACAAGATCTGTCACTCACTAGTCACTTCACTAGTGCCAACCAGTGCCTTCTCGTGGAAAAGAGCATTATTTCTTTTTATTGAAAATATCAAATTGTCCTATCCGTTATGGCACCGTCTACAGACTGGGATGAAATAAAACGCTTGGCAGCAGATTTTCAGAAGGCCCAGCTCAGTTCAACTTCTCAAAGGTAAATTTAGTATTTATTTATTTTTTACTATTATTTTCTTTTGTGGATTCATTATATCCAATTGTCTTTTCTTTTTTCTTAATAATCAAATAGATACAATTATAATGTCTAGTAAGCTATTACTTTCTTCCTTGTCCAGTACAGCTAGTACTACCATATGTGATCCTTGATGTTGTGCATACGTATTTATTTAAATGTCACGGACCTTTGACTTGGGTTTAAGTAATAGCACAGAATACATAATAGTTTATTATTGGCTAGGTACCTATTTAATTATAAGAAAAAAAAACTGTCAACTGCATCATAGCTCATTATTCTCTTGTAAAATCTTCAATTTATCCAACACTAAACTTATACAATTTACAGGCTCTCAGAAAGGAATTGTGTAGAAATTGTTACAAAATTAATTGAACTGAAATTAATAGATGTAATTTTTACTACTGATGGTAAAGAATATTTAACATTGCAACAACTCGCAAAGGAAATAAAAGAGGAGCTATATGTGCATGGTGGCCGTATCAATACAGTTGATTTGGCCAAGGAGCTGAATGTTGATTTAAATCAGATTAATACATGTGTTGCAGACATAGTAAAAGGAAAGGAAGTTCAGTTAGTGTCTGGCTATTTAATTACTCATTATTATTTGGAAAAGGTTGCAAGGGAAATAAATGAGAAGTTACACCTCCAAGGGCATTTATCAGTGGGAGAGTTAACTCTCCAATATGACTTACCAGCAGAGCTATTGCAGCATAATTTGCTTGAGAGATATCTGGGCAAAATTATTTTTGGAAAGCAAGATCCATCAGAGCCTCGAACTTTTTATACTGAGGAATATATAACTAGAACTAAAGCCAAGATTAATGGAGCTCTAATGGGGTTATTGAAGCCAACACCAGTTTCTGTTATTATAAATCACTGCAATATATCAGAGCGCTTATTTCTTACATTATTTGATCAGCTACATGCTCCTGGTGTATTAACTGGTCGGCAGGCTGGTGCTCTCTATGTGCCATCATCATACACCAAGTCTCAGAATGACTGGGTTCTGAGTTTCTATCAGCAAAATAATTACCTTGAATATGATGCTCTATCCCGCTTAGGAATATCTGATCCTAAAGGCTATGTGAAGAGAACCTTTGCAAATGAAGATTTGACATGCCTTAATACTTGTGTTCTTGGCTCACATATCAGGCAGCAATTAGAGGTTGCCTTAGAAGAATGTATTGCATCTAGGAGTTACTTGGACATTGTATCTTTGCTGCCATCAATACTATCTGATGCAGACTTTGAAAATGTACTTGAAAACCTTCTGAAGAGTAATGCCAAATCCATAACTTTGTTTGATAATACAGGTGGTTAAATAATTGTATTTTTTTATGTCTGCTTATTTAGTTCTATTCAACTTGATATTTATCATATTATTTAGTTTTCAGCAACCAGTACCTTGAAAACATGAGGCAGGCTTGCATGCCAATGGTGCAAAATAAGTCAGATGCAGTAGTGAAATCTGGGCAGTATCAGCAGTTTTATTTGGAGAAACAGCTTAGTAGAACTGATAATTCTCAAAGTAGTTATGTAGATCATAAAGCTGAAAGACGGGAGGAGCGTAGAAGAAAGGCTGCAAGTGGTAAAGGTGGTGGAGGCACTCAGGGGCGGGAGACTAAGACCAAGGCAGTAAAAAAACATTCCAGATCTTCAAAACAAGCTGCACATGACTCTGATTCAGATGATACATCTACAGCTACCAAAAAATCACAGACACATTTAGAAATTATCACTGTAGAAGACATTGAGAATGTAATAAGGGAACTGTTAGAAAGTGAAGGTCTTGAAGATTTACTGAAGAAAATAGCTGAATATTTTCAAGAGTAAGTATTTACAGTAGTTTTGTTAATAAAAATAACATACTTAAAAAAAGCCTACCCTTGAGGGGTACCAGCATCTTTGCAGCACTGAATCCAAGTATCCAGATAGGGTATTAACTTTAATGTTTAACTCTAGCGATCCAATGCAAAGCAAATATACCATTCAGGTATTGGAGATTAGAATGAAAAGTTTAGGTTGTAAGCTATGTAGGGCTAAGTACATGCACTTGTGATCAATCAGGCATGGCAGCCCATATTAATAGTTATGCTATAATTTGTTTTAACTATAGAAATTTCCTTATATTGTTTCAAGAAAATAGGTAGCAGAATGGATGAAGGTCAATGAAGGAAATTTTTGAGCAAGTGAATGAATTCGTATACCTTGGACGCATGTTCGAAGAAGGATAACTGCCGGGAATAAAGTGAATGGGGCCATGTCGACGTTGATGGGTAGTAAAACCCTTAGCAATAATGCTTGAGCTAACACAACGCGATATTGGTGCTCACTTTCTTGAACTGCAGTGAATCCTGGATATGTAAGAGGAAGTATGAAAACAGCATAACTGCAGTTGAGATGCGTTCCCTTTGAAATGAAGAGCTTAGCCTAAAAAACTGCCGTGAACGAGGATGTGATTGTAAAGATGAAGAAAGGCATGTTACTTGATTTAGACATATAGAAAGGATGGGATTAGACATATGAAAGATTGACGAAACGAAAACGACGAAGAGATCAAATCGATCGGACACTCGAATCGATGGAAGGACGGGATATCAAGTAGAGAAAACTGGCGCTCTATTCTCTGCCTACCGACCTGTTAGGGACTTGGGGTAATGGGGTATGTTGATAAATAAATAAATAAAAATAAAAATAAAATAAAAAATAAATATATATTAATGTATGTATGTAAATTGGACTTAAACTAGAACAGTAATCATTCAATCCAAGTTTTAAGGGTCTGTAACACTTATCAATTAATACAATATTTTCAGAGGCCTTAATCAAGTTGCGTTGGCCAAAGCAAAGGAAACCGCCGAGAAGTTACTACAAGATGCAAGCCAAAACAGAAAACAAACTCACTCCTCAGCTCAAGATAAGGTCAACATTCTTGTGAACGATATAAAGTTATATGAAAAAGGGTTCAAGATATTTGCAACAGATCAGCAGCCACAGTTTATTAAATACCTCCTTAAAACTTTAGGAGGAGATGTATTGTCGGAATTGTGCAAATATGCTGCTAACCAGTGCAATATATCTGTGCAAGTTGATGTTCTATCAGTTGAACAAAGAAATAAGATTATAGCTGATTTGCCAGATGATTACAAAAAACCTTTATTAGCATTGAATGCTACACTGTCAGATCAAAACATGGAACTGTTTTACCAAGCCATTGATGTTAGCTTGTCTGCGGTTGGAATGATTCTCAAGAAAATTGACAAAAAAAAAGACAAGTATGTTTTAAATTCATCTATGTGTATTTGTAATAGTTATTACTAATATTTATTTTTTTATCAAATTTTTGTCATAATTTTAGGCTTTTGATACAAAACCATAGGGAAAAGTTGATTAGTGAGTTGGATAACTGTACCGATCCTGCCCTGTTTTTGCACATAGCTGTGTTGGGAATATTTACCATTTTGACTCAAAACATGTTGCATGCATCTGGGAGGCAAGTGCCCATTATAATGGCTTACTTGAAGTCTCATCTCAAGGAAAATGACTATGAACGACTCCAATCATTCCATGGTGAGTTTTTTTTGTATGGATTTAATTTAATGCTTTTTCTTTATCAAAATATAAATAAAAAGATAATAGTACATTTGTCTTGCATTTTCATCTTTTTTTCAGAAATGGTAACACAATATTTGACGGCTTCCGACGAAGATAAAACTGATCTTGAAGATAAACTGAGAAACGATATGCCTGCTGTGCTGAGTATGGTCAATGAAATAAAAAAATATTAGCTTTATTTTTATTACTTTTATACCAAGTTACAAACGTTATGTTATTTACGAAATATATAAACTGTTTTTATGTAATTTACTCAAAGCCTCTTATTATGCGTGCTTTTATTTTTATCATCTTTATTTTCAGATAATTATCCATATTTTGTTAGTATGTTAGTGTTTTAGTAACAATATTCTTATTAACTATATTAGTAAAATCCCAGTATTAAAAAGAAAACAAAATATAGGTTAACTTTACTTTACATTATAACTGTATTTTAGGAAGTGATAAATAGTCACATAATTAGCACATATATGAACATAATAGGCCAGCGGATATCATATGAAACACTACCACTACCTTAAATTTTAGTACCAATACCGAAGCGCGTCGTAGACTTCGATAAGTTTGACTGAGCTAATTTATACTTTTTTTTTAATCTGTCATATTAACATTTATACAATGGACTCACCATGTCACGTTGGCACCAAAAAATATATCTCTGGTGGAAAGTGGGTGTGTGGGTACTACCTATACACCTCCTACCCCTTCGGGGACCCTTGTGGGAAGGCGTGAGGATATATTATATTTTTATTATTATTATAAACATATACAATAAATTTTCTGAAGCACATCAAAAACCACCTCTTTCGGTTCGTCCACATTCATCAAGACCAAAGATTACAATGTATATTGTAACATCAAGACCAAAGATTACAATATATACTGTATCAAGACCACGGTCTAAGACTACTAATTAATACCTGAAAACTACGGTCCAACTACCTACTTCAAATCCATCGAACACTCGGCGATTAGAACGTCATGAGAGACTATTCTTAATATACTAGAGATCAAGAGTAGTAAACCGGTGAGCATGTACTTACTTAATATTTTTGCAATTATTACAATTATTTATAAATCTCATGTGAACATGCTGCCTAGATACACAAATTCATTCACTTTAGATTTTGTCCATTTACCGACTTAGCACTTCTAAGTCACTTGTATATATAATAAATACCTAACTGGCTACCTCTATCGTCAACTCTTCCATTCTCTCACTCTTGGCGTATAAAAAAACAATATTTTTATACTTTAAACATAATAAAATGATACAGTATCGAGTATATATAAATTGCGTATTGCCTCAAATATATTTTTGGGAAAAAAAAAATTAAAAATGTAGGGGTTGATTTAGCCCCGCTACTCACCAGCCAGGTCTGCAATTCCGTGTTGGAATATAATAGGAGAGGTATGTGACAAGTTTTTAGCTTGCCTCAAATACCTACCCAAAAATTGGTGCCAGCTCTCGGACTATTAGGTTCTCATTAGTCTCTATTTTGGCGAGATCAAACTCGTCGCCACCAGTCGCCAACGCCACCCTTAACACTGATAATAAATAGCAGTGCTCCCAACTCTCAGAAATGTATCCCCCTAAAGCCTCAATCAAAACCCCTAAAATCCCTACATTACTAGGGAAATCCCCCTAAAAAATGTTGTTATTAAAAAACATTTTTACAGGCTTTATATTAGCTTCACCTGTATGTATGTAACCGACTTCTTTGAGCTCGATTTTGACCCACTTTAAACGGCCAGATTTCGTTCAAACTTTGTAGACTTATCGAGGACCGATGACAATACACTAATAACTAAAAAGTAGAAAGTAAATAATAGTTAAAAAAAAATAAAAAACACGCTTTTTATAGAAAACCGAACTAAAAAATAGAAAATAAATTTCGATAATATCTTAAAAAGCGTGGGGTGCTTTTTAAGATATTACCGAAATGATAATCACTCTACTAATATCTGTCAATAAAATATTTATAACTATTGACACCATGCACCCCACGCTTTTTAAGATATTATCGAAATTTATTTTCTATTTTTTAGTTCGGTTTTCTATAAAAAGCGTGTTTTTTAGTTTTTTTTAACTATTATTTATTTACATTTTATATTACATTAAAAATAAAAATTCAAACAATAGGTAATCCCACGAAGCCAGGTCACGCAAACACAATTTGGTACCACGAAGCTGGATTAACTGAACATAATTTGGTGCTTCGGAGCCCCGAAGGGGTATGCAGAGGTGTATAGGTAATACCCACACACCCACTTTCCACCAGAGGTATATTAGGTGCCAACGTGACAGATGGCGAGTCAATCGCCGTTACTCAAGCACGACTATACATAAGCCTTTGAATTTCTTCTCAGACGTATGCAGGTTTCCTCTCGATGTTTTCCTTCACCGTAAAGCTCGTGGTGTGACTAATCACTGCACTTAAGTTCAGAAAAAACTCATTGGTACAGTCGGGATTCAAACTTGCGACCATTGCGTCGCAGGCAACTGCTCGAACCACTCGGCCACCACGGCTAATAATTTATATAATTAAAATATTTGAAGTCATACAAATCCCCAAATATACCCCTAAAAAAAATCCCATCCCACTTTTTTTCCCTCCAAATTTGGGGGGAATCCCCTAAGATGGTAACCCTGATAAATAGTCCAGTAAATAATCGACTGTCACTGAATTGTCACATGTCAAAAATTATACAATTCAAGATTAGATTCGATTTCAGTCAGTCGTCATGTACAGTCTAAGTCCTTAATAACGTTGAGGATACAATTACTTAAGTTTGAGAGCTATAGTTTCAATTTATTCAATTATATACAAGAATTATCAACATAAAATAAATAATAATTAAATGTCTGTTTACATTTATACAATTACACTTCTCATACATAACTCGGGATCGAACACCATGTGCTTATTGTAAAATAAACTATATTTATTGCGCTCAAAATGGAAGCAGGGCCTAAGGAAAACTCAGATTTATTACCTTCAAGTGCGACCACAAATGGTGTTAAGCGTCGGGAGGAGCTGAGCGATGGGCCAACAGACGGAGGGTTCAGGGCATATGCAGTAGTGATCGCATCTTTTATAACCAATGGCCTTATTTTCGGTGTGATAAATTCATATAGTGAAATATACTCGGTCCTTAAGGACCAGCTGAAAGATGCAGGTGTCCCCAACTCAGAGAGCAAAGCATGTGAGTTTTTGAAACTACATTATTGAAATACAATGAATAATACGAAAAAATTATAACATTATATCTGATCTTCAGGGACTTTCTTATGAGGGACAAATAAACATATTTGTACTTAAATAAAGAATACTTTATGTGATATACTAAAATATTGAAGCATTTTAGTTATAAATATTCAATAACATAAGAAGTAAAATTCAATGGCTTATTGCTTTTATAGGAATTATTTGTACATATCAATAATAACAGTAATCTGTTAGTACATTAAACATATCACAAGACGTCATGATGAGTGCCTTTTAGTTGGTGAGGTGTTTGGTACTTATACCCATGAGATTTTCTGATCAAAGGTACAGTGGTTTGTCACACAATAAGCATATTGTCAAAGGATAGTTGAATACAAAGCGCCTATCAAGAAATTTGCCTTTACTTGGGATACCAACACTTCAGCAAAATAAATATGTTGTTTTGTTTCTGATGAAGAGATGGCCATGTGGTTTGAGTTGCCTGCACCACAGATTGCAAGTATGAATCCCAACTGTACTAAAGAGTTAAATGTGACTTTAAGTACAGTGATTAGGCAAACCACAAATGTAACAGTGAAGGAAAACATTGAGGTCTGCATAATTCTAAAGAATGCTTGAGTAATGGCAATGGACTAACTAAAACATCTCTGGCAGAATGTGGGTGTGTGGGTACAACCTAAGCTCTTCTGCCTACCCCTTCTGGGACCCTTGTGGGAAGGTGTGGGGATATATTATATTTACTTATTACTTCTGTGCCTGTATATATAAATATCATGATTAAGGATTCTTTGGGAAAGTATGAAGAATAATGTATATAACTATTATAATAAATAAAAAAAAATCATGAAAATATAATTTCCAAAACACATCAAAAAGGAAAAATATGGGGCAAAGCTCAGTCATATTATTTATTTATTTTTATTTTATTTTATTTTATTAATTAGTATGGTAACAACCACTTACACTAATAAATGATAACAGTTAAATATATTATGACATACAACATATAAAAATAAAAACGAAAAGTAAACAATAATATCTTAGCCAAACCTTACCATAATACAAAACTATATCTACATATGAACATCTATATTAAGTAGTTCCATGGAATGGCATTCATATACATATTAAGTACAACTTATAACTAATTATGAACATGCATACAATTTACTCTTTCTCACACTGTCTCATACACACCTTTAAAATATTCTTCCACTCGTCGGCAAAAATGTCACATTCGACAAATTCAATTAGTAGTTGGTTCAAGGTAGTGAGGGTATGGGGCAGCGGAGCATTGGCTCGTGAGACGGTGCGACTTGAGGGTACTACAAATAGCTTGTGCTTCCTGCCACTGCGATAGTTGTTAGGAACGAAGAGTTTGCAAAGCTTATCATGTAGATCCGGGGCATCAATTTTGTCTTGTAAGATTTTACATGCAGTGGCAATTTGACTATAAGCCCTTCTAGTTTCAAGTGTGTTATATCCTAGACAACCCATAAGATATTTAGAGGGATTATGTATATATAGGGATTATGTAGTTGCATTGTGTATAAAAACATATGGTGTGCCATATCTTTTATACAACTATCAGTTTGTTGATATTTATGTATTGCATAATATAACCATTTGGTAAATTGGAACACAATTGCAAGTACAGAACTGAAATATTATATTCTGTCCTTATCAATTGAATTATTGGTCCAAACTTCATGTGATTTGAGGGCATCTAGGTTATCATGTCAGATAATTGTACAGTTTTGGATTCATTTGTTTTTATAACAATATAAAATAAACGAACATGGACCATGAATATAAAAGAATGGGAGTTCCATGAAAAAGTTGTTGTTCATGTTTGACTGATTATGCCTTCGGTTGTGAGCACTGTTAAGTTTTTTCTACTTATCTCAACCTCTTGGTTTGATGGTGTTAAAAGTGTGTTAATGGAACAAGCTTAACCTTTATGTAAAACAGATTCTAGTTTTAAATTCTAAATTTTAATAATATTTTGTATATCCTCACGCTTTCCCACAAGGGTCCCGGAAGGGGTAGGCCGAGTTGTATAGGTAGTTTCTTCACCGTAAAGCTCTTGATGTGACTAACCACTGTACTTAAGTTCAGAAAAACTGGCAATGGTACAGTCGGCATTCGAACTTGCGATCTTTGTGTCACAGGCAACTACTCAAGCCACTCGGCCACCACGGCTCTATTACTTACATTTTATTTCATCATAGTCTCTACTCGTATGCTCTACTCAATATCTTATTATCGTCAGCATCCGCAACGGTCCTTCAACAGATTAAGTGCTAACTTGGCGCGTCTGAAGTTGTCTGTTACGCACGACTGCACACACCGTAGTTTATATCCGAGGGTTGCGGAGATTTCGTCATGAATAATTTTTTTCGTCAATGGGTAAACTACCCAGCCTTGATGGATATATATTGACGAACTCTTAGTGTTATTATACATATTAGTGAAGTAACATAGGATACTGTATATTGAAAAAATATATATTTTACGAAAGATAAAAAAAAAAGTTTTGCTGAAAATTTTAATGGTGATGGCTTATACCTAGGATTAGGACATATGATACATTTGAATCCCGAAAAATTCAAAGCTCTAATATTATAAAGTATGTTGCTCTTTCACGGCATAGCGGCTGAACCGATTCTAGCAGGAAAATACATAAGCTACTTTTTCGAACTCCACGCGGGCATAAGCTAGTATATTATAAAGAGGAAAAATTTGTATTATTTGTATTTGTATGAAAGTATGTTTGTATTTAATAGGCTCCAAAACTAGTGGACCGATTTGAAAAATTATTTCACCATTGGAAAGCTACATTCACCCTGAGTGACATAGGGTATATTTTCTTTAATGAAAAAAATCTTATGTCCACCCGTGCGAAGTCGGGACGGACCGCTAGTAGCTAAATAAAATATGAAAGTACTAAGAGACTAGTATATGGATATGTCCTTACTTCCTTATTAATATTATAAATAATATTAATAAATACCTGGGACAATTGCACACAAATTGACCTAGTCCCAAAGTAAGCAAAGCTTGTGTTATGGTAACTAGACAACGATATATTTACTTATATAGATAGATATATACATAAATACATAGGACATCCAAGACTAAGGTACAAATACTCGTGTTCATCACACAAATATCTGCCCTCAGCGGGATTCGAACCCGCGACCTCAAGTTTCGCATTCAGGAGCTCTAACCACTAGACCCGACGGTTGTCTGAAAATGAAAACCCTTTCACGTAAAAACTACTTACCCAATCATCATAAAACTGTGTACACATATTCTTGGAGTTATTAGAAGTAACATAGGATACTTTTATTTAAAAAAAAAACATTTTGACGAAAAATAAAAAAGCCGTCCACGCCGACGAAGTCGCGGGCACAGCTAGTTAATTATATGTTAATGTTGCTTAGCTCTACATAGCCGCTTTTGTGAAACAAGGCTCCTTCTTTTCTTAACAAAAACTTTCAAATCAGTTAAAATTTCTGACAATTGACGAATGTTAATAATAAAAAACAGTCAAAACATATCTAAAATATACAAAGCTATATTTTTGTTTCTACGCTCCCTGTGACTTGACTTGTTCCATCATTGTTGTAAATTGAACATTCGGGCCGTCTGCATGGTAGGTAACCGCTAATAGGTAATAACCACGGTTCTTATGTATACTTAAATCAACTTTTAATTTCGAATATGAAATGTGAGGCTTATGTTATGATTGGTACACAAAATCTTTGATTTATAATTGCCATTATATAGTTTACAAATGATGACACGAATGCACTTCAATGAATTGTGTATTGAGTAGATAAATATTGTTCCTATTTAGACAAGTCTGGTTAGTGTGTTGTGCGGCGCCAAGCATGGACCGATTAGAAGCGTGCGTTTGTGCGGCGCCCGCGTCGAAGGCCACTTCATTGCGTTCTATTTCATCATTCATTGATCATCATCATCACCTTTCGACAAAACGTCTCATGTCACTTACAGAAATCTCATCAATGGTTTATACAGCACTGATTGCGCGAAAATCACGGTATTTATGTATGGTTGCATTCACTATAAACATTCATGATAGCTTATTATCTTATCAGTCTGACATATCCAGGCAATATGATTTTACTTTGATTCAAGTTAGGTCCAAGGTTAGTCGGTCCATATAATTATTGTTACCGTCCGGCCTAACCAAACCTCATTGGCCTAACCCATATTTTATAGCAGACTAGATGTGACCACCCGCGGTTTAATTTATAATAAATTAATTTATTTACTGTTTGTTAATTCTTAGGCGTTGCGGAGTGATTTTATATAGCCTTAAACACCTTTAGGAATTGTTATATTAAATATGTACAAACATTAGTTTTAAATCTGATTTGTATTTATACATTTTTCATGGTAACTTTTTCTATATTCATGTTGGGATGTCGTCTACCTAGATATATTTCGTGGGCTGCTAGCGGTGCTGACCCGATTAGATGATGAGACATTGTGTGTCACTTGTCAACCGACTGCCTGTTACAAATTTAGAATTTTAAGCTTCCTATTGTACTGACTTAAAACGCTTTACACGCAGGATGCAAAATAATTCTCCTCCAATGAAACTTAGAACTACAAATAAAACTCTCGAACCTATAGAAGAAATTACTGGACAATTATGATATAAAGTGCTCGATATATATGACGAATAGGCACACAAAATATTGAGTACCTAGAATAACAGTTAAAGCAGTCACTTGCAATCAACATTATTGTATCAATGAGTTCTTTTCTGAACTTTGTAAAGTCGGCTTTATTTATACATGTGCTGCCATATTTTGACGAATATCGTGTTTTTGTGTCAGGTATTATTAAAATACGCGGTTGCAGGTGCAATTTATATTTTAAATCAAGGCGTTAAATTACTATCGCAATGTATGTGGGAGCGTGTGTACAGTACAGACTTGTAAAATCTGACTTTATTGGTACTTTTTTTTCTGGTATATAATATATCCAATATTCATTCAGCTAGTAATCTATGTCGAATGTCATCCAATTCCATTCAGCCATTATGGCGTGATTGAGTAACGAACAAACTTTTAAATAGCTGTATCCTGCCACGCTTCACTGCGGTGCATTGTGTTTGCAGGGGTTTACAAAAACTTTTATTGATACTGGATTGTATATTATAGCGTAAAAATTTGCGGAAAGTGCAGAATTTTTTGAGTATTTAAGCGTAGGTACACAAACCAACTTAAGACTTTTACATATACTATGTAGGTACAGAAGTAGGGTGTAATATGTATTTGACTAAAAGCTATGTGCCTATGGAGCTTAACAGGAAAGTCTTAATTCGGATTAATTTCTAGTTAAAGCGACCGCCATGTCCGCTCCTAAATGTATGTGCCGTTTAGTAAATTGTAAGAATTGCGTAGGCGCATCTGAACGTTGATGAACATCAAATAGTAGAATTGAAAGCTATTAGCCTCGTAACAGGAATTTATGTAATGATCATCTAGATATGTCCATTTATAAATATTAGAACCATATGAAACCTGCATATGTCTGAGATGCAATTCAAAGTTGTATGTATCGCCCTTACTCAAGGTTGTACTTGATTAACGGCGACACATACACCGATACACCTCCCACATACACGGATGGACTAGCCATTTGTTAGGTGCCCCTAAAATAAGTCTGTGAGTGTGTGGGTACTATCTATACACCTCTGCCTACCTTTTCGGGGACCCTTGTGAGATACCCTTGTATAAAAAAAGTATAAAAGTGCTTCGAATAAATATAAAAAATGCAGTGATTTAATTCAATGTTCCAGCTCTGGTGGGGGTCCTGGCGATGGGCACGATGTTCTTCCTGTCAGCGCTTACCGGTGTGGTAACGCGGCTGCTTGGCCTGCGGCTGACTGCAGTGCTGGGAGGAGTCATTGCTGCGGCCTCTTTGCTCATCTGTTCTTTCGTCTACAATAACGTAGTTGCACTCTGTTTCACCTATGGCGTCATGTATGGCCTAGGAGCCTCCTTTGCCTACACACCCTCCCTGGCCATCCTCGGACATTATTTTAAAAAATATCTAGGACGAGTCAATGGTTTCGTTACTATAGGAAGCTCAGTTTTCACTGTAGCCATAGCGCCACTAATGGCGATTATGATAAAAAATTATGGGTTAGATGGGATGTTTAAACTAATGGCTGCGATGACTGTCGTCATAGCGCTCTGTGGACTTTTATTCAAACCAATACCATCAATGGTTTTAAAGAAACCGTCACGTGAAGATGGTGGGTGCAAGGGTATTTGTAAAAGTTTAATAAACGTTGAAATATGGAGAAATAGAAGATATAGAATGTGGACTTTATCCATGACTATTGCCTTGTTCGGGTATTTCGTTCCCTATATCCATATTAAGGATTACACAAAAAAAAATTTCGGCACGGATTTAAGTTCAGAACTTCCATTGCAATGTATAGCAATTGGATCCGGTATAGGTAGGTTACTTTTTGGTTTTTTAGCTGATAGGCCGGGGATTGACAGAATTTTACTACAGCAAATTTCTTTCTATGTCATCGGTACGTTGATAATAATTTTACCGTTCGTGAAGTTGTATGGCCTTCTACTAGCTATATCTTTTGGTATGGGTATATTTGATGGAGCTTTTATAGCTCTAATTGGGCCAGTAGCCATCGAGATGTGTGGCGGCGCGTCCGCGGCTCAGGCGATCGGCTATATGCTGGGGTTGTCCTCAATCCCGTTGTCCGTGGGCGGCCCTGTCTCCGGATACTTGTACAGTATTTCCAACAACTATACCTTGTCCTTCGTCCTCGCCGGTATCTCCCCGCTCCTGGGTGCAACATTGATGTTCACGATACGCTGTGGTCGACTTGGAACTATTCCGTCGCCGTTGGAAACAAATGCAAATGGCCACGCCTTGCTAGTATCTGATGTAGGTAAGGTAACAATAAAAACTTAAATTATGGGTGCCACAATAGTTATTCTTAAGTAATCGTTTAACGTTACTATTACAGAAAAAGAGCCTCTACCCCTGCTTAATCACCAAAGGAAAGCTAACCAACAATCTGCGTTATAACAGTTGTGACAACTTACCTACCTTTCCATGTTAAACAATACACATAGTTAATAGAGTAAGTAGGTATATGTCTAAAGGTATAACTTATACCAAAGAGGGAATTAGCACGTCAATTTCCGCAAAAAATGCATGAATGAGGATCACCACATAAGTAGTAGGTAAGTACTTAATTGTATTATATTTTGTTTTTTTGTATTTAAAACACACGAATACTGAAATAATTTCATTAGTTATCAAATAATCTTTTTTTTAAACAACAAGCTAATTCACTTGACGTCACAGCCTTCAAAGTATCGGTACACACGTGTTTCATGTTGCGGTAAACATTCGGAAGCGGAACCGATCAATCAAACAAATCGATTGATTAAACCCTTTACACATTAATTGAATGTTAATAGAACGTACTAAACGTCTCGCATACCCGGCTTCGGTGGATAGAATGAGGACACCGGCACATATTTACTCTCATACACGTGGCCAGCTCCGGCTTAGAACGGGTGGGATATTATTATATGGACCTACCTTGAAAACTGCATCAAATCCGTTCAGTGGTCTGTTTTTTTTTGCGTACAGACGAACCCGGCATTTTTTTGTATTTATAAATTGTAGTGTGTTTAAGACCAGTGGTAGAAAAACTTACCAGTAGTAGTCCGTTTGGCAGTTATACGTAATAGCATTACTTATCAGTGAAATGAAACTGTTATGATGCCTCACAATCGATTTGACTTTGATCTAGGTTAGTTTCTTGTTATAAATTTTATGTTTGCCGAATGAGATTACAAACAGTCAGGCATTTTCCAGTGACTACTATACACTGTAATAGGATAGTTAATAAGTATCCTGTACACTTGTGTGAGAGATTTGAATATAATTAAGTATAGTACAAGTTAGTCTTCTCTGTCTCAACCCTAGTCGTCATTATGTCCGGCCATCTATAAAACTTAAGATGCATTATAATATATTATACGCATGTTGGTTGGTGTCATTTTGTTCCTAACTATATCAAATACAACATTTGAGATGATACCTTGGGTCTGTATTCAGGTATCGATTAGTTATATAATTACCACAAGAGTCCCCGAAGGGGTAGGGAGAAATGTGTTGATAGGCGCCAGAGATGTATTTTAGGTGCCAATGGATACTTAGGATTGCGAGAACTTTAGTGTTGCAGGCAACTACATGAACAACTCGCCACCACGACTTTTAATAATATCCAATTGAAGCTCTTAATAACGTTTGTAACAATACCTACCAGTTCCCCTGCTTACGATATGACGAATGCTACTAGGGACAATATGATTTAAGATTCAGGTGATAGATTATTTTGAGGACTAACCTTAACTTAAGTTGGGTTGGCAACGCGCGAGTGATACCCCCCCAGTGTTGCAAGCGTCCATAATCGGCGGTAACCGCTAACCATCAGGCGGGCGCATGCTTGTTTGCCACCCTAGTGGTATACAAAAAAAAAATCCACAGCACTGGTCTTAGGATGCCTTGTGTTCCAATTCAGTAAAAAATATATTGTGAATAAGACAATAAATAAACGTCATCTCCAGCAGGACTGAGACTTACTACTTTCTCCTAATTCGTTAATTGCGAACAGTAGTAAGGGTCTGTATATGAGTAATCTTATTATGTAAAGCTTAACGAAACTAGTGACCCGGTCTAATCAAATGCCCTTGGGTTAGTTTTGATTCAGAAATCCGTAAATGACGTCTCAGAAAATACATACTGATAATATTGTAAATCAGTTTGTCGTAAATCGAAAGTTTGTAATGATGTTTGGTATTAAATCACGCTAGAACGGCTTAACGGAATTGGATGTAATTTGGCACACAGATCTGTTATTCTCTGGATAAGTAAATAGGAAATGTTTTAACTAGGAAACTATTAAACCAAATTTTACGCGGCTGAACTACATTTAGTAAAAAATCAATATTTTTTAATTTTTATTATTTAATAAAAAATAGTAGGATGTAAAATAAAGGTCTGATAAGGAAAACAATATTTATTCGATAATATTATCACCTCCAAGCTATTATTATCCGCAGTAGCGGTGACCTGGGGCAGTTTATGTTAAAATACTAAGTAAAAAAATCTCAAGGTGTTAAAAACACAACTGCAGTTTTTGCATTATGGTTTTTTCTTTTTAAAGTGAAACGTGTCTGATCCTCATTACAACTGGACAATATTATAGTATATATATTCAATGTAATACCTACTTACGCGAATTTATATGTTTTATATATAACCCAAACAGAATGAGTTACAAGCATTTTGTCCTATATTCATCTAAAAGATTAGTTGATCACACCGAACGGTGGATTTTTCATTGATTTGTTACCATTAAAGTTCCTAATCCAAAAAATATATTGTATAAAATAAAAGAGAGTAATAATTAGATATGAATTAATTATGTTACTTGGTTATTGTATTAATAACTGTTAAATATAATTCTTTGGTGTTAAGGTGTATTTGAAATATTTTGTCTGAATATTTTTTAAATATGACAATAATATTTTGTCTTAGGTGATCCAAGAATAGCGATAATATATTATACCTTTGTATTTACTGTTATGTAGCCATAGCGTCAATTATTTGAATTGAATCTCTTATTTGTGAGCAATGAATACTTGCACTTGCACATGCTCACTATAGCTAAATAAGTGTTACAATTTCCAGTGATTCTAAAGAAGGCCTTAATTTTATAAAAAATTATTTAATATCCGAATTGTCTATGGACATTGTCTATGGATTTGTCATACACAAAATATGATCTGGTGTCACTATTCTTAATTGTATTAGTTCTATGATTTATTGATACGTACTTACGTCGACATAAATATTGTATTTATAGATGATAGTTACCTAAATTAATATAGATCGTCGCCCTTATGCCTTATTGTCTCTGTCAAATAACTACAGATATATGTTTAATATGAGTTTACTTGTTACCCGTACTAATGTTAACCAATTTAGACACGACTTATTTTTTCTACGCTGCACTGTAACTAGATACCATACAGGCAGTGGAAAATTACTACTGCAGTAAAATTAATTCTGCATTCTCCAGTCCAGAAACATAAAGAAAGCGATTGGTCAGCAATTAGGTCTCTTGTTAGTATATATCGAAAATAATATGGTAATTTTTTCTTAAAAGACGTTCTTTATCCTATAATCTTGGGTCATACAGCCAACCAAGCAAGAAACCTGCATGAACGTGCTGTGATAGAAAAACATAATCATTATTAGGTAGTTGAAAGATAGGTTAAATTTAATCACATTTACACATAATATAGGATAATGAAGAGGCTAAAGAATGGAAGTACGACGCATATTTAGTTGGACACAAAATTCTTGCCATTTACAGGATATTGTTTTAATTGTCCTTTTAAACGAAATTTTAAAGTATCGTCATTTAATTATTTAAAGTACAATACATTTTCAGTAAGAGAGAGAACCGGCAATATATCAAAGAAAATTTTATTATAGTATGTGGACCAGATTCTAGTTTTAAATTACATATGTTAAATAGATATATGGTTTTGTATTTGTTATTCTAAATGTAGTAGACTAACAAGAAATTATTAAGTACCACCAGAGCTGATATCCAAGAATCATAGTTATCCAAGATCCAAGTACATGTATTGAATACTTCAGAATATGTCGTCATAGTAATGTCCTCTCGATAAGTACATAATGCATTTAATGGTTTGAATTTGTTCCTTATTAATGCTTAGATTTCAAGGCTATAAGTACACGTTGAGTATATAATATATAAGTCATATAACGGTTAGATAAAGAAAGTTTACTACGGTGGTCTTGGTGTTACTAATGGTGTTATGTGATTGGCGATTGTATCCCTAACCGGGATTTAAATTAGTTCCTACCTCAAAAAAAGTACATGCATATTAATTATTATTTACCAACCAATGTATGAAGTAGATATTTATCATATTATTATTTACACAAAATCGAAATATATAAATACATGTCTACGTTAATTTCCATGCTGTGTTATTTCAACTACCCTCTCAAAGTAGAATACCTAGTTATCAATCTACAAATACTACATGTTAGGGAACTAGTGAGAAGTGAAGACGTTCGAAGTATTTAAGTATATGGCTGTATAAAATACCATTTTACTACGTCAAAACATCTACAGTACCTATACACACCTAAGAATAGAATCAAGGATACGTGTAAAATCCTACCTGAGGGACGGGGGTCTATTGAAATATAAAGATAATAATAGATCTATATATTTTTAACTATTATTGTGGTAATATTGCACTCAACACAATAGTTAGTCATAATAACAGTGATATAAACCTTATTACATGCAATAATGTAAGGTGTTTTTAATTTATTAATGTTGAGATTTGTTCGTTTGTATTTGGTTGGATTTGATCACTGTGCACCGCATTTCTTTCCACTACTGTATAATCCTGCGAATAGTATCGTATGTTCTACGCCATACTGTCGTAATGTTGATGCGTTGAGCAGGAAGTCTCTCCTGAGAGTTATTTCCGACGCCGCTGCCGAAAGAATACACCCTCAATTCTACTTCCTCGCGCGATGGAGAACTGGTCTTCTGCGTAGCCCACCGCAGGGGCTTAGATAATCTGCGTGTGGAAAATATATGTATATATGAAGACAGTTATTATTAACATCGAGCAAGTCATGTTGATAAGAACGTTTTTTGTTTTTATCCTGTTTATACTCTTTAGTTAGGTATAGAAAAACTGCAAGCTATTTTGCTGTCAGACAGACGAACAAACAGCGAACGCTTAGTAATAACAACTATTGCATGCGGAGCCTTAAAAAAACAGCGATGCAAAGAACCTCATCGGTGCGTATTATTAGGTACCTAACCTAAAAAAAATCTGATCGATGCGGACTTGATCGTTAAAGAGGATTCATTTCTAATCGTGTCCCAACTGTTGTTTGTTAAAGATATAGAAAACCTAAAGGGCATAAACTGTAACCTTACTCTCTGTAATAATCCATGTCTTCCATTGTGTCGGGTAGTTCTCTGCCATCAACAACGGGGAAGAAAAAGCTCAGGCAGGCGAGGGATAGCGTGACTGCTGTCATCAGAGCTAGCGCAGTTGAGTCGCTCAATGGATCGAAGACGAAAATGAGGTAGCTGACTATTTCGCCCATTTGGCCGGTAGCTAGGCAGCAACCAAACATCGTGGCACGTATGTTGATTGCGAACAGACGCGCTGTGATGTTGAGTAGCAGAGCATGCCCCACAACGCCCGATGCAAGTGCAATCGAACATAATATTGTCCGTGTTTGTTCCTGAAAATAGATCGAAATGCGGAACTGTTAAGGCTAAATGCCCGTCTTTAGTCGTAGCTATAATAATCTATACCTACCTATAGAAGAATCGAGAGCGACAAGCTCAAGAATCCGTCTTTTGTACATAAAATAGGAACTGCAGTGTGCCAATACAAAGTACAACGTGTTATCATAAGAAAATCTTGGTCACGTTTATTATTTAATTTATATAACTTACATACATATCATCACGCCAAGTCCTTAACGGGGTAGGCAGAAAGTATTTATATAAAATAAATTTAAATGTTATCTGGAATTACAGCGAGCAATTTGATTCCGAAACTATATTGTATTCAAATTTCATGTTCGATACATTACAATTACCAAGATTTAATTGCCAATTAGGTACTAAGCAAAATTATTCTTCTTTGAAGTGAAATTAATATAAGTTTTAGGTAGTAACTTTTAATACAGCAAATAGATTGCAAGTAACTTATTTTAGCATTTACTGAGTACTTACTGACGGTATTTGAACAACGTTTACTTACTCGATCGAAGAACACGACGCAAGTTGTAATAGCGCCTGTTACTAAAACGTGAGCCAAAAGCATCTGATTAAATGTGAATTGCTTCGTGAACACTAGAGTCAGGCACCCGAACAAGGTAACAAAGCAGATTACATTTTGTAATACATTAGTGACGTCTTCTTCACTGTATACTCTTACATACAAAGAACCCCACAGGAAATGGTATAGTGTCCAGAACGAACTGGCTACTATGAATGTGAACTTAATGTTATGAGTTGTCAAAATTCCCAAGCATCTTGTGCTTTCATCCAAAGAGTTGTATGCCTGGAAAGTAAGTTACAGTAATATATACACAGTAAATCAGCATTATTCTTTGCTGTGGTTCACTGCTCTTGTAAATTCTGGAGCATCTCTATTGTGTAGGTACACATACGAGGATATCAGACGTACTCTTATATTATTGTTATCGGATCCACGTCAATCAAGATCGTTCAGACTTAGCCATGAAAACTTTTTATCATATTTGATCAGATTGACAAAGAACTAATATTAGCTATAAGAGCTAAAAAGTCACCTCTGCAAAGTGTCTTTTTAGCTCTACTTAGCTGATTCAAATTTCGGTCTAGGCGAATTAGACGACAATTACACCACAAACTTTGCGATGAAGGAAAACTTTATGTAGGTATATAAGCAATTTGGAAAATAACTGACAAGAAATTCAAAGACCTCTGGGACTGCTAGCGCCTAGCTACGGTAACCGTACACTTATCATCAGGCTGCTCATATGTTTCATTGAAACCTTTGTAGTGGCTATAAAAGAACTGTTTAAACCTGATTTAGTTAATTGGACGTTATCTAAATGACTAAATGAAAACTTACAGACGTACTCTGTGATTGACTGGTCTTATTTTGAAATCCTGGCAAAGATTTGTTCCATTCTTTCTGGCGGCTTTTACTAAAAGAAGTTCGGCACCCCCTATTTGTCTATTGTAAAGTAGCCACTGTGGGGATTCCGGCAGCCATCTATAACATATTTTTTCAGTTATATTTTTGAATAGTCGTATCATACCTATATCACAAATATATTCTGCTTTACATCATCTGGGGTTAAAACACTTGAATGCAGTTATTGATCACAAGCCAAGCTTTACGATGTAGGAACACGTTGTGAGGAAACGTGCATACAGTTAAGAAAAAAAATCAAATGTATATTAATCGGACTCGCCATAGGTTTTGTTGGCACGTAAATATATCAAACAAATATAGGATGTTGATATACCTCTGCTTGTCCGTTCAGACAACCTTGTAGGATGGCGTGAAGATTTAATAATTAGATATACAAGTACCTGAGCATAACAACACATATAACAGCATGCAGGCTTGACATGAGGCTGTAGGTTTCAGGATTGGGCGCACTGTTTGCGGTGGCCACCATGCACACCGTAGCTAGCAGTCTCGGTGACATGGCTATGACGAGCAACCTCGAACGCCAAGCGTTACTTGCTATTTCACTTACTGGCAACAAAACAATCAAAATGTTTATATTTATATGTAGCTTATATTTATTATTACTTTGCATAATAATATAAATTATAGTTTTTAAAATAAAATGGCATTATTAGGTTACGTGCACTGATCACGGGTTTTGGTGATCTATGGTTGGTGGTGAACAATGGTATGGTTAAACTATTTTTTTTATTTATTTCAATACTAGAACAGCACGCAGCCACTTATACTAATAGAAACACACTTTCATACTGTCTTCTCACAGTATCTCCAGAGTTCCAGACATATTGACAATGTATCTTTCCAGTCATCCGCAAACAGATCACATTTAGGATACAACGAGAAACTGGCAGTTTAGGAATGCTCCGCTGCTTACGGATAAAAAATCATCATCTCATCTCTTCTCTTCAGGACTGGTAAATGTGAAGCGAAAAATTTCTGTAAATCTAGAACTGGCACTCTACACTCTGTCTACCACGAAAGGGACGCGGCGTGATGTATGTGCATATATGCATGTGCCTATATCAAGACGTAGCCAGGTATTCTCTATTGCACATTTATCTATCAATACTGCTTGGCTGCGTTATTCAGGTGGAAAAAATGCCAGTGCCACTCAGGGCCCAAGGTATTGAAGGTCAAGCCTGCTGGTGATATGTAGAGTCGGCGATGGATGAAATCTAATTCTGGACTTTACTGGGCCTGGTCGGCCAAGTTTAAGCAATTACTGTAGCCTATTTATTGACGCTTGCAACATTACACTCGTTCACTCTCGCGTTACCGACCTTGTGTTAAGTTATCTTTATTGTAGATGTTGAAACTTACCCAATATCAGGCTCATGTATAAATTGGCACTACCAAATAGGGACTTCAAGAAGACAAGCAGCCGGAACCAGCCTTCAGAATCACAGAAGGTGATAATCACGCCCAACACGAGATCCACAAATACATTTATTGCAATCGCTAGCCTTCTTCCGAAACTGGAATATATAATATTTAAGTATCTAGAATTGTTTATCTACATTTGTGCTGGTTAGTTTAGTATTATTGAACGACAACAAACAGGTGACGTTCCAAACACCTTATAGTAAGGCTATTTTCGGAATCAGCCTACTTTATTGGTTACTAGCCTACGTTATTGGTTGGTAAGAGAACAGATTTGTCTATAAAGCTGGCTTGTCGGGCAAAGATAATATGCTTTCTCTTCTAGTAGGTAGGTTAAAGTTCATATTTAGCCAGTACTGATTTCATCTACGATGTCATATTTTAGAGTATTTCTATTCAAACTACTTAGTAGGATATTTATATAATTAAATATATATTCATATGAAAGACGCGTAGGTGGACTCTTAGAAAGTAAAGGAACTTACAATTCCCATATCGATTCTGATAAAAAACATTTTTTTTATGTAACAAATAGCATTCGATGTAAAATAATCTATACAGGTGCCTACTTAAAGATATCAAAAAGAAAAGTACTTATCAGACACCAGCCCAAAGATGACATAGCCGAATATCAATCCCGAGTGGCTGATAATTGCTGTCGAGAACAGTTTCATCTTTTGCTCACAAAATACAAGCCACTGTAAGGAGAATATATGTTATTTACCCAACTATTGTCGCAATTTGAGAAAGGTTCACTTACATGAGCCCGGGGCTTAGTTCTCAGTTGTGGTTAAGGTTACCTACAGTTAGTAAGGTAAGCTGATAGCTTATCATATAAGATTGGGTTGACTTGTGCGGAAATGTGAAAATATGACCATAGACTGACCGCCTCTTACTTTATGATCTATGGTATACCTTCGATTAATTGTGACTATGTTTTTATTTGACGCTGACAAGACTAAGGTTCTGGTATTCGAAAGAGATGAACAAGTGACCGAGTGTGCAATATCGGTAAATGGGCAAATTCTAGAGCAAGTGAATGAATTTGTATATCTTGGAAGCATGTTCACACGAGATGGAAAGTATGAAAAAGATATTGAAAGAAGGATAACTGCCGGAAATAAGGTGAATGGAGCCATGTCGGCGTTGATGTCGAGTGAGAACTGGCGCTCTATACTCTCTGCCTACCCCGTTAGGGACTCGGCGTGATGATATGTATGTATGTTTTTATTTTCTTAAGTTGCTTTCTGCCTAGTCAATCATATTAAAACATATTTTCAGCTCAGCACCTACTGGAAATCGTGGTAAGAAGTTAAGTAAGGCAAAGGTAGCGAAGTATAAAGCTGAGCAGTGTCTAGTTTGCAAGTGAACTAAAAAAGTTATGTGTAGATCTAAATGCGCGTCGTCGTATTCTGACAACCCGGAAAATATAAACCAGGTTGCTGAAGAAAACAGAGTAAGAAAAACTCCAATAACATGCTGAAATCAACGGTCTTACTGATTTTCGTATCCAAATAATCCAAAAAAGCTTTAGTTGCCATTTGGTACACTGTAACGGCTCCTTGTTGTTCTCAAATTTGACATGGCATAGGGTATAGTTGGAGAGTTCGAGTTGTTCGGGTTGGATACATTGGACCTGAGACGTCTGGAGGAGGAACATATCCCTGTACTGGTTGAATATTGCGGAGATCATGAAAACCGCCGAGACGAATGTCACCATCCACTGCCAAGCTCCTATCTCACCCAACACATCTGTCGCCACATCGTCGTGGATTGTCCCAATTCTATATAAAAATTAAATTGGTTATAAGTATATTTCAATTAACTGGTTAAATTGAAAATAAATCACAGGCTTCGTACATTGACATTGTATTCGATTAACCATTTAATTAATGTAGGGTTTGTTTCATTCATGACATGTCAACTGCATGGCTCTATAGATTTCTAAGATCTATCAAGTCTATTCTCGGTGTTTAGTAATGAAGTATGTAGATAGTTTACAATGACTTTACTTGGAATTATCCTATAAGCAAACATCGTGAACATGCTAGTCAAAGTAGTTACATGACCAATTTCAGACTTTGAATAAGTTTGTTTCAAATAGCCAAATAAAAACAGTACGCTGTTTTATTTTCCTTTAGTCTGGTTAATTCCCCTCAATTGAGAAGATCACAAGAAGTTTTACCTGGAAATATGAAGGTCAGTATTTGCAATTGAAATTGTAATCAAACACTAAGACACTAGCTGTAATAGGTACCTATTTTTAAGTAATAAAACGCTATAATATATGTGTTAATCATCTTTGTTTTGTTTTTTCTTCTGATCAATATGTTTTATAATAAAATATATACGACTAGCGGTCCGTCCCGGCTTCGCACGGGTGGACAAAAGATTTTTTATAGAAGAAAATAGCCTATGTCATTTAGGGTGAGTGTAGCTTTCCAATGGTGAAATATTTTTTCAAATCGGTCTTGTAGTTTCGGAGCCTATTCAATACAAACATACTTTCATACAAATCTTTCCTCTTTATAAAACTAGTATAGATAGAACCGTGGTAGCCAAGTGCTTCGAGTAGTCTGCAGCCTGCAAAACAAATATTGTAAGTTTAAATTCCGACCGAGACTGATTACCTTTTCTTATGTACACTACGAGCTTTACGGTGAAGGAAAACATCGAGAAGAAACCTACATACGTTTGAAAATAAATGTAAAGACGTAGGTATGTATAGTCATGCTTTAGAAACGGCGATAGGGGTGCCCAATATTAATAGAATGATAAATTAGCTCCGGCGAAAGTGGGTTTTGCTGTTGCTACACCTCGGCAAAGCCCTTTGAAGACCCTTGTGAGGTGTATATGAAGGATACGAAGGGCTAATCTTCTTATACATAACACCTAAACTGTTCAACATAATCGTAAGGGGCCCAGTAACGTCAATAGCTGTGGGGCAGCCAGCATGCAAATCCACAGCTTCATCTTCGCCCTGTTACAAGTAGCTCGATGCAGTTCCGAACAGCAATACAGTTATACAGCAGTACAGAATAGATCTCGCTGGAGATCGTCTGATTATTAATATATAAATTTATTAACCATAAAAAGATAAAAAAGAGAGAGAATAATAGTTTAAGGAGGCTACAAGCATTTTCAAATTACAAGATTTTTTACCTGTAGTAAACATAAAAATATAACGTGTTTTCACTATATTCTACATATTACAACAATACACAATTCCAGTACAATTGTTTTAATAAGCTACACATCACTATATTTATAATTTACTAGTAATAATGCACATACATATTTAATTATAACTACATACCATGATTGACATTTCAGTATTTCCTTGTATCATCGCTACCTTATTCTTGTCTATGGGAAAACCGTTAATCGTGTTCTTGGCCCGATTGTATAGATCAATCGAAGAACGTAGGATTATTACCTACAACGAATCCACCCCATTGACCTGTGAATGGAAGGGGAGAACTCTAGTAGAGCACAGATGCCCTCAAGAATTTCGACTCCTTGGATTCCTCCTTGGATTTGAGACGGCTACCAATTGAAATGGCTATAAAATTGTTCTTTTGTTAACTAAGGTAGCCGTTTCTAAGGTATGCAGTTTGCACACAGCGTGCACCGGTCTTACGGCTGAAGGTATGACTGGCACAGGTTTTGTGCCCATCGTAGATTTTCTTACCTTAAACAAGGATCTTGTTTTAACTATTGTAATGTTATTGAGCTTTTGTCGACTAACCAATAGTAACTATAGAACAAAAGCATAATTAATTCCTCTGTCAAGTCTACATAGTATTTTGCTTTATCAATTTGTATTTCATATATGTGATAACTATAGTTTTTTTTGTTCAATATGAGGAGAATGCAATTTAATAGAATCGATCCATGGGTCATTCTATCTCATTAGGGAAATGATATATTTTGATCAAAAATTAATATTCTGTTTGCGCGCCTAGTAAGGTACCCACTTATACGAACACACTGTAAGTAAGTAGGTATAAGGCAATGACAGACTGTGGTCAGACTAGACCACAAGTTTGTGATCCACCTTGGTAGTAGCATGCTAAGAAGCATGTAGAATTAAAACATATCCTTAATATAATGTTTTGAAATGTTAATCTAAAATACTGCAAAATTTCAAATATTTTTTTTTAATTTTAAAATTTCGGTACATTTATTTGATTGATTAACTTTAATTTCTAATATCCCTATATGATACTGTATTGTGTTTTCCATTATTTATGTTAATGAGAAGATCGAACTCTCGAAGTAATAAAACATAAACGGAAAGTGGTTGGTACATTACGATAATACTAATTATAATATTATTGTTAATATGCTAAGCAGGTAGCGCCCATATACTTACGTTGTTCAGTATGTTGAAAATTTGAAGACGATATACTTCCCATCGACCTTACCATTACTATTCAGGAGTGCGAAAGAAACAGATTTATATACTTTGTACACATGTCTTATTCACACTCTTAAATTTTCTTCGTAACAGCATGTCGTGGTAAGGACCTATGCCTACATCTGGGGCACATTATAATATTTTCACCTTATCAAAGCTATTTACTTAAGTATATGTAGTAGTTACTGAGTTACGTTCCAAATACATATTTGAATTCATATGAACGCGTTGTTTATCGTATGTCGTTAGTTCGCGACACGATATCCGTCATAATAATAATGTGATAGCGATAGTTGTGATTTATATTTTTGTTGTGTACTGACATTTTGCCTTCATCGAAAGTAAATATTTACGGATATTATTAATTCGGTTGCTAACTGTACGAATCTTGGCATCATTTAAATCGAGCTGCTGTTTAGTAATTTATTTTACCTTGTTACCTATAAGGTAAAAAGTTGATGTTATAATCTATGGATGTATTTATTTATGAATATACAATTACTGCTATGTAGTTATGATTGATTATAATCCTCCACGATACATCACAGACTGACTGTACCTCACGGCTTCACTCACGTACATTTTGCTAATGTTGCAGGAAGCTCGAGAAGTAGTCCCTTCTTAGCGTTCTCGTTTTTCGTTTCTCGTCTCTCGTTAGCCATAGCGTTCGTGGTTTTCTTCTGGAATGAAATATGTTTATCCTATTTCTTAATCTAGCTTATAATCAATCATCCATACATCCTCACAAACTTTCGCATTCATAATGTTAGTGGTAGTAGGGTAAATATTCGCCAGCTGAAGATGGACTTCATTAAGAAACTGTTATGTTTGCTGATAATTATGATAAGCCATATATCGCATTGAAATATGACAGAATGATAGGTACTATTTGTTTGTATTTATTTAGTGTATTGGTTAGTGTAATGAACGTGCCGCTATTCTAGTAAAACGCATAGATATTATTATAATGCACACTACGTAGTAATTTTTTTTAAATGATCATCCTTTTGCTGTTTTTTTTTTATTGAGGTACACCAACAATATACATATTTGCATACTGTAATACAAAAATCCAAATTTAAAAACCTAATATGTACTACAATAATAGGTATACACAACACTTTTACAATAAGTTCCATAAAAATTTAGTAATGTATGTTTTGCTTATACATATGAACTATGTTTAAAAAAATCCTTTAATTCACCCCACTATTAGTTGACTAATGCAAAACTTGGATAGGTAGCTTAAAGTTGCGGTGCGCGAGCGACGACCGCGGGGCCTGCAGGTATAGCGGAGATAAGAGCTGTGAGGTTAGGTTTTTCGCGCGATTGCGGTAACCGACCCGCGGTCGGCGCCACGCCACGACGATGTCGACGATTGCCACCACCCATTCGCTCGTCCGCCGGCACGCACGCCTGGCGCTTGCCTACAACAGTAGACACGCCGACATCGCCGCGCGATTCACTACCATCTATACTAACTACCATCAATGGTGTTTGTGAATATTGCAGAACTGAACACGTTATAGACGACATCCGTCATCATGGACAAGGATCGCGCCTTGGAAGAGATGATGGGGAAGCTCGGTAAGTCAATTAAGTCGGTTGAAACGACAAATTAATTCAAAACATATGGTATTCTAAGTTTGACATTATTTTGTGTCGCAGAGTTAGTAGGTAATTTTCCCATTTTTCTTCTTTCGAACTGTATTGTGGGTTCATATTGACATATTTGTAATCCTATTTCGTTGCGACTGGTCAATCGTGTCTGAGAAATGTGATCTGTGTTTAAAGGCAAACAGTCACATTGTGAGTTTTATGTAAGACAACTGCGAGTTAACGCGCTTTCATTAGTAATATACTCTCGCCGTGTCGTCTTTCCTAGTAAAACACGAAGAGTGGAATAGCCAGCGATGTGAGCTGGCCAGTGAACATGTTTTTAATTTATAGGTACACGATTAGCATTTAAATATGTCTCAAGCAAAAGTCCGGCTTCGGCGTATTCAAATACACTCACGTATTCAAAAGACATTAATAATTCAAATATTTTCCTTGTAAATAAATATACATAACTAAAAGTATTACTTTAATTAAATAAATGGTGAAGCAGTTGATCGGCTTAAATACTTAGTTCGCAAATGACCTTCACCTTTCGTAACTGTGCTTACTTACTTGAAATTAGACTCTTTTTGTTGACAATATCGGTGAGTTCACGTTGGCATAGTTCACTACAATTCTAGTTTATGAACTTCTACTTACAACACTTAACTTTGCTCTCATACTATGTATTGAGTTATTGCGTATTACCATGAGGACGAAGCGAAATAGGTCTACAAAACGAGAGAACTGGAGCTCTACCCTCTCTTCACATTCTCCCATCCTGCGAGGGAATTGGCGTGACAATATATGTATAGTATAGTATACGTATATTATCACGCTGTACCACCCAGCTTCGCTCGGGTGAAAAATACGATGGTGGCGCCACCTATCGGGTCCAATTGCGAATTGAAATTTTCATTAAAATTGGTCCCGTTTAGGAGGAGTTCAGTGACATACACACTATATTATTCAGTGATATCACATTTCCTAACAATTCTACCGAAAGGATGCGTAGTGTTGATCCAAATTTTAACTAGTTAATATTTTGTTACTATTAATTATTAACGCGTAATTTTGCGATTGATATGCTAATGATTGCTATTCGATCACGTAACAACGACTGCATGGATTTGAGTGAAATTAAAGCCAGTGGTAGCTAATGGTATGAAATGACAATAGACTTATTCTTGTTCCATATTTTCCATTTATTCCCGTGGGAAGCTATTGTCGTGACGTTCAGCTAGTTATAAATAATTATAAAATTGAATGTACCTACGTACGTATTTTGTATGTACATACATACACTAGCAACCTAGCTTCGCTCGGGTACATACATTGTTTTTTATATCTCAAATGTATTAAAGAAACGTAATCTCAAACGACTTCTTTTTCCAACATGTTTAATAATTAGCACCATTTTTTACCAATTTACATCAAATCTCAGTAAATGACACCTCAGTCTTCCTCATGTGTTATTCTGCCTTTTGGTGAAAATCGCATGAAAATCCGTTCAGTAGTTGAGTTTTTCTCGACAGACAGACGCGGCAGGGTATTTATATATATATGCCTACCCCGTTAAGGTCTACATAAGTATATGTATATATATGTATGTTTGTTTATACGAATCTCAGTCCCGTGTTCAAATATGAAATTTTATAATAATTAGTAGGCCACTCCTTGTCATGACAAAAGCAGTTTCTCACAGTTACAAAATGGTAGTCTATTTTTAGAATTAGATTAGCATGTTAAAGCTGTAATGTTTACGGAATATGTGGATGCGTTCCAATACACGACAATATAAGGCAAATATAGAGTAAGAATTTGTGTTCTACGATCAGTATATGTTGATATGGTCTTATCCTTTAAGTAATCTAACTAAAATTATAAATGATAAAGATTTTAGAATATATGTTCCTAGAATTTATGCATGTGGGACACAGCAGGCTAGTAACTAGAGTCCTCAAATTGCCATCGGATATCGTATACACACTTATATGGATAGATACATACCTTAATACCTAAGATAACAAGGAAATCTGTATTTTTTCTGTTCCTCACATTAGAAATCGAACCCGCGACCTTAAGCTTCGCGGACAAGAGCTCTGTGACCACTTAGCCGTTAAGGGTCGAAGAAGTTGATAAAAAAAATTACCTATAGCCTTTGTAAGGTTTACTCTAGTACTAAGGTAGACGCGGGACCAATACCCGTGGTGTGGCATGAGTCGGTAACCGCTTACCTTCAGGTATACTGCATGCTTCAAGGTCCTTTACGGTAAACTATGTGTACTAACATTTAGAATAACTCATTGGTACTTACCACCAGGCCTTGATTCTATGAGAGGAACTACTCTATGATAGCATTACGCTACTTGACTCAGCCACAGTAAGAAAGCCACACAGCTACCACACACACACACGCACGCACACACACACACACACGCATGCACACACACACGCACACACACACACACACACACACACACACACACACTAAACCTGTAAGAAAAACATATAAAAGAATCCAATATCTTACTGCGTACTCTTTACCCGTAGGTATTATGCTATATTATGAGATACCTACCGATTTATTCAATAGCGTGGTTTATTTTATTTTTAAGCAGAATTTGCACTGGTATGGGTATGAATAAATTTCACACTATATCTAGCAGTTGAAATTGCCCAATATTCATAGATTGTTATGTCACTTTTTAACCGACATTGCGAAAGTAGGAGGTTCTCAATTTGACTGTATGTTTTGCATGGTGGATAAGTATGAAAGTAAAATTCGGCACTAAAGAGTTCCGTTTTGTCAAATACTGTATACATTGTATTATAGTATTATGTAATTACTTGTATTGTGTATTTAAAAGTAGTTCGTGTTCACTCAATATATTATCTACATATAGGTTTTTTCTATATAACAGAAGTAGCAAACAAGCATGTGGTATGCGCCAAAGTGACAGATGGCGAATACGTCGCCGTTACTCAAGCTCGACTATATTGGTTTTAGATCTCTTCTCAAAAGTATACGTAGGCTTCCTCACAATATTTTCCTTCGTCTTTAAGCATTTAAAACTTATTGGTTCATATCGCCAGGATGCGAACGTGAAAAATATTTATTTTGCAGGGGACAATTCAAACCTCAAACCATTCGGACTATGATCGTATTAAATCATTTGTATATGATAGTAAGCGAAGGGCTGTGAGTGATAAGCGTAGTAATCATAATGAACTGTTACATTTAAACTACGTATGTACATAGCAGTTAACAAGAAATTTATTCAGAATACGTTAAAAAAAAACATCGTTTAATTAATTACAGTAAGAAACGTTCACGAACGCCCCATTAAGATTATGGTCGCGATACATATATATCATTACGTCGAGTCCCTCGCTGGTCAGAAATGTACATATATTTAATAATATTTACAAAAACAGTAAAAAAAAAGAATCCTACGGGAACTTCGCAATAAGTATGAAGAATATATAAAATATTATATATGTGCATACATCACGCCGAGTGACTGGTAAGCAAAAAGAGTAAAGCGCCAGTTTTCCATAGACTTATAGACCTCTTTTGCTTTATCCACACTCATCAGTCTCTTCTCTTCACACATATACCTATATATATCTAATACATTCAACTCGCGTGACATCAACGACCCTGTAAGTATTATGACACTCTTTGTATCACATCAGTAATTATAACGCTGATAACCCATCGAGGTTCGATAATAAAACACTATTAATCTTCATATATCGCTACTGTTTCGTAAATTATTTGATCACTTGGAACTGCCAATATATATATATTGCTTCGGAAGGAGTAATATACTTGAAATTTAACGTTTAGTCATCTATTTAGCGGTTCCAAAACGGGTCGTTTGACATAATGCGCGGTAATATCGGATAACGTCATGTATTTATTTAACTACGTATATATAACTGTCCTAGCCTAGGTCGAAATGCAAGGTCAGTTATTTATACTGTTCGCTTTTTCTATGTGGGTATCATAGACGTTTGGTTTTGACCCTGGCCTCCAAACAAAACGCGCTGTCAGATAGGCGGCAACTGAGTAGAATACCAACGGCTATAAATTTATTTTACGAGGATGGTCTAAAAAGTTTCCGACCTAACAAAGATACAAGACATTCTTTCAGAAATATATTTTGAAATTTTCAGCAGTCTCCTTGTAACTCTACACACTTCTCTCAGCGATAGATACTCCCAGCTTTATAATCTACCCAAATAGAACCTAGTCGGCGCTATTCTCTGCAAAATAATTGTCCACGAAGGTGCCTCTTCATTTGATGAAAATCTCTGTCCTCCGTTCGCAATTTTTAGATGAGTGAACAAAAAGAAGCCGTATGACATTTGCAGGTTACCTTAAAACGTCTATCTACTCTGTAAAGCTCGTAGACTGAGATATGGCTGTACCTAATTACATTTAGCAAAACTAATTTATTCAGCATTTAATTCGAAACTTCAATGTCGACTTTGTGAGCGCTACATTTTATTCGAACATAATTACTTCTGTAAGGGGAGAGTATATGAATACAAGTCGTGTTAAAGTCCCGAAAGTGGATAAGTACTGAACATCCGTAAAACAAGCTTTTTTAAAGCCTAAGCCCCCAATTTCAAATTAATTCATGTGTATACATATCTTCTCTATACGTTTTTTTCATCGCTGGTATTGGTGTGTCCCTCATGTTCTTCCATAGTACTTTTTTTGCGTTAGCGTCAATGCTAAAAGTCGTGATTGCCTGTGGATAGTACCTTCGTTTCCAATACTGCCCGATATGAGTTCCTGTCGCTGTGGACAGTGTCGTCGAGAGCAGCACGCACTTTATCAATCCATAAGGGGCTGCGTTATCTCGGTCGCTTGCGTTATTCGATAGCACATAGCAACGATATTTGTCAACTTCCTACGTAGTAATAATTCCGGAGAATCTGACCAAGCCACGCAAAGTTCTCATTAAGTTCGTCTTCCATGTGATAAAGTTATTTTGTCACATTATATTAAAATTATAACAAAACTTTGACATAATACTGAAGATATAATACTACGAAAATGTCTGAAAGAACAGATAGACCTTCTAGCTACCTAATCCAGTCGAACACTCAATGGTGTGAACGTTAGGAGTATCTATACCGGCGAGCATGTATAAAGAGATTCATGAATGTGGTTTAATAAGTCTGTAAGTCTAGAAAGATAAATCTGACGCTTTGCTGTATTATTTCCCGTAAATTATATTATTTAAGTCAAAGTGTTTGAATGAAGGTTAAGATTGTAAACGGATAATTTACGATGATTTTAATATCGCTGGTTTATGGGTAGAATAAATCACGAACAACGTGTTACGTATATCGCTCAATACCATGTCAATCAATGATAAGTATTTCTTATCATTTATTGGTATACATGTGATAGTCTCACTCGCTAGTGATATAGCGATTGGACACGAATCTCTTTAGATTTTGATGTTTCCGTAGAGATATAGGGTACATGAGGTTCCTTATTCAAATTTCTTTTAATCGCAACCACATTTTTGCACTCAATACATAGTTTAAATGTTTATTTACGACTACTACTTCTTACCAGTACTTTCTGCACTATTAATTTAGACATTGACATTTTAGGAATTTAAACTGTGGCTATTATAATACAGTAGATTAATCGTGCAGAAGATTTGCTATAATTATTTTGTATTACTTATTATTAAAGTATATTTTTTGTGCCACTTGTTTTGTCATTCAAAACGTAGTTTATGAGACAATAATTAAATACAAGTTGAGCATTATAACGCAATACATCTTTACCCATATTACGTATGTATTGGCGTTTAGACTGACATTGAAGTCAAAAACGAAATAATATATGTAAAGAACAGATCAGCACTGCGCTACGAAAGTGGTAATCTCGTTCGGTGACATGAATGCCACTACTTCGAACTCATCCAACCAGTTCCTCGACCGCTTATGAAATCCCTTCACATTGAAAACATGATCTTGTATTATGGATACCTTTTATAAATAAATAAGCACATGGTTACAGCACCCATCGAACCTTCATCGCATGGGCCAGAGAGAACGTAATCTATACATAGTCTATGGTACCTACCACAGACCATGCTATACAACAAATTTATACTAAAATTATTATATTATAGATACGTCGTGACATACAATTTCGTGTAATGTATGTACTCAGATCAGTCAGATCTTTCACTTTTGGAAAGCTTCATTATTCCGCAGTAACAAGAACGATGTTTTATTTAAAAATAAATGAAAGCCCTAATAAAATGTTACACAATCGCGGGATACGTTTACTAAACTACTTATAACATGTCAATAATGCTTTACAATCTAAAGTCGACTGACGCGTCAGTCAGAAGTAATGAAACGGTAACACCGTATTTTCCTTTACAGCGGACACAAAATATTTCAATAATAATAAAAATAATAACAATTTTACTTCTTCCTTGTACTTCTTAAGAACCCAAAGTAGGTAATTTTGTAATGATACTAACATTTCACTGTACACCAAATTTAAATTCAGGCATGCAGCTTAGTTCTCCGTGTTGTCTTTTATCGGTTTGTCAATGCATTGTTACCTGTGTGCTACTTTAGACAAATCATTGGCCTAAAGCTATAGCATAGTATAAAGAAGAGGGAGTAGGCTATCTCCGGCCCAATTCGCGATATAATTGCCTACTGTCTTAGGGTTGTCACTTTTAGCTAAATATTAGGCGCGGCTGTTCGCGCTTCGCTAGCAACCGCATGAACAGCGGCAATTAGATATCTATAATAAAAAATGAATAAAGTGAATGTAATATTATCATTAAAAGAAATAAAAACAACATTAAAACTAACGACTGTCTCTTAGACTATAATCGAATTTGTTGTTATGATTCGAACTTTGTTTTATATGTATTTGATTTACTATTAGTCAATTAGGTACTCGTACATACTTATTATGAATTACGATTTTCTGTAAGTAGGTAGGTACCTACTTAGTTACTATACCTACAATACTGAGAAATCGGCATAACTAAACGTAAACAAAGAAATAGCGGCAAACCAATTGCCAGATCAAAAGTACCTAATACATTCTAGTAGGAAATCAGGCCTACCTACCTACTTCCTGTGTGATAGAAAACTAATACAAACAAAAAATATGTAAGTACGTAGGTATCTCATCATCAAGTAAAATTATATTATGCTAGAATAAGTGACTAACTTACCTTTCCTGTTCAATAGGTAATCTGAACAGAGACAGGTCTGGAATCGATGAATTATTAAGACACCCAAACACACAGCAATACGTTCTTCTGCGATTATCAGACATTTTGATGATGATATTGATGAATAAATCATTTAGCGGTGCCGAAAAGCCGTGACGCGCCCGCGAACCTTGTGCAGTGTTAGCCCCGACTGGCGCACTGAGAAACGGGTCGAGATTTTGTTAAAGTGTGCGTGCGTCGACACATAGATACAATAGCGCACACATACAAGCCGCGCGCGGTGCGTTTGTATGAAGATAACCTACTTCTCTTATTTATACTATGGCTATAGTTTGAATCTGCGATTTGACTTGCAGATCAGCACTAGAAATTTTGTATATACCTATAAAATCACATCTCTTCTATATAGCGAAATAGAATTTCTATATAACGTTTTTGGCCTTTTACCGACCTCGGATTAGTGGATATTAGTTACATTGTAAAGATTTGTGTGTTGTATATTCGCTTTCAAGATCATCTATTTGAAAAAGCACCGTTTAATAAAAAAACGACTGTCAGTAGCCAGTTAGTTTTAAGTCGTTTTGTACCTAATGTACATTTAATTATGTAACATATTCGCTTCTTCGTTTATCTATCTTCAGTTGGAGGTGTGTACTGTTACACTTATAACTTCGTGTCTATTGACGTCATGCGACGAGCTAGGGCCATACGAGTATTTTCTCACAAGGCATGTCGTGCCGCTGTGGAATGAGTTGTCATTGAAATGTCGACATCCATACATAATAATTTAGAGCCACATTATTATTATGTTTTAAAATAAAGCTCGAAATCGGCTGTCTCAGGGGTCGGGCGGCGGCGGCGATCGGGTAACACATGAATATTACGTACAAATGTTTACCTAAAGTTTTAAAATCGCTATTACTATTTAATATTCTGCGTGTAATACTCTAATAATAAATACTCTGCGGACGTTACCAGCGTTATAGACGTTTATTATTATGATGACTTTAAGTATGTAAGGATGTTTATCCCTCTCTTTAAAAAAACTACTATTACTTCTAAACTATTTAATAGAATTGGATAAAACTTAGTACAGAGGCATATTATTATTTGGATTTACACTTATTTATTTATTAATTAGGAACTGTTTTATTATAAAAATACAAACAAATAACCCTAAACGTTTTACTAAAGATAAGTTATTTTCATGAAAAAAAAACATCTATTATTCTATCTATCTATTAATAACATCAAATTGTTTGCGGTGTTAATGGCGGGGTAGCCGTGCCCTGCCATTACCGTCTAATAAATATATGATATATATTTTTAGTTTCGGCAGTAAAGAAAAGCTATAATATAACTTTGAATCATGCATATAAAACTTTATAACCTATGCCACAAATTGAGGCCTCCTCTGTCAGTTCGTGGTACAGTCAGGTACAGATAAAGTTGTTTATACCGATGTAGCGCCTTTTAAATTGTCTACCTTAATTCCTCTTCTTGTGACTTGTAAACCAATTGGTTACTGAATAACCTAATGATATGTGTTTTATGACGTCTTTTGTCTTTGTGTCTCTTTATGGTTGGGTTCTAGACATAGCAACAAAAAAAAATCAGGCAATTGTCTATGTGACTCAAATATTTTTTTTTAAATACGAGTCTATACAGTCTTTTCATGTAATCACATTTCGTGATATAAAATTACCGAGGTTAATACTAGAAGCTTTTCGTGTCTAGATAATATATTTTGGTCGACCGTCTGGTCTAGTGGTTAGAGCTCCTGACTGCGAAACTCGAGGTCGCGGGTTCGAATCCCGCTGAGGGCAAATATTTGTGTGATGAACACGAGTATTTGTACCTTAGTCTTGGATGTCCTATGTATTTGTGTATATATCTATCTATATAAGTAAATATAGCGTTGTCTAGTTACCATAACACAAGCTTTGCTTAATTTGGGACTAGGTCAATTTGTGTGGAATTGTCCCAGGTATTTATTATTATTATTATTATTTGTTATGTAATTTGAGTGCAATACATTAATAGTGCTATGTATTGACAGAACTTTTTGGAGGCGTGTCAAAGTAGTTCAATAGTACACAATACAAGTCATCCGTGGCAGAATTGCAAGGCCACAGCGGTTCGGCGCCATTGAGGAACGAATCGAATATTTTTACTAGTTAACACATGAGATGTTCGCTATTTCAAAAATATTTATCTGATTACAGAGATACAATATGTTATCGAGTATAAATTGTTTGACATATTGATAAATACAGATGTTGCGTGTTTTAGTTACTAAGGAAGAAATATTATCCAAAATTTTGTTATCTTCGCGCCACATTCTCCTTTTGCCGAAGGAATATTTGGGTCCTAAACGCTACAGAAGGCGAGTCCATCTAAACATACGTAAGACCTTACACACGTCACTGTATTTTTTTCTAAAACGTATGCAGGTTTCGTCACAATCAAAGATTAAGTACAATTATATACTGTGGTCACAATGCTTTTCTTCACCGAAAAGCGTATGGTGTGATGTGCGTAAAGTTCAGAATAACCTTAATAAGTTAGGACCTACTAATGTAGGTCCCCTCTTGTGGGAATGCCTTAAGATGAACTTAAGTGAATACAACTAAAAACATAACATAACAGCATCTTGAAATAAATTAATACATCTAATTGAATAACAGTACAGAAGATATAGTTTCAAATACATTTAAATCGCTTTGGACGTAATTTGAGTTGCTTTACGTTAATGACTGTATTACACAATGAGTAGCTTGCTCATTGTAGTTAATATATTCTAGTAATCACCGAAGTGTTTACTTAACATAGAGTTTAGTTCTATTACAACTAATACAGGCCTAATTTATGAATGTAATAACTTTTTTAAAACTTTTTAAAATCTAGTTTTTATAAACATTTATTCCAGTTGATTCTTAGAGTCGTAATAAAACAGGTGTACATTGTTATTTGTCCGACATTTCGAATATAACATTTTTTTAAATATGTGACAAGCACAAGGAAATCATACAGGTTGCCTTCTATAAAAATACCCACCTGTAATAAAATCTATGTAGTGTGGTTGTCATACTTATTTAAATTCGATTTCAATGATCATTGTATTCAAATAGATAGCAAATAGTGGTAGTCGGCAACTGTAAAGAAATAACGACGTCATAAAAGTATCTACGTTTGAAACTCACAGTTGTCGACCTGGGGCCATACTGACAGGGGCTGTAGTATTTTAGGCAGGGAGTATTTCCGTGTCTTATCTTTCAGACGTTTTTTTAAGTATAGTAAGCAATAGTTGATACGATAGATGTGAAGAAATACGAAATTCAAAGACGTATGTATGTATTGTATCCATGCTTGAGTAGCGGCGATGGACTCGCCATCTGTAACATTGGCACCTAAAATATATCTCCGGCGGAAAGTGTGTATGGGTACTACGTACATACCTCTGTCTACCCCATCGGGGACCTCTGTGGGAAGGCGTGAACATATTATTAAGTACTATTTATGTCGACCATTAAAAAAAATTTGTTATGATGGATGATATGGTTAGGACAAATGTAATCGGAGCTCAGTGCGTCTTTGGTTAGACTCGAGCATAAATCAACCAACCATAATATATACTTATTTTATTACTTCCTACTTTTTACTATTTAAGAATCCAGATCAAATATCTATTCTGGAGCTAGATGTACATCTATACAAATAAATAACATTGAAGTTTCTATTTGTAATATTAAAATAACCGCTTTTTACTAAATGCATATGGATGTATACACGGTACATATAGCAGAATCACATTAAAATTTTTTTTGGTCTGTTTGTCTATTTGTTCCGACTAATCTCTGAAGCAGGTGGACCGATTTTAACGGGATTTTCACTGGCAGATAGCCGATGTAATAAGGAGTAACTTAGGCTACTTTCATTGTGAGAAATTGAACAATAACTTTCTCGTCAAATTCCCCGCGGATGAAGTCGCGGGCACAACTAGTATACAATAATGCCAGCGCGTAAGTGAAACGACGATACACTTTATCGCACATACAAGCTGTATCTATGGTGGTCAACATTCACCGGATGTAATCTATATAAGTATTTGTGTTTATCTATGTGTGCTGAAAGAGCTCTGACCGACTAACTTACGTAGCGTTTTTAATGACCGTGACGGTTAAGGAACGTTACGGATGTTTCGTAACTCATATGACGTTAGTCGTAGCAGTCGAGTTCCTGACTGCGAAGCTTGAGCTGCGGGTTCGATCCCGCTAGGGGAGATATTAGAGAAGGACGAGTATTTGCACCTTAGTCTTGGATATCTTATGTAATTCATTTCATGTCAAGTCGTCTCCGGGAAATGCAGACAGAATGTAAGCTGTCATCTAACTATGTCTTCGATGTAACAGGGTATTATATCCACATTTCCTTTAGATTACACTTGTGGGAAGCCGTGAGAGTAGGTATAATAATAATTGATAATTTGTTACTGCTGCCATAAGAAACTCTTTATGCACTTATCAAGGAAATTAATTCTAGAAGTCCGCGCTACTTATAGAGAGTTGCGTACGCCGAGTCTCTAACGGGGTAGGCAGAGAGTATAGAGCGCGAGTTCTCTCTAGACTTACATACCTCTTTCACTTCGTCCACATTCACCAGTCTCTTCATACATGCTCGTCGGTTTCGAGTACTCTTGACCTTCCAATCCTTGAGCGTCCGATCGATTTGATCTAGGTACCTAGTTGGTGGTAGATCGATTTGATCTAGGTAACGCGATCTTCCTCTGCATGTTCTTGCACACACTTTTGCTTTTTATATCTGGTTTGGCAATTTTTCTTTACTTATTCTTTCTATATGTCCAAACCCACGTAACATGCTGTTCTTCCTCAATCACGCCCTCATTTACGCCAGTTGATTGGCGGATTCGATTTTAGATCTTTACTCCGCACATTTTTTGAAGATGAAATGTAGAAGAAGAAGAAATGCAGTTGAGAGTTGCGTCTTTAGAGTATATTCCCAACGTAGGTCAGGTTTTAAGGAGCTGACCTCACAGTACCCTTAGCTATGTCGCTTAGGCCTTAAGTGCCTGACTGGAGGCTTTCTGGTCTCGCCATTGTTAGATTAAGTAGATAAGGTTCGCGGAACTCAAGCTACGACAGACATTACGATGTTAAAATGGTTGATGAAAATAAGGTAAACCTAACATCGTTAATAATGGTAACGCAAAGTTATGTCCGCCCACCATACTTTGTACTGTTTAAATATTTAATTTCGCATTGATGCAATGACTTATGCGCACTATGCCTGACATTACGCCACCTATTTATAAGCTTGATAACTGAACTGACAACCAGTAGGTACCTTATCAGCTGTCCCGCGAATACTATCGTTCTTTAAGAGTTCGTAGGTATGTATGTAACTTCTAGTGTTGTGACAGCCTTAATCGGTCATTTTAGAGCACATTGCACATTTATTACTGTAATTACCAAACCATTGCATATTTCATAATGAATCTTGATAAGAAGTTATTCGCATTCATTTCATACTGCAAGCATAGGTATAGTATAGTATATTTGCTATTTCTTATGTATTTGTACGAATAGTACGAAAATATCCTAATGAATTTAATCGAAATGGAAAACAATACATTGTAGACAACTATTGAATAGCTCAATAATAAGTATTTATATTCTCATTTTTCCCACAATGATTCCTGAAGGACACCCACGTTTCGCCTGAGATATATTTAGGTGCCAACGTGACAGAAGGCGAGCTGTATAATAAGCAAGCATACATATAATTAAAGCTTGACTCGATTGTACGCGTATGCCTAGTGTAATAAACGTCGTATATAAATAAAGGTATCTACCTATATGTGACAGTAGATAAGTACAAACAACAAGGTGAAGTATTTTATATTAAGCTCTGTGATTTAATTGCGTCAGTCGTTGTAATTGCACTCAAGCTATCGTAAACTACTTAGTTTGAGCATGCACTGTCTGTGTGACTGGGTAATATGTCAAATGTAATGTAGTGTAAAAATATCAAATCACTGGCATTTCACTCACAAAATAAATCAAACTTTTTATATCTATAAATTAACTGGTTGTTTACTTTTCCTCATATTTAAAGGGATTATAATATTACAGAGAGACACTTTTGTTTAATAACTCCGTAGTAATGAGGCCACTGGCACCGAATTGTAAAGTAGGTTGAGATATATCTGAAAATATGTAGTTCGTGACGTACCCACAGTAGCCAGTGTTGAAATGAGTCCAGAAATATACGCACCAGACTTGTGCTTGTCATTATTATAAAAGTTAATAAACATACTTATTAATAACCATGTTATGATTGAGAAAGAAGTAGAAGGCGTATGTATGTGTCTTAAGAAGTGGCGACAAACTCACCATCTCAGCCACATGGCGCCTAAAATATCTGCAAACAAGAAACGCAACGCAAACGGCAAACAGAATATGGTGTTATGGCACTTCTAACCCCTTCGGAATCCTGTGGGGAGGCATGAAGATAAAGGCTGTTACAGTAACTGTAAAAAAGGTATTTTAATTTTTTTTATGTAAGTACTTTAAATAAATGTGATACAACGTTGTAGGTTGGATTGTATGAAAACAGTCTTGAGAGAAAATACGTAGGGAAGTAATTATTGTTATAGTTTAAAATAAATACGTAAAAAACCAACGTAAGTATTCGCGTGCAGGTTTGGCGCCATGCGCATTTCTCTTATACAATTTTTTTTAAACATAAAAGTTAGATTACCTATTCATACTTCCATAAACATATTTTTGCAATCGCCGCACAAATACATCAGAAATTCTGGGAGGGATAATAATAGCAGTTGGTTAAAGCCGAATCTTCTTAAAATGAGGTCAAATACAAGTCGATGTGAACGTTGACCTGCCACTAGTGTAATTTCCAATTTGTGTTTGGAGTGGTTAATTGACATACCTTTGTCTTAGACCTACATGGAGCATACAGTGCGCCAATTATTGCCGAGTACCGTCTACAAAGACCATCTCACAATTTATTTCTGAGACAACTGAAAATTTATATGAACATTTTAATTTCGACATCATACAAATTCTTACCCCTTAGACCTTTTAACAGGTGGAAAATCAGACACAAGATCAGACTTGAGTAATTTATTTTAATGATTTCAAACAAGAAACTAGACCTTGAAACAACATGTATAATTTGTATATCGAAGTCTCACCCATCCAGGGTGATGGACGAGACTGTTACGTGCCCGGTATTATCCCAAAATAGTCTGTTTCTCATTAAGCGTGAAATTTTTTTTCATAAGCCAGATAAACGTATCTCTGTTAACAGCCAGATTTCCGAAAAACGTTTCGGATTATTAATCCATATTCTTGTTTTAAAAATTATAAGCATGTATTTAATGAAAAGTGAGAGTAACTCGATATTTATAGTTGATTATCGGAGCTATGCTATCGTACTGTAAGCATCTGTGTCAATAGAGTTAGTGTGACGTTAGCCCGATCTTTGTCTGCACTATTCACGCGTACAGATATTCATTATGGTCACATTACGTAGTGCACGAAGTTATTAATTATTGTGTATTGTCGTTTCAATACTTGAGTATAAATAATGCTTTGTATTGAACAATAAACACAAAGGTTTACTCGCTTACAATGTTTGCTGGCATTCTCTTCGAGACGCATGAGAGGTCAAGACTCAAAAGCGAGGTGACACTAAAAATAAGAAGTGGCAAAAAGATACTTAAATACCGCTAAGTGAGAGTAAAGGACAGTAATTTTTTTGAACTTAATATAACACGTGCTTTGCGAGACTCAAGAAAATTATGTTATTATATCTCCACCTTATAACTTCGGGGTCAATACGGGGAGGAATAAAGATATAAATAGACGATAATGGATATTGGAAATAGGTACTTTAAGAATAATAGAAGCTTCCCTTCGCTGTCGCAAATATTGTTACCGAAAAAAATTGTACGAATAGTTATATGTATATATAGAACGAATGTTCAAAACGCACATTATATCTGTAAACAATACCGTTGAATCACGCCTGTAACATTAAATAGTATGAAGCAGTATAATTCGAGCACAGGTCATCGCAGGCCACCGCTGCGATAGCTTAGACGCATTAATTAGTGTTGAAATACGTTCTAAATTAAAACATAAATTATGTTTTAGGTGCCACTGGTTGGTAAAAAATATCGCCGGTTAGTTAATATTGTCAACTCATTAGGGTCGTGACTATGACTCAAATGACTAAATAGGCATTTAATCGTCATAAAATACATTTATAACAAAACGCTGAATCCCTCTCCGGGTAGGTAGAGATGGGAGATCGCCAGTTCTCTACTTTTACAGACCTTACGCCTCGTCCACATTCAGCTGTTTTGATATGTACATACATGCTTGTTGGTTTCGAGGTCTCTTGTCGTTCCCATTCTTGAGTGTCGGTCGATTTGATCTAGGTAGCTGGATCGTGGTCCGCCTTTACCTCTTCTTACACTTTCGTATTGTATATCTTCGTTTCGTCAATCTTAGTTAACTTGTTTCTTAAAAATATTACTTCAATAGCACTTAATAGTGAGTTGCGTGATCGATAATTGTGTATGTAGGTACTCATAATTTCTTTGTTTCTTGTAATTATTGAGAATAAGGTCAAAAAAATAAAACGTAATAAATACCTTTATGTGCCTTTCTCCTTACTATGAAGGAGTAAGTATATTTTAAAAATGTCTATAAATTTGCCTTGACCAATTTTGCGGACAGGTTTCTCACCTACAGCAGAATTATGTACATAAATGTTTTACTTTTAGCCTTCTGGAATAAATTATTTATTATTATTATCCACATATTTATTATATTTTAGATGCGAAATAACATTAATGCTACACGAGTCATTAGTTCAGAAAAAATTGTACATACGTTTTTCTTGACAATATCACTATACCACATTTATATTTGGCAATACATATAATAAGTAGAGCCGTGGTGGCCGAGTGGTTTAAGTAGCCGCTTGCAAAGATCGCAAGTTCAAATGCCAACTCAACTAAAGAAAAAGTGTTGCTTACCCCTTCGGATAGCCTAAGTCGTGAATATATGCTAAGTATATATATAAAGTAATTTGTATATATAATTCCAGGTGACTTCGGGCGGTACCAATGCTTCCAATTTATCCTTCATATCCTGGCGGCGATGACGGCCGGCATGCATATGCTCTCGTTGGTCACAGTAGCAGCAATCCCTGAACACAGGTGTGTTTTCATTGTTACAAACTTTAATTGAATTACAGGTCCAATGCGCCTTAATTTTTGTATTGAACCGTAGATAAAGGTCATTGAAAAGAGCTTTAGGCAATGGTAATTGAACCAATATTAGTTAAAGTAATTATTTAAATATAAGAATTACTTAAATAAAGAATTTGTTATTTGGAAACAGATAATGGTACTTTAGCCGCTAGATAAAATCCACATTCGTTTGCGGTCTAGATTACGCAAATAGAACTAGGCTGCATCTATTACTATTTATCTGACATAGTTTAATTAGTGAATGTGTAATCTAGCTATAGCTAGTGCCCACTAACATAATATAGTTATTTCGTTAATTTAATACGATAACAAAACACGTTAGGACTTTTCTGTGTCAAAAATAGCTTTGAGTATCTTGAAAATAATTCATTTCACAAAAGAAATAGAGAACTCTTTGGTTTTATCAGAAAGTTAACCTCAATTTCAAATATAAATAATCATTTAAATATTTTAAATAAGTTATTTACTTGTTCTATACAACTGAGAATAGCACGCGTGCAATTAAATTGAAACCAACTTAATTAAACATATTTTATAATATACATATAATATTACTATTATACGGTTGCATAATATGTTATAGGGATATATAATACAGTGTCGTTCAAATACACATATGTTTAAATGGTATTTGTTTTATTGATGTAATGTAACCACCACCACGAGCTTTACGGTGAAGGAAAACATCGAGAGGAAACCTGCATACGTCTGAGAAGAAATTCAAAAGGCGTATGTATAGTCGTGCTTGAGTAACGGCGATGGACTCGCCATCTGTCACGTTGGCACCTAATATACCTCTGGCGGAAAGTGGGTGTGTGGGTATTACCTATACACCTCTGCCTACCCCTTCGGGGACCCTTGTGGGAAGGCGTGAGGATGTAATGTACTATAACTTGTACTGATAATAATATAAATAATAATAATAAGGCTTTAAATATATGAAAATGTTTTTATAAACACAATAATGTCAGCTTTATGACGCATGTGCATGAATGGAACGTTAAGGGGTTAATATTCTGTACTGGATTCGGTGTCCAATATCTTAGCCATAATACACATATACTCACATATACACATTAAGTTTAATATACACATAACTAAACACGAGTTTATTTAAAACAGACCGGAGCTGCTTGCAGATAGGACCAGTAACGCGACAAATAATTATATACGCTCTTTACAGACTGTATTTTCTTGCAGAACTTCTAATTATTAAATGCAACTCAAACTGTAATGTAGTTTAGTGCAAAAGGATGGGTTTGCTTTAACAATGTGCTTTCGGTCAAAGGGTGCGAAAGTATTCTTAAGTGTACTGAAAACAAATTATCATCGAATTTAAAACTCATGCTATGACTTCAAATGGGTCAAATGAGCGCTGATTGATTTTGAATACGATGGTATTTTACTTCAGAATTTCTTAAGTTGTGCTTCATAGGCCCGGGTGGTTTTCGGCTTTGGTGATCGTTGTTTCTATTTCAAAATACGGAGTGTTCGTATTGGTGATGTATATTTTCCGATGTAAAATGTAAGTACAACGTTCTGTCACATACGAATCATAATGTTTGTCGGCTTCTTCTATGGTTATGACCTCTTAAATAGCTCTAACTAACCAAACTTCGTTGTCACAATGTAAATACTCATGTTTATTCATATCCTTTTTATTTAAAACCGTATCACTTACTTACTTACTTTTATCATATCACGCATGTATCCACTATCTTATGGTTTTAAGGTACTATCATGGTTCGAAAGCATGGTAAAGATTTCTTCTTATTTATTGTTTTATGTCCATAAAAATGGAAGTACATATGAAGATGTCAAACAGAGTGCTTTTGAATACATGCCGATTCGATGCTATTTTACCATTTCTACTGCTAAAGAAGATCTATAACAAGTTATAGGTACTATTTTCGTATAATACTTTGATAGCTGAAAGCATTAAGTACATAATTTAACCGAAATAGTAGAGAGAATAAGCGCTCTACTCTCTGCCTACTTTGTGACGGACACGTCGTGATCATATACGTAATTTGTAAAGTATTTTTTTTTAATATAGCTTGTAATAAAGCTTCACTCATATTGATAAACACATCAACCCAGCTACATAAGTAATTTACCTTTTATAAAAATGACACTGAAGTCAAAATAAAATAGAAGGGCGAGCATTCGTATTATGACATGTTTTACGGCTGCCGCTACTTGCACCGAAATGGCACTTCGCAACCATACGCAATGCACTGCACTCTTGTAAGAGAAAGAATGTTATTGGTAATCAGAAATAAAACGACTATTTTTACATTTCAGGTGTGCCCTTGCGGTAGACAACTTAAATTACTCTGAGCCATGGAATGCGTCGGTTCTCCTAGACGCTATACCGTTGAATGAACAAGGAAAATTGGACTCCTGTCGAATGTATGGCGAGAACAAAACCTTGGAACAATGCCAGGAATGGGTGTTCGACACGCGATATTTTACATCATCTCGCGGAATCGAGTGGAACTTCGTGTGTGACCGCCGGTGGATGGGTGCGGCGGCACAAACAATATACATGTTCGGCGTTGTGGCCGGATCCCTCGTCTTCGGCCGCCTCTCGGACAAATTAGGAAGAAAAACCGCATTTCTTTGGTCTGGGATAGCACAACTAGTATTGGGTGTTACCGTAGCATTTACCACGGAATATTACACGTTTCTTATTATAAGATTTATATATGGAATATTTGGTTCGGGCTCGTATATAGCCGGCTTCGTGTTGACAATGGAAATAGTGGGGCCGAGTAAGCGAACCATTTGCGGTGTTACGTTCCAAGTAATGTTTGCCGTTGGGTTGATGCTTTTAGCTGGATGGGGATACTTGATAGACAATCGATTTTATTTGCAAATTATTTACGGATTACACGCGGTTGTACTTCTACCGCACTGGCTACTAATGGACGAATCTCCACGATGGTTGTGGGCACAAGGGCGTGCGCGTGAATCAGTAGCTATTATAGAAAAGGCATTAAAGATCAACAAGTCGTCCGAAGTCGTAGATACTCCTGCACTGGTATCTCACTGTAAAGCAACATGTGCCAAATATACCGACGAGCATTCCGCAGGAACATCTGATCTTTTCAAGACTCCCAAAATGTTAAGGAAGACTTTAATAATTTGCGGTTGTTGGTTTACTAATTCTGTAGTATACTACGGACTCTCTCTTAATACAGGGAAACTGAACGGCAATCCGTATTTCATTATGTTTTTAATGGGAGTTGTGGAGCTACCTAGTTATGCCATCATAATATACTTCTTAGACAGAGTTGGACATAGAGCACTCATAAGCACAATGATGTTGTTGGGTGGGATTGCATGCTTGGTGATAGTCGCACTGCCCCATGGGACTACTGTAACTACCGTCGTCGTTATGATAGGCAAGCTGTTTATATCGGGCTCCTATTCAATTATATACAAGTACTCCGCCGAATTGTTTCCAACAGTAGTAAGGAGTTCTGGAGTGGGCCTAGGTAGTATGTGTGCCAGTGTGTCGGGTGCACTGACACCATTGATTAATTTGCTAGATACTCTCAATCCGAAAATACCAACCATCCTATTTGGATTTTTGGCCTTACTCTCTGGATTTTCAACTTTCTTCTTGCCCGAAACACTCGGGCGAAATTTGCCTCAATCTCTTGAAGATGGTGAAAAGTTTGGAGTTGGCGATACATGCTTCACAAATTGCAGTGGACGACGTATGAGTGAAGACTCTGTTGAACTCCCAGAGACCATGGTCCCTCTAGAGGTGATTGAAAAGAAAGCTTAATTGTAGGGGAAACTACAGGAAAACCGTCATTGCATATTTACAAAAATCATATACAACTATGCATTCGTTGATCAAAATACTTTTCGGTATGTTTTCATTAATTTTACTTGTCATAACACTTACTTTGTTTAAAGAATAGTTATTAATTTTAGGTATCCGTAAATTATATCTAGTCAATAGTCGAGCAATAAGCAATTACTGTTCATGATGAACGTTTTAAAGCTTTTTGGACTGGATAATTTACATTCTCAACTAGGTATGCGTTAAAAACTATCTCTAGTTTTAACACATAATTGAACATTAACAAACCATGAGTGACAATGAAAAAGCATGTAATTAAATAGTAAAAAGCTCAATAAAACACAAATAGACCACATTCTAGTAATAAAGTCGAATTTAAGGAAATGTGCGCTTAAGAAAGGGCCAATGAAATAGTGTGGCTAACATATAAGTTGATTCAACCATGCTCTCGAAAACTTATACCCGTACGGTTTTTACGGCAGTCGGGTAATATATTGCCAAACTTTCTTGTCATTTACTTCGTACATAATATTTATAAGTTTATGCGACTGGTCGCCGCTAGTCAAGATTTTGTATCCGGGTCAAATGTGTGCACTTTATTGTAGGCACGTATACTGCTACAGGATGGCAAATTATTAGGAAATTTAAAAAGTCATTTTTAATTTAAAAATTAATATGTACACGTTGAAATTGAACAATTAAAACAAATTTTGGGTTATTTTTGAGGAACGCCGTAAGTCCACGGGCTTGAGGATACTCGTCCTTTTATATCACTAATAAAAAAAATTGCTTATTCCTTAGCAATTTTTTATTAGAACATTCATAATATTATAAGTATTCCACCAGTCAGTTTCCACGACCATATAATCTTACGGTGTTTCTAAACAGTCCCACTAAATAAAACAGGTCCGGTTACAAACATTTCTTACTTGGTTTTGGGTTTCAATAAATGGTAAAGTTGAATAATGTATAGAATAAGGTCAAATATTAATTGTATATAGTTAGAGTAATCAAACTGAAAAAGACGTAAGTAAGCATTTATTTTACAATTTTTAAACCATTAGGATTTAGGTTTATATATTCAAATAGGTATGTAATTAAAAATATAGGTATCATAATTGTTTAATACCTGTATTTTTTATTACATATTTGAAGATATTGCAAGACTGACAGTCTGCCTCGTTGGACACACAAGTTTTATTGTCTCAGTGAACTACTGTATTTTGATCATATTGCTTGTTGGGTGTACGTGGCATATTTTTCTTAGTCGATACCAATATGCTCTGCCCAGTTTAGATCATCTACATTGTGAGAGATGACCAGAATATTATTATAATGATATTACAAACGAAGGTGCTATTATGTGGTTTGTATTTATGATGTCAGTAACATTAAATGTAAAGGTGCATTTCAGGTTATAACAATGAGACTTTTAGCATAGGTTCTATAGCTGTTATTACTAAGAAGCAAAATGTATACAACAACATAAAATTGTCTATATTTTATACAAAAATTTCCATAAAAATAATTGAATGACACATTAATACCAGTTCTTAGCGATTTTAAGATATTTAGTAACCTGATATACATATCTACAGAAGGTCCAACCGAACGGCAGGTCAAATAGATTACGACATATTTTTAAAATATATATAATAATATAAAATAAATAAATATATACGACATATTTAAAAACATATTTTTTTTCATATGTGGCATATAAATAACAAGCATATGTGATTTTTATACGAACGTCAATCTACATACCCATACATAATTTTAAATATTAGATACTTTTGACATCAACTATTATTGTCTAGGACCTTCTTAGCTTTATAACATACTTACCTCAGATATCGAGACTAAATTTGATTTAGAATATAATCCAGTGGTGTATAGAATTCCTTACAATTATATTTAAAATTGTTTTTATTTAAATATGACTAAAATGTAACAACTCTAGAATTAATATACATACATAATATGTATTATGTTATAGGTACCTACTGCTGCCATTTATATATTCTGTATCTATGTTGTTTATGTAGTTAACTTAGGAAGTAGGCCAAACAGTGTAATTACATATAAATACGGTTCAATACTACTTAATAATCACTACCTAAAGATTTCGAATAACATATAAAGGAACGGCTGACGATATGCTAGCCGTCGTGGATGTCCAAATCCGTTACATTGTTACCCTACACTGTTACACTACTCTGTAATTTCTCGTAATCTGTGCTTGCCTTGAAGTTATGGCCTTTCACCCCGAAACTTTGTCTATTGTTTCTCTCTATCTTCCCTACTTCAATTTATAATGGCGAACTATGCTCCAACTAGGTACCACCTGTGAACTGTAGCTCTTTGCCACTGTGAAGCAGTAGTGTAGTGTTGTCTGTTTGCATTTTTATCTTATTACGGTGAACATGTTAGCTGTAGAACCGGACAAAAAAACCCGGAGTTTTTCTCGGAATAAACAGGCCCTAATAAGCGTGTGACCCTTACTAGTAAGAAGTCAAATGTCTACTGATTTATAAGTAGGTACAGATATAGGTACGTCGATTTCGTCGTAGTAAATTTTTGTAGTATTTAGTTAGTACATCGGTAAAGCACTAGTTCTCAGTGATAACATATCTATAATCATAAAGCTCTATACTTTCAATAGCTGAATTGCTGTTAGACACTTAAATGGCTACAACTGGATGATCCGGAATAGTTCATAGTAATAACAGATTAGACGTTAACAAACAAAAAACCAAGAGAAAAATACCTGCCGTGAGAAGAAACGGCGAAACAAACTCCCCGGTTTTATCTTTTGACATTTGTAACCCACAGAAGTCTGTCTTCGTTAGTACCAAAATAATAATTATATACATGTTCAAACATTATAAATACAATTATCGATGTATAACAGTAGGTATCTACTACAAAAAGTTTTGTTGTATTCGGACGTATCATTTAGTTTTTATATGTAGGTATATAAACAAAAACCTACACGATCAGGTAAAGAAAACATGTTTTATTTGTTCAGTAGGTATATTTTATCATGTAGGCGTGTAGTTTACTTACGAAAATAATTATAATACATACACAACCTCATTACATTCAACATTCAACCTGAATATGTTGGACATATCATTAGCTAATTTGAATGTAACATAACCGGTTGTTAAGCCCGATATTGTGAAATTAGTAATATTTTTATACAGAAAGTAAATTTATATGCTTTATGATGTATTTAATATATGTATTTTTGTATCTAAAAGTTGCCGCAAGTCCTTGATAAGACTTGTTGTTGTAAATGAGCTTAAATTATTCGATATTATTGTATATTCAATAAGATCCCGCGCCTTCTAACTTACTTATCTTTGGTGTTAGCTCTACTTAGATACTTATTGAATCGTATGTATGCGAATAATATATAAGGTAGCTTGAAGGTACAAATAAACTAAACGTGTACGGTATGAATCATTTTAAATGAACCGTTTCTTTAAAATGAATTACAGCAAATGACATTGTTAAGCATATCTAGTTCTTAAGTATTTTTGATTTTTTTGTCGTATTTGTAACTAACTAATAAATAAGCCTACTACTAAATTGAAAACGAAGACCGATGATTTATTTATAATATACCTCCTTAACTATTTGGGAATATGCTGCACGCACTATGTTAATTCAATGCACTAGGTTGGTACGTATGCTATCATTACTATGAATAAAAGTAAATACAAATTTTTCAAGCAACGCAGAATTAAGAAATTGGAGTTACAACTTAAAATATCAATTTTCTGTGATAATATAAGTTGGAATAAAATAAATGAATGAAATAAAATGTCTTATCGAAGCTAAAAACAATTTAAAATGCCATAAAGAAGACAGGTACCTACACCCTTAATGATCCTACATTCTGACTTTACAGATGCTGGATTGATGGAGTCGATACTAACGAATCAGTTGCCGCCTGGAATTCATCAGAAGTTTTAGAAGCCATAACCTCACCAGAAGGTTTCCATTACCAATGTCACATGATCCAAGACAACGCAACAGTAGCTTGTTCACAATGGGTATACGACACTAAATATAGATCGTCCTCACGTGGAATGGAATGGAATTTAGTTTGTGATCAAAGATGGAAAGGAGCTTTAGCACAAACGACATATATGCTCGGTGTATTTACCGGAGCTGTAGTTCTTGGAGGCTTGGCTGATAAAGTTGGCAGAAAGCCAATTTTCTGCTGGTCCGGGGTGTTGCAATTGGTTTTCGGTGTTTTAGTAGCGTTTATACCCGAGTATTGGTCTTTCTTAGTCATACAATTTTTGTACGGAATATTTGGATCAGCTGGTTCCTATATAACTGGATTCGTTTTAACTATGGAACTTGTAGGACCAAGCAAACGAACGGCAGGTGGCGTTTTATTTCAAGCAGCCTTTGCTGGGGGCATAATGTTAGTGGCAGGCTGGGGTGCTTTAATCGATAATAGACAAATTTTGCAGGTTATTTACGGATTGCATGGTCTGTTTCTTATCCCACACATTTGGATTATGGACGAGTCACCACGCTGGTTGTGGGCTCAGGGACGAGCCAAAGAATCTGTCGATATAATCGAAAAAGCTTTGAAATGGAATAAATCTGACCACATACTAGACAAAGCTGATATGGTTTCTAGAGGAAAAGTTGAAGTGTCAAAAGGCATTAATAGCACAAAAAGTACTAATTCCGCTGGCACGTTAGACTTATTTAAAACTCCGAACTTGAGAAATAAAACATTAAACGTTTGCTTCAGTTGGTTTGCGAATTCCATAGCTTACTATGGCCTCACGTTGAGTACCGGTAAACTTGAGGGTAACCCCTATTTGATAATTGCTATTTTCGGTTTTGTCGAATTGCCCAGCTACGCTGCTGTCATATATTTCCTGGATATTTGGGGCCGCAGGCCTTTGATTAGTTCATTGATGTTGGTGGGCGGGTCCGCGTGTGTTATTGCCACGTTCATACAACAAGGGACTACTTTGTCCACTTGCATTGTAATAGCAGGTAAACTGTTCATATCAGGATCTTTTGCAATAATATATAATTACTCAGCCGAACTATTTCCTACTGTTGTTAGGAATTCTGCGATGGGTTTGGGATCTATGTGTGCTAGGTTTTCTGGAGCAATAACCCCGCTTATTTCATTACTTGACTCTTTCGATCCAAAAATCCCAGCTATAACTTTTGGTGTCCTAGCTTTGATTTCCGGTTTCCTATGTTTGTATTTACCCGAAACTATGGATCAGCCAATGCCTCAGACCCTTGATGACGGTGAAAGGTTTGGTAAAGGCGACACGTGCTTTGCTAGTTGCTTAGGCAAGAAACGAAAAACAACCTATTCCGAGAACGACAGGACGGCGGAAGCAATGGTTCCATTAGAAGACATGAGTAAAAAAGTTTGATAATTACATAGGTAGTCGATCTGATCTGATGATCTGTTTTTTATTTATGAGTTTATTGGCCATGTGCTTTTGTTTAATTAATGTTTAAAGGCATATAAAGAGATATGTTATTATTAGGAAGAAATACTTAGCGACGTGTGAAATGTTTACTGAGATAATGTATCTTCTATCATTCTTGTGATCTTGTCGATAAATATCATAAAGAAATATATTGGTAAGTAGGAAAATTATGATCTGTTATCTTGTGATAAGTAGGATTATTATTAAATCAAATGAAAGTTGGTATCTATTATAAAATATATCGAGCTAACTATTTACGAGGCTAGGCTATGTAATATTGTGTGATTGTAACCATTTTATATGTAAATTGAGAATTTATTTTATAGCATCAAGGAAATAAATTGTATTCGTGTAATGACCAAATTGTTCTTTCAGCAAATACCAGGTAAGTAGTCCCAAACACCATAATTACAGCTCGGCAGCATACCTAATTAGCAAAAATAACAGATTTTTAATAAGATACATAAATAATGCATTAAAAATTAATTACTTATGAAGGTAATATCTACTAAGTTTTTTTTTTAAATATGTATATACAATTCGTTCATGTTAATTGGGGCCAGTTGAATAATCTCGAATACCCATAATGTTAAATTTAGAGGACCTAACCGATAGGTAGGTACGCTTACTGACATTTAAATACATATGTACATACATAAATTATCACGCAGAGCCTCACGGGGAAGGCAGAGAGAATCGAGCGCCAGTTCTCTCGAATATTCGAATAAATATTCGATAAAATAATTCGAATGGTTTACGTAACCAACTGGGGAGAATGGTAGGTCAACCTAGAACCTGGCAATATAAGAGCAAAGCACCTGGAGACTTGACTAAGCTAGGGTTGCTCAGGAAGGCTGTAAACGCCTAGGACACAATGCGAGCAACGGATACACGTGGTCAAGCAACATCGAGAGTGCGGTGACGACAACGACTAGTGTATTGAAACATGAATATTTTTCTTTAGAGCCGAGAGTCTAGGTCTAGTCTTTAGTCTAGTCTTTCTTGCCATACCTAACGGACACTTTTTAAATGGGATCAAATTGAAAAATGTTTATGTAACTCAATATCATTTTATATTAATCGGTACCAAACATGATCACAGTGATAACATCAAGATGTAGGTATACATCAATTTCCGAACAATTAGGATTAAGTAGAGTTGGAATAATAATTAAGTCACGTCATACGGCTGAGCAAAAACGATGACTTACTTTGGCCCAAGGATGGTGAACACTGTCCGGTGGTGACCCCTGTCTACATCATATTATTAGTTACTCAGTCGCAATGATGATATACTTCTGAAAAAATTAAAAGACACGTTGACCAATAAGAGTCTCTTCATGCCGTGCCTGATTACTGCAGAATAACGACAGAAAATTTAAGTAGGTACCTAAATCAGTCACTTGTGCTGTTTACACAAAGTAAAATAATTATCGTAGATATGTAGAGGTTAAAAATAGGCTGACAGACAACAATTCACAATTTTATAGGTCCTAGTATTTTTCTATATATGCTTGAGCAGTTTAAAATCTTGTTCATATGAACATGAATTTATAGCAACTTAATTAAAAAAATTATAAGGAAACTAAGTTTGTTCCAAATTGAATTGAACTTACCCGGTTCTAGAAATTTTAAAATAATGCATTAATTGTCTATATTCCATATGGCTATGATGAATAAAGATGAAAATCTCTATTTGATTAAATGCGGCAAGTTTACACCGTAGTGAGCTGCCACTGCATTTACGTCTCGTTAGTTATGAAAATACTGTCATACCCACAAAGCAAGCCGGCATTTGATTTCATTACGAGAAATAAGCGCAAGTTTAAGATCACACTACAGTTACAAATTGACTGTTGAGAACAAACTCGTATTGGACAAGATCCCAGCAGGTGTTTGTACAAGGGAGTTGAGCTAAGAGAGCAGCAACATTCGACCGAATAAGTATGTTTTCTCACAACACATATGGAAACGGAGGGATGGCAGGACAAGATTGAATTACATTGGTAGGTACAAATAAACAAAAATAAATTTAGTTTGTTGTTTCTTGATATTTTCGACAATTATCTACATTTTTAAGTATACCATAAATAGGTGCTACCTAAGTTCTCAACAAAAAAAATCGCTACAAATAGGTGGCATTAATTTACCATGTGAATATTTAACGAGGTAAAATTTATCAATAAATACACATTTTCATCAACGAATGAAAAGCAGCAACAACGTGCTTTAAAAAAATATTGGTCTAAAAATATTTAAGGAACTTCCTTGTGGTGTATTTACCGGCATTTTAATCTTCCAAGCCTTTAATGCCTTTACTCTACAATACTTGTATAATATTACATTTAAAAATAAGCTACTTATATCATTTAGGCGCGCTTGCTAAGCATATAAAACAAATAAGTAACGTTCAAGTAACATAATAATAAATAAATAAAGTACATACTTATTTCATAAAAAAAATCTAATTAGAGTAAGTAACAAATGCGCTAAAATTACACTAAATTTAGACCCAAACTAGTGACAAATGTACTACCAATCTAAAATATGTTTTAAAATTCACAAACTACCTGGATGGATGGATACGGGTCTCCGAATGTAGCAACTAAGAAGGATATGAAGATAATTACAACCTAGCAGGATATAAAATCAAATAATGTATCCCATGTTAAACAATTATAAGTTAATTGAAGGAAAAGGTAATACTACACAACATATAGGTACTTAGTTAACTTACGGACACAAGTGGGCATTTTACCTTTAAGTTTAGGGTCATAAACAACGAGTTTGATATCAAATATTCTATACACATACTTATATAGTAATAAAATATGTGGTATCGATGTGAAAAAGCCGACTTCGCGGTAATTCTAATGGTCGTTCATATGTCACGCCGCTCGTGCGGTGGTCAATAAATACATTGGTAGTGTAGGTACCCAATTACGTAACACAATAAAAATAATGCTTAATTTTAAACATGACTATTTAAAACACGGATAATGAACAGTTAACTTACACGTAGTTCATACGAAACTGCTTACAAAATACTTTCAGAAATATAATACGCAGAAAGAGGTGCTGATGGATGTAGAATATTAAGTTAGTCCAACGTATGATCAGATTAAATTTAAAATCTTACAAGAGAAAGAAACATTAAGCAATTTGATAAATTAATCGACGGTATGGTATTAAATCAGAAAAAAAAATCCATGCGACAAACATTTCTAAGGCTTGAAGTGGTCCAAAATTGCGAAAAATACAATTAAAGCACTACTTGAACCGCAATAGAAAGCCACTGCGCGAGCTACCCAAAATGTTTACGGGTGTGGTGCTGGCTGACGCCGATGCTCCAGGCCTTCGGTAACAACATTAAAAAGAAGAAATTGAGATGAAACGGATAATTGATTGGCCGAATACCGGAAATCGAATATCCGATAAGATTCGTAGTCGAATATCGCCTATCTACGTAGATAAATTAATTGTATATTTGGAGCGTAGTTAGTGTGACGTGTGATACTGTGAGCGATTATTGACACTAAGTATACAAATATGTTTACATAATTAAAAGTTAAATAATACTGTCATGGTTAAGAAGAAAGCAGTATTGAAGATGAGATTATCCATGTGGGTATTACCTATACACCTCTGCCTACCCCTTCGGGGACCCTTGTGGGAAGGCGTGAGGATATATTATAACATATAGATTATCCATTTACTTGGTTTGAAAAGTTTGAACAATCTCGGTTAAGATAAACCTACCCATATTTGTCCAAAATTTACAATATGCTATACAAATAAATACAAATTTGCAATGCAGTTTATTTTATGGCATTGGTTTCTAAATATTACATTTCCATTTTCTTCTCATCTTAATTTCCATTTAGACAGCAGGTTACTGGATGGTTATCAGATATTCCTTTCACCTATAATAAATACTAGTTGTTGTAAATCAATGACAACTATTTAAAAATCACAATCATATTAATTTTAAAAACATTATTAAGCCACCAACTTTTGTTTTTTTTTGTGTTTACCCTGTTATGGCAAAAATTTTTAGATTTGTTTTTTTTAATGCAATGAGAAACATCTATGAATATATCTTAAGAATATTAAATAACAGGGCATTATACCTATACAGTATAAATATAAGCTAAAGCAGTATGGAAACTAGGCCTGATAATTGAAATAAATACCTACTCTCCATTGGAGCTCTTGGGTTATCTCCATAAGCCTTAGCTTTTTTTATTCTACTTATAGAATGAAAAAAACATATTCAACTACAGTTAATATTATCATTATAACTATTTAAGAAAAATTGTTCGAAAGGGGTTGATATAAACATATAAACTGAGTGCACCGCGAGAACCACAGAGAGTGATGTTGTTTTGGGGTTTGTTCCTAGTATATATACTGTTTTAGCTTATATGTATACTGTGATACCTCATCATAAATAAGTTACATAATACTATATAAATAAAACATATACTATATAAAGTTAAAATACTATAATTATGGCCTTCATTGTGGCCAATTGGTTGAGTAAAAGTATCCAAGACTTTTCAGAATAGACTTGTGGGTTTTGCGCAGAATCAACAATAATGTATTTGCTTTAGTGCTACAATTATGGGCAACAGCAAGCTTTCCAAATTTTTATTAAATTAATAAAGCTTGCCCTCTTGATATGTTTGAACTATCATCTTTGACTCTCCCCCGAACCCACTTACAATGAAATTAAGAAATACCATATCAAATGCGAGATAATATTATTTTTAAGATTCAAGTGTAATTAAAGAACATAGGTAAAATTATCAATGTTATATCAATTAATCTGTAGCACCAATTTAATGCATCTGACCAGAATTTAGTTTTTTTTACCATGCAATTTGCATACAATAAATTTACTTGCTTGCTCAATGAAGCATTTTAATCTAAAAGTCTTTCTTCTGTAGTCCAATGTAACTCAAAAATCTTTGACTGCACACATCACTAAAATTGACATGTTATAACAAGCATTAATACTTCTACTCTGAATTCATAGTTACTAAAATAAATAAAAGGTTTTCTTATCAATATTCTGGACAGCGAGTGTGTTGGATCTGGCAGGTAATGTGAGGTTCATTTTGAGGTTCATGTGAGACAGCTGTATGGACAATAATGGCCGGCTGAGTGGGTGTAGGTGCATGCAACTCGCGGCTCTCGCCAGGCGCGAGGCTAGCCAGGGCAGCCAACAAATCATGGTTCACCAGAGGCTCATTCTCTTCTCGCGGCTCCCACCCCACTGGCGGGCTCGATGGCGGCGAGATCAGGAATTGCTTTACAGGAGCCGGAGGCCGCAAGTTCTTCAGTGACACCGGCGTTACCGGCTGAGCGAAATAGCAGTTAATACAAGAATTGTAAAACTGATATTGGTGCAGTTGCACGCGCGCATTCGCTGCGGCCAGAGGACTATCGTAATTAACGCGTAAGCGTCTAAAGCTGCGAAGCCACTGAAACGTGATATTATCGGAAAAGGTACGGAACAATTCTTCCATTTCTTTCTTCAAGTTTTCGTCGGCGAATACGTCACTGTGAATATTTGTTACGATCACAGATTTTGGCAAGTCGTTGAAATCATCTATTTCGTCTTGCGCATCAGTTTCATGCTCTAAATTTACAATGTTTGGATGCACATTAGGCATTCCATCTTCAGGGTTGATGTAAACGTCGTCTTCTCGAAAGGAATCATCGTCTTCTTTGTGAGCCATGGTACAAGTTAAACTTTAATAATATAGCACACAGTCACTATGAACGCAATATAGATGTAAATTAATTACATCTGATTCCAACCCGAAGTAATATAACTATTGACAGACAATTGTTATTATTATTAAATGACATTAATCGATTACATAGGTAGGTAAATTGAGAAACTGTCAAAACAAAATATTTAAATGTCAGAATCTCAGTAAGTCAGAACAGCTGTCAGTCAACTTTTATTTTCACGTGACAATCGTGGGAATAAAATAGCTAAAATTAAATTTAATGCCATCCACTGTAACTCGTCAGCAATTTTTTTTTCTGTTTGCACGCTACAGATTCTACTAATAAAGAATTTGCGATTGTATTTATCTGAAAATCTGTTACTTTTGTCCTAATATACCCTGTGGTAAAACGTTCTCTACAATTTTATCTGTGCCTGCCTGTGTATTATTTATGGAAGAGTGAATTAATTCATTGCTTAGCTTTCTTAAATTCATGTTTAGCAAGCGTCTATTAAGCAGTTTTTAAAGTGAATAAATAAATTAATTGTCTAGTTTGGTTAGAGGAAGTTCTGATACATTCGAAAATATTTAAGCTAAAATGAAAATGGCAGGCTTAGAATCGATGGTTGTTGAAGAGGTTAAGCCTGTCGAGAAGCCGGTTGATAGAGAAAAGGTAAACAGTTTGTGGGGCTTACCGCTTAACTGTGTTTTATTAGTGATGATACTTTACATATTTTATTATTCTTATTACAGCTATCAAGCTAAAATCCAACGTAATATACAGTGCACTTCATCATAGGCATTCATAATAGAACCTTATATTATCTGAAAATATTATTTTCCTTTTGATCACATTCCAAGTCCTTATGGTATAGACAGAAATCACACTAGCATTTATAATCAGATTAAAATCACAGAAAAGCAGTAGTACTAGTCACCTTAAACAATGTAGAGAAGAATTCAATTACTTAATCTTGTTATTTCAGACTTGTCCCCTACTGCTGCGAGTATTCTGTTCAACAGGCCGACATAATTCCCCTGGTGACTATGCCAGAGGCAATGTTCCCCAAAACGAGCTACAAATATATACATGGATGGATGCCACACTACGTGAACTCACAGGGTTAGTAAAAGAAGTTAACCCAGAAACTCGGCGCAAGGGCACATACTTTGATTTTGCGATTGTATATCCAGATATGAGATCGCCCACATACCGCATGAGAGAAATTGGTGTCACATGTTCTGGGCAAAGAGGGGGAGATGATAATAAGACTTTGTCTCAGTTAAAATTCCAGATTGGTAACTTCTTGGATATATCAATAACACCACCGAACAGAATCCCTCCTCAAATGAGACGTCCACAACCATACATGAATAATCGCCCTTATTAAAATTTTATATATACCCTTATATTCTGACATAAGTGAATAAAATTAATTTTGTGATTATTATTTTCTTTTTCTACTTAATATTGAGTTATTACCAAGCTCAATAAGGTGTCAAACTTACTCATTGTGACTTTCTGTGCTAATGATGTGGCTGCCAGTGACAATTGTCTGAAGAGCATGTTTGTTATCCAAGTATATTTATATGTAAAATACCTACTTAAAGAAAAAAATTTTCTACATAAATATAGCTGTGGTGGCAGAGTGGTTTGATTAGTTGCCTGCAACACAAAGATTACAAGTTTGACCTCAGACTGTAACAATGAGTGTTTCTGATCTTAAGTACAGTGATTAGTCCTTTATGGTGAAACTTGCACATGTTTGAGAAGATTCGAAGGCTTGAGCATGCTTAAGTAAGGGCGAAGGACTCGCCATCTGTCAAGTTGGCACCTAAAATATATCTGGCTGAAAGTGGGTGCGGGTAATACCCATACACCTCTGCCTACCTCTTCGGGGACCCTTGTGGGAGGACATATAATAAAAATATTTGCATAGTGATAGCTAACAGGCCATATTTTGTCGTTTTATGTCTGTGAGCTTGAGTAAGCCTATGAGTTATACAGAACTATATTACCACTTTCAACAACCTTCAGAGATCGAGTATGTATATTGATCTCTGGTTTCCATAGTTCAAGCTTTTCTTAGTTTGGGACTAAGTCAATTTGTGTGGAATTGTCTCAAGGTATTTATTTGTGGAACTATAAATATGTATTAAAGTAAACGCACAAGGACTTATTTCTACTGGATAATACCTAATCAAATAAAATGTCTGTTTTATTAACTTTTATTTTTATCTCATTTTTCTTCTGTATACAAAGGTCATAAGAAATCAATACAAACACCTTTGCTAACACTTACAAGACGATGAGATTGTCCTTAAAAATAGTTTTCCTAAAATAAATATAATTAAGTATTATACCCTATTGGTTAACGGCCGATCGGAATGGCCTCTTAGATTTTTTACCCATGGCACCGAGGTCAATTGTGACACCATTTGGCAGAACTGCCTTATTTTCTTGGTAGTCTATGAAACCCTTTTCATTCTTCTCATCTTTGGATTTGTCACAAAGGATTCCAGTTTCGTAGTTATATTCTCGTTTCAAGCCATCAGGGTCGACGTAGCCGTATTTGCCGCGGGTGATACAGTCTACACCGATGGTCTCTTCCTTGAAGGATCCGTCGTCATTTTCGAAGCCCCAGGTAATACTGCCATCTTCGTGCTCATCAGTGAACTTACGAAGGATTTGTGCAACTGGCCGCCTTTCTTTTGGATTGGAAGGCGTATACTTCACTGGTGCACTTTTAACAGGCGCTCTATTAATTGGTTCTTGGGGTCTTGAATATTGTCTCACAGGCTGAATCGGGATTTCCTCGTCTTCAAAAGGTCTAGGTTCTGGCCTGAATGAAGGTCGCTGAGGCCTACTTGATAGAGGTTGCAGCCTGACGGGCTGAGGCTTAGGTTCGTTCCTCACTGGGGCAAAAGCTTGCTGGGGCAATGAGGGCCTGTATTGTGTCGGTCTTATGGGCTCTGGTTTCGGAACAGTCGGCGTTGATTGAGGGAACGGCGACGGGTTGAAAGCTATGGGTGGTTTCGGCTGCGAGGTGGTAGTAATGTCGTAGAAGTCGTTTTGAGGTTCAGCTGTTGAGTACACATTGGGTGAAAATGCGGTGGGGGTGTTTATTTCTACATCATCTTCAGGTTCCTCTGTGACTGGTTTGGAAAGCTCATCGAGTGATTGAAGGTTGGGTCGTGGTGAAGCGTCAACGGACTTGAACGAAGGCCGAGATAGGCCTGGCCTCCGGGCTCTGGGGCCAGCACCGAGAACTACGCCCGTTTGCAGTCTTCCCTGACGGAATCCTTGCCTGGGGCCTCCTATCGGAATCGCTCCAGGTATTTGTAGCCTTGGCGGCGCGGGTCCATCATATTGGGCATAAGCTGTGACTGCGCACAGCATACAAATCTGAAACCGGAAAGAGATGACACATTTACATATGTCTAGAAACATATTGAAAAAATGGCGATAAACTTGGCTATGAATAATTGGTAAATATTTTTTGTCTAGTCAACAGGTTATATTCAAGTGATAGAATGCAACACAGATCGTAACAGCGAGTGAACATGGCACACTTTCAGCTAGTCAGTGCAGAGGGCCTTGATCTATGGAACGCGACTAAATTACCCGCCCTCGTTTATTCACCAATTGTAGATGTTATCATTAAAGTTTTACGATTATATTATGCAAAAGGCAAAACAATGTCTTAGAGGGCTACACAGGTAACACAATAAAATAAGTAGTTACAAAACGAGCTTTACGGTGAAGGAAAACATCGAGAGCAGGAGATGCGCGAGAGAGATGCCTAACATACGTTTGAGAAAAAAATCAAAGGCATGTCACATTGGCACCTAAAATATCTCCGGCGAAAAGTGGGTGTGTAGGTACTATCTACGCACTTCTGCCTATACTTTCGGCGAAGACGTGTAGATAAAAAATATATAATCATAATAAAAACCACATTAAATTAGGCAATGTGGTACGCAATTGGTTAAAGCTAAACATTGGTTTTAAAATAATAACATTTACATTCGAAGAGAATATATACATTTTCTATGATCTCTCGTCATACGAGGAAAAATATCAAAATAGGGTATCTATGTTTTAAGCTACAATGATAGCACAGTTATTTAGCTATGTACTAACTAGATTAAATGAGTTAATTTGTAGGTATGAGGTTCAAGGTTGACTGGATTTTTGTTTGCCCTCCAAAAATGTAACAATTATGTCATCAGATTTATTGGTAACTAGTTGTAGCCCCCGGAGCGTTGTTGCAATCCACGCAAATGGCTTAGTACCTACAAGACAAGTATGTACCTACCTAACTTACTCTACTTTCTGTTATCGATTTGTGTTGCAACATTTACCGGCCTGGTTTCTTGGGATAGTAAGCTTTTGTGGTTAGTCTGACTGAAGTACACGAAGATATAACAAATAATAGAGTTATTGCACCTAATTCTCAACAAAAAAGTTCTATACTAATAAACGGAAGATAAAAACTCATTCAGTTAATACTTTGGCAGTAGTTCAAAGACGCTTAATCGTTATGCTAATGGATGACAGAAAATTAATCATATTATTGTAATTGCAAAAGTAAATACACATAAATGCGTATTTTCATCATAACAGTTTGAAGGGAAAGGTATCTTTACTTATAAAACGATGCTTCCGCTGTCTGTTCGCTTAGATCTTTTTAACTATGCAACGATACGTAATGCAGTTTTCAGCAATAGATAGTGATTCAAGAGGTAAGTTTAAATGAGGAATACATCTTGTGGAGCCGGGGCGGGCCGCTAGTAAGTATATATAGAAGGCAAAATCTGTGTTCGCTTAATACTTAAAGTATTAAACGAAGACAGATTATGTCTGAATTCATGGGGGTTCTAAACTATACATACGAATTATCTCATAAGGCAACATACTCGCGAGTGATGGCTTGGTATTTCAAGAGAATACGGTAACTACTTTTCATAAGGAAGCGTATTCTTGTTTGACAACTTATTTGTACAAAAAACTTACATCCTGTACCTTACAGTTATCAACTGTAGCGGCATTCATCGATTCAACTCCTTACTTACGAGCCTTGAGATTGAAATCGAATCGATGAAATGGAATGCGGAACATTGAGTATGTAGTGTTAAGGCATGCAAATAATATCGAATGCAACCGCTTCGCGTCAACTTGAGGTAACATTTCATCATTTTCGAAAAAACTACGTGTTTAAAGTGCTAATAACTACATATGTAGGTATGCCATTAAAGTGATGAACAGTTTGCCTAATGATTAACGGTTATTGCAACTTATTCCAATAGAAAATGGGGAAGACGCTCAGGTTGTTCTCATATTTTATGGACTTCAAATCTAGCGACGATTCACTGATGCCCTCGCTCTACGCCGCGCCGTAGACAACAAACTACGGGACTTTATATTTAATTGATACCTAAATGAATATGGTTTAGCAACGAGTATCACCAATCATCATAGATCAAGAAAACAATAATCATGTTGTATATTATTTGTAAAATATAAATGTTCTTCCTACGGGGGTCCGCGAAGGTGTAGGCATATAACTCTCTCTTTTCTTCGATGAAATGTCCAAGTAACAGGGAGAAATTCTATCACCATCTCTTAGGCACTTCCTACTGCACATACATATGTACAAACATCTTAAATACGTCTAAATTTATTTCCAGACGTGTGGAGGTTTACCATATTTTTATAAATTCAGAAAAATGTTTGGTTCGACCGTTGACATTTGAACTTGCAGTTTTGACTCTATGAGTACTAGCGAGTACGTACTTAAAACACGGTTATGTATTAATATTGTAATTGAAGCACTAATAAAAACACAAAGAGAAATTGGTCTTGAATATGTTGGAAATGTAAGAGAATATTTATACCAACACATATTATGTAACTATGACAATGCACAAAGAGGGTAATCATTAAATTATGCAGCTGTAAAACGTATTGTACCGTGTAATGAATAACGTATTGAATAACAATTGTTGTAGTTTAGGACATCGTGCATCTTCACTTTATGGTACGTACCTACAATTGATAAATGTGAGTCTATGGATATACTTTAAAATACGTACATAGGTATGTATTCATTGACGGATATTTTAAACATGACAATGAAACTAGAAACACAAAAGTTATACTAAGAAATTTTAAATTTGGGTATTTCTGGCTGCTTCTCGCTACTTGGCATTTCAATATTGTTTTTTTTTATTATAGAAGGAAGAAGACCAAATTGTATAGTTGTGACCAAATTTATTTCCAACAGGTATTTTTTAATACTTTCAGTATTGTTGTTGTTTTACCATAGTTATTAATTTGCGAACATCAAGTAACCGCCCTATAAATAAATGTATAATGACAATAATTTCAGCGGGAACAGAAAGCGGTAAGGACGCCCGGCTCCGGCTGTCGCACTTCCGCCAGTCAAGGCGAATGTACAATTATCGCACTCACAACGATACAAGTTTTTTGATTAAGATTTCAACAAACAACACAACCTATCTGATCATGATAACACGCGACTTGAACTATAATGCTAATGTTTGACTAGAAACTAGAAATATATAAATAGATAAATTATTTTCGTTGCCATGGAGAGTACGAGAGCACCAAAAACGTAACGCTGTCATTCATCAGTAGATTTTACCTCTCATATTTTTCTCATACCGGGCGCCTTATATATGAAAATCGATTCTTAAGGAGTAAACTCCGAAAATAGTATACGTTGAATTATAATTGAAACAATAGAATGCATATTGAAATGCAATGCGTAGGCTAAGCGGGAGCTTGTATTGAATTACGCCGGCGCGGCGTAGCTGCGTAGGCTATGTCTCGTTGAAATCTTTTGTAAGGGACTGATTCGAATTTTGAATGTAGCGCGTATTGTAGTTCGTGGTACTTTCTTTTATGAGCTATACATTAACATATTCATTCATTAGTAGAGACTATGTGTACATAGAGGTATCTCTATAATATAAGTGCTAACTAAGCAGCAAAATAATTATCTTTGCATGACTACGTTTCTCACATAACAGTCGTCGTAATCGTCTTGCATCGCTGGCAAATATAAAAAACGGACAACTTTTGACGTCTAACACTTTTAATTGTTCCAAGTAGGCATAACTCTGTAATAACTGCTTACCTCATTCTAAGAATAACTTTCTTTGGAAATTTTAAATACGACATGCCTTGTTTACTTTTTTTAAATATTTTATTTAATATAATCAAATTTTATTAAGAATTGTAAATTAAATGATGTTCTTTTCGTTGCAAAGAAAATCAAAGCAAAGCTTACAGTGCAAACTAACGAACAATAGAGCTATATTTATGTACAGTCTATGACAAAAGCAAGAGCTTGTGGAGATAATTTTGTGCTGTTGTTGTTCCGAATCAAACTGTTTACGCGTGTTCTATTATTAGATGGTACCACGTTCCATAGCACAGTACATACCGCGCTGCTTTCTCTATGCCTCGGAGAGCACATTAAGCCATCTATTCCTTGCTAATTGCACCCTTTTAAAGATCGTCATATAAAACCCGACAGGTGGTTTATCCTAAGTTCTTTAAATTTTCGCTTTAGTAAAAGTTGCCGAATGCCCAACAGTGTACAGAAAATATAACAGTTTTATAAACCTATTTTTAAATACCTATATTAAATATGGCTAGGAAAGATGTTTCTATCTATGTTGCATATTGAAAAAAAAATGTAAGGGTAATATTTACATAAGGTCCAATCCTCTCTCTCTAGTCTAATACTGTACAGTAGCATTCCACATAGCATTAAGATGAATATTTTATTCACTAACTTTTGTCGTTGACTGTACAGCTGTCATACAATGCGGTTATTTGTCAATGGTTTTGGAAAATTTATATTAGAACTGCACGTGCTACAAAGGGTGAAAGTTGTGCAATTGTGTGGAGATGCCATCACAATGCGTGTTGCATACTAGTTCCGAAACCACTCGTTTGTATAAAACTCTCATTAGCACATACCTGCTTATGCTACTTAACTATCTAACGTAAAATTTAATTAATCTATTTGCGAGGCTCCATTATGAATACAATTTTACTGTTGGTTAAGCCACCGTTTATGAATTTCGTCAGTTTTGCTCTGTACATATTATTTTATTGGGTAACGTTGCCAAATTGAACTTTTTACACAATAGGTCTTCGATTTATTACATACGAGCGCTATTCGTTCGGTACAAAAAATATTACATTTTGTAGATTTAGTGCACTTGTCAAGGCAATACGTACCGCGCACTTATAAGCACTAAGAACCAATTTGCATATTTCGCATTACGTCATCAAAAGTATAGCAAGGTGTTCTAGTTTTCAAATACTTGTTACTATTGCGGAATTTGGAAACATATATAATTACGGGTCCGGACGAGTGTGTTAAAACTATGATAAAGGCAGTTGAGATTTTAACTGACTATTTTTTAATGTTGAAATGAAACAAGTTATGTATCATGTCCTGCATCTAAAGCTAGGGCCTGTTTATAGTGGGGATGAGGCAACCCAACCCGCTTGCTATATATATAATTGTATACGTATTGCTTGCCTGTGAGTGTTGCATGTTTTATGTAATATGTATGAGCGTTTATATACAAATTTAGTTCCGGATAACAAATTAAGAAGGGCAATTTTGTAAGGTTAGCCCGAGTTTGTGGGTGCGTTGTGACCTGTCAGCTCACGATCAACCTCAAGGTTGACACGCGAAACTGACACTGTCTTGAATGCCGGCTGTATCGACCTGGATTTGATATTGTTATTGCCTTATTTATATGTATATTATTCCTTGAGTTGCAGTTGAGTATTGGCTCTATGACAGCGCACTTATGCCCGAGACGTTAAAGTTAATTTATATTCCACCTAACTTTCACGGTACCGTGTCCTTACAACAATATTTATGTTTATTTTTAGTTCACTTTTTGTTTGTCTCACTACACTCAAGGCAATATTTATGAAACTCGACACATGTAGGGCGGAAACTCGTTTTTGTGACATCATTACACTTTTATAAATAACAGTAAAAATAATTATTAAAAACGATATCAATTTGTGAGGGTGCACATATATACATTTTGCAAAATGTAAGCTTAAGGTAAAAGCGCAGGGTGTAGTAGTGTATGTGCCCTTGCTGAGGGCATGCCACTGAGACTTACCAGTAACGTACGCATGATGTCCTGTACACACGTCACTGCCACGCAGCGTACAACCAACAAATAAAGGAAACACCTCCCGCGCACGCTATATGAGGTCGCCCACTCTCGCCCTGAGCCCGACGCGACCACCATACCATATTGCAAGGTGACCGACTATGAACGTGTGCTCAAACTCTAGTAAAACTAATGAAATGCACTACTATTCAAATTGGTTGCAGTACCCGCGAAAATACCGCTAAACGAGCTTATTAATTATTGAAAACGACGATGGTTATATTTTTATTATTCCCAACGTCGGACCGAATTTTAATGCTAATAGTAGAATTTTACATTAATTTATGATTTTACCCTCCTGGAACGTGATCGCGGTTATAATTGATTTCGGAGTATAATTTTATATATATGTACAATCATAAATTGATATTTTTGCAACGCCATGATCCACGGTTTAATCTATAAGACAACTTATAGTAGTTTTTAACTGGCTTGCACAGGGCGAAGCGCATGTTAAAAATGATCTACCAGAATTGGGCTACTAAATGAGAAATAAATATTTCTTAAAACCCGACTAATATTTCCCGATATTATAAACGCATAACTCAACTGTTATATAATATTATAGATATAGGATCTGTCTTACACATGTTTGTTAGAATGTATGTATTATTGTGTAGTTATTTACCACCCTATTTTCATACAAATGTGTTTGTATTGCCTTGTTTTTAAGCACTGCACGTATAGTTTTCCAATTCTACGTTAACTATTACAAAACAAATGAAGCTTGTGTTCATGTCAATAGCCTGCAAGTTATCACATGTAGTTACCTAGTTTATATGCTATTGACTAGCTGCTCAGCTTTGTTACTCACATATAAGTGTTACTATCGGCAGTACTTTCACGGATTTTCCGGGATAAAAGGTAACATAAGTCCTTTTTTATGTCTTAAATATTCATATATAATTTCAGGATCCTAGGCTCAATTGATAACATGTGAAAGCGTAAAAAACAAATGTATATAGTATAATATACTTGTTTTGCTTATGATTTGAACGAAGCTTGTATGCCTACACGATAACAAAGTATTGCAACCGCTGTATTACCGTCATATCGGCTATATTTCATAAATCTCAACTAATGTCTAACAATGAGAGTGAAGGTTGTTTAAAAGTTCTCTGTAAATCAAATCAAGATGCAAATTGATTTGAGCTCGTGTCAGCATTGAGTATGACCTAAACATTCTTATTCACAAATAGCGCTGCTTTTGAACAATTATAATAAACTCAATTTCAATTCGTTTGGTTCGTACTTTCTGCACTGTTCTTTATATTTATAATCTTAAGTTTTTACACGATACCTTAGATACATTTCTGCGTGCGCCAGTTCTCTCTAGTGTTACAGACTTCTGTCAGATATGTGTAACGTGGAATTGTAAAATGAAGTTCCTGAATGTGTATTAATTACACATACGTATAGTTATTTGACGATGTGATTATGTGCTGTATATTCGCATTAAGTTAGGTTTCAACACAAGTGACGTAACGCGTCCGATTCGTCTCGTCACTGGATTGTGTTCTTCGATTGGTAATTCAATCGAAATGCTCGTTGCATGCGATATGTCAGGTGTAGCAATAACTTGTAACTTTTTATGTTTAATGTGATTTTATTGTTTCCATAAAATTCATTGACGGTCACAAAACTATTATGTTTTAGATACGTTTGCAACTTAACGATTCTTTTTTATTAGAGTTTCTAGTCCGGGTCGTATATCCATACTTAAATGGTAAAATCTTTGTGAAACTTTTATTGATCTCATGAAACGCCATCAGCGGCTCAAGATGCCGACGTATTTAGGGAATCCTTACCATATCTCTATGAAAGCCTGAGGGTGTATCGGTAACTAGAAGTGTTGATGATACTTATTCAATGTAATGGGTAGGAAGCAACTAGATGATTTTTCTTTAACTTAAAGATACACGTTTTGGCTAAGGTTGGAAATTCATATTTAGTGAAAAATAAATTAAATCTACGCGTGTGAGGTGAATTTGGGGTGTATTACATCAGTGTGATGGTTGATCGCAACGCATGCACTGCAGTCAAGTCACGCAGCCGCAGGAAAGTGTATCGGCAGCATCACAACGAGTGAGAGTTAGTAGCCATAATAGTTCATTCCCCGCGCTGTGCGCTCGACGTGACCGAGCCATTCATAATCGCATCATGATAACTACAATGTAAACACTGTACAACATTATATCTAATATTGCATTTTTTTATTCTGTTTAAATGTGAAACGGGCTGTGGCTGGCTTGATGGTGAGCCCTTAGCATCCTCTTTGGATGTTTTCAACATCAGATGTATCAGTCAAATGTTGCCGATCGGATTTAAAACAACTGACCGACCAACTTTTGTAAAAACATAGAGCCCTGACATAAATAAATAGATGAACGATATTACCATAGTTGGTGAGATTTTATGTTTTTTTTTATACAATTAAACCAATTAAAGGCATAATTTTCGTGTGCAAAATATCCTAACTCTTTGCTCCACCTGGTTGTTGAGAACAATGATACATTGATACAAATAAAGGAAGTAAGAACTTCTTGGTTTAGATTACTTAGGTTATGTTAGACTTTTGAATTCAAATTTATTCGTTTCAGTAACGTTTGTTTACACATAATTTAGATTTAATAATACAATATCACATCCTGTATGAGGATACCTACAGCAAAAAAAGTAAGAGCTATTCGATACTCTATGCTTTTGTACATTATAATAATGATTAAAGTATTACAATACAATATATATAATTTTTGTTATATAAATGTAGGAACTTTTTTAGCTACATGCATTGTATATTCTTTAAAAACCTATATATTTTCTTTATTTACAATAACAACAATTAATAATATTTACAAAGAACAGTTGAAACTAACTACTTACAGATAAAATATTTGTCCCAAATCGGTATCCCGAGGCAACGTGCCAAGAAGACTAGCAGCATTGCCACCTATATATTGTTAGTTATCCGGCAGTGTAAATAAAATGTATGTAGTAGACGATTAGGATCTTTCAGGATTGGGATTCATCAGTATGAACTATTATATAATGACTGTACCTACTTATGTTTAATTTCTATTACGTTAATGTGTTGGTCACTAAACCGTATTATTCCCAGAACTAGTAAGGTACCTATTGGCAGCATTAGCAAGCAGTGTAGCCCGAAAGCACGGAGTGGTAAAGAATCAGAGCTCCGTTAACCGTCCTGTATAACCTTTTTCAACAGCTCGTTTCTGATTCGACACGTACTCTATTTGCCGCTACAATAGGACCTGTTTCTATGTCATATTCATATCGGCTAAATGCTATGCATTTGTGTCAGGAGTATCAGAGGTCATCGACCGGGAAATAATGACATTGATACGTAGGTACATGAATTTTACAGTCGATTTCGAATAATCTGAAACCGATAATTGTTTGTTGGTTGCAAGATGATTGTATTTCACCTTGATTATAACCTGGAAAACACAGTACGTGGCGGTCGGTTTGTAGTTTTGACCGATATTTTCTTTCATATCCTGAAGTTGCCTTAGATAGAAAAAGGCTGAGTGGTTTTAGTATTCTTCTGCAAAGTCATGATTGTAAGTTCAATCCTCGGCGGTCGGAAGGTATCAATGATTTCTTCTGAACCTTAGTACCTACCTATATTGATTTAACACACCACAAGTTTTATGATGAAAATAAACATGGTGAGGAACATGCATATTTTAGCGGAGAATTAGACATGTTTGAAAGACGGTCTTGTTGGCAAAGAGGTTGTTATTATGCCTCTGCAGCATAAATGAATCCTTGTGTCGTGAAAATACATACATGCAGTAAGAAAACGTAGTAGACATTCAGATAAAAACGCGTTGTTTTCAAATGCCTTGATATTAGGTCAAGTCAGCTCTGTCTTCACTTTGCTATTGTGATGTTAGCACGACGAGTGCACTCGCTGTAAATTGTGACATTGAAAACAATTATATTGACGAGAGCCGTTGAAAATCATTTGAAGTGAAATGTCATGTAGCATTGGCTCGGTATGCTGGTCGTATGCTGGTCACGTCCTAGTGACGCCGCCGTCACCGTTACCGACATTTTGTAATGGCCGCAAGGGAATGCACCGCCCTAGACAATGCAGGAGTCAATAACCCGCCTAAGACACACTTACAATTTGTGTGAATGTGTGTGTATTGAATCATCAATGATGAACACTAATGATATTACTTAATTAACACTTACGATTACTCTATGAAGAGATCGAAATCTCTATTAAGAAGAAGATTATTCTATTAAGAGATGGAAACTATTATCTACTGAGCTAGAGGAAATTCTTATTCTACACAACCATAAGAGTCGTGGTGGCCAAGTGGTTCGAGCGCCTGCAACTATTGCAATTGCTAGTTCGAATCCCAAATTTACCAATTAGATTTTCTGAACTTAAGTGCAACGAATAGTCTCACTTACAAGTTGCCTTGCGGCAAAGGGAAACTTCGTGAGGAAACCTGCATACATCTGAGAAGCAATTCAAAGGCGTGTGTATAGTCGTGCTTGAGTAACGGCGATGGACTCGCCATCTGTCACGTTAGTACCTAAAATATACCACTGGCAGAAAGTGGGTGTGCGGGTATTACCTATACACCTCTGCCTACCCCTTCGGGGACCCTAGTGAGAAGGCGTGTGGATATATTTATATGTATATGCATATGTATCGGTTGTACCTAGGATACATTTGAGACTCCGTCACTCTGCTATCAATCGCGAACAAGGTCAATTTACTTTTCAGAACGGTTATTCAATATGCGTAACTTTCTGTAGCACGAGCCTATATTTATTATGGATGACAGTAATAGAACTCTATGCATAAAGGTCCTAATTCTTAAATGTATAAGGCTTCCAGAGGCAGTGCTATAGAAGGCTGAATGGAACCAATCATCCAATTTGCTAATAACGAATTAACGATGCTTTTCGTTTCTTATTTGTTAGATTAAAACCAGTGTTATAAAATAGTAGTTTATTTGAATATTCCTTTTTTACAAATAATTCCAAAGTTTTATTCATATTCTACAGTTTTGCATATAACGGTATTTTAAGTACATCGCCATACCCAGTATTTTATATATATACATTATTTACCACGACGAGTCCCTCACGGGCAGAGATAGTAGAGCGCCAGATAGACTTTATGAATATTCAACCCGTGCCTTATCAAAAATCGACATATCTTTACTTTTTAACAAAACTATTTAAAATTATCATAAAGTTACATGTTGCATAAGTTACACAATAGAAACTGTTGTCTTACGGGACTCTTATCTCTAAGTATTTAAACTTGATAAACTAGATAGGTACTCTGTACAGTTTAAAGTATAAACAAATATATACCTAAGGATATACATACTATGGAATGTCTATTATGAGTTTATAATAAGTACATGTTTATTGAGGAACGGGAAAGCTTCAAGCGTTTGGAAAATGTCCCCAACCAACCTAAACATTTTCCGAGAATTTAGAAGTGATCCTTGATTTGTACAACCATGATTCCATCACACTTTCACATCACACAAAATTTTACATATTACAAATATGTCAAATTTTGTCGTCATTCCTCGGAAAATCGTTTTCCGTACGCTTGGAGCTCAATTTATATTTATTTATTTTAGGTTAGTTTTGTCTATTTCAAAAATTCAAAATAGTAAAGTCAAGGATATTTTTATATATCTTTTGGTAATCGTACTGAAACCAGAAATGAATTGTTCTTTGTATAGTAGTGTCAAAATAAAATTAATAGCATTCCAATTTGGTATAACTTCCGTAATGCTTCCAGTTTCTTCTAGGCCAAGGATAAAATTAAACCTACTAGAAAATATATACCTAAATAGTTGCAAAGATTACCTACCTACTTATATGCAGTGTAACTGGTCATTTCGACACAAGTTGTCTATTCTAGTTATACACAAATGTTCCTTTAAGTATATATTTAATTATATTTATCCTATTATTATAAAATATAAGTTAAGAAATAAATTTATATAATATTAATTTATAATATGTATAACACTTAAACATAATATTTTCTAAGACATAAAAGATTATGGTAATCTTTTGATACCTATCAAGTACGTGAAACGTTAAATTCAAAGCCAAAGCGTAAAAATAGGGCTTATTTTTAGGAGTATAATATTATTCTTTACTTCCGCTTTTATGAGCGTCCAATGAAGTTAAATTCGCGCTCAGGAGGTTTAACAATGGAATCTGCTACTTTCATGCAAGAAAAATGTTATTACAGTGTTATGTATGTACATACAGATTTGTTATAATGTCTCGTCAGACCATAAACAATGAATACCCGTTTTTGAATTAAATAATGCCCACAGAACATAATATTTTAAGATTCTAACTTACTACATATTTTCTGTAACATTATTTACAATGCGGTGCAAACTTAACTTTATATATAGGTACAAAAAAAAATAGAATGTATTTAAATTACAGTTTAAGTAATATCTAAAGAAATTACTTCACTATTATAATTAATTAATTTCGACTTAACTTTCTGTTAAATATTTATGTTATATAATGAGAGTAACGTCAAAAATTCTTAATTACATACATACAAACGTTTTACGTGTTAGTGTTACTTCATTTATTTATAATACTAGCTGAGCCCGCGACCTCGTCTGCGTGGAATTTACAAAAAAAAAAGTTCAGTTTCCAAAATAAAAGTAGTCTAAGTTATTCCTTTTAACATCAGCTATCTGCCAGTGAAAGTCCCGTTAAAATCGGTCCAGCCGTTTCAGAAATTACCCGGAACAAAGACAGACAGACAAAAATTGTAAAAAAAAAATTTTGGTGTATGTACCGTGTACGTGTATACATCTATATGCATTTAATAAAAAGCGGTTATTTTAATATTACAAACAGACACTCCAATTTTATTTATTTGTATAGAATTCAGCCTATATTGTGAACCTGATATCCGAGTGCTCAGAACTGACTGAAGATCTCAAGTACCTACGCGGGGTTGTATTTACTATTATTTTTATTTATTATGGTCATCAAATACGGTTTTTAAAATATGGTTTCAAATACGTAGGTATTCTGTCGTAGTATTTTGTAGATTTGTGATCCGGTTACCGGATCCGGCCACTAAGGAGCATTTTGAATAGTTTAGAGAACAATGCATGGTTATAAGATAATATTATTACTTAATCATTGCATAAGTAATGTCGAAACATTAGAACAGCAACCTAACAATGGCACGTCTATTCGTAGACGCATGATTGTTAGCGTTGGCCTCTGTTCTAGTAGTGGCCAAAAAGATGTCATGCATTATTTTGTTATCTACATGAAGCAAGCATATAATAATTGTTATTCCCTATGTATTGTTTTCTAATAAATTTGACAAAACAGGAAAATTTTGGTATGTAATCGTTTTACTTCCGTAGCCTGCGCACAAAACTTATTTGTTATTTCATAAAATGTTTCATCCGAATAATATTTTTGACATTATACTTACAAGCATACTTACAAATACTTATTATTTTAATATAATAAATAGGTTTCAAAATCAATATTTTTATAAAAAAAATAATAACCGGATATTGTAATAATTGACATTATTGTAAAAAACGGCTCTAAATAACAGAATAATTGATATCAAGGCATTCGTTTTGAGAAAAAAAAAAATTCGTCATCATCGTACAACAATGTATTGAAATGTGATTAAACAGAATACGAAGGCTGATTTAATTAAATTCCATTTGAATTAAAATTAGTTAAGTCAGTTAATTACACTGAGCTTAGTGCTGTAACTAGCCTTTTATGCGAGCGTCAATATTTGGCCATTGAAAACATTTCTAATTTCTTACACGGTACTTACAATATAATAGATGATGTTTAAAAAAAAAACATACGAACGCCGGTCACAACTCGTAACGTATATGTTTCCGAACGATCATCGTCTTACGTATATATAGTACCAGTAGTAACATAGTATTCATGTTACTACTGGTACTAATTCTAGAAAGAAAATATAATATTATCATATTATTTGTGGTCTTAGTCTGGTAATTTCTGCGGTCACCAGGGTCTGCGTCCGTCCTAGTACGGCACTGGTTGGCTCGTACTTCCTACATAGGTACCTTGTATCCATAGTGCAGCAGTTAAGAGTACGTCAAACTTGTACCAATTTTCCTATACATGTCGTCAGTGATAATTACTTTTACAATCCGTGGATCAGATATTTAAATTGACAACTCTTTACATAACCATTTATATTACTTACTACATATATATCAACAAAAAGTAACTGAAAAATTGCTTGAGAAACATTCATTTCTCGTCGCTTCATATGTCTCAATTACATAAACTGAAAAATATATTTATTCACGAACCATCTTAACCTGCTTAATAGTATGCAATTAATTATCAAAATTATTTACATTTAATTACATAAGATTATCTATGAGTAGGTATTTAATTAAATATTACGATCACACATCTCCATTTTTGGTAAATTTTTACACATCACAAAAGAAAAGTCCCCTGTCTACAAACTAATTCTAACCTAGCTCCATCTATACTTAACAATTACAAACAACCTAACTGGGTACTACCATTATTCAAATATTCGTGTGATATGTTTTAATTTCTAAACATGTAATTAGAAGTGTTCAATGTCTTACTTGTAATTTTAACTATTATTTGTATTAAATTCGCTAGAATATCACTATTCACCGTGTTCGTATTATTTGCATTGCACATGGTTGAATGTTCTATAGCTGCTAATGCCCTCTGTCGTCAGTGACAGTAAACGTACCGTTGCAAGGCGAGTTGCTGTCAAACGACGGCCTGTGATCAGAAATACATCGTTTTAATGAAACAAAAAATATTTTTAAGTTTTGAGATAAATGTAAGATTTACACGATATATAGGTATTATTTTCAGTAAATGGTAAGAAAGGATGAAAGTTAAAATTACGTCTTTCGATAACGCTTTGGTATGTTTCTTTATATTCAGATTTAGAATAACACTATGTTGGAATAGCTTGTAAACTTCAAGTGTTTAAAGAACTTCCTTTGTGGCTACATAGATGGAGTTATATCACAATCACAAAAGTATTTACTTTTTGTTCGCATTATGTGATGCAGGTTCCTTAGGCCGTGCAGTGTCTGGGAGCACCAGCACTATGGCACCACCTACTGCGGCCAACGCAGCGATTGTTATCATCGGTAGGTGGTCGTTAAACATGGTCTGAAAAAGTACAAAAGTGGAATATTTATATATATTTTCAAAATATAATAAAAACTAATTGACATCGTTCAAATTAAAGGTTTCTATGTAAATAGTACCAGGCAAAAAAAACACCTGGTCCTTAATAACCTAACGAGTTTAAATATTAGTACTGACGATATTAAATGTTGTGTTAAAAAGCTTTAGTTCCATGACACAGAGAACATTTAAAAAAAACTTATAAATTGATGCAAAATTACCCACCAATTTCCATAAGTACGGGATGCACATGAGAGCCAATCCAGCCGATAGCTGGCTCGCGCCCACGCCGAGATTTCTAATCATGGTCGGATAGAGTTCGACTGTGAAAATTGGTAACATCATATTGGTTGAACCAATCGCAAACTTCCCAACCATCAAGCACACGATCATTATCCAGTCCTCTTTAAAGGCTATGGAGAACAGCTCGCTCGCAATACACGCAGCTCCGCATACGAGCATGCTGATAAATATTGGAATCCGTCGACCAGCTTTAAGTAGAATGGGAATGCTTATTGCAATGGCTGGTATTTCAACCACAGCGAGGATAATTGACGTCACATGTAAATTGCCCAGGTTGAAGTTCCCTATGTTTAGCAGCAGGCCGTAGTAAGCGATCGTCATTGAGAACCAAGCTATGAACAGACACACAGTCCTCATCCGAATGTTTCCTTTAAAAAGTAGGGCTACACTGGGTCCCTTCTCGTTAGTATCTGTCTTGTGCAACATCAACAGCTTGTCCAAATCTGCTGGGATCTCTCGTTTATTGAATTTGGCTACTTTCTGTAATATCTCTTTGGCCTGCTGTGTTCTGCCTACGCTTAGGAGCCATCTGGGAGATTCTGGTAGGATGAACCTATAAACATTACAATATTGTAAAAAGGGACATACAATTTTACCCAATATTATTTATTCCCTTTAATGCTGGCTAAAAAAAGCTGGATAGTATGTCCTCGAATAATATTTAAATGTTTTGAATGTCGTATTACCATAATCCCAGTAGCAGACATCCGGGTATAGAGAGGGCTAACTGCAAGTCGCGCCAATCAGGTAATGCGAGGGATAGAAGTGAGACGATGATGTACGCGAGGGGCAGCGGGAAGAAGTTGCACACGCCAGCGATGGTCACCCACTTGCCGCCAACTAGCTCCACGGACAACACAAAGGCCGCGTACACGACAGACACGGACACGAAGCCCATAACGAGTCTCACCACGACATACTGTACGAAGGAACGGACCAGTAGAGACAGTATCGCCAAGGAGCTCTGAGCCACTATCATTCCCATTAATACGCGTTTGCGGCCAAACCTGAAAACATAAACACTCCTTCTTTACAAGTCGCTGTACAAAATTGTAAACAATAAAAACATGTTATTGTAAAATAATATTTCTTCAAGTATGTATTCTTATTAGATAGAAAAGCCGAGTTAATGTGATGCATTTTTCAACGAAATTTACTTGTTGCTGTCCAAGTTGGACATAATATACAATACGTCTTACTAATTTATACAATATTTCTAAAATCTTCAACTTAAAATTCAGTACTCATTGGGACAGACCAGTGGTGTTTGAATTTTGTAAATTAGCTATGCGAGTGAATACTTAAGAACCAGTAGCTATTCCAGAGCTCTTTCATTAGAACTGTATTCAGGTAAAATTATTTTTCATACACATGTTTTACTAAGAAAGAAGATTTCTGCTAAAAATATCTAGTATAGTGGTGCTAAAAATCTCGCGGAGAAAAATTATGTCCATTTAGTATATCTTACTTATCAGAGATAAATCCTCCAACAACGCCGCCAACTCCTACTCCTACTAGGAACACCACTTCAGCAAGACTGGTGAGGCTCGCCTTATCGCATACCAAATTCCACTCCGAAATTATGGTACTGCCTTCGGACCTGTCAAATTCCCATTCCTGGCAAGATTGGAACGTTCCTAGAAGGGGTGCGGTGAAGTTAAGTATATTCTCCACGGTGACGTTTGGGGACAATGTCCGTACAGAGCACGCGTCTCTTGGTTGACTGTAGTTTATCCATGCTTCCACAGGCAACGCTGATAGATAGTCTGGCTGACGACACCAGAATTTCGTCGCTTTCGTCTGTAAATATCGAAATTTATTTAAATGAAAGTATTAATTTACGAAAATCACTGCAATAATATAGAATACCAATCAAATAATTATAAGAAATAATAACTTCATATATTGTTATAAGAAATAATAACAACTTGGGTATATTATTGCGCGGCGTGCTCCAGTGCACGAACGTACATGTACTTCGAATATGCACATTAAATTAGTAGTCCTAGTAGGTAGAGTAATGTGATACACATGTATCACATTTTACCTCTAGTGTTCAATGTATAATATTTGTGATATCAACTCAAATAAGTGCAAAATGGCGTTGAAGTATTATGTAGCGGTAAAGTATTTAACAAGATTTAATGAGTAGATACTGTAAGACATATAACTATCTAGTAAATCACGTTACAATCATATCTATTTCAAATAATAATCCTAGTAGGTACTTAATTTCATGTGAGTATATTTAACTGCTTTAGTTGCATGAAACATAATGCCAAAGAGTGACAAATAACTTTAAAACAACTGTTTTATGTTTGACAATGTCAATCATTGTTTTATATTTGACATTGTCACACAAAACAATATTGTTTGTAGAGCATAGAATAATTAACCAGTAAGAACCGTTACCCAGTAAGTTTTTTTGACCGTATAGTGAGTAATCATACCACAAGCTTTACAAGCGAAGAAAAACTGTGGAAATCTAAGATAATGCTAAGTTGTACTTGTGTTGCGTTCTAAATGTATCTCTCCTACCATTCACAAGCGGAAGATAAAATTGAGCTTAATTGATGTTTGTCATTCAAAGTACTCAAATGCTCTTCTTTAATCGGTACGAAGGCTTAAAAAAACAATTAAATTTCCTTGTACATCAGATTTCTTACATGATCGTTCAGTGAGTTAGTTTGTATAACAATTACCTTTACTTTCCCAATTAACTTACTTACTATGTTAAATAAAATCTTTCCCTACCCCTGAGAAAAAAGGGATCCCATTGTCCAAGAACTCCGGGGAAGAAACAACAGCGATCGGGAGTTTGTTTGGCTGTTCCTTCTCTAGAAAGATAATTTTTCTTGGAAACGGCAACGGTATTTTAATATACATGACGTTCAACAATAGTGTTCCCTGTGTCCCTAACGTTGAATAAACTAATTTTGATTTGATTGTTGTATTGATTTTTAACGTTGTATAAAAAGTACTAACCGTAAATGTAGTGACGTATATGTGAAAGGTGCAAGGCAGTGAGAATAGAGACAGCAGGAAGGTCATCAGCAGTTGCCACGGCCCGTACTCCCCGCTGATGGCAGACACCACGTCCGGGCCTTCCTCCTCTACTGGCACTACAGAGCTCTTCTTTTCTCTAGGCCCATTTTGATTTGGGACAACTGGAACACAACAAAATATATTAGTTTATCAAGGTTATACTTATACGTCAGCGAATCCTGGGTATGTCAGAGGAATCATGAAAACAGCATAAATGCAGCTGAGATGCGTTCTCTTTGAAAATGAGCGGAGTAACGGTCTCTGATCGTAATGATATGTATGTATATCCTCCATCCATCCAATTTCGACAAGGCATACCGACACAACATTTTTCTTTATTTATATAGATATCAATTTCTGAATCTTGTAGTAGTAGAAGTAGTCACAATCTTACTAATATACTATCTTTAAATGACAATGTTTGTAAGCATGTTTGTTACTCTTTCACGCAAAAAATTCTGATATAAATTGGATTATATTTGGCATGGGCATAGTTTGATATCTGGATTAACACATAAATTGCCTACTCAAAACCGATGAGCATGAAGGAAGAGACTGATAAATGAGGACGAAGCGAAAAATATATGTAAGTCTAGAGAAAAACTAGAAAAACGCGATTTTAAAGAACGAATGTCGATACATTACAAAAGATAAAGAGTTCTACAAAGTTAAAATTATTTCCAAATATGCTATTTAAAGTTTTCGTAGGTATTGTTTATTACACCTCTATTTATACTATGTAGGTATACTATTATGGGGCCACTAATCATTAAACAAAATAACTGTTATCAGTTATAATAACTCAAAGTTAATTCGTATTACTTACTCATAGTCTAAGCAATGGGAAAGCTTAGTTAAAACAAGATGTACCGGTTATACAAGAAGACCAAGTAACAAAGAAACACGGAATTCTAATTGAATTAAAAATTTAACAAGTAAAATAAAAAATATCTTCTGGGGGAAGTAGATCGCTCACACAAGGTCAGTCTTTCGTGGTAATTAGAGTAAATTAATTGTAGGCTACGTAGATAGCCATATACCCCTGTAGAAACAAATTAGCAAAGCTACTAATTATTATAAGGTTAAGAGATTTCAAGAGGTTAAGGTGTGTAAATAATAAATACAGAAGTCAACATTAACGAATGATGATATGAGAAGAAAGAGCTAGAAAAGATGTAAAGAAAGAGCAGACCACAGAACAGCAAAATATAAAGTAAATATACTAATATTATAAAGAGGAAAGATTTGTTTGTTTGTTTGTATGTAATGAATAGGCTCCGAAACTACTCGACCGATTTCAAAAATTCTTTCACCTTTGGAAAGCTACATTATCCCCGAGTAACATAGGCTATATTAAATTGGACCCGATAGGTGGCGCTGCGATCGAGTTTCAAGAATTTTACCTTTTTACCCGGGCGAAGCTTTCTGTGTGTTTCTGTTTGTCTTAAGCTAGATTCGAGAATGGTTTAGATTTACAATTGGACCCAATAGGTGGCGCTGCGATCGTGTTACGGGCAATTTAACTTTTTCACTTTTTCAATAGCGAAGCTGGGCGGGACAGCTAGTTAAATGATAAACTAGTGTTCAGTTGTGTTCGTTATAAAGACGTTTGTTATTAATGTTTACCTTTAAGTTTATATTCAACTAGCGGTCCGTCCCGGCTTCGCACGTGTGGACGTTAGATTTTTTTATAAAAGAAAATATAGCCTATGTCATTCAAGGTGTAGGTATGTAGCTTTCCAATGGTGAAATAATTTTTCAATTCGGAACCGTAGTTTCGGAACCGATTCGATACAAACTTACTTACATAGAAATCTTTCCTCTTTATAATATTAGTATAGATAAGCTGTGGTGGCCGAGTGGTTCGAGTTGTCTACACACAAAGGTTGCGAGTTTGAATCCCGACTGCACCAATTAGTTTTTCATAATTTAAGTACAGACCACGAGCTTTACGGTGAAGGACAACATCGAGAGGAAACCTGCATACGTTAGAGAATAAAATTAAAGGCGTATTTGTGGTCGTGTTTAAGTTACCATCTGTCACGTTGGCACTTAAAATATATCTCTAGCGGAAAGTGAGTGTGTGGGCACTATCTACACACATCTACCTTCTCCTTCGGGGACGATTGTGAGATGGCGAGAATTTAAGAAGATCTCAGCGATCATGAAATCAGTTTAGGTTTAATTAAAGCAATAGTGTCTGAGTCGCGTGTGCCGGTGCGTCCCACCACGTGCCGACCGATTCGCGCGCGCGCACAATTATTAGCCGACGACATGTGTCCGCCAGGCGCCTTGGCAATGATCTTCCATTGGTGCACCAATGGTGACCTACAAAACATCGCGTTTATAAATTGCTGGGATTTAATTTCTTATTGCTTTTAAATTGAAGATCTCCATATTATGAATTTATGTATGAAGAGAGTGATGAATGTGGAAGAAGTGAAAGAGGTTTGCAAGACTACGGAGAACTGGCGCTCTATTCTCTCTGCCTACCCCATTAGGAACTCGATGTGATGTTATGTATGTATGTCGACACTGGCCCACTATTTTGCTACAACAGCCCACTTATTTTACACTGAATAGTTTCGAACATAAAGAGATGTGGCCAGAAATTATGAGCGTAAAGGAAAACATAATTATATGTACTTCGGTGACCCTTCGGTGTAGGCAGAAAGTATCCTGCCTACAAAGAAGGGTCACGATTCGTATTGTCATAACAAAAAGCTGTAAACAAATATTTTGCTGTTTACAAATAGTTATAAGCCATATTTATAGCCTAGCCTAATGGAAAATGGTAATTCGACACTGTTAAAAGCTAAATGCGAACTTCGTCAAACAAACAAACAGTTGAGGCGTCATCCGAGACATTATTCTTCATCTGCCGGACAGCGTGTTGCATTTGGGGCCAAGGCCGAGGGGCATATCGATTACAGTGATCGCGATTTGCATGGCTGACTTAGCACAACAACGGCCAATTGCTTTTGCTTCACGCAATTGCTTGTTGCGTTGTGTATCCACACACTGCTTCCAATTGCAGCCACCGTGCTTGAAACAAAATTGTTTTTCTCTTGACCGGGATTACATAATTCAATTACACCCATAACTGAATTTAAATCTTATTATTTTACCCTAAACCGAAGAGCATGTATGAAGGGAATAATGAAAGTGGAAATAAGTGGTCTCTGCCTACCCCTACGGGAACGAGGCGTGACTATATGAATGTATGTACATTAATATAGAAATGTTGGTGTGATTTTAATTTCATTACATTTAAAAGAAACGAAATACTCATTGACTTGAACCATCTACATATGACAGGTATTCAATCACTGCTCGGGCATAAAGTTATAAAGCAAATAATTTGCAATATGCTCAGTCATAGAGCAGAGGAAGTTTTTAGTCCCGATGTGCACCCGATGCAAGAGCGCCTAGTCACGTTCCCACGCTGTATGGTCCAGGAAATATGCTGAACCAAGTACAATTCCCACTCGGGATCGCACCCTTTCCTCTGATTATATATTGTAAGTACCTCTATTGTAAGATTCTCTTAAGAGAGGTAGGGCATAACGGGTTTCCCGTTCGAATTCGGAGCTGCCCGACTGGGGCAGGACCTCCACCTTATAGAAGTCCGTAGCCAAATAACACAATTTTTGTGTTGTGTTCCTACGCGGTGAATAAGGTTTCCAGAAATGAGCTCCTTGGGGAGGGGGGAGGATTGTTGTATTGTGTTGGAAGCAGAGGGATTAAACCCAATATGCTGCCAACACACTGTAACTCTCCGAACAGTGGCAACACGCAAGTGATACTTCGGTATCGTGAGCGTAAATAGGCTACGGTAACCGTTTCCCATCAGGTGGGCCGTATGCTTGTTTGCCACTCTTGTTGTATAAAAAAAAAAAAAAAAAATCTCTAATTTCCATAAAATGGGATATATCCAATGCAAAAATATTTATATCGGATTAGCAGTTCCTGTGATTGACGTGTTCAAACAATATTTGCCTCTTTATAATATTACTATAGCTATAGAATAGTAGGTAGGTACATTAGTTGTTAGTGTATTCTTTATTAAATTTTTTACAAGATACGTTAATAATTGCCGGCCAATGAAGATTGTATTTTATTTAAAAAAGGACGTCAGTGGATCGTCATCACTATTTTCAAGGCAGCATTTAACTACTTGTGCTGGAAACCATGGATTCAATTAAGGTACTGATAAGGCACGTATGGAGGTCGCGGAATCCACAATGTGTACATGATGGCTGATTAATAGTACCTACTAAGTAGTACTTTATTATATTGTAAAATTATTGGTGCGCGGATGGTACGGTTGTTTGAGTAGTCACTTGTAAAGTTCAAGATGGTTCAATCTCCGATAGTCCACAATGTCTTTGTCTATATTTTATTGTTACACGATCACAAGTTTCAACACTGAAGGAAAACACTGTTTGGAAACCTCTATCCTTCGTCAATAGATTCGCATTGTGGATTATATTACACCGCTGTCCACCCTTTTAGGGGACCCTTGTGGGAAGGTGTGAAGTCAGTGCATACATTCTGTATTATGGAATGCTACTTCACGTATGGCGTGTATTTACTCTCTATTATTGTGTCAGGTGTGTACGAACGATTTGGACGTAAAAATAATAAGATGTACCTACAGAACGATAAGCTCTAAAGTAATATATCCAATTCTGCATAACTGAAGAAAAATATTTATGTCGGACGATAATTAATTAGCTCACCAAAGCATGAAAATCATATATGCAAAATTGCAGAGTTATAGCTTGGGTTATTCCATAACTTTGGACAAAAAACATACGTGCTGAGAAGATCCTATCGCACCGTATCATAATAGAACAATTATCGAGAACCTACACAAAATAAGGTACTGTGTTACATATTTTGTAAGTGAAAAAAAAAGCCATTAAAATTATATTTTTATACCTATATACTTACATCATCATGCCAAAAATGCCGAGGAGAACTTCGTTACAAATATCCAGATCAAATCAATCGACGACAAATGAATGAGGACTAGGCTCTCTGCCTACCCGTCAATCCCTCGGCGTGGTGATAAGTATACACATTTAATAAACAAACAAATATATTGAGACATGTACATATACATATGTACTACATAATGTATGTAAATAAAGAGCCATCATATTGAGTGTTATGATTCAATTAATTTTTATTCAATTGATATGGAAATATTCTTATTCTTGTCTATCTGACACTGACCTGGTTCTCACTTAAGTTTTCTAAACTGCGGTTGCAACATCCCTCCATAAAACATTGAAGTACTCCATTCGCCGCTCCAAATCAACAATTAAATTCTTGTTCATAACCCAAGCCTTGTAATCTATTATTTTGTAACAACATTGTCTTCCAAGTTACAATCACTGAAGTGAATAAAAACTTATTTAATTAAACCCAAATCGCGTGGATGGGCTAGTTTCCTGTTGAAGTTCAAGCAGAAAAAATATTGTAATTGTGTCGGTTCCAATCCAATCATCGTTCAATCAAGGGTGGTGCCATAACCCAACTAGTGACCTGTTAAATTGGTTTACTGTTTATACATTTTATGGCGTTAGTAGTTATTTTAACAGCACGTGACGTCATTGTAAAATGAGCATATTTCAATACCAACATATTTTATTTTGCAATTATGCAAAAAGTTTGTAGGTATTTTTGTATATATCTACCTGTTTGAAATAGTAAATAGACTCGTAAGAAAATATGAATTATTTCGAACGCGTTTACTTGGCGGGCTTAATTTTTGTGTCTCTAACTATCTCTGTTAGTATATATAAACGACTCTCAATATTAATATTGAAGATAATATTATTTTGAAATAGTGAAAAATGTGTTAAGTCATAACACGAGCTTTACGTGTGCTTGAGAAGTGTGAAATTCAAAGACATGTAGAGTAGAGTATACGTAGAGTGTAGAGTCGTGCTTGAGAAACGGCGATGGATCCGCTATCTGTCACGTTGACACACACACTATATAGGTACACTTCTGCCTATCCCTTAGGGATCCCATGTGGGAAGGCGTGAATATATATCAACAGTGAACTAAATCTAATCATCGATTGTATATGTATAAGTATGATCAATAGTACAGCCAGTAGTTAGTGTAGACGAAATCACGGCGTATAGTTAGTTTTAAAGAAATACTCGCTGTGCCCCGCGGTTTCACCCGCGGAAAAATCGATTATTTTTTTTTAACAAAACATATACCATATATTAATCCAGCTAATATACTATCTCTGTGCCAAATTTCATTCAGTTCCGTTCTGGTGTTACCGTGTCACGTCCGCATGACGTCTACCCCGTTAAGGACTCGGCGTGATGATGATATGTTTATATGTGTGTGTAATGTCATTCTTTTTGTGGTCTGTGTACCAGTATCCTGGCGAAATCCACTTCGGATAAAATTAGAGGTCATTTTTACATTTAGATGCCTACACGGATTGGCATAGGCGCTGTGCGACAAAACTCCATAAATAAAAAGATAAAAAAATCCCAAATAAAAAATAACTTTTATCGTATTATGGTGTATATGACACATACACCATATATATATTTGGAACATTATCACTCTCAGTCATTAGAAGCACACGATCATGTCCTTCGGGGATCGAAATACCATAAGGAACATGCATATGACATGTTATTTTGAAATCAGTTTGGAAAGTAAGGGCGAAGCAGTTATGCGATTAGATAACTCATCATATACTACGTGCGTCTGGTTCATTGGGGGACGCTCCGGAAGCGACCGCGCTCAATGAGCCTGATTCGTGATCCCACCGCGCGGTCACTGTTCTGGTTACACATTCAACTTATAAAGTGTTATAGAGACAAGAAATCGTCAATATAACACTGCATCGTTGCTTTGGATTACTACTACTTACAATTATATGCTTTCACAGACACGACAACGTTACAGAGAGGAAATAGTGATATTAATATTACGTTAAGATAAAAAGTTAGATGATGATTAAATTGTAATAAGTATATTGTTAATACAATAATACAATTTATTTACTAGAAGGGTGTTATATTACATACTTAATTTTAGTTCATACTATTGTCATCGATAAGTTGAATTTTTTTTTTGAAGATGGTCAAAGTTTACGTTAGCATACGTTTCGTTACGGGTATGTAACGAAATGTATGCTGTGCCTGCTTAGATGCCATTTCGGTCTCAATTGTTCGGGTAAAAGGAGCAAAAGTTTCCCGATGTTACAAGTGTATCCCAAGATACAAAAAAAAAACTTAAGTGTTTAGCTTAGGTTATCAATTAAACTATCAAAGACCGACTTCTACATTATACTAAACGAACAAAATTTCGAAACAAAGAGTACTTATAAAGTTATAATCTACGAAATTATTGCCACTGATATTTACAATTTATAATCAGCTGTGTTTGAAATCGGTACGACCGCCGCACCGCCGCCCTGTGCCGTTCGAAAGTTTGTTCCAAAGTCAGGGTTAAACTGTACTTCTTGGGTGGCATTATTGGTGCAGTAATCACGTAAAAATAACATACAGTTGAATTGAGAACCCCCCCTTTTGTAGGCGGCTAAAAAGACATTAAAATGGGTTTTTTACCTATTTTTTATTTAATGTATATTTTTAATACTTTCATTGAATATTTATTTTAATTTATCGACTAGGTATTAATTTTTAGATTAATAAATAAATTATAAAGCTAACTATTAAATTATCGTTTCGTCGTATATATCGTTTATATTTTGGGTATATTTAATTTGCTTTGGCAAAAATAACGGCCTAATAAATAAAAAGTAACGGTAATAAATGTTTAAAAAGTTTGAAAATTTGGTTTGCATATATTTCTTTGTTTAAATTTACATATACTTAACTGGAATATTATTTTTTTGGGAATTCATAATGAAATGCAAAATATCTCACGCCTTCCCACAAAGGTCCCCGAAGGGGTAGGTAGAGGTATGCAGATAGTACCCACACACCCACTTTCCGCCAGAGATTATATTTTAGGTGCCAACGTGACAGATAGGGAGTAACTCAAGCACGACTATACATACGCCTTTGAATTTCTTCTCAGACGTATGCAGGCTTCCTCTCGATGTTTTCCTTCACCGTAAAGCTCGTGGTGTGCTAAATATCCTTGGTAAAATCCGCAAAGTGTACAAGTATGAGAAAAATATACAAATTTTCGTACGCTCTATATATAAGTATATAGAGCGTACGAAAATTTGTAGTTGATGTATATGATGTACGTGACATAAATAATTGCAGAATTTAGGTCATCATTTTTATGGCTAAAGAGAACAATCTGGACTTTATCTACTCAGAATGAGAGCAGTGCCTACTTCCTTCAACACATTCATAAGATCATTAATTTTATTGATAACTGCTATCTCTCTGCCTGCAATATATAGAAATTGATATTTATTCGTTACGTAAACCTGGTTCCTCTATCTTGTTTATCTCAATCCTTTGACACCAAAGTAAGTGTGCTACATTTTTAACTAGTTCATATATCCGCGATTGATATAGTATACTTTTTCTAATCCCGATCTTTTGTATGCAAGAAGAATTAATGGCGGGTCGTGTTGACACAATATTTGATATGGATTACATTTGACACACAGATACTAGCTTGATATGTATATCAATTAAAAATAATTTCTAATCCTTAATAAATTTCTTAATAATGAGCCGTGGTGGCCGAGTAGTACGAATAGTTGCGCACAACATAAAGATTGCAAGTTCTCATTCCGATTGTACCAATGAGTTTTTCTGAACTTAAGTACAGTGAATAGTCACACCACGGTGAAGGAAAACATCGGGAGGAAGCGTGCAGAAGCTTGCGAAGAATTTCTAAGGCGTTTTTATATAGTCATGCTTGAGTTACGGCGATGGGCTCGCTATCTGTTTGCAACCGAAAATATATCTCCGGTGGAAAGTGGGTGTGTCGGTACTACCTACACACCTCTGCCTACCCCTTCGGGGACCCTTGGGGGAAGAAGTGAGCATATGAGGATGAGGATTTTTTTCTTAAATGTATTTTGGTTACCTCACCTTCTTCTTCTCTCTTCTTCCTTCACCGTAAAAGTTATGGGATCGTAAATCACTTCACAACACAAGTTCATAAAACTCATTAGTTACCACCGGAGTTAGAACGTGCAACTTACTTTATTATTTATTTAGCCCGTATATTGCTTCTTGCCTAATTATGAAACATATTTACGAAATTAAAAGTTATAAGGTTTTCCGCTCGATTAAACTTTAAAACACAGTACGTACGACTGTTATGACCCTTGAGCCACGTGTTCGAAGGTAATTTAAGATAACAAGTAGACATGAGCTTCCGTCAATCTAGTTTAGAGGGTCCGGGAATTGTCTCACTGAGACTTACATTGACTAGAGGTACAAAGCGTGTATGCAATGCATGCATTATCATGAGGATATGGTTTTCGCGGCTGTCAAATAGGCATATTTGCGCCATTGATTTATAGACATTACTTAATTTATACTTAGAAGCATTATTATACTATCAGTGCCCCGCGGCTGAAAATTCATTAGTTTATATCGCCATGTTAGAATCGTTTGGAGCAAACAGATAATTGTGACTGTCAAATAATAGACAAATAATTTGCAATAAAATAATATTGCGGCAATAAATTGAGATGTAAGCTATCTTTCAGGTTGGATCAAACTGCACACGGTGTTGAAATTTGAATGAAATCGATTAAGTAGTTTAGGAGTCCATCGCGGACAAACAACGTGACACGTAATTTATATATATTAAGAAGATAAATTGTGAGCATTTATAAATTCTCACAATTTTCTTTATAAGACCTTTATATGCGTAATCATCATCTCTAAATCGCACAAAAATTATATTTCACATGAAAAAGTATATACATATTATTATTTATGTATTTATTCTTACTTACAACAACTGGCATTACAGGTTGTACCAATGCGATATTATCTAGTCTATACGTATCTATATAAGATGGCTAAAAAAGCGTTTTGGGTGTGTAGCGACACTAACAAATATATAAAAAACTAAAGTTAATTTAAAACACAAGCATAAATAAAACATCTCAAAAAATACATAGTACCTTCATATAAATATTAATTTTGCGACATTATCCTTAGGCTAAACGAAGACGCTATAGAGGATAAATGAAAGGAAGACGGATGAAGGAATATGTTAATTTACCTACCGTCTGAATGCCTTCCTAATCTAATCGAGCCATTACCAGTCACTGCGTGCCAGGATACGAATGAAGAAATGATTTCCTCATAAATTGCTTGACATTTTCATCATGGAAATAAAGTTATAATTTGTCAGTTTATTCAACAAAAGAACCAAACGTTAACTTCGTTCGCAACCTCCACGGGACTGGCCTAAATGCTAAAATATGTTTTGACTATTGCGTATTATCTGAATTATAGTTACAGTGTTTTCTGTCCTCTTGTCTATGATAATACTGATAATGAATCGACTTGGAGCGGTCGCTTGTATATGACAGCTGTCATACAGGTTAAGTTTGGTTTTGGCGGGCTTTTCTGGTGCTCATTATCAATAAACCAGAGAATATTGTTGCCGTAAATCATTCCATTTTTATCAATTGAGTATGATGAGTCAAACCAAAATGGATTTAGCCATATAGCTTATTGTGAATGCAAACCAGTTCTAATACAAGGTATATATGTATATCATAACATGATGCAGTCTTCATATTATTGAAAGAATCGTGCTAGCAACTTAGTTAAACATAATAATTGTACGTTCAAAACTCGGTGGTGTGCTTAATTGATTAAGCTGCAGGCTGCAGGCAAATTCAAAGTAACAAAATGGCAACATTATTACTCCATTTAATAATCACTCCGATGCATGGTTTTAAGAGTTTTTTCAGAATCTATTGATAAGATATAAAAATAAGAAAACCTTGTTATATTCTACATGTATAACTTTATTGTTTCTGCACATATTTATGCAACACAACATAATGTAAAAAAATTCAAATTTATGTTTTGTTTTATATCTTCGTTTTTTTGTGTCTTTACGAGAGACCGTAGCGTGAGTTCCGGGAACTTTTGCTACTTAACCGAGCAATGGCGAGACCTAAGCCTCCAGCCAAGCACTTTAGTACTAAGCAACACAACTAACTAAGGGGCACCCTCTGTGGGGTACGAACCTCGGCTTAGGGCGTTGCTGGATCGTGAGCAAGAGAGTTGGGCTGGACTGGTAGGTTTTTTTTTACCTATGACATATTTGGGCAACTGTCCTATTTTCTGATACAACCTGTATACAAAATCGAGATATAAGTGAATATTTGAATATCGTGTCCACTAGGAAGTGAACATATACAATGCTTATAATTATTTTGAATATGTTTCTATACATTAACATATTATCATGTACAATGACTATTATATTATTATTATTATGTACAATGAAATGTCTAATTAATTCCTGTTATTATATTCATGTGTAGTGAGCACATGAATATTAGCTTATAAATATGTATTTATAAATGATACAGTATAACAAATATGGATCTTAATTTACGTGTATTAAATTCTTCCTATTTCAGACTAGTAAATGAAAAAGGTAATAATAAAATAGCTTGTGTTTAAGCCCGCTGCTATCAAGATTTTCACTCATTATTATATTAAAAAACAAGCATTCTTAAAGCCTTAATGAATGCTTGTTTGTTCTGTTGCTTGTTTTCAGAATTCAGTATGCTCGTAGATTTTTTTGGAAATAAACAAATACTATGGGCTAATTCTGTTCAATTATTCTGGCGTATTTGAGTGAACTTTCACAGTTGTAGGATTATGAATTTGCATCCAAATTAACACATTTGAACACGAGATCTCGGGAACTGCCATTCAAAGGAAGATAAAAGTATCTTATATTCTAACCTAAAAATATTCTATACATACACATCATCACGCCAAGTCACTCATGGGGTAGGCAGAGAGAGTAGAGCATCAGTTATCTGTAGAGTTACATACATTTTTGCAGTTGCGGAATAAGCTCCATAGTGCTACGAGGAGGAATCTTCAATTAAACTTCGTGGATTTTTCAAGAAAAATATGATATTCCTGTTTGTTTATTATAAGGCGAGCATCAATGGGACACCCCATTGATGGTCGCCTTATATAGACATAATTGTATAAAAGAAAGTCGTCTTAAGCTCTTTAAGTCTGCTCTTACTCACCGCAATCACAATAAAACAAAGTATACTGCATACTGGTAACCTACCTAAAGAATCGGAATAATAAAGCCTGTATAGATATAAGATAGATATACTTGTGCCTACAGAGGACGCCAAGTTCATAATTGGTTTTAGTCCGGACTATACCTTAACACGTTGACCTTACGGTGTTAATTATTTCAATGAAAACAAACAATTATTCAGAGCATATATAGACACCTCCAATTTGATTCTTTGGTATTAACGAATGACGTTTAAAACAAGGCTAATCAAATGGCAGATCTATAAAAAAAACAAATGCCGTTAAGGTGAGTATATCTACAATAATATTACAGTGAGGTCAGTTAAAAATATAAATGGCTATAACAGAATTTTAGACATATAGGTGAGTAACTTTTTAGTGACCAATGACGTACATACCTAGCTTTTACTTCTATTCGCAACTAACAAAACTTAAATGCCTGTGATCTAAAACGAGTTCAACTATTTAAAAAAAAATCTAAACATGTTTTATTTGCGACAAAACTAGCCTATGTATTTCCAAGCCAAGGCAAGGTTCCAACTAATACTATACCATATGTATAAAATATATATAAATTAGTAATAGTTTGCCTGTGCGTAGCAGACAGATAGACAAAGGTAACTAATACTATAATATTACACCGCCATACTTACTAGCGCGTTTTGATTAAGAACATGTTTCTCCTAAAAGTATATCGGTAAATGGAAAATATCGCAATGAAGAGATTCGCAAATCAACTGGCGTGAATGAGGGTGATTGTAAAGATGAAGAAAGGCATGTTACGTTGGTTTGGACATATAGAAAGTACGATTGAAGAAAGATTGACGAAACAGATATACATAGCAAAAGTGTGTGCAAACGAGGCAGAGGAAGACCACGTTCGAACTACCTAGATCAAATAGATTGGACGCTCAAGGACGGGAACGTCTAGAGTACTTGAAACCGACGAGCATGTCTCTAGAGACTGATGAATGTGGACGAAGCGAAAGAGGTATGTGTCTAGAGAGAACTGGCGCTTTACACTCTCTACCTACCCCGTTAGGGACTCGGCTTGAAGATGTATGTTCTCCTGAAAGCTAGAAATTAATTTCATTTGGTTTTTCCTCGAAGTCTAAAAAGAAACTAGTTTGCACACATATACACACAGAGTGTTGCCTCTTTGCATACAAGAGTAACTCGTGAAAGGCATGCCTCAACGAGGGTGTTATTTATTCACATCCCTGGGACTCAAGTTTCGCCGAACACACGATATAAAGAACGTACTTTAGGAGTCACGTTCTTTGAAAATTCTCTTGCTTGGAACGAAGTATAACTCGAATACGTGTTGAGTGAAAATTTATGCAAATTCATAGTTTATGTATCTACGAACATGAACTACAGCTATTTACTATTCTGCGCTAGTAATTGAGTTTGAGCCTTGAGGTCAACAAACGCGGGGATCTATTCTTATTCTTGGTCTTTAATCCTTACTACTAATTTCGTATTCATATAATGATTACCGAAGTCTAGTATAATTTTATGTTTTCATTTGTAATAGTGGTTAAGAGCATTTTCATTGATTTGGACATAAAGACCGAGTGAAGAGAGGTTGACAGAAAGGATATATTATGAGAATATGTCTAGTAGAGGAGGAAGGCTAAATTCTAACTACCTCACGCCTTCTTCACCACGTCTCTCCAACTATCCGAATCATTACCTGAATAAGCAATCACGGATAATATATATGTGATTATTATAAATAACGACGAAGTTAAATAGTATGCTTAAAGAGGAATGAGTTACTATTTATAATCAGTTAGTTACGTAACGTAATTATTGATACAGAAAATCAGAGCTGTAGGTATTCCTCAGGTTATGCTAGATGTTACAATTATGTCTGCTTTTATCATTTAATCGTGCATTTTCATGGTTCCAAGTGCATTGTATATCTTATCAAAGCGAGTAAGTGCTGTGTAATCCATCAATAAAAGTTATCTCCAGCCTTTAGGTTAACAAGCAATGATCCCACTTTCAACAGTTATGATAACGATAAGTTTATTTGATTAGGATATCGTTTACTTGCATAATACATGTCTACGAGTAATTAATTAGGTCCTAGTTAATCAAAGCTTAATATGATAGATTTACGTAATCATCTTTCGTGACCTCTCGTTGTCAGAGATATCGTGCCGTATCACGCTGCACTCCGGCCATATTAGTCTCTTAAGTACGAAAACGGGAAACAGAACTGCATTTTCGTTCACGACTTAGAAATATTTTTATAAACATCTAATATATCAGCTTTTAAGTTGAAATATTATTGTTATTATTTTTATATACTCAAATGACAACAAAATTATATAATAAGCGTATTTGTTTGTTTTTTTCTGATGCTTAGGCAGAAAGTAGGTCTACTAACTTTTTGTTGTTTTTTTAATATTCAGACAAACAGACAGTCCAATTTTATTTATTTGTATAGATTTATCGTAGGTGATACCTAGGGCCATTGCTAGTAGCAAAATCATCAAATGAATGTGATATGTGTGGATATTGTGCAGGTCATAGCGGGTACCTATAGTCTGGCTGAGAGCTAGCGGGACTGATTGCATTTTCATGGGCGACTAACGCAAGATCCGTTCACCTGTCGAGTGTCGTCCTGTGCAACCTACAATTTCTCGCGTCCTTCACCCGAACTACGTTGTGAAATGTAATAGACATTTCAAATACAGACTTGTAATAATACCTTTTCTATGTAACTCGTGTGACAACTGTACAATAAAGAGGCGAAAATCCAAACAAGACAACCGCCTACTTTAATTGTCAGGTCTGACTTTGGTGAGGTCGCGGATTCGACTCCCTGCGATTGGGTGTGCCTACATATAAAGCCGTGTGTATAAATATATAGGTATATATATATATGAATATATAATTATAGAAGTTGGTATGCATATCGTTTGTCAGCTCCAAAAATACAAGGTTTGCTGTCAGTTCCAATTGACCTATTGGTTTATTAAGATACATTTAAAAAAAACAATAGAAATAAGCATTTCGTTATAAAGTTACATGATAAAGGAAACAATAAACGTAAAACCATATTACATGCTGCTGATTACTTTTAACAACAAATACAAAGTAAAGAAAACAATGAAGAAATTGTCACTTTGTTCCATTCAATGGCAGATACAATATTAAAGCGGCTGTAAATATGCCTGTAATTTTACGAGCATTGGGTTATTTACTTCTAAGTAACTGTGTCCCTTGGCTTCATCCGCTTTTGTTTTGTTTCTTTTCGATTTAAAAGCAACTAGCTATTCCGCTCAGCATTGCTTGGGTGAAAAACAACTTCTAGAAACACGTTTTCAGCGCCACCGGGATCAATGACGAAACGACGTCACCCCGGAACTCACCCAAATATACACAAAAAACATCGAAATCGGTCCAGCAGTTTACACGAAACTTATCAAAATAAATGAAGAAGATCCATATTATAACAAGTTATTGCTTAAGTAACGCTTAACATTTTAAATTCATATACATATATACATTAGTATAGTTACCGATTCCATTGTCTCGTAGTTTTTATACCAAATTCAATAATAACTTAACGGTAATAAATACGGTTTAAACAAAGTAACATGTATTTTCAATATAATATACAATCTTCAGCTGTTATTATTACTCGATTTTAATAACCTGCATCAAGAACTGGTCTTGCAAATGCTAATTTAAAATCTGAATGGAAATTCCAGATAAGCATGTTTACAATAGAAACACTCTACAGGTTTCATATTATCCTTACGGCTTCTCACAAGGATTCATATTCTCGCGCCGTTTAATCGAGACCTCTCGGGACAGACGGGCGGGAAGATGTTTCGCTCAGAGAATCAGCATTGCTATCCAGCGTGGCAATGCTGCTAGTTTTCTTTGTAAATGTTGTTAATTGTAATACGATAATGATATAATAAAAAAACTAGATTTATTTTCGGAACAAAACTATGTGTTATGATAATAATATATGTAAAGTAATAATATATAACTATGTGTTAATCCAGGAAATGATATATTTCTATGCCTTCCAGTTCCGTTCAGCCGTTCTGGAGTTACAAACATACAAAGATGGTTTTTTCATTTATTTTCTCGTTTTATAAACGAATAATCATGTTCTATCTTGTAGGGCACTCAGTTTTGTTGGTATGACAATAAAAACATGATACCAACATTTATATATATGTATTGGTATACATAGGTATACCAAGGTAATGTTTACGAAACCTCTAAAATAGTTAAGATCAAGGGCAAAAAAATAAGGCAAAGGTAAACATACTTTCTATCATTGTCATCAAACACGACCTTGACTTTTAGAAAATGTAGTCGGAAGTGTGCGCGGAAGTACGATACTTCCGTCGTAGCATTGGAAGTTCATGTGCTGGGGCGGTTTGACCCAGTCGCTGCGACCGGTTCTAGCGCCCGCCTACAGCTGTCCTCTCGTTACGTACGATTACGTGCTCTGAACCGTGATGAACTTACAGAAAAAATATACGTAATTTAATAGATTAGGAGAGCCGTAGTGGCCGAGCGGTTCGAGTAGTCCGTTTGTATAGCAAAGATTGCAAGTTCGAATCCCGGCTGTACCAATGAATACATTTCTGAACTCGTATACAGTGATAATCACAGGAGTTCTACATTGAAGGAAAATATCAAGATGACATCTACATACGTTGGAGAAAAAATGCAAAGCCCAGCTTGCGAAACGCCGATATTTTCTTCAACTTTTTTTTTTTTTGTATTGTCTCTCGTAGCGTGAGTTCCGGGAACTTTTGCTACTTAACCGGTCAATGGCGAGACCTAGGCCTCCAGCCAGACACTTTATTTTTAAGCAACCTCGGCTTAGGGCGTTGCTGGATCGCGAGCAAGGGAGCTGGGCTGGACTGGTAATTTTATTTAAATTTTATTTGGGGGCGGGATTTGCGCGTCTGGCTCGGCGCGAGCCGGCGTTTGCGGCGGAGATCGGGGGGGAACATTACGGCTTATCCGCGTCGAGCCTCGCCGGCGAGGACGGAACAGTGGTCGGTTGTGTGTAGTGTTGGTATGTTTTTGTCGGGCGTCCTGGAGGACCGTTATGTCGTCATCCGGTTCGATGACGGCATGTCTTGGACGCCTTATTTTCGAGATAAGGGAAGGAGTGTATCGGGCGGCCGATACGACGAGGGGGTTGGGGTGATTTACAGCAGAATCGAAATGACGTTTGGACAGTTTTTTCAAAAACTGTTTTATAGTGGGACTTTGAGGTCAACGTGGAGTTGACTATTACGCATGTACCACGGGGCACCTGTGGCTCTCCGGAGAAACCGGCTTTGGAGCACTTGCAGGGGGTTAAGTGTTGACTTGCTAGTGTGTGCGAACACTACACCCGCATGTCATGATTGGTCGAATGCACGTTGTGTAAATCCTCACCTTGGATTTCAATGAGAGTTTACTTCGTGCATTCAACATGCTGTGAAGTCTACCGAGCGCAAAGGCGGCTCGCGCGCGTACCGCCTTTACGTGGTGACGGAAAGAAAGGCGTTGATCGAGGATCACACCCAGGTATTTGGCTTTTTCTTCCCAAGGAATGGGTTTGCCGAAGAGGGTGATGGGGGCTACCCGTGGGCGTTCGAGGCCTTTCCAGAATAGATTTTCTTCAACAGTCACGTTGATACCTAAATAGATATCCGGTGTAGACAGCCACATACCGACCTCCACCCACCCCTTCGGCGACCTTTGTAGAAGGTCTTTAAGAATACATCAATATTAATTAATCAACAAGGAACGAAGTACGGTACAACATTTTTAAAATGGGTATGTTTTTTTTTTATACAGCAAGACTGGCAAACAAGCATACGGCCCACCTGCTAGAGAACGGCTACCGTAGCCTATTTACGCTTACAATACCGAAGTATCACTTGCGCGTTGCCACTCTGTGTTCGGAGAGTTATACTATGTTGGCAGCATAATGGGACTAATCCCTCATCTCCGTATGTAGTATCAAATAAATGTATAAATGATATTTTATTTTTATATATATATATATATATATTATTTAATAATAAATTTAAATCGCTCATAAAGATACAAAGAATGTTAAAGATATGGTGCTCAGTGTAGTGAACGAATACTTCGGGTGTTGCCATACAATATTTAGCTTAAGGTGCGACTAAATTAGTCAAAGATAGTTTTCAATTTGACGTTCGAAACATGCGATGCAACATATTAATTGTCTTTATTCATTAACTTTTACCGTTAGCTGTACTTATATTATTGGTGTGTAAGCAGCCTTCTTCAATTAGCTTATCTACAGAAGGAAGCTTATTTTTTCTATATAATGCGTTTGACACGCTAGTAGTACACACTAGTATCGTGGCAATTCGTTGTAACTGTAACTGTATTATATATATATATGTATATATATATATAATACATTTATTATATATATATATATATGTAATAAATAATAAAAATGTAACTGATCGCTGTCTGTACATGGAAGATATATGAGAAAAAATGTGATAGGGACCTTTCTCAACGTAAATAGCGTCCAAAACACTGATTGTTAGAATTTTTGTCTGTTTGTCTGTGCGTTTGTGCACGCTAATCTCAGAAACGGCTTATCCGATTTAGATGTGGTTTTTCAATAATATAATGTGGTAAGCTTTTCGTAACATGTACAAAGTAAATTAAAATGTTTATTAAAAAAATGCTGCCCAGTCATTTTCCACGCGGACGAAATCGCGGGCACAGCTAGTATAATATATTTTTAAGGCTATTGGTGCAAACCATTTAATATTAGCTAACCATTTAATTATATTCATGTTTTAACATTTAATAGATAATCAAATAATAATAATATAATATACCCCGAAGGGGTAGGCAGAGGTGTATAGGTTATACCCACACACCCACTTTCCGCCAGAGGTATATTAGGTGCTAGTAGATAATCAATTTTGATATAATAATCAATAACGCTGTTGAAGCAGCGGGGGACAGCTATGGTATTGAAAACTATTTCATGCAATCGAGCAAGCTCCTTTTAAACTAGAGGTCCCGTTGTGTCTCAAAACTCTGAATGTATATGGTAAATCACTTTATAAGCCCAAACCTCAAATGTATGTAGGTACCTATTACAATGTACGTCAAGAGGTATTATGCCAATGACCGTTTCAAGCTAAACAATATGGTATCACTTAGAAAATGTTTTAAGCTGAACAATATGGTATCACTTAGAAAATGTTTCAAGCTGAAAAATATGGTATCACTTAGAAAATGTTTCAAGCTGAACAATATGGTATCACTTAGAAAATGTTTTAAGCTGAACAATATGGTATCACTTAGAAAATGTTTCAAGCTGAAAAATATGGTATCACTTAGAAAATGTTTCAAGCTGAGCAATATGGTATCACTTAGAAAATGTTTCAAGCTGAACAATATGGTATCACTTAGAAAATGTTTCAAGCTGAACAATATGGTATCACTTAGAAAATGTTTGAAGCTGAACAACATGGTATCACTTAGAAAATGTTTTCGTGTCTGCCTCGTCTTAAGCAAGTGTACATATTGTATACGTATCCAGTTGGTGATAATACGTATATTTAATACCAGTAAATGAGCCGTGATGGCCGATTGGGTCGAGTTGTCAGCAACTCAAAGATTGCAAGTTATACGAACCCGACCGTACTAATGAGTGAGTGTGACTGAGTATTTTAACCGAACTACAGTGATTGATACAGTGAAACCATGAGCTAAAACGGTGAAGGAAAAACCGCGACGAAACTTCCATACGTTTGGAAAGAAATTCAAAAGTGTATGAATTGTCGTACTTTTGAAACAGCCGCGATGGGCTCGCCAATTGTCACCTTGGCACCTAAAATATAACTCCGGCGAGGGTGTGTGGGTAACTACTGCATATACACCTCTGCCAACCCCTTCGGGGATCCTTATGGGCAGGCGATATATTATGTACATACATACCTGTATAAAGTTGGCGTACGTATATTGGTGCAGCAAGTGAATGAGACAATAAATTGCGTTCAATTAAAGCACTTGAAGAGTAATCAAGATATAAAAAATATTAATTTTATAACTATTACCGATTTCAAACTGATATTCGATGTTTAAAATATCAGTCAGTAGAAGTTACTACTGAAACCACCATAATTGTTATTTTAGCGGTAAAATTTTATGATGCCGTATTAAATTCTTCTGTTATTTCACACCCTTCAATAATGGTCTCTTTTACTCCCTTAAATAACATGTCATGATAGTATAGTAAGATGAACTATAAGCTGATATTAATTTAAAGCGTCGAAAATTTATTTATTTGCAATCTTGGAATATTGAGCAGAAGAACCTAGTCCTTTCTTATTAACTCTGGGGCTACTTCACGATAGTATAGCAGGGCTACATGGTTATATGTACTAAATACAAGTAAGGGATATAATAATTATGAAGGCCAAATTCCCGCAAAAATAAAGCGAATGAGGTATGTATGTTTAGAATAGACTGACGCTCTCTATGCAACTCGTGAGGGATCCGGCGGATGTAATATATATATATATATATATATATATATATATATATATATATATATATATATATATATATATATATATATATATATATATGTACTGCTTAGTAAAATAAGTTATATGTACAAATAATTTAATTTTGGGAAATACAAATTAGTATTTAGATATAAAACAATTGACAACGACAGGCAGTGGCGTAGCTAGGTAACCAAAGGCCCTGGGGCAAAAAATTAACTAGGGTCCCAACTAAACTATTTAAAATCGTTTGTTCCGTATACGTCGTTTTCCGAATTCGATGTACTCCAGATTTGTCGTAATCCAGATATGTCGTAATCCAGATTCGTCGTACTCTAGATTCAACGTACATTAAACCTTATTTGAATAAAAAAATGTAAACTAACTTGCCATTATTAAAGTCGCATTCCTGGAATCCGGTTTATTTATATTCCGAATGTTGGAGAAATTTTCACTAGTTCAATTTATAGTTTGTAAGTCAGAGTCCGAGGGGCCCCTTTAGCTTGGGGGGGGGGCATAGGGCACTGCCCCGTCTAGCCCCTAGGTGGCTACTCTACTGACGACAGGAGAAAACAGAATTAGAAATTAAAGATAATGACTCATATAAATACAAAATTATTTGCGAGTCTTTAGTTTAGTTAGATTTTAATTGTTGGCGTAAAACATAGTAAAGGCTTGTTTCCCTAATGAGAATGTGTAACAACAATTAAGCATAAATTAATTTATATCTTGACCAAAGTAATAAAGGTATATCGCAGTAAACTATAATTAGCGTTTTTATGAACATTTAAATGAAACTACCTCCGTAATATATTGTTACTTCCTCCTGCAAATTAAAAATAATGTATAAATGTACTTTTAATTATAACATTTTGTGCGTAGGTTAGTATAATTGTGTTTTGTATATTTTTGGGTCATTGTAAGCTCCACTTAAAAAAAACGAATAGTTTCCAAACATGATGTATTAATTCCAACTCTTTGTAATACTTGTTGCTATTTCAATGCAAGAATATACGAATATACGTAAATCATCAAGGCCGTCTTTAACCTGCAGTAGAATCTGGGTACATTATATATTAGTACCCCTTTGACCTTGACTGACAATTTTCTTAAAAAGACTAAAAAAAAAATGAACACCCATGAAAAATTAACAAATAAGTTCTTGGCACGTTGCCCCTGGACACCGATTTGGGACAAATATTTTATCTGTAAGTAGTTAGTTTCAACTGTTCTATGTAAATATTATAAGTAATAGGGCGATTAAAAAAAAAACAAACAAGTTAGGTATTTTAGTTAGTTATTAGCGTTTGGTATTTAGAAATAAATACCGATCATTTGGTAATCTTTAGGAACATAGCCTGCAGAGTATTTATGTTTTAAGGGTTCTGTAGCGAGAACCCAATCTAAAACAGAAGAACGGAAGTACTTCCAAAGTCAGACAAATCTTATTAGCAATGGGAAAAACGCTCAGCACTACCTGTCTTAAAATTTGCATGTTGATGATAGTCATGGAAATAAAATTTACAGCAAGATAATGTTACCTTGGACTGCTTTCCGTTATATCTAACGTATAAATAGGTAACTCATGATAAATACGAATATGCGATACCTACTCGTCCTATCTTTTGGGAAACAGATTAAATTCATCTGTTACTTAGTTCCACGTTGATTTTACCTATTAACTTTTAAATATCAAACGTACCTACTATGCTCTCAAGATATTTTATGCTCAACGAAATAAAGCTGATTTGATTTGACTAACTTTAATTATGGTTATAATCGAGTATCCTGGACTATTTTTTGTGCTAAAAAACATAATTTTTATCTACCATGAATTGCTTTAAAAACCCAGTCAGAAATTTGTTTAATTAAAATCATTATTTTATATATTTTTTACTAAGATAGCCTTCTTGTTTTAAGATTGTTGGCTAAAAAATCAATTCATAATTGAATGTTTATATAAAAGAATTTCGCGTGTACATTTTAATTAACATCAAATCACATTTAAATAAACAACAAAACTCACACAAATTTCCATTAATTCGCCTTCAACTTGATAAGGGCCTTATTTGTATTTGTTCTTAAAAATAATTCACGTACTTAACTGCTACAATAAAGGACATAAAATATATATATTTATATCCTCACGCCTTCCCACAAGGCTCCCCGAAGGGGTAGGCAGAGGTGTATAGGTAGTACCCACACACCCACTTTCCGTCAGAGATATAAATTACGCCAACGTGACAGATGGCGAGTCCATCGCCGTCACTCGAGCACGACTGATATGACACGATACATGCGCCTTTTTTCCTTTTAATTTCTTCTTAGACGAATGCAGGTTTCCTCTCGATGTTTTCCTTCACCGTCAAGCTGGTGTGGGACTAATCACTGTAATTAAGTTCAGAAAAACTCATTGGACGTTCAGGATTCGAACTTGCGATCTTTGTGTCGCAGGCAACTACTCGAAACACTCAGCCACCATGGCTTTAACCACGACATAAAATGCAAATGTATTAATATCCTAGATAATATAAGATAGATAAAATTTTTTAAATGTATTAAGCCCTAAAAGATTTTATATGCACCTACAAATGGAAACGTGAAGAGAGACTAAGAAATGTGAATGAAGTGAAAGAGGACAGTAAGTTTTGAGAGCACTAGCGCACTCTATCTGCCTATACATATGCCTATATATATATATTTATATATTTATATCTATATATATATATATATATATATATATGTTTGCATGTAAATAGACCTAAACGGTGTATACATTCAGCATGGGATTTACAAATTTTCCGCCAGTAGACTTCCAATTAAACTGACCTTTACAGTTCGTTGAGATTTTTTATTATATTTTTGTAAGATAGAAACATGTTAGGCTCCAGAGATCACAATGACCGACCGAAACCTCAGTAAAGAGTGTTAGCCACGGTTTAATAACATGCATAGCTGTGACCTGTGTTCACCTGGCTCTGTTGTGTGAAACAATATATATGTTATAAGCGCTAAAACGATGAATTATACCAATATTCGCAAGCATTTAAATAATGTTACTTCATTTACATTACATACATCTCAAGTACTTTGGATCTTATCAATGCACAATTACAGACTCATTTTGCTTGCATCTGCATGCTAATTATACTGTTACTGATTTTTTATTTAATAGTTGGTGCTCCTTGTTATTGTTTTAACTACAACGTATTAGTTTTATCATTTTTCGAAACATTATTGCTACTTTTGAAAAATCCTAAACACAATTTTGTTTCAAGTCGACCTTATACATACTATCAATATTTTATTAATATAAATTACTACATTACATATAACATTAAAGAAAGACTCACTTGTAATTACCCTTTACTTTTAAATTATATAATGCATATGCGAATGTTTGGTAGAAATATTAGACTTTCCATTGCTTCTTTTGCTACGATTATTTATATAACGTTATTGTTTACTTATTGGTTTAAAATATACATTAATACTGTATATTATGTAAGGTTTTTTAGCAACCTCTTAACATTGAAGAATTATTTGTTTTATGGGTTTCTGGTACAAAGTGAAACTATGATTATCTATACTGGGCAATATATAAATAGTTACTTATTATACTGTTAATCAATCCAATGATTTCAAAATGTGGATTAAAAATATATTATCAGAATGCTAGAGGCCTTCGGACCAAAACCAATGACTTCTTCTTATCAGTAGTAAATTCTGATTTCGATATTATTTTTATTACTGAGACGTGGCTGCTTCCGAGTATTTATGACCGTGAACTATTTGACTTGCGCTATTCTGTGTATAGATTTGACAGGCCTTGTGACTTCCGACACCAAAAAATGGGAGGTGGCGTTTTAATAGCATTACGTAAAGAAATCATTATAACAAAGGATTCTGTTATCTCTGACCAACTAAGTTTTCGTGATGCTGAGTTAGTTCATGTTTGTGTATCATCTATTTTCGACAACACCATTTTTAAATTGCACTTATTTTGTGGGTATTTCCCTCATGGCCCAGAGCATTTAAACTCTATTCAAAAACTTTTTGAACTCGTATCTGATTTATACATAAACTGCCCGGATGATAGTATTTTGCTTGTAGGAGATTTTAATATTTCCAACGCCGATTGGAGTACGCGATCTGCTAGCTTAGCTCTTACTCTGACTAACCCAAATAATGACCACCTCACATCTCTAATGAATTCTTTTTTGAACATCACAGGTTTTTGTCAATATAATCAAGTAGTTAATGCTAATGGTCGCATTCTGGATCTCATTTTTTCAGATCTGGTTTGTAAAATAGATAGATGCTCATCTCCATTTGTACCTGAGGACCCTCATCACCCATCTTTATCAATATCTACTAGTATAACATCACAAAATACATTACGTTCACCTGCACGTATTGTGAAGGAGTTTCATCATGCCGACTATAAGTCAATAAATGATTCATTATCTATAATTAATTGGGCAACCGTTTTCTCGGGCAAAGAAGTAAATCTATGTGTAGCTGAATTTTATAACATAATAAATAAACTTATAGACGAATTTATTCCTTCATTTAAAAAGTTAAATCAGCAGAAATACCCTTATTACTATAATAAAGTTCTTATTAAAATCGTTAAAGAAAAAGAAAAGGCACATCGGAAGTGGAAAACATACCACAGGATCTGTGATTACGAAACATTTTGTTACCTAAGAAGGCGTCAAAAAGTAGTTGAAATTAAGTGTATAGATAATTATATCCTGGCTTCAGAAAGAAATATTAATTTAAATTCCAAAAATTTTTGGACGTATATTAAATCAAAACGTGGTAATAAAGAGATTCCAGATTCAATGTATTTATTATCTGATACTACTTCTGATGGACAAAAAATTTCTGATCTGTTTAATTATCATTTCAATTCAGTATTTGAACCTTCATCTCCCAATGGATCACCTAGCTCGTCCAATAATAATGATAAAAATTCAATTAGCTTTTCTAGTGAATGCTTAACACAAATAGAAGTAGAAAAATATCTTTCAAATCTAGATATTACCAAGGGGGCAGGCCCTGATGGTATTCCACCGTTGTTTCTAAAAAAATGTGGTAAGCAACTTTCTCTTCCGCTATTTCTTATTTTCCAAAAATCTATTGAATGTGGTGTTTTCCCAGATGAATGGAAAAAAACATATGTTGTCCCAGTGTATAAAGATGGAGACAAACATAATATTATCAACTACCGTCCCATTTCAAAATTGTCTGTTATTCCTAAATTATTTGAAAAGATTATTTACGACAGGATTATGCCCTCAGTAAGACCTGAAATTATTCCCGAACAACATGGATTCGTACCGAAACGTTCGACAGAAAGTAATCTGTGCACATTTCTCGATTTTACTACTTCTGCCATGGATGCGGTTTTACAAGTAGATGCCGTGTACACTGATTTCTCCAAAGCTTTTGATAAAATCTCCCATAATTTATTAATTGGAAAATTAGCGGAGTTCGGTGTACACGGCAGCCTGCTTAGATGGTTGGAATCATATTTACGGAATCGAAGTCAATGTGTTACTGTCCGAGGATTTCAGTCTACGTTCCTTCCAGTAACCTCGGGCGTGCCACAAGGCTCGCATCTTGGTCCCCTTCTTTTTAACATCTTTATTAACGACATTTCGAAATTTCTCTTAAATTCTAACTTTCTCTTATATGCGGATGATAACAAAATCTTTAAAATTATTTCATGTGATTCGGATTGTATCACTTATCAAAATGATTTGGACAGATTATGGAATTATTGTGAACAAAATTATTTACAACTAAATATTAATAAATGCTATGTTATTTCATTCACACGAAAAACCAAAAACAAAATTGTATTTCCATACTCATTTAATAATGCCTTAATTAAAAGAGTGACTGAGGTGCGAGACTTGGGCGTCATATTAGACGATAAACTCTTATTTAGGTCTCATATAGAAAGTATCTGCAATAAAGCTTTTAAAATGCTTGGTTTTATTCTTCGTGTAAGTAAACCTTTTAAGAATGATACCACACTGATGAATTTATATACAGCATTCGTAAGAGCTCCTCTCGAATATGCTTCCACCACTTGGAATCCCCAATACTCAGAGTACATTTGTCTTATAGACCGGGTTCAAAATAAATTTCTGAAGCATCTTAATTATAGATTCCCAAATAGTAGTATAAAGCTTCATTCTCTTGAGTCTAGACGAGTGGTTCGTGACCAAACGTTTTTATTTAAAATTTTACATAATTTGGTCGATAGCATTTATCTATTACAGAATATATATTTACGTTGCCCTAGAAACGGTTCTCGAAGCAAATCATTATTCTATGTACCCACTTTTAAAACTAATTATGCTGAAAATAGTTTTGTTCCAAGAAGTTGCAACTCATATAACTCTAAATTTGTAGACGAGGATATTTTTAATATTTCTTTGAATCAATTTAAATTTAATTTGTGTAATAAATATGGTTAAGCATAGCATTACGTATGTATAAATAAACAAGATCTGGATGTGTTTTCTTACTGCATAAATGTATATTTTAGTTATCTATGAATAGTTAGTTTGATTTAATGTATGTATGTCATGCATGTTAAAATAATTTCTTTCATTTCTGTGGATACTGTTTGTCGTTTATTATCTATTTGTTAAGTTTATTGTTTTTTGATGACTGTTTGAATCCTGAATAAAATAAAATAAAATAAAATAAAAAAAATAAAAATAAAAATACACAAAAGACATTGCTTATTTACATGCAGTTGAAACTGTCTAAAATTAAATAGCATTTTCTAAATGTTAAAACAAACATATATGTATAATAGTTGAATTGTGATTAAAGAGGAGCATTACGGAGCCTGCAGAGTCAAGATTGTATATTCCAACTTCAGTGGCCTCTTCCAATTAGCTTTTCAGAAATGAAGTACAGTGAGATGTCACATCAAATTTACAGTGAAAATATCGTGAGGAAGACGTTTGAGAAGAAATTCCTAAACGTAAGGATGTGCCTGAAAAACTGCGACAAGCTTGTCAGCGACAACATTCTAACTGTCGCACCTACTAATATCTCTGGGAAAGCAAAAATGCTGACATCTCTGCCCACCCCTGGGGCACGTTTTATGCAAATATTTGTGTATTATATTTGTAGTTATTAGTGCTTTTGGGTTATACTTGGGTTTGGTATCTCTATGTTTCTAAATCTTTCTTATAATCATGTTTCAGTATGTACGGATTTAACGTATCCTTTTGATGAGGACGAATTACACCGGATATTGTTACTTTTATCGTATTAACTAAACTAGCTGTGCCCGCGACTTCGGCCGCGTGGAATTTAACTAAAAAATTCAATTTCTTACAATGAAAGTAGCCTAAGTTACTCCTTATTACATCAGCTACCGTGAATGTGGCGTCAAAATCGGTCCAGCCGTTTCAGAGATTAGTATAAACAAACAGACAGTTTTTTTAATGTGATTTTGCTATATGTACCGTGTATACATCCATATGCATTTAGTAAAAAGCGTTTTTTTTATATTACTAACAGACACTCCAATTTTATTAACTTGTATAGATAATTTTAATTTAAGATTATATGCTCAGTCAATTGTTTAATTTAATTATCTTTTTTTAAAGTGTGTCGATTTACACATCACGTCATGCGTGTTAGCCTAAACCTAATTAATTGCTAGATAAAGCATGCAGACGTTTAATTCTGTATCATTTATTTATACTTGGTATAAGTAGTTGTAGATTAACTATTTGTAGATAATGCATTATTTTTCAATGGTACCTTTTATAATAATAATAAAGTAAATAAAACAGGAGGTAGTTACAAAACATATCCTGTTATTTGTCTTTATATGTCCAAAAATTACGTTATATTTAACACTTACGATTGAAAAGGCCCATCTTGAAAACCACCCATTTTCTCATGATGTCTGGAACTTTGACTAAGCTCATGCGCCTATGCACTTGATTTTTTTGAAGTCTGTTTATGTTAACAAAATCAATTCGGTTGCGAAAATCGATTGAAAGTATGCCGAATTTTAAATTCGGTTAAGTAAAATATAATTCGAAATTTAAATCCGCGGATGCTGTTGCTTACACGAGTGTAGCCGGCAGCTACGAACTGATATATTATCAGACTGAAGCAGGTCGCAAGCGCAGCGCTCGGCCTCGTCGCAACTCGCGTAAATCACACGTGCGTATTATCTCGCTAGCGGACACTTTTCTATTACTCCTGTTCCCAAGTCACTACAGGAAATGCGTTTTCAATGACTACCGGCCGCTTCCCTATATGGAGAAGCGACGTACTGTCGTCACATGGCGAGCCTTGAAATTTGCGAGGTATCACTTTCAATTCAAAAATAGAGCTTGACTTTCGATTCGAATATAGATTGGATACTTCCTTTTGATTTTGCCATACAAGCTATCATGAACAGACCAAAAAAAAATAGATTTCACTTATGTTATTAAATCGGCTTCATTAAATGAGATAGGTTTTGGATTCTACTTGATCCAAAGAGTTCAAATCTATGTAAATAATGGCATGAGTGCTCGCAACTATCTTTATAGTTTACATTTTTAACCAATTTTTTTACACAGGTCAATTGAATTACACAATGATTTTTGGTGTGGACGCGGCTGTGATTGTATTGATGAAGGAAGACATGCTATTACATACTATACTATTACATGTACTAAGGGCTGGCAACGCGCGAGTGATGTATTGCAAGCGCCCATAGGCGGCAGTAAACGCTTACCATCGACAGGCTACATGATAGTTTGCCCCTTAAGAAGTATAACATTTTTTTTAAAATGGTGCAATGCCATAGTTATTAGTAGTTTTCAACATCATCATGTTAAGTTATACATAGAATCAGCATTGCTATCCAGCGTGGCAATGCTGCTAGTCTTCTTGGCACGTTGCCTCGGGATACCGATTTGGGACAAATATTTTATCTTTAAGTAGTTAGTTTCAACTGTTCTTTGTAAATATTATTAATTGTTGTTAATATTATTAAAATAAAAAATATTGAAATATTACATGGACATAATGTATCTATATACCTAAGTATAAGTATTTTAGCGTCGCAATCAGGAGCTCTGACCATTAGACACGACGGGTGTACATTTTAATTCTAAATTTAAAAGGTGTATGGTGATAAATAGGTGTCAGATAAACAGTCTGACTCAATCTGCCAGGTCTATAGGCGTTAAAGAACCCTAAAAATCAAATTTGATTGTGTACACGTGTAGGTATAATATATTGGATATTGTTTTGATGTTCACAGGCAAAAAGCTAGCCGCATATATTAATGTTTTTTGTTTAAGCCATTCGGTATCTTTATAAAAAATAATAAAATTTTACTTACCTAGTTGCAGATCGTAGATACATTAATTAACAATAATGTTATTTATATAATATAGAACTCAAGGAGACTTAATATTTATTATTTAAAAGAATATAGTATATAATTATAATTAAATATATTTTTGTCCTGCCCTGATATTTAGGCATTTTTTTAAGGTTAAGTACGCGATGGTGTACCGAAACAGGTAAGCCTAAGCATACATTATAAATATATATGATTAGTTTAATGACAACTGGAGCTCTAGTCTCTCTGTACAGGTTTTCGAGTATCAGGAAATTAAGAAATAAGCCTGTTTTTAGTTTTTAAAAATGTATTTAATTACCACAGACAGCATGAGCATAATCAGAAAGTGACTTATGCTGTATTGCGACAACTAGGTATGCTGAAAGAAGGCCCTTCGACACGACACGAATTCCGGATATTCATTTTATTCTCATCGTAATTTGGTAAATAATATATGCCGTTCTATGTATATATCTATCTATATAAGTAAATATATTATTGTCTAGATACCGTAACACAAGAATTGTCGAATAAAAACGATATCACTGATTTATCTCCTCTCTTTACACTAAGTGTAGGTATATAAGTAGCTGAGCTGAAAATGAGCAGCGTGAAATAAGCTTATTTACGTCTTGGTAATTTTCTAATCCTTATATTTTATGTAGGTATTCCATTTTTGCTACGAGCGCACAGCAAATTTATTATGTAATTTTTTCACCCCAATAAGTTCAGCGCTTGTGAAGACATCGAGAGAAGGCATGCGTAAGTTTACTTTATATCAACGATGTATGTAAACGTGTGCTTGAGAGACACAAATAGCCCAACTGGCACCGGAAATATCTTCATTGAAAAGAGGGTATAATAACACTTTTGGGAAATCTCCATGACGTTAACTAAATAATTACTGACTCAAGACTTAAATAAAGGGGTTTTTTTTTTTTTTTTTTCATTTTAAGCTGCTGTATTTTCTGTTTTATATTCTTTACTAGATTTATAATATGTTAAATATCCTGAGTCACGGAGTTCCCGCTCTCTGTCGATCAATTTACAAATTGGCACATTTGCCTCAGGTGATTTATATTTAACTAGAAAAGCTTTGTTATTAGTCATCTAATATTGCATAATTTTTTTACAATTAACTATCGTTACTTAACATACATTAAGCCCAAGTAAAATGTATTTAATCTCGATAGTTTTTTGTTACTGCATATTTGTAATCCAACCCTTGTCAGTGTAATACCATTTCGGAAAGTACCCAAAAACCGTGAGTACCCATTCAAGTATTATTATTTTACGTGTGATAAAATGTTCTTTTTATAGGCTCAAAACAATTCGGCCACCCATCGGTCGATTAATCGGAATGATTTCAGTGGTAGATATTTTTCTTGAATTAGACATACGGTGCTAAATTTCATCCAATTCCGTTCTCCGTTCTCGTTCCTCACAAACTTTCGCATTTATAATACTACGATTGGAAGGATGATTATTGGGATAATTATTACTGTAGCATAGGCGAGAACAGGATTGTATTTTATTGCTATCCGTCTTTCAAGAGCTGCTGTCAAATCGGCAACGATCCGTATTTTTATACTACCAAGGTGACATTATTTGTCACCTTGCATGCAAAGTTGCAAACGAGCAGCAGTTACTGTCGCTTATAGAACGCTTGCTACGCAAAGGATATCACTCACGCGTTGGCTACACTGCATTCTACCACCGCACCTCTCGCCCTCGACGGGGAATTCAATCCCATAAGGTCGCACACTGCATTGTTCTATTCCGAGAACGCTCAGGCTGCGGAATTAACACCCTGTTAAGGTTTCCCCCAAAGAAAAGTGCCTGCAGTTCTTTAAATGCCAGAAAAGATTCCTGCTGGATCCGTATCCGGGTTTGGCAAGATAAGATATCATAAAACAAAATCATTAAATTAAAATCATCAATTTCGTTTTTCAGATGTTCCGAGCGGCGGCTATATGTGTGGCTATATTATGTCTAGGCAGCCAGAGTGCGGCCACCCCGACATTTAACAGGGACCTGTCTTCCGCTCAAAATGAAGACGCCAATCCGCCACAAGGAAGAATGATACAATCCATCATATTTGCTTTTAAAGACCAAATTAAGGATATAGTTGAACAAATTGCTTTACAAGCACTTGAGTTCATGAAAACTATCTTGTATAATATTAAAGTGAATCTACTGAAAAAATTGGGAACTTACACATTGTCCGACTTGTTCCACGTAATATTCGACGGTGTTTGTGACTTCGTAGTTGAATCTACGCCGGAAGTTGCGTTCGACCCTGTTAAGGTACCCGAAGGTCCGAAAGTTTATTTAGATAATGATAATGACTACGCCTACGCTTTAGCGTCATTGTTTAGGAATTAGGAGCCAATTTATCATTATAGAGTTGTAATTAACAATTAATAATATTTATATAGTTGTAATTATTTATTAAATATGGTATAAACAAAATATTGTTAATGAAGTAAATACTTATCTTTTTTACATCAACCTTGTGTACACTGTGTGTATAATAAATAGAGTGAGGCGTATTTAAGAAATTGTGTTTTAATAATGTAGGTACATTTTATAGATATAAGCGTTTAATGAAGATACGAATGGATGCATACATACACTATGATCAGTACACGGGTACAAATGAAACGTATATGATAGTTTGTTTCAAGCGGGAATCGAATCAGCGACAATTGGTAGAATACCTATTACAGAACCACGTTTTTCACGATTTCTTTTAATTGATTAAAATTAGTACACTGGGCCTCTTGATAGTAAGCCGACTGACTAAGCTATACCGAGGGTGGCTGTGTTGGGAGAATTATGTACGAACGATTCCCGCTTCTACAATTAGAAAGGCAACGTTATCCAGATGCTCCACTGTTCGGTCGCTATAAAAGACAGGCAACAATTTTAATACGGATCACTCGCTCTATGTTCTATGTTCTACGTCACTCTATGGTGATCTATTATTTTATTTATTACTAGCTGTGCCCGCGACTTCGTCCGCGTGGAATTTTACTAAAAAGTTATTGTTCGTTTTCTTGGATTATTTATTTAATTGATTAATAAAAAAAATATTAAGAGGTAAAATTTGAAAGTAAGTAATAACCTCATTTACTAATAATTACAATTTAAATATTTCACTTATATTATTTACTTTAGTTAGGGTGTTTAATATTATCCCATTATTTAAACGCGAGCGGCCAAAGTAGCTGGCGGATTTAAACGCCTCGCATAAAGATAGCTCTTGCGTTTTTTGCAGGCGCTTAAACTTCAAAGCGCCTTTGCAAAAGCTAATGGCAATATGCATACGTACATACAGCTTGTGGATAGAGACTAGGCAAAGATCGGTCTGTAATTATAAATACATGTTTTAGGATTTCACCTATATCGTAGATGAGACCCGTTCGAAGGCCATACAAATATTTATTCTGAATAATGAATCGCAAACCAACGACCGATCTCTTTGCAGCTAAATAAACCGTGAGGCCGATCTTGCTACTCAACAAATCGTTTGTTGGTATTGACATAATACAATTAACCTTTTGACTTTGGTAATGGATCCTTGCACTCAATAATATATATCTTTATGTACATTAGACATATAGTACGATCTCTTCGAAAAATGTGCGGAGTAACGATTTTAGATCGAATCCGCAATGAAGAGATTCGCAAATCAACTGGCGTGAAAGAGGGCATGATTGTAAAGATGAAGAAAGGCATGTTACGTTGGTTTGGACACATAGAAAGGATGAGTGAAGAAAGATTGACGAAACAGATATACAAAGCAAAAGTGTGTGCAAGAAGAGGCAGAGGAAGACCACGTTCCAACTACCTGGATCAAATCGATCGGACTCTCAAGGACGGGAACGTTAAGAGTACTCGAAACCGACGAGCATGTATGAAGAGACTGATGAATGTGGACGAAGCGAAAGAGGTATGTAAGTCTAGAGAGAACTGGCGCTCTATACTCTCTGCCTACCCCGTTAGGGACTTGGCGTGATGATATGTATATATGTACATTAGACGTATTATTCCCATACAGTTCTCAATAGTTAAAGTTTCACAGTAATTAAGTGATGCTGTCGAAGATGTATTCTTTTTAATATCAAAACAAATCAGGATGATTGAAGAAAGATTGACGAAACAGATATACAAAGCAAAAGTGTGTGCAAGAAGAGGCAGAGGAAGACCACGTTCCAACTACCTGGATCAAATCGATCGGACGCTCAAAGACGAGTACGTCAAGAGTACTCGAAACCGAGGAGCATGTATGAAGAGACTGATGAATGTGGACGAAGTGAAAGAGGTATGTAAGTCTAGAGAGAACTGGCGCTTTATACTCTCTCATCACGGCGTGATGATATGTATGTATGTAATTCAAATCATTTTTTTTTTCTACGAGAGGGACACAGGGAACACTTATTGAACCTTACATGCGATCGTCATATCGAAATGGACGATTGGCTCACTAATTATTATAATTAGAGAGCGAGTTTCTTGTTTTATAAAGGAGGAATAATGTTACTCCAACCCATGCTTGATTTTCAGTACCCTACAGCCCAGACTAATCGTAAGAACTCTATGCTCGTTTGGCTACATTGTTATATATAAAAAAGGATATTGGAAATATATAAGATAGGTCTACGTCACCGCTGAGCTAGCAGATATGTTAATATATATAGAGAAGATAATTTGAGATTTTTTTTCATAAGTCCTACAAACTTACTTGACAGCAGATCAGCACTGCCACTCTATGACAATTGCGCCAACCTTCTTGAAACCCTTCCGCGTGACATGAATTTAGGACATTTCTTTTGTACGCCGCAGTTAGGCTTTTAGTTTTTATTTAATTGTTTTAGTGTCGTTGCGTTACCTTAAACAGACAGGTACTTGATTTATGTATTACGAATACTATAGAATAGGCATGGTGGCCGAGTGGTTCAAGTACTTGCCTGCAACGTTTCTCTAAACTTAAGTACAGTGACACACGAGTTACGATGAAAGAAAACATCAAAAGGAAACTTGCATACGTACACTGAGAAGAAAATGAAAGACATATATAGTCGTGCTTGAGTAACGGCTATGGACTCGCCATCTGTCATACTGGTACCTAAAATATATCTTTGAGGAAAGTGTGTGAGTACAACCTATACACCTCTACCTCTGCAAATGTAAAAAAAACCTGATCACATTAAACTAATGCAAATGATACCAAATGATTGATGTAGGTACCAAATGATTTAATATTGCGCAATACTATGGTATCCCATAAAACAGGTTTAACATCTATTTAAAACGCAACCATTTTGATTACTGGTTTTTCAACCAGTACCTATCATCTTCCTCTATATTCTTCCTTCCTATATTATCAGACAATAAAGCATAATCTCACATAAATTGTAATATCTAATCACCCATTATCGCCCATTCGTTGGGGGTTCCTTCGTAGTCGCCAGTAAATGTTGCAGAGAAATAAAGGTTCTTCCGTTAAAAAAATGACCATCTCAGGGTTTCTCAAGCGTGCATTATTAACGTAAATTATACGTATGTCGCACAGTCTCTCACTGGGTAGAGAGAGTCGAATAAGCGCCAGTTCTTCCTAGAAACACAGACTGAGCTGGTTTCAAGCTATATAGCTAATTGCTGGTGGCTGGTTTTTGGGTTCATGTGAAGTGTCCAGTTATCATAAATCTATTGGAATTTATAACGTGTTAAGTGTCATAACAATGATGATGGCATGTCATCAAAACGCCGTCTAATGTAATTTTAATTACGTTTAATTTAATTTTGAGATATCCTTCTAAATTTGTTGTTGTTGCTTTAATTCAATGACCAGCTAATGAAGATATATAAATTTCTATAAAAAATTGGTTATTTTGTATGGTTATCTTAACATATTTTTTTTGTGAAACTAATATGCTTTTTTACAATTCTAACGAGTTATCACGATTTATATCTAGAAGCAATAGCGTTGTCGTAAAGCGCGAGCGGCTCTAGACGAAATCCTTTTCTGTTAGCGTTCACGCTATTCGATATCTATAATTTGTGTGCCAATAACATGTCGGATAGCGTGAACGCTAACAGGATTTTGTGTAGAGCCTCAGGTCACTTGATAAACCGGTTGCGTTCAAAATATTAAATTATACATCGAATAAAACAACTTTTCTTTTGAGAAAATACGTCAATTGAGTCGATGTCAGGCTAAATTTGGTGGATCCTTCTGCTCCTGTCGCGTAATTCAAAACCTGAGACGGAAATGTTTCGGCATGGCTTACCTACCCTACTACTCTTCTATCCGAAGGTCGCGTTATCAAGTACCTACTTGCGTTCAAAATTATCAATATTTGCATACTTAATTACGGGCGAAAAAAATTTTTCACCATATCTAAAAATTCTACGCGGGCAGGGTCGCGGCCTGTACCTAAGTTTTTATTAGATAATTGCGAAACGTCACGAATCGATAATTGCTTTTGACGATAGTAAACACGGTTATTGGAAAGGTATTAAATAGCTCAGTTAATCAATTTTGGCCGACCTCCAGAGCGTTGGTAATTGTTACTGTAATTAATTAATTGATTACTAACCCTGATTATGTAACAATAGGTTACATATTAAGTTCAAGTGAAGTATTTTTGCTTTACGGGCCAATATTATACATATTATGAAGAGAGTTATAATGAATGTGGACGAAGCGAAATAGGTATGTAAGTCTAGAGAGAATTGGCGCTCTATGCTCTGCCTACCCCGTGAGGGACTCGGCGGATCTTTTAATTTTTACTTGAACCTCCTGAAAGTTACTACAGTTTACTTGAAGATACTAAATAAGATTTACGGTGCAGGAAAACACCGGGAAGAAACCTGCATACTGCAAGATTTCAAAGACATCCGTGGTGACAGACCTGTCACATTGGCCCCTAAGTAGTAATAACAATAATTAACTTTATTCCATAAAAATGGCAAATAGATATAGGCCTCTCTAGGCAGTTCATGTCCCGTTGATGAAACAAATGCATTCGGTGCTATTATCGAATGTTAGGACATTCGTCACATCATACATTGTATAGTATCATATAACCTGTTCGTACTCCTTCCGCGAAGACATGTTCAGTTCATCATCATCATCATCCTAAAGCTTTTTTGAACACACTGGTGGTTATAAGTTTATTCTCTTTCGCGCCAGACGTATCCTGTTCGAGACTCATCAATTCACATCTGTTTTCTTTTCCATATATATCAACGATCCACTTACCTCGTATAAATAGCGACTTTCTCGTGAAAATATTTGTTTGGATCTCGATATAAATTGATATTCCGTATGCATCGACTATATTGATGTCTCGTTAAGCACGCACTCATTCTGTGATTAGCATGTTTTCGCGCGATGACGAAATCCGTTAGGGTTGGAAAATCGAAACCTGTGCAGCTTTTAGTTGAGAATTCAAATTTATTTGATGTCTTCTTTTCGTGCCCAAAGTTAAATATTTATTGCCTGCTACGAAGACACATTTGCCTACATACGTTTAAAAGGAGTTCAATGCATTATCACGTGAACCTTGTGTGCTGTAAACAGTTGAAAATACAACCAGTATCACATAAAGGTCTAGTAATCTAGAAGTCATTAGTTAATTATTTTTCTCATAGAATCTTCCATTGGTACCTAAGCCTCTCGTCATTGACGGGGAAATCATCCCCAACAAACTAACAAACAATGGCGAGACCAAAGGCATCCAGGGAGACCAAACAGGTCAGATTATGCAGTTTTATAGGAGTTAAGATGGGATTCTGTAAGAAACCAACACTACACACAACCGACCACTGTTCCGTCCTCGCCGTCGAGGCTCGACGAGAATAAGCTGTAATGTTCCCCTGCGACCCCCGCCGCAAACGCCGGCCAGCGCCGAGCCAGACGCGCAAATCCCGCCCCCAAATAATATTTAAATAAAATTACCAGTCCAGCCCAGCTCCCTTGCTCGCGATCCAGCAACGCCCTAAGCTTAGGTTCGTACCCGACAGAGGGGGGCCCTTAGCTGTGTTGCTTAGTACTAAAGTGCCTGGCTGGAGGCCTAGGTCTCGCCATTGACCGGTTAAGTACCAATAGTTCCCGGAACTCAGACTACGAGAGACAATACAAAAAAAAATCTGTACGAATTTTAACACTTTTAAACGCTCCATCGATTCCCTGAGTATTGTAATCGTTGATAGCTGACGGTAACTGTCCATCATCAGGTGTGCCATGATATTCACTAGCCTCCTTAGTTTTAAACAATATACATATATACAGAACTACTGTGTTGACAATTATTTCAAATAAAATGCATAACCACATTTCACACTAACGAAGTAAACAAGAACATCCATAAGATATGAAGTATGAAATATATAGAATACTTCGGAGTAATTATATTATGGTAATGATTGCATCATTAGCATCTGAATTGTTTGAAATTACCGCATCCAGTTGTCAGCGCGGCACCAGTGCTAATCCGTAGACACTAGACACGTAATTAAATTCAATGAGAGAATTAGATAAGCTCCTTATTCTGAAAGGTGAAATATTTCTTCAATCGGTCTATAGACAGATAGGCATTCCTGACACACATGAGGGTTTTTTTAACCTTATGAATGAGTATTATATATATATATATGTATGTATTTTTATCAAGACAGATATAACACGCATAAATATTTTTACGTCAAATAAGTTTGTTTCTAAGAAATTTATATCTCTAAAGATTTTAATTCAAGCTAAAGATGTGGTTCTGCCAGGGATCGTTAGGGATATTATTAGGATGAGTCTAATATTATTGTTTTTCTTACTCTGTAACTCTCTCTTGTCTTCTAAAAAGCGGGTTATTTTACAAGCCTTGTCCCATGCAACATGTTGCATCTTTATATCCATCCTTTCGAGAATTTAATAATATTTTTTTATGGAATATAAGTTTGTTATAATTATTATTTTCGTAAAGGCTACGTATAAACTTACAATGGTATATTTTACATTTGTTATAATAATAAATATAATGAAATTCTAATGGATGTCAAGCAATAACGTTTCCAGTAACCCGTCAAAGGACAAACCCGTCATGATTTTTAATAAACAACCTCGAATAATATGAGTCATTAAGTACTCGTAGTTTTGGTTATTAATATTGTTTGTTTCTCTTATTCGTATAGCCCTGTAGCCTGTATGTATCTTTCTAAATCTTCGCGGACATTGAAACATTGAAATTGTGCGTGCCTAGCAATGAAATGACGAAAGTTGTGCAACTTATACTTGCGCATACGCAGATCAGAATAGCGACAGGCGCCGCTATATAAGATCCCTACTTCCACACTAACAGTGTAAACATATTATTGATTGTTATACACAACACACCGAGGTATATATACACTTCAAGCCACTGATTATATTTCCTGATACCTACGGTTGAGTTAGATAAATGAGCAGCCATTAGTTGTTAAGATCTAGTGAGTAATTGATCCGATAATCTCCTAAACTGTTAGTCACGCTGCGCGTTCCGAGTTCCAATATATTATACCACATCCTTATTAATACTATTAATGCGAAAGTGAGTTTGTTCATAACGCTTTTACGTCTTAATTTCTTAACTGATTATCATTTTGCACACTTGCCGTGAGTGGTGCTAAAAAGGAGAAATACCTTTCGCATAACTGTTTTGTAAGTTTGTAAAACTGTTTGTTATATATAAACTCAATAAGTACCTAACGGATACACTATTCCGGAGTAAAATAAGTCATACATGTTTTTGTATACCTGTAAAAGGAGTACAACTAGTCGGATATACATTAATCGAGCGTGTAAGTGTAGGTAAGCTTCAAATAAAACAATGTCACATTAATTTTAATACACTTTTTTTATTAACGTAGCTGTGGTACTGAAGTATACCTAAATTTAAGATCAAAATTTTATGAAAATGGCACGAAATAAAAAAGAGCTGTCTGACAACTGATAAAAATTCATGCACATTATTTTGTCCGTACAGACAGACGCGGAGGATCGTATTTGTATATTTATTACTCGAATATATTACACTCGACGCGGGACTCGGATCAATATCTACTGCGCATTTAAATGAATCTTCGAGACATGACCTACCTGACTCATGGTCAATGGTTCGATGGGATAAGGCCATAGGCGCACAAAGTCTGCATCACAGTAAGCGACAACTGTGTCCTTTGAACAGTAAGACCGTTTTAGGAAGTTCGTCGTACAATAACGCACAATATTTCGGAGCAAAATGGTGGTAGGTACTGCGCGATGCCCGTGAAGAATGCGCCAGAGTTTGCAAATATCAGTGTTTCTACCCCATACAGCGCTTCTTGCCCCCTCGGAAGCTCAACTGTAATAATCTTCTTTACAGTTACATCTATCTATATATCTATACATATAAAAAAAATGTAATGGATCGCCGTCTGTACATGGAACATTGTTAGAATTTTTGTCTGTTTGTCTGTGCGTTTGTGTGCGCTAATCTCAGAAACGGCTTATCCGATTTAGATGTAGTTTTCACAAATGTTTCTTCACTTATTTTTAGTGTTTATTTCATGTCAATCGGCTAAGAAATGAAAAAGATATGCCAATTTAAAGAATCATCTATATGAGAATCATCAAGGGCGGGAACGACAAGAGTACTCGAAACCGACGAGCATGTATTTGAAGAGACTGATGAATGTGGACGAAGCGAAAGAGGTATGCAAGTCTAGAGAGAACTGGCGCTCTACACTCTCTGCCTACCCTGTTGGGAACTCGGCGGCGTGATGATATGATGAGGATGATCTATACATAAAATAAAAATGTAACAGATCGCTGTCTGTACATGGAAGTTATATGAGAAAAAATATGATTGGGACCTTTGTCAACGCAAACAGCACCCAAAACACTGATTGTTACAATTTTTGTCTGTTTGTCTGTGCGTCTATGCACGCTTATCTCAGAAACGGCTTCTCCGATTTAGATGTGGTTTTCAATAATATAATGTGGTAAGCTTTTCGTGACATGTCCAAAATTAATCAAAAAGTATATCCAAAAAGTCGCGGGCACAGCTAGTCGTTAATATTTTAAATCGTGTTACATTATATACACTACTACTACACTACAGTACTACTTGTAATATGGAACTAAATTGTACATCTACATTTTTTGACAGGTTACGTAGCATTAACTCGCTAGCGGCTGTCGGATTTCGCAATATAAGGATATTTCCACGCAATTCATTATACTTTAACGTTTTAAAGGCGCCTTACCAGCTAACGCAATCATTAAGTAATTTGTACTACTTTATGCATAATAAATGTTCATGATCTTGACATATTGTTACGACCATGATCACCATACATAACATTGTATCTAATATCAAAATATTTACAACTATTGCAATATCTACTTAATAAACCTACTCACAAATTAAGTTACTGATATTGACAATCATCACTAGCATGGAAGGCAATGAATAATAATCGTTAGAATATATTTTTATATGCATGTTTTTTATTTTTTTCACCCAAGCGGGCTTGGCTGGGCGGGACAGCTAGGTCCCGCCCAGCTTCGCTTGGGTGAAAAAAATAAATTCCCCGAAACACGATCGCAGCGCAGGTGGCGTCGGGTACAATTGTGAATCTAAACCATTCTCGAATCCACCTGAAGACACAGAAAATTTCATTAAAATCGGTCCAGCCGTTAAGGAGGAGTTCAGTGACAAACACACGCACAGAAGAAATATATAAAGATATAAATGAATCCGATCCGACCTCCGCCTGGGTGAATATCTGCGTGATAGACGCAGATATTCACCTAGGCGCCCCCGTCCCAAGGCTGATCGGTTACGATTAAAGGTTTAACTCTTGCAAAAAATTTTAAGCAATATTTCATTTGAATAAAATCTATACTAGCTAAGTCCCGTGGTTTCACTCGCGTTAATTTCATAGATATAACTTCAGTTCCGCTCCCTTTGATAGTAGCATGAGGATTTATATATACTTAGCTTCCTCCATAAGCAGGGCATCTAATACAGTTTGTTTTTCATAGAGATCTGTAGTTCTTGAAATGAGTGCTACAAACAAACAAACGCCTCTTTATAAAAAAAGTATATATATGTATATATGTAATACATACATACATATCATCACGCCGAGTCCCTAACGGGGTAGGCAGAGAGTATAGAGCGCCAGTTCTCTCTAGACTTACATACCTCTTTCGCTTCGTCCACATTCATCAGTCTCTTCATACATGCTCGTCGGTTTCGAGTACTCTTAACGTTCCCGTCCTTGAGAGTCCGATCTATTGTATATGTATATAGATCCGATGTATATATGTAATGAAATGACATTTCATTAATATAGATAGAATATTAGTGGACATTAAATGTCGTTTCTTTTTTTATAAGATTTATTTCTGAGGATAAACACACACCGCTAATAAACAAATTGTTTGTCTGAAAACAAAGAAACGACATTTAATGTCCACTAATATTCCATCCTCAATAATATTACGATGACGATAACATATTCTATATGTAAATAAAGTGGTTTCAGGTAAATACTACACTCAGATATGCAAATAAGCCTATGCATAAAAGCCGTCGTGGTCGAGTGGTTCGAGTAGTTGCCTGCGACACAAAGATCACAAGTTCGAATCCCGACTGTGCCAATGAGTTTTTCTGAACTTAAGTACAGTGATTAGTCACATCACGAGCTTTACGGTGAAGGAAAAAATCGAGAGGTAACCTACATAAGTCTGAGAAGCAATTCAAAGGCGTATGTTTAGTTGTGCTTGAGTCACGGCGATGGACTCGCCATCTATCACGTAATCATCGCAGTAATGTTTGATGTCGGCAGGGATCAAACCCGCTATCAATATGCCGTACTGACGGCTTGTAGAGCACTACAATCTTCTTATCCAATATTCATTCCAAACGTTTTAGGCGCCTAGTTAAAAAAAAATAATTGAATATACTCTCACATTCTTTGTGAGCGAATAGAACTTATGAATAGTTCCGGTTCATAAATTACGTAGACATAATGTCATCTGATCGGAACAAACAAGATTATGTCGTCTTGAATGATTTATGAACGCGTTGCTCGACTCAATGTCCACTAGAATCTTATTGTAACTATCGGTAGTGTCTAGCACATAGGAATATAGATATTTCCGCGATAAATACGAATCAAGCTCATGACATTGAATTATTAAGATGAGATCATGTCGAAATACATGCCGTTGGTAGAAAAAGCACAATGGACAAGGCAAAGAATATGTAGGTACGTTTAAAAAAAATCGCGTGGTACGTTAAAGACTAATTCAACAAGCGCTTATCGCTCATAATCACAGTCCGGTATGTTGCCGTGGAATTATTTAATAATAGTTACTATTGTAGTGGAAACAGTCGAGAATAGAAGAGGAAAGATGATAGGCCATCTTATACGACATGATAGCTTCTTTAGAAACATTTTAGAAGGAAAGGTAGAGGGGAAGAGAGGAAGAGGAAGACCAAGATTAACATACATGGGTCAGATCATAGAAAAAATGTCTCTCATGACGTATAAGGAGGTCAAGGAGGTTGCGCTGCACAGAAGCGAATGGAGGGGACTGCATCAGAGACACCGACAAGAGCCCAGCTCTTAAATTTGTGATGACTATTGTAGATTGAATAAGCGTGCGATGTAAAATTTATAAAAAATCCGGTCATAAATTAGTATGACCACTTTATTGAGGCGACGAATAAATCGCATTTAAATGTGTTTATGATGTCATTGATATTTTGTCTACCACAGAGGTGGTAGGACAATATTCGGCGCGCCTAGTAGTAAACCGTCACCGAAAAAAAAAGAACAGCGTTTTACCTTTACCCACAGTACTTTGTACAAACATGATTATATCAAATATTTACAAAAATCATCATCTATCTATATTATTTTGTTCCAATCAGGCGACAACATACATTCACAATGAATTATTTATTGGAAAACTCGACTGAATTTCTATTTTATTTGGAAAATAATTTAGGGCCAGGAGGCCTCCACTCCTTTGTTGCCTCCAGACCTTAAATCCGGCATTACGTATATAAATATATGTATATGCCTCAGTTATATATCTACTTATAAATTGGCAAAGATACTCTATAGAGAATGGAATAGTAAAATAGCCTATGTACGAGACAACCAAACGAATCCTTTAGGTAGGTACTTTAGTATGCTATTGGCTATTGGCTACCTACTACTTCTTACAAAATCTACCAAGGTTTTTATTAGATTAACACATTCATGTTGAATAATTACGTTTATATTCGTGTTCTGTACACGTATGTCTAACGTCGACTAAGAAAATCCCCTCAAAAGAATCAATTCACACTTTTGAACGAACACTACATATATTCTCTGCCTACCCCGTTAGAGACTCGGCGTGATGATATGTATGTACTACATATAGTGTATCCTTATCTTGAGCAGATAAGGATTCGTTTCATACAGCTAAACCACGTGGTTTCAGCTGTATGAAACGCACGTACGAAAGTGCATAAAAAATATGCATTAAAAAAACCCCTGTGAGATTGGGGTTGGGAGGAAGTCGAGAAAAATCTCAAGACATTTCATAAACGGGGGGTCGAAAAATCTTCATAACTACGTCATGTAATTAATAAACGCTCAATAATATGTATCCGAATTTCATACAATTCTGTTCAGCCGCTCTGGCGTGATTGAGTAACAAACATGAGGATGTAACAAATTTTTACATCTATTGTAGAAGTAGGGTCAATGTGACATCACCAGAAATATACTTATAAATATACGTATTTTTTATAACTTATACCTCCATATTAGCGTAAATGACCACGTTGTCGTGCTAATTGTAAATAAATAAATAAATACTCGACGGAGCGCTGTGGTATCCAGATTAACCCCTTGCTATACTTGTGGCATAGGGCGTTTAACTACTCCTTCGTGTCCTTTTTAACATAAAGTTACGTAGACCATGGACCTATATAGCGGATAGTACCCAGCCGTCTTTGTAGCCAGCTTAGGTACTTTCGAGTGGGTGATGGAAGGTGTATATGTACCTTACCTTCTACGATTATATAGCAGATACAATCTAATACTGTCAATTGTATGACGAACATTTCAACTATATTTATATATAGATATATTAAAATAGATGTGAGTAGTGAGTGAGCGTAGTGAAATACTAATTATCATTCTTATGGTATTTCTCTTACAGTTGGAAATGTCGCTGGTGATGATTCAAGCAACTGTCACTCACAATCGCTTGCTTAAATTTTTTTCCGAATATCCCTCCCAAGATAATCAACAAGAAATCACTCGAAGAGTTCATTGAATCGGTTCAGAAACGGACATTTGGTTTCACCATATTATAATATGAATGGCTCGACACGCAAGGAGACTACCGAACACAAACAAATAACCGACATTAAGCACACATACGACAATATTTTGCGCAGTTACACTAAAGCAAATAAATTTAGTGTAACTACTAGCCTTGCTTATGATAATTTTTTAACACGTTTTAGGCAGTTATGCTCAGAGTAGAGTTCTCATTGCCTGCCATAATTTATGAACAGGTTGGCGGTATGCGAGATAATCTGGTGGGCATGTGAACTGCGCAGATATCAATTAATATAAAATTGATCCTTTATATTTATCAAACGCATTAATATATACTGCCTTCTGCTTGACACTTCTAGTTATTTTATTTAGTACTTTATAACAGTTACAGTATACGCTGTAATTATTGAAACTGAATGTGTTGTTTTCAGTAGATAATGTATCCAAAAACTATGTTTATGTGTACGACGACCTGCCACAACGGCACGCCGTATTGCGTGCCGTTAGTGCGTTCTAAGTCTTTGCTAACAATGAACGCCCAATTTTCCCTCCTTGTCCCAGATAGTTAATGAATTTTATTAACCAGATATATTAATTAATTTTATTGCCATGTAGATAACATGAACGTTTCTTTAAATAAACTGTACTGGGTAGAAACATTGTTCCAGTAAACCAATTAAATTATCCTACTTAACTAAAAACACTGATAGTTGACTAGAAAATTAGTTGCTGATAAGTCGCAGCATTTGTTAAAATAAATACATTTACACGGCTTGTGTGGGTACTCCGTGGGTGAGGTTAGGTTAGATAAAGTGACAGATGGCAAGTCTGTCGCCGTTACTGGAGCACGTGCGCCATTGAATTCCATCTACACCGTATGCAGGTTACATCTCAATTTTTCCGTCACCGTGAGCCGTAGGTAAAGCTCGTGGTGTGACTAAAAACTTATTGGAACAGTCGAGATTCAAACTTGCAATCTTTGTGTCGCAGGCATTGAACCACGCGGCCACCACGGCTTTGTGTTAATTTATTCCATTCATTGTATTTACCAATTTGGTAACGGTACATACCTTCACGCCATTTTGAATTAAATTGTCGGATTCTATTTATAGATACATAGGTACATATATATCATCACGCCAAGTCCCTAACGGGGTAGGCAGAGAGTATAAAGCGCCAGTTCTCTCTAGACTTACATACCTCTTTCGCTTCGTCCACATTCATCAGTCTCTTCATACATGCTCGTCGGTTTCGAGTACTCTTAACGTTCCCGTCCTTGAGAGTCCGATCTATTTCATCCAAGTAGTTGGAACGTGGCCTTCCTCTGCCTCTTCTTGCACGCACTTTTGCTTTGTATATCTGTTTCGTCAATCTTTCTTCACTCATCCTTTTTATGTGTCTAAACCAACGTAACATGCCTTTCTTCATCTTTACAATCACGCCCTCATTCACGCCAGTTGATTTGCGAATCTCTTCATTGCGGATACGATCTAATATCGTTACGCCGCACATTTTTCGAAGAGATCGCATCTCGACTGCATTCAAGCTATTTTCATACTTCCTCTGCCATACCCAGGATTCGCTGCCATACAATAAGGTACCAATATCGCGTTGTGGACAGCAACTCGAGCATATTATTTATAGATTCAATGTCTATTTTCGTTTACCTTAGACTTGAACCATGAAATGTACCTAATTTGATTTAGGTAAAAAGGAGACTTGCTAGCATTGATAGAAATAAAGAGAATGATATGCAAAAATAGTAGCTAGGGCGAGATTTTCGTTTATAAGAATAGTAGTAACTGACAACGGCCTAATGGCAAAGAGCCTTGCCTTACACCTTAAGAATCTCTCAGTATATTAAATATTTTTTTTAATTATTAAAAGAATTTTGATTCAAATTTAGAAATAACCGAAATAATAAACAATTAAAGGAAATAATAGCTATTAACAGTATAGACAACACAATAAGACCCATATATATGAATGAACTTACAAACTAATACATATACACATTACCATCACTGCACAGGTTCACTTTATGAGGGTTTAAATTAAAGCCTTGAAGAGAGTCATTAAAATTATGATGTTACCTTTACCGTTACTAGTTTTCTTTTTCACTATTTTCCCTTATTATGGCTTTGTCCCGGAAAATTTTACTACTTACGTAGTACATAGTAGGTATAGATCATATATGTATATGCTCTATAGTCCAAATCCCTTTTAGATGGAACCCAACTGGCAGCCCAGTGGTAAGCGGTTACCCCAGACTATGGACGCATGCGATACTTTTATATATTAATTATCTATAGTTGTCTTCTATGCGTTCCGAAACCATTAATCAGATCATGATAAGACTTTGGTAAAGTGTTCTGGGGCTCCCACGGTTGTAGCCTAAAAGATAAAAACAGAAACCGATCGCAATTAGAGTTGCGTGATTGCGACGCATGCCGGGTGCAACTAGTTATAATATAATTGACAAAGAAACAGCGAAACTGGTGAAAACCATTAGTTCCGTTATAATAGGTTTACTTGAAGAGCCTTTGGAGATACTTTTCAAGTACGTCTTAACTGGAAAAAAACAAAGAACCCAATACAAAAACATGAAGAGTCAACTCCCATTAGTCTCAGTCATTATCAGCAAACGAGCTAAGAATGTGAACATATTATATTGTAATATTTGCAATGCCATAAATGGGTTTGCGGTTATGAATGAAATGCTCGGCCCGTACCATGACGCGCTACTACCGTATTTTTTTATGAAAATAATAATAGTGCGAAAGGGACATATTTATATACATCACATACATCTGTCCCGCAACATTGCAAGTCGTGGTAAGGTCCCTGAACTTTTACACTTGTAGGTGTGCGATAAAACTTAATGATTAAAGTAAACTACTGTTATATACAACCTTTGTAGTTGATCGGTCAACGAACAATTCACAATAGGTAATCAATAGAATATCATATATATTTAGTATAGCATAGCAAAAAATATCGATTTTTAATTATCGTTTTTCTTTAAAATAATAATCGATTTTCTTTATAATAATAATCGATTTATAATTAATCGATAATATGTATAAGTAACACGCGCAAATCGTTTTTTTTAAACATCGATGCGATGGGTACCTATAACTATTCGAAGTTCATTAAATGAAGAAGTCGATAAAAAGTCGGCGCCATCTGTAGGTATGTATGTAAATCAGTTTCATATCTTTTAATTTTTTTTTCTTTGTAGTGTAAATAATAAAACAGGGTATGAAGCGAATACATTCCACTGTATTTCGGGATAGCAAGTTAAGGAGACATAAATTGTTATATTTCATTATAGTTATACAGTAGAACTCCAATTATCCGAATTAATGGGGACCGGGACCCATTCGGATAATCAAATATTCGGATAATCGGATTTTTTTTTTTAAAATTGCCATTGGAGAGAATAAAAGCTACGTTTTGATATTGCACAACTTTTTTATTGAATTAAATGAAAGAAACATGAAATTTTCACATGTTTTAAATATAAATAAAATGTACTTATGTACAAGTTTAGACAACTTCTTACCCGTTACACCTTTATCGAGTTGCTCTATAATTTTCAGTTGGTCCGCTAACGATAGCACAACACGTTTTCTTTTCGAAGCCATGGTATAAAAACAATACAGTATTGTACACGCACAAACAAAAGTAAGCAATAGCACACTGGCTAATCAAAACAAACAATGACAGGTGCGCCGTGACTGCAATGCGCCGGAACTTGTCTTAACTTGCCGTTGTGCCTACACACGCGAGGGAAGTCAATGTAGGCAAAACGGCAAGTTAAGACAAGTCTTGTGAATCGGATAGTCGAAGTTCGGATAATTGGAGTTCTACTGTATAGTCTTTATGACAGCAAAATACCAACTGAAATCTGCAAAATTCGTTTAATCTTATTAAAAATATCTGTCATGGGCGTTTTTATGACCTTAACATTTTAAATTAAAGCTAGTGCGACATGGTATAATCATCAACATAAATAACTTTTAACAAATGAAGATAGCTTGCTTTTAGGAATAAGTATTGTATTAATATAAAACTTATGTTATCTGTTAATATTTATTATTTCAACGATTATATTATATATTTGAAATCATTTTTATGTGATCTTTCAATTTAGTGAGCAATGGCTCGCTCACACCGGAAATTCCGCTAATCTATTTACAAAAAAAAACTGTATTCCGAGGGTAAAATCAAGACACGATCGATATCAATGACTTAGAATAAATATTATATACAATTAACTAACTTACTGACGATAAAAAATCGGCTGGTCAATTAGATTTTTTTTAATTTTTCGATAAACATTGTAAGACGATTAATATTTGTAATAAGTAAGTTTATTTTGTCTCCATTAATGTGATTTTTACGAAACTTAATCGCGAACAAAGATTTTGTTTACATACTTCAATGTTTTGACGGTGTGACAACAGTCGTGTTCAGTGGCGGACTAGCCACATATACAATACTAGCTGTGCCCGCGACTTCGTCCGCGCGGAAAAGTGATATTAAGCAGCATTTTTTTTTACCCCCTTAAGGATAAAATTTTTACAAACTCTGAATGTAATATTAATTTATATGTAATCAAGAGTCTAAAAAATAAGTTTCAAGCTTCTAGCTTCAAAAATTACGAAACTTCCATACAAACTTAAATCCCCTATTTCAACCCCTTAAAACCCTTTTTCGCATTAAAAAGTAGCCTATCCTTCCTCAAGCTCTAGGCTATATCTGTACCAAATTTCATTAAAATCGGTTCAGTAGTTAAGGCGTGAAAAGGTAACAGACAGGAAGACAGAGTTACTTTCGCATTTATAATATTAGTATAATAGTATAAAATAGTAGGGATTCTACGGGTCCCGCGCATTTAAGGGGCCCCGCGCACCAACGCGTGCTGACCATTAAGAAGTATCTCTTTTTATCAAAGTATGTATGTATGTTTTTAATATTATATACTTGATAATTTAAAGTAATCAATGGGTCCCTTGATTGAATTTGCTACAGGCCCCGTTTAGTTTTTCTCGGACTGGTCGTGGCGACCTACAAAAAGTTCCTGCGAAAGCTTAAAAGGCTATTTAGGTGATTTAACTTTTTTTACTTAAAAACATTTACAACTAGATTGAAATATAACAGTATGGTAATTTTGTTCCATTTCTCTATCTCATAATATATATAATATAGGTAAGCTGTAAAATTAGGAGCTAAGCATGTACCGTTTAACTATTGTTTTATGCCCTAGCACCTAGTTGTATTATTACTGTTACCAGTCTCGCATTAAAATATTATTTTATTCGATTTTATTCCAATTAGTTTCGAATGAATAAAAAATTAGAGCACGATGATAGCGTCATTGAGTTCGTCAGGGTACTATTGTTAAAACTAAAATATCCAGGAATTCCGACAAACTAGAACAAAAAGCTTTCATCAAAATCAGTCTAGGTATTTTTGAGTTTTTGTGCGATTAAGAACTTAAGGAGTTTTGCTATTTTGAACAAACTACATTTTTTTTCGACATTGTAAAAAACAACAAAGTGTATATACCTAAATTACATGAAAGTGGGTGTGTGGGTATTACCTATACACCTCTGCCTACCCCTTCGGGGACCCTTGTGGGAAGGCGTGAGGATATATTATTATTACATGACACGTTATTGTGTCAATGTGGTAGTGGGTACTTTTAGGTTCATCTAATGCACACCCACTACTAAAGGGTGAACTCACTTTACACTTATGTATATTGATAAAGAAAATACCTTTTTATACAAGAAGAAGATCTTGATTTTGGCAAGACTTCAGTAAATCTAAGCGTAAAATATCACATAAAAATATCGCTATTCTTAAATATGAGTATTTCTTGTATGTATGATGGGACTGGTGACTGTGGATGACTCTAAATCAATAGAGAACTGACGGTTTTATCTCTCTGCCCACCTCGTAAGGAACTCCGAATGATGTGTTCATGGAAATAAATAGTTAAAATACTTTCGTCGTAATGTAACTTTATTTGTATACGTAAGTGCGCTTGAGCGTGTTGAGAAGTGATTAAATAAAACGTTTTAAGGAATTCCGTAAAATGCGCACACCCACTCTTGGTATGTGTTCGAATTGGCAATGAATGTTAAACTTGTTTGTGTTATGCATAAATTATAGGGAACCTTTTCCAGATGATATATCTATAGGTATATATAGAGGCATCAGTAGGTACGATTCAAACGCAGTATATTATTATTTATGTGTATATTCTTGATAATAGGATTATAACATGCTACATTATTTCACCCAAATGTAGGTATAGTTATCGACTGAAATATTTTTAAGTTTTAACGAGACAGATGGTGTGTCCATCGCCGTTTCTCAATGACGACTATGGGTAGGTATAAACATATTTCGAAAACGAATATGCAATAAGTGTATGGTCATTTTGTGTTTTATCTCACCTTCTTTGCACACTTTTATCTATCCGCATTAACAACATATTGATCATATAATAATAATAATATAATATTATAATAAAATAATAATATATATATTTATGCAATCTACAGTTTCCTTACCGCCTTCGTCATATCATAAAAGTTAAGTATATCATAAAAGCTTGTATTTAGTACATATAACTGTAGAAATAATTGATTTAAAGATAACGTATGTATAATTTTATTGAATTGCATACGTTCGTGGTTAAATCATTAAACATACCTACTTATTACTTACAACAAACATGAAGAAAAACTATTTGTATATAAACAATATATAAAAATTGTACTTGTAGGTAAAGTAGTAGTTGTAGGTAAGGTAAAAAAAAGTTAGAAAATATTTTTAGACAACCTATTGGCGTGTTTACCATCCAGGAACTTATGGCTTCCGTTTTTGGTGGTCTTACACAGTGCCGTCAAAAACAACCGACATCAATGTATCTTTAGCATATTTTTGCGTTAAGATATTGGTGCGATAGACCTAGACATTAGACTAGACTTCGATTTCGAAGTCTCGGCAAATGGCAAACTTTCTAAGGATTGAACTAATGGAACAAGTTATATAGGTATCAATACCCAATAATAGCAGCTATCTCCGAGCCTGGGATGCCTTAGTTTTTTTTACTTTGGAAATTGTCTAAAGCTTTTTATGCGCAGGAAGGCACCATCGGTATGTTCCTATGGGGACATTTGCGACCTTAACATTTTAATTGTAATTCAAGTAAATAATAAGAAGAACTGATTTAACGGATGTCCTGTTGTCCCCATAAGGGTCCCCGGAGGGGTAGGCAGAGGTGTATAGTTAGTCCTGTTTGCGTAAACCTAAAATAAATAAACAAATACATATAATTTACGCTAATTTTAGTATTATATCTTTATTTGAGAGTCGTTAAACCTAATCTTTCTTGTCGAAGTTCTGTTTTGTTTACCTACGTTCAAAATTACCTATTAACAAACAGATATACGACTATGTCTATTCGAATTCTGCGCCCATTGGTAACGCCATGTATGTGAACTACGCGTTTACTTCGTCCGCAGTGCGCATGCCCTCCACTCACAAAGATACACTTAAATATCTCATTCACTGGAAGTAAACAAGAACACGTGTTGGATAAATGGTTATTTACCTATGATTAGTAATTTTAATAATAATATAAGTCAATAGGTGGAGAATACATTCGTTTCGTTTACTGTTATGTTAACTGCAAATACGAGTTATTATATCTAAATTTAAATTTGTTGATTTATAAATCAGAGCCGTCTAGGCCAAGTTATTCAAGTGTTTAGGCCAAGATCGTGTAAAAGAACGATCATAAGACTCGGTAATCTGTATCAATAGTTTTTCTGAACTTAAGTACAGTGATTACTCACACAACGATCTTTACGGTAAAAGACATCGTACCTGCGTACCTTTATGAAGAAATTCATAAACATATGTATAGTCATGCTTGAGAAACTGCGACGGATCTAAATATATCTCCATTGAAAAGAGGGTGTTGTTATCAATGAGATTTTTCTTTTTTACATCAATGGTTGTTATACCTTACTTGTCGGAGACTTACATTCCTTCCTTTAAGAAAACACAAATCGGTCGGTCAACTGCAGTGCCAAGGGTTCAACACCAGTTGAGATCAAATAAAATATGGTAGAGTATGGATTTCGGCCTACAGGTATTTGTATTCTGGTCTGGGTTTGTTTGTAATTTCAATGTGTGGTCAAAGATATCAGGGGAAAACCCTGGCGTGGCGCCTCGAGAATATATATTTGACAAAGCACGTGAAATTCTGACTATTATTAAATCTGACTACAAGCTAACTGTACATTTTATCAAAAGCCGTGTTTACTTTACTTGTATTTTCACACTGCTATAGGAAAGAAAAGGCTGGTTATAAGTAGTGACATTTAATCATAAAAAAATATTGTTTTCAAAATACGACTGGCATAGACAGACATACTTAAATAAACCTACGTTACCCATACTTTGGTACTATTGCTGTAACGAAAAATATTGTTATTGTATATGCCTAATGATTTGAAAAGAGTAACCATGGAGTTTCTTGCCGGTTCTTCTCCATGGAAGCGACCAAACCGAACCGTGCTTCTTTTTCGACGTTTTATAAGTGCCCACTTGGGCCTATGTGAAATAAAAATATTTTGATTTTTTTGAATTTTGATATTATAAAGATTATATAGTAGTTTTATTTTCAATATATTCTTTTAATTCTATTTCAATATATTTCTCTTTTTAACTTGTTTATATATATGTGTATACATGTATATATTATTGTATGTATGTTATATAAGTATATGTTTTGTATTTATTTATGTAGAATGCCTAATATTTATATATTATAATAATTGTTTCTATTTCATCCTCTCAACTGTCACACCTACCTTTTCTTTGTCTGTTTCTTATCTCTCTCTACACAGGTTGCCTGGTAGAAATCGCTTTTGCGATATAAAGGCCGCCTATTGTGCCTACTATATGTTTTTCTTTGTCATTTCTGTTTGTTTTTGTAAATGTGTGTGTTTGTACAGTAAAGGATATATTATTATTATTATTATTATATTCGATCGTAAATCGTCGATCGCAACTTGTAAAAAGGGCAAAGTGGCTCTATACATACAATACATATATAGAATGTACGCTCGTCAATATATAATATTCGCTAACCTATACGCACCACAAAGATTACAAGTTCGAATCCCGACTGTACCAATGAGTTTTTCAGAACATAAGTACAGTGATTAGTCACACTAGGAGCTTTGCGGTGAATGAAAACCTGCATACGTTTGAGAAGAAATTCAAAGGAATATGTATAGTCGTAATTGAGTAAATTGGCGATGGAGGAGCCATCTATCACATTGGCACCTAAAATATATCTCTGGCGGAAAGTGGGTGTGTGGGTACTACCCATATACCACTGACTACCCCATTCATACTATATGAAACCCACACAGTGAAGACGTTAGTTCAGATAATAAAATAGGCATATGGAAATGACTGGTCAAAAGTATGATAATAAAACTTAATATTAAAATTAATGATAGTAAAACTCATAATAGTGTTATGAATCTCAAGAAAATTTACACAAAATAAAAAGAACGCTACGGAATTATTACCACGCGAGTCAAACTGTACTTGACCGAATTCTCACAAGCCTTTCTTGAAACCACTAGATTTGAATGTGAACAATTATAATTTCCTTTGAATAAATAATTATCATTGTAGCAGTGAATTATCTTTTCAAGTTCACTAAGAGAGCCGCGATGGCCGAGTAGTTTTAGCAGTTAGCTACAAACTTGAGATTGCAGGTTTAAAGCTCGTCGGTCTGCAACAATGAGTTTTTCTGAACTTATAATCATCAAGAGCTTTACGGTGAGGAAAACCTGAATTTGTACGTTTTAAAAGAAATTCTAAGTCGTATGTACAGTCATTCCCACACGGCGATAGACTCGATACTTTCCTCGTAGTTACCTAAATATACCTTCGGCGCAAAGAGGGTGTTTCCAGACCTCTGCCTATCCTCTGGGATCCCTGTAGGAAAGGTTATTTTTCAATGATCTTATTAGCACGAATGTTAAATAAGTCAGGGTCATTTTTTATATATCACATGGGTGGCAAACATGCATGCGATCCGCCAGATGGTAAGCGGCTACTGCCGCCTGTGGACGTTTGCAACACCAGGGTCTATTGGCACCTCCAGAAATAGCTAGTTACTCGTAGGAAATACATTTTCTGAAACGGGCTTGGATGCCAAACATTTGGCACTTTACGTCTGATAAATAATAATAATATCCTCACGCCTTCCCACAAGGGTCCCCGAAGGGGTAGGCAGAGGTGTATAGGTAATACCCACACACCCACTTTCCGCCAGAGGTATATTAGTTGCCAACGTGACAGATGGCGAGTCCATCGCCGTTACTCAAGCACGACTATACATACGCCTTTGAATTTCTTCTCAGACGTATGCAGGTTTCCTCTCGATGTTTTCCTTCACCGTAAAAGCTCGTGGTGTGACTAATCACTGTACTTAAGTTTTAGAAAAACTCATTGGTACAGTCGGGATTCGAACTGGCGATCTTTGTGTCCCAGGCAACTGCTCGAACCACTCGGCCACCACAGCGTTTTTTTTTAATAAAATAAATAATTAAGGAAATAAATATTTGCTTCTACATGGAACTAATTTATCATTTCACTAAATTGCGTAGGTGAAGGCTAAAGAAACCTGCGTCATGAAGTAGGAAATATGTCCTGCCTACATACATCAATTAATAGCATCAACAAGTTCTGCCAAGTTATAACTATCGAACATAATTATGAAAAGTGTTGCGAATGTGGATGAATCGAAAACTCTTGGTAAGTTTTAGAGGTGTGATTGGAGAGAGCTCACGTGTTTAGAGACCCGTGGTGCCGGGTGGTCAAGTAGTTGCAACACAAAGATTGCAAGTTCGAATCCCGACTGTACAAGTAAGTGTTTTTGAACTTAGGTACAGTGATTAGTCACAGCAAGAGCTTTACGGTGAAGGAAAACGTCGAAAGGAAACCTGCATACGTTTGAGTAGAAATTCAAGGGCGTAGGTAGGTGTGGTCGTGCAACGGCAATGGGCTCGTCATCTGTCACATTGGCATATAAAATATATCCCTGGTGGAAGGTGGGTGTGTGGCCTACCCCAACAACAGAAATGTATAGGGTACCTATACTACCTATACATCTATGCTTACCCTTCGGGGACCCTTGTGGCAAGGCGTAAGGATATTATTATTATATAATATGATGAGAATAGAGCGCCAGTTCAGTCTAGACTTGCATACCTCTGCCTACCTCGTTCGGGACTCGGCGTGATGATATGTATATTCCAAGTCTTTCACTGCGCAAGCTGTCCATCTTAGGAACTAGCTGCCCCAGAACATCAGGCTTGAGACATAAATCTCCTTCAAAAGCTTTTATTTGAACACTATTCCTCTATGTAACTTGTTCATCTTCACGCCTTCCCACAAGGGTCCCCGAAGGGGTAGGCAGAGGTGTATAGGTAGTACCCAAACACCCACTTTCTTGTAATATATTAATGTACTTTGTAGGTATATTAATGTATATGTTATTGTATGTGTATTAAGTAGGATTTAGGTGTTTCCTTCCGCGAACACTCAGGCTGTGGAATGAGCTCCCCGTTGAGGTTTCCCTGGAGAGTACAGTATAGTTCTTAAGAAGGGTGTAAAAAGATTCCTGCGCGAGCAAAACCCTTAGTGTTGAATGCGTCCATAGGCGGCGGTATCCGCTTACCGTCAGGCGGACCGCATGCTTGCTTGCAATCCGTGTGGTATAAAAAAATAAGAAAGTAGGTATATGTTTCGTATTTTCTGTTATGTAATTGTGCCTACTGCATCTGTTTCTTTGTTTTTTGTCATTACTATTTGTTTTGTCGATGTGTGTGTTTGTACAATAAGGAATATTGTTATATAATTTTCATTATTAATACTAACGTTTCTCCGAGGTCAAACTTTAAAAGCTGCTTTTATACAAATTACAATTTCATACGAATATGTGAAGGTTTGTGAGGATGTTTGTTATTCAATCGCGCCAGGGCTGAACTAATGCAGGAATGAAGTTTGCACGGAGATACATTATTATTTGCACTAACGCATAGACTATGTTTTATCCAGAAACAAAATTTACCAATGAATTCATATCATACGCAGACTAAGCCGCATGGAGCCTTGGGAGACAAGTTGCAATATATATTTTAACATAGGATTTCGTCATGATGTATAAACTGGCGTAGTTAACTGAAAACAGGTTACGACCCAAAGCTATATGCACCAAAAGCTAGATTCGTGCTTTGACCGAACGTGCGACAATAACGATTAAGAGCACTTTACCACATTCCTCGACTTTTGCTTTGTTCTGCAAGGACTATGTTTACTTCCTTCCTACCGTCATTTAGTCGAATAGCCTACTATATATATATATATATATATATATATATATATATATAAATATATATTTGTATATGCACTTACAAAACTCAAAGCCTAACTGGGGTATGCAACGAAACAGTAGTTTATAATTCCTGTCATGTTCTATGTATGAAAGTTTGTATATCAGCATCTTCATTTAAATTTTGTCAAATAATACCTAATTGTTATGCGCGATTAACGACGACATACGTCCATTCACCGGAACGGATGGTATTGAGATGTCATTCTTCACTTATGGACGTGATTCGTAACTGAAGTCTACGTAATTCACACGTACTTGTCGCTTGCTTGCTCCTGGCAATGAGCGGCAGGCTGCCCGGCTTTTGCAGCAGCTCCTGCAGCTCCGGCTGCTGGGCGAACTCCTCAGTCCTCGACTTCATTATAGATATACAACTTATCACTCAAACAGTTGTCTTAACGCATGGTTTATTTAAGGCACAAAATTAAAACAGCAGCGGTTGACACAGCACTGTGCAATAGTGTATTGGCGCTTAGTGAGCGGTGGTGGCGGGTGCTGCGTCCGGCGGGCGCGCATGACTCGGGACTGCGCCGGGAGGAGGGCGAAGTGCCTTTATACAGGTTTTGTGGGCGGTGGTGGTGCGGTGGTTCGGCGTCCGCGCCGACGCGAGGGTACTAACGAACAGAGAGCCGCGCCGCGACTGAGCGCGTCCGCGCCCGGTCAAGGGTACGCGGCTCGCTGGACCACTGGCCGAGGCTGATCTCCATTGCCCGCCGCTGGTGGCCACCTTCGCATTCTTTCAGCAAGCACTACAGACGCTTTTATTAATGATGTTCTTCGCCCTCGCCCTGGTTTCAAACTTAGTACCTGCCTATGATTTTAGATTTTACTTTAATAATTTAAAAAATATTGTGGGTAAGTAACAACCTATTACAATTTTGTTACGTCGATATTCAATCATCTACTATGTACTTACCTTTACTACCTGGGTCTACGTCATAGTAATAGAGAGGAGCAATTTTAGTGGTAAACTTATTAATACCTAGCTGAGCCCCGCGGTTTTACCTGCGTACAATTTTATTGAATTTGTAGTTTTTTCAAAAACAAACATAAAAATTTTTTTTCCGATAAGTAGCCTGAGTTACTCGGTTAAGCTTTCTAATTGTGAGAATCGTTAAATCGATCGAGTAGTTTTTGAGTTAAATCGTAACACAATTATTTTTTAATAACTAACATCGTTTACTTTTTAATAACAAAAATCGTAACAAAATTAATACTATAGGTAATATAGTCTCCCCAGATAGATATACGGGATATCTATCTGCCAAGTTAGAAACTATACATATCTTTGTATATAAGTAAATATGTACCTATCTCGAATCGCGAAAAACGGTACGGAGGTGGTACCGTTGCGGTGGTACCGCAAACTTGTTTTGTACTACAAAAAGATTACGGAACCCTGAATTATTAGTGGTCGTATATATGCCAAATTTTCAGAACTATTAGAAGGCCGGCATTGACTGATTCCTGCTATCGAACACTAATTGGCCCACCAAAGGCGGTGAATGACCTGCAGAAATGCAAGAAGCAACCAGTGCAATATTTTTACGAGGGCGTGGTCCTTACATTAAAATCTCACCGGTTACACCGTTAGGTATGTACATATAATTTGACGCAAGTACCTACTTTAGTATTTGTATATCCGCGATACGTCGGCATATTTGTATTGAGGAATATATTTCTACATTTAATATCATTTACAAATTTGTTCAGAATAACTCATCGTAACGGTCACGATTTGAACTTGATATATTTGCGTTGTTTAATAACACCATTAGCTTTTACCTTGTAGGAAAACATCGAGAAGAAACCTTAAAACTACAAACATACTTATATAAGAGAACAACTTTAAAACTTGTATTACACGTGCTTGAGAAAACAGCAATAATCTTGCCATCTGTCACGTTGGTACCTAAATATGTATATTCCCGCGTGTACACACCTTGCTTACCCCATCCGGAAACTTTTTGGAAGGAGTGAAGAAGATACTTACCTATATAGAAATTTGTTCCATTTCCAAATACATAAGTGTCATTAGAATAATATACGTACCTAAGTACCTACATGCGTATCATCAATGCGAGTCCCTCACGGAGTAAGCAGCAAGACTAGAGCGCCATTTCACTTAGACTTAAATACCTCTTTCGCTTCGTCCATATTCATCAGTCTCTTCATACATGCTCGCCGGTATAATTGTAAAGGTTTAGTTGCTTAAACTTTCCTTCACGAAAACTACCTTCATCATTTCTGATACATTTCCATCTGTCCATGCCAATCCATCCAACTAATATTATAAAGACAAAAGATTAGATTTTTTGTTTCTTTATTACGATTTAACTTAAAAACTAAAGCCGTGGTGGCAGAGTGGTTCGAGCAGTTGCCTGCGACGCAAAGGTCGCAAGTTCGAATCCCGACTGTACCAATGAGTTTTTTCTGAACTTAAGTACAGTGATTAGTTACACCACGAGCTTTACGGTGAAGGAAAACATCGAGAGGAAACCTGCATACGTCTGAGAAGAAATTCAAAGGCGTATGTATAGTCGTGCTTGAGTAACGGCGATGGACTCGCCATCTGTCACGTTGGCACCTAATATACCTCTGGCGGAAAGTGGGTGTGTGGGTATTACCTATACACCTCTGCCTACCCCTTCGGGGACCCTTGTGGGAAGGCGTGAGGATATATTATTTATATTATATTATATATTATTAACTTAAAAACTACTTAGCCGATTTAAAAGAAATTCTTTCACCATTAGAATAGCTGCATCTTTTCCAACTAACAAAGCCTACATTGTCATGTAAGCGGATCGCTGTCTGTACGTGGAAGATATATGAGAAAAAATATTATTGGCACCTTTATCAACGCAAATAGCGCCCAAAACAATCATTTATAGAATTTTTGTCTGTTTGTCTGTGTGTTTGTGCACGCTAATCTCAGAAACGGCTCATCCGATTTAGTTGTGGTTTTCACTAATATATTGTGGTAAGCTTCACTTAACATATGAAAAATAAACCACAAACCATATAAAACATATCCAAAAATGTTGTCCAAAGCTACTATTCCACACGTACTAAATTTTTTTTTTATTTTATTGTTGAAAAAAACGATCAATGCTCGCAATGGTCGCTAGTAATTAATATGTTAACATATTTGAGAATACTTACCCTTACCTTATGAAAAGCTTTTTAAGAATATTTTCCATTTCATAAGGCATTACAGGTTATAATTTGTATTACAAATGTGTGTACCAAAGATAACGGAATCCATTTACCGGCCTCTGACAAAAATTAGTAGTAGTCATGCAGCCAAATTTACATAGGGAAAAGTCCCCAATACTATTATTATCAATTCTGACTATCTTATATATCTTAATAGAATGCGATTTTAGGGGACTCCCAGGTTTTCCCACCTTGAATTAATCTGCAAGTAAACGACTTGTCTTTTGCAATACATTTCCTTATATTAGCTGTTAAGCCCACGTATGGTATGTCACTATGAACATTCTTTGGGCTTAACGGATTGGCTGGAAATTTATTCAAATAAATTGTTATTAAGATGTCAAAAACCGCTATATCATTAAATGGGGGCCGTGATGGCCAAGAAGCTTAAGAAGTCGTTTTCACAATAAAGTTTGCAGGCTCGCACCCCAGCAATCTGTAGCAAAATGTATTTTTCTGAACTTAATCGTATATCATCCGTACATCCGGAGGAAGCATGCATACATTTCCGAAGAAATTCTAAAACCGCCGTTCTCTATAGACTTACAGACCTCTTTCGCTTCATCCACATTCTTCAGTCTCTATATAAATGCTCGTCAGTTTCGAGTAGGTATTCTTGAAGTATCCCAGGTATGAGTATCCGATCCATTTGACCTGAGAGTAGTTGGAATGAGGTCTTCCTCTGCCTCTTCTTCCAAACATTGCGCATATACATAATATGGTTAAGGATATTTAATTTAGTGTCTCTCAAGTAGACTCGGCGTGATGATATAATATAAGTTAGTCACTGATTGTCACAGAGACGCTCTGACAAGTTAAGAATGTTCAGATTATAAGTTTATCCCTAATCAGCAGTAGCAGTTTCTATTAAAAAGTGGCAGATACAGTATTATTGTCTGCTACGTAGGTACCTAATTAGGCGACATTCAGACTAAATCATCTGACAATTCATCTTCAGTCTATACCGACTTAAAACAAAGAAACTCTAAACGGTGACCTTCACTGTCATTATAAGTCAGACATATTATAGCTTCTTTGTTTTCGCCATTAACTAACCATAAATAATAAAACAACTGCACATAAGTACGGATATTTGTCACTCCACGAGCTTTGCGGCGAAGGAAAGTAAAGGTAGGCTAGTATGTGACCCGTTAGATAGTTTTGTCAACTCATTTTCTCGACTGATAAGTAACCTTCTTGGCAGCGCACATTCTACCAGAGGCAATCTGATTATATTTTAGAAATAATCATAAGCAACTGTGCATGTAACAAAGGTACAGATTCAAGTGGCAAGTGGAGGTCCCGCTACAGTCGAGCAACACCAATCTTGATGATGAACACAATGTTCCAATAGACAACATGTAGGAAGAATAAAAAGTTTATTTGAAAAAATTTACGGCCAATACCATTTTTTTTTATAATTTCATTTCACCGGTTAGTTCAGACATCCATTTTATAATAAGACAGTTAGAAAAGAAAAGTCAGAAAAATAGGACAGTTAAGTGGCTCAAATATGTGATAGGGCACTATGAAAGGAAGCTAATAAAAAAGAAATAATAATAATAAAAATTACCTTCTATCTAGGTTTATTAGGGTTTCATTTTACCATATGGAGTTCGGAAAAAAGACATAAATATACCTATGGTATCTAATATCTAAGAACCGTGGTGGCTGAGTGGTTCGAGCAGTTGCCTGCGACGCAAAGGTCGCAAGTTCGAATCCCGACTGTACCAATGAGTTTTTCTGAACTTAAGTACAGTGATTAGTCACACCACGAGCTTTACGGTGAAGGAAAGCATCGAGAGGAAACCTGCATACGTCTGAGAAGAAATTCAAAGGCGTATGTATAGTCGTACTTGAGTAACGGCGATGGACTCGCCATCTGTCACGTTGGCACTTAATATACCTCTGGCGGAAAGTGGGTGTGTGGGTATTAACTATACACCTCTGCCTACCCCTTCTAAGGCGTGAGGATATTATTATGGTATCTAATACTAGCTGTGCTCGCAACTTCGTCCGCGTGGAACTGTGAATTTGGGCAGCATTATTTGGATATATCCTTTTGCTTTATTTTGCATATGCTAAGTGAAGCTTACCACTGCAATATATTAGTGAAAACCACATCTAAATCGAATAAGCCTTTTCTGAAATTAGCCGTGCACAATCGCACAGACAAACAGACAAAAATTCTAACAATAATTGTTTTGGGTGCTATTTGCGTTGATAAAGGTCCCAATCATATTTTTATTATATATCTTCAATGTACAGAGAGCGGTCCGTAATTTTTTTATATGCATTAATGATTATGGTTCATGGTCCCTTCTTATAGTTCGGTGGTTGTATTTTCTATTAATAAGATATATATTAAATATATATAAAAAGTAATATGTATTGCTTTATCCAATAGCACTTAAATACTACTGCTTTGAAAATATAGATAGAAAGCATTCAAAAATAAATATTATTGCCAAATTAATAACAAAATGGTGGTGTCAAGGTGAGACAGTTGTTTTGTTAACTTGTCCACTTTAAGTATTTGCTGTTACTCCATTAATTAGGCCAATTAACGAATTGTAAGTTAATTTGATTAAATAACAGGAAGTGTATGTCTTGCTATGCCTGACCTATGGCAGTATAAGTAGGAAACAGGAAGGCTTTACAGGCGTCTGTTACGGTCAATAGTATAAGAAATATACTCGAATATGAACTTTGTTATACTCAATATGGTGTATTTAAGAGTATAAATAAGCCTTATCCTTGGTTTTATATGTATTCTGGATGGACGACATTTTGACCTTAGTATATTTTTAGTCATACTTAAAGCTATGGGTAATTAGTGATCAGTTTTAATACAAATGACTTAACATTTAGGTACTCTTATTTATTGAACTTGTGCTTTTTTAGCATCTTGCTTTGCCTTCTTCTTTATCTGGAAAGCCTTCTTCCGCTCCTCTGGTGTTTTCTTCAGTCCCTTCATCTTGCGAGTCTGGAGTCTGCCGATTTCTTGCTTGCCCATGTGAATGCGACCAAGCTTAGAGCCAAATGCATCCCTAGAGATATTCTTTTTAGTAAGTGTCTTTGCTTCTCTCGGAACCTTGCAGGCTTCTTTGTACAAATCGTCCGAGGCCAACTGAGTTCTTCTTAGTTTGAAGTCTATAGATGGACCTGGAAATGTGATGCATACAACTTAAGTTAATATAATCGGGTACTTACATTTTATATACCTGACTATTATGTAAATTAAATGATCCAACATATACAATGTCTTTACAACATATATATGTTAATGAACATTTAAAAAAATGCATTATTCCTATGTATATACATACATGTGTATATATTATCATGCAGTCCCTCATGGGGCAGACAGACAGAATAAAGTGCCAGTTCTCTCTAGACTTACAGACCACTAGCTTCAACCACATAAATCTGTCTCTTCATACATTGTACCTACATTATAAGAGGAAATGTATATGGCGGACCTATTAACAATTAAGGGAAATTAAAAATATTGAGAAAATTTGTTATATATATCCTCACGCCTTCCAACAAAGGTCCCCGTAGGGGTAGGTACAGGCCATACGTAGAACCCACACGCAAAAATTTTTATGCATCTAGCTTATATGCTACTGGACACAGTAGGAACTATAATAGGCTGACAGGAGGCAATAACAGACAGGTCCACCGCCAAAAAAAAAATTGCATTGGTAAGTCTTTGGATTAATAGATAGCCAGCTAATAAATCTATGTCTATGCCAAATTTCTCCAATCCAGTAGTTTTTGCATGAATGAAGAACAAATATCCTCACATATGAGTTGTCAAAGATCAGGCATAGCTATAAGCTTAAGCTATAAGCAGCAAGATTTATAATATTGAATCAAATATTTGAGACTGCTTTTAACAACTAACCTATTTCTTCCAGTTCAACTCTGGGTGTGCGTTGTCCACTTTTTTTTAGCAGTATCCTGTAGGATCGTACATATATGTTTCCATCATCTGTAGCTGTAAAGCTAAGTACATGCTCCAGTCCCTGTAACCTTATTGTTTCAACCTGTAATTATATAACAATAGAAATAAGACCAGTGGGAAGTTTATTTTCTATTCATATTACACATAAGAGCTATGGAAGCTGAGTGATTGGAGTAGATGCCTGCAACATAAAGATTGCATGTTCGATCTCGAGTGTACTGTGGTTTTTGAACTTAAGTACACACTACAAGCTTATGGTGAAGGAAAAAATTGCAAACCTGCAAACATTTAAGAAAAAATTCAGACATCAAGAGTACTCAAACTCTCAATTATGTGTTTATATCTACTGTGGAATGATATTGCCAACATGGGAAACATATTTATTTTAGATGGGGCAGAAACCTGAGTGGCGCCCCCTACTGGCACGGCAATACTGATCAGGTGTGCTTGAATATAAAAACCTTTGGCTTTTTAAAACAAATACATAATTAATGTAACTAAACATCCTGACTTTGTTATTTAAGTAAATTCTTTCAATATTCACATCTATTTAGATATATTTTATGTAGATGGTGTTCTTGTATTTGGTACTGATTCTATGTATATATTTTTCTGAACTGAATATTTTCAAAGTTGATACAATATTAGATAACTTATTATATATTTTATTATATTTCAAACATAGAATAGTGTATACTTAAGGGTCTTTGAAGTATTATATACTTTTTTTTTTTTTTTTTATACAACAAGAGTGGCAAACAAGCATACGGCCCACCTGATGGCAAATGGTTACAGTAGCCTATTTACGCTCACGATCACTTATACTTCAACGCGCAAGTATCACTTACGCGTTGCCACTCTGTGTTTGGAGAGTTATAGTGTGTTGGCAGCATAAGGTTTAATCCCTCTGCTTCCAACACAATGTAACAATCCTCCCCTCCCCAAGGAGCTCATTACTGGAAACCTTATTCACCGCGTAGGAACACAACACAATAAATTGTGTTATTTGGCTACGGACTTCTATAAGGTGGAGGTCCTGCCCCAGTCGGGCAGCTCCGAATTCGAACGGGAAATCCGTTATGCCCTACCTCTCTTACTCTTACCTTTTCCCTGTAAAATAAGTCTGTGAACACAGACTTCAATCTTTTTAAATCTGGGTTTAAGTCCCATGATGGTCCATTAAACAGCAGACATGGCTTCATACCAGCGAGAACTTTGATGTTGTGGAATTCAGACATGGCCTTGAAGTTCTCTGCTCCAAGTTCAATCATATCCAAAATACCATAATTATAGGTCCGACCCAGAATAATGTTATGTGGCCTTTTCTTGCTGTGGGAGCCAACACCAAATAATGCAGCCTCTTTTTTGTAGCACATTCTGAAAATAAGCACATACAATGTTGAAACTACTTGAATAAAACATAGTTTTCAAACAATAGTCAACTGTTTATTGTAGAAGTAGAGCAAATGCTAAAATGAGTTCACTTAAATACCTAGCCTAAATGCCCAAAGCTCTTTAGAAGTACTAAATATGTATATGTGTAAGGCATTTTAAGTTAGTTTGTACATATAAAAAGGATGAGTAAAGAAAGATTGACGAAACAGATGTACAAAGCAAGTGTGTGCAAGAAGAGGCAGAGGAAGGCCATATTCCAACTACCTGGATCAAATAGACAGGATGCTCAAGGACGGGAACCTCAAGAGTACTCGAAACTGACGAGCATGTATGAAGAGAGTGATGTATGTAGACGAAGCGAAAGAGGTATGTAAGTCTAGAGAAAACTGGCGCTCCATACTCTCTGCCTACTTCGTTAGAGACTCGGCCTGATGAAATGATAATGATGAAATATGTATTTGTAAAATAATTATACAGCTACTGGATTGTTTTGTGTTCATATGGTGAGTAGGGTTTCAAAAACAGAGTGCCAGTACTAGCAGTAGGACTATTTGACTGCAAAGCTACTGCACTGAACAGATGATCAGCAATGCAAAAGTGATACATCATTGTATTGCATCATGACCTTTGGTAATTGCGGTTAAAAAAAATTATTAACTACATCAAACTCACTTCTCTATTAGCGAGGAATCTTCAAAAGGGACGAAGTCATTTTTGCGACTGAGATAAGCTGCATCTGGCTTCTTCAAAACATAGAGGTCTTTCAATATCTTCCGCGTACATTCAGAGGGATTACGTGCTTGCATGAATATACTTTGCTTCGGACCTTCTATCGGCTTAGGTTCCTTTGATTGTAGTACTTTTTTGCCCTTGCGGGTAGTTGGCTTCCTGAAATAACACAAGGTTTCGAATGAAAAATGTAATATAACTCAAATATATACGAGTAAATAATCACAAATATCGAATAATTAGACTTACTTTATTCTTTGAATTACAGGCATTTTTGCTAAATAATTAAATGTTACATACAGCACGTGGGTATTTTTTGTCACAAGGAATGTCAGTATCAGTAACCAAGAAATGTCAGAATATTTTGACAGAGATTTTATTGAAGGTTGTCAAAGGACTACATTCAAGACGCGGATATAAAAACTTTAGCCCAATTCCTTATAAAAAGGTCTTAAAATGTAAAAAAAGTATCTAAAAATTGATGATACGTTACAGACAAATTGGCTTTTTAAAGAAAATAATTTCTTGTAATTGTGTAATTATGTAACATTATCCTTTTCTATGATATATTGTAATATTACTTTGATCTATGCTATAGCGAAGTACTATGAAGTGATCAGCTCAATCTTATCGCCACAGTTTACCGCTTAAACTGCTGTTATAAAATCAGATGTCACATGTTAAAAGTTTTTCAGTTCACTGATTGCTGTAGTTGCGACATCAAGGTCTACCTCAGAAAATAACTTTAAATAGAGGACGCCAATGAAGAGAAGCCAATGCCTTTGCTCATAGACAATGCCTACACTAACTATGGACAGGGTATCCTGACGTTTATGTCTATGGATAGAACTATTTACTGAGACTATTTATTAGTTTTAAGCTCAGAACAATAACTAAAGTTATTGTTCTAAACTAAAGTTATTGTTCTGAGGTTTTAAGAACATAAACACTCGGCCACCATTGCTCTTTGTTTATTAATTTAATAAATGGAATAATTATGTATATCTGGCTTCTTCACGAGTCTTGCTCCAAGAACATAATAATTAACTCGTGAAGAAGCCAGATATACATAATTATTCAATTTATTAAAATAATAAACAAATTGCCGTGGTGGCGGAAAGTAGGCAGAAAGTAGGCGTGTGGGTACATATCTCCGCCTCCGCCTACTCCCTAAGAAAAAAAAATTATAATGTACTTTTTAAGTAACGTTTTTAGCTAGTCGTGGCCAGCTGTGGTGGCCGAGTGGTTCGAGTAGTTGCCTGAAACACAAAAGATTGCGGTAAGACAAAGATGCAAGTTCAAACCCCGACTGTACCTACCAAAGAGTTTTTCTGAACGTAATTACAGTGAAGTCACACAAAGAGACTTGAGTGTATCCAAGTTTGTTAAATTATTTAATAATAAATATTTTTTTATTAAAATATTTATTATTAAATATTTTAATCAAAAAATAAATATTTATTATAATAAATATGTGTGCATAAACTCAAAAACTTATAAGGGGATAAAAAAAACCTTCATTTCTTCTTCATTATTCCGGAGCACCTAATATGGTGTTTCATACGTATATTTTTTGAAAAATATACCTTGAAGTGCTTTATCAATTTAATCAGTGCTGGTGAAACCGCGAAGCACATTTCAATTTTGTAAGCAATTAAATATTCCAGGAAAATTGTCTCAAAATCCTAATGTAACGGTAAATTTTCTTAATGTTGCAACATAATTCACAGTTAAGTAAAGTGGTGAATGGAATGTGGAGTGTAAAACCTGCAACACACGTTATTACCAGTCTTAATATCGTTGAGAAATTAAATACGTATTACAAATGCTAATCAATTTATGTGAACTTTTCCCGTTCATAAACATATTTAGGTATCCTATATTTTCCTATATACCTTTATTTTCTTCCAACATTGGTTATTTATTAATTTATACAAATAAATAAAATTTCAGTGTCTGTTTGTAATATTAAAATAACAGTTTTTTATTAAATGCATATGGATGTTTACACGGTACATACAGCAAAATATATTTCTTTTTAATTTTTGTCTGTATGTCTGTCTATCTGTTTGTTTGTTACGGGTAATCTCTGAAACGGCTGGACCGATTTTGAAGGGACTTTCACTGGCAGATAGCTGATGTTAAAAGGAATAACTTACACTTTTATTTTGGAAACGGAATAATATTTTTTTTAGTAAATTCCAAGCGGACGAAGTCGCGGGCACACCTATTTTAAATATGTGTGCTTATGGTGGCGGAGTGTTCTAAGAGGTATTAGTAATATGAAGATTACACGTTAAAACCCGAATGTACCAATAAATAACACATTGATACCACCTAGTTATCTGATCATCTGCAAAACTAGTCCTCGCACGCGTCTCTCGCTGAAGCTACAGGTATTTGCAAACTAAATAGATGATACGCTTTACAATTTAGTGTTCTCTCGCCTCACTTTAATAAAAAAAATCTCTCGGCTCGCCTGATGCTCGTTAGCGTATTTTAGATATAAAATAATAAATATCCTCACGCCTTCCCACAAGGTTCCCCGAAGGGGTAGGCAGAGGTGACCAGAGTTAAAAAAATACTGCCATTCATCTATACCAAATAAATAAAATTGGAGTGTCTGTTTGTAATATTAAAATAACCGCTTTTTACTAACTAAACTAACTAAAATTTTTGTCTGTCTGTCTGTCCGTTTGTTCCGGCAAATTTCTGAAACGGCTGGACCGATTTTGACTGGAATTTAACTGGCAAATAACTGATGTAAAAAGGAGTAACTTAGGCTACTTTTATTTTAGAAACTGAATAATATTTTTTTGTTGAATTCCACGCGGACGACGTCGCGGGCACAGCTTGTCTATACATCTACAAATAAATAAAATTTAATTTTATAAATATTTTAAAGACCACGTTGAACTACTTACCTACAATGATCAACTGTTTAAAGAAACAAACAACTGAGTACTAAAATACAAAACTATTCGTAACTGACACGATCTTAATAAACATGTAGGTATCTTATTAATATTATAAATGTGAAAGTTTGTAAGTTTGGATGTTTGCGGTTCTTTGGCTGAAATTTTTTTATAATCCTGAAAAATGCAAAGTTCTTATATTGTAATGTATGATGCTATTTAACGGCTTAGCGGCTAAACCGATTCTAGCAGGAAATTTCCAAATCTACTTTTTCGAACTCCGCCGCGGGCAGAAGCTAGTATTACATAAAACATGACTTCCGCTTTGATATGAAGTTGTTGATTTCTTCAAGCACCTGTTTCACCATTATATATAGGTAGTGCCATCCACGAAGTGGCGCCCCACCAATTTATATTCGAAGGAGTCGCTGGATGCGGGGTGTATGATCCGAGTCTATCAATTGTAGTGCGCGTAAGCACTCATATGTAATCAGTGTGTACCGATAATACTCAAATATTTGTGGAAGGTTGCACACTTACATTATAAACTGTAAGTAAGAATAGTGGGGCGCGTCTTCTTGGATGGCACGGCACTATCTATAGTATCAGTAAATAACGATTGATGTTTGGCTCACATATTTTTTACTTGTTTATTGTACCAAAAGGAGTCTATTCATATTAGGTGGTTGTTGCTTTGCTATTTTTGGTTTACGCCGGGTTTTATTTGTCAATAGTGGAATTTTTCTATAAATATGTTTACATAGTCTAGAGAGAACTGGCGCTCTATACTCTCTGCCTACCCCGTTAGGGACTTGGCGTGATGATATGTATGTATGTATATGTTTACATAGGTAGGTAAACGTGTTTTTCGAGCTGGAGGCCTTGGTCTAGCCATTGCCCGGTTATGTAGCAAAAGTTACCGGAACTCACGCTACGAGAAACAATACAAAGAAAAGACCTAGAAGAAAAGAAGAAGAAGATTTATTGTGGTTTTGGCATGAATTAGTATGCAACAAGACGTATAGGTAGTTATTTTCGCATTTATTATAATTTGGATTCTTAGCTGATAAAAATACTACTGGGCAAAGTAGGTATCTACTTTTATTTAATCTGCCCTAAAAAAATGATCCATCGTAATAAAACCCACATTTCAACAAGGAAACATATACAACAAAAAATAAATATATATGGGTACCTTACCATCAAAATAAAGCCAACAAATGAATACCTACCATTGTTGTGCCAATTTACGTGGGTTTTTATGAATACTTACTTTTCATTCATTATTTTACGTTTTTCTCGAACTACCCGAGATGGTGCGCAAGTTTTGTTTGCTTACAGTTGAGAGGCAGGGGAAAGACCTCGCGGCATATACAAGCGTACCTCGAATACGCCATTTTGAAATAACGAAGGGTGTTTTGCATGGCTATACGGCCCGGACTTTCCCCTAAGACAATGTGTTTTATTTAAGTTGCAAGTGTTGTTCGTTAATAAGAGGAGGAAATCCCTTACAGCATCTACCTCATCAATTATCACGTTAATACAATTTAACCAAGTAATTTTTTACTATATTTCCCACGCACGGATCTTTATTACTGACAAGCACAATGTGAATTAACTTTTATGCTTCTAACGTTAAATGTCATAATATATTTATAGCTAACGCGAATTTATTAATTCAAGGTTTCAATTAAAGAAATATTAATTCCACTTGGAAATGTTTAAGAGCCAGTCTTATAACGAGGGCAATTCGTTCGTGTTTTGATTGAATATACAATACAGTGGTCCTCACTTAACTCGCCTGGGAGCTTTTCTGTAGGTTTTCCTGTTCGTCAGTGTTTCGTCACAAAGAAGTGCCGGCCTCCTATAATATACACCTCACCGTAGTATTGTGTCAATACGTGTTAGAGCGCGCTGTGCAGATAGCTGTGATACGGCTCTGCTTCTCGCTGACTATCATTATCGCTACATCTCGCCGTTTGTATGGTATATCTTCAGGCTGTATCGAGAGATTGTGAAGTTGTAAGGATCACATAAAAGTAAGTGCACATACTTTCCACTGTGTCGTATGTGACGTTGTATTTTCATAACAAATCCAAAGGCGATTTGGATTATCTTTTTGCAAGCAATAACTGTATTAAAAAAAATCGGCTACTGCCTTAGCCTATTGCCAAATTATTTTAAGTTACTATATTGTTACTAGCCAGCAAATATTAATTTTATATTTATTCAGCTTGACGTGCTACCTACTTCAGGTCAAATTATTATTCCCATATAGATCTGTAAACTCTTTTTTGTAGGTATGATATGTGGGTAAAGTATTTCAACGGTTCTCCAACCTTAAATAAGAAGGTTGTGAGTTGCGACTAAAATTACTAAGACATCAAACAAAATTCTAAAAAGGTGTTTTAATGAGTAATAATTACCAAAATAATTATTACACTCGTCAAATCTACAAGATTTCCAGTCAAGACACACCTACTCAAGCTACATATTGATTTCGGCGCCAATTTTCGGTTCAACTTTGGAATTGTGGGCTTTTAAAATAGAATCATTATTGTCATTAACGTATTTATTAATTTACATTATTCCAAATGTAAGAGCAATGACATTCAACTTATCGGCGTAATAATTATACTTATTTTGACCTTCTAATGAATAATACGACATGAAATAACGGCGTTAAATTACATCATAGGCATCTTTCGCATGCATGCTCGTTTGAATGTAATAATAATTTATTAACTATTTAATATTGTAGTAATATCACGTATTTTAAATTCTAGATTTATTAATCCTAATTGAACGGTGGTGGTATCATACTAATGTTTGTAAGTAACGTAATTGGTCAATTCGTTTCGGAATTTGCATTTTATTTCGGAAGAGCCGGTAAACATTTATCATGGTAATATTTTTATTACACATACATATAAGATAAGTCCCTGACTCCTGCGCCTAAAATATCTGTAAACGTTTAAATTTAGACCTTGACCTAACCTAATCATACTTTTTTTAACAATAACAACAATTAACAGTATTTACAAAAAAACTGGTGTGATAAAACCTGATTATAGATTGAACGATATTTGCCAGCAACATCCGTCGTCACATGTGTAAAAAAAACAAAACTATTTACATACATATATCACTTTGTGGCTTAGTAGAAACAAAAGCAGGGAACTTTTAGCTAGGTATTTGGGACCTAACCTAAACATAAATGGCCTATTATAATAATAATAATAATCATTTATTTGCAAAAAAAAACATGGTATAAATTTGGTGTTAATAAATAAATAATATTGTACATACATGTTTTGCCGAGTTTTCAGCATGCAAATCCAGGTTAGTGTTCCAAAAATTTTTTAACACTATAAAAGTTATTGTCATTCAACCACTTATACAGTTGAACTTTAAACCGCCTATGGCTTAATAACTTAAATTCACTAGGTAACTTATTAAATACTCTAATACACATGAACATACAACTTTTACTATATTTACTTAACCTAGGAATGTCACTAACGACAAGTCTGCATGGATCTCTACGATTTCGCGCGCCAACGCCATCTACTGTTTGAGAGAGGTTTTTATGTTTCCATACAAACATACACACTTCGAAGATATAAAGAGAAGGTAGTGGGAGTAGTCCAAGACTCTTAAACACTGGTCGGCACGGGTCTAAAGGACAAAGACCAAAGAATGCTCGAATGCACTTCTTTTGCGCTATAAATAGCCTATTCTGGTCAGTGCTATTGCCCCAAACTACAAGTCCGTAACGAAGCAGTGATTCAACGTATGCACGGTATGACATTATAGCTGTATTATGCTATATTACAGGCCCAATCTAATTAAGGAATTAAGAACAAATGTGCATATTTCGATATTTTACGTAAAATTTACTTCACATAACTGATTGATATATTGAAATTCGTACAGCTCAAGAACAGCCGTCACCGTAACAGGCACCACCGGAAATCATATCTAAACATATTATTTCCTAGAAGGTCAAAGGCCACAGTTTTGCTGCAAAATAAATAGGAAATGTGTACACAGCCACGTCGTATGCAATGCATCGCTTCTATGCGTCAGTGAAGCTATTAATTAATAAATAACAATGAAATATAAATTATCTCCCAGTGGAGGCTTGGCTTGCTGCTAGCGATAGTGCTATCAGTAAGATTGACCGACGACGCGCTGACTCCATGTCGCCGTATACAACGTGTTCACATTTAGAAGCCAAAGGTCACTACTGTTTTAACTCAATTGGTATACAAAACTACTTGTTATATATTTAAATTTAAATTCAAAACATCCTTCAATTGATTTGAATTACGATAAGTAGAAATTATTTTTGTACCAAATTTTGTCGTCAGAAATGAATACATTAGAGGCCAATGCTCAAAGCTTTAGTCAAAACAATGTGACGTAAATAACTGACCCGAAATATGTTTGATTCGATGATAAATATCTTATGTGTCGGACACTTTTTTCATTTAATTAATAGCGTTGATGTCTGTGTTATTGACTCGGGCTTCATTCATATTGGCATTACATTGTAGCAATGACTAAAAATGAAGAAATGAAATGAAAGATAAGTAGCTATATGTTTCGTCAAATGGGCAACAGATCTGTCTAGTTTCGTGAGAAAGAAAGAAATGTGCATGTCATGATCAGATATATTTGTTGCATCTTTCAGTTCAGAAACGTTGCTTTGTCATCTTCGCGACCCCAAGAGTCGACCCAAAACACGTGATCGTTTTAATAACGATATGTGTACTATGTAGGAAAATTATTGCATATATCAACTAAATAACGTGAATTGTATCTGCATTCGTCTCATTCAAAATGTCACACAAAAAATAGGGTATGGCTTCCTGCCTATCATAGTAAGGAAAAACCTAAAAGGTTTCTTTAACTACAATATTTATATCTTTCTATACATTTGTACTAATGTACGGACTGATTAATACTTATGATTAATGATTAATACTTATGATTAATGTGGCACCTTGTGGCACCCAATGTATTAATTGGGTGCCACAAGGTGAAATAAAACAGTTTTATCTCTAAAGTAGGTACGCAGTCAATGCTGCGACATTCGTCTCTAACGCTCTAATGCTAATCGCAGCGCTGATAACTGCTTGTAATTATAAAAGATCTTTTTGGGATAATGAGTTTTCAATAATCATATTGTCACAATATCTTTACAAACTTTTGGCAAAATGTAAGTCGGTGATCTAAATATGAACGTTGGTGTAGAAATAGGAAAGCGGCTTTCGGAGGCATGAATTTTTGTATAGTATACGTAGAATTGCGATTGCGAATCTAAATCCATATTATGCAATAAAGGGGATATTATAGGTACCCACGCTCGCAAAAATGTATTGGCGTGTCACGAGTAGGTACAGAAGAAAGACAGAGGAGATTTAGATACGTCCTAGAATATCATGAACCTTCATCGCCCTGTGAGGTAGTCTGTCTCTCCATGAAGATTATTGGGGAAAATGAGAACACAAAAGATGGCGGCGTGAACTTTAATGAACTTTAATTTTATTACGACGTTATCAAATTACCTAGAATGATCTAATTAAATATGATCGTATAATATTTAGGTTATCAAGATCACACTGAAATTATTCTGGAGCGCGTGATTATCAAATCATTGTGCCAAACGTAATAAAATGTTTTTAAATAAACATCCAATAATCTTACTTACTCGTAGATAGATTTGTGTTGCGACTGTGTTCACTCTCATCTGCAACACAGATAAGTGTACTTGTGGAGCATTCATTGCGTATGCGACGCTTGAAGTGCTAAGAACACACGCCAATCAAGTATCCCTTTCATGTTTGGAGCTCAAAATGTCTATAAAGAGAGAATATATATTGAGTCAAGAGATAATCAGTAAGTGTTTTACTATTGAATGTTAATTTTACAAATAATACAAAGAATCGTATTGATTGACACAATTGTTATCATAATTTATAATTAAGTATCATTAAATTGTAGTCAAAATTAAGATAAGTGTCTAGCCGTTGTTTTCTTTATCACTAAGATGGCAGCATGCGACCCGCTTGATAGACCCCATTTCAAACTCGCGAATATGTAATTCAGTACAATAAAAATCTGCCTTTTTTGTCCTAGTACTGGAGAATCTCAAAAGAGAAATGAAGAAAGTGGCTGAAGATCCAATAACGAAAGCGATGGGTGCAATCGGAAAATGGCAGATATGGATTTGTTTTGTTGTGTTCCTGGTAAAGTTCCCCGTGGCCTGGCACCAGATGAGCATAATATTCCTAGCGCCACCGATGAACTTCACATGCGCCGCTGAGCCTACCGAATCCTACGACAACGTATGCCATGCCAACTGCACCCACTACCAATATGACCATGCCGTCTTCCAAGAAACTATAATATCTCACTGGGACCTTGTCTGTGACAGGCAATGGCTAAAAAACTTAACTCAAACTATTTTCATGCTCGGAATCCTGGTCGGCAATATGATATTCGGACATCTATCTGACAGGTCAGTCAATCTTTATTGTCGTGTGATTGACAACGTAGGTGTTATTGACAACGTAGGTGCCCACTGTACGAGATTGGCAACTCAGATAAATTGGCACATCCTGGACGCTATTTCAGACAAAATTGTATTAAGGGTCCGGATGAGCCTACTTTGTCAAGTGAATATCGTCCCACTTACGCTTGTTTGGCCTCCTCATTGATATTATACTACATTATTCAGTAGTTAAACTCGTTTCGATGCGTATTAACTTGTTAAACTTTTTTGATAACCCCGTCGCATCCTTGAATCGCTGGGTAATTTCCTATTTATACATATGAAAGGTCTCTCATCTTGTCAAGTACCTATTCACGCGGTGTAATCAGTCGTCATGATTATGATTTGTAGCATGCAATTATTTAACTGGGATGTTTTACTGTTTATATCAGTTAGGCCAATATATATTTCTATCAACCGAAATACTAGCTATTGCTGAAGTCCGTCGATACGATATGTCGATAGGATACTAAATAGCAGCTTTACTTTTTGTGTAAATAGTTCAATATCTCGTCCTTTGAACTTAACCTGATTTGAGTTAGTTTTAACAAGGAGGGATAAAAGCAATTACTATACTTTTGCAGATTTGGACGACGTCTACCGTTCCTCGCTGCAGTATTCCTGCAACTCGTATCTGGAGTAGCTACAGCCTATTCTGTGAATTGGTATATGTTCACGGCCCTTCGGTTCGTTCTGGCTATCGCCACCGGCGGCACCATGGTAACAAGCTTTGTGCTGACTATGGAACTAATCGGTGCCAAATACAGAGACACAGTCGGGATCATATATCAGATACCATTCAACCTTGGTCACCTCTCGTTGCCGCTATTCGGCTACTTCCTACGCGACTGGAGCTCATTTCAGCTAGCCATTTCACTGCCGTCGCTGCTTTTTTTGAGCTACTACTATTTACTCCCTGAATCTCCGAGATGGCTTCTGACAGCGGGAAAAACAGAAGAAGCCGTGAAGATTATGGAAAATGCAGCAAGAAGGTAATTTTATACGTTAAAGGTAACCTTTTTGTACGATTTTACTATACAGCGATCAAACAAACGCATCGACTTCAAACTTCCCATCCACTAATTAAAAGTAATTTAGATTTGATGCGATTAGTTAAATTAGCATAAAATATTAATGATTAGTACAAAGTAGATTAAAACTTGTGTAAGCGCTGTTGGAGAATATCTTATACAACTTTATAGAAAACAAGTCTCATTTTATTCAAACTAATGAGGTATTCCTTCATATATAATGAGCTTAAAGTGCCTGCGCTAAACCTAAAGAATACCATCAGGGTCACCGTCAAAAACCCAACTCCTATATCATTAGACATTTTGACGTCTTAAATGATAGCTTGCTAAATTCGTGGTCCTGGATTTCAGGAACGGCCGTTCGACTGAAGGCATAGCCACCCTATCGCAGAAGAAGGTGGTAGAAATAAGCAGCCGTCCCGAAGAGCGTGCATCATTCTTGGCCCTATTCCGAACTCCGCGCCTGCGTACTAGAACTTTGGCTATCTGCTTCAACTGGTTCGTGTGCGGCTTGTGTTTCTTCGGTGTTTCTCAATACATGGGACATGTCTCTGGCAACATCTTCACTAACGTCGCTTTATCTGCTGCCATCCAGGTGAGGAACCATTTTAATTCATCATACTGTTTGTAATGTTCTCAGTGAAATCAAGCAACCAAATAATTTATCTTATCTCACTAAAAATAGTGTACACAAAAATGTCCGTAATTTTTTTTTATTACAATTTATCAAATCAAAACTCACCCTTATTATCTTAACGAGACTCACCTCTATATGCTGTAGAGAATGAGATTAAATATTGATAGTACCTACCGAGTATTGCCTTATTTCCATATAATGGGTAATATAAACATATATTAATTAGAGCCGTGGTGGCTGAGTGGTTCGAGTAGTTGTCTGCAACACAAAGATTGCCAGTTCAGTGTTTTTTAATTTAAGTTCGTTACACCACGGGCTATACGGTGAAGGAAAACATCGAGAGAAAGCCTGTATAGGTTTGAGAAGACATTCAAAGTCGTATGTATGAGTATAGTCCGACCAATCCAGCTGTCACGTTGGCACCTGAAATATATCTCCGGCGAAAATTGGGTCTATGACTATAGCGTATGGGTGGCTCTGCCTCGTGTTTGAGAAATTATTGTTTTCCCCCAAGCGAAGCTGAGGTAACAGCTTGTATATTCCAATGTAGAATTTCTCACTTCGGCCTGCTTTTATCAACGAGTATTTAACATTGTCTGAATAACAAACGTTAGATAGATCTGAGCTTTTACTAAAAGATACCCAATACACTTGGTTTTTGGAGTCCCATTAAAACATTATATCTACGTAATCATTTAATCACATACCTATAATTTCAGGTGCCAGGAACACTGATCTCCATCTACACAAACAGAGTACTGGGTCGTAAAGTTACACTAATCTCATCCAACTGCGTAACGGGACTAAGCTGTCTCCTCATTATCTTCGTGCCTCAGTCCGGTGCCTTCCATTTGACTCTCGGCTGTGCCGGTCTGTGGGGAATGAGCATTTCCTTCGCTACGGTCTACTTATATGCTGGGGAGCTGTTCCCAACTGTAGTTAGGAACTCTGGCGTCGGCTTAGCTTCAACTGTAGCTAGAATTGGATCAATGGTAGCTCCATTCGTGGCCACACTTGCACACCAGAGTGCGTGGTTGCCTCCATTAGTTTTTGGAATAGTGCCATTGATAGGTGCCGCACTTTGCATTGTTCTTCCCGACACTAGAGGCAAGAAGCTCCCTGATACTTTAGAAGAGGGTGAAGCTTAAGTTCAAGATCTCATCCGGCCTAACAAGGCTTAAAAAACATTAAAGTATTCATGAAATTATCATAATTAGTTATAAGAAGGTTACATCTAAACGTTTTGTTATGTTTAAAACGCAGGTTGTTTGTATGTGATGGATTTCATACTTACACTAATGACTGCCATGCCCTAACTAGATACCGTACCTAAAAACTTGTTGTTATCTGCTTGTATGTCTTCTAAGTGTGCAAAACCGTATGGCGAACAAGACATAATTTATCTTTGGATCATGAGTAAAGCTTAATACAACCCGCGGATGTAAATGTCACTTTGGCGGCGGTATCTAGTTGAGCGCATTGATGAAACAAGCAATCATTTGCCTAAGCTTTTATATTATAACGCTATGCGTACCATGTATTTGCCATTACGTACAGGTGTAATGTGACTATATTTTAATCAATGTATGTAAACAAAATATAATAAAATTATAGAAACTAATAGGTACCTACATACCTAAAGTGCTAATATGAGAATATGCCAATGATCATGAACAAATATTTTTGTGACTGTTTCAACTGATTACAAGATCAGCCCTATTTGATTGCATCGCCAATACTGGCGATTACGATTGATATCATGTTTAAATAACATTGTTTTAATATGATAGCCAAAGTACGTAATAAACAGACAATACAAAGAGAATAATAAATAAATAAAATATATTTATTTCAGGCACTTAACGCATAATAAAATGGCATTACATATGAAATACAATGAAATTACAATATAAATAAGTTTGAAAAACAAAATACAACAAAAAAACAAAATGTACAATTATCATGTTAGAAGATATAAAATTCATGGTTCATGCTCTCTTATATTGTATAATTAGATATATAATATAAATTAAGTGTATTCCTCCATTTGTATAGGCTGTGATACGTAAATAAAAATATTCAAATTATTTTGGTTTGAACTCCTACCACTGATAGTTAAGATGATAAAATACATAGGTACAAGCCGTGGTGGTCGAATGGTTCGAGTCTGCAACACACGTATTGCAAGTGCGAATTAGTTTTCTGACAAGTATAGTGGTTAGTCATAGTCACAACAAGAGCTCTACGCTCAAGAAAACATTGAGATTTTAAGAATAAATTCAACGCATGTGCCGTGCTTCGAAAACGGCGATGGACTCCCTTTATGGCATGTGGACACCTTAAATATTTATATCTCCGGCGAAAAGTATGTGGGTGGGTATGTGGGTGGGTGGGTACCTAGTGCACACCTCTGCCTATCTCTTCGAGGACCCCTGTGAGAAGGCGTGAACATATATTATATTATTTAAAATATAAGGATTGAAATGTATTTTACGTTAAACTAATCTTACGGTTTGGTTTGCCCACACCAGGTATTCTTGATTTATCCTGGATCGTTTAATACTAACTAAATATGTACATTATGTTGCAAAAAATACCAATATATTGGATTCGCATTCCAATAAAGCTACAATTTTTGTCTAAAAAATGACTTCGTGAGATGTACCGGCCTATTTCGGATTTAGCTTCTTTTGTAACGTGCCTCTTTCCTTTCAAACACGTATTTTCTGTTTCATTAGACTGAATGTTTACGGCTAGTTCAGTTTTAGCTGTTGTATGTCAGTAGGCGCTTGGTAGTTATTTCGAATACCTTAATTCGAACTATTATCCGATAATCGTTCAACATTGTATGTAAGAATGTTATTTAGTATTGCGTAAAACTGAGTACCTAATTTAGCTTTCATGCATTCATTTGTGCACACATAAGCACGTTACCTTGATACCTTCATAGAATTTCAATATGATACTTAATTTGAAAAAATATACACATTCTGCGATGCAACGCTGAAATACGTAACGAGTTTACTAAAAAGTTAGTTCACTAGACCATCTGTAAAATAGTTTAAATCCATAATTATATGACAGGTCATGGACAGAACTAAATAATAAAGAAATTAGACATGTTTCGTAACTTTCAGCGCCAGACTCAAAATACTATATTCACACGTACATAATATCTACCTACAATTGCGTTTCATTGTATGCCCCCGGTCGCACATGCGATTTTACTTAACATTGATGCTCATAAACTAACACCTGGAGCCTTACTACGCCGAGTCCATAACAGGGTAGGCAGAGAGAATAGAGCGTTTTTCTCTAAACTTACGTTCGTATTTAGTTAGGTACTCATGGTGTATCTATTTATTTTTTAGGTATTTCCACTATATACTGTGTGTATGTATAGGATAGGTCGGAGAATGAAATTTCAAGTGCCTACTGAGTGCTCATTCCACAGTACAATCAATTGAAAACAGCATTTTAAAGTCACAAACATCCACTTAAATATGCTGCCCTACATCGTGATAAATACGCCACTTTTGAGTGCGACGTACGTTGTTACGTACTGACAGGCAACATTCAAGAATTCTCTGTTCAGCATAGGCTCGGTGGTGGACGAAACAGTTACTCTGTAACGTGAGGACATCTGTACGGCGATTGTGTGCATTGAGGTAGTGTGAACATCTGTACTTCGCAATTTCTGTACATTGATTGCAAGCAAATATAGCACATATTTGCTTGCCGATAGGATTTTAGTCTGGATTTTCAAATTATCGATCGATTTTTGTGCGCATTACGGATGGTACCTACGAATAACAGAATACGAACATTCACGCAGCTTGGATTATATTTTTTATGCGTTTGTAAAAGTAAACAAATAAATGTATTATTATTATTTATATTAATTTTGTTATATATTTTAAAACAACAAAAGGCACGAAATCGATTCTATCTATACCTACATATAATAAAAATATAACGGATCGCTGTCTATATATGGAAGATATATGAGAAAAAATATGATTGGGACCTTTATCATCGCAAATGGCACCCAAAACACTGATTGATAGAATTTTTGTCTGTTTATCTGTCTATGCGTTTGTGCACGCTAATCGCAGAAACGGCTCATCCGATTTAGATGTGGTTTTCAATAATGTATTTTGGTAAACTTCACTTAACATTTAGTGTTAATTTCATATCAATCGGTTAAGAAACGAAAGTTATGCCAATTTAAAGAATCATCTATCTATACATATAATAAAAATTTATCAAATCGCTGTCTGTACATGGAAGATATATGGGAAAAAAATATGATAGGGACCTTTACCAACACAAATAGCACCCAAAACCCAAATTGTTAGAATTTTTGTCTGTGTGTCTGTGCGTCTATACACGCTTATCTCAGAAACGGCTTATCCGATTTAGATGTGGTTTTCAATAATATAATGTGGTAAGCTTTTCGTGACATGTCCAATATTAATCAAAAAGTATATCCAAAAAATGCTACCCAAAGTCACTATTCCACGCGGACGAAGTCGCGGGCACAGCTAGTGTTATAATAAATATCTTATCAAGTAGGCTTACGAAATAATCTTTTTATATATGTATATTGCGTTTATCATATATGCACGTTTTTTGTAAGTTCAAAGACTTCAAATTTCCTATTCCGATTAACAGGATAGTGGTGTAAAGATATTATTGGCCATTTGAGAACTTAAGTGTGACTAAGTTCTACGTTAAAGCTAATTCATAAGGTAAGATTTTCACTTGCCAGGTTATAGTGGAGCAATCTACTATGCTTATAATCGTAGGATTATCTTCCGTCTGCAGCAGTGTTGTGCGTTGAACGTGCTTGCTTTATTGAAGAATATATTTATATATCATTGGCCTTCACTGGAATTACTATGTCCGATAATACCGGGATGAATTTAGCTTACGACCACACGGTCTGCTCAAAGTTTTATATGTTCTCAGTTTTATAAGTTAAGTCAACGCTCGTAGGTACTGGTAGAGATGCTTTAATGTGGTTTCAACTTTTTCGTTGCTTGTGGAGATACAAATCGATTTACTGGTAGCTACAGACATGAATAGCTCCCAATACTATGAGCACCGCAAGGAGCCCTCATCACCATATAAATCTCTTGCTCAGCGCAAAAAAAAACCAATTCATTTAAGGTTTTAAATGAATTGGTTTTTTTTTTGGTTTGGTTTTTTATTCTCCGAAGTGCAGATGAGCCCCTGCTGTTCATGCCCAATTCCACTACTATCATTTGTATCATATAATATATCATATTAGCATTGAATTTTTCAGATTTAGTTATGGCTGAAGACGCAATAGAAACAATCATAGGACGCTTTGGCAAATATCAAACTTGGATACTGATCTTAATCACTTTAGGTCGCTATCCAACCGACTTCCAGTTAAATAACGTCGTGTTCATCTTGCCCAGTGTCGAGTTTACGTGCTTGGATGAAAATACATCAAATGGCACTAACCAATGTCCGTGCGCTCACCCCGAGTATGACCAGAACACGATAGTGAGCTCGGTGACCAGTGAATGGGACCTCATATGTGACAGGAGCTACCTCGCCAGTCTAGCTCAGTCTATGCTGCAAGTTGGCATATTGTTCGGCAGTTTGATTTATGGATACCTATCCGACAGGTAAATATTGTGTAGTTACATATTGTTAAATATCCAACTTTCTCCCAATATCTCAATCTCTCTATCTCTCGTCTCAATATCCAACAAAGTTCCCAAAATAACCCTCGTCTAATAACATTTTCTAGCTAGCTAACTAACTTTTAATTAAGTTCTTCGTAATGAAAACATATAAATACATATTATCACGCAGTCTTTCACGGGGTGAGAACAGAGAATAGAGCGCCAATTCTCTCAAGACTAACCGCCGGTTTCTGGTACAATTTTAGCACGATGAATTAGTCAACACATTGTCACAATAACAATTTGTCAACAATCTGTCATCGAGCTTTGAGTTTCTAGAACGCAAATCATCGAAAAATTAACTAATCTACTGTTGACAGCCGAATTATTTTTTAAAGTATGTCTATTTCCCTCTAGCTTATAGCTTCGTCTTTGTCTTGCAATGTCAAAGTATTCCCGCCGGGAGCTGAAGTTTCGTTAGTTGGACAAAAGTTTGATTTGTTGTTGTTTATCTTGTTTGTTTAGGTACTTCAGTTATCGTGTGATAAACAAGTGTAAAGAATATAAATAAATAAAGTGTAAATGTTAAAATGCCGCCGCTCTCGCGTAAAAATTACACAGAACGCGATCTATCTACTTATATTTTATTCTAATACTTATATTATCCCGACATGGCTGATGATGATGATTTGAAACTTCCCAATTTCTAATATTTTTGCTATTATTAAAAGATTATTTCGATTTCTGTAACTTTACACACTTATGTCTTAGGGTTTGTCTAAAGAGATTCATATTAAAAAAATATCAGATTAAAAATCAAATAAAATTATATGAATAAAAATATAACCAATCCAAAACTAAAAATCAAAGGCAATGTTCTATTAATATTTCAACGTAAGGAATTGGGAAACCAAATAGCATTATTGATAGAAATTAAGTTTTATATTAATATTGCTATAAAAAACGAAAAATTAAAATCGATTATTTTGTAACAACCCTATATCCTATTAAATCCGCTTAGAAATTGGAGTTCAAATCGGAATACTTGCGTTAACACGTCGATAATTCCTCGATAATCTACAATTAAAAATTGTATGTCAACAATCTGTTAACAAAGAGAAAATGCGTTCAGAAACTCAAAATGGCTCCAATCGGCAGTTGATTTGGGATTTGACATACCGTTGACAAACTGCCAACAGTTTGTCAGTTGAAGCTTCTAGCAACCCAAACTACGTCTAATTAGAGATTTACAATCTGTCACGTAATTTGATGGATAGAAATGCGTACGAGAAACCGGCTGTTACACAGACATTCAAACACGTGAAAACGCCATAATCTACTGTCCTAAGTCCATCGCCGTAACTCAAGTATTACGACTATATATACGCCTTTCTCAATTTCTTTTTAAGCGTATTCCAATTTTCTCTTGATGTTTTCCTTCACCGTAAAGCTCGTGGTGTGAATAATTACTCTACTTAAGTTTAATAAAACTAATTGCACATATATTCCAAATTATTCGGGAACAATTATAAAGTATTTAGGAGCAGCCTTAACACGTCAAATTTATTTATCTATTTGTGCTATAGTAGGTACCTACCTAACTAACCTAAACCTACTAGATGTTTATAAAAATTAGTTAATGAATTATTGTTTGCACCTAATATACCTCTGGCGGAAAGTGGGTGTGTGGGTATTACCTATACACCTCTGCCTACCCCTTCGGGGACCCTTGTGGGAAGGCGTGAGGATATATTATTTATTATTATTATTATTATTATAAAAAGTATCTTAAGATTAGAATAAGTTAGTAATTAAATTGTTCCCCTCTTTTAATACCTATATAGCTGTGCCCCACAGGGTCCGTTGTATGCCCTCATATCCATTATGTTGGTATTCGATATAAGTATAAAGAATAGCAATAAAGAGTTGAATTATTGTATTTTTTTTCCAGATGGGGCCGGAGACTTTCGGTGTTGTTGGCTCTGTTCCTCGAAGCCGTGTTTGTGGTCATATCTGCAGTTGTGCCGTATTTCTGGATGTTCATTGTTTGTAGATTTTTGATAGGAGTTGCCGTTGGCGGTACAATGCTCTGCTGCTACGTCTTACTCATAGAACTTAGTGGCAAATCATTCAGGCCGTATCTAATAGGACTTCATGAAATATCATTCGTCACGGGCTATTTCATACTACCTATCATTGCTTATTTCTTGAGAGAGTGGAGATACCTACAACTGGCTACATCAGTGCCATGGTTGCTTGTAGTAGTGTACTACTGGTTAATACCCGAATCCCCGCGATGGCTGATTACAGTTGGGAAGAAGAAAGAGGCTATTGAGATTCTTACTTTTATCGCTAAAAAGTAAGCCTTTTCACTATTTATAATATAATCTGTTATTAAAGACTCATCAATAATTTAGTGCGTTAACGTTCTTAAATTTTGTTTTACAGAAACAATCGGCCGGTGGAAAATGTCGAACTCATTGTAAACGCATTTGAAGAAGAAACCATAAAGAAGGATCAAAAATTTGGTTCCTATTTGGATTTATTTAGAACCCCAAAAATGAGAATCTACACCATAATAATGGCTATAATCTGGATGTTTTGCTCTCACACGTTCTTCGGAGTGAACCAGTACATTGGGCGGTTACAAGGCAACCTTTACCTGAATGTGATGCTATCAGCATTGGCACTGGTTCCCGGCCTAATCTTGGTAGTGTTTGCAACACTATATCTTAAGAGGAAAGCCAGCATAATTACATCATTCACTATAGCAGCTGCATCCTTACTTATATTCATTTTCATTCCAAGCGACCTCAGGCCAGTTATTTTGGCATTTCTCATAATAGGTCAAATTGGAGCATACACTTCTTTTGTCCAAATTTATTTGTACTCCTCTGAAGTGTTTCCAACTGTCATAAGGAATTCAGCTTTGGGATTCGCATCCGTGTTTGCAAGGGTTGGAGGGTTCATTGCCCCTTTTGTAGTTAATATTGGCGTTGAATGGATATCTATCCTCATATTTAGCGGTTTATCACTCTGTGCAGCAATTTTTTGTAGTTTACTTCCGGAAACCAAAGATATTGTACTCTTAAATACCGTTCAACAAAGAGAAACCAATAAAGATATAGACAAGGTCTAACTATTTATTATTAAATCGACACGAGATATTAATTTTTGAACAAACTAACGAAAATCCGCATTTGGCATTACATGAGAATTCACATTTTTCAATATATATATAATTAATAATTAGACTACCTAGAATTAGTTTTACAAATGTATTTTTTCTCTAAGTTTATATTGTATGTTTTGGAAGCCACCAAAGTACCAGGTAACGATTATGAACAGAAAGCAGTGATATATGACCCAGAACTGAAACCATACACTATTAACAATCGCATATGTAAAGATAATGTCAATAATAGTCCAAAATATGAACCCCGCCTTTGCAGTCAATAGGGATCTCGGTGCTCGGTGAAGAGGTATCTTTAATGAAACTGGGTCAATGAAGTAACCTGTAATATTATAAAGTAATATGAAAATCAATAAGTATTGTCATTACACGATTCAACTGTACAATTATATTTAAGAAGCAGCGGTCGTATGGTATTATAATGCTTGCCTATGGAAGTATTGTACCTACATGGCGTGTATAACTCTGCCCCTGCTCTCGACTGATAGCTCCACTAAAATATCATGGTAAGGCTTGATTGACGTTGATTTGACACATAGTTTTTATTTATTTATTAGAACAATATCTTACAAGCTTTATCCATACTAGATAGAATACTAACCCGCAAACATGCGTAGCCAATTAAGATCGCTTATTTATAACCTATTTTATAGTACTAATGTGAACTACTATACATTTAAGTAGATTTGGTTTCGTAATCCTTCAATATAAAAGGTGCATGCATATTTACTTGCTCAATCCCTAGCCTAGTTATTTATTACTTATATTTTAAAGACTGTAGACTATTAGAATTGTTCTCAATTGTGGTGCTAAAATTCCTGCTTATCGTCGATTCTTCTAGCCAATAAATCAATTGGCAAGTCTGTTAAATTATTTGGAAGCGACCTTCAAGCACATTATCTGATAAATAAGTAAGTAATGTTATAAAAAATACATTTTATACATTTACAACGCTATTAATTAACACTTTTACAACGCTCATCAGAAAAACTGTCAATATCTCACCTTCGTTATGAAATTTTTGAAGACTTTTCTCTTTGTCTCTCCAGCGGTCATTCAACCAAGATTTCAAGGCGTTTTCTTCAATTGGGAGCTGTCCGATAGAGTAACTGTAATTAAAAATACAACTGCATAGTTTTTAGCTTATGTGGCTATAGTTTCCGATTGGTTTGCCGTCTGGCTAGATATCCATTACACGCACAGGAGCAAGCAGCGTTTGATTCTCACACTCAAACCTGATTTTAAACATGATCTTAATTCTAAAATCTCTGCATCTCTATGTACCTAATTACGTCGGCAAATCTCGCGCTCAGAATAGAGGTGATACATAGCTCTAGACGACAGCAGAAACACTCCAAAATGTTATCCGATGGTCCTTGTAATAACGATGATTAGTAATATAGCTACAAGGCCCATAGATTGGACTAAATTCGATAACAGGCAAAAACAATTGAAGTGAAGAAGGCTGAATTTGGCAAAAAAACAGTTGATAAATGATAGGACAGAAAAAATAAACTGAGAAAAGTTGCTCAGAATTGTATAAATCTAGGGAAATTTTGAAGTTACTTTTCTTTTAACAACATGTAGATTTGTTGTTCAAGAGCTCTATATTATATCCATTAGCAAAAAATTAAGACCATCTCCAAGGTAATGGAAGTAAATTATGATTAATTGATGACTCCACTGCGGAACATTTTAGCTACATACTCGGTTTACTAATTTCAGGTTTAATATTAAATACCGTTTGACGAAGAAATGCACATTAGTTGGTATTGTTCCCTTCAGCAAGTCTGCCTCGGTTTGCGCTGGTTTGTCATAGGCGATGGTGACGTCATACACAGATGTCAGTCCAGAGTCACGCATTTGTGAGCACAAAGCTGCCCACCCCGTTGTACGAGGATGGAGAACAAAGTCGAAATGCTAAAATAATAATAAATGCAATCTAGAGATTTCTAACAAAGCTAAGTAGAATAAGACTAGCTGTGCCCCGCGGTTTCATGCACATAAAATTAGATTTCATTGGTAGTTTGTGCAATAAAACATATCCTATCTGTGCCAAAGTTCACACCACTGAATTCCTATTGAATTCTGTGGTGTGAAATTTGTGCGTGAAAAAGCAAACTTTCTTATTTATTTTTTAAGTAGCAGGATTACATTAAATATGTACAGGTATATATGTACATGTGTAATTATCGACCCCTCGACCCAAAACACAGGCAGGGCTACTGTGCCAAATGGCCAATCTATTGAATACATATATTCAAACATTTATTATATATATATATTCAAACAAGCGTTACAAACAATGACAGCAACATACAGCAATAACTAATTTGTTATTGCTGTCGTCCAATTATGTTTAATTGAAACGCATTACAATTACAGCATTACACTTCACGAAGTAGGTTACTTAATTTTTAGTAAATTATACAATTTGTGCCGTACAATTTTATTTCATTGCTCGTTTCTTTTCAACAAACAATAATAATGTTTTAAGAAATTTCTTACAATATTGCATATATTACTCCGTAAAAATATTTTTAAATCTATCGAATAGTTCTTGAGTTAAAACATAACAAACAAAAAATCTCGATCGAATTCCTCGAGTTCATTTACGTTCGTTTTAATCCGATAACCCTCGTATCTTTTAAAATACCAATTGTCGTTCATACCCTTAGTTGATTAGCTATAGCAAATTTTCGGCTTCGTTGCTTGTTGGCTTCACTGAAGTCAGTCCCTTCAGGGAACAATAATACCCTGCATCTGGTGCCCATTCCTTTGTAATAGTCAACGAACTGGGACATGTTCAACTGGTCCTCGCGCCAATTTCGTTTCACGTAGAGGAAGAAATTTAATTGCATTATCCAACCTTAAACACAGAGATCATACGTTGGAATTATTGAAAATTAAGAAATTGATTCCAATATATTACATTCCATTATAACTCATTTTTAGACCTTAATTTGGTAAGAGGGTAAGCATCACTCTCTTATGCTAAAATTTTATCCGAATAAGGCATACCAACCTAAGCCTGGAATGGTCTTGATTTCATCTTTAAGTACAAATTTGAGCTTAGATCTTCCACCAATATCTAGGATACTGTTGATATTTTCCTTGCAAATGCACTTGTCGCTTGCATTAGGGTCATGGGTAGCGTGATACAGAGCAACCCAAACATAATTCCAATCCACCCTCGTACGATGATTCAAAACAATGATGGTCTTTTCATCTGGATTTATATAATCCCCTAAATGATGCAGCTTAGTGCCACAGCAGCATTGGAACAGGGCCTGTTAAATCACAAAACGATGAGAGAAAAGCTTAGAGCAAAAGTGCTGATATTCGTAAAGTAATATAGTTATTTCTAGCTTTGAAATTTTGCGTAGGCGTTTCAATTGAACATGAAACATTTGCGATAAAAAAAAACACTCTGTTAGCAATCACATGAGCTGGTTTGCTTGATTCAATGCCTTTATCATGTCCCATCAGTTTCGCGTGAAGGTCTATATCGTGTTGAAATTAAATCAAACTTTTAAGCTACCCAGTTTTAGCATTGGCATTCTATCAATACATCTTCGTCATACACATCGGATATTTTTTCTTACAGCAATCAGCTGCAATTACATCTAAAAAGGTAAATTTGCTTATCATTTTTGATAAGAAAAATCATTCGTTCACAACTTTTATGTATGCGAAGACCAACAAAAAAATCCTGCGTTGTTTATTTTTTACAAGCAAACCAAGCCTTGCTATATCAGCTTTCAAAATATTATTATGATTATTCGACCTACACGTGAAGTTAGACCAACGGTTAAGACCAACCATACTTATAGATTGAATATAGTAATTTTTATTACCACAGGATAGAGTTCCCAAAGCGCGAAAAGTGCGTCCACTATCTTTCTGTACCAATTGTGGCTAAAAAACATCAGGTACAGAACAGGACAATACAGTACGAAGAATCCTGAAAAACAGCATTTTGGTTATAATGCAAGGTACTTCTGTATGTGCATGTCTGAGTACCTAAGGTTAATTTAGCTTTTAAGGGTTTGTAAAACGTAAACTAACGGCTAGGTTACATTCGATTATTGAAATATGATTGAAATCTTTATGAAATAACTTAACAGCTTTTCTTTTAAATACATTGTCATTAGCATGCTTATAGATATGAATTATAAAATGTACCTATACTAGATTAAAACAAATAAGCGATTAGGTATACATTGTCTTCAATTGAATCAACAAATGCTCCACTAGTGTATAATGCTCTTACTGACAGAGGTATGTGTTTGCTGTGCAGACAAATATTATTTGATACCGTCGCCAACTCACAATTAGATAAAAACTAGGGACTTGAATTTGAAATAATACCTAGAACTTAATGGCACATGATACGGCATAAATACCCATGAAGTAAACGTATTTTATCGTTTTAGTATATTTTAATTTAGAATTGATTTTTACAGGGCCGATATTATGAAAGGTATGAACACCAGGTATTGCAATCGGCTACAGGAAAGTAACGGTTAGCCGCTAGTGGCCACGCCACCTTAGTAGTGATGTATAAAGCAAGTCGGAAAGCATTGAGAAGGCTGTCGCTACATTCATAACAAGTAAAGGATTAAAAGCGCAGAAGAGAATACCCTTCGCTTTCGTAACAAATCTAACGGTGACTCGTAGAACAAAGAGATTGCGAGCCAAACAGTGGATTGGCCGAAAAAGCCATGCTCTTCAGCATACTCAAATACCTATGTAATAAAGTTGTTCTTACCAGATATTATGGTGAAATACCAAGCGCTGCAGAGTAGAAACCCTGCCAGCATGGCGCCGCGGCCTCACTGACGCGATGAAGCCTTACCCGCTCTGTGCCGCACTTAGATTAGAACCCATATATGACCCATTAAGCCCTATTATATTCTACTAGTCTGCCAACCTCATTTCGTTTTCCACTCCTTTATGTAATACGTATTGATAAAGCTACATACACAAGTGAAACGACATCAAACATTTTTGTTAGCTTTAAACCAATTAAATACAAATATTTGGTAAATCGTTTATACTCTCAAAGATGTTCATTATAAATAGCATAGAAAGCTTTAAAGTGTATTACGAGTTGTTGCATTCAATCTAGTCGTTTCCGGTTTCTTTCCAAAAGCTTCACCCTCTTCGATTGTCGTCAGTAATTCGCAATCTTTCGTCTCTGGCAATAAGGTGCACAGTATAGCTGCTATTATTGGTAATATTCCGAACCCCACTGGAGCACACCACTGACCGTACGGTCTAAACCCAGCCACAAAAGGTGCTATCATCGCCCCGAATCTTGCGGACATCGAAGAAATACCAATTGCAGCGTTCCGTACTACAGTTGGGAACATTTCTGAACAGTACAGATACACTACTATGATCACCATATAACTGAATAAAACTCCTAAGCATCCTAGAAATATTGACATTTTGCCTTCTGGAATTAAGGCTATAACGAGCAAGCACATGCTGCAAAGTAGGTTTCCGAGAATTACCAGTGATTTGCGATTCATAAATTTCATAATAGGTATAGCGACGATACAGCCACATAGACAAACCGTCCCACTCGCCATGACGTTAATGTATACGTCTCCGGCGAGGTGGCTGATGTAGTGGGAAATACCGTAGAAGCAGTAGCTACACACGAGCCACGTAAAAGACATCACCAAAATGTTTTTCCTGAGATTTGGAGTTCGGAATAAATCGATAACTGATCCCTTTTTCTCTCCAATGTATTGCAGCTGATGTACTTCAATTTTCTCTCTTATTTCATCCGTTGGCCGCCCATTCCTAAACAGTTAGTAATTCAAAGTAAAGTCTAATCATGAGACTAACTAACGATTAAGAAAGCTGGATATATAAACATTACCATTTGGCTACATGTTCAAGCAAGTCTATAGTTTCCACAGTTTTATTCATAGCTAGAAGCCATCTTGGCGACTCTGGCAGTAGACAAATGTAAAATAATAGAATGATATTGGATAGTGATATGGCCAACTGAAAGTGCACGTAATCCCTTATCAGATATCCATAAAGTGCCAGTATAATATGACCAGCAGTAAATGGTATATGGTAAACTCCCGACACCGTATTCCTGTGGATACTTCCAATATATTCCATCACAAGTACGAAACCAATCACCATGACCCCACCAACGGACATCCCCAGAATCATTCTAACAGCAGTAAAGCTCCAGAAATCAGGAACAAAAGATGTCATCACTCCAGTAAATACTTCGATCACAACAGAAATTATAAGTGTTGGTTTTCTGCCGTATCTGAAAGTATGTTAATGAAACTATGAACATTTGAACCTTATAAATAAACAAGACAGTATTATTGAAGGAACCTACTTGTCAGAGGCGATTCCGAATATTAGACTTCCAATTAGCACTCCAAACTGAAAAACTGTTTGAGTAAAATCTTTGAGCCAAGCATTTTCGCATATAAGGTGCCACTCTGTTATGATAGTCCTCGTAAAAATGGACTTGTCGTATACGGGATTACTGCAGCACGTTGAGTTGGAGTTGGGGCATCGGTAATGGGGTGGTGGTGCCAGAAATATAATCGCCATTTGATGCAACGCTACTCCGAATTTGCTTATCATTACCATAAAACAAAGGAAAAAGTGGTATCTTCCAAAGTTACCTATCAATTCGTTTATGAGACCCATTGCAAAAATAAAGGCAGTGGGAGGTCAGTAACGGAATCATTTCAACTCATGAACAATAATATAATTACCAACACGACATATTAGAAATCATAATACTAATTATAAAAAGACAAACGACATAGTCAGAACAAGCTTTGTGAAATCAGGAAGGTTGCGTTTTGTCCGTACAAGCAGTATTGTTTTTAAATTCGCAGTCATTAGAAAATATATATCTGGAAGCTAACTTTATTAAGAAGGTTGAAATAATTGCGATTGATCTATCCATAAGAACACGCACATGACTACCGGTCGATATTATGCAGGTGCCTACTGTCTTTAACAATTCTGAAATATGACCTTCTTCTCGCGATGACTTACTGCTTTACAATTGCTTGAGAGCATACTTTATCTTATTTATCGATAACTGTAAAATCCTCCGTATTGCCGACTTATTTTCGCTTTTTTGTCGCTGACGTCAACGAGATGATACTTTTTCCTTAAGTTCTAGATCAAAGATGTTCTTGTATTTAAATTTCTTATCGATGGCAACAAGATGATAAGATAATCTACATCTACTAATGTGGTAGCATTATTAATTGTTTATATTAAATGTATATAAGAGGTGAGCTTAACTTTTATCTGAACTGTACTTATCTGGTATGAATGAAAAATACAGTAATTACCAAAACACGTTTATAAAAATTCTATAGTTTATTTAATTTAAAAATGTATATTTGTAGGTGTTAATTAATATGACAACACATTTCTCATTCTATAACGTTTTCAAAATTCATATATATGTAGGTATTACTGGTAACATTATTAATTTGCTCGATGATGGGAATTTAAATTTCGAGCTTAAACTAGGTACGTATACGTATGCATATGTCTTTTTATTTTCTTTGTTCCTAAGCCTGGATGCACGTTCCTTGTACTTATCCGGTTTCTTTATTAATGTCGTATCTCCGAACTCTCCAATTGAAGCCAGGCCAGTTGGCCACTGACCTCCAGTAGAAAATCAAATGTCTTTACTTTATCAATTAAAACATACATCACTTTATCGATTAAGACGCACATAATGTTACTAAATAAAACATATTTATGGCACCGTTAAATACAAGTCGTCGGTATTGAAGTGGTATAAAGGAATAATACATAGGCAAAAGTTGGTAATTGTACTATAAATTTTCTTTGATTTATAACGTGAACCTAACTTACTAAACTTCTATCTTCTATCATATATCTGTATCTGTAATATAATAAATATTTAAATATATATATATAATATATATATATAACCTCACGCCTTCCCACAAGGGTCCCCGAAGGGGTAGGCAGAGGTGTATAGGTGTATATTTAAATATTATCTGGAAATATCTAGTAACAGCTACCTGAATACAATTAACCATTGGTATTCACTGAATAACCTTTCAGCGTAGCAAATTCCGTTACCTTGACAATTGCGACTACAGCCATAGTACATATGTTTTACCACTGGGACAACTGTGCTGTAGCTAAGCCAAGTATCCATACACTATAAACTATAGATACCCACATTAAAGCTCGCTGTGGCAGCTATAATATATATATTCTTTAGAAGAGACATTCAACATATTATCGGGTAGGCAGAGATTATAGAGCGTCAGCTCTCTCTAGACTTACATACCTCTTTCGCTTCGTCTACATTCATCAGTCTCTTCATACATGCTCGTCGGTTTCGAGTTCTCTACATATTGATGTTATAAATGCGAATGTTTCTGAGGATGTTAGTTTCTCTTTCATGTAAACACTACTGAATGGAATTGGATGAAATTTGGTGGTTTGGTGGGATGTACTTTATTCCTGAAATGAATACAGAAAAAAAGCTATCATTAAAATAAAAATGTATCTACACGGGTGACGCTGAGGGCACAGATAATATATACAATAGATATGTATTTATTGTTATTGCTGTAAAGTAATAAAGTAGCTATAAAATATTTATAGACTAGACTATGCCATTTCCCGATTCTCAGATTTTAAGTAAATTTACCCTAATGCAGGTTTAATGTTTTTTAAATGTTCTGCTTTTACCCTTTTGCAACTACAATTATTTATTAATATATTTTTTATTAGCACTTATATTTGATACTTACTATATTTTCACTTTACTTATTTTTGCAAGCCGGATTAAATTGTCGTAACAAAGTCTTAACTGTGTTCTGGTAATCGCTTGCCATTCTTCCAGTTCGTTATTATGAACCTCGCACAACAATGAAAAATAAGTATAAGGTGCACAGCTAATTAAAAAATATTAATGTACAGAGACGACTATTTGACGGTCTTCTTGCAACACGTGCCTACCTATAGATAGATAAGGTTAAACGTCATGCTGACTGTTGGTACAATAGCTTCTACATCTCTGGTCAAGTTATGAAACCAACTAAAAAGTGTGATCAGTTAGTAAATAATAATTATGTAAATTACAACAATTTATCTCTTCATCATTATCTTACATTACAAGCTACAGCGAGTCTATCGCTGTTTTTCTAACGTCTACTTATACGTCTTTGAATTTCTCACTTTCTTCTTTGAATGTCATTAAACCAGAACTAAAATATATGTGTTTATAAAATATATATATATATATATATATATATATATATATATATATCTTCACGTGAGTGACTATAAAGTAATTATTATAGTGAGTGTCTGAATGACTGAACAAGAACAGATTTTAGTTGAGCAGTCTTAGGTTTTAATATTGGCCTATGACTTATGCAAGTTACTCGTTTCCGCATTCATATATCTTCTTCAATGTATCATAACAGTGTCTGAATGAAAAGTAGAGTAAGTTGATAAAAATAAATTAGCCAGAAATAAAAATAGCATAAAACATTTTTTTTTAAGTATTTTTTATTTTAATTGTTATTATTTTAATATTGAAGTTTATTTTTTTAATTCTTTACGTATTGTGTTAAGCTACGTTTTTACTTTCTTACCAAACGCTTCCCCTTCTTCTATAGTGGTCATTAAGGCCTTTCCTTTGGTTTCTGGCATAGTAAATGCTACGATACCAGCGATCAGGGGGAAAATAGCAAAGAGCACAGGCGGTAGCCACTCCCCCTTGGAACTCGCAGTAAGCACGAAAGGTGCCATCATCGAACCTATGCGAGCACTCATTGAAGAAAATCCTAGAGCCGCATTCCGAACTACAGTTGGGAACAGCTCAGAACAATACAGATATACAGTAACAAATACTATAAAGCTAGATACCACACCTATACACGCTAACACTACCTCGGTTTTGCCTCCTTTGTTACCACCAGCTAAGGCCAGTAGGCACCCGGCACAAATAAAATTGAAGACGATTATAAGAGTTCGTCTCCCAATAAGCCTCATGCTCACAATGGTGACTCCGGTGCCGACAATTGTGACTCCGGCGCTCGCCGCGACATTTAAGAACACATTTCCGCTTAACTGGCCTACGTACTGTGATACTCCGTAGAAGCAATAGCTGCAAGCCAACCAGTTGAACGCCATTGCTAATGTATGTTTGCGTATGTTAGGCGTCCGAAAGAGGTCCAATATGGTTCCTCTCTTTAATTGATTTTGTTCCATAGCTACCTGGTAGGCTTCTATTTCGCTTTTTATATTTTCTGTAGGCTTCCTGTTTCTGTAAATGAAAGACAAAAAAATATGTATCTACAAATAGGTGCAATTCGTTCATCCATTATTGGGATATACCAGTATTTTTCATAGTAATAAAGTTATTTAAACACAAAGATTACAAGTTTGAATCCTGACTGTGAACGAGAACATTGAGAGTAAATCTGCATAAGTATAGTAATACATTCAAATTCGTCTCTGAATTACTTATTGTGGGAAGGAGTGAAGATATATTAAAAATACTTACACACGTGCCACTTTTTCCAAAATTTCAATCGCTTTGTCCGTTTGTTTTGCTGCTATAAGCCATCTGGGCGTTTCTGGCAACAGGAAGACATAGGACAGCAGAATAATCGTTGGTAATGATATGGCTAACTGGAACTGTGTGTAATCTCTGAAGAAGTACGCAAACATCGGCAGCATCAAGTGGCCAATGTTGAATGGTAATTGATACGCTGCAGATATTATATCTCTATACTTTGTGCCGACGAACTCCATGACTATTACAAAGCCGATCACCATAGTTCCACCCACCGATAGGCCCACTACAAAGCGGACGAAAATAAATGACCAGTAATCAGGTAAATACGCCGCCAAAATGCCCATGCTCACTTGCATTACGACCGCTACCAACATCGGCATTCTTCTTCCAAACCTAATAACCAAACACACGCGTTAGTTAATGCACGTTACATTGAATGCGAAATGTTTCAATGATATGTATTATATTACAGCCAACGTCACCTGTCCGAGGCCATTCCAAATATTACACTCCCTAGTAAGGTCCCCATTTGGAATGTTGTTTGCGCAAAACTGGTAAGCCACTTCTTATCGCATATTAAATCCCACCGCATCACAATGGTATTCGTAAATATCGATGTATTGTGTGTTGGATTCGGACAGGGACACACTTCGCCTAGATCTCCACAGGTGTAAGTTGTTTTTGGAGCCAAAAACAAGATAGCCATTTGATGGCAAGCTATAGGCACTTTTGAAAGGAAAACAAGTGCGCATAGCCAGACGTGGTATCTACCGAAGGACCCCATTATTATATCCAGCTTGTCTCTTTCCAACACCATCTTTTTTTTTCCACTCGATGTGCCTGTAAGAAAAAACAATAATCTAAACTAGATCTTGACTGACATTGTATGAAGGAGGTGATAGTCTGCAAGAAGATGCAAAATGAACCGATTATACAGTCCACGTAATTTCGTGCGTGTTTGTGCGTGGTCCCTGAATCAATGATATATATCTTTTTGCAATCTCGTAAAATGAATTGCAGCAAAAACCTTCATTTTGTTGTAGATAATTTTCCTTGTTAAAGAAGGGCAAGGCAAAACATGTTTTGTAAATTTTGCATGCAAGCGCTATTGCGATTTATACGAGCTATATTCATATACCTAAGTTTGCAAGGATGCAAGTCTAGACAGAACCGGCGCTCTATTCTCACTGCCTCCACCGTTTGGGACTCTGAGTGACCGGCTTTTCGAGTATAATTTTTTTCGTAGCCATCTAATTTTACCACAATATTATACCTCTCGGGGCAGGATGCGCGTAAGTAGTATGGGATCAGCTAATTTAAATATTTATGTATGTTAAATAAAACTGACAATTCATTAAGAGCAAGCATTAAGCAGAATGTGCTAAAGTTATCGGCACGAGCACATCGGTCTGGCTTTCCAAACTATTGTTGAATGATGAAGGACAATTTTTTGTATAACACGTAACGTTACTTAAACCTATTGAATTAGAATGTTTATATACGCTATGAAACATATTTTCATCTGAAACATCACACATATGAAAGTTTTAAGGAAATTTACCAAACAACAGACAGAGCTTCTCCACGAAATGCGAATGAGGGGCCATTGTCTTGCGCCATCAGAGGGGCCATTAAGAAATGTTCTTAGAATCGTCTTAATCGACACTATCCTACAATTATCGTACCAAACATGGTAAAAAATCAATATTGTGGACTTGAGAATATGGTACCAGTATAGCTATATTGCTGCTATAAAATATACACAAATGACACACCCGATTTCTTTTTTATTTTTATCAACCAGTCAGTAAGTCAAAGGAATGCAAACAAGACAAACTCAAATTATTACCAGGTAATAGGTATACCTAACCAACAAACATGTTTATAATACGGAGCTGGGTTTAGAATGGACATTCTAATAGTTTTTTTTTTTCAAATTTTTTTTTGCGTTGTAGTACTCGTAGTCAATCTCAGTACCTAAGTGCGTGACATGTCCGCTTAATTCTAGGAAACAAAAGAATGGAAAATAATTTATTGAGTCAACAAATCTTGCCGTCTTTATGGAACTACAATCGTGTTACGATGGACATTACTACTAGTTAGTGAGAGCTGCTTATACCTAACTTTAAATTCATGGAGATCTGCATGGAAATCGAGCTACTGTCATGCAATGCGTTAAAGGGCAAAATAGATCTACTGTGCCATTTCAACAAGCTTTTTATAAACATATAACATCGCACGAACATATCGTAGATAGTTCCTCTACTATAGCTCTACAGTTATTTCGCTGTGATATTCTATGAGATTAAGCCATTGCACCAGAACGTATAATTTCGCTACGATGTGCATAACTTCAATTAATTGTGGATCATCCAAAAGTACAGTGCATTTGACCCAAAAGACGGCTTATGGACAAGAGTGGTGTTCACAGTAGAGTGGGAGTTCAGTCTAGACACTCTTTCGCTTCGTCAATAGTAGAAAATTATTTCGATTTGAAACGTACTAGTACCAGAATAATTGTAGCCTACCTGATTCGCCCATTGGCCTAGACCCTGATTTGCCCATTATCTCCGATTGATGATTCCTTATGTGAGGTTTCTTAATTGCTTTATAAAATTATTAATTCAACAACGGGTATTTTAAATATGTACTTAATTGTGACAATAATGTGGATAAAACATATTAAAGCAGGTCTTTCGATTTATCAGTTGCAGCTTCGCCAAGACATCGTTGTATTAATGTCAATGTCAATCGATCATTATTAGATAAACACTACAGTAAGTTTTGTATCATAGACAATAAGGCATGTAACAACACTTATTTCAACAAACCTACAAAATTATCGATCAAACGTTCTTAATTCAAGAACTGATTTAAGTCACTAAAGCTAAATTTGGTGTAAAAATTGGGCCTTATTCTTGTTTTTTCCCTTATATTTAAACACAAGACTTATCATACATGAATAAGTACATACCTACATATCATCAAGCCGAGTCTATCACGAGGTAGGTAGAGAAAACATCGTGAAAAATACGTCTAAGGAGAATTTCGAAGAAGAATGCATGGTTGGTAAACTGGGACAGGCTCGTCATCAGTTACGTAGGCACCTAATAAAATATTATTATTCCGACAAAAGGAAGGGTGTTTTTAATTCTGACTACCCCTTCGAAGACCCTTACGAGAAAACGTGAATAATTATTAAAATAGGAAATTAACGAAGTTCGTGCAATAACTTAATAAGTGTACGGAATGAAAAAAATACTTTCTAGTAAATATTACAAAATACATTTGGAAACAACGCGAAGTAAAAACAACCGTTCGTTGCGTTGTTTTAAAGAAATAGACAATAGCAATGGTAACAGCACGTGACCCTCGAGGCTCATTTTAGTTACATATTAGTTTCAGCATTGGTCGCTCAATCGTTACGCAGGTACAATACCCGATGGTCTGTCTGTATCAATGGATTTTTGTCTAGTTTGTCTTAGTTTTATTTCCGGCGAAATGTGAATGTTATTGTCACTGTCTACCAAATTCCGTGACTCTTTTTAGAAGGCGTTAAGATATACTGCCATTCTAGTCGTCCTGAATTCAGTTTCCATTTCAGTACGTGTGAATAAATAAAACACCGCCCACCAAATTTAAAGAGAGGTAGGGCATAAGGGTTTCTCGTTCGAATTTGGAGCAGCCCGACTGGGGCAGAACCTCTACCATATAGAAATGCCGTTATGCCCGTTATGCCCTACCTCTCTCAAAATAACTAAATTTTTGTGTTGTATTCCTGCGCTATGAAAAAGGTTTCCAAAAATGGGGAGGGAGGAGGATTCTTACATTGTGTTGGCAGCAGAGGGATATGTCCCAGTATGCTGCCAATACAGTATAACTCTCCGGACACAGTGGCACGCGGAAGGGATATTTCGGTATCATAAGCTTAAATAGGCTACGGTAACCCCTTAACATCATGTGGGCCATATGCTAGCTTGCCATTCTTGTAATATAAAAAAAATACAAATTAAGTAGGTATGTGTATTTAAGTTAATTTACAAAAATTATATTGAATCGTGATATATAGGTAATATATAACGTATATATAGGATATTGTAACTGCTAGTTCTGAGGGACCTATATTATGGATTGGATTGTTTATTATCTTTATATATTTTTCTGCCATGTTACTGAACTCCCACTAAACCGTTAGACCGTTTAGGATTATTTTTTGGTGTATGTGTGTGTATACTGTATAATATGTACTCCGGGATGGCTTCAATTCTCAATTGTCCCGACAAGTATTAAATAGTAGTCTTTGGCACCCGAGACGGCGCTGTGATTATTTTACGGATAAAAACAATTATACCTTAGCAAACCTGGGTGGACAAGTATTCATTAATTCTTAGCAGTAGAAGATGGTTACTAGTCTATCAATTCCACTGCAGTTTATATATAAACATTTAGAATTGCAGAAATACTTATACGCAAATATTTATACTAATTCCTATTTAGTATTCAGGTCACTAGTAGAGCAGGTAATTAATTATTTACTCGAGCCAGAGTGATATCCTAAACAGCCGTTATGGTTTCTCACATTTAAAGTTTTATAAGATAATACATTGTAAGTATATTTTTGTATGCTAATAATTAGCAATGTTTGAATGTCACACTATCACCAGCCGTTTAAAATTATCTACCTCGTATATTTAGAAGGGTATCAAAACCTTCCCAAAAGTCAATGTTACTTACCAAGGCTCTCATTATATTTGCAATATCGGGGTCAATACACAGATAGCTATTGAAACCACAACACACTGGCTCACTTTCACTGGAAATATCTTACCGTTTTCTTCCTTTTCCTTGATGTTAGTTTGCAGTTCCATTTTTTTTAGGCTTTGTCGTAAGTATTTATGACGATTTTTTTTTTACTTTTGCGAGGCGTGTGCGCATTGAATCGTCGGAGCTGCGCGTCGAACGACCTGCAGCTGGCGACTGCTTTTGTCACTTGTCCCTCGGTAAGTTAACGTGGCGCCCGCGCAGCCGCCGCACCACCGCTCTCTCGGCGCTATCATATACCGATATTTTATGTAAGGAAATTTATAGATAAAATATTTTGTATCAAATGCAGCAAGTACCGCTTTGATATTCCTACTAACAAAGCCGACAACGCTCAAGCGAAGCGTACGCGGGCTACATTAATATATAGATATGAATATGTTAGGTACAAGCAATTTTATCAGAATTTATATATTTATTATATAAGTTTCTACAAATTTTACAGGGCACTTAGACATTGCGAGAAAAGTTCTGGCAAGGTGTAGGCAAACATTTTTATCATCGTGGAAAAACAAAACTTCTAAGGAGACATTGTCATGGTTTTATAGGGATATCATACTAGGTATCTACAGTAGGTACAACAACAGCAAATACCTGTCATAACTCTATTACCTCACCGTGCAACCAAATCCTATATCCTCGCGCCTTCCCGCAAAAGTCCCCGAAGGGGTTGGCAGAGGTGTATAGGTAGTACCCACACATTTTCCGCCAGAGATATATTTTAGGTGCCAACGTAACAGATGGCGATGTTTTCCTTCACCGTAAAGCTCGTGGTGTAATTAATCACTGTACTTAAGATCAGAAAAACTCAATGGTACAGCCAGGATTCAAACTTGCGATCATTGTGTCGCAGGCAACTACTCGACATATCATAACAAATTATATTATGATCCAAATTACTTCAAGGAATAATGCAATCAAGGAAATCGGAAAATATATTTATAAATAAACCTAAACACACTTTACACCACAGAAACATCAAACACTTATGAACTGCATACTTAATGTATATATCATCACGCCGAGTTCCCAAACGGGGTAGGCAGAGAGTATATAGCGCCAGTTCTCTCTAGACTTAAATAGTTACCTCTTTCGCTTCGTCCACATTCATCAGTCTCTTCATACATGCTCGTCGGTTTCGAGTACTCTTGACGTTCCCGTCCTTGAGCGTCCGATCGATTTGATCTAGGTAGTTGGAACGTGGTCGTCCTCTACCTCTTCTTGCACACACTTTCGCTTTGTATCTACTTTATGTAATAAAATATTTTTATCTCTTGACAAACGACTGGATGTAAGTAGTTCATTATAACTAATCATGATACCTTGGGTCTGTACCACACAAATTAGTCCCAAACAATGCTATTTTATAATGGAGAACTATACAACGGTAGGTACTTAATCTTATGCTTATAAATAGATATAAATAGGTTTTCTTCTAAGTATATTCCTGATCATTACATAGAGGTATACCATACCTATCAGTCACGAGCGAGAATTAGAGCGGGGAGTTAGGTATTTTATCAAAACTACATTTTATGGTTTCGTCATATAGAGAGGAAGGCCCCATAATATTTAGTGCGCAATTTGTAATCTTTGTGAATTCTTTATTACCACTACAAATAACTGAATCATTCACGCGATGGTTCTGCGCCATTTATCATCCTTACTACACTTTGCTGCCTGACAAGTTTATTATTCTTCTTACGTTTATTATATCTCAGTTATCTTATGAAATTTGTGACGATTATTTAACAAACCGCCATTGATGTGTGATAATAATGACACCTACTCTCTCAACTAGGTACTCGTCTATTGTTATCTATCATCAGTTCAGTAAGTGCTCATACCTCATCTCGGCGAATATCTTGAAAATCATCAGGGACGTTACGTTATGAGTGCAATAATTGCAACCATAATTCAAGAATGTCTAAGAGATATATATGTATACGATGCATTAAATCTGTCCCTTTCGCGGATGGTAATAATAGCACAGGATGGAGATAGGTGTCGACGTGTCTACCTACTTCTATACCGGGTGTCTCAGAAAATAGAACCGTTGACTTTTTAAATGTGGAGGTGTTGTACTTATATCCTCAAGAAGAAATTCCAAAGAATTTCGGAAATATATTGGTAGGCCCTATTAAGGACTAGGTACTCCTGTGTATCAGACTATATACCCAAGTTTAAATGTTCCAGTGAAAAGATTTCTTCAAGGATTTCAACAGCGGTCCCTACTCGTCCCCTCCATGTATAGTAAGTATATACATTGCTTACAATAAAAAGTGAAATGTATAAATTTGGAGAAATCGAGAAACTTGTCTCCCTACTTATAGGACGAGAAACCGCCTGGAAAATCGCCTACGCCTACGCCTACCTACTGTAACTCACCATCAAGACGTCATTATGCGTGTGATAATATCAGTGTGTAATAACTACTTACGGCTTGACATTGCACAGTACAAACATACCAAACATCACGTCGAGGCCCTCACAAGGTAGGCAGAGTGCAGAGCGCCAGTTCTCTAGATTATCAGTCTCTTAATTACATGCTTGGCGGTTCTGAGCACTCTTGACATTTCTATCCTACAGTGTCCGATCGGTAGTTGGAACGATCTTTGCACCTCATATTTATATCATTCATACATCTTTATTAGCTCTTAGCAAATAAGTGGAAAAAGAACACATGAAGATACGTCGTTGACCAAGAAATACGCGTTTCAATCATTCTGCCCTTCATTGATGGTGATGTATGTAGGTACATTACATTGTATTGTCAATTTACGTAGGTACGCAATTGAAAAAAGTGTACCATCATGTTTCATTAGGCACTTGTGTATAGGTGGTAACATTGCCTTATGTATATGTCCACGCTAAATTGAGCTCCATTACACTGATGAGTGGAGTTCGGACATGCTGAGTCACGGCATAACATAACTGGACATTTCCGGAAGTATATACTGATATTATAGAGGCAGAACTCTCTCAGGAACTACTTATCTGATTCGAAAAAATATTATAAACATTAATATTTTTGCATTTCATAGCCCTTTTATTGAGGAAGGCTATTAGAGTATATATCAATCATCGTACAGATATTGTCAAATTAACAGGATTAAAACCGTTGAGGCTGTTTGAACATCAAAACAAAACTGTATAATTTTCATTTTAATTAACTTATACACATCTTTCTCGAATATCATTCTATGTACATACATTAAATTATAAAAAAAACTCTACTTTAATAAAATAAAAGACTTTTTTTATATAGGTAGTGAAATTATTTTCACACTATCTTTTGATTTCTAAATTCTATATACAGTGCCATATTCGATCGAAATAATGTACTCTGGGGCTTAACAAATAGACGTGTCTCAAGACTTACCTACATATCAAACCCTCTATAACTATGTTTAATGCGATATTGTCGAAACGATTTGTAGTGACTTAAAAGATAAGATACACAATGAGAATGGAACATGTCAATGCAACTCCACTACGAAATCGTGCCGAAAGAATATTTACACCAACAAAACAGACAAAACTGAATAACTAGCCAACTTAGCAATTACTTGTGTCATGTGAAAACTTAAAATACGCGTCATAATTATAATTCAACATTATACTTTAATATTATTAATCATCTATCACGATAACAGATAACATTCAAATATCACATTATGAAATGTTCCAACATAACAACACACAAAAATGGCAAACTAAATTTAAATTAAAAGCTTATTATCCTTCCATTATAATTCTTCCAAAGTCAATCATTCATACTGAGCGCGAGGTAATATAATAAAAGGATCGGGAAATAAAACAGACTTTGGATGCTGCGCGTGAGCAGACGGGCGCCTTTGTGACGAAGAAGCGCTAAGAACAATCACTTAGGGGGCATCCTCTTATTACCTACGTGGTTTTTAATCTAGTGCGAAGAGATTCAATAATATTCATTAAAATTGATTTAAAGTTAGAGGGATATTATTGAAAACTTCATTTCAAGTCAATAAAATATGAACATACATTAAAAAACAAAAATATAAAAAAACACGACTATATAAACAGCCGTGAGATTTTCCAGGGAAAAAAAATTCCATTTTGTACGGTGGCTAACATTAATTTCAGCTTTTGAAGACCCCCGTAAAATCTCACCATTGACCACTGGCGACATTATAATTGGAATGAAAAACAGCTCACGCAATCAACAGATGCCCCTTACAATCTCACTTACTTTTAATGACATCCACCAGAGTCATGTTGGCTGGAGGACAAAGGCTTATTGGTGACTGCTAACAAATGGGATATTTAAGTACACTAGCTAACTGTTGAAGGCACTAAGACCCTAATCTACGATAAAATTTCTGTACACTGTATTATTTTGGAAGTTCTGTTAGATCATTCAGGCAACGGTTCGACGCTCGACTAGCCAATAGATATGCTCATTATTTACAAATTATTACAAACTTTTCCGAATACCTACAATTAACAGCCCGATATACATCATTATGATTTTTAAACACCATATGGTCGTTATCTAACCAATGTCTGTTATATACAAAAAGTATAACTTTGAGATACTTAATAAAAACTTTTTGCACATAGCAGGTTGGTTGGACAACGACAATATACAAGATGAGCGATTTAACTACATTAAATGCAATTTTACCCATTCGAGATACTTATATACATGACTAAGCTAGTGAGCTAACATTACGAGGAAATTGGTTGTTTAGGAAGAAGGTATGTTTAGCTTACTCGCAAGTTGTTTGCATGTTTGGTGTCGTCGGTTCTGAAGGCCAATTCTGCATGCAAAGCAGTAAACCTAATTTTAAGATGACGAGCTCGTTAAAATCATCCCATCTCTGAAATTATCATCACGCTCAAGTATAAATAATAGCGATAACGTCTTCTTAACTCCTATCCTCCATGAATGAAAATAAGAGTCAACAAAACTATGCTCTGCTATGAAACGCTCATGCAACCACCACACAGAGTGTGAGTACTTGGAGTAAAGGAAGATATTAATAGGGCCTGCGATAAGCGCTTACTTGATGGTAATGGCTTATCGCAGAACTAATGCTTGTTTACCACCACAATAATATCTTTTTACTATACATTTATAAGGTTTCCAGTAATGAGCTCCTTGGGGAGGGGAGAGGATTGTTATATTGTGTTGGCAACCGAGGATTAGAATTAGAATTAGACCTTTTATGTTGCCAACACAGTATAACTCTCTGAACACAGTGGCAACGCGCAAGTGTTACTTAGGTATCGTGAGCGTAAATAGGCTACGGTAACCGTTTCCCATCAGGTGGGCCGTATGCTTGTTTGCCATTCTTGTTGTATAAAAAAAAAAAAAAAAAAAAATACAACTTATATGAGATATGAACTGTTAGAAATCTTAAAATGTGATTTTCTCAATGGCGCGAGAATTGACCAGTTTTGTTTGTCAGAGAGAACAAGATAATTCATTAATCACTAAATATCGCTTACATCGAGAGTGCATTTAAATATCAATATATTAAATCACAAATTGGTGCTGACAAACAAACATTTATAAAAATATCTCTATTCTTTACAATTGCTTCTTTAGATATATTATGCAAAGAAAAAGCATATAGGTACCTATTTATTGAGGTAAGATCTAAATCATTGATATTGTCCAATATAGAAAAGCTTAAATCATTTTTTAAGAAATGCACAAAGAATACTTAAAGAAATAAAATGGGGAAACTTATAGTTTCAGACTCTATGAGTAAATATTTGTACATACTAAGTATTTAGGTGCTATAGTGTCGGCGATTTTTTATTTTCGATACCAAGTTGCATATCTTCAGCGCGGGGCCCAGCTTTAGGCCCATGTACTTCATCATCATATCCGAGTTCAGCAGCAGCAGGGCCTTGCCGTCTATCTCCTGTAACCAAGCGATATGTCATGCATTCCTCTCTATATCATGTCAACATAATACATTAGTTTGAGAAGATCCAACGTTTTACAAGCACAGCGCGATCAATACCAATAACCCTACGACAGGCGATTGCTTGTTTGCCATCTTCAAAGAAAGCAGTAAGAAAACCTGATTAGAAACGACCACAACTGCTAGCTAGACTACAATGGGACACTCACATGTTTCCTGAATAGGTCAGCGTGCGCGGCGAGAGCATGGTCGGAGGCGGCGATGAAGCCAATAACGTCCTCCACCGACCAGTCGGCGGGCGGCGTGGAGGGCGGCGGCGGCGGCGGCGCGCCCGTCGTAGACGACGCGGGCTCGGGCCGCTCGGGCGACACGCGCGCCACTTTGCCGCCCGCGCCTTCGCGGGTTCCTCCTGCCCCGTCGCGAACTGCCCCCGCGCCGTCTCGACTTGCCCCCGTGCCGTCCCGCCCCGCGTCCGGTCCCTCCACATTCTCAACGCTGCTGCCCGCGGCTTCCTCCTGCGAACAAAACCTCGCTGCACTCAATACTGTACGGCTTTGATGTGGGGAATACGAAAAGAGAAGTTACCTAAAATTTGGTTTTTTATAAATTGGACTTACATGTGAATAGCAATGTATTATTTATGCATGGTTTATTAACTTGCTTGCTTTATAGCAATGCTTTATAACAAGTATTGAAAAAAAAACTTACATTAGGTCTTTTAACAGCGGACGACACGTTATTAGTAGTGGAGTCGCCACATAGAGAGCAAAGCCGACCGGCAGCCTCACCCGTGTCTATCTCTATCATGCCGACACAACACCCAATACCACTACAGACAGCTTTCAACCAGCCCTTTAATTCTTCGATTGTTAGTTCAGAAGGGACTTTCACAGAATAATTATTGCTTCCTGATGACACCTGGAATGGAATTACTCAACATTTAAAACTGCAGACCATAACAGTACTTAAGAATATGTTAATATATATCTTATATCTTCACGCCGGCAAGGGGTAGGCAGATGCGTGTAGGTAGTACCCATACACCCAGTTTTTACCGTAAAGCTTGTGGTGTAACCAATCACTGTACTTAAATTCAGATAAAAATTTTGGTTGAGTTCAGATTTGAACTTGCAATCTTTGTGTTCTAGGCGACTGATCGAACCACTCGGCTGTCGAATAATCACACGATGTTCATTTTTTTTTTTTTTTTTATACAAGAGTGGCAAACAGGCATACGGCCCATCTGATGGGAAACGGTTACCGCAGCCTATTTACGCTCACGATACTGAAGTATCACTTGCGTGTTGCCACTCTGTGTTCGGAGCGTTATAGTGTGTTGGCAGCATAATGGGTTTAATCCCTATGCTTCCAACACAATGTAACAGTCCTCCCCTCTCCCCAAGGAGCTCATTACTGGAAACCTTATTCACCGCGTAGAAACACAACACAAAAAATTGAGTTATTTGGCTACGGACTTCTATAAGGTGGAGGTCCTGCCCCAGTCGGGCAGCTCCGAATTCGAACGGGAAACCCGTTATGCCCTACCTCTCTTTGATTTAAGATGTTAATGATGTTAATAAGTCATACTTAACAATGAACAAATGTATGACGGTAAGAAATTGACCCTTATGTACCTGGACATTGCTAGTATTGGAGAAGCTAGAGGAGGCAGATAGAATGGCCCTCATGAGCCTCTGTGGGTCAGAGGATATGGCAAGTAGTTCGCGGGCAAGGGCTTCAGCAGCGCCAGCCGGCCCCACGCCCACCACGACAGTGGGCAGTGCAGTAATCGGCGAGGCAGTCAATGCGATAGGCAGTGCGGAGGTCAATGTAGTGGGCGGCGCGTCGGTCAAGGCCGTGGGCGACGCAGCTGGCAACGTAGAGGGCGGCATAGCAGACAGGGCAGTGGCGGCGCCCGTACATCCCGCACGCAACACCAAGCGCACAGCCGCACTGCCTGTAGACCCACCCTCAGGCAGGGCCGGATTGGGTATACCACTATGCCTTAACTTAAATCTACAAAATAAAAAAAGTGTGAAAAGGTTTCTGAAACTACATTGTATTAAGAATTTTTTATTTTATTTTAGTTTTATGAGTTATTAAATTTAAACACAAAAAATGACAAACACCTTTTTAAATGAATTTAAAAGGTTTTAACACCATAACATTTTTCCATTTTACTTAATACTATAAAATATATATTTTAACCATAAAAAAACATTTCATACCTTGAAGGAGTTGTAGCACTTTTTTGACCTGGTGGTTGTAATGGATGTCCTGCCCGGGCACACCAACCCACTGGGAAAATGTCCCGTGAGTCATATCTACACCAATAGTCAAATGCACCTCTCCACCCATCAAATGTCACATGAATCTGGTCATTCTTCACGGCACCCACTGTAGCACAACATATCAACTGTGGATTCTTCTTATCCACAGCTTCCAACTTCTGACCAACTACAAATACATTATTTTTAGGAGTTGGTGGCTCTGGCTGGAACACTTTAGGAGGGGCCATTTCTGCTCCATTTAATGTTTTAAGCAAGAACATGGGCCAACTGCTAGCATTCATGCGGAAACCAAGGGGTGGCTGCAGCATCCCATCATTTTTCTCACAGTAACCTATAGGATGAATATCACCAGCATCAACCAGTCTCCAGAAATCATTTTTGTTATCACTGCCATCTAGTCTCAACCGTAAACGGGGACCAAGTACTCCCACCACTGTTGCAATACATGTTGAGGTTAGGTTACGCGGATCCAGAGCTTCTAGTTTCATACCAACTTTAAAATCATTGACTGGAGGTAATGGTGCTTGCTTAAAACAATCCTGGGGTGCTGCTACACTATTTGTCTCTTTCATATAATCGTTCCAGTCAAAAGGTGTATAAATGCCATAAAATGAGCCTGTGGAATTGTTGTTAGCATGATTTTCTGAACCGTTTGCTCCATTACCTGATTGCGGTGATGTAGTACGTTTCTCATTTTTCTTTTGGTATTTATTAAGGCAATAAGAGGAACAAAAATTTTTGTTATTTGACGGCGCATTGCCTCTAATAACATTGTCGCAGTTGAGACAAGCTCCTTTACTGTATGCTTGTCGGAATTCAGCCAAACATGTTTCAGAACAAAATTCTTTTTTTCCATTTTCAGTAGGTAAAACATACTTTAGCGGGGTTTTACTCTCAGCACACCAGGTACAAGTGCGCTTGGGAGGCCTTCCAGGTCCACGTATTTTGCCGGGAGCTGGCCCCGACGACCCGACAGTGTTGTTTGACATCGTTCGGTAATTCCTAATTAATACATTATCAGAGATCACTTTTTAAACCACTCAATTTCAAATTACCGATATATTTAACAACAGGATTACATACAATAAGTTCCGAGAGAAATCCAGAATTTTACACAAATATAAACACCGTTCGTAACATGTATGACGCGCTTTCAAACGGCCATATTAGTTTTTTTACTTTTTTTATCATTTGTTTTGAGATTTTTGAGTCAGTGTCAGTCACAGACAATGCTCTACCCATTTCCTTGTTTTTAATTATGGCAACCGAATCCTTTTTCACATTTTAAAATCACAGTATAACTGTTCAGTAATGCAAGGCAGTTGCCTTGCTACTAATTAAGAATATGTTGATAATAGTACTAGTACACCTCTGCCTACCCCTTCGGGGACCCTTGTGGGAAGGCGTTAGGATATATATATATATATATATATATAGTACTAGTACTGATTACATATTTCAATGTTGCATTAATACATTTACACAACTCCCTCTAAGTTCCAAAGATAAAGCTCAGAGTAGGAGAATTAGACTGACCCAACTATGCATTTATACCAGAGAATAAATTGATCAGCACTTTAACAATGCAAAATGTATAGTATAACATATACTTACTTTTATGCATTTAGCGCATGGTATACTTACGTTATACCATGCGCTTTGCATTATTACAGTTGTATATTGGTACAGTATAGTTTGGATATTTTCATTACTCAAGCACGCCTATACATACGCCTTTGAATTTCTTCTCTGACGTATGCAGGTTTCCTCTCGATGTTTTCCTTCACCGTAAAGCTCGTGGTGTGACTAATCACTGTACCTTAGTTCAGAAAAACTCATTGGTACAGACGGGATTCGAACTTGCGACCTTTGCGTCGCAGGCAACTGCTCGAACCACTCGGCCACCACGGCTCTTATATATTGTTTTATAGTATTATATATATAATATTATTATATAGGTTTGGTTTGCTTCCAAAAATCTAAATGCGATGAAATAAGTGACATGTCTGTATTGACAATAAAAAAAAAATAAGTATATACTATTTGACGTGACGTGACGTAATTGACGTAAATCGTTTTTGGGGTTCTAATTTGGCAATATGTTCTTGTAATAATTTATCCACGTTTAGAAAATACAATAAGTAGATTGCATATATGTATAAAATTCTCAAAAGAACCATGTCTCAGACCGCAGTAGTTAAATTGTTAAATAATGCCGAAAAGGCGGAGAAACGGTTAGCTGAGATTAAAATTAAGGTTAGTTCCGTGCGGTGCACCAATTTTTTGGATTTCAGCTCATGAGAAAGTCTAATCTTTGCTTTGAATATTTCAGTTAGGAGAAGTAAAGAAAGTTAAGATCCAAGAAAAAATTCTGGATCTCCAACGAGAAAACGAAGATCTTGCAGCTAAAGTTGCATCTGCTAAATCTGAATTAATCAGACTTGAAATATTGAATGGGAAGAAACAATTTAATATTCCTGGAAAAACAACTGCACCTTCAGTCAATTGCATTGTAGAAACACCAGTAACAAAAGATGAACCAGTTATCACTAAAGAGAAAAAAGTAAAAGATAATAAAAAGATTAAAGAAAAACCAAGTGAAACACCAGCAGACTCTCTAGTTGACGTAAGGAAACTAGATTTTAGAATTGGTAAAATTGTGGAAATAAGTAAACATCCAGATGCAGACAGTTTATATGTGGAGAAAATTGAATGTGGAGAAGAAAAACCTCGCACAGTTGTGTCAGGTCTTGTGAATCATGTACCTATAGATGAAATGCGTGATAGGATTGTAATGATTCTCTGCAACTTGAAACCTGTCAAGGTGAGACCTCTTATCTCCATCATAATATGCTATGCTGAAATTAATATTTATAACACTGGCCATTTTCTTGAAAATAAATTCTTTAAAACTGTTATTTTGTTTTTAATTTTAGATGCGAGGAGTGACTTCTGAAGCAATGGTGATGTGTGCTTCATCTCCAGACAAAGTAGAAGTATTGATACCACCCATTGAAGCTGTTCCTGGTGATTTGGTCTCATGTGAGGGCTACCCACGAGAGCCAGAAGCACAACTGAATCCTAAGAAAAAAATATTTGAGACATGTGCCCCTGACCTTAAAACCAATGATGACAAAGTGGCATGTTACAAAGGAAGTCCCTTAACTGTTCAAGGCAAAGGTCCAGTTGTTGCACCTACACTAAAAGGTGTCAGTGTCAAATAGATACTTTTCAAGAAACTTATTTTTCTTTTATTTAAATTCATGTTTGCTATTTATTCCAAGGTTTTGTTTCATAGGGTAATACATAAAATAATAAAACCACATTGTAAGCAATATCAACAATATATATGCATGTATATATATATATATCTCTAATCAAATGTGTATTAATCTCATTACAACAATGCTGTGTTTATTACTATTATGTAGAATTTCTATTTCAAAGATAGAAAAATAGATACTCATTACAACATAACAGTGAACACCCAAACTGCAAAAATGTATGTCTCAACTGTATGGTCCTATGAGTTTGTTACATGAATATAACAAGTGCAATATATTTAATTATGTATGCTAAATATACTTTGTGTCATAGAAAAACCTACTTATAGTAACATCAACTGTCTTAGGTGAGCCATTATTAAGAAAATACATTTTTATAATTAAGTAACAAGAGTGCATGCAAGCTCTGTTCAATGTGTCTTCAATCATGCATATATTCAATAAGTCAACTTATGAATACAATTCTACAGCTTTTAATAAAGTGTAATACATATTTACATTATACTTTTTGTTTACTCTTCACCACAGCAGTCAAAGGAGTTGCCTGATAATGTATAACATAACTAATGAAATGAAGAAAAAACTGAATATATCTGATAGATGATGAATAGATGTCATTATTATCAATCATGTGACATATTTACCGCATGTAACACATTCCTACATAAAAATGGGGGTTCAACGGTAAGCCACAACAAAAAAGATAGGTAGGTATGTTACAATACTACATGTACCAGATATGTCAAATGTAAACTGACTGAATAGAGAATATTCCTTAAACATCACCTTAATTACAATGCATAAATCTATTTATTTATTAAATCAATTCCTTCTTTTGATTAAACTATTTTAATGCAGAATGTATCATATTAATTAAATCTCATTTTTGATGTTGATTTTAGCTTTCTTTATATTAGATGTCATATATCGTATGATGCTACTGAGCCATAATAAATAATACAGCCTACATTAGTGAGATAAAGATTCAGTTATACAAGCAGGTGTACAATGTATTGACATAATATAATTTATATGCACTCATTAGATACTGCTAGGACAATCATCCAATTCGCACATATCTATATTAGGAAAATCTTTGGCAGAAGATTAATTCCAATATAACATAAAATATATAAGTAACTATAAACGTGTGCATAAAATATTAAAGACAACTACGACAACCACACCATATTTTATGTAACACAGTAACACCGTATCAATAGCATATAAGAAGTATATGAATGACTAAGTATTATGCAAATAAGTTTGGTAAACAATACATTTATCTAAAATGATATATTTAAATTAGTAATTTCCATAATACCCCTTAAGCTAAAAACACCGTATGAAGTGAGTAATGGGGTGATACCATGATACTATTGCAATAATTGTTCAAATATGTTCTAGCAACCCATGTAGAGGATGTCTATACTTTTTACTAATTTTGAATTAAGATTGCTATAGCACTTAATGGCCTATGGACATTTTCAACTATCACACGCTGCCAACCATTAACTGTTTTTTTTCTTATAAAATAATACTTTTGTGATACAGGACGAATCAAGTAATTAATTATCACAACTTAAATAAAAATAACTTAAATAAAGATAAAAGCTTATTATAAATGTAATCATTGGGGAATATTACATTTATTAAGTTAAGTAACCCATAAAGCATGAAGATGATGGCACTAGAAAATGTAGCAAATCTACTTTATGTTACTTAAATATACGAATACATTATAATCTACTACATTCTACAATTTATAAGAAAATAAAATAATATACTTAGATATATGATGATTATACTAAACATACACTATGTGCGTCATTAAAACTGTTAATTAGATCAGTTGAATAATATACTTACTGAAAGGTTATGAGCAAGTTAGGCCATATTATTATGATATGGATGTAAGTTATGACTACTCACCCACCACTGTCGCTATAACAATGCAACCAACTTTTATTGTTAGACGTAATTAAGTCAGTGGAGAGCAAAGTATATCTAATTTGCACATGTAGATATGATATAGTCACATATTGACATCAGTAACACTAGTTAGTACGCATTAAATGCACATATAAATTCTAGTGAACCCATTATGAAGTGAGAATACGAAGATATTTGCTGTGTTATGTATTGGAAAAATATATTATAGTGCTGTCACTTCATATTTAAGGTTTTTTTTTATATTTATTTAACCCTTGATTTTTTTCATACTTTTTCATCTTACGAATATTATATAATTTATATATAATTACTATACTTTAAAGCCTAATGATGATTTACAAAAATATAAACAACATCTCATTTAAAACAACGTAAAATTAAAATTACCTTTTGAGACACCATCTGATGCCCTCACAGGCATAATTATCTTGAAGCACAATACTGTATAAAAATAAACTTATTTCATAAAATACATTTTTTTCAAACATTGGCATGTACTGTGTATATTAATAAGTTGTACAACATTAAAAATAAATCATTGCACATTTTAATATTTGGAATAAAGAGACAACATTTAAACATCTAATGGCACAGGAAAACTAAATAGTAAATAGGTGGGGAAACTACGTAAATTTTATAAAATACAGTACGATTTTAGCTTAAAGCTGTAAATATTTCCGAGGAAGACCGCTTTCTCATTTACTATTCGTGAAATATCCTCGTTCGCGAGGTAAATCGCTAGAACTGGAGATTTAGTGTGTGGAGTGTTCTTTGGTTGTACGTAGCTTCGGCTACGTATCGCTTACGACACAGTATTCAAAAGTCAAATGTCTATTCTTAAAATGCTAGAGGTCTAAGCAACACAAAATGTCCAAACGACCTCTATTTTAGAATGAATATTTCCATACACTTATGAAAAAACATTTATGGCCCATACTCTATTTAGAAATCTAAATATGTGTCAAGTCTAAACATAAGTCAGGGTATGAAACCTTCATCAGGTTTCACAATTTTCTTAATCACCTTTTCCTTCACCGTAAACCTCGTGGTGTGACTAATCACTATTAAGTTCAGAAAACTTATTGGTACAGTCGTGAATCGAACTTGCTATCTGTTTTGCTAGTCGAACCACTCGACATCTACGCTTGTGTTCTATTATTGGTATATATGGTTGGTATGTATTTACCTGCAAATAACGAAAGTCAAATTCAGGTTGACGGACCTCAACTGTAAGTAACACATTTAAAATAATCTCACAGTGGTCGTAACGGTAATACAATTCTTCCCGAAATAGACATTGCGTTCCAGCATGAATAAAGCATGAGTAGTTTTTAATCAGTCCATATAGACGTAAACTTCCTTATAGTTAAAACATATGCGCAAAATAAAATTATCATATTTGACTACAGCTTATAAAAATAAAAAAAATACATTGTGTAATTTGGGTGGAATGTTTGTGACGCTTTGAATATGATGCATTTTTTCTTAATAGTTAACATCATAGTCGAATAATTTAAAACTTGCTGCATGCCTTTTTGCCTAAAACTTATATAAATAGGACAGAATTTACACATGAATTACATGGTAAGCTGGTCGTAGGGCGAGCTACTACGCGGCCGGTTAAGGTCCTGTTAGTATTTGATATCCATAAAAGTTTTGACATATACTCGCGCATGCTGAGAATATAAATCAAGATTTAAACTAATCACACCATACCCCATGTAATGTGATGACAACTACTGTGCAAATTGCTACCGTAGTTATCACATTTGTATACACATACACATTTGGTATGTTTTTATTTTCGAATATTTGGCCAATTCATTTTTGTCTTATAATTTGGGACAGTTGTTGCGTATACCTCTGTGGTATTTAGTTTAAAGTTGCGTCGGTGGGAAACGCCTCTGGGGCTTGTTGCGGCGCTGCGCGAGGGTCGACTGGGACACCGGGCCCAACACTTGCGGCGTGTGCGGCGCAGATGTTAAAGCCTATTAAAAATAAAACATGTTGCTATATAATATTATATATTGGACATAGCCACCAAATATATAAACTATGAGACGATATTCACGTTTACAAATTGATATTTGCGTTAACGCATAAGCATTACGAAGGGGTAAACGCGTAACCGGATCTGGACGGAATGCATGAAGTCTGGGTACGCTACGCTATACACGGGTATCGTATCCAGGTTTTAGAAAATAAAATGTATTTATAATATCACCCTACGAGCTTTGGTCAGGAAAAACATGACAGGAAACCTGTATGTGCTCGAGTAGAAATTCATATTTATTAATTCAATTATTCGCACGGCAAACAATGTCAATTATACCACCTATGGTATATTATACTATAAATGCCACCATTGAATGAATGTTAGTACCCTCCGCCTACACCTTTGGGGACCCTTGTGGGAAAAGCCTCATTAGCATTTATACGTAATGTAAGTATGTGTTACCTGGAATGTTAGGTCGACGGCGCGGCGCAGGTCTGGAGGCGGCGGCGCGTCGGCGACCGGCGGCGGATTCTCGGGCGGCGCGGAGGGCGCCGTCAGCCACGCCTCGCGCAACAAGTCGGCGGCGCGCGGCCGCAGCGCCGGCTCCAGCTGCAGCATGCGCCGGATGCAGCTGCGCGCGCCGCTCGACACCCCGCGCCACACGCCCTGAGACAGCTCCACCTACGCAGGACAACATGTATGCTACATATGAACCACTATAATATTTGCCACTATGTGCCACTATTGGACTACATCAAGTGAGATGTTGAGATATTTACAGCGTCGGCAACGTTTGGTCATTACACAAATACTATTGGAATATTTCAAGTGGAATGTCAGAAGATAAGCCTACCGCACCATTGGTGCCTACGCATGTTACTAGGGTAGCAATCAAGCTCACGACTCACCTAACATGGTAAGCATTAACTCCAGTGTCCATAAGCTTTACAGCACCAAGAGAAACACGGCATGTCCTGAACCATCGATTAGGTCATAACAAAATCTGTATATGAATGTGACCCACCTTTCCAGACTCAATTCTAGCTAATATAGCTTCTGGCGTGTCGTCACCGGTGGATGCAAACGGTGTTCTACCCGAGAGCATTATGTACGCCAACACGCCTAAAACATTAATATAACAATCAAGAATAACAAATAATAAATAACCGTATGTGGACGAAGCGAAAGAGGTACGTAAGTCTAGAGAGAACTGGCGCTCTATACGCCCTGCCTACCCTGCTACTGCGTTATGATAGGTATGTATGTTAAAAAAAAAACAAAAAAACACGCTTTTGTAAAAAAACCTACTAAAAATAGAAAACAATTTTAAAAAGCCTCCCGCTTTCTCGCGGGTATGGGGTCGATAGTTATAAATATTTTATAATATATATCATTTTGATAATATCTTAAAATTACGTTACATACTAACATACGTATGAAGCTAATAGAAGCGTGTTAAAAATATGGATAGCGGAATGTTACCTAAACTCCAAATGTCACAAGCGGCGTCATATCCGGCTCGCTTGAGCACCTCGGGCGCCACAAAATTAGCCGTATAGCACGGCGTCATCAGGAGGCCGTTCTCAGCGCGCAGCTGCTTCGCTAGCCCGAAGTCTCCGAGCCGTATGTCCTCCGGTCTCTTCTCCGCAGTCGCGAACAAGATGTTTGATGGCTTTATGTCTCTGTATTATCATAATGTCTTCATTTACTTTAAGATACATAAAAGCGAAAATACGAAATAAATCAGAATATCAGTTAGCGCACACATATGTAGGTAAGACTAATTCGGCTTAGCATGTGACAACCAAATAGTTTTAATGTATATGTAAGAAACAAGCATTTATCGCTAGTTAGACACGTACAATACTAGAGGCATCGTTGCGCGACACCGACATTGCAAAAACCGCTTCACACACTTCTAAAAAAAATATTTGTATGCCTAAAGAAAACTCCTAAGGGAGTCCTCCATGCACTTCAAACCGCACATATCTTAGTATTCACTCTATCCACTGTATGCTAATTATATTGCCATAAAAAATATAGATAAAGGCTAGCGTGAAAACTAACAGGAAAGGTTTTTCCAGAGGTGCTGATTGGTTCGGTTGTGAGGATTAACTCCGCTTTTGCCGAAATCACACATTAACATAACACGTTAAGAGCTATAATCGCGTGTATTGTGTGATGTGATGTGACCTGTGCACAGTGGTGTGAGTGTGCAGGTAGTGCACGGCGTGCAGCACGTTGCGCAGGATGGGCGCGGCCTCGTGCTCGGGCAACCACCGCCGCTGCGTGATGTGCTCGAGCAGTTCGCCGCCGCGGCACAGTTCCGTCACCGCCAGGATGCGTCCGCCCTCCGCGTACACGCCGCGGAGGCTGATTATGTGCGGGTGCTGGCTGTATCTGTACACGGATCGACGTCACCATTTATATTTTGAATTGTTTCATATTAGTAAAAGGTTTACCAACAAATATAGTATGTAAGTCTAGAGAGAACTGGCGCTCTATACTCTCTGCCTACCCCGTTAGGGACTCGGCGTGATGATATGATGATGATGATATTTAACATCAATAGTTTACACTAAACTTCAATACACATGGGAACAGTGAAACCATTGCTTAAGGTACAGATATTGCCATCCACGAAGACGCGCCCCACAAATTTATATTTGAGGGGGTCGCGGGATGCGGGTCCAGAGTATGACCCGAGTCTATCAATTGTAGTGTACGTGGGCACTCATAGGTATTGATAATACCTACACAATAATTAGTGGAAGGTTGCACACTACACCATAAACTATAAGGAATAGTGGGGCGCATCTTTGAGGATGGCACTATCTATAAGTATATACTGTAAAAATTAAAGGCAATTAAACAGTTTTAAATAGTCATATACATATACAAAAATAAATAAACTACACAATCAAAAGTAACTTAAATATCCATGGTTATCTTGAGTAAAACATATATGTATGACAATCATGTATAATTGAGCAAGTCGTCACGACGTCTGTCTGAAGGTGGTAGATAAACTTAAAAACTATTTAACTTTGATTTGGATTAAATGTATGTCCTTTTTTTGTACGTGACAATTCATCTGCAATACTTAGCGGTGTAGTAAACGAGTAGTTCAGTTTTGAAAGCGTAACAAAGAAACCCACTTTCGCATCTATAATATTGTGACGCGATACACGCGACGCGTTAGTCATCTGCCTAATGACCGAACTAATTGGTTACAATTATATTATTGACGACTAAAACGAATCTCACCTACAACATACGACAGTTAATTATACGATTATATAATAACACCTACGTAAATAAATTCTTTACAAAAGCAAAAGATTGCAGGAATCGAACCTGTGAACATAAGCACAGAAGGTAGATCCTTTAGCAAATCAGGTTGGTTGTCTTACGTGTAAAGAATAGGATGTATATGTAAAAGAAAGGAAGTTCTACCTCAAAAGAATTTCGATTTCTTCTCTTGGATCATATTGCATTTTGTCCATGATCTTCACAGCAAACTGCACTTTGGTAGTCTTATGCTCGCAGAGGCGAACCACCGAGAACGATCCCGTCCCCAGTTCCCCCATTAACCTATACTCGTCGCAAAAATTGTTCCTATTCACGAAACCGGACCAAAAGTCTTCAGTGGATGATTTATTGTTCTGGGTCACGTGGTTTTGGTTCTGATTAGTAACCGTTTTATTGTCATCTTCATCGCTGAGTAGGCACGGGGCCACGAAGCTGAAACCCCTGGAAAGATAATAAAAACTTAGCCTCCTTACACAACCTTATCAACTCAAAAGCTAATCTTATAACATTTGTGTTTATTATCTAATCTTCAAATACCACGATAGCGGCAAAGTATAAATAAAATACGAGTAATTTGTAAAATAAAAACTTAACATAGTGCATTAGAACATGCAACCAGGTAAAGTAACCTGTTTACATTCTTGTAGGTATAAATATGAATACATGTAACGTGATAAATCATGTTACCGGAAAAAATACAAGTGAATTGGATTTATTCCCGTTTTTTTTCCAACCAACTTCAAAAGAAGAAGTGATTTATTGGACACTTATATATTTAATATTATCGGAACTATCAATTCACATATTACGTAAATCTATGGGTGAATAAAAAAAACTACAATAGTCATCACCATTGTAGTTTTAGCTAGCCCGAACACTTGCTGGTATGGTTACCATGGTATTATGTAATTCAGGACGCTTTCAACTCAGATTCTATAACTAACATAAAATTTAAGGGACACAATATGAAACATTTTGCGAACGTTGTATTTTAAAACCTGTTTAGACAGCAATTCGAAAATGAAAATACAATCTTTTTTTTTTATACAACAAGAGTGGCAAACAAGCATACGGCCCATCTGATGGGAAACGGTTACCGCAGCCTATTTACGCTCACGATACCGAAGTATCACTTGTGTGTTGCCACTCTGTGTTCGGAGAGTTATAGTGTGTTGGCAGCATAATGGGTTTAATCCCTCTGCTTCCAACACAATGTAACAATCCTCCCCCTCCCCAAGGAGCACATTACTGGAAACCTTATTCACCGCCTAGGAACACGACACAAAAAATTGTGTTATTTGGCTACGGACTTCTATAAGATGGAGGTCCTGCCCCAGTCGGGCAGCTCCGAATTCGAACGGGAAACCCATTATGCCCTAACTCTCTCTAACCTGTCCCTATCCTCTATCTTGGTCAACAACGCAAGCGTGTATCCCGCTGTAGGCGACAGTAACCGCTTACCATAAGGCGGACAGCATGTTTGTTTTATTAACTATCTCAATAGTATAAAAGTCGTATACGTATCGTATCACATATCGTATCTACTGATCACGATTGAGGAATCCTTGAAATCTCCAAGAACTTTGATTTAATTAGCAAAAAAAAAATTTTTTCACGCTTTCAGGGAAAGCATTGTCATTCCCTTTGTGTTACATAATGATGCTATGCGATTGTATACAATTACCTGAACAACTCGTGCGCATTTGCCGAGGCGGGCACTCCCGGCGAGTCTCTGGGAGTGCGACACGTGAACTCGGAGTCGAAGTAAAAAGCATCATCTGCGCGTGACACCGCTGGGCGGAATGGTGGCACCACCTGGGGCACCACAAACATTACTCCAGAATTACAGACACAATTAATAAGAAACCTATATAATATAGGTTAAATATATAAATTAAAATTTAATCTGGTGAAGAAAAACATAGTAGCCGTGGTGGCTGAGTGGTTCGAGCAGTTGCCTGCGACACAAAGATCGCAAGTTCGAATCCCGACCGGACCAATGAGTTTTTCTGAACTGAGGTAGGTACAGTGATTAGTCACACCAAGAGCTTTACGGTGAAGGAAAACATCGAGAGGAAACCTGCATACGTTTGAGAAGTAATTCAAAGGCGTATGTATAGTCGTGCTTGAGTAACGGCGACGGACTCGCCATCTGTCACGTTGGCACCTAAAATATATCTCTGGCGGAAAGTGGGTGTGTGGGTATTACCTATACACCTCTGCCTACCCCTTCTGGGACCCTTTGGGAAGGCGTGAGGATAAGAGAAGAAAAACATCGCGAGGTAGAATTTAGTTGCGTTTGAAAGACGGCGCCAGGCTCACCATTTGTCACGTTGGCGCCCAATCATATATTCGGCGAAACGATTGTGTTATACCTATGTGTACACCTTTAGAGACCCATGTCCATAAGAAGGTATAAATACATAATAAAGATTAAATCTATTTTTTTTTTAATTCGTTTTAATACTTGTGTACCTTTTTACTCGGCGACTGATAAACATGCATGTAAATATTAGATGCATCGTGTCGAGACACGAAGAAGTGCACATTACAAAAGCATTGGTCGGCCGAGATAAAACCTGCGCAGAAGGCAAGGCCAATTCTTGGACGTGTCTTTAATGAGATTAAAATGCGTTCACTGCCTTGTGCGATAATATCCGCATGACTACCAGGGAGATAGTTTATCGTATCCGTAACACATACATACACACAGTATAACACATACATGTACTAAGTAAATCTTAGTCTGCAAGATTTACTTAGTACATTCATGTCCACTGGAGGTGGGCGTTGTCATTCGGGATAGTTAGTGGAAGGTTGCACAGGTTTTAAACTATTTTTGTGCCAAAACAATATTATGCATATTTTTTTTTATTTATTAATTCATTAAGCTTAATGTATGTGACTCACCTCCTTCTTGTAAAGCGCGTCCCAGTCGATGCTGGCGAAGAATTCATGATTCTTGATGTCCTCAATATTGGAGCTTGCACCCAGCCTAAATATAAAGACATACATTTCAACACATTCATAATGTACCTACAACGCCTTCGGACTTACACGGCGAACTTTATTAAGTAGAATTTGTAATTTACTTAACATCTCATAATGCTTGAAAAACAAGAACTTACACTACTTAGCTTAATTGCAGCTTATATTAGCAGCATATGCAGGCAAAGTAAGAAATGTTTTGCACGCGAAGATATTAAAATAATTGCAGTTTTTATTAACTTTTTATTTTGAAACCCCGCGTGTATTCTCCCCTCGGCCAATGTTTGATTGCAGTATAATATGATATTTGCAGTATAAAGTTTGATATTTATAGTAATTGTTCCAATATATTGGATTACCTGTTCTGGGGATTTCTCTTGAACAATGCTCTAAGTAAAGACTGTGCCTCTTCACTGAGATTTGAGGGCATACCCAGCTTGGCTTTGAGTATTTGTGTCATAGTTTCATGTCTTGTTGAGCCATGGAAGGGCAAGTTTCCAGTAAGCATTTCAAACTGTGAATATCGAAATTATATTGGTGTTGCCTATTACGATGAAAGTATATAAAGTCATACAAGTGATAGGTCCGGGTATCTAGGTCCTGATAAATTAATTGGACTGTACTTTTCATGTAAAATTTACTTCTATCTTTCTACGATCTAGTTACAGCACCTAGTCAGGTAGTTGTACTCACAACTATGATTATCTCTAGAGATAACGTGTTCTTCAGTGAAAGTTGAAACATTCTAAGTAATTGTTTAATTATCCATTATTTATCTTGCAAAATTGAAGAATAAATAGAAAATGTTATTACCATAAGTACTCCAAAAGACCACCAGTCAGCTGCAAATGTATGCCCTCTTCTATTCACGACCTCGGGGGCCATATACTCCACAGTACCACAGAAGCTATAAGCCTTGTCACTGCTTGGTGGCAACTTGGACAAGCCAAAATCCGTTAATGCAATATGTCCATCTGCATCAAGTAAAATATTCTCTGGCTTTAGATCCCTGTATATAATTCCCAACTTGTGTACATGTTCTAATGCTAAAGCTAACTCAGCTAAATAAAATTTGACATCTTCCTCCGTAAACATCACCTGTAAATTTCGAGAAATATTATACAAAGTCAACATCCACATAATAATGAGTAACAAAAAAATAATTGTTTAAACTATAACTAGTTTAGTAGTTGGAAAAAAATATGTGCATCTTTGATTTATAAAGCAATTATTGATTAAATGTATGTGTACCTCCTTACTAAGTCTGGAAAACAAGTCACCTCCACGCAGAAAGTCTAATATTAAATAAAGTTTCCCAGCGGTTTGAAATGCATAATGCAATTTGACTATAAATGGATGACCCATTTCAACCAAAATATTTCTTTCCATTTTTGTACGCTCTCTGTCTCTTACTTTTAGAGTTGCTTTTTTAAGTACCTGTTAAGTCAGAAACAAAATATTTTATTGTACATCATTGCCTTTACACTTTCATGGGGAGAACTTACCAAGTGTCGAAGCTCAACTCTTGACTGTACTGACTTCTCCCAAACATAGCATAACATTGAAGGAAAAAAAGAAGACCTAATATATTAGGGAAAGATTTACTTATCTCTGTTTATTTCTTAAAGAATCACTATAGGGAGGTATGAAGAAAGACAACCTATGTAAGTTACCAATGTTAAAATTTAATTTAAACTCTGCAAATTAAATTTTAACACTAAATTTTGTAAGTATTATAGAAACACATATTTATTATATATTATATATCAATCAAAATCAATAGCTAATCAGTAAATTCGACTCACCTTCATTGCATAAAGAGTGCCAGCATCAGCACCCATAACTTTCCTTACTAGAAACACTTTTCCAAAGGAACCTTCTCCAAGGACTTTGAGCAATTCAAACTGCGATGGGTCAGCTTTTTCATGGCCTTCTTTTACTACATCCTGGAGCTCTACTTCTCTCTCATAGTTGATTTCAGTAGATGAATCCAAGCTCTCAGTAGTAGACGCTTGACGGGACTCTGCTGCATTCTCAACTACTATTGGAAGACTGTTTGTTGCCTGAGCTGATGTACCAAGCTGATGGAATAAAGTTAAAGAAAATATTGATCATTTAAAAATAATTAATAAGATGGTATCTGAATGTGTAATAAGTTGTTGTCAAAAGAGTAGAATAATACCTGCAATAATTTATATATTACTTTCACAACACCCATTATAAACACCCGGCAATTTATACTAAATTAAAATGAAATTGAGATATTTCCAAAGCATATGTTTAATTATTATTTATTGCTTTGTCAAAACACATATGATTCCACTTTTTTACTAGTAAATGAACACCTGCCACTTCATAAAACACCAGTAGCTTTTGGAATTACCTAAAAGTATGCTTATTAAACTGAAAATGTTGACTGACTGACAAGCTATGAAGAAACATTGAAGTTTCACTTGGTCATTACTTGATGAGTCAAAGTAATAACTCACAAAAGGACAAACATTAATGACACAGTAATTTAGTTACAAGCAAACATTCCCATATTTATTGTAATACTATATCAATCATACATGTGTAAACATAACTGATGTATCGTGGGCGTATTTGAAATATAAATAATGTTTTTGTGTTCTCATTTAGTCTGTTTAACATGCCTCATACGAATCTAAATAATTAGAATTATTTCTATCAAACGGATTCTAGAGGCTCGATTGCGTGAGTAGTAGTAGACAAGGAAAAACCTTTAATTATTAATACGGTAGGAAGGTCCGCAAACAAATTTCTGAGGATAGGTAAGTACCGTGTTATCTCCAACATTCTGCATACGCCAAGGATCCGACGAATTTGCCAACGGCATTTTGTCTAGCTTTCACACTTAATTATTCAGCGGAAAACCTAATAACAATATTAAATTAAACTATAACACGATTATTCATTTTTTTCTTCATTTGAATACGATTGAGATTGCGTGCGAGGTGAGACCATCTATGACAGTAGTATTGACAACCCAATTTTTCTTCATGAATGGTACGTACGATACGACACTTGACACTTATTTTGACAGAAATCACTGACACTCATGAATATCTATAAAATAGCGTCTATTGAGTTTGTGATACTAGTAAAAATCACGTAGATAGTAACGTCGGTATATTACTGTTGATGTGATTACTTACCGCTTGCCATCAGACAAGCCGCATGCTTATTTCTCACCACATAGAAAATAAATCACGGATTATATATCCTAAAAGGCGTGACGACAGTATTAAATAATCAAAGGTTTGATAATATTATAAGAATAAAAGACTTTGACTCTTGTCGGTAACTGACTCGGTAACTGATGAAGTTCCCTCCATTTAACAAATAGTTTCCATTCGCCTCGTAACACCAAATCTCAAAAAATGTCAAGCTCTTTATCCCTTTAATTAAGTCATGGGTTATGTCTTTCATCCATACAATAATATGTAAGCTTCAGATAAAGGCCTCTCGTGACAGGTTGTTTGAAAATGCTACCGATTTGGGTCGAATATTGTATCTTAATGTAATTCGTTATACACCTGTTTTTTGTAAATATTGTTAATTTGATTTCATTGTAGATAGTGTTTGCATCTTGATTTCCCTAATAAACTATCTACCAGAATCTTATAGCATTCAAATATATATTCAGAGTAATGTTTTTTTATTATATCCTGTTTACTTATATATATAGAAGCCGTGGTGGCCGAGTGGTTCGAGCAGTTGCCTGCGACGCAAAGGTCGCAAGTTCGAATCCCGACTGTACCAATGAGTTTTTTCTGAACTTAAGTACAGTGATTAGTCACACCACGAGCTTTACGGTGAAGGAAAACATCGAGAGGAAACCTGCATACGTCTGAGAAGAAATTCAAAGGCGTATGTATAGTCGTGCTTGAGTAACGGCGATGGACTCGCCATCTGTCACGTTGGCACCTAATATACCTCTGGCGGAAAGTGGGTGTGTGGGTATTACCTATACACCTCTGCCTACCCCTTCGGGGACCCTTGTGGGAAGGCGTGAGGATATATTATTATATATTATTATTATATATATATATAAATATGGTATTTTCATTATTTAGATAGATGCTACATCAAAAAATTTATACCAATTTAAAACAATACAGAGTGTATTGTTTTACATTACGTTCGTAATTCATTATTCACGATTTATTTTCTTAGGTCCAATGTTCTTATGACAACAATTCCTCATTTTAATTTTCATTACTATTACAATATTAATAGAAATATAACAGTATCGAGATCGTTTAATCTAATTTCCCCAGTATTGCACACAAATTTTTTTTATTTCCCATGTTTTAATAAATATTTATTTTTCTACAATTAAATTTATGCTATGAGTATTTCCGATTTGCTATTTAAATCTTACAAAATAGTTGGTATGTATGTTAGTGGGATACTCTTCTTCAATTTTTTTAATGTATAACGATTGTATTAATTATATCTGATGGATGGCTGATAGATATATGTACCTATGCATATAGCCAGAAAAAAACTTGTGAAATCATAGATTTAAAAAAAATTTTTTAACCAATTTTAACCGTAAGTAGTTTACTCGACCTAAATATGGTTGTCATACTCACGCCAGCTGGAAAACCCGGAAGTTTTACATAATTTTCATGATATACTTATCGCTAGTAATATTATCTAAGTACTTCTAAATATTAGGAATATTTTAGCGGTCAACGTACAATAAAACATATCACAAATAAGCATACAACAATAATGCAGGGCAATAATAAAGTTCCCAAGTCAGTACCATCTTGCGGAATCTATTACCCCAAACAATACAGAGCAAAAAACAAGCACGGAACTAAACTAGGTAAATAATTAAAGTCTGTTTACTTAAAGTTGAAATTGGAACTGGCACCGTAGTTACATACTTCTGACTATATAGTATTTGTAGGTACCCTCATCTCCGTGCTCTACTTAGTAGGTAAATATACTATTGTATACTATATAAATATACTACCTACTATACTAATAGATACATAATTATTTCCTCACGTCTTCCCACTAGGTTTCCCTAGGGTGGACAGAGGTGTATAGGTAGTACCCACATATCCACATTCCACCAGAGATACCTATCATACGCCTTTGAATTACTTTTCAAACGTATGCAGGTAAAGCTCGCGGTGTAACTAATCACTGTACTTGAGTTCAGAAAAACTAATTGTTATAGTCGGGATTCGAACTTGCAATCTTTGTTGCCGGCGACTCCTCGAACCACTGGACTACCACGGCTCTTTATATATATAAGCGGGTGTGTGAGTACTACCTATACATCTCTTAAATATGTAGATATACTAGCTGTCACGTCCAGCTTCGCCGGGGGAAAAAGTTAAACTTCCTGAAACCTGAAACACGATTGCAGCGCCACCTATCGGGTCCAATTGCGATATAAGCTATCCTATCTTTTAAATTGGATCAAACTGCACACGGTGTGCAAATTTGATTGAAATCGGTTTAGTAGTTTAGGAGCCCATTGCGGACAAACAACGTGACGCGTAATTTATAAGAAGATATATGAGAGGTGTATATATTTGTATATATGTAATGAATGACCTGCATTTATCAAAAAAAGTTGTTTTATGTTACATTACTTTTGTGTTTAAATACGTAAATACTCTCGGAGGAAACTTATATTGGAGCTAAATAAAGCAGGTCTTACAGAAGTAAAAAAGGCACGCTCAATTTATGATGGAGCCGACATTACGTCCAGGGTAATTGGTGACTTTGGCAGATGGCAACTGAAGATGAGCCTCCTCATGGCTATGCTGAAGTTACCCCAAGCATGGTATCAATTGAACATCATTTTCATGGCACCGCCTCAAGATTTTTATTGTGCAAAACCTCCCGCGTTTGAAAAGTATACAGATGTAGAATGGAGAAAAATGTGCACTCCAGTGAGTATTTTGAATTTCCACTTTCTACAACAACAATATTTATGTTGCAGTTTCACGATTTAATCGAACGAAATGATATGCTGTAGCTAACGTAATTACCACTATTAAAAAAATTACAATGAATGAATGAGTGTAATAACATCTAGATATTGATGTAGTTATATACTGTACTAGCTGCACCCTGCCACGCTTCGCTGTGGATATGTGATTAATGCAAAAATTAGATAAAAACAATCCTTGATGCGGATTATATATCATGCTAAAATTTCAGCTCGATCGGTGCCGAACTTTTTGAGTTTTTGAAGCGTACACAAACCAACATAACATTTTTATATATATAGATATGAATAAATAAATGAAAGTTATTATTAGCGAAAGAATATAAGTTTGATAGTCAAAACTTTTTTATGACAAGTGGAGTCTCAATATTTTAATAAATTTATTTATTTACCCAAATCATGTAGGTATGTGAGTACGACACGACTAGGCGCGTTAGTTGATGTGTTTGTGGGTCCCAATCAGCCCTATGTATGCATATTTGCAATCATGATATTTCAGGGAATAGAAGAGCATCCATGTTTGATATACGATCCAGACATTCTGGCTAGTGCGCCTGATATGGACAGATCAATGATACCGCTCGTGCCGTGTCCAAGATTCGTTTTCGATCAATCTGTCTTCAAACGAACTATAACTTCGGACTGGGAGTTGGTCTGCTCGAAGCATTGGTATATTCATGTGTGTATTACCCTTACTTATAATTTCATCTTCTTTAGTTATTTTAGTTTTCGTTTTATGGACTGGGAATAAAATTCATTATAGGTAAGTATAGATAGTGCCATCCACGATCTTATCGTTTATAGTGTAATTGTGCAACCTTCCACTAATGTTTGAATATTATCGGTTACCTGAGTGTACACGCACACAACAATTTAACATCCCGCGACCCCTCGATTAGAAATTAGTGAGGCGAGTCTTCGTGGATGTCACCATCTATAACATTGCAATTAACCTATATGTAGCCATATCCTGTTCAAACATATGTATGTTCACAATCATAACAACACAAAATATTTTACTTCAATTTCAGTTAACGCAATGTATAATGATGTGGGGAGTTCTTCTCGGAGGCATGATATTCGGGGTGCTTGCCGACAAATATGGACGAAAGTATCCACTTATGATCGCCGTAGCTATTCAGGGCCTAACAAGTTATATTGTGAGTGTCCTTTTATGGTATTGGGCGTTCTTGGTGGTTTGGTTCATATTGGCACTTGCCTCGGGTGGTATCGGGATCATATCTTTTGTGATATGCATGGAGGTAATTGCTGTTTATTTTTCTGTTCTTTATGTGTCCGGTATATTAATATACTTACATATTGTTGATAAAACTGTAATTTCAGACGGTGAGCGGTAAATGGCGTACAATTATCCCAGTCCTCTACCAATTACTTTTTGGTTTTGGTACTGCCATAATGGCAGGTTTAGCTTATTGGTTCAGAGACTGGAGAAAACTTGAATTTTCATTGGCAACTTTATCTTCAATGCTTATACTGTACTGGTTCTTTATATCTGAATCGCCGAGGTGGCTGATAGCTACCGGGCAAACTGATAAGGCTCTTGGTAATATTCTTTCTCAATAATCCTATTATTTCGAAATTGCGTATATTAGGTGATTCACTCGATACTCCTATATCCTATAATGTAATTGAGAAGCACTTAGGTTCATTATTTTGCTGGAATGTAGGGACTGCCTATTGGTTGGTGGAACTACAGAATTTGGTCCTATTGTTCAAATTTTTTTTACTTACATTCGTCAGTGGGAGTTTAGAAAACTGGGTCCATATATTATCTAACCTATATGTATATGCAACAAATAACTAATGAGATAATTCTGTGTATATCCCTTGACAAACTCACCTCAATGAATTGTTCATACTTCTGAATAGTAGGTACAATATGGAAAATGTATAAATATGCCAATGTCCTCAACAATTCGTTGACATTTTGCTTGTCGCCGATTTTCTGTACTTAAGGGGTTCGTACACATAGGTGTTTGTAGATACTTACCAGACTTCTTGGCTACTATTTGTATTGCGTTTCAGTTATTCTAGTCAATGCTGCAAAACAAAATGGCAGAGTTGTGGATCCGAAAGAAATACAAGGCTTATTGATGAAGACTCAGTCACAGACCCATATAAACCCAGGGTTCATGGCTTTTTTCAAATCTAAAAATATGCGAACAAGGACTATGATGCTGTCACTGTCTTGGTACGAGAATCTTTGTTGCATTATACATATATCTTTGGATACCTTCATCTACTTTAAAAATATTAATAAAAATATTATGTACTAGCTGCGCCCGCGACTTCGCCCACGTGGAATTCAACAAAAAACATATTGTTCAGTTTCTAAAATAAAAGTAGCCTAAGTTACTCCTTGTTATATCAGCTATCTGCCAGTGAAAGTCCCGTCAAAATCGGTCCAGCCATTTCAGAGGTTAGCCGGAACAAACAGACAGACAGACAGACAAAAATTGAAAAAAAAAATATATTTTGGTATATGTACCGTGCACACCACATCCATATGCAGTTAATAAAAAGCGGTTATTTTAATATTAAAAACAGACGCTCCAATTTTATTTATTTGTATAGATTAGGTATCGCATGACTAGTGTTTGCATGTGAACCTGCCTACTGTCTGGTACGCTAGTTGGGTCGCCCTGTACCAAGATCATTTCGTCAAATAAATTATTGTGGTTTGTAAGTTATTGCAGTAGTCACAGTGGTATTTCTATAGCGCATTATTTTCAGACACGATTAATTATTTTCACAGGTTTTTTACTGGGTTAGCATTTTACACCTTCTCACAATATTTGGGATCACTCGGAGGGAATATATTTTTGGCGGTAGCAGTGAGCGGAGTAATTTCCACATTTGGTGCAATAGTGTGCGTTCTTGTCGTCACTAGAATTGGACGGAAAATCTCTGTAGCTTCATTCCAAGTGGTTACTACAATTTGCTTTGTTTCGATACTATTGGTGCCGAGAAATAAATATGTAAACGACTGGCCTAGATTGGTATTTGCAGGGACTGGATTTGCGGGAATGTCAGTGAGTAATATTCTTAATACCTTTTATTATAATAGTCAATTATAATAAAAAAAAGCAATTCAGATGTACCTACGTACAGAATGACATGCCGACTTGATTAAGACAACAACATATGTTAGCATAAATTGCGAAATTGCGCTCTAAATGCCCGTATGCCATAGTTGTGGAGTAATAAGCAAATAAATTGGGTTAGACAAGAGTGAAGTAGGTACTCCATTAGTACCTTCTTCAAATTTTAATAATATTTTTCAGGGAACCATACCAGCGCTATATTTATTTTCTGCCGAACTGTTCCCGACAGTTGGCCGCAATGTTGGTCTCAGTGGAGTGACTACCTTCGCTCGTGTGGCATCCATGGTCGCCCCGCTTCTTGTCTCCTTGGACGCCATTACTCCTGACCTACCGCTCATGATATTGAGCATAACCTCTTTCGCACAAATACTTCTCCTGCTTCCATTGCCTGAAACAAAAGATTCACCGCTTCCCGACACTATAGACCAGACAGAATTAGATTGAGGAATAGAGAATGAGGAGAGTAGCTGCGTAAAAGTACCTAAGTCCATGTGATGACCATAGATCTATTGGTTTGTTGTTTCTGGGATGAATATTTCATAGGTATAAAAATATGCTTATAAATAATGTGTTACCTTCCTACTTATTGATCAATGAGAACAGTGGTGGCAGAGTGGTTCCAGTAGTTGCCTGCAACTCAAAGATTGCAAGTTCGAATCCCGACTGAACCAATGTTTTCAGAACTTAAGTAGTCACACCACGAGCTATACGGTGAAGGAAAACATCGAGAGGAAACCTGCATACGTTTGCGAAGAAATTTAAGGGCGAATGTATAGTCGTGATTGATTAAGGGCGACGGACTCATCATCGGTCACGTTAGCACCTTTAATATATCTGGCGGAAAGTGGGTGTGGTTACTCTCTCACTCTTGTACACCTTTGCCAACCACTTTGGCGACCCTTCTGGGAAGGTGTGAAGTTAGTGTTACTTATTGATATTTAATAATCAGGCCTGCATACTTCCTATTAACATCGTTTTGAATACGTATTTGGAGGAACAATTGTTACACACTGCTGGAACACAACATTACTCAAGAGTAATTCTACTTGGCTCTGGTATTTCTTTAGGTATCGCCCTAGCCGTCTTTTGCTATTGTAGCTGTTCTTATGGTTGCGATTATTTAATTTAATTCTATATAAAGCCTAAATGCGATTGTTTTTTCTTTTATAACTACTTGCCTATTGTCACATTATAATGATCTCTCTTAAACCTGCTTTTTATTTGGGTTTTCTTATCCTTACACAAATGGTTTGATATCATGGGTGTATTGAATTACCATCTTTTGAACCATTTAGGAACGTCAGATTCTTTTTGCTTTTTGTAATAGGTAATACAAATAAAATACATATGAAGGTACCTACATATTTATTGTAATCTGTATTTACTTACAAATTAAGTATAATTCTGTGCTTTGAAATGTCAAGTTGTTAAGCTTCCAGATAAGTGCTTTCACAATATAAGTTAAATAGCTTTAAATCAAATAATAACCAGAAAAATCACTAGCATGGATATAACATAAATGAACTGAAATCAATGTGCAAGTACAGGACTAGAACATCTTAAGACTCATGATCATACAAATATAACTTGTACTTTATAAAAATGCATTAGATTTTAATACAACTGTACAGATACATACATCCACATTAAATTGTATTATACTTATTGAAATATGCTGTTACACAAAAATACTACCTCCATGTTATTTTATTGTATACCTAGTTCTCCTTCTTATTTTTAGTTTGGTTGCGTATGTTTTCAATCCTATGTAACAGTGTTGGATGAGAGTGGTACCAAGCTGAATACAGTTTGTCATATATAGGGTAATCTAAATTATCTTTTCCCAATTTAATAAGTGCTGAGCGCAATTCATTTGGATAAAATAGTGACACAGCAAAGTTGTCTGCCTCAAATTCAAACTTCCTAGAAAGAGCTGTTGCAAAGAAGGATAAGAAAGAGTTATAAGGGGCAAGTATCATCTGTAAGACAGCAATTAAACCAATGATGATAGGTTCTTGACCTGATGGGAATCCAAGAGCTGTATATAACATGGAATATTTAAAAAGCAATCCGAAGGCAGTGAACAATAGTAACAAATTTACTTCTGTCAATGCTATTGATTTATAAATGTGCCCGCAGCTCCAGTGACCCAGTTCGTGGGCCAATATACCTAAAATTTCACTTTCAGTACACCCAGTTGTAACTTTTTTCTCTTCATCATACTTTTCAATCAAAGTATCAAATAGTACAATCCGTTTAGCACCAAATAAACCACTGAAATATGCATTGCTGTGTGCAGATCTTTTTGATCCCTCTACAATGAAGACTTGAGATAGTGGAAATTGTAGACGCAGGGCAAGATTTTCAATTCCTTTCCTGAGAGAACCATCAGGTAATGGTACAAATTTATCAAACAGAGGTGCAATAACAGATGGATAAATGGTTAGTAACACAAGTGTTGCTACAGTTGTGAATAGCCATAGCCATACCACAAACATGTTACCTCCTATCATGATAATGTAAATGGCTATAGAAATTATTGGTAACGTGATCACAAGGTTCAGAACTAGAGATTTCAGCTGGTCTTTAATAAAGAATCCTACTGTCTGTTTATTGAATCCATGCTTTTCTTCAAGGACAAATGTGGCATAAATTGTAAATGGCATATTTACAACAAAGTTGAATAATGTGACGAAGGTCATGAAAACACAACTTATGAGTATTTCCCTTTCAGGAGAGATGCCAAAGACAGCACCAATATCTTGAGATTTGGCCCAGGCAGCAAAAATCCATCGGTTATAGAGAATGATAGTTGTCATTGCTATGCTATAGAGTTCCTTAACAATCTTGAATTGGGATTTGTCGATTCCATAGATCCTAGCCTTTTTGAATGATTCCTCATTAAGCATTTCCTTCAGATCTTCTGGGATGGTGTTATTGGTCTTGTATATCTTTAGCTGGGAAATAATACATTTTAGATTTATTGAAGAGTAAATTGAAGTTCATATCCACTCTAAGGTGACTTCTGAAAACAATCTGGCTTGTCTTACAGAAAACAGAACCTGTATCTTGCATGTTAAGACGTGGTTAGGATATATAGAGGTAACAAGTTGGACAGCAAATTTTTAAAAGAAAACACGTATCTCGAATAATATGGCCACGAATACATGATTAGAGGATATAATTTAATTGCACTTTATCCTTAGCGGCAAATAATTCATACACTCATCACAATATAAATACATTTTATCGTCTATGTATACGCCGCCCGCGCATTCTATGATTAACATCGTATGTTTGCACTCCTGATGTTGATGATGTTTTAGATATTATAATGTTTAACCATATTCTGAACAATACATTATTTTAGAATACAAATTTACCTGGCGCAACGTAAGATATAAATCCCATATGGAGTCCACCCAAGAGAATATTAGGATGGCTATCAATATAAAATCTTCGTCTATCTTCATTTTTCAGCCTTTTCAGATCGTAAGTATTAATTCAATCGATAAACAACTACAAGAAATAACCTATCGGAAGCAACAGTATTGACATTTGACAACACCCTCAACAGTAAAATGAATGACAGACCGGACAACTTTATGGTTTACTTTTGATTTACCAAAGAGACTACAAAAAAGTCTATGCGAGTTTAAGTGAGTTCAACTTTTATAGAATTACGCCTATAACTTTGCCTATAACTGTGATTAAAAATGGATTAAAAATCAAGAATAGCACTTAGTTTACGTGAATTTGCTATGTTTATACGTTATTGTATATAACCAAATCGTTAGCCATCCTTGCTTAGTGACTAAACCAGGTGGTTTCAGACTGGTGGTTTTGCCAACTCTTCAATGAGGATTTTAAATGTACTTAAAATCGTTATGTCACACATTTTTTCGTAACAAAGCACAACTCAACCGTTAAAAATGATTTACTGGCTTGTATATAAGTATAAGGAAACGTTGTGGTCTGAAAGAAGATGTAGTGACAAAAATTGAGAAAGGTATGCTGAGATGGTTTGGCCATGTCGAGAGAATGAATGAAGAACGATTGACGAAAAAAGTGTATAAGGCGAGTGTGAATGAAAGTGTTGGATGGGGTAGACCTAGACGGACGTTTCTAGACCAAATTAGGGACGTCTTGAAAAAGGTCAGGTCAAGAGTACCCTAAGCCGAAGAGCATGTATGAAGAGAATAATGAAAGTGGACGAAGCGAAAGAAGTATGTAAGGATCGTAGCAAGTGGAAAGAAGTGGTCTCTGCCTACCCCTACGGGAAAGAGGCGTGATTATATGTATGTATGTATGCATGTATATACTATATACATGCAGGCTGTTTTTTAATAAAATTGTCTTTCAATGGCGTTAAGTATATCTACACTAATATTTTACTTAATATGTAGGAACGAAACATGTATACTTTGAAGTAATCCAGTTTAGAAGCAAAGTGCTAAACATGGCAATAAAATTTAAAAGTACAAACCCTACCTCATAAGATTTTCCATTTTACCATTACTAAAGATTTCAAAAAATCATTTGTTTGTGAATACTTAAATCACCCGGCTACCACGGCTCTTACCTTTAGGTTAGGTAATTAATACTTCTCTTCTAAACCCTTCGCGTACCCTCGTATAGGTATCATTATTTCATCTAGCATATTGGTATCTCATGTTGCTGTAAGAGTAGGTAAGTATGGAAAGAGACCTACCATGTGCGCAACAAGTTATTTCAATTACGATCTCGATGACCCGCTGGTATCTACAAGGGTTTCTTTCCCATCCCCCTATAGCTACAAGTAATAGCTGTTTCATATAAAAGGCCAGTTTGAGGTTTCCATGACACAGAAACAACTCAATTGTTGATCACTCAGCGTTAACAAAAAATATTGGCATTTACATAAATATGTCACCAGTCTCGAAAAAAAGTATTTTATGTTTATTTGGAGTACTAGCTGTGGCCTTAATTAAATGTGCTGCCGAAGAAACATGTGAGACTATTGCTAGTGACATACACGTTACTAAAGGTATAACTCCATTACAAATACAAATAAAGTCAATAAATAGATATATCACATTTATTGACACCGATGAGCTTGTATGAAGAGACTGACTATGGATGAAACGAAAGAGGTCTGTGAGCTTAGAGAGAACTTGCTCTCTGCTCTCTCTGACTAACTTGTGAGGCTTTCGGCGGATTGATATGTATGTACATAGGTACATTATTGCGTACAGCATTGAAAATTAGTGTAGTGTGTTTCATATTACTTATATTTGGTATTCTCCTGATAGGTTTATTTTTCTCTTGGAAACGATGGTATCTTTAGTTTTTCTTAAGTATGTGATGTTCAAAAAGTGTTCCTTGTGTCCCTTACGTTGAATAAAATATTTTGATTTTGATGTACACTTAGTTTTTGATATCTATTACAGAGGAATTTGATGAGATGGGAAGACTAATAAGATCCTGTAGCGGTGAAGTGAGTGTGAATAAATGCGAAGGAATGTGCAACAGTCAAGTTCATCCCTCAGTTGTAACTCCCACTGGATTTATGAAGGTTTGTTTTAACGTACCTACCTACTTAACGTACTAAATAAATTTCGCTTCCCTTAAGATGTCCGTAAGAACTCATGATCTAATAGTAACCAGTCTTAAGTTTTTTATAAGACACAATAGGTCCAATCAGGCTTAGGATACTTCTTCGTAATAATTAATGGCCATTTACTCTCTTTTAGTTTTTTTACCATTTACAAACAAACTTTTTTCATTGCACTCCTCGTAGTATCATCTGCAATTACCTCATTGTTTTTTTAACTAAGGCGCACAACCAATAGGTTAGTCGTAATGAGATATGTGTATTGTCATAATTATGCAAATTCATTTTACGGTTTCGTAGGATTGCTTCTGCTGCAGAGAAAACTATCTACGTGAGCGAATGGTGACCCTCGTCCACTGCTACGATCCAGACGGTGTGAGACTCGTAGATGAAAATAGCGCGATGGAAGTTCGTCTTCGCGAGCCTGACGACTGCAAATGCCATAAATGTGGAGATTACAGTCGATAGTCTAACTACCTGCTGCTGAACATGCTGAATTTGGATAAAAACAATGATTTTGGAGTTATAACTTTTTAAATTTGTTAAATGATACTTGAATTTGGTCAAGGGTTTCTATAAATATTTAAGAGTTATAAATTGTGTTAGAATATACAATAATGTTGAAAATAAATCGTATAATGTGAAATGGGCTGTTGTTATTAAATTGAACTATTTTACCTTCATCACACTGTTAATAAAAATGCGATCGCTTCGCTCAAATCCCTTTTAATGTTTCTTTTATCATAAACGACATAATGCGCAAACATATAAGTAAAATGGTTTTAAATGAAGTATATAATTTACATACCAAATTATGTACCTACGTAAAGGTAAATAAGGAGATGTTACTGTATTTCTACCATGATTATCTAATTTATTTTATCGCGTTAACCTACATTGTTTCAAAAACTAAACGGCAACACTAACATTACTGTAGCTAGATTTTTACAAACATACCCAATACCAAGTCCCTGTAACGTACAAGTGTGCTAGGAAAGCTGGCGGCATTGCCACTGCAATGCAGTGAGTGAAACATTCGCCAGCGCTGTCACGGGAGGTTTCAAATAGCTCGAGACTTCTGTATATAAAAAAGAGCACACGGTCCCCACGGCGCCAGTGTCAAACCCAAATGCCTCATAAATTGGCAAATTTACGGCGTTTGATGCAATCCTGCCAAACAGTCGCCACGATGACAGCCACCGAGGTGTGCCTGAGATCCAGATTCCTATGCCAAAAGCCTTCCCACAATGGTCCCCGATGGGGGATGGGCAGAGGTATAGAGGTAGTACCCACACCCACTTTCCGCCAGAGATATATTTTAGGTGCCAACGTGACAACGTGTCGAGTCTATCCCCGTTACTCAAGCACGACTATAGATACGTCTTTGAATTTTTTCTCAAACGTATGCAGGCTTCCCCTCGATGTTTTCCTTCACCGTAAAGCTTGTGGTGTGGCTAATCACTGTCCTTAAGTTCTGAAAAACTCATTGGTACAGGCGGAATTCGAGCTTGCGATCTTTGTGTCGCAGGCAACTCGAACCACTCGGCCCATGTAAATATAGAATTTTAATTAGCTCCATACAAACACTGGATGACTGAAGTGCTCATCACTCTGGTGTGACTGACGTTACACAGCGCCTTCATCAACAATTTAGTAAAGATTCGAAACATATGACTTTAAATTTTGCTGGATCTAAGTAGGCACTATACTGGAAGTGCCTGAGTGATAAGAGCTATACATACCTATAAATGAAAATTGTCACAACTTAACAATAACATCCCTCATGCAATTAAGGTAGGCAAACGTATGACAAATAAATAAGAAAATATGAGAGGTTTAAGTTTCAGGAACAATAGGTGCCCGTTGGTATGCGAAGGGGTAGGCAGAGGTGTGTAGTAACACCTTCTAAGCCAACCCTTAAAAGACTAGGTTTTACCTACGTATACCTAGAGAGACAAATTTTATGAACCTAAAGCTGGGTCAGAAGTAGGAAAATAATGGATTACCTAATTTCTCATAATTTGATATGACTTTGTAGTATAAGGGAGTACGAAAGACAAGATCTGAGCTGATAAAAGTTATAATTGTATGTGTCGAGCTTGATTGTCCATGTAAGTAAGGCTTTGTTTGAAAAATTACGTAATGTACCCACGTCACGTAAGATCAAAGGAGCAATCACCTAAAGGGCTCTTTAAGATTGAAAATATTCGGTCGGCCACGCTCGATCCTTAACCTTGGCGGCGGTAACCGCTGGCCGTAAGGCGGACCCTATGCATATTTGCCAAGTGGTAGGTATACAAAATTAATAAATCGGTAGACAAAAATATCTTCAAAATAAAAATATAAGTTGTTCAGGGTTGAATTCTAAAATCAATGGAACCAGTTTCAATTTTTTTTATGTACCTACTTATATTGTTATAAGCTCATGTTTCTATTATAGAAACGGAAGCCGAAACAACCATTTAGTATTTTGGTCTATATATTGTGCAGGAAAGCCGCAGCCACAAAATACTACACACTAATGATATATAGGTAATTGAAAGGGGTGTAGGGTGTGTATCACTGAAGCCATTTGATCGATTATGTTTTTCTTTAATTATGTTCGTTCGTTTTATATTTTGGACTCGTAATTGAATCCTATAAGCAGCGCTGCGATCGCCTTCTAGATTTTTTTTACAAGAGTTAACAAGAGCCAAGAAGAGAACAAGAAGAAGGGAGGGTCAGCCAGTAAAAAAAAATATTCTTCTATGTACGTACTTACCTACATACATTATTTTTAAAGATTTTACATACATACATATACATATCATCACGCCGAGTCCCTAACGGGGTAGTCTGCCTCTTCTTGCACACACTTTTGCTTTGTATATCTGTTTCGTCAATCTTTCTTCACTCATCCTTTCTATGTGTCCAAACCAACGTAACATGCCTTTCTTCATCTTTACAATCACGCCCTCATTCACGCCAGTTGATTTACGAATCTCTTCATTGCGCATCGCATGCGATCGCATCTCGACTGCATTCAAGCTATTTTCATACTTCCTCTGACATACCCAGGATTCGCTGCCATACAATAAGGTAGGTACCAATATCGCGTTGTGGACAGCAACTCGAGCATTCTTGCTCAGACTTTTACTGCCCATCAACGCCGACATGGCTCCATTCACCTTATTTCCGGCAGTTATCCTTCTTTCAATATCTTTTTCATACTTTCCATCTCGTGTGAACATGCTTCCAAGATATACAAATTCATTCACTTGCTCTAGAATTTGCCCATTTACCGATATTGCACACTCGGTCACTTGTTCATCTCTTTCGAATACCAGAACCTTAGTCTTGCCAGCGTTTAGGCGCAGCCCCTTCTTTTCACATTCTTCTTTCATTATGGTAACTAGTGACTGCAGTTCGCCCTCTGATGACGCCAGTAAAACCGCGTCATCGGCGTATAGTAGGCAGTTGACCACAAAGTTTCCTATTTTCACTCCACATCCGTTCGTTCTTAGTGCTCTCAGACAGTTATCTAGATATATAATGAACAGCCAGGCAGACATGATACACCCTTGTTTGACCCCCGACTTCACATCAAACCAGGGTGACATCCCACCGTTAACCCTAACGCACGCCTCGCTATCACTATAGAGTGATTTAACGGCATGCAGTAGGGAACTGCTCACTCCATATCCAGGCAACACGTCCCAGAGTTCCTTTCGTACGACTCTATCAAATGCCTTCTCTAAGTCGACGAAAGCGCAGAAAACCCTTTGGTTAATATCCAAAAACTTTTCCGCGATTCCGCGAAGCGAGAAGGTTTGATCCATACATCCTCTTCCTGGTCTAAATCCAACTTGGGATTCCCAGAGAAACCTTTCGGATCGCTCTTGCATTCTTATCGTCAGTATCTTCGTGTACACTTTACTAGCTAAGCTGACTAAGCTGATGGCTCTGTAGTTGGAGCAGTCCAATCGTGATCCCTTTCCTTTATAGAAAGGCACGATGACTGCTCGCCTCCAGACGTCCGGAACATCACCCTTTTCCCAGCAAAGATTGCATAGCAAATAGATGACGTCCCAGACCGCTGGTCCACCGTACTTGATCATCTCAGCCGTAATCCCATCTATTCCCGCAGCTTTTCCACATTTCAGACTTCTTATCGCACTTACAATCTCTCCCATACTTATTTTATCCGCTATAGGATCCTCGACAGATTCTGTTGGAGGCAGCTCTATGAGTAGATCAGCGGTATCATCATCATACATATCTTTGTAGAATTCACTCCATCGCCTGAGGACGTCTGTCTTGTCAGTCAGTATCTCATTGTCCTTCGAAATAATCACATTCATCCTACTACTAGCTGTAACACAATTTCTGGACTTCTTAACTTAAAGATTTTAATTATGCGGTATTAACTTTTAAAAGCATGCGGTAGAATAATAATAATAACAAAGGTATATCAAAGGAGCAGATTGATAGCGGAACTCGTATTAACCACCTCAATATGTATCGCTCTATAATATCTGAAGAGTAGATTAATTGCTAGGTAAATGAAATCTGCCTTACCCAAATATTTACCAGCTTTTGTTTATATTTAAAGCATAAGTCATGTAGGTACCAACTTCGTGGATAACCATAAATAATACTAGCCACCCGAGACCCATTTAAAGAGCTATTAAATCTTGTCAGCGCCGTTGGAACATCATGTTTGGTCCCGGGGGCTATGTTTGCTAAAATGACTTTCGATGTTATATCGCACTAGGTACGTGGGTAGAGCTTTTTATCGGTTTTGGTTTCCTTTATAAGCACACCCCGAAGCGAGAAACTTCACACAATTTTCTGAATCGTCTTAGATATCAGTTGTTGTATAAGAAAAGCCGCGGATATGTTCAATAAAAAAATTGTGTTCATATTTATAGTGCTTGTCACATGTCACATGCAGGAAAAAAGTGCTAGAGCACAGGAAATAGAGTACTTATCAGGTAAACAAATGCTTCGTAAGCTAATGGATTCTGATAATTTAGGCCTAAAAAATTATAAATAGCGTTAAACTTTTTTTTTTAGCAGGTCAGGAGTGTCATATGACTCCCGTCATACATATTCTGAAGCATCCTGGCTGCAAACGGAAAGCTATCCCGTCGTTTGCATGTATCGGCAAATGCTCAAGCTACGTTCAGGTAAGAATACTTGCGATTATTTATTGATTAAAAACATACGTTTATAAAAATTATCACCATTGGAGATGAATCATTGCCCGTTATTTAGGTTAAGCCTGTGTTACCTTTCTTTACAACTTTTTTGTTTTAATAATAAACTATATCTTCTTGTCTATTAGGTTTCCGGGAGTAAAATTTGGCAAATGGAGCGCACATGCAACTGCTGCCAGGAGTCTGGGGAAAGAGAGGCAACTGTTGTTCTGTATTGTCCAGATGCGAAAACCAATGAAGAGCGATTTCGTAAGGTAATTAATTTGAGCGAACGGAATATATTTAGATTATTTTTTAAACTTATTTACTGTCATTGGTTTTATAATTAGAATTAAGAATGAGCTGTGGAATTTGTTAATCACTATTTGAAATCTTCCTATTTTTTATATTACCATATCTTTTTAAGTGTCTCAATTATTTTGATAATGTCTGGTGCCCAAAAGATAACGGTGAACGACTTGAAATAACATGTTTTATCCGTTTGTTGCAGGTCACTACAAAAGCTCCCCTTGAATGCATGTGTCGCCCTTGTGGCAGCATTGACGAAAGCGCCTTGATTCCACAAGAAGTTGCCGGATACGCAGATGAAGGCCCACTCTACAATCATTTTAGAAAGTCTTTTTAAGTATATTATTTTACTATGACAGTTAAAAATTAAAAATGTTAACTAACTAATACACAAGATAAGAAATGTTATTGTTCCATATAAATAAAAGCCCTTGACCTAATTGTTTTTTTGTTAAGTTATATATTCCTTATCTACTTATTTATGTAAGGTTTATTACCTCATTGTAAGCTTCATTTAAGTACCACCAGACCTGATTCAAGCCTTGCAGTGTCGGAACCCATTGGCAGCGTGGTTCGAACTTTGGTCTGTTTAGCTATTTTTATTTATCTAAGGATCTTCAACACAGGATACACAAACAGAATCTTTACAGACATAAGTGTCCCTTCAGCTAGACGAGACCGCAGTATGTATTGAGATACAATGGTACTCATGAAAAGTAAAGCTTTGTGATTGTGTGAGACATGAAGAAAATAATATTAGGAGAATCATTGAAATCATAAGAAAAAAACAAAGTCATTATTATTTTAAACACTCGGAATAATCACAACAAAAAAAGGCAACATTAGTTTGCAAAATAAATCATCTACTTACAATATAAAAGATCAATTTTTCTTTCATTTTTATGGTGACGGTCAGAAATATTAACCCTATTTGTGCTAAATTTATTCTGTGGTCTGTAATTCTTTCTCATATACTATATATGCTCACCTGTCACTTGTTTAAAACAGTAGTTTGTTTTGGTTTCTTTTGTACATTGTCAGTATAATTTTATATATATATTATACTATTTTTCACAATATTACATAAATTTCATAATTATAATGAGTCGCCGCAAACGTGCCAAGGTGAAGTGTCACCTAATATGAGAGCTTATGTAAAATAATTTGTTTGTTTTGAAATTAAGGTTATGTTTATCGATCTTTAGGTCGAAAACCGCGAACTGGATGAAAAATTGAAACAGGATGATTCGGAATCGGACCAGTCTGAAAGAAGTAAAGTCACATCCACGAGCCCTAATTCAGTCGGTGGTCGAAGAGAATCCTCTTCAAGCCGAAATACCGAAAATAAGGATGCTAAAAAAGATGAGAAGTTGATATCTGATGACAACAAAAACACAATCAACAATGATGAATTTGAGGAGATCAATTACAAGGAAATGCTCAACAGGTAAGTAGTCACTGTAACATACGACCTAGATAAATATATTCCACTCATAGTTTTTTTAACATCATGAATAAATCAGACTCTGATTCTGAAATTACATTTTATTAGTTGCGAATAAAAAGAAGAGAAACTGGTGGTAGTATTTAAAACTACGCTTTTAATTTATTCCAGCCTGGAAGGGGCAGCTTTCCAGTCTCGTTTGCCCTTCGACAAGATGTCCTCTCTAGAAGCAGAATGTTTCTCAGATCTGCAAGGGCCTTCTAGCCATGCATTTGTTCAAATTAGAAACCGCATTTTGAAGATGTGGTTTGGGGATCCCAAGAAACAGCTTACTCAGGAACATGTTGTTCAGAAAATGGATGTAAGTAATTTTTTAATGGTTGATTAGCAGATTTTTTGACATTCACTGTTATTGAATACATTTAAATCCTTTGATGTACTATAATCTGTATAAGTTTAGATAATGCCAGCCACAAAGACGTGCCACACCAATTTCTAGTTGAGGTTACGGGATGCCGGTAGTATGACCCGAGTCTATTAATTGTTGTGTGTGTATGCACTCATGGGTAATCAGTGTGTAACAGATAATATTCAAACATAAGTGGAAGGTTGCACACATACACTATAAGCTATGAGGAAGAATAGTGGGGTGCATCCTCGTGGATGGCACTATCTATACCTTAATTTGGTATAATATATAGTATTGCTATGCTTAGCATGTCCAAAACATTAGACATCATTTAATATTGTGACTTCCTATGATAAAAAAAGTTAATAGAAAAGAAACCTTTCCAACAGACTGATATTATATGTATTGAATAATTTTACATGCATATTTCTCCTAAATATCCATGGGTAATGATGGCAGTATAATATTATTTAAGTAGGGCAAGATGATGATGACCTGTCATCAATGAAATTATGTTTTAACTGAGGTTCATTGATAAAGACTTAATATTTCCAGGTTCCATACAATGGTGACCCAGCTTTGGTAATGAGAACCCATGCTTTTCTTGAGCGCCATGGCTTCATCAACTATGGCATTTATGAAAGAATTACTCCTATTCCCACACCACCAAAAGGAAAACAAAGACCTAAAGTTATTATTATCGGAGCTGGTAAGTTTCATTACATTTACATATTTGATACTACAGAGGTTGCTCATAAGCAAATGACCTGTCTGATAGCATTCTGATACTGTGACTTATTGGCTCCTATAATGTCCGGGAATCACTGGCATGTGGCGGTATATATGTATATATAACGATTATGTGTGTTCGCAACATAAAAGAGGTTGATTGTTCACCCTTCTCATATAGTCCATTTGGACTATATGAGAGTCCAAGTTGACTGCTCCTTATGGTGGACGGCACCTGGTATGTGAACAATGGGACAGAGGAGCGCGGCGCTTGCTATTATTACACATGAGATTTCAATAGCCAGAGGAGTCAGCCGATAAAAAACTAAGTTAAGAAAGTTTTAATCAGAGCTTAAAAGCAAAAGATTTGGAATTTAAAACTGACTGTTCAGTCAAGTGATTTAGAAGATATATCAGAATAATTTCATAATTTTTTTATTGGTTCATTTTAAAATACTTCATAATTACAATAAAAACTTCTAAAAGTATAACTGTTTTTCAATTATTCACTTCTATTGCTTACTTATTAGGCATGATAGATCTGCTTTATGCATGCGACATCTCGAGTTTAGTCATCACTGTCTATAATTTGATGTGCCTTGCAAACTAGGCAATCTGCCGCCTCCCCTGCATCTCCACCTTAGGCGCGGTCAACCAGTTTTGTCTATAACATAATCATTCCATGCAGTATTTGGTGTTTGGAAAAAAATATCCCTAGGAAATACAGTATTACCAAGAGTAGTGCCAGTTTTGGCTTTAGTTTTCTATATGGTAGTTAGGTGTACAACCCTAGACAGGCAACTTAAATTCTGTATATATGTCTAATGGTGGACATTGTTGTGTCCTTTCCTTTTAGAGTTTTGTAATAAAGAAACGATTTTGTATTTTACAGGAGTCTCTGGCCTAGCTGCAGCTCGCCAGCTACAATCCTTTGGCTGTGAAGTTGTGATATTAGAAGGCAGAGATAGAGTAGGTGGAAGAGTTGTGACATACAGAAAAGGGCCGTATGTCGCTGATTTGGGTAATATTCTGATTTAAACTAATCTAATATTGTACTGATATTGCCTTCAGCATGTTACTAAAAATTCCAAGGTGAAGATAACAAAATGTATTTTACGTTTTAGGAGCTATGGTAGTGACAGGACTTGGTGGTAATCCTGTGACGACGCTGTCGGTACAAATGAATATGGAGCTGCACAAGATCAAACAGAAGTGCCCTTTGTATGAAGCTACTGGAAATCAAGTTCCTAAGCACAAAGATGAAATGGTAAGTCATTTTCATAAGCACTCAATTTTAAAACTGATTTTTTCGAGGCTAATATTAATTTCATCATATATCCATACTTAATTATAAAACTCATAAGTTTGTATGTTAGTTCCGATATTATTTATTTTAGTGTTCGACTGCCCATATATAGTCGAAGGCTATATTACATATAGCCTTAGGAGTGGAGCATGAATGAAAAATGGGGAAAATGGCTAAACGCAGGCTAATGGCTAAATGGTGTATCCGCGAGGCACATCTAGTACATATGTATATTTTGCAGGTGGAGCGCGAATTCAACCGTTTGCTGGACGCTACGTCTTATCTGTCGCACCAGGTCGACTTCAACTACTACAACGACACGCCTGTCTCTCTCGGCCAAGCGTTGGAGTGGGTTATCAAACTGCAACAGAAAAACGTCAAACATAAACAGGTCAGTCAGATCATTAAGCAAAAAACCTACTTCCACATCCTAGACACATCAGATTTATTCCTGATCGATTTATCTGATGAATGAGACACAGGAGAGTGTAAGCGTTATGCTCATGATTTAAATTTCAGTTAGGATTACCGGATGTAATTGGTAGCTAAGTGGTTAGTTGTCACCTGTATTTAAGACTAGCTTATGCCCGCGGGTTCGCCCGCGTGGAGTTAAAAAAGTAGCTTATTTATTTTCCTGCTAGATCGGTTCAGCCGCTATGCCTTAAAGAGCATCATACTTTATAATATTAGAACTTTGAATTTTCGGGATAAAAAAAAAGTAGCCTATGACCTATTCCTAGGTATAAGCCATCACGATTTCAACTTTCAGCCTAATCGGTTCAGCCGTTTTGCCGTGAAAAAACCGCAAACATCCAAACTTACAAACTTTCACATTTATACATACATACATATCATCACGCCAAGTCCCTAACGGGGTACCGTTAACGGTACCCCGTTAGGGACTTGGCGTGATGGTATGTAGATATGATATGATGAGATGTAGGCAGAGAGTATAGAGTATTAATATTTACACATTTATCTATACTAATATTATAAAGCTGAAGAGTTTGTTTGTTTGAACGCGCTAATCTCAGGAACTACTGGTTGGAATTGAAAAATTATTTTTGTGTTGGATAGTCCATTTCTCTAGGAAGGCTTTAGGCTATATAACATCACGCTACGACTAATAGGAGCGAAGCATAAATTAATAATATTGCCAGAACGGGAAAAAATATTCCTTTTTGAGAGCTTCCGTTGCGTACGCTGTGTAAACGGTTTAAGTTACGAAAATATCATGTATGAGGGAATTGTTCCTCTTTAAAAGTACTAAAAAAAAGTCCGCGACAGCATATGTCTATCTTTTAAGATTGACTCACTATAACCTTTTTTATGGCAATCAAGTCCACGATGGGCTCCTGAACTACTTAATCGATTTCAATCAAATTTGCACACCGTATGCAGTTTGATCCAACTTAAAAGAAAGGATAGCTTACATCACAATTGGACCCGATAGGTGGCGCTGCGATCGCGTTTCAGGAAATTTTACTTTTTCACCTGGGCGAAGCTGGGCTGGACAGCTAGTAATATTAATAAGATTGCTGCGTACAACTTCGGTCTATCCTAATGATAGATAAATATTCCAAACTTTATTTCGGTGATTTATCATACTACGAGCTTTATGTGTGTGTGTGTATTGACGTCTATACCTATACATAGTACTAATGTGCACTTTAATATAATAGTAATAGACTAAAAATAGCTTTATGTGTGCAATAAAATAATTCATATTCCAACTAAAACAAATATGTATGGTGTTCCCATCATTGAAGGATCGATCGATTTGATTGTGGAGTTGGAGCGTGGTCTAGCTCTGCTTTATTATTACTTTCTATTGTTCTAGATACAACAACTAAAAGCCGTCATTACATTGCAAGAGAAGCTCAAATGTAATATCAACAAGTAAGTAATAATATAATAATAATAAGTTTATTGCCATAAAGGTTACATGTTTCACAGTAATTGTACATAACAACATTCATTTTAGAGAAAAGAACATGTAAAAATCATTCATTACTAAGGCTCCCACACTAGGCTGGGCCTGTCTTGTGTGTGGTACAATTGATAGTTTTTCCAAAAACTAGTGGGTGTATAAGAGCACCTATTCAGAATTAGAGTTGCCCGACTGGGGCGCTGCCGTACCTGAAATTGAGGCCAAACGGTAGTGCTTCCTCTCAGTGTAGTGTTCCAGCGCTGGGTAAGGTATTCAACATCCCACAAAATAAGATAATTTTCCGTCGGTAACCGCTTACTCTCAAGCGGGCCGTATGCTGGTTTATCACTTAAATGTTGTCCTAGCAAAACAATTCTTATTATCTCAATAATTCAGACAATGTATTTTTCTCTTAAGGCCTTTCCCTCTTGAAATTGTATGATAATTTATGCCAATACGCTAATATGAACAATTTCCTTAGAATGGCCGACGTACAAGAGCTTCTGAAGTCGATGAAAGTGGAAAAAGACGCTTTACTTGCTGAAAGAGAGAAGGGTGCAACGGGAGACGCAAGCGTGCTGCAAGAATTCAATTTGCGCCGTCTCAACAGGGAAATGAACTTATTGTGCAACGAATACGACGCAATGGTCACACAAAACACATCCATTGAAGAGAAATTGACACAGTTGGAGACAAATCCACCAAGGTACTTTGTTATGTTTAAGCATGCTGTGATCACCTTTAATTTATTTGTGCATTTTGTTTGTACCTGATTCAGTGTCTTCTTTTATGTATATATGCAACAATTGTCCCCCGTGTCAGCATTTTGCTCACCGGTCCATCGCCATTATCACCAAAATATCCGACGAAAAATATAACGCCCTCCTTGTTCCTAACCCTGAATGCCATCTGTTTGCGGATTAATGGAATATAATTGTATCAGAATGCTTGGAGTTCTGTGAGGATAAGTATACGAGTATCCTTCATTACGTACATACATTCATTCTGTTACGTACATTCTGTTGTTATGTACATTTTATTATTAACTTTTGTAAGATTGTGCTGATTATTATAAATATTTTACCTCATCATCATCATCATCATCAGCCCACTCAAGTCCACTGCTGGACATAGGCCTCCCCTAATGAACGCCATAGCGCCCTGTCTTCAGCTTGCCGCATCCAGCATCTGCCAGCAGTCCTTCGCAAATCGTCATCCCACCTGGTCGGAGGGCGTCCTACACTACGTTTGCCTAGTCGAGGTCTCCACTGAAGAACACGTTTACCCCAGCGGTTGACGGTTCTTCGCGAGATATGGCCAGCCCACTGCCACTTCAGCTTGCTAATTCTTTGAGCTATGTCGATAACTTTGGTTCTCTGTCGGATATATTCGTTGCGAATCTTATCCTTCAGAGAGACTCCGAGCATAGCTCTCTCCATAGCTCGCTGAGCGACCTTAAACTGGTGGACAATCCCTATCGTGAGTGTCCACGTCTCAGCTCCGTAGGTCATGACGGGTAGGACGCACTGATTGAAAACTTTAGTTTTCAAGCATTGCGGTATGGATGACGAGGTAATATTAATTAACTTATAAGTTGGGTTTAATTGCACTGTCCCGCAAAATGTTTCCGAGGGATAGACCACGAGGTGCAGCCATTATTCATAGAGATTTCCGTTTCAGTTCAGTATACCTGTCAGTGCGCGACAGGCAAATACTGGATTGGCATTTTGCCAACCTGGAGTTCGCTAACGCCACCCCTCTGGGCAACCTGTCGCTGAAGCACTGGGACCAGGACGACGACTTCGAGTTCACTGGGAACCATTTGACAGGTAAGTGTCTAACATAAAAATCCTTCTAGTATCAAGATCTTTTGCATTATCCCCTCTAAATTTATTTTCGTGACCAAAAGTAGCCTATATCCTCTTCCAAGGGTTCTATCTATCTGTATTCTCAATATCATCCAAATTGGTTGAATGATTTAGTAGACGTACATAGGCATACAGAGTTACTTTTGCGGACATCGATCACGTGGACACAAGTTTATCGAAGAAGTGGCAAAACATATGCTTTGTTTTTGTGTCTAATTCCGTTATTATTTGGTATTGGCGTGGGCAATAACTTCAATTAGCCGGCGGTAGTACATACTCGTTAGCGAACGTTTCCTCGCAATAGATGCGCCATTGTGTCGCGCACAGAGGATGCTACCGGATAGACGCAGTTGCCTTTACAGGGATTGTTTTGCTTCATCCTGTTATTTGTTCCCACTTAGTGTTAGTCGCAATGCCAATGGACTTGTGCATATTTGCCTTGCCTTGTACAAGAATGCCACTAAAGTACTGAATAAAATATCTACTAAAGTATTCGTATCTTTTGAATAATATCTAGTTGTGCTAGCCTTTACACCGTATGACAGTTTGTCTTGAGAATATGATTTGATAAAGTTGTCACGTAACCCACACTGTTGTTACGTGTTACTCTACACGTGAAATTAAAAGACAGAACGTTTTCTCTTGTGATATAAGCGTACAGTTCGCCTGATAAGCCCTAGTCGCAGCGTTTACTCTATCACATTGGTATCATACGATTCTATTTTTATATATGCTACTAAAGGTGGTAAACGGTCTCATGATGGTAAGCGTTTACAGAAACCTATCAGCGTAACCTATAAGTACCTGAAGTATCACTCTCGTTCAAAATTATGATTGGATGGAATTTATGTGCTAGCAGCATAATATCGTGAATAAACGATCCCAGATTACCAGCACGGCAATGTGAAATTTCATCTACTCACACTACCCACAACCAGTGCCGTTTGGCTGCGATCCTCTGTTAAGTGGAGGTACTGTCGTATTGTCCAGTCGGGCAGCTCCAATTCTAAACAGGAGATACGTTGTGCCCTACCTCTTTTGAACAGTTTGGTTAGCGCATCTCGGCTTAAAGTGTCTCGTGGGCGTTAGATCGTATGATCACGTTCCAGGGAATCGAGGGTCAAGTCTCCTATGGACGCAAAAAATATTAAACCCTAAAATTACTTTTAATACAAAGGGCTATATGGATGAATATGTTACTATAATTTCAGAGCTATACATGTAGGTACGCGAACCGATTTATGCACATAATAATTTAGCCCTGACCATCAATTGCGTCGCTATAAGGTTCATGCTTGCCTCTGTTTCCGCCCTAGGGTATGCTCCGTTATGAATGTGGAATTTTCGAGTTAGTGGCCGGTTGTGATCTTTAGTGGATGGTGGATTTTTGCCCCCGAGCATCTGTTCGTGTCAATAATTACTATGATTTCTTGCCGCAAGTTGCCATCTCGCGCAGTCGATAAATTACTCACTGACTTCTGTAAATTGTCATAATGACCGATGCAGAAAACTTGAGACCTTGGACACTTTACACATATGTAAATAGCACATTCATAAGCGTATCATGGACTCTATTGTCAAGCATAGCCTTTATTTTATTGCTTAGTAGCTGACACGGCGAACGTCATACTGCCAAAGTCAATGCATGTAGTGATAGTTTGTATGCGTTAATCATTCCTATAGTTGTTATACATATGTGGTATTTATTCTGCTATTCTCGGATTAGACCAATCAAACACATATTATCAGAATCGATCCACCCGTTTTTGAGTTATAAATGGTGTAAATAACCGGACCTTGTAAAAAATTTAAAGATTTTATTCATTATTTAAAAGATCATTTCCTTTATGAAACAAATCTGATTTAAAATAAAAGCCAGATATATCCAGTAAAACGCTATGTTTTAGTTCCATGTGTTTCGGAACTCTTATACGTGCATACTCTGATTCATATGTTTGTTGATTGCTCATAAGGCATAAAAAGGTACGAAGAGAAACTGTTGCGTACGTTGTTCAGTCAGAAGATATGTATCGCGACATCCCGAGACGCCTCTTTTGTACGTCGGCAGTGCGTGCGTTGTCGGCCATATTTCTCGGTGTTCGCTCGCTGTTCGCGGCGTGGGTAGTTGAAAAATGACATCTTGATTGTTGTGCGTTATTCTACTCATGAGAATGTAGAGCCGGTGCCGTCGCGTGCACTGCTATTGTCGAGCGTCCAGCCGCGGGCACTACAAATTGAACGATTGTTAACCGTTCCATGGAAACTCTGCTATCGTGACTTGTCACGGAATCATTATATTCTACAAGATGTCGTATTTTGTTGGATACGGTACTTTATCCAGGAGGCCGGTCGGATTTATAACTTTGCTGAGTTAGGTAGGTGTAGTTGATGCAGTTTTTAACTTAACTATATGGTGCTAAGCCTCCTTGTTCCTTTACTCAATGCCGTCCGATATTATTTAAGTCACGATATAAAGGAATTTGCGGCGAACAAGATTATCAATCTGCAATATCAATTGCCGCTACGTTATTATATTTGGGTATAATTTATGGAAGGAATAGGTACTTATCGGTGGCGTGGCTCATCTTGACTACAAGTTGAATTATTAGCTGTTTTCCCCTTGACCAGTGACAAATGGCATCTGAAACAAGTCCCAGAGGTGGCAAGCGGGCCAAGTGGTCGTAGCATAGGTTGGCTCGCGGCGGCAACAAGTTTTTGATAACGGCCATGCGTGGTGCGAGGCAAAAGCAATAATGAATGTGATACAAACGCGTCTTTCCTCATTTATCACGCCCTTTATGAATAAAATATCTCGATGTTGCCTTTGGGATAGCGTCTGGTCGTGCCGGGACACTTACAGCTCACAGCGGCGATCACAATCTTTAGCTTAGTACCTAATAGTGTTGGCTCTCTGGAGAAATTCACACAGTTCGCTTCCTTTGGCCGGTGTAAAATAGCCACTAGGGATATTTTCCTCGAGAATTCTGCAGAATCACTTGTTCTATTTACCGAACATTGTGTTACGTTATTCTTAAGTTTTAAAGCTCTGGAATAATAGTTCATTCGTAGGCGCGTTTATGCAACGGACTAACGTGATTGCTCTCGTCTACCACACTATAAATGTTAGGACCTATTGGATATGGTAGTTTTGTAAGGTAAGGTAGGTTGCTAGTCCACTTGAGTCCACGTTATATAATGCGATTTGAGGTGGTCAAAATGTGCAACTGCCTCGGGCCTCTGTACGAATTGTGTTGTGTTCCTGAGGTTTCCAGAATCCAGTTGTAGAAGAACCAGACGAAGCGATATCTTAGATTTTGCTTGGGATGCAAATGGGGTTTCCACTGTGTGTGGTTGCAACACGAATTGTGCACGCGGCAGATAGGAGCGCGGGATGTCGACATGGCTGCGAGTCGCGAAGACATCAATTGCTGCGGTGGCAGTGCCTGTGGAGGCGTCGGGCGTGGATGAATAAGCAATGAACCGTCGAATGGCTCTATTAAACCGCCATTGTTCCTCTGTGATCGCTCGAGTTGCGCAAGCGACACGTATTGTTCGCGTCTCTAGGCTTTCACTATGTGCCTCTGACGTCATACTTCTTGTGACCTAAATTCCATCGGTGTTAGATGTAGTGCAATTTGCATTTATCGAACCTTAAAGAGCATTGAATGCACGCAGTTCGGTGGCGCATTGCCAACGGCATAATATGCTACTTTTATATTGGTACTTATTTATCGCTTACTTGCGAGGTACCCTTAACCGTAACACCAATAACAACATTATACTGTTAACGGCAATAGCTATGCTCCCTCGGATATGCCAATACATACTTTTTCTCTACTCCTGGCAACGTACACATATCATGATCGATTGAGTAGTTAAGACATCTAAACGTCACAATGTTTCCAATACTCCCTCTATTAAACAGACTTACTGTGAGTCTATTTATAATATATATTTTACTGAGTTTTTCTGATCTTAAGTACAGTGATTAGTCTGTGAAGGATAAGTATAAGGATAAGTTGGTGAAGGAAAACATCGAGAGGAAACCTGCATACGTCTGAGAAGAAATTCAAAGGGTTATGTATAGTTGTGCTTGAGTAATGGCGATGGTCTCGCCATCTGTCTCGTTGGCACCTAATATACCTCTGGTGGAAAGTGGGTGTGTGGGTATTACCTATACACCTCTGCCTACCCCTTCGGGGACCATTGTGGAAGCCGTGAGGATATATTATTATCTTTAAAATTATAATTGCTTTATTAATATAATGCTTCAATATTTAAATATATCAGGCCAATGTGAAAATTGCAATAGATCAGTGAAGTCCGCCAGTTCAGGCATGTGAAAGTGAAGGAGGTTTCTAAGTTTATAGAGAACTGGCGCTCTACTCTCTCTGCCTACCCCGTAAGGGTCTCGGCTTGACGATATGTATTTATGTAAAATGCTCGATATTTATCAAAGCTGTCAACGACTATGCAATGTTTATCTTATTATTCTATTGGCACATTGGCTATAGATATATCCAGTGATTACTCATTTTGGAAGTAAACTGTATAAAATATCCATACTCAACTTCTGAATCGCCCCTAGTTAGATAATAGTCTAAGCACACTTGCAAGTAATAACTTGCTTTAGTTAATTTAACTCACTGGGTGCAGCGAAACTGGACTCTAGGTGACTGCGTTCAGTATTATAATTTGCGTCGTCTACAGTAGTAATTTTATTGCCAACAATTGGCTATTATCCGAGCGTATTTGCACGCCCGCCTGTCACATTGTTTAATATATTGTGTCTCGCTGCTTACGTCGCGACACTAGGCTACAAATTTCTCTTCTTATTCAGTTTGACAAAGGAGAAGCAAAAGACAAGTTAGGCGCTCCTAGAAATGATCGATTGCACCTTGGTGTAAGTTGTATTTTACTTACACGAATTAATCGTGCGGCAAATATGTGTTTGTTTAAGAAATATATCTCTTCTCGTCTTCCAAGACAAGAGTTGGCAAGGGTGCACTACCTCTTAACCGAATTTTAGCCGGATTATGTTTTAAGGTGCCATCGTAATAGATGGCAATATTGTTGTTAGGCACATTATAAACATCTATGGATTTCTTCTTATACGAATGGAGGGTTTCTCAAGATAGTTTTCATTAAAAACTTTTACAGCATCAATGAAGATTTCAGTTTTGTTTAAATATATTTCCTTAATAATAAATCATATTAAATATTAGGAGAACTAAAAGCCGTTAAGCATGTATGGCGATATTTATGAATATGGATGAAATGAGAGTAGAAAATTGGTGCTCTAATCTAAGTACGACGACTATCTAGAAGCTCTGTATGATGATATGTTTTTAAAAATACAGACAACATATTTGCTTAGATATGCTGTATTGTGTAGCTATAGGGGCAAGCAAAAGTGATCACAACTAAAAGCCTTTATAATCGTGTTATAGAATAAATTTTAAGGGTGACGAAGGTTGAATTTAATTTCAACTTACTACGTACTCATTCAAATTTTGATTATTCCACGTTAGTTCAAATCGGGCCTCCGCTTTAACTTCCCTTTCACTGTAAAAGTTGTAATCCTCTTTGTGGACCCTAATTGAATTCACTGTTATGCTAATACTCTGATTTCCCATCTTATTTCGTTAATAGAGGTCTGTGGTAAACCAATTAAAGGGAACGTTTGTGGATTACTCAACTTTCAGTACACGGATAGTTTGTGGGGTTTGTCTACACGGGAAATTGAACGTTAATCTAAACCTCTGTGTAAATACTGGGGTGAATAGCTTTTCGTTGGGTATTGTGTGATTATGCAACGATCCGTTTAGCCTTAACTGTCCACAATTGGCTATCATGATATGTCTATTAAATTCAATATTTAGCAGATCGTGTCGTAGGCACTATGTGGTTCACGTGTGCTGCCGTATGTAGGAGAATGTTCAACGTTATTGCGCGTTTCGACACGATCAGTGATCTACCCTAGTTTGCGATGGGGTGCTTGCTTTTATTACCAGTGTTCCATGTTATATATTTCTATTTTATCGTTTGCAATGGTGAGTAAGTTTGTGTGAAAGTGCGTGCTTCGGGATGTGACAATTCGTGCGGCAGAGTTCCCGCGACGACTGAGCACTGCAGCGTGAATTGCGGGCGCCTGTTGTTGTCACCATGCATAATGTTTGTTCCGCAGCCTTTGTTTTAGTTAAAGAAATACTAATTTGCTTTATGTGAATGAAAAGAGACGCATAGAGAATTCTCTTTGTGACATTGTAGAGATAATTTAGTTCTGGTTTAACATAGTATGATTTTCGGCAAAGTACTCAATATGTCGGGGCTAATGACTTTCGCACCCTTGATAAAAGCAATAGAAAACTTTTTGCCGATTTTCCTGTACGCCGACGTACATGATTTTACAGCAACTTGTGTCTACATGACTTCAAAAGCCGCTCAGTTCTCAGCCGGCCCGTGCTGGCACGGTCCAGATGTCGGAGTGCAAAATGAAACACGTTAGCGCTTTGGCTGACGTCACTTTTTTAGGTCGTCGTACCGCCTGCGGGCCATTTATCAACTTTTTATGGAAACGCTTGTTTTAATTTATGCTTACATTAACTTCCGAGCTCTGGCTATCTCCGACCTCATTTGCTACCGCAGCTTTGTTGCTGTTAACGCGGACTGTTCGCACAGTTTTTTACTATAATGCTTTATTTTATCATCTACTACCGAGTTCGTATATCTGTGCAATGTGCAACCTATAAATCTGTGTTGCAGGTTACTATTATTAAAACTCAAATAACAATTTAGTTAACAAAACACATGCTTTTGTCTTATAACGTTCAGTTACTAAGGACGTATTTAGTCCTTTTGGCGGCACGTTATAAAGTTTTGCCCGATGCAATTACATCTGACGCTTGTATCAAACCGCATCTGATAAGCGTACTAAAAAACGACCTGTGAGTTTGATTTAATTAAATTCGGTATTTAGCCGCATGTGAGGATGCCGGTGATAACATCACGTCTAATATAAAGAAAAAGCATTCAAAACTCGAACATATTTCTTTCTATGGATTCAACACACTACAAATGGATGGTTCATGTTTCTCCCGTTCCATCATAACAGTCAGAAGTCTTTAGCACCTTGGAAAGATGATGATCAAGACTTTAATATTGTTAACATGTGCTAATTGCAATGGAAACAAAGTACTGACATTGTAGTGAAAACGTACACAGGTGTTCACGGAGATGGCAGGAGTTAGTTCAACGCGAAGTTCCAACTTGATGGGCCCACAAACCGCTGGCCACAGGACAAAATTCGCTTATATTAACTTTTGCTGCGAGTAAATTTCTCTTCAACTTGCAGCCACTGCACTTTCAAGTGGCAAAGTTTTAATCTCGTCCCCGACTGTGGGGGCTGGCTGTGACCAATGAAAGGCTGTTGCAGAGTAAAACGTAATTTTGTTATGTGCTTTTTAATACAATTATGATTTTAGTCACTCGACTACGTTCATATTCTTGTTTGTTTGTATTTAGCAATCAAAGATTTTGTCAGACATAATAAATGTTGTATTAATTGTGAATTCAACCAGGTAACTATGAACAGTTTTAAAGTCAGAATATTAGAAAGGAATGACTGGAATATACACGAAAAGTAAACGAACCGGATATTTTTTTTGGTCAAATAAAAGTCAAACTAAGTAAGATTCTGCAATTCATAAAACCGAATAGAAGCATACCTAGTCGCAAATTCATTGTTAGTGGTCAACAATCCCGTTCCTTATACAATCAGCTCTTTCGAATAATCTCATCTGAATTCTTGTAATTTGAATAAAGCTCCATCGCTGTGTAATTTTACTGATTCTTTCGGCTTTTCTTAAGCGCCTTGAAAGTAATTTGCAAATTGTATGTGTTCAATCTGAATGTATTCGTATGTGCATCGTAATTCCGGTGTGTTAAAAGCGAGCACTTAACATCAGCGTAATTCCGGTAAAAGGTTTGCTGGTCATGTCGTCCATTCCCCTTTTAATGTTTATTTAAGCGAAAAAGTTTGACGGTCATTAACTGGATTGGTGGTTAATGAAACGCGCGCGACTTAGAATAATATACGTCGTTGTGCCACCGCCGCCGCATCGAGATAATATCACACATTATTTTCACATCTCATTGAAGGTGGTTCTCTTATTAACCTGTTTTTCGAGTTGAGGTGTCAAAGGCTTGATGCTCAAGACGATAAACTCAGAGTTTTAGTGCGATGTGAACCGAAGATGCTGCTATGTATGTTCGACAGCGATGCAATCACTTGACTTTTTGGTCTTATCGATTTACTAATTATGATTTTTTATCGATCACTGTAATCTCATCGAGAATTATGAATATTTTACTGCGATTAATTTGAGTATGGTGATATATTCGAGGAGTTGCCTGCAACACTAAGATTGCAAGTTCGAATTCCCCCCCCCCCCCCATGTACCAATGATGTTTTCTAAATTTAAGTAGGTACAGTGATTGAGTTTTACGGTGTCGGGGAGTCGGGATTCGAACATGCGATCTTTGTGTCGCAGGCAACTACTCGAACCACTCGGCTACCACGGCTCTACTTATCACAGCTTTAAATTTTTTAGTTCCTAGCATTACGACAATGCTTTCAGTTTCGCACTTTTATTTAAAATCATTGATAACAAACGAAACCTTCTGAGAAACGGAATGTAATTAAAAAAAACATTTTTAGTGCACATAATCAATTTATAGCTTTCCTTAAGTATTTGGTTTCTTGTAAAAATAATTAGTACTCAAAGCCGATAGGGTGTTTGCTGCTACATAATTCTTTATTAATATCTGCTGATCATAATGCGACTGTTTCAATATGACCGTTTTTAATTAGAGGCATAATCGGATATAGCTTCTCTTAAGTATTTGGTTTCTTGTAATAATAATTTGTACGTGAACCCGATAGTGTTTGCTGCTACTTAATTCTTTATCAATATCTGCTGATCATAATGCCACTGTTCCAATAAGATCGTATTTAATTAGAGGCATAATCGGATGGAAATAAAATTGCGTTCCAAGATTATCTTATAATAAATTATTTGGCTAATGATGTAGTTTCTCACCTTGTTTGATATTATCACGCATAATTACTTAGGTGATTGAAATAATTAGTTTATGTTGCTACAAAAACTATTACACTACTACTTCTACTACTAACGTACAAAGTTAACCGTGCAGGTTCATACAGGGGTATCAAAAAGATTATCTGAACATAAGAAATTGTGATTTATCAACCCATAAGCTTTACTGTTTAGAAAACCTGAGAATACATGATAAGATGTATTAATGCAATACAGTCCAGACGCAAATTGAAATGACATATAAAGTTAAACTAGCTGACCCGCCCAGCTTCGCATGGGTGAAAATTTACATACATACATACATACATATCATCACACCAAGTCCCTAAGGGGGTAGGCAGGGAGTATAGAGCGCCAGTTCTCTCTAGACTTTATACTTCTTTTGCTTCGTCCACATTCATCAGTCTCTTCATACATGATCGTCGGTTTCGAGTACTCTTTTCGTTCCCGTCCTTGAGCGTCCGATCGATTTGATCCAGGTAGTTGGAACGTGGCCTTCCTCTGCGTCTTCTTGCACACACTTTTGCTTTGTATATCTGTATCGTCAATCTTTCTTCACTCAACCTTACTATATGTCCAAGTCAGCGTAGCATGCCTTTCTTCATCTTTTCAATCTCGCCCTGATTCACGCCAGTTGATTTGCGAATCTCTTGATTCCGGACTCGAACTAACATCGTTACTCCGCACGTTTTTCGCAGCTGATATCGCATATCAGCTGCATTTAAGCTATCTTCATACTTCCTCTGACATACCCAGGGTTCGCTGCCATACAATAAAGTAGGCACAAATATCACGCTGTGGACAGCAACCGTTGCTGGCCATCAACACCGACATGGCCCCATTCACCTTAATACCGGCAGTTAGCCTTCTTTCAATATCTTTTTCATACTTTCCATCTCGTGTGAACATGCTTCCTAGATATACAAATTCATTCACTTGCTCTAGATAAGAATAATGTTATAAAGAAACATACTCACCTGTATTAACACTTGGAGAATGTTATTTTCTTTAAGTGTAAAGTTAAATTTAGAAATTACTCATCTTGATGTTAACACTGCATTTTTAAATGGCTAGGTACCTTGATGAAACAGTATACATGCTAGTACCACCTAATTTAGAATGTCAGAGTAACAGTGTACTCAAACTAAAACATGCAATTTATGGACTTAAACAATCAGCAAGGCAGTGGAATAAGAGAGTAGATGATTGTTTGTTAAGCCAGGGTTATATTAAGTCTAAATTGGAACCATGTTTATATAGTAAAAGGTAAATAATTAACAAATTTTAAAAACTGTGTTTGTCGATGATTTTTTCATATTTTCCAGTAGCAAGGCATTGACAGATGAACTGAAACATAGTTTAATGTCAAATTTCAAAACTAAAGATTCAGGGCAAGTGAAAGAATGCTTAGGTATGAGAGTAAAAGTATATAAAAATGGTTGTATATCATTAGATCAGGAGCATTTTGTCGAACATATTTTAAATAAGTTTAAGATGTCAAACTGTAATGTTGTTGATACTCCTATTGAATGTAAATTGAAGTTGGATAAGTCAGAAAATGTTTGTAAATAATATCCTTATCAGCAACTGATAGGAAGTCTTATGTATTTGTCTATACTTACACACCCAGATATCAGTTACAGTGTCAGCTATTTAAGCCAATTTAACAATTGTTTTACTGCAGTTCACTGGAAAAATGCAAAGAGAGTGTTACAATATTTAAATAAAACAAAATCTTATGGTTTAATGTTTACAAATGATAATAAAAACTTAGAAGGATTTGTAGACTCAGATTGGACATCAAATACTATTGACAGGAGATCTTATACAGGTTTCTGTTTTAAATTGTCTGGTACTGTAATATCATATGAATGCAGAAAACAACCGACAGTGGCATTGTCCAGTACTGAGGCCGAGTACATGGCAATGCCATTTTTTCAATATCAAAATTTCAATGCCAAGGCAATTTGCCAACTACTGAAATGCCTGCTGACTTGTTAACGAAAGGGTTAAGTAGTTTGAAACATTACTATTATGTTAAAAAGTTAGGCATTAAAAGTATTGTTTAGGTGTAGTTTATATTCATTTATTGTTACATGGATATTAGATTATTTTGATAAGAGGTGAGAATTTGCCCTAATATGCTGAAGGATGATGGCATCATTTCTTGGTTACATTACAATATCGCGAGACTCCATATTCTCCCCAATCACGATTAAGGCAACATCATTTAACATTGTTGCATTGATGCCTCTCTCATGACATGTTGTCTCCTGCAGGTCGCTTGTCTGCTGTGATCACTATTTTCTGATTGTCCGATGGCATCACATTACTTGTAAGACAGTTTTGAACAATTGGATCAACTGATTATGTTCATGCAAAAGTTGTTGTAACTGCTAAATGATATCTGCGAACAGCGTTCATTTACTTCTTCTTCAGAATTCCCCAGGAAATAAATCTGGAGAAATTTGTATTTACCATTGCCTACGCTGTTCTTCAGTCTCATTGGCTCGAAGATGGAACTGGGCTTGCGTTACACTGCGATTGAATAGGACTTGCGTTACACTGCGATCGAACTGGTGTGCGCCAACGGATATTTTGACGCCTTACGGGTGGTATTACTAATAAAATACGACGATTAATTATGAAACTCACACTAAAACACAACAAACATCTTTTTGCTTTTGTTGTTATGAAAGAAACTGTAATTTGAGGTTTGTCAAAACTACTACTTGAATGAAATGTCAGTCTAGCTATACAAAGGGTGCGTTCCACTAAGCGTTCACAATGATCACGCTCTCGACCACAGTTTGCTTGTAAGCGTTACTGTCGTAACCTCAAATGGAATGGATTACAGAGCGTTTTGAGCGTGCAGGTAAATAATACAAACGGCGAGTAAGTAAAAAGAAAGCAAAAGATTTAAGATGTTAGTTTATAATCTGTAAGCCTTGAAAATAAACTTGATTAATTTAAATAGATTTATATTGAAAAAAAATATAATGTTTTTTTTATATTTAATATTATTGGTGTTTTAAATTAATTTACGTTCAAATAGAATTAAAATGTCTTGCGGCGACACTTGGATATTTGGTAAGAGGTACAGTCGCCATTTTATATGCTTTGAGTTTTGAAAATCACGCAAATTTTCTTCGATTCAACGATCACTTCGACCCACCTTTTTAGATGAGCGTAAGTTATGACATTGTAATTGACGTTTTCGCCGCGACCACAACGACCGCGGTCGTTATGTGGATCGATTAGGTATAGGAGAATTTTCATTGTTGTGGGCGCTTAATTGAACGCACCTTTACCGTCAATATTTACACGTCACTCTGACAGAGTATTTGTCAATATATTGAAAACGTCTCAGAATCTTGTTGTCTGTCTCTTTCGCACACTCACTTCTCAGAGATTTTTTTAATATTAACTATTATTTATTTATATTTTATATAGCCTAAAGCCTTCCTAGAATCATGGCCTATCCAACACAAAAAGAATTTTTCAATTCCAACCAGTAGTTCCTGAGATTAGCGCGTTCAAACAAACAAACAAACAAACAAACAAACAAACAAACTCTTCAGCTTTATAATATTAGTATAGATTAGAATTTAACTTCACATGTCATTTTAAATTGCGTCTGTACCCGCTGGGAAAATGGACTAACATACAAGCGGCTGTTTGGCTAAACAATAAACACTGACTTTCCCTTCTTGCCATACGATCAAGACATTATATTAAATTAAGTACTATCATATCATAACTGCAGTTTAAAATATGGTAAACAGTAGGAATATGATGCGACGAAAATAATTAACTTTATAAGAGATGTTTTCAAATATATAGCTTGAATCTGCTGCCTGATTTGGTAAATATATTTAAAATTAATAAAACATCTCATTTAGCTAAAATAAATGTAGAGTTCAGAAGGCACGGAACCACATGAAATTCATGAATATTAATATCAACGCAGTTTATTACAACGTAAAAGGTATTCCTAGGCTTGAACTGACTGAACCATAATTAGCATCACCCTCTTCAATCATTACACGCGTTTAGACAAGCATTAAATATACATATTATAACACGAACCTAAACACACTCGAGCAGTACCATATGTAGAGTAAATATGGAGAAAGCACTCATTAAGCCTCTTTTTCAGTAAGCAAGCTTGGTGCGGTTTTCCTGCGCTATTGAATTGTGCTGCACTCGCTGGCTTCCGCGGTTCTATCGCCACCCTCAGGGCTCTGCCGTTTTTGCATTTAGCACCTCGATAATGAGGTCTTTAGGGGAGCTTCAATATCATGGTTGGATTAATTTTCGGAACTTGATTTCTGTACAGTTAGACAGTTAGACAGACTAGAATACGTATTGTAAAGACGAAAGTGTCTAACTTTAATCTATAGGAGATCCCATTTGTGAACTCACTCATCGCGAAATCTCAGGAACTATAAGGCCGTTTGACGTTTGAAATTTGGTAGGAGTATTCCTTACGCGGTGTAGAGGTCAGCTAAGAATCATCAGCGAAAAATCAGCGGATTTTATGAAACCACTTTTTTTTTAAAAACACTTTAACTATTGCCTCCATAGGGGAAGCAATAGTTGAAAAATGAGTTTTTTTTACTTTTTCACCCGGGCGAAACTGGTCGGGACAGCTTGTTTATATATTTTTTTGACGGATTTGGCATGGATGGCATTTCGAATAGGGGTATATATCGTAGGGGAATAGTTCGTATTTTTAAATAACGTCTTATTTAAACACTGTTTTATACTCGTTGCTGTGTACTGCGACTGACACTTGCTAGCTAGTTGTAATAAATTACTTTCCTAAAGGAAGTTACAGGAACGTGTTATTTCCATGAATCGTAAAACTGTTATCGATCTACGTTTTACTAAAATATATGCCAGTTAAAAAAGGGTTCGGACTTGTAATCCATTTATTGTCGGGATTTTACGTGTTGTGATCTTCGTGTTGTATCGTAAAAATTAACGATGTATAAGACCTGGTCGTTTTCATGATCTTAAAGACACTCGATGAAAGTAACAAAATACACGTACCTACTTGTGTAGATTCTATTACTCTATTCTCTTCATTATTATGTGTTATATGAACTGGTGCTAGCCTCCCTACCTACCCCGTTATGAACTCGGCGTGATGATATAGGTTTATTTTATATCATTTCGTTACTCCATTTCTGGTGGATTTGTTAATGAGTTTTAAGCGAGCACTTTTAACTGATTACTGATAAAAATTGTTCATTCTAAGCTAAGACATTAAGTCGTAAGGGTTGAAAGCAACGAGTAACCGATTTGTACTTGTTTATCAAACACATAATGGTCTGAAAGTGTGCGGCATCGTCGCTGGATGGCGGTCTCTACTCATTAGTTCGGGGTACAGATAGAGGGCTGGTCGGATTTCTCCTTTAATTGCTGAACTACAGCAATGTGATTTACTATCGCATTGTATACCCGATAGGAATGTCTACTTCTATTCCAATCTTATCTTGTTTCTAAAACAAATTAACATTCTGTTTTATCTCTAAATAATCCGTTCTCTACAATATTATTATTGTACTATACAAAGAACACAGTTTGATTGAAACATTGGGATAATGTGTAGAAAAGCATCTCGGCTTTTGCAACCTTAGTTTTAAGTCTGTTATGAAGAGGAAGAATAAGAAAATATTGTTGGCTACATTTTGTCCTTGCTGAGTTTGTTGACGGTAACATGAGTTGCGTCTTAAAGTCGCAAGGCGGGAGCACAAAGAATAGAATTATGGGGGCTTCTAGCCATGGAGCACCGTGGGCGCATTAATGCTGGGACCGACTATACTATTCGAATGTACAATGTACCCTTAGCTTTTGGTCGAGCATTTTCTTGGCATGAGTGCTACACGGTCGTATTGGAAAATACAGCATTATAACCCTTAATAGCTTGGTGGTAAAGTTTATTTTTTCAAAAATATCTCACTTGTATGACCGAAAGAAAAACAGAAAAACTTTTGCTCAACATCTATACCCGTGCATCTTTGATGTAGGTACTCTGATTTTATACATACTTACATCGTTTCATAAGTTCGATGACATATTTAATGATTGTCGGATGAATGTATAATGGAATCATTTCGCATTCATTATCGCTCCTTGGATTAGTTAAGTTGAATGTTCTGGTTGACAGTTAGGAACGCCCAGCAATGTAAATGTCATTGTCTCTAATGCGTGCCCGACCGCGCCCTGGAGTATCGGCGGCCTACGCAGTACGCCAGGCCAGTGTTGTGTACTATGAATATTTACATCAGGCTCTAGTGATACCCATTGCACATCCGAAGTTGCTCGAACGTGTAGCCTTTTGGGATATTGAGTATTGATATATTTGTGAAAACCCTACAAGAATATGCATTTGTTTTACCAATATATTATTATACAATATATAAAGGATATAAACTAGCGCTCAACGCACTATGCCTACCCCGTTAGGGACTCGGTTTGATGGTATGTATGTATAAACGCAATTTATTTTTAAGTCCAACTGAATTATTACATATAATTTTTATTAAATATATTCCACCGTTCAGAACCTCAATCTTACTGAAGGTTGTGGCGGAATCGTGTTCATGTCAGAAACTTCTGTTGTTTCCAGAATTTCTTATGAAATGGCTGTGTGAAAGGGGCGATTATCTCTTTTTTTTACTACTAGTACGGCTACTAAACCCAATAGGTCATCATGTTAGATATCTAATATTGTAAGTGACCATAAGCTATAGTCACCATTTTCTCCTCAGGTGGGTCATATTTTAGTTCGTCGCCTTTTGTAGTACATAAAGGTTTTCTGATCGTAGTGAAGTGATTTGTTAGGCGAGTTCATGACTCTTAATTTTAATCATCCGATTAGTAGATGAACGTCTCTGATATCTGAGGCAAGGAAGGCATTGTCACAGTATAGATGTGACATTTTAAATGTTCGTAGCTTTCTCTAGGCTTATGCAAGAGGAGATTGATGCTTCGCGCTCGCGCCACTGCCAGTAGATTCAATTGAGCTTCAATTCAAAGATCGCAAGATTGAGACGTCACGATTGAAACTCATTACATATTTTATCGAGACTTCTCACATTTTTGTGTCTTTATCAATGAGCATAATTTGAATATCAGACAGGAAATAAATTAAACATTCCCAATGATACGTTAACTGCTAACTAATGTTATATTAAATAGGTTGAAAAAAATTGCTAGATTTCATGAGGGCCATTATGATTTTTGCTACAATAATTTAGGATTATTTACAACCAAACGTCGTTAGGATGCTATTTTCGGATGATATATAGTACATAAAACAACCTACTCATCCAAAACAAGCTTAATCAATTTCATTAATTCATAAATCAATATGAATTATAAATTATGTATACACTTTATTTCGTACAATATCTAGTATAGTTATTTTATGCCAAGATAATTTATATGCTAATTGAAATATATCTATAGATGTGACGATAAGATGTATTTTTCAACTGAACTTTGTATAAATGAATTCTCAGGCGTGAGTAATAGCCACCTATGCGATAAAGAAACGTAAATAATGACCCGCTTTAAATTAAGTTGTAAAGTGTCCCGTTCTCGTGGCAAAGGGGACGATCATAAATAGGAATTGTAGTCGGGTCATAAGTGTCGTCCGGCGGTTGTCGCCGCTCGGATGGACATCTCGTTGGCATGTATACGATTATTAGCGGACAGAATTGTAAATATGTTAGCTTTATCCAGATCTTTATCTAAGAGAATACAAATAATAACGCGACGAGTAGGCGCGAAGATATGCGGATATTTGATCGCCATACTTAATTTACTATGAGTTTTTTGCCATTTACAACTGATTTCAAATCCTTGTTTGTACATGACAAAAGCAGTCTGTTCGATTCAAGCACTATGATCAATTGAATGTTAATCGAATTTTCGCGTTCGCCGCTGAAATGTGACAGTTAACAAGATAGCAATAATATAAATCGATTGACTAATTTGAACGCCTAATCGTATTCCAAAAATGAACCGGGTTGTCTTTAATGTCACTATGATTAAAATTATTTAATAGCCATCAACTTTTTAGAAATAAATTATTTGTTTTATTTATTAAATATAAATGTATTTGCCCTTAGAAACAAGTTTTCAATTATTTCCGTTTGTGGTAAACACCCACAGACCGACCGCCTAATAGTAGCAATAACTGTAAATGTAATCTCATTACGACATTGCGAAATTCTATTTCTATTACCGCATAACGAGAATTTATTTGTTCTCCATTTTCATAAAGCAAGTGGAATTGCGCTTGCGCCTTGCTGCGTCACTACAGACGGCGTGTAATTGTGAAGTATTTGTTCAAGTATTATTGGTTGAAGCAGCGAGAGAAATCGCTTGGAATGGAACAGCATCTACTGAGTAACGAGATGAGACTTATTATGTAGTTAATCACTTACTCGAATATCCGTTGTGTGTTTTGCATAATGACGTACAGCACGCATACGTGCATTTACTGGTCTCGCTCGGGGCTCTCCAAAGTGCTGCTCCTTGTATTTCAGTCTTGACCGCCTTAGGACAATAATATAGACGTGGATAAAATTATTTAAATACATTTAAGCGTATGTTTTTAAATAAACTCCTTTCTGTAAAGGTCAGGCGTAGCCTACTGTTTTTAAGTTTTGTCTTATGCTGAATGATTGCGAAAGCTACCTGGACAAGCCTTGTGACTAACTCACGTCGCGTGCTTGCTTGCCATTTTATTCGTTACTGAGTGAATACTTACATATTATTATGTATTCTCTCTGCCTACCACTACTTGGCGTGATGATATGACGATCTTATGTTGTTTATAATGTTCACCCAAAGTGCCCCACTTAAATATAGCCATGTATTACGGTCACATGTTTCGGTGCACTCGCTATCTCGTATGTGCAACCTTCTAATATTGATAGCCCTAATATTTCTCTGACTGCATGCTCTCGACGACATGAAATATGCTTGACGTTTGGATTTATAACGTTACGTACTTAGTTGAATTTTAGGGTGCGTACCAAAAAGGATAATTCCATCAATGCATATTTTATTTATTATATTTTTTCATCTTCATATTAGGATGAAATAAATTTGAGCAATATTATTCCTTACCTGCTAGTTGAAGTGTTGCAAGGCGGCGCCGGCGGGTATAACTCCTACTGCCCTATGGTCGAAGGCACAGTGAGTGTGCTGGTGGCGAAGCTAGTCTCCTCTGGCAAGTCCTTAATCTAAGTGCAGATCAGCACCAGTGTTTTACCCGGAGCTCTCTTAAGCCCTTATAAGTCACCGAGGAGGTTTTAGTGAGCAGAAGGCTTACATAATCTACCCGGCGTGTGCAAATTAAAAGGGAAAAATACACTAGTTTAATGAAATATCGCTCCTCCTAAGTCTTCAAGTTTCGATTAAATCTTCTTATCATTGTCAAATTAATTAAAATTCCGATACATGTTTTGGTGTGCGTTGCACGCAACCACAGTGCTTGGTATGGGATACCTCGGGCAACGGAAATGCGATTCCTGGGAATAGTAAATAGCCTAGGTATGTTTCTGGGTGCAATTATAATTATCTCTACCTTTACAATATGTTTCACATAAACATTCGCTAATGATTTACTTCGTTATATGTCAAATTTACTTACACAGTTAAATAGTGCTCCAGAGCGGTAGTAAGTAGGTAAAGTAAATATTATTTGTTTCACAAAGAAAATGACATATACATTGTTGTTCTCTATTCCTAAACTAGTCTGACCCTGTCATAAGGCGTTTGTGTGTGTGTGTACGTGTGCGTTTGAATGTATGTGTGGTATGTGTGTAATTTTGTAATACCTTTTAATAATTGTTTAATATTTAAGTAATCCAACAATTTATGAACCTTACACGCGAACCCCTACTCCCTTTACTCCCTATAGGGCACACTTTGATAATATGGATGTATATCTTTGAGATAAATGGAACTAACTTCTAAATACAATTTTTGTCAGGTTATGTAGTAAATCGCTGGTGAGTGTCGACTCAACACTCTTGGTTGGCTTATTGGCGTGTAAAGTAGAGAGGAGTGTAAGATTTGCCAATACGGATGATGTGATGTGTGAAATATGTATGTAGTATAGTGAGTAGTCGTTAATATGATTTTAGACTCGATTGTCTAGAGTTATTTATTCCGCGTAGATATTAGCTAAATAAAATATAGTAACACTTATCATTCTCATTTCTCCAAGTGTTGAAGTACACGTGTTAGCCGTATTTGCGGTATATTTTGTTAATTGAAGCGTAATAACTGGTGACTGCTAGGGGGTCTCTCGTTTCCGCATGCGACGGCACCTGCAATGACCAGCACGCGTCTGGCACAGCTCCCGCCTGTAATGAATACAAGTTAATTAAGCAGCATTAGCTGAACATCGCCGCCTCCACACGACGACCGATCTGCCTCACGATTACCAAGTGAACATACATCGTTAACTAAATGTATTCCGAATAATTGTAATGGCATTTCGAGTATTCTTTACTTTGAATTAACAGCGCATAATGAAGACTGATTCGATCATTACCGCTTTCGATTAGATGTCTGATGAAATACCCAAGATGTAGATATAAATTGGATACCCAACTAAATGAACTATACAAGATGTTTCATGTGGTGTGGTTTATTCATTCAAATATGCAGAAAGTTATAGACTATCGGTTAACATTCACAAAACACCAATTCGCTTATCGTGAACCGAATACGATTATTTAGTACTGATATGAATCTTGTTACGTTGGTTTGGACATATAGAAAGGATGAGTGAAGAAAGATTGATGAAACAGACATACCTACAATGCAAAAGTGTGCGTAAGAAGACGCAGAGGAAGACCACGTTCCAACTACCTAGATCAAATCGATCGGACGCTCGAAGGACGGGAACGTCAAGGTACTCGAAACCGACGAACATGTATGAAGATACTGATGAATGTGGACGAAGCGAAAGAGGTATGTAATTCTAGAGAGAACTGGCGCTCTATACTTTCTGCCTACCCCGTTAGGGACTCTGCGTGATGATATGTATGTATTAATTATTATATAGTATGTATTGTATTGGACAACCAACACTGGTTGTAGGTATATTTTGTGTGGGAATTGTAGGGAAATCGCAGGTACCTACGCTTGCGACCATTGGGAAGAGAGAACCTTGATAAGCCGATGTGAATGCTAATGCTTGTAAATAAAATTTAATCATGCTGGTTCGCGTCCTATCATTTCCCGGGACCTGTATCGCTCGCTGCGCGCTCTTGTGGTATATTCGATTTTTTATTCGTGGTTATATTTGTGTATACTATACAGGCTGTATCAGTAGAACCCAGTAAGTATTTATGGGATGTCAGGAAAAGCTTAAAAAGTGTGCATATAATCGTAAAGTTGTTGTAATGTAATTATAATTTAAACTTCGTTAATCCTACTTACTGAAACAGTAACGTATTAAAGCATGTAAATGTAATGCAGTATTGATAATTAGGTGTCGAATCGTTTAATACATGTGCATACGTTGCTTCGCAGTGAGTGATATTGTAATGATGTATTGTTCCAGGTAAGTGGGCGGTGACTGCTTGGGCAACTGGGAGATGCGACCATCGATACTCTTTCGATATGCTATGGGGCAATACTGTTCGTGAGTTATGCGATTATTATTAACATTCAACAGTGAGTTCTACCATTTTGTATATGCCATTGGTGAAGTCTTGGAAATGTTATTGCGTAAAGTAAGTACGATTATTAAAACGATCGAATAGGCATCGCGTGTTTGCACAGGCGCAAAATTTTCATCAGCAATTTATTCTGGCGAATATCGTCTGTAGTTGAATTATGTAAGCTCGTGCTTTGATATGATAAGGCGAGGGAGCGATCGGAGACTGTGCTCTCATTGTGTTGGCCATAATCTTGCGTATCGCGTAGGACTCGTGTCGGAATGCGAGTTTATTTTAATATTTAATAACTCCCGGGCGGGCGTAGATACCGTCTGCTCGAAGGCGATTCACTGCTCGTTTTTCTCGGTAATCGTACTGCTTTTGTGTCACGCTTTCGCTCTTTTTCGTTTTCCTTAATCATGCCACTGATCGGCTTCGGTGGTTGGTGATGCACATCTGGATACATTTTTAGATTTCGTCTTAATGAATGTAGAATGAGAGAAATATTTGGTGTAATAAAAATAAAAAGCCTATGTATAGCTGTCAAAAGAGAACAAGAACCTATTTCCAGCCATTGTTCAGCAAGAAAATAAATTGTACACATAATTACAGCGCGCCTCGAGCGCCTAGGCTTAGAGAAGCATCATCTGTCTCTCTGACCTATTAAATTTGACGCCTCCCTACGTAAAATAATTGTTAGGTTGAACTGTTAAATAAAGAGATTATAGGAAACATTCACTCATTTAGCATGTACTGTATTTTGTGTCACTCAATTGCTTATTGACGGGGAAGATTTAATTCAAACCACACTATTACTGTAACTTTCTTACGCCACTATCAGAGCAATTTGATGTTATAAAGCTTATTCGATGTGAAGTTAATAAGTTTAAAAAGATACTTCCATGTTTAAGAAGGATTGGATGAAACTTTAATAACACCGCTTTTGATAGAGATATATTAAGATGACAACGTGACAGATGGCGACACTTTCGTTCTTTCAGTCTCTCAGACACGAATTTTCTTTCTGCCCAGACATATACACCCAGTAGAATCTTATTCGTCACGTCACACTACATTTTAAGTGAACTCTTTGCTATAATAGTCCGAGGTTTGAATCTGAATACTCTGGGTAAGATTATTTAAAATACGACTTATTTAATAACTAGTTAATTATATAATAGATGAATTCGACAGCCACCCATTAACGATTCACATACTTTAAAGGCGTAATTCAAGGAGTAATAAAACATTTCAACGGTATTTTTCAGTCAGAGCTCTATAGAACACGTTATACCGAGTACCTTAGGTGCGCATTAATTTATTAAGCGAGCTTTTATCGTAATGATGGTCGCGGTCGCTCGTTAGGAAATAGGTCAACCAAGCGATCCGAATCTGGCGAGTACTTTTTTAATACCGCGTCGTTGCACCCACTTCCACTTTCTTTCGTATTATTTCGTACTATTTTTTGCCATTATTTACGTAAGAGAAACGGAGGTGAAGTCTGATAGACGTAACAGATGAAAGGCGGGCCCGCGGAGCCACCCCGACAATTTTGGTGCTTCTTGAAACTGCGCTAACAATTTATTTGCTGTCTGTTTTGCTCTCGAGGAGCTGTCTCCGATATAGAAGGTAACACTTCACTTGCTCCTTCACAACATTTCACGATGATGAGGATTGAATTAAAGTAAAAAAAAATATCAAAAATACCAAACTAATTACCACCAAATACAAACAAAAATTTTACTTTATCGTATGTAGTATCATATTTCAACAGGCTTTAATCAATCGATTTTAGAGCCGTGGTTGGTGGCCGAGTTGTTCGAGTAGTTGCCTGCAACACAAAGTTGCAAGTTCGAATTCCGACTGTACTAATGACATTTTCTTAACTTAAGTGCAGTGATTAGTCACACTACGAGCTTTACGGTGAAGGAAAATATCCAAGAAAACCTGCATACGATTGAGAAGAAAATACACCTATAGATACGCCTTTTTTGCTTCTCATTTTCTGAGAAGCAAAAAAGGCGTATCTATAGGTGTGCTTGAGTAACGGCGACGGACTCGCCATATGTCATGTTGGCACCTAAAATATATCTAGGCGGAAAGTGGGCGTGTGGATGGTACCTATACACCTCTGCCTACCCGTACCAAAAATATATGTTTATATGTTCCCATACGCCTTACTATTTGCTTGACAACGACTATAGAGACGTACGTTATTGAACTTCTGAGACAGGTTCCCTCATATTTTCCCGTACCGCACCATCATGTTGCAAATATTAATTCCAATGTCCTAAATCCTGAGCAGTCTCCTATAAGTATGTAATATTCATGTCGCTTATATCTTATCGTACTAATATTATAAATGTGAAAGTTTGTAAGTTTGGATGTTTGCGGTTCTTTCACGGCCAAACGGCTGAACCGATTTCGCTGAAAGTTGATATGGTAAGCTTATACCTAGGAATAGGACATATATAATTATATAACGGACTTATCAAGTAGCTCTTTTGAATAGAGTAATTTTTTCAATGTCGTAGTTTAGAGGTTATTTGGTTGTCATGTAAGTTGAGTGAAAGAAAATGATGTTGTCTGTATAATGTTTCACAATTGAATATCAAAAAGGCTTTGTCGTGTGGTTGCGGAGTGTAAAAAATGGCATGCTTGTTAACCACGTTAAGATTGGTGATGAGTGACAAACAAATCGTCCGTCAGTCTGTGGAAGGCTCGAGGCGTGTTTTATATGCATGGGTCTATTAAAATTACGATTGGGTATACTCAAGTTAAATAATATGCCACTGTGAGACGCCTGCGTGTTTTATACGAATAATTGCTTGTGCCTCTTTGAGTTTTGACACAGCGCTGTTTTTATTTATATATTCGAGCGACCCTCCCGGGTACACACATTATTGTATTTCAAAATAATTAGGCATCTTTTCCAAAATAAGCTTCCCGCCAGCTGAAGTTTCCTTTAATTTACAAAAATGTTTGTCTTATTGTGTAAATACACCCTAAAAAAAAACAACTAAATATTTCTCATTAATGTCTATCTCTATTGATGACATTAATTCAATACATTTTGTCTTATCGCGAACTGACAAACAAATCGACGCGGCTGGGGACTATGTTCTATAATTTACAGTATAATACGTTTATGTAATACTTACAACTAAAGTAGTAGTAAGTATTAAAAGTAGCGTAGTTTTGACTTTTTGTATTAGTACAGGGTCTTTTGTGTCGTCTTTTCTTGCCGTGCAAGAAACAAACATTATCGAAAACTGACACTAATGAACTAAACTTGCTTTGGTACCTTATCATGACGCGCTTATGTCAAGAGCTTGAAGAAGTGATGACGACGACGAAATATACGACGTCTAAAAATCAGCCCCATTCATAATCTTGAATAATAAAAATAGCAACTTAAAGAGTGGTAAGGCATAACGGGTTTCCCTTTGGAATCTCAGTATCAGATAACTTGGTGAAAATAAAGGCGGTGTTACGCCATTTTTTGTGGTAAATATATTTTTTGTTATGAGGCAGTCGACAAAGCAACAAAGCTATCACATATGTTTATGTACATGAACATAATATTTTTTGCTGTAACAATACGGGGAGTGAGTTGAATCAATAAAGTACATATACCTACAAATGTACATGTACATCATCATTTCAAGTCCATCTCGGTGTAGACAGACTGTAGGTAGAGTGTCGGTTCTCTAGTCTTACAGACCTCTTTCCATTAATCCACATCATCAATCATCATTCACTCATCATTCATGCTCGTTGATTTCGGATGACGTTGAAGTTTCCATACTAAGTGTACGTTTAGGTAGTTGGAACGAGGTCGTCCTGCATATATGTTACGTCAATCTTTCTTTCTTAACAAAATATAGAGAATGTATCGTTGTAAGGTAGGTAAGAATAGGTATGGTGTACTTAGCTAGATTTTACATTTCGCATTATAAATGCGAAAGTATGTTTGCGAGGATGTTTGGCCTTTCCTCTTTTACGAAACTATTAACGGAATTCAATAAGATTTTGACACAGATATAGATACACATAGGATTTGTTTTATGATAGAAAATATGCCAAATTACCAATATAATCAAATTTTACGTGGGTAAACCATGGGGCAAAGCTAGTCAATCATAATCTTTCATCATCCGACGACGCCGCGGGTACGTAATGAGATGACTGTTGATTGAAGTTCCGTCGCTTGCGATTGGCACAGTCAACGGTGTGAGGAGACTTAGAGCATACTAGCATATATGGTTGCCAATAAAATTTTAGTTGAAAATGAAATGTTCTTGCTTTCTAGCGTTTGGTGGTCACAAAATTCACTATCTCCTTTCATGTCTAATTATAATAATAATATGTAAAAACCTACAATTATGAACGAGAAACATATAATTTTGAGTGAACATGATCATGAATCTTAGCACAAGTATAATCTTTAACGTCGAAGGTTTGTGGTGTGTTGTTCGACGCTTGATTTAATCAAACGAGCTGAAACAGAATGCTAATAAATGACCTTACGTTCAAGGACAATACCATTAAAGAAAACGTTTTCCTTTTCAATTTCCTCACCCACCGGCCGTCAGCCGTCTGTGATTTTGGATTCGTTCGATCATGAAAATATATAGCTTCATTCGAGCGATCGGTATCAGAAAAGCTCCTTAATCGGTTTTCTTTTATATGAAAATGGACTTTTAGATTTATTGCACCATTTTGGTTGCGTTACAGTTGCGAAAACGTGATATACGTCTACTTGGGTTCAAAATTGCACACTAAACAAAATCCAACAACGTGCGGCTCCATATTTTAGAGAGCGCCTTTTTCGTGGAACCGCTTAAAATATTGGCTATGAAAGAAAATTGCTCAGGGAAAGTGCGGTCGCGTTGATTTCTTATTTCGTATTCATTGTGCGTTTAAATGGATCACAACCGTTTGAGCTTAAGCCTCCATATGAAATGGATTTATAGAGCTTTACTATACCTCAATACTTTAGCCACAGCTTTATTTCTTTAACAAATGTACTCAATCTAAATTACCTCGTATAAACCTGTTCATTTAAACACCTTCATCAGGGGACTTAATTCAACGAATCATCACTGAGATAAAGGGACACGCATGCGAGTTGTATCGTTGCGTGTTGTTTTTGACGACGCGTGCGCATCATAAATCTTTGCGAAGAAAAGGCTGTCACAGTTACAGGCGAGTTGACTCTCGCGGTACTTGATTTTGGTATATTACTATAAAAAAGTTATAATAAAAAAATATATTAAAAAGTTGGTACGTTACAATTAAAGCAAGCGGGCACTCTTTTAATTATATTTCAACACGCAGCAGATCCTATGACAAGTTTTATTAGGTTCACTAATAGAATGAATTTTTGAAAGAAAATTTGAATATTTGAAATAGGCTTTTATTCCATTACTATCACTTCGCAAATCAACCACAATATATAAAAAATTCAATTAAGAGTTTAAGATTGGCCCACCGAGGCTGGAGGTACCGTACCGACGAGGCGTATCAATATTGGCTCTCGCCTACGCACATGCGTGGGTCGGAAGATGCGACGTTTGCAAAATTTTTACTCACCACCTTATGTCATGTAATCCTTGCTTTACACACGCCTTATCTCTTTGAACACGTTTGTATTACGCTCCACGAATGGGTATTTCATGCTCGCATTTATTAAACTTAAAAAGTTAGCCTTTAATTTTAAATCTCGTAATGCAAGCCTGCCTGGGATTATTTCGGTTAATTATAGCTCAGGGCGCGCGTTATATTTTTTCTTTAATTTGAAATTTAACAGCTCCATGTGTTACAATAAAGCACTAAGCCCTCGCATTTTGGAAATTTGTTGGGCTAATATTACTGCCGACCAACGCTTTAAAAATGGCCAAACCCAGCAATTACAGCACTGGGCTCCAATTTTTTAAATAAAATGTCCAAACTTTATTAAAGCAAATATTAATGTGCGCGTCCCATCATTTACGTGCGAGTGTAAGCAGCGTGTTGATACTTATTTACTTTATTGTTGCCCGAGGCACAAGCCTATTGTGTTCATAATGAAGCTCAACTCTTTTCCAGATTTTGTCGGGTCAGTAATTAAACACATCTGGTACACGTGCAATTGTATCTCTGTGCGTGTTTTCACAATTTCTGTTAAACATTTCAGTGCGATTTTTCCTTTTCGCTTACGGGACTTTTTATTGCTATGCTTGTAGTTTATTCGCATGGTTATGATATTCGTTTGAAACATATGTAATACACTTTTTTTTATTAAATCGTTCAAATTGCTTTATATTTCAGAGACAAAACGATGTTACGTAAATAATAGTACGGAAAAATCATGCTATTATGGGTTTATTTTTGTATTGCTTCTGACTTCTTATTTTATCTTTATCAGTTATTTAATACAGAATTCTATGCCACTCGCTTGAGCTGACACACTAGTGAAAACTTGATCTTTTAGTGGAGCTACATAAGATTGTAGAAGAGGCGCGGACGCCCAGGGTACCTAACTTTTTGTCGCTCTCATAGGTTTGCATTACCAAATCGCAATAGCTTTGCATTGAGATCAGAATATTTATACTTATACCTCATTCCATTCGAATCAACAGCTTACAAGTCGACGATAAGGTACCAATTTCGGACGTGTGCTTGTCGCTCACTGTCGCGGCAGCATCTTGAGGTCGGCAACCGGCAAACCTCTGGTATGCCACAGCTAGCATAAGCGGTAACTCCTGACTATCAGGTGGGCATGCGGTGCACCTTTGGCTTATTTGCCAAGTTTGTAGTAATTGCCCATAAGGATATAAAGCACTTAAAACTGGACGATGAAGGTTCTTTGTTACAGACCGTTTCTTTTGTTCCAGTGAATAATATTGTATTGTATGCCCACGTAATACGTCCTTTTCCTTCAATGGGTGAACTCGTTCTTTATACTTTTATTAGAAACACGAATATCAAATTGTATACGGGTGAAGGTATGCTTTGAATGCTCTTTCGCCCTCGCAATAGTTTGCGTTATTACACAAATTCTGTACCTTTGTGAATTGTTTTCCGACAACTAGTAACGACTGAGGCGTCGCTCGCTTCCTCTTAGAAGCATGTTCAACAGATACCTGCATAAATAGGTACGGTATAGAATATATACCGTAAAGTTAATATTTGCATTCATTTCGTACTTGTTGGTAGATGTTTTAATAGAATTTCGCTCATTCTATATAAATTTAGTATCATTCAATATAAACTGTTAGAATTTCTCAAAGATAAAATTATACTCAAAGGGCACGTTGTTTGCAGTCGCCGAATTGAAAGGAGAATTTATTTGGTGTTTCACATCCATATTTAGCCTTGCTTACATCAGACAATAACGGAAATATATTATTTCCGTTATTCCTACCTAAGTTATAAAAACATACCCTTTTTTTACTTTTTAGAGCTGTTTTGACCGCCATACCAGTTTATTCTCAATTTTGTAAATAGAATACATATGGCTAACAAGCAATCGGCTTGATTGACGGTCGTCTGGTCTAGTGGTTAGAGTTCTTGACTGCGAAACTTGAAGTCGCGGTTCGATTCCCGCTGAGGGCAGATATTTATGTGATGAACCCGAGTATTTGTGTCTTTGATGTCCTATGTATTTATGTGTATAATATCTATCTATATGGGTTAATATATCGTTGTCTAGTTACCATAACACAAGCTTTACTTAATTTGGGGATATGCCAATTTGTGTGGAATTGTCCCCAATTTGTAAAGTATTTATTTTGGCGATATCTGTTGACTGGATTGAGTAAGTATTTATTTATTTACAATGTAATATAACAACAACCTTACAGCAACGCGTGGCCGGGTCTGCTAGTATATGTATATAATACAAGCACATGTATAAGAGGGTATACATTAAAAGGTTATACCACTGCATTTGTACCGCGATTATCTATCATATTATATTATGTTCCGAAGGCAAAGAAAAACAAAAAGCGTAGGAATTATTAGTCTATAAAACTGTACAAACTTTGTACAATATTCGCTTGATTGGGACCGAATTGTCACATCACATGTCCCAAGTACAACCCTCGTATAAATAACTCGGCGTATGAGTTTGCGCGGAGGTTCCTAGATCGGTGACCGTAGTCCCGCGGGCTAGTAACTTCTCTAATAACAGTAATTAACTGCGAGCCATCCCGTTTGTTCCGCTGTGGTTAGTGATGTGATCCATACACTATGTTTGAAATATCGATGTCTAGTTCTAGTTTTTTTGCCACTGCAAGATTATATTTCTTCCTGCCAGTTTGTATTCCGAATGTTTATCTCATCGTATGTACTTTTATTGTTGACCAGTCTTAATCGTTTGTGATCCCTGTTTCCTTTCTAAATAAATAAAAATGAAGGTCCTTTTACTTACTGGCAAGTTATACTTACATTGTTGTGCCGAAGTTGTATGTTTTCGTTGTTTTTCTATACATCCAAGTAAATTTTCTGGATACTTCCACGTTTATTTGGTTAAAGTGGCCGTAACAGTAACTCGACGCTAACATTTAATTTACTTAATAACACTCACACAACTTGGTTTCCGAATAACATTATTTTAATTGTTTCTCACACACAAGTTTAGCATAACATTCGTGCAGTTAATTGTTTGTTATCGTACGTCTACGTGGCTGACATTTTGGCATCACTACGCTGTGGGACGGCCGCATCGATTGGTAAGAATCAACTTGTCGTTGCGGCGCGAACTAGGAGATTGCAATCTGCGCTTGTTAGCCATTATCATGAATGCAAATTTAACAATTATGTACAAAGTGATATAGTATCCCTGTATAAAGCTTGTGTCGATTGCGTGACTCTCACAGTGCGCTCGACACGTTCAGAAAATTGTGCTCGCCAAATGAGATGCTGTATTTTTAACGATATCGATTATCATAATTATTGGGAGCTTACTATGGTTGGGATCGTTCATAAATAGCTACTGTTTTTAAATATTTTATCTGATACTAATATTTTCCATAGACGACCGTCTGGTCTAGTGGTTAGAGCTCCTGCCTGCAAAACTCGAGGTCGCGGGTTCGAATCCCGCTGAGGGCAGATATTTGTGTGATGAACATGAGTATTTGTACCTTAGTCTTGGATGTCTTATGTATTTATGTATATATCTATCTATATAAGTAAATATATCGTTGTCTAGTTACCATAACACAAGCTTTGCCTAATTTGGGACTAGGTCAATTTGTGTGGAATTGTCCCAAAGTATTTATTTATTAGGTATTTAGTTAGGCCCTTTATATCGTCTTGGAGTTAATTAAAAAAGTTGGAGCGAACCTTGTTGGCTTAAGAATTAGTGTAAACAACAGATGTGCGAAATGACCATCAGTCCCGTCCAATAGTAACTGGTGTAGTAGTTGTAGTAAGCGGTAACCATAATCTATAGGGTCTTGCACTGTGACAGCAGAGAATATGTGCAAAAATATCAAAATGAACCATTTGAAGTCCGTTCACTGAAATGGTCCCTCGTTAGCGATTGGGAAATGTTCTGTATACTTAGACGTTTCATTAGATTCGATGGGGCTCTTTCATGCTAGTGATACTTGGTGGCGACAATCATTGAAGAAGCGAAGGCAGTATTTACCCTACCTTTGCGGAGTGCGCCCGAGTGGTGCGCCGTGTTACGATGCGGTCGCTCTCGAGATGTCACGGCGCCATCTACTAGTAGAGCTTAATCAAGTTCCCGCCTTTCGTCCCATCTCGTTAGCAAATAAATTGACTTTCTTATTGCATTACGTTCATTCTCTCTCGCACACCTCCCGGCCTCGGCGTATAAACCTCTTAATCCCATGTTATAGCCTTATAGTTGCAGGCAGACTACTAAAAGCCGTAACAACTGCATTGCTTCTGAACAAACATGCTCACTAAGTATATTATCAACTGAGCGCTATACATTGGCTTGTGTCTAACTACTTTGCGAGTACGCGATGTGCTTCCAGTAAAGTGGTTTCGCGCTGCAGAGACTTCTGATGGCTTCCTACGAAGCTAGTTTGTCTTGTATCCTTCATTAAGTTGATAATAGCTCGTGCGTGGATTGATTACTAGTCTTAACATCCTCGGTTTTCCCTTGGTTTCAATTAATCATGCTGCGCTAGGGTGCGCGGCATGGCGCCTTTTATCTAGATTTTATTTAGTTTTTTGTGGTGTAGTTTCAACCTCATTTCACCTGAAATATATCTGTGAAAAGGTGATACCTAAGTCCACTCTGTCGCCGTCCTTGAAGTATATAACTTAACATGAATTTCTCCTTTGTTCTTGTTAGATTTATGAAGGTTTTCAAAAACTATTAAGTAGACTAACGGGGTTCAAATGTGATGACATTTATCCACGCAAATATCATATCGATTCCGAGAAATATTTACATATATAAGGTACTAGGTTTCTTTCTACACATAAGACTACTTACTCTGTCTACATAAATGTGTTTGTTCATACATGCATGCCATTTTCGAGTTACGTACGTTCCTATTTGGACCTTGATTTTACATCATGTGAATGAAATTTACGTTAAATACCATACCCGTTAATCTGATTTTCCTAAACAATTAAGTTTTAAGACCTACGTGTAAATGCCTTGGCACGACTGATTGACTTGGAGTGCATTGCACCATGAGCTGTACCTCGCTAACATGAAATGTAAACCCGTGTTACACGCCGCTGGTGGTCATATTGTCGTCATTCAAACTGGGCACGTGTTGAACACACGCTACTAGTAGGTACCAAGGCTATTTTGTTACTACTAAATTCGAACAGAATCAGTATTTTGAAAATGACACTAATGCAATAAATCAATGCCTCCTAACATAATACATTGACAAACTGGTAAAAAGGTACAGCAGTTGAAAAATCTATATATTAAAGATGAGTACATATTACTTTTGTCTATCATTACAATAGCAAGTACGTTAGCTCGTATGATAACGCACTATTAGCGAATTTGCTGCGTGCCTTCAAGGCACTGATTTATAGTTTCTAGACAAGGTACTGATTATGATATTAGGCTAGGACTTAAGCTTACTTCCTTACGTCCTAAAGTCAGCAGTGGTCTGCAACCCAAAAAACCAAAGGATTGATAAAAAACGGAAAATAGGACTAAATAAAAACGACATTATTTTATCAAAACATTCTAGGTTTTGAGTGAGGAAAAGAAAAAGCTTAATGTGATCTCAAGAAACGGAAAGTCCGAATCAATGGACATGACATGAAATGGACCATCGAGGAGATGGTCCATTTCATATGCGCTCAACTATGCTTATGTGCTTTAATTTCGCCGAGGTTTTTGGGCACCGCCTTCAGATGTGATGTTTAATCTCTTTTTTCTTCATGATAACTACTTATGGCGGCCTTTCCTAATCTGTCTATGGAGCACACGATACATTTTCCGCACCAGCTTGAATTCAATTTGCGCCATTCAGGTACATACACTTTGAGCTAAAAAAGTCTGACTAACGGAGTGCTGGAACGGCACAGATAATATATTATACGTAATTTAGCAGGCAGACGGCTATAAACTGCTTCATGGTTGTCCCCTAACAAGCAATGCCGCCGCAAATTGAAACTTACCACAAAGTCATTTAATTCCTCGTCACACAATTTCTTGAGTCCACACTATTTTAACACAATCTTCAGATGTAGGTATTCATGTTGTTTATAGTACGCATTCTCCCGAGGAGAGAATTTAATATTTCCTTTTGCAGTACAAACTTCGTAGTGTTTAATATTTTGAGATTATAGAAGATTGTTTATTGCTTCCTATACTTATAAGGTATTGGATGTCGCGTCAGATAACAGATACTAGTTAGTATTCGCGCGAATCACTGAATTATGTTTGTACCGTGGAGTACAGTGGATCTCCTGCTGGGACCACCCGCGTCCACTCGGCTTTGGACCGCTGCTTGTGCTCTTGCTTCCTATAAAACTACTATTGTCCGTTTTAAACCAACATAGTTTATGACGCGCTTTGTACCTGCGATTCACGAGCTACTACATTCAAGAAGGGAGGGTGGTTACAAGTTATTATACCTATTTTAAAATTTTATTTATAATATCTTAATAAGGATCTTAAAAAAGGATTTATAAGATCTTAAAAAAATAATTTTAAAAGTTCATAATATTTTTATGTTTTTTATGATATTTTGTCTGATGATAAGCTGATATATATATATATGTGTTTGCAGCATACTAGTGCAGTCCCCTCCCTTTTACCAGAACCGCACATACTCGAGATTAATTCTGAATCTTCGAATGCTTAAAATCTCCAGTTGCAAATTGCTTAGTACTAACGGATGTCAATTGTAGTGTAGTAAGGATCATGGAGCACGAGTGCTAACAGACTAAAGCATCAATTCACAAATCTTATGACGAGGCTTCGAAGTTTAATTTTGTGTTGCAGTACAATCGCTTTTTAGACGACTTAGGCAAAATCGCTTTTTAGGCGATTTGGCGAAGTTCAAGCTTAGGCTTAAGCACACGTACTTGCGTAACGGAAATATAATTAGTTGTGTATAGAAACTTGTAACTCTCATATTTAAATATGATTTAGGCTGATTAATAACCACTTATACTTAAATAAAAGTATGTTCTAAATAATTGATACCTGTTAGTTTTTTTTGTATTTTTCTTGACACGGGTAGCTCTCAGGGAAAAGTATAATTAAAACGCGCGCTGAGCAAACTATCACCAGTAATGCAGTAGGCACTAACCCCACATACATGCAAGAATTAACATCGTTCACCTGATATACCACGTAATGTTGACTAAATCTTGTTTACAAGGGGCGTGCTCGAGTCTGCTTTGGCGAATGAGCTCTTGTGTTATATTATGCAAATTGATATTTGATACGCGCTTAAAGTTTGCTGGCAATAAATACTTATTGCAGTGTTAATTTTATAAGATTAATATCAGGATATTATGATTTTCTTATCGTCAAGGTCGCCCTCAGGAATTTCCGAGGCATAAGCATAGTATTTATTATATAAATGCTGCCTTCGTAGGTGTTACAACTTTCGAAGAATATTTATATATCGGCCAACATGACGGATGATGATTTTATCGCCGTCTCTCAAGCTTCTTCACCTGTCGTTGAATTTAATTAAAGGTGTATGGAGATTTCCTCTTGATTTTCCTTTGTTAAGCCCTGGTCTGATAAAATATAACGCTGTAGTTCAGAAGAACTCATTTAAACTCACGTACCACCGCAATTTGTGTATTCATTAATTAAATTTACAGCTGGAATTCTGTGGCTATGTAATTCTACATCAGTTTATGTAACTAGCGCAAACATGGAGCAGATAAAAGTAGATAAGAGTAGATAAATATATTATGGTATGTTGTTTATTCCATTTTAATAAACAAACCCTTGCTAATTATAGTAAGGGGAGGTCGTTCTATCTTATGCTTATGATTTTAGTAAAGGGTTGGGTCGTTTGTAGTGCTTGTTAATATTATAATAAGTCAGGATGTCCTTTTACGAAGAAAATCTTTGCATATGCATTCTTAGCTTAAAGTCAGGTGGGCTCGCCAGCGTTTGTTATTTTCACTGTGAAAAATGTTCAGTAAGCGAGCTGACAGAACAAACGAATGGCCACCGACGCTCCGAACGCCGCTATTGACATATCCTAGTCTAATGAGAGACTGCCGCGTAATGAGAAAAAATATACACAATTTGCTGGTCGCTGCGTAATTAACTAGATGGATCCTCTGATATATTTGTCTGTCCAGTAATGGTCAGACAAATGTATCAGAAATACACCTTCTCAGCAGATGGCATTCAATTGCCCACGGGGTGACTGTTAAAAGTATTTTTTTGCTAAGGAAGGATCAACGGGCAGGCGTTCTTTTCAATAAATTAATTAAATGTAACGTTATTTTTTATGCTTCAGCTGCAATATTAGAACTCAAGGGTCCTGGTCCCAACGAGTAAACTGCAAATGTAAAAACTACCCACTTGACTAGTGGTCGAACCGTTATTAAATACTGTAAAAAATGTATTTATACACCCAGATAATGTAATTTCCTCTTCAAAACCGTGAGTTCCATTCATAAAGAAATAATGAGGTGGGCATATGGTGCTTTTTCAATAGGCCGTGGATAGATAATTATAATTCGAAACGTCGAATGCACATCACTTGCCTATCATGCATGTGCTAACCGTCAAGTAGTGTTGTTGTTATAGTTTCAAAATTTTATATCTTTTGAAATTAAATGTTATGTATTTATGTGGTGGTGATAATATTACCTTAGATACAATCCGCAATTGAATCCGCAAATATCATACAGTTCTATTTCTATACAATTAAAAGTATTTAATATAACACTATCCATACATACATCGCCAGCAACAGCGTTATGGCACGTGGTACATACTAGTTATATGACATCAGTCCTACAACACAGATATAATGTTACAACTTTATTTTTATGTGTATATTAGATGTTGGTTTCGTTTAGTTATTTCATCAGCGCCACCGCATATTATTGGAGTCGAGTCACAGTGATTGTAAATTGCCGCGGCATCGGAGCTCGTTAGCCTTTTTGATAGATGACGGCCGGTCGTTTGTTGAATTTGTTGTAACACTTGCTGCCCGTTTAAAAACACATGGTTCGACAACGAGATATAAATGGACACTCCCCTCGGCGATCTAAGTTAACGAGCCACCATATAAATAAGGAGATGCTAATATATTAGAGTTTTGACGTTCGCTACGTTAGTTAGCATTCGAGCCCGTTGAATGCATTCGAATGGTATGGATTTGGTTATATCTGTATTTGGTTAGATTTACATATATATCTTTAATATCATGTATGACACATAACAACATGTACGATATACAATGTGTATCGTACAGAATATAATTATCTAAGTTTTGAAATTAGTAAAGAAACTGTATAAAAATAAATACATGGAAGACATTTTGACGCTAATAACGTATGAAGCTATTATTCAATGATCGTGAGGTGAAGCTTATAAATTTCACTGCGGCGTTTTACACTTTAGCACTTGGTCGGTCGGATGTAAAGTGCCGCCCAATAAGACAACGGTCGACTATTTTGACGAAGGCCGGTCACGTTTCGTCGATACTCACCATGAGAATATTTGTTTTTTATTGTACGCCCGCCGCCGCTGTCGAGTAAAAATGGAAGTGTAATTTTACGTTTTAACTGGTGCCTGCCCCCTTTCGTTCCGCTCGCCTTGAGTGATGGTTATCATAATTGGAGAGAGGGTAGGTGAACAGTGCGCACCGCCTGGAAGATGTCAGTGGGCGGGCACGGGACGAATTCCTACCACTGTACACTTTCTGACCTATACAATTTCTAAGCATCTCGCATTATCATGTCATCACTCACATGAATCGAATTAATTGTCATCAGCTCTTCCGATAAGAGGTGTCCAATAAATCGTAATTGAAGTTATTGATTGGATTAAAGGACCGAGAGCACCATTACTGTTATCAATGCGCACACGTTGCGAGATGCTCACGGCTAATACAATGGTAAGATTAATAACGCGGACGTATCGAAGGACCGTTAGGCCGGCGACACGAGTGATCGCGGTCCAACAAGGGCGGAAGAGATGGACCGGATAATAAAGCATCAGCTCGCTGCGTCGTAACTCAATGGCGCTGACGTGGAAATTGTTGGCTTGCAACTATACACGCTGGGCTAAACACTTTGCACACAATAAAATTATAGATGGTAATTGGTGAGCCTCACTAATCGACGCATTTCAATAATAATATATTGACGTCAGATAGAGGTTTATGTTGACTGTTAAACTGCAGGCAAATTGGAAATGTGTTCTCAAGCTGGTCTTAACTTAGTGCTATATGCTTGCATTGGTATTCGAAGGATGATAAAGTTTACAATATGACTATTTAATTATAATGTGTTCATTGTAATAGCGCATGGGTGGGTGGTTTTTGGCGATTCTCTACTGAATATCATAATTAATTTTATTATTTAATTTTGAATTTGTGAGAAAATGACAATATAATCGTATTTCATAACAGTGAAACGTGTTAGATTTATGTTGTAACGAAGGAACACGAACCAAGACCGTTCACGCGCGCCAGCGGAAACGACGTCCATTGATACAACTTCAATTGGTTTTTCATGTAACTTTTATTCATTTAGAGTCACGTAACTTGTTTCTGTGTCGTGCATTCACGAGTGTTAAACATACGTGATATATGTGAGTTGATGTTATGCAATTCTTTAGTATTAACCATTATTTACTAGTAGTGTGTGTGGGTCTTTGTATAAAAGCGTAATTATCTATGTAAAGACCCATAAGTCTTAGCAACGTAGCGTAACTTCCTCGTGTATTGTTTCAGTAAAGGTGTTCGCGACTTGTTTATAAACAATAGCAATTTGCCTTTTAGCGAAAGGTCACGCCTGGTCATCGATTATCTTCACAGTGTTGCCAAAAGAACGTGAACTACGATTCCTTATACTACGCGTATAGTTTCCAAAACAACTTTACTATTCACCTTGATAATTTAGTTGGGCGCGGGCTAGGAACATATCAGATGATTAAATTTACCTGTAGCATAATGAGAAAATAATGTTTTCAAGAATGTTGATCATATCGTTAAGTGGTTACAATATTTGCTTCCTCTTGACTGTAGGGGCATGGTGTGGCAACAATAACGGTTCAGTGTAATTAGCTGTGCAGCTGATGATAACATGTCCCCTTGGCGGCCGGTGCCTGAAGATTTCATATATCGGTTTTGACTTTCCAATTTATGAGGTTCCTTAATTGCTATCAACTTGTGTTATGTCGAATGCGAGCTGATTCAATTAAAAATGATTCTGTGCCGAGCTTTCCTGTGACACATGGTTGCCTATCATTTCCCCGGCATATTGAAAGCGTGCATACCCGTTGCCGGTTTTTATTTAGTGTTTTTAATTGGGTTTTTATATTTATCGCCAGGACGCGTGCTGACAGCATGTGTATGGCGTGCGACATGCTCCAGTTATCATCCTATAACAGCTGTCACTGATTGACAAGGTTTTTAAGATAACTTATTTTTAGAACAGATACCTACTCAATCTTAGATTGTTTACGAAAAGATATAAAAAAAAACATTTATTTAAATAGTGAATAGTTGCATCGGAGATAACAACAAAATATCTCCACATCCTGCCTTAGTCCTCATTTCTTATACAAATGTATACAAACAATTCGCAGCCTCCACTGTTTGGCGAACTTCTCACATTGTTGCCGAGGAATCCTGAAACTGCGAGTGAGTAGAATGGATGCTTATGCCTTTTGAATTTACATAAGTTTGTGTTCTCTGCATTCGCTTGTTTTTAATTTGAGATTATATAGGTAGGTACACGTATTTTAGAAAGGTCTTGGTTTCAATAAAAATGTTCTGTGATACTGTAGCGTACGTAAGACCAAATTATTATGCTTTATGTCATCATACTTATTTCAAGATAAGTAGAGATTAAGTTTGTACGAAACGATAAACGTAAAATTGTATGTATATTTACTGACACAAGCAAATTTGTATACGTACGTATAATAATGTGAACGTTACATACACATCGTCGGGTCACATTATTAAACATAAGTATTTACATAATGTTTTCATGTTATATTTTAAGTACGTCAGCAGCATGTCTTGCTTATGAAAAATATAAGGTGGCTCATTGTCGCTGAATAAAAGTAAATTTTCTTTTGAATGGGAATGTTGTTCGGCGCTCGGGGAACATTGTCTCCTTTCGATGGCCGTCTTTGGGTGCCGGTACATGTCGGGACAGAGCTATTCAAATGTCAGTATGAAGCCCGCACCGCCCGCGCGCGCCCCGCTATCGCCTTTGTGCGGATACTGAAATGTCACTCGCCACACGAAGCAATCAATTTCGTATTTGTATGCTTTACTTCGATAGTGCTTGCTACCAATAGATTTATGGTAGTCCCATGGGACTTATATGTTCTTAACTAAATGCAATTTTATTTATACGTATAGGTATTTTCGATATTTTCACTCTTTTTGGCGCAGATATATTAAGTTCCATAGATAGCGCGTCAATCGCCGTTTCTCAAGAACGTAATTAAATAAATAAAAAAATAATAATATGGTACGAAATATGGCATAATGTATTTAGTTTAATTTAACGTTCTTAATTTTTTTGTATTCTGAAACCTTGTAAAGTTATATTTCCCGCATATGTTTTTACCGCTAACCAATAGTTACAAACACCATGAGGTTAAATCCGCGCTGTTGACACCCACCACCAAATGTCGGACTAATTGCTTTGCGCAACGTCGAAATGCTCACGACATAGGCCCCTCTGTTTGTTTAATGTTTATTAGCGAGGAAACGACGTATTGCTATGAGCACACACCCTAACTTCACCCATTTGCATTATCATCACTTCATTTAACATTCTAATAATTACTCTGTGCTATATACCCATCCCATTAGGTCAAACATTTGCTGTTGCCATTTATATTGAAACTGATTTTAACTTATCCACATCTAGAAATCAATAAAAACCTAACAGTATATTTAAGTCTCTCTATTCGTATAGCTTCTAAATGAATTGAATATTAATTATAAGCTTAAGACGATTGTTGCTCTTAACTGATCAATATCATAGTTGGACCCTAGTTCTATACCTTTAATTTCATACACTAAAACAATACCTCTATTAAAAGGTATCGCCTTTTCGGAGTGTTGTATCGACTGTAAAGGTCTATTTAGTGGTTTAACTTTGTTTGTTATTAGGAGCAAACGAGATCGACATGATCGTTAGATATTTTGAAAGATTTGCGCTGCGATCATTTTCTTATATATATATATCCTCACGCCTTCCCACAAGGGTCCCCGAAGGGGTAGGCAGAGGTGTATAGGTAATACCCACACACCCACTTTCCGCCAGAGGTATATTAGGTGCCAACGTGACAGATGGCGAGTCCATCGCCGTTACTCAAGCACGACTATACATACGCCTTTGAATTGCTTGCCAGACGTATGCAGGTTTCCTCTCGCTCTTTTCCTTCACCGTAAAGCTCGTGGTGTGACTAATCACTGTACTTAAGTTCAGAAAAACTCATTGGTACAGTCGGGATGCGAACTTGCGACCTTTGCGTCGCAGGCAACTGCTCGAACCACTCGGCCAGCACGGCTCTCATTTTCTAATTGTTATGAATTAGATAGACATGATATACAAGTTACATGGCAATGAACGATATACATAGTAAAGGAACTCGATGCGGACAATCGTATTCGCTATCGCAATTTAACGAGCCACGATTGTTTTTCTGAGTTCTGAATAATATTGAACCTGAGCGTCCCTCGGTATCTGATGGCGATACTTTCGTTGGGCCGCACTGTACTGTTAGCTGGCAAACTTACAAATGAACAGTGTGATTACGGGCGCGCGGATCTAACTTCACGATAATTTAAATGTTCTCGCAGCTAGCACAACGGCCTGCAGAGATGGCCACGATTATCCCCGTGACTTCCTCTTATGGCGTCTCTGTATCTGTGGATTTTGAATAGAATTATGGAGACTGCAGTATCTACGCAAGTATTCAGTAATGCTATTTGCAATGCTTACTATATTATATACTATATATATCCTATACCAGGAAAAACTCTCTTTTGTTCGTTTAAATATACATAAATATCATCTATGCATCACGCAGAGTTCCTTGCGGGGCATGCTGAGAGTAGAGCCAAGTTCACTCTAGGATTACAGACCTCTTTATCAATATTCTTCAGCCTCTTCGTACATGTTCGCCCGTTTCGAGTAAAGTCTCAAGAAATGTGAAAGGGCAGACCTATGACAACATAGCATGTTCCTAACATACCTACAGGGAATAGTTCATCTTCGTGTTCATGTTTGTTTACGAAATCCTAATAGTGTGATCACGATCTTACCATCATGATGGCGCTCCCACGAAAGAATAAAATTGTTATGTTATTCAAAGTGAGAAGGAAATATCAACAGGTGCGTCAGAGATCCCCATATTGTATAATGCATACTGCTCTCTCAGTATAAAAGTCTTGTGCTTCACAAGCGGCTCGCAGGGAATTTATAACGGGAGGCGACAAGATTGCTTATCTTTCTAGTTTCAACTTTGATACTCATCAAAAACATTTGAATATTAATCGTTTCTTACGGTACCGAATAGTATCAAAAGTGGACTTATTTCATTAGTATACATGTAAATTGGCCTGGGGGAATCCTTATTACAAATTGTTATTATTTGAATTTACATAATACTCGTACATTAAAGTATAAAATTTTAGTGGATATAGAGGCGACACACCACTAGCTAACTAATAGGGTTTTATCATTCATATTGTGGGAGATCGAAAGATTAACAGTGACGCGTTATGGTGGCTTACGTACATTCTACAAGTTGGGGGAACGTTGCTAACAATTTTTTATCACTCCAGTTAAAGGCCATTATCACACCCACATAGACAACTGTTAATACTGTAGGTATAGCATTAGTGCATACATACATATCATCACGTCGAGTCTATCACGGGGTGGGCAGAGGTTAGAGCGCCAGTACTTAGAGACTTCTTTTGCTTGATATATATTCATACATGTCCTTGTACATGCTCGTGATTCTGTGGACGTTCCATCTTTAACGGAATAACTTATGAATACAATAGTAACTGTTCAACGACAACAGATCGGCATAGATAATAGGCTTTGTTTCGACGATGGATAAGGTTTCGAAAAAGCTCCTCGAGGAGGCGATTTTACTTGCAGTGGTACATCTTTTGTATCTCATATTCTACTAGACATATTTCTCTTTACAAAGTGTGCAATGCTCAAGTGAAAGCTTTTTTTCTCCCACGAGGGTTCTCAAAGAGTTAGGCAGAGGTGTGTAGGTACCCACACCCACTGGCAAGTCCATTGCCGTTACTCAAGCACAACTATACTACGTTTTTTAATTTTCTTTTCAACGTACGCAGGTTTCCTCTCGATATTTTCATTCACCGTTTCAGCTCGTGGTGTATAAATAGTAAAGTCTCCATTATGAATGTGGAATCCTAGCGCCGTCACGTGTTTATTACTTTGTTTCCATTTGAAATTCGCTTTGAAATTCGAGCATAATTGAATAAAGTGCGCTACATTTAAGCTATGTATAGATAATATGGCCGCCTGCCGCGAATTCGTTGAGCGCCTCCCGAGCCAACTTAAACTGCAGTGTACGCGATATGAATCTCACGTTTGCTGTCGACAAAATAGCGGATAAATTAGCTAACCGAGTTAAATTAGTAAAGCTAGCCGGCTGCTGCAGACTCCCCTATTATAACACTATTTATTTTTAATCAAATATATTTTTGTTATGTATTTATGTATGTCTTCATCAAGGTGTAATACTCTCATTTCCCCGAATATATATTTAGGTGCCAATGTGGAGTCCATTGCCGTTTCTAAAGCAACTATACATAAGTCTTTGAATTTCATCTCAAGCGTGAAATTAAGTACGGGATTAGTCACACTACTGGCATTACGGCGAAGGGAAATATCGAGAGAAATCCTGCATGTTTAAGAAGACATTCAAAGACGTATGTATAGTCGTTCTTGAGATCGGCTAGAATCGCCCCCTATCACGTTAGCACCGGGAAAGTGGAAGTGTAGATACTACACACCTCTGCCTTCTCCTTCGGGGACCCTTGTGGGAAGGCGTGAAGATAGGGGTAGGCAGATGTGTGCGTAGTGCCCACCAATTTTTTATTATATTATTAAATTATTTAAATATCACAGTTATTACCACATTTAATAGCATGTTGTGGTAAAATAAGAGCTTATCGAATATATTTATAATTAATGTTTTAGTACTGCGGGCCTTGTTGTATGATCAAGTAAAGCACTTGTATCACTACTCTACTCTTCATTTTAATAGCGGAACTTTCGAAGTGTAGCTTTTGATGGTCGAGCTTTGGCGTTATCGATTCATAAATCGATCCATTACGAAATTAACTATAAAATATTTATCGTATCAGTCAACGTGTCATATACTGGATCAATAAAATAACAGTAGATATTCCGTGGCTTTTTTTATTAATTTTATTTTGAGTACAAACTCATTTCTAAGTTAATCTCCCCAGTTGTTTTTCTTATCTGACAACATATGGATATGTTCACCTGCGGAGAAAAAACAAACATGAATGTTTAACAGGTGCTGAATGTTCCTTAAAGCTCTTGTGTATAGCCCCTCGTGTTCAATGTTTCACGAGTTTCCCTCACAGCTCAAGTTTCCTGCCTGCATAAGTGAATCGTAGATTTAGCGAGACCCGACCTCTCGTCCCGTCGTAAGCATTATCGAAGAACTTGTACCTACTTAAACCCACTTTACAATGCCACGTTCCGACACCTTTTGTGCACTTGTCGTGCGTTTGACTGGTTCGAAATAGTCGCTTCTGCTCTTCGCGGAAGCCAGATTCAACGTACCGATTGGTGAGTACACGCAGGCGCGCCCAATCTTAGGTAAGATCGCTTATTGCCACTGCCAGCTAACAATTATTTCAGAATAATTATCTAAACTGTAGGCGCTCAATAATGAGATGCACTGTTGCGTCGTTTAATGGTAATTGCTTCGTTTGATAAGAGTAAACTAAGTTCTATTATTACTCGATCTTTAATTTTATAAATAAAGACGGATTTAACAGATCTATCTTCACGCTTTGTGGGAACAAGGATCCCCAAAGGTGTAACATCTACTTTTGGCCGGCACTAATATATGGCACCTTAATATATCTAATATTAAGGTGCCAGTATGACGGAAGCCTGTTTAACAGACTTTAAAATAGGATAGGTTCTGCGAGTTTATGTATTCGTTGTAAGTACAGTTGAAAACAGTTCGATCATTTTAAGCGTAGGCACGTGAGTCTTCCGGACGTCTGCGTATGAAATTATGATAACAAGATTTTTTCCATTGAAAATTCATGATGGATCGTCGCGAAATCTATGATTGATTCGTGCTGTATTATTCGTTGCTTTCATAAGAGTGCCTTGCGTCGGATTTCGCGTATGCGGCTTTCCGCCCCCCTTCACTTGCCATGATTGATTGCTTGCCGACAAACTTCATATGTTTGAGAGATAATTTTGTATTTCACCCGTAAACAGATTACGTGTGAAAAGAATCATCCTTTTCCTACCGTTTCTTAGTGGAATACCGATGTTCATCATGAGTACGCATTTTGGTTTATTTATTATTTTGCTTGCTTCGAGTCTAACCATTGGTTTCAAAATTAATTTACTCATGGACCTAATAGATATCGCCCATAACTTGCAGGAATAACTGTATTTATTCACGCGAGAAATGAAAGTACCCTACTATTGGTCACACCGTGATTTAATTACTCCCAATATTATAATATCTGCGACATTTTGATAAAATAATAATCACTAATAATTACTTCAATTCCATTTGGATATGTTTCAAATTGACTCTTAAGAGCCGTGGTCGCTGAGTGGTTGGAGTAGTTGCCTGCGACACAAAGATCGCAAGTTCGAATCCCGACTGTACTAATGAGATTTTCTGAACTTAAGTACAGTGATTAGTCACACCACGAGCTATACGGTAAAGAAGAACATCGAGAGGAAACCTGCATACGTCTGAGAAGCCTTTCATCTGTCACGTTGGCGCCTAAAATCTATCCCTGGCGGAAAGTGGGTATGTTGGTATTACCTATACACCTCTGCCTGCCCCTTCGGGGACCCTTGTGGGAAGGCGTGAGGATATAGTGTATTATTATGAGGACTCTATTTAAAACAGATAATTCGATGTGTACCTATTTATGTTTCTGTTACGCAAAACATTTTGATACGATTCAATTAAAAGTTAAATACAAGGGTATAGTATAAATAGTGAGCTTAACTAGCCAGTGGCTCGTTAGAGATTGACTATCTCACGCTATCGTGATTGCGAGCAAATTGATTTGCGCACGCGCACCCTTATGATCAGTTGACAAAGCCGACACTGATTGAATACGCTTATATTGGCTTCGGTATAAATTGTTTAAAGACGGCATTCGAACCAGTTCACATTCATGATAATTTATATCAATCATTTATTAGTACTCGCAGCGGCTTTATACAGACTTTAATGTCTAATTACATGTCTAATTAACTTGTAATGGACAAGCTATTAATGTCGTATTAATATTATCACCAGAGTTTCTTCTTGCGAGATCAAATCAATTTTGTTCGCCGAACCATAAATACATTTATTGGCCTTAGTATAATAGTGTTGTAACATATAGATTTTTGTCTGTAGACGCTAAGTATTGTTAAGATGTTTTTGTTATCAAATGTGTAGACATCATTAGAAAAAGGATTTATGACCGATTACATAAAAAACAAGATTAACTGGGGTCAATGAGCCATAATAAAAACGTGTGTTACGTAACCATAGTACATTTTGTTCCTCCAAGCAACACATTATCGTAATTCGGTACATTCGATGTCATACAGTGCAATTACTTTCGGTAAAGACTTCCCACGGCTATATGGTGTGTCCGCAAAAGTGGAGCACGCAGTGACACAGTGCTCTCTCGGTGAACGTAAAGCGATATAACAATACATATGCCCACAACTAGTATATCAAGACCTTACTCAACTTCTATCACTTATGTTATAAGACATTAGACTTCAAGATGCAAGGGTCTTTGGTAAATGGTTCTTTTGTGTAGCTCATGCTCCGTAGCTGTTTCATAACGCTGGCATTTTGATGCGTTCTAAAGCCTTTGGCTTGTTAATCTCACCGATAGTTGTCGCTACAGAAGTTTTGTGGACTTTTATTGTTGTGAATATATGTATTGTTGCATAATACACTTTGCTGATTGAATTACGATAACAATCATATTTGTTTAATAGCATACATAAGATGTACAAAAAAATATTTTTATGTCTAATACTGAAATTGTTAATATGTGTTCATATCGTTATTTGTTGGTAATAGCAATATTTCAATTAACCACGATTCCACATTATACGTTTCTAAATCAATAACCCTTAATATAATTTATTTTTTATAATATAATGTCTGCTGTAAATCTTCACGCCTACCCCTCAGGGTCTCCGAAGGGGTCGGCATAGATGTAATATCACTTTCTCTTTTATTTAGATGCCAACATGGCACAGTCCATTGCTGTCTTTAAAGTCCTTCGTCGTCGTCTTTCCTGCCCCGTCAAGCTCATATTTTAATCATTTTACTTTAGAAAACCTCATTGGTACAGTCGAGATTTCAACTTGCAATCTTCGATTTGCAGATGGCTAAAACCACTCCGCCACCATGACTCTAACTATTATATTTGATTATACCGCTTATGTAAAATACTGAGGACAATTTACAATAATGACATCCGCTTCTTAGCTTATCTTGAACATATCTTATTATTGCTATTATGCGGATTCGTCATAAGGAAATCTGTTTATAATAGAGTTGTTTCTCTCAAAAAGCTTAGATTTGTCATGAATTACTATATAATTGTATCGGTGTTGATGTCTGATGCCCATAATTCACTCCATTACTATGTTCTTACGAGTCAGTCACAGCTAAAATATCGCTCGTGTAATTTAGGTCGAACCGTGACTTGATTTGCTTGAAGGGCCTTTTGACCGGCTTCACAAACCTACAGTTTTATTTGTGTCTAGTCAATTCTTTTATGTAAATTCTTCTACTTCCGAACCAGATATGTAACTGGTTTAAATTTATGATCTTCTAATCAATGTGCCAAAGTATTATATCATTGATTTGAACATAAGAACGCAATAATATTGCGTTATTGCGCGTAAATAGAAATTATTATTAGGGCACCGTTATTATTACGTGTAGTATTAGTGACTAAGCGAAAGTCAGCTTCTAAGCTTGCGTTGGCTGACAAGTGATTTTGCACGTCAAAACATGCGATTGACAGCGATACATTAGGAACTATCGAGTGATCGCGCAGCAGCCGCGGACTTGGGATTCGTAATTTTTCACTGTCAGTAAGGAGACTAAATATCCTTGTCATCCCCTCTACTAGTGACTGTCAAAAAATGTTAATACAATTTTGGCCTGCACAGGGAGGAACTTGCGAAAAATATTACCGTTGCAAAACTTTTTGCCGCTTTCCAACATGCCACGCTCGTGTTAGGAAGGGTATCGTGTTTACATAAGTATAATTTGTTGATATTGATAGCAAACCGAAAGATCCATAGTACCTACACAATAATAGACTACAAGAACACGGTGTCATGTTTATAAGAGTTATGATATTAGAAACTTGTCCAATAACAGCCGCTGGACTGTCTCGGCAAATTGTATTGTTTTGCAACTATCTGGTTGAAAATCGTGGTAAGACATGCAGTTTCTTGGTCTGGTTTGTACTGCGTGTCTGTCATGGCATAAGAATCCCTTGTATTGTTACAGCAATAGGTAGTAGGGCTGCGATATTGCGATAAAGCTGGATAAAATCGGTTTAGGCACGCTGTCGCTCACCGGACTGTGTTCTAATTGCCATGGCTATGTGTTACGTGGACCGGTTAATGGCCGCTAAAATAGTGCTTGCATTTGCGTAACACTCGTAGATAATTGCACGATTAATATCGATTGACAGTGAGATAATATTGTCAGCTTTGAACTACCCTTTAAGTACTTGTGTTGTAACAAAACGATGCTAAACTATGCAATCAATTTAGACTATGTAGAGATGCGATAATAAGATTGTATTGTAGATTATAAAACTTATTGACGTATCTTACAGTTTGGAAGTATAATTATGGTATTTTTTAATTAACTCTATTTGGCTTGGAATATTTCGTTCAAAAGCGGCTATAGCATTAATAGTTCGATTTACGTATTACATTACGTTTGCCCCAGATTCAATTATTTAACTCGCAATATTGTTGATTTATAGCATTCAGTAATTTACATCTGCGCTGCGTTCCATTATCAGTCTTGCTTGCACAGTGTTTTAATGCGGACGTGTTAGTAATACATACAGTGCTTAGCGCGGCGTAAGCCGCTGCTCGGAATTTTAAGGCCATGGAAAATAGACTTGTGGCTAATGAACTGCTGGCGTTCCTGCAGCAGAAGCTGGATGTGATGGACGAAGTTTCAGCAATCCAGATCTGCGCCTCGAGCTTCAGCGAGGATGAAATCGCCGCTTCAAAGGTGCTTCTGTTTCGGTTGCTCAACAAGAGTGACCAGATGGTGTCTCGCCGCCGTGATGGGACTAAGTGACCGATCCAGACGACATACCGTCGTTTGTGGCGAGGGACTTGAATAAGCTCCCTCCCGTCACATTCGACCATGTGGACGTTACGAGCCTTTTGAAGGACATTGTCCTTCTGAAGGCAAGCCTTGCGGATGTCCAATCGAAGCTGGCTGCATCCGAGAACACCGTCGCTGAATTGCGAAAAGATGTCATCGAGTTGCGCAATATTGTGGCGGTGTCGAATTCAGCATCAGGCGGCGCATCGAATATCAACGTGCGTCGCGGAGCTGGCCTCAATACATCGGCAGTGAGTTTCGAGTCAGCAGTTTTGTTGTCGCCAACTCCGTCGGTTGCTACGTCTGCAGATTGCGTGCCCCGCTCGCCTCGTGGCCACGCTGCTCCCCCCGCCCCCGCGCCTCCTCCTCGCAGCGCTACGAGCCAGCCCGCCCCGGTGCCCGTGTCGGCAGCCCCTGCAAAATCTCGTCGAGATTATGCCGCCATCGCCAGGAGCACCTCTGCTGCTCCCCCTACGAAGCCCGCGCCCGAAGGGGCGTCGAACCGGGCTGGTAAAGAAGATGGTTTTGTGACGGTGCAAAGCGCCGCGTGCCTACCAACCAGAACCGCTGCGGCAAGGCTCCTCTGGAGCCCAATGTCACCCTGCGAGCTGCGCAGCCGAACACTCCGGTGTACATATCCCGCCTGCATTACTCATGTAAGGCGGAGGACATAGAGGAATATGTGCACCGGAAGCTGAAATACAGGCCGAGAGTGCAGTTGCTGGAATCGCGCCGCAATGTCAATTTCAAGGCGTTTGTTGTGCGCGTCCCGACCTGCTACCTGCAGCTCGCCATGGACGAGGGCTTTTGGCCCCAGGGCGTGGTGTTCCGTCGCTTCCGCGGACAAGTGCCACACGAACACTCGAGGAAGTGATATTGTTATGATATATATGTTAGTCTGTAAGGTATTTATGTAATTTAGCTATATATTTTAGGATAAGGTATTGTTACGATGGAAGGTTCTGGAGGGCTTGCCGTGTGAAAGCCATGCCAAACAACAACACTTAGCCGGAAATATAGACAAAAGGAGGCAATTAAGAAAGGACGTAAACAAGTAGTTTTCGTCGCCCGGCCATTGTTCTGCGGATGCATTCACACGGCAATTCAACGAACATCTTAATGGCGGTCTAGAGCCTTCCACCGATATCTAGTATATCGTGCCGGTGCCATATATAAGGCAGTACCCGATGGGCACAGTTAGTCAGTTGAGTTAGTCAGTTTAGAGAGTTAGTCTAGTCAGAGTCAGAGTTAGTTAGTGAGTTCAGTGCGAGTGATCACAAGTGTTTTATCAGTGACTATAGTGAGTGTACAGTGTTAGTGAAGTGTTTCAGTGTCTAGTGTTTACTGTGTTCTACTGTTACTGTGTTGTAGTGTACACAGAGTAGAAGTGTTTCAGTACCTAGGGTTTACTGTGTTTTACTAGTACTGTGTTATAGTGAATAGTGCTATAGTGATAGTGTACTGTTTTATCGTACAAGTTTCCGGAATTATTCAGTGTAATAGAATAAAGTGTCGTTTAAGTGTAACAACCGGCTATCATTAAATTATCCCGAACCCCAGCTCGTAACAGTATATATTATATGGGCCCTTTAAATTCTAACATCTATTTAAATGTGTTGCCTGAAATAAATGATTATTATTTATTTATTATTATTATTATTATTTTTTTTGTGCAAGTTTTATTTAATGATTGCCATCATGTCACGTTTATATATACAAGCTGTGCCTGCCTGTGGGTTTCTCCCGTGTAAACTTACATACTATTGGCAGCGAATGTTCGAACGTTAGAATCGGTCCAGGCGTTCCGACAAAGAGCTGGAACAAACAGACAGTTTTTATTTTTACGGTACACATTGAGACTACAATTTAATTTCTTTGTAAAGTAGAATAGACTTGCTACGATATAAACAACATATAAGTAACCTGAATGCCATTGTCCTCATTAACCTTTAATGAACGAAAGTAAATAAAACGTAGTAGCCTAGTTAGTCTCCCAGGTTTCTAATATGCTTATGTCATTTCAAACATAGGTTATGCTTCATAACCTATGTTTGAAATGGAACGGAGCTTGTTCCAGCATGAATCCTATCAGGGTGTAATATTACTTTCCATATTTCTTATTTTTTATAGAAATCACTTACCATCACAGCTAGTTGAAAAGGAATGTTACGAGTTTTATGAAAATCAACCGTGAGCTGCAGGTCCGGGTGACTCGTGCTATGTAAATTGGAAACCTTTTATTTTCTCGTGCGGCGGAATGTTATAATGGCATTGTGGTTGATGTTTGTATTGTCTATGCTTCTGCCAGTCGTACATGTTTTGGAAATGTTATCGATGCCGTGACTGTTGTATCGATTAATTTGCGAAACAATGTATTCGATTTCAAAGTTCAGTTTAGTACAAGTCACGAGGCTATGTGTGCTCTAAGTTATAATAGGTTTGTTTAGTCAAATGAATTCCTGTATTTTCTTATCGATACATGTAGATGCTCGATTCAGATCTTCAGTATTTACGTAGTAAATAAAGCCGTTTGTTGCATTAATGTATACAAATGCAAAGGGTTCGGGTACATTTTGCCAACAGAGAGCGTGTATAATTTTATATTGAGAGAATAAATAAAAATTCAATCTGATACATTAATGTAGTCTCCATTAAACGATTAAACGTTGTCGCTCATCTGCATGCATGCAACGCAGTAGCCGTCTTCAAAGTGCAGCCGCCCGAACACATTCGGATTGTTGCCACTGTTGGTATATTCGCAAACATTTGTGTTTAGAACAGTTAACTAATTTGCTACTATCGTTCAGTGGTATTGCATTGCTTGCCTTGATACAAACTATTTTGATACAAACATTAATAATTTCATAATGTTACTTAAAAGCTTTTGTAACTAAGTTTTATTGATTTTCATAATTCTGATTATTAAATAATAGCAAGAATAACACAAATCAAAATTATAGTAGTAGTAAAGTATACTTTCTAAAAAATAACAAATTTCGTGTGAAATAGGGATTAGATAAAAGTTCCTTAAGTGTGCATATACGAGGACGTGTGTTATCACAGACGCAGTTATATCGGGAGTAGAGCGAAGAGATATAAAGCGCGGGCGGGGGCGGGCTGAGCCGCGAGTAGGCACCAACTGATTAAGGCTCACAATCAGGTCTGTAGTTCGGCAGACCCTGCTCTTTGAATTTACGATGTGCCTGACCGACGCTTATCGCATGCGAATGATCTGCCCACGGCGCACGGACCGCTCCGTACACATATTTTATTTTATTCGCGCTACTGTGATGTAATGAGCTGATAAATGGGAGAAAACCACCAATTAGTGTCGATGAATTTATTGTTTCTACTTAAAATGTTGGAGGGCCACCAACCTTAATCTTAAATTGCATTATTACATTATTTCTTTTGCTTTAAATCAACAGTTAGATATTTATTAATTATACGCCCCGTCAGTTCATTTAAGTCTTATTTGGGAAGGGTTTCGTGAGGTGTACGCAATTGTATTTTCAGCGAAATACGTTTCAAGTAAGCACAGTGGGGTTTCGCGTCAGTTGTTATTAAGTTAAATTTTCTGTCGTCCATTCAAGTCAGTATTCATCAAAACAATATATTTTGCATGCATTTGTTACATATATGATATATTGTAGAAATATAAATAAAATAAATAATATCTTTTGTTGATATTTTTGGGTAGGATCCTACCAAAGTTCATTCTGTCACCGTGACACAAACAATAAATATGCTATTATGTAAGGAATGTTTTCCTAATCCGAATTTAGCGATTTTTTATTTAATTGAATTGGTGTAAGATACTGTGGGGCTACGACGAACCCAATAGACTCAGTCCGTTCATGAGCGCTCGAGGATTAAATCAGGGCCTACTAATACAAGTGAAATATGCAGTCTGATTTCTGTACAGTGGTGTTATCATGAATGAATGATTCTACTTAATCGCTAACTGGTGTGATTATACTACGAGCTAACTTTGCGTGGGAACTTGAATTGCCGATATATGTATGTAGTTTTTTTGTCTAACCAAGACATAAATACATTTGATTATAAATTGCTTCATATAAAGTATACAATATATACTTCTACTGTATTCAAGTACAGGTCCCCAGGGTTTGAACTGAATTCTTGATTTTGTTAGTGACGCAGCCACCACGACTTTTTTTAGATTTCAATCTATATTAAGTGGTTTAAACAAGTGCATGTGTTCATTGGTATTGCTGTTCGTGTCCACTCAGTATATCTGTCACGAGTCATTCTGAATTAGATATGTCTGCGAGCTTTATATTATAGCTGCGACATGAATGTGGTGACTTATTTATTGCACTGTTTGCAGAGCAAACTATGAAAGACGTACGTTTTATGTTTTACAAAATATACCCCTTCTGACAAGGCTATTGTTGTTGTTGTTGTTGAGATGTTGCTGTTGTGTTAAGAATATCTGATTATTGTGCATACATTTATTGTTGAATAAACTGTTAATTTCTATATATATAAATATATAATATCAATCCTTACCACATGGGTAGGCAGTGGTGTATATGGTAGAACCCACAAACCCACTTTCCGCCAGAGATATATTTAAGGTACCAACGTGACAGAACGATGGTGAACCCATCGCCGTAACTCAAACGAATATACGCCTTTGAATTCATGCTATGTGACAAATGTCGCCGGCGATAGTTAAACGAATATATTCGATTTTTTTTAAAGTTTTTTCTTAAAGTTTCTTTCAAAAGAAATTATGAAAACGAAGCTATCTAAAATGTATACTCGAAGACAGTCTCGTCACCTAAATTTCTGCAGCTCCGGGTTTATTACACCACTGCAAACCTTAACGATAAGGCATAAAGATTTTGTAATAAAAAATTGCATCTTTACTTCAGAAAAATATCTCTTGAATTAATTTTTTAGTGGTGCTGACAAATTGAATATCAAGTTTTTCAATATTTTATCTTACGCATTATCATATTTACTTAATTACTCTAGTGTATGATATATTTTTTTGAAATTCATTTTGTACGCACGTTCTTGTTTACTATTGTGTGTGAAATAAACCATATTCTAATATGGTGCATTAGATTTGGGGATTCCATTTAAATGTGCGCAGAAATATTTGGTCACTATGACTTACGGGTGCGTGTGACTCCGTCGATTTATCTCGCTTCATTACACGACCCGCGCGACCATTTAATGCGAGAGGCGCCCGCGCATTAAGCGATTGCTTATGCACATCTCAAAGGAAGCTGTGAAGAATTTAAATGATTACCATAGTTTATTTATGAAAAATCGTATTTTTCTACATTATTGTAAGTTAAGTAAGTTTCTATAAGAAGCTTCTGAAAAAGAATAAAAAAAAACAATTGACATATAATCATAAAAAGTATAAATTCAACTCATTTAAAATGTTAAAGCATCTTAAAGGTAAATTTTGTAATAACACAACACTGTTAACACTTTATTGATTCTTTTTGCTCTTGACTTTCCGACTGAGTTTTTTAATTCGTCCCTTGATCATGTCACGCAAACTTATTTGGCAGCGATCGAAATCAGCCATAATTAAATATCCAATGCATTCTTTAATACGTTCATTATATTAATTCCCTCTCCAGCAGTTGAATTAATTAAGATTGATACGCAATGTTTAATCTTTAACTGCTGACTTGTTTATTTAGGAGCGTACATACATAAATGATTGCCATTTTGTGAGAGTGAACGACCTGCCCTGAAAGCAGCATAGGATCATTCCCAGCAGTATAAAATTTGATCTGCATACAAAAGACATCAACGCGCGCATTATGAGCTTAACGTCATTTTTTATTATCGTAGTTTGTAGTTTAGGTTTTGGGACTTTCATAGAGAAATATTATTTTGCTGCGGCCTTCTGTAAGCTACATAAAATACTGTAAAGCATTTCCATTCAAATCAAAGTTATTTTACATAGTAGTAAACCATTTTGGTTCTATACAACTACATTACGTACATTTGAATGGTAATTAAAAATAAAATAAACCACACTATTAGTTCACAGCGTCTGGTCTACCCACCTGCGCTCAGTTGGTACAAGCAATTATCACAGGTTCTAATTAAGCACGCACAACTTACATGTACCCAACTACCAGTTACAACTTGGAATTGAGTTAGTTCATATGAATTTGTACGGTTTAATTTTAGTGGGGTTAATGTGGTTTTATGATGATTTATAGTCGGGAAGCTAAAATATTTTTTATATTTTGTACGTCTATCTTAATTATTATACTGTGAGGTACTAGAGTATATTGAATAAAGTCCCTTTTTTGAGAAACACATACTTGGTATGTTACCTGCTTATTACATCGGGAGACACGTCTTTACTTAAAGTCTTTAAATGTATCAAAAAGAAGAGAGGGGTTCGATCGTTCCGATTAAAAAAAAAATTACACAGTAAAATAATCACAGCCGTGGTGGCCGAGTGGTTCGAGTAGTTGCCTGCGACACAAAGATAGCAAGTTCGAATCCGACTGTACCGATGAGTTTTTCTGAACTTAAGTACAGTGATTAGTCACACCACGAGGTTTACGGTGAAGGAAAACATCGAAAGAAAACCTGCAATTCAAAGGGGTATGTATAGTCGTGCTTGAGAAACGGCAATGGATTCGCCATCAGTCACGTTGGCACCTAAAATATTTCTCTGGCAGAAAGTGGGTGTGTAGGTACTACCTATACACCTCTGCCTTAATTTAACATGGAGGGCTATTGCTATAACTATTCATACATATTATTAATATTATTATATTATATTATGTAAAGGAGTTACAAAACGGCACTAGAAGTAAATCATTTTGAACTCCTAACATTGTTATTAACTTACGGTATTTATGTCTGTGTCTACAAGTAACCTTGTATAAGTAATTATTTTTGGAAAATAATAATCTTAAGTGAGAACTTCCGCAGTCTCATAAAAGAATGTAATTGTAACGTCGTCTGCGGCCATTTTGTTTGCGGGTGGGGTCAATGCGACCCCGCCTCGCGTTTCCGCTACGCGATGATTAAATATTACCCCACCATAAGATTTCCCCTCAACTAATGTGATTCGCTGTATGTCTGGTTTTATTTACTTTAGCTACATATATACGACACATCCTTAAGACGGCTTGACAATGAAAATATGTATATATGTACATATATTGTATGTACTGCAATATTATTATATATATATTGAAGGAATGCAATGAGTATTTATGTATGCATTATTATGTGGCTCGCTATATTAATCAAAGAATATCTGGAAATTTATATAATTTAATTTGTATTTGCCATAAAGTTGTAAAACGAGCTCCCCGCTATGTTCTTCCCTAGTATAATGCTGTACACACTTTACGTACAGCATTATGTTCTTCAAGAAGAATGTGAAAAGAAATTGTAAGGTCGGTAACACGCGAGATGTACCTATCCCTGATATTGTCTTGAGAAACGGTGATGAACTCGCTATCTGTCACGTTGGTACCTTAAATATATATCACAGGTGACAGGTGGCGACTACGTTGCCGTTACTGAAGCACGACTATACCGCTGGGCATATATTATAAATAAATGCTTCAGTGTCATAAATGCGGTAACAAAACAGCTCAATCTATTCCAAATATAATCCACAAATTTAATTACAAAATTAATGCGCGGTGACTGCCTAATTAACCCCGGGGATAAATATAACGCATATTTCCAATTGTCATCTGATATCGTTTATAATTATGCGCGCGAAATTACCAGTTGTGTAATTGGATTGTGCTGGGGCTCGAGTGTGCCTCATTGAGAGCAAATTGAACCGAAGATTGGCTCTCGGGGGAACGTCTCATTTTGACGGTGCAACGCTTCCGATTGTCTCAGGACTTCGGCTCCGTCTATTGTCTAGAGTTATCACGGCTGCATTATTAATGCGAAGCGCCGCTGCATTCTGCGCTTATTGTGATTGGATTCACATTGCATACATCCCGGGAACAAATGTATTAATCCAACTTTGCCATTGAGGCGAGTTGCTAACTGATCTTACTCAAATTGCTTTCCTTTAAAGGTGCTCTCTATGGTTTGTTGGAACTAAATAACTTATTGAATTATTAATGGTTCGAAATTTTAAGTAGTAAAAAATATATATCTAATATTCTCTTCACCAACTTTTTGTGTTGAATTTATTTCAAACAAAATTTCTAAAACAACTTAGCATGCAACTTCATTGGCTTATTTAGCATAGTGATGTTAATTTGAGAAGTACTACATGTATCGGACATGTGCAATGTTATTTTGAAATTGTTGATTTTCGAGGCGTTGACGCGGATTGTATGTTGTATTGAATTGGTTGTTAATTGCAACCCCGGTCGGGAGGACCTCTTTGATTTATGGAAAATTAAATGCTGCGACTATCTCGCGAAAAAGCGTCTCATTCGTTTATCCTTCAATTGGAATTCGGGTCGGCAACTCGCGATCGATACTCTTTATGTTGCAAGTGTCCATAGGCGACGGGATACTGTTCGCATACCGTTACATTCTTGTTCGAAATATTGGTATTAAAAAAGTATAACTTAGAGTACCCGCCCACCCCGCTATATCGATATTAAGCATATCCTCATCGAAATATCATAAACCACACTATCGCTAGTAGTTTGTTATTTGGCCAAGAATCCGTTTACAACAGTTAATTAAACTTGAGAGGAAATGTGCATACGAGGAATGTTTGAACATTGGTTCGATAGCGCTCTTCTTTCTGTACGGCATTTGATGTGCCGTATGATTTGTAAGGAGGAGAGAAGGAGGAGTCAGTAAAGCAAATTGTAAATAATTGTATGCACTGAGAGATGTTGACAATATCTACAACGTATTGTTGTGAGCAGCAAATCGCGAGTTATTATATTCATGCACACTTCTTTAAAGTCTAAGTGGATTGTTTTATGTTCATCATTCAATTCGTAAGTATAACAAGTACGGAACCCCACAAGTAACGGCTCTATCGGTTGAAAGAGGCTCGTTTATTTGCTTCTAAAAGGCATTCTTTTTAGTATGACGGTCGTTTGGCTTCACGAGCATACCTGAGTACTGCAAAGCTTGAGGTCGCACGTACGATTGCCGTTCTTGGCAAATATTCGTATGAATAATACAAATTTTGGTAATCTATATATCTAAATACGTAACCTTGTACCATAACCTTAATACCAGTATAGCAGTTGCCATTTACGGATTACCAACATGAGGCCAGCTATCGTTGGCTAACTTCTTCTACTCTTCGTTATAGATGTGGTGGTTCTAGCTAGAAATCTAGTAATATATATTTTTTATTTTACCTAGTTAGTTCACGGTACATAATCCAGTGAGATTAAATACCGCGGACTGACAAAAAATGTGCTTTCATGAATTCTCACAAAAAGTCTGAGAAATAAATAGCTATTGCTAATATCTATTTCTAAAATTATAACGACAGATATTACATCCGCCTCGTTCGTCCGAATATTTTTCCAAAAAACATGACAAACGTGACGTGATTACCTATTGGTGGTTTCTTGTTGTATTTTTAGTAAACGAGGCAATTAACCTGGAGTTCTGTAGGTAACTGTAACTAATCGCCGACGGTACGCTGCCACCTCGGTACGCAGTGGCCTTTAGTACGTTTTCTTATTCAATTTTATAATCGTTGGGTATATCTATATCGATTACATGAGTCACGTAGGTATCATGATATAAGTATTACGGTAAAATATGATCGATTAGTAATTTATTTTCCTTATTATAAAATATTTATTTCTTTGTTAGTTAAAATTTTCATATCATAGTGTTAGTAGCAAAATATGCTGAAGTATAAGTACTTACAATACCCCTAGTTTAAGCTACGATAGTAGGGTACCTATTCATCGTTTCAAACTCAAAAAAGAGTACTCCGAATGAGGTCTTACTCTTATAATTGTTTTGATATTGTTATCTGTTTAAAAAACATTCATTTATATCTCATTTCAGGTTGAAATTCAGTACAACTCTGTATTTTCATCTTGAAACAAATTAATGTCGCAAAAAAATCCTAAGGCAAATTGTACGGAATTATAAAGAACCTAAATAAGTAGATAAGGATAATAGTGGTCACGGCTCCTATTTGTGATACTAAATTGTAGTTGCCTCGTTAATTGGTCAGGATTGGACGACGGATGACTGGTGTTTTCGTGCTATGCGAAGTGTGCGCTTTGCCGCCGCGGCTCTAATGATAAGGTGCTGGTAATTGTGAGCGAGAGTGCGGCCATGCTGAGTCAGCTGAGTTGAACGCTTTTGGCGCCTACACCTAAACAACCTTCCTTCTGTGCCCTCGTAAAGGTTAACACGTCTTCCTAATGCTCCAAGGTGAGCTAATAGGGGCCTGCCCTGCTACCATGTATGTACGTACGCAAGTACGTTGTGTTATAAATATCGTTGCCTCCATCGGAGTGTTGATTGTAACGTCAAAATAGAGAAGAGGATTATATATGTGAGTTGCTTTTAATTATATAAATTTACTTGCAAGTACTTATGAGATCATTTCATAAATTTCAATCCAAACTATGTCCTAGCGCCAGATAGAGAGCACTTTTTACCTTTTTTAAATTCAGAGCACGTACGGCTACTTGTTTGATTATATTTCACTTAATCCGTCCGTTCCGCTCATTCTCCATGGTAATTCATTGAAGGCATTGTTTTATTTGATACTATAGTGTTCCCAGGAACGACTATAAGTACGCCACTACCGTCCTTACTTAGCTTGTAATAACGTACATAATTGTGTACGGAATGTTGTAATTTTAGATTTAAGACGACTTTATCGTAAGTAAGTCGTGACAGAAACTATGAATTCAATTATTATATTCATAAATTAATCTTTCGTACATACGAGATCTTTTTTTATTTTTTATTTTTTATATAAGTGAATGGTTTATGTTGGTAACGGCACACGCTCACAAATTAATGTTATTTGTTGTATTAAATAAAAAAAATTTAATCGTCGAAGTTTGTATAAGATTTATTTTTTAGATACCGTTGGAAAGTTGTAGCGATATAGTCCTCTTAAATGTAGCTAGTTGAGTCGGCCCTATGCATCCGGTCGGACCACTCTCGTTTGCACCTTGTCAGCGCTACTGATTCTATCTGCAGCCCTAATTGCTGATATTCCATTAAAGTAATAAATACGCTTCGCCTTCTCACCTTCTTATTAGAGTTGATTACTGCACTCTTCTGTTTCTATTATGTCATGAGTTATTAATGTTTGACGAACGATTGTTCGGCTATTTCTTTGTGTTAACAATATTCGTGGGACCTCTTGTTTACTTTACGAGTTTGTAGAGGGTATCATCAAAATTGAATGAATAATGACATTGTAATATATTCCATTCTGCTTAATGGAATTCGATGTGCTTACTACACATTCGATATCTTTGTAAGAGATAAAAACATATTAAGTTAATGATGCAGTTTCTGTATATAATGCATATGTACGTGATAATTTGGATGTACTAGATGTAGGTAAAGCTCAAATAAAGTGTTTTATAACATTAAAGTTCACACCAGTTTGAGTCATTCTCATGTATTCGTGAGCCTGCGCGTTAGTTCTCACGCGCTCATCAGATTGTCACGAGAGTGGGCTGATAGAACAATGCCGAATTTGGCCTAAGGTTAAGGCGTCTAGAGTATTAAATACTGCATTATATTATGAAAAGACCTTTTAATTTAATAAATATACACGTAGATCGGTAGCAATATCATTTTAATATCAGTATTTTGTAAAGTAGGTACCGAAAATAGTTCAAAGTTGAAAGAAAGGTCTGTAATAAGCCCGCGTATTGCTTATTGTTTGTACACCAACGATGTCATCTCCGTCATCAGACGCACGACCGTCGGCTGGCTACGTGTAATGACACGATCACTGCTGACTGATAACAATAGATAAACTTGTAAAGCTTGACTCGCATAAAGGATTGCTTTTTAGGCGTGACTGTAACTATCTACTACTCAGTACCTTTTAAGTTTAGGTACCTACACCATTAAAGTATTAAAACTTTTGGGCATATGCTTTCTTAATTTTTTGACGGACGAGGACTCAAGGACGGGAACGTAACAGTACTCGAAAGTGCGAGCATGTATGAAGAGACTGATGAATGTGGACGAAGCGAAAGAGGTAGCTATTTAAGTCTAGAGAGAACTGGCGTTCTATTCTGTCTGCCTACCCCGTTATGGACTCGGCGTGATACATACATACGTACATATCATCACCCCAAGTCCCCAGCGGGGTAGGCAGAGAGTATAGAGCGTGATGATAATGAATTATAACTTTACTGTATACTCGATATGCCTGGAACGTAGCTTTGGACATTAAATAACAGCTCTGTGCGCGCTCTTAAATATCCGATAATGTTGCAGCGATTTTCCTGGAAGCCGATTGATTTATAGTGCGTTGAAGTTTGCTGTTCTGTTGGCGTACGTGGAGTGAATCTCATATCTATGTTAAGTTTGTTGATAATAGATGCATACTGAACAAAGCTACGCAAGGACGCGCCATAATGTATCTATTTTAGCCTTTTTTGTGAAATAAATATTTAATAATATTTGCGAGTAATTGGAATTTTATTTAATATGCATAATTTGCATTGTGATACACTAACGCCCGTAATGACCGGCGTGTACTCTCGAAACCACTTATTGAGGGCCTCGTTTAAGTAAACAAGTACACGTCGGCGCGTAGGCTCCACGTCTTGTTTTTATCCGTCTTAGTCCGCGCTGCACGCTTGTTATCTTGTTATCCTATCGCGGTGAGATTGTACCTTTTTGCGCAACTGGTGCACTCAATATATGCACATATTTCTCCCATCCTGATACTCCAAGTTGCAGTCGTTTTATGTACAAGACTCCGCGGAGGCTTCTCTAAATCATCGCTTTTTTGTTGTAAACAGAATGGAACCTCATGGAAGCATGTATGTATGTGGGTGAAAATCATTGTATAGGCAGTTGATTCTGCATTTCAAATTGATCTACTGTAATATGAATTAATGTACAACATTATCACTCATGATTGAAATTTTGTATAAGCTTTCATTCAAAATTATAGTTGTGAACTTAATCTATTCCATATTAACTGCACTCAGACAAACCAGCATAATTATTTGTTTATATAAAAAAATATTATGGTTTGTAGAAGTTGTATTGGTTAAGCGGGGTAATTAAAAAAAAACGTGCATATTACTTTCGCTTTGCAATAATTGTGACCTTAACTATAATTTTCTTTGAACTTTGCAACCCTCGTTGCTTGAAAGTTGCATTAAATCCGTTGCTATTCCGCATTAAGCTCATAATAAGAGCCAGGCGAAAGCTGCAGGCCTTTGTGTGGTACTCGTTGTGAGGACTATTGGCGCGACGCTCGACGCTGCGAATAAAGTAAAAACATTTTTCTCCCCATCACTGCTTACAGACCGGCGGGCTACCGTCGACCGTTTTCCGCTAAGTTAAATTCTCATTACTTTTCTTTGAAGAGAAGTTAGCTTATATAACCGTGCGGCGGTCTAGAAAGAAAACTCTATTACAATGATGGCTTTTGACAGGGAGGCAAAGTGTAGCAGCGCCAACGAAATAAAGACGTTTTTAATTCAAAAGCCTTCAGCGTGTTATGGAATTACAGTGCGAGGCAAGTATCGTAACCGTTTAATGATAAGGTGGACACCGGGCGGCGGCGCGGTGGCTTTAGATCGCAAATCTCATAAGTCGACATGCGAGCAATGGCTTCGATAATAAAATTAATTATAAAATTTATGACTCGGTCTCGGCGGCGCGCGATCGTTTCTGACGCGAAACCTTTTGTCGTTCTAATATGTACCGTCTTAATCGACAATTTACGAATGCCGTTTAGTGAGCGCGGAACGAGCCGATGGTCCTATCCGGCCATAAAAGCTGACTCAATTCCAAATTACAATCTCATGATACATGATTTAGAGCTCGGAGGTAAAGCTTTCATCGTTGGTTCGCCGAAGAAGCTGCAAAATATTCGGTGGATTTTAAAAGACATACTGATTTTTTTTTAATCATATTACCTGGAAAAGTCTAGTGTGTGCTATGTTAAGCAAGTATGTATAATAAATAAAAAAAAAATACATTAAATATCGCAGTCTCCTCCTGTCGCGCCTTTGATACGTAAAAGTTTATGCAATTTCGACTTATTGCACGACAGGACACTTGACGTTTGAAATCTGTATTTATGCCTGAGCAAATGTATTACATAGCAATATATTTCACTTGCTCTTTTCAAAATGGTGAGGAACCAATATAAAAATCTGTAAAGATTCGTTATGGCTTCTATAGTAGCTCTGCGTGTACGTGTACCGTCCAAATGAAGTATATTATGTAAAGTCTAGTCCTTGCCGAACATGGGTCTGTTTGCTCACGCGCCGACGCGGGGGTGGGTCTGAACGTTGGCCGCATAATGAGAGCATGTTTGACCCCTGTCCACGTTGGCCTGACGTCGCCTTTGCTTGAACTTATACCAAATACTTTGTTTTGTGCAAGGAAACTTGCTTACCAATAAAAATCTAGCAATAAGGACCTACAAACTTTCAATACTTACGATTGAATAAATGTTTTTAATGTTTCCGTCGACAAACTACTTGCCACAGCCGGTAACTGATCGTGGCTTTGATTCCTGCACACCTTCAATATTTGTGTGGTTAAATCCTAATAATATTATAAATGTTTGTTACTCAATTACGCCCGAACGGCTGAGCGGAATTGTATGTAATTTGGCAAAGACATATATTTAATACTTGGATTATAGGATATCTTTTATTAAAATGCGTTCCCTTAGAAAATGTGCGGCGTACGATTTTAGATCGAGTCCGCCATGAAGAGATTCGCAAAGCAACTGGCGTGAGCGAGGGTGTGATTGTAAAGATGAGGAAAGGCATTGGTTTGGACATATAAAAAGGATAAGTGATGAAATATTGAAGAAACAGATACACAATATGAAAATTGTGGAAGAACAGGCAGAGGAATACTAAGTCAAACTACCGAGATCAAATCGATCGGATACTGAAGGATATAAGGGAATATCAAGAGTACTCGAGTCCGGCGAGCATATAAAGGGATTGATGTTCACGAATCGAAAGAGGTATGTAAGTCTAGAAAAATCTGGCGCTCTACTCTCCCTGCCTACTCGGTTAGGAACTCGGCGTGATGAAATTTATATATGAGTATGTTTTATAAAAACAAAAAACATAAGTTTCATATTTTTTATAAGTTTATATAGTTAGAATTAAGTACGTAATTTTTCACCGCATGAGGTCTTAGAGTCTGTAAGGATAGAAAATGGAAAATAAATTAATATTTTAGTATAGATTATAGAGTTCATTATACATCTGGGTGCTATATCTGTGATGTTACCTGCGGCTAAAATATACATCACAAAGGTGAAAATAAGATATAACAATTAGAACTTCATTTTATTGTAATTTGGAAATCTATTAAGAAATTCTTAAGCATGTTATAGCTAATTTGCTTATGAAATTATTCGAACTCAGTGTAGCATTGGATGCCACGGCGCTGTATCAATTCGAATATGAATTTTACTAAGAGACATGTCATACTAAAAGTGAATGAAAAAGACATTATTTATCCATCCTTTAACCCTGTTAAGTTTTGGTTAAAATATAGTAAACATTGATTACATTTAAAACGACCAAATTAAAGTCATAATACTTGAGCCAATGATCCTTCGAAGAGCAATCATTCCATTTAAGTATATGACTAGTTTTCGAGAGTTGACTGATTGGTCATTGAATATACCCGTACGTATTTAATAACCCTTAAATACAGCCATTAATTACCTACTGTTGAATGGTAATTGGGGCTCACTATCAATAGATTGGTATAGTGGTTGTTTAGTAAAATTATCCGAGTGTTTCATTACTTCTGCTTCAATTTGGAATGACAAGGGTCACGGTTCTCTCAAGCCACTTTAGATAAGCCCATCATGCTAGCTTATGTCCCTGAGACGGATAAATATTAATGTAGCACCACATTGACATGTTCATGAGCCGTGGTGGCCGAGTAGTTCAAGTAGGTGCCTGTAAATTAATTTTTCAATTTACAGGCAACTACTTGAAACATCCGGCAGATTCAAGCCACGGCTCTGCACCAATGAGATTTTTCAGAATTGTCATTACAAGTGCATTATGGTTTCTATAGGAACGTACAATGAAATAAACCATATCTATTAAGACTGTAAATCTAGAGAGAACTAGCGTTCTCTTCTCTCTCCACCTACCGGCTCTCAACCCTCGGCCCACGACTCGGCGTGATGATATATATATGTAGGTACATATCATCACGTCTTCATGGAGGGAGTAGAGCGCCAGTTCTCTCTAGGTATACGGACTTTTATACATACATACGTAGGTACTCGTATGTATGTATATATTGAAGAGTTCAAGAAGGGTCATGGCTGCACCTTACTGCTTACCTTTATCAAAAGTCATTCAGAATATTTATATTTCAGATATTATATTTGTATGCTATTTTACGATGCCATCATATAAAAAGTTTCGTCTGCAATGATTGCACTAATAAAAGCTGTGCTTTGTAAGTAAACACATTTTTTACCATAATAATCGGTAAATATGAATCTCATAAAATATTTATAAGCCGTGGTGGCCGAGTGGTTCGAGCAGTTGCCTGCGACCTAAAGGTCGCAAGTTCGATTCCCGACTGTACCAATGAGTTTTTCTGAACTTAAGTACAGTGATTAGTCACACCACGAGCTTTACGGTGAAGGAAAACATCGTGAGGAAACCTGCATACGTCTGAGAAGAAATTCAAAGGCGTATGTATAGTCGTGCTTGAGTAACGGCGATGGACTCGCCATCTGTCACGTTGGCACCTAATATACCTCTGGCGGAAAGTGGGTGTGTGGGTATTACCCATACACCTCTGCCTACCCCTTCGGGGACCCTTGTGGGAAGGCGTGAGGATATTTATTTTATTTTTATATCATAAAATATTTAATCTATAAAATTCAAGTCAATTCTCGCAATTCTTTCGTCGTAAAAAGTTACGTCATCGTTTATTATTAATATGAGTGCTTGTAATAAAAACATGAAAGGTAGAATGTTGCTCAATGAGTATCATTTCGTTAAGAAAAATATTGCTTGGGCTTCAAACACCATTATGACAAGTCTTGGTCAATCTGAAGTCTTACCTTGACATGCTATTGACAGCACTATGCATTCGAAGACGAAAGGGATTAATGTATACCTCGTCTATAAATCTATCCCTCTTTCGCGAAGAATCTCCACAGTATCCCAGGGTGGCTATTGGCGTTATTAGTGTGAATAATATTTCTATTAGCTGTGATAATGATTTACTAATTAAAAGCTTTTTTGTGACAGTAACGCTATGCTATCCTAATGCCAGACTTGATTTACATGAGATTTCGATACTTTAAAAGCGGATGTTCAAATTGGCTACATATTTATGAATTTGTTTTTTTGATGGCTTCGATATTTCCAAGTCTTATTTAAAGGCAAGCTATGTTCTGCGACTTCACCTGTATTACTTGTGTAATGTCAGGTATGAAAATATTCTTAAACAACAACGCTAATGACCAGGCATCCAGTCCGCTTGTTTTTTTTATTTATTTTACTTGATGATGGAAAGAAGTTACCGAAATGTATGGGTCTTTGCAATGCCAGAGGTACTATGCTACATTATATACTATTTATTAGCCTGGACCAACCACATAATAGGCACACACTTAAAGTTAAATCTATGCTTGAATGTTGGTAACGTAACCATGCGAGCTTTAGAAAAAGGGTTTATATTGAAATCACGGACAGACAGATTGTATTTGTAAGTAAAAATTCAATGAGTTGTAATAGGTTTAGTATAACGTCTAATTCTGGCATAGAATTGCTATTAATTATTGATATTTAATTTCATCGATTTGATTAATTATATTCGTTGTTTCACTAATGACTTCCTGTTAATTACAACTCCTGCCACAAATAATGTTTATATGAATTAAACCGAATGTCAGTCATTAGGTAACACAGCTGATATTTGCAGAACGCATTCACTAACAAGACACGTTCTTGTACAATTGCTTTCGTGAAAGAACCCTACTCAAATAACCCATTTCTATTTTAGTTTGCAACCTTTGTTTAATGTTCAGCCCGTACAACCGCGTCGGCTAACACTTAACGCTTTTTGCATACGAAAGCGACCGGCGTTTACCTTCTAGTGTCTCTAGTTATTATGCTACTCTGTATTCAGGCCGAGCGAAGTTGAAGGTCGCCTTTCTGCTCGAGACGAACAACTAGCTCCTTTTATTCATTTATCTACTACTCCGGCTCTTAAGCCACTTGATATCTACGTAGTGTAGATATCAAGTGCAATAGCATTGTCTTGCCCCCGTATGTAATAATGATTGTATAAACAACTTTTAAAATCTGTATCATGGCAGGTCAACAATTCTTAGAAAGCGGCAGTCAACTAGATGAGTAATTTACTCTAGATCTCTATTCTTTGTATAAACTGACCCGAGTATTCCAAAGAGCATACCACGCACCTCAACCAAAGAGCCCATAAAATAGTAACTTCGTCTAACGTAAATGCTTCAGATAAACGACTGCACTTAATCCGGGAGTTAGAATGTTGACAAGGAATGGAGGCGATCAAATATAAAGAAGACGCAGGCATTTTATTCCATTAATCCACGTCATGTTGAATGTATTTATAACAGAGCTAGCACTTAATAACTCAAGTCGAGTCGCGATCGGGCCTCCGCCAGCACACCTAGTGAAACGTCTAATCATTGTGTGGGTTGCCATAATTGAACTGGAGGATTGTGGCTGTGCTTTTATTTATTAATTTCAAGAGCGGTGAAGGTTTGCTATGACCGTCTGTCAGTTTCAACAACGAGATTCTGTTCAACATGAGCGCACAATTTGATTTGATAGCTAGTGTAATTGTCACGTCAAGGTATTAAATATAGTTTTTCCTTTTGACGATAGTTTTAGGTACCGATCTCAATTTGGTAGACATAATTAGTAGAGTCCGTCGTTGCGTGTCTAGTCGTGTGATGGATGGCGTGCCTACGATACGATCGCCGACTGCCGCCGAATTTCATGAGAATCTTATTTACAAGCCCAAGGCGCCTGGCTCACTATTGTAAATTATCGAATTATACCAAACTCGACGGAGCGTAGTACGTATGCGTGTTTATTTAATTTTGGAAACGTTTTGTTTCTATTACACCACTGCGTATTATATCGTCTAGTGAACGGTGGGAAAGTGTGAGAATACAAACAATCAGGTAGTTGTTAATTCGTGAATTTGAAATTGTTTGTGGTCACGAATTTAATTTATAGGTGTCGAGTTGTTAACATACAAATTACGCATTTGACATGTCTATGTGCTCCGTTAATTTGATTTCAACATAATTGTAATGGGTAAGGGCAGCCTTTATGGCCAAATGTTCTCAAATAATATTTTCTTATCTCGGTTTTATTATCAATATAGGTCTGATCAGTCTTAAATACTTTCAATTGAAATGAACTACATAATGTATTATTATTTATTAAAATTAAATAAAAGTACGAGTAACATAATGAACATGAAAATGGCATAACCTATTTTTATTCCTTATTCCGTAAAAGAAAATGATTAATTATTGTTCACGATGAATGTCTACATTCAATACAAATTTAAGTATGTATATATTTAAAGATTGCACAATCCTCGTGCCATTTGTAGGCGGTCAAAGTGCATCAGTTGAGCACAGGCTTATGCACGTCAACTGGATCAATATTCAATACCTGTTTGGATGTATAATGGCTAGATTTACTTGTAGAAGACGTGTTCAACGATGTTTAAGTTAGAGTCTGTGATTACCTAACAGCTTGCGGATCAAGCGAAACTGAGGTCAACATTGTAGCCTGTCATCTTTGAGAAGTTGTCGATTGTGATCTACTTTTACTTGTACCGATAATTTTAACAGTTACGTCTTGTGTGCGTTTCGTAATGTAAAAAAAAGCAATAAAACTTTTTTATGTTCTCTGATTTAACATTAGTATACGTATGTAGTTAGATTTGATAGTTAAGTTTGGTAGTCAGGCAGGGCCCGTAACTTGCGTGCAACCTTGCTTGTAGGAAGGCGCTGCTCTAGGATATATTGTTTTTATTATTATATGTATAGTCGTGCTTGAGTAACTGCCATAGACTCGCCATCTGTCACGTAGGCACCTAAAATGTATATCGGGCAGAAAGTGGTTGTGTGGGTACTACCTATACACTATACTACTCTGCCTACCCCTTCGGGTATCCTGGTGGGAAGGTGTGAGGTTATATATATTTATACATATACACTAGCTGCCCCGCCCAGCTGCGCTTGGGTGAAAAAATTAAAGCTACGGACCCAGTGGCGCCACTTATCGGGTCCAATTGTGAATCTAAACCATTCTCGAATCCACCTGATGAAACACAGACAATTTCATTGAAATCGGTCCAGCCGTTTAGGAGGAGTTCAGTGACATACACACTCACAGAAGAATTATATATATAAAGACTAGTGGTCCCGCCCAGCTTCGCTTGGGTGAAAAAAGTAAATGCCCTAAAACACGATCACAGCGCCACCTATCGGGTCCAATTGTGAATCTAAACCATTCTTGAATCTCCACGAACACACACAAAAATTTTCATCAAAATCGGTCCAGTCGTTTAGGAGGAGTTCAGTCACATACACACGCACACAAGAAATATATATATTAAGACTAGTGGTCCCGGCCAGCTTCGCTTGGGTGAAAAAAGTAAATGCCCTAAAACACGATCACAGCGCCACCTATCGGGTACAATTGTGAATCTAAACCATTCTCGAACCTCCACGAACACACACAAAAAATTTCATCAAAATCGGTCCAGTCGTTTAGGAGGAGTTCAGTCACATACACACGCACACAAGAAATATATATATTAAGATATAGATAACCCCAGTGTTATTTATTGCACAGTATATATTATTTTTTATGAAAAAGGTCACCATATCTCGCAATAGGAGAACAAGGTCAGTTATATGTCAATAGCCGAATTACATATTGACCTTAGGTTAGTCACGAGTCCTACTATATCAGATAATTTCTACGATATTTTCTATTGTCCATAAATTCTCGTTGACCTTGTCTCATTAATTTAATGTACAGTACTTAGATTTTATGCTTATAAATATAATATAGTATATATTATTGTCAACCTAATAACAACAAGACTGAATGATATATTCTCACAATATTTCTCTTCCATGTAAGCAGAACAATCAGATGTGGGTCGGACTCATGGACAATAAAGTTTGTATATAGGGTCATTATCTCGTGCGCCATCGCCATGGGCCTCAAACAGATTTTGCTGCATACAGTGAATAGTATAGTCATGGCGTGTCATGTAGCCAGCGACTCTACAGGCTTCGAAAGAATTATAGCAGTCTCTCGGTGCATCTCCCGTTTCGCACGCCCGCCTAACATTGTTATTAAGTTCAGAGGTCGCTTTGTTTATGAACCGACGCTTTCGAAAGGTAACACGATGGCCTCAGGAGTGAAAACATTGCTCCGAAGTGGCCGATGACATACAATTGATAATGTAAATATTTTGCTTATCCAAATTCGCTTTTTACCGTTATTCAATACTTATAAGGCGGTCGTATATTAATATCATAGTATCTCGACGTTAGTATTAAATGTTGGTGAGATCGGAACTATTTTTGCATTACCCTGCTGTGTGTATTGAAAGCAGTCGCAATAACTGCAGTCGTACCGCCATTACCTAAGTCAAACCCATTAAAGGAAGTCTATTCGGTCTGAAATGGCAAAGCTTAATGTCGGAGTCGGCGATCGGAAACTAAGGTCATTTATGATTGTATTCTTAATGTCCGATTGCGCGAAAGTCTAGTCACGCGGGAACAAGCAAAATGTTGGGTGACATGTTTGTTGCAATCACCGCAATTCTGTTTCGATAGCAGTCGTGCGCCTCTCGGCCTACGGGCTCAAATGCTTGCCGTAGCTGGTACGATATCTGGATTATGATCAACGGCCCCCTGAAATGTGGAGCGGTTACCTATTGCAATCGGCCAGCTGTTTACTTATTGTCTTGCGTAACCCGGTGAAGCCAACCAGATGGTAATTTGCTCACCCGCCTGAGCTTTCATTATCGTTAGAGGTACTTCGTGCGTGCTTAATTTAATTTTCTTGGCATGGTCACAGAGTTAGGAAAGTGAATTATTTTTTAATTTAATAAAAAGGTCATGTACTTGATGTTGAAAACTGCAAGTATACTAACTTTGAATGAAAGAAATAAAGTACCAGGATTATGCAGCTTTATTAAATGATAGAATACAATACATATATAATAAGCTATTTTTTTTCTTCTTTTTATTACAAATACAATAAACAAACCTCGACTATAGAGATGTCGTCAGGAGTTTTGCTATGATTTCTTTTACCACTATAATCAACTACTCGAACCACGACTAGTTTAAAACTTAGTATGAAAATAGTTTAAGATTGGTCACCGAGAGTGAATGTTGGCAATGCGTGATCTCTTGATTCGGTGTTCCCCGCCCCTGTGTCTTAGGAATGTCGTGGTAAGACGATCCTCTAAATAAGTAAGAAGGTATCCCGGTTGGTCGTGGTCACGCGAACCACCTGATACCGACACCACCCTTTGTTGTAAGTATACGTAGTTGCGGCCCGCACCACGATCGTGAGTTATACAGATTCCAGATTTATTCCGTGTTTGATGTATTTTATTTACGGTATAAGACTCTCATTGTCGACTCTGTTGTATTTTGCATTAGATTTCTTGTCCATAGAATGAATATTTCACTTTGTTTTGAAGTATAACTTATATTATTTTGTTTTGTGTGTGGAAAAAGGTATGTAAGTCTAGAGAGAGCTGGCGCTCTACTCCCCCTGCCTACCCATTTAGGGACTCGGCAGGATGATATTTATATGTATGTTTTGAAGAATAACTAACATAACTTATATATGCCTATGTTAAGTGAATGCTTGGTATACATGTAATTGATATCATATCAGGACTTTATTTTTATAATTAAGTGGATTGCATTGTTTAATATAATAATAAATAATATATGCTCATGCCTTCCCACAAGGGTCTCCGAAGGTGTCAGGAAGCTGATACCTTAGATGTTTTAATATATTGTGTATTATTGGTTTACCATAAAATAAATAAAAAATAAATTATTGCCTAAGTTGCAAACGACCATCTCAAATTGAATTAACTGTTTTAATTAAATTATACAGCGTCCCAACAATATTGAATTTATTGAATCGTGAAATTGTGTAAGTTTCTTACACAAGCTAGATTTTGACACTGAAGAAAAACGAAAATTTCATGAACAAGTCTAAACCGTCTTACAAAAGAACCATTTCGGCTGTGGAAGTCGAGTGGTTCGAGTATTTGACACCAACGCAAAGATTACATGTTCTATCTAATCCCGACTATATCAATGAGTTTTTTGTGTTACATATGTATATACATAAGTTCATTGATTTATCACAACATGATATTTACGGTGAGGGAAAACATCAAGAAGTAGCCTGCATACATCTGAGAAGAAACTCAAAGATGCATGTATAGTCGTGCTTGAGAATCGGCGAAGAACTCGCCATCTGTCCCGTAGGTATCTAAATATGACTACGGCGAGAAGAGGGTGTGTTAAACCTGTACTTACCTTTGGATCCTTGAGGTAGAAGGCGGGATGATATTTATGTATAGGTATTAGATTTGATATCATCATAGTAATCTATTCGTAGGCCTAAACGTAAGCCTCGCATTTTCTTGCGGATCCAGGACCATGATTCATAGTCAGACTGCACTGATTGGCCATGGTTAAGAAGTTGGGTTTAAAGAATTTATTTCTCATAAGAACAATAAGAAGACATTAAAACATTAACATTAAGTTAAGATATAGATTCTCTCTAAAATTAAATTTGCAACTTTTCAAACAGGAATAGTCATATTAAAACACTGTCGCTTGGTGGTAAAATATCTGTCACTGAGCGTGTTACAAAAACACGTTTTAAACTTGTTCATACCTACCTAGATCAATTAGGGTTACCTGATTACCAGTCTTCAGTAAAATCGTATTGAATAAATATAGGTTTTTTGTTCTAGTCTTACTGTCTAGTGTCGTCTTACTCCAATATATGGTGAGGTTGAAACTGAACCCTGTAATTAATAAAATTTGATAACGTCAATCATTCTTGTGATATAATTTAGGTATTTGCTAACATGATTGATTATAACTTGATTGTTGTATTCATGGAAGAGTGGTTAACCGTTTTAAAAATCGTCTGAGTCTTTCCAGGCCCTGTGACGCTTGTTACTCGTGAGGCTGACACCGGACAAAACAAATAATCTGCACTAAACTATGTGAGAACGAGACTGTGTGTTCCTTACTAGAGGAGTCTGTGTAGATGTTGTCGCACTTTCAATGTTGAATCATATTATTTGCGTATCTTTTTGATTAATTCACATTACCAACAGGCAATAAATGTCAAGGAGCCCAAAGATAAGTCAGACCAGAGAAGTTCCTCTCTGTACTCTTCACTAGTGGTCAAAGGAAGATTTCTTTTAATTATAATAAAGTTTATTTAAATTCAATAATGTAATGTTACACAAAAACAGATTGTTTGTAACTAATTGGAGATGTAGATTAACTTTAATTACTTTAGTACGAACGAACACGGGCATTGCAATAAATTAATTCTGTAACAGTTATTTTAGTAATGGCGTAGTTGTAATAAAATGTAGAACCAGTAGAACTGTGTTGAGGTCGTCCCACGCACGCAACCTGCGCTGAGCGCTGTACCCGCACCTCGCTCATCTATAGGTACTACGACTAACTGTTGTAATTGCCGCTTTTGTCTCTACTGCCGAAAATGTGATGTGCTTTGTGCTCACCTCTCAACTACTGACACAGCCTTTATTATTATCGCAGACACTAGTACAATGTTACGGTGAGTATTAGTGCTGTTGAATATGATACGGGTCAAAGATTTCTCTTCACGCTTACAAATTGTGATGAAGGAGTTTAAGTTGATTGGGTTATTGCTTCGATATTGATGTACTAGAGTTATATAGTGGTGGCCATAACCGAAATCGGTCGGATCATCATCAACATCACTAAAACATCAATTTGAACCGAAGCAATATTAACCCTTCGACGATTGGGCCTTGGAATTCATATTATTGCCTTTTGTTTCAGGTATGCGCATATTGCTGAGGGGGTAAAACTAACTATGTTAAACAGATTTAAGGTACAGACATTGATAGTAATTCAAATTTTTTTTGTATATAATAGTTGGCATGAATGTATGTGACGCATGTGTATTCCAATAGAACAAATAATTCAATCGAAGCTTATTAACATTTTAAGGTTTCTTTGTCTCCTAATAGACTTTGTTTAATTTAATTTGATTTACTCTGATAAAAAGAAAGTAAAATACAACGATTTATATATTATATAATCTATATTGCTTAATTCTCACTGTGGTGGATGCGGAATGGTCAGTTCTCTCTCTACATATATATGGAACTCAGCGAGCTATTATTTATCTTACGCTTATCGAAATACTCTACCGTATACGTTTTTCTCGACCAATCTGTAGTATTAACTTTAAGCTGGAAATAGTTTTATTTAAAAAACAATGATTACCTTGTGTGGAGCGCGCGTCGTGCGAGCAGGATGATGTGATCGTTTTGCATGGAACGAGGTGAAACCAACAATTTGAGCTAAGCGCCGCGCCGGAGGTAAGCGTTTCGATCTTCTTAAACATGCGATCGAGCTCACTTACGAGGCTGCACCACATTTCATCCAGGTTTCCATCAGCGGTGGCTGCAAGTTGTTTGTTAACATCAGCACCGAACCAAAAGTTAAAGTTCTCTTTCTTTGTCTCAATCATAATCAAAGTCATACTAGTGACTAGTATAGGTTGGTGTTTGGTTAATTAATAAAATAAATCGTTTAAAACACGGTGCTGGCGAGTAAATCTTTACTACAGCCTGCAGGTGTGGTGTGCGCATCTCTGCGCTGCAACTTGGACAGCAGAGGTGCGATTCTCTCAGCGGGCGGTAAATGCGATTCTTTTTTCATTCGGGACATTTGCTCGAGAGCCGATCCAGCCAGTTTCAAATACGATGCGGGCGACGAAAATAGCTATTTTTATAAATAAGCTCTTCGCTACTTAAAAATATACCGGCTCGATGCTACAGCTTACTTACTTATCAATTCAAACGACCATCATTGTTTCCGAGAGATGAAAGGGATGGAATAGTCCTACATAGCGCGTAACTGCGTAGCGCTCTATACTTGATGTGGGGCGTTATCGGATCCAACTACGGTTACTAGCTGTTTACGACCGTCTCTATGGGCATATAGCCACATCTTCTCATATTCGCTGTTATGTTTTTTGCTTGGGAAGTGACTATTCGCTGCGTGAGTATGCTCTCCGTATACATTTTATAAGCTCAGTGTATAGCTACAGTAGATGGCAGAATCGTGTTGGTATATATATAAGCTGTAAACATCACAAAACGGTAGTATATACAATTCATGATAATTTGTAAAATGAGCAGGTTTTCGTATAAACAGCGGTAGAGGTGGCGCGTCGGGCGTGTCGGTCCCATTGCGTTGTAATGAGCACCATCTGCGAATCAATGAGGTTGGCGCGCATTTTATTAAGCATCGCGATAAATTTACATCGTCAAACAGGGACCGCGGCGCGGAGGCACGTTCGGCAAATACAATAAATACGTAGCTCCTCGTTTTGTCGCCGACCCGTCCAACCCCTCGCCCCTACTACAAACACAATTTGCCCCTATTTATGTGCTACGATTTCCGAGCGTACACTGAAATTACTTAAACACAAAGATTGTCAGCGCTATGATTTGCGTATAAGCCGCGGCGCGGTATCTCGCGTGCGCGCACCGAGCCGCTCTCAGCGGCATCGATCTTTCAACGCTGAATTATTGATGATGCATTTTATTAATTATTTTATTTAAATTTACGACCTGCAAAAGACATGTAATTTTTATAGGTTTAGCAATGCTTATTTATTTTAATATTGATGATGGAATTGGTAATGCTTTCAGTACATTAAGTATCGATAGGTTAGTAAATTTACAGGGCATCTATGTGAAATCGTAATTCGGCTAATGTTGAACTGGAAAACATTATTATCGAAAGTTGTATTTTGAAGAGGTTTGACTGCGTAGTTAACAAGGTGCGGCGGCGGTGAGGCGACACAGGACGACTTTTGATTGCATGTATCGAGTTACAATTATTCCGGACAGGCCCCGGAGCAAGTATAATGCATGGGTCAGTACAATCGCAAATTTCACGAGTACCCGGTACTCAGCGTCCTTTAGTGACGAAAAAATCTACCGGTGTGACTGTATATCTTTGTAATAATTTCTTGTTATCTACATTTCTTTATTTAATACATGCGTGAGGCACAGTACTTTAAATGCTTATAAAACGGATAGAAAGAATTCACGTGTATCGATTTTTAATTATATTTAAATAACACAAATTTATATATAACAATATTTTTTCTACAAAACAAAATCGTATAAAATAATGGAACTCCAAATATGTGGTTGCAATATCGTAAAGTAAGATCCTAATTAGCAAACTATTGAGTGCGTGAGAATGCCATTGCACGCACTATTGTGATAGTAACTCGTCCCATGTTCAATGACCCGAAAGTTGTCAGATTTAGTAAAGATAACCGGCTGCGTGTAGGCTGGCCCTGGCTAGGCGGGTGGAACGATGAACCCGAGTCGGAACGTGTAGGTCCGATCCGAATTCGTTGAGTTAAATAAGCTGGGCTTAGCATAGATCTTCGATCCAGCGATTACGACTTGCGGCGTTGACGGATGTCAGCTTAACGTGTCTGTCACCAGGCCGGCACAGACACCAACCACATTAATCTCTATTCTAGCCAGCAACACGTGGATTTACGCATCGACGAAAGTAATTTATATGCAAATCATTTCAACCTTGACAATTTCGTGACTAATACATAGTCCAAAGCTACAAAGCCCCCGGATTTGTTAGCTAACGGTACTTGCTAGAGGTGTAAATTAGTAATTAAAAATATCAAATGAATGTTAATTTTATTTGATACTTAGTGTTGCTTAACTCTGTGTCAAAACTTGTGGAGTTGTATGTTTGCTATTACCATAGGCAGGTTTCATTTAAGTTATTGATGTTAAAAACCAAACACAATTACGCGATTAAAATGTCATGTTTAAAAAAATAACCACTTATTTTATTGTTCGTAGGAAATCAAACGCGTATATTTTTTTGTCAGACCTCGACTATCTTAAATTAATATTTCACTAATACCGATGTCGTTGTCAAGAGACAAAGGTCTCGGTGTTGTAGAGGCGTCGGTCCGAGCGCAGCTCTTTGTGTACGCCACAACAATATTACGAGCGTCTTGATAAATAGGAACAACTGCTGTCCCAACAATGCGGCTCGTAAGACGATACGAGCGCTATCGACCGTTCGATTAATGACTGCCTCGCCTAAAAGAATGGACCATAATATTTATTATCTGATAAGCAACCGCTACTGGGCAATTCGTGTGTTTCCAGCCATTATACGAGGCTCGATGCATCGTCTATGCATCGTGTATGCATTAGTCACCTTTTGTTGTGTGATATCAATGTAAATACTCGGTTTTGCTGGAGTTTGTATCAGTATTCTCACTATAACTTCGGTATCATGTTGGAATTTTTATTAACTGCAATACAGAAATAAGTACGACACTGCTGTATTAACTATTAGTAATTATAGACTTTATTAGTCCGATATTATTTAATTTTTAATTGTAATACTTGTATGTATCTGTTATGGATATATTTTTTATATAGGTAGGCCTTGACGTCTGTTCTTGTGATTAAGACAAGTTGCCCAACAAATATTTGCAGCTGATAAATATACTATATACAGTGAGCTGATTCCTTTCTTTGGCTAAGTTCTCAAACCACCGACAGCTTTGACCTGATTATGTTCCTTTATGAATAATACCATATGCATCTTTTTTCCTTAGTTCCCTTTTAAAAGTAATCCTATTTATTCTTAAAACATAATGTTTTTGGGTAATCACAATGCCAACACGCCCTAAAGATTGGGAAACGGTAGGTAATCGATTTTAAAAATAAAAATTAAACGTCATTCAAGGTACTAATCAGCCGGTGTGCTTTTACATTATAATAGTTAATGAAACGACCCGCCCACAAGTGCGAGCGGTGAATGTGGAATTTGACTGCGTCGAAAGATGTGCCAGCGCAAGCAGAACTGTAAATCTGCGTCTTATGCGTTTGAAATAGGTGTCTCGTGGAATGTTTTATTTAATTTTAACAGGCAGTAAAAGATTACGTTAGGAACATTTTATGTGCCGATAATGGTGCCCGAGTGGTTCGAGTAATCGCGTTCAAAGTTCGAATTCCGACTAAACCGAAACTGAAAAGTCAGTCCACAAGCTTTGCGGACCTTGGAAAACGACGATGGACTCGCCATCTGTCATGTTGGTACCGAATATATTTCACTTACAATTTCGGGGACCTTTATAGAGGCCGTGGAGATACAACAAGATACATTTTATATGAATCTTATATGTTGGGTTCAATTTATGTTTTCATAACTACAAAATGAAAAGCAATAATGTCAAATTTCCCTCAACATGAAGCAGCTGAACTTAAATAATTAAAACTACGTAATAAGCAAGTTTATGTTTCTATCACAACACATATATTTGACAAACATATCAATGAGTCTTGACAATGTTCATAAATTATTCACGTACCTTAACAGAACTAAAAGCTCGAAGTAAAATAATACGTCTCATCCTCGTCTGTGTATGAAATATAATCATAACTAAGAGAGACGGTTCTCAAGTTACAAGGGTACCCTTAGTATCCCGCTGAAATTTATAATGCTTTGGTGAGAGAAACGGCACCCGACTAGTATTAAATTAGTCAGAACAGATAGGAAACGTGCATAATTCTAATATGTCGCCGAATAAATATTGTAATGTTCATTATAAAGTCATCGGTCAAGCCGGAGTTACGCGACACTCCGGCTTCGGACCTCGATTCTTGCGCGATAAAGCGTAATCTTCGTGTAACCTATTTTTTCGTTTCTCGTAATTACGATTTATATCTCTTGATGCGCCTTGTATCGCTGTTGACTTTGTGTTTTGCGGCCCTGAATTAACTTGATTTATTACTTCTTCCGAAATTATAACGTGTATTTCTTTAATTATTGTTAAGTAAATTTATTTCGCAAAGTTATTAACAAAAAATATTGTAAAAAATGAAATTTCATCCAAATAAATGTTTCAATACGTTAGTCTAGCAAATGCGTAATTAAATATGAAAGTATTAATTATAACGACATATACTAGGTCTAGGCCGCTCCGATTTTGATCTGATAATCTAAGGATCTTCGATCCTTATTTATTTTATACAAATGTGTAATATCAAAATTAGTCCAAAGTCAACGCGAATATGTCTATTTACTGTCCTAATAACCTAGCATCTACTTGCTCTATTTGTCTACTTGACACCGTACAGAAATAAAACTATTATGAATCAAAATGTTATTTAGTTCTTGCTTCACCATATTCTGATTCCATCATCATAATACTTGGCGAGCCGTGGTGGTCGAGTGGTTCGAGTAATCGCCCGCGACACAAAGATTGCAAGTTTGAATCCCGACTGTAGCTACCAATGAGTTTTTCTTACTTATGTACAGTGTTTAGTCACACCAAGAGCACGCAATCTGTCACGTTGCCGTCACGTCAAAAAGTGGATGTGTGTTTTAATACCTATACACCTCTCCTTCCTTCCCCTTAGAGGACCCTTGTGGGAAGGCGTGAAGATAAAATAACTTTTCAACTAGAAATGTATTGAAAATGCTCGTAAATTCTTGTAAAAGGTGATGCTATGTTGCGAATCAACGCAAGCCTATTTTCAAGATTACTGCCGACCTCTAGTTTATTTATCATCGCCGACACTCGCCATTATGTGGTCATAGAGCGTGCGATTTGATGGTACGTTATTGATTTATTTTAATGCTCCACACTGACAGCAGAGAGCCTTTACACTGTGAAATCTATGGTATTCTGTGTGGTTTAACACTTGTAAATTTCTAATGCATTTCGTTGTCGGATTTGCAATTGTTCTTTGTATGCGTTTACAGTTTTTTTTAAATACAAATATTGAATTCTTAAAAAATTACCTAAGACCATAAGAATACTGTGGTTGACTTAGCGTATACGCTATTAGATGAATATACTATTTATATGTATATTTGTAAGTATGAATGTCATAGTTGTTTGCTAAACAATGAAGGTGTATCAAACTGTTTGTTATCTAGGGTGGTATTGAGCGAAGTATACTTCAGTATTAGGATAGGAGCGGTGTCAGTGGCTCGCGCTGGTATCGTATAATTAGCAGCGATTGGTCGCGGTGCGGGCGACGCGCACGGCCGCGCTTCCCATACCCAGTACCCACCTGCCGCCACTCCTAGCACTGGTATCAACAACTAGGGCTGCTCTCTATACACTAACCATAATATGCTTCTTTCGGAAATATATTTTTTTACACATCTAAAAGTTATTTGCACTTACTTAGAAACGATATCTACCTTAAAATTATTTTAGAGCGGTAGTTCATGAATAGCCAGCATTATTTATATGGAATGTATAAAAACAATGTATGTACATTTCATTCATACGTATTCCACATTCAGGGCGGCTTTGGTACATGTTGTCACGTTTATCGGAATGTTTAGGTTACGGCTACAGGCTGACATCCCTATTCCCGACAGCTTTAATTAACTTTTTGTCTCATTCGCGGCGAACAATCGCTCCAATTCGGTTGACATTCCGTGCGCTTCTGTCCGGCTACTGGAACGTAGATAAAGACAGTTTTTCTTCGACCGGTAATCGACCGTTTATGGGAAATTCACCTGCGCTGTGAACTGCTATGTTAAATAGACTGATTGATTCGTTGTTTATTTGTCTAATTCAATCCTTGTGATTTTAAATATTTATATTAATTGTTTCTTTGAAATATTCGAAGATTCAAATGTTGAAGAATTTTAAGTTTAATATTTTTACTGTTGCTGGGGCTGACATAGTATCCATACGTGAAAAATTAATTTAATATATGTCTTAAGACGATACAAAATAATTTAAAGATTTCTCGTTAGGTAATTTATTAGAAAAGTCTCAGTTAAACGCAATTATTCGTGCTGTTTATTACTGGTCAGTGATTGTGATTGACAGATACCTCGTAAAGAGATTTCAATAATCAGTGAACACTATGAACTCATTGAATAATGGATACATTGCGCTTGACCGCGTGCAAGTTCAAGTTTGGGTTCGCACGGTCCGGACGGCGACGACGGCGGTTGCGCAAACGCCGGTTCGCCTCTACGCCGACGCAAACGCATGACTTGCGCCATGACTCATCAACAGTGTCAGCACGTCAATACCTCGTTCTTATAAGTTATATTCTTAACTATGTTTATTTTATAGATTTCACCTTGAGAGTGAATGAGAATCCACTATAATTGATTAAGTACCTATCTTTTTTATTTTCATTTGTCCGATGATAGGCTATCAAGAAGCTTACGGGTTGAGTCCAAATGTTTATAGTATCATACTGTTTTATACACATATTATGGTTTCGTGTGAGAGACTGTCCAAGTAACACTTTAATGCAAATGAAGAAAGTTGAAGTAAAAAAAAAAGAACGTTTCGAGTCAAAAATAAATCGATCGAGCTCGGCGGGTCTCGGTTCGCGCGCTGCCTCTTTAATTGCCCCTTGATAACCAGTAATAGTAGTATGAATGCACACATTATAGTTTCTTCCATTTATATTGATCGCATTAATGCCGATCGCGTTTGAAATTTAAACGGTCCTTGTTCACCCGTCGAATATAATAATGGTAAGCAGCACGACGAATAAAATACACTACGAACGGTTTCACACGAAACTCTTGCACTCCGTTGGACTTGTAATATGAGCCCGGCGTGGGCTTAATTTGAATCCGTGTGTCGCTCCATCCTTTGATAGCTTTACGATATGAGGACTTTTCTAAGCTACACACATACCTCTCCGTTGTAGTATTTTATTCCAGGCTAATTCTGTGTAGTGGTAGCTATATAATGTAATAGAATACAAACCTTTATATATACTGAAACTGATGAACAAACATTTTTTTTGTCATTAATAGATCGAATGCCAAATGCCAATGACCATCCCTTTTACATATTGGACATAAGCATAGCGGAAAAATCGCCAGTTATATCTATAGTTGTAGAATTAGAATATAATTTTACGCTTCATACTTTTATTAGTCAGTCTCTGCACACATGCTCGCCGTGTTCGACAATTTTTGATGTTCCCAGCCTTGATTATTTGATAGATTTGATCAAGGTGGACGGAACGTTGTTTTCATCTGCCTCTTCTTAAAGACATTTACGTAGATTTATTCATTAAGTGATTATATTTTTCTGTAAATCAATATTAGTGGTCTTGTTCCTTACTTGAAATTGCATTGGATTGTAAAAATATTGAAATATCATTTGCTTGGGATTATAACACACTAAATGATACATCTGCTTCTCTGTAACATTACATATACGATTCTGATGCCGTCGTATCACCTAGTTGCTAAGCATTTGACAAGATTTACATTGATAGAAGATCACAGTCAGTCGACCAATGTCCTTACAGCGCATATCGTATAAATTGTGATTGCTGTCTCCAAACTAATCTGTGGGGCATTCCAATCAGCTGTGAATACCCCTGAGAACGAACCAAGAGTTGGCAGATTGTTAACTAACTCTGCCATCCCATTTGAAACTACTACATCAAAATTTCAAGGGAAGTTTTTATGTCAATTATATTTGGTTCACTGTATGTGATGATGTCCTATATGACTATATAGGACATCATCACATACAGACAACGATTTAGCCATTTCGTAGTCTGTGATGTGATACCTTATATTAAATGCCGTAATCATTTCTGTTTTCGGGACGTTGTTGTAACTATACATCAAAAAAGCATGTTAAATATGCCACGGATAGCGTTTAGCAAGTCTTCGTATAACTGCTAGGAAATAAAATAAATGTTGAATCCACTATATACCACAACTATACAAGACTCGGTAATTACGCAAGACAACTACTTAAATGTTCGAATCCCGACTGTACCAATGAGTTTTTCTGAACTTAAGTGCAGTGATTAGTCACACCACGAGCTTTACGGTGAAGGAAAACATCGTGAGGAAACCTGCATACGTCTGAGAAGAAATTCAAAGGCGTATGTATAGTCGTGCTTGAGTAACGGCGATGGACTCGCCATCTGTCACGTTGGCACCTAATATACCTCTGGCGGAAAGTGGGTGTGTGGGTATTACCTATACACCTCTGCCTACCCCTTCGGGGACCCTTGTGGGAAGGCGTGAGGATATATATATAACTACTTAAATGATAAATGCAGTTGATAATAATACATTTGTTACTTAAGTTTTGGCTTTGTTGTTCGTGTAGTTTTTGCAAACTCTTCGCATATGTATTATGCTATATATGTTTAAGCCAGTGCACGTTGCATGTAATGAGCTTGGCCCGATGCGACGCCAGCAGGTATTGACATGTGGGACGTAACCCGACCTCGCTAAGATTTTCCAAGCAATTTAGCGCTACTTGCACCAAGCACCTGCTGCTATTCACAATTATATATCTGCTTCAAGCACGCCCTTAATATAGCGCGAGCTTTTGAAGATTTTTTAAATGGCATGTGCTTCTAAGATAAGTTACACTCAACGAAGCAAGGCTTCCAGAAGCATATTGAGATTTTTTGTGGTACGATTTTGAAGTGAAGCACACGTACCCATTAATATGTAGGGTATTCTATTCAAACATGAAGATACATTCCACCACATCGCTGCAACATTTTCCGAGTCGTATGCTCGCCAAGTTTTGAACTCGGTTAAGCTCGACGGCATAGCTATTCTGAAATTTCAGCAACGCATATGCAAATGTCAGCTCTCGACACTGATTGTACGAGTGGCACAGGGAAAATTCATGCATTAACATTAAATTTCACCGAAATTGGATCCGAGTTGGCAGTTTATATACGACCGTACTGCGTCACGTGCGCGCCACTCGATATTTACGATTTTCAATCGCGTCTGTAGTCCAGCTTAAACCAATTGTTTAGGACCCAGAAAGGATATTTCGTTTTCAAAACGTTTATTTGGTGGTAAAATATCTTAAATACTATTCAATTTTATTATTATTATATAATAGAATAATATCAAACATTACTCCATAAATAGACTAGTTTCCGTGTAGATCTATAATCGCTGCTTGTACATGCTTTAGTGTTTTCTCTTTAATCAGTCCTATCGGGTTATTGAAACGTTAGTACTGCCTATAGCGGTTCAACTAATCGAATGATTGTTTACATTCATTCGCTTCGCAAGTACGTACGGGCACTGGAAATAATGAATGTTGGCTATATTAATTACTGCTTTAGTGCCATTTTTATAGCTTTTTCTTTATCGGCTCATGAGAGATTACGTGTTTCTTAGTGGGTACTTTTATTTTTCTATTTACGTTGACTCAACTTTACTTAATTATTGCATTAACGACAAGCATAAAAACCAATCATTTCCTTTTGTGCGCAATCAAGACGATGTAGAGATAAAAGTAACTGGAACATTTTAATCAATATACTAAGCAGCTTTCATTGCACAAAATAGTCTTAGTCTATATAATTAGTCTTAATAGTAGTAGTAGTAGTTAATAATAAAATAATAGTGTCAAAAATTATTTTATAACTTGGGCAAATTATCGGTATATCAGGGTGTCTATTCGGCAGGTTAATTGTGCCAGCTGGTGATATGTGGAAGGGCGATTTTTTGTGGTTAATTTGTCTTTATTTGCCGTCCGACGCAAGTAAGTATAGAAATGGCAATAAATTGTCACTAGAAGTCGATCTGCGCGCTCGCGCACAAATCAGCCGGTACGTCAAACAATGGCGGCCAAGTCTGCGGGGGCGATCGTGCACCCACCCGCTGATTATCGTGAACACCATAATATTTATTCCAATATTCCTGGGTGGATTTACAATATTGTCTAAACGTAACTAATGCCTTGCTTTACTCTCATGATAACAAACTATTCTCATCGTTTGATTCGAAATCAAATTGTTCATGAATGACGAGTCCGTGTTATTTTTATGTCTAACACGATGACTTGTATTTGGTACCGTGAACCTGTTCGCTTGGGAAAAAAGCATGAATGAATGTAAGTGAGTTTTTGTTAACTTGTCACTGTGTTTCCGGCGGTCCGCACTCCACAGTCGGTCGCACGGCCGCGCGTGGTGAATCGCCGTACGCATCGGACCGTCATCGTTGGCGTATAGATACTGCTGTAGGGCCGCCCGAGATGAGTAAAAATTGCTTGTATTTTAGCTGTGCCCTTCAGTTCCATCCGCGTAAAATTTGATTTCATCAATGAAGCTTACTCTATGTGTTAATCCAGCTTATTAGATTATTATCTATCTTTGTGCCAAATTTCATCAAATTCCGTTGAGTAGTATTTGTGTGAAAAATACTTACATATTTCGCATTTATAAAATATATTACGTATAATGTAGGTACATACATTCGTATTATCATCACGCCGAGTCCCTCACGGTGTAGGCACAGTAAAAACAACAATCTTGTCACACTGATTCCAGACTCATAACAACTAGGTAAACTGCAGTTACAAATAATTTAGCCAATCGCTGCATATCTGCACCTCAAACAAAGTGTTTAAGTATGGGCATCGGATAGAACATAAGGCGCTCGACAATTACATGAAAGTAATAGCGGCTTTTCAGCGTTAAGTATTACAAGAATGTACTTAGTTACTTATGGAGTTTCATTGCAGCCCTAACACATTACGGAGCGCTGCCAACAGACACGCTTCACTGATTATAAGTATTGAAAAACAAAATCAACTGTCGATCATCACGGGACTGTAACTTTTGAGCCGATGTCCGAAACATTCCTCTATATAAATTGGCAGTCTAAGTAGGCGACGCTTTTTATAGGTCGTCGACCTACTCGTCGTATAATGTACTTAATGTACTTAAAAAATAAGGTTCCTTTCCTGGGCAATGTCTTTTCAGTAACAATATAATTACATTATGTATTTGTAACGAAAGATGCATTCCGAATAATTTTACAACACGATATCTTTCTCTGTACAATGAGACATAAAAGGGCTGTAAAAATGAAGCAGCCTAGTGTCGTATTACCAGTCTGTTCACGTATACTGCACAACGCCGAGTGTATTCCTCAGGGAGTTGAAAAAATTGTAAGGCGAAGCAACAGGTAGACGTCCAATTAGTGAGGGCCGCACTTGAGTGGCTGACGCGCCGCGACACAGCGCTTTGAAGGTCTCGGCAAAAACCGAGCCCCGTTTCGCTTGCCGCCACTATACTAGCGCTTTTTGCACCCACAAACTTGTCGCGCTTCACTTTGACTTTCTCGACCTCCGCCTTGAATATGTAGGCTTTATTCGGTGCCGCGTCATACATTCCTTTGTATTATTTCATAGCTTTTACGTGGATATTTACACGAGTTGTCGACCTTTTACAACATGGCGCGTAGCATCGTTATGACAGCGCTACGTCTGCGGTCTTGCAAGTAGTTATATAGGATGGATAAGCGACCCATCTCCCGTGTCGCAAAGGACAAGGTATCGTTTTTATTAATTATTACCGACTTTGGATCTTCGACATCAGTGTGTGTTCCATGGCCAGTTGGGACTGCTATCTATTCTAGTCTCAAGCTGGCCTTGGAGCATCAAACTAATCGCTGTCCGTATAGTTCTAACCACTTAAACAGAACCCCAAATATGACTGAAAATTACTGTTAGATTACGTTACCACGATTTAAGATTCTTATCCAGTATCAAATAAAAAAAAGCTTCTGCTCTTTTAACTGATGAATATCTTGCGTTTTGTATATTGACATTTTCAACTTGCTGGAACCGTAATTGGAAAGCAATAAATCTGTTCCTCGAAAGCTCCTTGCGACAGTGTCGAGACCCAACTCCAGTTCTTAATTATGGCCACGATCGCTTAAGGTATACCTATAGTTTATGAAAGGCTAGCAATACATATATATATTCCTACAAAGATCCCAAAGGGTTAGGCAGAGGTGTATAGGTAGTACCCACATACCCACTCTCCGCCAGAGATATATTTGAGGTGCCAACGTGACAGATGGCGAATCCGCCGAGATACGCCTTTGAATTTCTTCACAAATGTATGCAATTTTTCTCTTGACGTTTTCCTTCACCATAAACCTCCAATGCTCAGCCATAAATCCAATAGAGTAATAATTAATTACTTACCACAAAAAAGGCATATACATACATACTTTAGTAGCCTTACACATAAGCATGTATGTAGATACATACCTATACATTCATACTCACAAAATACAATTCGAAATTATTCGAATAACCAACGCTTAAACAGATACAGAAAAAGGTTTGATGCTAAACGAATAAGTATACTCCGAATATAATTTTAATATTTGTCTTCAAATTCTCGTAGCTCGATCGGAATGCGAGCCCTAATGGGAAGGAATGCAGCGAAACATTCACGTTCTATATAATGTGCAAAAAATCACCAAAAAAACTGGTCAAGTGGAAATTGAGGGCGTACGCAAAGGAATTGCTAAACTTGTATATGTATATATTCTATCTATTCTCGGCAACGCGTTCAGCCTGTGTTTGGTATTATGGGGAGTATACGAATCACGTATGTTCTTACTGTCTTCAGAGTCCAGTTAGATGAGCATGTGATGCAGTTTTAATGGTACAAGCCAACTGTAAAATACCTATCTTCGCATGTGCTCGTACAGAACTGGTGGCGTATTACTTATTATCTGTGATATCACGGATAGCGGTAGAGCTACTTGAGGTCGCTTGACGTTTCATAGATTTGCCGATCAACCTCGTTATTGATCGCTATGATTACTGGTTTAAGGATATTGAATATCGAATATAAAATGCCATATTCCATGCTGACTGAAATAGTAGATCACCGTCACTTGTAAGTAATGAGTAGGGACGAATTAGCGATGTAAAGCGACATGTGACCTTAACAATCATACTTAAACACTGGCAAATAGTCAGTTTAAGTAACATAGTTATCTAGAGTATGAAAGAGAAATATTCCTTCTATATCATTTGGCACAAAAAGCTGTCACGGTGTCTTAGCAGTGGGTTTTAAACAGGTTACAATCATAAATGTAATTTCCCATGATATATCATGTAGGTAGAAGTGTAACAACACCCTGAGTTTGTTGAGAATGTTCGCCGGAAATATTTAAGGTGTCTAACTAATGTCGAGTTTGTCTCTGCTTCTTAAGCACGATTATGCATACGACTTTGAATTCTTCTTAAACGTATGAAAGTTTCCTTACTAAGTAATTACCTACTTAGGTACTTACTTAAGTAAGACTCTTCACCGTAAATTTCGTGGTTTGACTAATCACTACACGTAAGATCTGAAAAAAGTCTACCGGCTTTCGACCTTACAATCTGGATTTCGCATGTAACTACTCAAACTTATCGCCAGTACGATTCGGCCATGTTTGATTAAAACTACCTTTACTAATTTTAGGGCAATTGATTTGTTATCTGCACTTAGCTGCTAATTGTGTGTTACGTACCGACACAGACTGTATAAACTAAGCAGCAAGGTGCGTCTCGGGCGCGGTTCTGGAAGTAGAACTTCATCAGATAAGTGCGAGTGACTTCACACGGTGACGAGAGCGCTAACCGCTAGTTTTATGACCTCAGCAGCCGATAGCGCAAACGTTTAAATTTTCCATCAATTTACCCACTTTGCTCTTTTAAAGCCGTGTAACATTAAACGGAATAGAAGAATTACTGCGTGGGCTGGCTTATGTGCCGTTTAAGTGTTACTAAAACGTTGACCAAGCTTCCTACCTCAGAAGCTCAATAATGAAATAGGGGCTATTAAATATGTAAGACACATTTATATGGATTATATTTCATGTTCACTATTTTATGGTAGTTACTGCTTGTTTTATTTGCTTGGTATACTTATTTATGGATTGCGTAGTATAAATATAAAACATATGTACAGGTCAGGTACCGTTCCACTATTTCAGGCGTAGGAAATTTAAATTATTATGGTCCGGTGATCACCTGACGCTTGGTATTGTGCATCAATATATGACGCTAGTCAACCTTATGTGTTGTCTGTAGTTGGATGAGTCAAAACAATACCGAGTCTCCTTTATGTATAGGACGGCACGTGAAGCTATCAATCCCGGTTGCTAATTAAACGTTTAAGGCATTATCACATCATTAGTTACAGATTTGTCTGGAGTCTCTCCTAAGAAAGTCTGACAACTGATCATACAGAGACCGATCTTCCCTCCATAAAGGGTTTTCGGGTTCAGTTAGCAATCAGTACGGAAAATTGCGCTATTTTAGTATATATTACTATATATCATCATCATCATCATCAAATTATCACGCCTGAGTCACTTTTATTACTATATATAATATATAAAATTACCGTACATGCTAGTAGTAATATTACAATAAGTAATAATAATTATAATAATATATCGTCACGCCTTCCCACAAGGGTCCCCGAAGGGGTAGGCAGAGGTGTATAGGTAATACCCACACACCCACTTTCCGCCAGAGGTATATTAGGTCCCAACGTGACAGATGGCGAGTCGATCGCCGTTACTCAAGCACGACAATACATACGCCTTTGAATTTCCTCTCAGACGTATGCAGGTTTCCTCTCGATGTTTTCCTTCACCGTAAAGCTCGTGGTGTGACTAATCACTGTACTTAAGTTAAAAAAAACTCATTGGTACAGTCGGGATTCGAACTTGCTATCTTTGTGTCGCAGGCAACCGCTCGAACCACTCGGCCACCACGGCTGTGTAAGTAATAAAAACCTTATAATATTATTATGCTATATGATATTTTTGAACTTTATTTCATGATTTTAGTTTAATTTCATGTTGGTGAGTAGAAAGTTTGACCCCAGGAACAAATGAGCAGTCCGCCATGTTTTACAGTGACAATACTTCCCTGTTTGCAAGTCGGGACCTGACAAACACGTGACTGTAGACAGAACTGTTTTTAAGATCGTTGGTCTACATTAAACGCCAGTTTTTTGGCAAGTACCCACTTTATTGGATTGCTAGCACAGTTACTTTAAATTTTAGAGTTGGATACTTTTTGCAAGATATTGGGAACGGGATATTGAGAATCTAGACCTGTTGTAAATGAAGATAATTACACGAAAGCAACTTTTTACTGGATTTTTTCGGCTGGTGTTCTTTTTCCGCCAAAATTAGAAGATTCGAAAGTAGCTTCGAGCTGTGATGAGAAAATAATACGACATAAATGTCGCTACCATAGTGTTATAATTTTAACTGTCATTATTATATTCTCCATATTGTTTTACATTTTGTGATTGAGACTTCTAGCGTATAGCGGAATTGAGGCATGACCCTCACCAGCCCTACACGTGATCCACAAACGATGCTCCTCTTATTGTTATTTTGCTACGAACGTGTAAAAATACCTCTGGTGTTGCTATGCAATTTCCTATAAGCTACGTAGACCGCGAGCCCTATTTTTACCTATGTAATATATATGTAGCTGCATTCCCACGGGAACAGCAGCTATGTTCACTTAATAAAAGACAATAGCTGTTCCTTCGGGAGCAGTACTTTTTGAGGTTAAAATGATATGAACATTTCTGCCTCTAACAACGTAAAATTTTGCGAGTTAGTTGTGACTACACTACACTTATGTACACGGAGTTACTTTCGCATTTATAATACACTAGCTGTCCCGCCCAGCTTTGCTCGGGTGAAAAAGTTAAATTGCCCGTAACACGATCACAGCGCCACCTATCGGGTCCAATTGTAAATCTAAACCATTCTCGAATCCACCTTAAGACACACAGAAAGGGATAGCTTCGCACGGGTGAAAAAGTTAAAATTCCTAAAACTCGATCGCAGCGCCACCTATCGGGTCCAATTTAATATAGCCTATGTTACTCGGGGATAATGTAGCTTTCCAAAGGTGAAAGAATTTTTGAAATCGGTCCAGTAGTTTCGGAGCCTATTCATTACAAACAAACAAACAAACAAACAAATCTTTCCTCTTTATAATATTAGTATAGATTCTTAAAATAACACACGGCCAAGATACCTGTGCTATTTTCAAATATACTTATGTGGTGGGTACATACTGTTTGAGTGTGTTTATCTGGTGTGTATTGGTTTGTGAACTGTTAATGGTCCAGAATTTCACGGCGCACTCATATTACTGTTTGTGGCTATCGCCTCACTTCTAATACTTCCTCTGGTAATTGCTCTCTCGAACGAATCGTTTATCATATTAAAAGATTGAAATTGCTCCGAGCACGAATTTATCGCAATCTAATTTGAGCTTTGTTGCATAAATATGTTACGCGGATTTTACTTATGAGAACATCGATAAACTACATCGGTGTTAACTGATTCAGTGTATCGACCATGTTGAAGTAGTATATATATTGAATAAATTATGTGTAATTATAGTAATTTGTACCATTCATCTATCTGTTCGTTATATTTGAGAGAAACAACTGTTCGATTCAGCGGCAATTTAATTCATAATTAATCTGAGATTGTATAAAATTACCACATATATTTTCTCCGTTTAATTAGGTTATTTAAAATTTAACGATGGTCCCCATTTAATACGGTTTGTGTTTAACTTGTTAATCACGGGCAATCGGTCATCTAATAATTTTCACCGCAACGCGGACATGATGACAAATGTAAAGAATTTCTTTTCATTACGGAGTAGTACCTACCTACATGTGTTGTGGCGTTGTGAGGTAACTCGACGAAACCCAAGGCGGTATATAATAAATCAACGCGGTAACACTGTATTTCTTTCGTAATCAGCTCATATCGGTTCTCGCGGTTGCGGCTGCCTAATTATTGTCGACTTTTACGATCCACCTAACGAGTTTTCACTTGGAGCCAATCACGATTTTACGGCTGGCATTTTTGTGCTTTTAATTATTATTGAAATTATACATTTTGAACATAATAATGATCTATAATGCAATCAAGTTTCCTTAACCTTTGTTGTTTTGATGATGCATGTATAAATGCTGCAAAGAACTCCTTTACCATTTTTTTAAAATAAGGTCGTTTGTATCATCTATTACACAGATCAGAGTGTAATTGAAACATACTCTTCGATGACTGATGAATTAAGTTCCAATAGACTTATTACCACTATTTAGATTACTAAGTTGTAGTGACGACGTTGGGTTACGAATATTCCAAGAGGTAAAATTGGTTTTAACTAGTCTATTTGCATTAGATCTCAAATCACTCAGTTTTGACAAAAGCTGATCAATCGTCTCGTGGCTCGGTATATCGTTCGCCTTATTTTCGATGGTATCTAAGAAGAATGTGGGCTACCCTTGTTCCACGTCGGCAACTGTATGTTTTATGTTTTGGAATCTGAGTGTCTTATCTGAGATATTAACATATTGATTACACTCCCCGTATTGATGTGCGACAGACGAGACAGCGGGCCCGCCGCGCCGCTCTCACATACCCCGTAACGTGAACTAGTTTGTCACCATTAGTGCTGTGCCTTATAGGCGTATATTGATAATGAAATATACCACATGATACCTACCCATGACATTTACTGATATATATTAACCTGATTCATGATATTACCCGATGTATGTTGCAAATATACCTATATTACCTTTAGGAATAATTGTTACGCAACGATTTGATTTATTATAACATAATGTTTGAGCTGTTTTCACTTAATTCACAGTTCCTATTAATACATATTTGAGTGACGATTGATAGGTAAACTCTAGATAAATGCTTTTAAGATAATAATTATTAGGCGATTATTAAGGCGCGACGAAAGGCGAGGTTGTACGAGAGGAGGCTCTAAACTGATAATCTTATTCCATAACCTAACTATTCCGTTCTTTCAAGTTATTCATTTCATTCAAAAGCAATTTACAGAATAATTTTAAGATGGTAAGAAGTTGATTTGATTTTATAGCAAATTTTCAAAATTTATATGTGTCCCGTAAAATATACTTGGACTTGCCATATACCTGAATAATATTAAGGAATGTAATAAAGCTGCTATATTAAACACATTTGTTGCCAGTTCTGTGTGGAAATGCTAACGTCCCTATTAGGAACGTATGCCATGTGGTAGTGTGCCGGGCGCTCCACGCTTCTCACATCGAGTTGATCAAGTTATCTCAAAATCTTAACATAGAGTAGATGCAAGAGTTGATAAAGCCCCTATCTTCTCAGACGTTGAGGTGTCTCGATATTAGGAGCGTAAGCAATTTGTCAAGTTCGATGTACGTTTCGTTAACGGTATTTTATTGAACTCACTTAAATACTAATTTTCGTAAACGGAATGCGCCCGCAGCATCCAATATGTCGTTAATTATTATAGGATATTCTTGGTATATTTTTGGTGGCTCGTCATTTTGATTCATCGTCGTAATTATCAGCAAAGAAATATTTTATTCAAGTGGACCTAAATGTCTTTGAGAATCATAATACATCATGTTTCAGTCAATGCTGAAATAATTATATAAAATCCCGCCCAGCTTCGCTTAGGTCAAAAAGATAAATTTCCCGAACCACGATCGCAGGGCCATCAGCGCCTGGCCATTCTCGAAACCACCTGAGGACACACACGTAGTAACCGATTTTAATTTCATTAAAATAGGTGCAGCCGTTTAGGACTCCTCCTAAACAGTGACAAACAAACGCACAGAAGAAATAATTATATATATATATATATATATAAAGATTAATTTAAGAAGAAAATTTATTCAAGTTGCAAAGTATAAAACAAAAGAAACCAAAGAATATCAAAGTCTACAATGACGGACTTGCTGAAAAGCTAAAACACTTCTACAAGGCGAAAGAAGCAGTAGTTATACTACCTTCGTACATGAATTATAGCTCAGCTTTAGGGTCGTTCGTTCTAGATATTGTCCAAATAGGTCAATATCAATTAATTTTTGTTAATGCTCATTCAGTCTATAGCAACTTCTACAATTGTATATTTATCTAAATCAGAATACAAATAATATTTAAAAGGTTTATATTAAGGTTAAAAAAAACATTTTATTTATCTGCCAATTTGTATGACGTAATTCATTATTTTAACCAAAAACGATCAGCAAAAAAACTCTCTGGCACACCGCAACTTTTAACAATTTATGAAGCAATCAGTGTTACTTTTTTCCGGTGTTTATTTGGAGAGATTATTTATTTTATCTCCAAGATGGTGCTGGAAATTGTTTCGAAGATTGTTTAATATTCATTGATCTCGTCTCACGATTTGTTTACGTCGTTGTGCGTAGGCGCCAAGTAGTGATGTAGAGAGTACTCGAATCCAAACATACTTGGTGGTACCCTATCGACTCAACTCCCCGGGGCTTTATGAGGTGTGAATACATGGCCCAGTGCACTTTCAACCATTCACAGAGTGTGACAACTTCAATCAAGCGGTTCTTAAATTGAGGCTTTCTCTTTATGTTATTTGTTTTTTTTTTTATAAGTAGATTGTTCATAGCTAGTATTAAGTTTATTAAGTAAATGTTTATCCATTGCAAACTGTGCAATAGCTATGTCCATACAAAAAATATAAACATATTTTCACTGCTCACAGTGTTGTGTGAGCTATTAAATTATATATGATTGTAAGCCGAATAGAATATAGTACAAGAAATAAAAAACAATAAAGGACAAGATCGAAATTATCTTTTGTAAGTGCGCATTCATTCATTGATACTATCATTTGTTATTTTAGACATGCATGATTAAAAAAAAATTACAAAATATCTTTCATTTGTTGTCCCGGATCTGTACAAGAAAGCTACAGGCGTGAAATTAATAATGTCAGACCTCTTCGCCTTCATTTGTCTGCGAACGATAGGTAAAATAAATCTGTAAACTATGACGAAACAGTAATTTAACCTATATTAGCTTGATTGAACCGAGAGCTGCTTATTATTTACATTAAAATGCAAACTGATTTCAATGATTCAATTGTTGTTAATTGAATCTACCACGGATACGTCTACTAATCAGGTAGGCCAACGGGTTGTTGAAGACGTTTTTAATATTCGAATTATTATTATTACCCGTGAACATTTTGTTGCCTGCTTCTGTAGACTTCTCCTAGCAGACATTTCAGCACCAACTTGTGCTTAATGAGTAGCAACTTGAAGTAACGTGCATGGTAATCTATGGATTAAAACCACATAATAGAGCGCTTGTGTTTCTGCGGAGAACAAATTATCAGATCTTGAAAATTAGCTTTGCAATAATGGGTAGTCTGTCATCGAGTGGTTCGTCTCAAGCATCTATTCCTTAGGGTAACTGCTGATGATAGCTGTATGCTGGTGGACCTACAATCGTGTATTATTTCAGCTAACTAGATAGTACAAATAGTTTACGTTAGGTCGAATTCTGAAAGAAGTAAGATCGGATCTTAATCCCTAGAAAGAATTCAAATTAATTTAAATTACTTTAGACAAGTACATGCACAAAAGTATCGCTGGAACAAGGCGAACTAATTAAAAGTTAGCTTCTGTACTAATAATTCGTTTGACTGTCAAAGTTTTGCGTCGTTAATTTTAATTAAAGAAAAGCAGAGCCAAGTTCGTAACAATATTAAAGCATTGAAATTGGTGATCCGCTAAACTTCAATATTCTGTTCGTGGATGACCCTCGCGTCCGCTCCTTTTAATTAACCCTTCTGAGGCGCTCATCTGCCTGCTGTTAGGAAAGTTTTTCTCTGCAAAGCTGCTGTTTCCGCCTAGAAGTAAATTCGTTAACCTTAGTATATTATAAAGAAAAAAATAATAAAAATTATAATAATAATATAAAGAAAAATATTAATGATATATATTAAAGAAAAATATTAAAGAGCCGCTGTGACCGAGTGGTTCCAGTAGTTGCCTGTAACACAAGATTGCAAGTTCGAATCTCGCCTGTACCAATGTGTAATACTAAACTTAAGTACCTACAGTTATTACTCACATCACGAGCTTTACGGTTAAGAAAAATCGAGAGAGTTGGAGAAGAAATTTAAAGGCGTATGTGTAGTCGTGCTTGAGTAACAGTGATGGACTCGCCATCTGTCACGTTGGCACCTAAATCATATCTTTAGCGAATAGTGGGTGCACATGCTCTAACTATACACCTCTATATAAATATTGAATCTGGATGTTTTTCCTGAGTCATTGACTTCATTTGTATGTAGATGCGGGCTTAGGAGCAATCCTAATTCTGAGCGTTCTTCCCCTTTGTCCGCGTATTAATCTTGGCCAGTTTCTTCGCGTCTTTGATTAAGGCTCGCTGTGATGTATTTCTTGCTCGCTAGCCTAATGGAAAGGCATACATCAAGTGTCCACCTTATTGGCTAGCGGATTGGCTTAATGGTGCCGATGCCTTAGATATAGTCAATTTCGTCACCACCTCTGACCATTACTGAATTTTGTATTCAATAAGAAACAGGCATATGCGTATAGCGTGCGTATGCCTATATGCATACATATTATATGTTAATAAATAAAAAAACAGTAAGCAAATTAAAGAAAAAAAGATAAGAATTATATTTTTTCTGGCCTTGTTCTTAGGCTGCTGCCTTAGCCTAGCAGAATTTAATACGAAGCGACTGTCATCCGATCACAACTTTTGTACATGAAATGATGGTATACTGACTAAACCAGTTATCACACTTTCGAAGACTTGAAATATCTGTTGCGATCACCTAGTATGAACATATATTTGTATTAAGGCTGAAAAATAATTCAATAAAAATTACGATTTATGATCAAAGCTAAATTACAAGCTATGCTCCGCGGTTTCATACGCACAAAATTAGATTTCATTGGTAGGTTTGTCTGGAAGAAAATATCCTATTAGTCAATCCAGCTAATATTGTCTCTCTGCGCCGTATTCCCTCGGATTCCATACCGCCGTTTTGGCGAGATTGAGTAACAAACATTCTGAAAAACTTTCGCGTTTATAATATTAGTAGGATAAAATCATCAGACTATTTTGGATTAAAATAAAATTGGACTTCGCTTGTTCCATCCAATCCATTTCTTAAATTTAGTGTTTTCTTTATCTATCTTTAAATGCTCATTAGCATGCAAATAATATTACCAAATCGTTATCTCTTCTACAGCTCTGTTATTTTATATCTCGGGGTCAATAACGTCCTCATAGGTTATCTACTTTGATGGAGCAGGCGTAGGAATATCATTTTGGTTTCATTTGAATAAATAATAAAATACTACCTTAGCCCCGCAGTTTCACCCGCATAAAATTGCAAAATTTAATTCGATTCCGTTCAGTTCACGAGGAACAAATATGCACACAAACTTTTTATTTATGATAATAGTAGAATTGTTTATAGCATACTAGCATGATTATAGATACGTAGATATAAATCTATAATTAAAATAAAGCTGTCGCCGTCTTTGGGGCTCGTCTCTTCATTACATATACTTATTTCTTCTCAACTTTTGCAGCTTCTTAACGATATTATTCGAACTCCAAATATAAATAACATAAAAACAAACGGATTAACTTTGTTTGTAAGTAAGTAATTTAGTTGTGGTAGCAACCTCTTATAAGGTACTCCAACTCAAATTTTCCTATAAGCATCTAAAGCCACAGATAGCTATCGTAGCGTGATTAATAGCCGAATATTGTTTTGTTAACTACCTAACGGTCTAGAAGACTTCTTTTCACGCAATAGATCAATGAGGTGTCAGTTTTTGCTAGGAGCACGTCGCGGTCGGCGTTAGGCACGCGGCTGGCAAAGGGATTGGCATCTTGTTCCACATCTCGTGTCAGTACGCAATGCTAGCGTGTGTCATAGTTCACTATTTTAACAACAATTTATCACGTCCCTTTATCATCTGTTTTTTTTTGTTGGCTACAAATAATGTTTGCATGGACGCGCCGTTAGGTATGTTGAGCAATTTTTCATATCTAGTATTCCAGTTTGCCAAATTTAAGATTCATAAGACGAACGTTAAAGTAGACTAGCTTTTAAGCATTTTTATTCCATGTCTTATTTCACATCCACTATTCTTTCAATAATATTGAAAAGTAAGTAAATGCTAACAAATAATCTAGGATACGGAGAGATAATAATATGTAGTTTTTTTCCCTAGATTAGCCTGGACAGACAAGCGTAGTTTTATAATAATTAGTCTTAGTGTTTTGAATAATACGTTTGTATTAAATATTGCATTTGTATTGCACTCAGGTATTTACATACGTTTTACGTTTTACAATATCTGGTATAATATAATAAGCTCTCAACCAAATGGAATTTCGTCGGCATCATTACCCACAATTGTTAATTAACAGGTAGAGATGTGGTGGTAGTGGGGTACAAAATTTGTTGAACCTATCTCCTAAACTAGGTGGGACCTGTACTTCAGGATATAGCATTCGGCCATGTATTTTGCTTCTATTTGAACCCATACTGCTAGTTTGTTACTGCCTTAGCTATATATATATATATACACATCGTTTCATAACATATATTTTTATATGTGTGTGCGTGTGTGTGTGTGTGTGTTTGCAATATATATTTGTTTACTTGTACATTACGTTGCACTTGAAAAGAGCAAACTTTCCGTTTCACGATAGTCTAGTTTGATAAACCATGTTTTAACCGCGTTTTTAATTTCATGTCTGCTCAATTGTATGAATGAATGAATTGAATGAATAGCTGACGTACTGTTAGTACCTGACTATCAATATACAGCTGAGTTGTCGGGTACCTGTAGGGTTTTCGGTACATAACTTTGTGTATTGCCCTCTGGGCCCACTCCAACGATACAAATAGTGTTTTTGCAGCACCACCCCACACTGGTATACAATATTGGATGACCGATTGACAATCACATACATACACATATAACTTCATATAGCAGACAGAGAGAGTAGAGCGTCAGTTTCGTATAGACTTACGGACCTCTATCACTTCATCTTTATTCATAGTCTTTTCATGCACGTACGTGTATGTTTCATATATTTATGTACCCACTTATAAAAAGAAAACATGTAACGTTAGATAAAGGAGGAGCACCATAATCTCAAAATATGTTAGATATGAATCACAATTATTACAAACCAAAATCGTCGTTACCAATTTAAGTACATGTGCTTTTAAACAATTGGGTTACTTCTTTATGTATCACTTCCTTGATGCCAGATATTGCGGTGGGTACTAGATCGTTAAATGCTTACTAGTAGCAATTTACATTTGGAACCATGTGAGAAGCTGGAGTGTATTTAATCCTTTTACGTGCGTGTCATAATCAATAGTTGTTAGGGCGTACTTCGGGTACGTGCTAAAAATAATTATTGTATTGTTTGTTGGTCCTCTTCAAATAAAAAAAAATTAACATATTTTGATTAGAATACTATAACTAAGGATGGTTTCCGATTGAAATTTTACGATAATTTATTCAAGGTTACGCAATAACATGGCGGAACGGTTAAAATGCAAGCAATATTAATGAAATATAGTGAACGTAACGGGATTTATAAATTGATAAAAGTGGTGTCAGTGCTGACACTGGCCATATATTGACTGAGACGTGACATTGATGTGGCTTATTAGTTAATTTTCTGTCCTCAGAAATTTTATTTCGAACTGTAAACGCATAGGTGCTTAGATATAAAAGACACGAGTCATGATCTCATAGAGTTAGAGACGAATGTACAGATGTTGAAAAGTTTTGTGTTGATGGCAATTTTAGTGCGCTCACGCACCAGTCGTCTGGCTGTAATGGGAGTGTGGAAGAATGGCCGGTAGCGACCGCGGTTCTCATTATATCGGATGAATCGCCGAAGAGCATAATGGTGTAGCCGCGTGCATGGCAAATTATATGCCAGACGATGTCATTGTGATAAATAACTCACGCGCCCCCCCTTCGGCCGAAGCCGGATAATCAATGGCGTTTACAGACTTTATATCTGTTGCCTAATTGAATTTGTTTAATAATTTTGTAGGTATGAACCTCTATTTCGTATTGTATCGTATGAAGGTCTCGTTTTTACATGTTTTTTTATATATTAGCGCTCTCGTTGTCAAGTTATTCAAATAGTCACCAGCAAAGTCTAGTGCAAGTTGAAGTTTGCAGGTTCAAAGCTCGGTGACAATGATATCTCGGACGAAAGAGAGTGTTATAACACGGTTAGCTATTCGGTATTTGAATTTAATACATCTCCTTCCGAGTATAATAACACAACTAGGTTTATGTATCAAGGCGCTTCGCTTTTGCTTGTCATTTCGCACAAGAAATGGAATGGCACTTGCTGTTACGGCCATTCAAAGTAACGATAATACTACGCTCGCGTGCCTTTAACTTTAAGGTTGCTATTCCTAAAGATTGGTAAACGTTCTTGTTCCTTACTGTTATTTACGATACGAGTAGAATGAAGTAAATGAAAGCTTGCGCTCTGAGGAAATTGTCTTATATTTTTTGTATGTATATTTTTACGATTTGGAGTACCTAGTAAATTCACAATTTAATCGGTATATTCACACCTTTTTGTTCCCTGGTTTGCATATGTTTTTAAAGTAATAAGTAGTATCATGCGTAATCTGTAGTAGCGAGAAGCTATGATAAAGAGGTAAGGGCGATGTGCCTTTATTCCCTTCATCAGTATCGGTATACAAACGTAAGATACATATTTTGCGCAAGCAATGTGATGCTACAAATTGATATCGTCCGTAAACCGTAGTATTATTTTATTATTGATCTCTCGGCGATGTGTGCATGCATTAAAACCTCCATCTAACACGTTTATATAGATGCAGTATCACGGCGCGCACCGATCGTAAATGTCATCGGAAAATTTATATTCATTACGATTAGATAGCAGTCCACAATAGCTAGTCCATTGTTGGCCATGTGTACCACCTGATCGATGTACGATATTGCATTTTTATATCTGACGTACCGTATTTCCATGTATTCGTAGATTTACGACATGATCGATCTACAGAAACAGTAGGCTATATGTTTATCCTATCGCCGATACACATTAACCTTTTGGGACAAGTAAGTTTATTCAGCGCCCACAATGCGTTTCCTCATATTAAAGTATAATGTTACAAACAACAGATATGAAATATATACACTGGCTTCATAGTCATAACAAAAAAATCACTGTAAGATTTTATTATAAGACGGTAAAAGTCTTCTGAAGAGTTATATTAAAACTTATTAAATATTTTAAAGAATATTTAGAAATTAGTAATTGAATCATTACTTAATGCTTAATTACAACCCGCTTTAACAGAATCGTAACTTTAATATTTTTTTTATTTAACAATTATAACTTTTCATTATTAAATCTTGATCGTGTCTACAATCTTGAAATAGAAATAATGTTTAAAAGCCTGAACTGCTGATCAAGAATGAGAATGCGCGGCCGCATACGCGCAGCAATTTGCGACTCAGCTCAATATTGCCGATTTACGAGGATCCATTTCCAATTTTACGAGCCAACTGACGTGCCCATTTATGTAGGAACCCCTATTCTTAGGCGAAGCACAAGCTTTTTCAATATGTTTGAAGTAAGTATGAGGATGCGGTAGGCCTAGTTACAGCGGCGGTTACATACGTTTGTTCCTATTCGTTGTTACACCACTAAGCTGCCTCGGCGTTTATTTACAACAATCTGGCCTCGAAGCCCCGGGGTCCATAGTCCGCCAACACAAATCATGTACAACACTAGTTTTAAATTAATTCCTGCTTAGAAGTTTAACTAAATGCGGATTTAATAGATAGTGTTTATACGTAAAAATGTTATATTCACATCATTAGCATAATGCATGCTTCAGAACCATTTGCACTTTAAAATGTTAAGGCTTAGACCGTTTACGTAGAACCACATATGGCGGCATATTTGTGGGCTTAGCTTAACACATGCAGTACTGTTTCGCGGAAAGCTAGCTGCGCTGTGGTTTCTCGATGAATAATCGCATACAAAACCGACTCACAATGGCCAATGCGAATGTTTAAATGCCCTATTAAATCTTACGGCCTACGTAGGATTCAGTGGGATTCAATTACGCTTTGTATGCGATGAAAGGCGCCGGAGCTGTTCGTGTAAACTGAGCTGCAAGTCGCGGGAACACATCCCGACACCTCGTCCTCAATGAGCTGTGTCACAAAAGGTGCAAATGAAATAAAAACAGAGAACACAACACGTATCGCACTGGGGCAGATTGAATAAATGCCAAATTAAATGAAAGCGAATAAAATCTTCCATTAATCTGTATAAGACCCTCCGTTGGATCATTCGAGTGACGATACGTAAATTACGTAAAAGTATGTTTAGACGAACCACACACTAAGTGAACAAGGCAAGGCTATATTTTTCTAAAAGCATCTCAAACTAAACTCATCGTTTACAGGGTTTTTACATATCGATATACCTATACTAGGTCTTTGAACAAAAACCACACATCCGAGTAAGCCACAAAGAAATAATTATGTTCGTCAAAATAATGTTTGACAAACCTCAAAGAAGAGAGGGCCTGTGTTAGGACTGATATCAACGTGCCAGCCAGATTGCATTAGAGTTTGTACTTGTATTATTGTTAAGTTTTACACAAAGTTGCAGTGAAAATGTATTCGTGGCTGTTTCGATTTCGTAATGCAGCAATAAAATACCGCAGCGATGTCAACTGTTTAATGGTATTGCTAAGAGTATTGCATTGCCTTGTTAAATACCACCATATACCTAATTGTATTATAGCCATTGCCCGCTGGAAAATGTTCATAATATGGACATGTAATATTCTTGCAGCATAATAATTTAGATTTTATGCATTTCCACGGGAACCATTTCGAATATTAATTCATGTAATTATAAAAAAATTACACATCTTTATCACATGATTACCGTACGGTATGGGCATATTGTAATTATTATCAGCACTTGCTCCCAGAACGTTCACAACAACATAAATAGAACGTTTTCTATTCGGGAACCAATTATCATTTACATATCATAGACGAGGCACCGACACTCGCGGCACGCAGCCGGGGTCAATATATTTACCCATCGGCCATCTTACGATGACTCCCCACACCTCACGCGATCATTCTAACATACGATGAAATAAGAAAAAAAATTACTAAGACTACAGACCTACATCTACTGGTCGGTGTACACGATAGATTGGTATATAGGCGCATACGTGGAGTCTGTAAGTACCAAAACAAGACGGCTAACCAAATCGCCTTTGTTGAGATTTTATCTCACCGTTAAATACTTCTAACTATTATAGAATATCGAGCGTCTCGTTTAAACCTGCGGCAACCAATTATGTTTGTTGCTATTTGGGATATTGTAATTTGGGGTAGTAAAAAAGTGTTATTTGATAGTTCGATGCTGGTTGAGAATGTGTTTTATGGTACCAGTTTAATTTTTAATTTAATTAATGGGATATCGGTATTAATATTATTTCTGATGGGCATATTTAATACTGAATTAACTAGTACATCTCTGACAGCGATCGCATATTCCATGCGCAATATAAATATTCCACTGGGATATATTTTTGGTACGGCAATGTTACCTAACTATAACCTATAAATAATGTGTCGCTAGATTGATTCTCTCATCAACCAACTCTCAAGTGAAAAAGTTGAAAGTTATCCGATGTTGATTGAGCTCATTTCAAACTGTGCCCAGTTAGATCTGTGCTCGCGCCCCACCGCCGACTCGAGTGTCGAGTGCGTATCGATAATAATTAAACGATCCACTTGGGCTAGTTATGTTCAAACAAAGCGATTCTACTGGTGAAAGCAACTACATTGTACCGTTCTTTGAATTTACCTGCCATGAAATGGTTTTATTTAAGTTTAAAAGTGACAGATATATTTCTCCTTACGAGGACCCCGAAGGCAGAAATGCAAATTGCTCGCGACGAGATATCAAATTATCAATATTAAATGTTGAATTAAAATCAAGACCTTAAATGGCACTATTTTTCTTTAAACAAATGTGTACATGGCCTTCGTCATCCATTTTATTTCTTGAATATATTAATACATGTTTAAGAGAACAGTTAAGTAGAAATTCATGTAGTTCGAAGTTCAAAACACTGACTAGTTAGATTATTTAGATAATTGCCTAATACCCTCTCACAATGCTTGTAATCCTTTCGATTGTTATCTAGTAATTTTTATGTACATGCTTAAAACAAATAGCTTTGAAATAATAACTGGCCGTAACATAATTGAAATAAGAATTTGATAATCAAATTAATCTCATAGAGGTAAGTTAATTATCGTTGTAGCTTATAACAGCGTATAATTTGCGTCAAAATTGTTTCGCGTTCAATGAAGATCGTTAGTTTGTGAGTCACAGCGGAATACATTAGAGAGCACGTGATATTGTTTGGTTTCATAATAGCAGACCAAAATAATAGGTTACGTCTTCTAACGTTAACGAGAGAGATTAGCAACCGTATTCATAGTTCTATCATGTTTACCAACGAAATGTGCCGTAGTGGTCGAGAGGTTCGAGTAGTTGCCTGCAACACAAAGATTGCAAGTTCAAATACCGACTGTACCAATGAGTTGTTCTGAACTTAAGTACAGCGATTAATCACACCACGAGCTTTTCGGTGAAGGATAACATCGAGAGGAAACCTGCATAAGTATGAATTAATTATAATTAAAAAAAATTAAGAAAAGTCGTATGTATAGTCGTGTTTGAGACACGGCGATGGACCCACCATCTTTTATATTGGCACTTAAAATATATCTCTGACGGAAAGTGGGTGTGTGGTTACTACCTATGCAACTATGCCTACCCCTTCGGGGACCATTGTGGGAGGGCGAGGATATATATATGCCAATGAAACCCTTACACTTATAACACAGTGGTAAGGTATTGTAAAAGTATGTACATTTTAAAAATGCTTATGTTTTTGTCTGTTTAACTTTTCTCTTTATATTTTAATACTAAGAATTTTATTTACGAGCCGAATAAATATAAATAATAAATAAAATATTATTAGATATTTTATGTAAATTGTTGAATAGTTACCATAAATACATATTTTATTTATGCAGATATTCAAATCTTTCTAAGAATAAGGTAAATTATAAGCTGAGTATCCGGCACTATGGATAGGAGCGCCGTTGGCCGACACCGCGTTGAACTCTTTCATACCACGCGACGGGCGCGCAAGCGTCTCTCATTGCCTGCTTTTTTACTCGCGCCTCTAATGAGATTTGAGTCCAAACATCGAGAACGGTTATGGTGGAACATTACACGCTCTAGGATATTAAAATGAGACAAATTTATTGCCGCTCTCCGATTATACTTTCGATAAACGCGCAGACCGGTGATTATGATATCTCGTGGTTTAATCGTACGATCGATACGGAGTCGCGTTCCGTTCTACACTAAACCAGTACCAATAAAAAAGAAACTTGTTACAGGCGGGTCGTATCCGACAGTTTACGTTGGAAAATCAACAAGGTGCTATAGTGGGGCTATAAGTCGGAACCGCGGTGCGTTATCGGCTCAATCGAGCTTGAACAATGCATCGAATGTTTCAATATAGCTCCGATAGAATTTTTAACGTTTCATCGACGCTGTAACAATCGTAAAATAAATTCTCTACGCCTTCTCAGAGCTCTGATTAATGTCGTACACAGCGCAGCGTCGCATTTTTATTTTTTCACTTGTGGGTTATTTATCTAGTTTAATTTATGAGCCTCGACGTCTGAGACGCGCCTGGTCCTACTTGCGGCGGCGCGGCGGAGAACACTCCATTCAAAGACAAATATTTGCTTGCCACGTGTTCTCCCGCGTAGTTAAACCTTAAAATAACACTTGACAGGATTATTTTGTAAAAGGCTTTCAGGACTTAGCAATAAAAAAATATCCCAATTTTTATACATATATTCATAACATCACGCCGAGTCGTTCACGGGGTAAGCAGAGAGTGTAGCGTCAGTTTCCTCTTGACATTTTTTTTATATAGTAATATCAATGGTTTACTTATGAGTAGTTAAGTCGAGACGAAACTAAAAGTTGGTAACTTTTGCACATTGGCTGAGACTTATGGTACCGGAGAGGTTATTAGTTCGGGTGAGAGCCACTTGGTGAGGTCTGACCGCAGTCTGCATTACTGGCCGCTGCGGCGAACGTTACCCCCGGCTCCTGAGAGATGGATGAGTCCTAAGAGCTACGAAACTTACCCTGGATACACCAGTTGTAGATCTTTATTACGACACGTAGCCAATATTTGTATTATTTTCCTTTACAAAATCATTGAAGCTTATAAACTTTTTAAACTGTAGTATAATAAAATATAACTATTATAAAATGTAAGTGCCTTGGTGTTTGCATATTCCAACAGTTCTGCATAATTAGATATGTCTACGTAAGATTCTCATCTTAAAAAAAGTCGTTACATTTGTTATACTAAAAAAAATACCTATTTTAAATATACTTGTTGTTATATATCTAAATTCTTTTCTTGAATCTTGCATATTAAAATGTGACTTACCTTTACTTATCAATTTATGATCGCTATAAAAATCGTGATATTTCTAAATCCAAGCTATTCAAACTACCTTATTTCTAGACCAATTCGCTTTTATTTGCATTTAAATATTTATAGCAGCTCACAGCTCCTTATCCTTTGTTCATTCCTGTAGTTGTTTCACACCTAGTTAGAGCGCGCTCGTTACCTCAGATTGAAGGCTCGCGGTCGACGGCCCCGGGTATCCTTCGATCCTGTGTGAAAAAAAATCACATTGCATACTTTTCTGTACCTATATTTCCATAGGAGTGTGGTTGAGGTTTGATCTCGTTCTGGTGGGATAGTGATTTATGATTGGAAGAATTCCAAATTTACCTTCGGACTCACACGGACTGTGGTTTATTATAATTATTTGTAAATATGTAAGTATTCTATGTCTTTTTATTACACCTTTTCAGACTACGAAAGTGGCATACAGCTTACCTGATATTAGATAGATATCGCGGTTTATAGGCACATCCGATTTCAAGGTTTAATTTAAACGGTTTTATTGAAACGAAAGAGGTAAAGTTAGTAAGTAAGTATTCAAATGTAAGTAAGTAAGGCCAAATTAGGCTAAGCAAACCTGGTCCACTAATCTAGATCCAGAACTCTATTCTAGGACCTTTTTAAGGGTGTCTCGTATTTTTTACATGATGTACTATTAATTATGCAAGAAGAAGTAGAGGAAGACCACGTTCCAACTACTTGGATCGAATAGATCGGACGCTCAAAGACGGGAACGTCAAGTGTACTCGAAACCGATTAGCATGTATGAAGAGACTGATGAATGTGGACGAAGCGAAAGAGGTATGTAAGTGTAGAGAGAACTGGCGCTCTATACTCTCTGCCTACCCCGTTAGGGACTCGGCGTGATGATATGTATGTATATAATATTAATTGCATTAATGTTATAAGTCGAGATGGCATTCATCTTGTATCTATCTTATACAGATTGCAAGTAAATGGAGAAATTAATCTTTAAAAGTTGTTTGGAGTTTGGTGACCATACTGAATAAAATAAATGTATTATATTTTTCCCGCTTTGTGAAAGTGATTTGTAGAGCCATACCAATAATCGTAAATAAGTCACCAAGCATTTAATAACTTAATAACTACACTGATATTGTGAATCTTGGGTTGCTTGGCTAACATTCCATGTTGAATGAAAATAGTGATACTTGGATTTCGTCTCTAGTTATGCAAAAGTGCCAAGACATGACGACGTAGGTCATGTCATTAAAATGTCCGATGTAATATTAGTTCTTTCGTATCATATGGTCAAAGCGTGATAAACATTGCATAATAAAATACAATGGTACGTAACATACACTTTGTTAAGAAGAAGTATACGCTACGTATTCTATAGCGTATGCTACCCAGCCTATTAGGTTGTATATTGTTTGTATAAAATATATTTAAATGGTTTTAAACAATTTAGTAAAAATGGTACACGAGATACAAATCGATATCGGATTGAGTTTTTGTACAGCAAATCCAGTTTGAAAACAATTCTACTTATAAATGGAGCTTGCTCCAATGATTATAGGTGTGAACGCCACCTTGGCTGGAATGCGGTTCTTTGTATTATTTTTATCAAATATACTTACTACGTTAAGAGCAGGCACAACGAATATTTCCATAGAAAATTGGAGATGTCCGACTGGAGTAGTCCTCCACATTATAAAAGATCGCAGGCAGCCAAATGACAATAGATAGTATTGTTTTTCTATGCTCAAGGTTTCCTGTAGCAATAGCAGTCAGTAGCTTCTAATTATAATGGTTGTGATGTAGTAGAAGGGCTTATTCATTAATTGTCAGATTCATTGACAGAAAATCCCACCTACTATAAAATCGGCAACTTGGCAATATCACTTCTGATAAGTATTGTTAGTGCCTATAGGCTATTACTTTACGCTTACTGCGCTGCTACTACTTCATTACCACCTTATTCTCCTACTGTATGTGATTGAATAATAATAAAATTTCACACGAATTCACGTAGCGTCCAAGTGAGCAGACGTGTGCTATGGACATATATATAGATAAACGAGTACTTACATACCTAGGATAGTCAAGTCTGGCACTGCAGCTGGACTAGCACCCGCGACTTCAAGCTGCTGCCAAAAAACTGACTACTGGACTGGTCTATAAATTATTTTATCAATTTTCATATATTATTATATAGGTATCAAAACGTGTATTTATCTGTAGACGTGATTACCGTAAATATATGCGACACTGGAATGAATACTTAATGAATGATCAATTAAAATAATCCTGTGTATGCCCTCTGGGATGGGTCTCGTTTTATCACCATTGCAGGGCGAGTGATAACGTAATGTCTCGTAACGTAACGTTTGAGGTGGAGATACCGCATTCCCCTTTTTTAGACATCACAAAGTGAATAATGATTTATTAGTACTACTCGGAATTATTCCAAAAAGTATCTTAAAACCAGTCGAGTCGGCGGTTTTCCCTACGTTAAATTTTTATTATATATATGATAAAATATAGCTCACGCTACAAACAATTTTCAAAACTGTACATAAGTTCGACAACAAATTTTCAAAACTGTATCGAATTTTTCCTTGATAAAACAAGTGTAGATTAAAAGTGGTTACAGGTAACCAGAGTAATTTAAATGTAATTTGGTTAGGAACTTTTGGGTACATTAACAATCTTTATATATATAATTCTTCTGTGAGTGTGTATGTCACTGAACTCCTCTCAAACGACTGGACCGATTTTGATGAAATTTTTTGTGTGTGTTCAAGGGGATCTGGGAATGGTTTAGATTCACAATTGGACCCGATGGGTGGCGCCACCATCTTTTTTTTTTCCACCCGAGCGAAGCTGGGCGGGACAACTAGTTATCTATAAGATTTGACGATAGCTATTTCGATATTTATTGTTAATGTAGCATACCTATTTGTAAAGAACATATTTATATAAATAATATATAAATATAGGTTTTGTGTGAGTCTTAATAAGTGTATCCCTTGGAGATCGTTGCAAACAAGTAAAGGCCAGTCTAGTGACAATTGTTCTGGATCTTCTCACAGTTATTTTTATTATAACTATATAGGCTTTTATAGATCTCACGCCCATAATTGGAGCTGCGACTGGGGTAATGTGCACCCAAAGGAAAATCTTGTTTTCTTCATTCCTCAGCCAAATTCTCTTGCAGTCAGATACTCTTCGGCAGTGATATGTTCTCGAGGTGAATGTGGTTTTAAGAACTCTATGGGAAATGGCAGGGTTGGTGGTATCATTCGGTTATACTGCTATATGTTATAGCTTCTCTCAATATCGGTAACCCCCAAGCGATATATCCCTTAGTGCAGGCGGCTATAGGTATTAGTCAGACTTGGTGGTTTGCCACCTTGATTGGATGAAAAAATTACCCTATCTCAGAAACTTATTATATATAGGCTACTTGACTGTGATCTTTGTCTACCATTATAATGGAGTACATGCATGAGAATTATATGTGTATAGCATGTACTACATTGAATACCATCATATATCATCTATAAACATTACCTTGGTTTAATGTTTTGTCACCATGCCGTCATAAGCGTAGTTAGAATTTCAATTAGTCAATATTTCTTATTATTAATTTCTTATTGGTATTGTGTAATAATGTATTGAGTGCAAGTAATAGGAAATACAAAACAAACTTGATTTTCATATGAATCGATATTTAATTTTTTATTTATCACTTTTTGACACAGTCGATTTCGAATTATATATTTTACAATAAATATTTTTCTAAACGTGACTAAGATATAAAATGTACAAAGATGGGACATTAAGAAAACGCTAACTACATCTAATTTTATCACAGATAGTGGCAACTATGCCATGTTAAGTAACAATAATAGTAGTTGGCAAATCATGCCGAACAAACACAGCCTAAACAGGCCTAGCATAAGAGTCGCGCATCTCCAATAATGCGGTGATAATGAACTACACATCTAATTATAGTACAGTCTACACAGCTTGTAACAGCAATACTTGTCAAATGGCATTTTGTATGGTAATTAATACCTATGTACTAAAGAAATGCAAATATATATTGTGTAAGTTAATTTCGAGTAATGAGTCAATACAACTAGACATATTTACAAAGCTATTATTACTATAATACAAATATATATGTACAATGAAATACATACATACACTTCATCAGACTAGTGATCACAATTTATACACATACACTTGGTTGGTGCTTCTGTTTTTAATCACATCACTAAGCGTCATTTACACTTCACTGATTGACTTTAACACTTAGACACGAACTGACATGGTACGGGGAGAAGCTCGCGGTGGCATTTGGTGCGGAACGTGCGAGGGGTGTGAGGGGTGCGAGGGGTGCGGAGGCAGCACAGGGTGCGCACCGTGCATCGGTGGCGGCGGCAGCATACCTAGATGGTTCCTAGGGTGATGGTGCCGGTGTATTGCTGCACCACCGCCCGCCCCCGGACTCGGCACTCCACGACACCGTTGGTTACCGCGCACATCAGGCAGAGCGAACTTTAACTTATCCCAAAATAAACTGTCATCCGCACGTATATACTTATTTGTCTTCAAATACAGTCTTATATCAGGATCGAGATCTTTTTGGGGCTCTTGACCAAGGAGAACAACAATCAGTCTTTTCCGCCGGTCTCTCAAAATTGGATGGAAGGCAGATTTGAACTCAAATCTGGTCCACTCGGTTCTTATAAAGTTTTCACTAAGGACCATAATTGTTCGGCGCGATGATTCTACGGCTTGTCTTATATTATCACCCATTTCGTGGTGATGTAAGTAAATTTTATATGCAGGGTCACCGCGTTCCAGCACTGGAACGAAATTCTCTGTAACCCAGGCTTCATCTTTCGAACTGTAGCACACGAAAGCATCATATCTTTTTTCAGAATCATCCCGATCCATATCATTAGCTTTATAAAATATTCTGACTCCGAATTTTGAATAGCACCACACTCGTATTTCTTGTCGATAAATGAATACGAACATGCTCACTAATGACACTAATAAGAAAGCCCCGAGCGTGGCCACAAGTAGCGGTATGTAATCCTGGACTTCAGCGTTCGTTAGTATTGTTCTGGTTGCAGTTAAATTTCCATTGATACTGTTGTTGATACTTGGTAATCCCGTACATACGGTTCCATTTTCATACGCTATTTTAAATCCTGACTCTGGTTCATTAAATATATTTTCATTATATTCAGTCCCTTCGCTGGTATTTCCTATGGAGTAAATACATTGGATATTCAATAAGTCTGTGATTGAGTTTACTCTCTTAGTCCATTCGCGAAACAATTCCGTGTATTCACACTCACAAGACCATGGATTAAATGACAATGTTATTTCTGTAATAGCAGGATTGATTTGCCACACTGATAGGGTGATTAATCGATTACTATGCAGGTGTAATATTTTCAAACGTGACATTTGGTTGAACATATCTTTTCCTATTTGCTTTATGTAATTATTGTTTATGTACAATTCCATTAAATTTTCTAATCCGTCAAACTCCTGACCTTCCAATTTTGTAAGACTATTATAGTCTAGCCGAAGTACTTCCAGCTCCTTCAATCCATTAAAAGTTCTATTCTGAATAGTCACAATATTAGACGAATTCAAAAAAAGTATTTTTAATTTCTTTCTTCCTATAAACGCGTGACTAGGAAGCATTTTGAGGTCATTACCGTCGAGGTACAGTTGCGTTGCCTCCATCGGTATTTTCTCTGGTAATGTGTTAGAGTAGCCAGCGTTAGAACACTCCACTACATTAGCTGCCCAAGATGGATCGTGATAACAAGTACAGTTGTTCGGGCAAGTCATTTCACAATCACATGCGTCAAAATCACAGCAGTGGCATAATGCGTGACAGTGGGATTCATATTTGCACAAAAACTGTTGTGGTGCTGCTTCTATTAATGGAACTTCAGCATTTCCACGGCTGTAAAGTAATTTGCAGTGAATACTGTCCAAATCCATCAACTTGGGCTGAGTCCTAGCTCTGTTTCCGGTATTTATTTTTTGTAGCCAATCCATTGTGCAATCACATTCCAACGGGTTTCCGCCTATGAAGAACTCTGGCACTGATTTGTCTTGGGGAACGGCAGATATTCTTAAAGAATTTGGATCCAAGCTTGTGATTTTGTTTCCAAATAAGTCAACACGTGTTAAATTTGGTTTCTTGAAGAATGTGTAAGATTGCACCTTAGAAATTAAATTATCGTTTAAATACAACATTTCTACTGAGTTTGGTATTGCACTGCCAGTAATCTCCGTTAACATGTTAGAGCTCGCATCGAAAGTACTGAGTGATAGTTGTGATTCAATTTCAAAGTAATTTCCAAGTTCAGCGATTCTGTTAGCATGTATATCTAACCACTGCAATCCAGTTGGAATCATAGCGTAGTCGAATAAGCCCAGCCGGTTATCTGAAATGTTCAGCCATACCAAACTAGGTAATTTGGTAAAGAGACCCACAATATCTGTCAAGTAATTTCCATCCAATCTTATTGCTTGTAAGTTGATGTTAGCGTCAAATACTCCGGGCTCAATTTTGTGAATCTTATTACGTGATAAATTTAGAATTTTTAATGAAGTCATCTTGTCGAACACTCCTTTGCTGATATTTCCAATGTTATTTTCTGTCAATCTTAATCCATACATCTGTTCCATGGTCATAAACGAAGCATTTTCTATACTTACTATTAGATTTTCACCGAGGTCAAGGGTTTTTAACTGTGGGATTTCCTTCAACGCAACGGGAACCTCGTCCAGTCTATTCCCATTAAGATGCAAGTCTTGCAGCGACGTACAGTTGCGGAGAGCATGTGGGTGTATTTTAGAAATGCGGTTGCTGTCTATTGAGAGGACTGACAACACTTGCAACCCAGTGAAGGCATGGCTTTCTATATTTGTCAGCCTATTGTTTGATAAAGTTAATGTGTGTAAATTGCTGAGTGAGCTGAATACATTTTCAGAAATGTGCTCGATAAAATTGTCCTGCATTTTAAGAATTTGCAAGTTATGCAAATCTCGAAACAGAGCTATTTCTAGTTTTGATACTCTGTTATGAGAAAAGTCCAACAATACAAGCCTTTTTAGTCCGGAAAATGTTGAAGTGTTAATCCAATCCGATGTTAGTTCATTGTATGACATGTCCAAAACCAGCAGTTGCACTAGATCACTAAATAAACCAGGCGCCAGTACTGTGATTGTGTTGTTATTTAAATATATTTCTTTTAATTCTTTAGTGTCACTAAAAAGTTCCGGTGGCAAACTGGTGAGTTGATTGTCAGAAAATCGGATTGTGGTTAGAGATATGAGGCCTTCTAACGCTCTGTCTGCGATTGAATTCAATCCATTTCCTTGAAGATACAACTTTTGTACTCGTCTTAAGCCAGAGAGGAGATTTGGCGGTAAGGTATCAATAACATTTCTTGAGAGATCTAATACGATAAGGTTATCTCCACATTTTTCTGTAGGGTGTCGGTGAGCCGTAGAAAATTGAAAGTGACTGATATCTCGCATCCTATTTCCAGTCATATTTAAATATTCCAAGTTCCTTAGAGAACAGAGAGCTCCGTCAGGAAAAACAAGCATGTTGTTCTCGCTGAGGTCCAGCCTTTCTAGATTTTGAACATCCCTTGAAAAAGCACTATGAGTTATCTCGAGTGACATGGTTGACCAGTCCGTATTATGTGTCCTTATAGTTAAGTTTCTTAGTTCCCGTAAGCCGGTAAATGCGCTATCCGAGAGATTTCCGATCTTACAGTACTCTATAGTGAGCTCACGGAGTTCAACTAGCTGTCTAAAGCTCCCTGGAGCAAGAGAACTTTGAAAAAACAGCGCATCACTACACTCAAGTCGCAGTTTGACCGTAGGATGTGGTTGTATTGCACTGAAGTTGGTGTTTTCCAATTCGCTATTTATAGTTCGTAATCGGCATTGTAGAGCGATACCCGAACCATCGTAGTCCGTCATCCAGCTACACTCGTCTGGAGCTTGATAACGGGTACCGGTTGTTGCTGATAGTGATGCACTCCAAGCCATTAAAGCGGTGTTCAGCACCACCAGGGCGCTCTTACACCACGAAGGATACATTGTTTTAAATTCACTACCTTCACTTGAATTTATTACATAGTTTTATAACTATCCTTTAACACGGCAATTCCACACTAACATCGTGATTTTAGCGCACTAGTTCATTTCTTCACACGGCCGAGTACTTCACTGGCCGAACCGGCCACTTAACTCGTTTCTCGCGAGAACATTAATTGGACAGGATCGTGCGTCCGCAACTGGCTAGCCGTGGAACACACGACACGGGCGACCACGCAGAGGTCTGGGGTGGAACTAACTTCGAGCCAAACCTGTGGTGCGCTCGCGCACAAGGCCGCGCTGGTTCACGCGTTCCAACAGGTAAATTTGCCTCAGGAGGTGAAATGCAGTAAGCGCCTCGAAATCGACTCTTAGTTCCGCCCTATCTGTCTTCAGCTATACAAAGTTTAACAAACACATGCGCAGCTTTTACACAACACTACTGAGTGAAACCGCTTTTTGTAACGCTCTAAAGTAAGCTTTGGGCCGGTATGTGAGAGCGAGACAGCGGTATAGGCTCGGGGTAAGGCGAAACTAGGTGGGGACTTGAGGCAGCTGGCCAGGTAGTGCGCGGGCGCATAGCTGCAGTCACAGCTTGTTAACACTCCCGCTGATAGAATTGTACTGCGAATATTTGATTATTGTTGAAACTTTCCTTAGGTACATGCCATATCTAATGTTACATATTACGATTCCTTCTAGTTATAAAGGTATTACACAGGTAGGTTACTTACTACCTACCTCAATCTATAGGTGCTCTGACCGTTTCTTTGAATGACAATCGCAATACATCCGAAAGAAAATTGTTGCTGCTTACGCTTTAAACTATTATGGTGACGTAAGCCCTGAAAATATTAAATTATTATATAAATTGACATTGTAATATTAGGATACCACTCCTATAGTGTATTCTGTTTTAAAGCATAATATCTTTAAGATACGGTACATGTAGTTTTTTTTGTTGAAACCAATATGCGGAAATTTTGTGGTATTCTGATTAATTAAAAACGTGTTAAAATTATTTATAATAACTATTATAGCAATATTTTTTCAGTTATACTCAATTTCTCCTATATCACGTGAGACAAACTAAGTTTTATATTTTTTTATTAGTAAATAAATATTTGTGTTTCTTTGATCATACCACGCGACTGCTACCTTTGCAATAATTACTTTGATCAAAGAAATTAATTGGAGTTTCCAGAAATCCAAAGGCTAATCGCCCGTTATTTTCGTTAGGGATTTTGATATAATAACCAATCGTTCAGCACGAACCTCTCATCAAATTAAACATCTGCGTATTATGCACTTTCCGCACCCAGCAATTTTGTTCGACGCCATTTGATTTAACCAATTGTAGCCAAGTTTAATAATAGATTTCATTTTCAAGATTAATACCAACAGCCTTAACGTTCTTTAAATGTACGGTGGAATTAATGTTCTTTTTCATTCCTGGGTTAGGTACTAAGTAAGCTATTTTGTACCTCGTACCTTACTCATATTCATTTAACTATGTTGTCATGTCTTTTAACGGTAATAGTTAGATCGTACGATTATATTTTTTTAATAATTTAATCTTACAATCGACAAGACCTACTGACTAAAAAAGTTTAGTTGATTAACAAAGATTCTCAGATTCAGAATATTTAGTATTTGAGAATGGCGTGCGAGAATGGTTGCACGAATAGTCCCCTGGTTAATCATAACTCAATGCGTGTCGAGATGGCAGGAGAACTTACACCACGTTGCAGGCGCTATTCATGTCAAAAGTTGCGGGGCTCAATTCCAGGGCGCCCGCTACATCTCAATTGTAATAAATTAAATCCATTGACACGCGTAAAGCGGAAAATTTGCATCGTACCACTCCAGTCTACTGGTCCCTCCTCCTTTTATGTAAACAGTGCAAATGGCTTTGTAATGGCAACCGCGGCCGTCCCACTATGACACCAGCACAATATTTCACGCCGGGTCCCACGAGTCGTTTGTCCAGATCGCGCCTAGAAGCGCCCCATACAATAGACCAGCGGGAGATCACTCCTTCGACTTTTTGTCGTAAGTGCCAAGCTATTTCTTACTTTGCCGTCAAAAAGAATAGATTGCCGGTAAATTGTAACGTATTGTGGAACTATTTAATGTGCATTTGGAGGGTTGCCATCAATTTCCTCGTAACAAATGTCCGAATTCAATTTAACACGCTTCATGTCCACATGCAACTGTCTGGGGGCTGGACTGTTGTCCGAACGCAATATGGTCCACTTGGTTTTATAAAAGGAATTCGTGTCAATAATACATCACGGTGAAATGTGGATATTTGTGATAGCAACTAAAATTAAAAAAAAATAAGCACTATGTACATAGTAAATTGGTAATCTTCATATGGTATAAATTATCTTTTATTCATTTTCTTAATACAATATTATGTTTAGTTTAGGCATATAGGCTTTAGGGTTTATCGCTGACGACGTTGAAATTTACAAGTCTTGTCAAAATTACACTGACTGTTTTCTTCTCCAAGAAGATCTTAATAGACTTTCTCAATATTGTAATCAAAATAAACTCTACTTAAGTCATCCAAAGTGTAATTCGATTAGTTTCACTAAAAACATAAATATACACTACTTCTCCTATTCAATTAACAATATTCCTCTTGATAAAGTGAACTTCATCAGAGACCTCGGAATTATACTCGATTCCAAACTTCATTTGGACCAACATATAAATAATATAGTAAACAAGGCTTTCAGGATGTATGGCTTTGTTGTTAGATCATCTGCAGATTTTAAGCGCCCGACTACCCACTTACTCTATACAAAACCTTGGTCCGCTCCCAATTGGAATATGCTGTTGCTATATGGAACCCGATATATAACAAGTACATTGATAGATTAGAATTAGTCCAAAAAAAATTTACGCAAAGTACATTACAAATACTCTCACACCACTATTCCGTATAGTTAATTACTACAAAAATATAACATTTTAAGCTTGGAATCTAGACGCCCCTTACTAATGGTAATGACATTATACAGCTTATGCAATCATACACTTAACTGTACCGAACTACTGAATAATTTGTGTTATTCTGTACCTAGAACCGTATTAAGACGGGAGTTGCGCGCTCCTCGACTATTCTACACTGCGAGGTGTAAAACTAACGCTGGGTTGCGTGCACCACTCCGTATAATGTTAGATATCTACAATGATATTTTCATGGATTTGGATATTTTCAACCAATCACAGACAAAATTCAGGAGAATGGCAGTAGACTTACTTAAGCCTTCATAGTTTATAACATTGTTATTTAAATTCCTTCTTTTTGTTTTTGAATCTGGTCAAATGTTCATAATTCAAAATTCTTTCAATTAGCGCACTTTTCTTATGTTTTTTCCTTCTATGCATTATTTCGAGGACAATGGTGTGGGTTTTACATTTACCATTATTTTATTTATAATTTCTTACTTGTAAACCTTAATGTAAAACAGTTTTTTGACCCAATAAAATAAAATAAAATAAAATAAAAATAAAATATGTTATCGCCAGTGTTGAATGGAAATAATTGAAGCACATCGGAAGGAAATACATATGTAAAGGACATTCTAAAGAATATTTTTTTTATATATCACAAGAGTGGCAAACAAGCATATGGCCCACCTGATTGGTAGCAGTTACCGTAGCCTATTTACGCTCACGTTACTGAAGCATCACTTGCGCAATGCCACACATATAACGAAAAGTAATGCTTAATAAATTCTCCGTATAAAATTATTTCGGTTGGATCAAATAAGTCAGTTGGTAATTTCCATTTGTCAAGGGACGTCATTGATGCACAAAATTACTCTTTAGTTGATTCCCATTATGTTATTCTTTTAAAAAATTTGGTCCCTAATCTCTGGCGACAGGGCCGATATCGGCGCGACACTTATCTCAGCGTCGGCGGACACACATAATCCATTAAGTCGTCATTTCCACGCGGTTGATCATTCTTCAACCACGCGTCAACCCGCCCCCGGACGGACACACACTGTATTGTTTGCTACTGCTTTATCTCGCCTCCACTGTGGCAAGGTCCTTTACAATTAGACACATGTACTCCAATTTCAACCTTCATACAATAGCCACAACGGTTAGAACACCCTGCAACCAACCTCGTCGAAGCCTGTGCCCTTGTAGACTAATGGACTAGTTTGTTATCTAATCGGATACACGGCGGACCTATTAATAATTTCCCACATAATTTTCTAATTAACGTCCTGTCCGGCGAATATAGGGACAAAACGGAAATGACGTGGGATTGGGGTACACTTCACATACGTTATTGGTCATTTAATACATTAACATTTCACGCATGTACTAGAAACCACTATTTACGAAGCGCGTATCCCTACCTCTTTTGACATTAATGATGTATTTTTTGTTCTAGGTAATCAGCATTATCATTTTATATTTCGCAGTATTCAACGGTATGTAAATCACAATTTGTTCATACAACAATAATTCAACATTGGATTGTCTTGATCGCACCAGTATTTTAGAAGAGGATTTGTGTAATGACTCGCGGAATAATAATAATAATAAATACCTTGGGACAATTCCACACAAATTGAGCTTGTGTTGTCGTAACTAGACAACGATATATTTACCTATATACCTAGATAGGACTTCCAAGACTAAGGTACAAATATCGTGTTCATCACACAAATAGCCTCAGCGGTAATCAACCCGCTACTAGCTCAAGTTTCGTAGTCAGAAGCTCCAACCACAAGACCAGACGACCGTCTATCCTATTTTACCAATGAGGTATGCAGATGAAAGGGCACTTTAAACATTAAAAGTTTAGTTTTATTAGTGGCGTGATAAGCTTCGACGGGTTAAACTGTAGTGTGTAAATTGACGAGATTTTACACGTGAACGGCACCCTTAGTAGTGCGTTAGATCATGACACGGGTAATTTGGCGCGCGAGAAGCGACAGAGGTTTATTTGTTCAAAGCGGCACCTGGCGATCAGACCTATGCGGCTATGGGGTGCAGGCTATAGAAGATATAGAGACGACTATATATTTTATTACAATCATGGAAAAATAAATTATATTATCTTACCAGATTCTTATAACCCGCTACTGGGTATAAGCTTAAGCTCTTTTGCGTACCTGATCCTGCCACAGAATCTACTTGTGCATCATCAGTCTCATGCAGGTCTTCTAATCCAGTCTAAAAATAGCCTCTTATGAGAGATTTGATTACAGAATATTTAAATATTCATCTTTATTAAATATCGGGCTTATTATATAGTCGTACGTTTGTATGTTGTAATCCTCAAACAATATTCATATGTATTTTATTGAATGTTATAAAATGTTACGGTTAGGAATATATTAATGCTTTATATGATATAAAAAGTAAAATTTATTTGCAAAGATTTCGACGAATTACAAAATATAATTTTTTAAATGCCGCTCAACGGTTTTCTATTCAAGGACAGGGACGCGCGACGTGACGCCGAATAGGACCGGTTAGATTACGTATTGTCGTGGTACAATTAGAAAATGTTGCAGACCCCAGCTCACTTTGTTATTTGCAAACAAACGCTGTTGACATCTGTGCCTCTTTTGGGTCATCTCTTCACTCTGACGTGCCGCGGCTATAATAAATACTCGAACATCTCGCATCTGCTAATTGCATTATCCTCTCATTCTTGTATCTTGCGCCAGTTGACTACAGAAATATTTATTTGTTATGTACGCATAAACATGTGTGCATAATATATATGCACCAATGTTTAATGATGAAGGGAATTACATTATTAGTGATTTAATATCGCGTACCCTATAATAGGATACGTATACTATACTAATAACAGTCCTAGCCACAAGATAAACACTTACTGATCTAAATACATTCACTGGAAGCAATGCTATAAGTATGCAGGTTTTAATATTTAATGCTACAGTAGTATTAAATTTAGGTAACCTAGTGTCGCATAGTAGATACGCCGTCAATAACTAGTATGAATAGTTAATTGATACGGATGTTCCAAGTACATTTTGTAATAAATCAGTACGCCTTTTTTCGTTAACCAGCTATCGATATATTCGCCATTGTCTTTGCTGAATGGTTCAGCCATAGACGCTGACTAATGATTGATGACTGATTGAATGACTCATTGATAAGGTGTCGCTCAAAAGTTATCGGAAGGTTATATGGATTTGGTTTTCTATTGTCTAAGAAGAAAGCTTAAACAAAAAGTTACAATGCGTACATAGCATGTGTTGATATTGTTCACACAGGCATTCTTGGGATGTCTTTCTAGCGATGAAATATTTTGTTAGGTATATCAACGGTCTTGCTTATGCTATTTAGAACACTGAGTCACGTACGCCGTTCCATTGCGCCAATTGCGGTACAATTAAATAACGAAAAAGGTTTTTGTGTTGCATTCATGTAAAGATCGAACCTGCGTGGCATCCCCGCAGAGAAATACGTGCTCCTACTAAGAAAAATGTTAGTTGGTATCTTGGAAATTTCAATTGTAACCTTTGTTGTTTTCGCGCACACTACCTTTCCAATTTGTTCGGCTCGTGTGCCGCCAATGAGCAACTCTAGATATCATCGGCATACCAGCCACTATGTTGTCTTGCGTGATTAAATTCTTTGCAGTGATGTACGACGAGCTCGCGGCCGAGTTATTTTTCTCTGACTCATTTGTAACTTGTACACTTTTTTTATTGCTGCCTTTTTTCTGTAAGTGTTAAATCCGGCCATAACGAGATATTTTGGAAATATTGGGCTAGGCTGACTTAAACAGTGCCTACAGAAGATCGCAGCCAAATAGTACTGTTTCCAGGTAGTGTTATGATGAGTAAGTTTTTTCAGAAGGAATGGCTGAGCTAGCCGAAATAGAGTTCAATTTCTTTCATAAACTACTAGCATAGCAACATATAACTATTTGTTACATACTTACAGACTAGGCAAACAAATAAAGGAAAATTTATATCGCATTGTAGTTCATGAGCTTTTGGGTCTTCAATGGCAAAAGTGAAAAAATTCGCAAAGGCATGACTAAGGAAGGACCCTTCGCGTCTAATCATTCCACAAACAACATAAATATTAAGTGAACAAGGAACACAATGACGTGGGCCTGCAACATCAGAGATTAATATAATATTTTTACGCCTGTACACGAGCGGACTGGTTGGCCTAATGATATATGGCAACATGTTCCTTCATTCCTGATAAAACTGAAGTCGGAGTTTTATTGGACTTCGAGTACGATTATTCAAGCAGGCAGTGAAATAATTCGCATTTGGTGGTCCCTTTAGGCTTTTTGGGCACAGCTACCGCATATTTTCCATATGACTGCAAATTCGTTTGGATTTACCGGTGCGTCTCAAAACAACTTAACTGAACGCATCTTTTCGTCGCATAAGAAGACACGAAGAAGTTTGAGATTTGGCATACTTGATATGTTTGCAGAGAAAGCTAAAATTTATTAATTTATAGTAGTATAAATATATCCTCACGCCTTCCCATAAGGGTCCCCGAAGGCGTAGGCAGATTCGTTTATAGTAGGTACATTTCATAAATAAATTGTTAACATCCACAATGCCAATGTCAAATACACAATGGTCTAATGAGCTTATTTATATGTGATGTGATGTCTCGTGAGGTAGTCAGAGGATTATTCGCAAGTTCACTCTAGACTTAAAGGCTTCTTTCCCTTCATCTCTGCACATATGAAAAGTTTATTCTACATTATTGTCACACATTGTTCAATAAATATAAGGCAAATAAAAATCCAGTAATATCTTATGAATTCGTCCAAACTTTGAACCGAGAGAGTATTGTAATATAAACTCTCTATTAAATATTTTCCGCATTGCTGCGGGCTAATCTCCCCACAAAAGGGTAATAAAAATGCGTATATAAAAAATATTGAAATGAAAGAGCTATTCAAGGCGCGGGATCACGTGTCAATCATACCTTATTTTTGCCGCAATGGGTCGTGTTATTCCACTTTTAAAGCTGTGTTATTCATTGGCTGTATCGTTGCTCCCACTTTTGGGGTGATCCACACACACAATAGCCGCTAATTTATTGTGCTCGTACCCCAATAATAATAAATGCATGTGATTGTATTTCATATTCTTTAAAGTGATAAAAAATAGCCAAGTACGCGTAGCACTCTCGTCAGGACAGGATTCCTGATGAAGTTCGATTCTATACATTTTATTGCTTTAAGTCTCAAGGTGTATTATCAACATTATAGTTACCTTATTCTGATTAATAATACTTAGATATAATACTAATAAACATAAAGTGAATTTGAGTTTAATTATATTTTTTATGTCATTGTTGTTACAGTAACTTATCTCGCGAAATATTAATTTATGGACTATCTACTCCAATGGTATGTACGGATATAACGAGACTTTAGCCCTTTCCTTTGGCACTTGGTTTACGGAATCAAACACTATGTACAGTCGGAACGCATTTAATTGAAAAGGACTGTTCGGGTCGCCTTTAGTCCCGAAAGTCAAATTATTAATATTTCATACTAACTGATCGTTCATTTCAAAAGACATGTATGAAACGAGTTACCATTTAGCAACATATAGCTGACAGATGTCGTTTTAACATTGGTCTACAGGTAAATGAGATGATCGAAGGGCCAATGGGCTATTTATAGATAAGCTTTTAGTTTAAGTCGAGGTGTTTTAGCTCACAGCTTGATCTCTATGGGTGCACGTATTTTGTTACCTATAGGTCATGTATTCCCTGAAACACGAGCTCTGAGGTGGAATCTTTTGTTGGCTTTGATTTGAATACTACATTCGCTGTTAATAATAGTAGTGGGTTTTGTGCACATTTTGTTGTATAATCCTTTTTATTTACCTGCCGGCTACCGGCCTGGTTGGCAGTTATAGGATGGAATGGTTTGTTAGTGTATCCTACTATTGTCGTCCAACTTCACGAAGTCGAAGTAGTAGGTAGCTCACTCAATTTGTACCAGATATTAGCCCAAGCGGATTAGTAGTTCGCCTCAGAAGTTCCAAGGTCACTGAAACAGCTGTCAGTAGTCAAAGTCATGGCACCTACGTGTTTTAAGATTCAACCAACTGCTGTGTAATGTGGGCTGCTAATCTATGTGGCTTAAGTAATATTCTTCGACTTGTGAACAATGTTAAACATGAGCGCGGAAGAAGCCCATGCGCCAATATATCACTTTATTGTCTCTCCCCATTGAATGCGTTGTAAGACAATTGTAAAACAATGTTTACATAAGCGCAGTCCGAGACTGCGGGCGTGATACGGAGCGTTTACAGAATTCATAAATTTTCGACTACAAAGGAATTGAAAAACCGTTTAAGGCACATACGCGGCTCCGGCTGCATTACGTTAGTGATATGGTAATGTGATTGTTCGCGATAAATTAAGCTACGGATCCTGAACAGCGCAGCGGGACCCCGCGACGCCCGCGCATCGTAAATTCAACACTTTTTGAGGTGAAACACCTCACATTTTCGGGCAGTAATACTTATATTTTTTTAACAAGGGACAATGGTTATTCCTTTTTAAATCGTCTTATTTTCCGTTTCATAATTTAGGGTCACATTTTATTTTGCTTGCCGTTTGATTCAGTTGCGATTTCGATCAATATGCATACACTTTTCGAGACACCCACGTCGTTTCTTTTATTATTGTATTCAAATTTTTCAATTACATACACTGAATGTATTATTTATTAGGGTAAATAAAAAACAAATTACGCATCCGTGTAACTAACGATCGATATACATTTTAATATAAATACCTACCTGTGTTCATGTCCTACATTGAGCGTATACAATTGTTGTTTATACATATATCCTCACGCCTTCCCACAAGGGCCCCGAAGGGGTAGGCAGAGGTGTATAAGCAGTACCCACAGAACCACTTTCCGCCAGAGATATATTTTAGGTGACAGGAGATGGCGAGTCTATCGCCGTTTCTCAAGCACGACTACTTACGCCTGTTGTTAACATTTCAGAAAAAAATATTATATGCTTACAAAAACGTAGTTACAATCGACCACACACATTATTTATACGTGGGATGGTGACATTTTCTGGCAACAATTGAATTTACCGGAACCCTCCGTTTATTTTGAAATATAATTGAAAATTATAGCGTTCATGAAATAAACTGTCAACCTCAGTGAGAGGTAGACACGGAGTTCGTGCCCTGTCGACTCCCTTAATTGGCCCCGTGTGTTGTTCTGATGTCGCCTTTTATGAGAAGTAGCGTTTGTCGCCTCGGTCTTCAATCCGACTGCTTGAATATTTAATATAATAAATAATAATTAATTATGTATATGTAAATATTGTATTAAACAGTCTAGAGAGAACTTGCGTTTTACTTTCCCTGCGGCTGCTATGTACCTATAGCTATTCGTGGCCATATACCTATAGCTAAGTAAACATAAAACACAAAAACTACATACTGATTACGTTACATTATATATTTGTGGAATCGAAAGAAAGATATTTGTTTAATTTAATGGTGATCTCGAAGAAGTATATTTTTGTTTTATCTTATGTTTTGCATGAATCTTATGATTTAAATGTAAATGTGTAATTCTGATTTCTTATTTTATTATTATTTAAAAAACTATATAAACAATAATAGGAACGTTATATTTCTTTCGTCGCTTTGGCACATGGGGTAACAAGACTGTTTCTACGACATTTAGCCGGAGAAATGTGCAGTGTTTAAGCAGCAACGTGGCTAAGTCGAGTCTGTCGCCATCTCTCAATCTCTTCACAAACGTCTTTATAATCGTATTAGGGGTTTCCTTCACCATAAAACTAAAGCGCTTTATGACATGATATTGTACTTAATCTTAATATTTAGTCATTGGTACAGACCGCCGGTCTTGAACCTGTAATCTTAACGATACTTGAAATAACGGTATTGAACCACATGAAACTACGGGTTTTTTTTGGTGCATTGCGGACGCTTTGGTATCACAGCATGCTAATGTTTAAGTAGCAGATTTTATGTGTCACCCATTTTATGAATAGCGAACCTAACGAGTACACGGCTTAACCTCATTAAGAGCTCCTTCGTGCCGGGCTGTCGAACGAGGGCTGTTAACTTTATTATTTTATGGCTCGATGTTATTGGCATAGCAAAGCCCTAGATCCAACCGCACCCGTCCGATTGTTTTCTCACACAGATCGATTTACAGTTACCCATCGATTGTTAAGCTAGCTGGACGCTTCAAACGTGCTCGAATCTTCTCTTTTCACTATTATCGCGTTGGTTTCTATAGAACCGTCTCACCTCCAGTGCCCAATTCCCAATTTCCCTTCAGGGTTTCAATCTTATTTTTGTAGGTTCAAATAATAAACATAAACGTAAACATAAGATTTATGACCTACTTTCTTTGGTTATCGCCAATTTGTGTCAACTGAAGCGTTCGTTTCATAATAATAAAACTGCTATCCTCTCAACCCTCCGCATGCTTTTACGGTTGGGTTGATGGCAAGATATTTGAATAAACATTTCCAAGCGTGGCCGAGTCAGGGTCTCCTTTAAATTTATTAATATAGTATATTTATTTGTGGACGATATTAGTGGTTCTGAAGTAAATGGATTCTATGCATCTGACTGTGACGCCCCACCAGGAGGTGCATCACTAATCTGAATGACGCGACACTATAACCATCTACCCATCCTTTATCTAACACAATAGGTATGTCCTTTATTATAAAACTGAAATTAAATGTCCGACCTCTTTCGAAGTTATTCGATCGCTGCGGGAGCCCATCACATTTGTTGTATGCCATTGCAAGTGTTTATTGGTTTAAACGTTCTTTTTGTTCCCTTGTACGGTCTTGAAAAGGATTGACAAGTTATTAATGGTCAAGAATGATTAAATATTGAAGGGAGCTAAGACACTGGAATGTCCCGTTCTAAATTGGAACTGCCTGGGGCAATCAATACCATTGCCTTTCAGAAGATCATCAACATTGGCTTCCCCCCTGGTCTTCTCCGCCTTCTAGCTGACTACCTTCGCGATCGTCAGCAGTTTGTCAGACTGGGTATATATCAGTCTGAGCCGTATCAAACGCGTTCTGGTGTCAGCCAAGGCTCTATCTTAGGACCATTGTTATTCCTCATAATGGTTAACGATCTCCCCGGTGTTCTCTTGCATGCTGACTGCCTTTTGTATGCTGACGACCTCAAACTTTTTACCGAGATTAAATCTGTAACCGACTGCCTGGCTTTACAGGTTGATATTGATGCAGTTTTAGATTGGAGTGTTGAGAACAAAATGGAGTTAAACCATACAAAATGCTATGTAATGAGTTTTGGCCGATCTAGACAACGAATTGATTTTAGCTACAAAGTAGGTGACATTAATATTGCTTCCACGGATACTATGAAGGATCTTGGCGTCACATTTGACAGGAAACTCACATTTCACGATCACATTATAGCGGTTGCTAAAGACTCCTACAAGCGACTAGGATTTTTATTGCGAAACGCTCAGGACTTTAGCAACCCCAATATAATTTCCGTCATATTTAGTGCCCTTGTTCGCAGCAAATTGGAAGCTGGCGCATGCGTATGGAATCCTTACGAGAAGAAGTACATACTACTCTTAGAGAAGGTACAAAAAGCGTTCCTAAGGTTTCTATACAAGCGTGTGTATGGGTACTATCCATACTTGTATCCTACAAAGTATCTCCAGGGCTGCTTAGGGTATAACTCATTAGAGGTGAGAAGGAACTGTGACCAAATGTCAACTATGTGCAAGGTGCTTCGTGGAAGTATTAATGCCCCTGAATTACTCGAAGAGCTCACAAAAATATTTGTGCCTGACAACTACACACGCGCCAGGAAACACAGGCTCTTTTCCATATCGGCTTGTCGTAGTAAGTCGCGATCATACTCTCCCGTCCCTCGCACTCTCTCTGCGTTCAATGATCTCTTGGAGTCCAACTCTGATTGCGATTTGTTTGCGGATGGATGGCAGACTATTATGTCGGCATGTCTGGAGTATTGGGAGGCGAATGTATGAATGTTGTTTTATATATTTTCTTTTGTATTGTGTATATGCTGTATAATTTTTAACTATTTAGAGTAATTGGCCACTGGCCGTTCTAATGTGTATTTTAAAAATAAATAAAATAAATAAAAAATAAATAAATCAACTGGCTCAGCTCCTGTGTAGTGCTTTATTTCAGCGATGAGAAAGGATACCAGAACTACAGTGGTAGGCGATGACCATTTCGCTGTTTGATATACGGCTGTTAATATGCGAGTAATTTGGAAAATGCTAATGTACCTAGTAATGAGGGACTAAGTACATATTTTCGTACCGTGAAGGTGTAGTCAGCACGCCGGAGAGCAGGGGCTAGCGCAACGTATAGACGCATGAACTACTACATTCGGTTATCACGACTCGGCTACCAATCCTAAATATAAGAAGCTTTAAATTTATCACGAAGATCCATTAGATTATGCAGTCTCCCGAATACATCTAACAACATATATTCTTGTACTTGAAGGATGAGAATGTCACAATAACAAAAGCTGGAACGGATCCTATTTAATTTGTCCCAATTTAGTACGGTAACATGAATACGTTTAAATGTCAAGTACCAGGGATGAGTTGTGAAGGCGATGTTCACCGAAGCCCAATTCGTAATTACATACGGTCAGCCCAACACCCATGTCAAAGCGTAGAAGTTAATCGCACCAGACGCTCGGTAAATGATGCGTACGTCTGCCACGGGGCCACTTATGTCGCCTGCGATTAGCCCTCACTCTACACAATAACAGATCGTTTTATATTTCATTCGTTAAATGTAGATTGGTATGGTAGGGCCGTGCTGGCCAAGTGGTGGTTAAGTAGTTGCCTACTACGTAAGGATTGCAAATTCGAACCCCGACTGTAACAATGAATTTTATTTCTGAACCTTTTTCATCATCATCATTCATCGCACCGCGAGCATTATGGTGAAATAAAGTACTGAGATGAAACATGCATAAGTGCAGGAGAAATTCAAAGACGTATGTATTGTCGAGCTGGAGAGACGCAGACGGCGATCTGTCGTTGACACCTAAATTTAACTTTGGTGAAAAGAGGATGTTGCTACACCTCGAGTAAACCCTTCAGGAACTCGTGGAAAGGCGTGACTTTATGAAGGTAGGTATAGTATACAAATGTTATAATTTACATAATATACATCTGTCCAAAATAACTTTATGGACAATAACAACAATTAAGATATATAATTAGTATAATTTAAATTGAGATTATAGCATAATCTTGACCATTTCTTCCGTAAATCCAGGACTCTTATCATACATATCCATTATAATGCCGAAACCTCACGCCTTCTCACAAGGGTCCCCGAAGGGGTAGGCAGAGGTGTATAGGTAATACCCACACACCCACTTTCCGCCAGAGGTATATTAGGTACCAACGTGACAAATGGCGAGTCCATCGCCGTTACTCAAGCACGACTATACATACGCCTTTGAATTTCTTCTCAGACGTATGCAGGTTTTCCCTCGATGTTTTCCTTCACCGTAAAGCTCGTGGTGTGACTAATCACTGTACTTAAGTTCCGAAAAACTCATTGGTACAGTCGGGATTCGATCTTGCGACCTTTGCGTCGCAGGCAACTGCTCGAACCACTCGGCCACCACGGCTCTCAAACATCTGCCCGAAACATTTAATGAAATTATAATTTTTATATTGCAAACTCATGTAAATTATATTTATCGATGCAAGCAGATAGAGAATACAATGCAATGTTATTATTTCGATATTTTTTCGGACAATGTATGCGATATCGTGTAATACACAAACGAATTCATATTCCACGTATACTAAAAGAGTCGTCATACGGTAAATCCTTTATGGTAATACAGGCTGGTCGTACACGTATTTCGATCATGGCGTTCGATCGTGATTCAGGATTCGTGCTCGGTGCACTCGCTAAACTCCCGCAGACATGGCTTACTTGTTTGATGAGACGTTATCGCGCGATATACCTTGCATCTCCTTTGTTCATATTGCGTTACTATTTACTCTTATGAATGAGTTGTCCGCAATTTGTAGAACATTCATAATTTAATGTTGTGAGATATTACTACAACAAATTTATGTAGTTAAGATCTTTACATTACGTTAAATATATATTATTATTATGGTGAACATTTGAAACTAACCTACCTCAAATGAAAGTTCATAACATTTATCTACATATTATGCAGAGTGTATTTATATGTATGGAATGTTATGTGTCAGACCAAATTTCTCTTCGTCTAAGTATCTTTGCATATTTCTATTAAACTGACTGATGAACGTCAAGAATAAATTGAAAAGGGGCAATAATAGAAGACTTCACTAGATTTATCTTGTGGAACCCATCTTGCCTTTGATAAGCTTTTTTTCTGAATGGTTTCGAATCAAGCTTCGTAGAGGAGACGCTTTGCTCCCATTGTGAAATAAAATAGCTATTATTTATTTGTGAAACATGACAGATAATTCCACCTAGCTACCGATAGAGATGTCTTTGTTAGGGGAAGAATACTTGTTTGGTTTTGTAGAATACAAATATCTACGTAGAGACGGTTATTGTGCGATGTGTTTTGGTTATGAAATATATTATTGTGACAAATTGTTGGTCGAAGTTAAGCCTTTCGTTTGTGTGACAGCTGCCGGTTTTATATACAAACTCGTCACATTTCTTAGAAGCATTCTTGTGAATATCATTTTAATGAACATGTCTTTTACAGCTGTTTTATTATGAGAAAACGCATTAATATAAAAAATTCATTACGTGTATTTCATATTGAAAAGTAATACATTACATTCCAAGCGTGTAATAAAGCCTTATATTTATTGGATATTTTGTTTCATATCAACAACCCATACTCTATATAACAAAATTCAAAGACCATCAAAGACAGTATTTGACAGTATAGGTAATATGAGCCATAACTAGTTAAGTGCATAGTAAAAATGATTGCTTACATTCATTTCTGAAAAGAATATTTAAATGTGATTCTATTTAATAAAAATATTCCGTGTGTAGATGTTTGAATTGTTTGTTGGTTGTAAAATCTATACTGCAACTGTCTTCAATACCCGGTTTTTACGGATTCTTTGAAAGTTTCACTGATCTCGAGCGCGTTTCCCTGTTTGAAAATATACTTAGAAATTCGCAATAGAATGCCAGTCGCAGGGGACCGCCGCGGCGGCCGGGTAAAGAGCATTTTTATAAATGTGTTTTGAGAATAGTACCAAGTCGTAGATAGAGTCTGCTCGCGAACGCACGGCGATGCACCAAGTTTAATGGAAAAGAATTGAAAAGTAGCCCGTCTATATGGTAATAGAAATTGCCCGGATGTAAGGAACACAGGCGACATAGTGCTCTTCGTTGAGTTATGGCTGGTTTGTGGAAAATTGAGCGTTATTGCGTGCAGTTTCTTCGAGTGTATCGGTGAGTTTGGCGTGGTGGCTCTCTGCGGCGGTTTCGGAATAGCGCACTTTTATTGTTACAGGAAATGTTACCACTGTTTACTCGCATTATTATTGACATGAGTTGCGTCTTCAAAATTGTCTGTTATATTTCCCGGGAAACACTACTTTTTTTCAACATTTATTGTACGTTGGACTAACGAGTATTATGGAGTAATACTTTGACGTTTATGTAGTTAATACTAGGCAGGATTTTGTGCGTAAGTAGCAATAAAAAATACAATTTCGTAATGTGCCTGTCTGAATATTAATTACTCCGCTTGGTTAGGAATCAAAAATAGCTGCTCCAACCAGATGAGAAAAATATTACCTATATAATATGTTATTATTATACCTTCAATGTTTGTATATCTATAATAGTATTATAAAGATTCAGTTTGTTTGTTTGAAAACGCTCAGTTATCACTAATATAATTTGAGAAAATACTTTGGGAGGAAATCTAATAGGCTTATAATATACCTACTACTATAATCATACTACTACCCAAGGGATCAGAAAAAATAATTGAATGTGAATGAAACCGCGGGACACAGTGTGTATAGACAAAAGACAAACAATATAATTATTATTACTCTTTAGTTCTTGTCAATATTGGAAAACAAAGAAACAACATGTGTCACTTAAGTCTCCGAGTGTGTTCCAGCGCCGACCATTCCGTTCCCACTGATTATTTGTAAACAGAGATCTCTGTTCGCGTTATTTGTACCAATGTTTGTATATCGAGCATAAGATGGCACTCAGAAAAATGTCGTAGTTATCGATGAAGTATTTAATAAAGTTTAGGTAGTGTTTAGTAATTTAAAGGGCCGCGGTGGCCGAGTGGTTCCAGTAGTTGCTTGCAACACAAATATTGCAAGTTCGAATACCGACTGTTTGACCAATGAGTTTTTCTGAACTTACATATGTGCAGTGATTAGTCTCACCACGAGCTTTACTGTGAAGGAAAGCTTTACAGTCCTGCATGAGTAACGGCGATGGATTCGCCATTCGTCACGTTGATTCCTTAAATATCTATATCTCTGGCGGAAAGTGGGTGTGTGGGGCGGCTTCGGGGACCGTTGTGGGAATATATATATATATTAAACTTAAGGTGCCAACGTGACAGATGGCGAGTCCATCGCCGTTACTCATGCAGGACTATACATACGCCTTTGACTTGCTTATTAAAATGTCATAATTCAATTCTATCCCGTGAACTTAATAATATAATGTTTCCATTACCAAAATTATTCATGAAAGACCTTCAGAATATCTGCCATCAAATAACTGTCAATAATGAGGAGTTATCTAGTTGTTGGTTGCGGTCACAGGCTGGTTTTAATCGCGTTAGAACCGTTATTACCGCATTCATATGTAATTGTAGGCTGTTTATAAATGTCTCAACTCTTATCAATATTCATGTCCACATTATGCCCGTCTAATTGCCACTTATAAATCTAAACAGTCCGATGACATCTTAATTGCCAATGTCACAATCTGGAAATCTGTCAATTTGGAATAACAAATCATTTTGTTATTCCAAAATATTTGGCACCGTAATTTAACAAAATTAATATTATATGAATTTGTTAGTTATTAGCATCATTCCGGGAATACCGGTTTTCAGGGTTCTGTATAACTTCAATACTATTTAGGTATGTATAAATTCTGTAAATAAATATATGTAATCTATTTTTTAAGGTAAATACTTGAGTATTTAGTGAAGAATTCTTTGGACCTGTGAGGAAGCAAATCGTCTGATTGATCAGACGATTTGCTTCCTCACAGGTCCAAAGAATTCTTCACTGCCTCGTAGAGTTTGGTGTAGAAGCCAACCCCGGATCTAGGGGGGCAGCAAATCGGGCGTCTGCTCCGAGCGACCGTTCCAGGGGGCGCTAAAATCATAATAGTATAATGTGTTTGCGCCTTCGTGCAGACGTTATTCTAAATATGGTTTATGATCACAACATAAGTTGACTGCCACAAGAACGGTCGCCACTATCCAGATCCTGACCGAATAAATCGTAGATCTGGGTGGAACTGGAAAGAGGTGGTGCGTTCATTTGGTCTGGCTATCATGTTGCGCGGTGTTGTCGCTTGTGCTTTAGACTCCGTGGGCAAAAGTTGGCTTACGATTAACTTTGATAAGAATTATGTATCTTGTTTGAGTTTATTCGAGTTGCCTAAGCCTCTGAGAATCAACCTATCCCTTAGCAGCAGCTAAAAGCTTTTAATTGAATACACATATCTTTTAGCTCTAGCAGAAATCTTTTTAAATTTTCTACCTTCAAAATAATTGATGTTGATGAATTTGTTTGACGATGCTCCGTCAAATATTTCGTTTGATTATAAATTATATCCGTTTGTTTATTATGTACGATGAATCACTATAATTGGCAAACGACACCTTATATGTCACGGTACTCAATCTATGAATGGAATTGATAATTTTACTGTTTATACTCGAGTACGAGAAGAATTTTTTTTGGACTTCCGATGTAAACTACGAACCCTTATAGTTTCGCCATATCCGTCTGTCTGTCCGTCCGTCTGTCTGCGATTTAGCTCAGAGACGCTAGCTATTGAGCTGTAATTCGGGATAGTAGTACGTATTAACAGCGCCGACAAAGTTTTCAATTTTTTTTTTAACCTTTAAAAACATCTTCAACAACGCCTATAACGGAGAGAAAAAAATTGTATGTGTGTAGGTATGTATGTATAATAAAAAAATATAAAATAGTAGGGGTATGTTAATAACGCCTTTCGACTTAGGGTCCCAGTTACGAAATATTAATCTTTAAAGCAATTTTAGGTAGTCATGTGTCTCTACCAGCTAAACCGCTGTTTGTAGTTGATCATGCTAGTATTATATACGATGAATTTAAAAGAAAACCATCGCAGCTAAGTTGGCTTTACAGGTTAACGAGTAATAGTCGGCCTAGTTATAAAAATATTCTTGAAATTACGGAACCCCATACTTCGCGTGGCCCGTCACGCTCTTGGCAGGTTTTTTAACATTACCACCAAGGTATTTCTTCAAACATATACAGCGTGGAAATTTAACAAAAACAACATATTTAAAATATAGCATGCTAGCTGAACGGGGTCCGTTCTATGTTTGTCCTAATTAATAGAGAAAAAAAGCAAATCAACAAAACGATTCTCGGAATTTATATAAGACACTGTATATTGTGGTTCGTCCACGATATGTGCTACACGTACATTTTAGGTTTTGTTTTACTAAAAAAAGTGTGGGAATTTTCCAACGTTCGCTATTTTACCATACCATACCGTTCGCTATTTCACCATAGCTCAGATACGTTATTTTTCGTTCATTTTATTTATTTAAAAATAAACCACCAACAGATCCTAGTACTAACTTAAGTATCACGGATTGTTATAATATAACAACCTGATCTGATAGTATTGTGTTCCAGCGGTAAGTTAAAACCTCGATATGGAATGGCAATGCTGGCAGAAACTGATTCAGTTCGTCTCCTATACTGCTAGCACAGCCACACCACCCATTATGAAGGCGGCTAAGGCTAAGTGATATCTCAGGTATAGGTTACAATAACCGCTTTCCATCGGGCGGGCTCTAAAAACGATTAAATTTAATCAAAAAGGTGCAAGTTTTTCTCAACTGCGTTCGTTCGTCAGATGCCATAAATCAGTAACTGTTTGTCGTAGTCGGTCGTAATTATGCATATGATTACTATGGTGTTTTACGGTGGTCGACAACCTCGCCGTGTCTCAAAACTTAAACATTACGAAAGTATAAAGTTTATGTAAGCGCAACAGAATAGTTAGACGTAGATTCGACACTCGTACTGTTACTATTTAAACTATCCTATGTCTTAAAAGTATTTGTAATATAAGTAGTTTTACATAGTATAGTTGTTGGGAACAAACATGTTAGTTCTCGACACCACTAATGCAGATTTTTGGGTATCATGGATGAAATATACGTAACGGGACTTTACTTTCGTCTTATCCTTGCTTTAGTTTTGATCGATGACCATTGAAACAAAATATATTTTGGCTGTCTGTTACTGATGTGATATCACACATTTTAACACTAAATTGTATTATGTGCTACGGAACACTCACTGCACAAGTTTATCTAGTTTGTCACTTAGGGGTTTTCTATTTTTTGCTTGATGTTGACTTGATCTCTAATAAACAGGTCGCATTTCAAATTTTATCTAGACAAGGAGACAGTATACTTCCTACCTAGTTGAAAATATTGGTGACTAAATAACATACTCACCTGACTAGTCAATATTTTTATATACTATGAATTGTACCAGTATTTGTGCCAATGGTAGCTACAACCAATGGGCCATCTTAGAAAGCTCACGTTAGGTTACCTGGATCATAAGCCTAATACAGACAGTTTTACCCTTGATCGGTCTTGAACCACGAAGTAATTCTTTTCTCTGGTACTGTAGGCGCTGATAGATCGGACTAAGGCACGATACCGGAGAACTCAAGTAAAGATTTCGGGTTTGAATCCCCACTGTACCAATGCATTTTTCTGAACTTTAATACAATGATTAGTCATATCACGAGCTTTACGATGAATGAAAACATCGAGAGTATGTAAAGTCTTGCTTGTAACGGCGATGGACTCGCCATCTGTCATGTTGGCACCTAAAATATAAATATCTCCGCAGAGTGGGTGTGTAGGTACTACCTACACACCTGTGCTTACCCCTTCGGGGGCCCCTGTGGCAAGGTTTGAAGGTATATTATATGTTGCTAGCATATACATGAAATTAAAGTTTGCACCAGTTAAGTTGAAACTTTAGTAATTTTTCACTTCTGCGGAAATTGTACTATTCTTTTAATATTTATAAATATTTAAACGAGTGCACGCGTGGCGTGCGGTCGGCTTGTGTGTGGTAGGAATGTATTTGTTTATGACTAATTATATCGGTGGACATACGACAGAGCGCTGTTTATAGCGCTAAATTAACACTTGATGCCGTGAGGGCCGTGTTGATCTCTATGTAAGTAAGCTTACTATGTATGTAATTGGTTACACGCTGAATTCGGTGATACAGATTTATTTACATTTGGATTGTAACACATACCTGACGTGAATAAACAAAACTAACCCCTTTTTGCTCTAACATCGGCTAACAAGAATCTGGCCCTTTGCTGGTAAGTGAGCTCAGCTTATAGAGGCTGGCCATAACAATCGCGCCCGCCCGACCTTATGTTGTCTGGTAGTAAGATATGTACTGAACAGGTCTGCTGCCTACTATTACAGTTTTTCCCTGTGAAACACAACAATACAACAACAACATACACAACTGTATCCCATAGGAAAACAACACTGTTTAGGATCCACCGACCTTTTCGCCGTAGATATAATTAGGTGCTAGCATGACAGATAGCTGGTTCGTGATCTTTCCTTAATCACGATTATACATGCATGTTTGAAGTTAGCTAAGTAGAAAATAGCTTATTATCCTTTAAACATCACCATAAAGCTCTTGGTCTGATTAATTATGATTAAGTAAATCGCAGATATTATTAGATCGTTTTAAAATTCGTTGTATCGTTTTAAATTCAAAGCAACATATATCAAATACGTCTTGTTTTACTTAAGTGTGTTTTATTTTTACGTACTGATATTTACGAAAGACCAGCATGTTTTATAACAAGAGCCATAGCTCATCCATTCAACACTTTCTTTTAGTATGTATTGATATTTGTTATATATGTGAACTATATCATATCGATAATGATGTAAATTGGTAGGGGTCGATAGCCTGTTTGTCGTTTCTCCAACGGTATTAGATTTTTCCCAAGTGTTGAAAGTTGACCGTTAACGAAATGATTCATTACCGGCATGAGCACAAGGAGATATTTGTTCAAATATTCTCACGCGTGTCTAAGCCTGCGTGTCAATTGCTTGGCCCAACTTTTGACACCTCTTGGAGGTCAACACTGAGAGTTTTGCGCGCTCGCCCAATATTTGTCTAAGCCAGTTCGACTGTTAAGAATGATTACAATCGACTTCAACAGCATTGTTCAACCTGACATAAAATACTTTGCTATCCGTTTAGAATTTGAGTAAATATTTTAGTTGCGCTACAGGAAACTAATTTGATACAGGTGTAAATACTTTAGGCAACAGAAAAATAAATGCAACAGATTGATCGAATAATGTGTGTGTAATCTATATACGTGTGTGTGTGTTGTCTACGTATGAATGCTGCATTCGTAGGTACCTTTGAGTTTACTCTTTTCACATGTTTTATCTTTGATCATTGTCTACATCACCTAGCTAGTCGGTATAAAATAACCCTTTGATTGTCATCGGAGATACAAAGGCGAGCAGTCAGAACTATTCTCACATTCTGAGCCAACCCGTCTCATTAAAAGGTGTCTTTATATTTGGGGATCAGCTGCCGTACATTATCGCTACTATAAAACCCTCCCGATCAAGGAGTAGATATGATAATAATTGTAATCTAATACGTCACTATCGTACCCATCTGTCCCTACCTGCGTGTTTCGTTTATAACTATTCCAGATATGTGATGATAAATCTCACACGTTACTTTGTCTTAAAGTAGAGCATTTAAATATACGTGGTAATAATATTTTAAAACGTATTTTAAACCTGTTTCAGGGTAGACGCTTCGTTTTATGGTAGGTATATGCACGCTACTATACATATTGATGTTTAAATTTTAATATATTCATACGAGACTAGACCCACCGTGACAAATGTGACAGCCAAATGTGACACAAATGTGACACTAAGTCAATATCGTGTATATCGTTCCTTGTATCACATCTCGGAGGAATATCCGACGAGCTAAGAAAATTAATAGAAATAACCTACGCAGATTCTACGGTAACAGATTGTCAGCCTACACATTGTTATGTGTTGCTCTCCACCCACATTCCGAATAGCATTGTTGTCACGTATAAGCTATACATAGCGAGTGAAAATTCGCTTAAAGAGGAAGTTACAAGTCGTTAGCGGTGATGGATATGCTAACCTCTTCAGACAGCCCCGCAAGGCGCTGGGCTTGACGCGAATCGATTAAGTTTGACCGTCACTCGTCAGAACTCTTCGATTGTGGAGCAAAGGGTTGGTAATTACTACAGTGACCGATGTTCAGAAGATCCCACCGATATTGCACGACGCGCCGATAATGAATTCTGTCGAATTTGACACGACACAATACCTTTACGAAATTCGTATTATTTTAATTATCACAGCCAATTTAAGGTAGAGCCCAGCATATTATTGACGGGCGACAAAACAGCCTCTGTCGGTTTCTGTAATTGATGTTTTTTTTCATAATCTCTACTTTTGGATGGCATTCGTTATCCTTTTTTAGGATCCTAAGGATTTGAGTGTTGATAATGCCTAGCAAAATTACGCTACTAGACTCTCATGGATTTATTCTGTTGTTTACTACTAAAGTAGCGTGGTGGCCGAGTGGTTCGAGTAAGCCGCCTGCAGTGTAATAATTAATTGGAAAGAAATGCGATACAATTTGGCATAAGAAAACAAATCGAGCTTTTTGCAAATTACTAGTCAGTAATTTTTTGAGTTTAGTTTAGTTCTTGATAGTGATACGACATACAGAGTTTTTTTTGTGTCATGCGATTAGCGATTAATATTGTTCATAATAAAGTCTAAATATGGTTAGGAACTGAACTATATGTGCATACCTAAAACGTTATCTTCGTAAAATAATAGTATGTAAGAAATAGTTTAACAACCGGCTCTTAAACGGAGTTTAGGTGTTTTATTACGTAGTTCAGCTCCTTGTAATCTTTTTGTACTAAGTGAGTATGAACTTATCTTTCCTTCCGCCAACTCCTCCATGCAGCGACTCATTAAGAGTAACAATTATATTCAGCGCGCGGATCACAAGCTAGTTTGTATCTTAATCGACGAAGGGCTGCTGCAATCTAGGTTTCCGACCACATTATCGATTGTCCCACAGCGGGGAGCATGATAAAAGAATTTAATTTTAAATAAAGTGCGAGAGCGCGTCGCGCCGAGAAATTAGGCGCTGCTGGCATCCCCCGCCGCGAAAACTCATCGTAAATAAGTGTCGCGGCTTGCTCTGGACATATCGATAAGTCGACGTTTGAAAACAAATTCTTGTTTAACACTCGTTTAAGGATTTAATTACTTGCATCTCGCATGTGTGCCCCGACCTTCCCCGTCTCACGCCCCTCTCACCTTAACTCCTCACACGTGATCGTAAATCCTCACTTCATTAATGATCCAAACGTTGTTTTGCGATGAATTACCGTTTAGTTGTTGATTTTTTGTGTGAAATATTTTTACTGATTTTAGTGAGCGTGGGTTTCGCATAATTCACTGTAAGTTTTAAGTGGTTTTTCGAGTTCAACGCGATTTATGTCCCAATAGGTATTCAAGATTGTGTTAAAAATTGCAGCTTATCTTGTAATCTTACAATTTTTTTAATTCACTCCTCATACGTTAAAATATTAGGAAGAAGAAGATTAAAATATAAGAAATACTATTTGTCACCACTTTTCTTTGTGGAAAAATATGACCCTGTTTATTTTTAAAAATGATTAATGTAACAGCTGTAAGTTCTTCTTATTAGTTCAAACCATTTTAATCAGTTAGGGTCCTTTTTTAGCAAGCCGTTTAGTTAACTTTCTTCTCAATTTAATTTGTACAGTAGGCTGATTGGTTTAGGTAGTTCGGCTGATACGGCGCACTGCTTCACTTGAGACGAGATTAGTAGCTGGATAAATATATAGAATTAATAGTAAATATCATTTATAGAATTAAACATAGATATATTATATGTTTAATTCTATAAAATAAAACCGGCTGAAGAAACCGCGGCGCACAGCTTGTACTTACTTAAAGTCAATTTCATAAAATTTTATGAGAATAAGCTATTGATTCGTAAGTGCACTAAGCGATAGTGTTACCGGTGCCCGCCTCCCTTATTCTGTTCACAAATACGTATCATTGTCACCTTTTCAATTTCAGATCTCGTAGTGTCGTGTATCGGTTGAACAAGTGATCCCCTGATCTCGGTATCCGGCTTCAATTGCCTTCGACTAGAAGTCTTTCCGTACAACCGCGGCCTTTTCCGTGACAATGCAGTCGGTACTCCGTTTGTAAACGTGATACTTCCTGCATTGCAAAACCTCTTCGCATGTGATTGCGCCCCTTTACTTTAATCAAATGGCTCCGACAAAGGATTGAAAAGAACGCTCCTCGATTTCGTACAAGCGATCGGTATTGGCTGTGAAATTCCTTTTACGGGCTGCCGACATTTTTTACCAATACCATTGCGAAACATATATTTTTTTGCATATTGTCAAGTTGTCGAAAAGTGCATAGTTAAGATATTACCATTATCTAAGAAATACTAAGGAACGTATTTATATACCGTATAAATGTATACGCGTGTCCTACACAAATGGTTCAAGTAGTTGCGACGAGCCTGCGAGCCTGCGACGCAAAAATTGCTAGCTCGAATTTATCTGATCTTGTTTGAAAAGTCAGAAATTCCGTTATATTTTTTTCCATTTTATAATAATATATTTCCACATATTGCTTTCTGATATGTGTAATACAAGCTGTCCTTAGTTTGGGACAAGATCGATTTGTGTGGTACTATCCTAGATAATTTTTACGACTAATTTGAATTTAGTTTCTATTGCTCCATGATGAATGATTGCACCCATCCGAACAAGATAAAAAAACACAATCAAAACATTAGATCCAAATTTTCTGAAACTTGTTATAGATATAGCAATGTCTATATGCGATGTATGCGGACTACAAGCACAAATGCCAATAGTGCAAATCGACCAGTCGATTACATAAACGATATAGGTATATCTAGTGAAGGCGTGACTCACAGTATAGAACACATTATTAGATTTTAAATGAAATATCTAAGATAAGCAGGCTCAGCTACAATCGTTCCAATTTTTAAATCAAATTAATGTTTATCAAGACGATAAAAGTTAGAGATAAACGAAATGTTTCAAAGTAATATCCACGTTACGGTAAAGACTACACACGTGTGTGCAATTCCATAAGTGATAAATAATGAGTTTTATTAATAAAGTAGTATTGGTAACGGGTGCCAGTTCTGGAATAGGTGAAGCAATAGCTTTGCATTTCGCCAAATTCAACGCCAGACTAGCCCTTGTGGATAGCGATATTGAAAATTTAAAAAGATGTTCGGCGAAATGTGAAAAATTGAGCCGTGCTAAAGTATTGATCATCGTTGGCGATATCTCCAAAGATGAACTTGCAAGAAAAGCAGTTGAAGATACAGTCAAACAATACAGCAGATTAGATGTCCTCGTCAACTGTTCAGGAATATTTGGAGCTGCAGGTCTGCTAGATACTAACGTAATGCAAATATTTGACCGAGTTATGGATATCAACTTTAGATCCGTTGTAAATATGACTAGTGCTGCAGCACCTGCACTGATCGAAACCAAAGGATGTATTGTAAATATCTCAAGCGTAACTAGTGATATGGCGCTCGAAAATTTATCAGCATATGGTGCCAGTAAAGCAGCGCTCGTTCATTTCAACAAATCCGCTTCATTGGAACTGGGCGCTCTCGGAGTCAGAGTGAACGCAGTCTCCCCTGGGCCGGTGAACACTACAGTGATTAACGTAGGCCTGAGTCGGGAGGACAACGAACTGTTATGGGCAAATAAAGTATCGCCAGTAAAACGTAACGTTAAAACTGAAGAAATAGCAGAACTAGTTGCTTTTTTGGCAAGCGATAAAGCTATCGCTATGACCGGTCAAAATTACACACTTGATTGTGGATATTCCATTCGCTAAAGAGGCATTGACTCTTCCTCTATTTTCGTTACTCATATTTTACACACCAAACCGATGTAATACATTTATGTATTAATTACAATAAATGTTTTTGTATGTTTTATAGCTGATACAGTGATGTTTTTTTTTGTGAGTTGATAATTTATTTGTTATGTTTCTTATTCCTAGGGAGTACACCCCTTCATACACTAGTAATACTTGTCAACATATCTATTAATACTACTTACTCTAGTTGAGACGACGAGATCCTCATTATGCTGTAGGGACTTGAGCAGTCCTCCCGAATCTAAAATTTCTTCATCACCTATTTACTGACTGATGACCAAGACCTTTTGGTTCAGTAGACATTACATTGTATACACATTACATTTAAAACGATGCTTAGAAAATTATAATTATTTGTTAATATTTATTGTATATCTCGGATGAAATACAACATTTAAAACGATGCTTAGAAAATTATAATTATTTGTTAATATTTATTGTATATCTCGGATGAAATACAACATTTAAAACGATGCTTAGAAAATTATAATTATTTGTTAATATTTATTGTATATCTCGGATGAAATACACTAGATTCATGTTAAATAGACTGAACTGTCAACCAACTTAAGGACAAAAAAATGTTTCAAGTGTTATTAAATATTTCTATCTATAATATGTGTGTATAGTGAGACCTGAAATAAACAGTTGAATCAATTTTGTATTTTCTCTTGTAAATTTATAATTTAGGCCAGATTCAGTCAATTTAAAAATAACAACGGTAACGTAATACGAATCGGTCATTTAAATGTTAAATTGTGTGATATTGAACAAAAACAGTGTCGATACGTTCGTCTCACATTTGCTGCTTATGAAGTTTTTAATGGACCGTGAAATGCAGGTATAGAAATTATTATTAAATTAAATTCAGAAAAACTCATTGGTACAGTCGGGATTCGAACTTGCGATCTTTGTGTCGCAGGCAACTGCTCGAACCACTCGGCCACCACGGCTCTACAATAACAGATTTTCCATAATAATTAAAGTATCACTCCAAGTACAGTGATTAGTCACACCACGAGCTTTACGGTGAAGGAAAACATCGAGATGAAACCTGCATACGTCTGAGAAGAAATTCAAAGGCGTATGTATAGTCGTGCTTGAGTAACGGCCATGGACTCGCCATCTGTCACGTTGGCACCTAATATACCTCTGGCGGAAAGTGGGTGTGTGGGTATTACCTATACACCTCTGCCTACCCCTTCGGGGACCCTTGTGGGAAGGCGTGAGGATATATTATTTATTTATTTATATTTATTTATTTAGTGCCCAGAAAATATTTTTTGTACAGATCGCACCAAAGCTCGATGTTCGACTTTGATCTTAAAATCAGGTTCCAATTTTCTTAAAGTATGTAATATCTCCTGACCAATTGCGTCACCTTGAAGGATTGAGTAATGACTGTCATAATTTTAAATACGTCTTATCATATTACAACACAGATATTCTCTACGTAGCTATTAACGATAAGACTCTGGAGAATCCATCGTGTTATCAAAAGTTACGTGTAAAATCACCGTGAATGAATATTTAGATTTTAAAAATGTCTTATATACGCTCAGATTTATATTGTTTGAAGAGGCTAATCTCGGGCTAATAATAATTATACACATACAAACAATACATATCATAATGCTGAGTCCTTTCGGGGTAGGCAGAGTAGAGCGCCAGCCTTTTCTAGTCTTACAGACCTCTTTCACTTCCTCTTCAGATCATATTTAAGGAACTTAATTTGCTTGAACCATTATTTCCGTTTTAAACTCAGCGGAACATTAAAAAGGGAATCCATTATTTACATTGAAACAAGCTTGTAACAATTATAGCGGTAACCTATTTCATGTCTAATTTAAATGGAAAATAGATTAATCAGACGATACTAACTTTCTCTCCCAACAATAAAATATTTAACAATAGCCTCATCCTGTGTTTTACAACAGCGTCCTCCTTTTGGGTTGGGCATTTGGAATTAAACTAGTTTGTGTTTCTCTAAAGTCGGGATCTTATCGAACGATCGGCTTCTCGACCCCTTAATATATGCATCACCAAATAGGTTCTGACGAATATATCCACGTAACGTGTAAAAAGCCGCGTGAAACTATTGTAAAGCTGAGTAGGTACAGTGCGACCAACTGCAGCAGAGTTCGTATTTCCAGAGCGCTGGAGCAATAAAGTAAGCAGTTTTACAAGTGAGTGCCCCCAGAACGAATGTTCGGGTTAGCATACGCCCGATATTCTTATTTTATGACTAAAAAATCTGCGAAGATAGAGTCTGAATTCTGCCCGTTTGATACTGCCTGTATACCCTGTTATACCGTCTTTGCTGTCGACTACCTTCAAGAAATCACATTGAATAAAATGCTTACTTACATACATTGTAAGATTGAAGCGCATTGATTTTGTAAGGTCTGGTTGTCAAAAGTTCCCATCGTCATTAGCTCAGTTGATTCGTTGTATTGAGTCCGGCAGACGGGGAATGCTCAATGCTCTGCCGGTAACAAAGGGTTCACATTATGTTGTCGCACAGAGCGGCGCGTTCCAATTAAGAGAGATTTATTTATCCCTCCTTAGTCATACGACTTCTCCGGAGACATTATCAGAGATTTAACTCGGCAAAACGATTGTTCCCCAATTTTCTAAACACCCTGACAATGTTATCGTAATTTGTTTCATCCTTTTGGCTCTTTGATTGTTTGCTTTGGGAAAACACGCGGCGTCATTGCGTCAGCTCTAGGGTTGTTGTTTTGTGCTTCAAGTTGGTCCCATTTGATATTCATTTACTTGGATGCTTTGTAATTATTTTGTAAATGGAATTTGCAGAACGAAGTCATGTTCGCGTCAATGTTTATGTAGGCTGAGTACTACTATAGGCGAAATAATTGTGCCATTGAGCGATCTGAGTTTGCCACGTTGAACATGCTATACATTGTTAGCTTTTAGAAAATTAAGGTGCTCTCTGATCTTGGTTTCAATCGACGACTATTGAACCAAATCAAATAATTTACTCAATACTCTTTTCTTATTAGTTTCTATAGGTAGGTACCTAGCTTTGAATACAATAATTGGTTATTTAATTGGGCTACCGAATACGGCTTCCTTTGTTATACATAAACCACACCCCGCATTTATCTAAGCAGTAGCTTATTTAAAATGATAAACGAGCTCCCAATCGATTTGAATAACAAGCAGGCAGATGCTCTTAATCCTTTTGATTTCATTAAACGCATGCGCCCTTCGGCCCTTGTCGGAAATATCACTCGAGTGAGAGATTGTTTATAATATGTATTGTTGGGTTCCATAACGTAATTTAAAGAGTTTTAACCTCAAGAATAATCAACGTATTATTTTGTGAAAAAGAACAGCCATTCATTTTGTCTTATTACGTGACTGAATACAATTTGTGAGGCTTTTTAATTCTGCTGCTATGCTTAGTCGATGTTTTATATCCTTTTTGATAAATATTTTATTTTATAACGCTGACGACTGCCATACTTGTCAACGTCATAGAAGCTAAGCCCGTCTGTGAAATTAGTTGACAGTTTTTTTTATTACTATTGTTTTGAACTCACAACATATATACTTATATCTTTGAGGGTTCTACCAATTGCTGTGTCATATTTGTTTGATTGTTTCGTTTGTATATGTAAGAGTGAAAATTTCATTTGCATCAATCACGTCGATGCTGAAACATCTAAATTTACATAAGTAATTTATACCCGCGAGACTGTGTGCTCGTCGCTTTCTAATCCATCGTCTTGTAAGAAGACCATATCGCTTCCGATCGTATCTAAAGAGAGGTTAGATTTCTTTGTGTTTCGATATGTGTACCACTTATTGCTTTGTTCTTATTTCTTTGGTATTATAAATGAAGAAGAAGAATGAAGTATTACAGAAAAGTAATGTGTTTCGATTTCAGAATTCCAACCCCAATGGTACTTAAATATGATTTCGTAAAATAGGTGCTATTTTACTATACTCATCCACTTCATACGCCGTTTGTGACTACCTAAAGATACTTTGATGTATTAAAAAGGTGGGTGAGCCGTGGTGGCCGAGTGGTTCGAGAAGTTGCCTGCGACGGAAAGGTCGCAAGTTCGAACCCCGACTGTACCAATGAGTTTTTCTGAACTTAAGTAGAGTGATTAGTCACACCACGAGCTTTACGGTGAAGGACTATGGACTCTATGGACTCGCCATCTGTTACGTTGGCACCTAATATACCTCTGGCGGAAAGTGGGTGTGTGGGTATTACCTATACACCTCTGCCTACCCCTTCGGGGACCCTTGTGGGAAGGCGTGAGGATATTGTTAAAAAGGTGGGCGTTCTTAAAGGCGTAATATTGTTCGCAATTGTTTGATTATGTTTACTTGGAGTTAAATGCAAATATTTTTTATTAATTTACGAACACTTGCACTTTATAGTAAACATAAATATTATAGTTATCTGGTGTACAGATTTGGCAATATTCTTAATGCTGATTATTATCCACGTCCAGATATCGCGTAGACATTTTACGATGGCTAGCGAATTACATATTTGATTTTGTATCGTCAGTTATCTCCGCGCAGCGGGGTGCCGCGAGGGTGTTGGCTGGCGGTTCCCTCATCTCCATAAGTAGTCGCTCCGTACTCCGCTCGCTTGATGGAGCATTATTTTAGGCATGTGACTGTGATCGATACGATCGAATCTTTCTTCAGACAGCGCGAGTTTTTACCTTTCGGTCCACTCAAAAACTACGTGAAGATGATGTAGTGTTCGCGGTTTACACGCGTGTTGTTATGATGAATGGTCCGTGTTATGACCCTTGTTTTAGTGATTTTAAAGTTATTTATCGGCTCGGTAACTTGCTGCTGTAACACTTCACTTATTTGAGTAATTATTTTTGTGATAGAAGCCCTCATGTGCGTTCAAAATGTAACCAAACTATTTATACGCTGAAAGGTGTACATCCTCATATCCTTATCTCGAACAGTTTCGATTAGGGTATTGATGTCGATTAGGGTAATCGACAAAATCGTATATCTTTCCAGCTCTCCAGCCTTCCAACTCTCTGAAGGATGATAATACATATTTATATTTTAATGCTGGTATCAAATAGTTTGTGAGGAGTATAAATTAACAATGTTGATGACAGCTGAAACGGCTGCACATATTTGAATGGTATTTGAAATGGTGATAACTTATTCTGCATATTAACACGTACGCTTATTTATAACTATTACTTACCTAAGTACAATGATTATTCCCACTACGAGCTTTACGGAGAAGGAAAACACTGACAGAGAAGGAGACCTGCATTTTGACGTTAGAGAAGAAAGGGCGCACGCACACCTCTGCTTACCCCTTGTGTGAAGGCGTGGAGATATAAGGACTACCCTTATTTTATACTGAAGACAAAAACTTGGGACATAGTTGCATGTAATTAATTAATCATAGCGGGCGTCGGTAGCAAGCTGCGTATTTAGCACAGGCCGTTATGTTCTTGCGTAAGAACATAATATATCATCGGTAGATTAGACCATCGGGCCAAGATATACTCCAGCAAATTACAGATTGTCGATTAGGAATGCGCAACTATATACCTAGTATTATTTTTACATACATACATATCATCACGCCAAGTATTATTTTTTATGAACGATATAGCTTTAAATACGAAATGAGATAGGATTTTAGAAGTGTGAAAAGCATCGTTAAGGTCTTTACATATTTTACAGAATTAAGGCCTGAGATATGCAGCAAATCACGGGATTAAAAGATATTAAGGTACTATAAAATGTAGTATAATTATTTTTATACCAAATTTCGACTTCTTTAATGTATGCGCTAGAATGAGATTAAGGTATGGCTCATGAATACATAACTATCTGCTGTCAATCGATTGGTCGCCGTCAACGCGATTAAAGGTTTTGGCTTATGTAATTGTATTTTGTGTCGTCAACATCGCATTACAGCCTAAACTGTGATCGTTACGAATGATCTGGTAACGGAATGTATTAAAATAGTGTAAAATATTCCACAATTGTAATTTACCGTTCGCTTCGTAATATGTAGTTTAAAATATATTTAACTAGCGGTGCCCCGCAGTTTCACCCGCGTTCAAAGTATTTATGATGATATAGTTTCTTCCTCCATTACACCGGCTATAATAAATATATCCTCACGCCTTCCCACAAGGGTCCCCGAATGGGTACAATACACGGGCTATCTCATGGAAATATATTTTTTCAGGTCGGATAAGTAGTACGATTAGCGCATTCACACTAACAAACTCTCCCGCTTTATAATATTAGTAGAACGCGCGATTTTATTATGAGAAAATGTATAGGCTAAAATTAGCAATTTTTATGCACCCTCTTAAAATTTTATCTTACTTTAAATTGAACTTAATGATGAAAAAACCTTTTGCCCAAGCGTTGAATGACCATGTCCTTTGGCGTAGATTTTAATATCTCGACACGAATTAATAAGGTGTGGCTCCGCCCTGTAGGCGTCAACAATATGATTAATATACCGAGTACAGGCGACCGACTACCGATCGTGGAGAGCTTTTTATACTACTATTTTTGATCCACGCCTCACTATTATCAAACACTAAATTCCTATGTACGGATTATTTATAACTACTACGTAGGATACGTACGCCGTATATAAATCGGAGCGTTAATATTTAAATAATAATGTCCGATGGTAAATTGTTCTAGCCATTCCGTGTGGCGGACATTTTAATGTACATTTATAACGCATGGTCTCAGGTAATTTCGATGTTATATCTCCGTATGATAGCCTCAAGTCTGGCCGTCCAACCGGTTCAACTATAGCGAACTGCGTTTGCCATTTGCGAATATACCATTCACAAAACCAGGTGTTGTTGGTTTTTTTGTACTCCTGACTGAGCACACCACAGCAAGTATGTACAAGCGACAACAGTGCATATGGATGTTTGCAATACCAATGGTATCGATGGCCTGTCGCTCAGTCTTCTCTCTTCAACTCTCTTCTTCAAAGCTTATTATTAATACTTATATTAAATGAAGAAAATCAAGTTTATCTTAACACCTTACAGAAGACTGCAGCCAAACAATATTGTTGGAATGATAGAAAATTAGTTTTTTTACATATATATTTAATACAAGGACAAGACTTTCACAGAACAATATTATTTCTTTAGTATGACAGTTGGAAGAAGGAATTTTTCGTTCAAATCAAATATAGCTTCGTTTTTTTTTTAATCGATGGCACCACATACATAGTTAATAAGGTTATTACGATAAAGGTTATAATATTTACATTTACAACAAATATGATACTGCTTCTTGATAGTTCTATGTGATGCGGTGATTAAGGTTTCCAGCTCTAAGGTTACTTCCGCTCCTTCGTATAAGGTCGGTATTGCGCGAGTGATATCTAGGCATTGCTTTCGACTGTAGGACACGACAATTGCTACCATCAGGCGTACCGTATGCCGTTTGGCAACTTTGTTGCATTGGAAAAAAAATTATCTCATTTACAAATATTTTGTGGAAATTTAGCTATATTATTTCTTTGTAAATTAACTTATACGCTGGAATAGAATAGAATAAACACAATTACACATGACAACACTGGTTTCAAGAAATTAAGCAACAAGTTTAACTTCTGCCGATCGGAAGAAGCACCAGGGTTTTTCCAGTGTATCTAAGTTTTAGTATTTGTACAAACTTTTGTGGGTTATCATTACCTTTGGAACTCACACAATTAGCATCTTGGGGTATTACGCTACCGCAGCCAATAAAGGAACAACAAAAACAATTATTGCTCACTGTCCCTTTTGTTTGTTATTATCTCCCTGCCATTAGAGCCGAGCCTTCTAAATACTCAAAAGATATTGGTGGATTGCTTCCATTGTGCACGAAGAAAAGGATTAACATCTCTGCAATATCGTTTTTTAAATTCTTTAAGATGGATATAATGCCGGTGGTACTTTAGTATTTCTAAAAAACAGTATCTTGGAAATTCTTTCTAGAGTTGGTTTTTAATACATAATCTATTCAAAAAGGTCTTATTATTTTTAACCGAGGTTAAAAACGGCTAAAGCAAATAGCTTTTACTACGAAATACGTTTTTAGCGTACCTTAAAAATTTTAAAGAAAAATAATCTACAAAGAAAAGTACTTGATTATTGCGAAAAAGTTATATTGCGGATAGTATTGAATTTCAATATTTTATAGTTCATGCATTGGTAATATCGAATCAAATTCAAAATTCAGGTTTGAAATGGAGGATCTACTTTCATATATAATTATAAAAATAGACTTTTATATATTTTCCATATGTAGTTAAATAGGTTACAATTCCAGCTAATGGGTTTGTGGTTGTTCCAAAAACGTAATGTCATTCCAACCGCACGTGACCGACAACACCTGCTATGGGTTTGCCAGGGGCGTTCCACCTTGGCTTAGTCGATAGTCACTCGAATGGCTGACACAAATTGTTTCTCAATTAAAATTAGCTATTTTACGGATTAGATTATTTGACGGACTTATTGATACTATGACTGCAGACAAAATCATCCTAATTTCTCTCTCTCTCTGTCGGGATTTTTGGCACTGGGTATAGGTATGATTGTATATTTGTTGGTAAGAATATTACGCTTTCAACGGCAAATTAATTACCCATGGTTGTATTTGATTGGATGAGACGTATTTCTTCTCTTACACGTGTATCAAAAGGTGAAGCTGCTGTCAAAAGAAACTCCAAAGGTAAAATTTGTTAAATAAAATTTACTCCACGCCGATGCTAAATCACAGGTGGCGAGTCTGTTTTCAACGCTTAACATCGACATAGATATATCTTTAAGCTGAATAACATATCTATCTGTGTAGTTTGCCTAAATATGAGATCATTGATCAAACTGCACCAATAAGTTTTTGACCTTAAGTAAGTGACTAGTCTAACCTCAAGCTTAACGGTGAAGGAAAAATTGAGAGAAAACCTGCATACGTTTCGAGAAGAACTTCAAACACGTATGTGAAAACGGCGATGAACTCGCCATCTGTCACGTAAGCACCTAAAATATATCTCCGGCGAATAAAGTGATTCATACTACCTAAATACCTATGCCTACCTCTTCGGGGACCCTTGTGGGAAGCCGTGAAGATATATTACGTAGAGCATGCGCTTAGTCCCGACTATTGTCTCTATAGCTTAGACGAGTCATATAACTATAACATTACAATGCGGTACTTTGTTTGTCAAGGAGCTCTTCAGCTATCGGTCGACCGCAGTTGTGAATGACACGCATTCCGAGTGTTCAGCGGTTACGAATAAGGGAACAATTTGAATATATATGAAGGTTTATTGAAGAGTATTATCATCTTCATAGTGCAACGTCATTTGTATCCCTGTGTGGGCGGCCGTGACACACGGTGGGATGGTCTGTATGTTTTTATTATTGTTCACAAATTTTTGTTCTCACAATCCTTCCGTGAAGGCATTTTAGGGGTCCATGTTCTCATATTACTTATACAGAACCAGTCAAAATAATATAAGACTTGAACAGCAAACAACGATCATACAGCGCGTGAAATGATATGCTTAAATTTTATAGGTATCTTCACTTCACAATATGGACGTAAGAATATTTCACATATTATTATATTATATTGCTATATTGATTACGACACATGCATGTCCTAAACAAACATAGTTGCATAACGTCTGGTCCATTATTCGCAAGAAATATGATCTTCGACGTATATTTCTTACAAATATTGATTTTCAATGATACCTTTGAAAACTTGGCACCTGAACTAACAAGGAACTGATTGAGGTATCTTCTCTCTGCCGAGGTTTACCTTACCGAGGTTTACCTTTGTATAAAGTTGTTGGCCTTCTTTTAACAGGTATGATCAGGTCACGATAATTTGTGACTTAATATGCCTGGCTTACATAAGTTTCAAAGGCTTAGCTGATTAGTACTACAGTGCGCGACGAAGGGTCAGGTTCCATACATATAAATGTTAATTATGGTCCATCTCGAAGTGAGGCTTAATAATATCTCATATACAAATGATCCAATGGAATTTTAGATCGTCGGTGCCAAGTGATTTGATAGACAGCAACTAACCTTATCCTTAAATTCGATAGCGTTGTCACTGTTTATCTTTCTAAAGTTTACCATTGTGCTCCCGTAGTCGATAATTGTTGTCGGACATGTTTCTTTTTTTGACGAATATTATAGTCCCGATGATTTTTTAAATGTTTGTGTTTCTGCTCAATGTGATGAGCAGTGACGTGTAGAGCCCGGCCGTCATTGTACTCGATATCGGTCGCAAGGGCTGTTTGCTTTGATGCCTTCTCACATCCATTGTCTGCTTAGGGAGTTGTACGACGTACGTCGTTTATTCGTAGAATTATTTCTTGATACTTTAATTAAACCTTAAATGTTTTGCTTCTTACAAAAGTAAAGTTTTAACAGAAGCTTTCACAAGCATTTGTATCAACGCAAAATACGCGTTATTACCACTAGATGTGTCTTACATCTCTTATTGATTCTTAGCTTATGTAATTCGTATTATAATATCAATATTACCGTGCTAATTTTGATCCTAGATAACTTATAGCTTATATTTGTTTCATTGTAGATATTGTTCTACAGGGAAGAAACTATTCGATTGTACTTTAAAAACTTACCTACTTTATAATATAAAATTGCTGCCTAATAGCTAGCAAGGTTTATCCAAGTATCAAGAAAGATAACCAACCGGTATTCGAATTATAATATCGCGTCCTACGCGCTCTGTTCAAAAGGTAAACATGTAAGAAATTCGTTCCCTTTGTCTGTTGCCAACAATTGGGCGCTTGGTCTTTATCAAATAAGGCGTATAGCGTGGCTTGCCTATAATATTACGGACTTGCATTTTGGCCCAAATACTGACTCTTTGTACCGACATCGATTGTCAGTTGTTCATTGTTATGTATTTAATATCTATAGGAAGTGTGGCCGTTCTTACTGTGTCCGAAATATTTTCTTGTCCGCCATTCATAGAGGCGGTCTGCTTAAACTCGTGTTGCTAAGAGTTGCGTTGACTACTATCCGAATATTTTTGGAGTTTACTCCTTAAGAATCGATTTTCATATATAAGGCGCCCGGTATGAGACAAATATGAGAGGTAAAATCTACTGATGAATGACAGCGTTACGTTTTTGGTGCTCTCGTACTCTCCATGGCAACGAGAATAACAGAATGGCGATGTAATTAATGTTAATATTTACTTTCAATTGCATGTTGTGTTAACCTGATATTAACCTACAACAACTGTCAACTTGCGGAGGTTTTATCGTAAATTTTATATTTTATTTATAATTGATATAAATATAAATTTATATCAATTGATATTTATTTCAAAATTGAGAAAATTACTCAATGAATAAAAATCAATCTATAGATGTGTCATGCATACTCTAAGTAATATAAGAAATACATTAATTTACCCTTATTAACTAATCTATTTATTTTATAATCGTTCGTAAGGAGTAAACTCCAGTCGTGCGTCGGAGCTGACACACACTTTTTTTATGTAAGTTAAGATTATCATATTCTAGCTTATGCCCGCGGCTTCGCCCCCGTGGAGTTCGAAAAAGTAGCATTGGAAATTATCCTGCTAGAATCGGTTCAGCCGCTATGCCGTGAAAGAGCATCATACATAATGATATAAGAACTTTGAATATTTCAGGTTAAACAAAAAAAAGTACCTATGTCCTATTCCTACGTATAAGCTATCATCATTTCAACTTTCAGCCAAATTGGTTCAGCCGTTTGGCCGTGAAACAACCGCAAACATCCAAACTTACAAACTTTCACATTTATAATATTAGTAAGATTAACATACTAACCATATGAAGTAGCTTATAAAATTTAGTTAATAATAATAGTTAAAATAAATATTTTTTTAGCAAAGTATATGCCAGCACCCTTGTAATTTACGGCATCATCGTGTCGGCTTGGGCTGCAGCTTCTTCTAAGGTACACATATTTTCGGCGTGCTTATAGGTGGCACCTATGATATGAGACGGTGCCAAATAATTTTTACTGTTACTGCATATCATCAAGCCGGGTCCGTCACGCGGTAGGCAGAGATAGTAGAGTGATGGGTATCTATTGACATAAATACCTTTTTTGCTTCATCCACAATCATCAATCTATTCATACATGCTCGGTTTATGTGTTTCGTCAAGCTTCTTCACACATCCTTTCTATCTGTCAACTTATCATGCCTTCATTCATCTTTACGATCACACCGTAATTCACGCCGCTTGCATTGCGAATCTCTTCATTGCGGATTCGAAGTAATATCGAAACGCCGCACATTTTCGAAGGGAATTTTTATTATATACATTTAGTAGTGAATGATGACTTATTCACAGTCGACAGTGTTAGACGCCGATTTCAAGTGTTTAAGTACTGATTGCAGGACATAAAATGAACTATAAATTTTTATTTATGAGATAAAATTGTGGGTAAACTCTTAGAATTAAATATATACTCGGTATCATAAAATAAAGAATTTATAGGTGTCCTTTGGAATTACCGTGGCTCGGTTTTATGACTTCACGGGGCGTTTATTTAGTGTCGCGATGCGTATAGTTGTTCGAACGCGCTCCTGATAACATCCCAGTCCCGATGGTCTCTAGCTATATGCAGTTTTTATAGATACTTAAAAAATAAATCTATATGTTGCTTATACTTATGCAACCAGAAAACCTAAAGAAAGCATAATTGAAAATGAATTGAAGATAATGCAAGGTGTGTAAGTCTGGAGAGGCGAAGGGGTCTCTTTAAGTTTAGAGAGAACTGGCGTTCTACTCCATATGCCTACCCTGAGGGACTCGGCGTGATGAAATGTGTGTATTAGTTTGTAAAATTCCGATATAAAATACTATATATTGGTAGATACCTATTAATTTTAACCTTTTCCTAAAATGCCATACAAGATTTTTGGCCCTTCAATTGCAATGCAATGCTTAAACTATCATGTATCATGTATTTTTATACAAAATTATTGTGGCAAACAAGCATGCGCTCCGCTTGATGGTAAGCGGTTACCGCCGCCTATGGACGCTTGCAACACCAGGGGTATCACTCGCGCGTTGCCGTTATTTTCCTTCACCGCAAAGCACGTGGTGTGATTAATCAGTGTACTGCAGTTCTGAAATAATTTATTGGTACGGTCGGGGTTCGAACTTGCAATGTTAACGTTGCATGTGATTATTGGAACCACTCCACCGCCACTGCAGACGTAATTAATAGGCCAATTAAAGTTATTCAGAGACTGGAAGCGCATTTGAGTATAGGTAGTACAACAAATAGACGAACTTTTTGTACGGTCAACGTACACAAAAACTGATACCGTGACCAGCGGTTTAACATGTTTGCTCACTCCATAAGTACGCGTGAAATTGTGATTATGAATACAAACGAGTCTTTCAATCGACTCGTATGAACAGGTGAGTGACTTTTTTTTCCATCATTGGAGCAGTTACCCGGTTACTCCACGGTGTTACCCGAGCAAAATTTGATTAGGTATGTACCTATATATAGGTTTTAGTCCTAGAACATAGGCTACAATTATAGAATAAGTAATGATGACACACACACACACAAACACACACACACACACACACACACACACACACACACACACACACACACACATAGCCGTGGTAGCCGTGTGGTTCGACTAGTTGCCTGCGACACAAAAATCGCAAGTTCGGATACCGACTGTACCAATGAGTTTTTCTGAACTTAAGTACAGTGTTTAGTCACACCACGAGCTTTACGTTGAAGGAACACATAGAGAGGAAACCTGCATACGTCTGAGAAGCAATTCAAAAGGCGTATGTATAGTCGTGCTTGAGTAACGGCGATGGACTCGCCATTTGTCACGTTGACACCCACTTATCGCCAGACGGTGCCGTCTGGCGATAAGTGGGTGTGTGGGTACTACCTATAATACATCTCTGCCTACCCCTTCGGGGACCCTTATGGGAAGGCGTGAGGATATTATATTATATGTATACATACATACATATCATCACGCCAAGTCCGTAACGGGGTAGGCAGAGAGTATAGAGCGCCAGTTCTCCCTAGACTTGCATACCTCTTTCGTTTCGTCCACATCAACAGTCTCTTCAAACATGCTCGTCGGTTTCGAGTACTCTTGACGTTCCCGTCCTAGAGCGTCCGATCGATTTGATCCAGGTAGCTATTATACATATACATATATATTAGTTTATTATAGTATTAGACACATATGCCACATTGTATGCGACTAAACATAATGCGTGCGCATATCTAGGAATCATTGGTGAAAAGGAGTTTTTTTCTTCTTTTTGCTTTAGCAAACGTGCAATACATTTGGAATTTGAAATCTTCAACTGCAAGTATATTTTATTGCACTTATGCAGTTCTGTTCGATCGGTCTCATGTTAGGTCATTTAACTATGGTATTTACCAATTATTGTTTGTCTAAAACCTAATATACTGCGTATATTTTAAACTTTCTCATATTCACAATTGTGTGTCCGTTTTAGGCGCCGCTGCCGATTTTGACCGATTCGATATGGTTTTTGTGCCCGGGCGCGCGCTCTGTCAGAGTCGTCGTTATGACACGCCACCGTAGGTTAGGTAAGGTCATGTTATCCCACTGCATCAGATTAAATTATTGAAGGTATTTTTTAATAATCCCTTTAACTTCTAACGATCCACATTTAGGGCTATTGTGTACTCTGGTTCTATCCACAATTGCGAGTTTATGAAACTTATTAGGAGCTGGTATTATAATATAAAACGTTTATATAAATATTGTAATGTGTATATTTAAATACATATATTTAAATAATTATTATAGAAAACGTTTATGAACTATCATTATGTATGATCCCTCGCTTTAATTACTTATCATTGTTTTACCATCTTGTAAATTGGTTTTCTTGTCTTAATTTTTGTCCAGCTGGTTCATCCAGTAGGTACCTATACTCCTACTCATTCGTACACGTCTCTTTCCCTTAGGGGTAGGCAGAGACCACTCATTCGTGTACCTACTTAATTATAAGAAGTGCCTAAGCATGAGTCAATCCCATTTTTATATAAGACAAGAAAATAATAGCTCACATAAGTTTTAAATTGGCCGTGTTTCTTGTTAATAATGCCGTCCCTATTCACGATTGCCCATGATTTGTTTCAAAATACAGCCACAATTTCCTAGAAACTCAGAATAGTTCCTCGATACAATTTTATTTAAATTGTACTTAGAACGAGCGTCTTGCATGCGTTTTATTGTCTTGTTATGGCTCACAATCGGGCTGTAAAGTGTCAATCAACTCTGAAACTGCTAGTCTCATTGCGAACAGAGTATATATCAATACCATACCTGCACAGGTGTAATATTGATGCAATCACGGCCTAGTTACTGTTACAATGCAACATTCAGAACTGAACTAGCACCTCAAACACGCCCCCGAAATGGAACTAACTACATCATGACTTACATAAGTTACATACTTTTATGTAGGCTTGTCCATCCATCGTGACTCATGGACCTTATTATAATCACAGATCAGCGATTGTTGTGCCCATAAAATGTATAATTTATAGAAGCAACGCAGAATAATCCCGGAGAAGCGACTTTGTCTTTTTTCATGGATGTTGTCGTGCTATCACGTTATTCACGTTACATATTAGTTTTTTGCAGAGTCAACTAACTGATTCAATGTAACTAACGGGCGATAGATACTTTTTGCTACATAGAAACGTCGTTTGGAACATGATGGACGACAGCGCTTATCAATGAAAGTACCTGGATGACCGAGCTCAGCTCGGTAAATATAATAGGTATAAAATATTATTGCGTACGAATTACATACTTATGAAATATATCTTATCTTACCAACATACCTAATAATGAAAAAATATGAACTTGTTGTTTAAATAAAAAATCACGAGTTTAATATTTTATTGAAATAGGTAGGTACTTACTTTTTACAGTTGAGGTTTGGTTCACTTATGTATCATGGTATATTTCATTGAACATGTAGTGTTTTTTTCATGTCAATCGGTTAAGAAATGAAAGAGATGCCAATTTAAAGAATCATCACATATAATAAAAGTGTAACGGATCGCTGTCTGTACATGGAAGATGTATGAGAAAATCAACGCACGTTGTGCCATACGCCACAAATCTTGTAGACGTCGTTCCCGTTGTTCGTTATGTTCAGTAGCTATACGTTGTGCTGCTCGCTGCCGCAAATCTTGTAGACATCGCTCCCGTTGTTCGTCATTTTCAGTAGCTACACGTTATGCTGCACGCTGCCGTAAATCTTACAAACGACGCTCTCGTTGTCCGTTATTTTCAGTAGCTACACATTGTGCTGCTCTCTGCCGCAAATCTTGTAGACGTCGTTCCCATTGTTCGTTATGTTCAGTAGCTACACGTTGTGCTGCTCGCTGCCGCAAATCTTGCAGACATCACTCCCGTTGTTCGTAATGTTGAGTATCTACAAGTTGTGCTGCTCGCTGCTGCAAATCTTGTAGACATCGCTCCCGTTGTTCGTCATTTTCAGTAGCTACACGTTGTGCTGCTCGCTGCCGCAAATCTTGTAGACGCCGTTCCCGTTGTTCGTAATGTTCAGTACCTACACGTTATGCTGCTCGCTGCCGGAAATCTTGTAGACATCGCTCCCGTTGTTCGTAATATTCAGTAGCTACACGTAGTGCTGCTCGCTGCCGCAAATCTTGTAGACGTCGTTCCTGTTGTTCGTAATATTCAGTAGCTACACGTAGTGCTGCTCGCTGCCGCAAATCTTGTAGACGTCGTTCCCGTTGTTCGTAATGTTCAGTAGCTATACGTTGTGCTGCTCGCTGCCGCAAATCTTGTAGACATCGCTCCCGTAGTTCGTCATTTTCAGTAGCTACACGTTGTGCTACACGCTGCCGTAAATCTTACAAACGACGCTCTCGTTGTCCGTTATTTTCAGTAGCTACACGTTGTGCTGCTCTCTGCCGCAAATCTTGTAGACGTCGTTCCCGTTGTTCGTTATGTTCAGTAGCTACATGTTGTGCTGCTCGCTGCCGCAAATCTTGCAGACATCACTCCCGTTGTTCGTAATGTTGAGTATCTACAAGTTGTGCTGCTCGCTGCTGCAAATCTTGTAGACATCGCTCCCGTTGTTCGTCATTTTCAGTAGCTACACGTTGTGCTGCTCGCTGCCGCAAATCTTGTAGACGTCGTTCCCGTTGTTCGTGATGTTCAGTACCTACACGTTATGCTGCTCGCTGCCGGAAATCTTGTAGACATCGCTCCCGTTGTACGTAATATTCAGTAGCTATACGTTGTGCTGCTCGCTGCCGCAAATCTTGCAGACATCACTCCCGTTGTTCGTAATGTTGAGTATCTACAAGTTGTGCTGCTCGCTGCTGCAAATCTTGTAGACATCGCTCCCGTTGTTCGTCATTTTCAGTAGCTACACGTTGTGCTGCTCGCTGCCGCAAATCTTGTAGACGCCGTTCCCGTTGTTCGTAATGTTCAGTACCTACACGTTATGCTGCTCGCTGCCGGAAATCTTGTAGACATCGCTCCCGTTGTTCGTAATATTCAGTAGCTACACGTAGTGCTGCTCGCTGCCGCAAATCTTGTAGACATCGCTCCCGTTGTTCGTCATTTTCAGTAGCTACACGTTGTGCTGCACGCTGCCGTAAATCTTACAAACGACGCTCTCGTTGTCCGTTATTTTCAGTAGCTACACATTGTGCTGCTCTCTGCCGCAAATCTTGTAGACGTCGTTCCCGTTGTTCGTTATGTTCAGTAGCTACACGTTGTGCTGCTCGCTGCCGCAAATCTTGCAGACATCACTCCCGTTGTTCGTAATGTTGAGTATCTACAAGTTGTGCTGCTCGCTGCTGCAAATCTTGTAGACATCGCTCCCGTTGTTCGTCATTTTCAGTAGCTACACGTTGTGCTGCTCGCTGCCGCAAATCTTGTAGACGCCGTTCCCGTTGTTCGTAATGTTCAGTACCTACACGTTATGCTGCTCGCTGCCGGAAATCTTGTAGACATCGCTCCCGTTGTTCGTAATATTCAGTAGCTACACGTAGTGCTGCTCGCTGCCGCAAATCTTGTAGACGTCGTTCCTGTTGTTCGTAATATTCAGTAGCTACACGTAGTGCTGCTCGCTGCCGCAAATCTTGTAGACGTCGTTCCCGTTGTTCGTAATGTTCAGTAGCTATACGTTGTGCTGCTCGCTGCCGCAAATCTTGTAGACATCGCTCCCGTTGTTCGTCATTTTCAGTAGCTACACGTTGTGCTGCACGCTGCCGTAAATCTTACAAACGACGCTCTCGTTGTCCGTTATTTTCAGTAGCTACACATTGTGCTGCTCTCTGCCGCAAATCTTGTAGACGTCGTTCCCGTTGTTCGTTATGTTCAGTAGCTACACGTTGTGCTGCTCGCTGCCGCAAATCTTGCAGACATCACTCCCGTTGTTCGTAATGTTGAGTATCTACAAGTTGTGCTGCTCGCTGCTGCAAATCTTGTAGACATCGCTCCCGTTGTTCGTCATTTTCAGTAGCTACACGTTGTGCTGCTCGCTGCCGCAAATCTTGTAGACGCCGTTCCCGTTGTTCGTAATGTTCAGTACCTACACGTTATGCTGCTCGCTGCCGGAAATCTTGTAGACATCGCTCCCGTTGTTCGTAATATTCAGTAGCTACACGTAGTGCTGCTCGCTGCCGCAAATCTTGTAGACGTCGTTCCTGTTGTTCGTAATATTCAGTAGCTACACGTAGTGCTGCTCGCTGCCGCAAATCTTGTAGACGTCGTTCCCGTTGTTCGTAATGTTCAGTAGCTATACGTTGTGCTGCTCGCTGCCGCAAATCTTGTAGACATCGCTCCCGTAGTTCGTCATTTTCAGTAGCTACACGTTGTGCTACACGCTGCCGTAAATCTTACAAACGACGCTCTCGTTGTCCGTTATTTTCAGTAGCTACACGTTGTGCTGCTCTCTGCCGCAAATCTTGTAGACGTCGTTCCCGTTGTTCGTTATGTTCAGTAGCTACACGTTGTGCTGCTCGCTGCCGCAAATCTTGCAGACATCACTCCCGTTGTTCGTAATGTTGAGTATCTACAAGTTGTGCTGCTCGCTGCTGCAAATCTTGTAGACATCGCTCCCGTTGTTCGTCATTTTCAGTAGCTACACGTTGTGCTGCTCGCTGCCGCAAATCTTGTAGACGCCGTTCCCGTTGTTCGTAATGTTCAGTACCTACACGTTATGCTGCTCGCTGCCGGAAATCTTGTAGACATCGCTCCCGTTGTTCGTAATATTCAGTAGCTACACGTAGTGCTGCTCGCTGCCGCAAATCTTGTAGACGTCGTTCCTGTTGTTCGTAATATTCAGTAGCTACACGTAGTGCTGCTCGCTGCCGCAAATCTTGTAGACGTCGTTCCCGTTGTTCGTAATGTTCAGTAGCTATACGTTGTGCTGCTCGCTGCCGCAAATCTTGTAGACATCGCTCCCGTTGTTCGTCATTTTCAGTAGCTACACGTTGTGCTGCACGCTGCCGTAAATCTTACAAACGACGCTCTCGTTGTCCGTTATTTTCAGTAGCTACACATTGTGCTGCTCTCTGCCGCAAATCTTGTAGACGTCGTTCCCGTTGTTCGTTATGTTCAGTAGCTACACGTTGTGCTGCTCGCTGCCGCAAATCTTGCAGACATCACTCCCGTTGTTCGTAATGTTGAGTATCTACAAGTTGTGCTGCTCGCTGCTGCAAATCTTGTAGACATCGCTCCCGTTGTTCGTCATTTTCAGTAGCTACACGTTGTGCTGCTCGCTGCCGCAAATCTTGTAGACGCCGTTCCCGTTGTTCGTAATGTTCAGTACCTACACGTTATGCTGCTCGCTGCCGGAAATCTTGTAGACATCGCTCCCGTTGTTCGTAATATTCAGTAGCTACACGTAGTGCTGCTCGCTGCCGCAAATCTTGTAGACGTCGTTCCTGTTGTTCGTAATATTCAGTAGCTACACGTAGTGCTGCTCGCTGCCGCAAATCTTGTAGACGTCGTTCCCGTTGTTCGTAATGTTCAGTAGCTATACGTTGTGCTGCTCGCTGCCGCAAATCTTGTAGACATCGCTCCCGTAGTTCGTCATTTTCAGTAGCTACACGTTGTGCTACACGCTGCCGTAAATCTTACAAACGACGCTCTCGTTGTCCGTTATTTTCAGTAGCTACACGTTGTGCTGCTCTCTGCCGCAAATCTTGTAGACGTCGTTCCCGTTGTTCGTTATGTTCAGTAGCTACATGTTGTGCTGCTCGCTGCCGCAAATCTTGCAGACATCACTCCCGTTGTTCGTAATGTTGAGTATCTACAAGTTGTGCTGCTCGCTGCTGCAAATCTTGTAGACATCGCTCCCGTTGTTCGTTATGTTCAGTAGCTACACGTTGTGCTGCTCGCTGCCGCAAATCTTGCAGACATCACTCCCGTTGTTCGTAATGTTGAGTATCTACAAGTTGTGCTGCTCGCTGCTGCAAATCTTGTAGACATCGCTCCCGTTGTTCGTCATTTTCAGTAGCTACACGTTGTGCTGCTCGCTGCCGCAAATCTTGTAGACGTCGTTCCCGTTGTTCGTGATGTTCAGTACCTACACGTTATGCTGCTCGCTGCCGGAAATCTTGTAGACATCGCTCCCGTTGTTCGTAATATTCAGTAGCTACACGTAGTGCTGCTCGCTGCCGCAAATCTTGTAGACGTCGTTCCTGTTGTTCGTAATATTCAGTAGCTACACGTAGTGCTGCTCGCTGCCGCAAATCTTGTAGACGTCGTTCCTGTTGTTCGTAATGTTCAGTAGCTATACGTTGTGCTGCTCGCTGCTGCAAATCTTGTAGACATCGCTCCCGTTGTTCGTCATTTTCAGTAGCTACACGTTGTGCTGCACGCTGCCGGAAATCTTACAGACGTCGCTCTCGTTGTTCGTTATTTTCAGTAGCTACACGTTGTGCTGCTCGCTGCCGCAAACCTTGTAGACGTCGTTCCCGTTGTTCGTTATGTTCAGTAGCTATACGTTGTGCTGCTCGCTGCTGCAAATCTTGTAGACATCGCTCCCGTTGTTCGTAATATTCAGTAGCTACACGTTATGCTGCTCGCTGCCGGAAATCTTGTAGACATCGCTCCCGTTGTTCGTAATATTCAGTAGCTACACGTAGTGCTGCTCGCTGCCGCAAATCTTGTAGACGTCGTTCCTGTTGTTCGTAATATTCAGTAGCTACACGTAGTGCTGCTCGCTGCCGCAAATCTTGTAGACGTCGTTCCTGTTGTTCGTAATGTTCAGTAGCTATACGTTGTGCTGCTCGCTGCTGCAAATCTTGTAGACATCGCTCCCGTTGTTCGTCATTTTCAGTAGCTACACGTTGTGCTGCACGCTGCCGGAAATCTTACAGACGTCGCTCTCGTTGTTCGTTATTTTCAGTAGCTACACGTTGTGCTGCTCGCTGCCGCAAACCTTGTAGACGTCGTTCCCGTTGTTCGTTATGTTCAGTAGCTACACGTAGTGCTGCTCGCTGCCGCAAATCTTGTAGACGTCGTTCCTGTTGTTCGTAATATTCAGTAGCTACACGTAGTGCTGCTCGCTGCCGCAAATCTTGTAGACGTCGTTCCTGTTGTTCGTAATGTTCAGTAGCTATACGTTGTGCTGCTCGCTGCTGCAAATCTTGTAGACATCGCTCCCGTTGTTCGTCATTTTCAGTAGCTACACGTTGTGCTGCACGCTGCCGGAAATCTTACAGACGTCGCTCTCGTTGTTCGTTATTTTCAGTAGCTACACGTTGTGCTGCTCGCTGCCGCAAACCTTGTAGACGTCGTTCCCGTTGTTCGTTATGTTCAGTAGCTATACGTTGTGCTGCTCGCTGCTGCAAATCTTGTAGACATCGCTCCCGTTGTTCGTAATATTCAGTAGCTACACGTTATGCTGCTCGCTGCCGGAAATCTTGTAGACATCGCTCCCGTTGTTCGTAATATTCAGTAGCTACACGTAGTGCTGCTCGCTGCCGCAAATCTTGTAGACGTCGTTCCTGTTGTTCGTAATATTCAGTAGCTACACGTAGTGCTGCTCGCTGCCGCAAATCTTGTAGACGTCGTTCCTGTTGTTCGTAATGTTCAGTAGCTATACGTTGTGCTGCTCGCTGCTGCAAATCTTGTAGACATCGCTCCCGTTGTTCGTCATTTTCAGTAGCTACACGTTGTGCTGCACGCTGCCGGAAATCTTACAGACGTCGCTCTCGTTGTTCGTTATTTTCAGTAGCTACACGTTGTGCTGCTCGCTGCCGCAAACCTTGTAGACGTCGTTCCCGTTGTTCGTTATGTTCAGTAGCTATACGTTGTGCTGCTCGCTGCTGCAAATCTTGTAGACATCGCTCCCGTTGTTCGTAATATTCAGTAGCTACACGTAGTGCTGCTCGCTGCCACAAATCTTGTAGACGTCGTTCCCGTTGTTCGTAATGTTCAGCGGCCACAAAGAAGCCCTCGTGAAACATCTAAATCATAAGAGCTTTCTGTTCGTATAATGTTAGTCAAGTTTTGCAAGACTTTAGCACTACGTGTGGGACGAGCGGAAAGCTGATTATTTTCATGGTTTTGTTGAAATGAGTCTTGCTTGTCGATCACTATTTTCTTGAAGGTGTCCTTGAGATGCGTCGCGGCTGCGTGGATTTAGATTGTGTATAAGCGATTTTTTTTTCTTCTTTTAGGCATTTTGTCATGTAAGTAAATAATTGATTTTATATATAATACGTCTACGATAACGTCAAACCAAAAACTCATTGGCTTAAAGTTTGTTGCTTAGCAACGCTTTATTGTTGCTGTATCGGTAAAGCAGTGGCGAAATTCATATTCCAATGAAATTGTACGAGATTTTCATTGCCTAAAAACACGCATAACACGACTTTTTTTAAAAATTAAACCTAGCTAGATCGATTTATCGCCCCCGAAATCCCCCCACTACCAAATTTCATGAAAATCGTTGGAGCCGTTTCCGAGATTCAGATTATATATATACAAGAATTGCTCGTTTAAAGGTATAGGGATAAAACTGATTATATTGATGGAATTCTTTTATATTGAGCCTGCTTATGAGCTAAATTTATGTGGCAGTTAATGTTTACGTGTGTCTAAGTTAAAGAAACTGAATAATTTGTACAGCGTTTCGCTGGTTCCTACATGCATTTTGATGTATTTGTAATTATATTTTTACTATCAGCCATAAATTAGAACGAAGACAACATCTCAGTTAAAACCTTAAGTTCCGCCATAAATGAATTTCCAGCGTGACACTGCTTGTTGTGGTTTTATTGGGCTTATAAACTGGCTATTACTATTCACACCATTCTAATACGATTTTTATATTGACTGTTTATTAATTGAGGTAGTTGTTTGACCGGGTAGTAAAATTGAAAATTTTGTTACCTAGTAGGTACTGTATGTATTACAGGTGACGGATGTAACATACTCCGATTTGGGAAGCAACGATCCTACATTGAATGATATGGCGGTCTCGTTAGTAGATAAACATATTTTATTTTCTCATCAGCGTCTAATAATATACAAGTTGTATATATGATAAAAGTTAACGTTACTATTAAATGAAATGGGCGAATCGTAAGGAAAGCGTGTAACTCTGTATTTATAAAAAACCGTTTACCTGTATACGTGGCCATTCGTCGATATGAGAATTTCGGGTTGCAATTTAGCGTCTATTGTGTTGGAACAAAAGCGTACGATGCGTTAATAACAGGTGCATCGTTTCGTATCCAAAGTTTAGGAGGCGCGCCCGCGGGACCCGAACGCTACGTGACCGGTTTTATTTTATTACGTCTCGGCTTCGCTAGCGTCCATTTCGGATGATTGCCGTTAAACTCGGCAACTATTTTTCAGTGCTTAGTCCTTTTTGTACCCGTTGTTCGGGGATGTTAGATTAGTCGTCCGTCCACCCACGTTTCATTAATGCGAATCTAATTTACGTTGGATGTTCCGGGTTTCGGCATCACGGCCTTTGTCGATTTATTTTAATGATCAGCGTAAATTTATAGCAGATGTTAGAATAAAAAGATGCTTTTACGGCCCTTAATAGAACATTGTATTGTGTTATAGTTTTCTTTTTATGCTTGTAATATTTAATGGTTTTATTTTAAGCTACAGACAACATGTCGATCATCCGGATAGAAAAAAGGACTTGTGATGTATTAGTTATAGTTAGAAGGAGTATTAGTAATAGTTAGAAGGAGTATTGCCTCAGCGCAAAAAAAACTGCCCTTGGCATGGGAACCTATTAGGTGTGGTGGGTATGCACATTTGTATTTGGTACTGTAATTCAATAAAGTAATTACTAAGGTCTGGTTAATTTTTAGCAATTTACTTTTCAGTTAGAATAGACACTAACAAACTATAATATATGCAATTACCAAACTCATGGAGAAAATTATCATTCTACATCTGATGGTTATTTATACTAGAAAAGAATCAAACTACCTAGATCACATCGATCGGACACTCAAGGTCGGGAACGTTAAGAGTAGTCGAACCGGCGAGCATGTATGAAGAGTCTGATGAATGTCGACGAAGCGAAAGAGGTATAGCCAAAGTGAAAGAAGTCTAGAGAGAACTAGCACTATGTTCTCTCTGCCTACCCTGCTAGGGACTCTGTGTGACGATATGTATATGTATGTAAGAATCAAAATCTTCGAGAATGTAAACTATAGTTATTTCTTCAGGAAGTGTTATTTTCATTAGAATGAGCACAACGACGAAATTGCATCTTTATTGAGTCTAATAATAGCGTTGAGTTGAGAGTCATAATAAACCTACAGTTAAAGCGTATTTTCAAAAAGAATATGAACAGTTTTTATTCGCACTCTATCAATATAGAAGCAATCTAACATTCCTGCGAGAGTCGACTCTGGCGATACGTGTAACGCAAACAAAAGTAGTGCGAAACTAAAGGTAATAAAGAGAGGCTACCGAGAAGCATCCCCGAGCACGTACGGCAGTTTCTTCTAATAGTCGCAGCCGACAATGCCGCTATTTCGACATTGTTTTGTTAGGACGGGACGTTGAGCAATGCAAAAGCCGCACCGCCACCGAATGTGCTCTGAGCATAGAAGGCGCCTAAGTTTTTTTTACCGTATACGTGGGGGGCGAACTGAAGTGGCTTACAGAGTAATAATTAATGACAGATAGACGCGGTCGCTTGTTTCACGTCATACTGTTTTGGTAACAATTTGTAATGAATTGCCCTGGGACCTCACACTTGGAATGTCATCCGAATTACGTCATCAACTTCAACGAACAAAAAGCGATGACTAACTTTAATGGTGTAATCTTATATAACACTGTTTGTGGATTTGGTTTATATTCATGTTTTAGTTTTGTACACACTTTGGCTATCATCTGCATATAGGCACAAGCCTAAATCACTTAGCGTTTACAAGAACCATATAAAAAACAATACTATCCATACATATTAGTAGTACTCTCATAGAATATTATTAGATTTTATTTTAGTTTGGAACGCGTACCACTTCTAGGTTCAGGCGTGTGCTGGTGGTGGACTAGTAGGTGGTATCAATAACTGCTTGTCACACCTTGAGTACCAAATAAAGGGGTTATCTTCAAAATAATGTGTTACTATCTCTTTTAAATAAGCTCACTAAAGTAGTTCTGCGGCTAAGTCAGTCATAACATTTTGCGTGTCACTTGAGAAATGTTGCGGTTGAATAATAGATTCTTAGTAGGTACGGCTTAAAATGTTAAATTGACAAGATAATAATATACATCGAAATTGTGAGTGGAACAGATGACTAAACCAACATTCCTGCCGGCCCCAGAGCAAATTGTATTCGTAGTATACCTTACATACATTATAAATCAACGCTATTTGACTAGGACAAAAAGGGAGAACAAAGCATTTGTTTTACTTCAAAGTAAAATATTACTACTGTTATCATTGCAAAGGCCTTTCACTTTCAACCGTCTTATTTTTGTTGAATTTTTAATGTTACGTTGGAATTATGTGGATAAGTATGTAAAATTATGACGTGCGGAAATGTCACCTCAAATGAAGTGCTGCTGACCCTGGCTAGGGAAGTAAACACTTAACTACAATATAAGAACCACTCAAAATGTTTATTTAATATACCCACAAGATAGGCTTAATATAAAAAAATACTAAAAATATTTTTATTAAACAAGAAAGGTAAGCTGATGGCAAGCATTTCATAATCTTTGGGCATTAGCTGTTAAGGTAATCGTTCGTGCGTTGGTGACTGAACTTGTTCACTTATGACGGGAGGGGTTGTTGTCACAACCATTTTTTTTTCAGAGTTACGTCACCCAAACTAACCACAGCAACATCTATCTAGAAGTAGTGCCATCTTTCTGCTATCTTCTGCTGATTACATATTATGAAAAATCCATTGTGCTCCCCCTGCAAGTGATATTGTTTTATGAAGGAATGGCTTATAGCTTATTAGGCTCCATCTGTCTTATTTAAAAATAATAGAAAAGTTTGGTTAACAAGCAGATTGAAAAACTAATATCATATAATATTTTCAGTATGGTAACAATAATAATAATAATATAATAATATATCCTCACGCCAAGAGGTGTATAGGTAATACCCTCACACCCACTTTCCGCCAGAGGTATATTACGTGCCAACGTGACAGATGGCGAGTCCATCGCCGTTACTCAAGCACGACTATACATACGCCTTTTGAATTTCTTCTCAGGAATATGCAGGTTTCCTCTCGATGTTTTCCTTCACCGTAAAGCTCGTGGTGTGACTAATCACTGTACTTAAGTTCAGAAAAACTCATTGGTACAGTCGGGATTCGAACTTGCGACCTTTGCGTCGCAGGCAACTGCTCGAACCACTCGGCCACCACGGCTTGTTGTTATAACTCTACCTACCCCTTTGCCTTTGGAGACCCTTGTGGGAATATGTGGAGTTATATAAAAAAGTAATAATCAATCACAATAAATTTGAATAAGTATCTATATCGTATCAACAATATTCTTCCTTTGTGCAATTTCCAAGAGACATGTCCCAAAACGACGTCGGTGACATTAGTGGCACATTCCTAGTCACGTTGTGTTTTTGTTGCAAATGGACGAAGGTCGGACTAAGTGTATCATCTGTCTTAATTGTTTGACGGCTCATCGTCATAAAAATAAATTCTTTTCATTTGTTTTACTTCAGCTCATAAAACCTTTATGAACATTTTGTTCCGGTCGTAAATTATGGCCAGAAACAACTTACTTGCGCGTGCAATTGTCTATTGTCGTGTTCAGAAGTTAGCATAAGGTATTTAGAGCAATGTTTTGTCGCTCAGAGTAATGTGTACTCAGATGTGACTCATTCATGGATGACTTATGTTTTAGATATGCCGGATTTGTAATGCAATGCTTATTTAATTTTGGGCAACTGGGTTGTCTTCGGCTTGATAACTGGTAATATTAACCTAATACACTTTTGAATCCTTTGCCATCCTTGGATTTGTGTGACAGTATATCGTGGTCGATACAGCGCTTACCGATCTTCTGTGAAGCTTAAAAAGTGATCAGTCAATTAGTTGAGTGACTCAGAGACATCGACCCCATTTATAATTAATCATCTTAGGTCATGCTAGGTGCCGTGGTGTATCAATGTATCGACTGTACCAATGAGTTTTTTTTAACTAAGTACAGTGATTAGTCACACCACGAGTTTTACGGTGAAGGAAAATATCGAGAGGAAACCTTCATACGACTGAGATGAAATAAAAAGGCGTGTGTATAGTCGTGCTTGAGTAACGGCGATGGAATCGCCATCTGGCACCTAAAATATATCTCTGGCGGAAAGTGTGTGTGTGGGTACTACCTATAAACCTCTGCCTACCCCGTCGGGGACCCTTGTGGGAGGGAAGGCGTGAGGATATATATCTTTGGTCATTATAGCTGGTCTCTCAGAAGCCCCATTTATAGATACCTATTCGACATACTCTGTAAAAAATTGTGACGCCAAATTGTGGTAATTCCAGTTAATCTTAAGATAATGATGAAGAAAAAACAGAGTATATTGTATTCAATTGTGTAATTTGTAAAATAAAAAGTATTTTTGTAACTCAGACTTGCGGCTTTCGCCACGGAGTAATCCTGCTCGGGTGCTATTTAGGATTTCTCATTTATTTTATTACAGAATGCGCTGTCCACCATTGTCTAGTTGCCTTTTAAAATATTTTTTTAACATCGGTAAACCCTTTTCGCGTTGGGTGTCCGCTCGTATATTGTTACTTTATTGCAGACCCTTGCCGACAACCACTTTTGCATAACCTCCACCTAATACGATTTTACATCGCTTCGGTCCGTTTAATGTATGTATACATACCTTAGAAGTCCCTCTCAAGTAACTCACAACCCCTATTTTAAATATGATTAGCTTTTAATTTAAACACTGATCGTGTCGTAAATGTTTACTCTAGATTTAATCGTTTTAATTAATTCTTGTATAAAATATGTTCCCATCGAATAACAAAGCGCAGTTATGTTGCGTACCCCTAGGCTATATTTGCTATAATAACAGGTTACCAAAAACAATTAGACGGGCTCTTTGTAAAAGCAAAGAATTTTATCGGTAGATTTATTATATTTGTGGAGGATGTTATCGCCGCCCTTCGATTGCTAGTACCGGACTGGGTCGTAGACTACAGCTACACGGGACAGGTAAAACGAAGCGTTTATCAGTCGTTTAGTTTTTTGTCGTTGCTTTTGTTATTATTTGAAACCTTCGGATGTATTAATCTCGTGTGGGTCTGTTCAAACCGGTCATTACCCAAAACTTGGGGGCGTATTGCGCCCGGGTGCCTAGTTATTACTGGAATTCTAATAAAATAACCCCGTATCATTTACGAAATTAGTGATATCGCTAAATATTTTATAATGAGGGATTCGGAGCTATTTGGGCTGGCAGCATTTATTCAGATGTTAGTGGAGCAAGCCACGTGAAACGGTTGCGGGGCTTATAATGACACAGTTCATAAATGGTTTTACATTAGGTATGGGAGGACCGTTTTTGATCGTTTTATGAGTTGCACGCTCTGAGATGTAAGCTCCTGCCCATTATCAAATTAACATTCCTGAACGTGTAATTTAGCTAACGTTTGCACGCCTAGCGATGCGTAGTAGGTATGTTTGCATAGTATGCGTATTTAAACAAGAAATTACAGAATTAAAATCGTTTTCACCCTATTGTACAATATTACTCGTTATAATAAAGATTTAATAGTGAGATTAGATTTTTGTGCACTTTATTTCAAATTTATGTGCGATTTGTAAAAATGTTTCGCGGTACTTTCACCGCTGTGGTCGGACAGCTTGTGCCCCCGACATTATTATTGTCATAACATCCGATTTCATTTTACTTCGGTTGGAGAGAAGATGGCATGTGAGATTCCGTTTAGAGCCGGAAATGAGGAGGAATTTCCTAGAGACCTCTCTAGTAGAATGTGAATAATATTTGTCGACGGTAGTCCGAAGGTCCCACAATAGACCCGCTGGCCGCTACGCCCCCGGAAAGAATCAATTATACAAAGCCCTATTCGAAGACATACTGCCGAATGGGCGAATTGTTTGTTTAATAACATTTACGCGCATCTCTGAAAGCCGGGGTAAAATATTTGTCGCCTTTGTCCGGCGGCTCTTTGTACGTAAATGAAGCGATAGCCATTTTTTTTGTCATTACATTCCGTCGTGTCATGTCTCTATTGGAAGCGGATGCGCGTGTAGTTTTTATTTGGAACCGCTTCCTCTCTCTGCCTTTTTAACGTTTTATCGTTTTTCAACGAGGGTAATAAATTTGGCTTATAAATAACGTGTACGTATATCATACCTAAGAAAACAGAATAGGGTGAGAAATTATTTTTGTCTAGTAAACAATATTATGTGATTCAGTATCACAATCCGACATACGATTGATTCATATAAGTATAATGACATTATATAATGCAAAATTCGTACCTACTCAAAGTAGAAAAACTGACAACTGACTCAACTCCAAACTTCAAAAAAACAGTATAATTGAGACGTTAGAACTAATTGGAAACATTACACGTCACAACAAGAACCCATCGTCTGTGTTACCTTCTACTAATATCATACGTGATGAATTTTTCAAAGGATCTCCCTCCCCACACGGTAGCCGTTTTCGTGGCGTTATCATCCCATTTCTATGCAGACCCTTATAGCATGTTATGTGCTTAGCATTTTTCTTTACAACAAATTGTTTTTTAATATATTATAAGTATACTTGTAATCGTTTCACGATCAATCTGAATGAGATAACCAAGATGTATATTCTCACAACATTACCAGAAATATAATTCTCACGTTTATTGTATATAGTTATTCTACTAAGTGATAGAACACCTGACGTGTTTGTTAATTGAATATGGATAATCATATGTCACCTCCATGACTGCGGTGGTGGAACGCTTCGATAAAGCATTGGGCTTGGTTTGTACTAGTCTCTAGGTAGTTTTGAAGTATACATTTATAAGTTATAAAATAACATTGTGACGATTCCACACAATATATTCTTATAAGTACAATGTCACATGTCATCCAAGACTAAGGTACAAATATGCGTGTTCACTAAACAAGTATCCACCTGCAGCAGGGGTCGAATGCAACCTCAATCTCTTCTAAACATAGTCCAACCCTGTCAGACAAATCCCTTTCTGTTCACTCACGCTATCCGTTAAGACAGTGACATCACTTTTTCCGCAACTAATGTCATCGACATACATGTCCACGGGCGCTCACATGTCTGTCGCGATTTACCTATACACAGATAGAGATAAAGTAGTTGCGAGAAAACGAGGCGACAAAATTATCTCCTAGAGCACATGCTACTGGATTGGGTAACACAGTAATTTGCTCACTGACATATTGCGATCTTAAACCTTAATCTTCAGTAGTACTTATGATTCGATGGGATGAAGATGTTTCTATGCCACCAAGGAGCTCGTTTTAGTACCTATAAAGCTGGTAAACATTCTTGCGGCTCGCCTAGTTGGTAAGCGGCTTCCGCAGCCTATGATAAACATTATAAGGGATGCGGGAATTGAGAATATAAGCTTGATGGCTGGCCTGTATGGTAAGAGGGTAACGTTACCTATGGGCGCTTGCAATAATGAAATTTTTTTGAAAAAGTGAAAATACTAATAGTATGTTAAAGAAGAAATTTTTAAAGAATGCAGTACAGTTTATCATAAAAGTACCCTCACATAGCACTGTTAAGCAAAATAAGTTCGATGTTTATATGATGGATGTGTTGGTAAATATTAAGCGAGTGCGCGTGTCACTTTTCCAAGAACACGAGTGTTTTAACGGAAACAGCGGTTGTGGTGTCCCGACCACACAAATGATGAAGTTATCATTTGTGTTTAGAACAAAGTGCAATTTTTAAATGAATAATTGTTTTTTTTTACTTCGTCTTCCAATAGGTTATCTGGTTTTAATCACTCTGTCATCTCTGGCGGGATTTTATTTATCATTGGATGCTATCTTAAATATATATGTTCACACCTTCTATACCAACGTCATCATAACCAAGTACATCGCCGTCTCCAGTACCTACATCTACATATCTCTAACTATGACTTTCTATTTCTACGCTAACTAACTAACATAAGTTCATAAAAACTCGTTGGCATTCGTACTAGCAATATTCGTTGCAGGCGACTACTTAATCACTCGGAAACCTCGGCTGAAATATTTGGCTTAATTATGTAATATACTGTATTACGAGCCTAAATTTCCGATTCGCCACCTCAAACGACCATTTAAAATTTTATAAAATAGTAGAGACGAAACCATAAAATCAAACACCCACGAAGATCCGGTAGTACGTTATTATGATATTTTGGGCTATGGCGAAGGTAGGTATGTATGTAAGAAAGGTATGCATACCAGTATTTATATGCTAGTAATATGCAACTAATTGATATGCTCTAGGAGTATTACCGGACTGGTTGCACCGATGAATGGACACGTAATAAAACCCAATTTTATTGCAGTTTCCTCTCTCGGTTCGTTGGCATTCATCCCAAGAACTACCAAATCATTAAAGCTTGTGTTTGTTGATTTTTTCCTACCTTTTGTTTGCTTTATGATAATAGGTGTTCGTTTCGTCGCCCATAGAGCGCGGGAGCGATGCAGTGTGAAACTTAACGCCTGCATTCACGCTCCTTTTTATAGAGGCACTTGATTTAGCGAGCCAATGTTGTTTTTAATAAACGATATATGTACATATACAGCGTGTAACAAATTAATTTAATCTTATATAAAGGCTCGCTTAGAAGCGCCTCGTTCGTTCCTAGAAAGTCAACATAATAAGGACGATAAGAAGTTTAATATTTTATATATTACATTTAAGTTTAATTACATTATATCGTTGTCTAATTCTTATTGGTAGTAGATCAAGGTTAGCTTAGTTTGGGGCTTGGTCAATTAGTGTGGAATCGTATTAAGATATTTATTTATTGATTATTTCGTTGACATAAATTCGATTTCCTACCAACGATAAATATATTCCATAGGTACATATGGTTTTTCCAATGGCTCATTTATACGGTATTTGAATATTGTCCAAATAATGTTACATCCTTTACATGACATTAAAGCTTTTCAACCTAAAGGATCCCCGAATACTTTGATTTTTTTATGAATTTGATAAAACGATTGCCACATTTTTTTTGTGTTTAATAGGCACATGTTTGTTAAAATATAGGTATATAGTTTGTTCTCATCTATGCGATAAGTACCTACATAATATTCTTTATTTACCTTCGATATACATATTCGCAATCGCATGAAAGTTTCTTCCGGTTGTTCTTCACCGGAAATATCTTGCCATAAATTACTCTTAAATAGTTACTACATTGTAAATTTACGAGTATATAATTTTAAATATCCAATAGTGAGTGTGTGGGTTCTACCTATACACCTCTGCCTATCCCTTCGGAGACCCTTGTGGGAAGACGTGAGGATATATTATTATTATGATTGTTATATCCATAAAGAAGCCGTGGTGGCCGAGTGGTTCGAGCAGTTGCCTGCGACACAAAGATCGCAAGTTCGAATCCCGACTGTACCAATGAGTTTTTCTGAACTTAAGTACAGTAATTAGTCACACCACGAGCTTTAAGGTGAAGGAAAACTTCGTGAGGAAACCTGCATACGTCTGAGAAGAAATTCAAAGGCGTATGTATAGTCGTGCTTGAGTAACGGCGATGGACTCGCCGTCTGTCACGTTAGCACCTAATATACCTCTGGCGGAAAGTGGGTGTGTGGGTATTACCCATACACCTCTGCCTACCCCTTCGGGGACCCTTGTGGGAAGGCGTGAGGATATATTATTTATTATATTATATCCACAGATTTGATCTTTTTATAGAAACGTTTCCGTATCACTTGACGTCGTCAATTTACACCAAGTATTACTAGCGTTCTTTGGAACCAACCTAACTGCACTCATTAAAAGTTATATCTAACCGCCAGAGCCCTCGAAACTCCGACAAGGACCCGGTAGCATTTATCTGTTAACTCAAAAGTGCTCGAAGGATAGTCTGTTCAAGCCATTATTCCCAATTGTCCCTTACAATAAGATTAAACTAGCGACCGCCCTGATATGACCCTCTGACCGTCCAAGAATTGCTCACATAATAGTTATGTTGTTATCGCCATTACCTAACTACCCTTCACTTGCTGCTAGCACGATATTAAAAAGATTTTGGCAAGGAGCCACATTGATATTGATCTTTATGCTTGGCCAGACGGCTATGGGAGGACTGGTAAGTGCCATGCCGGTCGCCTTAATGACTTTTCGTGTCTTAAAGTTCTATATGCAATACTTTATCGCTCTGATAGTCCCGCTAACGTTTTCTGATCTTTTTATCTACTCTATTATATCTTCACGCCGTCTGGTAAGGGTCACCAAAGGGGTACCTATGCAGAGAAATACCGTATTTTATAAACATTGCAGTGCCAACGTCGACAGATTGTGTCTGTCACCGTCTCCATACGAGTTGGATTTTTCTCTCAACAATGCCAAATACCTAGAACGGGAAACTTTTAAATGATTAAACTCATATTATTGTGTGCTTACTATAACATGACCCGTCGTGTTTATGAAGTTACTTAAGCATTTGTGTTGATTCGAGGCGACCGTTGTCTTATCATCCTGCCATATTTCCATTAAAGTGGAATGATGGTGGTCTTGTCGATAAATAACGGAAAAGATAACGAATCCACAAACTTTTGGGCTAATTCACCAGCAGCTGCGCTCTTATCTTTCGCGCGAATTCGTATACATATATATGTTGTTAAAAACGTATGTAATTAAGTTTGTATGCGTGAAGGGCGACACCTGTGCTCGTTATCAGTGATCTGCCGTTTCGGTTTATGGGGTTCCGACGAAAAACAATGGAAATGGCAAAAAAGCTGAATGCGGGCCAGGTACCGACCGGGCCAGGGGTGCAGAGAAGGGTAGGCGTGCGGGCCGCAGCGGGGTTCCACAATTTATGATTGCGCCGTGTCAGAGTGCTAATGAACGCACTCTGTTGCTCTTTATTGAGATAACGCTCGCAATCGATGGCTGCGCTGGTATCGAGCCATTACTTATTGCGTCGCCCGATCTCGCGTGTCCCTTTATATGTACAATATTTTTTGCTCGCTTCATTCGTGCCAAGTAACTATTATTAACCGTTCTCTACATAGCTAGAAGATTAACTAATCCATAAAATTGTTGCGCTACCCTGTAATGAGAGTGCTTTGTGAGATGCATCTGCGTGGTATAACAACTTTATGGGAATTAAAGTTAGTAGTAGATTGGAATACAAAATTCTCTATATTACATGCATGTATGTACCTTCACGCCTTCCCACAAGTGTCTCGTGAGGATCCTTTTCTGGCCGGAGATTTATTTATGAGCCAACGTAACAGAGAAGATTGAAGGAGATCTTTCTTAAGAACAAATTGGAACTTCTTCTCAAAAGTTTACAGGTTTCACTTTCCTTCATCGTAAAGCTCACCGTGGATTAAATAATGTGCTTTCGTTCAGTTTGGTACGGTCAGGGTTCACACTTGTAATATTTGCTTTGTTGGCGACTACTCGTTCCAATCGCCCACCTCTGCTCTCCGCTATAGTGTGTGCATATATGTGTGTACATTAAATATGTGAGGTATGTTTTCGCATTTACGTCGCAGTTATAGTCCAATTGAACATGCGTTCAACATATTTCTCTTTGTTCTGTCGCATCCAAGTCGCAGCAATTTTCATATCTTAATAATGACACATTGAATCAAACAGCAGCATATTACGAAAGTTGTATTAAGATCTCAGGCCAGTGCATCTCAACGACAGCATTACGTATCGGTGATCGAATCGCGCGATACGGGGAGCGGGAATGATATCATCACCGCTGCGTGTAGGACCATCGGCTACTAGTCCCGGTGTTGTGGACTTACTTTATAGTACACGCGGGGAGTTATGGTATACTCAGCGGTGTACATGTGTACCGTACCTGCATTAAATCCTAACTTATCTTGTGCGTGTGTCAGCGTGTAACCTGTACCACAAAATCATAAATATGATATGCAAATATACCATGATAACTATAATGACATTCCTTTAAAATTTTCGTTGTAGGTTTTCTATATTGACTGACTTGAATGTATTATAATATAATATATCCCCACGCCTTCCCACAAGGGTCCCCGAAGGGGTAGGCAGAGGTGTAAAGGTAATACCCACACACCCACTTTCCGCCAGAGGTATATTAGGTGCCAACGTGACAGATGGCGAGTCCATCGCCGTTACTCAAGCACAACTATACATATGCCTTTGAATTTCTTCTCAGAAGAAATTCACTCTCGATGTTTTCCTTCACCGTAAAGCTCGTGGTGTGACTAATCATTGTACTTAAGTTCAGAAAAGCTCATTGGTACAGTCGGGATTCGAACATGCGATCTTTGTGTCGCAGGCAACTGCTCGAACCACTCGGCCACCACGTATTATTATTAGTATATTCTAGCGTGGGGTTTGAGATCGAATCTCGGCGGACGTGGATGTGTGGGTACTACCTATACACCTCTGTATACCCCTTCGGAGACCCTTGCGGGAAGGCGTGATACATTTTACGGCAAATACGCTTCTGGCATTCGATGTATTAAGTTTTGCATGTCATTTCGAAGCACAACAATGAACCCGGGCCACGGGAGCTCGCACACAAAATGCGAGACTCGCATCCGTCGAACCTCAACCCGTTATCACAGATTCTATCATTTGATAACTATTGTTCCCAGTCATCGGTCGAGCATTTAAATGTTGTTAAACGTAACGTACCAACTGATGAATAACTCGCTGATATGTTTATCTGCTCAGTTGTCTTATAAGACGTGTAATTTTATCTTATACGATATCGAATAGTTGGGCTAGCAGTGGAATCCCGAATACTATCGATAGAAGCAACGGTCCTTCCTGTGCCTCTACCACAGATATGTATGTGATCTCTACATTATTTTAAGCTCTCGTGTCACGTACACTCTGCGTATAGTTTCTTTCAAATGCAAATAAAAACGACCTTTCTGTACTAAACTAGCTGTCCAGCGCAGCTTCACTTGGATGAATAAATAAAAGTTCTTGAAATACGATGGCAACACCACCGATTGGGCCCAATCCAAACCTTTCTTGAATCCTAAACACACACAAAAAAAACATCAAAATCGGTCTAGCCATTTAGGAGCTCAGTTACGTGCCTACACACGTGCAGAAGCATCATATACTTACATAAATACACATTATTTTATTTTATTTATTTAAGTATCAGAAACTAGTATTACATAGTGAATAAAGTTACGATCAGTTACTCATTTTAAGCATATTTGTGCCTGTGCTAGGAGTATCTGCTCTTCCTTAAACTAGAATTATTATCTAAATATACTATTTAACAAAACATAGACTACAGTAAAAACTTGTTAAGGCTAGTTACTGAATAGTGAACAAAGAAAATAAGTTAAAAATGTATGTGTGTGTCCGTAATGTGCATGTGTTTGCATGCATTTCACACTCCCCTCTCACAGTCACTGTGAGAGGGGAGTGTGAAATTGAATTTTTTATTTATGAGTAATATTGTATTATTATAAGCCATCTATGAGTGTTTCTACATGCTAAAACGTTCATAATCAAGTTTTTATAAAAGCGCGTATTTTTATGTTTTAGAATCGATCCCTCACCCAACTATGCCACCACGATTATGGGAATATCTCTCTCCTTCCTCTGTTTCGAGTCTCAATCTTAATTATGCTTCACGATGTGTGGCGAGCTAGCACTGGTCATACAGCAAAATTCTAATAATTTCATGTTTATTTTTTACAGGTAAGACTCCAAATTTGGCAAAAACAAATGAATAATAATTGGGATATCAGGTAAACAGTATGAATCATTGTGTCGTAATACATTAGGTACGAGAATAACGGGACGAATATTATGTTCGTCTTAATCAGTACTAGTTTAATTAATTGAACTTACTGCCGAATTAAACCTTTTCATACAAATATATACCATACCTACTATCCGTATCCTCAGCTTCGCATGGGTGAAAAAAATTAAGTCATGAAACACGAACGCAGCGCCATCTATCGTGGCGTCGTCCAATTGTGAATCTAAACCATTCTCAAATCTCATTCGGAAAATCGTTCCAGCCAGTTTAGCTTTTGTGGAGGAATTCAGTAATACACGCACAGAAGAATTATTATATGTATATATATAGAGACTAGAAATTGCATCATGCATGCTTATCAGATACTAGCTGTACGTACTCTGCGACTTACCGCCGTAAAATTCATATACATATATGTATATGAACTTTACGGGCAGTTTACGCTACCAAGCGACTAAGTGCTGGAACATCCCTCCACCATACATACAACTCAAATGATGCCTTTTAGGAAGCATATTAATGATGTTTGCCTGTTTTAACTTCGCTTTAAATTTTAACTGCTTTTATTGTATGTCGAAAATTAACTTTTTAGTCTAATTGCTTAATTGGCTTTTAGCTAATCAGATTAGTAGTGCCTTAGACTAGCGCCTTCCAACTAACGAACTTATTATCTTTATAATATTAGTATAAATTTGTCAAAGCTCTTTGGGTTTTTTGGTTTCCTTATTATTTCGATAATTTCCTAATTGGAAACAAAATCTTCGAAACTTACAGAAGATCGTAGCAGAATCCTTGGCTAGAGTTATTTATTTGTGCTTTTTCAATATATTTATACAGCTTCTCATCAACATCCGTTATGTTACTAGAATTGCAATTTATCTTAAGTGTAAATGAGCAACACGTATGTATACTTCTGCTGTACAGTCGCAGCATCCATCTATATGCAAGCCATCGGAGAGCCTTAAGCCAATACCGATGCAGCGTGTGTTTATAGTATAGTAAATTTTTAGTATTGAAATTTCCATGCTTCCAATTCTTTCCAATTTCCAAGTTTGGGAATATCTTAACTGTTTTTTTTACGTTGCGATGTATAACTCTAGGTTTTATACCCTTAAATTTATTAAACTCAAAGTATCTTAAAGGCGCTGGCGATGTTCTTTAATAAAATGGTAGGTACTTCATTTTATATATGTATATATTATTGTTCATCTAGGTAATATGCACGAACTAATAAGTGAAGTATAGCTAGGGCAGTATTTCGGACGTCGCCAAATGAGCCCGATGTCGCAATCTGAAATTCTACAAGGAAAATATTAATATTAGAGACTATTTTAAATCTCGACTTAAATTTTAAAAATAATAAAACCTATAAAATGAACTCTTTCTACGCTAGGAATAGAATCATTTTATTGACCTACATACCTATTTGTTGTGTACTTATTAGTATTATTTTATCCGTGTTTCAGAAATAGGTAAACATTTTCGAGAAAGCGTATCAAGCCCGGCTAGCTCAGTCGGTAGAGCATGAGACTCTTAATCTCAGGGTCGTGGGTTCGAGCCCCACGTTGGGCGCGACATTTTTTTTTGTTATCGGTATTATCGTCACGAATCGACATTATATATTTATATGAAATTCAATATAAATTTTCGTATACCATATTTTTTCTCAGTATTCGGGTCGCGCGGTACCGTTGTGAATAGGGTTGACGGATGGGTAGAAAATACTGACTATGTTCATGTTTCTCACGATAAGTAGGTACTCAGAGCCTGCACACCAATGTTTACTCTGGAGTCAACTAAAATTTTAGTATATATTTGTTTTGACTTATTACTTTACTAGCTGTCCCGCCCAGCTTCGCCCGGGTGAAAAAGTAACATTTCCTGAAACACGATCGCAGCGCCACCTATCGGGTCCAATTGTGGTGTATTGCTATCCTAACTTTCAAGTTGGATCAAACTGCACACGGTGTGCAAATTTGATTTAAATCGGTTTAGGAGACCATCGCGGACAAACAACGTGACACTTAATTTATATATATTAAGATTACTAAAGTGACGTATATCTACAAAAAATGTTATTAGGCAGGATAAAACTCTACCAATATTTTTTCTGAACTTGCGTACAATTAGTTGAAATTCAAATGCACAGGTCTTCGAGCATCTCCAGATTCTGTAATTTGTGTGGTCTTGGAAACCTTTCTCACAATATGAACACAGCCCCAAGAGGTATTCTTGGGGCTGTGTTCATATCTAAACTAAACTCTAACTCTACTAAACTCTACTAAAGGTCGTGTTTCCTAGCTGTTGGATGATCTCCGGTGGTCTGTTCCAATGGGTTTTTCTGAGGTGAATCTACCGTGTTTTGTAACACCAAGAGATTTACAGCGAAGGGAAACATTAAGGCAAATCTGCATACGTTTAAGTAGAAATCCAAAGACTTCTATATAAGTCGTGAATAGTTTTGCCTGTGAGACGTTGACACACTCGCCATCTGACATTATACTCGCATATAAAATAAGAGCAGCGTAAGAGGATGGTCCCACTGCACCTATGGAGGTGTTTCGTTTAAATCGTGTGTAAAACATTTCAGTTATCAAAACCGGTTAATTATACGCGTTCTAACAAGCAACTATTGTTTTGTCAGTTTCTTTACGATAGTTTAAATAACATAAGGAATTATTACTGAGAGGACAGAGATAGGATAAATAAAAATAACTATAAGATACAAGGCATTATTCGAAGCCATGTAAATGTTGATAGTAGGCTAGTCCTACTATGAGACTATATCTTATTTTATCTTGGTTGGTGAGTAGTTGGGCCTGTCGTTTCCGACATAAAAAATAACGAATGTTTTGACGTATTTTCTATCAAACTACAATTTAAAGTGTGTAGGTAATTTACAAAATAATGTTGAATTGTCTACACTATGAGGTATAATGCAAACCCATCCAAGACATTCTCCTCGCCTCCCACGCGTATATTGTATTGTTATCATGTATCCTATTTGTGTCTACTTATTGTCTCTGAGTGTCAATATATCATTGGCAAGCATGTTATACTATTAAATACAATCCAACGAGGTCGACGAAAGTAAACGAGCTCAAGGATCTTTGTAGTGTGCCGCCTGCCAAGATTTCGAACTGTGTTGGTACTATACCATTGTCTTATATCTCTATTCTTCAGTATTAAAAAAAATCAAGTTCCAGTTCATTATGACTGATATTGTATTTGAAGACAGGGTCTACTGCGAGCGAATGAAGTTTTCCCATCATGTGCGGCACATGTTTGTTGTCCACATTATGGTATAAAAAAATGTGTGAAATAGCGTCAGGTCGTTAGATCTTTGGATTTGTTCGTAAATGGAAGTAATGCCATTACCCCAGGTTGAAAGCTGGCATCATTGTGGGTCACGGTGCTAGTTTCCATTTAAAATTACATTTCAATCTCTGCGGCCGCAATGATTGCTTCTAAACCGTTATGGTAAAGACGGTAGTACGCAGAAACATTCGTACTACACGCTAAGTCATAGTACATGTACCATGATGATTTAAGTTAAGCCCGTCTACACTTTGGTGTTCTGTTGAAAATTAACTTACCATATTGTCCACTGGTTCATAGTAGGCAAGATGGCAAACAGGAAAGCCTATGGTCTCTTTTAAATTTAAAGAAGTGAATATATAACTTTCAAGATATTCTGGAATCCATTCATATCATCTCACAGGGTAGACAGAGTTAGAACTTCATTCCGTGTAGGGGATTGTTCCTTAAACTCGTTGGTTTTTTTCAGAACTCCCTACCCCACTTTCTAAAGCCTCACGTGAATACGGGACAGGCTCTAGCCGCACAAATCATTTTTATTTTGTTTGTCTCAATAATCATTTTCATTTGTTACTCATAGAGCCACGGTAGATGAGTGGTTCGAGCAGTTGCTGCAACACAAAGGTTGCAAGTTCGTATCCGGACTGTACTAATAAGTTTTGCTGAACTTAAAAACAGTGATTATTCACACCACGAGCTTTACTTCGAAGGAAAACATCAAGAGGAAACTTGCATACGTTTGTGAATAATTTCAAAGGCATATGTTTAGTCGTGCTTGAGTAACGGCGATGTACTCGCCATCTGTCACGTTGGCACCTAAAATCTCTACATCTCTTCCTATCCCTTCGGGGGCCCTTATGGGAAGGCGTCTTATATATTCGTCGTCATATATACTCATAGTTTATAGTGTCTTTAAATATAATTGAAATAAATACAATAGTGATGTTTTTGTTTACTGATGTTTAACGTTAACTATAGCCATTCTTTGAGTGGCGTAGCCTCTTTTGTGCTGATTATATTTAAACGACGGTTCTTGTAAAACGTTTACACGCATTCCGAATATTGTTATAGACTGCACTTGTGAGTTGAAAATGTTAGTGAACTAATTTTCAAACGTTTGTATTTAAAAATATATAAACTATGCATATTTTTATTATTACTCCTTAAAGCAAATTACCAAAAGAGGAATTTTCAATGTGAGATTGTGTAAAAAAAAAACGATAATGCCAATCTTAGCTAGCAACCTCAAGCTTCATCAAGTTGGTGTCTTCAATCAATATAAAAAGGAGATAAAAAATTAAAGAAAATAAATCCATGGCCGCGTAAAACCATTAAGCGGTCCTCGGCAGTACCTGGAGTAAGCGAGTCATAACAAGCGAAAGATTGAATGAGATGATAAGGGGAGGAATCAGAAATCTTGCCCAAAATACATACCTAGCTATTATGAGGCGGCGGTGATTTTACTAAGGGATTTCTCGGTTCGATATGGAGGCCAATCATTGGCAGGTCCAGCGCACTCGGTGCTTCGAACCGGCTTTTTGTGATCCACCAGATACACACTCCCTTATGCGTTAAATTTTTTAAGCAGATCAATAAGTACGTAGGTATTTTTTAATCCAATCCACACTTTGCCAAAGCTTACAATAAAATAGAGCCGTGGTAGTTCAGTGGTTCGAGTATTCTCCTACATCACAAAGATCACGTTCGAACCCCGACTGTACCAATGAGTTTTGCTGAACTTAAATACAGTGAGTAAAACGTCGAGAGTACAGTCGTGCTTGAGTACCGGTAATGTACTCGCCATCTGACACGTTGGCACCTAAAATATCTACACCTCTGCCTACCTCTTCGGGATCCCTTGTGGGAGGCCGTAAATAATATATCTACTAAAAACATTTTATGTTCATGTTCAAACTCCACTTTTAATATATTTTGACAAAATCTGTTGACGGTTTGCCAAATTGAATCTCGTGTATTCCTTTACATTCCTCAGTATTCAAGGTAAAGGCGTACTTTATTGTTCCGTAAGTCTCGCGTCGAGGCGGCTCGTTAACGCGACCTTTCGGATATTTATTGTATCCTCTTCAGAAAATACCATTTCCAACTCGAATGTCAATAAATTTAAAGCTGTGCATACATTTCTTTTTACGACAATGAAAATTAGATGTCATTCAGAATGGTAATATAAGTTGATTAAAACAGATATGTACATTTATTTGAAATTGTTTAAATAAAAGTTACACTCATTAGCACTGGGGTTGCATATTAAAATGAAAATATACGCCATGCATAAAAACATTTAAGTGGCATCAACAGAAATTATCGAGCAATAGTGTCGATTCCGAACACAACTGATCGCGATTGTTACGGAAAGAACAATTCCCTGATACAAGATAAAGGCAAGGGCGAGAAATACATTGACTTGTTTGCGATCAAGTTTCATTTAATTGGTGTGTCAGGAAAAGGTACGCATACGAACAAGACGAAATTATGGTGTAATCTGACATTGCATTTAAATTTGGCCACATTCAAAAGTGCACTTAAACGCAATTTAATTTGGCTACGACATGGAATATTTTTCCAGATTCAATGTCCAGAAATGTCGGTGCAAATACGATTTATAGCGTTGGGACTCGAGGAAAAAATCGCAGCTGCAAACGATAAATCGCTCACTCTTAACTCAAAAAAGTAGGTGAGGATAGAACTCGCTCTCACTCGACAAATAGACGTCCACGAGTTCCGTGCCTGCTAGTCGATCATTTTGTACCGTTGTCTCACATATTGTTTCGTCCATAAACGATGAGTATGAGATATGTAAACATGGAATTGAATTTGCATCGTCACTACAGTCTTTCTGTAATAAAACAGCCGTAAAGTGTTTTATGAAATTGTATGTTGAACATACTCGACATCATGCTTCGTTAGCGCTAAGTGGGTGACTGACTTTATGGTTAAAGGATTTATGTGCATTTGGTTGCACGAGAACAAAATTCACTCTGCAGATAGACATGTTCATTTATTTTTGTAGGTGGGTGATGCCTAAGAGGTATGTAATTCTGGATCGCACCGGCGCTCGAATTTTTATCATGAATCACGATGATGAGGAGCTCATCGTGATCCTCGTATGTACATATATATATATATACCATTTTTAAATCGTTTATTTCTTGTTAAAAAAATTATCGTATGTACACACATAACTAAAGATAAAATATTACTAGCACCATGACGTGTTAGCAAGTTGCGGAATTCCAATCAAGACTTTTTTTGGAGATATTTGGACTAAAACCTTTCGGATTGTGTTTACAATCTAGAAGACCGGTCTTCAAGCAAGATCTTAGAGACAAGTTAATACTTTTGTACTGCATAAATTAAATTCGATCGTTTATATTAAAAATAAAAGCAATCAGGAATAACTAGACGATTTACACGAAACGAATTTTATATGTAGCACGCAATTCGAATGTATATAACAAGTGTCTTCTGGATTAGTGTGCTTTTCATAACTCTCTTATATTTTTCATTTAATATAAGTATTACAGGGTACTCGTCGACGAATAGTGAATATCGCGTGTGGTGTGACCCTAGCACTTGATAAACGGCCTTCTTAATCACAGGCTCGTTTGTCTGAGATTTATACCTCACCTGTTGCGCCAATTATTTACATTCAGAAGTCATTCCTTTCGGTCCGATTCGATTCGTTAACTAGTTGGCTAGAGCTTGGTCAAGCTCTTTAGAACGGATAACTTTAATATTAATTAACATTAACTGTTTTTACTTCTTTACCATTATATCATTTATTTACACTCCGACAACCGTGAATTAATGATCAAAGTGACCGTGCTCCGAAATTGGCAGTTGATGTTACGACATTATGAGGTAAAATTATTCTCTTAGCATTTACATGAAACACAAATTATAATGACAGTGTCATGAATATGTAATTTTTAATCAGATTATTTATTTCCACAGAGACCTGTTGAAAGAAAATGTAAATTGGCGGTGTCATATCAAATTTAGATAAAAAAATTGCTCCTAGAAATATTTTTCGAACGCACATAAATTATGCATATAATATGTGGATAATTTAATACAGGTTTAGCCTTATGTTAAAGACCACACTCCTTTCTCGGTGTTCTTAATGATAGCGTGAATATATTTGTTAAAAAAACATGTTGTATGGGTGGTTTAAGAAGAGACCTGTAAGGTCAATATGCAGGTTCCAACCCGGTGGTATAAGCCAATGAAATTTGCCCTAACAGGTTTGGCATGCTACAAACTTAAACGAAAACGTTGTTATCAAAATTGTCTTAGGCTAAAAAAAATTATAATGTGAGTGAAGTCGTCTCCCAGAGACGGCCACATACTCGGCCTCTGTCATGTTAGCTCCATTTGAGGCAAAGGATGAATAAAGTTTCCGCCTACCTTATTCGGTCGTTTAGTATCATGTAAGTTTGTATATAAATGAACGGTACTAAATCCACTAAGATACAGATTGTCGCTATGATAAAGTATCGGAAGTAACAGATTATAAGTCTTTCGAGTATATATCGTCTGTGTGCTAATTGCTACGTGTCGAAAACTCCACTACGGCGCTATTAACACTTTTTTCGCTCATGTTTGCCTGTTTGCATTGGTTGTGGTTTGTTTGCAATAACGCCATTTTGTTAAAAAGCAAACACAACATTTATTTTAGTAAAGCCAGATGCGTGAAAAGTTCATTAAGATAAATACCTATGTATATCTTAAGAGTTTGTTCAGCTGAGTGAGTCATATGTTAGATAAGTATTTAAATTAAAGCTTTGAATTTTGAATTTATGTATATAACTATATATATATATATATATATATATGTATGTATGTATATAACATGCATAAACCTGGTGTCGAAAACTCGATAGTGTCTGAAAGAAGAGGCAGAGGAAGATTATCTTCCAACTACCTACATCAAATAGCTTTAGCTCTCATGAAGGGAATGGGAATATCGAGGACACTCGAGAGCGGCGGGCATTTATATAAATAGACTGCTGTATAATATATATATAGCTTAATATACAAGCTGTACCAGTTGGGCGTGCCGGACCGTCTAGTACGCATAGTACGGGACTTTTTGTTGAACCGCTCCTTCCGCTACAGAGTCGAGGGCACACTCTCTTCCCCCCATCCCATACGAGCAGGAGTCCCGCAAGGCTCAGTGCTCTCGCCACTCCTATTCACACTTTATACTAGCGACATTCCCCCCTTTAGACGAGTTAAAAGCGCTCTATTCGCCGATGATACGGCTATCTACTACAAAGGTAGAACTCCCGAGGGAATTCACGACAACCTCCAATCCGCGGTCACAGCCCTGGGGCGGTGGTTCCGGAAATGGAGAATTGAAGTGAACCCCACCAAAAGCGCAGCCATTCTATTCTGGAAAGGCCTCGAACGCCCACGGGTAGCCCCCATCACCCTCTTCGGCAAACCCATTCCATGGGAAGAAAAAGCCAAATACCTGGGTGTGATCCTCGATCAACGCCTTTCTCGTCACCACGTAAAGGCGGTACGCGCGCGAGCCGCCTTCGCGCTCGGTAGACTTCACAGCATGTTGAATGCGCGAAGTAAACTCTCATTGAAATCCAAGGTGAGGATTTACACGACGTGCATTCGACCAATCATGACATATGCGGGTGTAGTGTTCGCACACACTAGCAAGTCAACACTTAACCCCCTGCAAGTGCTCCAAAGCCGGTTTCTCCGGAGAGCCACAGGTGCCCCGTGGTACATGCGTAATAGTCAACTCCACGTTGACCTCAAAGTCCCTACTATAAAACAGTTTTTGAAAAAACTGTCCAAACGTCATTTCGATTCTGCTGTAAATCACCCCAACCCCCTCGTCGTATCGGCCGCCCGATACACTCCTTCCCTTATCTCGAAGATAAGGCGTCCAAGACACGCCGTCATCGAACCGGATGACGACATAACGGTCCTCCAGGACGCCCGACAAAAACATACCAACACTACACAAAACCGACCACTGTTCCATCCTCGCCGGCGAGGCTCGACGCGAATAAGCCGTAATGTTCCCTCCCGACCCCCGCCGCAAACGCCGGCCCGCGCCGAGCCTGACGCGCAAATCCCGCCCCCAAATAATATTTAAATAAAATTACCAGTCCAGCCCAGCTCCCTTGCTCGCGATCCAGCAACGCCCTAAGCCGAGGTTCGTATCCCACAGGGGGTGCCCTTAGCTGTGTTGCTTAGAAATAAAGTGCCTGGCTGGAGGCCTAGGTCTCGCCATTGACCGGTTAAGTAGCAAAAGTTCCCGGAACTCACGCTACGAGAGACAATACAAAAAAAATATATATATATATATTAACTTAGGTACATGTATATTTATTTACCCACACATACATATGTATTATGTATACCTAGCATTTGTTCGCGTGAAGATATAATAAGTACATACTACCAACTAATTAATAAAATACCTTGATGTTAGTAACAAATTGATGGGCCATGGTGGTCGAGTTGTTTGTAATGTTGCCTGCAACACAAAGATGCAAGTTCGAATCCCGACTGTACCAAAGAGTTTTTCTGAAATAAAGAACTGTGACTAGCCACACCATGAGCTTCAAGGTGAAGGAAAACATCAAGAGGAAATCTGCATACGTTTGAGAAGAAATTCAATGACGTATGTATGTATTGTTGTACATGAACAAAGTCGATTGACTCGTTATCTGTCACTTTGGCTCCTAAAAATATATCATCGCCCAAATGTGGGTGTGTAGGATCTACACACCTCTATCTTTCCCTTCGCAGATAATTGTGGTGTAAAGGCATGAAGATATATGTAAACTAAACCCAAGTACCAAGAAGTAATAAGAGTAGGTAATGTCTAGGTGATAAGTCTTATCACTAAATTACATATATGACAATTGTATTATGTATTACTTGTTATTCGCAGCTTTTTTATCATGAAAGGAGGTTGATCGGAAATGTAGCTTAATTAGTTATGTCCCCATCTTGAAGATTCAACGTACATCAATAAATTAATTAAAAGACAGTTTCATACTGCGTTATTACTCTTTTTCAAGCCGTTTTTGGTGTTATTAGTCTATTCCAAGCTGTTTATGGGTAATGTAAATATCGGGATAAACGCTTGTTTAAAATATTTAGTATGTAAATGGGCTCATAATCACATTTCTCGTTGGCAACACTTACACTATTACACAGCACGGGCGGTCAGACGGCCGGCTCGACCGTGATTTATCTGCTTGCATCTCAAACCTGCGAACAGCTCGTTTATTGCCCGCTTGTTATTTATAATTTATTTTTAATGGTCACCGATTTGTGATATATATACATATCATCATACCGAGTCCCTTACGGGTATGTACAGAGAGTAGAGCGCCAGTTCTTTCGAGATTGCAAACCTATTTCAGTCACTTTTAAAGCTCGTCAATATTAAGTTTAAATTAATGACAGCCGCGGTGGCAGACTGGTTCGACTATTCGTCAGCAATGTAAAGATTACAAGTTCGAGTCCTAACTGTATCAATGAGTTTTTCTGAACTTGTGTATGGTGATTATTTATTTCTTAGCTTATGTGAGTAATCTCACCACAAACTTTAAGGTGTAGTAAAATAATGCATACGCTTGAGAACAAATTCAAATACGTATTTGTATAATAGAGCTTGGGAAACGGTGATGGAATCGCCATCTGTCACTTTGGCACTATAATAATATATTGCCGGCGGTATGTAGTTGTTACACCTTTGCCAGTCGAATGGGGGACCTTGACGGGAAAGTTTGAAGGTACAACATGTCTTACAGACAATTTTTACGTAGTATGCCTCTGATTTTCTTTGTAAACGTATGTGGAGTACTCACGACGTTTTCGCTCACCGTAAAGCTCGTGTTGTGATAAATCACTGTGCCTAAGTTCAGAAATAGTCATGTGATCAGACAACTGTGTTTTGAACCTGACTTGACTACTTCAGCTACTCGACCAACTTGGCTCTTTATATTTTTAACTCTTAATGGGAAACTAGTCTAAATATATGTACATAGTAGCATGTCAAACAATTGAATAAAGATTTAATTTGTAACGAAGTAGGTATTCTCTAGAATGAATGAACATTGTTTCTTATGTTATCTCGGAATGTGGATCGCTCACTATACATTTTACGAGTTCAAGTCACCAATTAGATTATCCGGCATCAATTTCCATCATGTACTTGAGCAGGTTGGAGACAACGCTAACGATACGATGACAACATATGCTATAGTTCGGTTACATGATTTGACCATCGATACATCTAGCAGATTTACAATACGAGCTGTAATTTATTGCGATGTTCGATCTAGATGTAATTTAATATGTTTGTACTACATAAATCAAGCCCAACTGACTGACATCTACGAGTCTGTTATACTTGTTACGTGCGCTTGTATTGTTCCGCCAGAATGTTGAGATATAGCTTATAATTAGTCTAATTTCCGGTCTCGCGCGTTCATCGCACGAGTGACAAGAGTTATCTTTTGAGTAAAGTTAATCGCTTTTAGCTACCGTTTTTATGAACGTTCATGTAATTAAACTAATCTCTCCATTTCTGGAAGTGTGAACTTTTTTTATTATTCGTTCGCATCAAGATATGTCTAAACATAATAGGGGAATAACATAATCAAGTTAATTTTATCCTCACCGTTTATTGAACAGGATACCGCAGACTATATTCTGTAATTAATGCATTTTTTTCAAAACCAGTAAAGCTCATTGGGGACGATCTATGGCAATTCGTTTTTTGCGCAATTCAATAGGCATACCTTTTAGTCATGGATAAGGATTCGAGCAATTATTTTCCCAAGTACAGGCCGCCGTGGTATTCAAGTTCTCGCTAGCTCACTGGGACATACCTAGGTAGGTGGTGCTTGCAGAAGACTGGCAAATAAGTGGATACGTTTTGTAACTCGTTTATTGTTTATTTACGGTATTGTAACGAATATATCTTCAGATTTACGAAAATCTATGGTATATAAATAATATCTTCTCGCCTCCCACAAGGGTCCCAAATTTGGTAGGCAGAGGTATGTAGGTAGTACCCACACACACACTCCGTCAGAGTAATATTTTTGATGTCAATATGACAGATGGCGAGTCCGTCCTCGTTAGTCAAGGTCGACTATACATACACACCTTTAAATTTCTTCTCAAACGTTTGTATTTTTTCTCTCAATGTTTTTCTTCACCATTTTTTTACACAACAATAAAAACATTCTGTTTTAACTAGCTTGATCAGTAAGCTATACAATAAATATAAAATACAAATGTTTCTGTTCAGTATATAATTTAAAATGGCTGCGTCGTTAAAAAATAAATTGGTAGAAGCTGATATATTTTATAAATAGGTGTTAATTTATAAAACTTGTATATTAACAGTGGAGCCACATCCATAGATTTCGTAAGCTTGAGCCGCTAAGCGACTAATCGAGCGTTAGGCAGCGTGTCGGTGAGTTAAGTCTGGTCGATCGGATGCTTTTTGTCGTCTCATTCCATTCGTTTACGAAAAACATTAACTATAAACTAAGTGAGGCATACCTGCAGTATTCGCGCGGAACCTAATTGACCAATGAATTGAAAGATAGCCAATTAAGCGCAATTCAGACACACTATTAGCGATAAAAATATAAAAAAACTATTGTGGCTCCGTATTTGATTGATGATTTATTTATTTCCGAATTTGAACAACCAAATAAGTTTTGTATTTGTCATATTTCTTTAATATAGCATTTGAACATGATTAACTACCTACCTTTTTATTGCTTGCACACGAGAACTTGAATATTAAACGCTAATTATCTCCTTTACCTGACGCCATTTAGTTGTCAGTTATATCAAAGAGAATAAAAAGACTTGATATTTATTTCACGTTTATTTAACTGAATAATGAGCCCAATTATTAACATTGAGGCATAAATACAAGTTACACCGTCTAAGGAATATCGCGCAACAATAAACATGAGTAAAAACTGACCATAGACATTTAAATAACACCAAGCTCCTAGCGGTTGATTTTAATGAGGATGACTGTCGATGTAAAAAAATATTGGAGTCTATTAACAGTCACGAGGGACCTACCTGTTGAATACTCTACACCCGATATGGAAACTTAATAATTTGTTTGCACATCACCCATTTCGTGCAAGAGTACACCGAGGGAACGGCCTCATCTCATATCGAGATAAACAGGTTCGTCTTGTATAAAGTAGATTACCTCTCCTGCCTCTTACTTACGAGAGAAATTATTATTGAGCACTCCACGTCGAATATTCTTTTTCTCGGAAAGAGATAGATCGCTTAAGCGATTTTACGGAAAATTAATTTTGGCAGTGAGCGACAGGGTGCGGTGCGGCGGGCGGCTGCGTGCTTCGAAGCGATGATTTGTTACGATCCAGCTCGTTACAGTTTCTGATAATGACGTTTACCATTTACTTAAACGCTTCAGTTCACCTTGTTATCCCAAGCGCTTTATCTATACTTCTCGGCAGTATATAGCTATACCTAGTACTATTTGTTCTTCTGTGATCTCCCACAGTTTTAAGTTAAAAAATCTGAATACCAATCGATACTGAGACCATTTTTAGAGATGACGATTCAATGTAGCTATACGCTTGTGCGGGCGCTAGCCCCGCCCCAGTCGCCGCAGCCGGCTCAGCCGCAATTAATCCACTGTAATGCGATACGAGCCTCCTGTCGTCGGCGACGTAATGCATCGTGATTTACGCGTCTCGAACAAGCCGTTAATCTTATTACCACTTTCAATAACTTTATTACTGAGTATCGGATACAAATGCTATACAGACCAATATACACCTTCAACAAAGCGCCGAGGGACTATTCACAAATACAGGCCAATATTCGGTAGGAGTTAGGTAGGAAGCTTCCCACGAAATTTATTTTAGTCGACTTAACGATTGTGTCCGCTTTACTAAAAGCGGAAAGTTAATACGCCCGTTGCTTAACTTCGATTAAATGGTTGTAAAGGTTTAACCATCTGCCTTTCCTTAGGGATTCCAATTTAAAAGTTAATGGCGATCCCGTTGAGGGGGAGCCAGTATAGTAAGTTGCTGATTAATGCGCTCAAGAAAAAACATTTAATAAACTTAGATTCTGTTTTAATATTAATAAGTTTAAATTCCTATATTTTCAGAATGACACCGTTTGCATATCGCGTGAAAGCAACTTTTACTCGTCACGCTAAGCCTCAAGGCGGCGGCAAATGCAATCCAAATTCGGCATGTTATCCTAAAACGTTCCAACAATAAGATGCAAATGATGAGTCCAGCGGCATTGAAAACAAAAAACTGCTACATTGGAAAGGGATATTTCCAGTGAGCTGGTAATTTGCATATATTTTCGTAATAACAACTTCCGTTCAGTGCGCCGGCGGACGTGTCACGAGCCGACTGTAGTATCACGGTAGCTGTTTCCGATCATGCTTTGTTCCATTTGTGAACGCTAATATAGCCCATATAACATTTTATCTGACTTATAATAACGTGTATATTAACCGGCGGCATGTTCGGCGCAAAAATCTAGTCCTGTTTTAATTACACAGATACGATAATGTGATTGGAAGAAATAAAATATTTATACCCAGAAATAGAATAACACTCGGTTTCCAGGTACTAGCACTCAGGTCTTACCAAGACCACTTCGGCAGCTCTTTACAATTATCTGTCTTGAAGAAATCCAAGCAAATCCGGAATCTCTTAAACTTTTGATTTAGGTCAGGCAATAGTTCCTTAATACGAAATGTGATGGTTTTATATTAGCAAAACAATGGTACTTTATTCGTGCATAAGACGAACAAGTAGCTTTGGTTAAATATCATATCATCGTGTCATAATTATCTAGTGTTCATCCGCCATGCTTAAATTGTTTATAAGATCAAAAACTAGCTCATACCTATACTTTGTTTTGTTATATCTGCACACCTTAATACATGATTCCCCGAAGGAGTAGGTGGAGGGGTACCCTATTTTTACACGCTTTATATTAGCTTCACCTGTATGTATGTATGTATGTATGTATGTAACCGACTTCTTTGAGCTCGATTTTGACCCACTTTAAACGGCCAGATTTCGTTCAAACTTTGTAGACTTATCGAGGACCGATGACAATACACTAATAACTAAAAAGTAGAAAATAAATAATAGTTAAAAAAACTAAAAAACACGCTTTTTATAGAAAACCGAACTAAAAAATAGAAAATAAATTTCGATAATATCTTAAAAAGCGTGGGGTGCTTTTTAAGATATTACCGAAATGATAATCACTCTACTAATATCTGTCAATAAAATATTTATAACTATTGACACCATGCACCCCACGCTTTTTAAGATATTATCGAAATTTATTTTCTATTTTTTAGTTCGGTTTTCTATAAAAAGCGTGTTTTTTAGTTTTTTTAACTATTATTTTACTGGAGGTATAATTAGTTGCCCACAGACACATGACGTGTAAGAATTATGTCACAAACGTTTCAGTCACACAACGAGCTGTACGGGGAAGGAAGACATCTAGAGTAAACCTGCATACGTTTGCGAAGTTCAAAGTTCAATATGTATAGTCGTGTTTGAGTAATGGGGATGGACTCGCCATTTGTCACGTAGACTTCTCTGATTCATAAAATATATCTCTGGTTGAAAGGGGGTGTATGGATTCTACTCTGCATTTTCCTTGGGGACCCTTGTGGAAGGACCTGAGGGTATATATTTATATTATTTTTTCTCAGAGGTGTGAAAATTTCCTCTCGCTGTTTCCCTTCACGGTAAAGCTCGCGGTGTGATAAGTCACTATACTTAAGTTCAGATTTCTTATTCTATTTGTTTCATCAAGATGGGTGGCGCCACGCGGTCCCACGGTTGCGTGCGAGACCTCGAGTCACGTGTGTCAAATACATTTGTATTCAGCCTTTGTGCTTCCCAAGTGCCCTTGCCATTGAGTAAAAATAATATGACACCCGTATGTAATGAATTATTTATTTCCATTTTAATTGAGTGTTAAAAGTCATTGATGTTGTGTGTCGTGTGTAGTTGTTTGTACGATTACATATGTTGTTCGTGATACGAGAGCGATGTTGTTAGGAATATATTATCTTTTTTTGTATGATTTTACGTCAGATTCTCTTTATAATTGTCATTGTATCTTTCCGCATGAAATTTTGAAACAAATTAAACTTGTAGGTGCGTTGATAACGTTGGTCTCGCTGTTTCCGTAAAATTTCACACTTCCTGATGAAAGTTTTAACACAATTACTCGGCCCGCGAGCATTCCCCGGACCCTCGACGAGTGGACATGAAAAAACTTGGCAAAGAACAAACTAACCAACACTCCAATTTAGCGACGTGCGCGTCTGTATAAAGTTTAATGTACCCAATCTGAAACGTAACCGCATTTTAAGTAGACGCATGAACTTTTATGTGAATGTTGTTGTAATGAAACCAGTTAATTTGGTTAGTTCACAAACAAGCTGGAGCTTGCACTGAAACATCGCTATATGGTCATGTTTGAGTACGGTAAGGTACTTACTTTCTCTGCCTACCCCATGAAGGACTCGGGGGATGATTCTGTAAGTTTTGAAATTGGAAATAAATAAAGAAATCTCCCAAGCGGTTTGACTTTCCGACAGTTTCAATAATTATCGTCATATTTGAACTAATTTACATTAACCTTATAGGTTGTTAAACCTTTCTCGTGAGTCACCCTGTCTATTGGTGAAAAGCGTATCAAACAGTCAGACAGACATGCAGCATGGACTTTGGCCACATCGCAAAATAGTAAACGTCCGAATTAGCTCAATGTTGCTGCTTTGAGCCCTCACAGTGCTTGTCAGGTGTCCAAGCTGTTGGAAGGCTATGTGCATTCCAAATGCAAATTATGCTATTTCTAAATTGCTTGTTTTTTAAGCCAGTTATTTGCAAGTAGATATTTCATGCCTCAGCTGAATTCGGGTTAGTATGGTTATTGGCTTTTTCACGCGGCTTTGATCACGTTAATGGTCTCTATTTTGGGATGTTTAATTTTCTTTCAATATACAAATCGGCTTACCATTTATTTTGCTTCCTTTTCCTTGTAACTTATCAATTATTGCTAGGCAGTGGCTCGTGTTTTATATGTACTCATATATAAATAATGCAGAACCCGCAGTATGTATTATTTAAGTCGCGTGCTCTTCTCCTTGGTCTCATCAAAACTTGCTAAATATGTTTACATACATCGCGTGGCGTGTATCACGCACGTTATTCGCCACACGTACTTAAACAGCTAGAGTCACCCGACGACGCCTCTTTTGATGTCCTCATACATGAGCCCCCGCTAATAAAACGCCTCTCACTTTGTGTTGGGCGTGTTCAAATGAATGAAATTTGATTTCAGCTTTCTTTCCATGTTGTTCCTTAATTTGGTTTCTGACATTCTTTGTGCATGACACTCAACAAACTACACATTTTCCATTTTCCCTTGGGGTCGCAGATTTTAGGATGAATAAAATATGCATATAAACTATGGTAATAGAGCCTTAGTGCCCGACTGGTTCGAGTAGTAGTGCCTGCAACATAAAGATTGCAAGTTCGAAATCAGACTGTATTGTACCTATGAGTTTTTCTTTTAAACCTTTTATTTTTTAGTCATCATCATCATATCATCACGCCGAGTCCCTAATAGGTTAGCCAGAGAGTATAGAGCACCAGTTCTCTCTAGACTTACATACCTCTTTCGCTTCCTCCACATTCATCAGTGTCTTCATAGCTTTTAGTACATTATCAAAATAATCGAGGTATGTAAGTCTAGAGAGAACTGGCGCTCTATAATCTCTGCCTACCCCGTTGGGGGCTCGGCGTGACGATATGTATGTATGTATCAAAATAATTAATGTATTTTCTTTCAACGAAACTGTGTAACTGATTTGTCATTCCTATGATTTGGGCATAGGAGGCAGGGTATCACTAATGCTTAAACATTTATAACTACATGTATAGGTTTTTAGATCTGAGGATGGTACCTATCTAGTTTTATCGGACCCTAAACTAGCACGAGCCAGCTTCTGAATAGACGAGACAAGATGCCACTATCGGTTTAAATTAGCCCCGGTGTTGTATAGCAGCGGAACAATGCCTCTGTCACGGTGGCCGCCGTATCGGTGGTCTCCGATGTACACTTCGCACCCAGATAGGGCTATCACATCTCACGATACACTTCTGTCTCGTATGAACAGAAGATTTAGCATGACAGAAGACTTCGACTATATACTCGCCTATTTATTTTTAACTCAAGAAATCGCATGGTTCCAACTAATGAATTATAAAAGTAATGAACTACTAGACAAGGAAATGCTGTAGCTGTAAAGCTATAGCTGACTTGTAAAAATACATACTTATATTTAGTTTATATATGTTTAAACACATACACAAAGATATTACACATTTACAAAGAGTGACACAAACTGGCATAGTATTATTGTACGTATAGTATGGGTGTGACAACCCTACGATTAGCCCAACTAATACAAATGCATTACAATGTAAGCTTTCTGCTTCAACAAATAGCTTTGAGATTTCCTTGTAGCGGTCCCTAAGGTTTACCGAAAGGCCTATACTGCTGTGGCTGGCAGGTGACACGAGATCCTATAAATCTGCGCCTGGCTGTGCCGCAACACAATCCCTCGATCGCAGCCCAACTGTTTCAATAACTTGGTTTATTTCAGTAATTGTTAATAAATAAACTCTTCTGTTAATAGCAACGACGTTACACAATAGAATAAATGATAGTCGCAATTACTACAAGCCTCAAGCATTATAGTATAATATTTTCTTGTTAGCATTAAAGTATTAAGAGTCGTGGTGGCTTTGTGGTTTAAGTAGTCTCCTGCAACGTAAACATTGTACAAATGGTTCTTTTGCTCAACTTGAGCGAGCTTCCACGAGCTTTCGAAGAAGGAGGCATCGTATGGTAACCTGAATATTCTTAAATAAAAATAATAACTTTGTGATTTGACATAATATTGTTAGGCAAAGAAATTTAAGATGCTTGTTCTGATTTCCCAATTTTACTTCTTGCATCTAGCAGTATCGTAAGTAGGTGTATCAGGCGTTTAAGCGGCCACTATGTTAAACCAATAGAGCAAGCAAGCCTATTAGGCTTGCTTGCTCTATGAATGTTGCAACCTTGATATATTATATAAGAACATTAAAAACTGATTTTAAATTCTGACTTCCTAAAAAGAGTTAAATAAATACATATATAGTCGAGAGTCAACCAGCTGTTCATAGCACGGATTTCCTAAGTTATATAGGTTTTTTTACATTATATTCCATACCATACACGCTATGACGCATTTAGTACATGGTTGATATTCATGTATCACTAGTGAATGATCTCTATTTAATTCCTGATACCTGTATGATATTAAAATTCCAGAAGCAAAGATGAAGTGAAGACATTAAGAAGTGAGACAACAAGTGTTAAAAAAAACCGCTTCGAAAGCGAGCATCAGTAAACAATAATATGGTGACAGTTTTCCTAATGGCACGCTTTGAAAAGCTCAAACATTGAATTTTTCCAATGTATCAGCGATATAAAGAGTAATCTGTTGAGGAAAAAGAAATGTGATGTATGTTATGTTCTGTCTGAGAATAATAACAATAACATTTATTGGTCTCCCTTTGCTGATGTCGTTTCATATAATGAGACAACCTTAGGAAGGCCACTTCGAACTAACGACGAACTAGCCAGGACTAACCTATATTATATCTTTTTTATTAACCCTAGAAAAACGTTTCATAAAAAAACAGGGACTAGAGATAATCTGGATTAAAGGAGGTATATTTTCCAGCAAGTATTGTAACAAGTGTTGTCCTCATCAAGGATCACAGTACTAGGGAAGCAGATTAAAAATATCCGCTTCGTGAATTTCACCTGTAGATGTTTTATTGGACACTGTCTCTGGTCGTTAAGTAGCTTTGCGCCAAGACGCCGAGACGTACGTTCTGAGCAGGTTCGAGCCCCGGGCTGTTCAGATTTACGAGGTGGCGCGCTCGTGCTGCGCTCCACCCCCCTGCATTCACTCTCCACGCCCGGGAATGCGGCTCCCCTCGGTCACTCATTGTAACGGCTCTTAGTAAGTTATGAACTCTTAGTAAGTTAGAAGCATTGCCTCTTACCGTTCCAATTGTACAAACCTTCAAAGGTAGAACCTCGCTCTCGGTGTTAATTGTTTAAGTTCGCTATATCTCTCGGGATTTCATGAGTACGCCCACTGGATTATCTTTGAGCATTTATATAGCCTTTACAAAAGTAAACCTAGATTGTAACGGAAATTGTTTTGGATATTGAGGCAGTCATAAACTTAATTCGAGAACGAACATTGATAACGTATTCATTTCATTTGTGTCAGATGCTTATATCAGCTATTTAGCAATATTCTTATGTATTTCATATGTCAATGTTTTCATGTCTTATTTATATTTTACCAAAATTCTCCAAAATTTGCAATACTATCGGTTGCATGACACAGGTAGCCGTTAATTCAGCTGACTATCCTAGATTATTCATAGGATCTGACAAAATAAGAGACGATTAATTTTCTACTATTCACACTAAACTTGTACTTAGCTTGGGTAACACGTGTGTTTACCAAACTAATATAAAAATGTTAAATAGGTGAAGCCGACACTATCATATACTTTGATTACCGCCTAAGTGCTTAGCAAACTGCTGCCGACAAAACGAGTGCTTACAAACATCATACGATTTTATAGCCAAACATTTATCGACACGCAGTGCGTTTAGACATTAAAAAGACTTAATCGTTTACAGCTTTAAAAATATTGAGTCACAGAAACGGGTTATAGTCTATTATATCTTAAAAAAAGCCGTGGTGGCCGAGTGGTTCGAGCAGTTGCCTGCGACACAAAGATCGCAAGTTCGAATCCCGACTGTACCAATGAGTTTTTCTGAACTTAAGTACAGTGATTAGTCACACCACGAGCTTTACGGTGAAGGAAAACATCGAGAGGAAACCTGCATACGTTTGAGAAGAAATTCAAAGTATGTATAGTCGTGCTTGAGTAACGGCGATGGACTCGCCATCTGTCACGTTGGCACCAAATATACCTCTGGCGGAAAGTGGGTGTGTGTGTATTTATTACCTATACACCTCTGCCTACCCCTTCGGGGAGCCTTGTGGGAAGGCGTGAGGATATATTATTATTTATATTATATTATTATATATATTATATCTTAAAACCTTCCCGCGATGTTAAAAATCTCTGCCTATCTTCAGGGGTCCCTGAAGATTTTTAACATGGTATTTTTGTCGACAGTCGAGAATAGAAGAGGAAAGATGTTAGGCCATCTTATACGACATGATAGCTTCTTTAGAAACATCTTAGAAGGAAAGGTAGAGGGCAAGAGAGGAAGAGGAAGACCAAGATTAACATCATGGGTCGGATCAAAGAAAAAGTGTCTCTCATGTCGTATAGGGAGGTCAAGGAAGTTGGGCTGGACAGAAGCGAATGGAAGGGACTGCATCAGAGACGCCGACAAGAGCCCAGCTGTTAAATTTGTGATGATTTTCGTCTATTCATTTAGGCGTTGACTTGACACGTGGCGAGTTTGCCTTTGAATTTCTTATTGGACCTTCATGTACATATCGTAGGTAGAGTGATTACCTGAACGCTAGGTCACCAGTAGATAATCAAGACCCTTAAATACCATTCTATGAAAATTATTTCCCTAATTAAGAAAATCAATAAATGTTTCTAAAAATGTTTTATCGGCTTCAAGTGGCCATGTACATGATTCGATGAACGTCGCCTATCTATAATCGTACAATTATTTGACTAATAAAAGGAAGCGAACCTGCGGCCTTAAGCTTCGTAGTCACTAGGGCTGAGACAAGTAATCTGCACGTGTGCAAGACATTTCTTATATTATAAAAAAAGAAAGGCACCACAATTTTGTTAGTTGTATGAAATTGAGTCAATGTGCAATATGCAACGTTAAAAACCGTTTTCGTAGCGATTGCTGTAGTTATCTCGACCCAGCGTCATTAAAAGGTACCACCGAGATAATTATCCGTCACGGGGGGTAGTTCTCGACGGTAAATCTCAAAGTTTTATTGTGAAGTCTTAAAATTTGCACGTTAAATTGTCACGGACGAAATGAGAATGCTGCCTTTAATTAGATGCGACCACGACGCCATCGTTATTCCGTCAGTTGCGTTATGAAGTTTCCATTCCATTTTCCTCCTTAAGGCGAATGTACTTTGAGCTTGTTTCAAAACTATGGGATTTTAATACTTCTACAGCTTTATAGCTCATCTCGTGAGTTTTACTTTTCTGTACTGCACTGTGTACATCTGCACGGTAATTCTTTACAAAAAAGCTTACTATCACTTACTTTGTATCAGGCGCTCTACACTCTTTGCCTTCATCCTGAGGGACTCGGCGTGAAGTGATGAACTATATGTATTTTCGCTATGTCTCATTCGATCCTGGATATTATTAAATGCCGACTACACGCTTCCTCCGTTGTGGCCCTGGCGATAGCAAAAAATCTGTGTTGTGCTATTGCATCAATGTCACACACTGCGCTATGGCCCTTTACCAACTGCTGCTACGTACACATACTACAGAATATAATTAATAATTTAAAGCCGATCATAAACCCTAAGTTTTAATAAATATAATTTTAATGGCAGTTTTGGGAGCCCGATTGTAATATACTATTTTTATAGTATCTATATATCTAGCAGGATTATCAGATGTTTAAAAAATATAATAAATAAATATATTTTTTTCACTATGAAACGACATTTGAAATATTTTCCTCAATATACAATTTTTTCTGATAATCTTTACAAAACATAAACTTGCAAGGTGTTTCGATTTTTCTGACGAGAAGTATATTAAAAGTGAAAGTTTAGCATACGGTCCACCGTGTGGCGAGTAGTATCATAGTCATAGTAAAATAGTCTATAGGCGTTACCAATTCTAGAGGTATCATAAGCGCGTGGCCAATTTTATGTCGAGTGGACTAGCTACCAGCACTCATCAGATATCACAGATATCATCATGCCGAGTTCATGGTGAAAAGGAACATTAAAGAACATATTAAGTGCAATTTATTATATTATGAAGTCCATAATAGAGGCGTGGCCGTCAACCTCGAATGACCAGCGATTTAAGGACTCTTAATATTCATTCAAATACTCAAAAGTTGCATTATTGTATGTGTGAAAGCGGGGAAGATAAAGGCCACATGTATAAAGTGGTATGAACGCCACACCCGTACGCGGTATCGACGCGTATCCCATCTAAATGAAGAGCGAACTCACGAACTACCCGTAGCTATTGTAAACAAGCAGCGTTCTCTATTCAAACTATCGTTACGTCTTATATTCGCCGTTTCATGCCGTATTGACGACCCGGGAAAGAGACCTTATCATTTGCCTGCTCAGTGAGAAAGTTTTATAGATACGCACAGATTTTCACGTGAGTGGCGAAGGCCTTTGCTCTTTTTCCGTTAAATGTCAGCTTTCATCTAAAAGATTGAAGAATTCCTCGCACAATTCGAAGTAGGACGCCTCATTCAATTATAAATCGCTGCCCCTAAATGTGAGTAAAGATACGTTTTAAATTAAACACAATGGAAATGCAAAGCCGTTAAGTGTAATGTTTCCCACAATGAATTGTGACAATGTAAAAGCTTTGTTTGTTGTGAAAATTAAATTCTAAACGAAGTCAGTATTCGACAGAATCGCTTTAAAGTAGGGTACCGCAGTAAAGTTATATTTAACCAATTTGTTGGATAGTGGCATTTGTTTTAGTCTGGGAAGTCATTTTTATTTGAAAATGTCAAGAGCTTCGCTGTTTCTGGCAGAAATTCTGAGACAATAATGAGACAGGCGGCGACACGAAGCGAGGCACTTCCTCGCCTCGCCTTACTCGGCTGAAACTGCATTACCTAGTATCTCACTGTCGTAAGTTTCATTTAGGTGCTCTATTTCACACTTATTCTTATTTAGTCTTCTATTTCCCTTTGAAGTCGTCTTCAGTTATAACTGGCTGGTATACCTTTATCGGTGTATGCACCCAAGAAGGTGATCACGAAGTGGCTATCGACGCGTGGATCCATGTGCGACCCTGCCTTCATCGCAAGAATTCGCGCATTTTTACGGTATAATAAAAATCGTAAATAATGCCAAGTGAGGCACAAGTCGGGTCACGATGCGCCTCGGGCCGCGCCCCGTCATCGAGACTTGTGAATTTACAACTGGTCCACAATATCTTCTCACCAGATCATGCGAACGCTGATTTGAAATTAGCTGCAAGTGTATTTTTAAATCACGACTTCAAACTTAATGCTATGTATGTACTCTATGGCTTTTGTTTGACATTTTAATGCTAGCGTGTTGTTTATATAATATAACAAGAAAAAATATTGTTCAGTTTCTATAATAAAAGTAGCCTAAGTTACTCCTTAAGTTTTTACATCTGCCCGTCAAAATCGGTCCCGCCGTTTCAGAGATTAATTAGCCGGAACAAACAGAGAAAAATTTTAAAACAAAATATTTTTGTATATTACCGTGTATATATTTTGCATTTTATGCATAAAGTTAAAAGCCGGTGGCGGTTACTCTCTTCTAATCTCGTAGGATCATTTACCCCATCTCTATTTCATAGACTAACATTTCCATTTGGATTTTGAAGGTTTAAGGCCTTTAAGTATAATAATGGGATTTTGACTTCTGCATTCGAACCGGCTGGAAACCCTTATATGTGAGAGTTATAAAAAACAATAAATACTACATGAAATGTGCAATCAGTTTTCCCTTGGGTATCAATCAACTTTTAAATTGCTCTAAAGTACACATGATTACATATTTAGTCACACCGCAGGTATGTGATACGATTGTAACGTTACTTTCCCAAGTACTAACCACGAGATGCACGATAATAATAACACTTATTAGTGTAAAGGTCAACAGTTAAGCTCCAGTTTTATAAGGCGGCAATTTCGTCGAAATCAGCCACACGTCTGAGCAATTTAAAATAAGGTCCTGAATATTATTATCACCATCGGGTTCTCGTTGCCGCTTTGAGGCGCGGAAGCGGGGGCGGGTAAAAATCACCTCTAAATTACAGTTACAAGCTTCGACGTGGCGACCGCACGCCAATCACACTGTACCTACGCTGCTTTGTGATTTATTTAATGTTCGAACAATGAATTATGTATATTCGTTTCGATCTTCTTGCTTGAAATACATATTTGTTGAGCACAGTATATTATTCTGTGTTGTTGCTAGCAAGACCTGCTGCGGGCCTGCTGATGGTAGGTACATTTGTTCGTGAAGTGTTTTTTGTAATAATTAATAAAACCACATTTCAAGTAATTTATAAATAACTTGCTGTAACGCCCAGCTTCGCTTGGGTGAAAATATATAATTTCCTGGAAACAACATCGGAGCGTCAAATATCGGGTCCAATTGTGGATCGAAATCCTTCTTGAATCCACTTGAACGCACTAAAAAATCATCAAAATAGTTCAATCGTCTAGGACTAGTATGCTAGCTATTGAAATAACTAGCATACGGGCACAAGAAATATATTTAATAGATTAAGATATATAAAGAGATTAATAAATATCTTCACGCTTTCTCAAGTACGACTAGGAAACGACGAGCACTATACATACGCCTATGAATCTTCTCAAACGTATGCAGGTTTCCTCTCGATGTTTTTCTTCACCGTAAGTAAACTTATGATGTGACTTATCTAAATATAATACATTTCTTTTTAAATATCGTATCGAACCAAAAAAGTCGAATGTGTTTACATCTACGGCTATTACGTTAAAGTTAAAGCTATTAAGTTCAAGTTATAATAGCCTTAACTGATATTTAAAGTTTTTTGGATAACCTAATGGATCTCAATATGAGGTATTGTATTATGTCAAGTATGTGAGTAAATGTACGTACGGTACATTTTACATCCGTTACTCAGTTATTTGAGCAAACAACGGAAGCTACATTGCCCCGCATCCTAAAACTATTTTCATTTCCTTCAATAGGAGGCTATAACTATTTTTCTTCCATAAATATTCTCGGAGAGAATCCTATTGACACTTATTGACTTATGTATCATTGAATTATTTTTGCTGAACAATGCAAATATATTTTTCTATAAGTACTTACTAAGTCACATATTATTTTACTAACGCTCGTAGTGTTATATATGATATCACTGTACTTAAATCGGAAAAAACATGCTATTTTAATTGCGCAAGCAACGATTCCACTATCTCTATTCTATTCCACTTTGCTATCACGGTTCAAAAATACATATTTAATTCCCCTAACTCATTGAAAACATAAATGTATGATATGCTTGTTAACAATATTACCGCTGCCGCGGTTTAATTCAAAGGCAATAGAGCAAGCCAACTTAATTTTCAGGTTCACCGCAGCTTCCTTTGTATGTAACCTCGGTTAACTAACTTCTGGTTGAGTTCCATTGGAAAGGCCTTATACGAACCAATAAATATGGTTAATTGGTGATTGGCATTGGCACCAATTAACCATCTTTATTGAGTTTTACACCAATTAATTAAGTCAATAGTCGAAATGTAAGGGGTATCATTTTTTAGGAAGATGGTGTAACACTATTATTCTCCTTAATATGAAGGATAATTCTAATGTTATAGAAGATTAGAAAAATCATTTTTGTATTTTTATACATTCATATCATTACACCGAGTCCCTAACGGGGGAGGCCAAGAGAGTATGGCGCCACCTCTCTCTACACATACTTTTAAATATATTCCTTTTTTAAATCAGGTCAAGAGTACCCTAAACCGAAGAGCATGTATGAAGAGAATAATGAAAGTGGACAAAGCGAAAGAAGTCTGTAAGGATCGTAGCAAGTGGAAAGAAGTGGTCTCTGCCTACCCCTACGGGAAAGAGGCGTGATTATATGTATGTATTAAATCAGTATCTTTTATTACATGTATATTTAATAAAAGAGCCGTGGTGGCCGAGTGGTTCAAGCGGTTGCCTGCGACGCAAAGGTCGCAAGTTCGAATCCCGACTGTACCAATGAGTTTTTCTGAACTTAAGTACAGTGATTAGTCACACCACAAGCTTTAGGTGAGAAAAACCTAGAAAACCTGCATACGTTTAAGAAGAATTCTAAAGACGTGTACAGTAATGCTTTAGAAACGGCGAACGTTTATTTTTTTTGCTATATCGCCTTTTTTATCTGGATTACGAGTCTATAAATTCTAGGCGCCTTTAAGCTATCCCTGTTGATATCGAACTCTAAATGAACTAAGTTTATTGGACTGGGGCCTAGGCGTTAAACACGTGGTCAAAGGATATTATGTAAGTACACATATAATTACAGTAGGTATTAGAGAGTAACAAAAAATATAAACCGGGTTAGCGTAGTTGGCCGGTCGGCGCCGGCGTCCAAACGTCTCGGCGCCACGGCATTGTACCGAAACGCTCGTGTGACCCCTTTAAGCCTGATTAATGGCAGAAGGCTCGTCCGTCGAATCCCTGTGTTTTTCCCAAACGACAATCCTGGTTTTAGAATTTTTCCAAACACGATAGCCCACTTAGTGAGCCGTGTCGCGCCCGATCGTAACTTAGCACCGCTCGATGCTGCTGCCATATTGGCTCGTTCTTTTTCAGTGCAATTTACTGCGCGGCGCCGCCGGGGGCCTACCGACGTCCTCAGGCTGAAAAGATGCGCATCGATTTATTTGCTATCCGTTGCATTCGGGAGCGTGCCCACTGCGTCCGAAATTTATGTAACGCTCAGTCTGGCTGCGTGAATTGCCAACAATGCGCAAATACATTTTAAGTTACGCCTACAATGCAGCACATGTCTCGTATTTTTTAAAATACCATTTTAATCCGACAATATGTACTCTCTATATTGGGTATGTCAGATTTATTATTCGCGCGTGTTCTGTCGCCTCGGCTTAGTTGCGTACGACTTCAATGTATATACATATATCCTCACGCCTTCCCACAAGGTTTCCCGAAGGGGTAGGCAGAGGTGTATAGGCAGTACACACTCACCCACTTTCCGCCCGAGATATATTTTAGGTGCCAACGTGCCAGATGGCGAGACCATCGCCGTTACTCAAGCACGACTATACATACGCCTTTGAATTTCATCGCAGGTTTCCTCTCGATGTTTTCCTTCAACGTAAAGCTCAGCTCTTAGTGTGACTAATCACTGTACTTAAGCTCAGACAAACTCATTGGTACAGTCGGGATTCGAACTTGCGATCTTTGTGTAGCAGGCAACTACTTGAAACACACGGTCACCACGGTTCTACTTCAATGTAATGTAAAATTAAATAAAACTACGCTTACAACTCAGTAGCCATTATCTGTGAGTTCAATATTTGTATGATACGCGACTGTCGGTACCTATTAAGCTATCAACGTTCTCACCTCGAAGCCGACCATAAACAGCTGATAAGACACTCACTAATAAATAGGACTCAAACGTACCCGGTTATAATTTAAATAAATGAAAAGGGACTCTCGATAAGGTAAACATTCAACTGGGCTTAATGTCCACCGGACCGGTCCGAGTATTTTCCAACTCTGACATTACGGTTTTATGCTTAAATTATTTAAAGTAATTGAATATTGATAAGAACCATATCATGTTAAGATAATGCCTAGTAAATAGTGTTTGAACCTTATGAGTCAGCAGTATCTTTAATTCAGAAAACTTGGCCGTGTCCGCTCAATCGAATTTCAAACTTGATCATTAAGAAAGTGCACTCTTTGTTTTCACAGAGCAAAGTTTCGATCTTTTGCAGTGTTCAGATTCCTAGATTAGTTGAGTTTGTAGTCTGGTTGTTAGGCAGAAACTTGTTAAATGGGAATGCCTTAACAAAACACACATTTAATACTTATCAATGGTAAGCGGTTAGTATAATTTTCATATTCATCCAGATATATGATACATATTATGTTCTATTCGATATAGATATACACTCATTAGTAAAAGCCAGATTCTCAGTATATATAGCACACTTTTAAAAGCAAATTGCGTAACTGGCATATTTTAAAGTCTATTGTTTCTTCTATTCAATTTCATTTGTCCAATTTATATAATGATATAAATTTATAAACCGGTCTATAAAAAATAAGTGTGAAACATTTTCTTTTTCATTGAAATTTCGTTAAATGAGTCAACACATAATTCTGTTACTTTAAGATTTTGTTAGTAACGTCCGACCTTTTCCGTAACTTCAGAAAGTCTTCTTCGCCCTACAAGATAACTATATAAATGCATCTGAAAGTGCCTGAAACAACTTAACATTACTACAATGGTCTTACCATTGAAAGAAAACAATGTTAAGTTGTTACAGTTTGTTGTAGACACCCGGGATCCGTTTTTCATAACCAAACCCTGTTTTTTTTTTGCCTTTCTCAAGATTTAAGATAGAATACTGGCCGAGTGGTTCGAGCAGTTGCCTGCGACGCAAAGGTCGCAAGTTCGAATCCCGACTGTACCAATGAGTTTTTCTGAACTTAAGTACAGTGATTAGTCACACCACGAGCTTTACGGTGAAGGAAAACATCGAGAGGAAACCTGCATACGTCTCAGAAGAAATTCAAAAGGCGTATGTATAGTCGTGTTTGAGTAACGGCGATGGACTCGCCATCTGTCACGTTGGCACCTAATATACCTCTGGCGGAAAGTGGGTGTGTGGGTATTACCTATACACCTCTGTCTACCCCTTCGGGGACCCTTGTGGGAAGGCGTGAGGATATATTATATTATTATTATATACAAGAGACTTCTCATGCAGTTAACATTGTTTATGTGTATTATGAATCCTACCCCTTGTGAGATATAAATATTAATGCATATGTTATGCTCTATTACATTAAGCTAACAGTTGAACGCTAAGCAAGCTATAGCTTCGGAAGAAATGACGCCGGTGCCCGTAGCTAAAATTATTTCAAATATCGAATCTATATTTGCATTTGTGAATCACTATATAATACACTGAGAAAGTTGTTGCGTAATTGGCAATTCCAATAAACATAAGATTCGTATACTGTGTGGCTATCAGGTTAGGGAATAATTGCTTAGCAGCCCTTCCTGTCGTGTTCCCTTCCACGTATTCTACCAACTCTCGTTTAGAATCAGTTCCAATTACTCTTTGGAATCGGTGTCTACTGTAATTGGATTGGACTGGCAACCGGATTTGTTGGCATTTTAATTGTGCTATTGTGACGGCGAACACAGCCCGCCATCTGCGCCACCACAGCCCACGATAGACGTATACCATACCGCCTTCAACATAACATTAGCACATCCCAACTACGCTGCATCACGGTACTTTACGAACAAAATACAAATTCCGTCTACAATTAAATGCGCATACAATTAAATCACCTATTTTCCCACGATTCAAACAACAAAAGCAAAAATATGTGAGAACACGGCACTGTCGCCTAAGCGTCAAATATTTTCATCAAAGGATATAAGATGGGTTGTTTTACGGAATTGGAACATTAGTGGAATGACTGACACGTATTGTCGAACCGCGTTCGAAGAATTGTGGTCTCCTGAAATGTAAGGAATTAGAATTAGAGTCGATTCCAGGAAATGAGGCTTCATTTTTAATTAAACCTTCGTCAATTCAGATTGTGATGATTTGTCGAAGTAAAAAAGAGTTTGCTTTATTTTAAATAGATTTCCACCGATTAGAACTGAATATGTTGAGCAAAATAAGTCTTCGCGTTCGAAATTAGGATTCCAGGTTCTAACTCTAGCAAACAAAAAAGTAGACAGAGGTGTTGTTATTATGTTGTTGCTGTCTTAGTATGTTATTTCTTCGGGGACCCTAGACTGAAGGTGTAAAGGTATAGTGTATCGGCTTTAAAATATGTATACATATATAGCTAATAAAAGGCATTTTTTTGTATCACCGAATTAGAAGTGAGACCATTCTTGGCGCGGCGCGACCGCTACAGAATATTTTATACAAATTTTAGAAACAAGAACAGAGTCCGAGTGACAGGTACACTTATTTGTGTTGCTTATTTTTGCTTAGCGAAGTTTTATCGGATACCAATCGCGAAGGCGCGGCATGTTGTAGAAATGAATAAAATATACATTTCTGCGTTTAGTGCGCCTGCTCGCGCCCGAATGGGAAGTTTGGCTGTCGCTTTAATGGAGTTCTAAAGTTAGGCATTCGTTTCTATTATGGCTACGGAAATGTTTGTTGTCGTTGATTTAAATTTCATGCTCCAGTTTGTGGACATCGAAACTTATTTGTCAATTATGTTGGGTCTTGGATAAACTCGTAATTGTCGTGAAGTCTTGTTTTGTACTGGATAAACGTGTATATGCTTCTGTTTATTCGACATATCGGCATAATCCCCTCTCCATCTCTCATCTCATCCATCTGACCCCGTATTATTTTATTCTCTTTCATCAACCATCTGTGAAATCCCTCTATTTCTACCCTAATAATATTTCACACAATACATCCAAACTTTTGCTATTATATATTATACCGTGCAGTTCGTAAGTCACATTGGTCATCTTTGTCCTTTATTCTATTTTATTTTGAAGAATTTTTCTCTACCCAAAAACGCTCTTAAATTTGAATTCTTTCCTCGTCTTCTACGAAAAGGTATCGAAATGCTTCGCCTTTGTATCAGTTTTTGTGCAATCCCGCACTTTGTTTCGGTTCGGACATTATTTATGATCTCGTCGTAAGCTTTAGTGAAAATAAATGATGTTAAATGGTCTTCAAAATTCTGTTATTGTTTCACATTTTTTTACGAATCCATATGCCTAATTGACGAAGGCTTTAATCAAAGGTATTAACATTATTATTAACAATTTATGAAAGCGATAATGTCTATCACAATATGCATTTATGAGGAGCCTGGTGAAGGAGAAGGAGCGAAACAGTCGATAAGAGAGAACTTGATTGGCGCTCTAATCTCTCTGCCTAGTCGGAGAAGGACTCGGCGTTATGATATATGTATGTGATACGATGATGATCTGTGTATTGTTTGTCTTCACACCTTTACATAAAGTTACCCGAAGTCATAAGCAGAGCTGTGTGCACACTCTTTTTGACCGTAGATATTTAGGTGGCATCTTGACGGATGGCTAGCTTATCGCCATCTCTGAAGCATACAACTTTGAATTTCTACTGAAACGTATTCATTCAGATTCCTGACGATGATTTCCTACACCGTAAAGCTTGGTTGCTGCTTTTTGTTTGTTTGTCTGCTGGTTTGATTTTGAATGTTGACATACTTTCAAATTACTTGCTGATAATAATAACGGCTTATAATCAATCACCTAACAGTTTTATAAGCGTGAATTTTGCATTTAAGCAAAGTAACGGTGGCTGTAAAATAACTCCTCTAGTTATTATCTTCTGCTTTGCGTATTAAGATCTGTTGATTTCTAAATAACAGTACTAAAAGGCATAAATCAGTGTGTGCCTCCGGTGTAAGGCTTACTGGTTACCTAAACGAAATATAGTTGATAAAAGAATATTTAAGAAATACATTTGACGTGTATAATTTCACAAGAAGAGGGGGGGACATATCAGAGAAGCATTTGTCTCTTGTCTTGTCACTCAGAAACATTTGCAATGAACATGTATGAACCAGAATTATAGATCTGAATGGATAAGCGCGAAAGAGATTAGGTAAAACTTGCACTTTATTCTCGCTACTTGGCCCGTTAGGGATTATATACCACAGATCATAAGCAATGAATGAGATAATACGATAAGTACCTAGATATTTGGTCTACCTTCTTATGGTAGCTAAGACCATTCTACCGTGAAATAAGTTTCCGATGAAAAAATATGTAGGTTTTACGTTTAGAAACTGCACAGCAGATTGGGTTAGTGGGTAATTCGATCATTGTTTACGTTCAGGTGAAAATTTCAAGACAATAAATTATATAAAAGAAAGAAAACAAAGAGATAATCGGTCACACCGCAGTGTAATAGTTTTAGAAAGTGAACGTTATTCGCTCTCACGGTTTTTTGCGGTGGCCAATTTTAGATTATTAGGGGGTTATTATGTACACGCTGATCAAATTACGGTGAACTCACTGTATGTGAGTGTAAATAACGTAACGCGTAATTGTAGTGACACCAACACATATAATAGCATAGCTGGTGTACATTGATTTTTTACGCGACATTTGTGTTACCGTTATGATGCTCATTTACCTCAACTATCATTAAAGTAATGCGTCCGCTTCTAACTTTAATAAAATATCAATTGTATCTGCGAATTACGTCACCCGTTACATCAGAGAGTCTACTGTTACTGGCAAATCACTTTATTTGATATTGATATAGGAGTATTATTCATCATAATTTGTTCCTTTTTATACCACTGAGCTATTCAGCAAGCACGTGGCCCGCTTAATGTTAAGCGATTACCGCCGCCTATGTCTTGCACCCACAAGAGTATCGCTCGCGCGTTGTTTACCTTGCAGGCATATTTTCATACATTTCTCTAAATTCATTTATCTGTGTAAATGTATGTGTGTAGTGAAAATAATGTATTAAAATTAAAAAATCTTTTTGTGCAGCTACTCTTGTTGTACTAGGTATATCGGTTCCTTTACTTTTTAATATTTTTATTTGTAAAGGATTTAATTATAACATGTAGTATTTTACGGGCGTATATTACATCATTTATCGCTCTAAGCACACAGATGGACTGTATTGAACAAGGAATTATATTTCACAATCTAAACAAAAACATCTATATATAGCACACACTTTTCTGATAAAATACGTATCGGACGGAGAGCATTCGCCGCCAAAGCGTCGATGATATTCCTTAAAAGTGCATCGGTTTCATTAATTTAATCAGTGTGTTGATTAAATGTCAAGTATCCAATTAAATTATCGTATCGCGAATGCAATTGAAACGCACTTCGAGGCTTTAACGGAGGGGTCACCCGCGGGCGATCCAATTCGCGCTCTGCCTTCCACCCACTCTTGCACCATTACCATTGAGGCATACATGTCCTAAGTTGTTCGTAATATTAAAAGGTGTAACTGCAGTGAACATCTTCCAGAGCTTATTGTATGTATACGTGAGCACAGTAGTTTTTTAAGTCGACAGAAAAAAAAGGTTTTGATAGAAAGAAGACATTAAAGAGAGCGTAAACAATCTTGAAGAAGAAAACAAAGGTTGCAAAATATTGCTCTCGTTATGTGTCTTCGAGATGGGAGTGAAGAAATTATGAGGGATTGGCGAAGAGGGATTGAGTGGGGTGTGCAAGCATTTATTGACAATGTTAACCGTTTATCATCAGGCGGACCACATGGTTGTTAGCCTTTGTGGTAAAAATATACAATTAGTAAGTACGCTCGCAATTAAGGGGCGGAATCTGTACCATAGTTTTATGATGGGACAGCTAGTAGTGCACCGAATCGAGATCAAGACAAATATTTATACAACACACATCTTTTATTAACACACAACCGCTACATTTTCTCTTTTCATTAGACCAGATTCTGTGTTCACATCTCTTTTGTATAGTTAATAAGCATATAAATAGGCGTTGCCTTTATAAATACCACTGTCATTATCTTTATTGCAGCTGGCGTCCTCAATAGCGCCTTATACAACCTTCCAAGTTTTTATAGGCACCAAGTTTCTTGTTGCAAACAAAAGTTTTAGCCCTTAACGAAAGCTATAATTTTCATTTCTTTCTATAATGTTGAATATTTTGTGTCGTTTACATAAATTATGTGTTTGTTTTATAAGTTTTATTTGTTCTGTAGCTTGTTTTTCATTTTATACGTTTTAATAATGGGACTATTTCTGTGACAAAATATGTTTATGTCGTCATACTCGTCAATGGCCGGCGATAAAAATATTTATTGTTGGTTTCTTAATTAAAAGTACGTTGATAATATTTAATATTGTAATAAATCATATGTAACGTGAGTGTTTTTCATTATCCTCTGATTAATTTACGTCAGTTTCGTTGTATTTAGTTCCTCCATATATAGTTCATACTTTATAATAGATATCAATATTAACTTGACCATCAGGATCACCGTATACATATTGTACAAAACATACATATATGTTTGTACTATGGGTACAACGAAAACGATTAACATACCTATATAGGTATACCTATACATATATACACCCAGGGCTAAAAAATACTCTCTCGTCTTCATCACCCAAATATCTGCCCTCTGTGGGAATGGAACCGGACACCTCAAGTTTCGCAGTCAATATCACTGACCACTAGACTTGTCAGTTATCTGTAGGTAGACATATAGACCGTCAGTTTTGTCTCTGATATATAAAGTAATTAAATTTTTTTTGTAAATAAAATTGTTTAAATAGATATCTATACAATTTATTTTCTAGACTAATCTTTTGTGGACCGGATTCCTAGACCGTGTTTTAATAAAAATACAATGCTGCAAACAACGGCCACGTTAGTGTGCAATTAATTAGTTGTTCGGTAAATATTGCAAACTAATTATTTGTCGTATTGATACATAAGTCGGCTTCCTGTATAAATAAACTATGAAATTGAACCAATATTCGAACCAAGGTGTACACGCCAAATAAGTCTTCACAGGGATGTGAAACTAACCTTGCGTAAAGCAGCTCCATCTTTGGTGAAATCCTATTAGGGAATATCTTTCCGATTAAGTACGTTTCAGGCTCCAAGAGCTATTGTATTCACTTATAGTATTGCTATTTAGTACCTGTTTCCTACTAGTTACATAGCAATTATTTACCATAATGCAGTTCAGTTCATTCGTTTGCAAGGCTTCGAATATACATAGTATTCCAATCTGTAATTTAATACATCAGGTGAGATTAGGTGAGTAAATAAAATAATACATACTGTGAGACAGTTCCACACAAATTGACACAGTCCCAAATTAAGGAAAGCTTGCACACTATCATATGGTAACTACACAACGGTATTACAATTAAATACATATAACATCTAAGACCAAGGTAAAGCACGGTCGCGGAGCAGGAAGAATTTCGTACAATGACCTCTTTACCTACTGACAGTGGTCACAAACATTTTTATATGTGTGGTTTGCATGAAATATTTGAAGGATAGAAAAAAACTAGCTTATTAAATAAATTATTATTAGCTTATTAAATAAAAAAGGTCTTACCCGCATTTACCCAAGTTTCATCCAAGTAATATATTGGTCGTTGTTGCTGTCGGTAAGTTTTTATATTTTTCAAATATTTAATACGCCACAATGCTATGTCATCTCTGTCGATCAAACAATTATTTCGCCTTCGTTTGACATATTTAAACTTTAAATGTTTTAGTAATTGTTTCAACGATGTCAAGCCCATGTTTGGTAAGGATTCGTCTGCATTTATGACATGTAGTACCTTTTTTGTTGTAGGTAACTCTCCTTTTAAATAAAAGCTGTGCACTATTCGTCTGATGCACGATTTATCGAACTCATCAGTCTTTTCAATTACTGAGAGTCGTTTTTTCGGTGAAGGAGCCGGCTTGACGGTGTCTGTTTCGGTATATTCTTTTAAAATACGATATATGGCCGATTTTGAAATGCCCAAGATATCGGCTGTTTTGTCCTTCATTTCTTTTTTTGAAGGATATTTATCGGCAGGCCAGGATTCCTTAATGTATTTAAACACGTTAATAATCATAACCTTCTCAGATTCACTAAAGTGTGACATTTTTCTTTTCTTCCGCGGAGAAACAAACTTCTTGAATGGACGCGAGGTAGACGGCACTGGTTCCATTTTAAAACAGTAAATTAAACTTAACAAATCAACGAAACCACTTAACAATTAAAACAAGACAACAAAAACTAACAAATAACAACAAACTAAGATAAATGTGTTTCAAAATTGAACGAGCACTAACGCATCCCAAGATGGAATGTCGTTAGTTATTCAAAAATTATGAATCATGTCAAATACTTTTAATTGCGACCAAAACACCAGACGCAAGCAAGAACAAACCTTACGGTCTCAATTAAACGGTTTTCAATCCCTGGCGACAGCGGTCATTGCATCTGTGCGAGCGAGACGCATTATATTTACGCGGGAGTGACAGAGATGGGTAATAATAGGTCATTGTACGAAATTCTTCCTGCTCCGCGACCGTGCTTTAGAAATACTCGTATTCACCACAAAAAATATAAATGCCCTTAGCATAAATCCAAACAACGAGTTCAAGCTTTCTTCTCAAGTATATGCAGATTTCATTACGTTATTCTCGTTTACCGTAAAGGTGTTATGGGATTATTCACTGTTTTTTAGTTGGAATCTATGCAATGAAAATAGCCAAAGATGAATGCCAAACGATAAGTTTCTATTTCTACTTTATAACGATAGTTTAAGAAACTCTTGCCGCAATTACTTCACAGCTCCAAAAGTTATTTAGTAATTTACTGCGCCGTGCCGTGATTCGAAACTATTGAATTGTGTTATTTATTGCCCATAAATGTGGCCGTAGTAAAATATTTACCAAATTTTTGTCATAGATCATTTAAATTATAATATGTATGAGTGTATATTAACGCTTGGTTTCGTAATTACTCTCGCATTCACGAACATGATACGATCGGTAACAGTTATAATGACTTATTTGTCAAAGTTTTGATAATATGCAATTGAGTGTAAAGAGATCTACGCCCACTCCCCTTCCCCCAGGCTTTATCGACATTTTAATACAAATAAATAGCAGGCAAATAAGGTGAAGGAAAATATCAAAGGAGCTCCGCATACGTTCGAGTAGAAATTAAAAGTCGTATGTATATAGTCGTGCTTAGGAAACGGCAATGGACTCGCCATCTACCTCGTTAGCAACTAAAATGTATTTGCGGCGCAAATTGGGTATGTGGATACTATCTACACACCTCTGCCTACCCTTTTGGCGACCCTTGTAGGATTTAGTTGCTAGCGTGACAGATGACGGCCCTGTCGCCGTCAAGCCCTTACTTTACATGATATATAATAATATATCCTCACGCCTTCCCACAAGGGTCCCCGAAGGTGTAGGCAGAGGTGTATAGTTAATACCCACGCACCCACTTTCCGCCAGAGGTATATTAGGTGCCAACGTGACAGATGGCGAGTCCATTGCCGTTACTCAAGCACGATTATACATACGCCTTTGAATTTCTTCTCAGACGTATGCAGGGTTCCTCTCGATGTTTTCCTTCACCGTAAAGCTCGTAGTGTGACTAATCACTGTACTTAAGTTCAGAAAAACGAATTGATACAGTCGGGATTCGAACCTGCGACCTTTGCGTCGCAGGCAACTGCTCGAACCACTCGGCCACCACGGCTCATTATATACAACTTTGAATATCTTATTATGTATATTCCTTCGCGACTGTGTGTGACTGACTATACAGTTTTTTGAACCTGCAAATTACTTGACCAGCATGGGTTTCTACATCTATTCTAGAAATGCCAATACATATAGATAAACCTAAAGTATAAGCTCAAGTAACAACATAAAACGCAGCAACAATTAGAGTTAAATGAGATAAGTACTTCAAAGGCTTAGGTATTTCGTTGTATTTTCCTCATAAAAACCCACTATGGCATTTAACTAGATCTCAACTTGTCTTTATTACTATTTATTAATCACTTACCTACCCAAGTATCTTTAGATGCTTTTAATAGATAGCATTTTTCCCATTTCAACTTGTTAACGGTTTGACGAGCGGTCCTTCGTGTTTTATTGCTTTTACCAAAATACTTAGCAAGTTTCGTAGCCAATTATCATACACAAGCGTTAATTGCACTTAACTGAATCTTTTTCTTTTCTCAATTCGGGTTTTTTTTTATACAATAATAATTTTCCTTTTTTTTATTTTAATTTATTCCATATCTTGACCAGAATTAGTTACAGTACTGATGACAATATTTGTGTCACTTGTTTTATTTGTCTAATTTGTGAATGTGAGAACATTGTAGGCTTTGTAGATTCTTAGATCTTGCTAACATTGTTATAATTATCTTGTTTTATGTATGCTTTGTATAGTAAGCAACGACCTATTGTCGGACCTACGTTGTTCCCCCATACTTGGGTACTATTGCTGTAACGAAAAAAAATATTGTATATGCCTAATGATTTGAAAAGAGTAACCATGGAGTTTCTTGCCGGTTCTTCTCCATGGAAGCGACCAACCCGAACCGTGCTTCTTTTTCGACGTTTTATAAGTGCCCATCTGGGCCTATGTGAAATAAAAAGATTTAAAAAAAAAAAAAAAAAAAAAAAAAAACCAGAATCTTACGATCTCACAAGTCGAATTGTAGAGATACCGTCGGTTTATTCTGCATTCTCAGTAAGAGCGCTGATTGCGTTTGAACGAATCCCTGAGTGCTTTCCGAAGGGATCTCGTTTCACCGATTCGAATGTCTTGACACATACAAATTTTATTTGCTTATTGTAATGCAGCCTTTGTGAGCAAATTTTACTTTCGTGAAAATTAGTCTGACGAAGCTCGTTGTAAACGAAATCAAATTACGTCTGAGCATTTTAAGGATTCGTGTTCTGAAGGAAGGAATTCTTGCGTGCGAGGTAAAGTTTGTTATCGGATTTAGCTATCTTCTTTGTCGTTCACTTTGTATATCAACTCAAGTTAAACTTTAATATGACGACTGTATGTAAATGTAACGTGGCCGCTGTTGAATGTAGTGATAATTAGCACATCGTAAATTAGTCGCGCTATCCTCTGCATGCTACGCACCGGGCGTACAATTACAGGAGTAAACGTCACTTACCTGTCTAGACTCACACCGGCGCGATTTCTCGAGATAAGTAAAAGTGGATGTTATTGCGCATTAAGATTCTGAGTAGAAAAGTAATAAGCGACCACTTAGTGTAATTGGAAACACTACAAGTCTGCGTAAGAATTTTAAAGTTTATCAATATAAGCTCTTCAGTAAGCTGACTTGAAATGGATTATCCTTCTGTAAGGTATATTTATTTAAAATTCCAATTTGACACCTCAGATTATTCTCTTCTTTATTTTTTAAGACGTGCCTCTTTAAATAAAAAAAAGTCCTTCAGTAAGCGACATGACGTAATTTGCATGCATCTAACACTGTCTTCCAAGTATGTCTGAATGTGATAAATCAAAAACCCATTGAATTAATTTCGGTAGGGTTTACTCATATTTATTCTAGAAAGGTTGTTTATATCCTTATCAGGGTTGTGTCCGTAACTGGTTACTAGTTAGTGATTAGTGAGGACTTCCGATCATTTCATTAATGTTTCAGTACTTCGATAGTGCGTTTGAAAGTTGTAGAATGCCATAGATTATCTATGTACCTAGTAATGACAGTTATATCGGAATTTTATATCGCTGTTCAATGACTTAACGGTTCCTTAAGCCCTAGTGTGGTTAAGATCTATAAAAGGCGCGCGGACTCGTTTTTCACACAGGCAGGCGTGAAGGCTCCTACACTGTTCTTGTCAATCTATCGAGACATCGTTAAAGTCTATGCGTTCGTTATCTTTACCTTACCTCTTTGTTGCGATCTATTGCGATGTGCAGCTTAGAAGTTAGTTAATAGTTCGAATTTCGTTGTTTTTCGTTTTGGGTTGAGAATACTGATACAAGAAATATATTCCCAAATGTGAAGGAATTTCTTGCGTTCTTTTGAAGATTATTAAGCTTTGAATTTAGAGAGAATAAAGAGATGTATAGAGAACTCCCTTTCTTTATCTATCTCTCTCTCTCTCTCTCTCTCTCTCTCTCTCTCTCTGCCATGTGTCTTCAATTCAACTGTTGATCGCGTCAAACATGATCCAGTAAACTGCTAAGAAAATCGTATAGTTGTACACACTAAAATACTTGTGTACACTGGACATAAATAAGTGGATAAACACAAACATTATATGTGCAAATCATTCATTCGTTAATAATGACAATCATAATTGTAAGCCCATGTGAGAAGGAGTCGTTGTCAGCGGCGTCCCTTCAGCAGCTTCCCGTGGAGCAATTTTCACGTCACCCCGCACTTTGTCATTATGCATCAGCGTCGTGACGCCGCGAGACAACTCGCAATTATTATGTATGTATAAGAAATTCTTTCTGGCCAGGAACAAAGAAAAACTACAAGTGGACTGAATATTTTTTTTTATAATAGTGTTCCAAAGACTATGCAAAAGACCCCTTCTAACTTTTCTACATGTTTAGTTTCTCTTTTGTTTATATTAATTATTTTATGTTTATGTTTACTTTGCATCGACCAATACAGATTGTACAGTTCGTAGTTAATGTTTATTGAAGAATTATAATGAAATGTATAATATTCGCTTCTCGCTTCTCCGTAGACGTCGTTATTCTCGAAGTTCACATTATTATAACGAGGCAGCAGCGCGTCGGCGCGGTGCAGAGCAAAGTGTGCCCACGGCCGCGCGAATAACCGATACTTTGCAGTAATAGCCACGATCGAGGCATGCGATAACAACCCGCCGATAGCTGAACCCGTATTTTATTTATATATCAGCTTGCCTCTTTTTCAATAACGCTTTTTCTCTCGCGCGTAGGAAATTTTGCTCTTTTACGGAATGGGGACTATGCTCGTTATTTACTAAAGTAATTATGCAGCCATTATACGGAATATAAAACCGACAAATTGCATATTCTATGGACTTCTTCTTTCTCGGTCCCTCAGTGCTGAGGATCGCGACCACAACAGCTTGCTCTCCATTGGCTGCGGTTGTAAGTGCTGTGGACTGCCGTCTGGATGTCCGGCCCCACAGTTTTCTTTATGGCGTCTATCCATCTTGAGGGTGCTCTGCCCCTGGCTCGTCTTCCCTCCATCTGACCCACGATCATGTGTTTCTCCAGACTATGCTTAGGAGACCGCATGATATGTCCGAAGAAGCGTAGGGCCTTCTGGTGGCAGATTGCTGAGAGCCTCGTCGTGATGTTAAGCTCCTGCAGTATGGACTCGTTGGTTCTCATAGCGGTCCACGGAATTCTGAGCAGCCTTCTCCAACACCACATTTCGAACGCATCGATTTTCTTGCTGTCGTTGCTCTTGCAGCACCAGGTTTCAGCACCGTAAAGGAAAATCGAAAATACCAAGGCCCGAACAAGTCTCACTTTGGTTTTCCGGCGAATACCGCGGTTCCTCCAGATTTTGTCTAGATTCGCCATGGCACTTTTGGCCATCCCGGCCCTTCGGCGTATTTCATCTGTACAGCTGCCTTCATTTGTAATCAAAGATCCCAGGTACACAAATTGACCGACCTTTTCGTAACCGTCTAGTGCATCGGTTTGCGGCAGAAGTTGCGCTCGGTCCACCACCATGATCTTGGTTTTCGAATGGTTGATCTTAAGACCGAGTTTGGCACTCTCAGCTTCTATTTTCTTCAGCAGAATTGCCATATCTACTTCACTGGATGCAACTATAGTCGTGTCATCAGCGTACCTGAGATTAGTGATGCGCAAGCCTCCTACTGATACGCCTCCGTCCCAGTCCTCCAGTGCTTTTCTCATAATGTATTCGCCGTACAAGTTTAACAATTTTGGCGACAAAATACAGCCTTGACGCACGCCTCGTTCAGTGTGGAAGGACTTCGACTGCTGGTCTTCCAGTTTCACAAAGCTAGTGCCATCTATGTACAGATTCTGTATCAGGAATATGAGGTGGGGGGGGACTCCCATTTCCGCAAGCACATCAAACATAGTACTCCACTGAACGCAGTCAAATGCTTTGGCGTAATCAATGAAGCACAAGACCAACGGTTTATTGAACTCTCTGTATTTCTCAATGAGTACTCGTACGTTCAATATCTGTTCCCTAGTTCCTTTTCCAGCAACGAAGCCTGATTGTTCATTGGGTATCTGGTGGTCTGTGTATGTTGACATCCTGGTATTTATGATACGGAGCATGATTTTACTAGCGTGAGACATCAGTGACAGCGTGCGATAGTTTTCACACTTTCTCGTGGATCCCTTTTTGTGAAGTGGCACGACGGCAGATTCGGTCCAGTCTTCTGGCCACTGGCCAGTTTTCCAGATCTTGTTGCATATCTGGTGTAAGAACTTAGTACCCTCTGCACCTAGGTGTTGTAGCATTGCAGCCGACACTCCATCAGGACCCACCGCTTTGTGTTTAAGTTTCTGTATGGCATCCTGCACTTCAGAAAGCAAAATGGCGGGCTCTTCCGGGTGTTCATACCATCTTCGTTCCGTTAGTTGTCCCATTTCATCCCGATACAGTTCATAACAGTAACTTCTCCATCTTTCTAGAACTTGTTCCAGTTCTGTTAAAGTGTTACCTTTACTGTCATCCACAATCCAACTTTTCGGTTTGAAGGTGCCGGTCAGTTGTTTGACTTTCATAAAAAGATCCTTCGCTTGGCATTTGTCAGCATGTCCTTCAATCTCATCGCACAGTCCGTTGATGTACATGTCTCGGTCCCTCCGTGTAGATTTTTGCACCTCCTTGTGTAGAAGATTGTAACGCTCGCGGTCGCTGTGATTACTTAAACCAGCGCTTTTTAATTCTCGTCTCTCTTCTATCAAGTCCCACGACTCTTGACTTATCCACTCTTCTCTTTTCCTGATAGATTTGTGAAGTGCCATACTCTCTTTGGCCGTGAGCAGAATCTCCCTTTTCAGGTTACTCCAGTCTGCTTCGCTAGAGTCAAATGGTTCACATTCTATGGACTTGATCTTTGAGTCGATTGTGTTGTGGAAGTGGATTAAAGCCGGTCCATTCAGTGTGACTGCCTTCGGAGTTTTTGGACGGATTTTCTTCAAGCGCAGTCTAAAGTCTGCAATGAGCAGCTCATGGTCACTGCCGCAATCAGCACCAGGAAGCGTCTTGGCGTTGATGACTGACGACCGCCATCTGGACTTTATCGTAATGTAGTCAATCTGGTTTCGGTGGCCTGTTGGTGAAGTCCAAGTGTACAGTCTTCTTGGATGCTGGTCAAACCAGGTGTTCATTACAGTGAGCTGATTTTCAATACAGTATTGAAGAAATTTTTCGCCCCTGTCATTCTGTACACCGAGGCCCCATTTGCCCACCAGAGTGCCTTTAAGTGAGCTTCCCTTGGTATCGCCTACTTTAGCATTCCAATCTCCCAGCACAACCATAATTTCCCTGGATGGTATAGTGCGTAGCAGCGCATCCAAATTGGCATAAAACTCATCGGAGACTTCCTCTTTGCATTTAGATGTGGGTGCATATACTTTTATGATGTTGATGGGTACAGGACTAGCATCCAGTTTTATTGCGATCATTCTATCATTCGGAGTCTGATATCCTTTGACGTTGTTCCGTAGTGTTTTTGGTATTATGAAGGCAACTCCATTTTCGCTATTATCTCCGCTTGAAAAGTACATGATGTTGCCATTGTCTGTAACAAAATGACCATTTCCTTTGTAATGCGTCTCACTGATCCCAAGTATATCTATTTTGTTTCTCGCCATCTCTCGTTCAACAACGTCCAATTTCCCTACTTTTAGCAACCCTCTCACATTCCAAGTCCCCATGCGCAGCTGTTTCCGTAATGGGGTTTTTTGTGATCCTGTACCTTGACCAGTGGCATTGCTTCCACTTCCGGCCTGGTGGTTCACAGTGAAGTGGCCGGTAACATTCTTCACACCATGCGACCCGGAATCGCGATGGCGCCGAGGGTCAGTCGGATCGCATAACAACGCATTCTTCGTAGGTGAACTTTTCATTGTGGTTTCCTTGGGAAAATAGTGCAGTGGTTTCCCGTTGCCTTCTGCACCAGGCGTTTTTTGGGGTATTTGGCCCCCAAGGTCGCTGACTCCCTCTTCCAGCCGGTTGTCCGGCTGGGTGTAAGGTTATACCGCCTTTGCGCGGTCGCCAGAGCCTCGTCAGTTATCTAGCAGGGAGCGCCACTTGCAGGAGAGGTTGACAGTTGGGGTCGGCAAGGATGTTATAGCCATTCTCCCCCCTTACTCCCCAATTCTATGGACAGGTTTCCACAAATAAAGGATTATCGTAGTTAACGATTAAAGGTCGCTGATAGACTATACATTCACACCGCGGACCAACAAGTCATGTTCAAAAAGTTTGATGTTTTATAATAATGTGCCAATGCAAATGTATTGTATCCAACGCTTTATAATAAAAACCTACACCTTTTTCAATTCTTCAAATGGGCTCTGGACGTTTGTTTTCAGTTCAGTGTATCGTGTGGAAGCTAACCGTCCTTTCCCATATCCAGTGAATTGGGAAACGGTATGATGCATTTGAGCCCCGTTTCCACCTCCTATCTGAGATTAGACATACATTTTTAATTTGAGCGTTTGTGAACGCGCTTAATGGGATTTAAATATTTCCACATTCCTACTCCCGTTTCGACGATTGGGGAGCGTATGTAATTTGATGGCGTATTGTAGAGCGGTAGATACGTGGGTGGTTGGGTTCATTAAGGAGCGAGTTGCGGTGCCATTGTTAAAGCTTTTAATTCACGTGTCCGGCGCACGCGCCTTCCCTGTACACGGAGACTGCTGGGAAATCTCGCTGGGAAATTAACGCCACAATTTTTGTACTTTTTTCTCGTTTTCGAGGCGCTTCCATTTTATTTATTTCACGCTTCGATCGCGGCCCGGCGTTTAGTTAGAGATTTTATTTTTATTTTTGTTTGAAACTTTTGTAATTTTCTCTCGTTGTTTTAACTTGGATCCAACGTATTTTCAGATTTGTGTGTTATTTGTTTTAATATTTTTTGTAGTTGTAGCGATTTCGGCGCTGCTTTGCTCATAATTTCCTACTAAAATACTGAATCACAAATCCCACGAGGAGGTCGTTGAACGAATAATAAATAACTCATATCAGTTTTGTTTAGATAGAGGTTGTGATCATAGCAAAAAGTTAATTGTTTTGATTGCCAATACACAAACACGTCCGGCCGTCTGTCCATTGCAAGTTATCGCCTTAGAAAAGAGTCCGATCTTAATTAGTTTTCACGTCTTTGAAGGCGCCTAGCACGATACAATCTCTCCCTTGCTACAATTCGTTTTCCTTTGGCACAGTGCATGACATAAAAAACAAATAACTTTTTGTTTCATCGCGTTTTATTCGGTTGTTTCCCGGTGATGTATGGTGATTGGCTCTCTTGTCCCAGCGGCCGTGTATCTTATTTATCATCATGATAATTTCTCCAGACTCAGCTCGAGAACAAATATTTGAATGCTCGACGCGTTTGCCAGCTTGACGTTCTGAATGCTTATTGATTAGATTTGTTTTAAAACAAATGAAACCAGCACGCCGTCGGCGAATTTAATTAAACCTGTCAGTACGCCGGCTCGTTGAATTCAAGGCGCGATATCTATGCAGTATCTTATTTTTTTGTCGTATTTTATACAATGCGAGAAAAATGTTCTATTGTTATAACAGTATGATAACACGTCCTTACGTTGTAAGTTTAACAGTGCTACGATGATTCGTCGTTTCGTTGCGACGGCTCCGCGCTGTTATGACGATGGTATCCCGGCGTTTCGTTTTTTGCTGCGGCCGTAATCCTTTCGTTCAATTTAATATTTACTGCTTGTCAAATATTATTCACCTCGGTACGCCCTCGCCAGTGTTTCTTACTTATTATTTTTATTTATATTACACGCTCCTTATCCAAATTTATTTTTTACAACTGCAATTTGCTTAAGGTCCAACTCGTTGTTATAATTGGACTATAATGAGCATTCGAGTGGTGGCAGGTATTTTTTATTTGAGCAAAGTAAATTATCGTAATCAGCTGTATGTTTATTGCTTGGATTTTTTATAGGTAAATAAAGAACTATGTATTTTCAAATAGATCTCATCTCATCAAAACATAAAACCATATATTGAACTTGTATCTTTTGTTAAAGTCACTTATTTATATATTGTTTAGGCATAACGGCTTTAAATGTGCATCAAGCTACAAATTCCAAACTCAAGTTCACCAATAAGGAATAAGGACTCACAATAGTATTTTGTTTTAATTCACATAATAATTAATGAAAAACATAAAAATAAAGGCAATGACTAATTCGCAGCAGCTATAAGCGCATACGTTGAATAACTCACTTAAATGTATCATTTGTATTATTTAATTCACAGTAACCATAGAGGCATACGTTGAATTAAGTAAGAAGATTCATTTTTGGGGCAGCGTAGCGTAATCCTGGTTGGCCTCAATATAGCCAGAAGTCCGCGGTCCGTCGATAAACAGACGCAGAGTCCGCGGCAAATTGAAAGTCGACCGAGTGTGAAATGACTCCGTGCCGACTTCCTGTCACTACGCCTGGATAAAGGCTCGTTTCCATTAAAGCAGACGGGAGATGTCGCTTAAGCAACCAAACTAAGACTTTTCTTGCTATCACGTCGGCAGGATATGGGTTCAATCTAATCATATTTTTATTGCCAGTGATAAAAGGGATTACATAAGGCAATGCAGCAGCAACCAAAGAGAAATAGCGGCGTTATGTGAAAGGAGCCACCGACTCTATCATGATATCAATAACTGCCTTGCCAAAAGTGCAACGAACAGAATGAACATGTAGAATTTGTTTATATCTGATGAATATATAAATGGATAAATTATATGTATGTGGACATAATAGATGACTATATGTAGTGCATGCTACTATGCCATATACAATATACACACTTTTTAGATTATGATATTAAAGAGCCGTGGTGGCCCAGTGGTTCGAGCAGTTGCCTGAGTTTTTCTGAACTTAAGTACAGTCATTAGTCACACCACGAGCTGAACGGTGAAGGAAAACATCGAGATGAAACCTGCATACGCCTGAAAAGAAATTCGAAGGCGTATGTATAGTCGTGCTGGAGTAACGGCGATGGACTCGCCATCTGTCACGTTGGCACCTAATATACCTCTGGCGGAAAGTGGGTGTGTGGGTATTACCTATACACCTCTGCCTACCCCTTCGGGGACCCTTGTGGGAAGGCGTGAGGATATGGATTATTATAAATGTTTTTTGTCATTGCACAAAATATGTTGTATAATGTCAGACACTTACATAACAACACATAACAACAGCGGCACTACCTTAACTCTGTAGCTACTATGTTTAAATGAAAACCATTATCGTACAAAAAGTATTCGCTTCTGTTCTCAATCTCCGCTTTGATAGACAGCAGCCCTAATTCTCCGCCTCTGTGAATTTTAACCGTACAAATATGACCATGATTGTCTTCAACATCAAACGACCTTAACAGGATATTGCTTTTGAGCAAGTATATATTATGTGGACTCGATTAAAGGCACAATGCTTGTATTTTGTCTTGGTAATAAATTGAGTCTGATAACGCTCGTTTGGGGAAAGAACTCAAAATATCTTTAGTAAATTAAAGCGGAGCTGTAATATAACCTTGTACTTTATAGTGTTGAGATACTAAAAGGTACAAAAAAGAACGCTTTTGGCTCGATGGTAAATGTAGCTACGTCATGGACGCGTGCGTTGTGTAGTGATTAAAAAGATTGGTAATGCAGTGTGCCTAGGGTTAAACCAAAAGTCGCGTATACAAACTTCTAAAATGTATGCCCCAGCCTTCACATAGTGGAACCCCAAAAGCGGTAGGCATCGTTATGCACCCAAGAACCCAAGATTTTATATCACGTTTGCATAAACAGGTCTTCACGCCTTCCTATTAGTAATTCTGATGAAATAGTCAATGTATTAGGTGTTTCAGGAACAATATTGTTCCAATGGATTAAACATGTCAGTGAGATAGATTTGCCCCGATTATCACATAGTAGAAATACCTATCCTCCCACAAATAACTGTTATTGTGGAATCCCACCTATTGCCACTTAACCACTGGAGACACCGCGTGGCGTATTATATTATTATAAATATGTTACTTATTGTGATATAATTCCATTTATTATAAATTTTTGGACACATGTTTGGACACATAGAAAGGATGAGTGAAGAAAGATTGACGAAACAGATATACAAAGCAAAAGTGTGTGCAAGAAGAGGCAGAGGAAGGCCACGTTCCAACTACCTGGATCAAATAGATCGGACTCTCAAGGACGGGAACGTTAAGAGTACTCGAAACCGACGAGCATGTATGAAGAGACTGATGAATGTGGACGAAGCGAAAGATGTATGTAAGTCTAGAGAGAACTGGCGCTCTATACTCTCTGGCTACCCCGTTAGGGACTCGGCGTGATGATATGTATGTATGTATGTATGTATTATAAATTTTCATAATTTTTACTGAGAAAGAGAGAAAGATTCAGTATAACATTATGGTTCACTCCTGCCGATATGCTAATAACACCATCAACAATCGAATGGGGCGTGAAATCGCGGAGAACTTTTCCGAATGACGTAATGAGAGTGGCAATTTGTTTTTCTCGCAAATGGAAGTCGTTCACACCTGGATAGCGCAACAGATGGGCGCTGGTACAAGTTACGAGCTTACAGAAATGGCACAATAAAAATACATATTGGTATCATATAAAAGGCAAATGTTTTGTTTATTAAGTTTCATGATTTTGTAGGTCTTGTTCTTGGTTTTGTAAATACTTCTAGTGATGAATGTGGCTGAAGTAAACAGTCTGCAAGTTAAGAGAGAAGTCGCGCTCTACTCTCTCTGTTTCCACCGTCAGGATAGGAGTGATGATATGGATGTATGCGCTTGGATGTAAAATGTTGTGTGTGTTTTGAATTTTTTTTCATACCACCAGCACGTGATGATGCCGCCTGATGCCGCTCGCGGGTTGCTACCCCTAAATGTATTTTGATATGACTTTAATTCCAACAATTTAGATTTGAATAGTATTTGAATCTTCTAAAATGGACCACGCCCTTAGAGCTGTGCTCGGAAGCCAGTGTCGCTGTAGGGTACTCAAACTCAACAATCATTGTCGACGCCCCGAGGTGTCGCCTGTGCCCCAACGACTCCAGCGCTTAATTATCAAACGAGTGACGGTTACAGAGGCATTCGCCCTACAGACTAACTTTCCCCTCCATTGTCATCGCCGAAGCACATTTTATACCTGTCAAGTGAAGGGTTACTTCACTAATTGTTTCCACAAAAAAACCCATGTCGTCGTTTAGATAGAGATGTGGGCCGTTTGATTGCGTCTTAATTTCGGGTCGCTTGATGGATCACATTTTCCATTAGCGCTTCGAGTGTCTTAATTCACTCGTAGTTGTGTGTAAGTGGTTGATTCTATCAATCAACCGTGGACGGCGGCGAGGACAAGCCGCGTTATCGCTACAAAGTGGCATCGATTGATCGTGTCACGACCAGCGCCGCTTATCGTACTAATTACCGCGGTTTTAGACAACTATTTTGTCATAAAATTGAATTGGTAATGATTCCCACACTTTGTGATATAATAGGCGCTAACGAGCTCAACTATAGCTTCAGTAGTTTGATAAATCTATTTTTGTAACCTTTGGTGGCATTAAAGTTAATCTATGGAGAAATTTTGTGGAATAAATTTTAAGTTTTATTCACCACGCGCCCGCGTCTACTATTGATAAGAAATGGTAATTAACTTAGCTTCAAGTCAAAATATAATGATTGCTTTCATGTTTACTGTTCTAGGATAAGTATTACGTATTTAAATACGCCAGTTCTACATTTAAGGTCTAGCTTAGCTTAAAAATATTTAAAGCGTGGGGCAACACATGCATATTATAACATTAATGGCAATGTCTCGTCTGTACCAAAAATTTTTGTAAAATAAACTTAAGTACAGTGATTAATAGAGAGTGAATTTAAGAGAATTAAATGAGAGAGGTAGGGCATAACGGGTTTCCCGTCCGAATTGGGAGCTACCCGACTGGGGCAGGACCTCCACCTTATAGAAGTCAGTAGCCAAATAACACAATTTATTGTGTTGTGTTCCTACGCGGTGAATAAGGTTGCCAGTAATGAGCTCCTTGGGGAGGGGTGAGGATTGTTACATTGTGTTGGAAGCAGAGGGATTAAACCCATTATGCTGCCAACACAATATAACTCTCCGAACACAGAGTGACAACGCTTTATTCTATGCAGGTTGTCTCATAGTTTGAGAACAAAAATATCGTGTTGTACTGGTATTAAGATGACATTTGTCACGTTAAACCCTGAATAAATGCTGTCCGGTGTAAATAGTGTGCTGTTACACTTCTGCCTACCTACCCCTTTGTGGTCTCTTGCGGGCGGCGTGACGATACATATAGAAGAAGATATATATTGTGTATTAACAAAAAGCCTTGGTGGTTGAATGGTTGGAGTAGTTGCCCGCAACACAAAGATCACAAGTTTGAATCCCAACTGTACCAATGAGTTTTTCTGAACTTAAGTATTAATAGTGATTAATCACACCACAAGCTTTACGGTGAAGGAAAACATCGAGAGGAAACCTGCTTACGTCTGAGAAGCAATTCAAAGGCGTATGTATAGTCGTTCTTGAATAACGGCGATGGACTCGCCATCTGTCACGTTGGCACCTAAAATATATCTCTGGTGGAAAGTGGGTGTGTGGATACTACCTATACACCTCTGCCTACCTCTTCGGGGACCCTTGTGGGAAGGCGTGAGGATATATGTATTAATAATTTCGGTATACAATGAATTCTAAATAATTACTCACAATATAAATGCTTAGTGCTTATTATTTTTTATCTTTTCATAAACTGTGTTCTGATGACTCAATCAAATGGAAGCAATTTAAAAGTAAGTGCCCGTACGAATTTTACTCAGGCAAGTTAGTTGGATGGGTTACTTTGTTTGTATCTCGTTACACAATGTACTTTCTCTCAATAAAGACCTGAATCACACATTATTTATACTCGAATCACTCAAATTAATTTATGTAGGTATTTGTGAAATTTTAATTTTATACATAATAAAAGTATTTTTGTAATGTGTATTCTTGATGCAGAATTACATTCAAATACCATTTCAAAATATTATAATTAATTATATCTATTTATCAGTATATACTGATAAATAATATATAAATAGGTTTTGCTGTATAAGCATAAAAATGATTTTTTTATAAAAATATTAGATTTATTGGTCAGAGGTGACCTATCGAACAGGCACATTTGTTTTGTTAGGATCTTTGGCGGCATGTTCCATGATTGAACATTTCAATTTGATTTCGGGATTTCTAATTTAACTCTGAAATGGGAATCTTGGGCGTAAAATTGTATGACAAGGCAGGATGATTTTCGCGTCATCCGGATATAAAGGCCGTAATTGTTGCGCATCGGCTGGAACTAATACGGAAGAAATGGAACGAGATAGAAGCTAGGAGGATCGTAGAATATAATTTATCCGCGACGGTAGAACAAAAGGCGGGTCACAATGGAACAAAAGAAGCGCCGGAACGGTCCCGGTTTGTTTTCTGACGGAATCCTAATATAGAGAATCGATTCGTCTTAGACCCGATATGGGTTATTTCGCATTATAAAAAACACACAAGCTGCGTAAAATTGATTTCCGTGTGTTTTAATGACGATCATGTCCTTAGTACATGTCTTCGATGCCGAATTTTCACAAGTCGATGGTGACTACACTACTCATCAAGTTCATTGAAATTAAATCTTCATTCTTTTGTCACTTAGATCGCTATACTGTACTCTATGATTTTAAATTTTACGTACCGTTCTACCAGTCAGTTCGCGATGAAAATCAGTGGTCCATATAGTAGTATCAAATAAATTAAACGTATTATTTCCATGTTAAGGAGATACATTATGACATTTTAGTTTCAACTAGTGTGCTTATATTAGAATCAAATGAGGCTGTGAGATATCCCGTGTAAAATTGTAGCCGCCTCACTGAGGTAGTTACACTATTTCACAGATTATTGCGGTATAAGATACACTGACCCCAGATCCAGTGATTCTTTTCTTTGTCCTCTCCTTTGACGTCTCACGTTTTTATAAATGCCGCCGACGGGATGCTGTTCCACTATCTGTTTAGCCCTTGTACTTAGCGATCTCCGGCATTTCTCAGAGGCTTAAAATGGAATACAATTTATGAATTATTTATCTGTATGACCTTTCTACCTTCTACTGGGGAATTCATCCCCATACCTTGCAACTAAACTAAATAGGCTACGGTAACCGTTTCCCATCAGGTGGGCCATATGCTTGTTTGCCACTCTTGTTGTATAAAAAAAAAAAAAAAATTACTGTCGACGTCAGCAATGTCAGACGTCAATTTTGTGTAAATCGGTGGATAGGTGTCAGCGAGCAGCGACGTGCTTGGTGAAAGCGCCCGCTGTGACACATCCGCGAGTAGTCCCTCCCACATATCCCACAATTTTTACATTCAGACGCTGAATTTACGTTTTCGAATTTCAAACATAGATACGTGATCTGAGTGCAAAGTTTGTATCGTTCAAGCACTTCGTTTGATATTAAAATTGCACGAAACTGGACGTTTTCCACATCGCTTTAGTTGCAAGTCTGCTAGCTTGGATCAGCATGCATCGCACGGGGATTAAGCTAGGCTTACTTGGCTTGGCTACTCTTCAAGTTGAGCTGACTATGATTTTTTTAAAACCGTTTGTTTTTGCTCAAATATTTGTTAACTTTCTGACATTTTAATTGTATCGAGTAAAGGAACATGTGAAGTATCATCACGCAAGAATCCCTTTTGCGGTAGGCAGAGAGAACGACAGTCTTCTCTAGACTGATAAATTATATATATATTTATTTACGAACATGATCACATACTATCATTGTTCCATGTTTGAATAAGATTAAATATGCCCAGACTCGGGCGAATAAATTCGAGAGTGCATAAATAGCAAACATTTTCACCCTATCATTTTCGTCCGTCGTAACTTGGAAATTTATATTCTTTGATTTCAGTGACCCTAATGTTACAACTTCTGATATTATTATAGTTTTATTATAGTGAGAAATTCAGCATTGTATTTGTATTACAGTCAGATTCTGATTATAGGAGCTAATTATTTATTGAGAAAATTTAAGAAAATCTAAAAGAAGTCCAATTATTTTACGGTATAAACTCTTTTTAAGGGTTTCACTTTCACCAATTTTCCTCGTAAGTTAATACGAAAGTATTTCCAGATTTCTAATCATTTTCAATCTAAAACCACAAAATATTCATTTCTGGTGAATATTGAGCTGAAAATAGGGCTTTGAGACGATTAATCCTGGAGGGAGAACATATGCGTAGGTATACATAAAACGTGTTTTATTTTATAGATAGATCTAGCTATTTCTCGTGCCCAAGGGTGCCATCTAATGTTACGATAAACCCGGTCGGACAGAGCGTGACGCCGCGGCCAAAATATACTTGCTATAAAACCTCTCGTGCCTGTTACGGGCAGCTCTCAACTAGGGCATGAATCCCCTACTATTTTCTATTCATTATTATCGGATTACAGTCGAACAGATACGCTCGCCCGTCGGTCCGTCGGCACGAACTCGCTTCTGATACAGCCTTACAACTAGCTCTCTCGTCCAACACTAAATCTTTCAAGATTATTCTCTCAACGGTCAACATGCTGTTTTGCTGGATATTATTTCTTTTTAAGATTTTTTTTTACTTTAGACTAACTTCGGCCCGTTTTCTTCCACGATGTAGATGTAATGTAGATTTTTTAATAGAACATGTATTCATTCAGCTCATAATCAATATATTTGCCGAATTTCATCTAATTCCGTTCAGTAGGCAATTTGAGCATGAAGGAGGAACAAACATCCTCACAAACTTACACATTTATAATATAAGTAGGATTGCTTGCTAAGAATTCGTTAAGGTGAATCTTGTGTTCTTATACCTAAAGCAGAAATTTAAATATATAAACTTTCTAGGAGTTAGACGGAAATAATCAGTATTTTAACATTGCAGGGTGTTGTGTTTTAACTTTTCGCCTTAGGGATGAAGTGTGCGCATGTGTGTGACCTATAATTTGGGACTTTATTATTTTACTGCGACTTTCTTAATTAAAAGAGTTGAAGTGAGCCCCCATAAGGCACCACGGTGAAGGTTGTATCTCGCCAATCTGGTGGTCGTAAATAAGGCATCGAGGCGCACGACGTCGTCGGGTCGTCCCCGTCCAGTTCATAAATCTTGTTAATGAGCGACGCAGATCGTGCGCGGGATTAGATCGCCGTACCTATAGGTTTATATATATAGGTTTGATATCCGATAGGTTTTCTATCACCTTCTCTGCAACAGAAATTAATATTTTCCATAATGGTAATCTCCAAATCTGCTGCGATACTAGGCTCGTTTCCTTCTCAGAACAGAGTACGTGTAGGTAGCAATACGCTACAATCAATAAATGTTGTTTTGAGTTTGGCTGTATCGTGTATAGTAAAATAAATGTAAGTTCTGTATATGGTTTTTACGCGACGAATATTAATGGTAAATTGAATGGTCATTAAAAGGAGCAAGTATTACTCCGCTAAAAAAATATCTATTGCAGCTATTTGTAATATATCGGTGTTGGTAGGTTTCATTTGTTTTTTTTTCAATTGAATGACGTTTTATTGTATCAACAGTATTTCAAGAGAACATTTCAGGTATATATTTCATACCTACGTACCTTCCATACCTACCTATATTTTTTCGGGAATTATGGTTTCGTTATTTCTGTTTTAAATCATTTCATTAAGCTCTTAGCATTAAATTATTTATAAAGTTTTTACCATTTAATTGACTATTGTAATATTTTCACATTACATGCAACTGTCAAGAGACCTTTTCTTGAGAACTACAACTTCCGTGTAATGAAATGATTAACTAAATCATGCTCACCATGAAGACTATACCGGTGGTAAATGGCATAATATATTTATTTAATGATCAAATTGATTGATTCAATCAATGATTAATGATCAAATTATCCAAACATACATATATAAATGTAACAGGAAATGTTCGAGTTAATATGAAATTGTGCTTTCAATTATTAAACAGGATAATTCAATTAAAACAATCGTAAAAAATCAACGTTACAGCATTGCGGTTGCAATTATTTACCTTAATAACGTTCACAACGAAAGCCTTAATTAAGTTTTACCGAGTAATTTATATTCGTTGTTTGCCATCTCAAATTTTTGGTACTTTTCCTTAATGTTATTAAGTGAAGATTCATTGAAATGTTTTGTAAATACTTAATCGTACTTTCCTCGTCGTAAGGCTTAGAAAGGAGTTCTTAAGTTTTCTATAATAAGATTATAAGCCATTTTCGTTTTAATAATTCTACCTCATACAAATATTGTTTGGTAATTTTATGTTCTTGCTATAATATGTAAACATTTCAATGCTACATTGCAAATGAGCCCGAGCTTTACGGTGAAGAAAAACATCGAGAGGAAACCTGCATACGTCTGAGAAGAAATTCAAAGGCGTATGTATAATCGTGCTTGAGTAACGGCGATGGACTCGCCATCTGTCACGTTGGCACCTAATATACCTCTGGCGGAAAGTGGGTGTGTGGGTATAGGGGGGTAGACAGAGGTAGGCAGAGGTGTATAGGTAATACACCTCTGCCTACCCCTTCGGGGACCCTTGTGGGAAGGCGTAAGGATAAAAATATATGTCCTCTTGAATAATATCTAATTACTATTTTTACTGAATCTTTTAGCTTTCAATACCCATTTCATGCAATTTTTACCAAAGATTTTCGTATTCCTATTTCATCCCGTAACGTAGCAGCGCTCAACTATATAACTATTTATTTACTATTCGAATAATCTCATGCGAAATGGCTACGTAACAAACCTCACTGTCTGCATTGTACGAGTAGGTACTTGTACATAGTTACGTAGACAATGTCGGAGTATCTGGAGGCGCTTAATTCCAACGAACGGGTAGGCCAGGTAATCCAGCTTACGGTAAAAAGGATTACAAGGTAAAAGCCTAATGCTCTGTACGCCTCTACACCGCCGTCACTTGATCCCTTCGCGTCTCGGTGCGGTTCGGTTGCAAATTATAGTTCACGCCACAATGGGCGACGTCGTACAACGTTACGGGGACCGACAATGCCTACACGGGACTAGAGCCTTAAAAGACGAAGTGCCATTATTAATGGAGCGGATCGATAAACGAGCATCGGTATGCGGCAATAGTACTGAATCGAATGGACACATTTGGCTTGCTTACCTACACGAGAAGTGATATTTCGCCGATCTTACTCTGTGTATGGAATTATATTTATCGTTTGAAGTATGTTCCTTGATACCCTTGTGTTATTTAATCGGTGATGAAATTCATCATCAGTCCGTTTTTTTAAGTGTTTGGCATTGTAGTCGTATTTAAATTGACTTGATATTTTCGGCACCTTAGATACCAGTGGACAGCGACACGGCGGCCAACATGCCATTGTTTGCAAATATCAACACGGAGCGTGCACATATTCCGTCTGAAACCACAGACAGAGATGGCAAGCACCATATGGACAGAATATGCAAGAAAGTGCATTGCAGTGAAAACCGCTTATTTCAAGCATGCGTCGTTCGATTAAATGGCAAATTTTTTCGACCAATTTAAGAATAAACCCCCTTCTGGAATTAATTGGGGCCCGGTGTCGGTATCACTTTTTCGATTGATCGTGCGACGTTTATTGTCATAGTGGAAAAAGCGGAATATAGCTGAATATAAACTGGGACACGTCTTGGAAGCCAACCGCGTGAGATGCTGGCGTTTTTATCGCCGAAACAGCGAGCCGAGACGAGACCAAGATTCTGCGTGATCCACTCGTTAAACAAATGTATTTAGACATAAATATTGTCGGCCGCGTATTTCTACGGATTACTAATGAATCAATTGTGTTTGTTTTTATATCGTGTTAGTGGAGCGTTTCGTTTTCGAGGTTCGATAGTTTTGACATTTAAACTTAACTTTTAACAGTAAAAAGTTCTAAGTATCAAATTAGATCGATCGATTAAAAATAAGTAACAGACTTTAATATAAACAAAGCAATATAGTCAAATAGTGCTTTCTTTAAAACCTTCACTGAGGCAAGCTTTGTTGTAAGGCGCGGTGTCTTTCATACAAAAGCTGTCAGTTTCCCGCGTGTGGGGATAAACGCTGGGATCTCCAACGTCCATTGTCCCAGGAAATCAGTGCCGACAATCTTCCCGGGATCGGAATCTTATCCCGGACAACCGGATCGGATCCCGTCGCGCTACCGTCCTCCGGATGTCTCGCAACGTCTGCCGGGATTATCAACACATACCTACTACGCCGTACGACTTTTTCTCATTGTTATTGACTTGTGCCTGTTGCAATGACAATGTTACTTTGTCTCTCTTGACTGCTTTTTTCTTTTGTGAGAATACAGAAACTTAGTTTAGAGTTAAATTGTCTACGACAAAATATGTTACATACGTGTAATTAATTATGTGTCGTGAACTGTTTACTTCTTAAGTAATATATGTTTGACATTTATTAACTTTGTATAAGAGCCGTGATCCATCCACTTAACTGAAGATATATTTGGGTTCTAAGATGACAAATGTCAAGTGTCAATTCCTCATATACACACAACTTCACATACTTGTACGTGTGATGCGACCACTGTAAACTACACGGCTGCCTCACTATTATCATAAATGTACTGGCTTAAGGAAGTGTGTTTATATCCCGCCCTATAAATGTAGGTGTTCTTCTTAATTGATTTAACATGTCCTCGGTCAACGGGGGCTCGGTTCGCGCTAACAAAAACATCCCTACGTACGGTTTTTGTATGAGTGCTGCTGATCAAATTGTTTATTTTGCTAAGTACCGTAGCGGTTGATACGGTTTGTACGTGCCTCTGGCGCGGTCCCTTTGTCACTTATTGGAGCAGCCTTTTTGTTTCTCTAATGCTCGTGAAATAGATTAGAGCAAGCTCGCCGTGCCGGATGCTCGAATTTAGTTCATCGTTTTTAAACATTTTGTTTGGTGGGGGAAAAGTTGCTTAAACATTCTGGTATGTTAATGAAACATGGTTTATTATACACTAACTGTGTCTCATGGTTTTGCACGGCTTAAATATTTTTGAAGCCGTGCAAAACCATGAATAACATATTTGATGTGTTTATCCAGTTAATAATTTATATCGGTTACAAATGCCATCAAAATTCATTCAGTCGTTGTGGCGAGATTGACTAGCAAACATCCTCACAAACGCTCGAATTTATAATATTAGTAGTATTCTACATACTTGGTAACATATATATATATATATATATATATATATATATATGTATATATATATATATATATCTTGGATAGTAAGGCGATAATATAACATCCAGTGACTTTTGTAATCGCGTCCAGACTTGAGAAGTTGTCCGACGGCCGCCGAGTAGTTTGCGCAAATTAGCGAGTGCGCGCCGCGATAGCGCCGTTTGTAAACACAAGTGGTGCAAACTACACGCTGTTGATACTTAGAATAAAATGACACACATTTTACACTTTACATATTAAGGGTAGTGTCGCTAATGAGTAGTCGTTTTCCACGTCTGGAGATCTTAATTCTAAACTACAAAAATTGAAGTCGGTTAAACAAATGTTCTGAACTTTCTTGAACTATAGCTTCAATTATATCGTACCCATTTATATTGTAACTACATATGAGTAATCTTAGCACCATAGATTTTAATTATATCTCTATATAATGTACCTTACCTACCTTGGGTCAATTCCACACAAACTTACATAGCCCCAAATAAAGCAAAGCTTTTACTATTGTAACAAGGCAACGATATACATTATTATATTATATTTACTCATGTATATAATAGATTTATACGTAAATACATAGGACATCCGAGACTAAGGTAAGGCGGCGGTAACCACTTACTATCAGGCGGACCGCATGCTTGTTTGCCACCCGTGTGATATAAAAAAATAAGGTACCGAAGTCATTCGAAGGTATCGAAGTCGAACCCGCGACCTCAAATATCGCAGTCACGAGCACTAACCACTAGACTAGACGGCCATCCATGTAGCTGTATGGATGGTAGGTACCCACTCATCGAATTAATAGTAATTACAATAATCTATACATTTCACAGTAAGCCAGCCGCCGCAGGCCTAATGAGACCCATTTACCAGAATGGACATGAGATCTTCTAGGTGATTTAGGCGGTAGTGCCTGCTATATAACTTAGTCAACTTGTCCCTAATACGAGTATGTTAAAATAATAAGATATTACCCACGGTAAGTTTGCCACATTCCAAACTCTGATTATCTATTAATAATCATAATAGTGGCTTTTATAACATAAAATATTTTGTATTTTCGAGCAGTCGTGAAGATACTTTGTGCTTAATTGTCCTAGAAATGCAATCTAGTATTCATTTAAGCTTAAGCCAATAAATACCATTAAGCGAAGGTTCTTGGGATAGATATCTTGCGGGCCTATGTCTGCCCTAGGTTATACATTTCGTACCAAATGTACGAAGATTTATACTATCTTGTACAGATTGGTGTTCAAAAGTTAATTACTTTGAGTGACTTTCCGCTGTTATCTTGAACCACTACTTGATGTTCGAGTCGCGTGGCTTCGCATCTTTCGTTCTAATTATTAGCGCCCACCCTACAAAGCCGGGGATGTACTATAAACTCTTCTAGTCCCCTGGCTTAAGACTTTAGAGCGAGACGAAACTATCTTAGCTTATAATGATACCTCCTTCGCACCGATTCTAAGTATATTCTCCAGTGTTTCTTAGTAATGATTCAACCCTGGTATCTGTAATTGCCCTTTAAACCCTTCTTTGCTCGTTTAATATTCAGTGAAGGAACTTCAAATTGCTTGTAAATGCAAGTACAGATTATTCGCCTTTTAGATTGGGTACACAAAGCGGAAGTCATCTAAATTAGAACTGTACCCCTCTTATTTTCGTCTTGGATTTACCACCTATTTTTATTTATTGTTTTTATTTATTTATTTAATAATAGATGCAACAGCTAATACAATATTACAGGTAAATACAAAGTAGACAAAATATATAGTTTTAGGTTGAATGTTTAACCAGTTACAGGCAAGAGACTAATGATTTATTGGCAGGAGAACACGATGCAGAGGGTTGCAGGTAGCCAATACTAAATGTGCTAGTTTTCTGGTTGCGTTTCACCGGCGCTATCATTTCCTACTATTATCGGTTGACTACGCAGCGAAACCAGACCCTTAACTAATGTCTCCTTTTGTGACCGCGAGGCCGGTTTAATCAGTTGTTTATATTATTGCATGCGAGTGCGCGATTTAATCGTCAGTTAACCGTTTCTCATTGTAACTCGCTGAATGGTAGCTGCTTTTCCACGGCATCGTACCGTTGCCCGGTGGATAGTAAATTTATAGGGGAAACATACAATTGGCGGTATTTTAGGATTAAGAGATTCGCCTGAGCGACGAGTTCAACGATAAACAAAAGCTCTTGGCTAACAGTGGTTTGTACAATTTCACCAAAAGTACATGCTGTATACGTGTGATAACGCGATGAAAACCCCGCTTTTTGGGGTATTCGAGCTCCAGGCGGTATTAAACTGTTTTGTCAGTTTACGTGTACTTCTTAAGAAAGTTGCCTGCGAAGTTTAAGGGGATTATAATCAAAACAACAATTAGGAAAGCCTTTAAATTTAATTAGCAACAGCTTAGTTCGTGATCGGGTATTGTATAACATTGTACGTATACAAAGGTAATATAGCCACCGCATTCCTTCCTGTTGATAAGTGCCGAGATAGTGTTCTTGCATAGGTACAAGGAACGAGACAAAGCATTGAAATTATGCGTTAAGATTCAATCGTGTGCCATGTGCATTTACCTATATGTAGAAGTTGTATTGTGAATTTTTAAACAATGTTAGTAGACAAATAATAAACCAGGGTCTAATTTGCTATCACAGCAATCTCTTAGAAATCTCTACAATATTAGAATTCGGGGTACGTTAGAAAAGTATGTGCAACCGTTAACAATACTTGACCTAATTGTGGTGAATATTTTTTTCTTTCTATATATTCGGCTAACTTAGGACCTTCTTCGTGTCTACTCTAAGAAATAAGAGTAAGTAAGCTGGAAGAATGTTGACCACGTTGCAGAAGACTATCCCGGCGGGCAGGGTGAGCCAGGTTCTACAGATCGGAGCGAGCTAATAAAAAAATATGACCAACTGATGTAGCAAGATCTTCAGCACTGAGGATATGTGGATCGAAGAAAGAATGTAGCACGGTAGGCACTGCATCTAGTGAATTGTGCTGGTATGCTTTAGTATAAAGGATTGTTCGCATTGCGGCCTACACATCGACATTAAGATAATCGAATGTCCGTTCGTCCATTCGTTAGTTAATTAAACACGATACGGCCATCGTGGCGATCGTTTCGATTAATGACCTCAATTAAGCTAATCAACTCTTTGCAGATTTACGTGCGTCTGATGACAGGCCTTCGGTGTCCACTGAGCACGTGACTTGATGCAATGACAATAAAATTAAATGCGTATTTACGACAGTTCGACGGTAACATCTTTCGGAAATGGTTACGTAAATCCGAACACCAATGTATACAATACATCTTATAAACTGCTATTGCTGATACAAAAAAATAATGGAGTGTTTGTGATAGGATACTGTATTAAATACAACAATTTTATTACATATCTTTGTTTATAAGAGCTCGGTGTAGAACAATTTGATTGGCCATACCTAAATAGAAACAAGCCAGAACAAGGTACAGAAAACCCCGTGTCAAATAACGTCGGTACTTTATCGAGTTAAGTTTTCCGAATGCGTCGCCCTCACGTTCTCTAATTCCGTCCATTGAATTTAAATTGAAGAGTAAAATGTTCGAATACTGGACATTGGCCGGGCGTTTATGTAACCGAGCGCTTTAGCTAATAACTTAATGCCTCTGGGACTGGGCATCTGCGTATCACATGACCTGACCTGTGCTTCGTGCATCGGCAAAGCATTATTATGTTATGCTGGAGGCTTTGTCACTACCAGTTTGGCATTTTACCCGCAGGAAATATGGTGGATATATAACCAGAAGTTTATCCACTTTTGCTATTATTTATGGTGCCACTTATAATATTCTATTTTTTTATTATTTGCCTATATTCTCGTTGCCTACAGATATTTCCAATTCGATATTACAATGTTTGGTATTCAGAAAGTTCATGGGACGTACCCGCTGAAATACATAAAACACAACAATTTAACGTCCAACTTTGTATTCCACAGAAACATTGTCGATGGGAAAATAGCAATTGAAATAGAGAATAAAAGCAGTTTCACTTGGTCGTGCGAGACTAACAATTTCTCGAGTGCCATATTATTGAACGGTCCGCAACTCCATTTGCCGGGGAGTCATGAATATTCTTCTTGCCAACATACGCGTACACTTGTTGGATTTCATTTAACGACATTTTGTTGTTTAGAATAACGGTAACACAGCAATGTGGTAATGTCCATTGCAGGCGCCTAGCTTGAATGTTCGTATTTGCATCGAAACGCGTCTAAATGCGCTACGTTACCGTTCTACTTCATACGATATATAGTTTAGGTGTTAACGTGTTTTACTTTAGAAACTCAATTATTTTAGACAAAGAGGAAATTAAAAGGTCGGCAGTATTGCTTCTGCAGAGTTCGTCGTAGAACGAGACATAGTTGCAAGCCAAATTACTTCTTTGTCTACGCGAATTGTCGGCAATTCTTATGCAGTTTAAGTTTTAATTTGAAATTGCAATATAATTATATATTCGTTTCATTAATGTTGTCGCTGAAGAATGTATAGTTGGTTACAGAAAGTAGTTGTCGTATTATTATTATTTATAAAAAAAGAAAATATTTACGAGAGTGAAAGTAAGTCTAGTATTATCTCTTCACATTCGAGTGCACTCATAATTCCTTCTAGTAAGGCGTAACGCTTTGATCGCCCTCGCGTTTTGCTTTCAAAGGGTAATATCATATACTTTGCCCAGTTTAGAATGAGCTACGCACTGTCTGATGTACTCCCTCCAAGGAAAGCTGAAATATTATAGTTTTATACGAAGTGCTATAGCTCTTGCTACATTGGTTCTTTATATCGAGCATTCGGAGCCCATCGCGGTCGACAGAGATTAATCGACTGCCGCCAGAAGGCCGTATTAGCTATAACGGTATCCAGAAAATTGCACGATTTTTCCAGTCACGCCCCTTGTTGTCACGTCTACGTATTGACAATAACTTGCGGCCGACTAAGGGATGTCCCAAATAGAAATAACCACCCCAAATTTGGCTCTTATCATCGACTTATCCGATACCCGCGATCATACATGAATGACTATATTCTGTATTCATAGCTCTCGCGGCTATTTCAAATAAGGTTTCTCGTGTATGACCAGTAAAAAGATAAGTTGGAATAAATATTTAACTCCAAATTGGTTTATTTATTAAATTATTAATATTTACACGCCCCTGAGATTTGTATTGCCTTTACATATATTTTTTATAACTCTATCAAAATAATATAGGTGTTATAAATTATAACATTATAAAAATATCTCAATACAAATATTTATGGTGCAATTTTGATGACGTCATTTTACCTATTTTTCATAATACTAATGTCAAATTATATACATACATACTTTTTTACAAAGTATTCTATGGAGAATAGTGTTTTACTGGTGGAAATGCTACTGAAAAGCTTATTATATTTTACAAAATGTATATTTTTTTAAATATTTATTATGTAATTCATTATACTAAAATAATGCAGGAATTTCATACATGATACAAAAAATAATGATAACTCTTCGCTGTTCTATGTACAAACTATGAATTCAAATACAAATAAATTTAAAAATATGAAAATATTGCACTACATTGTGTTAGTTAGAACTTTTTAAATGTTAGTAAATGAGTTCAGTTAAACGTTAAAAAACATCTTTACATATTTTAGGAATAATTTAAAATAAACATATTATGTACTTAGTAATTTATTAATAAGCATATTGAATTCCATCAAATGCTTAGATTTTTGCTTTAAGTGCTACTATTAATCTTAATCCGAAACTCACATCAAATATATTTTTAAGGGCTTATGAAAATTTTATACTCCATGTTTCTGAATGAAGTTAGAGATCTGAAATACCTCTATTCATAAATAAACCCCATAACCGTTATTAAATAAACCCACATATTAATGTTGTTCATAAAAATATTTATTGAGACGTACAGGTGTGTATTTTCTTTGATTATTATTGGCAGCTGATTTTAAAAAATAACTACAAGCGAAGAGGGAATATAGAATCAACAGAATATATAGGCAGCTCTCCAATTTGGGCTTGAAGTATGTTACTCTCTAAATGCTGCCTTAGGTATGTATGTACTAGCAACAACAATTAATCAAATCTACTAGAAATCCACCTGACGATATTACACCGGAACCGATAACATCTGTATGTCGTCTCTATAACCGGTCGAGTGTGAGCGTAGCTTCAAAGCGAATATCTGTAGACGATACATTTACGGCAGATCACTTCACTTCTTATGAAATCTTTTCGTGTGGCCAGTAAAAGCGCGTTGGGGACTGAAAGCATCTGTGATTTTGCACTTCTTTCTTTAGGGCTAAAGCCCTAAAGAATGTGCAATATTACCTCGTGGTAAACCACGAGGCAATAGTAGATCGAGGCAAAAGTGCAATAGTACTAAGGTTTACCACTATTGCAATAGCAATGCAATAATGTTGTAGATGTATAGTTGTATTTATTTTTATAATACAGCCATCAATGTGCCATGACTGGGCAAAGGCCTTCCTCCTTTCTTTCCACTACCCGTGTTTGAGCGCTTATTTCGAACAGCGGTTCATATGCATGTCCAGTTCATCTACTTTTGAGGCCTTTCACGTCTGAACGTTACGTTCTGTGGGTCCATTCTGGTATTTGCTAGGTTAACAAGTCGCCTGACTTGCGATAGATGAGTCAAGCCCAATCCTAATTAAGGTATCTTAGCAACCCGTATCGGCTATAAGTGTTTTGAAGCGTAGTATGTTATTTACGAGGCGATCTGTTAATCTGACTCCCTGTACTACGCTCCACACCTCACTGGTAAACCCTGAGTCTGGGCTTCTTCTATAAGTAGGTATAAACGTTCTAGAAGCAGATAGATGTATATACTTTTACGCACTCTTAAATAATTATGCGTCTTGGTACGGCCCCTGGCTATTTTATGTTTGAATCTGTACACACTAAAGCTCGAATTGGGTCACACGAGCTCTTAAGGTTCACATTCCTGTAACTTTATTTCATCTTCATATTCTGCCTTACTTCGTATATTTTGCGTATGGTAGATGAAGTGTATCCATTTTGAAAAGTAATAAAAGCTTTTTATATTCAAAAAGTTTAAGCAATTCCGCTCGATTCGGGGCTAACAACTTATTATTCACTGAACGTTTCTTCTTTTGTGTCCGGGCGATATCAATCTGCGATCGTCTGCGGGTAGCGACGCCTAGGGCTACACTTCACCTACTTGTAATTGCAACACCCTATAGGGATAGACTGGTCCGATCGCAACACGTAGCTAATGTCTATTCCAAGAACTTGTAAGAACGGCCGTCCGCCAATTAATTGTTAGTTTCAGTCACAAAGTTCAAACTATAAATTCTACTCCCTGATAACTATACTATATATCTTTACCAGCGGGAATCTAAGATGGACTATGTTTTACAGTTTTAGTGCTGCAAACATTTTTATTGCATCACATTATTTATTAACCTGTGAAAACTTTGTATAGCGTGCTTACGCTTAAATACCTATAAATTTAATAAAACATCTCGAAGCCTTTATAGACTAATTGGCTGGGGATATTCGCGTTCATTTTGTCGCCGCTGTAATGTATGCCTTAGAAGATCTACTTAAACTTCGTTAGCATTTATATTTTTCGTACAAAAAAGAGCTTTTAATTCTGAATATTATTGGATGGTTAGTAACTTGTCAAGGAAAAGATCTCATTCCATCACGTTCCTTAGTGATTTTCAATTCAAATTAAACTACTCTAGCGGTGATAAATACTTAAAAGTCCAGTCAGGTGAGCCAGCTCAGGTAGCTAGTCCCATCGATATTTACGAATGATACTTGCAAACAAGTGTCACGCTCTCAATGTATGCATTTATCCATGAACCAGGTCTTTTGAGAGGCGAAAAAACATTCGCATGTCTTCGCCGCGTGATGTGTGCATTTACATACAAAACGTAAGCTTGACCGGTGCGGAGATAGCGCGGCATATCTAATCGGTGGACGGCTGTCAATCAACCTCGACAACCGTTCGCGGGAGTAACATGTTCTGGATCACTGACCATCTGATCCAGGCTTCGATTAAGGTATGCGTGATTGTATGATCATCCAACATTATACTTAGATCCGGTTTACTTTATAAGGATTTCGGACCGGAGTTTGAGTTGCATTTTGAAAATTATAAGGTTACATTTGGATCCTAGAAAATACCTTCCTAACTTCATTACGTATGTTATTTTCCGTGAAGCGGCGCTGCATACTTAAAGTATATCAAGGTCTAGTTGTCAATGATATTAGTTCTTGTCATTATTACAGAGTATGAAAGAGGCAAAACTATCGGCGTTAAATATGCGCAATATTTAACGCCTAGTTTTTCCTTTTAATATATTTTGATATAAATAGCAATTAGTCTCATAGTTAGGCCCGGGTTAGTAGATATTTATTCGAAAAATCGTTAAATAAAAAAATAAATATACTAGTGGGCGGTAGTAGTACTGGATTAGAGATAAAAACAAATTCAGGGCCCGGAGGCAGAGTCGTAAAATTGTGATCGCAGATATTTTCAAGCTGATAGGTTTTACACTTCAGCTCGATGTCCGGCCGGCAGCGGCTCTATACGCCATTCACTTCGGCCGGCTAGCAACCGGATATTGTTTGACTAATGGCGAACCGTAACCCACGCGTCCACTTTCCCATATTGAAGTTTTGACGGGCACGATTGTTTGATTCCAGATATGCGGCCGGTATTTATACGGTTATTGGAAAAGTTTCGGTATACACGTGTCCTGCATTAAACAGGACGACTACATCGATACTAAAACCCATTTTTAACGTAGCCCAACTCCTTTATTTCGTATTTTGCAAATATTCAGTCACATGATGTGGATACATTTTCGTTACGAAATGTGGACATGTGGTATGTATGTCCGGACTTACAAATTCACAATGCTCCTACAATTTGTCCTGCCGCCGACATAACTCTTGGAGCCTATTTTGCAAGCCATTAAAATGCTACATAAAAGTGCATTTCACAAATACACTTTTTGCTCGTGACCATTTGGTGAGTACACAAAATTGTAGCAAATTTTCCTTTAAAACGGTTTAAAATTTCATCAAATAGTTTTTGGTTTGCTAAATTATTTTGTTGCTAGCTGAATAACGTTTTACGTTCAAGATTTACAAAGTATGAAAGAGCGTGTGATTAACACGACGAATGGCATATTACGTTGGTTTTTTATATTATATATATATATATATATATATATATATATATTGGAAGGTTATATTGGAAGAGTGAGTGACGAAAGCTTGACTAAACAGATATACAATCCGAAAGTATCTGAAGAAGGAGGTAGAGGAAGAGGTCCTGCTACCTAAATCAAGTCGATTGAACAACGATGGCAACATCAAGAGTACGGAATGTCGGCAAACACGTATGAAGAGTCTGATAAACATGGATTAATGCGAAAGAGCAACTCTATAAGTCTAGAGAGAGCTGGCGGAGTGCTTTGCCTCTGCTTACCCCGTCAGGGACTCAGCATAGTGAAATATTTTTTTTATTATGTTATGCTTTAGGACATACTTCATCAGTATACTAGACGTGCATCTGATTAATGAAAAAACGCCGTGTATGTAAGCGAGAAGGAAACATGCTGATGTTGCATCAACAATATTTTGCACGGATCAAAATTTGAAATTGTTGCCAATACCCGACGAACTCCAAGCCTCAGTGCTCATTTTGTGGAGCACGAAAAAGCTGCCGCGTATAACGATAAACCGTCTGATTTACGACCTAGGTGTGCCCGCTATACTTCCGCAGGTTTAGAGGTGGCAGATTTACGCAACAACACGCAGGACTAATTTGAGCTGTACGCTATTGATTTCCCTAAGACCATTTGATTAGTTAGTTCGTTACTGTAGTACCTGTTCTCTATTAGTCTAGTTTATTGCTAATAGCTGTTGTTGTATTTTACTCCTCACATCTTAACAAAGATAATTATAACTGTCTTCCGGCAATACACACAATTGAACCTTAACCCTAACTAAAAAAAGGTTATTTTATCTTTATATCTTCTAAAAAATTGCCACAGTAACACGATACCTATGACCACAGTGAAAAATTACCATACCTGTTTACATTATGAAACAACATCAATTGAACAACATTCTGTTTACAAATGAAGGCTGAGTCCCTCATAGGTAAGTCAGTGAGAGTAAAGAGCCAGTTCTCCCTAGAGTAAAGTAAATTAACTCATACTATGCGTTTAAAGTAAGGCTATCATTGTGTGGAAACTGTGTGTAAATATTAAAGACATATATGAAGTTCTTACAGGAAAAGATATCCCGGCAGAAATATCACGATTAAATAACTAATCTTACGCAAGTGAAGACACGGATACAGCTAGTATAAATATATATCACGTTAATTGGTAAAAGGAAGATCTTTAGAGGTATGTAATTGGATTAAGACTAAATTGCTAATCAAATATCGTCGAAACAATGAGTTTCGTTTCAGCTTACTGAATTTATGGTTGTCTGTTGGATATAAATAGTTTACGGGCAGCACGTAAATTTTCGCTCTGATGTAAAATATATGGGGCCGTTAATGAAGTAATAGTGTAATGCGTTATCACACTGAATTTTACGACCGATGAATGGCTGAAGTAAATTTTGGCACTAAGTAGTGAAAAAGCGGAAAGTGGGTGTGTGGTTACTACCTACACACCTCTACCTAACTCGTCAGGGATCCTTATGGGACGTGTAGATATAGAAAATATATAATTTAGATTTTTATACTAATGTAATATAATAATATTGGCAGACGAGCAATACGACCCGCCGGTCATACAGCCGGTCGTTAGTTATAACCACGCTCCAACCCACTCTATTAGGTGATAATTTCAGCGGTTTCAATATGATTTCTTTATAAAGAATTTTCTCGTCTTCCGGTTAGCGCTGCGCTGGTTAGCCACAATACTGAAATGGAAATAATCAATGCGATATTGCGTATAAATAAGTACAGTATTATATTCATGTACTTATTTTCTTAGCCTAAGCTGAATGTAATGATAGGTGACGAGAAATTTTTGTCCCACTCTCCTAGGTTCGACAGATCAATTTGATTTCCTTCAACTTTAAGCTCGTGTTATGAGATGACCAATCTTTGAAGTTAATTTCAGATTAGTATAGATCACCGAGGTTTAAGCTTGTAAACGACCTCAACTTATTTATTTATTGCAAATTTATCTGGATGTTACTACATAGAATAGGAATCTTAATTTATTAGCAAAGTAACATACCTAAATGTATGTATAAGGGTTGAATAATTTGGTAAAATAAAAATGGGATGGTCTTGCATTGCTCGTCAGTAAGTTTGAGGTGAGAATTGACATGTCTTGATAATTTTTTGACAAATTAATGCAATATTTATGCCATGATTTTCGTGCTAACAAAGTAACAATGTTCTAGAAGAAAATTGTTACTTTGTTATATATATATATATATATTTATATATATATATATATATATATATATATAATTGGCACCTAATATACCTCTGGCGGAAAGTGGGTGTGTGGGTATTACCTATACACCTCTGCCTACCCCTTCGGGGACCCTTGTGGGAAGGCGTGAGGACATATTATTATTATTATTATTATTATATATATATATACAATGTTCTAGTAGAATGTAACCTACTTCTTAATGTTAAATCATGATAAAGCTTTATTATCTAGCATTAGATGCGCATGATTGATTGAATGGTGGTTGAAATATATCTTGTGGAATATAGAAATATTGAATATAGAAATGTGGAATATAGATATGGAATATAGTCATATAGAAAATAGCTCGCAACGGTCTTTTAAAAATTATTGAATGCCTTGTCACTTGTTGTTGAGGTCATTTTGACAAGATACCTAATTTAGTAAGGTAGGTGTATCAATAAAATTAAAAACACCAAAATAAAATAAGTTTATGTACGTGTTTCGTACTTAATATCAATACAAATGTACGTGATGAAATTTAAAAAGCTTTCAGAATGGCTCGGTGAATATTTTCCGACCTTGAAAGAGCGGCTGTAAAAACGTGCTTAGCAAGATTAGCGAGTTGCTTAATGTAATGGAAAATACTTCAAAAGGAGGCATTTTGATGGCATCTCGTGTAATGTGGCACGGATGTTTGGACCTGATTCGCATTTTCAGCTCATTGATGTTTGCTAACGCGAACTTGCATATTGTGTAATATTATGAGTGATGCCAATCAACTACTTAAACGTGTCGCAATGTACACAAATCACAATGTTTGTTGAGGTGTGTTGTGTTGAAACGATGAGAGATAAAAGAAAATCAGATATACAATGCCTAAATATCTGGAAGAAAAGACGTACGACGTAAGTACGTAAGTAGACGTACGAAGAAATGACATAGCAATTTAGAACCTAGATCAAATTGATAGAACAGCAAAGGATGGGAGCGTTATGTGGATTCGAACCGGCGAGCTGGAGTCAGTATTTTAAATGTTGAGAGATATTTAGCCTATATAATATTCTTTCTCAATGAACGGGCTAACGTATTTTTGTACTAATAGGTCTTGAGATTAAAACCAACAAACACTGCCTCTTTATAATATAGTATTGCGTTATAATTTAAGATGCCTGAGTGTCAACTGTATGGAGAGGATTGACTGGTTTGGAGGCAGACTTCCTATAACGGGACACTGGTCACACAAACATGTACAATATTTCTTGCGCATCAAACCTGTGAAGTTATCACTCAACATAAGGCAACGCGTGACTATGGTATTGCATGCGTCTATAGGTTAGGGATACAAGCTTACCATAGGCGGCCGTTGGTCTGCCATATATTAGTATAATCAAAAATGTATTACATTATGTGTGTAGCAGAGAACTGGAGCATTTTTTTATAGGAAAGATTCTGAGATAAAAAAATAAAAAAAAGAAACTATCACATAACTTTGCTCCACCTCCCAAATTAATGTTACCTACTGTACGGTTCTTACATTCTGTTTGCTCCATAATATGATAATAATCGCTTGTTCTCTGTTAGCTTTTGTTCCCCTTCTCACAGACGGAGCAAATATTTGCCAGCACACTACATATTGAAATACGTTGGCTGACAATATTTAATAATGTACCACTCGCCTAAATCAAACACATTAAACATTAACTTAATGTTTCATCTCCTTGGGTTCTAATGCAAACTTAATTATTTCTACTAATTACGTGAAAACAAATATTGTTGTAACGCCAATCACGATTCCTTACGAATTTGATAGTCACCGATCTTATTTATGATAAAATTAAATAATTGTAAATTAAATTTTATGTTTTTTTATTTTCGTGCGTTAAAAAATAAGTAGTAATATTAAATAATTTTCCAATAAAATTTTACAAGTATTTATTTATCTTACCGAAAGCTTAAATAAATATTTTCAGATTCCCAAGTTGAGGAATGATGGATTTCCCTTACTTTCAACCCTTTAAGATATATTTTGCGGTATAATCGGTTTAGCTTCTAGATCAGTACCGTGTAAATAATATACATTATATTATATGACGAAAACCGCTTACCATCAGAAGGCCTGAGCGTTTTTATTACCCGCTGTTACTATTTTTATATTCTCGGGAGCGGTGTTGCCAGTTCGCATATTTAAGATCGAAGATGCGGTTGAGTGACGCGCTGATTTACAAGCCTGGATCCTTTTTGTTCGCCATGATATCCGTCACTCGATGGAGACGTCCGCGAGACGCAACGATCTGATTTCGGCATCTTTTTAAACCTTTAATATTAATCCTCGTTTTGTATATCAAATGCTAAACGTGAAGAAATATGTGGAAGTAATGTGGTCGAGAATATAAGCTTGAAATATTTTTGACATGAGAATAATTTCTGTTGATCAGAGTATCAACAGAAATTATTCTGGCGTTTGGCGGAGATTACATGTATGATATACATACTAGAAGGTATACTCAGATACTCACCAATTGTTGTTTTTTTCTCAAGCTTCATTAGCATTCTCAGCGTCATCCATCGGCAAACATATAAACTAAAATGTGTAACGCGACAATCAAACTAGAATACTTATAATAATGGGTGATACATACTAGTTCGTGAGCTTATTGCGATATAATCAGGATAAATGGCAATTTTTTTCCAATATGTAACCAATTTTCGCGTTCAGACTAATGGGTCCGAGACACGGGGATTATGTGCCAACCATGTTAATATTCATAGTTAATTAGATATGCGTTAACAGTCTATATAATGTATAGTGTATATTTTACTGCGCTTATAGAATAGCTAGCCTGTCCCCCGAAAGATGTGTTTGAGAGTGTCGATGTTTGTTGGCAGTTCCTTAAGTCTATTTTATGCGCCGCGAAAGAGGTTTGTGGCATTCGAAAGGGCGGACAACCAAAAATGGCGATGGTTGGTGGGATGATGAAGTGAAAGAAGAAGTTAAAAAGAAGAAGGATGCAAGGCAAGACATTTTGGCTATGTCCAGCTCAAGTGAAAGTATGAAAGAAAAGATGAAAGAAAAATATCGTACGAAAGAGATAATAGCTCAGAAGCGTGAGAGGTTCCAAATGACTGTAGACGAAAAACTGTCGCATAATTTCAAGGACAATGCAAAACTTTTTTGGAGGGAAGTTAAGAAGTCCAGAAATTGTGTTACAGCTAGTAGTAGTATGAATGTGATTATTTCGAAGGACAATGACATACTGACTGACAAAACTGACGTCCTCAGGCGATGTAGTGAATTCTACAAAGATATGTATGATGATGATGCCGCTGATCTACTCATAGAGCTGCCTCCAACAGAATCTGTCGAGGATCTTATAGCGGATAAAATAAGTATGGGAGAGATTGTAAGTGCGATAAGAAGTCTGAAATGTGGAAAAGCTGCGGGAATAGATGGGATTACGGCTGAGATGATCAAGTACGGTGGACCAGCGGTCTGGGACGTCATCTATTTGCTATGCAATCTTTGCTGGGAAAGGGGTGATGTTCCGGACGACTGGAGGCGAGTAGTCATCGTGCCTTTCTATAAAGGAAAGGGATCACGATTGGACTGCTCCAACTACAGAGCCATCAGCTTGGTTAGCTTAGCTAGTAAAGTGTACACGAAGATCCTGACGATAAGAATGCAAGAGCGATCCGAAAGGTTTCTCTGGGAATCCCAAGGTGGATTTAGACCAGGAAGAGGATGTATGGATCAAACCTTCTCGCTTCGCGGAATCGCGGAAAAGTTTTTGGATATTAACCAAAGGGTTTTCTGCGCTTTCGTCGACTTAGAGAAGGCATTTGATAGAGTCGTACGAAAGGAACTCTGGGACGTGTTGCCTGGATATGGAGTGAGCAGTTCCCTACTGCATGCCGTGAAATCACTCTATAGTGATAGCGAGGCGTGCGTTAGGGTTAGCGGTGAGATGTCACCCTGGTTTGATGTGAAGTCGGGGGTCAAACAAGGGTGTATCATGTCTGCCTGGCTGTTCATTATATATCTAGATAACTGTCTGAGAGCACTAAGAACGAACGGATGTGGAGTGAAAATGGGAAACTTAGTGGTCAACTGCCTACTATACGCCGATGACGCGGTTTTACTGGCGTCATCAGAGGGCGAACTGCAGTCACTAGTTACCATAATGAAAGAAGAATGTGAAAAGAAGGGGCTGCGCCTAAACGCTGGCAAGACTAAGGTTCTGGTATTCGAAAGAGATGAACAAGTGACCGAGTGTGCAATATCGGTAAATGGGAAAATTCTAGAGCAAGTGAATGAATTTGTATATCTTGGAAGCATGTTCACACGAGATGGAAAGTATGAAAAAGATAATGAAAGAAGGATAACTGCCGGAAATAAGGTGAATGAAGCCATGTCGGCGTTGATGGGCAGTAAAAGTCTGAGCAAGAATGCTCGAGTTGCTGTCGACAACGCGATATTGGTACCTACCTTATTGTATGGCAGCGAATCCTGGGTATGTCAGAGGAAGTATGAAAATAGCTTGAATGCAGTCGAGATGCGATCTCTTCGAAAAATGTGCGGCGTAACGATATTAGATCGAATCCGCAATGAAGAGATTCGCAAATCAACTGGCGTGAATGAGGGCGTGATTCTAAAGATGAAGAAAGGCATGTTACGTTGGTTTGGACACATAGAAAGGATGAGTGAAGAAAGATTGACGAAACAGATATACAAAGCAAAAGTGTGTGCAAGAAGAGGCAGAGGAAGGCCACGTTCCAACTACCTGGATCAAATAGATCGGACTCTCAAGGACGGGAACGTTAAGAGTACTCGAAACCGACGAGCATGTATGAAGAGACTGATGAATGTGGACGAAGCGAAAGAGGTATGTAAGTCTAGAGAGAACTGGCGCTCTATACTCTCTGCCTACCCCGTTAGGGACTTGGCATGATGATATGTATGTATGTATGTATGCTTATAGAATAATCTATATTTAAGGCAAATTGTAGTAACACGATAGCTAATCAATTGGTAGTAATTGCCGTCTGATGTCATAGCTTATTAAATTATCAAGGATCTGGAAATGGCCTGATTAAGTAACCTATTGTGCCAATGCGACAATTGTTATGCGATTCCATTGATCCCATTAATACTGATTAAGTGCATTACTGCATTGTTATTTTAAAGTTTAGTATAAATTTTTTTGTATACTTCTTTTGGATGAAAAAGGGCAATCAGTTTACCATAAGTACTTTTTACTTACTTTTAAAAAGCACAAGCAATTTTTATCAATCGAGCGAATTTCGAACCCTGGACGTCATTACCAATGAGGTTTTTTTTACACATCATAGACGTATGACATTCAAAGATGCTTGATAAGGTGCAAAGGACTCGCCAAATATGTCGCACCTAAATTGTAAAAAGAATATAGGAAGTAATTTCGGTATACCACTGCCAGGCAGTGACTGTCTACTTTGGAAAGGCTTTAGAAAATATAACTTTTATGCTGATATACACATAAATGTACATTTTCGCTTGGTTAGCGTACCAATTAAATAATGAACCGCGGTCACTTTATTGTAAATGGCATCAAGATGTGTGCCCGCGGTTCGTTTATCATCCGATCTCTTGTAAGTGGCGTCACGTCGTATAAAATCAACGGACTATGGCTGGCGTGCGCGGATGAGTGATCTACTTATAAATGGCCGTTTAATACGACCGCAAAATAAATTACTAGAAGTATCAGCTTCTGCAATATGCGTCTGAAAAACTCGTGTTCACTGTTAAACCTTTTGCAGGTCTATTCTGGAATGAACTAAATAATAATTACAAAAAAAAATTATCCTATTTTATTCCCCAGGTAAAAAAAACTCATTGACACAGACCGCTGGCTACGAACCCGTAATCTTGATTTTGAATCCTTCCTTCTCTTAAATTTGGCCACCACTTAAATTTGCAACGTTACATAGCTTTGATCAATCTAAATACTATTCGCGATCTAATAGGTGATGATTGATTAGTAATCAAACCGTTATGCCCTAAGTACCATTTGCTACTAATCTATATTCAGCAGGAGACTGCGGTAGGCTGATTGATTGTATTCCGACTATTATCGTCAATTTTGTATCTCTTAGGGAATAAAACAGAATCACTCAAGTAGGATTACAAAAATTGCGCTTGTAAATGTGTGCTCATTGTGGATAGCTGCATGTAACCATCAAAAGCGGAATCCTCAGTCAGTTTTTGCTTGGTAGCGATTACAGCACGCCGTTATGCCCGGTTAGAAGTGGGTTGGGTTACGACTAGCGTTTATTGGCACTCACTCGTTGGAGCAAGCCGTTTTTCGAAATACCACTCACAATTGGCCCTTTAACTAAAAAGGAAAAAAGGTAATGTGCATTGACTTTATATAGACAGGAGCTCGAGTCGGAGGCAATTATTAAAGCAACCCAGCGCAGATCGAAACCGTAAAACAATGTATTGGCACTGCCACTTTCATTGCTTCATTGCTCCTGACCGACAGTTAATTGATTTCAGATAGGAATGCATTGTGAGTCTTATTTCTTGTCCGTCGTTACTCCCCGCGTTCCTGACATCCGTGGACATAACCAACTGCCCGTTTTATCTGGACATCACATGTGATCGCAATAAAACTGTCAAGTGGCATATTCTTGATATGACAGATAAGATATCTCCATTAGCCCGCGCACCGTCGTCACGACGCGTGTAAAAAGTTCACTAAAATTACACATCAAAAGTTTAAGTTATGTGAGCTTCAAAGTATTCTTAATTTTATGACATAGAAGGTCAGTTATATTAAATTTACTACTGTCATATTCATCCGGCTTTAATTAGCAAATACCTACATACTCGCTCCTAGACCCTTGCTCGTAACTGGATTCAGTTTGCGTGATTTGCCTCATCAGTATATGCTGGTTTTTAGTCGGTGCAGTGGGCCTTTATTACTACCCTTCTTCATTTATTTGTGTTTCAGTTAATAGTTTCGGCTATTGCTGTTACAATTTTGCCTGCAACATGCCTTAATTAAAATTTGATTTTTTCTCACCAATGTTGTACCTGATTGACAAACACGACACGACAGGCTAGTTAAACTTTAAAGTGGAGGTCAGTAATTAACAGTAGAGATCAACAAGCCGCTCGAAGCTAATGGGGCCTTTCCACGTCAAAGGGCTAAAAGGCGTCGGAGCGCGTCTGCCCGAATAATGACCAAGTTGTAGCTCCGCCCGCGCCTGCCGGGAGCCGGCCTGCACGCCGCGACCCCACCCGACCCTCGTCAAATGCTCGATTAGCCTAACGTACGTACACTAATTATTTTTTTACGATATATTCACTGCTCAGATTCTAGTCCTACTCAATCGACGTCATTTATATCTTTGGCATCTTGCCCACGTACGACAATGTATCGAAATTGAATTTCCGTACGTGGTGTGTCGACTTATTGATTGTTCACGATCACGACAACGAGGGATAGCCGTTATTTTTATTGTGCCCAGAAAACTGAGGACGTGTGGTATCATTTCGGTTAGGGTACCTTTCTAACCCTTATTTTGTCTTTGGCAATCGATCCTATTCGTCTCAGCATGATTGTCTATCATTATATATCCTTGGAATAATAAAGTCTACATTACATTATAAAAAGCTCACAAAGGAATCGCGCAGAGTTATGGCGTCTGGATAAAAAATTTACGAATGCGGGCGACCACTTGAATTTTTGGAAGGCACTAACCCTAAAACACATTTAAAGGCAGGTAGATAGTTAAACAAACATTGAAAACTAAATGAACCCTATAAGTTGATAGTACCCATTATATTACTTTGAAATTACAATAGGAAAATATGACTTCATAAATTTAAGGCTACAATACAGGGAGCTATTAAAACTCCAACTGTTATTTAATGTTGGAAGTTTACGATGTCGCAGTGTTGGTATTTTAATGTTATCCCATTTGATAAACTTGACAATAAAGTCTAACGATACAATTTTAGTCCTAATGCGTTTTTGTCAAAAGTAAATTTATTATATACGGAATCCTAAGTACTCGTAAAACAGACCGGCTGTTAAGTGACAAATCGTTGAATTCAGACGCAGTATACAGTCATAAAGTCACTGTAATGGACGAATTATACACTGGAAAGAAAAATTTTACTGACCGGGATATTAAATATTGTAAGTCGACGGTTCTATTGTTTTAAACTGCTGCTCATGGTATGAGACTGCTAGGTCGCTGGTAACTTTTTTACAGAAATATATGATACTAGCGATCGGTCCCGGCTTCGCACGGGTGGACATAAGATATTTTTTATAAAAGAAAATATAGCCTGTCACTCAGGGTGAATGTAGCTTTCCAATGGTGAAATAATTTTTCAATTCGGTCCAGTAGCTTCGGAGCCTATTCAATACAAACAAATAATCAAATCTTTCCTCTTTATAATATTAATTATATTATATAAATAGTTTAGTATAGATTTCCTCTTTATAATATTAGTATAGAAGAACCAATATAAGAACAAAGAAAACATTACTTATTCAGGACTTTACTGACCACTTTTCGCAACTAGAGGACAACTCCCGATACGTGTTTGAAATTCGGCGAATTCTTCTATGTAGTATACAGATTTTTCACTATGTTTTCCGTCACCCTACGGCTCGGAGTGTGATAAATAATTAATTTGTGATTAAAATATGCAGTCCAGGTGGATCTATGGACGTATATAAAATGAATGATTACAAATTTGTTATTTTACTACAGTATTACGCACATTGAATGATGAATAATTAGCAATCGAAAGAGCGACGTAATTCAATTGTTTGTTTGTCAATTCAGTATTCAATGTAAATTTCTCATCGAATGTCCAGTGCAATATTACGAATATTTTATTTAGTAATATATTTATATAATGTTGGTTAATCTTGACGTTATAAGATGTATGATGATGTAGCCAGGATGTGGGTCTGTGTAACAATATCCTGGCGAACCCTAGTTCTTATGATATTAAATATTTATTGAAATTATATAAGCGTAGATTTTAATTACTTTTATGTCCTCTCGGAATGACATAGTCGCTGAACGACAAAACTCCTTAAAAAAAAAGAAAAAAAAATGATGTATTATGGGTTATGGTGTTGGCTCAATAAGTCACCTGCAAATAATGATTTTGGTGTCAACGTGAATTACTGTCATGTTGACACCGAAATGTACCTCTGACAGAAGAAGGTGCTTTCACACTTTTGCCTACTCTTGCATTATGAAAATATGCATTGTGAATCTTGCATTATAAATTATGAAAATATACTTACGTGAAGTAAGAGTATCTTATAAAAGTACGTACATAAATGATAAATTATTTACTTCATTAATGAAAAATTGTTAAACATTGTTTCATAGTAACGACCCTGCCGTACCCCAGTCTGCGCGATAATTAAGCAAACATATCACAGCGTTGATTTAACACAAACAGGGGAGTAATTTCTCTTCGAAATTTTTTACTCCAATAAAAAGGAAAAAGCTTGCACCTTTAATTACGGTTATTTGTGATCACCGCCACGTAAAATTATTCAAATTGAGCCTAATTTAATGTTCTCAGAGCAACAATGAGCGCAATATTTTCCCCAGTGTCGTTTTAATGGGTCAATTCCCGAAATTAAAATCGACTGTCGTAAATTCTCAAGCGCAATGTTACATAAACAAAACTTATCGCCAGTCGTAATGACCAAGAGTTGAGATTAAACATTTCGAAGCAAATAATCGTCACACGCTTTATCTCTTATCGCCTCCGCTAAAGCGTTGATTTAAATTAAATGCGAGCATGTTAATCTCTTAAAATCTGTCGCGCAAAGGTAAGGTATAAAATATTATTAGTCTTTGGGTTTGTCTTTCTGTTTCGTTCAGTTCTGTTTAATTACGCGTTGGCAAGCAAGAACACATTTATAAATGTTTTACACATATGTCTATTTCGCTATCATGAATTATGATAGCTTTAGTACGTTATGGTTAGGCTGCTGTAGCAGCATGAGAAAATGACCCGGTACTGCCAGTTTTGGAGCGGACAAAACTGCAAACAAGTCAGTCATGATTTTCCTTCCTTCTTTAAAAATTGCTGTTCAAGGTTGCTTTTAGTAAAATATCGAACAAATTGAATCAAGCTATACTTAAGTTATTAAAAATATACCAAGCGATTTACTCAGCAGCTCTAGTTAATTTTGGCGTGTCATATTGCATAACAGTTTTCACTGAAAGTATTTTCCCTGCGCCTCTGTCCGTTGTAATTTAAATCCCACTTATATCCTGCTATGCACGAGGTTTCGAGAGACCACAATAAAATTTTACGTTCAACCAATGAGCAGCACCGTAAACTTTTGCCATTTAACTCTTTGACATTTCGTGAAGTTGCACAAGGAGCTAATGCGATGCGGAATGAAATTGTAATACTGTGGTAGGTTTTTCAACTTCTTCCGTACTGTTAACATATGTTACCACTAGCGCAAAGTAAATACCATTAGTCTAAACGAGAACGTTAGATTGGCAACTGTCAAGACAATGCAACAAATCCTGAATGCTATTATCGTATTTCGTGGGAGTCAACGTTGTCTATTAGCAAGTGCATGACTTATGGTGTATTATGATGCACTATATACTAAACCAAAGTTGTAAGGAAATTGGTTTTAATTCTTGACAAACTGACGAAAATCAAGCGAAGTCTATAAGGCTAGAGAGAACTGACGCTCTTGCCCTGTCTACCCCGTGAGGGTTTCAGTGTGGTGACATTATGAAGGTATATTTTCATTAGATTTTTTTATTAGTACTTACAGCTTATTCTGCAAAATGTTTAACTTATTGGCTACTTCAAGACCATAATAATTAAATTAAGGCAAACATATTTATACTCAATGTGGGGAACAAAGGTTGTAAAAAAGTAGAATGATGTTGTAAATAATTTTATTAACATTTACTGTAACATTGTGTTAACGTGACAATATATGTGGGTGTGAATTGATATTTTATACGAATGTTACGAATATATTACGTGTTTCGTCTCCGTTGAGTCAGCAAGTTACATTGCATTATCGGTAAACTATGAATCAAATTTGAATACCGCCTTTGGAAACAAACTCGTTTGGTTATTATCCTACATGAAACAGAAAACATATTATTTTAACAACCAACACGTACTTTAACTGGAGTTAGTCCGCCAGGCACGCGTTCGAAACAGCACGCCTTCATTCAGACCAGCACATGGCCGAATTCAGGGTTTTACCACAACGTGGTATTACGATCACGATTAACAAATGTTGAAAGGATAGATGTTTAGACGTCTATAAGCCTGTCCCTTTCGCACTCTTGAATCACAACGACGATAGCGCATTGTGGTACAGCTCAGGGTGTACTGTAATTTGGCTCTTGCGGTTTGACCAGGCTCTTTGTTGATTCCACCCGTATGCCGACTTCTGTTCTTTTTTCGAACTGTCTGTTTTCAGTCGTAGTAAATTACTGTGTAATGAGCTGTTAGTCCAGTTAGCGAATACAATGCCATTGTTACACACGCACGAATTATTCTCCCTGACCGTAGGTAATAAAGTTGTTGAATAATATGGTTGTCTCGATGTACGGTTTTCAGCTTTCTTTAACGTTTTTGTTTTTTATTGCTGCTAAATGATAGTTTATAAAAAAAGTTTGTTTATTGGCTTTTTAATATCGAATCTAAAGGAATAGTTTAAATTTGTGCGCTGCTTGTAATAAGATATACCTAAATTCTTCATGTACATAAGTACTTATTGTACTCACAACATGCTCTAAGGATTTCCGATTAGTCATACCCAATCTGATAATTGCACACTGAATTTTTTTACCATAAACATAATATACCTCCTAATATAGGTATTCTTCCCATCATAAATTTTTATTCAAAATTACTTGTCATTTTTGTTTAATTAATTTTCAACATGCTCACCATCCGTGACGACTTAGCTACCAAATAGTATTTCTACTGAGTGAGTAAAACTCTTTGGTCCTTTTAATTTGACGGTGTTTCGCAACGTCAACTTTTGTTCCAGCCAGTTTGCTGTCGCTGGTTGTGACAACGAGCCGGGCTAATATCGTTAAATGGTACATTGTTGCAGGCACATACACTGGAAGTACCCACTAGTGTCCCAAACGTCGACCACACCATTACAATGGATAGAGTTGGCACCTGTCCTCGGTCATAACTTTTAAGTGATGTTGAAATAGTGTCTGGATTTGGTTCCTCTGGCAATGTCTACTATGAAATAAATGTAAATTGTGTTCTTGGTGATAAAACAATGACGTTGTAACTCGTGTATATAATAGTGAATTCTCACTATGTATTTGCAAGTACTGTTAATATAAATTGTCGAATAGAAATTGTCGATCTACCTATGAAGAAAACATGTTGCGAGATGTAATTTATCCAGCTGTGATACTGCTCAATCATGGGCATGAAGCGTTCTGCCAAATACGTATCTTGGAAAATTCGACAAATGAGACAGGGAAACAATTAACGACATAAGACGTTTACAGGAACGGTATTCAGAAACTCTAGAAATAATGTTAGGGAACCCCATTAAATTAAAATATCATATTCAGTAGTTTTACGATCGCAAACAATTGTACTATTAACTTTATGCTGTAATTGAATTATATTGGGTTGGGTATATCTGCACTGTCCCAACTCTATGCTCGAACTAACATAATGGAGTAAGAAATCCACTTAAAGTTATTAAAACACAATAGACCGCCGCCACTGTGCTATCAGCCTAATTGAAAACTGCATTGTGGTCGTTGTGTGCTTGCTTTTATCGGTGACTACGATGCAGGGTGTATTTGAAGATTGGGCGTTATCAGCGCCTGCTTGTTGTAAACGTTGTACCTAATGGATTGTTGATGAGTTTTCTCATCATTTTGTGTCTAACTATAAAGAATAGCGCCACGCTCAACATTCCTTACAATAGACTGTACTTGAAGATGCTTTCAGTGGGTTTATTATTTTTCTTCATTACACATCCCACAACTTCCTCATTGGGGTATGCAGAGGTATAACAAAACTATTTTGTCGAAGTTATAGGTACTTAGGTGTTAGCTTGACAGAAGACAGGTCAGTCATATTTATCAAATAAAAATCATGACACTGGTTTACTTAAAACATGTGGAAATAAAGATATTTTATTATTTTAATGTAATCCAAAATAGATTACATAATATTTACTTCGTTCGTAAAAATAATATGGTAGCATGTTGAATTCACATTACGTCTGTTAAAAAGTAATTAATTCCGATATGAAAATCATGTCTCATTACCAAGTAAAATTTTATATGAATACTTGCCCAAAGTACCCAAAAGGTTTAATATTCAGAGAAGGTTCCAATCTCTGTAATCAGTGAACTTTGGAACAAAATAATGAACTATAAGTATCATTATTATGTACATAATTAGACACATACTATACTAAATTATTATATGGGAAATCTATACTCTCTGCCTACCCCGTTAGGGACTTGGCGTGATGATATGTATGTATGTATGTATGTATAATTAGACACTAATTAATGAATTTACAGAATTTTCTCATTCTTGTGTCAAACTAGAAAGAGCTGACACTCAATACAAGTCAAACAAACAAATCATCACGCCCAGTGTATTTGCATTGTTATATCGCCATTTGTATCGCCAAACATGCATGCAATAGGTCTTCTCTCGATGTTTTACTTCACCTTAGAGTAAGTAGTGCGATTAATCACTGTACGTATGCATTTAATAACTCATTTGTATCTACAGTCGGGATTCGAACTTGCAATCTTTGCTTTGCAGGCGACTACTCGAACCTGCTACCACCACGGCTTTATTGAAATTTAGTGAAATTCAACGTGAAAATGGTTTTTATTGCAGTCCTTGAAGTTGCATTATTTACGTTGTATAATATTTGGCCCAAGAACAGTGCTCTGATATAGTAGGCTAGCTAGATGATAGCCTAAGATTTCCAAAATCAAAATCGTATACATTTTTGTTCATGTGATGTTTTCTTTTCCAGTTCGCAATGGTTACTCTTGTGTGCCAGTGGCGCTATCTGACGGCCTGGATATAAGGCTGGGTACTGCAGTTTCGGAGATTTCATATGGCGACCCTGGCGTTACTGTCAAGGCGACTAATCCAAGAGCGCCTACTCAGCAGCAGGTTTTCAAAGGTAAAAAAAATATTATATGACCCTCTTAAGAACGCTCACAATTAGTCACACCACGAGCTTTACGGTGAAGGAAAACATCGAGAGGAAACCTGCATACGTCTGAGAAGAAATTCAAAAGGCGTATGTATAGTCGTGCTTGAGTAACGGCGATGGATTCGCCATCTGTCACGTTGGCACCTAATATACCTCTGGCGGAAAGTGGGTGTGTGGGTATTACCTATACACCTCTGCCTACCCCTTCGGGGACCCTTGTGGGAAGGCGTGAGGATATATATTATTGTATATAAGAGAAGAACGCTTGTTGGAGATAAAAAATAATAAGTTAAATATAAACATTAAATAATCCCCAAAAGACAATTAATTAACATCTATTTAATATCTTAAATTAATAATATATTAGTTTACAAAATATTTGAATCAAAATATAACGAAGCGAAAGAGTAAGGATGTAAATCTAGAGAAAATTGCTGTCTACTCCCTTTGGCTACCCCGTGAAGGACTCGGCGTGATGATACGATATAAATTAAAAGTTGTAAGATTTGTTCACGTATTAAATACATTCATGACAAATTTAATTGATCGTATATGTTTACTTAATTAATTATTATTATTACCACAGTCTCTAAGAGAGGAGCACGTCAAGACACGTCTAAGAGTTTTTTTTATTAGTTCCCATTTTAATTAGTAGTCTGTTGTTACACTATAATGCTATTTACACGTTTGCAAAAAGAATCATTGGTTGTCGTGCATGATTGATAATATAAATTATTATACAATAGCATAGTAGGTAAAGTAAGCTTTTTGACCTAGTTTCTGCAATAAACACGACTTCCTCCCAAACGACTTTATTTCACAAATACTAGTCGTGTCGTGACTAGCAAGGTGATTGAGCCGACTGCGTCAAAATATTTATAGGTACGTTAAGTGCCTCAGGTATTTGCACCAGGTTGCGTGGTCTCTAAAACATTCGTACTGTTTAGGCTAGAAACGAATACAGTTCGCAGCTTGTATAATAATTGTTTTGCTTTTGTCTTGCGTATGTGTCTAAAGGCTTTTAGTACATTATCTTTAATAGCATTTCATAGACTATTGGTACTGTGTATTCTTTCAAATAGATTCCAAGAACCAAGTAGTTAACAAAAAACGGCTTACATTCCAAATTGCGACTGGTTAGCACTCATCCTATCAAACCGTATCTTTGACCATTAATAATGTTGAAATGTATTCTAAAACAAGAACAGCCGAATAAGAAACAGGTGATAAAAATGTGGCTCCATATTGATTCTAGTCAGCGTATGGCGTTAACACTGGTTGGCTATTATTACAAATGAAAAATATCACATTTGAGACCCTTGAAATTTTAGATTTGTGTGAAAACAAGGAAAGATAATAGAAGTTATGCGAAAAACCCACCGCCGACGGCGACTTCTCGTCGTTTCTTTGTCGCGAAATGATTTGCAATTCCGAGGCGCTAATTTTACTTTGACGAGGCGCAAAAATACGGTCGGTCCTGTGTTGACCCGGCGGCGGTCCCCCCTGGCCCCGCGCTCCTCACCCGAGGCTCATCCGTCTCATTTGCATACAGGCTAGGCGGAGTCTATTGTAGATGAGGCAGTTAGGCGCTTTGAGAGGCGGTGCTAGTTAGTGGCTGGTTGATTCTGACGCACTCAATGATCATAAAATGAGGTTTAAGAGTTTTTTATCACTACAAACTAGAGCTGTCTTTAGCCCCGTACTTTGTAAGTTCGGGAAGAAGTAAGAGTTAATTAAAAAAAAAGTGATACCTAAAATAAAAACTAACTAGCCTTGCCATCTATAACTAGTCTAGCCATCCTTAACTCCTGATGCATTCACCGACCTCTCTGTTAAGCCTGCGGGGTTACATGTTTCATCATTGATGTGAAATCATCCAATGAGTGTTTTTTTAAGTGGACGAACGCGCTTGTATTCATAGTAAGCCTTAATCTATAAAGTATAGCGCGGACTAAAGTTTTCTAAATTCGCGTAAAACTTATATGTTCATAGATATAAGCTGCTTATCCACTAACATTACATTTCGAGTAACGGTCAAGGTTTACACGGGTAAGTTTTTATGTTCAAACAGATTACATATAAATCAGACATGGCCTTTGATACGTTACCCTCGGTCGTATCGTTTACCGATGTGATTGTGGAGCGCTGCCGCAGTATACTGTTGTTTGCTGCTCCCTCGGGCCTCTCTACAATTGAACATACTCTTACCTTAAAAGCTTTTCCTTTTACTACACAAATGCCAGCAAAAATATATTTTTACCTAAAAGAAACCTGCTTCGTCTCTAAATAAGATATTTAAATACCTAAGCACTTAGCTGATAATAATAATTCTCCCGTGGATATATATATTTTTTTTCTTTGTGGAATATGCAAAAGCTTATGGGGCTCGTTTTCACACATTCATGTCTAATAGTAAACTAGTAAAGTTACAAAACTCATATAGGTATGTAAAAATATACATATCATCTAGCCGAGACACTCAAGCGTAGAGATATTAAAATAGCGCCTGTCCTCTTTAGGTTTACAGACCTTTTTCGCTTCTCCGCATTCATCAGTCTTTATAAATGCTCGTGTCGGTTTCGAGTGCACAAGCACGTTCTCAAGTCTGAACTTTTAAACAACACAATTTACAATAAACTGATATATAAGGCTGCTTTACAAGCAGGTAAGAATGGCAATGAAAAGCACGCGTGTACAATCTAAAGAACTCTTTATTTAGCATTCGAGGGCTTCGATGGGGCTTTGTTCGGGTCAAACTTCGGCTTTCACGTTGATTGCTTCCGCCCTACGATCCTTGTTCGATATCATTGGTAATCCTAAAGTTGTTTCCGATAAGGTATTCTAAGAATTGTTTATTGAAGGGTTGGAAGGATAAAAACGCATCGAGGATCGAAAACAAGATTTTTAGTTTTTGATCTTTGTCAATCGATGGTGTCAATTAGTAAAAGTCCATAGTTTATTGGCGCTGTTAAAATACCACTTTAAGCTATCAACGTAGATAATTTATTTTAATAAGAATATTGCTATTCTTAATAGACCCTTGTGGGAAGGCGTGAGGATATTATTATTATTATTATTCTTAATAGTAGTCCATTGAATAATAAGTATGAAATCAATATATTGATCATCTAAAAACTATAATGTCTACATATGTTTTATGAATAAATATTAATACGTCTTTAAAGTACTATAGTCAAAATATTGCCACTGTGTTATTGCATTCCAACGTGAATATACGTGCATCTCATTATATCGACAGGTGATGTGATCCTTTGTACTCTGCCGCTGGGCGTGTTAAAAGTGGCAGTTGCTAACAACGGCCAGAACCAACAGAACTACGTCAAGTTTGATCCGCCGCTGCCAGACTGGAAGGTTTGAACTGGAATATTTCTATGTTTATAATATGTCAGATCATGCTTAAGTATTGATGTTGATACCGAACTAAATTAAATATGTTTAAAAGGTTGCAGCTATCAAACGCCTCGGGTATGGAAATCTGAACAAAGTCGTTTTATGTTTCGAGCGCACATTTTGGGATCCAAGTGCCAATCTCTTCGGACATGTCGGAACCACGACCGCCAGCAGAGGTATGATATTCAGTAAACGTGCAGCATGGATGCTATGTTCAAATTTAATTAAATTTTACAACCTAGTTGCTCAGAGAATTATGCCCGTATAGCGTGTATGTGGGTCATAAACGTGATCGCATTTGTGTCGTGTGAGCTTCCATCAACGCGTACTTATAAACACAGGCTCGATCTGATTGGCTTTATGAAGCTAAGTAGTCGACTCTCATTAACATAACATCCAGACACGAGGTTGCTAGCGTAATTAAACGATCGATAATAACGCACGATACCACAAATTTTCCTCAAATTTGCTGAGTTACTTTCACACCGTCTCCCTGAGGGCGGAGTCCGTAAATAATTTTCCTGCGTAAATAGTGTAAAGCGAACAAGGCTGACTGCGATAACGAATTAAAAGCTGAATAATTTAACGCCACTGAGGAACCCTAAGGGGCCATGGACGGTAATAAATCACAGCAACGAGCTTTTTTCACGTTATGCTTTAGTTCACCTCCTTGGCTCTTTGTTGTTTGCTCTAGTAACTTCATTAAAGGCATTTCGCTCGCGTTAGTGCTGGGAAATACCGGAACAATGTATTTCAGCCTCATTTTTAAGTAGTGACCAACTTACGTTTTTGGCCTCTGTCGTACTATCTGATGTGCATGTTCCATTCAAAGATATATCAAGAATTATGTGGGAATATTTAGTTACCCATTTTTTCTTGGTTTCTCAAAGACTATATTCCTACAGATTCATTTTTCTTCCACAGGTGAATTGTTCCTGTTTTGGAACCTTTACAGTGCTCCAGTGCTTCTAGCATTAGTGGCTGGCGAGGCAGCTGCCGTTATGGAAAATGTCACTGATGACGTCATTGTAGGAAGGTGTATTGCTGTTCTCAAGAGTATTTTCGGGCATGCTGCCGTGCCTCAACCGAAGGAATGTGTGGTTACTCGGTAAGCTAACCATAGTCCGATGAAAAAGCTTTCTCTCGTAGCGAGTACCTTAAATTCACTCGTAAAGTCAATTTAATGTAAAATTTCACATTTATTAATCTATCAAACGGGGATTTTATAATAAGTGCTTTAAATTTGTATGTAGATGGCGTGCAGATCCATTTGCCCGTGGTTCGTATAGCTTTGTGGCAGTTGGGTCGTCCGGCACCGACTATGATCTACTGGCGGCACCAGTGCCCGGAACTGATGGGGAGAACAGACTGTTTTTCGCTGGTTCGTGGCTGGCTTTTTTCTATTTAGCATATTTACCTAGCACCTGGCTGCCCGAGTTAAATGGGATGGGCAGACGTGTCCACGTCTGTCACGTGCCAGATGAGCTGTGGGCCAAACAAAAGACACAATGGACCCCACAGAATGTGGTGCAAAGACGTGGAAGGCCGAGAAGAAGGTGGCGGGACGAACTGGACATGCATCTGAGCAATTAATTGGTCGTAGGTAACGCCGATCGCGGGGAGTGGAGGGACAGGAGGCCTTTGCCCAGCAGTGGGATATCCGCAGTCTTCGTGGTATCTGGAATTAAATGTGTGTCCAAACATGTCCTATTCCATACTTTTAGCAGTTTAAAAAACTCCGACTTTAAGCAAAAGACTAAAGGTAACGCAATTTCAGGTGAACACACGATGAGAAACTATCCAGCCACTGTTCACGGCGCATTCCTGTCCGGCCTCCGCGAGGCCGGTCGTCTGGCGGATCTCCTTGTGCCTCAGCCTCCCATCACTAATGCTAGTGTGGCTGCAGCTACGGCAGCCGCCGCGAACCAATCCTAACGTGTAATCTTATTTCGTTTTGTAGCATCAGTTCACAACCTCGTCCGAAGCATTTCGCAAATGAAATACTTTGGAATGAGCATATTACATTTATTTTAATTTTAATTCTTATCTTCGTGTGCGGCTGACACTTATCGAATTAATTTAGTGAATCGTGATTTTTTTAAGAAAAAAGGATTTTTTTTTAATTAGTTTCATTTGAAGTCGTTTTGATGTCGTGTAGTTAGATTAAAGTATGTAGAAGATGTACCGAAGTTATAGGAAATACCTTCATCATTAATTCCAGAAAAATATTACCAGATGCCATCATCATTGCTGATCACTGGATATTTGAATTTGTATTGTCAGATGACTGCAAATCTTAGTTAGTTAATTCTTGTTCACTTACTTGTTGATATGGTCACTTGCCAATAGTGTCCCTATTTTAATATAAAACACTTATGAAAGATCGCTTAGCTTAATGTTAAGACTCAATTGAAGTTGTGTTCAAAATCGCATTTGACTAGGTATAGTGATTAGTTCGATAGACTGGCTATCATTTGACTATAAGCAATAAAGTATTAACGTTTAAAATTGTTCGTTTGGTTGCAACCCTTTAGTTATAAGTTTAATTACTTCAGTAACTTCCGTGTAATATTAAGCTTGATTGAAACATTGTTAGTAATGCATATGTAGATTAAGTAAATGAAAACATTTTTTGTACCAATAAACGATTTAAAAAGAAACTGTGTTTATGATTGGACAATTACCAAACAAAGCGAGCCCTAAATACCAAACACACAAAAGGTGTAGCCCGATATCAATATTAATTGGACAATTTGATGTTCCTTAAATAAACACACCTGCCGTTTATATTACACCTGTGGAAAGCAGAGTTCCTAGATATGCTTAGCTTCTTCACACTTATGTGTTAGAAAGAGATGGCTTTACCGTCAGAGAGAATTTTGTAGTTGCGATATGTTTTTTATAATCTGCGCTCGCTATGTGACTGACATCAGTTATACCGGAGTGTTATCCTGAATTAAGCCTTCGTGTTCATTCGTATTTTATTTCTGGGAAAATTAAAACACATCCGTAGTTTGATTAAACTTTTAATAGTATAGATTGGTAAGAGCCGTGGTGGCCGAGTGGTTCGAGCAGTTGCCTGCGACTCAAAGGTCGCAAGTTCGGATCCCGACTGTACCAATGAGTTTTTCTGAACTTAAGTACAGTGATTAGTCACACCACGAGCTTTACGGTGAAGGAAAACATCGATAGGAAACCTGCATACGTCTGAGAAGAAATTCAAAGGCGTATGTATAGTCGTGCTTGAGTAACGGCGATGGACTCGCCATCTGTCACGTTGGCACCTTATATACCTCTGGCGGAAAGTGGGTGTGTGGGTATTATATAATAATAATTCATTTTAATTCGGGCAACACATTAAGATAGATGTTACTATTTAAAGGGCCCATATAATATATACCTTATCCTAAAATATATAGCGATATTACATAAATACCTTACAGACTAGCACATATATCATAATAATAATATCACTTCCTCGAGCGTTCGTGTGGCACTTGTCCGCAGAAGCGACGGAACACCACGCCCTGGGGCCGAAAGCCCTCGTCTATGGCGAGGTTTATTACCTATACACCTCTGCCTACCCCTTCGGGGACCCTTGTGGGAAGGCGTGAGGATATTATTATTATTATGTATTATAGTATAGATTGGCGTATAACTTTAAAATATGACAAAGCTGTTATGGCTGAGTGGTCCGAGTAGTTGCCTGCAACACAACGATTGCAAGTTTGAGTCCCTACTGTACCAATGTTTTTTTTTTACATTAATAATTTTCAATAGTTTTCCATGAAGGTAAACAAGGAGAAAGCTCGCATACGTTTGGTATGAAATTCAAAGACTAAGTCCATCGCCGCTACTATGCCAATAGTAGTGCTTGAGTAGCGGCGATGGACTCGCCATGTTGGCACCTAAAATATATAATATATATATCTGGTGGAAAGTGGATGTGTGATACTATCCATCTCTACACATCTCTGCCAAACCCTTCGGGGACCCTTCTAGATGGACGTAACGATATTAACATAAAATTATTATCATAAAATATCAGATATTTTAATAATTATCCATTTAATATTGAAAGAAATATTTAAATCAATGCAATTTTCTTATTCAACTAAGGGAACAGAAAGATTACGTACCTATACCAAATTGCTTCTAATAATAAACAAAACACGTACATACGTATTATTACATTAATTGAATTGTTAGCTTTCAGTTAATAACCCGAAAGCGGACATTAACCTTTTGTCACAAATAGTAGGTAGGTACCAAAACAAGTCCACGTCACGTCCAATAGACGAATGGCCAGATATTGTTCGAGATAAACGCAAACTATATTTATCGGAAGTATTCTCGATATCTTGTAGATCAAGGCGATATTCAATATGATTATTCCATTAGACATTCGATACGGTGTGATCGGGTGTCGCTGTAACAAAACGATTAAATACAGGAGCCGAGATATATCGATTACACTAAAACTACATAACACGACTCATATATTTATAGTTTGGTTTTAATTTGAGTTTGTTTACGCGCGAGGCGGGGCTGACGGATTTATGTGTCTACAACGTTAATTGCGTTTTTAATTATTTTTCAACTAGCGCTCTGGAGGCAATTCAATAGGACTCACGTGGCTGTATTACATTATCTTGCATATCTATAATTGTTCCGTACATATCACAAGCCAAGCGTGAAATTACTCATATTCGTCCATATTATTTATGGTTTCATTAAAACCAACTAACGTTTATCATGATAATTTTAGCCTTTGTAAATAATCGTTACGATATATCCCTTTATAATGGGGACCTTAGAAGGTACTTAACATAACGATGTCTTAATTTCAAATTAATTGTGTCGGGATGTTACAATAAATCTGCTGTTGTTAATATAAAATTCCAGTTCGCTTGTAATATTCGAATGATGTTTCTAAAGTGGTATCGCTTAATGACTGTTGCTTCATTTTGAAACTTAATATTGAAAGGGTAAGATTTACATTCGATAACGTCAATGTTCAGAGTTAAGTCTTTTAGAAATTGTATATGTTTTACTAGCCTCCGCCCACTGATTATCACGGTAGATAAAAGGATAATGAACTAATTTTTATACCTATCCACTTAGCGTTGGCATTATTTTCTCACATAGTATGTACAAGGTACAAAGTATGTCATTAGTTTTTTTTAGAAACAGCTTTACTGATGGTCAGGTGTTTGTATATGAAATTTTAGCTTTAGATATGCAAGCATCCCGAGATTTCAGAGATTTTATTTAATTCTGTGAATAGTTTCATAAAAACTTATTATTATCCTCACAAACGTTTCTAATATTAATTGGAACGGAGTGTTCTGGGGCTCGTTAATACAGTGATAATAATTCCGTCAGCTACTAGACGTTTTTTCTTGTCATCAGTCTCGTGTCTCTGCTAAAGATCGCGAGTTTTATCCAGGGCATGATTCTCACGGGAACAGTGGTTTTATTTTGTAATTTCGCTTCCTTCTCTAACTTCTATTCAAATCAGGACTTGTTGCGTGATCCAGACGTCTGTGTACACTTTTTAAGTATAGCGTCTACATTTCTAGTAGTTAGTCTATTTAAAAAAGGCCAAAATCAAGCCAAACCATTGAGTAATTCTGAACGATACATAATTATATATACAGTACTTTACTTACAGGTACAAAATACTTTTTTTTATACCACTTGCAAACTATGCAAACAAGCATGCGGCGCGTCTGATGGGAAGCGGTTACCGCCGCCTGTGAACATTTGCAACACCACGGGTTTCACTCGCGCATTGCCGACCCTGTATTACTAGTTGTAATCCATGCTATGATCCTATGGTGACAGTATTATTGGGGATAAAGTGTGCCCTCTGTTCTTTTGCTGCAGCTCTGACGTGTCTGTAAAATTACGTTTGTCCACAACGTTGATCCAACGTTGATTTAAGACAGCAGAAGCATTTATAATATAAGTATAAAGAAGAAGTTGAAGAAAAAGAAGCCGTCGTTGAAGACGACGGCAGAGTGCTTAATTTGAAGAATACCTCTTTCCCTTAAGAGACGGATTTGAATGAAAGTTGTCACAGAGATTGATAGCTGGTTTACCACTGAATAAAAAAATTGCGAGGTAAGCCACGCGGCACAGCTAGCTGGCTAATAAATGTTACCTATTAAGTCCAATGAAAAACAAGAATAAACATTATATACTTCCAGCGTATACCCAGTATGAATACATCATAACTTTATTATTTATATGACAAAGTTCCAAAACGGTAACACAGCCATCCAAGTTAATAAAACAATCCTAAAACAACAGATAAGTGTAAGCCGCCTCTTAATTTCCCAGCTGTGGCACAGAGTTCCACAGATTCTTGTAGAGTGATAAACTTAAATCCTTTGAGAGGTCGACTGAGTCAGCTATCAATCAACTCTATTTGGTGGGGGTTAGATGCTACTTTTGATTACAGTGTCTGCACAATAATTTGTTCTTACCCACATTTCGACTTTGGTGGAGTTACAAACTGTACTGTATCCATTAAATGGTATTTTATATGAAATAGCTCCTGAAAACATAGTGAAATCTATTCAAATAATAAACCGTCAGATGTCGTTCCAATAAGAACAAGAGTTCTTATTGGAATTCCTTTGCATGTCCTAGATTCAAGCTATTAAGTACCCTTTCCTTCAATGGCTCATGTTAAACTGAATTTTGTTCATATTACTGGTAAAGTGCAATTTTCCCACTCCGGCAATGTAAACTATCTTCTTAAGGCCTACCTACAAGGGGTTGTCGGAGATGTAATAAGCCGTCATTTACCCAGTTTATATAAAGTCGCAAACTTCACATACGTCACCGAATCCAAACGAAGATACCTACCGAGAATGTGCTTTGTAGTTATAATTTTAACGAGCTATTGCTAGTGGTGTCGCTCGTGCTAATTTCGATATTTTTCGGGAATTTCGTTCTGAAATACCTGCAGTACAAAAAGGATAAACATACCTATATAACTTCATGCCCACGCCCAGTGGTACGTTTTTTCTACATAAGATGCACCTTTAGTTAGTAATTTATTTAATAGTATTGTGAACTGAATAAAACAGAAGAAATGAGCTAATACTAAAATCAGATTTCCTCTAAACCAAAATTGATTGCTTAATTAAAATAAAAAACTTTCAAATTTATGATAATAGTTAAAATTTGTTATTAACCCTACTCTTTATCTATGTCCAAGCTTCGTCGCCTCCTCGTTACAATTACCTTGACGTTGGCCGGCCTATGAAAAATTACAGGTTAGTCCGACAAACGAGGAATTAATATCGAAGTCAAAGGCAATTTATTTAAAGTTCCCACTTTGTACCTTATCTACACCGTAATTATGTATCAGATTTGTATTGTTTGCGTTACATTTTGTTCAGACCATGAATAATTACGTCGCTTTATGCTACCGCGCTTCCCTTTTGGATGGAACGGGTAACTGCAGACGCTTTTACAGGAAATGGGCCCCTTTAAACAAATGCACTTGCTTTACATATTTAATTAGGTTAGAACTCCGGTAGGAATACAAATTTTTACAAGACACATTACCAAGTTCTTTTTGTACAAATTATACCAATGTTCTAATTGAACAAATGTGCATACAACAGATCGATATAACTAGACGAGACTAGAGAATATAATAGAAAATATCGATAGTAAGCCTGCAAACATTTTAAAACCAGGGCAGTTTTTTCAAATACACATGTATGGTAAGCTTAAGGAACAGTGAAACCTTCTATCACGTCGCCATTAATTGGGCACATAACTTATGGCCAAAAACTTGGCACATATCTCCGGCGAGATAGTGTTGTTCCCTCTATACCTCTGCCTACCCGTGGTAGCCGGTGTGAAGATGTACCTTGATTTTTGGCTACACATGTAACGATTTGTAGGTAAAAAATCCGAATGCTAAGCTAATAAATTTATTTTATTACTTCAATAGCGGTCGATTAATTATATTGATATAAATTACGCCACCTATACCTATACATTTGAACTATTGAAACGAATAACCGTTAAATGTGTGTAAACAGTTTGTATATATTCTAATAGAGGGCGCTGGTAAGCTTGCGTACGCGCCAGGGATGAAATGCATGCTATAGGCAATGGCGTCATGACTTGATTACCGAAGTTCCAGACACGTTCGATAGATGGCAGTCATTTTGTTTTGTGTATCATATTTGTTGTCACGATTCAAGCGAATTTTGAATGGTGTATGGAGATACCTTTTGTTCTACATAATAGTCTCTGTAAAATACTTAACCTTTTGAGTTTATTGAGAAAGACATAATTTATTGACACACTAGCTTATGCCAGCGGCTTGATTGGCCCGCGTGGAGTTCGAAAAAGTAGCTTTGGAAAATTTCCTGCTAGAATCGGTTCATCCGCTATGCCGTGAAAGAGCATACATTATAATATAAGAAATTGGAATTTTTCAGGATTAAAAAAAAAAATTGCCTTTCATGAAATCAACTTTCTGCTAAATCGGTTCTGCCGTTTGGCCGTGAAAGAACCGCAAACATCCAAACTTTCAAACTTTCACATTCATAATATTTGTAAGAAGTAAGATAGTAAGTGTAAATAATTATTTTTCATTTACATATGTAGGTATCTACAGTAGGTGGTAGTCACCTAAGATATAAATAAGTATTTTAATGCGTGGATTGTAATTTTCTCTGAAATCCTTTGCTTGGATTGCTTTAATTTGTTTATATAATTCAAAAACATTGTCCTAACGCAACAATTATTCATACGAGAATAACAGGTCCCACATTTAAATGTACCAAATTTATTTATTTTTATCGTAACTGTACTTGTGAGTGTGTTTAATAAAAACCATAATGTGGATTTAAGGTGACTAGTTAGCTCTGTAATAATAATTTGCAGCCTTTACTAATTATACTAAAGAGAAAACAAAACTTTCTCGTGTCTTGATATGAACTACAATGCATAGTGAAATGGCCTATGATTAGCTGGGTCAAATGTCAAAACAGGGAAACTTACGCCTCGTGAAACATGACAGGTTATTAGCTAAGGCAACCGACCTAGGAATCATATAGGAATATAAAAACTGATCCAAGTGTTTCCATTCATTTTCACATCGTTCTTGAAACAAGGTTGATGTCTTTGAAGAATACCAATTTTCATTTTTTGTTAGTGGCCATGTCACTTGTTACTGCAGTAGTATTCATATTCGTATTGACGTTAAATAAGGCAACATCTGGACCAGTGAAAGAACCCGTTACTCTTTCGTCTGTGCAACACTTCAAGGAATATGTCACGTCGATGATAAAAGAGCAAAGTTCGAAGATACAGACTCTTTTGAAGAAAATTCAAACGAAAGCTCAAACGGTTTTAACTAAAATTGAAAACATAAAACAAGATGCTAAGAATTCAAACAAGAAAATTGGATTTGAAGATCAGCAACTTGAAATACCAATTAGTCAGAATATAGTTGAAGCTAATGGAGAAACGAGAGGTTTCAATAGTCATTACTCTACCACTGGCTACGGAGCTAGCGCCAACGCTAACTACGGGCCTCCCACCTACCACCATCACTCAATAGGTTTCGATCCTATAAACATAGTAGTATCTATGTCCCTTTTATCTTTCCTACTTCAAGCGTTACAAGGACTTTTAACGAGAACAAGATTACCAACACCTGTTATTGAAGCCAGAGCTTTGAATTCCATACAAAATTGGTTAAACAAATTCGACGAAAACGTTCCCAAAGCACGGAATAAATACGACTGGAACAGAAAATATCAGAAGAAATACTTTAGTTGAGCTGTTTTATTGTTTAGAAAAAACAAGTTTGCTTTTGTGAGTTTCACTATTTATTTTGCACCTACATTTGTAGTCTATTGAAAATATAATTCCAGTTTCAGAATTTTAATTGAAATAAATTATGCAAGTTGTAAAGAGTTGTTTCTTGAATAAAAAATATTTTAATGCATTGATGTTATTATTAGTTAGTGATTTATATCCTTTTTATTTTGCTATGGCTATTTGGTTTCAGTAACAAATTAGCTATTTTCCTATACAGTCGAACATGGATAAGTGAGAGCTCAAGCGATCGCAATCTATCTCTCTTATAGAGGTTTCTCACTAAACCGAGTTTCTAGCTTATAGAGGGGTACCGAAATGGCCATTGTCACTGATAGAGGTAAAATAAATTATATGGTAAATATGAAGTGAATAAATGTATGTATGTATGTATATGATATACATTTAGCTTACACAAATAAAACAATGAATATAATAATCTATACTAATATTATAAAGAGGAAAGATTTGTATGTAAGTATGTTTGCATTGAATAGTTGCTCCGAAACTACTAGACCGATTTGAAAAATTATTTCACCATTGGAAAGCTACATTCACCCTGACTGACATAGGCTATAGTTTATTTTATATAAAAATATTATGTCCACACGTGCGAGACGAACCGCTTGTAATAATATAAAGTATTCATTACAGTCGAGAAAGAAAACTCTGAATTTCATCACAAAATTTTCCATATTCAAACTATTCAAACGTATTCGCGATATTAAGTTTCTCAGTATCGATCACTTGGAGTTTTCTTTTAGACTTGACAGGAATAACTTTTCTTCGCTATTGAATAGGCAACTGCAATAAGGTAGAAACATTTGATTGAATAAAAGTAAGGGCCAAATGTGCGCAAAGCCAATGTAAGTACCTATATTCCCGAAATTTTAGAAAACAAAAACAGTTGCAGTTTCCAGCTGCTATTTACGACTCACTGTGAAATACCGAGAAATTAAAAGGTGTTGTACATACTTGACATGTACTCTATAAACGACACTTATAGAGTAATGATAGACAGCAGGATCAGTTATGCGGCCTCCATAACTGAGACTATTGGAATTAGTGAGATTAGTGGGTTTTAAAGAATATTCGGAGATACCTTTTACAAATAGGCATTTCCTTAGCGTAGTAGGTTATTGCAGGAATTATATTCCTAGCCTATATTCATCAGAGTATAGGTATTTGAGAAGAATTCCGAGAATACTTCTTACGCACAAAAATAATGAAAATGGCTGTGATGGATTTTATATTTTAATCTTGTATCTATCTTTCATCTTAAAAAAGCATCTGTGAACCTATACTTTCCACTATTTCACAGTTTCTCTATTACACAAGATTATCACATGTATTATAAAGCAGATTCCCTCTGTGAGTCTGTGTGAACCTGATAAGTTAAACAAATACAGAACTGACTTGTGTTTAAAGACTTTATCTCATATATCTCATAAAAACTTAAAAGATCACTTAAAATGGGATAAAATGTTTTTTTTATATAAAAAAGCTTATTCTTATTATATATTCTATATTATATTATTATAAATTATATTATTATTATATATTATCGCCGTAGGCTCAAGTGGCTACCCATCCGACTTCGCCGGAATACTCATATCCTATCACTTCTTTACAAAACTTTGTTTGATCCTAGAGCCCCCAGATATCTTCAGGAACGCTTTGAATTTCTTTTTTCCAACCTGCACCTACTCCGTAAAACCAGAGAACTTGTCCTTAAAACTCCGACCTTCACCTCTTCTTCCTATTCCAAGTCTTTCACTGCGCAAGCTGTCCGTCTTTGGAACTCGTTGCCCCAGAACATCAGGCTTGCACAGACATTAATCTCCTTCAAAAAGCTTTTATTTGAACACTATTTCTCTTTTTAAGTTGTTTATATATATATATGTATACATGTATATATTATTGTATGTATGTTATATAAGTATATGTTTCGTATTTATTTATGTAGAATGCCTATTATTTATATATTATAATAATTGTTTCTATTTCATCCTCTCAACTGTCACACCTACCTTTTCTTTCTCTGTTTCTTATCTCTCTCTACACTGGTTGCCTGGTAGAAATCGCTTTTGCGATAAGGCCGCCTATTGTGCCTACTATTTGTTTTTTCTTTGTACCTACTTTCTGTTTGTTTTTGTAAATGTGTGTGTTTGTACAATAAAGGATATATTATTATTATATTATTATATATTCTTCTCTGACTTATAATTAGTTATAATGTGTATATATACTTCTTAAGTTTACGTTTATACATTTTTATATTGTTGCACTCTTTTACATCATTTGGTAATCGGTTGTATAGCTGTACTCCCTCAAACAATATCGGTTTTTTTTCGTAATTTGTACGATAAGTATTACTGCACTGCAGCTTATGTTTATTCCTGAGGTTATGTGTGTATATTTTTTTAGATAACTTGGTGCTTGACTTTAGGCGGAGTTTGTATCTTATTCCCATCTTATTTATCTAGTTATGTTTTCAAGGAAGGTATCCATGTGCAATAAACTGAACGGAATTGGATGAAATTTGTCGCGAAGAATAATAAAACTTAAGATGTAATTTCATGAGAAGAAATTACATCTATGTTTTACAGGTGAGAAAATGGTGAGAAATACTTTTATAGATTAGTTGCGTGTGATTATTGAGAAAGATAAGAAAAATATTATTCCCTGCGGTTTTACATTAATATGTCACTCCAATTCTGAAAATTAATCAACATGATAGTATAGCGAAAAGAAATCCAAGGTCTTGGTTCGTACTCAAAAGCTGCGGGTTTTAACTTTAATTTAAATTTTAAGCATTTTAGTGTTAGCTTAGGTTGGTCTCGGCTAAAAATCCCCGCATTATCCCCCGTCGTACTCCAGACAAGCCTAACCCAAAAAGTACGGTGACAATAACGACACAAAAAAAGGACAGTTCCGAAAAAATATGCTGATCAAACTGTGATTAGAAAGTAAGCGATAATCTCTATCTTTTCATAGTGAGTTAGTAAGTATAACAAAAAATATTTTTTTCAAATAATGAGGCACATATGCTATTACATATATTCACGCTGGTCTAAAGGGGTTCCCGCAAAGGTAGCTGATGTTAAATCAGCACAGTTCGTAGTATATAAATACCTATTATTTAAGTTTAGGTGTCAATACGAAAAAGACAATTATGTTACTCACCTTCGAACTCATGGACGTTAGAATATATTCATGCAATATACAGGTTTCCAATCGTTGGGCGCTGTTGACAATAATCTAATATTCGTACGCCAAAATGAGGTCTTGAATATTTTGTTTTACTTCGGTTATAGATGTTGTTAAATATATAATGTACTAGCTGCGTCCCTCAATATTACCCATAGTTTGACAGCAACAGTTATGAAAACAAGGCAACATTACATTTTTAGGGTAAGCGGTAGCCTGTCTTTTTCCAGTTCCCTGGTGGGCAGACATTAACTAGATAGGATATCTAACTGCTCATGTGACTGTGTGCTCGAACAAAGTTAATCTTAATATAACGATAGAATACAGTCTCGGCTTGCTACCAATGCATGGTCTTAATAGTCATGTTTGTACTAAGCCCTATGACGTAGGTTAATGCATCGCGTGGCAATGGCGCGGATTTTGAGATCCTGCATAAACTATTCAGTTGGGAACCAACACCATGTTTGTACGAATTATGTGTTTGTTTTCACTTAAAGCTTTGTTGGTATGCTACTTGCGTTTTATGTTTTGGAAAATAAATATGTCAATTTAAGACATTTGTAAGTAAAAAATAAACAAGCGCCTAAATCGCTATCATAGCAATAATAATTATTCAAGGTATTACTCATATCATAGCTGTAAGAGTCGTGGTTGCCGAGTGGTTCGATTAGTTGTTTGTAGCTCAAAGAATGCATGTTCGAATACTGACTGTACCTTTGATTTTTTCTGAAGTTATGTATATTTCTGATTAGCCACAACACGAGTTTTGAGGTGCAGGTAAACGTCGAGAGGAAACGTGCATGTACACGTTAGTGGTGTATCAACTCCCTTTTTTCGTCTGAGATATAATTAGGTGTCAATGTGACCTATGGCGACTTCATTCACCGTTTCTCAAGCAAGCACGTCTATAGAAACGCCTTAAATCTTTTCATAAGCGTGGGTAAGAATTGGTAAATCACTGTACTTCACTTTGTTACAGACCGCCAAGATCTTAAAAAGCTGTCTTAATTTTGTAGACGTTATAAAAGCATGACCATTAATAGAATTATAAAACAGTTGTAAGAAATACTGCTTTACTACAGTAATAAGTAACATTAAATATAAGTGTAAATTAACACAATCTAGTCATAACGCCTGTGTGTTTTTGTATAGCAACTAAACTACGAATTCTTTGATTAACATGCAATCTACAGGCGCCTATATATCTCATTTAAATTATATTCCTCATAATATGAAATTGGAACGGTTTTCATTGGCTTTTTTATATATTTGCGTCTTAATACAGAGGTTCTTAAAATACCTAAAAGACCTAACCCTATAGCTTATTTTAATCGCCAAAACTTAAATACATCCTTGATTATTTTTCGTTTACTTCTTGCGTACGATGTTTTTTAATTTTTCTTGAGTTGTCTTTCGGTGCGTGAGATCGCACTTTTGCTGCTAAGCCGAATGTGTCATTCGCACGTGCTTAACCTTATATTGGCTATAACTAACCTTATAATTGCTATGATAGCATCATAAGAGACTAACGGTTCAGGTTCTGCTCGCACAGCTATTTCAAATGGATCTCTGGGAATTTTACACACTGCAGAATCATAGCACTGCCCAGAACGGTACTAGATCCGCTCTGACTTACCTCTCGTTTGCTGCTCTATTTGCTCTAATTATTATGCAAAAAAAAGTATTTTTGTCGGACATGCCTATTATTAAAAATAGCTATGTTTTCCTACACTGTGTGACTAATCATTTTACTCTGTACAGGAAAACTCATTTGGTACAGTCTGTAATCGAACTTCGATCTTTCTGTCTTCGGTCTGAATCGAAATTCGATCCACTCCGCCAATCTATTCTCCTAGCAAAAAATACATTGTTTGGTTGTACATATTTTGCGTTATTTCCCGGAGAGCTCACCTCGCTTCATCCTCATTTGTAGGGCTAAAATGAATGAATAGAAAGGGGTATGTTTTACAATTACGTTGTGAGGGACTTATGGTGTGTATCTTGAAGGGATAAGCTGAACTGTTACAACACCCTCTTTTCGTCGGAATTATTATATTTAGGTGCCAACGTCGTCTGTCACGTTGGCACCTAAATATTTTCGAGTCTTTCTTTATTCTCAAGTAATCGCGAGTCCTTTACTATCGTCTAACCCTAAGTTATTAACATGACATATTGTCGTTACTTTCTGACAACATCTATATACAAATACAAATAATAAAATTGGAGTGTCTGTTTGTAATATTGAAATAACCGCTTTTTATTAAATGCATATGGATGTATACACGGTACATATACCTACCTCTAAATATAATTTTTCCACGCGGACGAAGTCGCGGGCACAGATAGTTTAATTATAAAAAGGAAATTATATTTGCATTGATTGAAATTAAATTAAATTCGGTACCTATTTAATGCATAAATTGTGTATATCCAATATTTATCGGGAGTGCTGTCACCATGTTGGTAAGCCTATGCAAAATTTAGGCAGCTCATCATTTCACAAAGGCGTACCCCATGCACTGCTTGATAGGGAGTGGTTGTCGCATATTTTAAGTAGCCACGTATAACAGATTCAAGTTCCGGAATCTTTATTTTTCTAAATTTTGTTCTGATCTCCCGACAAACGCCATAAATTTTGCGACTGCTATCATCAAGTCATGCGGGAAGTTGGTCGCCGTCTCTCAATTTTCTTCATAGAACCTTTATTTTCCTTTTATTTAAATATTTACTCTAACACTCTCGAGAAAGAATCCCCTAGAGATAAGCACAGGTGCGAACACAGCCAATAGCCCCTTCTTCGAGCACATTTTCCAATCCCAGAGTATCATGTGTATATTGGGAATCATATTTGCAATTTTAAACAAAGTCTACTCATACATTCTTATATGGCTTGGCCTGGGTATCAAACCCGAATCATACATAGCCAACTACATGTTCAATTTAACGATGTAGATAAAATATTTACAAAACAGCGATCCGGTAAGTTAACTGTACTTGCACGGCGGAAGATCAAACAAATATTATATGCAGGGGGAGACGGCAAAACGAGCTCGTATTATGTGCATGTACCAACAGGGGATGTAATAAAGGCAGAATGTAAGCTTTGTGCCCGTAGCAATGTTTTATATAATTAGCTTAAGCGGTTTAAAGAGGGGCTCGGCCGTGTTTGAGTGGAATTTAAAAATTTTCCTAATGAATGTTTAGATGGGGCTGACGAAATTTTTACTAGTTCGTTTGAATTTATATTGAAATAACGTTTGCAGAGTCCTTTGATAGGGACAGTGACATGTGCCCGTTTTCAATGCCAGGGGCTTTACTTTAATTTACTTACAATCATAATTCAAGACTGATCAAAGGGCAGAGGTATATGAAGTTCATAAATTGGTCTCTTTCGCATTCTTGAATAATGGTTGCAATAGTACGTCGAGTACAAATTTTTTCCTGCTGTAATTTTAAGTTGCCTTGAGGCGAAAAGAGGATTTCGGAGACCTATGGAGGAAAGTGTGAAGATATAAAGTTCATAAATATCACGAAAATGCAAATATAAAATGACAATACGAATTTGGTTTGTCCCATTGCTTGTTTAGCGATAGTCTACGGGATAAAATGTGGAATTCAATTCATTGCAATAACGGCGTGTCTTGTTTGAATTAGTTTAGAATGAAATTCCGATCTGACGCTTCGTTGTAAGTCCTTTTTTACCTGCAGTCAACCCTTTAATCCATTTTCAGTTCCTGTCAACGAGCGGGCTTAGATAACAAAGACGCATGTCACTTTTTTCACCATCTGTCAGCCAACTGTCAAATTAGCACAAAACCCATTTTGGCAAAAGAAAATGCAGCTGAATATTAAATTAAGAAATATAACATGAACACATTTTAAATGTTTCAATTGTCCCAATGTAGAATTTTTTCGACAGATGTTTTGTTGTGAAATACGAATATACAATTTTGGAGCACTCGCTTATTTATCGTTGACTATTGTAGCTACAATGCTGTAGGTAGCGTCGAGTGAAAGGGTTGTGGCGTATTATTTTAGTTTAATTATATTAGGTCATCGATAATGACCATGACCAGCAATTAGTAAGTTCCCCTCTAGTTTTTATTATTATTATAGACTAGATGTATCCCGCAGTTTAACCTGCTTGTATTTATTGTTAGTTATTTTTCTCGAATAAAACATGTCCAATTGTATTACAAATAGATTTGGATGAAATTCGACGCCGACTTCGATTATTATCTGAATTAATACATGGATAATTATGAGTATGTACCTAATATGTAATATTGACTTTGCAAATGTTAAAACTACTTGCGAATATGTTATTTATATGTTAATTATTTGGAATAATGTTCCAAATAATTATTGATGGTGTTGGGTATGTGCAGGAATGCATGTTTATGAGGGATATCTACGAACAAGTCAGTCAATAAGCCGGAATGAGGAGAATGATCATGATTATTATCGCGTTCAGAGCCTTCGTCAGCTAATGGAGAAATGAATAAATAACAATAACATTTCAATCGTCATTCGTATTGAGCCATTTCGCCCTGAAAAGTATGGAATTAATACAGTACGGTACCTATTTTACTTTACTTAAGCCATAATAATAATATAATCTATATCTATACATATAATAAAAATGTAAGGGATCGCTGTCTGTACATGGAAGATATATGAGAAAAAATATTTTTTCAACGCAAATTACATCCAAAACACTGATTGTTAGAATTTTTGTCTGTTTATCTGTTTGTCTGTGTGTCTGTGCGTCTATGCACGCTTATCTCAGAAACGGCTTATCCGATTTAGATGTGGTTTTTCAATAATATAATGTAGTAAGCTTTTCGTAACATGTAAAAAGTAAATCGAAATGTATATCCAAAAAATGCTGCCCAAAGTCACTTTTCCACGCGGACGAAGTCGCGGGCACAGCAAGTTTATAATATATTCGGATGTTATGGGTTCGGAAATAATATACATACCTGCATATCCAGCTAATAATCGATGTCGGCCCCGAATTTCAGCCAATCTATATCTACCTATATAACTCAAAGGTTCCTGACTGACATAGTGATCTATCATCGCACAGCCCAAACCACTGGACGGATCGGGCTGAAATTTGGCATGCAGGTAGATGTTATGACGTAGGCATCCGCTAAGAAAGGATTTTGATTAACTCTACCCCCAAGGGGATAAAATAGGGGATGAAAGTTTGTATGAAATTTTTGTCAATTTTAAACCGATCGGTCTGAGACTTTGCATGCATAAAGCTACTATGGCGTAGGCAGGGGATGCCTACACACACACACACACATGCAAAATAAATAAAAAAATACTGCGCAAAGTCACCATCCCACGCGATCGAAGCCGCGGGCAAAAGCTTGTATAAAAATATATTATAACTAGCTGTGCCCGCGAGTTCGAAAAAGTAGCTCATGTATTTTTCGGGATTCAAATGTAGCTTATGTCCTAATCCTAGGTATAAGCCACCATCATTTCAACCTCTCTGCCAAATCGGTTCAACCTTTTTCCCGTGAAAGAGCAGCAAACATCCAAACATCCAAACTTACAAACTTTGGCCTATATAATAGTAGTAAGATTATTAAGATAAGATATGTGTGTAACCATCAGTCATACATCGCGTTAGTGAAATTTCAATACTTTGACATAATAAACAAGCCAGTAGCAAACCTTTCGCATTCAGGGCTTATATATATCTACTAATCTACTTCACCTGCTAATATAGAATCGAAGGCTTGCGGACAAATATTCATGTTTATTAGACACATAGTGCCCTCACTCGGGATCAAACTCGAAATCTTTAGTTCACACACGGAGCCGTTGTCAACGTATCTATGAAACCATACTGAAATGTATACTTTTAATCAGGCAATAAGACCTATCCTTTAACCAAATATGTAGAAAGCTATGCCCTTTGATGTACGGATAAGTGAAATCCAAACCTAATGCAAGAGAAAATTTGAAGAGTCAATCAAAGGTAGAATCCAGCACCCCTATTTTTAAATCAGGAGCAAATATAAAATTCATCAGAACACTTCTCGGCTAATTCGTCCTCCCTTGGAGAGGGGACATTATATCCTTTAAGCCGTGAAGACGTCAAAGGCAATACTCGAGACGACACTTGTCTATTTGTAATTGAATATGAAAATCTTTTGCGCCGTGCGAGGGCATTTAATGTCGCAGATGTACGATTAGACTGAAAGAGGCTAAGGCCCGGTTGTTTCACGACGGAAGACTAATAGTGTAATCCCCTTGTTAACACAAATCAGCATTGTCTTTCTTTGACCACAAATGACCGTGTCATTCTACTTGATAGGACATGAAACAATGCTGAAGTTTACCGTTGCCGAACATGACAAAGTAGTTGAAGTATAGTAGGTAGCTAGATCAGATTTATCATCTTTGAAGTCATACAATTTTCAACAAAAAAACGCAAAAACAAATGGCGATATATACTTGATTTAGCTTTATGTATATGATCGATAGAGATCGATAGAGTATATGTATATAATAAATAAATTGACATTATTTAAAAAAAAAACATATTAATTTGAATAATGTTCTCAGGAAGTTTTGTGTTTAATATTATAAACGAGATGTGAGATAATATAATTCTCCTTATTTTAATATATATATCCTTACGCCTTCCCACAAGGGTCCCCGAAGGGGTAGGCAGAGGTGTATAGGTAATACCCACACACCCACTTTTCGCCAGAGGTATATTAGGTGCCAACGTGACAGGTGGCGAGTCCATCGCCGTTACTCCACGACTATACGCCTTTGAATTTCTTCTCAGACGTATGCAGGTTTCCTCTTGATGTTTTCCTTCACCGTTCAGCTCGTGGTGTGACTAATCACTGTACTTAAGTTCAGAAAAACTCATTGGTACAGTCCGGATTCGAACTTGCAAAAGGCAACTGCTCGAACCACTCGGCCACCACGGCTCTTACTTCATAGGATCATTTCTATAGTAAGCTCTTCGCGAGACTATCCTTATTTTGCAATATCGCGTTTAGCAATTTCCACTTCCAGTCTCCTAATATCTTGAACCACTTACGTTAGAGAAAACTTGCAGTGAGCATCGGCTCTCGGTCTCGTCTGGAGTCAAGTGACGGCGAATCAACGTTTTGGGTTGCATAGCATTAATTTATTTACGGTATGCTAGAAAAATATTATATTACTTTAATTGCTTCATGTTATCCATAAGAATAATAATAGTTTTTATGATTGAGTCTTCAAGATAAGTTTACTTGAAGGTAAATTTAAGAATATTATAACAAAATTTACATTATATTCTATTATTTATACTATTATGAAGAGAACAATGAATGTGGATGAAGGGAAAGAGGTCTGTAAGTGTAGAGTTAACTGGTGGTCTGCCCTCGTATGTGCTATTAAATGTTTATATCATGATTCATTCCGTTAGTAGACACAATAATAGTTTTTTTTCAAATTCAAAAAATTACTCATAGCTTCAGAATTAGCTATTTATTCAATTATATCCGTCTTTGAAAATTTCAAACTGAGAGTACGCTGAGTTAGATTGCGCAGCTTTGATGTCGGCCTTAACTTTATACGATTTTCGACTCCACTTGCTCGCCGTTCGTGTTTTCATTAGAGGCGGAAAAAAGGTAAATTGGATTTAAACATGAAAGATCGAAGGCCTTATGGAGATAGCGTACCTACTTTGCGCTCGATTTAATTAGCCGAAAATTTGAGGGAAAAATGTAAAGTGAATTTTCTCATTTTTGTGAGTAATTCATGGCATGCCTACAGTGCACGATGATTAAAGTAGGTATGCAAAAGATTAGAAGGGAGCGCAGAATATAAAAAACGGTATAATTAGTCGGTCTCTTAACGAAGATATTTCCTTTTCACTTAAGAACTGTTTCCACGTTAGCTTCTAGTTTATTTACATAACTACGTAGATACAGCTATAAGATCAAGCTTTTTTCGTTCAAAATTCATATATTTCGGAGAACTTCGAAATATTATCAAAATTATGGCATAAAATGCAAACCAAGATTATATACGTAAGGTATATATGAAGGCAGTAATCTCTGGAATTTTTAATTATAATATAATAATAAAAATAATATCCTCACGCCTTCCCACAAGGGTCCCCGAAGGGGTAGGCAGAGGTGTATTGGTAATACCCACACACCCACTTTCCGAGAGGTATATTAGGTGCCAACGTGACAGATGGCGAGTCCATCCGTTCCAGGCCGTTACTCAAGCACGACTATACATACGGCTTTGCATTTCTTCTCAAACGTATGCAAGTTTCCACTCGATGTTCACCGTAAAGTGGTATTACAGTACGTACGTATTACGGTGGTACAGTCGGTATTCGAGCTTGCAATCTTTGTGTGCAGGCATCTACTGTAACCACTAGGTCACTACGGCTCTTTTCCCATACGTTTTTCAATATATTGTACTTATATTTGAATTGTTGGCATTTAAATAGCATAATCTATACAGAGTGTAAAATGAAGTCGCTTCCGCTGTCTGTTCGCTTAGATCTTTTTAACTATTCATCGTACTTTAATGCACTTTCAGCAAGATCGAAAAGTCTGCGATAGTATATATTTATTTGTAAAGGACAACCCACAGTAACCATTTTTATCTTTTACATATTATTCGTATTTACATTGCACCCGTCCGAAGCCGGGGCAGGTCGCTAGTATTATATATACATATTTGAATATTCTAAGTGTATTGTAAATATAGAATTAAATGAAATCAGGCGAAGCCACGAGATTATCTAATCATAAAAACGGGAACTGTATAGGAATAAACAGTATCCTATTAATCTATCCTAAATAAATACATCTGTCACGTTGGCACCTAATATACCTCTGGCGGAAAGTGGGTGTGTGGGTATTACCTATACACCTCTGCCTACCCCTTCGGGGACCCTTGTGGGAAGGCGTGAGGATATATTATATTATTATATTATAAATATATATACTTATGTTAATGTTTATTTTTCCTGTTTTAACCCAGTGGGAGCACGATTTACAAAAATGGCATGTTGTCTTACCAGCAGGGTAGTGAGCCTAAATAATGCAATAGTTAAGTGGCTTACGTCATGTAATATTAACATTGTCGCCTTAGTAAGCCAGTAGCAAAGCTAAGAACTCAATAACGTTATCCCTAAGAATAATACGGACTTAGAAATTGCTATATCTCCGTGTGAGATAATAACGGTAGAGTACATTATGTTAATTCTTGATTTAGTTACTGCCTTATCTTGCAATAAAGGGGTAAGCGTTTATTGCCTACGAATAGTACATATTGGCCAATTTGTAAGCGAAGTTGTTACCAGTAATTGTTATCTCGCCGATACACTCGCCGACAAAAGGCTTCGGTTTGTCCCACTGACTTTATTTACTCTGAACCTATTCCCAGGTTTATATCTATTTCAGTTGAGCTTCGAATAAATGCGGTACAATAACAATAAAGTAGGATTTCGCCACAGATTGCTGACATTTTCCCGGGACGAAGGAGCGGTAAAACGGGCCCAATCTCTTATTAAAAAAGCTTTGCATATACCCCGCCCGGGTGAACGGTTAAGGAGATTGTTGTACATTGAAAAAGAAAAATGAAACTGAGTAATAGTGTACATGTAACTAAGATATCCTTGGTTATACGAAAATGTATTTTCTTTTATTTAATTTAGAGTGAAAGAAAAGGCGTTTACTTACACTCGCGTCGAACACTCCAATAAAACTTTGCATACATAATTTGTCATCCAACTTCACGGTTTGGCAGTGGGCAGAGGAATAATAGCCCTCTTCTAGCATAAAAATATCATTTTAGACGCCAACGAAATATATGGCGTACCAGTATACCCCTACCTATCTCAGGGAGCAGCAACGCACAAGGTGCCCTGAGCTGTGTTTGCTTAAGACCTAAGTACCTGAATGGAGACCTTGTAATAGTTCGGCTAAGTAGCTACTGGAACTCACGCTACAAGAGGCAACAGAAAAGGTGACAGGGCTGTCGCCGTTTCCCAAGCACGCTACGAACCTGAATATTTATGGGTCATAGCGAAGGGAGGGTGTTGTTAAATGTCTGTCAACCTCTTCGCGAAGTATTATGGGAAGGCTTCAAAGTAGTACTAAAATATATAGGTTTTATTCGCTCTTTTCCTTCATCAAAACCAGCTATTTTCAGCAAAGTAATCTCATGCTTAAAAAGCGAAATATTCACTGGATGAAAATACAATCTTTTGTTTTTTATTTTGAGAAACCAGGTCAGGATTAAGTGTTAAACTTTCATGACGTTCACTTCAACGAGGCATTCACTTAAACCGTCAAGCAACGTCGTGACGCCCGATGACCGATCGTTAGCTCGCTTTTAATTACTGTTATTTAAGGTAAGTACCCCGTGTCAATCAAGTGTTGGTATAATGTTCGAAAGCACACTTCACACGGATTTGCTGTCGTGAGTGGATTGAAAATTCTAATATTAGGAGTTTCTTTGAAATTAGAAATAATTGCATATCTATAGGTATATATGATATACGATGGTACACTATGAAAAGTCTAAATTTTGACAGGTGCATACCAGAGCTGGTGTCATTTGTCACAACCAACATTTATTATTATTACGTCTTCACGCAGTCTCAAGAGTTTCTGCCAATTGATTGGCAGATATTTCATAAATCCTTATTTACGCCGTTGATGGGTATATTTAAGTTTCCGACGTCACTGATGGCGAGTCTGACATCGATTTTTCTCAGACATAACTCCGGTTTCATCATCATAAAACTTGTGTTGCGATAAATCACTGTGTAAGCTAAATTCAGAATTAGTGATGGCAATTTTGCCTTAGTAAACGATAAAGTCACTCAGCTATCGCTCTCTTTTTAACTAACTCAGCTCTACTCTCCATTAATTTATCAGTGTATTTTAACGAATTATTGCCTACCTTGGTTCCAGACATTAAAGTGTAGTTGTATTAATCAATAGCCGGGAGTATCCATAATTCAAAGACGATGAAACCCTTTGCGCGGCGTTGGCAAGGTTCGGTGGTTCGCAGCGGATGAGCCGGAGGTATTAAAATCATTTATTCAAAAGTTTTTATCCCAAAGTTGTTCAAGGGCGCTCGAAGTATTGGTGGGAAAATTATTGCGGATTTATTGGGTGCGTTTTCAAATAATATTTCTAGTACTATGGCGCTTCAAACTTATGTATGAGCTATGGTCATTATAATTGTTACAAAAACTAGCAAACTTTTCCAAAATATATGGGGTTCCTAGTGTTAAGCGGTTTGAGCACAACGGTTAAGATATTAGAGCTAAATATCAATTACATTCGCAGTAGAGGTTGTGATTTTTAGATCATCACAAATTTGAGAGCTGGGCTCTTGTCGGCGTCTCTGATGCAGTCCGTTCCATTTGCCTCTGTCCAGCACAACCTCTTTGACCACCCTATACGTTATGAGAGACACTGTTAGATCACTTTCTTGCAAATATTAACTCGTAAGCGTTTGCTCTGTTCTAACTGTATAGGTCGCATCTATCGCACGTTATTACTCGCGTGGTGCTATCCTTATGTAGCATTTAACTTTTTTTTTTTTTATACAGCAAGAGTGGCAAACAAGCATACGGCCCACCTGATGGGAAACGGTTACCGTAGCCTATTTACGCTCACGATACCGAAGTATCACTTGCGCGTTGCCACTCTGTGTTCGGAGAGTTATAGTGTGTTGGCAGCATAATGGGTTTAATCCCTCTGCTTCCAACACAATGTAACAATCCTCCCCCCTCCCCAAGGAGCTCATTACTGGAAACCTTATTCACCGCGTAGGAACACAATACAACACAATAGTGTTATTTGGCTACGGACTTCTATAAGGTGGAGGTCCTGCCCCAGTCGGGCAGCTCCAAATTCGAACGGGAAACTCGTTATGCCCTACCTCTCTTGAACTACTTGTAACTGTTCAAGCAGTATAAGGAACGAAATGCCGGTTCTTCCCAATTGCTAATTGAAACCGTATGCTTCTTTGCCACTCTTGTTTTATATATAAAATAAGTACCACAAAAGCAATACACTACCCGATCGAGAGCTATCTTGTATGATTAATATATACATATTATGTATGTAAATTGGAGTCACTGCCCCAGTCGGACAACTCGAATTTTTATTGGAGTTTCATTTCAGGCCTACTTATCTTGTTTGGCATGCATTTTTCGATTAACTCGCTGTATAACAAGTTCACACCTAAATTCATTGCTAGAAGGTGATATTACGCTTTGCCTTTTCTTTCCTTTCCAGGTCCCTGTTACCTAGGAAGATACAACTAAGTAAAATCTTGAGAAAAAAACAATGTTAGAGATTTAATTACACTCAAAATATTTAAAAGTTTTTAAAACACACGTTTCAGCTCCACTCATTTTGCTAGCTCCATATTACCCTGCTAAGCGCGGTTAACGTTACCTGTACATGGCTACTTTATTACCGGCAATACTTATGTTAAAAAACCAATAACCGCATACGCTGCAATTAAATAGTGGTAAAATTTCCTAGCACTATCTTGTACGTTGTATATTGTTCATCATCTACAATCATTTAGAGTAGGATCGTCACTGCACTGTCATAAAAAAAATATCTGTAATTCTTCGACAATTATAAAGTCTTAACAGATTTATTATTATTTACTTAACGTTTTTACGTAGGGATTATATTACGGTTGATATATTTTGGTCAAAATACGTGAAAAAATACATTGAAAATTGGAAAGAAAACGTTATTTGTTTTGAATCGGGTTTCAATCTATTTTTGTTAGTTAGTACCTATTGAATTAAAATGAATAATATTGAAAAAGTTGCCTGTATCAAAATAATAATTCTTTGTACAAAATTCATAGAAATTGAACTAGTCCCAAATTATACTATGGTAACCAGTCAATGCTTATGTAGATTAAGCTGGCGCTCTATTCTTTCTGCTTATCCCGTGAGGAGTTCTATTTATTTCATGTTACAGAAGTGGCAAACAAGCATACGGCCGTATTACCGTAGTCTATTTACGCTCACGATACCGACGTATCACTTACGCGTTGCCACTTTCGGAGAGTTGTTGGCAGCATAATGGAACTCATACCTCTGCTGCCAACACAATATAACAATCCTCCCCCTCCCAAGGAGCTCATTATTGAAAATCTTATTCATCGCGCAGGAACACAAAAAAGAGTTATTTGTGGAGGTGCTCCAAATTCCAACGGATAACCCGTTATGCCCTACCTCTTTTAAAATGAAACGGACTCAGCGTGATGATATGTATGTATATAATTAAGTCATTCAATTAAGAAACAATATGTATCAACCAACAATCACCAATGTCATTACCAACAATAACGCGATCCTGCGACCTCAAGATTTCAGGAGCCAATCGGCAAGACAGCCGTCAAATTGAATTATACACCCCACTAGTTCTGCCTGCCAGAATAAAACAATCTTTGGACAATTTTTATAGAGATGGTGAAGTCATCGAGAGGTAACCTGCATATGTTTGAGAATGCTTGAGAAACGACAAAGGAAACTCCATTTGTCACGCACCTATAATATACCCCTGCCTAACGGACTTTGAACGCCCTTGTGAGAAGATGTGTAGATAAATATTTATAGACATAGTTCTGGGTATAATATTTTTTTATTTGTAATAAAAATATTATATTTAATAAATAATTATTTAAAACCTAACCTAACACGCTGTTGGTGTATCTCTAGCATAAACAGCGGAGTGCGGAGCTTACAATTTTCCTGTGTTAACTGAATAGCTACTTTATAGGTAACTAACCAGGGTCTGCTTTATGGATTTAGAAAAAATATTTTAAGCTAGAAAAGTTTACGTTCGAAAATCTAGCCAACATAAGTCATGACAATACAATAAAATAGCGATCAAAAAATTTATTTTATAGAAGGTGTACCAATCCTCTTTTCCCCGAAGCTTTTCAGTAATTGTTGAGTAATGTCTCAAGAGGGGTTTAAGTTTGAAAATATTGAGCAGATTCGGAAAATAATGCTTTCAGAAAGTAGTGCTTTCGTCAAATTCATTCGATTTTGATACCAGATCTGGAAGGTAATTTGTGCTGAGAAACTCATTTGTAATAATTATAGCAGTTATGATAGCTGTAGATAGTAAATATGATTTCCATTAATTCCAGTTCCGATTAGCATATTTTAAAATGCACTCACGATTGCGATTTCGAAGACATTTCAATTCTGAAGATGAATATACATATGAGCAAACGTGATAGATGGCGAGCCCATCGCCGTCTTAAGCATGATTATGCATTTCATCCTGTTTTTTTTTCAAATTATGTGGGTTTCCTCTCGATGGTTTCCTTTACCGTCAATTTGGTACCCTGGTAACATTGATCAATCAATGTATTTACTAAAGTTACATTTTCTGGTCGTGATTCAAACATGCATTTTTTCTTTGTGAGTTTTAAATGCCTTTTTTGTTAATTATATGAAACGCATGACATGTGAGTGCCAGCACAGTTCACAAGGTCAAAGGGATGGATTTAAAACGGCTTCAATTGAAATATACTACGCTGGCACCATATATGTATGTATGTTACCACATATAAGTCTTATGTTTACTACTTCGGCCACTTGGCGTAAAGATAAATAAGCCAGCGATACACTCACCTCATAGAAATACTCTGTGAGAAAAACGTTGCGTATCCAAGCCAAGATTTGTGCGTTAGGCGAAGCACTCGGTGCGTGAAATATACGAGTAGGGGCGAAGCGCGTCCGTGCTAACTCCGCTTGATTGGAATCTACCGCGGCCTCCGATAAATGACTGTACCTCGGTACAAAGCTTGTAATAAGAACCGTAGATAAATCTCTAGAAGAGTACAAAAGCTTTGGTAATATGAATATATTTTTTATGATGTTAGGTACATTACCTTTAATTGGCATGAAATTCTTTCACTCTTTCTTCACGCGTTTCCAGAAAGTCTCCGAACGGAAATGCATGCAGTGTGTGAAACTGAGTGCATGCAGGGTGCCAACGTGACAGATGGCGAGTGTGTTGCCGTCTCTCAGACACGACTTTCTATTATCGAAATTCGATTTCCTATGCTATTTTCCTTTACTATGTCTAATGACCTTGATCACCTTCAAAGGTGTTGGTTAAAAATATATGTTATTATAACTGGGAATTGTAAAGTTTAAACAAAACATAATGACAAAATTCTGGTCCAATATTCAAGTAAAATTGGTGAATACCAATCTTCGATTCCAATTGCCTTATGTACATACCTACGTACCTACCTACGTACAGCATCCATCTTAGTTATTCATTTGTTCATACACAATCTTGATATACGTGTATCTTTTCCATTCCAGTACTTTTTAACCCCGGTACGAAACTAGAGACCAATAATTAAACCCGAAGCGAACAAGGGCTAGATGTCGCGCACTCGCGCAGCTCCCAATGATATGCGATTATACACTCTCGTAAATTACGGCAATTCCTTTATTTCTGTTGCGTAGAAAAAACATTTTGTTAACGCTTAATCAAAGCGTTATTGATTGAAATCAGTGACAACATAATAACACAAGTATTATTAGATGGAGCTAGTAGTACAGTTGCTTCTGCGATCTAATGCTTGAATTCAGCCCAGAATATGCTAAGACGTTGATTTGGGTGCCTAATTGAACATAATTGGTGAATGTAAAGACTTTTAGGAAGTTAGAGAACTATGTAGAAACGATTGTGTTTTGAGGAAGCATTCGTTATTACGAACAGCTGACCTAATATCTAGAATCAAAGTTCGATGTTTAATAACTTGAAAATGTGGAGTTCATAATGTTTAATATTTGTTACTGCGTACTACATTGGACATTTATTTAACGTCGTGTTTACAGATAATATTAAATTTAAATTATATTATTATTTTGTGAAACGTACTCACATTCATTTAATCTGCACAAATAAATGAATGAAACAATATTAGTATGTAAGTTAATAAAATATTACAACAGTCACCCGCATTTATGCTGCAGGCGGGTAACCCACGCCCATCGGAATACAACGCGGAGTTATTGCACCTATACCAAATGGCCAGTGGCTAAAAGTATTACATATATTTTTTGATATCTCAGTGTATAATTGAAAATCGCTGGGGTTTTTTGGCAAACGAGGCAAGCAAGGGCACAAGGATGCGGTAATTATGAGGATAAGAAGTCACCGCCGCCTAATGTCGCTTGCAACGCCAAGCGCGTCACTTGCGCATAGCCGACAAAAGTATAGTTATACTTACATTCAGTTAGCGTAAGATAACTTTTGGTTCTTACCGAAAGTCTTCTTTCTCTGACTTAACTATGCTGTAGGTACGTCCAGAAAAAAAAACAATTTTAATCACAGTCGTCGCTTGCAATGTTGAATTCAAAGAGACTTGTGACTGTTTTCAGCTTTACGACACAACGTATACGTCGAAGAAAATTCAGCATGTTATAAATTGCGAGCAAGTTTGTCGGAGCGACAAAGTGTGAGATCTGTATCGCACGTCGATAGGGCGACCTCGTAAATCTTCCGACTCACTTCCGCAATTATCCAATCGTTACAGTCTACTTTACTAGTGTTCTGTTTTAATGTTGGCACTCGAAAATATGGCCTGTTTCAGGAGATATGTTAGCCCCGTTCCTTGAATTTCATTCCTTATTTTATTTGGAAGTGAATTGCGAAGGCTCTACGTAAGTAGAACCGCTATAGGCTATCTATTTAGAAGAAACAATATTATAATTTTGCTCTTGATGTTGTATCGCGTCGTCCTTGATGAAAATCTTCATAATTTTTTATCGAATACTCCGGTTGCGATGAGAAAATATTAAAATTTCACCTATTTCGTACTTTCTTCAAGATGCTTGCACACACAAAAATGATTACATCAAGACTGATGAAAAAGAAGAAGAAACAATATTATATAAATAATATGTTACTTATCTTATACTAATATTATTCATGTGTACGTTTCTGAGTACATGAGGAGTCCGAATGCAATTTGGCAAGATATGCTTTATTTTGGAAAAAAAAACGACTATAGAATTAAGGTATTACACGGGTGATCGCGGGGCTCTCATACTATTTTATATATTCTTATGCCGACACTTGTAAAGAGGTCACATACCCGGCTTGCCCAGTGTCGATAACTATTACCTGTATACTCATACCCGCCTACGATTAGCTAATTGTCAATCCGGTCCTTCAATGGCCGGTAGCCATCGGTCGCGGTTAATTGTGGCGGTACATTCAAAGATAATTAGGAAATGTCTGCGATTACCTGAATGCTCAAGTAAATGCAAAAACTAGGCTAGTAAAGTGGACTGTTCGGATCTGTTCAGATCTATACGTCCGCTAATTAAATAAAGAAGCGATGAACCTTACGTGTTTAAACATTAAGGTGAGAATCGAATGGAAATAAAACTATCTAACTAGCGATGTTGGCTGCAAGAATTGATCAAGTACGTTCAAGTACAAATTGTATTTAACAAAAAAATCTTACCACCTCATAGAAGTCCGTAGCCAAATTACACAATTTATTGTGTTGTGTTCCTGCGCGGTGAATAAGGTTTCCAGTAATGAGCTCCTTGGGGAGGATTGTTACATTGTGTTGGAAGCAGAGGGATTAAACCCATTATGCTGCCAACACACTATAACTCTCCGAACACAGAGTTGCAACGCGCAAGTAATACTTCGGTATCGTGAGCGTAAATAAGCTACGGTAACCGTTTCCCATCAGGTGGGCCGTATGCTTGTTTGCCACTCATGTTGCATAAAAAAAACGTTGAGCTACTTTTAGATAAAGTAAAAATTTACTTTTGTGTCCTTCATGCAGTAGCTGTGACTTACAACTGGGTTGGACTAGTTGCACCTGAGCAGTGCTTGAGGAAAGGCAGAGCGCCGTGAAGCTCCATAAAGGGGCTTCCAGATTGTGGTACTTCTCCTGGGTGTTGTGTTTATACGGTTCATGAGGTTATCAGAAAGCTAAGCGATCGTGACGTTTGTCTTACGTTTCGTAAATTATGATAGGATATATTTCCGCATATATGAGTAAGAGAGGGGTATTATTTCGATCTAAGGGCTACACTATTGTCTCGTTTCTAGATCCTTAAGATTTAGTTGTCGCATAAGAAACGCGCGAGTGATACCCCTGGTGTTGCAAGCGTCCATAGGCGGCGGTAACCGCTTACCATCAGGCGGACCGCATGCTTGTTTGCCACCCAAGTGGTATAAAAAAAAAAAAAAAAAAAAAATCTTATAAAGCCTATCTGACAAGGGTTTTCTGTGTATCATAATTGTTTAGATAGGCAAGCAACAAACATTTATAGACGATTTTTAAATATAACATTTATATACATATGTATGTGTTTAAGTAAATAATAATTAATACCTTGGGACAGCTCCCAATAAATTGACATATCCCCAAATTATGCAAACCTTGTGTTTTGGTAACTAGACAACGATATATTTACTCATATAAAAAAAAAATCCTCACGCCTTCCCACAAGGGTCCCCGAAGGGGTAGGCAGAGGTGTATAGGTAATATCCACACACCCACTTTCCGCCAGAGGTATATTAGGTGCCAACGTGACAGATGGCGAGTCCATCGCCGTTACTCAAGCACGACTATACATACGCCTTTGAATTTTCTTCTCAGACGTATGCAGGTTTCCTCTCGATGTTTTCCTTCACCGTAAAGCTCGTGGTGTGACTAGTAACTGTACTTAAGTTCAGAAAAACTCATTGGTCCAGTCGGGATTCGAACTTGCGACCTTTGCGTCGCAGGCAACTGCTCGAACCAGTTGGCCACCACGGCTCTTTACATTTACTCATATAGGTAGGTATATACATAAATACATAGGACATCAAAGATTAACGCACAAATTCTCGTGTTCATAACACAAATATCTGCCCTCAGCGAGAATCGAACCCGCGACCTCAAGTTTCGCAGTAAGGAGCGCTAACCACTAGACCAGACGGCCACCAAGTATATAGGTAAGTATATATACCATAGCCCTATCTACACACCAAGTCCCACGTGGTTAGCAAAGAGCTTTCGCTTCTGCTACTTACATTTTATCACTCTCACCATGCATGCTCCCCAATAACAACTTAATAATAATACTGGTCTATAATTTTATTTGGGAAAATATTGTTTAATATATAGTTTTTTATTTTATACTACAAAACATTCATTCCGTCTGATGGTAAGCGGTTACCGTCATCTATAGACGCTTGCAACTTCAGAGGTGTCGCTCGTGTGTTGTCGATCCTAAACGTTTTATTTATTTTAATATTTTTCTTCAACACACTTAATCTGAAAACCTATACGTAAGACAAACGCTTGATTGTGCGAAGATAGTACCAGTGACCTTAATATGCTTACTTGACCATCAACAGTTACATACCTGTTTAAGCGGAAACAATTGTATATTTACGAAATTATTTTTTTACCACCTGTAGCAAGAATCTAACCATCTATTAAGTCATTTCATTGTCTACCGGAAGGTTGTATTTAACTGTACTTAATACTCAACAGTATGTTTGTCTCCCATCGTTCGTTGTGATTTGAGTAATAGTTTCCAGGTAACACTTTACGACCACCCAAGCCTAAGCTAACCCAGTTCAACATGTTTGATTAGTGATCTATCAAATACTTGCCTTAGGTTGTATTATATGCTCGCGAATTAAACTCTATCAGATTAAAAACATGGAGTCGCCGTCTGTCACGTTGGCACCTATATTATATTTCTGGCGAAAGGGGATGTGCTACTACACAACTATCTTACCATTGTAGGAAGGCGTGAAGATACAGGCCTATTGCTCGCGAATGGCAAAGGTAGATATTCAGCGCATTTTAATGTGAGCGCTTACTAGAGCATATATAGTATTTAATATTATCCCGCAGGTAAGCAATATTTATGTGTTTGGAACACACCAATTGCTGATATAATTTTCGCGGTAGTTAATCTCAGATCACCACAATTGACGCAAAAGAGAGGAGGTTTATAACCAGCAGTAGGTAAAAGCTGAATCACGTTATGGTCATGTCTAATCATTCAAAGAATTCACATCACAAATTATTAACTCGTTCGTTTATAGTCCTTAACATTGTTGTAGATTTTTGTCACACAATTCTCACACTAAGTTTCCACCTGAGTCCAGTTTCGCACATGATTACAGGTTACAAAGTACAGCCAGGAGGCGGCACCGCAATCATAGTGGGAACACTTTTAACACAGATTTTCTGGCTTAAAGGCTTTAAAATTTCAAAGCTCAGTGCAGTAAAACTAACAACCAAGGAAAAAGGAGAATGCAAGGCCTTTGGAAATCTTACCTCAGTCGGTGTGGCGTTAAATAGTTTAGTTCTACTCAACCGGTAAATATTTTATGTTCACCCCTGACTTACACACGTTGTTAAAGCACTTAGTTTTGGTGAAACAGAAATTTATGTACTGCTATGTCGACTCTTATTTGGAAAGAGTAACTGCTTGGTACAATGTTCATAATAAGTTTAGGTAAGGAATACTTAGTTTCGTGTAAAACTTTGTTTCATGGGTCTAATACCTACAAGTTTTTGTTTTGTTAGTAACCAAAATTTTTCTTTGAAAATAACATCTTGTGTTACCTTACTTCGTAAAACTACAATTTTAAGAAAAACCCGTGTTGGCCGAGATTTGCGAGTATCCTGCAACAAAAGATTACACGTCCTTATCCCGACTGCACCAATGAGTTTTTCTGAACTTAAGTGCAGTGATAAGTAAGGTCACGAGCTTTACGGTTAAACATCGAGAGGAAACCTGCATACGTTTGAGACGAAATTCAAAGACGTATGTAGTCACGCTTGAAAATCGGTGATAGTTGCGCCATCTGTCACGTAGGCACCTAAAATATGTCTACGATTAAAATTGGGTTTGTTAATACGCACCTCTGCCTACCCCTTCGGGTATCGTTGTCACCTTTTATACTTGTCACATAATAATGCTATTTAAAAAAAGAACAAGAACATCCCGTTCAGGTTTTAAGTCCCGTTCAAAAACGGCATCTGGCGCCTTACTACATCACAGTAAGAGCTAAATTATAGGTGATGTACCTACGACCTAATCTTCTTTTATATATCATGGAGCCATTACACTGCTATGGTAAGAATCAAAACTCAAATTGAACCAAGTATAATGATGATGAAGATCTTGATTTTTCGATATTTTTGCGACTGAGTAAGACATGTATAAAAATAAAATTATACAACGCTATTAATGTAAATGGAACTATTAATGCTTTTTCCAAACACAAGGGGGTGTTATTATGCCTTTATCTAGTGTTTGGAGATCCCTGTAGAATTGCATTTTTACCCACTGTTGTATTTGTACCAAAGACCAATTTTGATGACAAAAGTGATGATCACAGGTTTTGGTGTGATAATTATGTACTGATAATTATCACACCAAAACCTGTGATCCTTAATTAAGCAAAGCCTGTATTGTACGTATTATCGACCAATATAAGTTCATATGTAATTTCAGATAAATATTTCAGTCAAACAATCAAATAAGCCAGGGAACATTCGTTTAAAAGTAGATCAATTTAATTCATGTTAACCAGTAGTATTCGATATCATTTCAAAATTAAATTTTAAAGGAATTAAGATAGAAATGTTTCATATAAATATCCTTTGCTAACAATTTCCTTTGATGAAAGAACTTTAGAACACTGTCGACGCTAATTAAACGACAGAGTTGATTAATAAGTCCCTTTAACTATTTAACAAGAGTAGACCATTGTCTTCTCATAAAAGAGCTTCGCACAAAAAGAGTACGACAAGTTGCAAAGAATTCTCGGATTAAAAGCATCGAGTCATTCATTCCAGCTTTAATTATCCACTGTTTAAACAAATCGCAATAAAGACCGAGTGTCAGTGCTTCCAAGATCTCGGTAAAAAGTCACCGTAAAAATATCCGGAACCCCAATGGTACGTCCAGCAAATTCCTAGCATAGACCACTTTCTGTACACTTGTGTTAGTGAAGAATCCTATTCACAAATCGTGTAATGGAACGTTTTATGTTTTGCCGTTGCCATTCTATTTTACACCTTAAGTTATTTACATATAGACCGATATTTGAAAACCTAAGTTGGCTGAAACGTTTCATTCTACGAGCTACTTTTGTAGCTTGTATGTGGATAGTGTTGGATATATCTGTGAGCATTTGCAAAGACGCGAACGATGCGATGATATGGCCAGAACCACTTCCGGATGGAAATGCGTTTTCAATGGACCAGTCGTGTCGTTTCCACGATATAGAGTTACGTTACGTTCCTAGTAGTTGCCAACTCGTTTTTATGGTATTCCTTTTATTTGTCCAGTGCCAGGAATGTTCGTTATATAAGTACAATTATGTAAGAGCGATATAGTTTTATGGGACGTGGAAATATAATAATAAATAAATAAAAATTAAAATGTATTATTTTCATTAACAAATGTTACATGTTAAATATATTCGTACATATCATCATGCCAAGTCTGAGACTTCTCTCTAGTCTTACACACCTCTTCTACGTGGAAATGACTTCTAAAGAATTATTTGTTTTTATTTAGTTCATAGCTATATTCACAACTTTATAATATCGCGCCTATTCAGTTTTTAAGCGTTTGACAGAGGTGAAATAAAACTTACTTAAATAAAATAATTAAAGCTATATATATCGTATTAAGATGTCAACGTGACGTTGCTGAGTCTTAAAATGCATTTAAACAATTACCTCTTGATGGCGAGTCTGATAAAACCTTCGACTTGCCGTCTCCTTGATCTCCAGACAAGTATCTGTGAGATTATGCTCAAACGGTACGGCAAGGCTTACTTTGTATGTTTATTAGCGGCATAGTTTGTAGTATGAGAAATAAGTGTAGTGTAAGCGCATTCACGCCCCCGTACAAGCGTCCCCGAAGGGACAGGATATACAGAATAACACCGTATTTCGCAATGTTGACGATATTTATTGTGCTTCATATATATTAAATATGTTTGGACAGGCCATGTATATTTTCTTTTAAAGCTTGTGAACTTTTAAGCACGTAATTTCCTTTGCCCATTCGCGTGTAAAATGCATTGAGGCATGATTCCAAAGCTTTGGGAGTTAAGATGATCTGGTTCGTTTTGAAGAGCATTGAATATCTTCCTAAATGTGGGTATAGATTAGCCTTGTGGAAATAAATAAGATTATGCCTTATTATAAATAAATAACTGACAGTTTATATCTCAAAAAGATGTGATTTTCAATCGTGCGTCTGCAATTTAGACAATTACAATCATTATTTAAATTTGCCGTGACTTACAATAAATAATCACCAAGCAATAATAATGTTAGTGATCGGAAGTTCTGTTAAATCTGAATTTCTGTAATATTTTACTATTCGTATTGTATTAAATAAGTAGTCGAAAACGGAGAATAAATTATTGTTAGTGTACTAAAGCCTAATATATATGGATAATGTACAGTTTATATATGATCTATTATAGTTTGGATATCTCTAGGAATGTTTTATTTTACGGTTTGTTTTTGGTGTGTAGCATATTTCTTGTTGGAAACCCTATAGATAAAAAAGTTATTATGACTGTAAAATGATTCCAGACTGAGTTAGTCGGTAACCTAACCTAACGGATGACCGCGTACACACAGATCGACACGGCGAGTCCCTCACTGGGTAGGTTACATGAATAATCACATAAATGTATTTATTCTGTACTAAAAATGGACTTGTAATATTATAAAAACTGCAATTGGCGATAGCGTCTGCTATTATCGTGGTCTATTAATTGAATAGCTACATATTCACGCACACAATAATTGGCCTACGTGGGCACGCATGACCTATTGGTCGAGAGATACATCTTTTAGTTTTGCCGACAGCAAAAAATCGAACGCGTTGATGCGGTAAGTGTTGGCGACTGAAGTCAGCTTCAATAGGAATACGGTGCATTCTAAGGCATACATGCTATCGCACTAAATAATAATGATTGCGAAAGAGACAGTGTTATTAGAACACTGTACATATAAACTTATATGTATACTGTGTTTATAGATACATGTCTCTTCTAAATCTATTAATCGTATATTAAATACAGATGGATTTAAACATTCATACTTGAAGGTATGACTGGTTAAATCCTACTGTATTGAATCAACCATCACCAATTTTTATATTAATAGGACCACTGCGAGGATGTTTGTTCGGACTAGAACTTCCAGAAAGGCTAAACGGATTTGAATGAAATTTGGCACACAGGTACATTATTTGCTAGAGTAGCATATGGGAAATGATTTAATTCAGAAAATAACCTACGAATGAAAACAAGTTACGGCTGATCTAGTGGGGCAAAGCTTTCCATAAAGCTTGCTTTATTTTACGATTTCGACTATACATTTTTTTTTATACCACATGGGTGACAAACAAGCATGCGGTCCGCCTGATGGTAAGCGTTTACCGCCGCCTATGGACGCTTGCAAAACCAGGGGTATTACTCGCGCGTTGCCGACCCTGCAGGAATCTTTTCACACCCTTCTTGAAGAACTTCATGCTGTACTCTCCAGGAAAAACCTCAATGGGGAGCTCATTCCACAGCCTGAGCGTTCGAGGAAGAAAACTCCTTTGGAAGTGCACGTTGCGAAGTTTTACGTAGTCAACCGAATACCAGCATGACTATGTACATGTTGTGCGATCCATAGCCCTCTACGGGGCACCCGTCTGGTCCAAAAGGCTGGCTGGTGTAAGGCGCTGCAGAACTATGTATAGAAGTGTGCAGCGTCCTATGGCCATTCGGGTCGCACGTGGATCGGTATCCACGGTTTCCTTCGAGGCGGCCACTGTCCTCGCACGGTTTTCACCCCTGGATATCCTGGCAGAGATGGATGCTCGTATTTACGATCGCCTCCGGCGGACGGATGGGATCGCACCCCCGAATGCGGCTGAAGTAAAGAGAGAGGAGCACCGACATGCACTTGTGGCATGGCGTAAGCAACTTCTGGAACCGCAAAACGCTCGCCAATGCGCCGTCGGGGCAATTCTGCCAAGCTTCGGGTCGTGGCTGAGGAGGAGGAAGCATGTCACCTTTCAGCTGACTCAAGTTCTCGCCGGGCATGGGTGCTTCGGTGAGTTTCTAAATCGGATCGGTCGCGAACCGACAACGCAATGCCACCATTGTGGGAGTGACCGGGATTCCGCACAGCACACGCTGGAAGAGTGCCCAGCGTGGAGCTCGGAGCGACAGACCCTGATCAGCAGGATTGGGCAAGACCTCTCCTTGCCAAGCGTAGTAGCGGCTATGCTAGCAGATAAAGAGTCGTGGAAGGCAATGGTCACCTTCTGTGAGTCAGTGATGTCCCAGAAGGAGGCCGCTGAGAGAGATCGAGAGAGAGCCGATCCGTCTCGGAGACGACGACGACGACGACGGGGCGGTGGCAACAGACGCCCCCCCCTACAGTCCGCCCAATAGCCAGGGCTTAAGAATTTCGGCTATGGTATCCCCTGCCTGTCGTAAGAGGCAACTAAATGGGGTTGACGGGCTTGCGGATAGTCAGGGTGGGGGCCCTGGCTGTCACACAACGCGGGCCAAGGATTGGCGGGAGCGCCATGTGGCTCGAGCTTCCGATGGCACAGCGAGGGTAGTAGGGGCGAAGCTAGGCGCCCCTGGGATGTGCCAAAGCAAAGTGCAGGAGGGCACTGGTGCGTTCCTCAGGAGATCCCAGAGCCCTCCTATATACACAGAGGATGGCCACCGAGGGGGTTTTAGTGAGTAGAAATCTCACATAACCCGTTCGTCCTCCCCCCCCAGGACGGTCGGGTACCTATAGAAGGTTTCCCCTTCGAAAAAAAAAAGGTATACCAATACGATGTTAAAAGAAAAAAAAAATAACATTAATAAACTAATTTACAATATTAAAAAATACAATTAACTATTAATTAAATATCAGTTAACCAATGTACTTTTATTTCTTACTAGTCATGTCCCGCGGTTCCACTCGTGTACAATTTTATTTTCCGAAGATGTTTTTTAATTTTAAGTAAAACATCCTATGGATTAATCCAGCTAATAATTTCATACAATTCCGATCTGGCGCGACCGACTAACGTCTTCACAAACTTTCGCATATATGTATGTTGATTGCTCACTACTAGGTACGTATCGCAATATTACTTTGATTTTTTAATATTATTCAGTTCTAGGTTCCAAATGAACAATAGTACATGGGTATGCGCCCAAGCATGTATTCTTTATCTTTGGAATCTTAATCGCATCCAGAGTAAACAATTTTTGTTCTTATCTCACACATTGTTACTTTTTCTGTTTCTACGTCTGCGTGAAAGGAAACTCGTTAACAGTTCCCAAGTCAATTACACAATTATTATTGGAGTCGAAGGTGTATCGCTATGTTGATAAGCGCTTTGATGTTTGCCGCTCATTCAACGTTTGATAATGTCTGTTCATTAAGTGCTTTGATAATTGTGGGCACTGTTTGTGATGATCATTTTCATTATGTTGTCTTGGAACGGAAGTTGAAACGTTAAATTTCGATTTTTATGTGGTATTCTGATAAAACCGTAGTTATAGAAACCGAATGTTTATCTGAGATAGATAGATCAACGCAAAGATACATATCATGATATTGAGTCCCTCACGGTGTAGGACGAGAGAGTAGAGGTCCAACTCTCTTTAGCCTTCCTAGCCCTTCCTTTTCCTAGCCCATTCGCTTCGTACACTTACTTACTTACTTTATTAAGATTGCGTGTTCGAATCCCAGCTGTCTATATTAGTAAGTTTTTTCGGAACTTAGGTAGGTGTAAAAATACATTCATATCACCACGCCCAGCCCTTAACGGGGTAAGCAGTGAAAGGAAATCGCCAGTTCTCGCTAGATTATATACCTCTTTCGCATCCTCCACATTGATCAGTCTCTTCACACATGCTCACCGATTACGAGGAACCGGTATCACCATCATTCACGTTGGTACCTAAAAAATATCACTAGCGGAAAGTGGGTATGTTACCTACCCCCTTCGGAGACCCTTGTGGGAAGGCGTGAGGATATATAATATTTTATTATTACATAACATATTCTCACGCCTTCCTACAAGGATCCCCGAAGAGGTAGGTAGTTTTTAATGGTGATTGAACAGGTTTCTATTGATATAAAAGAGGAGCAAATTTTAGGCTATACTTTCTTCTGAAAAGTTATCTCACTACGAGCTTTATCGCTAGTGCAAAAAGTATGAGGAGACCGGTATATAGGAGTGAGGAGAAATAAACTTTGATTCCTACTTATTCTTCTGATTATAGCTTTGTGGACTTCATTATATAGAGATTTAAACCAACAGTATCAACATCAGCTTCTAATACTTCCAAGTTAAATATAGGCAACATTAATAATTTTCCTCAAAGAATTTCTTTTATACAAATCTGTTTGCATATCCCGACCGTAGAGACGGAACGTCCACGCGGGCGTCCCGTGGGAAATCTGCACAAAAAGGTTCGCGGACAAACAATGGAGACGACCAGTCTGTTTGAACTTAAGACTCCTCTCAGACAGGCGAAGACGTGCGTAGCCACAGCATCATATTTATGCCTTATTAAAACTAATAAAAATGGGACCGGGCCAGATTTCGGGGACACTTGTTGGAAGATATGAGGATATATTATTTTATAAGATACAGATATATATTATAAATGCGATAGTTTGTTAAAGATGTCTTCTTAATAATAATATCTTCACGCCTTCCCACAAAAATCCCGTGAAGGGGTAGGCGGAGGTGTGTAGTTAGTACCCAACATACCCACAATCCGCCGGAGATATATTTTAGGTGCCTACGTGACAGATAGCGATACCATCACTGTTACTTAAGCACGACAATATAATATACGTTTTTGAATTTGTTCTCAAACGTATGCAGGTTTCCTCTCGATGTTTTCCTTCACCGCAAAGCTCGTGGTGTGACTAATCACTGTTTAATTTCGGGAAAAATATTGGTACAGTCGGAATTCGAACTTGCAACCTTTGTATTGCAGGCAACTAGCCGAACCACTCAGCCACCACGGCTGATAGCTGTCAAATATATAATATGAGTATCACAGCTTGGATTTTTTCGTATCGGTATAATTTTCTGGAAGATTATATAAAACGTAAATCGTCAAAGTAAGTAACAAACAAGTGATCATAATATTAACATGATTATACTCGTAATAATGTTGATTAATGTGATTCGACATGATATAATAATATTATTATCCTACTAATACTATAAATGTGCAAGCTTGTGAGGATACATGGGCGTTTGTTACTTATTCACGTTAGCACGGCTCAACGAAATTGGATGGAATTTGGCACATGGAGACAAAATATTAGCTGGATTAATATATTACATACGCGTTATTTTAGTAAAAAAAAGTGAAAGCAAAATTCACGTGGAAGAATACACATCTAGTTGTGTGTGATTATAAAAGGAAGTGAGTTTAAACGAGCTATATTAATATATAATATAAATTAATGGGAAAAAAAAGAAAATTTTGAAACCCTCATAAAAGTGTTGGCTTGATAAACCAGTGTTTACATAGCATATAAGAGGTGATAAAAGTAATTCTAGGCATAAAATTCCCTTGCTTGGTGTTAAATGTAAGCAATTTAGGTGAAGTGTGGCCTTAAGTGCGGTTTAAGTGATGTAATAAAAAATCGCGCGGTACAAACACGCCCATCTGAAGTCGCCTCAACATTAGAATTTCGCCGAGAACGTCGCCACAGACTGCGTCGTCTGCTAAGATAAGAAGTCGAAATTATACGAAGTTAATACTATTTTGCATTTAGGTAAGCTCAGATTAGATTTATACGGGAATATATTTGGCGTCTAATGCTCTGCTGGTGAGATTGTGGGAACAAAATTACATAGGATTATAGCGCTTTGTTTGTTGTAAACGTTGATATGATGGCTTCAGGGAATTACTTTGCCTAATAATTATAATAAAAAAAGGAATTGCATTTCTTTACGTAACACAAATGCCAACTTAATTGGGATAATTATATATTTCTATATATTATCATTCAGTGTCATTCGTGGGGTAGGTCCGCGTTCCTCCGCGACAACAATATCGACGTTTTCTTAGTGCAGGAAACCTTCTTGAAACCATCACACCGAGACCCTAGAATTGCAAACTACTGCGTGGTTCGCAATGATAGATCTCGATCCGCCCTCGGCGGTACTTTGATCTATTACAAGAGGTCCCTGCACTGTATCCCGATCCAACCACCAACCCTCTCCCACATAGAGACCTCGATCTGTCGATTAGGAATGACCGGCCATCAGCCGATCACGATAGTCTCTGCATACTGTTCCCCTGTTAACTCGACGGCCGATATCAAAGCTGATATCAAAGTCCTCATCAATCTCAGTAGCTCAGTTATTATCGCGGGTGACCTGAATGCCAAGAGCGATGCTTGGAACAGCCACTCACGAAATAACAGAGGACGCCAATTGGAGGACCTCAGTGGGCTCCTCCAATTCGACGTCATTGCGCCTATGCACCCCACCCACTACCCCGAGAATATCAACCACCGACCGGACGTACTAGACATTGTGATCATCAAGAATGTAAACCTCCGTTTGCACTCGTTGAGGTCGCACGACGAATTAGATTCCGACCACCGACCTGTTACCTTAGCGCTCTCCCCCCGACTAGGCCCCCCGGACTCAGGTCAGCCCCCACCTCAGAAAAAGATAACAGACTGGAGAAAACTGGAGGAACTCCTCAAGTCCCCTTCATCTGTTCACTTAGATAGTATCCCGCCCCTCATAGAGTCGGCAGCCGACACTCAAAAGGCGGTCGATTCCCTCACAGCTCACGTACAGTCAGCCGTGGACGCCTGTTCACGACAAGTTCCGGTGATGGAAGACCATCGCTGGAAACTTCCCGATGACGTGCGTGAACTGGTAACGGAAAAGAACGCCGCCCTCCGAGCGCATAGAGCTCACCCGACTGAAGCGAACCGCACCTTTCTGAGGTCACTCCAGCGCAATCTGAGATACCGCATGAAAGACCTGCGAGACGCTCGCTGGAACAAGTTCCTAGGGGAACTTGAACCGAGTCACTTGGCCTTTTGGCATCTCCAACGGAAACTTAAATCAGACAAAATCTCGTCTATGCCTCCACTCACTCGTCCAAATCAAGGGCCCGCCTTTGACGACGACGAGAAGTCCGAGTGCCTGGCCGACAGTCTCGAGGCTCAATGTACGCCCAGCACCTTGCCAGTAGACCAGCGCCACCTCAAGAAGGTGGACGCCGAGGTCGAAAGCAAACTATCCCACCCACCCTCCGAACACCCAGACCACCCTATCGCCCCAATCACGGTGGACGAAGTCCGGAAAGTGATCAAGGATCTTCACCCCAGGAAAGCCCCAAGTCCCGACGGGATCGCTAATAGAGTTATCAAACTCTTCTCTCCTTATCTCATAGTTTTGCTCACTGCCATCTTCAATGCAGCACTGAGCAACAACTTTTTCCCCCAATCCTGGAAAAGTGCAACGGTCATAGGTATTCCCAAGCCAAGGAAACCCAAGACCGAAGCCTCCAGTTATCGCCCCATCAGTCTCCTCAACGTCCTTGGCAAGATTTACGAGAGACTTATCTACAATAGATTAAAGAGTTTTGCAGACTCTAAGAAAGTCATACCTGACCAACAGTTCGGTTTTCGAACCAAACACTCTTGTGTCCAACAAGTCCACCGTATAGTGGAAGACGTCAGTAGCGGCTTCCAACTCGGTTATACCACGGGTATGCTCCTCTTCGACGTGGCGAAGGCATTCGACAAGGTCTGGCACAACGGCTTAATATACAAGCTGTACCAGTTGGGCGTGCCGGACCGTCTAGTACGCATAGTACGGGACTTTTTGTCGAACCGCTCCTTCCGCTACAGAGTCGAGGGCACACTCTCTTCCCCCCATCCCATACGAGCAGGAGTCCCGCAAGGCTCAGTGCTCTCGCCACTCCTATTCACGCTTTATACTAGCGACATTCCCCTCCATAGACGAGTTAAAAGCGCTCTATTCGCCGATGATACGGCTATCTACTACAAAGGTAGAACTCCCGAGGGAATTCACGACAACCTCCAATCCGCGGTCACAGCCCTGGGGCGGTGGTTCCGGAAATGGAGAATTGAAGTGAACCCCACCAAAAGCGCAGCCATTCTATTCTGGAAAGGCCTCGAACGCCCACGGGTAGCCCCCATCACCCTCTTCGGCAAACCCATTCCATGGGAAGAAAAAGCCAAATACCTGGGTGTGATCCTCGATCAACGCCTTTCTTTCCGTCACCACGTAAAGGCGGTACGCGCGCGAGCCGCCTTCGCGCTCGGTAGACTTCACAGCATGTTGAATGCGCGAAGTAAACTCTCATTGAAATCCAAGGTGAGGATTTACACGACGTGCATTCGACCAATCATGACATACGCGGGTGTAGTGTTCGCACACACTAGCAAGTCAACACTTAACCCCTTGCAAGTGCTCCAAAGCCGGTTTCTCCGGAGAGCCACAGGTGCCCCGTGGTACATGCGTAATAGTCAACTCCACGTTGACCTCAAAGTCCCCACTATAAAACAGTTTTTGAAAAAACTGTCCAAACGTCATTTCGATTCTGCTGTAAATCACCCCAACCCCCTCGTCGTATCGGCCGCCCGATACACTCCTTCCCTTATCTCGAAGATAAGGCGTCCAAGACACGCCGTCATCGAACCGGATGACGACATAACGGGCCTCCAGGACGCCCGACAAAAACATACCAACACTACACAAAACCGACCACTGTTCCGTCCTCGCCGACGAGGCTCGACGCGAATAAGCCGTAATGTTCCCCCCGACCCCCGCCGCAAACGCCGGCCCGCGCCGAGCCTGACGCGCAAATCCCGCCCCCAAATAATATTTAAATAAAATTACCAGTCCAGCCCAGCTCCCTTGCTCGCGATCCAGCAACGCCCTAAGCCGAGGTTCGTACCCCACAGGGGGTGCCCTTAGCTGTGTTGCTTAGAAATAAAGTGCCTGGCTGGAGGCCTAGGTCTCGCCATTAACCGGTTAAGTAGCAAAAGTTCCCGGAACTCACGCTACGAGAGACAATACAATAAAAAAATTCGTGGGGTAGGAGAGAGAGTAGTCAGTTCCTTCTCAGCTTACATGCCTCTTTTGCTCGGCTTGACGTTTTTGAACAAGTTATATGCTGTCAGGCCACGTTCCAACTACCTGGATCAAATCGATCGGACGCTCAAGGACGGGAACGTCAAGAGTACTCGAAACCGACGAGCATATATGAAGAGACTGATGAATATGGACGAAGCGAAAAAGGTATGTAAGTCTAGAGAGAACTGGCGCTCTATACTCTCTGCTTACCCCGTTAGGGACTCGATGTGATGATATGATGATGATGATAAACAAAAATACAAAACTATTTTTATTCCGAGTTACACTTATCATTGACTCATCTTAATATCTTCGTCTTAATAAAGAACTCTAAATGTATTTAAACCATGGCAATACATATCTTTCCTGCTGCCATTTTCCACAAGGATCGTCCGTTTTTTCAAAAGACACGAAGTCACTTCTAACCTTGTCTGTATGCAGTAAGCTGTTTTTTTTTACAAAATTGGTACTGAAATGAGTTTATACTTTTTAATTATGATTTTTCCACACTGTATTTAGGGCAAAGCGGAAAATTCTTTGCCATATTATTTTAATAATTTTCAAAGCATTCATTCAAAAATATTCATCTTCCTCTTCCCAACTGCTGAAAGCTTATTCATTACTCAAGTTCTTAACGCAAATGAAGAGTTTCAATTTAATCAAGGGAATATTAACTGACGGAAATCAAAAGCAAACAAGAAGACTTAAAAACTTACAACTGGGATTGTCGCAGGTACAAATCTGCGAGTTGTTGAGTTTGGATAACAAACTTTTGAACTAGAAGAGTTTTATAAGATTTCAAAATAAAACTTTGCAGGAAAGTGCCTAAGTTACTTGAATGTCAGTTAAAAGGATTTGAAGCCAAGCCGATTGCGCTACCGTACTGTTGAAACTGTTTTATTTTTTAATTAAATACGATTTTTATGACGAGTTTAAAAATTAATCGAAGAATATTTTGTCTATAGTTAATATCCATCAAGCGTTTATTACGTGTTGGTATATGTATGTATGTACGGTAATAATAATATCCTTACGCATTCTCACAAGGGTAGGGAAGGGGTAAGCAGAGGTGTATACGTAGGACCCAAACACCTACGTTCCGCCCGAGACATATTTTAGGCGCCAACGTGACAGATGGCGAATCCATCGCCATCACTCATACATACACCTTCGATATTTCCTCTCGATGTTTTACTTCACCGTAAAAAGCCCGTGGTGTGACTAATCACTGTAACTGTAACAAGGTGCGACTAATAAGTTCAGAAAAATCATTTGTTCAGTTGGAATTTGAACCAACCTTAGTGTTGCAGGCAGCTCTAACCACTCTGCCACGCCGGCTTGTATATTGAGCTATTATGGTTTTTACCATTAACTAATTAAACGATGCGCATTGGCCGGACGGCTGTTAGGGCGTGCCCCCGAGGCGACGCGCACCAGTCCGTCCCCGCTGGTGCAAAAAATTCAGCACAGTGCGGCGATGGGGACCGCCACCCATCACGCGGAGTGCCTCACGGCGGGGAGTGGAGTGTGGAGTGTAGGATGGGTGTATGGAATGTAAGAGGAGGTATGGCTGATAAGATGAACGAATTGATCGATGTTATGACAGAGAGCGAGTTAGATGTTGTGTGCCTGTCTGAAACCAAGCGGAAGGGTAGTGGAGTAGACGAGCTCCCGGGCGGGAGTTTAGTGCTGTGGTCAGGAGTGGCAAACACCGAGCACGCCTGCCAGGGAGTGGGAATTCTACTATCCAGCCGCTTGGCAGAATGTATGATAAGTTATGATGCGGTGAGCCCCAGACTTATTTGGGCTCGCTTTAAAATAGGCCTTACCCGACTATTTTTAGTCGCGGTGTATGCTCCGGTGGCCTCAGCGGACACTTGCGACCTGAATAAGTTCTGGGAATGTGTGAGTAATGTTCTAGAGACGAAAGAAGGGAATGAAAAGCTGATTATTTGTGGTGATCTGAATGGATGGGTCGGGACAGCCCGTAAGGATTACGAGGCAGTACTCGGCAAGTATGGTGATAAGAGAGTGAACGAGGCAGGCAAGCTGATATTAGATGTATGCATGGAGAGAGACCTTTTTGTGGCGAACACCATGTTCGACCACAAGAGGATTCATCAGTATACATGGGAACGGAAAAATGAGCGAAGCATGATAGATCTGTTTCTAATAGATCAGCGACTCAGAACACAGGTGATGGACACCAGGGTGTATAGGGGAGCCGACCTGGGAACGGACCACTTTCTAGTTATAACTAGAATAAGGGGTCTGTTCGCGGGCTGGCGATCCCGTGCTGGGGGTCCCTGTTCTGCAGTCGCAGACCGCATCAAAAGCTGGAGGCTTCAAGATGCGGCTATTAGAGACAGATATCAAGAAAGGGTATCTGAACAGCTAGCCTGTCCCCCGAAAGATGTGTTTGAGAGTGTCGATGTTTGTTGGCAGTTCCTGAAGTCCAGCATTTTATGCGCCGCGAAAGAGGTTTATGGCATTTCGAAAGGGCGGACAACCAAAAATGGCGATGGTTGGTGGGATGATGAAGTGAAAGAAGAAGTTAAAAAGAAGAAGGATGCAAGGCAAGACATTTTGGCTATGTCCAGCTCAAGTGAAAGTATGAAAGAAAAGATGAAAGAAAAATATCGCCTGCAAAAAAATCGTACGAAGGAGATAATAGCTCAGAAGCGTGAGAGGTTCCAAATGACTGTAGACGAAAAACTGTCGCATAATTTCAAGGACAATGCAAAACTTTTTTGGAGGGAAGTTAAGAAGTCCAGAAATTGTGTTACAGCTAGTAGTAGGATGAATGTGATTATTTCGAAGGACAATGACATACTAACTGACAAAACTGACGTCCTCAGGCGATGGAGTGAATTCTACAAAGATATGTATGATGATGATGCCGCTGATCTACTCATAGAGCTGCCTCCAACAGAATCTGTCGAGGATCCTAAAGCGGATAAAATAAGTATGGGAGAGATTGTAAGTGCGATAAGAAGTCTGAAATGTGGAAAAGCTGCGGGAATAGATGGGATTACGGCTGAGATGATCAAGTACGGTGGACCAGCGGTCTGGGACGTCATCTATTTGCTATGCAATCTTTGCTGGGAAAGGGGTGATGTTCCGGACGACTGGAGGCGAGCAGTCATCGTGCCTTTCTATAAAGGAAAGGGATCACGATTGGAATGCTCCAACTACAGAGCCATCAGCTTGGTCAGCTTAGCTAGTAAAGTGTACACGAAGATCCTGACGATAAGAATGCAAGAGCGATCCGAAAGGTTTCTCTGGGAATCCCAAGGTGGATTTAGACCAGGAAGAGGATGTATGGATCAAACCTTCTCGCTTCGCGGAATCGCGGAAAAGTTTTTGGATATTAACCAAAGGGTTTTCTGCGCTTTCGTCGACTTAGAGAAGGCATTTGATAGAGTCGTACGAAAGGAACTCTGGGACGTGTTGCCTGGATATGGAGTGAGCAGTTCCCTACTGCATGCCGTGAAATCACTCTATAGTGATAGCGAGGCGTGCGTTAGGGTTAACGGTGAGATGTCACCCTGGTTTGATGTGAAGTCGGGGGTCAAACAAGGGTGTATCATGTCTGCCTGGCTGTTCATTATATATCTAGATAACTGTCTGAGAGCACTAAGAACGAACGGATGTGGAGTGAAAATGGGAAACTTAGTGGTCAACTGCCTACTATACGCCGATGACGCGGTTTTACTGGCGTCATCAGAGGGCGAACTGCAGTCACTAGTTACCATAATGAAAGAAGAATGTGAAAAGAAGGGGCTGCGCCTAAACGCTGGCAAGACTAAGGTTCTGGTATTCGAAAGAGATGAACAAGTGACCGAGTGTGCAATATCGGTAAATGGGCAAATTCTAGAGCAAGTGAATGAATTTGTATATCTTGGAAGCATGTTCACACGAGATGGAAAGTATGAAAAAGATATTGAAAGAAGGATAACTGCCGGAAATAAGGTGAATGGAGCCATGTCGGCGTTGATGGGCAGTAAAAGTCTGAGCAAGAATGCTCGAGTTGCTGTCCACAACGCGATATTGGTACCTACCTTATTGTATGGCAGCGAATCCTGGGTATGTCAGAGGAAGTATGAAAATAGCTTGAATGCAGTCGAGATGCGATCTCTTCGAAAAATGTGCGGCGTAACGATATTAGATCGAATCCGCAATGAAGAGATTCGCAAATCAACTGGCGTGAATGAGGGCGTGATTGTAAAGATGAAGAAAGGCATGTTACGTTGGTTTGGACACATAGAAAGGATGAGTGAAGAAAGATTGACGAAACAGATATACAAAGCAAAAGTGTGTGCAAGAAGAGGCAGAGGAAGGCCACGTTCCAACTACCTGGACCAAATAGATCGGACTCTCAAGGACGGGAACGTTAAGAGTACTCGAAACCGACGAGCATGTATGAAGAGACTGATGAATGTGGACGAAGCGAAAGAGGTATGTAAGTCTAGAGAGAACTGGCGCTCTATACTCTCTGCCTACCCCGTTAGGGACTCGGCGTGATGATATGTATGTACCATTAACTAGTGCTTAGATAAAGTTTCCGAACGCTAAATACCCCACATATTGGAACCATATGTAGGTGACAAGTTAAAGATTATTTAATGCGTTATTATAGTAGCGTTTGTCATTATATTACTTGTACCTCTGAGGTGTTATAAAAAATTGCTCCGAAACACTCAATCCGGTACTACTACTTTTCATAGTGCATATTAGTCCGGGTGTGGCTGTGTGGAATTTCCCAACAATTATATATTATGCGAATACTAATATTTTCAGGAGATAACAAAATGCGTTATTTTGGTAATCAGCTCGCGTTGCAATACGCCATAAAATTATGGTAAACACCAACAAATCAAAAACAGTTACCAAATGCTTTAATGAAGCGTAACAAATTTATTTATATTTGATATGCAGTTTATTAACAATTTGCGCCATTTAATTTGCAGTAAATTATCAATTTGCAATACGAAATAATGTACGTTAGGTATTTATGACTACCGATATAAGCGATATTTATAATATGGAATGATTCAAAACTAAGTTAGTTTTAGCAAAATAAGTGGCCGTGTCAGCAACCCCCTAAGCCGAGGTCCGTACCCCACAGGGGTGCCCTTAGCTCTGTTGCTTAGCACTAGAGTGCCTGGCTGTAGGCCTAGGTCTCGCCTTTGCCCGGTTAAGTAGCAAAAGTTCCCGGAACTCACGCTACGAGAGACAATACAAAAAAAAGCCATGTGGTTAAAGTAGTCTCTAGAGTTTCTTATGTTCAGAAAACTCATTGGTACAGGCGTTATTCAAATCTGCCATCTTTTTGTTGCAGGCGACGACTCGAAACACTCGGCCATGGCGGTTAAACTATAATTACATTAAAAAATTGTAGACTTAAAATGAAAATATGTTTCATCACGCCGAGTGCCACTAAGGATTGGTACAAAGAGCTCACGCCAGAGCGCCAGTTCTCTCTAGTCTTACGACTTCATTCATTTCACCCAAATTGCCATGGTCTCTTCATACTTGCCCGGTGGTTTCGAGAACTTTTCTTCCACATTTCTCACTGTAGGTATACCTATTTCGTTAACCTTTCTTCGCTCCTCTATTCTATAGGCATGTCCAAGCCGACGTAACATGCCTTTTGCTCTTTACAATAACACCTTTATTCAAGCAAATATCCTGCGCCGCACATTTCTACTGCATTATTTTATGTTAATGCTTCTGCTGTTCAGAGTTGGTTAATTATAAATTCCTTACACACAAATTATATACTAACACGTGTGCACAATATCTCTCTGCGGCCAGTCCCAAATGTATTTTACATTCCCAATTTCGCTACAGTTTAAATATACAATCTATTGCATTGATATAAATTTCAATACTCCATAATTAAGTGTGCTGTAATATGAGTTGCTTCTGGACGTGCCAATAACGTGGTCTGATTATTAAACTTTGTACAGGTTTTTAAATTTAAATAAAAACAATAAACCGTGTACTATATAATACCTAGTAATAATGGCCTTAGTGGACGAGAGGCTCAAGTAGACACCTATCAATTGTGTATTACGGTGACAGACTCGCCATCTGTCAAGTTCTCATCTAAATGTCTCCTTCCTACCCCTAACTTTACCCACTCTATACCTACTAGTATACTACTACCTACCTACTATACATATAGTATATATATATATATATATATATATATATATATATATATATATATATATATAATATCCCTTATATTCAAGGGACCCCAAAGTGAGGCGCGCAAATATCTCATATTACATTCATTTATATATATATTTATAAAATTATTATATCCTACATGAGTACGGTGCTACAAAAATTAGACTTAAAATTTATTCATGTTCCAAATAGCTTTAACCAAATCCTCCCCTGGACACGTTTAATTCAATCCAAATTAATTGCAAAACAATGAGCTTAATTTGCATCCGTAAATCCCATAGTATATACGCTGTATAAATATCAATCAGGCTGTTTGTTTACTATTCAACAGATATAAATAGATTTAACATTGAAATTAAATGACAAAGTGCTTGCCAGACCGAAAAATGTGACTGTAGTTTTACATGCGGGTGTGTAAATATGTTCCCGGCATGTAGACTTAGCAACAAATGCAATCAGAGTATCCGTAAATAAATAGTGTTGAAGTTGAAGTCGCTTAAAGCCTTGCATTGAAGTAGTTGAACTTCTGTAGATGGATTTTACTAATTACTTAGAACTTGTATGAAATTATTCCGAATAATTGATCTAAAGCTAACAATGATTTATCGACTTGACAAAACATTGAAGGATATGATCAAAAGTGTGATACGTTTTTTTGCAGGGTTGGTAGATATGGTAACCCCTGACCTCAAGGCGAGCCATATGCTTAACCGTCTCCTTATGGGTATAACTGTATTATTATACCTTCTTATCATTGTGATAATGTAATGATAATAAAATCTGAGGAAAGTTATCAATAAGTACTTTTCCTTGTAGGAAACTACAGTTCAGTTAAAACTATTTAACCATTCATATAGACACAGGTGTAACTCTATATTTTGACAACCCTAAAATAGATGTAATTTTAATGACGTCTTTAATTTTCTATCACACATATCTTGGTAAAATTTATAGTAATTGCTTTCAACCCGTTGGGAAAGTCATAACGTTGGAAAAAATCGAAAATACCCACCCGACGCAGTTATTTCTATAGGCTATAAAACGCTGCAATGTTCGTAAGCCCATAAACGAACGCACGAAACAAATACGGGTGGTCGACAAAACGGTGAGCGTCCAATGTTGACACTCCACCCCCAATGTAATTATACAGAGTGTTGACGTATCGTGCCGTGTATGAATGTGACTATGGCAATGACCAAACTATAATGAAACAGCCATATAGATAGAAATAGTCGTGTGGTTCAGTCACCTGTTCAATGCTGGTATAATAATTTGATATAATAATAATAATAATATCCTCACGCCTTCCCACAAGGGTCCCCGAAGGGGTAGGCAGAGGTGTATAGGTAATACCCACACACCCACTTTCCGCCAGAGGTATATTAGGTGCCAACGTGACAGATGGCGAGTCCATCGCCGTTACTCAAGCACGACTATACATACATACGCCTTTGAATGTCTTCTCAGACGTATGCAGGTTTCCTCTCGATGTTTTCCTTCACCGTAAAGCTCGTGGTGTGACTAATCACTGTACTTAAGTTTAGAAAAACTCATTGGTACAGTCGGGATTCGAACTTGCGACCTTTGCGTCGCAGGCAACTGCTCGAACCACTCGGCCACCACGGCTGTTATATGCATAATTTGATATATAATATAAATATATTTAATACTATTACCATACAATACTAGTGATACAAATACAACAAATTAACATTTAAAAAAAGAAAAGCTACGTATAAACCTCTGCCTACCTCTTCCTCACGATATATATATATAAGAAAATTAAATATTAGTCATATATAAATAGCCGTGATGGCCAATTTCGAGTTGCAAGTTCGAATCCCGACTGTATACATGAGTTTTTCCGAATTTAAGTACAGTGATCAACTATGATATGATATGCTCGAGAAGAAATTCAAAGGCTTTTTGTAAAGGCACTTTAGTAACGGCGATGGACTCACCATCCGTCACTTTAAAACCTAAAATATATATCTGGCAGAAAGTGGGTGTGTGGGTCTATCTATACACCTGTAATGTAAATATGTAAGTAGATAGTATCCTTATTTATATAGCAAAGGTGGGAAATAAGCATACGGACTGCTGTATGGATAACATAGCTCGACTGTTATGCTAGCAGCCATCCACCTGTCCAGTCCACCTGCTATGCACAAACCTTACAGTTTCAATGTGTTACGATCTTCTATGCCCTACAGCCCATAAGCTTATTTGTAAAATACTACGTCACGGCAATTGGATGAATTTATGAAATTGTTATAAATATTTTATTCTTGGAAAATGGTATTCATTGTGCACAATAAGTTGTACAGATGAAATCAAATATGTAATTTGTTTTTAATGTCGGTTTTGATAACGTTAACGAGTACCTAAATAAGAATGCTCGTAACGTCTGAACAGACCTGTGTTTTTATTTATTTCTATGATTTTTTCGTTCAAAGTTCATGATTTGAATACATAGGTATTTCCATGTACTGCGGTACCATAAAATGTTATGTTACTTTAATTGCATACCTACTAATATTTTTATTGACAAATCAGATAATATACTTCGACATATCACATAATACACTTTGACTAATTACAGTAATACACCGCTTAACGCGAGGGATATGTTCCGGAAAAATAGCGTTAACAGAAATTCGCGTATATCGAGGTTTATGGTTAAACATTTACTACTTACACATTTAATACAAAATAATACGAATAATTATAATCAATCAATTTAATCCTAAGAACACTTTATGCAATACATACTATTAATTATTTTTTACCGAAAAATACATCTATTGTCTTTTGGGTAGCGTTTTTTTACGTTCTTGTAAAATATGTGCATAACTCCCAACACAGTTTTTAATTGTTTGACACACGGTCATCATTATTGTCTATACTCAGCGATATGTCCAAACCTGAATAAATTTCGAAATTTGAAATTCGCGTTATAGTGAAACCGTGCATAACGGGGTCGCGTAAAGCGGGGTATTACTTTACATAATATAATTAACATCAAGCATGTTTGGATGTTTGTTACTCAATCACGCAGAACGTCTGAACGGAATCAGATATAATTTGGCACAATGAAAGATTATTACAATTACACACATATATACATATACACACACATAAACACACACACTCAATATGCTCCGCTAGTATCTATAACCTCAAATTGTATAATAGTATAATACTCCGGATATATATCTCAAATTGTTAACATCTTAGTAACTACTGTGAATGTACTAGTAATTAAGAACACAGGCATTTCATGCTTAAAAGGAGACTCTTGTCAAACTTTGTTACTGAATAAATTATATTATTATTAATATTACAATTATTAAAAAAAAACATGAATGCTACGGTGTCCGAGCAAGGTTTTCCTGGTGACTTTTAACAAATTTTACGCGGGCGACATCGCGGGGCAATTTTTGTTTCAAATTTCACACCATTCCGCAGAACAGGAAATTGGGATAATTCATTCGAAAATATGTACAGTAAAGGTTGTTTAGGATCACAGTTTTCCATTTTTTTTATTCTTATTGATTAAACTTTTGAAATTAATCCTTAATACCTTTACCTAATAATAAAGTATTTTTAACTAAATATTAATAAAACGACTATAAAATGAATTTTCATTGGCTTAAGATAATTGAAACATCAAGTTTATGGACAACGATATTCAACTCAATAATAGTAGTCGTAAAACCGAATTCTTTATGTTCCTGTACAAATAAATTGCTTTATGTGTTGTTCATTTTAAACTTGCGGCTTTGTTGTTTACTTAAAAGCTTTAATGGATATTACACAATAATAACGTAATATATCTTCCTCTTTATAGTTAAACGCCAATTTAATAGAACGTACTCGTACATTTATTTCATATAAATTTCACACACACACTGAATATGATGATATATTTTTGATGCTAACGTGACAGATGGCGAGTCCGTCGCCGTTACTCAAGCACAGCTACACAAGACGTTCTACAGAATTTCTTCTCAAGCGTGTTTGCTCTATAACTCTCGATGATTTCCTTCAACGTAAAGCTCGTGGTGTGGTAATCACTGTACTTAAGTTCAGAAAAACTCGTCGTGATTCGAAAAGAAAAAAAAAATTGTGTGTGTATTGTGTGTTAGTGGGTGCATGTGTGTGTTCATTTTTTTTATACAACAAGAGTGGCAAACATGCATACGGCCCACCTGATGTGAAACGGTTACCGTAGCCTATTTACGCTCACGATACCGAAGTATCACTTGTGCGTTGCTACTCTGTGTTCGTAGAGTTATAGTGTGTTGGCAGCATAATGGGTTTAATCCCTCTGCTTCCAACATAATGTAACAATCCTCCCTCCTCCCCTAGGAGCTCATTACTGGAAACCTTATTCACCGCGTAGGAACACAACACAAAAAAATGTGTTATTTGGCTACGGACTTCTGACTCCAGTCGGGAAACCCGTTATGCCCTACCTCTCTTACATGTGTATGGGAGGGTATTAGGATTTATATGAGAGGGTTTTGATTATATATCCGGCGTCATTAAAATGTCCAGTTAATATTTGTATTGATATTCAAAGCATGAAGAGTAGTCAGCGAAATAGCATAGCTAATACCTACTTGTTATTTGACTCTCATTTGCTTCTCAGCGAGAATTCAATTGCGTGTTAACAAAGATATTATTACTTAAACTAAATTTATTATTTTATTAAAAATTCCGTGGTGGTCGAGTGGTTTATAATAGCGCCCTGCAACTCATACCGCCGAGATTCAAGCTTGAATCAAAATAATGTATCATCACGCCTATTTTATCGTCGTACAGACCTCTTTCACTTCATCCACATTCATCATTATCTTCATACTTGTTCGCCAATTTCGAGTACTTTATTATGATTATGTTATCTTAGATCGACACTAATGAATCTTGACGACATTGATATTCGTTGCACAGTCAAAAACGGAACCATCTTAGCATTTATATTATATCCCGAGCAAGTTAAAATTGCCTCATGATTGGTTGAAGATAATGATAACGGCGGGGATCCGATGGCTGGGCATCAGATTTCGCATCACGTCGTGTTGATTGTCGAACGACAAACCGGCGGCCCGCCGGCGGTCCAATTACTAGAGACATAGACACCACCCTGCCAATACCCTATACAAAGACTAGTTAACTGTACAGATGGACTATACTGCTAATGTCATTGTCACTGAATTCAATGACGTATTTTTTATTTATTTATCAAGCGTTGTATCTATATGACATCTCTCCTTACACCTTCGGGGAACTTGTGGCATGGCGTAAAGATATACATATCACACCAAGTTCCTCACGAAGATATACTTGTATATATACGAGGGTTTTAACAAACTGAAACACGAAGTTCAGGAAAAATATCATCCGAAAAGCTGTGGAATTTCGTGTATGGATGAGATATATTTTTGGTTAAAGTAAATGAGGCTCTGGTCAATTGTTTCATATTAATATAACTTCACCAGGGTTTCCGAAGGGATAGCCATTGGTGTAACACAACATCGACTTTTCACCTGAAATATATTTCAGGTGCCAACGTGACTAATGATGAGGTCTTCGCAGTATCTCAGGGACTGCACATACGTCGTTGAAATTTTCTCAAATTAATTTGGATATATGAATATTTCATGTCCATTCTGGTCATACTTATAAGTCTTTGGCATCCCGAAACCCCCATCTCTCACTTATCAGGACTTACGGGCTAATACCACCCGAAGGGCACCTCCCAATCTGCCGTGCCGCTTATCTCAATTTAATGGCTTCCGTATTAATACCGCCTTTGTCTAATTTGAGGGTACTGCCTCGGCCATTGTTTAATCGACCGGTAAAAATTTATGCGCTCTCCTATTAACATTATTTAACGTGTTCGAGTTAGGTTATTGGCTTGGAATGAGTTTGTTGTATACGTACATAGGGAAATAGAAATAGTTTCGAGTACCTTTGCAGATAGTAAATCAAAACGTATTATATAATTTAACTAGGAATAACTTTGAGTGAATAATTTTGAGCAACAAGCCCAGTTTGAAATGACATCACATGATTATAAGTATAATTTTCTTAATTCTTAATTAATTATTAATATTTGTACCCTCACGCCTCCCCACAAGGGTCTCCAAGGGATAGACAGAATAAAGGGGTATTAAGAGGTATTATATAGGTAGTAGCACCCACTTTCCGCCAGAGATATATTTTAGGTGCCAACGTGACAGGTCATGTCCATCACCGTTACTCAAGCACGACTATGCATACACCTTTGAATTTCTTCTCTAACGTATGCAGGTTTCCTTTCGATATTCACCGTAAAGCTGTGTGACTAATTAATTACTGTACTTACTTAAGTTCATGCATGTTTTTTTTAAATAATTGGTACAGTCGGGATTCAAACTTGCAATCTTTGTGTCGCAGGCATCTACACGAACCACTCGGCCAACACACTACATAATAATTACTAATATGAATTATTACAATTAGTAATACTCTACTGCAATGTTGTATTGGTATGGTTAACCTAGGTATTTTTTGTTTTCTTGGTTGATGTCCAAAAACTAAGGATTAAACTTCAGAATAATTTAGTAGCCAATTGTATCTGAGTTATTCTAGACCATTTGAAGTGGTATCATAGCACCCCTCAAATCAAAAGAATGGTATTAAGCCCACCCTTTTCCGCTCTCGAGCTGCGACATAAAAATTGTGAGGCGAAGCATTGTTTCCAATACCGAAGTGGGGTGGAAAACTTTTATTGGGCACAAAATAGGTATTTATTCACAATTTCGGACGTTCGGACGCAATCAGCCGCGGACGGCTAAAGGCCGGATGCGACGCCCCTGAATGCAAAGATATTTTTTGCCAAATACGGGTCGTTTTCAAAGGGTTCGTCTTATGAGGGAAAAATCGGCAGTCCCTTTTCGATTACCGGAGTCATAGATCAAAAACCGCAATTAAGACAGATTATTTCTTTCTTCAATGCCCAGCGGTCTTCCTTTGTGTCTGGTATCAGTTTACCCTTTGTTAGGTTCCACTGAAGAAACTACTTTGAACATTGTATGTTCGAAGTAAGGATTATGATATCAAATGAAATACATGAGAAATATAAGTGTATATAGGAAGGTATTCAGAGGATAAATTCTAAGGATTAAGTTATATTGACACTGAAAAGGTGATATATAGAGCACATTCATTATTGTTTAATTAGCTAGGCTAGCGGTTAGAGCTTATGACTGCGTAACTAGATGTCGCGGGTTCGATTCCCGCTCATGGCAGTTATTTGTGTGATGAACACGAGTATATATAACTTAGTCTTGGATGTCATATGCATCCATATATATATAAGTAAATATGTCGTTGTCTAGTTACCATAAGATAAGCTTTACTTAATTTGGGACTATGTCAATTTGTGTGGAATTGTCCCAAGATATTTAGGTTTTTTTTGTTTTATTATTGATAACTTTGTTGATAGAATATTTTTACCAATACCTATTTATTAACATATTATTAACCTGTGTCGTGGTTTACATCACAGGTTTCATCCATTCAAACTTAATTAATTCAGCTCAGGTATCGTCATAAAATGGTATAAAAAGTTATAAGCAACATGATTCGTCAAAGTCTATTGATTTATAATACGGAGTAATCCATATAGTTATAATACCAGTCTGAGTATACTATAAGCATTATATTGACCCGGCAGTACTCGTACTAGTATGTTCCCATCCAACCCAACTTATCTCGCTTTATTGGTCGGTAAACCAATATTTTCCAGCCTCGAGACCGAACGTGGCTGGCATCTGAATGTTTTTCATTTTAAAAATAATACAGTAACAAAATACAAAATGTAATATCGTTTTATTACTTGCTTCTTTGCTTCAAAAATTTTTAAATAGTAGGTACATGTTATTCATAGGCTCGTTATTAGGCACAAAAAAAACTGGTCTAACTAGCTCGAAGGATCAATGATGAAATGAAATAAGTATAATAAGGATAAATATATTTTAGGCAAATTATTGCTATACATTTATATTGTTTTGAATTAATGTCAGTTCCCTGGCTGGAGGCCTAGGTCTCGCGTTTGACCGGTTAAGTAGCAAAAGTTCCCGGAACTCATGCTACGAGAGAAAATACAAAAAAAAAATTATGATAGTTCTCTTAACACTACATACCTAAGCTAAAATCCGTTCAAAAATTCAATGCGTACGTACATTCAATGCCAAGACTAGGGTTTTGTGGCTTTTGTAGTCGAAACTTTAGGGCCGTGGGGACCAGATGCTCATCATTTTTATAAGGAGGCCTCGAGGAAACTTTTTGACGCCTCCTGTGACAGCAGGGCTGGCGAATATTTCGCTCAGCGAATCAGCATTGCTATACAACGTGGCAATGCAGCTAGTCTTCTTGGCACCCTTCCGCGTGACACAGATTTGGGTCATTTATTCTATTTATAGTTAGTTTATATTTATTTTTACTTTGCATTATAAATTCTAGTCATTGTAATTGATAAAAAGATTTATTATATTTACCATTTGAGTATTAAATATAATAAATAAATAAATGAAAGCCGTGGTGGCCGAGTGGTTCGAGCAGTTGCCTGCGACGCAAAGGTCGCAAGTTCGAATCCCGACTGTACCAATGAGTTTTTCTGAACTTAAGTACAGTGATTAGTCACACCACGAGCTTAACGGTGAAGGAAAACATCGAGAGAAAACCTGCATACGTCTGAGAAGAAATTCAAAGGCGTATGTATAGTCGTGCTGGAGTAACGGCGATGGACTCGCCATCTGTCACGTTGGCACCTAATATACTTTGGGACTAGGTGAATTTGTGTGGAATTGTCCCAGGTATTTATATTATTATTAATACCTCTGGCGGAAAGTGGGTGTGTGGGTATTACCTATACACCTCTGCCTACCCCTTCGGGGACCCTTGTGGGAAGGCGTGAGGATATATTATAATAAATAAATAAATACCTGGGACGATTCCACACAAATTGACCTTATCCCAAATTAAGCAAAGCTTGTGTTATGGTAACTTGACAACGATATATTTTACTTATATATATATATATATATATATATATATATATATATATATATATATATATATATATATATATATATATATATATATATATATATATATACATAAATACATAGGACATCCAAGACTAAGGTACAAATACTCGTGTTCATCACGCAAATATCTGCCCTCAGCGGGATTCAAACCCACGACCTCAAGGTTCGCAGTCAGGAGCTCTAACCACTAGACGAGACGGTCGTCGGCGTCAAATATGTCGCCTTCATGCGTACATAATTGAATATGTTTGTATATCCATACAAACATGACTGTAAGATGCTAGTACACGTGTATCTGCCAATGTTCACAGCTGTTTATTGGTGCGTGTTCAAACATTGCATTCTGAAACATAGGGAGGAATGAACTTTAGGGGATTTAAGTTTATTTTTTTTACTCATAAATGGTTTTAGAATCAGCCGTAAAACTACTGGTTACGGGTAACGGATATTTTCCTAGTGGATTATTTATAGCTGTTATAATTCCAACAATTGATATCGTAATGATCGGCTATTCTTTGGAATTTAAATTTGGAACCGTGTTTTGGAGACCTTTAAGTTATTCTGTAGAAAGCCTTGTCTGCCAGTATATAATAGCCTCAGTATAATATAACTCTTCTTAACTACTACTGATAAAATATCAGTAATGTCAAGTAAGCCATCGCTATAGAATCGCATTGGCATCGCAAGTTACTGAGAGAAGAATTTAAATGCCTAATAACTAAGAACGTACCGAATAAGAACGAATAAGTAGTACGTTTTGAAAACAGTAGATTACCTATCCGCGTTATAATTAATGATAAATGAATCTACAGCTATCGTACGTATCTAGGGAAATATATCCGAGTGAGGCTTGGCGGAGCGACTTATTTTGATAAACATATACAATTCTACTGTATGGATGTGACACTACTCCTCCTTAACCGCTGCAACGGTTTTGATGATTGTTCGTAACGATTAGCGTTGCGCTCTTGTTTCAAGTTTTATTTTTTCAGTCAGAGCTAGGCAGGACTGAAAAAATTAACATTTGCAATTTTAGGGGAAATAACAATAAACATTCTGCTTTCGTTCTCAAATTTTGATAATAGTATGGTTATACCCAGAGCCCACAGAGGTTCAACTAGAAATATTTTGTGCTTAAAATCCTCTCGCCTTTGACTGCACTGCTTTGAATTCTACATTTGTATTGTGCGTTGTTACCTTCCACCTTAGAGCCCACAATCTCCAAGCCGAAAATCAACTTTAAAACAAAAGCAACAAGAACCATATTTGCTTCAACGAAACTTGTCTAGTTACTTTCTGTTACATTAATTCGCAATGGTTCCAGAATTTTTATTGGTCTACAACTGTGTATGCTGGTACATAAATAAGCAACTCTATGTGTTGTGAGTTAGAGTTCACTTTTGAAGGACAGCTTTTCTACAGAGGGTGGTTTTCCTCAGAGTCGCGGAGTCACCAGAGGCATGATCCCAAACTCCTCATTCATCATGCTTGTCACGTGTTGACCATCCCTCGAGTATACTTCGCCTCAAATAGGATTGCGATATACATAATCTATACTTCTTTTGAATGGTGTATTTTTACTTTCTTCACTCTACGGAATATGTATGTATGAGCGCCGAAGAATTGTAGTCTTTAAATATGAATTATAAAATGGAATAGATGTGTTTTTTACTTACTAATAATCGTTATACATATTGTAAACTGAAGTCTCGTCCGATTTATGTTCGCTTAGATCTTTTAAATTATTTAACGGATTTTAATGCAGTTTTCAGCAGTAGCTAGATTTGTAGATTGTAGTGTTATATGTATAATTTATACACATTAAATCATAAAATCGTGTATATATATATATATAAATATATATATATACATATTATTATAACGGCGATGGACTCGTCATCTCTCACGTTGGCACCTAAAATATATCTCTGGCGGAAAGTGCGTGTGAAGCGTGAGGATATTTGAATATAATTATTATAATTAGCGTAAGAGACATATGTCGTGCTAATTTAATGAAGTGAATAAATAAACATACACCCTGTTTGGGCTCAGTAATCAGCGAGGGACTTCCTTAATTGCTAGGTAGTTGGAGTATGTTGTATCAAGAACCTAGTACGTAAGTGGGTACTATCAAGTTTATTATGTATGACCTATGCCTACTGGGAAATATATTGAGCCTACAAACAAAGCCGACAACATTACGAATTCTGAATCCCTTAGAGCTAAATAAGTGGCAAGCATAAACCGCGTGCTTAATTTAATAATGGTGAATTTCCGCAGTCCGTGGCAAAGTTAAAACAAACTTGTCGATAATGGAAGCCTCCGATGATTAATGCATCTCGCGGTAGATGGCGCTATATTAGTAATGCACCGAAACTTGGATGGATCTGATGTATGGAAGTTTGAGATTATGATTTATTGTACAACTTAAGACGTACCTATATGTAAACTTGGTATGTAGCAATGTTCATGTAGATACGCCTTGATTGAGAGAAAAACTGAAATACGAATAGTTTTATATAGTTTTATTCATTAATAACGTGTGGTGACAATTCATCTACCTTCATGTTTGTATTCATGACCTAAATACTTATAAGAAACCCTAATGGTGTACTGCAAGGGTAATTTTTCCTTTCCAAAGGAATCTCTAAATGCGTACGCAGAAGACTACTAACACCCTCTTTTCACCGGAGATATTACATTTAGGTGTCAAGGTGACAGATGGCGAGTCCATCGCCGTACGACATCCCAGGTTAGACTATGTAATACATACGTTTTTGAATTTGTTTTCATACTTATGCAGGGTTTCTTCACGATATTTTTCTTAACCGTAGAGAGTGGGGTTACTGATCAAAGTTAAGAAATCTGTATTGTTATAGTCAGGATTCGAGCTTGCAATTTCAACGAAACAGCCATTTTACAAATAATGTAAAATATTATTGTTAACAATTTTCTCTTTCAATAACCTATCTAGTTCCAATGTCGGGATGCGTAGAAGCGAGAAACAGCACTTTAGATAACCACAAATAGGTAACTAGCGAAACCAAATTAAGGATTCCTCGGCAAATATCTTGTGGGAAAGGAAAGGAGGGTAGAGCTATGCTATCCAGCGATTTGAATTTATTGCCCAACGGCTCATTTTATTTTAGCGTGCTTCTGGATCATGTACTACGTAATATCTACGAATATTACAAAAGCGAAAGTTTTTGAGGATTAATTGGATGAATATAGTACGAAGATAATAATAAAAAATAAAAAAAGTCAGATTAACACAGGATATGTACCAGAAAAATATATCAAATTTTACGTAGATGAGACCGCGCGGCACAGTACGGCTCGTCATACAGACAATATTTTCAGCGCGCGAATCTTTGTGCAATCAGTAGTCGGAATAATTTATTTTGTTAGATGAGGCGACAATATTTTCAGACAATTCAAAAGCTTCCGAAATCTCGAAACAAAAAGAAAACTTTTGTTACGAGAATTTTTATTATTTTGATGATTATGTTAATTTATGGAGCTCAAATATTAAGGATAGATTTACTAAATATAGAATATCTAAATGTACAAATATCCACCCTCATCGCGAATCGATCCCGCGACGTCAGGTTCGCAGCCAGTATCTCTAGCCAGGCTAGATTACACACATATATAGTCACGCCTTCCCGGGTCCCCGAAGGCATAGGCAGAGGTATGCACCATACCACTACCAATACATGTAGTACCTACACACACACTTTCCGCCAGAGACATATTTTACATACAAACATATCATAGAGTCATAACGCCGAGTCCCTCACGGGGAAGGCAGAGAGAGCGCCATTATTTACTAGACTTACTGACCTTTCGCTTCATCCACTTTCATCAATCTCTTCATACATGCTTATTCCTGTTGGGTAGCATAAATAACTTTATAATCAATATCTCTCAAGATATTCAAAAATAATTTGAGACAACAAGCCCGCCAGCCATCTTTTCTGCGCACCGTCTGTTCGTTCAAAACTAACGTCCGGGTAAATGCTGGTTCTTAATAATAAAAATACGGGAATGGGAAAGCTCCAAGAAAACGGGACTGCTCATCGGAAAACAAAGGAACGGGAATACAATATGCATAATGATTGTACGAAATTGGTGAGGCAATGGTCCTTTTGCGCCAATTCAAATTACTTACTCGTATTGTATCGCGCTCTCAACGCCTAGTAATATTATTTTATTGGTCTTACTTGTTCCCACTGTTGGGGTTCTGGTCTCGACTTCTTATTAATATTTACAGATATATAAACAAAAATGTCATTTCCGACCTTATAATAATGAGTCGTGATAACCGAGTGGTTCGAGCAGTCGCTTACAACACAAAGATCACAAGTTCAAATCCGACTTTTTCTATAAGCTTTTTTTTAAGTTAAGTACATATACATACTGTACTTATGAGTTTTTCTGAACTTAAGTACAGTGATTCGTCACACCAGGAGATTTACGGTGGAGGTAAACATCGAGAGGAAACCTGGAGAAATTCAAAGGTGTATGTATAGTTGTGCTTGAGTAACGGCAATGGACTCCCCATCTATCACGTTGGCATCTAAAATATATCTCTGGCGGAAAGTGGGTGTATGGGTATTACCTATACACTACTGCCTACTTCTTCGGGGACCCATGTGAGGAAGATATGAAGAGCACAACAATATGAAGTTTGAATATGATTAAAAAGTAGAAAAAGTTCCCGGAACTCGCGCTACGAGAGACAATACAAAAAAGATATTATTTAGCTGGTCAATTTGGCATTTTATGTCGAGACTATTTAGATTATTCATGTCATGTAAATAATCTACTGTAAATGGTCACGCTTTTGTGATAATTACCATAAAAAAATTAAATAGCAATTTTTTATTCATAAGTTTTTCAAACCGTCCAGTTCATCCTATTTACACAACAAAGAGTTAGTACAATACATAAGCATTATTTTTTTTTATGCTTAGAATATTACAATTTACGTTACCTATTTTTTTTAATTTACTATTTCTATGGTGGTGCATCAACATCATTTTCATGCCACAGGTCTAGGCACATAGGCCTAGGTCCTGAGCCAGTCTCCACCACAGTTTTCCAGCCGCTTTAGCGTTGTCATTGGCCCAGCGGGCGGTTGGTCTGCCCGTCTGTCATTTTCTGTTGCTTCTAGTGGTTCATAGTGGAATGGAATTGTATTATCTCTAACTACCCTGTGACTGACACGTCCCTCACAAGTATTATGTATGGTTTGCACTAAGGGTATTTTTACGATCACTGCCGTAAGACTAAACTTTACTACTTCAGTCCAAATATATTGCACCTTGTCTCAGTTCAAAGATAAAATATCAATTCAGGTGTTCTGACCATTATTGCCACTTTGGCCTAGTGGCCTAGCGCATATATAATTAATAATATTATCTGGTATATTTAAAACATACAATATACATTAAAATTAATGTCATATTATACTACTAAACACATTCTTCGATAAAATATCAATCGTCTCGTGAAAGGCCAAAAGTAATAATATAACATGAGCCATTATGAATAATAATAGCATGAATGTATAATAAACAAATTTTGATATTCTTGATTTTATTGCTCGTAAAATATACCTATTGCTAGGCTAGAATAGAGATTAATTTCCCTAAAAGTTGAATCGATAGTTCTTAGTATTAGTAACAGATATTCAGAGGTCAGACTCTTCTCATATTATTGATTACTAACAGGTCGTATAGCACCTTTGTCTCATCAATTTGCCGTCATTTACTCCTGTCGCAGGCAGTGGTTTTTGGCACTTGTCACATTACAAGTAGCGAATCGAAGGTCAAACTTCATATAGACGCGAACATCTTCAATTCCCCAGCAAATCAGTATCTATTATGTCATGTTGTTGTCCCACGATGGACTGATGGCTGCGGGATGATGGCTGCAAGTTATTGCTGCTCTTCCTGGCGATGAGAACAAACATTTCTTGTCTGAAACATTATAAGCATAAAAATAATATTTCGTAGAAATAAGTACCTACTCGAATCTAAGATGCCGTGGTAACCATATGTTTAAGTGTGAACTTTGACCAGCATAGTTAGGAATTGCAATTTCAATCCTTAGCCGACACAAATAAGTTTCTGTTTTCTATAAAGGAGTTAGATTGGTAGAATGGCTTACATCGTGAGGAAACATGTAACGCTTGAGAAGAAATTTTAAGGGGTGATAAAGGTGTACTTGAGAGACAGAGGTAGACTTCAAATTGACACCTATATCTATTTAAATATACATAATATTTGCGCCTGAAAATTAAACGAGACTGTAATGAGAGACTCATGTGAAAAGGTGTGAATACACTATAAGTTAGCTCCGCAAAATGTGACTAAATTTTTACGTTTTCCTGGAATAATACATATCCTAATGGAATGAAATAATATTCATTCCATTTCGTTTAGTCCTTTTTGTGGGAAGGAGGAACAAACATTCTCAAAAACTTTCGCATTAATAATATTAGTAGGATGCTAGGATATTTAGCCTGCCTGATGATAAACGGTTAGCGTAGCCAATGGGCGCAAGCAATGCTATGGGTATCAAGTGCGCGTTGCCTACTATAAAATTGTTTAATGCAAATGCTAGCACTTAATGTACAAGTAACAGGATTTACGTGGAACACAAGTATAGTTGGTGCGTTTTGACAGGCAAAGCGTAATTTACGGTCGCTCACCGGCCGGGATAAAACCACCTTTGTCACAAGCCAACCCGCCAACATTCACCCGATTTTACGACCAAATAAATTTCCAACACTATTATTATTCAAATTGGAAGTGGAACCACAAAATAATAAACAACCCCCGCGTTCAAAATATTTTACAAAAACATGTCGATCAATTCTACGTATAAAAGATATCTCACACAATTTACATACGCAATGGTTTTGTACGATACTTTTATTCCCTTTCATACACTCCAGATATGTAACATTCAACATACATTTCTTGATTCACGTACGAATTGAGCTTTAAGCTGCGTGTTTATTTTTATGATGGTCGTATTAGTTGATATGTCGTTTGGAACATCTGCCACGTTCATTAAAGCGATGACATCTAAGACCGTATTCAGTTTTATTTGAATTGAAAAACGTTAAAAGTATACTACCGAAATATTGAACATCTCGTCTGTGCTATTCGTTGTAGTAATGGTTCATATTTTTTTTAAATATAGCACTTATAGTTATAGGGTCGGCAACGTGCGAGTGATACCTCTGGCATTGCTAACGCCCGGCAACCGGTTGTAACCGGTTACTGACAGGCAGTTCGCATGCCTATTTTCCATCTTATGCTATAAACAAAAATCTTTTTCATCACTTTATTTCACTCAAGGTAACTGTAGAACATATTCATCCCTCATTGACCATAACAAAAGGCGATCAAATGTACTACTGCGCTTGCTTATCCGCCTTTCTCATGGTAATAGCATCTTAGAACACACTAAAAAGAGGCTTTTCACTACGTAAAGCCGAAGTGTATTGTACATAATGGATAAAGTAAACACCGAAGTAGTGTCTAGTCTGCAAAAGACCAAAAGCACTCAAGATCAAGACAGGTGAGAGCTTGGATCAAAGAGAATATTGACACGCTTGCGGTCGAGCTGTTGTCATTGTACTACTATTGGTTTTCGATCGACTTTTCGGTATGGCTCAGCTATTCGTTTGTGAGACTGGATTAAATATTCGAGTCACGTATGCATCATAATAATTTACTATAATATACGGTACAGTACTTGACTCATAAGTTGAATAATAATGGCTTCACTGCCCAAGTTTTCTCGTACATTTAAGGTCGATAATTGCTTAATGCAAAGATGGCTCCTTGAAATACGATAAATATTTTTTTTACTTTATAATGTATAATATATCCTCACGCCTTCTCATAAGTGTAAGGGTAGGCAGAGGTTTATAGGTAGTACCCACACACCCAATTTGTCTTTTAGTTTTTTATTATAGACTTTTATTATGTTATAGTCCCATTGAATAAAAACCTATAATATTGTTTCTAGAATTTATAAAATAACAGCGTAAAAACTGGTAGGGCCAAATAATATCCGTTCTAACTCAAGAAACTGGGTTGACTGAAGATGTCTGACGTCACGATCGACCTTCCCGTCCGCGAAACGGCTTAGATTTAATTATCTTAGCTAAGTCGGTGACATATGAACAAGTCTTAAATATGTTAATTTTAAAGTCGGTTAGCAAAAAAGAACATATTTTCGTCAAGTCTCATCAATGCATTACAAGCTGTGCCATACGGTTTCACCAGCGTAATTATATTTATATTTTAGTGTGATTATAACACCTATCCTCAATAAAAGGGCTATCTAATGACGAAATAACTATTTGTGCAATTGACCGCATTATATACAAGAGCTGGTAAGTTACTCAGGCCCTCGTATTGCAGACACATATTATTATGTATCGATATCATAACGCCGTGTCCCTCACGGGGTAGGCAAAGAGAGTATAGCGCCAGTACTCTCTATTTATTATTACTGTTTACCCTGATTGAATATGACCAGTATGTCGGATTTCTATACATTTTATTATTAGGTTAAGGCTCAAATAATTTGTGTTTCTCAACATCTCACCTTATAATTTTTGTCAAGTCATACAATCAGTCGATTGCTTGTAATGCAACGATCATTAAAAATTAAACATGCTTTATCTAGGTATTGTAGGCTGCAAAGTAAAAGTAAATAAAATATTAGTAGAAACGTAAATAAAATAGTAAAAAACTCTAGTAAATAAATAAGATATACAAAAATATTGAAAAATACATGATTTGCACTAACATAATAGTGTCTTTTAAATTCTCACTTTAATGTACATTTGATTCGAGTTATGCCTCAATTATACACCGTTTAAATGACTATTAGTATGGACATTTACTTGCTATAGAATGAAAATAATAGATAAAATTACAATATTCTCACCGTTAACCATTTTTGATTCGAACGTTAGGACGCTAGGAGCTACGTTTCACACTTAGCATTCGATATTCATAGTATACGTAAAATTCTGAACACTATTGGATGAACATCCCATGTTTAATTCCAAAGAGCGAAAGGGACATTGTCTTTAACGCCAAATACCTAGCTGCTACCTAGACCAGCAGGCCTAGGTGGCAACCTATGCCCACACTGCTTGAAAACCTTTTCCTAAGAATGATCTTGTAACAACGTTCCCAATTCGTTACATAAGCTTTATGCGTTTCAGAAGAAATTCATGTTTAGTCGTGATTGATGCTTGAACGGCGATGGACTCTCTGGTGGAAAGTGACGGTAGGCAGAGCGCAGTTCTACCCACACGCCTCTGCCTAACCCTTTGGGGACTCTTGTACCTTGGTGTGAAGGTATATTTATAATTATCCAATAAATCACAAATTTCTTACTTTATGTCTTAACCTTAAATATACTACACACATTACATACACATCAACTGAGACATTGTCAATAATGTAAATTTTTTATTTTCTGATTTGGACTTTTATAGCCGCACTTGACGGCCGGTGCAGGGAAAGGTGGGCGTCTTAAACTTAACGCATGAAACATGTCGCATACCCGACCAAAACCAAAAGTGCCGCGTATTTTACAACTTAAAGTGTCAATTAATCAAGCGCTTTACTGCTTCGTCCCAGACATGCTTTCGGGTGATTCAAGCTAGATTTTTTTGTGAACTATTGAATTTAATCATGAGTGGCTTGTTCTGGCTTTTACGGCTAGTTACATTTGTAGAAGAACATGACATTGATATGAAAGCTTAAACACGAACGAACTATAGTGGGTTCTAGCTCCTGTGGTGCTAAAATAAGTTATTGTTACTCAAGTACAGCGAGTCTTCACACCACGAGCTTAACAGTGAAGAAAAACATCGTGTATACGCTTAAGAAAAAATCCAACGCATTCTTGGGAAATGGCGACGAATTTTCCATCTGACACAAAGATTCCTAAATACCTATATCTCAAGAAAGAGAGAGTGTAATATTACCTCTGCTTACCCTTTCGGGGACTCTTGTAGATTGCTACGATGACTTTGGAAATGTAACAAAAGAGTTTTCTTAAACACTTCAGTTCCCGGAAGTCACGCTACGAGAGAGAACACAAAAAAATACTTCATGTAAAATTGAAAAAATATTTCAATCTTTTTTACGAAACTTCTCATTCAATTTAAGTGGAAATAAAGTTTAAAACCCTCCCTTATAAGCCGCAGGCGAGTAGGAACGTTAAATAAATGACATGACAGCATAGCTGGCCAAATTTGCCGGCAAATCGAAATGCGGATCCACATAGGATAGTGTCGGGGGCAGTTTCCGTTAATTTCACTCATCAGTGATCTTATTGGAACGAAGTTCCTTATCGCGCGTTGTGAAAGGGGGCTAGACAGAAAAAATCTTACGAAAAGTTGTCACGACACTTTTTGTCACGACACTTTTTTTTTGCTGTATATTTATAACCCCCGTGTGAGTGATTGCTGTATATTTATAGCCCCCGTGTGAGTGACGTGTGCTTCTTGAACTTCGTTCCATCCGGGTGTCCCTTGACACCTCTCAAGTTTTTATTCTCTTGTGTTATTTATTTGACGGTCTCCTCAAGAATGCTTATACCGGTAGGCAAAGATAATTGCTAAAAAATGATACACTGCGCTGCCGATCCGGTGATGTTTTTGTGATCCAAATCCAACAGCGGTCGTCTCAGACCCAAATATAATTACACAATATTTCAATGAGTTTTTCCCTCAATCATTGCATTGTTTCGTAAAGACGGCTAAGATTAGACTGAGGCTACGTTTGCGCATTCTTAACTAACGAGTCCAAGACTTGATAATTTGCTTACGTGAATTTGATCTTTACCAAAGATGAAATAAAGCACATTATATTGAAGACATTTACATCGTAAGTTGATGCTTTTTAAGAAGTGTTTTTGAAATTTATATTCTGTGAGAATTTCCACAGGCCGTCCTGTAGTTATTCTACGCGATCTAGTGTATAGAAACTTTAAAGTGAAGGAAAAAATTGAGAGCAAACCGACATACGTTTGAGAAGAAATTTTTAAGCTTATGTAAAGTCGAGCTTGAGAAACGGCAATAGACTCGCCATCAGCCACATAAGTACCTAAACTAAACTTCTGGTGGAAAGTAGGTGTAAGTATTATTACTTACAATACCTCTGCTTTCCCTGTGAGGACCCTTGTGGGAGGGCGTGAAGATAAATATACAATCATTGATTTTAAAATAAAAATACATTATTTTCCAACATGCTTTTTTTCGAGTCAGTTGTAAAATACTATTTGAATGAAAGTCCGTCTGCAACACTTGGTTAACTTTAAGCCCCTTTTAATATGCCTCTGAAAAATAAATTAAACTTTTTGAGAAAAAACTCACTTATATCCCTTTTGCTACGCGCCGCTGCCACATCAAAGCTGGCCGCACGTCACGGTTCATCAGGGTTGACACATCGACATGTCGGACGAACTGTCGCGAAAATTAAACCTACGGATTAAAAAAATATAAAAACCATCACATGCTCAGGTAATTAGTGCCTTTCATAGTCTGGACGGTATTTGTTTGTTTGATTTAAATGCTACTGTTTTTTAAATTATTGAGACTGATTACCTTAAATAAATGAGTATTATTTATTTTTATCATCACACACCCACTTTCCGCTAGAATATATTTTAGGTGCCAACGTGACACATGGCGAGTCCATTGCCTTTACTCAAGCACAACTATACATTTCACCGTAAAGCTTGTGGCATGACTAATCACTGTACATACATTCCAAAAAACTTATTGGTACAGACGGGATTTAAACTTGCGATCTTTGTGTCGTAGGCAACAACTACTCAGCCACCACGACATTTTTTTTATTACTTTGCCAGACCGTAGACCATTTACGTTGCAATCGAGCCGTATTGGTCTAGCGGTTACAATAGAGTCGCCATTTGTCACGTTGTGATATGTCTCTGGCGTAATATGAGCATTATCTGCCTATTCGATTTATTTTCTACAAAGAGTGGTCTATTACCGTAGTTCAAAGCCGTATTACATAGGCTGATCATTCCTGATGATCCTTAGAACTACACTGACAAATTTCAGCATCCAAAAGATCTAAGCATTCATATTCAGCCAACAACCTGTATATTTTAGTACTTTGACTGCAAAAGCTACCAGCTTTTATAGGAACACTAGCAAGCCTTGCTCTAGAATCGGACTTATTTTATTAAAATAATAACTCCCACGTATTCTTAAATTTGCGCCTCAATCGTCTGTGATAAGTATTAACCAGCAATGATGGATCTCCCCATCCCCTTTGCCGGCATATAATAACAGGCGATATAGGAGAAGCGGTGGACAGATTCGCGGGTTTTTCCTTTCTGGTCGAATTATCCAACCCACGCGAGCTGCTTTATTGGTCGAAATTGCCCCTAAACGTTAGCAATGAGACGTTTGTTGTTGTATATTTACTGCTCGCACAGTAAAGGACTTGCACTGATTTACAATAAACTGTATGATTATTGTAATTACGTACCTATTCGTGGATACGTCGCAGCTTATGGTACAATTTAGAAGACCTCAGTGATGTGGAATCCCTGGCTGATTTCAAAATACAATTCACACATGCCTATACACCCACATTCCGCCAGAGATATATTTTAGGTGCTAAGGGGACATGTGGCGAGTCTACGGCCGATACTCAAGCACGACTATACATCCGCCTTTGAATTGCTTCTCAGACGTATGCAGATTTCCTCTTCATGTTTTCCTTCGCCGTGGCTCGTGGTGTGACTAATCACTGTACTGAAATTCAGAAGAACTCTTTGGTACAGTCGGGATTCAAACTTGCGATCTTTGTATCGCAGGCAACTACTTGAACCACTCGGCCACCACGGCTTATCTAAAAGAAAGAGTATTGTACAAATTTTTTTACAGGGTTTACACTTTAGTATGCCCGATGACTTAACATGATGATCAGTTTCTGATAACCGTAAAATCAATAGCTTCCGATACCTGCATGGGGTTTGATGTTTATCATAAGCCTAAGATAAAAAGAGCATATTAAATTTTATAGGGAACGCGTCGTCAAGACGTCGTACACAAACAAGGGGATGTTAATCTAAAACTATTTGATGTTCGTTCGGCCTTTGAGCGGGTTATTTGTTTATGGAGTTCGGAGCATATTTTTTGAGGAGGCCGGCTTTAACTGTGGTACGATGCGAGGAGAGGAGATGTTTGCACAATTTAGTGTGTTTATTATTCCCTCCGAGTGTTTGTGCGAATGGGGATGTAAAGTACATTACATGTACGCGGATCAAGTCTTGGGTTGGGGCGTAAGTGAAAAACGCAATGGAACTAATTTTTTTCAGCCACGACATCTTACGTGTTGTATCTTAATATTTATAATTGTTTATTACTCTATCTTTCCTCTATCTTCTTCTTTCTTTACTCTATCTAGGACTTGTCTGGCGAAAACATCGTCAAGTACTTGATTTTCGAATAAATAAAAATACATGTATATAATCACATGAATATGTACAGCTTTTTTATTAATATTTTTGAATATAAGGTTCAATAAGTGTCACCAGAGTTCCTTATATTGAATAATACATAATATATTACGATTTCTAAGCTCAGGTACTTTCAAAGTCTCGCAATTCCAATTTTGTACCGGAAATTCCGTTGCACGACTCTATATAAAATGCTTGCTTATCACAAACCAAGGACGCACGGAGCCACACCAATCGCTCGTGACGAAAAAGCTCTCAAAACACATACATGAATGACAAAGACACTCCGATTCAGAAACATTCATTACATATTAAATAAATAACCACCCGCTTCCACCTATAAACTGACATAGCATGGTTTATTCAAACACACTGCCATTATTAAGATAAGCTCATGGTGGATCCCATCCCTTGCTCGGTATGTTTACATTTAGCAGTTACCATGGTTACTTTGTTTACTAATTGTTCTCTATTATGATTGCTAAGGTAATTTTCGAGATGGGCTACACGGGAATACGCAACCGTATTGTGAAAACTCAACATTCAAACGTAAGTACGGTTTATGTTTTGCGTACTTTAATATAGAAAGAGCAAGGTTATATAGTTAGTTGTACATGTACGAATTCATGAATTAATAAATTACTCTTCATTTACGAGAACAGTGATTAGTCACACCACGAGCTTAACGGTGAAGGAAAACATCGAGAGGAAACCTGCATACGTCTGAGAAGAAATTCAAAGGCGTATGTATAGTGGTGCTGGAGTAACGGCGATGGACTCGCCATCTGTCACGTTGGCACCTAATATACCTCTGGCGGAAAGTAGGTGTGTGGGTATTACCTATACACCTCTGCCTACCCCTTCGGGGACCCTTGTGGGAAGGTGTGAGGATAATATTATTATTATTATATCATTTACGAGAAACTCTTATATAGTACAATTAAGTTTAAAGGAGAGAAATGTTCATGTGATAAATTTGATACAAATTAGAAAAAAACAAGTTATATACACATCTTTCATTAGCACTCCATGAACCCATAATACCTTTTAAAAACAAAATATTTTATTTCACATAGGCCTAGATGGGCACTTATAAACGTCGAGAAAGGTGCACGGTTCGGGTTGGTCGTTTCCATGGAGAAGAACCGGCATGAAACTTCATGGTTACTCTTTTCAAATCATTTAGTATACACATAGTAACAATATTATTATGTTACAGCCTAAGTAAGTACTCTGCTGTCAGTACTTAAGTAAGTATAGGGGAACAGCGTAGGCCCGACAATAGGTCGATGCTTACTTAAAAAAAAAGCGTAAAACAAGATATACTTAACTTACAAAGTTAGCAAGATCTGGGAATCTACAGAGCCTACAATGTTCACACATTCACTAATTAAACAAGTGACACAAATATTATCATCAGTGCTGAAACTAATTCTGAGATTAAAACTGATTCTGTATTTGAAAAATATTGTAAAAAAACTTTAATTGGACTACCTCGATCAAATTGACCGGACATTTAACAACAAGAACGTTGACTCTTCGAAATCAGCGAACATGTATGTAGAGGATATGTATAATTATTGCTGAAGCACCAGAGGTCTGTAAGTCTAGATACAACTGGCATTCTAATCGTCTGCCTACTCCGTGGTGGACTCGGCATGATGATATTCATATATGTGCACTAACGCAATAATTCACGTTAACAAGTGTAAATAACATCGCAAAACTAAACGCAAAACTGTAAGTACAATCGATCAATCATAACAATTAAGCTCTGTAACGCCCACGCGTCATCAAAATGAAACTAAATGACACATAGCCGAGCAAAAAATACTTCGTTTGTTGATTGAAATACGTATATGTACCTACTCAATATCCATAAACCATATCGCTAGTTTTGACAGATGACGTATGGAAACGTCACGTGACTGATGTATGGCCCCAAGCTGTTACTGTAACTGATTTTACAATAACGTATGCAGAAATACATCGTGCGGCATTTATTTATAAATAGACCTTGACTTTATTGGCTTTTTAACAGCTTTTTGAATAATATAATTTTAAGAGAGGTAAGGCATAACGGGTTTCCCGTTCGAATTTGGAGCTGCCCGACTGGGGCAGGACCTCCACCTTATAGAAGTCCGTAGCCAAATAACACAATTTATTGTGCTGTGTTCCTACGTGGTGAATAAGGTTTCCAGTAATGAGCTCCTTGGGGAGGGGGGAAGATTGTTACATTGTGTTGGAAGCAGATGGATTAAACCCATTATGCTGCCATCATACTATAACTCTCCGAACACAGAGTGGCAACGCGCAAGTGATACTTCGGTATCGTGAGCGTAAATAGGCTACGGTAACCGTTTCCCATCAGGTGGGCCGTATGCTTGTTTGCCACTCTTGTTGTATAAAAAAAAAATATATATAATCCTTAAAAAAACTTAGTAACATCATTGCAGATTTAAATCTCAATGGTCGGTACTCAATGATGTATTCTGTACCAATGAATTTTCTGAACTTAAGTAATAGTGATTTATTTGCTCCACAAGCTTTACGACGATGGAAAAAAACGTGATAAAACCTGCATACGCTTGTGAAGATTTCAAGGTCGTATATAAAATTGTCCCTACGATGTTAAATCCTATAACTAATATAAAAATAAAATCATATCAGTAACGGAATCGCCACCTATCATGCAAGCACTAAAATATACCCTTTCGAAGATACTTGTGGGAGGGGCAAAATCGATTTGTACTATAATCATGATTTTGTGCCATGAAATCATAAGGCTAATAGGTTCTTATACGATTATTTTCCTTCACAAACATATATGGAGCACAGATAAAATTCTTTCAAATTCCGCTGTCTGCGTGTGATGAATGACTGACTTCATTTTTATATACATACATACATATCATCACGCCAAGTCCCTAGCGGGGTAGACAGAGAGTATAGAGCGCCAGTTCTCTCTAGACTTACATACCTCTTTCGCTTCTTCATGTTTAACATACTTGTATCGTATCAATAAGGTTTTTAATATGAAGCACAAAAACAGTTCAGCTACACCATCTTAACCTTTGACTCCGATTTGAATAGAATCAGCCTTCGTCATGTCGGTGTCAATTCCGAAAGTATTTAGATCGTGAACTTTGAATTGTACTATTGTTATATTTTTTATTGTAGTTGTCAATTTTGTCACACTCAGTCTAGGATATAAATACTTTCGCATTCATAGAATTACATTGGAAGTTCAAAGGTTATTGAGGAAAAATATTGTAACGAATCGTGAGTCTTTTCCTGCTTCACTTGTTTTGCCCTATGCTTATGAAGACACGATATAACTTTATCTCATATATTAGAATAGCATACGACTTAAAGTATATAAAATCTTAAAGCATCGTATAGGAAACCAATAATAAAGGGACTAAATATTACTGGTTTATGAGAGTTAAATTCTCTTGGTCGTAAAGGTTCTGGAAATCTCTAAGTAAATAAAATCAATAATGTCCGTTTGATATAAATGCCATATTATGTCAAAATTAAGCGCAAAGGATCGCCATTGTCATAAAATATTTGCAAACAAGAAAGTTCAAAGTATCAAGACTCGAGCTTCTGCAATTCTTGTTACTTTAATACAGCCTCGACCAAAATAATGTTCATTGAAGTTTCTCCTTATTTGTACCACAAGGGTAACAATAGACAATATGAAACATGTATCTAACCGCTGCTTCTGAGGCCAGTACTATGTTGCAGAAGAACCGTACATCATACTTTCCCATAGTTGGGAAGTGCAACGATACTTCTAAACTTTGCTATTGGATAGTTTGAACGTTAAACATTCAAAACGCCACAAAGTTATGTTACGTTGAAAGAGAATGATGTCTATTGCTTTCAAAGTGTGCTAAGTGTATGAAACCATAAAACTTAACCATACAAAGTTATACATTTTTATGTTATTTCTAAAAGACTCGTACAAAGTGCCCAGTAGAGGTTTATCTATGCGAGACGACATGGTTCTTCAGGGTCGGCATAGATTTCCTCTCGATATTTTTCTTCATTGCTAATGGTGTTATCATTAATGACTGTATTAGGAAGGCCGGAATTCGAACTATAAATCTTTGCGTTGCGGGCGACTTGAACCACTAGCTAGGCGAGTACTTTCTTGTTTTATTCGTAGAATTAAGTTTCCAATTAAAAACATAATTTATAAAAGCAACTACTAACAATACTCTTATTACCTACTATTATAAGGAACATGTAATAGGCGAGCCGCCCTAACCAAAAGTGGTTCGTCCCAGGCCATGTATAAGCGATCGAGTTACAACAACTTTGAACATGCGCACACAATTTTAACATACAATACACAGTGGGCGTAATGCACAGCAGTGTTTTGTTTATACTTGTCTTTGTCTGGTGGTCTCTGATTTTGGGTCAATTTGACATAATATCAGGTTTCAGGGCACCCTTGATCAGGCAGTTACACCTATTTTTCGATTCACGATTGTCATTTATTTCGATATCGTGAAAGAAATCACAGACAAGCGTCTAAAATGAATTTCAAAGACTTATTTGAAATTAGATACGCACGCCATTGGCTAGGTTAGCTTTAGTTTTTACATGTTTATGTTAGTGACAAAGAAGAGGTAGACATGTAAAATTTTTTGTACTTAAAAGATTCATATTATAAACAGCGACATTCGTAGATCTATGGCTCATCTGGAGTATAAATTAATGCTTTGCGATCCTTATGTCAAGAGTTGCTGAGCAAGCAGCATAAACACTTTCTGCCAACACAGTAGCACCCTATAGGAAAATTTTTAAATACATGTGTCTGACATGCAAGTTGTCATGACTACCATATTTCACAATCTCTGCGATAGTAATAGAAATCATAAGATGTCGCTGTACTACACTGGAACTAAAATTGGATATTGAGATTCTCCGCGTGTGTCTATATCTATACATCTATACAAATAAATAAAATTGTAGTGTCTGTTTGTAATATCAAAATAACCGCCTTTTATTAAATGCATATGGATGTATACACGGTACATACACGAAAATATATATATTTTTAATTTTGTCTGTCTGTTCCGGGTAACCTCTGAAACGGCTGAACCGATTTTAACGGGACACTGACAGATAGCTGATGTTAGAAGGAATAAATTAGACTTGTATTTTGGGAACTGAGCAATATATTTTTTTGTTTAATTCCACGCGGACGAAGTCGCGGGCATAGCTAGTATATAATATTTTTTAATACTATGAAGTTTCCAATCATATATATCCGGCAGAGAGATGTTAGGCAGATGTGTATAGGTAGTACCCACACAGCCTCTTTCCGCCAGAGATATATTTTAGGTGCTAACATGGTGGATGGCGAGTCCATCGCCGTTGCTCAAGCACGTACGTATGCAGGTATCCTCACGATGTTTTATTAATCACTGTACTGAAGTTCAGCAAAACTCATTGGTACAGACGGGATTTCAGCTTGTGATCTTTAATTCGTAGGCAACTACTCGAGCCACTCGGCCACCAAGGCTATTAGCTTTCAATCTATCAAAATTTAACTTTCAGCAAGTTTTCAATCATGTATTGAAATAATTGACACAAAAACTATGCGATACTTAATAGACAGACTTTACAAGCGACTAAGTGATTTATTATCTGATTATTAAGTTCGTGAATGGCCGCAAGTGCATTCTAGTGACGTGTCCTAGGTTGTTAGCAATGCTTGTGTGCGAATGGACCGCCTTCGCACCTTTTATAGGATCGAATGCGTTCGTTAGGTTTTACGTGTAGGTTGTTTAATATGGGCAGAACTTTATTGGAATCTCTATATCAGCCGGTAGTAATAATTTTTTGTTTATAATTAAATATCTTCTTAATAATATCTTCACGCCTTCCCACAAGGGCAGGTCAGGGTAGGCAGAGGTGTGTAGGTAGTACCTACCAGCCACTTTGAATTTCTTTTCAAACGTACCCAGGTTTCCTCTTAATGTTTTCCTTCACCGTTAGCTCGTGGGGTTACTAACCAAACTTACTTAAACTCATTAGTACAGTCAGAATTTCAAACTTGCAACATCTGTGTGGCAGGAAACTGCTTGTCGTTTTTTACACGGTACCCATACCAAAAAATAATAATTCTATTTTTGTCAGTCTGTATGTTTGTACTGGCTAATCTCTAAAACGGCTAGACCAATTTTCACTGGTAGATAGCTGATGTTAAAAGGAGTAACTTAGGCTGCTTTTATTTGCAATTATTTGATTTTTTTTTATATGAAACTGAACAATATTTAATAGTTAAATTCCACGCGGACGAAGTCGCGGACAGCTAGTATTTACTAGAAACATGTCATAAATCACTGAACTTAAGTCAAGAATAAATATGTTTATATTCCGACTGGTAGACCTAGAAATAAGCGCGTTCAAACAGATGAACAAAATTCAAACTTTAGTTTATTAGTTACGATATATTATATGAATTCTTACAAGTTATATGATACGCGGCTTACTTCGTTTATTGAGTTAAAGTTGTCAGGAATTTTGTGATATGTATTTTTTTTATATGGAAAAAATGGTAGTCATTCAAACACGCATAAAATACGAGCGAATGACTGCGTGGGTGTTACCTTCGGTGTTAAAAGTGGATTAACGTCTGCTGAGATTATAATCTCAATATATATTTAAGATTTGCGAGATACCTTATCCATTTATGATTTTTATTTGCTCGATCCATATGTCTGTTAATATAATACGCTCCGTTTTATATGCAAAGTAATGACGTCATAATAATTGCTTTTCTCCCATTTAGGTAACTATATATGTACTAGCTGTCCCGCCCAGCTTTGCTCGGGTGAAAAAGTTAAATTGCCCGTAACACGATCGCAGCACCACCTATCGGGTCCAATTGTAAATCTAAACCATTCTCGAATCCATCTTAAGATACACAGAAAGGGATAGCTTCGCACGGGTGAAAAAGTTAAAATTCCTAAAACTCGATCGCAGCGCCACCTATCGGGTCCAATTTAATATAGCCTATGTTACTCGGGGATAATGTAGCTTTCCAAAGGTGAAAGAATTTTTGAAATCGGTCCAGTAGTTTCGGAGCCTATTCATTACAAACAAACAAACAAACAAACAAATCTTTCCTCTTTATAATATTAGTATAGATATCTACAGGGGTTCCTACAAGGTTCTCCAAAGGGGTACGCAGAACTGGCAGACCTACAATTTGTCAAAGATATAGATAAACGTGCCAGATAGTGAGTGCATCGCCGTTTTATACCTCTTCGGAAAGTTCTATTCATTGCTACAGATGGAATTCAAACTTGCTATACATATTTGCATTACAGGCAACTCCAATCACAGCCATTTTAGCTTCATAGGTACCTTCTTGTATACGTTGCATTTATTTTGATGAATTAAGATGAAAGAAAGAGTTTTGTAAAGAGGAAGCTGGAGCTTTACATCCTTTGCCTACCCCGTGAGGGACTGGACTTGACATTATGTATCATGTTACACATATATGTGAACATCCTCCTCCTCAACCAACACAATTAACATATTCACTGTTTCATCTTAACTCGCTCCCACTTTTGAATTTCCTATTAGTGTTTACAAAGGCAAAGTCAATACCATGCCGTAGCCAGTTAATTACTAACAGTTCCATTTGAATCTTTACTACACTGCGTATAAGTTTGAATTTTGTTTGTTTTAGATAGCTTTTGAAATGGAGATACTCTATTGTTGAAAATGTGTTTACAAAATCTCCAAGCTATTGACTCTGCCGTGAGAATTGGTTGGTAGCGGTCGTAATGCGGTAGTATCTATCAATCTCGCATACTACTGTTAAAGATTTTAGAGACAAATATGCATGCAAATGTGTGAGAACAGTGGTGAATATATTTAGAGATTTACATTCAAATCTTGATTAGTTTTCGGTTAATACTGACTTATGAATATAATATACCATATACATACCTTCATTTTCTTTTTTAAGGGTCTCCGAATGTTATCGATTTTCTAACGGACTTAGACTTAGGTGCCAAGAAAAAATAATCATTATCTCTGAAGTATTTCTTACTTACGAAGACGCGCACCACTATTCTTCCTTATAGCTTAGTGGTTAATCTAATAAATTGGTGTTATTTTCATTAATTTTTTCTTCACTAATTAGATAGAATTATACGCAGAATATAATTAATTATGCTAGTTAATTTTAGTGCTGACCGAGGCTCCAGCCTGCGCTTGATGTGTACTGCAATGAGTACTAGTCATTTAACTACACGAACTCCTAGGTTCTACTCCCTTACTGTAAGCATATCTTCGGTAATCGTTAGTAAGGGATAAAGTAAAGTTTATTTGACATACTGTTTGGACAAACAGTATTAGCAGTCTATTCCTAATGAAATCCTCAACATGAATGCACTTTCACACTTCTGCACGAGACGAACGTAATCGAATAACTCAAATAAACTCGGGTGGAACTTTCAATACGCTTCGTGACCGTATTGCTTACTGCTGAAAAGTGTTATGTAAGATGTAGACAGCTAGTGTTCTTTTTTATATACATATTACCTTCACGTGTTCCCAGAAGGGTTCTTAAAGGAGTTAAAGTCTTAAAGGAGGACTCCTTTAAGAACCCTTTAACCTTCAATCCTGTGTAACACAGCACAATATTTACACAATTTATTTATATATTACACAATATATTGTCGCCTGAGATATATTACATACATATATGTAGCACCGTAATAGATGGTGAGACAATACCTATTTCTCAAGCTCAACAATACCCGTACATGCGTTTTTGATTTTATTGTCAAATGTATCCTCTCAATATTTTCCTTCACTGTAAAGCCTGTGGTGGATTAATCACAGTACTGAAACACAAGTATAAACTAACGGGATTTGAACTACTCTTTAAAACTTCATTCAGTCACTGCTTTTTATACTATTATTCACTTTGTAAAGAAAAACGTATAAGGTTTATCTTGGCTTCTTTTCATATAACCACGAGCCCTTAATCAGAGCTTCCGTAATACGAAACACGTAGATCAATTCGTTTCGAATCAACGCTTTGTGTCGGTGTATCACAATCTTTTAACTTAATCATCTGCCAATTAAAACAAAACTTCTTAGCTCCCTCATCCCTATACCTTTAAACGAGCAATTCTTGTATATATATAATCTGAATCTCGGAAACGGCTCCAACGATTTTCATGAAATTTGGTAGTGGGGGGATTTCGGGGGCGATAAATCGATCTAGCTAGGTTTAATTTTTAAAAAAAGTCGTGTTATGCGTGTTTTTAGGCAATGAAAATCTCGTACAATTTCATTGGAATATGAATTTCGCCACTGCTTTACCGATACAGCAACAATAAAGCGTTGCTAAGCAACAAACTTTAAGCCAATGAGTTTTTGGTTTGACGTTATCGTAGACGTATTATATATAAAATCAATTATTTACTTACATGACAAAATGCCTAAAAGAAGAAAAAAAATCGCTTATACACAATCTAAATCCACGCAGCCGCGACGCATCTCAAGAACACCTTCAAGAAAATAGTGATCGACAAGCAAGACTCATTTCAACAAAACCATGAAAATAATCAGCTTTCCGCTCGTCCCACACGTAGTGCTAAAGTCTTGCAAAACTTGACTAACATTATACGAACAGAAAGCTCTTATGATTTAGATGTTTCACGAGGGCTTCTTTGTGGCCGCTGAACATTACGAACAACGGGAACGACGTCTACAAGATTTGTGGCAGCGAGCAGCACTACGTGTAGCTACTGAATATTACGAACAACGGGAGCGATGTCTACAAGATTTGCAGCAGCGAGCAGCACAACGTATAGCTACTGAACATAACGAACAACGGGAACGACGTCTACAAGGTTTGCGGCAGCGAGCAGCACAACGTGTAGCTACTGAAAATAACGAACAACGAGAGCGACGTCTGTAAGATTTCCGGCAGCGTGCAGCACAACGTGTAGCTACTGAAAATGACGAACAACGGGAGCGATGTCTACAAGATTTGCAGCAGCGAGCAGCACAACGTATAGCTACTGAACATTACGAACAACAGGAACGACGTCTACAAGATTTGCGGCAGCGAGCAGCACTACGTGTAGCTACTGAATATTACGAACAACAGGAACGACGTCTACAAGATTTGCGGCAGCGAGCAGCACTACGTGTAGCTACTGAATATTACGAACAACGGGAGCGATGTCTACAAGATTTCCGGCAGCGAGCAGCATAACGTGTAGGTACTGAACATCACGAACAACGGGAACGACGTCTACAAGATTTGCGGCAGCGAGCAGCACAACGTGTAGCTACTGAAAATGACGAACAACGGGAGCGATGCCTACAAGATTTGCAGCAGCGAGCAGCACAACTTGTAGATACTCAACATTACGAACAACGGGAGTGATGTCTGCAAGATTTGCGGCAGCGAGCAGCACAACGTGTAGCTACTGAACATAACGAACAACGGGAACGACGACTACAAGATTTGCGGCAGAGAGCAGCACAACGTGTAGCTACTGAAAATAACGGACAACGAGAGCGTCGTTTGTAAGATTTACGGCAGCGTGTAGCACAACGTGTAGCTACTGAAAATGACGAACTACGGGAGCGATGTCTACAAGATTTGCGGCAGCGAGCAGCACAACGTATAGCTACTGAACATTACGAACAACGGGAACGACGTCTACAAGATTTGCGGCAGCGAGCAGCACTACGTGTAGCTACTGAATATTACGAACAACAGGAACGACGTCTACAAGATTTGCGGCAGCGAGCAGCACTACGTGTAGCTACTGAATATTATGAACAACGGGAGCGATGTCTACAAGATTTCCGGCAGCGAGCAGCATAACGTGTAGGTACTGAACATCACGAACAACGGGAACGGCGTCTACAAGATTTGCGGCAGCGAGCAGCACAACGTGTAGCTACTGAAAATGACGAACAACGGGAGCGATGTCTACAAGATTTGCAGCAGCGAGCAGCACAACTTGTAGATACTCAACATTACGAACAACGGGAGTGATGTCTGCAAGATTTGCGGCAGCGAGCAGCACAACGTGTAGCTACTGAACATAACGAACAACGGGAACGACGTCTACAAGATTTGCGGCAGAGAGCAGCACAATGTGTAGCTACTGAAAATAACGGACAACGAGAGCGTCGTTTGTAAGATTTACGGCAGCGTGCAGCACAACGTGTAGCTACTGAAAATGACGAACAACGGGAGCGATGTCTACAAGATTTGCGGCAGCGAGCAGCACAACGTATAGCTACTGAACATTACGAACAACGGGAACGACGTCTACAAGATTTGCGGCAGCGAGCAGCACAACGTATAGCTACTGAACATAACGAACAACGGGAACGACGTCTACAAGATTTGCGGCAGCGAGCAGCACAACGTATAGCTACTGAACATTACGAACAACGGAAGCGATGTCTACAAGATTTGTGGCGTATGGCACAACGTGCGTTGATTTTCTCATACATCTTCCATGTACAGACAGCGATCCGTTACACTTTTATTATATGTGATGATTCTTTAAATTGGCATCTCTTTCATTTCTTAACCGATTGACATGAAAAAAACACTACATGTTCAATGAAATATACCATGATACATAAGTGAACCAAACCTCAACTGTAAAAAGTAAGTACCTACCTATTTCAATAAAATATTAAACTCGTGATTTTTTATTTAAACAACAAGTTCATATTTTTTCATTATTAGGTATGTTGGTAAGATAAGATATATTTCATAAGTATGTAATTCGTACGCAATAATATTTTATACCTATTATATTTACCGAGCTGAGCTCGGTCATCCAGGTACTATATAATTAAATATGTAAAATCTTTTTTTTATGTCACATAGTCACGTAGTTGGAATACGATTAGAAGTTTGCTCTCTTTTTCAATAGCAAAAAAAATATAATATTGATTCATTAAAAGTAAATTTGGTTTCAAATCCTGTGTGTTATAAAATGTGAATTTATAAAACAACGAGCTGTGTCCCGCAGTTTTACCCGCGCAAAGCTTGGTTGCAACGAACTACTTCTAGACAAAAATATCAAAGAAATTGTACATTTATTTCGAATTTTTGTCTGGCATTAAATATTGCCAATTGAAGTGCCAAATTTCATCTAATTGTGTTTAGTACTTTTCGCATGCAAGAGGAACAAACATAATCAAAAACTCGAGGGACTCGGCGTGACGATACGTATGTATGTAGTGTTAGTACCAGGTGCATCTACCAATATTTTTTATAGGTATATATTTAGGTATTAAAATAGTGTGACCAATTTTTTTTTATACCTATTGTGTGGCAAACAAGCATGCGGCCCGCCTGATGGTAAGCGATTACCGCCGCCTATGGACGCCTGCAACTCCAGGGGCATCATTCGCGCGTTGCCGACCCTGCATGCCGTACTCTCCAGGGAAAACCTCAACGGGGTTCCATAGCTTGAGGAAACTCCTTAGGAACCGCGCAGTGCGAGACCTTTGGATCCAAATACTATATTTGTACGACACTTTTGGGAAAACATGTACCGCAAATATGACTTCAAAGTTCTGTTTTCTCTCTGTTCCATGATTCTGGAGCTCATTAATTTACGTGATAATAGTCAACTTAATTGTAGCGCAATCAACGTATAATTTAGAAATAGCGTTCTACTCCCCTAAGCCATGACATTTGGGGTCGGGAGCATGTAATTATGTTACTTCCATTCCTGTCATTATTAGCCGTCGTCTCTGTTCTGACTTCCTCTCTAGCCGTGTCGTACTAACCATTATGTCACGTAATTGTGTTTGGGATATCGAATGCGAAATTCGTTTGTCACGTTACGTACATTATATTACTGTCATATAAATAAAAACTAACGTATGAGAAAAAAAGAAAAGAAAAAACTTTTTCCAAAGCAGAGATTGCTTTGGAAACAGTCTCATTTAATGCGCCAAACACACCTTACAAAATCGATCAGTTAAATTTAGTATATATTTTTAATAGTATTTCGAACATAGTGGTTGGTGAATAACAACCTCATGAAGTATTCATGATAGAAACCGACATTCCGATTACGTAGAAATGGACTACAAGTTACACAAAAACTTTTTTTTGGATTAGGATATTATTTTAGGGTATGGGTCGCAACGTATGAGTGCTACCCTTGGCGTTGTAAGCGCTCTTTTGCAGCTGTAGCCTTTAATCACCAAAATGCCAGCTTAGAAGTTAATTTCTTCGCACAGAAGAGAAAACTGTGAGTTGAAAATAATACAACTTATTCAATTGATACAGCATTTCATTAAGAAATCATTGATACAAATTAACCGATATCATATAACATTATTTAGAGGTAAAAATCATATAATTACGATACAATACAAATTGTGCGTTTATATACAAAGGTTTTTGATAGGTATATTGCGACTCGCGATAACAACAAGTATTATTGATACAAGTACGTACAAGCTTTACAAGTATATAAAGTTAATATTTTCGTTAGATCGACATTCATGTGGGAAACTTTTGTAAATTGACATAACGTATCTCGTATGTACTAATGTGTCATTTGATTTCGTCGCGTATAACTAAAATAAGTTAAGAGTAATATTAGAAGTAATGAGTATTTTAAGGACAGTTACTAGATAGATGAGAGAGATTATAAATACGGTAATCATTATAAAAATATAGCAATAAGTAAACAGGGTGTCTAAAAATGGAACACTTGTTCAAATATGTGATGGGAGAGTTTTTCGAATAAAAACATATTGTAACTATAAAGGTGGACATGTAAAAAGTAACTTTATATTTGCATATTTTTCTGAAAAATTACCATAGAACAAGTGGGTGAATATTGACTCCCTTTAATAATGTTGTCATATTGTTATCAATAGAACTATTTGTCCATTAGCATCGTCATGAGGATGTATCAGTATACTGTACAACTTCTAAAATACAACTGTTCTATATTCTTAGACACCCTGGATTATAATTAAATAATTATCTTGTCCAAACAAGCATTTAATTATTTTAGGTCCACCATTAATCATTTAATGATAATAAAGTTTAATGAAAACCAAATTTATTATAAGGCGATTAAGTACTAATTTAGGATATTTACACAATAATGAAGGTATATACATGTATATAACGACTAGACTCGTGTGTCTTGAAACCTGGGTGTCTACTTATAAAAAAATAAATCTTATTTATATTTTTTTACTTATTAACAATAATTTAAATAAAAAAGCAAATTAATTTCAATATATATATACATACATAGGTATAAAATAATTTAAATAATCACAGCAATGTTATAAATCTATCTACTATTACATAATAATGACTATCTATTAACAAACAATGGTGTCATGTCTTACATTACGTTTTAAAGTACAAGTATTCATAACATTTCCAATTATGATAATTCGTATTTTGTAGCCAAAGGAATTGTAAATCTGCATATATATACATTGGTTATTATAACATCTTTTTATATACTAAGATTTAATTAAATAGAGATGAGTATAAGATACGATAAGATAAATCAAAAGATATTTCAGAGGATTTATTTGCTTACGTCAATTTAGATATGCCGTTGCAAATTTAATTTTATCCTCACGAGAAATTTCATTATTATTATCTGTAGTGTGTGAAAAATTATATCAAGGTTTTATTTTTTTAATAAATCACCTACGTTGTCATTATACATTAGTTTACTTCAACTAACTACGCGTCGCGGTTTCACAATTTTTTTTATAAAAAATCGCATTTGTATCTAATATTAGTGGGATAGTTTTGGTATTATTTAGGAACTGAAAATCTTGAATTCGGTTAAATAAAGCGCCGAAATGAACAGAACCTTACCTGTAGGAAAGATTGTCGAGGTTAAAGTGCAGTCTTTGTGTATCCACACTGACCTAATCTTAACTGGCGACCGTCCGCTCTGGGTTAGCTAGAGTGCTTGCCCCAATAATGTTTTGGATAGGGCCAAAGGATCGTTACATTACGATACATCCAGTCTCGCAATAAGTCCACGGAATACATTCTAACTTCGTCCATAAATGGCGCATTACTCGTTGCCTGTCATAAATATTCATTTTCGGCAAGTAGGAGGAAGTTTCCACGCTTCTACTCGGTCTTGGAGTAGATGCGGGAGCGAATTTATGAGCAAAAATACCATACTTCGAAGAGATTCCACGCCACTTCGATACTTATCGATCATTGAATTAATTCAGTATCGGTATTAGAAAGAGTTCACAAATTATATCATTAGAGTATTTGTTTAGGATTGAATTTGAAGTAGGAGTAGATACGCAATACACATCGTTTCGCAAAATAATACATACGTACATAGTAATAGAGCTTACATTATTTATTCTATTTACAATTTAGCTTTGCGTGCTTATCTATCCGACGTAGCATAAGGAAAAGTCACATGCACTTTAATAATGGTCGAAATCACTGAGAGTTTCACTGCACTGGGTTGTCCAATTTCAGTGTTCATAATCAAAGCAGAGCTTCTTCGAGTTGGTCGAAGCTCTCGCGCCATCAGTCGCTCTCAAAGACGGTAGAGTTGGAACTCTTGCGACGGACGTACGGTGAGCAGAACTCGATCCTGGTATCCGGCAGCCAGGTATACGCAGTGCGCTCCGACGATGCACTGAAATCAAAGAAATGATTGCTGATTAATGAGATGCCATATTAAAACAAATACGTTTGTCGTTGACAATTGCCAATGCTTAAAAATATCCTGCAAATATACGTATGGTTCAGTTAGTTTTTAGCTAAATTGTAAGGATTGAATATACATATTGTTGGTCAAATAACACGAAAAATATAACTCCAAAAGTTTACCAACGTTGAAACACCCTTTTAATAAACAACGAGAAACAATTTAAAACAGAAACTAAAATTGCATTCAACTAATTGAGGCGCACGTCAGCTGGCGGATTTATTCATTCATAGCTATAAACTGAATTATTGTTTCAATCGCAGCGATGTAACAGCATCAAACATCGATTTATTATCGAGTTGCCGATTTATTAACGACTTGTCAATTTCCCTCAGTGACAAACTTTCGAAATATCCGTTCTTATGTTGCATGACACTTTAATGAGCCGTTTAATCTTGTATCTTGTTTCGTTTCCAATTAACGTTTGCAGATTTCAATGCTCGACATTCGAGGAAACATTATATGCTTTTAATGGTAAGGTAGTGACATTAACATGGCAAGAGTAACAATTGAAACATGCTTGTTAGACAAAACAAAGGCGACCGCAGATCTACACGCGCTTCGAAACTAAGTCGCGGACCTACTGTGGACAAAAGCCAACGGCAGTGGAGCCTGATGCAGTACTAAAGAACAGAATTCACGAGTAAATTCTAATGCAATGAAAAGTTAATGTATTCGCGCCTTCAAGTGGCACCTACGGGCACTTGAATAAACACAGGTAGTATTTATCTTTGCCTTAGGTAAAGTATGTTGTTTTAAAGAACCCTATAGAATAGAGGTTAATGCACTTGACATACTCTGTATGAGGAGTCTGCGGTCGAACAATAATGGTTTATGGATGGTGTAATATGTACTAAAAGTCATGTTTCGGAAGAAAACCTCTTTTTAAATGCTCTTAGGACAATATTTTAGGTGAAATCTTTAGAATTGGTAATGGTTCTACCCTTTTTTGTTTTGTATAGTTGTCTGGGAAAACATACGCTCACCGAATTAATATAAATGTTTTTTCTTTACTTTAGATTGACCACACGCATCAGTGGACACTATGACAACTGCCGCCCATATAGTTATTAATATAGTAATGTTCTTAAATTTATTTTTAAATGAACACTTTGTTCAGATTAAAAAAAATATTCCAATGCCTTTTATCAAATCAAATCAAATCAAATCAAATCAAATCAAATCAAAATCTTTTTATTACACGCTTTATATTAGCTTCACCTGTATGTATGTATGTAACCGACTTCTTTGAGCTCGATTTTGACCCACTTTAAACGGCCAGATTTCGTTCAAACTTTGTAGACTTATCGAGGACCGATGACAATACACTATTAACTAAAAAGTAACGAAAATAAATAATAGTAAAAAAAAACTAAAAAACACGCGTTTTATAGAAAACCGAACTAAAAAATAGAAAATAAATTTCGATAATATCTTAAAAAGCGTGGGGTGCTTTTTAAGATATTACCGAAATGATGATCACTCTACTAATATCTGTCAATAAAATATTTATAACTATTGACACCATGCACCCCACGCTTTTTAAGATATTATCGAAATTTATTTTCTATTTTTTAGTTCGGTTTTCTATAAAAAGCGTGTTTTTTAGTTTTTTTTAACTATTATTTATTTCACATAGGCCCAGATGGGCACTTATAAAACGTCGAAAAAGAAGCACGATTCGGGTTGGTCGCTTCCATGGAGAAGAACCGGCAAGAAACTCCATGGTTACTCTTTTCAAATCATTAGGCATATACAATATTTTTTTTCGTTACAGAAATAGTACCCAAGTATGGGGGAACAATATAATAAATTATTTTATAAGTACCTTCGTTGGTTACTTAATCTTAAAAAAACTCTCAAGTGATCGGCCCGAGCCGATTACTCGTGGTCCCCAGATTTATGATTTTGGTGTGGACCTTTATAATATTCCTGCTTTAATTAATCGTCCACATAAGTAAGTAAGAGCTTTTCTATTTTACACGCTTTATATTAGCTTCACCTGTATGTATGTATGTATGTATGTATGTATGTATGTAACCGACTTCTTTGAGCTCGATTTTGACCCACTTTAAACGGCCAGATTTCGTTCAAACTTTGTAGACTTATCGAGGACCGATGACAATACACTAATAACTAAAAAGTAGAAAATAAATAATAGTTAAAAAAAACTAAAAAACACGCTTTTTATAGAAAACCGAACTAAAAAATAGAAAATAAATTTCGATAATATCTTAAAAAGCGTGGGGTGCTTTTTAAGATATTACCGAAATGATAATCACTCTACTAATATCTGTCAATAAAATATTTATAACTATTGACACCATGCACCCCACGCTTTTTAAGATATTATCGAAATTTATTTTCTATTTTTTAGTTCTGTTTTCTTAAAAAGCGTGTTTTTTAGTTTTTTTTTTACTATTATTTATTAATATTATTGTGTATATATTATCAAATGTATATGTAATTCAAGTAATTAATTAAAGATTTGCAAATCTCTTATATAACATCTCATCATTGACACCAAAGGAAACCGGTGGAAAACAAATCTGGGCACTATTAAACGGAAATGAAGGCTTCGCGAGACCGAGATCCAATTTGAAATAAGTGCCTTCTGAATTAATCCGGCCACTTTGAGCGGACCGGATGAAATTTCTGGTACTTTTCACGTCCAGCAATAAAAACGAGCCCTCGACGTGGAAAAAGATGAGTAATAGCCTTGCCCGGAGCTCCGAGAACTGTGAGGAATAATAATATTATTATGCTCGCGTGATGGAAAACTCGCGTTAAACGCTATGAAATAAAGCTCTGGTAGTATGCTGAAAGAGCACTTCATTGGATGTTGCATTGTCCTTACCAAGAACGGTGTGGTATGAGCTATATACCATGAGTATAGCTCAAGAGATATATTCGGACAACACAGAAGATTAATATTAAAACAAATGATATTGTAGAAACAATTAAGAATACAGTACAGAAATCTAATTAATTATTCAATTTCTACTTGAGGCTTCTACGTAAAATGCAACGGCAGTCTGAACAAATAAGGTTCCGGGGAAGCTTAACGCTTAACGGAGAAGAAAAAAAAAACGGCGATGGTCACGCCATCTGCCACGTTGACACCAAAAGTCCCCGGTAAAAAGTTTGGGGACCCTTGTGAAGGGCATGGCGTGAAGAAGAGAATATCAGAATAGGCTACTTGTTAAAAGTGCAATATTTTTACAAATATGATACCTATTTGTCTTACAGCGCTAAACACTTTAAATTTAAATTTTAGCCATTATTCATTGCAGCTTTAAACTGGCATGTTTTTTCGAGCTCTTTGATATTGAAATAATAAGATAGAAAAGGGTATGTAATTTATCAAATAGCTGTCAAATGTATTATGCATGGGTAGATTTTATTTGATCCTTCAATTCTCGGATACGTAATTTTGTTCACACATTTCTATAGAATGTAACATCACGCAGTTTGAAGCTACTGTAATTAGCAACATTTACATTTAGTAAATTACAGGAAGGCTAATAACTAAGTACTGTCATTTAATGTTCAAAAAGTTGTTTAATTACAAATTCCGTAGTCGGTGTCTGGTTAGTAATTATAGCTGTGTCAGAATCCAAAATTAACACGTAGTTCTATTTGCATGAGATAATCGCGTTTGAAATTTATATGTACCTACACTCTGTTAATGATATGACTTTTAACTAGATTCTCATCCTTCTTATATTATAAATGCGAAGCTTTATGTGGATGTTTGTAACTGAACTGATATCCCGCCAGAACGGCTGAATAAAATTGGACAAAGTTCGACACCGAGCTTAAATAGTAATAAATATTAGCAAATTTAGGTCGTCGCGGTCGATTTGTTTGATTAATCACTTGCGAAATCGAGATTACAAGCTTGTACCCCGATATTTGAGTTCTATCTGAACGTATGTATAGTGATCACGAGATTTACGTACGTATGTATGTAGTCGTCTATGAAAAACGGACTCGCGATCTATCACGTTGGCACTTAAAATATGCTATTTCAGGCAAAAGGAGGCTGTTGTTACGTATATATACATCACCTATCCCTTAGATTGCAAGGCGGCAGGTGTGGAAAGGCGTGAAGGTTTACATTAATTTTGTAACGTAATTAAAATTAAAGTTAATTCACAATAAGTTTTGGGGAAAATAATAGTAATTCGTCGCTATTTCTTATATGCCAAAAAACCTATAACCTAAAAAAATATAGGTCGTAATTTAAAACGAATCGTAACGCCATTAGATATGTAATTAAAAATATTAATTAGTGTATTCTTGAAAGTAAAGATTCAGATATAACTTGATCTTGAATATAAATTGAGCCAGAAATTATATAGCAATTCGCGTTTGGTACATTGAAGGCATGCTCTATGTACCCTCTATTTGAATGTTAATAGCACACATTATGTCTGTAATATATCCATCCAGAGTACCGGTTCATATTAGTCGTACCAACAAGTTTATACTTCTCGCCACCTGCTTTAGTTAAACTTCAAACTAGATCAGTTAACACCTCATATTTACGCTCACGTGAGCATTTATGACGTCGGATTATTAAGTTACTGCTTGTAGGCTTACAAACTTATAATAATAATATAATAATATTGCAGTCTTAAGCTAAGCTTCTTTACTTTTAAAATATAGATGAATTTGATTGAAAACAAGTTTCAATGGAAACTCTTTAGAATAGGACAGAAATATAATTTTTAGAATTTTTTGAATAATTTCGCTCCTTTTTCATAGGCATCTCTACTTTTCATGGAAAGAAATAACTTTTAATAAAAACTTCCGATTATGTAATTCTTTGAATAAAAAAACAAGTCAACATATTGTTACTTTTAAGCTGTTTTCGTGTCGTGTAGTGCATTATGTCGTAATCTGTATCTTTACAGTCTACAGTCAGTATTGAAACGTGTTAATTAGTACCCACATAATATTATTTTGTCACGGAGCATCAATTTCGCAAAATTTGCTTCCTGACCGATCAATACTAAGGCCAAGAGGCTTTCAATTGGGCACTGTTTAAATGCTAACTAATAAATCTTAGGGCACTCCCTGTGGAGCTAGGACCTCGGCTTAGCACCTTGTTGATTTTGAGATCTGGAGTGCACTTGTAATCTGGAAGCGAAAGCTTATTTTAGTAAAATAATCACGTCTCCCCACAAGGGTCCCCGAAGGGGTAGGCAGAGAAGTTCTCTTCTAACGTATTCAAGTTTCATCTTAAAGTTTTCCTTCACCGCTAAAGCTTGTGGTGAGTCTTATCACTGTACTTAAGTTCAGAAAAACTCTTTGGTACAATCAGGATTCGAACTTGCAATCTTTAATCTTAAAATCTGATTTTAATTTATTTCTCTAGAATTATTAATTTATTTCACTAGAATTATTAATTTATTTATCTGAATTATTAATTTATTTATCTGAATTAGATCTTAAATCTTTAAACGTATAATGTACCAGAAGGCAGTATTTAACATTGATGTATTTAACGCTTAACTCAACATGGGGTTCAAGGATTTTGTACTATACATGGATCACGAATAATCATCAATTACATTGCCGGATTTAGACATTAACACCACTGTCAAAATCAACAGTATCCAAAAGTATGCATCTCCCAGACCACCATAAAATAAAGGTATGTAGTACTATGGTGGCATAAGCCGGTGGAGCGAGAATTGTCAAAGCAAACAGACTTACGGTCAAAATGGAAGCCCCATTGTGTCAAAATGTATTCATTTGTATGGCAAGCCCAATATTGACTGTATGGAACTTGTTCCATTTGTTTAAATATGCCACGCTTTAGTGAGGAGTCATCTATGATACGATTATGTGCACAGATATTTAAAGGGTTTCGAAAGAAGATCGATATAATCTGTTTTAATATCGATCTTTTTAAGGATTTGAGCGAACATGGGGTTCCACCGCAGGGCATGCACAGGCTTATGTGTTGTCCACATACAAAATAATATGTTTTTATGTATTGGTAATAGTTTAGTCGCAAACTACTCGATCAATGTACCTAATTTGAACAAATCTAAATGCCTAAAATTATTTCTACGATTTACCAGCACAAATGTTTATTTTGTGTATTGGTAGTAATTGTTCCAAGCAACCTATTAATTGCTTGAAAATTCTAAACATAGCTTGATTTATTTTTCTATTAACATAGAGCCAGAGATAGTTTTTTTAATTGTCCTATTAATAGTGATTCAATATCGCTTATAATAAAAATAACGACGTGATTGGTTTTAAATATAATTTTTTCACACTTTCTCATAAAGGATTCAAAAATGGTGAGTCAATGTGAAATTACGTAACGTGTCAGGAACGTTAACGTCTTTTCAAGAAAAGAACCTACAAAAAGACTTTTTAGCTGACTGCTTAGAGCTCCGAATAAAAAAAACATTTCTAATGAAAAACAGTAATGGATGCTTGAATATGTCGTTAATTTGACGGCCTAACGAGATACAATATTAAAACGGAATAAAAATATTATGGACTGTTATTAATGGTTTCCTTTGGACATATATTACTTCAAATAAATTAACGCGAATTGAATTAGGTTATTAAACTAAGCTTCTTTGGTGGTCTCACCTAAGTTAATTTGCATTCAGAGCCTAATACATTTCTGTATGGCGCGTTAAATAAGTTACTTGTCATAAAACTAGTCTTAATACTTTTACGAGCTATCGAAACCTTTTGTACGAGTTAAGCCTTCGACATTATAAACGTGAATGTCGTAAACAAAATAAACTTTTTTACTTCTTGTAAAGTATGGATTAAGTTGAGATTATTTATAGGAACATAATTGTTGATATATTAGCCGTTATGGCCGAGATGTTCGAGCCGTCGTCTGCATCGCAAATATTGGAAGTTTGAACCCGACTGCAACAAACAATTGATTTTGTTCCGAACTTGCAGTACATTTTTTTAATTTAAATATATTAATAATGTATAACGTATATTACGGTGAAAAAAACATCTAGAGAAAACCTGTGCAGGTTTTCTCTAGATTCTCGTTTGAGAAAGACGTATACTCGTGCTTGACAATTTGGCGATATACTCACCACCTGTCATATTGGCCCTAATTATCTTATTCTTAAACAACATTTCAATGCATATAAATTATGATACGCTCTTATTATCGTAAGAGTATTATCGAATCGAGAGTGAATCAACAATTATTAGTTTCAACAACGAGGTATTAATACTGCTAGGCTGATCGTAATCTTTGTATATAGCATAAGTAATAGGTATTTTTATATAATATACTGTACCCCGCGGCATTACCCGTGTTGAGTTCATAGGATCCAAGTGGTACGGGTAGTCAGTCGCCTGCAATACAAATAATGCAAGTTCAAATCCCGACTGCACTATTTCTTAACTTTAGTACAGCGATAAGGCACAAGATTAACTGTGAAGGAAAAACATCAAGAGGAACCCTGCGTACATGCTCCCCATACAGGGTCCCCGAAGGGGTAGGCAGAGGTGTATAGGTAATACCCACACACCCACTTTCCGCCAGAGGTATATTAGGTATTTTTATTTCCTGTATATTTTCTTATGTGATAATAGGAGATATCAAATACGCTGGTCTTCAGACGACAAAAGACCTTGACGAATTTGCAACCTTTGTGCTGCAAGTTCGAACTCCAACGATACCAATGAGTTTTTCTGAACTTAAATCACTGTAGTGATTACACAAATAGCTTTATGGTGACGGAAACCATCGGGAAGAAATGTGTTAGATGAAATTATACACCTCTGCCTACCCCTTCGGCGACCCTTGTGGGGAGCATGTACGCAGGGTTCCTCTTGATGTTTTTCCTTCACAGTTAATCTTGTGCCTTATCGCTGTACTAAAGTTAAGAAATAGTGCAGTCGGGATTTGAACTTGCATTATTTGTATTGCAGGCGACTGACTACCCGTACCACTTGGATCCTATGAACTCAACGCGGGTAATGCCGCGGGGTACAGCTAGCTGAATATAATCAGGAAATTACAATCAAACCAAATGTAATGTAACATACTCACAAAACCAAAAAGGGTACAATAAACAGGGGAGTGAAATGGCTTTCGGTAACCCATAGCAATCAACAGCCTGGGAACAGAAATTTAAACTATTCCCGGATTCAAACAACCTATAGCCTAACCAATTTATGGAGTAGTTAAACGCAGTGTAAAACTCCCAGTGTTGGTCAATCAACCCCTAATAGAAGTACGGTTGATCGCAGTCAATGTGGGGATGATAATATTGTTTGGGTGTGTCTAATCTCTATAGTAACACGGGTTTTGGCGTGATTTATTAGACCAATTTTATTGTGGATATTGTGATAAATGGTTAAGCGATATGACTTAACAATGAATGAATAGTTCTTTACATGTGACTAGATTTTATGCTTTATTGGAATACAATTTTGAAGTTTAGGCAAATATTGTAATATGCATATATTAACAATGAATCAATAAAGTGCTCAAGATCTAACAACACCTACAGGAGAATTCCGATTTCTGCCCACTGAAGTAGGAAATCGCTACTAAAAGTCACCCAAACAAAACATACAAGTTAATAATTTAGTACTAATTTAAATTCAATACTATAAAGGCTGAATGAATAGCAAATACTTTACATACATAATATATATAAATTATAATATCATCAAGTCAATTCCACAGTACATTGTTGCAATAAGTCCGATTTATCTTATCGGCCAGTATTCAGGAATTGGGGATCCGATATAGGTAATATGCGAGTATGTGCATGAAGCGCAATAGTTTTGGGCTGTTTATTGTCTCTAGAAACGTGACTTACGGGAATTTTGGGAACTCAACATTAGCGAGACTGAAAATTCTCCAGCCAGGCATGTCTCAGTTGCTCAACAAACAGCTAAGGGCACTGTGGAGTTTGGACCTCGGTTTAGAGCGTTGCTGATTTGCCAGCTAGGGAGGTAGACTAGACTGGATGCAAAAGTTCTGGAAATATAAAATGGCTCTATGTGCGGTATGTACGATATGTAATACATAAATTTAATCTTGAATTGGAGTTCATTTATATTTGTATATAATCAAATACTGCTTATAAAACGGCAAACTTAATAATACTTTTACCAGACCTAACACAAATAGCGTTAAAATGTTTGAATGGAATTTCTCCCATACATTTTAAAATTGTTTGCGTGCAGATAATGACATGATGATTTTATTCATAAGGCACGTTCAACACGCAATTCAATATAATTTTTGTATTAGTACTCTGAAAGCATTGTTAAAAGAATTTCCAATTACGTTTTTACATTACCTTACCATTTTATATGAACAAATAATATGACATGTATAAAATCCTTCATGGAAAGTCCGATGCTCTAGAGCTACATAGTGCTTTATCAAGGCTTCTTGTATCAGCAGGACCATCGTCATGGAACATTGTAGCTATTATATCCGAGTGCGAAGGAGACAGATTTATGGACGGTAGGCAGTGTGCATTGGAAAATGGCACAGCTCTATGTGATAGGGGACCATAGCAAGAGGAAACAATTGAAATATAATAAATTACGTAATATGTTAACTTTTTTTTTTTACCATATAAAGTATATTTTACCATATACCATATAATAACATAAACCACGCTGCAGTAACGTTATGTTATAAATCTCGTCTCAATACATTTTTTTATCTTATTAATACTTTTTGAAGAAATTCTAATGTGAAGTGATGAAGTCTCAGGGTATTTATGACAGTTATGAGTGTCATATTTATATTTTTACATAGGTATTTTTATATAATAAAGTAGCTGGAAATTAGTTCACTTCACAGGCAAATGTTTGAGCCATTACCATTCTGTGGATTTGATTGAATCCGCAAATAGCTTCCCATGCATAAGTAGATAGTGATGGGGCTATGGATATCGATATAAACGTATCGAAATAAAGTAAGGCTCAATGTCATATACAAATTCAATATAAATACTGTTTTCCATTGTTTGAATTTTGATTCAGAATATTAATTTTAAATACCGCCCTGTATTGGGACATTGTAGGCATTTTGATTTAGAATTTTAATTTACTTTCCATATATTAAGGAATTAGCAAACGAATTAATTTTAAATCCACTCTATATAGTTACATTTTAGGAGATTTGATTTAGAATTTTAATTTAAATTAAAAACATTTAAATACTGCCCTATATTGTTACATTGATTGGTTTAGGCATTAAATCTATTAAATTTGATTAGGTTTGTATAGTATCTATAGAAAGGTTTACTTATACACTTAAATAAAATAATTTTACCATCAGTATTTTTATGGTATCATCGATATCGAAAATACTATCGCATCATCTCTAATAAAGGAAATGACAAAGTGCGTGATATGCGGAAACGCATTTAATAAAACGCGAAGGGTGTCCGTTGTGCGTGGGGCCGCACTATTGCGTGCACACAGACAGACACACACTCACACTTACTTACTTACATAGGCAGGGTATCATTATTGCTATTGCTACATATTTGAGGCGTGATTATTTTGCTTTGTAACTTTATATTTTTTTTTAGAAAAAAGTAAGCATGTTGTTGGGTAAAAATATCATCACGCCTTCCCACAAGGGTCCCCGAAGGGGTAGCAGAGGTGTGTAGGTAATACCCACACACCCACTTTCCTCCAGAGATATATTAGGTGCCAACGTGACAGATGGTGAGTCATCTCCATTTCTCTCCTTGGTACGTTGTCACTTTGGCGTTGTGATGACACAAGTTTATCTTCGGCAATGAAAGCCCTCTTTTCTAACACCCCTTGAGGGAATGCGTGAATATTTATCTTAATTAAATAAGCATGATAATTGTCGAATCAATTGAGATAAGAAGAATTTATTGGTAAGTAAGCAAAATGCTTGTAAGTGTTCACTTAACTTATAAATTGAACATGTGGAAATTGAGCGCTAAATTACTCGTACATCGTTAAAATTCTCATAATAATTATGTTCTTGTATGTATAAAATATTTCTTGTATCATACATACATACATATCATCACGCCAAGTCCCCAACGGGGTAGGCAGAGAGTATAGAGCGCCAGTTCTCTCTAGACTTACATACCTCTTTCGCTTCGTCCACATTCATCAGTCTCTTCATACATGCTCGTCGGTTTCGAGTACTCTTAACGTTCCCGTCCTTGAGAGTCCGATCTATTTGACCCAGGTAGTTGGAACGTGGCCTTCCTCTGCCTCTTCTTGCACACACTTTTGCTTTGTATATCTGTTTCGTCAATCTTTTTCCGCTCATCCTTTCTATGTGTCCAAACCAACGTAACATGCCTTTCTTCATCTTTACAATCACGACCTCATTTCTTGTATCGAAAAGTTAATATTAATATTCCCTTAGAACTTTGTTAATTATGTATAATTATTGACAGTTCGTATAACTTACTCGAAACAAAACTCGTTAATATTACGTTAAACTAATTTTAATATTTTCAAGGATGAATATGAAGAATATAATATATAATGAAGGATTAATATTTACCTTAGATGTCCGGAATATAATATTAGATTTTGAGTATCTTTGGGATAGAAAAAAGTATGATTGGGTAACAAATGGCTGTGCTATGGGTAATGTTTGATTATGGATGAAGAGGAAGAGTTACGTTAGTTTAGGTTGGCGCGGTTTATTATCATCGTCTGCTTTGATCCCTCATGATATTATTATGTGTTCAATATACTCTTCTAAAATATTATAGCAAAGTTAATTACATGCGGCAAATGAGTCTTTGTTATATTTTGTCAGTGAAGTAGCTAGATAAACAAATATGGAAACTCATGATTTGCTTTGGACTTTGGATTAGGAAAATAGTTGGCCTGTTTATTGTTATTATATAGTACAAAATATGCTTATTTAAGTCTTACGAAAATAATAAAGTTAAATTTGTATGTAAAAGTAAGTATTAACATATAATTTGAATAAATTTAACATAAACATATACTTCACGTTGAAGTTGATCAGGTTCAGAAATAAATTTGTGAATCTTAATTTAACTTCAATATCTCTCGATAGAAATAACGATGTTACAAAAAATCAAATTTACATAAAATTTCACTTCATGTGCTCTGTATATTCCACATTAAATGCGGAATATATAGAGCACAATTTTAGTGAATTTTATATATTAAATATATAGTGAATTCAGAATTACAAAGTTATACTGCACTTAAATTGAAAACAGCGACGATGCAATTTTAGCGAATAAATACATCAATTTTTGCAATCAAATATTTATCACTACGGGATACCAATTCACAATCCATATGGCAAAGCGCTTTTCAACAATGAGTATTGTATCGTCAATAGCCCACACGGCTTATTAGCGAATATAGTTACAATTTACTAAATAGCTTCGAGGCAAACCAGTAATTTGAGGCACCCCTAGAGACTGGCATCGGAAATGTCTATCGAATAGTTTTCGATTTAGGAACATGCTGTGATTTCTCTCTCTTTGTGTAGTTATTCCGCAGGTACAGAGTAGTAATTTGCTTTGAGAGTTGGCTTGACCAGTTTCCAATAGGTACATTACTATAATATTATATAATATATTACACATGACATTCAAAAGTTGTGTGAACAAAAGAAAAGATATCTTCTGCCATAACAAATACATAAGTCCGGCAATAAGTGAGTGCTATAACACCACTACCTACGTTTGCAGTAAGCCTTATACGGAAGCATAAATATATTTTATTATTAGCATGATAACGTACCTATGTATAAATAAATATGGGTTAAACAATATAATTTTATTTGTGAATGTTCAAAGAAAAAGTGTGGGAATAACAAACAAATTGTATTAATGACAACCCCATAATATTACATTCGATAATAATAACACGTTATTTCATTTAATAGAAAATAATTCATAAAAAGTGCCATAAACGGCGGACTACAACAAAATATTATAGTGTAATAAATAATGGTACACCCCGAATTTAGCAGTCATTGCGCACACGACGCACGCTTAACTAAGTTCGTACCCTACGGCCAAATTCATTGTCCCACATAAAATGTTCGCATATAACCCAACACTTTTATCGTGTCCCCACATGTCCCAGCGAAGTTAAAAAACACAATGAGCTATCCGTGATTATTATATCTTGCTACGTTTAATTGTACACAATGGTTAAACAACAAAGGACGTACACAACATTTGTAACAGTTGCACTCGAATTCATTACAAAAGAGAGACATGTACGAAAAGAATGTATGCATTCGCCGCGGCTTCGATTTTCAATATAGTGTTCAGTGAAATTTGAATGATAAAAGTTATGATAACTTCAGTCCGGGCTGTTGAATAAATGAAGATATATTAATCTAGTTGGGGTTAAATTGTTATTAAAACTATGATTAATGGATCCGGTTAATGGAGCAGAGATTAAGGAGCGGGCTACACGCAACTACGTTCGAAATTAACGTCGGTTAGCCGTGACATAAGTGTAGATTTATCTTCATCATTAACACGTTACTTCGATAGAGAAACTATATAACAATACTCCGGACGGGTGCAACTATGCATCATAATGAATCGTTAAATATAGAGCTCGTTTTATCACACATTCCACCGTAAGCTCAAACATCCAAATTACTCGTGATACCCAAATTTCTTGACAGTCAAAGATTGAGTCATCAATGTTATACAACACACTGAATTGTTTAGGAATAATAAACATGACTCACACACGTGGCCAAGTCCTTCACTATCTATCTAACTGGGCAGAGAGAGTTAAACGCAATTTCTCTCTAGAAATACGGACCTCTTTCCCTTCATCCACATTGATTAGTGCTGTATATGTTCGCTACTTCTACGTACTCTTGACGTTCTTATCCTGAGTATGCCATCGATTTGATCTAGGTATTTGGAACGAGGTCTTCTCCTGTCTTTTGCTCCATACCTTTTACATTGTAGGTATATCTGTTTCGGCGACTTTTCTTCACACATCGTTTCTCAAAGTTTAAGCCAACGTAAGATGCCTGACTTTGAAGGCCATGAGTTTGTAGGTTTAAAGTAAACAGATGTGATGGTTGCTTTAAATGCTTACGTATAACATGCCACACACTGCAAGACTTTTATTATGTTATTATCTCATTATATCTGAACAGAATTTCATTTCGCGTTCAAGTTTAACCAACTGCCGTTGTACAAACAGAATTATCCGCTTTCATTGCCTGGGGATTCGTGATTCCCTTCGATTTTCTATGATAAACAAACTTGCAGCAGCGTAAGGTAAACACGATCATAAATTTAACTACAGCACACGAGACTCGGGAAATACTTAAACAAATCAAAAATTTCTACTTTCGCCTTATTAACGTTGCTCCGTGCATACAACTTTAAATCTCAATAGAAGTTGGTATTTTTTTTTCTCCTTGGACTGATCTTGCATTATTTTATTCAAAATTCAAAAGATATGTAACTATGTCAGGTACAATGTTTTGGCATTACGTGTAATTTTAGCCGTACTGGCCGATTACATTAAGCGGTTGCCTGCAAAGCATGTTAAATACATGTTCAAATCCCTGTTGCTTAAAACGATGATTTCCATACCATGGGATTACCATTAAGCAAGACATGAGAAAAAAAATTCGCCACCCGTCACGTTACTCAATTTTTTCTTTGGTCCCCTTGCTGCAAGGCTAAAGGTAAAATTTGTCTGTTATATAATTCGTGTTGAGATTTTATAAGTATGGCTGTTATTTATTAGATCATTATTCTTTGGGCATAATGTTTATAATTTAATAATTAAAAACATTATGCCCAAAGTAAAGGAATACTTTCAAGCTATATTGTTTACTTTAGATGCCTGAAATAAAATCTTATACTTCAGTTATAGTCAATGGGGCAAAGTATTTTATTGACTTAAAGTTAATGTTATGTAAGCTATAAAAACTTTTCTTGCTGAATTGCCCAAACTGAGAAAAAAAAGCTTGACGGTGCAAGCGTGACGAATGAAATATCGATAATAAAATTAGCATAATCGATACATTAAGTCTGCGATGCATCGCGGGTAATGCACACAGTTGGCCGTAGTAACGATCTGTATCGAGCTTTATTGGCATTGCTCCATACAACTTTACATGCGCTTAATGTATCTACGCGGAGTTGTAAGAGTATTATTTCGTACAAACGATCGCAAATTAGAATAATAACATTATTCTATTGCAGTTCGTTTTCGGACATCGAAGTTAACAAACTAAGTTTTAGTTCGGAATCATTCGTTTCATGTATGGTTACCAGAATATTAAAACTGAATGGTCAAATCTCAATATTTTTTGGTACTATATGCCCTTGTGAAGATATATTCACGCCTTCCCACAAGGGTCCCCGAAGGGGTAGGCAGAGGTGTATAGGTAATACCCACACACCCACTTTCCGCCAGAGGTATGTTAGGTGCCAACGTGGCAGAGTTCATCGCCGTTACTTAAGCACGACTATATGTCTATGAATTTCTTAAACGTATGCAGGTTTCCAATAAGTATTTTCCTTTACCGTAAGGCTCGTTGTGACTAATCACTATTCTTAAGATTGGTTAAATCGGGATTCGAACTAGCAATCCTTGTGTTGCTGGCAACTACTCGAACCACTCGGCCACAACGGCTCTGCGTAGTGCAGCTTTATCGATGCAATTTGGGTTTTGCCTCTGGGATATTTTGATCCAATAAAAATTGTATTCCGTTTATCCTAGATAAGCGTTGTTATTGTATGTACTACTATTAAATAATAAATACGTTTTACTGTGCCTGATTCGTATTTTGAAAAAAAAAAAATACACATATAAACGTGTTTTTTAAGCCTTTCCGAGTAGGAGACTAGAACATATTCAGCTTCAAGTAGGAGATTAGAACTTTTTGCCTTAGCCTTCCCACAAGGGTGCCCGAAGGGGTAGGCAGGTGTGTAGGTAGTACCCACACAGGCAATTAATACTCAGTCACCACGGCTCTTAAACATAATAAATTTATAGAGAACTATATTCTGCTTGCCGTTGAACGAGAACCATTACCTATAGCTACATTATTCAAAGCTATGACCTAGATTAATTCCAGGCCATCGGTGCAGTTCGATGACGTTATATACTGAGATTCAATTACTTGCTCAGAGTCTGTAGGAGAGAATATTACTAGCAATAATGCGCTTAATTATATGGGAATATGGAATATATCCTTAGGTAATTTTCAAGAGTAGTTACACGAAGTAGTTTAAAGATTGTTGTGCTGTATATATAAGGCACAGATCTTTCTTTAGTATATATCACCAGGATAAAAAACCAACACTGTTGTTTTACCTCGTTCTAAGATCGCCTTTATCTTGCTTTTATTTGTTTTTACTCAAACTCAAAATTACAGAACTACGTATTTATAAATATAATTTGTATACCTATCTTATATTTAAATTTAGTATTAGTATTATAGTATACTAGTTGTCCCGCCCAGCTTCGCTTGGGAGAAAAAATTAAAGCCACGGACCCAGTGGCGCCACCTATCGGGTCCAATTGTGAATCTAAACCATTCCCAGATCCCCTTGAACACACACAGAAAATTTCATTAAAATCGGTCCAGCCGTTTAGGAGGAGTTCAGTGACATACACACTCACAGAAGAATTATATATATAAAGATTTATTGTGTTATTTAATAAAAAAAAAATTATTTCAATTTAAGTTGTATCTAATCTAAACATCTATACCAATAAATAAAATGTGAGTGTCTGTTTGTAATATTAAAAAAACCGCGTTTTACTAAATGCAAATGGATGTATACACGATACATATACCAATATATAATTTTTTACAATTTTTATCTGTCTGTCTGTCTGTTTGTTCCGGGTAATCTCTGAAACGGCTGAACCCATTTTAACGGGGTTTTTACTGGCAGATAGCTGATGTTAAAAGGAATAACTTAAAATACTTTTATTTTGGAAACTGAACATTTTTTTTTGTTAAATTCCGCGCGGACGAAGTCGCGGCAGCGTATAATATAATAATAATAAAGTCCCACAAAGGTTCCCAAAGTGGTTAGCATTTGCAGAGGTCTGAATGTAGTACCCACACAGACATTTTTCGCCGGAGATATATTTTAGGTGCATTTTAATTAAATACTACATTATAAGTTGAATAATGTCATCTGTCACGTTGGCACCTAATATACCTCTGGCGGAAAGTGGGTGTGTGGGTATTACCTATACACCTCTGCCTACCCCTTCGGGGACCCTTGTGGGAAGGCGTGAGGATATATATATTATTATAAGTTGAATAATTATTATATACGTACAAAAATACATATCATCACGCCAAGACCCTCACGATATAGAGAGAGTAGTTCACTAAAGATTAGAATTATTAATATATTGTAAGCAAATTAATTTGTCTTATCCAATAAACTAAGCCCGATCCAGTTATTTTGTTAGTTAGCATGTACCAACAAACGAGACATAATTCATCTAAATCCCAAATGAATTATGACTAACGTGATTACTTCAGACACTAACGAGATTCGAGATTTATAATTAATGCTAAACTCGTAGCTATAAGTTTAAATTTAGATAATTACATCATAGCATGTAGGATAGTACCACAAATTCAAGTTAAGTGACCTAATAAATTTATTGTGCGCTAACTAGCCATATTGATGAGTTATGGGTACGGGGCCGTTCACGTTGTTCTATGCGTTACGTTACGAGCAATACTAATATATATATATATATATATATATATATATATATATATATATATATATATATATATATATATATACGTTATGAGCGATACGATATTTCAAAGTTTAATCTAAAATGCACTAGGGAAATTTTTCAGTGTTTTTACTTATTCTCGCCTTCCCATAATGTCTCCAAATGGGTAGGCATAGGTATAACTCCCATATCTCGCCGAAAATATTTTTGGGTGCCAACGTAGATGGCGCGTCCATTCCGTCTGCTTCTCAAGCATACTTTCTACTTACGTTTACTATTAATGATGTAGGAAAAAACACCAGCTATACTTGCTTCGGCATTATAATTATAAAATACAATTGATAAGCCGTGGTGGCCGAGTGGTTCGAGTAGTTGTCTGCAACACAAAGATTGTAAGTTTGAATACCGACTGTAACGATGAGTTTTCAGAACTTAAGTATAGTGATTAGTCACATTAGTTGCATCAGAAGATCCAGACCCCTGTGCAGCAGCCGTCGCTGAGACGATACTGGCGGGAATGGAATGCTACATCCCAAACTCGCTAGTAGCTACAGGGGTAAAGAAACAGCCGTGGTTTAATAAGCCCTGCAAGGAAGCTAAATTATCCAAGCAAGCCTTGTATGAGGCGTGGACCACGGCTCGATCCAATCTGGACCCCAACATATCTGATGCAAAGCGGAAACTTAATGCTGCCTCGAGGCACTGTAAGCGAGCGATTGCCAGGGCGAAATTCGATTTCGTCAGCAGAATTGGTAAGAGACTCGCTAGCTACCCTTCTGGCAGCCGTGCTTTTTGGTCCCTTGCCAAGGCTGCTGAGGGAAACTTTTGCCAGTCGTCCCTACCACCACTCCGTAAGCCGGATGGTAACTTGGCCCACAGTGCCAAAGAGAAAGCGGATCTATTGGGCTCTCTCTTTGCCTCGAACTCGACAATGGATGACGGAGGCGCCACATCGCCAACTATCCTGCGGTGTGAGAACTCTATGCCGGAGATAAGCATAACCCAACGGGAGGTCCGGCGGGAGATGCTGTCTCTGGACGTCCATAAGTCGAGCGGGCCAGACGGTATTCCGGCAGTGGTGCTTAAGCAGTGTGCTCCTGAACTGTGTCCTGTTTTGACGCGCCTATTCGCGCTTTCCTACTCCACCCAAAAAGTCCCAACTTCGTGGAAGACCGCCCACGTGCACCCAGTGCCCAAAAAGGGCGATAGATCAGACCCATCGAATTACAGGCCGATCGCCATCACCACCCTCCTCTCCAAAATTATGGAGCGAGTGATTAACACGCAACTCCTGCGATATCTAGAGGGTCACGGTTTGTTGAGTGACCAACAGTATGGCTTCCGCCACAGTCGCTCAACGGGTGACCTTCTAGTATATCTCACGCACCGTTGGTCACTCGCCATTGAGAGTCAAGGTGAGGCATTAGCTGTTAGCTTGGATGTGGCGAAAGCGTTCGATCGGGTCTGGCATCGCGGTCTTCTATCGAAGCTTCCATCCTACGGACTGCCAGAGGGATTATGCAAATGGGTCGCCAGCTTTCTGTCCAGCAGATGCATAAGAGCCGTCGTTGACGGTAGCTGCTCCGAAAGCATGGAAATTAATGCTGGCGTCCCGCAAGGCTCTGTGTTGTCCCCGACTCTGTTTCTTCTGCATATTAATGACATGCTTTCTATTGAAGGCATTCATTGCTATGCAGATGACAGCACTGGGGACACTTACTACACGGGCCGTACTAATCTCCCTCGTTCCACTGTGGAGGAAAGTCGCGAACGACTTGTGTCTGAAATCGAGAGTACACTTCGCAGTGTCTCCGATTGGGGTCGACTAAACCTAGTCCACTTCAACCCCACTAAGACACAAGTTTGCGCGTTCACCGCAAAAAAAACTCCATTCGCTGTGGCTCCACAATTCCAGAACACTCCCCTGAACATCTCGGAGAGCATTAGGATCCTTGGGGTCGATATTTCTAGCGACGTTCAGTTCCGTGGTCATTTAGAGGACAAGGCTAAGCTGGCGTCGAGGAAGCTCGGTGTGCTCAACAGAGCTAAGCAGTACTTCACACCGCAACAAAGGCTGCAACTTTATAAGTCGCAAGTTCGGCCACATATGGAATACTGCTGCCACCTGTGGGCTGGAGCCCCTGGATACCAGCTTGGGCCTTTTGACGCGGTTCCGAAACGCGCCGCTAGAATTGTCGACGATCCCATGCTCACAAGCGGCTTGGAATCACTAAATCTGAGGAGAGACTTTGCCTCCCTGTGTGTGTTCTACCGCTTGTATAACGGGGAGTGTTCTGCAGAATTGTTCGACATGATGCCCACTTCCACCTTCTACCACCGCACCTCTCGCCATCGACGGGGAATTCATCCCCATACCTTGGAACCACAAAGGTCTCGCACTGTGCGCTTCCAAAGAAGTTTTCTTCCGCGAACGGTCAGGCTGTGGAATGAGCTCCCCGTTGAGGTTTTCCCTGGAGAGTACAGCATGGAGTTCTTCAAGAAGGGTGTGAAAAGATTCCTGCAGGGTCGGCAACGCGCGAGTGATACCCCTGGTGTTGCAAGCGTCCATAGGCGGCGGTAACCGCTTACCATCAGGCGGACCACATGCTTGTTTGCCACCCAAGTGGTATAAAAAAAAAAAAAAAAAAAAAAAACACCACGAGCTTTACGGAGAAGGAAAACATCAGAAGAAACCTGCAAACGCTTGAGAAGAAATTTAAAGTCGTGCTTGAGTAACGGCGGTGGACTCGCCATCTGTCACGTTGATACCTATAATATATCTCCGGTGGAAAGTGGGTGTACGGGTACACACCTCTGCCTCCCCGTTTGGTTACCCTTGTGGGATGGCGTGAAAATATGTAAATTATAGTTGACACTAGACCACTATCAATCGACGTTCGTCTGAAATTGAAAGATCAATTCACAAATGACATCAGTATCTATACTAATCTATACTAATATTATAAAGCTAATGAGTTTGTTTGTTTGTTTGTTTGAACGCGCTAATCTCAGGAACTACTGGTTGGAATTGAAAAAAAAATTGTGTTGGATAGTCCATTTCTCTAGGAAGGCTTTAGGCTATAAAACATCACGCTACGACCAATAGGAGCGAAGCATAAATTAATAATATTGCCAGAACGGGAAAAAATATTCCTTTTCGAGAGCTTACGTTGCGTGCACTGCGTAAACGGTTTAAGTAACGCAAATATCATGTATGATGGAATTGTTCCTCTTTAAATGTTCTAAAAAAAAGTTCGCGACGTCATATGTTTATCTTTTAAGATTGACTCACTATAACCTTTTTTATGATAATTAAATTTGTTCGAAATTAATGCGTTATTTGCTAAGATGTTTTATCAACGTAAAATTTTTCCTTATCCAAATAAATATGTTAAAAATCACAAGTAATTAAGTCTAAACGAAGTTGTACTTGAAATCACTTGATTTCAATCAACATCTTAGGAGATAGATATCATAATGTTAAAGTAACTGCGCAACTCAGACGTGATCGACTCGCTACGGAACGGTTGAACTCGGCGAACTGTTACTTTTTAAATTTAAAGACACGGAAAAGTTAATTACTGACACAACTCTCTCTCTTAGGTACGCAGACGAAGTTGCGCGCATCAGCTATATATATATATAATAATAATAATAAAATATTATTAATTTGTAAATATACTAGCGCTATTATTTGCATGGGTGCAAAATAAAAGTCACGAACACTTTTCTTTTCACCCGGGCGAAGCTGGGCGGGACAGCTAGTGTCAATGCATAGATTCGACAAGATATATATTTTTTTTTGTATTGTCTTTCGTAGCGTGAGTTCCGGGAAATTTTGCTACTTAACCGGTCAATGTCGAGACCTAGGCCTCCAGCCAGGCACTTTAATTTTAAGCAACACAGCTAAGGGCACCCCCTGTGGGGAACGAACCTCGGCTTAGGGCGTTGCTGGATCGCGAGCAAGGGAGCTGGGCTGGACTGGTCATTTTATTTAAATATTATTTGGGGGCGGGATTTGCGCGTCTGGCTCGGCGCGGGCCGGCGTTTGCGGCGGAGGTCGGGGGGGAACATTACGGCTTATTCGCGTCGAGCCTCGTCGGCGAGGACGGAACAGTGGTCGGTTGTGTGTAGTGTTGGTATGTTTTTGTCGGGCGTCCTGGTGGACCGTTATGTCGTCATCCGGTTCGATGACGGCATGTCTTGGACGCCTTATCTTCGAGATAAGGGAAGGAGTGTATCGGGCGGCCGATACGACGAGGGGGCTGGGGTGTTTTACAGCAGAATCGAAATGACGTTTGGCCAGTTTTTACAAAAACTGTTTTATAGTTGGGACTTTGAGGTCAACGTGGAGTTGACTATTACGCATGTACCACGGGGCACCTGTGGCTCTCCGGAGAAACCGGCTTTGGAGCACTTGCAGGGGGTTAAGTGTTGACTTGCTAGTGTGTGCGAACACTACACCCCCATATGACATGATTGGGCGAATGCACGTTGTGTAAATCCTCACCTTGGATTTCAATGAGAGTTTACTTCGTGCATTCAACATGCTGTGAAGTCTACCGAGCGCGAAGGCGGCTCGCGCGCGTACCGCCTTTACGTGGTGACGGAAAGAAAGGCGTTGATCGAGGATCACACCCAGGTATTTGGCTTTTTCTTCCCATGGAATGGGTTTGCCGAAGAGGGTGATGGGGGCTACCCGTGGGCGTTCGAGGCCTTTCCAGAATAGAATGGCTGCGCTTTTGGTCGGGTTCACTTCAATTCTCCATTTCCGGAACCACCGCCCCAGGGCTGTGACCGCGGATTGGAGGTTGTCGTGAATTCCCTCGGGAGTTCTACCTTTGTAGTAGATAGCCGTATCATCGACGAATAGAGCGCTTTTAACTCGTCTGTGGAGGGGAATGTCGCTAGTATAAAGCGTGAATAGGAGTGGCGAGAGCACTGAGCCTTGCGGGACTCCTGCTCGTATGGGATGGGGGGAAGAGTGTGCCCTCGACTCTGTAGCGGAAGGAGCGGTTCGACAAAAAGTCCCGTGCTATGCGGACTTTTGACAAGATACTGTATATTAAGTAAAGTAGAGGCCTAGAGCTCAAACGCTTTACTTGGAAAAGAAACGTCATGGCTTGCTGAATTTTAAAATGTCAAGTCAAGTCAAGTCAAGTCCCTGCGTGACAATTTTAGTCTTGCCATATGGTATATTTATCATATATGAAATCTGCATATTGATATGCCTCTGCCAAAACACCTCAGCAAACATTTAAAATCTTTACAGCTGCATGATCCTTTTTCATACGAGTTGTACACAAATTCATGTAGATGTAAGACGCAACAAAATGCATCATATTTTATGTCGTAACATAATGAGAACAAACACCGAGAAGTACCTCAGACAAAATTTGATGAGGATTTATGTACCGCACGCTAAATCACACATAGCGCGTTATTCAAAACACAGTCGTGCTATGTATGTAGCCAGTGTTGTCTATTTCCGTACATAATAAATTGTTTGGGCTTCGCCTCTGCTACTTTTCAGTGTAAAGTTACAAAATCGTCGACAGAACGATATTTTTGGGCTAACTAGCGAAAGAAAAACATTCCTGTCCGTCAAAAACTAATTTCGTAAAGTTTTGAGTTGCGCGCTCATATGCGAGAGTTCGTTAGCGAAAATAGAACGGTTTGGGTTTTCGCTGACAAAATATTAGCTCTTTAAAATAAATTACTCTTATTAAAAGAGTTTGAAGCGACTTCGATGTGGTAAGATGAAGATAAAAAGGTTGTAAATTGGCGTTCAGTGGGTTGACTGTCTCATAAGCAATACATTATTGCTAAAAATTACTCAGTTCTGTGCTCGTCTATTTTACCACAATGTCTGATTTTTATTACAATTTAAACATACAAAATTATCCCATACACAAAAATTGCTTGATACTCCCAGTAACTCATGCTGAGGTTAATACTTACTCACAATTCAAAACGATTTTGCAATAGCAAAATATAGTGTAGGTTACTAATAACTGATAACCGTATCGATGTTGTATTGTATTTCTATATAAACATTTCTACACATTGTGGGTTATGTAAGTAAAAATTCCGATCTTCCCTAAAATGTCTCCGAGGGGTAGGCAAAGGTATGTGGCAATATGACAAATGGTGAGTCGCCATCACCGTTACTCCAGCCCGACAAAGTAGTATTACTTCGTTGAATTTTAGAATTTCTTCTCGATCGTATTAAGGTTCTCTCTCGATGTTGTTTCGATGATGATGTTGATACACCTGGTGTTACAAACGTCCATCAGACGGACCGCATGCATATTTGCCACCGGTGTGGTATTAAAAAAAAAGCTCGTGGCACTGTACCTACCTCCAGTTACCGCCCCATCAGTCTCCTCAATGTCCTTGGCAAGATTTACGAGAGACTTATCTACAATAGACTAAAGAGTTTTGCAGACTCTAAGAAAGTCATACCTGACCAACAGTTCGGTTTTCGAACCAAACACTCCTGTGTCCAACAAGTCCACCGTATTGTGGAAGACGTCAGTAGCGGCTTCCAATTCGGTTTTACCACGGGTATGCTCCTCTTCGACGTGGCGAAGGCATTCGACAAGGTCTGGCACAACGGCTTGATATACAAGCTGTACCAGTTGGGCGTGCCGGACCGTCTAGTACGCATAGTACGGGACTTTTTGTCTAACCGCTCCTTCCGCTACAGAGTCGAAGGCACACTCTCTTCCCCCCATCCCATACGAGTTGGAGTCCCGCAAGGCTCAGTGCTCTCGCCACTCCTATTCACGCTTTATACTAGCGACATTCCCCTCCTTAGACGAGTTAAAAGCGCTCTATTCGCCGATGATACGGCTATCTACTACAAAGGTAGAACTCCCGAGGGAATTCACGACAACCTCCAATCCGCGGTCACAGCCCTGGGGCGGTGGTTCCGGAAATGGAGAATTGAAGTGAACCCGACCAAAAGCGCAGCCATTCTATTCTGGAAAGGCCTCGAACGCCCACGGGTAGCCCCCATCACCCTCTTCGGCAAACCCATTCCATGGGAAGAAAAAGCCAAATACCTGGGTGTGATCCTCGATCAACGCCTTTCTTTCCGTCACCACGTAAAGGCGGTACGCGCGCGAGCCGCCTTCGCGCTCGGTAGACTTCACAGCATGTTGAATGCACGAAGTAAACTCTCATTGAAATCCAAGGTGAGGATTTACACGAAGGGCATTCGACCAATCATGACATATGCGGGTGTAGTGTTCGCACACACTAGCAAGTCAACGCTTAACCCCCTGCAAGTGCTCCAAAGCCGGTTTCTCCGGAGAGCCACAGGTGCCCCGTAATAGTCAACTCCACGTTGACCTCAAAGTCCCAACTATAAAACAGTTTTTGAAAAAACTGGCCAAACGTAATTTCGATTCTGCTGTAAAACACCCCAACCCCCTCGTCGTATCGGCCGCCCGATACACTCCTTCCCTTATCTCGAAGATAAGGCGTCCAAGACATGCCGTCATCGAACCGGATGAAGACATAACGGTCCTCCAGGACGCCCGACAAAAACATACAAACACTACACACAACCGACCACTGTTCCGTCCTCGCCGGCGAGGCTCGACGCGAATAAGCCGTAATGTTCCCCCCCGATCTCCGCCGCAAACGCCGGCCCGCGCCGAGCCAGACGCGCAAATCCCGCCCCCCAAATAATATTTAAATAAAATTACCAGTCCAGCCCAGCTCCCTTGCTCGCGATCCAGCAACGCCCTAAGCCGAGGTTCGTACCCCACAGGGGGTGCCCTTAGCTGTGTTGCTTAAAAATAAAGTGCCGGGCGGAGGCCTAGGTCTCGCCATTGACCGGTTAAGTAGCAAAAGTTCCCGGAACTCACGCTGCGAAAGACAATAAAAAAAAGCACATTAAAATCCTCTAAATCTTTATAGATCAAGCCTATAGTTATTTACCTATACGTATTTAATTTTATTATTTGTACTGGAACTGTAATAATACATTATTTACCTGACTTTATTTACTATATTCCTTGTAAAAAATTATATCGAGTATAAAAAGGCAATTTACAAAATTTGCATCAAACACATACCGCGGTACCCGCAGAAGTAACTAATAATGGCGTGTGACAAGCGTGTAGTTTTAATTCGTCTGAATCAAAGCACCCCAATCATTAAACAACGTCCGAATAAATAAATAAATGGGCACCAAACTGTGAGTAAATACATGGGGATGTATTGTACAAGTCTGCGCAAAAAACTGTCGCGTACAATCATTTATAGATACTGGAAAGGCTTTCGACAGAAACACAAGTACACCAAAATTTAAGGCCAATTGAATGTTAAGAAGTGTTTGTAATTTAGCTTCCAAGATTTTACCCGCACTAACACTAACAGGGTAGGTTAAACAAAGGCTTGTAAAAAGTATTAAAAAGTATTACATACCAATGCAGTTAAATTTAAATGAAATATATAACGGTTTAACAAATTTAGCGTATGCTTTCTGAAGTAATGCAAGCGTAAGTTCCTTCCAGTACAATGTTTAATAAGGACTTGTAAACTTACCGATACCGTTTGTTCATACGACTAGTACAGTCGCGCGCACACTTTGCAGTATCATAAATCGCGCGTCGTAAACCTGCGACCACCACCGGTGTATTGCGAAAATTAAACATTAAATGAGAGAATGAATTACCCGCAGTTATGAAACGTTATGACCACTACATAAGTTACATATATTTTTATTATCTCTCCAGTGAACGTTACGGGCGCAGCGTTTTGCTTCGCAGGCCATTTATTTATTAAAACTGACAGAATATTGTCCATAAACAGCGATGTAGTATTTACGAACAAATTTGCGCTCACCCGTACAAGCTACACGCACACATGCAAAACTTTGTTTGTTATTAGTGTGCGGGTAGGAAACTTTTGATCCCCTGATATAAATCTCCATCAGAAAATAGGGAGGGACGTAACCGGCTTAAGCTTAACTGTGACTAGTGGCCCCGAACCTTACTTTAAATATATTGTAATAATGATAAAATGTACTAGTTAATTTAAGTCTTTATTTATTTAGCAGCAAAGGGCGTTTTGTCATAACAACTGGGTATTTGTGCTTGGGAACGTGCGGATCCCACAAATATTGTTTCATATTTCGATTCTTGTTTCATTGTTGATTTTGCAAATAGATTTGTGTTAAAGCTTGTAATCGTATTTCTCGTGATACTTTAGCTAATCATGAAGATCAATAAACAGGATGTTTTCTATTGTTTATTTTCACGCGAAAAGTATGACCAGGGAGATATAATACAACTTTTAAGGCAAAACATTGTTTGAAGAACACCTTCACATCATTAGAACTATTAAAATTATATCTACAGACGAAAACGTTTATAGATTAGTCAGAAGCTAGTCAGACAAATGCTGAAATTCATTCAAAATACTAATAATAAAATACTGCTAATTGCTCCTACTAAATAAAAAAAAATACCTAATAGGTTGGAAAAGAAAAATATTTTGTTACCAAACTGAAAATGTTGTGGTAAATACGCGTGTGGTTCAAAAACTTAATTTTATAAAAAAAATAAGGTGGCGTAAAAGCACGCGGTCCGCCTGACGGTAAACGGTTACCGCCGCCTATGTACGCTTGCATTACCAGGGGCGCTCGCGTGTTGCAGACCCTATGGCACTAAAAACATACACTCTAACAAATAAATGTATTAGAGATGAATGTTGAGAAGTTAAATAAATTTAAAATTGCTGTATTTTAATTACCGTCAGAAATATTATAAAACTGTTGCTCGAAGCATTTAAATAAAAGCCGAAGTAGTCCGAGCGGAGAGTTTGAAATACCAATTCAAGCAGGATTTGGGCGAAAGGGTGATAAATCAAACAATGTCAAAGTAATTCCCAACGTAAATCCTTCTAAAACTTTCGTTTACTCTTTTTGATCGTCGGCAGAAGATTGAGAACTCGTCCTTGCTATTATTAGGGCCACATTTCTTTCAGTCCGATGGGCCGGCAAACGTTTGGGCTTTCGTTCCGTCCAATTTAGAAACTTGTGTGGATTTTGTGACGTGTGAAATTTTACACGTGTTCCATTTGATAGGCTACATACATTTTGATATATTTATTATGAAATGATATTTGATATGATGTGACACAGTCGTTATCTGTGAGTTAATTAAGTAACTTTGACTGTTTTGTGTATTAAGATTCGATTGCTGTCTTTTGAGATTGACTTCTAGTGTGAGGTATCTAAGTAAATAAATTAAAAACACATAATAACACCACATTGAACAACATTAGAAAATACGTATACACTATGGTTCAACGGTCTATACCTAATAAGAAAAACACTGAACCAATTAATGGCCGTGGTGGCCGAGTGGTTCGAGGAGTTGCCTGCAACACGAAATTGAGGATACTTGTAATAATACATAACATATAATATAATAATATATCCTCACGCCTTCCCACAAGGGTCCCCGAAGGGGTAGGCAGAGGTGTATAGGTAATACCCACACACCCACTTTCCGCCAGAGGTATATTAGGTGCCAACGTGACAGATGGCGAGTCCATCGCCGTTACTCAAGCACGACTATACATACGCCTTTGAATTTCTTCTTAGACGTATGCAGGTTTCCTCTCGATGTTTTCCTTCACCGTAAAGCTCGTGGTGTGACTAATCACTGTACTTAAGTTCAGAAAAACTCATTGGTACAGTCGGGATTCGAACTTGCGACCTTTGCGTCGCAGGCAACTGCTCGAACCACTCGGCCACCACGGCTATACATAACATAAAACTGCGAAACGTTCAGAATTATGTTTTAACATACATGGACATCAATTGCGTCATGACTATAAATTATATGTTACTCTAGAACATTATCCATTCCACCCTTCACGGCTTGGGATGTTTTTGAACAAACGTCAGAACCTTGAATCGTTTAAAGTTTGTATATGGAATATGAATATTGCTACTCCACCATGAATTGTAGAATTGGCAATTACTTCACGCGTGGCCCCTGAAGTGGTTTGCAGTAGTAGGGTAACACCAGCCTTTCGCCGTAAATATATTCAGATGCCAACTTTATAGTTAGCCCGTCGCTGCTGATCGAGCAGTATTGTCGTATACTGTCATTGAGTAACTTCTTAAATAGATGCAGGTTTCCTCACAGTATTCATGCCCAAACTCATGTTTTCACTTTCTCTCTTAGCTCACACTCAGAAGTACAAAAGTTCATTGGCACAAACCTCCTTGCACCCTGCAAGTGTAAGTGACTACTCAATCCACTCTGCCACCGCAGCGGATTAGCAATTACAAAAAACTATTAAGCTCAGATTATATTGCATACATCAGTTAATCGATATTTACACATCGGATGCAGTAATGATGCGTGGATAACTCAATTAAATTAATTATTGATTGGAACGATTTTGGATTAATCATGATGCATTAACGCGTTTACTTAATGCATTCAATCAATGCTCGTGCGGTTGGTTTGGATCTGGTTTTGGCTTGGAATAATCAAATGTTTTAACATACATTTCAAGTATGCAGGTTTTTTTTTTTTTTTTTTTTTGTATTGTCTCTCGTAGCGTGAGTTCCGGGAACTTTTGCTACTTAACCGGTCAATGGCGAGACCTAGGCCTCCAGCCAGGCACTTTATTTCTAAGCAACACAGCTAAGGGCACCCCCTGTGGGGTACGAACCTCGGCTTAGGGCGTTGCTGGATCGCGAGCAAGGGAGCTGGGCTGGACTGGTAATTTTATATAAATATTATTTGGGGGCGGGATTTGCGCGTCAGGCTCGGTGCGGGCCGGCGTTTGCGGCGGGGGTCGGGGGGGAACATTACGGCTTATTCGCGTCGAGCCTCGTCGGCGAGGACGGAACAGTGGTCGGTTTTGTGTAGTGTTGGTATGTTTTTGTCGGGCGTCCTGGAGGACCGTTATGTCGTCATCCGGTTCGATGACGGCGTGTCTTGGACGCCTTATCTTCGAGATAAGGGAAGGAGTGTATCGGGCGGCCGATACGACGAGGGGGTTGGGGTGATTTACAGCAGAATCGAAATGACGTTTGGACAGTTTTTTCAAAAACTGTTTTATAGTGGGGACTTTGAGGTCAACGTGGAGTTGACTATTACGCATGTACCACGGGGCACCTGTGGCTCTCCGGAGAAACCGGCTTTGGAGCACTTGCAAGGGGTTAAGTGTTGACTTGCTAGTGTGTGCGAACACTACACCCGCGTATGTCATGATTGGTCGAATGCACGTCGTGTAAATCCTCACCTTGGATTTCAATGAGAGTTTACTTCGCGCATTCAACATGCTGTGAAGTCTACCGAGCGCGAAGGCGGCTCGCGCGCGTACCGCCTTTACGCGGTGACGGAAAGAAAGGCGTTGATCGAGGATCACACCCAGGTATTTGGCTTTTTCTTCCCATGGAATGGGTTTGCCGAAGAGGGTGTAAGTATGCAGGTACTGCTAACTACCTTTTATATATTCCTGGCTAAGAGTCCCATACGGCTGTGCAGTAAGCTTCTTTATCTTGTTCCTTCACTTTGCTTGGAACTTCTCTATAATATCGATGACTCTTATTGTCAATTGATGATCAGATTAACACCGATTAAGGCGTAAGAAGCCTAATAATTAATACGATTTAACACTGAACGACAACTTCAGGAGGAAACCTGCATAGGTTCAAGAATATATTCTAACACGTATATATAGTACTTGAGAAACGGCGATAGATTCGTAAAAATCACAGGCGTACAAAGGGAAAAAATATTCCTGCCTATTCTGCCTACTCCTTCGAAGACCCTTGTGGGTAAGTGAAAAGATATACACCGACTCCTTTCAAACTTTTGGATTTGCCATCTTCATGCACGTCATGGTAAAATTCCTGATCAATTTTTTACAAGTATCATTTCGCTTACTCTCGTTGCGAGCCATTTCTCATAAATATAATGCTGCTTGCCGCATTTTTATTCCCTTGTGGTGTATTATTGAACTTAATGGCATCATTTAACGTTTTTCGATTCCCAATAGTGACCTCGGAGCATCCACATTGCGTCCTCGAAACATCCACATTGCGTAATATCGGTTTTTATCCCTGTCCAGTTCACAAAAATATTGACGTGGGGACCGATATTATATTGCTCTCTCATTTTATTTCGGTACGGTAGTAAGGGATATAACGATTGATTGAACTACATGCACACTACTGCATATTAGAACTAATGTGGTACACTAATGCAACAAATGTTGTAGAGCTGAATCTACGTAGCGTAATGGGTCCATTGATACTATGATAATGTTAGTGTATAGTTTATATTGATATTAATGCTTTTTACTTGTTCCTGATGCAGGATTGCTGTGAAAGTATTGAGTGAAATTAAGCACAAAAAATAAATTCGTATTATATATATAGTATATACAAATATATGTACTTTCTGTGTTAATAAACTTGTTCCATAAACTGTCTCAGTCAACTGGCACATAAATCAATCTAAATTTCGTGTCTTTTTGTTTTTGAAACGAATATTGATATCAATTTAAATTACTGCAGATAATTAACATAATCTCATATGGGATATTTCGTGTGGGAGCCCAATTTGTTAAAAAAATTACCAGTAGGTATCTCATTATTAAAACCTTACTATACAATAATTAATTCTGTTATATTATGCTGACCATACGGGCTAAATAATGGAAGGATAATTGCATTTTTCAATGGATTAATAAAAGTTTTAATAGGCGTTGCAATTATCGTTAAAGTTTGACACACAGTCGTGGTTTTGTTTTTAAACGCTTAATAGCCCGGTATTCGGACTGTGAATGAATGAGCCTTTATCATTTATAGTTTCCATTAATTTATCTTGTGATATAATATGATCTATGGCCATTTCTCTCTTGGACTCATTTTTCAAAAGACGGCGAGTTCAAGATCCTTTTATATTATATATATTTCCTCATGCATTCCCTCAAGGGTCCCCAAAGGCGTAGGCAGAGTTGTATAGTGTAAACCCACTTTGCGCCAGAGATATATTTTAGGTATAATTTTGATAGAAATATGAAGTAAATATAAAATATACCCTTAAATATTCCAAATAAAAGCTTAAATAATTAAAGGTCGGCCGTACCTCCCAATTTCTTTACCAAAATAGCTCCTTTGAAAAGAAAAACAATTGAAAACATTTCGAGTATTTTTTGCGTTGTGGCTCCTGAATTTGCTTCTACAAGCAAAACGCGTAGCGTTGGGGTGAGTCCACCAAACTCGTATTTAAATTCGCCGATCTCGACACCAGATAAGCAAAATCATGAGTAAGGATGGAAGGGTTCGACCACAGCCAAAGTAAATACAGTAGAATAACCAATTTTTTTTTAATCTAAATTTTAAGATGTATTAGCCTGCATAACTATATTTTATGTATAAAGCGGCGACAATGCAATATAGAAAGTGGATAAGTTAAATTATTTTAAGACTTTCAATTTAAATACAAAACACTTTTATACAACTTAAGATTAAAAAAAATATATAATAATCGCTTTAAGCTTTGCGCTTTTCATTTGAACGTAAAACTATATATAATAATAAATTGAAATTGAAAAATTGAAAGTAAAACTAAATCATAAAAAACTAATTTAGTTCAGAAATGAAATCGGAACCTTTTATGTACATACAATGTTTTTTTTATACCACTTGAGTAGCAAGCAAGCATGCGGCCCATCTGATGGTAAGTGGCTACCGCCGCCTATTAACTCTTGCAATACCCTGTAAATCTTTTAATTTTTATTTGCCCGTATACGTTATGTACTTGAGTTACTGCATTAACCTTACCAATAGTTTGCATTCAGTTGGAAGGGTTATAGAATCTTGCAACGTGAGGCCGCATAATTCCGTATCCAGTGGGGTGTCCACGCGTTTGGTGTTGACGGAGATATCTCGATCTTGAATGGGAAGCCTTAGCAATCGTTGCGAGTAGAAATTTCTTTAAAATGTTTGCAAACACAACTGAGCTTATCGTCGATCTGCGCGATTGGTTCGCTTGTTATAGGAACATTAAACGGCTTTCTATTAGGATTTGTTTTGAATATTATCTACTTAATATTTTTTAAAATTTCTTGTTACATGTTTGTATATTTTATAAAGTAAAGGCTAGTGTTTCGCTTGCAGCCTACAGCGTAAATATTAATTCGGTGTAGACAGTTAAGAAAATTGCTGTTTTTCTCAAATCCAATCAAATGTCATCCAATTAAAAAGTTACATTTCTGTTTATGAGACCGTTCGTTTATTCCATCATACTTTGTTATTATGGCCATCCCGTTTTTGTCAATGTACCTCTCCTACTTTTACATCAATTAACCCACTAAAAGAGTATGCTTCACTAAGCATCAGTAACGGAGCGACTCGTAGTTTAATTAAAAGCATAATTTTGTAGATTATTTTTTGTATCAAATGGTCCGACCGTAATTCAGGAACCCTAATCCAGGCCTATGCCCAAAAGGGTAAAGAGGGATAAAAAGAATTATTAAAGATAACAATGTTTTGCGGAAAGGTAAGATGGATAATTTGCAATTGTCTATGCGTGTATATTATATACATAATATTTGTTTTATCGTTTCTTGCAATGAAGAGATTCACAAAGCAACTGGCGTGAATGAGGGTATAATTGGAAAGATGAAAGGCACGTTACCTTAGAAAGGGTAAGTGAAGCAACGATGACAAAACGGATACACAGTGTGAAAGTATCTGGGTAAAGGGGCAGAGGAAAACCACGTTCCAACTACCAAATCTAACACTCAAGGATGGGAACTTCTAAAGTACTCGTGACCGGTGGACATGTATGAACAGGCGATGAAATGTGTATGTGAAGCGAAAGAGTAGAGTGACAGATAGATAACGAGTCAATCAACCTTTGAATTTCATCTCAAATGTATGCAGGTTTTCTCCTGATGTTTTACTTTACTGAAAATCTGATGGGGTGGGGGAGATAAAACATGAACCATTAAACACTATGGATGTTTTCCGAAATAAATATGTAGTACATTATTATTAAACATTAATATACATCATTATATATATATATATATATATATATATATATATATATATATATATATAGTATGTACATTATTATGTATATCGTGTTACATAAAATTTATTGCAACGCCAAGTGAAAATGTATATAAAGCACTTAACTTGTATACCGAGTCTCCACACTTGATTAAAGATTCTTTACACGTATTGTGGAGAGAATCTCATGCCACCGTGGATTGCGTTCATATCATAAGTTTCTCCATTAGAGATCCCTTTCAGATACTAGTTGTTGTATGTATAATATTATATAGTAACGAAACTCATATATGATTCACCAGCGAGGTAGGCGATACTCAGTTCGACCAAGAGACAAAATGTTTTCATTAATCAACGTAAAAATATGTTTTTAATTTTACTCTATAAAGCAATAAACATGGTTGAGTAACGGCGATGGACTCGCTATCTGTCACGTTGGCACCTTAAATATATGTCTGGCGGAAAGTGGGAGTGTGGGTATTACCTACACACCTCTGCCTAACCCTTCGGGGACCCTTGTGGTAAGGGGTGAATTTTTTTTGCAATATAAGTAATAATCTCGCGTCATCAGGAAATTCATCGTTGGAACCAAGCAGGACTTGTGTGGTTTAAAAACTCCCCGTTCAGGTTTTCCCTAGGGTCTTACGCGTGGAGTTTGTTAAGAAAAGGTTCCTGCAGCGTATGTTATACACAAGCGATACCTTTGGTGTCACAAGTGTCCATAGGCAGCGGTAACCCTTCACCATCAGCCGGAACGAATACTTGTTTGCCGTGGTATAAAACAAATAAAATACAGAAATATATGAACAACTACTACCATAACAGAGATGCTTATAATATAAAAAGAAACCGGTTATCTAACCCGGTGCTGACTACTATAACAATGTTAAAAGATTAACGTACCTATCGAATACCAATATAAACTGGAAGGCAAAATTTTGATGAAACTAACTAATATTAAAGACTTAGGAGTAACTTTCGACAGAAAATTAACGTTCCATGACCAAATCGCCTTGCTCGCCAAAGAATCTTTCAGGCGTCTTGGCTTTGTCTTGAGGAATTCCCGTGACTTCAGAGGCGGACACGTGGTAAAGCTTATTTTTGGTGCTTTAGTTCGCTGTAAACTTGAGACTAGCTCGTGTGTATGGCATCCGCACGAGAGCAAGTATGCGTTGTTACTGGAGAAGGTGCAAAAGGCTTTTCTTCGATACCTCTATAAGCATATATATGGCTATTATCCATACCTGTACCCCACTAACTTTCTCCTGGGCCACCTAGGTTACAATTCTTTGGAGGTAAGACGCACTAACGACCAACTAGTAACGATGTGCAAAATCCTACATTGGAAAATTTATGCGTCCGACCTACACAGTGGACTATCGCGCTTCTTTGTGCCCAAAAACTATTGCCGAAATAGAAAGCACAAACTGTTCGCGGTGCCATATTGCCGAACAGTGGCGCACGCTCAGTCTCCGATCCCGAGGTCACTGACAGCACTCAATGCCCTCCTGGACTCAAGTGTAAGTCCTGAATGTGATGTGCTGGCAGGTGAATGGAAGGTGATTTTGAATGAGTGTCTGGCATATGCAGAAAGAAGGCCATCTTCTTCTCGGTAATACATTTATATTAACCTTATTTATTATTACTAATATGTATTTTTTTAACTTATACCTCCACATTAGCGTAAATGACCACGTCGTCGTGCTAATTGTAAATAAATAAATAAATTAAGGACCTCTTAGTACAGTGGCCATTCAAAGAGTTGGTTCACAGTGGTTATAACGGCAAGGAGTTATATATTAACAGATGTGCCGAGATACCTACTTGGGTCAAGTATTTTTTCTATTTAGTTGTACAACTGTAAAAATATGTTGTTATTGTAAAAAAGACAGATATTTATTGTCTCTAAAATTTTTGCCTTTTTCTCTAAAAAAACAGATCCTCAGTTGTGATATACGCAGATTGATAATTAAATAGACATAAATCGTACGCTTGAAGACTATAAAATTGTACATACATTAATATTATATAGCCGCGTGAAAAAATGGCTTGAGATAATGACGAAAAGGAAATATGGCATCCAAAATAGAATCAAATATAAAGAAAGCAATGCTTTTATATATAGCCTCGCCTACACGAATAACCTATTTCAATAGAGCCGTAGCATTATTTTTGCAAAGACAGGATTACGTGGGTATTTTCCTTCCACCGAGATTTCCCCTTTGTTCCTGTAACAAGCAGCTTATTTACGTTTAGTTAGTTTCAAAATGCTAATAATAATATAATATACCTTTGATTATGACCAAAAAATCTTTAAAAGGAGGATAAAAATATTAATTTAAAATATACGTTATTATCTATTTTGTGTACTTGTATGTCATAATTGTATGAGTTCAAATATACGAGTTCTCTGAGAGTACGTCGTACAGAGAGAGTACCAAAGTAATATAATACTCTAATATTATTACACTCTTCAATATATTTAAGTAACGACTATGATGATCATTTATACATGTATATGAGCCGTGTCCGGTCGAGTTTATATCGTAAAAAATGATTTTTTGATTGGACCTGCTGTAATGGACTTCAAAAGGAAGTAATTCATATAGAGCTGCGGACACAACATTTAAGTACACATCGAGAGCATGTGTAGTGAGCATGTATATAGATTCATTATTAACTATGTATATTGTGAGGATAGTATACAATTTTTTTTTCATACCTTTCACAACCTTTTTCACAAACTGTAAAAGAGTTTAGTGAAAAACCATAATTATTACCTTGAGATGCAAGATTAACAAGAAATGAATTTTACTTTAAGTATAATGAAATCTATTAAAATAGAATTTATTCACGACACATCACAATATTTTAAAAAAGACCCAAAGCTAATTAATTGAAAATAAACACTTTATATCATTATCGGTAGATAACACCGAAAATACAAAAATATATACCGATATACAAGGATATGGTATCGTGTATTCTATCACGGAAAGCGCCAATTGCCTTAATTTTTTTCTCTAAACAAAAAAATGACACCACTAATCAAAATAATGAAACTTCATACAAAAAAATTACATGTAACTTTTTGCCATAGTCCTATCATTGTGAACCCTAGTTGCACAAACAACACTTCAAATAAGTATAATAACTTCGTAGCTCATACGTTTATGTCACAGTTAAGCACAGTTGTGACGGAGTTATACCAACTCTATGTTATGTATCAAGAGGCTAGTCGTCGGGTCACTGTGGCCAAGTAGGACGTCCTACTGACGCGATGCTTACTACACATGTTATTGACCTTACCCTATTGTTAACGCCATATGGCCACCGAAATTACCTTGTACCCTCACGGAATTAGCGAAATTTCCTAAAAAAGGAACATACCTGACCGAAAAGATGTTGAAAGTTATTCGAATTTTCGAGTTAACGAGTTTTGTTTTGGTTCTTGCGGTCTTTTGTTTTTAGCCTTCTCAGTAAATTATCTATACTTTTTAGCAAAATATGAAATTGTAACATATGGTAAAGTAATAATATTTGAATGAGATTTATCTTGAAAATATTGTCCTCTTCTTTGTAAGGATTTGTTAAAACAACTTTAATATGTAACGAAATTAAATTTAATGTAATATCTGCTATTAACTTCCTTTTAAAAATGTTATGTTTATAATGTACGAAATATCTAAGGTATCAAAGTAAAAGATAGATAAGAGTCTATTTTACATAAAAACAGAGGAACGGCGTAATGATACGTAATGCTGAGCTCTTAGCTAAGTGTTTGTAGAGAGACTCATTAATTGTAATTACATATTTGCATTAGTCAAGGCTGATGATAGTCTGAACGCGAACATTCACTTTCACAGCAGATTTTTGACACCATGTGGCGTTTCATACCATAATTTATTTCACCACAAAATTTCGAGTAATGGGGCTGTATTTCGTATGAAACAAGAGGTCAATTATCACTCGATAGACAAGGGTGGACGTGATAAAAACAGATCTCCTAACACGTAATTACATAATTGTGCGCCTTCGCCGACGCGCCCCGGGTAACGACGCCACACGAATATGGGCTAGCAGCCAGGTACCAAAAAAATAAAATTACACCATTACGTAGGTTGTTACATGGATAAGCTTGGACTAACATTTTTGTATATATACCTTCGGGGAACTGATTATTTCAATTTCAAATTATTTTCAGATTTCACTGCAGCATACAGATATATAATAAAACCGAAATACATTAAATCATTTTTTAAAACCAGTGTCTCACATAAATTTATCTTTATCACATTTACCTATAGAAGCTGCATAAAATAAACAACGATCTCAAAGTATCTGCCGTCTCGAATGCCTATTATATAGAGATCGAGGTTTGCCTCGTTAAAGTGTATATGGCTCGGGATGTACAGACGGCAATACTCCTGAGTATTATAGTATTATGTTCCTGTAAGGAACAATTACGTGTGATCCTTCGAGTATTGCACGCTAACCGTAGCTAGGTAGTATGCTTCCCGTATTAGTTGAATTAAGAGAAACAATCAATTTTTATTTCGAATTAGTTTTTTCTGAACATATACACTAACTTATCTCACTGCGAGCTATAGGTGGAAAATAGCGTGAAAGAAGCACACTTTGTGAGGAAACTCATGACCTATGTATGCGCCTAGCCAATAGTGAAGAGTTGTCCTCTGCCACGTTGGCACCTTGATATATTTCCGGCAAAGAGAGGGTGTTGCTATAACTGTACTACTCTACCATTGATTGTATTGGAATTCTGAATATTACGGTGAATAATTAGGCTTATCCATAATGTGCTTTCATTGATACTCTAACATGGCAGAAGGGCCCAAAAACAAGTTTAATAAGAAGGTGGAAGTACAATATTTTACGTACCGGAATTGTTAATAACTGTGCGTTGCGGTTGAATCGTAATCAGTCGGTCTGACAATTCCCATTTAATTTAAAGCCCGAGCAGGAACGAAAAAGTTAACAAGACGCCGCCTAATTATAGCTTAGACGAAGAACAAACATGACCCGAAGGTTATTTAAAACTTTTGTAACGCCATGTGTTATGTAATTGGTCATTTCGCGTACAAGCCTTGCTTTATTATTATTAAAATGATAAGTGATGGTAGTTATTGGAGAGAATAAATATGAAATGTTTGTAGTTCGTTGTATAATAGTCAAACATTTTATCTTGATTTTTATTGGTGTTTTTAATACCGTTAATTTTACTTAGCTACTTAGCACGATCGAATACGACGACATCGAACCACCGTGCTAGTTAAGGGACATACATTTATGTATGTATACATGCACATATATAAGTGTCCTTTAATTGTCATCACATATCATGTATCTATTTGAGCTTTTTGAGAACCTACCCTCATACGCAAGAATACAGCTCATCTAGTTTATAATAACATGCAATTCTTATTTGGATTGTGTAAAAAAGATATTGATTTCATGGAAGATGCATATATTAAAATTATTTCATACACATCTAGCTATTTATTTTTGAAGGCCGGCCTGATGATATGTAAGAGGTAATGGGGATAGCTGTAAGTGACCTACGGGAAGATCGGACACTGGAACAAACTTCTGTCAGCACTCACTTCTTATGGATTTCCAGATATTTTACTCTCAGAAAGAACACTACCTAATAACAGAGCATACCGTTGCAGCATAATGTTTTTTCAGGTGGGAGATTGCCTTACATCTCTTTGGATATCCGTTTAGCAAAAGGACATTGTTCAAGGAAAAGGATATTAGCTAAATGCAGCTCATGAGCTATATAGCATAGTTCCCGTTTACGTACTCATATCAAATGAAACAGACGGTTTCAATTTCAAACCCATCCAAAAGTTATCAAAACCCGAACATTGCTGTAGCTTGGAATAAATTAAGCAGTACCACAATGTACGTGTAATAAACCGTGTTTGGTCTGAGATTCTGAATTCATTACTAAGTTTCATGCTAAAATTACCCGACACTCTATTGGCAATAGCAAGGTTCAGCGAGTGTCCTTGTGTTATGCATATTAATGGGCTTGCATGTTATTAAGGAGATGATACGCTATGATGTAGTCCTTTAAGGAGCGGTCTCTGATGGTTCCTAGGTCATAAATTATTACTCCACATTTACTATATGCTTATTATTAGAGACACCCATTTATTTTGTGTAATGGCACTTGCGGTGAATGGAAACAGGATGCCTAATTTAGCGATGATTGATAAACACGCAATTTATTCTGCAGATATATGCCTTGTGAATATAATATAACTACGGGAACTGTACATGTTTTTTAAGCTGAAGCAAAAGCTTTATTTTTTAGTTTTATTTAAAACCACGCCGACATTGAAAAATATTCTATAAGTGGTATTCTATAATAAAACAAATTTATAAAAAATATTCTACAAGTTTCATTATTACAAAGTAAAATCTAGCAAGTTTGATACTAAGGTAACTCCTATAAACAAAGTAGGTAACAATGGAACAGCGAACAAAGCCTTGGCTAAATCTAATAAGAAGGTAAGCAAAAAGGTTGTCTTAAGGAAACTTATGTTTCTGTGTTAAGTAATTCTAAATTTGCTTTAGGCAAGCGTTTATGTTGAGTCGTTTTAATTAGTAGATGCTATCTTGTCGTTTTCCAGAATCGTCAGCTCTGAATTTTAATTTAGCTAATAATTTAAGTTAGTTTAGTGGTGCGAGTTTTCTCGAACTGTAATTAGATCATTTAAGATCCGAAACCTATTTGCCAACCAGCAATAATTTAACAAGCTTTAATTATCTTTCACATCACGTCTTGAGAAAGTAATTACGATTTAGTACGCTACAGTTACAAAATTAATGATTACGATAAATAATTTTCCATTTATATTTTTATCTTGAAATATCAAGAACGGCACAAGTTCTATACTTTTAAATGAATAGCAATTATGTTAATTATAGTCCGAACACAGCTTTACTCCTCGACACGACCATAACAATAATTAAGACGGTAAAAAAGGTTATCTCTAAAACCAGTAATGTTCAAACAAAAACACTGTCGCCTTATAGTTCTTGATTTCGATTTACGATGTCTTACCACTTGGTCATAGGCAGATTTATTCTTCCATCGGTCATTTTGGTAAAAGACAAGGTACACACTAAGTCTTACAATTGAAAATCGAACGCTTTTTGATGTTTAACTGGTATAGCAATATTGTTTAGACAGAAGATAAAAGTATCTAATTCTCACAGGCTTAGCACAGTATCAACTGAAGAAGCAACGGATGTTTTCCAAATTTAAATGAATCGTAATTTTAAACAATTAAACATTGATTATATGATAAAATAAGTAGGAAAGGGACAGACTCATTCAATGAGGCTGATAAAGAAAGAGGCATGATAGACAACGCCTCCGTTTCTTTGAATGTATGATTCGGCAAGCGATAAAAATCGCCGGTCTTATTCGTCAGAGTTTTTTAATTAGAGAGGGGTCTGACATGAGAACTGAGGTGGCGGCCATTGTATGGGATTGAAATAGGTCGGTAAATAATGGTTGAGCTACCAAGATTTGGATGTTTAGTAGGATGCAGTAATTTGAATATTCGATCCTACTTACGTATGAATTTTGAAATAAATAATGTGTGAGCTTAGAGGCAGTTTGAATCATGGTCTGTAAGATGTTTTAACCTAGCATACGCTATAGAAAAACAGCTTGAAAAATCTGCAAAAGTTTCAGATTGCCTGAGAGACGGCGGCAGTATGTCATCTGTAACTTCTGTGCATTAATTCTCCGGCAAATGTCGGGTGTTATTACTCTACCTTAACGAAATCGATGTAATGTATCATTCTCTCTTCAACTCATGTTGCATAAAAAAATAAAATAGAAAAAAATTGCTATCACAAAAAATGCATGTTGTTCAGAAACTCAGAGAGAACATTGGGAGCGCCAATCTTGACGTAAGCCTCTCGGAGGCTATCGCTCTTTAGTAAAGTCTCTAAAATAAGGATTTCGGCTTCCATTAAACGTACGTTTGTTCTTAATTAATTAATCCAAGTCTCTTTTGCGTTCGAACCATGTTTTATATTTTTTATATTATGAAAATATTTAGATCTTTAATGTCGTTGATAAATCTGCAATTAGTGAGACAATTTTACGGCTATCCAAGAAATAACTATTGGTTGATTAAAATAAGTACTTAGTAATGAGTTCTGCAAATAAAGCCTTCCATTATGCTTTTTTAAGCATTCAATTTCTCCTACTGCCTTAAAACTAATTTAAATATATGACTTCTTGCTTTCATTAGAGCAAAAACGACAATAGGCCCTAAGTTGGTAATTTGTCCGTTTTCCCATTATAATCAGTTGATATTGTGTTATAATTTGCATAAATTATAAAAAGGTTAACGCTGTATAATTGGTTTGTCCGATTTGTAGTTGTAGAGCAAACAGCGTGGTTAGTAATGCTAATCGACTCGTAATAACAGGCCATGTGGGTCATTTCTTTTGCCTTAAATTGCACGTTTTGGATGCGGTCTGTGAATTCATTGTTGTGTATCAGAATGCTTCGGTAAGTAAAAGTTTATTTAGATTCACAATAGTTTAACGTTAGTTATAAACTTCTTCAGGTAACTTCATGCTTTTTCTTAAGCCTCGTCATATTTGGGCGCTGAGTCTCAGTCAGGCAACTCCATATAACGAGAGATACTGCTCTGGGATAACTCTCTTTATTTGCTCCTCTATCCCACATTGGGATCAGAGAATCGAGAGTCAAATCAACGGTAGCATTAGTCGCCTAATATATATAGTATATATATATATAGTAATATTTAGTATAGTATAGTAGTAGCATTCTGTATTTCTTTACGCCTATAACAAAACTCGTTCGTTTCATTATAAATATTTTCAACCGTAACTATTGGAAGTTTTGTCTAGTCGATAATGATAGTATGCGGATATATGATATTAGATATATTGCTTTATTAAAATATAATAAAGCCGATAAAATATAATAGAGCCGCGGTGGCCGAGTGGTTCGAGCAGTTGCCTGCGACGCAAAGGTCGCAAGTTCGAATCCCGACTGTACCAATGAGTTTTTCTGAACTTAAGTACACTGATTAGTCACACCACGAGCTTTACGGTGAAGGAAAACATCGAGAGGAAACCTGCATACGTCAGAGAAGAAATTCAAAGGCGTATGTATAGTCGTGCTTGAGTAACGGCGATGGACTCGCTATCTGTCACGTTGGCACCTAATATACCTCTGGCGGAAAGTGGGTGTGTGGGTATTACCTATACACCTCTGCCTACCCCTTCGGGGACCCTTGTGGGAAGGCGTGAGGATATTGTGTATTGTAAAATATAATAACCGTAAAATATACCTATAAAATCTTTTCCCAGACGTGGTACGAAGGAGGCAAGGAGGAGTTGACCAACCATAAATCTTGGTGGTCATATAAATATTTTGCCATTTGTGGTAAAATTGCACTGCCATTAATTCTCACGGCCTGTTCAATCTTTGATTTTAATCCTAGACAAATAAAATAAATAAAAGCAGGTGTAGAAACTCTTTTGCAAGGAACAGTTTAAAAAAAACCTGGGTTTTGTGAGCTATTGAAGTAAAAATTACAATGGAGAGGATATGTGACAGGCCAGAGGACTGGAGCACAAAAGTTTTGAGTGCACTTTGGCAATATTATCCCAAGTACATGAAAATAAAATCATCCACTTTATTGTCTCAGCAATAAGGTTTGATTTCGGCTAAAGAAATGGTTTTGTATCAGAAAATGGCAGAGTACGTATGAATGACATGTTCAAAAATGTCCCCAGCATTTTTTTTACAATACCCGGTAATTGGTGGGTTGGGAACCTGGGTATACCGGTTTTGTCATTTAACAATACCATTGGTTCAAACACAAAGCCATACGGAATAAGAATATCAAAGTAATTGCTCATTGAGACCCTTGAATACGGTAGTATCCTACGATTGCGTGTTATATAAGCCATACTAGTATTAGTAGATATATGACTAGTGTAGTATTCCTGAAAATTAGGCGCTAGACAGTTTTGATGCCTTTGTTTAAAAAAATCCAACATTATTCCATCATTGTGTACTACAAAAAGTAATATATTATATTTTTACGCTACATTCGCATTTATTACGGGATTTTTGTACATATATTTTATATGTACAAATGATGATAGAATTGGCGCTCTAATCTCTCTGCCTACCCCGTTAGGGACTCAGCGTGATGATATGTATGCATATATGTACTTTGAAGGCTAGACATTGTCTTGTTAATTATTGTTACGACGTTTTTTTAACAAGAGTAGACATCCATGGACGTAAAGGTAACCCAAAAAAGTCTTAATCTTTACACTAATATTCTTGCCACAATGTACATCTTCTGATTGTAAGCAGTATCCTATTGACAGCTTATTAATAACAATATCTTCACGACGTGCGAAAATGCTCCCCAAAGAGGTGAACTGAGCTGGAGTTACATCCCTCTATTTGCTGGAATTATATATAGGTACAAACGTGACAGTCTGTCACGTATGTAAAAATATATACAGAATTCCTAACGGTGCTTCCCTTTTGTTAAGATCGTCATATATGATAAATCATTGTTTAGAAAAATTGGAACGGACCATCCGGTCGATGAAGCCACAATCTTGACTTAGATGGTGATTGATAATAGTAGTTACTCGACTCATATTATACACTGATCTGTAAAAACTGTAAAGGATATAAGTAAAAATATTGGAATACTGACCTGAATCCCTCGATCAAAGGTAAACGAGACATGAAAAAGAAAGATATTAAGTTAAAAACATTACCTTTTTATATCGCTAAGATGGCTTCAGATAGCTTCAGGCTCGCCTGTTGGTAAGCGGTTACTAATTTAGATTCTGCGTGAGTTAGGGCACGCACGTTGTGCATTGCCAACCCGAATTAATACGTTTTAAAACCTACTTGAAGAGCCTTTTAATTGAAATCATGAACAGTCGCGGAAGGATTACTTTAAAAGTTATACAAACGATTATTCCATACAGTAATATACCCCTACGATCTTAGACTAACAGGTCATCTAACACCTAACATTATATATTCAAGCAAAATACACAAACATCTCGTCTTCAGCAACAGTAATATAAAACAAACTTAATTCCATGTAACAGATTTGCTTTACGAATACAAGGCAAATGGCGAAAATATTATGGCAGCAATACCAGTATATACGCTTACATCCTACGTAAGAGACCCTTAACTCCCAGAGAAGCTTTTAGTTACGTAGAAATTCGCCAACCGCAACATCTGGCGTGTACCTTCTACGGGAATACTCGTAGATTGCATTTTGTCTACTTTCGTTAACTAATGAACAGTATCGTAGTAATATAAGCTTTATCTTTCGTTTCTAGAGTCTTGTTTCCTTTGTTGTGCTAGCCAAATTTCTTGCGGCGCTTAAGCTCTTGTGGTGGTAATAATAGGTTTCAATCTGTTGTCTTGTCTCCACTGTTGGTACTATCGAGCTATTTCGCACAGACGCGGATTGCGGAGAGTACAGACGCAAACTCGATTTGCTCGGGACCAATTTAGTGAAAATGAAAACGCAAATATTACTTAGTTACTAAGTTTTTTGTTTAAATAATTTGTTTGTTCTATTTTGCTAAAAACTTGAAACTAACGCTTGTCCATTTGGACGTTTGTAACAATAACTTTACCTTCACAGTTAGCTCGTGATCATTGGTAAAAAAAAAACCATCAGTAAAGATCGTTCGCACTTGAACCCGCATTATTGATTTTGCAGGCAACTACTTAAACAAATCTATTATTATTCATAAAATATATTTATCATTATCAATATATTGATCAGAAAATTATCTATTTCCTATAAATTAAACAAACCGAGGTAGTTATATCGAATGAGGTTAGCGCAAAAGGATTGCGCCACGCGACCCTTGCCCCATGAATGTAACGAAATCAAATAAAGAAACTTTTAATATATTTTTTCTTTCTCCTATTCCCTCCACTTTCATCCTCTCGTTTGTTGCGGCCTCTGTCTGCATTAGCAAGGACGTATTTATATTACCTAGGGTTGGCAAGATATAAGTTTATTAGCATATAAAACGGGCGTTTATTTACACTTCTTTTACTTTACTTTTCGAGACACTTCGACACAAAGGTCTCGCCACCGCGTTTGTCTGTTTGAGAGCGATAAACTAAGAAAACTATGTTAAACGTCAGTTCGATTTGCTTTCAAGGAGGGTTTGTATATAAAATAATTGCGTAGTGTGCTAATATAGGTCAAACAGGTCACTAATATAAAATAATAATTATACATACACATATACATATAATCACGCCTCTTTTCCGTAGGGGTAGGCAGAGACCACTTCTTTCCACTTGCTATAATCCTTACATACTTCTTTCGCTTCGTCCACTTTCATTATTCTCTTCATACATGCTCTTCGGTTTAGGGTACTCTTACCTGACCTTTTTTCAAGACGTCTCTAATTTGGTCTAGAAACGTCCGCCTAGGTCTCCCCTTCCAACACTTTCATTCACACTCGCCTTATACACTTTTTTCGTCAATCGTTCTGCCATACCCAATTTTCACTTCTGTACATGAGTGTCGGAACCATCACTCTATGGGGGAGTGGATAATAATAAGTCAGAATTACATTTTTATTTGACAGGAAATGTTTTGCCGTAACTCCAGGCTTATCAATCTCACATTAACATACTTGTTAAATTTGTGTATTTAGTTTACTACAAAGCGTCCCACAAATTGAGGACTAAAGATAATTCAGATTGGAAAATCAGCCCGACTGTATACAAAACTACTGTCATCTGACCTTTGTGATCCTCTCAACAGTCGAATCTGGATTAAACCAGTTAACACACTTTGTACCTCAGCTTTTGACAAACCTATATACTTAACAGTTATCTGAGATGAGGAATTAACATTTTGGCCTAACATTTTCGCCTAAGTACGGGCACACTTATCTTTGCGTATCGATCGATGAGTATAAAATGTGCCACTAGCTGATATTATCGCCAAATCTTTGTTCGTAATGAATTAAGAATATTTATTTGGCTGCCATCCCTAACCGGTATGAGTAAAGAAACAAACAATTGGTCTATAAATTCCAAAACAATACCTACAATAATATCCCAGCCATCAATTTTGTATGGTATGTATGTACGCGATACATATCTTTGTATCCCACGAACGGTTAATAAATCAAATACATTAGAGCATGTGATTGTTCCGATTCATTATAGTCTCACATCGATTTCATCCTTTATTTACACAGTAGGCGTATAAGGCGGTGTTCAATTTGACGGGAGAAAGTTTTTGAAATTATACGTTGACCAAACTCGATGTTTTAATCAATTAGCGGTTTATAACGTTTGTCAGAGTATTTTATTTGTCTGTTGCTGAAGTGATTGTGAAACTAAGATTAGATAAGTAATCCCAAGTTCTAATAATCCATGCAATTCTTAGTTTTAATCTGACCCTATAAATACGTATATGGTATACCTACTTTAAATATCTCCCAATTATAGCACTTAAAATATACTTTTGGTAGAAAGTGGGAGTGTGGGTACTGCCTATACATCTCTGCCTACCCTTTTAAAACCCAGCCTTTTTTTCAACAAATTCGTCATTACTTCAATACTTTCACCGCGAGTAATGAAGGCCGTATGAGCATAAAATGTCTTCAAGAAGAGCAGAATTCACTTGTTTGATAAAGAGAACTAAAATATCACGTGTATTCCTTAATGTAACTGTGATTAGAACAAATATGAGCTCGCCCCATCCATTACCTACGAAAGCGAGCGAAACTCGTTCGTCAAGATATGCCTTTAAGTAAACTTCGAAGAAATACTTCAAATATGCCCGAAGCCTCTTCAGCTCCTTAGTCCTAAGCAAACATGTTACCGGTGTAGTAATTGCTTACTGTATTTACCGTCTTTTATTGTGTATCGCTGTACAAATATTGTTTTTGAATGCATCACTTGTCTTACCTACGAGCGCATACAGCTGAGAGCTTTTGTTATTCGAGACGAATATTCGGAAGTTAATTTAGCGTTCATACACTTTTTATTTTATTGGTTTAGGTTGCGCAAATTGCTTGTGTATGATGCGCATAAAAACAGAGTATTAATATCAAAGCCCATTATATATCTATTGAATATAATGTAGACTATGGTACCTAGTGTGAATCCGAATTGAAGGATAAGAAATGTTTTTTCTTCAATAGGTATCGGATACTTATTAAAAGTGATAAATTTTATATGGAGAAATAAATGAAGACTTTAAGTTATTCTGTTATCTGCACCAGAACCCACCCTCCTGCACTTTGCCTAATTACGTCTTGTAACTGAAAATAAATGTAATAATTCTAATTTATTATAAAAACATAGGACTTTATGAAGGATGTATCACAATACTTTTTGAAGTATCCAAGTAGGACTGTTTTTGTTTTTCATATATTTAGTATCTCCCATCATCAAATGTTATAGATATTATTCAAAGAATCTCTTTATCAGTCTATCGATTAGACATTTTTAATTTTTGACTTCAAACGCCAAGAGCCTCACACCCGCCCATAGTTACACCCACTAACAGCTACTAAGTAGCCGCTCCAAAAAAAAAAACACATAAAGAAAACCGATATGCACAAACGGCATCTACCTTGTGATCTCTAAGGTTACACTACAAAGAGACTACCGTGTAATTCGAGATACTAAGGGAAACTAAGGCGACAGTCTGGGACATTAAAAAAACACTTTCAATCGAGCGAGAAATCCAATACGCCGTTGCAACAGGGATTAAATTTTGCACAATCTAGAGCTACCATCGCCAGCTGCTGCCAGAAATTGCCAAGCGTTGATGTGATGAGTTTCAACGAAAACCATCGTTTAAACTTTGACGCCCTTCTTCAAACAATTAAGGTTAAGAAATTGACCAAGCTGCTAGCCGCCCGCATATTCGAGGTTGCAGATATACATTTTTACAGAGCAATTTTTAACCACCTAGTAAATTTAAAATGTTTTGGGAGCTAACAAATCTGTACTTTGATGTCGATTTGTCAAATATATTTGGAGATTCGTTACCACCTATTCATTCTCGTCGAGGTAATGAATTGGGCAATTGATAATTATTTCAGTTGATTCACGATTTCCTGGGTAATAAAGATATCACAAAATAATGGTTTAAGTAATAATGATTTTGTGATATCTAGCTATCATTATTTTAGGATATATTTATTACCAAAAAGAATACTTAAGAAATATTTAACTTCTATTAAAGTATTAAACCTTGTATTGTTCGAATAACCTTGGATAAAGAGAAAATTGGCCCATAAAATATCCATTACTGAAAACCAAACACCGCACAATGATCTTTCGTGTTTATCAGACACCTAGAATGCCAAGTTTTACGATTTAACCATAACATTTTGTCCAATAAAACCTTGATGTCGTGAAAAGAAAAAACAAAACAGGAGTCCAATACAACCGTATGACCATAATAAATATAAAAACGATTTATGTTTGTCGTATTTTGTGTAAGATTTGAGGTTTATCGCAGTTTTATGATAGGACTAAGCTAATGGTATGAGTATACCTACGTATGTACTTGTATTTGATGGAATTGGATTGAAATCATTATTTATAATACACATATTATTATGTAAATAACTACGAAGTCTCAAGCATATGATCACAAATGGAGATTGGGTTACTAAAATTAGGTTCCATTTAGGATGTAGACTAAGAAATTATTAAGTCATCCGCCCATGCAAAGCTAGTCGGGCTTATTAGTAATTTATAAAGCTATGTTATTTCATACATACTAATTATCATCATACGTACTTGCTCACGGAGTAGGAATGAATGAAATAGCTGCGGTAACCGTTTCCCATCAGATGGACCGTATGCTTGTTTGCCACTCTTGTTGTATAAAAAAAAAAAAAAAAAAAATGATAATAGCGTATGTTCACTCTAGACTTCTTTTGTCAGTTCACTCAGGAGTTCTAGTACTTGTCTTCATAATTTATCGTCAGTCTCCCATGCATGCTCGCCTGTTTAGAGTACTAGGTATTTTTTACACAAATCCATTAATTATAAATACAAGTTAGAAGATGTTAAAGTCGATAAATATAAGTCACAACAAAGATATATTAATATCACTCAAATGTATAATTATAAGTAAGCGTTATTTACCCTCTACAATATTTCCAGTTGTCTGAAAGTCATTGAAGGAAATATGACAGCGACAACGTGGTACGGACAAACAATCAAACGATTTCGCGTACTTGTAATCGGATACAAAATGGCTCCTCGATTGTTTCAATAGTTTCGGCCAACACACAGTAGTAGATTTCTAAAGAACGTCCTTGTGGGACTATGTAGGAGGTAGATAATACGAACTGGGAATGGTGGGAACGGCGGAAAGTTCCAAACTTTCCGCCGCTGTATACCGTGGAACAACAGAAATATGACGGCCGATATATGACCGATAAAGTTAATATATATAATGATCTATTTAATATATTTACGCCATCCCAAAAATGTTCCCGAAGGGGTAGGAAGAGGTTTGTAGTGCCGACACACCCACTTCCCGCAAGAGATATATTTGAGTCCATTGCTGTTAGCCATACATACACCTTTGAATTTCTTCTCAAACGTATGCAGGTTTCTTCTCGATGTTTTCCTTTACCGAAAAGCTCGTGCTATGACTAATCACTGTATTTAAATTCAGGAAAACCTATTTGTACAGTCAAGGATGCGAACTTGCAATCTTTGTATTGAAAGCAACTCGAACCACTCAGCCACCACGGCTTACGATAAAGCTTATTCTTGACAAGTTATTGAGAGTTAAACGCTCTCGACGATGATAACATTTCAGTGAATTTTACTAACAAACATTTCATTTACGACACAAAATGTAGTTTCATCAATGATACTGTGAATGGCAGTGAATAGAATTTACGAGAATGCTATCACTAAAAACGATCAACGGCTGGCAAATCCTTCAAATGAAGCCCAGACTGCCATGCGAGTAAATAGTTATTCCGAGTCCATTGTCCTGACAACTCAGCGATTTTTGATACGTCTCGAATAAGAGATCTTTGAAACACAGTAGTCAAAAAACATTCGGACTTTTCGTCAATCCTCTTTTATAAGGTTAATTTAAAACGAAAACCTTTTTTGACAGCTTCGATAGATCGTAACGCAATTTTAATGATAACTATATTTTTGAATTATGTAATTTATTTGCTCTCGGAGCGTGTTAATATAATATAGCTCACTCTTAGTATACTTATATATATATTTTTAATAATAATAATAATATATCCTCACGCCTTCCCACAAAGGGGCTTAAAGAGAAGGGGCAGGCAGAGCTGTATAGGTAATATCCACACACCTACTTTCCGCCAGAGATATATTTTAGGTGCCAACGTGACAGATGGCGACACCGTCGCCGTAACTCAAGCACGACTATACATACGCCTTTGAACTACTTCTCAAAAGTATGCGGAGTAACGATATTAGATCGAATCCGCAATGAAGAGATTCGCAAATCAACTGGCGTGAATGAGGGCGTGATTGTAAAGATGAAGAAAGGCATGTTACGTTGGTTTGGACACATAGAAAGGATGAGTGAAGAAAAATTTACGAAACAGATTTACGAAGAGGCAGAGGAAGGCCACGTTCCAATTACCTGGATCAAATAGATCGGACTCTCAAGGACGGGAACGTTAAGAGTACTCGAAACCGACAAGCATGTATGAAGAGACTGATGAATGTGGACGAAGCGAAAGAGGTATGTAAGTCTAGAGAGAACTGGCGCTCTATACTCTCTGTCTACCCCGTTAGGGACTTGGCGTGATGATATGTATGTAAGTATGCAGGTTTATATATTTTTTTATATATAATGTAATTTTTTTAGTATCTAAAGTATGTAAGTAAATGATTCAGCATTGTAACGAATGTTTCTGCACTACTTACCTCTAATCTATCTTCGTCGGGAGCTGAATATGCAATTTTATGGTTATTCGTGTGGATGGTTCGGTTTGTGCCGTAATCTGGAATGATTGATTGTCGATGAAACTCCTGAATGACTCTCCAAAATTTATGTCAATATCGTTTTATTATGGCCTGCCTGCATGGTAAGCGGTTACCGCAGCATATGAGCGGTTGCAAAACCAGAAGTTCCATATATACGTTGCGTTATAAATTTTTCCCCTGCTCTTTCTACCACCTCAGAAACTACAAATTCTGGAAACATTACTAATCGCCGAATATACTTCTAGCAATTGGCACTGCTTATACCTATAAGCAGTGCCTAACGTTGCTCTGTTTAGTAATTAGAGCTACTGTCCCATTCGGGTTAGTTAAAATATTGATAGGTTGTGCCCTTTCTCACTTAGGTACTGAGTTCAAAATGTATAAATTCTCGTATAAAGTGATATGAAATAAAGCCATATTTTATTTATTTCTTTCTTTTACTAGAACGAGTTTCTCACGAAGTTTTTTGGTAATGTACTAAAAAGGTTACTCCTTTTGATAAATAAATCCAGTAGAGACTACGGTGACATATCGGAGATCTTATCCAAGTTAAACCTTCGCACAATACCTTGTAATAATGGGCGCACAAAAAATGATCGGTATCAAAAAGCAGCACTAAAGGGGACACAAATATATACAGGGGATAGCTATTGAAAAAAAAAATATCTGTGTGCGTGTTCGAAGCAAAGGGTTTAGATTTATAGATTGAAGTAGACTGAATGTAAGCGGTAAAAACAGACTTGCAGCATTTACACAAAATGTTTAATAACACGGTGGCTCGTAAAACTAGCTCCACCATTCTATACTTTTGTCAATCTGATCTTTAGATGTGATATCGTCCTCACTATTCGGGCACTCACGTTAATGGGGTACCTATGAGGCCGGCCCGCATTATATTATGTGTACACAGGAGATTTCTATACCGACGACCCTACGTGACAAACTTTGTCCCTCCCTACATTCAAATATCTGAAGGAGCAATTGAAATCGGAGATGGTAAAGAGAATTAGAGCGGGGTCTTTTTGAGCGCCCGTTTTGTTTCGCGTTCTTTCAAAGCGGGGCTTCTTTTGAATCTCGATCAGCCATCGAACTGGAAGTGGGGAGTAACGTTTATTAGGATTCACTATGGCCTACCAATGGGCCGGTGTGACATCGCGTAATCTAATAGCTTATTAATGAAGGGGGAAGCCTTCGATCAGCCCCTATTTTTCTATCCTAGCGAACTTTAAAATAATGGCTTTCGTTTCTCCTTTTCTTTTATGTTTATCGGTTCATTGCGGGGTATTGCCGTCTTGTTCCTGCTAGTATCGCGAAGTGGGAAGGTCGGATGCGTGATGGCTCCACCCACAGAATTTATAATACAATAAATGAGTGAAGCGTCGGCGGAGTGGAACCGGCCACGGAGAAAACACGTAATGTGAGGTTATTGCGTACAACATAAGACATAAAAACTTACCAGTTCGATGTATACTGGATGTTCCAAACCAGTTTAAACATATGGCACACACATCGATTTTCCTTTGCCATATGCATTGAAAAAAAACCACTTTATTTGTATGAAGAAATGGAAATGGGAGTAACAGGATAAGAAATAGTGAGATAAGGCAACGTTGTGGTCTGAAAGAAGATGTAGAGACAAAAATTGAGAAAGGTATGCTAAGATAGTTTGGCCATGTCAAGAGAATGAATGAAGAACGATTGACGAAAAAAGTGTATAAGGCGAGTGTGGATGAAAGTGTTGGAAAGGGGTTGACCTAAACAAGTATGTAATGATCGTAGCAAATGGAAAGAAGTGGTCTCTGCCTACCCCTACGGGAAAGAGGCGTGATTATATGTATGTATGTGTAAGAAATGGGAAACATCCCCTATGTCGGTTGACTCGGATGTTTTCAAGGTGCTTTAAACAACACTCGCAAGTATGATTATCACATGTTGCCTATGAAATCTTTTATGGTCCAAGCAAGAGGTAATATATGACAGAGATATTCACGCTTCATAGATTACATGAGCTATAAAGAGGATAATTTAAAATTATGTTTGCCGCAATGTTGCCATTTACCGTAATTGACGAAGGGTTGAGCTTAGCGCTGACGCTTCACGCTGACGAGATGTTTGATAATATCGTAAGACATTCAATTTTATTTTTACCTAGCTTTCAAAACTTTTTATTCAGAACTTTGTAAAATTTTATTGACTTTCTCGTCTGCATCTCATGAAAAAAGTCTGCATCAAAATTATATATTGTATTAATTAATTCATTTTGAAAGTAAAATTATGTGGATAAAATTTTTTATTTTTCCAAATAAGACTACTTACTTTTTCCTGACATAAAAGTTAAAGATATTACTATTTTACATCTCTTAATAGAATTTAGACACGGTAGCGGAGACCTTAAAGGGAGGAAATGACTGTACCTTTGTAGCTTTAAAGGCGTGAAAATTTTAAATCAATTTCATGTTCTTTCGATCGGATAATTTCAACTAATTTAAAGTCTTCTGAGACCACCCTTTAACAAATTTGAATCTGTTTAATGAGCACCAAAAGGAATACAGGAAGTACTTATTACCTTACTGTCTTATAATAGCTTTGTACTGTATATAGCAGTTACTTTGGCTTAAACCCTGATCGACACCAACAGAATACCAAATTTATCGTTGAAAGTGATAGTCAAAGTCACAAAGCCAAAGGACCAAAGAGCAAAAGCTTAGGAAATCAGCTGGGTGAAGTTCATAGCGTTAAAAAGCCATAAAAAAAATCCTGATTTAGACGAAGCTACCAACTTTTCAATCTACCTTCGTATTCGCATAGAACAAAACTTGCGTATTACGTAGAACCAAATAATGACTACTTCTACGTAACACACGAGTTTTGTTCTTTCATTATAATACATATTTTGATTTATTATGGATTATTATATCAGATTAGTCACCTTTACGGTGAAGGAAAACATCGAGAGGAAGCCTGCATACGTTTCAGAAGACATTCAAAGACGTATGCATAGTCGTGCTTGAGTAACGGCGATGGACTACCCCTGGATGGACTATCCCTGCCTCATATTACATATATTATTGCACAAGGCGGAATTTATGCCCATGATAACCGATGGTTGTTTCATTATATCTTTGCTACTTGAGACACTGCTTCGAGCTATATACCTATGATAAATTCCTTAAAACCAAGTGTTTCCTTCAAATATTTAAGTAGTTTCCTATGTTTTTGGTCAATCTTTCTAAACGCGTTCCTTCAAGTCCTGCAAGAAAATAAGTGTCCAAGAAGTTGTTAATGAGTTGTTCTAGGCACAAAACCGCACGAATATAAAACAAATCCGCTTGACACGCAACTTAATAATGTACTTTATGTTACAAGGCATATCTGTAAATCGAAATTCGTCGAACCGCGACAAGTATAACAAATCCTCTTGCGATGACTTGACGATTACTGGCGGCGGCCTCTAACACAATCTGACGTTATGAATATTATTACACAGGGATAAGTTTTACTTAGTTTTGTTCCAAGCACGTTGTCCACGCCCTAATGGACTTGTCATGTTATGATAATGAGTTACACGCGAGATAAGGTCGTATATCATTTTATTACGATATCTAACGCGCCACCTAGAACGCTTAATTCCGGTGAGCTATCAGAAACGAATTTTTTGATTAATGTTCCGCCACGCCTGGTCCGTACACAGACTGAGTATGTCTATGATCAAAGTTGAGATTACAATGAAAATTATTTTGACGATTACGTATGGTAGCTACTAGTGCATGCTAGAATCCTTTCCAATAAACAAAACGCCCTTACAGTGTTTAAAAGAAAAAAAAAAAGTTTTTCTAATAAATCTGTTTAATATTTAATATTTGTTGTTTTCTGAGTGATGATTGGGCAAATCTATACCAAAACCAAGGCAGACCAAAAAGCAACCATGTGGAAAGAATTCATATTCAGGCTTCAACATTTTCTAATACATACTTGTCTTATAAAGACTTAAAGTATAAGAAGAATTATATGGAGTACCATTATATAATATATTAAAATGTGTTAAAGAAATTGATAAAATTAAAGAAATTGAGCCGTGGTGGCCGAGTGGTTCGAGCACTTGCCTGCGACGCAAAGGTCGCAAGTTCAAATCCCGACTGTACCAATGAGTTCTTCTAAACTTAAGTACAGTGATTACTCACACCACGAGCTTTACGGTGAAGGAAAACATCGAGAGAAACCTGCATACGTCTGAGAAGAAATTCAAAGGCGTATGTATAGTCGTGCTTGAGTAACGGCGATGGACTCGCCATCTGTCACGTTGGCACCTAAGATACCTCTGGCGGAAAGTGAGTGTGTGGGTATTAACTATACACCTCTGTCTGCCCCTTCGGGGACCCTTGTAGGAAGGTGTGAGGATAATCAAAAGAAATTGATAATAATTATGTTACATAAAATCGCAGGGTTTTGTTATAAGCATCCGAGATACGTTAATTTATATGTTAAAAACCATTCATCAGTTTTACTACCTACATCAGGGATATAGGATGTACTTTATATATAATATTGATGTACACATATCATCACGCAGAGTTCCTCAAGCGGTACAGGGAGTAGAGCGCCAGTTCTCTCTAGACTTATTTATGTATACATGCATATCTATGTATATTCGTTTGTATTATTTCCAGTTCTAGTTAAGGGACTCAAAAGTTTTTTTGTTATTTATTATTCTAATGTCAAGCCAGATATAATGTTATCTTGATTCTTCATGGTGTTAATGACCTGAAATATGGTTGTTATCTTATGAGGTATTGGTAATAAATAGGCCATTTTTATTGTTCTGTCCGACGATTGAAATTAATGTGTTACTTATATCGTAAAAAACAGTTTGTACTGTAGTTTCATGATAACATTGTAGGTATCGAAATATGTTTTTTAACTTTACTAATTTAGTTTACTAACCTAATTATAGTATTTTTTTTGTTTTGAAATATATCCTGCCTTTCGCTGGAATAATACCTGAAAGTACGAGTCCTTGCTGTATATTTAGCTTTCAATACGTTATCCTAAATCCTAAAAAAGGCGTGCTGGCCGAGCGGTTCAAATAGATGCCTGCGACACAAAGATCGCAAGTTCGAATCCCGACTGTACAAATGAGTTTTTCTGAATTTAAGTACAGTGATTAGTCACACCACGAGCATCATGGTGAAGGAAAACATCGTGAAGAAACCTGCATTCGTCAGAGAACCAATTCTAAGGCGTATGTATAGTCGAGCTTGAGTAACTCTCCATCTGCCATGTCCGCGAGCTGAATTCGAACCCGCAACAGTAAGTACAGAGAAAAGACTATTACGGAGCTTTGCATTACCAGTTCGAAACCACTCCCTAATACAAATCCTTAATAAGGACCACTGGATCAATAGAGACATAAAATTCCTCACATGTTCTCATATATATTTCTCCTACGAATTCCGGAGCTTTCTTTCCTACTCAATCAAAATAAAACGAAGGATATCGAAGTCCTATATCCATTTACGTCAGACTGGTCGAAGTGATCCCAACACTCAATTATTTTGTCTATATATACTCGTATATACAGAGAAGATAAGATAGTAATTCGAGTGAACCTTTACAAAGGAACTCGAGAATCGAGGTAAATCATAAATAACACTTATTTTGCATCGAAAATTTGCCCCGAACTATACAGAAGGAATTCCAAAGTAACATTAAGTATGTAACAGCAGTTGGTAAATACACGACAAACAATATAGGGGGTACCGTTTGTCGTGGGCGTAGTCATGAATGGCTAAGCTGCATAAATCAAAATAATTAGAGTTCAGTTCATTTTAATGTAAAACAGTTGAAAAAGATAAATTTCCATAAATAAAAGACGAACGTTTCGGAGGCCATTTTGTATTCCATATTCGAATATGTGAACGCATAAATTTTAGAATATGAAATGAAACTCGAGCAAACACAAAGCATAAGTACCTGCTGTAAGTGCCTACTCGCGCCTTTGACAAATACATACCCATTGTTGAATTATAAGGAAACGTGAAAGACAAAGGAGACAGGGTAATATGAAAGAAGCTCTACTTGTCTGGTGGTTCAATAGCATGAAAATGTAACTGAACAGATATTAATATTGCGCTCTCCAAATACACATACTTAGTAAAATATTCCAGACTCAAAGCCAGCCTACGCTTTTTTCTAGTCTACGTATTACTTTATTCAAACAAAGTTTGTTTGCAAAATACGTATCAAACGTAACAATATATTACGTTACATAACTCCTAAGCAAGCTTAAAGAGTAGGAATAAGTATACCTTATTCCTACTCTCCGCACTGAACGTTTTGTTATGCACCGGTAATGTGATTTGTTTGCAGATACACGGATGGAAATCTTGTGAGTATTATACATCCAACCTTAGTGTATATTATGTGCAATATTAGGGTTAATTTCTAATTTAATCACATCACACATATCAGTAGCGGGAATAGGGAGGTGTCATTTGTACGTAGAGGTACTCTTCAAATCAAATTGGCGCTATATTTTCTTACCAGAATGTCATCATCGAGGTAGAATCCTAGGATTAACCTTAATAAAAGTAGTAAACCTAATTGGATACTCTACACTACTCTAAGAATCGACCGACTGCTTTTGAAGGCTACGAATATATTTTTCTTTCCGATGTAATGTTGGGTCTGCGAATATAAAGATTTGCTCAAAGATCACATAGAATAATTTAACTCTTGACCATAAATATGTATGATGAAATGTAAGCTAAGTATGGAATAGACAACTGACAGCAGGGAAAGAGACGCAAATAAACTTTGATAGTGAAGTAACTACATGAAATTTCTCGAATCGTGTTCGGAATTCATATTAAGTTAGTTTTTTGACACATGTCTCTCTATATCCACATTATGACGGCAAAGTTTGTTCGTGTCCAGTTTGACTCACCGAAACTTATAGGAAATACACGTAAAAATCATTTCAAGATTGATTTACTTTATATATTATTATGGGAAGTAACTAACAAACTACTTTTTGTACTCACTTACATGAACGCTTTATGATTCAATATTTTCTGACGTCTGTTACTTCGACAATGTTGTGTCGGTATCCGATCCAATCCATTACCCGACGTATTGAAAAACGTGAGTATAAAATAATATTTCTAAAGAACTTTATACGAATGACAATTTCATTCATCTTGAGGACCTATAAGCTCACTCATTTATACACAGCTCGTATCGCAAGATAAATTGTCCAAGCACACAAATAAACGCGTTCTAGAGAAGAAAACGTAACAAAAACGCACCGTAGGTATACCAAACGCAACGTATCTATACACATCTTCAAAGATAGACGTGGTAATTTATTATATTCAGTTCGCTCCGATCCATTGACTTTCGTGGTCGTCCGTTCTTTTGTCACACGTCGAGAGGTCTAAGCGGCCGTGTAATATGAATTAATAAGCACAAAGAATCATTATAGTACGTTTATTTGTCGCCACAAGGGTATTTCATGGAGATACGTTTTATTATACTTGAGATGCGCTATTGTGTGCGACCGGAACAAATTTTGGTGTATCGCGTGCGCAAGATCCCTCGCGTTGTATCGGATGATAAGCAAAGAATGTCTATTTAGAGATTGTACACTTGATGAAAATTATTTTAAATATATAAGCCTTTTGAATCTCGAAACAGGAATACAGTCTTGTGTATTAAAATATTTTCGGGCTGATTAAACTGATCGGGGAATCGTTTTGCTATTCCATTTTATCGCACACACTTAGGTTAGCTGGTACAGTTCCACACATTATTCCATCTATAATTTGTTGAGCGAATGTATTTTGACGACCGTCTGGTCTAGTGGTTAGAGCTGCTGACTGCGAAACTTGAGACTTCGAATCCCGCTGAGGACAGATATTTGTACCTTAGTCTCGGATGTCCTATGTATTTATGTATATAATTATAATTATATATATATATATATATATATATGCATATATCTATATAAGTAAATATATCGTTGACTAGTTAACATAAAAAGCTTTTTTTATTATTTGGGACTATGTCAATTTGTGTGGAATTGTCCCAGGTATTTATTTAATTTAAAAGTTAATCTTATTATTTTAAAGGTTATTTTTTCAATTTAAATATTATGAAGTTTCTTCCACAAAACCGACCAATAAGAACTCAAAGTAAAGTGAAATCTTTCTTTGGTAGGTATTGTAGAAGAAGTAACCTTCTGTAAAATAACTAATGTCATTGCTCTAATGACTCGCCCCGGGAGATGAAAGGGTCGCCCGCCGATGTTCGGCGGTGTCCGAACAAATGTAAAATGTGAACCTACAATGGTAAGAGGTTATCGAACCAAGTTATTGTATTTGATAGTGAGTTATTTTTCTGCGTTTGGTAATCAAGTTTGTTTAGAATATATACGATGAACGTTTTGAGCTATTTAAACCTCGTCAAACTTTCTATACTGTACTGACTGTACAGTAATTTAATAATAAATATATAGTACATATCATCACGCGAAGGTCCTAACGGGTTAGGCAGAGGTGTATAAGAAGTATGCCCCTTTTCAGCACGTCACTAAAACTAACTACAATATTTTTTATTTTTCTAAATATGGAGTTTTACACTACACTTATTAAACTTATTCGGCTTGGCCTGCTATGTAGTAATCAGCAAGGTTAACTCTTAAATATATAGTGCCATCCACAAAGACGCGCCCCACCAATTCCTTGTGAAGGGGTTCGCGGGATGCGGGAAGTACCTATAATATTTATTTATTTATTCACTCCCACAAAACATTTTGGTTAACATTCTTTAGTCTAGAATATATGTAATACAAACTAGGTTGCCCTGTGCTAAGGGTCTCCTGGCTCCCCCTCTTGGTGTAAGTGACATTATTTTACTTAATAATAAAAAGTGAGTGAAGTTAAGAAAATAGAGACGCCAAATTATACAAAGTAAAATCATCGTTATATACAAACATATGATAGTGATGCTCATGAGATAACATGTGCCCATGTATAAGCGCGTTTATTAAAAAATGAGAGCATTTGTGAGTATGTTTTTTTTTTATGGGGTTATATTTGAGTGATATGTGGATGTGTATGTGTGTGTAAGTGTTTGTGTGAATGTGTATGAATTAGTGTGTGTTTGTGTCTGTATGTGTTGTCTATGTAAGCTAGATAATATAAGTACATTTTACTTACAAAGTCTTATATTAGTATTTTTTCTGTTTCTTCATAGTTTAGTTTTAATAGCCAATCTAATAATTTTCTTTTACATGCGTATTTGAGTAAGTTAGATATAGATATAGAGCACTTTGTTTAACTTATTATAAAGTCTTCCTGATTTAAAATCAAAGAATTTTTGTGCAAAACATGTTTTAGTAGTTCGAGTTTTACAAGCCACAAAGGATCTTCTTGTGTTCTTTGTATCGATTGGCGCAGCCTTAATTAGAGAGTGTTTTTTTAAATGATGTTTAATATATAAAGTTTTCTGACGGATAGAACGTTTGCTTCACTATATAGATGAACAGTAGGAAATAAACGTGGTTTGGAGAGAGCCACTTTAAGTATCATCCTTTGAGCTCTTTCAAGTTCGATTATAAGTGTTTTAGATGACCCGCCCCATACGGATATACAATAGGCTACAAGAGATTGGCATAATGATATATAAACAGTCTTTGTGATAGTCCAGTCGACGATATGTCTAAGATTTTTGAAAATAAAGGTGAGTTTCCTGATTTTTTGACATAATTGTTTAATGTGCTCTTTAAAATTTAGATTTGTATCCAATGTTATACCTAGGTATTTTGTTTTATCAGTTCGGTTTATAACAGGACAAGTGCATTTATTGTTGTCAGCTTGGTTACACGAATGGGCTACCAGTTGATATGAAGTTATATTATTGGAAATGTTGCGAATTGTAAAGGTTATATATTGTGTTTTATTCGGATTTAAAGTGAGGGTGTTTGAAGTCATCCACTGGTTGACTGCATCAAATCCTTCCTGCGCCAACTCGAACACTTCGTCCCAATTTTCACCGTAGAATGTAAGAGTGGTATCGTCGGCGTATGATATTATATTACAGTTTCTTAGTTTTAGGTTACAAAGGTCATTTATATAACACAGAAACAGTGCTGGGCCTAAAATACTACCTTGAGGAACTCCGTATGTAAGAGAGCTCTCATTGCTAACAATATCATCTATTTTAACCTGTTGTGTACGACCTTGTAAATAGCCTATAGCCTATATAGCCTATATATACCTATGACTCGAGTCTACTAATTGTAGTGTGCGTGTTCACTCATAAGTAATCAGCGTGTACTGATAATACTCAAAGGAAGGTTGCACTGCACACTAACACTATTCTATTATATACGGAAGAAGAGTGGGGCGCGTCCACGTGGATGGCACTATCTATCAATACGCTGGCAAACCCAGTCATATCATTTAGGCTTTCTTGGTTTTCTTCTGAAAAGTATTTATTGCGGTGCTTGTATCAACTTACTGACGACCGACAAAAAACTACGCACGAAATAGACTTGTCTTCATTATTTATGAGAGGATTATGTAGGTACTGAAATGTTAAATAATGTTTGGTCTTCAATGTGCTCGGGCATAAAAATAGTTTATGTGAACCATACGTGATGACAAGTTTACTTAATAGGTATCATAAAATACTATTTATATCACTTGCTAAGACCGTGAAATATCAGTTAATTATTATTATTATTAGTTATAATTTTCGAGCCGTGGTGGCCGAGCGGTTCGAGTAGTGGCCTGCAACACAAATATTGTAAGTTCGAATCCCGAGCAAAGAGTTTTCTGAAATTAAGTACAGTAATTACTCATAGCACGAGCTTTAAGGTGAAGGCAAATATCGAGGGGAAACCTGCATATGTATGCAGGTTGAATTCCCTATTTTGCCTTACAACGCCTTTGAATTTCAAAGGTGTAGTAGTGCTTGAGTACTCGTCATCTTCGGGGTCCCCGAAGGGATAGGTAGAGGTGTGTAGGTAGTGGTACTCACACACCCACTTTCCACGAGAAATATATTTTAGGTGCCATCGCCATTAATCATGCACGTCTATACATACGATCATCAGAAATACTTGTTGCTATAGTCTAGATTCGAACTGCAATATTTATATTGCAGGCAACTACTTGAACCACTCGGCTACCACGGCGCTTCTTTAGCGTATTATAATCTTCTTCATCTATTAACAATTTATTTACAATAACAACAATTAACAATATCTACAAAGAACAGTTGAAACTACTTACAGATAAAATATTTGTCCCACATCGTTATCCCGAGGCAACGTGCCAAGAAGACTAGCAGCATTGGTACGCTGGATAGCAATGCCGATTCTCTGAGCGAGATATGTTCCAGCCCGCCTGTTACGAGACCTCGTGCCTCGAGTAGACGGCGCGAGACCTCTTTAAACAGATGGTGAGCCTCAGGGCCCCAAGGCCCCAGAGTTTCAACCGCAAATGCAGCAAATATCTATTAACTACTTTATAGATATTATAAAAATAAATGTGAATTATGGACTTCGTGGTGATTAAATCACCTAAGTATTCGTAACAAATATTTATTGGAGGAAGTTGTAACAAGTACTTTTTCAGTCCGTGACGGGGCGGATCTCTGTCTATATTTAGAACACAGACCACTGGATCTTCATCGCCCGAGGTCGACTCGTGTTCTTTCATGTTAAGGCCTTAAATGACAGCCTCGTAGAATAACCTTAGCAGTTTAATTAACAAATTACAGTATGTTTTTGAGACTAACAATAGTTGAACACTTTTTAATTCGAGCGTCTTACAATGATTCGTTTATATAGGAAAAGAATTACTAATATCATAGTGATATAAAATATATTTTACAAATTTATCGTTTATACGAAAAGTTTTTTTTTAATGTTTTTTATCACTATATTACTTGTACATACATATTATCATCACGCCGAGCCTCTAACGGGGTAGGCAGAGAGTATATAGCGCCAGTTCTCTGTAGACTTACATAACTCTTTCATCCACATTCAAGAGACAGAGTCCACAGAGAGGTAGGCAGAGATGTGTAAGGAGTACCCCACACACCCACTTTCCTTCAGAAAAATATTTTTAGTGCCAACGTGAAAGATGCTCAAGCAGGAAAATACATACGCCTTAGAATTTCTTATACATATGAACATTTAACTTGTAGATGGTCAATTAACATTTCTGAACAAAAATCATAATAGGACGGATTATTGTAAAAATAACTAAATCTAGCTCATGAGATATTTATCAACTTTGGTTATCCTCAAGTTTCGTGTTTCACCAATTAACCTATTTACTCTACTTAGAGACTAGTACTAGTACTAGACTAGTGAAGGTAAATTTAGTATTCCTGTGGTTTTCGCTATCTGCGAGCTTGTAATGTAATATTAAATATGTTTTCCGAGCTTAGCATCGGATTTGTAGCCAAAAATACATTTAAATTATAAAACTTCAGCTCAACGAGAACTTTTGAAATTGGAATAAGAAGTGTACTGTATAATATAGATGTTTATAAAAAAATTATCCGAATTCAACATTGCCGATTTTTATTTTTGTATTAATATTTACTACTAAGGTTTCAATTATCTTGGGAATTTATGAGTGAGGAAAAAATCTATAAAATATTTAAGGTGGTATCATGCGCATAAAGGAACCGACTCAATGCAATCAATTAAATATTTTTATAACACACCCATTCTTCACGACTCCAAGTAGTTAATATTATGAAATATTGCCGCGCTATCGAATCCTCGCCGCCTCTACTCGAGTATTCGGGTTATTTGGAGAGGTAGAAAAACCCCTGCTATTTTAATATCTTCTAAAAAATTTTTTTTTTTAAATCAACTAATTTTGTTATTTATATTATATATGTAAATAACATAAATACATGTAAAAAATGAAATAGGCTATTCAATAACACGTACGAATATGTGTGTTCACCTGAAAACAATGTTGAGTAAAGAATAAACAACGTTACAATAATAAGCGAAATGTGCATTGATTAACAATATATTACGACATTTAAAAATTCTTAATGGATATGATCAAAACTCCTTTTATTTGTCAAGAAACAAATTACATAAAGCATGTTTATCGACAAGAACCATAGAGGTAAACATATTAATAATATCTGATACATAAAACTCAAGTTATATGTTTTAAAATATACGGAACCCCTTAGCAAAAACACGAGTCAGTAATAACAACTGTTTTATACATTCTCGCTTTTATTTTGGGTGAATTTTATAAAATTGAATGAATGGTCGGTCCGCCCCTTCTCGCTCGGGAACCGATTGTTTTGTCAGCGCAACACCTGGATGCTAACAATGTGCGTACGCGCAAACGACGGCGGCCGTGTCAAGATGGCGATTCTGGATTTTTTTGAGATTATATTTTAATTTCACGAACAAGTGTTACTTTCTAAATAATCATACTAATAAATAAGTTGAAGGATAATATTGAGATATCTGCATATACTTGAGAAGGAATTCAAATATGTATGTGTATAGTTGTGCTTAAGAAACGGCGACTAACTTGCTATCTGTCACGTTAATAACAAAAATATATCTCCGATGAAAAGTAGTGTATCTACGTATTTTCCCCCTCAGGAACCCTTGTGGGAAGACATTAATATAAAGTAGAGATATATGTATATAAAACATTAAAAGTACATTTTAAAATAAAATGTGTGTTTTTTTTATTAATCCGATTTAGCATTCTACTTCAAATATTCTAGAGCATAGTATATGAATACATTGTCATCAAATAGTTAATTACTACAACAATAAACCAATACATTTATGTATAAGATTTTAAAAACTTTATGAAATTAAGATCTCATGGAGCTGTTATAGTATATATTTTCATTACGTAAAACATTTATTAGATTTATAACACCTTACGCATAATACAAAATTAGTCGATAAATTTTATTATTTCCCTTGGATAAGATTAAACGATCAATTATGTTTCCCCTTCAGAAGTTTGCGTCAGTAACATTAATAATGAAAATTGTACTACAGTACTCTTAGCAAGTAAAGTTCCTGAACAAGACGGGTTCGAATATTTCTTAGAGGAATGTACGCAGCGGAATCGCGTGAAACTGTAAGTAGTGAGACATGCAACAAAATATTTATTTATGGGAGTTTAGTCAGAGGTTTCTGAAACTTAGCTTCCAACCTTCCTAATAGGGGTCCCCAAAGATTCGTTGCGGTTTAGCTGGTGATATATTTAGGTGCCGACGAGACAGCTGGCGAGTCCATTGCCGTCAAGCATTAATATATACAGAAGTCTTTGACTTTTTTCTGAAAAGTATGTAGGAATTCTCGGTTGTTTTCTTCCACCGAGTGAGCACTGAGGTTTCTTTGGAGGAGGGCTCAAAAGAAAACTAATTTTGAATTCAGATTTAGAACATTTGGGATTGGAGTCCAATCGGTCAATTCCGTCACACCGCTTAGCTACCATAATTATTATTATGCACAATATTCCAAATTAAAATTGTGGTATCGGTAAAACAAAGATCCCAACATAAATTCCATGCCCAGAACAACATTTTTGTTCAGTGCAGCGGCGTCCATTTATCCCAATTCCAATGTTAATATATTCCTCATTTCGTTCTGAATTATTAATTAAAATAGGGCCTTTTTACATAATTTTCTTATTAGAAATGAGTTAAAATATAACCTAGCGTTGTGTTTTAGCGGCATCGTAAATTGTGATCAGTTAAATCTTGCATACATTTAAAATTAAATCTTAGTTCGTTAGTTTGATTGGGATACGTTTAGAGCTGTTGATGCTTTGAATGGCTGATTGACGTTATTACTGATGCGATATCGATAATGAAGTAAATTGTTTTTCAAGTCGAACCGCGGAAGCCGATCTCGTAAACCAATCGAGGGACCACTTAATTAAAGATACCAAAGATTATTTATTTTTATTTAAAGCCGTCTGGCCTAGTCAACGAAGCTCGTGACTGCAAGCCTTGGAGTCAGAGGCTTGATTTCCGCTGCGGTCAGATGCATATGTACCTGAACTCCATTATTTTTCATACTCATAAAAACATCCAATAATATGTACTCCCGTTAGAGAATTAGCGTGAGTATTATGTTTGTATATATCGGTGTGATGTGTATTGGTCGGCCTTCAGAGGCCTCCAGGCACAGTCCAAAGCACGTAATTATTTCTATAAAGAATGTAAAAATTTACTCGTTGCACAGCTCAACGATGCAGAAGTCGAATATGACACTTTATTTTAAGGTTTCTTAAATGTAAACTTAAATAACTTTAATATTTTGTGCGTAGGCTTGGAAGTAAACGAGAAGTCGCAGGTCAAACTTAGTACTGAATAGGATTTTGCAACATTTTATTTAGGAATCGCAAGACAAACTTATTAAAAAAAGAACCCTCTTACCCTACTCGTAATGAGGCATATCAATGTCATGCTAAAATTCAACGTGGGCACCTTTCATAATACCAGACTCTAGTGGATACTTACATTGTTGTATGTTTTCATAAGCCTCAAGGATCGATCTCAATACATCTGGTAGAAAAATATTAACGCGTCGTCACACTTCAATACAAATAATTAGGTGTCTATTCTACAATTTGCCAAAGATTCCTTTTGTATGCTTTGTGATGTAAGTGGATTTTCGATACAAAGGCCCTGCCGCATAACACCGCTACCTTTAACACGGTACGTGTGTGTATAATGTTATTATTCGGAGCCGCATCTGTCACAAAGGCCGTTGCGTTTGTAATTTTACAGTTTAATCAGCGTTAAATGCTCACAGAGTTACCGCCTTGCGAGAAAAAAATCTAAACATCTTCCCCAAACGGTCGCCTCAAGAATTTGGGCTCATAAATCATCCGGCCATCGATCAGAACAATAAAATAAAATTTAATCTACAGACGGTGATGGAAAATTGTCTAGACTTTTTATGGATTGCAAAAATGCTTAACTGCTTTTGCGAAGATGTAACATTTTTTACAATCGTTAAATCTAAAAAAACTTGGTGTACTTTTTGTCACAAATGTTAAAAAGGTTAAAGGTCGAGATTATAATCATTGAAGAAGAAAAATAAATGTTCGAACAAAAACTCTGTTTCGACTTCATTCAATTAAGACAATCTACTCCAAACATGTTAGATGTAACTTGTACATCAAGCTAAGTATACAAGTTAGATCTACATCCAACTCGCGGAATAGATTAACTATACTAAGGCACACTTACATCAAATATTTATAGCACAAACTAGGGAATAAGGAAAATAATTCAAATCAAACAAGTGGCTCTAGGACGCTGCTTGAATAACGTATAGTTTTCTTTACGTCAAACGACTTTGACTCACAAATGTAAGTCGAGAGCAATTATTATGACAGATCTAAACACTGAACTTCAAAGGATGTTCTTAGTGAAATAATAATATAGAGAACGAGTCATCCGCAATATGAAGAGACTTTCCGTGTATCATGAGTGCGCTTAGTGAGACTGATGATATTTTTTTCCGTTTCTTACTCAAGCGCCATTCTGATCGATGAATATATTGATTATTAGTCGACGGCATCCAATATGATATATGTCCTCACGATGGGACCCTTGTGGGAAGGCGAAGGTGTATAGGTAGTACTCATACTTCAGTCGCGATTCGAACTGGCGATCTTTGTGTCGCAGAAATACTCCAACACTCAGCCACCACGGCTCTGATATGTGTCAAATAAAACAGAGTAATGTATGGATAGTAACGTCCACGAAGACGCGCCCCACTATTCTTCCTCATAGTTTATAGTGTAAGTGTGCAACCTTCCACTAATGTTTGAGTATTATCGGTACATACTGATTACCTATGTGTTCACACGTACACTACAATTGAGTTGGGTCATACTCCCCGCATCCCATGGCACCCTCGACTAGAAATTGGTGGGGCGCGTCTTCGTGCATGGCACTAACTATAAAATTTATTGTTTGACTGCCTTTGTCTACTTCCAATTCGCCATATTTGCCAAACGCAACATTCCTTTTTACTAATTGATTCGTTACAACAACAAATTGGTATGAAGAATCAATTAACGGCTCTCTGTATGGTAGCTAAAATTAATTAGCTGATTTCCCTGCTTCGGTTCACAAAAACAGCAGCTGTGGGGTCGGCATATACAAGCTGCATTATTAGGTTGCTCAGTAAAGTTCTGGCCCTTTTTTACTCTTTTGCTAACCGCCCGTACTAAAACACCATCTGTATTCAGACACGGTTCAATTTACATCTATACGAACTAAAAGAATCAGAACTATACTTTAAATAATAATATTACCTAACATATATTGCAAAATACTTCAATAAAAAAATAAAAATACTGTGTTTAATAAGGAAATAGAATTAGATAGGATGATGTGAGTAAATGTAAGCAGAAAGATGTAAAGACGGGATTGAGAGCGTTGCTGCACTGTGTATCAACTTGAGTTTAACTTAATTATAACATTTGTCTATAGGCACGTACGTGATTGTACGACTGTATGGGGAGCGAGAAGATTTATTGCGATCCTGCCGAGTCGGTTAGTAAGTGTTGCCTGACTTTTTGTTTCATTCCCTCCACGCTTAATCACTGGATGATCTTGGGCTAATGTGTTTTCGGTATCGAGTGTAGTCTGTGCGATAATTGCGTCAAATTTGTTTTCTTGTATTGCCACATCTTCGAATTAAAAAAGCTTCACCATTACGAATTGAAAAATAATATTCGGTCTCATAAAATTTTCAATTTAATATATGTTTTTATACGTCACCATTACTAATTATATTCAACCATTCGAAAATAATACGGATCGATTGCTTCACGAATGTTAGTAATTATTAGTCGAATTGTACAAACTGGTTCTAAAACATAATATTTATCATGGAAACTATAATAAGATGTTCAGAAATATTATTAAAAACTTCAGCTCGTATTAGACTCGAAGCAATAAATTTGTTTTTAATTGATTACCGTTAATTTACAAAGAAGCGGACCGCCTGCTCTTTAATTACATTTATGATGATTACAATCTATTCCATTCAACCTGTATCGCTTCTCACAGATATGAGAGAAGAAAAGTTGCCTACTTCATGAGTAACTTAAGGTTCGGTAAATTGATAAAGTTAACGTAAAAGGCCAAGTTTTGGTCTTAAACACACTTGGCGTAACGAGATGGGATGTTGAAAAATAAAATTATACCATTTATTATGTCTGTGGCAATATTATAACTTTTGTCAATTTTATTAATAACATCGCAGTTTGCCTACCTTTGATGAACACTGACTTTTGTTTCGAACATTGAATATGACACTAGATTAATTAATCTGAGCGTGTTCTCGAGTATTACACGTAATGTCGAATAGCTTTAAGAATACATTCAATCACATTGTGTTCCAAACTATTGGTTCGTGCAATTATGGCCGATGACTTGTGCTATATCTGATGAAAATAATTTATGATACCTTTACGCTTGTTTCATTATGGCTCGGCATCTATCCATCGGCTGTTTCATAATAACGCATCTAAATACGAGAAATCAAATGAGCTGTCTCCCAGGCACCATAGTTTTGGTCTCACAGAAGCGCTTTCATATTTCATAACGGCTAAACAATCTATTTCGATTTGTGTGCCTGGAAGAAGGAAATATAAACAATAAGTTACTTTCTGAAGCATAATAAAATGTTGTAAATAGCCGCCATAGCTCATCTTAATAAAAACTACGCTCCATAAATTTGGAAGTTGACAAAACGATATTTAATGTCCCTCCTTCATTCATTACATGTGTGAGAGTTACGTCATTACCCGAAACTCATTTAAGGGCAAATGCCTTTGTGAGGCCATCCTTAATTTTAAGGACGCTTTTTTTCAACACACCTCTATCATCAATCTGTTCCTGAGTACTACTTATTTACTTGTTCATCTTTCGTCCCGCTCTTTAAGGGGTATATGGAGGGTAACAAATAGATAATGTATTATCTATTTTGTCTTACCCGTGACAATAATTAATGACTGGATTTAAACGCTTCCTCACGCCCGTGACATTAACATAAATAGACTGATCTTCGTTTGCTCATTCCATCCCCTTTGATTCCGTATTTTTAGCTTCAGCAGGATCAAGATCTGTGTATTAATCTGCTTGTAGTAGATGCATTGCTGTTTTTAGTGCTTTGATGTTTACCGTTATAAGATGTCTGGTCATTTTCAAATTAGCAGCTCTTAAGCTTCTGGAACCGTGTTGAATTTGTTTAACTAGTTTATGTCCCATTTAAGCACCAAAGCTCGGATGTAATAAAACAATTTGTGTCACCTCTTGATTCTGGTTCCAGTCACTAAATTTGCCGTACAACATTTTCTAAAATTCGATTCAATTAGGAAACAGACTTGGATATATAGGTGGCTTCCGCTCAACACCAAACCCAGGAAAACTACAGTGTAGGTATATTAGGAATATTTTGTTAAAAAAAAAAAAGTTTGTTTATTCTTGAGTTCTGCTAACCTAAATACTTATACATCAGGGCCCCATTGCCCTTCATGTAATTTGATCAATAACAAACAGTACAAACATTAATATGAAGGAGTTATCTTTTTAAGCCTAAGTATTCATAACATCTTTGTTAATAGATTTAAATTCTCTTGGCGAAAACAATATCTTCACATCTTTCCTCATGAGCCTACGAAGTTGTAGACAATGGTTTAATAACATCCTCTTAACCTCGGAGATATAGGCACCGACGTGATTGAGAGTGAGTCTATCGCAATTTGTCAATACGATGCTACAGAATATACATGTGTTTGACTTTGAGTTCTTCTGAAACAGGTGAATGTTACCTCACAATATCATTTCTTTTCTTAAAGAGTTATGGTCTGGCGGGAATTATATTGCAGTTCGAATTAATTGCCAAACATTGGATATCGTAAACGCTAACAGAAAAATATTTCGTCTAGAACCGGCTCTCCGCTATGTACGCAACAAATGAGAAGAAGAACATTAAGCGCGAACTAATGTATAAAAAGTCACATACGACTAAGTTTAAAAGGAGATAAATTATTATTGCAGCACCTGCTGAATGCCGAACAATACAACTCGGTTAGTTTAACTGCCCGATTAGTAAATAAAGCATCGTAATATCTAACTACCTTAGAGGATCGTAAATTGAACGATGAACGTACACATCTAAAAAGAGATTTGACAAAATGAACAACGGTGGGTATTAAGATCGTAGCGGTTACCAGAATTGAATTATTATTATCAGCTGTTGAGACATTATAGATAGTATTTTATTTAATTTGTCATATGGATAACCATGGCCAACTATTAAATTATGTAAGATTATTCCTTAATAATCTTGCAATGCAATGTAATATATGCTGTGTGTAAATAATGTGTGTAACAACTAATGAATAAATAAATAATAAAAAAATATAAAAATTAAGAGAGGTAGGGCATAACGGGTTTCCCGTTCGATTTGGAGCTGCCCGACTGGGGCAGGACCTCCACCTTATAGAAGTCCGTAGCCAAATAACACAATTATTTGTGTTGTGTTCCTACGCGGCGAATAAGGTTTCCAGTAATGAACTCCTTGGGGAGGGGGGGAGGATTGTTACATTGTGTTGGCAACCGAGGGATTAGACTTATTATGTTGCCAACACAGTATAACTCTCTGAACACAGAGTGGCAATGCGCAAGTGATTCTTAGGTATCGTGAGCGTAAATAGGCTACGGTAATCGTTTCCCATCAGGTGGGCCGTATGCTTGTTTGCCACTCTTGTTGTAAGAAAAAAAAAATGAAATAAAATGAAAAACAGGTAAGACCTCCGAAGGGATGAAAAGTGATGTCATAGCATTCCCTAACGCTGTACATATACATATTTAGGTGCCAACGTCGCCGAAGACGAATCAGTCGCCATCCTTCGAGTTCGTGCCTAGGTTTCCTATCGATGTTTTTCTTTAACCTAAATTTCGTGGTGTGATTAATCACTTTTAACTTCTTGTTAGTACATTACGTATATTGAACATTCATATATGAGCCTTGCCTACTCGATCGAAGCCATACAGCGTTAATGTAATGGAGCTTCTTGACAATAACATATTTTCTCAAATAAACGCGAATTTGCAACTTGTACCAAGGCTAAACAATCTCAAATGAGACTATAAATGTTCTGAAATAGATACAATCCCATTAGCTATATCACTCGGCTGATTTGCTTAGTACGAAATTGGAATTGTATCAATAACCGTTAAACTGGTAATAAAATCGTGTACTTACTTTACGACTTCATTCGTAAGAACATGTTAATCAACAGCAAAAAGGATCAAACATAAATAGTTAATTAGAGTTAATGACTATGAAGTATTTACTACATGGCAATACTCGATGGTAATTAAACTGATTACTTGTGATTATTATTACCTTACGAATGTATTTGTTTTTAATAAACTAGTACGGTAACAAACTACTATGGATATCTGCAATACCAAGGTACGTCAAAAATATATAAAAATCTTAACGACTTCCTACACGTGGCTCTGAAAGGGTAGGCGAGTATTATACCCTCATTACGCCGGGGATACATTTAGGTGCCAACGTGACAGATGGCGAGTCCATTGCCGTTTCTCATGTACGACTATGCATACGCCTTTTGAATTTCTTCACCAACGTATGCGAGTTACCAGACGATGTTTTCCGTTACGTTACCGAATCACGTGGTGTGATTAATTGAGTAAATATGTATACATAGAAAAACTCATCAGTACAGTCGGCATTAAAATTTGCAATCTTTACGTTGCAGGCGACTACTTGAACTACTCGGCCACCGCGGCTCAATAATACTAATTAGGCAGTGAACGAGATAGTCAGACTCACGACGGGATTGCACGGCCTCGTCACGGTACATCAAGATCCAGTAGTACAACTCTAATCTGACCTTGCAACAAAACATGGACACGCACGAATTGCATTTTTTTCGCTCTTCATAACCGGTAGCAAACCCGTTGTTATAAAATACCCATTCAATAAACTAACCGGACGTTAAGAGCTTCTGTGTGCTTCAATAGCTCTATAAATAATTTAGAATATTTTTTTCTAATTTGTTTGTCACGGTTTCACGTGCCAAGTGGTTCGAGCAGTTCAAGGAACACAACAATTGCCAATTCGAATCCCGACTACCAATTAATTTCCCTAAACTAGTTGTATGTCGTATATCGCGATGTAATCAACATCTGTCACGGTGGCACCTAAAATATATATCGTTGGCGAAAGTGGGTATGTGGGTACTACTTATACACCTCTGCCTACCCCTTGTGGGAAGGCGTGAAGACATATAGATAAAAATATAATTAGAAGAAAAAGCTTGCATTCTACAGAAATACTAAAAAAGATTTAATCTTTATATGATGTGTAGCCTTATTAATCCAGTTTGCAGCGGAGCTTCGTGATCTGCAAATGAGATAACCTTTCAAACTGTTGTGTTTACTTCAAACATGTTTGCGTGTGCTTTGGTATTAATTTTATCTACTTCCACGAACTCGCAATATTGTAAGACCAGCCTATTTATATCCTTGTTCTCGAATAAAAAATTTAGTTACGTGAATTTGCCATTTACTTGTTAAAAAATGCTTTATATTTTTACTTACGTACTTGCTAAATTGCAATGACGTACCTAACCTAAGATCGTCAAAATGTTTGAATGGTATATATATATATTTTTTTTTTATTAAAGCTAATTATACCATAACGAGTAATACATATTTAACCCGTCATATTTAGCCCGTATGTCGAAATACCTCCAGTCGTATCGGCGTCAAAGGTAAGCGTATAAACACAGAAACTCAAATAGTTTCACATTTCAAGCAGTGTAATTTATCAATGGCAAGTAAATCTAACTGTATCCGGCTATCAAACAGAACTCGATATGAGGTCGATTATATTTCTCTTTGCGTTTCAACAGGTAGCTTTCGAAAACGGTAATGCACTAGAATCAATGCGAGCTGCCTATTCGCAGGTAATTATAGAAGTGGTAGGAAACAGTAAATTCTTATATACATACGTGAGGCTGATTACATTAGATATAGAGTATTAGAGGGAACTATTAGCTTGAGATTTAGACTATGCTTCCGATTATAATACTGTGAATCTTTACATCTGCACCACTAAGTCTGAGGAGAGAATTTGCCTCCCTGTGTGTGTTCTACCGCTTGTATAACGGGGAGTGTTCTGCAGAATTGTTCGATATGATGCCCACTTCCACCTTCTACCACCGCACCTCTTGCCATCGACGGGGAATTCATTCCCATACCTTGGAACCACAAAGGTCTCGCACTGCGCGGTTCCAAAGGAGTTTCCTTCCGCGAACGCTCAGGCTGTGGAATGAGCTCCCCGTTGAGGTTTTCCCTGGAGAGTACAGCATGGAGTTCGTCAAGAAGGGCGTGAAAAGATTCCTGCAGGGTCGACAGCACGCGAGTGATACCCCTGGTGTTGCAAGCGTCCATAGGCGGCGGTAACCGCTTACCATCAGGCGGACCGCATGCTTGTTTGTCACCCAAGTGGTATAAAAAAACATCTTCCCTCACATAGTGAACTAACACCCAATTATCGCTAAAGTAACAGTAAGATAGACGTTACAAGTAAAGCGCTTTGAAGTTATTTCTTATTTTACAGTAGAAGCAGAATTAATTAAATTCCCTGTTTCAGTTCAATATAGATAAAGCGTCCCGCGGCTGGTATTAAATAACTTAAAACAAATTTATTGTTGCATAAATTCCGCCTTTGCAAATCCTTCCCTTTTAAGGCGACTTCCTTCTACTTTATACTTGTTCGTGCATAAGATTCGATGTTGAAATCACCAAACGTTTCATAAATCAATGTCCATCGGAAACCTAACAGGCGTATTTCCTTCGGTTACCCTTAAGCAAGTTAAAGCAGTATTAAGGCTTTCGTTGTATATGAGTATTCGTAAATATTTAAAGCAACCTTCACTGTGTAAGATTACTCTTTTTCTTTGATTTTCAAAGACGCAAGTACCTTAGAAAAGCGGTCAAACATGCCACCTCAAATATTGAGCAAAAAACCCTTACCATCCCTTGTCCCATGTGAGAATATATTTTATATTAATATAATATAGTCGGTTGATTTAAAAGTATCGATATTAAATCATAATCATGAGTAATATATTACTTACATCTAATCTATATAATATATTATATTATCCTCGCGTCTTCCCACAAGGGTCCCCGAAAGGGTAGGCAGAGGTGTATAGGTAGTACCTACACACCCACTTTCAGTCAGAAATGTATTTCCTAAAATGTTATTTTTTCTTTTTCTTTAACAGATGGCGAGTCCATCGCCGTTACTCAAGCACGACGATATGCCCAAAGACTACTATTGGATATGCCTTTGAATTTCTTCTCAGACGTATGCAGGCTTCCTCTCGATGTTTCCTTCTCCGTAAAGCTTGTGGTGTAACTAATCACTGTACTTAAGTTGAGAAAAACACATCGGTACAGTCGGAGTTCGAGCTTGCGCTCTTTGTGTCGCAGGCAACTACTTGAATCACTGGGCCACCACGGCACTCTATATAATATATATAAATATTCATACCTAATTTATAAGGTAAGCCACTGACAGAATTTTCAAATCCAAAATCGGAGTGTATCAAAGTAAAGTCCTGCCCCAAAGCCATATTCCAAAGATACCAATTTGTTTTTCTCATAGCCTAAAGACATATGATCCAATTATTAAATTCTTATCCAATATCGTGCATTGGAAAGGAATGTCCGGCGAAACAATAGCATCGAAAGAAATAATATGCAATATGGAATTAAGATGTATAAGCCTTAGACGTATACAATAACTTTTTCATCGTACATAATTCAATCTACTTCGGGCAGACACTTCAATATTAATTAATAAAAACATTATTATGAATTATTTATAGTCTGGGATCGACTGAGAGTGCATAGCTTGAATTGTTATTAAAAATTTATTGTGCCTCCGTGGTCATCATAAATATCATTCGAATATATTTGTGTCCTCAAAAATACTACGTATCAATTCGTAGTTTGGCTAATGTACAAATTAGTTTATTTCTTAATAACGTAAAATTTATTAATTCCAGTGAAAGGTTACGTTCAATATAATGATAATTGAATGAGTCAATAGTGACTTTTGACATTATAAGCGTACGGAAAAGCATTAATATAGAATTAATGATAATTATGTTGATTCGATGATAGCTAAAGCTAATCGTATCAAATTATCGTCCTTAATAAAGAACTCGATTTGATCATAGATGGGTCTATAAAATTACAACGGAATGTAAAATTTCAATCAAAAATAAATTTACATAATTATTGTAGATTACGTTGGTTTAGCAATTATCGTTTGAACTTGAACATACTATAATATGATATATATTGTACCTTTCAAAGCGTAATTCACAGATACATGTGTCACAGCACAACATTTAGGTAGCACTCTGTTCTTGTGGTTGTAAGGTTTCCAGAACTTCACATGTAAACACTGCTGTCAGAAGGGGACCCTGCTCGTTTCTAATACTGCTAACACAGCAATTCCTGCTGCTACTAAAACACAAGATATACAACGCCCGACTGACACCTCAGTGCGACCCGCGACCTTCCTCCACTCAGCCGAGGAAGGAGCGAGCTTGCCCCCCCGTCTTCGTCCATAATAAGGACAAATGGACCGAGATCTCTGGTTGGTGTAATACCAACAAAATAAATTTCACTCGCGCCTCGGCTGCTGCTGACGGCATTAAAGTCCATTTGCCCAACTCCACGGAGTTTAGGGCTTTTACCAAACTCCTTCAGGCAAGAAGTGTGGAGTTCCACACCTACGACCTGCCCGAAGATCGTCTACTCCGGGTCGTCATCCGTGGCGTTCCCCGAGAAATCGACACCGAGTCGATTAAAGACGATCTAAAGGATCAAAAGGTCGCGGTGAAGGAAGTCCACCGTATGCACCGCCGAAACGCCGCAGAGGCGTTCAACATGGTCCTCGTCGTCTGCGAGAACTCCCCCGACGGCAAAGCCGTCTTTAACATCAAAACCCTCTGCCACCTGTCTGGCATAAGGGTGGAAACCCCCCACAAAGGCGGCCCTATAGGGCAATGCCACAACTGCCAGTTTGACGGGCACGCTTCGCGCAATTGCAGCGCAAAACCCAGGTGCGTCAAGTGCCTGGGTGACCATGACACGATCGACTGCTCTCGGCCAAAGGACCATACACTCGCCGACTCGCCTCCAAGTTGCGTGCTATGCCGCCAGGAAGGCCACCCGGCCAATTACAGGGGCTGTCCCAAAGCCCCCAAGCCCAGACCGGTCTTGGTCAAGAGGGCAGCGGCCCGCGAATGGCGTAACGCCCCCCCCGCGCAACCCGCTCCACCTCGACTTTCCCCGTGGAGGCCCCTACCTCCGAGGGACTTCCCACCCCTCCCAAAAGCGTCTCACCCCGCTTCATCCACGCCCCCTCAACAGCAGCCTCCATCTCTGCTGGCCCCTCCAACAGCCATTCCTCAACAACCCCGACCCCAGGCCGCTACGCCTCCGCGTAGACCCCAGGCGGTCAAGGCCTCACCGCCCCCCCCCTCCTCCTACGCCGCGAATGATACCTCCGCCAACATGGCGTTCCTGGTGGACCTATTCGCGACAGTCAACATCCGTAGGGTCAACGAAATGGCCCGAAGCCTAAGGGCCGTCCGAAAGGACCCAATTGCCCTCCTTCAGTTGTTCGGTGACTACGCCGATGTCACCGAGTCCCTCGCCTCCTTCTCCGCGAACCAATAATGGACGCAAACCCAAACAGCAGAACGAAACCCCGATCCCTCTCAATTGGCTATTTTAATGCTAATGGCATTAGTAGCCAAAGGGAGGAGATCGCCGCGTTCCTCCGCGATAATAATCTAGACATCTTTTTAGTGCAAGAAACCTTCCTGAAACCATCACAACGAGACCCTAGAATTGCGAACTACAATGTGGTTCGTAACGATAGATATCGTTCTGCCCTCGGCGGTACTTTGATCTACTACAGGAAGGCCTTGCACTGCATACCCGTCCAACCTCCAACCCTCACCCACATAGAGACCTCGATCTGTCGGATAGGATTGACCGGCCATCAGTCGATCACGATAGTCTCAGCCTATTGCTCCCCTGTCAATACATCGGCAGATATCAAAAATGATATCAAGGCCCTTACCAACCTAAGTAGCTCGGTTATTATCGCGGGTGACCTGAATGCCAAGAGCGATGCTTGGAACAGCCGCTCGCGAAATAACAGGGGACGCCAGTTGGAGGACCTCAGTGGGCTCCTCCAATTCGACGTCATTGCACCCATGCACCCCACCCACTACCCTGCAAATATTAACCACCGACCGGACGTACTTGACATCGTGATCCTCAAGAATGTGAACCTTCGTTTGCACTCAATGAGGTCTCACGACAAACTAGACTCAGATCACAGACCTGTAACACTAGCGCTCTCCCCCCGATTAGGCCCCTCTGACATAGGTCGCCCCCTACCTCAGAAAAAGATAACAGACTGGAGGAAAATAGAGGAACTCCTCAAGTCCCCTTCATCTGTTCACTTAGATAGTATCCCGCCCCACATAGAGTCGGCAGCCGACACTCAAAAGGCGATCGATTCCCTCACAGCTCACGTACAGTCGGTCGTGGACTCCTGCTCCCGACAAGTTCCGGTGACGGAAGATCATCGCTGGAAACTTCCAGACGACGTGCGTGAACTGGTGACGGAAAAGAATGCCGCACTCCGAGCCCATCGAGCTCAACCGACTGTAGCGAACCGCACCTTCCTGTGGTCACTCCAGCGCAAGCTGAGATACCGCATGAAGGACCTGCGTAACGCTCGCTGGAACAAGTTCCTCGGGGAGCTTGAACCAAGTCACATGGCCTTTTGGCAACTCCAACGTAAACTCAAATCTGACCTCACCGCGCCCATGCCTCCTCTCACTCGTCCGAATCAAGGGCCCGCCTTTGACGACGACGAGAAGTCCGAGTGCCTGGCCGACAGTCTCGAGGCTCAATGTACGCCCAGCTCCCTGCCGGTAGACCAGCGACACCTCGAGAAGGTGGACGCCGAGGTCGAAAGCAAACTGTCCAATCCACCCTCCGAACACCCGGATCACCCCATAGCCCCAATCACGGTCGATGAAGTCCGGAAGGCGATCGATGGTCTCCACCCTAGGAAAGCTCCTGGCCCCGACGGTATCCCTAATAGAGTCATCAAACTTTTCTCCCCCTATCTGATAGTTTTGCTCACTGCCATCTTCAATGCAGCACTGAGCAACAACTTGTTCCCCCAATCCTGGAAAAGTGCGACGGTCATAGGTATTCCTAAGCCGGGGAAACCCAAGACCGAAGCCTCCAGTTACCGCCCTATCAGTCTCCTCATCGTTCTCGGCAAAATATGAGAGAGAGAGAGACTTGTCTATAATAGATTAAAGAGTTTTGCTGACTCTGAAAAAGTAATTCCAGATCAACAGTTTGGCTTTCGAACCAAACACTCGTGTGTCCAACAAGTCCACCGTATAGTGGAAGACGTCAGTAGCGGCTTCCAACGCGGATATCCCACGGGTATGCTCCTCTTCGACGTGGCGAAGGCATTCGACAAGGTCTGGCACAACGGCTTAATATACAAGCTGTACCAGTTGGGCGTGCCGGACCGTCTCGTACGCATAGTGCGGGACTTTTTGTCGAATCGCTCCTTTCGCTACAGAGTGGAGGGCACACTCTCTTCCCCTCGTCCCATGCGAGCAGGAGTCCCGCAAGGCTCCGTGCTCTCCCCTCTTCTATTCACGCTGTATACGAGCGATTTCCCCACCCTTAGAAAGGTCCAAAGCGCACTATTCGCCGATGACACGGCCATATACTGCAGAGGTATATCCCCCGAGGCGATTCGCGGCTACCTCCAGACCGCGGCCAACGCCCTAGGGCGGTGGTTCTGGAAATGGAGAAAAGAAGTGAACCCCTCAAAAAGCGCAGCCGTCCTCTTTTGGAAAGGCAAGCATGCCCTACGGACAGCCCCCATAACTCTCTTCGGCAATCCCATTCCATGGGAAGACAAGGCCAAATACCTGGGAGTGACCCTCGATCGTAAACTTTCCTTCCGTCACCATGTAAAGACGGTACGCGCGCGAGCCGCCTTCGCGCTCGGTAGACTCCATTGTATGCTAAATTCGAAGAGTAAACTCTCATTGAAATCCAAGGTGAGGATTTACTTGACGTGCATCAGACCGATCATGACTTATGCGTGTGTTGTGTTCGCACAATCCAAAAAGTCAGTACTCCACCCCCTTCAAGTGCTCCAAAGCCGGTTCCTCCGGAGAGCCACAGGTGCCCCGTGGTACATGAGAAACAGTCAACTTCATGTTGACCTAAAAGTCCCCACGATCAAACAGTTTATGAAAAAACTGTCGAAACGCCATTTCGATTCTGCTGAAAATCATCCCAACCCTCTCGTCGTATCGGCCGCCCGATACACACCCTCCCTTATATCTAAGATATAAGGGAGGATATAAGGCGCCCAAAACATGCCGTCATCGAACCGGATGACGACATAACGGTCCTCCAGGACGCCCGACGACGACACACAAACGACACTACACAAAACCGACCATTGTTCCGTCCTCGCCGGCGAGGCTCGACGCGAATAAGCCGTAACGTTCCCCCCAGACTCTCGCAAGTGCCGGCCCGAGCCGAGCCAGTAGCGCAAATCCCCTCCCCAAATAACTAAATAATAATAAAATACCAGACCAGCCCAGCTCCCTTGCTCGCGAACCAGCAACGCCCTAAGCCGAGGTCCGACCCCACAGGGGGTGCCCTTAGCTGTGTTGCTTAATACTTAAGTGACTGGCTGGAGGCCTAGGTCTCGCCATTGACCGGTTAAGTAGCAAAAGTTCCCGGAACTCACGCTACGAGAGACAATACAAAAAAAAAAAAAAAAAGACACCTCAGTTATCACTTGCAGTCATTGGGCACGGTATCCGCACACTTTTTTTTTTTTTTTTTTTTGTATTGTCTCTTGTAGCGTGAGTTCCGGGAACTTTTGCTCGAGATCGGGGGGGGAACATTACGGCTTATTCGCGTCGAGCCTCGCCGGCGAGGACGGAACAGTGGTCGGTTGTGTGTAGTGTTTGTATGTTTTTGTCGGGCGTCCTGGAGGACCGTTATGTCGTCATCCGGTTCGATGACGGCATGTCTTGGACGCCTTATCTTCGAGATAAGGGAAGGAGTGTATCGGGTGGCCGATACGACGAGGGGGTTGGGGTGATTTACAGCAGAATCAAAATGACGTTTGGCCAGTTTTTTCAAAAACTGTTTTATAGTTGGGACTTTGAGGTCAACGTGGAGTTGACTATTACGCATGTACCACGGGGCACCTGAGGCTCTCCGGAGAAACCGGCTTTGGAGCACTTGCAGGGGGTTAAGCGTTGACTTGCTAGTGTGTGCGAACACTACACCCGCATATGTCATGAGGTATCCGCACACCATCGATATACGAGTTTATATTGGTTTCTGTTTGGCCCCTGTGCAGTAAAAAGCACAAAACTACGTGAACGTATCCTACAAAGGTTTTTGGCGGAAAGATAAACAGCTTTCATTTTATCAAGGGCTTGGTTAATTCAATATTCTTCTGTCCGGATGGGATACAGCCAAAATACAAGCAACACAGAAAATTTTCATAACATTTTTTGCTGGCACTTGATGGATGATAAATTACTTCACCACTCAGCTTGAATGCAAATCTCAGGAAATAGGTCACTCGACGTACTTATATAATAAACATATTTTACTATAGTGCAGATTATATTTTTTTACGATGAACCACTACTACAGACCTTGTCTCCCGAATGATTGATCTCTTATTGTCCTGCGACAACTTTACGATTCTCTCAATGTAATAGAAAATTTTTACGTCTCGAGAGCTGCTTTGTGTGTGGTTTAAATTGTATTGTGAACATTCCTACCTTTGCATTCAATTTTTTTTGTAGTTCCGGTCATTGTCACAATAATTGATAGCTTTTCGAGAATCGTAAAGTCTGATTGAGTTTAACGATTGATGCTACTTTAGTAGATTGAAAACGTTTACAGATTGTTTGAACCCGTTAGTGTATTAAAATTCCAACTTGGGTAGGCAGAGGTGAAACGCCCTTTTTATGGAGAAATACCAATATGCCAATGTAACAGATGATGAATTCCAAACACTCTATACATCGTCTTTGAATACATTATTTCGTCGGGTGAAACTCGCCCCCGTCTAATCGACGCCGGAGGTCAATAGACAATCTTCTGTGAACAGTTGAATCCCGTAAGAATCATCAAAATCGTTTATCCAAATGTATATTATTCAAAGAATGTCAAAAATTCATGAGTATATTGGAAAGTCCAGACATGAATTCATTGCAATTATGCAAAAACGTAGACCGCACGATATCCAAGCTGGCATGTACCAATCTCGCCATTAGGCCGCTAAATTGTACGTCATAAAATGGAAAAAACCTTCGGAATCCCAGCCCTTAAGTAAAGGCAATTCGTTTGAGGTGTTTCCAAGTAACCTTCGATATTAATGTGGGCTAATACTTGCCTGGGGCACCATTCAAGATATGCAGTAGAAGCAAAAAGGAAGAGACACCGGAATTGGATGAAAAATAAGGACAGAATGCGTATATTATATCGTATTTATATTCATGAATATATAGGTACCATATTATTATTTTATGATCTTGCGAACATGTGAGTAGACTTATAATGGATCCCGAACTATGGGTATGAGACGAGAATATAAATATAACAAAATGTAAGTTCTTGAAGGACTGCTGCTGTAGCCTCTCTGCCAACGCCGTCAGAGATTCGGTGTCATGATGTATACGTTTGTATACACACCTATTACTTTTCATGACATTGATATCTGGTCAGTGGGTATTCTGGGCGTTCAGGCGTTCAAAAGCGTATATTTAATGTTAAAGTTAATAATGTATAAGCTTTCCGTGATTATCTAGCACTCGCTAAAAGTCGTCAGATCTGTACCAGGCTGAAGTACAAATTGTCTTAGCTATTAGCTTTCGTCGGCAAGCCATCAATCAAGCGGATTTACTCGACTACTATCATCGGTTGATATTATGTTTGGTTCTGTATAAATATGAGAGCCGTGGTGGCCGAGTGGTTCGAGCAGTTGCCTGCGACGCAAAGGTCGCAAGTTCCAATCCCGACTGTATCAATGAGTTTTTCTGAACTTAAGTACAGTGATTAGTCACACCACGAGCTGAACGGTGAATGAAAACATCGTGAGGAAACCTGCATACGTCTGAGAAGAAGGCGTATGTATAGTCGTGCTGGAGTAACGGCGATGGACTCGCCATCTGTCACGTTGGCACTTAATATACCTCTGGCGGAAAGTGGGTGTGTGGGTATTACCTATACACCTCTGCCTACCCCTTCGGGGACCCTTGTCAAGATAGTGTTGTGTTAATTGATTAATTAATCTCTACTAACTTTATTATGAAAAAAACATACATAGACTCTAAAAGCCAACATATATTTATAAAAAAAATCTACGAAGCGTTGGCATCTAAATTGATCTTCGGCGAAAAGAGAGTGTTCACCACTTCTGACTACCACTTTGGGGACCCTTGTGAAGAAGCGTGAAGTTATATCTATTTAAATACTGTTATTTACTTAGTAAATGCGTAACTATCATTCAAAACAGCGGTTATAAATATAAAATAATTCCTAATATTCTATGTGGCTAATAAGTTTTAAGAAGGTTCGTATTGAAGAACCACTGAACCCTAATAAGTCGTCGTAACATGGTGTCGCCTTCTTATAACAACGGATTCACAAAATATGATGATGATGATGAGTTATGTAATGCAATCATCTGTAACATTTGACGCGGACATTGGCCTGCGTAACGGCAGCAGATACACTTCATATATTATATACTAGCTGTCCCGCCCAGCTTCGCCCGGGTGAAGAAGTAAAAAAACATGTTTTTCAACTACTGCTTCCCCTATGGAGGCAATAGTTAAAAACGGGTTTTTTTTTTAAGTGTAGTTTCATAAAATCCGTTCTTAGCTGACCTCTACACCGCGTAAGGAATACTCCTGACAAATTTCAAGTCAATCGGCCTTATATTTTCTGAGATTTCGTGATGAGTGAGTTCACAAATGGGATCTCCTATATATATATATATATATATATATATATATAGATTATATTAATGCTAGTTATTAAGCCATGATGGCCGAGTGGTTCTAGTAGTTGCAACATAAAGATTGCAAGTTCGAACTTCGACTATTCGATACCGACTTATGTTTTTTTTTTCTGAACTGAGGGGAATCTTGAGAGTGATCTTGCATACGTTTGAGAATAAATTCAAAGACTTTATAGTCGTGCTTGAGAAAAGCAGATGGATTCGTCATTTTCACGTGTGTACTTAATGTGTATATCATCTATATATATAAATATGCTACTCACATATATTAATCGTGTGGATACCTAACCAGCTGCTCTGCTTCTTCCCTTCGGTAACCCTTATCTTGGTTTCGAGTACTCTAGTAGTTCCCATTCCTTAATATCCGATAAATTATGAAGGTATGATAAAATTGAAAATCAGTAATAGAAACTCTTTAACTGACGCTACTTGTTGATGTCGATCAGAGTAATACGGCGGAACGACCAAGTGGCCATTACAAGCCGTACTAATGTGTGTGTATGCACAGGTTTTTGTGTTCATTCAACTCCCAACATTGTTGTCCTATAAATATTACCTTGATGAAGATACTGACAAATTTTGATGAAGCTAAAGAGGTCTGTAAGTCTAGAGAGAACTGGCGCTCTCTCATTCTTCCTACAAAGGCACTCGGCAAGATGTAAGAATGATAAAAAGACGATCATCATATCATCACGCCGAGTCCCTAACGGGGTAGGCAGAGACTATAGAGCGCCAGTTCTCTCTAGACTTACATACCTCTTTCGCTTCGTCCACATACATCAGTCCCTTCATACATGCTCGTCGGTTTCCAGTACTCTTGACGTTCCCGTCGTTGAGCGTCCGATCGATTTGATCCAGGTAGTTGGAACGTGTTCTTCCTCTGTTTTTTTAGTTACTTATCACAAATTCTATATTTGTCACATTAAGAAAGCATTAATTATTATTGTTTTCACTATGGTTCACCGTCAAAGATAACGAACAATGCTTGGGCAAATTTAATATTTTATTAAATAACTAGCTGTGCCCGCGACTTCGTCCGCGTGGAAAAGTGACTTTGGGCAGCATTTTTTGAATAAACATTTTGATTTACTTTGTACATGTTACGAAAAGCTTACCACATTATTGAAAAACCAGATCTAAATCGGATAAGCCGTTTCTGAGATTAGCGTGCACAAACGCACAGACAAACAGACAAAAATTCTAACAATCAGTGTTTTTTTTTTATATATATATATTTTTTATATTATATATATATAAATATATATATATATATATATATATATATATATTTAGTTTTGGATGCTATCTGCGTTGAAAAAGGTCCCTATCACATTTTTTCTCATATCTCTTCCATGTACAGACAGCGATCCGTAACATTTTTATTATATGTATAGACTATTCGGTATTAGTTGGCATAATAATCTTTTCCTCTTATTGATCAAAATAAATTTCCCCAATATTACTGCAGACACGACACTAATTCGGGAAAGAACAAAGAACACGTCCAATGCGATGTAAATAGGCAACGAGGAGGAAGATAAAGGTAGAGCTATTTACATTGAGAATATAATATGTATGCAAATTCCTAAGATAAATTTCTGAAGATATACACCTAACATGAACCCTTATCAAAGAATGTTTGGAATTGACAGTAAGGCAAAATAACAGGGTGTAGTAACAGTACGGATCTCCCGGGCCTGAGGTTAAAAGGTCGACGAACTTCGATCTTAATCCATTCCCAATACTTGGTAATGTATTTGGATCATAGGTTAATATCTTGTTTTTAGGATGGATCCTCATTTTAAGTGACCTAGTAAGAACTTGTTTTTGAGCTCGTAAAATAATGTATAATTTATGTGGATGGAGGAAAGAGGTCTATTAGTCCAGAAAGAACTGGCGCGCTTATGTTTATGAGGGTGGTACTTAGCATGATGCTATTGTATTTATTTTACTTTATAGTATTAACATTTTGGAGTTGAAAATAATGAATAATGATTTCAGATTCAGGTGCATCGTTTAAAGACTCATTCATTCAAATTTTACATTAATTTTAAAACATTCTACGTAACATAGGCTAGGATTTACTATACGATAGGTATTTAAATATTTTAACAAAGGCTGTCAGGTTATTTTTGAACTCAAACTTAAATTTGTAAGTTATATCTTAGTAACTACGAATGGTCAGTTTGACCAGAAGCGAACCAACGACCATAAGCAATAATCATTAGCTCTCGTCTCATCAGCCTTGAGAGATGCTTTATTGTCTTGATTCGGCTTGTTGTCGACTTGTTACGAGTACAAAATAAAAAAAAGAGATATCATCAAACTTGTATTATGAAACCTCACGCAATCCAGAGCGTAGGAAAAAAACGTCAAATAATATCTTGACCCGAATCGAAATGAGCGCCGTTGATAGAAAAGTTTGGTTTGGGGAATTGTTTGCTAGCCGTTAGAGATGTTTGTTGCATTATACTTTATTCTTAGTCTTTAAAGTTCATGTTCTTAAAATAATAAGAAATGTGTCTAAAACATGTACCTTTTACGATGTAAATGTACCTTGAAACAGGACAAACTATTAAAATATTTATTATTTATTTATTATTAAACTATTAAAGAATTCATTATGTGGATACAACGTATGTATGTGACTCAAGAGAGCACTGGCTCACCGCTCTCACTGCTTGCCCGCATTGATATCGATGAAATGATTTTTTTTTATATCCGCAATGGTGGTAAACGAGGGCCTGATCGTAAGCGGTTACCGCCGCCTATAGACGCTTGCAACACCAGGGGAATCGCTCTCGCGCTGCTGACCCTGCAGAAATCTTTTCACAGCCTTCTTGAAGAACTCCATACTGTAGTCTCCAGGGAAAACCTCAACAGGGAGCTCATTCTTCAGTCTGAGTGTTCACGGAAAGAAACTTCGGAAGTCCTGATATGTATGTATGTATGGTATGAAATCAAAGACTCAGAACTATTTTCAATCAGTAATATTCGAGTAAGCAGGGTAACTGCCCATTTTCAATTAAAAATTGAAATAAAACTTGGTTATAAAATAAATACATTTTATTTGTCGTTCAAGATAAAAATGAGAACCTAACAGTAATTGTGCAATTCGAGCTTGAACGATATGTTAGTGGTATGTGTGTGTGGTGCTTTTTTTTATTCAGCTTTCCGTTTTCAATATTATATTTTGAGTAGAGTAGTCTATAACAATAGAGGTAACAAAGTTTTACCATTTTACATTTACAATGTTTTCAATAACACTTACGACTTCGAAATGTAATAAAATGTTCCGGCACAGAACTGTTATTTCTTTATTGTTATAACAACCCAAATCCCGGTAGTGAACAAAACGAAAACCAGATGAAGTCTATAGAAAGTATATTTTCCCTTAAAAGAGGCTATTACTTTTTAGGGCTACCGTGAAAGTAACTTTTACGATTGTTACAAATTAATATCTGAAAAATGGTTTTGGACCCTCATATCTTACCGATAAAGTTCGAATAAGCCAGTAAATTGGTTCTTTATTCTTAGCAATTTTTTTGTTGAAGTATTTTCCAGCCCATTTCTGTAGTATTATTACAAGGCGATATCTCCAAAAATATTACTGGATGTAAAAAACTTTAAATAATTTTGAGTACCCAGACAATGAAGAAAAAAATACTGGCATGAATTATACTCGTTTTCATTAATACACTAATTAATTTATTATACACTATATAGGTATAAATATATGTATATACATTGATATAAGATAAGCAGTTTCATACGAAGTAACCTAGCCTAACTTGTACCCCGTATCCGTTCTTCAGTTAATGTCTTCTTGGACGCAAACTATAATCCTATCTGCTAATGACCTATCGCGAGATGAGTGTATGAAAGGTATATTTTAATTGGTGAAAACGGTTTCCAGTCGTGTTAGTTATTCAGCAATAAAAATAAATAAAACAATTGAAACATTTCTTCAGTTTAAAAGCAATCCAACGACTATAATAACCTAAAGAAATCAACACTATTCTTTGACCGCGCCCAAACGCCAATCGTTAGAAATGAAATAACCTTGATAAAAGCTAGCTAGCTTTACAGGCTCAGGCAAGTTTTGCAAAGTTGCTCCAAATAAGCTCCAGAGTAATCTGGGCTATATGGAACGCAATAATCCTGAAATCCAATAGATACTCTATATCTGATTCATAATATAATATCTGTTTTAGGCTCAAATAGCAATATTACTCCCAGAATACTTATACAATTTTTATCACATGAAAGGTTGTTCAGTGCGTATAAGTAATATTATTTACTGAAATAAGTATATTTTACAAACGAAGCGTGAAGCTTCTAAAAAGAAATTGTGGCTACACGTGTTTTGGTAATATCTTTACGGATATAAGACAAGGGCATAACGAGACCTGAATTTTGAGGGTTCATAATAATACGTGCAAATTCTTTTAGACTTTATTTACTTGCGAGTGTTTCAATCTCATTTTTGACATTTATGTGTAAATATGTTTATAGATGTGTTCTTTACATTGCTTATAAAAGATCTCCGGAGTCGAATTGGTTTAAGAAATCATCTGCAAATTCGAATTCGAACTTCATAGATAGCTTTAATTGATTAATCACATCATGATTTACGGTTAAGGAAAAGGGAGTTAAGAAACCAGCATATGTTTGAGAAGAAATTCAAAGGTGTCTGTAGGTATAGTCGGGCTCACGTCACGTCACCTAAATAAATTTCCAGCGACAAGCAAGTTTGTTATAACTACTCCTTCTAATACTTTTTGGAAAGAACATAATATAACCTCCTTTAATGAATTAATATCTTTTTTAATATTGTGCATATTAAACAAACACGTATATTTATATAATATATAATATACCCTCACGCCTTCCCACAAGGGTCCCCGAAGAGGTAGGCAGAGGTGTATAGGTAATACCCACACACCCACTTTCCGCCAGTGATATATTAGGTGCCAACGTGACAGATGGCGAGTCCATCGCCGTTACTCAAGCACGACTATACATACGCCTTTGAATTTCTTCTCAGACTTATGCAGGTTTCCTCTCGATGTTTTCCTTCACCGTAAAGCTCGTGGTGTGACTAATCACTGTACTTAAGTTCAGAAAAACTCATTGGTACAGTCGGCATTCGAACTTGCGACCTTTGCGTCGCAGGCAACTGCTCGAACCACTCGGCCACCACGGCTCTATGGCTAGGGAGGGTAGGGCTATATTACTAAAATAATGTCCCGCGTTTCAACGACTAGCTAATTATTAGTAGGTAGTCCTCATACTTGCGTGGTGCAAATTTTTCTCCTCAACTAAACCAGTTACAATAACAATCAAACTTTCGCTACGTTCCACTGAAATTTCTACTCGCCGCAACTCGGCCGTCGGAATAACAGTCAAATAAAAGTTCTTTTTGTTATTTTAAGTGCCCTCGCCTAAAAAGGTCGCCTAATTTGTCGGCCAGAATTCGACATTATTTCTCCTCTGACCATTGTTTGTGTTGCGATTACCGACGGGGTTAAATAGCCCGTTTAAGCTTTTTCGTTAAACTTCAGCGTTGTTACGGGAACTTGAAAGGGTTAGGCCCCTCTCTGATCAATCTAAGCGTTAAACTGCATGAGTTTTATTTCTCTTTAAGATTTTAGAATATTCATGAACTTCTACTGAAAAAATATATTTGGATTGTTTTGGAGAATACTGAATGACTTGAAGTAAAAAAAACAAAAAACTTTGAAGTAGTTTTATTAAGCTATTTGAACGTTAAAATAACTCTTTAGTAATTAGCAAAGCATACACATTGTGATAACTTAAGTTAAGTGTCGGAACTTCGCGCATAAACGCGGCAATGTTCTGATAATACAGCTCCTTAATAAGGTGTGAAGCGCAACCGCTTAACTATAGTACTATCTTCAGAGCCGACTATCGAATGAACGCAACGTTATCAACCATCGGTCTTCTTAATTGTTGTTCAGCGCAACATGCGCCCTTAATTAGTGAAAATACCAACTACCTATCAGGGCGTACATCTTTGATTTTGAATGCATTTATTGTTCGCTTGATAAAGGGACACGATTATGCAGTATAGATACGTGTCGGGATTTTCAATTTTTGTTCTTCTTCGTTGTGTGTTTTGAGTTTTAAAGTACATTTAATTAAGCCATTTTGAAAGCAATAAAGTGAAAATTAACGGCGTAATACAATGCTTTAATTAGGGTAAAATGCAATGATTGAAGACGTGTACATGTATAAGATGAAGCAAATATATTGTTCATCACATCTACGTACCACATAAAGCTATTCAAATTGTCTAATGTGCTTGATCTTTAGTTGCTCACTGAAATGAGTGTTCTTTTATTCTATAGCTACCGCAAGGGAGGTGAACGGCTTAAATTTTAATAAATTTTTCACTCCACGGACTTCTTAACAATACAGAAGGCTTAATTGCCAAAATATTTCACCATCTCCCCTATAACGGGAGCGTACCTTAAGACCCGTTTGATTAGCTACGCGGAATCCATTCTAATTGGGCTAGATATGGATGTTTGTGTGCGCTGCTCGTTTGTTTCTCATTAGCTTTGCTTTGAATCTTAATTAAGAACGGGTATGTAGCAATATGATTAGTGTGTTATATATGTATATATATAATTAGTGTTCATTTATAATATACATGACTACTAATTTAGATTTATTTTTGTAAAATATAAATTTTTCCACTATCTAGATCATAAAAGGTACGTCAAGGGCATTTGAAACCGAGCTAGCGGGCGTGTATGAAGCGACTGGCGTATGAAATGGTCTGGTAGTCTAAGAACTGGCGGTACTTTCTTTCTGCCTACTTCGCCGTAACTCGGAGACTGATATACATAATAATGTGTTTAAGTACTTTTAATCAGGCGAGTAAATTTGTAGTCAATCGTCGTATTTATGTATATTTTTCAGCATTTCTAAACGTCAATACTAAGATTTTTCTCAACGAAAAAAAATTTGCCAGACCTTTTTAGACACGTTTTTGCAAATAAAACATTCTACGAAGCTTTCAAAATAGCATACGTAATGCTTTTAAATAAAAAAGTTATTTTAAATAATAGCCCTGGAAGTGTTTACAAAACATTTTTCCTCTCCACGTTTATTTACACTTTAAATACATTTTATAACAAACACAAAAGCCTTCCAATTCATTTGCTTATCTTTTTAAAAGGAGAGTTTGTTCAGGCCGCGACACATTCAAAACCAATGGAGCCTAATGTCACAAAATGCCTGTACAGACTCATCCGTTTACCATAACATGAGAGCCGCAACGAATTGGGGGAAAAGATGCTAATGCTTCTCATGGCTCCCGCTAAACGTTAGCACGTATTTGTAAACCTTTACAATAATGATAAGAATGTTTACCAATGGCAATATGTAATACCTATTATAAATGTGAATGTTTGTAAAGATGTTTATTACTCAATCACGCCAAAGCTACTAAAAATAATCATATGAAATTTGCCTCAAAGATTGTTATCTGGATTATCACTTGTTTCATTCCAAAACAAATATAATAGTGAAATTAAATATTACATGGCTGGAAACACCAACTAGTTCATGTTATGTATAAAAAAAGAAGCTACAATTAAAATACTTTTGTTATGCTGGTGTTGCTGCTGCGCTCTTACTATACCAAATACATACTTGCATCTGGGATCATGTGATCCCGATGACATAAATACATAGGACATCCAAGGCTAAGGTACAAATACTCGTGTTCATCACACAAATATCTGCTGTCAGCGGGATTCGAACCCGCGACCCCAAGTTTCGTAGTCTAACGACTAGACCAGGCGGTCGTCAAAATGGATGGTGCTATTAGCGTATCTAGAGACGTGTAATTTTTTTTTCTACTGTTCTTGGGTGGTGTCGCGTTCATAATTATTCCTTCGGTAAGTTAATATGGCTAGAACTTACAGGAATTACTGCGCTGGTACGAGCACCTCTAACTACGGTTACCACTTGCAACAATTACATGTCGTATTACGTTGATTGCTTTTGTAGTACTATTTTTGCTAAATCTTTAGATAGGTAGGAACAGTTTTCAGATCTGTAAAAGACACAACCGATATAAAATCAATATCACTCAGAAGTTAGGAGCAGATAAAAGTGACATAGCTGGAAACTTTGATACACCTAAACAAAAAGTAGTGAAAGCACTTCGTATAAAGAAACTTATTTCCCCGTAACGGGTAAGGGGAAGAGACCTTTCTTTAAATTCAATTCGGAACTCGGGTGAGCCTTTTACGCAAACAAAATATTATAGGAATTCAAAATCTTATTTATTCCCTTGCCAATTTCGGGGCCGTTTCTGATAGGAAGTGTTGACAAAAAAGCAAAGTTTATATTGGGTAACATATCTCCTTATATTTCGTGAGCGTCTGCTTCACTTGCCAAATGACGTGCTTTAGCGCAGGTCGACTTGGCGAGTGTGCAGGCCGTAATTTTGAAGCCTTATAGCGGAAACATAAGCAGTCTTCAAGTGATTTTATTGCTGCTGGTACTTCTATCATAACAGTTGGTTAATATTAATCATTATATGTTTGTAAGATCGCCAAATGTCAAGTTACCAGCACGTGGCGTGGATATGACAAATCGCTCACTTAAATTCAGAAATTATTTTGGTGCACACTACAGGGACACGAAGTCAGCTTCAGTTCTCAGCCATCATGGGTCTTAGTGATATTATATATCCTCACGCCTTCCCACAAGGGTCCCCGAAGGGGTAGGCAGAGGTGTATAGGTAATACCCACACACCCACTTTCCGCCAGAGGTATATTAGTTGCCAACGTGGCAGATGGCGAGTCCATCGCCGTTACTCAAGCAAGACTATACATACATTTTGCCTTTGAATTTCTTCTCAAACATATGCAGGTTTATTCTTGATGTTTTTCTTCACCGTAAAGCTCGTGGTATGACTAATCATGAAGAAGCGAAGTGAGAAGCCCGAATGTCGACTGTACCTATGAAGGTACAGTCGAGATTCGGACTTGCGATCTTTGTGTCTCAGGCAACTGCTCGAACCACTCGGCCACCACAGCTTAATGATATTAAAACGTTAAAAAAGGTCTTACGTAAGATAAATCCCAGATGTTTACTTTCTTAGCGCTGTCAGATTACCCGCATACGAAGTATAACAAAGTAAGGTAGTTGAGACACAATCATAGGAACCGTTTCTTCTCTTCCAACTTTCGCCTTTCGAGCACACTCAAACAAGTACGATATCTCTTAGATTGTCTTAAAGATATTCTACGATTATTCACTATCGATGTTAATGTGCCTTTACGAACTCGTATGCTAGAATATCTTCCTCCAGAACGAAACGTACAGTGAATATGTGAGTAATATTCACCATCTATTTGGTGGCGGTACTCTGAAATGGGTTTTTCTTGTTATCTAAATTATCTATTATCTTCTCATGTCGAGGTATTTGGTCCGTCACACGCTATCGATAACGGTAACGCATAGATGCCTCTTTTACATACGTGTTTTATGTTTGGTGCGATAGGACTGATTTTATTACATCCCTTGTAAGTTCTTAGATGTTTATCGAACTTCATTATTTGACTTCATTCTTTATTATGCGAAGGCCAATTTGTGATATATTTTTTTTGGTTTTCTAAGAAATATTAATACGAGTAAGATAAACAGTACTCTAAACATTGTACATCAATACGACTTATCTTAAACCAAGCAGTTAATACTGAACATCTTATATCGATTGCGGTCCTAATTAAAAAGAGAGGTAGGGCATAACGGGTTTCCCGTTCGAATTCGGAGCTGCCCGACTGGGGCAAGACCTCCACCTTATAGAAGTCCGTAGCCAAATAACACAATTGTTTGTGTTGTGTTCCTACGCGGTGAATAAGGTTTCCAGTAATGAGCTCCTTGGGGAGGGGGGAGGATTGTTACATTGTGTTGGAAGCGGAGGGATTAAACCCATTATGCTGCCAACACACTATAACTCTCCGAACACAGAGTGGCAACACGCAAGTGTTACTTCAGTATCGTGAGTGTAAATAGGCTGCGGTAACCGTTTCCCATCAGATGGGCTGTATGCTTGTTTGCCACTCTTGTTATAAAATATTTATCGTTGTATCATATATTAACGACATATTTAATAATAGTTTTATTTAAACATATCACTCCTATTCTATCATGAAGTAAAGGTTAGAGCAAAACCGCACTTTGAAAAACATCTAAATACGTTATTGTTAATGTAGCAATGTATTTCTCCTAAAAATATTAATTGTTATATAATATGCACTCATGCAAGTATATAATAATAATAATAATAATAATAAGCCTTTATTGCTGTTGAAATTTACAATACATATATCTAAATATTATGTATATATTTTAATGTTAGAATTTTATTATATATTTTTAAGTATCGACGTCCGGTATGTTTAGGAAACAGCTTGTCTCTCGACATAGGCCTCCTCTAATGTCTTCCACAAGTTTCTGTCCTTTGACTGCAATATATATAAACCAAACAAATATATCATATAATTCTAATATGTATGGCGTCTAATGGGATACCATTTATTAAATATATTTATAAAAATATAACTGTTTGTTCTTGACTAATAATAATAAAACATGCAACATAAAAAAACCCGATTAAATTAAGTTTACAGGACGTTTGTTTCATATGCAAATACACGACGAAAAATCGAGATCCAATATTCGGTAGCTGGCGTAGGTGTTAAATGGACAGGCGTTAGTCTTATCAGTATGATGTGAGCTCGAGTGAAGTGGCTAAGCCAGCCTTTGAAGAACCCTTAAGATTATTTAACCCCTCCTGTTATTCCAATGAATATAAAGAGAGTCAAACAGGCAGAGGAGGTCATGGATTAATGGTCGTATCACCCACGTATGTGGGAGTACATTGGGAAAGAAATCAAGATCTTTGTTGCAACGGAAGCCAGGTGATGCATTGCCTCGAAGTCTGCTCACTCAATCGCTAGATCCGAGATTAGATCTCGTTACCTTTCGAGCGCAAACTGCCTTAACTTACTTGGAAAGATTTGTTTCTCTTGTGTGATTCATCTTGTGAGTAAATACTGCTTATTCAAGTCCCGGTCGTAAAGTGGTTTAAGAAGCCACCTACAAATTCACGAAAGCAGGTTGAAAACCAGCCTGTACAAGTACGTTTTTTTAATGAAGTGAAAGTCATTCTCATTGTATAAAAATGTGCGTGTGTATGAAAATATATTTAGCGAGGTATTAACAGTCATAACTAACCTGACGACTGAAGACGAAATACCAACAATTTTTCATGTTGGCATCAACATAATATAATCTCGAGTGGAATGAGATTGTTACTATAGCTTCAAGGACTGATGTGTTAGGTTTTTAAGTAAATATAGAAGAATAATCACCAATTAATTATGTAGTAGTGTGATATTAAAGGCACGTGAGTGATTTGCGAACTACGATGAGACTTGTTAACTATTCAGACCGAGAAGATAGCTTGGCGTAAGTTTTGGTTACAGTAACTTTAACAACATGCTGGGTACTTGGCTCCCCTTTTGCTCCAGGCCAAACGCAATCTTAATCAATTGAACACAATGAGCCATGTTCAACGCTTAGACGAGTTTGTACCAAACTCGTTTTGAGCCCTATTGACAGGGAAAACAATACAATATTTCTGAAAGCAATTCTTTTTGCCGAATAATAGTTTTATTTATAAGAATAACGCCCTCGTGTGGTAGGCAGAGAGAATAGAACCACTCTAGACTTACCAGGCCTCTTTGGCTTCGTAAAGCAGAGTATTAACGAATGAAATTACAGTACTTCATACAGCACCTAAATGGGGGCCACTGGTTCTTACATTTAAGTAGGTACTCAAAAGAAGTGTGAAAACCAACTGTAGGTGCCGATCAAAAATGTTTTTTGCGAGCGGAAAACCTTCTGTAGGTGCGTCTGTCCTAGGGAGGGAGGAAGAATGTGAGATTTCTACTCACTTAAACTCCCCGGCGGCCGTACTCTGAAAATATAGGAGGGCTCTGAGATCTCCTGGGGAACGCAGCAGTGCTGTCCTGCACTTTGTCTGTTTACCAGGGGCGCTTAACTTCGTCCCTTGTATTCCGAAGTGTCGATCTAACCTAACCTTACCTATTCTACTCACCTACAGTGATTTTGACACTACGGACATTATTATGAAGAAAAACGCGTCTGAAAAGTATCGTGAAAATTCGTAACCGCGAAGGTACACCATTGACCATCCCTTTGAAAACATCCTGATTTTGATTTCAAAAGGTTTGGTGAGATTTTATATCATCAAAAATAATTATTTGTTCATAATTATAATTTGGCTATCATTGAATATTGCCAATCGAAAATTGTAAACATGATTATATACTATGAAACCAATTTTATTTTAAACACTTCAATCGAAAAGTTATCACATCGAGAGAATTTTGTTATCTTAGAAACAGACTTTCAAAACTCAATCACGGAGTAGGTACCTACTTTATAATCCACTCCGTGTTTGACCTTTAACAACTTCGAAGTCGGTATCTGCAGAAGTAACAGAAGATAAATCTTTGGTTTTAAACTTGGTCCCTGTGAATATAAATTTCGAATGTTTAAGTGTCCCGTCTAGGCTTTAAAATATACGCAGGCGGTTAAGCTATGCGGTTAAGATAAGAAAACAATGTTTGCTTACAAAGCTCGTACGCAACGTCTCTCTTATTTGCTATCTTTGAACACAGTGTAGAACTTACGCTGCACCTACATTGCTATCGTGCGCTTTATACACAGCTTTTCGAAGTAGCCTTCATCTGATATAACATGGACCGAGCCTATACGCTTATTTATTTACAAAGCCAAGGTGATTACTTACTATGTAACTATTTAATAGCGAGCGTGTCGTGTTTTTCCGCTAAGATCCCACATCCATAACCTGCACCGGCGGCGCTGTGTTATCGAACTCAAAATGCCCACAAGCCGTTGCGTTCTTTTCTTTAAGAATATATTCGCAATACGAGGCTCATTACCATAAGAAAGTAATTTAAACAAATTGCCCTAACGATTTTGTGTGAGTTGCGACGCAATTTGTTGAGATGAAGAAGCTATGCCAATATTTACAAGAAGCGGTAGTTCGGATTCCCATTTGCTGTTTGCTTTTGACAATGTATGTATGTGACAAGACGGTGGTATGTTTACAGGAAATTTTTAGAGCGAAAGTTTTGTCATCCAAACATCGTCACAAATTCCACCGTAGAGATTACGTAAACTCGTAAACTTTGTCGAAATAATGCGGCAATAAATCTAGCTATGTGCGGCGTTTCTCGTCAAAGTTATTTTTTTGTTTATTTTTCTTCCACAAAAAACTACGAAGAAGTTATCTATCATAATTCTTCGAAATTACTCTTTATACCTACCTACCTTCTTGACGATAACAGAGAATCGACGTTCAACTAACTATTTCCCGATAATAATTTAGCGAAGAGCACATAAAATTGTGCGTAAAAAGATAAGTTCTCTGACACTTTCCTAAATAATTCCAGTGAATTTTATTCAAATAAAAATGGCTTTTTGATAACGTCCTGCCATTAGATGTTCGAAAATATGAAGCTTTTGTGAGCTTTTTGCTTTGTAAATTGCTTTTATTTTGCAATGAATCGACGTTTAACATAATTTTTGTCGTAAAATTATCAAAGAGGACGCGTAATGGATGCGAAAATGTACTAAATCGTGCTTAAACGCGCATTATCAAAAGTGCCACATAATAATAAAGCAATATCACAGCTTTTATTAATATTAACAACATTAACTAAAATGGACGCAGGAGTAAACAAACTACGGTTACTAGCTATAATAATACCGTAAACTGTTCAAATGGCGCCTATATCGACAAGCGTGCCTCATAAAACTCCCTGTTTTTGTTATTCTTTTTGACGGGTGGCCAACATAAAATAAAGGCCTATTTATACTTGGTAAAGAAAGTATATCGTGTATACAAAAACGATAAATATTAATATTGGTGCCCGAACTTTCGTTTATACCCGAGGATTGTTGGAAAGGGAGCCGAGTAAAGTACGACAGGCGCTGTTCTCAGACTAATTTGCTATTGAAGGTCAAAAGCTGATAACTTTCACTCTACACTAAATTATTTATTGGGTACTTATTTATTTACTATACGAATATTAGTTGGTAATGTATACATAACATATATGTACAGACCTCACTGCATGGCGCAGACGCGTTATAATAGACATATTTTGCCGGAGATATTAGTCTCTTTCTCTGCAACTTCGCATATGCCTTTGAAACCATTTTAAGAGTTGTTGGGATATTCTTTGCGGTGTTTCCTACCGTAAAGTAGTATGGTGTATGTATAATATGTTTTAAGCCAAGTTCAGAAAATTCGTTGATAATTTTTGGTAATTCGTTTGAAGAGTTTAAAGCCGTCAGTAAACGTAAATGTATTCCAGAAGCTACGCTAAACTATTATACAACATTAGACTATTTTAATGATGGCCATGTATGACAAATAATTGCTCTTTTCGTAAAGAGTTACATTTTGTTTCTTGGAAACGGTTGTAATCTTTGTTTTTTATTTAGTATGTGACGTACAATAAGTTTTCCCTATGTCCCTTACGTTGAATAGAAGATTTTGATTTGATTTAGATTTTGATGTATACTAACGGGACTTACTATTTACTCGGCAACTGCGGAAAAAGAAGTAATAACAAGCTGAAGTCACTATCAGTTGTTTAATTGAAAGATTTTGTATAGCAAATGTAAAAAATATCTAATATCTATTAGGTTTGCATTGTTAACAAATAGAAAAGGTTCGCAGAATCGCTTTACTAAAATTCTAAGGCAAATTACGCTGACAAAATAAACTAATGTGCAGAACTTTTGTTCTTGCTAACGACGAGAAAAGAAAGAAATTTCAAAGCACTGAAATAAATTTCGCTTTATATCTTCGACAATAAATCGGTGAATGTGACCAACAAATAAATCCCTTTAGCCTGAGTAACGGTATATACGAGCTCGCAATAAGACAATGTTAATTAGGACTCGTCTGGTGTTCTAATTTGATGGTGTTTTGAATTGACTTACTGCCTTCTTAGGCTTAAATGCCTCATGAGAGATTTGTTCTATTATCCCAAAACGATTTAATTATTATTATTGGAATTAAATACACTTTAAAGAATCTGTGGCTGAGTTTGCAAGTTCGAATCCTGACTGTAACAATAGTTTTTCTGAACTGAAGTACAGTGATTAGTCACACCAGCTTTACGGTGAAGGAAAACATCGAGAGGAAACCTGTATGCGTCTGAGAAGAAATTCCAAGGCGTATGTATAGTCGTGCTTGAGTAACGGCTACAGACTCGCTATCTGTCATGTTGGCACCTAAAATATACCTCTGGCGGAAACTGGATGTGTTGGTATCACATTTACACCTGTGCCTACTCCTTCGGGGACCCTAGTGGGAAGGCGTGAGGAAAACTACTGTCTTCTTCGGCGATTAGATACTGCCCTACTTCCATCTAATCATTAAGAATTGTCAGATAAAACCTCATTGACAAAATCTTGTTGCAGCATATTTCAATAAAATAATACCCAAAAAAACAATAGTAGGCTTGAAAATTAAATCATCGCTGATTTAATTTTATGAAATCTTTACAACCTTTTCATTTTGCATTACTTGTTGGGCGCCTCTAGGCGTAAGCCCAGCACAATGTATAACCAGGTTTAATTAACTATGAAACGCGAAACGTCTGTCGCAATCGAAGTTGATTTGAGAAAGCCTTCTTGGAGGTCCTTTGAATATCAATCAGATTAAATCCCCATCGAAGTAAGAGATCGAAACAATGTTTATCTATTATTACTTTTCAAATGGGGCGATGGATTTCAATTAGAGTTCAGACCATCTGTTTTATATTTTCTTCTTAGGAACATTGTTGTATATATTATGGTTTCCATGTATTTGTCAAATGTCAGGTTATCACTGCTCCTGAATAATATATCACTGGCAAGAAGAGGAGGTTTGAACAGTTGCTTACATAGGTGAAGTTTGTTAAAAGCGTGAAGATATACATATCAATGGAAGATAAAGTCTGATTTGACCAAGATATTGCAAGTCAGCATTTAAATGTATTGCCGGCTAAAAGTGGGTGTCATTATTACACTTTTGCCAACAATCAAAACGTTTATATACAGCCGTGAATATATGTTAGTAAGTATGTAATGCAAGCCGTTATTCAAGCACTTGCGTACATTTCACAGTTGGACGAATGCCTCCGTACATTAAAATTGATTGGGATTTCAAAGCCATCTTCGGCAGACGGTTTGATGATCATTTTTGAACGTTTGGCACCCGTCAGGCCAATAAGGCTTAATATGTTCTCTCAGTTGGCTATTGGTGCCAACACCTCAAACTTGCCTGACTGAATATCTTATTGATGAAGTTGCTTTATGCAAGTTAATATTACTTTGGTCACTCATTAGGACATACATTATAAGTACTTGTAGAAAAGCATAGTGAGTATCGAGATCACATATACTGAATTACTGCAGTAAATTGCAGGAATGTTGGAAGCTCTTTAAGAAGGGTGTGTGCAGCAGAGAGTCTGTACAACCAATTACGTTTTCCATTAAATTAAACGAATCTTCTCGACCTAAGGCCGGCAAAAGACAAGATTGTTTTTATTAATGAATTGCTAGCATTAAAATAATCACAAATTGTTATGATGAGGCACGCGTAAAAAATAAGCAACGAATTTTCACAGTAAATTTTTAAATTGTACAATACTTTTACGCTTCCATTGTAATCGTGGAGTAAAACGAGCCCTCGGTGACCTCAATTTAAAAATTCTGTTGGAATTAATGCCAGAATTGTAATCGTCACTGTTAACCAAGAGGAACGATAAACTTTAAAAAAAGAACGAAAAAGGAAACAAAAATGATCAATAAAGTTTATCTTGAAACATTTAGCTACGGCAGTGGTTGATATTTTTTCTTCCTAAATTTCTACAATTTTAATGAAATATTATACACTTACATATGAATATTTAACTTCAGCTAAGATTTATGGTACCAGGAAGTGATTGTTAACTAGCGAATTACTGTTTAGGAATGTGCTGTTGAAAATCGACTGTCCATCATAACTACGAACCCACGTAAATACTTTAATGGTTACTTGAAATATCAGACAAAAGCCCCCGGGAGCTAAATTCACTGACTTGTTCTGAATTAAAATGCGAACGAGGTTTACTCTGAAAGAAAACTCCAACAAAAACCAATATATATATATATATATATCTATGAAGTCGAAGAAGTTTTATAAGTTAAGGGACATACTCATCATCCCTTGGCTCATCACGTTGGCGCTCTTAAATTACCGACAAAATTTAGTGTAATAACAACTCTACCCGATTGGAGACCATGCCCGAAGGTAAGATGGTGAAAATATAGTTCAGACATATGAGATTTTAAAGTGCGTGAGAGAATCCAGTGATATAATTTAGGTGTATACATATCTTAATTTTGTAAAATGTTACTCTAACGAGTCATTAAAACATTTGCTTAGATAAATTTGACTTTAACCAAAATAAATATTCTACTGATTCGAGTTAAACGCAATTTGTTTGTAACAGATGAGCTGCCACCTAAATCAAGCGTAATAGCAGCCTCTAATTTATTCATTGATTTATTTAAAACGATCCTAAATAATTATACTTGAATATCGACACCATTATTTTAACTATTGTTTAAGTTGCCCACTGAAATATGGCCGAGCAACGGATAGGTTTGATACTTGATTTATACGTTTGAGTGGGCGCTATGTACAACAAGCTTACGGATAACGTATGCTCGTCGTATACATGATAATTAAATTTGACCTCGGGCACAAGTCGTGTTTTTTTTTATTTATGATCCCATCTAAGTTTACTTGACACTTTGAATTACTAGGTGCTAATAATCTGATTTTGTCGGTAAATATTTTAACGCTGCATAATAAGGTAGAAACGATGATTATTTTGGAAATGTGGTGAAAGTTTATGATCGATAATGTTTTCAGTATACGGACATCTTAAAAGGTTCGATTGAACAGATACCTAACAAATTCATAGACCTTTTCATGCATGTATTGAACTATGCATGTTCAAAGCATGACCTAAGGTTGCCAAAATGGTGTCTATAAGATTACAAATTCTAGACAAAATACATTCTAGATAAAATCGACCAAACAATCCAAGGAGATTCGGGGTGATGATATTTATATATACATACATACATACATATCATCAAGCCAAGTCCCTAGCGGGGTAGACAGAGAGTATAGAGCGCCAGTTCTCTCTAGACTTACATACCTCTTTGCATAATATTTATATATAACATGGTATTAATGCAAGATTGGGATGACAAGTTGTTATAAGGTCAAGATGGTGTAAGCTTAAATTGTTAAGAGTTTTTCAAGTATTTGTTATCTCCAGATATTAATTGCTCAATTAATAATTGTTTTTGGAAATTGCTTAAGGTGTTTTCATGATTATGTTCACGCCTATACCTTGTCTTTTTTCCGACCAAAAAACAAAATTGTTTTGCTGTCCAAATTTTAAATGATTAATTTATAAACATTTTAATCGAATAACGATAGATGATGAATTCTGTTAAGTTGGAAAAACCAAATTCTTTGCTCTTTAAAAAAAGCCTTCGATTACACTAATTGACATTTTAAATATATTAATCCTTAAAATAATTATAGTTGTATATGGTGGACCACACACCTGGCAATCTAAAATAGTCGTTTATGGTATTCTACTAAATATTAACGCACTATAACACCGTTGTTATGATGATTCCTAACGTTTATTTATTGGTGCTAACTAACTCATTAATACTTCACCAAGTTCCTTAATAAGTTACCAAGGGGATTTAATATTGCAATGATTTGTTACCGGAAACCGTCATTAGACTGATGTAAATTTTACAAAATAGACGTGTATGACAAAGTTGAATTAATGAAGTTTTGTCGACTGGTGTTTTTTAGTTCTCAATTAGTTCTAATGATCAACGAAACGTCAACACCGCGACTGAAGATCAACATTCCTTTATTTTTGTGTTCCAAGATGGCTTACAGATCATTATCTGTACTGGAATTTAAACGCCTGTTTAAATTAGACTTTATGGGGGTCGATAATCTTAGACCAAATGATGATCGTTGTAGTGTGTATTTCTATGTTATACTAGCTGTACCCGCGACTTCCTTCGCGTCGAAATTAACATAAAAAATATTGTTCAGTTGCCAAAATAAAAGTAGTCTAAGTTATTCCTTTTAACATCAGCTATCTGCCAGTGAAAGTCAGCCAGTCCCGTTAAAATCGGTCCAGCCGTTTCAGAGATTACCCAGAACAAACAGACGAACAAATAGACGGACAGACAAATAGACAGACAGATAAAAAAGTGATATTTTTGTATATGTACCGTGTATGTCCATATGCATTTAGTAAAACGCGTTTTTTTATATTACAAACAGAGACTCAAATTTTATTCATTTGTATGTATAGATGTATAAATAATATTGACGGATACCGAAAAACACCTCCACTTTGTACGATCCTGAAATTTCTAAGTAATACACAACAATATCGATAATCAACCGTCTATATCTTATCTCAAATTTTATCAAGCTTCTAAATATAAAGCCATTTTCACTAGTAGAGATTCATGGACACTTCTGTCAAGATAAAAAAGTCCCAGAGTTGCATGGAGATCTTATGTTAAATTAGCAATGACTTTTACTAACTAATGTAGTTTTAACATATATCGATTGTTGTAAAATGTTATAATAAAATGTACAGACGAGCTACTTGCTCTATTCATTCATAAATATAATTAATTTTCAATCAAAATATTATTTACACAACAAATATGTCACTGATCTTATAAACTGCTTACAGTGATAGGAGTGCACACTGCAATCAAACACGCAGCGAAACAAAAGATAAATTTTAACCACAATTTTGTATTATCTTATGGAAACTTTTCTGATCAAACCAAAACAAGCTAGCGATGCAAATGTTTGACGTTATAGCTGTGGATCCCATTAAACCGTATCCGTGCCAATACGCAGGGGATTGCGAACTTTGATTAAAATTTCATAACACCTGGCTTAAGCAGTGCACGCTTATTGTAAATTAAAGGGGATTTTTAAATATTTAATGAAAAACCCCTTTTGTAACGTAGTTTCTATGCCTTACCTAAGTATATAATTTGTGATTAGAACTTTAACAATTAGCGACAAATATGAAAGGTGTGGCTTCTCAATTTCACTTGTTTCCAATCGTACTAGAATAGAATTGGGATACAACAATGAACGTGAATTTGAGGTTTACAATATATTAAATGGAAACCATAAATGTACATATGTCAATTGAAATAGTTAACCGAAACAATAATCAAGAACTCAACTTATTTCTAAAAACCGAAGCAAATACACATATCTTCAATCAACTTCGCTCGGGTATTATTAAAAAAGATCTTAGACACTTAAAATGAAATGGCCATTTTAGTGTCTAATAAGTATATAACCGATTCTCAGTTCACGCTGTTAACAAAATAGCCCACATTCCCTATGGAGTGGGTCCGACAATAACTCATCCAACTATCGCCGTCAAACCGCCAAGAAAGCTATATATCAAGTTTGATAGTCAATTATTGGCACTTGGTACTGGTTACCGTGCTCTCCGGGTTAGCCGATCCTTATACCTTGGGGATAGACATTTTGGTAATACCCTATTCCGTTTCTCAAGTTCAACTACATAAACAAATGCCTACGCTCAATAGGTACTTTAAGGTAACTTGAATTGCCTATATACACGTGAGGTGCTTAGGAGACCAGACCATTTGTGACGGCTCCAGTAATAGGGCATGATGGATATTGTATAGTCTTTTGTTTTAATAGAAGCAGTAGGTATGACTTTTGTGTGTAGTTGTCTTCAATACAGGCATTAGCGTTACCCCCTACTGACATTACCGCCGACCTACAGCGTCCTCGAAATAGAGCAAGTAGGGGCCCAGAAGACACGCGTTTGTAATTAAAGCTACGACCGAAACTATACCCAAAAAAAAATCAAAATCAAAATATTTTATTCAATGTAAGGGATACAGGGAACACTTATTGAACGTCACATATTTAATATAAACTAAAGTTACCAACTACTACTCACTAACTAATTTTGCTTGTGAAATCCATCTGAAGCGTAATTATGAAATGTTACGAATGTTTTTGTTTTAATGGCTCTCATAGAGAACGCTCGTGAAATTTAGTATCGGAAGGATACTAAAGTGACATCCAAGTCTAATGTTGGGAAACTCGGAGTGACCTCACCATAATGACGGTCTCTCAGTAGAGCTATTTACTGCGCTCCAAAATTTCTCATGCCCGACACTGTTCACATTCTTTACCAAGTTCCAGATTGAATTAACGACACTAAAAAGTGCACGGAGTCACGGAATTCTCACTGAAATTAACAGTACCAAAAATCTATTGCCATTAAGAAGCTCGCACCAAACAACATTCTTCGAATTGGTTCAGATTTAGAACACGACATTTGAACGCTTACAACCGAACGATCTTTTAACATTTTGAATACAAATTGGACTATGCTGCAAGCCTGTTGTTAATGCACAAACGGGCTTATCAACAAAAATAAACTTTGATTCACAATGTGTATATTGGACTACCAAACATTTTTGGAGGAGCAACGGTGCATGTGATTAAGGGATGGGACATTATCTGGTCCTGTGTTTGTACCGTTGTTTGTGGTCTGTGGTTGTGCATTTTGAACGCAAGTTAAAGTAGTTCTTATGTATAACACATTAAGATTATATTTCCTATTGAATAGATCTCGATTACGTATGTATTGAGTTACGCAAACCCAATACCGTTGGCTAGACGAAAGCTGAGCTCTGACGGTGACATCTCTAAAGTACGTAAAGGATTATCGAATGACAATATGCGTTTTTTCTATACGGGCTTATTCGTATTCAAAGGCAGCCGATCCTTTTGGACTAGGATGCTATTAAATTGCGCATGCGTCTTTTGTCATGCCATATGGCATTTTCCAGCAGATGCGTCCATTGTTGAGTGAATAATTTTAAGTAAATTTATCTCGTATTATCTTAAAGTATTTAAACTTAGAGTGGGATTTAAAATAACGTATGCTGTAAGTATCCGTTTCAATAAGATGGTAATTGCTGCTTATCTCTCTCTGCGTTCATCGTAATATATAAAACAAAGGGTATACGCCTAAGTATTAATAATAAGAAATTATATATTTATAGTGATGGCCGAGGGGCTTGAAAAGTAACATGAAAATTCAAGATTCCTCGTTAACATCCGGGTAAAGAACCACACAGATAATCAATAGCTAAGAAGTGCAGGGAATCTTGAGAAAAAAATCCAACACGTGGTTGTTAAACGGCGGCAGACCACCACATATTGCTATGTACTATTTTCGATAGATAACTTTACTTGAATTACCAGATAACATAACGTATCCAACTCTCCATCCTTTCCTATGTTTAGAAATCTAATTTAGTTTCCGTCCGTTTCACGGCCAGTTTCTTCAAACTGGGACTAATAAATATCTGTTCTTAGAACTAAAAGTAAAAAGTCTCTTCTGGGCATAAAAAAGCTCAATTATTCGGTGACAATTTGACATGGCCTTCGATCGCATCGGGCTATATGACCCTCGCTTTATCCAATGATAATATTTTCAGGGAATAAATCCAATTTTTTTTAAAGAAATTCCAATACTTGATAAGCTCTCTCCAGCATAATGGAGCCATTTTAGCATCTATGCCTACCATTCTTGAGCCCCTTATGCGACGGCGCGGAGTTAAATAATAATTTTCAATTATAATGTTGTGGTTTCAAAAGCCTTGATGTTGCAAGAAATAACGATATCGTTTCGATGATCTTGCAGATAATTATGAAAAAGATATTAATAGGTACGCCATTCTACACATTGTTCGGCTTTTGAAATAGCCACCGCAAAATACCACACAACCCTTTGAAACTCGTAACATCAATAAATACTATCGCGGTGCTGCTAACTCAATTTCAAACGTATTAGAACAAAATTCGTACCAAACAGTACGAATGTGTTCCAAACTAAAATTGTATTGCGTTTAGGGATCCCTTTTGACGATAAAGGAAATTAATTACCTAACTAATTCCATTAGAAAGTATTTTAGAATAATTTGTGCGTAAATCGTGTATTTTACACGATTTATTGAGGTTATGTATAATATTTGGTATCTAACGTGCATTCCTTATTAAAGCTGAATATTAAACGAAATAAATGTATGCATTCCTATTACCTTTATTCCTTTTAACAAAAGGAAGTAGTGCACAAAAATTGTGTGGACAAACCGGACAGGTTTTTTTATTACAGAGGTAGCAAAGAAGCAGGTATAAGACGCTAACGATTAAGCCTCTGAGCTCTAGCGTGATTTCAAGAGTCTGGCTTAGTAATAGGAATGATACATTATTGATATAATATACCGAATGTCTAGCATTGACTACATTTCATATAAGGTTAAGGTTCTCATAAATACTCACAGAAAATCATGATTTAACCTATGTTGCCTTTTTTCTAAAGTGTTATAAAATAAATAATACAAACCTTTTTATTTATTTTCATTAGTTTGACTGCCGTACTAATATAATACTGGTTTCTATTTCCACCCGATGTTATACGTGACCTATAGGTATATCGCTCGTGACTGAAAATAATGTCAAAAATGTGCAGGGTACTTACTATCTATCAACAAGTATTAGGTACTCTAGTACATTCCAATTCACTACTAAAACTTAGCTAATACAGCTAAATATAATTCCCAATTGCAAGAATTTTTACATCCTCAAAGGGATACACAAAACTACTAAACAAACTATATCTCATTATATTAAAATAATACAACATGAACCCTAATCCGATCCTTTGCAAAACTTTTCCCATTATTCCTACACTTGATAAGGGTATGATGGCAAAATATGACTGATGTTGATTTGATTTTGATTTGTCCGCAAAGAGATAATTGGAGTTTCATAGCGCATAAGAGAGATGGCCTTAGTGGTATCCACGATCGCAGTATAAAGTGGAAAATATGAGGATATATTACCCCGTGTGACAGTAATGGCTAGAAGATGGTGTGACGAACACAGGGGATTCGTTTCTTATGTATAGGGTCGAAGTAAGTGTATTTTAAGTGGAGTGCAAGCACGAAAGGCCTCTTCAATGATCGCTATGTTCTTTATCATATTAGTGCTGAGAGAAACAATGTACGCCTTAGTTGGTACAAACATTTGTGTAGACTGATTAGAAAAAAAATATTGGGTGATATGATTTATTTACTCACCTATTACCTACTTTTAAATGTAAGTAGCGTTTGTAGGTATCACCTTCATTATTCACGCGGATTCCCTCACGGAGTATGCTGAGAGAGTAGTCACCAGTTCTCTTTAGACTTACAAACCTTTTTCGTTCATCGCTCATCTACATCGGTCTCTTCAAGTGAGTAATGATATGTGTGTATGTTATTAATCTAATTCATGATTTCATCTTATATATTATAAATAATAATTAAAGCCTTGTCAACGTCACTTGTCTCACGTCTTGACAACGTATCAATGGTAGCCGAAATAGATCTGGGAAGAAATCTAGGAAGAACTAGCGCTTAACTCTCTCTGCTCCGTGAGCCACTCGTGGGGATGATTATATGTATGTATAAGAATAGTTATTACTTTTATATGTAAATTAAATTCAAAATAATTAGCTGTATTACGTAATTTATATTTATAAGTTGATAGCCATTGATGTAAAAAAGCTTCATTGTTGATAGCACAATTTTTACTTCAACCTACTAGGAGTAAACCGTAATTTAGCACGTATATTATATCAACCAAGTAAAATTTTGTGTAATGCTGTTTACATTCTACTGTGTAGTATTTTTTTGACATACAGAAGTGTGTGGGTGTGTGTGTTGAAAATAAAGGTTCCAAAATAAATAAAACAAAACAATAATTAAATTTTGAACGTGTGTATTTCATATTCTTTTTTTATAATACTCCCTTCAATATTCACATTATATACAAAAACATAATTATTTACAGTCTCTTTAATTACGACATAATCATCCTCTAACAAAACACAATAGTAGTAAATGCATCTGTTCTTACATTATTATTATAAAATTTAAACTTTGGCATTATATAATAATTTAAGCAATCCGAATCCATTGAAACCGATTTGTACACCTTTTATATTTACAACCGACTAAGCGCGAACCATTTTATAAATTATTATCGCAGGAAGTGGGAAATAAATCCATTACAAATAAAAATAACTAGCGTCCTAGACTATACAAAATAAATGTCGATATCCTAAATTAAACAATAAATATGGAACAACTTATAATGTAATTATCACGTTTTCATTGGACTAATACGCTTAAGCGTTGCAAGTAATATCAGTGTTTACCTGCGTTGGAGCATACGCTACGCCCAAAGTTGCGCGTGCGGCGGAAGGCGGTGGGGGTGCACGTCGCGTGCGTGCACACCGGCCGGCATCGCCAGCGCCTCGCCAAGCAGGGGCGGCAGCTTGCCAGGCGGTGGCGGCGGAGGCGGCGCCGGCGCCCGCCCGGCCCCCATAGGTGATACCGAAGCGTAAATATTCACAGTCGATCTATGATACTGACACTTCCGCAAATCCGGCATCGCGAACCTTAATTTTTGCCAAAATTGCCTATCTCCCCACTCTATGCACGTGTTTGCCTTCAAACATAACCTCAGCTCTGGATCGATGTCTCTGTTTGGAAGCTCGCCTAGCAATATTATTATCAGTCTTCTTCGTCTCTCTTTCAATACTTCGTGCAGCGCCGTTTTGAATTCGAAACGACACCATTCGTTGTTGATGAAATTCTTAGATAGGACTATTATCGTCCGCTTTGACGACTCAACGGCCTCTATTATCGTATCCGCTACGTATGCCGAAGCGTTAAAATCACGGTAATGTAGGCAGAGACGGAAACTAGGGTCGCTCGATTCGAGGCCCGGCGCTAGCATTTGAGCAACGAACGCTTCATCTTTCACGCTATAACTAATGTAGGCGTCGAAAAGGCGATCTTTGTCGGCTTCATCATCGAAAGCTGTGCTTTTATAACACATTCTGAAACCGCAGTGGTAATATATCCAAACGCGTAGTTCACGTCGCCAGTAAAATATGCCGCAAATTAATGCTGAGCTTATTACAAATACACAAAGTGATATCAGTAACAATGGCAGGTAATCATTTATAACCTGATTCTCAATGATAGATGAGCTCCCACCAACGTGACTTGTGCATATTGTTGAGTTAAAGTCAGACATGTGCGGCCCCACAGCATTGGTGACATTATCAAAAACACATGTGATTTTATCGGAATCTTCTACTTTTCCAAGGTTATTCTTAAACCAATTTCGAAATTTGTGCATATACTGACAATCGCATGACCATGGATTTCTAGAGAGGCTTATTTCAACTAAATATGGATTCATCGTAAATTGCCACACGGCAAAGCCGTATATATTATTTCCTTCCAAGCGTAGTACTTCCAAATGTCGCATCTCCATGAAAGTTCGATTATCGATATAATGTATTTTATTGTCCTGTAGATGCAACTCGCGTAAACTTTCTAATGGTGATAATTCGAAACCAAGCAACTCTTTTATATTGTTTTTCTCTAAATGCAACACTGTTAAGCGTTTTAGTCCACTAAACGTATTATTATACAGAGCGTCAATATTAGAGTTATTAGCATACAATATTTTTAAATTTTTACGTCCAATAAAAGCATGACTTGTTAAACCACCAAAATTATTACCGTCTAAATATAGTTCAGTAGCGTCCATAGGTATACTGTTAGGTATTTCGGAATACCCAGCAGCTGAACAGTCCACAATGTTCGCTGACCATGGTTGGTCGTGATAGCACGTACAGTTCGACGGACAAGTCATTTCACAATCACAAGCGTCAAAATCACAACATTGACATAACGTAAAACAGTGCGTTTTATATGTACACAAAAACTGCGATGATTCCGCTTCAATGAGCGGTATATAAGTCCTTTCACGATTATATAGCAACTTGCAGTATATACTTTCTAAGTCCATCACTCTAGGGTGCTGCCGAAGATGATCAAGTTTGTTGATTCGTTGTAACCATTCCATAGTACAGTCGCATTGGAAAGGATTTCCTCCAATATAAAATTCGGGCAAGGGCCGCCCCGGATCGACGGGGGTGAGGCGAAGCGCATTGAGATCCATACTAGTTATCTGATTTGCATACAAATCGACTCTCGTTAAATTGGTTTTTCCAACAAAAGTTTGAGCTTCAACTTGTGTAATTTGATTATCATTCAGGAACAGAAGCTCCACACTGCTTGGGATGGAATAAGCTGATATTTTACTCATTTTGTTGAAACTTGCGTCTAATGTTTGTAGACGCAACTCCTTGTCCAAGCGGTAGTTATTTCCCAGTTCTTTGATGTTGTTGCTATGAAGATCCAGCCATTGTAGCCCCGAAGGGATAACGGTGTAATCAAACCATTCTATTTGGTTATCTGACACGTTCAACCACAACAAAGACGGAATATTCACAAATAGGCCTTGTATTTCTGTCAGCTGGTTAGCATCCAGTCTAATTGCTTGTAAATTCGTCAATGTTTTGAACGCATTCATATCAATTTGCTTTAGTTTATTTCGTGCAAGATTTAAGATTTGCAGGGACGGTAGGTCTGACAAAACTTCTTTGCTGATATTTTCTATTTTATTTCCGATAAGCCGTAAGCCATATACGTTATGCAAACCGACAAAGCCGGGTTCTTCCAATGATGTTATCTGATTTTCTCCAAGATCAAGAGTTCGCAGTAATCGCATATTTCTCAGAGCAATGGGTACCTTCTTTAAACGATTACCATTTAGATTCAAATCCTGTAAAGAGGACGTATTTCTGAAAGCTTCTGGGTGAAGCTCCTCAAGTTGATTATTATCTATCGATAACAGAGACAGTACGTATAAACCATTCAAGGCATATGCATCTATGTGGGATATCTTGTTAAATGATAAAATCAATGTGTGTAAATTATTCATCGGTGAAAAGGTATCAGCTGCAATGTTTTCAAGCATATTGTGTTGTACATTCAGTATTTGCAGGGTGTATAAATCTTTGAAAATTTTCGGATCGAGTTTCGTAAGCCGGTTATTAGAAAGGTTCAACAATACCATTCTTATAAGTCCAGTGAATGTGTTCTCATTTATCCAAGTGCTTGTTAAATGATTATTAGATAAATCCAACGCTAACAGCTGATCTAAGTTAGCAAAAAGGCTTGGTGAAAGCACACTAATAGAATTGTTTTGTAAGTATATTTCTTTGATCACTGGTCTGCAATCTCTGAATAGATCTTGAGGTAAAGCAACGATTTTGTTGTTCGACAGATCGATTATTTGCAGTTGTTTCAATCCAGAGAGGGCTTTATCAGCTACCATTGATATTTCGTTATCGTGAATGTGAAGCTCTTTTAGTCTACGCAATGCCATGAAACCATTTTCTGGCATCAAAACGAAATGATTACTTGAAGCATCTAGCACTTCTATGTCTAACGAACATGTGGCGTGAGTCACGGATGCTGACGAAGGAGAGGGCCCGTCTTGGTCACTGATCAATGCTTGATGCATTGCTCTCTCTCTAAATCCTAAATCGCTCACATCTTGAAGTCGATTTGAAGAAACGTTTAAGTAGACTAAATTTGTAAGCGGACAAAACAAGTTCTCAGGGAATGACCAAATATTATTAAAACTCAGGTCTAACTTTTCCAATTGCCGAACGGCCGTAAAGCTTTCTGATGCTATCTCCAAACTCATAGCAGCCCATTCCGTATTTTTCGTTCGGATCGTTAAATTACGTAGGTCTCTCAAACCTGAGAGTACGCCAGGCGGCCATCTTCCAATTTTACAGTTATCCAAAACAAGTTCACGTAATTTCACCAAATGCGCAAAACTTCTATCATCTAAGGAGCTTTTGTACATCATTTCTTCGTTGCATTCGATTCTCAGTGATGTTGTGTGTTCTGATGGGATGACACTGAAGTTTGTCGTATCGAACTCACTGTTTATCGTGCGAAGTTTGCAAGTGAGGGAAACCTCGTGGGATTCATTTGGACCTCTCAGCCACCACTGGCAATCGTCAGGAGCTTCATATTTCAGTGGTAGTGAACTCTGATCAGCGACATTCAGCCCAACAACAAACCAAAATAAGATTTGGCCAAGAAGATGCACCTTTGTAGATGTATGTTGATAAGCCATCGTGGGGAAAATGTAATATCAGGGAAGAATGAAAACAGGACACGATAGGCTCAGTGTCATGTTTTTTCCGTCCGCGTTCGTGTGTTGCGTCCCCTTGCCGGATGTGAAGTATCCATCAATTTATAAAGTCTATTTCGGCTTCAATTCAACGAATAGTCCTTGTATTGTTAATACACATAATGTTTTTTTATCTCAGTTCACAATTTGGGATAATCCTCGAACACGTAAATTTAATTTTCACATTAATATACACTTACTGAATTTAGATCAGCGCAATAACAAAACTTTTTTAAATATTCTGATCGAAACGTTTTTCTCGATTGATGTAACTGTTCAAATAGTCCGAAAGTTTGTTATAGTACGGTAGTGATAAGCGTGTTTTTACAATACGTAAGTCCGAACAAAGCGTCGTGTGGCGCGACCGTGCCCAGACGCTGTTACGAGTCGACTGACTGTAGTACAGGCATTGCAGTCGAGTTGAGTGTATACTCCGGTGGGGAAGGGGGGCGAAGGGCGAGGTGAGCCGAGCGGTGGCGAATGTTCACGACGACTTATTACAATAAATTATATTTTTTACGGAGCTTTAAGCGATCGGCTGTACGTATCTCGAACGGCAAACTTTGAATGAACGCTGGTATCAGCTGCTTTCCGAAGTTGGTCTAACTTAAAAATTTCCCATGAATAAAATTCGTCGCAGCGTCTGTACATGGCTTAATTATTGTAAGAGGTATATTATCTGAATGTGTGAAGCAATTTTTTTACCACTAAGGCGGCAAACTAGCAGCTTGCGGTCCGTGCACACATATCGCCGTACCACAACATCAAGCCGAGTCCCTCATGCGGTAGACAAAGAGAGTCAAGCACTAGTGCTCTCTAGATTTACAGACCTTTGTCGCTTCATACATATCATCAGTATCTTCATACATCCCCGCCGATTGTAAGTACTGTTGACATCCCTTCGTGTTGTAGTAATATGCAATGTGGATAATACAATATTTACTTTCCTGAAATATTTTGGAGTTGCGCCCATGACATATCCCGGTAAAAATTCGTTTTCAATTTTTATCACATCTTTTTTGCACAAAATTCCGGCCAGTGTGAGAAACTAAGCGAAACCTTTTAAGTTATGCAATATATTGCATACCTCTACGTGATCGTTCAGCTTTTGTGAGACTTCCTTGGAATTACTAAAAAACTATACTGTAATTCTTTTAGGAAACTGGATAGAATATGTGAGGATTCCTAAATCAGTAACAAGTATAAGATATAATAGCGATGCCAAGGTACGACACGTTCGTTAATTAGGATAGAGCTTTTGGTTTGATAATAATCGCATAGACGTTACAAAAAAAGGTGAAATACTGTTGATCCTAAAGATTTATTTGTTGGAATGGAGGTGAGTTGAAGCCAGGGCTCATTATACAAGTGAGTCCCTTTTAAGCTTTAACACAAGTTTTTTGTAGTAACAAGGTATTTCCCTCCACGTCCCTCAAGAGTCCCTGAATGGGTAGGCACTTTCCGCCAGAGATATATTTTAGGTGCTAACCTGACAGATGGCGTGTCCGTCGCCGTAACTGAAGGACGACTATTTTTGAATTTCTTCTAAAGCGTATGCCAGATTCCTCTCGATGTTTTCCTACACCGTAAAGCTCGTGGTGTGACTAATCACTGTACTTAAGATCAGAAAAACTCATTGGTACAGTCGGAATTCGAACTTCCAATCTTTGTTTTGTATGCAACTACTCGAACCATTCAGCCACAACGGCTCTCCTAATCTAACCCGTCGGAGATCCTTGTGGAAAAAATGAATTTCTTTTATGATATCTTCACACCTGTGGAGATAATATAGGAGGTACAAGATTTTTGTAACCAACAAGAATTGTATAGCTAGGATTTGATGTTTACAAAGGAATTAGCTGTCTAATGTCCGTCTTATAAGTCGAGGTTACCAAGTGGTTTAGCAGATATGGAATATCGAAATGAAATCGTGTGTATGATGCGGCAACAGACTCGCCACGTGTAGCATAATTGGTACTTATTTATATCACATTAAATAAGTACCAATTGTGCTACACGTGGCGAGTCTGTTATTTCTACTGTAATCACCCTTTAAATGACCCTTGAAAGATTATCTCCAATAATTATATCCGTTTATATATCAAAATATTTAACAAACAAACACCTGCATTAAAGTAGCTATAATTTATTATAAGGACTTTTAGATGATTATGTAATGTAGAAGCATGTATGTAATGTAACAAGCATTTAAAAAGGAACCCATAAATATTACTTATTCTTAGGTAATCTTTTTAAAATCCTATAAAAATAAAAAGTTCCAAGGAAATCGAAATTAACTTACCGCAATTGTATAGAAATTTCATGTGTAACAAAAGAAGATCAGACGCTTTCACGTTCACGTAAGCGGGATTAAAAATCAACCCTTTTATAATAAATGCCGAAATTAAAAAGGAATGGCATAAAAGCATTAAGAGATTAAGGTAACAGAATTCTTAAATGCTCCAACAAAAGATTTTTTAAAATCTTCTGTTAACGCTTCGCGGACCACACTGGCAGACAGACGACGGAAGATATCATTTTAATCCTTTTAGTTAAGTTGACTATGAAAAGACAGATGCCTCGACGGTATCCGTGTTTTTCTTTTGTCACTTAACTGACGCTTAAGCTTGACGTGAGATAAATTAATGGTGAACTTTGTTATTAGATATGACTTGTGCCAGCTTTGTTTCGAATTAGAAGTTGGCTAACACTTTACTCTTTGCCGTTGTTCGAAGTTCGAAGACAAAGTTTGGTTTGTACTTTGATTTGAGACGATATACCTACCTACAGTTTTAACAAAATAATTAAGTCATTATTTATAGAGGTAGGAGATTTATTTAGAGAGGTGTTTGACGCGATGATAAAAAATTCTTGTAATTCGTAAATAATCGTAATCTTAAAAAATATCACAAATTTTCTTTATATAATAATAATAATATATCCTCTCGCCTTCCCACAAGGCATTTCTTTATATTCCTACTCGTATATTATAATACTATCCCCTTTTCTATCAGATATATACAGTTTAAGAACGAAAATATAGCCTTTTCTTAGACAATGCAATGAATTTTCTTTTGAATGTTGTAATAATTTTACTCTAAAATTAGGAAAGTAATTTGCCTTCGTCACCATCTTCACGCCTTGCCACGAGGGTCCCCGAAGGAGTAGGTAGAGGTGTGTACACCGTGTTTTATTTGCATAAATATTAGGAAAAATAATATTAACCATAGAAAAGTTATTTTCACATCTCATAAACTCCACATGGGGCCCAAGTGGTCCTTTACACTCTTACGCAGTATTTTTTTTTATTATGTATTATGCATATTACATATATTAGTAGTGTATGTGTTTGCAAGTCGTTTTGAGAGTTGGCTTAATGTACCTATTTATAACTGACTCATTGAACACGATGTCCTGTTTGATGATGTATAACGATCAACCGAGAATAAACGCGATTACACAAGACACTTGTCACAACACCCATAATAATTAATCATATAAGAGAGGACAAAGTCATAAAATCGTAGCGGCGATGATGTAATTACAGCCTATCCCGTTGTTTTAAAAAACACGTGTTAACATTTTGTTATTTCACAAAACATCTATCAAGGAGACAGTGAAGCGTGTTAAAGTTATTACGCCGAAGTGTTTCACATCACAATCTGTCAGCTCACGAAATGAATAATGATCAATCGTTTTCGCTTATATTCGCCGTAGGGGTATCCACCTTGCCCACGCATCAATATTTTATGTTTCCCAATGAATATTCGAGACGATACACAGTTGAATGATACTTTGTTAGTCGATACTCGGATGTGTAAAACTGTCATAATTGTACCGACCGTTTAGTAAGGACAAATTGGAGATTTCTATTTTTAAATAATCCAGCTGACTTTATAAAACCAAGATAGGCTGAACTCAAAACGTATTATTAATATAATAAAGTAATATCTATTTTATGTGCATGACCGTATTCTATTTATAAATCGCGTATATCTATAAAAGGAAATTTATAGGGTCACTACAGTTTTAAAAGAGTAGTGGTGTCAGAATTCTTAGTTAAAGGAGCTACCTTGCCTATGTCATGCTATTTAATCAAGTCAACCTGCGTACCCATTCAAGGACCCTTGACAAGGCGTTAAGATATGTACCTATGAACATTACATCACTTCAATTTGCACAAAGAATGACTGTGATGGTAGAAGATTGCAGGCTTCGGTCTTCCTTGAACACCATTTCAGAAAAGCTCAAGCGGTACTTATGTACCATTAAATATTATTTATACAGACATAGCATCCCGCTGTGTCAGTCACGGTATTAGGGTACTTGTTAAATCTCGGTATAAAAAATAAAATTCTTGTAAATGATATCATTAAGACGGTGTTTCAAACAACAAACCCTCAAACAAATAAGCGTATGAAAAAGCTGTGATATCGTTGGCTATAAATAAGTTTATCAGAAGTATATTGTAAGGGGATAAGATAAAGGCGAGTTATGTTCCTGAAGATTGTAAGGATAGGCCAGTGGGAGAGTAGCGGGACACCTTATTACTCCAAATGAAGGCTACGTTCCATACTGAAGTAGGCATATTGGAAATACTAACGCGTTACATACACATCATTATATCATAATACCGAGTTCCCCACAAGGTATGCGGAGAGAGTAGAGCCCCTTCGCTTCTATTACGTTCATACACGTACTTCTACTATACGTAATCAGTCAGAAGATTGCGATTAGCGCAGGGAGGAAACAACTTATGATTGATACATGCACGATGAAAGAGGTATCCTAAGTCTATTAAAGGTTAGTTAACATATCCATCTATAATGGATTTAAAATTAAAAATACCTTGTTTTTATCTCTCAAGTGGAAGGACTAAATTTCCGAGACTAACGAGAGGTCAAGTGGCATCTGTGACTATTATCACAACATCACGCACATAAAATATTTCAAGTGTTGCAAAGCACTCTAACTTTTTTAGTACATAGCTCGTCACTATATGCACATAATATTATTATTGAGCACTAGATGTGTACTGCAATTTTATCCGCGAATTAAAAAAATATCAGTGAAGTCACACCACGAGCTTTACGGTGAAGGAAAACATAGAGTAACATCGAAAGGAAACCTGTATTGTCGTGCTTGTGTAACGGCAATGTTCTCGAGTGTGTGGGTACATATACACCTCGGTCTACCCCTTCTGATATATCTGAATTCATTGGTAGATTTTTAGTTTGGACAAAAAGTATCGCAAACGTCCATAGGTGACGGTAACCGCTTACCATCAAGCGGGCCGCATGCTTGTTTTTCACCAAAGTGGTAAAAATAAGTACTTGTGCAGATAATAATCTATTTCTGTAAAAAAATCCATCTAATTTTGTTCAGCCGTTCTGGCATGATTGAATCAGACGACAATATATCATATTTAAAATGACAATCACAATGGAATTTCCAGTGTTATTACATAACAGATTTTGCTTGGATTTCATATTAAATTGTATTCTCAAAAAAACTCTTTTTAACATTTTAAACTAACTCTGTGAGGAGATACATATAAACCCCGAAGTATTATGCTCATGAAGCCTTCAAAATACGATAACATACGAATTCTTGTTAGCATAGAAAATGTGTTCCAGTAATCGTTACCTGTACGTTTATAAATAATTAATAGCAATAACAGAATTACATTCTCAATAATATATTTGTTTATACTAATATTATAAAGAGGAAAGATTTGTTTGTTTGTTTGTTTGTAATGAATAGGCTCCGAAACTACTGGACCGATTTCAAAAATTCTTTCACCTTTGGAAAGCTACATTATCCCCGAGTAACATAGGCTATATTAAATTGGACCCGATAGGTGGCGCTGCGATCGAGTTTCAAGAATTTTACCTTTTTACCCGGGCGAAGCTTTCTGTGTGTTTCTGTGTGTCTTAAGCTAGATTCGAGAATGGTTTAGATTTACAATTGGACCCAATAGGTGGCGCTGCGATCGTGTTACGGGCAATTTAACTATTTCACCCGAGCGAAGCTGGGCGGGACAGCTAGTTTATCATATAACTTTGTGAGGTTACTTCAAATTAATTATATGTAAAAGAACATTCACGTCTTGTTAAAGAAAATTTTATAATTAATTATCAAAAGCCTTCACGGAGGTTTACAAAGCTACTAATCATATTTAATTCTATTTAATATTTTTATTACGTCCCATAAAAGGACCTTCATAAATTTGGACAAGTTTAACGTGCTCCCGAAAAGATCTGGCTTATTAAATAAGTGACAAAGTAAACTTCCGTAAGGAAGGAAAAGATCCCCAGAGTATTTCCTTCTTAACTTTTTTATTGCAGCTCAGTGTTGACAGACACGGCTACCGACTCTCTGTTACTATTCATATCACACAATGAACAAAACCCGAAAAAGGTAAACACATAATTCAACTTTGAATTTCACAATTCATAAAAATCACGCCGTTCATAATCAAGAATTATGATCCTTGACAGTGTATGTGAATCGGTGGATTAATATCCTTGAAATCTAATCAAAGCAATTAACAACGGTTCATTCCGCGAACTTCTGCCTCTTTCACTCTTTACTACTTTGTGATTGTTTGTCCTTGTTTGTCTGTTTTTTTGACGTAGTTATGTGACAGGGGTTGGTCCGTAATATTTCACAACTGGGTCTAGAACGCACCCACGCTCAGGTACAAACATTATCACTACGAGCGTTCTTAAAAAACTTTAAAAACAATAGTGGTGTAGAGTCGAAATCGCGAGTGTGTTTGATGTGATTTTAATTTGATTCAGAGCTTTGTATACTAAGTTTATATTCCAACACCCTATTTATTCAACATAATAAGAACAATTCTACATTATTACATTTTGTTGACGACGCTTAAATGGAAGTCTTGAAAAAAAAACAAATAAAAATTAAAAAGTTTGTCAATACGTTTTGAACGAAACAATTTAGACCACAATCATGATGAAGTAAATGACAAGTCATGAAATTTTATAAAATAAATATCCCTATAGTGTCAGTTAGATAAACATGTATAAATGAGGAATATTGATCTAATCATGATTTAATATATTTTATATCTATTGATGACCTCCAACGGGGAGTTAACTGCTAAATCGGAAAATAATAATTGATATCCCTCTACAAAATGTTAGGTTTCAACTCTAATAATTTCTTGTTCGTATTCCTATCGAAAAACTATGAGTAAGAAACTGATAAAAAATAAGCGGCCCAAAGCAGAGCTGGTAAAAAAATTACTAACAAAAATATTAATCTTCAAAAAGATAAAAGGAACAGAACGAACGGTCTTTTATGCGATATACCATCTTTTGTGCCAATTATGAGGCCATTTTCAAATACTTTTTTACTTTACTTTTTAAAAATCGAATGTCAACCGAACAGTCGGTGGGTGGGAATTTGTGGACAGATTTCTTTTTCAAATAGATCTTTGTTGAGTTTATGGCCAGTATGTAAACACAATAAAATACTAAATAGGTTTCGAAGCTTATCCAGATTACCTTAAAGATTTCAAACAATGCAATTAACTTTCCTCTCCTGCCTTGTGATTTGATTCTAAATAACAAAAGATAAATCCTAAGTCTTTGACTTGTCAAAAGGGTTAATTTTAAGAATATTTATTGAAGCTTAATCTTCGTGTATATATTTTTAGTTGTTTCTTTTATTTCTATGTTTCATTGTCTATTGATTACATGTCAGGATTGCTCAAGTGTCAAAGCACAAGTTAACAATTGAAACACTTCCATTTACGTTGTATCATGGACCGACGAGTTGCTTTCAACAAGTCGCACACACAAGATAAAGCTGAAATGATGACATCGTGAAAATATACCAATCCTCATAATAACTGTCCTCAAAAAAAATTTTTTTTGTGTCATTGGTAAAAAGTTAAAGTAAAAATAATTGGAGAGTTTCCTATAAAATAGCAAGAAATATTCTTTATATAATAGTTGCTGTAAAATCTATTTATGACCAGATGTACAATTTCAGATCGAAAAAATATAGTCGTTTATAAGACATTGCAATGGCAATAACTTTTTATGAATAGAACATATTTAAATGTGAATAGTCCACAGGCTGTCAATTGACAGAAGTACATACTTATTTTATGACACCAATGACATTGATCCAGTAAAAAATGATCGGTCTTTTTATTTTATTATGACATTAAAAGTTTGATAAGTCTAAATTATACTCGTTCTTGGGAAATTAACTTACTTTTTACTACTCATATAATCTTGTGTAACCTTTGAAAATATTGTATACATGACTAAACTTACTACGCTGTACATATTTCTAAGTGGAATAAATCCCCAAATCGTGGTATTGCCCCATTGTATGGCAATGCTCATTCGCTAAGCGAAATTTTCGCCAGCCCATTAAATAACGTATGTATTTAAAAAAACCGATGTAGTGGTGACCGAGTGCTGTGAGTGCCTGCAAAGGAAAGATTGTAGGTTCGAGTCCCAATAGCTGTTTTTTTTTTTATTTATCTCACCAAGATTTTACGGTGAAGGAAAACATGTATGCGGAGTAAGTCGGAATTAAAAAGCGTGTTTATATAGATGTGCTAGAGAAACGGCAATGGATTTGCCATCTCCGACACACATTGATGAACACGCTTAAAAACAAATAGGCGAAATAAATCGTTGCCATCTTCTTTGTAAAGTCAAAAATGTTCTTACAGTAAACGTAAACCAATCGCGTGGGTTGTTCGTCTAATTGTTTCCTTTGGTAATAATATAACAGTATTAAGTCTTAACCGAATTAGTGAATTTTCAAATTTATTCTTCTATCCAACCTGTTACTCAAACGGCCTTTCCTCTAACTCAAGTACATCTTGCGGTTCTGAACGAGGAAATCCAACGGTGATTATGGCCCTTGTAAGTTAATTTGTTTGACGTACTTTTGTTTTAACAATCTCGTTAAATTGACAAAAGGTAAGCGCAGATTATTCTTGCCGAGTGAAAAGTACACAGTTATAGAAATTTGGCTGTGACCGTGTTGGCCGAATTGTTCTATTTTTCGCCTGGAAGATCAATATTCCATTGTATCAGTATTTCAGAATAATGATTATTCACACAATGAAGTTTACAGTTAAAGAAAATGTCGGGGACTTCTCTCCGACATTCGTATGTTTTAAACTTCGGCCTAGCCCTTTTAGGAACCTTATGGGAAGCGCCAAAGCCCAACCAAGATGTATCTATGTTGGATGTTAATAATTGTGAGCATACTTACAAATTTAAGTTCAAATTAAACGTTAGAGATATGGCGTGATGATATGTATGTATGTATTAAACGTAGTATTCAAAGGTGGAAACGTCAATAGTACTCGAATTGAGAATGTATGAAACGATGCATGTAAAAGAAGTGAAAGAAAGTGAAATCATTAAATTACCTAAAAATTCATTACCTACCCGATAAGGAACTCAGTGTCATGATACAAACTTCACGCCTTCCTATAGTTCTACTTTCTACTAGTTCCTAGTTGATAAGCCTATGTTTAATAACAAGAAATGGATTTAGATATCTGACAAATAAATAAATTATTATTATTATTATCATAGGAGTTCTAGATAGGGTAAACATAGATATAACACAACACCGCTTTTTCCCTTGAAATATATTTTAGGTCCCAACGTGATAGACGAGTCCATTGCGGTTTATCATCCGTCCATTGACGTATATGTACGTCATTCTATACATACATCTTTTCAATTTCTTCGTAAACTTATACAGATTTCCCTCGATGTTTTCTTCACTTTAAAGCCCTTAGTGTGACTAATCACTGTACTTTGTACACTTGAGTTTAGAAACACTCATTCAAACTGTTGGGATTCGGAATTGCAATGCTTGTGTTCACACTACCCGAAGCACCCCGGCACCACTACTCGACTCGGTTCTCCGTGATTATTTTTATTATAATATACTAACAGTACAAGCTCCTGCTATCAGGGATTTTTCTGCTACACATGTAATTTAATTTAACAGATACAATCGTGGGAGGCAGTCTATTAACGGAATGTTTATATGAAATTGTAGGATTAATTTGAACCCAATTATCATTTTGACGAAAATGGTTTTTCAAACAACATTCTTCTTTATATTCAATGACGTAAAGCAGTAAGTAACAGAGCAACAAAATAACACCCATTAACATATTTAATAAACCCTAAGACATATCGGTTATAATAGTCATTAAGTGAAGACGACGATAGTTGCGGTGGTCGTATTTTTCAATCAATTAAACTGATTATTTTAACTTCATATGACAGTTATTGCCACTCTGTTAATTATGGTTGTTAAGGAAGTTTATATGCCATTAGATTAAATAGCTTCGCTCTTATATTGATAACAAGAAATAGTTATTGTGAACATTTTGTGTGGTAAGAAGCGGTGCCATCACTAGTTTGGGATTTACATAGTTTAATCAATTAATATACATAACTCTTAATTATAAAGTGTTGTACGTTTGCGATTTGCTTACTTGTTTGTTGATTTGTTGTGCTACGTTATTTTTCATTAATAGCAAGCTGTCTATGTAAAATAAAGTTTCTGAACGCGGTGAAACTTCTCAGTTTATTGCCGATGCCATACATGATAGAGTGGATATCAGGCAAAATTAAAAAACTTTTATCTTAATTTCGCACCCCTTATTGCAATCACCTATAAAACCTATTGAAACTAGTAATTCGACAGGTATGTTCTCTTCAGTTTTTACAAACTGCAGCTGCATGAAATAACATCTTCACGCCATCAGACAAGGGTCGCCAAAGGTCACCATACACCACTTTATGCGGGAGATATATTTACGTGACGGATAGCAAACTTGACGCCATCTTTCAAGCACGAGTTTACATAGATGCTTGAATTTCTTCTCAGGTGTATGAAAGTTTTCTAACAATATATATCTACACTTCTTGTTTTATATTACCAAACTTTTGATCTGATTTTTTTCATAACCGGGTGCTTGAATTTGTGTTCATAACTTTGGTAGTGGCTGCTTCAACCATTCGAAAATTAAGAATTTTGTATTTGTTAGTTAAATATCAATAAATTCCAATGCAGCAATAGCAAAGATTGAAGTTGATATAATACGTTCAATAAATAACTAAGTAATGAAGGTAAATTAATTGAAGAATTATTAATCTATCTTTAAAAATTTATCTTTCTTAAGTTTGCATAAGTCCCTTCCATTGGTAAACGGCTTCCGACCAAAATTATAATTATAATAATAGTTTCTTTATTTTCTCACATGAAAGTAAGTTCAATTTAACACTTAATGTGTGAGACAGGTGCCTGAGATAGGTATACAATACCTGTAGTACAGGTCACCAGTATTGCCAACCAAATCGTGAATTCTGCTTACAAGAACAGACATTATTTGCGGAAGTCTGGAAAACTTACAGACATCGCTGTCAATGGGCGTTGTCATCAGCCTCCGATTCTTTATAGCGGAGGCTGATGACAACGCCCCATCTTAAAGTTGGGTAAATTTAATCAAGAATGGAATATCTCGTTGAACGTATCTCGCTCGGTGCTCGTTTAGCTCTATCAGGAAAGTTGAGGATGTCTAGAGCCTAGTATAAATCTAGCTTAAAATAACACATTAGGAGTAAACAGAAGTTTAACACAAAAACTTGAATCTAACTCTTAACTATGTACATGATAGCAGTAACTGGCCTCGGATAAGTACTTGGGAAATACTGAAGTCAGGATGTGGTTAGGTTACAGAGTTAGGCCATTATAGATCATTGAAGATTCAGACATTATCATTAGTAGGTACTTTTGCAATTTGATTCAGAGCAATTATAGAGAACCAAACTGAGGTATCGTAGTAAGTCGAAATGCAGCTTTATAATAAATGTATGTATATGTGCAGATAACCATCCAATTTGATGTGATTTGATGGTTTTCTAGACAGCAATAAGAGCTTCTGGATTCCAAATATAGATTGGACTCACTACCTGTCACGTTGGGACCTACATTCGAAAAATAGTCGAGCCTGAGTGTCGATGACGGACTTTTCACTTGTCGCGATGGCACCAAAAATATACCCTCACCATAAAGATAGCGATAGCTTCTTTGCCTTTCCCTTCGAGGCTTTCGTGGGAAGAAGTGAGCTAGACAATTCCAGAACACTCGGAGAGCATTGGGATTATTGGCGTTGACGTCTCATCGGGCCGCGTGCTTGTTTGCCGCCCTAGAGGTATAAACGTAATTTAACTTCATTAGGAATATCTAGAAGTTGCAAAGTCTATATTTCGCGAGATGCACTCGTGATGTAGTGAACTCTCACACGCAACCCTCGACCGCACACTGTTCACACTTACACAGATTCAAGCGTGTTTGCCTCTGTTCTGTGTACTCATCCAGTTGTTCGTAATTTGAGAACTCTATTTAACGCTAAAGTCTACGTTGAAGGGTTATATTTGATAACTAGTGTGTAACATACGACCTAGCTCGTTTATATTGTAAGTTAAAATGAGTTTAGTGTTGAGACTTCTCATTATAACTTTGTAACTAATTACTTTGGTGATACCTTTTTCCTACCTTCCAATGGAATTTATGTGGTTTGTTTCAAGTGATCTGAATAGGTACGAAATGAACAGGATTTAAGTTTTTTATAATATATTTTGAGGAATATGCACCTAAAAATTGTAATTGGCGTTTCTATGTTTTAATTCCTACTGTCGGGTAGTAAAGTGCCTATATGTTTATATCTTCACGCCTTCCCACAAGGGTCCCCGAAGGGGGAGGCAGCCGTGTGTAGTACCCCCACTTTAAGACATAGATTTTAGGTGCCAACCTGACAGATAACGAATCCATCGCCGTTAATTAAGCACGACTATATATACGGATATTGAATTTCTTCTCAAACGTATGTAGGTTTCCTCTCGAGGTTTTCCTTCACCTAAGTAAAGCTCACGATGCGACTAATCACTCGTGATCAGAAAAACTCATTGGTTTAGTCGGCATTAGAACTTGCAACCTTTGTCTCACAGGCAACTACTCGAACCACCTGGCCACCACGGTAATTTTTATGGCTTCATTATAATACCTATAACCAAGCTTAACCAAAATTTAAGTACGACATATTGAAGACATATAATTCTAGACAACAGGCACACATACAGTCGAATCAATACAATTGTATTTCTAAATCAATTTAGTTTTGAACTACTCAAAAAAATTTTATATACTCGATAATCTTATTTAAAACTAAACATTTTACAATAATTGGAGCTTATAGTAGGAGCTATCGGGGTATTAACAAATGATAGCAATACCCAAGATACCGAAGACCCCAAGACACTTGTAACGGAATGTTACGAAAGAATTCGAATACAAATAGCGAAGGCGATGCCATCAGCACAATAGTCGACATCGATTTGAATCGAATCGAAACCTTTTGTACGGTTCTAGATGGACAAACTGGCGGTCAATCGCATATTCATAGTAAAAAACTTCTGGTCCTTCCAAAGTATTTATCTCCGCTTGATCTATAGCGACATCAAACCTAATACATTAACTAGAGATTTATTTCCAAGTATAGGCTAAAAAATGGTAATTCTTATCAGACCTATCTATCTGACGCAAAGGTTTCAAACGTTTAATTAGATGCGATGCCTAGGCGCAGCTTACAAAATATACGATTCAAGATTGTGATCGCATTTGAGTTCTTTAATTTCTCTTATTCGCAGATAGTGATAATATCTTGTATTGTCAATAAAAAAAGTCTTAATAGATCGGCATTCTCCAGTGAGATCTTCGAACCAGGGTCTACATATTGAAGATACAATCTGAAATCACGTGTGTGTAAATATGATATAAAAACTTGATATAAATAACTCTATGCTTAGATACCGTAAGGGTTATGTATATGGAGATCTTAATTAAGTACACAGTAGGCAAGTTATCTAGCTACCGAAGAAAATATTCCATCAATCATACAATGGTTGATTGATAATGTAACGTGAATTACTGATAGATAGTGCTGCCAACCGCGGGAATGCTCATCTCAATTTATTTACATGTGTTTGTACTACTTGTTGATGTGACCAACGGTAAAAGATACTTTTATGAACAAGGAAAATAAAAGAATGGATGCGACAGATCGATTGAAAAAGAAAAGAAAAACAGCATTTCTAGACTAAACAATTGCATATGCATGAAATATTATTTCGTAAAGTAAAACGGTGTATGTATTATAAATATAAATATTAAAATGTATTTTGTAATCTACATAAAAATACTGTACTGTTATTATGTGATGTCTGTGAAATCTATTTCATTTTCTTTACGAAACCATTTTAATGTTAATATTTTGAGTGATCCTAATTTACAAACTGTATGCCACATCCATGAGAATTATTCCAAGTAACAGATTACAGATATGAGCGTTAACGAACCGTCGGATGTGATTGAAAATCATCGCTTAGGAATGATGTCCTAGACGGAAGCCATTATAAATCATTGCCGGACGGTAGCCCATGCATCAATAAGGTTGATTATTTGATAACTCCGCACTAAAACACGGACAGTGCTTGTTTCAAACCGGCTTTGTGCGATCGTGAGGAAGGTAATTAAAATAAATTTCTATTAAATATTGCTTTTGGTGAGTTCAGTTTAGGCTGATGAAAGTTGGAAAGGTATTTTGATCGGCAGTATGACCTTTGCTTTATTCAATTGGCTTGTGTGAGTCAACTCATGTTAGTACTCATACTTTGAGCTTGATACCTTGCTAGAGAAGGCCACTTTAATGAATATTGTAAAAAAAAAAATTAATACTCTTTTTATTGGCACCTTAAATATATCTCTGGCCAACCCACCTCTGCCTACTCCCTCGGGGACTCATATTATAAGATATATAAATAAGTATTATTTACACATACGTACGAGAAAATTACATCATATCCCGCATGAGGTAAGCAGAAAAATCGAGCGTCAGCTCTCACTAGACACAGACCTCTATCGATTCATCTACATTTGTCAGTCTTATTACACATGCTCGCCGGTTTTAAGTATACTTGATGCTTTCATCCATCTCATAGATGTAAATATTATATCTATACTAATATTATAAAGCTGAAGAGTTTGTTTGTTTGTTTGTTTGAACGCGCTAATCTCAGGAACTACTGGTTGGAATTGAAAAATTATTTTTGTGTTGGATAGTCCATGATTCTAGGAAGGCTTTAGGCTATATAAAATATAAATAAATAATAGTTAATATTAAAAAAATCTCTGAAAAGTGAGTGTGCGAAAGAGACAGACAACAAGATTCTGAGACGTTTTCAATATATTGACAAATACTCTGTCAGAGTGACGTGTAAATATTGACGGTAAAGGTGCGTTCCACTAAGCGCCCACAGCAATGAAAATTCTCCTATACCTAATCGATCCACATAACGACCGCGGTCGTTGTGCTCGCGGCGAAAACGTCAATTATAATGTCATAACTTACGCTCACGACGACCCATCTAAAAAGGTGGGTCGAAGTGATCGTTGAATCGAAGAAAATTTGCGTCATTTTCAAAACTCAAAGCATATAAAATGGCGACTGTACCTCTTACCAAATATCCAAGTGTCGCCGCAAGACATTTTAATTCCATTTGAACGTAAATTAATTTAAAACACCAATAATATGAAATATAAAAAAAACATTATATTTAAATTAATCAAGTTTATTTTCAAGGCTTACAGATTATAAACTAACATCTTAAATCTTTTGCTTTCTTTTTACTAACTCGCCGTTTGTATTATTTACCTGCACGCTCAAAACGCTCTGTAATCCATTCCATTTGAGGTTACGACAGTAACGCTTACAAGCAAACTGTGGTCGTGAGCGTGATCATTGTGAACGCTTAGTGGAACGCACCCTATGTATAGCTAGACTGACATTTCATTCAAGTAGTAGTTTTGACAAACCTCAAATTACAGTTTCTTTCATAACAACAAAAGCAAAAAGATGTTTGTTGTGTTTTAGTGTGAGTTTCATAATTAATCGTCGTATTTTATTAGTAATACCACCCGTAAGGCGTCAAAATATCCGTTGGCGCACACCAGTTCGATCGCAGTGTAACGCAAGTCCTATTCAATCGCAGTGTAACGCAAGCCCAGTTCAATCTTCGAGCCAATGAGACTGAAGAACAGCGTAGGCAATGGTAAATACAAATTTCTCCAGATTTATTTCCTGGGGAATTCTGAAGAAGAAGTAAATGAACGCTGTTCGCAGATATCATTTAGCAGTTACAACAACTTTTGCATGAACATAATCAGTTGATCCAATTGTTCAAAACTGTCTTACAAGTAATGTGATGCCATCGGACAATCAGAAAATAGTGATCACAGCAGACAAGCGACCTGCAGGAGACAACATGTCATGAGAGAGGCATCAATGCACCAATGTTAAATGATGTTGCCTTAATCGTGATTGGGGAGAATATGGAGTCTCGCGATATTGTAATGTAACCAAGAAATGATGCCATCATCCTTCAGCATATTAGGGCAAATTCTCACCTCTTATCAAAATAATCTAATATCCATGTAACAATAAATGAATATAAACTACACCTAAACAATACTTTTAATGCCTAACTTTTTAACATAATAGTAATGTTTCAAACTACTTAACCCTTTCGTTAACAAGTCAGCAGGCATTTCAGTAGTTTGCAAATTGCCTTGGCATTGAAATTTTGACATTGAAAAAATGGCATTGCCATGTACTCGGCCTCAGTACTGGACAATGCCACTGTCGGTTGTTTTCTGCATTCATATGATATTACAGTACCAGACAATTTAAAACAGAAACCTGTATAAGATCTCCTGTCAATAGTATTTGATGTCCAATCTGAGTCTACAAATCCTTCTAAGTTTTTATTATCATTTGTAAACATTAAACCATAAGATTTTGTTTTATTTAAATATTCTAACACTCTTTGCGTTTTTCCAGTGAACTGCAGTAAAACAATTGTTAAATTGGCTTAAATAGCTGACACTGTAACTGATATCTGGGTGTGTAAGTATAGACAAATACATAAGACTTCCTACCAGTTGCTGATAAGGATATTATTTACAAACATTTTCTGACTTATCCAACTTCAAATTACATTCAATAGGAGTATCAACAACATTACAGTTTGACATCTTAAACTTATTTAAAATATGTTCGACAAAATGCTCCTGATCTAATGATATACAACAATTTTTATATACTTTTACTCTCATACCTAAGCATTCTTTCACTTGCCCTGAATCTTTAGTTTTGAAATTTGACATTAAACTATGTTTCAGTTCATCTGTCAATGCCTTGCTACTGGAAAATATGAAAAAATCATCGACAAACACAGTTTTTAAAATTTGTTCCTTATTTACCTTTTACTATATAAACATGGTTCCAATTTAGACTTAATATAACCCTGGCTTAACAAACAATCATCTACTCTCTTATTCCACTGCCTTGCTGATTGTTTCAGTCCATAAATTGCACGTTTTAGTTTGAGTACACTATTACTCTGACATTCTAAATTAGGTGGTACTTGCATGTATACTGTTTCATCAAGGTACCTAGCCATTTAAAAATGCAGTGTTAACATCAAGATGAGTAATTTCTAAATTTAACTTTACACTTAAAGAAAATAACATTCTCAAAGTTGAGTGTGTTAATACAGGTGAGTATGTTTCTTTATAGTCCACACCTACTTGGGTAGAGCCCTTAGCGACTAAACGAGCCCTATATCTCACTTTATTATCACTTTCAAACTTTCTTTTGAAAACCCAAGTTTTAAATTCTTTTCACAAATTCTAGAGCAAGTGAATGAATTTGTATATCTAGGAAGCATGTTCACACGAGATGGAAAGTATGAAAAAGATATTGAAAGAAGGCTAACTGCCGGTATAAAGGTGAATGGGGCCATGTCGGTATTGATGGCCAGCAACGGTTGCTGTCCACAGCGTGATATTTGTGCCTACTTTATTGTATGGCAGCGAACCCTGGGTATGTCAGAGGAAGTATGAAGATAGCTTAAATGCAGCTGAGATGCGATATCAGCGAAAAACGTGCGGAGTAACGATCTTAGTTCGAGTCCGGAATCAAGAGATTCGCAAATCAACTGGCGTGAATCAGGGCGAGATTGAAAAGATGAAGAAAGGCATGCTACGCTGACTTGGACATATAGTAAGGTTGAGTGAAGAAAGATTGACGATACAGATATACAAAGCAAAAGTGTGTGCAAGAAGACGCAGAGGAAGGCCACGTTCCAACTACCTGGATCAAATCGATCGGACGCTCAAGGACGGGAACGAAAAGAGTACTCGAAACCGACGATCATGTATGAAGAGACTGATGAATGTGGACGAAGCAAAAGAAGTATAAAGTCTAGAGAGAACTTGCGCTCTATACTCCCTGCCTACCCCCTTAGGGACTTGGTGTGATGATATGTATGTAAATTTTCACCCATGCGAAGCTGGGCGGGTCAGCTAGTTGTATGATAAGCTTAGGACCTTCTGTGCAGCAACTGTTTCTGGTATCGCAATCAAGCTAAATCGCTATCGGGTTAATGGTCTACTCTGTTCCTTTAACTCCATACAGTATGAGTTTTATTATTCCCTCATGCATTTATAATTATACAAAACACGATACTTTAACAATACACATCCTGAATCATACAAAAAACGCTATTACGAGTAGTTAATTAGTGATTTGTTTGATACGAAAGCAGGTGTAACCATCAGTGATCACGATCAACTGTCGGCCGGACATCAATTCGTTACAAATTCTATCATTTAGTTACACCTCGTTGATCCAAGGACTCTCAAACTAATTCTGGTCACAATGAGATGAGAGAAAAAATGAAACAAATTAAACGGTTGGACCTGTTCCGTGGACCCCTAAAGAGTGGGCTTTGTTAACTGGACTAATTTATACTGGGTATCATAAACTTTGTAAGCCGAAGCCTGTTTAAAAGTTGAATTATACATTATGGCACCAGTTCGTCTAATTATAAACAAATGATTTTAAACCTTACACCAAAGTAGTCAAAGACGATATTTGAGTTTATTGAAACACACCATGTCAACGGAGCCAGCACCGTCACTGAAACATCAGAAGTTTTCGTGGCACATAACTATCACCTTAAAACGTATAAGTATAAGCTTTATTTTAGTTTTTAACTAACTTATAAGGCCAAAGTCGGTGCCGTCTGCATGAACAGTCTTCTGGATGGAATTAAACGAGACACCGCCTTTTTAAGAGTTGTTAACGTGTCAAATAAAGTTTGGAAATTTGGAAGTGTCAATTCCAAGACTGTTTGCATGATATCCAGCTGCGTTTATGGTCATGTGTGTGTATAATGTGCATAATAAAATGTTTAATGTTATATCTTATCTTTAGGGTAAAAATATGCTTAAAATAAGGTAAAAAAACTTATTATCTACTAAGCATGTCAAATAACTTCTTCCAAGGCTATTTTTACAAGGTCTGTGCACTCATCATACCTTACTGGCAATATTCTGATGAAATGAAAATTAACCAATGAACTTGAAAATCGATTGTGAGAAATGAATACATACATATCATCACGCCAAGTCCCTAACGGGGTAGGCAGAGAGTATAGAGCGCCAGTTCTCTCTAGACTTACATATCTCTTTCGCTTCGTCCACATTCATCAGTCTCTTCATACATACTCGTCGGTTTCGAGTACTCTTAACGTTGCCGTCCTTGAGCGTCCGATCGATTGATCCAGGTAGTTGGAACGTGGCCTTCCTCTGCCTCTTCTTGCACACACTTTTACCAACTTAACATGCCTTTCTTCATATTTACAATCACGCCCTCATTCACGCCAGTCGATATGAATACACTTCATTGAAAACCCAAACTCTTTTGGATTCTGCAAAATTTTGGCCCTGATGATGCTGCTCTCGTAGGAGCTTGAGCTTCGATACTCATGGTTCCCAAGAGTTACTAAACGAGCAACTAAGGAAATGTAAGACATTTATCTCCTGGTTAGAGATTTAGTTGCTCGACTGGGACAGTCTCCATTATTCAGACAATTGTTGCCAAATAGAACTGTTTCTGACCTTATCTAAATCTTCTCACCTAGGAACATGACTTTCCTAGGGTTTGTATCTTCCAGAAAATATTTTCTGGAAGATACAAACCTTTTGAGATCTAGAGCCAATGCTTTCGACACAGGCAGCATCAATCGCCCATGAAGCTTAGCGGTAAGTCGTTACTGCCGCCTATGGAAGCTTGCAACATCAGTGGTAACAGGTATTTTTTACTATGTAAATGTCACTTCATACGCTTCTTAAGGAATCTCATGCTGTACTATATAAAGTCACAGTGTTCATTCCACTTAAGAGTCCGAGGAAGGTAGGAAGCTCGTCTGACTCTTATACCGAGACCTGTTAGTTCCACTAAAACTACTTTAAAGTTTTGACATAACAAGAAAAAAACTATTTTATCACATCACATTATGCAACGTTATCGGCTAAAGTAGGCTACTAAAATTAGTTTTGTTGGCGCCCATTATTAAAAGTCCTATTTGGCCGGCGAGACCGGCACAATATTCCATTTCGTTTACCAGTGGGGGTTCGCCTCGACAATTAATCACCAAAGCTACAGTAGAGCAATGTCATCCACCAACGGACAGAACATGGCCGACAAATTTATTGTACCTAAGGTTTTTACGTTTTTAGGGGCCAGCGCTTAAAATTTTAAGACTGGTCGGTGCGTAGACTGCTCCATAAAACTTCTTGATATATTATTCAGACATTCAATGCACCCGTAGATCGTAAGCAATGGGTATTTGGCTTGCTATAACCTTCTTTGCTATTTATCAACATCATCATATCGTCAGGCAGAGTGAGTACAACGTAAGCTCTCACTCCTTGAGCCTCATCATAGGTATATGCTTGCCGGTTTCGAGTAGTTTTGACGTTCCTTCCCGTAATCGTACGATCGCTTCGATCTGTTTTGCTCTCTTAAGTACTAATGCTTAACAAGTAATAGCTCTCTTGTTATTTTGGACCGGTAACGCGCGAACGATATCCTCAGTGCTGCAAGTTCCATAGGTGACATTAACCGCTTAATATCACGCGAACCGTATACTTGTTTGTCACCTTAATGGTATAAATAAAAATTACCATTATTCCATAATGCAATAAGGAATATGATAATTTTCATGCGTTTCAATATAAAGGGTAGTACGGAATCTTAAAAGCACACAGCTTAGCCACGCTTGATTTTTTTGTCGCAAGCCTTACGCAGTGCGGTAGAATTGACATGCTGATTATAAAGAGTAAATACGTTTGACTTTAAATGGTTGGAAATGTAGATTACTTTTAAATCATTGTATTAAAAAAACTATACAGTAATGTAAATGTTTAGTAATACCTTTTCTTTCTTCTTTCCTTCCACGAACGCCCAGGCTGTGGAATGAACTACCGGTTGAAGTTTTACCCACAGAATAAAGAATAGAGCTCTTCAAGACGGGTATGAAAAGAAGAGTCGGCGGGAGCTATACCCCTGGTGTTGCGGGCGGCATGTTCGATTGCCTCATTATGGTATAAAAATATATTATTATATTATACCTATATAAAAATATATATTTAAATGTATATTTGTGTTTTTTCGTCTCATCAATGCATATATCTATACATGTAGTTCTTCTGTCATCTTTAATAATGAGACTAATTTACGCGAACTGAAACCTAACATACCTAGTACAATGCAAATCATGTTCAATTTATCCGTAATTCGAGCCATATGGCCTTAATAGACGTGAACATACCTTAAGCCTCGAGCACACGTGTTACAACCAGCATAGGCGGTGTAACGTTCTACAGCTACAATAATTTAGCGTCACTAGCACTTGCATTGAAACCACACCAAGATTTAAGACCTGAGCAATAAGGGAGCCAGCATTGTCTGCTAGGTTTCAAGTTACCGGCATTCATGCACTAGGCTTTATGTTTGCTTTAATCTAGTTTCTGTAATGATGTGTATTGGCTTACACTTCTCGCGTTCTCAGGACCTACCGCAATTTTATAGGGGCCAAGACGTTAATAATTATTTGATAATATTATCCACAAAGGAGCAATATTACATAAGATCTTTTTAAAAGGGAAATATTTGACTATTACTGAACTTGTCAATAGGAACATGAACAGGTAATAGTTTTAGGCTCCCTTCACACATTTTATTTTTATCGTTTAAGTATATTATAAGCCTTTGTAAACAACTTTTCTGATGATAAGAAATAAGTTATACTTCATCGTTAATTATTGTATCGTATAAGCGACATGTATATACTGAGGATTATTAGCAATGGCCGAATAAAATTCATGTTCCAATTTAGAAGGTACTCGAGGACTAATTGCCTCTATAGCTTAAATGCCGAGAGCTTGTCGTTTTAATTCAACCGGCCTTAGCATACTTGCTATAGCCGTTACTACTCTAAAAGTTAATTGTACAATTAACTATTACGTAATCAAAGACTTTGTCATAGGAACGAAATACGGTAATTGCTTTCCTCTTTGTAGCGAGCGTTGCTTCTTTCCTTAAAGTTTCTTCTCTTCAAAAAGTCAAATTTGTGGTATGAAATTTCTATTCAATATAACTAATTAATTAAATATCTCTTAAGCATCCTTCTTATACTAACGAATGGAAGCGTCGATAGCTCTCGAAAACGGAAACCATGTATGAAGAGATGACGAACGTGGATGAAGTGAAAGAGGTCTAAAAATGTAGAGAGAACTGACAAAACTCTCACTGCCTACCCTTTAGAGTGCCTACTGGCTTGATGATGATGGCACATTAAAAATAGGCTTATGATAAGCCGAATAGATAATTGCGTACAACTAGCATGTATGTAAAATTCATTGGTACTGACCTTCGATTCTGCAAACTCTAATTTGCCTATTCGAATTACCACAATGTAACCAAAGTAATATAAATTTACCTACTCAATAATCTAGAACTAGAATAAAAATCCAGGTATTCACGAAGTCACGGCACGTGTGGTAACCACCTTATTTAGATAAAACGTTTCAGTCCGACGCAAGGCAAGCGAAAAACTTTTGCTCTCTCACTGAGCATCATTAGGCTGGTTCGCAAATGCCCTCCTTGCTTCCAAACGTCTCGATATCTCCATAACTCCACACGTAAGAGGATTGCTACATAAGGATACAGCAACAAATTGACTGTAATTTTGTTTTTTCTTCTCACGAGCACAAATCTGAATAGATTTCATAGTAACTTTGGGATTCAAGCGGTTTATGGTATCACGAGTGCGAGACTTGTTTGAGAAAATTGCATATTTGAATCTATCTGACTATTTCCTGATATGCCTTTTCACGTTTACATATTTTTGTGTGTAACAGGGTTTCTACTATATTGTGAGTTATGGTTACGGTTACGGGTTTGGGAATGTGAATCTATTCGATATTACCAAAATTTTTTCGTAGGTAAATGAATATTTTAACATTATTGCTTTATACTATTTATAACAAAACAATAAAAAAAATAGTTTGCATGGTATTAGATGCTGACATATTTATAATATTATATATATCCTCACGCCTTCCCATAAGAGTCCCCGAAGGGGTAGGCAGAGGTGTATAGGTAGTACCTACACAACCTCTCCATATATTTTAGGTGGCAACGTGTCAGATAGCGAGTCCTTCGCCGTAACTTAATAATAATAATAATAATAATATATCCTCACGCCTTCCCACAAGGGTCCCCGAAGGGGTAGGCAGAGGTGTATGGGTAATACCCACACACCTACTTTTCGCCTTAACTTAAGTATATTATTATTAATCGAACAATAATGTACTTTGTACTCATGTACAAATATTAAAGTGGATTGACTGTTAATTATATCAGCTAAAGCCTCGGTTTTGGATCTTCTCGTTTAACCACTAGGTACTATGGTATAGCACTAAATACCGTTCAATGAAAGGAGTTTTAACGCTTTATTCTTCCTGATAATTCATCCACAGGAAATTAAACGTGCAGCTCAGATGAAACGGGAAACTTTAAAATTAAAATTGTTTACTTTAATCTTTCGCTTTCCCTGACGAATTCCTTTATGTAGCCATTATCACGTAATCTTGGCTTTGAGACTTTCTCCTCACCAATCCTTTAGAGTTAATGTTACTTTTATATATACTTACGTACTTAAAACTTTCTGCGTTGCAAAAGTCTTTTTTATTAAAAAGTCTTTACGTCGAGTTCAAACTTTGAATATGGGTAGGCAATTGCGGTGAGAGAAAGCCTTTTAAGCTAAAATTTTACGTTTTCATCGAACACATACAAAAGCTTTCAGTCGAAAAGAAAACAGAGAATTCATTGAAAATTTTCAAACCACTACAAACATTTTTGAAAGCAAAACGAATAATATAAGAAACATTGTTTTCTTTAATTCGAGCGGCTAACAATTGTTTATTGTGAGTACAAAACAAATCCCAGGGTTTATATGAGAGTTGAGTAATTGCTAGTGCACAATAAACTTGCTAAGGTAGAATGCACACAATAAACTGCTGTTTTACGTCTTTGATTAGGTAAGGCTCGTGTTACTTCGAGAGCGAAACGCGCGCTTATACGCCGTATGGCTCCTGCGTCCAGTTGCAATGGACCGTATACTTACATTATGTAGACCACCCTTTAGTGATGTATGGCTATTTTATTGCAGTTTGAATAAGCGTGGGCTATGAGTCACTGATATTACACGCTATGCAGAAGGTATGTATTGGATTTTAATTAAATTATAACAATTATAGTTTACTTGTATGACAAGCATGCGTCTGGACGTTTGGTGAGTGGTTATTGACACTTATTGATGTTTGCAGAACCAGAGGTGGCATTTAATAATGAGTTGATATATTGCATTAAGTTGTAGTTACCTACCTAGAATGAATCTGTCAGACTCAATGGTAGGAAAGTCAAGACTACTCAAAACTGACGAGCACGTATGAAGAGATTGATGAATGTGGGTGAAGTGAAAGAGATCAATAAATCAAGAAAGAACTGGCGCTCTACTCTCCCTGACCACCCCGTGAAGGACTGGATGTGATGATACATATGAATGTATTAATATGAAATAATATGTACTACTTTTTACGTCGATATGAGTAAATGGTATATATAACATGTACAGTAATTTTAATTATATACCTAAATGCAATACGATAGAAAAATCTTACAACCTAGTGAATGATTAACCAAAAATAGAGCTAAAAATATTCACTCTGCAACTATCACCGACAAAGTTTTCACGAGAACGCATTAGACGTGTTGAGAGAACCACGGATGTAGATTCCAACGGTCACTACTTTTAACTTTAACCAAAATGGAACAAACTTATAATGAGATTAACTAAAAAATCTACTGAATTCGTCTCACAGCCAGGCGTCGACTTTTATAACAAATGATCACAAGATATTCTTGAACAATATACCTGCTCCATTATCGATTTGGCAAGGTTAAGATAATCATTATGTCAATCCAATTCTTCAAATCCAATTATTTTATTATTATTTATATTATTTTCCCGAAGGGGTAGGCAGAGGTGTATAGGTAGTACCCACACATCTACTTTCCGCCAGAGATATATCTTAGGTGCTAATGTGATAGATGGCGAGTCATACTATAGGTACATACGCCTTTGATTTTTTTCTCAAGCGTATGCAGGTTCCTCTCGTAGTGGTTCACGCAGTCCCACAACGATTACAATTTCAAATCCCGACTGTACCAATGAGTTTTACTGAACTGAAGTAAGTGATTAGTCAAACCACGAGCTTTAAGATGAAGGAAAATATCGAGACTGAGCAAGAATGCTCGAGTTGCTGTCCACAACGCGATATTGGTAGCGAATCCTGGGTATGTATGTCAGAGGAAGTATGAAAATAGCTTGAATGCAGTTGAGATGCGATCTCTTTGAAAAATGTGCGGAGTAACGATATTAGATCGAATGAAGAGATCGAATCGCAATGAAGAGATTCGCATATCAACTGGCGTGAATGAGGGCGTGATTGTAAAGATGAAGAAAGGCATGTTACGTTGGTTTGGACACATAGAAAGGATGAGTGAAGAAAGATTGACGAAACAGATATACAAAGTAAAAGTGTGTGCTAGAAGAGGTAGAGGAAGACCACGTTCCAACTACCTGGATCAAATCGATTGGACTCTCAAGGACGGGAACGTTAAGAGTACACGAAACCTACGAGCATGTATGAAGAGACTGTTGAATGTGGACGAAGCGAAAGAGGTATGTAAGTCTAGAGAGAACTGGCGCTCTATACTCTCTACCTACCCCGTTAGGGACTTGGCGTGATGATATGTATGTATGTGTGTATGTATGAAAATATCGAGAATAAAACTGTCACAAGTTCGTAAGTAACGAGTGAGTAAGTGAGTACACTTGAGTAACTATAAGTAAGATGGACTTGCCATAAGTGGGTACTATCTACACACCTTCGGGGACCTATGAGGCCTTTCCTCATAGGTCCCCGAAGGTGTGTAGATAGTGAGGATATATATTTTAACTTATTTAATGTTCCAAATACTTGCTGCTACGTAATACCCTAGTTTTATTTAATTATACCTTATAACGTGGTTCTCTATGGTAAAACGGGAACCTTAAAATACACGAAGTTTTTGTTAACTGCTCCAGCTAAAGTTAAGTAAGCAACCGCTGAATAATTTAATGCATTTTGTAACTTTACGCTTTTAAGAGCAATAACAACTGTTTGAAATCACATTTATGAAGGGCTGGGTACACAAAGGGGGCCGCTAAGAGATTTGAAATTTCCTTTGGAAATTGTATGTAATAATATTTATTATATTATGTTCATTTTGTGGTCATATACAATATTTTAGTTTCTACGTGACAAATTGTCAGAGAAAGAAATATTAGAGAGAAATAATCAGAGTTTTTTTTTGATAAATACAATAACATATGTAGCCAAGCCTCTCACGGTAGACAGAAAGAGTAGAGTAGAGTTGACTTACAGTTTTTACCTTCATCTACATTCTTCAGCCTATATATATATATATATATATATATATATATATATAAATATATTTGTATTTAACGAAGATCGCTAGATTACCAAAAAAATAATATCCTCACGCCTTCCCACAAGGGTCCCCGAAGGGGTAGGCAGAGGTGTATAGGTAATACCCACACACCCACTTTCCGCCATAAAAATAATAATCTTACTTTTTATATTCATGGACATTAAACCTCAATTTTGCAAGGTTTCAGTAATTTAAGTTATTCATCGAAAGGAAATGACCTACCATGTTGATAATCAAAAGCAAATCTACGTATAATCATGATTTATAGATGGACTTCAACTACAATTGAACAATACAGCAACAATTGAATTCATACAAAACCCTCTGTGCACAAACCCAAAACGGAGTTCAATAGGTCCGTACAATTACAACAAGTATGTCAAATTTTGGTACATTATCGTACTGCTCAGTACATATCATAATAGGTATCATTTCGACCGTCGCGAGAACAAGTGTATGGGTAGTCATTACTATTCGTCCATCGATTACAGCTGACGGTGCTCGAAACACCAACCCTGGTTATTTAAAGCTCTATTAACAGCCCTTTAAGGTATACAATTAATTGAAGATATTTTCACGATGTTGTTCATAATTTGGTTTCTATCATACATAATCACGAATCATCCCGACATTTGCATGTTATTTTCGACTGTCATTATTGTGAAAAGTTAATAACGCTTTCTAATACCAGTTTATGTGTTAGTTGTTTATGAAATACAACACAATTTTAAATATGAAACTCTTGAGGTGTAACATTTAAATGATGAAAATATAATATATTTTGCTTCTGGAACTATATTGGAATTACCAATAAAGATTAAATGCATCTAAGTCACAAGATAACTTGAATATCGAATAGGCATTTGAATTACGAATATAGTCTTACAATCGAAATACGTAAATGCTCTGCCGTTAACAAATTATACAATCGATTTATTCGTTATTGCGTTATTAATGTTGGGGAGCATCAGCCTCATTATTTAAGTATCAAACACTGCATAATATACAGACATAACCTAAAAAACAAAAACCTGTTAAAAGTAAAAAATGCAATCCTAACATATATATACATTGCGAGTGTTTAGAAGAAGAGACAAAATGAAGACCTCGTCACAACTACTAAGATCAAACGATAGAACAATCAAGTAAAGGGACGCTAAAGGTACCGGGGTCTAGAGAGAACTGTCGCTGTACTTTCTCTGTCTACTCCGTGAGAGACTCGGCTTCATGGAATGTATGTCGTTAAAACTGCAATCGTTAATAAAATAGTCGAAGTACTCAATCGATCGCTGGATCAAAACCTATCGGTGTGTACCAACGAGTTTTTGTTGAACTTAACTGAACGAAGCTTTACTTTGAAGGAAAACATCGATAGACAACTTGCATACATTCAAGAAGAAATTCAAATAGGTGACGATGATCTTGCTATCGGTGACGTCGGCACCCAAAATATATTTCTGGCCAATGAAGTTCAACTTCCGCCTACTCGGTACTCTTCTGGAAATACGTGAAAGTGATGTTTTATACGTTGAAAATCAGACCTATTCAAATTTTCAATATGAAAATATTGATATGGCCTACATCCGGCAGTGCCTACATACAGGTCAATGATCAAGAACGTGCAAATGAAAGCATGAATATGCATCAAATGAATTGATTTTTGTTTCGTGATAATAATTTGACTTACAAATAATGTTTTTATAAACCATTAGCTGCATTTGATGCATTGCAATGGCCTTTATGTGTAAGACTAAAGTAAAAATATAAGGTAAAGATACAAATTATGATCCATAATATGTATAATTTTTTTATAATTATAATTTATATCATTCAGGGCTCGCTATCCTACTAAAAAAGCAACACAGCAAAGAACACCCTCATAGCATAGTATAGCGATATAGCAAGTCCATCGCCGTATCTCAGACTTTCTTTCCATACCGATTCCCGCAAAACGATCTCCTTTACCGTAAAGCTCGTAGTGTGACCTATTAATTTAGTAGTGCATTAAGAGAAACAAATAACCCAACTTTCTATTTAGTATAATCAAGACATATATCATATTATGTTAAAAGTTCTGCTTATTCATTTAAGTAACGCCTTACTGAGCATCGATTTTAAGTGCAAGAGGCGGTCCTATAATTAAGTTCTAACGCTAATTGCCTACAAGTAGATCATACATTATCGCGGTACCGTTACCTTTTTCTTAATTACATTTCGTGTACAAGTCACGTTTTGGGTTAGCTCAGTAGGTGTAAAAGACGAAAATCGCAAATTGCTCTGGAACAGTGTAATTTAAATTAATGCTAAAGCGTTTACTAGCATCTCGACTTTAAGCGTAGGAACAAATTAAGGCGGACGTTTCAATTACATTCTTGTGCAACTATTGTCTTCGTCTGCAAACAATTACAATGAACATAGTAGGTATATAGCTTTAGCACAATACATTCTGGTAATTAAGATCGAAGGCACTACATTCGCCGTCTCAAATAAAAGGTTTGAGAGCGTAGAATGTTCAGAACCTTCGGCCGAATGGACTCGTAACTCTTGCAATTAAGTCGAATTAAAAATAAAGTCCAAAGAAACCCGAACAGTACAGCTGTTGATTAAACGCCATCCCGCGGACGCCCCCATCAATAACAACACTTTAATGAAACAGTTTTAATCGCGCTTGAATTGTTGGCGCTTTTTTATTATTTTATATATTACTTTTATGAAGTTTTTCACTTTTTCAGATGGTGCTGTTCTTACAACACTCTTTTTGCCTCTTCGACTTCCCGGTGACGATAAGGTTAGGGGCAAATAGACGTGTAATTTAATATAAACATAAAATGTAATAATACATTTTCAGAAAAAATACGTATTAAGTGCAAGCATTTGTACTTAACAGCAAAGACGTAAACCCTAGGTAACACCAGTTACATTCAAACGTGCTTTTCAACTCGCCAACAAACGTTGTGCGGACTAATTACAAGGAGTTTTATTTATTCCCTGGAACACAATAATTAGAAGCCAAATTAGTTTGCCCCTTAAACAAATTTATCAAGTAAATTATCATAAAACGAACATTAATACAGATTCTAATTTGATAGAGGAACTTTCGTATCACGTTAACGGCGATAAATTTTGTACTTTCAACGTTCCGTTTCAGAGTTCATCAAGCGTTGGAGGAAAATCGTATAAAATATACCATAAACGGGGTGAAATTTATTGTTCACATGGTCAGTTACGTCCAAATATCTGAAGATTAATGACGGAGCTATCTACGTTACGGATATTTAACTCGACATTTTAAAACTTATCGCTGGAACACAGAACTAGAGATATTGGTACATGAATGCTAATTAAAAATCAGTTAATGATTATACAGGTATATTATATAATATAACACACGTACATATACCTCTAACTATCCCTCTAGCCTTTGTCCAAACAGTGAGATGTACCAGGCTAACAATAAAAGTACTAACTACCTTTTAGAGAGACTTTAAGAGAGGTAGGTTTTACTTTAAGAGAGGTAGGGCATAACGGGTTTCCCGTTCGAATACTCCACCTTATAGAAGTTAGTAGCCAAATAAAAATTTTTTTTTGTGTTGTGTTCCTACGTGGTGAATAAGGTTTCCAGTAATGAGCTCCTTGGGGAGGGGGGAGGATTGTTATATTGTGTTGGCAACCGAGGGATTAGACCTATTATGTTGCCAACACAGTATAACTCTCTGAACACAGAGTGGCAACGCGCAAGTGATACTTAGGTATCGTGAGCGTAAATAGGCTACGGTAACCGTTTCCCATCAGGTGGGCCGTATGCTTGTTTGCCACTCTTGTTGTATAAAAAAAAAACCTATATCTCTCATAATTTTTATTACCTGTATATTTTATATTCTCACACAGAAAGCTTCAAAGGGATAGTTAGAGATGACATACCACCCACTCTTGACATAAGACATGACACTCTTGAAGACATATTGAAGCATATTAGACAATCGAGACAGACGATAACATTTTATTCGTATTTCAATTGTTTCTCAAATATTGTAGGTGTATATTACAACTCATTTATTAACCGTAAAGCTCGTTGAGACACGTGTCATTATACCCGAACCCCCGAAACCTCTTTATTTATTATCTTTGATATAAAAATATACCGTACGCTTTCAGTTACAAAGACTAACTTAAATTTACAAGTTTATAGGTTTTAATTCGACTACTTCATTGTAAATAAGATTAAATTTCTAAGTTAACAAATAATTTAATATACATGTCGGTTCACGTGTGTTCGTACGTGAATTTAAATTTCGGGATACCATTCCCATACGACTTGGCACCATTCACTGGCCTTTTATGAGCCGTGTAATTTCTGGACAATTTTATCACACCGTATAGGTATCACAACATCTAAATGTGACCGCTACAATTTATTGGCGTCACAAAAGTTTATTGACCGATATCACCTATTAAAATTATGTTAAATATGCTTTAGTTATTCGTAAAAATCTAGAAACCAGTAATATATTTTGAGTTACCGTGGCCGTGAGATTCATGTAGATACCATAATACCAGGATACCTGCAAAATCTTAAAATAATATCAGCATCAATTTCCGATCTGTACTGACGACTTGCACTCAACTCTAAAATTCAAAGCATGATTTTTACTCTGAAGCAAAGCAACAAGATATTTCGACTATAACGAAAAGTTGTTTTTTTTATATGTATCTCTGTCCAGATCTTTGGTGAATCCTATGCGAGATAGATCAAACTATAATTTTATACACACATCTAATTAATCAAATTTAACCATCAGACTTCTTGGTACCCTTCCGCGTGGTATTGATTTGGTACATTTATTTTACATACATACCATTACGCCGAAGCCCTAATGGGATAGGCAGAGAAAGTAGAGCGCCAGTTGTCTCTAGACTTACTCTCTAGACAAACCTCTTTTGCTTCGTCCACATTAATGAGACTTTATACATACTCGCCGGTTTCTAACGTTATTGACGTTAGCATTCCTTGAGTATCCGATCGATTTGATCCAGGTAGTTTCAACATTTATTTTATATGTATGTAGTATTTTATAGCACAAACCCACTCGTTGTTTTGAGTTTTGTAGTTCTTCACTCCGATTAACTATGTTCTTCATCATAATATCATAGCATATCACGCCAATCCCTAACGGGGTAGGAAGAGAGTATATACAGCGCCAGTTCTCATTAGACTTACATACCTCTTTCGCTTCGTTCACATTCATCAGTCTCTTCATACAAACTATGTTCTTTTCTATATAATATTTTGATCTTCTGCTCGCTACAAATGTTACCTCTTCATTAACTTATTCATAGGTTAACGTAACCTTATTATATTTTATTATTATGATATCCAAAGGAGGTTTAAAACTTAATTAATAATTGAATACCGTTTTCATAAACACCATCCTCAATTTTTATTTTATAACCTCGTTACAAGGTTATTAAAATTTTAAGTTTATTGTTGCGTGGGTGGACTGATCCTACTTGATATCATATTTTCGCCTACTTAGATACCTTTATATAGATTTTAAATATCATCGTTAGCGAAAACTGGCCATCCTCTAGATAATTTATGATATCTAGTTAATTTATATTTCAAAGGAGAAGTAGCATGAAAATGAAAAATTGCTTTAGCGAATTGGGAGTGTTCTATTCGACGTACAAATTTAAATTAAAGAGCAACTAGATTTTTGTTTTCTTATTTAATATTTTTTATATTTTATATCCTACAAAGTTCTTTGATAGAGCTTATCCAAATTATAATCACAGGTAGGGAGAATTTTGATCCTTTTTTGGAAATTATGGTGCCTGTTGTAGGCTTAAAAAACCAGTGTGTACACCAGGCTACTCCGCGCAATGCTAAACCTATTTTGGTGGTAGGTAGCTCTAATAGTCCAGATAACCTGCAACCTTATGTTCGGTAAGAGGAAATGTTAAACTTAGTTAAACAGACAGAGGATGGAGAGTACGTTTGACGTTATGTGCCTTTTTCTTAGCAACTACAACCTCATTCACACCATATGCTTAACAAATCCCCTGTCCGTAGTAATCACTTGGATACTGGCTTCTAAATATCTTTCTTATAGATTAAGGGCGCGCTATCCGCTTGCTTTCCTCAAGTAGTTGGTAAGTAATATAATATTTATTTATGCTGTACTAATATTAAAAATGCTAACATGTGTCTGTCGTTTTCATGAAATTTTCCACGTCGTTTAAACTTTAGCATCTTTTTATAATTCAATCCATACTTTTATTTGTTTAAAGTCTAGCAGTATTGAACACGTGTATTTCCGTGGGGATGTTTATACACCCCATGAAATATATAACGGAAAACGTAACGACATAATAAAAATTACTTCAATTCACTGATGCATAAGCGCTCGCCTAGGTCATTACTTTGATTAACGTAGCCGCTAGACAATAAAAACAGAACTCACGAAATATATATTGTGTAATAAATTGTTTCAAATTGCGCAACTCATATGAACTGTATAACGCGGACCTACTAGCGCAGGAAATTCAAAACCTCAACTTAATTAACGTACGCAGCATTATATATAATACTATCTGGTAAATAGTATCTATGAATGTACTCAAATATAAACTCTACTACTGGAAAGGTATTATAGAATATTACTTTTGAAGTTCATAGTGATGCAAATAAGAGAAAAAATACAAAGCTCGTAGGCCCGGCGGTCTCTGCCAATGAGTTTTGCTGAATTTTAATTTGCAGGTTTCCTATCGATATTCTCTTCACCGTAAATCTCGTAGTATGCATTTAAGTTTAATAATAACTCATTAGTGCTGTCGAGATTCAAACTTGCACTCGGTGACTTTGCCTTTCAAAATCGAATACGTACCATTTTTAAATCATACTAAGTTTAAAGCCGTGGTGGCCGAGTGGTTCGAGCAGTTGCCTGCAACGCAAAGGTCGCAAGTTCGAATCCCGACTGTGACCAATGAGTTTTTCTGAACTTAAGTACAGTGATAATTCACACCACGAGCTTTACGGTGAAGGAAAACATCGAAAGGAAACCTGCTTACGTCTGAGAAGAAATTCAAAGGCGTATGTATAGTCGTGCTTGAGTAACGGCGATGGACTCGCCATCTGTCACGTTGGCACCTAATATACCTCTGGCGGAAAGTGGGTGTGCGGGTATTACCTATACACCTCTGCCTACCCCTTCGGGGACCCTTGTGGGAAGGCGTGAGGATATATTATATTATTATTTTATTATAAGTTTAAAGCTTGCTCTGAAAGATTTTCTGCGCATTTATAACTCGAGACAACATAGCATTCGAAATGATCAAAGGGTACTCGTAGTACGTTTAACACGCACTCGATTACTTACACCGTAATAATTCTAACAAGATACAGTACTTCTCTTAATTGCATTCCCACATACTGGCCATGGAAAAGTTGGGGTGTTTCTATGAAATTAATCTCTTCATACGCAACCTACTCTGTGTTCGTGAGATTAGTTTAAGTAAGTGCTCAATTTAGATACAGGTTTACACGTTTTGGTTGTTGTTTTTTTAAATAAACTTGCCAATGAAAATTATATTCTAACATTCCGTCTATCTTGATCAGTTGTGTTGTCGAATAGTAATAAAAAGAGGAAATCGAGCGTTGTTTAAAAAATGTTAAATACAATGAAAAATTTTTTGAAGCAAATTTTTTTTGTTTTAGTTTGTGGTTTGGTAGCATTTGCAGAAGTTACATATCCGAGATATTAACTCCGTCAATTTCAAATGTTAAATACATTTTTATCACAGGCACTTAACGGGGTAGGCAGAGGGTGAGCGCCAGTTCTCTCTAGACCCGTATTATTATATTCCCTTCGCTTAATCCCTTTCGTAAGGCCATCTTCTCTACTTTCGTGAGGGTGATAAAACATCCCAGGGTGGCGTAGGTTTCCTCGTCAATAGGGCCCTCTCTAACAACGTCCAAGAAATCTCCAGTGTATCGACCAGGGTAGCGTACCTGATCCTTCGGCTATCCAAACGATATAGCATGAAGGTCATACAGGTTTACGCACCGACCTCGACACACTCGGATGATGAAGTGGAGGATATGTATGAAGACATATCCAAAGCCTTACACAACACCACTAAGGCTCACTTCAACGTTGTTATGGGGGACTTTAACGGCAAGGTGGGAACCCAGAGTGGCAACGAATCCCGAATAGGCCCGCATGGTTATGGAGTTAGGAATCACAGGGGGCAAATGCTTGTCAACTTTCTAGAGAAAGAGGGGCTGTTCTTAATGAATTCCTTCTTTAAGAAACAGCCTCAAAGGAAGTGGACATGGCAAAGCCCCGACACTGTGACAAAAAATGAGATCGACTTCATCATGACAGATAGCAAGCACATATTCAGAGATGTCTCAGTGATCAGCAGGTTCAACACCGGATCCGATCACCGACTTCTCCGAGGCTCTCTGAATATCAACTTGAAGCTTGAGAGAAGCCGTCTGATGAAGTCCACGCTCCGACCTAACCCAATCCAAGTCATGGCGGGCACCGAGAAATTTCAGCAGCTTCTCGGGGATAGATTTGTTGCCTTGGAACCCACTGATGACGTTGACGAGAACCTACACAATCTGGTCGAAACGTTGAGAGGCGAGGGCATCAAGTTTTGCCAACAGAGTCGTACGGGCAAGAAGTCCAAACTATCGGATGAGACTCTCGGGCTTATGACAAAAAGACGGGAAACCACCCAATCAACTTCGTCAGAGAGGTCAGACCTGAATAAGCAAATTGCGAAGATGGTACGGCGTGACCTCCGGAGCTCCAACACTCGTCTCATTGAAGAGGCGATAGAGCGAAACCGAGGGTCCAAAGTATTCACTCAGCAGCTTGGCAGGAGCCACCTGACGAAGCTTAGAACGCACGACGAGAGGATCGTAGTGTCGAAGCCGGAGATCTCTGCGGAGATAGAGGATTTCTACAGCCGATTGTACGCTGCACATGCCCCTCATTCGCGACGAGACGACCATGATTCTAGAGCCACCCTGACACGCCACTATACCGACGAACTGCCGGACATCAGTCAAGACGAGATCGTGTTCGCTCTGAGGCAGCTTAAAAATGTAAAAGCCCCCGGTGAGGACGGAATTACTTCAGAGCTTCTGAAGGCAGGAGGAGCCCCTATTATACAGAAGCTTCAGAAGCTTTTCAATACCGTCCTTCACAGTGGGAGAACTCCAAGGGCGTGGAGCGAGAGTTTGGTTGTGCTCTTCTTTAAGAAGGGAGATAAAACCCTTCTTAAGAATTACAGACCCATCACACTCCTGAGCCACGTCTATAAGCTGTTCTCACGAGTGATCACGAATCGTCTCGCCAGGAGACTTGACGAGTTTCAGCCACCGGAACAGGCCGGGTTTCGCGGAGGATATAGCACCATAGACCACATTCACACAGTGAGGCATATTATACAGAAGTCCGAAGAGTATAATCTGCCCCTGTGTCTGGCCTTTGTGGACTATGAGAAGGCCTTTGACTCTGTCGAAACCTGGGCTGTTCTGGAATCCTTACAGCGGTGCCAAGTGGACTATCGTTATATCGAGGTGTTGAGATGCCTCTATGACGCCGCTACCATGAGTGTCCAAGTACAGGGCCAGCAGTCTAAACCCATCCAATTGCGCAAGGGAGTGAGACAGGGGGATGTGATATCCCCGAAACTGTTCACGAGCGCGTTGGAAGATGTTTTTAAGACGCTGGACTGGAAAGGTAAGGGCATCAACGTAAACGGCGATTACATCTCACACCTGCGATTCGCTGATGACATAGTCCTAATGGCGGAGTCGCTGGAGGAGCTAAACCAGATGCTGGACGGCCTAGCTGCAGCCTCGCGACGCATCGGTCTCGGCATGAATTTGGATAAAACCAAAGTCATGATCAATGGCCACATTGATCCGGGACCGGTTGTCGTACATGGCCACCTTCTTGAAATTGTTTCCGAGTACACGTACCTTGGGCAGATTCTGCAGTTGGGTAAAAACAATTTTGAGAAGGAGGCCAAGAGGAGGATCCAGCTGGGCTGGGCAGCGTTTGGGAAACTACGTCGAGTCTTCTCGTCATCCATACCGCAATGCTTGAAAACTAAAGTTTTCAATCAGTGCGTCCTACCCGTCATGACCTACGGAGCTGAGACGTGGACACTAACGATAGGGCTGGTCCACCAGTTTAAGGTCGCTCAGCGAGCTATGGAGAGAGCTATGCTCGGAGTCTCTCTGAAGGATAAGATTCGCAACGAATACATCCGACAGAGAACCAAAGTTACCGACATAGCTCAAAGAATTAGCAAGCTGAAGTGGCAGTGGGCCGGCCATATCTCGCGAAGAACCGACAACCGCTGGGGTAAACGTGTTCTACAGTGGAGACCACGACTAGGCAAACGTAGTGTAGGACGCCCTCCGACCAGGTGGGATGACGATTTGCGAAGGACTGCTGGCAGATGTTGGATCCGGCAAGCTGAAGACAGGGCGCTATGGCGCTCATTAGGGGAGGCCTATGTCCAGCAGTGGACTAGAGTGGGCTGATGATGATGATGATGATGAATCCCTTTCGCGTCGTCCACATAGTAATGATATTTTAAAATCGATGAGTAACTGCTGAAGTGCTTAACAGTATTATACTAAGTAAACACTTACTATATATATGTAATTACCATCTGACTAATGATCAATACCAATTTATAAAGGAAAAAACACGGAAGACGAATACACGGAAGTAACTATCAAAACAAACGAACGAAAGATTACAAACACACACAAAGAAGTATAACTCACGATAACTTTAATTAATAGTAGAGAGAATAACAATAATACAATTACGAATTGTAGATGCAGACGAAAGTTCATCAAAAATAATAAACCTCTTTGTATTAAGAAACGTGACTTACAAGTGACCGTAAGAAACTTTAAGTATCGAATTACATAGCTGCTGACTAATCACGATCAAGTTAATGATGTAAAAACAGGTTTTAAACCGAAACTTGGTCTATTTATAAGACATTTAATCGTTTGTGTTTACGTACGTGTAATTAAATTGTTATCTGAAATGGAGATGATTAGAGATTACACAAAAGTATTTTCATTACTATCTGAAATTCTTGGTGATTCGTTCATAGCATTATAGGTGCTGCGTTCGGTTCAGAAATATTTGTTGACTTTAAATCTGTTTAACATTATACTTGAATCATATTACGTTACATTTTATTATATATAAATATACCTCTACTAACACTCAGTCTCTTACGGGGTGTGAAGAGAGAAAATAAACTTAAAAGGAACTTAACGGCCATCTGTTCTACTGGTCATACCTCGAAGCTCGAGGTCCTGTGTTATATCCGGTTGGGGCTGGCTGGAGGCTGCTCTTGTGGTTTGTTCTCGAATACCAATTTTGAATTTCACCTTAATCTTAGATGTCTCATTTCAGTCTATAATATTTCTATAAGTAATAAAAATATTTCTATAAATAAAATATATTTAGAAATTTTATGCCCTTGTTCAAATATAGTAGCTTGGAGAATAGAATTAAATGACAAATATAGAAATAGGCTAGCCATATATGGGTAAATGTTGTATCAATAAGCAATGAAGTATGATGCAGTGGTGAGCTTATCAAACACTCAAGTAAAACACACCCAGTAATAATAAAATGCAATCAAATGATATCAGAACTCTCACAAGCAGATAACAGATCATCGAATTTAACAGTTCGGGACGATTAACTCGAACTTACTCCATACTGTAATTCCAAGTAACATCTTAACACAAATGATGAATATGTGAACGCCCCTAGACGTGGATGGTAATTATCGACTGACCGTACTAATGTGATAATCTCTGAATGTTCCTCTTTGATGGGTTCATCGAAAAATAAGCACCTACCTTGGACGTTACCTAGCCATTAATTTGACTCTTTCTCTAATTTGTCATGTCGTGGAACTTTGAATATAAGAACACGTGAAGCCATTAAAAGGTCGTTCTTAGTGCTATTAAGATATTCGGACAGGAGATTGAGTGATATATTGCACTCTGAACTAGGGACGTGAGCTCTTTTTTAATTCGAACGGTACGTGTATTTTAATTCAACAGACAAAGTGGTCACAACAGCTCTTTCGTTGGTAGAGGCGACCAGATTTTTGAGAAGGTCGTAGCTAAATGACATTACTCTTGTGTAAAGTTACGCGTATGCAGAAAGTTGTCTTATGTCCTTATGCAAGAAAAGGCTACCTTAGTGGAAGGAAAAATTGTTATTCCCAAATAATACTAACAAAGCTATTATATTTGGCTCTCAATTTAAGGTCGGCATCGCGTGTGTAATAAATACCATTTGTAACCGCTCACCATCAATTGGGTCGAATGCTTGGCTTGGTATAATATTTTTATATAATTACAAGTCGCTTCCTTATATAAACTAAGCTACAAGAAGGGAACATACTGGATTTGCGTCAAAAAATATTATCTGATGTAATAATTAGAGGTTTTATTTTTTCCGCCCATAAGGGTCCCAGAGCGAGTAGGGAGAGGTGTAATCTTCTCTTTGGAGTATCACCCTCTTTTCAACGGAAAAATATTTAGGCCTTAAAGTGATAGAGGGCGAAGCCGTTGCGGTTTCTTAAGCATGCATAAGCATGTAGTTGTGCACAGTTTATTGCTTCGCAAACGTATGCGTTATCTTTACATTATTTACTTCGAGGTGTGATTAATATTTTTCCTTAAGTAAAAAAAAAAAAAATTAATACAGTTATTTTTTTTTAACTTAAGAAAAAATATTAATTACACCTTGCATTCTAGATATTGTAGAAGATAATTCAAGCCATACGGCCATCGCGGCCCTCACGGCCAATTAGGACGTAAGCATGTAGCGGACAACATTATAATTTTAATAGGCATAGAAATCTAGATGACTTTACCCCTTTTAAAACCTTTAGAGCAATAACACAGATTTATGAATGCTTAAGTAACAAATTATCCGTTACAACAAATTACAACAGCCCATATTATTTTAGTAAACATAACTGTACTTGGCAAACGTGCTTGTCCGAGGTAGTCATGGGAGATTTTCTTAAAGGGAATCCACTATTAGTATACCAAGTAATTATGGCCTTTGAATTATAACGCAGCTCGGCTGCGCGAGCGTCGGTAACAAGACAGCATAATGATACGAACCGTCTTTTGTCTGTATGTTTCGCCACCTGCCCAAACAGTTACAGGGATGGCAAATCAGTCTTATCGATGTTTTCAAATATCGATAATAGTTGACTATCATCACACAGAACTGTATATTCTGCTGTTTTATTATAAGTAAACAGTTATAATTACGCATCTTTTACAGGGTAGGCAGGAAGAATAGAGCACGAGCAAGTCTTCAGAGACAGACTTTTGGGCTAATTATCGTCCTTTACGTCCTAATAATTGGATCGATATTAAACACTTATATTTGTAATACTCTAAATTATACCGACTATGTATAATGTGACGTAATTGCTGCTCTTTTTCCCATGAGCTGTTGTTATAAAAGGCTTTTATTTAAAGACGGTAATATCGACCATAATTACACAGAATTGTAAGTGTGTATACTACGTAATCAGTACGTTTTAAATTAGCACATCTTGAACATATATAAAACTTAAAGAGATATTTAAGTCATTTATTAATCATTAATCGCGCAGGCAATAAAAAGAACGAGCAAAAAATATCGATATGAAGAGAGAGGTCGACATCCTTATAATGATACCTTGTTAGCGGCTGTTAGTCATTCCTCGCCAGTGGTACCACTCTGTGAGGATAACAAGACTTAATTTAGGGTACAGTGTGATTTCGGTACCATCAGGAAGTGTTAAGTAATTATTTAAATTCGTACCGTGCTCTAACCGCTTAAGCATTAACGAGCAACATTTTTGTACTTGGTGGTTGATTCTTGGTTGGTTCTGCAAGTAGTCGTCGACCTTATATTGCGCAGTGATGATTTCGTCACTCAGGCGGGTAATGATGAACATCAAAGTTAATGAAATGTTGATATCGCCTTGAGTATCGTTAAATTACTTTGTTGCTCGAGAAAATGAGCATTGCAAAGAGTCTTGTGAATAACGAAAGAAGATAATATTTATTAAGTCTAGTACTAATAATGCCTAATTATTTTCAAGATACTCAAATAAATTTAAGTTTTTCATTTTGTGCATTAATATTTGTACATATTTATGAGCCGCGGACAAGTTGTTAAATAGAAATGAATATAATATTGATAGTATGATGAATATTTTAATTAAGATATCAAATTATTATGCTTACATAGCTCACGATGTTTTTATTAGCGTCAAACCTTTTTACTGCTTATCTAAATTTATTACAAATTTACGAATTCAATATTTCACTCACAAATAATATAATTTAAATTTGAATTCATTTCAATTTGAAACACACATAAATCATTTTGTATATTTATAAAATAATTTCACCATCTAAAAAATGGGAACTCGTCTAAATGTGCCTGTGTCTCACTAAATGCGTTTCTCGGACCACGCTGTATCGCCTTTCTTAGTACGTGGATTTATAGCTTTTTCATGAGCTTTATTTACTTTTATAGACGTCTGATGCCGTAGAAGTCTAAGCTATAAATTACTTGTAGACCATGGTGGACGCCCGGACACCCTAGCTTATATCGTCGTGAATAACATTTTCCTCTTATTATGTATATGGATATAAATTACAGAGATTTATCCTCTGTGTCGTTGTAAACAGCCTACCGCCACTTTCGTTTAACAATCAGGAGCGATTGCGGTGTCGTCTCGATTGTCCGGTATATTTATATGAGATGGTTATCCGAGCGCACGATAAGGACTTTGTTGCTGTAATAAAATGTTTTTCTTATTTTCTCTTTGTCTTAAAGTACGTATGTTTTTATTGTCCGAGATAATTAAACTTCAATTAAAAGCAAATCAACGAGTTGTTATTATAAACAGTGGAGCATATGTATGTTAGAACGCCGCCTGGAATGAGGTTTATAGTCCAGACCCAGCCATTTATGCTTATGGTTGCGGGTTTGATTCCCAGCGGCAGTGAACATTCAAAGATCATATTTACTAAATGTATTGTGTATTAACGAATATATTTTAATACCTATTAGATTCACGATGCTGGTTACGGCACAAAATAGATTTAATCACAGCTTTTCTTTCATATTTATGCCACATCGCGAGAATTACATATACATATAAGCTGAATGGGGAAATACTAATAACTATTACTTAATTAGGTACTTGCTTACTAACAAGTACATAGTAAGTTATCAATGCTAGAGTATACCTCAATAATAAAAAATGAGGGGTCCATATCTTAACTTCACATTACATTGCCCCAATTTCAGAAATACTTAAGCCACTCGATGCTGTTTATTTCCAAATAATCGCTCATTAGGTCAATAAAACGGCCAGGTTTATTTATTTATCATAAAACTTCTCATTAAATAGCCCTAGAAATTGGTCAATAAAAGTATATAAGGCTATTTAACCGTATAATCGTACAATCAGATCAAAACTGCTGCGTGTAATTTGTATGAGACAGTTGATACTCGCTCCTAAATTAATAATATGTACCTCTGTTGCTAGAACGCTGCAATGCTGGTAGGTTGTATCAGCAAATAAGCAATTTAATGAAGGGTATCAGTGATTCATATGTATAAAATACTAGTACATAATATGTATCCTTTTTTAATTTCCGCCAGAGATATAATTATTCTTAGGTGCAAACGTGACAAATAGCGAGTCCATAGCCGTTACTCAAGCACGACTATACATACGCCTTTGAATTGATTTTCAGACGTATGCAGGTATCCCCTCGATGTTTTCTTTCACCGTAAGGCTTGTGGTGTGACTAATCATAGTACTTACACCTTTACCCTTTATCTGTTTTCAATAAATAATTATACAGGCAAATGAATCTTAATATCTTGGTCCTTCTTTTCTCAGTTTTAATGAATGACACTCAATTTAAAATGTAGTTAAGTAAAATCTTGAGTAAGACGGGAAATAATACTATTAATAAACTATTCGCAGACAAAGTCAAGGGCTCAAAGCTACTTTGTAAAATTACGATCAGCTCGTATCTAAGTTCAGTCACACAATAAATTTAGTGTATTGCGGAGTAAGAATAGCCCCTCCGATGTCGGATTTATTGTTTTACAGCGCAGTTCGAATATAAATTCCTTAATTGGCCTCCACTTTACGCTCAACAGACCCTTAATTTATAAGGGCGAGCACGGACAATATCAAAGCCTTTTTTTGTGCGTGCGTCTACTCACCACACTATACTACTTATGTGCGATTAGTTTGCTTGGAAATATTTAAATAATTACTGAGCGTAAAATATTTGAAGGATTTACAGAAAACTGCAAATAAATTTTCTCAAAAAAATAACATGGAATTAAATGTAATTCATATCATTAGTGTTCACGAAAAAGGCAGAGGTAAGAGTTTTGTACAATAGAGGTGTTGCCGACAGTAAAAACTGCGCACAAGTTTCGTAAATATATATAATTTTTTTAAGTCTTAATTTTTTGTTATAGCTAGGCATATAATTTTTTTTTTTTGAATTAGTCAAATTCACTTCGTGCACTTACCCGCGGCTATGCTACGAATGCATTCCAAAATTCCATAAATATAATGATAAACTAAAAATTACACACTTCTAAACCTAGTAGGTATTAACTCGTTTGTGTATTACATACTCTATAAATAATAAATAATACGTAAATGACAATCAGACACACAAGCAAATATTTCTTATCAGTATTGTGATGCAAGACAAACGCATCCAGTTAACAAGGTGAACATCATATAATTTAAGATGGAAATTCTCCAACGTTGTTAAGGCAGCTGTCTGCAAAGAGTTGGAACGTAATAATTTTCACATTTAAAATAACAGTTTTTAGGATAACTATCGGGAACATTGTTCAAATTTATCGGTCCAATACGAATTACATTATTAAACGTATACCAAAACATGGAACACATTTAAAACAACATTTCGTTGAGAACATCACAAGTTGAAAACTCCTCCAAATAAAAGATTATTTACAGACATATAAATATGGTATAATCACCTGTAAATATTAAATTCACTTGCAAATAATAATAGTGGTTTATGTTTACACAAATTTATTATTAATTTTTATTACAACATCTTACTTGTGCTAGTATATTCCTCGGAAGAACAAGTATGTTGTACAAGTATAAACATTTTTATTTTGCTCCATAGCCATTTGGTTGAGTTAAAGACACGAATACGGTATGGTGAGACGGCGCCGGCAAGCACACTACGTAAAATATTCAGGGCAAAAGTCAGTCACGTCACGATACCCGCTGCTGTTCCGACTTTCTGAAGCCCTAGTACCTGCGGTCGTGCTTAACTTTTCTTTGAATAATATTGTATTAAATAAATATACACAGTAGAGGGTGATGAAGGGCTTATATAAAGAGGATCAAACAATCAAGGATTCAAACGGCAAGTACTCGAAACCGGCAAACATATATGGAGAGAAAGCTGGGAGTGATTTAAACGAAAGAATACAAAAAATCTTAAGAGTATCGGCGCTTTACTCTTTTACCTACCCTGTTAAAACTGTGATAATATGTAGTTGAGGGAGTGGAGCACCAGTTCTCCCTAGACTTACATATGTACCTCTAGCTTAGTCTAACATTCATCAATCTCTTCATACATGCTCGTTGATTTCGACAAGTCATGACGTTCCCGTCCTTGAGTGTCCGATATATTTGATCTGGCATTTTTCATTATTAACATTATTTGATTATTATTTATAGTGACCTATGTCGTGGTAATTAAATAATGTGAATACTCAAATAAATGTTTTAATGTTAACCTATGTACATCCTGAATATTACAATATGATTTATTTACTTGTATCAATAATTGAAACATTTCAAGATATTTTATAGTGAATAGAAGGAATATAACATATACATACATAATATGTACAAATGTGTCATACTGTCTCGCTGGGATGAGCAGTGGTGAGCAATATTTAGGTGCCAATTGGAATTTCTAAGTGTAGAATATGATTTATTGATAATACATCATACGCAGTAGCTCTTAGATATGACATACAAAAGACTATCTCAAAAATAAAAATTGGGCGTCGAATCGAAGACAATGTTCACATTGTTTAGTTAGGGTTTTTGTCTACAATGAAAGTGAACGTTATGGCTTTTTGAACAAAGTCCTAAGAAATCGAACGTAATTAGAAATTGTTCTGAGAATTGTAAAAGTGAATCATAGAGTTGTAAACGAAACCAAGAGTAATTTGTGAAATATTTGTGAATTGTCAAAAGTGAAACGTTAGACCATTCCAGCAGGAACAATAACAATAAATTTAACAAAACAAATTGGTGAAATATAAACTTTTGTTGGCGTAGTGTCGCAGTGAAAAACTGAGATAAAAACAAGTGGACCATAAAGTTTCTGTTGTAAACATTGTTTATAAAACAATTCGGCAGACTCAGTCGCAAACAAAAGTTTTCGTCGAAATTCCGTGCCACCCTTTCGGCTTCCTTAAACGTTATGGCCGTAATAAGCCTCCGGCAAGCATGTGACTTTTATGACCAACCAGTTCTCTGGAGTTTTTGGGTGAACACATTTTGTCACAATGGCAATTACTACTTTGTATCCTTAGTTTATCATTGCATTACACGCCTGAAAATGAAGGTTATTTTGACATATTGCGTGAAGGCTGCAAAGGCACTTAAACTTTGGTAATTCTATGAATGAAAAAAACAAAAGGTACTATATACTAGGACTTCCATTGTTTCACCTTAACTCGAGTTCATAAGCAGGGCGCTTATTGAAATTCTTTATTTTAATAATATTTTGAAAGATTTTACATGCATTGACTTAGCCGCAACCTAACAAAACTACATATATATATAATATGTTGACAGGTATACTTCAATACATACGGCGTTCGGTAAAAAGGCCAAATAATCGCGTTCATTGCATTTATATCCGCCCTGGGCTGGAATCGAACCCGCGACCTTAAGCTTTGATTAAAAATTTGGTAAGGTCTGACCACAAGACCAGAATTATTCCCTTTAAATAGTGGGTATACAGTTTATAGAATAACCAATTATATATCGATAATGCCATGACCATATCGACATAAAGCTGACGTGACAACTAACATAATTTCTTCTTTTTATGAGGTATGTCATTGACAATCCAATTTGTTTTTTTTTTTATCATTTAAAAGCAAAGATGTAAGTTGATGTAGGAGCATTTAAATGTGATTTCCTCTTAAGATTATATTACAGACAATGGTATACATAATACAGCCTCATTCTCCATTTTAATTCACAAAGTACTCCTCAGGGAGTTTATTCATAATTGTCGTTAAGCCGCGTTACGTGTAATTAATTACAAACATTGTAATCGTCATTGAAGAATTCATAAGGCTGAGTGCTCACTTGGGAATATCCTTTTTAATCGTACTAGATTTCTAAAGATTTTGGCACTTTTGGTTCATCCACAGTGATGCACTCACCCCTACGGTTAAGCAAATCACTCATCTGACAAACATGAGGCTTTCTTATTGTTCTATAAATATGTATTCATAAACAGATTTATTTTTACGAACTTTTATATACAAAATTTTATGTATACGTAAATAAATATAGTCTAGAGAGAACTGGCTCTACTGTTCTCTCTGCCTACCCCGTTAGGAACTCGGGGTAAAAATGGGGGAAAAAAATACATATGTATGTATAAATATACAGATATACAGAAATATTATTCATATAACGCAAATGAACACTTACTAAGCTTTAAATAAGCTTTACTAACCTAACGTTATATCTTCCTTAAAACATAATATCGTCGGAGTAACTCTATTCCCTAATTAGGGTAGCTCTTATCCATATAAAATTGAAACAATTTCAAAATGAGAGGGAAAATAACGCCAGTGGATATCCAGCTTTAAATGTCGCACGCTCCGCCGCTCTACAGACAATAAAACGCTTTCGGATTATGATATGAAACTCTGAAAGCCAGCTCATAATAAATCCAAGACTTGTTAATTACCAGACGTCTTTACCCAGAGGAGTCATAAAACCGCTACTCTTTGTTTCCATCGCAACTTTTGTAAGCTTCAAGAGACTTTCAATGTTATTTGATTTAGCGCGATAGACAGCTCGTGTCTCAAGATAAAACTAATTTTACACCTTATAATGTTTATTTATGTATGTATTTATTCAATATTTTGCAACAGTTTTCAATTTTTATAAAATGATATAACTACTAAACCTTATAACTAACTTAACTAACTTAATGTCTGTGCCTCTTGTCTATTCTTGTCTTTTGTCTTTTCAGTGAGAGAAAGTGCGAAACACTACGCACTTTCGCTTGTCGAGACTACAAAGGCCAGGTTTTCAGGCCAATCGAACGTTTTTCAATTATTTTTAAGCAGGGTTTCTAATCATGTTCCTCGCTTTAAAGCGCGTGGTATTTCGCACTTAATATACATTTCTCATTAGATATAATTGGCAAAAGAAGCTGATTACACCTCTATACTACTAATGAGTTTTTTAAAATAGCCTGTAAAGATGTATATCCTGAATCGTCACGCCTTCCCGCAAGGGCCACCGAAGGGGTATGCAGAGATCTATAGGTAGTACCCACACACACCCACTTTCCGACTGAGATATATTTAAGGTGCAAAAGTGATAGATAGATAGAGTAGATATAGATCGCCTTTACTCAAGCACGCCTTTGAATTGCTTCTCAGATGTACACAGGTTTCCTCTCGATGTTTTCCTTCACCCTTAAGCTTGTGGTGTCTCACTAATCACAGTTTAGAAACTCATTAGTACAGTCGGGATTTGAACTTGCGATCTTTGTGTCGTAGGCAACTATTTGAACCAATCAGACACCAAGGCTCACAGCATGTAAAGTTTGCAAGTAAAATTCTATTAATATCACAATTTTGATTATGATACCATCAAAACGAATGAGGTTTGAAATATTTACGTGTTTTTACCTCAAATGTCTAAGTTTCTTTTGACCATGCGGCATATACAGAATATTAACGATCAAAGCCAACTTCTTATATATACCGAACCAACCATGTATGCAATTTAACTGTATATAAAAATAGGCGTGAGTCTATATAAAGGGGACGTAAGCGAGGCGTAACGTACACCAAACTATTTTATAACGAGCCACCGAACTGTTATTATTACGTCACTGTGTCAGGCCCCCATCATGTAACATCCGCCCAATATACCTTATAATCTGAAATCGTTTGTTTAACCATCCTCAATGATACACAGTTCCAAAAGCCCTTTTAAACCAATAATAGGTACGACCATTTCAAAGTCAAGTTAAGTTAAGTGAAATAAATTATAGTAAACTGATTTCTTGACAATCTAATGCCGAAGGTGATCAGTGGTTAAAATTATTTTTAACAATTACTTAAGATAAGGAACTGACACCTGTTAGGGAAGGTTTGTTTAAGGAAGACGGCTAATGTATTTTTAAGTAGATCCTACTTGATTGATAAATTGGTCTTACCGGTTGGTAATAATATTGAAATTGCGTTTAATTGAATATGAAGCATTTTGTACCTTTAAAATGATTGATGAACGCGTTTATAGGTAAACATTTATAACAATTATTTATTCATCTAAGGAATCTTGACGGCAATTAATATAGCTGTTTTTTTAAATATGTGTACTCCGAAATATACGCATTGAGTTCTTCTGGACAAACTAAAACACTTCTCAGCACTCAGGGGTTAAATACAGAAAAAGGCTTGTTCCATTCATGAAGTTATAGAGACAAGACGAATATATTTAAAATGTATTCAAAATATTGTATGCATAAGATGCTTATAAAATAACGCTAGGCGTAGTAACAATTTTATATCCTCACGCCTTCCCACAAGGGTCCCCGAAGGGGTAGGCAGAGGTGTATAGGTAATACCCACACACCCACTTTCCGCCAGAGGTATATTAGGTGCCAACGTGACAACAATTTTAATATTCGTATAAAGGCGCTTAAGACAAAACGTAAAGAGTTTGATCCCGGATATAACACATAAAAGTTAGTGTACTTATTACTTAACGTGGTGATACCGGAACAAGTTTTATGGAAATATGGCCGAGAATCTACTATGAGTTTATACTTATCATAAAAACATACCTACATGCTATACTGCTATGCCTGGATGTGTGGAATAATAGAGTACAGTACTAAGCTCGGCACTTTGTGTTCAATGCCTTGGGTTCGATCCCCGCAACAATTATTTTCAAGATGAGTGTAATTCTCATAGACTTAAATACCTTTTTTATTCTGTCACATAGATATTCTATATGTTTGTTTTATCATTTATTTCACTTGCATGTCTAATTGTCCATGTTTGGTATTTAATTCAATTATTCGGTTATTTTAAAATCAAACAACTATTTGAGTACCTAGTCTTTGTATCCTACGAAGGATTATTCCCGGAATAAGCGTGCCCATTTCGCTGTGACTTCATTAAAAGCAATACCGCAAGTTAGCCCAAAACGCAATCCCCGAAACTAATCTCTTTTGTTTGCATTTTGCATGAGAGCCAATTCTAGGCTATATGAGAATCCAAGCAAGGGATAGATATTATGACTTTAGGTTATAAGTGAACGAATGTAGCAAGATAAAGGAAATATGCAATAGGAAATAATTAAGCTTCAATTTACCGTTGTAATTTTATCGTTCTTTATAAATTTGTTAGATATAATAATAATACATATATCCTCACGCCTACCCACAAAGATCCCCGAAAGGGTAGGCAGAGATGTATAGGTAATACCCACACACCCACTTCAGATATATTTTTGGTGCCAACGTGAGAGATGGCGAGTCCGTCGCCGTTACTCAAGCACAAGCACGAGCTATACATACGCCTTTGAATTGCTGATGTTTTCCTTTACCGTTACAGTTATTACACACACTCAGTGATTACACTGTACTTAAGTTCAGAAAAAGTTATCGGTACAGTCGGGATTCGTACTTGCGATCTTTGTGTCGCAGGAAACTACTCGATCCACTCGACCACCACGACTTTTTTGTATTATGTTTTATACTGGCATTCATTAAGGTGACCAAAAAATATTCATTTATCCACTCCATCCCACAAGAGCCCTCAAAGGGTGGGCGTAGTAGGTTTAAGATTGTACAACTTTAGCTTCTATGGAATAAACTCAATTCTATACTTATTCATTTTCTGAAAGGTATAAGGACAAGTATAAATACAAAGTAGAAGCAGGAATGAATATAGAAATGGTGTGATGTGCAGGCACTTCCAACTGCCTGCCAATAAATTAAGTTCTATTATCCTGATGTGTCCATAAACGGTATTGATGCTTTAAGCACCATACATAAAGACAATCCAATGTTTATCAATACAAAAGCCTTACGCTGCTGAGATAATTAAGTGACCCTTTCATTTCATGAAGGAAAATATAACCAATCGTATGCACGCTTAGTAAGAAAATCTAATTTGTTTAGAAGTTGTATGCCGTCATTAAGTACGCAGAACGGCTTAATAGAGCACAGGCTAACGTTAGTGCTAGCGTTTGAGGCGGTGGGGTGATTTTATAACCTGGAACTTAAACATGACTTGCTATTGCGATCAAGAGTCTGAAAAGACAAATATACATGTCCTATATAAATGTATCCTTTTTCCACTCTTGAATAATGATTGCCGTGCCACGTCATAGCAATAAATTGCTATTTTTGATGTCGATAATTGTACCGACATCAAATTAAACAAACGAAACTTGCATTTTGATTAAAATATTTTCCGTGTTTTCTATGTGACTTTAACTAAGTATTCAAACTCTTTTCGGAGGCTCATCAGAGTCCGCAGTTAAGATAAGAGATTTTGAATGTTAAATAGTATGAATTTTAAGATTATTCTTAACCAGTACTTATCTGCTGAAGAGATTCATTAATGTGGATGAAGCGACTAAGATGAACCAGTCTGAACGGGTCATATAGATATTATCTCCACTGCATTAGACACTGAACTGTTTTCTGTATATCTTCTCGCTTTCCCTTTCCATAAGGGTCCCCGTAGGGGTAGGCAGAGATATAACATAACACCGATATTTTCAGCTGAGATGTAATCGCCGTTTCTCATGCACTATATTTCTTTGAATATCTTCTCTAACATAAATGTATGTAGGTTTCCTCTCGATGTTTTCCTTCGTCGTAGATCTCGTGGCTTGAATAATCACTGTGTTTATTTATTAGTCTAGAAAAAAGTCATTACAGTCGGGGCTCGAACTTGCAATCCTTGTATTGTTACATTAACAACATGGCCACCGTGAATACATTTTCTAAATAGTATTCAATTCGTTTAGAGGAGAAATCAAATAATCCGAGGGAGTCCGAAAGCAAATTAGATAGAGCCAACGAAAGGCACGGTCTCTCTACGGCCGTTTGTACCCATTCAATTGCTGTGAGATTTGTGAGACAATTTTCAAGGGTTACCATTACAGTTGGCTAGTATTTTAGCCCAGAACACTGTCTTGACTAATTGGGAATTTGTAAGATTTTGCATGTTGACCGTTTATTCGAGCTTAGTAAATACATTATCACAGGCTTTCACGGAGAAAATAAGATTAATAATAATATGACGAAATTCCAACGCAGTTCATCAAACACTGCCTACACGATGCAATCGTGTGGTGTTAAATATACTATACAACACGAGCAAAAAATATCCCACCGGAATTTTTGAATTGGTCGGCGTACTTCGAAGCGCGGTGTTTAGTTAAAAGATCCAAGCATTTGCATAATCGACATTTCCACAGGTGCATTGGCAAGGTATTGGCAGCTGATTTAAGTTCCCTTCGTTGTGACAAGGGGTCCTTTCAGACTTATAAGGTAATATGCTTCGGGAGCCATTTTTGTTTATAGAGACTACACGATGCAAGTGCCTTCTGGATCGCGTAAAGCGGATTTAAATTTTGTTTTTATTTAATTTTGTATCATTTTGAAATCAATTGAAATCGGTAGTTGGTTGTATTTGTTGCTTATAGGGCCAACAAAGGCGACCAAGGTCGTCTTGAGGGTTGGTATACTCCAATAGAACCAAGTATATAGCTAGTGCGTTTCGAGTATGTAACATGCCGTGGTAGCCGAGTGGTTCGTGTAGTTCGCCTGCAACACAAAGATTGCAAGTTTGAATCTTGTGAACCAATGAGCTTTTCTGAATTTAACAGATGATGATTACTCACACCACGAACTTTAAGGTAAAGAAAAACATCGAGAGAAAACTGCATACGCTTGAGAAAAAAATTATGTAGGTAATAGTCGTGCTTGAGTAACGGTGATGGACTCGCCATCTGTCACGTTGGCACCTAAAATGTATCTCTGGCGGAAAGTAGGGAAAGTAGGTTTATGCGCTACTACTTACATACATCTGCCTACCCCTTTGGAGAAGAATTGTATTTATGTAGGTATATATCGCCGTGTCTCAAGTATTTATTTAGGATGAACATAATGTATTATTATACTCCAATTTCTTCACGAAATTGCAATTCATAAGAAAAATACTGTTTTCTGAGTTTAATTATGACAGAGAAGTAATTACATTTACATTTTCAAATGCTTTAAAAACATTTGGACTGTTTTTATAGATTAAACGTTGTATTTTCACACTGTGTTTCAACGCAATGTTTGTCTACTTAGTACTGAGCGTCCAAGGTCACTTTCAACATATTAAGCTTAATCTTTAGATATTTCAATACTTTTGTTCGATACAATAGTCAAACAATATTGCCTACAGACTGCCTCCCACGTCGTGTGATCTTTGCTTGAGATGTACTCATTCCACACAGCATTCATGCAAAATATATAAGTTTGACTGGAAATGGCATTTAAAATTGAACTTGATTTCAGTGAGAATCTTCATATTATGTAAAATATATCCTCACACCTTCCCGAAGTGGTAGGCAGAGGCGTGAAGGTAGCACCAAAATTACTCACAGTCGCCGGAGATAATATATACCAAGTGCCAACGTGACCGGTGGCGAGTATGGACTCGCCGGTCGCCAAATTCATAAAATTTTATTACATTATTCATTAAGCAACATAATAAAGCAATTATATATTGAATTTATCTCTAGTACCTAAACTACTACTAAGTATTATTGTTAACATCATTTTATTGCGTTTTCCAGATTTTTTTAATAATATCTTATAATCATCTAACACCTATAACACATATTTAATTTCGATCATTTTGTGAAAAATAAAATTGCTTTCCATTAAAACTGATACAAGAACATATTAATACTTATTTCTATTTAAACATATCAGCTAAGCGAAAAAATATCTTTAAATGACACATCCAGAACGGGTGTATCCTCAAATCCACATAAATCACAAGCCATCTATATTCCGTGCGGTGGTCACCTGCGGGTGGACATAGCGACACCCAATTAAATACATCTTGATATTTGGTCAGATCATTAAGCTACGTAGATCCTGTTTAAGGGTATCGAGGTGACACCTCTCTTTGATTAGTCATGAATGTCAACATATGTTTCCTAGAATTTCTTAGTCCTGTGTAAAAAGACACGAACTGCACCTGAGGTACTGTACTGTGTTTCGAGCGAATTTGTTTAGTATTTAATTAAATTTTATGAAAATGTGGTTATTTGCTTGCCTACTGCTCAGAAAGCAAGCACGCATACAAAAAACTGCACTCTCACACGTTCATTCATTTTCAGGCCACATGCACCCACTGCTGGGTATAGGCCTCCCCGGTTCAACGCCAGTGTTCTCGGTCCTGAGCCAGTGTCCACCATAGTTTTCCAGCCACCTTAGCGATGTCATCGGCCCAGCGGGCGGGTGGTCTGCCCGTCCGTCGTCTTCGGTTTCTTGGCCACCATCTCAAACGTTACATATCCTTAAATTTCTACTTAAGCATATGATGGTTTCTCATGATAATTGTTTTCACCGTAAAGCTCGTGGTATGAATAATGTAGGTACCTACTTTTATTCAGAAAAAACTCATTGGTACTGTCGAGGTCGAACTAGCAATGGGTTGCTCGTGACAATACGAACCACTCGGTCACTACGGCTGATAATAAAACATCCTCACGCCTTGCCTCAAGGGTCCCCGAAGGGCAGGCCCCACACAAGGTGTATATGTAATACCCACACTCTGATAATAAACCAACCATAAATCAAGTATTATTGTGGAGTATGCAACGTCGCGTCACAACTAGCCTCCGTTCACAAGAACCTACTGGCTCTGTTCATTAATTAAACGTTCACCCTCGTTATTATCAACACCTGGTCTTGAAAAGCATTTAATAATGGCGTCAAGTAACAGCTGCGAGTACTTGCGGCGCTAGCGCTAGTTTCCGCGGAAAAGCGAGAAAATTAAAACTAAATTAACCGTATTGAGCCCGGTATATGCTAACTGTACCCGTAGAACGACTTATTATTCTGAATTTTTCGAACATCCTACTAGGAGGCTTACTGTGAAATGTGACTCCCTTATCGGGAGGTGTGAAGATAAGATAAGAGAAGAGAAGTGAAGAAGAGAGGAGAGTGATAGTGGTATTTTTCTCAATCTCTACAATTTCAGTCTTGTTAAAAGCCGTATTAATAAGAGGCTCAGTGAGGATATCGAAATCGCTCGTAGTCACCTGGTTTACAAAAGGATAGAATGAACCTACTAATCCTGCTATTTTTAATTATATAATAATTGTGTAAGTCTAAGAGGAGGATTTATTAAGGAAGTTTGTTATTCACGTATAAACTACTGAACGGAATCGGATTTAGTTTGGCACAGATATAGATTATTAGCTGGACTAAAACATAGGACATGTTGTATTGCCAAAAATATTACAACGGATGAAATGGTGGGGAAGGAGCCCTCTTCGAGGAGTCTTATGGGAACGCTTATACATATATAGATATGTATCTAACTTTTTGGGGATCCCAGTGGAAGCGTGCCCGTCGCGATTCCTGCCAGTCCAGAGGGCTGCAATTCCACTCGATGCGCATAAGCCGGACGGCTTCTAGGGCGTGCCCCCGAGGCGACGCGCACCAGTCCGTCCCCGCTGGTGCGAAAAATTCAGCACAATGCGGCGATGGGGACCGCCACCCATCACGCGGAGTGCCTCACGGCGGGAAGTGGAGTGTGGAGTGTAGGATGGGTGTATGGAATGTAAGAGGAGGTATGGCTGATAAGATGAACGAATTGATCGATGTTATGACAGAGAGCGAGTTAGATGTTGTGTGCTTGTCTGAAACCAAGCGGAAGGGTAGTGGAGTAGACGAGCTCCCGGGCGGGAGTTTAGTGCTGTGGTCAGGAGTGGCAAACACCGAGCACGCCCGCCAGGGAGTGGGAATTCTACTATCCAGCCGCTTGGCAGAATGTATGATAAGTTATGATGCGGTGAGCCCCAGACTTATTTGGGCTCGCTTTAAAATAGGCCTTACCCGACTATTTTTAATCGCGGTGTATGCTCCGGTGGCCTCAGCGGACACTTGAGACCTGAATAAGTTCTGGGAATGTGTGAGTAATGTTCTAGAGACGAAAGAAGGGAATGAAAAGCTGATTATTTGTGGTGATCTGAATGGATGGGTCGGGACAGCCCGTAAGGATTACGAGGCAGTACTCGGCAAGTATAGTGATAAGAGAGTGAACGAGGCAGGCAAGCTGATATTAGATGTATGCATGGAGAGAGACCTTTTTGTGGCGAACACCATATTCGACCACAAGAGGATTCATCAGTATACATGGGAACGGAAAAATGAGCGAAGCATGATAGATCTGTTTCTAAAAGATCAGCGACTCAGAACACAGGTGATGGACACCGAGGTGTATAGGGGAGCTGACCTGGGAACGGACCACTTTCTAGCTATAACTAGAATAAGAGGTCTGTTCGCGGGCTGGCGATCCCGTGCTGGGGGTCCCTGTTCTGCAGTCGCAGACCGCATCAAAAGCTGGAGGCTTCAAGATGCGGCTATTAGAGACAGATATCAAGAAAGGGTATCTGAACAGCTAGCCTGTCCCCCGAAAGATGTGTTTGAGAGTGTCGATGTTTGTTGGCAGTTCCTTAAGTCCAGCATTTTATGCGCCGCGAAAGAGGTTTGTGGCATTTCGAAAGGGCGGACAACCAAAAATGGCGATGGTTGGTGGGATGATGAAGTGAAAGAAGAAGTTAAAAAGAAGAAGGATGCAAGGCAAGACATTTTGGCTATGTCCAGCTCAAGTGAAAGTATGAAAGAAAAGATGAAAGAAAAATATCGCCTGCAAAAAAATCGTACGAAAGAGTAGCTCAGAAGCGTGAGAGGTTTCAAATGACTGTAGACGAAAAACTGTCGCATAATTTCAAGGACAATGCAAAACTTTTTTGGAGGGAAGTTAAGAAGTCCAGAAATTTTGTTACAGCTAGTAGTAGGATGAATGTGATTATTTCGAAGGACAATGACATACTGACTGACAAAACTGACGTCCTCAGGCGATGGAGTGAATTCTACAAAGATATGTATGATGATGATGCCGCTGATCTACTCATAGAGCTGCCTCCAACAGAATCTGTCGAGGATCCTATAGCGGATAAAATAAGTATGGGAGAGACTGTAAGTGCGATAAGAAGTCTGAAATATGGAAAAGCTGCGGGAATAGATGGGATTACGGCTGAGATGATCAAGTACGGTGGACCAGCGGTCTGGGACGTCATCTATTTGCTATGCAATCTTTGCTGGGAAAAGGGTGATGTTCCGGACGACTAGAGGCGAGCAGTCATCGTGCCTTTCTATAAAGGAAAGGGATCACAATTGGACTGCTCAAACTACAGAGCCATCAGCTTGGTCAGCTTAGCTAGTAAAATGTACACGAAGATCCTGACGATAAGAATGCAAGAGCGATCCGAAAAGTTTCTCTGGGAATCCCAAGGTGGATTTAGACCAGGAAGAGGATGTATGGATCAAACCTTCTCACTTCGCGGAATCGCGGAAAAGTTTTTGGATATTAACCAAAGGGTTTTCTGCGCTTCGTCGACTTAGAGAAGGCATTTGATAGAGTCGTACGAAAGGAACTCTGGGACGTGTTGCCTGGATATGGAGTGAGCAGTTCCCTACTGCATGCCGTGAAATCACTCTATAGTGATAGCGAGGCGTGCGTTAGGGTTAACGGTGAGATGTCACCCTGGTTTGATGTGAAGTCGGGGGTCAAACAAGGGTGTATCATGTCTGCCTGGCTGTTCATTATATATCTAGATAACTGTCTGAGAGCACTAAGAACGAACGGATGTGGAGTGAAAATGGGAAACTTAGTGGTCAACTGCCTACTATACGCCGATGACGCGGTTTTACTGGCGTCATCAGAGGGCGAACTGCAGTCACTAGTTACCATAATGAAAGAAGAATGTGAAAAGAAGGGGCTGCGCCTAAACGCTGGCAAGACTAAGGTTCTGGTATTCGAAAGAGATGAACAAGTGACCGAGTGAGCAATATCGGTAAATGGGCAAATTCTAGAGCAAGTGAATGAATTTGTATATCTTGGAAGCATGTTCACACGAGATGGAAAGTATGAAAAAGATATTGAAAGAAGGATAACTTCCGGAAATAAGGTGAATGGAGCCATGTCGGCGTTGATGGGCAGTAAAAGTCTGAGCAAGAATGCTCGAGTTGCTGGCCACAACGCGATATTGGTACCTACCTTATTGTATGGCAGCGAATCCTGGGTATGTCAGAGGAAGTATGAAAATAGCTTGAATGCAGTCGAGATGCGATCTCTTCGAAAAATGTGCGGCGTAACGATATTAGATCGAATCCGCAATGAAGAGATTCGCAAATCAACTGGCGTGAATGAGGGCGTGATTGTAAAGATGAAGAAAGGCATGTTACGTTGGTTTGGACACATAGAAAGGATGAGTGAAGAAAGATTGACGAAACAGATATACAAAGCAAAAGTGTGTGCAAGAAGGAAGGCAGAGGAAGGCCACGTTCCAACTACCTGGATCAAATAGATCGGACTCTCAAGGACGGGAACGTTAAGAGTACTCGAAACCGACGAGCATGTATGAAGAGACTGATGAATGTGGACGAAGCGAAAGAGGTATGTAAGTCTAGAGAGAACTGGCGCTCTATGCTCTCTGCCTACCCCGTTAGGGACTTGGCGTGATGATATGTATGTAAGTATGTATATATCTATCTTTAGGAATAACTTACCGCGTAATGAAAAAAGTATTTTCCATTATATAATCAGTATTCAATGATATCTTTGATCTTCATAACGTTTTCGGCATTCTTTGAGTGTGAAGAAAATAGCAGCGTGTAACACAATAGGTATGATGCGGCCGAGCAAAAAGTCGAATAAAAAAAGATTTCTTAAGAAAGCGCGTGGTCTATGTTGGAGCTAATTATAGCGATAATCCGAATCGATCCATTTAAACGATTGTGCAATAGCTGTATTCTCGATTACAAACCGACGAATCATCTCCGAGCGCGAGGCTTACGATCCGCTGATTCTTTAATTAGGCGCTTATCAAGATCGATACGTGGCGAGTAATCGATGCGATGAAATCGGAATGTTAATGTAACGTTACTTTATACATGAGGTTTAATTAGAGCTTATAAACAGTAGTATATGTGCAATTTAATTTTGACATTTTGTTGACACAGCTCATTTGTAATTACATATATTTACATTATAGACATTAACAATAAATACATACATACATAGATTTTTTTTTATTCTGACATTACTAAGCTAAGAATTTTTGGTAGATTGAATATATCTTCTCTTATCACGTCACGTTGTTTGTCCGCGATGGGCTCCTAAACTACTTAACCAATTTCAATCAAATTTGCACACTGTATGCAGTTTGATCCAACTTAAAAGATAGGATAACTTATATCACAATTGGACGCGATAGTGTTTCAAGAAGTTTTAGCTGCGATAGTGTTTCAAGAAGTTTTAACTTTTTCACCCGGGCAAAGCTGGGCAGGACAGCTAGCGGACAGCTATATATTATATATATATATCTTCACGCCTTTCCACAAATATAAAATAAACCAAAGGGGTAGGCAGTGGTGTGTAGGTAGTACTCACTGACTCACTTTTCGCAAGAGATATATTTTTAGGCGCCGACGTGACAATTGGGGAGTCCATGGCCGTGCCTCGATCACGACTGTACTTGTCTTTGAATTTCTTTTCAAAGGATTGCACGCTTCCTCTCGGTGTGAGTAACCACTGTACTTAAGTCCAGAAAAACTCGTTGGTACAGTCGGAATACGAACTTGCGATCGTTGTGTCGCAAGCAACTACTCGAACCACTCGGCCACCAAAGCTTTTTTAAATGATATTTATTATTAAATATATTAAACACCCAGACGTTCTGTAGATTTATTTTTTCACACTTTAATTAGTATTAAAAAAATATAAAAATTGAAACCGGTAACATAAATGAAGGTTCTATATAAACTTTGAAGCAACAATTTTTCATTTAGCTCGTTCGTTATCGTTCGTTATCTTCGAAAATCTTTGTTCACTTTTCTTTCCATAAGAATTAAGAATACATCCCTCTCATACGTTCAAGTAACACCAAGTCTCATTACCGGTGACCACAGATAAAATCTGAAGGCTTTGTCCAGTCAACTAAAGAAATAACAACGGCTATAGAAAAAGCCAGAGCTGGCACAGACGATTTTGAGACTTCATAGGTACATAATTAGAGTTGTAGTTATTTAGCAATAAATATTTTAAAATTAAGAAAAGTAGTAGGTAAATCTACTAAAAATTAACAATGGGGAATCGGACGTATACCCGTATGTAAGCTTCAGACAGAAATAATGATAATCCAATTGATATATTACTAAAATGTGATAAGATTTTTTGTTTATTTTAAATCCAGCTGATTCCAGTGTGTGCTGCTAAAAAAAGAAAAACATTTTATCTGTTGTTTTTGTGATCTTCGCATTATTGCCTTCAGGTTCAAACCCGGTGTCCGAAAAATGTTGAATCCAATTGCTATGATTTACCACACCGAGAGCTTTACGGCGAGTTAAAGCTATATCTCTGGCGGATGGTATGTGGGTGCTACCTATACACCTCTGCCTACCCCTTTGGGAACCCTTATGGGAAGATGTGAGGATATTATATACATATGTATATACATGCATGCGTTAGGTAACTACACCAGTTACATGCAACATCTGTCCAAAGCAAAAATTAGAGTCGTGTGTTAAGTTTTATAGATGGCTTATATATTGTCAAAGAGGCCGTCTTATAACCGTATTTGATTATTAGTGACATTAATTTAAATGGATACTGATTCCATTAATTACAAATATGGCTCCTAATCTTTATTATGTCAAATACTAAACGTGTGGGTTCGAACGAAAGTCCGGATGTAAACCTTTTTCGTTCGTTAAAGTCGAGTTCCCTTTCAAGTTTTATTTGGTGTATGTCTATGTGTCATTTGGAATTTTACTATAGCTGGTTATCATTATCTGAATCGACGTGGGCATTAGTTTTGTTATCAGTTTGGTATTTTTTGATATAATTGCCGCTTATAGATTTTATTTTAATATTTTCGTGGGAATTCGGTTTGGACTAGTAAAGGTCGTTTTTTTAGGTTTTTTTTTGTATTTTGTGCTTGTATCAGTTTCTTAACCGTTTGAAGCCGTGGTGGCCATGTGGTTCTAGTAGGTGCGTACAACACAAAGATTTCAAGTTCAAATCCCGACTGTGCCAATTAGTTTTTCTGAACTTAAGTACAGTGATATGTCTCACCACAAGCCTTACGGTAAAGAAAAACATCGAGAGGAAACATACGCTTAAGTAGAAATTCAAAGGCGTATGTGTATAGTCGTGCTTGAGTTTCGGCGATGAACTAACCCTATGGCACGTTGGCACTTAAAATACACCTCTGCCTACCCCTTCGGAGACCCTGGTGGGAAGGCGTGAGGATATTTTTTCTTAACTGAGATATAATCGTTATCTCGGTCCTTAATGGACCTGTCACGACTAATCACCAAAGACGTTCAATTGGAAATATACATACGCAATGATATAACACACACGTCTACATATATGTATATACGACGTTGAAAACACCAAGTCAGTATTGAGTTGCGTTCTCTCATCAACGAGGGATTCGCCTCAATCTACCAAACTTCCTCCTTGCAACATGCTAACCGTTGAGAAATTCGAAACTTCACTCACTTACAGTATAATCTCATATTATGAATTAACTTAGTAAATTACTTGTACGCAAGTACTCAGAACTGTATTACACTGTGAATTGACACAAATATTTTTCTTCCATTTCATTTATTATACTTTTACTACCAATTTCCATTATGTAACTTATAATCAAACGATTAAAAAAATATATTTATTTTATGTATGAATTACGTGAATAACATATTCTGTACATACATATGGCTCTTGAAGAACTAGTATCAAATCGTAAGGAATCGTAGACATAAAAATGACAGCCAAATAGTACAACTCTATATGTTGTTGGTGTATATCCTTATCATTAGTAAGTTTTACCAGTTTCTCAAATCCACTGTTCTGGCGATAATTTGTCCAGTTTGTCACATAGCTCCTTACTGTTTACCGTTTGTTTAAATACGCTAATCTCAGTCACTACTTACACGGTTATACCTATTACTCTACAATTTAATATCCAGTTTATTGAGAAAGGCTATGTATTAACATGATACCATGGAGTTTCATGCCGGTTCTTCTCCATGGAAATGACCGACCGTGCACCTTTAGACGTTTAATAAGTGCCTATCACTGCGCGGATGAAACCGCGGGGCAATGTGATGCTTTCAGATTTTTATACGAACTCACTGGCAGTAGATAGTCCATTATATCTTTGCTTTCAGTACCGCAAAATATTGTAGTTTAACTACTCAGGTACATGAACTACAAACGGGTACAGCGCCCAAGTCAAGACAAGTTGGTACCACATAGTAATTTTGCAATGGTAATCAGATTCTGATAAATTTACCAGAGGAACTGCATAATAGTTCATATTGCTCATTAAAATGCACTGGTTACCAAGTTTGTTTATGATCCATGTGTAATATTATACGAAAATTGTAATGAAGGCAGAGGGAGCCCGCAAGACGGTAGATAACAAGTAACGGGAGGCGAAGCTGAGTGTATCGAAGTACTAGCTATAAGCGTTTTCATAAAAATCGTTGTTTTAGCTAGAAACGCCATCCAGTAATAGAGGCCAATAATATAAAAAATACGTAAAGTCGTCTATAAAGAAACCATGGACAGGTCATTAAAGAAGCAAAACAAAAAACTTGGAAAGTATGTATGCGGTCTGATAAAAATAAATGTAAATTTGCTTAAGGGGTAGTTGTAATAATAAGCATAATAAAATATTACATCGTCACGCTTTCTCACAAAAGTTCGTCCCGAAGGGGTTAAAAATATTACTAGCAAAATTAAATTCATTTCAAGGTAAAAAATAAATAACATAAACAATTATAACAGACAACAAATAGATTCACATACCATTATTTTTGGTACAAAAAAATGCCAATATACATCATGACTCATTCGTGATAAGTGTAAAGAGACTGATGAATTTATGCGTTGTGAAAGAGTGAAGTCTAGAACTGGCGCTTTACTCTCTCTACTCTACTCTTCTCTGTCTATACGGGAGTAACTCGACGTTATGATATGTATATTATGTTCTTATTGGTATTGGTGTATACCGAAGCTAGCTCTTGACGCTTATAACTTACGCCTATTAAGCACTTCCAGTCGAGTTGATTTATGCTCACAGACGATTCATACGTTTCACGTACTGTGTAACTGTTCCTGACCTCAACGTCTCATCAGCATGCGTTAATCCCACAGGACCAAGCTTTGTGGCGGTTTAACTTCTTCAGATTACTCGTAAAATATTTGTTGTACAAAAATAATGTGCGTTCTCTTTGTGGTCGTTTCGTTTGTGTCAAGATTCTGATATTTGTTTTTCATATGTAAGACGGTACGTAAATGGGAGAGCAATATTAGAAGAGTGTATGTCATGAGTATTGGTATGATTATTTTGGTGCCAAATGGCGTACTTATTTTAAAATACGTCTGCATATATTTCTTAGCTGAAAAAGCTGTTTCTTCACTTTTACTTACTATTATTTTATTTATAATTATATATGTATGGACGTGTGCACTGTTTGACTATGTACTAAACTTATTTAAAATTAAGTAATGGTTTTGTATGTGAATCTTGTATTCCTGAAATCAACAAAATAAAATAAAAACTGATGCAAAATTACCGACTACGGCCGTTTCAAAATTTTTGTAACCCGCAAAAATCTAGCCTTAAATTACTCAGCGATACTTTAGACGTTACAGTGCCTCATTTAGGTGATCAATCTTAAACAAAATAAAAATATAACGAGTGTTGGCGCAAAAATCGTTGGATAAATAGGGTCTGAGCAATCTTATCTTCATTTATAGGGCAGTTAAATTACGCCTTGCGAGAATAAAGGCGCGTTTATCATCCACTTTGTAGGTTAGGCAGCAATGTATTGAAGATTGATAACCGGGCGCACTGCGTTATTTTTCTTTGTGAAATATTTTTATTGAGGGTCTTGTATCGGGCTCCTTGCAGAATTTATGTTTGAAAGTAATTTAGTGGCGTGAATAAAATGCTGTGGAATGTTAGGGCATAATTTCAGCTTAGCAAAACATACTCAATGCGTCCACAATGTTGCAACATCATATGCATACACATACAAATATATGGATGTAATAACACCATCTTTTCACTGTAGTATAGTAATAATAATAATTATACTATATTTAGGTGACAATGTGGCTGATGGCAAGTCTTCTGGATATACGTATGTTGTGGAAACAGTTAAATTATCCGTATAGACATCTATGTGAATAATGACTGGACTAAACTTCTATCTAGGTCTATCTAGTATAGATTGAATGAAAATTCACTAACTACATGTGTATACGAATGAGTTTCATCAAGGCAATATAAGAGCACAATCAAAAACAAAGCGACGAGAAGTGGTTTTATTGAACATGGCGCTTGGAAATGGTAGCCCTGATGAGAAATTCCTAGAACCAACTGGCGCTATATGAGCACGCAGTATATCCGTTTGGATTTAATAACAGTACATCAAAGTCGACAATGGCAAACAGATTGTAATGTAACAAACGTACACACGGAAACAAAACGAGGCTAAAAGCTCGAAAGACGCAATGTTTTGTGAACACGTCGATCATTGTGTCAATCGGGGAACTCGGAATAATACAACACAAATCTGGTAACATCAAGTCCGAAAAGGTTTATGCGTTAACTTTTCAATATAATGATGTAGCATTGAAACATGTTTGTTTGGTTATGGACTTAATGACGAATCTGATTATCATTCATATCGTCTTTATACGACGTGATTTCGAGTCAGCATCAAAGATCATACTAATTATATTATAAATGCAAAGGTTGTTTCTCTACACGAAAAACTACTGAACGAAGTTGAAACAGATATATATTATTAGCTAGGTACATACATAAAATAAATAGTATAAATATTAATTTAATTATAGATACAATATACACGTAATTTATCCAAAACCTTTTACGAGTGTTAACATAATGAACTTATTTTATTTTATTGATATATGCTTTATTGTACACTATATTTAATTTAGATAGTACATCATAGGCAAAAAGTACAATTGGCGGTCTTATCGAACTCGGCGATCTCTTCCAGACGACCATTGGATGGAATACATTAATATGTAGATAATTAATTTGGTAGTTGGAGGTTTGTAGGAATTTTATAACGTTTCTAAAAATGATTCTACGTTCCAACTACCCAGATGAAATGGAAACAGGCAATCATGGAAGCCGAGACTGATGAATGAAAATTAAGCGAAAGAAGTGTAAGTCTAAAAGCAACTAGCTACTCACCCTAGCTACCCCGTGAGGGACTTGACGTAATGATATGATAATAAAATATGACTCTTTTATTCCACATTAATCAGGGAAAAACAAACACTATCAAAATGATTATAAATTACTCTCACAGTGACGTTTAGCACTAGAATATATAAATTTATATCTAACGCAACCTATATTTGAAACGAGGTTTCAAACCCAAGGTTCTTCATGAAGGGAATCGTAAGTATGACTTATTCGTGCCGTAAATGTCACCAATAAAATTTAACATTAAACGGAAGCGGTTTGTTAGCATAGGATGAGTTACCGTGAAGTACAAACAAGAAAAGATATAAAATCCTACCAATAATATTTATATGCGAAAGCTTTTGAGGAGGTTTTTTTTCTCTTTCACGCATACTATTGAACAAAATTTGATAAAATTTTGCACATTACATGCTTTGGGTTCGGTATTTTCTAGTTCTCTCTGTTTTATTCCAGTAAAAAATCTACAGATAACATACTTTTTTCGTGAATTAATGAACCTAACCTTAATAGAGAACTGGGTGCTGACAGCCGTTGTGGCCAAGTAGCTTAAGTAGTCACACAAGGTCAAAACTGTAGGTTCTAATTTCAGTGGTCTGTTAGATTTTTTTTTAAATACAGTATTTCGCAACACGACATCTATGGTTAAAAAAAATCGTGAGAAACAAACATTATCAAAAAAATTGCAGTGGTGCCTACTAGCAGGTACGAGGCCCCCAATATCTCATGTTGGGATATACATATATCTGGCACACAAGAGTGAGTGCGCAAAATGAAGGAATGTCTTTCAAATGAAACAAAGTCCATGAGCTAATGACATTACATACATATCATCACCCGAGCCCTTCACGGAGTAGGCAGAAAGAGTAGAGCGCCAGTTAAAGTAATTTATCTCAGTACACTTAGGTACTAATTAAACTTCCAATATATTTTTTTAATATATTGGAAGTTTATTTTTTTAATATATTGGAAGTTTAAACTGAACGAGTGAATAAAAAGAGATCAATTTATCATTCACTATTTAATTAATAAGAGCAAATCTAAAAGTCTGGGAAAATTTAAAAGGCCCCTTAGGATATCAAAAATCAATTCCCTTACCCTATCACGTAGGTCCCATTACAATATTCCGACATGAATGCAGTTGGTGTATTTTGAAGTTTGCCGGATAAACATCTTGTCGTGAGCGAATGTGGCTGTTAACACGTAACGAGGTGTGGAGTATAAGCTCACCAGTCATGATCATGTCTTAGCAAGTTATTCGCCGACCACTGACCCCGCTGCGAAAGCTAGAATGACCATAAATGCTCTTAAAATATACATGAATTAACAACTCTAAGTAGCTATAAATAGGATTCTCTTTTGGTTGTCAGAGGAAATTATATTTAGAGCTTTCATTTTAAAGAGCGGCAGACGTCGGCACAAGAGATAATTTGTATGCCTCATTGTAGTATTATCTGTACGTGAGCTACGTATAACAAGTGTAAAAGAAGGAATACGAGTATAAATAAGGAAATAAATAGGTTTGAATTATAAAGTCGGCGGAAGAGAATCGATTTCAGTTATGGTTTTGTTGATATGTGCTAATGTGCGAAAGCCCATATATACAACGCTAAATTGCCATGTTTGGATACCTAAAGTGCTATTTAATTATTACTCAAAAGATTTGGTATACACGGAAATGAGCACTTTTTGCATACTCATTCCTAGGGACCCCGAAGAGTGGTAGGCAGACATGTGTAGTAACCAGTTTTTACCATAGACATATTTAGGTGCCAACATGACAGATGGCGAGCTCATCGCCGCTTCTCAAGCACGACTATACGCACGTCATTGAATGTATGCTCAATCATATACGGGTTTCCTACCAATGGTTTCCTTCACCTTCAGGCTTAGAAATAAAGAATTAGTCCAGCAGGATTCAAACTCGCTATATTTGCGTTCGAGGCGACTACTCGAACTTGCTCGGCCACCACGGCCTATTAACTCTTCGACACGTAAATATAACAGACTTTTATACGATTACAAGTTCACACAAAGGGGATTATGTATACAGACAATGCGTATGCAATCTTCCTTTAAACTTGCAAACACGAGCAATTTTTATAACACCAAACAATTCCGAGGACATTCAAAAGCACGTCTGCCCCAGGCCCAATGCAAAAGTAGCGTGGAGTCGACAAAGCGTATTCTAACGCTCAGTGTATCCCTTAACGCTGCCTTTGTTGTGTTTCTCCACTACTGCAGATAGAACATTCACATTACGCCGTGGTTCATGGAAATAGGAGATCGTGTTACAATAAAAGTAGAGAGATTTGACATCCAATGTTACTTTTTTACAAATTGTTACGTTATGTTACAAATTGCTTATAAACATCTTCTTGACATCCTTTCGTTGCTGTGTATATAATGAAAATATGAACAAAGCTCGCTTGAAAGCAATAACGGTGGGACAGCTTACTCTAATCTAATATGGGCCTATACAGTACCGTTAAAGTGCTATTTCAAATAACATTTCAGAATTAGCGTCAATTTATATATTCATACATTCATACATATTGTCACTCTGTCTCTCAGTGGGTAGGCCCAAAGAGTAGAGCGAGAGTTATCTCTAGGCTTATAGACTCTTCATACCTGTTATGAGTTTTTTATACCGCTAAAGAGGCAAACGAGCGTGCGGTTCGACTGATGGTAAGCAGTTCCTCTACCTATGGACTCTTGCAAGGAGTTCCAACGCCGGGGTATCGCTTGCGAGCTGCCAATCAGATTAAAAACAACAACATGTAAATCCTTTATTGAGTTTAAGCTCTCAGTAAGCGAGAGGAATATAGTAGATTTACTACTTTATTAAAATGTATCTCTAGAATAACGTACATTCCTATGCCTTGCACCAGCTTTCGTCCGGTTAACGTAACATAGCATAAGACTGCACCCTTCCACCGCTTGGCGTCCACTTTCCATATAACAAGTAAACATAGCCCTACATAGCGCTATTATAATGTGCTAAGTACTATCTTCCTTAGATGATGTTGTTATTTTAACTGATGCAGTCCTGACTGCGAAGCTAGATGTTGCAGGATCCTTTCCCGCTGAATGTATATTATAGGATAAGGTGAGGATAAACATTATATAAATAAGGATGGAGTATACAATATTTTCTAAACAATATGTTTTTTTATATATAGTCTTGAATTAATTATGTATTTTTGTTACTGATCATGCTATGAATTGTTTGTATATATGTAGATCTTAATCTCTTTGCCGTAAGTACAGCTTGGACGTAATTTGAGTCGAGGCTAATTTATGAGGAACATACAAATATATTTTTTTATTTTCATTATTTATATTTGATTATTAATATTGTTTATTATTATCACCGACTAGCTGTTCCGCTCAGCTTAGTTTGGTTGAAATAATGAAACCCACACGATCTTAAATTCGAATTCAACCTCAGTCACGGCAGTTGCTTCGTGAACCTCTTCATTACGGATTCAATCTGAAATCGCTACACCACAAATTTCTCGAAAAAATTACATCTCAACCGAATGTCTGCTATTTTCATGCTTTCTCTGACGCACCTAGGATTCGCTGCCTTACAATAAAGTGGGCACCAATATCGTATTATATACATACTCACGCCTTCCCACAAGGGTCCCCGAAGGGGTAGGCAGAGGTGTATAGGTAATACCCACACACCCACTTTCCGGCAGAGGTATATTAGGTGCCAAAGTAACAGATGGCGAGTCCATCGTCGTTACTCAAGCACGACTATACATACGCCTTTGAATTTCTTCTCAGACGTATGCAGGTTTCCTCTCGATGTTTTCCTTCACCGTAAAGCTCGTGGTGTGACTAATCACTGTACTTTAGTTCAGAAAAACTCATTGGTACAGTCGGGATTCGAACTTGCGACCTTTGCGTCGCAGGCAACTGCTCGAACCACTCGGCCACCACAGCTCTTAATATATACATATAAAGGCGTATATACATACGCCTTTGAATTAACCACACTTATGATCTGCCGGAGGACCGTTTACTCCGGGTCGTCATCCGCGGCGTCCCACGCGAAATCGATACCGAGTCGATCAAAGATGATCTGAAGGCTCAGAATGTCGCGGTGAAGGAGGTGCACCGCATGCACCGACAAAATGCCGGAGAGGCATTCAACATGGTTCTCGCCATCTGCGAGAACTCCCCCGACGGCAAAGCTGTCTTTAAGATAAAAACCTTATGCCACCTGTCTGGCATAAGGGTTTAAACCCCCCACAAGGGCGGCCCTATAGGGCAGTGTCACAACTGCCAACTATACGGGCACGCTTCGCGTAACTGCAACGCGAAACCCAGGTGCGTCAAGTGCCTGGGCGATCATGGGACGAGCGACTGCTCGCGCCCTAAGGACTGCACACTCGCCGACTCGCCCCCTAGTTGCGTGCTGTACCGCCAAGAAGGCCACCCGGCCAATTACAGGGGATGCCCCAAAGCCCCCAAACCCAGACCGGTCGTGGTCAAGAGGGCAGCGGCCCGCGAATGGCGTAACGCCCCCCCCGCGCAACCCGCCCCACCCCGACCTTCCCCGTGGAGGGCCCTCCCTCCGAGGGACTTTCCACCCCTCCCACAAGCGTCACCCCCTGTCCCCTCAGCGGCCCCGAGCCCGCAGATTACACCTCTGCCGTCGCTCTCCACCGCCAAACCTCAACAGTCCCAGCCCCAGGCTGCTACTCCCCCGCGTAGACCCCAGGCGGTCCAGCCCACTTCCTCCCCTCTGAAACTTCCGCCAACATGGCATTCCTGGCGGATCTTTTCTCCACCGTCAACCTCTCAAGGGTTAACGAGATGGCACGAAGCCTCAGGGCCGTCCGGAAGGACCCTCTGGCCCTCCTCAAAGTGCTCGGCGACTACGCCGATGTATCAGAGTCCCTGGCTACCTTCTCGTCCAACCAATAATGGACTCAAACGTAAGCAGCAGAATCAAACCCCGATCACTTTCAATTGGCTACTTTAATGCCAACGGCATTCACAGCCAAAAGGAAGAGATCGCCGCGTTCCTCCGCGACAACAATATCGACGTTTTCTTAGTGCAGGAAACCTTCTTGAAACCATCACACCGAGACCCTAGAATTGCAAACTACTGCGTGGTTCGCAATGATAGATCTCGATCCGCCCTCGGCGGTACTTTGATCTATTACAAGAGGTCCCTGCACTGTATCCCGATCCAACCACCAACCCTCTCCCACATAGAGACCTCGATCTGTCGATTAGGAATGACCGGCCATCAGCCGATCACGATAGTCTCTGCATACTGTTCCCCTGATAACTCGACGGCCGATATCAAAGCTGATATCAAAGTCCTCATCAACCTCAGTAGCTCAGTTATTATCGCGGGTGACCTGAATGCCAAGAGCGATGCTTGGAACAGCCACTCACGAAATAACAGAGGACGCCAATTGGAGGACCTCAGTGGGCTCCTCCAATTCGACGTCATTGCGCCTATGCACCCTACCCACTACCCCGAGAATATCAACCACTGACCGGACGTACTAGACATTGTGATCATCAAGAATGTAAACCTCCGTTTGCACTCGTTGAGGTCGCACGACGAATTAGATTCCGACCACCGACCTGTTACCTTAGCTCTCTCCCCCCGACTAGGCCCCCGGGACTCAGGTCAGCCCCCACCTCAGAAAAAGATAACAGACTGGAGAAAACTGGAGGAACTCCTCAAGTCCTCTTCATCTGTTCACTTAAATAGTATCCCGCCCCTCATAGAGTCGGCAGCCGACACTCAAAAGGCGGTCGATTCCCTCACAGCTCACGTACAGTCAGCCGTGGACGCCTGTTCACGACAAGTTCCGGTGATGGAAGACTATCGCTGGAAACTTCCCGATGACGTGCGTGAACTGGTGACGGAAAAGAACGCCGCTCTCCGAGCGCATAGAGCTCACCCGACTGAAGCGAACCGCACCTTTCTGAGGTCACTCCAGCGCAATCTGAGATACCGCATGAAAGACCTGCGAGACGCTCGCTGGAACAAGTTCCTAGGGGAACTTGAACCGAGTCACTTGGCCTTTTGGCATCTCCAACGGAAACTTAAATCAGACAAAATCTCGTCTATGCCTCCACTCACTCGTCCAAATCAAGGGCCCGCCTTTGACGACGACGAGAAGTCCGAGTGCCTGGCCGACAGTCTCGAGGCTCAATGTACGCCCAGCAATTTGCCAGTAGACCAGCGCCAACTCAAGAAGGTGGACGCCGAGGTCGAAAGCAAACTATCCCACCCACCCTCCGAACACCCAGACCACCCTATCGCCCCAATCACGGTGGACGAAGTCCGGAAAGTGATCAAGGATCTTCACCCCAGGAAAGCCCCAGGTCCCGACGGGATCGCTAATAGAGTTATCAAACTCTTCTCTCCTTATCTCATAGTTTTGCTCACTGCCATCTTCAATGCAGCACTGAGCAACAACTTTTTCCCCCAATCCTGGAAAAGTGCAACGGTCATAGGTATTCCCAAGCCAGGGAAACCCAAGACCGAAGCCTCCAGTTATCGCCCCATCAGTCTCCTCAACGTCCTTGGCAAGATTTACGAGAGACTTATCTACAATAGATTAAAGAGTTTTTCAGACTCTAAGAAAGTTATACCTGACCAACAGTTCGGTTTTCGAACCAAACACTCTTGTGTCCAACAAGTCCACCGTATAGTGGAAGACGTCAGTAGCGGCTTCCAACTCGGTTATACCACGGGTATGCTCCTCTTCGACGTGGCGAAGGCATTCGACAAGGTCTGCAACAACGGCTTAATAAACAAGCTGTACCAGTTGGGCGTGCCGGACCGTCTAGTACGCATAGTACGGGACTTTTTGTCGAACCGCTCCTTCCGCTACAGAGTCGAGGGCACACTCTCTTCCCCCCATCCCATACGAGCAGGAGTCCCGCAAGGCTCAGTGCTCTCGCCACTCCTATTCACGCTTTATACTAGCGACATTCCCCTCCATAGACGAGTTAAAAGCGCTCTATTCGCCGATGATACGGCTATCTACTACAAAGGTAGAACTCCCGAGGGAATTCACGACAACCTCCAATCCGCGGTCACAGCCCTGGGGCGGTGGTTCCGGAAATGGAGAATTGAAGTGAACCCCACCAAAACCGCAGCCATTCTATTCTGGAAAGGCCTCGAACGCCCACGGGTAGCCCCCATCACCCTTTTCGGCAAACCCATTCCATGGGAAGAAAAAGCCAAATACCTGGGTGTGATCCTCGATCAACGCCTTTCTTTCCGTCACCACGTAAAGGCGGTACGCGCGCGAGCCGCCTTCGCGCTCGGTAGACTTCACAGCATGTTGAATGCGCGAAGTAAACTCTCATTGAAATCCAAGGTGAGGATTTACACGACGTGCATTCGACCAATCATGACATACGCGGGTGTAGTGTTCGCACACACTAGCAAGTCAACACTTAACCCCTTGCAAGTGCTCCAAAGCCGAATTCTCCGGAGAGCCACAGGTGCCCCGTGGTACACGCGTAATAGTCAACTCCACGTTGACCTCAAAGTCCCCACTATAAAACAGTTTTTGAAAAAACTGTCCAAACGTCATTTCGATTCTGCTGTAAATCACCCCAACCCCCTCGTCGTATCGGCCGCCCGATACACTCCTTCCCTTATCTCGAAGATAAGGCGTCCAAGACACGCCGTCATCGAACCGGATGACGACATAACGGTCCTCCAGGACGCCCGACAAAAACATACCAACACTACACAAAACCGACCACTGTTCCGTCCTCGCCGACGAGGCTCGACGCGAATAAGCCGTAATGTTCCCCCCCGACCCCCGCCGCAAACGCCGGCCCGCGCCGAGCCTGACGCGCAAATCCCGCCCCCAAATAATATTTAAATAAAATTACCAGTCCAGCCCAGCTCCCTTGCTCGCGATCCAGCAACGCCCTAAGCCGAGGTTCGTACCCCACAGGGGGTGCCCTTAGCTGTGTTGCTTAGAAATAAAGTGCCTGGCTGGAGGCCTAGGTCTCGCCATTGACCGGTTAAGTAGCAAAAGTTCCCGGAACTCACGCTACGAGAGACAATAAAATAAAAATAAAAAGCCTTTGAATTATTTTCGATCGGTCGATCTAAATGTAAAATCGTTACGCCGCAAATTTTTCGAAGAGAACACATCTTAACAATATTTTTTTATACCACATGAGTGGCAAACAAGCATGTGGTCCGCCTGGTGGACGCTTGCCACACCAGGGGATGGCTTGTCCGCTGCCAACCCCGCAGGAATCTTTTCACACCCTTAATACTTAAATTAACTGGTAACTAGTCAGTCAGTAGGTAGTCAACAAAACACAACTTAGAGATGTTGTGAATGGAAAATGTTAACATAAAGGGGATATTATTAAAAAGATTTATTTTCCATTTCATTCGTTCTATGAAAGGCCTTCATAATGCAACACAGCACCTTATTAAAAGGTCTAACACAAATCTTAATGCAAGTAAATGGTCAGCGTTATGCGAAGGTGAAGTAGTAAATTTTTACGATAATCGTGTCTGCATGCAGAAGCCGGATCGTTGTTAGGAAAACTTAAGGCTTGATAAGGAACTACGTTTGTCACACGTTGTTTTTACAAAACGTCTTTTTATATTTGGAAGGTCAATACTAAATTTATAGTCTCTCTGCTGCAACATTGTCGTGCCTAAGCCACTGAGCTAAAGTTAATAGAAGAAGTTCATATAAAGAGATAAGATGGGATATTGAATACCTCATTTAAACATAAAATGTTTTTAAGGCTCCATACCATATAAGCAGTAAAAATATTAGAATGGTTACTACATCCGTTATTATACCGAGTTCCACATGAAATATGCTGAGAGAATATAGCGCTACTCCGATCTGGACTCCTATTCTAGTTATCATATCTAGATATCTTCATAGATAAACATTTTGGTACTTACTTTACGCCATTCCTACTGCCAATATATAATTTGATGCGAAAAATCTAAGATCAAAAGTAATAGTCATATAGTTCCGCCTTAAAAATAAACACAGAGAATTATGCACTGCTAACTTGAGCAGTATTCACGCAAGAACCTAACTAAACAGCCGTTAAACACGAGCCTTCGTGGGCAATATGGAATTTCAACTGAAGCACTTTATAATGAAAGGCATTTACCTCCAGATGTGTCAAAGAAAATAAAATAGTACATGTTCACGCCCCTCTACGTGTACCTGAAAGGGTAGGCAAAGGTGCAATAATAACATTTTCTTTTAGCCGGAGGTACAATTAGTTACCAAAGTGACTCTGTATACTCATAATCAGTGTAGTAGTATTTAACCTGCTGCGTTAAGTCCGTAAGAGGCGTGGTGGTTCTATACCAATATTATTGTATACCTGTGATAAAACGCCGTAAGCCGTAGTGGACGCGTGGTTTGAGTAGTTGCTTGCGACACAAAGATAGCAAGTTCGAATCCCGACTGTACCAATGAGTTTCTCTGAGCTTAAATGCAATGATTAGTCACACCACGAGCTTTACGGTGAAGGAATCTGCATACGTCTGAGAAGCATTTCAAAGGCGTATGTATAGTCATGCTTGAGTAACGGCGACGCGTCACGTTGGTACCTAAAATATATCTCTGGCGGAAAGTGGGTGTGTGGGTTAGTACACATAGGTAGTCCTATACACGTCTGCCTCCGGCGTGAGGATATAAATATATATATATATATATATATATATATATTATTATTGGTATAAAAACGCAGCTTTTTTTTATTGCTTTGTTTGGAAGCGCTAATCTCAACTACTAATAATGCGGTTTAATTTAGCGCAGGTGTAGGTGAATCTGCGGGACACAGCAGGATACTAATTAATGACAGTATTAATTCGGAAGCCAATACAGGAATAAACTAATTAGTTTTAAAAAGTAGCTCAAGCTGTGGAATGAACTCCCCATTGTGATTTTCCCTAGGGAGTTCTTCAAGAAGGTTGTGAAAAGTTTCCTGCAGGGTCGGCAACGCACGAGTGATACTACTGGTATTGCAAACGTCCATAGACGGCGGTAAACGCTTACCATCAAGCAGGCCGCATGCTTGTTTTCCACCCCAGTGGTATAAAAAGAGAGTCGATTTGTTGGCCTGATATAAAATAATTATTATTTGTATTATAGGTAATATAAGTACAGAAAAAAAACAATACAATTTCATTGTTCGACTCAAACTGCAATTCGGACAATTACCACTACGTTTTAGCGAGAGCAGATGGAAAGAGAACGCATAAAGGTTCGCGAATCGAATAAACGGAATCCAATATGGATGAAATGAGTAACAGCACTCGCCCTTTTCATTCATTAATTAATCCCAAACGGTTGGAACTCACAAAAATAATGGACTCTCAAATCGATCGCTCACGTGGAAGCGTCAATCGATCTAGTAACAGATGTCAATTAACCTCCATTTGGAACACGATACAACTTTAGCAGTAATGGTAGAATTGCTATCACTATAGCTAATAACTGTCTTAGTTTAAGATATAAATCGGAAAATATTTTCATTGGAAATTGAATTGAATTGACTGGATGCGATGAACTTATGGAAGCGTCGAAAGAAATTGGTTTCACGGTGTTTTACGATTTATTAACAATTTTTTCTATCAAAGTTAGCTCTAAAATAAAAGTGAAAGCAGCAATTCACTTTAATACAGCTCTATTACTTTCAGTTGAAATTTATAATTTCTGTTTCAACAAGAAAGATTGACGAAACAGATATACAAAGCAAAAGTGTGTGCAAGAAGAGGCAGAGGAAGGCCACGTTCCAACTACCTGGATCAAATAGATCGGACTCTCAAGGACGGGAACGTTAAGAGTACTCGAAACCGACGAGCATGTATGAAGAGACTGATGAATGTCGACGAAGCGAAAGAGGTATGTAAGTCTAGAGAGAACTGGCGCTCTATACTCTCTGCCTACCCCGTTAGGGACTTGGCGTGATGATATGTATGTATGTATGTTTCAACAAAATTAATTATCGTACTAAATCAATTACTACAGTTATTTGAATCAGTAGTAGTTCAGTTCCTGTCTTTATAAAATATTTCCCGAAAAAGGTCACGTAGACATAATATTAGGTATATATTAAAGGACAGAATAAACATTGATTTAAACATATTTTTATTTACACTGCCAGCGTTACCGTACGTTCTTCAATATTGTTTAAACACATATTTTTGAGTTAAATATAGGAAAATATGATATTTTTTTATTAATTAAATTTAAGATTTTCTTTAAAAGTGATTATTTCTTCGATACAATACAATTAAGTGGTAAAAATAGTCAGTAAACTTAGAGAAAACTGGCGGTTTACTCTCTCTGCTCACCCCGTATGTATGTAAAACGTTTCAAAAATTGAAATTGCATGTGCGATTCGCTTTTAAATGTATGGATATAATTGCGTTAAACCGTCATTGCGTCATTAGCGAATACGTCCGTGGTGATTTTATTAGTGTCTGCAAATGAATTACTTTTTGCGGGTTCATGGCTTGGTAGCGGTGTGTTCATTTATTTAATGTACTGGAAGCCTAGGATGCCTAATTATTGCGTGTTACAATAAAATATTGCGGGGTGGTTTTGCGCAGTTATTCTAATAATTCACAGTTCAATATTATTGATTACGCTATTGTTTATTTTGATGGAATCGTGAATTGAATTTAAACCGTACTGAGTGTTATCCCTTGTTTAATATCCCATTTTAAAATGTATACACTTTTACATTATATAATAATAATAAATATATAATAATAATATATCCTCACGCCTTCCCACAAGGGTCCCCGAAGGGGTAGGCATATTTATTTACATTATATAAGCAATATTTACATTATAAATACCATATTTTATTGACCACTATAGTGGGATACAAATATGTCCGCTTGATGACAAAAGATTACCACCGCCAATGTGTTTGCACATTGTTTTTTTTTTTTTTTAAGGAACTTCATGTACTCTACAAGGAAAATCCCAACTTCAAGTCTGAGCGTTCGTGGAAAGAAACTACTCTGAAACTGCGGCCTGCGGTGCGAGAGCTGTTTAGTTTCTAAGGTATAGGTATGAATACCCTACCGATTGCAAGAGGTGCGGTGGTAGAAGTTAGCCGAGGGCGACATGTAGAACAATTCTTAGGATCACTCTCCGTTATAAAAGTAACCTTTTACACTCGCACACACACTTATTACTCATACATTGATTACACACTAATGATGACCTCCAGAAAGTTCAATGGTAATGTTACCCACTACCAAATAGACCTGCGACCTTTACGGTACCGATCTAGTCATTGTGAGAACAACATACGTAAGAAAAATATGTACCATACTTTGGTATGTACTCAAGATAATCGAGAATAAGATACGATACGAACGAGGCGTGATAGTCATAATTCCGTACTATAACAAATCTAAAAATTGCGCTAAAATCTATAAGCCATTTGACTAGTTTTATAATTTTGGGGATTACTATTATCTATTAAATAACTGGGTTGTTTTTGTTCTAATTTCACCTCACTCTTTTCTTCACAAAGAGGCTAAACTGTCCATCAATTATGTAGATCTGTTGTAGATCAGAAGTCTCGACACTTACAATCACTCATATTTATCATATAGATTTAATAAATACCATATTAGACTCATATTTGCATAACATTATACACTATCCAATTACAACTATCCAAGTGTCTGAGAGGATTTCCCCTATTTACGCTAATTATATGGTTACAATAATATAGTCCAATTCCCTGGTACCATCTGCTTTGCTCCATAACCATTGCAGTATCTGTAAATGACAGTATCCTATTTATTACAAGGTACTTAATTAGCCAGAACATCGGCAATACTAGCTACACAGTCGCTTTATGTTAGTAATTGAATGCTTAATATTAAGCGGTTACTTTTAGCAATAGACGATAGGATTTCAAAACTTTTGAATAGATATGCTTAAGCGATATTTTTCAAAACAATAATTCCCTTATTTTTGCGCTTGTTGGTCGCATTTGTAATGTTATATTGCTACGATAAAATGGACAGTGGGTTATTATTTCTAATGAGGGTTACGGCATTAAGAAAATAATTGTTCCTGCCCATCAAATGAGTAAAACATACATACATACATACATACATACATATAATCACGCCTAAATGAGTAAAACACCTCAAAATATTTTAGAAGTTGAGCTATGATTTCGTAGGTTCTGTAAGATCATCGACCCATTTTATTATTTGGTACAAACATACACAAAACAACAATCACGTCGATACCCAAAGGCTTTGTCAGAAGCAGTGAAGTTCTTGGTCTTTCTAGAATAACAGAACTTTAAAGTTTCATGCATATTCATTAGTCTTCATAAAAGTTCAAGTATTCAGTTTTCAACCTTGATATTATTTCGATCAATAAGATCTGGGTGATTGGATCGACTTCCTTGTATTATTAAGTAAAAAACGTAAAGGGAGTCTCAGAGGCAGTTTTTAGATACATACATATCAGGCCTTCCCTAAGGAGGTAGGCAGAGAAAGTCGAGAGCCAGTGTTCTCTAGACTTACAGACATACCTCTTTCGTTTCGTCCATATTCATCAGTCTCTACATACATGCTTGCCGGTACTCTTGTTTATGCACACAAACAACTTTGGCAGCTTTGGTAGATGCCAGCCTTTATAGTAGTGGCCAATACAATACGAAGGTATATGTAAAGGCAAATAGGTAGTACAATTAACTGATTGTCAATCCCGTCCGGTTTGTGACCGCCCGCCGGCCGCGGTTAATTGCACGCGTCGGTACATATACAAAGACAATTGGGTTGCGTCTAGTTACCGGATAGGTAGCTATATGACCTGAACTTAATGAGCACGTATCACCTTTAGGTATTTCAATCAAATGGTTTAGGTATACTTAAGAACGACTAATTGATGTAGGTATAATGAACGTAGTAGAAAGCGTAGCGCTTTAAGTGTATTTCGTTAGTATATCTTCACGCCTTCCCACAAGGGTCCTTGAAGGGGTAGGTAGGGGAAGGGGTGTAAGTAGTACCTACACACCCACTATACACACACAGGGCGAATCCATCGCAGTTACTCCAGCACGACTATTCATACGCCTTTATACTTCTCAAAGGTATGCAGGTTTCTTCTGGATGTGTTCCTTCAGCATATAGCTCGTGTTGTGCTCGTAACTAATCACTGTACTAAAGTTCAGAAAAACTCATTGGTGCAATAGGGATTCGAGCTTGCAATCATTGTGTTGCAGGCAACTACTCGAACCACTCGGCTACCGGTGCTTATGTATTTCATTAAATTTCTTTAATAATGAAAAAAAAAGACGTGATGACCGAAGTGCTTAAGAAACACTTAATGTTAAGATCCAAAATTCAATATTCGGTGATCTGTGCCAATGAGATTATATTAGGTGCAATGATTTATCATCACTGTACAGAAAAACATCGTGAAGACATCACCAGAATCTATATACTTTTAAGGGGCTTTTGTCAAATGGAAATTAGGGTCAGAATAAAAAAATCTTTGTATAAAGTTAGCTGGCGATTTGTATTATTTATACATTAGGTACTTTGTAATGAGAAATTAATGCTCAAATTCAATTATAATTAATATATACATATATATATATATATATATATATATATATATATACATATATATATATATATATATATATATATATATATATATATATACATTAAATATTATATATATCGCGTGGTTAAACCCCGATATAGAATGATGATTAATTCCAAGTAAAGCCTTAAGATATTCGTGCTAACAGCCTGGGAATGAAACTGGATGAGATGCAGTGGACTGTGGAAGCAGTCAAGGTGTTAAATTACTCAACAACGATGTATGAATAGTTTCAACTAAATGTGGGATAAGGCATATGGCTAAACAATATCTTTCACTGTATTAGGAAAAGATTGTCCAACAATTAGATAATATTTTGAAATAGTAGTTATATTTTAAATAATAATATAAATTTTCAAGTAAGTAGTTACTTGAAAATTAATATTATAGTCTTAGTTTATTACATTTATTTATATTTGATTTGTTGTAAAATTATTTTTGTTATCATTTTAATCGAAAATATTTCGTGAGTGGTATTTTCTAAACTAAGCTTATATAACCTACGTCTCGAGATAGTAAGTGAACTTAAGTTTAAGTTAACTGTAAGTCTTAAATTACTAAAACCATATAACCGCGAGATCAAGGATACGTTGTTTACTTCATTTGTGAGCATTTCATAGGTTTCCAACTTATACCGTAAATACCTTAAAATATTTAGTTCGAAGAATAAAGTTGTATATCGGCACCATTTGTAAATTTACCATTCCATGTTAAGTGTATTATTCTTTAAAGTAACCCTATCAGCTCTGCGGCACAGTGGCGATCCTCATACCATTCCGATGTTCACTGATCGATGTGACTGACTTTGGAATGTGTAACATCACTACTTATATTTGAATACAGTTGAAAATAGGCTTTATTTATATTAGTGTTATATATCAATCAAGTGAGCTACCTACTAATAATATCATGATGTAATTAATAGCATATTCAACCATAGCCCTTCATATAATAGCAGGCTAATTATCTAATTGAACAGTCTAGTGTAATGGCAAAATTTGATATGGACTAATTGAGCTCACGTTGATGAGTGCGTGTAATCCGTGCTTTGATATGCAGTGAATTAAATATAAGATGTCTACTATTAGGGGACAGTAATGTATGGTACATGATACGACGCAAAGGTCGCAAGTTCGAATCCCGACTGTACCAATGAGTTTTTCTGAACTTAAGTACAGTGATTAGTCACACCACGAGCTTTACGGTGAAGGAAAACATCGAGAGGAAACCTGCATACGTCTGAGAAGAAATTCAAAAAGGCGTATGTAATAGTCGTGCTTGAGTAACGGCGATGGACTCGCTATCTTTTTTTTTTTGTATTGTCTCTCGTAGCGTGAGTTCCGGGAACTTTTGCTACTTAACCGGTCAATGGCGAGACCTAGGCCTCCAGCCAGGTGGACTCGCTATCTGTCACGTTGGCACCTAATATACCTCTGGCGGAAAGTGGGTGTGTGGGTATTACCTATACACCTCTGCCTACCCCTTCGGGGACCCTTATGGGAAGGCGTGAGGATATCTTTTATTATATAAATATATCCTTATATAATAAATACCTACTAATTATATTATATATACCTAGGATTTGGATCTTTTATACCAGAAAACATCTACTCATCAAATTTAATTCAACGCGGGTGAAAACGTGATACATAGCTGGTCCTACATATTAGTCGTATTGCCTTTATCCTAACCCGATATGGGATGAGATTTCCATGAACCATCTGAGACCTGACCTTCGCATCTCATTTAACTACAAACGGTTGTTAAGTAAGACCGGTTCCCGGTTCTCAGACTTTGGTTGGGATCTTATGGGATATGTTTACATCTACACACACACATATATGTATAAAATTTGATTCTATAGAAGAAAAGGTTTTTGTGCAATCGTGTATTATTTTATCACTTAAGAATGGAATTTAATATTGGAAAAGCTATGATAACAAGCTATACACGAATAAAATAATCTGGTTCAGTTCTAGTTTTCAAGCGTATGCAGACTTCTCGATTTTTTCCTTCCTTAAAGCTTGTGGAGTACCAATAACTATTTAGTAAATACTCATTACTTTAGACCTGTTTTTTTTTTGTATAATTTGGGTATAATATTACATTTATATTCAAATCATATATAAACAGTATTGACATGCTTTCCCTCTCAGAATATTATTTGTTCAAGGTTCACTAAGTTAACTATGTCACTGTTCATTGTATGAACGATCTTGTTATATCGTAATTATTTGAGCTACTCAATATTATGTTTAAGCCTTGGTCTGTATCACTGAATTGTTCTTGAATGTTCACTTTCATTTGTGCACATTTACGGTGAAGTAAAACGCATTTGCCTCCTGCATCCCCTTGTCGCTACATGAGGTATACATTCATAACTATACGCATTTAATATCACATGCCTTGTCGTTAGCATAGTTGTTGTGCAAGTTAAAACTTATACCTATCATCACCCGTCATTCTTTTCTCTGTCACGTCTCTCTCGGTGTAGCAAGAGCGGGTAGAACGCCAGTTATTTGTACACTTACAAACCTCTTTCGATTTGTAGTTTACCAAATAAAAAGCTTGTTACAGTCGAACACCGCAGCGAGATCGTCAGTGTCCTTTTAGTACGATTTTGTATGTACCGAGATTATATACTTAGGTTGGTTATAAAGTGTTGGATAATAAAATCAGGGATCCTATCTGGCACACAATATAAATTTTATTATAAACCGTTTTATTTATATTTTTTTAAAAGGCTGTTCAGCATACTTATAAGCCTATAAAAGCATTTTTTTATGTAAAAATATTCAAGCTTTACTCGTTAGTTTGTAGAACATCAACATTAAGACCATCTCAAAAAGACCAAAGCAAAATGTCATATAAAAAGTATTATACAATTCTGAAAGGAGGAACGAAGAACTACGTACCCAATTTGGATAAAAAGAGGATGAGAACATGTATGGAGAGACTGAAAAATGTGGAAGGTGTAAGTTTAGCGAGGACTAGTGCGCTATTCTCCCGACATACACTCTTAAAGGAGGCGGCGTGATTGATCACATGCATGTATAAAAATAATAAGAATGATAACTTTTCATGCTAAAAGCTACAAAGTTGATCTTTAATCCGTAACTAACAAGCATTGAAACTACCTACTATATCATGATGCGCACTGAACATGCAAGCCAGTAACCATAAAATGCACTGCACTGTGCAGTAATTCAGAAAAGTATATTAAATTACAGGTCATAAAAATCGTTTACAATGGGTGGTAAAAAAGTGTACACAAGTAGTAGGTGTGCTGGCGAGGAGTGCATGCGTGGCCCGTGATTTTATGCGACATGAAATTACTTCGGGAATTTATGGTATTTCTCAGTGAATCCTATAGTTGGAAACAGCTGGAGCGAATTGTGAATTTACTGGACATATCGCAGATTTTAGCTGCGTGTATTTTTCTTGTAATACCGATGACTAACTCGAGACTGCTCAAATCTTAACATTTACTAGAATTACATTTCAAGATGGATCGAGCAAGTCGTACTGGTGTAGCGTCGGTCCATCGGCGGTGAGGTATGCTAGTTTGCAATTTTAATAGTATAACAAAAATGTGGATACTCTATTCTTTGCCATGATATCAGTTAAAAGTGAAGGGTCAACGAACCATGTAATCCTACTTAATAACCTCGGTACTTTATTGAACACACAAAGGTCTACAACGTTATTCGCATGACCAAGATCGAAGAAGATTTTGAGTTACATAATATGTTTTGTATTGAATCTTACACGAAAGAATACTATAAGTTAACTAATCTTTCCAATATTTCGTGGTAACATAATCCTTTACATTTCAATATAAATTCCAGCACTAGAAATATACATGCATAGCATGAAAGCTCAAAAAATGGTTTGGTTACAGTCGGTTATATTATAATGATGACAAATATTTGTTTACTCTGGTTACGTTTAAACAAAATTGTCATATTGTAGGTCTGCGGCACAAATCCTGTCCACATAGCCTATATCTCCCTTGTTCTATGTTGTGAGCACAAAGTCACATTATGTAGAATTGCTGTAGTAAAATAAAATCTAACCTTCACACATCGTGTGCCACAAAAGCTGCCCATTTATTTTTACGTGTAAAAATACATATAAAATGAAGTCTCGCAATGTATGTAAATATCTCCATAGTAACAAGATACGATATAAAATACAGCCTTGAGCATAAAAATATAAATCTTCAAAGGAACGTAAGCTTATCGACTTCAGTCGCTTCACTGAATCCTGAAGAAACTTAATTTCTTCTCGCGAAAATTCACGTAACAAGCTTCGTCGAAACTCAAATAATCGCTTTAATATGTACTTGTGTGAATATGCTTAATCGTGTGAATTTCTCTTCTATCTTCAACATAAAAAAGAGTTTTCAATATTTTTCTTAACAAATATATAATTTGACTAGCGGTCGGTCTCGGCTTCGCACGGGTGGACATAAGACTTTTTAAGAAAACATAGCCTATGTCCCGCAGGCTGAATGTAGCTTTCCAATGGAGAAACAATTTTTCAAATCAGTTTAGTAGTTTCAGAGCCCTTTCAATACAAACATATACTTACATATAAATCTTTCCTCTTTATAATACTACTAGTATAGAATAGATTATCTGACTGATTGACAATTATGTTTATCAAGAAAGAGTCATTTTACTCAGTATGACTGTATGAATTGAATGAACGAATTCGAATTATTCGAATCGCTAGTTTATTAATTTATTAACTTAATGATATAGATTAGTAACGATTAATCATGTACCATAATTAATTGTTATCCAAAAACTTTAAGAAACATTTACTGTCTCTTACATCAGTTATTGTTATTATCATTGAGTGAAGTAAGAGAGCCGCGTAGAACGAAACCATAGCGCGATTACGAATTGTTAGCCACGCCATGGTATCCGGATAAAAGTATTTAGTGAAATAATGCCGAAAGTTTTCTTTGAAATTATGTGGTGTGGTGCTAGCAACCTTGCGATAGAAAAATATAAAAATAAGACCTCGAAATGTATGTTAAACATAGTTTCGGTACAAGTTTGTGCGGATGTTTGTTACTCTCCCACGCCATAACAGCTGAATGGAATTGGCTGAACGAATTTCATTCAATACAACAAAGACACATTATTAGCTGATCTGACACATAGAATATTTGTTAATCCGGAATAAATACTCGCCTTATGGTATGTATGGAATGAAATCAACACAGGGCAAAACCGCCGGCACACCTAGTATTACAATATTCGTCAAATAGGACTGAATACAGATATAAATTAAATGATGAATGGACGTACTTTATTGCTTGCCTGCAGCATGTTTTATATGCCTGCGGGGTCCGCATCACAAAGTCTTTAAATTACACAAGTTTTTAAATTAGATCGAATTATACACCCAAGGTTAGATTCTTCGAGAGTTTCAGACAATAAATTCAAAGGAAACAAATAACTTGACTTGGGAAATTAGCCCCAAGTTAATTGTTGGGGGGAATAGAGTTTAAACTGAAGGATGAGGTGTACGTTCTTTGTATAAAGATTAGCTTGGCGAAAATTTTGGCTACGGTCGACGCATAGAATTCACAAAGAGATGTTCTATTATTTGAGTGAAACTTACTCTTGAATATAATTATACTCCTACGTGTATAAAATACGTTTATACATACAAGGGATATAGGTAACCAAATACCCACTTTCCGCGAGAGATATATTTTAGGTGCCAACGAGACAGATAGCGAATCCATCACCGTTACTCAAGCACGACTATTCATACGCCATTGATTGAATGTCTTTATAAGCATATGCAGGTTTCCTTTGGATGTAGTACGCATAGTACGGGACTTTTTGTCGAACCGCTCCTTCCGCTACAGAGTCGAGGGCACACTCTCTTCCCCCCATCCCATACGAGCAGGAGTCCCGCAAGGCTCAGTGCTCTCGCCACTCCTATTCACGCTTTATACTAGCGACATTCCCCTCCATAGACGAGTTAAAAGCGCTCTATTCGCCGATGATACGGCTATCTACTACAAAGGTAGAACTCCCGAGGGAATTCACGACAACCTCCAATCCGCGGTCACAGCCCTGGGGCGGTGGTTCCGGAAATGGAGAATTGAAGTGAACCCCACCAAAAGCGCAGCCATTCTATTCTGGAAAGGCCTCGAACGCCCACGGGTAGCCCCCATCACCCTCTTCGGCAAACCCATTCCATGGGAAGAAAAAGCCAAATACCTGGGTGTGATCCTCGATCAACGCCTTTCTTTCCGTCACCACGTAAAGGCGGTACGCGCGCGAGCCGCCTTCGCGCTCGGTAGACTTCACAGCATGTTGAATGCGCGAAGTAAACTCTCATTGAAATCCAAGGTGAGGATTTACACGACGTGCATTCGACCAATCATGACATACGCGGGTGTAGTGTTCGCACACACTAGCAAGTCAACACTTAACCCCTTGCAAGTGCTCCAAAGCCGGTTTCTCCGGAGAGCCACAGGTGCCCCGTGGTACATGCGTAATAGTCAACTCCACGTTGACCTCAAAGTCCCCACTATAAAACAGTTTTTGAAAAAACTGTCCAAACGTCATTTCGATTCTGCTGTAAATCACCCCAACCCCCTCGTCGTATCGGCCACCCGATACACTCCTTCCCTTATCTCGAAGATAAGGCGTCCAAGACACGCCGTCATCGAACCGGATGACGACATAACGGTCCTCCAGGACGCCCGACAAAAACATACCAACACTACACAAAACCGACCACTGTTCCGTCCTCGCCGACGAGGCTCGACGCGAATAAGCCGTAATGTTCCCCCCCGACCCCCGCCGCAAACGCCGGCCCGCGCCGAGCCTGACGCGCAAATCCCGCCCCCAAATAATATTTAAATAAAATTACCAGTCCAGCCCAGCTCCCTTGCTCGCGATCCAGCAACGCCCTAAGCCGAGGTTCGTACCCCACAGGGGGTGCCCTTAGCTGTGTTGCTTAGAAATAAAGTGCCTGGCTGGAGGCCTAGGTCTCGCCATTGACCGGTTAAGTAGCAAAAGTTCCCGGAACTCACGCTACGAGAGACAATACAAAAAAAAAAAAAAAAAAAAATCCTTTGGATGTTTTCTTTCACCGTCAAGCTTTCGTCACCGTCACCGTCAATTTACTTAAGTTCAGAAAAACTATATCAACAACATAACAACTGTACGCGCCGCTTAATAGATTATTTATTTTATCTATGCACTACTCACCACACTAACTCATTAGCTCATAACACTCTCCTAATCCGTTCCCAAAATCATTCACCCCGCTCCCTAACACATTCAAAAAGTCGACGCTTTCGCTATACACGCAACGCACGCGCTCCTTCAATAAAACTCCCTAAATTATCCAAAATACCGCGAGAGACTAATAAGTGTGTGGACTCATTAAATCCCAATATAAAGAGTGTGATCGTGCAGTGGAATCAGTGCCAGATGGAAAACTCCACTTCGAAGGACAATTCAAACTAACCCGCCAGGTACCTACCTATTCCTATCACTGCTGAAATACATCACAACTCTTCTCTTGATCCTAATCGCGCCGGATCATTTAACCCTATCTCTCCAGACACTCAAATTCCCTCACAAAACACTCACAAGCTCATTATTTTCGCAAATTAAGTTCGCAATTCGCAATTTGTTCTCGATCATCCGCCATTTAACTACCTACACGGTTCAAATTAGAAAACGCGTCAATTCATAAAACGCATATATATTTAAACGCATTTATATATTTAAACGCATTTATATATTTCATAACGCTTATTTATTGTATACAAAAAGTATTCCTTAACGCATCGTATAATTACCTACATATTTCTATTCTTTCGTTGAATCTAGAAATCACTCGCGGCATTTTGTAGTCGACTCACGCCGAGCAACGCTCGCCCTTATTATCGCACGCATTACGCCTAATTTCCCGTACATATTTTTGAATTCAATTCATCATGGCGGAATTAAAACGTAAAATATCTTTATTAGAATCGAAAAAAGAATCTTTGTTTGCTCGAGTGCAACAATTATTCGACCTTAGTCTAAAGGTTTCCGATCCTATAAATGAGCAACAATTTATGACTCGCGTCCAGTCGTTGGAAAAGACTAGAACTGATTTCTTGCAAACTATAGACTCGTTGAATATGTGTTATTTGCAACAGAACGAAGAGGTCAAACCATCGTTTAGCGAACTTGATGCATTTGATGATTTATACTGTAATATCATTGCCGTAGAAAAGTCGATCACGCAGCTCAAGGCCAACTCAGAACGTCGCAAATTCGAATTTTCTAAAAAGCTAGCTCCTATTGAATTGATAGGTTTTGATGGATCTCCATATAAGTGGCCAGTCTTTTATCAAAACTTTAAAAGTCTTATTCATGACAACCCCACGCTTTCACCCACCGAAAAGGCTCAATACCTAATTAGTAAACTTTCTAAGAGTGCATTGACCGCTTGCAGTAGTATTCCTAATACGGGAGAAAATTACAACATTTTATGGAATAATTTAGTCGAAAAATATCACGATATTCGAGTGCAAGCATCAATGTACGTTGAACAAATGTTACATTTTAAAACTCAAAACACTGACGCATTTTTGGAACAGTTCTGTACCGCCGAAGCCGCATTACGTCTTTTAGAAATTGATGATATCTCCGATTTTATTATAACTCACATCGCGTTGAGTAAATTAGATAAAGACACATTGAACCTTTTCGAACAAGCGCACCGCAGCGTTAAAATACCTACTTTCAATCAACTTAAGCAATTCATAAAAGAACAGAATAAAATTCATTCACTACGCTCATCATTATCGACGAACTCTAAACCTACCTACGCTAATAAAAATTATAACCCGCAAGTCCCACAACACGCTAAAAACACAAAATCTACACACGCATTTGTTGTCAACAACAACTCCGTTGTAGCCAGCAACGACGACACGTATTCTCACCCGCTTCACACACACAACACATTCACACACGCCTCGCATCGACTACCACAAACGCACCACTCGCTCACGCATCCCTCGCAATCACCCCGCAATTGTAATATTTGTAAAATCTATCCCGAACATGCACTTTTCAAGTGCAGTACTTTCTTATCACACAACGCACACACACGTAACTCGTTAGTGACACAACACGGTTTTTGTCGAAACTGTTTGGGATTCCACAACATAAATAATTGCCAATCTCAAAACCGCTGCGCAATATGTCAAAGAAAACACCATACACTCATTCATGTAGATCAATCTCACAACAACAACCAAAATAACGCATATTATAATTCAAAATCATTCCAAAACGCTCACATTCACTCATCACCGCACACATCTTCACCTCAACGGTATAATACAAATACGAGTAGCCGCGCGAACGCGAACCGCTCGCAGCCGCCGCTATCGCCTACACCGCGCGAAGTAGATTGCAATATGCGCGGGCACTCCGTCGCTCGCAACGTAGAACCGCCCGCTTCAGCGCAGTCTCAAGCTAAGCAAACGCAGATGAACTTGTCACTTTCCGCTATTACACCTGCGCCTGGTAATAATAAAAATACCGTCGTATTATTACCTACTGCGTCTGTTTATGTTTATGATAATAATAAAAAATGTCACAAGCTCCGCGTATTCTTAGATACTGGTTCTATGAGCCATTTCATTACAAAACAATGTTGTGAAAAACTAAATTTAAATATTAAACCCGCTTCAACTACAATAAAAGGTATAGGCAACTCGGAAAGTATTTCGCTAGGAACCGCTTCTTTCATAATTCATTCCCGCTTTGACGAACGGTGTAATTACACAATAAACGCTCGTGTGATTAATTCTATCACCGATCACTTGCCGAACGCACCCATAGACTTGTCTCAATTAGATCATCTGCGAAACGTGCCTATGGCAGACGATGATTTCCACACGCCGGCAGACGTTGACTGCCTTATAGGTAATGAACTCTTTGCATTATTGTTGCGCGGGAACAAAGTAACTTCTGCCCGGTCACCTGTTATCGGTGTGGAGACTACGCTCGGATATATCGCTATGGGGCGCGCGGACTGCGACCCGTCTAACACGCGCTCAAATGATAAGACATTTTTTTGTAATGTTGACTCGCCTTCTTTAGACAATTTGACGCAACGCTTTTGGGAACTCGAAAGTGTACCGAATAAAATACATTATAGTCCGGATGATAAGATGTGTGAAAATATTTTCCAGTCTACCTACACGCGTGACGACAGTGGTACCTACACTGTCAGTCTCCCATTTAAGTCCGATCCCTCTGAACTCGGTGATTCTTACACGACCGCTAAACGCCGTTTAATTAATTTAGAAAAAAAGCTAGACGCTATCCCGGAATTACGCAACGATTATAATGCCACAGTGCAAGAATATATTGATCGCGGTTTTTTAACCAAAGTCGGGGTGGACGATCTCCGTCCCACCGATAACGCTTACTACATACCGCATAGGGCCGTTTATCGACCGGAAAAAACAACATCAAAAACTCGGATTATTCTTGACGCATCATGTAAAACTACTTCTGGAAAATCGCTCAACTCATTATTATTTACAGGACCCAATTTACAACGCAACATATTTGATTTATTAATTAACCTACGCATATTCTCCATCGCTCTCACCTCAGATATTGAGAAAATGTACTTTTGTGTCAAACTCGCACCAGGTCATCAACCTTTTCAGCGCATATTATTTCGCTTTAATTCGGAGTCCGCCATTGAAGTCTTTCAGTTCAATCGGGTATCATTCGGGATATCTAGCTCGCCTTACCTCGCCATGCGCGTAGTGCGACAGCTCGCGGCTGACGAACGCGACAAGTTTCCGATCGGCGCGCTAGAAGCCGAGAACCGAATGTTCATGGATGACTATGTTTCGTCCATGGACGGAATAGACGAAGCCGAACGTACTTATCATCAGATGGTGAACATGTTCATGGCCGGGGGCTTCAATTTAGTAAAATGGAATTCAAATAGCTCCGAACTCATGAATAAAATTCCGCACTCGCATAAAAATCCACAACAAATAAACTTTGACGCAGATAGTGAATTAACCACAAAAATTATTGGAATGCAATGGCAACCCCACGATGATATTTTTACCTATAAAATCACCGATGATGATTCTGACGTTTGTACAAAGCGCACTATCCTTTCCGCTACCGCTCGTCTTTTTGACCCTTTAGGTTTTTTAGGCTGTATCACAGCTTTTATGAAATTGTTAGTTCAGGAGTGTTGGCAACGCGAGTTAGACTGGGATCAACCTGTCCCGGATTCCATACGACAAAAATGGACTCAGTTCAGAAGTGAACTCTCGGATCTGTCTAAATTAAGTATACCGCGACATGTAGGTATAACCGCAGGGTCTCACGTGACTATCGTTGGTTTCGCTGACGCTAGTGAAAAATGCTACGGAGCTGTTTTATATGTTCGTGTCGGTACTAACGCGGATTCGCCCGGAGTTGTCAACCTTCTTAGCTCTAAATCACGCGTCGCACCGCTGAAGAAAGTGTCTCTCGCTCGCCTGGAATTATGCGCCGCATTGCTCTTAGCTAATCTCATATCCTGTGTACGTGATATTATAAGTGAACGCTGCCCAATAAATTATATATACGCATTCTCTGATTCAACTGTGGCATTGACGTGGATACATTCACCCGCTTTTAAATTTCACACTTTCGTAGCAAACAGAATTACGGAAGTTAATTCCAAGCTTTCAGCCAACCACTGGTATCACATCAGTGGTGATGAGAACCCAGCAGATATAATATCGCGACCTGTTACACCTAAACACCTATTAAATCAGGAAAAGTGGTTTCACGGACCGCAATGGGTTTCTCACCCTATCAAAGAGTGGCCCATCAAACAATTTCTTCAAAAAATCGCCCAATAAAGTCGATAATCTAGAAGAGAAAACTGTTTCTCTCGTCACTGAAATTGACATAACTGAAACTCATTTAATAGATAAATTGATAGAACGCTTTTCATCCTATAAAAAACTATTACGCGCCACAGTATACGTACTGCGTTTCGCAAAAATTATACGCACAACCGGTTTAATCACACCGTTTGACTTAGATAACGCTGAACTCTTTCTCATACGTCACGTACAAAGTAATTGCTTGGCTAAAGATATCCACGCTATTAAAAATAATAAACGCATCAGTAAGTCCCTCATTAAACTCAACCCGTTCATTGACGACGAAAATATAATTCGTGTCGGCGGCCGACTAACGCATTCGCAACTTAACTATGGACAGAAACACCCTATTATTCTTCCATCGAAACATCGCCTTACCCAGCTCATTGTTGACTATTTTCACGTATGTAATCTGCATACTGGTCCTTCCCTATTACTTTCCCTGCTTCGACAGAAGTTTTGGATTCTAGCCGCTAGAAACTTGGTGAGACAAAGAGTACACCAATGTAATACGTGTTTTAGACTTAACCCTAAATCATCTAACCCATTAATGGGTGATCTCCCATGTTTTCGAGTGTCCGAAGCTAAGGCTTTTGTGTACACGGCTGTTGATTATGCCGGTCCCTTTTACATCACACACATTCGTCGTCGTGGTGTTAAAAGCCAAAAGGCTTATATTTGTCTATTTTGCTGTCTTACCACTAAGGCTATTCACCTTGAATTAGTCTCTGACTTAAGCTCAGATCTTTTCCTCGCAGCCTTCAATCGATTTATCTGTAGAAGAGGCCCTGTGGCCATTATATATTCTGATGGAGGCACCAATTTTTTAGGCGCTCAACGCAAGCTCGATTCTATTTATACGCTATTAGAGTCTGACTCTCATAAAAATTACATTGGTCAACAATTAGCTGATCAGCGCATTAAATTTCTGCATAGCCCACCTTATGGCCCGCATTTCAATGGACTTTGCGAGATTAATGTACGCTGTGTTAAAACTCATCTTTTCAAACAAATAAATCTTCAGGTATTAACCTATGAAGAGTTCAACACTGTCTTGGTACAGATAGAAGGCTTATTAAATAGTAGACCTCTGTGTGTATTAAGCTCAGACCCGTCTGATTTATCCGCTCTAACGCCTAATCATTTTTTAAATGTAACACCCTTAAAATTTCTACCAACTGAGGATGTTTCAAACATAGCTGACTGTCGCTTATCTCGATATCAATTTTTGGAAAAAATAATTCAAGACTTCTGGCGTCGTTGGAGTCAGGAATATTTATCTTCACTTCAACAACGCGCAAAGTGGAATACGCTAACTAATCCAGTTCAGCTAGGTTCTGTAGTAGTTATCAAAGATAACAATGCGCACCCTCTTTGTTGGCCGTTGGGCATCGTGGAGGAAGTATACCGCGGTAAAGACAATATTATTCGCACATTAAAAGTTCGCACTGCTTCTGGTACTTATATACGTCCAGTTGTAAGAGTCTGTCCTCTTCCTCTGCAATAAGTTTAAAAATAAATATATGTTTAGTTTTAGTTCTTTCAAACGCACCCGCATTTACTCGCTCATTAGTTTAACGCTTTTTCAACTTTCTTCTAGAGGAAACCTCTAGGCCGGGGGAGTTGTACGCGCCGCTTAATAGATTATTTATTTTATCTATGCACTACTCACCACACTAACTCATTAGCTCATAACACTCTCCTAATCCGTTCCCAAAATCATTCACCCCGCTCCCTAACACATTCAAAAAGTCGACGCTTTCGCTATACACGCAACGCACGCGCTCCTTCAATAAAACTCCCTAAATTATCCAAAATACCGCGAGAGACTAATAAGTGTGTGGACTCATTAAATCCCAATATAAAGAGTGTGATCGTGCAGTGGAATCAGTGCCAGATGGAAAACTCCACTTCGAAGGACAATTCAAACTAACCCGCCAGGTACCTACCTATTCCTATCACTGCTGAAATACATCACAACAACTATATATAACAATCAAATATATATATGAAGGAAAAGATCTTCTATTCTTAATGTTTTCCTTCTTGTGGTACTCAGTTATTTAGTTACCCAAATGCAAAATATATTAAATACACATACATAGACGTTGTATATAATGTAGGGACAAACCTTTTATGATACGCTGAGGTTTGAATTTTTTAATTAAATTTACGACTTTGAATTTATTATATCAAAGGTATTGAAATAAAGTTATTATTTTTTAATACGTATTTGGAGATGAATCCAAGATCTCCTACTACAAGTGCGCCTGAATATGATAGATATTGCAGTAAGGGTATAAACCCTTACTTTGACACGTATACAACAGGCAAAAGCAATCTCATAGAAATAAAATTAAATATAAATTGCATGCGAGATTGATCTTTTGTTGCGCTACTCTGTCTGGTTTATAAATAAAAAAAATAAGATTGAATATTACGCTGCTAGATACTCTTGCAAAAGTATTCCTAAGCAGTTGTATTTCTTCTCTCGACTCTTAAGCTATTTAATAATAATATATTGCTCTGCCTACTCCACTCCTCCGGAATACTAAATGTGGATTACAAATTCACGCGATGTAAACGCCCATTATATTTCCACAATAGATGAGGTGATACATCAAAACGTAATTGGTTTTAGAATTCGGAAATTGGTTATTCACATTATTATTATTACTTATATTATTTTATATATGATTCTATGATATTTCGAGGCTGAAGTTCAATCTTCAGTCGTTGGCCGTCTGGTCTAGTGGTTAGAGCTCCTGAATGCGAAACTTGAGGTCGCGGGTTCGATTCCCGCTGAGGGCAGATAATTGTGTGATGAACATGAGTTGTTGCACCTTAGACTTGTCCTATGTATTTATGTATATATCTATATAAGTATATATATCGCTGCTTAGTTATCGTAACACAAGATTGGCTTAATTTGTGACTATGTCAATTTGTGTGGAATTGTCCCAAGATATTTATTTATAAACTGGGTTCCTACCAAGAGTTTTCTGAATTTCTTATCTCAACATGAGCTGTCCAGTAATTAAACAAGTACGCTCAACATGAGCTTTACAGTAACATGTACGTAAGCATATGAAATTATATCAAAAGGTTGGCTTAATATACATATTATATATGTAAAATTTCTAGTAACCATCTAAAAACGAAACGAATATAAACAAAAATATTTTAAAATAATGAATTTAGAAGTATTCGATAACATCCGTTAGTTAATACGCTACGTGATAAGAGTGATATAAGATTACATGCAAACTATGTTAAATTGACGTAATTCACAATTTCACAAAAACTTGGTACGTAAAATTACTGTGGACGGGTTGCGATATTATAAGAAGAATTTAATTACGTCGATAAAAACTGATGACACGGTCAATGGTGTTGTGAACAAATATTATCGATATTGAGCCTATTTAGAGCTCTCTATATTCACATTCTTGATTATTCTGTTCAGATTCGGGCACTGCCTATCCACGCTTCTTGTTCAACACACATCGCGTAATATTATTATAATTTTCAGCACATCCTTACTCACCCCTGTTGTTTGCGAATCTCTTTATTACGTCCTGATTCGATTTGAAATCGCTTCGGCATAAATTTATTTATCTTCTGACCTTCCAGAAGTGTCCTAATTAGGGTAAGTTGAGTAATAGCACCGTCTTTTCGCTAGTTATATAATTAGGTATTTTGGTGGAAGAATCTTGTTGGTACTAAATTTAACAAAGGAAATGTGGGCGTAAAAATATATATATGAACTATCGATAGCAAAGGGAACGTCCGCATCTCTTGTGCTCGCGGTCTACAGGCAAATTACACACTACATCGCTCACTTTTACCGTTTGCACCTCTAGCTCGTTTTGCAAATTTATATGAATCATTATTGGCTTGAATTATAGTATAGCCAGTATACGCCAACACGCCAGCAAGTGAGAACTGAGAATATAATACGCGATAAGTATGTGATTATGGAATATTTTATATTAACCTCTAAACCTCTTAATGATATCGTCGATTTCTATAATGTCATAGTTCTTGTTGGAACAAATGTTAGGTTTGGTTATTGTCATAATGTATGCAAAGAGCACAGTTAGGCTACACCTGTAAAGTTGGTTTTAATAACGTGCGATATTGTTTGAAGAATAAACTGTATTATACATTTATCTTTATGTATTAAACTATCTAAATACCTAAACCTACTAGAAATACACGTTTTAACAATAGTTCATTAAGCATCAAGAAAACCACAGAGGTTTATGTTACCGCTATAAAAGGAGTCCTTTTTGTACACTACAAAAAGAAATATATGTATGCTTAATTAACTGTTTTGTTTGAACTCTTAACTGTTCTTCCATTATTAGATTAATATTTCTAAGTTTATTATCATTTAGCATATCTAAGTTTATTTTGATTACGTTATCGCTGAACTAGTTGCGGATGCTGCTCCCTTGGATGGCATTACGATTTAGTCTTATAGTCTTTCTTAATAAACGGGCTACCTTATATATTATTTATTTTTCTATCAAATCAATCACATTAAAAAAATGAAAGCAAAATCTGTTCCTTTAGGTCATTTGTTAGATATGTACTGGTCTTAACCAAAAAGTTGATATGTGTTTCAATAATTCATGGTATAACTCATTCTTTTATATTTTCGTAATTTCTGTCCAGATCTGTCAAGCACTATGAAATACCTGCCCATCAAGATGACAAAAGCAACAATTATTTTCATGATATATTCAGCGTTTGTATTTTCGATATATGTAAGTAATTGCCATGGACTTGAAGAAAACAAGACCGAATTATATACCGATATAATACCTCAATCAAATATCAGCCTAGGGCAAATCTCCCATACTTTACCTATCTTGGAAGTAAATGTACAATTGTACGCTGATGAAAAACATAAGGATTTTGAAAATTGTTCTCACATACACAAAAATATCAATAACTCTTCAGCTGAACCCCTTCATGAACATACATTATTAAGAAGAGATGTTTTAGAATTGGGAACGTCAAATGAAAGTGGCCTGGATATTGAATGTTTGTCTTGTATTGGAAGGGGTACTACAACGTCTGATCTCAAATGCTACAGCGCAAAAACGTAAGCAATGATGTCGTCTTAAACGCATTAAATATATTATAGGCAATCGTGTTATAATATAGAAAAAAGCTTTCAATGTCTGGATGTTTTTGGTATGATTTTTTATTTACTTGGCCGCTATCAAATTAGCTTTGGTTGTTTCAGAAGTAAGATAGCCTGTGTAATTCCGTAAAGATAATACGTAAGAAATATTTAACTTTTGTATAAAGCTTATTACAGACTGTAAAAAGACTCGTAAAACAGAGCCCTAGTTTCATTGAAGAAATAATATGAACATTATATTTGCTCTTTTCATTTCCAAGGGTTCCTAAGGAAAAATGTGCCGACGCTGAACAATGCTACACTGAAGTTCATCCCCAATATATAAAACGAGGGTGTATGTTACCTGGAAGACTTAATAGGACTTTCGTATGCAAATGTCCTCTATGCAACGACAAGCCGTCTTATGAGTCAATGTACTATGACTATACGTCAGTTAAGGATTGGGATTATGATAACAAGAACCGACTTGTTACACCTGTGGTTGGACTCGATCTTATGTGTAAAGTATGTGAAACAAAAGGGTCTAATAAAGTTGCCGATATGACATGCAAATTTGGAAAGAAGTAAGTAGATATACGTTTCAATACGACACAGTTATTGTTCTTACAAAGATTTGTTAGGGTGTAGGAAAAATGTGAGAAACAAGGTCGTAGAAAGAAGTTACGAAATATCTCAGAGTTTATTGATATTACATACATATCATCACGCCAAGTCCCTGGCGGGGTAGGCAGAGAGTATAGAGCGCAAGTTCTCTCTAGACTTACATACCTCTTTCGCTTCGTCCACATTCATCAGTCTTTTCATACATGCTCGTCGGTTTCGAGTACTCTTAACGTTCCCGTCCTTGAGAGTCCGATTTATTGATATTGCCACGAGAATTACAATAGAGGAACATACATTTGTAAAGAAATCGGGAAGACCCCTGCATACGTTTGAGAAGAAATTGTAAGATACGTTGTGTACTCTGTTACATTGATATCTAAATATGTTGCTACAGCTAAGCCTACCCCGTCGGGGATCCGTGTAGAAAGGCGTGAAGATATGTAGGTATGTAAACTTCAAGTAAAGAAAAAAGAAAAAAATTGATGATCAACTACAAAAGCAAGTCATACATAAAGTGTAATATTTAATCATAAATAAAGAAACAGATATTTGTAATGAGAAAGCAGTCTTCATCCTACAGGAAAATTAACTATCTCGCAATTGCTTCCTCTCCTACAAGGGATCTTGATAAAAATTCTCAGGATTGTTTTCTATTTTTAGAAAGCTCATTAGCTACCTGGCTGTAGTGCGCAATGAGTATATAGTTAAACTATTTAAAATTATCTTTTATTTCAGTGCTGATTATATGGTGTGTCCCCATAAACACATATGCTTCACAAACATTGACGACGAAACCGATAATGTTGCCAGGGGATGTATACAGCTACCTGTTTTCAATTCTATGTATAACTTTTGTAATAGCACAGGATGTAACAACATAGAATTTCTCAACCCAGAGGCAAGATTCCGGTCCACCTTGGTAGTTGGCCGTCTAAAGAAAGCTAAAAAGGCATTTTCTTCAAAGGGCAGTTTCAAAAACAGTTTTCTAACATTTTCTGTAATGGAGATCCTATTTACAATTGCCAAGAAAATGTTACAAGAAGATTTGATTACATAATTTATTTTATAATAAAACCTTCAACATGCAATGACTTAACGTTAATAGAAAAGGTTCCATATTCAATTGAAGACTTTGATAGACCTTTACACGACTCGTCAAATTATTCTGACAAAATGATAAATACGAGAATTCTTGGAGTATTTTTTTATTATTTATTTATTACCAGTTATATAACGTGTGCCAAAGAAAAGAAAGCCAAATCACGTAAGACTATAGTATTACCATACTTTAGGAGACGGGTAGAGGAAGCTGAAGATACAACTATAAAGCCGAGGGACAAAGACGATGATCATAGTAATTTAGTATCATTTATGGTTAAGAATGTGAAAGAAATTTTCAATGATAACGTGGAAGCAGATGGGGATAATCGTGTAGTTGAAGTATCTCCCGTGCTGCTAAGATCTACCATTCCATTTAGTCCCGCCCCTTCAAGCATTGAAACTAATTTCAGTGACTTTTCATATGTGCGTCGTAGCAATCTTGAATATTCAACTCCTTCTAAAGTAGATGTTCCCAAAGAGACCACTCAGTCCGATTTGCATTCTGAAATTAAGAGAACGGAGTTGTTACATTTGTCAAAAAATGTAGTTAATTTTGATGCAGATCTAAAGGATTTCGAAACTTTTGCTCCGAAGACAATACCTTCTCTCGCTAAGAACGTCACAATCGTTGATAGCGAACTGGTTGAGTCGAAGCGTTCGTGTATATTTTGCAACAATGCTATTCAAGTAGAATGTGATTCTCCCAAAAACAAATTGTAAGTATGTTTTTTTTTTTTGTAAAATCAACGATGTTTCAATTAATATATTTTACATATTACCCACAAAACTCCGTATTTTTTATTTGTGCAATACTACTTATAAGATATAATTTTTATGTTACCTGCTGACCACTGCCTACCTCTTCGTGAAGATAATATATTTAAAAGTTCAAAAATGATTTGGAAGCTAAGCTGTAATCTGTAGCGTTTAGAACTTTATGTACTACAAAATTGCTTTCTTTTGTAATCATTTGCAGAATACCATCGGTCGTATGCGAACGTGACGACGATTTGTGCTATTCGCAGCACACGCCTTTCGGCGTGATCGATCGTGGATGCTTCAGCGTAAATCACAACATCAGTACCTACGTGTGTTCCTGCAATTTGTGTAACTACATTTCCATTTCTGAGATGCCATACATTATATCTACTAAGGAGGAATGGATCGATAATGTTATTGAGCTTACCCGTACAAGGCATTTTAAGAAATCCGTCTTCAAAGATATGTCTTGCTTGAGGTGTGAAGTAAACACGACGAGTAAAACTGGCGATATGCTCGACAGTGCCAACTGTTTAGAAGGGAATATGTAAGTTTTACAATAGAATAGAATAATTTTATTTACTTATTATTTTATTTACTATACCAGTGTTAGTAAATACAGGATTTAACTTATAAACTTATGTTAGTAGCAACTATTTGTATCAACAAAATACTACTAAAATATAAAGATACTTAAGCGTAACGTAGGTATCTCCAATAAGTTCCTTGGGCACCAGGCATATATACATGTGTGTGCACCCATGTTCAAATTTTAAGTGAAGGTATGCAATTCGTAGTGTATATCGTCGTGCGAATTCCCGTTGTAAGTATTTTATTTCTAAGTACTTCAAAGAAAGTAAATAAGTATACCTTTAGCGTATCGGCTATTGATTTCTATCGACTATATGAAGGCTTTAAGCCCCATGGGAAAATTATATGCAGCACTTTGGTACCGAATTAGATTATACTGTGGTGCAATAATAATATTTTATATTTTATTTATAAGAGAAACGGCCACCTTCAGGTCCGGTCATGTCCTTGAATGCAATTGTCACTATAACCGTTCACTGTAAATATATTGCGGTAAAGAAACAATAAAACTACACAGGCTTCGAACCCGTGACATTCATGGTCCTGCCATGTGTGGCGAATTATTACTACCCTTCTAGCAAATGAAGATAAAATCCAAAACTAGATGAAAAATATCAATTTTGCTATTTTTTTTTATACAACAAGAGTGGCAAACAAGCATACGGCCCACCTGGGAAACGGTTACCGTAGCCTATTTACGCTCACGATACCGAAGTATCACTTGCGAGTTGCCACTCTGTGTTCGGAGAGTTATAGTGTGTTGGCAGCATAAGGTTTAATCCCTCTGCTTCCAACACAATGTAACAATCCTCCCCACTCCCCAAGGAGCTCATTACTGGAAACCAAGAAGGCAATTAAATTTAAAATTCTGTATCACTTTTGTGATAATAGAATACAAAATATTTTATATTCGTTCCAGCGGTACACTACCAACTCAAACTTGTGACGAAAACGAGATTTGTGCAGTGAAGGCCCTAAGAAGTACAGGCTACCTTTGGCGAGGCTGCGTCAGTTATCCATTGTACAACTATTGGTGGGCGCTCTGTGACTCGGATTTGTGCAACTATGACCCTTATGCTTCTATCTTTGACGTCGTTCTTTGATTTTGAAACGATTGTTGACTTTAGATTCAATAAATTATGTGAAATTATTTTATTTATCTTTTTTTATGTTATCATTTTTTGCAAGATATATTTTCAACTTAACTATACACATATAAAACCATTTTCATGTTTTGTAATTTTTTTTGATACCCGATAATGGGTTTGAACTAATATTGGACCCGACTTTATACTTTATTTTTACACGTCCGCAATGAACGACTGACCACTGTACGGCATTGACGAAGGTAACCGGTTACCATCAGGTGAGGCGCATGCTTGTTTACCTAGTGATACAAAAATAACATATAATCTTACAAATATACTAAATAATTAGGTACTAATATACTAAACTTACAAATATTGCACTTCTATAATATTGATGTACACAAGGAAAATCATGCAGCATATTTTAGTGGTGAGTTGCGCCATATAGGCAAACTCAGAGCTTGTAGGTAACCGTTATCTAATTGAATTTCACGGTCGGGGATGCACCCCTTTGAAGGATTCCATCTGGTGGAAATACTCGAGGGCATCGTAGTAAAACTCTGAACCGCTGATCTGGAACCGAGAGAGATCTATAACAGTTCGGTTTACATGTCGTTGGTTCGTGGATTTTAAAGCCTTGATAAATCCTACTTAATATTATAAATAAGTAATAAACATCTACACGAACTTCGTGTGGATGCTTATTACTCAATCACAGCGAAAAGGATGAACGGAATGGCACAGAGATAGATTAATACATACATTTACCAATGATATCAAATTTTAAGCGGCGAGTAGCAGTGGGTGTAGAATAACATGTTATGTTAAAATCACCAACATACAGTCATTTTTGTATTTTCAGTACGTTTCAAGTTGTATTTAACCAGCACAACTTGAACATGAAATACGATTAATACAGTTATTATCACATGAAATATTATTAGTTAGTTATATTATCTCCTTCCCACAAGGGTGTCTGAAGGAGTAGGCAGAGTTATGTCCGTAGTATCCGGTAGTATTCTTGCCGTAGATATATTTTCCTTATATAAAAGTACCTAAGCAGAAGGTGAAGCATCGCCGTTTATTAAAAGTATGTAGGTTATCTCTCGATGTTTTCCTTCACCGTAAAGGTGGTGTAACTAATCACTGTACTTAAGTTTAGAAAAACAAGAGAGAGAGTAGGGCATTTAAGAGAGGTAGGGCATAACGGGTTTCCCGTTCGAATTCGGAGCTGCCCGACTGAGGCAGGACCTCCACCTTATAGAAGTCCGTAGCCACCTAACACAATTTTTTGTGTTGTGTTCCTACGCGGTGAATAAGGTTTCCAGTAATGAGCTCCTTGGGGAGGGGGGAGGATTGTTACATTGTGTTGGAAGCAGAGGGATTAAACCCATTATGCTGCCAACACACTATAACTCTCCGAACACAGAGTGGCAACACGCAAGTGATACTTCAGTATCGTGAGCGTAAATAGGCTGCGGTAACCGTTTCCCATCAGATGGGCCGTATGCTTGTTTGCCGCTCTTGTTGTATAAAAAAAAAAAACAAATTGGTACAGTCCGGATTGGAGCTTGCAATCTTTATGTTGCAGGCGACAACTCGACCACTGGTATTAGCCGCGGAAGCAGTACAAAATAACAGCTTCCAGCTTAATTCTGCAATATCATTTAAATGTATTCGTTTATTTACTTACAGTTGTTGTAATACACGTGAAGTGTTGAATGAGATCATTCCAACATATATAAATGTAAGTAAACCTCTTCCAGATTTATTCTCTAAGATTTTTTTCCAATTTCAGTATTCTATTACATTTTTTGTAAACAAATGACGTCACAGAAAACCTTGCTCATATGTTTTCAGTTGCCTATTAAAAATATAATGTAAAAAACATGTTTGTTTTTACCCTCTGCGTAGATTTAAATTAAACGCCCGATGAATCTTGAGACCTCTTTTAGATTTAACGTATCATCGTAAACCTGTGCGAGAATTCAAGTGGCTTTACGCTTTCTTTCACATCCATACTTGGCTCTAGGGAATGCAGCGAGCGAGATAATTTAGCTGTTGAAATTTCATCTTAGCAAATACAGTTTGCTGAAATTGTATATTTTATCTGGTTAGTGCAAACTAAACAGGGAGAACTGTAGTTCTACCTGATATACTTAATATATTTAGCTTAATTCTAAGGTAAGCTTCTTCCGACTGTGAAAGATATTTTAATTGAAGTGAGTTTTTTCTGAACTCAATAACAGTCATTTGTGACAACACGTGCAAACTGTATAGGAAAGCATAACGAGGAAACCTGCATATGTTCGTGAAGAAATGCAAAAATGTTTGGTGTAGTCGTCCTTGAGCCATGGCGATGGATCGGTATCTGTCACATTCGCTCCAAAATACATATCCAACAAAAAGAGGGCGTTGTGACGCTTCAATCTGCTTTTTCAAAGATCCGTGTTCGCACAAGAGGCGTTAAGAAAACTTTACCATAATAAAATTACCTACAAATATTTTCAACCCACTTCTCATTGGCTCTAGATATAAAATGCAAACGATAACTTACCAGAAGGTTGGCATTAGAGTAATTCGCCTTTGGAATGTCATCATAATGACCGTATATATCTTTTTAATGAACTGCTAGCCTGCTTTTGCTATGCGAAAACGGGCTTTTGCAGCAATTGCCCAAATATATGGTGCATCTCGCAAATAGCATGAAAGAACTTTAAATTATTAGTGAAAACCATTCGAGAACTTGGTTCATAGTTTTATTGATTGCTGTGAATTTCAAATGCGATGTCGGTTATTCTACTCGAAGGAGACATTTACGATGTTTTGCAACTTTTATGTTCGTAGAAATTGAAAACTTTAAAATCCGATGCTGAATTCTGTAACTTTGTATTCATATAAGTAGTAATTTTATTTACTTACAAAACATAGTTTATTTGTTACGAATGGTAAAGATCAAACTAAAGTATGTATGAACGCTTAAAATAAAATCTGTTTGTTATGAAATAAGGTCCATTTTGCCTTACAATACTTTTTCATGCTACCATCCAAATTACTTGGGATAATAGCAGCAATCCAGTTTTGGTTTGTTCAACACTAGTCAAAACTAAACAAAAAGCAAGATAATCACATATCAAAGTAGACACGATCATTGCTCGCCCTTATAATAACAGTGCTTACTCTGGCTGCGGGTAAAATCGTAATGAGTAATGCTGCAGACATAGAAGGCGAGCTAGTTTGAAATGCCTTAAGGCGCTGGATTCTTTCAACACGTAGCGCACTGTATGTTTTAATGCACGCCTAACGCTTGCCATCAAAGGCGTCTGAGTGGTTCTGAAAGGGTTTAAGATTTGCAATCGTGTTGCCGTAAACGAGATACCATTTAGCCAAGGGCAAACAAACGGTCGGTAATGTTTTGTTTGAGGTAAACGGCACCTATAAAGCTTTGGATCAAACGAGAATTGCTTCAAGTGAATGGTTTGAACCTTCTGAATTTAAGCCAGCGTTTTAAGATCTAGGAATTATTATAAATGAAACTGCAATACAGATACGATTCATTATGAATGAGAAGATTTTATCAGATTAACATAATTTGTAGAGTATCAATCTACTATGAAAATAGATACGTTTACGCTTTTGGGAATTGATGTTGTTCACGCCCGTAGGTGTAACTCGAAAACCCTAAGCTATTTCCGATGTTGCTTACCAAACAGCTGATCGAGGGTAGAGAAACGCCCTTTTGAAATCGGTGAAGAACGACTGGGACTGAGTTCTCCTCCACTTAACTGTGACAAACGACAAACCACCAATTACTTCTTGTTTACCTTTGTATTATCATAATATTACACCAGGAGTTCTCAAAGGAGTAGGCAGAGGTGTATAGGTAGGTAGTACCCACACACCCACTTTCCGCTGGAGATATATTTAAGTGACAGATGGCGAGCCCATCGCCGTAACTCGATCACGACTATTATACATACGCTTTTGAATTTCTTCTTAAACGTATACAGGCTTCCTCTCGATGTTTTTCTTCACCTTACAGCTCGTGATGTGACTAATATTACTAGGATACTTTATAAATGCAATATATTTCACATAAATAAAATTAAATAATATACAGCGTAAAATTAATTCATGAAATCTACAGCACATTGAATAAAATTGTGGTAGGCTTTACTCTCGTATTAAATATGTATTACAATGGAATTTTATTCACTGAATTGTACTTTCAAAAAACCGGTGTAGCACGTGCGGTTCAGACAGACGGCGCATAAAAAGTATCCTACTAACGAGCACCGGCTACCCTCACTGTGAATCGATAAATAACCATTTGTTGGCCAATTTAACTTTAGCACTGAAAAATTAAACGATGTATCTTTGTAATTTAGACTACATTTATACCGCACCGGTACAAAATGAACAAATAGAGCCTCCATCACATCACATTTATAAATGTCCGACAAAAGATCGTAAGAGTGGAAATAAACGATTCTCGTTTGTGCCTGATTGATACGTGTATTTTGTAGTCGTCAATTTGCAAATGTTCATGCTACAATTAAGAGATGTTATGAAGATTTAAAAATAAAAATACTGTTATGATTTTGTCCCGTGTCTTTATAAAATATTGTCATTAATTTTTGGCTAAAAGTCGAACTTAAATCATACTTAAATGTATTGTTTCTTCACGCCTTCCCAATGGGTTAGATGAGGTATGTATCCACAAACCTACTTTTTGCCGGCGATATGTTTTAGGTGCCGATACGATATACGTCCTTGAATTTCGATCACCTCAAAGCTCGTGGTGTAACTAATCACTATACTTAAGTTGAGAAAAATCTCATTAGTACATTCGAGTTTCGAACTTGCCATATCTGTGTTGCAGGCGACCACTCGAACCACTCGGCATAAATGTTGGTTTATGTAATTTTCTGCTTTATATAAAAAATACCATAAATATTAATGGTCCATCTGATGAAAGACAGTTACCTTGACTACTGGGTCAACGTATTTTTAACCAGCCTTGTATTGAGAGGAACCGTACTAGTTTTCTATGGAGAAACGCCCAACTACTAAGACCGCGCGTCATGTACGACATTAACTCAACATAACTAACAAGAGAAGATTTCTGCAGTGACCTTCTAATAATGTCCTTCTGATTCTGTTCTTTGTGGCATCCAATTTTGTACGGATGATCTCATTCTATCCTTTCAACTCGCTTCTCATTTAGCACTAATTAAGCACGTATTGTTGTATCGACAGTTAACCGTACACACCTAAAGTCCATTACCTCTATAAGTCTGTTGATAATTTGTCCGGTATGTATCGTGTACGATACTGGCTTATATCCAAAATGTCCAGATATTTGATCTACATAAATTGTTGTGGCAACTAATAATTCAATCACAAATATGTACATACGGCAAAGCGAACAACATTACATAAATATGTGGAGTATTTAGATAGTTTGGAACACAGACAAGATAAAGGAATGATGAAATGGATACCGATGAATATCGCTTGTAATTAAAGCAATGTTTAAGAAATCTCACCATATTATCAGAAATACGGCCCTTGTCAACAACGACAGTAATATATTACTGACATAAAAACTGGAGATTTAAGTAGATATCATTTCTTTCCTTTGATTTCCGCTCGAGAGGCCCTCGGTCCTTCTCACATAGGCTCAATAAAAATGTAGAGAAATTACTTAGATAACGACCGCCTTGTATCCATCAACGTCGGTGTTAAAGCCTCTTTTATTACACCCTAAATATACAAGTCTTTGTAATGTTAAGTTTTGACAAGTATCTGTATTAATAAGGACCCATTCAAATATTTAAATTTACGAACGATGATTCTATGATATTATATACCTAAGCTGCAATAATACTGATAAGAAAATGATCTGATATTTACTAATAAATTTTAATTAACTTATTGATGTTTTTCAGCAGTTGTAGTTATTATTTTACGAAATTATAATCCTCCATTGATACTCGTCTGCTAGCAAAAGGTCTAATTTTATAGAAATGAATATTAAGGAGCAAATACTTTTGAAAACATCTTTGTAAGTAAGTAGTCAGGTAATGACATAAATTATTGTTATTCTCCGAATAGAACATTTTAACATATTTCCTATACAAAGACAAAAAGTAATGTTGAAATCGCCCCCACTATAAAACAGTTTTTGAAAAAACTGTCCAAACGTCATTTCGATTCTGCTGTAAATCACCCCAACCCCCTCGTCGTATCGGCCGCCCGATACACTCCTTCCCTTATCTCGAAAATAAGGCGTCCAAGACATGCCGTCATCGAACCGGATGACGACATAACGGTCCTCCAGGACGCCCGACAAAAACATACCACACACAACCGACCACTGTTCCGTCCTCGCCGGCGAGGCTCGACGCGAATAAGCCGTAATGTTCCCCCCCGACCTCCGCCGCAAACGCCGGCCCGCGCCGAGCCAGACGCGTAAATCCCGCCCCCAAATAATATTTAAATAAAATGACCAGTCCAGCCCAGCTCCCTTGCTCGCGATCCAGCAACGCCCTAAGCCGAGGTTCGTACCCCACAGGGGGTGCCCTTAGCTGTGTTGCTTAAAAATAAAGTGCCTGGCTGGAGGCCTAGGTCTCGCCATTGACCGGTTAAGTAGCAAAAGTTCCCGGAACTCACGCTACGAGAGACAATACAAAAAAAAAAAAAAAAAAAAAAAAAAGTTGAAATCGCCCAAAATCTTACTAATTTAATTAATTATATCTTCTCGAAGCTTTGTTAACACCTAGTATTAAAGTTCACGGCCAAGACACTTGTTTTTTTACCTACGCTAGTTCTAAGAAAATGGTCTAGACTGTGGGTATGTACCGCATGTTTATGCATCAAGTATTCGATCCGAATATTCAAATTAATTATTTATTCTATTAATATCAGTATTAAGATCAATATTAATTATTCGAGTATTTGGTGTTATTCTGTGATTGCTTTCTAGACTCGCTTAGCATTGGTCCATTGTTAGATATATAGAGAATAGTAAACATCTCAAACAAGTTTTATATAGTATAATTCTCTTCTCTATTTATTTCTGGATAAAGGATAAAATCTGTTTGTGAGATGCACACTATGCAAGTACGTCGGTAGATAGAAAACTTCCAAACATACGGGATTCACGAGAAACGTCTACTTTTTACTGATGCCGTTTTTACATATAGCAGCGTATTCTGGCGTTCCTACACGAAAATTTTGTTCGAACACGTTTTTGCAACACATCCGCTGCGGTGCAACTTCCATTTAAAATGTACCATCTCTTCCCGAGTAAGCTAAATATTATGCATAGCTTAAATATAGGTACTCGTATCGCAAGATTTTGAGAAATTGTTAAATGTATGTCATTTCGCCGTGTCCATCACGGACTAGGTGAAGCCTAGGCATCAACGCGAGCGTCAGTTCTCTCTAGACTTACAGTATATACTATTTTACTCATATATAGATTTACTGGGCCGATGACATCGCTAAGGTGGCTGGAAAACTGTGGTGGAGACTGACTCAGGACCGAGAACACTGGCGTAGAACCGGGGAGGCCTATACCCAGCAGTGGGTGCATGTGGGCTGAAAATGATAATGATGATGATAGATTTACTTAATTTTATTTTTGATAAGGATCTCTTTAATAGACCCTCGAAGTAAATCAGGTCGCCATAGCCCACTTAATGTTACTGCTTAATTACCACCACATTGGGATCACTCTCTCAAGTCTCAAGAATTAAACCTACGAAAATACGTGGCAATATCCACCGTTTACCATTCAGGTAATGTTTATCTTATATTATAAGTATAATGCTTGCCCATACTTATATTATTAATACGAACGTTACTTTTTAACGTTTGTGTGCAAAGGCCTTTAGTAAGAAATAAAGAAACACAGGCTTCAACTTCATTGTAAAAATATCAAATATTAGAAGGTATGTATATATTTTTAAAGCAGACGAACCCTTGTTTTACAACTGGAACTATTATACAACCTGATTTTAAGTACTTAAATTGTCTATAATCCATTAAATATCGGGCATTCTCACCAAAACAAGTAGGTGTTAATTGATTGCCCCCGAGCGGAAATGCTAACGGTAATCCGTCAGCGATCTGTCATTATTTCAATGATGTATCATCAAAATGTTGTGACTTACTCGCTATCTACCATCTTGGGGTCATCGGTCGACGTATTGATGCCCTGTGCTCATTGTTTAGATCTCGAAAAATCCATCAATCATTACATACAGTTAGTTTCAACGGTTGCCGATGGTAACGTATCGAGCCGCATTGTAATCTCAGTAAGCCTATTAGAATATTTAGGTTGTTACATATGAAGCTATTCGTATTTCGCTTTAGAAATTCATTGTTAAAAGCCATCTGCCATTGTTGTACGGATTATCGTAATACCTATAACTTGATTCTTTCTCACGCCATGTGCTAATCCTAAATGGAATATGAATGGATAAGCAAAAAGTCAGTTCTCATTAACATTTATCATGTAATTATGTAAATAAATAATTAAATAAATAAATAAATGTATGTAAAAAAAACGTTCCTCAGTATATTATTTATTGGGCAAATAATTATTTAACTGATAAATTATTGATTTGTGCTATCTTTATCTAGCTTTTTATTATTCTAGCTGTGTGCCGGCTAGCTATTTAAATTCTTAGTTTTGTCCCATCCCAATTATTAAGATGTTGTGTGACTGCCTAGTCCTTCCAAAAATGTCTATCTTAGGATACGGTCACACACATTTAAAGTTGGTCTGGTTATGTTGTTATTTCCTTGTATGGATCTAAATATCACGCATCCTCAATTCTTGAATTCTTCTCGATTTATATATTATCATCCAATTCCCTACACAAAATTTTCATCTTTATAGAATCAAGTATAAGTACGTGTATTTTATATTATTTAGTAACGAAAGCGACCACTAGCTGTGCGGTTTCACTTGCATTTATAGGGATACAGTTGTGCTTGAGAAACGGTGCCGGATTTCGCTACAGATAGTGCCTTATGTATGGTGAATGTAGTAGATAGTATCTCATAATAAATAAATGAATTCTAATCAGAATCGGACGAATATATGACTAATAATGTGATCAGCCTTTTTGAACTTTCGAATTGTTTCCATTTTCCGCCGAAATAATCGATGTCCCATTGTATGTAGACACAAATTGGTTTGAATGGCCCAAAAGTTTCGCTCCGACTGAGTCCTGTGACAACAATGTGAAGACAAGCGGGTTATTAATGCTCCCGGCGTTTCTCGCCACTGGATCGAAATGTAAACTTATGTAGTCGCCCATCCATTTTGAAATTGTTTACATATACGAGGCTATGGACACATGTTACTGCGTGGACCCTCGCGGGGTGCAGATAGCAGGGTGCCAATACGCTCAGGATTTATAGATCCTGTCGCTTTTCACATTCATTCTTATTGGAAATTACTTGCTTACACATATCTATACTTATTATCAAGCTAAGGCCATAAATCTCATCTAAGACCTCTTTCACTTTCATTCAATTACTTAATTATGTAGGTAGGTACTTATATTTTGACGACCGCCTGGTCTAGTGGTTAGAGCTGCTGACTGCTGACTGATGTCGTGGGTTCGAATCCCGCTGAGGGTAGATATTTGTGTGATGAAACGAGTATTTGTACCTTAGTCTTGGATGTTCCATGTATTTATGTATATATCTACATAAGATACATATAAAATATATCGTTGTCTAGTTACCATAACACAAGCTTTGCTTAATTTGGGACTAGGTCAATTTGTGTAGAATTGTCCCGAGGTATTACTTAAATAGAAATAAAAACAAGTTATTTGATTTAGCTGATGTACTTTTAACGCCATGAAGTTAAGAACTTGCAAGAAGCAAAATATATGTAAATAAATATATAGAACCAAATATAAATGTACAAGCTTAATAATGGATTTATTGTTTTCAAAGGAGATCAAGCCTGTGACCACGTAGCAAATTAATTGCCTAACTATCAGCCAAATGGACGATTAATACATATTTGGGATTTCGTTTTGTATTGGTTCATAGTTATTATTATTAATAGTTATCTTATTACAGTCGAACTGTATTAAGGTTTAGTCCTTGTAATTTAGAGTATTCACATGTATTTATTACTAACTTATGCCCGCGGCTTCGCCCACGTGGAGTTCGAAAAAGTAGCTTATGTATTTTCCTGCTAGAATCGGTTCAGCCGCTATGCCGTGAAAGGGCATCATACTTTATAATATTAGAAATATGAATTTTGAGATTAAAAAAAAAAAAAGAGTAGCCTATGTCCTATTCCTAGGTATAAGCCATCACGATTTCAACTTTCAGCCAAATCCGTTCAGCCGTTTTGCCGTGAAAGAACCGCAAACATCCAAACTTACACACTTTCACATTTATAATATAGTAAGATAAGATAAGATGAGATAAGATAAGATGAGATAAGATAAGATAAGATGAGATAAGATATATAAAGTCTAAACACTCAGACTCAGATCAAATTATTAATTGTTGTTCAAACATGAATAAGAAAAAGATATTAAGGAGTGGGAAATATGAAAGAGTGAGTGAGTTGTGAAAGGAACTCTTAATGATAATGCCTTGATTGAAAATAGCTGTGCTGTTAATATACTTATTGAATTGAGCCGTGGTGGCCGAGTTGTTCGAGTACATAGTTGCGATACAAACATCGCAAGCTCAAATCCCGACTGTATCAATGACTTTTTCAGAAGTTTTTCTAATTCTTATGTACACCACGATTAAGTACTCATGATTAGTCACACCACGAGCTTTACGGTGAAGGAAAACGTCGCGAGGAACCCTACATACGTCTGAGAAGCAATTCAAAGGCGTAAATATAGTCACGTTGGCACCTAAAATATATCACTGGCGGAAAGTGGGTGTGTGGGTACTACCTATACACCTTTGCCTACCCATTCAGCGACCCTTGTGGAAGGCGTGAGGAGAGATAAAATATCATATAATATTAAAATATTGATGTAGCCTATAACTAATGTCCTTGAAATTAATATGCCTATGTTTTAAATCCCAATGGATGGGAGATTACTGATCAGTGTGCATGGGCCGACAATCACTCCGACACCAGGCTTGATGTTACACGGGCATGGCATGAGACAATTATATACGTTGCCACAGGTTCCGCGACGCTTTTTATTGTTCGGATGTGTCGCCCTTAAGGAAATGTTACTTTTTACCGATTTATAGCCGAAAGGTGGACAATTTATGTAAAAATGTTTTTATTTGCTGGCAGCCAGTGATGTATAAAAATAACTGGCGTACTAGAAGTGATACAGGTACAACTAATGATAGATAATTTATATCAAATTGAAGTGTATGGACTACTAAGTATGATTTTACCTCCAGATAAGTTCAATATGGTGGCCGAGAACTTATAGTAGTCATCAGAAATGCGGTCTATATACCAATCGGTCTATATCAAAGTAATTCCGTTATTATGTCACTACGAGCATTAAATGGAAAATATCGTGAGACACATTTCGTACATCAAAGAACGCCTTCGAGATGGCAGACGATATCACTTGCTATGCGTTTAATTTTTGTCTTTTTTCTTATGTCAGTATTTATTACTGCGTAAGTAAGACCATTAGCTACACGTAATATATCTCAGAAATAAATACAAAATATTGATATATAATATAGATTAACATAAGACGTATAGATGCATGTGTACATAACATCGTATAAATGGCATTCAAACACGCTCTTATAGCGTAGCAAGTTTGGAGAACGTTATCTTTTTGTATCTCTAAGCGATGAAATTCGAAGTGTGATTGTGTCGAGTCGAAGCGGCGCGGCGCTTTTTATTAAAATTCTCTCAAGTTGGTCTTTTTGCGCGCGAGACAGACGCTAACGACATGTCTGGATATCGTTGGGGTTCCGTATATATTAGTTAAAATGTCATGTCAAATGTATTATTTTGTAACTCGTGAAGAATCTCTCTTTGTCATACGGAGAGTTACTCAACAGACAGATCCGTGTTGTGTATTAGTATTGAAATATTGAAAATTAACATATGCTAATGTATTAAAGAGGCTAACCATTTTTTGTCTTATTTGAAAAAAATAACTTTAAACTAACATACATAAGGCTGATATAATATCATTCTGAATTCGTTTAAAGAACGCTTCCACTCAACCGAATCTCAGTCGGGAAATCTGAAAATATCACGTTCACCTTTCCTATGTGAAATACTTAGGTATATTCAATGTAATTTTAAAATACTTTGCCGTCTCGTTAGAGATCTCTGCATGTCTGAAGTGGCTTCCGTGGAGATACAACCGGTGAGAATATTCCCAGACCTCTCTAGAAAACCACTAGAGCGATGTTTTTTTTGCACCCATTACAAACATACCGCGGGCGTGTTAACAAAATGCTTACAACAAATACTTTGACCCTCAAATTCCCTCACAGAAAATTAAAACGAGACACATCGCTATTCAACTGATTTCGGAAATTCAATTAAGGTGAGACGTTGAGCACAAATGTGCCGAATCCATAATGCCACTCATACGTCGCAAGTTACTTAAATATGTTAAGGTGTGAATAGCTCGAGTGCCGTCTGTGTGAGTTGGTTTTAAATTTTATGAGAGGGGAAAGAAATAATGTTTTAACAGCCAATTTATGCTCACAGAAGCACTAATTATAAGAACTTTGATCGTCAGAATTTTCGTCAGAATAGAAATGTTTTCAGCTTTGTTATAAAGGATGTTGTTGAAATTGATTTCAAATTACTTTTTTATTTCATCTTTTGTTCATTTAACTTTGGTATAGATTAATAAAGGCCTTGTACTTTTCGCAAGCCTTAAAAGTGACTTTTGCTCGTTTCACTTTTAATAAATATTAAAATAAAGTTAATAATAAGTAATGATTCTTTGTTGCTTCTGAATCTGAAAAATGTTTTAACGTCGGTTGCTTGGAATGATAGACACAGTTCTTCGTCAGGTTTTTGCAAATCTGAAATAGGCACATCTGGTACTCTGCTTAACGTTTTTAGATTATGTTATAGTAATAAACTATATCCATATTTTAAGTCACGGTGGTATTTGTGACTTCAATGCGGTCAAAGCCGATAGCAAAAGTTAATATCACACAAGTGTATGGTCAAAACTGACGTTTAAATTGGCATATTCGGTAAAGGGACTAAAATTACAAATATAATGTTAATGTTAATAAAATTAAGAGCCGTGGTGGCCGAGTGGTTGCCTGCGACACAAAGATCGCAAGTTCTAATCCCGACTGTACCAATGAGTTTTTCTGAATTTAAGTACAGTGATTAGTCACACCACGAGCTTTACGGTGAAGGAAAACATCGTGAGGAAACCTGCATACGTCTGAGAAGAAATTCAAAGGCGTATGTATAGTCGTGCTTGAGTAACGGCGATGGACTCGCCATCTGTCACGTTGGCACTTAATATACCTCTGGCGGAAAGTGGGTGTGTGGGTATTACCCATACACCTCTGCTTACCCCTTCGGGGACCCTTGTGGGAAGGCGTGAGGATATTATTATTATTATTATTATTATAATAAAATCAAAATAGATAATAAATACGATAATAAATTAAGCCTTTAAAAAATTTAAGGGATGGATTTAAAGGATTTCATTCTACATTACTTTTAATTCCTAATGGATAGTAAGTATAGCAATAGTTCAACCCGATCATGCCAGAGCTAAGTCGCCAATGACGCCTGAAATTAATGTAAAAAGAACGCAATGTTTGCTTTGCCGCTTCTAACTAGATTAATGGCAAGTGGTAAATCGGAACAGTCGTTAAAAACACCTGTCGTTGTCAATTCTGTTTGAAACTTTGATGTGTTCACGGTCAGTTTGTCTGGAGCCGATAAACTTTTTAACAAATGCGTCGGAGGTTTGCGTCACTTGTGAAACTCATGAAAAACATTGAATTGTAACCATAATTCAATGTTATTCATGAGTTTCACAAGAAAGAAAGAAGTTTCTTAATGAGCTATTTCTGCGTGTAACTATGGAAAGTATTCGCGAGTGAAATGTAACTAATCATTAGATACTTAAATTTTAAAAAACTTTTTGGTACAGCCAGGATTCGAACCGCCAATATTTATGTTTCAGACAACTACTTGAACCACTCGGCCACCAAGTCAAGTTTAATTAATCTAATTAGGTTTTTTATTTTTTTTATAATTAAAACAGTTGTACATTTATACATTTAATATATGATATAAGCTTTACGATGAAGGAAAACATCCTGAGAAATCTCCTAAAGTTTGAGAAGAAATTCAAAGAAGCACACAATATACGGTGAAAAGAGGGTGTCGTTAACACTCTTCCTAACCCTCAGGAACGTTGTGCGTGGTAGTATTATCATTAAAACTAACTGCTTCATCATATAATAAACAAATGCGAATCAGGAAAATACCTACAGTTGCGCATTGCAGAATTTATCAGTTACAAGGAAAGTTTATCTAATCAACAGCTGTTGCGTGCACAGATTGCGCGCGTTATTTCCAGAGTCTCAGTTTAAGAGGGCGATAAACTAAAGATTCTCAGGACGATCAAATAAACATCTAAATTGTCCGAAGGAAACAGTTTGTTTATTGTTTAGGTCGGTACATTCGCGCTCGGTTGCCAAATGTCGTTAACACTGCGCAGCCACACTTCGTAAATATATCGACGATAATGATACTGTTATGACTTTTGGCTGTAGAAACGAAATTTTGCATATCTTCGTAGGGACAATAATACACATATTTTATCGCTCCTCCCATATACCCCACGGGGTAAGCAAAGGAGAGCGCCAGCCTCTTCATACATGCTCCCCGGTTTCGAGTACTCTTGATATTCTCATCATTGAGTGTCTTATCATTGGGACCTAGGTATTCTTCTACCTGTTCTTCATAGTTTTGTGTAGTATATGTGTCTCATAAACTTTTTCTGTTTTATGCATGAATATTAATAACGAACCAAAAATATAGCAATCCTGATATAGGTTTTAAATAACTAGAAACATCTTTACCTACTTGCACAATACTATTATACCTTTAAAATTATACTTGTAAATGTAAGATTACTTAGACTTACTTAGAAGTAAGAATATACCACCACCATGCTTTATAGCATTAAGTAAGAAGCATACAATAGCTAACACCTTTCCTTATAGAAAACAATGCGCTATCATCTGAAACACGCACGAATGTTTGGTAAAATTAATTACTTTAATTTACACCATATGAGCAATTCGCTATTGCACACTGTAGGCGGTTTATCATTATGACCCGACAGATATATTCAAGGGGAATGTAAATAAAATTAAGCTCGGTATTGTACAAGTTGCTGGAAGATAGCCCGATTCTAACCAATAGAGCCTACTGCCAATGTGTACGAGGAAGCAAAGTACTAACGAATAGATAATTCATTTATGAAAAGCCGCAAGCCGTGGTTAGCTCGACTCTGGAATAATGCAGTAGATTTCAATTGTTTAAAAGGGTTCTGGAAAGAAAAAAAACAGAGATTTCCTTATATTGGCTTCAGTGAAGACAAAGTGTAGTCTCAATTTTGGTGAGTTGTAGACTCTATTCTATCGGTGAATGTTGTGTTTGAAATATGTTTTCTTTTTGTATGCAGCCAATCTTCTTATTACAATACAAGCTGCCCTCTTTGTAGTGTTTCTTTCGTAAATTTTGAGTTATAGAGCCAAGAAAGACGCGATGGCCGAGTCACTCAAGTAGCAGTTTGTAATACAAAGATTGCAAGTTTGAATCCCGACTGTACCAATGAGCTTTATCTGAAATTGTGTACAATTGACTGATGAAGATAACTGAAAACATAGTGAGTTAACCTGCCTTTGAGTTTCATCTCGGACGTATGCAGGTTTTCCTACTATGTTTCTCTTTACCATAATGCTCGCGATGTGATAAATCAATTAACAAAAGATCAGGATAACTTTTTACTAACTGGCAATCATGCCTTTTCAGATGACTATGACTTACCATTATTTTAATTCAGAAGATAGAGTTTGTAAGTCTATATTTAAATGGTGCTTTCTGAAATGGCGTAATGACATAAGTACACCTACGTATTTAATTCGATTAAATAACTTATAATTACTTAGTTTAATTAACTAACTACTGCGGTTAATTAATTACAAAGGAGAATAAGTAATCTTAGGTGGTTAATATACGTTCCCCCTTGTTTCTTATACACTGTTTCCCTTCGCTACTTCCCCAACAATGAATCTTTCTCTTAATCATGTTATAGAGTTTGGTGCCAGAGTCGCAGCAGAATGGTGGTTAAGTTTCATCCACGCTCCAATTCACGCTTGTACGTTTGCTACCATTCTGTTATTAATTAAAACAAGCGGTTTTGTTCCCGAGTTAATGATTATTCATATCGCAATTTGGGTTCCATGAAACGTACATAAACGTTTTGATTTGAATTTATTGGAACATCGTGTAACAATATGATGCTTGGATTTTGGCATAATTGGTACCACGATACTTAGTGAAACAAGTATTTAGCAAAATTTCATTGTGAATTTATAATACTTTGTTCCTCATTTTGTTGAGCATTGTTCGCCGAATAATAAAAAGGTGGCAAATACACGGGCACCCTAAAAAATAAAGCTATTTATCTTATGCATATATTATATGAACATAGGCTATTATCACGCAGAGACTCTTTCAGGGTAGGAAGATAGAGAAGAGCGCCAATTCTCTCTAGACTTATTTGCCTTTTACAATATGAGAAACTAAATCCTTACAAAACAAGTATTTAATTACCTCGTTTTAATCGGGTTACGCCAATGGCGAAGGCATACTGTAGAATTCAAACCCGACGTCGCCGCTCCTGAAACTGGCATATTCGAGTTTTATTTACACGTTAAGGTCCGAACTCATAACTCTTATAGTATTTGATATTTTTTAAGATGATACATACATTTTGCCAATTACATTAAGGTCGGAAATATAATCGTATGTATGTATTGTGCCTGAGAAACGGCAATGGACTCGCCATCTGCCACCGAAATATATTTATGACAAGAAAAGGTGTTGTGTTTACACCTTTGTGTATGCTTAGGGGACCCTTGTTGGGAAGGCGTGAAGATACCTTATTACGAGACTAAAAAATAAAATATATATATTTAAAATACTGGGTACTACTTAATTATTATTTATTTCTGTGGAATACATATAATTCCTTTGCACAAAGCACATAAAGCACCAACAAGACACGAAGTTATGAAAAGAGACGTTGAACCCATTTCTTCCGAGAGGCATGCACAGGTCGTTTGAAGCGAATTTTTCAGGTGAGCTCAAGATAATGATAGTTGAGAGGTAGCGCTCTTAACATTCACCTTATAAAAGCTTTTCCACAAAATGAGCAGTAATGACAACGAAAACCTCTCTTCAGTCCAATGTTATCCTTTTTCTTTGCATTTAACGCTTAAAGTTTCTATGGGAAAATTGTGTTATGTGAAGTTAACATACTTCCTAGCATAAAACTGAATAGAATTTCCCTGAATTATTTAATTTTATGTGTAGTCACACATTGTATGCTTCAATAAAATGTGAAGTTTGTAAGTAAAGTAAATGTACATTAACGAAACAAATTACGGTGATTAAAAGCCCTGGTAGCATAGTGGTTCGAGTAGTCGCTACGGAAAGATTTAAAGTTCGAATCCAGACAACCAGGTTTTTTTTAACTATGTACAGAGATTAATCAATAACCACGCTTAAGGCTTTATGAAAACGATAAGAGGACTTGATTGCATATATTTGAGAAGAAAATTATGTGTATTCGTGCTTGCGAAGCGGCTATAGACTTGCCATCTCTCATGCTGGCACCTTTAATATATCTCAGGCGAAAAAAGCTAGCCTACGCGAAGCGTGAAGATACATATAGTTCCTTTATAATTATACATATACCACTTGAGCTCTGCGGTTTCACCCGCCTGAATTTTGATTATGATAAGGATATGAATAGAATTAAAAGGATAATAATGAAAAATGTTATGACCACCTTCAATAACCATTAAACTACATGTACACACTTAAACCAGCGAAAATACATCATACAACGTCAATTTCTAGTAGCGGTGAGTCACATCAGTAAAACTTAAAGTAGTCTGCGCAAATACTAAAACTTTGGAGTCTGTTTAGTTTAAAAGAGCTAGTCACGTCAGTTGACTTTGAGAAATATGATGTTCTTGCAAGGTACATGCCTCTACGGGCTCAAAATAAAAATGATTCTTGTAAACTTTGTATAGCATGGGGATTTAGTACATTTTGACAGGTCCAGACCAATTAGTTCTGATACGTCAGTACCTACGTTACGGGTCGATCTATGAACATATCAGAACTTAAGTAAATCAAATATACCTTATTTTTTCAGAGAATTAAGCCTCTGGAACCAATTATACAAATGTAGATACATATCTTTACTATGAACATATGATCAGTCGAGTCTCTTACGGGGTAGACGGGGGGAGTGTGTAGAACGCCAGCTCTCTCTAGACTTACAGACATATTTTGCTTCATCCGTATTCATCAGTCCCTTCTTAGATGCTGGTCGGTTTCAAGTACTCATGAACTTCCCATTCTTGAGCGTCTGATCAATTTGATCTAGTCACTTGGAACGTGTTTTTCCTCTCTAATCCTTTGATCAAAATTAAAGTGTTCAAAATATTCCAGTCGAAGAGTACTGCTCTTGGTATTCGTATTCTGAAGTATCCACAACTGCACAGGTATTGGTTATTTATGCTAATAATACCACTGTTCCTTAAAACATAAGATAAGCTACGTGCAAGCTAGAAAATTAATAGTTGTACGTATTGTAAGCCCAATGACTAGGGTACTCACTTACCATTCGACTGAGCGTACGGAAATAAAAGCCTTTTTAAATCCGTTACCAATAAAGTCACCTCACACACAGTCAATTAATGCCTTGTACAAACTCTGTACAGAGGCAGCTGGTTATCATGGTATGTCATAATGCCAACAAGATCGTTTACTCATTCTGACCTTGATACATACCCTTCGAGTCTCTAATTCCCAGTAATATAACTAATTAATGCCCTTCAGATCGGATCTCAATTGTAGGTACTTAATTACTGAAGTACTATTCATTATCGGCTGAATATGCATACATTACCTACCTACCTCCACTCCCGCACCTCTCGCCATCGACGGGGAATTCATTTCCATAGCTTGGAACCACAAAGGTATCGCACTGCGACCTGCAACCTTTGTTTCGCAGATGATTACACAAGCCCCACTGCCACGGTGGCTCTCTTTATTACCAACAAAAAAATATATTTAATTTTGTTTTTCTTACTTGAATAAAACATATCCTTGTATTAATCCAGCTAATAAATTTATTTTTGTGCTTAATTTCATCCAATTCTGTTGAGTAAGTTTTGAATGAAAGAGGAACCAACACCTTCACAAGCTTTCGCATTTATAATATTTAGTAGGATTTAGATATTCATAATGCAATGTTATTTTCTTCAAAAACACACAACGCTGCTCACCACGTCCCATACTTACCATAAATAGCTTAGCTTTACTTAAGGGTCGGACACGACATTATAAAGTTGTACAAAGTATGTTTTATCACAGTTTCAAGTTAGGAACGTCCCTAGCACGTAAGCTTGTGGTAGCCGAAAAACTTACTAATGACGTAGGTAAGACCCTTTTGGTTTACCAAATGCCTACATCTTGTTTCAGGTTTTCAAGGAAATGATGTCTAAATACTGCCTTTGACCTTTCAGAGCCTGAACTCATAATCCCCACACACGGTCAAGTAATAATAATTATTGAGGGGACAAAAAGTGTCATATTGGCTATTTAGGTAATGCTTCAGTCAAGTTCGTTCTGAAATTGTGTGATGTTTCCACCCATAAAGTCCCACCAAAAAAATTTGGTCATTTAGAGGACAAGGCAAAGCTGGCGTAAAGGAAGCTCGGTGTGCTCAACAGAGCTAAGGAGTACTTCACATCGGAACAAAGGTTGCAACTTTACAAGTCGCAAGATCGGCCTCATATGGAGTACTGCTGCCAACTGTGGGCTGGAGCCCCTGGATACCAGTTTATACCGTTTTAGGGCCTTGGACGCGGCCCTAAAACGCACCGCTAGGATTGTCGATGATCCCATGTTCACAAGCGGCTTGGAACCACTAAGTCTGAGGAGAGACTTTGCCTCCCTGTGTGTTCTACCGCTTGTATAACGGGGAGTGTTCTGAAGAATTGTTCGACATGATGCCCACTTCTGCCTTCTACCACCGCACCTGTCGCCATCGAATTCATCCCCATACCTTGGAACCACAAAGGTCTCGCACTGCGCGGTTCCAAAGGAGTTCCCTCCCGCTAACGCTCAGGCTGTGGAATGAGCTCCCCTTTGAGATATTCCCTGGAGAGTACAGCATAGAGTTCTTCAAGGAGGGTGTGAAAAGATTCCTGCAGGGTCGGAAACACGCGATTGATAACCCCAATGTTGCAAGCGTCCATAGGCGGCGGTAACCGCTTATCATCAGGCGGACCGCATGCTTGTTTGCCACCAATGTGGTATATAAAAAAAAGCCTGTACAGCTTTATATTATGGTACAAACCTACACAGTAGCATTCAAATGAATCGTATAGCATTGGTATTTCATTTGTATTTTATCCAATTTTGTGAAAGAAAATGTAAGCAATCTAAATGAAAATGTAAATTAAAATATTACACTCAATCTTAAAACGTCATTCTCGAAAATAAAGACTAATCTTATTTGGTTGGCACTGGGTAAGTAATTGGTTCCAGTCAACGCAGACCTCTAGTGGTCACTAAATATAATAAAATTGTTTAGTTTGGCCAAATATTAATAAATCTATAACAGGATTAAGCAAGCCTTTTATTCTTTCCTAATATAATAACTTGGGGTCATTGATTGCCTTTCAATATAATTTAATTAGATACCCACAGACACGCAAGAATGAAATGTTAATGGCATTCAAAACATATGGTACTCGTAGCACTAAAGACAATTGTCGTCAAGTAAAGACACTTATAATAATATAATATAATATATCCTCCCGCTTTCCACAAGTGTCCCCGAAGGGGTAGGCAGAGGTGTATAGATAATACCCACACACCCACTTTCCGCCAGAGGTATATTAGGTGCTAACGTGACAGATGGCGAGTCCATCGCCATTAGTAAAGACAATTCACTGTTCAAAATTCATTCCCCAGGAGCAACTAGGCGATTTGATATGTATGTATATACATAATTATGTAATATACCACTAGTATTATGCGGCAATGAGGAGTACTTCGAATTCTATGTTGCTAAGTTAATTGTCAAAAAAGTTATAAAAAATATATTTTATTAGGTCTCTTAGCAATGCATATCTTTGAATTGTCGCATAATCTATTACAAACTACATCTTACCAGTTCGATTTTAGAACAATATTTCGCACTGTAGCATAAAAAAGAACAAATTGATTGTGACATAGACGTATAAAGTTTAATCTTGTTAGCACCAGATCCCAAGAGTTAATAGAACCCCAACTAAAAGTAAAAGTCTAATAAATTTGGCATAAAAAGGTTGTTATCAAAGGCAAGGGGATTTGCCCAACAAAATAGGTAACAACATGGGCTGCTGTTAATTAAAAAAGTCGGGGGACCTTGTAGGAGGCAGGGAATTAAGGCTTCTTCACTTACCTGATTACCGGAAAATTGAGGTTCTATTTTGTACTCTAATTAGAAGGTCTAGTAAAGTTATTTATACACATGAACTTGTTAGCATATTGGATATTCACTGTTGAAATATCAGATAACTATTACTAACGTAAGAATAAAGTTTAACGGTTTTTACAAAAAAAAAAATTAAATCGAAAAGCAAAATTTGTCTACCAAAGATATACTTAATTGAATAAAAAAGGTTCTTTTTAAGAACCCGTTTCAAATTATCAAAAAAGTTGTCGTACCTATTAACAGCCTTAAAATTTCAGTCAGGTTTTTGACTCGTTTATATGAAACACTTTATTAAATTTGCCAGTCATAATGACAGTAACGTTTACTTATCCCGAAATTTTAAAGTTAGAAGTAGAATTAAGCCGAGCCGTCCAGGCGCAGAATAATAAGGAGTGGAGCGAATTAAAAGTATTAAAACAGTCTGTTATAAGGCATTTCATTACAAATGTACAGACGGACAGACACTGACGTGGAATAAGTTTTCCGGGAGTTAAGACTCATGAATATTTATCTCACTTCCTGAGGGGAGTAGGTACAAACTTTCGAACGTTTCCCACTTGATCAAACTTTATTCCAAAAACAGCAACTTGGCGATGCAGCGTGATCCCAGACTTTGCAAAACAATATTTTTACAAAAAAGGTAACATTTGACATCGAAAACGAGCAGTATGAAAATGCTTCGATACTGGACTAAAACAGCCGCTTTGCTGTTTTTTACCTCAACTTCTTCTGAATAAGATTTGTATTTTACAATTATTCTTATACTCTAAGAGCTGGCAGCCAACACATAAATTGAGGAATGTGTAAGATTTCCTCAGTTAGTCTGTTGTATTTAGACCATGACATGGCCATATGGTGACAGGGTGACAATTTGTGAAACTCAAGAATTATTTAAAGCTGCGTAAAAATTAAAGTAATTCGAATACGATTAAGTGTACTACGGTTAAGTGACAAGGTGACAGATTTATTTTTATTAATTCTACGTTAGTAATGTAACGTTGTCATTGAAATTTATATCTTATACATTTTTGACGCTTGGTTTATTATCTTGGTAATTTTTTTCTCATCTTTGTCAATAATGCCATACATATATTCTCAATAAAAAAATATTTATTGCAGAGGGTAATCGAATCTGCGACCGTTCAAAGGAAAGAAAGCCAGGTGCCAAAGTGCTAGCTTTAGATATCAATTAACAGCAATTAGCAGCAAATCTATTGCGTTTTCGTATAGACGGAGTTTATTTTAAACTTAGTAATTAACTTGTTAAACGAGTTCAATACCTACATGTAGATTTGATTTAGTTTGCCTTTGATAGTTCAAAGGTTAAGCCATAGGAGCTAGATAGGTTTCAAAGTTATTTTAATTAACACAAAGTGTAGTACACCAATTATGATCTAATATAAGATCAAAGGGACATTTATTTAGGTAGGTACATGGTAAGCCAAAGTCTCCTTGCGTCATCGCGGCACCTATCGGGTACAATTGGGTTGAACCACAAAATATCATCAAAATCGGTCGTACCATTCTAGAGTTTTTGCGAGATTAATGCACGGCGATCGATGTCTTATTTGAACAACTAAGCATTGCTTGGAACCTATCTTATATGTCTTTGAACTCCTTAGACATTCGCCTTTATTTATTTTCTTGTTTGTATCAGTTACCCAAATGTACTTTAAATTCCAATGGCTTAAAATTATACGTTATTTGGTCGCCGTTTCATGCTGGTACCATTTATGTTGTGTCAAACATACTAAACTTGCCCTCCTGTTTAGTATGTAAGTAACCTTTAATGAATAAATAAATAAGGTCCAGTTCAATAAGAGACAGAGAAGAGAGAAAGGTTAAAGGAACTTGGCACGGTCTTAAACAAAATCCTTATGTAAGGTACAAAGTGCTCAAACAGAGCTAAACTTTTGTTTGGTATTAGAGGTAAACACATTAGGCAGTGTGTTTGCGTAGGCGTCGACTTTACTCGGTATACGTGTTTGATCTGAGGCAAAACATGGCGCTGCCGGCTAATCAGTGACAAGTTTGGCGATATGATTTCTTCAACCTATTGTTTGTGACGCGTGAAATGTTTTCTTTGCCTATGTTTAGCTTGCTATGAAAATGTATGGTTTTAATCCGAATTCACTGCGCTCTAGTTTAATGGAAATACGTATAATGTTTATAATTCACGTACGATATATCAAACGGGTTTATTTTATGTTACCGAGAAATGTAATGCTGAGACATTTGTTTATTGTAAGCCCGTAAATTATTTTTATGTACTCTAGATTGCAAGAGTTATGACACCACAGGATCTACTGCTCAATTCAATTGGACTCACCCAACTGCGGTGGTATCTTCAGGTTCATAAAGATCGAAGTCAAGTGGCATTGCTTCCGTGTAGTGGTGTGTACCGGTGGTGATAAGACCAGAAATCCTTATGGATCTGTATATGCCTTTATACTGCTAGTTAAGCATCTCCATCCATCCATAATGTCGGCATCGTGCGTGATATCCCCGGAACTGCTTCGTATCGCTTCGTACAAGCGATAGGAGGCATCTTATTTAGTATGAAAAATACGATGTTTTATGATTCTTGGTAGGTTCAATTCGAGGTACAAGCATTTTTATGAAATTGCCCAATACGTATCAAGAGATATTAATTTTCGACCAGTCTTAATTTATGCTCGTAGTCTTAAACGTAAAAATAAATGATTCTAGGGCTAATAATCTGATGTAAAATACCTAAATGTAGCTTAGAGTAAAGGAGATATGCAAACTGGACAAGCTCCGTTTGTTATCGCCGCTGTAAATTATTTGAAAATTACCATTGATGTAGGAATAAAAACTAGATACACTCTTTGACTACGGTAAAAGTTGGTCAACAAGTGCCTTAATGTAACTAGTATGAATAGAAAGCATTTCTCATAAAATTTCATATGAGTGAATAAAACCCCGAAGCAACCTAATAAAATGTAAGCCAGCCATTAAGTTTATTTAAAGTATCTGGTTTAAAGCTAATATCAATGAAACGAGAGCATTAATCTTAATCTTGCTATACCTGACTTATACCCCGGCCACGCATTTATAAAGGGATTTAATTAGGGGCGAATACGGATTCTCTCTCCGGCCGCCGTACCGAGCAGACGTGTGCTCCCACCGCTCCCGCGCTCTGCGCCCGTTACGACCGGCAGAAGCCACACCCGCCGCTACGCAAATCGCCACGCGTTAGCTAGCCGCTACGCACCGCACGTGGTGATTGTTGGTCGCCTTTTTCAAGGCAACAACAATCACAATTCTTGTTTCTCGACAATAATATTTGTCCCCTTCTGGGAAAATCCACAGTTTCGTGGTCATTCGGTGGAAACCTAACGGTGCTAACGAAACCGAGTGGGGCGCTGCCCCGTTGCGCTCTTAGCCTTGCCCCTTCAGGGTAAGGCTACAAACGGACGGGACCAGGTTCACCGGCCTTGGGGTCTACCCTAGTCGCGCCTGGTTATCACCCACCGCCCACCCTACCTATCCCTTACCTCCTATCCTCCGGTGTTAGTTTGGGCACTGTCCACGGACTAGTGCTCTCTACACCGGAACAGTCAGGAACCCGCTGCACAATAAGACTGGCAGCGGGAATACAAGCTTAGGGCTCACACCATAGGCACACTCACCTCCCTGTCTACACCCGACAGGGAGGGTTCAGTACACACCCCCGGGTCAACCCCCCGGGGATCGGTCTCCTAACGTTTAAGTCACCAGGGGTTTCTTTACGTGTTTCTTCCCCTGGGCGACCGCGCCCCGAAACACGTTTCCCTTACCGCCTTGCCCTCCCACGTCTGCATCCACCATGTCCACAAGTGTGGACCCCCAAGCCTCACTGGCATTCCTCGCGCAGCTCTTAGAAGCCGTGCCCACCCTCCGACGTCAATTTGACGCATTCACCCGCGATGTAAACGCGGGTACTTCCACTGCCGACGCAACAGCAGTGCTCGATAAGAGCACTATCATTGACGTCACCAATGAGACCAACAAGTCTCAAGACTCCCCCCTGTCCCCCGACTCTGTCATCGTAGACTCCGAAATGGAGTCACTACATTCTGAGTCGTCCGAGGGCTCCTCGGACGAATTCACGCCCGTCACGGGCTCCAAGAAGCGCGCCAGACGCGCTAAAAAGAAGGAGGCCTCAACCTCACCTTCCCCCCCGACTAAAGCCCCTAAAACCGTGCCCGTGCCCTCCGCACAGTCCTCCCCGACAGCCCCCTCCCCGGCACCCCCTTCCCCCGTCCCCCTCGCCTCTCCGGAAGCCGAAGCCACTCAGGCTAGCCGGCTCTCCCCCGTCCCGCGACCTACGCGGCCCTCCTCGACAAAGGAGCGCTCGTGCCCCCCAGTATTCGTCCACACTAAGTCCAAGTGGACGGAAATCTCCGGTTGGTGTAAAACCAACCGAATCACCTTCACTCGTGCCACGGCCACAGCCGAAGGCATTAAGGTGCACCTCCCAAACTCTGCCGAGTTCCGAGCTTTTACAAAGCTCCTGCAGGCCAGAAGTGTGGAATACCACACTTATGATCTGCCGGAGGACCGTTCACTCCGGGTCGTCATCCGCGGCGTCCCACGCGAAATCGATACCGAGTCGATCAAAGATGATTTGAAGGCTCAGAATGTCGCAGTAAAGGAGGTGCACCGCATGCACCGTCAAAATGCCGGAGAGGCATTTAACATGGTTCTCGCCATCTGCGAGAACACCCCCGACGGCAAAGCCGTCTTTAAGATAAAAACCTTATGCCACCTGTCTGGCATAAGGGTTGAAACCCCCCACAAGGGCGGCCCTATAGGGCAGTGCCACAACTGCCAATTATACGGGCACGCTTCGCGTAACTGCAACGCGAAACCCAGGTGCGTCAAGTGCCTGGGTGACCATGGGACGAGCGACTGCTCGCGCCCTAAGGACCGCACACTCGCCGACTCACCCCCTAGTTGCGTACTATGCCGCCAGGAAGGCCACCCGGCCAATTACAGGGGCTGTCCCAAAGCCCCCAAACCAAGACCGGTCGTGGTCAAGAGGGCAGCGGCCCGCGAATGGCGTAACGCCCCCCCCGCGCAACCCGCTCCACCTCGACCTTCCCCGTGGAGGGCCCTCCCTCCGAGGGACTTCCCGCCCCTCCCACAAGCGCCCCCCTCCGTGCCTACAGCGGCCCCGAGCCAGCATACTCCACCTCTGCTGTCGCTCCCCACCGCCAAACCTCAGCAGCCCCAACCTCAGGCTGCTACACCCCCGCGTAGACCCCAGGTGGTCCAACCCACTTCCTCCCCTTCCGAAACCTCCGCCAACATGGCATTCCTGGCGGACCTTTTCTCCACCGTCAACCTCACAAGGGTTAACGAGATGGCACGAAGCCTCAGGGCCGTCCGAAAGGACCCTCTGGCCCTCCTCAAGGTGCTCGGCGACTACGCCGATGTATCAGAGTCCCTGGCTACCTTCTCGTCCAACCAATAATGGACTCAAACGTAAACAGCAGAGTCAAACCCCGATCGCTTTCAATTGGCTACTTTAATGCCAACGGCATTCACAGCCAAAAGGAAGAGATCGCCGCGTTCCTCCGCGACAACAATATCGACGTTTTCTTAGTGCAGGAAACCTTCTTGAAACCATCACACCGAGATCCTAGAATTGCAAACTACTGCGTAGTACGCAATGATAGATCTCGATCCGCCCTCGGCGGTACTTTGATCTATTACAAGAGGTCCCTGCACTGTATCCCAATCCAACCACCAACCCTCTCCCACATAGAGACCTCGATCTGTCGATTAGGAATGACCGGCCATCAGCCGATCACGATAGTCTCTGCATACTGTTCCCCTGTTAACTCGACGGCCGATATCAAAGCTGATATTAAAGCCCTCATCAATCTCAGTAGCTCAGTTATTATCGCGGGTGACCTGAATGCCAAGAGCGATGCTTGGAACAGCCACTCACGAAATAACAGAGGACGCCAATTGGAGGACCTCAGCGGGCTCCTCCAATTCGACGTCATTGCGCCTATGCACCCCACCCACTACCCTGAGAATATCAACCACCGACCGGACGTACTAGACATTGCGATCCTCAAGAATGTAAACCTCCGTTTGCACTCGTTGAGGTCGCACGACGAATTAGATTCTGACCACCGACCTGTGACCTTAGCGCTCTCCCCCCGACTAGGCCCCCCGGACGCAGGTCAGTCCCCGCCTCAGAAAAAGATAACAGACTGGAGAAAACTGGAGGAACTCCTCAAGTCCTCTTCATCTGTCCACTTAGATAGTATCCCGCCCCTCATAGAGTCGGCAGCCGACACTCAAAAGGCGGTCGATTCCCTCACAGCTCACGTACAGTCAGCCGTGGACGCCTGTTCACGACAAGTTCCGGTGATGGAAGACCATCGCTGGAAACTTCCCGACGACGTGCGAGAACTAGTGACGGAAAAGAACGCCGCCCTCCGAGCTCATAGAGCTCACCCGACTGAAGCGAACCGCACCTTTATGAGGTCACTCCAGCGCAAGCTGAGATACCGCATGAAAGACCTGCGAGACGCTCGCTGGAACAAGTTCCTAGGGGAACTTGAACCGAGTCACTTGGCCTTCTGGCATCTCCAGCGGAAACTTAAATCAGACAAAATCTCGTCCATGCCTCCACTCACTCGTCCAAATCAAGGGCCCGCCTTTGACGACGACGAGAAGTCCGAGTGCCTGGCCGACAGTCTCGAGGCTCAATGTACGCCCAGTACCTTGCCGGTAGATTCGCGCCATCTCAATAAGGTGGATGCCGAGGTCGAAAGCAAACTATCTCTCCCACCCTCTGAAGACCCAGACCACCCCATCACCCCAATCACGGTCGACGAAGTCCGGAAAGTGATCAAGGATCTCCACCCCAGGAAAGCCCCAGGTCCCGACGGGATCGCTAATAGAGTTATCAAACTCTTCTCCCCTTATCTCATAGTTTTGCTCACTGCCATCTTCAATGCCGCACTGAGCAACAACTTTTTCCCCCAATCCTGGAAAAGTGCAACAGTCATAGGTATTCCCAAGCCAGGGAAACCTAAGACCGAAGCTTCCAGTTATCGCCCCATCAGTCTCCTCAATGTCCTTGGCAAGATTTACGAGAGACTTATTTACAATAGATTAAAGAGTTTTGCAGACTCTAAGAAAGTCATACCTGACCAACAGTTCGGTTTTCGAACCAAACATTCCTGTGTCCAACAAGTCCACCGTATTGTGGAAGACGTCAGTAGCGGCTTCCAATTCGGTTTTACCACGGGTATGCTCCTCTTCGACGTGGCGAAGGCATTCGACAAGGTCTGGCACAACGGCTTGATATACAAGCTGTACCAGTTGGGCGTGCCGGACCGTCTAGTACGCATAGTACGGGACTTTTTGTCGAACCGCTCCTTCCGCTACAGAGTCGAGGGCACACTCTCTTCCCCCCATCCCATACGAGCAGGAGTCCCGCAAGGCTCAGTGCTCTCGCCACTCCTATTCACGCTTTATACTAGCGACATTCCCCTCCATAGACGAGTTAAAAGCGCTCTATTCGCCGACGATACGGCTATCTACTACAAAGGTAGAACTCCCGAGGGAATTCACGACAACCTCCAATCCGCGGTCACAGCCCTGGGGCGGTGGTTCCGGAAATGGAGAATTGAAGTGAACCCGACCAAAAGCGCAGCCATTCTATTCTGGAAAGGCCTCGAACGCCCACGGGTAGCCCCCATCACCCTCTTCGGCAAACCCATTCCATGGGAAGAAAAAGCCAAATACCTGGGTGTGATCCTCGATCAACGCCTTTCTTTCCGTCACCACGTAAAGGCGGTACGCGCGCGAGCCGCCTTCGCGCTCGGTAGACTTCACAGCATGTTGAATGCACGAAGTAAACTCTCATTGAAATCCAAGGTGAGGATTTACACGACGTGCATTCGACCAATCATGACATATGCCGGTGTAGTGTTCGCACACACTAGCAAGTCAACACTTAACCCCCTGCAAGTGCTCCAAAGCCGGTTTCTCCGGAGAGCCACAGGTGCCCCGTGGTACATGCGTAATAGTCAACTCCACGTTGACCTCAAAGTCCCAACCATAAAACAGTTTTTGAAAAAACTGGCCAAACGTCATTTCGATTCTGCTGTAAATCACCCCAACCCCCTCGTCGTATCGGCCGCCCGATACACTCCCTCCCTTATATCGAAGATAAGGCGTCCAAGACATGCCGTCATCGAACCGGATGACGACATAACGGTCCTCCAGGACGCCCGACAAAAACATACCAACACTACACACAACCGACCACTGTTCCGTCCTCGCCGGCGAGGCTCGACGCGAATAAGCCGTAATGTTCCCCCCCGACCTCCGCCGCAAACGCCGGCCCGCGCCGAGCTAAACGCGCAAATCCCGCCCCCAAATAATATTTAAATAAAATTACCAGTCCAGCCCAGCTCCCTTGCTCGCGATCCAGCAACGCCCTAAGCCGAGGTTCGTACCCCACAGGGGGTGCCCTTAGCTGTGTTGCTTAGTACTAAAGTGCCTGGCTGGAGGCCTAGGTCTCGCCATTGACCGGTTAAGTAGCAAAAGTTCCCGGAACTCACGCTACGAGAGACAATACAAAAAAAAAAAAAAAAAAAAAAAAAAAAAAGGGGCGAATACGATAAAACGTGTGGTCCTGCCGCGTTATCGTTTGACAAGAGTTACATATAATCTTAAAGTCATCCATAATGCTAGTAAGGATTAATCGCGTCGATTAAAAAGGGCCGGCGCGTGTATCGAGACTGGCAATTTCCTACTTTGTTTTCTTCTTTGTGTGGTGCCTCTTCAAGCATTGGCTATTAGCTCTGAAAACTCGTCACTGCTTTTGTAAACATGTTACATCTAGCAGCGTTCACGAATCTAGTCTACTTATGAATGGTTCTTCGATCAAATTGGTACGGCACTGGGTTGACAATTGGTATCTGGGACGAGGTAGGAGTTGGACAGAGGTGTGTATCACATACCCTCTTTTTGTTGTGGACATATTTAGGTGCCACGTGATAAATGGCGAGTTCGCCACTGTTTCTCTAGCACTGTTGCCCAAATAGTTGATAGGGCACTACAACGGGTATTACAAAAAATGTGAAAACTATATTAACATAGTTTAATATACTTACATATAATCACGCCTCTTTCCCGTAGGGGTACGAAAGACCACTTCTTTTCACTTGCTACGATCCTTACATACTTTTTTCGCTTCGTCCACTTTTAATATTCTCCTCGGCTTAGGGTACTCTAGCCTGCCCTTTTTTTTTTTTTTTTTTTGTATTGTCTCTCGTAGCGTGAGTTCCGGGAACTTTGGCTACTTAACCGGTCAATGGCGAGACCTAGGCCTCCAGCCAGGCACTTTATTTCCAAGCAACACAGCTAAGGGCACCCCCTGTGGGGTACGAACCTCGGCTTAGGGCGTTGCTGGATCGCGAGCAAGGGAGCTGGGCTGGACTGGTAATTTTATTTAAATATTATTTGGGGGCGGGATTTGCGCGTCAGGCTCGGCGCGGGCCGGCGTTTGCGGCGGGGGTCGGGGGGGAACATTACGGCTTATTCGCGTCGAGCCGGCGAGGACGGAACAGTGGTCGGTTTTGTGTAGTGTTGGTATGTTTTTGTCGGGCGTCCTGGAGGACCGTTATGTCGTCATCCGGTTCGATGACGGCGTGTCTTGGACGCCTTATCTTCGATATAAGGGAGGGAGTGTATCGGGCGGCCGATACGACGAGGGGGTTGGGGTGATTTACAGCAGAATCGAAATGACGTTTGAACAGTTTTTTCAAAAACTGTTTTATAGTGGGGACTTTGAGGACGTGGAGTTGACTATTACGCATGTACCACGGGGCACCTGTGGCTCTCCGGAGAAACCGGCTTTGGAGCACCAGGGGGTTAAGTGTTGACTTGCTAGTGTGTGCGAACACTACACCCGCGTATGTCATGATTGGTCGAATGCACGTCGTGTAAATCCTCACCTTGGATTTCAATGAGAGTTTGCTTCGCGCATTCAACATGCTGTGAAGTCTACCGAGCGCGAAGGCGGCTCGCGCGCGTACCGCCTTAACGTGGTGACGGAAAGAAAGGCGTTGATCGAGGATCACACCCAGGTATTTGGCTTTTTCTTCCCATAGAATGGGTTTGCCGAAGAGGGTGATGGGGGCTACCCGTGGGCGTTCGAGGCCTTTCCAGAATAGAATGGCTGCGCTTTTGGTGGGGTTCACTTCAATTCTCCATTTCCGGAACCACCGCCCCAGGGCTGTGACCGCGGATTGGAGGTTGTCGTGAATTCCCTCGGGAGTTCTACCTTTGTAGTAGATAGCCGTATCATCGGCGAATAGAGTGCTTTTAGCTCGGCTAAAGTGGCGAGAGCACTGAGCCTTGCGGGAATCCTGCTCGTATGGGATGGGGGGAAGAGAGTGTGCCCTCGACTCTGTAGCGGAAGGAGCGGTTCGACAAAAAGTCCCGTACTATGCGTACTAGACGGTCCGGCACGCCCAACTGGTACAGCTTGTATATTAAGCCGTTGTGCCAGACCTTGTCGAATGCCTTCGCCACGTCGAAGAGGAGCATACCCGTGGTATAACCGAGTTGCAAGCCGCTACTGACGTCTTCCACTTATACGGTGGACTTGTTGGACACAAGAGTGTTTGGTTCGAAAACCGAACTGTTGGTCAGGTATGACTTTCTTAGAGTCTGCAAAACTCTTTAATCTATTGTAGATAAGTCTCTCGTAAATCTTGCCAAGGACGTTGAGGAGACTGATGGGGCGATAACTGGAGGCTTCGGTCTTGGGTTTCCCTGGCTTGGGAATACCTATGACCGTTGCACTTTTCCAGGATTGGGGGAAAAAGTTGTTGCTCAGTGCTGCATTGAAGATGGCAGTGAGCAAAACTATTAGATAAGGGGAGAAGAGTTTGATAACACTATTAGCGATCCTGTCGGGACCTAGGGCTTTCCTGGGGTGAAGATCCTTGATCACTTTCCGGACTTCGTCCACCGTGATTGGGGCGATATGGTGGTCTGGGTGTTCGGAGGGTGGGTGGGATAGTTTGCTTTCGACCTCGGCGTCCACCTTCTTGAGGTGGCGCTGATCTACTGACAAGGTGCTGGGCGTACATTGAGCTTGACCTGGCCTTTTTCAAGTTTAATATATTCAGTTAAAAAATTACAACAACGCATAAACCATGTTTCAGAGTGAATATGATCCCTTTAATAATGTTGTTATTTTCAGCGCTGTTTGATTTATTTCTTCGTCTTATGGATATACCCAACGACTTCTAGAAGACAACTGTTATTTTTCTGAGGTGTCTCATATTTTGATCGCATATTTTTAATCTCTCCTTAAACTTCTTTCGTAAACACGTTGGTACGGCTAAATTCGTCATGATGGGTACATACGTTTAAGAACCTATCGGTTCATTTGGGGGTCATATTTGCCATGTTTGTGTGCAGCGATTATATGTCATTTGGTTTCAGAGTTATATGGAATCATTTCGGAACTTAAAAAGATATAGAACTGACATTTTATGAATATGCCAATAAAATAAAAGTAATGCATTAGGAAGTATAATTTATTATAAGAACTTTTCTCAAATATGATAATGAAGACATAAAATTCTTTCCGCATCAGTTGTAAGAGCAAAACTTGGTATTGTTGTTTCGCAACTAATTTATTGAAATTAATTTCCTTAGAAATTCGTTGGAAACTCTTTAGAATTATACTCGTACTTGTTTTGCAAATACGATCCACGTGAGCCAACAAAGCTGGAGCAAATTGTCTTTATTTAACTTGTATTTAATATTTGAGACATGTTTTGTGGAAGTTTCGCACATACCCCGTGGAGTTGGTTCGAAATTTTGAATTTCATATTTCGTACACGGAATCCGCTTAAGTTTCTACTGCGCGAGTTATCCCTTTGATAGCTCTCATTAACCGTTACAATAATTTTGTCATTAACTTTGTCACGCTAAAACGCCTATACCGATTTAGTAATACAGTGGCATCTCGAACACAAACATCTACCGGGTTCAGCGGAAAGGAATGATATTTTTTTCGACTTACCTACAATTTAACGAGGTTTGAATTATACGGATTCCACTTTATTACTAAATCTGTATAACGTGACTGATTTGATGACAAAAATATTATTGATTCACATAAACTCTCATAAATTTTGTCATTTAAAATAGTAGTGATATATTCTTGACAATATAAAAAGAAACTGAGACAATTACCAATAAATTTGTGTCTCTATCAGACGTTACCAAACCGATTCCGCTGTGAAATTAAACGTTTACAAGCCCGTAAATTATTCCCTAAGTTTATCGCTAGTGAATATTTATTACTGACGTAATTAGGTCTGTGCCTTACTAGGTTTGCGCAACTTGAGTCTATCTAAATAAATTAAACATTCCGTCTTGGGGGTTCGCATGAAGGAACATCGTTGTCTAATGTCAAAGAGAAATAGGGAAACACTTAGCTCCTGTTTACACGGATTAAGCGAACACTCCTTGAGTTAGGCGCCGGCTCAAGCATGTTTATTATGTACCAGTCTTGGTATACTATTATCTGTTTGAATATGTTCTTCGAATCTTAGTGAAGCAATGCAAAGCGTTTCAGTAGAAATGACCAAGCTTTGATGCACTGAGTAATATCTGTCCCAAAAAGAGAATTTAGTTGGGAGACCTTTGATGTATCATGTGAAGTAACTGGAAAATGTGGAAATTATTTATTATTGTCAGTACATAATATACTGCTACTAGTGTATGTTAGGTACATGTTATATAAGTTTGCAAAAAATAGTTAAATGCTATGCTACAGTTCATCGGCTCTTCTATTTTATTATAATAATAATGATATATAGATAGATATCATCACGCCAAGTCCCTAACGGGGTAGGCAGAGAGTATAGAGCGCCAGTTCTCTCTAGACTTACATACCTCTTTCGCTTCGTCCACATTCATCAGTCTCTTCATACATGCTCGTCGGTTTCTTAACGTTCCCGTCCTTGAGAGTCCGATCGATTTGATCCAGGTAGTTGGAACGTGGCCTTCCTCTGCCTCTTCTTGCACATACTTTTGCTTTCTATATCTGTTTCGTCAATCTTCCTTCACTCATCCTTTCTATGTGTCCAAACCAACGTAACATGCCTTTCTTCATCTTTACAATCACGCCCTCTTTCACGCCAGTTGATTTGCGAATCTCTTCATTGCGGATTCGATCTAAAATCGTTACTCCGCACATTTTTCGAAGAGATCGCATCTCAACTGCATTCAAGCTATTTTCATACTTTCTCTGACATACCCAGGATTCGCTGCCATACAATAAGGTAGGTACCAATATCGCGTTGTGGACTCTCGAGCATTCTTGCTCAGACTTTTACTGCCCATCAACGCCGACATGGCTCCATTCACCTTATTTCCGGCAGTTATCCTTCTTTCAATATCTTTTTCATACTTTCCATCTCGTGTGAACATGCTTCCAAGATATACAAATTCATTCACTTGCTCTAGAATTATAATATATAATATAATATATAATTATAATAATAATAATATAAAATAATATATCCTCACGCCTTCCCACAAGGGTCCCTGAAGGGGTAGGCAGAAGTATATAGGTAATACCCACACACCCACTTTCCGCCAGAGGTATATTATGTGCCAATGTGACAGATGGCGAGTCCATCGCCGTTACTCAAGCACGACTATACATACGCCTTTGGATTTCTTCTCAGACGTATGCAGGTTTCCTCTCGATGTTTTCCTTCACCGTAAAGCTCGTGGTGTGACTAATCACTGTACTTAATTAAGTTCAGAAAAACTCATTGGTACAGTCGGGATTCGAACTTGCGACCTTTGCGTCGCAGGCAACTGCTCGAACCACTCGGCCACCACGGCTCTCTATTTTATTATGTGAGTTAAAATATATGTACGAAATATAGGTCATGTTATTTATATTATTAAGATATATAAGGTTGTTAACAGCAGGGAGAGGTCTAATAATACCCACATTTAGTGATATTTTATAAATTACTTATGAATGTGACCATGATTGCTACTTTCCTTCCTTTATCATGATTTGAAATACCATTGTGTTTTATTTCTCAGCATACGCTCAAAAGTTTGTGTAGGGGTTAGTACAAACGATCTTTTCCCGAGTTGTTTTCAAGTTTGACAAGACTGCACATGTTTTCCCGAACATGTTAGCTCGAACCACTAGATACTTAAGTTAAAAAAAAACTAGTTGGTAACGTCGGGGTGCAAACCTGTAATCTTTCTTTTCAGACGAATAAGCCACCATTGGTTTTTATGTAATATATTACGGATTTTTTATTGTTTCGAACAAAAAAGGTAATTTCTTACGAATAACATTTGCAAATAAAATTAAATAAAATTTACTAGACTTTCGTCTGCTTAATAGTTCCTTTTTTAAAGTAGTAACTCCGTCAATCTACCAATAGACGACACCATTTTTAATTAGTTATGAGTACCTACTGGGAAAAATTGTTCACAATCAATATATTTTATCTTCTGGCAAAATCGGTACATAATATTCCGATTAGTGAGATCGCTCCATCTCTGTACAATTATAAGATGTTCGCCTCGGGCTGCGTCTTTCATTAACTCTTTCGATTTAATTCTTAAAAGTCTGTTTCGATTCCTTTGCTCTAAAACAGTTTTAATTACAAGGATTTTCGCAAAAGGAAGGATTCTGAGTCGTGTTTTCCAACTTTTAAATAAGATGTTTAAAGTAGTCAAACATGTTCTTTAAGGCAAAGAAAACTTAACATATAAATAATAACATTTTACAAAACTCAATTGACGAACGAGTTTCGAAAAACATGAATAATGTGGAAAATGGATAATGTAATGTTTGGCATATTACGTTGGTTTGCACATATAGAAAAGATGAGAAAAAGTTATACAATGCGAAAATATATAGAAGAAGGGGCAGAGGTAGACTGCATTCCCACTACCTGGATGAAATCGACTGGACACTCAAGGATGGGAAAGACAAGAGTACTCCAATCCGGCGAACGTGTTAAATGTGGATGCAGCGAAGGAGGCGTAAATATAAAGAGTACTGGCGAACCCTGTTAGGGACCTAGTGTGATATGTATTGATGATAATCGGTCTCAACAAATTTGTAAAAAAGGTTTTATTACATAAATACTCTATGAGGTCGATATGCTTTGAAAACGTTTAAACTGCGTAGCGATACTTAGCGTGACTTAAATTTGATTCAGAGTGACAAAAAATTGTGTAAAGGCAATTTTAGTCTTATCTTGCTATACCAGAGGTATTATCGTACATTACACTTTGAATTCCTTCTCAAACGTATGCAGGTTTACGCGCGATATTTTCACCGTTTACCTTTGTATATACTTTAACCCCTTGACCTTTAAATAAATTGCACAAGTAGCTATTAAAATGCAAAATGTACAATAATCAACGTAAATCAAAGCTATCTTAAGTTCCACAGCGGAGGACAATAATAAGGACCCCACATTAAGGAGATTTTTTGTCACCAGTAATTAAAATTAAAGCCACTAACTTGATGACAGTCGGCCAACTGTTGTTGATTATTATCGCATTTTTATTGTTTCGTCTCCCAACGCCATATGGCCGAATTCTTCCACAAAATGTCTTTAATACTTTGTGATATGATTGTATACCTTTCATGCCATATGACAGTATGTTGTATATAAAAATTTATTCTTTTTATCAGTGGTATGACTAGACGGTACTGGTAGGCAAGCTTTTTTGTTTGCAGTATATCATATAGTATGCACATAACAATAACTTGAGAAAACTCCTGGAATAGTGTTATTTGTCAGCGATATTACTACAACCCCATCCCAGTACATTTCGAATGAATGTTTTTTGCTTGAGACCTATGTAATATATAGAATAATACTAATATAAGTCAAGAAATATCTACCAAGATAATCACTTTCTGCTTATTAAATTACATGTTGTTATTTCCATTCTCGCTGAGCAAAATCTGTCATTTTCAATGCTAGTGCCGAGCCTAGATCTCATAAACTCGGCGTTCGGAGCTCAAATAGGGTGAAAAGTAAGCAGTCACTTTCCTAAGAGAATTACGATCTTCCCCCAAACGATAAAAAGACTTATGTCGGGCGGCGGTATCTTTTGTCCGGTTAGACAATCAGTTCGACCCACTGGCCTTTAGTTTTTATGTATATGGAAGAAGTCACGAGTTTTTGCGATTACGCTGTGTCAAATATCATGACATGAGTGATGTCTATAGCTCAGCTACCTAGGGCATACCAAAGCATTTTACGGAGCTCATGCAAGTTTCAGCCTTATCGTTTATTACTTTTCATTAGCCCATAAATATTGTCTGTCTCTCCGTAACGTGATAAAGCTGAAAGGATTTTGATAAAATAGTATATTGAGAACCTGAAACATCACGAACGTGGCCTATTACTAAACACTAAAGGAAGACCTCAATAATAAACACTTAAGGGATGAAAAGAGACATCTATATTTGTTTTATATTTAGTGAAATTATAATGTAGGTTTTAACTGATGTGTAAGTACTGGGTGCTTACATATGTAACTTATATAAGAAATCTGCAAATCGCTCACGATAGAGCTCATAAGATACAGCATAGAGAGAGCATACTCATAAGAAATTGTTAATTCCATAAGAAAATCTAGCAATTTGTACATAAATTAATCAAATTCTACCTATTCAGGTAAAACCACGGGGACAGCTGATAAGATATACAATGTACCTACTCTATTTTCAAGAAATACATTAATAAAAGACATTGCTACTACCGATGTAAAGAATGGCTAAGTTAAGTCCGGCGTTTCAGTTCAATTAAGTAGTCATTATACATTAATTTACTTCATTGTGACTTGTTCCTTGAGGATGAATAGTCTGTTTTGCTCTGTTTACAAAGGACACCGACAAAGCTGAGGCGACGCATGCAAAACGAACACCCGTTGCGTTGCCACCATATGTGGTTACAAAAAAAGCTTTGCACTAATTACTGCTTTTGTAACTGACTTGAATTAAATATTTGCATAGTATGTTATTGATGTAAAGATAACTTCATTAAAAATAACTTGCTAATGCATAAATGTATACCACAAGCAGTAAAACAAAATAATAAAATTGTAAGCACACACAGACATAACAGCACGAATCCCTCACAGTGTAGGCAGAGAGATAAGAGTGCCTTTTCTCCCAACATCTGGGAATTTGGAACGTGGTTTTTCAGACACTTCTACAAAATAAAAGTATTATCTGTTTCCGTGCCAGACAAACCGAATTACAATTTTACCGTAAACGCAAGCATATTAATAATTTTACTGGAACATTAAATACTATCTTAATGAACTATTCATATTGCACGAGGCGAAAACTTCGCGGAGCATTCTACTTAGTTAACTTCTTCCTAACATTGTTATAGGATTAAGTAGCAACAACCGACTTGCAAAGCCTGCTACGCGGCAGAAATTAAATTTACATGAAAGTATTAGGTGTCTTGTACAATAAAGAATCTCTTGAAATCGGTAGCGATATACTGGCTACGAAAATATGCCGGGCATGTTCCCTCCAACGGCGAACTAATTAATCCAATGAGCGGCGTCTTTGCACTAACGAGGTTCGTCGTTTGTGCTCCTTCCATACTATGCCACTGAGAAATTGTGTTTCGTAAATCGATGCCGATGAGCCCTGAGATGAAACTACATGAAACCGTTCACGACGAACAAAATTCTAAGTGGATAAACAAGTTATCCATGTAAACAACTTGTACAATGACGTTAGACAAACTTGAACGAAGAGTTAATTTGGATAAAATGATTTTAATTTGTTGGACTGTGTCACTATTTCTTTATACTATAAGGGTGGCAAACGAGGAACAGGCTCGCCTGGAGGTAAACGATAACCGTAGCCTATTAGCGTAAGCAATGGCTGAGGCATCATTCGCGCGTTGTCGGCGTCGAGTTGGGTCAAGGTGCTGTGCTGGCAGCATAAAGGGCCAAAGATCCCGCTTCTGCCCGGTATTCACTGTAACGCTAACGGGTATTCACTGTAGAGTAACCCCCACCCCTTACTCAACGCAAGACCACTGAAGGTACAACACCAACCAGGCAACACTATTAAATTTTAAAATCACCCTCCACTATGCCTCGCTTAATAAACAAGCTGTACCAGTTGGGCGTGCCGGACCGTCTAGTACGCATTGTACGGGACTTTTTGTCGAACCGCTCCTTCCGCTACAGAGTCGAGGGCACACTCTCTTCCCCCCATCCCATACGAGCAGGAGTCCCGCAAGGCTCAGTGCTCTCGCCACTCCTATTCACGCTTTATACAAGCGACATTCCCCTCCATAGACGAGTTAAAAGCGCTCTATTCGCCGATGATACGGCTATCTACTACAAAGGTAGAACTCCCGAGGGAATTCAGGACAACCTCCAATCCGCGGTCACAGCCCTGGGGCGGTGGTTCCGGAAATGGAGAATTGAAGTGAACCCAACCAAAAGCGCAGCCATCCTATTCTGGAAAGGCCTCGAACGCCCACGGGTAGCCCCCATCACCCTCTTCGGCAGACCCATTCCATGGGAAGAAAAAGCCAAATACCTGGGTGTGTCCTCATCAACGATCTTCAAATCCTCGATCAACGCCTTTCTTTCCGTCACAACGTAAAGGCGGTACGCGCGCGAGCCGCCTTCGCGCTCGGTAGACTTCACAGCATGTTGAATGCACGAAGTAAACTCTAATTGAAATCCAAGGTGAGGATTTACACGACGTGCATTCGACCAATCATGACATATGCGGGTGTAGTGTTGCGTAATAGTCAACTCCACGTTGACCTCAAAGTCCCCACTATAAAACAGTTTTTGAAAAAACTGTCCAAACGTCATTTCGATTCTGTTGTTAATCACCCCAACCCCCTCGTCGTATTGGCCGCCCGATACACTCCTTCCCTTATCTCGAAGATATAAGCGTCTAAGACATGCCGTCATCGACATCGGATGACGACATAACGGTCCTCCAAGACGCACGACAAAAACATACCAACACTACACACAACCGACCACTGTCCCGTCCTCGCCGGCGAGGCTCGACGCGAATAAGCCGTAATGTTCCCCGCCGACTCCCGCCGCTAACGCCGGCCCGAGCCGAGCCAGACGCGCAAATCCCGCCCCCAAATAATATATAAATCAAAAAAATCAAAATCAAATCAAAATCAAAAAAATTAACAGTCCAGCCCAGTTCCCTTGCTCGCGATCCAGCAACGCCCTAAGCCGAGGTTCGTACCCCACAGAGGGTGCCCTTAGCTGTGTTGCTTAGTACTAAAGTGCCTGGCTGGAGGCCTAGGTCTCACCATTGACCGGTTAAGTAGCAAAAGTTCCCGGAACTCACGCTACGAGAGACAATACAAAAAAAAACCCCTATGCCTCACATCTCAAATACTAATTAATTTGAGAGTAAAAGACTAAGATAGAGCCAAATAGTAAACTAGTCGAAAAATATCGAGCACTTTCATGAATTGATAAATGACCTACGGAAATGTGACACATTTATTTACCAGAGTCGTAACAAAATCTACGTCAGTAGTCAGTCTAGGCTTTCAATTGATATTGAAGACTCTTCTTCTGTCACTTCAAGTAAATTGATGGATTGCAAGGGAAGTAATCTTCATTTCTCACAAAATCGGGGCGTATGAGTAAAATAGTAAGATAAATGCTGCGCTTGTAAGTAGTAATTTTGACTGAAAACAGACATTAAATAAAAAATACCCGTCAACGGTCATGTTTGTATCTAAATGTATTTTTGGTGTAAAGTAGATTAAAAACTCCTTTTCTAACCCTAGAGAACCCGAGCAATAGAGACAAATAAATAAGCTCTTCTTCCATTCACAAGCCTTAATTTTCATTCGGGTTTGGAACTCTTGTACAGACATATATAGCGGATTTTTTTGCTTATATGTTAATTATAAGGTGTTTTTTATTTATTAGTTACTACTGTACTTGTGAGCAATTATCAATTTTTTCAACTACTTAGATCAAATAAAAGCATCGTACCTCGAAATTATCCCAAGAAACAATTCATTGCTGTAAAACTAAAAGCGAGTCGTCCAATTTGCTCAAATTAGAGTCATTTGAGCGGTACTTCGAGGCCTGCAAAATCGCAGCAAGTGAAAAGCAACGATCGGGCGCCGTTCTCGTGATATTCGACGGCGGATAATAGACATCGTTAGTACTACGTTCGTTTGGGGCGTTACTTTTTCAAGTCATTGAGTCAATCGTTTATCACGGGCCTGTTGTGTTAACTTTTACATCGACAGGGGAATTGGCTGGCCTGGAGCACATTTTAAGCAGAGGAGTGGAAAATAAACAAAAAAATTGCCGGAGTTTATTTGACGGTTTCAATTCATTATTCGTTTGTTTGAACGGTAGAAATATATATGCACGTAGCTAGCACTTAGATTAGTTTATTTTATTCTTATTCTCGTAAAAAATTACAGTTTTCAATTTGAATATTACAAATAGCCCATGTCTAATTTAAAGACGATCTCAGTCAAATTAAACTGTTTCCAGGTAGTGGTGTTCTTACTACGAGTGGATATTTCCCTAGAAACCTTCCAAGGAAAAATTCATTTGGAATTGCTGCGCTATAAGAAGCGGGGCCAATTTGACCTTATACACCTAGCACAGTTATTCCACCCCTTAGATATTTCTAGCGCTTAAAGGCTTAAACTAAGCAATTACCATTAAGAGAGGGGTAATAATGTTTGCCACCTCCGTTGTAAAAATAAAAATATTAAGCACTTTACTAACTTTAACAACGGTTCAGCTCTATGTATTGTTATTTTTTATGTTGGCTTTGGTTTAAGTATATATAGACTAACATTTCGCTTTATCATTGCATCTTTATATATTTTATATAACCTCGTACTTTTCCGACCAATCAATTAGCAATTTATTAAGGGAGAGTTGGACAACATGACCTAGTTTCAAAGCTGTGGATTAAGAGAATGCCAGTCAATTCCCAATTAAGAAGCTTGAGAGACATAAAGCCGATTGCTGGTAAATGACCACGTCCAAATTTTGTAGGAAGTTTCTAGTCGACTTGAAAAAGATTTTTAATAAGCCTGAAATCATAAATGCTTAATTAGCTCTTAAGCTCGTTTATTATTTCAGAAATCGTTGATGATAAAAAAAAGAATTGAAATTATAAATTTCCTTGAAAAATTGTGTACCATGGTACCTAATTACGTACTAATATTCCCAACAGATTACCTAACTAGTAACGAAATATAGCAAATAAATAATATTTGAGCAAAGATAAAGAAAAACAAAGTCTTAATCACCAATTAGCTTTGTTCATTTCGCTTATCGCAAAAAGCTTCATCAGCGTCCATAAATCAATTACCCCGAATCCGAAGGGATGGACATAACTTGTAATTGACTTGTTCATCTTTTTTTCTTATCCTTTACTTGTATAACATTTTTGTTTTGATCAAAATATATATTTCATTTGGTTCGACCATAGTTTGTTATTGGAATGACCTACATATGAACTATTTGATTATGTTGTCAAAACTATTATTAAGGTTGAATATTTGCCCAAGTCAACATATACGGCTTAGGTACTAATTAGAAGTATTACTAAATTGAATGTTTAGGGTGGTTGGTGATTTTGTTACTAATAGGGACTTTTTTGCAAAAAATATGGATTTAAATCGGTTAAGTAAAACTTAGCCTGTACTACAAATAGTATTTTTAATATTATGACTCGCAGTGTATAAGTGTAAAATTGCATTAATAAGTTTGTATCCATTGCAAGTGACTACAGATAGTGGTAATTGCTTACCATCAGGCGGGCAGCATATTAATGTACTAGTATACTACATTATACTCATTGAATATCAATTGGGGGCTTATTAAAACCACGGTTTCCTTTATTGTTCACAAAACGATATCTTAGGTGATTCCAGACCGATCATTTGTTGTCAAGGCGTGAGGATATATTATGCTTATTATTATTATATTAATAACAAAAAAGTCGATCTTTTCCAGTATGAGGTGGCATGTCCTGAACTTATTTTGATAAATAAGATTTATATTTTAGCAAAAACTATCCAAGAATACTGACAGCAAATATCGAAAGAAAATTAATTTAATAAGTTACTTTGAAGCATTAATGTAAGCCCCAAATTAATTAAATTGTATTTTTTGCGTGTATGATCCTCAAACTCTAAAGGCTCTCATTGAGAAAATACGTTAATTTGACCACAAAATAAGTGGAAGCCTAATTAACGTGGCCATTCGAAATTTGTATTATAATCTTGAATAGAGGGCCGTATACCAACATTATTCGGTTTCATCAATGTTGCTTAATTAAAAAAAATACTGGTCCATCGTTAAAAACAAATTTCCTGTTGACAAATCTACAATTATATTTTGAAGGATATAATCTTATGCAATAAACAATAGTCAGTCAAGTGCAAATGGATCTCCCACCCAGGATATCCCACAATCTTTTAAACATGCGTAATTTTACATACATACGTACGCGCAGAAACAGTATAGCGCCAATTCTCTCTAGTAGAGGAACCAGCGTGCATTAAGTGCATAATGTGTAAAATTAATGTGGATAAAGTGAAAGAGTATATACATACACATAATTATATGATAAGATTTACATATACGATCGATGATGCATATTATTTATTAGAGGTAATTTTAAATGCATAAGGCAATAATGAGCAATGATGTTTTCAAACATATTATATACTAGCTTATGCCCGCGGCTTCGCCCGTATGGAGTTCGAAAAAGTAGCTTTGGAAAATTTCCTATGCCATGCTATGCCGTGAAAGAGCATCATACATTATAATATAAGAACTTTGAATTTTTCAGGATAAAAAGCAAGTTGCCTATGTCCTATTCCTAGGTGTAACCTATCATCATTTCAACTTTCAGCCAAATCGGTTCAGCCGTTTGACCGTGAAAGAACCGCAAACATCCAAACATCCAAACTTACAAACTTTCACATTTATAACATTAGTAACATATACCTATTATTTATATACCTATGCAGTCAGGAGCTTGTAAGCCTAACAATTATCATCTAACGGTTAACATTCATAACCTAAAGTCATAAGTGATTATTAACTACGCCTTATTAGAAAAAAAATACTGAAACGTCATTTGATCCGGACTACCGTTTTGTCTAAGCTTACGTCATAATTGGGTAGAAATGGAACAGGAGCCAGGGGTGTGGCTTGCGAGATCATTTTGTCTCCTTTTTTGCTGGTTGCGTATTATTAAGGGTAGTAAAGATATTAGTTTAAGTCTTCGTTCAGAAAGCCCTCTGAATGGCGTTACAAGGAAAGCAGGCCTGAAAAGCCTACGAAGGCCTGAGTTTGAAGTACGTCTGAATTTAAGTCTGAAATATATATGTACAAATAGAGGGGTAAAAGAGATCGCCGAACAGAAAGAAATTGAAGGGTTTACAACCCGAAAAACCTATAAGAGCTTAGATTTAAAGTAATGATGATTATAATTCCTCACGCCTTCCCACAAGGGTCCCCGAAGGGGTAGGCAGAGGTGTATAGGTAATACCCACACACCCACTTGACTTTCCGCCAGAGGTATATTAGGTGCCAACGTGACAGATGGCGAGTCCATCGCCGTTACTCAAGCACGAATATACATACGCCTTTGAATTTCTTCTCAGACGTATGCAGGTTTCCTCTCGATGTTTTCCTTCACCGTAAAGCTCGTGGTGTGACTAATCACTGTACTTAAGTTTAGAAAAACTCATTGGTACAGTCGGGATTCGAACTTGCGACCTTTGCGTCGCAGGCAACTGCTCGAACCACTCGGCCACCACGGCTCTATAATTTAATTCAACCAAATAATTGTATTTGTGTTAACTTAGTAATGTACAATCGCTACATACAGAATGACGATAACTAGAATAGTCTAGGCTTGAACTAAGAATGTACGCATACCCAACAATGTACCACCAAATTCAATATTAAGCAGATTACAATGTGACTCGAAAGTAGATGCCACCGTGGACCCTGGCAGGGGCAGGTCGACACGTAGACAGTCCCAATGATTAATGACCCGAGGGGCTCGGGCGGGCCCGAATCAGATGCACGTGACGTCACTCGAATAACGTTCAAATATTACGCTACAGTGTTCAGCTAAGAGAAATGGGTTAAAATATTAATTTTGTATTTAGTCCAGTTTATAATTTAACTTTTTTAAGGGGAGTGAAGAAAATGTGTCCATAGCAATATATTATTAACAAATTATGCAAAGCTTATACTGTACATACAAGCTTTTTTATGTAAAAGTTCGGTGAATTAAAAAATGACAATTTAAAATTTTACAAAAAATAGATTGGCAGAATTAATCCTGTCAACTTGGTGATTGCGTTGAAAAGACTTGAATACATACATTTTTAAAATACAATTGGCTTGTTTTTTATACTTTTATCTTACACATGGTAATAAAAATAGTAATAGGGAAGAGATAATCCAGTGGTTCGAGTAGTCGCCCATAACGCACAGATTGCAACTTGGAATCCGGACTTAGTACAGTGATTACTCACACCTCCACTTTTACTGTGAAGGTGGGGTTTCAGAATAAATTACATTACATGAGGAACCATAATTTTAACGCGTATTTTATGCCTACTTTATTCTGAGGCAAATCATTTGAAAAAAAAACTAATAATTTAATGTTATAATTGAAATATAATATATTCTCATGCCATCCCATAAGGGTCCCCGAAGGAGTAGGCAGAGGTGGTAGGTAGGTAATATACCCACACACCCACTTTCCGCCAGAGATATACATATGTTAGGTGCTAACATGACAGATGGCGAGACCATCGCCGTTACTCAAGCACGACTATACATACGCCTTTGAATTGCTTCTCAGACGTATGCAGGTTTCTTCTCGATGATGTCCTTCACCGTAAAGCTCGTGGTGTGACAAATCACTGTACTTAAATTCAGAAAAACTCATCGCTTCATTCGGGATTCGAACTTGCGATCTTTGTGTCGCAGGCAAATGCTCGAACCACTCGGCCACCACGGCTTCTGATAGAGTTCTTAATTGAATTTCAAAATAAACGTCTTAATGGCTGCGTTTCAAAATAGTCGTCTAATAGTTTCGACCTCTTATATCCGGCAAAGACGCCAATTCCGGGGTTGCAGTGATTTCAACTAGTTTCAAAGGAAACGTTACATTCTTTAGAATTGACCGCGTCGGGTCAGACGTGAATAGAGGTCTTAAATAAAATTCTATGAGTTGAAAATTCTGTAAGTATTTTCCTGAATTTTAAGTTGTTTTTCGTAGTAACAGGGGAATATTAAATTGATTTGAGTTCGAATTTTGAGAGAAAAAGGTAAAAATAATTAATAAAAAGAATAATTTATTGTCAACAGGTTTATTTTGTAAAAATACTAAAAAAGAATTGTGGAGCTTTTGACTACAATAAATAAGATCGCAGATTTGTTAACTCCTCAGGGTAAATATTTGTAATTGTTTCGTATACATAATTATATGCATTTATATACGCATTCACATAACGATCCCCCACATCTAGGTGCCGGCGTAATAGATGGCGAGTCCATGGTCGTATTTTAAGCACGACTATACATAAATATGCAAGTTTCCTTACCATATTTTCTTTTACCGCAAAGTTTGTGGTGTGATACTTTAACGTTTTTTTATTAAAATCTCATTGGTTCAGACCACTGAATGGATTGACCCTACAATATCTGTTATGCAGTAATTTACATAGGTTCTTACATAGGTTTAGGTAATTTACTCGGCTTACTAAAGCTCCTATATACATATTATGTATCACAACGAAACTTCTACAACTGCCAATTATACGGGCACGCTTCGCGTAACTGCAACGCGAAACCCAGGTGCGTCAAGTGCCTGGGTGACCATGGGACGAGCGACTGCTCGCGCCCTAAGGACCGCACACTCGCCGACTCACCCCCTAGTTGCGTACTATGCCGCCAGGAAGGCCACCCGGCCAATTACAGGGGCTGTCCCAAAGCCCCCAAACCAAGACCGGTCGTGGTCAAGAGGGCAGCGGCCCGCGAATGGCGTAACGCCCCCCCCGCGCAACCCGCTCCACCTCGACCTTCCCCGTGGAGGGCCCTCCCTCCGAGGGACTTCCCGCCCCTCCCACAAGCGCCCCCCTCCGTGCCTACAGCGGCCCCGAGCCAGCATACTCCACCTCTGCTGTCGCTCCCCACCGCCAAACCTCAGCAGCCCCAACCTCAGGCTGCTACACCCCCGCGTAGACCCCAGGTGGTCCAACCCACTTCCTCCCCTTCCGAAACCTCCGCCAACATGGCATTCCTGGCGGACCTTTTCTCCACCGTCAACCTCACAAGGGTTAACGAGATGGCACGAAGCCTCAGGGCCGTCCGAAAGGACCCTCTGGCCCTCCTCAAGGTGCTCGGCGACTACGCCGATGTATCAGAGTCCCTGGCTACCTTCTCGTCCAACCAATAATGGACTCAAACGTAAACAGCAGAGTCAAACCCCGATCGCTTTCAATTGGCTACTTTAATGCCAACGGCATTCACAGCCAAAAGGAAGAGATCGCCGCGTTCCTCCGCGACAACAATATCGACGTTTTCTTAGTGCAGGAAACCTTCTTGAAACCATCACACCGAGATCCTAGAATTGCAAACTACTGCGTAGTACGCAATGATAGATCTCGATCCGCCCTCGGCGGTACTTTGATCTATTACAAGAGGTCCCTGCACTGTATCCCAATCCAACCACCAACCCTCTCCCACATAGAGACCTCGATCTGTCGATTAGGAATGACCGGCCATCAGCCGATCACGATAGTCTCTGCATACTGTTCCCCTGTTAACTCGACGGCCGATATCAAAGCTGATATTAAAGCCCTCATCAATCTCAGTAGCTCAGTTATTATCGCGGGTGACCTGAATGCCAAGAGCGATGCTTGGAACAGCCACTCACGAAATAACAGAGGACGCCAATTGGAGGACCTCAGCGGGCTCCTCCAATTCGACGTCATTGCGCCTATGCACCCCACCCACTACCCTGAGAATATCAACCACCGACCGGACGTACTAGACATTGCGATCCTCAAGAATGTAAACCTCCGTTTGCACTCGTTGAGGTCGCACGACGAATTAGATTCTGACCACCGACCTGTGACCTTAGCGCTCTCCCCCCGACTAGGCCCCCCGGACGCAGGTCAGTCCCCGCCTCAGAAAAAGATAACAGACTGGAGAAAACTGGAGGAACTCCTCAAGTCCTCTTCATCTGTCCACTTAGATAGTATCCCGCCCCTCATAGAGTCGGCAGCCGACACTCAAAAGGCGGTCGATTCCCTCACAGCTCACGTACAGTCAGCCGTGGACGCCTGTTCACGACAAGTTCCGGTGATGGAAGACCATCGCTGGAAACTTCCCGACGACGTGCGAGAACTAGTGACGGAAAAGAACGCCGCCCTCCGAGCTCATAGAGCTCACCCGACTGAAGCGAACCGCACCTTTATGAGGTCACTCCAGCGCAAGCTGAGATACCGCATGAAAGACCTGCGAGACGCTCGCTGGAACAAGTTCCTAGGGGAACTTGAACCGAGTCACTTGGCCTTCTGGCATCTCCAGCGGAAACTTAAATCAGACAAAATCTCGTCCATGCCTCCACTCACTCGTCCAAATCAAGGGCCCGCCTTTGACGACGACGAGAAGTCCGAGTGCCTGGCCGACAGTCTCGAGGCTCAATGTACGCCCAGTACCTTGCCGGTAGATTCGCGCCATCTCAATAAGGTGGATGCCGAGGTCGAAAGCAAACTATCTCTCCCACCCTCTGAAGACCCAGACCACCCCATCACCCCAATCACGGTCGACGAAGTCCGGAAAGTGATCAAGGATCTCCACCCCAGGAAAGCCCCAGGTCCCGACGGGATCGCTAATAGAGTTATCAAACTCTTCTCCCCTTATCTCATAGTTTTGCTCACTGCCATCTTCAATGCCGCACTGAGCAACAACTTTTTCCCCCAATCCTGGAAAAGTGCAACAGTCATAGGTATTCCCAAGCCAGGGAAACCTAAGACCGAAGCTTCCAGTTATCGCCCCATCAGTCTCCTCAATGTCCTTGGCAAGATTTACGAGAGACTTATTTACAATAGATTAAAGAGTTTTGCAGACTCTAAGAAAGTCATACCTGACCAACAGTTCGGTTTTCGAACCAAACATTCCTGTGTCCAACAAGTCCACCGTATTGTGGAAGACGTCAGTAGCGGCTTCCAATTCGGTTTTACCACGGGTATGCTCCTCTTCGACGTGGCGAAGGCATTCGACAAGGTCTGGCACAACGGCTTGATATACAAGCTGTACCAGTTGGGCGTGCCGGACCGTCTAGTACGCATAGTACGGGACTTTTTGTCGAACCGCTCCTTCCGCTACAGAGTCGAGGGCACACTCTCTTCCCCCCATCCCATACGAGCAGGAGTCCCGCAAGGCTCAGTGCTCTCGCCACTCCTATTCACGCTTTATACTAGCGACATTCCCGTCCATAGACGAGTTAAAAGCGCTCTATTCGCCGACGATACGGCTATCTACTACAAAGGTAGAACTCCCGAGGGAATTCACGACAACCTCCAATCCGCGGTCACAGCCCTGGGGCGGTGGTTCCGGAAATGGAGAATTGAAGTGAACCCGACCAAAAGCGCAGCCATTCTATTCTGGAAAGGCCTCGAACGCCCACGGGTAGCCCCCATCACCCTCTTCGGCAAACCCATTCCATGGGAAGAAAAAGCCAAATACCTGGGTGTGATCCTCGATCAACGCCTTTCTTTCCGTCACCACGTAAAGGCGGTACGCGCGCGAGCCGCCTTCGCGCTCGGTAGACTTCACAGCATGTTGAATGCACGAAGTAAACTCTCATTGAAATCCAAGGTGAGGATTTACACGACGTGCATTCGACCAATCATGACATATGCCGGTGTAGTGTTCGCACACACTAGCAAGTCAACACTTAACCCCCTGCAAGTGCTCCAAAGCCGGTTTCTCCGGAGAGCCACAGGTGCCCCGTGGTACATGCGTAATAGTCAACTCCACGTTGACCTCAAAGTCCCAACCATAAAACAGTTTTTGAAAAAACTGGCCAAACGTCATTTCGATTCTGCTGTAAATCACCCCAACCCCCTAGTCGTATCGGCCGCCCGATACACTCCCTCCCTTATATCGAAGATAAGGCGTCCAAGACATGCCGTCATCGAACCGGATGACGACATAACGGTCCTCCAGGACGCCCGACAAAAACATACCAACACTACACACAACCGACCACTGTTCCGTCCTCGCCGGCGAGGCTCGACGCGAATAAGCCGTAATGTTCCCCCCCGACCTCCGCCGCAAACGCCGGCCCGCGCCGAGCTAAACGCGCAAATCCCGCCCCCAAATAATATTTAAATAAAATTACCAGTCCAGCCCAGCTCCCTTGCTCGCGATCCAGCAACGCCCTAAGCCGAGGTTCGTACCCCACAGGGGGTGCCCTTAGCTGTGTTGCTTAGTACTAAAGTGCCTGGCTGGAGGCCTAGGTCTCGCCATTGACCGGTTAAGTAGCAAAAGTTCCCGGAACTCACGCTACGAGAGACAATACAAAAAAAAAAAAAAAAAAAAACGAAACTTCTATGAAAATCTTTTATTTAATCTAACCTCACTTTAATCTTGCGCTAAGGCTTGTTATTGTATAAATCTAATAAAAAAAATACAAGCTTTAAACAAAAACCCCCTTTATAGTTTGCAAGCGTAACGTACAACATTGTAAGGGCGACAGATGCGACTGACGGCTGGCGACCGGATTCGGCGCCTCCACCGGATATTGGACGGTAAACCGTAGTTTGACTGTTTAATGGCAAGACTAGTTAGATAAGGTTTTTACTAGCTATTGATTACGGCTGACAAAAGATCTGTTATTCGTATACTATGGACACACAGATGTCCGATAGCAAATGTACAACAACTAGCAACTTTAGTTGTGTAAATAACGTTGATTTTTTATATTACACATGCGAAAAATCATGTTCAATAGACCGGAATAATTTATAAACGTACATACACGTACGAGAGGATGCTTGTACGAGAGCAGAGAGAGTGAGCTCCGGTGCTATTTAGACGTACCTCAGTCGTCTTCCGCTTTATCCACATTCATCAGCCTCTTCATACAAGTTGGATATGTTTTATAAAAGCAGGGGCTGAACCTACCTCTTTCTACATAGAACCTTTTTACACGCTTTATATTAGCTGTATGTATGTATGTATGTATGTATGTATGTAACCGACTTCTTTGAGCTCGATTTTAACCCACTTTAAACGGCCAGATTTCGTTCAAACTTTGTAGACTTATCGAGGACCGATGACAATACACTAATAACTAAAAAGTAGAAAATAAATAATAGTTAAAAAAAACTAAAAAACACTTTTTATAGAAAACCGAACTAAAAAATAGAAAATAAATTTCGATAATATCTTAAAAAGCGTGGGGTGCTTTTTAAGATATTACCGAAATGATAATCACTCTACTAATATCTGTCAATAAAATATTTATAACTATTGACACCATGCACCCCACGCTTTTTAAGATATTATCGAAATTTATTTTCTATTTTTTAGTTCGGTTTTCTATAAAAAGCGTGTTTTTTAGTTTTTTTTAAGTACTATTTATTTTCTACTTTTTTGTAAGTCACGATAGCCTGGACTAAATTTACACTGTACTAAAAAACAGGAATACATTGAAGTGATATTAAATATTTTAGACTTATATCCAAAACAAAAATATCTAAATACATTAACATGTTTAGTGGCCCGAGCAAGTCCTAAAATAATCATGATCTCGCAATGTACTATTTCCCGCCTCGAGCAGCGGAAACGTGGACAGCGAAGCCTGTCCACTGGTGATATGTCCGGAATATCTGTGGAATAAATACACATTAGCAATTAGAAACTGCGCACCGATACGGAGTTAACTTAGTTGCATTACGTGCAAATTAGTATTTAGTTATTTAGAATTGAAAATATCCGTGTTGGCCGAGTGGTGCAACCTGCAACACAAATATTTAAAGTTAGAATCTCGACTGTACCAATATGTTTTTTCTGAACTTAATTACTGTGATGAGTCACACCATGAGCCTGACGGAAGGAAAACATCGAGAAGAGACCTGCATAAGTTTGGGAAAATATTCAGAGACGAATGTGAAGATGTTCTGGGTGGTATGGGTGGGTGTGTGTTTACTACTTTACACACTCTGCCTACCCTTTTGAGTACCCTTGTGGAAAGGCGTAAGATACGAAGATAGAAAGAACTATATACTACGGAAATTAAATAAATAAATAAAATAAATATCCTCACGCCTTCCCACAAGGGTCCCCGAAGGGGTAGGCAGAGGTGTATAGGTAATACCCACACACCCACTTTCCGCCAGATGTATATTATGTGCCAACGTGACAGATGGCGAGTCCATCGCCGTTACTCAAGCACGTCCATAGATACACATGCCTTTGAATTTCGAATTTTCTCAGACGTATGCAGGTTTCCTCACGATGTTTTCCTTCACCGTAAAGCTCGTGGTGTGACTAATCACTGTACTTAAGTTCAGAAAAACTCATTGGTACAGTCGGGATTCGAACTTGCGATCTTTGTGTCGCAGGCAACTGCTCGAACCACTCGGCCACCACGGCTTACTACGGAACGATATACTACGGAAATTAAACCTTTATAAATTAGATGAAACAAAAATTACACCAAGTTGGCAATTAGCACCATTCAAATACACTGGTGACGATGATTTCTTAGCATTGCGATTTCGTATAAGCTTAGTTAGACGAAGGTATAATCTTTGCTTCAAGGAATATTCCAGTATGGTGTAAATAATTATGACAGACGAGACTATTATATTGCACTTGAGATATATTTCGTAATGATTACGTCATGTCATTCCACATCAAAATATCTTCGACGATACGTAGGTTATTACGCAACTCTGATAACATGTGCGAGATACAACCATTTAGGTTATTTCAACTATCATGAATGGTACCTACCCATCAATGTGTAGTATAATTAACACAGAATCTAATTTCTGTTTAATAATGTATGCATAATAATAAATAATAAATACCTGGGACAATTCCACACAAATTGACTTAGTCCAAAATTAAGCGAAGCTTGTGTTATGGTAACTAGACAACGATATATTTACTTATATAGATAGATATTTACTTAAATACATAACATCCAAGACTAAGGTACAAATATCCGTGTTCATCACACAAATATCTGCCCTCAGCGGGATTCGAATCCGCGACCTCAAGTTTCGCAGTCAGGAGCTCTAACCACTAGACCAGACGGTCGTCTGATAATAATAAGTCTCATAATAAAATGGAATATCCTGGTAGAGACAGAGCGTATGCCAAATATCGGTCGCAGCTATATTCCAGTTAAGATTTATGCACTAATTTTGCCATCCATGCAACTGGCCGGTTGTACCCGGTTTTGTCAGATACTGCCGGATTTGGCACAGTGGGCGACGGCTGTGTCGGTTGCGGTGCCAGTATATAACATTGTACATTACATACATAAGTGGGTTTACGAGTTGTTATATAACCTTTGTGGGACGATTTTCTTGTTAACATTTGCAATACATTGTTTTAGGTATACTATAAGATATGAAGCTTATTGTACAGGGAACTATGTTTTTTTTTTTATACAACAAGAGTGGCAAACAAGCATACGGCCCATCTGATGGGAAACGGTTACCGCAGCCTATTTACGCTCACGATACCGAAGTAACACTTGCGTGTTGCCACTCTGTGTTCGGAGGGTTATAGTGTGTTGGCAGCATAATGGGTTTAATCCTTCTGCTTCTAACACAATGTTACATTCCTCCCTCCTCCCCAAGGAGCTCATTACTGGAAACCTTATTCACCGCGTAGGAATACAACACAAACAATTGTGTTATTTGGCTACGGACTTCTATAAAGTGGAAGTCCTGCCCCAGTCGGGCAGCTCCGAATTCGAACGGGAAACCCGTGATGCCCTACCTCTCTTAATCTTATTTACGTTACTCAAGCACGACTATACATACGCCTTTGAATTACTTCTCAAACGTATGCAGGTTTCCTTTCGATGTTTTCCTTCACCATAAAGCTCGTGGTGGGACTAATCACTGAATATTCTGAACTTAAGTACAGTTACTTAAGTATATAATTATGCTACCTATAATTAAATTAAAAACGAGTGAAACTGCGGTAATATGCTAGTTTTTATATAGAAATATTTGTCTGACATTTTGTCACGTCTGAACATAAATTAAAAACAACGGAAGCAACTGAGCCAGGAACTCGTCGCAGTTCAAAATTGTATACCTCCCATAGCTGCAATACGAATGTTACCAGCTAGAAGTGTGCCCAAGGGTCGTACTACGGAGCCATTATAAGAATAATGTCGTAAATAAACTCGTTTACGCCAAGAATACAGCTTCCATTTGTGAAAAAAGTTATTGATGCTGTAAAAGAACTGCTTACAGCCTTCCGCAATGTTCCCGCTAAATGGGAAATATTATCATTTTCTCGTTTGTTTTTGAAAGTATCCTAAATTGTGTTCCCAATTATTTTGTTCATTCTCGTTTTCTGTTATGTATGTCATGGCGTGTTACTGTAATTTATTTTAGCGCTTGAAATGGCACACAGTTTTTGCAAACAAAAATGCGCCCCGCCCGGTGGTAAACGGTTACCATCGCCTAGGGGCGCTAGCACAGCGCATGGCTGGTCCGGCCCTACTAACGCGTGTGTGCCTACTAATACCATGAGTGGTTAGTCTGCAGTAGACTGATGAAAATAATAGAGAAAGCATAAATAAACCACGCAAACAGATTACTCGACAAAGAAAAAAAATATTAGCATTTTCTGCATATTATTTTCTTTCTCCATAACATACAACAAACAATCTTTATTTTAATAATTGTAATCATTGTATATAGTACGTAACACGGAAATTATAACCAGGTTTCCAGAATAAATATTTACTTAACAATAACCTCTAATACGTGTAACTTTTCCTACTATCTTCATAATTGGCGATGTTACTATATAAATCTTATATTTAAAAACAATGTTTAAGTTCTTCAGCTCACCCTTATCAAAGGTCTACTGCAATTTTGGGTTTTCCAATATCTTGCATTCTTTAGAAAGTTATGTTATACTTTGGTTGTGCATATTTGAAATTATACTACGTTATCTGAAATAGCATTATTAATATATTATTAGTAAGGTGAAAACTTTGAGAACCCTTAATAATTCTTTCGAGATTTAAAGTTCTTCGACATTGGCTTTTATCGTTTATTTAAGAATAACATTTTTTTTTTATTTATACCACTTGGGTGGCAAACAAGCATGCGGTCCGCCTGATGGTAAGCGGTTACCGCTGCCTATGGACGCTTGCAACACCAGGGGTATCACCCGCGCGTTGCCGACCCTGCAGGAATCTTTTCACACCCTTCTTGAAGAACTCCATGCTGTACTCTCCAGGGAAAACCTCAACGGGGAGCTCATTCCACAGCCTGAGCGTTCGCGGAAGAAAACTCCTTTGGAAGCGCACAGTGCGAGACCTTTGTGGTTCTGACTTTATCTTGTTTATAATTATAAATTAAGAAGGTAGCAGGTTCTGCCTTACACTGCTAGCATATCAACCTACCCAACAGAAGTTCGCCATCACGAGAGTATTTAGCTCAGGTATTTTCTTATACACATTATATACAGGAATACAAGCTATGGTAACCGCGTAACATCAATCAGGAAGGGTGTACTTTTGTTGGTCGCATAACAAAATCATATCTTTTCTAACCTACAATACCTATATTTTCATGAAATGGATTTTGAAGAAAGAATTATGTACAATTTACTTAGGGCAAATTTCTTAATATTTTAAGGCGGATCGATGAATTTGAATATGTAGAATCTAACTACGTATTTTTTATATCATTAATAGTTTCTCTCATAAAGCCATGTTTTAGAGTGTATATTACCCCCATTAATAATGCTTTAATTTTGTTATTTTTGTACACATTAAAAATACTCGACTACTTCTAGAATACAACCTGTTCTATTTTCTGAAACAACCTATATATAAAGACTCGAATTGTCGACAAGGACGCCATATAGTTAATTTCAGAAGACTAAGATCAAGCAATTAATATTCTCTCAAAATTAATTAAGCTTTAAAACTTACTTAAAACTGAACCATTTCAAACTATGAGTGGGTTAACAAAGTTCTAGCTCTAAAGGAAACTAGCAAAAAAGCGGTTTAAGCATAATCTTCACTCCGTTAACGTTCTCAGGCATAATTAATTAGCGAAGATATTAAAATTCTACCGGAGATATATAGGAGCTAACGTAGCAGATGGTGTCTTGGCACGACTTCACATTCGCCTTTGAATATCTTCTCAGACGTATGCAGGTTTCCTTATGGAAATATGGTGTGACATATCAGTGTACTTAGGTAAGAACAACTTATTGGTACATACTAAGATTCATTAGGGGTATGACATTCCAAACGCCTTGTGTCAAAGTCATGAGTCACATACCACTCGGCCACACTGAAAATGATTAGTGCTATTTAGCTGCGGTCTACGGTGGAGTTGCCCCCAAATAATATTTAAATAAAATTAACAGTGCAGCCCAGCTCCCTTGCTCGCGATCCAGCTACGCCCTAAGCCGGTTCGTACCCCACAGGGGGTGCCCTTAGCTGTGTTGCTTAGTACTAAAGAGCCTGGCTGGAGGCCTTGGTCTCGCCATTGCCCGGCTAAGTAGCAAAAGTTCCCGGAACTCACACTACGAGAGACAACACAAAAAAAAAGAGTCGGGCAGCTCCGTGTCTTAACCACAAGATGTCTTTGAACGAGGCATTTGGAATGTCACACCTCTAATGAGAATTTTACTACTACATGTTATTGTAATCATGGAATTTAAAAAGTAAGCATTACTATACTTCAATTAGCATTTTTGAGACAAGTTCCCATGTACCGAAATTCATCAAAAATTAAACAGCTTAGGGATGAAACTTTATAGACAGGCAAACAAAGCTACCATTGTATTTATCATTAATTAGTGTATATTTGAATATACCAACCAATTTACTTGTGTCGTACATTGCTCCAACATACAACGCTTTTCCCTCTCTCTTCCAACGGTGATGAATTCGGTTTCATTGAACCAATATAATTATCTCAAGCCAAATGAAAACGCAACTGTCTCCAAAGAACCTCTTATTTAGTGTCTCTTCATTAAGTGAGAGTGTTTACTTAAATTAAGACACCGAGGCAAGATGGAATCGAACGAACTCTAGCTACCTTTCCGCGTTAGAAATAACGTTTTTAATTCGTTCCTAGCTTACCTCATCTACTTAAAATAATTAATTAACAAAAAACGAGTTTTTTAACATTTTTATTACCATAGATTTCAATGATTTTATAACAAAAAATATTAATAAGATTCGTGTTGTAATTTGTCTCACCTGCGAAGACTAAGCAAGGTTTGAACCTCGACTATCTAAATATGTTGTTCAAAACAGCCTACACGTGATTTATGTCACTACGAGCTTCCTTATAGATACTACATGAAGCCAGAATTAAATAGTACACGATATCATGCTCACCAGCGTCAGCTACTCTCCATCGTTGGTATTCGACGGCCATCTTTCTTTCGGGCAGCCATCAAACATTATGCATACTTCATACCTATTAGGATTGTCAAATTTGCGATTTACAAGTAATTTAAAATCTAGGACTCAAAACGTGATACGAATTCAATAGCGATAATGAGGACATTTATTCATAAAATTATTTATGAATATTAAAATATTTTCTTTAAATTTATTAAACCATGACAAAGGAATCATTTTATAAATATTTGAATTTAACCTTCACAACTGACTATTTGTTCCACTCCGGCCCAGTAGGGTATTGGCACTTTCTATTAAAATTATAATATCTATAAATAATAAGGGCCTTGTTATAGTCTTTAAGGAACAGCTAGTAGGAGGACTACGATTTGCTGTTTATGGAGACAAAACTAATACTAATAAAATCTGAAACTATAAGACATTATTTATGTGTATTTCAGATTTTATTGTATTATTGAGATACATAATGCAGTGATTTTAACTAAATTTTAAACAATTAAGAAACAACCTTTTTGAAGAATCAGTGACTTTATTATAAAATATGCTAACTACTAACCTAAGACAAGAGGCTTCTCTGTTACATTTTTAGCATATTTCGCAAAAAAAACCCAGCAATTACGGTAGATACGTGAACTTTCCTATCCTGATCTCGCAGAGACAAGATGCTCACCCTACTAAATAGAGGGGCACTTTGCACCTGTAATCGTTTTTTAGGAAACCGATGACATGAAAAACTAAGCCGAAAGGGACAGGTGCGAAATCCTTGCACCGCGGGGGTCCACCAAGCGTCTGCTCGGGTCTACTCGCCCGACCCATAACCTTAATTGATAGGAATCGTTAACCTTTAAGCGAACGCCTCTATCGTTTCCTCGACATAAATACTCTTTTGATTCTAATCTCATTTTTTTCTTGTTACTTTATACGTCGTCTGGTTAGCGATCGTTTTATTTTCGGGTGCCTACACCCGATAGGTCGTTATTTTGTAATAAACAGTCCATTCTTTGTCATACGATATTTTCGAGATTGTAACAGCGAGATTATTTGAGTTGGCAGAGGCGCCGTCATTTCGGTTATAATGTCCGACGTCAAATTAAGAATGGATCGGACAGCAGTCGGTGGCGATGGAATTATTGCTCGTTTATGCCTGATTATTCCCACGTATAATATCAATATAATATCTATAACTGTTATAAAATCAACCGTGTGTGTTCATTTAAGATAGTGACACTTCTACTTATTAAATTATATTTAATACAATTTTATATAACGACGGAATATTTTCAAATACCTATAGTACAAATAATTAATAGTATTTCAAGTAGCAAGTGAAGTTGGTTAGAAGAGCCCTAAATGTATACTTTTACATAAATGTAACTTATTTTTAGAATATGGCGGTACGAACTGGAAATCAGCTTAGTCTAAATGCAATTGGTCGGAGGTAGCGCTCGATCGCGGGAAGTAAGCAGCGGGAAGAAAGCAGGAAGAAGGACAGAAGGGCTTTGTCTAGCAGTGGAACACGGATAGATGCATATAATAATAATAATATATCCTCACGCCTTCCCACAAGGGTCCCCGAAGGGGTAGGCAGAGGTGTATAGGTAATACCCACACACCCACTTTCCGCCAGAGGTATATTAGGTGCCAACGTGACAGATGGCGAGTCAATCGCCGTTACTCCAGCACGACTATACATACGCCTTTGAATTTCTTCTCAGACGTATGCAGGTTTCCTCTCGAGGTTTTCCTTCACCGTAAAGCTCGTGGTGTGATTAATCACTGTACTTAAGTTCAGAAAAACTCATTGGTACAGTCGGGATTCGAACTTGCGACCTTTGCGTCGCAGGCAACTGCTCAAACCATTCGGCCACCACGGCTCTTCGGATAGATACATGATACCAATAATTAGAAAGGATATTGTGTAGATAGAAACGCCATCAGTTTCTCTCTATACTGTCACACGAAGAACCACGCGTAACGATATGTATGCACGTTATCATTGCTATGAGAGAAGAAAACGCCGTTGAAACAGATAAACTTACAGCTAGCGCATTGCCTGCAAAAAGTGAAAGTTCTACCTACTCTCGTGACTTTTACTGGACAAGAATTTCTTAAAGCCATTTATCATGAGATAGTTGATACTAGTACAAGTGAGTCATATAACTTAAGAATAAAGCTTCTTTGCTGAGATAATAGGTAACGATTTTGAGAACAATTACTTGCCTTTATGTTATATATAACGGAGCATTTCTGCCAAAGTCAATATTAATTTGCAGCAGATATCGTCTTGCTAACGAGCTTCTGTTTCTATTTCTGTGTAAGACTGAAATATAATACAACCTACTTGGTAAATAAATATAAGAAAAAACTATTGATTTACCAATATTTCACTACATGGTAGTAAACTGGTGATGCTTTTGAGTACTATTGTTTTGCGGTTGATAAGTTTTAAGACTTCCAAATTGAATGGCAAGATAGTCATCATGTCATAGCAAGATAGGAATGGTTCTTTATGTTGCGAGCATGGCTACTCGCTTTTCCTAGAGAGTATAGCATTGAATTCTTCAACTAGGGTGTGAATAGATTCCAACGAGGTAGGCAGCTCGCGAGAGATACATCTGGTGTTGCAAGCGTCCATAGGAGGCGGTAACCACTTACCATCAGGTGTACCGCATGCTTGTTTTCCACCCGCGTGGTATAAAAAAAACATTAGGTCGGCAATACGTAGGTTAATCCTAGTATTCCTTGCATATATTTTCCACGGCGGTCACATACCATAACAATTTTCAGTAACGAAACCGAATCACAGGTTCTTTTGTAAAATACGATTACGATGGAACGTTATGAGATACACGAATGTCAAGTTAATAACAAATTGACATTGATACCGCGTAAATATTTCCAAGAAGATCAATCTCAAACATTAAATCAACTTAATTGTACACTTACGACTAAAAATATCCAACGTGTAATCAATATCTTGACTTGATTTAAATAATCTTAAAGGCACATTTTAGTAACATCGCCTGGCGTTTGTCATCAGTTCTAAATTATCTAAAAGATCTATCTAAAAATATATATCTCCGAAAACCTTTAATATATCTCTCTAGCTATTAGACAGAAATATTGTGGTAATTTGATTTCTGACTCTATACATTATTTTTTTAATGTCTACGTATATTAAAGGTTTTGTTAAATATAAAACTTTTATTATATTAAAAATACTACGTAATTTATCAACAAATTTCCTTTGCTCGTGCAGCGCTGTCTTTAAAGGACCTGGAAATGCGATCATATAAAATAGAAAAGCAGCCGGAACTAAAATAGATTGGCTGGTCACATTTTCTTATCTACTACATTAAAGAGCCGTGGTGGCCGAGTGGTTTGAGCAGTTGCCTGCTACACAAAGATCGCAAGTTCGAATCCCGACTGTACCAATGAGTTTTTCTGAACTTAAGTATAGTGATTAGTCACACCATGAGCTTTACGGTGAAGGAAAACATCGAGAGGAAACCTGCATACGTCTGAGAAGCAATTCAAAAGCGTATGTATAGTCGTGCTTGAGTAACGGCGATGGACTCGCCATCTATCACGTAGGCACCTAATATATCTCTGGCGGAAAGTGGTTGTTTGGGTATTACCTATACACCTCTGCCTACCCCTTTGGGAACCCTTATGGGAAGGCGTGAGGATATATTATTATACACTACATTATAAAGTAGTTAGTACATTACTCATCAAACAATTTTATATCCACTTGGAGCGCCGACCATTTTCAATTCTCTCATAAACTATTAGTAACTTGACGAGGCCGAACCATTGTTAATTAAACTAATTCTGTGATATTATTACTGCTTGAAACCCCTTCGGCGGTCATCCTCAATAAATTAAGAGCTTGGTTATTTCAATATATTGAAGTCTCATCTTCAACATATTTAAATAAGCAAGCTCACCAAACTACATCAGACCGCACCGAAGCCCTTTTGCACTTTGCAAGGAGGATTTGGTATTGTTATGACATTCTAAGTATTTTTATTTTTATTTTTATATCACACGGGTGGCAAACAAGCATGTGGTTCATCTGATGGTAAGCGGTTACCGAATTCTATGGCCGCTTGCAACACCAAGGGTAGCGCTCGTGCGCTGCCAACCCTGAAATTATAGTTAAGTATAGGTGTCCATCCTGCCCTTTTGTATTGTTTTACACAACATAGTTAACTTCAGTAGATCTCCATTTACATCACGAAAACTGATATTAGTCCAAAACAAATCGCTTGGAGCCGTGCAAAACCTATCAACCCGTGATTATTTGAATGTATAATTAAATTGGAGTAGCCTTAGAGTAACATACACTGTTGTGATTAAAGTTATTCATAATTCATGAGGTCTATACGCTCGGTAGCACGTGTTTCAAATAGGCTCTGAAATGGCAAACTGGCCGTGGCTTAGATATACATAGGAAACTTTTTCGTGTTATTTGATCCACATTTCATTGGTACAAAAACCTTTATCTAAACAGTTTTGGATTGCTTTTTTCGAGATCCTAGTGACCACCTCTGCTAACTGGACGGAACAGGTGCATTTAAATGGTTTTATAAACCCCACCCGATCGTAAATCGCCTTAAGTAACAAGGGTGTGAGCTTTAACTTTTTAGAGTAGGTATATTAAATAAGGAATGGACCCTCTCAAAACTTATATGAAAGTGTAAGAACAACTAGCATTTTTAAGTTTTATACCTGCTCTAAAGAGGGTTTGATTCGCTATAAATCAAATAATAAGTAGGGTTTTGCTTTCGTCTATGTTTTTGTTTGATGTGTTAGAAAATAAAATCGATGTTTTTTGTGAATAAAACAGTTCAGGTGCCGTTAGAAATATTGATCTAGTTATTAAAATATATCGTTGGTCTTAATAGAAAAAAAAGATTATTAATGGTAAAATGGCAGGTAAAAAAAATATACATTTGTACCATTCAAGGTTATGAAATTTTTAAATAGGTAAACTGTGAACGATGTAAAAGGAAAATGTTTGCAGGCAAGGAACATATTAGACTGGAGTAAACCTACTTACTGGACTTTAGATAAGTACATTATGACTGCGAGAGTGTGATTGACGTTACAAGAAATCTTACGTTGCTTTACCATATATTATGAAGAGATAGAGTTTGCTTGTTTGAACGTCTAGGGAACTAATTAAAACGATTTTTAAAACCCTTTAAAGACCCTATTTATTGAGGCGATATACCGTAGGAGCGAATAATCAAATTTAACAGCAAGCAAGATACAAATAAATGGAGAATAGGTATCTTCTTGTACAGTTGGTATCTTGTCGTTTTATAGTTGTTTTAAACTTGTCGGCACCATTAAAAGTTTGAAAATATCGAACTTAGGTATGTAAGTGTACGTGAACAGTATTGTCTACACATATACTATAGAGTACTAAAGCTTATAATCCCAAACACAATAGACGTGGTCCCAGACGTGGTCGGTAGTCTTATAATGTCGTGTTGTGGCCATGTAGATGTCTAGATAAGGGCATGCGCGGTGGTCCCTGGGCTCGGCCCTCTGTCTCTATTATCTAAAGAGGGACTTCGTATCGCATTCGATGAGGTGGGACCGATAAGTATTTTGATTCACTTAGGCTAAGTGCAAAGGCTTTTGTCAGCGAAGTAATGTAAAAGTTTGATTTTGATATGATAATGAGATGATGTCGGTTGAATGACAGGGTTTTTTTTTTATTTTTATAATGATATCTCATTTGAACAGGCGAACGAAAATTTTATATTTGACAAAAAAAAATTGCCTTCGGTTATAAATTATAACATTCAAATATGGGTGTACCTTTTTTTTAAAAAATCAACGTTTATATACAAACTTAATAACTTTTATTTGATTAGTCACACCACGAGCTTTATGGTGAAGTAAAACATTGGGAGGAAACCTGCATACATCTGAGATGCAATTCAAAGGTGTATGTATAGTCGTGCTAGAGTAACTGCGATGGACTCGCCATCTGTCACTTTGGCACCTTAAATTAATTTCTGGCGGAAAGTGGGTCTGTGGGTACTACCTATACACCTCTGTTTACTCCTTCGGGGACCCTTGTGTGAAGGCGTGAGTATATATTAATAATAACTTTTATCTGAGTATATATTATTTACACATATTCTTTAGGCGTAAATATTGGATTCACTTGAGTTGTTTCCATACTATTTTTGTACTTAAATGTCATAGTTTTATTGAAATGACTGTAAAATTGTCTAATAGATTTTAAAGAATGTACCAGTAATAGAGTTAGTATTAATATATTTACCCACGGCGAGTCCATCGCGGTTCTTAAGCAATACTGTACATTCGTCTTGGAATTCCTTCTTAAACTTATGCAGGTTTTCTAACGATGCCTTCTTTTTTTTATTTACCACACGGGTCGGTAGCATGCGGTCCGCCTGATGGTAAGCGGTTACCGCCGCCTATAGACGCTTGCAACACCAGAGGTATTGCTCGCGCGCTGCTGATCCTGCAGGAATTCTTTGACCGTGAAGCTCGTGGCGTGATTATTCAATGTATAAATTATATTGAACAATTAGAATTGGTTCAGAAAACTTAATTGTACTGTCAGGATGCAAACTTGCAATTGGATTAGCAGGCAGCTATTCTAACTATTCGATCACTAAGGCTCTGATACTCTACCCTAATACTCGCATGTCTAAATAACAGTAAAATATAAACGTAAAAGTAGATACATCAATGCGCTCATTACAATAATTCAATGCACATGCAGACGTAATAGATTTTAGACTGACGTTGATGGTAGATAAGATCATAGGCCGATTCATTAGGCGTAATGATATGGTTCGTTGATCTAGGACAATCGGCAGTTCTCGTGTAACCTATGTGCTCGCTCCTAAATTTTACAACCTCCGGTGAAATTGATAAAAATGCTCTTGAGAAAATGTTTGACAATGTTCACGGTCGTTACACTCCAATGTTTGAAGATTACATATATTGCGTTTGCCTGTATAAAATGAGACGCTCGTAGCGTCTCATTTTATTAGGTTGGAAGTAAGCTTGTGATTCCTCGTGTCCACTGATGTTTGTCCATGAAGCAGTAGATCGAGTAGTAATGACGCTTCATTCGCACTGTCGATTTAGGAGGCATCTATGATAGATTGATAAGATATATCTAGCCACCATCGTTAAATCGCGACTGTACACATTTTTTAACACCTTCTATTTATTTATTTATTTGGTTCACCAACAGGTAAGAACACCATAATGTTAACATGCTATAATAAAACATACATAAGTGTTCATCCAATTACAGGTAACCACAACTACAAAAATCTTTTCACGTGTATGGAGTCATGCGATATGCGATAGTTCACCATACAGTTAAGAAGAAAGAAGATGAAAAAAAGCCAAGTTACATCGGCTTGGACATATTGAAAAGACGAGGGAAGAAAAGTTGACAAAAGAGATTTAAAGGCGAACGTTTTTGGAAGAAGAGACAGAGAAAGATCACGTTCCAATAAAGCACTTAATGGAAAGGTCAAGAGTATTCGAATCTGGCGAACATGTCAGACTGTCATGAGCAGACAGATGAATGGAGATGATACAAAAAGTCTGAGAGTCTAGAAAGAAGTGGCGCTCTACTCTCACTGAGTGTGCTCTGCCCGGTGAGCAATTCGGCTAGATTATAATTATGTTTGCATGTAGAAAGTTCATCGTTCTGCTTTGTTTTTAACTTAATTTTACCTAGGACCTACGCAAGTATCTTAACTTTTTGATGAAAACTTTAAGTTGTTAATTGCAAATTGTTGTACGGTTTTACACTCTTGATCGTCAAATAAATTGATTAAGATCCACGCCAATCACAAATGACCTCTTCATAATAAGTTCGGTCGAATATTGAACTCAATTGAAATGACTTTGAACTTGAAAGTTATTGGCATAAAATGTTTTAACTACCATTATAATTAGACCTTTGCTATAAGAGATAAATGTAAGGAGCAAGAGAGGTCAAATGTAAGTGGATTCTCAAATCGTGACTCAGGGACGAATGTTTAGTTAAATTTTTCTGTTACATGGACCGTCAATATGACGAGTCAAATTAATCTTTATGAAATAATCAATTAAAGAGTGGGGGGAATCTGGATTAGATGGTATCGGTTCTCTGTCGGCACATGCGTAGCATCGTGAGGTCTATAACAAGATTGTATGTAACCCAAGACGTTTTGGCACTTGATATTTCAGAAACATACATTTTTATTAATGTTTGCATATCAGAGCATATTTCATATATTTACATTAAATGTTTATTATGTAGAGCCCTGGCCATGACTTAGTATTCGGATGCAAGAGTTAAGATTGCTGCATCTAACTCCAGCCAGTTCCCCTTGCTTTCCTGAAAAGGCCTTCCAAAATTAGTTAATGTCTTATCTTTTCTATTCCCAGTTCAGTGTGTGTATGATTGTTTTGAAAAATATATATGTTATAAAATATTTATTCATTTTAATGATATATCATTACCTACTTTTGTAATCCATGTGTTATCCGTAGAAACATATTACATGTTTTGCAACCTTGGTAACTATACTTTATTCATGAGTTTTATAACAAAATGAAATTAATAAAACAGTGGGTAAATATATTTGAGGATAGCTAATAATTTAACATCTACCACCACATAATTAGCACCTGTGAATTTTTTGAAGAAACTCGGACTATGTTACTTTATTAAACAAGCAGAGATAATGTATACAAATAAAGAAACTTTCAATTTTATACTCGTAATGTTAATGCTAGGATAGACAATTTAAATAAGTGCTGGCTCGGCAACCTGCCTTATCTCTCTGTTAGTGAGCCTTCAACACATAATTCACTGCCACGAAAATAACTTTGATCTACAAACTTCTGCCTGCGCTGACATCTTTACGAATAAAAATGCATATAAAACTGCGCTTGTTGTTCTCCTCGTAGACAAAGAATACGGAAGTAATGCGTTGCCTAGTTTATTTATGTTTTTATTGATAGTGACTTTTAAAGTTAATTAACGCAATTATTTCGTTCAACAAAATACTTATATAGAACGTAGTGTGTATATGATTATAATTTCCAAATTTCAAACAAACCGTAACATTTTGTATTATTTGATAATTATCCAGAAAACATCTATCACGTCATTGCTGAGTTCATATTGAATTATTCATTTATGATAACTTTTAGAGCTTGTAGCTTATTTATTTACGTGTACCTACATATTTTTAATGTATATCAAAATGACATTGTAAGTATGTTTATAAATGTTAATTGAAAGAAGCAAGATATAACACACAAAACGTATCTGGAAATATTGTGCTAATAGTAAAGGATCAAGATTTTTTCATCGTGACAACAATGTCCAAAAGCGGTATGTTTTGGTATCGACTGGTCAGGCATTCAAAGTATTGTCAGTGATTTAATTGAAACAGCAGGGGCCAACCGGACCGCGGGCCAACACTCCCAACCTGAGCACAGGAAACAGTGTTTTGTATGAAAAAATTCTTCTAGTACATTTTAATTGCCTCCATATAGTTTAATTAGAAGTGGTCCGTGTTGTTAGTGATTAATGTTGTACTATCCATGTGTATGATGACTATAAAATATGCGGTCGTAGACTGGACGCGTATGAACACATTGGAGATGTGACGTGATAAATGATTTCTGGACGGATAATAAATTTTCTGTGGAGTATTTAATTTTTGGGCAACTAAACACACCCCACCCTACATATTCTATGTTTGAAATATTTTGGTTGTGAAATGGTACTGGTTTTGCCCTTGTTCCATATTTCTTGAACCTTCCCGGTCTATCTATATAAGATATTGTTTAGTTACCATAACACAAGCTCTGCTTAATGTAGGGCTATGTCAATTTGTGTAGAATAGTCCAAAAATAAATATATTTATTTATTTATACGAGCTTAACGCAGGATAGGTTACGTCAGAGCATAACCGCGGGAATATGAAGCAGATTTTTTTAAAACAAATATAGTTTAGAAAATAATTTGAGGCTTAGAATAGAAGAGCCGTGGTGGCCGAGTGGTTTGAGCTGTTGCCTGCGACGCAAAGGTCGCAAGTTCGAATATAAAATAACTTTTTGTTGATTTCACAGCACAGCTTTCAAAGCACACTTGCACAGCTAGAAACTAAATAAAAATCTGGACAATTAAATTATAGATAAAAATATGTTCCAGGAATACATTATACAGAAAACACACATATAGAAAATAATACTTGAGCTGTCTGTTTTCCTTTAACAGCTTAAATTACGAGTGATTGTTGTACGGTTAACACAAAGATTTCTTTAATAACGGCATTAGACAAAATCCTTTTCTCTCAGTATTCACGCTATCCGATATCTAAATTTTTTATCACAAAATCAGCTAGCGTGATCTAGTTAATAAAAAAGGATTTTGTGTAGAGCCGAAGGTCTATTGGACTAGAAGGTATCTACTTGCGCTTTATTCGCTCCTCGGCGAGCTCCTGACTGCGAAACTTGAGGTCGCGGGTTCGAATCCCGCTGAGGGCAGATATTTGTGTGATGAGCACGAATTTTTGGTACCTTAGTCTTGAATGTCCTTTGTATTTAAGTATATATCTATCTATATAAGTAAATATATCGTTGTCTAGTTACCATAGCACAAGCTTTGCTTAATTTGGGACTAGGTCAATTTGTGTGGAATTGTCCCAGGTATTTATTTATTTATTATTATTATTCTCTTTGCTTCTTTGTTTTTGTAGTTCAGTTGTTCACTAGTTTATTGCGTGACGCGGACGGATGCGGGTAGACGGGGCGACTTTTGTAATAATATTATGTACCGAAGTAAAAATAATAAATGTCAGTAAGTAACTTTTTCTTCCAAGGAGATAACGTAAACATGCCACATAAACATACCTATTATACATAGAGCCGTCGCTACGATTGACTTGTACTGTAATTAAGGATCGTAACCACATTGTACATTTTACTGCCTTCCCTTGGCAAGTTTATTATGGGATTTTGTTGCGGTCATTTGCTTGAAAACTTTAATTAGAACCCTCGTTGCCTTGTTAACAATATCGGCCAATTTTATAGAGGTACACACCGCACCTATCATCGTGTAATGTGATAGTTTTATCTGATCCTCTTTGCCTGTTCCCTGGAATGCGAAAAAAAGCGTGGAAATATTCTGGAGATTTGTAAAACGTTTTAATAAATATTTTCACTGACTTCTAAAGGTAGGAATAACATCAATTAGCTCGTTTGTATAAGAGTGGGTAAGGCGTAAACTCGCACACAGATGTCCGAGAGCCAGTCTACCACTTTCCCCCAGGCATGTATTCACATACGTCTTAGAACTGCTCAGACGTGTGAACCTAAATAAAAAGCAAACATGAGTTCAACACGAGTGATAATGGTACATGCAGCTACTTTAAAAGCCCTGAAATTCTATTAATTTTTTTCTAAATATTCAAATATGTACCCAGTCACTGCGGGTCAAAGATATTCGTATGCATTTCGTAATGATTTTCAATTCGCACATATTATATCAATAATTAAGTAATGAATATTTTTTATATTAATATTTTTTAGTATATTGTACACTTAATTTAACATACAAATTTAATGTCTTTAGCCTATAAAAATAGATGGTGGAATTAATCCAAAAAAATCTCGACTAGTGAAAAAATAAACAGGCAACAAGAAGAAATAAAATAAAATAGAGGGCAAACGTGCAAACAAAACAAAAGAGAAATACTATAAATTTGGTGCTGTGGAAATATCGCCCTTGTAAAAGTATGGATAGAAGCAGACGGTTGACGTTAGGCTGTTAACTGGGAATTTATTGTTCATCATGGGCGAAGAAGTCTCGTTCTCGTAAATTTTCGTGTAATACGAGTGGATTGATGCAAGATGAGACTGATAAGTACGGAGCGGAAATAATTGGGAGGTTTTATGGGGATACAGAGAGGTAGCACAGATAGTAGCATACAGTGCTCACTTTTCGTCTATTAAAAATGAAATCTTCTAACATTACCAGTAAGACTTAAATTACAAAAGCAAGTATACGATTTATGTCGTGCTGTGGATTTCGGTTCTGGTCGTTGAGCATGTTTTAAAATTAGAATAAGTTGTATGTGAGCAACCATTGTGGGCTTTGTGTAAATAATTGCAATATATCTAATTAATTACCATTGTATTCAAGTTAATTTGCTTTCAGTGCTTCTTTATGTATATATTATGTACTTTCTGAGTGCATTTAAATTGACCTTTTTATTTAATGAAGGTACTATCGTTTGAGCATTGTAACATTGAACTGTATTTTTAAAATTAGATACAGTGAAAATTTTAGATTATTGATTAAGGAGTCGTGCGTACAAACAAACGAAAAGATTAACTGATAAATTCACATGACTAGGATAGCTTAGTGACTTGAAATAGTCGAAGCACCTAAATAATGATATAATATATTTGTTTTAAGTCATTAATCCAATTAAATAACTTCACGCCTTCTCGCAAAGGCCCCCAAAGCGCAAGCAGTCAGTGGTACAATCAGTGGGATAGTGTCTTTTCGATGTAGGTATAATTAGGTGCTAGTTTGACTCACGGCGAGTGCATCGCCGTTTCTCAAGCACGTAAGGTGTACACCTACGTAGCGTATACCACGTTTTTTAATTACTTCTTACACGTTGGAAGATTTCCGAAAATCCGATGTTTAGTTCAGAAAAAATCATTGGTACAGTTAGCTCTTGCGATCTTTGCGTTGCATACGAATACGAACATACTCGAAACACTTGGCAGCATCGTCTCATCATTTCAATACCTACTTACAGTATTGTATTGATGTTATCATCAACCCATGATCCAATAACACATTTGATATAAGCATTGGTAATATAATAAGGTAAGGTTATAAAGTAAGTACGACCTTGATATCCAAATGGTCCGTTGTCAAGAATAAAAGATCTTGCAATAAAATGGGGAATGTTTCCCGCAATAAAACCTCTTTACAGTCACAATACGCATCTCATCAAAGTTGTCGAAAAAGTAACATGTTATTAGACGACCATTTAATTTATTAGGACTTTTATTGTTTGAAATATACGACCGGATAATTTGAGTTGGATCTCTTAGAAATGTTAATGATTAGGGAACTAGGATTATATGTAACTGATGTCGAACTTCTGAGCATATAAACATTTCATCTCATGAGACTTTTTGTAGAGATTTATCCTGAATGATTTCCATCAATTTAGATGAAATCGATCAAACACTCAAGGCTGGGACTTTATAATTATTTTACTACTATAATAATTATTTTACGACTATATTAAACTAATGGGTCATGACGGTTTTGCATACTAACTACAGTTTTTCTTTTATTATTTCAGTTTAAGTAAGTCCTCCATATTTTCTGATTAAATTCCAAAACTAGCCCGTATCATTTCATTTGAATATCATAAAGCGCGCAATGGCTTGCTCTATTAAATTCGAAAATGCATTATGGATAAACCCATCCTCTATATTATACTCCGCAATTCTTTCAGTGACTACATTAAAGGCAATAATCCTACTTGTAATATTTAAATCTACGCTTCTACTGTGACAGATTCACAAAGTTATTGCTCTGTAGAGTAACACGAACGAAATAAAACTGCTCGCACACTTGCGCTTAACTAGCCAACTGTGAAATCGCATTCGTAAAGCCTCCCTGTCGCAATCACAAATATGTATACCGGCTATTATTTACACCTCTTCCTAACGATACTGTAACTTTTCACTGACAGTGTATTACTGACACAGTATTGTGTAATTTATTTTATTTGTACTAGAGTTTGAAATGCAATCACAATAAAAACATACTAATATAACAAATGTGAGAGTAATGTTGTCCATTACTGCCTACCCCGTTAGGGACTTGGCGTGATGATATGTATGTATAATGATATATATGTTGTCCATCATTTCGTAGGTTTACTAAGCTTTTTATGCCTAAATAACTGAACCAATTTTCATGAATTTTGGTATAGAGTTAGACGAGACCTTGGAGTAGAATACTTATTAACTCAAAAATAAAACTTGAATAGGGTTAAATTTGAGATGAAACTGTATGGGGAACCAATAATTTATCAAGATAAGAATGACTTTAGTCATATATAGAGAAAATACAAAAACTACTTGAAGTACTTAGACAAATACACGGGTAAAAGCTAGTTTTAAATAAGGGGATATACAATGTACGCGACTCTGGAGGCAAACGCTTCTGACGTTAAAATAGAATAAAAAGTGCAAGAATGTTGTGGATTGTGATGAGCTGGTGCACTGGATATGAATATTTATTACCTAATTATCGAAAGCCGGCTTAACACCTCCGGTGTGGTTGTTTTTAGCCAGGGGCGCACATCCAACTTCGAGGCGAGTCCAATTTATGTTTTTTAATTCCGAGACAGACTTTTAAAACTTGTTAACACCATAATAAAGTTGTCCATTACCTATCACCGTGTCAAGTCGGGCGAGCTCGCGAAAAGAAAATTCTAAAAGTAAAATGAAGTGTTAAAAAAATTATTCCGAGCCGTTACACTTGTTACGGCGTTAAAGGGGCCTAAGCGCAATTATTCTGATAAAATACGTGTTTGTTTTATTAATAAAATTTTACACGTTAAAAAACATGAACATTTCGGTTGGCGTCGTTATCTCACCGAATCTACATTCAAATATCTAGTCTACATCGGATTTAACCGGCTTTATTTTAACCTCGCGTGTATCTTTCGTCACACTTACTGCGACGCTGTAAGGTTGTTTTTCCATGTTGTTTTCTTGTTTGAATACTATTTTGTTTGTGTACTTAAATAATTTTATCAGTTTCATTTTAATATAGAGTCGATAGTAAACGAGTTTCGCTGCGTCGTCTCGTGCTAAATTATCAAAATGTGACGTTTTATCGGTCGAGAACACCAGTTTACACTTAAACAAGTGTCCATGACGCTATCGGCTGCGGAGTTATGCGTTTAGTTACCTTATTAAATAAAGCTTTATCAACAACCTGGGTTCAACTGCTGTCGACGGTATGTTAGGATGAACGGAGTATTATGGACTCGCGGCGTCTCCACTACACTACACACTTAAAATGTCCATCCTGTGCTATTGGCAAACGATATCTCTTACACAACTTTTGCTTCAGAATCTTCTTCAGATCGAAATCTTATTTATGATAGATTTTCTAGTGAATTTTGAAAGAATATTGTTTAATATTCGTTTTGTTTTAATCTAGCGAGAATCTAATATAAACTTATACTTAGAGGAAAAGCAGTTTTAGTAGCATAATGGGTAAACTGATCGAACTTGGTTAAAATTGTATCCAAATTAGTTGTCCATTTATATAAACCACCATAAGTAATATAGATAAAACACTTTACAGTATATAGATAGAAAGAATTAATTTAACAACTTGCATTGAAACTAGGTTCAGAAATTAACGTATGCACAATTTCGAGCACGGCTGTTGCAACATAGCTGAAACAAATATGTTTTTTATTATTATTATAATTTGTTACCTTATTTGTAACAAATACTTGGCCACGAAAAATGTGTAGCTTCAAAGTTATTGAATACCGACCAAACATGAGGTTTAGGCAGGCAATTAGGCTTTTTATCGCTTGCTTTATTTGCATTACGCCATAATACATGACATGTTCTTGCGTCGAGCGGATGTGACCATCAATCAATAACTGAACAATATCTTTACCGACACACGTAAAGTATAGTAAAATAGAGAATACTAATCACTTATTACACACCGAACACACAACACAAGAAACAGATACATGCACCTGTATATATCTGTTTTTTGTCCGAAATTCTAAACTATCACAAGTTTCGTCTGAAGAATCAAATGGGTGCATGCAGGCTTTTTTCTTCACCATAAGGCTAGCGAAACAGCATGGGAAAATCCGGGCTTAGAAATCCTGTATATGTGATGATATCAATTGATTTGTAAACTACCCGTGCAGCACTTATTTTTATCATTCTCGTAATGCCATAAATTAACAAATTTAATTTTATAGTTAAATCCTTATAAAGCGCCTCGGTAATGTTCCATGCAGTAACTAAATAATACATGTAATCTGTACAGTCCCACTGCCTTCGAATATAGCCCAAGGCTTGATACGAATGCGGTGTCGACGTCATTCAAATGTTGGCAACAATCAATCAACCGGACAGGGTAAACATTAGTTTTGATTTAACATTCATTAATATAAACCAACATTTTGTAGCGCATCACGGCATGTGTAATTAACGTCACGACTTCATATTTCTTCTTCAAATAGAAGCAACATATTTTTAGGGACAGAAAGTAATCTCTCAAAAATCTTGACACGTTAAGTCAACGTTCATTTTACACTTTCTGCTTTCCGTGACTGTTAAAATAAATACACAGCTTATTGCAGGGCTGGCAACATGTGAGATACTCCTGAAGACTGTAGGAATTATGAAATAGTAAGAAATCTGTTATTATTTCTACTTACATATAAATACCGAATTCCATACGGGGTAGGCTAAGATAGTAAGGCGCCATTTCTCTCTATACTTAGAGACCTCCATCGTTTCACATTTATCAGTCTTCTCATATATGATTGCATGTTTCAAATAAACTTTTGAAAGATTCAAGTGATCCCATCCATGAGTGCTCAATCTATTTGTCCTAGCCACTATTGTTTAAGTTAATTAATTAATAGGTCAGTTTGTCAGTGTCAGTCAGTGAAATCGTCCTAAGGTATTTGTTTAATTTAATTATCTGATTTTATGTTAAGTAAAAAAGAATCAGTAGCTTCGACAAAAGTCCTTTTAACACCAACATGTTATCTAAACTAGTTACACGCGCCATATAAAGTCTACATCGTAAAACTAATGATGCACAAAAATATTTCTCGTGTACCTTTATGCCCATCGATTAATCAGGACATTCATTTTTTATTTCCCTCTTTTTATTTTTTAAAAGCATCGGTAAATGCGTTCCTGTGTTTGGACGGAGTGACCGCATAACGTCCATTAGGGTTTTATTAAGAGTTCAGTCAATATTGATGTGTGTTTGATGATCGCTTCGGTGACATAACGAAGCAATTAAATTTAGCCTCCCACGTTGAAACGTATCACGTAGTTAATGTATCATATCGAATTTATGCAAAAATAATTGAGTTAATTGATACACGGGCGTGTTGTTATTTTGTCAAGCTTAAAGCAAATTTGCTGTCCGGTAAAATGTTGGGTTATAAATAGAGATCACCTTTTATAAATTGATCTAGTATTTTTGTTTACGTCATGTTTTTAGTATCATATTTAAAAGAAGAAGAAGAATAACTGCCGGAAATAAGGTGAATGGAGCCATGTCGGCGTTGATGGGCCGTAAAAGTCTGAGCAAGAATGCTCGAGTTGCTGTCCACAACGCGATATTGGTACCTACCTTATTGTATGGCAGTGAATCCTGGGTATGTCAGAGGAAGTATGAAAATAGCTTGAATGCAGTTGAGATGCGATCTCTTCGAAAAATGTGCGGAGTAACGATTTTAGATCGAATCCGCAATGAAGAGATTCGCAAATCAACTGGCGTGAATGAGGGCGTGATTGTAAACATGAAGAAAGGCATGTTACGTTGGTTTGGACACATAGAAAGAATGAGTGAAGAAAGATTGACGAAACAGTTATACAAAGCAAAAGTGTGTGCAAGAAGAGGCAGAGGAAGGCCACGTTCCAGCTATCTGGATCAAATCGATCGGACTCTCAAGGACGGGAACGTTAAGAGTACTCGAAACCGACGAGCATGTATGAAGAGACTGATGAATGTGGACGAAGCGAAAGAGGTATGTAAGTCTAGAGAGAACTGGCGCTCTATACCCTCTGCCTACCCCGCTAGCGACTTGGCGTGATGATATGTATGTATATTAAAAAGATGCACTTGGGACAAAGTGGAAACTACTACTTAGTTTAGGTAGTTCTTTGCAGCCATTAAGATTCAAGCTCCGAACTGAAGTAATATTTTTTTCTGAACAAGAGTACAGTGAGTTTCTTTGCAATATTACTATGTATATTAATTGACATTTCGAACTGATTTATACTACGAAACTAACTCCAATCTCACCTACGAAATAATTCCCCCAAAATTGTATGCAAAGATAATTTTAACGCAAAGGCCTATTTCAGCAACATTAGTTTACGTTAACAAATATTGGTGGCTCGTGGAATAATATGAGTCTCGTATGAACACGGGCTCGAGTAATAGCGACATTAGTCAGAGAGAATTTTGCGGTGCCGGTATAATTTCGGTATGAAAATCGAGACCTAATCTTGGTAATTCGATTATGAACATTTTTGTTATAAATTTTGTACATACATTAAATTATTCATACTCATACATACATAATTATAACAATGAAAATAATGAATTGTTAAATGAAAATTTGGTTATCTATGAAACGGTCCATCATTACGCCAACAAACAAAAATGTGTTGTACAGTATAAAACCTTCCAGAGCAAAAACACTTTAGTTACGTAGGCAAATTTTTGTCCGCACACGACAAGTTTGTTTTCCACGTCCACCAAACTCGGTCACAGTCCAATTTTAGATTCAGAACTAGGCAAAAAGTTAGGATGCAGGTAACTCGTTCATTGTGATGGTGCAAGCGAATTTGCATCGTAATGGATACGCGAGTTTTCGTTGTCGCCTGTTGTACACGATCATCTTTATACTACGGTATATATAAATTTACACGAGAGTCAACTAGTAAATTTCGAGATTTTTTATTGCCTTTTATGCTGCTTAATTATGCTGTCAACAAATTGCTTAAACATATTGCAGTCCGATGTTTTTGAGACATAAAATAGTGTGGCCGCTTTCGTAATGTATATAGGTTAGTCAATAAATTGCCTTACTTTACTATTATTGCTATTTGCGGCAATAAACTGATGCAACATCCATCAGAATAATAGGTTTAAAATATCGGATTTTAAGAAGAGACTAGGTCACGTAAGACAAAACAGAATTTCACGAACACACATTTCACGAATTTTAGGTACACACACCTCTGCCTCCTCTGTCCCCGAAGGGGTCTGTGGGGACCCTATGTGAAGGCGTGAAGATATGTTAATTAAATTTAACTATTATAATAAAATAACATTATCATTTAGTAATTGCATGACAGATTGCGAATATGTCGCCGTTAGAAATTCGATCACTATAGATATTAGAAAGTATTCCAAATGTATGTTACTACCTACTTTAATTTAATTTTCAAACATATACAGTTTCATAATTATGGCTTTCATTCATCGTAAAACTTTTACCAAAAATGTGGTGCTTAAGAAGAAATATAAGGAAAAACTAATTGGGATGGACCGCCGAAGTTTAAATTGCAATCTTGACCCTTCAAGCTCACTTTGCCACATGTACGCAAAATTCATACCTCCTGGTACATCATATCATCAACATTGCTCTGCTCTGGCAGACAATGGACGGTCGATGTCCTATTATTTGCGGGTGGCCCGTAAACTAGACAAGGCGCTTTGTATATTGCACCAATAGATTCGTCAGTTTTGTCAAAGACTGCACGTTACTGAAATGGCAATATTGATGTGTTATGTATAAGGTCGCATACATTTATTGTGGTATTTTTTTTTTTTAAAGAAGATATAAATCTCACTAACACACAATCTAAAGTAGATTTATGACAATATTTGGTTTAAAAGTAGCATTATATAAATACAATATCCACATTAAATTCACGTCATTCTAACCGTTATCGCAAGCAAAGTTAGGGTCGACTAAATGCAGAACGAAAATGCGTCCGATAGAATAAGAAACAATCGTGTTGCATTATGCTCATGTCATTAGTTAAAACATTCTTCTGTGCGTTATCAAGCCATTTAGGGCCCAATTTACAGCAAGCATTTATTTTGATGATTGCCTCATTAAGGATTTTCTGGAATCAGCTTCCGATATCCTTGTCTTAGCAAACCGAGTGGTTCCAGTAGATGCCTACGACACAAAGATCGTAAGTTCGATCCCGACCGATCCCGATTAAGTACAGTGACACCACGAGCTTTACGGTGAAGGAAAACATCGAGAGGAAACCTGCATACGTTTAAAAAGAATTCAAAGGCGTACGATGTATAGTCCTGCTTGAGGAATGACGGCGGACTCGCAATCTGTCACGTTTGCACCTAAAATATGTCTCTGGCGAAAAGTGGTTGTGTGGGTACTACTTATATACGTCTGCCTACCCCTTCGGGGACCCTCATGGGAAAGCCTGATGATATGAGGACAATAATAAAAATTATTATTAATTGGAAAAATACAGACCAATTTTAAAACAGGTGTGTAGGAATGGATGTATAGATCTATGTTAAAATAAAGTTGAAGTTACGTCCAATTCTCATTGGAAGGCCCACTGGGCTGTCCGCCGTCGAAATGAAGCAAAGGCATCTCTCGTCGACCGCATTGTTCCTTTGTTGTTCGCTCGACCAGAACCTTTGTCCGAGAATTGTTTTATACTGAATGTAAGTCACGAATACCATGTACTGTCTAACTGAATAAGGACGGCTCTCTCGATGCCCGCTACCTCGGTTTGTCTATGTATGTTCGTCTCACATACAACTTAATTTAACTGGGATAAATGCCCACCGCAATTCCGGCTTTCATATCTTTGGGGTAAATAGCCGGGTGAAGAACTATTTACATGAAATCCAATGAACGTGGTACGATAAATATTTTTGCGTTGTTAATAATTGAGATAATAGTAAGGATAAATATAAAAATAAAATAATAAAGAAAACAAGGAATAAAAATATTTTTTCACGCCACGTTCCAACCGGCGATCATATGATGTATGTTAGGACTGATGAAAGTGGACAAAGCGTACCTAAGTGTTATATAAGTAACTGGCACTCCACTCTTACTACTTACCCGTTAGGGACTCGGAGTGTTGATATAAATATGTGTACATATATATATTTAGTTTTTTTTGTCAACTCCACGTTGACCTCAAAGTCCCCACTATAAAACAGTTTTTGAAAAAACTGTCCAAACGTCATTTCGATTCTGCTGTAAATCACCCCAACCCCCTCGTCGTATCGGCCGCCCGATACACTCCTTCCCTTATCTCGAAGATAAGGCGTCCAAGACACGCCGTCATCGAACCGGATGACGACATAACGGTCCTCCAGGACGCCCGACAAAAACATACCAACACTACACAAAACCGACCACTGTTCCGTCCTCGCCGACGAGGCTCGACGCGAACAAGCCGTAATGTTCCCCCCCGACCCCCGCCGCAAACGCCGGCCCGCGCCGAGCCTGACGCGCAAATCCCGCTCCCAAATAATATTTAAATAAAATTACCAGTCCAGCCCAGCTCCCTTGCTCGCCATCCAGCAACGCCCTAAGCCGAGGTTCGTACCCCACAGGGGGTGCCCTTAGCTGTGTTGCTTAGAAATAAAGTGCCTGGCTGGAGGCCTAGGTCTCGCCATTGACCGGTTAAGTAGCAAAAGTTCCCGGAACTCACGCTACGAGAGACAATACAAAAAAAATATATATATTTAGTTTTGATTATTAATTATGAAAACGCTCTACGAAGAGATTTTATGATGTGACTGTGTGACCAGTGCAGTATACATATACTGTATCTATCTACCCTGTGACTATTATATACCCTATACCTTATATACCCTAGATGTCTGCTATATACTCGTTATATTGTAAATCTATAAATATATATATACCAGTGGTAGTGTCGATTGGACAATTGTAGAACTAAAGGTAGTCAAGTCTCTTTCGATACGAAGGATCAAGAAAGTGCAACCAATGCTGTTTTATAGCAGAACATTCATTTCTTTTGGCATGTATGTATTGAAACGATATTGCACACGTAACATTCGCGAGCAATGATACACAGGCGATATTATGTATTCCCGTCTCAGTTAAAATTCGAATACATCAGTTCGATATTTCGTTAGGAAGTTTTCTTGTGGAGCCTTCGTTTTCCCTGGTCCCGTGTATAGTTCATAACTATTTTACCGACTAAGCTAATCTCATGCTTCGTTCGATTTTCGTGAATACTTTTCGTTTGGTTGAGAAAGCTTAAGTTATTCGGTTCATTGAAATATTTTTTAAATATGAATAGTTATCGAATATAAATAAAGACCACAAAATACTGAAATAAAAAATAAAATACGAAAATGTATGAACAAACACAAATCAGATTGACCATTTAGCTTAAAAATTTTCTTAAGATATGCAATCTTTAGTAGGCTGAAATCTAGTCAACCCTCCGTAATTAATTGTAATAATTCATGTAAAGGAACATAATAAGCATCAGCTGTTTTTTAAATAGCGTTTTATGACTAATGTATGAGTGGCTTCATGTGATGTTCATACATACATACATACGCTTGATGTAGTTAGTAATATGTACGAACTTTCCATATACTTAAGGAAAAAAACTACTAACATTTACCAAACACAAAAACCATCCAAACTTAAATCATTTACATGATGTACTTTGCAAATAATTTCTAACAAAAATCTAGTTAAGAAACCAATTTATATGGAAAGTAAATACTGAACAGAGACTTTATGCCATTGTAATATGGATGAGAAAAGCCTTCGGTAGGAATGAATGTGTCAATTTATGTGCATCTTGATAACATCGCAGACATAGCTAAAAATTATGGCTGGGTTAAAAATAACTAGCATTAAAAATTTAATCATTTGTCATGAAATTAAATTTCTTGGGTCCATACCATTCATACCATATTGGTGAACTTAGGTGCCCGCCCATATTTGCTCTCGTGCCAGACTTGACCTTCGTACTATCTCAATCTGATGCCGAGATAACCGCCTACATTGGTCCCAGCGGGATATTCTGACTTTTATCACGTTATTTTAAACTTTATTAACTCACGCGTAAAGTGTAAATTCCATGCTACAGTTACTGGCTATGGGATAGATTCGTCATGGAATTCTACCAGACTAGGTAACACGTTGTCGTGATTCCGTCGATACATGTAAGCAAAGATAAGCGATGGCATGCGATTGTGTTGAATGTTAGATGAAATTGTATTTTATCAGCCTATTGGTATTTTTTTCTTACACACTACATGTGACATACTAGCTGTATATATTGACTGTTTATAGAAACCATTTATTGCGTTGTTACCTACATTTCGAGTTTTTCTCGTAGGGAATATATTTATTTATTAACTTGGAATTCCAACAAGGCATACATATATATCATCACGCCGAGTCTCTAACGGGGTAGGCAGAGAGAATAGAGAGGCCAGTTCTCTCCAGACTTGCATACCTCTTTCGCTTCGTTCACATTCATCTGTCTCTTCATACATGCTCGCCGGTTTCGAGTACTCTTGACGTTCCCGTCCTTAAGTCTACTTTCGATTTCATCTAGGTAGTAGGCAAGTTGTCTTCCTCTGCCTCGTCTTGAACACACTTTTACTTTGTATATACAAAGGAATATACATATACATCATACATAACTTAAATAGAAATGTTACATGTACATAAACATGTAACCTTATAATTTTAAGTAGAGATATCAATATTTCTGGTTTAATAATCGGATATCCCAATAAAATTGCAATAAAAATACATAGTGAATATATTAGTATCTATTATTTGTAAAAAACTGTATCATTTGTAAAGATAGGTCCGTAAGTCTAGAAAAGTACGCGAGGGACTTGGCATCATGTTTCTTTTTAAGTTTTTTTAACTATTTATCACAATGGATCTTCAACGAGGATAAAAGCTTGCTCTGTGTAATAACAGCAAAGAGTGGTTATTCATAAAAATCGTTTGCAAATCAGAGAGCAAAAAATCGGATTAATCGTTGTGCCATACACAACGCCTATCAAAGTTTCCCTTTTCTAACAAAAGTTCGAGTACGGAAATTGCATGGAAATAAATACCAGTGCAGTTGCTCGCTGGCAACTTTTAAATACGCTCGAAGTTGTAGAATACGCCTTTGTTAATTTAAAACTAGCGTCGATTCGAATGAAAGCCTTCTAAAAAATAAACTTTCTGCACTCAATTTGCGAATCGTAGTTCTGCTTCTATGCTGTCCTCATTGTACGAGTATAACAAGTTTTAATTAAAGCTATTATTTCATATACAATAGTCGTAGACCATATTGCAATGTATGGGAAAAATAAACAGGTGAAAAGCAATATGTTGGGAAAGGCAAAATGTGTCTTCTGATAGAGAAGCTCTTCGTCTGAGAATATGCCAGCCAGGAAGGCGTGAGGATAAATTATACATATATTTATTGAAATTAATCAATAAATTCAGCTCGTCAACCCACTGCTGGGCTTCTTCTCATCTTCAACATGCTACACTTTCTGTGCTAATCACGACCATTGCTGTCCAGTCACCACCTCGATATCGTTTGACCACCGGGTTGTTGGTAGTTTAGGTTCTCTAGGTGCTCTGCTGGGTGTCAGTGCGTGAAATATTCGATACGTATATACCAGCGTAAAATACTTATAATACCTATAACTGACTGCGAGTGAAATATAAAAGTTATAAAGAACCGCGTTTCAGAGAAAAGTAATAAAGTAGTCAGTTGAGAGTCGGTACGAAATCATGTGCTGACTTTATTGCAAATTATATTTTTGAATTCCCTCTTTTACCTTATCAACGAGTTGTTCGCGAATCCAATTTATAATTTCCAAGAATCTTATCTTATTCCTCGTTTTATGGAAACATTATTATTTCTTATTTTCTCGCGTGTCGTATTGTTATGTCTACAAAATGAAAACATAGATACAACATCCTTATGTTAAGAACTGCGTAGCAATTTTACTGAACAATTTAATTCAAATAAATTTTAATGGTTTCTTATCGTACTCACTTATTGTACTCTGGCGGAAAGTGGTGCCAACGTGACACCTAAAATAGATCTCTTTTCGTCGTTCGTTTAAAAAAAGCCGTGGTGGCCAAGTGGTTCGAGTAGTTGCCTGCGACACAAAGATCGCAAGTTCTAATCCCGACTGTACCAATGAGTTTTTCTGAAGTACAGTGATTATTCACACCACGAGCTTTACGGTGAAGGAAAACATCGAGAGGAAACCTGAATACGTCTGAGAAGCAATTCAAAAGCGTATATATAGTCGTGCTTGAGTAACGGCGATGGACTCACCAATGTTTATACGATACCAAATTAGGCACACATGTACACATCGTCCTAAATTACTTTTAAAGCCATAATCACTGTAGTCAAACTTGTCAAATTTGACAAGTAATCGAATAAAATAAACAGCTCGTGAATAACCGTTGATTACTATCTACAAATTTTCGCCAACCTGCAATCTGTTTCACTACTACGAAAAATAATATAATATGTGCAATGGAGGTTTTCCCGCAATACGGAGAATGTTCATTAAAGTCATGTTGACATAAGCTGACATGCAGCCTGTGGGTTAATTGTGTATTCTTGTTTATTATTGGCCAACTATTGATTACGTCTGTTAATACCTAAGTATGATGTGATTTCAAATTGCAAGAGAAAAATATGTGCAAACGTTTGTCAAATAATCAGCCCTGTTTATATTTATACCTTATCTTCTCATATAAGAAGGTCGTCTAGTCTAGTGGTTAGAGCTCCTGACTGCGGAAGTCACGGTTCGATTTCCGCTGATGGCGGATGTTTGTGTGATGAACGCGAGTGTTTGTAACTTAGTCTTGAATGTCCTATGTATCTATCTATATAAGTGTACCATTGCCTAGTTCCCATGTATAAGCTTTGCTTGGTTTAAGACTAGATAAATAAATGTGTGGAATCGTCCCAAGGTATTATTATTAAGGTATCTTTACGCCTTCCCAGAAATTAAATTCCGATCGTCTTCTAGATACGACTTAGAATTTCTTCTCAAACGGCTTCCCCACGTCATTTTCCGTCACTGTCTCTTGCCGAAACATTTTCTAATCACGTATGGCCTTCTCGAACAAATATATTGTGTTTTACCTAACGACCGGAAACACTTAGTTGTCATCTATAGTAATTTCGTAGAAGTACCTTATTTTCGGAGTTTTATCTAATTAACTGTCGGCGATACTACTGTCTTTTGTCTTCCACATCTTCAAGGTGAACCAAGCAATACAGGCTAAGCTTACATTGTATTTGGGTTTCAGCAGTTATACCAAAATTCCTTAACTTAATATTCTAAGCGCGTGGTGTAGCGGCTGCGGAAGCCAGGCAATTTTCTTCGTGTCAGAGGTGTACAATCGACCGCTGTTTTTAATGGGCATACAAACGACATTGGTTCAAGAAAATGCTTTATCTTAGAGTACAATATTGTAATAATAATATTATTTTGCTTGTTTCATGATAATGCTATATTTATGTTTGCTTTGTCTTTTTCTCTGGGATAATCAGCTGTATAATACTACTAGTTCTTGTGCCAGTGATATTATTAATAGAACTCTATCGATTCACAGATGAACTAGCTTGGGTAGAGTTCGTTTTATTATTGTAGCTGCGAACGCCTGAATACGCCCGGATAACCAGGCCAATCGATTTTTAAGTAAAAGTGGAATCGACTTTGAAAGGACTTTTGAGTGTGCTTGAATTTTAAAAGCACTTAAGGGGTTTCCCATGTTAATTCTTCAAAGAGATATTCTTAGGTTGTATATTTCATTTCAAAATTAATAAAATATCGTTTTGAATTTGACCAAAACTTGCTGGAATGGCGCAGCAACCTAAAGTGAATCTTAACTACTGATAATAAAGATAGTTTTGAGGATTGATTCTAGTCGAGGCTCGTCATTTAACATGTGATTTAACACATTAGATTTGTCATCCTCTGGTGATGTTAAGTGAGCAGTTGAAGAGAGTGTTTGTGCCTCAACAATGAAACTACCGTTCAGAATTTGAGTTTCTCTACTAGAATAATACCTTAGCCCTAATGGGCTACAATCTTCTGTATTAAAAAAATTTTATTTTTTTATTTTCAGGCACTTGACCCATAACAAAATGGCATTATAATTAAATACATATAATAAAACAAAGAAATACAATTAAATTACAATACAAAAAAAATTGAAAAAGCTAAATACATAAAAAAAAGAAAAAAAAAGTATTGCCATTAGGCTCATTAGGCTCATCATCATAGATTTTATGGCCATGCTGGTTAAGAGAGCTCGCTCGCCCTTTATGCTACCATCACAGCAGCTCCACCCAATTTAAGGCTAGTACCGTGTGATTGATACATAAGACATTATTTACACCTTCAGTAACCGTTTGCGAGCCACAAGCGAATTTGCAGGAATTTTAGTAAAAAAAGTGTTCTGGAGCATATTTTTCACACCACGAACTTTACGGTAAGGAAAACATCGAGAGGAAACCTGTAAGAAAATTCAAAGGCGCATGTATAGTCGCGCTTAAGTAAGGGCGATGGATTCGCAATCTGTCACGTTGGCACCTAAAATATATCTATATAAAATATAAAATGGGTGTGTGCACCTCTGCCTACCCTTTTGGAGACCTTTGCAGGAAGGCGTGAGGATATATATTATTATTATTATAGTTAAAAAAATAACTTCTCTATTAATTAGAATGCTATACGAGAAATGTACACTTATATAACTTATTTTTGATAGCTGGCAATGAAACAATAAAGCAACCTGTCAAACCAAATATCACGAAGTTATCTCCACCTTCACTTTATTTGGGTTTTCGCCAAGTTTTTCATGTCAATAAGATATCGCGTATCTATCTTGATATTTACAGGACAAGGGATGTCGTATTTGCGGCCAAGAAATGTGGCAATATTCTCAGTAACTAGACATCTAGTCGACTCAAGAATACAGAGTGGATAAGGGTAGTGATCTGTTACGTGTGCTTCTTAGATTGCGGTTTTTTGTTATTGCTTTTTTCTTATAGATTTAGGTCAAATGACCATAAAGTAAAATTATATTTATCAGGGTTTAAAATTGTGTGAACATATGCTTTGCATCAGCCTTGTGTAAAGGAAAAGTGTGCAAATTGCTCCGATTATTATATTTAAGGAATTTAGATAATTGTTGTTCTATATCTCTGGGCCACATTTAGGGTTTGAAAAGAAAATCTTTAGTTCCCAGTAAAATGGATGCAAATTTAAATTTTACATATAAGCTAATTTTATTCATACAATATCATATCAATTCGCTCGTGGATGGGCAGAGAGAGCCTTCTTACAAAACTCTTGCACCATTTTTTTTTTTTTTTTTTTTTTTTTTTTGTATTGTCTCTCGTAGCGTGAGTTCCGGGAACTTTTGCTACTTAACCGGTCAATGGCGAGACCTAGGCCTCCAGCCAGGCACTTTATTTTTAAGCAACACAGCTAAGGGCACCCCCTGTGGGGTACGAACCTCGGCTTAGGGCGTTGCTGGATCGCGAGCAAGGGAGCTGGGCTGGACTGGTAATTTTATTTAAATATTGTTTGGGGGCGGGATTTGCGCGTCTGGCTCGGCGCGGGCCGGCGTTTGCGGCGGAGGTCGGGGGGAAACATTACGGCTTATTCGCGTCGAGCCTCGCCGGCGAGGACGGAACAGTGGTCGGTTGTGTGTAGTGTTGGTATGTTTTTGTCGGGCGTCCTGGAGGACCGTTATGTCGTCATCCGGTTCGATGACGGCATGTCTTGGACGCCTTATCTTCGATATAAGGGAGGGAGTGTATCGGGCGGCCGATACGACGAGGGGGTTGGGGTGATTTACAGCAGAATCGAAATGACGTTTGGCCAGTTTTTTCAAAAACTGTTTTATGGTTGGGACTTTGAGGTCAACGTGGAGTTGACTATTACGCATGTACCACGGGGCACCTGTGGCTCTCCGGAGAAACCGGCTTTGGAGCACTTGCAGGGGGTTAAGTGTTGACTTGCTAGTGTGTGCGAACACTACACCGGCATATGTCATGATTGGTCGAATGCACGTCGTGTAAATCCTCACCTTGGATTTCAATGAGAGTTTACTTCGTGCATTCAACATGCTGTGAAGTCTACCGAGCGCGAAGGCGGCTCGCGCGCGTACCGCCTTTACGTGGTGACGGAAAGAAAGGCGTTGATCGAGGATCACACCCAGGTATTTGGCTTTTTCTTCCCATGGAATGGGTTTGCCGAAGAGGGTGATGGGGGCTACCCGTGGGCGTTCGAGGCCTTTCCAGAATAGAATGGCTGCGCTTTTGGTCGGGTTCACTTCAATTCTCCATTTCCGGAACCACCGCCCCAGGGCTGTGACCGCGGATTGGAGGTTGTCGTGAATTCCCTCGGGAGTTCTACCTTTGAAGTAGATAGCCGTATCGTCGGCGAATAGAGCGCTTTTAACTCGTCTATGGAGGGGAATGTCGCTAGTATAAAGCGTGAATAGGAGTGGCGAGAGCACTGAGCCTTGCGGGACTCCTGCTCGTATGGGATGGGGGGAAGAGAGTGTGCCCTCGACTCTGTAGCGGAAGGAGCGGTTCGACAAAAAGTCCCGTACTATGCGTACTAGACGGTCCGGCACGCCCAACTGGTACAGCTTGTATATCAAGCCGTTGTGCCAGACCTTGTCGAATGCCTTCGCCACGTCGAAGAGGAGCATACCCGTGGTAAAACCGAATTGGAAGCCGCTACTGACGTCTTCCACAATACGGTGGACTTGTTGGACACAGGAATGTTTGGTTCGAAAACCGAACTGTTGGTCAGGTATGACTTTCTTAGAGTCTGCAAAACTCTTTAATCTATTGTAAATAAGTCTCTCGTAAATCTTGCCAAGGACATTGAGGAGACTGATGGGGCGATAACTGGAAGCTTCGGTCTTAGGTTTCCCTGGCTTGGGAATACCTATGACTGTTGCACTTTTCCAGGATTGGGGGAAAAAGTTGTTGCTCAGTGCGGCATTGAAGATGGCAGTGAGCAAAACTATGAGATAAGGGGAGAAGAGTTTGATAACTCTATTAGCGATCCCGTCGGGACCTGGGGCTTTCTTGGGGTGGAGATCTTTGATCACTTTCCGGACTTCGTCGACCGTGATTGGGGTGATGGGGTGGTCTGGGTCTTCAGAGGGTGGGAGAGATAGTTTGCTTTCGACTTTGGCATCCACCTTATTGAGATGGCGCGAATCTACCGGCAAGGTACTGGGCGTACATTGAGCCTCGAGACTGTCGGCCAGGCACTCGGACTTCTCGTCGTCGTCAAAGGCGGGCCCTTGATTTGGACGAGTGAGTGGAGGCATGGACGAGATTTTGTCTGATTTAAGTTTCCGCTGGAGATGCCAGAAGGCCAAGTGACTCGGTTCAAGTTCCCCTAGGAACTTGTTCCAGCGAGCGTCTCGCAGGTCTTTCATGCGGTATCTCAGCTTGCGCTGGAGTGACCTCATAAAGGTGCGGTTCGCTTCAGTCGGGTGAGCTCTATGAGCTCGGAGGGCGGCGTTCTTTTCCGTCACTAGTTCTCGCACGTCGTCGGGAAGTTTCCAGCGATGGTCTTCCATCACCGGAACTTGTCGTGAACAGGCGTCCACGGCTGACTGTACGTGAGCTGTGAGGGAATCGACCGCCTTTTGAGTGTCGGCTGCCGACTCTATGAGGGGCGGGATACTATCTAAATGGACAGATGAAGAGGACTTGAGGAGTTCCTCCAGTTTTCTCCAGTCTGTTATCTTTTTCTGAGGCGGGGACTGACCTGCGTCCGGGGGGCCTAGTCGGGGGGAGAGCGCTAAGGTCACAGGTCGGTGGTCAGAATCTAATTCGTCGTGCGACCTCAACGAGTGCAAACGGAGGTTTACATTCTTGAGGATCGCAATGTCTAGTACGTCCGGTCGGTGGTTGATATTCTCAGGGTAGTGGGTGGGGTGCATAGGCGCAATGACGTCGAATTGGAGGAGCCCGCTGAGGTCCTCCAATTGGCGTCCTCTGTTATTTCGTGAGTGGCTGTTCCAAGCATCGCTCTTGGCATTCAGGTCACCCGCGATAATAACTGAGCTACTGAGATTGATGAGGGCTTTAATATCAGCTTTGATATCGGCCGTCGAGTTAACAGGGGAACAGTATGCAGAGACTATCGTGATCGGCTGATGGCCGGTCATTCCTAATCGACAGATCTAGGTCTCTATGTGGGAGAGGGTTGGTGGTTGGATTGGGATACAGTGCAGGGACCTCTTGTAATAGATCAAAGACTCTTGCACCACTTACAGAATACTCTTAAACATCATCCACTTAAAAATGCTCGCTGGTTTCGACGACTCTCGTCATTCCCATCCTTGAATGTTTGACCGATTTAAGCTAATATATAACATAATATAAAGTAAAAATATTAATATTAAGAATAATTCATAGTTTATTCGCCCACAAAGCATACGAAATGATAAAAAAACATTTCCAAAATAAGAAGGGGATGTACATACAAAGTTTATATTGACAAAAATCTATAAAAAATGTTGACCATATCCTTTTGTCAAATCCTATTAGGATTCATTCAAAATATGATCGTAACATAACAGGTAAGAACACCAACATTATGCGATAGAAACCGCTTGCTATCGTGAAACGTAATAGGGCAAATATTCCATGTTATTTATGTTGTCTGAGTTGGCTTATGAATGCTAATGTCGAAAGAGATCTTCTATTTGGCGGCATCAGTCAGTTCTGTCCACGAGTAATAATAATATATTTTGTACCACAAATAATTTGAGACTTTTTTAATTGAGATATTTAACACGTTTTGGCCACAAAGACTGTACACAAATATATTGTAACTCTATGCAAAAAATAAACATTACCGTGACGTTACATTAACGTGAGCCAAGCTCACAATTTTCCAACCCAAGCTATCGTGGGGTTGAACAAATAGGGGAAATAAAAATCCAGACTTTTCATCAGAGAATTTAGACAGACGAGCAAATTAATATATTTTGATACTACTATGAGTAAGATAAAATAAATGTGCCATTCTGTTTCTTCCACTGCCCTAAACAACAGTATATATATATATATATTTATACATTATAGTTAAAATACTTTACCTCAGTTGGATAATATTTTTCTGAATTAATATTAAATACGTTATAATACTTCTAGGCCCACACTATTAATAAAGACCAAATTAACTGCACGCCGTAACAATGAAAATAACAAAAGCTGTTCCAACCCTCTAACTCATCTCCTTAGATTAAGCTGTCTTGATTATTAACCACATTTTCATATAATGCGTTGGCTCTTAGTATATTTTCTGCATTAAAGCCGATCATATATTAAAGAAACACTAGGCTATTCGCTGAGATATTTTTATTAAATTCCACCGGAGGCCGTTTCGTCGCATTTACTCTCAATGTAAATGGGTTGTGTGCTATTTTCAAACCACTCGAATATACTTTTCAAGACAAACATACATAAACATTTCAATTTAATGTAATCCGTATTAATTTAAGTATTAATATCATTTAAAGTTAATTCGTTGGCCCATAACGACATTATTGTCACGCCTAGTCTCATGGGTTAGGAAAGTAGTCCTCGTAAAACAGCGGAAGTACCTCCTTCAAATCAACGTTTCGCCGCCAATACATATACATGTTGGCCGTACGTTCTTCTTCGTCTTGACGTTCGAAGCCATATTTTAATTCTATATTCGAAAATGCCGAAAGTCTAATGGAATTCTCGTATGCTAAAGTGTTTTCTCTTAAACATACATAAAGTTTACCACTAAAATCTAATTTTACGCGGGTGAAACTGTGAAACACAGGCCGTATCTTAAAAATTCAGCCACCATATTAACTTCATCCTTGTGTTCATTATAAAACTATGTCACGTGACTGCTATTTTCTCGCAGGCCATTTGAGGACACTATATCGATATAATCTCGCGCGATGGCAGAATAGTTACCCTAGCACTCGCATTGCACTGGACAGATATTGCACCATCCTGTGTATTTATTGTTTGAGCGATCCTCGTGTTGTTATTAGATCTTTAAACAAGAGTTTGCATGTGCGATATTACAGACTACTACGACTATAAAACCGCTGTATTCATAAAGCAAACCTACTCGTAAGCATAATTATATTCATTCTTTTTAATTTTCATTTCATTCAATTCCTCTTAAAGCAGGCAGAGGGAGTAACGCCGGTTCTCTCTATTCTTATAGACTTTTTCTGCTTTGTCCACATTTAGAAGTCTCTCTGAAAACAATTTAATACCAATATATTTTCAATTATTTCAATTCCATTTGAAACAATTTAACAAAAAAATATAATTTTATTCGCACAGCTAGAAAGGACATTTATTGCTAAAAAACGTATAAATACTTTATTTGCATTCAATTAGAAACGACTAGACGTAAATTCTCAAGTACATTTAAGGTTCTTCAATTTACAACATTTTGTAAACGCAAACGCAACGCACAGATTTTTTCTTATTAGATATAGATATATATATAGATTTGTATGTGCCATTCAATAAATACATTTTTAATAAAAAAATATTTTCGGTGTAATAATAACACTAATACCTAAATATTGTATAAGAGATTTTTTTTCTAATGCAATTAAAGTAAATATTTTATAAGGATGCAAGTAGTCATATCGAAGGCCTATCTAAACAAAATTATTACCGCATTTCTTGCTAAAACACAATAGCTACTGATTTTCTGGCCAGTTGAACAAATATCTATTTCAAGTTCAACAGGTATTGTTTAAGGCAAAAAATAGCAGATGTTGTCATCTGTACAAGAGCCTTGACAAAACGGTGACCCATCTTTTGTGTAAACTAAGCATTCAAGATGTTCCTCGAATTACAAAATGTTTAGCTATTTGTTAAAGTCCTATTAGGGCTCTGTCACTTTGCAAACTTATAACTTAGGAATTATGAACTTTATATATTCAGATATAAGGCCGAAAGAAGTGAACGGGCAATTTGTACCAGAATAATTGTCCTACGACGCAAGAGAGACGTCCGCAGTTTGAATGAGATGTCAATAAATTAAATTTGTTTCCGCCGTACGAATTCTAATGTTGTCTCAATTTGTTTTCTGTTCAGTACAAAAAGTAAGTTTTTATGATAATTTCAAAATGGCTTTAGTATTATTTTCAAATGACGCGTGTGCGACAATTTTGAAATCTATTAATGTTTTTGATAAATGATTATCAAAAACGAATGGTTGAACTCAAGTGTCTCCGTGAGAATAGAATGAACGTAGCACATCTATCATCCTTACACACACCTACAAGTAAGCTTCCTATTATCATGCAGAACAAAAAATACATTCGTTCATACTCCAAGACGCTCAATGTACCACAGAATCTCTAGATAAAACAATCACGCGTCATTACGCCTGTATCTCAGTCCATACCTAAAACAATAACGCATATTTTCTTATTTGTTAAGAGCTACCAGATAAAAAAAGCACTCAATAGACAGTAGAGGGCAACTCAACACTGTGTAAATAACGATAAAAGTATTTGCTCAGACGAGGCGTACAAAGATCAATGTAAATACTCGAGAAACGCCCACCAATCTGCTGTACCATATTGATACGCCAAATAGTTCTTTATTTGTTTTGTGATTTTTATTGTACAAAGTGATTACTTAGACCAGCCACGCCCGAAGAGCGCTCATTGTATTCCGATTGCTTTGTACTTTAAACCTTAATTTCTGGTGGTGTACTTGTTTAGGGTTCCGTAGTACGACCCTTACAGCTTCGGCACGTCCGTCTCTCTGTCCGTCCATCCATCCATTTAAAAGGAAAAAATATCGGTTTAAGTTGGCTTTACAAACTAATGAGTAATAATAGTCGGCTAAGTTTTCTAAAATGAACTTGTTATTGTAAAAAAATACTACTGAAGCCTACACTACGCGTGGTTTGACGCGCTCCTGGCTGGTTTTTATGTCTAAAATTTTATAATAATAATAATAGTAATAATAATAATGGCGTACCTACTTACATATTGCTCCAGTAGGGCAATTCAAATTCTGAATTTACTCTCCTAAGTCGCTTGATTAGCATTACCAAAAGTCACGCACCTATGGGATATCGAGGGTTGAGAATACAAACGCGATGATATCAACTCCTCAAATTAAGAGGTCTTAATAGTGTCCTGTTTGTTCAGAAACAGCACTAAGAAAGAATCTTCTTGAATTTAACTCTTGCCATACACACTACAAATATAATTGTCTGAATTGAGAATGACACGCTATGCTTAAACAACATTGATTCTAATAAAACAGATGTCGCAGATTTAATTGAAGCATCGCTTACAACGAGTAATCTTAATAAAGAGTTGCATTAGTCAACATGACATTGTCCTTGTGCAATATCGGTGAATGGGCAAATTCTAGAGCAAGTGAATGAATTTGTATATCTTGGAAGCATGTTCACACGAGATGGAAAGTATGAAAAAGATATTGAAAGAAGGATAACTGCCGGAAATAAGGTGAATGGAGCCATGTCGGCGTTGATGGGCAGTAAAAGTCTGAGCAAGAATGCTCGAGTTGCTGTCCACAACGCGATATTGGTACCTACCTTATTGTATGGCAGCGAATCCTGGGTATGTCAGAGGAAGTATGAAAATAGCTTGAATGCAGTCGAGATGCGATCTCTTCGAAAAATGTGCGGCGTAACGATATTAGATCGAATCCGCAATGAAGAGATTCGCAAATCAACTGGCGTGAATGAAGGCGTGATTGTAAAGATGAAGAAAGGCATGTTACGTTGGTTTGGACACATAGAAAGGATGAGTGCAGAAAGATTGACGAAACAGATATACAAAGCAAAAGTGTGTGCAAGAAGAGGCAGAGGAAAGCCACGTTCCAACTACCTGGATCAAATAGATCGGACTCTCAAGGACAGGAACGTTAAGAGTACTCGAAACCGACGAGCATGTATGAAGAGACTGATGAATGTGGACGAAGCGAAAGGGGTATGTAAGTTTAGAGAGAACTGGCGCTCTATACTCTCTGCCTACCCCGTTAGGGACTTGGCGTGATGATATGTATGTATGTACATTGTCCTTTCTCGCAATATAAATACAATAAAGTGGTTGAAAAATTGCTTAACAACAACAAACTTTAATTCTAGACACATCTAACTAACTTAACAATATTTCTTTAGCTCATTAAATATCTATGATTTATTGATCTGGTTAAAACACATGATATAATACGAAGTTTATGTGTAAGGAGGTTCTATAATGTATTCTGTGACGCAGTTACACACGCAAACAGTCTGTTCAGATCTGAATATTCTCCTATTACCAGAACTAATCCAAGTTTACTAAACACGGTATCAAGGGCGGATTTTCGCGACCCTAAATGCATAGGCTGTCAAATTTCACGTACAATTTACGTTCAAAAGCCTTTGAGCCAAATCGAATGTTTTCGCTGAGTAAAACATACGTATACGTATTTATTCACTCTGCTTTGTTTATTTGCATTGCAAGCAGAATATACAAGTAGAAAAGTGACAAGATTATTTTTATTTTCTGTTAAATAGTTCTGTCATGACATAACAAAAATCAAAGTGTGGTAATTATTTACCAAAAAACAATTGAATATACTTAATTTGTATCTTCATGCTATATAAAAGTAAGAAGTCAGTAGTGATGTAATGATATTCATATTTTGCCTATGGTCTCTATTCTAAAGATAATATGTAAAATAGAAAAGCAATTTACTAAGTCCACCCGGCTTCGAATCAGTAGACCTGATTTTGCAGGAGACTAGATAAACCATTCGGGCACTACAATATATATGTATAGCATCATGCATTGTATTCTTACTAAGTAATAACTATCTAGAGAACGCATTACGTTCAGTGCCTTTGTAGGTTCTGTTAATATCTATGATTCGTAATAATGAAGTGGTAGGTTTTGAAAAGAAATAAAGTAGAAAAGTGAAAAACATAACAAATTTTATGACTGAGATATTGACTCCTTTTCCGATATACCTACCGTTCCGTCCCCATTACAAAGACACAACAGGAATGTATTGTTTGTTTCACCTAAATAAATAAACTGTGTTTATCTAAGACGACAATGCCTATTGTTGTGGGAGACTTCTTATATCTAGATATTTTCCTTCAATCGCCGAAAATTTGGGGTAGGTAAGAGTAATTGCCGCATAATGAAAGTTCCGTACATAATGTGCGTAGATAGTTTGTAGTCACACTGACTCTCTGGCTATTAATGGCGATGTATGTCACATATAGCAGCGGCTCTAGGCACAAATCTTTTCTGTTAGCCTCACGCTATCCGATACCTGTAATTTGCAAATTTAAACGCACACTGAATGCGCTTTTTTGCAAACGTAATGAATGCGTATATAGTCCATAAGTTTGCAGAAATGTTTTTCATCGCCTCCACAAGTATTGTATTACTATTCAATCAGCACGTCTTTGTTCGATTGATGAAAGGGGAAAGGACTGAAACAAATTATCACATATCAGGGATGGCAATTTATTCAATATCCGACAAATTGCATTATTGCGTCAATTACGCCTCTTTTTATAATAATGTTATAATTTTTGAAGTTATTCTAGTATCTTAACGCGTTATATCTTTCATTTATCAATCAAACTCGATTTGATTTGTGGATGATTATCAAATCTTAGATGCTCTTTTTTTAGAACTTAACTTACACTTGACTTGACCACTGATCTCAAAATCTAATAAATTTCTTCCAAGATGTGACAGCCCTACAAAATATTTACCTAAAAGGATAGCTTCTGTATCGTACATCATAGAAAGTATCGTTTACACACAAATTAACGGATGGAAAATGCTTGCACGAAAATTGTGTCGCTATTGTGTTTCCTTGTTTGTTCTCGTACGGAAGCGTATAGGTTTATTTGTGTTTCTGGGACAATGATCGTAGATGTTTTCTCACAAGAAATGTTTTCCTATAAGATATACACTAGAAGAAAATTATTCAAATAACACGTAGCTATTACCATCTTGGTACAAATAAGGAGTTTTGCACAACAAGGTCATTTTTAAATAGAAGCAAACTCGTCTTGACTTTCACATTGCTTTTATATAAACGATGTAAAATAACTTATGAAAATACTATTTGCCCAAATCCCTCATATTACACAATCAACCTTGATGCTTGTTAGACAACTATCAGCTTATCTAACTAATATTATAAATGTGAAAGTTTGTAAGTTTGGATGTTTGCGGTTCTTTCACGGCCAAACGGCTGACCCGATTTGGCTGAAAGTTGAAAAGGTGATAGCTTATACCTAGGAATAGGACATGAGCAACTTTTTTTTAATTCTGAAAAAATCAAAGTTCTTATATTATACTTTATGATGCTCTTTCACGGCCTAGCGGCTGAACCGATTCTAGCAGGAAAATTTCCAAAGCTACTTTTTCGAAGTCATAAGCTAGTTATACATAAATACACATATGTATATATCTACCAATGTAGAGTAACCAAAGGTAGTAGCATCCATAGACTTAACCATCGATACCCTGATCGTGATCCCTGTTTCTTTTAAAAGGAGCAGCTGATAAATATCTTAATTATATATCTTCACGCCTTCACACAGTGGTACCCGAAGGGGTAGGCAGGGATGTGTAAAAACATGATGCTACTGGATTAAAATCAGTTATTAAAAACAGAAGGGACTTTTTCACCTTTTTAGTTCGAAACTATACTTTCTTCATATATAACAAAGTTGGCAATCAAGCATGCAGCCCGCCTGAAAGTAAGCGGCTACCGGCGACTATAGACACTTGCAACATCAAGGTATCAACGTCACGGATCAGGCGAAAATCTTATGTCACCTTACTTGAAGAATTTCGTATTTTTTCTAGAGAAAACCGCCTCAGCCTGCCATGAGCCAAGCACAAAATAATCGTTAAATACACTCTCACGACAATGAGTATGCTCATCTTCCTTTTATACGTGGAATCAAATCGCATATATAACGCTGAACGACACATTGTCTTTCTGCTTATGGTTAAAAACAAATGCCCAAGCTACCGGTATACCGATCAATCCAAGTTTTTAATAATGTACATACATATCATCACGCCAAGTCCCTAACGGGGTAGGCAGAGAGTATAGAGCGCCAGTTCTCTCTAGACTTACATACCTCTTTCGCTTCGTCCACATTCATCAGTCTCTTCATACATGCTCGTCGGTTTCGAGTACTCTTAACGTTCCCGTCCTTGAGAGTCCGATCTATTTGATCCAGGTAGTTGGAACGTGGCCTTCCTCTGCCTCTTCTTGCACACACTTTTGCTTTGTATATCTGTTTCGTCAATCTTTCTTCACTCATCCTTTCTATGTGTCCAAACCAACGTAACATGCCTTTCTTCATCTTTACAATCACGCCCTCATTCACGCCAGTTGATTTGCGAATCTCTTCATTGCGGATTCGATCTAATATCGTTACGCCGCACATTTTTCGAAGAGATCGCATCTCGACTGCATTCAAGCTATTTTCATACTTCCTCTGACATACCCAGGATTCGCTGCCATACAATAAGGTAGGTACCAATATCGTGTTGTGGACAGCAACTCGAGCATTCTTGCTCAGACTTTTACTGCCCATCAACGCCGACATGGCTACATTCACCTTATTTCCGGCAGTTATCCTTCTTTCAATATCTTTTTTTAATAATGTAAACCGAATCTAACAAAATTTCTGAGCTGTTGGTGAGAAGAGCGAAACTGCTTAGTGAAGCTTTAAAAATAACCTTATTTGGTTATAACTTACTGAAGCTATTTCAACCAAGCAGCTGCAGGAATCTTGTATGTCACATTATTTGATTTACGACATCTCTTGCTGAGACCATACACACATCATACCAACAAATCATGAACTGGATTGGAATAACGCCACGCAATGATTCACAACGAAGACCACAAAAAGATTTTACGGCCCCGAAAAGAAATTGATTTGGAGTTTTATTGCATATTAAAATAACCTTTATATTTGATTGCCACTTACGTTTAGGATTTCGATAGTAGCGCATGTTTGTGTACAAGTGCCAAGGAAGACGCCCCACTGATTCTTAACCATGAATCAAGTATAAATATCGATTCGATTAATTGAAAACAACTCGATACTAGCACGATAATACGAATTTGCTGACCAATATCAAGTTTTTAAATGCAGTGCAAGTAATTAATAGTGATTTATAATTGCATAAACCTATAAATTTTTACTCGATTAATTATTGAATAATCTTGCTGGGAAGTAATAAAGCTGTGAATTAATACGAAACAAAATAATCATGAAGACCAGTTCTGATTATTCTGTTAGTTTCGAATATTGTTAATTAATCAATCTCATCACATTTTTATACATATTTATTTTGTACACAACAACTTTAAACATTCGGAGCTACTACTTAAACTTTGCTACAAGGTCATGGTATTGTATTAGTATCAGTATTTGGATATTGTATGTATTATTCCTATACATAAAGCAATTACGAAACTGTCGTGGCCTTGGCCGTGAATTTAAGTGCAGTGATTAGTCACAACACGAGCTTTAAAGTGATGGGTACTACTTATATACCCCTGCCTACCCATTGGGGAACCCTTGTGGGAAGGCGTGAGGATATACGTATATACATATATACTTCTAATATAATAATATTAGTAGTATAAACTGAGTAATATATAATATGTATAATTATTTATGTATATAATTGTATATATATATATATATATATGTATGTAGATTTATTCTATTTATTATATATATTATATTAGATGTATGATATTATTGTATGTTATATATGGCATTTTATATATGTAAATTAAATAAAACATATAGGAATTTTATATTTCCCTATTGTAAGTATCTTTTAGCCTGCCATAAATATCTCTGCACCACCCAAAGGTTAACTGGTAGAGAATGCCTTCGGCATTAAGTTCGCCTTTGCAATAATGTTTGCAGGAAGTTTTAATAAAAAAAATAAAATAAAAAAAAAATATATTTACCGATCGGACGCTCAAGGACGGGAACGTCAAGAGTACTCGAAACCGACGAGCATGTAGGTATGAAGAGTCTGATGAAAGTGGACGAAGCGAAAGAGGTATGTAAGTATAGAGAGGATTGGCGCTCTATACTCTCTGCCTACCCCGTTAGGGACTCGGCGTGATGATATGATGATGATGATGATGACATATACAAGTTCCACTAGGAAAATGATGTAAGAATAGTTTAAGTAAAGGGTCAAGTAGCAAGATACTCAATCTGGCATGGAGTTCAACTATTACCTCAAACATCTAACGCCTAGATGTGTCTCCCATCAAACGACAGTTAATATTCAATAACCATTTTATCGATCAAGGCGATCTTGATTGTATAAATACTAGTAACGCAACCGTCCCATAAGTGCCTACCTACATATCAAATCGTATTTAATTAATTTGTACTTCCAATAGTGATTGCCTTCAATCAAATTGAAAGGTGATTCAATTTAAGCCTATCAGATATCAGATCCTCGATATTTAATTTAGGCACCGGTTACGGAGAATATAATTATGACGAACACAGTACAGTGCGCGTAGGCATTTAAAGCTTATGTGTTGCCTCACCGAAGCATACGCAATGTAGCATTTTATAATTTTATTTATGTTTAAAACACTAACGAAATTAACTAAAAAAATTATGGATTGTACCGATACCGTCGCTCTGTTTCATTTTAATTTGCTAATAGCTTGATTTATACATATATGTATGTATATGTATATATTGTGCCTTACGGGTTTTGCAGAGTAAGTAGAGCCCCAGTTCTCTCGAGACTTAAGGGCTCTTTCGCTTTATGTACCTATACATCAGTATATTCAGACATTCATACTAAGTATTACAAGCAGTTAGTTTAATGAAGTAATAAAAAGTTCAAATGAATTTTTCAAATAAACCTACCACAAATTAACGCTATATCAAATTATTTTGAAATGCACCTATCTTTGAGTTTATTGCTCTATGAAAATGCCATTAGTTCTAAATACAGTCCATTAAATGCTACGATTGATTGGGCGGGCCGCAGGAAACTTTTTATCAAATAGTACAAATCAGGCAGATCCAAATATTGTCGGTACCTACTATGATGAGGATTGGCAGTATAAGCAAAAAACGCTTACTAACCAAGGGTGTAAGCAAAATGACAGCTTAATTTTGGTAGAAGTAAAATAACGCATTTTCAACATCCATTTTTTATAGCGATGAATTGCTAAATGAAATATATTGTGTATGATTTTGATTATTGTTTATACTTTGGTTGACCGAGGACCATACTAACGAAATGCAATAGACTACATTTATTTGCAATTAATACGTAGATATTTAAAAGTACTATACATTTCAAATATTTAGAATATAAATTTTTTGTATGTCTAGTGCCTATTATTATTATTCTGTTATGTTAAATATCCCTAACACAATCAGTTCATAAACGAGAGTCTCGCTAAACAAAGTTATTAAAAGCGTCACCTCGGCATCGCACCAAGAATGCAATTTGCAATGATTTGCACCCATTAAACGTCAGCGTCTAGACATGAATTCCTGTTGCATTGCGCAACTCATTGGGCGACAGTTGCTTCCATTGGAATTAACTAGCATCGCTTCATTTCACGAACCAATTTTATTGCATACCATCTTATGACGCCTGTGCCTTTAACTGGAAATGCAGTTAGTAATTGGCTCTGTAACACTAACACAAAGGCGCAAGGATAGAGCATTGGGTAGTTAGTACCTTGTATTATCTACCAGTATATAATATTATGTATGTATTATCAGAAATTGGTTTATGATTGAAGTTTTCAACTAGTGTTAGACAATATATAAAGGAATTTTGTATTTTATTTATTAAATTATATTTCACTGCTAAGCTAACGGCGTGCATGAAGCAAAATAGGTTCGTGAGTCTAGAAGTAACTGGCGCTTTCTCTCTCTGCACACCCCTGCAGGTACTCGGCGTGATCTATACTAATATTATAAAGAGGAAAGATTTGTTTGTTTGTTTGTTTGTTTGTTTGTAATGAATAGGCTCCGAAACTACTGGACCGATTTCAAAAATTCTTTCACCTTTGGAAAGCTACATTATCCCCGAGTAACATAGGCTATATTAAATTGGACCCGATAGGTGGCGCTGCGATCGAGTTTTAGGAATTTTAACTTTTTCACCCGTGCGAAGCTATCCCTTTCTGTGTGTCTTAAGGTGGATTCGAGAATGGTTTAGATTTACAATTGGACCCGATAGGTGGCGCTGCGATCGTGTTACGGGCAATTTAACTTATTCACCCGAGCAAAGCTGGGCGGGACAGCTAGTGATATATACATATATAGTTTTTTTAATTACTGCCTTTCGTAAAAACAATGTTTAAAATTTTTTATTTATTCGTTACGTCATTGGCTACGAAATAATGAAGAGCTTGTTATTGTAAGAAATATATTAAAACCCAAAAATATCTACAAAAATTTACAGCTATATGGCTATAGTAGGATAGCGTTTTTCATTTGCAAGGGGTTGAATGCTTGATGGATTATAAAAACGCCCGTTTTGACGTTAATAGATTTTTCTGTGGGGTCTTCCAGTGACGACGTTATTAAATACATGAAATGCAGTTTTCTTAATGACGAGTACACCAAGCCAATGTACTGTGTGAGGGGTCCAATAGGGTGCTAATGTGTGCCAAATGACTTGAATTATCGGCACGCGTTTGTGTAAACGTTTTCATGCAAGCTATCAAGATAAGAATGCGTCAAGATAGCTTGATTAAGTGATTAGCAATGTAGGAAATCTATCATACTCAATTTGAATCTTTTATATTAACTTTTAAAGATAAAGATGAAACGTAAACAAAATCTTATGTTAAGCTATGCCCGCGACTTCGTCCGCGTGGAATTTAACTACAAAGTTAAATACTGTTCAATTTCTTACAATAAAAGTAGCCTAAGTTACTCCTTATTACATAAGCTATCTGCCAGTGAAAGTCCTGTCAAAATCGGTTTAGCTGTTTCAGAGATTAGTCGGAACAAACAGACAGATAGACAGGCAGACAAAATATTTTAAAATGTGATTATACATCCATATGCAATTAGTAAAAAGCGGTTATTTTAATATTACAAACAGACACTTAAATTTTATTTATTTGTATGGATTACAAAAAGTACTTTCGAAATATTAAATCTTCTGACCGGCCTGATTCACGGTCGGTAGTTAGCTGATAAAAAGCTAATTGAAGACCAGTTGCACCGAGGTGTTACAAGCGTTCTAGTTCGCATTGAAGGTATCTATCCTTATCTATTCCATCTCACCGCCCACAGCTGTCAAACGAACAAAATAAATATGTTATTACTAATGCGCGCCAGACCACATCAGATAACCGGTAATCTCCATTACAATTAAAAAGTTTCGGGTTCAAACACCGACGTGATACTACCTCTGCGGCCCATACTTGGTACGTGATTCGACAAATCTGCCACGTTTTTAAGCGCGATGATAAGTAAATCCTGTAGAATGGACGTAATTTTAGGCCAATTTGGATTTAAATTGGCCGATCAAACAAAATCTACCATATATATATTTTATTTTAAAATGTTAATAAAACACACTTAGCGATTAAAATGACGTAAAAAGCAGGGACGCAAATTTATTTTCACTTTCTCGCTTCATAAACGGGACAATAGACAAACAATAATGGGGGAAATTTGCATTCACTGCGAACATTTTTCTACCATCTTCCGGCGGAGACGACGCAGCAGGTTCGCTTCATTAAGCGCCAAATTATCAACACACTCCACCCTCGATATGCAAGCTAAAATAACCATTAAGCACTGAAAGCGAAAATGAATAAATTCCTTACGTAAACTGAACCAACATTCAAAGCACTTAAGGCACATTTTTGCACCAGAGAGTATGGAATGCAAGCGATTTTTGCCGAGATGTTCGTCAGATCATAACTCACGAGCTGCGGAAAACTGATCACACTTCAGGGCGCATTGTCTTCCTAAAGAATTTTGTGCCTTATTGCACAGAAAATAGTGGTGAATATAAAATTGTCCAGTGTACAGGAAAATTATTATACACACTCCAAGTAAAGAATGCACTCTTTACCCTCTAACTGTGTGTTTAATTGTTTTGAATTTAAATTGTGAAATGAGAAATGTAAGAGTGGGGGTGAATTCTTAAGACTTACAATTCTCCTTTTTTATTAACTTGCTTAATGCAGTATTGTTTTTGTGTTAAAGCTTTATACAGACTGTTCCCAATAAATATGCAGATATTCGTGCAACATATTGTGCGAACTAATTGCAACGTCCGTTACGTTGAAGCGACACATAGATTGTGAAGAGCCGCGTGATTTATTTAAAATATAAAAAATACTGATGAAAAATCACGTTACTATTTCGAGAGCGATTTTTATTTTTTTAACCAGTTCAGGTGAATTTATTGACATTTCTGGTTGGTCATGTTCCTAAAGAATTATAAATAAATACAAGTTAAGTATGTTATGGAGTAGACATAGTTTATAGTGGATGTTTACATTGTCATGCTTAACGCAGCCAGGTATATATCTTGTGATGTTACAAATGGGGCTCATGAAAACAAGAAATGGTATATTACACAAAAATATATAAGAGAGGTAGGGCATAACGGGTTTCCCGTTCGAATTTGGAGCTGCCCAACTGGGGCAGGACCTCCACCTTATAGAAGTCCGTAGCCAAATAACAAATTTTTTTGTGTTGTGTTCCTACGCGGTGAATAAGGTTTCCAGTAATGAGCTCCTTGGGGAGGGGGAGGATTGTTACATTGTGTTGGAAGCAGAGGGATTAAACCCATTATGCTGCCAACACACTATAACTCTCCGAACACAGAGTGGCAACACGCAAGTGATACTTCAGTATCGTGAGCGTAAATAGGCTGCGGTAACCGTTTCCCATCAGATGGGCCGTATGCTTGTTTGCCACTCTTGTTGTATAAAAAAAAAAACCTATTGCGTGTCGCTGTCTCGCACCCTCAAGTATGTTTCCTTTTTTAAATATCCAATACCATTTTTTCTTCCACGCTCTCCCACTTGGGTTACCGAAGGAATAGGCAGAAGTATGTAGATAGTACCCACACACCCACATTTCGCCAGAGATATATTTTAGGTGCCAACGTGACAGATGGCGAATCCATCAGTTACTCAAGCACACTATACACAAACCTTTGGGTTTCCATTCGATGTTTTGCTTCAGGGTAAAGCTCGTGGTGTGACTTATCACTGCACTTTAGTTCAGAAAAACTTTTGAACTTGCAATATTTGTGTTGCGATTGTTCAAGCAGTCAGCCACGATGGCACACAGCTAATATTACTTTGTTAACAACTCCGGGTAGGGGTATAGAACGCAGAGAAACCCAGTTTCCGAAACAAGCCCGAAACGGAATGCAAATAGTATTACTCTGACAAATTTTGACAAATTGACGTGTGATAGAGGACTCTCCTGTTGTCTCGTTCATTTTTATTCGTAACTCTATTTCAATGTTTGAACAACGTTCGTTAGTGATTGTCTATGTTTGATTTATATTTCCTGTGTGGGGAGCGTTGCGAACCAATCCAAGTATGTGGGATGGCTTAATAGCCTCAGATTATTTGTTTTATTAACTATGATACCTACAAGTACATTAATCTGTCAATAATTCTCATCGAATATTTTAATAACTATAGATTGATACTTGCAGACAGGTTTTACATTATTTACAACAGTTACATTAATTAAATCTGAGTCGGTTAAAAGCTAACCGAATGGTGTAATATATTAAATGAGCCCGGGGATATATTATAAAGGGGAGCCGGTTTCCATACAAATAAGGGAGCAAACAGTCTAATTACTCAAAAATCTTATTAACAAGCACCCAAAACTGTGGACAGGCATAACTCATTAAACATCCCCATAAGGGCGGGGAGTAAATTGTAAAAGGCTGCATCGTTAACGCTCATATACGCATTAAAATTCAAAATGTGCTCGGTAATTAAAATTTACTCATAGAAAGCGATGACCCTCCTGTAATAGGGTGTAGCTGAAATTGAGCGCTTAATAATTCCGCAACAACAAAATGAACCTTTTTGTGAGTTTTAGATTTTTCACGCAGGTACATATACTTGTACAGTGTATAATAAAATTATGACCCACAGGGACGTGGAAAGGTTATTGAGTAGGTATCGTTAGGTAGACATTTGAGTAATCACTTTATAAAGTTGGCAACATTTTTAGGCCTCATACCAAACATATTGTCGTATCATAACACAACAGGTTCCCATTACCAAAACTTGCAGAGAGGAGGAATAAAATAAATATAATAATAATATCTTCCCACCTACCTTCTTGCCTACCTCGTTAGTAACTCGGCGTGATGATATGATGATGATGATGATAATATCTTCACACCTTAACGAAAAGGCTCCCGAAGGTGTAGGCCGGAGATACATTTTTGGTGCCAATGTGACAGATGGCGATAGGTACGTACGTCTTTAAATTTCTTCTCAAAGGTATCTACGTTTTTTTTATACAACAAGAGTGGCAAACAAGCATACGGCGGCCCACCTGATGGGAAACGGTACCGTAGCCTATTTACGCTCACGATACCGAAGTATCACTTGCGCGTTGCCACTCTGTGTTCGGAGAGTTATAGTGTGTTGGCAGCATAAGGTTTAATCCCTCTGCCTCCAACACAATGTAACAATCCTCCCCCCTCCCCAAGGAGCTCATTACTGGAAACCTTATTCACCACGTAGGAACACAACACAATAAATTGTGTTATTTGGCTACGGACTTCTATAAGTTGGAGGTCCTGCCCCAGTCGGACAGCTCCAAATTCGAACGAGAAACCTGTTATGCCCTACCTCTCTAGGTTCTCTCTTGACGTTTTCCTTTACCGTAAAGCTATGTACGGTATGTCTAATCACTGTTCTTAGGTTCAGAAAAATCATTGGTACTAGTCGGGATTCGAACTTGCAATGTTTGTCAAGTAGGCCACTACTCGGACCACTACTCTACTCTACTCTGCCTACCCTTTCGGGGACCCTTGTGGGAAGGCGTGAGGATATAATGTATAAATATATAAAACTGGTTTGCCACTTCAAGGGTATAAAAGAAAAACTTGGAGCGTATTTATTAAAAAAAATATGATTTAAAAGATAAATCATTCGGAGTCATAAGTAACATGATAATAAGGAAGTTATCGTTGTTTCACACGCGAGAAGCAAGTTTAAAGCGACAAGTAGAATAATATGGAATTTATTTTTGACTAATATTCTGGAAAATTTATCACTTTAACAGTCTTTACGGTCTCATGTCGTGACATTTGACAATAAACTAGGCCCGTGTTTGGATACGACGTGTTTATTGTTTTTTATATTACACTATAATGCGAAGACACGTATAAAAAATTTAAAATCTTTGTTCTACAAGAGACAATACAAAAAAAAAATATCTTTACCACATATATTTTTTAAAAAGCTTTATTTTTTCCAATTGTAATTAGATATTTATATATTAAGCATAGACATATCATCAAACCACACCCATCACGGGGCAGGCAGAGACTTACAGACCTCTTTCGTTTCATCCACATTCTCTTCAGTCAACAGTCTCTTCGTACATTCTCGCCGGTTTCGAGTACTCTTTTGTCGTTCCTATCCTTGTGTGTACGATCGATTTGATCTAACTAATGGAAACGTGATCTTGCCACTTCTTCCTCACATTTTCACATGGTTTATCATTTCGACAATCTTTGTAAATAAAAATTTACTCTCGTCTCTCGTTTCATTATATATTTCACTTTAAATGTAATTATTTAAAGTGTCACAGTAAAATTTCAGCCCCAATAAATATTTTTCCAAAGAGGTCTCAGTACGATTTCTCGTTCCAAATTGTCAATTTAAATGGTGTAGTGCCTCCATCTTACAAAAAAATATAGCCAACAAAAGCCTTCTTCCATTTTTACAATCACCCCCTCGTCCTGCCAGTTGCTTTGCGATTTATTCCTAGACAACAACAAACAAATAAGTAACAATTGTGAGATGCTTCATTTCATCGTCTGATTTTTCTTTTTTAATTTTTAAGAGTACTCGAAACCGACGAGCATGTATGAAAAGACTGATGAATGTGGACGAAGCGAAAGAGGTATGTAAGTCTAGAGAGAACTGGCGCTCTATACTCTCTGCCTACCCCGCTAGGGACTTGGCGTGATGATATGTATGTATGTATGTATGTATGTAATATTTGAAGTTTACCGCATCACAAACACGTTCTCAAAATAGCTCTTACTTGAACCCACTCATACTGAAGATAGTACTAAGCACATCTTATATTACATGTCATTTATATTATAAGGCATACAACATATTGGTCATAAGTGCCTTGATAACCAAACGCATTGTGCGGCCAATAAGAAAAGATGAAATGCGCGCGAGATATGGGAGGAATAAAGATAGGAATCATTGCACTAAGGATGACTACACAAAATACCATTAGTATAGTGGCTAATAGCTATTACAGACGAGTAATAGTCCAGTGTATCGGATACCCTTACATCCTTGATTTAGATATATTATTGCAGTCTTGAAAGTCTGCGGAAAGATAGGTCTGAATGTTATTTATTACGACTGCAAAGCAAAGGTATTAGCTGCTAAGATTTACCGTGAGTAACCTCTGTGGAAGATTGTACAAACTTGATTGTTGATCTTGTGAGAACTCAAATAGGTTACTGATATTTAGACGGTGGATAATTTTTTAACATTATAAATGAATTATCTATCTGACCCTTATCGATGTTAACATCACATCCTTTACTTGATTTCTTTCATATACATTCTTGATCAATTATCCATTAAAGCTTTATAAATCGATCTTCTTATTCGTCTATACATTTCTCCTCCCAACAGATATTTCAACGATAAACTAGGATTGAGATAAAACATGATATTCAAATTAAATACCTTTGACATTTGAAGATTACAAACATCACCGATACAATGCCGAGAAGTGTTTCGAAGGCCAATCGATAGAACTGCATGGATATGGAAATATTTTTTTTGTGATATTTCCTATTATTTGGATACAGTTATATTATTGATGCTGATCAGTAAAATTATAGCGAAAGTGCTTTTTACAATGAAAAATTTGTTGTCAAAACTAGTTATACACTAAACAGCTAAATCTATGAAAACGTTGGGTATCTGATACAACATAAACCTAAAGAAACACAATGAATTGCTTGTACACAACTTCAAACTGATGATTTTATGAGAAAGCGACGAAATCACCATCTGCCATCTTGTACCCCAAATATCACCGGTAAAAAGAGGGGTAACAACACCTCAGCCTGTCCTTTTGAGCTTGGAAGGGATATAAGGCCTCTTAGATATCCATCGCGGTAAAACAAAAAAAAAACGAAGACACTTGTCTCATAGCACTCTAACGCGAATAGCAATAAAGCAGGCCATCTAAATAGTCCTATCAAAATGCAGGGGCACAAAGGCCATTATATGATACATCGTGTTACTGAAGCAAGTATCAAATAAATATATGTTAAAACTTCATACAAGGATGCCTATTACTAAAACCCAAATTTTTCGGAGACATGATGTGTCAGAAATAGTCCATCAGACTTGTACAGATTTCCTCATGATTTTTTTTTATTCTCAATTTATTCTCAAGTCATATAAATTGTGGTATGACAAAATGTAATATTTATATAGAAGGTTATGTTCATGATCTCAAATATGTATTACCGATTGTAGCAGAAATCTTTCATCCCATCGGGCTTATCCACATAAAGCAACTATCCTCTCACATGAGTTATCACAGCAATGCACTTACGATCTCTCTGTCTCGGGACAGTCCTGCTATCTTTATCCAATTTGTTACCCTTATCTTGAATTAAATGCGTTTTAGGGCCATCGTCCGCTAGTTTTATTTTTTATTAATTACGAAGAGCCGACCGTACAGGTGATAGGTTTTTATGACGCCTCTTTATCGGTTATTCATTTGTTACCTAGTGAATATTCGACGGCTAATGAATTGCTTACATGGATCTAATCATACGAGGTTTAATAAGGTTTCGAGATTTTTGAGGTTAAGTAGTTGTCAGCAATTGAAAATGTTGAAGCGTGAATGGGATTTATATTCATTTGTTTATTGCACTGTGTCAGTAACTATGTATTTATCTTGAAGGCCATACAGATACGTGTAGTGCGTCGTAACTTACATATGTATTCAAAAAGCGTAAGTAGTGGTGGCTGAGAAATTTTAGCAGTCTCCTGCAGATCCTAGTTATAATGAGTTGTCTGTATTTCCTGTTGTGACACACAGTGAGTGCATCATACCACAATCTTTAGAGAGGAGGAAAAACATACAATGAGTTCATTAAGAAGGGTGTGATATTGTAGCACTACTATTTGTATGTTTCTTTTCTATGTAGGTTGACAGCCTGATGGGAAACAAATAAAATAGGTCCTTTAGGTCAACGTACTTGTTTGCTACGTTAGTGGTGAGTGTGATAAAAATGTATTTGGAAACATGCATACCATTTTCAGAGACTGCTTAAAGACAAATGTACATTTGCGGTTGATACGGCAAGGAACTCGCTTTCTGTCTCGTGGCTTTTACATTGGTATCATATCAGCGTGCCTATCGCGGGGCTGGAAGGAATATGCCTTGTTTATTTCAAAAAAGTTTTCAATTTAAGTGTTATTAGTTAGCTTAAGCTGTATGTTCGTAACTATTATTTGAATAACGCAATGTAAAACAGGTACCTTGTGAAATTAGTTTTGAAACACGCAATATTCCGTGGTTATGTTTCGATAGTCTCAAAATGACCAAACTGAGTGAGAAACAAGCTACGTTTAAGTATGTGTTGACATGATTCTTGAAATAACCATGCTTTTTGTTGCTTTTCTGAAATGGTTAAGACAATAATTTATTTGGTTGGTTTTCCTGTTTTTAACGATAAATTGATAGTATTGTACTAAAAACCAGCATATTTAATGACAACGAATAATATCATTTACGAGAAACAGTAGCAATAACGATAAAATAATTAATCCAATGAATTTCGAATGTATCTATAGTAAAAAGAACGTGTGTGTAAATACCAATACTTGAAGTGAGATTAACAGAGTTTATGACAGGATTTTTTATTAAAATGTCCAATACTGTGGCGTGTGTTCCGTGGGTTTTATTATCAAATTAAGAGTAAAATAAACATATTTTACGATACAGCGGCTCTACTGATTAATTTTCGATTCATTTGACGCAATTTCTTCGACGGCCATAAAAGAAGCCATTTTATTTCGTAGGTACGTACATAATAACAACATCGTAAAAAAATATATATCACGTTGCCTTTCCGTTTTTTGTCGTATTTGTTTCGTGACATAAAAATCGTAATAAGGTCGTGCATAATTTGATATGTTATGATTAATAATATAGGCAAAGCTCCCCACTTGGGACAAAGCACCTAGGGAGTTCGGGTAAGTAGTTTTTACACGTGTTATATAGGACTTTCAACGTTTGTCTCAGCTCAGGTACGAGTCCTACACATAACGATATTACGCCAGCCAATAAGTGTAAGTACGCAATTACATAACGTATTTTGTTCTATTAGCTAGGTGACTAGGCATCGAAATCATTTTTATTGGGTCTGGACTGATTAGACATGAGTTAGTTTAAAAAGAAAAACGAATATACCACATTATTATCGCTATTAATTATGATGTAAATACTTAAGCGAACCACACCTTGTCATAAAATGCGGTTTTTATTACGTCAATGCTTGTCTAGGGATATAAAAAATGTACCCCAATTTAAATAGGGATGGCTAATTATTTTTTTATATTATATTATATTTATTATATTTTTCATGAATTTCTCTTGAAACGAAAAATACATATTTTTAATTATTCACAAAAACCCTTGTGTTTACATATTTTGAAATTGAATTTGAAATTAAAAAAATTTTAAATGTTGGTGTCATTTCGCTGAAAACATAGTTAGGTATCAACGTGACAAATGGCGCGCTTTTGCAGTCTCTAAGAATCGACTTCACAATCATCATCTTCGACGTCTTTAAATTATTCTTGAAATATATGCAGGTATCCTGAAGATTTCCTTCATCGGAAGCTGGTGTTATTACTGTACCCAGAAAAACCTTGGGGACGAACCATCTGAATGTAAGCCTGCAATCTTATTTGGGCGTTGACAACGTAAACCGCTCGACTAACGCGGCTGAAAAAAATCAACGAAAAAATATAAAAGTGATAGCCTAATGTCATTATGTCAAAGCAAGTCACTTTACACCTTAATGGATTTCGGTTACTCGCCAAACGACAGTTTCCGCGTCACTTAGCCCTACTTCCGTCGTAATCGATATCATTTCACCTAAAAAATCAGTAGAGGTGTCACTCCAAGTTATTTGAGGCCTTACAAAGTCACGTGTTTTCGGGAAACCTTATATAACGTTATGTACTTCAGATGTCGCTTTAACGGATTCCAATCGAATTTATTTAATATACTTTTGAATGGCTGTAAGAAGTGAACTCAGATCAGTTGTGCCTTGGTTGTCGTAAAAGTTTCATATGATGTTTTCTACCTACAACCTAGATAAGTCTGGGTATCTATTCAAGGGTGAATACTTTTTATTTATTTCCTCATATAATATATATGTGAACTCCGTTACCGCACCAAAAACCACTTAGGTATTGTCCGGTATGCTGTGAAGACATGCTAGACCGACACCATTTCCTAAGCACTCCTATTTAAACTTAACAGATATGTGAGTGTTATGACACCACTGTCAACCGTTTTTAATTCAGTTCTTACTTTTTCAGTTCCGAAAAAGGCCAAATTCAGTCCTTATTGCATGCAAAAAAATAAATAGGCCAATAAACAATCAAATCGACGAAGCGATTCTTATGCCATAAGGCTTAAATTTTTCTGACCTTATGCATTCTTTGTTTTGACATAAGGAATATACGTACTAATTCAATGAACACGATGTCAGGTACATAATTTTTGACGTTTGACGATTTCACCCCTCAGCACGTAGTTAAATCTTTTCCGTGAATACCTACTTATCTTGTGTAATATAATGTTATAAAAATACCTGACATACGCGGGGAAAATCTGCAATCTCGCGCTTCGCTCATTTCATACAGGGTGACGTTTCTCTTTGATGTTGGATTATTGAACTGAAATTTTATGTCACTCAAAGAGGGGTGAAGTAATCGACATATATGTACCTCCTGTTTATTAATCGCTTGGGCTTTTGACGATCGTTCTGAGATTGTAGTACCGTGATATTGAGTAATAAAGATACATCGTTGGGACCCGTCAAAACAGTTGAAGATAAAATTATAATTTTTTGGGTAATAATAGTAGTTGTTTTGTTTTTTTGGCACAGTTAGAACTTTGAAAATGTTTCCAGTTCGGGAGCTCGATTCTCACTTGTTTTTAAAGGAGAACCTTTTGAAATGTGTAAAATCGAATGTTTGTTTAATATCTTTCTCTGAGAAAAAACTAGTACTCTATCTATACATACCCTGAAAAGATATTATATATATTCATATCGATATCCTTCCCGTAAGACTTATTATCATTACAAATTGGCTCTTTGTACATACAGACTTACATGCAATGAAAGTTGATTGGAGAAAGCATGGGAAATAATCAAAAACTCTCACTTATCTAAAGTCAGCTCCTAGCAGTCAGACGTTATTTTTATTAATATACCCGAATCCTGTCCATACGCTGTTGATACGCCGACACAAAAATAATGCTTCAAAAATATTCAAAACAATTACGTCATATACTCATGAATAAAATAATGCGTTGAATATTTCACAGCAATAAACGTACAATTACCACCCATACCGTGACGAATGCGGGTTGTCTTAGAACACGAGTATAAATTGAGCATAAATAATTGTTTAAAAAAACTGCCGACACTGACTGTCAATAATTTAGGTACGCCTTTAGAGATTGTTACTTTTCATTGTATAATATATTATAACTTAGTAATTATTAACTGCCAACGCAGCAGAACGCAGAACGACTATATATATTTGCCTTGAATGTCTTCTCAAACTTTACAGGTTTCCTCTTGAAACTTTCCTTCAACGTAAAGCTGGTGGTGTGACTAATCACTGTTCAGAAAAACAGAGGCAAGTTGGTGCGTTTTTAACTGTGTTTTAGTGGTTTTAGTTGTGGTGCGTGCAAATTAAGTGCAGCTAAATAGCACGCTACTATTATCGATTCGATGAAAGATCGAAATGAGGGCAGTACTACTTACTATATGATATAGAAAAGAAACATTGTCGTAGGTAAAAGGCTAAGGGGCAGTGACAATATCACCATCTGTCACGCTGTAATTCTACTGCAAACCTTTTGGGAAGGCGTTTATATTTGTACATATTTAATGAACAGGCGGAGCTAGAGTCAAATAAATTTCACATAATCCTTCTGCCTCCTGTTGTCATAAGAGCAGTGTCATTATTTATATATAATATAATATAATATCCTCACGCCTTCCCACAAGGGTCCCCGAAGGGGTAGGCAGAGGTGTATAGGTAATACCCACATACCCACTTTCCGCCAGAGGTATATTAGGTGCCAACGTGACAGATGGCGAGTCCATCGCCGTTACTCAAGCACGACTATACATACGCCTTTGAATTTCTTCTCTGACGTATGCAGGTTTCCTCTCGATGTTTTCCTTCACCGTAAAGCTCGTGGTGTGACTAATCACTGTACTTAAGTTCAGAAAAACTCATTGGTACAGACGGGATTCGAACTTGCGACCTTTGCGTCGCAGGCAACTGCTCGAACCACTCGGCCACCACGGCTCTATCATTATTTATAGTATTTACTTAATGTCAATAAATACTTCTATTGTCCTTATGGATGGGCGTTACTACCGAACCTTGCAGGTGGAGACCAAATAACCACACCTTAAATTTAATATTCAACAACATAAATTATTCAAAAGCGTAACAATGTTATGCCATGTGAAGCACGATACAAAACTAATTTGAATTAATTTGATGTGTCCCATATTTTCAGAGGATGTATAAAAGTTTTTATGTGAAAATTGTGTGTGACAACTTCGCCCATATTTTATCTTGTGGCATTGTGTAGCAGTTTCCAGATTGTACAGACTCGTATGTTTACACAAGGCAGGCGCTTCCTTTTGCTTTGATTTACAATTTCGATAAAATATATTACGTCAATGTTATGCTTTTGATGTATCTTTATCTATACCAACTAATAAATTTAATTGGAGGGTCTGTGTGTAATATCAAAATAACAGTTATTTTTTAAACTCAGATGTGTATGTATATATTCGATAGTGAATACAAAAACTTTTTTTTGTTCTGGCTACTTTCCGGATATTATGAGACTTATTAAAATGTTTTATTGTGCATTTTGATTATTTTATTTGTACGATAAGGGCGCCGTTCGCCCTTATCGTGCGCATACATGCAAGCTAGCAATAAATGCAAGGAGTACTGCATAGGTCACAAGAGTAACACTTACTACCAGGAAAATTACGTAATTGTCAGAGCAATTGTCTGTATTATAAACACATAATGTACAACACTAACATTTAAAGCGTGCCGTAACTTCAGAAGTATTAACCAACCAATTCACGGAACAAATAAAAACAGAAGTTGCTTATAGTTAATACCCACAAAGCAATTAGCCACTATATACGTAACTTGGGGCAATTGGCGAGATACTCCGTTACGGTACTTACCCGGATGATAACGATTATTCCTAGACATTAGTAGCTACTGTTAGTCGTCGGTTCCCTGAAATTCTGGCTATAACGCTTGAATACTAATTACTATTTGTATACTAACTCTTTTGAATTCAATCAGTAATTTGAGGATTTTAAATAATTTACGTAACATTTGCATATCTGTTACGTCTAACACGTTACGTACAAAGCAAAAGTGTGTGCAAGACGAGGCAGACGAAGACCACGTTCCAACTCCCTAGATCAAATCGATCGGACACTTTAAGACGGGAACGTTAAGAGTACTCGAAACCGACGAGCATGTATGAAGAGACTGGTGAATGCGGACGAAGTCAAAGATATATAGCGTATACAAGTCTAGAGAGAACTGGTGCTCTATACTCTCTGCCTACCCTGTTATGGAGTCGGCGTGATGATATGGCGGCGTATGTATGTATATATTATGCTCTCGCATTCCCACATGGGTCCTCAAAGAGTTTAACGATTAGTTTAACAGCAGCCTTTTTCGGCCTGAGATTTCTTTAGGTAAGTACCAATGTGACGGATAGAATCGTTGCCGTTCTTGAGATACGCCTATACCCACATTCTTTATTGATTTGTATTTTCATATATGTGTGCGGATTTTCCCACGATGTTTTCCTTCACTGTAAAGCTTAGTATGATGTACAATGTTAGTATTTGAACTTGTAATCGTCACCACGTCTCAGATTTGAATAAAAATTTATAATTTTAGGTAAACCGCACACATTTTATGAAACAAATTGTGTTATAAACTTGATAACAAGTATTAAAATTAAATAAAAATACTTTTTAATTTAAATACTTCAGATCTAGACTTTATATGACTATTTGCAAAGAAATATTACATCATTCAATTTAAAAATATATTACATTCAACAATACAAGTTAATACATTTTGACATTTGAAATTGCTTGATCATGAATAGACTTTTAAATTATTACGAACCAAGTTAAGAATATAAGAATAATGGTAGGTATTTTATGGTGATACTTCATAAATAATATATAATATATGCTAAACTCGATGGCGTAGGCAAAGATATGCCGTTCCATCCTAGACTTACACACCTCGTTTCCTTCTAACTCATCAATATTTTTAGACGACTCATAAGATATACCTACTCGCACTGTTCTTATTACCCGCAGAATGCACTCTAATAAGCATCATGATGGACGAATGATGGATTACATCAAGATAATGTCTTATTAAGAACTGTGTCTCGCGCCATACATGACAAACACATAAACAATCTTATATTTGCTGTTGAAATTGTTTTTAAAGTAATGAAGACAATAACAAGCCTAAAGATTCGGGGCCAAGTTCAAGTATGAAAACGGTAATGAAGGTTTGTCGAAGATCGAGCATTATTTATGACTATTACAACCAAACACGGTCGTGGTTAAGCCAGCATTCATTTGTTTTGGTAGTCCACCTTGCTTGTTAAACAAAATCTTGACATGTGGCTCAACGTAGGCGTCTTTCTCCAGAACGTGTGGGCATGGAGACACGTGCCCATAATTCCTTTGTTCTGCTTTCCTGTGTGTTCATGAATGAAATAGTCTGTTTGTATGCAAAAATGCCCTCAATATGAGACTAACTTAACTGTTTTCGACATGACGTTTATGACATCGCTTCATTCAGTATTTACTTCTTTAACAATTAACGCCTTAGTGGCCAAGTGGTTCGAGTAGTTGCGTGCGACACAAAGATCGCAAGTTCGAATCTCGACTGTACCAATGAGTTCTTCTTACTTAAGTACAGTGATTAGTCACACCACGAGCTTTACGGTGAAGGAATACCTCGAGAGGAATCCTTCATATGTCTGAGAAGGAATTCAAAGGCGTATTGTATAGTCGTGCTTGAGTAACGGCGATAGACTCGCCATCTGTCACGATGGCACCTAAAATATATATCTGGTGTAAAGTGGATGTGTGGGTATTACCTATACACCTCTGCTTACCCCTTCGGGGATCCTTGAGGGAAGTCGTGAGGATATATTATTATTATAACAATTGACGCGGATCTAGCGCTGTGGTACCAAATTTAAACAAAGATATAGGATACATTGTAATTATCTTTCTCCGTAACCGTATGACTATCGACTTACAAAGTCAACGAAAGAAGGAACGAAGGAAGGAGTTAGATGAGGTCAGTGTGAATTTAATGCTGATAACGTTTTAAATCAGATTCCTAATAAGCTTTTATGAAGGATTCTATTCGATGCGAGTGCCTTCATAAAAAGCAAGCACGAATGAAATGAGTCACTAGTGATTTGAAAGGAATAAGATATGAAGACAAAAATAACTTTGCCAGAAATGACTTTAAGTGTAATCAGTATTACGATGCTCATAAGATTGAAAATAAAATGCACATTCAAAAAAGGTATAATATAAATGAGTTTCTTGGTCGAGGGTCGAGCGACCTTTTTCTGTGATCGGTATCGGACGCACTCATCGATAGTACATCGCGACAATAGTATCGAAATCTTGGGCCTTTACATCGATATGGTAATATGTCGGTGCATTCCTGGCCTTTGTGTACTTATGTTGATGAGGTGGGCGAACCTCTATCGGTATACATTTAAGGTTATTGTTAATACTATTGGGAGGACCCCATTTTAAAAGGCAATTTATTCTCTCTCGATGGGATATTAGATAATGCCCAGTCATTTTATTGTTGTTGATATCTGGGAGTCGTGACTGGTTTCTATGTCACACACATATATATATATATATGGCTGAAATAACACCTAAGTCTTAAAAATGTATGAAGTATAATTTGAATAATTATGCATTAAAATTAAAACCATAAATCGTCTTTTGAACAATCACAAAAATTACGCTAACGATACAATTTAATTTATTTCGAATTGAACGCCGTGACGTAATATTCCAATACATTTAAATATTTTTGATGTTAATTTACGTTGCTAGTAAAATATACTTTTTACTTCTTCCAACATTGAATAAAGTCGATAAATTCTAATCAAGGGTTCGTTTCGAGACTTAGAGAAGTGGAGTTAATTTGTGAGCGAGCTATTAAATTTCAAAACCCTTTAAGAGATCGTGATAGTGAACCACAATAACACTCCAAGCTCATAAAATTGGTGTTTACCCAAATTAAATGCTGGCCGTAATTGATACAAATGGTTGTTTCTAGTTCAATGCAATTGAGAGTTAAGGAGCCAGTGCAGCACATTCACGTTACTAGAACAAAAAGTAAGTAGATTATTTTGTATGAACAGGATCACGCCGTGAAATCGCAATGATAATTCAATAATGATTTAAGGCCATATTTATATATCCTCACGCTTTACCACAAGGGTCCCCAGAGGGGTAAGCAGAGGTGTATAGGTAGTACCTACACACCCATAGAGACATATTTTAGGTGCCTACGTGACGATGGCATGAAGCCATCTCCTTTTCTCAAGCACGACTATACATGATACGTATGTAGGTTAGGTTATATCTCGATGTTTTCCTCCACCGTAAAGCTAGTGGTGTGACTAACCACTGTACTTAAGTTCATAAAAACTCATTGGTACAGTCGGGAGTCGGGAGCAGTGATCGGAATAGCTACCTAAAGCACAGAATGCAATGCCTCAGATTTACATTTATCTAATTACACTACATCTACTACATCTTCTCTCATCTTCTTTCATTCAAAGTAATTACCAATAAAAGAACAGCAATCCTAAATATAGAATTGCCTCAATTTAATTTAATGTGTACCAAAACAAATAAACAAAACACGTTCAAGTTAAAACAATTTGACTTCGATGAAATCGAACATAATACACCTAAACATATTGTTATTTCATTTTAAAATGTATATCATTGTTTTGTTCAATCGTAACGTTGTTAATAAACTCTCCGGAATTGACCATCGGTTTGACTTTAGATAGATATTGGATTTTAATTTATAAGCTCCTGCTGTTTAATGATGACTTGAAATACATTGAACCAGCTATTTGTGCCATTGACCTGCAAGATTTGTCGCATCAAATGACTATTCCGATAAAATAGGTTTATGGTCAAGCCATCTTTGCAGTTAAATTACCAGTTGGGTGTTTATCATGATCTTTGAGCCGGTGCAATTTTCATATTAGGTATTTGGTTTCTATAGGCTTTACAAAATTTGGGTTTCAGTTCTTTATTTATCAATTTAAAAGCGATAGTTTGTGTGTGATCATTGTTGTCGATAAAATTACGGATTGGATTGACAGGTAAATAGATTACCTACTAGTAGTGGATATGTGTTTGAGTGATTAGTCACACTACGAGCTTTACGGTGAAGGAAAACATCGAGAGGAAACCTGCATACGTGTGAGAAGAAAATTCAAAGGCGTATGTATAGTCGTGCTTGAGTAACGGCGATGGACTCGCCATCTGTCACGTTGGCACCTAAAATACCTCTGGCGAAAAATGGGTGTGTGGGTATTACCTATTCACCTCTTCCTACCCTTGTGGGAAGGCGTGAGGATGAGGATATATGTTTTTGTATCAGATAACAAATCCACAAAAAAGTACCAAAAGAAACAAATTTTACGCGCAGGAAACAGCTAGTAAATATATGATGTCATGGACAAATCACCTTCCTAAACGTTAGCGTTAGCTTGAAACTGGCAGGCATGTAAGAAACAATTGATGAATGGGGATGAAGCCAAATATTAAATATGGACAAGACTAGCACTGTTGTCTTTGCCTAGACCGTCAGGAACTCGCGTGATGCTGATTATTCATTTTGTAGGTATATTATTTGAAACTGTACTACACATACCTACCTATATTAAAATGCATACGAAATTGTATCAAGTTTGTCACAGTTAATCTTTTCAATTATATAGTATTGTTATTAAATTTTTTTTGGGTAACTAACTAATTTTAGGAACTAGAACCTATTTGAATTGATAACATCTCATTACAGGATGTCACGGATTGTTTATGTCTTACGGAACAGAGTAAACAACGGACCAGTCAATATTTCACGGGTCGTTGGATCTTTCGAACAACTATATTCATCTAACTTTTTCTCGTATTAATGTCACACAATCAGAAAATACAAATATTATCATTCCGCTGTCAACTGATCTCTATTCACGTTCATATTAGTTGTCCTTTTCTGGACATGTTGCTGATTTACTGCTGGCCCTCTAGTTAGAAACTTTCCTAATAAATAAACCTTATTCGCTCCGATGTCAAACTCCACGATGCTATAAGTATCTCTAGTATTTGAGTCAACGGTTGGTTTTTGTGTCCAAGCTACATAAATTTGCCCCTTTTCCCCCATACAACATATTCTCAGTCCTTTATGAGTAGGGTTATCGTGGTTTAGGTGAAATTCTACAATTTATCTCTTTTAATCGGAACATAATGAACTTTGTTGGTGGAGCGGAGTGTAATGTGGCAAGTTATGGAAGTAGGTCCCATACAGAGTGTAGCAGACTATTTTAGTCATATAATATTTTGAAAAAAATTATAGGAAAATTGCGGTAAAGTGGTAAGATGAAAGATGGAGCCGGACTCACCATTTGTCATGTTGGCATCTAAATATGTCTGGGGAACAAAGAGGACGTTTTCTATAGCCTCTTCAGGACCCTTACCACCACGAACCACCTGCCCTAGGTGTGAATATAATATCCGTGGTGGCCCAGTGGTTCAAGTAGTTGCCTGCAAAACAATGATTTCAAGTTCGATACATTGTACCAATGAGTTTTTCTGATCTCAAGTGCAGTGATTAATCACACTACGAGCTTTACAGTGAAGGGAAACAGAAATCTGCATACTTTTGAAAAGAAATTCAAAAGCGTATGCATAGTCATACTTAAGTAACGGCGATGGACTCGCTATCTATCACTATGGCACCTAAAATATACCTCCGGCGTGGGTGTGTGGGTATGGGTGTGGCGGTACTCCGTGAAAATTGGAAGACACCAAAGCTTTTGTATTAAATCCGAGTTTGAAACTTATTCTTACTGTTAAATTAAATTTATTCCTAAACGCACACAAAACAGTTAAAATGAAACGACGTGTTTCTAAATCCACTTTCGCATCGCCTCTAGGTGTCGCAAATAAAGCAGTGCACACACAAACTTACACTCCATTTTTCATCTGTCCTTTACTACGGTTGCTATGATATTAAAGCTAGTACGGGTTAAAAAACAATTCACTTTGTACTTTGTGGAATAAGTAACTGAGAAGAAAACATTTTACATCATGAATGCTTTTTATATGCCATTATAACTTACTTGTTCTTAAGTTCACGAGTTTTAAACTATCGGGAGTATAAAATGAGAGTGAAGTAATAATAACTCTATTCTATCTACCTATGCATAAAAGAAATCTGCGTGAGTGTGCATGTAATACTGACACTTATTTCATACTGTTTATAAAGACATATATATTTGATACTGTTATAAAACTTAATAGGCTATAGTTGTATGTTTTTTAACAAAGAGTCTGAGTAATATGGTGGATAAAATAAAATACCAACAATTACTTTCGAGAAATATGTAAAATGTCAGACAACACAAAATGTATCTAATCTTTTTTGTCAAACATTCATACATATCATCACGCCAAGTCCCTAACGGGTAGGCATAGAGAGTATAGAGCGCCAGTTCTCTCTAGACTTACATACCTCTTTCGCTACGTCTACATTCAGTTTTTGTCATAACATTAGAAATAAGTAATATTGAAGTTTACTTTCTTACTTTTTTACGTTGGTACCAATCACTTTATTATGGATTGACTGAATGTCGGTTATTTTTTAGTTTGCTCATAGCCCATCCACCCTTAGCCTTATAAGAAGAGCCGGGAGCATTTTCGCAAATCTTGCAAGTCGAAAGTTTGTATCGCAGAGTTTCGGGCGTCGCCTTATTCAGTTAGTTAGGTTCGTATGTATCCGTGAGATATTCAAGTAGGAACTTGCAATTGCTGGTTCCACGCGTACTCACTCACCTACTTTGCGCTAAGTATTCAAATTGCGGTATTAAATACTTCTGCCTTCCCACAAGGATTCCCGGGTTAGGTAGTGGTGTATGTGACAACATCCTCTTAGGTTGGAGATATATTTAGGGTCCCAGCGGGATATATAATTGTTGCGTAATTTTATTTGGCATTAAGGTATGTACAAATGTATTGATCTCGCCAATGTTATGTAGCAATATTTCCCAAAAATCACGCTAGAAGAGTCAATCTGAAATAAAAGAAATAGTCATGAAGTCAAGAGACATTGTAGCTTAAAGAAGAACAAATATGTTTTTCTGAATTTAAGTACAGTTAATTATTACGAGAAAACCTGTACAGTTTGATGTATGTATAATTATAGTGCTTAATAAATAATTTATCACTACGTGGTTTAAAGTCGGGAAAACATTATGAGAAAACCTTCGTCCGTCTTAAGAAAACGCTAAGACATTAGGCGTATGTCATGCCTCGGAGATGGCTCAAATGTCAAGTGTCATGTCTCAATGTGGACACTTTGAGACCTGAATTGTCATAACTTTTATGACACCATTTCATGTTATGTTTTAAAATAATTGTAAATAAGTAATTAGTAAACAAAGAGCACCAGTGATAAGCCAAATGGTGCAGATTTATTAATGGTACAAGTTATAATCTAATTTATTGATATTTCTCTATATTATGTTGCTCAAAAAACTTGAAGCCTTGCTTACATACAGAGGAAATTAATGAAAATCATAAGTTCATTGCGGAACGTTTTACATTAAGAAAGTTTCGTCCTCTGAGCTAAGTTCGCCTATAATTTGCCGACGAGCCACTTGCGAACTCTGTACACTCTAGCGCTGATGTCGTTCTACATTTTCTTGATTTTTTTGTGCCATCTTATTACATAGTTGTGGACCACATTCTTTAAATAAACCAATCCAATATCATATAAATTAAAAATAAAATATAAGCATTAAAAAAATTGTTCACGTGTTTCATCCATGTCCGTTCAGCCGATGGAGTCACAAACATCCTCATGAACTAAAAATAACAATGTTACATGTTATGTAATATTTTTTAGTTTTCGACGGATGAGTTGACATTTCCTGTGAACTTAAAATACATTCGATATATAATATTATGTATTAGCTTGACCTGATGATATGTTTCTTTCAGCCAGTGACTAAAATAAATATATATTTTATCATCGCTTCAGGCCATGCAACCATAGTACTTTTAATTTGCATCGTCATTTGTATTTTTTAAGATTAACAGTAAGCCCTACTGGGCTGCTATCTGCACGCTTCCAGCCAACAGGCACGAACTCCAAACAATCAACTATTTGCAAATTTTATTTAGATTCCACTGGTAGAAATAGTGCATGAATTATGGTTTTATAAATGATTATCATTGATATCTTTAGTGCTTGCTTACTATTGTATTTCGGATTGGGGCTTGACACCGAAACTTTGATAAGCATAATACCACGCATTTAGCCTCTGTTGCTATGTCTGTTGGTATGCGGTTCCCATAACTTAGGGTACTTAAAATACCAAGAATTGTCATTTACGCGTTGCCAACTGCGACTGCTATTGACCTTTATACTGAGAGAGTTCTCTATTTCATCAACCCAGCTATTCCCTATTGAAGATACCTTACTTATCCCAGAAACAACACATTTACCTACAGCAGTAACCTTCAGATCTTTTTTCAGCAGCTTCAGATCTTTTGAAGGTAGAAATATTGCTTACAGAAGATCGTAGCCTTATTTCACCTTAGTTCTATTCACTCGCTTAGCACCCACCAGAGACTTGGTGTAGAGTATCGCGTGTCAGTCCCGGTAATGTATATAATATTATAATAATAATAATAATAATAATAATAGTTGTATTTCAGTCACATTGGCAACCATAAAAATACATCAATCAATTTAACACGTATACACACAAAAACACTTTTACACACTTTTTCACACAAATATAGTTTTGTTGTAGATTTATATAAAACTTAATAAAAAAAATTATAAAAACATTTATGTTCAAACAAACGAGCATTGAAACAAGAAATGCCCCAAGAAATACTAAAATTGCAACAGTGAAGTAAAGTAGGAAACACAGATCGTATACCGAGCATGCCAATCAGAAACCCAACCAACCCACAGATAAATGTCCTTTTGGTGACAGATCAGTGTAACGGGGCACAAAAAAAAACAAACGAGTTATAAAGAAAAAGGAGCACTACGCATAAAGTAAATCGGAGTAAAGTTCCCTAACACAAATAATTGATTCGGTGCCCCGTTGTCAAGGAAGTCTCGGTTCTATTTAAGTTTCCTAAAAGGAAATGAAAGGAAATCAGAGTCCGCGCCCTCGAAGCCTTTATCGAAACTTATCGGAATATTTCTTAGAAGAAAACGCTAGTCGAACATTTTATTAAAACTACTACGAGATAAAAAGAATTTAGATCGACGTCGACATCGACGAATTTATTTATTTTATATTTAAATCTTGATCAAGCATTATTAGATAAGGTTTTATATATTAGAAAAAACTCAATATGGGTACATCTATTGTATATTCAAAACAGACTGAGCGGAATGGAATCTTACCACTAATGCTGGAGTACAGAAGACCGCTGTCGAATGCAAACTACTCCTGAAATGTTTTTTTTCCTACTCTCAGTTTGGTTTGAGAAGTCTATAGGGAATCTAATGGTTGAGGGGGCTAGTTCGAATCTTATGCTGTGAGCAGAGCTATTCCACCCAACTTAAGGTGGCATCTCTGGTTTTACTAGTATCCGTAGCCTATTTTTATAGTCTAAAGTACGTGTTTACCATTAGGTCGCCCATTTGCTTGGTTCCTACTTTTGTTGTGTTTGAACAATGAACACACACATATGTATGTACATATATATTACCACACCGAGACCCTCACCAGGTCGTTAGATTCTCTCTAGACTCACAAATATATATTTTTTCATCCACATTCATCAGACTCTTCATAACATGCTAGCTGCTTTGGAGTACTCTCGACGTTCCCATCCTTGAACACACGATTCATAAAAATGGCTTTATAATTAATGAGGATTTCTTCGTAAAAAATGCACTTTGATTCAAAATATCAAATGGTTTATAATAATATCCTCACGCCTTCCCACAAAGGTCCCCGAAGGGGTAGGCAAAGGTGTATAGGTAATACCCACACACCCACTTTCCGCCAGAGGTATATTAGGTGCCAATGGTTTATAAAATAAGTTATACTTCAGAGTATTCATAGCTCAAATAATAGTTGGTACGATTTCAATTTTATATAAATAACAATGACACTTGCAATTTCGATGAGGGTGTGAGCTTATTATCCTGTCACACACAGAACAAGTTGCACAGGACACTGGATAATGGAGAGTGTGAGAGATTATGGGGTGCAAATGTGAAATAATATGCTCTAGGGTAAATCCATAGTGTTGAGTGTGTAATAATACGAAATATCTAATTCTTTTAATCCCTATTCATTTCTCTAACCACTGGTTGTGCGTCGATTTGTGAGAGCATGATTATTTCTTATATTTTGTACTTTTATCAAGCCTTATTGAGATAATCTGCAAATACTCAGTTAATAACGATAGTAATATACCATTAAAGTGTACAAAACTAATCCCCTAGGAATTGCTTAAAATATAAAACGAATGGCTCTAGACTGTAATCGGGTATGCCTGTGGAAAAGACTATAAAATTTTAATTATATTTCGTGCTAAAAACAAAATAGCATTGCGTTCTCTTTTAAGGTTTTTTACTTTACAAAAATATAAATGAGCAATAGTAAATATTTAAGTGTCTTTAGTATGTCGGTAATGGTTGTTTACTATAATTATATTTAGACAAATCCAGCCGCAACATGATACTTGAGTTTAAAGTAAGAATATATTATAATATATCCTCACGCCTTCCCACAAGTGTCCCCGAAGGGGTAGGCAGAGGTGTAAAGGTAATACCCACACACCCACTTTCCGCCAGAGATATATTTTAGGTGCCAACGTGACAGATGGCGAGTCCGTCGCCATTACTCAAGCACGAATATACAGCCTTCGAATTACTTCTCAAACTTATGCAGGTTTCCTCTCGATGTTTGCCTTCATCGTAAAGCTCGTGGTGTGACTAATCTCTGTAGCTCGTGGTATGACTAATCACTGTACTTAAGTTTTTAAAATACACTAAGTTAAAAAAAGCAAAGACTGCGACAACTTTTTTCCGTCACCTCGGAAGTCATCTCTCAAATTAGCGTAACCGAGCCATCTCAGGTCCCTTCAAATATCAATTATGTCCGCCGCACCACGCCAGACAATGGTGATTAATTAATTATGGCTCCTGCAATTTGTAGCCCTGCGATCTCGTTTAGGGAAACTTGTTTCGATCATGGCCAGTAATTTGCAAACCCTAAGGGCGAAAGTTTGGATTAATGGACGTTAAAAATGTGTTTTTCTTTGGATTAGGATATCTTTATTACATAGAAGATAGGTACTAGCATATAATATGTACAGAGAATAGGGAAATCTATTTTCCAAATGGCGCTCTAGTCTCTTTGCCTACCCTGTGAGGAACTCGGCGTGATGATATGTATGTATGAACTATAGAGACACTTGAAAATGTCACATACGGCGAGTTCATTTTCGTTACTAAAGTACGACTATACACATACATACGGCTTTGAATTTGTTTTCAAACGTATGATGGTTTCCTCTGGATGTTTTCCTTCAATGTAAAGCTCATGGTTAGTCACACCACTGTACTTAAGTTGGCACTCATTCAAACATATTAGTAAAGTCGGGATCCGAACTTGCTTGCACGGTTTGTGATCTATTCATATTTGTAGTACATTATACATACATATCAGCACGCCGAGTCTCTAACGGGGTAGGCAGAGAGTACAGAGCGCCAGTTTTCTCTAGACACATACCTCTTTCGCTTCGTCCACATTCATCAGTCTATTCATACATGCTCGTCGGTTTCGAGTACTCTAGAAGTAGTAACTAAAGTATAGTTATATTTGTACTACCTAAAGAAAAACTGTTTATAACGCTAACGATGTATTAACCGTCCATCTGGCAATTAACATAGAGCATTGCCGATCGGGCTAATTAATAAATCAGGAATCTGTCTGGGCAAACTCGGGGGAAACGGTCAATATCGATGTAGCTATGTACATTGATGTTTGCCTTTCGGCCTTTGAAATCTATTATCTGTAATTACTCCACTGGAGTTTGTGTTTTGTGAAATTAGCGTTGTAATTAATTGAGTCGGTAACTTAAATTTATATCGGGTGTTCGGCTTGATCTGTATTAGTTAACATTTTGATACAAAATTATGTTACTTCGTGCTTGAATACCAATAGATTATTAATACGATACGTAATTTATAAATGTATTAACATGCGGCATATTTTTATATGCATACATATCATCACGCTGAGTCCCTAAGAGGGTACGCAGAGAGGATAGAGCTCCAGTTCTCTCTTGACTTATATACCTCTTTTCTTTATGCAATTAAGGAAAAGATGCATACAGTTCGCTTTATGGTATATTTGGATCAGAAACATATTTGTCCCATGTGCAGTTCAAAACTGTGACAAATAACGCGGCAAGTAAATTGCTAAGCCACCAGACCAGGGTTGTCGTCTATTTATAGACATTTCTGACATTAACGTCATGTGGGTAGTGGACGCATGGATTAGCCATTTGGCTGATTAGCAATATCAATAAATAAACAAGGGGTCAATCAAATCATTTATTCATTAATTAAACTTCGGCAGATGGAGCCTAAATACTCTGTTTGTAGCGTTTGAGCATACTAATTAACTTTGGCAAACATTTGGCAACGGTATTGTACTATTCAAATGTTCTTCAAAATCTTATAAGCCATCTTTGTAACAAGTGTAGGCGATTATCTTTGTTTCGACGAATGGCCTCATTTAGACCGATTCTACGGATATTGCAAGGAAATAAAATGTATATTTCTTTATGCCTAATAGATAATATTCAATGTTACTAATGTATCATCAGAATATTTTTTAGGTGCAATATTGAGCGGTTACTGATGGACAGACATTAAGCTTTGAATCTGCATTTTCTATTCAATCACTTTGAAGGTGACTACTTTAACTGCGGTCGTCCTTATAAAGAATGAGATATTTCAATAAGCACCGAATGTCATCATGACATCGAATTATACATACATATCTTCAAGTCCAGTGATTGAAACCTGATTGATGTGATCAGTTAGTTGGAAGTAGTTGAGCGTGATTAATATTATGTTCCTATCCTTCCACACACTTTCGCATTGTATATCGGTTTCGTCAATCTTTCTTCACTCAACATTTCTTTGTCTAAACCAACGCAACATATCTTCATATTTACTATCACACCCTCGTTCACGCCAGTTGCTTTGGGAATCTTTTCATTGCAGATTCAATCTAAAATCGTTACGCCGCACATGTTTACGATCACATCAAAGTATAAGGCTTGAAAATTTCATAATTTAAAAGATAGTACAATTACGCTTTAACAACCATTTGCTTTAATGTGACGAAGATACATAAATACATATCTTCGACGATGCGTCCCTTACAGGGCAAGCAGAGACTATAGAGTGCCAGTCTCTTGACTCACGAAATGTTCATCGATTTTTAGTACTCTTGATGTTTTTATTGTTGAGTGTAGTATAGTAAGAGTATTTGTATGAACAGTATATCCTCAAAAACTTCAATTGCTCCCATAAACATGGAAGTCTCGAAATTGCTAGAGCCCTCGTTTGTTCATAATGGTAGACCGAATCGACTGCAAATTACTTAATCAAAATTCAACCCCACATAAGCCGCGGCATTTAATTAGGACAACACGAAAACCCGCCTAAAGGTATTAAAGTTCAAAGGAGGCGTGCGCTCATGTTAGCCAACAAATGCGAACTGACAAAATGTTAACTTGGCATGAATTATGAGCCCCCACTCTCCAACTACCCCTAGGGAAATTAAAGTGTCTTGTTGCAACTTTAAGACGCGCAGGTTGAGCCTGAACGCTTCCTGTAGTGAAATAATAAATTTAATTCGGTCTCTATTCGATATTGGCTCGCAGCCAATTGTTTCTTTTATCGGTACTCAAGTTATTGAAAAGAATATTACATTTACTGCATTCATAGATACTATACTCTTGTCTCCGTGGTCATAAACGCGTGTTTTAAAATATGCGAGGTCTGACGAGTGTGTTCGAATCCCGGATTGGGTAAATAACTATTTTGTATCTATATTTCAATTGTAATTAACCAATTCAATTAAATACATTATCTCAAATCCTACTAAAGTTCTAAATGTGAAAGTTAGTGAGTATGTTTCTTATCAATCAGGCCAGACCGGATGAACGGTATGAGATGAAATTTGGCCCAGAGTACGATAAAGTAGCTGGATGAATGTTTATTCCAGAAAATAAACTATCCACTAATGTAATACAATTTTACGCGGGTGAGATCGTAGACACAGCTAGTTATTTATTACGGTAGGAGAGGCATGGTAGTTATATTGTGGTTATCTAGCTTTACGACCGTCAGGTTAGAGGTTCAAGCAATGGTTCAGTCCCTATTAATTTGTTGTAAACTGTTTTCCAACAGAGGAGAACATTACGAAGAAACAGGCAATATGTTTGAGAAGAGATTATTTGTCCTGGGCCTTTAGAAAACATAATCCAGAAACGTGAAGAGTATTTTCTTTACAAGTTTCTTCGTTTTTTCTCTAAACGTCTGTGCTAAATTGAATGTTGACTTTCCAAACGATTATCTATCATTAATTAGTAAAAACTGGTACAAAACGTCGTACAAACAATTTCATCGTCGTCAACACAAGTCCAAATCTTAGTTTCACTGAAACTATATAATATAACGTAACGTGAGTAACGGCGATGGACTCGCCATCTGTCACATTAGCACCTAATATACCTCTGGCGGAAAGTGGGTGTGTGGGTATTATCCATACACCTCTGCATACCCCTTCGGGGACCCTTGTGGGAAGGCGTAAGGATATATTATTATTATATAATATAACTGACTCTATTAATTGTAGCTATTACAATCATAGAGTCGGGTCATACTCTCATCATCCCGTGACCCCCCTATTTATTTTAGCCCAATTATCCACTACCGATAGTAACATATCTTCTAAATTGAAAATAATGTTATTAAATTAGTCCTAATTGCGTAATAACATACGTTCGTTTTAGCATATTTTAAAAACGATACGAATAACTTGCACATACATAACATACCTAATAATTTAAATTCTAATTGGTATCTAAATATACACACGAAAAGTGTTTGAAGGCAGAGAAGCCATTCGTGGCGTAGTGAACAATTTATTTCCCTGGAGTGTTAGCACGAGTACGTATGTGCTGACTCTGTTCTCAGACACGCCCTATTTGTTCGCTTGATGAGCCCCCAGACTAATCCGCGAGCAAACGAAGAATGCAAGCAATTTTTGAATGGCGTTTTAAGATTTCGAAAGAACGTCTTCTTAATGGAGGTTCCTCAAACTAGTACGTAATATTGTCCGGTACTGTTCAGAATAAATTTGGTTCTCGTATTTTATTATATTAAGTTGTTCGAATGTTCTAATTAAAGATAAATGTATAAAGTCATATTTTAGGGGACAGCTCACCATTTCATTTATCACCAAAATATATGTAAAGGCAAATAGGTATCCTCTGCCTAAAAACCCTGTTAGAACATCTTAGGACTCTGTTGGAACCCTGTGAGAAGATGGAAGGATGTGTTTATCACATCTACAAAACAATGACGTATCAAACGCAATCAATTACTAAATGCTTGCCTAAAACTCCAAAATGTATTTTGGCTATTCGGAAAATTCTATATTCGTCCTGTCACATAACCACTGTCCGAAATATCCATGTCTCTTCTCTTATTATAATGGCAGTTCCAGAATCGGAGTGACCCAGTCAGGTTAGCAAGATATAACTTCCTGTTTAACGAATCCAACTGTCCAATACAATGTGTGGTGTAAGCCATAAGCGATCATTAAACTAATTTAAAATACCACTAAGCAGGCAAAAAGGCACACGGCTCGATGCCCGATGCTAAGCGTTTACCGCTACCTGTAGGCGCTTGTAACGTAAACCAATCGCATGAGGCTACCCCTGTAATAAACTTAAGTTTTCATGTTAAAAAAACTATAATTGGGCTTTCAAAATTGTAGTATATCATTAAACTTGTATTTGAGTAGTAAGATATTTAATTCAGTGCTGCCTTTTCTGTATATAGCATTTTCTTCGCAGTTTTGTACAGTTTTTTTAATTATAAGAAAATCTTATTACTTATACAAAAATAATCTGCAAGAAATAATTGACCTAAAATTATTTTTATATAAAATCAATGTGTCTTAGCGCTATCAGCTCCTATCCTGAGTCTTACACCACCGGCCAAACTGGACAGCGATCGCAACTCTAATCTACGTATACGTCGATTTTCATTACTAACTGACCCCTTCTGTTAGTCCCAATGCTAACGTTATACCGATTTATACAACTAAAGCGAGCGTAATCCGCCTCAGACTTAAATTTGTAAACATTTTCTCTTATAAATAAGATATTTATATTAGTTTCAATTGTAGGTATACCTCCTGTGATTTTTGTAATATGTTTATATAAAATATTGTAGTATTACAATATTAAGTTCACATTTATAAAATTACTTGCAATAAAATAAGATCCGTATACATTTAGATAAGACGAAGAGTTTATCACCGTCCCTAAGATTTCTTCACGATTACTTTAAAGTAAATAGCTCGTGGTGTGATTTAAAATTCAGAAATACTCATTGGTTCATATTATTCTCGATATCGTAGATACTAATTAGATGAATAGACTACTTAAACCTGTCGGCTACTATGGTACTCTAAGTAAAAGTTCAAGAATTGCCTTAATTTTAAATTGCATTCATATGAAATATTACTGTAGCCGGTGAATTATTTCGTTGGTACATACTTGGAATTCAGTTGCATCTGGTTTGAAATTTTAATCTAGTCAGAGTGCCAAGCGCAGACCCAATATACAAATTAAAGAAACAGAATGCGAAACTCACCGGCGACTTTCATGTGATTTAGAATTACTTTTGCCGAATAGGCCAAGAAAAGTTTTGGGTCTGAAAGTTTCCCCTAAGTTATTACTCAGGTAAATATAGTTGAGGGAAGAATTGCCTAAATGTTCTGACTTGCTTGTTCCATATCCTTTGAACGATTTCCTAATAACTCCACCGTTTATCAATCAGAGTGAATGAGGGACTTTCTTACGCCTCTAGAAATGAAAGGAAATAGAAGGCTATTATTATTAAAGACGTATATATAGCTTTTTATTTACTGGTTCTTTTGCCTGGATTTAGTTTAGCCATTATTTTTTATTTATACACAATTAGTACGGCTATACTAATTTAGACATCTTAACTTTTGTAATTACTTCACTACCTAACCCTTAGAATACTGTGATAAGTTTGTAGTAGGTATATATATCTATACATAGGTATTTTCCCGCCTTCCCACAAGGGCCCCTTAGGGGTAGACAGAGGGGTGTAGGTGGTACCCACACACCCACTTTCAGCCAGAGATATATTTTAGGTGCGCAAGTAAAAGATGGCGAGCCCATCGCCGTTACTCATGCTTGAGTACTTTTTTGAGTTGAGTACTTGCATAGTCGTGCTTGCGAACGACTATACATACGTCTTTTTAATTTCTTCTCAAATCCTCCTCTTCCAGGTTTCCTCTCGATCTTCTTCACCTTAAAGCTTGTGGTGTGACCAATCACTGTACCTACTTTCGTTAAATCTAATTAGTACAGTTTGGATTAGAACTTGGAATCTTTGTGTTGCAGACAACCCGCACCTCTGGGTCACCACGGCAGAATAATACCTGTGTAAAAAGCAGTACTTAGGTACTTACTATGTGTGCTGTAGGTATATACATCAATAATGCAAGCTCGACCGTAAAACGTACCGGCAAGGACGGCGAACCGCTAAATGGCCCACGGCAACAATTTACTGTTAAAACGTGCTTCAATATGGATACGATGTGATAAAAGGAACCGCAGTGTGTGCAACGTATAAAATCCGAAGTATATTTGAAAAACTGTGCTATCTATGCGGCGCTGAGTGTGACAGACCAACTCAACGTAATTTTTGTATGATTATGCTATGTCACGTTTTTTTTCATATACGTCACTTATTATGGTTACATGGCAATTTGGACACATGGGCTGACAGATTATGGATACCTTAGCTACTTAGATACTTAAGCCACTCGGCTACCACGACAAAGCTGTACACTATACAGTACTGCACACTAAACATATCATACTAATTTGTCACGGTAAGTATGGAGTAGATAGATAGAGTAGAACGCCAGACTTAAGGTTTGAATTTACAGAACTCTTTTGACAAGAACATAGTAAAAAACACTATTCAGCTCACCCGACTTGAATTAAATTGACACTAGGCAACAAGAATATGGAAGGATAAGGCATTATTTTACAATTTTGTATAAAATTTCCCAGGAGATAGAGTACAGAAATATGTAGACTCTTTACATACAAGCTGACACTTTAGGCCACTATTTTATAGCGATGGGAATCCCGAATTGTGTTGGTGATTACCCCTAGGAAACAGGCTTTTGTTTTGATAAGACAATATACTTAAGAGATGGATAAATAAGAAGTCAGCGTGTGATCCCTTTAACTTCCGCTAGGATGCGTACATAAGGATTTAAACTGAAAAATCTACGCCATTGTAAGGTCTCAAGCATATAGGTGACCGCGGAGTCCTCTGCACTTGATGACTAAGAGCAAGTATTTGATAGAATCAACAAATTTTGCGGTGTGAAAACTCTATGCTGGAGATAAGCATAACCCAACGGGAGGTCCGGCGGGAGATGCTGTCTCTGGATGTCCATAAATCGAGCGGGCCAGACGGTATTCCGGCAGTGGTGCTTAAGCAGTGTGCTCCTGAACTGTGTCCTGTTTTGACGCGCCTATTCGCGCTTTCCTACTCCACCCAAAAAGTCCCAACTTCGTGGAAGACCGCCCACGTGCACCCAGTGCCCAAAAAGGGTGATAGATCAGACCCATCGAATTACAGGCCGATCGCCATCACCTCCCTCCTCTCCAAAATTATCGAGTGATTAACACGCAACTCCTGCGATATCTAGAGGGTCACGGTTTGTTGAGTGACCAACAGTATGGCTTCCGCCACAGTCGCTCAACGGGTGACCTTCTAGTATATCTCACGCACCGTTGGTCACTCGCCATTGAGAGTCAAGGTGAGGCATTAGCTGTTAGCTTGGATGTGGCGAAAGCATTCGATCGGGTCTGGCATCACGGTCTTCTATCGAAGCTTCCATCCTACGGACTGCCAGAGGGATTATGCAAATGGGTCGCCAGCTTTCTGTCCAGCAGACGCATAAGAGCCGTCGTTGACGGTAGCAAGGCTCTGTGTTGTCCCCGACTCTGTTTCTTCTGCATATTAATGACATGCTTTCTATTGAAGGCATTCATTGTTATGCAGACGACAGCACTGGGAACACTTACTACACGGGCCGTGCTAATCTCCCTCGTTCCACTGTGGAGGAAAGTCGCGAACGACTTGTGTCTGAAATCGAGAGTACACTTCGCAGTGTCTCCGATTGGGGTCGACTAAACCTAGTCCACTTCAACCCCACTAAGACACAAGTATGCGCGTTCACCGCTAAAAAAACTCCATTCGCTATGGCTCCACAATTCCAGAACACTCCCCTGAACATCTCGGAAAGCATTAGGATCCTTGGGGTCGATATTTCTAGCGACGTTCAGTTCCGTGGTCATTTAGAGGACAAGGCTAAACTGGCGTCGAGGAAGCTCGGTGTGCTCAACAGAGCTAAGCAGTACTTCACACCGCAACAAAGGCTGCAACTTTATAAGTCGCAAGTTCGGCCACATATGGAGTACTGCTGCCACCTGTGGGCTGGAGCCCCTGGATACCAGCTTGGGCCTTTTGACGCGGTTCAGAAACGCGCCGCTAGAATAGTCGATGATCCCATGCTCACAGGCGGCTTGGAATCACTCAGTTTGAGGAGAGACTTTGCCTCCCTGTGTGTGTTCTACCGCTTGTATAATGGGGAGTGTTCTGCAGAATTGTTCGACATGATGCCCACTTCCACCTTCTACCACCGCACCTCTCACCATCGACGGGGAATTCATCCCCATACCTTAGACCCACAAAGGTCTCGCACTGCGCGGTTCCAAAGGAGTTTCCTTCCGCGAACGCTCAGGCTGTGGAATGAGCTCCCCGTTGAGGTTTTCCCTGGAGAGTACAGCATGGAGTTCTTCAAGAAGGGTGTGAAAAGATTCCTGCAGGGTCGGCAACGCGCGAGTGATACCCCTGGTGTTGCAAGCGTCCATAGGCGGCGGTAACCGCTTACCATCAGGCGGACCGCATGCTTGTTTGCCAACCAAGTGGTATAAAAAAAATGCAACATGCGAGCTATATAATGCATACTATTATTAAAATTTAAATTTTTATTGAAATGTATTCCAATTGTTATTTCATTGAAGTAAAAGAAATCCTGAATAAATGCAAACATTTTTTAAATTAAATTAAAGTTTTTATAGCTTAAAATTTATAATATATATTAGTGCTAATGCTTGCCAAAATATTTATAGTGATAAGCTCCCTACAAATGTCTGAACAAGCAGTAAAAGGATCGAACCGATTTGGCTTCTGCTAGCACAGTGGACTTCCGAAAACTTTGTTTTGTCGCTAGAACGGGACACTACCCAGAAGCAGAGCCAGAGTAGTCGTACTTTTTATTAATCTGAAATTTATCTGGTGATTTGTTGCATACTGCGACTCAATCGCCATCATTCACGTCGTAACCAATATAAATATACATATATACATTCATTTAACACTACTGACCCATATGTGGGAAGGTATGTTTAATTAGACAAAAAAATTGCGTTAATTAAAATATATGTGATTCATAAAATAAAACTGTTCTTGAATTGATGAGTTCGAAAATAAATAAATACATACAATATATCATCTTAATTATTTATTTCCAAAGCGCTTCATACGCTAAATGCCAATCCACAGATGAACATTTTATCGGTAAGCAGAGCATCAATAGCATGAGATGAATGATGAATAACGTCAATAACCATAAACTCAAAGTGAAAAGTGTAGCTAATAACGAAACAGCCAATCCATTACGTTTAATGTATAATAGCAAATGTAGCGATGTAGGGATGCACTGGCCGTGCTAGCCAACGGTGCGTGAAGGCAGTTCCTATCTGTGCATTTGGAGTATTACCCTAACAGACAGATTCGGAAAGCGGTTATAGTTTCGCCCATTGCAATTTGGAGATTAAATTTTTAGATTGAAATAATTACTCATTAGGAAGCTTAGACCACGTTCGAACTACTTACTGACTGACTAGACGTGTCAAAACTACTTACTGATTAGGCGAAAGAGATCCTTAAGATTAGAGAAAACTGGTACTCTGCTCTCTCTGTCTGTACTGTGTACTATTTACTTAATTGATATAATTAGAGGGTGATGAATGTGGACGAAGCGAAAGAGGTATGGGAGACTAGAGAGAACTGGCGCTCTAATATTTCCTGCCTACCCCGTTAGGGACTCGGCGTGATGATATTTATGTATGTGTGATATAATTAGAGTATCATAATAAATAATAGTTGAATCTTTTCATAGTCTTTTTGTGTTCAAATCTTTGAACATTTCAAAAACCATTTTCTTTTCAATATGTTCGCATAAAATGTAAAAATAATCCAAAAAAAAAACAATATGAAGACCGCCCCTAAGGGTAAGAAAATTGTGGAAAAGTTTATAATCATTGATTACAGAGGCTCCGAGCAAATGTACTTAGCAACATGTTACCTGCACTTCATTAGACAAAGGAAAATGTACTCCGAGGGTACACATGAGTTGCTGAACAAAACTCAACTGTGATAAAGTTAAAGGTACTCCAGCAACTTTGCCTAATGAAAGCTTTTCATAACTTTTGTCTCAAATTGAATACATTACGTTTGAGGTTGATAATCTAATAAAGAAGTTTGATACCATTATTATCATACCCTGTGTCTATGAGAAGATATTTAGATATTTTTAGCTTTGTTATCGCAAATAGCATTCCGATGTAAATATATATCTTCAGGCCTTCACATAAGCGCTCCCGAACGGTAGGCAGACACACCTTCTTTACGCCGAAAATATATTTAGCCAACAAGACAAATGGCGAATGCATCTCGGTTTCTCTAGGATGACTATGCATAGGACATTAAAAGACGTACAGTCTTTAAATTTCTTCTCAAACGTATGCCGGATTCCTTACGATATTTCCTTCATTATAAAGTGTGTGATTAATCACTGTACAAACATTGCAATATTTGCGTTGCAAATAACCACACGACACCATAGCTTCTATAGAACCACTTATTTACGATAATTTGTAAGTTAAAAAAACCGGTGTGGTTGAAACCATTATCCTAATTATAACATTTACGAGTTACTTAAACGATGATAAGTCAAAATGCAAATACCTGTTGACCACAACCAACAAACTGTTCTACCAGATACTATTAGAATTATTCTACCAGATACTATCAGTCACATTCCATGGACATTTTTTATATGTGCCTAGTGTAAGAAGCACTTTATAATTATTTATTTGTTTACCATAATTAATACGGCTACTAGCCACTTTATAACTAAGAAACGAGAACGCTCTCGTACAGTATTCTCGCAGAACCAACGAACAAACATAAGGACGAGATAACCATCCATTAGTCCGCAAACAAATGACATTTAGATTGCATAGCCCGGCAAGCGTTGTGTGCGGAGAGAGTGCGCGGGATAGAAAATCTTGCGGGAGCTTGTGCTTGAGCATATACATATGCGACACTAGATGAGCCCTGCGGTTTGACCTGAGTACATTGTTGTTTTTTTGGAATTAAACATAAATTATCCCCGTTTTTCGAACATTTCTCAATGATGCTCCGTTCTTATTGGTAGTAACCTGATGATATCCTCTAGTCATCCTCAAATAAACAGGTTACCTAATTCAGTACTTCAGTAATCTTTCAAATCGGATTAATAGTTCCTGAGACTGGCATATTCAACCAAACTAACAAACTTAGTTAATTTAATTTTAAAGTTAAAGTTTAAATTTTAAAGTTTAAATTTAAAGTTAATTTTAGTATCGATGAGCATATCGTTAAGGGCGGATGGGTGAACGCGAGTACGTATAGCGATCCACAATTGCTTTTTACATCACAGCATAAAATAAAAATTAAGAGGTCTAGAAAACTGTTAAAAGAAGAGGACGTTCCATCTGCCCGATCAATTTAAATGGAACGTCGAGAGTAATCGAAACCAGCAGGCGTCCTCCGACCTGGTCGGTCATACACCGACGAGGACCGATGAATGAAGCAAAGAGTTTTTTTTTATACAACAAGAGTGGCAAACAAGCATACGACAAAAAGGTTACCGAAGCCTATTTACGCATACAATACCGAAGTATCACTTGCGCGTTGCCACTCTGTTTTCAGAGAGTTATGCAGTGTTGGCAGCATAATGGGACTAATCCCCCTGCTGCCAACATAATATAACAATCCTCCCCCTACCCAAGGAGCTCATTACTGGTAACCTTATTCAGCGCATAGGAGCACAACACAATAAATTATGTTATTAGGTTACGGACTTCTATAAGGTGGAGGTCCTGCCCCAGTCGGGCAGCTCCAAATTCGAACGGGAAACCCGTTATGCCCTACCTCTCTTAGGTCTGATGTCTATAAAAGAACTGGCGCTCCACGTTATCTGTCTACCCTGTGGGGGACTTGGCGTGATCTTAGATGTATTGTGAATATAGTAGAATCATATGACACGAGCAATGAATATTGATATGCGTATACAACACCAACATTTTTAGTCAAAGTTACACAGTTAATGTTATTTGTACCCCATTTAATGTGCTCATGCGGCCTTATAAACGACCATAAATAAGCAACTTTGTGCATCTGAAACTTAATTATCAACCCCTGAGGCCACAAATGGGAATGCGAAAATTCTTATTTCCCTTGAAAACTTTAATTTAAAGTTTGTTGCCAGCCGACATTCCTAGGCGGTATTCGTACGAGCAAACTGCACTTCCTTATAAGCTTATTTTCTTCACAGGGACTCGAAAATTTTCTTTAGATTAGTTTCTCTTGTTGAGAAAAATAGGATGGTATAAGGAATAATAAGTTCCCGTCTTCTCTTAAATTGGACTTCGTTTCTTTTGTACGACAATTTTTGTCGGTCTATCCGGGACAGAGAAAATGGCATTGCTTTAGTTATTAAGAACTTATTTGTATAGTTAAAACTTGGAAATACATTCTACCACCGTTTGCTAACAGCTTTTGAGGAGTTGTATTTCTTTTTTAGAACGCAGTTTTTTCTCATGTACTTTTAAATACACGGTTAGACAAAAGGCTTCTTTACCAAGCACAGGTTGCTGCATGCAAGTTGCTGCATAAATGAATTTTCCGAGAGTTTTCAATACTTTTGAACGTCAGTTACTCCGTGGGTGAATTGTTTGTTAGTCACGTTCCGAACCTAAGAGCTTGTTAAAGCAAACTTGTGAAACCATAAACATTAATTGAATTTCCTTTCTAAAGCATAATCATTTAGGAATATTTAGTTCGATCTTGCAATTTGTTGTAATGAGTTGCGATGATGATGGAATGAGTTAATGCATGCAAATTAAAATTGTACAGGCTTAAACCTCAAAGAATAAATAGTAATGCATGTGTGTGTGGGATACAGTCTAAGAAGAAGCTTGTCAAAGAGAGTCTGAGAGGGGCACACTTTTAATGGCATCTGTTTGCGTTGGGTTTTAATACTTTTACTTACCTCTTCGGAATCCTCACAATACTATGACGTGAAAAATTAATACACCTCGATTAATAATGTACATACATTGCACAACATCTACGTATTTCTATTTATTGTTTTGTAGTGCTTGCAAAACTCGAAAGATTAACGTAGGTACTATAGTGGACAACCACATTAGTTGACCTAGTAAAGTATTAAATTTTTTTTATACTACAAGAGTGGCAAACAAGCATACGGCCCACTTGATGGGAAACGGTTGTCGTAGCCTATTTACGCTTACGATAACGAAGCATCACTTGCGCGTTGCCACTCTGTGTTCGAAGAGTTACAATGTGTTTAACACAATATAACAATCCTCCCCCTCCCCAAGGAGCTCATTATTGAAAACCTTATTCACCGCGTAGGAACACAACACAAATAAATTTGTTATTTGCCTACGGACTTATATAAGGTGGAGGTCCTGCCCCAGTCGGGCAGGTCCAAATTCGAACGGGAAACTCGTTACGTCCTACCTCTCATAAGCCCGGTGGTGTAGCATTTGGTATCTATGTAAGTATACATTTGACATAAATATAAAATGGCATAGCCTTACATACATGCATATATATCATCAGGCCGTGTCCTTAAGAGGGTAGGCAGAGAGTAAAGCACGCCAGTTATCTCTAGACTCAACATACCAACACCGATTCATGATATTTAAGCGTTACACTCTCAAAATAATTAGTTATGTAAATGGGTAAAAGCATTTTACGATAAAGAAAAATCGCCCAAAGTGATTTCCATTTTCTTGTGCTTGCCATAATAAGCCTATAAAGAATATTCCTTTACCGAACCGGATTATAATTGTCTTTCCACGTTCTTTTTGTTTCTTTATCGGAAATATTTCACAGTTTCGCGGCTAGCTCGGTACGGGCATCTACTTACACACATTTCACGGTTCATTGAATATAAAAAGAAAATGGCGCTTTTAAAGGGATCGAAGCGCCGTTTCCTTATTTTTTTTAGAATCCGACAAGGCTGCTTCGTGCTCGTGCATGTTTCAACGAGCGCTGGTTGCCCACTTTGTGAAACGGTTGGATAAAATTCAATCATACGTCGTTTACTGTATAATGTATAAATAAAACATTGCTTTTAAATGAGTTTGGCGGAGAAACATCTTAGCGATAAGAATCGTTTTCGCGGTAATACGAATCGTTCAACGGAGGTAGGATTGTTCATCACACCGATAAAAATCTGGTTTCGACGTATTGTGTGAACGCAATTGACATGCTAGCGTACTGAGCGAGCTCAACCAAAGCGGCTTAACACAATTCCGTGTGGAATATAATTTTTTTGAATTGCTTCCATTGTGCGTAAGAAACTTAATGAAATTGCGCATTAAAACATGCGAAAGTTGAAAAATCCCTGAACATAATAGAATTAAATGTGGCACAGAGATTATAAGCTAGATTTACACTTAGGATATGTTTTATTCCTGAAGAAGAAACTATTAATGATTTTTTTTTTATACCACACGATAGCAAGTAGGCATGCAGTCCACCTGATGGTAAGCGGTTACCGCCGCCGTTGGACGCTTCAAACACCAGGGATATAACTCGCGCGCTGCCGAGTACAGCTAGTATGCGTGTATACACAAAGGACATTGGCAAGTTCAAAGCTAAGTTGTACCCACAAACATCGATACGCGCAAGCAATGGTATGTCAGTAGTGCTCAGTAGGGTTTTTATTCTAAGTGGCAAATAATAATTATCTATGACTCTGCCACCATGGTTTCAATATCATAAATCATCTCTTCATACTAAGCCTGCAACGCAAAGATTACAGGATCGAATCACGAGAGTAGCCATAAGTTTTTTAGAACTTAGTTATACCATGACTGATTAAGGCGCGTTAGAAACATTTAGTGATTCTTTGAATGCGTTTAAGAAGGAATTCAAGGAGTTATAAATAGTCGCACTTGAGAAAAGAAAATGAGTTTATTATCCGTTACGTTGGGACTTAGATCTGCGGCGTAAAGGTGTGTTACACCGTTGCCTACCCCTTCGAGAACCCTCGAAGATGTGAAGGATTATAATATCCACAATATTAACTCCGTTTGATACCTAAAATTGCAGAAGGGGTAAAGTAGGTCGGTGCAGTCTCCCGAATATAAATTCAAACCAAGGAATTTGCAGTCTGCATTGAGCTTAGTACGAGTATTCAAACTATGTCCTAAGTATGAAACTTGACCTCCGCTGAGTGGGAGCAGAATGCTATTTTGATTTGACTTTATCAAACTTATATGAAATTTACAGGTTATAAATAAACAGTTTCAGGTATATTTCGAGGATAATATTAAATTTAAAACTGTATTGATAAAATTAATTTCTACCTTCTGTTTTAGCCTATGATATATACTTAATATCTTAGGCTAATATTATAATAATATACTTTTATATATTAGTAATATATAAAAGTATATTACGCGGTTTTACTCGCGTAAAATTCGATAGTACTGATTGATGAAATTATATATGTTGGTGTATATACAAAATGAGGGTAATTTCCGTATTATACGATTTCTACACATCTCTTCGCGTCGTCAACATTCATACACTTCCTTCGCTTAAACTTGCTTCAACACCGTGGAAGAGACCATTGTTTTGGTTATGGCAGATTTTTCAAGAGCGGCCTCTATCAACACATTCGGTAACGTTTTCTTCATTGCATTAGTGTCGGTGGCTTAATATCAAATGTGTAATTAAATCATAGCAAACATACTTTAAACCATAAATGGTGAAACCATATTTGTGCTGAGTCATGGTAACTACCCGCGAAGTCTGATTTCATAGCATGGGCGTGTGACATAGTAATTCCAGCGCTCATTTAACTTTGAGCCTTAAATCGTTGTGTTAGAATTTAAATCACATTAAAGGCTGCAAAATGATGTTCAGTGATTCTGCAAATCCTTATTACTAAACACGATTGATTTCTTACGTTTGCACTCTATTCCGCGGGCGGGGTTAGTAATGTATTACTTATACACCGATGACGAAACATGTTGTCGTGGTAATGTGCTTTATGTATAGTCACGGCTACATCTCGCCATCGACGGGGAATTCATCCCAATAACTTAGAACTTAAAAGGTCTAAAGCAGTCCCACAAGCATTATCTACATACGTCTTTGAATTTCCTCTCAAACGTATGCAGGTTTCCCCTTAATATTTTCCTTTACCGTTAACCTCGTGGTGTGACTAATCACTGTACTTATGCTCAGAAGACTCTAATGAGTCTTCTACTAATATAGTAGTCTTATACTAATGTATAGATGGGATTTGAACCACCACAGTTCTCACTATTACTAATCCATAAAGAGCCAACCATTATTAAATTCAATAATAGATATAACAACTCATATTCCATCGTAGCTTAAAAGAATAAACGACATATCGAAATTTAGGAGCTTTAAAAATTTACGAATCTAAAACTTTATTGAACAGAAAAATATATAAAATGCTTTTAAAAATGCGAACAAAATTGTAATCCACACGAATAAACAAATGGAATTTAATTGAAACAAGTTTGCTTTGACTGGTATTGCGATTCAATCAAAGCTTTAGTGTAAATATTTTATCGATGCTTTTGCCCTTATCGTCGCTTAAAGAATAATAACTATGTTAAGAACAAAACCTAACCTAATATACCTCTGGCGGAAAGTGGGTGCCTACCCCTTCGGGGACCTTTGTGGGAAGGCGAGAGGATATATTATATTATTATTATATGAACAAAAGATAATAAATATCCTCACGCCCTCCCACAAGGGTCCCCGAAGGGGTAGGCAGAGGTGTATGGGTAATACCCACACACCCACTTTCCGCCAGAGGTATATTAGGTGCCAACGTGACAGATGGCGAGTCCATCGCCGTTACTCAAGCACGACTATACATACGCCTTTGAATTTCTTCTCAGACGTATGCAGGTTTCCTCACGATGTTTTCCTTCACCGTAAAGCTCGTGGTGTGACTAATCACTGTACTTAAGTTCAGAAAAACTCATTGGTACAGTCGGGATTCGAACTTGCGACCTTTGCGTCGCAGGCAACTGCTCGAACCTCTCGGCCACCACGGCTGATTGATAAAAGTGATTCGATTGGATTCGACACAGCCAACTTTGATATTCATACATGATTACTTGATTTTTTTCTTTTCGTAAGTCAGAAACAAGCATAACCCCTGTAATGTTAGGATACAGTTTCAATAGCCTGACCTATGGGCATATGCAAAGTTAGTACTTGTGTGTTGCCACTATAAAGGTGTACATGCAAGCAACATAGGTGACTAAAGAATGGGGATCTTCTGCAATAATAGCCCGGATTATATGTCTTGGCAGAAATCCAGGAATAAGTGAACCTGTTATTGCTGTAGCACAGCACTACTTAGAAACTAATAACGGGCGAAGAACGAACCTACCGTTGCGCCACACTGTTTTAATCATCTACATATATTTATATACATATATATATATGTATCCTTACGCCATCTCATAAGGCCCATAGGTAGTTCCCTCACTAAACCCACTTTCCGCCGAAGACATATTTTAGGGGCCATCGTGACAGATGGCGATTCCATCGCCGTAACTCAAGCACGACATTACATACGCCTTTGAATTATTTTTAAACGGATGCAGTTTTCGTTTTGATGTTTTCCTTCACAGTAAATTTCGAGATGTGCTTCATCACTATAATTAAGTTCAGAAAAAGTCATTGGTACTGTCTAGATTCGAACTTGCAATCTTTTTGTTGCAGACTACTCGAACCAATCGGCCACCACGAATTTTGTCTTATATAATATTAGTAATTGTATACAGTAATAATAAATAACGTGATAAATCAGTTCGCAATATAAAAGATTTCAAAAGTACATAGAAATTGTGCTAAAATTATATTTGAGTTCTATGAAATTCGAAAGACATTATGGTATAAAAGTGTCACGTAGACAATAGGTGCGATTTTCGTAAATGAGCTGATCAATATTCAGGAGGCAAACGCCTTACAGTAACAACAGAACAAATTCAAAAGACGAAGTATCGGCTACGGACGGCCCTTAATGTAATTATCATAATGGCGACCAATAAAAGAGAGGTTCAGAATTCGTGACACAGCTTTAAAAAGTACTATCAAAGGTGCCCGAGGCGGAAAACGTCGCATCTTATTTAGCGCCCTTCGGAGGGCCGCAAGGGCCTTCCCTAATCACATTACGTACAATGAAAGAGCTCCAGATAAAAAAAGGGCCGCTACAGATTTGCATGAGACGTCAAAGTTGATTACGACAGTCTGAGTGACGTGTTAAAATATGTAGATTCGAATCAATCATTATCGACACTTGTGCCTGAGGAGTTAAAAAAAATTGCATGAGTAATTCATTTAATTTTAACTCTATTCCATTTAAAGTACATATTAATATAAATTGAAATACAAGGTATTCCAAAGTTGAAGATTTTAAATACAAACTAATTTGAAGTGAGTTTAGTATATAGAAAGACGCATCGGCTCTGATCTATTCGAATTCAGGTGCTGATGTATAGAAAATAGCTTGTCTTTTAATAAACAATCAACTCTCTTAAGATTGTTATGCTTTTGACCGATTTATTTCCAAAAAATAATATGTTTTGTGCAAATTTCTGATTTAATCAGTCCATGGCCTCGAGGCTGAGCGTTAGATTAGATCGGTTTTAAATATCTTGCGCTGCCGTTGTTACTAGGTATAGATAGAAATACTCAAAGATTTTGAGAGATTTCGATATTATTAAATTTAAGTGAAATAAACTGCGCCCAGAAATGAATCTATAGTGAGTCACCCCAGTGTAATATTACACAATACGGGCAATTCTATTCGCATCTATGTTACATATCTGATCAACCGTGAAGTCTTTTATTTGGAGTCACGTGGCCGCCGTCCAGGAAACCAACGGGACGAATTTGAGCGCATCTAATGCACTCAAACCCATGCATTCGAAGTGAGGGAGGGAAACAATAGTGGTGAAATTTGGAGACAGTATTTACGGAAAAATCTATGGTCGCCCATTTCCGACAGCAATGTCGATCATTATTATTAAGACCCGTGGTATGAATGAAAGTGCGTCACTCAGTTCCGTGTGCTGCTTCCTGTGTAAATGATTGCTTTATAAAAGCAGTTATTTTGTCGTCAGTCCGTCAGCCCCTTTATTTGCTAGTTTGAATCACATTCGGAATGTGAATCACTGTTTTTGAAGCTTAATTAATATTATTATTTGGTACACAAACTTAAACCCGTGAGCATATACGAATGTAGAGGTAAAGTTCGTATTCCGATTGTACCAATGAATTTAATCTGAATTGTACAGTTATTAAACACACTACGAGCTTAGCGGTGAAGAAAAACATCGAGAGGAGACCAGTACATGTTTGATAAGAAGTTCAAAATCATTATCTCCATCTGTCATGTTGGAACCTTCAATGTAACTCTTTTCGTATATACCTCCTACCTACCGCCTACCTCTTCTTTGACCCTTGTACGAAGGCGTGAATATATTACCTTTAATTTGTACGTGAATTCGTAAGTTTAAATCTGTACCTAACATATTTATCTAAATACATACTGATGCTCAATATATTTGATGCCAAAGTTCAAGTACTTTGATATTACTAGTCACATGTAACATACAACATAACACGTATAATAATATTTCCCAAATATCTCGTCTCACGCATAAAAGTGAAATATATTTCCCACCGACCTTCAAACCACGTTCGTGATCGAGTCAACTCGAAGCTCGTAGCTTCAAAGGGGAAACAAAGATCAGACCCCTCTTTATATTATCGACGTGTCGCGAACTAAATTGGTACCTTTAGGGGAGGAAAAAAATCTTGTTTTATTTGACATATTAGGTATTTTGGTTCGATTTTGTTTCCTCTCTCGACCTCAGCGAGTTCTGAGAATTCCATATAGGCCTCATTTGCACTGTCGGTGAACATAAAGTAACAATGCGGTTGATACAGGCATACTATGTAAAATACGCTCTATGACAGAAGAAATATGTACGTTACTCGCTTATTTAACATCTCTTATTGTAAAAAAAAAATTCTAAATGTTTGAGTTTGAAGGCTATGTTTTACCTTTATTTCTAAATTGCATCAGAGTAACGCCGGTGTGTCCTTAGCCTATTATTACAAAATATTATGTTATTTATTATTATGTAGTAACAATTCAAATATATCAATAGTAATTATAATTTTAAAACATATGTGAACAAACGACGAAAGAATCGCCATTTGTAATGTTGGCACTTATATATTTAGCGGAACACTGCCTACCCCATTGGGGTCATCGGGAAATTTTCGGGTCAGTGAAAAGTTTAGAAATAAATGAGTCAAAGCATTATGGCAAATATTATTATTGCCAAAAATTATGCTCGGAACCAAGAGGATCATCTGAAAATCTTTTGGCCATACAAACCCTACGCTCTCGCTTAAGCATTCTTGTTTACTAATCGGAAAACTTTTATATACATAAACCTGATAACCTCTTGAGATATAAAAATATATTAGTGTGTAAAGTGAAAAAGTTTATCGAAACAGAAATATAATGTAAATGGGTTTGATAAAAGAGACAGAGGAAGATCGCGTTCCAACTACCTGGATCAAATCGATCGATCACTCAAGGATGGGAACGTCAAGAGTACTCGTAACAGGCGAGCATGTATGACGAGACTGATTAATGTACGTGGAGCGACAGAAGTTAGTGATTCCAGAAAGAACTGGCAGTCTTCTCATTCTGCCTACCTCGTGTGGGACTCGATGTGACGACGTATAAGTACATATTTGGTTAATTGATTAAGCCATCATCGATGTCAATGACGATAATTATTCTGAATCTGAATCACAATAACTGCCTATGGCATGTAATCAATTGAGTCATTAACCGCTTTGACACGCGCTATTAGTTTCATTACACGTAATAATGGCATACTTGACAATAATTATTTATCTTTGTTCGAAGAGATTATCATGGTCTTATCATTATCACGGACTAGATGAATTTTAGTTTAAAAGTAAGCGTATTTGATTTTTGTTTGTTTTGTTTGGAAAGATTGAATCTTTGCTAGACTGCTTATATGGCTCCACTTCTATTTTATGTTACATATATCTATAAGTTATTCTTCTCGCCTGTAACACAAAGATTGGTAGTTGGAATTCCGACTGTACCTATGAGGTTTGTATGAGCTTATGTACTGTGATTAATCACACCAGGAGTTTAGGAGTTAAGCAAAACGTCGAGAGGATACCTGCATACCTTCTGCATATTTGAGAAGGAATTCATATGAAAAATACAGCGATGAACCTGCCTACTGTTGCGTTGGCACTAAAATATATATCCGGTGAAAAGAGGGTGCTACAACACACTGCCTATACCTTCAGGAGCCCTTGTGGGCTGGTGTATTTTTCTTCTTTGGGTCCAGGAAACCCCATAAATAATCCCCAACCGATGAGCATGTATGAAGAGACTGATGAATGTGGACGAAGCGAAAAAGAGTATGTAAGTACTGGCGCTTTATTCTCTCTGCCTACCCCGTTAGGCACTTGGCATGTGTATGTATGTAAGCCCCATAAATATGATGGAAGAAATATTAAGTAATAGCGCCCACTTTTAGCTCGTGACAACTTTAGGTGCCGACGTAACAAATGATGAGTACATGCTGTCTCGCACGATACAAGCGTTTCAGGTTTTCTTACAATATTGTTTTTTATCACAATATTTATGATTAAGCAAATCACCATAAGTATACATTACATACAGTGAGGTTGCTGATGACTTTCTATATTTCTAAGAAAATATATCTCAGGCAGAAAGTGGGCGTGTGGGTACTACACATAGACCTCTGCCTACCCCTTCGGGGACCCTTGTAGGAAGGCATAAGGATAAAAATATATTTGAGAGTTCTTACTCTGATTCAGAAGTAATCTCTTTTTAGATAGCTGAAGTAATGAATTGGTTTTAATCAGAATTTGCGTGTGTAATTTGACCATCATACTAATTAAGGAACGTAATAATAGCTGACAGTGCAAAATGTATGGACTTGAGATAGCGATAATGGCGGACATGCGAGAGACTTATTCCGTGTAATTAAGTTGCAAATGCTATTGCTATCACTTATATACTTTACGTACTAATTTTAATTACGCGATATTGACACTTGAAGCAATAAAAATAGTAATGAATAAAACTTAATGTTATTAATTCTACCAGTGAATCTTATTAATTCTATGATAAGGTTAAGAATGAAGCATAAGAGCTTCGTATGTCTATAGAGGACTGGCGCTCTACTCATTCTATCAGTAGAGTACGTAGTACGAAGTCACGTGGGACTCTTCGTCGGTGTTGAAGTTAATATTTCTATAATATTCTTTTAAAAGTCTATTGCCATCATCTCACGGAATCGATCCATATCGTCAATACTGTCCCCTACTGAATGTTTGATAATGACTATAGATAGGTTTGAGTGCAGACCCGCATGTAGTGACTACAGTTAATTTCGTATATTATCACAGCAAGATACATTTTTAGATTGCATTGTGGCATGAAATTTGATGTTCTTTAATTTAAGACCATATATTTTGCATTTTATGTATCCCTTTTGTATGACAAAAAATTGTGTACTCTTATGAATAAGTAGCAATTGGCTTTGACTACACAAGTAAAATATCAAAGTTCCTTTAATCTCTCGTCAAAATAGGTATCACGGTAAACTGTGGAAATGACAATAAACTATACCAAGGCGAAATACTGAAAAATCGTTAGAAAAATCGACTACTTATACGATACGATTTAACACTTACAAAAATATATTATATTTCCTTTACGAAAATAGTTGAACACACATTCGCCCAATCAATCCCCCTCGTAGCGAACCACTCCCTAACGTTAAGACCCCATTACCAGATAAATATATGCAATTTATTACATTTACCAATTTACATACACTTTGTGAAGATGCGACATGTTTCTAGAGTTAAACGTCGTTAGCGCCGGAGGGTGCTAAGGGCACGTTCTTAAGACCGAGAAAATATTAGGGGCGCTAAAATTGTGTACGTTAAAATCACGCATATGACCTGCTTGATGGTATACACTGTATAAAGATTGGCCAAATCCGTTATACGTCTACAATATATTGGTACATTTTATTATAACTAAAATTCACCAAAATGTGTAGGATCAGTTTTTGCTACTTGTCTTATAAAGCAGAAAGGATATTTCTGCTGTGTAATAACTATCTAAGATACAGAAATAAAAGCATGAATAAGACATTATTTTGTCTATCAACGTGCTTTCCCACAGTCAAAATCTTATTGACACCGGATATTTAGAAATATAGGCCAAGTGACGGATGGAGAATCACCGCTTCTGAAGCACAACTGTACAATTTGCACATGTGTTATTTAATTTATTCGCAACGGTATATAGAATTACTAAAGCTCTTGTTGTGATAAAGTACTTAAGGTCAAGAAAAAAGTGGGGGTTCGAACCTGCAATATTAATAATATTGTAAGCGAATCGAACAACTCTGCCATCATGGTTATTTTTTTTATATGAAATGTTTAGTTATACTCTTAGCATGAACTAAATAGGAACAATACGTATAGCATATAACTTGTTTGTGCACAACTAAGTTATTATATCTACTATTTAACCGTGGTAGAGAATACTGGCGATCTAGTGTCTCTGCAGACCTCTTGCCGGACTTAGATGATAATGTTTGTATTTACACTATTTTCTTTATTTGCATAGTAAAATGAAGTCGCTTCCGATTTCTGTGCGTTTAGATCTTCTAAACCATTCAACGGATTTTAATGCAATTTTCAGCATTAGGTGAAGTTATTCACGACGAAGGTTTATGTGTATAATACATACACAAATATGATAGAAAAGGTCAACAATTTTATAATTTGTAATGTGATGTCGTAACAAACATATTTTTGGGCGCCTAAATTGCAAACGCTGGCTAAACCTCAGGAGATAGATCTAATTATTGTAAATTGTATATCTTAAAAAGATCGATAAAAGGTCAGTGATAGTATTTATTTACCTCTAAAGGATAACCCACAGTAACCATTTTTTCTTTTACATATTATTAGTATCTACATAGTACCCGTTCGTAGTTGGGGCGGGTTGCTAGTATTGTATACTTTGCTTAACATAATATCTTCAAACATTAAAATAAACAAAAGTTTGTGTACCTCATTTTATTTCTTACAAATATAATTATATGCACTTCAGAAACTTTAAAGTAAAGCGTTATAATACATTGCTTTTTGCTGTAACGTCAGAAATTCAGACAGTAAGATTAAATAAACCATTTCAAAAACATTAATTTAAGTGGAAACTTTTTAACGTTCAGAATTCATCAAGTTTCGTAGATCAGAGAAATGTAATATTCAATTATGTTTTCTCTATATATATCTAAAGTTTTTCGTTGATATCTCAGATTCATAATTTGGACTACGCTTCATTAGTACACTACATAAGAGACACAAAAATAAATTATTTAGGAATTTTCACTAAAACAATACCTATAGTATAAGGGACTTTTGGTCTCTAGTGCTTTTCTTAGAGGTCACAAATATAATCTCTATATATACTCACACACAAATATATTGTCAGATGGCCTCTAGTATTAAAGATTCCTTGTCTGATTTATCACGTGATGATAATTATATCCCAATGTATCAGTATACTTTATGCATGGTTGCCGATTTCGAGTTCTCTTGACCTTCCAATCCTAGAGTGTTCGATCCTTTTTATCTAGACACTTGCATGTAAAATTCAACTTTAAAACATATTGGAACCAAATAATAAAATTTATTTTCCCCGGAATCTTTACTTTAAATGTTAAAAACCATCCCTTAATAATACAAAATTCAAATGCTAATGCTATTCGCATTCGCACATTTCGGACATTCGGTAAATGGATAGAGCTCTATATTAAGCACTTGCAATATAGCCCGAAGCTAACAGATGCATGTCGCGTGTCGATAGCAGACCCAATCGAAAGCTTTTCACTGGTCCAAGCCCTATAAAAAATATGAATGTGAACAGGTCAAGCTTTATTGTCAAATATTTCGTGCAATCCAAAATACAGTTGAGAATGTTGCTCTGCATGCAAATCCCTAACATGCTGTCAACTTCCAACTATGGATGTGACAATGTAGCGGTGGGTCTAAAGGACTCACTTATTAAAAGCAGTTATTAATCTTTTCCACACGCCTTACCACAAGGGTCTCGGAAGGGGTATGCAGAGGTGTATAGTACCTACACACCCACTTTCTGTCACAGATATATTTGAGGTGCCTATGAAACAGATACCCTAACTCAAGCACGACTAATACGTCGCCTTTGAATTTCTTCTTTGAACTATGCAGGTTTCCTCTCGATGTTTTCCTACACCTTAAAGCTCGTGGTGTGACTAATCACTGTGCTTAAGCTCAGAAAAAATAGTTGGTATAGTCGGGATTCGAACTCGCAATCTTTGTGTTGCAGGCAACTCGAATGACTTGGCCACCACAGCAATGCATTTATAATATCAATAGGATTTTAGGTACAGACAGTAAATATCAGATAGTAGAATAATGCAAAAGCAATACGGACAAAAGCAATAACTGTTATCAATACCAATTTGTTATGTAACAAAGTAGCTCTCATGTTCTACTTCCAGTGACCTTAGTTGAGGTCAAGCGATGTGTACGGAATCAGTCGTGCTACCTTTATCACCACCATCTGCTGCTACCAATAAGATGGCTAACTATTTCGATCTCGATAAACTTTGCCTCGCCTTTATTGTGTGCGGACTTGGTCTGGAACGAAATATTGAAGATATACCTAGGTTTGTTTTGTTGGTAAAATTCTACTAATATTATAAATGCAAAAAATCGTTTGGATGTTCATTTGTCATTTATTTAATTTGATACAAAAAAGTGGCAAACAAGCATAGAACCCTGGGAAACGGTTACCGTAGCCTATTTACGCTTACGATATCGATATATATGACTATATCGATATCGATACATATGTATGACTTGCGCGATGCCACTCTATGTTCGGAGAGTTATATTGTGTTAGCAAGATAATGGGGCTGATCGAAATAGCGAAAAATTTAAATGAAGTAAATGTATGAAGTATTTTGACCTTTTAACTTGAAAGCTTGAATGATTAGTGATCCTGTAATAATTCTTATAAAGTGAAAATTAAATGAATTATAGCTGTCATGCAATAATAAAACTCAAGAAAGGAAATAATTTCCAGCTATCCTTTTCGCGTTGAATTTATTAAGGGTCACACTCACGCCCAGCCTCACCACTGTAAGTAACTGTTACGAAAATGGCACGTTTAAATTCCGAGAGCAGAAGTGTCACTATATTTCACCCCTACATAATTTCTGGTCCCCTATAAAAAAGTGAACTTTTATGGAGAGAATGCAATGGGCGGCTGTTTCTTATTTCCTCAACGCTCGGACAGAATCGGAACTGATTGTTTTTATAGCTTCAACAGGGGAGCCAAGTCCTTTAAGCTCGTTTCTGTACACGTAGAACACGTGCATATGGGTTTATTAAATTTAAGCAATAAAAATACATAAAACTTTTATGGATCGTAAATTATTATTCGTATAATATACATGTAAGGTTTCGATATAATTTTGCATTTTCCTTTGATATTGCCAACGTTAAAAGATCAATGAAAATACCCTATAATCAAAACCACTTTACCGAGCGTGAAACGTAATGAGACTGCAAACAATTTGCAGAGCTGAAAGATACCACAATCCAGTCGACCAGCGAGGGTCAATACCCTCGAAATATTGATGAAAATTGATACCACTCGAATTTCTGACAGAGACTAATATAAATCCCTGTCGCATCCCGAATAATCTCGACCACAATTCGTCGCGCGCACCCTCTCGTTTCACCCTAAATCAAAGCGTTCGCGTCACAACTCAACAATAAAAACGGGAATATTTATACGTTATTTGTTGTCGGTTTGCATTAAAATAAAGCGGCTATCTGGCCTCAGCACCCTTCTCTGCGTCTTATCTAAGATCGGGATTGCATAAAATTCTCATCTCTCTTTCGAATGTGACAGTGGTCTGGCGGGGAACAACTACGCATCTCATTTCGGGGGCCTCTTATTGTATCCTCTCAGCTATATTTTATGTAGGAATGCGTATTAGGGAACCTCTTAGTTCCGTATAAGCCAACAATCGGGATAAATTCGGAAGACCCAAATTGTGTTACGGTATCTACGGTTCTCATACTGTCAGTGTCTAATCTAATTATATTATACCCAAGACAAAGGCACGCAGCCGGGATTTGGTGACATTTGTAGGAAACATATAAGGGTAATTAGATAGTGTTCTAACTTTAGGCTAATAAACAATGTCGTATCTTCGTGCTATCCCATAAGTGGTCCCCAAGTGACACCTCACCTCAGCCTACACCTTTTGGACCCTTCTTTAGGATTTTCTTATGTCTTATAATATGTATTGTTTGAGACGGGCATAGGATTTATATATAGATCTATAACCTACATCGTTGACGTATGCACCTATCCACGAGAGGTTTCCTGTACCATGTATGAACTAAACAGACCAAATTGCGCGTTTGTGGATCTTGAAAAGGCCTATGATAGAGTGGTGAGGAATGAATTGTGGTGAGCATTGTCCGTGAACGGTGTGAGCAGCAACCTCGTGCGGGCATTGCAATCTCTATATAGGGATTCTAGTGCTTGTGTGAGGATAAACGGGACCTACACTGAATGGTTTAATATCGAGAGAGGTGTTAGACAGGGATGTGTAGCGTCACCGTGGCTGTTTAATCTGTTCATGAACAATTGCTTGACAGATTTAAAAGAGAATGAAAGTGGGTTGAGAATGAATGAGTTACTCGTCAAGTGTTTTCTGTATGCTGATGACCAAGTATTACTTGCGTCTACGGCCGAGGAGTTGCAGGAGATGGTAACTGCTATGAGTGGAGCTTTTATTAGAAAGGGAATGAAGATGAATGTAAAGAAGACGAAGGTATTGGTGTTTGAAAGAGATGAGGCAGTGTCAGAGTGCAATATCGTGATTGGAGATGAACAAATTGAACAGGTGAATGAGTTTGTGTATCTGGGATCAAAGTTTACAAGAGATGGAAAGTGTGAGAGTGATATTGAAAGAAGAGTGAATGCAGGAAACATGGTGAATGGAGCTTTGCACTCCTTCATGGGCAGTCGGAATGTGTCTTTCAAGGCTCGTTTGGCTGTGCATGGGGGAGTGTTGGTTCCGACACTCATGTACGGAAGTGAAAGTTGGGTATGGCAGAAGAAGCATGAAAGCCGAATAAATGCAGTTGAGATGAGAGCGTTAAGAAGTATGATAGGAGTTAAACTGAGTGACAGGATAAGAAATAGTGAGATAAGGAAACGTTGTGGTCTGAAAGAAGATGTAGTGACAAAAATTGAGAAAGGTATGCTGAGATGGTTTGGCCATGTCGAGAGAATTAATGAAGAACGATTGACGAAAAAAGTGTATAAGGCGAGTGTGAATGAAAGTGTTGGAAGGGGTAGACCTAGACGGACGTTTCTAGACCAAATTAGGGACGTCTTGAAAAAAGGTCAGGTCAAGAGTACCCTAAACCGAAGAGCATGTATGAAGAGAATAATGAAAATGGACGAAGCGAAAGAAGTATGTAAGAATCGTAGCAAGTGGAAAGAAGTGGTCTCTGCCTACCCCTACGGGAAAGAGGCGTGATTATATGTATGTATGTATGTATGTCTATATCACCACAAACATATTACTGTGTAAATATTTCAAAAACATATCAACACTACACACAACCGACCACTGTTCCGTCGTCGCCGGCGAGGCTCGACGCGAATAAGCCGTAAGGTTCCCCCCCGACCTCCGCCGCAAACGCCGGCCCGCGCCGAGCCTGACGCGCAAATCCCGCCCCCAAATAATATTTAAATAAAATTACCAGTCCAGCCCAGCTCCCTTGCTCGCGATCCAGCAACGCCCTAAGCCGAGGTTCGTACCCCACAGGGGGTGCCCTTAGCTGCGTTGCTTAAAAATAAAGTGCCTGGCTGGAGGCCTAGGTCTCGCCATTGACCGGTTAAGTAGCAAAAGTTCCCGGAACTCACGCTACGAGGGACAAAAAAAAAAAAAACTGTGTAAATAAATATTTGCCTTTTTATAGTACCCCATCAAAGTTGTTTTAAATGTTCACATAATATCGTTAGTAGGAAATACTTTTAGCGAAAAATGGAAGCAATTAAATAAAGGGTTCGTACACATGAAGTTGCACTCAGAATGACACGTGCAGCCTTAGGCAGGTTTAGCACCCTTAATGGCAGATCAGGGTGTCGTTTTAATGTTGCTTTGGTCATTATTGATTCCATATTTTTTACTAGGTACTTCAAGTAATGTGCACCTTTATGCCGCTCAGACCGCCAATGATAAAGCCATTGGCATATTAACATAGAACATATTGAATTAAAAAGCCAGACAAGTGTGATCTCAACCTTCGTTTTTTTTTTTTTTTATACCACTTGGGTGGCAAACAAGCATGCGGTCCGCCTGATGGTAAGCGGTTACCGCCGCCTATGGACGCTTGCAACACCAGGGGTATCACTCGCGCGTTGCCGACCCTGCAGGAATCTTTTCACACCCTTCTTGAAGAACTCCATGCTGTACTCTCCAGGGAAAACCTCAACGGGGAGCTCATTCCACAGCCTGAGCGTTCGCGGAAGAAAACTTCTTTGGAAGCGCACAGTGCGAGACCTTTGTGGTTCCAAGGTATGGGGATGAATTCCCCGTCGATGGCGAGAGGTGCGGTGGTAGAAGGTGGAAGTGGGCATCATATCGAACAATTCTGCAGAACACTCCCCGTTATACAAGCGGTAGAACACACACAGGGAGGCAAAGTCTCTCCTCAGACTTAGTGATTCCAAGCCGCTTGCGAGCATGGGATCGTCGACAATTCTAGCGGCGCGTTTCTGAACCGCGTCAAAAGGCCCAAGCTGGTATCCAAGGGCTCCAGCCCACAGGTGGCAGCAGTACTCCATATGTGGCCGAACTTGCGACTTATAAAGTTGCAGCCTTTGTTGCGGTGTGAAGTACTGCTTAGCTCTGTTGAGTACACCGAGCTTCCTCGACACCAGCTTAGCCTTGTCCTCTAAATGACCACGGAACTGAACGTCGCTAGAAATATCGACCCCAAGGATCCTAATGCTCTCCGAGATGTTCAGGGGAGTGTTCTGGAATTGTGGAGCCACAGCGAATGGAGTTTTTTTTGCGGTGAACGCGCAAGCTTGTGTCTTAGTGGGGTTGAAGTGGACTAGGTTTAGTCGACCCCAATCGGAGACACTGCGAAGTGTACTCTCGATTTCAGACACAAGTCGTTCGCGACTTTCCTCCACAGTGGAACGAGGGAGATTAGCACGGCCCGTGTAGTAAGTGTCCCCAGTGTTGTCGTCTGCATAGCAATGAATGCCTTCAATAGAAAGCATGTCATTAATATGCAGAAGAAACAGAGTCGGGGACAACACAGAGCCTTGCGGGACGCCAGCATTAATTTCCATGCTTTCGGAGCAGCTACCGTCAACGACGGCTCTTATGCATCTGCTGGACAGAAAGCTGGCGACCCATTTGCATAATCCCTCTGGCAGTCCGTAGGATGGAAGCTTCGATAGAAGACCGCGATGCCAGACCCGATCGAACGCTTTCGCCACATCCAAGCTAACAGCTAATGCCTCACCTTGACTCTCAATGGCGAGTGACCAACGGTGCGTGAGATATACTAGAAGGTCACCCGTTGAGCGACTGTGGCGGAAGCCATACTGTTGGTCACTCAACAAACCGTGACCCTCTAGATATCGCAGGAGTTGCGTGTTAATCACTCGCTCCATAATTTTGGAGAGGAGGGAGGTGATGGCGATCGGCCTGTAATTCGATGGGTCTGATCTATCGCCCTTTTTGGGCACTGGGTGCACATGGGCGGTCTTCCACGAAGTTCGTGAGTTAAGAGGTTCACCTAGGAGTTACGTAAGATAAATTGTACGACCATAGATATTTTGAAACTATATATACATATATAGTACCTGGATGACCGAGCTCAGCTCGGTAAATATAATAGGTATAAAATATTATTGCGTACGAATTACATACTTATGAAATATATCTTATCTTACCAACATACCTAATAATGAAAAAATATGAACTTGTTGTTTAAATAAAAAATCACGAGTTTAATATTTTATTGAAATAGGTAGGTACTTACTTTTTACAGTTGAGGTTTGGTTCACTTATGTATCATGGTATATTTCATTGAACATGTAGTGTTTTTTTCATGTCAATCGGTTAAGAAATGAAAGAGATGCCAATTTAAAGAATCATCACATATAATAAAAGTGTAACGGATCGCTGTCTGTACATGGAAGATGTATGAGAAAATCAACGCACGTTGTGCCATACGCCACAAATCTTGTAGACATCGCTTCCGTTGTTCGTAATGTTCAGTAGCTATACGTTGTGCTGCTCGCTGCCGCAAATCTTGTAGACGTCGTTCCCGTTGTTCGTTATGTTCAGTAGCTATACGTTGTGCTGCTCGCTGCCGCAAATCTTGTAGACGTCGTTCCCGTTGTTCGTAATGTTCAGTAGCTATACGTTGTGCTGCTCGCTGCCGCAAATCTTGTAGACATCGCTCCCGTTGTTCGTCATTTTCAGTAGCTACACGTTGTGCTGCACGCTGCCGTAAATCTTACAAACGACGCTCTCGTTGTCCGTTATTTTCAGTAGCTACACATTGTGCTGCTCTCTGCCGCAAATCTTGTAGACGTCGTTCCCGTTGTTCGTTATGTTCAGTAGCTACACGTTGTGCTGCTCGCTGCCGCAAATCTTGCAGACATCACTCCCGTTGTTCGTAATGTTGAGTATCTACAAGTTGTGCTGCTCGCTGCTGCAAATCTTGTAGACATCGCTCCCGTTGTTCGTCATTTTCAGTAGCTACACGTTGTGCTGCTCGCTGCCGCAAATCTTGTAGACGCCGTTCCCGTTGTTCGTAATGTTCAGTACCTACACGTTATGCTGCTCGCTGCCGGAAATCTTGTAGACATCGCTCCCGTTGTTCATAATATTCAGTAGCTACACGTAGTGCTGCTCGCTGCCGCAAATCTTGTAGACGTCGTTCCTGTTGTTCGTAATATTCAGTAGCTACACGTAGTGCTGCTCGCTGCCGCAAATCTTGTAGACGTCGTTCCCGTTGTTCGTAATGTTCAGTAGCTATACGTTGTGCTGCTCGCTGCCGCAAATCTTGTAGACATCGCTCCCGTAGTTCGTCATTTTCAGTAGCTACACGTTGTGCTACACGCTGCCGTAAATCTTACAAACGACGCTCTCGTTGTCCGTTATTTTCAGTAGCTACACGTTGTGCTGCTCTCTGCCGCAAATCTTGTAGTCGTCGTTCCCGTTGTTCGTTATGTTCAGTAGCTACACGTTGTGCTGCTCGCTGCCGCAAATCTTGCAGACATCACTCCCGTTGTTCGTAATGTTGAGTATCTACAAGTTGTGCTGCTCGCTGCTGCAAATCTTGTAGGCATCGCTCCCGTTGTTCGTCATTTTCAGTAGCTACACGTTGTGCTGCTCGCTGCCGCAAATCTTGTAGACGTCGTTCCCGTTGTTCGTGATGTTCAGTACCTACACGTTATGCTGCTCGCTGCCGGAAATCTTGTAGACATCGCTCCCGTTGTTCGTAATATTCAGTAGCTACACGTAGTGCTGCTCGCTGCCGCAAATCTTGTAGACGTCGTTCCTGTTGTTCGTAATATTCAGTAGCTACACGTAGTGCTGCTCGCTGCCGCAAATCTTGTAGACGTCGTTCCTGTTGTTCGTAATGTTCAGTAGCTATACGTTGTGCTGCTCGCTGCTGCAAATCTTGTAGACATCGCTCCCGTTGTTCGTCATTTTCAGTAGCTACACGTTGTGCTGCACGCTGCCGGAAATCTTACAGACGTCGCTCTCGTTGTTCGTTATTTTCAGTAGCTACACGTTGTGCTGCTCGCTGCCGCAAACCTTGTAGACGTCGTTCCCGTTGTTCGTTATGTTCAGTAGCTATACGTTGTGCTGCTCGCTGCTGCAAATCTTGTAGACATCGCTCCCGTTGTTCGTAATATTCAGTAGCTACACGTAGTGCTGCTCGCTGCCACAAATCTTGTAGACGTCGTTCCCGTTGTTCGTAATGTTCAGCGGCCACAAAGAAGCCCTCGTGAAACATCTAAATCATAAGAGCTTTCTGTTCGTATAATGTTAGTCAAGTTTTGCAAGACTTTAGCACTACGTGTGGGACGAGCGGAAAGCTGATTATTTTCATGGTTTTGTTGAAATGAGTCTTGCTTGTCGATCACTATTTTCTTGAAGGTGTTCTTGAGATGCGTCGCGGCTGCGTGGATTTAGATTGTGTATAAGCGATTTTTTTTCTTCTTTTAGGCATTTTGTCATGTAAGTAAATAATTGATTTTATATATAATACGTCTACGATAACGTCAAACCAAAAACTCATTGGCTTAAAGTTTGTTGCTTAGCAACGCTTTATTGTTGCTGTATCGGTAAAGCAGTGGCGAAATTCATATTCCAATGAAATTGTACGAGATTTTCATTGCCTAAAAACACGCATAACACGACTTTTTTTAAAAATTAAACCTAGCTAGATCGATTTATCGCCCCCGAAATCCCCCCACTACCAAATTTCATGAAAATCGTTGGAGCCGTTTCCGAGATTCAGATTATATATATACAAGAATTGCTCGTTTAAAGGTATAGGGATATAGCCACTAGGGTCTACATATAGCCAATATTCCAAGAAGGGTCCCTGATTGAGTAGGTGGTAGGTGCCAACTGTTCTGTAATTATTAAAGATAATTATTTGCCTACAAGACGGACCGCTCTCTTAGAAATGTTAAGTAAATTAAAATAATTCCGGCACGTTTAAGTTCAGGTCTCAGAAATTAAGTTTTGTAACAAACTTGAACAAAATCGAATCAATTTGGCCAAAATTGCCATACATACGTTAAAACAGTTCCGTGTCTCTTTTGAACATATGCAGCAACACTTAAAAACATGATTCAACTCTTCAGGGTTGTATCAGATTCCAGTAAGATATTTTATAACAGCTAGCCTAGTGTTTCACAAGTAATTATCTATAAGTAAGTAAGTAGATCCTGCAGTATCACATTCGCAATATGCTTGGCAGTTAAGACCGCTTCCCTTATTAATTGGTCCTTTGGTGTAAGTAATTGCCCACTGCAGACTAACTGGGACTATTATGGTGTACTGTGCAGCCTAAATGCAGGCATAACTTTATTAATTTGTAATATAGTGTGTATTAAGACTAAGAGTAAATTTACCGTTGTAATAGTGAGCCGTGGTGGCCGAGTGGTTCGAGCAGTTGCCTGCGACGCAAAGGTCGCAAGTTCGAATCCCGACTGTACCAATGAGTTTTTCTAAACTTAAGTACAGTGATTAGTCACACCACGAGCTTTACGGTGAAGGAAAACATCGAGAGGAAACCTGCATACGTCTGAGAAGAAATTCAAAGGCGTATGTATAGTCGTGCTTGAGTAACGGCGATGGACTCGCCATCTGTCACGTTGGCACCTAATATACCTCGGGCGGAAAGTGGGTGTGTGGGTATTACCCATACACCTCTGCCTACCCCTTCGGGGACCCTTGTGGGAAGGCGTGAGGATATTTATTTTTTTATTTTATTTTTTTAGTAAATTTACCCCTAAGTACCTACATAATATGTATTATATAGAGACATAGTATCCTTGTTTGTCGCTAATCTCAGGAACTGCTCATTTGATAAAATAATCTGCATAAAGTAACACGTTTATTGAGAAAATATATATTGTAAAGCCTTATTAGGATGGAGCAGAAATTAATATAAAATTTAAAATATTTTTTTTTCGTGGGTAAAAAGCCGCAAATCGCTGCTAGTTAGATAATATATATAGTGCTTGTCATTGTATTCGTCATGACACCTTGCCGTGAGGGTTCTTGGAAGGGGCAGGCAAAGGTGTACCTAATTACCACCCTTTTTCACCGGATATATTATTACGCCCCGACGTTACATAATTATGACGAGTCTATTGCTATTTCTCATTCACGACTATACGATATAAACGTCTTCGAATTTCTTCTTTAACTTGTGCATAATTCCACGCTATGTTTGTTTATCGCTGTAAAGCTGGTGACGTGATCGGCAATTAATTCAGATTAAACTTTGTTAAGACCGCTGGGATTAGTACTAGCTATGTTGACTTTACAGATGATTACTAAAACCATGACCACCATGGCTTAGCTAAATGTATTTGTCGACTAAAGCCGACGAAGCTGAAATTGCCTATAACTTTTAGGCACTCAATGCCTAAAAGTTTTAACACTGTCACATTTTAACACTGTTTTAGAACAAGGGTACAGGTTTTTTGTAATGGGTTTTATTAATCATCAGAAATCGATAACATTGGGGCATTTGAAATAGTTCAAAATATTTTTAAAATCAAATGTTAACTTATAACCTATAGTAATACTACAAAAAGAAAATTGGATTCCGGCCAATATTTGAAAGTACGCGATTAGAATCTTTCTTCGTACTTAATAAGTGCTAAAACTGTATAACTATATCCAAAATACAATTGCTTGACTGCAATAGGGAGTCGTACTAAGGGCGACTTTCATTAACTTTTCCAATGAATACAGGCATTCGCATCCAATTTGTAACGTTAGTTCAAAACATTTGGCAAACGCCATGTTAATTTATAGTTTAAGTCGAAAACAATGAGTGAAGTGCTATAAAATATAATAATTTCATACTGAATATATACTACAGATATAATCAGTAAATCGTATTCATTAAATTTGATTTATTAAAGAATCGAAATAAACTGCTCAGTGAGTAACTGAAATTTTATATTTGTTGCAAACCGTTTTTTGCGAGTATGGGGTTGGCAGCTTTGCATTCAAATAATAATTAATTATTTAAAAATTTACAATGTGTATTCTCCGTGCCAATATATTTTTCTCCAGACCTACAGACCTCTTCCGCTTTTCGCCGGTTTTCGAGTACTCTTGACGGTACTCAATTTATTTTATATATTAATATTGGTGTATGTCATAACGTGTATGCCATTTACCTATTACTTTTCTTAACAAATAAACATTTCAATTTGGTTCAAACATATTTATTACTTTGCTTCTGACTATTGACTAAGAATTGGCATCTTTAGTAAATATTCAACTTTTTATCCCAAATGTTGACCACGTCTGCGATGGAGACAATCTTTAATCGCAACAAGTCAAGCCCGTTTACGTTACGGCCTCATAATTACATTAACTACGCCGTGCATGTGTTACGACCAGGGCTTAGTGTATAGGGTGTGTCGATAGATGTACTTTAAAATCTGTATATATTAGGTTCATATAGCAATTTGTCAAGTAGTTTTCTATATAAGTAAGGAATAACAGCATTTTAAAAAAGACGTGGTGGATGAGTGTATCCAAAATATAAAGATTTCAAGTTCGATTTCTGACCGTACAAATGAGTTTTTCAGTTACACCTCTAGCTTTACGGTATATGAAAAGATCGAGAGGAAACCTGCATACGTTTGAGAAGAAATTCAAAGGCGTATGTATAGTCGTAGTTGAGTAACGGCGATTGACTCATCATCTGTCACGTTGGCACCTAAAATGTATCTCCGATGGAAAGTGGTTGCGTGGATAACTTTATAGTGAAAAATAACGATAATAGATTACAAGACAAAATTGTCGGCAAAAAATGGAAACGATTAGCCTAATAATTCAGTCCAAGATTTTAAGTTACAATTCAAGAAGGTACACATCGTTCGCAAGACAGCAAAATACCCCGATGTATACTCAAAAGCGGAAAAAACAAGAGTAAACAAAGAGCACTCTGTACATAAAATTACAAGCACCCCAACCGACCGGTCCAGACAAATTGTCGCACCCCATGTTCGCATTATTGCTGATATTTAATTGTTTGCGTAATTTATTTCGCTAAAGTTGGGCGGCTGTGTTCATAATAGTCGGCTTCGTATTAACCGTTCGGTATACAATTTAAAATACAATAATATACTTTTTGCCGTGGTGGCCGAGTGGTTCACCGTCGTCAGGCCGTCACCTGCAACAAAAAGATTTTAAGCTCGAACTCTACTGTACCAATGAGGTTTTGCTGAAATAAAGTTCCTTAATTGATTTATCACACCACGAACTTTACAGTGAAGGAAAATGTCGTGAAGATACCAGGATAAGTTTAAGCTAAAATTAAGAGACGTATATCTAGTTGAGTAATGGCGACATACTTGCCGTGTATTACGTTGACACCTAAAAATATATATGTAGTCCAGTCCACCCCTGTCTTCTACTATGGAGACGATTTAGATCAAGAGAACTAAAAAGGCATAATTATAGATATGTATACATAATTCTTGACAAGAAAAAGAATACTGGACATAAAAAAGTGATTGAGTATCGTATTAGCACAGGTGGCGAACGGCCAGCCCGTTCTTTTCTGCCAGCTCACCCATTTTTTTTAGGCAAATGGACATCTATATATTTTGGATAGATTTGGCCCAAATTTTTTTATGAATTCTGCAATATGTATCTTAATGCGTACTGCAATTGCATTTCCTAAATTGAACGCAGCCGTTGTACTTTGAACGCAACTAACAGTCGAACCTTGCATGCAAATGTGACAGTTACATATTTCGATGTTAGTCACGGAATAACGTACTTTTGTGTATGTATTATTGCTAATGAGTGGGGCAACTGCTGGTGTTTAAGTGAATCATTACACGTATTAAAGTGGTTATTATGTTAATTCAATTATTTCCTCGGATGTGAAAATAAAATACATACATACATAGCATCACGCCGAGCCCCTGACGGGACAGACAGAGAGTATAGAGCGCCAGTTCTCTCTACACTTACATACCTTCACACACATCACCACACGTCCACCAGTCTCGTCAAGAATACTCTAAATCGACGAGATTTCGAATCGAGACGTTTCTAGACCAAATTAGGGACGTCTTGAAAAAAGGCCAGGTCAAGAGTACCCTAAACCGAATAGCATGTATGAAGAGAATAATGAAAGTGAACGAAGCGAAAGAAGTGTGTAAGGATCGTAGCAAGTGGAAAGAAGTGGTCTCTGCCTACCCCTACGGGACAGAGGCGTGATTATATGTATGTATGTATGTATATAGCTGAAGAGACTGATGAATGTAGACGAATTGAAAGAGGTATGTAAAATTTCAGGATTTCAGCATGACGGAATAGAGTTTCATTTATTCAGTAGACGAAGTAAACGTGGAAAGTTTAAAGAGAAAAATGAGCCGTGGCTAATTGCGTCCTAATGTGGCACATTAATCGCAATTGGCACAATGCCAACCAATTATACCTACATACATAGTATGACGACTGTAGTCATTAAGCGACGGAGCTACACTACAGCTGCATTTTACTTAATTTATTATGAATGTGAAAATTTGGACGGATCAAAGGTCGCAATTTGCGAGTGTTTTGCAAGCGCTTATAAGCAGTGGTTACCGCTGACCATCAGGCGAACCGCAATTAAGTCACATTAGCGGTATTTAAAAAAAATATCTCTCTCTCTCTCTCAATATCACTTTAAAACGGCTGTAATATAATAGAAATAGAACAAAGGATATGATTTATTGCAGAAAATAGATAATGAAACAAAAAATACAAAAGCGTATCTAAGAAGAGGCAGAAGAAGACCGCGTTCCAACTTACTAGGTCAAATCGATCGGATACTCAAATGCCAACGCCAAGAGTACTCGAATCCGGCGGGCATGTATGAAGAGACTGATAAATGTGGACGAAGCGAAAGAGGTATGTATGTATGCTAGAGAGAACTGGCACTCTACCCTCTTTGCCTACCCTGTTAGGGGCTCGACATGCTCGTATGTATGCATGTAGAATGCAACAGTAGCCCTAAAGGTAATATCACTAATTCCTTTCACGGAATTACGTTCACATAATCTAGGGGTGTCCATCACTGTTGTCGATAACGCGGATAATTTACCCATTACGTCAAATAAGAGTTACAGCCCTTATCCGTGACGGCTTATCTTAATAAGTTTCCGTAGATAATGGGTTACTACTATCGGGTTCGGGGAACGGCTACATTCGTTCGTTATTACGTCAATTACGTCAAAGGTTAATTTTGAACCAACTATTCGATATATTGTGAAAGTGGAATCAATAGTGTAGTAAGTCTTGAGTGTAAGAAATTTAGGCTTTTGAAAAATTATGATCGGACATTAGATGGTTTATTGACCTTCATATCTTCACGTTTTCTCTCTAAAAATAAGGGGTAGACAGAGGTGTAATACATCTTTTCCTTATATTATAATTACAGTGTTTGGTAGGGATAGCGTTCAAGAAAAGCAAGAAAAAAAAAATCTAATTTTAAATTCTTTCATATAAGCAAGAATATTTATGAAACAAGAAACCGCTCATAAAGTGTGTTGTATAATGTAAGGGTAACATAAGATCGTATCCAGTCAATAGCTTGAAAGCGAAGTTTAGCTACAAATGTTTTTGCACATTTAATGAGGGTAGGTATTCGTTAGACGGAATAATAAGGGCACGTACACTGTTTTACTCTAACACAAAGATAAGGTAAGCTTTCTAACCCAGATTTCGTAATACATAATATTAATAAACCGTCGCACATAAAGTGAACTGACCCTTAACCAGACGGACCCTGTTGATATACATAAGAAGACAGATAAACTTAGATGAATATTACATTTGACTCACAACGTAGGTACAATTATCACATCATCATCATCACATGTATCCCGCAGCCATTTCCCCAGAAGGCATACCACAATTTCAAGCGGGCAGTCGAATAATAAAACCAAGGAGGAGATAACATAAAGATCAAAATTATCTTTATTTGAATATACTTTACAAGAAATGCTATTAAATTCTCCCATTAGATTCAAAAAGTTTTACTGAGATATAAACTGACAAGAAACTTAGCTGTTAGTTCTTTACAATTATTAAAATGGTTCAACTTTTCTTTACACAACAGTTTTGGTTATATAGACCACTCAGATTTAAGGTGGGAAATATAATGCCTTGCTAAGTAGTTTCACAGCAGTCTGCATAGTACTACTAGAATCTATGGCAGAACGAAAAACCCAAATGTATTTGTTTACACTAATTATTAATTTATTTACATACATATCATCACGCCGAGTCCCTAACGGGGTAGGCAGAGAGTATAGAGCGCCAGCTCTCTCTAGACTTACATACCTCTTTCGCTTCGTCCACATTCATCAGTCTCTTCATACATGCTCGTCGGTTTCGAGTACTCTTAACGTTCCCGTCCTTGAGAGTCCGATCTATTTGGTCCAGGTAGTTGGAACGTGGCCTTCCTCTGCCTCTTCTTGCACACACTTTTGCTTTGTATATCTGTTTCGTCAATATATTAATTTATTTAATCAGTATATTGTAATGAATTGTGCACTTAACAGACCGTAGAGAGAATGCACGAGATAGAATGAACGGCAAATATCAAACCATGCGTTTACTGAAACAAATACCCACTAGACCATGAAGATTCGCCAACAATGCATGCGGTGGATACTGGCCGATTTCACACAAACAATTCTATAACTCCAAATTATGTGAAACGTTCACAAATTTCAACGCAGTCAATAAAGTTTTAAGCTTTAACACTTTGTACTACGGGTCATGTAATTCGCGACTCCCGTATTGCAATATCGTGAATTGTCACCCCGTAGCAATTTTAATTCGCGTACGCTAAGCAAATTGTTCTTTCACGCGAAACGGAATGTGGGCCGACGAGCTTTGACAAACGGGACGGCTGTACATTTTTCATCGTGGTCTACAAATAAAGGTGCAGTGAAGCATGTAAGTAGAAGTTTATTTAGTGTCTTATTTCTTTTTATGCGGGCCTGGTAGCTGCGGAAGAAATGAGATGTTTTATGAAATTGTTTTTCCGGAACATTAGCCAGTCCTAATTATGGTACTCACTTGAACCGGGGGCCAATTTCCCTGGACGTTTTCACGTTGACTGTGACAAAGTGTACGTTGGGAGAGAAAACAATTCCACGAGGATGTCCGTTTATTAGACGGCTGGAAGTAATGTGAATTTAGGACCCCTTAATATAATTATGCCAACGTACGTCTGGAGCTTCATACGAGAGACCCTTTTGAGGTTTTTTCCTCTGTTATAATACAATGCTTGCAAAAATTGTTACAGTACACTTGGCGTTGAACGGCTACCTTATAAAAGTGCTAGTAATACTGGTGTATTATTACTCATGCGAAGTCAATAAGCATAAATATATTATATATGTGTTTGCAAATTGGGTTACGAAAAGTTATCCGAAACTTTTTCTTTAACTTTTTCCCTAACTCATGACATGGAATATAGCACCAAGCTTTTGATTGAGAGGTGTATTTAGGTACCAACGTGACAGAGAGCGAGTCCGCTGCCTTCTTACTACCATGCCTCAGCTAATTTCTCATCAGTTAAAGCTTACTTTCAGCGTTTAATATTATTAGTATTCCATATATCATTGTATAGTATTGTATATGCAGTCGAGATGAGATCTCTTCGAAAAATGTGCGGCGTAACGATATTAGATCGAATCCGCAATGAAGAGATTCGCAAATCAACTGGCGTGAATGAGGGCGTGATTGTAAAGATGAAGAAAGGCATGTTACGTTGGTTTGGACACATAGAAAGGATGAGTGAAGAAAGATTGACGAAACAGATATACAAAGCAAAAGTGTGTGCAAGAAGAGGCAGAGGAAGGCCACGTTCCAACTACCTGGACCAAATAGATCGGACTCTCAAGGACGGGAACGTTAAGAGTACTCGAAACCGACGAGCATGTATGAAGAGACTGATGAATGTGGACGAAGCGAAAGAGGTATGTAAGTCTAGAGAGAACTGGCGCTCTATACTCTCTGCCTACCCCGTTAGGGACTCGGCGTGATGATATGTATGTATGTATGTATGTAGTATTGTATATACAATTGTAGCCGTGGTGGCCGAGTGGTTCGTCTGCAACACAAAGATTGTACCGACGAGTTTTACTGAATTTTAGTGCAGTGATTAGTGACTCCATGAGCGGTGAAGGAAATAATCGGGAGGAAACCTGCATACGCTTGAGAAGAAATTCAATGGCGTACTCGTATGTATAGTCTTGAGTAACGGCTATGGACTATCTATCACGTTGGTATCTGAAATATATCTCATATAGTTCTTTATTTCAATGGTAAATATCTTTAGGTCCTCAGTCCAAAATAAAACATACATACATATCACACCGTAAGGGGGCTACTGCGTAATTTGTATCACATGTCGATATTTGTCGACTACTTTCATAAAGTGCCAAAAGCTTTACAAAATGTTTTATTTGTGGGTGGGTAGGATTTACGAATACTGATCAAACCTTCCCAGTCCTTTTTTCCAATTAGATACTGTTGGCGTCAGCAATGTAACAAGCAACCTTTTTACTGTTACCGTTTCAACGAATAATTTTCATTTCAAAGATGAACGATAATGATTTACGTTACGCTTCAACGTGGTTAAATCGGTAGAATATTTTCCTAAGATTCAAAAGAAAATACAATCGCATAGGTACACATTTACGTACTTCAAATTTAAACGATATTTGGTAATTCATTAAGGATTTAAAATGTAACGCTTTATTTGACAACATAAATTTCCATATTTGATTTTAAAATTACTGTATTACGTTTCCTCGGGATACGGATTTAGGTCAAATATTTTATCTGTAAGTAATTAGTTATACAACAGTTTTTTGTAATTATTATTAATTATGGTTATTGTCAATAATGTTAATATTATTAAATCACCCTTAATAGGCCAATGTCGCATGGAAAATGGAAGGACAATAAAAAGGAAAACAAACAAAAGACTTAAGAGTAGCCTATTTTGTTATGATAATTTCACGTCTGCTAGCCCATTTCCTTAATATCTAAATATTAAATTATGCCCAAGGAAATAAATAACTAATATGTCTATAATATTTTTTCTAGTAAAAAAGTTTCAAATATTGAATTTGAAACCATCAGAACGTAACTTAATAATTCGAAGACAGCGTTTTTATATATGTATCTTAATATTACTTATTTCTTAAACCTTCCTCGGAAACAATAACAATCCACTGCGTTTAAAAGTATCCATTCATATAATAAAGAGTTATATTTATTTTCATAATATTTGGGGTTGTATGTAAAATAGGGCTGGGAAAGAAATTTACTTATAACTTTATTACGTTCTTGTTACCCCTTATTGGTATATAAATTCCCTTGTGTAAAGTCCCTTTTTTATTGACTGACAGCTTGGAATTTCATATTTTAGGCATTAGGGAATTTCCATTATATTACTGACCATCTCATTTAATAAATTCACTTTTGTGTCTTCAGTATTCTTCTTCTTAATAATAATAAATAATAATATATCCTCACGCCTTCCCACAAGGGTCCCCGAAGGGGTAGGCAGAGGTGTATAGGTAATACCCACACACCCACTTTCCGCCAGAGGTATATTAGGTGCCAACGTGACAGATGGCGAGTCCATCGCCGTTACCCAAGCACGACTATACATACGCCTTTGAATTTCTTCTCAGACGTATGCAGGTTTCCTCTCGATGTTTTCCTTCACCGTAAAGCTCGTGGTGTGACTAATCACTGTACTTAAGTTCAGAAAAAACTCATTGGTACAGTCGGGATTCGAACTTGCGACCTTTGCGTCGCAGGCAACTGCTCGAACCACTCGGCCACCACGGCTCTTCTTCTTTATTCCGTGAAAACCTTACGTGATCAAATCAATAATCTGATCGTTCCATGCAATGCTGCAATGTCTTTTACAATATATTCAGTGTTGTTATTTAAAAATAGTTTAAAAGTATAAAATAATATCGGTTGCCGTGCATGATCGTTAGTCTCGCAGAAACACAAGAATACATAATGATTTTGATTATTTTCTTCTGTATTCTTGCATTGATACCTGGCTGGCTTAGATTCACAATTAGATCCAATAGATGGCGCCGATTTTTATTTTTCACCCAAACGTATCTAGCTAAACACAGCCAGTACTTACATAATAATTTTGATAATGCTACTGGTTCTTCCTTACAAACCTAAACAAAATAATATTACTTATGAATGCGCCCCAAATTCCTATTCATCTCGGGCCGAAGTCCTTGCTGTCATATTTCGTTGGTTTTTTTTACATGTAATACTAGCTGTCCCACCCAGCTTTGTCCTGGGTGGAAAATAAAAGCTCCTCAAAATCGAGGGCAGCGCCATCTACCGGATATACGGCTGAACCGATTTGGTTGAAAGTTGAAATAGTGATGGCTTATACCTAGGAATAGGACGTAGGCTACTTTTTTTGTTATTTTAATCTCGAGAATTCAAAGTTCTAATATTTTAAATTATGATGCCCTTTCACGGCATAACGGCTGGACCGATTCTAGCAGGAAAATACATAAGCTAGTTTTTCGAACTCCACGCGGGCGCGGCCGCGGGCATAAGCTAGTATTATATACATATAAAGATATTCGAAAGTGGTCTTATTAGGTGCTGTAAAAACGTAATAAAATAAAAATGACTACACTTTTGAGTACCATAAAATGAACGACCTGCTAAATTAAGCAGCCCTTTACAATGACATAGAACAAAGCACCAACGTCAAACTATAACTTATATTATTATTACCATCATTAGATCAAAGTGCCGTATCACATCTCAACTCATATAGTTGATGGAACCCAGTAGACACGTATGGTATCCCTTTGAAAGGGAAATGAAATAATTTGTCTCACCAAGGGTGCATTTCATATTTTATACGAAGGGTTGAACGACCCCATGCGTACCACGTGTTTACAAATGGCTGTATTAAAAAAGTTACTTTCAGTTATCTATTGCTTTCAGAAACATTTTGCATACGGAGTCTTATTTTATGCATTTAACTAGCTAGAGACTAAACCATTTACTTAGAAACAATAAACTGTTTTGACATGCTTTTAAAATTACTTGACGTTGGATTAGTAAAATCCATTAAAGAATGAATTGTGTCTCAATTGTTTGTGAAATGTTCTAACACAGGGTCGAAAGCGCGTGAGCGATGCCCCTGGTGTTGCAAGCGTCCATAGGCAGCGGTAACCGCTTACCATTTTAGGCGGACCACATGCTTATTTGCCACCATTGTAGTTAAAAACCACAATAAATAAGTCGCGGAAGAGGTACAATAATTTAATTAATGTCAACATACATAGACACACCTTAGTGTATACCTACCTTAGGGAGTAGACATAGAGAGAGATAAATACTCTTAATTCCACTACAGCCTTAAAATATCTTACGTGTCATCCAAATTCATTCATCTTAGTTCATATTTACTTCACTCTATACTCTTTTGATCGATATTTTTTTCTTTATAACGTAACGTCATCAAATCTGCCTAATTTGTAACAATCGTTTAAGATGATGAATAAAAGTCCTTTTCTGGTTTGTAGATCTACACAAACGGAAAGAAGCCAGTGATTTATGGTTCAATCTTATGACGACACAGAATAAGAGACACATGAAAATTGCCAATTTTTCATAATAAGGCCGGTTACAAATGTTTGGTCATTATTCTCCGTGAAAATTATTAGTATTAAAGTAACGGCCGTAGTTCTTGAAGCGATGTTGTTTGTAAATGGCACATAATCTTCCTTCTATGTTTTTCATCGGTTTCTCACTCCAGCCTATTGTTGTTTTAACTGCAAATATGATTTATGTGATCAAGTCCCTAACATAGGAGGTACAACAGTATGGAGCATTATTTCATTCGCACTTCATTCCATATTCAAAAATGTCCTCATAAAATCATATCTTCAAAAATTATGTCCTTTTTTTCATCTCATAAAAATATAATAATAAATGTGAAAGTTCCTCTTTGACGCAAAAACTACTGAAAGAAATCGGATGAAGTTTGAGACGAAGAAAATTAAATCAAATTTTAAGCGTTACCCGCTTAAAATTTGCAATGCGGGTTATTTGTAAAGTCAACCGAAATAAGTTACAATTCAATCGGAATGCATAAATACATATATTTAATAATGTCATATTTTATCGCCCATTTAACGTGTACATTTCTGCATATCAATTTGTTGTGGTTAAATGGACTGAAAAACAAGCAATAAATAATCAAATCAAGGACCTTTCGATTCCACAAACCCCATACTAAGTAGTATTTATTGTGTTATTACTTAAATGTTCAATATAAACTGCTAGTCACAAACCACATTTAACAATAAAATTCAATAACTATCCCAAATTCAATACTATTATCATTCATTTTGCAATACATTACAAAATACAATAAGATTCTGCAAAATTCTGGATCTTACAAAGAAATTTACGTTGATTCAATTTTAAGCCCGACTATTCCAAAAATTATGGAAGGCTTTGTGCTATAAGATCGTTAGAGAAGACAAGATATTTAATTTTATTTTATAGTATTTTGGAGCATGAAATATACCTTTCAAGTGTCATTGTGGATCCATGAAGCATTTCATATTATATACCTGAATTATTGTAGCTGGAACCTATGAATCGAACTTCATAAAGCCCGTTATTTTCTGGAAACTTGAAGAGTTCTCAACTATTCCGATATATTAAGAGAAAACACAAAGAGATATCACAAATCCTTTCCAGATTGAATCGGTGAAACTTTTCCACAAGTGCTTCAAAAAACTTGTATAATACTACGATTGACTATTGACTTCAGTACCTTGTTATTTTATTTATTGTTGGTGATAAAATAATATTAATCTCTGGAGGATTACAGCAGGATTTCATTCTACCCAGAACGGAACTTCGAAAATAGCCCCTGAATATTTGACGTTATATTAACATGGATGGGTAATCACTAATGAAAACGTAACGATTGTTTTATGTTGAAAATTTCGGTGTAATGCGGCCTAAACTTGTGCGATAAAACGTGATCTGCTTAAGACTTTTTATGTTCACTGTTTGAGAAAAATTTGATGAAATGTTCTCGTCTCCTATCTTCGGTACTCGCTCAGAATATCTTTATAGCACTTGGGCGTAAATTATATTAAAGTTGTACGTGTTTTGGGGGTGAGTAGTGAACTATCCGTTATTATACTATTACACCTATAATGACTAAATAAGAATGTATTTCTAAAATATAAATATAGGGTACTCTAAACTGGCGAACATTCTAAAACCATCTATCCAAATATCCATTCTTGAAAACCATCTGATCAAAGTTTATAATCGATTAAATTTCTGATATTAATAACTCGCTGTATCCATTCAAATATGGCGTATCCATATTACGTTAATAAATTCTTATCAGACGAAGTAGTAATCAGCTGTGGAAGTTTCTGTGCGTAAGAGGGATTATATTTTCGATAACTTAGCTTAGGGTAGCGGGCAATAAGTAGGAAGGAAGAGAGAGAGACAAACAGAGAATGAGGGTGGACGTAAGTAATCTGGAAATTTGTTATGGTTTTAAGAGAAAAGGAAATTCCCGCGGGGACTATATGCTATTTTTCAAAATGTTTGTCATAGTTATAGGGCCAAGGGGCCCGTAACACTCATGGAAGCATGTGCGCTATTTAATAATAAGGATTTTCCTTTATTTATTGTTGCGTGCCTTGCGTTTATATTTTCTAAAGGGGAAAATCGAAAACAGAAAATATTTCTCATCTCATCTCATATCCTCACGCCTTCCTACAAGGGTCCCTGAAGGAATAGGCAGAGGTGTATAGGTAGTACATACACCCACTTTCCGCCAGAGATATATTTAAATTGCTAACGTGTCAGATGGCGAGCCACCAACGTTACATACGCCTTTGTTTCTCGATGTTTTCATCCACTGTAAAACTCGTGGTGTGACTAATCACAGTTCAGAAAAACTCATTGGTACCGTCGGGATTCAAACTTGCAATCTTTGTGTTGCAGGCAACTACTCGAAGCACTCGGCCAACACGGCAGATTGGAAGAGTGTAAAATTTTGCTCTGATTTTATGTTATACATTTTAATTAAAGTTAAAAAACTCCTCGACTTCACTCTACAAAGTAACAATTTTCGCAGTAGCTGAAGTGTGAAGAAACTATAAAACTAATAATGCTCCTATCTTGTCACTACTTGAGAACAGTGTCCGGTCACTGGTTGTCAACTTGGTACTGAAGTTAACCTTACTTTGTACTGCTAGTGTGAAAGTATTCTTAGTCTTGACTTAAAATTTACCGGTAGGTATGTTCGTTCCTCATGAGTAACTTGAGCATAGTAGTTGTTACAGACATTTACAAATAATTAGCTATTTTAATATATTTTCCGCCATGACGGCCAAGTGGTTCCATTAGTTGCCTGCAACACAAAAATTGCTAGTTAGTATCTAGACGGTACCAATGAGTTTTCTGTTCTTAACTATAGTGATTAGTCACACCCCGACGCCCGACGGTAAAGGAAAACATCGAGAGGAAATTTGCATGCGTTTGAGAAGAAATTCAAAGCCGTATGTATAGTCACGCTCGAGTAACCTTTTTTTGTTTGCACCTAAAATATATCTCCGGCGGAAAGTATGGGTATTACCTACACACTTCTGCCTACCCTTGGGGGACCCTTGTGAGAAGGCGTAAAGATAACATTTTTTATTTAGTCGTTGTTGGTTATTCTATTTAAGGATATATACTTATGATTAGCAGTAATAGGTACATTGCATTATTAGAAAAATCGGTAGAACAAACGTGGATAGGAAGTTCGGAAGTACTCGAAACCGGCGAGCGTGTATATTAATGACTTTGAATGAAGTATATGTTAATGAAAATCTAGTCTTTTAATTAAAGCGGAAATTCCATAATTCATATATAGATATCCTTCCCACAACGGTCCGTAAAGGGGGATGGAAATGAAAAAAGTAATAGCACTCTTTTTCACCGGATATATTCGGTTGTCGACGAGACAGATGGTGAGTCGGTCGCTGTAGTTCGGTCGCGGCTTTAGTTACATCTTCAAATTTCTTTTAAGATTAGTAAAAAATATCTTGTCTTCACAAGAAAACCAAGTGTCTAAGCTAGTTACATATTCAAGGAAGACTTTTCATCGTAAACATTTTTGTGGCGACATAAAGCTACGACTACACATGCTTACTCCCCTCTGCGGTTAAGAAAAAACGCAATATCGCATGAGTTTGTAGGGAGGTAAGTGTACCCTGTGGATTTAGAACGTTAAATTGGTTCAGGCAGGGCTGTCAGTTAGCGAAGTTTTTAAGTCGCGCACACGCGTGACGAACGATGTAAAACTTTCGACGTGCTTGCTAACTTTTTACTAAGAAAGTTTAGATTCCACGAACTCCAATTTTAAGCCATTATGACCATCAAAGTCATTTAAGAATTTCTTTTAACATAACATTTAAAATTATAAAGAATTCTCATTACGAATGCAAGGGAATACTATAACAGTCAATGTTCCTTTTCCCTATTTTGAATCCATAAAGACATCCATCAGATACGCCGCTCATTTACAACTGATGTCATTATCATAAAACAGAGGTAGTTACCCAACTCGTAACTCGACCGAAAGAATATTTCCTCGTAAAAATTGCGTATGTTTTGCAGCCCTATCTTATCCGTTGGCCAGCGTCCTTTGTCCCAAGACGTGGAGTTTATCACCGAAGCGACTTTTAGCAGTTATTGCATTCTATCGTGGATGCGATGCGACATAAACGCACCCTTAGTAATAACAGTAGAAATGAAACGAATCGTACATGTGAAGTAATTTATTGGCAACGTTGCGTAAACTTTAGTACTCTTTCGTCCAATTTAAAAGTGTGTAAACATCTGTCGAGATTCTAAGAAAGAAAACTTTTCAAAATTATTTCTCGTACCTAAAACTTTACAGATGATTTGGTATGTTTATTTCTATGAATAAACAGTTATATAAGTTCAAATACTTTAGTGTTTATCGAATCAAATATAACACGTTTTGAAATAAATTTACTGCAGAATAATTTTCTTTGATGAGCATAATATCAAATAAATCAATCAATTATCAACAAGTTTAATATGGTTAAAATAAAATACTGAAAATACTGAAATATAATATAAATATACCGAAATATAAAAATAAAATACTGTATTTTTAATGAGTAGTGCCAGTGATTAAAAAAAAACTACATAAATCACTATAACCTGTCTACCTAAGGTCTATCCTAATTATTTTAATGTTTGGTAGAAATTATGTAAACACCTATATTATTCTATAATGGAATATTTTAGGAACATCAGCCTGAACGAAGCACGTGCATAGGTCTCTATGGATTTACAATTATTTGCCCTGAGATTCTGCACCCTACCTGTTCCCTCCCTCTTGTTTGCAAGCAGAGTTAATATTGCTGTATCGTTAATTTTATTTGCTCTCGTTCTTTGTTTTGTTACAATTGTATATAATGCTGTCGGCAGCAAGAGGGTTCGGTTGTAATGTAGTTTGTAATTTAAAGTTAATACGGTACTGCGAACTTCGTATGAAATTTCATAGTTATTTTAATCTTAATCATATGTATATTACTTGTACAATAGCCGTGGTTATCCCGTGGAGATCTTCAAGTGATTGCCTGTATCACAAATTGCAAGTTCGATTCCCGACTTTAACAATGAGTTTTTCTGAACTTAAATACAGTGACACGGTTCTGTTCTTCCCTGCATCCTTATGCAGGAGTTTTGAGACATCAGGTATATGTAGAACTAATTTACATCTCTGAAAACATAGGTCCAAATTCATTAACTTCAAATATTTAAGGCACTCTAAGGCAACCTACTAGAATCTTAAACTCGAGCAAGTCACAAGATCTGTTCCTAATTTGCCTTTCAAATACTTTGAAACACAGAAGTATTCTACGAGGCCTTTGGTTAGTAAAATACGCAAAGAGGCTAGCGTTACGTGCAAACTATCCCACAAGAAGCCAAGTTAATGTTGGGAAATTCCGTCCGCGTAATCGCCGAAACAGAGTTCCTAAGGGACCCTCGGTATTACCCACCCTATCTCCAACATTCTTACAGTTTAATGTATGCAAACGCATTTTGTTTCAAAGCGTGGTTCCCTCAAGGATGGTGTTTCTCAAGAACCCTCTAGCGTAGTACACTTCGCCGTGTACCGAAGTTTTTCCTCGTGTCACAACCATGCTCTTTGATCTCACCAAATGCGAATATAATGTCGGAACCAGTTAGGAACGTTCTATTTCCCCCTTTATCTGGTTGTGCTCTTCGCGTTTGCAAGTTTTTCTTCAACTCCTATTATGTAGGTATGCACAATATTTTCTCATTCAACCCTCAAGGGCTTTTGTGTGAGAAACTAAATAAAAACGTTATACCTTGCTTACTCAGACTACAATGAATATAGTTTATTGAAAGATGAAATACACGTCTTATCTTTTTCCTCAAACGCTTTCTATAAGAACTTATATGCATTTGTCTTTTGAAAAGTTCTGGTACTAAAACTCAATTTGCTATCCAACTAATTCAATAGTTATTGACGCCAATTTAATTTCATCAAGTTTTCTTTGGAATAAACGTTATATATTCGAGAGTCATGTAGCTTCCGTAGCTAAGGTTATTAGTAATAATATAAAAAAAAAAAAATTATGTTATCAACATTAAATTTTGGAATCAATCGTATCCCTGCAGCTCTTCAATGTGGAATAACTCATAAAAGGGTACTCGTTTCAATATGTCAGCCTCATAACGAGCAACAATATATCACAAGCGTATTAAAGTCAAGTTAAGCCCTCAAGTAGTAGTCGTCAATTCGTCTTATGCTAAATATAGCCATCCCCAATGATGAGGGATTATTGACGACAAAGTATCACACCATGTGGTGACACCGCCAAAATAGAATCCGACGCCATCACACGTGGCCGTCCGTAAACAGATCGTTTCCTTTAAAAAACGTTAATTTGATGCTTTTTGTCGCAAGGCAGTAACAAAAAGTCTGCGTTTTAAAGGCATGTGCTCTATTAATGATGTTTTAGTTCGGAGCGCGAGATATGTGACTCCTGGGGCCGCGCCATGTCGTGTTATTGCTATCGGTGTTTGAGAGCGTAAAGGGACGGATTGATGACGTCATATTTATATATCTCCCTTAAGCATTCTAGAATTATGGTTGCAATAACACATAATGGCAAATCCCCAAGTGACTTTTTATGCCTTCAGTTAGGAAGATGCCAGAAGTGCCAGATTCTATAGTAATATCAAGTATAGTATCAAGTAGGATCTGGCACTTTTTGGCAGGCATGACTTGCCTACATAGTATAGTGTAAGATGATTCTTAAACGTAATTATTTCACCTATATTCCAGATCGATCGCTGTATACAAATACACACATATCGCGCCGAGTCCCTCACGGGGTAGACAAAGAGAGTAGTGCCAGTTCTATCTAGACTTACCTTTTCTTCATCCAAATTCATCAATTTATTCATACTTCATACTTACTCAAAGTAGTTGGAACCGTGGTCTTCTTCTACCTCCTCTGCAATTTTGCATTGTATATATCTGTTTCGACCACCTATATGCCCAAATCAACGTAGCATTACCTAATCAGAATAAGTAAGTTGGTGGGTTTAGAGAGGGCTTTGAATATGCATACTCACGGAGGTGACCTCCACTAAAACAACACCTAACCGTTAATAAACTAGCGGATGTTGGAAATTCTTCGAAATTTTTATTTTCCTATGATCATGAGTTATTTCAATTAAAATACATCTTTCCTCTGCTTCATATAAATAAATTATGAAAGAGCATCCGCATAGTAAATAAATAAAATATTCGTGAATCATATCAAAGGAACGAGCTTGGACGTCGTTATTAATAAAAATTATTTCTTTTATAATAAAGCTTAAATTAGCATCAGCTTTTTAGATTAATGTTTACAGGACACTTCATTTAAACTTAATTACAATATGTACCAGAAATAGAACGATCGCAAGCTCGAATCCTGACTGTACCAATGAGTTTTTCTTAAAACTTCTCAAACTTAAGTACAGCTATTAGTCACACCACGAGCTCTACTCGTACGGTGGAGGAAAACATCGAGATGAAACCTGCATACGTCTGCGAAGCAATTCAGTTCTTGAGCAATGGCGATGGACTCGCCATATGTCACGTTGGCATCTAAAATATATCTGTAGGTACTACCTATGCACCTCTGCCTACCCCTTCGGACCTTTGTGAGAAGGCGTTTGGATGTATATAATAAACTATATGTGATGATATGTAGGTATGTAGTAAACTATCAATAGAATGAAAATTTATGTAAGTGAACCCGTGGGGCACCGTTGGTACCTACATAAAATGATTAAATGTTCTACCACTCAAACAGAAATATTTTGCACAACTTAACTTCGTATCACGCTATCCGTCTTCCTTTTGTTGATGGATGAGCCGTTGCCACTTCACTAATAAATGTAAACAAAAATATATATTTTTTCCCCAAAAAAGTTATTAATGAATAGTCCTGCGTTGATAAATTTAATTGTTCAAGATGCCTCGAGTTGTCCTCTTTGATCTTCCAAAGATAACTTTTTATAAATGTCACATTATTGACACTGGGATCTTGTAGAATTCATTACCACACATTTGAGCATTGCAAGCTATGCTCAATCTTATGTCGCAGAACGCAAGACTTAAAGTCATCACTCCGTAAGGGTAACAATTAGAGTCATATGGACTCCACATAAAAAAAATTTTAACCTCGGAACTCAGTCACCGTAAAAAGGTGAAGCCCTTTGGAATTCCACGTAATAGCCGAAATATTTTAATGAGTATTTTTTCCAAAGGAGAGATGTTGTTAATTTGTGATTTTTGAGTTCATTTTAACATTTTGACGAACGCAATACCTGCGTAGCAACGGAAGTATTTTAAAATTCCATTTTAGAATTGTCATACTATGTAAGCGGTTGAAATGCGGTCCGTAGGAGATTGCATCGATCCAAGAAGTTTAAATTATATTTTGTATCCACAAAAGGTTTTTCATAGTAGGTGTAGACAAGCATTAAGGACTTTAAACTAATTGATGTTAATTTTGTTATATACCCTATTAGGTATAGCACAAAATTTACATATAATAAAAAAAAATGATTTGATTACTATCAATTATAAATGTTTAAAGTACGAATTGCATTTCCAGGTGATTCAGAACATACATCATACAGCAAATCATATTCAAGTTACTCTTCTTGTTGTTCTTGTTGTTAGCTCTTGATGTTCGTGCAGAGGTGCCGTTTCTAGAGCTCCACCACCTCCTCCAGTTTCTAGAGGGATGACTGAGCTAGCGAAACAGCACAAAGTAGATCTTAGAGACCATAGACCATAGAGGATAAAGCACCGGTTACCACCAAGTATACTACAAACAAATGAAAAATTATGACCTCATCCATCCCATTCATCATAAAAATTTTGACCAATGACTCACACAATACAATTTTAACGAAGTCATAAGCAAAACCTAAATACTGGCTAATTGGACGGAATGACCATAAGAGGTAATCATTAAGTGTAATAACGGTTGGACTGATGCAGTATCGATTCTAGGGATCGAGGAATATTCAGTGACTCAGATAAATAGGCCGCTTTAAGAAGCACGAAGTGGATGTTCCTCAAGTAAAAATATTTTATATAAATTTAACAAAATACTTAGATCAAATCGATCGGACATCCAATGGAGCGTTCAGAGTACTCGAAACTGGCGAGCATGTATGAAGAGACTGATTAATGTAAATGGAGCGAAAGAGATCTGTAGGTCTAGAGAGAACTACGCTCTCTCTGCCAATCCTCTGAGGGACACAGCGTAATTATGTGTTTGCATTTTAATTAACTAAAGCCGTAGCAGACTGAAAGAAGCATGGATATGTTCAAGATGAGTTTGAAAAGGAGTTGCAGGCACCCAAAGGCGGTAACCGGTATCATCAAGCAGAGCGGATACTTACTTGCTTTCTTAGAGGTATATGTCTTCAAGTCTTCTGTCAAGATTTGTTGATGAATTAGTAAGTATTAATTGTTTTTTATAATTAGTTTGCGAAGGAATTAAAATTTGTGCAATGGCGACTGCGTCGCCGCTTCGGGTAGCCGCTATCAAAGTCTTAGCGAGTGCGTCCATTAAGTAATGTTTTGCATTATATGATTATCTAAATTACAATTAAACATCTGCCTACCCTTTCCAGTTATTTTTAGGTCGACACAATGTTGATGATATGCTCACAAATTGGTTCCACATAAGCGATCTTTAACGTGTATTTTGATTTCGAAATTTGACAGTGAATCCTACAGCGAATCCTGAGTATGTCAGAGGGAGCTTGAAAATAGCATAAATGCCGTTGAGGTGCGTTCCCTTCGACAAATGTGCGGCGTGACGATTTAAGATCGAATACAAAATAAAGAGCTTCTCAAAACATCTCGTGTAAACCACGGAGTGAGTGTAATACAGTCGTGCCTGAGCGATGGCCACAGACTTGCCAACCTCGTTGGCGTCTAAAATATGTTTCTATCGGAAAGATGGTGTTATGTCTTCCTGTGCTGTGGGAAGGCGTGAAGACGAATAGCATAATTTATTAAGTGTACTCAATGAGATCAAGAGAGTCAAATTCATTACCTACTTCAATTTCAGGGGATGTTAGTTATCTCCTGAAGTATTACTGAGAGTACTCATAAAGTGCAGGTATTATGAACAATATTAATATAATGTACTCAACTGAAACATAATAAAACAAATGCTGTAAATTAAAATGAGTCCGTCACTGTATAAAGAAGAAAACATGGCGTCTTACGACAGTACAGCTGAATTTTCACCTCACTGCCTTAGTAATAAAGTTTGGATTAGCCCGGCTATGCTAGTTACTCAGAGAAATTTGCATATCATAAATGTAATATTTAGCTCTCAACTTGCTAATTAGAAGTCGTCTTCGTAGCGTCAGTATAAGAAATACAAGTAAAATGTTTATATAAAATAAATTCCTTCCATTCTAATTTCTCCGTGATAAGATAAAAATAATAAAACTATGGTTACCCTTATCTTAATTTTTTATTCAACTTCAAAGCTTTTTATTTCTAACTTAATAAATAACCGATATAATGAATTTATTAATTTTATTATTATTTATTTATTAAGGCTAAATCGTAGAAAAATTAGATTGTTCAGTTGGAATGGTATTGATCCCAAATAATGCCAGCTTAATATCACCTTTATAGTATTTGCCTACGTTACTCTATGCAGGTAAGAACTGAGTGCTGAGTAGGCGCCTTGAGGGACCATGTTTCGCTTTTAATTAGTTACGAGTGCTTATTATTGTAAATGCAACCATAAAAATTACTCAGGTTCTTAACACTTGGCGCAAAATACACCTCCCAAGTCTAAATTGTATGCCTTCCCTCATTTGCATCAAGTTAATGAGTGAAGTTAAATGGGCAATATTAATTAAGGTATGTATATTATTGTATACTTACCGTTGTATTTAGTCGGGTAACATGTACGTCTATCTACTTTACTTATCCTCACGTCTTCTCATAGAGGTCCCCACAGGGGTCCCCGAAGGGGTAGGCAGAGGTTCATAGGCAATACCCACACAACCACAGGGGTCCCCGAAGGGGTAGGCAGAGGTTCATAGGCGATACCCACACAACCAGTGTGTTTTACTAACCTTTACTAAACCTTTTCTTCTCATTAAGCTGTTGCTTCTTAAACTGATTTAAAATATCAAAAGTACATTTAGGAGAATATTAAGAATTTAATTAAAATATACTCTATACTCTCTGCCTACCCCGTTAGGGACTTGGCGTGATGATATGTATGTATAATTAAAATATCCGTCTATAAATAAATTCAAGTATTATATTAATCCCATATCCACGATAGAATACAGAACAAAACCTCAAGGGGCATCCAAAAGCAACTCTAACTAATCCTTATTGTACTAAACTATTAATTAATCAAGTGTACCTACTAACCGACAGATCCGATGAAGCACAAACTTCTGGACCTTTTGTGGTCGGCCCTAATGTTGTTTACATTGTCGTTAATTAAATGGAGACCCAGTGCAATTAGCTCTTAGAGAATGCCAAACAATGGCAGAGGATTAACCCACAGAAATTATTTACTTTTCAAAGGATTTTCATTCGAGCAAACAAAGTATAAGTAGGTTGAAGATGTTAGGTACTGTTTGATGAAGTTATGCTGTTAAGAAGTGTTCCTGTGCTAAATCTAAGCAATGAGCTCCTTGGGGAGAGGGAGGATTGTTACATTGTGTTGGAAGCAGAGGGATTAAACCCATTATGCTGCCAACACACTATAACTCTCCGAACACAGAGTAGCAACGCGCAAGTGACACTTCGGTATCGTGAGCGTAAATAGGCTACGGTAACCGTTTCCCATCAGGTGGGCCGTATGCTTGTTTGCCACTCTTGTTGTATAAATAAAAAAAAAACTTCACGCCATCCAACAAGGGTCCCCGAAGGGCTGTGAAGGTGGTAACCAATATAGCCACTTTCCGCCGAAGATATTATTATTTTATATTTTAGGTGCCAACTTGACTGTTGGCGAGTCCATCGCCGTAAACAGCCCAACGTATCTATCAAAAATAATATGATAGTATACAAAACAGCGCCATCTGTACATGATTACTGTGATTGATATTCTTGCTACCTGCTGAACGAAAACCTTGCGAAGACATAATTAGTGTTTATAGGTTTATATAGATGGCACTGCTGAAGAGATTAAAATTCTTCTTTTATTTAATCTTCTATTAATATCTGAAAAAAACTTACACCTAACAAAATGAAATGTTTTTTATTACTATTTTTAACTCTTGCATATTAACGCTTGACTTTAAATCGAAGCTAAATTAGTTATAATCGGGCTTATACTATCAGCTGCACGATAAAATAATATTTTTGCACTACATCGCCATCTGTACACAACAATGTGCACTTTAATCGTATTTTACTTTTGTATTAATTGTGTCAATTCTAATAAGTAGTACGATTTGGTTTACACAGATGGCGCTAGTATGAACAAATTAAACTAATTTAGTTGCAGTAAAAGTACATAGATGGCGTGTTTTCAATTTTGCTTTACAATTAGTTTTTTTTTATATTGTACTTTTTTATGTGCCAAATTCCGTCAACACTTTCTAGATAATTATTAATTTATAACTTCAACTACAAGGTCCATGGTCCATGTTTTCTGCCTCAGTTAATCGACCTAAAAGAAACAGATGTTTACGTGCTACGTTATATTTATGTGTAGGTATATGTATAAAATATTTGTATTGGTGTATGGTATTGGATTGGTGGGCCTTCTACGAACCTTGATTGCAGTTTTGTCTTGTCTGTCTCTCAGAGTAAGGGACGTATGTATTCTGAAGTTAAGGAACCTGTCATTATCAGAACAGAGATAACAGCTCAAAGTAGAGCCCGCCATCCTTCTTTACAGCATTAATCTAAAGGTTGTGTAGTTATAATGTTTTAACATGTTTTTTCTTTTTTATATAATTTTATTTTGATACTTGTATTTCCCATACAACTATTTACAGTGCAGTATTACCGGCATACTCATTCAATGCATGCGGTGTTTGCCTGTAAAAGGTTCGGCACATAGCATAAGACACTTAGATTAAGTTAATGTATATATTTGTGTTCGAATTGTTGGCAAACCTAATAAAATAAATAAAATAAATAAATAAATAAAAATAAAATAAATGTGTAAAAATTGTAAATGGTTAGGTATAATAAACAGTACCTGGATGACCGAGCTCAGCTCGGTAAATATAATAGGTATAAAATATTATTGCGTACGAATTACATACTTATGAAATATATCTTATCTTACCAACATACCTAATAATGAAAAAATATGAACTTGTTGTTTAAATAAAAAATCACGAGTTTAATATTTTATTGAAATAGGTAGGTACTTACTTTTTACAGTTGAGGTTTGGTTCACTTATGTATCATGGTATATTTCATTGAACATGTAGTGTTTTTTTCATGTCAATCGGTTAAGAAATGAAAGAGATGCCAATTTAAAGAATCATCACATATAATAAAAGTGTAACGGATCGCTGTCTGTACATGGAAGATGTATGAGAAAATCAACGCACGTTGTGCCATACGCCACAAATCTTGTAGACGTCGTTCCCGTTGTTCGTTATGTTCAGTAGCTATACGTTGTGCTGCTCGCTGCCGCAAATCTTGTAGACGTCGTTCCCGTTGTTCGTAATGTTCAGTAGCTATACGTTGTGCTGCTCGCTGCCGCAAATCTTGTAGACATCGCTCCCGTTGTTCGTCATTTTCAGTAGCTACACGTTGTGCTGCACGCTGCCGTAAATCTTACAAACGACGCTCTCGTTGTCCGTTATTTTCAGTAGCTACACATTGTGCTGCTCTCTGCCGCAAATCTTGTAGACGTCGTTCCCATTGTTCGTTATGTTCAGTAGCTACACGTTGTGCTGCTCGCTGCCGCAAATCTTGCAGACATCACTCCCGTTGTTCGTAATGTTGAGTATCTACAAGTTGTGCTGCTCGCTGCTGCAAATCTTGTAGACATCGCTCCCGTTGTTCGTCATTTTCAGTAGCTACACGTTGTGCTGCTCGCTGCCGCAAATCTTGTAGACGCCGTTCCCGTTGTTCGTAATGTTCAGTACCTACACGTTATGCTGCTCGCTGCCGGAAATCTTGTAGACATCGCTCCCGTTGTTCGTAATATTCAGTAGCTACACGTAGTGCTGCTCGCTGCCGCAAATCTTGTAGACGTCGTTCCTGTTGTTCGTAATATTCAGTAGCTACACGTAGTGCTGCTCGCTGCCGCAAATCTTGTAGACGTCGTTCCCGTTGTTCGTAATGTTCAGTAGCTATACGTTGTGCTGCTCGCTGCCGCAAATCTTGTAGACATCGCTCCCGTAGTTCGTCATTTTCAGTAGCTACACGTTGTGCTACACGCTGCCGTAAATCTTACAAACGACGCTCTCGTTGTCCGTTATTTTCAGTAGCTACACGTTGTGCTGCTCTCTGCCGCAAATCTTGTAGACGTCGTTCCCGTTGTTCGTTATGTTCAGTAGCTACATGTTGTGCTGCTCGCTGCCGCAAATCTTGCAGACATCACTCCCGTTGTTCGTAATGTTGAGTATCTACAAGTTGTGCTGCTCGCTGCTGCAAATCTTGTAGACATCGCTCCCGTTGTTCGTCATTTTCAGTAGCTACACGTTGTGCTGCTCGCTGCCGCAAATCTTGTAGACGTCGTTCCCGTTGTTCGTGATGTTCAGTACCTACACGTTATGCTGCTCGCTGCCGGAAATCTTGTAGACATCGCTCCCGTTGTTCGTAATATTCAGTAGCTACACGTAGTGCTGCTCGCTGCCGCAAATCTTGTAGACGTCGTTCCTGTTGTTCGTAATATTCAGTAGCTACACGTAGTGCTGCTCGCTGCCGCAAATCTTGTAGACGTCGTTCCCGTTGTTCGTAATGTTCAGTAGCTATACGTTGTGCTGCTCGCTGCCGCAAATCTTGTAGACATCGCTCCCGTAGTTCGTCATTTTCAGTAGCTACACGTTGTGCTACACGCTGCCGTAAATCTTACAAACGACGCTCTCGTTGTCCGTTATTTTCAGTAGCTACACGTTGTGCTGCTCTCTGCCGCAAATCTTGTAGACGTCGTTCCCGTTGTTCGTTATGTTCAGTAGCTACATGTTGTGCTGCTCGCTGCCGCAAATCTTGCAGACATCACTCCCGTTGTTCGTAATGTTGAGTATCTACAAGTTGTGCTGCTCGCTGCTGCAAATCTTGTAGACATCGCTCCCGTTGTTCGTTATGTTCAGTAGCTACATGTTGTGCTGCTCGCTGCCGCAAATCTTGCAGACATCACTCCCGTTGTTCGTAATGTTGAGTATCTACAAGTTGTGCTGCTCGCTGCTGCAAATCTTGTAGACATCGCTCCCGTTGTTCGTCATTTTCAGTAGCTACACGTTGTGCTGCTCGCTGCCGCAAATCTTGTAGACGTCGTTCCCGTTGTTCGTGATGTTCAGTACCTACACGTTATGCTGCTCGCTGCCGGAAATCTTGTAGACATCGCTCCCGTTGTTCGTAATATTCAGTAGCTACACGTAGTGCTGCTCGCTGCCGCAAATCTTGTAGACGTCGTTCCTGTTGTTCGTAATATTCAGTAGCTACACGTAGTGCTGCTCGCTGCCGCAAATCTAGTAGACGTCGTTCCTGTTGTTCGTAATGTTCAGTAGCTATACGTTGTGCTGCTCGCTGCTGCAAATCTTGTAGACATCGCTCCCGTTGTTCGTCATTTTCAGTAGCTACACGTTGTGCTGCACGCTGCCGGAAATCTTACAGACGTCGCTCTCGTTGTTCGTTATTTTCAGTAGCTACACGTTGTGCTGCTCGCTGCCGCAAACCTTGTAGACGTCGTTCCCGTTGTTCGTTATGTTCAGTAGCTATACGTTGTGCTGCTCGCTGCTGCAAATCTTGTAGACATCGCTCCCGTTGTTCGTAATATTCAGTAGCTACACGTTATGCTGCTCGCTGCCGGAAATCTTGTAGACATCGCTCCCGTTGTTCGTAATATTCAGTAGCTACACGTAGTGCTGCTCGCTGCCGCAAATCTTGTAGACGTCGTTCCTGTTGTTCGTAATATTCAGTAGCTACACGTAGTGCTGCTCGCTGCCGCAAATCTTGTAGACGTCGTTCCTGTTGTTCGTAATGTTCAGTAGCTATACGTTGTGCTGCTCGCTGCTGCAAATCTTGTAGACATCGCTCCCGTTGTTCGTCATTTTCAGTAGCTACACGTTGTGCTGCACGCTGCCGGAAATCTTACAGACGTCGCTCTCGTTGTTCGTTATTTTCAGTAGCTACACGTTGTGCTGCTCGCTGCCGCAAACCTTGTAGACGTCGTTCCCGTTGTTCGTTATGTTCAGTAGCTATACGTTGTGCTGCTCGCTGCTGCAAATCTTGTAGACATCGCTCCCGTTGTTCGTAATATTCAGTAGCTACACGTAGTGCTGCTCGCTGCCACAAATCTTGTAGACGTCGTTCCCGTTGTTCGTAATGTTCAGCGGCCACAAAGAAGCCCTCGTGAAACATCTAAATCATAAGAGCTTTCTGTTCGTATAATGTTAGTCAAGTTTTGCAAGACTTTAGCACTACGTGTGGGACGAGCGGAAAGCTGATTATTTTCATGGTTTTGTTGAAATGAGTCTTGCTTGTCGATCACTATTTTCTTGAAGGTGTCCTTGAGATGCGTCGCGGCTGCGTGGATTTAGATTGTGTATAAGCGATTTTTTTTTCTTCTTTTAGGCATTTTGTCATGTAAGTAAATAATTGATTTTATATATAATACGTCTACGATAACGTCAAACCAAAAACTCATTGGCTTAAAGTTTGTTGCTTAGCAACGCTTTATTGTTGCTGTATCGGTAAAGCAGTGGCGAAATTCATATTCCAATGAAATTGTACGAGATTTTCATTGCCTAAAAACACGCATAACACGACTTTTTTTAAAAATTAAACCTAGCTAGATCGATTTATCGCCCCCGAAATCCCCCCACTACCAAATTTCATGAAAATCGTTGGAGCCGTTTCCGAGATTCAGATTATATATATACAAGAATTGCTCGTTTAAAGGTATAGGGATAACTAATGAAACTGATCAATTGCTACTTTAAATGTGATGATATTATATTCAATAAATTTTTCAAGAACATTACAGCTTCTAGATTCTTCATAGATTAAAATTTGAATTTAGAATAAAAAATAAAATAAGCGTTTCGTACTACGTTTGATGTCCTGGAATAATAAAAAAATATATTTACAAGTGTCAGTGTAATTTGTAAGCCACTGTAACATTACAAATTATTAAATTTTCTCATATGTATATTAATTAACCTCTGGCTTAATAGTGAGCACCAAACAAACTCTACATTGGCCGGTTCATCATATCAAATTCCAAGCCCTCTATTAAAGCAAACTTCGTTTCAGGCTCCCGTGACTGATCGGCTTTTATCCTGCAGGCATTTTGTTTGTACACGCAGACTAAGCGATTGTCCATAATGGCTATAATATAACGCTTGTACCCCTTTAGGGGCGCCAGTTAACGCTTCGCCAAAACGTCAGTGACGATTCGTTACGGATGTGCAGGGACGTATTCGACTTGTGATGACGAGGATGTGACTTAGAGCGTTTTTAAGACACACTTAATTTGTTTATTGTTTTAGTTTCTTTAATTGGTTTTACTCATAAAAAAAATATACAAGTTCATACTGAAACGAAGGTATGTCAACATGCAAACAACTTATTACCCCAACATAACATATTAGGTTTCTTCGTTCGGCAACCAATTTCCCTACGCGAAATGTTAGCAAAGCAATTAGGTTAGGAAAGCAATTAAATCAAGGCGAGTGGCATGTGGAGTAGGCGAGTAGAAGCACCAGTTTTCTCTAGAAAAACTTTTCTCTAAGATTACGTCTCCTAGACCTCATAAATTCCTTCGTTCTCATCGAAACAATTACTATCCTTTGTCAAAGAGCGACGGCCCGATCCAAATTAATTCAGCATTACCTAACGCCATCCCTGCGACGTCTGGCATGCCGTCTGCAACCCTTTGTAATCTTATTACATTAGTTAAGGGTGAAGCCGATATACACGTTGCCTACGCCCTACATCAATACCACTTACATCGGCATCCATGTGGGGAGATCGCTTTGAGCCCAGCATGCTCCGTTGACGAATTTGTTGCATGTTTGCTACGAAGGAATTTACTATTAAGCTTTGGTACTGTTGGAAGCCGCTCCTGCTTAGTTGAGATATCAGTTTTATTGAATTAAATCAAAAATAAAATGATCAGTCTTGGTAGCCGAGAAGTTAACGTAGATGCGTGCAACGCAAAAATATCAATTCCGAATGTACAAATGATTTTTTTCTGAACTTAATAATAATTATAATAATTAATTTATTTCAGATATTAAAATCCATAAATTATAAATAATATAATATAATAATATAGTATAACATTATTGTGTTTTTTTTTTACAAAAGAGAAATTAAAACTTACTAAACTGCGCTTGAAAATACATTCAAAGACGGAAAGAATATATGAAGGAACAGTCGAGCATGAAAATCGACGATGGACAGGTGTAGGACGAATACATATTTAAATATGTACATAGGAAATCCAAGATACAAAACCGATGCATGATGTTCGTGTTCATTAGACTTTGGCAGCACCTGCAACCTCAAGAATAGCATTCAGAAGCTACTTGACCTTTCGTCTTTGCAACTACATAATATTAATAAAGACTTCTTAAAATAAATACAGTAAGTAAGGTGCATTGAGATTGAATGTGTCAATATATTTTGGTTTTTGTTATGTATAGGTATATCTTTTATGGTGAGAAGCTCTAGACAGAGCTTTCCCTAATTCAAGTGTTAATTAAATTTGTCCGACAAAGTTTGTTAGGGAATCTTATTGTTGGTAGATTTAATAAAGAGATTTCATATAAAATAATGTTAGAAAAAGTATTTGCCAAGCCCCCGAGGATCGACACGTGCCTCGGAAACTCGCAAACTGCCCTATTATTTACAATAGAAAAATAATCACAATGAAATATTGTTTCTGGAGTAGTTTCCGCCGGCGTGATATCTCCGATAGATAACTCTTATATTTCACCGAAAGCGAGTCGTGCAAATGAATGGCAGCGACGATTGATGAGTTCGCGCTTGTTATTTGAAAAAGCGAAGGGCCATTTCCACCGTTCGTCTGAAGATATATCATTGGAAACGTCAACAAAGTAGAAAATTAAAGTCAATAAGAAGCGGACGCCCGGTAATAAGCTCTCACCGTCTGACTGTTATGAAACGCCTTTATCTCTCGCAAGGGTGCAAAAAGATTTGGCCAATTTGTCAACTGCTTAACTCGAATCGCTAAGTGCCGGTTCATTGTTTCCCAGCGCGTTCATTTTTTTAAGGAAATTCTTTTACCTTTAATATTTATTAAAATTCTCGCCGGGAAATGAGAGATGTCTTATTTTTATTTTTTCACCTTAATCTGTATTCCGAGTGAGATCTTCTGCGTTGAGCGTTTTATTTACATATCGGACAAAGGTATCCGGTAAAATTATATTTGAATTCGGAATGCTGGTTTTTGGAATGAAATGAGAATCATCGGAGGTATTAATAAATGTTTAACATCTACTAATAAAATATATTATCGGACTTGCATGCGAGCAAATTCGTTGACGTTTTTAAATTTGTTTGTCCGCGCAACTCAAGAACTTATAATCAGATTTAAAAAAAATTTTGCTCTATGATAGCCCTTTTATTGAGAAATGTGTACGCTATATAGAATTATGCTACCCAATACAGCGGATAATCAAATTAAGCCCGGGTAAAACCGCGAGGCACAGTTAGTATTCAATATAAACACCACCTACACCGTTGTCTCCCGCTGAATTATTTTGATCACTTGCATTAATCACAAATTTATACGAAAAGTTGCCAGCGTTCAAGCAATAAATGCATATCCGAAACCAATAAACGACGGAGTTTAAACAAGTGCCGCCCGAATGTGCATACAATTGCTCAAACATCTATTATTTATCGACATCAGATAGCAGTATCTAGCCACCGCACTGGGACTGCTATAAACAGAGAGACGTTTTATGTTCACTTTGTTGTATTTTTGTACGTTTTTATCTGTTATTGCATCCCCAGGCGGAGTTATAGTACGGCCGTGACGGATGTTTGCGAAGAAATATCATTGCAAGTGGGATACAATTTTATTTTGCTCTCTAGTATTCATTGCTGATTGCAAGTTCGGATTCCGACTGTACCAATGAGTTTTTCTAAACTTAAGTACAGTGATTAGTCACACCACTAGCTTTACGGTGAAGGAAAACATCGAGAGGAATCCTTCATACACTTGGGAAGAAATTCAAAGGCGTATGCATGAGTAATGGCGACGGTCTCCCATCTGTCACGTTAGCACCTGATATATATCTCAGGCGGAAAGTCGGTGAGTGGACGCCCTAAGCCGAGGTTCGTACCCCACAGGGGGTGCCCTTAGCTGTGTTGCTTAAAAATAAAGTGCCTGGCTGGAGGCCTAGGTCTCGCCATTGACCGGTTAAGTAGCAAAAGTTCCCGGAACTCACGCTACGAGAGACAATACAAAAAAAAAAAAAAAAACTTTGAGTGGGTGCCTACCCCTTCGGACCTTTGTGGAAAGGCTGTGTGAGGATATTATATTATTATAATATTTAGTTACTTTCACTCGTACTGGCTGCATACATGCTAAGTCAAATCGACAGGTTTTCGAACGAGAGGACAACCCGGTCTGTAGCAATAAGGTTTTCTGGAGTAAGCACATAATGAAAATATACCACTAGCTTTACCGTGAAGGAAAACATCGGGAGGAAACCTGCAAGAAATTCAAATACCTATGTATATGACTCGTGCCTGAAAGATGGCAACAGTCACGCCATCTAACACATGGGTAATAAAAATAATATCTGCTTATTAGCGGTTATAATTACACCCCTGACTACGGCTTTGGGGACTGATGTGGGCAGGCGTGAAGATGTACGCACAAGTTTGAGCTTCCGAAGCTACTTAGGGGTTGGACCCTAACATTTTGAAGGGAAGAAGTGTTTTAACTAAATTAATCTGCAGGGAGGTACGTTGACAGGGAACATTATGTTTGGCTCTATAAATATATACAAATGGCCCTTGGTTTTTTAATAAAGGCGGGGTAAGCCGAATATTAGTCTAATATCAGGGAGTGCAAACCGATGTTGCCCTCAGCGTGCAGTCGCTCTGTGTAGGAGTTTTTTATGTCGCACAATGTGGGTGAACAGTTGATCATAGTATTGATATGCCCGAACCTCGGACGGTGATATTTTTAGTTAAAATATATTTTTTACATTCACACGAAATAAATACATAACGATGAAGCGAAAAAGACATCTATTTAATATATCTTCACGTCATCCCTCGTCAAAAAAGCCGTGGTGGCCGAGTGGGTCGAGCAGTTGCCTGCGATACAAAGATCGCAAGTTCGAATCCCGACTGTACCCATGAGTTTTTCTGAACTTAAGTACAGTGATTAGTCACACCACGAGCTTTACGGTGAAGGAAAACATCGAGAGGAAACCTGCATACGTCTGAGAAGAAATTCAAAGGCGTGCTTGAGTAACGGCGATGGACTCGCCATCTGTCACGTTGGCACCTAATATACCTCTGGCAGAAAGTGGGTGTGTGTATTACCTATACACCTCTGCCTACCCCTTCGGGGATCCTTGTGGGAAGGCGTGAGGATATTCACGTCATCCCTCAAGGGGAAGCAAGAGGTGTAGCACCCAGTTCTCGCCGGAGAAACATTTAGATGGTAACGTGACAATTCTCGTGACCGTTTCTCAAGTACATAGATTCGAATTTGAATTTCTTATCTCTTGTGAACTGAACAAACTGAGATTTCAATTAGAAGGATGATCAAGTATGTTGTTCATACAAAATGTAATATATTAATATTTGGTCTGATCTTACTTATAGTACGTAACGTAACGTTTACGTAACAGAGATTTTATGAACACGTTCAAAATTTTGGTTCTTGGGAATTAGATCCGCGTAAAGATGTCACAATAATAGACGTATCCATACTACTCCCAAATTATTTGAATTATTCTTAAAGAGAATGCACCGTGCACCCCAAAACGCAGTTAATATTAAAATATAGCAATGCACCCTGCATTTTTTTACTACTCATATCGGGCCAAAACATTGGCCTTTCCCTGCCCTAAAGACTTCACCCCCACACAAATAATACAAGTATTTGTACTCACGTTTTTTTTTCGCCTCAGGGAAATAATGTCCATTTAAATGTACTTTAATATATGTGAGTTATCTCTTATAGAACCACAATTTTAGAATCCACCTACCACAAATTTTTATTTCAGGTATAAAATTAATAATTAATCAACTGTGCCCTGGTCGATTTTACTAATGATAATAATTTACCAACATAACTTTCCGCTCAAGCCGATTTTATATTAATCCACCTATTTGTCTATCAGTGGGCCAAAATTGAAGGGAATAATGAAAGTGGATGAAGCGAAATAAGTATGTAAGGATCGTAGCAAGTGGAAAGAAGTGGTCCCTGCCTACCTCTACGGGAAAGAGGTGTGATTATATGTATGGGCCAAAATTCACCCTTTTCCGTTCAGCCGTTCTGATATTATGGTATGGTATGAGTAACAAACGTCCACTCATCACATAGTCACCATTCTCTCGCTCATCACATTTTCACAAACTTCGGCGTTTGGCATTGATGACTAAACTTTGATTATAGTACACCTCGAACTTGGCGAATAATTTATTACTGTAACGATATACTGACTTCGTGATTGATCTCGTGACATGCTAAATGCTTATAATAAAAGGTTTATATGGACAGTAAAAGCCATGCTAGCCGACTGGTGTAAGTTGGAACTTGCGAAGACAACAGGTACTGTAAGTTCAAGCCCCGTTGATCCTTGTCAATGAGAGTTTGTAAGTTTTGGTTCGGTAATCATGACATCAAGAGATTTTCGGTGAACATCGTGAGGAAACCTACGTATATACGTTTGAGAAGGAATTCAGAAATGTATGTAGTGCTCAAAACCGGCGACAGATTAGGCATTATACACGTTCGTACTTAAGCGTAACATTTTCGACGAAAAATTGGTGTTATTACACCTCTGTCTACCCCTTCGGGGACCCTTGTTGGTAGGCGTGCGGATATTTTATATCATAACTTTTCGGTCATCTGTTTTTATCATTTTATTACTTTAATCGTGATAAAAAGTGCCAAGTCTTTTCGTTCTCATTTAATCCGTCTTCTATTAGTTAATTAAAATATTTTTAAATGATTCCTGTAAAAAGTTGTCGCGGAAAATTCATTATTATTTTGCTTTTTATTTTAATTATAATTTTAATGTCTAAAGGTGAAGCAATTAAATTATGATCGACGAAACCATTTTCAGACTATCACCAAAGCTATACACTCGTATATGTATATACAGGGTGTCCTAAAAATAGGACAGTTGCTCAATTATGTGATAAGGCACACTGAAAGTATACTATAATAAATAATAATAATAATATCCTCACGCCTTCCCACAAGGGTCCCCGAAGGGGTAGGCAGAGGTTTATGGGTAATACCCACACACCCACTTTCCGCCAGAGGTATATTAAGTGCCAACGTGACAGATGGCGAGTCCATCGCCGTTACTCAAGCACGACTATACATACGCCTTTGAATTTCTTCTCAGACGTATGCAGGTTTCCTCACGATGTTTTCCTTCGCCGTAAAGCTCGTGGTGTGACTAATCACTGTACTTAAATTCAGAAAAACTTATTGGTACAGTCGGGATTCGAACTTGCGATCTTTGTGTCTCAGGCAACTGCTCGAACCACTCGGCCACCACGGCTCTGCTCTGAAAGTATACTAATATAAAAAACATACCTTCATTAACCAAAGCCGTTGCTGATTAAAAAGCCATTGCTATTGTCAAATTACGAATTTATTTAATTAATAACATTACGAATAAGAAATAACACAAGATTAATCGAAGAAATATTTTTAAGTACATATTTTAAAAGATCAGTATCGCGGCGGTAAAAGTTGAGCGCTAGTCTTGTCCAGATATTTTCTATATCCACATTTTCTTCAGTACCACAATCTTTTCAGAACATGCTGGACTGTATGCTATGATTAAAATGTACGTCGAATTGATATTTTATACACAAAATAATTTAAACACAACTATTGTTTTATCGTGAAGACTGATTCAAACATTATATTTTTCTTGCGATTTCAAAATTTTTAGAGGGCTTCTTGCAGAGGTATAAATGTTTGCAATAATAATAACAGATAAAGGAAGTTTTAAATGTATAGGTGTGATACACATCGAACTTTTACAATTTGTAGATATCACATATCATATATCATTTCTATCTCCAAAACAATGTAAAGCACAAATTTTTCCACCCCGCTGTTCTCTTCCAAAATCTCCGCGTTTCCCTCGATGTAGATAAAAGGGCGCGATCGTATGACACATTATTCATATCGAGGGGCGTCACACTAAAGATATTGTGGAAAGGGCACTAAGATTGCCAACTGCAATACATTGTTCCCCGCTCCTTGTTTTGACGTGATAGAACGGCTCTAGACATTTGCGGACCACTTTACAAATGCCGCTGATGATGTAGCTCAATTTGTAATTATCGACCTTATATGTAGCATGTTAAGATGTAAGTTACAGTACTCGACAGTGCTTATTTTCCTTTGCATCTGGTAACGTAATAAATGTTGCGTATCGATGCGTTTGAAGATAAGTAATGAAGAACGTATATGTTAGGTTTGGAATACCAATGTGTGGTGATATTTCGTGGAAACATTTAAATTTTTTAGTAATTTAAACATATTTTTATACATACATTATTTGCTCACGCCGAGTTCCTTACATGGTAGGAAGAAAGAGCTGAGTCATTTCTTTCTATATAGATATAATCTCTTAATAATCTCTTCTGCTTCAATCACATCCTGGTATCGAGGAGTCATGATATTTTCATCATTATTATTTTTAGTAGACATCTCTCATCGCTGAGAACTTACAAGACAATTTTATTCTCCAACTCTTTTATTTTACTTTCATGTTTATTTACAATATAATCAGTTTCATCTTAAAAATAATTTATAGATTATTTTATCAGAGTATTTACACAGTAACCCTTGCGACAGCCAACTGTTCATAATGAAACATCTAAATCTAACTTATTATTCATGTAATATTGATGAAACGCATCTCTTTCATTTCATATCTAGTGTAATATGCACGAGCTTTCAAGTTAGAGAGGGGTCCCGCAATTGTATTACTTCTGTTTTTCTTTCGCGAGTTATGGGCTCCTGGTAACATTTTGTGGTGCTTTCATCCCATTACCCACCTGACAGAAGTCATAAATATATTAATACTATGATAGATATATATCGCAGCTTACACAACTTGAAATATAGCATTGTTTTTCTGGTTTATGAGTATGGACTTGCGTCAGTACATTTTCATTATTGGTAGTTATTTGTACTTGATTTGTTGACGACGTTAATATGATTACTTAAATAATGATGAAGTTATTTTCTTGAAGCTGCCGTGTTCGTGTGGTTCAAGAATTACCTTTGAGATTTAAGAGTGCTCCGGCAGTACGGAGCTCCCTTTAATAATCGGAATTCCCCGGGCTTCGTCTTCACCTTCATCTTATAGAAGATCGCAGCCCAATGACACTGCATCCGGGTAGTGTTCCTGTGTGTTCCATTGTCTCCATTACTCCACATGGTTTGATTGTCCTGGTGGAAGGGCAATCCGTTCGCTATTTATGCTGCAAGCATATCAAATGCCTAACATAAAGTTTGCATCACTGCGAGTGATGCATTGCTTGCGGCTAGAGGATTAAGTAAACGCTTACCATCAAGCGGACCGCGTGCTTATTAGCCGTCTTAGTAATATAAAAAAGTTATAATAATATATCCTCACGCCTTCCCACAAGGGTCCCCGAAGGGGTAGGCAGAGGTGTATAGGTAAAACCCACTCACCCACTTTCCACCAGAGGTATATTAGGTGCCAACGTGACAGATGGCGAGTCCATCGCCGTTACTCAAGCACTACTATACATACGCCTTTGAATTTCTTCTCAGACGTATGCAGGTTTCCTCTCGATGTTTTCCTTCACCGTAAAGCTCGTGGTGTGACTAATCATTGTACTTAGGTTCAGAAAAACTCATTGGCACAGTCGGGATTCGAACTTGCGATCTTTGTGTCGCAGGCAACTGCTCGAACCACTCGGCCACCACGGCTGTACCACCACTATAAAAAAGTTTTATCACTTATATTAGATATTAACTTAATTCTGTAGGTAATGTACGGACAAACCGTAAAAGAACATTCAGATAAATTAAAAATGCCTACTGGGTTATCTTATTGCTTTAGAATATATTTCATTGTGACTTCAATTTAATTCTAAACTGGCCAAGTTTAAAAGTCGTAAATTTTAAACTTTAAATTTGACATTAATACTATACCAAATTGGACGTTTGACCTTCACATGACGCCACTCTCCCGATTCTTATACTAGGCTACTAATCAAATTAAAGCTTACATATCATGATAAAGGATCACTTGAGATTTAGCTAGGGATGTGACACAACGAGACGAGACAGGTATGATTCTTGAGTAATTACGTTCTGTCACATACTTATTCTTTAGACATAGTGTATCTATATTTATATTGCAGATTTAATTCATTTTCGATAAACATCACTTATTTTATCAGGATCATCAATATATTTTTCTTTTATAATTCAACAGAATCCTCGACAATAGCCTTATCCATTAACTGTTAAAATGCATCTCCAATTCATTGCTCTGTCAGTGTGAAACCTCAGCTGCTCAACTACGGAACGTGATCTCGTCTGCCGACTGGCTATCCAAGCCTCCATATAGAGCCCGGTATGCTCTAGATCCCTTGTGAAATCCCACGATCCGTGCTAGTAACGTGACATAAGACATTGCAGTGTAATAGACGGAATTGTTAGGAATGGGTAAATTTTTAAAGTGACTTTGAAATAAACTTTGTTTCGGTAAAGCCGTGGTGGCCGAGTGGTTCGAGCAGTTGCTTGCGACGCAAAGGTCGCGCGTTCAAATCCCGACTGTACCAATGAGGTTTTCTGAACTTAAGTACAGTGCTTAGTCACACCAGAAGCTTTATGGTGAAGGAAAACATCGAGAGGAAACTTGCATACGTCTGAGAAGAAATTCAAAGGCATATGTATAGTCGTGCTTGAGTAACGGCGAAGGACTCGCCATGTCACGTTGGTACCTAATATACCTCTGGCTCCTACCTCTCATAAAGTGGGTGTGTGGGTATTACCTATACAACTCTGCCTACCCCTGCGGGGACCCTTGTGGGAAGGCGTGAGGATATTATTATTATTTTTTGCTTCGGGAAATAAGATTTTTTTTTTTTATAAAAAATGCTTATGCTCCAGGTGTCCTGGACTAACTGTCCATAGTATTGACCTTCGATGTATTCCAAAGAATCATACATATTATTATGTTAAGTTGTATATCTTTTTTTTCTAAATACTGCACGCTTTGCATCCTTAAATTAATGTATTCATATTATGAACCAATTGATTTAAAGTAAAAAGCTTTTGGCTATTAAAAAAATCCAGAGGGAAAACTCTGTTTAAACAAAAAGTTATATTTGATTCAAATATGAAAAACCTCAAAATTATCGTTTTAACCGACTTCAAAAGGGAGAATGTTAAATGTTCCACTGTATTTATTTGAACAACCATTTTTATTTGTGGAGCACCGAAAACTGTTACAAAAAAATGTCGATAATCCTGTATCGATACGCCAAAATCCTTTCTGATGACTCATCACATTTGGAGCCCATGACGGATCCGTTTGAGATCGGGTTCAGTGTTGAATATATGACATCAGAGGGGCGGGCAGAGGCCGCGGGATCACGGGATCACTAACTGATGTTAGGATTCGGACGGAATTTATAGCTACTTTGTGGTTTGAATTCTAAAGATATTTTACTGACAACTACTTTTCTGCATGCAACTTTACTCGCACGTGTATTCATGTCTGCAAGGGATAGAAGATAATTGTAATTTTACTGTTAAAATAACAATTAAAATGTAAGCTAATAACCTAAATATAGTATTCACGCCGAACTTTAATAACGCCCTGTGCTAGACGGACCTCCAAGATTAGAATCCCTTTGTATTCTTCCTCTCTTTAACTGCTCTTTAGAACATACGGGATCCCGATATCCATTCGTGTGTCAATTCTCCTCCATCAGCATATTTCCGTTCAAAATTAGAATCCCATTGTCACCTACCTCTGTTCAGCTGCTCTTTCAAACAACTGGGATCTTGAAACCTATATGTAAGTCAATCTAACTTTTTTTTTTGTATGGGGTCTCGTAGCGTGAGTTCCGGGAACTTTTGCTACTTAACCGGACAAAGGCGAGACCTAGGCCTCCAGCCAGGCACTTTAATACTAAGCAACACAGCTAAGGGCACCCCCTGTGGGGTACGGACCTCGGCTTAGGGCGTTGCTGGTTCGCGAGCAAGGGAGCTGGGCTGGTCGGGTATTTTTATTATTATTTGGTTATTAGGGGGAGGGAGTTTGCGCTACTGGCTCGGCTCGGGCCGGCACTTGCGAGAGTCTGGGGGGAGCGTTACGGCTTATTCGCGTCGAGCCTCGCCGGCGAGGACGGAACAGTGGTCGGTTTTGTGTCGTGTGGTTTGTGTGTCGTCGGGCGTCCTGGAGGACCGTTATGTCGTCATCCGGTTCGATGACGGCATGTTTTGGGCGCCTTATTTTCGATATAAGGGAGGGAGTGTATCGGGCGGCCGATACAACGAGGGGGTTGGGATGTTTTTCAGCAGAATCGAAATTACGTTTCGACAGTTTCTTCATAAACTGTTTGATTGTAGGGACTTTTAGGTCAACGTGAAGTTGACTGTTTCTCATGTACCACGGGGCACCTGTGGCTCTCCGGAGGAACCGGCTTTGGAGCACTTGAAGGGGGTGGAGTACCGACTTTTTGGATTGTGCGAGTCATGATCGGTCTGATGCACGTCAAGTAAACCCTCACCTTGGATTTCAATGAGAGTTTACTCTTCGAATTTAGCATACAATGAAGTCTACCTAGCGCGAAAGCGGCTCGCGCACGTACCGCTTTTACGTGGTGACGGAAGGTAAGCTTACGATCGAGGGTCACTCCCAGGTATTTGGCCTTGTCTTCCCATGGAATGGGATTGCCGAAGAGATTTATGGGGTTAGTCCGAAGGGCATACTTGCCTTTCCAAAAGAGGACAGCTGCGCTTTTTGAGGGGTTCACTTCAATTCTCCATTTCCGGAACCATCGCCCTAGGGCGTCGGCCGCGGTCTGGAGGTTGTCGCGAATCGCCTCGGGGGTTAAGCCCTTGCAGTAAATGGCCGTGTCGTCGGCGAATAGTGCGCTTTTGATATATCTTAAGGGGGGAAATCGCTATAGTATATAGCGTGAATAGAAGAGGGGATAGCACCGAGCCTTGCGGGACTCCTGCTCGTATGGGACGAGGGGAAGAGAGTGTGCCCTCCACTCTGTAGCGGAAGGAACGATTCGACAAAAAGTCCCGTACTATGCGTACGAGACGGTCCGGCACGCCCAACTGGTACAGCTTGTATATTAAGCCGTTGTGCCAGACCTTGTCGAATGCCTTCGCCACGTCGAAGAAGAGCATACCCGTGGGATATCCGCGTTGGAAGCCGCTACTGACGTCTTCCACTATACGGTGGACTTGTTGGACACACGAATGTTTGGTTCGAAAACCGAATTGTTGGTCTGGAATTACTTTTTCAGTCAGCAAAGCTCTTTAATCTACTATAAACAAGTCTCTCGTATATTTTGCCGAGAACGGTGAGGAGACTGATAGGGCGGTACTGGACTATAGGACTGGAGGCTTCGGTCTTGGGTTTCCCCGGCTTAGGAATACCTATGACCGTCGCACTTTTCCAGGATTGGGGGAACAAGTTGTTGCTCAGTGCTGCATTGAAGATGGCAGTGAGCAAAACTATCAGATAGGGGGAGAAGAGTTTAATGACTCTATTAGGGATACCGTCGGGGCCAGGGGCTTTCCTAGGGTGAAGACCGTGATTGGGGCTATGGGGTGGTCCGGGTGTTCGGAGGGTGGATTGGACAGTTTGCTTTCGACCTCGGCGTCCACCTGCTCGAGGTGGAGCTGGTCTACCGGCAGGGAGCTGGGCGTACATTGGGCCTCGAGACTGTCGGCCAGGCACTCGGACTTCTCGTCGTCGTCAAAGGCGGGCCCTTGATTCGGACTATGGAGAGGAGGCATGGGCGCGGTGAGGTCAGATTTGAGCTTACGCTGGAGTTGCCAGAAGGCCAGGTGACTTGGTTCAAGTTCCCCTAGGAACTTGTTCCAGCGAGCGTCTCGCAGGTCATTCATGCGGTATCTCAGCTTGCGCTGGAGTGACCTCAGGAAGATGCGGTTCGCTTCAGTCGGTTGAGCTCGATGGGCTTGGAGGGCGGCATTCTTTTCCGTCACCAGTTCACGCACGTCATCTGGAAGTTTCCAGCGATGGTCTTCCATCACCGGAACTTGTCGCGTGCAGGAGTCCACGACTGACTGTACGTGAGCTGTGAGGGAATCGATCGCCTTTTGCGTATCGGCTGCCGACTCTAAGAGGGGCGGGATACTATCTAAGTGGACAGATGAAGGGGACTTGAGGAGTTCCTCTAGTTTCCTCCAGTCTGTTATCTTTTTCTGAGGTAGGGGGCGACTTGAGTCAGAGGGGCCTAATCGGGGGGAGAGCGCTAGTGTTACAGGTCTGTGATCTGAGTCTAGTTTGTCGTGAGACCTCATTGAGTGCAAACGAAGGTTCACATTCTTGAGAATCACGATGTCAAGTACGTCCGGTCTGTGGTTACTATTTGTAGGGTAGTGTGTGGGGTGCATGGGTGCAATGATGTCGAATTGAAGGAGCCCGCTGAGGCCCTCCAACTGACGTCCTCTGTTATTACGCGAGCAGCTGTTCCAACTATCGCTCTTGGCATTCAGGTCACCCGCTATAATAACCGAGCTACTTAAGTTAGTAAGGGCCTTGATATCATTTTTGATATCGGCCGTTCTGTTACCTGGGGAGCAATATGCTGATACTATCGTGATCGACTGATGGCCGGTCAATCCTATTCGATAGATCGAGGTCTCAATGTGGGAGAGGGTTGGAGGTTGGATGGGTATGCAGTGCAAGGACTTCCTGAAGTAGATCAAAGTACCGCCGAGGCGGGAGCGATATCTATCGTTGCGAACCACGTTGTAGTTCGCAATTTTAGGGTCTCGCTGTGACGGCTTCAGGAAGGTTTCTTGCACTAAGAAGATGTCTAAATTATTGTCGCGGAGGAACGCGGCGATCTCTTCCCTTTGGCTACTAATGCCATTAGCATTAAAATAGCCAATTAAGAGGGATCGGGGTTTCGTTCTGCTGTTGTCAATCTAACGTCCATTAACAGCATAGATAAAGGCTTTAACTATGTAATTCTAGAGAGATCTCGCGCTCCATACATAACTTTTACCTCGTGAGGGACTCACCATGATGATGTTTGTATGAAAGTATGCTTTTGCAGTAGTACTTGCAGATGCTACAACGTATACAATTGGTTTATCAAAAGTATAAATTACATTAATTGATAGTCCAATGATATGAACTGCTGACGTCTTACCGGCGTGTAGAGTACTAAATTCACTTAGCTTGAAAAACAACTAAAATCCTAAAACAGATTATTTCTTCCTCACTAACAGTTATTTATTATCCCTTCAGAGCAAGCCATAGAACACATAGGCACCCTAAGTGCGAACCAAGTGCATCCAACAACAATACTTGGCATCGCGCCAAGCTGTATTTCACTAACAAATAGTACCACTACGTACCTTACGACACTGTTACGATTCGACTGAAACAGAACATAATAGGCTATCCAATTCATATGTACATATCGTGGTACCTACATATATTAAAATAAAAAAAAAACAAGTATTTAAATTTTAAGTATGTGTTTGTACATACCTATATATATGTATACATATCATCACGCCGAGTTCCGCTAGGGATACGCTGGACGAGTAGACAGCTAGTTCTCTCAAGACTTACATACTTCTTTCGCTTGTCTGATTGTAATATCAAAATAACTTGTTACCGCATATTATTTTTTTAAGATATGCGAACATTTAACAAAAAATAAGAGTCTTTTACGGTTGATCTTCGAATTAGTTTATCCGCTTTTGACAGGACTGGCCATCTGTCACGTAGGCATCTATACTATACTAATATTATAAAGAGGAAAGATTTGTTTGTTTGTTTGTTTGTTTGTTTGTAATGAATAGGCTCCGAAACTACTGGACCGATTTCAAAAATTCTTTCACCTTTGGAAAGCTACATTATCCCCGAGTAACATAGGCTATATTAAATTGGACCCGATAGGTGGCGCTGCGATCGAGTTTCAAGAATTTTACCTTTTTACCCGGGCGAAGCTTTCTGTGTGTTTCTGTGTGTCTTAAGCTAGATTCGAGAATGGTTTAGATTTACAATTGGACCCAATAGGTGGCGCTGCGATCGTGTTACGGGCAATTTAACTTTTTCACCCGAGCGAAGCTGGGCGGGACAGCTAGTCTAAAATATGTGGGCGTTTAGGTAATACACACCTCTACCTACCCCTTCTCTTCTGAGAAGGCGTACAGATATGATATAGTCTCGAATCCTCTAAACTTGAAAAAATGCGTACGCTATTATTTTCCCTACCATCATTTTAAATCTATTAAATATCAATGGCGCTATTAAGTGACCACGTAAGATTTATAGACAGTAACAAAATCTATACACAATAAATTTATAACCACATCGGAGGGTGTAAATCAAACGATACTAAATTACCTATGGAATCACCCAAAGAAATAGTTTCAATGTAAAGCGTGAATCGTACGCATAATAAATATCATTGAAAAACCAAGCTTGGCACATGTTAACAAAGATTTACAACAGAATAAACGGGTTTAACGGTTATTTAAATGTATATTAACTACTGCTTAGTATAAAGCCCGTATCTGTTAGCCTTATGTTAAATGAATATCTATTATTATTTTAGATACACGCATCAAATTGGTTACTTTACACTGCTTTCTGTTTTATGAGTTTCATCTAACAACTGATGGAACTTGATTTGAAAATCTTACTTTTACTACAACTTTTATTCAAATCATTAAATTTATATATTATTTATTTTCTATTCAATGCATATATATATTATTTATATTCTTCTTTCTCTCGAACGAATAATAACGCTGTTCTGGGACGGTTAAAAATAAATTACCAAGCCCTAAGCTAAATAAGACTTGACCAATAGACTGAAAAATATATTATGCATACTTACATAGATAGATACATTAAACAGAACATCCAAGGCTGTGATAATCGCGTTCACGATACAAATACGCATACAACTGGGGATCGAACCTACTGACCCTCGGTTATAATACCTTCATACTTGTTTAAAAGCGAGCAGCTTGTGTTATATTACGGAAAATTTTACAAAATATTAGCTTAAGTACGGATGATATGGCTACAGCTATTTCTGCAAACATCACAAAAAATCCAGACGTATAAATCAGTGATATGCGATTTGTAAATCTCATACTCTTTATATTCCTACCAAACATTGCGTAGACTAGTGGTTACGTGCGTATTTTTGAACATTGAAATAAGTTTATACTGAGAATGCAAGCAGAACTTAAAGATTTACAGAATCGTATATTTTCTGAGACGTACTTCATATTATGGACATGCCGAACCTATAGCTCGTTCACCAAACTAATAATTTTATAAATAATATTATAATATATCCTCACGCCTTCCCATAAGGGTCCCCGAAGGGGTAGGCAGAGATGTAGAGGTAATACCCACACACCCACTTTCCGCCAGAGGTATATTAGGTGCCAACGTGACAGATGGTGAGTCCATCGCCGTTACTCAAGCACGACTATTACATACGCCTTTTGAATTTCTTCTCAGACGTATGCAGGTTTTCTCTCGATGTTTTCCTTCACCGTAAAGCTCGTGGTGTGACTAATCACTGTACTTAAGTTCAGAAAAACTCATTGGTACAGTCGGGATTCGAACTTGCGACCTTTGCGTCGCAGGCAACTGCTCGAACCACTCGGCCACCACGGCTAGTAGGTATGCCTGTCACAATGTTGGTGACTGTACATGCTTATCCATAATACTTTTTCTCAAACATTTTATCACCACAATATTTGCGTAAAATACATACAATTGGTGCCGAATTTATGATACTGCTACGAGCCAAGCCGCTTATTGAGATGGCTGCAACGCTCAATTTTATTAAAATGTCATCTTCCTTACATAGATCCTTACATTTCGTCTCTTAGGTTAGGCTTATGATATACGTAATTCGTATAGTATATAACTCGTTTTCAAAAGTGCATAGTAATTTTCATTACTATGCACTTTTGAAAGAATTTGTTTTTTTTTTTAGTTTTATAAGCTTATTTTGTTATTTTAATTGGAGTGCAAACGCCATAACCAATAAAATGTTGTTCAGTCCTACAATGTAAAAGAATAGGGGTGGTCGAATATCTACTTAGCCGCCTGTAAGCTTTGCGGTATTACGGAGAGTTTCTTTGAAATTAACTACATAGTGATATATAACACCATTAGCTTTACGGTGAAGGTAAATATCCTGACAAAATCAATATATCAATGGTCTAGAATAAAATCTAAGGAGTATGTGTAGTCAAGCTTATGAAACGGCAACGCACTTCCACACTGTCAGGTTGGCACTTAAATACACTTCCTTCAAGAGATGAATGATGAAGCGTTATGACACCTCAACTGTCATATTGGCAAATAAATATATCGTCGACAAAAATTTGCCGTTTTATGTCACCTTACCTTTCAGGTAATTTTATGGGAAGGCGTGAATATATATGCATGAGTTTCTTTGGTTTGTATGTATTGCGTGTTTTTATTGAAGTACAATCTAAAATTATGATCATCAGCAAATTTGTATTTATTAAACAATGCAAAAGAGGAATGACAAAACAACTACAGGGTCAGATACGCTTGAAGCGTTAATAGATGCGCATTCTCTCTTGGCGCAATTATTATTAATGCACCTTCCCAACACAGACAGCAATTTCTTGCTCCATAGCCTTATGGGTTTTTGATAGGGTGCCACTGCTGTCACGTAGTTTCAAACTCTTATCAACCTTAATTTATCTTAATTACTGACTTAATACTACAATTTAGATTCTGGACCAAACTCTAATGAAGCGCCGAGCAAGCCACCGTCGGCGTTAAATACCACAACCTGGATTCCTTCAAAACACGACGGGTGCCGATCACAAATCAAACAATGGACACAACATACCTAAATAGCGACCGAATATTAATAATATTCCATTGTTGTACAACAAAAAGGTGGTTTGGTTCGTTACTGAGGGTGACATGGTTGAGGCACGCTAACAATGGCATGTTGAATATCAGTATACAAACATCGCTTTTAGTCAGCCGACTGGAGAAGTAATAGAACACAAACTGGACTTTAAAACTGACGCTGCAATTTACATTTGTAGTTGAGACATTAGGCAAAAATATGGGAGCGCTCCCGCTTGCGCCTGCACCCGATATTGGATTTTCGAGTAATTTTTGAAAATGGAGCCGGTATATAGTAGCTAGCAGACGGTCATTTATCTTCGCAAACGAACCGATTTGTGCGTCGGCAAATGGGTAACGAATGTTGCTGGAAGGCACGTGGCCGACAAGCCTGACTTATTGGTTAGCTATATTATTGGAACGCTCATTGAGGTCTATTAGTGAATTAGACATAGAAGTTATGGAGAGACTATGTCAATAGCAAATAATAGTATCTCTAATGAAATAGTCTTTGAACTACCAATTAGGAGATAGCAATTAGTATGAGGAGCGTCATGCTAATTACATAATTACGATGAGTCGATTGTAAGTTCAATGCCAAGTATAGTATATCTATTATACATACATACCTACATATCATCACGCCAAGTCACTAATGGGGTAGGCAGAGAGTATAGAGCGCCATATTCTCTCTAGACTTACATACCTCTTTCGCTTCGTCCACATTCATCAGTCTCTTCATAAATGCTCGTCGGTTTCGAGTACTCTTAACGTTCCCATCCTTGAGCGTCCAATCGATTTGGTCCAGGTAGTTGGAAAGTGGCCTTCCTCTGCCTCTTCTTGCACACACTTTTGCTTTGTTGTTGTTGACAACTCGGAACTATCTGTTTCGTAAATTTTTCTTCACTCATCCTTTCTATGTGTCCAAACCAACGTAACATGCCTTTTTTCACCTTTACAATCACGCCCTCATTCACGCCAGTTGATTTGCGAATCTCTTCATTGCGGATTCGATCTAATATCGTGACTCCGCACATTTTTCGAAAAGATCGCATCTCAACTGCATTCAAGCTATTTTCATACTTCCTCTGACATACCAATATCACGTTGTGGACAGCAACTCGAGCATTCTTGCTCAGACTTTTACTGCCCATCAACGCCGACATGGCTCCATTCACCTTATTTCCGGCAGTTATCCTTCTTTCAATATCTTTTTCATACTTTTCATCTCGTGTGAACATGCTTCCTAGATACACAAATTCATTCACTTGCTCTAGAATTTGCACATTTACCGATATAGCACACTCGGTCACTTGTTCATCTCTTTCAAATACCAGAACCTTAGTCTTGCCAGCGTTTAGGCGCAGCCCCTTCTTACATTCTTCACATCAAACACATCAAACCAGGGTAACATCTCACCGTTAACCCTAACGCATGCCTTGCTATCACTATAGAAATCTATTATATAGGTACATACATATATCTTCACGCATTTCCAGGAAGTACAAGCAGAGTTTTACAATTTACTCTCCTTTTGCCAACGACATTATATCGAGATACTCACGTAATAATTGGTGAGTCCGTCGCCGATTCTCAATAACCATTATACATTCGGCTTTGAATTTTTACCAATCTTTGAATGTCTAAATAAAAATATTTTGTTCTACATTCACAATTCTATCAATGTAGGAAAGCAATGTAAATCTGATTTCCTTTGGAAGGCCGGAGGGGACTAAAATTTCATAAACTATAAAACAAAGCAATATTAGATGGGGGTTCTCGGTACAAGTTTTGGAAGCAGATGAATAATTCAAAGAACGAATCGGCAGTTCGTCAAGACGCTATCCAACGGTTGCATTCGCTACGTAAATCAGCGGTAATATCGTTGAATATCGTATGCTACGTTCAAGAGCATTCTTCGCCTCTCCTTGTTTTACATTCGTCTTACGAGGTTTGACTTATGCCTGGATTTCAGTCTATTTCCGTTACATGTTTTTGAAAAGAAATGCTATATCGTTTGCTTTGTTTCCTATATTTTATTTTACAAAGTAACGAAATTTGTTTTACCTCAATATTATACTTGAATATTGAAGTTCTCACTGTCCCATGCAATATATCGTGATTAACGCTTAGTAATTTCTAGATAAGTCGTGGTGGCCGAATGGTTCGAGCAGTTGCCTGCGACACTAAGATCGCAAGTTCGAATCCCGACTGTTCCATTGAGTTTTCTGAACTTAAGTACAGTAATTAGTCACACCACGAGCTTTACAGTGAAGGTAAACATCGAGAGGAAACCCGCATACGTCTGAGAAGCAATTCAAAGGCGTAGTCGTGCTTGAATAACGGCGACGGACTCGCCATCTGTCACGTTGGCACCTAAATTATATCTCTGGCGGAAAGTGGGTGTGTGGGTACTACCTATACACCTCTGCCTACCCCTTCTGGGACCCCTTTGGGAAGGCGTGAGGATATACATATAATTTCTAGAAATACATGGGTTTAGTTCCACTTCATACGCATTCATCAGTCTTTTCGTATATTAATTGGATTTGAGTATTCTTAACATCTCCGTCCCTGATCGTTCTAGTCTCTTTCTTTTTTTTCTTATCTTTGCTCAGTTTTGTTTAGTTAGTAAATTTTCTATATTCATATAGTATGTAACATTAGTATCCAGATTAAAAGGTACAAAGACAGTTTCGTGTTTGGTCAAAAACTAGAATGTTGGCTACTTATATTTCTTGAGTTTAATATTCTGTATTACCTAAGTAGTGATCATTTTTGTAACTGAATTTATATCATAAAGTATTATCTTAAATAAGAGAGCAGTAATGCATTGGACTCAGTATAACACACAGCCCACAATGATTCTCACAAAAAAGCTGTTACATTAAGTGCGACTTAGTTATTCACTTTCCAATAAAAACCTAATTGAGGAAAATGCTCCGCCATCGCTCACCATTATGAATAAGTAAACAATATTAGTGGGATCCAACTCTCTAAATAAATGAAACGAGTGAAATGGTCAATGCTACAGGTTTGGCATACAAAGTACCCATTTGAAGTAAATAATTTTAAGTTCTGTTCGTTTTTCAAGATTCATTGCCAATTTTAGGCGAACATTGAGTGCATATCGAATCGTTTCTTATTTCAAAATACGTTTTATGAATTAAAAACTTGTTGGACAGAGTGGAGCTATTTAGCAGGATTGTTTTTTAGTAATAAAAAACACACGTTGTGCCTTTATCAGGGTTTATTGTACACGTGTGAAGTTTTATTATCATAAAACAAAAGAAGGCAGGCATTTCAATTTATTTTCTTCTTTTTTACTCTAAACCGGCTAGTATCATTTTGCTAGACTAATGACCAACCTGCATCATGAACACTTGTTCCAACAGTAAGTTATGCTTCAAATATTGCTACTTAAATGTTTATTAAACGACAGTAGTAGGTAGAATTATACACGTAAATTCAAAGTAGATTTTGAAATTCCGTTGTTTAACAAATATCCTGCATATTTCAGATTACTTTAAAAACACCACCGAGGTCTAGTGGTCTACCAACGAGTTTTTCTGAAATGAAGGACGGTGGCTGAAACCACGAGGAGCTCCACAAAAAAAGTGATGAAATAAAGATGTGTGTAAGATCGTACTTAAGTGACTGCTAGACTCAATAAGTAATCTCTATTTTTACATATCTGCCTTTTCTTCGTAGTATATATTATTATTAATTTTATTTATTTAGTAGTTCATAGCGAAAGCTTAATGTAGAGAACATGCAAATATATATACCATACACATTATTTATAAAACGAAATAATGTTCAAAGATCCTCAAGACCGAGGCAGGCAGTGTAACCGAACAAAACAACTATGTTTACAGATAAATAAAGCTCCCGTCGGTAGTAAGTTCCTTACATAAGCTGTGGGCATCCGCTTAAAAAGAATTCATGACACACGTACGGAATCTCAGTCGGTTATCTATATAAAACGCTAGTAGTATTGTACGGTAATAGTATTAGAAGAAGATATTAGAACTTGTATCTTCACTGCTAAGATTTCAATGCAAAGTATCCTAACATAATTTATATATTATTAACTAAACTAAAGTCAATATATATATTAAAGCAATAATATATGTATGTACATATATCATATTATGTGCTTTTATAAATATACATTTAGATAAGATAAATATAACCCTCCAAGACACTTAAGCGATGTATTTATATTTGTAATTCATTAGCGCTGTATTTATAATTTGATAGTATTAAGATAAAGAAAGACATCTAAAGAACACTTGCATACGTTTGAGAAGAAATTCAAAGATGTATGTATAGTATATATATATATATATCTATACTAATATTATAAAGCTGAAGAGTTTGTTTGTTTGTTTGTTTGAACGCGCTAATCTCAGGAACTACTGGTTGGAATTGAAAAATTCTTTTTGTGTTGGATAGTCCATGATTCTAGGAAGGCTTTAGGCTATATAAAATATAAATAAATTATAGTTAATATTAAAAAAATCTCTGAAAAGTGAGTGTGCGAAAGAGACAGACAACAAGATACTGAGACGTTTTCAATATATTGACAAATACTCTGTCAGAGTGACGTGTAAATATTGACGGTAAAGGTGCGTTCCACTAAGCGCCCACAACAATGAAAATTCTCCTATACCTAATCGATCCACATAACGACCGCGGTTGTTGTGGTCGCGGCGAAAACGTCAATTATAATGTCATAACTTACGCTCACGACGACCCATCTAAAAAGGTGGGTCGAAGTGATCGTTGAATCGAAGAAAATTTGCGTGATTTTCAAAACTCAAAGCATATAAAATGGCGACTGTACCTCTTACCAAATATCCAAGTGTCGCCGCAAGACATTTTAATTCTATTTGAACGTAAATTAATTTAAAACACCAATAATATTAAATATAAAAAAAACATTATATTTTTTTCAATATAAATCTATTTAAATTAATCAAGTTTATTTTCAAGGCTTACAGATTATAAACTAACATCTTAAATCTTTTGCTTTCTTTTTACTAACTCGCCGTTTGTATTATTTACCTGCACGCTCAAAACGCTCTGTAATCCATTCCATTTGAGGTTACGACAGTAACGCTTACAAGCAAACTGTGGTCGTGAGCGTGATCATTGTGAACGCTTAGTGGAACGCACCCTATGTATAGCTAGACTGACATTTCATTCAAGTAGTAGTTTTGACAAACCTCAAATTACAGTTTCTTTCATAACAACAAAAGCAAAAAGATGTTTGTTGTGTTTTAGTGTGAGTTTCATAATTAATCGTCGTATTTTATTAGTAATACCACCCGTAAGGCGTCAAAATATCCGTTGGCGCACACCAGTTCGATCGCAGTGTAACGCAAGTCCTATTCAATCGCAGTGTAACGCAAGCCCAGTTCAATCTTCGAGCCAATGAGACTGAAGAACAGCGTAGGCAATGGTAAATACAAATTTCTCCAGATTTATTTCCTGGGGAATTCTGAAGAAGAGGTAAATGAACGCTGTTCGCAGATATCATTTAGCAGTTACAACAACTTTTGCATGAACATAATCAGTTGATCCAATTGTTCAAAACTGTCTTACAAGTAATGTGATGCCATCGGACAATCAGAAAATAGTGATCACAGCAGACAAGCGACCTGCAGGAGACAACATGTCATGAGAGAGGCATCAATGCACCAATGTTAAATGATGTTGCCTTAATCGTGATTGGGGAGAATATGGAGTCTCGCGATATTGTAATGTAACCAAGAAATGATGCCATCATCCTTCAGCATATTAGGGCAAATTCTCACCTCTTATCAAAATAATCTAATATCCATGTAACAATAAATGAATATAAACTACACCTAAACAATACTTTTAATGGCAAATTGCCTTGGCATTGAAATTTTGACATTGAAAAAATGGCATTGCCATGTACTCGGCCTCAGTACTGGACAATGCCACTGTCGGTTGTTTTCTGCATTCATGATATTACAGTATCAGACAATTTAAAACAGAAACCTGTATAAGATCTCCTGTCAATAGTATTTGATGTCCAATCTGAGTCTACAAATCCTTCTAAGTTTTTATTATCATTTGTAAACATTAAAAAACCATAAGATTTTGTTTTATTTAAATATTCTAACACTCTCTTTGCGTTTTTCCAGTGAACTGCAGTAAAACAATTGTTAAATTGGCTTAAATAGCTGACACTGTAACTGATATCTGGGTGTGTAAGTATAGACAAATACATAAGACTTCCTATCAGTTGCTGATAAGGATATTATTTACAAACATTTTCTGACTTATCCAACTTCAATTTACATTCAATAGGAGTATCAACAACATTACAGTTTGACATCTTAAACTTATTTAAAATATGTTCGACAAAATGCTCCTGATCTAATGATATACAACCATTTTTATATACTTTTACTCTCATACCTAAGCATTCTTTCACTTGCCCTGAATCTTTAGTTTTGAAATTTGACATTAAACTATGTTTCAGTTCATCTGTCAATGCCTTGCTACTGGAAAATATGAAAAAAATCATCGACAAACACAGTTTTTAAAATTTGTTCATTATTTACCTTTTACTATATAAACATGGTTCCACTTTAGACTTAATATAACCCTGGCTCAACAAACAATCATCTACTCTCTTATTCCACTGCCTTGCTGATTGTTTAAGTCCATAAATTGCATGTTTTAGTTTGAGTACACTGTTACTCTGACATTCTAAATTAGGTGGTACTAGCATGTATACTGTTTCATCAAGGTACCTAGCCATTTAAAAATGCAGTGTTAACATCAAGATGAGTAATTTCTAAATTTAACTTTACACTTAAAGAAAATAACATTCTCAAAGTGTTAATACAGGTGAGTATGTTTCTTTATAGTCCACACCTTCTACTTGGGTAGAGCCCTTAGCGACTAAACGAGCCCTATATCTCACTTTATTATCACTTTCAAACTTTCTTTTGAAAACCCAAATTTTAAATTCTTTTCACAAATTCTAGAGCAAGTGAATGAATTTGTATATCTAGGAAGCATGTTCACACGAGATGGAAAGTATGAAAAAGATATTGAAAGAAGGCTAACTGCCGGTATTAAGGTGAATGGGGCCATGTCGGTGTTGATGGCCAGCAACGGTTGCTGTCCACAGCGTGATATTTGTGCCTACTTTATTGTATGGCAGCGAACCCTGGGTATGTCAGAGGAAGTATGAAGATAGCTTAAATGCAGCTGAGATGCGATATCAGCTGCGAAAAACGTGCGGAGTAACGATCTTAGTTCGAGTCCGGAATCAAGAGATTCGCAAATCAACTGGCGTGAATCAGGGCGAGATTGAAAAGATGAAGAAAGGCATGCTACGCTGACTTGGACATATAGTAAGGTTGAGTGAAGAAAGATTGACGATACAGATATACAAAGCAAAAGTGTGTGTAAGAAGACGCAGAGGAAGGCCACGTTCCAACTACCTGGATCAAATCGATCGGACGCTCAAGGACGGGAACGAAAAGAGTACTCGAAACCGACGATCATGTATGAAGAGACTGATGAATGTGGACGAAGCAAAAGAAGTATAAAGTCTAGAGAGAACTGGCGCTCTATACTCCCTGCCTACCCCCTTAGGGACTTGGTGTGATGATATGTATGTATGTATGTATGTAAATTTTCACCCATGCGAAGCTGGGCGGGTCAGCTAGTATATATATAATATCTTTGAATATCTTCTCAAACGTATGCAAGTGTTCTCTAGATGTCTTTCTTCATCTTAATACTATCAAATTATAAATATTATATATATATATATATATATATATATATATATATATATATATATATATATGCTTGTATAACGGCGATAGACTCTCCGCCAATCACGTTGGCCCCTAAAAGTATATGTCCGGCGGAATGTACTTACTGTAGTATGTATGTGAATGTAAGTAGTGTACCTACCTACCTACACACCTCTGCCTATCAATTCGGGGACCCTTGTGGAAAGGCGTGAAAAAGCACTAAAGAAAAATATCATAGAAATAATAGCTAGAGGCGACGATTGATTCCGCATCCAACATTTTCCTATCAAAAGTGACTAATGGTCCTGTGATGTAAAACCAGATGGTCCTTCGAACTCAGCGACCAGTAGAGATTAATTTTATAAAAAAACACACACCAATTCGAAATTCAAATGATGAAAAATAAAAGTCATATACAGAACCGGGAGCGCTAGCTTGTATTGATATAAAACCAATTTCGTAATTCACGTCCGTATCTTCGCTCACACTTGTGAGTAATCTTGACTGCATCGTTGAAAGTAAATGCTGAAATAATTCCTGCTTCTACTGCGTTTGGATTGCATTCAGAGACGTTAGGGGATGGTATAATATAAATTTTATGGTAACTGTAAGCAATAGAAATAGCCTTTATGACGATACGTGGAATGGTTAGGTTTTGTACGCATCATTTACTTGGTTTTTAGTGTGAATCCAACCATGTTTTATTGCACGTATGTTCCAATGAAACGTGTAAAAAGCGTTTCAACTTACATCTAGTATCAATTTGTTAAACGAATTTAGACATTATCGTTAAACCTTACAGTGGTATATTGTATCGCAATTTTTTTGGTTTTTAATATAGTCTAGTTTCTTACCAAGAAAACTTATAATATGCTATTTAGGTATACAATTAGCTGATTAGTACAAACTATATTATACTAATTGATAGCAAATAGTTCATAATCAATATTTTGCCGGTCAAGACTCATCCACCTGGATTTAACATCAATTATTACATATATGTTTATACACGGGGACATATTTTGCCGGAGATATATTATAGGTGGCCTGATCTATATCATAATTAAAACTTACAAGACAAATTTCACCAGCATCGTTTCAATTCCGCAAAAATATTTTGAATTCTGCAAGCTCAAAATAGCTTTTAAGTTGAAAATATCCCACGAATCATCATAACAAATTTTAGTGGAAAGTGTTGCCTATATCCTTAATTAGTTGTGACATATGAACGGATGATTAGTGCAAAATAACAAAAGCAGAAACCATATTTGTTTTATTTGCTACGGAAGCCTACAATATAGTGAGGAATTTAAGTGTCTATAAAATAATTTTATTAAACTCGCAAATTTTACAGAACCATTTAAATATTCTCTTTTATATAAATTCCCGATATTATATTGTCCAGTGACCGCTCAACCACGCTGCAGTGCTCCTATACTGTATAGGTATACTGTAACCTACGTTTTACAATGGCACAGTTCCCTTCAATCTAAATTTAGAGAAACTGGAATAGTCAAAAATATATTATTATTCTGACAGAGTATAGTCGAATAGATCATTTGAAAACGTGTACAGAAGTCTTACGAAGTCTAAGTGATTAGAGCGTAAAATGGTTCGAATAAGGGAGAGCGAAAGTTATTGGCATACATAATATACATATAGGTACATAATACGGGTACAGGTCTAAAAAGTACTTATTTACTCATGTACCTATATATCATATAAAGGTCTTGCTTGTGAAATATCTCAAAATCGGTGGAATTCGAACTAGTCTGATTACAGGGACCTTTAGTTCGTTATTAGTATTATTCCAGCGATAACCTGTCTCAGATTAAGACCGGCATTGCCAAGCTGGATAGCAATACTGATTCTATTATTAGTTGTTGTCTTTTTTGGGACGTTTTATTTTATATAATATATAATAATAATATATCCTCACGCCTTCCCACAAGGGTCCCCGAAGGGGTAGGCAGAGGTGTATAGGTAATACCCACACACCCACTTTCCGCCAGAGGTATATTAGGTGCCAACGTGACAGATGGCGAGTCCATCGCCGTTACTCAAGCACGACTATACATACGCCTTTGAATTTCTTCTTAGACGTATGCAGGTTTCCTCTCGATGTTTTCCTTCACCGTAAAGCTCGTGGTGTGACTAATCACTGTACTTAAGTTCAGAAAAACTCATTGGTACAGTCGGGATTCGAACTTGCGACCTTTGCGTCGCAGGCAACTGCTCGAACCACTCGGCCACCACGGCCAATTTATAATATTTTATTTTATTTCACTGAAAACGCTTCTAAGGTCGTTAAGGACGAAAGAACCTGAAAATAACTATTTAATCAAGTAATAAATTTATCCTAGGAGCCGCTTCCAGCATTGTTATATATTTATAATCAATAGCATGCATGGTAACGTATATTCGCCAAACCGCGGCGACATGCTGCCGCCATTAAGCGTGCGTCCATTGGAGTTCAAATTAAATACATAAAGAAGCACTGTTTACACATTTACACACAAACGTGAATATTGCACAAGTGCGTCGCATGGACGAGATTGTGACAATAACACCTGAAATATGTTTTAGTGTGAATAAAATATACTATTTGGCGGACTATGTTAAATTTTTTACACATCCTTTTTCAATAAAAAGTATCCTATGTTACTTCCAATACCTCCAAGAATATGTGTACAAAGTTTTATGATGATCGGTGAAGTAGTTTTTACGTGAAAGGGTAACAAACAAACTTACATTCTCATTTATAATATTAAGTAAGGATTACAATTTTATGAAAAGAAAATATTGTTATTTTATCTAGATCAAATCTTTGTGCGAGATTTCACCTAGAAGTTGTACGAGAGCAATCCAGGATGGAAACATCAAGAGTACCCGAAACTGGCGAGCATGTACGAAGAGATTGACTGATGCATGTGGATGGCGAAGAGGTAAGTCTAAAGAGTACTGGCAGTCTAATCTTTTTCACAAGCTTTAAGCTTTAAGCTCTATTCTAGTTATTTAGTAGAAAAGTAGTTTTAGGTAGAATCAAACCCCAAATATGATTGCAGTAGTAACTATCTCTAAAGTTCGCTTCGACAACGACACAAGAATGTCACCAGTTAAATTGGCGTTGGGGTGGTCTGACCCCATCTGTGTCTGAAATTACACTAGACACAAAGAAAATTTAAGTGTACTTTGGAATAATTAAAGGCTGAGGGGGTGTTAAATTGCGTACGAATAGTAAATTATTCGAAGTGTCACAACTAAGTAGTTTAAATTGCGAAGTAATAATAGGCCTCTAAATATCCGTGCGTAACAAAAATGTTGTATCTGACGAGTAATTGCATGTGCGATGTTTTTAAAACAAACTGAGTCATGATTATATCACTTAATTCGTCTTACCCCATCGTAAACCCCAGTCCAGCCTAGTTCTCTAGTTATGTTTGCTTAGCACATATGAGGTGTTTGGCTAGAGGCTTTTCGGCACGCCATTGTATGCTTAAGTAGCAAAAGCTCCCAGAATTTTTGTTACGAGAGATATAAGAAACCCTTCGTGAACCATTGTGGAGTGTGAAGCAACATATGCATAATCCTACTGTCATATTACAAACACAAAAGCTGTAGAGTATGGCTGTCACGTCTTTGAATGTCTTTACAAATATATGCAGGTTTCACTTAATATCTTCCTTATACTGTATACAGTACATATAAATATCAAGTGAAAACGTGTAGTTGACCTGTGAGGAGCTGCAGCTAGTGATCAGAGAACTCAAACTCAAAAATCATTTGCACGTACGGCTGGCTCGAACATCTTGACATTGTTCTTGTATAAGATACTATTTTCAAAGGGTACACACCCTTACAGGAACAAAATACGAATATACAAAAATAACATAGCCTTAGAAGGAAACATAAATTCTTCGCTCAAACGGTTAATAAACATAGAAATTGTAATTCGAATATCGGCTCCCAATTACAATACATTTACATAGAGATTTGGTTGGATTGAATTTCTATGGTAACAGCCAGCTAGTTCATTTGCCTAAAAGGAAAGTAATTGCTTGCATGGAATTTATCTCGCGTGTGAACACGTGAACTAACCCTTCTGGCCGCGGCACGTGAGTTTTGTAAATGGACTGTTTCGGTTTGGTTTCTTTAACGGACTATCAAAGCCGTTGTTGTTTCCTTATATTTTTTGCGGACTGTGATTGTCTTTGTTTGACTAAAACAATTAAATCCACTTGAAAATGTTTAACACTTCAAATGTTTGTAAGAATTAAACAAAAGGAATCCCGGAAAGGGTACGGTAGCGTAAGGGAATGACGTACCTGCAAGTATAATATGTTGATGATGACGAGATGACGATGCTATTTTTCAGGGCCTTATGTAGAATGAACGCAAACTTTTATGTTGTTATCTTGAAATTGCCTTTGCAACCCCAGATGTAACACTTTTGCGTTGCCCACCAGAATCTCTTCCAATTTCCGTGCCACAATGACATAGGTGTGAAACAATCACTAGGACTTTTTGTTAAACTAACTAAACCAGTTATCACGCTTTTTGAATAAGTTCGTGCGTCCCCGGAAATTGAATAAATATGTTCGTTACATGCAAACTGTGGCCTAGTGCCTGGCTGGAGGCCTAGGTCTCGCCATTGACCGGTTAAGTAGCAAAAGTTCCCGGAAATCACGCTACGAGAGACAATACAAAAAAAAAACAAAACAAACTGTGGCCAAAGGTGAAAGCAAAGAGTAAAACCCTCCTAATTGGCACATTATACCAAAGTATATTATGTCTTAGGAAAATGTGCTGTAACTTTTTTGGAGCTGATACATGTTAACAAATACACTAAATTAGTATACCAGTTTTTATTCCATAGATCTTCCCATCCATCACTCTATGCTAAAATAGTACAAAGAGTTACCCAATACCCTTCCGCTTTTGTTGTTCACATGCAAAAAGCTGAACAATACAAGAGCTTAGAAAAAATATGGTATGGAACAAAACGCATCCGAACTATTGTAACAGGGCCCATTTCACGGTGGCTAATCGTTTTATTCGCCATGATTGCGTATGGAGAATAAATATTTCTCTTTTTACACCCCCAAAGCTACGCCATTTCTGCAGTGCGAGTGATTGTGTTCTATCAATGGGGACGCGTGCCATTCTGAGTGTTTTTATTCAAATGTTGAAGCTAGACGCAATTTTATTACATATTATTGTTTTTTTTTGCATTGGTTTGGTATCTAATCTTGTCATACAATCCGCATATAGAAGTCTATAAGTCTAGAGAGCTGGCAGTCTACTCCATCTGCCTAACATTTCGTAATAATTTTCAACAGAAAAGTTAAAGCAACAATCTAGGTCGTCAAATCTGTTTGTTAGCTTATAAATTATTGTCTATCTTTATTTTTTCTGTTAATAATTTTAAAGGGAGAGACATATTCATAGTTTTCCGTTTCTTATTCATCATTATACTGGAACAATTCTCTCTTATTTGCTTTTCCATTAGACGATGACTATCGTAAAATATTACAAAGCTCATGACACTATTCTTCAATCATTATTTTTGCACGGTGCCGTCTCTTAAACTTCTACGTAAAAAACAAAGACAATATAGCTTCTTGGCAATATCATTATGATTGCTTTCTACTCACGTAAAGGAACCATCGTTGGCAGCTACGAGAGCTGCACAATATCATATTTCCCCTATCCTACAGGCAAGTGTGATGCAACTCATAAGAAATTGTCTTTTAAAACATTCGCCATGTGGCTCAAACCCCATTTTAACGCGACTATATTTGCCCAAATTTGATGCAGTTAAAGGGTGCATAATTTACTTTGGGGTAATTATTTTGCAATAGGCCAACGCAGATGGTGAATACTCCAATTAAGGACAAAGTTGAAGAAAATTTCAGCAACTAACTTTGTTTCTATATTTTAATTAAACTGTCATTTCATGTGAATAAAATATCGATGGAGGTATCTAATTTTATTTGGAGGTAATAACTTAATTTTCTAGTCTTTTTTCAGCAACTTTGAATAATCTGTCACGTTAGGCCATCTAGGTATTACGTTGATTGGTACCCAATTATATCTCAGCTGAGAAACAAGACATCAAGAAGAAGAAGACATGAAGACAATTAGCTGCCGTGGTCATATGGCTAAATTATCGTATCTCAGATAATGTTTTTATGCATAGTCATATTTCTCTATCATTATTTTAAAAGTACTAGTACTAAATTGCAAGCCAAATAAATGATATTCATTAATAGGAAAATCAGAATCGAATTTTCTACTGCAAAGCCAAGTACCTACGACTCGCGTCCGAATTTCCAATTTTCTATACGTGACCTTTTTCAACCCGGATGTCACATGTTCAACAAACGAGGTGTCTTTGAAAACGTAATTAGAAAATTCCCAAACGACGTTTCGTTTTCGACTTTCGGATTTTGTTCCCAAAGGATTTGCAAATTAGTTTTATTCATGATAATCTATTTTCTTTGGTTTGTTTTGTGGTTTCCGTGTAGTATTTGTTTAAAATGTCATTTTAGTGGTTAATTTAACCTTATACATTACAACTAACACAAAACCTTTCGAGAACGGTGGTACCCGAATTGCTTATGTAGTCACCTATGAATACAAAAATTACAACCTCAAACCCCATCGGTATGTATGTACCGCTGAAATTCGTTCAGTTAACAAATACATAATTTAATGAAAAAAATTAAGATGTAAAATGATTATCCTCACCACGTTTTTCTCACGCTTTCCGGTGAAGGAAACCATCATGAGAAAACGTTTGAGAAAGAGTCAATTATCTATGTACAATTGTACCCTAAAGACGGCGACAGACTCGTAATGTATCGCTTTGGCACCAGTAAAAACAGTGTCATTACACCTCTGCTTAGCCAATTCTGAGACCAGAGGACGTGAAAATATAATAAAAATACCTTACGTCTCAAGTAGACTAGCATTTATAAAAGAAAAGGTTAAAAGGTTACTACCTATTACATGTCCTTAATATGAATATCCCGTTAGGTGTCATAGAAATTATATGATGTAAAGTAAGTTGGTACGAAAGTAAGGATTGCCATACTATTATTATTTTGGTTTTGAATTTATATTTTTTTCTAATTCACACCTACGATAGAACTCCTGTGTGTGCGATTTTATAAACATTTTTCGTTAACGTTTTCAGTTAAGCACAAAATAATAGAACTTCTATTTCCCCGTGGCATTGTGGCGCACTCCGGTAATTCGTTTAGATAAATTAACAGAGTAGTTTCAAAGAGTGATCTCTCCAGGGACTCAATTTAATTATATGGAACCCTTTGTTTCGCCAATACTTAAATACCTAATGAGTGCTTTAGCGGTATTGAGTTCTCGTATTGTTCTTGCTACGTAAGAGAGATAAACTTCTAGTAATAATATTTATTTAGGTAATCACTTGCCGAATGTGTGGGTATTTTATGGATGTTTTATTGTGGATAATTATATGATACACGTCTGCCTACCCCGTGAGGGTCTGAGGATTGACGATATGTATACACAATGGTTCTTCAAAAGTAATAAACTTTGCAAACAAAATTACCTAATCTTAAATCAAAAGCGTAGTAAATAGATTTTCAGCATATATTGTTGAAGACATGCATGAAATTCGGAAGACAAACATTATATTTGACTATACAAATCCAAAAATGGGGGCAAGCTCCTATACCTACTAATTTCGGCAAATGAAAATACCGCACAATATGCAAGGATCCGTGTAATTTTAACCCTTATTATTCCACAATGTAATAACACCCCGAGCCCTATTTTCATGCATGACTATCTCGAATTGTCGGCACAAACATCAAAACCAAATGCTATCGACAACTACAGAGATATGGACCGTGGCGAAGCTGAGTAAACGGACCGTGAGATAAGCTTGAGACAGCATAAATCTACATATCCAAACAGACGCCATGGCAATGACAGTGTGACAAAAACAGCAACCAATAATATAAGTGCATTAATAGGCACGGAATCCATAAACGCGGGCAGCAAATATTAAGCCGAGCAATCACCCCCTTTATATGTGCTTACTGCGGCATGCTATCACAAACTTATCTATTCAGAGAAATAGCGTGAAATGAACGGAACCCTCCGTGCATGGAGGTTGTGATCCCGAATTTTGCGCATTCTTCCATTGTAAATTGCACGTCCGCGGTAAACCTAAACGATTTAAATTCATGAACATAACCACGTCCATTTTAAGTAAAAAGGTGGCTTAAGATAATTTTGACTAAGTCATCTATTTTTGGGGTAAAGCGTTAAAATCATATTTTAAATATGAGATTATCTCAGTCTTGGCTTAAATTGTCTCTTGCAATAAGAAACATGTATCGTGCATATCTAAATTATCAACATAACGTATTCCAATTATTAACGAATGTTAATAATTGGAAGTACAATATTAAACTCAAAAACATACAAGTTTTGTATAGATCCAGTTTTAATACAAATTTAAAACAAAACAAATCGGATATGGTGTAGTCGAAGTCTCAATACGAGAATTTAAATATCATTAAAAAACAAATACGCTGCATATATCCATTATAAATGTACGGCCCTGGACGCACCGAGTTTACATATTATTTATGTTAGTGCTATCCTGGGAAACAACTGAACGGATTTTCATACTACAATCACCGGTAATTCCACAAAAAACACAGTATGTCCGCCCAGAGCATCTAACGACAATTCTGTGTTTCAGAATTATAAGCCAAACACTTTGGGAATGAAAATGAAGCAGCTTGGAGACTATGCTTTGTCTATTAGCAACAGATTTGTAAGTTTGTTAAGATAAGAAGAGACCTTTGAAGGGATTCGGCCTGTTGAGCCCGTCATATGTTAGCTGGTATCATATTTAAAGAGAAAGCGAGTGTTTGAATACATAGACTAATTGCCAATTTGAATACTAGGGATATTGTGCGTCAAGTTTTAATTGAGCTAACTTATTTGTTGTTTAAGCGCCCGAAGAGTTAGCGAAGCTAACATTAGACTCAAACTATTGGTTCTTGCGGTACATCCATTACCATAGGAATTGTAATGTATATAATTCGTTCCGTAAGAGCTGTAGTGGCCGAGTGGTTCGAGTAGTTGCCTGAAACACAAAGATATATTCGTCGGATTGGGTGCAACCGGCGCTGGGATTTTGTGGGCTATCTTGAGTATTGTACATTATGGAGTCGACGTCGCCACCAAGTTCGTAAAACACCTTTACACGCGATTGAACACATTTAATCACAGTTTTTATTATTTCAATTACTCACGTGATCATCATAGCACAGTCGTCTTGATACGACTTATTGCAAAATGACTGCTTATTTTATAATGTTTACAGGTCCAGAAATGTTTTTAGTTCAAGGCGACTAGACACAAAAGACAGTTAAGTGTTTTTTGTCTTTTATACATTTACAAATAAAATAAATGTTGCAGATCCGTGTCATGTGGATGGTTGCCAAGGGTTTCAATTGTTTTCGTAACTTAAATTCAAAAGCTAAAAAATAAATGCCAACTTATTATCACAAGCTTATACACACAGTGGCTTACAATATAAAATACGTATTTTTTCGTATACTGACGTAGGCAAATGTCCAAAGCAAATTAACTAAATCTCGGTTTACTTAACATCCCCCCGTAATATATTTTTCGAAAGGTAAAGTGGTTCATTAATCGTTTTGCGATGAAACTTTAGTATAAGTACCGCGGACTAATAGTCGGAACGTGACTCAAGTTAGAGGGCAATTTTGTAGGAGAACCTTAGAAATATCATACAGCAACAATGTGGATGTATTTATGCCATATGTAATCAGTAGATAATAAGACATTTAGTCAAGGCCCATCTTCTTGGCTAGATTGATATTGCGAAGATGCTCAAAATAATGAACCCGTTTGAACAAGTTTTTGAAGTAGTGAATAGTATTAGTGGAATGCTAAATCTTAATCTCCACGTCTTACCGTAAAGGTCCCTGAACGGCAGAGGAGAATTAATAGGTAGTTTCCATACACCCCCTTTCAGAGATATGTTTCAGATGCCAACGTGACAAATGTCGAGTCCATCGCCGTTACTCACACATGACTATACATACATACGTCTTTGAATTTCTCCTCAAACGTATGCAGGTTTCCTCTTGATATTTTCCATCACAGTAAAGCTCATGGTGTGACTAATCATAGAAAAACTCATTGCTATAGTCGGGATTCGAACTCTCAATCTTTGTGTTGCAGGCAACTAATCGAACCACTCGGACACCAAGGCCCATGAATACGTATGAAATACGTACATATGTATATTTTAATTAGTTTTAAGCTTTGTATTTGAATGTGTTGTAATAGAGCAAAACTGTTTCATTTGAGCATAAGTCCATCCAATCAACTCCCCCTTACTCAGGTCTTATCTTGAATGAGAGAAGCTTGTTCTAATGTCGTTAATTTAAGGCTCTGGGGTAACGATTTCATTGTGTTCTGTTGCTGTACCTACCAGCCCGAAGGCTTCGATGGCTATTGAATGAAGATTAGATAATAGGCTGTGTTGAACAACTTTGTGCAAGAACAAACGAAATTGGATGTAGTCTTGAGCTTTAAAAGTGATTACTACATAACTTTATAATTGTATTTAATTATGCTTGGAGCATTCAAATGATATCTAAATAAATAAATAGTACATCTGGATCAAATCGATCGCTCAAGGACGGGAACGTCAAGAGTACTCGAAACCGACGAGCATGTATGAAGAGACTGATGAATGTGGACGAAGCGAAAGAGGTATGCAAGTCTAGAGAAAACTGGCGCTCTATACTCTCTGCCTACCTCATTAGGGACTTGGCATGATGATATGTATGTATGTAAATAGTACATATTTTAAGGCCTCGACAACTGATTGGTTGGAGTAGACACCTGAGATGCTAAGATTGCAACTTCGAATCCTAGCTGTCTATCCCTGCTTTTCGTGAACCTTGCCACAGTGATCTATAACACCACAAGCTTTACGGTAACGGAAATTATCATGAAATAATCACCAATGAAAGAACAATTTTAAAAGCCGTAGCTGTACTTGAGACGGCGTCAGACATCTGACACGTAAACACCTTATGTATGTATCTTGATATTAAACCTCTGCCTACCCTTAGCTTCTGTGAGAAGGTGTACATACTGTGTACGTTTATATATAATTGCACTACTATGCCCCGCGGTAACACCTGCGTAGATTTGGATTACAAAGGTAGTTTTTGCTCTGGAAATTTTTACTATTCCGTTCACGCGTTCTTCCTTGATTAAACAAACAGACATCCCTACAAAATTTCGCATGGAAAATAATATTATGTAGTTCGATTATTGTTCGTTTAATTTTGTTTCATATCAATTTTCACACAACAATTCCCAACTAGGACTGTGTAGTAATTTGAGATAAAATACTCCATACACACCTCCGAAATCGACTTTTTGTTTGCGCCCAAGTTATAGAGTTTGTAGATCATAAAGGGGTGAATGACATCGGACAATGTTATACGGTTTATATCACCACATAATGTTATGGAAATCTGATTGTGTTCACTGCTTCAAAATATACCTCTTTTTATTGCAAGCTGCTTTCTGAAACTAGTGGTTTTTATAGAGGCCCCTAAGAATAAAAAATGGTTAGATAAACGAATAACGATCCATCATTTTCGCTGTCTATAAAACAAGATCAAGCTGGTTATGTTTACCAAATTTGCTGATCAGTCACGCGCTTTACGGTGAAGGAAAACATCGAAAGGGAACCGAACCGAATACGTTTGAGAAGTAATTCAAAGGCGTATGTATAGTCGTGCTTGAATAACGGCGACGAACTCGCCATCTGTCACGTTGGCACCTAAATTATATCTCTGGCGGAAAGTGGGTGTGTGGGTATTAACTATACACCTCTGCCTACCCTTTCGGGGACCCTTGTGGGAAGGCGTGAGGTTATGTATTAAAAAAAATTAATGCAGTCAATAGAGGTTCGTATTTGCAATTCCAAGGTACTACTCAAATCTATCGGCCACCTCTCTTTCTTATGAACGAAGATTTCGCTAATTCACTCGGGTAAATTAGATATCATTGGTATAAATTTTGTTAACTCTCCTGGAAGAAATCATATATATATGCTAAATCCAGCTAATAACCTTTCTCTGCGCGAAATATCATCAATTCCCGTTAAGTATTATTTACATGAAAAAAGACCAAATGACGTCACAAACTTTCGCATTTATATTATATGTGCGATTTAAATTTTATACCCACTTCAATTCTTTTTATTGTTCATTTAAGCGTTATTAATATCATTTAGTGCGTGTTCAGTTCAGTTCAATGCAGCCAATTTGCAGTATTAAAATGTAAGCGTATGCGATTGTCGATACGATCGCGATAAACCTGTATTCGCTTGTGTAATCTGACTTTATCACTGGATAGGCTCGTTTAATGTTGCGACATTGTGTTTTGCGACTATGTTAAGGTTTACCGCTAATTTGTTGTATGACAACGAATAGTATTTGTGTTTTTCTATTATATCCTCATGCCACCCACAAAGGTTCCTCGAAAAGTAAGGCCGAGGTGTAAAGGTACCTACAGACCCACACACTTTTCGACGTATTTGTGGAATACTATAATTTATTTCGAAATGTTTTGCCGTACGCTTCAAAATATGTACATAATCACTAGCTATGTACTTATGTACATATTAAGATCGATAAACTCAAGATTGCGGTTTAATGCTTATGTAACAACGAGTTCCTGAAGGAAAAGTTTACGAGGAAACCTGCAAGCATCAGGGCACAAATGTATTTTCCTATAATTTTAAACTAGCTGTAGCTGTGTGGCACACTGGCTTCACTTGCTCACAAGAAAATATACAGCCAATTTGAACCTTGAAGGATTCTAAATAATTGTGGAGGATTCATGCGTAATGATTGTAATGATAATAATCATTGCGAGTTTAGGTACCTCGGATATACTGCCACACATAGATCGCAATTTAGAATCCCGACAGTACCAATGAGTTTTCTGAACTTAAGTACAGTGATTAGTTACACCGAGAGCTTTGCGGTGCAGGAAAACATCGAGAGGAAACCTGCACACATCTGAGAAGAAATTCAAAGGCGTATGTATAGTCTTGCTTTAGTAACGGCGATGAACCCGCCATCTGTCACGATGGCACCTGAAATATATCTCTGGCGGAAAGTGGGTGTGTGGGTACTATCTATACACCTCAGACTAGCCCTTGGGGCTCTTGTGGGAAGGTGTGAGGAGGATATACAAGAAAACGAACATGAACCATTACCTATAATTATGGTCACCAATCACAATAAAGCAGGATTTTATATTCGCTTTTTCTCATATAACATTCAACCAGTGTGTAGTAAATTCTACCGTAGCATCTGGGACATCAATCGACTGAAACAATAGTTAGTTAGTTGAACAACGCCCGAATGACAAATGGTGTTGTTCAAAGATTATCGCTTGAACAAGACTAATGCTTGGGATCCTGCACGTCTCTCTTCTATATGTTAATTGTAGCGAACGCCTTCAACACTAATTTACGCTGTTTATTTTACAGTTACCAAGCTAAGATTGCCATTACTTCCACACAAGTGAATCATATTGAACCGTTTATGTAACGGAAATAGAGGCGAGTAGTGCCGAGGCAAAAGCAACATTAGCGTGGCGAAGGAATATTCGTTCTACACGTTACGTTGTCATTTCAACTCATAGACTGACGTACGATTCAATTTTTCATCTCGACGAATACTTGAGTAAACATGAAATATAGGGTTATTTTTTATTTTCAAGAATAGTCCCCTTCCATATATTTATGGTGGTGTTGTATAAAACGACGGATTCACGAGTTAGCGCTTCGTAAACTTTCTCCGAGGGTGTGACGAAGTTAAGTTGCTTGAAAACAAAACTTCGTCCTGTACGAAAGTAAAATAATTCGTAACAAATTTCGGGAAGAACAATGGCAAAATTGTTTAATTTTTAACTGAGTGAATGAAGATATCTGTTATTTTATATAACCGGCGATTACGTATGAATAATCTGATGAATATGGATGGAGCGTATGATGTCTCTGGGTCTAGAAAGAATTAACAATCTTCAGTCGGTGCCTACCCTATAAGGAATTTGCGGGATGGTATGTAGTATGTATTTAAGCAATCTTAAAATGTTTATTAGGAAGCAGTAGTGGCCGAGTGGTTCGAGTAGTTGCCTGACACAAAGATCACAAGTTCGAATCCCGACTGTAGCAATGAATTTTATTGAACTTAAATACAGTGATACGCGATGTATATATGTTAGTCACACCACGATCTCTACAGTGAAGGAAAATGAGAGGAAACCTGCTTTTGTCTGAGAAGCAATTCAGAGGCGTATGTATAGTCGTGCATGAGTAACGGCGATGGACTCGCCAGCTCTCACGTGTGGGTACTACCTAGACACCTCTGCCTACCCCTCTGGAGACCCCTGTGGGAAGGTGTAAGGATGTAAAAAAATTATAAAATGTTACACGCTATGAAGTATATATATATTTTCAATACTGCTAGTATTTATTTTGATGATACGTGTGGGTAAAGTGCTATTTTCTGGAACACCTTTCCAATAATGTACGTATTATTATATTGTTCGTTTTGGTATTAACTTTTAAAGTGAGAAAACAAGAACAACCTTTTTTCCTTAGCCTAAGTCGAAACAAGCATAACACTTGTAACTTACGAGGACCAAGTTACATACTTCCATTAGCAGCACGATACTTTTTAAAGAAGTAACAGCATTAAATGAAAAGAAAAATGTCTTCGTCGAAGCTCGCAAGAACTTGAGCCATTTTTTAAGTGTCTAAAGAGATCTTAATAATTATTATGAACCGTAAGTATATTCACATATTTTGTACATAAATAAACATATCTTAATATACATATAATTATTATGTATGTTGGTTGTCACATAACTCTCAAATGATAAGACTGATTTGAATGTATTTGAGTGACTCCCTGGTTGAAAATGGTTTGCAAATACAATTGGGCTATTAACCCCAGTGTAGCTAGGCAGCACAGCTAGTTAAATAAAAATTATCAACTTTAATATAAATTTACATGTTTAACTGAAAAATATAATATACTTTTCTTCACACCTACTTCGAAAGGGTAGTGAGTTTACATACTTCTTTGAATATTTTCTCATAAATAAGCAGGTTTTTTAAATTTGTGGATATATGGATTTCCAAATGCCCTTCTATAGTATGTACCTATATATTACATATTTATTATAATGATGATAATTTTATTGCAAGCTTTTATTGAAGCTTTAATTTCTCTACTACCCTTAAGAAATTTGGCGTGATGATCTTAATGCAAGTATACCTATCTATGTTAAAACAATATATACTTCTATAATATATACTTTCACCTATTTCTTTTACCGAAGCATTTATATATTTTTAACATCTCGAGTCTGAAATGAGCCTAAAAAGATGAAGAGAAAACCTGGGAGTCTAAGTAATTAGAATAAAAATATAATTTACTAGTTAATAAAAGTGTCAATACAAGATGCCAATAATATGAATTCGTAACATGATAATATATAAAGAACATAAATTCTTGAAAGATAATCTTAGCCTGAAAAAAATATTTTGATAAAATTTTAATGTTAGTCCACCATAGCAATGTATGCTAAGAAATTTAAATTATCTAATATGTCTTCTAGCATAATTATATTGTATTCGACAAACAGGTGTTATCTCAATTATACTTTCCAAATGAAAATACTAGATGCACCTACAGCTATACAGCAATAGTTATAACCAAAGTTCTGCTGCGTATACGAATTCGAGATTTTTTAAGAAACATCCATACACTCATGATTTATGGCATTTCATTTATTGTATTTCATGGCGTCTTCACACTCTGAACTGCAAAGGGGTATGCAGAGGTGTAACAACGCCTGCTTTTTAGCAGAGACATTTAGATACCAACGTGACAGATGGTGAGTCCATTCCGTTTATCAAGCACAACTATACATACGTCCTCAAATTTCTTCGCAGTATGCCGGCTTCTCCACGACGTTTCCGTCACCGTGCAGCTCGTGGTGCGATTGATCACTGTACTTAAGTTCAGTTTAATTTATAAAGGGATTGATAAATACATTTTCTTTAATATAAGTATATAGTCACGCAGTAATATCCTAATCTTTATGCGAATATCTCCGATAGCAAATAATATGTTCTTAAAATATTTATGGCAAACAAAGATACAAAAACGTGCATGGAGACAACAACGTAAAATGGAAATTTTGTGCTCTACGGAAACCCATTTGAATGTTGTCTTCGCTGAGGACATAAAGGCAAATACACATCTTCTCTAAGTGCTATTTCTTTACGAGGACAAATATCCAAATATGCACTCAAATTTTTTTATATTTCGCCCATAAAACAAAAATTGTTAATCTTTCTTTCGATGTATGTACAAATTCGAATGTAATTGACGAAATTCAGATAATATTATGATAAAATTCTAAATTCATGGTTTCCAAACATTTTTAGAATCTAGCCCCGACGGGGGTACTACCTGATCTAAATAACCACGAGCTTTATGTGCTAAACCTGGGTACGATTAAAAAAATCCTTAACGTATGTATATTGCTTGAGAAACTGCGATAGGGTCAACATTACTTTAACAGCAGTTATTAAAGGATATATCTCCTGTAAAAAAAGCACGTTGTCACATCTTTGCCTTAGGGACTTCTCCAGGGACTCTTGTGGCAAGGTTTAGATATAAATTTAACGAAAAACATTGTTTACTGACATTGTGTTTAAATTTTAAAAACATTTTAAACAATGGAAAAAATTTACGTACATACCTTTATAGCTTTGGTCATAACAATATCATGTCTTGTTAAAAAGCCCGGCAATGGAAACCATATCTCCAATTAAACTACAACGATCGTTATTTCTTTATATTTCACGGAGGTTTAACTTCCGTCTGATGTAGCCTTAACGAATCAAACTGCGGTGGGTGGTCCACAGATCAGACTATCACGGACCTACAAATTGTATGGCCACATAGCTCAATTACGTATACAGGCCAATTATTATTTACTTCCCATGGGCTGTTAACATAGTCCAGTTGGTATGCACTTCAAATAATTCCCAACTCACCAACATAATTACCAACGTTAGCTTTTGAGTTACGCCATAATTTTTTTCTGATCCTATTGAATTATTTATGGGTTTGCTCAAAGTGGTGGTAGTTATGGAAAATAATAATGCCGAGATCCGGTTCTGGATCTTGATAAAAATAGTTAGGTTACTTTTTTTTACTTGTTACACTGTGTTTACATAGCAAAGGAGTTTTATTATCACTTGAATCTTTATTAGCGAGTGTGTGGTTTCAAAAGATTTTGGCTTTTGTTCGGGGTGGAATATGTTGTTCTGAATATTACATACATACATACATATCATCACGCCAAGTCCCTAACGGGGTAGGCAGAGTATAGAGCGCCAGTTCTCTCTAGACTTACATACCTCTTTCGCTTCATCCACATTCATCAGTCTCTTCATACATGCTCGTCGGTTTCGAGTACTCTTAACGTTCCCGTCCTTGAGAGTCCGATCGATTTGATCCAGGTAGTTGGAACGTGGACTGCCTCTTCTTGCACACACTTCTGCTTTATATATCTGTTTCGTCAATCTTTCTTCACTCATCCTTTCTATGTGTCCAAACCAACGTAACATGTCTTTCTTCATCTTTACAATCATGCCCTCATTCACGCCAGTTGATTTGCGAATCTCTTCATTGCGGATTCGATCTAATATCGTTACTGAATAAATAAATAACTTTTCTAGTTTTGAATTTGTTCTTTTTAGGTCAAAACCGGCCGACCTGTTTGTTAGACTCCTGGAGGTCTGCAATAATGAAATGAATCAATGTTTTATGTATGTCTTAGAAAATAGGACATATGTGATAGGGCACAATAAAAGGAATCCAAGAATATTTTTAAACAGCCGTGCCTGCGACTTCGTCCGCGTGGAATTTAACTAAAAAGTTATTGTAAATTTTTTTTCAATAAAAGTAGCCTAAGTTACTCCTTATTATATCAGCTATCTGCTAGTGAAAGTACCGTCAAAATCGATCTTGCCGTTTCAGAGATTACTCGGAACAAACAGACAGACAGACAGAGGGACAAACAATTTTAAAAATTGGTTTTGCTATATGTACCGTGTATACATCAATATGCATTTAGTAAAAAGCGGTTATTTTAATATTACAAACAGACACTTTTATAGTTTTATTTATAGAAGAAGATAGAATAACATTTGAGGTTTAAATTTTTTTCGAGGTCGCGGTTTTGATTCCCGCTGAAGGCAGATATTTGTGTGATGAACACGAGTATTTATACCTTAGTCTTGTATGTCTTTTGCATTAATGTATATGAACATATATCTATTTTAGTAAATATATCTTTGCTTGGTTATCATTTTGTAATTGTACGTATGCCAATTTATGTGGAATTGTCCCAAGGTATATTTTATATTTATTTATTACTTATGTAGACTACGCTACTATTTCGAGTGCATTAAGGTCACATCACATCACATCACGTCATATGCATACATAAAAAAATAACTTAGTAAAATCTTGTAAAAAGCTACGCTTAAGAGCTTTGTGTGCCATGATAAAAGTGAACGCGTTAACTTCAGTAGCATGTGGTGTCCCAGAAAACTATTTTGTAAGTCTTTTATCCCATTTTCACGAGAACGGGCCTGAGTAAAAAGTTTCCCAAAGTTGTTCAAGACACAACAGGTGCTTGTAATATAATGCTATCTTTTTTTTCTAAAAAAAACAAAACGCTATTATGGTGAAACATACATTTTCCTCAAGTTAGAGTAAAGACTAAGCTGTGTGATATTATTTAACGTGGCCGAATTAGTAGTCAACTAATTTGATATCAAGTACCTAGGTTAAATAAATATATCGTTAATTGAGTATCACATAAATACATTATTCACTAATCAATCTACACACAAATTTAGAAAAAAAAGGATATTTCCTAGCTAGTGACGTCACACTCTCACCTAAGAATTACCATCATTAACTACGTCGCAACAACCAACGAAACTAGCGATAGTTTGTTTATAATAAATCCTCGATGTACCCGCACGGGAATAATTGCATGGTCTTAAGCATCCTTGATAATATGAGATAAGTTTCTTTAGACGACTGAGCGCGGGCGGTGCGGTAGCGCGGGGCGTTCGGCCTCACTGGGCGGAGCTACAAAGCGCCGCTCAGTCGGTGGGCTGCCGCCAAACGCGTTGTACGCTTGCACTAAATTCCCTTCGTGCTATCATGCCACGCGAGTCGCGATGTCGTACCCAACATGTGAATATTTATGACGCGTTCGACCATTTCGCCCCTTCATAAATGGCACTGCCGACCTCGATGGTTCAACGCAACTCATATATAACCGTAAAATGCTAATAAAACAAATTATCGCGAAAAGACTCGAGCACCGAACTTTTAACCAAATTGTAGTGTACGTGTTGTTCTACTGTTATGTCATCGAGAGGAACTTTGCCGCTGAAATGCCACACGAGTGCGCGTATCGCAGCCTCGAGATGGAAACGTCGGAGAATGCGGTCCTTTTCTGCAAGATCCGAACGATAAGTAGTTTGGATCACCTGCTGCAGAACATCAGCCGGACTCATTTCGATGATGTGATATCCTTGCACGTACAATGTAGTGAAATTCTGTTCTTCGAAAGCACTTTAGCAGCTCAAACAGAAAAACCACTCGGAAAGCATACAACTTTAGGAAAACTGCGGGACCTCGTCATTGACAAATGTAAGATAAGACAGATACCACCACGTGCTTTTCTTAACTTCAAGGACTTAAAACGATTACACGTGACAACTCACAACAGTGAGTGGTCAGCCATGACGATGGAGATATCCGAACAAGCTTTTGTAGGTTTGAATGAGTTAGTTGAACTTGATCTTAGTGATAACAACATTTGGAGTACTAAAACAGAGACTTTCTGTTCTCTTTACAGTTTGAAAATGCTAAATTTGTCTTTTAATCACTTGCAAAATATAAAGACAATTGGATTTTCAGATTCGTTGAGAGAACAAAATCTAAGCGTTAGAAGTTGTAATTTAGTCATAGAAGTTCTCGATATGTCTTTTAATGATTTGATTGTAATAACTGATAATAGTCTTTCAAAGTTACGATCTTTGACGAAATTGTTATTGCATAATAACGCGATATCTACCCTAGAAGACGGTGCCTTTGAAGGATTGCTCAGCTTACAGGTCTTAAACTTATCAGGTAATTTTATGAACACACTACCACCGGACCTTTTCTCTGATACAAAATCACTGAAAGATATAAATCTTAGTAATAACACAGTCAACACCCTCCCCCCAGGCCTTTTTGCGGGCTTAGACCAACTGCAAATATTGGACCTTTCACATAATGATCTCAGCAGTCAATGGATCAATAAGGGCACATTTGTAGGATTACTTCGGATGGTGATACTAAACCTTTCATATAACAAATTAAGTAAAATAGATCGCCACATGTTCCAAGATTTATACAGCTTGCAAAAATTAAACTTGGAGCACAACGAAATTAGTTCCATCGACGAACACGCATTCGGTGAATTAAGAAATTTGCATTCACTTACGCTTTCAAGTAATAAGCTTGTACATGTTCACGCCCACCTGTTTACTGATTTACATGTTCTTCATGAATTATTTATTGATAACAACAAAATCAAGCATATTGAAGAGAACGCCTTTGAGAACATGACGGCTATTGAAGATCTAGGGCTAAACGATAATGTTTTGTCATCTATCCCGGCCTCTATTCGTAAACTGCGTTCTCTAAGGTCATTGGACATAGGAAACAATAATATAACTCATTTGAATCGGGAGAACTTTCGTGGTCTGTCTGAACTTTTCGGTTTACGCTTAGTTGATAACAAAGTTACGTATTTAAATGAAGACACATTCGAACATTTACCGCAATTGCAAGTACTTAATTTAGCTTCAAACAAAATTAAACACGTTGCACCTGGTTGTTTCCGTAAAAATATCAATTTGAAACTTTTACGAATGGATGGTAATGAGATCACAAAATTTGATGACATATTCAACACATTAAATACTTTAGTATGGCTGAATATGTCTGCAAATAGAATAACCTACTTTGATTTTAGTAGTTTTCCCAATAGTTTAGAATGGTTAGATTTACACCAAAATCGAATAGAAATGTTTGCTAATGATGATATGTATTCTAATGGGAATGTCAAATTGTTAGATTTGAGTAACAATAATATAACGGAAATAACTGTAACTTCCATACCTAAGTCAGTCGAAAAACTTTATTTGAACGATAACAATATACAAAACATCCAAGTCGGTTCTTTTTCTAAACTACAAAGGCTATCAACTGTGACGTTAAATAATAACAAACTAGTACAACTTGACATGAATGCGTTTAGGTTAGATCAAATAGATGAAGATAGTGACTTACCCGAGTTTTTTATAAGCGGAAACCCATTTGTTTGTGACTGTTCAATGGAATGGATTCAGCGCATTAATTATTTGAGCCACAGTCGACAATACCCGCGCGTGTTAGATTTAGATAAAGCATTGTGTTCCCTGGTCCACTCACGTGCTAAAGAGAAAAAGATGATAATAGACATGTCACCTTCTGACTTTCTCTGTCCGTATGAAAGTCATTGTTTTGCCCTATGTCATTGTTGTGATTTTGTAGCTTGTGACTGTGAAATGATTTGTCCAAATAATTGTACATGCTATCACGACATAACATGGAATGCAAATGTAGTAGATTGTTCAAATGCTGGCTATACAGAAGTACCAGAGAGAATACCGATGGACGCTACCGAAATTTATCTAGATGGGAATCATATTAGCCATCTCGGTAATCACGTGTTTATAGGTAAAAAGAAACTTCAGGTGTTATACCTGAATAATACAAAGTTGAAAGAGGTCAATAACCAAACTTTCAAAGGGGTAGATGCGTTGAGGGTTTTGCATCTAGAAAACAATAAATTGGTTGAATTAAAAGGGGACGAATTTTTGCATCTGAACAATTTAAATGAGCTATATTTGGACCATAATGCTATTGTACACGTGGCTAATAATACTTTTTCATCCTTAAGATCACTATCCGTACTAAGGATTGATGATAATAAGCTTGTAAATTTTTTTCCATGGAAATTATTGGCTTCGTCTTCCAAAAGTTTAGCTCATGTTTCTATTGAAGGTAACCAATACTCGTGTGACTGTAAAAGTATAGCCGAATTAGATTTGTGGCTACGGAGGGATCCAGGGGATCCTGAGAAAATGTTATGTACAGACACACAAGGAAAACCTACTAAAATTACTATTGCCTCGGTTTTAAGCCACTGCAAAGAATACATGGGAACAATTAGTGATCCAACGGTATCTAAGGATGAAATCGTGTCTAAATCTTTATTTCTGCCCGATAATTACTTTGCCGTTATATGCGGAATTATAATAATCGTTGTGGTTATCTGCCTAATAGGTGCTATATTTTACGCGTTCCGATATGAAGTTAGTGACTGGTTGTATACTAAATATGGAGTACCACTTTTTAAAGAACAGGCCTGTCCAAACGTCGATCATGTTTTGGATGGTAATCCAAACCACATGTACGATTATTACGTGATATGTAATACCAAAGATACCAACTTTGTTTATAATAATATTATGTCTGAAATCGAGTTCAGAAAAATGACATCTAAAAAATTTACGGCTAATGAGTCCTCATTAAATATACTAACACTCGATAGTTTTTCTAAATCTTCAAAACTATCAAAGCGATTAATTATAGCTTTAACATCAAATTTCATTTGCAACGATCTATGCGACATTCACTTTAGAAATATATTTTATAGTTATTTAAAGTCACTAAATCGTAGTGATTTGAACAAGGTAATATTTATTAAGATCGTAAATAATCATCAAGTAAGCGATGAACTTTGTTTAGTTTTAGATAAGTTCAAAAATATATCGTGGAACGACCCCCGTTTCTGGGACAGATTCGTCGCCCTATTGAATTCCACCGACACTATTATCACAGTAAAAGGCTCCGAGAAGAGTGTATTCAAGAAGTCGTTACGCCAGACTCCAACGTTGAGATACACTACAATGCCAGTTTCAAACGATAGTTGCTCAAAGCAGAATTTCACAAAATCCTTACAGTTCGGTAAAAGGAACGAGGGAGAATCGTCTCAGAATGAAAGTTCGCCGTCGTCGGACAACAACACGTATGGCGAAGGGAACAATTCGAACAATAGCTACATGTCTATTGACAACAGGACTTGTCCTCGGTTTAATTATGACCTAAGGCTCTCCCCTAGTAGCGGACACGTATATTCTAGGGTAGATGATATTTCGCCGACAGTATCGCGCTCCATAAACGGGAGCGCCTCTAATAAGGCCCGCACGTACTTCGTTTGATCAGTTATGTTACTTATTATATATTTTCTTCGTTTGCACTAAAATGTTTGCACATTTTCAAGTATTTGAACGATTTTAATGTGCTATTTAACTGTATTAATTATTACTCGTTATTGTCAATTTTCACATACGTAACGTAAGACATCGGAAGACGCAACGTGCTACGAAAATATTTTTAAATATATAAATAATATTTGTACAAAGTTCGGGTGAAAATGTTGAGTCTGATATTGGAAGCACTTTCAAATATATAAATATTATTAATTGTATTATAACATAGTCTACGAATACTGTGAATTATTTTCACAAAGAGAGTCACTGTAACACAACACCAAATAGTGTAAGATGGTTATAAACTTAATAGTACATATTCAATTATATCAATCTAATCGCATTCATTATTAATATAAATTTTGTATTCAATCCTTCATTCATATTATTAAAATCTTTTTCAAGTGAATAAAAATGCTTATGTAAAATTAAAAAAAAACTTGATTTGCTTATTTTTATATGCACTACAGCGATCGACATGTTTATTTAGTCAGAGGATAGTAGAAGGAGTTGCAGCAGAGACAACAAGAGCCCAGCTCCAAATATATTTTTACTTAAAAGGTGGCAAAAAATCATGCTGTTACCGATATCTATTGATGATTATTAATTATTTATTAATTTACGAATATATTATATGTTAAACTGTATTTTCATCACTGGCCTATTTTTCCTATGAATGGTGTCGCGTCTAACTATGTAGATGTAATATAACATTAGGGCATAATCACTATAATATTAGTATAAGCTTGCTAATGTTGTATATAAGTACATAAAACTATAATGTGTTTGCAATGTTATCGTTTATTGGCATTGATGTATCGCTTGAGTATCTATATATATTTAAATAATTAAGCTAAATCGTGATATTAGATTTAATAATTATAAACTTGAAAATAAATGTAATTTTTGGATTGTAATTATTAGTGATAATGAAAATTATTGTTTTGTATAAAAATGTACAAAGATTATCTTGAAAACGTAATAAATTATACTGACGTTTTGATACTTATACTGTTTTTTTTATTTAGAACGCACTCAGTACGACCTTAATTTGATAGTATAACTACTATGATTTTATTATAACTACTAGTTATAATAAAATATTTTATAACAAAATAGTTATAACAAAGCACTCGTCCATAGAGTGTTTGTATTTTCTGACATGGAATGAGAAGTTTTTTGAACTCAAGTGCCGTAATTATCCACACCACGAGCTAAACGGTGAAGGAACACATTGAGAGGAAACCTGTATACGTTTGAGAGTAAATTTAAAGGCATATGTATATTCGTGCTTGAGTAACGTGTATAGGCTCGCCACCTGTCACGTTGGCACCTAAAATGTATCTCCGCCGAAAGTGGGTGTTTGGGTAGTACCTATACACCTCTGTTAACCCCTTCGGAGACCCTTTTGGGAAGGCGTGAAGAAGAAAATTTCATTTGTACAGTCCGCACCTGTACTTACACTTTGCAATTGGACTACAGAAGAAAATAAAGACAATAAATTCAGTTTGATTATTTTATCTGCAACGTGATCAATCGTATCACACAGCAGTCGGCATCTTGTGATCAGGAAAGCGGCTTTAAAATGTCAAAGAGTTTGCCGTAAGTACTAAATATTGTATTAAGTGTATTCCTAGTGGACGTAGTATAAATAAATACCTCAGTTTTATCCATACCACAAGAGTGGCAAACAAGCATTTGGCCCACCTGACGGGAAGCGGTTACCATAACCTATTTACGCTCACGATACCGATGTATCACTTGCGCGTTGCCACTCAGTTTTCGGAGAGTTATACTGTGTTGACAGCATAATGGGACTAATCCCTCTGCGGCCAACCCAATATATAAGTCTCCCCCCTCCCCAAGTAGCTCATTATGAAAAAATTGCTGAGGCAGAGGTGTATAGGTAATAGCCACACACCCACTTTCCGCCAGAGGTATATTAGGTGCCAACGTGACAGATGGCGAGTCCATCGCCGTTACTCAAGCACGACTATACATACGCCTTTGAATTTTTTCTCAGACGTATGCAGGTTTCCTCTCGATGTTTTCCTTCACCGTAAAGCTCGTGGTGTGACTAATCACTGTACTTAGGTTCAGAAAAACTCATTGGTACAGTCGGGATTCGAACTTGCGACCTTTGCGTCGCAGGCAACTGCTCGAACCACTCGGCCACCACGGCTCTCTTTTTATATTTATATAGCTGTACATAATATGTGAATGGCGTAAGATGAATTAGTTATAATTACAAAATAAATATCTTATATAATAAATAACTTGGGAGAATTCCACACAAACTGACCTAGTCCCAAAGAAAGCAAAGCTTGTACTTTGGAAACAGGACAACGATATTCATACTTAAATATATGGTTATCTACATAAATTTCGTCACGCAAATATTAGCCCCCAGAGGGAATCGAACCCTAGACCACTACCACTAGACCAGAAGGCCGCCTTGTCAAACTATTACAAAAACACCCACTAGTGCAAAACACAATCCTAAATATTACAATGTAAAACAAAGGCAGCCCCCCATAGGGGCACCGCGTTAGGGACTTGGGTTGTTAGTAGGTTAGTAGTTATACTAATAATACTTGTCTTATATGAAAATGTTACAATAAGTGCATCTGGGTATTCTGTATTCTGCAATCTTTATTTTATTTATTAAATGGGTTTGCCCATTTACAACTAAAATGTGAAGAAAGATTGACGAAACAGATATACAAAGCAAAAGTGTGTGCAAGAAGAGGCAGAGGAAGGCCACGTTCCAACTACCTGGATCAAATCGATCGGACGCTCAAGGACGGGAACGTTAAGAGTACTCGAAACCGACGAGCATGTATGAAGAGACTGATGAATGTGGACGAAGCGAAAGAGGTATGTTAGTCTAGAGAGAACTGGCGCTCTATACTCTCTGCCTACCCCGTTAGGGACCTGGCGTGATGATATGTATGTATGTATGTATGTACAAATAAAATAAAGCGGGACTTCTGAAAATTATGTGAAATACCTAGTTTAAAATAAGTACATTAGCAAGTGATCTAGAGATCGCCAAATACTTACTAAAAATACATTCATACATACAATGACGCCTCTTTCCCATAGGGTAGGCAGAGACCACTTCTGAAAATATACCTAAGTAAAATTAACTGACTTCAGTAACTAGCTATTGTCTGGGTCACGTATCGTTGATGATGTGACAGATTGGCCGATTGTTTTATCAACAATTGTGTTGTATTGAGGACACGCAATCTATAGATATAATTTATGATCCCTAACAGGTAATATTCAATACTTTAATTGAGTTCGTTTTTAAGCTGTACCAAACACTGAGATATAATAATAATAATAATATATCCTCACGCCTTCCCACAAGGCTCCCCGAAGGGGTAGGCAGAGGTGTATAGGTAATACCGACACACACACACACAAAACACTGAGAGATATATATTTATTTATTTATTTATATATGAACTTGGATATATATATAACTACACACTACATATATGTTGTATGACAGATATATATGATCACGCCTAGTGTCTCACAGGGTATGCAGAGAGAGCGCCACCTCTCTGTCTGCACTTACTTCTCTCTTGTCTTACAGTCCTATTTCGCTTCGACTTCATTCATACGTCTTTACATATATGCTCATCGGTTTCGGGTATTCTCGTCGGTCCCATCCTTGAGAGTTCGCTCCAACAACCTTAATTATCATTAATTAAGGTTGTTGGAGCGACCTCTCAAGAATGGGTCTTTCTCTACCTCTTCCTTCACACACATTTGCGTTGTATGTATATCTACTTCGTCAATCTTTCTTCAGTCATCTTCGTCATTCTATATGTTCATAACATGTACGTAACATGGCTTATCTTTGAAATTACACCTTCATTCACACCAGTCACTGCGGCTGGCACTCTGCTCCCTCTGCCTACCCCGTGAATGACTTGCCGTAGCGGTATTATGTTTGTACCTACTTCTTAGTGTTGGTTGAGTGATGTTTAGTCGTGCTTAAGTAGCGTATATAATAGACTCGCCATCTGTCGCGTTAGCAAAAAAATATATAAAATATATCTCTGGCGGAAAGAGTGTGTACTACCTATACACCTCTGCTTATCCCTTCGGGGACCCTTGTAGGTAAGCGTGAGGATATTCAATTAATTATATAATAATTATTAGAATCATTCTATCGATACCCTGCCCTATACTACTTAAAAAAACCTATATTACTTAAAATTTAATTACATAGTCTTCGAAAAGGTTTCAAAATATTTTTAAAGTTGCAACATACGGTGTCGCGAGGGTGTTTATAATTGCGGTGTGTATCACTAAAATCAAAGACATTTACAATCTCATGCGTAAATATAGTCAGGTTTTTAAAACCTTAATTACTTCGTTTACGGGTTCTAAAGTTAAACAAACATTAAACGTTGCCATTACGTTGTCGGAGAACATAAAATTATCTGGTTTATTGTTACGGTTGTCACAGACACAATTTCTGAGGCGTCGCGAGACGATGTGGTTAGGGAACGAACGACGCAAGTGGTTAGAATACTTGGTTTAATTTTTATTTCTGTGGTTTGTCGTTAAGGTGTGTTTGAGCAATTAATTTTAAGTGAGGTGACACTGAATTTTGTTGTTTTGCCTTTTCTATATGAAAACGTGAAAGATTCCAGAAAGATAATAATTACTGTTCGTATAAGAATGGTGAACTAATAAACATAAATAATTATTCCAATCAGAGACGTGTTTCAAAGTCCTTTTAATTATCCTATTTAAATTGACGGCTGCCTGGTTTTTGTTCATTAGTTGGATGTTCCTTGCTTTTCGATCGTTTTCTAGTCCGATCCCAGTCCAGTCCCCAAACTTTGCTTTGTATGGGACTAGAGCTTTAGTGTGGAATTGCCCCAAGGTTTTATATATTTAGTCAGAATTTGCATTATAATAGTACATGTATTTCCTTTATAGAAAATGCACAGAACTCATTCCCGTCACCCTCCGTATCTAAAATATAGTTTTTGCTCTGGTACAAAACTGCATTTCAAAGTAACGTCGTTAGAATTTCTTGTAGGTATCAAATCAATCATAGTAATACGAAACTCAATAGAAGGAAGGCTTCCTACTAGATACCTGTACCGAGTTTACACCTCGTGAAATATCTTAGAGAGTAAGTATGAGAACTGGTGCGCTGTGTATAAGGTGAAATTAGGCACTGAAAACGCTTACTCGATGATATAGTTCCCACGCTGTCACCAGTTCGGTATGCTTGTGATTGTGATAATTGCAGTTAGCACGGCCTTTTAACATTTGCCGCCCGCTAGGCTAAGAATTGATTTCCAGGTCAAGTTACAAAAGTATCACATATAACAATTGCTTGGTTGCTTTATCGTTGCGTTTCTTTATGTTTATGTTATTTAAAACTATAATATGCTACACAGGAAGTATAGTTGGAGGATAGTTGCTGACAGGCTTGCTATTTGAAATATTGCACCTGTAGGTATATATATTCGACGAAATATGGTTATTCTTCCTTCTTTGAATAAATAGGAGATATTAATAAGTATGGGATAGTTCACTTCCCATAAGAATGTAAGAAGAATTAGGCAAAGGTTTTATTACTCCCGGTTTCGCCGGAGATATACATATGACCGTTACTCAAGCTCGACTATACATACGCCTTTGAATTGCTTCTCAGACGTATGCAGGTTTCCTCTCGATGTTTTCCTTCACCGTAAAGCTCGTGGTGTGACTAATCACTGTACTTAAGTTCAGTCACTCATCGGTCCAGTCGGGATTCGAACTTGCGATCTATGTGTCGCAGGCAACTACTCGAACCTCTCGACCAACACGGCTAATATAAAGTACGTAAGGAAATTGACATCGAGGTGAAAGTAAGTACCTTAAGAATACAGTGTTTTGTCTTTAACTACACAAACACGACGGTATTGTTATCAACATTGAGTCAATCATGAATTGATATTAGCATATGTTAATCATAACATTATTGTGAGTCAGTGTTTACTGATCATGCGTCCGCGTATTCCAATGGGTATCTACTTTCATTAGTAGAGTCCTATTGGGAATTAATTTGAATCTAATAATAATAATTATTAGTTTTTCTCAACTTAAGTACATGATTAGTTACACCATGAGCTTTATTTATTTGATTTATCTCGTAATTCTCCTATTCATGTATCGGAAAAAAACATGTATGCATAAACACCCATACTAGGTGAGCAAATTAATATCTGCAGTCTTATTAGAATTTAGCGAAGTGCGAAAAAATTCAAACAGCGTTTCTTCCTATGAACCAATATACCTAACTAAAGTCATATTGTAATATTATTTGATTTTTTGGTTAAGTAAGTTGGTAAATTCATATTAAGTGCGTGGATTGTTTTGATTTTGGTCACCTGATTGCGTGAGAAAAAGCACGCATGTTAGTTTTCAAGCGGAAATTTGGATAGAGCAACAATCTTAGGGAAGCCAGCGCATTTCGGGAACCTACCTCTATGTTCTCCTGTCGGAAATATGTAGGTACTTATCTTAAAGCAAATTCAAAAATATTTAATTTTCAATTAATGCGAACAAATATATGCAAATTAGTTTAAGGTACAATTTTCTTATGTTATTACAATTACATATGTTAATTAGGGATTTCACGGAAATACCTACCTGTTACTAGAGCAAGACATGATACGTGTTTTTTCAAAGAACTACGCCTGGCAATTAGAACATCAACATACATTTTTTTTAGGTGAAACAAAATGACTCATATTTTCATTTCCTTGCGCTAACAATGCTAATAGCCACCTACCTATTACAGTACTTACATACTTTCAAAATTCATCGGAAAAATTTTGTGACATTGTTTTATGGCGTAAAGCCTTCTAACTCATTACTAACACGGTTAGCTGTATGTCAAAAAAATATGTATTGGTCATTGGTTTTGTGAGATGATACGCCCACATTAACTTTTCACCAAAGAGTCTGAATACAATTCTATCGAAAAACATACTATCATTATGGTTATTACTGCCATCTATTGGCAGTTAGTATTAAGATCTCATAGTGAATTTATCATTCTCTTTAACAATAAATTTATCGAAACTAAAAAAAACTATTTAAATAAAAAAAATCGGAAAAAGCCGTGTGAATAATATCCATATCATTACGCCAATTCCCTCACGAACAGCAGACTTGAAATTCGGAAAAAGGTCGAAGACCATTTTTCATTTCATTCGATACGTTCAAATCAAAATTCGTGAGATTAAGAGTTAATAACACTGAAGTAAAATGGCTCAAAATGTATACACAGCTCTCAATATCAAATTATAGGAAAAAGCCGTCCCTAACAATACCTACCTTCATTACTTGCCACTTAAGCATGCATTGAATCAGTCAATCAGATTTTATCACCGAGTTAAACTCTCTTTTCCATGTATGGGGCGATCAACTAAACGAACTTACCTTTTGTATGTAGGTACCCAATTCGTCAGTCATTCCCCTATTGGCTGCCAATTTTAATCGGACGACGTCCGATGCATCGAATCGCATAATTACGATTCTGAATATCTCACGGGACCATGTTTCGTATTAGTTTTGACATTCGGCTTGATGGATGGATCACAATCTCTGGGAGAATCTAGTCAATAAGTGCCCGTATATCATGATAGGAAGAGGGTCAACGTTGTAACTGTACACGAGAAGAATTGATCACCATATTACTGTGCTATTTGGTAAAATGTAACGAAAGCGCCTTATAAATATAATTGCAATACTTTTTGTGTGAGCTACATTCAACCTGTGATGACAAATCCAGAATATACCGGGCATAGTTAAAATGTGTGTATATAGAGACATATAGAGATATAATAATTGCGGATGACAAAGATCAGTAAGCCTAGAGAGTTCTCCTAGCTACTATCCCCTCTGCCCATGAGGGACTCCGCGTGATGATAAGTATGGGAATGTTTTTCCGCTGTTTCTCAAGAGTCGGTTAAGAGTTAGCCAGAGGTATTATGAAATCGATTATTGGGATTATATTCAGGTGCCAACGAAACATGGACAATTTGCAGCCGGCCGTCCGAAGCGGTTTATTTACAAAAGACTTTGAATTTCTTTTACACATACAAAACGATGCTTCTTCTGTCTTGTTAAGTTATAGTAATATATATATGTGTAACCGCTTTTTACTAAATGCATATGGATACGGTACATACACCAAAATTTAATTTATTAAAATGTTTGTGTCTGTCTGTCTGTTTGTTCCGGCTAATCTCTGAAATGGCTGGACCGATTTTGACGAGACTTTCACTGGCAGATAGCTGATATAAAAGAGTAACTTAGGCTATTTTTATTTTAGAAACTGAAAATTTTTTATTTTGTTAAATTCCACGCGGACGAAGTCGCAGGCACAGCTAGTATATATATATTGGAACCTGGAACAAGGAACCATGATGTACCAGTAAATGGTAAAGTCTAATTGGCACCATATGTATATATTTATATATCTTTTCACGCCATTCTACAATGGTTCCTGAAGGGGTAATCAGAGATGTCTACTTACACACTCTCTTTTTGCAGGAGTTCCTTCAACGTAAAGCTGGTAGTGAGATTAACTTGTAATTAAGTTAAAAAGAAATATTGGTACAGATGACATTTAAATTCCAAATCTATGTGTTGCGATTTCCTAACCTCTCAGCCACCACACCTCCATTTTGTGGGCCTACATAATATGATCAGATGTCGCATTTCAATGACAATAACCAGCTTCAACCAAAAAAAGCGAGACAACTTAAAAATGATCTCTTGTCAATCAAGTTCTACTACTCCAATGCAAGCCGACTATCCTAACGCAAAATGCCTACCAAATCAAGCTAATATCTCTCTGGATATCACAACCCTAGCCAAAATTGAACTCTCACGATAATACACTTCTACCAGAGCTTAACACAACCTAGTAAGGTTCATTTTTGAATCATTCATTGAAATAAGCTTGTGAGCTGTCGGAGATCGTAGATATGTGAGTCAAATTGGAAGTATCAAGGTTCGCGTTAGCTTGACAGTTACTGGACGGCCTGGGAGATGGATTGATTGCTAATATTGTTATATTCCTTTGCTAACAGGGCGAGGATATTTTAGGCCACATTTGAACTTATTTTAATTATTTGAGACTCAAAAATTTATAAATACAAAGTACAAAATTATGATAAGCCCAGAATTGTAGCATCTTTTTTATTTTGAATTTCTTGATAGCCACTATGTAGTATTTCTTTTAATGTAGATGTTCTTGCTTTTATGAAACGGTTCCGATAACAATCGATTTTATTTGTGGAACATTATGGTAACATTCATTAAATTCTTCATTTGATCTATCATTCATAATCTGTTTCTTCTCACCAACATCCTCGTTCCTGCTCAATACTGAATATACAAAATTATTTATTATCATCGTTGTGACGATACTAAACCATAGAATACAAAAATGTACACATTTTTTATCTACCCCGCCAAAGGAAGTATAAAATAGACAATGACATAGTGTTGCCACATCACAAATGTCAACTTCCGTATAAGAAATGCTTACGTGTGACCATGAATGGCTTATTGTAATCCTACTGAATGCAATTCTTGCCTGAGCTTTCAAAATATTGTTACTGAACTATTGTGTGGTACAATGCATTTTACTTGATTCACCCCGTTTAGCTTTGGTGTCTCGTGTGTAGCTAAGCGGGTGTGTTTGTTATCAATTTTGTGTGTTTGCAAGTAAATTTATTATAATATTTTGATGTAGGTATAATAAGTTTTTAGTACTTTGCACTGTGTCTTTGAACAATTTCTTAAATATATTAAAATTATCAACATTTTTTATCATCACGCCGTCTCTTACGGAGTAGTCTGAGATAGTAATGTGCCTGTTCTATTTAGCCTTACAAGCCCCTTTTGCTTAAAAAACTACAAATTTTCTTTATTGTAAGCATGCTTATGTAAAAATAAAATAAAATTATTTGTCGAGGAGTTTTGTATAGGTTTTCTTAAATACTTATATAAGAACTGTAAGAATAAATTGAACCATTATTGATATTGTGTTTTACAAAACAAACCCACTATAAACCGTGTGTAATATCATCTTTGTATACATCATATTGCTCTCCGATGCATCTCATATGATTACGCGAGTAACAATGATTACCAAATCGCAGAGTATAAATCCGTTCTTAACGAGGATTATTGTTGGGTCTTCACATAAAATCCGTGGTTATTTTCATATCACACAACAGTGGTTTGATTAGCCTCTTTATTGGTAATTGTGACGCAATACGTGAAGTAATCTTGCTTCTCAGAATGCTCAGAATCTATAAGATGTTAAATCATCAATAAGTTAGCCTCACAAAGCTACCATCATGTCAAACTGAATGGACATATATAATACTTATGTAAATGTAGAAATATTGATTCCATCCGTTCGGCTATTCGATATAAGGGAAAATGTGATCATTTCTTTTTTAGACGACTACGTAAGGGAGGATTATGAAACTTGGCGGGTATATCTTCACACTTTTCCTTAAGGATCTTCGAACGGGTAAGCAGGTGCGTAAGATCACTATCATATCGCTGGAGGTATATTTTATAGTTATACCAATTATGACAGATAGCGAGTCGGTCGACGTACGTCTTTGAACATGCCATATTGATTTTCCAGTCGGGATTACGAAACTGATTTTATTACAACTCAGTTTCTCAGTCCCTCAGACAACAAGTTGTGTATGAAAATGAGTGGGTTGATAACCTCGTACTGCCTACTACTGCTACCTACTAAAGATTTATTTACAAACATACTTACTTGAACTTTGAACAAAGATAATAATACATAAAAACTATATTCTTTACATACTTTTTTTACATACATAAATAAAAATCGCCGTTATGGGTTTTTTGTGTGTATTCACATGGATCTCGAAATGGTTAAGATTCACAGTTAGACCCGCTAAGTGGCGCTGCGTCCTAATTTTGTCACCCAAGCGAAGCTGGGCAGGACAGCTAGTCATAAATAGTGATGTGTACCCATGGTGTGTAACGTTTCCAGGGCTAAGTAATGACATTAATTTGAACTTAGTTGCAATACCTCTCTGTACAAGATCGTTAATAGCACGAGTGAAAATAAATGCTCGCCAGGTTAGCATGAACTTGGTTTGACACGCTACCGCGTGTCTAGATCACCGATATTATAATCATCAAAATTACCGCACAAGTATAGAAACATTCGATGTTACAGAAAAGTGAAAGGAGAGATTTTACACGGCAACTCTAGAAATAAGATAATGACGATTTTAATTAGGCCGACATTTTGTATCTCCGCGCGTTTTGTGCTGCGTCTAGCCATTGAAAAATCTCAACTACGGTGAATTAACTTGAAAAAAAGGTTGTTTTTTGTTTTTTTTTGCAGCTGCAAATACATCAGAAACATAATGACCACTTCCGAACGTGGTCGGCTTTAGTTTGGTAACAAACAGCACAACCACATTACAGCTACCATTTCAGATCGTGTCATATGAGTTTTAATGCAATGTAGCAAGGTCTTCAATTGTAAAGCAATCTGGTTTTGCAACAACATTTGCAATTTATGATCGTTGCTATGTTCCGTCCAGAAATCGAACAATACAAACGCGACACTAACAGGCCAAGTTCTTACGATTGACAATTGCTACAATACAAAATAATATTATATTACGAGAGTCCTTTGTGTCACTGTGCCTTTGTGCTTATGAAACTAGTGATATTCCTTGTGTATACGACAAAACGTAGTGCATACTTATACGTTGGAAAAATAAAATAGCCTCATTTTGGATTTTATAATTATTTCATATGGAATGATTTTTTTACGTCTTCTCTAGTATTGTTTCTGCATTTTTGCTTATTTGGTCTCAATTTTACATTTTTTTATTTTTTTATTTTTAAATTAAATAACATGATATAAGTAGTCTATCCATTTTATAATTAGATTTTATTAAACTTGAATTAAAATATCGCACATAAAATTGTGGAAAGAAATAGTGTTCCTTCGTAACGACAACCCCCGAGAAACTCGACACGAGCCACCCACAGGGTCGATCCGAGTATTACTTTACAGGAAACTGGCGGTTGCAACAATTGTGTCATACACCGTTCGAAATACGAATCAAATGATTTGCAATATTATAACAACCTTAACACGCCGTAATAGAAACCATAGATTTCTATAAACTGAACCGGAAATAATGGCCACAAAATGACGAACGATCACCGATCATATAAAGGGAAGAAATTTCTTCAATATGAAGGTATGAATTGACGTCGTAACAATAAACAGCACAAAAATATTTTATTATGTAATCTGGCGTATCGGGTATATATTGGTTTATGATTGGAATGGAGAAATATGAAATATAGTGTCTTGCGCTCAAATCCATGTTGGTTGCTCAAATTTTTTATAGATTTATCGAAATCACCCAAAATTATACCATTTTATCACTCGCATATAACGAAATATGTTAGGCACGTTTACCAAAGGAAACAGCAAAAATGGTTCTACGAATAGCTGTGGTTTATTTCTTAAATTACCGCTATTATTCCAGGTAACTGTGTAATCAGAGATCACTGGCTTAGAAAACTACAGCAAGGTTTTTACCATTATGTTATGAACCCGAGGATCGAAAAGCTTTTTGTAAGCAAATTGTTTTGTATGTATATTATTTTTTATACAAAGGCTTTGGTATCAAAGAGGTTATTCAATTTGCTTTCACTAATACGTTAATATTATATCTTTTTTCTGTAGAATTATTTTACATGAAAGTAAAGTAAAGTGGTACTAATTAAGTCATTCCGAATATTTTTTTTACTTATGTCCAATTCTTGTTTTGTCAGGTGATTTAATAACATTTTGTAGTAATACTTTTAATATTATTTACATCTTCTTACTATTCTGCAAAGGTCGAAGGAGTATGGAGTGCTATGTGGTGTACCTCTTTTCACCGAAGTTATATTTTTTTTTATACCACTGGGATGGCAAACAAGCATGCGCACCGACCGCCTGATGGTAAGCGGTAACCGCCGCCTATAGACGCTTGCAACACCAGGGGTATCACTCGCGCATTGCCGACCCTGCAGGAATCTTTTCACACCCTTCTTGAAGAACTCCATGCTGTACTCTCCAGGGAAAACCAATATTTGGGACAGATGGCGAGTGCATCGCCATTTCTCAAGCACGACTCCTTGAATTTCTACTCAAACGTATTACAGGTTTGTGGTGTGATTAATTACCTCATAACTAGGTCAGGAATAAGTCATTGGTACAGACGGGTTTGAAATGTACAATCTATGTATTGTTGGCGACTAGGTACTCAAACCATTTGGCCGCCAGGGCTATTTCCATAATACCTATATTAGTAACAATATAAACTTTAATAACAATACGAAACATTTTGCTGTCACTATTAAAAATAACGATACCATAAAAAGTCACAGAATTACCTGCAAAGGCCATCGGACGTTAGCATTTCGGGTTCCTTCTAACGTTATGTCATAATAGGCCCTCTTCAGATCATAATTTCTGTTGCTAACGACCCGAAACATTGTTTGTTCTTCTCAAGCCGCCGTCTGCAGTATAAACGATGTATGTAACCGGCAATCATTCCATACTCAACGGCCTTAATGATAGCCCTCGAACGAGTAAATTATCAATTCCGCCCCAAGCGACCGAACCTTGTTTTTGGAAAGCGGTAACAAGCCTATCATCTGCTCCATTCAAGTCATCTTTAGTACACCATTGTGACCGTTATGACCTACGTATTTAAGGTAAAATTGCCATGTCTTCAGTAGGAATCTAATAAAAAATGAACCGAAATTTGACGAGCTAAATGTTTTTTTGACCTTGGAACTTTTTTCGTAACTCATCGAATGAGTATTTGTTTAGTTAACCTGATGTTAGGTTTAAATTGTGATAGTATTACTAATGCTCCGCAATTTCACCTTCATTAAATTTGCTAACGTTACAGGAAGGGGCTTCTAATGGAGCTTTAGAAAAAGTGTTTTGATAATAAAACATTATATTATCTTATGTCTTATTACAGACGATAACCCATCTCTGTGCCAAATTTGAGTAATAAGTAACCATCCATCCATCCAAACTTTGACATTAATAATAATATATCTTCACACCTTCCCACCAGAGTCCCCGAAGGGGTAGACAGAGGTGTATACGCAGTACCCAGACACGCACATTCCGCTAGAGATATATTTTAGGTGCCAACGTGACAGATGGCAAGTCCATCGCCGTTATTCCAGCACGACATACATACGCCTTTGAATTGCTTTTCAGACATATGCAGATTTCCTCTCGATGTTTTCCTTTACCGTAAAGCTCGTGGTATGACTAATCACTGTACTAAAAATCAGAAAGACTCATTTAATTGGTACAGTCGGGATTCGAACTTGCGATATTTGTGTCGCAGGCAACTAACTACTCGAACCACTCGGCCACCACCGCTTCATATTAATATAGATTTTAAAATCAGACACAACAACCCTAATTGAACAAATCAAAATATAATTCCTAATGACCTTATTATTGAGCATAGTTACTTAAATAGTCAGCCTATAAATTTTACTGTTTTGACATGACCACAGTTGGAAATTGTTTAAAAATTCATAATTCGTAAATTGATACCTGAAATAATGTGAATCTAGTTAATAGCAGGTTGCATGTTGGTAACTTGAAAGTCATTATTGTTAACTATGTCCAACGAACTGCATTAATATTTCCACGAAGAGGTAACTTCCACTAGTCGTGCTTAAATTGGCCGAGCACTTCGTTGCTAATCTGCGTGTAAGCTGAATTGGTTTTCCCGTAGAGAATATGTAAGCATTTATTGTGGAGGGTATTCATTATTAGAAAATAAATGGCACTGGCTGCATTCCGGCTGAATCTCATGTTATCCATATATTCAGAGATTTCGTTATATCTTTCAAATGTTCATCCCTTTTAATTCACTTAGAATTGCTGATTTAATTGAAGATATATATTGGATTAGAAAACTTTAAACAAAAATTATATAGCAATAATCAAACCAAACTTTGTAAAATACATATTCGGTTGCTTAAAGGTTAACATTACACATGGTTTTTATATATTCTGATTAAATTCTTGAAAGCCTTTTGAACGTTACCGACATAATAATTAGGATTATTCAAACCGTTTTTTACACATGTAAGAAGACACTAGAGTATGGATGATACGATAGAGGTGGTTCAGTCTAGAGGGGACGGTATACGCTCTCTACCTACCTTGTAAGGTGCTCGGTGTTGTGATATGTATAAATATTAACAATACTTAGAAGAATATAGAACAGAACAATACTTAGAAGAAGAACCGTGCTTCTAAAACTCAGTAGGAAATAAGGTTAGTAAATTAGACAAGTAAACTTGGGCATATGACGTTGACGTTTGCACGAACGTAAATAGCCGAAGAGTTAGCGACCTCTTCCTGATTTACTCGTTACGTGTTTTGAACTGAGCTAAGTTTATATTCGCGTCAGGGGTTACACCAATCATGTTTCTTAATATGCTTATTATATTCGAGGTAATTATTGGTACATTCAATCAATTGTCAAGAAAAGTGTATAATATAGGTAATTTGGTTTATAGAAGTTCTTCTAACCACAACATAATATAAAACAAAGTCGCAACGTCGCTTCTATTTTGTTTGACTTAAGATCTATTGAACTAATTTTGATGCGGTAGATACTTTTGCGTTATATATTATGCAGGTACTATTATGTTCAATGTTTTTTTTGTTTATCCAAGCGAGACTGCGTGCAGCAGTAGTAATATGAACATCTTATGTTTTATATTTGTTTCTTATAATAATAATATATAAATAATATATCCTCACGCCTTCCCACAAGGGTCCCCGAAGGGGTAGGCAGAGGTGTATAGGTAATACCCACACACCCACTTTCCGCCAGTTTGTACTTACTTTGTTTCTTACCTACATAATATATGTCTACGACTGACAAAATGTATATAAAACTTTTACATTTACAGCCCTGGGTAGACTAAGAAGTGGAGAATCGATATAGACACAAAGATCATTCGAGTCAAATAATATACCCACTTATCCGTCATACAAATATTCGCCCTCAGCAAATAATTAACCTATAAACAACAGCTTCGTAGACTTTCGTAAGCTAATCCCATAGTCATCAGCGAACTAAAGGCTATCTACCTACTACATAATAGTAATAATAATTAAAACACTAATTAACATATATTGCTAAAGAAACAACCACAAAATTAAACCGTCAGTGGGAATTCAGTAGCAATTTTATCATCATTTGAATCGTAATTAAATGAGAAACTGCGCCAATCAGCGCCCGCCGTTCACATACCACACCCACTGGCCGCCATCTTGAATATAATGCGCGCGCGCGCCTTTATATGGCTAATTAACACACGATTTTTTACGTTAATACAAATACATTAATAAGTTTCGAGCATGAATGAAAATAATGACGAAGAAGTCTGTTCTAGCGAAAGATGGCGGCCAACTCATACTCTCACAGAAGATGTACACAAAAGAACTCTCAGCGTGGTATGCAAATACAATGTGACGCTGTTATAGAAAAAATATACAGTAGGTTTTAGGCACTGATCAAAATATAATTTAACCGATAAGATCTACACATATATGTAGGAACATTCGCTTATTTGTCTAATTCCTATTATAAAAAGAAAAAAATCACTCAATTCACAAGTTTAAAATTGAATAAAAGGAGCCCATACATTCTCCACAACAGTTACCCAAAAAATATAATTGGAACACAAAAAGCAATAATTGGACAATAATATGTCATCGTTTTAAAGCTTTTAAGTTAATGACCTGATCAAATTGACTTTAAATTGTTGGACCGCAATAATTTTTTTCTCATAGATGGTACGTAGAAAGCCATAGTCATCGCAGTTTGAAATGCTTGTTTACGAAAATGAACTCTCATCATAGTTAGGAAGGCTTTTAATGAAATTGACTGAAGTACTTTTTATTATTGTTTTATGAAACGTAATTTCTGTGGCAAAGTGGCAAAGTCAATAGTCATCACGTAGGATTTGCTAACATTTAAGCTGTTGAATAATTCTTCCCACAGGTTTTGATCACTTACGTAAACTGATAGCATAAAGTGCAAGACTTATAATTCTACTAACAGGTAATATAACAATATTTTTACTAGCGGTTTGCTTCATGGTAAGCGGTTACCACCTCTTATGAACACTTGCAAAACGAAGGGTACTTATCACACAGTTCTATTTTTCACATAATTATTGTGTTGATTAAGCAAGTATATGGCAACTAAGCCAAGTTATATTTCTTTGAGGTAATATTTATTTCAAATATAATCATTGTAGAAGCCGAGATTACAAGGTTTAAACTGGGCACTCTGTTCTTATGAGTTCTTACTGAATGTATATACAGTGGACCAAATCATCACGACAGATGAAACACGACGATGGACTCGCTGTATGTTTCTACGCACCTAAAAAAATAAATAATACGCTTCTAGTATTCTCAACTTGTGAAATAATCTATGAGGATATTTATGTGATATTGAGGCGAAATATTTGTATAAAAGTAATACTTCCATTTCGGATATCAAATGTAGCGCAAATAAAGCGGCAGGTTTTTTCACTTAAAATCATCGTTAGCGTTAACAATTTAGTCTTTCTTATGATTGTTACGTATTAGAGAAGGTTTTATACTAACTCTCATCTGACACCTATCATTCATCACTGAACATAATACCATCCTATTGTGCTGTAATCAAGTATTGTGGTCTGTCCACTCGGTTGTTCGTTACAACAGTCCCGTCACACGTTCAACCATAAAAGTCAAGGCTAATTTAGTACGCCATCATCACTAGTATCTTGTTCAAAGCATTATATCCCTTGTGGGCGGTGTGTTGATTCTAAGATATCCTCTCCTATTTTGTCAATCAGCAATGGTGTTCTAAATCGGCCCCAGTTACTATCCGAATGCGTGAATACTTCGGCCTTCTCAGAAGCATTTGGTTTAACGATGTCTTTATGAATTGGTTGCTTGTGTGGCGGCTAATTAAAATGCACGGTTCGTTATAAGATACAGTATAATTAAGTAGATACGAAATGGGAAAGCTTCGAATATTATTCATCATCTTTTTTTTCGGGAATATGTTGATTTTCTAACCTCATTTGTCTTCATTACAGTGTATCAGTCAGATAATCTGCAGAGTTTACTTGTATTGTTTTTTGTGGCCATCTGGTTTAGTGACCAGAGCTATAGGCAGCATAGCTTCGGTTCCCTGGGGACGGACATTTTAGTAATAAGGATAATATATTACATATTATGTAATAAATAATAACTATATCCTTTTATAATCCTACTGATATTATTACATACGAAAGTTTGTGAAGATGTTTGTTCCTCTTTCGGACACTACTTAATGTACTTGAATGAAATTTGGTGGAGATAGATTGTGAGCTGTATTAAGGGATATGTTTTTGGCTAGAAAACACATCCAAAGAAATCTCATCTTACATGGCACAGCTGGTATAAAATACCTATAAGTATATGCTATACCTATTATATTAGGAAATTAAATTGTTGTAATTTGTAACCAGTGTGTACGCACTCAGTGTAATATAAGATTGATTAAATGTTTGGTAATGTACTCACCTATTTATATATTACTAGCGGTCCGTCCCGGCTTCGCACGGGTGGATATAAGATATATTTTTTTATTTTTATTTATATTGCATTAAATATATACTTATGTTACTCATGGTGAATGTAGCTTTCCAATGGTGTAAAATTTTTTGAAATCGGCGCAGTAGTTTTTGAGTTTATTCATTACACAGATACAAATCTCTCCTCTTTATAATATTTTTAGTATTAGTTAGTATATTATGATTAGTAGTTGATTTTTTATTGAAATAAAGACAAATGTTACTGTAAAATTAACAGTAAATTCGTTATCTTTTACATGCGACCTGCCTGATGGTAAGCGGTCTTCGTGTTTTAAATAAGCATATATAGTCATCATGCTGAGTCCCTCATAGGGTAGGCAGAGAAGGCGAAACATCAGTCCTCTCGAGACTCTTGTTTTTACTTAAAGGGGCCTTCACACCTCATATATTATTGTACGTTTTATCAAGATCATCAACGAGGCGTTTCTTATCGCCTTTTATTTCATATGACTGAATTTAGGGTCGTAACTACACGTGAGCACGGTACAGTCGGATCTATTTTTATTGGTCGCCCTAATGGATTTTCGTAATATGATCTTTAATTCTGGTGTTGTTTTTTACAACGCACTAAGCTTTTAAAGACTTGCACCGCACACGTTCTATCTAAAACTTATCTGACGACTAGAGATAAATCTTTTTACGGTGCATTTCATTAAAACATTTAAAACCTTACATAGGTTTTCATATTTTTTTAATTATATTCCTAAAATTTCAATACATTAAGACAACTAAATATTTGAGCTGTGTACTCTTTCCGTTATGTGTTTAAGTAAATAAACTGATACCTATTATAAATGCAGGATTTTTGACAAAACTGAATTACAAATAAATAAAAATTAAAAATAAAAGTGTGTGGAAGAAGGGGCAGAGGCAATCGATCGGACACTCAAAAATGGGAACGTCAAGAGTACTAGAACCGGCGAGCATGTATGAAGGGATTGATGAATGTGGACGAAACGAAAGAGGTCTGTAAGTCTAGAGAAAACTGGCGCTCTACTCTTTCTGCCTACTACCACGTAAGGAACTCGATGTGATGATATGATGATGACAATTTATAAGATTAGCTACTTTATCACCCGAACCTAAATATTGAAGGTAATTAAATGAAATACGTAATGGTTCCTTATTGTGGTAATTTCAAGCATGTATTTAAATGACGATTCATATATATTGTTATAACTAGGTTAAGTATAAGTGCCTGGATCAAATCGATCGGATTCTCAAGGACGGGAACGTTAAGAGTGCTCGAAACCGACGAGCATGTATGAAAAGACTGATGAATGTGGACGAAGTGAAAGAGGTATGTAAGTCTAGAGAGAACTGGCGCTCTATACTCTCTGCCTACCCCGTTAGGGACTTGGCGTGATGATATGTATGTATGTATGTAAGTATAGTATGCTTATAAATTATATTACCTTTATGCCTTCCGACTCGGCCTCCTTCACTCCACTTCTTTCTATATATATACATATATATATAGTGTGGAGTAAAGGAGTGGTGACATGGTGTCTTGGAACCAATGCCACCAGCGCAGTGGCCATCGCTTGAAACCAATCGATGGCGATTTAGATATTAGTCGTAGTTATAGTGCATTAACTTGATTTATTGTGACCACATTCGTAAAGACGAAATTTAAAGACTTCACAGACTCGTCACCTGTCACGATAGCACTTAAATATGTCTCTAACTTCAACTTACCCCTTCAAAGACTGTATCAAAGTGTGAAGATGATACATCCAACCATACTTTGAATTTCCATCGATTATACTGACACCAAATAGCCGTCAGCCACATGATTAAGCATTCGTTTGAATGTAACAATTCCAATAATTGTTCGAGAGTAAGACAAAATAACGACCATTTATAAAACTCAGTTTAAAACATGAATGTTGAACAGTGAGCAGTAGGCGGCCTAAAGTAATTGCGTATTGTTTGGACTACGTAGGCGTACAACGAAACCTGAATGATGTTTGTTTGACACATCACTCGTGCTGTTAGTTCAAGTTTATTAATGGACTTGTTGATAAGAAATTGTATGAATAATTTGTCTTGATGTTCTTGAGAATAGTATAAATTGTATTTTGAACAGTGATTGCAGTTACCTAATGGGTGTATTAGGATTTAAATTAATACAAAATGCCTATGTGAACCCACACAACTAAATATGTGTGTAAAATAAATGATAGACATTCAACAATGGGTCTCAATACTTTTTACTTTTATTATAATTTAAGGTATCATAAAAAAGTTGGTATATAATAAATTAGATAAATATGTTTGAATGCAATCTATTTTAATAGAAAATGGGCGAAAGATATACTGTATACTTCTGTTTAAATGTTTTTGCAAAAGCTCTGCTATTGTTTCAAACGATTTTAGGCCATAAAAGATATGACACATCTAGGACATCTGTACTTTCTCTGTCTCTTCCATGAGTGACTCGGTATGATAATAATATATACATATATCTAGCGTATTTGCATATCCTTTAAGATACGTCGACCCTAATCACGTTGTAAATTATTTGTATAAACGTCATACATTGTGCAAGCCTCTTGGCACTCGTCTTCGACAAATCCCCAATTGAACGAATAGTCATTACGCGTCGGACAGGATTCCTTCCCTAATATTTGCTCCCAAACTTAATTAATGAACACAGAGATCTGAAACGTCTATTCCGGATACTTCTCATTTAATCTGTTTTTTGTAAGCTTAATGTCTTGTAGGCCTTCTTAAGTTCAGCTTTGACATAAATACGACTCAGGAATTCTTATTAGTCTGTCTAAATAAATAGCCCTTCGCTCTCCTAAAAGAAAACAATTGCGGAAATTGTATCATTCGTAAATAGATGAGTGAACGGTTTTTATATGTTGATTGAAAAGTAGACATAATAAATTATTTTTATGTGTAAATATTAATATTTAATGTAAATTTTGATAGATCCCAGTACTATTCTCTATGAAAGAATAGTACTATATAAGTAGTTTGCTACAATATAAGTAGCTTGGCAAAGATAGATTGAAGCCATTGGTTAACGGAAGCATTCATACATAATTATATCACATTGGCACCTAAAATATATGTCTGGCGAAAAATGTGTAGGTAATATACCTATACGCCTCTGCCTACCCCTTCGGAGATCTTTGTGGGAAAGGCGTGAGGATATATAGTAAATGATAAAATTAGGATCATCTCTAATTGGAGCTCGAATCGGTAATGTAGTATTTAGGGTCGATAACCACTGTTCTTACTTAATTTGGCCACATGCTCATTTGTCAACTTTTTTTTCATATATTATATATGCATATCTTCACGTACCTACCCACATCCCCACTTTTTACAGGAGATACATTTTAGGTACCGAAGTGTCAGATGTCCGTTTCTAAAGCACTACTATACACACGTCTTTGACTCTTGATATTTCCATCATCGCAAAGCTCGTGGTATAATAACTGTTCTTAGCACTGTGCTCAGAAAACCTCGTTGATACGGTACGGTACGGTATAGTCGGGTTAAAATGTCAATGGAGTCGCCCGACAAATGCTACACAAGTTCGCAAGCAGAATTGAGTGAAGTTTCCAGAAATCTACAAGGAATAGCTGAGATGGCAGAAGCGAGAACAGATCACCCCTTTCATTGTTAAATATTCTCAAGTTGAACTTGTAACTCTATAGTTTATACAATATGAGGTCGACAAGGCACATCTGATACCTTACGTTTTCATTGTCATTACTGGCTACTCTGACGGCTTCAGGTGGGCTATTTGCCATCTTTCAGTATATAATCAGTAAAATCCTATTGCTGACAACAAAAAAAGCACATATGGGTAACTTTTAAGCCCATAATACTTGCGGAATAACCCTCTAATGCACAGTCCAGCTCCACTCCCCCACAATGCAATTTAACATGATTGCGTATTACACATTTATTATTTACTGTTGCCATATCTACTGCAAGATTAAACGGCGACTTGTGCGAAGATTAAATCCTGGATTTTATTCCCATATTGCCGTACATTTCCACCCCACAGTTGAGGCAGAAAACTCGAGTATTCATTGCGGGTAGCCGAGCTATGGACAAGGGTTGGCGACGGACCGTTTGCGGGCTAGCCTCGCCGATATTTGACTAGCTGAGTGAAAATTTCGTTAAAAGATGCTGCCTTTAATGTTTAACTGAATTTTGCTGCAGATTTTAGTGGAAACATTTCAGTTGCAAAGCAATCAAAATGTTTCGTAAAAATTTTAGGCATTCTATTTGTATCGAGAAAAATTTACGAGGTATTTTATTTGGAGTATGCATGTGGTGGTATAATATAATATTTATACCACCACATGCATATTTCTTATTATAGGTACATACATTACTAAAAATGTTTATTTGGATACGGATATAGGTCTCTGACCCTTAATGAAGGAAGATTAACCACCGGAAACTGCTTACTTATTCATTCACGCGATTAATATTTAGTTAATAAGTTTAACGTAAAGATTGTAATAATATTAAACTCAATATAAAGTTATATTTAAAAAACTTAGGCATATTAAAGTTCCTAAAAATCCCTTTTTGACCAACCCTACGGATTGCAAACCAAGATTTATATGGAGGTCTTAGTTATTTATACCCACAAGCCTTATTTTTATTCCCCGTGTGATATTTTTAATGAGCCAACAGAATAGTATTGCTGCACCTTTTATTAACTTTTAAAAGCATTAGGCGAGCCCAAACTGCGGAATTCGGTGGAAGTTATGTCTCGTGACGTCTTCTTTAGTGTTGTTTATGTCGCCGCACTTAACATTTCGCTGGAAAAGGTTTGTTTCCAGTAAACAAAATCAGCTTTGTATTTCAACAATGTATTCACATTAAAATTATATATAATAATATAAATATAATAATATATAATATAATAATATATCCTCATGCCTTCCCACAAGGGTCCCCGAAGGGGTAGGCAGAGGTGTATAGGTAATACCCACACACCCACTTTCCGCCAGAGGTATATTAGGTGCCAACGTGACAGATGGCGAGTCCATCGCTGTTACTCAAGCACGACTATACATACGCCTTTGAATTTCTTCTTAGACGAATGCAGGTTTCCTCTCGATGTTTTCCTTCACCGTAAAGCTCGTGGTGTGACTAATCACTGTACTTAAGTTCAGAAAAAACTCATTGGTACAGTCGGGATTCGAACTTGCGACCTTTGCGTCGCAGGCAACTGCTCGAACCACTCGGCCACCACGGCTTTTGATATAAAACCTGATATTAGCTACGATGCTCTTAGAAAATCAAAAATTGAAAATAACGACAACAAAACAAAAGCTAGATAGTTGAGATCCGTAGTGGCCAAGTGGTTCGAGTAATTGCTTGCAATATAAAGATTACAATTTCAAATCCCGACTGAAGTCATGAGTTTTTTTGTATTGAACTTAAGTACATTGATTAATCACACCACAGCTTTACTGTGAATGAAAATATCGAATGAAACCTGTGTACATGTGTACTGTGAAATAAAATTCAAAGGCGTATCGATAGTCGTGCTTGAGAAACGGCGCTGGACGCTAACGGTGCGCTGGATGGTAACGCGCGCTAACGGTATATCTCTGGCGGAAATCCCGGAAATCGGTTCGTCCCTTATGGTCCTAGCACAACTGCTACTACCATCCCCTCTGATGGTAAGTAGTTTTTGTTTACCACCTTTATGGTATAAAAAAGACAAAACATATCACCCTATTTTCTCTCACAGAGTGCGATTCTTGAGGGTCCAGCCTCAACCCGGCCTCGGCCTGCGAATCAAATCTCCCGACCGGAAAAAATATGCAAATAGTGTTGCGTTAATACATAAGTGGTAAGTTTTAGGAATATGTATATGTTTGTTTTAAAATGTGTTCAAAGCAGTGATGGGCTCATAATTATGCCTCACATGGATAGCAGTATGCAAATGTAGCAATTAGGTTAATAAAGACCCCGAGCGGTGACCCGGTGGGTTAACGACGGCTTAACAAATTTACACGCGCGTCCACTTGCATTAATGGGTTAAGATTTTTATTCGGAAACCTCGCCTGGGATTTTCATACAATTTATAATTCTCATAACTGTCAAAATTGCGCTTAAATTTGTTTAAAATGTTTTAATGAATAAAATTTGCCTAGTGTTGAAAATAGGTAAATGGGGTAAATAAGCTATGATTTTATAAATGTATTATTATTTTACTATGATTTAACTGTTTTTCTTTCCAAACAAATGGTGTCCCAATCAAAATCAGAGATAGGGAATAAAATAGGTAGGGCATAACGGGCTACCCGTTCGAATTTGGAGCTAGATGGACCTCCTCCTTATAGAAGAAGTCCGTAGCCAAAAAAACATTTTTTTTTGTGTTGTGTTCCTAAGCGGTGAATAAGGTTTCCAGTAATGAGCTCCTTGGGGAGGGGGGAGGATTTTTATATTGTGTTGGCAGCATAGGGATTATTCTGCCAACACAGTATAACAATAAAAATATTAATACATAACGCCGGTCTTTCGCCTCTTCGTTTGGAAGCAATAATGAAAATTGGATCACTTCATGAACTGAAACAGGCATTTACTGGCGATGTAACTTACTATATTATGTACGAGCCGAACGAAGTTAAGTAAATAAGCAAGTCTAAGAGTTAAAAGTAAAACACCGATCCGTAGCCGCATCTCCACTTCGCTCAAGTTTAAACGACCTAAATATTTGATGATACCAACAAGATCAAATGAAATAGCAATGAACGGGATACATCGGGGTTGGAATCTGAAGTTTAACAAGGGTGCTTCACCCGGAATATATTATATTCAACGATCGATATAGGGATAGCCTATCTTGAGATCCAGGCACCTACTGTAACATTGTGAATGACTCAATCTTAAACGGGGAGGATATTATGATATAGCCGTAACGCCTTCCCACAAGGGTCCCCGAAGGGGTAGGCAGAGGTGTATAGGTAATACCCACACACCCACTTTCCGCCAGAGGTATATTAGGTGCCAACGTGACAGATGGCGAGTCCATCGCCGTTTCTCCAGCACGACTATACATACGCCATTGAATTTCTTCTCAGACGCATGCAGGTTTCCTCTCGATGTTTTCCTTCACCGTTAAGCTCGTGGTGTGACTAATCACTGTACTTAAGTGCAGAAAAACTCATTGGTACAGTCGGGATTCGAACTTGCGACCTTTGCGTCGCAGGCAACTGCTCGAACCACTCGGCCACCACGGCGCGACTATATAGTAGATATAGCCGTAACGATTGTACATTTTATTGTGCTAGAGTCTCATATGGAAACTGGCAACTCCCGTTGTTGCAAGGGTTCATATGCGGAAGTATAAGCGATTTTAATCAGATTCAACCCATGTGGCAATAAACCTTAGTGTTATAAAAATGTGTCATAAGCCACGAAATAAAATTATGTACCTTGCGATATAAAAAAAATATTAATATAACAAATATTAATGTAATATCTTACAAAAAGACTATGTTCCACTTAGGTCAAATCGATGCAGCACTGAAGACTGGAAATTATATTACTCCAAGCCGGTGAGCATGTATGTAGAGACTGATGAATGTGGATGAAGCGAATGAATGTATGTTTTGAGAGAACTGTTTCCCTGCGCGCCCTATTCACCCCGAAAGAAACTTGGCGTAAAGTTATGTATGTACTATAAGAAACACTATACTCTTTGGATCCAGAAATTTATGTAATGTTATGCTCGTATTTATATTTAATAAAAATTCTATAAACCGCTTCGAGTTATGAAATTCTACCAAATTTATCAAGCTTGCCATGAGCCGAATATTTATTGTTATATATCTTTCGGGGCGCAGCAAACTGATAGCGAATAAAGCGAACCGCTATGCAACATTAATAACGTCCCGATTTAAAAAGTTTCAACTGAGAGCAACTCCGTTATCAATATTCATAAGCCTAAGATGCTGTATCTGAAGCGTGCAATAAACAAAACCGTTCGAAGTGAACCGAGCAAAGTAACCGATCTCAAGTAGCTCTTGCTTACTGCAACCTCATAAATTTCAGTTTGCAACTTGCACAGCGTAACATTCGATCAATAAGTGTTTTGTATGGGTTCTATATTTGCAAGTTAATACGCCACATTAAAACCTACCCGAGCCATAATATAGCTTTCGTCATGGGCCCGTGTTTTAGACGATAAACATCATATCACAATATTTGTGTTATAGCATTATGTACCTTACGTAATTTGATTTAATGTATTTTTCCGAATTTCCTGCATTGGCTTGTTACGTTTTCTGCTACGTCGGTGTATTGTAGCACAGCCGTGGTGAAGTCACGTGTCTTTAGTACCTCTAGTAAATCTGAACGTCGTTTATAGGAAATTTGCTGCTATTAATTAATTTACTAAAAAGGGTAACTGCACGTAGGCTAAGTATATTTATACGTAATAAATAGGTTTTACTTGTTCGAGTAGGGTAAATGAAGTAATATGAGAGCTAACAAGTAATTCGACACCTTTCCTAACTTCATGTTTGACGTGTGTTTTGAACTCCTCCTGGGGCTTTACCATGGCGTACATTTACAATCATATTTCAATATTTTGATGACGACGATGCATAGGATGGGCCCTAGCTTTGCAAGCGTTTATAGTTAGCATTTCTTACGCGAGCCGCAGGGTTATCACTAAATTGTAGTCTAATGAAATTAGTGAAAGAAATAAAAAGTATAGTAAAAACTAATTAATCTAAACAGTATATACTATAAAATTTTGTTCAATTATTGGGTGATTCCACGACATTTCTTATTACTTCTACTGATTTCGAAAAAGGCGCATCAAGTCCATCTGCTTGAGTTATTATCTCGTCTTTTGTATTATTTATGGATGAATTTGTAGTATCGTTGTAGCCGATTAGCGGAAGTCTGCATAGTCTGCATGTAATGCCTTCCCATAAGGGTCCCTAAAAGAGGAGGCAGAGGTGTATAGGTAGTACACACACACACACTTTCCGCCGTGATATAGTTGCGCTTGAGAAACGGCGATGCACTCCATCAGTCACATTGCCACCTAATATTAGCTTTATAGCGAAAAAGTGGTTAAATAGGTGCTACATACTCCTTGGGGGCCCTTTTGGGAAGGCGTCAACATATAAGCTTAAGTCAAGTATTCGGCTAGGATACACATGATAAACCTATTACCTACGCCATTATTGCATTAGGGATAAAAAGCTAACAGAAACCTATTTTCATCGACCCATTAAACATGTATCAGTCAAAGGGAAGAAAAACAATCCAGCATTCGGTGCACGGGTGGGCTCAAATTGGTCCAAGGTTATTATATCCGTAGGTGGGCTGAACTGACTAAATCACCTATAATAATTCCCCTCGTTATGGATAACTTGAACTTGTATTAATCTACAGCCGTAAATTTAATTCAAAAATTTTTTCGATCCGATTAAGGGCACTCACGACACACCTATAATCTTGTGTTTCGTCGACTATAGTAAGGCGTTTGACTGTGTGGCCTGGACGCAATTATGGAAAAACTGGTGGAATTGGGGGTACCACATCATCTGGTTGCACTTGTCGAGACTCTGTACTACCGAAGTCAAGGTGTAGCAAAAATTGACACTACGACATCAAGACCCTTCAAATTTCGGAAAGGCGTTAGACAGGGATGTATCTTATCTCCCATTCTGTTTAATGCTTATGGAGAATACATCATAAGGCGAACCTTAGAAGGCTGGGATGGAGGCGTAAGCATAGGTGGAGTTAAAGTAACAAATTTACGTTATGCTGATGATACGACTCTCTTAGCCGCTTCAGAAATTGAAATGAAGGACCTCTTACAACGGATGGAATGTGTAAGTAATGAGCTGGGTCTTCAAATAAACAGAGATAAGACAAAGATCATGGTGGTGGACCGTAACAACAGACTTGAGCTCACTGGGACATTAAATCTTGAAATAGTAAAGAACTTCATATACCTGGGCTCAAGCATCTCTAACACCGGTTCTTGCGAGACAGAGGTGAGAAGAAGAATTGGTATGGCTAAGAATGCGATGAGCCAGCTCCCAGGAATATGGAAGGATAGAAGGATCAGAAACAAGACTAAGATAAGACTAATCAGGAGTCTTATATTCTCCATATTCTTGTATGGAGCAGAGACGTGGACGCTCAAAGCGAATGACCGCAGACGTGTGGAAGCTTTTGAGATGTGGTGCTGGAGGAGAATGTTACGGATCCCATGGACGGCGAAGCGGACTAACGCGTCTATACTCAAGGAACTCAATGTCACTACCAGGCTCTCCTCTATCTGTCTCCAACGAGTCCTTGAGTATTTCGGTCATATAGCCCGAAAAAGTAGTGATAATTTAGAAAAGATAATTATAACTGGCAAGATTGAGGGAAAAAGACCACGAGGGCGAAGCCCGATACGATGGTCCGATCAAGTCCGCACCACTCTCGATACCAGAGTCCAAGATGCGATACGCGCTGCTGCAGAACAGATCCCGATGGCGCAACATTATCAAAGAAAAAGTGATTCATAGGGGAGGTCACGACCCTCAGCATTGAGGAAAACGACGCGAGGAGGAGGAGGAAGGGCACTCATGTTTACTGGCCGCGCCCCGCAGTTTCACCTGCATTAATACATACTGCAGATTATTACAAGGAGAGCCGTGGTGCCGAGTGGTCCAAGTAGATAAAATGATTGCAAGTTTTTTTTAACTTAAGTGCAGTGATTAATCACACCACGAGGTTAAAGGTGAAGGAAAATATTGAGCGGAAACCGGCATATGCTTGGGAAGACATTAAAAAGGCGTATGTATAGTCGTGCTTGAGTAGCGGCGATGGACTCGCCATCTGTCACGTTGGCACCTAAAATATATCTCTGGCGGAAAGTGGGTGTATGGGTAGTACCTATTGCCTACCCCTTCGGGGACCCTTGTGGGAAGGCGTGAGGATATATTACTTAAAAGCATTTAAGATTTTTATTAAAATAAAACCTATCCTTTATCTTATTCCAGAGTATAAAATATATGTATATCATCACGCTCAAGCATCAAGTCACTAATGGAGTAGGTAAAGAGAATAGAGCCAGCTCTCTCTAGACTTACATACCTGTTCCGTCCCTTGCACATTCATTAGTCCCTCCATACACGCTCGCCGGTTTCGAGTACTCTAGATATTCGCATTGTGGAGTGTGTGAGTTCGATCTAGGTAGTAACAGTAATAGTTTTACAAGTAAAGTAATCGAGCTACTTAATAGCTTTAAAGATGCAGTTCCATCATGGTTAATCCTTAGATCTATAGGAATAATCTGCATTTACCTTGTCTATCTGTTCCAACACTTACCAAACAAAAATAGAAAATTAGTAAGAAGCTAAATCCCTTTTCAAGATTTGTTACACAGATTCCTTAGTAAATCAAAACTTTCGCCGTACCTATATCCTTCTGAAGCACAAAGGGATTTAAACATCCCCTTAGTTATTAAGGGTTAATATTACTCGTAACTTTAACACCTAACGAATCACCCTCTATAAATTTTAATTAAACATTTGATACTCTCGGACTTGATGGTGTAATCTGGTTTAAAATTAATAATGTTATTTATTAAAATAAATACGGTCTGATTTCTGACACATCGATTATAGTGAGTTATTGCCCGTGGCAATTCATTATCTGCTCTTAGTTTAGGCACAAATTGTATAAGGCTCATTTCTTTACAAAAAAAAGTATCATAACTCAAAATTGACACGATTCTCTGGCCAAAACTAACAGATCTAATTACTTCGTATGAACTACTCAAAACGAACAATCAAATATAATATGCCGGTTAGCATACACAATGTAGAAACAAATTCTATTTACATTCAACCGCCTGCGACGTGTCTCGGTCGAGGAATTACAAAAAATTGACGTGGTAATTACAACAGTCAGGCTACCACTGGGAGCGCTAAATCTGGAGCGTTGACGGGTATTAGGGTGAGAATATAAAGCATACGATTAGCGATAAATAGCTTTGGTAAATTAAAACTTTCGGGTAGATCTCCCACCTAGAATCAGAGGTGGTCGTCTGTGACATTAGCTCTACCGAAAAGAAGATTGCAGCTACTGCTTCTTGCGTAGTGTTGTAAACAAGGATTCCAAATCTTCACATGGAATTACTGTACTGGCGTAGGGGACTTACAGCAACTCTAGACAGCATAAGGACGGCAACATGTATGTATTGCTTGACGCTGAGGTATAGTTTTAGCTTGCCTTCGCTAACAGCTTACTATCAGCTGGGGAGTATGCTACAGAACATGTACACGGTGGTGTATACCCAGAACATTATGAAGTTGTTAAATTGTATATTGTATAATAATGTGTGTGTGTGTTGTGACAATTGCAAATTCCAACTCACCTAGTTTCAAACTATGCAAGCTTGCTGATATAGATTTTTACGTATATTCGTGATTGTGAAAATGCAAAGCTTTGAAATTCACAGATTACATAATAGCCGAGTGGATCCAGCAGTCGCCTGCAACACAAAGATCAAGCAATTTCGAAACCCGACTGTACACACAGACAGTCACAACACGAGCTTTACGGGAGGAAACCTACATGCATTTGAGAAGAAATTCAAAACTAGTTATTCTTGAGAAACAGCGAAGGACATATCTGCAAAATTTCATTTCTATATAGTATATAAAAGTATCACGAGTACCTAATAACGTATCATAAGTTATCACAGTGTACAGACAGAGTTTATTTTGGTGATAGCTTTTCAAATTGACAAATATAGAAGAAGCAATTAAGGACTGTAAGTCTATAGAGAATCTACTCTCCCTACCGAACCTGACAGGGACTCGGAGTGGTGATAATTATGTAAGGTACGAAAATTATGTAGATACGTTGCATTTATTTATCTCTTTGGAGGTTTGGATTTTCATGGAAAAAACATGACAAGACAATTATTATTTACAAGTTGTGCCCCGCTGTTTCACCCGCGCCAAAATTTATTTCATTGGTAGATTATTGTTTTGGATTAAAACCTATCCTATCTGTTTATCCAGCCAATAATCTTTAAGTTTCGTTAAAGTTCGCGAACGATCTAACATCCTCAGAAACTTCGCACCATTAATCTAAGTACGATGACTGTGACAGACAGATACATAGACGTCATGATCATCTATCTATATTGAAGTTTTTTAAACATTTTATATGCATTTAAGTAAGTCATAATATGACCCCCATATGCACGCTTCATTGTTTCATTCGCATTCACAAAAGATGTAGTAAAAACAACTTCCCGTATCACAACACAGAGGTAAGAAAATTCATTAAGAACTAACCATAACATTTGGACAGCGTGCAAAAGACTTCAAAAGGGAAACTAGGACCAATTTCCTTGATATTTATTCAGGCACCAATTTTCTGTCCCAATATCCAGCAATTTCGTGTATTTTTTCCACAAAGCTCATTGGACCTTGAGTTCCAGACGTTGGCCCCACATTGGACAATTCACACGTAAGGTAGAACAAATACAGACATTCAACTAGGGTTGTCATGATGAGGTATCGATTGCAGTTAAACATAAACTACCAGTTCCACACATTTACACCAACGAGATATGACATTAAACAAGTGTCGAAAATAAGTTTTTAATCGTTCTGCCCTTTCGTGCTTTATAGAAAACGCGTTTCCATGAGGTATTTATTCATGAAATATATATTCATACTATACATTCAGCCTAAACTATAATGTTTTATTAGCTGCAAACTAAACAATACTGTAAAATTCTATGGTGCTAATTCAATGCTCCCACGATTCGTTTAAGAAGTAGATTATAACTACGACCGATTTATACGATAAATGTCGAAATGTTGTACGTAAAGGCGGCGATAAACACGTTGGCTCCTTAGTAATATATTGACAGCAAATGTGTATGTTTATCATATTTATATGCATGAAAGCTAGTTTATTTGAGTACCTAAAACGTGAAATACTGTTTATATCGATATATCATTGTCGCTTCACTACCACAATTCTCATCCTATTGAAATAACATTCGTCCAGTCCACTTATATCAGATTTCTTATTGTTCTTCATTTCATTCCATTAACGTTTGTGTTAGGGACACTTGCTTAATGTTTTCTTTTCGACTTTACCTCGCGTATTACGGCCAAAGAAAACTATCTTTATTTTCACAGTGACATTGTACCTACGACACAGTTTGAGTGTGTCTAGGAATCTTACCAACCAAGGAACTTACAATTCGTAGCTTGTTATTGTTATTCATAGGTGTAAGGTATAATTTGGTTTATTTTATTCCTATTGAAGTTCTTTAGGAACAGCGTGTAAGGATCTTTTCAGGTCGGCAACGCGTGGATTATAGTTACTTGGTATGCAAACCTCCATACACGGCGGTGATTGATTACCATCAAGCTAATTATTATTACATACATACATATTATCACGCCGAGTCCCTAACGGGGTAAACAGAGAGTTCCAGAGCCAGTTCTCTCTAGACTTACATACCTCTTTCGCTTCGTCTACATTCATCAGTCTCTTCATACATGCTCGTCGGTTTCGAGTACTCTTGACGTTCCCATCCTTGAGCGTCCGATCGATTTGATCCAGGTAGTTAGAACGTGGTCTTCCTTTGCCTCTTAATTATTATTAAACTTTTCTTTATTCGATTTAATAACGGAGTTTTAACGGCGTCATGTTCAACACTCTCAAAACTGGCGAGCATGTATGAAGGATCTGAGATATGTATGAAGCAAAAGAGGTAAGTCTTGAAAGAATTGGCACAATGCTCTATCTATACTCCGTAAGAATAACAGTGTTCTAAAGGTTTTGTTGATCTATTTTTACCGATACTATCATAATATTTCCGCGGAACTGTGAGTTCAAAGACTGTGAGGGCAGTAACTGGTAAACCATACGTATAATATTTACCTTACATCCTTTGGTCTGCAGTTCACACATAATAAATAAAAATACATAATTATGTTATTCCAACTAATCTCAATTCATAAAACAATTCACAAAATACATCGCAAAAAAATCGTAGCTGCCAATGAAACTGCATTTCCTGAACTAACAAAATTTCAGTCGCTTATAAACATGCAACATTAAATTTCGTATAAAAGTTGATGCAAAGGGGTTTTGATGCTTTCGGTACACTTTTCAAATATTTTGGCATGGATTTTGCTGGCCTTTGAAATTCATACGTTTATAGCTTAAATGAAAAGGCATATTCATGGTTTGTTGCACGCTCGTAGGGAAATAAAAACAGGCAGATAACTGAAAAAACTCCTCAATTAACATTTTCAGTACAAGCTTATATGAAAGGCAACGTTTACATAAATATAGTTCTTAAAGGTATATTTAAATGTATATTATATATCTTCACACAACGGAACCTGAAAGGGTAAGCAGTAACACGACTGCCTACCATTACTACTGCTATACAGCAATACCGCCTTTTCACAAGAGATATATTGATACATATAAAAAATGTAAAATATCCCTATAGAGGTTATTTAATGTACAGAAAAAAAACAAGAAACAATATAGACTAGGTACATTGAAAATCGAATCATATTTTTTTTAATCAAGACATAATTTCAACTACAAAATTACGCAAGCACATTTTCCTTATGAAAAATCCCGACAAAGAATGTCAACGACTTCATCTCCTTAGCATACAAAATCTATCATCGACTGCAAATGCATTTTGTCAGTGAGGTGTTTATTTGTGTCTCGCGTTACCAACTCACTTTGCACTGAGTAAGATCTACGAGGAAGTTGTGTTGATATTGTGTAGGCGTTAGGTATTTGGTTTAGTTCATAGTGGATTGAACCAGTTTGTGCTCCACTCATAATAATTGTTTTTATGTTCTTTACTTAGTATAAAACAATGTCGCTTCTCGCCGTCTGCTCACTTAGATATTTTAAACTAAGAAACAGTTTTTTTATCAATAGATATAATGATTCAACAGGAAGGTATTAATTTAAAAGTATAAATAAAATATTCAATTGCTTTTTTATTTCTTTATTTTAATATATATAAGTTGCGTGTCACGTTGTTTGTCCACGATGGGCTCGTAAACTACTTAACCGATTTCAATCAAATTTGCACACCATGTGCTGTGTGATCCAACTTAAAAGATAGGATGGCTTACATCACAATTGGACCCGATGGGTGGCGCTGCAATCGTGTTTCAGGAAATTTAACTTTTTCCCCTGGGCGAAGCTAGGCGGGACAGCTAGTATTTAATAATTTATTTGATGTGTAATGTTTTAATGGGTTCACTAACATAGTTTTAAGTCAATTGTATACTAGCACTATGTATTTTTTCGGAAATAAATATGAATTATTATTATTTTAACATTGTACTAGCCAAAGAACCGGATCAGCGATCATATGTGTACATACGTATATCGATAGTATACTATTCAAAATACCATATACGAGTATGTGTGTTGACTGAAGTATGACAAGTCACTCTCTTTTAGATACGACTTCGCATATTAAATAGCCTGTTATTTTGTCAATTACAATAGACATTAATAACACTTGATCAAATATTGTTTGTATTTGAAATTTTGGATTTTCCAAGCACACATTGTTGTTTCTTGGACTTTTAAATATTTTGTGTGCTGAATTCCAAACCGCTGCCGCTTTTCAATGAGCGACATCTTTAAAGTAGTGAGGTACCTTACTATCCATTTCGAAAATGAGCTTACGTTATCGATATACACTACAGTACACTTTAGACTGTCTTATGAGCTGTTATTTAATGAAATCGGTCATTACTTAAAGTGCCCGTAAAATGTGGCGAGGATACAGATAGGATATGCTTCAAGGTTGATAGGGTTGTTACCCAAAATTAGTGTCACAAGAGCCTTTTTGTAATCCTAGTTTATAAGGCGAATATATTTTTATAATACAGAAAGATTAATAGTTGAAAAAAAGTATTTTATAATAAAAAATATTCACAATATTAAAAAAAAGTTGTTAAAAAGGTTAAATAATCAGCTTATTGCTATCCATCGTGGCAATGCTGCTAGTCTTCTTGGCACGTTGCCGCGGGATACAGCTTTGGGTCAAAAGGTATCACAGTCGATTTGCACGAGAATCTATAATAACTATATCTTGATGTAAAATACAGGAGTATTTTAAAAATAAAGTTAGGTTAAAAGAATCTATTACATATAAGTAAACCACATATAATTCACCTGATAGCAAGCAAATAGTGTGACAATACGCTCAGAGTATTCAGAGACTTCTCATAGTCAAAAGCTCTTAAGCCTCCCTGAGCTTGTACAGAAATTGAGCCATCCCTAACAAAGATAAGACAGAGTCTAGCTGACTCATATGTTAGTCGTGTAAATGAGCTGTACGTACGTATGACGAGATTAAAACTGCGGCGTAATGTATAGAGTCATTAACCTAACATTGTTATGTAAATACTTCGGACATTCCCGTTATTGTGGGTGATAAAGGACTTTCAGTTTAGTGCCAAGAACCTACTGTCACAATTGGAAGTTAACTCCTAAATTATATAAACGTGGTATTCATGAACACATACCATTAACTAAGCAGAACTGGTGATAGTGGACTGTATTTCGTTTAATATTTTTGCAGATAGTAAAATGTATGACTTTTTCAAAATAAATGTGAACTTTATTACACTGCTAATAAAATCCATAGATTTTTATTTAGACACGCTTTTCCTTGTGGTCAGAACTCCTGCAACAAATATTATCCTTATTATCAATATATGATTGATAATAGATTTTAAAATTGGATAAACATTTGTCCAATTGGCCTTACATGAAGATTTTGGCTTTCCACTTGTTCTAAAAAAGTTCTTATATTTAGCAACTGAATATCATTCATAAATGTATCGAAATCCACTGAAGCTTAAAGCCAGTTTAGATTTATCCAATGTGCGAATTTAATAATATAAACTTGTGTACATAATATTACTCACTTCCTTCTTAACGTTAATGAATTCGACTCGGACAGTGCAATGCTCTTGATATATCAATGAGATTATCCACTGCTCTGATGTTATAAGGCTATCCGCATATGTAACAATATCATTGGTTTTGTATCGTACATTAACAATTTTTATTTAACCGTATGTAATGATCCGAAATACTACATACTACCACCTAGCAGCATCAAATATAGATTGGTAATTTCATCAAAAATATGTCTTACAGTGTATTCTGAAACTAGAAAGATACGAACTAGAACGAATACGAGAACGATACCTATAATATAAAAAATACCTAATAATATTAGTGTAGGTGTGTGTACCGGCATAGGTGTATAGGTAGGAGTTCACACACCCACTTTCCGCCAGAGACATATTATAGATACCAATGTGACAAATGGCGCCATCGCCGTTACTCAAGCCCGACTATACTTCTTTGAATTTCTTCTGAAATTCTTCTCTCAGGGAAGCCTGAGAGAATCTCGATGTTTTCTTTTCTCATAAAGTGCGTGGTGGGGATTCGAACTTGTAATATTTATGTTGCAGGCAACTCGAAACTCTCGGTCAGCATGGGTCATAAAAATTATCTCATAAATATCAACTGTCTCATAAAAAGTATGTAATAGCTATTCGTCAAATACACATCAATATTAATTTTCACTAATATAAAATTAAAATAGATAGTCGCACGAAAATTCCCACTAGTCGTAACTGTACGATCACCCTTAATCACTACACAGTCGAATGTTTGTTCAGATGCAGGCCATCGCTAAGGAGTACCACGATTTACTGGAAATTAAGAGGAGCCGTCAACCAACGGGGATACTACAATAACATTGTGAAGCCAAAAATACACCGGCCAAGTGACATGAGTAAAAATACTAGTTAGCGTGAGAGTTTTGACTCACATAAAAATGTGTCTCTGTTGTTCTTGTTCTAGAATTCCACACTTGTTTAAATAACTTTTATGTCTATGTGATTTATTAATTCATTGTCATCAGGTTAATTAATTAAATAAGAGGTATATTTAAGTAGTATTTACAAGCAAGTAAATATACAATATGATCATAGTAAATACATTTTATATTTTGCCGACGTGGTTGGTGTTGTAGACAACTATCAAATCCCGCAAAAAAACTTGTTTGCAAATATTGCATTTTGGAAAACCATATTGTTAGACAACTGTATTTCAAATTAATATTTCCAAGTACCATCCTTGTAATTCAAATCGTGTTTAAAAAACAGACAGTCGAGCAGGCTCTTGACGGTCTCTGAGAGCTGTTTCTAATTTAAAATGTGGGTGAAAATCGGAGATTCATCAACGACGACTTATCTTTAGATTTAGATTTAACAACAAATTTATCCAACTTCAAGTGACGACGTTGATGGTAAAATTTCAATTGAAATGTCCAAAAGCAAGGTCCTCATAACATTTGGCAAATTTTGCAAAATTAATTCCGTTTTAATTTTTGGTAATCCAATTTAAATTTTGTCAATCCAATTAAATTTCAAATTAGGCATTGCTTCATTAGACAGTGCGATACCTTTTCGCTGACCGAGCAAAGGCGGTATTTGAACCCAAGCTTATGACATCTTTTCATTAAAATAAAAATTGCTAATGATGACATCTCCATATTTTTGCATAAAATCGTCAGCGCTTTGTAGAGTTTCGCCTTGAGGATATAAAGTATAATTACAATATACATCTGCATATCTTTTGACGCCTTTAGGGCTATTACTCGACACATGGATGGAGACATTAAAATATCTGCTTTAATATTTCTTTTACTCACGGCCGATGAGTTTATGCGGGGGTAAGTCGGCGACAGAGAATAATTTTAAATCACCTTTTGTTTTTTTATACGTAATATGATGTGATTTATCAGGCTGAACTCGTGAGTAAAATTAAACCATATGTGTTTGTATAAACACAAATTATTCATTGAGTTAAGACAAAGATATACATTGGCAAGCCGAAGTAGGTACATACATAGAGTATCTGTAAGTATAGAAAAAAATGTTTCAGCATATCATCAATATTTGATTAATATATAGACTGTGATTTTAGCACATAACAATGCAGTTGAGGCACAAAAAACAGAGTTTGCACAGCAATTTTATATGGATCCCTCGAGGGATCTCTTGTTAATTTGTTTACACTTTCCATATTCCTTTCGGGCCAGTGTTTACGTTTCACATTTAAGCATTGTAATAAAGTTCGCTTCTCGATGATTATGGCCCTTTGAATATAAACTTGGAAGCATGGTATTTTATTTTTGTTTAGTTTACTTTCTTTGAGTTATGATAGCGCCAGTTATTCCTTCTGATTTTTATGAGAACTCCCCCCCTCTTTTTATATACGTAGGAAATTATTTTGTATGTTATTTCGCGGTAAAATCGACTTGCAAATTTTGTTTTGACTATATTATTTTCTTATAATATACCTGAATTCTTTTTAGGGCTCCGTAGTAAACTTCAACTATAATCTTATAGTTTCGGGCTGTGTCTTTGGGTTAGCTCAGAGACGCTTGGTACTACAGAGCTATAATTTGGTATTGTAGTACATATAATCAGTGCCAACAAAGTTGTACATAAAATCTTGGTAAAATTTAATATTTAGAAAATTTTTCGCCATTCCTATTGTGTAAAGGATTTGTTAAGAACGCTTTTCGATTTAGAGTTCCATTTACGTAATATTAAGCTTTAAACTGTAATTTTTGTTTGATCGTTGAACCGTTGTTTTTATATTTGTAAAATAATTGACGCTAGTAGTTTGTAATATGTTGAATTTAAAGGGAAAACTATCACAGCTAAGTTGGCTTTACAGTTTAACGAGTAATTGTGGTCCAAATTATAAAATCTACTTGGAATTACGGAACCCTACACTGCGCGTGGCCTGACACGCTCTTGGTCGGTTTTCATCTGTTATTATAGACATGGCAGTACCCAAATGTTATTTTGATTGGTTTATGATGTCATGACATATGAAATATAATTCCATTGGGAACATTATTTATAGTCTTATCACGAAGACCCGTTAACTGCTGGTTATTCTTAAAATTAATACAATTCAACTTCTAAAAATTTCCCAGTTTTCTCTCTCTTATCATATCAAATAACACTATTGTTACTAATAGATAGTGTTGACAGCGGTAACCGCTTACAATCAGGTGAGCCCTAAGCTAGATTGCCACCTCAGAAATAAAAAAAACCTAATACTGTCAATGGAACTTTTGTCCTAGCATTCACCGCGTTTATACTTCGGAAACACGTCAAGCCATAAATATTCACTTGCCTTCTGTTTGTTTCCACCTCTTAGGCCTCGTAAAATTAATGCCTTTATATTAATATTTATTAATATATGAATGTCTCGGTGTACATTGTAGTAAAGCCGCTCATGATAAAATGGTAAGTAAAGTTTATGGTGCAATAACGGCGCCATTATGCTGTTGCTGCCTATGAATTTATATTGGACATGCTTATACTCATTAGAACCTCTCCCTTTCATTATATTGGAGCGAAAGAGATAGTAGCTGCAGCAAAGGTTACTTAATTTATGAAGAGTTTATTGTATGTGATTATTCGTAGGAAGCGATTGCCCAATTAATTAGAAGTAAGTATTTTATTGAATGGGATTTCATCACATTTATTAGTGATTATAGGCAGTAAGGTTTGAAGATGCCGATTATGGCGATAAGAAACGTTTTAACTATTCGATCTCTGAATTAATTTAGAGCCACATATTTGTAAATAGGACAAAAGAGTTAGTTTGAAAGCACAAGTAACCTTAGCTGACAAAAAGATGAAAGAGCACGTTACCAAGGCATGAAAGAGCAATCCACGAAATTAGATTTTCACGAATCAAAAACAAATTTGTAATATGATAGATCATCGTTATTCTTGGAACTTTCGAAATTACTACCCGATAACGGATCGTAGCATTTCTATAATGCATAGAAATTTGAACTGTATAAAGTAGGCAATAACGACGCAGCCGTTGGTTGGAATGAAGGGAATTGTAAGCTGTCGTACGGAGTCCATCCGGTCGGAAGATTGCTCTTTTGATATGATTAAAAGGGTGAAGACTGTTTTATGTAGCAATTAAGGAGTTGTGTTGCTCTTACATAACTATAGTAGCTATAGTTAATATTTCTTCTTCGTAATAGGATGACAAGAAAATACCGCCGTTCCTAATGAACGAAATTTATTCCTTGCTAGGTTAAAGTTCACAACGGATGGTGTAGTTTCGTCATGAGTGAATCTTTTTAAACATGGAACTTTAATTATTATACTTCGAACTATTTAATTTCTCTTACACAACTACAACCTTACATATTATGATCACAGCTAAATGGCACTGCTTCCGGTTAGTGTTCCTGCAGAGTGTTCCCAGATTTCCTCATGAACTACCTGTGCAGCGTACTGTGTAGCGTGGTCAATTCGTTAATTAAGCTGATACCACATCATCAGGCCTTATAATGGGCGGAGCTGCTGTAAGAACCGTAGGGGCTGAGTGGCTATATACATTTACAGCATAATTACTCGTAAACGTCCAATATTAGGTATCATCTCTACATATTTAACACACATTAGACATTAATAAATTATAATCTGGTAATCATTACCGTAGACATTTAACTGATAAACGGCCAAAGTTAGGGGTTTTCAACGCAAATTAGTTAACTTTTCCACTTCATATGTCATATAAATTAAATTATTATTTCGTACGCCAATATTGAGTGTTTTTTTCCACTTTGGAACCTGGACTGCACAAACAACGGAACTTTTCACTTACACTGTTGTTTACTGGTCCAAGCCAATGCACACTTTAGAAGGAGGAATTGTGAAGTGTACTTTCCAAATGTGTGATGGCGTATAAAGTGGACGCTTGTATCGGTGGAGTTAAAATTCACGTAGTTTTAATATTTTTGTGTTTTTACGAACTTAAGTACAGTGATTAGTCACACCACGAGCTTTACGGTGAAGGAAAACATCGAGAGGAAACCTGCATACGTCTGAGAAGCAATTCAAAGGTCAAAAGCATAGTCGTGCTTGAGTAACGGCGATGGACTCCCCATCTGTCGTTGGCACCTAAATATATCTCTGGCGGAAAATGGGTATGTGGGTTTTACCTATACACCTCTGCCTACCCCTTCGGGCCCTTGTGGGAAGGCGTGAGTAAAATTTTATTTTATTTCAGTTGTCATGTACAAAAACTTCGTTCTTGATATGTTTTTTTCTTCAAAACGAGATCAGGTCTTTGTTTAACGAACAAAGTAAGAATAAAATCCACCTACCCATTCTGTTTTGTCAGTAGCAGTACTTTGTTTTCGCGACAGCCGGAAACGGATATAGAGAGAGACAGAATAATAGCCGACGGAAATGGTCAGACATGGTGGAATTCAATTTTTTTTCTTTCATTCGCTGGACATGCTTACTCAATACAAGGAATTGTAATTCTAACTTTATACCTTATTTGTACCTGTAAAGAGTCGATAATTAAATGAATTTGCATTACCTAAGTAACTTGCACAAAGTAAAATTCAATTAATGTATACATGATCGAGGATGTGTGATAGCATCTTATTGGGGCCTTTTTATAATTTTAACCTGGTTCAATAACAATGCCTACGGTTTTAAGAGGATTTAAAGACGATGGACAAAACGACAAAGACACAAATGAATTTCTCCTCCTCCCTACACTCTTGTGTAAGGGTAAGAAGAAAGACCTAAATTAAATAAAAATAATAAATAAATAATATCCGCACGCCTTCCCACAAGGGTCCCCGAAGGGATAGGCAGAGGTGTATAGGTAATACCCAAACACCCACTTTCCGCCAGAGGTATATTAGGTGCCAACGTGACAGATGGCGAGTCCATCGCCGTTACTCAAGTACGACTATAGATACGCCTTTGAATTTCTTCTTAAATCAAATCAAAATATGTTATTCAACGTAAGGGACATAGGTAACACTTATTAAACGTCACATACTTAATATAAACTAAAGGTACCACAAGGTTAAGAAGAAGACTTCTTCAAGACCGCATCGGGTAAGTTTCCTGAGCTCGACAAGGAACATATTGACAGTGAACCCATTCGTCTCAGCACAATTTGGGCAAAACGTGAAAACTTCTGGCAATTCAAGCGCCCGTAGACTGCAGTCTAGGCATTGTAATTTTTTTACCATCTTTGCAAAATATAAGTGCACAAAATAGCCTTTAGATCAACCACTAAGTTAATTTTATCAATTAAAAACGTTCTAAATATTTAAATAATGTGACTGGTTTACATCAGACAATCAAACCATCAGTTGTCGACATTATTTAAGAATTGGGCTCTTGTCGTCTTTAAAGAAATCTAACTCTATCCAGTGCAATCCTCTTGACCACTATATACCCCATAACAGTTACCTTTCTTGGATCTAACTTGTGTATGTTAATCTTTGTCTTCTTGTGTAGTGTTCCTCTTCATCTTACTCCTACATACTCTACAGTAAGGTTATTCCTCATCTCCTTGCCTCATCCTTTCATTCTGTACAATTATTAAACCAACTGTCATTTCGTATACACTTACATGGCACTTCACATCACATTCAAATCACCTGGCAAATAAAAATAACTTAAGCCATATATTTTGATACGTATTTAGAAAAAATACTTAAGTATAGTTATTTTAGAATCTAAATTTTTGTTATTATCATCTAATAAATACGTAGAATAATTAATTCGTAGCATAACATTACTCAAACAACCAAGATTAAACCAAATCTTCGCGTTATTAAAGTCAAGACTACGCATATAGGTACTCGTACATAAAAGGGTGTGTACATACGAATAGTAGGGACACTGCAAACAACGTCTTAATAACGGCTCAACTCAAACAATTTACAAAGCAAATATTCAAACAAACTTAATTAGAATATCCTCGGTGTAACCAGAATGAAATATGTTGTGTTACTATAGGGAATATATTGATTGACCATTAAAATAATGGGCGCAAGTTTGAGCGATACGCTCCGTCGATGCTAGGCCGAAGGGCATCTACAAACAACATGAAAAGACCACCATTCGTTGACCTCCCATTTACGAACTACACTCAATCGGAGGCCGAAACTGAGGGTTTATTTTGAACTGGTCGGATTGCTATTTGTTTAAGATCGGCACGGAGGCCTGTATCGAAAATAACGTGGTAAAAACGACCAAAAAGCGAAAACGAGTAATATCCGGACTCGTATTGTTTTCGAGCCACGTCCGTCGGGTTAATCGAAATTAAGTGATCCATTACAAGATACTGGCCCCTGTAAACAAACGATTATTTTATTTATGGAATCGATTTTTATGCATCGTTAAGCGTATACCTTTGTTTGTTTCATGTCATCTTCGTCCTTGTTATATGTTTTTCTTCGTGGAATTATTAATTTGGGCAAGCAATAAAGTATAAGATGTGAACTTAATAGCTGTTTACACGATCTCGAAAAGAATAAAGATTTAATTCAATATAATAAGCAATTAGATGATGCAACCTTCAGATTGTGTGCGAGCCTACGTTTAGGCGCTAAATGTATTGTCCCACATCGGTGTCACTGCGGGGATATTGTCAATGACTCCGGACACCATGGTCTATCCTGCATCAGCAGTGCCGGCCGGATATCACGTCATTCCTCCATAAATGACTTGATACGCCGGGCTCTGGTCAGCGCCGGCGTGCCTGCTGTGCTGGAACCAGTCGGTCTCGCTCGCGGCGATGGCCGGAGGCCGGACGGTATGTCTCTGATGCCATGGAGGATGGGTCGGCCCTTAGTGTGGGACGCTACGTGTGTCGATACACTGGCTCCTTCCCATCTTCCTGACACATCGGTGGCGGCCGGCGCCGCTGCTGCTCAGCAGGAGTGCCTCAAGCGCCGCAAGTATGCCTGTCTCGGGTCAGGTTACATATTTGCTGCATTTGCGGTTGAAACTCTGGGGCCTTGGGGTCCTGAGGCTCACCATCTTTTTAAAGAGGTCTCGCGCCGTCTAGTCGAGGCCTCTCGTGACAGGCGGGCTGGAACATATCTCGCTCAGAGAATCAGCATTGCTATCCAGCGTGGCAATGCTGCTAGTCTTCTTGGCACGTTGCCTCGGGATACCGATTTGGGACAAATATTTTATCTGTAAGTAGTTAGTTTCAATTGTTCTTTGTAAATATTATTAATTGTTGTTAATAAACAAATATTATATATAATAAGCTAATTACATCACAAAATCATTGGAACATAGAGGCATGCATGTATAGATACTAAATAGTTTTTCTTTTTTAGAAAAACGTTGATTTGGTGATAAAAACAATAATAACTGATGATATTTCATTTGACTTCATTTTTATCTAGCCTGAACTAATTATAAGAAATACGTAGTATCAATTCTTGGGGTGTACGGATTACCTTATGAATTGGGTGGGCAGAGGAAACTACATTTAACTACTGTCAGTAGTTCCACGCGTTTCACTTTATGACCAAATATTGATCTCTCTTGATAGCATTCATGCCGTTTCGAGTAGGTACTCATAACGTTCCCATCGTAGATAATTCGTTAATTTAAGACGGGCATTAGAAACATCAAGGCGTACACAAACATATTTCTCGTTATTTCACATTAAATTTTCACTTAGGTGTTGCTAATCAAGGTTGAAATGCTTTACCTAAGCATTAGCCGGTTGTAAGTTAGGTAAATGAGCAGATAGATCACGTTTTGTTCCCCATCCGCATAAATTTCCACATACGAAGTATTCGAATCCCATCACGGTAGTTAAAAAGGTTTATTACCCCTTTTTTAACGTTTAGTGCTTGCGTACTATACTTTAAACATTTACGATTTTAACCCTTTGGGTTTTCTTTGAAGTTGTGGTGAATTAGATGGGGTGATTTTGTTATTTAAACTATAATTTATTGCCGACATATTTTGAGCTATAACCCGTATGCTCATACTTAATCTTGATTTAAGGGACGTAAACCGCTTGTCGGTACTTACTCAGAGACGACTTGAAAATTATTAATGATTACCATACGAATTTTGTCGCTCGATATGTTTTTGTATATTATACATTATCAGTTTTAAATTAGTAACTGTAATAGGTTTTTTTTCAATCGGTTACGATACGTCTATACGATACAAAGCCAACAACGAATATTCACCTAGGCTTCCTCAATATATTTGCTTTTACCATACAGCTCGTGGCATATGGAACTTTACTTAAGCTTAGGAAAAAAACCGTAACGAAGAGTTTTAAATACTTATAACATTTGATTAATTAAACTAAACGTACCGTTAAACTATCAGAAGTTTTCAACATGGATTAAATAGTTGACCAAATTAATAAACTTTTATAGCATGCATTGTTTCATATTGAAACTGTAATTCATGCAATTTAGAGAGTAAAAAAAGTTGCTACGTAGTGTATAACTAAGTTAAGGGAGATATACATGAATAGTTGTTTTAACATCAGATCAGCATACATTAATTTAACTAACGATATCATAAAGCCCCGCCTAATGGTACGTATGGGTAGTTAACATAGCCTATGGATTCTGCAACATTAAGAGTATCTAGTATCTACCTTGCTATATACAAATGAATGTCCCTATATTAATCGAGAATTATAAAGAATTAACAAGTCTAGAGGGAGGCGCTCTACCCTCTCTGCCTACCCCGTGTGGGACTTGGCGTTATGATGTTTACAAAAGTATTATACATTTGCAAATAAAATATTATGATTATGATTGCAAAAAAGATTTCGTATATGCGAATAATATTTAGTTGCATGAAGCAGCGGCGGCCGAGTTGTTCGAGAAGTTGTCTGCAACACAAAGATCGAATTTCGACTATCAATGAGTTTTTACAGTTTTATCGAGAGGACACCTGCATACGTCTGTATGCAAGCGCTGGCGTCGAGGAAGCTCGGTGTGCTCAACAGATCTAAGCAGTACTTCACATCTTCACAAAGGCTGCAACTTTATAAGTCGCAAGTTCGGCCACATATGGAGTACTGCTGCCACCTATGAGCCCCTGGATACCAGCTAGGGCCTTTTGACGCGGTTCAGAAACGCGCCGCTAGAATTGTCGATGATCCCATGCTCACAAGCGGCTTGGAATCACTAAGTCTGAGGATGATCAAGGGGATCACAGTGGAAGCGTGCACGTCGCGATTCCTGCCAGCCCAGAGGGCTGCAATTCCACTCGATGCGCATTGGCCGGACGGCTGTTAGGGCGTGCCCCCGAGGCGACGCGCACCAGTCCGTCCCCGCTGGTGCGAAAAATTCAGCACAGTGCGGCGATGGGGACCGCCACCCATCACGCGGAGTGCCTCACGGCGGGAAGTGAAGTGTGGAGTGTAGGATGGGTGTATGGAATGTAAGAGGAGGTATGGCTGATAAGATGAACGAATTGATCGATGTTATGACAGAGAGCGAGTTAGATGTTGTGTGCCTGTCTGAAACCAAGCGGAAGGGTAGGGGAGTAGACGAGCTCCCGGGCGGGAGTTTAGTGCTGTGGTCAGGAGTGGCAAACACCGAGCACGCCTGCCAGGGAGTGGGAATTCTACTATCCAGCCGCTTGGCAGAATGTATGATAAGTTATGATGCGGTGAGCCCCAGACTTATTTGGGCTCGCTTTAAAATAGGCCTTACCCGACTATTTTTAGTCGCGGTGTATGCTCCGGTGGCCTCAGCGGACACTTGCGACCTGAATAAGTTCTGGGAATGTGTGAGTAATGTTCTAGAGACGAAAGAAGGGAATGAAAAGCTGATTATTTGTGGTGATCTGAATGGATGGGTCGGGACAGCCCGTAAGGATTACGAGGCAGTACTCGGTAAGTATGGTGATATAAGAGAGTGAACGAGGCAGGCAAGCTGATATTAGATGTATGCATGGAGAGAGACCTTTTTGTGGCGAACACCATGTTCGACCACAAGAGGATTCATCAGTATACATGGGAACGGAAAAATGAGCGATGCATGATAGATCTGTTTCTAATAGATCAGCGACTCAGAACACAGGTGATGGACACCAGGGTGTATAGGGGAGCCGACCTGGGAACGGACCACTTTCTAGTTATAACTAGAATAAGGGGTCTGTTCGCGGGCTGGCGATCCCGTGATGGGGGTCCCTGTTCTGCAGTCGCAGACCGCATCAAAAGCTGGAGGCTTCAAGATGCGGCTATTAGAGACAGATATCAAGAAAGGGTATCTGAACAGCTAGCCTGTCCCCCGAAAGATGTGCTTGAGAGTGTCGATGTTTGTTGGCAGTTCCTTAAGTCCAGCATTTTATGCGCCGCAAAAGAGGTTTGTGGCATTTCGAAAGGGCGGACAACCAAAAATGGCGATGGTTGGTGGGATGATGAAGTGAAAGAAGAAGTTAAAAAGAAGAAGGATGCAAGGCAAGACATTTTGGCTATGTCCAGCTCAAGTGAAAGTATGAAAGAAAAGATGAAAGAAAAATATCGCCTGCAAAAAAATCGTACGAAAGAGATAATAGCTCAGAAGCGTGAGAGGTTCCAAATGACTGTAGACGAAAAACTGTCGCATAATTTCAAGGACAATGCAAAACTTTTTTGGAGGGAAGTTAAGAAGTCCAGAAATTGTGTTACAGCTAGTAGTAGGATGAATGTGATTATTTCTAAGGACAATGACATACTAACTGACAAAACTGACGTCCTCAGGCGATGGAGTGAATTCTACAAAGATATGTATGATGATGATGCCGCTGATCTACTCATAGAGCTGCCTCCAACAGAATCTGTCGAGGATCCTATAGCGGATAAAATAAGTATGGGAGAGATTGTAAGTGCGATAAGAAGTCTGAAATGTGGAAAAGCTGCGGGAATAGATGGGATTACGGCTGAGATGATCAAGTACGGTGGACCAGCGGTCTGGGACGTCATCTATTTGCTATGCAATCTTTGCTGGGAAGGGGGTGATGTTCCGGACGACTGGAGGCGAGCAGTCATCGTGCCTTTCTATAAAGGAAAGGGATCACGATTGGACTGCTCCAACTACAGAGCCATCAGCTTGGTCAGCTTAGCTAGTAAAGTGTACACGAAGATCCTGACGATAAGAATGCAAGAGCGATCCGAAAGGTTTCTCTGGGAATCCCAAGGTGGATTTAGACCAGGAAGAGGATGTATGGATTAAACCTTCTCGCTTCGCGAAATCGCGGAAAAGTTTTTGGATATTAACCAAAGGGTTTTCTGCGCTTTCGTCGACTTAGAGAAGGCATTTGATAGAGTCGTACGAAAGGAACTCTGGGACGTGTTGCCTGGATATGGAGTGAGCAGTTCCCTACTGCATGCCGTGAAATCACTCTTTAGTGATAGCGAGGCGTGCGTTAGGGTTAACGATGAGATGTCACCCTCGTTTGATGTGAAGTCGGGGGTCAAACAAGGGTGTATCATGTCTGCCTGGCTGTTCATTATATGTCTAGATAACTGTCTGAGAGCACTAAGAACGAACGGATGTGGAGTGAAAATGGGAAACTTAGTGGTCAAGTGCCTACTATACGCCGATGCCGCGGTTTTACTGGCGTCATCAGAGGGCGAACTGCAGTCACTAGTTACCATAATAAAAGAAGAATGTGAAAAGAAGGGGCTGCGCCTAAACGCTGGCAAGACTAAGGTTCTGGTATTCGAAAGAGATGAACAAGTGACCGAGTGTGCAATATCGGTAAATGGGCAAATTCTAGAGCAAGTGAATGAATTTGTATATCTTGGAAGCATGTTCACACGAGATGGAAAGTATGAAAAAGATATTGAAAGAAGGATAACTGCCGGAAATAAGGTGAATGGAGCCATGTCGGCGTTGATGGGCAGTAAAAGTCTGAGCAAGAATGCTCGAGTTGCTGTCCACAACGCGATATTGGTACCTACCTTATTGTATGGCAGCGAATCCTGGGTATGTCCAAGGAAGTATGAAAATAGCTTGAATGCAGTCGAGATGCGATCTCTTCGAAAAATGTGCGGCGTAACGATATTAGATCGAATCCGCAATGAAGAGATTCGCAAATCAACTGGCGTGAATGATGGCGTGATTGTAAAGATGAAGAAAGGCATGTTACGTTGGTTTGGACACATAGAAAGGATGAGTGAAGAAAGATTGACGAAACAGATATACAAAGCAAAAGTGTGTGCAAGAAGAGGCAGAGGAAGGCCACGTTCCAACTACCTGGATCAAATAGATCGGACTCTCAAGGACGGGAACGTTAAGAGTACTCGAAACCGACGAGCATGTATGAAGAGACTGATGAATGTGGACGAAGCGAAAGAGGTATGTAAGTCTAGAGAGAACTGGCGCTCTATACTCTCTGCCTACCCCGTTAGGGACTTGGCGTGATGATATGTATGTATGTATGTAAGTCTGAGGAGAGACTTTACCTCCCTGTGTGTGTTCTCGCGCTTGTATAACGGGGAGTGTTCAGCAGAATTGTTCGACATGATGCCCACTTCCCCCTTCTACCACCACAACTCTCGCCATCGACGGGGAATTCATCCCCATACCTTGGAACCACAAAGGTCTCGCACTGCGCGGTTCCAAAGGAGTTTCCTTCCGCGAACTCTCAGGCTGTGGAATGAGCTCCCCGTTGAGGTTTTCCCTGGAGAGTACAGCATGGAGTTCTTCAAGAAGGGTGTGAAAAGATTCCTGCAGGGTCGGCAACGCGCGAGTGATACCCCTGGTGTTGCAAGCGTCCATAGGCGGCGGTAACCGCTTACCATCAGGCGGACCGCGTGCTTGTTTGCCACCCAAGTGGTATAATATATATATATATGTATATATATATATATATATACGTGCTAGAGTACGGCGGCGGTGGGCTCGCCATCTGTCACGTTGGCACCTCAAACATATCTCAAATCATTTGTCTTTTACTTTATAAATACTGGCTAGTAAAATAAAAGTAGTAGGGGCCTAATGTATAAAAAAAACAACCTGTTTAATTTAAATTGGTTGAAATATAAATTTTAAAGGTACTACTTACCACAATGAAAAGTAATAAATTAATATGGTACCAGTAAGTGTTGAGCTGGAAGATAACAATCTGGCTTTTAATGTGAAATTTATAGTTTAAAGCGTAGACCTCAGGGAAGTTACTGCTTAAAGAGAAGGTTCTTGTTTTTTGTACATAGAAATTCAATTTAGTTGGATAAACAAGGTGGGTAATAATATAATATGTATTTACTGCAGAAAAATCACAATTTTAATCGTATTATCCCTATACCTTTAAACGAGCAATTCTTGTATATATATAATCTGAATCTCGGAAACGGCTCCAACGATTTTCATGAAATTTGGTAGTGGGGGGATTTCGGGGGCGATAAATCGATCTAGCTAGGTTTAATTTTTAAAAAAAGTCGTGTTATGCGTGTTTTTAGGCAATGAAAATCTCGTACAATTTCATTGGAATATGAATTTCGCCACTGCTTTACCGATACAGCAACAATAAAGCGTTGCTAAGCAACAAACTTTAAGCCAATGAGTTTTTGGTTTGACGTTATCGTAGACGTATTATATATAAAATCAATTATTTACTTACATGACAAAATGCCTAAAAGAAGAAAAAAATCGCTTATACACAATCTAAATCCACGCAGCCGCGACGCATCTCAAGAACACCTTCAAGAAAATAGTGATCGACAAGCAAGACTCATTTCAACAAAACCATGAAAATAATCAGCTTTCCGCTCGTCCCACACGTAGTGCTAAAGTCTTGCAAAACTTGACTAACATTATACGAACAGAAAGCTCTTATGATTTAGATGTTTCACGAGGGCTTCTTTGTGGCCGCTGAACATTACGAACAACGGGAACGACGTCTACAAGATTTGTGGCAGCGAGCAGCACTACGTGTAGCTACTGAATATTACGAACAACGGGAGCGATGTCTACAAGATTTGCAGCAGCGAGCAGCACAACGTATAGCTACTGAACATAACGAACAACGGGAACGACGTCTACAAGGTTTGCGGCAGCGAGCAGCACAACGTGTAGCTACTGAAAATAACGAACAACGAGAGCGACGTCTGTAAGATTTCCGGCAGCGTGCAGCACAACGTGTAGCTACTGAAAATGACGAACAACGGGAGCGATGTCTACAAGATTTGCAGCAGCGAGCAGCACAACGTATAGCTACTGAACATTACGAACAACAGGAACGACGTCTACAAGATTTGCGGCAGCGAGCAGCACTACGTGTAGCTACTGAATATTACGAACAACAGGAACTACGTCTACAAGATTTGCGGCAGCGAGCAGCACTACGTGTAGCTACTGAATATTACGAACAACGGGAGCGATGTCTACAAGATTTCCGGCAGCGAGCAGCATAACGTGTAGGTACTGAACATCACGAACAACGGGAACGACGTCTACAAGATTTGCGGCAGCGAGCAGCACAACGTGTAGCTACTGAAAATGACGAACAACGGGAGCGATGCCTACAAGATTTGCAGCAGCGAGCAGCACAACTTGTAGATACTCAACATTACGAACAACGGGAGTGATGTCTGCAAGATTTGCGGCAGCGAGCAGCACAACGTGTAGCTACTGAACATAACGAACAACGGGAACGACGACTACAAGATTTGCGGCAGAGAGCAGCACAACGTGTAGCTACTGAAAATAACGGACAACGAGAGCGTCGTTTGTAAGATTTACGGCAGCGTGTAGCACAACGTGTAGCTACTGAAAATGACGAACTACGGGAGCGATGTCTACAAGATTTGCGGCAGCGAGCAGCACAACGTATAGCTACTGAACATTACGAACAACGGGAACGACGTCTACAAGATTTGCGGCAGCGAGCAGCACTACGTGTAGCTACTGAATATTACGAACAACAGGAACGACGTCTACAAGATTTGCGGCAGCGAGCAGCACTACGTGTAGCTACTGAATATTATGAACAACGGGAGCGATGTCTACAAGATTTCCGGCAGCGAGCAGCATAACGTGTAGGTACTGAACATTACGAACAACGGGAACGGCGTCTACAAGATTTGCGGCAGCGAGCAGCACAACGTGTAGCTACTGAAAATGACGAACAACGGGAGCGATGTCTACAAGATTTGCAGCAGCGAGCAGCACAACTTGTAGATACTCAACATTACGAACAACGGGAGTGATGTCTGCAAGATTTGCGGCAGCGAGCAGCACAACGTGTAGCTACTGAACATAACGAACAACGGGAACGACGTCTACAAGATTTGCGGCAGAGAGCAGCACAATGTGTAGCTACTGAAAATAACGGACAACGAGAGCGTCGTTTGTAAGATTTACGGCAGCGTGCAGCACAACGTGTAGCTACTGAAAATGACGAACAACGGGAGCGATGTCTACAAGATTTCCGGCAGCGAGCAGCATAACGTGTAGGTACTGAACATCACGAACAACGGGAACGACGTCTACAAGATTTGCGGCAGCGAGCAGCACAACGTGTAGCTACTGAAAATGACGAACAACGGGAGCGATGCCTACAAGATTTGCAGCAGCGAGCAGCACAACTTGTAGATACTCAACATTACGAACAACGGGAGTGATGTCTGCAAGATTTGCGGCAGCGAGCAGCACAACGTGTAGCTACTGAACATAACGAACAACGGGAACGACGACTACAAGATTTGCGGCAGAGAGCAGCACAACGTGTAGCTACTGAAAATAACGGACAACGAGAGCGTCGTTTGTAAGATTTACGGCAGCGTGTAGCACAACGTGTAGCTACTGAAAATGACGAACTACGGGAGCGATGTCTACAAGATTTGCGGCAGCGAGCAGCACAACGTATAGCTACTGAACATTACGAACAACGGGAACGACGTCTACAAGATTTGCGGCAGCGAGCAGCACTACGTGTAGCTACTGAATATTACGAACAACAGGAACGACGTCTACAAGATTTGCGGCAGCGAGCAGCACTACGTGTAGCTACTGAATATTATGAACAACGGGAGCGATGTCTACAAGATTTCCGGCAGCGAGCAGCATAACGTGTAGGTACTGAACATTACGAACAACGGGAACGGCGTCTACAAGATTTGCGGCAGCGAGCAGCACAACGTGTAGCTACTGAAAATGACGAACAACGGGAGCGATGTCTACAAGATTTGCAGCAGCGAGCAGCACAACTTGTAGATACTCAACATTACGAACAACGGGAGTGATGTCTGCAAGATTTGCGGCAGCGAGCAGCACAACGTGTAGCTACTGAACATAACGAACAACGGGAACGACGTCTACAAGATTTGCGGCAGAGAGCAGCACAATGTGTAGCTACTGAAAATAACGGACAACGAGAGCGTCGTTTGTAAGATTTACGGCAGCGTGCAGCACAACGTGTAGCTACTGAAAATGACGAACAACGGGAGCGATGTCTACAAGATTTGCGGCAGCGAGCAGCACAACGTATAGCTACTGAACATTACGAACAACGGGAACGACGTCTACAAGATTTGCGGCAGCGAGCAGCACAACGTATAGCTACTGAACATAACGAACAACGGGAACGACGTCTACAAGATTTGCGGCAGCGAGCAGCACAACGTATAGCTACTGAACATTACGAACAACGGAAGCGATGTCTACAAGATTTGTGGCGTATGGCACAACGTGCGTTGATTTTCTCATACATCTTCCATGTACAGACAGCGATCCGTTACACTTTTATTATATGTGATGATTCTTTAAATTGGCATCTCTTTCATTTCTTAACCGATTGACATGAAAAAAACACTACATGTTCAATGAAATATACCATGATACATAAGTGAACCAAACCTCAACTGTAAAAAGTAAGTACCTACCTATTTCAATAAAATATTAAACTCGTGATTTTTTATTTAAACAACAAGTTCATATTTTTTCATTATTAGGTATGTTGGTAAGATAAGATATATTTCATAAGTATGTAATTCGTACGCAATAATATTTTATACCTATTATATTTACCGAGCTGAGCTCGGTCATCCAGGTACTAGATATTAAAGGAGAATAAGTAATTTTAATTGAGAATGAGAAACGATGAAAATTGCATTCCCTTGATTTTTTGCTTACTTTAATGCGTTTTCAAGTATTTACTACCTGTGTCACCCGATTTCATGCGCCTTAATTGCACATTTCTGATTATTGATATGCTCTATTGGGTAATAGCATAATGATAAATAGCTTTCCTCAATAAATGGGCTCAGTAGTTCACTGGCTACAAACATAATTCATCTCTTTATAATATAAGTATATACCTATAAGATTCTGGTTTCAAATGTGGTAATGTAATCAAGTGAATATTTAAATTCATTTATCATTCATAAAAAATACATTACCATTGTATAAGGTGTCAATGAATACTTAATAAACACTATGGGACTTTGATGGCGCCATTGACGAAAAAGTTAAGAGGAAGTTCTATTCCCGACTATAAATTAAAGGAAGGCTTATATATAAATTGTCATTTGTATGCATAACACTCTTAGAAGTAGCTATTATATTTTACGACGAAATATTTTCTACTTAATCAGTTATTTTTTAAGTATTCCACGGAAACACAAAAGGCTTTTTTAATAAACGAAAGAAACAAGTTATTTTTAACGTTAAACTTAATTAAAAAAATAACAGTATCTGGGTTAGGTACGCCCACTTAATTAATGTTTGAGCAGAGTTTGTTTTAACATTGTTATTAAAAAATAGGTGAGTGTATTGCATGCTACGTAATACTATGAGTTAAGTGTGCAGTTATCATAACCTCTACCTTTAATTAAGTGAAGACTGGTGGCTTACAGCAGGCAAGAAGCCGTGGTGGCCGAGTGGTTCGTGTAGTTGCCTTGAGGGCCTATTCACGCTAGACTTACATACCTCTTTTGCTCCAACTACATTCATCAGTCTCTTCATACATGCTCGCCTGTTTGAGTAGTCTTGACGTAAACGCAATATATGTATGTGTCAATATAATTATTATGTTGAATATTTGAATACTACTTTGTTTGTCGCGTTATGAGTTACGTTGACAAGTTTGGTTTAAAATTGAATAGAAAACTGTTTTTAAATTCTCACGCCCATTGTCCTATAAAAGGTAGGAAACAGACACCCAAAAGCGTGAATGATTAAGTGTAATTAGTTATCACATCATTAATAATAACACTTGGGGTTTTATTAATATTATTTATATAGAGTTAATACGAGCCCAACGGCTATAGATCACAGTAATTGGCGTACCGACGGCGAATAGGTAAGGTTTATGCGACAATATAACGCAGGATTAAACACGCGAACTATATGAAACTCAGTTTTATTTTTTGGTTGCTGATCGCGGAGACCTATATTTTTAAAACGAATGCTTGAGATAAAGAAATATCTGTCATTTCTTGGGAATAAAATGGATAATACTGATAAATTTCGCAAAAATAAATTATTGTACAACGAGAGACATACATATATCTACGTCAAATTATCTTTTCTAGGCTTGCGTTGCCTAGTCTAGGAGCTTTTTAGCTACATAATATTATCTTCACGCCTTTCCACAAGGTGCCCCAAAGGGGTAGGCAGAAGTGTATAGGTAGTACACACCCTATTTCCGCCGGGATCATTATTTATAAATTTACCGTTGAGATTTGAATATGCTTTACGCACTCGATGCGACAATTAGTAAACTACCAGACCAACGGTCCAAAGGTCAGAGCAAAGGTCCGGCGGGAGTTAAATATTAGGTATATTAATAAAGGTAAAATGTTTAACAGTACAGACACATTTAGTCTAATACACATCACGTTAATCAAATTATAGAACATATTATCTCAGAGTCAATATTAAAATATTCTATAAATATTCTGGGTGCAAAAATATTGATAATAAATTACAGAATCAACTTCATAATAAAGTCACTGGAAAATAGTGTGGCAAATGCAAGCAAATAAACATTTGGTGACATTTAGCTGTCGTCGGTCTATTAAGGGCTCTCACCCAACTGTTTATAAATGGCCGGCTAACATGCAACCGCAGCCATTCGCCGGAAAAATTGCCCGGGCAGGTAAGACCTTGAATAAACAATTTTATTTTCAACTTATTTCGGAGAGTGTGCTTAGTGAATAGGTATATAGTTACTATTTTACTAAGGTATTTGGAGGCCATAAGCTTTTTAGCTAAACATATAGGTAATTGGACTCAAGGACGTAAACGTCAAGAGCACTCAAAACCGGCGAGCATGGATGAAGAGATGAACGTGGATGGAGTGAAAGAGGTATGTAAGTTTAGAGAGCTACTCTCTACCTACCCGTTAGGGACTTGGCGTGATGGTAAGTATGTTCATAGGTAATTATTTATTATTAATTACAATGATTGACATTTGAGTCGTGCTTGAGTAACGGCGATGGACTCGCCCTCTATCACGTTGGCACCTAAAATATATCTCTGGCGGAAAGTGGGTGTATGGGTACTATCTAAACACCTCTGCCCACCCCTTCGGGGACCCTTGTGGGAAGGCGTGAGGATATATTATTATTAGTACAATGGATATACCTTTAAGAATAATTAACAATTATATGCTGCGTACATGCGTTTTTCATCCAATGGTATTCTGGTTACAGATTAAATTAACTTTAATGAAACTTAAAAAAAAACTTTTCCTAAATATTCAGGCACAAACTACAATGCGATGACTGGCAGGCTATCGTCACACTCATACCCTCATGGGGTAGGCGTGGAGAGAAGATTTTTGAGTCTACAGATATAGTACTCTCCTACTCCATTTAGAGTATTCCATACGTCAGTCGTATCGCTAGGTCGTAGGTCGCTAAGTTAAATTAGGTAACATATTTTCTAAAATAATTGAGATTAAATCCACCCGGTTGCTACTGGCCAGTTTCAAATAAGCGGTCCCAATTTTGTTACTCAAAAGTGAGCGAGAATTTCTCCCTAAAATGTTACAATGAAAATATCAATTAATTGCTTTATTGTAAACAGATTGCTTAATTAAGGAAACGAAATGAATAAGGAACGTTTAGCAAACGTGGAGTCAAATTAATTTTAATGATAAACGATTTACATGGCGCTACTCCGAGCGCAATTGTAACTAGTTGAAATATCGTACCCTAATTATTCAGTATTTATATAGCGTTTGAAAACTATCGGGAATATTAGTCGCCTACTTAGAATAAGCATTGGCATAGCCGGGTGTCTAGATTTCAGAAGGAATTCGAAAATGTATGAAAAGTGTCTACTGTCACATGACAACTAAAATATACAATATCCAAGGAAAAGACGGTATTGTTACATAGGTAGGTACATAATTAACAAAATACTATTATGTACACGGATTTAAAAATAATAAGAGCTGACCTATATCTATGGATAATTACAGCATCTACCAGAGTCCTGGTAATGTAAAATTCTGGTATTTCTTTTCTTCATTATAATTTCATTCGTCTATATTATAAGCCTTATTTACATTTTTAAAAGGTTTACTTGGTCGGTTCTTCATTTACATTCATTTATAAAAAAACGAATGTTGCGTGTAACAGAACAAATAATATAATGATAGTGTCTTGGGAATATTATACACAAGTAGACGAAGCCCCGAACTAGGCAAAGCGAACTGTACACACAAATGCATGAAACATGCAAAACGAAATAAAAAAAAATATCACAAATATCCGCCGACAGGAATCGAACTCACGACCTCAGTTTTGCAAATAGGACATCTGACTACCAGGCCCTTTTGATGAACCAATTTCATCCACGTTACTCAAGTCAAAAGATGTTGTGTTTCATCTATGGGGTAACACGATCCTATCCCATATTTAAATCCCCCGAGCACAATAACGTATCACACGTGCTTTCTGAAAGCTTTTAGACTAATGCTTTATAAATGATAAAATAGAACGTAGCTATATGTGATGAGAATTGTCAAACAGTTCTTATGTTTCAGTCAAAATGAAGATACATGACGTGAAATTAGCTATAAGTTTGTTCTTTTTGTGGCACTGCAAAATTTCCCAGGAGGTCTAATAATTTGGTGGAAGAAAAGTAAGTTATGAATATTATAAGGCTGGTTCTTTTTACTTTTGTTGATAAAAAAGTGCGTACTTCGAATCAAGCTAAGACGACAAAGCAAAAGTAACATTATGAGAATAACTTTGCGTAGTTGCTTATAGAAAATTGTAAGAAGGATACAAAAACTTTATAGATCTACACGCCTTCCCACGAGGGGGGCCCTTGGAAGGGGTAAGCTGATGTGCGTAGGTTGTACTCACATACCCACTTTTCGCCGGATATTTTAGGTGCCAACTTGATAGATGGCTAATTACGTAAACACGTTGAATTTCTTCTCAAGCGTATCCAGGCTTCCTCACAATGTTTTCCTTCACCGAAAAGCTAGTGGTGTGATTAATTACCTAAGTTCAGAAAAACTCGTCGGTAGAGTTGTGATTCGAACTAGCAACATTTGTGCTGCAGGCAACTACTCGAAACACTCGGCCATGACGACTTATTTATGTACGAAAATATCACAGAATAGAGCCGTGATATAATGTTTAAGTAAGTCAAAACGAGATTTCCGGTTTAAATATATGTGTATATGTTAATGATATTGTACCTTAGCCTTAGTTTAACATTTAGGGGAAGTTAAACATGAAGCTATTACATACAAATTAACTAAAGTTAATAAAAAAAAGTTTAATACGTATAATGTTACTACCTCTTTAAAACAATTTGCTTCTTCGGAATTAATGGCGTGAATTATTGATATTAGAGAAGGAAATACAATGTAACCAAACTGCAACGTTTAATGTTTGTTTAGGACAAATTTATATAAGCGTAGAAGGGTTTCTGAATAACGTAAAAAAATTAAAATAGCCAATGATATCAAACCTTCGTACGTTGTTTTGGGGTAAATTTGAACAGTTTAAATTAAAAAGTGGTTCTGTACATCTCTGTGGTGGGATACCAATGATAATTTCTTAGGAAATGAGTTTTATTGAGTACTGACTAAATTAAGTCCTATGATTTAGGTGCTCAATAACCATTAAGAAAACGTAACATATTTATAATAATTTAAGAATTTATGATAGGTAGTTATTGCTATGTACATATATCTTTATACTTATATTTATTAGGGGCTGCTTTCAGTAGAAAAAAGCACTTTTACTCCTAGCAAATACATTTTAAAGGCCTGTTGTAAAACGAAAGATGCCTGTAAATTTGGAGCAATTTCGAAGCATTTTGAGTCTCGGCATGCTGATAATATTATGTACCCACGTATTGTACAGGCATAACCTGCTATATATACAATAATATAATAAATACATATACAAAATTGTGATTAAACTCTTTTTCGAAAGTTTTGTGATCGTGATTGGTCTTTGAGTTAAATTAGAAAAATACGCAAAGGATACGAGTAAAAGGACATGCTAGTAATGCTAAATGCATTATTTTCAGTTAAACTATCATTGAAATTAATAACAAATTGCAGTTTTTCATAAACAAAAGCAATGGCTACATAAAACCAAATATTTATTGCTCTGAATTTGGTTATCACTCAGTAATCCAGAATTTATCAGGTTAATTGAAGATTCTTGAACCCTAAAATAACAGACCCTTTGATTTCAGCACAAACCTTATTTCAGCGGTGTATTACGTAATAAAATATGGAAGGCCGATGCCCCGAAGCAAACAGGTGTAGCTGGGGTAGCTAAGCACATAAAGGGAAGAAAGCTTAAAAAAGGTTTAAATAAAGTCGAATTTTTGGATCGCGTTATAATGTTACGTTGCGTTGCGTTTTGATTCGCTCGTTGTGGGATAAGTTATAAGAGTTTCGTTTTTTTAATTTTTAAGGTACATATAATTTTACGTATTATTAAATGGCTGTCCTAAAGAGGCAGATTAGAGAGAGAGATTAGAAAATATTCATGTAATAGTCTTCACGCCTACCCACAGGTGCTCCCGAAAGCGTAAGCAGAGGTGTAACAACACGCCGTTTTTGCCGGAGATATAGGTGCCAACGTGGCAGATGGCGAGTCCATCTCGAGAGAGGTATTTCTCAGGCACAAAAATACATACGTCTCTGATTATATAACCTATGTAGGTTTAATAAAATAATGATGTTCTTAAATTAAAAACACATTAGTACAGTCGGGATTCCGCAATTATTGCATTGCCGACTCGAACTTTTCGCCCACCTTGGCCCAAACAAACGTCAGATTCTTTAATCTATAGAAACCGCGCAACAAAAGTTGTCCGCTGATGGCATTTCAGTTGGGGCATAACGCAGAATTCTAAAGGTAGAATAACACTGTATTGCCACAACTGCTGTTTGCGGCGCCCCAGGGCCATTGAAAATTAAAATTGGCAAATTTTTTTCGCATTTGAGAGCTTCTATGCTCCTTTTGTAAATTTTTTTTTACAAAAAATTTTGCTACTTGCAAAGTAACAAAGTAGCGTCTTGACTCAAAGTTTTTAAAGCTATTTATTTATTTATTTTAAATTTTAAGCAGTATTTTCTTCCAGCAACATATAAATCATTGAATATTTCCAAAAAGACGATTATAAGACTCGAAATTTACTTGACTAAATAATAAAATTTTCAAAACATCCGATACTCGATTCCCGAAACGAAGGCTTTTATCAGCTATAGCTTTAACTAATATCAATAACTTGATAGAAATAAAAGTAAATGTAAAGTACTGTGCCCCGCTGTTTCACCTGCGTAAGATCGTGGACGTTCGTCGTAAGATATTTTTTTCGGGAATTTCATATATCCTATGTTAATCCAACTCATAATCTATCTCTGTGCCAAATTTCTTCTCATTCCATTCAGCCATTCTGGCGATATTGAATAACTAACATCCTCATCAATATTATAATATTAGCATTTATTTTATGAAGAGCCTGTATGAAGAGACTGATGAATGTGGACGAAGCGAAAGAGGTATGTAAGTCTAGAGAGCACTGGCGCTCTATACTCTCTGCCTAACCCGTTAGGGACTTGGCGTGATGATATGTATGTATGTATTTTATAATATTAGCCGGATATTAACGTGACCAATTGTTACAAATCATTTTATGAATAGTTTCTCGTGTATATATATATGACAATAGAATACGCACAAAACAAAATTATAGTGGAATCAGAATCAGACCGGAACAACGTTTAATTAAACGATATACTGTGGTATAATTGAGGATTAATTGTGCACCGAATCAAATTTGATCGTATTTACATGATAATTTGTTTAAAAACGTGTGTTACTAGAACTTTGGACGGCTTTCATTTACATATTTAAAACAAAATTGGCTTTCTAGTGTATATGAGGAAACTTAACAGGCCAATTCAATAGTATTGTTGATTGTTACAGATCCGTCTATTAACCTAGGTAACGGACGCTCTTTGTAGCACTGATTGAAAAGGGTAGATGGCAGACTTATGCCAAGATTTTATAGCTTCATCATCGTAGATTAATACAAATCTGTTTGAGATTTAAAGCCAGAGAGATGGTTGCTTGAGAGTTTGTGTGAAAAAGAATAACTTTGTATAGCTTCTTTACTAGATAATTATGTAAGCGATATTAGAAACAACACTATTCCTTGTTTAAATTATTCACAATGGATATACTTGATTGTATAAAGCATAAGTCAGTAACCTCTATTACCTCTATTACCTACATGATATAGACCACATTTCGCGTAATAGGATTTCCGTATTCAAAGTGAAAGGAAGAAAACATTATTTCGTGCATTCATATATTCCAATGTAATTCAAAGACTTTTGATGTAAAATCACAATACAGAAACGTTAGTATGAAAATTCTTAGAGCTCACGAAAATTCATTTGTGTACTGAGACCGAAATATATGAGAGTATTCCCTCTTGTTACTTTCCGAAATACTTTTATGTTGCCCACGGATCAAACGTCTGGCATATTGTACACAAAAGATCTCTTATAATGATTTCTCGATATACGAAGCTAACCAAATAGTTAGTATAATGGGGACGTTACCAGGGCGTTTGTGAGTGACTTTGCATGTTGGCACCTATAAATTAAACATGCCAAATATGTTAAGGGGCTTTTACCCTTCGAAGGTTCGAAGTGGCCCTCTAATAAGGAGGGAAGTCGCAAAATAATGGTCAAATTACGTCGGTTCATTGTTAATTAATGAAACGATCGAAAGCTTTGAGATGGTGAATTTAAATTAAAAGCCGGCTGATGCTTCGCGTGGATTGGCGTTTTGGTTTATTATTGACGAGAACTTAAATGTAAAGTAAAAGTAACATTATAAATATTTCAGTGTTTCAGTGTGCAGAGGCATAATGAAGAGTCGTGGCATTGCATTCACAATTATAGAAATAAAACGTTTCTTCAAATAGTAATATCAATTACTGTGTAATTTAATTTTCTACTCATGCCGAAGTCAGTGACACTAATCCTGAACGCTATAATGCCAAAGGGTAACACTACAAGTAACTCGTTTTAATCTTATTTGAAATATACACGGATATTATTATAATACGGTAATCTCATATAGAGCTACATCCGGCGTTAATATAGATGTGAACTCATTACAGCCTAAAGGTATCATCGAACGATTACGTACGGTGACGTCAAGGATTAAGTTCGCAATATGTGACAAACAAAAGTGAAGTTTTGCTGTCGTTTATAGGCAAATATTAGTAGATGACTGATACTACTATGATACTATTGTAATCGATTAACATAATCGATCGATTTTGGCACATGACAAAATGCAAGGATTTTTATTATACCAACTCACTTGCAAGAGAACAACTTTTAAGATATGTAGGGTAAATTGGATCCCTGGGATAGGAACCTGTAAATATTTGATTAAAATTGCAAAAAAAAAATTGAAATAGGAAACTTTTTTTAACTAATACTGGTTTTGATATGGGTTTTAGATTACGTTGCATTTATTATTTACACAACTTTGATAAAATTACGAGCACATTATAATTAAATATTGAGGCAAGATGATCGCCTCGCAACTCAGTTCATTTGTTATTATGCTGACAAGTTGAGACTGAGCCTGGGGTGAGAAAGTAGTCAGTATTCATAAGACACCTTCCTTACAGGCGTTTCATTAAAACCCCGCGCTTTATAGACGACATCATGGTTTCGAGGCGGCAAGGTCTTAGTCTAGACGCCTGTTCATTGTGTCTATTTGAATGTTAATGTAATTGGAATCGATATAAAAAAAACATATACTTTGCATACGAGGTATCTTTTATACAATAAAATTGACAAAATTGCGTACAACTCGCCTAATATAAGGGTTTAAAAATTTGGGTAGGATTTCTGTTGTTTCCGGCTCATAAACTGTACTTAAAATTTGTTAATCTTTGTTACTGATTTATGATCGATCATAATGCTATATGTAAAAAAAAATTAAGGTTTAATTTTTAGCATACTTTGTAAAACATGTCTTCAATTGCTTTGCTTCTGAAGTAAGGAATAATTTAAAAATTTATTTAACTTGAACATAAACGTGGTCGTTAGGACGCTTAGGTAGTCCTCAATTCAGTACCAATTGGAGGTATGCCAACAATTCTTCTAAACTTGAATACCTACGGTGATTCGTAACATTCAACGTCATTCAACAAGCTCTACGCGTAGGACTAAAATGGGACCTACGGGTTTGTCTGAGAAACGACAATTAGTAATCTGTCGGGTTAATAAATCTCAAAAAAGGTGTAATTAAAGTGGTATACATTATGAATGTCAGGAATCGCGACGTAAACATGTTATTGAGGGCAATATTGACTACCAAAAGGATTGGAACTTTACAAAATATTTCATATCTATAAATTTTGCAGTCTACATTGATAGACTGCCTGCTGACACACGAGCATCGTTCGCGTCGAGGTTCGCGATTCCCGTCACATGGCGTTTTGGGTGCCATCTAATGCAATTTTGATAAGTTTATCTAGAGCGTGCACTTAATTAGCGACTTTGGTTGTTGCGATCTCATTTCTTGTTTAATTGTTTCACGCTGTTATATTTTACCTATAATTCCAACTTTGTATTAATAATGCTTCAAATTGAATTGTTTCTCTTAATTATTCAAAGTGAGCGAGATGTATTTGCGAACTTAGCGTACGAAAACTGAAGTAAGTAATGCGTTCTCTTCATTGTTAATTTTCCTAGTTTTAGTAAGGATCTTAATTAAACACATTGCATTTGATTAAACAATAGTAACATTATAAGCATTCATAAATACAATATTACTAAGTCAGCTTAATGCTCACGCAACTCAAACAGAATTTGGTAATAATTATTTTAAAATGCTCGTTGATGGATCCTGATATGACGTGGCGATAATGTAGGATTATGTTAACGTTTCATCTAACCCTCTTTGAACCCCACCTATAGAGGCAATGAGCTCATCGTTCGCAAACTAAATTAATTGTTTGGTGAAGACGTCAGCGGATTATGGATACATTCAAGAGTAAAGAGTGTGGCAAATATTCCTTCGTCATATTCTATTGAACGTAATAATATTATGATCGGTTGACAGAACTTTTATGACACAGTATAAAAGATTAACCTTTAAATAGCGGTCTTTAAAATATGTTTGGATTAGGATACACCTAATTTTCTTCATCGTGAAAACCTCCTAATTAATAATAATACCTGACAAAGTAACTATTTGCACATTATATACATACATAAAATGATACATTGGTAATTTCATACCTGACAGCAGAACCAACAGAAAACACACATAATTTAAAAATATATGTGCGATAATAACAGCAGTAGTAGATATAGAACTGTATCGCAGAAATTAACACTCAAAGCCGTGGTGGCCGAGTGGTTCGAGCAGTTGCCTGCGACACAAAGATCGCAAGTTCGAATCCCGACTGTACCAATGAGTTTTTCTGAACTTAAGTACAGTGATTAGTCACACCACGAGCTTTACGGTGAAGGAAAACATCGAGAGGAAACCTGCATACGTTTGAGAAGAAATTCAAAGTATGTATAGTCGTGCTTGAGTAACGGCGATGGACTCGTCATCTGTCACGTTGGCACCAAATATACCTCTGGCGGAAAGTGGGTGTGTGTGTATTTATTACCTATACACCTCTGCCTACCCCTTCGGGGACCCTTGTGGGAAGGCGTGAGGATATATTATTATATTATATACATACATAAAATGATACATTGGTAATTTCATACCTGAGAGCAGAACCAACAGAAAACACACATAATTTAAAAATATATGTGCGATAATAACAGCAGTAGTAGATATAGAACTGTATCGCAGAAATTAACACTCATGCCCAGAAAGTGATGTTGCAGAGTTCGTAGTTGGCACAATTAAAATTAAAATTCTATGAATATGGAGAAAGCGCTAAATGAAATTATTATATCCGGCATTGAAATTGTGTTATGTGTGTGTATGTGTAAGGAGTAAAAAGATACAAGAACATATACGATAAGCTCACATAGTGTAAAAATACAACTCGCCGTGACCGCATATAGCAACTGCCTTTTGGCGTAGTAACATTAAGTGAGATTTATAAATATAGATTCAGCTGTATCTGTATTAAAAAATACTTAGTTTCCTTTTACATTTAGCATCTCTATTATTATTTTTTTATACAACAAGAGTGGCAAACTAGCATACGGCCCACCTGATGGGAAACGGTTACCGTAGCCTATTTACGCTCAAGATACCGAAGTATCACTTGCGCCTTGCCACTCTGTGTTCGGAGAGTTATAGTGTGTTGGCAGCATAAGGTTTAATCCCTCTGCTTCCAACACAATGTAACAATCCTCCCCCCTCCCCAAGGAGCTCATTACTGGAAACCTTATTCACCACGTAGGAACACAACACAATAAATTGTGTTATTTGGCTACGGACTTCTATAAGGTGGAGGTCCTGCCCCAGTCGGGCAGCTCCAAATCGAACGGTAAACCCGTTATGCCCTACCTCTCTTAATTAATGTAATACAATGAATTACAAAAGGAAGCTAAGAAAGGATATCACTAAATCTGCAAAAGTCACGTGACACACATGAAATTAGCTGATTCTGTGAATTGCTCAATTCCGTTGCTCCTCCCAATGGCGGCGCCCCGAAGTAGGTTTGCGCCACGACACTCTCTAAAATATTAAACATGTACTCTTATTAAACTTTACACGACGGTACACAAACGTTGCTCTGAATTTTTCTTCACTTAATCCACTTTCCAGTTGCATTTGGTAATGGGGACTGGGAAAGGAGTTGAATGGAAATCTTTCGTAACTTTTTAGACATACATAATACAGAGTTCAGGTTGCCGTATGGTTTGAATATGTATATATTTATCCTTCCCAATTTTCTGTAGACTAATAGGCCTTCAAACATGCTTTCCTGTACTGTTGACGTTGCCATCCTTGAGTGTCCGATTGATTTGATCTAAGTAGTTGAAATGAGGTCCTTCCTCTATCTCTTCACACTATCGCATCGTATATCTATTTTGTCTTTGTTCACTATCCTATACACACCATACATACCATCACACCCTCATTCACGCACGTTACCTACATACTAATTAAATGTAAACAAACGCTACTGCAAAAGATACATTTATACAAATACAAATACAAATCTCAGATCTCTTCGAAAAATGTGCGGCGTAACGATATTAGATCGAATCCGCAATTAAGAGATTCGCAAATCAACTAGCGTGAATGAGGGCGTGATTGTAAAGATGAAGAAAGGCATGTTACGTTGGTTTGGACACATAGAAAGGATGAGTGAAGAAAGATTGACGAAACAGATATACAAAGCAAAAGTGTGTGCAAGAAGAGGCAGAGGAAGGCCACGTTCCAACTACCTGGATCAAATAGATCGGACTCTCAAGGACGGGAACGTTAAGAGTACTCGAAACCGACGAGCATGTATGAAGAGACTGATGAATGTGGACGAAGCGAAAGAGGTATGTAAGTCTAGAGAGAACTGGCGCTCTATACTCTCTGCCTACCCCGTTAGGGACTTGGCGTGATGATATGTATGTATGTACAAATACAAAATACAAAATACAAAATATTTATTTCTTTAACAAACATAATACATTGACAATGACTGTAAATGAAGTTTCCTTTTAAGTATGTAATATACTTGTATCAGGATACTCCGCTCTTCCATACCCATGGTAACTTATGTATTAATACATTTATTTCGTTCGTTCGAGTTTTCAGTAAGTACATTTTATTAAATTTTATTAAGGGAAAAGAAAGATTGAAAAATAGTTTATAATAAAAAAAAAAAAAAATTATATAATTGTATGCGTGTATTACATTTGAATTTGAATATCTTTGCTCCCCGTTGAGGTTTTCCATGGCGAGTACAGCATGGAGTTCTTCAAGACGGTGAAAAGGTTCCTTCAGGGTCGGCAACGAGTGATGCCTCTGGTATAGCAAACATCCATAGGCGGGGGTCACCGCCTACCATCAGGCGGGCCAAATATAGCCAAATATAATAGGCTTATTTGCCACCCTAGTGGTATAAAAAAATCTTTATGGGTAAAATAGTTAACTATATTAGCATTTACGATAGTGAATCCAAACTTTGGTCTTTACCACACAGAATTCTAAACTTAACTGGCACACACTGAGGAAACCTGCATACGCCTGAGACGTAATTCAATGGCTTATGTTAGGCCATGCATAAGGGGCGTTGAGAGACTCGTAATCTATTACATTGGTACCTACTCGTACTGATATAAATACGCTATGTTGTAACCCTTCTTCGCCCCCTTCGAAGTTCCGTAACAATATGTACGTCAATAAGAACTCAACAGTTCTGCCAATATAATAAAATGCAAAAGTTTGTGAGGATGTTTATCCCTCTTTCACTTAAAAACTACTAAGCGGAATTGGATGGATTTTGATTTGGAGATGCACTTTATTTAGGTATCTAGTGTTAGAAATGAGTAGATACATACTAATGAAGCGTGGAGTGTTTTCATCATCAATTAACTAATCACATATCAATGTTTTTGGTATTTTTCCTTTTCCTTTAAATTACATAGAACGTTAGAAATCATGTTGTTATCTGGGAATACACTTTGTTCTGTAATTGTACGAATAACTTTATTGTATGTTTCCGTAATAATAAAAAAAATTATACTATTAATACTACCCGAGTCCCGCGGTTTCGACCGCGTAAATTTGATTCCGTTGGTGCTTTTTTTTACATAGAAATAGCATATAATTAATATGTTATGTCCAAATCTATCTCTAAGCTCAATTTCATCTAATTTCACTAAGCCGTTTTAGCGTGATTGAGTTACAAACATTTTCAATTTTCTTTTGAATTATTATGGCTGAAAAACACTTTTTCAGTTTTGGTTTCTATGCAAACTGCAATAGTTTTTTGTATAATCTAATATTTCATATTTTAATACAACAATTATACCATGAAAAACTTTATTATATATTATTTATTATTCTCTCACGTAAAAATTCCACCACAGGGTAATTAAAGTAACGGCGTTACCGCGGAACGTAATACCACGACGGACTACGAATGTCATAATTAACATTCATGGCGAGCCTTTAACTGGCAAACAGACTTAATTAGATCGTCTTCATCAACATACCACAAGGGTTTAAGGTTTTCCACATCGCCAGGTTTCGTCTGTAAGGCTTTATGTGGCCTGGTATAATATATCCCTGCCAATAGAAACCGCAAGAAGAAACGTGGATGTAAGAAGTAATTCTCACTAGATTTGACCTTAGTTGTTGGAACTTGGTCTTTGCCTGCTCTCATTCTAGATACTTTTGCAATGTATGTGTATTGTATTTATAAAACTTCATCACTTATCATCAGGCCAAGTCCCTGACGGGGAAGCAGAGAGAGTGTGAGAGATAGCAACGACCTATTGTCGGGCCTACGTTGTTCCACATACTTGGGTGCTATTGCTGTAACGTAAAATATTGTTATTGTATATGCCTAATGATTTGAAAAGAGTAACCATGGAGTTTCTTGCCGGTTCTTCTCCATGGAAGCGACCAACCCGAACCGTGCTCCTTTTTCGACGTTTTATAAGTGCCCACCTGGGCCTATGTGAAATAAAAATATTTTGATTTTGATTTTGATTTTAGTGGAGCGCCAGTTCTCGGTAGACTAAAGAACAAATTTGTGTGGGCGTAACATAGCGTCTCAGCGAAAAGGACAGATGCTCAAATATATGATAGAACACAGTAGAACACTAATAAAACATTTAAAAATCGTTGTAAGTAGACAATTCCTTTACCTTATCTGCGCATAAAAATCTGCTGTAACGATAAAGTTTATACATGTAGAATCTGATGGTTTTTAAAAAAAAAATTGCTCTGTAATATTGTAATTTTGTTATCTTTGGATCTATTTGCTTTATTTCATCGTCTTGAGGGTATAATGACAATCCCCGACTTCTAGAAGACAACTGCTCTATTTTTAACCTCGGACATAACGCCGCTGTTCCAAGGGTGTGTCGGCAGTATAATTCACTGTCTAAGTTACACGACCTTGACATATGTGATCGGCGCCCAATTATAAAAAAAAATTGATAGATCTTTTAAACTTTTAATTTCAATATTTTTAATATCTATTGCCTATTCTGCCAGTGTTTGAAGTTTTTAATACTGTTTTATTTCAAATGTTTAAACAAAATAATTAGTTTGTATTTTCTTTTTCACAATGTTTTTATATTTTATTTTTATAGCTAAACTTCCTGTTGCGACTGTATATCAATGCATGCTGTGGTCTCCTGTAACTGAAGGGACACGCTTGTCTTATATTGTAAAGATTATGTTTGTGTACTTTTCGTGTAACCTTTGTTAAAGATCCATAAATAAATAAATAAAAAAAAGACATCCTGTATAATAAAAAAATATTACTTGAGACATGTAAAACAACATGTTAGAACATCTGTTCTCATGTACGAGTACACCTAATGTATGAATTCCAGCAATGTCTTGGAACATTAAACAGCAAATGGCTTCAAATGATGTCTTAACTAGCATTCACAGCAACTCGAAATTATAACATACGGTTTGTTTAACATAGATAATTTATAGTATACTTTTTTATTGTAACAGTTCTGGGTGACTGGTGACCGGTGAACCATTCGAAGATACAGCGTATATACATACATATCATCACGCCTTCATAGGCATATCAATAGGCTGAGGGAATAGAGCGCCTCTCTATTATGCTTAGCGGCCTCTTTCGATTCATCCACATTCGTTAATCTCTTCATACCTGATCGAAACGGTTTCGACTACCTACTCGTCTAGAGAGAACTAGCACTCAACTCTCCTTGCCTACCCCGGGAGGTACGAATTGGTGGCAAACAAATATACTATCCACCCGATGGTAAGTGGTTACCGACGCCTATGGACGCTTGCAATACCATTTGTATGAACATCCTACGTGTGTAAAAATATATATCTTCACCGCTTCTCACTATAGTTCCCATAGGAGTAGGTAGGTATCCTTTTCTCACCGGAGTTATATTTTAGATTGACATAACATAAGGTACGCTTTGATAGGAAACTTGCTGTACAAAAGATGATTTAAGACGAGATAAGGGTTGGTAAACGACTAAATGATCCATTCGACATTTAAAGTTATCTTAAAGTGAAAGTACCTTATAGATATAGAAATTACCTACTAAAAGTTAATGTACATATTTGAGAAGACATGGACAGAATAGTGAACTCATAAAGGCCTTCAAAAGTTGTACTTCCAAAATGTAATTAGCGTAAACAGTTGTTGGTAAACCTATTAATAAATAAATAAATGAATGCTTACACCTTCATCTATTTAATTTACCAAGTCGTACATTCCTAGCTCAGTGGCATAAACTCGTAGCACCTCTAAAGAATTTCAACATTCAAGCGTCTTGAAAGCGAGTAATTAGTGCTAAGTCTTGCTATAGCTCTTATTAGCTATGAGCACCAAATAATAGATTCACTGAAATGCTGCTTCAGGGTACTGCATATTTGGAATATTCCTCCTGAGGTATGTCGTTCTCAATATTAGTACGTACAAGGCATATTAATGAACATAACTATGTATTTAATACAAAGGAGATATGGTGGCCGAGTGGTTTAAGTAGTGGGCTGTACCGCGAAGATAATAATAATATATCCTCACGCCTTCCACATGGGTCCCTGAAGGGGTAGGCAGAGGTGTATAGGTAGTACCCACACACCCACTTTCCGCCAGAGATATATTGAGGTGAAGTCCATCGCCGTTACACAAGCACGGCTATACATACGCCTTTGAATTGCTTCTCAGACATGCAGGTTTCCTCTCGATGTTTTCCTTCACCGTAAAGCTCGTGGTGTGACTAATCACTGTACCTTAGTCCAAAAACTCATTGGTACAGTCGGGATTCGAACTTGCGACCTTTGTGTCGCAGGCAACTGCTCGAACCATTCGGCACCTGGAGTTGCACACAAGATTGCAAGTTGGAATCCCGACTATACAACATTTGAGTTCTATTTACATTTACTTGTGGGAAAGACGATTTTCCTTTCTGTGTTAAAAGTCTGAGCGAGTCTTGTGGCCAAAATGGGTCGTAACAACAAAACTGAAGAGGCTTCGAGAGGCTAGATGGTATAGTATAGCTTCAGATAACGCCTCATGTTGTAACGTATACGAGCTTAATTAATTAATATTATATTAACAAGCCACGCTCCTTGTTAGCTAAACTCCTTGGTGTAATAATTTTGTTTAATATTTACACGGTGTTAATAATGGTTCGTCGTAAATGTATCATCAAATATAAAAAAAAACCTTCGGTTAAAATGTTCAAGAAGGAAACTGTATTATTAGGTCTAAGTTAACAACATTCTTAATAAAATTTTGGGTAAGAATGAAATAGTCTAAAAGTGATTTTGCGCATATTAATTTAGTACCTTTGATTATACATCAAAGGAAAACATCGAGAGACCTTATTTAATTTAAGCGATGTGTATATAAATACATAGTTATTTATGAAACAAAAAATTGACTATTATTATATTAATTGTGTTATGTAAAATGTTATAATGTCAAAAGGGACCAAATATAACTTATCCAGAAATAATTAACAAATCCGTGAAAGGGTTCGTTAAAATCGTTGTACATTTTGCTGGACAATGAGCAGATTGTACGGATTCGCGAGACGCGCGCACCAATCCCGCTAATTGCGTCCGAAGTTCGGCGGAGACGAAGGCTTTTTAATTAAAACTTATTCAATATCATAGAGTCCAATCGAGTTAGCCGGACGCCTGGATAATCCAGTTTAGTAAAAAATAACACTAGGCCAAATCGTACATGGAGATTTAAATTTGCATTCTTAATTTATTTTTCGCTAAATATCATTTTGTTATTTTACAAACTGCAATTTTATTAATGTATACTTAATTCTCTTAAAGAGGTCTCGCGCCGTCTAGTCGAGGACTCTCGTGACAGGCGGGCTGGAACATATCTCGCTCAGAGAATCAGCATTGCTATCCAGCGTGGCAATGCTGCTAGTCTTCTTGGCACGTTGCCTCGGGATACCGATTTGGGACAAATATTTTATCTGTAAGTAGTTAGTTTCAACTGTTCTTTGTAAATATTATTAAATTGTTATTGTAAATAAATTCTCTTTTAAAATTAAGCATTAAGACAAACCTTCTTACTTAACTTTGGTTGCAATAGCATGAACAAAAAAAGTACAATTATAGCAAGCCTTCAAATTTGAACCGTATTAAAGACTGGTTATGATTCACTTTTAAACAATAACAAGCTGTGTAATATACCTACTGATGTAACTACGTACGTCGCTGCGCTACGCGGCTATCCCATTTATTTTCTAGTAACGGCAAACGACCAATAAGTCTTGCTTCCCAGGGATATTAACACTATCATAGGTTACTCTCTAGTTTTATGAAGATACATTAGATACTGCGACATTTCCATAAAGGGAAGTAATGCTTTATTATCGTGAATTGAATTTTGTTAGTACAGGTACCTACGTTATTTCAAAGCAAGGACATATTCAATATGATAAATACTTACGGCCTGGAACGAGTCAACTTCTGACATAAACATAATATACATGAATGGAATTGGAGTTTTTGGTTGGGTACAGACAATTTATCACTTTAGTTTTTTGGTCAAAATCCTGTACTTAATCACCTAATAGGTACCAGCTTTATCAAAAGTCAGTGCCTAAATCCAGATTTTTTTAACGTGATGGTATAATAATTCGAGTTTTACGTAACCGGTGCTATAATCTTACGATAATTATTGAACTTTGAAATTCACCCGTCTTAAAAGCAAAGCGCAAAAACAGGTAGGTATATTAAAAACATGCAATTTGGTTGTATAAAATTATCCCAACCGATAAAATTTTAGATTCAAATATTTTACATGAAACTTTGGCCAGCTTAATGACGACCATGAAATATAAGTTTTAAATTAATCGAGACATCGAGCAAAGCTGTTAAATTTTATAATTTAAGTAACACCACGGCATTCGTGACCAACTGCGCCGATAAATTTAATTTACATTTAGACCGATGGCCGTTGTGTGTAACGGGGTTTATTTGGTAGGAGTAGACGGCCAGCCGGCCAAATAGCAAATGTCCAATAAGTCCCGTACTCAATATTAACTGCGACATAGTTTACTGCACGCGCCGTCTGTTCATTATTACAAAGCTCAGTTTTATGACATTCTCAATTCGAATTTATTTAGTTGACCAGTAAGAACAGTAAAACGACGGACTAAATTTAATTACTAATTATATTACTAATTTTAATTTAATGTCCATCTCGATAAGGTGGATGCCGAGGTCGAAAGCAAACTATCTCTCCCACCCTCCGAAGACCCAGACCACCCCATCGCCCCAATGACCGGAAACCCAAGACCGAAACCTCCAGTTATCGCCCCATCAGTCTCCTCAATGTCCTTGGCAAGATTTACGAGAGACTTATCTACAATAGACTAAAGAGTTTTGCAGACTCTAAGAAAGTCATACCTGACCAACAGTTCGGTTTTCGAACCAAACACTCTTGTGTCCAACAAGTCCACCGTATAGTGGAAGACGTCAGTAGCGGCTTCCAACTCGGTTATACCACGGGTATGCTCCTCTTCGACGTGGCGAAGGCATTCGACAAGGTCTGGCACAACGGCTTAATATACAAGCTGTACCAGTTGGGCGTGCCGGACCGTCTAGTACGCATAGTACGGGACTTTTTGTCGAACCGCTCCTTCCGCTACAGAGTCGAGGGCACACTCTCTTTTCCCCATCCCATACGAGCAGGAGTCCCGCAAGGCTCAGTGCTCTCGCCACTCCTATTCACGCTTTATACTAGCGACATTCCCCTCCATAGACGAGTTAAAAGCGCTCTATTCGCCGATGATACGGCTATCTACTACAAAGGTAGAACTCCCGAGGGAATTCACGACAACCTCCAATCCGCGGTCACAGCCCTGGGGCGGTGGTTCCGGAGATGGAGAATTGAAGTGAACCCGACCAAAAGCGCAGCCATTCTATTCTGGAAAGGCCTCGAACGCCCACGGGTAGCCCCCCATCACCCTCTTCGGCAAACCCATTCCATGGGAAAAAAAAGCCAAATACCTGGGTGTGATCCTCGATCAACGCCTTTCTTTCCGTCACCACGTAAAGGCGGTACGCGCGCGAGCCGCCTTCGCGCTCGGTAGACTTCACAGCATGTTGAATGCACGAAGTAAACTCTCATTGAAATCCAAGGTGAGAGGATTTACACGACGTGCATTCGACCAATCATGACATATGCGGGTGTAGTGTTCGCACACACTAGCAAGTCAACACTTAACCCCCTGCAAGTGCTCCAAAGCCGGTTTCTCCGGAGAGCCACAGGTGCCCCGTGGTACATGCGTAATAGTCAACTCCACGTTGACCTCAAAGTCCCAACTATAATACAGTTTTTGAAAAAACTGGCCAAACGTCATTTCGATTCTACTGTAAATCACCCCAACCCCCTCATCGTATCGGCCGCCCGATACACTCCTTCCGAGATAAGCTCGAAGATAAGGCGTCCAAGACATGCCGTCATCGAACCGGATGACGACATAACGGTCCTCCAGGACGCCCGACAAAAACATACAAACACTACACACAACCGACCACTGTTCCGTCCTCGCCGGCGAGGCTCGACGCGAATAAGCCGTAATGTTCCCCCCGATCTCCGCCGCAAACGCCGGCCCACGCCGAGCCAGACGCGCAAATCCCGCCCCCCAAATAATATTTAAATAAAATTACCAGTCCAGTCCAGCTCCCTTGCTCGCGATCCAGCAACGCCCTAAGCCGAGGTTCGTACCCCACAGGGGGTGCCCTTAGCTGTGTTGCTTAAAAATAAAGTGCCTGGCTGGAGGCCTAGGTCTCGCCAATGACCGGTTAAGTAGCAAAAGTTCCCGGAAGTCACGCTACGAAAGACAATACAAAAAAAATTATAGTAGGATGTTTTAAGTTAAGGCGTTTGTGCTATAAATTTGATTTATTCTCTTTTTTTTATTTATTATATCAAAATCTATTATAGAGTTAAATATCTGACATACTATAAGTACTTAAAAAACCTCAAATCAATTTTTGAAACGAATTCTATTTCTTGTACTGCTATTCTGACAAAACAAGGTTTGTTTGAGGAAATGAAATTTTTGGCTCTAGTTGGATTTGAAAGCCCAAAAATATTGTACGGGATGTAAGCTCTGCAGGATGAAAGAGGATAGACCAAAGCCAGTCTTCGTATCCCATAGTCTGACGAGACCTTGTGATACGTCATTGAGTTCAATTGATTTTATTTATTTATTTAACATGTTTTCATATTCGTGTTTTGTATGGGTTGCATACCCATATTGAATATTTTTCCGGAAATTCGTAAACATGAAAATACTGGTGGTGCCCCGCAGTTTCACCCATGTCTAATTTTATTATACATTTATTTGAGAAATATAGCTCATGTTATTTTATGTAGCTTTCCATATTATATGAAACCCTTTTTAAAATCGGTGTGGTAAAAGTTTTTCCATTACAAATACTTACTATACTTAAGACCATTATTTCTTCTTTGTAATACATTTTATAATGTACAGAATAATATAATAAAAGGGGTTATCTATTTTATTATTATTATTATATTTCTTGTGTCCGTATGTTAGTCATTGACCTCCTCCTAAATGCGTAGACTGATTTTAAAGATTTTTATATGTTTAAGTGGATTCGAGAATGGTTTAGATTCACAATTGGACCCAATAGGTCGCGCTACGCTTGTTTTCGGGAAATTTGCTTTTTCACCTAAGCGAAGCTGGGCTGGACAGCTAGTATATATATAAATTTATAATTTAATTTATAATTTAGGTCTTATAATCTTGTTAATTTCTGACAGCTAATAGCAAAGTTGTATGCACATTCTTTAAGAACTTAATAATAAAGTAGCTATAGCCCAATAGCTCGTTAGTCTTACAAAAACTTGAGAACAACAAGACCGATTTCGATGTTTTTTAATATGTATTTGAATGGTTATGATTCATAATTAAAAACAGGTGGAAATCGAAACTGGGCGGGACAGGTAGTTCTAGATATAATTATAACAGGTACAAGCTACGCTATCTAAAACACGAGACAAAGGTGGTAAGGTCGAGTCAAGGATTCCGTCAATGATTATTGAAAAGTTTCAACGTAAACCAGGGATAACCCCATTTTCTAACAAAGGCCTTTGGCCGCCAATGTTGTTTTGTACTCGTGAAACATGAGATGGCGTTGAACAAACAGATTGATTTTCAACGGTTTTCTTTTGTTTCATTTTATTTTTAGGTTAATCCATTACTTAAGCTATAAATCGGATTTATTATATATAAATCCGAGGATTTTGAATTAATAATAATTATTATTAATCTATAAATATATATTCACTTAACAAGCGCTATACTTGCTTAAAATATGAAATGATGGAAAATAAATATCGTATGCGTGGAAAATAAATAAATATCGCGCGATGTTAACCCACTGCCACTTCTATCGGTGATGTTTGTGACTGAGCAGCCCCTATAGAAAAAAAAACATTTTCTTATAGCGCTCTCGCCGTCCGATATCTATAAAATGTGCGGAAAATGTTTTCCATACATTTTATGACATATAGAACGTGGCACTAAAAAACTTATTAAAAAGAAACATATTTCATTGACAACTGATGGAATTTTTAGACCCTTTTCAAAAATCATTACGTAATCATTATTTGCAGTAAATATAATTTCAAATTTTAATTGTGAAAAAATATCGCTCTACATTTGAAATTTATATGATATTAGGGAGGCCAAAGAGATTGGACAGAAAAAATCCTTTAACCATTAAATGTAAGACTACAGTATTATATGTAAACATACAATATTATATGTTAATGCTTGCATCATAATCTGAACCTAATTCCTAGCGATAAAAAAAGCACGTAAAAAAACGTTATGCTCCGAATGTTTTCATAACAATATCTATAGCCCTCTGCTAAAAGCACATTCTGAGATATGATAACAGTGTTAACAAATTGCATAGGTGTATTGTGAATAATTCATAAATAGGAAAGGTTCGACAAATGAAATCTAATGAATATGAGATGAGACGAGGAGAATGACACGAGATTTACGTACAAAATACTGCACAATGTTTGCCGTATCTAGAGAAAAATAGCACCGAATTTATTTCTAGAATGTGTGCTGAAAACCAATTCGGAAATTCTCTAGGTTTTTCTTTTAAACTTAAGAAAATAAGCACAATGTCGGGCTAATACAAAGCCAGATACCTAGACTAATACGATGCATAGTTGTAAGTATTAATTATTTTTTTATTATTAAATTATTATATTACTTATTTACATCTATAACACCTTGAGATGTAAGGGCATTTAAAGGTGTTTGTATAGTCTGATGAATGTGGACGAAGTGAAAGAGGTATGTAAGTCTAGAGAGTACTGGCGCTCTATACTCTCTGCCTACCCCGTTAGTGACTCGATGATATGTATGTATGTATAGTCACAATGACAGATGGCGATGGGCTCGCCAAAGACTACTATTGTGACCATTATGACCATGTGTCACTTTAGCACCTAAATCTCGCCTAACTCTGGCGGAAAGTGGATTTGTAGGTACTACCTATTACACCTCTACCTACTTCTTTGGGGACCCTTGTGGGAAGGCATGAGAATATACATACATATATATAAATATGTACCCGGACTTTCCTTCGTCTCGCAATCATCTGTGCAACATTTGCCATGCTTCTACTCAAAATGTGAGTCTTATTGTATCCTCAGCCATTCCAAGTACGGACCCTAACAGTCCCTTGTATTTAAAGGTATGTCAGTATGTGCTACTTCTCTTAGATAAATACTTATTTAGACATGTTGATATAATATAATGGAAAGTTCCAAGTATTCATAAGTTCATGAAATTATTAATACAAAATAAGCTCCTTCCTAATACATTACAAAGAGTTTTTAATTAAGGTTCAGTGTGTGCCCAACTCTGGTCTGTTTAATATTTTATCTTCATACATTTTAGCTGTCTCAATATCTTATACAAGTTTGATTAAGCGGTTTTATTATACAAAACTTTCCCTTCGGATAAACTGATAAGCAAATTTTACTTAACGTTATTACATTCCGTGACCCATGAACAAAAACCCGGAGGCGATTTCACTAGGATGCCACAAAATGTTTAATCTATTCTAGCTAACCTCATTTACAGCGGTACTAGTACATAAAAACATTGTATTATATTGGTTGGGAAGAAATTTAAATTTAAAAAAATTATAACCAATTTAGGAATAAAAAAAACCGTACAATGACTACCAAAGTATATATTGTTATTATTACTTTCAGCAGCAATTGAACCTGCGACTCACCGTGAGATATAGTTTATCGAACATACTAACGGGTTTCAGTCACCAATACAAGAAATATAATGGTGCCGTGGTGACATTTTAATTAGCTATTTACATAGAAACGTAATATAATAATTTATGGCAAGTGCAATAAAAAGAAGTTGCACTTATCTTTTTTTGCACTAAGAGTGCTTTAACTTAACATATTTTTTTACATTACAGACGCTGTATACACGTCCATATTTCCCTTCATTTCCTTCCTTATTGCCAAGTGAGTAATAAAAATTGGCAGAAATGCCGTATGAATATCCATTACCTACTTTGAACGTTGACTTTGGAGTTTTTTCATTTGATGATATTACCCAAATACGTTTCCGTAAACTGGGTAGAAGGTAATTTTCAGTTTTAGCAACAAAAATGTTCCACACGTAGAATAAAAATAGAATGGAGGAGGAAGATAATAATAACACATCGAATATCATATGTACGTTTTACCTAGTTCATGTATTCGAAACCACAGATGAGTAGAACGTTTCATCACGAAAAAAAATTTGCGCCATAAAATCACAACACAAGGCATACTATACTACAAATAGTTAGTATAAATTGATTGTAGGCTCAAAAATGTACTGGTACTACATGTAAAAATCAAAAAATCCATGGAATCGTTGTGCGGGTACGAGTAAGTACCTATTCCTGGTGCTTCTAGCCCAGTCCAGCCCAGCTCCCTTGCTCGTGATCCAGCAACGCCCTAAGCCGAGGTTCGTACCCCACTGGGGGTGCCATAGCTGTGTTGCTTAGAAATAAAGTGCCTGGCTGGAGGCCTAGGTCTCGCCATTGACCGGTTAAGTAGCAAAAGTTCCCGGAACTCACGCTACGAGAGACTATACAAAAAAAAAGTGCTTCTAGCGCGGCTACTGTATAGGTTACGTTAACCTCTTACCATCAGGCCAAACGTATGTTGGTTTTGTTGTAAGTTTACTTTATAATATAGTATAGACTATTAGAGATACCTGAGGCGAAGTAATGCTTGATAAATAAAGGTAGAATTTCCAACAATAGTGGAAATGCTTGACAAACAACAATGCAAAGTCGTAACACAAAATTCACGGCAACAATGCCTCCACTAACACTTAAAGACAAATAATAATACCGTCTGAGATGCTTGAACAAACACGGGCATCTATATCGGCGTTGTCGGAATATTGTCTTGTTTATTAGAACCGGACGCGCCTTTGCCTCGGGCGAGGATCCAATATAATGGAATACTTCAACGTTATTTGCAGATACACGGGTACTTACGAGATTCGCCCCAAGCCGGTATTAACGTGTACCTATGATTAAACTGTGACGACACGAATAAAGAAACGTAAAGGATTTGTGATCCTGCCTTTTTACTTAGTTGCAAAATTTGATGAATGAGGATTAATATTTAGCTTCAAGCTACTTGTTTTTTGTTATCGGGCTTCGTTGAACAGTGAATTGTCAACACTCATCCTTGCTCTTTTTAACCGAATTAAAAAGGAGATTATTCTTATTCCAAAGTTATTGAGTATTTTATTTTTTTCTAAAATTATAGTGTTTATTATTTTTGTTTTTTTTATACCACATGGGTGGAAAACAAGCATGCGGTCCGCCTGATGGTAAGCGGTTACCGCCGCCTATGGACGCTTGCAACACCAGAGGTATCACTCGCGCGTTGCCGACCCTGCAGGAATCTTTTCACACCCTTCTTGAAGAACTCCATGCTGTACTCTGTTTATTTTTTTTATTCATCTCCTCATATGCCTGCCTAGATAAATATTAACTTTCACGGTCAAGGTTCAGGCCTGCCCTCTAGAAATGTTTAATTAACTATTCACGCAATTAGTGGGTCTTAAAATTCGCTTTTGGCCAATGTACGTGCCTTCACAAGCTGTAAGATCTAAACTACCGTTATTGGATTAACAAATTTGTAAATATTGTTTTTTTACTACAGAGCTCACTACACTTGAAAATACATACTTACCTACATATAAAAAAAATTATATGTAAGTATGTATTTTCGTAATATCTATGCGTAATCAACATCAAATAATGTAAATAAATTATATTAGGATCATTTAAAAATATGTAATTATGTATATTTCCATTACTATACGATGGAATGATATTATTATAAAACGTATTTATACAACTAATAACACCAAATTAACCAAGCAAAGTGCAGAGTAATGGCTAAATTGCAATTGTTTATAAGTACATACGGAAATTGTATGTACAGAACATTGCCTGAGGCGAAATAATAGACAACTTCAACATCGGATATACTGTATTACATTGTATCTTGTTTCTAGAGGCAGTTAATGTAACTTCGTAATAAGGGTTACTTGTTCAGGAGCCCATGTGGTGAAGCTTTGTTGTTTCGCCCCAGCGTTGCATAATTTTGTTATGCTTTCTCTAGTGAGAAGTCTGGTTTCGCTGAATACATTTTAAACGGAGCATCTATTTTGGTTAATATTTATTAGGTCTTTAATTTGCCTGAGCGAGTACCAGAGCTTATTCCAAACTGTATATAATTTGCTATGCGAAATGCTTTATTAGTTCCTTCCCTACTTTATTCTCAGCACCTACCTAAGTGCTTGATTTATTTGAACTTTTGAGAAAACAAAGTGGTTTAAGTAGTCACCAGTGAAGACCAGGTTGTAGGGAAACTCTAATACCCACTTTATCATTTGACGTTCAAAGGGCACGGTTAAAGTTGCTGCTAGCAACTATTCTGGTATTGCAAGTATACATAAGAAAACATATTTAGTTTACAACAGCAATTGACTTTTTCTGAGCTGCAATCACGGTATCAATATATAGCATGACATGTTTTATGAATGAAAAGAGATTCATAAACTGTTTTTTTTTTATTGGCTAGCTCGGCGGTGCTGATACTGGCCACTACCAGTGACCGAATACCAAGTTCGTGATAGACAGCTATATTTTTTTGCCGACGCTTAAATGCAGATGTTTTGAAAGAGCACGTGTTTGGTCTTAACACAGATGTTGCAAAAACTCAACCTCTCGAGTGTTCCCATAACTGCGTATGCTTTTTATGGCAACTAATGCAGTACGTACTTAAAAGGTTAGATTTATGGTTTCGTTTACGGCTTAAGTGTCAAAATTTGCATATTTCAAGGGTTCTTCCTAATAACGACATCACAGATAATAAGTAATTTCCTAAGCTACGAATAAAAAAAATTAAAAAAGAGTAACAAAAATATGTGCTGAGTGGATCGAGTACTAGTAGGCAACATAAATATGACAAGTTCGAAACCTGACTGTATAATTAAGTTTTTCCCGAACTTAACTTTATGGACTCGCCAACTTTCACGTTGGCACCTAAAATATATCACTGGCGGAAAGTGGGTGTGTGCGTACTACCTACACACTTTTGCCTACGCCTTCGGGGACCCGTGAGGATACATTATTATTATTAACTACAGGGCTAATCACACTACAAGCTTTATGCGTAGGCATCTTAAAGAAAGCTACATTCGTTTCGGAAGAAGTTCATAGGAATATGTATAGTCGTGCTGGAGAACGGCGACGAACTTGCCATTGCACCTAAATATATATAACTCGATGAAAAGCGGGTGTTGTTACCTCTGCGCATCCTATCGGTGACCCTTTCGGGAAGGTCTGCAGATAGAAGAATAGAAGATAGGTAAAACTATGTAAGATGTTTTAAATAGCTTAAATTACAATATTTAAATCGCTGACAATTAATTTAATCGCTTTGCGATAGAGATGACTGCCACTGATTTATAGTATAAGGCAGTCCTCTCTCTAACGCCCAGTGTTCTGCTAATTTTAGTTCTTGTAACCATGTACTTGGTTTCGAAATTCTTACAGCCATTACTTGTTCAGGATTCTAATGAATTTTTCTTTTGTGAACTAATTTTAAGGTAATTTCTGTAGTTCCAACGATGCCACCAGTATACCACCATACACAATTTAATATTTTTTCAACTGCATGACGCCAAGTTCCTCATACGCTAGACAGAGACTGTACCGCTAGTTTCACCCTCTCCCTATTTCCCAATATAAATATGAATATTTTTATGACAAGCTAAACCAAAAAGTTAAAAAACATATTAAAATTAAAATAAGAATTTCATGTAGAAATATTTATCACGCTTCGAAACAAACGTGTCCCGAGTTGTAGATGCATTTCAATGATATAATGATACATTTCCCACTAGAGAATACAACTCGGAAGTTCCTTATTCGCACGAGTCCACACTCGACACTTGAGTAGCACACTTGAAAAATAGCACCTAAACGTCTGGTTCTTACCAAACCCACTTGGTAACACTGAGTAGCGTTCCCTGAGCTCCAAACAGGAAGCTCGTCTACAGATTCCCGGAACGTTATTGTGTAATAATTACTTATACCACACGCTCAAATGTTCGGTATGTTTTTAAGTATGGAATAGGAACCTTGTAATAAATTTAACGCACACGATGTTTATTTATCTGTGCAATGTGTGGCGGGTTTCGTAGCCGCGCAAACAGTCTTAGGATGAGGGAAAAACAACTTTGTTATTACAACAATATTTTAAATCAATACAATGATTCAAATATAAGTAAATTTTCATTCGAAATTAAAACAAAAATAGCAGCAGCATTTGATATAAAACAGCAAAGATAAAATAAATAAAACGTCTTCAAAAATAAATGCGTTTTATTTCGATCAATTCGTATTCGGTTACACATGGTTTCGTCTCTCCTATGAATTAATAATCAACCGTTGTTAACAATTTTGGTTGATTCTTATTTCAATGACAAACTACATGTAATATTTAAAATCTGGGATCTTGGGCTCACCATCTTCTTAAAGAGGTCTCGCTTCGTCTAATCGAGACCTCTCGTGACAGGCGGGCAACACATCTCGCTCAGAGAATCAGCATTGCTATCCAGCGTGGTAATGCTGCTAATGTTCTTGGCACTTGCTGCAAAATATGATTTGGGTTGAGATCCCAGAGCCCTCATATTCACAGAGGATGGCCACCGAGGGGGTTTTAGTGAGTAGCAATCTCACATAACCCGTTCGCCCCCCCCTAGGACGGGGTCCCTAAAACCGGTTTCCGTCTCGAAAAAAAAAGGATACCATTTTGGTTAAATATTTCATCTATAAGTAATAGTCATAGCACTGTATTTTGTTAATACTGTTGTAAAGTAAATAAAGTATGTTTATTCAGTAAAGTATTCCTTTCCACTCTTGCCTAGCACACGTAGTCTGTCGATAGACAGACTGAGCATTCCTAGATCCGTTTTAAGACAGCCGTAATTCTCTGCGAGTGTTTCACACATAATAATCTGATAATGTGCTTGTTGTGCATGCTTTAGCGTGCATGTTAAGTGCCTACATGCAAGCAGTATAGAGTGATTGATAGATCTGGGTCAATATTTTGTTAAACGCTTAGTTTTTAAGTAGGGGTGGCTTAGCAATTATTTTTCTTTTAGTCATGTATCCCATTATGTAACAATATCAATATATTGTTACATAATGGGATATCAGCAGAGCCAATGGCTCTGCTGATTTACCCACGTTACAAATATGTAGCTTAGTATATAATTGTATTTAATTACAATTCTATTCCCTATTTCATAAATAGCCGATACACTATTATACAATTACCATAACTATTTTTTACTTCTTTCGTTCTCACTTACGGTGTAAAATAATTTCTTACGTATTTTTATGTCTTGGTCTGTTAGTCGCTAATGTACCTACTCGTTTACTTAATTTTTTTAACTATCTTTATTCGCCTTTTTAAATAAGGAGTAGGAAATTAAATAACATTGTTCTTTGCAACCGTGACGATTCCCAATACTTTTAAAATTACAAACGATATGAACGTATTATTTATTGTATAATGTGTACGTACTAATGTGTGCCTACTTCTATTAAAGCGGTAACCAGATATTAAACTCGTCGAAGAATGCAAACATTTTGAATGGGCACCCACCGTTACTGAAGGGTACCGTATCATAACACAAAAGAGAAATAGGGCTATTTTACACCAGTGCGGTAGATTATATCTTTTATGTTTAAACTCAACAGGAAGTTTTCAAATGGGGCATGTAACCTATACTTATTTCGGATGCTGGCACGCATTGAATGGGAGGGTGAATAATTTTTTAACCAAAGGGTTTGTGCAAACAAAACCGTAAAAAGTATCTGCGTTTTTTTAATATTGTTACTCAATTTCTGCGCTGCGTGCATTGTGCTACACTTAGTGGGTAGTTTGAAAAAGTTTTAAATAATTTCAACGGCGATAACTAAGAAAAAATATATTTACAGCAACATATAAAGAAACTTTAATGGAAAAGTCGAGTAGTTTCGAAGAAAGGTAAGCGTTAATTGTGAATATATACATACATATGATCATCACGCCGAGTTCCTAACGGGGTAGGCAGAGAGACTAGAGCGCCAGTTCTCTCTTAGACTCACGGTATACAAGTACGGCATTTTTCTGCGCCAATAATGAATACCATCTAATAATTTAATCTCATTACTTAAACTTAATATTTTGCATGTGGTGGTGGTCTTTACTCGAATTAGTTGTACCCACATTTATTTAGACATTTTAAAAATTGCAATCAAAGCAGAAGTCTTTAATAAATAAAATTGCAAAAGGAGTTTGTCCCCACATAAGCACCTTTTTATACTACAAATGTGGCAAGCAGGCGTGTGAGCGTAAACGCTTACCGACGGTTATGGACGCTTGCAACTCCAGGGGTAATACTCGTTCGCTGCCGACTCTAAAAACCTACTTAATGACAAATAATGTTTCTTAACTTTTCAATTGCTGGTAGATATGTATTCATTATGGTCCATATTTACGTGGATTTGGATAAGTTTGATTAATTTATTGCTACAACCTGTAAACATAGCTATAAAAGGAATGAACACGGATATAACGTAATAAAATATAACAGATATTTGTCATACTGTGCTAACCCCAAATTACCTACATGGGAATCCCTTTCACGAACAACCAAACTAATATACAAGTTAGGGACTTTGTTGAGAGAGTATCTAATGACTTGTCTCATATTATACGTAGAACTTTGGCGATAGAACGTAAATAACTTTTTTCTAAAATTAGCTTGCGGAGGCAAAGACAGAATATACTATTTCTCTAAAACTCATAGCTTAAGACAGGTGCATATTACTATTCTATTCTCAAATAAAGTTCTGCCTTTAGGGTCATAGCCGCTGCTACTTGTATATTAAATTTTATTAATTAAAGAACTTGAAGTAAGTATATAATTATGTACATAATAATTTAGCTCTGAAAAGAATGACATATAAGAACTTTGTATAAATATTAAGCTTTTTTTGGAAGACCACGATGCTACGTGCCGACTAACCTGACATACCTAAAGTTTCCTTTATACATATTAAAATTTGATTTCATTTGTCGAATTTACGAGCTTTACTGTGAAGGATAACATCGAAAGGAAATCTGCACACATTTGAGAAGAGATTCTATGACGTATATTATATAGTTATACTTGAGAAACGGCGATGGGCTCGTCATCTGTCACGTTGGCACCTAAAATATATCTCAGGCGAAAAGTTGGTATGCGGGTGCTACCTATGCACCTCTGTCTACCCCTTCCGGGACCCCGGTGTGAATAATCACAGTACTTAAGTTCAGAAAAACTCATTGGTACAGTCGAGATTCGATCTTACAATCTTGTGTTGCAGGCAACTACTCGAACCACTCGGCCACCATGGCTCTTTATGTATGTCATATATATAATATGTATATATGTATTATATATATATCTTGTGTCCGCGTGTTAGTCATTGAACTCCTCCTAGACGGCTGGGCCGACAAGCATAGTATATATATATATATATATATATATATATATATATATATATATATATATTTTACAAGACATAAGACAAGCAGAGCAGAGTAGATATATATATATATATATATATATATATATTACAAGACATAAGACAAGCAGAGCAGAGTAGATATATATATATATATATATATATATATATATATATATATTACAAGACATAAGACAAGCAGAGCAGAGTAGATATATATATATATATATATATATATATATATATATTACAAGACATAAGACAAGCAGAGCAGAGTAGATATATATATATATATATATATATATATATATATATATATATATATATTACAAGACATAAGACAAGCAGAGCAGAGTAGATATATATATATATATATATATATATATATATATATTACAAGACATAAGACAAGCAGAGCAGAGTAGATATATATATATATATATATATATATATATATATTACAAGACATAAGACAAGCAGAGCAGAGTAGATATATATATATATATATATATATATATATCTATATGTACTCTGCTTGACTTCTAAAAATTAAGAAACAGTTTTGTTTTTGATGAAGCTGTAACATACCCGTGACGCTCATTCTATACTTAGATGACAAAACACTGTTGACATAAAAAAGCCTTGAAACGCAGTTACATAACTCGTTACGGAGCATTAACGCCTTCGGTTAATTTTGCACGCTTCTAACGTCAGAATGTCTTTGTTTACCAAATTGTTTAGCACACGTTTCTGTTTACCTCAAACTTATGTTTTTGTTACGTGAAGCACTGAAAGAATGTTGAAAACAACAACATTGTCGGAAAAAACAGGATATTTTTGAACTACTTTGTAGTATTTACCTCTAAGACAATACACCCGTTTTTGATGGAAATGCAAAATGGTTTTAAGTTTGAGCATTAATTACAATTACATTAATGCTATTATCGTAGGGATTTGAAATATTTTTTGAGTTATGGATAATAGCAGTCAAATTAACAAACTTACAAAAAATAAAGTCTTTCCTCTTTATATTAGTGTAGTTATATATGTATATTTAATTCCACATAGATCCAGTTGCGTCACAAGCAGATAATTATGCTCAATTCATAAATATACTCACTACAGGCGGAGATCGAGCAAGCATTAACCGCAATCATTAGTATTGATAATACAAACTAGCCTATCTTTAGCACAATATGTCTTGGATGACTCACCCTTATCGCTATTTTGTATAGACTATACCACTGCGATATTACTTACAATTGCTAATACCAAACGACAAATCATTAGCGTAAGTCCGAACACATGTTGAATACCGCGATCCCGATCGTGTCACTTTCGTCTCTTCGCCACATGTCGGGCGTTAGTTATATATGGTAGTTAAATCCCTCGATCATAATAACAATGTGAGGATTAAGGGATTCACATGGTTTAGCGTGCTTGTTGGTGGTCCGAGTTTTTTGCATTGAGTGCAAGTTTGAGTGGTACAGCCGAAGGGGCTTCTGTGTTTTTTAATAGGTACTCATATTATTTATGTCAGCGTGTGAATCTGAATCTGATAATCACTTATCTGTGTTATTGTATTGGAAATATTTTTAAGACTGATTCAATTTTATGAAATGTTATGTACATACATGCATATCATCACGCCGAGTCCCTAATGGGGTAGGCAGAGAGTATAGAGCGCCAGTTCTGTCTAGACTTACAGACCTCTTTCGTTTCGTCTACATTAATTAGTCTAACCAAAAGTCTAAATATCTAAGTTTACTAAAATTAGGCCCGTTTGAATAAATGTTTAACTACATACTTATATAATATATATATTATAAGTATGTAGTTACATACATACATACATATCATCACGCCAAGTCCCTAGCGGGGTAGGCAGAGAGTATAGAGTATAGTAAGTATGTAGTTAAATATATATATATATATATATATATATATATACAAAATTCGTTTCTTAGGTCACCTAGAAGGCCAGCAATCTACGAGCAATGCGCTCTTGATGATTCAAGAAACTTAAACACTCTTGAAGGAAAGCATACTTATTCCTAAACATTATATAGATTAGCTAAATTATAGTGTATTTACTCCGAACAATGCAACTAAATATTTTTTCTATCATATTTTAAACTAGAATCGATTTTTCAAGTACCAACTTTATTTAAAAATAAAAGCGTTAAAACCATTTGTTACCCATCATAACAGACATGCCGCAAGCTTTTATAAACTATCAAAACCAAAGGGTCTTTTATAGACATTTGTTGGGTCATTTTGTCACCCCTTAGCTTAAAACGGCTAATTCAGCCAATGCTCATTCATGATATAGGGTTGGTATTGTGTTAATATCGATATTAGGATCGAAAGGTGCCACATAAGAGCCCGATTATTCATGCGCACGACTAGTACCGGTCCGTGCTATGATTTAACGACCCCCATTGTACCTATTGGGTGGTTTTTAAGCAGCATAGTTACAATTACAACTTTATTATACAAAATATTGCATGCAAGTTTGACATTTCATCGATACTTCTTTTGGATGACTATAGTGCTCAATCTAATCTTCTTATATATAATAGTTTTGAAACATTTTCAATTCATTATATTTATAATAGGAAACACTCAAACACTCAAGGTAGAAAGTAAAACCCCACGAGCGTGATGCGCGAACGTGAGCGCATGATTCTCATCTACATTCATCAAACGTTTCATACACCACTGCATTCTGTATTAGCTCCTATATACAATAGTATATCCTAGAAAACAGGTACACCGAAGCTCCGTTGTACGAAATAAAATCTTAATTTATCACTTCAATACAGGTGAATTCACCTAAAGGTTTATATGTACGCAATTATTTTAAGCATGTTAGTATAAGTATCACATACCTGCCTTGTACACAAGAGTCAGTACAACTTTGTGCTTAGCTTCTGGAATTTTGCATGGACAATTTGCTTAAACGCGGTATGCACGAGAATTGGTCTCAGACGACCGTCGGTCATTTCAAGCGCATTTTCTTAATTATGACATGAATGTTTCAGGAAAGCTGAAGTACATAGCTGCTGAATATTTTGCATCATTAAATTAATACATGATGCGCCAAACTTCCGCTGACCTATTCTAAGGAGGGTTCAACAACTCCACAACAATCGCTACCTTCTCACTCGTCAACATTGTATCAAATTTGGTTCGTATAAAAACTGAATGTAATGTAGTTAAGTGTACTTCTGGGTTTCTTTAAGACGGAAATAAAGTCATTATTATTATTGTTATCATCAAATGCACTAGTTTCAATAACTACATGTACTAAGCAAATACGACAATATAGAAATTATTTGATCCATACCTATACAAATAATTTAACAAATTTACGCAAGAAATACAAGTGAAATGTAGCGTTATTTGTTTCAGTTCATCTACACTTATATTATACTAGCCGCGGTTTCTCCCGCGTATAATTTCATAACCTTTTCTAGCAACAAATATAGCCTATGTTACTCAGGGTGAATGTCGCTTTCCAATGATAAAATAATTTTTGCAATCGGTCCAGTTGTTTAGGAGCCTATTCAATACAAACAAATAAATAATCAAATCTTTCCTCTTTATATTATAAGCATAGAAAAAAGGTACCGTTTGTGAGTTGGCTGAGTTGTGAGAAAGGCTAAATGCTATATTTCACCTTGCTGCAGCAGAGGAGAAATCAATAAAAACGCGAGTGCAACCACGGAGCATACCTAATAATGGAAATATACGGAATTTAGCTAGCTGTAAAACATTTACGCTATCTATATAGGAGAATTTCACACAGATTAAGACACAGAGCCATCTAGGCGTACTCAATATTGTATTAAAATAGTTGCAAACTTAGAAGTGTCTATATCAGGCCGGCCACGCATCCTTTGTCGAAGTCCGACTGGACGCTTAATGAAAATCGGCTTGCTCGCTTTCTGCATATAGAGAGGCAATTTACTGAAACGGTCGCATGCCTTCAAACTAATGCTAAATATTGTGGAAATGATCAGCGATCTTATACCTTATCATCATAGATATAGGGACCACAAATGGGAGCTGCAAATATGTACGCATTTGATACTTAATACATATGCAAATATAATATAGCTGAATCCCAAGATACATTAGGGTATTTGAATCTTGTATTCTTAGTTCTCCGGCCTTAGATTTGTATTAATTTATTTCATAGAATGATGATGATGATGTTTGGGATGACTCAAATACTCTAAATTAACCTAACATAAAATAGTAGTAACCTGTATAGGTGTCGCCATTAAAACTACCCTCTTATTGTGTATAGATATTAGAATGCGGGGATTTCTTTGTATCGGACGGTACATGATAATGACAATGATGAAATACTTCCTACAAACTCACCGATGCTCTTTTTAAATATTGGTTCCATTTTTTTATGTAGAGATGGAAAATTATTTATTTACATACTATCTACCCCGCTGTTTTTTTCAAGTTTATTTTTTTCCTGCTGTATCCAGCACTGTAATGAACAATGCTTCACAATAATGAACTTGTATACTTGTATATAAATAATCCACACACAGATTTCTCACAGTCATGGTAAAGCGTTGGCAGCAACGTAAGAGTGATATGGCAGGTCTCAGGATGATAATTATGTTTTAATAAAGTAATAATTTATTATCTAGGTAAATATGTATAGTCGTGCTTGAGTAACGGCGATGGACTCGCCATCTGTCACGTTGGCACCTAATATACCTTTGGCGGAAAGTGGGTGCGTGGGTATTACCTATACACCTCTGCCTACCCCTTCGGGGACCCTTGTGGGAAGGCGTGAGGATATATTATATTATTATTATATTTCATAGAACACATTAATCGATATGTTTATGGGCTAATTACGACATTATTTATCATGTGCCTTTACCTTTCTGTATTATATAACGATGCCATAACGTTCAACCCGTTTGAGTGGTAAATATCTACCTGAAAATCAACTAGGCAGCTTATATCAATTAAAATACCCACGGTTTTCGTCAAAATGCCGAAAGTTTACGGTTACCTTAACCCTCGTGCGCAATTTAGGTCTGAATAGCCGCTTTTAATTTTTACCTTTAAAATTCTGAATCCGCTTTTAACGTAATCGTATTGATGGTATTACAACATACACCGTCATACATATTGAAGCATTTAACTACGACACTCATAACAAAATCATCTCTCAGTAGACTTTAAAGGAACGTAAATATTTTAGATGCCAACGTGATAGATGGCGAGTCCATCGCCGTTACTCAAGCATGACTATACATACGCCTTTGAATTGCTTCTCAGACGAATGCAGGTTTCCTCTCGATGATTTCCTTCATTATAAAGCTCGTGGTATGACTAATGTTCAACACTGTCCTTAAGCTCAGAAAAACTCATTGGTACAGTCGGGATTCGAACTTACGATCTTTGTGTCACGGGCAACTACATGAACCATTCGGCTACCACGGCTTTCTGCTCAAAGCTCGTTTAATATAAGAAAAGAAAACCACTTGAACGTTCTTGGCATCTTTTCATGAAAGAGTTAAACACTGAACACGGAGTTACAAGAAAATCTGTTGACATTTGGAAATCAAACCATTTTGTAAATGGAATCCAACTAAACAAACTGTCAAAGTCCATTAAAGGTATTTTTGATCAAGCAAAGCGGTTCAATTTCGAACAAGTTTAATCACAGACGATGTACACAGGAGTAATCCGATACTTGTTCAACGAATCCGACAACTTGTCGTGTGATTCCTCTCAGCACGTGCAACCGAGACGTTATAAAGAGCTCCTATGTGTGAGCTATTCACATCTATGTAGAATGAAATAAACGATGACTTTGAACTGTATTAAATGCGGAAAAAAAAACGGATTAGCCTGGGCGTATTTCCTTTTATTTTTAATAGACATGCATAGATACATAAATATACAAACATACAGAGAGAGTAGAGGTCCAGTTCTCACTAGACTTACAGCCCTATCTCGCTTCATCTACGTTCATATGTACATGCCCGCCGGTTACGAGAACTCTTTGCTTAGAAAAATATTTTTCATAGGTGTCCAAATTATTATTTTTTGTTAGACATCGTTTCAGAGTTTTGGGTTGACGGTTAAATATTAAAATTATATATGGTTTACGTAATTTACGTACACGTTGGTTTACATAATTTAATTTATATGGTAAAGGAAACAAGTACCTATTAAACTGTTTTTTTTTCTTTCAATGACATAATTTTTGTAATCTTTTTAGAAAAACGAGATCACGTAAAAGTATTTCACTTAAGTGAAAATCTCCGATAACCGTTGCGTCGGGAGAGACCTGAAACTCGACACTGACGTGCGTCTCCCTCCTGTCATCTAAACAAACATTCCGACGAATGTATCCAAAATAACATAATAAATCATTTCCCCTACCATGTGAGACTTTTTTCGATCAAAATTTGTTAGTTTCGTGACAATCTGTTCCGCTATTTGCTTAGCGTCACTAAACAGATGGCAGAGGCTACATTCATCATTTTCAAAATATTAATTTATAAATGCAATGACATTTTTGACTTCGCTTGAAACAAATAGCAGGATTTCAGTCACAAGAAAATTCATTAATTTGTATTTGAAAAAGTTTGTTAACATTCCTGTTCGTCTACTGGCATAGTTGTAAACATACAGCATCGCATACATCCCTACAGGATAGTCAGAAATAGTAGAACTTCAGCTGTTTCTAGACTTACACACCTCTTTTGCTTCATTTACGTTCATCTTATATCATACTCTTCTCTATGAGTACTCTGGACGTGCTTTTTTTTTTTTTTTTTTTTTTTTTTTGTATTGTCTCTCGTAGCGTGAGTTCCGGGAACTTTTGCTACTTAACCGGTCAATGGCGAGACCTAGGCCTCCAGCCAGGCACTTTAGTACTAAGCAACACAGCTAAGGGCACCCCCTGTGGGGTACGAACCTCGGCTTAGGGCGTTGCTGGATCGCGAGCAAGGGAGCTGGGCTGGACTGGTAATTTTATTTAAATATTATTTGGGGGCGGGATTTGCGCGTCTGGCTCGGCGCGGACCGGCGTTTGCGGTGGAGATCGGGGGGGAACATTACGGCTTATTCGCGTCGAGCCTCGCCGGCGAGGACGGAACAGTGGTCGGTTGTGTGTAGTGTTGGTATGTTTTTGTCGGGCGTCCTGGAGGACCGTTATGTCGTCATCCGGTTCGATGACGGCATGTCTTGGACGCCTTATCTTTGAGATAAGGGAGGGAGTATATCGGGCGGCCGATACGACGAGGGGGTTGGGGTGATTTACAGCAGAATCGAAATGACGTTTGGCCATCGATCTATTTGATATAAGTAGTAGGAACGTGGTCTTCTTAGTCATTAGCCTTATTTCCGGGGGTCAAATATTTTATTATTATCTGGGTACTTATTATAAAATCTTAGATTTACACCGTACATGAGACATAGGAAAAAATACATTTGAGAAGATGAGATTTAAGTGTTTTTATTTAACAAGTGTAAAGCTGGTCTATTAATATTCATAAAGTTGTATACATAAGTATGTAAATATTCAAATATGTCGATAGTGTTAAAACACTACTGGCTAAAAGTTTGCTAGTAGTTGATCGTCTAAACAAGTACTAGCAAAGTTTTAGCGACAGGGGAACAAGTTCGATTACACTTCGGCGTTCGTATCATGCTTGCAATGCTATTAGGAGGCTGACATTTGCTCTCGATGCGAGGGCATTCGGAGAATCTCAAAATTACTCATTTGGCATTGCAGTCACGAGTCTGCAATACCGCTTCGACGCAGATTTTTACTTCTTTAAATTCCAATTGCACTATTTCACCTAGTAATTTAGTCTCCATAATCTATCAGAAAAAGGTGAGAATAAAAGATTCTGATCAAATCCGTATGAATTTCCATATTAGTATATCCTATTCAAGAACTAAGTTCTCAACTACATTTATTTAGCAATACAGAACATATCACTGGACTAACATTCAGAATATTAAATTTGAAATGTTTTTTACCATTCATATTAGATATACATATTATATACTATCTATACATCATTTCGTGTCGTATTTTATATAACGTATATTATAATTTTTCTGTCGATGGTTTTTGTCATGTTAACACCTATATGGCAATTACCAATTTTCAAATATAAAGATTGAAAATTGGTTTCGGTATTTAACGTAGCGGTACTGCAATGATTTTGGTTTTATTTCAGTAAAATTTACATATTTTTTTCTGATCTCGACCGATGTTTTAGGGATATTGTTGTATAACTTAAACTTAAAGAAATCGTTTTTCAAATCAATAATCATTCACCATCTTTTTAAAGAGGTCTCGCGCCGTCTAGTCGAGACCTCTCGTGACAGGCGGGCTGGAACATATCTCGCTCAGAGAATCAGCATTGCTATCCAGCGTGGCAATGCTGCTAGTCTTCTTGGCACGTTGCCTCGGGATACCGATTTGGGACAAATATTTTATCTGTAAGTAGTTAGTTAGTAAGGGCCGTGGTGGCCGAGTGGTTCGAGCAGTTGCCTGCGACGCAAAGGTCGCAAGCTCGAATCCCGACTGTACCAATGAGTTTTTCTGAACTTAAGTACAGTGATTAGTCACACCACGAGCTTTACGGTGAAGGAAAACATCGAGAGGAAACCTGCATACGTCTGAGAAGAAATTCAAAGGCGTATGTATAGTCGTGCTTGAGTTACGGCGATGGACTCGCCATCTGTCACGTTGGCACCTAATATACCTCTAGCGGAAAGTGGGTGTGTGGGTATTACCTATACACCTCTGCCTACCCCTTCGGGGACCCTTGTGGGAAGGCGTGAGGATATATTATTATTATATTATTAAGTAGTTAGTTTCAACTGTTCTTTGTAAATATTGTTAATTGTTGTTATTGTAAATAAAGTAGATCTCGCAAGAATCAAGAATCATCGCTCATTTATATCATTCCAAAATTTTTGTATTTTAAGCTACCAAATATTTTACAGTATTTTTGAGTTATGTTTCAAAAGATTTAAAATCCAATACAATAAACTCGTCTAGACCAGGATCAGAGCAAAGGGAAACTTTTTAAGGAACCCTCGAGATCAAATTTGTCAAGAGCCTCGTGAGTTACTGAACGTCTAGTGAATGAAAAAAGTCCCGAAACAAATTGTTGGCAAACGATAGAATTGTCCAGGAGCGAAAATATGTTGATTGAATAAAGAAAAAGCATTAAAAGTTTCTCATGGACTTTCTGCTTCACTTGCCACAGACAAAACGAACGCAATGCGTGGACCGACAGCAAGCCAAGTTTTACTGAGACAGTGCTAAAGGTGACGTGAAATTACGATAACAATTTTTAAGAAAATTAAATATATTGAATGCAATTCAAAAGGCGTTAAAAACATTCGTACGTTTATATTTTGTTATAAACATTAACAAAAGAAAAATAAAGCTCTTTCCGGATCTAATAACACCAATAATAAAGTTCCTTTGCCCTTAAGATTAATATAACTTTCCTAATACATCGGCCCACCCGCCCGTATGCCATACTCAAGATCTATCCATATAGTTATATCCATATAAAAACGACTGTTCGCTTTTATTTGTTGCATTAACTTCTACAGCGATAGTCGTCTAATACGGCAATATTTCTGGTTGTTAATTCTGGCCAATAAAGAACAATAGTTGGAACATTACGCTTTTCGAATATCCTTCAGGAAATTAATGGATCTTGTTTCACTTAAATTGTCGACTGTTTTGTAATTCATTTCCTTTGGCCGACTAGCAAGATTTAATTGGATAAAGGAAGCTATTAAACCCATTATTAATTTATGTTCACACAGTGGCAACTGCGTTTATATTGAAACATAAAGTCGTTATCTTTAATCAACTAAAGGGTAGTTCAACTGTCAAAATAGCATCCGAGCCCATTGGAATGTTAAAGCTGTCACAATGAATTATTTGCATGTCACAACCGTGGGTGCGATCCAAATTCCTCTGATACCTTAAATAATTTGGGCCGAATGAGTTTCTTTTTAACGAGAGTCCAGCGTCAATTAAAATAACGAAGGTTTTTCGGCTTCTCTAAAAAGTATCCGACGTTCTTTGGAATCTTTCGGTGCGATAAGCACGTTATTTAAAGGTGCAATGTTTAATGGCGGCCGGTACAGTCTATCGAACCAAAGTGTTGGGTAGGCAAAAAACTTTTCACTTTGCCGCCATCGTGGTCACCCATTTTAAGCTTTCATCTCTAAAATAGTGATCAAAAGTATTTTATCTTTAACTAGTATTCGTCTTTCTTGGGTTATATAAGAATTAATTATACTATTCGACTGAGATAAATTTATCTATTTAAACACGGAGTTTTGCAAATTATTACACAGTAGATGCCAAACTATTTTACAACGTAAAATAAAAAAAAAGAAACGGCAGAAAAATAACATATATATTAGTATATATATTTAATAAAATACAAATTTCCCAAAGGAAATCAGTGCGGTTTATTCATTTGTGAAAGTAAGCCATTCTTTTTGAACCATTTAGAATTTGATAGTTTTGGAGTCACATTAGTTTCTTTTCATCATAACGATGGTATGTTACCTATAAGGCCGATACTTTGATTGATATTTTATCATTAGTTTGTGTTTCATTAGTATGTTTTCTATGTCCAACTGTGGACTATTATAGGCTGATGATGATGATGATGATGTGTTTCCTATGAATAGAGTTTATTGCAATATCAATATTTACATAAAATATAACCTATTCAAATCAAATAGAGAGTACCTATTCTCTTCTGTCACAATGCCTAATTTATAATTCAATTAAACCCGTAGTATTCGATTTCGCGAGGGTTGAACTGAATTTGCATATGTGTAGCTATCCCTAAAAAGCTATATGAAGACAATATATTATTAATCTTTAATTTACTTTATTAGAGTTTACTCCCCTATTTGGCGTTGCCACCCTCCCTCAAGGGATTTGTGCGAGAGAGTGAAAATTTAAATTTGAATGACCCGCTGCAATCACCTTTAGGTTCAGTTTTAGAACAAATTTACCTTCGAGTATAATATCGTTAGTCTCGTGTACACGGCCTTTATTTGATGAAAGGGTGAATTGTGACAATATTTGGTTTAGACCTTATTGTCTACTGATATGGAAATAACATAAGCATGTACTATATGTAGCAATTGTTTTTGTACTTCTTACATCGCTTTTTCTGCAATAAATATTTCAATATATTTTTATCTTTAGCTGATAAAAGTGTTAATCTAATATTATAAACAGTGGAAAATTTATTACAACAAGAACATATTTAGAATAAAATCTACAAACGCTATTCACATCGCAGGTTTCGTCGGTTGAACATAAAACGCATTCGCCACAGGCTTCGTCATACAAAAACAAAAGCTATCAGCACATGCTTCGTCATAATATATTATAAATAACTTGGTAAATGGTTCCATGTAGTCGGCTTTAACATCAAAATAGGTTTTTCTAAATCTACTATTTTCTATATTATTACATGCCTTTTCATTGGTATAATTATTTTTATTCTTCATTCATACTTTCATTTGTATGCAGAGTCATCCAATCTAAAGTAGCCTCGTCGATAAAACCGAGAATATGATATAAAAATTAAATTATCACTTTTGTGAAATTTCTTCATCCCAAAATCTACAAACAGTAGTGTACAGTCAGTGCTTCAAAATTTTATGCCGTAATAAAAATATCATTCTCACTAATAAGCTGCTTGTATCAGTTTCGTAATCCTAAAAAAGATCAAGGGATCTTTATTCAACCAACCTCATTTGTTAGTGAAGTAACTTATGAGTCCTATGAGACTGCTATAGCGTTAAAATCTCTAGTAGACCGTTGTAGAGTACTAATGAGTTGAAACTTGTTTTATTTATAGCACGTGTCTAACAATTGCGCAATGGTATAAGAAGACGTAAGACGTGTACTTGAATAGTACATTGACACTTTTTTCAAATGCTCTCGTTACAGTCAACGTTCAAACCATGCAAAAGTTCTACTATGGACACTAGGCATCAATAGACAGACTTACATACTATGGACAAATTTGATAAATACATAGAAAACCCAAGCCGAACCGCCTCCATGTACATCACACAAATATCCACCTTCTGCGAATTTTAACCTTAAACCTCAGCGTCGCATCCAGGATCTCGGAGTACAAACTCAGCCGTCGTCGACTATCGCTTAAGATACATATCCCTTTGAAGAAATGTAGGTGGTACCTGATGTTCGAGATCTTACTAATCCTTTGGAAAAGGTAATTAGTATGTAACTTTGTGCAATTCAAAAGAGGTTGCCAAAACGGACGTTGCCAAAAAGATAATGCTAATACCAGGCGAGCAGGATTAAGAATGAACATTCCAACATCTACTCGGCAGGCGTATCGGGTATATGCAGATTTGTTGGTATGTTCTAGCAAGTCAAACCAACCAACCTTTTTTAAGACTAAAATGTAAGAATTTTATCTTAAAAGCATAAAGGTTTGTCTATAATGGACATTAAAGGTTCCTTGGACTCGCTAATTGCAGTAAGTGCTGAAAAAAACATCATCCTATCTTCAACAACTTTAAACAATGCTCGGAAACAAGATATACTTTTGTGTAAACACTTCTGACAATAGTTTTCGTATCGAAGAACGTTGGTATTAATTTCAAATTATAATATAAAGCTTAATTTGACAACATAAATAAAAACCTGTCAGAAGTTACTTACGCCGCTATTATGGAGGTTCTCCCTACAGAGTACAGCGTGGAGTTCTTCAAGAACGATGTGAAAATATATATAGCATCTCGCGAGCGATACTTTTGGCGTACAAAGGCAGGCCGCATGCATGTTTATACCCTTTAGTCGTGCTTTATATATATTCATAAGGATAAATATTAGGTTTTTAATAAAGTAAGAGCTGTGGTGGCCGAGTGGTTCGAGTACTTACCTGCAACACAAAAATGCAAGGGCGAATCCCGACTGTACCTATAAGTTTTTCTGAGATTAAGGTTATTAGACCCGTATGGGAAGGCGTGAGGATATATAGATGATAAAGTCAGTACTGACGTAAAATAAGCTATGCTACTCATATCAATGTATGGTTAGTAGCGCTACTGCTGGCATTACAAGTGTCAATAGGCGACGATTAATGCTTACCGTTTGTCGGGTCGCATGTTCGAGTTGTTTATTAACCATTAGTGGTGCTATTTTTATATAGCATAGTACCGAATAAAGAATTAATATTCCAAAGGATCAAATTTATAAAAAGAGGAAACCGAAAACGAAACAAAGAACAATAAGCCTTTGAATATTACGGGCGAAAAAATAGCATTGAATTGAGAATAAGTTCAAAAGGCAACTCATTAAGTGACGACCAAAGAAATGTTCGGGTTGTAATCAGCTTGCTAGCGGCGATTAAGACGTACAAACTCGAGCTGGCCCTGAGACAACGATGTGCCACTGATGTAATATACTTTTTTGGATGTGACGAATTATGATAAGATAATTAATTATCCTGATCGATAATTTGTATTAACTTTAAAATAACTCGGAAGTCATCGCAGAGGTATGACAAAACTAATATACATATACATATATACATGTTTACATAAGGCAAAAGAGAACTGCTAATCTATAGTAGAATGTTTCCTTTTCTCTCTGCATACTGCGAAAGGTGCAATGTGACACAAATCTGAACCTTATGTCATTCACGATTCTAATAAAACAATGACCTTACATAATATTGCTAAGTAAGATGTTCTTCAGACAAGTAAGTTCTAGGTATTTCCACAGGTTCAATACAAAGAGCATGCAATAAATGCCGTATCTATTTGCGTGCAAGTATGTATGCTTCCATGGATATCTCCTTCTCCTATTTACCGAAAAGTTTTCCGTCGTAGCTAATTTATTTTCCGAGTAAATCTTGTAAATTCGGGCTCGCGCGCTCTGCACGCAATCTCAGTCAAACGTCGACTTTTGATAACGCTATTATATTATAAGGTAGATTTATTTAACCTTATCTACGTCTGAATACAATTTTTACTTTGGCTTTAAAATATTGCTGAGTTGCTTTTTTCACAACTGTTATTACGTTTGAACACGTCATAGTTAAAAGTGCATATTTTATTATTTAAATATCAAACAGAAAGGTGTAAATTACAAGTAATAAAGATTTAAATGTCATAAAGTTATTTTACTAGGTGCGTTTACGGCAGTAGAGTAACAATCGAGTGAACATTATTTTCTGGTTTGACATTATTATCCCTATACCTTTAAACGAGCAATTCTTGTATATATATAATCTGAATCTCGGAAACGGCTCCAACGATTTTCATGAAATTTGGTAGTGGGGGGATTTCGGGGGCGATAAATCGATCTAGCTAGGTTTAATTTTTAAAAAAAGTCGTGTTATGCGTGTTTTTAGGCAATGAAAATCTCGTACAATTTCATTGGAATATGAATTTCGCCACTGCTTTACCGATACAGCAACAATAAAGCGTTGCTAAGCAACAAACTTTAAGCCAATGAGTTTTTGGTTTGACGTTATCGTAGACGTATTATATATAAAATCAATTATTTACTTACATGACAAAATGCCTAAAAGAAGAAAAAAAATCGCTTATACACAATCTAAATCCACGCAGCCGCGACGCATCTCAAGAACACCTTCAAGAAAATAGTGATCGACAAGCAAGACTCATTTCAACAAAACCATGAAAATAATCAGCTTTCCGCTCGTCCCACACGTAGTGCTAAAGTCTTGCAAAACTTGACTAACATTATACGAACAGAAAGCTCTTATGATTTAGATGTTTCACGAGGGCTTCTTTGTGGCCGCTGAAAATTACGAACAACGGGAACGACGTCTACAAGATTTGTGGCAGCGAGCAGCACTACGTGTAGCTACTGAATATTACGAACAACGGGAGCGATGTCTACAAGATTTGCAGCAGCGAGCAGCACAACGTATAGCTACTGAACATAACGAACAACGGGAACGACGTCTACAAGGTTTGCGGCAGCGAGCAGCACAACGTGTAGCTACTGAAAATAACGAACAACGAGAGCGACGTCTGTAAGATTTCCGGCAGCGTGCAGCACAACGTGTAGCTACTGAAAATGACGAACAACGGGAGCGATGTCTACAAGATTTGCAGCAGCGAGCAGCACAACGTATAGCTACTGAACATTACGAACAACAGGAACGACGTCTACAAGATTTGCGGCAGCGAGCAGCACTACGTGTAGCTACTGAATATTACGAACAACAGGAACGACGTCTACAAGATTTGCGGCAGCGAGCAGCACTACGTGTAGCTACTGAATATTACGAACAACGGGAGCGATGTCTACAAGATTTCCGGCAGCGAGCAGCATAACGTGTAGGTACTGAACATCACGAACAACGGGAACGACGTCTACAAGATTTGCGGCAGCGAGCAGCACAACGTGTAGCTACTGAAAATGACGAACAACGGGAGCGATGCCTACAAGATTTGCAGCAGCGAGCAGCACAACTTGTAGATACTCAACATTACGAACAACGGGAGTGATGTCTGCAAGATTTGCGGCAGCGAGCAGCACAACGTGTAGCTACTGAACATAACGAACAACGGGAACGACGACTACAAGATTTGCGGCAGAGAGCAGCACAACGTGTAGCTACTGAAAATAACGGACAACGAGAGCGTCGTTTGTAAGATTTACGGCAGCGTGTAGCACAACGTGTAGCTACTGAAAATGACGAACTACGGGAGCGATGTCTACAAGATTTGCGGCAGCGAGCAGCACAACGTATAGCTACTGAACATTACGAACAACGGGAACGACGTCTACAAGATTTGCGGCAGCGAGCAGCACTACGTGTAGCTACTGAATATTACGAACAACAGGAACGACGTCTACAAGATTTGCGGCAGCGAGCAGCACTACGTGTAGCTACTGAATATTATGAACAACGGGAGCGATGTCTACAAGATTTCCGGCAGCGAGCAGCATAACGTGTAGGTACTGAACATTACGAACAACGGGAACGGCGTCTACAAGATTTGCGGCAGCGAGCAGCACAACGTGTAGCTACTGAAAATGACGAACAACGGGAGCGATGTCTACAAGATTTGCAGCAGCGAGCAGCACAACTTGTAGATACTCAACATTACGAACAACGGGAGTGATGTCTGCAAGATTTGCGGCAGCGAGCAGCACAACGTGTAGCTACTGAACATAACGAACAACGGGAACGACGTCTACAAGATTTGCGGCAGAGAGCAGCACAATGTGTAGCTACTGAAAATAACGGACAACGAGAGCGTCGTTTGTAAGATTTACGGCAGCGTGCAGCACAACGTGTAGCTACTGAAAATGACGAACAACGGGAGCGATGTCTACAAGATTTGCGGCAGCGAGCAGCACAACGTATAGCTACTGAACATTACGAACAACGGGAACGACGTCTACAAGATTTGCGGCAGCGAGCAGCACAACGTATAGCTACTGAACATAACGAACAACGGGAACGACGTCTACAAGATTTGCGGCAGCGAGCAGCACAACGTATAGCTACTGAACATTACGAACAACGGAAGCGATGTCTACAAGATTTGTGGCGTATGGCACAACGTGCGTTGATTTTCTCATACATCTTCCATGTACAGACAGCGATCCGTTACACTTTTATTATATGTGATGATTCTTTAAATTGGCATCTCTTTCATTTCTTAACCGATTGACATGAAAAAAACACTACATGTTCAATGAAATATACCATGATACATAAGTGAACCAAACCTCAACTGTAAAAAGTAAGTACCTACCTATTTCAATAAAATATTAAACTCGTGATTTTTTATTTAAACAACAAGTTCATATTTTTTCATTATTAGGTATGTTGGTAAGATAAGATATATTTCATAAGTATGTAATTCGTACGCAATAATATTTTATACCTATTATATTTACCGAGCTGAGCTCGGTCATCCAGGTACTGTTACTATAAATTATACTATAATAGTACCTAATTTATACTTTTTAAGATGCTGCTGAATTTGAAGACTTTAACATACCAGGAGTATGTTGTATATAATAGCATATCAAGTAATCAAAAGTTAAGAGTACCTTATTTTTAGGTAAGCCTTCTGAATATATTATCTTTTTATAAATACATATCTATTGCACTTAATCGGTCAAGACCAATTTCAATGATAGTAATTTATAATAACGTGCTTTCCACAAAACAATAGCAAAATTCATCGGCAAATTTTATTTATTGCAGAACAATACTAATAGTACCAACAATAAAGAAGAATTAATTATTATTTCAATGAAAAAGTACTCAGAATGAATTCAGGAATTTGCCGCCGAAGCAAACCGCTTAAATTACCCCCGATAACTTGAAAATCGAATGAAAGGGTTTTATCAGGAGAGCACCAATTAGTTTGCTGTTATTTTTCCATTCCGTTCCGAAGCGATTGAAAACTGGGTCACTTAAAACCGATAATTTATGTTATTATATTACGATCGAGTTTCTGTTACATCACGTGTTGGAATAATAATGACAAAATTGATATGCCATGATAATGGCCTCTTTAGTTATAGATTATGATTAAAAAAAGGAATGTTTCTATGTCATATTTGTAACTAAAGTATAATCGTAATAAATGTAAAAACTGTGCAAATATCACACAAATTTACGTAGCCCTGAATAAAATGAAGCTAATATTATTGGAACTAGACAGCAATATGTAGAGTTTGTCTCTTGGGTATAGACTTACTACATATTAATAAGTAAGTATGTATAAATATATAAATATGTATTGTTTTCACAATTAAAATTCATTATACTTAGTTGCTCTCAATTAAAATACGTTGGATATCCAATACTTGAAATAAATACTCGTGTTCCCCCCTCAGAGATCGCTGGAGACCTGACCACTAGACTAGACAACCTACTACTTATAGGGCTTTGGATAGATATAATAACTAGCTGATGTGCCCCGCGATTTCAACCGCGTAAATTATATTACATTGGTAGATTTTTAATATCCATATATAGGCATAAATGTTCTCTGTATTAATCTAGCTAATAATCTATTTCTGTGCCAACCAATTTTTTGCCGTTTAGGCGTATTTGAGTAACAAACACTCATACACAAATCTTTCGCATTTACAATATTAGTCGAGCTTGTAAGAATAAAATAAAGTAGACTTTTATTCCTGAAAAAATTTGAAAGGTTTAGGTTTCCTGAAGGAAGTGTTGAAGGTTAATTCATGTGCCAAGAATTTAGCACATTATCTCACAAAACCTTTACACGAAGCTTTTATTAAGGAAAATAACTACATAGCACTAACATTACGTAATATAATTTCCGTTTACTCAGTAAGGTAAACAAGAATGATAGATCACCAATCAATTAATTACACCAATATTGTCTTGTGGCGTCCTCGAAACAATAGCTTTCAAAGAGGTTTAAGTATAATTTCCTTAACAGAATTCAACTTCACATTGTACCACCGCTTGCGGATTGCTTTCCTTTAATTTTCCTATATTTACAGGATATATTCGGTAAGAGGATCCGTCTTAATGACTTTGGAGGCGCTTTTAATAATAGAGCTATACAATAAAATGACTTAACTTGCAATAAACATAACTAGCAAAAACATTCGGAGGTAGTGAGCGAGCATGTATGAACTGACTAATGGAATGTGAAATGTGAAAGGAAAGAGGGTTGTAAGTCTAGATGGCATTAGCTAGCGTTCAATTCAATCTGCCTACCTGTATTAGTGTGATGTATGTATGTATACAAAACTTCTACTATAGGAACTATAAAAGCTTCTACCATCGACGAAGAGTTCATCCCCATATCTTGGAACTAAAATGGTCTTCCACTGCGCGTTTTCAATGGAGTTTAAAAGAGAGAAGATGTCTGTGGAAACTACCTGTCGTGGTTTTCAAGAATGGTTTGAACATTGAACTAGTTGGGGTATTCACAGCGCATCGCTTAATGATTGACAAAGCAAAATATGACTACATACTCGTAAATATGCATATCTCTATAATTTCCTATGAGGTACGGGAGAAATATGGGTTGGTAACCCATATTGATTTAGGTGGCAGCATTAAACATAAGGAATCTCACATTAGTTCTAAACGACTGCATTACATAAATGAAGTCTTCAATAAAATCCTAACACGCATACATATTTCAGATAAAGTAAAAAGTTAGGAATTATAGACTAGAGCATATTATACATTTTTAATTTAATATCATGACATGCAACAGAGCTATAAGAAAATGTACGTACCAATATAAAATAATGATTTCTATTATCTCAGATCGTACATAAGAAACGAGATCCCTTTTATAACTTTCATATTGACCCATAAAACTCAGTGAACCGGCAAGGAAAAGTCAGTAAGCTAAAACTATGAAGTTTCCTTTAAAGTTTTGAAAAGACAAATGGAATGTTGGTTTAAAATAGAAGTTTTTATATCCATAAGGTTGGGTGGATAATAAAGTAATGAGCGAGGCGCCGACAGTTCTTATGACACCCTTATCTGTCCACACACGCGATGACGTTTGGTCATACAGTAGCGAGGTAAATAAAACTTTTTCCCTATTTAACCGTTTTACATTATTTTGTAGCAGCTGTGTCGGTGTTGTTTTGTACCTATACAAAATGTTAGAGTATAGCAGTTAAAGATTAAACTGGCAAACAAAATTGTTTAAAAACTTTTTTTTTCTCGTTGAAGCGTAGTTCTAGTGTGATATAATATCATTGACTTTGTACCGTCAAAGTCAATGAAGGTAGTTATTGTTTTAAACATTAATTATTTCTACATTTTAATAGCTATTCTGTTATTCTTGGATTAGACGAATCCAACAAATCAGAGATCATCAGGATCTGTCTGGTGGTACGATTCTTCAGTTGTAAATGATTTAAATAAGCCTACTTAGTTTTATTTATATAGAGCAGAATAGTGTTAAAATAAAACTTCGTTTTCAAAAAGTTTCGTTAGAAATTTGATCACGTTTTTTGCACATAAATAATCAGTTTTCAGTACATAATGAAAACCAACAACACTAAGGTACTCCAGTTGCCGATATAGCGTTGAATTTAAACTCAAATAAATCAGTGTTTATGGCCCATTTAAATATCTACAATGCTAACTGGTCACGTTACCGAGTTATATACTTTTTGGTTCAACCAAAGTTTATTAACTTACTTCACGTATTACTGTTGACTCGCTTTGCAGTGTGGTAAGTTGGAATTGACCCCAAGACAGGCTTTGTCCTCCATCTCCCGCAACAAATATGAATGCTTATGTGGATGTTACTTTGTCGGTAGTAAAGTTGCATCGTGAAAAATGTGAATAGTATTATTGTTCAATCTTATAATATAATTTGTAAAAAATATTTAAATGCCTACCCCTTCGGAGATCCTTGCGGAAAGGCGTGAGGATATAGTAATAACCAAAAAATTCGTGAGTTAATGCGACCAGGAATGGGAACTTTCCAGTCCCATTCCTGGTCTGGCTTACATTTATAATATGTTAATCGGTAATTTATCAGTTAATTTTATTTTTTTTAATTTTCTGTAATATTATACTATTTATTTTTGTTATTGTACATTGTACTAAGCGAACTGATTATCTTCAATGAAAAATCTATTTATGCAAAATGTTTTCGAGTTTAAAATTTTGTCCAGAATTTATTCAAGCAAATTCAACCTGTTATCAAAACGATGTCCATTCTACTTATCCCTCAGTAGTGCCAACTTATCTGTCCGTTTTATAGTGTCGTGCTTCGGGCAAATAATAATAAAGTCTGTCGCGTTATATGAACGGACAAAGCCTACATTTTGCGGTATATATAGAAATTTCACGGCTATAAATTTATTTTTTACTAGCATTTTGTTGACTTTGTACTGTTCTCTCTTCCGAAGCCGTAATGGCTTTCGTTATATAAAGTTACTTTAATGATATGATCAAACATAATGTTCCTTCTACTTTGTATATATTTAAAGTACATTCCAATCACAGAATGCTGGTGCTCCTGGCTTAATTTATAAATCGTAATTTGTCACGTTGGCACCTAAATATATGTTCGGGAAAAATATTTCTTTGTCAGACCTCTACCTGCCTACTCCTTCTAAGGCCTTTCTGGTAAGGCATATACGCCAATACGGCAAATAAGAAAGCGTTTGATTAGAATTAATGGTAACTGCGATTTATTTTAATTGAGAATATTTTTCGATTTATTTCGAACGTACGTTATGTTCGCTATTATTTCATTTATGACATATATCATATTTTTTAAAGGTTACATAATTTTTCTTAGTTTTTTTGTTATTTTTTTTTCAATATTTTTCCTTAGTTCAAATAATACAAAGCATTTTTATAACTTCCTAAATATATTCCTGCAAGTCTTGAATTTAATTGGTTGATTTTAGACGAAAAAGTTAAATATATTGTGTTGAAGTATTTTCGTTCCAAATTTAATTAAAATGCATTATACCGTTAACGCGTGATAAAGTTTTGTCGATGGTGTGTTTGAATTCTATCGTCATAATAATAATTGCATTTAAATCCTAACCAAAAGGTACATTAAGTTAGCTAATAGCATACTACGCCATATTATGTAAATTTGGTAATTTTTGGAATACAATATGATCGCTCTCCGTCTGTATGTATTCAAACAAAATTTATGGTCGTAAATTGTACATTTAATATGAACAGGCTATAAAACGGTTCACTTTTAATTAAATGAAATGTAAACAGACACGGCACCGCTACTGCGTAAATTATGGCAAAGGGTTGTGGAACAAGGACGAGTGGACATGACAATTCGGATAAATAAAAAAAATGCTACGTCTACATTTTAAAACCAGTCCACTCCAGCTCACAAATCAGCGATGCCTTAAGCTTAGGTCTTTACCTTACAGGGAGCCCATAGCTCAGTTTGAATAGAGCCTGAGGAGCGTTTGGCTGGTAAATATTTTGTCTCTTCATAGTTCCGTTAAGTAGCAAAAGTTACCTGAACTCACGTTAAGACAGGCAATTGAAAAGGCAACTTGTGCTTTTATGTGACGGATAAGCATCATGCCTGCCCTGTACAGTGTAGTGCCTGCAGAATTCGCTGCACTGTACTCACCTACAATAGTTTTAACAACTGCAGTACGGTTGGCACTTCGAGGCATTAGCTTCACTACTTACTATGCACAGTATTGCGAATACAGGCCCGTATGCCGAAATGCCGTCATTTATTATTCACAGCGAGCTAGGCAAAGTGTATATTAAATTTTATTGCATCGTATGCATTGAAAAACCTTATTTTATATTTAAAAGAAGTAGAATGTACAATAAGATATTAAAGTAAAGGTATATCAGAATCACAGAACAGAGACACACTGAATGCGAGGATGTTGGGAATTTGCGGATTTGAATTCAATTTGGGACGGAGATTCTCATAGTCTGTGGGTTATACCGTGGAGTACCTACCGTTAAGAACTTAATAATTCAACAATTTTATTTATACAAAGCGATTGGCAAGCAAGCATCCGCATACGCCCACGGTTACCGGTTTCTGTAGTCTATTTACTCTCTCATTAAGTGCTTGGTCTAGAAGTGAAAAAAAAGAAAATGTGTCTGGAAACAAAAACATCAAGGTTGGTAACGTCGACAGTTCTCAAAACCAGCGGCCGTGTATGAAGTGACTGGTGAATTTTGATGTAGAAAAAAAATATTAATAAGACTAGGGAAGAAGTCAATACAGTCTCTCTTCGTAATTCGAGAGGAACTCGGCTTAGTTTATGGTACGTAAACGTTCTATGCAGATACATAATGCCTCATAATAATGAAAACGACATCAGTGAGTTATGTCACATCTCATTAATACAAACGAAGGTTTGTCAAACAACTGACTGTCAGCTCAAGGCTTGTAATTAATTATTCGCTTTATACCAAAACCGTAGCTCATCCAAAATAGCTTCAACCCGTTAAAGTGTGTCAATACACTAGCCGGTTGCACCTGTAAAGTGAACCTGTTGAAATTGTTATGTTAAATAACCTAGCAGGAATGATAAACAAGTATTTAATTCGCTTTTTACGCCGACCGCGGCTGATGAGATGAGTCCATTAACGGAATTGGACAGGGCGCCGCAAACAAGTTCGTAGATATGTCTAGGTATCTGTGTTTAATCTCTGTCCTCGTTTACACTAACTAAGAAATGACTTAGATTACGTTATTACTAATGGAAAATATTAAACATAAATTTTCCCGCAGTAGTTTTAATATTTATATCAAATCATCTTACACTCAAATATGTGAAGGGCCGAGTGTACTTAAAACTGGGTATACATGAAGAGATTGAAAACCGAAAGCTGAGAGAGGGTTTTTTTCATAGCACAAGGATGACAAAAAGCATGCGGCTCACCTGGTGGTAAGCGGCTACCGCCTCCTATGGACGCTAGCAAGATCAAGTGTATCGCTCGCGCGCTGGCGACCCTGCAGGAATCTTTTCGCACCCTTCTTGAAAAACTCCCTACTGTCCTTTCCATTATGCGTATAAGTATGTAAGGCTTGGAGCTCGGCTATAGAGATCATGAGAGAATTGGTTCACAGCTTTCTCAACCTACCCCGCCACGAACTCGGCGTGATGATATTTCCTATATTCATTCATAGCAGTCATACGAATAAAGTGAAACGCAATTGAATGCTAATAATTATCACCCACTGAAAAACATTTTGGCTACAGCATGATATTGTATTAATAAGTGCTATCGGTAAATATATTTTCGAATTCGATTCCCCACTATTGGATGCTGAAATAAGTAGCATGCCAACAAAACATTATATAAATTCAAAGAATAATTACTGAATAACCGCTTTTCCTTATGACGTGTCGCACGTCATAATTAGCGTCAAAATATTTCTTGCGTTCTAAATTATAAAGATAAACAGGTTTTCGTTACGCTGCAGGGTCCGCACTAATGAATTATTTTCAGAATATTATTTTCAGTTTCTTTATGAGAATTCTGTATTTTAGTAATTTAGTTCAATCTATATATCATCTTCCCATAAGCATCCTTCAAGGGGTAGGCAGAGGTGTGCAGTACTCACACACCCATTGCTTGCTGGACATATATCTAAGGTGACACGTAGGTACGTCTTCGAATTTCTTCTCATACGCAAACACGTTCCTTATCGACACTGACCTAAAGTTACAAGGAAGGAACTTGCGATCTTTTCTTTGCAGATGACTACTCGAACCAAAACCACGTCTCTTTGGTCAACTATCTGGCAGTAGTCAAGATAGATAATTGACCTCAGTAAGATATTGTTTTTCTTAAGACTATTACAATAAAGCTAAGTCTGTTGCGCGTTACGAAGCCTAAACCGACAACATAGTACACATGAGCAATTCACCTATTTTAGTTTAGCAAAGTACTCACTTTTATCGTTAAAATAGCTAAAAGCAAATAAAAAAAGCTTTTACCTTATCCTTAAGGCTTTCACGTGAGCTTTGAGGCCAACGTTAGCAATGTTAACGAGTTTGAAGTAAGAAATGGGCTTTTTGGTTAACTTTCGCGGTCGCAGGTTCGTTTCCCGCAGAGGGCAGATATTTGTGTGATGAACACGAGTATTTGTACCTTAGTCTTAGATTTCTTATGTATTAATGTATAAGTAAATATCTATGTATATAAGTAAATATATCGTTGTCTAGTTGACTTAACATAAACTTTGCTTAATTTGGGGTTTGTAAATTTGTGTGGAATTTTTCCAGGGTATTTATTAATCTCATAATATTCGACAGTTAGAATGATTACACATTATTAAAAGTTTTTAACTTCAGGCTGACGGAGTTTCTATCGATCTGGAAAAATGCAAGTTGACATCGTCCTTATAACGTAGGTATTATGTCATTAATTCTAAGTACTTTCAAGGGATATACATACTAGGTATTCCAAGTACCATACACTAGCCCAGTATTATATTGGAGTACGAGTGTTTGCCATAAAGTATAAACTTATACTTAGTATAGTTACATGAATACCCCACTAAATAATACCAATACACCTTAAAACGTAGACGTTTTGGTCGTGCAAATACATGCCACGTGAGGGTTATCAAGTTGGGTCACTTAGCATATCGCAGTTGCCACCGCTTTTTGTAGCCTAGGCGACGACGGTGTACATGTTAGACTGGCCAAAGATCGCCATTCATGGTGCTTCTGTAACGAGCACGACTCATTGCTAATGACTCATATATACATATCATCCTCACGGGGTAAGAAGAGCGAGTTTAGAGCTAATTTTCTCTAGACTGATTACACAAATTAATAAATTAAGCACTGTCTAGTTTAGTACACAGTTTTCTAAATCAAACTGATAAGATCTAATAATTTCCAATCCATCCTAATAATCTAATCGATTAAATATTTGATAACATTGTCTAATATAGTGTTAGAGCTCGAACATTTTAAAAATACTTGTTTATGATACAAAATAAGCATCTACCAGCGAAAGGTGGAATGTGCTTGAAAAAGCCTGACAGCTAAATATTCCGTGAGTGTAATATATGTGATAATACGAAACTTATGTTGAAGAAGTTAGAATAATCCATTACAACGATTCGCGTATATTCGTTTGTTATTTGTGTGACATCTAAAATTAAATAAAAGAAAACTCACTCTAAAAGCCAAACAGTTTTTGTTACAGAAACCAAACAATTCGCATGCATGCGCAATCCGATAAAACGGATCGTAGCGTCAGTAGCCAGCTTTATTTTCCTTCCGTGACTACTGGCTTTGTTACGTTGGAATGTCATTTGAAGTATTATCGGTATTCAGGCGAAATATTTTATTTATTTCTAATGTTTCACCAATAACAGTGGAAATGAAGAAATATTTCGGCTATAACGAAGCTTTTTGTACAGACCTGCTTGAATATAACGCAGTAGTCATAAATTGTTTCCAAGCTCCCATAATCATATCCTCACGCCTTCCCACAAGGTTGTATAGGTAGTAACCATACACTTACTTTCCGCCAGAGATATATTTTAGGTGCCAACGTGACAGATGGTGAGTCCGTTACTCGAGCACGAATACACATACGCCTTGGAATGCTTCTCAGACGTATGCAGGTTTCCTCTCAATGTTTTCCTTCACCGTAAAGCTCATGGTGTGACTAATCACTGTACTTAAGTTCAGAAAAACTCATTAGTATAGTAGTAACTTACGCTCTTTGTGTCGCAGGCAACTACTCGAACCACTCGGCCACCACGGCTCCAGTAGTTCTCAATATAATTTACACTCAAACGAATATCGATCGAATCCACCACCGTGGCATCCATCGTGTAAGTCAGTCGAGGCACGGGTTTCTTTTTGATAAAGAAAGTATTAACTAAAGAGCGATGATTACGATAGTAATCACACCAGGAAACAATTTGAAGGGGAAATGCAAACGAAACCCGCGTAATGAAGTCGTTATGTGGCACGTTTACCTAAGGTGTGAACGCACATGGAAATTTATAAACCATTTCACTTTCCACTGGTTAACGTGACCGAGGTCGTTTACCAAACGTTTACCTAAACACATAAATCAACCGCTAAAATATACATAACACGTATTAACCCAGAGTCACTTGAAAGTCCTTACAAATGATTAGTTTGGCCAATTAAAACGAATTAGGTTAATGTGTGTGGGCTCTGAACGAAAACCCCTTACGTTTTTTTCCGCACCGACGAGGCTTTCCGCATATCTGATGGCATTAATCACAATTTCCACCCCCAATTAAAACACCGACGGCTGACTCTGCGCGGTAAGAAATCGTTTTTATTTACACTTTATACTCTGCTCTACTTTATTCTGTTAGTTCGTTTGTTCAACAATTGTTTTTACGGCGATTGTAAAACTTAAACTTTATACAAGTGTCGTAAAACGATTTCATGTGCTGTTTATAAACCAACGTACGTAATAGCACTACAAAATACAAACACGCCGTTTTGTACTACGGCGTAGCAAAATAACAATGTATCAGGCTATTATATTATCCATCCAGAAATAAAGGGTTGTCTCGAATTATTCGACGCAGGGGCTGTCAAAAGTCAAGTCACCCCGTTGCAGGGGCCACAAATCATTCTAACGCCTGACCGCAAAGCGTTATCGCCACCTCGATGTGAAAAATGACCGTCTCTCCATCGTCGACAGTCACAGTTTTTCCGCGCCGACCGCAAGGGGGCGCTATGAGTCATTAAAATAAATTGTTGACAACTGGCGCACAAATCGCACTAATTGAACTTGCGTAAATAGAGTTATATTTAATTGACACAGTTTTAAATTACGTAATTGATAAAATCCAATATTGAGTTAACATGCATGCTGTGTTCGTCTTAAACTGTTACACATTAAGATTAAGTACCATAATGTTAAAAAATGTCAACAATTTAAAACTTATGTAGTAACTACTGATGAACCAAATAAATAAATAAATAAATTGAGAATTTTTCACATCTGTCGTCATACATACCTAAAAGCATATTTAAGAGAAAACTATTGGCATAAAAATAATTACGAGAACTATTTTACACGGGATACTTAAGATACTTGTGTTAATAGTTTAAAGACGCCTTTTTTAATTTTAATAATCCCAACTAAATGGTTATGACGAATGGGTCTGAGAAGGCTTTATAAAGATCCCCTAATTATACCTTTTTTTTTTTATACAACAAGAGTGGCAAACAAGCATACGGCCCACCTGATACCGAAGTATCACTTGCGCGTTGCCACTCTGTGTTCGGAGAGTTACAGTGTGTTGGCAGCATAATGGGTTTAATCCCTCTGCTTCCAACACAATGTAACAATCCTCCCCCCTCCCCAAGGAGCTCATTTCTGGAAACCTTATTCACCGCGTAGGAACACAACACAAAAAATTGTGTTATTTGGCTACGGACTTCTAGAAGGTGGAGGTCCTGCCCCAGTCAGGCAGCTCCAAATTCGAACGGGAAACCCGTTATGCCCTACCTCTCTTAAATTACAGTATATTTATTATATCCATAATTACAGTATATATATATGTATTATCCCTACGTAACAGTTCGTAAGAAACTCTTAATAAAATAAAAATAACCAGTAAAACAGTCCTAAAGATGTCCATGCGATGATAAACATAGTTCTTACTTCCAAATGAAATTAAGACATAAAAAGAAATGTTGCAATCTGTCTTAATATTTAAGATCTATAAAATAGTTTTCTTGTTCGTCGTTCACTCGGTCATAAACCGAGATATGTTAAACGAATGTCTACCAACAAATGAATTTTTGTTCTTAAAACAAAAGGGAAATGGAGCTTTAGTTTCTTTGTTAATAAAGTCCATAATTAAAGAGTAGTTTCGTACAAAGTTTTTCATTTCGTTCAAGCGGAAAATATTGCCGGGGTATTCCGCTCATCATAAAGGGGGAAGTTTACAAATTTCAGAAATTTCATTCTTGCTTTAAGAGACGCACAATGCATTTATCTACCCTTCGACACGTTCAACTTGAGGGATCCTGGAGTTAATACTTTTGATACATTTGAAAGCAAGAAACAAATTTTCAAGGCATGTTTACACGTACCCATTTCGTAATTAACAGAGAGTTGTTAAACTGGGAATATTCCAAGATTTGTGTTCATTAAATTATATTTCTTTAATAGGAGTTAATATTAATTTAAATCGTGGCATATGTTAAAGTACAGAATTTTCAAATTGAGTTATTCGAAAATGTTTAACAAATCATGAAACTTCGCAGCGTCTGTCTGTTCGCGATAAACTAAAAAACCGCTGGGCTAAATTTAATGAAATTTCACTAATAGACATAATTATTCATAACGAAGATTTTAGTGTATAGTTTGTTAGGGTATTATGTAGATTGTTGATATTCATGCTGTTAAAAAACGTCAAGCCCTTGAAGATATAAAAAAATTGTGTATGTGATCGTTTGTAGCTGGGCGGGTTGTTAGTAACCTATATAAATAAAGACACATAGGATATATGCACGCCCCTACTCATCTCATTACTTAATGGATATCTTACAAGTAAGTATATATTATATCGCTAGGTTAAAGATTAAAATATAATAAAAATAATAAAAGTATTTAAATAAAATATTATAAGATAAAGCGGCTTCCATGAAAACGTATTAAAGCAAATTTATATGGGTACCATATAATATTTCTAGGAAGTAGAAGAATAACTTCAATAAATATAACTTGGCGTCAGACGCGAAATTAAGGGACGAGATTTACTTGACAGAAGAATCGTTACGTATCGCTTTTTAAGGCATAAACAACGCCCCGTATACCGACTTAATTAAACACACCCGTTATTATATACTGTTATAGTAAGAATAAAAAGGCAGCTCCTAGTTAAAACTTCAGTCAGATACCTATAAATGCGTCAATCGACCCGGGATTCACGACTGTTTGCTTCACTAAACACAAAGCAATTTTTACACCACACAAAGTGATATGCAGTTTGTGTCTCTCTATACGGCGCCGTCTGGAAATGAACTCATAACATTTTTATGGGAGTGCCGAGTTCACACTACGTCGTGGCTATGATAACCATTAAACTGCCGCAATCAGACGCTTTATATCACTGTCATTTTAATTAAAAACACTATTTATTGTTGCAATTTCAGTCACCTATTAAATTACTTTGAATACATACGTATATTTTGTAACTGTTTGACATATAAGTATCGTGGCGCTGTTATTGGGAACTATCATTTTATATAGTAGAAGAAATAATTTTAGCCGTGGTGGCCGAGTGGTTCGAGTAGTTGCCTTCAAAATCAAAGATTGCAAGTTGTAATACTGACTGAACCAATTTTCGGAACTTGAGTACAGTGATTAGTCACGAGCTTTACGGTCAAGGACAACATCGACAGCTGTGTGGGAACTACCTTCATACCTTTATCGATCCCTTCGGGGCCCCTTTTGGGAAGGCGTGAAAGTATATATATATATGGTGTATCGTTTTGCCCTTGAAATTACTGGCACCGCATAAAAGGTTCAGGCATGATGTTAATGAGATCACTAAAGCAAAGTCCACCCCAATTAGTTAAGAGGCTTAAGCATGGTAGCTATAGTTAGTGCCACATTTTTGATATAGTTTTGTTTAACATAGGAATAGGAAACAAGGCGAGCGAAATTATATATAATAATATAATAAATAATAAATAATAAATAAATCTAGTCTAATAAGGCGGTGGTAACCGCTTATCATGAGGCGGACTCCATGCTAATTTGCCACCATTGCGGTATAAATAAACGGTATAACACCGGTTAACATCGGCTGCATGCGCTTGAGTTCAAAACTTATTTTTTCTAAATTATTGTCATTTAAAATCCAAACATTAATAAACACCATTAAATGCATCCTACGTTAATTATAACGTAATAAAATAAAATGAAAGGCATTAAACGACACGGATACTTTAATAAAGGTACCGTTTTATCGACTTTTAGAATTTAGTTAATTATAAAAATTGCTGATACCTTTTAATGGGTGATTATATTGATATCCACGCCTTTTCTCAGGGTACCTTGTTACACGGTACATTTTCCGCCTACGTACTAATAAATTGATACCTGCTGCGTTAATGCACCTATAACAATTTGTTCTTGTTTGACGCTCATTTCGAAACGTAAACAAGCGACTGAACGTCCAATATGCTGGCTAAACTACAAGCATTAGCTGTTGTAAGTTGACGTTAGCTTTATGAAATTCACGGTGCATACTATTGTGAACATGTTAACAGTAAACTCTAGAATATCTGTCACTTTTTAGCATCTAGTGTTTAAAGCGACCTATCTATTTTGGAGTATACATAATAATTATAGTATACATAATTTTTTTTTACTTTATTTTATGATGATGATTTGAGAGCCGTAGTGGCCGAGTGGTTCGAGCAGTTGCCTGCGACTCAAAGGTCGAAAGTTTATCAATTCGGAATGTAAGATTCATCATCATCATATTATTCGGAATATAATTATGATAAGAGATATATATTGGTTATATCAATATATTTCTCTTTTGACACAATTTTATCTGACTGCAGGAAGACAAAAAGCCTAGGCAAGGAATGTTCACTTTCTTAATGACTGCTTTAATCCAAAATCCAAGGCATTCTTTCTTAATGCCTTTTAATAGTAGCTAGGTCGATAGAATAATTACTATAAAAATACTGAAATATTGGCATCCTGCTATTTTTTATCATTATATCTTTACGCTCTCCTAGAAGGGTCTATGAAAGGGCAGGTAGAGGTGCTAAACACTCATTGCGCAGCAGATACACGTGTCAATGTGACAGATGCAAGTCTGAATAAAAAACAAAAAGCTACACTCAACAATACCTGCGTCTAAAATCCGACCTATTCTGAAGCTCAATTGATGAGCAATATCTAAGAAGACAAACTCTTATACATAAAAATAAATTTTCCCACTTAATTGGCGCGCTGCTCTATGAAAGAAAAACAGAAATACAGACACAATTCGACATGTCGGTAGTTGAGGTCAAACGACGCGTAAAGACTGTAGATTAAACCCAGTCGACTATATAACTGACTATGTCTGTCATGAACTTGTGAAAAATTGCCACTCTTTTTCGTCTTTGTTTGTGTGATGAACACGAGTATCTGTACCTTATTCTTCGATGTCCTATGAATGTATAATCTTCATTTAAATTTATGTATTTTTTTCTCTATTTAATCATTGTTTTGTGTCCATAGCACAAGCTTTGCTTAGTTTAGGACTAGGGAATTTTAGTGAAATGTTCCAAGGAAGTAATTGTTATTTATTTTCAGTTCAGAAACTGCTAGGTTATGTATAACCTTTAGGTCGATTTTTAAAAGGGGTAAGCAGAGGCCAGATAGAGAGAATACCCTCTTTTTGCTCATCCTTTATTTAAGTGCCAACGAGAAAGATGGCGAGTTCGTTACCCTTTCTCAAGCGCCACTAATAATAGTTCTTTGATTTTCTTCTTTATCATATGCAGCCTCCTCTTGATGTTTTTATCACCTAAAAGCTCTTACTATTAATTGTTGTATTTAAGTTTAGAAAACTCAAAGGTACAATCGTGATTCCAATTTGCAATCTTTGCCTTACAGGCGACTACTCTAATCACTGCACCACATAGCCCGTAATCAAAGCTTCCCTTATATAAAAAATAATCACAGTGGTTAAAATAGCCACATGTGTAATTTCATCAAGCAAGTTTAAATGAAATCAAACTGATTTGTTTGAAAAAACAGGCTTGAACAATTAGTTTTTATTAATGTTCAAGTACAGCCTCTGTTGTCATGCCACAATCACTGTTGTTTTAGCATGAAGGAAAACATTTGGAGACGTGAATTTCAAGTCGTGTCTGAAACAAGAACAAGACGTCAGTCGCTATCTGTCACTCTTGACATCAAAATATATCTCCGACGAAAAGTGGGTGTTATTACACCTCTGCCTTTTCCCTTTGGGGAGTCATGTGGCACAGCGTGGAAATTTATTATTCGTCATAAAATATGGACGGTTCTTTCTACATAGTGAATGTTACCCCGGAAGCAGTAGAGAAAAGGTATCGTATGTCTTGTACAATCAGTTTCTTTTGTTTAGACCAAGAACAATATAAGTGCTTACGCTATTATATCATCACGCCGAGTCCTTAACGCGGTAGGCAGAGAGTATAGAGCGTCAGTTCTCCCTAGTCTTACATACCTCTTTCGCTTTGTCCACATTCATCAGTCTCTACATACATGCTTGTCGGTTTCGAGTACTCTTGACGTTCCCGTCCTTGAGCGTCCGATCGATTTGAACCAGATAGTAGGAACGTGGTCTTCCTCGGCCTCTTGCACACACGCATTATGCATTTGAATATTTTTTACAAATTTATAATAAATTCTAACTTGAAAGTGGATTATGATAAGATATAAGTAACTAGCCTCCGTAAATACTCATATGCTTTTAAAGATACGTACACACTTATCTACATGTGTAATGTATGTATGAAAATACCCGAATATCTACAGAATGACATAATAAATATCAAAATATACCTTGATAAAAACGACCTATATAATCCCCTATAGACCTTCTTTAGCTTTAAATATTAGGGGGACGATAGCTGATAAACACTTTTATTGGACTCAAGCGATTCCTTTTAGCATAAAATGTCGTAAAAACTCAAAGAAAATTAAGCAAAGTACAAATTGTATGAACGAAAATGTTCATGAAAGATCACAAGAAGGCAGTAAAAGGACACCTTTTAAAGTCACTTCGAGTGTTTATCCACCCCTCTAACGCAAGGGACGAATTTTCGTCAATCAAGGGATTTACCTTACACTTGACGTTGACAATGTTCTTACGTTACAATCCTGGAAGCTTAGCAATATGACACGATAATATTGTACGGAAGCCCGTTAACTCGGATCTGAAGGCAACTTACGTAACTTCGGTGTCGATAATTTTGGCTGTGGATAGATTATGTTATCTAGTACTTGGCAACTTAGGAAGAGTTATTATGATTGCTTGGAGAAAATGGAAATTTGTCACTTAATTTATACAATGTATAAGAGTTTGTTTAACATTAATTAATGTAGCAAACATACAGACAGTCAAATAGTTAATCTTAATATATATAAATTACGTATCAAGTTGTTTGTCCGCGATGGGCTCCTAAACTACTAAACCGATTTCAATCAAATTTGCACACCGTGTGCAGTTTGATCCAACTTAAAAGATAGGATAGCTTATATCACAATTGGACCCGATAGGTGGCGCTGCGATCGTGTTTCAGGAAATTTTACTTTTTCACCCGGGCGAAGCTGGGCGGGACAGCTAGTCTTGTAATATAACTCAAGACAGCGAATTCAGATAAAGAAAAACAGGTCTGAAAATTTAAGGGAACTTTATTTCTTATTTAACCTTTGAGTTACTAGGGTGGCCATATGGTATACGACATATAAGTAAGTTCATGCATACATATTTTAAAAGGTTTGTTTTTGTACTCATTAAGTAGTAATGTATTAATTTTCAACAAAAATATTTTATCGTCATTTATACACCCTGTCACCTCGGAAAGATTACCAACAATCAAAATGACAACAACCCCTATTCTTTATCAAACCCCGTTCACCCCCGCCCGCATTCACGGCATCGATCGTGGACGATAGCCAGTATTTTATGCAGTTAATTATCCGGAGCGTTGGCGGTTAATCCGGACGGTCACGTGACACGCACGCGTTCCAAGGGGCCGTGTTTGAACCTATCGTTTGTCAAACTGATAGAATTGAACAATTTGTGAACTTAATATGATATAGATGTTGACCCGTTGTTCGGAAATAAAGGTCAGTGATGGCGTTAATTCATTTGAATTAAATACATTTCAGTTCTGTTTGTTATCTTAAAGTAACTTCTACCTAATATTATGTATGACCTACCTGGTATAGTTTTATGTGACATAAAAACCTGAGTAATCTAAGCAGGACCCGTATGTAGGTTACCTAACCTAGTGGAAAAAATATTATTATATTAGGATCGCACCCGCGACCACTCTCAGCGAGGCAGACAATTATTATTATTCAATAAAAAGCATTGAATCGAATGAAATGTATTGGTACTATTTCCGTAATGAATTTTTGAATTTTAACGATAGATTTCCGAGCGTATATTGGTCTCGAGGTCTTCGCTGCCTAATAAGTTGAGATGTAACCCTCTAAGCTAGTTAAGCCTTGCAGGTATAATAATGCAATTGTGTCTAAAGAGCCTTTGTAAAGTAGCCGGCAGAGATTACATAAGATCACCCTTGAGGGCTTACTTTCATATCTCCCTCGAATCACGAAGGCATAATTTAAAATTTTGGTACATTAGTTGAGGGCTCAAAGAGCCCCGAAGGCGTTTGAGAAATGGCCATGATCTAAATACAACATTTTGTTTGTATAGTCTGCGGTGTTATTATGTAAATGATGTAGCATCAGTATACAAAATGATAGGGCTTAATTAAAACAGCTCTATCGCGAACAATGCTTGTATTAACAACGGTGCTGGCTTTTTGAGGTTAAAAACTACTACAAAAACCGGCAAGCAAGATATTCTCACCATGCAGGAAATTGAATCTACCAATGTTTTTTCTTAATTGGCGAAGTCGATTATTACACCATAAGTGTTATATCATTTTGATGATATATAGGTATAGATGTATTTTTACGATGTGCCAATAATATTTGATTAGACTTTTCATGAAGACAATGGAGCTAATTAAGTCTGAACCGACAAACAGACCAGAGACGTTAGAAACTGTAATAACAAAAGTCTTAACGTTCTTATTTCAACTTTGACTTCGCTAGCGCCACCTCGTGGCCAATTTCCTTATCCAGTAGCGTGGGTATTATTTTAATGCGTAACTTGGAGGAATTTGCTGCAGAACGGTTATAGCAGCAGTTATAGTAGAAGTTGTGGTCCAACAATTATTTGAATTGCAACTGCACCCACAGTTTGCTTTTCAACTCCGCGTTAGTTTTAATAATTCATACTTTTATCGCTTACTTTTACTGCCGACAATAGGGATATTAATTGAATAGTTATATTATTCGTTGCGGGTATATTATGGTAATTTCTTTGGATAGGAAAGGTACTATGAGCAAATATTATTATTCTGTTACACGTAAAAGCTATTTGATTAATGACTCTTCGGGAACAATTCGGTATGACCTTACATTCGCTATTCAAAGCAGCTGTTGACAAAATAAAAATTATAATGATGATCGCCAGCCTCTAGGAGATGGCCACGAGAAGACAGGCTGTAAAAAAGTTTCTTATTCATTCACATACAAAATCAGATTAAATTTCCAATGGTGTGGCACAAATTGCAAGGCGCTTAGAAACGATCCTCTTATGCTGATCGAGTTTGTATTATATATCGAAGCTGGTGCATTTAACGCTCCTACACTGAAAACTCATCTCCTAAATGCAGTAGGGACATAGCGCCGCCCTTGGTTCAGTATTGTTGCTAGTATAGTACCTTGTGGCCAATGTCGCTACGCAACCACATAGTCACGTGGGCCCGCCTGATTGCAAGCATTGGTAACGTACGGACTTATTATGATGAATTTTTAATACGCTCGCGAATGTCCAAAACTTGTGTTTTACAGTAAACTGTGCGGTAAATATTAATGTAGCATATTAGATCATTTTAAGTCCTCCATTACAATTTGAATATCAGATAAAATCTAATAAATCATTCTTGACAATATATTATAATTAAAATAGAAAAAAAGGTATCATTACCTAAAAAGCATTAGAGCTACTCATTGCATTGCAGTAATTTTTGAATATAATGAATACCTTTTCTTTATTTATTTTAAAAGTATATAATAAATGCTCTAATATTAATGGAATTTAACGAAGCACGGAACACATAAATACATATTGTTTTTCTTACATTAAAAGTAAGCTTACCCATCCTATGTTAATGAAGTATAAAAAAATCAATCCGAGTAAAAAAAACATATATTATAGATATTTCGATGATAGATAATTCGGTGAAGCAAGCCCGCAAGACGATTGAAGTCGTTCGCAGTTGGCGAAGCGTTAAATGCTACATTTTCCGTGGCCATTTGCAATTCGATATCCAGCTAAGCTGTGCAGGATTGAACTCTGCGGATTGCACGTCTCTTCCTATTTGTTATCGTAATAATATTCATTCCTGTTAAATATGGAGTGGATTAGGATCGCGGCCGGTATTGCATTCAGTTGGTTTTGTAAATAGACTATTTTGAAAATAAAGTAATAACGCTACTACATTTTTAGATTATTTGGCTACTGGTTTGGCAAACAACATTCTGATGGTAAGCGGTTACCGCCGCCAATCGACGCTTGCAGCATAATTTCGGTCGCGAAAGCCGTGTTGGCCGAGTGGTTCGAGCGGTTGCCTGCGACACAAAGATGTTGTTTTTCTGAACTTAAGTACAGTGATTAGTCACACTACGAGCTTTACGGTGAAGGAAAACATCGAGAGGAAACCTGCATGTCTGAGAAGCAATTCAAAGGAATATGTATAGTCGTGCTTGAGTAACGGCGATGGACTCGCCGTCTGTCACGTTGGGACCTAATATACCTCTGGCGGAAAATGGGTGTGGATATTACCTATACACCTCTGCCTACCCCTTCGGGGACCCTTGTGGGAAGGCGTGAGGATATATATATATATATATATATATACATATATATATATTGTGTAATGTGTATTTAAGAGAATAGTACTCTAGAAATATACACATATATATATATATATATATATATATATATATATATATATATTTCTAGAGTACTATTCTCTTAAATACACATTTTTTTCGGACAGTACCTACTCAGTTTTGGCATACTTATTTTATACTTTTAATGTTGACTTATACTAAATATACATGCGTTTATATTTATGCTGTGTATATGTATCTGTGCACATGTTCCGTAGCGCCAATCAACTCTAGATTTACATAATTATCTCGTCAACAAACTGTGTGTTCCACTTATGTGGAATAACAAAATGTTATTAAATTTGTATTGTCATATTTTGTCGTATATTGTCATATATATCTTGTATTCCTCCCTTTGGTGATCGTAAAAGAATTATAATGAATATAAACCATGTAAACATATTACCTTCCATTACCTTCTGAGATTCAAATGTTGCTTGCTTTACTCGCCTTACCTACATACAGTCAATTTGCTTGAGTTATCTCCCGCGCAGACAATCAAGGGTGCGTGGGCGCCACCACGGCCGCCCGTGGTACCTTTTGTTGGCTCCCAACTTATTGCTACAGAGTCCACACACCTACACTTCACATTATGTCTATACAATAAAATCTTCATCGTTCTCTGTCAGACTCACTAAGGCAGTAACAAATTGGTCATTCTTCACTCTGTGAACCGCCCACCGCGCTTGCTTGTTTGCGGTGTTAGTGTACCAGGTGTAAATTACAGAAAAAAATGGTTTTAATTCAATAAGCGATTGAATTTGTTGATTTAAATTAAAAACTTAGATCAAAGGGACCTGTCATGGCTTGTAGGAAGGGAAAACAATATAACAGACAAACGGTGACGGCGCTCAAAATTAAATTATTTATTTGAACTACTACTACTGCATCCGTCAGCTGTAATATCATACCAAATTATATATAAATTACGAATACACTAAGCAAATACTGTACATGTTAATTAAAAATGCTCATCATAATATTGTAAATGTGGGTGAGTGAGTGTTTGTTACTCAATCACTTCTTTTTTTATTTTTTCTGACTTTTTCTGACACCATATATGTCCACCGGCAACAAGCATGCGCTCCGCCTGATGGTAAGCGATTACCGCCGCCTATGGACGCTTGCAACACCAGGGGTATCGCTCGTAGGCTGCTGACCCTGTAAGATGGAAATTGTCATACTAGCATGGATGATTGGATGAGATTACATTTGTTTTATTCCAGACTAGCGGTCCGTCCCGCCTTCGCACAGGTGGACATAAGATTTAAAAAAATATATATATAGCCTATGTCACTCATGGTGAAAGCAGCTTTCCATTGGTGAAAGAATTTTTCAAATCGGTCCAGTAGTTTCGGAGCCTATTCAATACAAACAAACAATTAAATCTTTCCTCTATATAATATTAATAAAATAATATAAATATATTATTATTGTTAATTATAGTATAGATAAGAAATCGCCATATAAAATCACATTTTGCGCGTTGAAATCGCGGGGCACATCTAATATGCATACCTTTTAATAGTTCGGTACTCTGCACCCAGTGGGATTATGCTCGGCTGCAGCCAGACGTTTCTGGGCAAGATAAACAAGGAGGCGTTTACCGAGATTAGTGCTAAGAGAGTACGCCTTCAATAGTGCAGGTTTCCGTTTGCGACTAGCCTAAACATTGAATTAAGGTATTTTGATTGTGATTGCGCCAGCCGTCTCATTGGCGTTTGCGAACGGGCTCCAAGTATTATGATTAAATTAATGATAATTTGCCATCGAATCAACAAAGTCTTCGAAAGCAGGATGTAGCCCATTTGATTTAAGCTGAGAACAATTTCACTTCAGTTTCTGATGTTATGAAAGTGAATGTTATTGTACCCGACGTGGATATAATATTATATTCGAAGTTTTTACAAACATAGAATATCTACATATTGGTTTTATAAAATTTAGTTTCTAGTATAAAATTGTATAGTGTATTTAGGTTGGTATAAATTAAAAAATATGAAAGGAACAAAGAAATCCGAATAAAATTTGCATTTATAAAGAAAGCTACCACCATTTATATATTTTCTAACAAACCAGCATGAAGCTAAAAGAAAAGATCGCATTGTGATGGCTGCAAGAGAAGCAAATAATGCAAGTCTTAATCTTACCCGAGAGCGCGCTACGACTGCCCTAATGATATCTCAAGACGCGCTTAAGAGCCCATACATAACACTCTATGAGACGTTTTTAAAATTTAAGTCAACGTTAATGCATTCTACCCTGTTTACTGTAAATATTTATTCAAATTTGTAGGCGAGTCCACAATACAGACTCGCCGTAGCCTTTGTGAAGCTCGAATATTAGCATAACATGAGCTATTCAATGGACAAAGTAACCGGTATAAAATAAAATTTTACGGTTTACCCTTATATTGAAAAAGGGAGGTCGTATTAGGGCACAATAAAATGTCTACGTGTTCTTGCGGCCGGAGTGGAATATTTTAGCAGCTTTTAAGTTCGAAACCATAAACATATTCGTTTTAATATAACATATTTCAATTTGTTGGTAATTGATCGAGAAAGAAAATGATCAGCCTACATCGTAATAGACTCAGCTTAACAAAATACCAAAAATACCAAAAGACCTCTTCAGTCATCCCATCCAATGATAGCTATTAAAAAAGCTCGCACTCTATACGGGTCATTAATAGACTTTTTCCATCTAATTTGATACTTATAGGAATTTACATCGTTAAGAAAACTAATTTATAACTTTATTCATTTCTCGAAAGTCCTAATTATGAAACATTAGGCCAAATTCGTGCTAAATTATTTTACTTCTAAAAATTTTGACTCGAGGTTTATTACCCATTACTAAATATTCTCAATAAAAAATAATAATCGATCTTTAAAGTTTGAGAAACGGTAAAATTCATAATAAGCTGAGTCCGCTCAACTCCAAATACTTTATTTTGTTGAACGCTGCCTGCGGGTATTGCTCCATTATTGAAACGAATTGTTTTCTCAAGTTTTGATATTAAAAGGCTCTGTTGTTGGACTTAGCTAGAAGAAACTTTTTTCTGAAATGTCTTATGAAATCTGCGCTATTAAAACTATTATTATTTTATAAGCAGCTCCAGTGGCGTTCGATACTGGCTTTGTATATACATACATACATGTCTTTATTCAAAATGCCGCCAAGGAGGTTTGTCCTCTAGGAACCCGCAGAAATGGTGATGAGTGAATAAATGATCTTAATAATGTACAATAATATTGTAAAATAATAATAATATATAAGCATACAGAGACGCCGCAACTTAAGCCGATACGTACCCGACTACAATAGGTAAGGAAATACGCAGCACCAAATACGACTCAGAACGTTTATGTAATATCGTACGCGATTCCTCATTTGAATCAAAATCCGATCGTAAGATAAAGTATAACAGTATACGTAAAATTTTACCAAAAGGGAGCAGCAAGGTTTTTGTAATATAATATATAATTGTACTTTGTGACTATTCCTCGCGAACTAACCTAGAGCTAACCGAAGGGTGCTATGAACGCTGGACAATAGACCTAAATAATTACTTATATAAGCAGATGTGCTTAAAAAGACATACGACATCAAAGACTGTGTCGGAAATACTCAGGCGTATCTCATTATTACGTGGTCTTGAAGGCAATCGAACTTTCATCCTCCTACATCAGGCCAGCCATAGATTTTGTTGCTATTTAACCGATAAAAAAAACATTTACATAAGCACGTACTTACTATTTTTTTTTTAATTTATTTATGAAGGTACACTATAAACATTCTGTATAAAAAAAGCGTAGATATCCTTACCTCCTTACTGTTCAGAGGGAAACATCTGTAAATAAGACACAACATGAATGAAGCTTTTAACTTAATCATTCAGTACTTATGAAAAGATGTAAATTAGGCGTCTTCTTAGTACGGGTAAAGATTGCCAATGTAATTACAATTCAAGCTTTTCATATGAATTAGTATTCAGGGGAGTTCGTTTCTTACATTCAAAGTAGCATTGAAAAGGAGTTCTGATCGGAGAAACATTTTAAACGAATTTTCTATAAACAACATTTACAGTGCTTTTGAATTGTTAGGTGCCTTTAATGGAATCATTTTATTTTCCAATTTTGCTCCTATTTCCCTTACCTATTAGATTTAATTAACATAATTATAATCATAACCTCACACTGAGACTCTTGCAGGGAAGGTGGAGAGAAAAGTACTCCATTCCACGTAGAACTAGAAGAGACAATGCACTTTAGACCTTAGAAGGTGGTTTAAACATCTACAACTAATATAGTAAATAACCCGTAGTAAGACCTAGACAAACCTACAAGCTCATCTATACTTCTATACTTTTTTTTTTTTATATTATAAAGCTGAAGAGTTTGTTTGTTTGTTTGTTTGAACGCGCTAATCTCAGGAACTACTGATTGGAATTGAAAAATTATGTTTGTGTTGGATAGTCCATTTCTCTAGGAAGGCTTTAGGCTATATAACATCACGCTACGACTAATAGGAGCGAAGCATAAATGAAAAATGTTGCAAGAACGGGAAAAAATATTCCTTTTTGAGAGCTTCCATTGCGTGCGCTGCGTAAACAGTTAAAGTTACGAAAATATCATGTATGAGGGAATTGTTCCTCTTTGAAAGTTAAATAAAAAGTCCGCGTCAGCATAGGTCTATCTTTTAAGATTGACTCACTATAACCTTTTTTATGGCAATTAAGTCCGCGATGGGCTCCTAAACAACTTAACCCGTTTTCAATCAAATTTGCACACCGTGTGCAGTTTGATCCAACTTAAAAGATAGGATAGCTTACATAACAATTGAATCCGATAGGTGGCGCTGCAATCGTGTTTCAGGAAATTTTACTCTTTCACCCGGGCAAAGCTGGGCGGGACAGCTAGTATGACTAAATATAAGTTGTTTTTCTTGTTTTGATTTAAATCCGTATGTAGGTTACGGTATTTATACCTACCAATAAAAAAAGATCTGCTCCCGTCGATATAGACGGTATAAGAAGCCAGAGGCAGAGGAAGATCACGTTCTAACTGCCTAGAGCAAACCGATCGGACGGAGCATGTCGGTGCATGTATAAAAAGAATGGTGAAGTGGATGAAGCAAAAGAGCTTTGTTGTAGGTCTAAGTAGTACTAGCGCTCCACTTTCTTTGTCTACCCGTGAGAGATTCCGTACAGACGTGCCTGAGAAACGGCAACGGTCTCATCATCTGTCTGAATCTTATATAGGAAAGAAGGGGGAAATAGACCCCATCCCTTTTTTCTCTAAAGATATATGGTTCAGAAAAATTACACCTCTGCAAGATGTAAATCTTCACACAAATTTTGGGCTGCACAGACATAATCGAGAGCTGAACCCTTAATGATAATATCATGTAATTATTCTTTAAGTAAGGATACATTTAGCTCTGTGTTAACACTTGCACTGTCCGTCTAGCGTACTAAAATTAAACGTCAATCGTTATGTCGCCTCCAGTGGACGCAGTTTGCTATTTCAATTATCGACAACTTTGTACTTGCTTACCAGGAATTTTCTAAAAACACGAGTCTTTGTTGGAACGCCATTTTACAGCAGTCAGTTCATACAATAGGAATTTCGATCTTCAATATAGATAGAACATTTGTAGTTATTGAACGAAATTTCTGCATACAGGCAAAAAGATAGGACTTTTTCTAACTTAAAATATTCTTGAAGTGGAAATCTTTTTTAGTTGTAACAATTAAATGAAAATATATATTTTTTCTAACAAGACCATATTTGACGACACTCAGTCCAAAACTTTAACAGCATTATATTTTAATGTTGTCACATTAATTAGTAACTATTTTATATTTTTCCGAATAAATAAAAAAAAGGCGTAGTATGGTTCGAGCAGTTGCTTGCAACACAAAGATAGCAAGCTCGAATCCCGACTGTACCAATTATTTTTTCTGAACTTAAGAACAGTGTTTAGTCACACCACGAGCTTTACGGTGAAGTAAAACATAGAGAGGAAACCAGCATACGTCTGAGAAGCAAGCAATTCAAAGGCATATATACATAATAAAGTGCTTGAATAACAGCGATGGACTCACCAAACTGTCACGTTGGCACCTAAAATATATGTTGCGGCGAGTGGGTGTGTGGGTACTACCTTTACACCTCTTCCTATCCCTTGGGGACCATTGAGAGGAGGCGTGAGGATATTACATAATTCAATTCAATTTCAATTCAAAATAGTCCCGTAGTACTAATATCAACTGTTGCTACAATACCAAGAAAGTTATAAACCTCGAACCGATATTATACCCGAACATGAACCCTTAAGGCTGCTGAAATTCACCAGAAGATCGTGGCCATAGAGAAGATAATGTTTAGTAGAGTTAGATAATAGTACTCATTTGGTGCAAATCTTAGTAAGCAAATAGAAAGGTAGATCTTGACAAACCTAAATAGTATGAAACTGTAGCTAGTAAATTTCAAATCGTACTTAGCCCCTGAAAGTATTATAGAAACAAATTTACTTTGGAAGCAGAAGGAAACGGAGTACAATTTCCGATAAACAGCGTTTCTTGTACAACAAACATCATTTCAATTTCAACCCAGCTACCGGCTTAAAATAAAATACAATAACGCCTTTAACATAGAACTACAATATATTTTTACTGTAGAAAGAGAACCTCCTTTGAGAGACTAATTATGCCAATATGATGTTGTGAATATAAACTGCTATCTCTTTAATATAACATGAAACAATTTGACACTAGTTGTGCCCCGCAGTATCGCCTAGTAAAATTATATTAAAATAGTTGTCCCGCCCAGCTTCGCTCTACCTATCGGGTCCAATTGTGAATCTAAACCATTCCCAGATCCCCTTGAACACACACAAAAAATTTCATCAAAATCGGTCCAGTCGTTTGAGAGGAGTTCAGTGACATACACACTCACAGAAGAATTATATATAACAGAAGAATTATATATATAAAGATAAACATAAATTATTTATAAAGCCTTAAGTTCTTAAGTACCTACAGTGATTAGATACAACGAGGCTTACGTTGGAGGAAAACATCGAGAGGCAACCTGAATACGTCTGAGAAGCATTATTAATAATCGTATGTATAGTCGTGCAATATTTATTTAAAAATCAATATAGCCAACGTTAATTCGGAACAAGGAAATAATTCCAATAAGTGGAAAGAAGACGCAGAAAATAGAAGACGGGGCCGATCGCTTGTATAAGAATAGTGTATAGTACCTAAATTAAATGCATGCTGATGCAGAACATACAAAATAGTGAAATGGCAAAAGTTTGTAACGTGGTCAGCAAGCCGCTGACCACAATTCCAAAGTCCCGATACGCTTTGACAATGCATATGCAAATTAGCAAAGAGCAACTAAAAGTTTAATGGGATTTTCAAATTGCACGTTCCTTGCAAATGTTCAGTTTTGCTCAACGATTTTGGTTAGAGTTGCATTTCTTTAAAATTGAAAATAACGTGTTACCAGTTACATAATGTATAATCAGCATGTTTAGAAAACTCTCTACGTACCTATAACTTCACGACTTTCCAAGGGAAGGGCGATTTGGTTGTTATAATAACAATGTCTACTTCTCAATAAATATTATTGCAATATGTATATCATATTAAGTAGCTTATTACTGATCAGTCAAGAAATAATATTCAAGAAATAGAATTCGAAATCGACCAAATTTTCAATCTCATTAATTTCTAATAGATATATAGAGATAGATACCTATTGAGGAAAAATATTGAAATCAAAAAGTAACTTAATTAAAAATCTTATAGAGGAAAATTAAGTTTTTAATTAATTAACAGGCGGTATTTCGCTGCTCAGTTTCTTTGCTACTTCAGAAAAAATTGCCAAAAATCCGGGAACACGATGAATTCTTTACTTTCATATTTTTTTTACATTAAATTGTACTTAATCTGAAATCCTAGCCTCATTTATACATTGCGGATACAGGTTTTGTTACGGGTATCGTTTATTCGGGTGTATTTGATGCTTACACATCATAACTACGAAGCCGCTCAACATGATGATTAAAATATAATTATATTTTTCTTAAATGCTGTGAAGTAAGCAAAGGTTGAATTATCTGGCGGAAAGAGGGTGTATGGGTATTACCTATATACCTCTGCCTACCCTTTCGGGGACCCTTGTAGGAACGCATGAAGATATATATATATATATATATATATATATATATTTCGTTTACATACAAAACCAGTCACCGTATTTAAAACCTAATTTTGGATGTCCAGATATATATAATTTGTAGAACTTATACATAGAACTATACGATACACTCAATATGTACTCAATATGTACACTCAATATGACTGAATGACTGCATCCAAGTTTTATCATCAAGTTCAGTGCAGTAATGACTCACTCTAATTCAATGCAAAGTACTCAAACTAAATTAGGCATGTCTACCTTACCCCTAAAGTCAGTAAGCATGGTAAACGAGGCGAAGAACAACCCTCGGTTATGGAACGGTGGTCTACGTGAAAACAGCTGGCAGCGCACTGAACCGAACTTAATTCACTGAGCATCATATTCTGAGCAATAGTCTTCTTAGTCCTCTTAATTCCAAATATAAGCACATACAATATGTACATTCGTTTTTTTAAGTTTTAGGACCCATGTCTTTGGTACAAATCCTTTGGACAGATCAATTCCACTCAGTTTGACCTAGTCCCAATTAAAGCAAGGCTTGTGCTATGGAAACTAGATAGCAACATACATAATTACATAGATAGTTATTTACATAAATACATAGAACAGCCAAGCCTAGCGTACAAATACTCGTGTTCATCACACAAATATCTGCCTTCAGTGGGAACCGAACTAAAATATATATATATATATATATATATACATTTGCATCAGTTCTGTAAGTCTTTAGTCCACATCCTTTCTATACGTCAAATAAAGGTACATATATGTTAATGCACATAAATGTGTATTTGTTTTAGCACCCCACTTAGCAAGAGCAATAAATACCTGTTCCCCTTAGCTAGTTCGGAGAGGATGTGCTAAATTACATATTGTGCTTTAATACATTAATGAAATGCGTCTTTCTGTCTGCGGCCGATTAGTGGACCGAGAAATTGCTTAGTCAGTCAACTGTGTAATGTACGTGAATGATTAGTCAAGTACAAATATGAAATAGACGGGAGCTTTTTTACTTATCGTAATAATAAAAATTATAATATATCCTCACGCTTTCCCACAAGGGTCCCCGAAGGGGTAGGCAGAGGTGTATAGGTAATAACCACTTTCCGCCAGAGGTATAGGTAGTTAGGTGCCAACGTGACAGATGGCGAGTCCATCGCCGTTACTCCAGCACGATTATACATACGCCTTTGAATTTCTTCTCAGACGTATGCAGGTTTCCGCTCGATGTTTTCCTTCAGCGTAAAGCTCGTGGTGTGACTTATCACTATACTTAAGTTGAGATTCAGAAAAACTCATTGGTACAGTCGGGATTCGAACTTGCGACCTTTGCATGGCAGGAAACTACTCGAATCACTCGGCCACCACGGCACGGCTAACTTATCGTACTCGTATTATAATAGTTGACACAAAAATCTATGAAATTACTCATTGTTCGGAATTTGTTCTTTGATAAAATTTTACGTATGAAAATGTGAGCGACAGAACAATCAAGAATGGGAAAGTGGCTCAAAAAGTCTTGAGGTAATAGGCTATTATTAAATGTACCTATATATAGTTTTTTTTAATTATATGTTTTAATTAAATTATCCGAATCATTGTAACAAGTAATTCTAAAACAAGTAAATTAAATATTTTCCTGAATTTAATTTTAGAACGTATCAAGTCTAAACTTTGCAACGAAATAATGGAACACAGTCATGTTTTATTACACACAGTTAATTCACACAACCCTTCACATATTCGCGCTACATGAGCCGTAAATTTACCAACAAATGACCCTTGACGATTTTCGTACAGTGAAATGAAGGAAAACAGAATCCACGCGTGTGACCACCCCAGCACGTCAGAAGAGAAATATATTGTCCAGTCGAACTCCCAAAGCGCCGTATCATGGTGATAACAAATGCCCTTGTTCCCACCCTTTAAACGAATTTAGTATGTCAAAATAGGATAGATACTTCATACAGATACGTCGATTTGTTATTGTGATTAATGACTCGATATGACGAGTAGTTTATATCAATTATTAGATTTTCTATTCGATTGTTTTCCGTTTCATTGGTCATGGTTTTAATATCGGAATTGGAGTCTGCCAAATGGTCAGATTTATTGCTCGTGAATATAAACAAGTATGTAGTTGGAGCACTCGTATCATTGAATTCATTCATTACATTGTTCAAATATCATCGCTGCATATTCAGTTGATTCATTTTTGTTGAGCACTATCTGTTTACCGCGAGTTCGTCCGCATTATAATTGATTATAATATCCTCACGCCTTCCCACAAGGGTCCCCGAAGGGGTAGGCAATGGTGTATAGGTAGTACCCACTTTCCTCTAGACATAAATTTTAGGTGCTAGCGTGACAGATGGCGAGTCCATCATCGTTATTCAAGCATGACTATACATAATACGCTTAGGAACTTCTTCTCAATTTATGCAGGTTTTCTCTCCATGTTTTCCTTCAACATAAATCCCGTGGTTACCAACATCTGATTATCCATATTATATATTTTATGATAAGGATTATTGAAGTTTTATTTCTGTATTAAAACTTAAACCAGCGAGCAAGTTTGAAAACCCTGAGGAAGTAGATGAATCGGAAGAGGTCTGTAAATTTTAAGATAACTTACGCCCTATCACTGCCTGCTCTGAGTTTTTTTTTTTGTATTGTCTCTCGTAGCGTGAGTTCCGGGAACTTTTGCTACTTAACCGGTCAATGGCGAGACCTAGGCCTCCAGCCAGGCACTTAAGTATTAAGCAACACAGCTAAGGGCACCCCCTGTGGGGTTCGGACCTCGGCTTAGGGCGTTGCTGGTTCGCGAGCAAGGGAGCTGGGCTGGTCTGGTATTTTATTATTATTTAGTTATTTGGGGAGGGGATTTGCGCTACTGGCTCGGCTCGGGCCGGCACTTGCGAGAGTCTGGGGGGAACGTTACGGCTTATTCGCGTCGAATGGTCGGTTTTGTGTAGTGTCGTTTGTGTGTCGTCGTCGGGCGTCCTGGAGGACCGTTATGTCGTCATCCGGTTCGATGACGGCATGTTTTGGGCGCCTTATTTTCGATATAAGGGAGGGTGTGTATCGGGCGGCCGATACGACGAGAGGGTTGGGATGATTTTCAGCAGAATCGAAATGGCGTTTCGACAGTTTTTTCATAAACTGTTTGATCGTGGGAACTTTTAGGTCAACATGAAGTTGACTGTTTCTCATGTACCACGGGGCACCTGTGGCTCTCCGGAGGAACCGGCTTTGGAGCACTTGAAGGGGGTGGAGTACTGACTTTTTGGATTGTGCGAACACAACACACGCATAAGTCATGATCGGTCTGATGCACGTCAAGCCTGCTCTGAGAGGAACTGGGCGTAATATGTATGTATTCATATGGTATCGTAACAATTATACGTCTAGTTACGTATAATACACACATACGTTATCTATAGATATTGGTTAAATACAGGATTCACTTAGGGTATTTAAGGCTTGGTATTCACAACGTAGCATGTACGTACTTCAGATATTTTATGTACGTTTTAAAACAATAGTACCAAGTCGTTGAAACTGCCTTTGTCCGGACTTTAAAATGACCCCACTTTGCAGTTAATTCCAATACCAACGCATTACCCCATTTACAAGCGTATTGTTACGGCAAATTGAATTCAAGTTCCAATCCGCTGAAAGCTGTTTACGATCACGCAAGCGTGGAACACACTCGTTTCTGAAACACTCAGATACACCACGTTCTTTCAATGCTAATGCGATAGGTCGCAATGCAGTTGGTCTGGCTGGTAATATAGAAAAATTACAAATACATTTATATATAATAATTATTCATCTGTGTAAATACAATGTCCATACATTTCTGGAAGATGCTGATTCTGCCTTACAGGCAGAGGTAGGTTGAGTACAAAGGTCCCATTAATATTGTGTATGGACATCTTTAGTAATGTCGTTAATATCACGTTTTCTATTAAAAGAAGCATACAAAATATAAGCTTATATAAAAACTACGGTTATACAACCGTCGGTTTGAGAATCACATCTCAAACCCCGACGAAAAAGCTATCGAGTTTAATTTACATTCGGGTCATTCATCATTTAATATTCAAAGCGCGGTGTCTTAAACTGAATCGTAACAGCGACTTTCAATTGCAAAAACAGTTCCCTGCTAAGTGGAGTAGCCCGAATTAGTAGATTCTGCAGCAAAAATGTTATGATATTATAATTTCATTTCATTTAATCTTTATTATTCTTGAAAAAGGTTTTAAACCAATTAAGTATGTTATTATTCTTATATGGAAATTTTTATACGGACTACCAGTGCTTGAACCTACATTTGTTTAATAAACTATGTTTCTACTCTTAATTATCAGATCACCGAATGGCATATTTTTCTAAATAAGACTTTATTTTGATAAAGAATTATAAGAGGCTAATATAGTTTCCATTTAAATCATATCCGCATATGCAAATTGGAGTGCAATCGAGTACTAGCCAGTATTTGCTTGCGAAGTTTAAATAGGTTTTGTTGACTCTTCTACGGAAAAACGGGAAAGAGTTTAATCCCATATCGAACGAGGATTATTAACTTCGACTGGTTGTTTTAATGAAGCATTTTTGCAATCAATGTGTAACCAGCTTTGAAACTTCCACGCGAGTTGGATTTCATCAATTAAAAGTTTTATAAAAGTATATCAATGCAACTATTGAGTACCTATAGATTGCTTTCACATCTACGAACAAGGGAGCCCACTTGTCCTTACTGACTATTAAAAACAACCACAGTAAAACGACAGAACTGCAGTAATACTTTTTCGCCAAAATAATACATACATATACTCACGCGTTCCCACAAGGCAGAGGTGTATAGGTAATACCCACACACCCACTTTCCGCCAGAGGTATATTAGGTGCCAACGTCACAGATGGCGAGTCCATCGCCGTTACTCCAGCACGACTATACATACGCCTTTGAATTTCTTCTCAGACGTATGTAGGTTTCCTCTCGGAGTTTCCTTCACCGTAAAGCTCGTGGTGTGACTAATCACTGTACTTAAGTTCAGAAAAACTCATTGGTACAGTCGGGATTCGAACTTGCGACCTTTGCGTCGCAGGCAACTGCTCGAACCACTCGGCCACCACGGCTCTACGGCACATACATATACGAGTATGTATATTTTAAATACATGGGTATATATCCGCACGCCTTCCCACAAGGGCCCCGAAAAGGTAGCTCGTCGCTTCTCATAATATACAGGGATTTTGTGAAAATATCATTGCACGGTTCATCATCACGGCACAACGGTTTATCAAGAGGTACAAACTTCTATAAGCCATTATTAATATTAGTTCCAACGTTAAGTATAGGAAGTTTGTTGCTATCACTCAGACGTAACTTCAAATACGCCTTTGAATTTCATCTCAGACGATGATCCTCTTTTACTACTACTAAATCCCTGTTACAGAACACAGGAGTAACGAACTCTTATGCTACTGGACCATCAATCGTTTTTGAGAATGACAGTTTGTGACAGTCAGTAAGTTTTTTACTTTTCCTATAGCTCCGGAAACTTTTGCTACTAAAGCGGTAAGTGCCGAGACCCCCTTGACCTTGACGCTAGACTAGCACCTAAATATATCTCGGTGACAATGAGGCAATACATCTTCGGGAACCTTTGTTTAGGCGAAGAGAATAAGATATCATCTCATCTTTCGCCGTAAAGATCGTGTTGTTATTAATAATTTTACTTGAGGAAAAACTAATCTCATTGCATGCGACTACTGGAATCACTCACCACCACGGCAATGTATCATAACAACGTATAAAATAATATCTATATCCTCACGCCTTCCCATAAGGGTCCCCGAAGGGGTAGGTATAGGCTATACCCACACCAACATTCCGCCAGAGATATATCCATCCAAATATCCATAGCCGTTACAAGCACGACTATACATACGCCTTTTGAATTGTTTCTCAGATGTATGTAGGTTTCCTCTCGATGTTTTCCTTCACTGTAAAGCTCGTGGTGTGACTAATCATAGTAGGGATTCGAATTTGCGATCTTTGTGTCGCAGGAACTACTCGAACCACTCGGCCACCACGGTGTTTTTTCAAAAATAATATCGAATTAAAAAAAAAATTGTATTTATTATTTAAATCATGACCCCCACAACACACAAAATAACACTGCCCTATCCAAAACCTTATTAAAATTGTTAAATTACCGTGAACGTCTACAGCCACCATTATTTGTGTGCCCTTTGATCAATCAGACAGCTGACGACTAACCGAATTATAGCGATATTGAATCAACCCAAACAAATTACTCGTCTTTGATAAGATAATTATTAAATATAATTATTATTTCGTCACGAACGCCAAGTGCCTTTTGTGAGCGCCGCGGCCCGATCGTTCGATCAGTACTTCCATAATTTTCATTAATTGATCGGAACGATCCAATACAATTATTCTAAGATCTGAGTATCTTGTTATTTTTGTTAGGTTCGTCTTTATATTATAGTTCTGATTAGTAAATTTAAATTAGGATAAGACGGGTCGACAGAGGTTGTTACACACCTTATTTTGGCCGGAGACATTTAGATCTGGAATCTAAATGTCTCCTCTATGTCCACGAAAGATAACGAGCTTACCACCGAATAACAAAATCTGTTATGTTTTTATTTATGAATAATCAACATTTGACATTGGTGGTTACGACCTTCAGTCATTATGAAGTGATAGAAGGAAATAAAAATACAAATAACGGAAATGTTGTGACCAATCAAATCTTGTCACATGTGACAAAATAATTTCGTTAAATCTTTACGCCCAGCAAAGTTTATGTCAAGGCTGAACATTTCTACGTTACAGACCCTAAGTTAATTGATTAAGATCCAGTCGACGGCATGAAATTAAACATGACAAGATTGTTCGCACACAAAGAGAAATTCTTCTCGCAAACTGTCTAATTATCGCAAATGACGAAGCACAGGCGTACAATCCACGGGAAATAAGAGCGAATTTATATCGACTTGCGGGAAATTTACTTCAAATTGTATTTGTTTCGGCTTAATATTTCCTCAGAAACGTTCTTTAACACTTGAACAGTAATTACATTTTGATCGTTTTGTAAATGCGCAGTGGGTAATTTACGGTTTTGTCTAAATCTTTGGTCATATTGCCCATTTTCTCACATAATATTATATGATGTGTTTTTTTTTGTACTTTAATCTAGCTTTGTTTGAGAACGAGTCGCTTAGTGAATGTAAACATACTAAAGTTAAACGTAACATGCATTTTTACGTCGTCACAATCACAATGGTCAATCCTTTTATTTGAACCCCTTCCTTGGCGAATTTCTTCACTAAGGATTAGATCTGAAGTCATTCCACACCCAAAATGTTTTTAATTTTATATCATGTAAAATATATGTATATCCTTACGCCTTCCCACAAGGGTCCCCGAAGGGGTAGGCAGTGGTATATAGGTAATACCCACTTTTCGCCAGATATATATTGTTGGTGCCAACGTGTCAGATGGCGAGTCCATCGCTTCTGAGACGTATGCGGGCTACCTCTCGATGTATTCCTTCACCGTAAAGCTCGTGGTGTGACTAATCACTGTGCTTAAGGTCAGAAAACTCATTGGTACAGTCGGGATTCGAACTTACGATATTTGTGTCGCAAGCAACTACTTGAACCACTCGGCCACCACGGCTTTTAATTATATATAATATAATATATCCTCACGTCTTCCCACAAGGGTCCCCGAAGGGGTAGGCAGAGGTGTATAGGTAATACCCACACACCCACTTTCCGCCAGAGGTATATTAGGTGCCAACGTGACAGATTGCGAGTCCATCGCCGTTACTCAAGCACGACTATACATACGCCTTTGAATTTCTTCTCAGACGTATGCAGGTTTCCTCTCGATGTTTTCCTTCACCGTTCAACTCGTGGTGTGACTAATCACTGTACTTAAGTTCAGAAAAACTCATTGGTACAGTCGGGATTCGAACTTGCGACCTTTGCGTCGCAGGCAACTGCTCGAACCTCTCGGCCACCACGGCTTTTAATTATCCTGTGTTAAATGTAATAAAAGAGGTGTGTACCTCAAGAGAGAACTGGCTCTACTCTACCCCGTTAGTTACTAGGCGTGATGATATTTATTTACACGTATACTTGACGTATATACATATTTATACGTATGTGTGATAAAATGTAATCTCTTAATAATACAATCAAAATGCAGGTAAGCATAATTTTATTTGTCAAAATATTCTATGAAGATATGTTAATACTTCAAGATAATATTTGGAAATAGCAAATATTTCCAAAAGGCTAATGTTACACCAAATACATATTTTTGTGCTAAATATACATGAAGTGGTTAATAGGTTCTTATATAGTCAAGCCTAAGTAAATCTTGATACTTTTTATCTCTCTAAATTTGATTACACTTCGTACCGGGATTGAAGCCACGACTCGACGAAATCTACGAGTCCAACGGACGCTTATGACTTTCTATATTTATCATGTCAAAATCATCTGATATGCGGCGGTAACCTCTTACCATCAGGTAGGCTGCAGGCTTGCTTGGCCCTTAGTGGTGTAACAAAAAAAAAATGTGGTTTGTCATTTACGGTTTCTGTTTAATTTTTTTCATAAATGTGACATTTTAAAGTGTACTACGTATTATGAACAGAATTTCTTACTCAAAGTTAAAAGATGATAAGATGCGTTTAAGATCCAGAAGAAATGTGCTGGTAGGAAGGAGGCCTGTTCCTTGCTCATGCTGCTAGAACAGCTACATATTGAACATTGGTTGGTAAAATGCAAATAATATCTTTGACATCGTATATTAGTAGGAATACTGTATGTTTGTGTTAAATTTTTCAAGCTTTCTTTGTTAATTTTGCTAGAAAATATATATTTTGTTCTAATTAATGAACTTTTAACAATTATGAAGAGCTTTCAAGTAGTAATAATTAAGAAATGTTATTCATTAAAATTATGTTTAACAGTATAATTTATTTATAAAATAAAAAGTGGGTCTCGAAAATATAATAACTTTTCATATTTCATTGAAAAGTAGACGTTTTAATTAAGGAGCCTCAGACAATTTATGTGAAAAATAACAAGTTGATTTTACAAAAGTAACAAAGTATTATAGCTTCCGGGACTCGTCTCGTTAGTGATCAAATGGCCACGAACATTGTGTGGAATGTTAGCATTGCTTTTTTCTACCAAAACTTTTTCTTTTATTACATCAAAGTCTCCCATAACGAGATTCAGTCGATGAAATTTTGTTTCGTTGGAACGAACAAAGGAAACTCATAGATTCACGTGCAGCGTACAAATGGATGGAACAAAGTAAAATAAATCTAGAACCCCCTTTCAAACGCCCACCGCATTGATTTGACTAACCCTACATCCCTTGACGCGCCCTTTTAATGGGATATGCATCCAGCGTAGAGTAAACAAAATGACCCCGTCCTGAGCAAATAACAACGACTAATTCATTATACGCTAGAAACAATAAAGGTTGGAACAAACGAGATTACCGATAAATCTAAAAAGGAATTTTTCTACACGATAGAAGCTTATCTACTTTACGTCGTTTTGGGAATAAATGCCGGGATTCTTACTGCAATGAAGGCGATGCCCAACTTAAGTCTACCATTGTCTGTTAGGATAAAAAAGGTACATGAGAGAAAGTAGGCCCCGTTCAAGCTTCCGTAATCTCTTTATTTACTACCAAATCTCTTACTGACCTATTCATTCTATTTGGGGTATTAAAAGTAGTGGAAACGAATACGGTAGAAAACAAAATTAAAGCTTTGGAACTCTACAAGAACAAGAATGTTTGAATGTACATACTTTAGCGACGGGTGCGTTCAAAGAGGTAAGAATGTTTTATAGTATTACAGCAGTGATTCAAGGAGTCACGTGTGAAGTCCAGATTGCAGCTTCAAGCCCCGTTGGTCTGTAATTTAAGTATACATATATACTTATGGGTTTTGCACGAACTTTTCGGTGAAGGAAATACTGATAGTAAGCCAGTGCACTTCAGAGAAGAATTTTTTTTTAATTTAATAATTAATTGCTTATAATTTGATCTTAAAAAAAACAAGTAAAATATGGCGTTCATAGGACCCCTTCAGATAACTCTGCTAGCCTTTATATACGTGTACTTCGAAATCCAAATCATTCAATCGTTCTAATATTTAACCAAAATATTTTACCTAATTGTTGTAAAATATTGCTGGTATTTGTAGCAGGTATCTAAACATACCTACGGAAAAAATTGCTAGCCAATATTATGTGACCGAATGGGCCATTAAATCACTTTGTTCTATAAGCGAGGCGAATCAATTATTTCATTGCAAACTTACAATCTAAATAAAGCTTTCAATCCGATTATTGATTTATGATGGACATTCTTGCATATATTGACCATTAATAGTCCGATTCTTTTAAACCGTGCAATCTGTATATGTCAAATACATCTTCAAATAGAGTCGTGATGAAAACTATTGAATGGATATCAGTTTCATATGCAGAACTCCTAAAACTCATGGGTAAATTAAGCGCTGGGAGCTTTAGTGCAAATAATAGCTGCGACAAATTTTCCGTTCCGTCGAACATTTTCCTCTGAATGCACCTACACAATCGCACGTATTGCTGGCAAAATTGTACGCTATTAAGTGACATTCCAAATATAGGGATTCGCGCGGTGACGTCGCAATAGTCCAATATGCTCAACCCTTTACCCACCCGATATGTTTCCTAGTTCCAAACACATAATTTTGAATCTTAAACACTTTTGAATCTAACATGAATTTCGAATGAGTGTTGATTGTGATTTACGACTTTTTAATATTAAAAGCAAATATACAACTGATGAAGTGTAACTGTTACACATCTGCCTTTCAACGATTCATCCGTAATGATGATTGCTACGTGCGGTCCCGAAGACAAGTCTGCGGAAAGGTGCGTCGTGTTATATCAATGTTTTGACGTTAATCATATGGCGACCGTAACCGACAAAAGATGACGTATTACTCCCACAGTAATTCGGTCCATGACAGTCATGTCCGCAAATGAAACCCGGTGGTTATGTGCCGTATCAAGAAAGGAGCAGCCGAATTTAAAATTGTTTTGTAATCGTCTGCGATTTAAATGATTGGTGAGTACTTGAATTTTAAAGAGGTTGCATCAATTACGATGTATACATTATCACAATGCCTTTATAAATTAAATATGAGTTGTCACTTTGTACTTTTATCCGTCGAATATTTTCATAATTTTGGACCAAACTTGTTTTTTATACTGTTTATTGATGATTTCTTGTCAACTGCTGTTTCTCTTAAAATATATTATTTATTGATTATAACTAAACACTGCCATTGCAGGTACACCTAATTCAACAGTGTAGATTAAGGATTAAGAGTGGTGGTTGTATTATGTCCTTTGCCCGTATCAATTTTTTTTACAAAACCGAGGTGGCAATCAAGTGGTGACCTTAATCTACTGCAGCGAATCCTGGGTATGTCAGAGGAAGTATGAAAATAGCTTAAATGCAGTTGAGATGCGATCTCTTCGAAAAATGTGCGGAGTAACGATATTAGATCTAATCCGCAATGAAGAGATTCGCAAATCAACTGGCGTGAATGAGGGCGTGATTGTAAAGATGAAGAAAGGCATGTTACGTTGGTTTGGACACATAGAAGGGATGAGTGAAGAAAGATTGACGAAACAGATATACAAAGCAAAAGTGTGTGCAAGAAGAGGCAGAGGAAGGCCACGTTCCAACTACCTGGATCAAATAGATCGGACTCTCAAAGACGGGAACGTTAAGAGTACTCGAAACCGACGAGCATGTATGAAGAGACTGATGAATGTGGACGAAGCGAAAGAGGTATGTAGAGAGAACTGGCGCTCTATACTCTCTGCCTACCCCGTTAGGGACTTGGCGTGATGATATGTATGTATGTATGTAAAAATGCCGATAAGGTACGTCATTTATTTTTCGTCATTTCATTATAATATATGTTATCATTACGGCGAGTCCCTCACAGGTAGGCAGGGAGAGTAAAAAACCAAAGCTTGGACATACAGATTTCGTTTCCATCGTCCAAACTTATCATAATCCCAAATTTTTTGACTAACCAGCATACGGCTCACTTTATAGGAAACGCTTACCGTAGCATATTTACGCTCACGATACCCAAGTATCACTTGCGCGTTGCCACTCTGTGTTTAGAGAGTTATATCTACTGTGTTGGCAGCATAATGGGACTAAATCCTCAGCTGCCAACACAATATAATCCCCTAGGAGCTGATTACTGGAAACCTTACTCATCGTGTAGGAACACAATTTAAAAAAAATGTTATTTGGCTACGGACCTCTATAAGGTAGGGTTCCTGCCCCAGTCGGGTAGCTCCAAATTCGAACGGGAAACCCGTTTTGCCCTTCTCTCTAGCATACATAAATTCTCTTTGGTTTTGCTAGGGCTATATAATTACAAATTAATTTTATATCATTAATATATCAGTACCTGAATATCATATCTTCGACGAAAAGATTGAGTTATCACACGCCTTTGAAACCTTTCTTTTCTAAAGTCACCCTTGTGTGAAGGCGTGTAGATAGAATATATATGCCTCATCCATAAAAAGAAAGATAGTTAATGGAATTCTTGTTAAATTTAACCTCGGTCTAAACGATAATATTACGTACCATCAAGACTTCAAACCGCCTATTTGTTACGGTCGTCCACCACTATTTCCTTTACCGTCCTATTACGTTTCCTCTAATTAAAAGCAAGCGTGTATGCACGGTTGAATCTCTAAACGTGGTTCCAATCAGCCTCCATCAAGAGTTTTACGACTGTCTGTGTCTCATAAAGCGCGGCTTTCTTATGCCGCTGATTGATAACATGTGTGACTTGTACGAACCTTCGGTGCCCGCTTCGGACGTCATAACGCGCATTGTCTTGTATTTTATGCCCTTTGTTCAATCAGCAGTAACATAAACTTAGACTATAATTTTATGGATTCAATCAATGTAATATAGGTATTGATAGTAGTGATGCGAAACAGACTTGGGTAGTGGAGTACCATTTGAACTGTACCAATTTCAGAGGGTGCATCCTTCTGTCACCGTATCTCAGGAAAAAATTGACAAGAGATTAAAAACACGGTATACTCTTGCTAGCGGTAGTGCTTTCCTTATCCACAAAAGTGTTGTGTTGTGGGATATTATTATAAGCTTCGTTTTAGAATGAAATATCGATATGGATCAGTATAAATTTTATTGGTAAGTACGTAGTACATATTTAAGTCAGAACTTAATTGGTAAGCCGGTATGTTATTATTATACGACTAACTGTACCCTGCTACGCTTCGCTGTGGATATGTGACTGATGCAAAAAATAGATAAAAACGATCCTTGACGCGGATTATATATCATGCTAAAATTTCAGCTCGATCGGTGCAGAACTTTTTGAGTTTTTGAAGCGTACACAAACCAACATAACATTTTTATCTATACTAATATTATAAAGCTGAAGAGTTTGTTTGTTTGTTTGTTTGTTTGTTTGTTTGAACGCGCTAATCTCAGGAACTACTGGTTAGAATTGAAAAATTATTTTTGTGTTGGATAGTCCATGATTCTAGGAAGGCTTTAGGCTATATAAAATATAAATAAATAATAGTTAATATTAAAAAAATCTCTGAAAAGTGAGTGTGCGAAAGAGACAGACAACAAGATACTGAGACGTTTTCAATATATTGACAAATACTCTGTCAGAGTGACGTGTAAATATTGACGGTAAAGGTGCGTTCCACTAAGCGCCCACAACAATGAAAATTCTCCTATACCTAATCGATCCACATAACGACCGCGGTCGTTGTGGTCGCGGCGAAAACGTCAATTATAATGTCATAACTTACGCTCACGACGACCCATCTAAAAAGGTGGGTCGAAGTGATCGTTGAATCGAAGAAAATTTGCGTGATTTTCAAAACTCAAAGCATATAAAATGGCGACTGTACCTCTTACCAAATATCCAAGTGTCGCCGCAAGACATTTTAATTCTATTTGAACGTAAATTAATTTAAAACACCAATAATATTAAATATAAAAAAAACATTATATTTTTTTCAATATAAATCTATTTAAATTAATCAAGTTTATTTTCAAGGCTTACAGATTATAAACTAACATCTTAAATCTTTTGCTTTCTTTTTACTAACTCGCCGTTTGTATTATTTACCTGCACGCTCAAAACGCTCTGTAATCCATTCCATTTGAGGTTACGATAGTAACGCTTACAAGCAAACTGTGGTCGTGAGCGTGATCATTGTGAACGCTTAGTGGAACGCACCCTATGTATAGCTAGACTGACATTTCATTCAAGTAGTAGTTTTGACAAACCTCAAATTACAGTTTCTTTCATAACAACAAAAGCAAAAAGATGTTTGTTGTGTTTTAGTGTGAGTTTCATAATTAATCGTCGTATTTTATTAGTAATACCACCCGTAAGGCTTCAAAATATCCGTTGGCGCACACCAGTTCGATCGCAGTGTAACGCAAGTCCTATTCAATCGCAGTGTAACGCAAGCCCAGTTCAATCTTCGAGCCAATGAGACTGAAGAACAGCGTAGGCAATGGTAAATACAAATTTCTCCAGATTTATTTCCTGGGGAATTCTGAAGAAGAGGTAAATGAACGCTGTTCGCAGATATCATTTAGCAGTTACAACAACTTTTGCATGAACATAATCAGTTGATCCAATTGTTCAAAACTGTCTTACAAGTAATGTGATGCCATCGGACAATCAGAAAATAGTGATCACAGCAGACAAGCGACCTGCAGGAGACAACATGTCATGAGAGAGGCATCAATGCACCAATGTTAAATGATGTTGCCTTAAACGTGATTGGGGAGAATATGGAGTCTCGCGATATTGTAATGTAACCAAGAAATGATGCCATCATCCTTCAGCATATTAGGGCAAATTCTCACCTCTTATCAAAATAATCTAATATCCATGTAACAATAAATGAATATAAACTACACCTAAACAATACTTTTAATGCCTAACTTTTTAACATAATAGTAATGTTTCAAACTACTTAACCCTTTCGTTAACAAGTCAGCAGGCATTTCAGTAGTTGGCAAATTGCCTTGGCATTGAAATTTTGACATTGAAAAAATGGCATTGCCATGTACTCGGCCTCAGTACTGGACAATGCCACTGTCGGTTGTTTTCTGCATTCATGATATTACAGTATCAGACAATTTAAAACAGAAACCTGTATAAGATCTCCTGTCAATAGTATTTGATGTCCAATCTGAGTCTACAAATCCTTCTAAGTTTTTATTATCATTTGTAAACATTAAAAAACCATAAGATTTTGTTTTATTTAAATATTCTAACACTCTCTTTGCGTTTTTCCAGTGAACTGCAGTAAAACAATTGTTAAATTGGCTTAAATAGCTGACACTGTAACTGATATCTGGGTGTGTAAGTATAGACAAATACATAAGACTTCCTATCAGTTGCTGATAAGGATATTATTTACAAACATTTTCTGACTTATCCAACTTCAATTTACATTCAATAGGAGTATCAACAACATTACAGTTTGACATCTTAAACTTATTTAAAATATGTTCGACAAAATGCTCCTGATCTAATGATATACAACCATTTTTATATACTTTTACTCTCATACCTAAGCATTCTTTCACTTGCCCTGAATCTTTAGTTTTGAAATTTGACATTAAACTATGTTTCAGTTCATCTGTCAATGCCTTGCTACTGGAAAATATGAAAAAAATCATCGACAAACACAGTTTTTAAAATTTGTTCATTATTTACCTTTTACTATATAAACATGGTTCCACTTTAGACTTAATATAACCTTGGCCTAACAAACAATCATCTACTCTCTTATTCCACTGCCTTGCTGATTGTTTAAGTCCATAAATTGCATGTTTTAGTTTGAGTACACTGTTACTCTGACATTCTAAATTAGGTGGTACTAGCATGTATACTGTTTCATCAAGGTACCTAGCCATTTAAAAATGCAGTGTTAACATCAAGATGAGTAATTTCTAAATTTAACTTTACACTTAAAGAAAATAACATTCTCAAAGTGTTAATACAGGTGAGTATTTTTCTTTATAGTCCACACCTTCTACTTGGGTAGAGCCCTTAGCGACTAAACAAGCCCTATATCTCACTTTATTATCACTTTCAAACTTTCTTTTGAAAACCCAAATTTTAAATTCTTTTCACAAATTCTAGAGCAAGTGAATGAATTTGTATATCTAGGAAGCATGTTCACACGAGATGGAAAGTATGAAAAAGATATTGAAAGAAGGCTAACTGCCGGTATTAAGGTGAATGGGGCCATGTCGGTGTTGATGGCGAGCAACGGTTGCTGTCCACAGCGTGATATTTGTGCCTACTTTATTGTATGGCAGCGAACCCTGGGTATGTCAGAGGAAGTATGAAGATAGCTTAAATGCAGCTGAGATGCGATATCAGATGCGAAAAACGTGCGGAGTAACGATCTTAGTTCGAGTCCGGAATCAAGAGATTCGCAAATCAACTGGCGTGAATCAGGGCGAGATTGAAAAGATGAAGAAAGGCATGCTACGCTGACTTGGACATATAGTATGGTTGAGTGAAGAAAGATTGACGATACAGATATACAAAGCAAAAGTGTGTGCAAGAAGACGCAGAGGAAGGCCACGTTCCAACTACCTGGATCAAATCGATCGGACGCTCAAGGACGGGAACGAAAAGAGTACTCGAAACCGACGATCATGTATGAAGAGACTGATGAATGTGGACGAAGCAAAAGAAGTATAAAGTCTAGAGAGAACTGGCGCTCTATACTCCCTGCCTACCCCCTTAGGGACTTGGTGTGATGATATGTATGTATGTATGTATGTAAATTTTCACCCATGCGAAGCTGGGCGGGTCAGCTAGTATATATATAGATATGTTTGTATTTCAAGAGCTCTGAATATAATTGTGACAATAGTTATGACGATATAAAAAGCCTGCTAAATATATACCTAACTCTCATAACATTATAGTCACATATCCATAAATTTATTCCCAGAAATCTCATACGTTTTAGTGTAAGTTATTCATTGTTTGCTTACCAAGTGTTGTCACCACTTCCATGCCATTAACTAAAGTAAATTCCGTTTCTCTAGATTTTGTGCCGAAAAAGGGTAAGAGCTCTATTTATTCTCTCCGCTATTTTCTAGAGACGTGTGAGGTTACATACGTTATGATACTTTCAAGTTCATACAAAATTTGACGGCTATCTGGTCTAGTGGTTAGAGCTGCTGACTGCAAACCTTCAGGTCACGGGTTCGATTCCCGCTGAGGGCAGATTTTTGTGTGATGAACACCAGTATTTATGAATATATATATCTATATAAGTATGTATATCATTGTCTAGGTACCATAACACAAGTTTTGCTTAATTTGTGTCGAATTGTCCCAAGGCATTTGTTTATATAAAATAGAATGTGTATGTACATGTATTTTATTTACTTTAGTTATCCCTATTATAGACCTGATTCGATAGTTAGGTTTTCAACGATTCAATAATGATGATATTTTGTATAATATAAACCTATTGTGAAATAATTTACCAATAAGCAAAAAATAAAGAGAGAAAACCATCCCAAGCAAGGAAAATTTGGAAAACTAATGGATCCGTGACTTCATACAAAATGTAGACCCTGGTTGACCCCAGGGAATACCTCAAGGAATCTGGCGGAGTGCCTTAGGTGTCTACGGGACAGACCTTACATATATTTGATTCGGGAGTTGAAGGAAATAATTTCAACAAATGTATGATCACAAAATGTAGATTAGAAAATGTAGAGAGAGATAAGAAAAATAAGAACTTTTTTAAGGTACAGTAGAGCAATATTTTGATTTAATTAGACTCTACTCGTTTCATAGTAATATTTTTGTAAACATTCGCCTCAACTATTTGTACAGTGATTAGTCACACTATGACCTTTACGGTGAAGGATAACATCGAGAGTAAACATACATACGTTTGAGAAGAAATTCAAAGGCGTTGTGTAGTCGCGCTTGAGGTACGGCAATGGACTCTCCATCTGACACTTAGCACCTAAAGTATATCTCTAGCGGAAAGTGTGAGTGTGTGTGAGTACTACTTATACACCTCTGCTTAACTTTTCAGGGACTCTTGTAGGAAGGTGTGAAGATAACACCTGAATCGAAATATGTCTTTCCTCAAGATATAATTTATCTCCTTGTCGATTTCGTTACGATCCGTTCAGCCTTTTAGTCACGAACAAACAAACAAACAGAGCTATACTCGCATGAATAATATTAGTATGGATTCATATTACGTTATGTCGCATTATATATTTATATGTAATATTATTCCATCTAATATTTATAAGCCAAATCAAATAACGTCAACCGTTCACGTCACGAAGGCAGGTGAGGCTCCAGACGCCAGGAAGCTTTACAAATATTTACAAGCGCCTCAAGTGGCTTTAAAACAAATTCCTCGATAATCATGTCTGTCTTTGTACTATTGTTTACACTGAATTTCGCTACTACATCCCCTCGCCGTATTTTTATGGAACGCCACTCAATTCGTGTTTGATTTTGCCAAACACAAAGCATTTGTAAACACTCAACAGACTTATATCGGGTTACATGATGTCTTTGGTTGGCGCCGTTTGATTTTACTTTGACATGACTTTGTTAGTCTAGAAAATTACGGGTTTAATAATATAAAACCCGCGATAAATACATATATATGATTACTAATCCGCTCTCGAGGGTAGTACGGTATTAAACTGTACGTACCATCCTCTAGAATCATTGAATCTATTATTGAAAAACGTTGTGTATATACATAGTTTTAAAGATCTAATCGACCGACAACGTGAAGCGACTTTGTGCAACAACAGTTGAACTTAAATTCTAATTACTAGCTCATAAATATAAAAAATGAATACAACTGCTCTATTCTCAACTTAAAATTAAAAAAAAAAGTTGTAACGACAAACTTTATAGGGATTGTGATTAAAGACATCCAGGTTCATGCGCTGAGCGAGCAGCAAATTGAGGAACGAAATCACTCTAGGAGTAGGCGCAGTGGCATCTAGACGTGTTCTTGATTCCTACTGACTCCGGGAACAATCGCCAGTGCTGGCGAAGCCATCCGCGCCCTCGCCACTCATCAGGAAAAGATTTGGAACCGCTACCAGGCCCACATTTTAGGATTATCCATGTCAAGACCTGAGTCTTATGTCAGTCTAACCTTACGAATTTGGTCCACACTCTCTAGAGGCGGCGTATGATAGCTAAAGTACAGCGTCTTTATATTTAACGCGACTAATTAAACCACTAGGCCGCCACAGCTTGCTAGATTATCGAGATAAATTAAAACCATGTTCAAAGACTAATGATTCCCGCAGACATTTGTTTTCAGACAACGCTAAGCTTACATAAGAAATATACTAATTTCCCGTCACTTTTTTTAGAAGAGCCCTTGGTGATGATTTTGACAATGTCTCCCGTCGAATGCATACATCGTCGCCAGAAAGTCATTAGTCGTCACTTTAGTTGCATAGAAGCATCTGGTAGAAACATACAAATATTTCCAAATTTGTAGACTACCGTTGTTGGAACGTTAAATAGTATCTTGCGTTAAAGAACTAGAGGCTATTATTGAACATCTGCGAGTTATTTAAAGTTCTATACAATTTGGTCGCACGTTATTGGATGTGATTGAATTTCACAGCCAAAACAAACTGCTCTACGCGTTGACTCCCCATTAAGGTACACATATTAAACATAGATAGATCATAAAGAAAAAACATAATTAATAGTAAATACTTTTTTCTTGCATGAGAGCCTTTCTATCAAAATCTTATTTTATTGTTATAATATACTAAAGAATATTCGTAACGATAAAACTTGTGTTAGGCAAATATCAAATTCTCTTTAAGAACGTCGACGTTATTAAAATCACAACAGATTTCAGAGACAAAGTGCGCGCCGACGCTAGAAGTATCAAACGTAATAAATAATTCCCTCACCTCGCGACAAATGAGGTCATGTGTTTCTCCTTTACGTTTTTTCCACACTTCCCGCGGGATCATATGTCTTCTATTTCCGTTTCAACGTATCGACTGAACGATTTGCTCCTTTAAATTTAGAACATGTTCGCTGTTTAGTATATTGCGCCTAGGGATTCATTAAATTTAAAACGCAGAGGCTGCATTCAACATCTGTGATTTTCACGTACGCATCTGTGTCCTTGTTTTTCTATGTGAGTTCATGTCAACAAATTGAGATTTGTTAGTGTATTTACAGTTCCTTTTTGGTTTCTAACTTGAAACATATTTCAACGACCCAAGAGTAGAGACGTAGAGCGGCCTCAGAGGTGGCGTACATATTTCTGTTTACATTAACTAAAAAACATTATATATATATAAAGCCGTGGTGGCCGAGTGGTTCGAGCAGTTGCCTGCGACGCAAAGATCGCAAGTTCGAATCCCAACTGTACCAATGAGTTGTTTCTGAACTTAAGTACAATGATTAGTCATACCACGAGCTTAACGGTGAAGGAAAACATCGAGAGGAAACCTGCATACGTCTGAGAAGAAATTCAAAGGCGTATGTATAGTCGTGCTGGAGTAACGGCGATGGACTCGCCATCTGTCACGTTGGCACCTAATTTACCTCTGGCGGAAAGTGGGTGTGTGGGTATTACCTATACACCTCTGCCTACCCCTTCGGGGACCCTTGTGGGAAGGCGTGAGGATAAAAACTTTTTAATCTATCTATTATTTAGTTCAAGACGTCTGTCTGTATCCATCCTTACAGCTTTTTACTGAAATTCTTGGCTAGTTTTACGACGTTCTTACTTCCAACCGACCATTCATTTGCAATCCTTTTGTACTTCGACCTATTTAAATCACTTTAGGAGCAAATGTGAGCTTAACCTCAAAACCGCATTTAGAGCACTGCAATCTAATGAATGGTCGGCAAGAGCGCTTTTGCTATTGTGGGAAATAATGTTATTTCAAATAAGAGCTATACCTGTATAATATAACATGTTTAGGTGCTTTTCTTAAACTTTTATTTTAATTTATTTATTAGTTTTTCAAGACAATTTACTCATTGTAGAATCTGCCAAACTGTACAACAGTTTGTCGTTAGTAATTGTACTGAGTATTTTATATAATAACAAACATACTGTTATCACTTATGATCACGCCAAGCCCTCGAGGGACTCGGTGAAGGTAGGTAGAGAAAGAAGAGGACTAGCTCTCTCTAGGCTTCCAAACTTCTTTCGCTTCATAAATATACAGCGAACTCTTCATACATGCTCGCCGGCTTCGCACAATATAATTTTACGTATATCATTTTTATTCATTATACTTATGTTGTTATATGTGTAATTGTGTGAGAATATAATATGTCAATATGCAAATAGCATAATTAATGTATCCAAATGTTACAAGTACGAAAGTTCGCAAGGATGTTTGCTTCCCATTTGCGCAAAAACTAATGAACGGAATTGAATGCAACTACTGAGCGGGACAAATTCTTTTTCTAGAAGAAAACAAAGTGTATGACACACTATGTTGTATTCCAGAAAAAATATCTACCAACGAAATCTAATTTTACGCAGCTGAAGCCGCGGGGAAAACCTGGTATCATTAAATAGTATAAAATGAGGTTGCTTCCGCTGTCTGTTCGCTTAGATCTCTTTAACTATTCAACGGATTTTAATACAGCTTTCAGCAATATATATAGTTATTCAAGAGGAAGGTTTATATATGTATAAAACATACATATTATAGTTCATAACGCCGAAATACAAAAAAATATGAGTTAAGGCTATATTTAACATATTATTCGTATCTACATAGCACCCGTGCGAAACCGGGGCAGGTCGCTAGTTATACATATAATCGAATATGCGGCAATGCGTACCAATGGAACAATCAAACTTAGCCTTGGGAACGGCTTTACGAGTCGCTTTCAGCTCAAAGTGTAATAAAAATGTCCGCAACAAGTGTTTAAGGGTTCGTGGTCTACGCACGTGTTTACTGGCCCAACAGATTATTTCCCTTTGTTCGACAAAATAGATGTTTAAGAATTGCAGAAACGTACAAATATTTACGTTCATTGCGAGAATAGCAAAGATCAAAGTGTACTGTTGAGGAGATCAATATGACGATTAATTGGACCTAATTTTGAGAGCATCCTTGCTCTGAATAAAATACACGGCAACATACATACCTTGTTTAAATACATTTCACCATTATCTTGTGCTGCTAGATGTTTTCCTTCACCGTAAATCTCTTGGTATGACTAATCACTGACCTTAAGTTCAGAAAAACTCATTGGCACAGTCGGGATTCAAACTTGCAATCTTTGCGACGCATACAAATACTCGAACCACCCGGCCACCATGATTTGATTCTTTTTAAACGTTCTAAATGTTCTCTTTACGTTTTCTTTGGCTAAATACCTAGCTAGTTTTAAATATAATTTCAGTTACGTCAGCGCAGATCATTCAACTGTCAATAAGTGGAGATCAAAAGTAAGGCATCCTTCACACAAGAAAGCATAAATGAGTTAACGCGTAAACAAAATCAATAACGTCATGACTTTGAAAATTGAATATTTTTAGTTTTCGTCTAATAAAGCTGTGATAACGTTTTTAGAGCTTGAAGAATCGCCGATGTATGTTTTATTTAAAACACTTTGTAACGTTTATTTATTCTCGAGATCAGTTTATCTTATGTTGTATCTGTAAAATTGTGTGTGCAGAAAATATTTCTGTGACTTACATTCTACATTTAAAAAGCATTATACCTAATTATAAAAATATCTTCACGCCTTCCTACAAGGGTCTTCGAAAGGGTAGACATAGTAGTACCCAGACACCCACTTTGTGCCGGAGCTACATTTTAGGTGCCAACGTGATAGACGGCGAGTCCATCGCCGTTACTTAAGCACGACTACACATACAGGATCAGAACTTGCAATATTTGTGTTGCAGGTAACTACTTGCACCACTCGGCCACCACGGCTACAGGCACACACGGCTAGTTAGTAATAAGTGCCTAAATATATAATTCTTCTCACAAGTCAAACGTTTGTCTTAGTCATAGAACGCATCGATTTTATACAGCAAACTGTGCCATGATGTAGTTACAATCATCAGTCAACAAAACATCATTGACATCTCACACAACCCCTTTGATAATCACATTTATTAATGAAAACACTATAAGAAGCCATTGACTCGCCTTCAAATCAAGCGTTTATTGATCCTATTTTTTTTTCTATTAACTAACTTGAGTACATCAAAGCCGTTCCGTTCGTCTCGTTAACATTTGCCACTCCCTATCAATAACCGTAAATATTATTTGTGTACTTTCACGACGCCCTCGTGAATGACTTTGAGTCATCATAATAGTGCAGTTAAACGAATTGTGTTACATTTTCGTAAGTGTTATTATGTACTTATCTCAATTTGGTATGTAAGTATTGTTTGAAGTAAATTTTGGTATTATTATATAGAAAAATAAATGTATAGGCCTGAAGCCCTAGTGGCCGAGTCAGTTGAGTAGTTGCCTGCTACACAAAGATTGCATGTTGGAATCCAGACTGTACCAATGAGTTTTTGTAAGCTTAAATACAATGATTAGCTACACCACAAGTTTTGTGGTGAAGGAAACATCGAGAAGTAACCTGCATACGTTTGCGAAGAAATTCAAAAGACGTATGTATAGTCATGTTTCAGTAATTACGATGAACTTGCCACCGTCGCCGTACTACGTATGACAGGTTTATATATTTTATAAGCATCTTATTTTATATTTACAACTACTACAGCCTTGGTGGCCAAGTGGTTCGAGTAGTTGCTCTATTTCAACTGTATCAATTAGTTTTTCTGAACCTAAGATACCATATCACATTTTTAAGCCGACCAATAAATAAGGTCATTTCCATTTGTTGGGTCTGAACTTTATTCTATGAGAGCGAATGAAGTACAGCCATGTTGTTAACCAAAATATATTCTAAGCGAACATATTAAGTGAAATAAAAGTTTTATCACGCAGTACACTCAAGTCTCGCTAGAGAAAATATTCATTGCCCTAACCATAAAACGAGACTAAACCGACTTGGATCTTATTCCTTCAGTAACAGTACAGTACCTCAGAGCTTCAAATATTTTACACACTGGATTCGGACAGAACATCAACTTTACGCCTCTTTTACTGCGTTTAATCACTTACTGGAGTATCGAATGTTAAATAAATTATATTCACTGTTGAATAAACAGTATCGCCTATTTCGTAAAAACCGAATTGGTCTAGTAATTGGAGCCGTACCCTGAAAATAAAATATAGCTGATTCAAATCCCAATGGCTGTTGCAGAACTGACGTAGGATGACTTATACCACCGCGAGCTTTACGGTCAAGGAAAACATCGATAGAAATCTTTCGAAAATTATATACATTTCGGAATAAATTCAATGAGGTTCCAATTCATGGCCAAGAGCCGGTGATGAGCTCACCATATGACATGTTAGCATATAAGTATATCTTCAACAAAACGAGAATGGCACAGTCTCAGATCCTTTACAAAGAGATGGTCAACAAAGTGGGCACATATGAAAACATTTCTACCGAGTCGGCATCGCGCGAACGATACCCTTGCGGTTAGAACGAAGCCATAGGTAAAAGTAGTAGCTCAACATAGCAGATAGACCGTATGCTTGTTGGTCGTCTTAATAGTAAAAAAAAACACTCATAAATGAGGATATAACGAAAGTGTTTTGTAAGTTAATAGGTATGTTCCACTAGTCCCTGTGTCTACCCCGTGACGTACGTACTTTCTTATGTATACTATCATCCTCATGCCTTCCCACAAGGGTCCCCGAAAGGGTAGGCAGAGGTGTATAGGTAGAGTACACACACACCCACTTTCCGCCAGAGATATATTGAGGTGCCAACGTGATAGATGGCGAGTCCATCGCCGTACTTTCTTATGCGCTCAAACAAAATTAATCTAAGCCGTTTACGATTACTGTATCTATGTACCTACTATCTGAATATGTTTTTAAGAACGATTGCAATAATAAATATCATAGACGAAGAGACGAGATAGAAACGAAGAACAATTACAACAACCTGTATCAGACAAATGTAAAGTTTCCTGCATTACGTCGTTGTAAACTCTGTGTACACTACACTATAAAACGTCTTGTATTCCACTGAAATGGCTGTTGAAATATAAAAGACAATGTAAAGCAGAGTCGTGCTCCATAGTTTTATGAGCAAGTGCTCTGGCAATCGGGGTGGGAATAAATAAAAAAAAAATAAAGACATGCACCATTTAAAGTCACCGGAGCCAAAGGAATGATGAATATTACAACTAGCTCGTTCCTTTCCGGCCAAATAAGGAAGACTTGTTTCAAGATGTAAAACAATTATTGGATAGTGTTTTTGGCGTCTCACTTGCGAATGCCATTTAATTTTTTATGAGGCGTTGCGTTACCATACTTGAGTTTTACTACCACATTTCTCACAGTAATGAGACTGATACATGTCGCTGAAAATATACTACCTAAAAATTCTCTCATATTAATTATAAAAAATGCGTACTAGTAATCTTATCTTTTCAGTTAAAAGGTGAATGAAGCGGAATAGGTTCAAGGCTTAAAGGCACATTATTCAGTACCTGGTATGTTTAAGGAATGCAATTTGGCTGCGCTGGGACAAGGGTTCAAGGTGTGAGGGTCGACCACGCGCGAGCGATACCTATATTCCAAGCGATACCATAGGCGGCAGTAAACATCAGGCAACATGCTTGTTTGCCATATTAGAAGTATTAAAAATAATAGTAGAGCAATACAGAGCAATGGCTTTAATATTGTAAACACTAGTTATAGATTTCGGTAACCGCTTACTGTGAGAGGGGGCCAAGTGCTGTTTTGTCCCCTTTGAAGTATAAAATAAAACCATTTAAAACAACTTCATTCACCCTCTATCACATTGGCATATAGTTAATATCATTCCTTATTATTATTAAACGTCTAATTACTTTTATTTGTGGGAACACAATCTATGATATATACGCCTTCCTACAAGGGTCCCCGAAGGGGTAGGCAGAGGTGTATAGGTAATACCCACACACCCACTTTCCGCCAGAGGTATATTAGGTGCCAACGTGACAGATGGCGAGTCCATCGCCGGTACTCAAACACGACTATACATACGCCTTTGAATTGCTTCTCAGACGTATGCAGGTTCCCTCTCGATGTTTTCCTTCACCGTAAAGCTCGTGGTTTGACTAATCACTGTACGTAAGTTCAGAAAAAATCATTGGTACAGTCGGGATTCAAACTTGCGACCTTTGCGTCGCAGGCAACTGCTCGAACCACTCGGCCACCATGGCTAATATATATGCATATATCATATTAAAGTGGATGGCGTGATCATTTAGTCAAGGCGAAATTAATAGATAAACTAAAAAAAATTGCGCTCTACTCACTCTGCCTACTCCTTGTATGTATTACATGTCTAAGCTTAATGCTTGGATTGTTCGCAACTAGGAATAATAAACACAAAACCAGCATGAAAATAAACGTTAACGTACGTGATCGGAGGTATTTCGATAACAAAATAAATAAACAATAACAGATCATCCTCTCGTCTAAACAGCGTTTGATCTATTTATTTATGATCTTGATACTTACATTATATTAGAATATGTTTCATATAATAATATTATGCTATCTAAGCCGCGACCTTAGCCACAGTTTAAGAATACATAGAAATTTGCATTCCGGAAATTCCGTGTAGCTTTATCTGTAGGTCAAAGGTCTTCTTGTCTGAGAATCACAATCAGATGATACGATCATCTGAGGCATATATTCGTATGTATCTTGTACCTTAGTCTTGAATGTTATATGTACTAAGGTATATTTGTATTTTTGTAAGCGTACGTGTTTTTTGTATGTTTATAGAAATGTGGTACACAATAAAATATTATCGACATTTCGTTCTCATACAGCGTACGTGTGTCTTTCCGTTACAATTATGTATATTTATAACCTTCCCACAGGGGTAGGCAGAATTGTGTGGTACACACATATTTTGTCGTAGATAAATTTTAGGTACCGGCGTGATAAATGGCGAATTCATCGCCGTTTCTAAAGCATGACTATCGCCTTAGAACTACTTTTCAGTAGTCAGACACAACTCATTAGTACAGTCGGGATTCAACTGGCGATCTTTGCGTTGTAGTATACACCATGGATGCATGTTTTACTATTAACCACTATTTGGGTATTTTTATATAGGTTTGCAAGGCATGAGAGACCTGACCCTTTATCGCCTCTGCTTAGCTAGTAAGAGACTCGGAGTAATTATATTTATGTGCCTACTTTTATATAACGTATTTTACATAGTTTCCCATAATACGACCTTAGCTTGAGACAATACCACAAAAAAGGATCAAGTTATTACTAGTTAATTCAGAGTGGACTTAACATATTAACACGATTTGACACCTTTAAATTAAAATGTAACTTATTAATAGTATTCTAAACTTAAATCAATTTAAACATCTTAGAACTGATGTATAGTTCTGTTTCCAATTGGTTTCGAAACAAATAATGGCTCATTTTGTCAAAGACCCTTCACACGTTCGTTGGCGAAGGATGAATCACATTAATGAATCAACCTATCCGAGATAGCGTGATATATCTGCTAGCTGTTTATATTAATATTACACTCTACCAGATTAAGTGTGATACATAAATAACACGTTAAAATATCGTGTTGTTTTACGTTACTTCATAGTGACATATATATTTAAAGTCGGGTCTTCTCTTACATTTGTAAATGTGAAGGAATAAATTTATCAATCAAGTTAAGCTTTAAAGATATATCAGCTTTATCTAGTGTTATTTTGGTGTCGTATACTGTGTGAGAGCCGCGATGGCCGGGTTTCAATAATCGCTTGGTTTTCACTCAAAACACTCGGAATCGATCATTTTTGTTAAACTATTAAAGTGTAGTCGCGCTTACCTGCAAGGGGGGAACCCTTGAAGGAAGGCGCGAATGGATAGCGAGGAACAAAATGGCGCAAAGGAGTAGGCAGAGATATGAAGGCAGTAACACATCGTCACATTTTGCCGAAAATATATTTGAAGTACCAACGTTACATATAGACCATCGCCGTTATCCAAGCACGGATTTACATACGTCTTTGAATTCTTCTTGAACATTACGCAGGTTCCCTCTCGATATTTTTTACGAACCTCGGTGGTATATACCAATTAGTTGTAATCAATTTCTATACACTGATTTATCACATTACAGCTGTTTTTAAAGCGAAAAATAATTATGAAGAAACCGTGGTAAGTGTTTTGGTAAGACCAAAGAGTTCGACGTCAAGGATTAGTGTTAATTTTGTGGTATTAATATAGTTATTTGTACGGCATTTTTAGTCTTATCGTTGAATTATCATTATTAAAGTTATATGCTGGATTACATAAACCAAAACATCGAAGCTTGTCCCATCTCCTGCCATTCCACCAATAACCCAACTACCGAAAACGACCATAAAAGCGACAAATTTGTGTGCGCGACTCCATAAATTAAAGTTCATTAAAACTTGCCCGGCGAGACCGAACCAAAGTTTTAATTTACTCAAAAATGAACTCTAAATCGTTTGGTCGAACGATAAATTTGACTTTTTTAATATAATGTTATTTTTCACATGAATTCCTCCAGTCGGGATTTCTTTTATGCCGGCTACGCGGTTATTTTCAACTTCGGTAACGCGACATAGGAAAATGAAAAACATTTCGTCTCAGAAGGAGCGAGGCGATTTTAAAATTCATGAGTTGCAAATTGCGATGTAATTACTGTACCCCATCCTGTACTCCACTCCATATTTGTCTCTACGTGTAAGTACATCGATATGCCAACACGAAGGTACTCAACTTGTAATTTGTCGATATACTTAATGTCCAACTTAAGGATGCCAATCTGTCCTTCACCTCACTGCACATAAATAAAAATAAATAGGATTTGTGGCGTGTCAGAGGATCTAATATGTACAAATAACCTTAATGACACATTTAATGATTATTTATCAGTGGGTGCGTCCAAATTGCGCGCTTGATTCAGACAGGCGAGTAATCGATGCATTGCGGTCATTCTATTAGCACTACGCTAAGTAAGCTCTAGCATATAACTGAATTTAATTTAAATAAAGGCAAATGTGCTTTATTAGAATGAAAAATTATATTCTTATATAATTAATGACGGTCATGGGTCAACAAATCCTAGCAGTATATAGGACTCTACTGCTTAAGTAGCAAAATTATATGTAATTCTAGAAAACCTACACGCGCAAAACTACGTTCCAGTAATTGTATGCATTTGTTTTTTATACTACCTATTACTTGCAAGAAATTTTGCTACTTTTGCAAATATTATTTGTAAGCAAATACTGCTATAGGGATTAAGAGATTCAAACGCAGCCCCATAGCACTTTACTCGAACGTCTACATTAAACGAATTAGGAATTCAGGTTCCATCAGATTTACGCCACTAAGCAGCTGGCGTCTTTTTGTCAAGCTGTTAATTAAGATTTGTAACTGTCTGCTAGCTCAGTGGTCTCAGACAACACTAAAGGGATTTTCTTCTTTCTACCAAACAACAAAAAGAGAATGTAGTAATTTATATCTCCCTTTGAACTGAATTCGCGCCGATGTTCGAACTATTCTCGAAATAATAAACATGCGTCCGCAGCAAAGTTTACATTTTACAAAGCGATTCCATTTTATGAAGACATAGTAGCTAATGCCCTCGTCTAGACGGACACGAGCGAATTAATATAAGCACTGGCCCAAAGCATTAAACTTAATGAGAAACTAACAAGCGTAAACTAAACCACATAAAACAGCCGTAGGCGATCCAACTTCGGCCACTCGATACTGCACCAGCAATAATAGATCTCAGCTTAATTTAATATTAAAAGCGAAAAACTTTTCAATTTCCTTCTTATTACGCCCGACCCGCTAAACTTCAAGGAGCTTGTATTTTGTTCTGGAAACTTTGTCTTGTGTGTTCGTGACACGACATATCCCCGTTTTTTCGCGGCGAAAAAATTAGAGACGGCCATCACTACGTAATTGAAGTGTCAAAAGTTATCTGATTTTACTTGCAAAGCGCGTAGCGATATGAAATTTTTCGCCTTACTGAGATGGTTCGGTAGAAAAAAAAGAATTCGATATGAGGCGAGTGTCTGCAATCAGCATTCGACCTACATTCCTGTCGATATTACTATGCATGTGAATATGCTTGTGTGAGCGGCGCTATGCAGAAAACTGAGAAGAGTGCGGGCTGATAGCTGAACCAATTAATATTTAATTACGTAGACGACGACTTCATTTGTCGAGTTTTTGCGATGTCAACTAAGAATATATTACCATACGTAATAATTAAGTTGTTATGAATGAGCATTCAAAGGAACATAATTACTTCAATCTAAACTCTTAAACGATAATATAAACGTACAGCCTTCCACGATTTGGATATCTTTTCAAGATAAAATCCTGCTAATATTATAAATGCGAAAGTACGTGAGGATGGTTGTTCCTCTTTCAGACATAAAAACTACTACGGACTGGGATGAATATGGCATAGAGATTAGCTTTTATAATATGGAATATAGAATATATTCCACAATTATTCAGACAAAAAAGTACCATTGAAATACATTTTACGCAGCTGTAATTGCGGAACACATCTCGTAAACTTCTTAAATTAAAGAGTATATATAACTCGCCGGTGTAACTGCTGAAGCTGTCTCCATTTCTCTCTTCTTAGTAAACTTGGTTCTTCAATCAATACTGAGGTTGTTATTACTAAGAAATACCTTGTATATGGAAATATATACATATACATATCATCACGCCGAATCCCTAACGGGGTAGGCATAGAGTATAGGATCCCAGTTCTCTCTAGACTTACATACCTCTTTCGCTTCGTCCACATTCATCAATATATTCAAGCTATGCCTACCCCTTCGGAGGCCCGTATTAGATTACGTAGAGATATTGCGAAATTGAGCATAATGAAGTCTGTAAGTCTAGAAAGAACTAGCACTTTACTTTCTCTCCCTGTGAAGAGCTTGGCGTTGCGATATGTCACTATTTTATACGATACTGTGGTAAATGTTTTGCAATAAGGTATCAAACTCTCAAAACTAAAGGTAGGTAATTGCCTAAAACAACTTCAATAGTCTATTTAGTACCACTGCGTAGTATTTGATCTTTGCATTCATATCGAAAATTGTTTCCACGCTAACAACCTCAGATATTCCAACCATGTGTGGGCAATTAGTAGAAGATTGCTTACAGTACGCTCGTATTTACCTACAGGGTTCCGTTCTTTATAAGACAGTGAGGATATTATAAAAATAAATCAATACATTACTAATATAAAAATTTTGAAGTACCTAAGCTTCTGTTCGTCTTATAAATTTTGAACACGAAATCAGCTGAGCTTTTTTGTCAAATTATGAATAAAAATGTATTTATATAATTATTGGTCTTCTACCTTTACTGGAAATTAAATGTCATTCTGTCAATCAAATGTATTATTTCGAAGATATTTTTTTTTCCAATTATTTATCCATAAGGACCCCCAAAAACAGTGTCTATTTCACACGACTCCTATAAAACGTTCTTCTTCATTTGATTATTTGCATTACCATTTATTCATAGCATGAGTACAAGCTGGTCTTGTTAGGGTACGGTAACGATGTCTTTACGTCAATTTGTACGTTTCGCGAAAGCTTTTTTTTCTAATTGGCTCCGTACAATGTAAGCACTTCGTTAAAAATATAATGTTTCACATAAGAGTAATCGCAGAATCGTCATATTTATTTATATTTGCAAAATAAATATAATATAGCGATATCCTATACGTAGACACATATTGTATAAATATTCGTTCTAGACTGTCATTTGCGTCTTTGATTTTCCTAATAAATATATGTATTTTGACATTCCTTTTTGTAAAGACGACTTTTTGTTTGACGTTCCCATTCCCAAATAAATTTTATAAAGAGGAAAGATATGTTTGTTTCTTTGTCACGATTTTACTTAATATTTACTGTATAACATAGGCTACTCATAATAATATAAGCGTAAAACATACTGCAAATTGAGACAATCTATACTATACGTAAAGCTAATTATAACAAAATACATAACTCTTTGTACGCTCGTAAATTAATGCCAATAATGCAGTTTTATGCCATCCGTCAAACCACTACCAAAAGAGGTTACCATATCTGTCAACAAGTAGGTACGAAGACTGGCTAAACTGCGATACAAGCGGCGCTGTCAGCAAAAAAGCGGGTTCATCAAGAATGCATGCGACTCCGTATCCAGTTATGAGATGAGATGACTGTTGACTTAACTCGTGTGCACGGAGTTGTGATTACAGATTATATGCCCAGGTTTGTTGTGGGCTATTTTACATACGCTTATGTATTTCACTCACTATACTTAGATACATTTATGATATGACGTGCAAATTATTACTGTTAGTTGAAATGAAGATTTTTATAGATGACGTCACGGAATTTAAAATTTTATTTTGGCTATGATCGTGAAACTAAAATAAACGAAATGTACGGTCATTTCGTTTATTTTAGTTTGCACACGATATCTTCAGATACAAGGCATTTGCTTTGCATACTTATAAATAACGGCTTAATCGACCAAAAATAACTTTTTTTTTTAAATAATACCTATATAATCCAACAAAATGGAAAAAGCTATGAAAAATTAAATGATTAAAGAGTTTTCTTCTTTAGGGCCTTAAGAGGCCTTTAGGGTATAAGAAAAGGCTACGACCTGACCAGCTCACTCTCACGTTGGTACCAAAATTTTTCTCCAGCTTTATACCTCTTTGGGAGCCTTTGGAGGCAAAACATGAAGGTATATATCACAATGTATAAACATTTCCTTCAATAGTGACCTTCAAGTACACTCGTCCAGACAGCGTAGTAAACGAGGCACCGAAGGTAATTCCCGCTCCATTGTACGGGGACGGACGGTAATAATGTAGGGAAGCAAATATTAACACAAAACCAGACGGGAATGAAGAACGAAAAAAGCAGACAACTTCGTACTTAAAACTTTCATTTCAGTTTGCTATTTATTGAGCTTTTGAGATAAGTTTCATTAGTAATTTGCATGTGCGGAGGATGATATTGATTTGGAACTCAAGTGAATCTCCTATAAATTCGGTGTACATTACTACGAACTCAAATATATATACATTATAAATATAAAATTTTTACCTTTTCATTTTCATAAAAGCCGTGGTGGCCGATCGGTTCGAGCAGTTGCCTGCGACGCAAAGGTCGCAAGTTCGAATCCCGACTGTACCAATGAGTTTTTCTGAACTTAAGTACAGTGATTAGTCACACCACGAGTTGAACGGTGAAGGAAAACATCGAGAGGAAACCTGCATACGTCTGAGAAGAAATTCAAAGGCGTATGTATAGTCGTGCTTGAGTAACGGCGATGGACTCGCTATCTGTCACGTTGGCACCTAATATACCTCTGGCGGAATGTGGGTGAGTGGGTATTACCTATACACCTCTGCCTACCCCTTCGGGGACCCTTGTGGTTTTTTTTTTTTTTTTTTTTTTGTATTGTCTCTCGTAGCGTGAGTTCCGGGAACTTTTGCTACTTAACCGGTCAATGGCGAGACCTAGGCCTCCAGCCAGGCACTTTAGTACTAAGCAACACAGCTAAGGGCACCCCCTGTGGGGTACGAACCTCGGCTTAGGGCGTTGCTGGATCGCGAGCAAGGGAGCTGGGCTGGACTGGTAATTTTATTTAAATATTATTTGGGGGGCGGGATTTGCGCGTCTGGCTCGGCGCGGACCGGCGTTTGCGGCGGAGATCGGGGGGGAACATTACGGCTTATTCGCGTCGAGCCTCGCCGGCGAGGACGGAACAGTGGTCGGTTGTGTGTAGTGTTGGTATGTTTTTGTCGTGCGTCCTGGAGGACCGTTATGTCGTCATCCGGTTCGATGACGGCATGTCTTGGACGCCTTATCTTCGAGATAAGGGAAGGAGTGTATCGGGCGGCCGATACGACGAGGGGGTTGGGGTGATTTACAGCAGAATCGAAATGACGTTTGCCCAGTTTTTTCAAAAACTGTTTTATAGTTGGGACTTTGAGGTCAACGTGGAGTTGACTATTACGCATGTACCACGGGGCACCTGTGGCTCTCCGGAGAAACCGGCTTTGGAGCACTTGCAGGGGGTTAAGTGTTGACTTGCTAGTGTGTGCGAACACTACACCCGCATATGTCATGATTGGTCGAATGCACGTCGTGTAAATCCTCACCTTGGATTTCAATGAGAGTTTACTTCGTGCATTCCACATGCTGTGAAGTCTACCGAGCGCGAAGGCGGCTCGCGCGCGTACCGCCTTTACGTGGTGACGGAAAGAAAGGCGTTGATCGAGGATCACACCCAAGTATTTGGCTTTTTCTTCCCATGGAATGGGTTTGCCGAAGAGGGTGATGGGGGCTACCCGTGGGCGTTCGAGGCCTTTCCAGAATAGAATGGCTGCGCTTTTGGTCGGGTTCACTTCAATCCTCCATTTCCGGAACCACCGCCCCAGGGCTGTGACCGCGGATTGGAGGTTGTCGTGAATTCCCTCGGGAGTTCTACCTTTGTAGTAGATAGCCGTATCATCGGCGAATAGAGCGCTTTTAACTCGTCTAAGGAGGGGAATATCGCTAGTATAAAGCGTGAATAGGAGTGGCGAGAGCACTGAGCCTTGCGGGACTCCTGCTCGTATGGGATGGGGGGAAGAGAGTGTGCCTTCGACTCTGTAGCGGAAGGTGACCCTTGCGGGAAGGCGTGAGGATATATTATTATTATTGCCGTTGAGGTTTTCCCCAGAGAGTATAAAGTATGGAGTTCTCAAAAAAAGGGCTGACAAAATTCCTGCTGGACCGGCTACGTGCCAGTGATACTCCTGGTGATGCAAGCGTGGTGGTATAAAAAATATTACGTTCGTTTGAATTGCTTTTAATTATGTACAGTAAAATTATACAAACTGAGTAATAATCCTATATATTCGAACATTGCATGCGATTAATTAAAGCATCCAGCCACCGCAGCTCACAAATAAATAACTTCACTTTACCAATACAATTTTACGAGTATTTTTCTATTACATTTGGAAAGTTTTATGACATAAGTATATTTATTTATAAACTGCGGGTTTATTGATAGTTTTATAGCTCGAACCTAATTGAATTTGATGAGCGATGGTTGATTTAAAAGAATCTCTCGCTAGAACACATCATATTGGGAGTGATTTGGGAATGAATAAAATTTATTGCATCTTTGAACCTTGGAGATAAGTAGGAATGCTGTTGAACATTATATATAGGGAATATATTATATTATTATATGATCGTATATATATATATACGATCATATCACCTCTGACTATATGAACGTCATATTTTTAAGATTATTTTAAATGATTATAAAACCGAGATACATTCTTCTAGTGACGAGCAACTGATCCGCTAGTATGACGATCCGATCATGATACCAGCTTAATAGATTCACACTGCGCAAGTCTTATAAAGCAAAAGAGAACTCCATTTTTGCAAGTATATTCGGATATTGCTGTGAAACTGAGAGTGAAGATTCCAGAACTTTTCAGGTAATAGGTGGCAGGAGGGCTAACGGTCCATTCTTTGTACTGAAAACAGCTATTTCTCAGCGATATACCCAGTATTTCAAACACGTATAGGCTGCGGTGACCGCTTGCTAACAGGCGAACATATTTGCGTATTTTTTTTTTTCGCAAAAAAATGTAGCCCCGTCCGTTTTTAATAAGCCGAGGAAAACACGCGCAATGTTTAATCTGATGTCATCTCGGATGGTGCAATCTCGCGTCTTTTGTTTAACCGTGGGTTCTATAATGTCAGATTACATACAGATATTATAATTGTAGTAAAGAACAATTTTAGTACGGTAATAAGAATGGGACGGTACTCTGGGTACGTACCATAGGCACACTCACCTCCCTGTCTACACCCGACAGGGAGGGTTCAGTACACACCCCCGGGTCAACCCCCCGGGGATCGGGTCCCTAACGTTTAAGTCACCAGGGGTTTCTTTACGTGTTTCTTCCCCTGGGCGACCGCGCCCCGAAACACGTTTCCCTTACCGCCTTGCCCTCCCACGTCTGCATCCACCATGTCCACAAGTGTTGACCCCCAAGCCTCACTGGCTTTTCTCGCGCGGCTCTTAGACGCCGTGCCCACCCTCCGACGTCAATATGACGAGTACACCCGCGATATAAACGCGGGTACCCCTACCGCCGAGGCGACTGCAGCGCTGGACAAGAGCGCAATCATAGCCGTCACTAACGAGGCCAATAAGTCTCAAGACTCCCCCTTGTCCCCCGAATCTGTCATTGTGGACTCCGAAATGGAGTCATTACAATCCGAGTCGTCCGAGGGCTCCTCGGACGAATTTACGCCCGTCACGGGCTCCAAGAAGCGCGCCAGACGCGCAAAAAAGAAGGAGGCTTCAACCTCACCTTCTCCCCCCACTAAAGCCCCCAAGACCGTGCCCGTGCCCTCCGCACAGTCCTCCACGGTAGCCCCCTCCCCGGCACCCCCCTCTCCCGCCCCCCACGCCTCTCCGGAAGCCGAAGCCACTCAGGCTAGCCGGCTTTCCCCCGTCCCGCGACCCACGCGGCCCTCCTCGACGAAGGAGCGCTCGTGTCCCCCTATTTTCGTCCACACAAAGGCCAAGTGGACGGAAATCTCCGGTTGGTGCCAAACCAACCGCATAATTTTCACTCGCGCTACTGCCACAGCCGAAGGCATTAAGGTGCATCTCCCAAACTCGACCGAGTTCCGAGCCTTCACGAAGCTCCTGCAGGCCAGAAGTGTGGAATACCACACTTATGATCTGCCGGAGGACCGATTACTCCGGGTCGTCATCCGCGGCGTCCCTTGCGAAATCGACACAGAGTCGATCAAAGAAGACCTCAAGGCTCAGAATGTCGCAGTGAAGGAAGTGCACCGCATGCACCGACAAAATGCCGGAGAGGCATTTAACATGGTCCTCGCCATCTGCGAGAACTCCGCCGACGGTAAAGCCGTCTTCAAAATAAAAACCATATGCCACCTGTCTGGCATAAGGGTTGAAACCCCCCACAAGGGTGGCCCTATAGGGCAGTGTCACAACTGCCAACTATACGGTCATGCATCGCGTAACTGTAACGCAAAACCCAGGTGCGTCAAGTGCCTGGGTGATCATGGGACGAACGATTGCTCTCGCCCTAAGGACCGCACTCTCGCCGACTCGCCTCCGAGCTGCGTGCTATGCCGCCAGGAAGGCCACCCGGCCAATTACAGGGGCTGCCCTAAAGCCCCCAAACCCAGACCAGTCGTGGTAAAGAGGGCAGCGGCCCGCGAATGGCGTAACGCCCCCCCCGCGCAACCCGCCCCACCTCGACCTTCCCCGTGGAGGGTCCTCCCTCCGAGGGACTTTCCACCCCTCCCACAAGCGTCCCCACCTGTCCCCTCAGCGGCCCCGAGCCCGCAGATTACACCTCTGCCGTCGCTCTCCACCGCCAAACCTCAACAGCCCCAGGCTGCTACTCCCCCGCGCAGACCCCAGGTGGTCCAGCCCACTTCCTCCCCTTCCGAAACCTCCGCCAACATGGCATTCCTGGCGGACCTTTTCTCCACCGTCAACCTCACAAGGGTTAACGAGATGGCACGAAGCCTCAGGGCCGTCCGAAAGGACCCTCTGGCCCTCCTCAAGGTGCTCGGCGACTACGCCGATGTATCAGAGTCCCTGGCTACCTTCTCGTCCAACCAATAATGGACTCAAACGTAAACAGCAGAGTCAAACCCCGATCGCTTTCAATTGGCTACTTTAATGCCAACGGCATTCACAGCCAAAAGGAAGAGATCGCCGCGTTCCTCCGCGACAATAATATCGACGTTTTCTTAGTGCAGGAAACCTTCCTGAAACCATCACACCGAGACCCTAGAATTGCAAACTACTGCGTAGTTCGCAATGATAGATCTCGATCCGCCCTCGGCGGTACTTTGATCTATTACAGGAGGTCCCTGCACTGTATCCCAATCCAACCACCAACCCTCTCCCACATAGAGACCTCGATCTGTCGAGTAGGAATGACCGGCCATCAGCCGATCACGATAGTCTCTGCATACTGTTCCCCTGTTAACTCGACGGCCGATATCAAAGCTGATATCAAAGCTCTCATCAATCTCAGTAGCTCAGTTATTATCGCGGGTGACCTGAATGCCAAGAGCGATGCTTGGAACAGCCACTCACGAAATAACAGAGGACGCCAATTGGAGGACCTCAGCGGGCTCCTCCAATTCGACGTCATTGCGCCTATGCACCCCACCCACTATCCCGAGAATATCAACCACCGACCGGACGTACTAGACATTGCGATCCTCAAGAATGTAAACCTCCGTTTGCACTCGTTGAGGTCGCACGACGAGTTAGATTCCGACCACCGACCTGTGACCTTAGCGCTCTCCCCCCGACTAGGCCCCCCGGACTCAGGTCAGTCCCCACCTCAGAAAAAGATAACAGACTGGAGGAAACTGGAGGAACTCCTCAAGTCCTCTTCATCTGTTCACTTAGATAGTATCCCGCCCCTCATAGAGTCGGCAGCCGACACTCAAAAGGCGGTCGATTCCCTCACAGCTCACGTACAGTCAGCCGTGGACGCCTGTTCTCGACAAGTTCCGGTGATGGAAGACCATCGCTGGAAACTTCCCGACGACGTGCGTGAACTGGTGACGGAAAAGAACGCCGCCCTCCGAGCGCATAGAGCTCACCCGACTGAAGCGAACCGCACCTTTCTGAGGTCACTCCAGCGCAAGCTGAGATACCGCATGAAAGACCTGCGAGACGCTCGCTGGAACAAGTTCCTAGGGGAACTTGAACCGAGTCACTTGGCCTTTTGGCATCTCCAACGAAAACTTAAATCAGACAAAATCTCGTCCATGCCTCCACTCTCTCGTCCAAATCAAGGGCCCGCCTTTGACGACGACGAGAAGTCCGAGTGCCTGGCCGACAGTCTCGAGGCTCAATGTACGCCCAGCACCTTGCCGGTAGATCCGCGCCATCTCGATAAGGTGGATGCCGAGGTCGAAAGCAAACTATCTCTCCCACCCTCCGAAGACCCAGACCACCCCATCGCCCCAATCACGGTCGACGAAGTCCGGAAAGTGATCAAGGATCTCCACCCCAGGAAAGCCCCAGGTCCCGACGGGATCGCTAATAGAGTTATCAAACTCTTCTCACCTTATCTCATAGTTTTGCTCACTGCCATCTTCAATGCCGCACTGAGCAACAACTTTTTCCCCCAATCCTGGAAAAGTGCAACAGTCATAGGTATTCCCAAGCCAGGGAAACCCAAGACCGAAGCCTCCAGTTATCGCCCTATTAGTCTCCTCAATGTCCTTGGCAAGATTTACGAGAGACTTATCTACAATAGACTAAAGAGTTTTGCAGACTCTAAGAAAGTCATACCTGACCAGCAGTTCGGTTTTCGAACCAAACACTCCTGTATCCAACAAGTCCACCGTATAGTGGAAGACGTCAGTAGCGGCTTTCAACTCGGTTATACCACGGGTATGCTCCTCTTCGACGTGGCGAAGGCATTCGACAAGGTCTGGCACAACGGCTTAATATACAAGCTGTACCAGTTGGGCGTGCCGGACCGTCTAGTACGCATAGTACGGGACTTTTTGTCGAACCGCTTCTTCCGCTACAGAGTCGAGGGCACACTCTCTTCCCCCCATCCCATACGAGCAGGAGTCCCTCAAGGCTCAGTGCTCTCGCCACTCCTATTCACGCTTTATACTAGCGACATTCCCCTCCATAGACGAGTTAAAAGCGCTCTATTCGCCGATGATACGGCCATCTACTACAAGGGTAGATCTCCCGAGGGAATTCACGACAACCTCCAATCCGCAGTCACAGCCCTAGGGCGGTGGTTCCGGAAGTGGAGAATTGAAGTGAACCCCACCAAAAGCGCAGCCATTCTATTCTGGAAAGGCCTCGAACGCCCACGGGTAGCCCCCATCACCCTCTTCGGCAAACCCATTCCATGGGAAGAAAAAGCCAAATACCTGGGTGTGATCCTCGATCAACGCCTTTCTTTCCGTCACCACGTAAAGGCGGTACGCGCGCGAGCCGCCTTCGCGCTCGGTAGACTTCACAGCATGTTGAATGCACGAAGTAAACTCTCATTGAAATCCAAGGTGAGGATTTACACGACGTGCATTCGACCAATCATGACATATGCGGGTGTAGTGTTCGCACACACTAGCAAGTCAACACTTAACCCCCTGCAAGTGCTCCAAAGCCGGTTTCTCCGGAGAGCCACAGGTGCCCCGTGGTACATGCGTAATAGTCAACTCCACGTTGACCTCAAAGTCCCCACTATAAAACAGTTTTTGAAAAAACTGTCCAAACGTCATTTCGATTCTGCTGTAAATCACCCCAACCCCCTCGTCGTATCGGCCGCCCGATACACTCCTTCCCTTATCTCGAAAATAAGGCGTCCAAGACATGCCGTCATCGAACCGGATGACGACATAACGGTCCTCCAGGTCGCCCGACAAAAACATACCAACACTACACACAACCGACCACTGTTCCGTCCTCGCCGGCGAGGCTCGACGCGAATAAGCCGTAATGTTTCCCCCCGACCTCCGCCGCAAACGCCGGCCCGCGCCGAGCCAGACGCGCAAATCCCGCCCCCAAACAATATTTAAATAAAATTACCAGTCCAGCCCAGCTCCCTTGCTCGCGATCCAGCAACGCCCTAAGCCGAGGTTCGTACCCCACAGGGGGTGCCCTTAGCTGTGTTGCTTAAAAATAAAGTGCCTGGCTGGAGGCCTAGGTCTCGCCATTGACCGGTTAAGTAGCAAAAGTTCCCGGAACTCACGCTACGAGAGACAATACAAAAAAAAAAAAAAAAAAAAAAAAAAAAATCTGGGTACGTTTTATACGTCCTTGCGAGTATATTAGTCTTTATTTACAATAACAACAATTAATATTTATAAAATACAGTTGTATAACTAACTACTTATACATAAAAGTGCCCAAATCGGCATCCTGAGGCAGCATGCCAAGAAGATTAGCAGCTTAGCAATGCCGTGGTGGCCGAGTGGTTCGAGTAGTTGCCTGCAACACAAAGATTGCAAGTTAGAGCCCAACTGAACCAATGAGTTCTTCTGAGCTTAAGTACATTGATTAGTCTTACTACGAGCCTTACGGTGAAGGAAAACATCGAGAGAAAAACCTGCATAGGTTTGAGAATAGATTGAAAGGCGTATACTATTGTCGTACTTGAGTAACTACGATGGACTGATACTCATGGACCTAAAATATATTTTTGATGAAAGTGGTTATGTGTATTATTTCAAGAGAGGTAGGGCATAACGGGTTTCCCGTTCGAATTCGGAGCTGCCCGACTGGGGCAGGACCTCCACCTTATAGAAGTCCGTAGCCAAATAACACAATTTATTGTGTTGTGTTCCTACGCGGTGAATAAGGTTTCCAGTAATGAGCTCCTTGGGGAGGGGGGAGGATTATTACAATGTGTTGGAAGCAGAGAGATTAAACCTTATGCTGCGAACACACTATAACACTCCGAACACAGAGTGGCAACACGCAAGTGATACTTCGGTATCGTGAGCGTAAATAGGCTACGGTAACCGTTTCCCATCAGGTGGACCGTATGCTTGTTTGCCACTCTTGTTGTATAAAAAAAAATAATAATAATAGGGTACACACCCCTTCCCACCCCTTCGAGGACCTTTTTGGGAAGGCGTGAGGATATATTTTGTGAGTGTGTGCGTACGATATTTCTGATAGCATAAACATAAACCCGCCTTTATATAGTATACTGGTATTACTAACAAATATACCTACGTAGAAACTCATTATATTTTTCCTAACGTGAAAAAAAACAAGGGAACGCCAGGACACATTATTGGAACACATTTCCCCCATCTTAGGACGCGCAATAACACGAAGCAAAATATTTTATATGCTCTAACTGCCGAATACTTTTACATTTATTATGGCCGCCTAAGTATGTTCTGATGTTTTTTATAGACATACTTGTTATGCTTTTAACCTAGAATATTAAAATGAAAATCAGATGAAAACCAGTCTTATACATGTTGCTATTTCCATCATTATCAATATATTGAAGAGTCATATGTTATATGTAGAAGTATAATGAGGCTAGTATAGACAGTATGCTAGGGTATTAGAATAAACGAATTAAAAAAATTACTTAATCAACGGTATTGTCAAAAATATATATGATAACATGAATATATAATTATGTTATAATGAGACACTACAGTATCTTTAATAAAAACTTGGCTTAATTTATAAAAATAAAACATGGTGCTACTCTTTTTTACTAATACACATAACCTATCAAATTACCTAAAACATTTCAGATTTAGATGTCAAACAAATCAACCAAGAAATTACAATTAAAAAAATTTTTTAGTGTCATTAAAATTCTGTGGTTTGAAAGATTATAGGTACCTACATGTAAAAGAAATTTACGAACATTTTTCTAACCTAAAAACTTCAACACTTGATTAGCGAACTATGTCATAATAACACATATTTCAGCAAAACATTGTCAAAAATAACGCAACACAATTTGTCTATGCAAGATTTAAAATAGAGCCCTCGTAAAATATTAACAAGTATGTCTTTACAACAAATTCTGGCTTGTGTCCAGAGGCTTGGATAACGAAGCTCGTCCCTATTCGTTTAGTTTAGATGATTGATAGTGTTAGCTTAACACCTCGTTGGATTCTTCTTGATTGAGTGTGGGCTTTTTGTTGTGTTTGATCAGCTAACCGATGGTCTGCTTGATTGGACGCCTTCAACGTTAATTCTTAAACCAGACCCCATTGTGCCGGGTGGTTAGCTACATACAGTCTTGAACAATCACAAACTTATTGTCGAACAAGTTGTACGAACTAATTTTCAAAGTCCACTTAGTAACGAATTAGTAGGTTTTTCGATTTGGCATTTTTTAAAGTTGTAGAGTAACAATAATTAAAGAAAATAAAAATGGAAAACTTAATTAAATAACAATAATTAAATCAAATAAAACTGGAAAATTCCATTAATACATTTGCATATACTTCACGTAAACATTTTTGTTTTATTTACAACACAATAACATATATTTATATTAATTATAAAAAAATGCACAGCGATGATTGCACAACCACTAAGACCATGAAGTACTACATACGCAAGATATCCTCTGCTTGTGCCAATAGATTGCGGTTATCGTTAAGGACGTTTGATTTATTATTATTATTTTTTTTTGTATTGTCTCTGGTAGCGTGAGTTCCGGGAACTTTTGCTACTTAACCGGTTAATGGCGAGACCTAGGCCTCCAGCCAGGTTAATACTAAGTCGTGAACATAAATACCTATCTATTTGAATGAAGACCAAAATTGCTTTGATTTGATGAAACTTCAGTTGTATCAAATTAAAGCAACGTTTTAGAAAATAGCGATTCAATTTGAGTACAGAAATAATATTTGAAAAAAATGGTTACAAATTTTGCTCTAATTTTTTTGTGTCCGTATGTCGAAAAACGTAAGTGGCAGTAATAAGTCTGTCGACAAATCATACACCTATTTTATGTTATCGTGTTACAAAAAAACTCGATTGCAAATTGTGTTCATGTCAAATTGGTATGGTTGTGATTTAACTGGATGTTAAATTCATCGGGCTATTGACTTTTCGTGATTTATGCGCGAGTTTTTGAGTGATAGATATATGATCCGCGATTCTTCGAAAAATATTTTCAATTGTTTTTAATACATATTTGTATTTGGTATTTCACGTTTGAATATTAAAAAAAGTAATATATAGATGGGTTCCTTTGCAATACATTTTACATACACTTAAATTTAGCCACAGAGATTTGATTTATCCGTAGAAAAATATCTGACTAACAGGGCATTAACATTCCATTTAGAAGGAAAATTCAATCAAACGAAATCACGCTTTTACAGGCCTCTTAAATGTATAAACATTGGACACCAATAAAAATAGACGGCAAAAATCAATGCTACATAATAGGAAGCTCGAACAAAATGTTAGCTTTCGGTACCGGCTTGGTGCTAGCTTTGTTTGATTGATTGCAACGCAAACATAGATTTTTTATTCTATCCCGGGTGTTTGCATTCCCGACTCTGTGCTAAGAGCCTTTATGTAACAGACTGCCTCCGTTTTTATTTAATTATATTTTTCTAATAAAGTCGCTGAATATAAAACAATGTTGGCTTTATACTTGAAGCAAGTCGCATCTGCTCCCAAGAAGTCCTTCGAAAATTGAAACTTTCAGTTTTTCACAAAAAAGTTTTAATCAATCTTTGTACTTCTACGAGAAATTTTACTCTGCTCTGTAGAAATATTTTTTGAATAAAGAAACGTTTTCCTCAAGATTTCGTATGATGATGACTTAATATACTTAAAGTTTTAAAAATGTACAAAAGACTCAAGAACGCGGAACATCGGAAGGATTTTATTACCTTGCTTGAGAAACACAAGTTGATTAAACTTGAGTATAAGTTATGTTATTTTAAAGTTTTAACCTAGTTCATTCTCGTGCCTACACATTTTAGATTTATCTTGGTACAAAAATAACAGTAGCTTTATTGTTGTACCGGTGAATTTTTGTCAGCAAACCAAAAACGTCTTATCATTTGCAATAATTCAAATGGTCACGTATATATTTCTTGTAAGCGGTTGAAATTCAGCTTTAAGTAGTGAGATCACATTTGCATCATCGTGAAAGAATCTCAGCCATCTAACAACGGAGTGAGCAATTAAGGAATTTATTGTAATAGCTCTATCTAGGGCAACCATTACACTAACGACCACTAATTTGGGCCTTCTATCTTGAGACGCTGACAGTCTGGTAACAATACATTAAAATGTTTCGCATAGGACAAAAGTTATAAGTACATTTCTACCGATAAATGAGTACAAAAAAGAAACATTGTTTTATTTTACTTATATACTTCAGAGTATTGATAATAACATAATTTTTATATAATATAATAATAATAATCTTATTTTTTTTATTGGAATATGCGTACAGCTCGAAAACGTAGCAAGTGAATGAGATCGCTCTGCATACCCCGTAAGATATTGGTGTGAAGATATTTATGCATGCAGACATACTAAATAATCCCGTAAAGGTGGCCAGTCTGTCAAATCTGTATATCATGATGGATTACGTTAACTAACCAGTCTATAATCACTGCTTCATGGTGTATATTCTTTCAGTATTTTTAAATGAATTTAAATTTAACACAATATCCGCATTTTTAATTTAAAATTATCCTATTTGAATTGAAAATCCAGGATTGCAAAGTTAACACATAAAGTTGCCTATTTACCATAAATTTACTAAGAGATTCCACTTTAAAAATATGATATGCGAATATAAAGTAGATTTCAATGAAAAAAATCAGCAAAGTGATGTAGTAAGGGATATTATTAAAATCAATTCCGTAAGACTGGTCGTACTTCACATTCACATACGTTTAAAATATGATTTGTTTAAAATACAAGCACAGGCCGTGTGATGAATATCGCGGCCGTATATTGGAATAATGATCCCGCCTTGCACTGCATTCAATGGCATTTTGCATACAATATGGTAGATGGATTTATATTAAAATATGGCTAACGTCAGTGCTGGTTCCTTACAATAAATTATTCATTGCACACAGTCAATTTTCGTTAAAGATAAACAGAAGTAGAAGTTTATCAAATTCACAGATGCGTTCTCATAAATATTCAGATTAGTTATTATTGTTCTCGAGTTGTCGGTAATTAGATCGCCCACGAAAGGAAGTGAGGTTTTAATAAGCAAGTAGCGACAAACCTCATAAATTACGGATGCAGTAGGTACAGGCGAGGATTGTAGATTTGTATTCAGTAGCAAAACAAGTCTATTTAGACGAACGTTTGGAAAATAAATATACCAAGTATTAAACTAAAGCGTATCGAAAAAAGGTTTTTTTTTCTAAATATGAACATAACATATTTATTACGGACAAATACCTACGCTTAATAAGATCAAATCACATATAATATTATAGGCAGGCAATATTACACGCAGGCTTCCAAAAAAGCCTTTAAAAATACAATTACAAATAGTAATCCGCAACATGCTTCGTCAAATACAGAGACTGTCCCTAAGGCCTAAACGTACCAGGCTTAAAAGTTACCAGGATGCCAGCCGCGTTAAGGATTTGTATGCTAAATGCATATGCAAATATTTAAGGTAGTGAACAAACCTAAGGTTTGTAAAAAATATATAAGTAAGTCTGTCTGACTGTTTGTTTCTATCAGCAGATTTTCGGCTGGACTGGTGATGTGAAGATTTTATTGATAGAATGGAGATATATCTACAGCATAGTCCAGACTTATTCTTTATTCTATGTAGTTACAAAGATTTGTTTATCAACAATTGATGTGTTAAACAATGGACGTTGTGTGATTGCTTCCTACGATCATCATACAATAACGATTACAATACCTACCTACTTACCTACCTAATTGTTCTTCAGTTTTTTTATATGTTTTATAATATGATTGGGAAGGATGAAAGAATTTGAAGTGGATTTACTCATACTTGGTCTTTGGAAATTTACTATTGCATATACTGTATTGTCCTGTATTGTGTATTTAGAACCATACTTGGTGTTTGGTACATATGTCCCTAACGGGATAGGCAGAGAGTATAGAGCGCCAGTTCTCTCTAGACTTACATACCTCTTTCGCTTCATCCACATTCATCAGTCTCTTCATACGTGCCTGTCGGTTTTGACTCGTACTCTTGACTTTCCCGTCCTTAAAAGCGTCCAATCGATTTGATCCAGGTAGTTGGAACGTGTTCTTCCTCTGCCTCTTCTTGCTCACACGTTTGCTTTGTATAACTGTTTCGTCAATCTTTCTTCACTTATTATCCTTTCTATATCCAATCCAACTCCAATCCAAGTCCAAACCAACGTAACATGCCTTTCTTCATCTTTACAATCACGCCCTCATTCACGCCAGTTAATTTGCGAATCTCTTCATTGCGGATCCGATCTAATATCGTTACTCCGCACATTTTTCGAAGAGATCGCATCTCAACTGCATTCAAGCTATTTTCATACTTCCTCTGACATACCCAGGATTCGCTGCCACACAATAAAGTAGGCACCAATATCGCGTTGTGGACAGCAACTCGAGCATTCTTGTTCAGACTTTTACTGCCCATCAACTCCGACCTGGCCCCATTCACCTAATTACCTGCAGTTATCCTTCTTCCAATATCTTTTTCATACTTTCCATCTCGTGTGAACATGCTTCCTAAATATACAAATTCATTCACAAATGCATTCAAGTAGATATGTCGGCTGTCAAAATGACCTTTGAAATGTTCAAAATACATCGTACGGTCAAGTTATAGATTATTTATTCGATTAGATATTGCCACAACTAAGCGAAGTTAGTACTAGATATGAAAACTACATAACGTGATAAGTAATTATTTGTATATCAACCAAGAACGAGGTTAAAAAAAATTGCACAAATATCAGTTCCCGGCGATTATTGAATTGACGACCATAAGACCACTGCCACTAAGCTACAAGTCCGCTGCTACACTAAGCTAAAACTCCAATAACATTAAATATGATTTAATAAACATAACTATATCCCACATGGGTCCTCAAAAGTTTATACAGTTTACAGTGCACGCTCACTATTAGCCGCAGATATACATAAGGTGCCATCGTGACAGATAGCGAGCCCATCGTCGTTTCCAAAGTGCCTGTATACATACCTACGTCTTTGAATTTCTTCTCAAACATATGCAGGTTTCCTCTCGATGTTTTCTTTCAGCTCATGGTCACACAAATCACTGTACTTGTTCAGAAAACTCATCGGTACGGTAAGGATTCGAACGTGCAATTTTTCTGTTGCAGGCGACTATACGAACCACTCGGTCACCAGTCTTAAAATAAGAAAGTTGATATTAATATATAAAGAAGTTATGTTCACAATTAGCGCTTGTCAATAACAACATAGCATATAAGAAGCGCACAACCAATAACAAATTTTACCCGCTGTGCACATGACGAATGTAGAATGACCTTACATTGTACATCTCAAAATAATAAATCAAACTTGAACGGACGATCAAAACTGACACGGATATCTCGTATGTAACCTCTTGAGATATAACGAACCGACTTTTTTCCGACAGTAAGTGTTTGCTTCGAATGAGTAATAAAAAGTTTATGATTATAGCTTTCATGGAAATAAAATTGTGTGATCAGAGAAAAAAGCAAAAGGCCCGTAGAGGAAGCGATCTCTTTAAACTTTAGATAAATAAAGTGTGTTCATAAGTGTTGATGTGTTCGTCAAATGTATTTGGAGAAATCATTTGCTAATCAATAACAGTTTTCTTTTCACATCAAAGGAAAGTGCAATAGATACATGCGGCATATTGATAAATTAAAGCAAGGTGGTTTGAATTCAAACGGATACAAAGAACTATTGCAATAACGATTCAGATAAAGAGACTCTTATAGTATTTTCTTGTATGCACACTGAAGTTAGTTGAACAAGAGTAAAATGGTACGGACTAACAAATTGGCGCGCCGCTCCAGTGATAGATGGGCTTGCGACGTGCGTTCGAAACAAAGGCTGAAGTGTTTGTTGCAATCACACATCCTATTCAACAAAACATCGATGTGAGAAAGCTATTTATTGGATGATTCACCATAATTTATTTTTTACTGAGATATTAATTATTTCGGACGACATTTTGAAATTTCTAAACAGCTTCCAGATGTGAGGTCATATCTATATCTAGAGTTCTTGTTGAATTTTTACTCAGATAATTATCTTCACGCCTTCCCACAAGGGCTTCAAAAGAGAGTAGTTTCCTGTAACACAAATATTGCACGTTCAAATCCCCACTGTACCAATAAGGTTTGAACTTGAACTATACTTAAGTATAGTTTTTAGTCACATCACGAGCTTTACGGTGAAGGAAAACATCGAAAGGAAACCTGCATTCGCTTAAGAAGAAATTAAAACATGTATGTGTAGTTTTGCTTGAGTAACAGCGACGGTCTCACCAGCTGTCACGTTCTGTCACCTGTAAAAATATATCTCTGGCGGAATGTGGGTGTGTGGGCACTACCTATACACCTCTGCCTACTCTTTCAGTGACCCTTATGGGAAGGCGTGAGGATATTATTTATTAATTAATATTCCATATATGTTTCGAATTTCTGTAAAGTCCAAACATGAAGATTGAAAGATGAAACAAACATGAAGAAGAAGAAAAAGAGCCTGATTGAATTCAAACTAAAGTTCCTGTTAAATTTGTATCCGTCCAAAAAATATGGTTCCAACCAATCCAATGGTTCCAAACCAATCTATTATTATTATCACCGCCCATTACAGGTCATTATCGCATAGTCAACTCATTACGGCGTAGGCTCGTTTCCTCCATTGCTGCTAATTTAACTCCAAATACTCTGTAAGCAATAATAGAACATCCTTTAAATTATGATTCCTGGTAAACCACACTGGCACGCGAGCAAAACTCATTCAGCCAATTAGACGTAGGCAGTGTTGCAACCAATCATCGTTTGACACAAGTCAAATTGGAGTTTGAGCGATTCGGTTTGATTGATACAAATGGAGGTCATCGACTGATTTATCAGTGTTCCATCTATTACATGCCTCTGCGGAGATGGGTAATTAACTCTCATTACGTAGACGGTGAAGTTTAGTTTTGCTTTGATTGTCTTTGATTTGTGAACTGGTGCTACAAAATATTAGTTGAAAAATATGTATTGTCTTTAATGCATTTTCATTCGATATTACTTACTTATTTCTTTCTTTATTATAATTAATTCACCAGTCATTAATATCTATCGAATCAAGTAATACCACGTTTATAACAATAACCTATACAGGTTTTGTTTTCAAATACGGCTACAAGTCTGAAGAATTTACAAACACAAACAAGCAGGATAGTTCAATATAGTAGAAGATACCGGTAGTAGAAATTTGGATCGAGTTGAAGTTGCCCTCGTACGGTATCTAGAAGCTTTAACTAGTTTGGAGTCAGTAATCATATAATTATCACACACCTCAAGTTATAACAAATTCCTACCACACACATACACAACTTCTGTATAACCAACTATATGCATGATAATTGGTCTATACTTGAAACAAACCGTGACCCATGTTTTGTTTCAAGTATAGACCACTATGACGTCTAGACCAAAAAAGGTCTTCGAAGCATTCTGGCAATCTCGAAAGGAAACAAACAATTTCAAACGAACCTACCGTCATGATTGTAGAACCGTGAGAATACAATAATCGATCATGTTGCAATGTTTATTGTGCTCTGTGGATGCCAGGAGATTATTTACTCAGAAAATTGATAGCAAAACAAGTCAAATTGATGGCAACCCAGGGGCTAACACTTTCTGACCTTCTTCTTCTGAGCGAAAAAATTACATTATTCTGATTCTGACATGATTCTGGCATGTTGGGACTTAAATGAATATCTAGCGAAAAGGGGATATTTTTTATATTAATCTTATCTCTGTGTAGGCGTGAAGATCATTCTTTATTGTGAAAAAATCGTTTACTAAAAAAACATTCCAATGTTCCTCGATGGCCCTCGACTTAATTTTCTAATTCTAATGAGCAAAAATGTTATAGCATGTACAATAAAGTATCAAGTATCGCAAGTGAAGTTCATGATCAAACAAACAATGTAATGTAGTTGTTTACTGTGTGTGCTTACTAATTGTTTTCCTATTACATTGATGGGTAATTTTTCTTAATTTAATTCGTTTTTTAATTTCGTAGTCTAGACAGCCATTATGATACACCAGAATATAATCGTCCAATCAATTCTAAGAGATCGTTAAAATATGTAAAAATATATTTGTGAACGGAAAACGGAAATATTTTAATTATTCCTTGGTATCAATTTAATTGGATAACTACATAGTTTTTATTATGTTTTTGTTTTAGAACGGCGTTCTATGCAGGTGTAGAGCAGCAACTGAAACCCTGATACAAATTATTTATGCAGCTGTCTTGTATGCAAGACAGGGCAAGGTAAGGTATAGAACCTTTTCCTTTTTATTGATATGATTTAGACTGGAATATTGCATATAACGCTTATGCGTGTATTGTCTTATATACTATACTTCATTTCATCACAAATAGGAATCATAGATTCTGTTATTTGTATTTTATGGAAAGTCGTTATCAGTTAATTTGTTTTAAATCAGTGAAAGAAAGCTCTTTGATTAGACATTAGTCTGTATCATTACAATAAATAAATGCAGATAAGATATTTGATATGTGCTTCAGGCACATTAATGAACGTCGAGACAAGTCATAATCAATTTATATCAATATCGGCAATAGCCCGCTCTGTGCAGTGACTGTATGTACTAGTTTGTGAGCAATAATATGAATTTTAACTTTAGGGTTGTCAAACGGAATATGAAAATAATGGAGGAGACGGATTGGTTAATTACTTGATACGTAAAGTATCATATGAAAAGACATGGTTAAAAATTAACGCAATATATTTTTGTTCAAATCAACCTTAAAATTTAAAACCTTAAAACCTATGCGATATTAAGTAATGTTATCGAGTACAGCTGTTGTAGTAGTGACTTGAAAGTCAATGTCATCGCGATATTGGTTCAGAGAAGGTCGATTTATACAATACTGAGCACAGATCCTTCGATAAAGTGTTACCCAATGTTTCGTGTTCAGAATTATCCTAAGTATGTTGAGAAAGTACTTGTATTGGTTAAAAACAATCGAAGCAGCAACCTAGTTATGACTGTTTTATGAGAAAAGCCGAGACAACCTGGTTAAAATTGTAAACTTAACTTATTTATTTATCAAAAAAAAATATTGACTGCTCAGAGTCAAAACACTTAATTTCACATAATGATGAACTGTGAAGTAGACTGAAGTACGACAAAATAATAGATCGACACATACACTCGATTTCCCCTAGACTTAGGTTCTTAATCAGGTTCTTCACATAAATATTTTAATCTTTAAAGCTACAAAGTGTCAACCCTAGACGTCATCTATTCGAATTAAGGCTGAACATGTGTGGCATCTGCCTATATGCAAGGCTCGTAAATAGTCATATCTGCCAACAGGGACATGTGACTCCACTATCCATAGTGCGTTGACAACAACGTATTGTACAATTGACGTATTGTGAATTGTATTTAAAAATGACATCAAATTACACCACTAATGTTGTGGTTAGCCACATTATTGTGTTTGTATTGTACAGTCACCTGTATACACTGCTCCAGGCGAATCGAATCGAATGGCGAATACTACGTTGTCTGTCAGACTTGTGTTAAGATTTCTTCTTAAACGTATGAAAGTTTCGTGATGATGATTTCTTTCATTGAAGTTCAGGAAGCTCGTTGGTTCATACTACCAGGATTTGAAATTGCAATCTCCACTTTGCTATAGTTTAAAAAATTCCACGGCTGCGGCTCATGATATGCATGATGTATATATATATATATATATATATATACATTTGGGTCCCCGAAGGGGTAAGCAGTGGTATATAGGTAGTACGTACGACAGATGGCGAGTCCATCGCCATTACTCAAGAACGACTCTACATAAACCTTTGAATTGCTTCTCAGACGTATGCAGGTTTCCTCTCGATGTTTTCTTTCACCGTAAAGCTCGTGAGGTAACTAAGCACTGTACTTAAGTTCAGGAAAACTCATTGGTACAGTCGGGATTTGAACTTGCGATCTTTGTGTCGCAGGCAACTACTCGAACCACTCGGCCACAACGGCTGTGAATATATATAAATTTTACAAATATTCTATGATCTCCGAAAATTTTACCCAATTAAGGCTTTTCATACAACAGGGAAGTCACAACGGAATTGATTAAGTTAAGTAACCACAGAGAATTAATGGGCCTCTGACCAGATACATTATCTGGAGTTTGAACCTGACTATCCGCTGGTCATTAATCTATTTGCTTGTGTTTAGCCCATGGGCGACCATCAATTATGTTGGGCATAGTAACATTCGGCAGAAGGCAGCGAAATTATCAATGCTTTGAATTGGGGTCTACGTATTTAATTACGATTATAGGTTAAGACCAGAAATAAATTTGTTTACATACATGATGCTTTTTAAAAATTATAATTCATGCACTATTATTTACATCAAAATTAGATAGATATTATATAATAATAATATAATATATTCTCACGCCTTCCCACAAGGGTCTACGGTAGGTCTAGGTAGGTCTAGGGTAGTAGGCAGAGGTGTATAGGTTTCCTTAACTAAAAGTGGGTTTCGCCAGACCCACTTTTCGCCAGAGGTATATTAGGTGCCAACGTGACAGATGGCGAGTCCATCACCGTTACTCAAGCACGACTATACATACGCCTTTGAATTTCTTCTCAGACGTATGCAGGTTTCCTCTCGAAGTTTTCCTTCACCGTAAGGCTTCAGTAAAAATTATTTGCTTACTTTAATTATTAGGCAATATATATTTTATCTTTAATTCATTAATTCCTAATTTGCGACTACGACTGCATGGCCTTAAACCGGTTTAGTAAAATCTTCTCTTTCCGTCCCTTTATGTAAAGAGTAAACAAGAGACATTGACACAAGGAAACTTTAATTTCTTATTTCACCTTTCATGTAGGAAACACAATACAAATATAACGGGAAAAACAGAAAGTTTTACTTTCTACAACTTGGTAATAGTTCTAGCACATAAATAGACATATTATTACATTGGTCGAAATTAATGGTTTTTAACACTTTCAATGTAACTTCGTGCGTTTTATGCTAAAAGTTTATTGATTTAGATATGGTTATCATTGTAACCATTAAAATCGGTTCGTAATAGTTTAATTTTAATTGTGAGTTTAGAAATGCATGATTGGTTTAGTCAATTAATTTCTTTACAAAAATAGCAAGTAACATAAGTAAGAGCAAGGTACCTACAATTTGGGATTGAAAAACTTTACTATTTAACAATCTGTTTTATAAGAATAACAGAAAAACATACAGTATTTGTCAGCTCATTAAACGTAGAACTCTCAACAAACTAGATAAGATTTAATTTTCCAAATCTTCGACAAGTGTTAGCTTGCTGTTGTTCTTAGAATGTGCTCGTAACGCATTGTACTTTAGAACTAGTATAATCATTTTGAATATTACATGCCAACGAATAGAGTTCAATGTTCTATGAAATATTCACCGTTCCCAAGAGATGTTCAGTCCAATTTGATTGATCATACACGATATCTCTTCAAAGTATGTTGAATATTAAACGATGATGACTAAACGTAAATATATGAGTTACAACGAGAGGAATCTCGGTTGTATTAGCATAGTCTGAGGCTTGGGCCATTTGTCTACTATTAATTCCTTGCTTGTCAACATAATAATACATCGATGCTAGAATAATTTGAGTTTCGCCTTTGGGTTACGCCTTTTTAGAGTCAATCATTGTTAAAAAATATATGGCTGAGTTTCAAACAAAGTTTAGATTAGGATGTTGTTCTCTCTTTAACGGAGACTCTTTAAAGTTAAAATAGTCTAAAGATTTCCCAATAAAAAACAAAATAGATTTAAGTGCTTACAAGTTAGATGGAAATCAGTCAGCCTCTTAGCATCAATTTTATATGCTAATTACTATTTAATTTATTTTTACGGATTTCCTTTACCTCCATAAGACAAAAAAAATTAACATTGAAGTTTGAAGTAACTCCTTTTGCTGGTTACTAAAATTACGAAACTATAATTGTTTCGATAGATTTGTGATTTTTTTTTTTTCTAATATTATTACCGTTATAATTCGTTGTTGGGCAAATTTATGTCCGGAAAAAAATCCTACTGTAGAGATTTAAACCAGCGCATCATACGCTTAAGTTTCATTACTTAGATTTGTATATCAATTTTCCATATGCAGATTGATTTGTAATATAAGTACATTTATATTGCTATGAGTAGTTCCAAAAGTTTCTAGTTGAGTACATGATTTATTTCTCAACGTTTTTTCCCTATCTTTTACTCTAATTAAATCTCGTACGTGTTTTTCTTTCCTGGTTACATTATCCTAAGTAAGGAGAATAGTTTGTAATATCATTACTGGGACCCCACTAAGTAAGAGTGTAATACGATCATCCTTTTCCAATACTGGGAAATAGTAAGTAAGCTAAGCAAATTGTGCCTCCATTTATACCGCAGATGGGAATTGCTTTGTGAATGAATTTGAGTGAAAGGAGTATTTTACGTACTTTCTTATTATATACTATAATAATATATATCCTCACGCCTTTCCACAAGGGTCCTCGAAGGGGTAGGCAGAGGGGTATAGGTAGTACCCACACAGCCACTTTCCGCCAGAGATATTTTTTAGGTGCCAACGTGACTGATTGAAGACGGCGAGTCATTCGCCGTACCTCTCTATTATTCTAACTATTACATACCTCTTTGAATTTCCTCTCAAATGTATGTAGTTTTGCTCTCGATGTTTTTCCCACTGTTAAAGCTCCTGGTGTGACGGACTTAAGTTGAGAAAACCTCATTTCTACATTCCGGATTTGTACTTGCTATCTTTGTGTTGCAAGCAACCACCCAGCCACTACGACTTCTTCATTTTATGGCGATTCATGTTATATACTTCGTTTCTGATGATTGTTGTACCATTGGGTACATCGGTACATTGATATAAGTGCGAGAATATTACCAGAAAAAGAAAACAAATGAAAAAAAAATACAAACCTCCGATATTGATCGACAGCCGTCTGGTCCAACGGTTGGAACTCCCGACTGCGAAAGTTTAGGTTACGGGTTCAATTCTCGCTGAGGGCAGATATTTGAGTGAAGAACAAGAATATTTTTACGTTAGTCTTGGATGTCATATGTATTTACGTTTGTGTCTTGTAATAATACTCACAAAAAACGGTTGAAAAAGGTAATTAAAAACATGTAATACATAACATTATTTGTACTAAATGTGAAAGTGTGTGCAAGAAGCGACCAGGGGAAGACCACGTTTAAACTACCTAGATCAAATTGATCGGACACTCAAGGACGGGAATATACTCGAAACCGGAGAGCATGTATGAAAAGACTCATTAATGTGGACGAAACGTCATAGGTTTGCATGTCTAGAGAGAACTGGCGCTCTTTTCTCTCTGCCTACCCCGTTAGGGACTCGGTGGTATGATTATGTATGTATGTCTTTGAAAACACAAATAAAATCTGATTACAACTATGACTACTATTGTGGGTTGCAAAAGAAAAGTTCTTTGATCATTGAAATGTTTTTTTTTGTAAGTTATCTCAGTATTCTTACATCGTATATATGGACGTTATGTTTGGTCCCAAGGATTCATCCACTCGCATTGTCCGTGATATCAGCCCGGATCTCCTGTGTTTGTCTAACAAGCGACGTGTCCGATCATTATTACTGTTTTGTCTGGGTCCGAGAAATGTTTTTGATACGTTGTTAACTTATGGATATCCTAAGAAAATATTTGTAATGTACTAAAAACCAAAGCTATCATATAATATTTCCAATGAGAAAATTTGCTAATTGGTGAGATCTTATAAGGTTATGGTTATTAACAATTGCTTCTTTTTTCGTTGTTTTTCATTTGTGTTCGATTTGATTTTGATAGTTGGAACTTCTTCCACACTGTGTTTTTGTACCTTTAATCTTTCTTCACTTATCCTTTTTACACGGCCAAACTAAAACCCACAAAGTTTTAATGTAAAAATTGCAGTAACTTACTAACTAACGTGTCATTTTGTCGTGGCAAGTTTGACAGATAAAATAAATATCAACAATTAAATATAAAAAATATTCAGCCATTAATTTTGAAATAAGAACTACCTGGTCTTATTTCAAAGTAGATTTGACCACCAACCAACCATCATTTTTATTAACAATCAAAATAATAGCTCTAAAAATCCTCTGCACTATTTTGGCTAATGACTTAGAAGGATACAACATACATAATTGAACAAATGATCCATTTCCTAATGTAATTTTCCTTAATGATAGCTGTCATTAAGTAATTTGAGCTAACAATTAAGTAAATATTCCAAAACAATAAAAGATTGTTAAGTGGTTGGTGTACAGTTATAAATCTTTGGATTCAATTAACTATGAATCTTTATTTTTTATGATTATTCTTGCTTATTATCTAGTTTGAGTCGAAACTCTTAAACGTCGAAAACTTAAATATATAAATGTCTATTTGTATGTTTTTAACTATAAAGCCAAGAGAAAAAATTGCATCTTTAAAAACACAGTAAAAGCAGGTATTTATCGAAAAACTTACATTTCTAGTTAGTTTCCCGTGTAATGAAAAATAATTTGAAGAAAGTTTTTCAAAATAAATATCGTAAATGGATATCCATATTATAACTAGCGGAGTACAAAACATGATTATAATAAGATTATAATAATTGTACGCGTCCTGCCAGATTGACTTGGACCACTCAGGTGATGAACAAAAACTGTGGCGGGCGTTTTTTATTACATCCAATACCTATTTATGCCATTGCAAGTACCAAACGTTTACGATAATATCTTAGGCAACGTATTATTTGATGCGTCTTCATTGATATATGAAACCAACTTTCGGAGATTCAAGCCAATTTTACATCAAATTCCCTATCCTATTGATTTAGAAAAACCATTTATCCAAACTTTCTGCCATTCCAAAGCTGTGCCTCGCGGATTTACCGATGTACAATTTTGATTCTATCTGGAATAAAACATACTATTTTCATATATAGAGCACAGTTGAAACTAACTACTTACAGATAAAATATTTGTCCCAAATCGGTATCCCGAGGCAACGTGCCAAGAAGACTAGATCTCTGAGCGAGATATGTTCCAGCCCTAAGAGAGGTAGGGCATAACGGGTTTTCCGTTCGAATTTGGAGCTGCCCGACTGGGGCAGGACCTCCACCTTATAGAAGTCCGTAGCCAAATAACACAATTTATTATGTTGTGTTCCTACGCGGTGAATAAGGTTACCAGTAATGAGCTCCTCGGGGAGGGGGGAGGATTGTTATATTGTGTTGGCAGCAGAGGGATTAGTCCCATTATGCTGCCAACACAGTATAACTCTCCGAAAACAGAGTGGCAACGCGCAAGTGTTACTTCGTTATTGTATGCGTAAATAGGCTGCGGAAACCGTTTTACATCAGGTGGGCCGTATGCTTGTTTGCTACTCTTGTTGTATAGAAAAAAAAAAAGCCCACCTGTCACGAGAGGTTGCGACTAGACGGCGCGAGACCTCTTTAAGAAGATGGTGAGCCTCAGCATATATTGTGTTAATCGAGATATTAAATAATCTATCTCTGGGCCAAATGTCATCCAATTTCATTCAGTAGTTCTTGTATGAAAAGGAACGAACGTCCTCACAAACATTTATAAAATGAACCTCCTGAATCCTTTCACAGTGATTAGCCACACCATCGGTGAAGGAAAAATCTGCAAACGTTTGAGAAGAAATTCTAAGGCGTATGTATAGTCGTACTTGAGTAAAAGCGATTGACTCCCCAAGTCACGTGGGCACCTAAAACATATCTCTGGCGGAAAATATGTAGGCCTGTATGTAGTAACCACACAGGTTACTACATACAAAAGCCTATGCTTTTCGGGGACCCATGTGGGAAGATGTGAATATACTTACTGAAGTCATGTACTTTTCAGTTATACGAACTCTATGTTATTTTAGAGACATAGCAGATTATCCCAATTTATTGTTCGAAGTAGCCCGGGAAAGTAACTTATATTATGAAGAGCGGCTTTGAATGGACCTTTGCTTTTACAAAACCCACCTATGACAGCAGTCCTGATCATCATATATCTTTTTATATAAGAAAGTTTAAACTAAGCTTATCCGTAGCTTAATTAAGATCTGCTAAACATTGGTAATTATGTTAATGTTTGTAGCGAACATCCCAGATAACAGGTTGAACAGAGATTCAGCATCATGCATAATGCAGCTAGCTAATGCAACCGTTAATTATATGCCCTAAGGGCCATTATCGATTGGCAATTTATGTTCATTGCTATTGGTATATTGGTTCGCCTAATCGTATTACTGCCATTGTTAAAACTTAAGACATCATAATTTAATAATACAAATTACCTACACGGTAACGCCACAATTTAAGACCTATTTATATATTTTTATAGACTTAAATTTGAAGGTACCCTCAATAATGCTTAGTAATAATCTTAAATGTCAATCTAAAGTTGTTTACATGGCCGTCTGCTACATATCATGCCTAAACCTATTTAAAAACGTTTAAGAATATGGATATATAAATAGACGAGATGCCAAAAGAAGAACATACGCTACTTTTTACATATAGATACATTTAAAATTGGAAAAATTTGGGTTATTTTTATGGGATAGTAATAATTTCAAAGTTTTTACGCAAACCAAGAGTAAGGACAAAAATTTTGAGATTCACCAGCTATACCAATTTAAAGACAAAACTACTCCGCGGTGGCAAAGTCCCGGGTAACAACTAGTTTGAATATATGCCAATAACACGTAACTTACTTAACTGGTCGTAATTATTGTTTTCTCTTAATAATTCATTGAACTTTACTGCGTCTCTGTATATGAACAAGATTAAAATTATCTGAGCATCAATCTTCACAAATCCCATCACCGAGACACTATTATTGGGCCGAACGACCTAATTGCAAAGAAATATAAACTGTCTGTGAATTAATTGAAACAAATCACGTTACAACATCGTTGAAGAATGTGCAATTATTCTTGAAATCAAGATTTAAACGACAATGAATGAATGTATTTTTAAACATGTCGAGGAATACAACAAGAGCAAAACGGTTAAAACCAAGCTGGACATTTTCCCGAGCTACATTTTGTGTAAGCGCCGGATAACGTTTTTATTGTTAACAAGCAGAAAGCCGTGGCCACGACGAGCCACGATGATATCTCCTCGTATGAATGATGACTTCGTGCTGAGCCTAAGCAAGCAAACGCAGATAGACATGAACGCGAGAGACAGGCCACGAATATGGAGATTCTCCATTGTACGAATTGTTTCCTACGAATATCAAACTATGCATCTCCAACATACATTTTTAACTATAAAATATTTTCGACGGCATCTCATTAAAATTTAATTTTATGACACACCCAACCAGTTCTTCTGTGCTTTATCTTTATAATGGAGAGTTTATTCCCGTACGAATAGATTATCGATATTTCGAAACCCATCAAAGTAAATTATCTGTAGAAAATAATCTATGAACGTCAATTAGCAAAATTTTACATTCGACGACATAATGGAGTTGTTTAAATAGAAAATACCGGTTATGATCAATTTTATATTTTGTTCATAGTTATATTTTCTATCTTCTTGTCTCTATGGTTGCGACCCATCTAAGGAAGATAAGGGGTCGACGTTTTTAGCACAAAGCGTTTTCTGTTTCGGACCCTTGCAGGTTATTTGAGTCAAGCGTGCCTTGGGAGTACCTGTTTACAGAGACCACCATTATCGAAAGTCAAGCAATATTTCGTTCAGATTATCTCACGAAGCGCCTTTAACGTTCAACGTTCCACTTGTAACAGATTCGATGTCTTACTTTACAAATAACAATCACGTTTTTTAGTATGAAGCTTGGAACATGGGTCTTAAAAGATAAAGCTGAGCAACGACCAGTATAAAACGGATACTTAAAGTCACACCTGTGCGGCACAATAAAATTTATCAGAAACAATAACTGTTAAAGCTATATTATCTTATCAACATCCAATGATTAAATTAATGCAAATGGCATATGAAATTAAAAAAATATATTTTTAGGTACACTGTATTGAAATATTGTTAGGGTTCTTTATATAGCAGATCTTTATATTGGTACAGTAGATCTTTATGGTAGTTCTTTATTTATTTATATTGCGACACAGGCAGTTCAAATTAAAGCAGTCGAGTTAGACAAAATCATAATACAGATATTGCAAAACAAACCGAAATGTATTAAAAAACAAAACAAAACAAAAAAAACAAAAATCAAAAGGAACTTAAGACAATTCATTTGTGGTGTTGACAACCATAAACCAACCAATGCTGCTTTTACGTGGGCTTAAGAAAAACCAGCAGATTTATAGCGGCAATAACATAATTGCGGTAGAATTCTTTTGTCTATCCGAAGCGGACCCTAGCGCTGTGTTTATGGCTGGTAATAACTTTCAAAATATTTTTTTCTTGAAGCATTCGAGAAACTGACCATATTGTAACTCGTCCTGCTGGCAGGCTTTTGTTTCTAACAGACTTTCAATGGCAAACAAGTCTGGATGCACAACCTTGAATACGACGGACAAGGTTTTGGTTACGGCTATTATAATTGAACCTATTGCAGGAGCTATTTCTGGTTAAAATTCGGCTGCCAATTTTACTATTGTTATCTTTTAGCTTCCTGTTGAGATGTTTTACGGCTATTGTAAGTTCTTTCTGTCCATTTGCCAGCGAACTATTTAAGTATTTTATTGCAATTCGCCCACTAGTAAATAAAGAGCTATTGATCCACCGAATAAAACATAATTGATTTATTTCCGTTCAATGCACTGGCAGCGTACAGTACCTATTGTGACTGTACTAGTAGGTTTCATAATCGTTTCAGCGATCATCGATAATGGATGCTAATGTAAGAGCGTTGTCTCTTATATCTTACATATCAATATCGATTAATACTTTTGAAACGGAATAATACATAACAGTACCCACAGATTTAACAAATCAATTCCACAGTTCTTGTAGTTAACACTATACCGATTTTAATACATGCTCATGACACCACAATGCTAGGCCCACATAAATGAAATGACTTATAGATTAAAAAGTCATAAGCATTCAAAGATAAACGTAACTATTCTTTCAAATAAAGGTCGCGTTGAACTCGGTCTATCGATATCTGGCAATGTCAATACACTTCGTTCTTTTATGTAACGATCCACATGGAAGATCGCTATGAGAAGTTTTCGGAGACAGTTGTTATGAGATAAGTAGAATAGTTATATTATATTTGACGTCCTCTTGTAAATATTGAACCATCTCATAGGCACGTGAGATATTTACTCTCAATATTGACCGAGAATATCAATAGTCGGACCCTGATATGACCTTGTATCTACAAACCCACTTCTTGGAATGATTCGCCCCTTTCTATAATATAAATGCGTTTACGTACTATATAATATTTCATAATATAATATATGACAACGCAAGTCAGTAAGATAGCGTCACTTTTTTAAATTAAAGAAATAATTGTTGTCCATCACGCTAAAGGCCTACAAACCTTCTTCCTAAGCTGCTGATACATGATGATTTTAAACACACGTACATGTATAATACAAATAAACTGTACATATTTATAAATAAAATAAATCTACTTGTACATATTATTCTTAGGAGGTACCTACCTAACTATGCTGGCTATGTTGATATGTAGCATTAAGTAACTAGTTAAATAATAGGGAACAATAATATGAATACAAAATAAAAATCAATGTTCTTAATAATAAACGCAATAAATAAAAAAAGACCTTTAAATCGACTTCGCTAGTATACGAAAACCTGTAAGGAATGTAAGTCTGTCGGGATTATAATTTTATTTTTCTTCGTCTGGAGAAGCATCGAAGTTATTCACAGGTCTTAGTCGTATCCCACGGTAGAGGCAATTTGACACGCACGTGTTGTGGCATCCGATGGCCCGCGATTAGGCTGCGGTGACGCATGATAGCAGTCTCCTCAATGGACGTGTTTTTTCCTCTAACTAGCTTAGCGTAGGTACTTTTTACGTACCTGACTTCAGATAAGAGCAAAAAGTTTTGAATTTTTGTTAAATCTTTCTCCGTTAATCACCTGAATGATCCCGCTAATATTATTAGGTATAATAATAGTAACATCTTCATGTCTTTCCCCAAAGGTCGCCGAAGGAGTAGGGTGGGTACACACACCCACTTTCCGCCAGAGATATATTTTAGGTGTCAACATGACAGATGGCGAGTACATCTCCGATACTCAAACACGACTTCACATACGTCTTTTTGAATTTCTTTTCAAATGTATGCAGGTTTCCACTTGATGTTTTCCTTCACCGTATAGCTCGTGGTCTAACTACTCACTGTACTGTAGTTTGGTAAACCTCATTGGTACAGTCGGGTTTCGCGCTAGCAATCTTTGCAGGCAACTACTCGATCCCCTCGGCTACCATTGCTTTCATATTATATATATATATATATATATATTATTGTTATTGGCACGCTGACACCAAAAATATATCTCTGGCGAAACTTCTGCCTACCCCTTCAGGTACCCTTGAGGAAAGGCGTGAGGATGTATTTTTTAAGAATTAAAGACAACGAAATTGGACGAACTTTGGCCTTGAGATAAATTCACAAGTTTTGTAGTAACTATTCCCTCTACTAATTCACTTATGAAGTGAAAATCTCAGACATCGCTTTATTGAACAGTTCCTGTTATTGAACATCTGTTTTTAAATCACTTAATAGTCCCAAGGAAATCGGAACACCGCAATATCTTTTGTTGAGACTCTTTTGAAACACGTCGAACTGTCAATCAGTTTATTGTGGAATTGAAGTAAAAATGTCCGCCCATCTCATCAAAATGTGGATAGTAAATGTATGCATCGCCCGGGTGCAGATACTAGGACCCTTCTTACGAGTGGCCTAGACGCTTTTGATTACAGGACTCGATCCTGGGACGGACAAACCACTTGTATTGATATTAGACTACCTGTATATAATACGTATAAAAGCCGGGGTGGCTGAGTGGTTCGAGCAGTTGCCTGCGACGCAAAGGTCGCAAGTTCGAGTCCCGACTGTACCAATGAGTTTTTTCTGAACTTAAGTACAGTGATTAGTCACACCACGAGCTTTACGGTGAAGGAAAACATCGAGAGGAAACCTGCATGCGTCTGAGAAGAAATTCAAAGGCGTATGTATAGTCGTGCTTGAGTAACGGCGATGGACTCGCCATCTGTCACGTTGGCACCTAATATACCTTTGGCGGAAAGTGGGTGTGTGGGTATTACCTATACACCTCTGCCTACCCCTTCGGGGACCCTTGTGGGAAGGCGTGAGGATATATTATATTAATATTATATAATACGTATCATCACGCCTTCCCACAAGGGTCCCTGAAAGGGTAGGCACATTTACTATCCGTTACTGTGTATTTTGTTGTTTAATTAACTACATTTCATCAGATTTTATTATATTCCCTCTAATTGTGTGCTGAAATTCTGTATTTTATCAAACATATAATATAAGTATAAGCAGTCTGTCAAAGTTTGATTGCAAGTAACATACGATGTTACTGTTTCAGATGCCGACCTCCTTTGAGATGTAACTTGAGGAGGTGCAACCAACGAATCACGCAGGCCTAAGTCTTCTGCTGCATAACCAATATTTTGAGTGCTTAAAAAACACGCGTGCCATCTGTTGTAAGCTGATGCAGTGCGGGTCCCACCCGTAACTCATTGTGATCTACTCCCCCCCGCGATCGCCCCTCTCCCCATCACCCATGCGGCTTTCGTTCGTTCAAACTTCGTAGGTCAGTTACCGCCCGACCGCAGGGGAGCATGGCTGCGTTAAAAGTTTTACCGCGTTCTCGCACTTTGTGTTTACATACGCTATAATACGTATTACGCTATACTATATAAACTTTGAGATATTGACTTAAAAGTGAAATAAAGTTTTTGATAGTTCTATTAAGTGATATATTTTGTGACCAATGTACTTTATTATTGTGATAATATGACTGAGAACTTGTTCGGAATGATTTCATTAAAAGTTTGGATGTGTTTGGTTGTGGTGACCGGTGCGCGCGCACGCTCCGCGCCGCCCGCCCCCGCCGGCTGTCACTGGGACTATTCGGATGCAAAGTTGAGTGAATCAAATTTTCTCACATGCAACATCAAGACCATCGGCTCTGTTGACTTTTTGTTCAAAAACATAACCACTGCGCAGGCGTACAACGTCAACAAGTTGAAACTGACTTGCACCGATCTACTTTTCTTTGAAAGTTCGTTACACATGAACACCGGCAGCTTTTTAGGACAGCTGCGGAAACTAGAGGACTTGCGCATTGAGTACTGTAAAATCCGTTACGTTCCTGCCACTGTTTTATCTCCTCTGCGTGATTTAACAAGTTTGACTCTACGTTCCTACAATACTGATTGGCCTGCCATGACAATGGAGTTTCACGCTGAAAGCTTTCGTGGATTGATGGAACTTCGCTCACTGGATTTAGGAGACAATAATATTTACATGTTGCCGTCGGAAGTGTTTTGTCCTCTCTTCAGTTTGGAGTCATTAAATCTTACAAACAATAAAATCCAAGATATATCTGAAATCGGTTTCTCAAATTGGGGAAAAGGACCGATAGCTCCAGGTAAATCATGCAACACCGGCCTGAAAATGCTTGATTTATCTTATAACAATATTTTGAGACTTCCCGATAATGGCCTTTCCAGCCTGAGATCTTTAGAAGTATTAAACATGCAGAATAACTTGATAAATGAAATAGGCGACAGGGCGTTCGTCGGATTGAATGCATTAAAAATTCTTAACTTGTCGGGAAATAAGTTAGTCGCTGTCCCTCCGGAACTATTTCAATCTTCACGAGTTATCAAAGAAATCTCATTAGCGAATAATTCACTTTCTGTGCTGGCTCCAGGATTACTAGAAGGACTTGATCAACTTGAGAAATTGGATTTATCTAGGAACCGACTTACAAATGATTGGGTAAATAGAGATACTTTTGCTGGGCTAATCCGATTAGTTATATTGAATCTCTCGCATAACTCTTTAGCCCGATTGGACCCCAAATCATTTCAAGACTTAAATAATTTGCAAGTACTGAATTTAGATAATAATGCTATTGAAGTAATAAGCAATGGTGCTTTCGCTGAATTAAAAAATCTTCATCTACTATCCATATCAGATAATAAATTGAAAATGTTGAATGAACATATCTTCTCAAACTTATTCGTACTAAATCAACTATATTTAGATAACAATCAGATTAACACAATATCTGACAGATGTTTCGAGAACATTACATACTTACAAGATTTAGGTTTGAATGGAAACAAGCTTAACAACATTCCTGAAAGTATAAAGAAATTGAGGTTCCTGAAATCTCTTGATATTGGAAAGAACAATATATCGAAAATATCTAACACATCTTTCGAAGGATTAGAAGAGCTCTATGGTTTGCGCCTTGTCGACAACCAAATTATCAGCATACCTAAAGACACCTTTAGTACACTGCCTTCTCTACAAGTTCTTAACATAGCTTCCAACAAAATAGAAACGATTGAACAAGACGCATTCTTATCTAATCCCACACTGAAAGCAATCCGCTTGGATGGAAACATGCTTAGCGATATAAGAGGAGTTTTTAACAAACTAAACACTTTGGGGTGGCTGAATATATCTGATAACAAACTTATTTACTTTGACTACAGCTACATGCCGGAGAGCCTTGAATGGTTGGATATTCACAGTAATAATATAACGAAACTAGAAAACGAAAACAGTGGACAACGGAATATTCGTATGCTTGACGTAAGTTTCAATGCTTTGGAAAACGTCGATGAAAGGTCTATACCTGATTCTATTGAAGTCCTTTTCTTGAATAACAATAAAATTCACACGATTCATCCAGGTACATTTTTACAAAAAAGAAACTTAGAAAAAGTCGTCTTGACAGACAATAAATTGAGGACCGTCGAACTATCAGCGTTTACTTTGCCCCATATTCCAAAGCACAGAATGTTGCCTAAATTCTTTATTGGAAATAATCCATTTGTTTGCAACTGCCACATGATTTGGTTGCAAAAAATAAATCTCTGGAATCATATGAGGCAATATCCTAGATTTATGGATTTAGAGGCAGTGACATGTGAAGTCGTTAACAATAAATATGGTGGAAAAGCACACTTAATGGATGTTCCTGAAACACAGTTCCTTTGCTCGTATGAAACTCACTGCTCTTCAAGCTGTTTTTGTTGCGACTTTGAAGCTTGTGATTGTAAAATGACGTGCCCAGAAGGTTGCTCCTGTTTCCATGATAGTAATTGGAATTCAAATGTGATCGATTGCTCTAATGTTGGATACACAGATATCCCTGAAAAAATACCTATGGATGCTACTGAACTTTATCTTGACGGCAATGACTTCGGTACGCTGAACAGTCACCTATTTATTGGCAAGAAGAAGTTACATAAGCTCTATTTAAATAACAGCAATATTGTGACTATTGATAACGATACATTCAACGGATTGCATTCTTTAAATGTTCTTCACCTTGAAAATAACCATTTGACCGAGTTATCTGGAGGAGAGTTTTCACAAACGAAACACTTGAGAGAGTTATACGTAAATGATAACCTCTTGACAAGTGTCGCGAACAAGACTTTTGAAAACTTGTCATCTTTGAGGGTGGCACACCTACAAGGCAACAAGATTCTTGACCTTGATAAAAAGCTGGCCCATATTGTTAATCTTGAGAATGTCAACATCCAGGGCAATATATTTACTTGTACTTGTAATAACATACTGCTATTACAAAATTGGTTCAAGAAAATCTATGTAGACTCTTTTGAAATGTTTTGTGCTGACGAACGCGGGTTGATTACTAATCATACAGTGTTTGACGTGATCGATAAATGTCGCGATTCTAGTGTTATGGACAATACCGTGCCAACTGAAAATCAACCGTATCAATACGATGAAGTGAGCACCATAAAACTGAACTTTGTTCCTCTGTTAGCTGTAGTGCTGATAAGTGTGATTCTTATTCTATTATTTGGTGCCTTAGCTTTCTCATTCAGACAAAATGTACGTTTATGGGCACACTCAAAATATGGTGTTAGATTGTTTAAAAGTGCATCTATACAAGAAAGTGAACTTGATAGAGATAGATTGTACGATGGGTATTCAGTTTACAGTTTATTGGATGATGATTTTGTATCTAAAGTTGTAGCCCCTGAAATGGAACACTCCGGTTATACAATGTGCTTCCATTACAGGGACTTACAACATGCTCCTGATAATTATTTATTAGAACAAATAACTAATGCTGCTGAGTCTTCAAAGAGAATATTAATATTTGTATCCTTTAATTTCTTACAAAACGAATGGTCTAAGGTTTCGTTCAAAGCAGCCATCAAACATGTGATTACTTCTATTCACCCTTCGATTAGACGGCACAGAGTAGTGTTTATTTTAACAACAGACGTGAGTGCATTAAATTTAGACTTAGACTTTCAAAGTTATTTAAAAACATGCAATGTTTTATTGTGGGGTGAAAAGAAGTTTTGGGAGAAAATAAGATTTGTAATGCCAGATATTTCTAATTTGCATTGGAACAAAGATACATTGAATTACAATCATGGCGTATGCCCGAATGGTAGAAGGCATCCCTCTAGATATACGGCCTCGCCTACTGCGCCAGAGCATTGGTACAAGTACGATGCTATCCCCCCACAAACGCCCACTACAGCCAACGTGGGTATAAGTATCGAAGACGACACATCCATGTTGACAAATACAACAATAACAAGTCAAATTCAGGATGGCGAGAATCTTCACCACAGTTACATTTCCATTGATACACAAAACTATGAACAGCCATACGGAGGCCGGCCTAGGCCTCCTAATACGTTGCGTAAACATCCTGGCCACCAATCCCCCTCCATGCTAGATGAACAAGGATACTTACAACCTCGTTCGTCCGTCCACGATTGCATGCCACAAACTCATTCAACTGCACACAGATGATAACGTAGTCAAAAACTATATTTATCTTGCTAAGATATAACTTAATGGAACTTCACATTCCAGCAACATGTGTAGGGCTCGACTGCTTTTTTTAAGTTGAACATGCCTTATTGAAAAGTGATAATTTAACAAAGTGTTGGTTTCAATAGTTGACCAAAAGATTGATTTGTTCCTTATTAAAGTGGATACATTATTTTATAATGAGACTGTATTGTTAAATTTAAGTAGACTGGAGCCTTATTGTAATGTCACTGTATGTATACTATTATAATACAATTATGTATAAAGATTGTTGTCGATTAAGACTGAACTATTCGTATATGTATATGTAACATCATAGCCAATATGAATATAAAACATAAATAAGTATTTTGGTATAGTATATTATCTCAATGTTACCAAATATTATGTAGATAGTTTGTGACTAATCAATGTATAAAATATTAATTATTGCATAGTTTACTAGTCATTAGATAGGACTGTAATAATTTTGAAAATATGTATCTATGTAAATAACAAAATATCAGTTTCTCATTGTATGACGTCAACAAGGGCTTGTAAAATGTACATGAACTGAATTATCATCATGTAAATAATTGTAAATTTAATTAACGTAGTATTATTGTAATTTTTTTCGACTGTTATTAAAATAAGTAAATTAATAAAAGAAACCATATTATATGAATATATTTTTTAATTCCACTATATCCCACGCACCTACACAAATCAATTATCTGGGCTATTAGTCGTAACTATATTCGTTTTCGACTTTGTTCAAAGCAAGTTATAAGTAATTTAGCATTTCTAAGTTATTGATTTTAAACGCCCACCACTCATTTATAAGTTAGGTACATATTGCGGTTCGCTTGAAGATCCATAGATGGTTCCCGACCTCTTTGTTTCGCCGACATAGATAACAAAAACTGTGATGCTTTGTGTGAAAACCGAATGTCGGCACGTAACTGTTAACTTTGCTACAAACATGGAAATATTAAGAACTATGAAACGTACAAAATATTATCCCAAAATGATTTTGGTTCGCCGACAATCATCACGGACCATAATGACGATCCCTTTTCAGGTAGAGAATACACCCAAGTAATATTTCAACCGTCACGGATACAGAAAAGTAGCTATAAAAGAGCTTTACAATACATTCTGTATTCGTTGCTAGTTAGGGCAGTATTTGTGTGACCTTCTGTCGGCCACGGTCCGAGGAGCAGGTATTGATTTTTTTCGTGACAGATTTCTAAAATGGTGACTCGCATGGTGAGCATATGGTGTGACACGCATCGAATGACCGCCCGACTGTTATAAGTTCTTCTTGAGTAAGGGGCTTATATTGTTGCAACTGACATTGTTTAAATTTTAAAGTGGATCTTTTAGTCGAAGTATTTAATTATAACCTCATTAGGTTGGCTTTTGTATTTCTGGAACAATTGAAAACTTGCTGAATTATTCACGGGTGTACCAATAAGAAAACCTTACCAATTAATCATGCAAGTGAGAATAATGTAACCACATGAAGAAATATAATTATCAGTAAACAAAACAACTACTACATTGGAATAGCACGACGAACAAAGAACACCAACAGCATAAAATTATATAAATCCTCGCGCCTTCCCACAAGGGTCACCAAGGGAGTAGGTAGAGGTAGATAGTTAGTAACCACACACCAATTTTGTTGCCAGAAGATGGCGAGTCCATCGCCGTAACTCAAGCATGACTATACATACACCGTTCAGAAATAGTCATTGGTACAGTCGGGATTCGAACTTGTAATCTTTGTATATATATATATATATATCCTCACGTCTTCCCACAAGGGTCCCCGAAGGGGTAGGCAGAGGTGTATAGGTAATACCCACACACCCACTTTCCGCCAGAGGTATATTAGATGCCAACGTGACAGATGGCGAGTCCATCGCCGTTACTCAAGCACGACTATACATACGCCTTTGAATTTCTTCTCAGACGTATGCAGGTTTCCTCTCGATGTTTTCCTTCACTGTAAAGCTCGTGGTGTGACTAATCACTGTACTTTAATTTATGTTTAACCGCAACTGCTGGCACAAAATTTGTTATTAATTTATAAATTACTGAATCATAATTTCCTAAATTTTCAAAGATATTATGGAGATTATTTAATCTTTAAATATTTATAAAAAAAAATTTTTTTTTTTTACAATGAAAATGTAATGTTTTAAATAAACTAAGTTCAGAAAACCCGTGGTGGCCGAGTGGTTCGAGCAGTTGCCTGCGACGAAAAGGTCGCAAGTTCGAATCCCGACTGTACCAATGAGCAATCTTTGTGTTGCAGGCAATTAGTCAGCTATTAAAATAAACCATTTTGTTTAATGTTAATATGTCTGACACCTTAATATGTTAAAAAAATTGGCTAAAATAATATTCCACGTGTTCTACTCACGTCACTTGTAAGAGAAATGGTCTTGGTATCTATGGGTAAGTATAACAATGGACACAACTGCAGTTAGTAGATATTATAAATAAGTTGTATTTTTTATAAAGTGATCATTAACAGCTGGTAATTGCATTAATGAAACACATTTTTGAGGATTGGAACGAAAACAGTTAAGGGTACTCGAAATATGTGAGTAAAGTAAAGCCTGTTGGTTGTGAATGCAGGGAGAGAGGTCTGCGAGTCTAGAGAGAACTGGTGCTCTACTCTCTCTTCCCACCCCGTAATGGACTCGGCGTTACGATTATGTTACGGTAACGAAATGTCACACATAGGAGGTTGTTGAGAGCCGTTAATATTAGCTTGAATATTTTACATATTTGTTTAAAATCACACATAATTTTACTGTTATCTGTTGACAATATTGCTTACAACTACCCGAAATAATTCTCAAATATCCAGTTACTTCGAGTACAAGTTCGTTACCATTATGAACTCAGGATGTAGTTTAGGATGTGGTATCCGACCGCTAACAGTCCAGCGTGGACGAACCGTGGGCGACCGTATTATATGTCGATGCTACAGTTTATACCCGATCCGGTACTAGAGATATATTAAAAGGGTTTATTAGGAAAATAATCGGCGTTTGTTAGTTTGCATCTGATACTGGGGTGTTTTCATATATGAAATCCCTCAAGCACGCAACACGGTTAATAGAGATATTAAAGCTGACATAAAAATCATAATGTACATATATTATTGTTATTAAATGGTGTGGACATTTTTGAAAGATATTTAGACAACTAGAATTAACGCCATACATTATTATTTTATAGAGAAATAAGGAAACGCAATAACTATTTACTGTATGATAAATGTGTCGGTAGCAGAGTCCATATCCAATTATTATCTACAATACGTTTCCAAAGCTATTTCTGGTACCGATATACTTGGTATCAATATCCGGGGATATCTTCCTATCTGTGGATTTCACGGTTAAATGCACCATTGGGTCCCCTATCATCCCCAAAACTAGATAAGAAATTGACCAGATATCAACCGAAGTCCTTTTAGTATTACCTTTCATGCTTAATGGCTATTACTTTATCTTTTAGAGATACAAGTCAACGTATTTAGTCATCAGTGTGAAGTGAACAGGAAATTTTATAAATTGCGATATAAATATCACAAATCCTTATTTATTAACAATAGAAGGGAAAAGACGATCAGGTTAGTTTTGGACTGGCTTTCTATTACACATATTTCAAATGAATGTACATTCAAATAACACGCACAGAAGTCTCACAGGGCCAGACAGAGATGTAGGCAGAAATGAGGCTGAACATCACCTTTTTTTCACCAAAGAGTCCATCAGATGTGTCGGATCATGTGGATATAGATACATAAAATTTTGGGGCGATATTATTATATAGCTATATTTTAAAATGTTCGATTCCATGATGATAATGTTGAATAAATCCAATATTACATTTGGTTAAACCATTCATCATCCACTTTTTACGTCGATCCCAGAAACATCAAGCATAACAAAAGCAATGACTAATCCCAGTTCTCAGGGTCAAATCAAATCTGATATATCTGTACTGTAGTCTACTGTGACATTGATCGACGTTTGATATCCAAGATGTAAAAGATTTTTCTGTTTTGTACATGAAAGAAATTTGTTCGGTTGGTCAACCCATACCTCCCGCTGTTTAAACATGACGTTTCACACTTGAAGTTCGTTCGACTCTGCGCAGAGGTCACGTCTTCTCACTCAAATCTCGACCGGGAGCGTTTCGGTCGGAATTGGATCGTGACAACAGAGAGATATTTATCGTGATTTTCTAGCCAATTCCGATGCATCGTTTCGTTGTTGGGACGGGTAATGGGAGCATGAGAACACCCGAGTTGGCACTAACTAAATTATTGTAAGTCAAATAAGGAGATGTGTTTGGGGAGCATGATTGAGGTTACGGCGGGCTCATTGTTTGTCTATTAAATTCTGTCACATGATTGGCATTTAGCTGTACAAGGATTTTGAATATTGCATCAGCGAAGATTAATTGAATATGTTAATGCGTTAAATGGTAAAATGAAATTATGTAAAATCATACCTTTTTCAGGCCTTCATTTTAAGAAGGTAGGCTGATGTATTATTATTTTCTGATAAAAGGTAAGCCTGCAATTGTGTTTCAAAGACGTCTTTGAATTTCTTCTAAAACGTATTCAGGCTCACGAGATAAGATACTTAAGTTTAAATAATATTGCTTGTTTTCAACCTTATATAAACTGTAATAATACCGACATGAAGTAAACGTTCGCTTACAACGAGCTATTCACGTTTTCTTAGAACATGCTTGTTCCAAACGCTATCAAAGAATTTTTATCGTCGTCCCGTCTTCACAGTGAGCTACGAAATAATTCACGTTAATTACACATTAACTTCAGTGATAACGACCATTATTTTACAGTAGCTCATTTTTATTTTATCAGAAGGTACTAAAAGTAACTGTTAGTAAAGTCAATAGGAATAGTTAGGTCCTTGATTTATAAAGCTCATTATGTATTGCCAAGAAATGATAAGAATGGTAACTGTACATCTGGAACGGTTATGAGATCATCAAAACAGTTGATGAATTTTATTATTTCAAGTGAGTTTTACATTGTTTCACGTTCGCAGTCCAGTGTACCCTATGCGGTACACGCGGAGCGGTTCCGCCGAGTCCGTGTACCCTATGCGGTACACGAGGCCACTATAACTATATGGGCTCTGCAGCCACGGACTTATGAAATGTGTTAGTGTATCGTTCCTGGACTTGTGATAAGGGTTCTATAAGACAAGAAAAACCAAAAACATGACTTATTTTTTTTAATATAATGTTGTTACAGCACAAAATGAAACGAGTTAGTAGAAAAGATATAATGTTTTATTGGTGAACTGTAACTTTAGGAAAACAATCAATACAATATGCCTTTTTACATTTTTTACATTGTGATGACACCCTTTTGGCTTTGGCGCGTGCATACGAAGTGAGTCTTCCTTCATCGAGGAGCTTTTGGTAGCATCCCACGCAACGTCTTCGTATAAAACGAGATCCTTTCTTGCCAAAGGTTTCTAAAAAATTTTCGTTACTCAACAGCGAACTTGAACTGGATGAAATCAGCCTTCCAGATGATCCTGAAGACCCAGGATTTGCTTGAGACGTTCGCACCGTCGTGGAGGAACGTGAAGTTCCTGGTCTATGTTCAGAGTCATTTGAATGCTGTGAAACTTCAAGTTGTAATAACTTTCTCACAATAGCTTCATGTGCTGCTAAAATGGTAAGCTTCTCTTTTCTTCCAGGGTGCATCTCGTTGTATATTATCGTAGAATTCACTACTGCTATGGATAGTAAATCGGTTGCTACCTTTTTATACCATACAAGAGTTTTCCTTATAGGACTATTGTAGCTGGCCATTTGATCAGCTACGTCTATACCCTTTTTTCCTTTGTTGTAACTTAGAATCATGTTGGGCTTTAGCTTAGGTACACGTCCAGATGTGAAGGATAACTCTTTACCGTGGCAAGTCGATAACGTCAAAACATCCCTTTTGTCCTTCCATTTTAGGACGGTCACGTTTTCATTCTTTTGTTTTACCGCAATCTCTCCTGTCGATAATTTGGCGTTGATGACGTCTTTGGGCAAGCCTCTTCTTATTTTTTTTAGAGTACCACAGAGATCTGTGTCACGGGATAACAAATACTCTGCCAGAGGGACGCTCGTGTAGTAATTGTCTGTGATCATGCAACGGCCTTCATCTAAAAGACCTTCTGCCAATCCGACTACTATGCTTCCGGAGGTATCCAAACCAAAGAGTTGTACACTTTTTCCACTGTAAACTTGGTATCCCCAAGTATAACCCTCTGCACTACATAACTTGTAGATTTTTATTCCATATTTGTGCGTTTTTGTGGGTATATATTGACGGAAAAGTAGTCTACCGCGGAAGTGAACCATCGACTCGTCAACGACAATAATCTGGCCAGGTGTATAAATGGTTCGTGAATTTCCCACAATGAGGTCTATTAGGGGACTGATCTTGTACAGTCGGTCATCTTCGTTCCGTGGTGCATCGTTATCACAAAAATGCCAACATTTTAGAATCAACCTAAATCTGTTGTATGATATCTTTATGTTGTGCAGTAAAGGATGATAATAAATGTCATCTTTTTTCCAATAACTTTCAATCGTTGGGAAAGATATTAGACCCGTAAGAAAATTAGCGCCAAGAAATTTCAACATTTCTAATTCGTCAACATTCGACCAACGAAGCTTGCGACTATGTGGTTTTCCAGGCTTTTCTAATAGTCGTTGAGCATACAAATTAGTTTGTTGTACCATCAGCTGCAAAACATCGTCATCAACAATTTTTCGAAATATCGTAAAAATATCGGAGTCTAAATCAAATAATAACTGTTGACGAGGTGGTTCATCATGGCCTGTAAATTGCTTTCTGGACAACTCTTTTACTTGAAAACTCCACTCAGAATCTGGAGGAGCATTCGATGGCCTTCTACTCAGTCTTGGTGGTCGTGACGGTACATCACGCAAGGGAAGGTGAACATTGGCTGGGGCTTCATCAGGATTGCCAGGAAATCCTGGGGTTTCTGGAAACTCAGGGTAGTTGGGAGTGCCAGAGTTGGTAGACTCACCTGCTTGCACCTCAGCGGTGATTGCCTCTATTGTTTCTTCAATTTCTAAATAAGCTTCCCCATCTTCATCGTCTTCTTCTTGATCCATTGATTCCATTACTTCTACTTCACCATCGGACTCTTCTAAGATTCTTCTGATGTAATCCTCATTCAAATTAGCCATTTGATTCAATAAACACGAAAAACAACACCAATTTGGAGCACAATAACGAGATCATAAAACAATGGTCACTCAACGTATGAAAAATTCGAATTTTTTGACAAAGGATAGACAGTATTTTTTTTAAATAGTGCTGGATCACGATGGACATTGTGTTGTGACTAGTTTATAGCTTATGGTCAGTAAATACCCGATTCTATACCCACAAGTCTGTGGTACACGCTAAGGGTACACGGTGTTTTTAATTCATAAGTCCGTGTACCGCCCGGTGTACACGAGCAAAGTCGGGGCACGGGCCTTTATTTTAACATAATTATGCATCAGTTGTGACGTTTGCATCGACTAATGGTCAAAAGTAATGAAAATGTTATTGGACAAATGGCGTTGTCGGAAACTTTTGTATTGGGACTGCGAACGTGTTAAATAATAAAACACAAAAGTCGTCTGTCGCCTTCATGACGTATATCATACTAATAATCATCATCATATCATCACATCGAGTCCCTAACGGGGTAAGCAGAGAGTATAGGGCGCCAGTTCTCTCTAGACTTACATATCTCTTTCGCTTCGTTCACATTCATCAGTCTCTTCATTCATTTATTTGGACCTACAAGGACCACGGGTTAGAATACTATAATGATTACTTAAAAAACGTTAAAATGTTAGCAGCAACTGCAGGAAAAGATTAACATTATTCCAGCGAATAATCTATCTCTGTGCCAAATTTCATCTGGCACCAACTTTCAGCTTGTTTTAATTACATTAGATCAATGTAGAATAGCTAAAGTAATATGAAGATGAAACCTTAAGTTTTAATATTACAAAAAAGCCATTGATTGAATTACTTCAAGTTATCATACCCGCGACAGCACTGAAATGGTTCAATAAAAGGTAATAAATTGGGTTATGGGAATCCAAGGTCCGATAAATCACATCGAAAATACTGTCACGACAGGAGTAAAAAATTGTGGGAGTGGGTAACCTACGGAACGATTTCATTATCCCAATGTGCCGGAAAGTAAGCATGACTGACTGTGAATCAAAAGAGCTAAGTACTAAAAAGAGAAACTATCTAGTAAATTCCAAGCTTTGAACAGTTTTAAGATTATTTTTGAGAAATTCCAAGTTCAAATATATGTCTATATATACTCACGCCGTCCCACAATGATCCCTAAGGATATACAGAGGTGTATAGGTAATACACGCACACTCACTTATATATATTTTAAGAAAGTAATAAAAAAAACTTTTATTTACCCTCTTTATACACACTTCATTAATTCAGATTTTTACACCAATTTATTTATTTTATATTAGACTACCAATTTGAAATACATACTCATAAGAAGCAAATATTTTTTTATTATAGTCTGATTCTTTAATCAGTATTGCATTCCGTGACAATTATAGAAATAAATGAAAATTAAATTCCGCATGTTAGATTAGACATTGTTATAAAGTACAAGTCCAATGCAAAGTGTGTCAAATGCCTGAACAATTACGAGATAGTTCAAACATGATGTAAGACCATATGCTCGAACCCATTTTAGTAATAGTTATCATGTTATAACTGAAAGAGATTTGTATTCAATTAGTTCTACGCCCGGAAAGATTTATTTCAGTATCACAACATTGAAATTAGTAGCGTCCACGTTTTTGTGGGAATTTTTGAGAATTCGTTTTGGTCGGCTACAATGACCTTCACGTAGTAGAAATAAAAACGTAGTCTAGAGTGAGAGTGGAACCATTACTGACGAATATAACAGATATTGATTTGATTTGTTGCTATAAGCTTTCAAATTCAGTACCTGGATGACCGAGCTCAGCTCGGTAAATATAATAGGTATAAAATATTATTGCGTACGAATTACATACTTATGAAATATATCTTATCTTACCAACATACCTAATAATGAAAAAATATGAACTTGTTGTTTAAATAAAAAATCACGAGTTTAATATTTTATTGAAATAGGTAGGTACTTACTTTTTACAGTTGAGGTTTGGTTCACTTATGTATCATGGTATATTTCATTGAACATGTAGTGTTTTTTTCATGTCAATCGGTTAAGAAATGAAAGAGATGCCAATTTAAAGAATCATCACATATAATAAAAGTGTAACGGATCGCTGTCTGTACATGGAAGATGTATGAGAAAATCAACGCACGTTGTGCCATACGCCACAAATCTTGTAGACATCGCTTCCGTTGTTCGTAATGTTCAGTAGCTATACGTTGTGCTGCTCGCTGCCGCAAATCTTGTAGACGTCGTTCCCGTTGTTCGTTATGTTCAGTAGCTATACGTTGTGCTGCTCGCTGCCGCAAATCTTGTAGACGTCGTTCCCGTTGTTCGTAATGTTCAGTAGCTATACGTTGTGCTGCTCGCTGCCGCAAATCTTGTAGACATCGCTCCCGTTGTTCGTCATTTTCAGTAGCTACACGTTGTGCTGCACGCTGCCGTAAATCTTACAAACGACGCTCTCGTTGTCCGTTATTTTCAGTAGCTACACATTGTGCTGCTCTCTGCCGCAAATCTTGTAGACGTCGTTCCCGTTGTTCGTTATGTTCAGTAGCTACACGTTGTGCTGCTCGCTGCCGCAAATCTTGCAGACATCACTCCCGTTGTTCGTAATGTTGAGTATCTACAAGTTGTGCTGCTCGCTGCTGCAAATCTTGTAGACATCGCTCCCGTTGTTCGTCATTTTCAGTAGCTACACGTTGTGCTGCTCGCTGCCGCAAATCTTGTAGACGCCGTTCCCGTTGTTCGTAATGTTCAGTACCTACACGTTATGCTGCTCGCTGCCGGAAATCTTGTAGACATCGCTCCCGTTGTTCATAATATTCAGTAGCTACACGTAGTGCTGCTCGCTGCCGCAAATCTTGTAGACGTCGTTCCTGTTGTTCGTAATATTCAGTAGCTACACGTAGTGCTGCTCGCTGCCGCAAATCTTGTAGACGTCGTTCCCGTTGTTCGTAATGTTCAGTAGCTATACGTTGTGCTGCTCGCTGCCGCAAATCTTGTAGACATCGCTCCCGTAGTTCGTCATTTTCAGTAGCTACACGTTGTGCTACACGCTGCCGTAAATCTTACAAACGACGCTCTCGTTGTCCGTTATTTTCAGTAGCTACACGTTGTGCTGCTCTCTGCCGCAAATCTTGTAGTCGTCGTTCCCGTTGTTCGTTATGTTCAGTAGCTACACGTTGTGCTGCTCGCTGCCGCAAATCTTGCAGACATCACTCCCGTTGTTCGTAATGTTGAGTATCTACAAGTTGTGCTGCTCGCTGCTGCAAATCTTGTAGGCATCGCTCCCGTTGTTCGTCATTTTCAGTAGCTACACGTTGTGCTGCTCGCTGCCGCAAATCTTGTAGACGTCGTTCCCGTTGTTCGTGATGTTCAGTACCTACACGTTATGCTGCTCGCTGCCGGAAATCTTGTAGACATCGCTCCCGTTGTTCGTAATATTCAGTAGCTACACGTAGTGCTGCTCGCTGCCGCAAATCTTGTAGACGTCGTTCCTGTTGTTCGTAATATTCAGTAGCTACACGTAGTGCTGCTCGCTGCCGCAAATCTTGTAGACGTCGTTCCTGTTGTTCGTAATGTTCAGTAGCTATACGTTGTGCTGCTCGCTGCTGCAAATCTTGTAGACATCGCTCCCGTTGTTCGTCATTTTCAGTAGCTACACGTTGTGCTGCACGCTGCCGGAAATCTTACAGACGTCGCTCTCGTTGTTCGTTATTTTCAGTAGCTACACGTTGTGCTGCTCGCTGCCGCAAACCTTGTAGACGTCGTTCCCGTTGTTCGTTATGTTCAGTAGCTATACGTTGTGCTGCTCGCTGCTGCAAATCTTGTAGACATCGCTCCCGTTGTTCGTAATATTCAGTAGCTACACGTAGTGCTGCTCGCTGCCACAAATCTTGTAGACGTCGTTCCCGTTGTTCGTAATGTTCAGCGGCCACAAAGAAGCCCTCGTGAAACATCTAAATCATAAGAGCTTTCTGTTCGTATAATGTTAGTCAAGTTTTGCAAGACTTTAGCACTACGTGTGGGACGAGCGGAAAGCTGATTATTTTCATGGTTTTGTTGAAATGAGTCTTGCTTGTCGATCACTATTTTCTTGAAGGTGTTCTTGAGATGCGTCGCGGCTGCGTGGATTTAGATTGTGTATAAGCGATTTTTTTTCTTCTTTTAGGCATTTTGTCATGTAAGTAAATAATTGATTTTATATATAATACGTCTACGATAACGTCAAACCAAAAACTCATTGGCTTAAAGTTTGTTGCTTAGCAACGCTTTATTGTTGCTGTATCGGTAAAGCAGTGGCGAAATTCATATTCCAATGAAATTGTACGAGATTTTCATTGCCTAAAAACACGCATAACACGACTTTTTTTAAAAATTAAACCTAGCTAGATCGATTTATCGCCCCCGAAATCCCCCCACTACCAAATTTCATGAAAATCGTTGGAGCCGTTTCCGAGATTCAGATTATATATATACAAGAATTGCTCGTTTAAAGGTATAGGGATAACATGCAGAATTTTGTGAGGATGTTTGTTTCTCAATCACCTGAGAATGGCTAAACGGTATTGAATGAAATTTGGCACAGAAATAGATTCATAGAATATATTTATTTTAAAGAGTGGTGGTGACTGAGTGGTTTAGGTAGTGGCCTGCAACACAAAGATTGCCAATTCAAATCCCGACCGTACTAATGAGCTTTTCTGAACTGTACAGTGATTAGTCAAACCACGATTTTTTGCGGTGAAGGAAAACACCGAGAGGACACCCGCTTGAGAAGAAATTTTAAGAGACAGACAAATACGGTTACTTTTACATTCATAAAATTAATATGATAAGCTGCAAATGTATGAGATATAAAGTAATATTCATATTAACAACTTTAACCTTCATGTCACTTTCATAATTTGGAACTAGTTTATCTAGTTGTTATCTAATAGCGGAGCATTAAAAGCAACATGAAATGTAGCAATTTGTCCTTTAGGTGCACGTTAGAGCAATAATAAACTTGACACCCACAGTTTTACTTTCGACATTTAGGTTACATATTGAAAGTTTTTTACAACCCCAACATAATTCTGCTATAAATCAGTTAAGGAGTTTTACTATGGTGTAAAAACTTATGTTAGTAGACATAACAGTTCACGTAAATCCGTGAGTTCCGTGACGTCAAAGTAGTTGTCATGCGAGGTGATGAGACCTAACCAACTAAAGCTATGAACGTACATTTTTAACGAGTTCAAAGTTTGACATCGGCCTTATTGTGTAGAGAAGGCTCGTAGCGTATTCGTAACAGTGAGCTCCACTTGGTTCCACCTTTTATTTGTTACACTTTTTACGCATTGGTTGTACATGTTTTTTTTATATTTACAAATATTACGTACCTATACATGTATATAGCAGGGGTTCTATAAGAAAGGTATGTAACAATTTTTAAGAGTCGTTAACGCGAGATTAATTCCACCAGTGGTGCAAGCGTTCATAAGAGGCAATAACAACTTACCATCAGGCAAGGCCACACGTCTGATAACAACTTTCGTGGTATTTAAAGATATACATATAATACATATATTATCGCAACATGATGTCCGAATTGCAATGGCGTTACATGCCACATTATACTAATCGAATTACTCAGGATTATTTAATAGAAGAGGTGGCCGTATAGTTTAGGTGCGAAGGGTAGGTATACAGGTTCAATCCCCGGTCTGTATCAATGAGGTTCCTGAAGTACATAGATTTGTCCCAGCACACTCAATGCAGATGGAACTGAATTTGAAAAATAATTTTAGTCTGATCTCAATTAACATTTCTAGGGAACAGCAATATAATCAGTAACTACCTGCGTTTCACAGATCTGTAAGTCCGGAGGGAACTTTAGTTTTACTACGTACCACGTGAGATATTTGCCATGATGAGTATGTAGGTAAGTCCCCTGTTTATACCGCAATGCAGAACCACATGCATTTCTACTATTACCCACCTTTTGGAGACGCTTGTGGAGAGTTGAAAGATATATGACTGCACCAAATTATAGACAAACATTATACATTTTACTTTCAACACCATAAAACACTAACACAGCGCTAAAAATACCAATTAAAGTTTTGTTACTGAGCAACAAAAGCACCACAACTCCAACTATTTATGAACTCATTTGCTTAAACTTGCGAGCTGTTCCAAAGAAGCCTCCTAAAATAAGCATTCTTATCTAACCTGATTCACACAAACGCTAAAGTTGGTAGATAGTAATCTTATCACCCGTGTCTTGCGACACTTGGTACAAAGAGGAACGTATCATTAACGGTTAAGTTGCCTTTGTGAGAACACGTGCTATGTTAGTTCAACCTATTGAAAGATGAGTGACGAAATAACATCCAATAGTACCAACTTGAAAAGCAACATCATAAAAGAGCCGGTTAATAAATATTGGTCAAATATTATTTTCCTTTTACCTCGTGTATTTGCTCAATTTATTTCAATGTACAAAATTCGTTGACAGATTTATGGATGTACTACGTAATTAATTATTTTGTAACTTCTCTAATGAAGTCTAAAGTTACGTTCCACTTAAGCGTTTTTTCATCATACTTATGCATTAAATGTTTTTTATATGTGATCAGATCTAGAATAGTATTTCATCCAGCTTCAACATTCCATAACGAAATTTACAGATCGGAGCGAACTTAATATCTTTCCCAAAACACATTGGTGCATGTATTAATATATTATTTAATATTTTGGTATCCTGCTCGTTTTCTTGTCGATCTCTTGTGCTAGCAGGAAAACAGTTCGAAACCGTTTACTGTCAGTACAGCAATTTCACTAAACTCAAGGTCAACAAACGCGCGAGTCACACCCCTAACGAGCGCCTATTGGCTAATAGGCATTTGCTCGGCCATGCGGCCTATACCCCGTTATTGCTGGTAGTATTGCTGCAAGTGATAGCCCTTGTAGAATAAAGTTTCCGAACGCAAAGTGAGACGTTTATTATAGAAAACAGTCTTCTGAGCTGTGGGTACGATATTAAATACCGAAGCCCATGGAGTCTAGCATGACCGAGTATTGTATAGAGGCGTGCTTATTTTTATTTACTTCTTCATTTTGATTGTTACGTTAAGATGAAGCCATGATTCTGCGAAGTAACGCCGTAGATAATAGAAATAAATATTTGCTATAAATTTCAAAGTGAATTCAACTAGTCATCATACCAAACAAAACAAACCATTAGCAGTAGCATTTGAATCAATGGATGTTAAAAAAGCAGTAATTTTGCTGAGTCACACCTCCCCTCGGCTTAGACGTTGGGTGCCGTGCTTGAACATTTCTTGTATGACGGGTGAATATAATATTTTGATACTTTTCAATTTTTTGAAGTATGAAAGCAGAACAGACTAATTTTTTTCTGGACCCTAACCAGATATGCATAGAGGTTTCACAATTAGTTTGGCCTTAGACAACGAGAGGCACTTAATAACATAGATTTTATGCAGTCAGATTAAAATATATTTGTTTATTTGAAATTGGTACAAAATTTTGCACTCTCCTTGACATCCTTATTCTGAACGGAATATTTTTAAAGTAGTTAATTTTATTAAAATAAATTCTTAAATTTAATTTATTTATTTGTGTACGTTGTTTGTAGTTACATTAAATTGTTAACACAAGAAAAATTATTCATGTCTAGAAATTGGAATACGTTTTTATCTACAGAAATTAATCCAGCACGTCAAGAAAGTTGAGAACAGCAAACATAACGATAACTTTCACTAAAGAAGATTTATGTCTTCCACATCGAGGAAAGGTTGAGTTAAGCGAAATGAAAAAAAAGTAATTTCGGGTAAGTATCAAAATTGTTTTTACTCCTCCAGACCTTATGAAGACTGACTGAGATGAATGACTTATATAATTGAAGTGCACGTTAAAATTAAAAAGATTTTGAGTTAAGTTTTTACTTTCTTCTACAAACTGGGTTGTGCAAGTAAGAAATGTTCTGAACTTTATTCTTATCCACAACTATACTGAAACTGCTTATCATCAAGTACCAAGCAGGTTAGCGTAAGCTTTTTGCCTCTTTGTAGCTAATAAATTTTTTTCTAGTATGATTTCAGTTTCAGAAGTCTGGGTTGTAGCTAAAAAGTTATTAAAGTTTTTTATTTCGTTTTAATGACCATAATACTAAAACCACCTATCGAATTCATTATTTGGACATAAAGTTGGAATTTCATGCAGCGCCATCTCATAATTATGTCGGGAACTTACTTCACAAAAGGAAGTTTCGGAGCGTCTTCAATTAATAATATACATAATATGTGAGGTATATTTTCAGTAATAACTTACTATTTAAGTACGTAATATCGGCAATAAATAATAGGTTACAATTCAAATATATATATAGCTAGTTCCTAGCTAGCTAATTCAGTATGAACACAAATGCGATAATATGAAAACGCTTTCTAATGTCAGGTGTTCCTACACTTCCATACTTAAAGATAACAGAATGCCGACGGTCTATTTTTAAGAAGGGAAACGTAACTAAACCTTTATTGATTTTATAATTCTGTGCTTTGTACGATTATTATTTTATTTTAGTGTACCAAATACGCGAGAAGAAATAGGGATTTCTAAAACCTATGAGTGGTGCATAAATTATTCGACTATCCCTTCATTTAAAATCGCATATAGTAAGTTATTAGTCGGCTTCTGGGGTGTCTTTCTCTAAAATACGAAGGGTCCGCAATACATGTATACTTTTCTTCATAATAATGATGAATTGTCTGTTACTCAATCACAATTGAAACAATGAAATTTGGCACAGGAAGCTGAATACACAAGGGATTTATTTCAGAAAAACGAATGCCTTCCCACAAGGGTTCCCGAAGGGGCAGACAGAGGTGTGTAGCATCGAAAATTAGTACAAGTAACCAAATTTAACGCGATTGAAAGCGTGGGGTACATCTAGTATAAATACAGATACTAAAAGAATAGTAAAAAAAAATTTAATATAATTATACTAGTGGTCCCGCCCAGCTTCGCTTGGGTGAAAAAAGTAAATGCCATAAAACACGATCACAGCGCCACCTATCGGGTCCAATTGTGAATCTAAACCATTCTCGAATCTCCACGAACACACACAAAAAATTTCATCAAAATCGGTCCAGTCGTTTAGGAGGAGTTCAGTCACATACACACGCACACAAGAAATATATATATTAAGATAAAATAATAAAATTAGAAAATATTTGTCGTCTAATTATTCAGATGTACACCAAAAACATAAACTTGAACGCATATTACAATACCTACTTACAAATTACAAGAATCTTAACTGGACGGAGCAAATTGTTGTGCGACCACCAATGGCGCCGCTATTATGTAGAACGACAATCCGACTGGATTGTGGTTTTGTGGTGCTGGTTATCAATGTTACCCTTAGGTGAATCGCGACACTAGCAAAAGATAAATGTCGTGGGGATGAATCTAAATTTATAATGTGACTCGCCTAAAATATATTTATAAACCTAGACGCAAAGAAAAAGCGGTTTTAATTCTAATAATGTATAGTTTAAAAATGAGCAGCAATTTAATTCAAACTACATCATTAGGGAACTTGTCACATCACCCCAAAATACACACAAGACTTACGTCTAATCGACCGCAACAAAACCTACACTATAAAATATCCTTTTATTGGGAACAAAACTATAAATTGTTCTTAATAACAGATATACATATTTCACAGCCTAAATAGTTACAAAAAGAGTTCACTTTTTAATTTTTACGACGTTTAAAAAATGCCCCATCTTCTACGGGCGAGATCCGATCTCAAAACTGTGTCAGAAAAAGATTCTGGCTGTATGGTCATAGCGGGTGCTCAATTTTTTTTTCTTAATAGATACCGCGCTCTGTTTATTTTTTATTTTATAATTCCAGTATGACAGATGAAGATGGCCACATCTAAAGAGGTGCGTCATAGCCACTCATGAGCATGCGTTTTGATATGGTACAAAAAATTACGAATGCTTAAAAAAGGTTTTGATATGTTTTGTTAGTGTCAAAATTGAGAAATATTTTAGTTATGATCATGGAATATCAAGCATTAGTTGATCATAAGGTATCCACAAGATCAACGTTCTCAGTTCAGGGTGTAATGACGAATTTATCTATATTAATTTTGGTTGGAAATATAAAATGCGACCAAGACATTTTATTACAACAATAAGTGCTTATTTAAACAATCGAAAACATGATATACAAGCACAGTTGCTAGGAAGAATAATGCAAGCATTATTTAGCCTCAGAATAATAACAAATATGGAAGACAAAAACTACAATTGCATGACTGCTAAGAGCAAACTAGCTTATTTCTTGGAAAGTGATCACTTATTTCTTTTACCATAGCTTTATGGGCTTGACCCGTACGCTTGCGTTCTGAGGTCGACTATCTGATAAGCGATCAAGTCTTTTGTTGTAAATAATGCTCTGCAATTTAATTTTGCGTTGTTAACAGATCGTTGTATTTGCAATGTTGTAAAAATGATCGGACTTTTGCCCACAATTTCAATGATCTTTTTTAGTGTCACTTTACTTGTCATAAAAAGTACTTAATTGTTTAGCATCAGTAGGTATAAGTGCATCATATGTGTAGCACAAGTAGACGCACATAGATCGAGGTATTGTAATATACACTGTACATACATACATACATATAATCACGCCTCTTTCCCGTAGGGGTAGGCAGAGACCACTTCTTTCCACTTGCTACGATCCTTACATACTTCTTTCGCTTCGTCCACTTTCATTATTCTCTTCATACATGCTCTTCGGTTTAGGGTACTCTTGACCTGGCCTTTTTTCAGGACGTCCCTAATTAGGTCTAGAAACGTCCGCCTAGGTCTACCCCTTCCAACACTTTCATTCACACTCGCCATATACACTTTTTCGTCAATCGTTCTTAATTATGTTCTCAATCAATATACACTATTAAATACCTAGATCAAAGTCAAACTGTTTAGTTAATTGGTTTTGGAGAACATGCACAATTTATAAGATCTTTTTAACAAATAAAAATATCACATTATTATTATTAATCAATAAAATTCGATATAATTTACACCATACTACTTAATAATATTTTTTAGGGCCACTCCAATTGTCATTAATATTTTCTACAAAATCATCAATCATATTAACGTTACAAAGAGTATCCGGAGGCAGGTGCTGAACGAAAATATGGTTTTATTATTAAAAAAATCTTTTACGCTCTTGCCTTTATAAACAAACAAGGTGTTAATACAGTGAGATAAGAATCCGAAATAACTCCCCTTCTTATAAAATATTGATATTTAATAGTCACATCACAGTCTGTGTAATGCAGGCAGCCTACTATACCTTAAGCATACCAGATCACTGCATCAAATATTCCTTTTAAGCAGGCCATTCGAGGAAAATATAGCCTTATTCTTCGCGAAGTAAGGTTCAAAATATGTGGGCAAAAATGCTTTTCTGAAATAAGTGCAGGTGGCATCGGATGGCACCGCGTCGACTTTATCTTAACTATCACATCTTCAAATTTTGAACTTTTACTTTTATAGCGCTTTAAAATGCAAGTCGTGTTAGTGAACGGGTAACGGGCACCCAATAAAATTTTAAAGTTCTTCTAAAAACTCTACGACGGACGGAAGTGTCACACTCTGGGAGATTAATTAAATAAAAACTATTCATTCTGACCCACTGATCCATGCCTATGCATTTCGTAAGTCAACTTGGCATTATCGCTTTCAAATGTTTTTAACTTGCAAATTTGTGTGTTGGATATAAATGAATAAATATGGTCTATCTTTATATTTTAAGTAGATATTATACTATATGTCTTTAAATTTGATTTGCTGTTATTTAAATAAAATACAACTCATATTATATCAGATTATAGACTAGAACTCATATTCCTCCTGAATAATATAGCCTTTCATAAGATTTTTGTTTTAGTTACGCTCTTAAATATCTGATGTTAATCATAATATAGGTTCTGGAGTTCTTCAAGAAGGGTGTGAAAAGATTCCTGCAGGGTCGGCAACGCGCGAGTGATACCCCTGGTGTTGCAAGCGTCCATAGGCGGCGGTAACCGCTTACCATCAGGCGGACCGCATGCTTGTTTGCCACCCAAGTCGTATAAAAAATATATATACATGTACCTATATCGTTGAATAGTTTGCTTATATGAGGCCTAGTTAGAATTTAAAAATGGATCAAATCGATCGGACGCTCAAGGACGGAAATGTCAAAGCAATCGAAACCTACGAGCATGTATGAAGAGACTGATGAATGTGGACGATGCGAAAGAGGTATGTAAGTCTAAAGAGAGAACTGGCGCTCTATACTCTCCGCCTACCCCGTTAGGGACTCGGCGTGATGATATGTATGTATGTAAAAAATATAAATGCTACGGAAGATTGCGTGCTTTGGATCATGATAAAGCGACATTTTACTGTTTCAAAGCACGTCGTACTTTAAGACCGTACATGTTGCAACAAACAGTACTAGTAAAATGGTTTTAAAATTGCTTGTTAATCTGTTAACATCGGAGCAAAGCCGGCGGCTAAACATGTCAATCGCGATAATGGAACGATTATACGAACCGTTTTAATATCTCGTGTTGAAACAACTTTGGTGCAAGGTCTACATTGTTAATCAATTGACAAGATTTTAAGTTCATCGATGAGGTAAATTAGCGTAGGAGAAAAAAACTTGATTGGTTTAAATGAACTATTAAGCTGTGGTTAATTATAAAAATAGGAATAACCAAAATTTATAATTACACACGACTTACAAAACATATAAGTTGCTAACTACACTACTTTTCACTGGAGTATTTACCAATACCTTACCTATGTTATGTTACTTATATAAATACTTATGTATATATAATTTATATATCTTTAATTTAATTTATATAATATATATAAATCTCGTGTCACAATGTTTGTCCTCAATGGACTCCTAAACTACTTAACCGATTCCAATGAAATTTGCACACCGTGTGCAGTTTCATCCAACTTAAAAGATAGGATAGCTTACATCACAATTGGACCCGATAGGTGGCGATGCGATCATGTTTCGGTAAATTTTACTTTTTCACCCGGGCGAAGCTGGGCGGGGCAGCTAGTATACTTATATCTTAATATACCTATATAAATCTCGTGTCACAATGTTTGTCCTCAATGGACTCCTAAACTACTTAACCGATTCCAATGAAATTTGCACACCGTGTGCAGTTTCATCCAACTTAAAAGATAGGATAGCTTACATCACAATTGGACCCGATAGGTGGCGCTGCGATCATGTTTCAGGAAATTTTACTTTTTCACCCGTGCGAAGCTGGGCGGGGCAGCTAGTATACTTATATATATATATATATAATTTATATACTTATACTTATGTAAATATTGGTCACATACAATACAGATGCTGCTATCCATGCTGTTTTAAGTATAGTCAAGCTAGACATGAGTGGGCCTAAATTATCAAAACCAACAAACAAATAACACCAGTACTTATGTGAGGACCAGCCGATTCTATGCCTTATATGGACAGCATATAGCTTGTGTTGCTTATTAGCAAACCTGTTTATTATGTGATTTTAACTGAATACTTGATTCCAGGTGAAACTAATTTAGTTCATGATATCCGAGAGTATTTATCAGAAATTGTGAAAGCTTTGTTAACTCGCAATATTTGTAATACCTAAATATATCGCTGTGTCATTTTCTACATAGCCTAGACAACAGTTACCTTGTACATATGCAAAGAACGTGAACCTTTGAAGGTGGCGTTTGTGGATAAAATAAACTATTAAACAAATTTAAGAGATCTAAGACATTCTAACTCTGAACGGAAGTGCATAATAATGAGGAAGAATTTGAAGACAGTTTGCTAATTATCTTGGGATATATCTGTGGGGTATATTCCAGTTGCTAATTTGAGTGCAATGAGCATAAATAAGTGTTGAGAGAAAGACGGGTTGTGGTTCACAGATTAAATATAGGTAGTGCATGCACAACATATGATGTTAAGATTAAATTTAGCCTTGGTAAGTGTTATCGCCTACTCTTCCGTCTATACAGTGCACTTGCACGCATCCATATGTGAAGTTTAAGCTATATTTAGGTCAGTGAACTTAGGTGGGTGTAGAATTATTTTTGTATGGTAGAGATATTATTTTCATTCTTGCTCAGTGAACTCGTGCGTGCAATAATGACAGATCTTGCATGAGAAAACAGTCATGAGAATTTGGGTTTATGTTTCAAGGTAAGTGGCTCGATAAAATTGTCATGTAGATAAAGTAAGTAGTGAACAGTAGTCTACAATATAAAATATGTGGTTTAAGCTAACGTCAAAGTGGTTGCTTTTGTGAAATGTCAATTTCTTATTAATACATATAATATTATGATTTCACAGAACAATGAAAAGTGTTCGTGAAAATTAAAAGTATCGACAGGAAATTTCAGATACGCTTAAAATGTATTTTAAAGATGTGTGAATTATTATTACATTATTCATAAATTGCGACGAACTCGCCATCTTTCACTTTGGAACCAAGTCTTTCTCAATGAAACGAGGGTGTTGTGTCTTGTCCCTACCCCTTCGGGAACCCTCATGGGAAGCCTTGAAGATATCAAATAAAAGAAAATGTTTAGAAAGTTAATCATTACTTTAAACATATAGCATATTATGTACTATTTTTCAAGTAATGTCCAATTGTATACGGCTATTATAACCAAATGATAAATAGTTTTCCAAGGTGATCTAGCTCGATGCGAAAGTATGACTTAATTGTGATTGAACTCGTGAGGTTTAAAACGGAGCGTAATCAAGTGAAAATGACCTCGAACAAAATGTACTATTATATTATAACAATAACTGGAACATTATCTGAGATTACTATTCCGTTAAGTTCAGAAAATAACGGTCAAGGTTAACTATGCACTGAATACAAATTGTACGTTCGTTTGAATAGATCGCTATCGTTAAATAAATATTGATGATGCCATAATGTATTTATTTGTACACGAGACTGACATCCGTTGGAGTATGTGAAAGTTAATAGGGCATAGTTATGTTAGTAAATGTACGAAGATGCTCATTAATGACACTAGAGAAAGAGAGAATTTGCATAACGGATAAGAAAATGATAAATGTAAAGAAATGCATATACCAAACTTTAGTTTAGTAACGACGACGAACTCGACATCAGTTAGTAGTTTAATATATGAACAGCGGGAAGTGTGTCACACATACACACCTCTGCCTACCCCTACGGGGACATTGTCTCAAGATGATGTGAAACTTATTTGCCAAGAAAACAACGAATTAAAGGCGTATCAATAATGTACCATTGCAAGTAGGAATAATAAAAAAATCAGAACACATTATTTCCACTAATTATAAAATCAAACCAATAGAACTATAATAAATCTACGTTCAATATTCTATAAGTTTTACTGCCGTTACTTACTGAATCAGGACTATGAGTCAGTCTGTTTTTACGGTTTTCCTGGCGATGTACGAAAACGTTCCAAATATAAAAAAAAGTAAAAATAAAAACGAAGGCGCCTCCAGGATGAGCAATTAGTGTCTGTCATATTTTCAATCCACCCAAATGAAGAGTAGTAAAGAAAAGGCCATAAAAAACTTCGTTCCAACTGACTGGCCACCAGCAGTGTAATGGGTGGACTCGAGTTGTCAATCATGTAGAGCTTTACCTCGCACGTTGCAATCTTTTATAATAGACTTTACGTTGGGTCCTAGGTTTTTGTTCGCCTTTATTGATTTTCAGTTGTTTTTACGAAAGTTTTTGCTGCATACTAATTCAACAAAATAACCACTTATAGGGTCGATAAGGTTGGGTTATTTCTTTGATAGATTGCTAGAACTTTGCGTGTGTAATTTGAATCATGAAAAGGTTATATGCAAATTTTTGTTATGCTAAGAAAAGTTTACTTACTTATCAAGAAATCATGCGTTAATAGAAAATGTTGTAGGCATTACATTTAATACATAACTGCCTGTACCTCAAGGTTGCAGGGTTTCATACCATATAGGTATTTGAGTACTACTCCGCTCCCTTAGGGATAATTATTACCTATATTTACTCTATCTATTGATGCTGCAATTTTCCCAAAGACCTAAGCGTACATTCGGTGGGTATCGACTTTATTTTATTCTATGTAAGGATTTTACTGACTTGAGGTCATACATTTTACCGCTATTATAATATATTGACAACCGTCTTGACGACCGTCTCGACGACCGTCTGGTCTAGTGGTTAGAGCTCCTGACTGCGAAACCTGAGGTCGCGGGTTCGAATCCCGCTGAGGGCAGATATTTGTGTGATGAACACTGATATTTGTACCTTAGTCTTGGATGTCCTATGTATTTAAGTATATATCTATCTATATAAGTAAATATATCATTGTCTAGTTACCATAACGCAAGCTTTGCTTAATTTGGGACTAGGTCAATTTGTGTGGAATTGTCCCAGGTATTTATTTGTCCCAGGTATATTAATTACTTAAATGTCGATGTGTAATGGTCTAGTGGTTTTCAGTCAGCTGAAAAGTTAGATTGCAGGTTCGAACTCCAGTGATCTGAACTTAACAATGTGTTGTTCTGAATTAAAAGACATCATCAGTATGATAGGGATCGGTAACATCACTAGGTCACCCGTATACGTTTTCTAAGAAGTTTATAATACTTTTGTCTGAGAGATGGCGACGGAATATATCTTGAGCTTGATAGACATCCTCACAACCTATCACATTCATAATATTATATTGAATATGCTTCTAATTATGCGTATTTCTAAGCTACATGATATCATTGCATTATAAGCTCAAATACTAAATACGCTATCCACAATGTAGTTCAAACCCTTTGTATCGACAGCTTACCTTCGTTTGAACCCCTTTCAATTTTTATGGTATAAGCAGGGTCGTGGCCCGATAGCCCGATAGTTAAAAGGTTGGAACAATCGGCTGCTCGTGAGAACAGTACGGCCACTTCAAGTTAATGCACCTAAACCACAAGTGTATGGGATGTGCAGTAAACATACTTTATGGAGTATCCACATTTTTATTCGGGAGTAGAGCCGTGTAATATTTTTTTAAGGGCAGATGGTCAAGTGTAAATGTGAGATTGGTGCCATAATGCAGAGGACATACTATTGTATACTCCACTATGCAGTATGTTAATTATTCTAGTTGCATGTAGGATCTTTTAATTAAATCATAAACTAAAAATAATTAAACAAGTTTATGTCACCCTCATGTATGTTACAAAAGAAATGAACTTATAGTCAAATTTTTTATACATGGCTACGTTTGTGTTTGTGTGTGTAAAATAGTTTTAATAAATATAACTCCGTGACGCCAAAACGGCAAGGTATCCGTGTGAAATTTCGAATAGAATCAGGTAATTCACTGAATAAAGAAATCAAGTCAGCATGACTTATGCAATTTCATAAAGCGTAGTTTGTTATACATTATAATAGTAAAGTTACTTCTTTGATATATAATGAACAGCCAGGCAGACATGATACACCCTTGTTTGACCCCCGACTTCACATCAAACCAGGGTGACATCTCACCGTTAACCCTAACGCACGCCTCGCTATCACTATAGAGTGATTTCACGGCATGCAGTAGGGAACTGCTCACTCCATATCCAGGCAACACGTCCCAGAGTTCCTTTCGTACGACTCTATCAAATGCCTTCTCTAAGTCGACGAAAGCGCAGAAAACCCTCTTCCGCGATTCCGCGAAGCGAGAAGGTTTGATCCATACATCCTCTTCCTGGTCTAAATCCACCTTGGGATTCCCAGAGAAACCTTTCGGATCGCTCTTGCATTCTTATCGTCAGGATCTTCGTGTACACTTTACTAGCTAAGCTGACCAAGCTGATGGCTCTGTAGTTGGACCAGTCCAATCGTGATCCCTTTCCTTTATAGAAAGGCACGATGACTGCTCGCCTCCAGTCGTCCGGAACATCACCCTTTTCCCAGAAAAGATTGCATAGCAAATAGATGACGTCCCAGACCGCTGGTCCACCGTACTTGATCATCTCAGCCGTAATCCCATCTATTCCCGCAGCTTTTCCACATTTCAGACTTCTTTCGCACTTACAATCTCTCCCATATTTATTTTATCCGCTATAGGATCCTCGACAGATTCTGTTGGAAGCAGCTCTATGAGTAGATCAGCGGCATCATCATCATACATATCTTTGTAGAATTCACTCCATCGCCTGAGGACGTCTGTTTTGTCAGTCAGTATGTCATTGTCCTTCGAAATAATCACATTCATCCTACTACTAGCTGTAACACAATTTCTGGACTTTTACTTCCCTCCAAAAAAGTTTTGCATTGTCCTTGAAATTATGCGACAGTTTTTCGTCTACAGTCATTTGGAACCTCTCACGCTTCTGAGCTATTATCTCTTTCGTACGATTTTTTTGCAGGCGATATTTTTCTTTCATACTTTCACTTGAGCTGGACATAGGCAAAATGTCTTGCCTTGCATCCTTCTTTTTTTTAAGTTCTTCTTTCACTTCATCATCCCACCAACCATCGCCATTTTTGGTTGTCCGCCCTTTCGAAATGCCACAAACCTCTTTCGCGGCGCATAAAATGCTGGACTTAAGGAACTGCCAACATACATCGACACTCTCAAACACATCTTTCGGGGGACAGGCTAGCTGTTCAGATACCCTTTCTTGATATCTGTCTCTAATAGCCGCATCTTGAAGCCTCCAGCTTTTGATGCGGTCTGCGACTGCAGAACAGGGACCCCCAGCACGGGATCGCCAGCCCGCGAACAGACCTCTTATTCTAGTTATAACTAGAAAGTGGTCCGTTCCCAGGTCGGCTCCCCTATACACCCTGGTGTCCATCACCTGTGTTCTGAGTCGCTGATCTATTAGAAACAGATCTATCATGCTTCGCTCATTTTTCCGTTCCCATGTATACTGATGAATCCTCTTGTGGTCGAACATGGTGTTCGCTACAAAAAGGTCTCTCTCCATGCATACATCTAATATCAGCTTGCCTGCCTCGTTCACTCTCTTATCACCATACTTGCCGAGGACTGCCTCGTAATCCTTACGGGCTGTCCCGACCCATCCATTCAGATCTCCACAAATAATCAGCTTTTCATTCCCTTCTTTCGTCTCTAGAACATTACTCACACATTCCCAGAACTTATTCAGGTCGCAAGTGTCCGCTGAGGCCACCGGAGCATACACCGCGACTAAAAATATTCGGGTAAGGCCTATTTTAAAGCGAGCCCAAATAAGTCTGGGGCTCACCGCATCATAACTTATCATACATTCTGCCAAGCGGCTGGATAGTAGAATTCCCACTCCCTGGCAGGCGTGCTCGGTGTTTGCCACTCCTGACCACAGCACTAAACTCCCGCCCGGGAGCTCGTCTACTCCACTACCCTTCCGCTTGGTTTCAGACAAGCACACAACATCTAACTCGCTCTCTGTCATAACATCGATCAATTCGTTCATCTTATCAGCCATACCTCCTCTTACATTCCATACACCCATCCTACACTCCACACTCCACTCCCCGCCGTGAGGCACTCCGCGTGATGGGTGCTGCAATGTGCTGCACTGTGCTGAATTTTTCGCACCAGCGGGGACGGACTGGTGCGCGTCGCCTCGGGGGCACGCCCTAACAGCCGTCCGGCCAATGCGCATCGAGTGGAATTGCAGCCCTCTGGGCTGGCAGGAATCGCGACGTGCACGCTTCCACTGGGATCCCCTCATTATATATCATTATATATCTAGATAACTGTCTGAGAGCACTAAGAACGAACGGATGTGGAGTGAAAATGGGAAACTTAGTGGTCAACTGCCTACTATACGCCGATGACACGGTTTTACTGGCGTCATCAGAGGGCGAACTGCAGTCACTAGTTACCATAATGAAAGAAGAATGTTAAAAGAAGGGGCTGCGCCTAAACGCTGGCAAGACTAAGGTTCTGGTATTCGAAAGAGATGAACAAGTGACCGAGTGTGCAATATCGGTAAATGGGCAAAGCCTAGAGCAAGTGAATGAATTTGTATATCTTGGAAGCATGTTCACACGAGATGGAAAGTATGAAAAAGATATTGAAAGAAGGATAACTGCCGGAAATAAGGTGAATGGAGCCATGTCGGCGTTGATGGGCAGTAAAAGTCTGAGCAAGAATGCTCGAGTTGCTGTCCACAACGCGATATTGGTACCTACCTTATTATATGGCAGCGAATCCTGGGTATGTCAGAGGAAGTATGAAAATAGCATGAATGCAGTCGAGATGCGATCTCTTCGAAAAATGTGCGGCGTAACGATATTAGATCGAATCCGCAATGAAGAGATTCGCAAATCAACTGGCGTGAATGAGGGCGTGATTGTAAAGATGAAGAAAGGTATGTTACGTTGGTTTGGACACATAGAAAGGATGAGTGAAGAAAGATTGACGAAACAGATATACAAAGCCAAAGTGTGTGCAAGAAGAGGCAGAGGAAGGCCACGTTCCAACTACCTGGATCAAATAGATCGGACTCTCAAGGACGGGAACGTTAAGAGTACTCGAAACCGACGAGCATGTATGAAGAGACTGATGAATGTGGACGAAGTGAAAGAGGTATGTAAGTCTAGAGAGAACTGGCGCTCTATACTCTCTGCCTACCCCGTTAGGGACTTGGCGTGATGATATGTATGTATGTATGTACTTCTTTGATAATATTGAAATCCATTTGAATACACATTTCAAATATATTTAGTTACGTACATATAGAGTTTACGTACTGAAACAAAAGTTTACTTTGTACTGTGTAAGCTACAGAGCTCTCAACAAATAGTAAATAAGGAGAGCATCCTCGATTCTATGTCACGATGTCCTCTCCTGATTCTGGTTTAAACAAGCCCTTATGATCTGTTTAGAAAATAAAGGTAACCTTTTAACACTAAAAGCTAGAGTCATGTTATGAATACCACATTTATCGACCGGGCTGGCATTGGTCAGGGCTCAGCCTACTGTGCTATTTATAATGCTCGTGGGTTCGATCCCCTACCTGCCTAGGTTGACCAAAGGTATTCTTTAAGTATTAACTACACTTAATATATTATTTTATAACACTTTAAACAGTATTTTTTCCTCTCTTCCTCTCCTCATGATCCTTGCATGAACACATACTGAAAGGTGAGACGGAAGCCATTTTTTTTTAAACCTGTACATAATTTCTCAATTTTCGTCCACACGAAATGTTTCCTATATTTTGTTCGTATTTTGTTCGGAGTATAAGAAGTGTTTGCATGTTGTGTTTATCTGGTAATCAACATTTTGTTCAAGTTTCTATTTAAACATCAACAATTACCATTAAAGCCTATTAATACATTTGGTTTCATACTTGAAAACTTCTTTCGTAATCTGTAATGTCAAAAACACGGTAAAGGTGCATTATCCTCTCTGATATATAACAGATAACTCTCAAAAGTGACAATTGAGTGAGAGTCCATAGTTGCAGCTGAGGTCGAGGGTACCACGGTATCATTTGAACTTGAATGTCAGCGCGATTTGATACGACGCGTCACGTGTGACGGGTCGCTTCCTTTGTTGTAACTGTTATTAAATTATCTAACAACAACACTGCACTACACTGCATTCGGTCTCCATAATAATGCATTTATGGCTTCATATTAAACAAAGATGTTTATAGAGTATTTAGCGAAAAGTTGAATTAATAATGATACCAGCTGTACAAAAAAATTATACTTCCTCATTTCTGACACAAAGTAAGTTCATTTTGTAATTAGATATAAGAATAGTACTTATCAAATATGGCTGTCTGACATTTCAATGTAATTTTTTAATGATTATGTACAAAATGTATAGAAACCTTATATTATTTGAGCATAAAAAGTCTCTTTAAAATCAAATCATTCGACATAATTTTATATTTTCCGTCAACATATTAAGACAGTACCTTCTATAATTCAATTATACACTTCGAAATTATTAGGCAATACATTTAACGTTCCATTCAAAATGTATTGATTAATATATTCACAAAACATTTTAATGGACCGATTGCATTAAGGATAACCCAAAAGGCCGATCAATGTGGTCTTTAAAACAGACATTCAAACGTCCGAATATTATTGATGGACATTGCAAAAAGTAATTCGACGGTAAGACACAATGCACTGGACCTGCATTAAAAAATATTAATACCTATTGAAGGGAAAAATATTCGAACGCCTTGGGGCCAGATCCATGTAATCTTACAAAGTAAATTGTGCCCACTTTGTATGACAATATAAGCTAAAATTGCGGATTGCATTTAAAATAAAGATTGAAGTGGAATTTAATATTCAAACTGGAGCCCGCGGGGCGAGTGGGTGTGGCTCGGTTGTTCGTGCCTCACCGGAAAGATTTATATTACATGCATTTTGGTACGCGAGTGATCTGAAATTGTCGAGCGTGGTCTCTGACAAGAGGTCCATGAATATCGAGCAGAGCCATTGTGACCCACGCCCATTGCTCGCTTAACGACTATTCAATACACTCTTGAATGAACGATTGCTCTTATAACGTCGCTGGTAATTCAAGTAATTCGTTTCTTCAAAATAATTCCGGAACCTTAGTCCATAACCGATATAGAATATATGTATTTCATACATACCTATCATCACGCCAAGTTCCTAACGGGGTAGGCAGAGAATATAGAGCGCCAGTTATCTCTAGACTTACATACCTCTTACGCTTCGTCCACATTCATCAGTCTCTTCATACATGCTCGTCGGCTTCGAGTACTCTTAACGTTCCCGTCCTTGAGAGTCCGATCTATTTGATCCAGGTAGTTGGAACGTGCCCTTCCTCTGCCTCTTCTTGCACACACTTTTGCTTCGTATATATGTTTCGTCAATCTTCCTTCACTCATCCATTCTATGTGTCCAAGCCAACGTAACATGCCTTTCTTCATCTTTACAATCACGCCCTCATTCACGCCAGTTGATTTGCGAATCTCTTCATTGCGGATTCGATCTAATATCGTTACGCCGCACATTTTTCGAAGAGATCGCATCTCAACTGCATTCAAGCTATTTTCATACTTCCTCTGACATACCCAGGATTCGCTACCATACAACAAGGTAGGTACCAATATCGCGTTGTGGACAGCAACTCAAGCATTCTTGCTCAGACTTTTACTGCCCATTAACGCCGACATGGCCCCATTCACCTTATTTCCGGCAGTTATCCTTCTTTCAATATCTTTTTATACTTTCCATCTCGTGTGAACATGCTTCCTAGATATACAAATTCATTCACTTGCTCTAGAATTTGCCCATTTACCGATATAGCACACTCGGTCACTTGTTCATCTCTTTCGAATACCAGAACCTTAGTCTTGCCAGCGTTTAGGCGCAGCCCCTTCTTTTCACATTCCTCTTTCATTATGGTAACTAGTGAGTGCAGTTCGCCCTCTGATGACGCCAGTAAAACCGCGTCATCGGCGTATAGTAGGCAGTTGACCACTAAGTTTCCCATTTTCACTCTACATCCGTGCGTTCTGTATTTCGTTATTAAAACAAACATACTTACATAACATCACGCAGAGTCTCTAGCGCCAGTTCTCTCTAGACTTATTTAGGAAGTTTCTCCCTAGACTTTTTTCCTCAATAAATGGGCTATCTATTGCAAAGATATTTTTCCAACCCCTCTTTATAATATCTATTAGTTTGGACTATGGGAAATGGATACCAGGGTTATAATTTATTATGGTCGCCATTATTAGGTCTTATTACATGAATATTTGTCTGTTTACGTAATTCAACATATTTCAGCGACATGGCACCTATTAATAATATACGTATACTTAATTCTGTTTTAAGCATAAACAAGGAAAAAAATATTGTAAGGCGATCCGAGTCGGTGTCGTATTGTTCAAACGCAAAGCACTAGGTTTTGCTGTCGGGTATAATGTGATACCCCATTATGGGAATTGCTTATAAAACTTATCATACATACGATTACTGAAGGGTAGATTTCTTTTGAAATCGCAGCACTTGATAGCGTACTAACGATACAAATTTTTGATTCTATATTTTAAACATTTTGATAACAATTTAATAATAATTGTTATGATTTTTAAATTGTTTTGACAAGTTTCAACACAAAGATTGCAATTTCGAAGTCACATCACGAGCTTCATGGTGAAGGAAAACATCGAGCGGAAACCTGCATACGTTTGAGAAGAAATCCAAAGGCGTATGTATAGTCGTGCTTGAGTAAAGGCCATGGACTCACCAGCTGTCACGTTGGCACCTAAAATATATCTTCAGCAAAAAAGTGGGTACTTGGGTTACTTACAACCTGCACATTTCTGTCTTCGGTGACGCTTATGGGGAATCGTGAGGATATTATATAATTATTATTATATTGTTAATACAAATGTAAATTAAAAACTAGTTCTTTTATATTTTAACCAATATACTCCTGTAAACTAGTCTACAGCCCATAAACGCTTTACATATTTATCGAAAACAAATTTGAAATGCACGGTGCTTCATTTTAATTATTTCAAGTATAAAAACTGGTTTTGTAAATATCACTCAATGTCAAAGATAAGTAAACAAATAGAGATTTGAATAATAAGAGTCGATGCGACGATAGTATTCTTCGTTTAAAAAACTAAGGTCCAACCCTTTCGTTGTCGGTTGAATCTACACTTGACTGATACAAAAAAAGGACATGTGCTCCATATCTATTGTGGCTCAACCGTATGCGTTTCCTTTTGACTCATTTTAATAAATTTCATTAAGATCGAAAATGATAACCTTGATTGTACTCTCAACCATACTGGTTTTTTTGCAACTGAATGGGCTTAGGATCCGGAAGCTTACCAAATGATGTCTTTAAGAGCTAAAGATCTAACGTGACATCTTGAAGAGTAGGCGGAGGTGTTAATAACTTCAATATTTTGTCTGAGATACCTATATGTGTCATGCTCGTTGCCGGCAGTCAGGAATACGTCTGAGCATGCAATTATACTCGCGATGTTTTGCATTCTATAAACCGTGGTGCTAAAGCAAAGTTAAGTCCTGAATAGTCCAATAAACGATTTTCGTTTATACATACATCCGAAGTATGAAAATGCAATCGTCACTTTTCTGGGATCTTGAACACTTAGCCATATTTTGTTGAGATCTGAAAACCTCAGTCACTCCTCCAGTATTAGGTATAAGCAGCTTTATTTAGTTGTTATCTAAAAGAAGCGAAAGGGGTATGTAAGTCTAGAAAGAACTGGCGCTCTATACTCTCTGCCTACCCCGTCAGGGACTCGGCGTGATGATGTGTATATGTGTACTATCTGAAAACTCTTTACCAACGAAACGTACGTTAACGTAATCTCGAGTTAACGTTATTTTTTTATACCACTTGGTTGGCAAACAAGCATGCGGTCCGCCTGATGGTGAGCGGTTACCGCCGCCTATGGACGCTTGCAACACCAGGGGTATCACTCGCGTGCTGCCCTGCAGGAATCTTTTCACACCCTTCTTGAAGAACTCCATGCTGTACTCTCCAGGGAAAACCTCGAAGGGGAGCTCATTCCACAGCCTGAGCGTTCGCGGAAGGAAACTCCTTTGGAACCGCGCAGTGCGAGACCTATGTGGTTCCAAGGTATGGGGATGAATTTCCCGTTTTTTAAGCCGGTAATACAAGTAGCATAACAATTCATATAATCATTATTTCTTTTGGTAAAAAGCTTGAAACACAAATACTTTTGTTGTAGCAAATTAAGTATCATTTTACTAAGACTTAATCTGCGCAGCTTATACTTAATGTCATAAGGTTTATTTCAGCTCAGTGGATAACAAAAGGCTGCGGTGCAGTGTGGAGGATTAAATAAATGGGTAGCAATATCATCCTTTAAGAGCTTACTTAACTTTATGGAAAGTGTGCCGACTTTAACTCGTTTAAACCATGACTTCCTTATAAAGGGTTGCACTTTTTGTTACGATATATCTGAGAGTCTTTATGCTTCGTTCTGTCTTTTGTTTGTGATCAGTAGCTCTAAAACAGTTTCTAAGAGACCCTAACACTACAGTCGCAGGTATTAAAAAGAACAGCAAAGATTCTTCAAGAGTCCGTACGCGCGAGGTATGGTGGCCCTTGGTATCTCAAGCGTCCAAAGGCGACGGTAAGCGCATACCTTCAAGCATTCTTCTAAGAATATCAAAGCATTATGAACTAAAACTAGAAGGTAAAAATTAATTTGAACCCATCGTGTATCTTACAACATTCGTATGCACTAAAATGCCATAGAATAGAGAAACTAAGTACAACTTCTAGCATTACATACCACCTTTGGTATATCAAAGACTTATGTTGCAATTAGTACCGTAGTCTAAACGAGGCTCCAGAACCTTAAGAGTCGATCGCACACCACTGCGATTACTTACGTGGGTAAACTTTTTTATGTGCTCTATTAGGACGGGTTTAGACCATACCTTCGTGGGGGTTCTAAAAGGTTTTATAAAGGCTTGCCTTTGTTTTGTTTCTACGATCCACACTTTAATTAGTGGTTTCTGTGTTTTAGTCAGACTTGACGTGTTAGTTATAATTTATAAATCAAAACTTGTCTAAAGGTCAGGGTTAGCCTTTAGTTCGTCAGAATAGCTTCCCTACTTAAAGGAAAACCATGTGATTTTACGCAGAAATAAAAGGGTATATAAATCCAATGAAAATGTTTGTAATATTGGAAACACATACTCAAAGAAGACATAAGGCAAAAAAATAAACATGATCACATATCTATTATTCATCCAAAAGTGGACGAAAGGCAATAAGTTTTTATTGACTATCGAGACGTTTTTTACATTGACTATGAGAATAAATTTACTACGAGAATCCCAAGAGGCACATTTATCATTTTTGCTATTAAACGGAACAATATAACCCCGAAGGAACCCACGGACCCGTCCCAATAGCAAATGATACCTCCGGGCCGAAACGACCTGAATGTACCTTAATTAACCTACAACTACTTATTAACGGAAGAATGATCCCGTGTTTATTTTATATTTTTAAAATACCATGCTTGCTGGGGGATATTATGTGATTAATGATCGATCCCTCTTAACAGCAATACTGTATAATTGTATTATTATCCAACAACTGTGCAAAAAACAGGCAATGCGAATAATTGCGGTATGTTAAATGCATATTTAAGTATTGTTCCATACTACCTTTAAGTAGGTTTTTGATCGGCTTGATGAGTCTTTGAATCCTTAAAAGACCTAATAGGAGGTGAGAGGGTTTTATGAATACTGTCCTTACTGCTAAAACATTTCATATACGCTTCTTTGCTATAAATATTAATACAAAATTAATCTAGTTGGGTTAGTTATGAATAGTTATAGATGTTTGAATTCTATAATCTATTACACATATTTATTGGTATAATTTACGCCAGAAGTCGTTTAGCTATAACAAACAAGATGCATACATATTTATGATACAAAAAGTTAAACCTATTGTTAACAGGGATAAAATACGAATCTGCGTGAAAAACCTTTTTATGCGTTTTAATAGCCGGTCAGTAAGGCAGGTGGCGAAACAGGTGTAAGGTGAATCGGCTTAATCTTACCCCTAAAAATGTAGGGCAGTCCGGTCATTAACGTTATTTTGGCTCGTAAGTTTGTTTTAAGTCCGTCACGCTATTGTTTTTGAAACTCAGTGAAAATGTTTTTGCCCAAAGGCGGAATTGCTGACGTCATGAACAATTTTTGATTAGCCTTTTTAGAACGTCGGCATTTCATAAAGTGTTTTTTGTTTGCCCAAGGGCCAGAGCCTAGAATGGTTAGGATAAAAGCGATAATTATTTTATCGAGGGGTGTTCCCTATTTGTTTCTCTAATAGGTACTTTAATGGAAGACGGCGGCTATACAGACGGTATAATGCATAAATTAAGCAGTATCTGTTTTGAAATCGGCGTCTTTGACCGTTTCATTTTTGTTTAATTTTGTAATTCTACGGAGTAAGCTTTGGCATTAAGCAATTTAGGTGTCCAATGCAGCCGAAACTGTGGTTATTATTAAAGTTAGGTAAAAGCTAAAGCTAGCTAGGTAAGTATTAAGAGAGGTAGGGCATAACGGGTTTCCCGTTCGAATTTGGAGCTGCCCGACTGGGGCAGGACCTCCACCTTATAGAAGTCCGTAGCCAAATAACACAATTTATTGTGTTGTGTTCCTACGTGGTGAATAAGGTTTCCGGTAATGAGCTCCTTGGGGAGAGGGGAGGATTGTTACATTGTGTTGGAAGCAGAGGGATTGGCAACGCGCAAGTGATACTTTGGTATCGTGAGCGTAAATAGGCTACGGTAACCGTTTCCCATCAGGTGGGCCGTATGCTTGTTTGCCGCTCTTGTTGTATAAAAAAAAAAGCTTTTTAGTTATTCAAATCAGAGAAAGAGACTTTCTAGCCTGATGAAAACAATTTTGTGTTTAAATTTTATTGCATACATAAACTTATCGTACTTTTTGGAAAGTTATTCATATACATATATTGAATCCTACTATTATTGATATAATTAATAATATTAGGTATATAATTATTAACTGTATCGGCAATGCGCGAGCTACCCCTGGTGTTGTAAGCGTCCAAAGCCGGTGGTAACCGCTTATCATCAGGCTGTTGCCAACTAGTTGTTTATAAAAGTAAAAAATATTATTAATTAATTGCATGATATTTAGCAAAGAGATAATTATGTTAATAGCAGGATACATAGGATATTATATATTATTCTAGAAAAACATATACCAATGAAATTAAGTTGTACGCGTGTTTGATCGCGCGCTTGCATTCTATTTACCCATTGAAATCGATTCTGTGCAAGATACATTAAATATAATGAATGATAAGGTGAGTTAAAGTTAGAATATAGCATTTGTATGCGGCACTTCCTATAAAGTAGCTATGTTAAAGTGGCATGACATGTAAACCGCTTTGCATTCAAGTACACGTCACTGTTATTGTCCAGCATTGTATATTTTTACAAACACGGTATGTGTGTGCCTTTGCAAGTTGCGTGAAGCAAAGTTTACTTTATACCCTTGCGACAAGGTGCAATTTTGTGTGTATTTTATTACTAGCCATAGTAACACGGGATTTGGTTTTAATAGGCTGGTATTCGCATTGTGCCGCATCGATATTTTGTATGCACATTTAAATGCGGTCACCTATGTACGCGCTGGTGGGACATGTTAATACGCAGCTGAAACCTCGTGAGTTGGAAAATTTTGCAATTGGTGCTACGGATTGCAGCGGATTTACCTCTGCATCTTTTATAGCGATTGGAGTTTCACGAACAAATTCAATTCACTGAATGGGGAATTTTGGGGAATCACATCGCATCTATAAAATATTAAAAAGAAATGTTATAGACTACACGGTTTGACAAATTGAAATGCTGTTCGCAATATGCGAAGATTCTTCCTCAATCATGTAAAAATAATCAATCTCACTGGCCCCTATGGTCCCGAAGGGGTGAGTAGAGGTGTAATGACACCCTCTTTTTATCGGATATATATTTAGGTGCCTATGAACTAGATGGCAAGTCCATCGCCGTTTCTCAAACACAACTATTAACATGTATAACCTTTTACGTAATAATTTAATTTCTTTATTAAGCAATCAGCATACAGCATACATTTCCTCTCGACGTTGTTCTTCACTGCGCACTTCGAGATATTGGTTCAGTCAGAATTTAATCTTGCAACCTTTTCCTTTCAGGTAATAACAGGAACAACACCACCTACGGCTCTAGCATATACCTATAACAAATGTAGAATTTTGTAATTCCCAATCTGTTTATAGATCTACGAAAGCAGACGAGCGTTGCGTGTTACCTTTATTGGCTTAGTTTAGTTGCATGCAGCTATTCCGATCGAAGGGTGAAGCGTAGGTAATTAGTTTTTATGAACGTTGCAAAAACAAAGTGGATTGACCTGGTGAAGCTTCTGTTTGCGTGTGATGTCCTGTTGATGATTAAAGTAGCAAAGGGCGCAAGCGCGGTTACAGTTTTTAGTACAGTGAAGCTAATACCTAGAGCAGCTGTTTTAAGAATACATCGTACCATGACAGTTATAACGAAAAGCCGAGTGAGGACGTCACCTAGCGTCAGTAAATGTCAATCCTATACATTTATGCAACACTGGCAAATACATACATACATACATATCATCACGCCAATTTCCTAGCGGGGTTGGCAGAGAGTATAGAGCGCCAGTTCTCTCTAGACTTACATACCTCTTTCGCTTCGTCCACATTCATCAGTCTCTTCATACATGCTCGTCGGTTTCGAGTACTCTTAACGTTCCCGTCCTTGAGAGTCCGATCGATTTGATCCAGGTAGTTGGAACGTGGCCTTCCTCTGCCTCTTCTTGCACACACTTTTGCTTTGTATATCTGTTTCGTCAATATTTCTTCACTCATCCTTTCTATGTGTCCAAACCAACGTAACATGCCTTTCTTTATCTTAACAATCACGCCCTCATTCAAGCCAGTTGATTTGCGAATCTCTTCATTGCGGATTCGATCTAAAATCGTTACTCCGCACATTTTTCGAAGAGATCGCATCTCAACTGCATTCACTAGCAAAAAGATAGGAATAAATATTTTGATGGACTAAGATCTCCTTTCCATATGCATAAGTCGAATAAAATGAGTTTACCGTAATTATTTATACTTTAAATTGGAGATGAATTACGTAATAGGATATATTAGTTCCAGCTTCAGTTCTTCTTCAAAAAACGAATTATCTAATTTTTATAATATTAATGAAGCTAATGACAATAATCGCATTCTTTCCATCCCATTGCCCTGTCCCATTAAACGTTTAGTCATGTGGACTGATGCAGGCAGTCAAATGGACAAGTGAATATTTACCCACCTACATAGTGACCCGACCAGTTTAATGATTATTAGCTTCGAAACTAAGTGAGGTAGCCTTAATGGAGCGGTTTTTAAGACTAAACACGCCACCGGAGTTTTTACATACTTTGTTAATTTCACACATTGGGCCGAGGACGTGATACGATTTTTTAAAACCTTATTGCGTAATATTCGTAAGCTAAATATGGTTCGCCGTGTCTAAAGAATACAAATATAGAAGAGCCATATTTAAACGAACTCTTGCTTTTGTAGGTAAACCAATTAGTTGTCACCGAGATGCCACGAAACGAATGTCTTTGATCGTTTTAAAATCAAAGCTTTGTGCTAACAAGGACTATGACGGATTTATTGCTCACTCTCAGAAGAATTTTGTGATGCTAGTATAATTTTTGAGTATTTGGTTAAAAATAACTTGTCCGGAAAAGTGTTTTCCCTTTCTATTTGGAATTACTTTACAAGGAATTCAATCAAAAGTACAAGTATTTATGTCACTTGGGAACAAATAGACCTTAGAATTTTACGATTGCATCTTTAATCTTTATAAATGATATTATATATGTATATCTTCACACCTTCCCACAAGGGTTCCTAAAGGGGGAGGCAGTTATTTTTTCTATACCACCATGGTGGCAAACTAGCATGTGGTCCGCCTGATTGTAAGCGGTTACCGCCGCCTGAATAGCAACTGAAAACAATTTGATATATCTTTTATTGTTTTTACCAGAATCGTTAGTAAGGTAAAAGATTTATGATTAGTCTTATATGTTAAAATCTCAATTACGCACTTGCTTCTTTCTAGGTTTTAACTAATATAAAAAGAAATTATGTATATTTCTATGACTAAGAAATAGCATAGGTACATTCGTTTTTCAGCTTTAATTCATTTCAAGTAACTTCGACACAAACACCTTTATTGAACCATTAAATCTGTAATGACACCTTAGATTCGGATCGTAATAGCATGAAATTTATTCCCAACGCTTCAAACATTGGTAACATCTTGTCGTCGCGCATACCAATAAGTATAATAACAGGACAGTGATCACTTACCGTGCGGTCATCGTACTCAATGCTCATTGGCGTTTGATTGAGACAATGCGTTTGACCGTTACGCTCAATGTTGAAAACCATGATTCCATTTCCTCGGTACTATCAACCATAACAAGAATAGACCCAACGATTTGACCATGAAAAAGGTTGGAGCAATAATTACTTGTAGTTCATTACCACTTTCGCAATTGTTTTCATGCTTCTTTTAATGTGACCAATGGCTAAGCTCGTGGTTACTTTGGTTGTTTTAGTAAGCATAGGAAATGAAACGATGAGAATGGTATACGAGTCAAATCATTTTGTCAAAATGTCTTAAAAGTATAAATGATAGATATAAGTGTCAAAATCCTTGCAATCCGACACAATAACACCAGTGGACCTTACAAAGATACCGCATGAATACTTTTTAATGTGCCAACGATACGACCAACGCTTCATTGTGTAGAATATTCACAATAGACAGAATATTTTTTTTTCGTGAGACTTAAATCTTGAGAGCTCATTCTTTTTGAAGAATTCACATAAACTGCATTTATATGAAGTCGTATCTATAAGCGGACAAAGGCGGACTGTCGCGGTCCGAGGTATGGTTGACAGCTGCAGAGTTTCCGAGCCAGCGCTCCTAACCTACCGTGAAACTTGCACGCGAACCAACAATGAGTCCGTTAACTCTAACAATTCGATTTTCATTTAAATCGCTCTTCTTGACATAGCGTGTTGATGAACTAACGCCACACCTACCGTTAGAGATGCCATTCAAATCATAAACGGCCTTTGCTGATGTCAAATCGATTTTACAACAATACTAGTGTTTCTGTACCCTTAGGAGATTTTAATAGCCCCCTTAGAATTATGTGGTCACGCTTTATCTATCACACCTATGAGTGCAAAATTTTAACTTTAGAATTTGATAATCGTTTGTTATGGTCAGTTTGAGAGTCCATCTCATAAATACACTTGTATGCTATCCATTGTTTCATTTGATGTGTATTGTATGAAGACAAATTATAGTGTTGGGCAGTAATATTGATGTATATGGAATATTTAAAATGTATATATAGAGGTCTTTTTAAAATAAATAAACAAATTGGAATAATTTCGTAAAATCATTGTAAATTGCATTGTCATGGTAACAATTATTTTTTGAAGAAATGTTATATTAATATGAGGAATTCTATTTAAAACTAAGTTGTTTTCTTAGGATCATCGTTTTCATTCCATAATCAAGATGACACTATTGTGCAAGCAGCTGGTCTATCGATCAAAGATGATGGACATTTTTCCATTACGTAACTCATAAAAAATCTATAAGATGTTGATTGCAACATATATTTAACCAACCTTCGTTATATAGCACTTTTTATAAAAGTATGATAATAAATAACAAATAAAATATACCTACACCTTGGGACCATTTCCACACAAATTGACATAGCCCCAAATTAAGCAAAGCTTGTGTGATGAAAACTAGATATATTATGATATATTGATCTAAAATTTCAATCACCCAACGAATCACGATAGCCACAAGGGTCTCCGAAGGGGTAGGCAGAGGTTTATAGGTACACCCACTTTCCGTTCGAGATATATTTTTAGCTGCCAACGTAACAGATGGTGAGACAATCGCCGTTGAGACTCAAGCACGACTATGCATTTAATATAGTCAATTAATATCCGCTAAGTATTATTTTGTAATTTCATAAGTGTATCAACTTAAATAAGCTACCTAATTATCCGAACAGTTTAGTTCAAAAGATTGTAAATGTAATTGGGTGGAAACTTATTAAGCAGCTGAACCGGTAGGATTTGTATGTGATCGGCTCCTCTGCGACACAGATAAGCCATTCCCAAACCCAGATAATGATCAGTATTCATGTTACAAACGCAATTGTCCGGGTTATTTTTTGTTCAAACTATTGTATAACAAAAATATTCGATTGCGTTTTAGGTGCAATTTGGCCATAGTTATTCTGTCGCAGTAATAGATACTTAAATACTTTTGTCCCCACAAAAGATTAATTGTGTATTGATACAAGGTACCGACGATGTTTTCTTTCTGTGTCTATTGTGTTTGGCACAACGGTTTTAGATTACAGATATAGCTATTAAATATTTTAATAATAATATTGTAGGCCTATTTAGGTACTTTGCCAACGTCTTCTTCAAGACCTGAAGTGTTCGCTTTGTTTCCATAAACGGCCCAGAATAGTTACCCATTATGCTAAGAATTGTCCAATCACATATCAGTATAGGTACTGCGCTTTTCCATTCTAGACATTATTTTGCTTCTACGGAATTCTTAATACCCGATACAATATCCTATTTTGAAGATGTGAACGTTCTCGTTCTGCACTTGAACGAAATAAAAAATTGCCCGTTAGTAATTTTCTTTCCTAAAACTGAGTCGTATAAGAACACAAATATTACATCTTATGCGAGACTTAATTAGTTAATAACTGCTTAAAATCCTTGTCTTTGAGAATCCTATCGTATAATGATCTCACGTGTCATAATTATTATACTGATTGTCGACTATTTCTTAACTGAGTTATTTCAGTAGGTATTACAAGCTTAGAAAACAGTGGACATTTTTGTTTTTGTTAAAGTAAAAATTGCAAAAAATCTATGTAGATTTGAGACGAAAAGGTTTAGGTTGTTCAAAACTCGTTCCGCGAATTCTCAGTGGGCAATCAATTGAAGCTCAGCTCTCGTGGGGTTTCGACCAACTGACAAAGCACCGGGAGTAGTCCCCAGTCATTATTTCATTTCTACAGAAGCTGGACGACTACCATTTCATTGTAGAGCTCATGTTTTTACATCAACCTTTTGTTTTCTTTGGAGAAAACATAATAGGGTTACAATAGACGAAACTCCATTGTCCACAACTGTTGCTTACCTTCAATTATGTCGAAACGGTAGCAAAATATTGTTTATTTTACACTTGAAAGAGCCTTTAACGTTTAAGGTGACATATGGACAGGGTTCATTTTAATTTATGGTGTCGTAACCACCGCAGGAATCGGGGACATTGTATAAAATAAGAAAGTCTGTTTTTGAGGAAATTGTATTGTTTTACATTCATGTGACCACACACTGTTAATAATAATAATTGGAAAGGAATTTAAGATTTGGTAAATGGAAAGAACTATTTATTCTTTTTTTCCTGAGCTGTGGTCACAGTAATTAAAAAGTTTAACCGTAATTTTAAATTGGCTGGTTGCTACCATGAAGTCAAATATTTTATTTAACGATCGCTTACCGTAATCTTGTTATTAAGTTAAATTTTACCCTATCTCAGCATGGCGTAACATTTAATAGAGAAATGTAAAGACTTCGCTATAAAATTATTTTATAGTTCTTACGTTTAAACTCAATTATATTCAATTAATTATTTAGTATTTATTCCACTACAGCGTAACAATAATTTTATATGAGATAATTATAGATATATTAAATAGAGACATTAATTTATTGTAATAATAAGCAATTTGCGGAAACGTGAATTTGTCCTCAGATGTAATAATTAATGGTTTAAGAAACAGTGACACAATGTATCACGCTGGCACCTTAACGTATATCCAGTATAAAGTAGGTTTTTAAACTTCGAATTCGAGAATGTACCACCGCAATACCAGACATTATTCAGTCATTAATTTATGAGGCTCGTTATTGTAATTGCGATTGTTGAGTGAAATTAGAAGGTTTACACATAATCTTTATTGGCCACATTAGAATCGACAGGCTTTCAACGAGAAAGCTCCCTATAAAGCAATTATATGAATGACTGCAATTAAAATCTATGGAGTGCCACATGAAATGTGACGAGGCATCCGCTTTTATGACTGTGAGAAACAATCATTTCGATGATATAATTGTCTATACATATAATATTTTGATAATCATAATGGGCCACTTAATTATATCATCGGATGAGTTAAATGAACGTTTGAAATTTTGTTTTTGAAATCATGAATTAGGGTTACTCTTGATATTTCGATTAATTCGTGGCGATTTCTGTATAATGTAGTATTAATAGTTCCAAATATTTTATTTGAGGTAACAAAAAAAGAGTAAGCTTAATGACATGATGATATACATCTAGGTACATAGGTATTTTTATATCAATCATTATTATTATTTATATTTTATTTTAATAAACACAGGTCTCAAAACGTAGCGTATTTCAAAATTGGTAACTTTGTTCAATGTTTGTATATTTATAAATTTGACTGATATTGACGGATCCTTGAATTGGCAGAAGAAACACTCTCCCTGTGAAGCTTCTATTTCACAAAGATACATGATCGACACGGCGTAAAAAGAAACGAAAAGCTAATGCATAGATTATTCCATTTGCGTGGACATACCTTGTTCAATTAATGTCCTTCTTATATTATAAATGCTAAAGTATGGATATTCGGTACCCAATCGCACCAGATCAATAGAACGGTATAATATATCCTCACGCCTTCCCACAAGGGTCCCCGAAGGGGTAGGCAGGTAAGTTCAGAAAAACTCATTGGTACAGTCGGGATTCGAACTTGCGACCTTTGCGTCGCTGGCAACTGCTCGAACCACTCGGCCACCACAGCTTTTAATAGAACGGTATTTGATAAATATGGCACCGATACATTTATTTTGCTGGAGTAACAAATAACATTTGTTTTTTATTAAGTACCATTGAAATCCAATTTTACCCAGGTAAAACCGCGGGGCACAGTTAGTCTTATATACATACGTAAAACATAGTTTATACTTGGTTATTTAACAGTCTTAAAACACATTTTAGAATTCTTTAACACTTCATTCTCAGTGAGTACAGCTTGCTATGTTAGGCAAAGCCAAGCTCACGTCTCGCGCTGGTTTTTCTCAGAGAAAATCAACATTCCGATCCAATGTTCCGCTCCATTCAAAAGAGCTTGTAAAGCTGTTTTTCTGTTCTTTATTAGTGACCGCGATCGCATGCAATATATCCGTTGGATCCCACGCCTTTATAATCTAGTGAGGTGTCATCTGTTATTTATATATCACTCTGATTATGTATGTACCGACATCAACATTACAGAACGCATACATACTCGTACTAGCAACTAAGCAACGCGCTTATTTTTCATAGGTACGCAGAGTAGTCCGTTTGCGTGAAGATATGATACGATACATAACCTTCATTTTAAAGTTACTTCTGTTCTAATCCTCGTGAAACCATACCTTTATCCATTCCAGGGTTCCAAATCACCTTTATGCATGCCGTATCAATTGATTACTGATCATTTTGCTCTCCGGTACAATTTGTGGTCACGAACTTTTTCCGACTTCTGAATATGAGGTTTATATGTAAAAGGACTATTCGAAAACATAACCAAATGACGACATCGTCTTCATGTCGAATGCAAATATTTCATAAGGTCAGTTCAACAATGGATTTGAATGTTTTAGTTTCAATTTAAATGCAATACAAAGTAATTTTAATACTTATTTGGTCTGGCTTCAGTTAGGCAGCTTAAAATACAATCAAACTTTGACCTGTTCTTTGTTACTACACTAACATTGTATTAATGTTTATTTTCGAGAATTAAAACTGGCACGTACTATTTAAACTCTTTTTCCAGTTCAAAAGCAGTAATACGTGAAATGTACAATGCTATGTTTGTTTTATTTGACTAAATTATATACTTGAATATCGTTTAAGTGATTGCGCAATAGCACTTGAGTTTATGACTCGTAATAGGCATGTGTAGTACAATAAAAACGCAAATTAGATATGATTAAAGGGTTCACTAGTCGTTACAAACATGATGTGGAGATTAGCTAACAACTGGATAAGTTGGAAATGTTTGCATAACATCAGGAGATTTCGACAGTTTTGGGCTCTGTGATTTTTTTTTGTATTGTCTGTCGTAGCGTGGTTTTCGGGAACTTTTGCTACTTAACCGGTCAATGGCGAGACCTAGGCCTCCAGCCAGGCACTTTAGTACTAAGCAACACAGCTAAGGGCACCCCCTGTGGGGTACGAACCTCGGCTTAGGGCGTCGCTGGATCGCGAGCAAGGGAGCTGGGCTGATCTGTTAATTTTACATACATACATATCATCACGCCAAGTCCCTAGCGGGGTAGGCAGAGAGTATAGAGCGCCAGTTCTGTTAATTTTATTTAAATATTATTTGGGGGCGGATTTAGTTGTAGGTATATATACTTTTGAAGCAAATGTGACAAATACGTATACGGCCCCGGTGTTTACTGAAGCTTATAGGCTCGAGCTAAACTTGAAGTATCACTCACGCGGTGCCGATGTTATGATGGGCTGAAGAATCACGCTAGCATTACAAACAAACAACAAACAAACTGTTCTCACTCTTGCCAAAACTGCTTTTTATGCGGATTTTTGAGAACCTTACATCCCGTAGAAACACTACCCACTAGCTGTGCCATTCGTTTTCAACATTCTACAAGTAGGAGTAGGTACCGCTATGCCCAAATCGAGTTTGTTTATTTTTAAACGTAAGATTCTATGCGCCCTACCTCTTGGAATATTTTATCTATGTATCTACACTTAAATGGAAGGCAAGATACTTATTGTGCTAATAGTTAGGTCCTTAATGCCCTTAAATGACATTTATACGAAATAGATTTTTCTCAAATTTAAAAATGCAGTTAGAAATTGGTAAAACAGATTGTAAAAGTGCCGCGGGATCGTACTCAAGGAACAATCCTTGAGTATGTTGGCAGTACCACACTGTATGGTTATAATGATTGTCTCTAAGCACCTAATTAGTATTAATATGTAATTATAATTATAAAAATTTAATTGTATATAATTTGATTGAATAAAATCCAATTGAACGAGGATTAATCCAGAGATTTTATTATATAAATCTAAACATTCTTGTTTATGTTTGTTTAGGCATAACCAGTAATTATCGACGTTGGTGGTGCTGCCTCCAAACAACAATTATAGATTCAATATACATATTTTACACACGAAAACGATTATATCAACGAATTGGTACTGATTAGACATTGATTGCCAAACTAGTCATTAACTACGCTAAATGGATATGGCATTAATTATGGTGTTTCTTTTATATCGTGCATATATATATATATATATATATATATATATCTAATCTAATCAGTCTAATCAGTACCAATTCGTTGATATAATCGTTTTCGTGTGTAAAATATGTATATTGAATCTATAATTGTTGTTTGGAGGCAGCACCACCAACGTCGATAATTACTGGTTATGCCTAAACAAACATAAACAAGAATGTTTAGATTTATATAATAAAATCTCTGGATTAATCCTCGTTCAATTGGATTTTATTCAATCAAATTATATACAATTAAATTTTTATAATTATAATTTTTTACATGTATATATATATATATATATATATATATATATATATATATATATATATATATATGCACGTATAATATCTGTATATAAGAAGTAATGTTTGCATTGTAATGCCTATGATTCCCTAAACCTAGTTCCCTGTGTATAATTATTGGTGTCTCGCCTATATCACTCTTCACTCACTTGTTTTATAAACTACTAGCTTATGCCCGCGGCGTCGCCCGAGTGGAAAGAGCAACATACATATTTTTGCCTTTATAATATTAGAGCTTTCAATCTTTCGGGATTCAAATGTAGCCTATGTCTTAATCCTGGGTATAAGCCATCACCATAAAAAAATATCAGTAAACCGGCTTTTTTTCAGTGGTAAAAATATTTTTTTTTTCAATAAAAAGTATCCTATGTTACTTCTTATACCTCCAGTAATATGTGTACAAAATTTCATGATAATCGGTTATGTAGTTTTTACGTGAAAGCGTAACAAACAAACTTACATTCACATTTATAATATTAGTAAGGATGAACGAGGCTGCTGAAGAAATAGACCGAGGCGTATCACGACTTTTTCTCCAAAAGTTTTTTAGGTGACATTGTGATCACCACATGGCTATTATAATACGCTTATGGGAATATATCTATGAGACCGAAAGATATTTTCATTTGTCAGATTTTTTATTAGTGAACAAGAAAATAATCAAACTTTTTTGCAACTGAAATGGAGAAAACTTAATTGAACTCAAAATACGGAGTTAAATCTCTAGCCATAAATCATTGAAATTCATCGCCGTTTAAGTAGTTAGAACCAGGAAAGAGTAAGCGATAAATAACTTAATACCAATTATTCCATTAAAATAACATTACAAAAGTTCACTTCAGAATGTTGAATGTCTTAATAACAGTATAGATAACCAGAATATCATGGCACGGACGCACTGCCAGTTTGTGGGCCAGTTAATTAAGTAAATTGCTTTATCTACAAAAGTACAGAGACAATACCATGATGAGGGGAGGTACTTTATTAACGATCCACATTTATAGAAGCACATACGGGTCGTCCATTTATGTGACAAATCAAATTGATTTGTTTGATTTTAATCTTAATGTTTACTCCACTTTTGGTGTAAATTAAGCTATATAAATCCGGGTGGGATTTGTATGATTCAATTTTTTCCCCACAAGGGTCCGTGAAGGTCTAGACAGATGTGTGTAGTGCCTACACGCTTGCCTCTTTGCTGGATATATTTTAGATGCCAACGAGACGGTTATTAATTGTCGTTTCTCAAGCACGACTATACATATGTACTCTGATTTATTTTCCATATTATATACAAGATAGACTATGCTCGGGTCCATATAGTATCGTATAAATGATTCTCTATGACTTTTTACTTCTATCACAGTTGTAATTTAACCGATAAGGGTAGTCCAATTGTAAAACTCCTTAATGCCTACAGCTCTATAGAGTTATGATCGTATTCGAAAGGATTCTCTCCCGAATAGTAAACCTGAGATAAAAAAAAACTATCAAAACATATACTACTTAAGTACTTTCATTCTCATAATATTTGTATTATGTTTCGTCTTCTTACTTATAATTCTCGTAATTGAGACGATAATAATTTTCATCGAAAGACACGTGTGACCAACACAGCTCGATTACTTTGTACTTACCTTAAACATGCTACTGTGTACATATTTATTACTTATAACAAACCTGTCACAGCTACAACGAAGCGTTGTCGAAATGAGATTTGATAGTTTTATCGATATGAGTAACGACATGAGAAGGCGAACGGGATCATATACATATTAGCATCGTGTGTTTCGCTTTTTGTCTGTATCTTCGGTCTATATAATAATTGAATTTAACGGTACACTCTATAGATTTCGCGATAATCATAAGGTTGTACCGGGTATACCGGGTGTACCTCCACGACCAATCTAGGCTTGGCGTATTTTGACGACACGAATTCTATCATAACGGTCACATCTACTGCCGAAGAGAATCACCTACCCATGTTTGATTGTGTCTCGTGTCAATAAACAAGATTTCTAAAAAGTTCTTACCCGATGCCACACTAAATCTTTGGATATTTTATTCCGGAGAGCGATACACATAATATTATGAAGGTTACCTGTCCAACACCCATCACTTGGAATATTATGAATAAGAACTTGAATTCATAATATATATTACACTTTTCTATTTTACCTTATTCTGTGGCGTTAGTGTGTATCATAATAACTGAACCTGAGCAACCTTCTATGTCTCAACCTCAACCTTATGTCATGCGATCCATCCATCATAAAAATGCGTACCTGTATTTTATCTCGTTCGTTTTTCCTTACAAATATAAGACCCTTTATGTCCGTTAAAAAACATATTGTAATAATAGTTTTTAAACAATAAATATATATTTATTTATATTGCTTTTTCTGTGTTTTTTACATTCTTACGATACCCAAAAAAGTTCCTGAAAACGTAGACAAAGGAGTACCATACCACTTGATCTTTTTTCACTGATAGATATGTAGCTTTCCTGTTAATATATTCCTCGAGCGCAATGTACATTAATATTCACAAAGCTTATTTCAATACTGGCACGTAATAGTTATCTAGCATACTGTCATTTGTTTCATTGTCTGGTTCCAAACGCGCTTAATTAGTCCCTGTTTTCTATGAGAACATATTTACTCCAATCCAATATGTACTGTTTATAATCGATAACAGACCTGTCCACTTGACCTTTGGGTATCTGTTCATGTTTAACTTTGGGTCTGGTTATAAAGACAGCTCCGTCACTGTGACGCCGAATTATACGTAAACCAAATTGAACCAACTTTGTGATAATATTAAGTCTTTATTCGTATGTACTTATTAATATTTTAATACGTCGGTGGAATCACATAGCCATATACGGTATTTAACTGCAATGTGATTTATCCAAATATTGACATGTGAATATTATGACGAGTTTAACATCGCTTGTTTGTTGCAAGAGCTGACTGCATCAAGATTGCAGATTCGGACCCGGTGGTCTCAACTAATGAACTTTTCTGCAAGCCATGAGTTTTATTGTGTAAGTGAACATACGGTTAAGACGATGAATACTATATGTAAAGTACACTATAATATGTAGGTAAAGCTGTATTTAAGTGACGGCGACAGACTTGCTTAGTATCTATCACGTTGACACCTCAAATATATCTTTAGCGATAAAAACATTTTAGTGGCTTTCTTATTCTTTGTAGAAAGACGTGAATTTATATACTATCGAAAAATTATACTAATAATATAATGAATGCTAAGGTTTGTGAGCAGTAAGGCAAGGAGATTTTCCGCTTGATTAATATATCTGTCTTGCTCCAGAAAAAATCTCCGATATCAAAATCAAGGAAAGTACTGATATATTTTATTTTCGAGAACTAAAGCCTTTTCATAGCCTTACGATGTTAACAGACGGCATGCAGTGGCACACATATCTTATGCAGCGGTAAATATCCGTCAAACATAATGTAACAATATGTATTTAAATGATTCCACTATTATCGACATCTGTCACGATAACACCTAAATATATTTAATATGGAAAGAAAGTTTATACAATGCATATATGCGTTTTTTATAAACATTACATCCAATACAACTATGCCTATGTTAGTCAAGCATTTCTTAAATTTCGTATATAAACACGAAATTCGTTAGTATCGTTGTATAACCTTCCTTAATTAATCTGACAACATAAGCTGCGTGGGCTTAGTTTAAAGCTTATTTCTCCTACAGACGCGAGGAATTCCGACGACGTCAAACATTAACTATTTAATAACTAAAACAATTAAAAATTTACATAGCCAAACCTATCAACCTTTATCATATGAAAGCTATAAAGACAACACAGAACCCAATGTACAAAATAATTTGATACATAATTGATAGCTTAATCTTAAATTGTTATCAGGGGTCTTTACTGCAATTTAACGACTAAAACAACATTCTTAGCTTATCAAACGTTATCTCTTACGTAAATATGAACCGGTAAACGTTGGATCGTATTTAGATTCATGTTAAACGTAACGTAATAAGATTTGTGTCCGGAGAATGAAGCTGTCAGTGACATTAACTGTAACTATCTTCGACACATTCGGATTGCACCCAGGTTCTATGGAGTAGATGCCCGGTGAGTGTGTCCATTCAACCTAGGTGGATCTCAATATTGTTATAATAATATATCCTCACGGCTTCCCACAAAGGTCCCTGAAGGGGTAGGCAGAGGTGTTCAGGTAGTACCCGCACACCCACTTTCTACCAGAGATGTATTTTAGGTTGCAACGTGAAAGCCGTTACTCAGGCACGACTATACATACGACTTTTTCTCTCAAACAGAATAGGCAGGTTCCCTTTCGATGTTTTCCTTCACCGTACATCTCGTGATGTGACTAATCACTGTACATACTTACATTAGCATCAAAGATCAGGTAGGGAAAGTGAGTGAAAAGAGAGAGTACAGTAAATACATCCCATTAGGGATACCCTTTGTGCTACTAGCGCATTTCTTGAAATAGGTACAGTAAACTGAGCATTACAGTGAATGAAAACACCATTATGAAAACCTACATAAATCTGAGCAAAACATAAAGTGCCTCAAGTCGAGACAGACTCGCTGTTTATGATTCAGAATTGTATATGTCTGGTGAATTGTAAGTTTTATTATTATATATGTACACTTGCCTACCAGTTCTTACACAGATTTACGATAGTGCAACGGTGAGCAATTTTATAATGTATTGCTCACATTATATTGCTCACCGTGCACTATCGTAAAACTTCAGTAGCACTTTTGACGTGGCACAACGCAACCGCGCCCAAAAAACTAGAACACGACAAGCAACGACAAGTCTACCGATAACCGAACATTAAATACTACGAGTGTAATTCAGCGATTAATTAAAAGCTATACAACCGTAACCGATCTAATTACCAATGAGACTCATGTAACGTACCCACGTACAGTTTTATTGATCGCTCTTGCAGTTGCTTGAAAATACCTCTTAAGCCAGAAATAATTACAAATTTTTTCTTGACATTTATTACAGCGTATATTTTACATAATATAGCTGACATAACGATGTTTTTAACACATGCCTACATATTACCGCGTCGAGCATAGCTGGTAGGTAGAGATACCAAAGGAGTTTTCTTCCGCGAACGCTCAGGCTATGGAATGAGCTCCCCGTTGAGGTTTTTCCTGGAGAGTACACCACGAAGTTCTTCAAGAAGGGTGTGAAAAGATTCCTGCAAGGTCGGCAAGGCGCGAGTGATACCCCTGGTGTTGCAAGCGTCCATAGCGGGGGTAACCGCTTTTTTTTTTTTTTTTTATACAACAAGAGTGGCAAACAAGCATACGGCCCATCTGATGGGAAACGGTTACCGCAGCCTATTTACGCTCACGATACCGAAGTATCACTTGCGTGTTGCCACTCTGTGTTCGGAGAGTTATAGTGTGTTGGCAGCATAATGGGTTTAATCCCTCTGCTTCCAACACAATGTAAATCCTCCCCCCTCCCCAAGGAGCTCATTACTGGAAACCTTATTCACCGCGTAGGTACACACCACAAACAATTGTGTTATTTGGCTATGGACTTCTATAAGGTGGAGGTCCTGCCCCAGTCGGGCAGCTCCGAATTCGAACGGGAAACCCGTTATGCCCTACCTCTCTTGCTTGCCAGCTTGCCATCAGGCGGACCGCATGCTGGCTTGCCACCCATGTGGTATAAAAAAATATTAGAGAACCAGTTCTCTTTACACATACATATATCTATATGCGCTCTTCCGCTTCATATACAAACATTATATTTAGGAGTACGTCATTCATAGATCTACTTAGTTTCCTGTGATGTCATTAGGAAACATTCACATTTCACAAACAAAAAGATACATTCTTGATCAGGGAATACTAAACACCTCATTTGAATACTGGTATTTGGTTGTTATGGTGTCACTTACGAGGTGACCCAAGCTTTCACAGTCCATTCATAGCCGGTCTTTTTGAGTTGACGGGTATTATGCCATAGTAGCGAAGAAAGGTGATTTTATTCAGCTCCTAACGCCCAGGCTTTTTTGATTTTCAGACTATAAATGGACTTTATATTTCCGCACAAAAAGTAACCTTATGATCTCGGTTCGACCTAAGTCTATTAAACCGATATATAAGCACTATTGAATTGTCAAATGTGAAAATTGTGAAATTTGTCTTTGAGTAGAAAACAATCAATAACGATGATAGGTAGCAACATATTTCCCAGAACATAACTGGACCGGATATATCTAGATCGGTATCGATAACATATCGCTAAATTAGCAATGTCGGTATTATCGGAACGTTAACGAACACATTGAATGACCAACATCCCGTTAAATTTCCAAAATTAGCTGCACTTTAGTATTTAAGACTCAGACCGCCATCGCCTAATTTGTTTGAATACATTATGATAAAAGCGCTTATCACGGATACACACGAGAAGTTTTTCATGTCGTTACCATATTTAATAAGGGACCTGTACATATACATATACATACGCCGTCGGCAGGCAGAAATAGTACTGTGCCTGTTCTCTCGACACTAGCAGACCTCTTTAGCTGAATCTACTTTCATTGGTCTCTTTAGAAGGTCCCTATCATTGAGTGTTCGAACGTTTTGTTCTAGGTTGTTGGATTATGGTCTTCATCTGCCTCTTCTTCGAGACAATCTGCCTCTTTATATCTGCTTAGCTTATCTTATCTTAACCACTCTTCGCTCGCCCTATTTATATACCTATACAAACTAACATAACATGCCTTTTTTCATATCTACAATCACCCTCGTTCGCCGCTTTGCTAATCACTGCACTTCGTATCTGTTTCAAACAAGCGTACTTTTGGCGCAGTACGCTAATTACTTGAGCACTGATCTAACGAAGTAAACGAAATATAAGTACATATTTTATACAATTATTTTCTTCAATAATATTTAAGAAACAATTTAAATTGTTATTTAAATTAAAGCTCACTTAATGGATTAGATATCTCATACATATAGGTAACGTATAGGTGAGTTCCTAGTAAAGCAATTTCATTCATAGCTATCTTGTTAATGCGTTCCTTTAGCTTAACACTAACTGTGTCCCACGGTTTCACCTGCTGTATAATTTAATTTATAGATATATAATTTATAGATAGCATACGCCTTTGAATTGCTTCTCAGGCGTATGCTGGTTTCTTCTCGATGTTTCCTTCACCTAAACGCTCGTGGTGTGACTTATCACTTAAGTTCAGTAAGCTCATTGGTACAGTCGGGATTCGAACTTACGATCTTTGTGTCGCAGGGAACTACTCGAACCACTCTAAAAAATAAAACAATTGCTATCGGCACGTAGACGACTAGAACTTGATCAGAGTGCTTTGTCTTAAAACTAAGTTTTCATCAGGTTCCCTAAACTACAATCCGATAGCAAAATTTTTTTTTACTATAGGGGAAAATAGGGTTTGGTAACCCTATTTCATCATTTACCTACCGGCGATCCTGTATTTGAAACGAGCAATTCTATGGAAGCATCAAAGTGAATTTGATTATTCATTTGCTCTGTTGTAATTATATCACTTTATTCACAATCTGATCCAGATATAAACGAGGTAAAGATCTTACAACAGCTCAATCACTCACCTCAGTACAACGCCAAAGCAAATCTTTGCTCAACGCTACCGTTCATCAAATATGACTCACTGGTTTTCGTCTGAGACAATTCGAGTATCACCGCGGGCGTTTACTTAATGAATGCCCAGCCTACGTCCGGCCAATTGTGAACAAACAGTAGCAAGCAAACGAATCTTGGTGGTCTTTGTACCACAAGTTAACACTCGGACCTGGCTTGATGAATGTTTTTATTGGTTACCACAAGGCCCAGTTCCGAGTAAGGGCTTGGTGCATAACTAAATCGCTAACAATATTTGAGCCCACTGTGACCAATTGAGCTACGCTGGTGAGAGAGTAAGTCCCTAAAATAATAGGAACGCGTTGTATGAATCTTATTTAGGATGGACATTTTGCTTGATTGTACTTTTACAAATTTTGTGTATACGTTTTCCTGCACTTTGTAAAATTAATTAAATTATGTTTAAAATTTCAATCACTCTATTACAAATAACATTGCTTTACTCTGAAACGACTGGATGTATTTATATGATATCCTTACATCTCTTCATCTCATCATCTCGCCGAGTCCGTATATGGAGTCCGTATATTAAGAAAGAAAATAGCTGATGGATCTAGAATTAAAGAAACAGTAATACTGCGAGGCAAAGGAAGCAGGTAAAGGAAACAGTTCTCCATTTCTAATATTTTTAATCACCATGTAAGTATAATACTGCTATTTGAAAGATCTCACCTGACCTTGAAATTTAAAAGAGTAACAAACCTTTGTGCAGTAGCGAAAAAACTCCTGCCTTCGCATCACAATGCACCAAGCTGCGTGAGCCACTGCCGACGCAAATATGTCGACCATTCGCGACGCTTCACCATAAATTAAAGAGATAAATGGCTCACCAACAATGGCTAAATAAACCAGAAATTTCTTATAGCACTCCAAAATAAGCTTTGTTGAAAAACTTGAAATGATCGTAACACAATGGAGGGCGATATTTTAATGGCAGTTTAACACACGCATGCATATTTCGATTATAGCAAAAAGTCGAGTGTCAATGAAACGCTATTTTGCGAGATTGGTCTATTAAAATATTTTATACCTGCCCGCTGTATTAACAGCCTACCTTCAGAGACAAAGAATTGGCAGAGCGCCCACGACCCATAGGTTCAACGACTACCTCTGTCTACTTTATTAATACATTGTTTCATTTGAAATATATATTTATTTACAATAATAATATAATATATCCTCAAGCCTTCCCACAAGGGTCCCCGAAGGGGTAGGCAGAGGTGTATAGGTAATACCCACACACCCACTTTCCGCCAGAGGTATATTAGGTGCCAACGTGACAGATGGCGAGTCCATCGCCGTTACTCAAGCAAGACTATACATACGCCTTTGAATTTCTTCTCAGACGTATGCAGGTTTCCTCTCGATGTTTTCCTTCACCATAAAGCTCGTGGTGTGACTAATCACTGTACTTAAGTTCAGAAAAAACTCATTGGTACAGTCGGGATTCGAACTTGCGACCTTGCGTCGCAGGCAACTGCTCGAACCACTCGGCCACTATGGCTTTTTTTAAATATATAATGATACGAGCATCGATATGACATTTAATTGTCCAGATTAATAATAAAATTATTCATGACCGAATCATGCATATGTGTTAACCGCACCCTAACCGACAAATTATCTATAAAACTGACTATTAGTAAACTTAGACGGAGATCACAAAGAAGTGTTCTCATAAAAACAGCGATGTATAAAATAAGTGTTTACTTTGTCGGAGGCATCAAGAGATGCCGCTTTGAAGTGGTTTCCTTTGCCAACCCTTTGCGTACACGTGTGTAGATAAATGTAAAGTGTTATCTACTTTACCAATGGATGTTAGACACGATTATAATGAACAAGCAAACATGAGGTTCGACTCCTACTGAATAGTCTTCTAAAGAAATTATGGCAAGAACTATTTCATATGGACTAAATATCGAAAGCTATTACGAATTCAGTGAGGTCCCGCTTGCCAGTTGTGATATACCAAATAGTCACGCATGAAATTCCTACGACACCAAAGTTTTCCAGCAAATTACCTTCGAAATGCGCGACGACTTAACTTATTAACGACCGGACTATCCCTGGACGTTAGCCGAGGTCCGTAGATCTACCCAGCCCCTGGCCAGCAAATTACATCAAGCAATTTTACCCACAATCTTAGCAATAGTATTACTGCAATGGAATCTCACCCACCGTGTTTGGATGCGCACTCTAAGGTTGGGTAAGAGTTAGGAAATTCGAGCTTCAGTTTTGGATGTGGCAAATTTTGAACGCCTTTATATCCTAATATTATAAAGAGGCAGAGTTTGCTTTTATGTTTGAATGACCTAATATGAGGAACTTGTGACCCCATTCAATATAAGTTATTTTAGCATTATATAGTAGCCCGTTCATTGAAGAACTACTCAATGGAGTAGAAAAGTGATCATGAATATATGTATAATCCAGTGCAGCGCGGGTGAATTGTGGGACACAGCTGGCTTCTTATAGTTAAAGTAAATTTAATAAAAATCACGTCGTAAAAGAGGCCTTATAACCTAATTTATTAAAATAGATATGTTACGTAAAATTACCATCACAAAACTGTTACTTTTATTTACATAAATAACCTTTAGATGAAATACCCGTTAATTGACACAGATTTTTATGGTTAGATATTGTGATAAAGTTCAAGCGAAACCAATTCATCTTTATGTTATATAGCAAACTTGTGTGTACGCAATCATCAATAAAGATTACGATTTCAGTTAAATTGTGAATTCGTATAAAATAAATCAATTAAATAAGCACACCAACCGAGGCTATTTATTTACATTTGTATGTAAAAAATACTAAGGAAGATTTTGGAATATATTGCTTTTCGAAGCTTGATGTATATAGTACCCTACAACTATTTCGTCCACGCATCGTGTCCTACCCTCCGATCTGCAGTCCCCTTGAAGTTGTAGGGGAATGCAATCATTCCCTTTGATTCCTCTTCCGTTCTATTCAATTAGGAGGCGTCTCTAACTGGTTTTCGGAAGGAATAAATTGTTGGCGGAGGGCAAGAACTGAATTTCTCATCACTTTCAATTTTACAACAAAAACTCACAAAACCTTGTTGGTTTTTGTGGAAAGCGGTCACCGTGGTCTAAAAATCTGATAAATACTTTCATGCCAATATACGAGATAGCTGCCTAGAGCTAGAGACAGAAAGCTTTCGAGCCGTCACTTTCGTCAATCAATCAAGTTCCGTCTTAAAAGAATATGATATTTATTCAATTGTATGTACCTAACATGCAATTCATGATAATGAAGCACTACAAATCCGCGATAATGACAGGCATTTTGAGAAAAGCACTTATTAAGCCCTTCCTTGCATTTCAATTTCACTTCACCCTTCAGTATAAGCTTTTAGGAACAAATTGACGAACATTAGATGATTCGTTTCCTTCCGATAGCACTAATAGACGTGGCAAATGGTTCCAATAATGAGCACGCGTTGCTTTTTACATTTTCGTCCCGACGCAACTTCCTGATTTCTGTGTAGGCATTATCTCAACGTATACCAAATTGGGTCATTGTAAAAGGTTTAGTTAGACTACACTGTCTAGATGCTTAGTCAATTTGGAACTCAACCAATAACTTAGTACATTCAAGTACATTGTGAGTTTTCGTACATACTATAACCAGTAACTAATATAACCAATATTCACACTGCACAAAATGTTTACCTATACAGCTGTATTAATGTAAGAGGACTGACAGTGTTTTTATTACATTATTACTATTCAAAGAGTACCTACTGTAATATTTATTGTGTGAGTGATAAACTGATACTTGTTATAGAATATTTTAGAGCTGCTCAATTGTCAGATAGGAAGTGCATATCGTTGTGCAATTGCAAATAGTATAGTGAATTTAATTGCAATATTTATAATATTACAAACAAAATGGATTTCTTTTGTACTTAAATAAATAAACATATATACCTATTTGTCTACATTTATGTATGGAAAAAAATTGTCTGAAGTCCATACTCAACACGGCTATCTCACACAAGTTTGTTCCGGCCTAATGAGGCGCTGTGTTGCGCAAGCGTCGTTCGCGACGTAGTCGCATTCGCCACGCTCCGGAACAAATCGCAACCGAATACGGCTCTTATGGGATGCGTGATGCATCCACCAAGTATAATTGAAAGAGATTGTGAATTTCATAACATTTTGTTTGGCGTATGTATGAGCTGGAGTATTTTTTTCTTTTGTATTTTTTTGGAAGTGCATTGTCACGGCTGACGGTTTGAAATTGAGGATACAAAATATTAACGATTTTATTACTGGAGAGATGGTAAAATATTATTTTTTATTTAGTAGTTGAGCTCCTGTTTTAAATTGCTAACTAAACTACTATCATCTCACCGATTCCTTTCAGTTCGAGAACCTAGAGTACTCGTATCTTATGAGCCATACTTACAACAAAAGTTGCTTTTTTTCGTATGTTCACGCTGTTAGAGTGATCGATGCTAACACAAATAGTTACAATAACACATTAAGAAATATAAGCAAGTTTTTTACCTACGTGTAAACATCTCATGACAACTATCCATACAATTAAGTCAAGCTCAGTTCTAGAAGGGACATCAGCATTCGTCCGCCATTAGGAGGGAATATGCGTTTATTTTTTCGTTATCAGGGAGTCTTAATTAATTAGTACTGGTTTTTATCCATAGGAGCCGTAAAGCTGCCTACACACGCATCAGTATAGTATTGAATTCAGGGAATAATGACGAGAGAGAAGAGATTTTACTTTGAATTACTTCGTTACTGTCCAATAATAATAATAACATATCCTCACGCCTTCCCACAAGGGTCCCCGAAGGGGTAGGCAGAGGTGTATAGGTAATACTCAATGCACCCACTTTCCGCCAGAGATATACTTTAGGTGCCAACGTGATAGATGGCGAGTCCATCGCCGTGACTCAAGCCCAACTATACATGCGCCTTTGAATTACTCTCCAATAACCTTGTAATAATTTTTCAAATCTACCATATAGCTTCACTGATGGTAAACAGAATATATAAACTACTGATAGAATAAGTAGTTTATATTTTAGGCCTTCCCAAAATGGTCCCCAAATGGGTAGGCGTAACAAACATACTCTTTTAGCTGGAAATACATATAAATATTCTCAAGCACGACTATACCTGTATGCGTCATCTCTTATCACGCATGAGCAGGTTTTCTCTCGATCTTTTCCCCCACCGTAAAGCTAGTGGTGTCATAGATGCTTGTATCATATTCCTCGTTACACAGTGGTATGAATTATCATCTCGCATTTTTGGGCACTCATTTCGAACTCACAATAAAGTAAATATTCTTCAAAAAACGAAAGCTGCTGCCAATAACTGAATATTCGTCAGTAAGCAGTAGTGATTTATTTCTCAGTGGGTTCTTGGTTTTATGCTCTATCCGAGTTCACCCACACACAGTTGTAATTAAGCTTGAACCAGCCAACTGACTTAATGTAATCATTAAACTGATAAACAGCTGTTCCCATTTGCATGCGAAATCGATATTCACTGCAGTTTCTATTGATCGAGAGCATAGACAGACACATCTATTTTAGTCTTATCTAATGCGCAATTACTGCATTAATTGAGTCGTTTTACTACTTGATACTTCGCATTGAAATAATTATTATCACATTCTATCGAGAATTTGGGCATAAGTCATATTAGATTAGAACGGTAACGAATCATAAAAAAGTGTGTACACTATACCTACATAGTTTGAATGTAGGGTGCAATCACTACACACCTATTTCAAACCATCAACTTAAAAAGAGCATCTAGAGTGGTGACAATGATAATGGTGTATGTTGTTACACTACTTTGATCAACTGACAAACAAGGTTTGTAAGAAAATATTTCTGCGTAGTCCCTCCTTTTAGTTATATAAACACTAAAAAGGCATTTGAAGAATAAGTATTTTTGTCATTTTCAATATAGCAGAATGACATCGAAGTACACACCGTAAGAAATTATGAATATAAAGATATGAATACCACCTACACACCCCTGACTACCTTCTTTTTTCAATGTGAACGTAGCGAATAAGGATCCAAGTTAATAAAGAACTAGCGCTCTACTCTCTCTTCCAACCCCGTTAGGGACTTGGCGTGATGATATTACGTATGTATGTGTGTGTGTGTGTGTATTATAAGCAGGATCTTTGATTCTGTAACTCTGTCGAACTAGAATAAACCTATAACTAGGATTTAAGTCTAAGTAAGTAAGTTTTTTGTGTTTTTAGTCTCAGTAAACATATGTCAAATAATTTCTAATGAAATAAATGGATAAGTCGAAAAAAATGACCATGCATAATTGTAACTTGTTATTGAATTCGTTAAGGTGCGTAAAGATTTAACTTACGCATGAGGGTACTTTGCTTCGACGAGTCTTTTATGATAGGCGTTTAAAAATAATATTTTTTATTAATAAACTGCGTTCAATTCAATAGGCCCGGTGGAACTCAATAAATAACTCTCATGTAAATTCGTCACACTTTTAACATCTATTATTTACAATTATAATAAATTTAAAATTTCATTCAATGTATTTTTCATTGAATAATAAAAGGGTGGTGAATTATTTTACCTACCAATGATCATTCAACATTTGGTACTTATTGAATCAGAGATGAACTCACTCAAGCTGAATTCAGTATTTAAAATTATATATCCTCACGCCTATTAATGGGCCCAAATACCAAAAAGGTATTCTTTTAGTTTCTCGCTCTACACAAATAACGCTGCTCCTAGTGACTGCTTTGTTCCATCACTACTTAGCACTAATAATGCGTTTCTGTAGTCGTTTTGTTATATCTAGATAGTTATGTACATGAGAAGCCATCAAAAAATACTTCGTGTTACCTGGCATTTCTGTAATACCCTCACTTTATCAACCCAGTACCTATTACATACCAAAGTGACCTAAATGATTTTAGTAGGTAATATATCAAAATTACCAGTCACAACGAATATAATTATGTAAAGCATTAATTAATGAGTACACTATTCAAAATTCACCTCAAATACTTTTGTCAATATAAAATAATCATGACATCATTGATTGTATAACCTGCCCTGTGAACCAGTTTCATAGAGAGACAAGATCTTTGATAAAAGCGAACACGTAAAGCTTATCGCTATCAGGGCCAACTCGGATACTTGGATAGAAGTTAGATAATCCTATCTGACAAGAAGATAGGATTATCGGGAACATAGGAATACTGGCGTTGACAACTCCCGTTGGCAGTTTGCAAATAAAATATTCTGCTACATGCTATTTGCAAATATCTGCTATATGCTATTCGTTTAAGTAAAGGGAACATGTTATTTACTCTAACTTCGTAACGGAGGGTGTACTAAAAGGTTAGTCAATAGAGGAGCTAAGTAACATGTCAACTTAGACAGAGGCGTCTGTTTCCCTCACAATCGTGTGTTAGTCGTCAAGTCGGTTCGAACTCGGAAAAACAACCCTACGCTTTGACTTGGGTTAGCGTTTGGAATAAATAATTAAAGCAACTTATTTCCCTCACTGCAGCGTTCTATCTATGACGTTTATATATACTGCAAATATCATAATTAAATAAATAAATAAATATATCCTCACGCCATCCCACAAGGGTCCCTGAAGGGGTAGGCAGAGGTGTATAGGTAATACCCACACACCCACTTTCCGCCAGAGGTATATTAGGTACCAACGTGACAGATGGCGAGTCCATCGCCGTTACTCTGGCACGACTATACACACGCCTTTGAATTTCTTTTCAGACGTATGTAGGTTTCCTCTCGATGTTTTCCTTCACCGTAAAGCTCGTGGTGTGTCTAATCACTGTACTTAAGTTCAGAAAAACTCATTGGTACAGTCGGGATTCGAACTTGCGACCTTTGCGTCGCAGGCAACTGCTCGAACCCTTCGGCCACCACGGCTCATCATAATTATTATCATAAAAATAGTTAAAATGCAAAGTGATATGACATTTAGGCATAAATTTTTATAACACGTCTTCTATAAGCTAATTATTGTAACGAGAATAACTTATTAAACTACAACCAAATTAAAACAAAATGTTGATTACCCATTAGACCTTTTGTTACGCAATAGAATTATCCACAAGAAACACTTCTCTCTCCACTCACTCCACCCTAAAGTATTTGTCTTGACTTTGCAGGTGGCAACTTAAGTTATTCATCCACTAAATTGTGTCATGTTTGCTAGATAAATAATTTCTCTCTAATTAATGAAAAATAGATAGCTGACCTAAAACTAATTTAATATATCAGTGAGCAAACTGTTTATTTGTCGATACTGGCTCTGGCGCCAGCTGTTTGAACGAGGGTAGCTAAAGGACAAAGATTAAATGAACAAAGGAGAGATCAATAGGATATTTAGAATCATAATATGTGAATTATAATATAGGTCAAGAGTAACTTAAACCGATGAGCATGTATGAAGAGAATAATGAAAGTGGACGAAGCAAAGGAAGTATGTAAGGATCGTAGCAAGTGGAAAGAAGTGGTCTCTGCCTACCCCTACGGGAAAGAGGCGTGATTATATGTATGTATGTATGTATAATATGTGAAATAAATCCAAGCAAGAAATAATGCTCCTGGCTGTAATTAAGTGACCAGTGGTTGCCATTTGATATCCCAGGCATTTCTTCTCTAGTATAAACGTTTTCGAAATGAGGTGGACACGAAGTAAGTCCCATCCAACTACACTATTCATGCTCCTGTGGGCAATGTTTATAGAGTTCCCACCTAAATTAAATTTTTAGAAGTCCTGTAGTGTAGGAACACTAGCAGTAAGCTGAGAAAATAGAAGAATCTAACTACAAAAGAATGTGCACGAAAAGGACCAGTGAAGCTAATAATAGATAATATGATACTACTTCATAGTTCTTTTCATAATGGCAAATCAGAGTATGTCTAGTCTGTGGATATTCTAAGATAATCTATGAAAGTACAGCAGATACAACTTTTTGCTCGCATTGATCGAGTTTCTGAACTGATGTCGTTTATTAATCGTTATAGAAAATAAATATTATTCTGTAAGTTTAAAGATAAAATGTCATTACTGATTAAGACCACATTCCCAGAAATAGTAATTAATTACGTTACTTGTTTTGTAATCCAGATGTAAATAGTGTTACTTCATATCGACTTATCATTCCGATCTTTGACCTTTCCACAAAGGTCAGGGAAGAGGTGTGTAGTACTTGTAATATCCGCACACCAACTTTTCGACCGAGATATATTTTAGGTGCCAACGTCACAGATGCGTTGCCCATCGCCGTTACTGAAGCACGATTATACAAGCGTCTTTGATTTTTCTCAAAGGTTTCTTGTCGATGTATTCCTTCACTGTAAAGCTCGTGGTGTAACTAATTACTGTACTTGAGTTCAAAAATTTATTGGTACAGTCGGAATTCAAATTTGCAGTCTTTGTGTTGCAGGCGAACTACTCGGCCACGAGTGCTATTGGATATCCACTTATCGATTCAATAAATATTTCTAAAATAAAAATTTTGCTATATTGTTGTATGTACGAATTCATCTTCATTCACTATCACGCCTTCCCACAAGGGTCCCCAAAAGGTGTAGCGGTGTGTAGGCAGTAACCACACAGCCTAAATATGCGGTAATCTTAAAATATTATAATATATCCCCACGTCTTCCCATAAGTGTCCCCGAAGGGGCATACCAGTGATATAAATACACCCCCTTTTATCTTTATCTGAAAATATTATGGACGTTGGCAAAATTACTTGCGCATTAGCAAAATAGTTTAAAATGTATCATTGTTCAAGGTAAACATAAATGCCTTTTCAAGTAGCTCTAGAACCTAGTTCACAACACCACATCAGAGAAATGCTTTTGGCGGCAACATTTGGTACGCTTATTGTACTTATCGTACGTAATACTTCGTAGCGAGTTTACCTGACAAAATTTCAAATACCTCGTTCCTCAATAACCAAACATTTTGAACGTTATTCGAAATCAACGTTTGAGTCTTCATTATCGTGAGCCAGCTAATGCCGTCGGTTAGAATCAAAGCGATCTCTTACGGAGATTTGGGCTGATGTCACTGATCGTATATTGTCGCCCGAGATGACTCCGATAGCGTATGATAATTTTCGGGTGTGGTTGTAGGAGTAAGCGGAGCGATTGCGATAGCGGAAGTTAGTATTTACATTTTGAGGGCTCCATTGCTGTGTAAATCATGTATGTAAAATATATACATTACTATACGCACTTTTTCCAAAACTGTTAGTAACGTTATCACAATTGTTGTGATTTCTTTAATTAAAATACTTTTAGTGTGTAATAAATAACTAATACTTACCTAAAATGGTTTTGAGAAGACGCAATAATACTTTACAATTACACATAATACAGCATAAATCCACTGGAACTCCATCGTGCCGAATGGATAACCCAATATCGGAGACATTTAAGTGGAATTCGCTTTAGTATGATGGAAAAGTAATCAAAATCAAAATATTTTATTCAACGTAAGGGATTCAGGGAACACTTATTGAACGTGACATACTTAATATAAATTAAAGTTACCACCGTTTCCAAGAAAAAAAACCTAACAGGAGAAGAAATGTTATTTATATTCGTACTAGCGACCAAAAATGCGGCCATCACTAAACACATAAAGTATCATAACACTGGAGCAACTCATAGAAAATAAATAAGTATCCCAGTGTTATTATATTAATTCTGTTCGGACATGTTGGTTTGTGCATTAATACGTATGAAAAATTCATGTAACCCATATCTATATCAAGTGGCTATAGACATAATTTCTCAATTTAATTCTGTTCATGAAATGTAAAACGCAACGTGCTCTCTATCTTATCTCAGATGTCATTTATAGGATTAGGGCTAGATGAGACAGATACCAATATATGGGTGGTTGAACAACCAAGAATGCTCCACGAGAGGTTTTCAATATATATCTAGCTTGGTTTTTATGTTAATTGTAAAGAGCTGGTTTAACTAGTCTGTTGAAATTTCCGCTCTTAGATGTTTGCTAGAAACGTTTTTGGTAAAATTCCTGTTACAGTAGGTTTCAGCGTTTCAACAAATGTATACAGTTGTGGCTGATTGGAAGTAAATATGTTTTGTTGATTTTGATGTGACTTTTGCAATTTAACAACTACTTTCTGGTGATCATAATTATTAGATTAAACTTAAATATACGATAAAAGGTAAGTTGATATGGTATACACGTACAATACAAAGAAACTGAAGATTTCGGCTTGTTCTACAGCGTGACTATCTGCTATAGCAATAACATCGATAAAACAAAACAAAAGCATTTACGATTATTCAACGAACAAACAACACGTTACAAATCACATCCGCCCGGCCTGGTGGTCGCAACACTTAGAAACCAGTTAAATCAAACGAATCAATAGCAAAATGATTTTACGCTGCCATTGAAACATGCCCAAGACCTGACCGCACTCCGCACACTCAATCGCCAACGACGGGGAACAAACCGCTAGGTCCCTTGGAATGACCATTTATTTCGTCACGCGGTTGAGGAGACTTTTTGTGATCACATGGAGCCTGACGATTCGATTGTTTTGAGTTAGCTTCTGTTGTAACTAGGGATTGGTTTGCAGTTGCAGACATTGATCGCATTGGCGTCATACATTTTGAAGTGTTTAATTAATGGTTGGAATATTGTATGACTCCTTAGAAACTAACATATCACAGTTGTTGTATATACATATAATTAATTGCATGTATATGTAATGCTCATTTTATATTGAGACTAAGACGTATACTAAGAAGAAGGATCTATCTTCTGACAGTGCAGAAATTTCTTTTGGCGTTCTGGCAACTTTACTTATCGTACGATAATGGGCAGTTCCTAATTATAAAATCAGTTTTTATTTAAACACACAAATTTTACGCTTATATTACTTACATATTGCTGCCTACTTATACAGTAGATATGAAGTCTTCTTCAATTATTTACTTTTCAAATAGCAAAAAATATTTACAAAATATTTTAAGAATAAGTTTTACACCTTCTTCAAACTATGACCAAATCGTCCATCCACAACGGCGCGTGTCTTCTGACAATAATTTCTGACATCGTTTACAATTTCTTTTTATTGTTGGCCTCTTCCTTCCCTGCGGTTTCCATCCAAACCATAACCGCTGTTACAAGACATACCTAGTTACCTTTTTGAATATCAAAATCTCATAATGATAGTAATACCAAATGTATGCCAGTACATGTTTAATTTTCTACTATCTACTATTTTTAGTATGTCGTGTTGTACGAGACGAAGATTGAAAAATATGTTCCATTTTCAAATAAGATGGAAGAAACTCGAGTTTCGTAAGTTATTACTAACAAATAGAAGGGGAATATAAACAAGAATCTTACTTAAGAAAAATACTCAGAACTATACTCAGAACTAAGCAAGAAATACAATTCAACAAATTCTTCAAGTGAACAAACGTCCGCTGACTAGTAAACTCGAGTATTCTAATATTAAGTGGGAGTGTCAAACATCGCTCAATGTACATTTTACGTCCGGGCATGACATTAAGTGTCTTACACCGCCTACATTTGTGGTCACACTGACCATGTCCCTGAGACAATGGCTACACAATATTACCACTGTTCTTTGACTATCAATCCAAGAGATCTCGTACTTTCTTTTTTAACATTTCCGTCTTCGTTAATTTTGACATTTATAATAAGGTTAGTTTAATTAGTACGTACAATTCATATTTCCTACCAATTTGATAAAACATCGTTAAAGGAAATAGGTGCATATTATTTCGAAGTAATTGAGAGGGTGTTGTGTATGTAATTAAAAAGATTATAAGTCTTGCTTTTTTCAGAAAAGCAGTGATTATAATTAAAATTGTTCAAAAATCTTTGGAGACGGAGTGAAGTTCTACCACTCGAAATATTTGCATAAGAATCTAATTCAATTCGCATTTTCATTTGACAAAGCGTACGTCTGGAATTTATTTTAATATTCCACGCAATATGTGTCAGCGAATGATATGTAGAATATGCATAGTGCAGGACTCGTGTGTCATACAAAACGTAAGTAATAAAGGTTCGCTAGTACGATTCACGAATTTGTGCATAAGGTTATTATTAAATATTGTTATTTATTATTCTTCTTCTTCGGCGTTACACTCTTGGCAGAGTGGTCGTGGCTGTCATTTCTTGTGCAGGTGTCATTTATTATTACTAAACTTCAAAATTGGAATTAGTGCGGGACCTTCTTTAAACAAAAGTTTGCAGCTAAATGGCACTGGTTCTGGATAGCGTTGCGTTCCAGCAGTAAGCAGTATGCAGTATAGCAGCATCCCGCTATGAGGTTGAGTCCTTAAGTACTAAAACAATTCAATATGATGTTACCAAATTATACCTACGGTGTATAGTATGGTTGTAGGACACAAAATATGGGGTAATAAACCCGTATGACGTCATAAGTGGCATTGTGTTGTTTCAATGGGCGAAAGTTGGGTGCGCCCATCACGAGAATCACATTTTGATGTATTATCATGCGAAGTCACGACGTTTGTATGGTTGTAGGAATCTGATTCTTTGATTGTAGAGTTTCCTTTTAACCCTGATTCACGAATTACTCACGTGAAAGCAAACTCCAATGTATTAATAGTTTCCGTTAAGGATTGTTTTGAAACGACGTATTTGACGTCGATTATCAGCGATTTATTACATATTTAATTTTGTTATTACATACTATCTAATAGGCTATTTATGAATTAAGGTAAGGAGGAGGAATGAGGAATTAAGGCTGTTAGTTAGCAAATATTTTGTAGTGTATAACTTGGTACTTAATTATATTACTACAAAACTTAAAATTATTAAACGATAAGATTAGGTACAAATACTTCCACAAGCATAATAAAGATATTAGGTGCCCACAATTTACAACTGATATAGTAATTTGAGTTCCGTACTAAAAGTATACGCTAGCAGTTATGAATATCGATGATAATCGCAGCTAAGCAACACAGTTGGAAATATTACTACCATTTACTGACTACCTCTCAAACGGCGGAGAGCATAAAGTTGTCAGTTCCGGGTGCAAATTGGCAATCTGTAAAAGTCTGACGCATGGCTTAGTCCATACAAAGGGTAGATGTCAACTGTTAAAATGCTACAGATAACGCCGAAGAGCTGGCAGCTGATCTGACAAATACAGGTAAGTGTGTAATTTAATTCATGTAAGGTAAATATGCTAAAAAATTCCAAAGAACTTATATGCATGACTACACAAGACGATTCCACACAAGGAAAACACAATTTTAATACAATTCTCAGTATGTCTAGATAATCACATATCGATATCATCTCAAGATTTACGGCAGTCACGTATTTAAACCTTTGTCGTTGTAAATGTTCTACAAATTGGCCGCAGAAAGTGCAGGTGAATCACTAGACATGATTTGCAAATTTATTGCTTTGTACCCTTGAATACCAAGTAAGATATTTTGCAAGGCGGTCGATGATGATTCAGAAGGCGGTATGAATACTGAGTCTTAAAACGAATAGGAGTGCCCCAAGCGCCGCAAGTATATCTCTCTCGGATAAGATTACATGTTTGCGGCGTTTGCGGTTGAAACTCTGAGACCTTAAAGTCCAGAAGCTCAACATCTTTTTCTCTCGCTCTTTCGAGATCTCACGTCATCTAATCGAGACCCCTCGTGACTAGAGGGCTAGAACATATCGTGCTCAGAGAATCGGCATTGTTATCCAGCGTGGCAATGCTGCGAGTGCTCTTGGCACTCTGCCCCAGAATATCGATTTGGCATGAATATTAAACTGTAAGTTCTATAACTGTTTTTTGTGAATATTATTAACTACGTATGCAAAAGTAACTATGTATTTAAAGTGGACAATAACGACGACGTAATAACGAAAGCAATATTAATATATTACTTCACCTAGCATTGGACAGAAACACTTGGAAATCATGGGGGAGACCTTTGCCTAGCAGTGGGGTGTACCAGGGTAACAACAACAACAACTTTGGTAAACGTACAATTGTATTTAGAATTAAAAAAATACTTCCATAAAGCTAATTGTACTATGAAAATTTTATTATTCTCCAGATCTGTACGATCAAGTTAAAGGTCGTGAACGCTCGTTACTGCACTTTATTCTCATATTGTAGTTTACTAACCATCTCGAAAAGAACCGTTCTATTTTAAGCAACTTGGCACTTACTAAACTATCTTAAGATAATAAGGATTGAAACCCTTTGAAAGGGTGCGGGCAGGAGTCAATATTTGCAAATATAAGACGTTATTTAGATGCAAGACACGATCGTCCGCCCCACGGTCCAGCCTTCTTATGCAAATCCTGCCATATCTCAGACTATTCACTAAGAGGTTTATTTGGTGACGTCCTTTGAAACTCCAGTGAGGGTGTATTAAATTTTTCATAACTGCCCACTTTACTTAAAGCGCATTTAGCTTTCCTCGTCCGTTGCTCGTTATGCGATGTTTTAAAATTTATCTTTAGGTTCCCTTGCTGCATGTCACGAGTACGTATGTTGAAATTGTACTCATTTGTGGACCTTAATAGTGCTTTCGTTGAATATGAGATACGTAATGAAAAAAAAATTATAGATTATATTTCCTTCCAAACAATACTTTTTAATTATAGTATCAACAGCTATTTACAGCAATATCTGTATTCCTAGGCAAGTAAGAATAAGCTTTCATGGTTATATTTGTTCCAAAAATAAACATTCAGAGTGGAAACGGAGTTATTTTCCCATTCCGATTGAAATCTCATTAATGTCTACCATAAAGACAGAATGGAAATGAGTTCTTGTGTGCCAAAAGAATCCCGTATGGTGCCGTACCTTTATCAAAATTGCCTGTATCAAGGGAAAAACACGTTCGCTTTTGGTTACCTTCGTATCTTGTCAGCACCTTTCAATTAATGCTTTGGAAAGCGTTTTGAATTGTAAAAGTAAAATTCAATTTTTCCAAAGGTTGCCCACTCATACGTAGGAACGATCAGCAGTATTCCCAAGATTTCTAGGAATCCCACATATATTATTTGGTTAATAATTTCTTTAAAGCTTAGTCCTACGTGGGCATGGGAATAATACAATGCTAATAGACGATCTTACCTAATTAGGCAAAATTGTTACCCGTCGTAGCTGGTGAGCATGATCATAACGATGGCTCCATGTAATTTACATGAGTGAAAGAACCACAATGGAGTATTAATAAATTTTCCAAGTAGTTTATTTTTTCTCTATCTGTGTCATAGTAGAACAACTTGACGTTGCAAAAGTACTAATGCCATTTGATATTAAGTCTCTAAAAGTATGGCATAAAATGCCCAAGAATTGTGTATTTTATGCTAGACATTTTTTAGACAAGGTTTTTAAGCTGTTCAGAATATGCCATGGCACTACGCAACCACATGATATTATAAATACCGCTAGCAAACTTTTTCGAATTCTATGCAAAGAATATTATCAAAAACTATGTCTGACACAGTACTGATGTAATGGAGGCACTAAGCAAAGATACGCAGTATTTACATCTGCAAGTAGCAACATTGCAGAACATGCTCGTCGTACCTCGGAGTCATAAAAAACAGCCACGGCCCACGTCATCGCAATATTAGATAAAATCCACCTCACGTTTCTTAGAAATGAGCTGAGTACAGAAATAATTTCTTTTCCTAACATGACCCCACCTGTTGTTCCTAACGAATTGAATTAAACAATCGCATGTCAAAATGTAGTAAAGCCAAAAGGGGCCTGGACCACGGAATAATGATATCAACATATTTCAACAGCGATTGTTGTAGTCAGGGTTGAGGAGGCAAGATAATAATATAATGATGTATTATTGCTTTCTCTAAGCTTATTCGACTATTTCCACAATTTTGAAAACATACTTCAAAGTTAAGTTTTGAAGTATCACTGACTTTTAATAATTCCGATGTTAGTGTCATATTCGTTTGCTCAAGTTTCCAATAAGTTGGTTGGGTTTGGTTGGTTGGCTGTGTTAGACAATCGTGCTCGCATTATTTATGGTGTAATGTCAAAATATGATGTTTGTTGTATTGGTTAGCGCGTCATTAATTCAAATTTTATTCACTTTGAGATTGTTACCTTACTTTATCGTGGGTTGAAGTTCTTTCCTGTATAAAAGCATAAGATAGGCCCGTGTAATGACTTTTCATATTTGAACTCTTTCATGTATATCATTATCCTAGCAGGGTATGCAGAAGGATTAGAGCAACAATTCTCTTTTACATACATACCTCTTTCGCTTCATCCAACGTCGATCCTTGAGTATTCAAAATTGGGCTAGAATTGGGCTAGGTTGTTGTAATTTCTGTCTTTCGGTCTTTCTCTGCTGACTTTTGTTAAACCCACAATATTATTAATTAATTAGTTACATAATTTTTTTAACGTTTGAGAAGAAATTTAAAGGCTTTTGTAAAGTCGTGCTTGGTAAGGGCGATGGGCTCGCCATCTGTTACGTTAGCACCAAAAATATATCTCTAGCGGAATGTGGGTGTTTGGTTACTACCTAAACACCTCTGCCTACCCTTTCGGGGACACGTGTATGAAGACGTGAAGATATAATAATAATAACAATGTATCCTGCATGCATGTTAACACTTCTTTTGTCAAAAGTATCTGTTATTTTTGGTACATGTGTAATAATACCCACTCTTTATCTATGAAAAATTTTGGTGCCATGCAATAGAAGGATCTTAGGATGAAATATAATACTAATCATAATAAATTAGTTTCAGAAGTCGTATCCGCTAATTAGTTCATTATGTGTCTCGGTCTTGGTACAACTCCAAAGCCCCTAGGCCTTTTATTTATTAACAAGGTATGTAATAAATAGCTTAGAGCGCATTAAGCGGTACCACAGTGCTGCGTAAATTACTAGTACTTCCATATTACCTACTACAGTGTATTTGCATTGCTCTGAAATAGAAAACAAACATGATTTAAAGCTAAAAGGTACCTAAATGGCACCTAAGATCTTAAATATACGGTGGTTAATTAAATTCTTTATCATTAGAAGTAAATATCAAAAACTATTTATAAGATTGATAATCATATTCCGCTAAGTCTTCATATAAAGTGTAATCTTTTTAGTGATGGTAGATTTTTTTTTTGTATTGTCTCTCGTAGCGTGAGTTCCGGGAACTTTTGCTACTTAACCGGTCAATGGCGAGACCTAGGCCTCCAGCCAGGCACTTAAGTATTAAGCAACACAGCTAAGGGCACCCCCTGTGGGGTTCGGACCTCGGCTTAGGGCGTTGCTGGTTCGCGAGCAAGGGAGCTGGGCTGGTCTGGTATTTTATCCTCGGCTCGGGCCGGCACTTGCGAGAGTCTGGGGGGAACGTTACGGCTTATTCGCGTCGAGCCTCGCCGGCGAGGACGGAACAATGGTCGGTTTTGTGTAGTGTCGTTTGTGTGTCGTCGTCGGGCGTCCTGGAGGACCGTTATGTCGTCATCCGGTTCGATGACGGCATGTTTTGGGCGCCTTATCTTAGATATAAGGGAGGGTGTGTATCGGGCGGCCGATACGACGAGAGGGTTGGGATGATTTTCAGCAGAATCGAAATGGCGTTTCGACAGTTTTTTCATAAACTGTTTGATCGTGGGGACTTTTAGGTCAACATGAAGTTGACTGTTTCTCATGTACCACGGGGCACCTGTGGCTCTCCGGAGGAACCGGCTTTGGAGCACTTGAAGGGGGTGGAGTACTGACTTTTTGGATTGTGCGAACACAACACACGCATAAGTCATGATCGGTCTGATGCACGTCAAGTAAATCCTCACCTTGGATTTCAATGAGAGTTTACTCTTCGAATTTAGCATACAATGGAGTCTACCGAGCGCGAAGGCGGCTCGCGCGCTTACCGTCTTTACGTGGTGACGGAAGGAAAGTTTACGATCGAGGGTCACTCCAAGGTATTTGGCCTTGTCTTCCCATGGAATGGGATTGCCGAAGAGAGTTATGGGGGCTGTCCGTAGGGCATGCTTGCCTTTCCAAAAGAGGACGGCTGCGCTTTTTGAGGGGTTCACTTCTATTCTCCATTTCCGGAACCACCGCCCTAGGGCGTTGGCCGCGGTCTGGAGGTAGCCGCGAATCTCCTCGTGGGATATACCTCTGCAGTATATGGCCGTGTCATCGGCGAATAGTGATGGTAGATGTTTGATGGTCGATATATATCATATGCCGCCGCCAAGAAGCTATCAGGTTCATATTTGAAGACATTATAAAATATGTACAAAATCTATACATAAATCATTTCAATAGCGTCTTGAAATCTTCACGCCTGTTTGACACTCGCTTTTCTCCAGATAAATATATAGGTACCAATAAACTAAATATATAGGTATCTACATAGTCCTGCCGTGAGGGGACGTTGATTTCTCTCAGACACGACTTACGTACCGCCTTGAATTTATTTTCAAACCTATGCCAGTTCCTTTGTTCCCTTGTATTTCTTTAAAGAAGGTAATGCTCTTAGTTTCGTCAATAACTGTAGTTACATGTGTACTTAACTTCGGAAAAACTCATTTCTGTGTAATCGCATTTGCATTCAGAGTCTTGCCAATTATGTAAAACTCACACAAAATATACGCACTTACATTTATTTAGATTTCTTCATACCCGCCATTGAAAAAAATCACATGTTTTCAATTATTGTATCGCCCTGGTTGCTGCTAATAACGGGTGGAACAATGTGTGAGAAACAACAAAATCGACCTCGGCCGATGTGTCATAGAGTTCTCAAGTTAATTAGGTAGTTCCCAAGTTAATTATATAGTTAACCATGATGGAATGAACGTAGCATTCGTCCCACATATAGCTAAGACATTTAAAATTTTCATATGAATCACGGCTCTTATTCCTTTGTTCGTTGGAAAAAATAAAGCTGTTAATGTGTATATTCTTGCAAATGAAATTTGCAACTACCTAAAGTGCCGGCGACCAGATTGTTTTTCATTAAATGTAATGACTTATTAGGATACAACATTCTATAGCGATATACATATATACATTCTTATAACAATAAATAAACCTCAAACATTTATTTCTCACTATTTTTCTTGAGTGCTCTTATAATTAAAGTAACAACAACAATAAATGATGTTTATATCGGGCAATAGAGCATAAAACAATTGTACTACATTGTTTGTGAGGAAATTTATAATTTCGCTCGGAAGGCCCGATCAGAAAGCTAAGTTCAAAATCATATTTCTTCAAACTTCAAACCAATTCTGCTCTTATATCAGATCTGATTATATAAACACTTGGCCATCATCAATCAATCGTGGGCTATCCATTTTTCAGCTGTTATCTAACACTACAATATTTGCGGGGTGACTCGCCTATCTGTCAACACAACCGGAAAGTTTGACCGGCATCAAACGGAAAACAACACATGTTGTGAATACATCGCTCACCCAAAAATATTTTTTATCCATAAGTACTTAATTATTATCACGCCGACTTCCTCACGTGAGAACAAGAAGTAGAGAGTGACCAGTGTTTCTAGACTTACAAACCTAAATCGGTTCATTCACATTTATCATTCTTTACATATTATATATTCCCGGTTTCATGTACTCTTGACGTTTACATGTTTGAGTGTTCGATCGATTTGTTTTGGATAGTTAAAATGGTCAACCTCTGCCACTTTTTCCAGGCGCATTCGCATTGTAAAATTTTCCTCACAATACCCTGGTTAGGAGAAAGATAGGGTGATTTAACTTTAGTTGGGCGATTTGTTTGGAGCGAAAAGGTCAGTTATTCTAGGGCAACTTTAATACTCGACATTCGGGTCACCTATGTACAAATGACATGTCATGACTAATAAAGATTTCCACCCGCAATTTTTATTTAAGGTAGCATAACAACCTAGATGAAACAGCATTGTACAGTGAATAAATTGAAACTATCGCTGCACGATTTCACAGTAGCTGTACAGTCGTGCTTCAGGGGTATCTCGGAGACATTATCCACAACCCTTGTTTGAGCGAACTTTTTTAATTTTCTTCATGAAATCTATCCTTTTGAAGCAGTCAAGTGGGATATGAACTTTAAACCATATTTATTCCGCTTTGTTGAAACAGTCTGAAGCTTTTGTTGCGAATACTTACTGCTTTAATATGAAGAAACAAACAAAAGCGAAACAACTTAATTTTTTCATTGTGTCTTGAAAATGTTATGTAAATTTTTCATATAAACTTAAACGTGTATTTTTTGCTTCGAATTAACTTTAAGTCATTTTATAAAAATAACAAAATGGTTAGATAGAAGGCTAAGCAATCTACTTAGGCTTTTATTTTAAGTGTTCTATATATAGACACATATGCAGATTCTTCTCGATGTTTTTTTTCATCGTATTTCATTCCATCTCCTCGCAGTGTAACAAATCACAGTATACTGAATTTCAAAGTTGAAAAAAAAAACCCACCGTACACATGGAGGGTTGACCTATACATGTATACCCTGTAGGTAACAACTGTAAAAAAGCCTCTACTATGAGTGCTACAATTTATTATTATTACCTATATTATCTTTCTTTACGCATAATGAAATATTTTTATATGTATACACGAGTGTATTATATTACTCATTTAATAGTTACGACGAGAAAGTTTATACAACCTCATTTACTTATAACAACTAGGGGGTTAGTCAGCATGGCTGTATATGGTATGATGGTACATAGAGAGTAGTGTCAATTCTCTCTTTCACTTCATCCACAATCACACATCAGAGTCTTCATGGTTAGGACACTCAATTTCATTTCAATCGTATACCCACAGTCTGCATAGTCATTTCGTATCGTCATTCAACAAGGTGGTGTGTCACAATGCACTGAACTGCAAAAATGCGCTTCACATAGTGGACAGCTCATTCGTATGTGAAGACAGTAATATTGGCGTCCCACAGTCTCGTCTATTGTTCGTATTGATGACTACCCTTTGCGCGTCATTGAATCGTACCTATCTATAAAATAATACCACTGCTTTCCAGAATACAAAGTATGAAATTGAATAAACTTTTTATTTTATCTTCACGCCTTTCCCAATAGCAAGAGAGAAAACAGAGCTTTATATATACAAATCTTTACATATATAGGAGATCCCATTTTTGAACTCACTCATCACGAAATCTCAGGAACTATAAGGCCGATTGACTTGAAATTTGGTAGTATTCCTTACGCGGTGTAGAGGTCAGCTAAGAACGGATTTTATGAAACTCAACTTTCTATGAAATAAAAAAAATACACGTTTTTAAATTATTGCTTCCGTAGGGGAAGCAATAGTCGAAAAACGTGTTTTTTTTTACTTTTTCACCCTGCGAAGCTGGGCGGGACTGCTAGTAAATATATATTTATAATAACATAATCGTTTAACCAGAGATACATTTAGGTACCAACAGTCTAGCACATTTGTGACAGACGGCAATTTAATGTTTTTATTCCGAAGCAAACCTGCTTAGGTTTCCTTACGATGCTTTTTTTATTTTAAATCTCAAGGTGAGTAGTTTTTTTTATAATAGTTCTTTACTTCAGTCAAACTTATGGGTGCAGTCAGGATACGAGCGTGCAATCTTTGCGTTGCTGGCTCTCGAAAACTCGAACCAGGCGTCTACCTCGGCTCAATATTTATGGCTATTAAGATATATGTCTGTACGGTAAAATGTTTAATGCAATTCCTGATATCCATTAATTAATTAATCGTTTGACATATACCCCTCGGTATATAGTACTTCTACTTCATCTCCCTTCCTTAGCTCCTGAAGTATTAGACTACTGCGACCTTATCTTCCAATAACTCCTGAATTATAAGGACGTGATCTTCTCTGCCCTAACCTATATTATTACGTAGTCTATTGAAAATTATTAATATTAGATCATATATAAAGTATTATTCTTATTAGCAAATATATAATTTCCAATTGATTCTATAAATATATCAAACATACTTTGCATACAACGCATTGCTTTTGAATACAATTTCTTCGTTAAATGATCTGTGATTTTCGATTTCTCGAGCACTTATTGTTGGTGGTATAATACGAGGTATTGGGGTTAGCAAGTGTCTTACATTTACAGTCGAAGGACCAATACGTCGCTTGTCATTAGTTTCACTATTGTTCTATCGCGCCTTTGATATTAGAAAGTTCAATGTTTCTTGAAATGTTGATATTACAAACTATGGCGCCTATTAATATTTTTTCCTTTACTTTAAAGCTTGTGGTCTTATAATTCACTACACACTTAATGTAATCTATCTATCCTCACGCTTTCCCATAAGTGTCCTCGAAGGGGTAGGCAGAAGTGAATAGATATATTCTAGGTGCCAACGTGACAGATGGTGAGTCCATCGCCGTTACTCAAGCACCACTATACATACGCCTTTGAATTGCTTCTCAGACGTATGCAGGTTTCCTCTCGATGTTTTCCTTCACCGCAAAGCTCGTGGTGTGACTATTCACTGTACTTGAGTTCAGGAAAACTCACTGGTACAGTCGGGATTCGAAGTTACGATCTTAAACTCTCAAACTCGATAAGATTACCTAATATTCTTGCTATTGTAAACTTTCCATATAATGTATTTTATTGTTGATGTACTACTCTTTCTGGCATTTGAATAAATAAATTATAAAAAAAATATAAATAAATTATAAATATTTGTGTCGCAGGCAACTATTCGAACCACTCGGCAACCACGGCACCATATACTTAAATTCAGAAATGTCGTTGGTATAGAAGTCGGGCTTTGAACCTGCAATCTTGACTTACCCGGCCACCACGTGAAAAAATGTCTTACCGGAACGAATATGTGCGGAAATTCTAAGAACGAAATTTTTCTTTTTGTTTCAACGAAACTCGCTTTCCTTTAAGAAGCAAATTCTTCGTGAAATTGATGTTAAGCACTGCAATCATGATGGGCATACCAAAGGAATACTGGTAATCACGCTTGCTTATAACCCAACGAAAAAATAAACGCTCTCGCTGCATATGAATAACATTTAAACTATTAGAAGAAACAGCGTTACCTTTTCCGACGCCTGAATTTGAACGTAAATTAGTTCCGAGGCTTAATTTCGGTAAAATTCGTTTTACCTACATCATTGTTGTTTCATATAACTCATGGATCAAAAGTGTTAACGTCGCTAAGTACGCTCTCTTGTGGGTAACTCAATTGCTACTCATATTAAACCTGTATATCATAGAACTTTTCGCAAGTGTTAGTTTGTTCATAAAATCATTAAGATATGGTTCATAAAAATATTGTTTTAACAGGGCTATAACTTTATATGGAGATCCCGCGCGAATTATTTGGAGCATCGAGTGATTTGGTCTAATGAATTTTTTTAGAGCGAATTATCACACACTTATAATGTGACAATGAAGACAGCTTCTTGGTTAGCTTCCGCGTGTCGGCGATTTGGTCTGGGTCATTGTGAGTATGTGTTACCTATATTAAATAAAAATAACATGGTTATACAATCGCCAACTCCTATACTTCGTAAATCGTCGGAGCATTTCTCACTAGGTGGCATTCCCCGTCGTACAGCTAAGAGTCTATTGATGTTGTTGGTTGTAGCACTTACCACGTTCCATCGGACCGTTATGCAGTCTGACTTACAAATACGGGCTCGAAATGTTTCACTTTGCTCGATAGTTCATTGTGTACTCTGTTGCTTTAAGAAGCATCACAGCATCTATTACATGTGTTTCAATTTCGCTATCGATAGATTTAAGCGTTCGATGAATGTTCAACTGATGAGATAGTGTTGCAAAGCTAGATCTAAAAATATGTTTTGTTTAATTTTGGAGGTATAAAGACAATACACAATGTTTTTGCTTCCATACTTTTTAATTCTACAGATATGTATTCAAGAGAACACAACTGTATTGCTCAAGCACGAAATTAATAATTTATTTATCACATTTTTACGCAATATTGGCAAGTATTTCTTCATTGTTTCCCAATTTACCTTTATACGGAAAGAAGAAATTATTCACTTGTTTGTGTTTGTCAGCTCAGCTTAGCTCTGCCAAAATAATGCTTTCTAAATTATTTTCATACATATTATCACGTCGAGTCCCTAACGGGTTAGGCCTTTGCTTAGTTTGGGACTTAACGTGATAGAATTCTTAGAAAGAACTCTAGAGTTCGAAAGTTAGAAAATCTCTCTAGACTTACAAACCTTTTTCGCTTCGTCCACATTCATCAGTCTCTTCATACATGCTTACCGTTTTCAAGTACTCTTGACGTTCCCATCTTTGAGTGTCCGATCGATTTAATCTAGGTAGTGTATAGAACGTGGTCTTCCTCTGCATCTTCTTGCACACTTTCGGATTATATTACTTTTTCGGTAATCTTTCTTCACTAATGTTTTCTTCCTTCTTTATTTAGTATCCCGACGCTCAATGTTACTGATGTACAGTGAATTAACTAATAGTAATTATATAATTTAAACAAGCTTTTCACTGCGATAGCGTAGGGCAAATCAAAAGCTCATCATTGTGCTTCACTTTGAAAACCGTAATACATGTATCAAAACCCCAAAACCCTAGATCTGAACAAAGGCGTGAAGTAGAGATATCACAAATGTACTGTAAATATTCTCATTGTAGATTTCAAGACATCAAGCACTTTCTCAAATTAACAATTAAACATTAATAGAAAGCCTTCAGGGAAATGAAAAGAAGACTTACATTTACTGAAATGGGGCTACTTAAACATTTACATTTTAATGACTCCATACAGCACAAAAACAGGGGTTGCAAATTACATCTTGAAAAATACACAGGTTTTACAAGATTAACATTACCACCCCCGTAGGGATGACTTTGATACAAGCTGTTACTGAGATCAAAATGTTTTTAAATTAAAAAGACGTTCTTGAGAGTACGTTCTATTTACCTAATTGACTTCGCCATATCATTCTATAGCTTTATATGTACGTATAAAATGTCAATTAATTAAAAAGGTTTTAAGCGGCACACAGGTTTGAAGAGAATTACAAGTGTGTACGCATGCTTAGTTTTATTAATAGCTAGTAGAGCCCCGCGGTTTCACCCACATTAAATAAGGTAAAACATATATTATATGAAAAATAAAATCCAGGAAAGTTTCTTTTTTTATGCAACAAGGGTGACAAACAAGCATATTGACCACCTGATGGGAAGCGGTTACCGTAGCCTATTGACGCTCACGATATCGAAGTATCTCTTACGCGTTGCCAATGGCTACGGACTTCTATAAGGTGGAATTCCTGCCCTAGTCGGGCAGCTCCAAATTCGAACAGGAACCCGTTATGCCCTACCTCTCTAAAACTACCTCAATTTAAATTACGATAAGTAAGATAAGAAAAGATTAATAAGTTTCAGAGATTAGCTGGAACAAATGGACAGGGAAACAGACAGATAGATACAAATACATATTATAAAAGCTTTAATTTTTTTTCTATTGAACAAATAATATCAGAGTAATATGGTCAGGTGGTAGGTTTCTGCTTGCAAGGTCGCGGGTTCGATCCCTCTGAGGCCGACTTGTGAATAGATCTCGACTGTGTATACATACGTTTTCTGAATTTCTTCTCAAAAGTATACAGGCTTACTCTGGATGTTTTCCTTCGCCGTAAAGCTCGTGGTGAGACTTATTAGCATCATATCAATGTCTCTCATTATAATAGCCCTTTCGGACTTTGTTTAAAAATGGAACACCATGTAGTACAAACAAATCAAGCTAGTATCGCCATGTCATCGTAACTAACAAATTTCTTTAAACCAATAGTAGTCACGCCTGCCGCGATGACTATAGACATTGTGCCAGTTAAACAATTTAAAAGGAGTTACACTCTCAAGGCATTTTGATTAAATCAATGAAGTCTATAATTGAGAGCTTGTGAAAATTATAATTTAATTAGGTAATAAGTTAACTAAATAAGTAGTAAGTAGTTGGTTACAACTGTTCTTTGTAAATATTGTTAATTGTTGTTATTGTAAATAAAGTATTATAAGAATTAACTAAACATTAGCGCCGACTCAATTATTTTTAGTATCTATTCAACAGGTGTGTACAACAATTGGAATATGTATATATACACATTTATATAAATATATTTATATACCAATATGATTATATCTTGAGCCGTGGTGGCCGAGTGGTTCGAGCAGTTGCCTGCGACGCAAAGGTCGCAAGTTCGAATCCCGACTGTACCAATGAGTTTTTCTGAACTTAAGTACAGTGATTAGTCACATCACGAGCTTAACGGTGAAGGAAAACATCGAGAGGAAACCTGCATACGTCTGAGAAGAAATTCAAAGGTGTATGTATAGTCGTGCTGGAGAAACGGCGATGAACTCGCCATCTGTCACGATGGCACCTAATATACCTCTGGCGAAAAGTGGGTGTGTGGGTATTACCTATACACCTCTGCCTACCCCTTCGGGGACCCTTGTGAGAAGGCGTGAGGATATATTATTATATTATGAGGATTATATATTCACGCCTTCCCCAATGGTCCCCGAAGGGGTAGTAGTAAGTGTGATGCTTTAAAAAGTTTTTTATTAAACAAATAATATCAAGTGAATAATATAATAACAAATAATATAATTGAACGTTAATTTCAATCTCGAATCTAAAAAACTAGTCTATGTAGATTCTTAGATTAGTATCATGTGGAACAGAGATCTCACAGGCAAAAGACAGTGATTTATTAACCATCAACAGCAACATAACATTATACAAAATAGAAGCTTTTAGATACCTCAGTAAGCTGTCACCGAATTGAACAATAGTGTTTTGTTTTTATCTTTAAAGCGGAACCAAAAAAACCAGCTAAGGGCAGGTGTGGCATCCAGGGCAACATTCTGGTTTGTTAATAAGTCCTTTATTAATCACCAACCGTAGAATAGGTATGTATGGTCATTAATTATTGCTAGGCGGCAGTTTGTTTTAACCCGGTCACGGTCTACAAATTTATGTATGAGCATACCATTATGCGAATTGTCACTTGGGGTCGTTATTTGGAAAGCGTTTGCAAAATGAAAAAACAAATCCGGATGCCTCACACAGTCAACTAATTAAATCTAGAAATAGAACCTTTGCTATAATCGAATACCAATTTTAATAGCTGTACAAATGTACTTACATAAAAAACACACAACAAACAAATATATGCTCATTCCACATATACGGTTCCTATGAGCAGATCAAACCCACAAACATTGACTACCAACGTGAAACAGACAAAAAATATATGTCTCATTTGAAGAACATATTTTTACTTTGTTTTAAAAAAGTCTGACATAAATCTGTAAGTTTAGAGATACCTAACTGACGCTCTTCTCTATCTATACTATATATATGTATACAATAACTGTATGAAGTGTATCGAGCCTTGCTTGTGCATAACTCGTATCAAATTTATTTGGCAGGTGAGTGCTTAAGGGTTTTTTTGTCTAATTAGCGTCATGTGACGATCTTTAAAGAATCCAGCATCGTCACCTGGCTAGACATATTGCACACGATACACCTGACCATCTGACTCTGCAAGGACGCTTCAATGTATACATACTAAGAAAGTATATTATACTTTATCGCAAAATTCCCACACTGGGTAATTGACATGAGAATTGTATAAGTAAGTTGTGTGTCGAATTGCATTCTATTAAATATCACGGATAGCAAAAAGTGTGAACTTTCACTTTATATCGTTTCGGATATGAATTCAGTGCTTAGGCGATTTTACCTGGAATATAAATTGTGTTATTGAGTGACGCAATTGAATAGTGTTGCTCTTTTGGACTCCTTTGTGAATCCCAGTCACACGCCTACACGTGTGCATAATCCTAAAAGAAAAAATATGACAATAGTGCTCGTTGCCAATATTGTGGCGAGACGCGTCCATTTTACCACATTCTGGTGACCTAATGACTCGCTTTGCACAACGTATCAGGTAACCAGTGACAGATGCAACGAAGCCCGGTACTGGGAAAGTATGAGATGCAAACTAAGGCAGACGTGACTTTGTCAGACTTTCTACGATAATGGAGGTGCACTCAAATTGTCATTCGTGGGAATATGAATTATAGGTACCTAAGACAATCTCTGGTGTCATCAGCGAAACAATGAGAAAGTTTTGTTTTATCTCGACGTTTTTTCATTTTAAAACAATTGAATCCGAACGAAATTGGTTCAATTTTGTGACCGGAGTCATTGTAGGCGTAATTATACATGTACTTAACCCATCTCGAAATCCCTGAATTGCGGCGGTCTCTATTAATTTGGAATTGAACGTGTCCAGGACAATTGAAACAGTAATAGGCGAAGAATGGTTAACACGGTCTGTGGCCAATTATGGTCATCCAATTACATGGCGTACAATGTTAACGAGTATTCTACACTGTGTGCTATTGTGAACTATATTATTGGAAATTTGAAATTTTCACTTAAATAAAAATCTAGCTAGGTAGCTACTGCATCGTACTGACACGACTGTAATTTTTTGGTGAAAATATAATATGTAGTTAACAGACAGCAGTTTCTGTATAATATTTCGAATATTTATTTATTCTACGACTAGGTATCTAAATTTTTACCGATAAGCAGTTATGGCGCGTTGAGTTACAAACGTCTTTAAGCACATACTTGCGTTTATATGCGTAGTGTTTAAACCATTTAAAATACACGTATTATGAGGAATTAACTATTTTAGTACATATCATTTAGTATATGTATTTTACATAATATGATAAGTTTTCAAAACGATTTGAAGACACCGATTGGAGTTTAGTTTATATAATTGAAAAAATACAAATGAAAATGTGAAAAATAAAATAATATTAATAACAATATTTTATACTTTAATTCTCTGCATAATATAACTCCTTTGTGTTATAAGCCCTAGGTAATTTAAATGAACAAATTTAACCTCAATTATTTTGAAGTGAGACGGTTCGTATCCTTTTCACGTACCCTTCCCCTCATTACAATCCACAATCCTCCAATTCTACATCAAGATAAGGGCCACCCATCTTTATTTTCTGCCGCGCGCCCTCTCATGTTTTGCTTTTTAGGGGCTCCGTTCATTTCATTTCAATTCAATTCAAAGCGAACGAATTCATTTTTGCGTAGGAAACCTGTGATCAGTTAGATGATAAAACGTTAATCTGTTATTTGTGACAGCGGGGTATGCCTTTGTAGTGCAACTTATTCGAACGAGTTATGATAAGTGAACGTATTGCTAGCAAATTATATTACAGTACACGTTCAATAAGTTAATAGAAAATGAGAACTAGAAATAGCTATTATAGCTCTACTATGATGTGTATTAAAATAGGTGTATAAGTAATAATAATAAATAATAATATTATATCCTCACGCCTTCCCATAAGGGTCCCCGAAGGGGTAGGCAGAGGTGTATAGGTGATTCCCACACACCCACTTTCCGCCAGAGGTATATTAGGTGCCAACGTGACAGATGGCGAGTCCATCGCCGTTACTCAAGCACGACTATACATACGCCTTTGAATTTCTTCTCAGACGTATGCAGGTTTCCTCTCGATGTTTTCCTTCACCGTTCAGCTCGTGGTGTGACCAATCACTGTACTTAAGTTCAGAAAAACTCTTTGGTACAGTCGGGATTCGAACTTGCGACCTTTGCGTCGCAGGCAACTGCTCGAACCACTCGGCCACCACGGCTTTTTTAAGTAAGTGTATAAGTAAGTTTCTCAAATAATAGTAGAATAATGTATTATGCACGTCTGTAATCTATACTCAGACTCCTTGTAATATGTAGGTATGTAATATTTCGCCCTATGAAATGCAAAGTATTCCTTTTTTGTACTCAAAAACATCGTCTTAATTGTCTGAAGCCTTTTCCATATACATATGCCAACTTAGTCAACAAATAAATTATTGTAATTTTGGACCGACTTAATTTTAAACAACAACGAAAACTTTTGTGGCTTACTACACGTATGTTGTTACTCGTGGCGCCATCTTACGATATGTGAGGTAAATATTGAACAGGTTACTCAATAAAGATTGAGACTTTTATTTGTAAGAATTATAAAGGTTCATGTACTTTTGGAGGTGTCATGTACAACTAAAAGAAATTCCAGAGTCAATTTAATTTACATATTTTAAGACCCTTTCCATTGTGAACGACTCATGTAACCTAATTCATATGTTATTATGACGTCACACTTTGGTAATTCTATCACTATTACGAAAAATAAAGGGGCCGAGAAATCTCATATACCTATATAAAAATAAACGGCGAAAGGTCGCCCTGACGCAATTTCATTTTTGTGAAATAGTGCACGCACCCTACGAGGACACTCGTCACCGATCTATTTGGAGAGTATTGTGTATGAAATGAAATGACATTGTGACTGTACTTTTAGTTACGTTCCAAAAAAAATGATTTTAGACGTTATTGTCTTCACCATAAGGAGGTTACTCTGAGCCCGAATATTTTGGCTTCGAGTCTTGCAGCCTCAGCTCGCTCCCTTCAACTGCACCCTAATCGAATGTCAGTACGCATGGTGCGCCCTGTCTTGTGGGTCCGACCCTTATTCCGGACATCAGAGGTCGCATTGCGAAAAATAAATACGTTTCTAAATTAAATGGCGATGCTCTAATTGGACCTTTTCCGGTTCGCCTTTGTGGATTACTTAATTTGCCATTGTCGGTATCCATGCGCAAATACGCTGAGATAAATGGTAAAGAAAATATTCTTTGTTTGTTTTTAATTTCCAAATGGTTCTGATTGAAATGAGAGTTCTAATTCGGTACATACAATATTCTTATTAGCGGCGCTTTAAACTATAGTTGAGACAATCTAATAAGATATTTTATTGCACAGAAGTTTTTGTATATCATAGCAATTATCATATTGGCATTCTGAAGAACATATTTTTATCAAATTCTAGTACCAATTTAAAAACATACACGCGTATTATTATGTCGAGCCCCGTAGAGGAAGGCAGAGAAGTAAAGCTCCAATTCTAGGCTTACAGATCTCTTTCGTTTCATTCACATCAGTTTCATACACCTATGCATACAATTTAAAGTTCTCTATCTTATTGTTCTCTATTCGTACAGGCTTGCAAGTTTCGAATAAGTTCTCTTGAAGTTACCATACTTACTCAATCGAATTGAGTAGGTTCGATAGTTTTTAATTATTTGACTCCAATTAAAAAGTTAAAACATTTGTAAGCACATACTAATACTGGCTGCGATGACATTAGTACATAAAATCTATTTTAGTCAAGACCCCTTTACTCTATTGTAACAAATCAGACTTTCTCATCTCAGTTCCTTCATCGTTATATCATCATTTATCCATAAATCATCCAATACATTGCCCTATTTTATAGCTAATGTTACTGCTTCGTACTCCCAAAAGCATAAATTAGGTCTTATCTTTTTGGGATAACGTTGTTTTTAGATTGAACCAAATCCTAGACACGGATGGTTAGAACTTGAAAACGCGCGCGCTGATCTTTCGTTACGCTCGGACGGAACGAATTGTCTTGAAAGGGAAAAAAGCGTCATATTGGCACTATTTACTTGTTATAAAAAGTAGGTATTACAAAAGCGTAATCTGTCTATTTGCTATGTTACTAATTAGAAGAATAATTTCCTATTAGATATCTATGGGACATAGTCTACTTGCATATCATTTTCTTATAGGGTTGTTTTTGGATAAGAATCAAACTACTCGCGGTCGCAGCTTCACCGAATCGGTACAATTTTCTTCTGGTAAAATTAAGCCTTTATTTTATTGTTAAACTCGGCGAATTATATGTATACTCTATATAGATATATGTTGTGATTATTGAATATAAACTACGTATAAATGTATTTCTTGGTATCGATAGATATTAAGTAATAATAAATATAAACTAAACATAAATAGAATAAATGACCCAAATCTGTGTCACGCGGAAGGGTGCCAAGAAGACTAGCGGCATTGCCACGTTGTATGGCAATGCTGATTCGCTGAGCGAAATATATTATATTATACTTATACTCTAAATAAAAAAAAACATTACGATAATTAGCTTTTATTGAATATCTAAAAGCCTGTTACAATTTTATTATATGTTTACAAACACGATGAATATATAAAAGCATGTGATTGCTAGGTTGCGAACAGTTGCCGCCTATGGGCAGCAGAAATATAACTCAAAACTTTATATCAAATATACATATAGATACTAAAAAATTGCAAACAAAAAGCAATTAATTGGCTGATTGTAAGCACGCCTATTGACAGCAGAGGCATGTGTTCATAGCTCACAATCTTATATTAAGTGAAGTGACCCTATTTACATAACCATTTCTTATGAATTCAAAGAAACCTCACTCAAAATTAGAATTGCTTATCCCAATGTGTCCCTAATTTAACTCTAATGTAAATACTAAAGTGTATAAAATTTCACCAACATTCACAGTTATATATATATATATATATATATATATATATATATATCCCACAAGGGTCCCCGAAGGGGTAGGCAGAGGTGTATAGGTAATACCCACACACCCACTTTCCGCCAGAGGTATATTAGGTGCCAACGTGACAGATGGCGAGTCCATCGCCGTTACTCAAGCACGACTATACATACGCCTTTGAATTTCTTCTGAGACGTATGCAGGTTTCCTCTCGATGTTTTCCTTCACCGTAAAGCTCGTGGTATGACTAATCACTGTACTTAAGTTCAGAAAAAACTCATTTGTACAGTCGGGATTCGAACTTGCGACCTTTGCGTCGCAGGCAACTGCTCGAACCACTCGGCCACCACGGCTTTTTTCCACATTCACAGTAACGCACGTTATATGGCAAATGCAATATCCAGACGGGAATCGCACCCCTTTCGTTCTTCAGACCCCAAATCAGTGCAGTTATGTGAAACGTGTCACATGTCCGTAACTATTTGTGCATTACATTTGCAGGCAATAAGCACTTTCGTATATTACGCATTGTTAAAAGCAGAGGTTCTGATTATATGTATTGCGGAGAAGGGACTTAAAAGTTAGTTTCGGCACCGCATATGCCATAAACACTAGGACAAATACACGTGTTTAGATGGTTATTCCCACACATTAAATACATTGTATGAGAGTTAGACTAGCAATTAACCGGTTTTTCGATTGTGACACGCATGACCCTCAACTTGCTTGGAAATAGCTATGAAATTATGCAATAGCAAATACCTACAACTTTTCTGAGTATGTTCTAATAACGAAAATAGCATGGAATTTATGTTGCCTATAGATTACGCTTAGTGATTTTAATTCACTCTATATCAAAGTTGAAGCAATAAAAATCATCTTAAGCTAAATTTAATAAAATATATTACATATTCTTCCATAAGTTGTTTTGCCTTATTGCAATAAACGATAAATTGAGATCAGTGTCGATTTATTTATACAAAGCTAACTAAATTGCTTGTTCTTTTCATTTTTAAGTTTCTATAAACATAGGAAATTTTGTCAATAAATAATAATCATAGTCAGAAACTCCATTTAGTTGTCCAAACATAATACGTGCTAAATAAATTAATGAAGTGCGTCATATTTATGAATCAATAACAGTATCTTTGGCAATTCAGTTCAGACTTAATAAAAAAAATATTTTTCTTAAACTTATTTTTCACGTCTTACCACATGGGTCCCTGAAAGGGTACAAAATAATCAATTTCTTATATTCACATGACTTATAAGACATGTGTTGTCTCGCAATTCGACATTCCAGTATTGTATGCTCGCTTGCAGCGTGAATCTAATAAGAATGTTTTGTATAGGATGTGCAACAAGACATTCGAAATCGGCGAGTATGAACGAAAAGACATTATGTTATTATGCTGATATTATGTTAAAATGTTCTGTATCTCGAAGCATTGCCTCAGTCTACCAACTCGAATAAATATTGGCAGGTGCTGCTGATGCACAACACGGTGATTCGACACTCTTGACAACTTGCAGAGTATTAAGTGCCAAGCCTACGCAGCATTCATCGTGCAAGATGAATTGCGAAAGCAATCAAACATATTAATTTTTATTCAGCTTTGTGACCAGTTTTTATTTTGCTACCTTTTCTCGAGAAGACAGTAGTCATTTTCCGCGTCAACGCATAGGAAGGAGAAAAATGGTTCAGTTTTTCCGGTTGACGTGGCCGTGAGCGGTTTTTATTTTTTATGACGTCATTAACCAGAGGAAGCTGGGGTAAATAGAGCCTGCGGTCTGGCTTCATTTTAAACTGTTGATTGTGCTTGGCGTACGGATGCTCGGATTCTAACATGCGGGCCGGGTTAGAGTTGCTTATAGACATTTCCCTTCATTTGTTATTAAACTTATCTGAAAAGTCTAGTCATATTAACTCTACTGTACTCTAGTTTAAACATTTTAGTATATTACGTATAAAAATGACATTTGTATAAGTTTAGTGTATACATACTTACATATCATCACACATCATAGGTAGAGGGAGTAGAGCGCCAGCTCTCTCTAGGCTTTCATACCTCTTTCGCTTCGGCCACATCAGTCATCAGTCTCTTCATACATGCTCGCCGGTTTCGAGTACTCTTGACGTTCCCGTCATATATTTAACATAATACATAGATATACATATCAACAAACCGAGTATCTAACGGGGTAGGTAGAGAGTATTAAACATAATAAAACAATGGAATTTGATACTGTGGCATGGAATTTGATTATATGTGGCATGGAAATAAATATATATGAGATTTTTGAAACGGCACTCGAAAACAGTGCCATTTAAATAAAATAATTCTGAAATAAAAGAACTAAGCATATTTTTTTCTATCAACGTGATGCCTCAAACACGCAAGTTTATCCTTATTTGTATTAACACCTTTCCACCATTCACAGCGGGAGTGAAGATGGAAAATAAATCCCAAATCACGGGAAATATGTTATTTTAATAAGAAAGCAAATCCTTATCGCAACGGGGGGCGCTACTGTCACTCGATACTCGGCTACTGTTTACGCCGTCAGCTCCCATCGAGAATATCGAGTTCCATACTCGATAGATTAAACACGACTCGATTGTGAATTGAATCGAGTGACAGATTGATCGTGCACGGTATTAGTTGACTCGTTGCGTGTAAGGGTTTTACATTGTTCGTGTAATGTTTAAGCGAGATTATCTTACTACTATGAACCCTATATTGTTTACAACAGAGTTTAAGTTTGTTTGGGAATTACTTATAAGTGACTCCAATCCAAGTAATCAGCTTTTTTAAAATAAAGTTTCAAACATAGTCGAGTAGCGATTGTTTTAAATGTATTGTAGAAATAAAGTTATTATTAGTAACTTCGTCAGCATATCGCACTACACTAACGATATTGTTTTATAAAATTGAGTGTTTTATTTTGGTTTACGACACGATGATACCTCTCTATATGTGCCCATTCTAGTATGCCATAATCATTAATATTTGATATACTATTAAACCAATTTTCTTTTTAAAATTACATGGGTATTATAAATAACATAATAATTTAAGCAACAGTATGTTTACTAGCTTCAAATAGTTTGAATTGAAATGGTTTCGATGTATTTGTATTTTTTTTAAACTAGTGATATCCGTGCCCTATTTAAACGACAAATGATTGTGCAAAAACAAGATCGTACTTATCCGTTAGTCGCAATTTACGGTAATCATTGCAAAGAAAGCTCACCCTTCAGAGTTGATTCCGAGACTCATTTGCGGTTTTTGATCTCAGTTCTCCGCCTCAATGGATAATGATACCTACCACGGATTTGAAAAGGAGTAGGGCTCATTACAGTTTATGTTACCGAAAGAAAATATTTAAGAAAAATAAAATAACTTTGAAGAGAAATACGGTTGACGTGGTTGCTAATTTATTGGTCTTCTATAAACAAAATTTTGTACAAAAAAACTTCATTTAATAAAAGGTAAATGTACAAACTCAATATAACAACATTATTAATGTTTTCATCAAAATCTCCAGAAATTAAATTAGTGGCAAATTAAGCAAATCTTATAATATACAAAATTTTCTTTTATAATATAATAATAATATATAATTTTTATTCTATTTAAAAAATATTATAATCATATATCTATATTTTATTTAAAAAAGCTTGATGCCATATTCGGTGCTAAATTTTCTGTTTTGTTTTTTTTTTTTTTTTTTTTTTTTTGTAATGTCTCTCGTAGCGTGAGTTCCGGGAACTTTTGCTACTTAACCGGTCAATGGCGAGACCTAGGCCTCCAGCCAGGCACTTAAGTACTAAGCAACACAGCTAAGGGCGCCCCCTGCGGGGTCGGACCTCGGCTTAGGGCGTTGCTGGTTCGCGAGCAAGGGAGCTGGGCTGGTCTGGTATTTTATTATTATTTAGTTATTTGGGGAGGGGATTTGCGCTACTGGCTCGGCTCGGGCCGGCACTTGCGAGAGTCTGGGGGGAACGTTACGGCTTATTCGCGTCGAGCCTCGCCGGCGAGGACGGAACAATGGTCGGTTTTGTGTAGTGTCGTTTGTGTGTCGTCGTCGGGCGTCCTGGAGGACCGTTATGTCGTCATCCGGTTCGATGACGGCATGTTTTGGGCGCCTTATCTTAGATATAAGGGAGGGTGTGTATCGGGCGGCCGATACGACGAGAGGGTTGGGATGATTTTCAGCAGAATCGAAATGGCGTTTCGACAGTTTTTTCATAAACTGTTTGATCGTGGGGACTTTTAGGTCAACATGAAGTTGACTGTTTCTCATGTACCACGGGGCACCTGTGGCTCTCCGGAGGAACCGGCTTTGGAGCACTTGAAGGGGGTGGAGTACTGACTTTTTGGATTGTGCGAACACAACACACGCATAAGTCATGATCGGTCTGATGCACGTCAAGTAAATCCTCACCTTGGATTTCAATGAGAGTTTACTCTTCGAATTTAGCATACAATGGAGTCTACCGAGCGCGAAGGCGGCTCGCGCGCGTACCGTCTTTACGTGGTGACGGAAGGAAAGTTTACGATCGAGGGTCACTCCCAGGTATTTGGCCTTGTCTTCCCATGGAATGGGATTGCCGAAGAGAGTTATGGGGGCTGTCCGTAGGGCATGCTTGCCTTTCCAAAAGAGGACGGCTGCGCTTTTTGAGGGGTTCACTTCTATTCTCCATTTCCGGAACCACCGCCCTAGGGCGTTGGCCGCGGTCTGGAGGTAGCCGCGAATCGCCTCGGGGGATATACCTCTGCAGTATATGGCCGTGTCATCGGCGAATAGTGCGCTTTGGACCTTTCTAAGGGTGGGGAAATCGCTCGTATACAGCGTGAATAGAAGAGGGGAGAGCACGGAGCCTTGCGGGACTCCTGCTCGTATGGGACGAGGGGAAGAGAGTGTGCCCTCCACTCTGTAGCGAAAGGAGCGATTCGACAAAAAGTCCCGCACTATGCGTACGAGACGGTCCGGCACGCCCAACTGGTACAGCTTGTATATTAAGCCGTTGTGCCAGACCTTGTCGAATGCCTTCGCCACGTCGAAGAGGAGCATACCCGTGGGATATCCGCGTTGGAAGCCGCTACTGACGTCTTCCACTATACGGTGGACTTGTTGGACACACGAGTGTTTGGTTCGAAAGCCAAACTGTTGATCTGGAATTACTTTTTCAGAGTCAGCAAAACTCTTTAATCTATTATAGACAAGTCTCTCGTATATTTTGCCGAGAACGATGAGGAGACTGATAGGGCGGTAACTGGAGGCTTCGGTCTTGGGTTTCCCCGGCTTAGGAATACCTATGACCGTCGCACTTTTCCAGGATTGGGGGAACAAGTTGTTGCTCAGTGCTGCATTGAAGATGGCAGTGAGCAAAACTATCAGATAGGGGGAGAAAAGTTTGATGACTCTATTAGGGATACCGTCGGGGCCAGGAGCTTTCCTAGGGTGGAGACCATCGATCGCCTTCCGGACTTCATCGACCGTGATTGGGGCTATGGGGTGATCCGGGTGTTCGGAGGGTGGATTGGACAGTTTGCTTTCGACCTCGGCGTCCACCTTCTCGAGGTGTCGCTGGTCTACCGGCAGGGAGCTGGGCGTACATTGAGCCTCGAGACTGTCAGCCAGGCACTCGGACTTCTCGTCGTCGTCAAAGGCGGGCCCTTGATTCGGACGAGTGAGAGGAGGCATGGGCGCGGTGAGGTCAGATTTGAGTTTACGTTGGAGTTGCCAAAAGGCCATGTGACTTGGTTCAAGCTCCCCGAGGAACTTGTTCCAGCGAGCGTTACGCAGGTCCTTCATGCGGTATCTCAGCTTGCGCTGGAGTGACCACAGGAAGGTGCGGTTCGCTACAGTCGGTTGAGCTCGATGGGCTCGGAGTGCGGCATTCTTTTCCGTCACCAGTTCACGCACGTCGTCTGGAAGTTTCCAGCGATGATCTTCCGTCACCGGAACTTGTCGGGAGCAGGAGTCCACGACTGACTGTACGTGAGCTGTGAGGGAATCGATCGCCTTTTGCGTGTCGGCTGCCGACTCTATGTGGGGCGGGATACTATCTAAGTGAACAGATGAAGGGGACTTGAGGAGTTCCTCTAATTTCCTCCAGTCTGTTATCTTTTTCTGAGGTAGGGGGCGACCTGTGTCAGAGGGGCCTAATCGGGGGGAGAGCGCTAGTGTTACAGGTCTGTGATCTGAGTCTAGTTTGTCGTGAGACCTCATTGAGTGCAAACGAAGGTTCACATTCTTGAGGATCACGATGTCAAGTACGTCCGGTCGGTGGTTAATATTTGCAGGGTAGTGGGTGGGGTGCATGGGTGCAATGACGTCGAATTGGAGGAGCCCACTGAGGTCCTCCAACTGGCGTCCCCTGTTATTTCGCGAGCGGCTGTTCCAAGCATCGCTCTTGGCATTCAGGTCACCCGCGATAATAACCGAGCTACTTAGGTTGGTAAGGGCCTTGATATCATTTTTGATATCTGCCGATGTATTGACAGGGGAGCAATAGGCTGAGACTATCGTGATCGACTGATGGCCGGTCAATCCTATCCGACAGATCGAGGTCTCTATGTGGGTGAGGGTTGGAGGTTGGACGGGTATGCAGTGCAAGGCCTTCCTGTAGTAGATCAAAGTACCGCCGAGGGCGGAACGATATCTATCGTTACGAACTACATTGTAGTTCGCAATTCTAGGGTCTCGTTGTGATGGTTTCAGGAAGGTTTCTTGCACTAAAAAGATGTCTAGATTATTATCGCGGAGGAACGCGGCGATCTCCTCCCTTTGGCTACTAATGCCATTAGCATTAAAATAGCCAATTGAGAGGGATCGGGGTTTCGTTCTGCTGTTTGGGTTTGCGTCCATTATTGGTTCGCGGAGAAGGAGGCGAGGGACTCGGTGACATCGGCGTAGTCACCGAACAACTGAAGGAGGGCAATTGGGTCCTTTCGGACGGCCCTTAGGCTTCGGGCCATTTCGTTGACCCTACGGATGTTGACTGTCGCGAATAGGTCCACCAGGAACGCCATGTTGGCGGAGGTATCATTCGCGGCGTAGGAGGAGGGGGGGGGCGGTGAGGCCTTGACCGCCTGGGGTCTACGCGGAGGCGAAGCGGCCTGGGGTCGGGGTTGTTGAGGAATGGCTGTTGGAGGGGCCAGCAGAGATGGAGGCTGCTGTTGAGGGGGCGTGGATGAAGCGGGGTGAGACGCTTTTGGGAGGGGTGGGAAGTCCCTCGGAGGGAGGGGCCTCCACGGGGAAAGTCGAGGTGGAGCGGGTTGCGCGGGGGGGGCGTTACGCCATTCGCGGGCCGCTGCCCTCTTGACCAAGACCGGTCTGGGCTTGGGGGCTTTGGGACAGCCCCTGTAATTGGCCGGGTGGCCTTCCTGGCGGCATAGCACGCAACTTGGAGGCGAGTCGGCGAGTGTATGGTCCTTTGGCCGAGAGCAGTCGCTCGTGCCGTGGTCACCCAGGCACTTGACGCACCTGGGTTTTGCGCTGCAATTGCGCGAAGCGTGCCCGTAAAGCTGGCAGTTGTGGCATTGCCCTATAGGGCCGCCTTTGTGGGGGGTTTCCACCCTTATGCCAGACAGGTGGCAGAGGGTTTTGATGTTAAAGACGGCTTTGCCGTCGGGGGAGTTCTCGCAGACGACGAGGACCATGTTGAACGCCTCTCCGGCGTTTCGGCGGTGCATACGGTGGACTTCCTTCACCGCGACCTTTTGATCCTTTAGATCGTCTTTAATCGACTCGGTGTCGATTTCTCGGGGAACGCCACGGATGACGACCCGGAGTAGACGATCTTCGGGCAGGTCGTAGGTGTGGAACTCCACACTTCTTGCCTGAAGGAGTTTGGTAAAAGCCCTAAACTCCGTGGAGTTGGGCAAATGGACTTTAATGCCGTCAGCAGCAGCCGAGGCGCGAGTGAAATTTATTTTGTTGGTATTACACCAACCAGAGATCTCGGTCCATTTGTCCTTATTATGGACGAAGACGGGGGGGCAAGCTCGCTCCTTCCTCGGCTGAGTGGAGGAAGGTCGCGTGGGTCTTGGGGCCGGGGTGAACCGGTTGGCCTGAGTGGCTTCCGCGGTTTCCGGAGAGGCGAGAGGGGCGGGTGTGGGGACCGGGGAGGGCTGTGTGGAGGGCACTGGCACAGTCCGGGGGGCCTTGGTTGGGGGGGAAGGTGAGGGCGAAGCCTCCTTCTTTTTAGCGCGCCTGGCGCGCTTTTTCGAACCCGTCACGGTCGTGAATTCGTCCGAAGAATTCTCAGAATTGTCGGACGTGTGTGACGATATGGACTCCATTTCAGAGTCCACAATGTTGGTTTCTGTCTCTGGGGACAGTGGGGTGGCCTGGCTTTTATTGACCTCGTTGGTGAGGTCAAGAATGGCGCGTCTTGACTCCTCAACCATTTCCTTGGTAGGGGTGATGGGGGTGGAGGCGTTCGCCTGTTGGGAGAACGCTTCGAAGTGGCGCTGGAGGGAGGGGACGGACTTGAAGAGTCCGTCAACGAAGTGCGCCAGTATGGCCGGGTCGGCCATTGTGGCGAGCGAAGGGAGAGGGGGAGACATTTCGTGGGCGGGTGGTGAGTTCGGGGCGCGGTCCCCAGGGGAAGAACTCACGAAGAAACCCCTGGTGACATCAAAACTATTATAAGGGGGCCCGATCCCCGGGGGGTTGACCCGGGGGTGTGTGCTGAACCCTCCCTGTCGGGTGTAGACAGGGAGGTGAGTGTGCCTATGGTGAGCCCTAAGCTTGTTTTCCCGCTGCCAGTCTTATTGTGCAGCGGGTTCCTGACTGTTCCGGTGTAGAGAGCACTAGTCCGTGGACAGTGCCCAAACTAACACCGGAGGATAGGAGGTAAGGGATAGGTAGGGTGGGAGGTGGGTGATAACCAGGCGCGACTAGGGTAGACCCCAAGGCCGGTGAACCTGGTCCCAACCGTTTGTAGCCTTACCCTGAAGGGGCAAGGCTAGGAGCGCAACGGGTCAGCGCCCCACTCGGTTCGTTGGCACCGTTTGGTTTCCACCGAGTGACCACGAAACTGTGGATTTTCCCAGAAGGGGACAAATATTATTGTCGAGAAACAGAAATTGTGATTGTTGTTGCCTTGAAAAAGGCGACCAACAATCACCACGTGCGGTGCGTAGCGGCTAGCTAGCGCGTGGCGATTTGCGTAGCGGTGGGTATGGCTTCTGCCGGTCGTAGCGGGCGCAGAGCGCGGGAGCGGTGGGAGCACACGTCTGCTCGGTACGGCGGCCGGAGCGAGAATTCGGTGCTAAATTTGCTAAATTTTCGTGTTCAACACACAAATATCTACCACCCAACGCGTTTCGAACTCACGACCACAAACTTCGAGTCAGGAGCTTTTACCACTAAGCCAAATGAGACAGACAATATTGTCCAACCGTCATAAGGCGCCCGAGCGTGTAATGTTGTGGTTACCACAAACAAGGCGGGTCGCGAGCCGCGGTCATCTGACACGCGCTCCGATTTAGGTAAATACATTTAAAGTACAGTAGCTAGATGGTGAAGCCGTGGTGGCCGAGTGGTTTGAGCAGTTGCCTACGACACAAAGATCGCAAGTTCGTATCCCGACTGTACCAATGAGTTTTTCTGAACTTAAATACCGTGATTAGTCACACCACGAGCTTAACGGTGAAGGAAAACATCGAGAGGAAACCTGCATACTTTTGAGAAGTAATTCAAAGGCGTATGTATAGTCGTGCTTGAGTAACAGCGACGGACTCGCCATCTGTCACGTACAAGCACCTAAAATACATCTCTGGCGGAAAGTGGATTGTTGTGATGTGGGTATTACCTATACACCTCTGCCTACCCCTTCGGGGACCCTTGTGGGAAGGCTTGAGGATGAGCTAGATGGTCACACAATTGACTCCTTTTTCATTTTCATGAAGTTTTTGCTTGAATTTGTGTAAAGGAGGGAGAAAGCTTTAGAGTTAATACAAATTCTTATGACCGGCTACATATCACGTACACCGCCGGAGAACGATGCTCTGTACACAAGCAGTATGGTATGCTCACAATCTTTTGTATGAATCTGACCGATTTTTCACGGTACCGACATACGATGGCTCCAATTGTAACTGATTTAAGCCCCATTAAGTCAGCCGTGCACGAGACACTGCATTGTAACATTATAGTAGTTTTTATTACATATAAATGAGACTATTAAATTTATAGTAGCTATGATTAATTTAACGATATAGTTTGGTCTGTTACAATACAGATTCGCCCTATCTTCCCGAGTGACCAAAATGCCGGGTTTTTATGAAACACTAAACATTAATTAAGCAGTTAACCGAGAACGACAAGAAATGAGAAGATATCATCTGAGAGCTTTATAACGTCGTGAATGAGATAACAGGATGATTGAGAATTATTGAGAAAATATCTGGATGATCGAATAGGTCGAATTATAAGCACCAATAGAAAGACGAATAAAAATTTTACTCTTCGTCGAAGTATACCACTATAATATTATGTCAACGATAATTCGATAAATATAGGATTGTATGCCTAAGCTCCAGTCTGTGTGAAAGCGTTTTGCTGAACATATCATTTCGTTTTTCTTACTAATAACGTGGCGCTCTATCATGCATTCCGTCAGTTTTCTAGCGTGTAACCGCCTATGGCCGCTTGCAACACTAAGAGTATCGCTCGCTCGCTGCAAACTCTACCTTATTAATGATCTGTCTCATCTCGAACTCGTAAACAATCAGAAAGCATCGTATGGAAAACCTGCATACATCTGAGAAGACATTTATTCATAGGAAGTGATTTAGTCTGTAGTAACTCAAAAATGGGTGGCATTTTACTTCAGGGACTATTACGCAAAAGTTATAAAGCTCAAATGATACATATAGATTTAGGTGCTGAGAAAATATTTCTTAACTATGCCAAGGTTGTATATACACAAAAATTAAGATGTTTCAGTGGCACACGGCTCAGATATCTTTAAAGTTAAATGGCCATTTTGACACTAAGTGAAGCAACTGAATATGAATCGTGACAGTATCAATCGTTAAACTAACGAACGCGATATAATAGCAAATCAGAAATATAGCCCATTATAAATATTTACACAAGATCGTCAGCTTAAGATATAATTGAACAATTACGAAATATGTATCTTTAGCGTCCGTTCAATCGTGCCAAGGCTGAGTAGCAATAATAAGTGTTACAATAACACATCAACAATGAAAATATAATATGGAATATCTATACTCAACATTAGATAAGGTTCGTAACAACCTGAAATAGATCTAGAATGTGAGACTAAATATGGAGCCTACGTAAGACAAGATAATTTGCAATCCCATATTGGAAACGTTACTGAAACAGAACATTAATATTCATATGGGCGTGAAAGAGAAAGTGGTGTCAAATTTGTTAACCTTAGATTCCTTACCACAATCAGCGTGCGAAGTCAATCTTTGTTAGTCCTGTCGCTCTTGTTAAAATGTAACAAGACCCATATTCAATTAAGGATAACCACATCATCGCCGTAAGTTTACTGGCCTGAATATTACGCTTTAAATTGTCTTATAACTAATGTTGCTTTTAAAGGTAAGAAATGTTAAAATCGACGGAAGTTGTGTCGAGTGAAGTAAAATTGTCATTAATACACGACAAGCCTTTGGGTAGTTTCGACGTGTAAGTTAAATGAGTAATTTGTTTGTTCAGAACCAAAAATAGGTGTCCGATGGAGTCATCTATATACTTAAAAAGTACCAATATTATAAAGAGAAGAGCAAGATGATAATTAATGTATGATCGCATAACAAAAATGTCAAGAGTAACTTATGATATCTTGTGTGGAAGTAGGAGTTCTTATTGATGCTGTTTAAATATTTTGGTGACGTCATCAACACAAATCGCCATTATAAAAGTACGTTACAATGTCCACACTGTCTTACGTTCGTACATAAATTTACGTTAACAAAATAATTAAGGAATTAATATAAACCTGTATATTATAACGTTACAAGAAAACGAAACTGATTCCAAAAATAGGCATTTGTAGCAACGAGTAACATTTTTAGTCGCTCGGTCAGATATGATTTAATGGAGTGGCGAGAGGTTCGTTAACATTAATAAATTCACTTCCCCTACCCTCTGTTGTTTATTATAATCGCAATGTTGAATTTATTTTTACGAGCTTAACTTTTAAACTTTCAACTTAGTTAAAGTTTGATTATTTTTGAGCGCTTTGCGCTTGATGAATTTTTTTAGGAATCAAAATAAACGAGGTATTTAAAAAAATATATATATAATAATATAAAATACCTAGTTAAACCTAGTTAAAAAAAAGTTAAACATTATCAACTACACGGTGTGTAATTACCATGTATTACTTACTATACATATTATTAAATCTGCTACTTATTTAACGTTGGCATAAATGTACACTAGGGAATCACTGAATAAATCTACATTTATGAGCGTGATTAAATTATTACTAGCTTATGCCCGCGACTTCGTCGATGTGGACGGCTTTTTTATCTTTCGTAAAAATGTTTTTATTTTTAATAAAAAGTATCCTATGCTACTTCTTATACCTCCAAAAATATGTGTACAAAGTTTTATGATGATCGGTTAAGTAGTTTCTACGTGAAAGCGTAACAAACAAACTTACATTCACATTTATAATACTAGCTGTGCCCGCGACTACGTCGGCGTGGACCGCTTTTTATCTATCGTAAAAAATTTTTTTTTTTCAATATAAAGTATCCTATGTTACTTCTAATACCTCCAAGAATATGTGTACAAAGTTTTATGATGATCAGTTTCGTAGTTTTTACGTGAAAGCGTAACAAACAAACTTACATTCACATTTATAATATTACTAGCTTATGCCCGCGGCTTCGCCCGCGTGGAAAGAGCAACATACATATTTTTGCCTTTATAATATTAGAGCTTTGAATCTTTCGGGATTCAAATGTAGCCTATGTCTTAATCCTGGGTATAAGCCATCGCCATAAAAAAATATCAGTAAACCGGCTTTTTTTCAGTCGTAAAAATGTTTTTTTTTTTAATAAAAACTATCATATGTTACTTCTTATACCTCCAGGAATATGTGTACAAACTTTCATGCTAATCGGTTATGTAGTTTTTACGTGAAAGCGTAACAAACAAACTTACATTCACATTTATAATATTAGTAAGGATAAGGATTAGTAAGGATGTATGTATGAAGGTACTGTACATTGTATATAGCAATGTTTGTACTTTAATCTTCATTATGTTTTTTTTAAAACACTTTTTATCACTGGGAGAAGCATAGTCGGTCGGTGCTACTTAACATTGGTCGTTTTTAAATATTGTTTTGAATTTAATAGGATCATAATAATCACCTAGCCTTTTTATACAATTCATAAATTATTTTACTAAATAGTGCTGTTTAATCGGTATTTTTTCTCATCTCTTTTTATTCGCTTACCAAAACTCTCGCATCTAGAACAAATGGTAAGGCCTTAACTCCTTCCTTACCAGACGCTTTTAACTTTCCTTTGGCACTTCGTTAGTCGTGTTTGTATTTATTTAGAACGTGATAAGTTACCAAGGCGACTGAGAGGGGAACAGGATATGAATGTGCTTACTGAACTCTCTGAATTCATTTGCCATTTCCTCGCCTAATCTAGATTACTTTATTGCTTATACTAACGTGCATCTTCTTGGAAACATTCGTGTATTCGTCAGGTGGCATTGCAACATGTACAGTGATATTGCAATGTAATTTGTGTTGTCAAAGCAAGGCAATAGAGGTAACGAACTGATGATTTTATTAAATTACCTTGTCTGATTCAGAAACTCATATAGATTTATTCAAAACATTATATCAGAAAGTATTTGAAAGTTCCGCTGCTATTTCAATACCAAAATTGATGAAACGAATCGTAAATATTGTTGAAGCAATAGGTATAATAACTTTAGAAAGTATAAGTTTCATTTCGAGTCTAATACCTGATTATTTTCAGGCAATAAGACTTTGAATGCCTTTGAAAGTTCTCTGGTTATTTTTAGTCATTGTGAGGTGGTGAGTTGTCGGTTTATTTTAAAAGTGCGCGGTATAAACAACGGTCCGAGGAGCGTGTCCAATAACTAAAGAAAGAAATTGAATTTGTAATTCGAGTGCTCATAAAATGTTAATATAGGTATCCATTTCAATTGTTATAGCACCAATGTATGCTACAATGAAGCTTAAACCCCTAAATATTTAAATGCCAAATTGTTTCTCGACTAGGCACACTAATGTATACGAAAAGGTTAAGCTATTATTTGCCTCAATTAAGTTCAATTTATGAACCAAATAAAGCCTGCCTTTACAAGCATTTACTGCTTCGAGTAAAATGTCCTTTTAACCTAATTAAATATCATTGGCTGTAGTAAAGTTCATAAAAATTCATATATACATACGCCGAGTCCCTCAGACAGGTACAGCGCCAGTTTTATCTAGACTTACATCTCAGTCGCTTCGTCCACATTCATCGTCTTTTCAGACTATGTAGTTAGAACATGGTCTTCCTCTGCTTCGTCTTTCCAAAAGCATATCAACCTTTTAATCAGGTCCGGACAACGGAAGAAAACAACATAGAGCATGGCATACCTAAAAATATAGAGTTACCCTACTCTCCACAGGAAAACACCAAAGGCATCAAGCGAACAGAAAATACATGGTATGTGTGATGGCGGCTTATGCCACGTGTTTAATCACTTCATTTTTTTTTTTAAATAGTTTATTATATTTAAACATTTAGCTAGAGCCAACGAGCAATTAAACATTTAGTTACATATTCTTAAAGCCATATCTTTTACTACATATCACACGATTTAAGAACATCACAATATGATGGATTACTAAATTTGTGCGGCCACACGGCGAGTCTTGAAAATGGCGGCACAAAATGACGTCGGCATTCATTAACGCGATTACCCTATTCGTGATTGGGAGCTAATGGCAGGGCTGTTTGAACTGGCGACCTATTTGCCGGACATTTGCTTTTGTAATTAAAAGTACATATGTGTTTAATTGGTAGGGATGGTTCTGAGTTGCGATTGCTGCTTTTGCCATTGTGCTTTATTTATTCAAACACAAACTAATATTGATCGCAAAATGCTATTCAGAATTTTTATTAGTCTTAATCGATCAGCACGGACAAGAACACACAAAAATACGGAGAAATAACGAGATTTTTATATGAATTTCTATATTGTTACATGGCAATAATTCGGTGTTACGATACAAGATCGAATCCGCGAACGGGGGTGTGATTATAAAGCGGAGAAAAGTTACGTTGCTTTGAGCATATAGAATGGGTGTAGATTGACGAAACAATGATATATGTGTAAAAAGTGTCTTGAAGTTCACGTTTCAGACGTGTTAGAGCTCTACTTATTCTGTTTACCCCAAATAAGGTAGACTCAACGTGATGAAAATGTCTACTTATATAAAAAAAATTAATAATTGCATTATAAAATTAGCATCACAGCCATAAGAGCATTGGCAATACTTCTTCGTCTTCGTTTACATCGTATAGAATTATATTACATCAACATTGTTGTTACAATCAAAATACGGGAGTAGATCTTAATCAGCCACCTTCAAGTCCACTTGTCCTTAGGCGAGAGCCCTACTCGATCATTCGGCTTAGGGTATCAAAGGAACTTCGATAGCTCTCAAGCCGACGATATGTTCGGGTCCTTGTGAATTGACACCTTATAGGAACTTACAAATATACTCAAATTTATTTGAGTATGTTGTTAACTTCCTTGTGATATCACAAGGAGCCCAAGTATCCCAAAGTTTTTCGATGTGTGGTGAGAAATAAATATTTTCAAGTACATAAATGATAATAATAATTTAATTGGACTATTATCATAAATAGCTTCCCAAAAATGGTGACTACTTCGGCCTTCGCAAAATATAAAACTTTTTTATATGATTCGATTGGTCATTAATTAAGCGACCGTTTTGACAGCCGTCTGGTTAGAGCTCCTGACTGCAAAACTTGAGACCGCGGGTTCGATTTCCGCTGAGGGCAAATATTTGTGTGATGAATACGCTATTTGTACCTCAGTCTTGGATGTCCTATGTACACATCTATCTATATAAGTTTATACTTATTAACTAGTTATAATTTTTTCTGAAGGAAAAAGTAACACCGTAAGTACAAAAGTAAATGTTTTGGTAGTTCTAAAGAAAGCTTGAAAGTCATCTAGAATAGATTCGTTGATCATGATTAAAGTTTACGAGTACCTAGCCCGTATGATTAACTAGCTCACCAGGATATATGTACACAGAAAGTTAGACTCCATTAAGCTATATCATTAACCAGAGATTCTCAAAGATACCGCCTAATTACTATACAATTTTAACGTAAAATGACTATCTAATATACTAGCATAAAACCGAAACGTGAATAATTAAACAGTTTCTAATTATTTTCTATCAGTAAAGATAACGTTTAACTATTGATTTATAAGTGAAGCGGCATCATTATTGAAACGTTGATAATATAAAATTTACGATGCTTGGAGTGATAACAGGGTTTATAATTATTTCGTTCCGACGTTCCGGGCGCACCAAAACTGAACGAAGTTTGACGTTCAATATCCCCATTGAATATATATTTTAGCTTATCGCAAATTTAAAACAGAACGTGATTTAATTAAATACCAACACCTTTCCTTTGTTGTTAAGTTTCTTAGTGCGTAGCTTTTCACATACGTAGGTAGGTACTAATGTACAAATTGTATCATATGCGAGTTCACACACTCCGTTAGTACTAATGAGCGCCAATTTGAATACAGTATTTTTATACCACTAAGAATTTTGTGATAATAAGAATGAACTTGGCATGAAGGTAAGCGGTTAGCACTTCCTATGGACACTTGCATTTCTAGAGGTGGCTCACTCTGGAATATGTCTACAAGTGTGAATATAAATTCTTACTTTACTCAAGTCATCCCTAGCATTTAGCATTTGGGGCTTTATCCGCTCTGAAGTCAAGATTATAATATCTTAATGGAGCAAGTTCAGCACAAACAGTCGCCTTGAGAGCACTATTCTTCATTAACAGTTGAGAGCCGCTGGTAAATTATTCTTCGGGTCACTTTGGTGCCATTTAAGTTAATTTAATCCCAACTTCGTTCACTTCTCACGTACTGACTACAATTTAGGTAATATTGTTAAATTCTTTGTATTATATAACCGCTATTGTTTTAAATTCTAAGTGTTTTACGACTAGTTGTTGTTGGTACTTTTTATTTAGCTAGACTAAAGTAATATCACACAATAAAATAGTTTTTCGAAATTCATACTTGGTTACTTTTGGTTCATCTGCACTCTAATTTATATTTAGACTATGCATACCTACACCAAATTCTACTATCAGTTTACCTCTACTTTTTGACGTATTGTTTGCTTAGACTTCAAAGTTCAGTTTTATTCCCTATACATTAATTATGCGGGTATGATTTAAAAAAACTTAATAAAACAAACTTCCGTAATCTGCTTCCTCAAGAGCACTGATCCGATGCGGTATTTTATCTTTTTAAAGCCGCTAAGGTATGTTGAGTGTGCAAGTAATACACCATTTAGAATGAAGATGGCGCTAGCAGTCCACTTGCATAGCTCTTCGACAGTTGCATCGAATCTTCTTAATATAGTTTTTATGTTAGGATTTACTCATATGTATTTATGTACTAACACGTACGGCGGTAATATTTAACTTGTAAAATATATTTTCATTAATATACGTAAACAGGATTTGAGAATCAGCAGACACTCACTGAAACACCATTAAAATACATGATCAGCTACATAAACGAATTAAAAAATTACAACTCAATTCTTTGACGCACCCATAGAATATAAAGCATTTAAAAAGAAATGAACTGATTTAATTCAGTTGCGTCGTAAAATGAGGTACGAGTAACAAGAAGTGAATTCCTGGAACGTTAACACAATAAAGTCAAAACACAAATTTATAACCTGAGCTAAATCTAAACCGATTTAGAACAACGGGTGGTCTCCTTCGGGCGAAATTTTTTACTCTGTATAATTATTATGGACTTGTATTCCCAAGTATGTTAACAACTCGATATTTATTACCGAACAAACACTATAAATTCATATTGAAACATTAATAATGCGGTGCGGGATTTATTATTTTATGTCTAATTTATCACGGACGCGTCGAGATGTGTATTTTGGAATAATTCGTATCGGGGTAATAAATAACAATGTTTCAAGGCATTTTGGTGGTTTGAAATTAGAGGATGATTGAATAATTAGGATGGTGATATTGACCCCCTTCTAAACTTCGCTTATGACGACCTAGACCTAAAAGGTAGCTACAAGTAGGCAGTGACCACCGGAATCTTATGCTCATAAATTAATCAGAGAACACCATTGAACGAATTGAAGGTTCTGGGTCGTCTTGGACGTTCGGATAACTATAAAAGGTTTGCCCTTAAAAAAAATACTTCACACAAGGCCAGGTGGTTCTAGCAGGAGGACTGGTCGTTTGTTCTTTATGCTACAATGCGCTAAGAACTAGGTGAGCGAGTAATCCCCCAGTATTGCTAGCGCCTACGTCTAATGTAACCTTTGTTCATAAGGCGAGCTGTGTTGCGAAGAGTTTAGATTGAAGATACTTACTAATGGTACATACATATCACCATGCCGAGCCTCAGTGATGTCGGCAGAGAGAGACTAGAGTGCCAGTTTACTCTATACTTGTATGTATATCTCTTTGGGTTTCATCAATATTCATTAGTCTATTCATTCATACTCGCTGAGTTTTGAGTCCTCTTAACGTTTTCTACTTTGAGTGTTCGATACTAACTGTACAACCTAATAAAATAACTAAACATAGTTAAATTATAATCTTAAAAACACCCGTGCTTATAGCCGTCTTTAAGCCGTGGTGGCCGAGCCGTTCGATCAGTTGCCTGCCACACAAAGATCGCAAGTTTGAATCCCGACTGTACCAATGAGTTTTTCTGAACTTAAGTACAGTGATTAGTCACACCACGAGCTTTACGGTGAAGGAAAACATCGAGAGGAAACCTGCATACGTCTGAGAAAAAATTCAAAGGCGTATGTATAGTCGTGCTTGAATAACAGCGCTGGACTCACCATCTGTCACGTTGGGACCTAATATACCTCTGGCGGAAAGTGGGTGTGTGGGTATTACCTATACCACCTCTGCCTACCCCTTCGGGGACCCTTGTGGGAAGGCGTGATGATATATATATATTGAAAAACACAAGTAACTGTCATTCGCAAAACAAATTGTACTACCAATATTCAGCAATGTTTTACAGTATCAAAATTGTGTTTGTTCAAACGGATATCGAATTTAATATAGACCACATAAGGTTCGAATAATTCGGCGAATTACCGCAAAAGTCACACATCAAATATAAATTAGCTTTGCGGTAAAAAGAGTGTCTGTAAACAATGGTCGATGCATCAACCACAAGCATTGATACTGAATGAGTAACCGTGACTAACGAGGCGTGATATACGCACACTTGTGGTCGCGATTTCGTTCATAAAACCCGAAGAGGTGTTTAAATCGCCTCTTAATCGTGAGAAATCTGATCCTACGCCCGTTAATGGTTTGCATAACATGAATCATAGTTAGTTGTCTAGTCGTCGGGTTTATTTATATAGAAGAGAAACATGTCTTTTATTTTCTGGTAAACCCCCACTCCCTTTCACTTGAGGTTCCAACATGATAGATGACCAGTCCGTCGCCATGTCACGCGCACGACTGCACATCAAACGATATTGAAATTCTTGACGAATGAAAGTTTCTCTAAGTATCTAGTTTCCTCGTTTTCCTGGTTTCCTCACTATGATTTTCTTTACTATAGAACTCTTGGTGTGTCAATGCACTTGAAATGAGTCTAAAACTTAAGTCCAAAATTATGACTTAGAACCTGCTATCTAGTGGATGACAATTTTGTATGATAAAACTTTACTTAAACTAGACAATATCGCATCAAATGATAAAACACATTACCGCAAACAAAATGATACGGTAATATTTCAAAACAGAAAGAAATATTGTTTCTTTGACGATAAAGATGTTATAATAAGGCACTGTAAGTTTGTCAGCCATATAACGGGATCATTTAGATAGCGGTTATCATAAAAATGTTGTAAGTTAAAAATATTTACCAAAGTAAGGGTATCTATGAGATAAAAGGAAAGATTACTACTAATTCAACCCACATTAGGTAGTGCTTTATGAATTTTAAGTGATTAACGGTGTCTTGTTTTGTTCAAAATGTTTATCTTAATGACTACTTGGTAGATTTATTAGTATAAGCCGACTGTCGACTTATGGAAGGTGACACTCACTTGGATGAAGTCGTTTGATTTATTTCGCAGAACGTATTATAATATTGATATTACGTGAACATTTGTAAGTTTATTTTTTTTAAAGGTATCAAATGCTTCCAGTGTAAGTACCTATTATGATCAGTGTTACTATTTGACGTAAAAACAACCATGGTGCATAAGAAAATTACCATTTTTTTAATATTTTTTTGTGTTCTTTTAAAATCAATTAAAACGTGCTTATATTAAGAATATAACTATGTTGAAACCCTACATACTAGGGTTTCAAGAAGCAAAAGATTCAAAGACTATTTACTTAAAGAATTTTAATAGCCTTCCATGACAAAGAAACCCCGAAAAAAATATGTTAATTAACAATAGTAGGTTATATTATTGTTAATTGAGCTTCATCACTGTTTTCAATTTGTAGACTATTACATGAAAAATCTTGATGCTGTTAACTTTAGCGTACTGTAACATTTTCATACTTTTTCCTTAAAATGGTAAATATATTATTTTTCCTTCCCGAGAAGAAAATTAAGAGCACCTGCCCCCCCAAGGCCCTAGAGTTTCGACCCCAAACGTCACAAAAACGTACTCTTCGCTCAAGGTATCAATTTGCAGCGCTTGAGGCACTCCTGTCGAGCAGCCGCTGCACCTGTAGCCACCGATGAATCCGGGAGGTGAGACGGAGCCAGTGTCGATGCAGGTTACATCCCACACTAAGGACGGTCCCAGCAACCAGGGCACCAGTGTCTGGCCACCGGACCGCTTGCTATTACGTCAAGCCAGCCCATTCAGTTCTGAAAAAAAAAATATTTAGTGATATTTATATATTTACCTTGATCCCGGCAAAAAAACAAAACAAGTTGTTCTAATGCGTGTACTCGGACCTCTCGAGCTCAATGCCTCCAGATTAAACTGTCTTTGAAAGAATAGGATTTACCTACGTTTTATATAATCTGGTAGATAAGCGCCATTTTATTACCCAACCATGCCTTCTAAAAGGGCTGTAAGATTGATAGATGGTAAAAAAAATATGAATATCTTTATCACCCTTACTACGCGATAGAAAAATTCTAATACCTCCACAAATCGGTCATAAAACCTGTACTCGTAGATAAAGATCACGATGAGGTTCTATTCAGGACACTATCAATCATAGTTCAGTGAAAAACCTGCTTTATCTTGCTGCTTTTCATGAGATTTTACTTGCAAGGATGTTTGAGCAAAATGTCTATCGAAATGCAATTCATCTATTTTTATTACATCTTTTAAGTTGAAAGAATATCAATAGAGTTTATATTATTCACATAATATTATTAAAATTCAATATTATTATTGCATTTTGTGGATTAAAAAAATATTTTTTTGGTATGGACATATTGCTGAATTCACTCGTTTTCGATTGACATCAGAATCAGCAATATACATATTCCTTATTAATACAACAATAATTAATCATGATTCAGTTTGAGCACCTCTGCTGCTCAACTTCGGAGCCCGATCTCCTCTGATGGCTAGGTACCCAAGAAGCCCTCTTAAAGAGGCCGATTTGCTCTAAATCCCTTGTGAGGTCCCGCGGTCCGTACTAAGTAGTAACGCCGCGCAAGGATTGAAGTACAAAAATTGGAAGTCTTAGTCACCTGCACTATAATAAACGTTGTTTTGTGACATTTGTGTTTTTATATAAACTCCAAAGTGTCTTGGACTAACAGACCGTATATAATTCTTAATAAGGACTGTCAACGAACGCTCAAATATTTACTTATATTGTACTTTAATGAAAAACGTATGTTTATGAATTTAATTTACTGGATTTATCCAGACAAGTAAATTCACTGACTGACTCTCAGGTGCTTAAAATTATATTTCGCCAAATAATAACCCAGCCTAAACCCAGCACCACATTGTTCTAAAAAATGTTGTTAATCGTTTTTTAATGCTCTTCGTTGCTTTTGTCACTATCTATATTTGTCTATATTTGTGCTAAGCACGAATCTATGGCACGACCATGCTATGCAAATACTATAGCAGCATTCCTAGGTATAGTGTTACTGGTATCATCTTTTAATGAAATTGAGAGCATATTTCGAATATATCCGAATTTTCGTGTACACGAATTATTGTTATCCAAATTAATGGAAGAGGTAGGTATGTGAAAACTGGCACTACACTCTCTGCCTTCCACGGCTTTGTTATAATAAGCAATTATTAAAAAAATATTAAAGGGGATTTGAAATAAATCTAATTAAGCGTATTTACATCACAGTCTTTCAGAATTAAGGAGAGAAACAGCCGGCTATTTATACGAAGTCTTGTATAGTGCAGTTTAATTAAGCCGAACAATCAGCAGCAGTTACCAAAGGAACGCCCTGACTGTTGAATAAAATCTTGAGGGGCTGGAATCAGTTCCACCGTGACTGCGGTGATAAGTTACCAACTTATCATCCTTACCTGATATATGTAAAACAACCCTTATTGCATTCTATTAAAGACGTTAAAGACAGTACCATTAAACTTGCAAAAACGTCCATAGGGTTTGACATCCAGGCCCCCCAAACGTTTAATTTTCTTTTAATCCCTAATGCGACGATCCCTATTGGGGGTTGCCGCGTAACGAATTAAACGGATGGCTTTGGTGTCTCAAATGAGGCCATTTTATTCTGAAGATATCTCTTATTGCCAGAAGCATGAGGGTTCAGGTATGGTTTACGTTTGAATGGTGTTAATGGTATGCCATATCAAAAAACACTGAGTGCTATGGTATGCCACATTATCAAGTCCTTATCTTCAATAATTACACTAACTGTGTTCCATTGTTCAAGTTAATTGCCTGTATTAATCATTTTAATTCTGGAGTCTTAGCATTAATGTAATATTATATTAACTAGCGTTCTCCCTCTATTTAATTCGCGTACAATTTGATTCCATTGATAGTTTATCTATCTTCGTTCCAAATTTTATCCAATACCATTCAGATTTCCCACAAGATTACCCTATTCGGTAGGCAGATGGCGAGAGGTGTATAGGTGTATAAGATATATATATATATGCCGACGTATCAGATGGCGTGTCCATCGCCGTTTTTATAGTACGACTATACATATGCCTTTGAATTTATTCTCAAATTTATGGAGGTTTCCTCTCGATGTTTTATCTGATATAACTGTACTTAAGTTCACACTAACTCATTGGTACAATTGGGATTCGAACTTTAAATTTTTTTGTTGCAGGAAAAGACTCAAACCACTCGGCCTCAAAGCATTCGGACTTATAATTATAAAGTTGGAAGTAGAATATAATAATATTATTATTCTTATATTATATTCGTAACGATTTTAGATCGAATTCGCAATGAAGAGATTCGCAAATCAACTGGCGTGAACGAGGGTGTGATTGTAAAGATGAAGAAAGGCATGTTACGTTGGTTTGGACACATAGAAAGGATGAGTGAAGAAAGATTGACGAAACAGATATACAAAGCAAAAGTGTGTGCAAGAAGAGGCAGAGGAAGGCCACGTTCCAACTACCTAGATCAAATAGATCGGAGTCTCAAGGACAGGAACGTTAAGAGTACTCGAAACCGACGAGCATGTATGAAGAGACTGATGAATGTGGACGAAGCGAAAGAAGTATGTAAGTCTAGAGAGAACTGGCGCTCTATACTCTCTGCCTACCCCGCTAGGGACTTGGCGTGATGATATGTATGTATGTATGTATTCGTAAATGCGACTTGAATGGCAAACGTAAGTTTACTGAGACACTGAACACAACAGAGCAGAGAAATAGTGAAATCTTTTGCGCAAACTGGGAGGAATCAATGATAACATTAAAGCGTAGGTACTCCGCTCTTACAAAGTCAATCCTGTCATGAAGATATAAAGCAAAATCTCGGCACAAAATGCACTTCAGACAGTAAGAAACGTTTCAAAGAACTCCTAAGATAGTCGAGCGCTTTTACTATTTGCAAACAAAACCTAAACAATCCATTGTCTATCGATTGTATGTAGCCTGGAGTGTAGTTTGTCGTCAAAGATCTAAAGTTGCTCTTTCCGATGCCTTTACTACGTGTTACTGGTAATTCACTTTTAAAGAGCTTGAATGAGAATCTGGCCATAAACTTGCACGGAAGCTACCACCATTAGGTCTTAAACAAGGTTTTAATGTCCATTCGAGGTCTCGGTAGTACCTTAAAACATGAATGCTTAAAATCTTACGTGTTATATTAAAGTTATAAGAAGACGAAGCGAAAGAAGTATGTAAGAATCGTAGCAAGTGGAAAGAAGTGGTCTCTGCCTACCCCTACGGGAAAGAGGCGTGATTATATGTATGTATGTATATTAAAGTTACTTTAACGTGTGCTGGTAGAAACACAACATTATACCGACATTAATTTTAATTATATAGCATTATTTGTTTCATTGAAACGTAGCCTTTTAGACCTCATCATTTTGGATAATAGGGTCGGGTTCAAATAATACGGGTAATATATTTTACAACGCCAAATTGTGTATTTCCCTTAGCAGGTATATTACGTGTAATTTGTGAGTATCGTTGGTAGGGTATACGTCTCTATTGGGACGTTGCTTAAATCCTATGTTCTTAACTTTGTTTCAAGCTTTGCCATTTTGCCGGTAGTTGTTTCTGAAGACTACTTTCAGTTGGAAGAACACTTTGTATAACATATATGCAGTTTCCAAATTCTTAGGTAGCATAATTAGTTATATGTTTTGGTATATTTTGTATACTGTACTTTCCATTTTGTAAGGGGCGAGAACCTGGTTACCTGTAATACAGGTCCTACCTAGTACAGGAACCAGACTTTCACAAAGGTTTGTCACGGAATTTTACTGTGTCCTGTTTTGTATTTTATGCCTTTGTAAAAGTAAATTAAATAAATATATTATTATTATTATACATATTTGCATGAAATATTATTTGTTCTAACTCGTCAGCTTCTAGCTCATTACGAGTTACGTCAAGAGTACTCGAAATCAGCGAGCATGTATGGAAAAACTAATTAATGTGGAGGAGCGAAATCGGTATGTAAGTCTAGAGGCACTCCACTCTTAGTGCCTCTAGACTTAGTGTATTAGACTCTAATGTATAAAGTTACGTTATTTCGATACTTAATGTATCCTCGGTACAGTTTTATTAAATCATCCTGCAGCTGCTGTCATAAAAACGAACTCACACAAGTCTGTTTCACAGAAGTAGGTATACAGTTTTCTACACACCTCAGCCTAAGCTTGTGGAAAGGCGTAAAGATGTATTGTATACATATATATTTATTATTAGTTATGTTCTTTTACGTAATGTAGAACCAACCTCGGCAAGCACTCTCCGATTGTTAGAATGGCTAACGAATACAATGCCATTTCCAAAAACTCTGAAGACATAGATATTTTTAATAATAATTTAAGGACTTTTAAAAAACATATTTACACAAATTTACATAAGCTAACCCTAACCTAAACAAACTAAGCAACACCTTACTATGTATCCTTACGCAATATTTTATTTGTTATGTTATGTTAACGAAACGCATGTTGTGATTTCCTATAATTAAGGAACCAATATTGATGTCACCACCTAAATCGTTATGTTGCATGTAATTTTGTATTCCTTGTTGGAAATCCAAGTTCATAAATAAATAGTCTAGAGAGAACTGGCGCTCTATACTCTCTGCCTACCCCGTTAGGGACTTGGCGTGATGATATGTATGTATAAATAAATAAATAAAAAAAAAAATGCTAAATAACCTATGCAATATCTATTCTTAGGAATTCACTAGAGGATATCTACAGCATATAGTATCTCCTGAAGTGTGTGAACAATGTTTGCATGGTCTGGAACTAGTGATGTTTCCAATATCTATGAGCAATGCTTACAATGAAGTGTGCCACATGCTCGTTTGCCGCCTTAGTGGTACAAAAAAGTGTATCAGAAACGGTTTTTGTACATTCCAAACAAGACTGTCTAGAGGACTATACAAGTGTGTACGACCCGTTATTTGCGACCGTCAACTCTACGATTCGCCCGTGGGCTCGCATAAACATTTACGGTTCCGGATCACCGGCTCAGATGATTGCATTTAATGTGCATACAAAATATACAGCCAGCCAGACCGGAACGAAATAGGAATCTTTGCGAGGGCTAATGAATGATACATTTCACTTGCATATACTGTATTGCATACATTGCAGATTACGGCGCAGTAGGACCAATATTTAATAAAGTCGTACATCAAATGTTTTAAGAGACAGTATAAAAGATGTATGTACACCATATTCCAATTACCTAGATCAAATCGATCGATCAAAGATGGGAACGTCTAAAGTACTCGAAACCTATATAAACCGGTATTAAGAGACTGATAAATGTGTTCGGAGCTTCTGTCTCTCTGCCTACCCCCATGAGAGCATCAGTGACCTCAAGTCGTACAGAACTTTTTTGTTTCATTACCATTCATCAGTTTTAGTATTTGCTCGCCAGTTTCGAGTACTCATCACGCGAAGTAGGTACTGAATCCAAATAAATATAGGAAATATGCTGTAGGTAATGATGAGAATTTATGGGCTTGTTGTCAATTCTATTCGATCTTTAATTATTTTTGGAATAAATAGTACTAGTACTCTATAATTATAATGCTTATATTGATGAAATGTAAAATACCCAAGGGGTCAGACGTCAGGGAATGTTGATTGCGAGTCCAGTCGCCTTGGTCCGTTTGATTTACAACACCCGCAAACACGTGCATATTCAACACGAAATCCCCAGTCGCGTTTGAATTTGAACTTTAATACGAACGTCACAAAGTCCTTTTGGAAGGTCAGAGTAAGCATAAAGTAAGAGGCATATGTTAGCATTAATTAAATGATATTTCATTTGACGACGCTTGGCGCCGTCTGCTAAACGCCTTGACGAAATAATCCCACCAAATTAGTTCCTTTGAAATCTATTTCAGTTTCCACACTTCTGTAAAAGAAATGAAAAGTCACCAGTTCTAACAAGAACTATTTATTTCCTTTGAGAAAACCAAAAATAATTGTGTGATACAAAGTTTATTTACACACGAACATAATTATATAGTTATGTAGGTTTTGAATGTCTTATGTATTTAAATATATACTTAAGTATATTTTCACGGCTCGCTCCGGCCGCCGTACCGAGCAGACGTGTGCTCCCACCGCTCCCGCGCTCTGCGCCCGTTACGACCGGCAGAAGCCACACCCGCCGCTACGCAAATCGCCACGCGTTAGCTAGCCGCTACGCACCGCACGTGGTGATTGTTGGTCGCCTTTTTCAAGGCAACAACAATCACAATTCTTGTTTCTCGACAATAATATTTGTCCCCTTCTGGGAAAATCCACAGTTTCGTGGTCACTCGGTGGAAACCAAACGGTGCCAACGAAACCGAGTGGGGCGCTGCCCCGTTGCGCTCTTAGCCTTGCCCCTTCAGGGTAAGGCTACAAACGGACGGGACCAGGTTCACCGGCCTTGGGGTCTACCCTAGTCGCGCCTGGTTATCACCCACCGCCCACCCTACCTATCCCTTACCTCCTATCCTCCGGTGTTAGTTTGGGCACTGTCCACGGACTAGTGCTCTCTACACCGGAACTGTCAGGAACCCGCTGCACAATAAGACTGGCAGCGGGAATACAAGCTTAGGGCTCACACCATAGGCACACTCACCTCCCTGTCTACACCCGACAGGGAGGGTTCATTACACACCCCCGGGTCAACCCCCCGGGGATCGGTCTCCCAACGTTAAGTCACCAGGGGTTTCTTTGCGTGTTTCTTCCCCTGGGCGACCGCGCCCCGAAACACGTTTCCCTCGCCCAACGTCACGTCCATAAGTATGGATCCCCAAGCCTCAGTGGCATTTCTCGCGCGGCTCTTAGAAGCCGTGCCCACCCTCCGACGTCAGTTTGACGAATTTACCCGCGACGTAAACGCGGGTACTTCCACTGCCGACGCAGCAGCAGCGCTCGACAAGAGCGCTATTAATGACGTCACAAATGAGGCCAACAAGTCTCAAGACTCCCCCCTGTCCCCCGACTCTGTCATCATAGACTCCGAAATGGAGTCACTACAATCCGAGTCGTCCGAGGGTTCCTCGGACGAATTCACGCCCGTCACGGGCTCCAAGAAGCGCGCCAGACGCGCTAAAAAGAAAGAGGCCTCAACCTCACCTTCCCCCCCGACTAAAGCCCCCAAAACCGTGCCCGTGCCCTCCGCACAGTCCTCCCCGACAGCCCCGTCCCCGGCAGCCCCTTCCCCCGCCCCCCTCACCTCTCCGGAAGCCGAAGTCACTCAAACTAGCCGGCTCTCCCCCGTCCCGCGACCCACGCGGCCCTCCTCAACGAAAGAGCGCTCGTGCCCCCCGTATTCGTCCACACAAAGGCCAAGTGGACGGAAATCTCCGGTTGGTGCCAAACCAACCGCATAAATTTCACTCGCGCTACCGCCACAGCCGAAGGCATTAAGGTGCACCTCCCAAACTCGACCGAGTTCCGAGCCTTTACGAAGCTCCTGCAGGCCAGAAGTGTGGAATACCACACTTATGATCTGCCGGAGGACCGCTTACTTCGGGTCGTCATCCGCGGCGTCCCTTGCGAAATCGACACAGAGTCGATCAAAGAAGACCTAAAGGCTCAGAATGTCGCAGTGAAGGAAGTACACCGCATGCACCGACAAAATGCCGGAGAGGCATTTAACATGGTCCTCGCCATCTGCGAGAACTCCCCCGACGGCAAAGCCGTCTTCAAAATAAAAACCATATGCCACCTGTCTGGCATAAGGGTTGAAACCCCCCACAAAGGCGGTCCCATAGGGCAGTGTCACCACTGCCAACTATATGGTCATGCTTCGCGTAACTGTAACGCAAAACCCAGGTGCGTCAAGTGCCTGGGAGATCACGGGACGAGCGATTGCTCTCGCCCTAAGGACCGCACTCTCACCGACTCACCCCCGAGCTGCGTGCTATGCCGCCAGGAAGGCCACCCGGCCAATTACAGGGGCTGCCCAAAAGCCCCCAAACCCAGACCAGTCGTGGTTAAGAGGGCAGCGGCCCGCGAATGGCGTAACGCCCCCCCCGCGCAACCCGCCCCACCTCGACCTTCCCCGTGGAGGGTCCTCCCTCCGAGGGATTTTCCACCCCTCCCACAAGCGTCCCCACCTGTCCCCTCAGCGGCCCCGAGCCCGCAGATTACACCTCTGCCGTCGCTCTCCACCGCCAAACCTCAACAGCCCCAGCCCCAGGCTGCTACTCCCCCGCGTAGACCCCAGGCGGTCCAGCCCACTTCCTCCCCCTCTTTAACCTCCGCCAACATGGCATTCCTGGCGGATCTTTTCTCCACCGTCAACCTCTCAAGGGTTAACGAAATGGCACGAAGCCTCAGGGCCGTCCGGAAGGACCCTCTGGCCCTCCTCAAGGTGCTCGGCGACTACGCTGATGTATCAGAGTCCCTGGCTGCCTTCTCGTCCAACCAATAATGGACACAAACGTAAGCAGCAGAATCAAACCCCGATCACTTTCAATTGGCTATTTTAATGCCAACGGCATTCACAGCCAAAAGGAAGAGATCGCCGCGTTCCTCCGCGACAACAATATCGACGTTTTCTTAGTGCAGGAAACCTTCTTGAAACCATCACACCGAGACCCTAGAATTGCAAACTACTGCGTAGTTCGCAACGATAGATCTCGATCCGCCCTCGGCGGTACTTTGATCTATTACAAGAGGTCCCTGCACTGTATCCCGATCCAACCACCAACCCTCTCCCACATTGAGACCTCGATATGTCGATTAGGAATGACCGGCCATCAGCCAATCACGATTGTCTCTGCATACTGTTCCCCAGTTAACTCAACGGCCGATATCAAAGCTGATATCAAAGCCCTCATCAACCTCAGTAGCTCGGTTATTATCGCGGGCGACCTGAATGCCAAGAGCGATGCTTGGAACAGCCACTCACGAAATAACAGAGGACGCCAATTGGAGGACCTCAGCGGGCTCCTCCAATTCGACGTCATTGCGCCTATGCACCCCACCCACTACCCTGAGAACATCAACCACCGACCGGACGTACTAGACATTGCGATCCTCAAGAATGTAAACCTCCGTTTGCACTCGTTGAGGTCGCACGACGAATTAGATTCCGACCACCGACCTGTGACCTTAGCGCTCTCCCCCCGACTAGGCCCCCCGGACTCAGGTCAGCCCCCGCCTCAGAAAAAGATAACAGACTGGAGAAAACTGGAGGAACTCCTCAAGTCCTCTTCATCTGTTCACTTAGATAGTATCCCGCCCCTCATAGAGTCGGCAGCCGACACTCAAAAGGCGGTCGATTCCCTCACAGCTCACGTACAGTCAGCCGTGGACGCCTGTTCACGACAAGTTCCGGTGATGGAAGACCATCGCTGGAAACTTCCCGACGACGTGCGTGAACTAGTGACGGAAAAGAACGCCGCCCTCCGAGCTCATAGAGCTCACCCGACTGAAGCGAACCGCACCTTTCTGAGGTCACTCCAGCGCAAGCTGAGATACCGCATGAAAGACCTGCGAGACGCTCGCTGGAACAAGTTCCTAGGGGAACTTGAACCGAGTCACTTGGCCTTCTGGCATCTCCAACGAAAACTCAAATCGGACAAAATCTCGTCCATGCCTCCACTCACTCGTTCAAATCAAGGGCCCGCCTTTGACGACGACGAGAAGTCCGAGTGCCTGGCCGACAGTCTCGAGACTCAATGTACGCCCAGCACCTTGCCGGTAGACCCGCGCCATCTCGATAAGGTGGAAGCCGAGGTCGAAAGCAAACTATCTCTCCCACCCTCCGAAAACCCAGACCACCCCATCGCCCCAATTACGGTCGACGAAGTCCGGAAAGTGATCAAGGATCTACACCCCAGGAAAGCCCCAGGTCCCGACGGGATCACTAACAGAGTTATCAAACTCTTCTCTCCTTATCTCATAGTTTTGCTCACTGCCATCTTCAATGCCGCACTGAGCAATAACTTTTTCCCCCAATCCTGGAAAAGTGCAACGGTCATAGGTATTCCCAAGCCAGGGAAACCCAAGACCGAAGCCTCCAGTTATCGCCCCATCTGTCTCCTCAACGTCCTTGGCAAGATTTACGAGAGACTTATCTACAATAGATTAAAGAGTTTTGCAGACTCAAAGAAAGTCATACCTGACCAACAGTTCGGTTTTCGAACCAAACACTCTTGTGTCCAACAAGTCCACCGTATAGTGGACGACGTCAGTAGCGGCTTCCAACTCGGTTATACCACGGGTATGCTCCTCTTCGACGTGGCGAAGGCATTCGACAAGGTCTGGCACAACGGCTTAATATACAAGCTGTACCAGTTGGGCGTGCCGGACCGTCTAGTACGCATAGTACGGGACTTTTTGTCGAACCGCTCCTTCCGCTACAGAGTCGAGGGCACACTCTCTTCCCCCCATCCCATACGAGCAGGAGTCCCGCAAGGCTCAGTGCTCTCGCCACTCCTATTCACGCTTTATACTAGCGACATTCCCCTCCATAGACGAGTTAAAAGCGCTCTATTCGCCGATGATACGGCTATCTACTACAAAGGTAGAACTCCCGAGGGATTCACGACAACCTCCAATCCGCGGTCACAGCCCTGGGGCGGTGGTTCCGGAAATGGAGAATTGAAGTGAACCCCACCAAAAGCGCAGCCATTCTATTCTGGAAAGGCCTCGAACGCCCACGGGTAGCCCCCATCACCCTCTTCGGCAAACCCATTCCATGGGAAGAAAAAGCCAAATACCTGGGTGTGATCCTCGATCAACGCCTTTCTTTCCGTCACCACGTAAAGGCGGTACGCGCGCGAGCCGCCTTCGCGCTCGGTAGACTTCACAGCATGTTGAATGCGCGAAGTAAACTCTCATTGAAATCCAAGGTGAGGATTTACACGACGTGCATTCGACCAATCATGACATATGCGGGTGTAGTGTTCGCACACACTAGCAAGTCAACACTTAACCCCCTGCAAGTGCTCCAAAGCCGGTTTCTCCGGAGAGCCACAGGTGCCCCGTGGTACATGCGTAATAGTCAACTCCACGTTGACCTCAAAGTCCCCACTATAAAACAGTTTTTGAAAAAACTGTCCAAACGTCATTTCGATTCTGCTGTAAATCACCCCAACCCCCTCGTCGTATCGGCCGCCCGATACACTCCTTCCCTTATCTCGAAGATAAGGCGTCCAAGACACGCCGTCATCGAACCGGATGACGACATAACGGTCCTCCAGGACGCCCGACAAAAACATACCAACACTTCACAAAACCGACCACTGTTCCGTCCTCGCCGACGAGGCTCGACGCGAATAAGCCGTAATGTAACCCCCCGACCCCCGCCGCAAACGCCGGCCCGCGCCGAGCCTGACGCGTAAATCCCGCCCCCAAATAATATTTAAATAAAATTACCAGTCCAGCCCAGCTCCCTTGCTCGCGATCCAGCAACGCCCTAAGCCGAGGTTCGTACCCCACAGGGGGTGCCCTTAGCTGTGTTGCTTAGTACTAAAGTGCCTGGCTGGAGGCCTAGGTCTCGCCATTGACCGGTTAAGTAGCAAAAGTTCCCGGAACTCACGCTACGAGAGACAATACAAAAAAAAAAAAAAAAAATATTTTCACGTCTTACCACATGGGTATACAAAGCAAAAGTGTGTGCAAGAAGAGGCAGAGGACGACCGCGTTCCAATTACCTAGATCAAATCGATCGGACGGTCAAGGACGGGAACGTCAGGAGTACTCGAAACCGACGAGCATGTATGAAGAGACTGATGAATGTGGACGTAGTGAAAGAGGTATGTAAGTCTAGAGAGAACTGGCGCTCTATAATCTCTGACTACCCCGTTAGGGACTTGGCGTGATGATATGATGACCACATGGGTCCCCGAAGAGATATGCAATGGGGTGTAATAGCATGTCAACGTAACAGATGCAGAGTCTATCGTTTCATTTTCTCAAACACAGCTAGAACAGCTATAAATCTTTGAAATTCTTATTAAATGTATGCAGTAGGTATTCCACACGGTTTGATAATATGATAAATGTTACTAAGAAACTGATTTTATTTAATCAAATTGAGCTATACAACTGTATACTATTTATAATACAAGCGTGATTTTGTTATGTTCCGTGTATATTATTTTGTAACTAACCTAAACAAATAGCAATAACTAAGCTTATTTGAAAATTGGCACCAAATCGGAGGGTATTTCAGCCAAATTGGATTTTGATTTGATAGCGGTCCGAATACAGTTGTGGATAGTTGAAATGGAAAATATGAGATATTAAATGTAATACATCAAACATAACCCCCAGTAGATAGACACTAAAATAAAACTTATTTGGCAAGTCTTTAGATGCTTGAGTTTTATACCTTCCAGTACATTTCATTGGACGAAATCAGTTCTATAATTTATAGGATTCTACATAGGTTAATTAATATACATACATACATATCATCACGCCAGGTCCCTAACGGAGTAGTCAGAGATTATAGAGCGCCAGTTCTCTCTAGACTTACATACCTCTTTCGCTTCGTCCACATTCATTAGTCTCTTCATACATGCTCGTCGGTTTCCAGTACTCTTAACGTTCCCGTCCTCCCGTCCGTCGCGTCTGATCGTTTTGATCCAGGTAGTTGGAACGTGGCCTTCCTCTGCTTGCACACACTTTTGCTTTGTATATCTGTTCGTCAATCTTTCTTCACTCATCCTTTCTATGTGTCCAAACCAACATAACATGCCTTTCTTCATCTTTACAATCACGCCCTCATTCACGCCAGTTGATTTGCGAATCTCTTCAATAATTAATATATATTATACTTTAATTCCTAATAATACAGAAGATCCATCCATCTCATTAACGAGAAATGAAACTGCTCTAGGGTATTTGTAATTCTGTGGTTACGACAACTAGACCAAAAATGGGTGTGTTAGTAGAAAAGGAAGCCCAGCGCTCCTTATGCTGCTAACACAGCCTCCAACCTTTATTAAATGGATTAGGTACATGGGAGTGATATTGTTGTGGAAGCTACCGTTCACCATTAGGCGAGCCGTATATTGAGAAAAAACTAGCGATACCCCTGGTATTTTATTACAAGCGTCCATAAGCAGCGGTTACAGTTAACCGTCAGGCGCCTCATGTCAAGAAGCACATGAGCTTCTTTGGTATACAAAAATACACTAAGGACAATCCCATAAATATTATGAAACCGGTATCGAAAACAGTAATACGATAACCTTCAAAGATATCAAACAAAATAAGATCCCTCCTGTAATCTCGACTAGCAGTGTCGTAGCGTCGTAACAGGAAAACATTCTCACGTCGCCTTTTATCAAATCAGTAGCTGTCAACGCGACACTAACCGTCCCCAAACATTCCCAATCACGTCAATCTTCAGTGGGTGCGAATTCTCATCGTTTATCACGGGCTTATGCGTGAGAATCGGATATGTGTATGTAAGCACTCGCGAGGTGTTTTAGAATACATTATACTTAAATGTCTCGTATTAATTATCGTAAAATGTATTAAAGTTGTGTACTTTAAGTAAGTAGTCGTGGTGTTTTTAGCTTTATATCTTATGTACTCAAGAGCCTACCCGTATTAAAGTACATTGATTGGTTGAAGTTGAAGAATAATGAAGTACGTGATTTTCCTGCGAAATAGAACTTATTATTACTTATTATTCACGTCTACCTACCGTTAAATTAACTGAAATAGAATAGTGTAAATATAGCTTACTAAGTGAAAATATGCAGTAATAAGTTATATGAACATACTACTAAGTATAGTCGCAAGCTAGTTGACAAGTCCGTAAAACAAAACATGCCAAATAATCGCCGTCAGCTGTCAGATGTGTAGTCGGGAATCACCAATAAGAATCCCAACCCTAATATACACGCTATGCATCAATCTGGCATAGCAGCCTGACAGCATTTTGCGGTTCTATAAAATGAAAGACACGTTTAAACCGGCTATTTTAAACAGAGCGCAGTTCGCGCTGGCAATAATGGTGGGCATTTTTATTCACGCGAATTTCTAAAAATACGAAAAAGCAATTCACTATTCTATATTTTCTCTGGAACGATGAGCTGAAAATTTATTAACTTTTATTTCATTGTTTTATTGGAATATGTTTTATTAAACCAATATCTTTGGCTTCAATCAATATTAAATATTAAGCTTTCAGTAATAATAATATAATTAGTAATTTAGAAATAAAATTTCGCATCTTTTTCGCATATATTAAAATAAAAGGTGGATAGCGAAGAGCGCCAGTTGTTTCCAATGAGGTTTTATTTTAGATCAATGGTTGTCTCATAGTTTTCATACCAAACATAGGTAGGTACTTATAAATATATACGTATAAGTTAACATTAACATAATACAACTACTTTTTATGACAACACAAATACGTTGGCCTCGAGGAGAAATTAATTCGTCCTGTCGTGTCCATGTATACTAAGTGTCGAGCCTCCCTTTTTGCGCCGCAAAAATATATCTGCGGCGATAGTGGATATGTGGTCACTACACACATCTGCCTACCTGTCTAGTGACTAAAATAATTATAAAATCTTACAAGTATATTATTTGGTATTTCATATAAATAACTTAAACTTGGTACAGCAATACATTACATTGTAGTTTGAAGTTGATGGCTACGATCAAAAAACCTGTCATTGTTGAAAGCCAACAAATGACATCCTGACTGCACAATACTAATCATGCCTCATAAAAGCTACTGCATCTGGCTTGAGCGACTCGTGTCTGATACAAAGTTACGGCCTCACACGAAGCAGCCACGCGCCCTTGGAACGAGCGCTCACACAAAAATATATTTTACGACATCTAACTTTGAATGTTGACTCATCGTAACCAATAACCTTTCAGCTTTCAGGATAGGACATAAATGCGGTAATTTGTAAACCTGATAAAAACTTCTGAAGGAAGAACTTGTTTTCTTATCAATATTACTCTAATCTAGGCTCTAGGATCCTAACATTATGTAACTTAAGAAAGCACTTACCTGTAAGGTGAACTCTTAAAGAACGATAAACGTAACTTTTGATACGTCTGTAGATACCACAGATTTTGTTGTAAGTAGTAGTTCAGAATTATGTATATGAAAATATATTATGTAAGGAAAAATGTTATTCGACTTATTTCCTCCACAATTTATATAATAATAATAATATAATATATCCTCACGCCTTCCCACAAGAGTTCCCGAAGGGGTAGGCAGAGGTGTATAGGTAATACCAACGTGACAGATGGCGAGTCCATCGCCGTTAATCCAGCACGACTATATATACGCCTTTGAATTTCTTCTCAGACGTATGCAGGTTTTCTCTCGATGTTTTCCTTCACCGTAAAGCTCGTGGTGTGACTAATCACTGTACTAAAAGCCGTGTACAGCCATGTATGTAAGTGTAAAAGCCGTGGTGGCCGAGTTCGAGCAGTTGCCTGCGACGCAAAGGTCGCAAGTTCGAATCCCGACTGTACCAATGAGTTTTCCTCCACAATTTGTTTTATAAAACATGTCTAGTCACTTCTGATGTTGACACTATATACTCACGGGGTATGCAGATAGAGTAGCTTTTGCAAATTACCAAGCAGTGAGTAGAATACCCAGCCTGCATATTCCAAACTGCATGATGACGTCAGCTTGCTTTGTTTAAAAAGAGAATGAAAAAAAATCTTCGTTGACATGCGACATCGTGATCAGAAACAAAACCACGAAATGTGAAGCGTTCAAGCTTTGCGATCAGGCGACGACGCGATTGCACCGAGTGTGGGTACGATTTACAACAGCAATTAGTTACGTAGTCGGTCGGACGCACGACAAACGATGTCGGCTGACAAATGGTAGGCCGCTGCCTCGGCAGTGCGCCGCAGACAATGAACGGTGACTACTTGGGCCATTCAATCATTAGGTGCTGGATTAGAAATAGTGATCTCTCGGTCTGATATCACTTAGCTGGAATTTATAGCATTTGGTTAGAGAAAATTTGTGGTATAACACAATATAATGTGGTATAACTTGGAAATGCGTTGACTCGATGACGAGAGAGATTTTAAATCCTAATAATGCAGCTATTAATGCATGATCTTTTTTTAATGATTCGAAGGTTATAATAATACTCCATTTGACGGTTTCCATCGGAATTATTAAGGCTTCGCTGTCACAGTCCGGATGGCAACCGGACTGTCAGCTTAACGTTTCTATTCATGGACACGAGCAAATGTTTCCAAATGTAATCCGTACTAAGCTATGAGCAGAATGAACTAGTCACAGGTACTTATCAGACAAAACAGAATAATTACGATGAAATTTAGGTCGAGTTCATGTTACGAAATTCGAACCCGCATGCATTAAACACATAATCCGACTAAGTTTAGTTCCATGTACGAAACACTTGTAAATTAGTAGAACCACTCCAATTAGTTAGTAACAGTGTAGTGGCTACATGACACGTCAGGATAATCCGAGCTTACATGCGAAACTGTACTAAATAGTTGAAATCCTCTACAATGCACTACAGTCGTGCCTTTGAAGCCTATGACGGGATCAAAAGGCGCTGCAAGCACGGATTACATTGTAGCTAATACTACACACTGAGTAGTGTGTACTAAATGACCCAGGCGGCTTAAATTGGAAATCCGCAACGGCCAGGCTGTTGATATTTTGTTTAGGCCTTGAAGCTAAGCTTTTAATGTCTGAAAACTAAGCAATAAAGTTCTTATATTATACTAAGGTTACCTAGATAGTCAACAATTTTATGATATTCTTATTAAATTTTCTTTTATAGCTTGAGTTCCTATGCAACGGGCACCCCTTGTGGGGTAAATATTACGTAATCAAATTAATATTTAGCTGCTTAAGCACGATTTAATATTAACACTAATATATTCTTAGTATAACTATAACTAAGTATAACACAAATCATAATATACATATATAACTGTGCATATTTTTTTATTTCCTGAGTTTTTATTTGGTTTATTTATGTGCGTAAGAGCACAAGTTAGCCCTAGTTTAGGCTTAATAAATTACATACAACCGTAAACATAAAACAACCACGACTACTCAACAACACATAAATGTATCCGGAATTCTTATTATTCACTTGTGAATGCAAAAACCAAAATAGACCGGCGGCGCCGTCCTGCATTTTGCAATGAAACGGAATTCAGCAAGGAAATTAGTTGTGTAGAAGCAACAAAGCACGTAAGGTAATTAGGTTTCTTTGTGAGGGTTGTTTGTCATTTCACACGTTCAGTGATATAAGACGAATCAAAATTCTACCTAACTGGATTTCCATCTAACTGGACTATCACCCGATTATCAGTTTTTGTAGTGCCTATGCAGTCTGAATTCTACAGTTACTGAAAACGGACGATTACTTTGAACCAGAAAATATCAGAATTGTGAAAAAATTATCGATTGAATTTAGATAACTTATCGTAGTCTTTATGGGAAAGGACTTTGTTCCGATTCGAGCTTTTACTTTGATGATTTGTTTTCGCAATTTTGATATTTCCTTAAATCAAATGGCTTGCGACGTTTTAAAATATCGGTAGCTCATACCAACTGCACAACACAGTAAATATTGTATATGTTGGTATTAAAGAAAATAACGAACTTTAGCCATATTATACAGGTAGGTTAAAAATACATACATACGTCATAATCCTTTGGAAGTTATTATTTCTAACAAAGCCATCGTGAGGCTAAGCACTTAAAACCTTTGAGGATCTAAATGTTTTCAAAGGGTGAACAATTCCCCGAGCATCCTGTCGCAATAAAGTAATCAAAGATCAACCGTTGACAACTAGTGCGATGAACGTTTAGTTAACTGCCATACAATTCATGTTAGTTGCTTTTTAAGTAGTCATTATATGCAAATTACTGAATCGTGATGATGTCTGTCTCGATAGACGGAACGTGTTCCAATGCACTTAAGTGACTCAGTGCTTAATCGCCCGACAAACATCGAATATTTGACAACGATCTTGAAGTGTAATAGTTTTATACACATACCTACTACCCAGGCTCAGTAAAAAACAAACGAGCTACTTCTGGAAAGGTTACCTACGGGGAATAATAACAGGTATCTGTTGGGAATCTACTAGCAGAAGAGGTTTGTGGCGGGACTACAACCAACTGGCCAAAAGTTTAGATAATTTACATTAGTTACCACCGCCACGATGGTGAAAATAATCAATATATTATGCTTTTTATACGCAAGATCCTAGAAAATCTACTTTGGTTCAGGATATTCATATATTATCAGTTGATGAAACAGAAACGTTAATATCAGCAAAAAGAATGTAAAACGATACTATGAGTAGATTACTAATTATTATATTTCTATCATATATTATATATTTAAAACAACTGTTCGATAATGTATAGAGAAATCGTTAAAAAAAGATGATTAATGTCTTACTGTTGCGGACTGATGACCAAATACGTTGCCTTAAGCCTCATGTTTTATGCTCACTGAACTACATAACCTTATATCACGTCCCGAGACGTGGAAGCGTAATTGTTTTGAAAGTAACTGTCAGGTAAGTACCGTGTGGGAGTTTCAACGACTATTCCAACTTGCACTATTCAGCAAATGTTTGCTAGGAACTGTAACGTACTAAACTCGATAGGTATTCCTTAATAATTCCTGGTAAAGGCTTACCGAGATAACATTAAGTATGCCTGAACTAAAGCTTTGACATCATTTGACGGCAAGTTTGTGCAAACATATATGCTATGTTAACGCCGTGTACTGCATGGTAGGCAGTAAGAATGGATGGGCACCCTACTCTTATAACGCTGATACTTAGATATAAGACCCTAATATGTCACCCATATTTATGCGTAGTCGTTGAATTAAATGAGACTATAAACTCACGCCTTCCCATAAGGGTCCCGAAGGTTATAATAAAGGGAAGGGTATATAGGTAATACCCACACACCCACTTTCCGCCAGAGATATATCTTAGGTGCCAACGTGACAGATGGCGAGTTTATCGCCGTTACTCAAGCACGACTATACATACGCCTTTGAATTTCTTCTCAGACGCAGGCTTCCTCTCGATGTTTTCCTTCACCGGAAAGCTCGTGGTGTGACTAATCACTGTACTTAAGTTCAGAAAAACTCATTGGTACAGTCGGGATTCGAACTTGCGACCTTTGCGTCGCAGGCAACTGCTCGAACCACTCGGCCACTACGGCTCTATCATTACAAAATATATGAGCGCATTGGCTGTAAGTAAGTAAAACTGAGCTTAGAAATAATAAATAAATGTGTTTTTCTGAAAGTAAGTACAGTTGATTATTCAAACGACGAGACTTGCGGTGAAGGAAAACATCAAAACCAAACCATTAAGAAGAAATTCAATGACGCAAGTAGTGCTTCGAAAACGGCGGTGATCTCGCGATCTGTCACGTTGCAGTACCTATATAAAAAAGGTTGATAATACAATACTTTAGGAAGTTCCTAAGCTGTTGTCAATCGCGAGTTACGAACACCTTAATTCGTTCTCACACACAAATTAAAAATACCGTGTACCCTTTTTCTTCTAATAAATCATTATATTAGTTTCCCAGAGTAACAAATAGGAAAGCAATAATAATTCATTTGATCATTATCTTCACCCCAATAATAACTGCGGGCGGAGCAAGATTGCGATCAACAAATCTGAAATCAAATGCTCGTTCGTGGATGGTTTTGATTCAAAACGGGGGTGAGTCCGGAAATATAAATTGAATTCTTATCTTGGATCTGATTTAACTAAATTTTCGTACACATTCTATTATACTTTGCTGGGGCTTGACATAATTTTATCCTTCTGGAACCAAGTAATGAGCACGCGCAACGGGTGCTCGTCAATAATTAGATTTAAGCAATTATAGTAGTTAACTTAAACAGATGTATAAAGCGTAAGTGTGTGCAAGAAGGCTGAGGAAGACCACGTTCCAACTACCTAGATCAAATCGATCGGATTTTCAATGACAGGAACGTCAAGAGTACTCGAAGCCTGAGCATGTATGAAGAGACTGATGAATGTGGACGAAGCGAAAGAGGTATGTAAGTCTAGAGAGAACTGGCGCTCTATACTCTATACCCGTTAGAGACTGATGATGTTTTTTTTGGCATTTATTTTCCTAAAATGTATAATTTTAATGCGATGTTTGCTTAAAGCAAAGACGATTCCTTTTTGTATTTGTAATTAGGTTTCCTTATAAATACTCTTATTCCATACTCTTTAACTTACCATTACTATTTTCAACATCTAAGATGGTATAATAAATAGTACCTATATGCTTTAGTTGAATCATATTCCTATATTCGCTACATTCATTAACAACCGGCTAGCATGTATGACACTTATAAATGTCGACGAAGCGAAAGAGGTGTGTAAGTCTTGAGAGAACAGCCGCTATGCCCTCTCTGCCTACTCCAGACGGACTCGGCGTGACGATATGTATGTAATTGATAGGCGTAGAATGTGTCAAAAATGTATCAATATGCCTTTATAGATTATAAGTACAATATTACCTTCTTTAGAGATTATAATTACATCATTACGTCTCTCAGGCTCAATATAACTGCCTAGATCTGGTTATAAATGAAGCCTAATAATGGTCTCGCACTAATGATTATGATAGCGAATTCACCGGAATGAGTACTACGCGAAGTCTATATTACGCTTATTAATGTTCATTATAATGGAAGGTACAAAATGTATTGACATTGATAAATTGATTCCTTAGACTATACACCCCTTCTGAGATGCTATGCAGACGAATTAAGGGACCTATCCTATGAAAAATTCAAGTGTGTTTCTAGTAGTAGTCTACAACGATTCCATGTTCATAACGGACTGTAGGTACTAATTACTTTTTCAGATCCTTAGTAAGAAATTAATGATACCAATGGCTTTACGGGAAGGAAAACATCGAGAGTAAACCAGCATTCGTTTAAGAAGTTCAAAGACGTAAGTATAATTATTTTTGAGAATGGCGATAGAGTCGTCTGTCATGTTGGCACCTAAATATATCTCGGAAATGTAGGAGTTACATGCTTACCTACCAGTTGCGGAAAGGCGTATCTTAATATATCTTCACGCCTTCCCATAAGTGCCCTCGAAGGGGTAGGAAGATGTGTATTTTAGACACCAGAGTTATATATTAGATGACAGGTGATGATATGTGACATGACAGTCCATCGCCTGCTCAACCACGATTATACATACGCCTTTGAATTTCTTCTCCTACATATGCAGAGCTCGTAAGTATGAGTCCAATATTCATGTTTAAGGAGCAATTCATATGCCCGGCGCGGTACCATGCCTTTGCTGGTCCATTCAAACTTCTTATGCAAATTATTTAATACTGTTTACGACATGACGATGGCGAATGGAGTAATAATAAGTAAATATTTATGTAACCCTTTTCCATGGTGTGTATGATTACAATATGCGCTTTTACCCAATCTTTCATATAACGATACTTAATTTGATGGTAAAAAGCCGTGGTGGCCGAGTGGTTTGAGCAGCTGCCTGCGACGCAAAGGTCGCAAGTTCGAATCCCGACTGTACCAATGAGTTATTCTGAACTTAAGTACAGTGATTAGTCACACCACGAGCTTTACGGTGAAGGAAAACATCGAGAGGAAACCTGCATACGTCTGAGAAGAAATTCAAAGGCGTATGTATAGTCGTGCTTGAGTAACGGCGATGGACTCGCCATCTGTCACGTTGGCACCTAATATACCTCTGGCGGAAAGTGGGTGTGTGGGTATTACCTATACACCTCTGCCATCCCTTGTGGGAAGGCGTGAGGATATATTATATATTATTATAATTTGATGGTCTATTGAAACAGCATCGCAAGTACGATCCCTGCTGCAGCAGATATTTGCTAAATGAACACGAGTCTTAGCCTTGATTGGTTTTAATATAAGCATGTTTTATAAATGTGGACTACTTCCAGAGTCTGCTTAGTTTACTAAGGACTAGAGTGAATTATCATTATTGTACATTTCATCACACCGAAACCTTTATGAGGTAGGGTATAATGAGAAGCACCAGATCTGTCTACACTTAGAATCCTCATTTGGATGTGAAAGTTTGAATAGATGGATGAATTGGACGATATTTGGCATAGGGATATACATACATACATATCTTCACGCCGAGCCCCTAACTGGGTAGGCAGAGAGTATAGAGCGCCAGTTCTCCAGACAAAGCAAAAGTGTGTGCAAAAAGAGGCAGAGGAAGAACACGTTCTAACTACCTAGATCAAATCAATATGGCGCTCAAAGACGGGAACGTCAAGAGTACTCGAAACCTACGAATGTATGAACAGACTGATGAATGTGAATGTCCCACAGCTAGGCAAAGGTCTCCCTCCTGTCTTTCCACTCTCCGCCATCGAGCGCCACCTCTGAACAATTGTTCAAGTGCTTGTCCAGTTCGTCCTATGTAGGAGATATACACATAGGATTCAAATAATCAAATGTTAATCAAACCGTTAATCAAACAAAAAATCAAAAGCCGTGTTGGCCGAGTGGTTCGAGCAATTGCCTGCGACGCAAAGGTCGCAAGTTCGAATCCCGACTGTACCAATGAGTTATTCTGAACTTAAGTACAGTGATTAGTCACACCACGAGCTTTACGGTGAAGGAAAACATCGAGAGGAAACCTACATACGTCTGAGAAGAAATTCAAAGGCGTATGTATAGTCGTGCTTGAGTCACGGCGATGGACTCGCCATCTATCACGTTGGCACCTAAAGTATATCTCTGGCGGAAAGTGGGTGTGTGGGTATTACCTATACACCTCTGCCTACCCCTTCGGGGACCTTTGTGGGAAGGCGTGAGGATATATTACTATATTATAATCAAACGTACGTGAATCCGCGGCAAACAGCTAGTAGAACATACCCTAATACTAGGGATATTTAAATACTTTTCGAAGCGACACAGGTCATGTTACGTGATATCTCCTGGTCTCTATGGACCGAATAAGTGGTGCAGTGGTATAATATGCATCTGTTCCCATCAGTGATCTTGCCAAATTCGGTAGATACCACTTGGAGCCCATCCAATTTGGCACTTGATGTTACATGACCCGTAATAATGAGCGGCTGTTGGTTACGATATACAAAGTGGAACACACTCATTTATTCATATATTATGGGTTTGTTTGGAATTGCCGTAAGACCTTACTCTTTAATCAGAGAAGCTAAGAAAAGCCACAGTATTTATTTATTTATCCACAATCATATTAACATCCTTACAGTCTATAACCAATACGATGTTAAAAGAAAAAAGAATATAATATATATATATATCCTCTCGCCTTCCCACAAGGGTCCCCGAAGGGGTAGGCAGAAGTGTATGGGTAATACCCACACACCCACTTTCCGCCAGAGGTATATTATATTAGGTGCCAACGTGACAGTTCGCGAGTCAATCGCCGTTACTCAAGCACGACTATACATTCCTCACGATGTTTGCCTTCACTGTAAAGCTCGTGGTGTGACTACTGACTAATCACTGTACTTAAGATTAGAAAATCTCATTGGTACAGTCGGGATTCGAACTTGCGATCTTTTTGTCGCAGGCAACTGCTCAAACCACTCGGTCACCACGGCTCTAAAAAAAAGAATAATAATACTAAAGACATTGCAAAATAAACAGATTAACATAACACAAACATTAATAAACTTAACAAGATAACAAAACTAAAATTTAAAAACTTACATATTATCAGAGTAGGTATTAGATTCATCCCTTATTTTTGGTTGGACGAGAAACAGAGACACATTACATGTAATTATAATGTAAACTAAGCAATATGCAGCGTATGTGTAGATAAGCCATGTTTGTATCAGGGATAACGTTAAGAGGTTTAAACCTGCAAAAAGTACCAAATCGCAAAATTCAGTATAAATTAAATAATTTTTTGATAACTATTCCATTTCCACATAGACATCGCTAAGAAATAATTCCAACAGGGTTTACATTTTCTTAATGTAGGTTTAATGTTTTGAAACGCCTATTAAACATTCAAAACATACTTTAGCCTAACTCATACAATATGAGGTCATCAATAAGGGAATCATTACATTTGCCACGGTCTAACAACGCCCCTCATATTGGCTAATGATTTAATAGAACAAATCAAATATCAATTTCACGTAGATTTCTACTAGTCTCTTAAAGTATGGGGTGGGCAGTAATCCCTGAGTTTCATTTCCTCTGTCCAGTTATGGAATAGCAATGAAGCGTACTATCTTAGTAAAGATAAACGGTTCAATTAATATTCCATAGTTTATTAGAATTTATAGCCATAAGCTATAAACGCAACCAATGTGATTAATACAGATTGGATCTGGCTTAAAATTATGGAATACCCAACCATCAAAAGCCTAAGGCTTTTGTAAGCTTCTATTATATGATAAATGCTACCACTCATCCTATATGCATCTTTCTTTTCTTTATATATATAATTATTTTGTGCGTGTGTATGTGACTTAGCTCTCTTAAACGACTGAAACGGTTTTGAAATGTTTTGTGTGTATTCTAATGGATTCGGGAGTGGTTTAGTTTCACAATTGGACCCGATAGGTGGCGCTGCAACCTAAATAGAAATAGCAAGGAACGTACAGCGGGCATGCAAGAAGACTCAGATGCGAAAGACAGAGTTACAAAGTCTAGAGAGAAGTTGTGCTGTAGATATTTTCTCTGAGCATCCCGTGTGGGACTCAGCGTGATAATGTATACTTTTTAAATATAATGATTAAATTTCACGATCAGTAAATGGAGAGGTACGCAGAAGTCAAGACATTTATCTCAGGCGCAAAGCGATATCACATCTGCCTGCCCATTCAAGAACGCTTGTGGGACTTACTTACTTTTCAGACGTACATACCTAAGCAGACAGGAGCAGAGCTCGAAACCGGCGAGCATGTATGAAGAGACTAAATGAATGATGACGAAGCGAAAGAGGTGATGTAAGCCTAGAGAAAACTGAAGGTCTGCCCTCTCTGCCTACCCCGTTAGGGACACAGCGTCATGATAATGTATATAATATGTACATCTGTTACTACGTATTCGTCCCATGACACATGATCGAAGATCACCCAATTAAATAAACTGCTTTATTATTTACTTTTACTACAGTATACATATTATTATATTATAATAAAATAATACAGTATTTTTTTTTCTAAATAGACGATTGATTTATCTGTCCTAGGACCGTAGTGGGAACGCGTGAAGATTTTATTATATACTTGATCCAAATTTAGCGGTCATTAGTGAGTTGCCATCTATATGAACAATGAAAATAAGGTTTAAATACTAAATCAATACCATCAAAACAGTTTCAACAGGCTAATTAGCCTTCCTCATCCGCGATTCAAACCAATCCTTTTAATTATTAATTAGCTATAGAGTGTACCGGTCGCCATCGATGAACAATTTAATTATTTCCGGCGAGTTTTATCCTATAGTTTTCATGTGACATATTTGAAATAAGGATACTATTATTATTGCATAGAATATAGCAAGGAATAAAAAAATAATAAACAGAGAAAGCTATCGGAATTATTTTTCTTAAACTTTTTTACAGTCACCACTAGATGGCGCTACTAACAACCTTAAATCGCGCTATGGTTTCGTTCCACGCGGCTTACATAGCTCACTGAATAAATTTTGTTGCGTTACCTCTCGATGTTAGAAACATCAAATGTTTCTACTATTTTTGAATAACTATTAATTAGTATATAATTAATAGTATAAAATATTGTAAATACGAATCTATATTAGGCAGGTAGGGTAGGGATGTATGATTAGTATAGTAACACGGTATCGGTATCGATTCGATTTATCGAATTGAAAGTATCGATATTGCAGTGCTGCACTACTCTTTCATGCATCATGAGTAGTATCGTTACTTCGAAGAGTCCGAAGTATCGAGTACTCTCCTTAGGAAAGTACTCGCCACTCGAGTAGTTTGCCTTAGGAGTATGATATGATTATGAAATTGAGTGTTGTTTGAGTTTAATATGGACACTCACTGTATCGAATATAAAGTATTGATAGATACTGTACGTACCTAAAAGTATCGATCGAGTAGTTTTTCCTTAATGCAAAATAATCAATTAAATAAAAATCGATTTCACTTAGAATTAATCGATTTTCCTTTAAAATTTCAACTGTAAAGAAAGAATTAGGAAACCAAATTGCATTAACGATACAAATTTTAGTACAATAAAAAGTTTTATTTTTAATAATTTAACATACGTAATTTATAAAATCGATTAATATTATTATAAACTCATAGTAAAAATTAAATAATTGATTTGAATAAAAATCTATTACCTTTAAACATATCTAATCTATACCACACGCGAGTGCGAATTATGCCTTTCTTATATTTGTTTAACTCTATAAAAAAAAAATATTCCAAGCAAGGTCACTTTTCCGTCGTAACTATAATTATTGATTAAATAAAACATTCCGTAATGAAAAACAATCGAAATCTATAAAAGAAAAAAGAACCGTCATTAAGGAAATTATATGCTGGAGGTAACTAGACTTCTTGTCATGGAATATAACATACATGACTTTAATTTATAACATACCTACCTAAATGTACATTTATTACGCAACGAGCTTCACGGCGAAGAAAATATCAAGAGGTAGAAATTCAAACTCACCATCTGTCACGTTGGCACCTTAATATCTCTATCGAGTGTTGTTTTTTACTTCTATATGCTTGATGATATTTTTAAAGTACAGTACGATTTCTGGTTGATATTAATTGTTGCGCACAGTGCTTAACATTTTCACACCATTCCACCATTGAAGTAGTGATTAGCAGTTAGCATCGACTGTCGAATGCTCTCTATTAATTTGTCAGTTCCAATTTGACGCGTCTCCCAATAATTACTGCATCGTTGCGGCTACTGCGGCGTGAGTGCATTGTCGCGCAATTAGTTACATTTTGCCGTTAACGTAGGAAATGCATATTTACGTGGCCGTGCTTTCGGCAAAGAGCGGAGCTCGAAACCATCGTGACCAACTGACGATCAAAAGATTTGCACTATTTATATATATGTAAATAAATCGAACAATCGAACGAATAACATGAAATATTTTTTTCCATCCAAACATTTATGTAATTACCTCATAAAAAATATCCATTTCAAATCGTGTCCTATTTTGGTTTCACATGATTAAGAACCGGCGCTTAAAGTTAATTAATTCAAATGACTTGAAACTTCTACTTTTAACCATTTTTATGTATTTTACCCTCTTGTAAGGTATAATTTGAGCAAGGAAAGGAATCATAAGTCCACGTTAGGAGAGTTAACAGCTCGATTTATATTAAGTCGTTATATTAATGTGTGTGTGGCATTAATTGTTAATGCACCTTTTAAGCTTTAAAAGACATGTGTTTTGAGAGAGAAGTTACACTGTTTTAGACAGAGTATCGTACTTCGAATATTTTTAACTTTTAGACTGATGTGGATGAAGCGAAAGGGATCTATAAGTCTAAAGAGAACGGGCACTCCATTATTTCCGCTTACCCGTGAGGGGATCAACATGACGGTTATATATTATACTATTATTAAATAAAAGGACTGAACTATCTCCAGTGTAATAAATCTATAAACTAAATATATGTCCCAAATAGCTGTCACACGGACGGTTGTCAAAAAGGCTGGCGGCACTGCCACATTGCCTAAAGAATTATGTATAAAATGTTATCAAAACTTAACGAAGCGAAAAATACTTTTTTTTAATCTATGTAGGTATGTCCTTTGTATCTATACATTTATTCATTTTACTACTTTATTGAAAAGTTATCGTTTACTTTATCATAAAACTTAAATTAAAATGTTACATATACATACATATAATATACAAAGAAGAAGAATATAAGAATAACCTTGACGTATTAGTATAGGTTGCATTGTATATAAGCTAGCGACATCTCTCGTTCGTGGTAAATAAACAAATTTAACGTTCCTTCCCTAGATGGAGCTAGGAGAAATACGTTTATTTGGTGAAAAGTTTAGAATGATTTGTTTGAAATGGTTGTGATAAAATTGGTTATTTGGTTGCTACTTTCCAAGGTACTTTCCTTGTTTATTATATATTTAAACATACGTGTATTTATCAATGTCATAAATACGCCGAGTTCCTTATTGCTTTATTGCTGTTATTTACTACAAAGGTACTCTCAAATAACTATCAAATGGTCAGGTTTCTTAATGACTTTCAAACCGTATTCAACGTATATACCTACATGGTACGTCGTCGTCCAAATGGGGTAGGCAGAGAGAGTAGTAGACCGCAGTTAAGTAAGAGTTACTTGGACTTACAAACCAATTTCACTTCATCTATACTCACACGCTCGAGTAATCTTTACTGGCATCGTTCAACGTCTTTACCTTACGTTAACGTTTAAGTTTGCGACTAATTTGATCTAGGTATTTGTACTCTTAGACTAGTAAAAAAAGTCGTGGTGGCTGAGTGGTTTGAGTAGTTGCCTGCGACACAAAGATCACAAGTTCAAATCCCGACTATACGAATGAGTTGAGTTTCTGAACTTAAATACAGTGATTAGTCACACCACGAGCTTTGAAGCGAGCGAGCACGGTGAAGGAAAACATCGAGAGGAAACCTGCATACGTCTGAGACGCAATTCAAAGGCGTATGTGCTTAAGTAACGGCGACTCGCTATCTGTCAAGTTGGCACCTAAAAATTTATCTCTGGCGGAAAGTGGGTGTGTGGGTACTACCTGTACACCTCTGCCTACCCCTTCGGGGACCCTTGTGGGAAGGCGTGAGGATGTATTATGACTCGTAGAGTAGAGTTGTATTATCTGAGTGAGGATTCTGCTTAATATATTTTCATAATACCCTATACACGTTTATTTCGTCAACATTTCTTCACTCATCCCTTCTATATGGCCAAACCAACGATATTTTTACCTTGCAAAATTATTTGGTTTACCCTACCCCTGACTTAAGATGCGTTCTAAGAAGTGAAACAATAGTATCCTGTCCAATGCTCCAGATTATTTTTATACTTTTTAGCATCACTATCTTTTGAACTAATCTCTTTAGTGCCTTATACAGCCATGACATTTCAATTGACCGTTCGTAGATTAATTGAGCGATATATGCATTCTTGCTTTCTTATTGACTCCTCTTAATTGTATTAATCAAAAATGCATAACAAAAAACCATTGACTCGTAATTGTGTGTGAACCTCTGATTGTTAATTGACGACTTTTTGGCGAATGTACTTGAAAGGTTATTTTTAAATAAATAGGGAGATCTAAAAAAACTTTGTTTTTACTGACGCAATGTTTCATTAGGCGACTTTACTTACTTGCTTACGACTTTGAACTCTTCTCATAAGGACAGTGGTTGAAGGGACAAATCACTGTACTCAAGTTCACAAATACTGAACGATACCTAGCAGAATATGAACCTGAAGTCCGATATTTGGAACCACACTACCAACACGGCTACTTTTGAAGCTATCATGTCATCAGAACAAACCCAATCAGCAAAGTGCCATGTTTTTCATCACACGAGACAAACGTACGTACAAAAATCGGTTCATTAATATTAATTAATTCCATCACAGCAACACGAGTGTTTTGCTCGGGAATTGATCCACATCGAGCTGGAATGCCATAAGATCGGTTACTAATGGATCATTGTTTATCTATAAAAACGTGTGACTTGATCATTTTGATTAAATCGTTATATTCGTTAATGCAGTTTTATTATTTGATAATGGATAATGCGAATTGAAAATACAATCCAATCACCTTTATATAATACTAATAAATATATAATATATTTAAATAAAATAAAATATATAAAAAAATGTTTAATCTGAAAGTGAATGGAAGAACAAACAGAGGAAGCCCAACTATACGTGACAATTACTTGGATCAGATTATTCACACAATCAATGATGGATAATAATCTTAAGGGTGAACTTGCGCTCGACGATAAATATTTATTAACCATGGAGTTTCTTGCCGGTTCTTCTCCATGGAAGTGACCAACCCGAACCGTGCTTCTTTTTCGACGTTTTATAAGTGCCCACTTGGGCCTATGTGAAATAAAAATATTTTGATTGATTGATTGATATTTATATTTTTTACAATTAGTTGACTACTTATAATTTATTGAATTATTCTGTGCGTGTATGTGACTGATGTCCTTCTAAGCGGCTGGACCGATTTCAATGTTTTTTGCGTAATTTCAATTATATTCGATGATGGCTTAGATTCATAAATGGACGGTAGGTAGCGCTGCGATCGTGTTTCAGGGAATTTTTTTCAAGCGAAGCTGGGTGGGACAGTTAGTATCCTATAAAAGATGATATTAAAGATACAATAAAATAGATGGTACTAATAATCCTATATTTATAACTTACGACTTTTTAGGAATTTTCATAATCTATGCCTGTAGCGTTGCAACGGAACGCAACTTCTAAAGCACGGTCGCGGAACAGAAAGAATTTCGTACGATAACCTATTATTACCCATCTCTGTCACTCCCGCGTAAATATAATGCGTCTCGCTCGCACAGATGCAATGACCGCTGTCGCCAGGGATTGTAAACCGTTTAATTGAGACCGTAAGGTTTGTTCTTGCTTGCGTCTGGTGTTTTGGTCGCAATTAAAAGTATTTGACATGATTCATAATTTTTGAATAACTAACGACATTCCATCTTGGGATGCGTTAGTGCTCGTTCAATTTTGAAACACATTTATCTTAGTTTGTTGTTATTTGTTAGTTTTTGTTGTCTTGTTTTAATTGTTAAGTGGTTTCGTTGATTTGTTAAGTTTAATTTACTGTTTTAAAATGGAACCAGTGCCGTCTACCTCGCGTCCATTCAAGAAGTTTGTTTCTCCGCGGAAGAAAAGAAAAATGTCACACTTTAGTGAATCTGAGAAGGTTATGATTATTAACGTTATTATAAAGGTTATGATTCAGTTTTATATTGAGATATTATTGCAAAATTGTTATAAATAAAAGTAATGGAATGTCTGAAGAGTTTATTGTTTAACAAAATACTTAATAATAATTTATTTAATAAGCTAGTTTTTTTCTATCCTTCAAATATTTCATGCAAACCACACATATAAAAATGTTTGTGACCACTGTCAGTAGGTAAAGAGGTCATTGTACGAAATTCTTCCTGCTCCGCGACCGTACTTTAGCAATTTCGTTGAAGATTTACAGCTATCAGACCGCCCAACTAGTCCAGACTGCTTGAATATTCTCTCAGACTGTGTCGCTGTACACAACACAAGGAACAGACAGTGTACCACCTATGTCTTTCATTATCCAGGATTAGCTCTCTATCTTACTGCTGTGAAATTAGTTTGTTGTGACCTACAAAATAATTGTACTACAAATTGTATGCTAAAGTTGTATGCCGACTTACTGCTCTAGCAGTATTTCTTCTTCAACGCATGCAGGTTTTCTGACAGTGTATTCCTTCGTAAAGCTCTTAGTGTGACTACTTACTATACTTAAGTTCAAGCTATTTTATACATTCAGGATTCAAACTTTTAATCTTTGTGTTGCAGGCAACTGATCGAACCACTAGGCCATCACGGTTTAAACGTATTATTATTTAAATGCTAAGTATATGGAAATCGGAACGTTATCATTAAATCAGGTGCCTTGCTAACTGACTGCTTAATGACCACGCGTTTCGTTCTATTTTATTTTTGAACTAATGTGTCATAGTTCATATCTATTTTAAAACCATACTTGTAATATATCAAAATTGTCTCGCGTATCACTAGAACTATGGAAAACTGACTCATTTATTTCCACTAATATGCAGGAACTAGTAAGTAAGTGTAACTATATTTTCACTTAAATCAAAAACAAAAAAAAATATTATCATTTCGGTAATCTAAACTATGATACAATGTATATTATGACGAAAGAACAAAAATATATATATAGTAACCTCACTAAGCGTAGTCCAGCAAAATTATCCATAATTTACTTAAATTGCACTGAAAAAGTAAATACAACATAATCCGCGAGCGATGGCAATGATTACTGGCACGACGGATAAGCATTTGTACTCGAAGTAGGGTGACCAGACCGGCTGAATCCAGTAGGCTACTACTAATATTATAAGCGCGAAAGTTCTCCCAGAGAGCACAAATATATGTAGTATGTATGTGATTAAACCATTAGGCAATATATCCAAATTATAATTTTCGATCTATGTCGATATTATTATTTACTGCAAATAACCTAATTAGTACATCAAGTTCAATCAATGTACTACATAAAAAATATATACAAAAAAAAACAATATACAAACCATTTTTAAGGAATTTGAAGAAAGTGCCCTATAATAAATACATCATTTCAAACATTCAAGATACAAAACCAATGAGTACATGCGAATCCTACAAGGATCAGTTACGTCACATCCTATCATCTGTGCACATGAGAAGATCAATGAAAAATGAGTTTATGTACCTGTTAATCGATTTTTTCTATTTACCAACCAGTGCAACGTTTTATAGTTAACTTATTGATACAAACACCTAATATTAGAGCCGTGGTGGCCGAGTGCTTCGAGTGGATGCCTGCGACATATAGATCGCAAGGTCGAATCCCGACTGTACCAATGAGTCTTTCTGAACTTAAGTATAGTAATTAGTCACACCACGAGCTTTACGGTGTAGGAAAACATCGAGAGGGAACCTGCAAACGTCTGTGAAGCAATTCAGAGGCGTATGTATAGACGTGCTTGAGTAACGGCTATGGACTCGCCATCTGTCACGTTGGCACCTAAAATATATCTCTGGCAGAAAAGTGGGGGTGTGGGTACTACCTATACACCTCTGCCTATCCCATCGGGGACCCTTATGGGAAACAAAAAAAAAACACTTTCCGCCAAAGATCTATTGTTATTACGACCAGCTTCCTGCGCCTCGCCATAATATGTAACATCAATTTTATTGTGCCTGAAATAAAATAATTAATTAATTTATATATTTTTTCAGGTAACAGGAAAGATTTGATCGATTGTCTGCTTTATAAATGGATTGGAACTGGAATGATCAAGATTTGCTCTTTAATATACGTATGCACATCATATGTCTCTCCATCCAGATCTCTTTTTAAACACTATAAGTATACAATCAGGACTAATTATACAGTTTCAATAAGCGGCTTACTAAGACATGAAGGTGGAAAGTAATAGTGCCTCGGCTCGACGTCGTGATTAGCCTGTCATAGGACATGGCACTGTAATCGAGTTCGCGGACAGAGCGCCTCGGATTATGTAACTCCACACTGGGATAGAGTGGAAATTCTGTGATAAGTGAACGCGAGAACGCGATTGAAATCTTTAACTCTAATCAACTTACGTACACTAAGTTATCTTCTTGATAACTTAATTCTTCGCAATTACTAGACCAGTTTATTAACGTCAAGTATTTTTCTACGAAACCAGTTGTGCACCGTGGTTTTACCCACACAAAATGTACATATATATATATATACATACCTATATTTATAATTACTTCTCCGCTCCCATGGGTAAGAATAATATCCTCACGCCTTCCCTCCAGGGCCCCTAAAGGGGTAGGCAGAGGTGTAAACTTTCTACCAGAGATATATTTTAGGTGCAAACGTGACAGATGGCGAGTCCATGGCCGTTACTCAAGAACGACTATACATACGCCTTTCAATTTATTCTCAAACATACGCAGGCTGCCTCTAGATGTTTCCTTCACCGTGAAGCACGTGGTGTGACATGTGTGCATTTGTACAGTCGGGATTCGAACTTGCAATCTTTGTGTTGCAGGCAACACTCGAACCACTCGGCCATCACGGCTTTATGGTCTTAACTAGTCTTAAAAATAAACAAGGATTATACAGCAATTAATCAACAACATTCATACTCAGGTATATTATATTTTTGAATTCAAATATAAATAATTAATAATAGAAACATTAACTAACATGATTATAATGAATATCCCAGACCAATATTTTTATTTTCCCGATATAAATTTATCACAAACAAAATTGCCTCGTAGCAGAAATCAAAACCGTTACCTCAAAATTCGCTGTTGAGAGCTCGAACTAATAGACGAGGCCAGGTTTTCTGTAAATATAACAGAACTACCTATAACGGTTGGTTAAGAACACCCCATATTAGAACATCCGCTTTTTGAAACACTACGGTAGAATCTTTAAAAAGGAACAAAGCCTTTTTGCGAGCAGTGCACCTCGAAGACAGTCCAAGCCGGTCATTTACATAACTGCCTTATGTTATTTAAGGTTAGTCTCGCTAGCAATAGTCTACGTAGGGAGGAAAATCTTTATGTATATTTACATACAAATAATCATTATGTACCTAGCTTTTATGAAAGAGGTACCTTCTACGCTCTACCGTCTCTGCCTACCCCGTTAGGGACTCGGCGAGCTAATATATATAATATATGTATGTACCAAGTGTTTATGATGTTATTTGATTCTGTAAGGTTCAATTGACACTAAAGTAACTTTTTGTATATTATAGTTATAATATTTATAATTACTTTATAAATACAGGCATTGAGCAATAATAAAATGTTAAGAAAACCACAATATCAAAATTATTAAATAAGAAACAGCTGGTTACGTATCATTGCTGGGTTACAGGGTTTAGTTAATTCATTTTATAGTGTACCTACCTACTGTATAATATATAAGGTCTTTTGTCTGAAAAAATATTATGAAAGATTTACACTAACTACCAGCCTAGTCATTACACCTGTTGCAACTTACTTAAACTAGGTGTAAAATCCGCTATTATTAAACCTCATATTAAAAAAGCAAAGCAATATGTTCAAACACAATTCCAATCTCCAAATTAATACAACAGCTCAAATACGTATCCCTGTCAACGTATCAACGTCGATGTTCAAATTCCTTCTAACAAAGCCTAAAAAATTTGGTAGTCCAACCAGTTGTCACATAATGTGACTCCTTGTCAGATGTCAGGTAACCCTCACGTGGTTGAACTTGTGCAATGTACCGAATCATTTGTAGCAGATGAAATGTAAATGTGCACTCGTTACGCGGCGCCCGCCGCGCGCTTCGTATTCATGAGATTCTCGAGTGAGGGATGAGGTATTAGCGACAGCGTTGGTGTCGCTAAGTACTAAATGTAGTTAAATTTGTTGATAAAAGTGTGTACTTGTTGAAACACGAATATTTTGGTACATTCAATGCATTCATTGAACGACACCGATAGAGTCTCATATAAAATATTACGTTTTTGCCTGGTCTAAGATTCCTTGCATGTTGTCCTCGATTGCAGAGTTCCTAATATTAAATTCTCACATCATGATAATGCTCAAAAAGGAATGCTTTATTATGCTTGTTCTCATTACTGTGGGTGTTAAGTGCAGACTTACTGAATTGGGAAATCTACACATCATGCAGCATGCGGTGCACAGTAATCTCCCAGACTCCGATGCTCACACTTGCTCACAAAGTGCCTTCGAATCACAACACGAAACAAGTAGTTTATTTAGAAAATGTCTAATACTTTAGATGGATCTTCACGCGAGGTTTTATTTATAACTATTAAAGATATTTTTCTTAAAATAACTTCAAAACTTGTAATTGTAACAGATATGGGAGTGTATAATTTAAACTTTCTTAATGAAATTCGATAGTTGGTTATAATTGACGTATAAAACAGTAATCCATTTATTTTTATTTTTAATCACAATATTAATACGTAAGACAAATGATTTCTGATATCATATTCAGAATGGCGTTTATTTGGTTTGGCAGTACATTTTTGTAATCACGCTTCAAGTGTCCTTGCTAACCTGAACCGCTCTTCGCTCCCACTTTGTCTCCATTGCTGTCAGAGAAGCATGCGCACATTATCTTTAAATGTGTCAACGGCTCACGTTCTTTCTCGTTTACCAGGGACTATCGCTCTATTGTGACTTTTTGACTTATTTATGTATCACTTACAATGTATTTATGACCTCGCATATTTCATTGCACTTTTGCATTGTAGGTTGCTTGTTTCAGTCTACTCCGATCCCACTCATATTATAAAAGAGCAAATTAGATGTTCGTTACTAAAATCACGGCTGAACAAAACTGGATAAAAGTAGGCAGAGAGATATATTATAAGCTGGATTAATAAATTTTTACATAACTTTAAACATATATATTTTAGAATTTTTTTTTTTGCAGAAATAATATATTTCCGCGGGGACAGCTTGATTGTGATTTTAATAATCGTTCCAGCTTCTCAGGCCTTCCCATAAGGGTCCCCGAAGGGATAGGCAGAGGTGTATAGGTAATACCCACACACCCACTTTCCGCCAGAGACAAATTAGGTGCCAACTTCTAACAGTGATTTATACGAAAGATTTTACAATTTCCTAGTTGCCAAACTTGTTTATAGCCCATTTTTCGTAGCCTAGCTAATTATACAATCGTTATCATAGTTTTGGTTTTAATATATTATTTATTTAATATATTACTTGGATATATATTACTCCTTATAATCCAGGTTCAAAAAAAATATTTTTAGTCTTTGAGTTATTTAAGTTAACCTATAACTATTTTCAGTAAGGTTTAAGCTATATAATCGTTAAATTGTAAAACAAAATGCCAAAGGGTCCAATTCTCGGGTCAAAATTTATGCGTTCCATACAGCGAGGCGATGCATCTCCTTTCCGTGTCACCCGGCCGAGGCCCAATTAGGTGCAACTCACGACCTCCCAATGGGGCCACGACACAGGCGTTTAGGGGTTTTACTTGTTATATTTTTCATGTCATCCATACATATCTATGGTATACTAATATCGTCATACAAAGAATTTTAATGAAAAGCAATTTTTGAGGATGTTTTTTAGCCAATCACGCCATAAAAACTGAACGGTAAATGCTTAACAAGGCATTGATTCAGTATTACTAAGGTTTATGTATTTTATAGATATGTCTCACTTACAGTTTTATGTGACATACTCCTTGTAATAATTTTTTTTTGATAGAAGACCCCACTCTTCCATAACAAAATTTAGAATCATAATACAAAGATAGGGAGAATGTATGTGTGTGTGTGAGTGTGTGTCTATACACACACTCACACACAGATACTAATGATAAAATCGGGCACATTTTTTATTAATATTATTTACGACATAAAGCAATGTTTGCTGGTTTAGTGGCCACAATATAGGCTTAGTCAGGACTTCGTGCAAGAGAAAGCGGAAAGCGGGACAAAGCCAAATCTCCGCTATTAGATTGTCATGTATGTTGGATGAAGTAATTAATTGTGACAGACTTCGCTTCACTTGAATCCTGCACGATTAATTTCTGTAGTTTTGTTGTCATATTATTTTTCTAATGAGAGAAATAAAATGATTCTATTGGTCCATAGACATATTTGGCTCCAAAATGGTTTATTCTATCGGTGCATCGGCCAATCATTTTTGTAGTGAAAACATATTTACTGCATTTAGAGCACCAAATCATTTTGTTATTGGGGTTTTATACTCCGATCACAATATTAATTATTTACATCACATCACAATGTCATATCACAATGTTATATCTTAACGCTTGGACAATGGACTCGTCATCTGACACGTTGGCACCTAAACCCTAACTGTGGCGGAAATTGAGTGTGGGTCCCTACCTATTCAGACCCTTGTGGAAATATGTGAGGGTATAGATATATATATATTTTTATACCACAAGGGTGGCAAACAAGCATGCGGTCCGCCTGATGGTAAGCGGTTACCGCCGCCTATGGACCCTTGCACACCAGGGGTATCACTCGCGCGTTGCCGAACCTGCAGGAATCTTTTCGCACCCTTCTTGAAGAACTCCTTGCTGTACTGTCCAGGGAAAACCTCATAGATATATATTTTTCTATATCCTTTATAAAAAATATATATTTATAGTTCTTGCGTTGTGATACACACAAACTATACTGTAGGTTCAGAAAAGTCATTGATACCATCACATTTCAAACCAGCACGTTGCGTTTAGAATTTCGTCATATTAATAATTGGAAAAGGTCAATATTTAAAGTCTCTTTCGATATAATACGCTTATTAATTAACATACAAAATGGTAAAATGCCTTCCGGTAGCAGTCTTCTTAAGTAATCTTATCTTAAACATCTACTAATCTAAAGCTAACATTTAGCTTAAGACAAGTTTAGCTTATCAGTACCCCTTGATATTTAATCTCTAACAATCTATTTAACATTTTCGATCGATTAACTTGATTACAAAATGACATTAAACGATAGCCATTCACGTTAACAATCTGCATTTGAGTTAAGTGCCCACGTGAGGTAAGATGATTTAAAGTTAAGTGATAATTACATCGATGAAGTGTTTCCAGAATACCAGTCAGGCTTCATACTTTATGCATTCAGTAGTATACTTTATGTAGCGTGGATATAAATTAGTAAATCCACGATAATTGTTTATTGCATTCTCAAGCTAGCCGCTAAAGGATCGTGACGGATTCTGCTTTACGATGAAATTGCTTGTATGCATAACTGTATGAATTTGTATATGGTCGCTAACGTAAAGATATACACCTCTTTGGAGACTTTTGCGGATACACGTGAAGATGTAACATATTACGCCATTTGTACCGAGTGATAAATGCGATTACAATGTTTACTTAGGTTGGCCGTTGGATACGTTGATCTACCATCATGTCAAAAACTTTTATAGAGGAAAAAAGGAAGGAAAAAATCTGATACATCTATGAGAATAATAATATTCTTTATATATTATATTATAACACACACATCAATAAAGACAAATAGGATGACAAAAACATAGAGAACGTTCTAAGAGACTTATATTTATGTGTCCAAGTAGCTATCATCATTTCCTGTTCATTTACTTTATAATCGGATAGCTATAAGAAACTTTTATGTATAAACGGAAAGTTTATATCACACTCAAACACAACTTTTTATCAATTTAATCTGTGAGCCTATAATGATGTCTCATAAAAAGTAATGGAAGCAAAATTGAATGTCAATATACGGCCATAATTTTGTCTTCTTTATATATTCGAAAGCCGGCTCCTGTATGGCTTAAGTTAAGTTACCCGAGGCAACAATTGTAAAGATGTCCAACTACAACTTACGGATAATTTTGTTAGTTTACGGGCGCGATCGAAAAGGGCCGCTACCTTACATGGATTGCAAAAGAACTTTATATTTTAGTTAGCAATACATTTTATAATAAAACAAATAAAGTGTTTAGAAAGATATCTAAAATCAAAAGTGAAATATTTATAGCGAACTGAAAACATCGATTTACATTCTTTATGGTTTACATCGTAGGGCAGGGAATCCTGGGTATGTTAGTGAAAGCATGAAAATAGCATAAATGCAGTTTAATCGTGTTTTCTTGGAAAAAAATGCGGCGTAACGATTTCAGATCGAATCCTCAATGAAAAGATTCGCAAAACAACTGGCGTGAATGAGAGGTTGTAAAGATTGAGAGAGACATGTTACGTTGGTTTGGACATATAGAAAGGATACCACGTTCCAACTACCTAGATCAAAACGATCGGATACTCAAGGAAACCTGCGAGCATGTATAAAGAGGCTGAGAATGAAACGAGGCAAAAGAGGTATGCCTAGAGAGAACTGGCGCCTCGGACGGAACTGGTGCTTGTCTCGGCGTGATGATATGTATGTATGGTTTTATGTAAACCTTTTCACGTTTATAACTGGTGAAACCACTATTGCACCTTGCGATATTTTTTGTAAAACAATAATTTGTGCTAGGTTCAGAATAACCAACATAAACATGACTCGAGTCAGAGAATACCAACCCGCAATCAACCTAATTACCCACTAGTAAGCCTGAAAAAAGGTACACTTGCAATTTTAATGTCTACATACCGCTTTACTATGGCAGTGGAATGGGCTTAAGGTGAAAGTTCAAGAGCTTTTGTTGGAACAGGAGTGTACCCATTGTAATGGGAACAAAACCTCTTTACAATGTTCTCATTGATTGATTAATTAAGTCCAGGAGTTTGAATGAGAACGTAATACTTAATGTCTTTAACTTGTTCAAGTAGCACAGGGTTCTCAAGAGAACGTCAATATTTAATTAACTATGCGCATTTATATTTTACAAAAGGAGCATAATGGTAATTAATTCTAGTTAATTTTAAATAAATAATTATATATCCTCACGCCTTCCCACAAGGGACCCCGAAGGAGTAGGCAGAGGTGTATAAGTAGTACCCACACACCCACTTTCCGCCAGAAATATATTTAAGGTGCCAACGTGACAGATGGCGAGTCCGTCGCCGTTACTCAAGCACCACTATACATACGCCTTTGAATTACTTCTCAAACGTATGTTACGGTACGTTTTTTTTTCCTATTTCTATATCAAACTATAAACAGCAGTTTATAGTTTGAAAAAGGAATTTCAAACTATAAACTATCTCCTTATGCCATGTTTCATCCAATGACAGTCAGCTGTTCTGGCGTGATTGATAAACAAAATATCCATCCATTCATCCAACTTTCAAATGTTTTATTATTAGCATAATTATGTAGGTCACCCATAAAAGGCAAACTCTTAGAAGCCAGTATTCAGATTCATCATATTTGTTACACTATCATTGATACCACCACCACATGTACATAACACAGACATTAGATAATTACTATAGTTTGGTATATCACTTAATGTTACTTAACCTTGTATTTAGAGTCTGCACTAGATTTAAATGACAGAAATAGGAACATTTACATACATACAATGACGCCTCTTTCCCGTAGGGGTAGGCGGAGACCACTTCTTTCCACTTGCTACGATCCTTACATACTTCTTTCGCTTCGTCCACTTTCTCTTCATACATGCTCTTCGGTATGGGTTCTCTTGACCTGGCCTTTAGGTATATCGAAATTATCTTTAGTAATGTCAGTAAAATTCAAGCGATATTTCAAAATCACACCACATTATTTAACAACTAATGGCAGTTGACAGCGGAGTCGATACATCCAACTGTCTAGCCAGGCGGCGGCGGGAGCCATTTTAATTCGGTCTATCTAACGATATATTCGCACGTTATAAATAAAGTAGAGAAGCGACTGTCAAGACGATTCTACGAGCAATATTTCAGAATAACGCTGCGCGCCCACAAGGAATTTTCCTGACGGAATCCTGTCTTAGAAAGCAGTATCTACGAAAAAAGTATAAATTAGTTTATTGAGCTCTTCGTTAGGGAATAATGCAAAGAAAAACAGTCTTTAAATCCTTTTATCTTCAAAAGTGTTCTAAATCTCCTTACTGCTTTGACAAGAGGGACAAGATGCGCACCGTGTTTTAATAATGTAAGCAAGTATAAAGGATTTGCTCAGCAGGTCTTTATCATTGATAGTATTTGTCGTTTGAAACAATTACATCTTCTTGTAACTCCTACCTTTCGGTGCTATTGGTACCACCAACGAGTTGTGATGAAAGTAGCAATTTAAGACTATGCTACTGTATTACGGAAGCATTTTAAATGTTACTCTCCTACGTAATAACAGTAGCGATTGCAAGCCGACAAATGGCGTTCATGAGATCGTTTTTATAGGGATGAACTAAAATAAAAAACAAACTATCAAATACTAAATTGTCCCCGTAACAAGATGTCGGAAAGGTTGCGGTGGGCAAAGATAATGTTCTTAGACCGCAAAATGATGGGTGCGCGAGTCAAACAAGATGTAATCGAGACTTGTGTAAGTAAGGGCAAATGGCTTCAAGACACAATTTTCACTGACGATTTGAGAACCCAGACAGAGTTTATTAGTGTTATTAATTTTGTAATCATGCCATAATCTTTGTTTTTATCTAAATAATTTCTACTGCTTCTATCGTATCGTATCGATCGTAGTAATCTAAGCTGCAGGTAAGAATCCAGTAGATTTTTCTGTTTTACACCTAATTTGTTCTGTATTTGTTTTGATTTATTGGTTTAAAATATAAATAATTTAATGATAAAAGTAAACAGTTTTGCGAAAACCTTCATATAAATGCAAATAAAAAATTATGAACATACTCGTAATTTTACGATTGCAAAAAATATACATTCTATATGAATAGAAGGCTCAAGACACCAGTTTGGTTCTGCATTTACCTTTTAATTGAAAATAAATGTAAGTTTCAGTAAGACGTAAATTGTAACGATATGATCATGAACTTTGGAATGAAATAAAATTCCCATGTTTTAAGTTCCAATGCAATGTAGAGGATAACATGTTTTTCACTTTTTCTCAAGTGCAATGTAAATAGCGACCTGCGCCGGCGCTGCCAGGTGCAATTGACTGCAATTTGTGTCTGAACGACGAAGGCGCAATTATACCGTCTCGACAAAGAAAAATTGATTTTGCAATGTTGGTTTTAAGGTGGTCTCTTATTATCGGGATTGCTAAGAATGTAGGTAATTACTTTATTATAATGGCTTTTATGTTCTACACAGGGAATTAATAACGAGCACTCAGTACTTACATCAAATGCTATCAAGTAATATTTTTAGTCAGAGTACATTAAGCATTGAAGGTTTTGTTGTTGAAACATTACATTTGCTTTTAAGAAGTAGTTGTGTAAGTCAGTAGATTTAACAGGAAGGCTAAACAGAGAGAATACATATAATTTAATGATCCAAAAAAGTAATGAAAACCACACAAAATGTAAAAAAAACAAAACAAATTCTTTACTTTCAGCGCGCCGCATAATATCACAAACAACCAACATTTTGGTCGGTTGCAATTCATCCTTTGTACCATTTAAAATAGCCCCACTTGAATTTTAATAACCCCAGTGCATTTCCAAAGGGGCTTTATCCGAAGGCATTTTACATACGGCACTTGTAATTGGATAGCCTCCTTCAGACGTTCGGACGACAGATGGTATTTACAAATTAAATTAACAAGGGTATACGAACGCGGGGATTTGCTTTTGGACCCAAATCATTCTCATGTAACTAACGGGCAACGTTGAAAGAGATAAGTTTTCTAAATCTTAGACATATCTGTGCGTATTTACCGGACATACGTTTTCTATTCGATAGATTGTGTAATCAAATTTGATGGAAGTCCGAAAGGAGGTACCTCTCAAGAGATCTCCTTATCATATATCAGATCTTTTGACGGCTTTTCCATATAACAGAAAATTGCATATTAATAAAACGTATCTGTCCTATTGAATTTCTAGGACCCAAAATCTATTTTTGTGCCTTGTTGATATCAACGCAATCTTTTATGACAACCGCAAATTAAATACGGTAACTGCTTAAACCTATGAATGGATCTTCATATTAGTAGATTTTATTCGTATTTTATTTGCGACAAGTTTGTAGCGTAATGTTTGATCAATCGTATTTGTGTGATTTTTGCGTGATGCTCCCAATGTTATAGTTATTTTTATGCTAAGATACTTATAATAATAATAATATATCCTCACGCCTTCCCACAAGGGTCCCCGAAGGGCTAAGATACTTAATTTTCATTATCTTCAATTTGCTTTTCTAAAAAGCCTTTTAGATAATAAACACATTTACTATGTTCCGTGATAAGCTTTTAACAAGGCTGAAAGAATTTCAATTAGCCATGGGTGGTCAGAGTACAATTATTTCGTAAAATACTTTCTTTTAATTATGGCGTAATTGCTTAATGAGGACATCAGAATGGCTCATTTGAGTTCGGAGAAGACAATAAAGTTGTTGATCTCAATTGTCACGCAATTATCGTGACGCACTTATGCGAATAAAAAAACCACAAGATATAAGTCGTGTAGACCATTTAATCAGTCTGTGAAGTCAATGTGGTCTGTACCAATAACTTTTTGATTAAATTCAGAGATTACCCACACCACTAGTGAGCAAAGGAAATCATCTTAAGGAAACCCGGCATTTTTTTGAGTATAAATTGCAAGACGTATGTAAAGTTGTAGGAAGAAAGCCACAGACTTGCCTCCTAAATATATCTTTAGCAAAATATGCGCCCCTATTATTAAATCTTTTGGGACCATAGGGGCAAGGCATTAAGTCAAAGTAACTACAATTGAAGTAATTCTTTTAATACATTAATTATATCCGATCAAACTAAAGTATGGTCGCTTGATTGGGAATTTTGTAATCGCTGTGAGTACCAAAGCTTATATTAAGAAGCCCAAAATTATTTATCTAAGCCGTTTATTCTATTAACATTCATCCCTAAAAGCAGCCCATCTCATAGACAATATCAAAACAAAGATGAACTGTTTAATGGCCCGAGTGAATGGGGCGTCAAACAATGTACAGCATTAACATTAATATGCTAAAACATTGAGGATAAAACTTTATCGCCTGAAGCGTCTACAGAGTAATGTGTACGATACAATAGTTCTAATGGAGCGTACGCTTGGATTGGGTTTTGTGGACTTGGTTTATGTTTTAATTAACAGACTTCTTGGTTTCTTGATTGAATATTGTATGAAAATACGTTCTATGAGAAAAGTTCAGGTACTTCGGTAATGTGCTAAGCCATAGGAATAATACTAACAGCTGAAATGCGTTATAAAAAATCTGGAGTTATGAAAATTAGCACGAAAATTCATTTATTACTTTCACCGTCGGATACCCTAGGAAAAAAAATACCTAAAGTTGAATGAATTGATTTTAAAAGAAAAAACTACAACAAGGATGTCAAAGAACATTCAATCACGAAGGTACATATCATCATGGTATGTACCAACGTGATTGAATCCATTATCCATCATGATGGATACATGAAATGTCAATGTGACAAATATAAATAGCGATAGTCACGCTATCTCGCCATATATGTGTATAAAGGTACTTAGGTATTTAAAAATATCTGGCAATTGATTACACCTCAGCCTACTATTTGGGAAGACATGCCATAATACATAAAAATAATGATATTTTTGAGATCATGAACATTTTTGACAGACAAATTGTAGGCTCCATAAAACAATATACGTTACAGATATTTGAAAAATCACACTGCATTGCCAGAACCTAAGAAACATTTTGACAGTCAAATACAATAAAGAGTTATTTAACAAGTTGTGAAGTTGATCAGCGTTATCTTGTCAAAAGATCGATTTATATCATCGGCTTCTCATTTGCACGATGCGATCGTAAATTCTCGTTTGCGGCATCCCCGTGACACTTTTATGATAGTGTTTGGTATAAAGAGCACAGAGGCCTATTTATATTGAACCAGGTATAACTGTTTCGGGTTCCGTATATGTTGGGAAAGCTCGAGATACTGAGCTGTCTGTCTGTATTAGATTGTATTAGACTCTTGTACTGTATTGTATCTTTCAAATACCTACAAGCATATATTAGTTAAAAGCGAAAATATTGAAAGAAAACTTGGGGGGTGTTGTTACACCTCTGCCTACCCCTTTTGGGAAGGGCTTGAAGGAAGGAAATGTATGAAGAAGATATTTAAATATATACATTTTAAAGCCTTCCCACATTGGTTCTCGAAAGAGTAGGCAGAGGTGTATAGATAGGAACTATCCACCAGAGATATTTTTAGATGGCAATTAATTGCTTCTCTTTAATCTTTTTGTAGGGGTCTACTTAATAGGAAAAAAAATTAAAAAGGAAACAGGCGTTTGCTTCGCCGTTTCTTCTTCTGACAGGTTTCTTCTTGGAAACAGTGGTAACTATAGTTTTTCATTTATTATGTGACGTTCAATGAGTGTTTCCTGTGTCCCTTACGTTGAATAAAAGATTTTTGAATTGATTTGATCTATAGGTAATAGTAGCCAGTTATTAATCAAACGAAATATTTTAAAGCACTATCTGCCAACATAAGACTAACAACAGCGTATCATCTTCCTCTCTTTATTTAATGAAACAATTCTCCGTAGGCCATTTTCCTAAGGAACCTCCACGGCTATAAATAACTAACCGATTCCCTTGTGGTAACAAGTACGGTCATAAATATCATACCTTTGATTCATGTGATTATTAATTACTCCTCATCTAATAGATAGTAACAATATGTAGTGAAAAGTGTACATGTATAAAAGTCTGTGTAGTTTAAGCAAATAACAATTAATGATGTGCCCTATGCTTTAGAGTCAATATGATTATGTGTAGAGATAGCCTTAAGCTATCTCAATACATTATTTATTTGTGATCCTTAAGCATAATGTTCTATTGTCAGGCATAATTGTTGGTTAATGATTCGTTCTTCAGAAAATAAAACTCCTTTTGTAGTCAAGATGCGCTCGACTACTTTAACTTTTTTTAAATAATTGTGTAATAAACGAAGAAGCCGTGGTGGCCGAGTGGTTCGAGCAGTTGCCTGCGACGCAAAGGTCGCAAGTTCGAATCCCGACTGTACCAATGAGTTTTTTCTGAACTTAAGTACAGTGATTAGTCACACCACGAGCTTTACGGTGAAGGAAAACATCGAGAGGAAACCTGCATACGTCTGAGAAGAAATTCAAAGGCGTATGTATAGTCGTGCTTGAGTAACGGCGATGGACTCGCTATCTGTCACGTTGGCACCTAATATACCTCTGGCGAAAAGTGGGTGTGTGGGTATTACCTATACACCTCTGCCTACCCCTTCGGGGACCCTTGTGGGAAGGTGTGAGGATGAGGTATAATAAACGAAGTTACGTTGGTTTGGATACGTAGAAAGGATGAGTAAAGAAAAAATATAAAACAGATACACAAAGCGAAAGTGTGTGCAAGAAGAGACAGAGGAAGACTACGTTTCAACTATCTAGATCAAATTGCTCGGACACTCGGGCATGTATGAAGAGACTGATGAATGGGGACGAAGCGAAAAAGGCCTGTGAGTCCAGAGAGAACTGGCGCTATACCTTCTCTGACTACCCCGTTAGGGACTCGGCGTGATGATATGTATGTACCTATAATACATACCTATATCTTCGCGCCTTCCCACGAAGTTTTCCGAGGTACGTAGAGAGAGTAGAGTGCTCTCTAAACTTACATTATGTACTTACTGACTCTCTCGCTTCGTTCTCATTCATCAATCTCTTTATACATACTCGCCGGTTTCGACTGTAAATAAAATACGTATGTTTTTAAAATATTTGACCAAAATGAAGTAGCACCAAAGATATATAATATACTTTAATTCAACCATGTAAGACGGATCCAACCTCCTCTTATAATTGGAAAAAATAAATTCTCTATACAAGAACCATATAGCCTTTAATTACAACCAAACAACCATTGATAGCAATATTGGAAGCAACGCATATATATTCTATTGATTCACAAAAACATAATTGACTGAGCAACAATTTTGCCGGTAGCTATGCATAGGGCTGCCAATCACAAAATGATAAATGGTCTCTTAACGAATTTGTTGTCGACCTGTAATTGATGCCTCTCGTTAGAGATTTATTCGTGCTTTTATATGATTTCAATAGAACCTGAGTCGTCATAATATCAGTTATGTTAAGTAAATTAAAACCGAATTTGGAATAAGTTAAAGGAAAATAATCAACTGTTGTGCATTTCTTGCCCGGAAGATAATGAATATTCAACGTAATAATTGGTACACAGTGTATATTAGTACTCATTAGTATATAGTCAGTAGCATAATAGAAAAAGGTTTTACTGTGATTGTCCATCATGCACTTGGATATTCTAGTACCACTAAATGTGGTCCATCTCAGGACTTCAGCTTCACCTTTTGGAACATCATGTACAATAAAACTCAGCTAAGTTTCTTTTCAAGTGTATATTTATACTACAAATGTGAAAGTTTGGATTGTATTGAATGTTTGTTACTCAATCATTCCTGAACGTCAAGTGGAAATTATACGAAACTTGTCAGATATATAGATCAAGTATATACTGGAATATTAGATAAGGTGTGTATGTCATATACAAAAGAAAACAATAATGTGTAGTACATTATTATACTATGCGTGCCCAGCGATTACATCCGCGTAAAATTAGCTAATGTTACAAAGGGCATCTACTTAAGCCTTAGCATTCATGTTTTCTTTTGTATACTTTGATACTATTGTGCATAATGGACAGTGCTCAGCTCGTTACAGATAATGTGCACCTACCAGCAAACGATCATTACTGTCCGTGTATTTGTTTTGCGATGCCTCGGAAACCGACGATTACAGCAAAATGTTACTAACAGATGTAAACTACAATAAGTGCGGTAGTTTATGGCTGATATAACTGGATATTATATATTACGGTACTGGAATACATCGAAAGGGAAACGTTTTTCGATATTGCAAAACGGCGATGGACACGCCATCTGTGTGTACTAGCTGCACAACTCTGCCCATCTCTTCAGGGGACAGGGAGAGGCAGGTAAATGTAGATGAAGCAAAACAGGTATGTCAATTCAGAATATGATTGTAAGGTAGCATGCAATCACAAATCCAGAGTTCAAATAAAACTGAAATTTCATTTGATTACGATGAGAAGTGTGAGTAAAATTCTCTTAAAATACCTGCTAAATGGCCTTTCACTTATGGGCATTATTAAAAGCCTCTAAATTAAAAATAAATACATTCATATCATCACTGAGACCATCAACGGGTAGGCAGAGAGACAGTCCTTTAAAGTCTATAGAGACTGCTAGGCTTTCAGGCTAACTTCCTCTTATTCTATCTCTTCTTACAATTAATTAATTTACTAGAAATTTAACAAACGTACATAGAAGAAACTACTATTCATAGACCCAAACGTTGATCAATATCAATCCTTAATTAATTTTATCGAGTTATGATTATGACTTTCAAATTCATATAATAGATTTTAGCAAGAGCTACAGATTACAATTACATTGTTTAAGATTTCTAACGCAAATGTGGACCATATGCTCTGTGTGTTAGAGCTTAAAATTTTATGAATTGTTAAACTATCATCAATTGTTCATAGTCCAGCTTTAACGCTCAATTGGATCTTGAAGAATTATTACTCACGATAATAATCTTAATAAATCCGTTGTACGTTGGGTGTTTATTGCTAAAGACATTGTTTACTTTAAAAAATTGATTAACTGCACGTTTAATAATATACTAGCGACCCGCCCCGGCTTCACACGGGTGCAATATAGATACTAAAAAACTATGTAAAAGATGAAAATGATTGCTTTCGGTTATTCTTTAAAGATACATATATACCATGGCGCATTTTTTTAAGATATACAATTCCATAGTACTTTAATTACTGCGATTTAAGCGCAATTTTTTCTGCGGCTACGACTAAGGTTCTGTTCTGTACTATAATATGTATTTATTATATGTACATATAAACGTTCCTCTTGGATTACTCTATATATTACTTAAAATGCATTAAAATCTTTTGAATTGCTTAAAAAATCTAAGCGAACAGACAGCGGAAGCGACTTCATTTTATATTAACCTGAAAGTCGATAAATTGCTCACAGTTCCCGCTGGAAACAATTTTTTGTGCAACAAGCACAGGACTATAAGTCTCAAGTAATAATCCATTCCTTATAAGTGATATTTTCTGAGTTGATAAGATTGAAGTTATCAGATGTTGAAACAATCACGTGACTTAATTAATTCTGTATAATATATAACGAAGATGCCTACTAAATCTTAGTGCCAAATACTTCACTATTCCCATTGAAACCAACACGATGGTTCATTGATACACACTAAATTATTCCTCCCCTTTGGAGACCATTGTACAATCCATCCATTTTAATTGAATTCGAGTAAAACCCACTAGTGGCACTAAATGCTTTATTGCTAATTGATCGAGAGCTGTGTGGAAATTGAAAATTGTGTGGTTGTATGAGAACAGGGGAACGTATTAAAGTTATAGAATTGATGCTCGCTTGGGGAGTGCATGGGGACGGCTTAATGAACTAAATGGCACGGTAAATACGCCTTTGATTTTTTTATAAATAGATATTTCATATTTCTTTGGCGAGAGCTAAGAGTAACGCTTTTGCGCGGTTTAAAAGCCGCCAGTGACGCAAATATTGCTAGTTCGAACTTCGACTGTACCAAAGAGTTTATTCTGAAATTAAGTACAGTGATTATTCATACCACGAGCAGTGAAGTATAACACCGTGAGAAAACCTGCATATGTTTGAGAAGGAATTCTCAGTCGTATAATCGTGCTTGAGGAACGGAGATGGATTCGCCGTCCGTCAAGTTGGCACTTAAGTGTATACCCTCGGAGAAAACCAGTATCGTACAATATTCAATTAGATAATGTAATAAATCAATTGGTAGACAATTTGATTGTCTTTAAGTTTGTAAAATTGTTTATAATGGTTAAACTCAAAAGTATATATGTTATAAACTATTCTTTTTATCTTATTCAAATCCCTGCATTAATGTCAACTAGTCAAAAATATCGCGGGTGAAGCTGAAAGGAACCCCCTTTATTTGTATACAAAAATAATCAACTGCACGGTGGCATACCTATCTAAATATTGCAACTCATTCATACCCAACTTGTAAATCCACAGGACATTGCGAAGAAGCATCTTAATAACCGGGGTAGATGTTATCCCATAGAATTATCACATAAATCAAAGCATGCAATTATTAATACTCTCGTACACTACACGATGAGACCAGCCTTCGTTGTAACGGTTGAATGTAATTAAATAGAGCTTCCGTATACAGGCAGTGACCGGTCCAGTAATAAAGTACTTGATAGTTTTCATATAAACGTTATATACGCCGGGAAATTTTGTCGACGTGTAATCTTTATAATTATTGTAAAGTTAGTGAAGAGGAAAATACATTTGATTTCGAAGGATACTCTAGCGTTGGTCAATAATACTGAGTCATTTACAGCGAATTACTGTAAGTATATAATTGTCCGATTTATAGATCCAATTGCATTTAAAATCTAAGTACTCACGTAAAATATTTACAAGCTACAATTAAATGTGTAAAATAAAAATAAAAGCGCATCAAGGACGTTTTTAATGATCATTATAATACAGTACAGCCAAGACAGAAGCCAGAAGGATAACTGTCGGAAATAAGGTGAATTGAGCCATGTTGGCGTTGATGGGCAGTAAAAGTCTGAGCAAGAATGCTCAAGTTGCTACCCACAACGCGATATTGGTACCTACCTTATTGTATGGCAGCGAATCCTGGGTATGTCAGAGGAGATATGAAAATAGCTTGAATGCAGTTGAGATGCGATCTTCGAAAAATGTGTGGAGTAACGATATTAGATCGAATCCGCAATGAAGAGATTCGCATATCAACTGGCGTGAATGAGGGCGTGATTGTAAAGATGAAGAAAGGCATGTTACGTTGGTTTGGACACATAGAATGAATGGGTGAAGAAAGATTGGCGAAACAGATATACAAAGCAAAAGTTTGTGCAAGAAGAGGCAGAGGAAGGCCACGTTCTAACTACCTGGATCAAATCGATCGGACGCTCAAGGACGGGAACGTTAAGAGTACTCGATACCGACGAGCATGTATGAAGAGACTGATGAATGTGGACGAAGCGAAAGAGGTATGTAAGTCTAGAGAGAACCGGCGCTCTATACTCTCTGCCTACCCCGTTAGGGACCTGGCGTGATGGTATGTAACTATGTATGTATGTATGTATGTACAGCCAAGACGTGAGTTTTACGTTGAAGGAAAACACCTTGCAAAAACCTGCCCATGTCTGGAAGGAAATAAAAAAGTAGTCATGCCTGAGGCCCGTCGACAATTGATCCGATGTCGATTTAGGGCCTTTGTACATAGTATGCTTACTTAATAAGCGAAAGAGGTTTGTAATTCTAGAGAGAACTGGCGTTCTAAACTCTCTCTCGACTTACCCCGAGAAGGACTCGGTGTGATGATACGTCTGAATGTTTGTACTAAATATACTTATACTGAAAGAAATGGTATTACGACAAGGTGGTCTTTTAGTTAAAAGTAGGCACTTTATTGATCCCTGCAATAAAGCAACATTGTTTTAAATTGCCATTGTGAATATAAAATAATGAGTACCATTATTGTCTCGTAGGCGGGACCGATGCCTATTATTAGTACTTGAAATGGATATCCATATATACCCGTATTAAGAAATTTTCTAAAATAATGGGCATTATGCTTCTTATTTCATTCATATCAATCTTCTTATTAAGCGTTTTCAGATTTTTCACAGTTTTAATGCGAGTTGATGAAAGTTGATGAAATTATACATAGAAGCCATGGTGGCCGAGTGGTTTAAGTAGTTAGTTACCTGTAGCACAAAGGTTGCAAGTTCGAATCCCGACTATACCAACGAGTTTTACTGAACTTTAGTACAGTGATTATACACAATGTGCTTATATTACATTCAAGAATGACGATAACCCTATATTAAATTGGCGAATAGAAATGCCGCCTCGTGGTTTTACTTATATCATAAAGCGTTTTAATGACATGATTTAAAAAAAACTTGGAATTTGTATACCGTCTTAGACGGGCTCGCATACAATTTGATATTCACAGTATGTCCGACGGTCACACCTGTTTAAATATGAATACTTATATTTGACACATTACAGTAATTATGTGCCGAAAAGTAACACGACTTTATCTTGCTCATTAATTTTACTATTTATGTAGATTATAAATAGCGCTCGAATATTACCGAGTTCTGTACCTGTATTCATAGAAGTTTAATTTTACCTAATTTAATTAAAGTTTTAACTTTATTGGCTGCTTAAATAAAAACGGTGTGAATTCCAAGAGCAAACGCCAAGCTCAGAACGTTGTTTAAAATTATTGTTATCAAAACTTTAGCAATCTTCACTTAATTTAATACTAGACGTTGAAATGTCTCAAGAACGTGACTCCAAAGTAAAACATTTTCTGTTACATTAACATTCCAAAAGCGGAGATCGTATCACCACGAACTTTAACATGAAACAAACTACGCTATTATTTTTTGCTGAGAGCTACGAAATTACATTACCATGGGAAATTTGAGCTTGTTCATAATTTAAGGATTACGAAAGCTACAACTGCATACGTCTCTTAAATAATCCTCAAATAATCGAGTTTCCATCTCAAGGAAACTTTTCACACTACTTGATCTCTGAAGTTTAGTTCTGGAAAATAATCCTCATTATCGCACAAGCGGGATTTAGAAAGGGAATGGGATGTACGGATCAGGACTTTTCCTTGCGGTGCATAGCCGAAAAGAGCTTGGCTAAAAACAAGAAGGTCTATTGCGCGTTTGTGGATCTTGAAAAGGCCTATGATAGAGTGGTGAGGAATGAATTGTGGTCAGCATTGTCCGTGAACGGTGTGAGCAGCAACCTCGTGCGGGCATTGCAATCTCTATATAGGGATTCTAGTGCTTGTGTGAGGATAAACGGGGCCTACACTGAATGGTTTAATATCGAGAGAGGTGGTAAAGTTTAATCTGTTCATGAACAATTGCTTGACAGATTTAAAAGAGTATGAAAGTGGGTTGAGAATGAATGAGTTACTCGTCAAGTATTTTCTGTATGCTGATGACCAAGTATTACTTGCGTCTACGGCCGAGGAGTTGCAGGAGATGGTAACTGCTATGAGTGGAGCTTTTATTAGAAAGGGAATTAAGATGAATGTAAAGAAGACGAAGGTATTGGTGTTTGAAAGAGATGAGGCAGTGTCAGAGTGCAATATCGTGATTGGAGATGAACAAATTGAACAGGTGAATGAGTTTGTGTATCTGGGATCAAAGTTTACAAGAGATGGAAAGTGTGAGAGTGATATTGAAAGAAGAGTGAATGCAGGAAACATGGTGAATGGAGCTTTGCACTCCTTCATGGGCAGTCGGAATGTGTCTTTCAAGGCTCGTTTGGCTGTGCATGGGGGAGTGTTGGTTCCGACACTCATGTACGGAAGTGAAAGTTGGGTATGGCAGAAGAAGCATGAAAGCCGAATAAATGCAGTTGAGATGAGAGCGTTAAGAAGTATGATAGGAGTTAAACTGAGTGACAGGATAAGAAATAGTGAGATAAGGAAACGTTGTGGTCTGAAAGAAGATGTAGTGACAAAAATTGAGAAAGGTATGCTGAGATGGTTTGGCCATGTCGAGAGAATGAATGAAGAACGATTGACGAAAAAAGTGTATAAGGCGAGTGTGAATGAAAGTGTTGGAAGGGGTAGACCTAGACGGACGTTTCTAGACCAAATTAGGGACGTCTTGAAAAAAGGTCAGGTCAAGAGTACCCTAAACCGAAGAGCATGTATGAAGAGAATAATGAAAGTGGACGAAGCGAAAGAAGTATGTAAGAATCGTAGCAAGTGGAAAGAAGTGGTCTCTGCCTACCCCTACGGGAAAGAGGCGTGATTATATGTATGTATGTATGTATTATTACTAAGTATTAACATCACGGTTAAAGAACCACAGATAAGCTGCAACTGGTGATGTTCCGTTCAAATGCAGGTGTCTAATTAAAATCGTATGACTCATAGCATTATATAGCTTACGACCAAAAGGCAATTGCTCTTAGCTATTGCGTTTCTGAGTTAAAATGTAATTGTACCCAGTGCTTCTAAAGCAGACGCAGCTTTGGAAGTAAAATTGTGAAACTCGTCCCAATCGTAATATAAAACTCTTTACATATCTAAAATATACATATATTGCAAATATATAATTCTTTACAAATCATCACTTTACAAGATTACATATAACACAAGTTTTAAGACGTGGAAATGATAACAAAGTTTATGATAACTCAGGTTTAATATATAATACGAGGTTTGAGTATCATTTATTAAAGGCTTATAAGAGGAAGAGTTACAAAGATGCGAACGATCGTCATCTCATCATCTGCCACGTTGGCACCTAAATGTTACATCTCCGGCTGAGCGGGCGCGATTTCAGTTCTGCCAGGATTGGGATAGGAAGACGTTAAGATATAGGTAGTATAACAAAAATAATGTGCAATTCGAATCTACGAACTACAATGCATACTACAATATGGTAACAAAAAACGTTTACAAATACGCATGCACAGTGCCGTCAAACAACTATGGTGGTCCCGACACAAGGCACGTTTGTTGTATTTCACGAAGTTAATTTTAAAATTAGCATCTGTAAACAAATTGCTGCAAATTGTTTGCTTTCCCTTCCGACAAAGAGACTAAGGATGTATGCTTAACATACTCGAGTCATTACTCCTCATGATTACTTTAACCAGATTGAATTTCGTTGATTAATTGTTCGGAATCTATAAAATAGTTTTCTTTGTTTGGAGTCCACTATTTGGGAGGTATCCATATTCAATTTATGGAAATATTTGTTTCAGTAGCGGACCACACAAGAATGAAATCGGTAGCCCGTTGTATCTTGCTTTGCATATTTTCTGCATTACTGAGCAAAAGTCTTTTGTCAATATTGTCTCCTCGAGTCATTGAGTAAATGACGTTGTCTGTGTACTAAAATACATAATGCAGATTGACTTAAGCTCTGTTCTTTTTTTTTAGCTTGGTTAATGAAGCATCTCATATAATGGCGAATGTTGATATAAATTTTCAATTTTATGCCGCATAACCGCAAAGGTTATAATGATGGCCTGACAATAAATATGTCTTGCACAGAATAAAATGGAAACCCAAATCATTCCCAATAACGGATAATTATCTTTTGTGCGTCCATGTTCACCTTCGAAGAAGCGTATTCAATTATACAATCATAAAAACTAACATCTTTCCTTGAAGACAAAATTACTGTACTTTATATCGATTGTATATGGACTCGCCATCAGTCACGAAAGCACCTAAAATATATCTCTGGCGGAAAGTGGGTGTGTGGGTGTTACCTATAAACCTCTGCCTACCTCTTCGGGGATCCTTGTGGGAAAGCGTGAGAATATTATTACTTCATATCGAGATAACTCTCGATAAGATTTTCGAAGAATCTTAAAAGGAATGGCAATGTTTCGGATCTCTTCACGTGTCTAATGCTCTCTTGGCTCATATAATAGAAAGATATGTTAACATCGTAACGAAAGAAAGCATATTACACAAATTTAATAAAGACTGCATGTAATAAAAGTCGGACAAAAGCGGTTACGTCTAGTTGCGAGACAAGATTGCCGGATGCCTCGCAGTCTCAACAAAAGTTTTTAATATCTGCACACACCCTGAGGCAGGAAGGGGCTATTTACATAAAAGCCATGTTATTTAAGAACAATCCAGTATATACATACCTGCAGGTCGGACAACGCAAGTGAGACGACGAATATCGTATGCTAACAGGCTTCGTTAGCTTGTTCCCAGGAATTGTTTTGCTTTGTTTAAAGAGTCGCCGTACAAGAGATCTGATTCGCACTGTGATCTTTATTTGCACTGGTTCTGTACCAATTTGTTTGTATTTAATTAATGTGAATCTAAACACGTTTTAAAATAATTAACTTTTATCCCTGTACTTAGGTACTTCTTTCAATATTGTCTGGTGGGTGAAATAAGGGAGAAATAGAAGTGTAATATATTTCTTAAAAAAAACCTAAAAAGTCGTCTACGTACTGTAACTATGCACATATATGTATGAACAGACTGATGAATGTGGATGATGCAAAAGAGTGTAGTTACACTCTCTTCTACCACTCCTCTACTTCACGTCCCTCTACACTTCTTGAGAGAACTGGGTGTTCAACTCTCGCCGCCTACTACGCAAGGGACTCTGCGTTATGATATGTATGTACGAGTATGTAATAATAATAATAATATATCCTCACGCCTTCCCACAAGGGTCCCCGAAGGGGTAGGCAGAGGTGTATAGGTAATACCCACACACCCACTTTCCGCCAGAGGTATATTAGGTGCCAACGTGACAGATGGCGAGTCCATCGCCGTTACTTCAGCACGACTATACATACGCCTTTGAATTTCGTCTCAGACATATGCAGGTTTCCTCTCGATGTTTTCCTTCACCGTTAATCTCGTGGTGTAACTAATCACTGTAATTAAGTTCAGAAAAACTCATTGGTACAGTCGGGATGCGAACTTGCGACCTTTGCGTCGCAGGCAACTGCTCGAGCCACTCGGCCACCACGGCTTTTGTATTTATATGTACGAGTATGTATTTATATGTAATAACACTGCATGCAATAGCATGTTTTTTTTTTTTTTTTTTTTTTTTTTTTTTTTTGTATTGTCTCTCGTAGCGTGAGTTCCGGGAACTTTTGCTACTTAACCGGTCAATGGCGAGACCTAGGCCTCCAGCCAGGCACTTTAGTACTAAGCAACACAGCTAAGGGCACCCCCTGTGGGGTACGAACCTCGGCTTAGGGCGTTGCTGGATCGCGAGCAAGGGAGCTGGGCTGGACTGGTAATTTTATTTAAATATTATTTGGGGGCGGGATTTGCGCGTTTAGCTCGGCGCGGGCCGGCGTTTGCGGCGGAGGTCGGGGGGGAACATTACGGCTTATTCGCGTCGAGCCTCGCCGGCGAGGACGGAACAGTGGTCGGTTGTGTGTAGTGTTGGTATGTTTTTGTCGGGCGTCCTGGAGGACCGTTATGTCGTCATCCGGTTCGATGACGGCATGTCTTGGACGCCTTATCTTCGATATAAGGGAGGGAGTGTATCGGGCGGCCGATACGACGAGGGGGTTGGGGTGATTTACAGCAGAATCGAAATGACGTTTGGCCAGTTTTTTCAAAAACTGTTTTATGGTTGGGACTTTGAGGTCAACGTGGAGTTGACTATTACGCATGTACCACGGGGCACCTGTGGCTCTCCGGAGAAACCGGCTTTGGAGCACTTGCAGGGGGTTAAGTGTTGACTTGCTAGTGTGTGCGAACACTACACCGGCATATGTCATGATTGGTCGAATGCACGTCGTGTAAATCCTCACCTTGGATTTCAATGAGAGTTTACTTCGTGCATTCAACATGCTGTGAAGTCTACCGAGCGCGAAGGCGGCTCGCGCGCGTACCGCCTTTACGTGGTGACGGAAAGAAAGGCGTTGATCGAGGATCACACCCAGGTATTTGGCTTTTTCTTCCCATGGAATGGGTTTGCCGAAGAGGGTGATGGGGGCTACCCGTGGGCGTTCGAGGCCTTTCCAGAATAGAATGGCTGCGCTTTTGGTCGGGTTCACTTCAATTCTCCATTTCCGGAACCACCGCCCCAGGGCTGTGACCGCGGATTGGAGGTTGTCGTGAATTCCCTCGGGAGTTCTACCTTTGTAGTAGATAGCCGTATCGTCGGCGAATAGAGCGCTTTTAACTCGTCTATGGAGGGGAATGTCGCTAGTATAAAGCGTGAATAGGAGTGGCGAGAGCACTGAGCCTTGCGGGACTCCTGCTCGTATGGGATGGGGGGAAGAGAGTGTGCCCTCGACTCTGTAGCGGAAGGAGCGGTTCGACAAAAAGTCCCGTACTATGCGTACTAGACGGTCCGGCACGCCCAACTGGTACAGCTTGTATATCAAGCCGTTGTGCCAGACCTTGTCGAATGCCTTCGCCACGTCGAAGAGGAGCATACCCGTGGTAAAACCGAATTGGAAGCCGCTACTGACGTCTTCCACAATACGGTGGACTTGTTGGACACAGGAATGTTTGGTTCGAAAACCGAACTGTTGGTCAGGTATGACTTTCTTAGAGTCTGCAAAACTCTTTAATCTATTGTAAATAAGTCTCTCGTAAATCTTGCCAAGGACATTGAGGAGACTGATGGGGCGATAACTGGAAGCTTCGGTCTTAGGTTTCCCTGGCTTGGGAATACCTATGACTGTTGCACTTTTCCAGGATTGGGGGAAAAAGTTGTTGCTCAGTGCGGCATTGAAGATGGCAGTGAGCAAAACTATGAGATAAGGGGAGAAGAGTTTGATAACTCTATTAGCGATCCCGTCGGGACCTGGGGCTTTCCTGGGGTGGAGATCTTTGATCACTTTCCGGACTTCGTCGACCGTGATTGGGGTGATGGGGTGGTCTGGGTCTTCAGAGGGTGGGAGAGATAGTTTGCTTTCGACTTTGGCATCCACCTTATTGAGATGGCGCGAATCTACCGGCAAGGTACTGGGCGTACATTGAGCCTCGAGACTGTCGGCCAGGCACTCGGACTTCTCGTCGTCGTCAAAGGCGGGCCCTTGATTTGGACGAGTGAGTGGAGGCATGGACGAGATTTTGTCTGATTTAAGTTTCCGCTGGAGATGCCAGAAGGCCAAGTGACTCGGTTCAAGTTCCCCTAGGAACTTGTTCCAGCGAGCGTCTCGCAGGTCTTTCATGCGGTATCTCAGCTTGCGCTGGAGTGACCTCATAAAGGTGCGGTTCGCTTCAGTCGGGTGAGCTCTATGAGCTCGGAGGGCGGCGTTCTTTTCCGTCACTAGTTCTCGCACGTCGTCGGGAAGTTTCCAGCGATGGTCTTCCATCACCGGAACTTGTCGTGAACAGGCGTCCACGGCTGACTGTACGTGAGCTGTGAGGGAATCGACCGCCTTTTGAGTGTCGGCTGCCGACTCTATGAGGGGCGGGATACTATCTAAGTGGACAGATGAAGAGGACTTGAGGAGTTCCTCCAGTTTTCTCCAGTCTGTTATCTTTTTCTGAGGCGGGGACTGACCTGCGTCCGGGGGGCCTAGTCGGGGGGAGAGCGCTAAGGTCACAGGTCGGTGGTCAGAATCTAATTCGTCGTGCGACCTCAACGAGTGCAAACGGAGGTTTACATTCTTGAGGATCGCAATGTCTAGTACGTCCGGTCGGTGGTTGATATTCTCAGGGTAGTGGGTGGGGTGCATAGGCGCAATGACGTCGAATTGGAGGAGCCCGCTGAGGTCCTCCAATTGGCGTCCTCTGTTATTTCGTGAGTGGCTGTTCCAAGCATCGCTCTTGGCATTCAGGTCACCCGCGATAATAACTGAGCTACTGAGATTGATGAGGGCTTTAATATCAGCTTTGATATCGGCCGTCGAGTTAACAGGGGAACAGTATGCAGAGACTATCGTGATCGGCTGATGGCCGGTCATTCCTAATCGACAGATCGAGGTCTCTATGTGGGAGAGGGTTGGTGGTTGGATTGGGATACAGTGCAGGGACCTCTTGTAATAGATCAAAGTACCGCCGAGGGCGGATCGAGATCTATCATTGCGTACTACGCAGTAGTTTGCAATTCTAGGATCTCGGTGTGATGGTTTCAAGAAGGTTTCCTGCACTAAGAAAACGTCGATATTGTTGTCGCGGAGGAACGCGGCGATCTCTTCCTTTTGGCTGTGAATGCCGTTGGCATTAAAGTAGCCAATTGAAAGCGATCGGGGTTTGACTCTGCTGTTTACGTTTGAGTCCATTATTGGTTGGACGAGAAGGTAGCCAGGGACTCTGATACATCGGCGTAGTCGCCGAGCACCTTGAGGAGGGCCAGAGGGTCCTTTCGGACGGCCCTGAGGCTTCGTGCCATCTCGTTAACCCTTGTGAGGTTGACGGTGGAGAAAAGGTCCGCCAGGAATGCCATGTTGGCGGAGGTTTCGGAAGGGGAGGAAGTGGGTTGGACCACCTGGGGTCTACGCGGGGGTGTAGCAGCCTGAGGTTGGGGCTGCTGAGGTTTGGCGGTGGGGAGCGACAGCAGAGGTGGAGTATGCTGGCTCGGGGCCGCTGTAGGCACGGAGGGGGGCGCTTGTGGGAGGGGCGGGAAGTCCCTCGGAGGGAGGGCCCTCCACGGGGAAGGTCGAGGTGGAGCGGGTTGCGCGGGGGGGGCGTTACGCCATTCGCGGGCCGCTGCCCTCTTGACCACGACCGGTCTTGGTTTGGGGGCTTTGGGACAGCCCCTGTAATTGGCCGGGTGGCCTTCCTGGCGGCATAGTACGCAACTAGGGGGTGAGTCGGCGAGTGTGCGGTCCTTAGGGCGCGAGCAGTCGCTCGTCCCATGGTCACCCAGGCACTTGACGCACCTGGGTTTCGCGTTGCAGTTACGCGAAGCGTGCCCGTATAATTGGCAGTTGTGGCACTGCCCTATAGGGCCGCCCTTGTGGGGGGTTTCAACCCTTATGCCAGACAGGTGGCATAAGGTTTTTATCTTAAAGACGGCTTTGCCGTCGGGGGTGTTCTCGCAGATGGCGAGAACCATGTTAAATGCCTCTCCGGCATTTTGACGGTGCATGCGGTGCACCTCCTTTACTGCGACATTCTGAGCCTTCAAATCATCTTTGATCGACTCGGTATCGATTTCGCGTGGGACGCCGCGGATGACGACCCGGAGTGAACGGTCCTCCGGCAGATCATAAGTGTGGTATTCCACACTTCTGGCCTGCAGGAGCTTTGTAAAAGCTCGGAACTCGGTAGAGTTTGGGAGGTGCACCTTAATGCCTTCGGCTGTGGCCGTGGCACGAGTGAAGGTGATTCGGTTGGTTTTACACCAACCGGAGATTTCCGTCCACTTGGACTTAGTGTGGACGAATACTGGAGGGCACGAGCGCTCCTTTGTCGAGGAGGGCCGCGTAGGTCGCGGGACGGGGGAGAGCCGGCTAGCCTGAGTGGCTTCGGCTTCCGGAGAGGCGAGGGGGACGGGGGAAGGGGGTGCCGGGGAGGGGGCTGTCGGGGAGGACTGTGCGGAGGGCACGGGCACGGTTTTAGGGGCTTTAGTCGGGGGGGAAGGTGAGGTTGAGGCCTCCTTCTTTTTAGCGCGTCTGGCGCGCTTCTTGGAGCCCGTGACGGGCGTGAATTCGTCCGAGGAGCCCTCGGACGACTCAGAATGTAGTGACTCCATTTCGGAGTCTACGATGACAGAGTCGGGGGACAGGGGGGAGTCTTGAGACTTGTTGGTCTCATTGGTGACGTCAATGATAGTGCTCTTATCGAGCACTGCTGTTGCGTCGGCAGTGGAAGTACCCGCGTTTACATCGCGGGTGAATGCGTCAAATTGACGTCGGAGGGTGGGCACGGCTTCTAAGAGCTGCGCGAGGAATGCCAGTGAGGCTTGGGGGTCCACACTTGTGGACATGGTGGATGCAGACGTGGGAGGGCAAGGCGGTAAGGGAAACGTGTTTCGGGGCGCGGTCGCCCAGGGGAAGAAACACGTAAAGAAACCCCTGGTGACTTAAACGTTAGGAGACCGATCCCCGGGGGGTTGACCCGGGGGTGTGTACTGAACCCTCCCTGTCGGGTGTAGACAGGGAGGTGAGTGTGCCTATGGTGTGAGCCCTAAGCTTGTATTCCCGCTGCCAGTCTTATTGTGCAGCGGGTTCCTGACTGTTCCGGTGTAGAGAGCACTAGTCCGTGGACAGTGCCCAAACTAACACCGGAGGATAGGAGGTAAGGGATAGGTAGGGTGGGCGGTGGGTGATAACCAGGCGCGACTAGGGTAGACCCCAAGGCCGGTGAACCTGGTCCCGTCCGTTTGTAGCCTTACCCTGAAGGGGCAAGGCTAAGAGCGCAACGGGGCAGCGCCCCACTCGGTTTCGTTGGCACCGTTTGGTTTCCACCGAGTGACCACGAAACTGTGGATTTTCCCAGAAGGGGACAAATATTATTGTCGAGAAACAAGAATTGTGATTGTTGTTGCCTTGAAAAAGGCGACCAACAATCACCACGTGCGGTGCGTAGCGGCTAGCTAACGCGTGGCGATTTTCGTAGCGGCGGGTGTGGCTTCTGCCGGTCGTAACGGGCGCAGAGCGCGGGAGCGGTGGGAGCACACGTCTGCTCGGTACGGCGGCCGGAGCGAGAATCCGCAATAGCATGTCTTTTTACTGGATATATATATATATTAAGTTGCTAACAGGAAGATTGCCAGTTTTTCATCGCAGATACGACCATACAAATGTCTACCGAACGCTTCTCAAACGTATAACTTCTTCCTAGTGGTTTCTTACATCAATAAGCTGTTACTGGAATCATTCAGTTCAGAAAATCCGCCAGGATTTTAACCTGAAAAATTGTATGTTTGCAGGTCACTTCGCCACCACAATTTTGTAATATTTTACAATGTCTGATATAGGTAATAATATTATATCAGCTAAATAGTCGCTTCATAAGTATAAATGCAAAAATAGACGCAACCAGCTGTCAACTTTCCAAAGGCGATTATCGTTAATGTCAGGATACTGTCCTCCTTCTAACAATTACAACCGCTTTTTTCCCTTGCACTGCGACACTTAAGTTGTACTAAAGACAATGGCATACCTGTAATGCATGGTTGTTATTTTGTCAACCGAAGTGCCAAAAGTTTACTTAGACAATTGTTTTGGCTAATTGTAATACAAGAGATTTAATTATCATTTGTTTAAGATGCTAGCTTTTTGTCCGGCGCAAACTCTTTGACGACATGAGTGATACTTTGTCCTTGATGTGCCTCATGTATACCAAATTTGAGTTAATAGCATGATCATTTAATTATGCTCACATTACATTTAAATGACATCCATACTTTTATAAGAATTTGATTTATCTTCAGAACATAGTTATATTTGACGTTTTGGAATCAATATTCTCATACCAAAGATGTTTTTAAAGCTTGCTTTATTTTATGAATAAGTTAGTAATAAGCTTTCAATAGAATTTATCTGATGACGGAGGAAAAGCTTATATTTGTCTTTAGTCGTAAAGACGATTGAAATTATTCTAGCTACAATTTTTCAAGTTTCTAACGTATGTTGTTTGAGCTAAAAATGTTTCATTATTGATTACGCTATACCCGGCATTATAATAAGGTATTGGGGACATGGTATGATAAAATAATGTTATTGTATAACAAAAAAGGATAATAAGTATTTGTGTTTATTGCTTTTATTTTCTCTTGACACATAGCAAATGTCATTGATATACCTCTGCCTAAAGACAGACCCGCATTCATGTCGTCTGCTGGTTGTACCCCCTAGACAGCAAGCAGTAGGTATCTGCCTGAAGTGTTCTGCCTGTAACCTTTCGTTCTAAATATAGGACGGAAGGTTGCATAATAAAAAATTTTGCATGTCTTGTCTCGACAAATATATATAATATATATAGCCTTCTGTTATCTCACGCATTCAGAAACAATTTTTATATAACTTTTTTTAAATTCAGAGATATGATATGCATGCTATGTTTCAAAAAACTACGTTATGCTTCTTAAGTCTCCAAATACAAAATAACTCAACCAAGTTTTTTGTCTACTTAAAATCACTCCATCAAAGCGAACCGGGTTAGTTAATTAGATTTAATCTCCACTTATCTCGACGTATGTCTTCCAGTACGCACGAAACTTCGTATTTAGTAAATATTTCCCCTGATGAATCGGATAAGACCCATTTACATTTGTAGGTGTGTGATGAAGATTAGCCGCTAGCGGTAACTTTAATACTTCATTATTTCTGTGTACACTTCAGATTATTCAAATTAACGATAGAATAATTAAGCCTCGTGAACCATTAAAAATTAGGGTGCTGAACCAAAAGGTAGGAATAATTGGAATAATCTCTCAAAACGTTCTTGAAGGTATTCGGTGGTTTCCATCGTACCGTGGTAAAGAAAGACGGATGACTGACATTTTTCACACAGCCTAGTCAACACCCTGTCATCATAAATCATGAGATTATATGTTATCAGTTGTTTCCAGTAGGAATTACAGATAATGAGTGCAAATGATAATGACTCTTGACTACGGAATTCCATCGCACGGGGATTACCTCACAGCGGTTAGGTTAACCTTAGATCTGCATGATAATACATTCCTCTAGTGTAAAGAGATTAACAAAAGGAATTAGGGAAGTGAGAAACTATATACTCACGTTTTGTTGAGAGTTAATAAGTCTATTGAAAATGATGTTCCTTGAAATATTTATATGTTACGATCTTGAGTTGGACAAAGTAAATAATGATTTAATTTTTTCATATAATTCTGTATTTTTATACTTGACAGTAAATATTAGAAACCACAACGATTGCTCAGTAATTCATCATATGATATAATATAATATAATAATAATAATATAATATGACTTAGCAATAAACTGTTGGTACCCATAAGATATTACAGGCGATGGACGTCTGATACAAAAATGTTTCGGTCCAAGTCGAGTCGCTTGTTATTAAAATATATACGAAATATTTTAGATTTAACTAAATATTAATCTAAACGTGTTCTGTAAATATTTCTGACAATTGTTCACTTGTGGAAGCATATAGCTCAAATGGCATATATTATGTTATTACTCTAGCGACTAATTTCATTTTTGAATCAAAATTTCGAAACTTCCAGTGGAATGAGCGTCATTTAGGGTAGAGCAAAACATAAAACTGTACGTGATACATTACTGGTTACGCATAGAAACTTTTATTCCCGCACGTACGAATTTGTTCCATGGAATTGAGTCACGTGTGGTGAACACGCGAACTCACTTTGCCTGTCTCCAAATGTATGCATCTCTCCACGCTGAATTAAAACCCTTGAGAAGAACCACTATTCTTGATATAATAATTTATTATGCTGCAGCAAGAACGTTACTTTACCAACTTTGGAAAACAACGCGCAAGTTTTAATATTTACTTCTATGCTCGAGCCTTCGGTAAGGATGCAAAGAGTTGTTATTTATTATTAGATAATTTGCTATAAAAATAAGTTAAGCCCCGCTTAGCTTTATAAAATGATTAGACAAAAGAATGTAAAAGGCCTACCAATAGAAACGGGACACATAATCAGTCTATTTCTCAAGCACAATTTCCTATAGGTTCACATTTGAATTTAAAAGAGATTCTCAGACCACGGTTTTTTTATTTGATTGCTAATTTAAGTCAAGCATAGCAGTTTTTTTGGTGTCTTAATAATTGCTTTATTGTGGTCCTTAATACGCTAAAGCACGCTTGAGCATTCTTGTACCTGACCTAGAGGCTTCCATGTTCTGCTAGCAATTTGAAAAGGCAAGACACTAAACATTAAATTAAAAAAAATATCTCATATAGCAAATGTAAAACTGTGCACATGTTTTTATTCGCATAGATTTATAATAAAAATAAAAAAAAATTATAAATCCAAATAGAAAAAAAAACTGAAATTCATTTGTTTTTGTCGTCCGCTTGGCGTGAAATGCCATATTTTGTTTGTTAATCAACATCAAGATTGATTAGCTAAAAACTGTACCAAAATCAACTAAAAATATTCGCTAGCTCCGACCAGCTATATATTATTGATGGTGGAGACATACCAACCTCAAAGCTCTATTCTACTTTAATATGCACCCTTCCTAGTCCGAGTCGCAGCTCGAAGCTGGCTTGTAAGAGCATGTTTCGCACGGAGGGTTGTTCTCTCCAGAATTGCATTACCCCATTCTTCCTTATTTACAAGGATCCTCCTGGTAAGACATATGTTACTCTAGATTTTAGATACTGTTACGTTATTGATGCTATTATCACTACACTGGAACCATGATTCTGGCAACACGTATGCTATTTAAATGCTATAATAAATACGCATCCCGCCTGTTGGTAAGCGGATATCGCTTGTTGCAAAATCCCCTTGATGGTATCGCGCGTTGTCGACCAAAAATTATTCTATAATTGTGAGTAGTTGGGCCACGTGCTGTTTAAGGTGCTGTACTGAATTAGCGCCTGTTCTTTTAGTTCGTTATATCAAAGTAAAAAGTCAATATAAATTAAGCGAAAGAGGCATGTAAGTCTAGAGAGAACAGGCGCTGTATACTCCCTGCCTAGGGACTCGGCGTAATGATGTGTATGTATGTATGTTAAATGTAGATAAATAATACTATAAAAAAATATAGAATATCATAAATACATATATAGTTATTGTAAATTGTCGGCTAAACCAAAATAAATTTTAATACTTGTTAGTGTCATGTATCAAATTTTAATACTTGTTAGTGTCATGTATCAAATTTTACATTATAATAGTAAACAGTAGAAGAGTATGGGAGTAAGGCCTATATTTCCTCCATGCATCCTTATTGAATATCGATCTATCCAGGTGATGCAAGCCCCGCAGAATATCGAAATATTAGTAGAGCCTCTACCCAGAATTGGAGAATCAAGATTTAATTGGATTACTGATGGCATAGATCAAAGCATCGAATAGAGGGCACAGGTTAGAAAGTGAAAAATTTATCTACAAAGGAAGCAGAGCTTGACTCCTTAGAAGCATAGGAGGTATTATCTATTATCGTGCTAGCTTACGTTAAAACCTTGTAATTAAAACTTTGCAGTTAGCACGTTGACGGTAGCTCGTTATTCGCCTTTTGTAATAAAATCATACATACATATCATCACGCCAAGTCCCTAACGGGGTAGGCAGAGAGTATAGAGCGCCAGTTCTCTCTAGACTTACATACCTCTTTCGCTTCGTCCACATTCATCAGTCTCTTCATACATGCTCGTCGGTTTCGAGTACTCTTAACGTTCCCGTCCTTGAGCGTCCGATCTATTTGATCCAGGTAGTTGGATCGTGGCCTTCCTCTGCCTCTTCTTGCACACACTTTTGCTTTGTATATCTGTTTCGTCAATCTTTCTTCACTCATCCTTTCTATGTGTCCAAACCAACGTAACATGCCTTTTTTCATCTTTGCAATGACGCCCTCATTCACGCCAGTTGATTTGCGAATCTCTTCATTGCGGATTCGATCTAATATCGTTACGCCGCACATTTTTCGAAGAGATCGCATCTCAACTGCATTCAAGCTATTTTCATACTTCCTCTGACATACCCAGGATTCGCTGCCATACAATAAGGTAGGTACCAATATCGCGTTGTGGACAGCAACTCGAGCATTCTTGCTCAGACTTTTACTGGCCATCAACGCCGACATGGCTCCATTCACCTTATTTCCGGCAGTTATCCTTCTTTCAATATCTTTTTCATACTTTCCATCTCGTGTGAACATGCTTCCAAGATATACAAATTCATTCACTTGCTCTAGAATTTGCCCATTTACCGATATTGCACACTCGGTCACTTGTTCATCTCTTTCGAATACCAGAACCTTAGTCTTGCCAGCGTTTAGGCGCAGCCCCTTTTTTTCACATTTTTCTTTCATTATGGTAACTAGTGACTGCAGTTCGCCCTCTGATGACGCCAGTAAAACCGCGTCATCGGCGTATAGTAGGCAGTTGACCACTAAGTTTCCCATTTTCACTCCACATCCGTTCGTTCTTAGTGCTCTCAGACAGTTATCTAGATATACAGTGAACAGCCAGGCAGACATGATACACCCTTGTTTGACCCCCGACTTCACATCAAACCAGGGTGACATCTCACCGTTAACCCTAACGCACGCCTCGCTATCACTATAGAGTGATTTTACGGCATGCATTAGGGAACTGCTCACTCCATATCCAGGCAACACGTCCCAGAGTTCCTTTCGTACGACTCTATCAAATGCCTTCTCTAAGTCGACGAAAGCGCAGAAAACCCTTTGGTTAGTATCCAAAAACTTTTCCGCGATTCCGCGAAGCGAGAAGGTTTGATCCATACATCCTCTTCCTGGTCTAAATCCACCTTGGGATTCCCAGAGAAACCTTTCGGATCGCTCTTGCATTCTTATCGACAGGACCTTCGTGTACACTTTACTAGCTAAGCTGACGAAGCTGATGGCTCTGTAGTTGGAGCAGTCCAATCGTGATCCCTTTCCTTTATAGAAAGGCACGATGACTGCTCGCCTCCAGTCGTCCGGAACATCACCCTTTTCCCAGCAAAGATCATCAACGTCATCTATTTGCTATGCAGCAAATAGATGACGTCCCAGACCGCTGGTCCACCGTACTTGATCATCTCAGCCGTAATCCCATCTATTCCCGCAGCTTTTCCACATTTCAGACTTCTTATCGCACTTACAATCTCTCCCATACTTATTTTATCCGCTATAGGATCCTCGACAGATTCTGTTGGAGGCATCTCTATGAGTAGATCAGCGGCATCATCATCATACATATCTTTGTAGAATTCACTTCATCGCCTGAGGACGTCAGTTTTGTCAGTCAGTATGTCATTGTCCTTCGAAATAATCACATTCATCCTACTACTGGCTGTAACACAACTTCTGGACTTCTTAACTTCTCTCCAAAAAAGTTTTGCATTGTCCTTGAAATTATGCGACAGTTTTTCGTCTACAGTCATTTGGAACCTCTCACGCTTCTGAGCTATTATCTCTTTCGTACGATTTTTTTCCAGGCGATATTTTTCTTTCATCTTTTCTTTCATACTTTCACTTGAGCTGGACACAGCCAAAATGTCTTGCCTTGCATCCTTCTTCTTTTTAACTTCTTCTTTCACTTCATCATCCCACCAACCATCGCCATTTTTGGTTGTCCGCCCTTTCGAAATGCCACAAACCTATATATACCGGCGCATAAAATGCTGGACTTAAGGAACTGCCAACAAACATCGACACTCTCAAACACATCTTTCGGGGGACAGGCTAGCTGTTCAGATACCCTTTCTTGATATCTGTCTCTAATAGCCGCATCTTGAAGCCAGCTTTTGATGCGGTCTGCGACTGCAGAACAGGGACCCCCAGCACGGGATCGCCAGCCCGCGAACAGACCCCTAATTCTAGTTATAACTAGAAAGTGGTCCGTTCCCAGGTCGGCTCCCCTATACACCCTGGTGTCCATCACCTGTGTTCTGAGTCGCTGATCTATTAGAAACAGATCTGTCATGCTTCGCTCATTTTTCCGTTCCCATGTATACTGATGAATCCTCTTGTGGTCGAACATGGTGTTCGCCACAAAAAGGTCTCTCTCCATGCATACATCTAATACCAGCTTGCCTGCCTCGTTCACTCTCTTATCACCATACTTGCCGAGTACTGCCTCGTAATCCTTACGGGCTGTCCCGACCCATCCATTCAGATCACCACAAATAATCAGCTTTTCATTCCCTTCTTTCGTCTCTAGAACATTACTCACACATTCCCAGAACTTATTCAGGTCGCAAGTGTCCGCTGAGGCCACCGGAGCATACACCGCGACTAAAAATAGTCGGGTAAGGCCTATTTTAAAGCGAGCCCAAATAAGTCTGGGGCTCACCGCATCATAACTTATCATACATTCTGCCAAGCGGCTGGATAGTAGAATTCCCACTCCCTGGCAGGCGTGCTCGGTGTTTGCCACTCCTGACCACAGCACTAAACTCCCGCCCGGGAGCTCGTCTACCCCACTACCCTTCCGCTTGGTTTCAGACAAGCACACAACATCTAACTCGCTCTCTGTCATAACATCGATCAATTCGTTCATCTTATCAGCCATACCTCCTCTTACATTCCATACACCCATCCTACACTCCACACTCCACTTCCCGCCGTGAGGCACTCCGCGTGATGGGTGGCGGTCCCCATCGCCGCACTGTGCTGAATTTTTTGCACCAGCGGGGACGGACTGGTGCGCGTCGCCTCGGGGGCACGCCCTAACAGCCGTGCGGCCAATGCGCATCGAGTGGAATTGCAGCCCTCTGGGCTGGCAGGAATCGCGACGTGCACGCTTCCACTGGGATCCCCACTGGGATGTAATAAAATCAAAGTATTTTTTTATGAAGCACTTCTTTGTGAACATTTCCTAAGCGTCTCTATATCTAGCTTACTCTTTGCCGTTCCGGCTTATTACATGTCGCAATATAGTCTTATTAATGTACGACAAATACCAATTTCGCATGCCTTTGTGTCTAGCCGAAGATCGTCCGATGAGCTCAACGCTTGCAATAATCGCTCAGTGATTGACATTTATGACTAAACCTACACATCGTATAGTACAGATCTCCCTTTGTGATTTACCGGTGCGGTATATGTGTACCCTAATGTTCTAAGACAGTCATTGTAGTGAGAGGATCGAGATTATTACATGAATCTTCGCCATCGAGAATATCTATTTTTATGAACTATAGAATAACCACTGGGAGTCCTGCTTAAATTAAAGTGTGATAAGGGTTCAGCATTTCGTTTTAGCAATGGCCTGCTATATTTACCTTGCCTTACCTTGACATGATTATCATAGGTGATCAATATCGTTTATGCCGTTTGTGACGCTTAGGTTTGCAACCCTTGGTCGCAAGGACCAGATGCTCAACACTTTTCAAAATAGGCCTCTTTCCATAATGCTCAAAGCATTGTCTTGCATCGTAGGAATGCCATCCTTCTTACCATGCGTTTACGTGACAGTGGTTTGGTTGTTGTATTATATATATAAAGTTAAGTTTATTTAGGTTAACTGTTTTGTTTTTCCCTTCTTTTGCATACACTTGACGGTAAAAGGTAATAACATGATTTTCAGTCGAGGTGGAATTTGGGCAGGCGATATGCAAAATGTAGCCAGTTTCGCTGTCTATCGTACATTATCTAACAGTGTTCACGGCGCAGGTTGGACAAGCAGAATGTCACTTGGCAGTTTAAAATACCGTTAGTTTGAATGTTAATCTTTTATTAATTAAGAAACTTTTCACTTTTTTTTACACTGAAACAATTTGTGTTATACCTGAAATTAAAACTTAATAAACAGCTCCATGAGCCACGAAACTAAACAATAGAATAAGGAAATAAATAAGCCTCACCATTCTGATGCATGAAATGATTCGGATTCATGTATTAACGCAAGCATTTATTTTGGTCTCACCCAAATTAACCAAGTATTTCCCAATGTTAATTTGGTCCCGTTGTTATTAAACAGGAAATCTGGGTACATTTATAAATGCTACAGTCGTATATTAACACCAAGTGTAGTTAACGAGCATAATAAGTTTAGCGATACCATTTTTGCGATTCACAAATTGCTTTGATATCGACTTGTTTCAATAATATTTCAATTTGCTGCCAAGGGAAAAGAGGCGGGCGATGAAATCCGTACAGATACTGGCAAGATGTGGATAGATAGGTTAAAGTTTCGCTAATTACATATATATATCATCGCGTCCAGTTCCTAGCTGGTAGGCAGAGATAAGTTTCCATACATTGCTGAAATACATTAATTTTTCAGACCGCGTACACTACACTGATGGAAAATATTGAAGAGTGTGCTACACATAAATATCATGTACAGCAGACTGCATTAAGAAACTGAGTATCACGTTAAGAGTTGTAGGAAGTAAAGAGAATCTGAGCGGTTGAGCAAGCCTGACATAAAATTACAATTAGGTGGACCGCATGTTTGTTTGTCACTTTAGAGGTATAATCTGAACACGGTTTGTTTTTATTGGTATTTATACAAACAACATTGAATCTTTGCGAAGCCGACATGAATCGCTCATAAACAATACTTCCATGAAATGCCTATTACCTACCCTTTACCTTTTGTTGCTTAATAAAGTTATAATTTCTTCGTATATCGCATATTTTTTTATCATTTTCATGTATATAAATAAATACCTTGGTACAAGTCCACACAAATTGACGTAGCCCCAAATTAAGCAAAGCTTGCGTTACAATAACTAGACAACGATATACAATTTACTTAACTAAATATAAGTATATACATACCTACATAGAACATCCAAGACTAAGGTACAAATACTCCGTGTTCATCACGAAAATATGTGCCTTCAGCGGGAATCGAACCCACGGCCTCAAGATTCACAGCCAGAAGCTCTAACCATAAGGCCAGACGGCCGTCTTTCTTACTTAAGCCCACGAGATATTGTAATGAATTAACATTCGTAATTTTTTTTATACAAGTTAAATAAGCAACTGCAATTGCACCGCAAGTAAGCCAACACTTGTATCTTGCGCGTACGTCGATTTATAACGTCAATTAGTCAGCGCGTGCTTCCGACGACGCCTGACAAATCGCACTGACTGCCGCTCGCTCGTCGCGTGGGTGGTGTTTGTCTGTATGTATGTATTATGCCTACAATATCAGCACATATCACTATAATTAATGTATCTACGGTCAATTAGCTCTTAGTAATATTTGCATCTGATGTTTTGTTTTAGAACTGCGGAGGCCGAGCGGCTCGAGTAACTCACCTGCAGCGCGAAGTAGCCTAAGTGTACCATTTTTCTGAAATTAATGATAGTGATTAATCATGACCATTGCGAAGAAGGAAAACTTCCAGAGAAAACGTTTCTCAAGTTCTCTAACATAATTTTATTATTTGAATGGGCGTATGAAGTTAGCTAATGAATGACCCAATAGATGTTTCAATATATCATAATATTATATGCATGCGGAATAGTGTGTGTAATCATAGAACTAATTTCCATAAATGCAGTGTATAACTGCGGCTTATAATTGGTTTGTAATCGCTGACAATTACGATTAAATAGGAACCATGAGATAATATGTAGGGGGTAAGGATTGATCTTTAGGAAATATTACTATTCTGTTATAGGTACATTCCCATATACAAAATACTGTCATACCAAAGAAATACAATATAAGTAATTGCAAAAGTTTATGAGTATTTAAGTTACCTAAACGGCAAAAAGGAATTTGATGAATTTACACATACGCCTTCGAATTGCTTCTCAGAAGTATGCAAGTTTCCTCTCGATGTTTTCCTTCACCGTAAAGCTCGTGGAGTGACTAATCACTTTCATAGTATGTATGTACATATACTTTATATATATTTGGTATTCGTATAATATTTACTTAAGTTAGCAAAGCCCTATAATAAAGCCTTGTGAGATCAGATAAGTATTAATTCAAAATGAAATCTCAAGAGCGTTATCACAACAGTTTGCGCTCACGTTTGACGGCACGGCTTAGTTAAATATTTGACACTCTCAAAAAACTTGGGACTTAAATACAACGGGATTATCCTACTTAGTCAGATAAAATTCTAGGAGAGTGGGGTAGAACGGATCTTTCCTTCAGAATTGAAGTTGCCCAATTGGAGCAGTACAGAAGATCGCAGTCAAGTAGCACTGCTTCTGGTTCGTGTTGTGTTATTGCGATGAATAAGGTTGATTTTGAGTTTTTTGATTTTGTTCTCCTCTTACGTTCGCCGCTCTTATGTTCTCCTCTTATGCTGCTAACATAGCAACTCCAACTTTCGTTGGCAACGCGTGAGTTATACTCTTGGTGCTGTGAGCGTCCATAGGCTATGGTAACCTTAAGTCAATACGTAAATTTCTGGTTTGCGAACTTCATAGAATAACAAAAAACAAGCTCGTATGCTTTTAGAGATCTTCACAACAATTATCGAAGAATTGTTATGTTTGAAAGGGTAGTAAATCCAATCAAAACAATAAGCAATATATCCAAAAGCAGTTGAATAACTATTTACAAATAAAACATTTGACCAATATCGCTAACTGCGGCAACGTTTCATAAGACACACATTGGCCCAGCTGGATAGGAGAACTGATTCTTTGGGCGATATGTTCCAGCCCGCTTGTCACCACGAGAGGCCTCGTTTGGACGAGGTGTGACCTTTTAAAATGGTGACTGGTATCCTCGATGCCATCAGTGACATAACGTCTGGTCTCAGGCCATCGCATTGAGTGAGATCAACTGGGTCCAGCACAACAAACACGCCGTAGGTGGTATAGGAGAACCGTAGCCGAGAGCTGTACCATGTTATATGTTAGAAAGAACAACGTACACTTTAAGAAAAATACACGTTATACATTTACACTCATTCGTCTTTCTCTACCTCTTCATTCACAAACTTTCGCATTGTATATCTGTTTCGTCAATCTTTCTTCACTCATTTTTAATGTGTCCAACCGAAACAACATCCCATTCTTCATGTTAACAATGTTCACACACACACACTCTCGTTCACGCTCGTTACTTTGCGGATCTATTTATGGGAATTGAAAACGTACGTAAATATTGTTTTAAATACAATTGTCAGATACAAGTAGATTAGATCTGGGTGAGACCCTTAAATCTTAAGAGGGTATTCGACTTACCTGATTTAAATATTTAGTACCTGGATGACCGAGCTCAGCTCGGTAAATATAATAGGTATAAAATATTATTGCGTACGAATTACATACTTATGAAATATATCTTATCTTACCAACATACCTAATAATGAAAAAATATGAACTTGTTGTTTAAATAAAAAATCACGAGTTTAATATTTTATTGAAATAGGTAGGTACTTACTTTTTACAGTTGAGGTTTGGTTCACTTATGTATCATGGTATATTTCATTGAACATGTAGTGTTTTTTTCATGTCAATCGGTTAAGAAATGAAAGAGATGCCAATTTAAAGAATCATCACATATAATAAAAGTGTAACGGATCGCTGTCTGTACATGGAAGATGTATGAGAAAATCAACGCACGTTGTGCCATACGCCACAAATCTTGTAGACGTCGTTCCCGTTGTTCGTTATGTTCAGTAGCTATACGTTGTGCTGCTCGCTGCCGCAAATCTTGTAGACGTCGTTCCCGTTGTTCGTAATGTTCAGTAGCTATACGTTGTGCTGCTCGCTGCCGCAAATCTTGTAGACATCGCTCCCGTTGTTCGTCATTTTCAGTAGCTACACGTTGTGCTGCACGCTGCCGTAAATCTTACAAACGACGCTCTCGTTGTCCGTTATTTTCAGTAGCTACACATTGTGCTGCTCTCTGCCGCAAATCTTGTAGACGTCGTTCCCATTGTTCGTTATGTTCAGTAGCTACACGTTGTGCTGCTCGCTGCCGCAAATCTTGCAGACATCACTCCCGTTGTTCGTAATGTTGAGTATCTACAAGTTGTGCTGCTCGCTGCTGCAAATCTTGTAGACATCGCTCCCGTTGTTCGTCATTTTCAGTAGCTACACGTTGTGCTGCTCGCTGCCGCAAATCTTGTAGACGCCGTTCCCGTTGTTCGTAATGTTCAGTACCTACACGTTATGCTGCTCGCTGCCGGAAATCTTGTAGACATCGCTCCCGTTGTTCGTAATATTCAGTAGCTACACGTAGTGCTGCTCGCTGCCGCAAATCTTGTAGACGTCGTTCCTGTTGTTCGTAATATTCAGTAGCTACACGTAGTGCTGCTCGCTGCCGCAAATCTTGTAGACGTCGTTCCCGTTGTTCGTAATGTTCAGTAGCTATACGTTGTGCTGCTCGCTGCCGCAAATCTTGTAGACATCGCTCCCGTAGTTCGTCATTTTCAGTAGCTACACGTTGTGCTACACGCTGCCGTAAATCTTACAAACGACGCTCTCGTTGTCCGTTATTTTCAGTAGCTACACGTTGTGCTGCTCTCTGCCGCAAATCTTGTAGACGTCGTTCCCGTTGTTCGTTATGTTCAGTAGCTACATGTTGTGCTGCTCGCTGCCGCAAATCTTGCAGACATCACTCCCGTTGTTCGTAATGTTGAGTATCTACAAGTTGTGCTGCTCGCTGCTGCAAATCTTGTAGACATCGCTCCCGTTGTTCGTTATGTTCAGTAGCTACATGTTGTGCTGCTCGCTGCCGCAAATCTTGCAGACATCACTCCCGTTGTTCGTAATGTTGAGTATCTACAAGTTGTGCTGCTCGCTGCTGCAAATCTTGTAGACATCGCTCCCGTTGTTCGTCATTTTCAGTAGCTACACGTTGTGCTGCTCGCTGCCGCAAATCTTGTAGACGTCGTTCCCGTTGTTCGTGATGTTCAGTACCTACACGTTATGCTGCTCGCTGCCGGAAATCTTGTAGACATCGCTCCCGTTGTTCGTAATATTCAGTAGCTACACGTAGTGCTGCTCGCTGCCGCAAATCTTGTAGACGTCGTTCCTGTTGTTCGTAATATTCAGTAGCTACACGTAGTGCTGCTCGCTGCCGCAAATCTTGTAGACGTCGTTCCTGTTGTTCGTAATGTTCAGTAGCTATACGTTGTGCTGCTCGCTGCTGCAAATCTTGTAGACATCGCTCCCGTTGTTCGTCATTTTCAGTAGCTACACGTTGTGCTGCACGCTGCCGGAAATCTTACAGACGTCGCTCTCGTTGTTCGTTATTTTCAGTAGCTACACGTTGTGCTGCTCGCTGCCGCAAACCTTGTAGACGTCGTTCCCGTTGTTCGTTATGTTCAGTAGCTATACGTTGTGCTGCTCGCTGCTGCAAATCTTGTAGACATCGCTCCCGTTGTTCGTAATATTCAGTAGCTACACGTTATGCTGCTCGCTGCCGGAAATCTTGTAGACATCGCTCCCGTTGTTCGTAATATTCAGTAGCTACACGTAGTGCTGCTCGCTGCCGCAAATCTTGTAGACGTCGTTCCTGTTGTTCGTAATATTCAGTAGCTACACGTAGTGCTGCTCGCTGCCGCAAATCTTGTAGACGTCGTTCCTGTTGTTCGTAATGTTCAGTAGCTATACGTTGTGCTGCTCGCTGCTGCAAATCTTGTAGACATCGCTCCCGTTGTTCGTCATTTTCAGTAGCTACACGTTGTGCTGCACGCTGCCGGAAATCTTACAGACGTCGCTCTCGTTGTTCGTTATTTTCAGTAGCTACACGTTGTGCTGCTCGCTGCCGCAAACCTTGTAGACGTCGTTCCCGTTGTTCGTTATGTTCAGTAGCTATACGTTGTGCTGCTCGCTGCTGCAAATCTTGTAGACATCGCTCCCGTTGTTCGTAATATTCAGTAGCTACACGTAGTGCTGCTCGCTGCCACAAATCTTGTAGACGTCGTTCCCGTTGTTCGTAATGTTCAGCGGCCACAAAGAAGCCCTCGTGAAACATCTAAATCATAAGAGCTTTCTGTTCGTATAATGTTAGTCAAGTTTTGCAAGACTTTAGCACTACGTGTGGGACGAGCGGAAAGCTGATTATTTTCATGGTTTTGTTGAAATGAGTCTTGCTTGTCGATCACTATTTTCTTGAAGGTGTCCTTGAGATGCGTCGCGGCTGCGTGGATTTAGATTGTGTATAAGCGATTTTTTTTTCTTCTTTTAGGCATTTTGTCATGTAAGTAAATAATTGATTTTATATATAATACGTCTACGATAACGTCAAACCAAAAACTCATTGGCTTAAAGTTTGTTGCTTAGCAACGCTTTATTGTTGCTGTATCGGTAAAGCAGTGGCGAAATTCATATTCCAATGAAATTGTACGAGATTTTCATTGCCTAAAAACACGCATAACACGACTTTTTTTAAAAATTAAACCTAGCTAGATCGATTTATCGCCCCCGAAATCCCCCCACTACCAAATTTCATGAAAATCGTTGGAGCCGTTTCCGAGATTCAGATTATATATATACAAGAATTGCTCGTTTAAAGGTATAGGGATTTGTTCGAAAACGGATAAAGATGGATGTTACCCGGCCATTACCCACGTACGGCCGATAGACTTAAACAAGATGGATTGACTCACAGCGATTTATATCAATTCAATGTAAACGATTTCTCACTATCTTCATCCTTACTATTGCGTTGGGGAACAATTACTGTGTGTCAATTTGCGCAACTTCTGCGTCATTGGGTCATGTACTTAGGAACCTTGTATAAATGTAATTTATTGCATTATATTAGGAACGTATAATTCTAATTATGTGATAATTAATTACGTTTACTATACAAAATTTTTCCATGGTTGGTCTTCTTAGCACGTACAACATAAAGCTTATAAGTTGCCTAAGGTCTGAGTAAAGGGTACTGAGTTCTGAGTATGGTTTTTTTTTATACCACTTGGGTGGCAAACAAGCATGTTATCCGCCTGATGGTAAGCGGTTACCGCCGCCTATGGACGCTTGCAACACCAGGGGTATCACTCGCGCGTTGCCGACCCTGCAGGAATCTTTTCGCACCCTTTTTGAAGAACTCCATGCTGTACTCTACAGGGAAAACCTCAACGGGGAGCTCAACCTAAACGCGAGTTTATCATATCGAAAAAATAATCGTGAGCAAATACCTACATTTTACATTTTAAGAAATTTACATATGTAAAGTCATCCGGCGTAAAGCGATGGGTAAACTCGTCATCTGTCATGTTGACACCTAAATATACCGTCGTAGAAATGGAGTTACCTAATATGTTTGCATTTGTGGGAAAGGTGAGTGGATACAAATGTCTACATTTATAAATTGTACTACCGTCATTTTATGCGGGAGTAAAGAAGCGCAGTATAAATCGTGAACAGTTGATATCTTAAATCTCACATAATTCTCTCGAATACAAAGTTTGTGTGTTCCGTTATGAATAAAAGAACGTGTATTTAATAACGTTTTGTGAACGTCTTGTGTTTTGTCAGTACCTTGAAAAGAACGAACTGAAAGCTTCTGAAAAGTGGTGGTTACCACTACGCTATGCTATAGCTATGCTATATGTGTATAGGTAGATTGATACACGTGGTGGCCGAGTGGTTCGAGCAGTTGCCTGCGACGCAAAGGTCGCAAGTTCGAATCCCGACTGTACCAATGAGTTTTTCTAAACTTAAGTACAGTGATTAGTCACACCACGAGCTTTACGGTGAAGGAAAACATCGAGAGGAAACCTGCATACGACTGAGAAGAAATTCAAAGGCGTATGTATAGTCGTGCTTGAGTAACGGCGATGGACTCGCCATCTGTCACGTAGGCACCTAATATACCTCTGGTGGAAAGTGGGTGTGTGGGTATTACCTATACACCTCTGCCTACTCCTTGTGGACCCTTGTGGGAAGGCGTGAGGATATATTATTATTATTTTATTATTTATTTATAGATTGTGATACATACTAGTTGTAAATTGCATTCTTTCGAGACCAAATTAACATGAGAGTACATCAAAAAGTCGACTCACGCGCTACTAGTGCAAATTGCAATGCAGATTGTAAACGCATTGCAACAATCGCACGATGCCTGGCGCCGGCGACAGACACACAATCGCGCATTTACCGCACGCCCAATACGCGTGCGTAGTCAATGTATTTATGTCACCAAAGAAGTGCAGGAGTCGAAGTTTAAGCCTAATGACCTCACGATCCTAGTTTAGCCCGAAGGAAGCATTGTTCCAAGTTCAATATTAAATTTAACCTTATAGTGAACTAAATGTATGGTCTGGGAAGTTTAAGATAGAACATTAATGGCACTCTGGGAACGCTACATGGGCTCGTGAAAAATAAACAGCCTTATTTTGAAGATAATTAAACACATTTTCTTTGGTAATACATTCGCAATAATTATTGCTAGTGTTTACGGGCTTGTATGTTATTTAGACGCTCTATCGTCTGAGCTAAAACGTATCGTTAATATTCAACAGTACGGTAAGAAAACAGTACGAGAATTTAAATAGAAAATATCAAAGATGACACTTTAATCAACAGTGCACAGCTCGGCTGGAGTATATGATATGTTAAGTTCTAGTGTACATAATAGTAATAATGTCGCGAGAACTTGGAATAAACACTATTTGGCATTTATTCACTACGCCACAAGAATTTCTCTGTCATAAAATAAGATCAACATTTACAATGGCCAATTATGCCAGAGTCAGAGTTACAATAACACTAACAATGGGACCTAACCTTTGATACTATGCATAAACATCCTTTCTTTGGATATCATTATGATACAATAAATAATAGCAAAATGTATCTCATACTGGGTGCAACGACGGTTTGAAAAGCAAGAAATCTGTATTCGTAATTGTGCATTAGAGGCATATTTCTGTTAAATAATAAACATACATACCCACTTTCCCCCAGAGACATATTTTAGGTGTCAGCGTAACAGATAGCGAGTCCATCGACCATACTCAAGCACGCTTTACATACGCCTTTGAATTTCTCTTGAAGAAGATTTTCTCTAGATGACTCGCTCGTATGACTAATCACTGTAATTAAGTTCAGAACAACTCATTGGTACAATCGGGATTCGAATTTGCAATCTTTGTGCTGCAGGCAACTATTCAATTCACTAGGCACCTGGCTCTAAATTGATACCCATAATATTTTGTTCCGGAATTTATAAGCATTTTATAATAGGTTTTTGCGCCTTGTTCATCAAACATTAGGATTCCCAAATACGACTAATATGGCTTTTAATAAACCCTTTATCTTTTTTCACGTAGGCGCAGAAGCCAACCTCAGTCGGATCACGAAGTGCAAAATGTTGTTTGGGTGGACAAAATGGCGTGTGGCAGCGTCGCGACGTCGCTCCCAGCACTTTGCCAAATGCTCCTAGGATCCGGATTTGTGCGGATCTGGAAGAGCTGCGCTCACACAGTGTTGTAGATTAAGTATTCGAATGCGCTGAAAGAAGTTTTATGAGAATACATGAAAGGGAACAAGAAATTAAAAATTAATTGATTTGTTAGATGTTATCCCAGTAGCAGATATAACTGGGCAAGATAATAAAGAAAGAATCTCCTGGTATAACGTACGCAGAATAATTACATCCTGGATCATGCTAGTACTGCATTTGATATAGTCTCGAAAGGTCTTACAAATTCATAACTGTAATTTAAAAGTTACATTATTGTGCGTCAAAATGTGATTGAGATGTGGTTCGATGGATTTGGAGGTCTTTGGGAAAAACGTTCATCTATACTAATATTATAAAGCTGCTGAAGAGTTTGTTTGTTTGTTGCTTTGAACGCGCTAATCTCATAAACTACTGGTTGGAATTGAAAACTTCTTTTTGTGTTGGATAGTCAATTTCTCTAGGAAGGCTTTAGCCTATATAACATCACGCTACGGCCAATAGGAGCGAAGCATAAATGAATAACGTTGCGAGAACGGGATAAAAATATTCCTTTTTGAGCTCTCAAACGGAAGCTCTTCCGTTGCGTGCGCTGCGTAGACGGTTTTAGTTACACAAATATCATGTATGAGAGAATCCTCTTTAAAACGTCCGCGATTGCATATGTCTATCTTTTAAAATTGCCTCACTATAACCTTTTTTATGGCAATTAAGTCCGCGATGGGCTCTTAAACAACTTAACCGATTTCAATCAAATTTGCACAACATGTGCAGTTTGATCCAACTTAAAAGATAGGATAGCTTACTTAACCATTGGACCCGATAGGTGGCGCTGCGATCGTGTTAGCTAGTTTCTTATACCAATGAAACCGACGAGCATGTATGAACAGACTGATGAATGTGAGCGAAGCGAAAGAGGTAAGTAAGTCTAGAGAAAACTTTCGCTCTATACTTTCTGTCTATCCCCGTTAGGGACTCGGCGTAACTCGGCGATATGTATTGATGTAACTGATACAAAGAACTATGTTAAGCATACACAAATTTACTTAAACTTACCAACAACGTGTTATTTTTACTACACTCACCGTAAGAATACCTCGAATTATCATTGTAAATCAACGCACTGATTAGTGAGAACTTGTTTAGGACACTTCTAACGATGACCTCAGACTGTCTGGTATTTGTGCCAGCCTATCACGTCTGGCATCACAATGAACCCAATGAATACATATGGTTGTACTGATTAGCACTGATAGAGGATTAGATTCTAAATTGTGAGAAATTGTAGACAACATTTTACATAGTGTTACTGTGAGTAGGTAGTAAGTAGTTGTTAATAAAGTTATAGATAGCGCCATCCACGAAGACGACCATTCTTCCCTATAGTTTATAGTGTAAGTGTGCAACCTTCCACTAATATTTGAGTATTATCAGTACACACTGATACGATACGAGTGCACACGCACATTACAATTAATAGTCGGGTCATACTCCATCCCGCGACCCCATCGACTAGAAATTAGTGGGGCGCGTCTTTGTGGATGGCTCTATCTATACCATGCTTATGGATTGTTGCTAATGCCCTAAATATTAGTGTGTGAAGTTGAAGAACTTGTGGGAAGGTATGAATATCACACCTTCCCACAAGGGTCCCCGAATGGGTAGGCAGAGGTGTGTAGCCAGTATCCACGCACCCACTTTCTGCCAGAGATATATTTTAGTTGCTAACGTGACAGATGGCGAGTCCATCGTCGTTACACAAGTATGACTATACAGTAATAATACAAATAATGTATGTATGTAAAGTAGCTCCTGGTGTGACTAATCACTACACTTAAGCTCAGATAAACTCATTGGTACAGTCGGCTGTTGCAGGCAACTAGTCGAATCTCTCGGCCCTCCTTGGAGGAACTTTTTTAATATTTTTTTATTTGATAACTTAATCTGTGACTTTGGCACCTAAAACATATCTCTGGTGGAAAGTGAATGTATAGGTCTAACCTATACATCTCTGCCTACTCCTTCGGGGACCCTTGTGAGAAGGCGTGCGAATTATATTTGACAAAAATATCATTTAACCGATACCTTGAAGAAGTGTATGTACTAAATTAGGTACTTGTATTATTGCAACTAGCAAAATTATGAATATATAAAATGACAAAGTTACACTACGGTGTGAGTGGTATGCCTCTAAATCTTAAAGTATTCAGCTTTAGGAAGTATCTCTGGTAGCACAGTCTTTATGAGCACGATACAACGAAAGACTTTTATGAGATTGATTGCTTTTTGTACTACCGCCAAAAGGCTATTTAAAACATATTTTTGTAAACACCCAGAGTTTTACTATGCTTATTCGCATTATGTGTAAAAGGACTTACACAATTACAATGCGAATAAGTATACGGTTTGGTTAAAGGTAAATAGAGATCCAAAGTGATTTTTTTTTATTACCTTGGGACAATTCCTCACAAATTGTCATAGCCCTAAATTAAGCAAGGCATATACTATGGTAACTAAGCAAAGTTATCTATACTTGAATAGATACATACGTAAGTACATAGGACACCCAAGACTAAGTTACAAATACTCACAAGAGTCCCTGAAGAGTACCCCCCGGGTATTTGTCCCTGATATATATTTATGCACCCGCATGTCAGACGGTGAGTCCATCGCCGTTTCTAAAACACCATTAGTTTTTGGTTTTCTTCTCTAAACCTGCAGATTTCCTGCACGATTAAACTGGTTCCAAAAACTCATTGGAACATTCGAACAATATGCAATATATGTGTTATTGCGAATAATCGAACCACTTGGATACCACGGCTCAGCTGCAGGTTCCATAGACAAAATAATTATTTTTAAATAAAATTAAAAACACTTTGTAAATCTCGCGTTTTCTCCGAACTAAGTCTTAAAAGGCTGTAAATTTAAGCGAATTATTCGGCTAACGTCCTACGAACGGTCGGAATACTTGGGATGATTCCCTTCGCCTCGACACGGCACTCCTGCGCACAGGTAAGTGAAGTTGCGTGTAGAGCTGTCAAACAGGCCTACTTTATAGCCAACGAACAACAATTACAATTTAAACGAGGGCGCTTTTAAAATTGTCCTAAGTAAATGGTAAACTTTAGTTGTTGGGATAACATTGGTTCGACTAAATATGTGAAGTTTTTTAATTTACAACAACAATACATTTTTTTAAAGAAATGTATAACTAACTACTTACTCCTCTGAAACTCTTTTGAAACCGCGCAGTGCGAGACCTTTGTGTGTCTGAGGTAGGAGATGAATTCTCCGTCGATGGCGAGAGGTGCGGTGGTAAAAGTGGGTATCATCTCGAACAATTCTTCAGAAAACTCCCTAGTGTATCTCTAACTCTAACTAGTGCTTAAATAAGATTGTTGTAAAACATTGATGATATAACCTCATAAAAAAGGAAAAGAGTCTATTCTGGTCCATAATTTACCCTTCATAGTGAAAGATCTATTAGTTTTTAGGATCTATTAATTCTTTGATAAGATATAAATAAAAACGTATTCAAAAGATACAAAATATTTCACCAGATACCTGTGATTATATGACAGAAACAGAGAAAAGACAGATAAAGTATCCAAATAGAATGGACGATAAAGAATTCTTATTGAATCTAGCTTATCGTGGAAACATAGGACAACGTGTCTCGAAGCTTCCTATAGGAAATGTTCCGGAGTCTAAAGTGTCGAAGTGTCGGAAGGTTGCAATTCTAGCCGTTTGTGTAAAAAGCATGTGTAAGGAGAGTGCATTCTTAAGTTTCAATAACATATCGTTTGAAAACCACGACAGATATCACTACAAGACTTGTCAAAGCTTCTTCGTAAAATAAAGTTAGAAATGTATCGTTGTTTAGCGTCTATTTCCATTAATTCGAGCCGTGGTAGCCAGGATAGCTTGTAATAGTCAACTTCACGTTGACCTTAAAGTCCCAACTATAAAACAGTTTTTGAAAAAACTGGCCAAACGTCATTTCGATTCTGCTGAAAATCACCCCAACCCCCTCGTCGTATCGGCCGCCCGATACACTCCTTCCCTTATCTCGAAGATAAGGCGTCCAAGACATGCCGTCATCGAACCGGATGACGACATAACGGCCCTCCAGGATGCCCGACAAAAACATACCAACACTACACACAACCAACCACTGTTCCATCCTCGCCGGCGAGGCTCGACGCGAATAAGCCGTAATGTTCCCCCCCGACCTCCGCCGCAAACTCCGGCCCGCGCCGAGCCAAACGCGCAAATCCCGCCCCCAAATAATATTTAAATAAAATGACCAGTCCAGCCCAGCTCCCTTGCTCGCGATCCAGCAACGCCCTAAGCCGAGGTTCGTACCCCACAGGGGGTGCCCTTAGCTGTGTTGCTTAGTACTAAAGTGCCTGGCTGGAGGCCTAGGTCTCTCCATTGACCGGTTAAGTAGCAAAAGTTCCCGGAACTCACCCTACGAGAGCAAATACAAAAAAAATAGCTTATCGCATGCAAATTTAAAATAGCAAGTTATAGTCCCGGAGGTCCAAGTATAGTCCAAGATATACCAATGACTGTACAAAATGGTGATTACAGCAATTTTATATTTTAGGTTGACGTTAAATTAATGTTCCCTGTGCCCTAAACGTAAAAGAATAAAATATGCAAAATCAATTAACACGCTTTGTCACTCCGCGAGTTTTGAAAACATCTTAAGATGACAAAAATAAAAACCTTGCTTATCGCGGATCTTTTACCACCGAGACTATGCATAATTATACCTTGATATACAACTTTTCACATGCATAAGAGTGACTCTTGCATCTAGTAATGAAATGTTCTAAACATGAAAAAAACATTTGTAGACGTACTTATCAAAATCTACGCGGCATGGCATGAGCAGAACCACTTGGCCCGTGTCCGAGTTCTGATAAAACAACAAATAAACGTGCTCCTATTACGTTTTTAAGAGTGACCATTAAAACCTAACAAAAAGCTAATGGTTATCAAAGGGCCCACCCAAGTAGATGAATTCAGGAACGTGTATTTTATGTAACACATCGAAAATTGCTACACTTTGCTTCGCGTGTCTTTGGCTCTAAACATTTCGCAGAATAAATCCAATCCAGCGCATAGCGTTCACTTGAAAGACATTTTTTCGACAAAACGTAGAAAGTATTAAATCGTGGAGGACATGAATTGTTTCTCCGAACTGTTGGAATTTAAATTCTTGTGACTCCTTGCGATCGCGTGTGGTCTAATTATGAATACGGCACAGTACTCGGATTCGAAAAAAAATAACTGCTAGCTTTTCCGGCAAAAATGGTATAAAAGAGCCACACGGAAAAGGGAAAACTTCAAGACCTGTTAAGTAGTGATACCGCACTTGTCGACCCCATTTCTTTGCATTTTATATGCCAGTGGTTCCAGAACTTTGTACTCATTACGAAATACTTACAAAACTTAGAAGAGGTTTACTTGCACGCCATAAGGCGATTTAAAGCCGGAATTTGCACTTGATAAAGCTTCACTTTCGAATAAAACCTGATAACAGAAAGCGTCATTATTAAATAAAAAGTACCAAAGCTTTGCCAATATTTTCTTCTATTGAAATTGTTTTAAAGCTTATTACTTATTATAATTATATAATTAGCTATTGATCATAAAATGCTAGCAATGGTTTTTAGTCCAGTACCCCATAATTTTGATGTACTAAGAAATAATACCCACCTCCAAGTAGAAATAGGTGGTTCTAATATCGATAAGTGGACTAAACGGTCGTATGTAATTAAAGCGATTACTTACGGCATTTACATATATTCTATTAACATTTTGAGCTGTGACTACACAGCAAATAATCTTAAACAAAACTTGTTTTTAAACTAATACGTTTTTTAGGCATGTCATTATGGTAATGAGCTCTAAGAAATTAATTTGCACATAAGTTTTGCCGATAAGCAGCTCCCGAACTGAATGAAATAGATTACGTTTGAATCATGTATTAATTTAAAATATTAACATTTAAAACGGAATTAAGTAAAAAAAAAGCATTTGTAATGTTCAATGATATAAAAAACATTGACATGGTCTTTATAACGTATATTTCTTGTTTAATTACCACTTCCAAATATAATTTAAGTACCTACACTTTATTCTCTCTGGTCACCCTAATAAAATAAAATTAAAATTCAACAAATATAGCCTCACGCCTTCCCACAAGGATTCCAAGGCAGTAGGCAAGGGTTTGTAGGCAGTACACACACAGTTTCTGCCAGAGATATATTTTAGGTGCCAACTTGACAGATAGCGAGTTCGTGGTCTTACTCAAGCATGGCTGTACAAACATCTTTGAATTTCTGCTTAAACGTATGTAGGTTTCCTCACGATGTTTTTACCTACACCTTTATGGTGTAATAAATACTATATACTTGATTTCTATAAGAAAAACTGACATCACACATACTGACTGCCAGGACTTAGGAGGTATTTTGTAGGCGACGTAAAAAATAATTTGATGTCACTATCCGGCCAGATACACTCTTATTATTGGAACTTGTATGTTAGTTGAAACTTCCTCTTCCTCTTTTTTCCTTGTACCGTTCCCCTACTCTCTACTATTTTTAAGCAGTACTCTTATTTAGCCGAGTCTTCGTATTATTAACCATAAAACCATGAATTCAAAGTTATATACTGTAAGAGGAACCTACTGTGTTATAGGTAATAATAAACATCAATTCTCAAAGATAAACGTGATAGATAAGAATTTAACTGGCCAAATAACACCCAATTAGCGACGAATTAGTAATTCAAATACATTGTGGACGAGTGGGTATGTATTGAACTGGTCGTCTTATATCAACGAAAACGAGACAAGTGCAAGTCAGACTCAATCACTGAGGGATCCGTACCTCTTATAATACCTTTGTTTCCAGTTTAATACATAAATAGTTCATGCAAATATTTGTTATAGTACATGACTGTGTCACATTGCTTTATACCATTTTTTTTTATTTTAGTTCAGATTTAAACGTTAAGGGAACAGAAAGAATAATATGCATAGACACGAATTGAAAATGCGGTTAAAAAAGTAAGTAAGTAAGTAAGTTTTTTTGGGAAAGTAGATGTTCTACATCTACATTGACCTGAAGTTATCAAATACCAACGCGGCAGGTTAATTTGTCGGTGGTTCTCAAATACTTACAGTCCAAAACGTTTCAATAGAATAACTTCTCATGCTTAGTGAATTCAAAACACATGCTTGTGAATCGAACCCGGGATGTTATGTCAATATTCATAGTTCGATAGTACTATGAATATTGACATAACATCCCGGGTTCGATTTATATAATATAAGGATATTTCCTTATTTTGGTATTTGGTTCAAATAAAGGCGTAATTGTGATTCTGTGTAAATTACTGTGTAAAAAAAACACGTAACAAAATATGAATTAATCTGTAAATTATAAAAGATTTTTTGTTATGTTTGGTCGCGGTTAAAAGATGAAAAAAAACGACTACTCCACAATAATATTACTTAGCAGATCTAACAATAGCTCACCTAAGTGTCCCCATTGGTGTAAAGACAATCTACAAAATCACTCTAACCGCCGTCATATGAAACAAGCTGTTGAATAGAAATACTGAGAATTTCAAGTAACACGCCTCTACTTCGCGTTATTTTATACCTTGTCCTCAATTATTAACATTACTGTAGGCGTAAAGGCTGCAGTTAGATGAATAATAAAATACTAGAATATGCCGTGAAAACTGCAGAGAAACTGCAAAGGGTGCGACACAATGGTGTTATAAAAGCAACAGTGTATCTTTATATGCGTTGACAATGTGCATTGTGCTAGGACCAACAGTGCTCGGAGTTGTGAAGAATTTTAATATTCCACAGCCAGTTTGCACTACACAAAATGCTTCCAGGATTTACACCAGTTATTCAACCCCTATCGAGTGAAATCGTCACACTGTTCTTTCTTTTTCTCTAAATAATCTAAATCTGAATCGTTTCGCTATGAGGCAACGCACATTAGATATTTTCGCGGTCTCATCCGCGTTAAATCCACACATATTGAAATCTGATTAAACGCATAATAATATTTTTGATAATAAAAAGAGACTGAATTACTGATTTTAGCATTCGCTATTTTCCCGCGAGTCGGTCAAAGGCAGCCTTTACAGAGGTTAGCTAGAAAAAGAAAACAGACAAACAGAAAAAAAAACGAGACAGTATATACTTTTATATGCGTTTAGAGAAATATTTATTTTGATGTTACAAAAAGGCGCTCCAATTTTATTTATTACTATAGATATTATAAGTGTGTAATTAAAATTAAGTTAATTACTGTGATATTATCTTCGCTTTCTGGTTTGGACATACAGAAAGGCTCAATGAAAAAATATTGACGAAACAGATATACAATTCGAAATTGTGTAGAAGGAGCGCGAGGGAAAGACTTGCCTAGATCAAATCGATCGGACACTCAAGGATGAGAACGTCAAGAGTACTGGAAATCAGCGAGCATGTATGAGGAGACTGAATAATGTGGAGGAAATGCCGAATGTAATGTATTTATATAAAATGTTTGGTTATTCATAATTATTGTTGACACTATTGTTGAAAGACGATAAAAAGTTCAGAAACCTGCGAGCACATATGAACAGTCTAATAAATGAATATGGAGCGAAAGAGGTCTTTAAATCTAGAGAGAACTGGCTTTACTCTCTCTAACTGCCACATACCGTATTACGTGACGATATGTGCGAACAGCAATTAATTTATAAATGTATCTTATATCCTCAAGCCTCGGGGTAGACGGGGTAGGCAGAAGTGTATAGGTAAGTACCCACACATCAGGCGAGTTCATGGCCGTTACTCAAGCACATGCCTTTGAATTTCTTCTGAAACGTATATAGGTTTCGTCGGGATGCTTTCCTTCACTATTAAGCTCGTGGTGTGACTTATCACTGTATTTAAGTTGAGAACTTCTTGGTACTATCGGGATTCGAACTTGCAATCTTTGTGCTGCAGGCAACTGCTTGAACCACTAAGCTACCACGGCTTTATAATAAATAATGTAATAGACCGATATTAGTAGTCATCTTATTTAAATTATTTGTGTTTTAAATGCGAACTACCTACGTCTTAGAATTTAAATACTGAATAATACACCCAACTTGTCTTGGCTCGTTCCCAGAGGGTCCATAAATGACAGGAATTTTAATGAAAAACTAAAATAGAAGGTATTCAAAGTTCAAAAATGAATACAACTGAAGGACTTGGATCCGAGGCGATATTATTTTTATTTTAAATATATTCAACGAAAAGCAACAATCACGGTGAGTCAGCTGCTTAAAACTAATTAAAGATAAACAAAGCTGATGCGCGCTCATCGCAGTTCAGCCTGGAGGTAACTTTTGGTACTTTTTTTAATAAGTAAATTAAGTGCAGGTAAAATTAACTCTTCTGGTGCTGTGACAGCGACCGACAGCAGATTGACGTGCCTACCCATTACCAGGTCGGGAGTCAGTGAACTCACGACTGAAACTTTAATGTATTTACAATATATACTACCCATTTTTATGCACCGAATTATTATTCGTAGGAAAAACAGTATCGAGTTGTGGGCTCTTTGAATTAACAGTAAACGGGTACGACGAATTATATTAAATTTTTACAATTTCTCGCAGCTCAGGTGGTACGAGAAGCTTGTTTGAGCAAAATTCTCCTATGCCTGTTGCCTAACTTTCGCAGTACCTTATATTGCAAATTGGGTTTCAAATGCAACTTTTTCATATTTTGGCTATTTTGATAGTGAAAAGACTGCAATTTTACTTAAAACTTATTTTGTAATATCCTCACGCCTTCTACAAGGGTCCCCGAAGTGGTAGGCAGAGGTATAAAGGTGATAAACCCACTTATTTTGAAGCATTTTAATAATACACTTCCATATTCAATAAATAAAAAAAAGGATTTTAAACATAATGTTGGGCTAATCTGTTCTTAAACTCAGTGTTATGAGTTTGCTACCAAGCCCAATCAAATTTAATAAATTTATCAAGTAACATTGAGACAGCCACGTAACATACCTACATTACATTTAGATTCTGGTCCTGTTTCCATTAAATAGACACCCTTCATGCTAATAGAATAGAGAAATCTATTAAACCGCAGTGAGTTAAAAAAAGTTTTATAAAAGCTTGCCGGTTTTAGGGGGCTTAAACATTATCTTCCAAGTCAGTTACAACCTTTAATTTCAAATTAAGCTTAGTTGTATTAGGCTGTCTGTTGGCACCTAATATACCTCTGGCGGAAAGTGGGTGTGTGAGTATTACCTATACACCTCTGCCTACCCCTTCGGGGACCCTTGTGGGAAGGCTTGAGGATATATATATTAGGCTAAACTCATTCTCGACCTTTGCGATGTAAGCATGAAATATATAAATTACATTCAGACTGAGTCGAGCACTTAAGGATCAAACCTGAAAGCTTAATTCTGAGACTTACTCGAATAAATCTATCTCTGTGCTAAGTTGTATTCAATACCGTTAATCCGTTCTGGCGTGATTGACCAAACATCCTCACTAACTTTTACATTTACATATTCCTTACTAATATTATAAAGGCGAAAGTCGGTATGTTTGGATGTTTGGATGTTAGCGGTTCTTTCACGGCAAAACGGCTGAACCGATTCGGCTGAAAATTGAAATCGTGATGGCTTATACCTAGGATTAAAACATAGGTAACATTTTAATCCTGAAAAATACATAAGCTACTTATTCGAACTCCACGCGGGCGATGCCGCGGGCAAAAGCTACTATATAATATTTTTAGAATTTTTTATCACGAGTCAACTCTGCCCCACTCTCTGTTAATGGCTCAACATGGGTGTTTAATAAAAGGGCGGACGCCCGTATACCCTATGGTGGACCGCAGATAAGATCATAGACGTAAACACGAATAAAACCCGGCTCCACCAATTGGCTGATACCCTTTCATACACCAATTCTCTTTTATTAAACACAATTATATAGCAGTCTAATAGGAATAAGCAAGTTTAATTGAATTTAACGATGCACGTATCGAAAGGGTGACAAGAATTTCAATATTTCTATTTCAATTATAGGGCCTCGTTTAATGAAAGGATTACCTTATGCTAAAATATTTGAAATTCCTGAAATTAACCTTATAAGGCAGAGATTTTTGTTTGTTTGAACAAACAAAAATCTCTGCCTTTGTCTAATATGATTATTATCTATAATGGAGTAGATCTTATACATTGATTCCAAGACATTTAGAAGAAACAATGTACTGATGAAGATCATGTAGCATGCAAGTAACAAAGGAAGATCACATAACTATAAAAGACGTCAGTATATTCTGGTCACGTCACCATGGGATCCAAATCGGTGTCATCAATTTCTCATAAATTTGTGAGCTTTATTTTACGATGTATTCCAAAATGTCTTTGATTAAACATAATTCCATATAGGTACATTTTCCGAATTACTTATGAATATTCATAAATTGAATCCGTTAAATTGTGAGATTGAAAGAGCTCATTTATAGATCATTTAAATGTAAATGAAAGGGGAACACTTTCAAACAGCGAATAAGTTAATGATAATTATGAAATAATAGCTTTAAAGGGTCTAATCGCGCGAGTGATACCCCTGAAGTCGCGGTTGAGTATCTGGTGAGCCACAAGCTTGTTGAAAATATGAATTTGCTTACCATAAGCCTTGTGAACTAAACCCCAATTGCACATCCGCTGGTTTTTCAAAATACGGATTTTTTACTGAATTGGTCTGTGAAATTTGTATGCGGTGAAGGTTTCTTATTGCAGTATCAATGTAATACGTGCATTTGAAAAGTAATACAGTAATAAAGTATCAGTAACATCACTTCTATCCTACAAACGAATTTCCACATTCCTAAATCGTAATTAATCAACAAATAATATCATCAGTCATATCAAATTTATTTTGTAACAAAATAATCTACAGTTCTCAGTCAACTCCTCCAACTCCAACTCAATACAATTGGGCTCTGACGTCACGCATTGTCCACCTGTCAAACGTCACTCCACGCGAGTGACGTGACACGACCAGCCAGACGTCATCTGTCGATATTGACGTTGCAAGCCGGAACATGTCACGTACGAAACGTCATTCCGAACAGATATATTTATTTTGGTCAGTAAAAGGTGACTATCCATTAAAATATTAATATCCATAGACTTTTATACTGCTGAGAAGAATATACGAAGTTGGCTTCCTTGGATAAAACGTGGAATGAGGCATATTATATACTCTCTGCCAACTGTGCGAGGAACTTGGCACGTATGGAGAGGCTTATATATAGATATATAATATACGCCTTATCCACAAGAGATTAGCCAAACGGGGTATGCAGGGGTGTGTAGTACCACACATCCACCTTTCGTCAGAGACATATTTTAGGTGTTATCATGACAGATAGGGAATCCATCGTTACTCAAGCACGACTACGTTCTACATACTAGTTTTTTCTAGACTGTATAGGTTAGAATCGACCAATCCGTAAAACAATAATTCTTTGTGCTACAAAATTAATTAATTTTACTTAATTGTCAAGATTATTTGACGACTAAAGATAACATATTTTTTGTATTTTATTCTTAGTCTAACTTTAAAAAAAACTGTCTCGTAAATTATAAGACACTCAGGTTTTCTTTCACAACTGTCAAAGTTCAAAATGGTAGAAGTAAGAATCTACTTAAATTATTCCTGAAAGACGGCCATAATTTTTTTCAAATTTCGGTACACCCATTTATCTTTTAGCTTATAACAACGATTTTTGCATTTATTAAGATGCAGTCTCGAAATCCAGCTTAACCGAATAAAGTCTTCATCATTTATAATAGTTGACCGGACGACACAAAGGATATATTAACTCCCTTAGGAATTATGCTATATTTAAATTCGAATCTTAGCTTACATGCAATAGAGTCCAAAATAGTATCTGAGTAGGCACTGCAGTCGAAAGAAATGCGACATGTATGTTTATTTTGCGAAATCCAATTTTCTGCTGACATCTCATCTGTCAGATGTAAACGCACAGCTGCTATGTACAAGGGACTATGTATGATATTATATCTCAGGATGTATCCTACTAATGTTATCCATAAATGCATTGGTTTGTGAGGAGGTTTATATTGCACGGATAAACTTCTGATAGGAATTGATTTTTTTTATACAAAATATTTATACAAGACGGTTACCGTAGCCTATTTACGCTCATGATACAGGTGTATCACTTGCGCGTTGCCACTCTGTGTTCGAAGAGTTATATTGCAGCATAATGGGACTAATCCCTCTGCTGCCACACACAACACAATGTAACAATCCTCCTCCTTCCCGAGGAGTTTATCATTGAAAACCTTATTCATCGCGCAGGAGCACAACACAAGTAATTGTGTTGTTTCGCTTCCAGAAGGAGGCCTGCCTCAGTCGGGCAGCTCCAAATTCGAACGCCAAACCACGGCAAGCCCGTTATGTTCTTCTCTCTTAATGATATTTGGCACACAGATTATGAGCTCGGTTAACACTTAGGACATGTTTCATTCCTGAAAAATCTACCGATCAAATAATTTTTTAAACGCGGGTAAAACCGCGGAACCCTTTATTTCATTAAGGCATGTAAAAATAAAGTTGCATTGTGACTTTAGATTAAATCAGTAGAGTTTAATATGACATATCAGTTGGTAGCACATTTTCTTACGTAAAATAATTATATTTGTTGTTATTAACAACTTAGATGCTCAATAGTATTTCCCCAAAATGTGTCTAATTAAATAAAAACATTATGACTTACTTAAATATTTATTGCTTGCAAACAACTATCACCGATAAAAACATTTGTATAAGTCGTTAATACTTTTATACAAATACAATATACGCAGAACAAATACCAACACAAACGCGTTGATTGACCATGTATTAGGTATTATATGTTTAGTCTGACCGATCTGACTCCAATCGGCTCGAGTGTGGACTAATAATGACACGATACTAATAAGAGTATTCTCACTGCAAATATCTGTCCTACAAATAGGTTGTGACACTCAAGTCAGAAGAAGTAATTTCCTGAAAGCAAAGTAACACGTATCCCTTTAGAACATAACACAAAGTCAAACAAGCTATCAAGCTTACTATACAAACAATTAATCATAACGAAGAAGTAATCGCATCAGTCATGCGACGTCGTCGTCTCCTGGCAAACACATCGAGCCCTGGGCCACGGAATATATCTCGCCCCGAGTTGCAATCTTCAATCTTTGCTCTGGCATCCGTATCTTTCAAGCTTACAATAAATTTAATATGCTCGATGCAATATTTTGAGTTAAAGTAGAACTCTGAGTTTTAACTGATGTACATAATTCGACATTAATAAAGCTATCTTAAATTATATCCTGTACGAAGCGAATTCTATCTAATATGGACTAGCTTCACTGTTATTTTCATCAAAATCAGCACACAGAAGTTTATATGTTGAAAATAAGCATACCAGAGTATCGGTAAGTATTACGACTAGCGGTGCCACTTGGTTTCACCCGTATTGTATTATATTATCCACTCCCATAGATACTAGTACGATTTATATATTGCCTTAAAGCCTTCTTTAATAAACGGAATATTTAACCTAAGTTTATTTTGTCTGTTAAATTTTTTTTTCCTGTGGTTAGCTGATAATTGCATCTTAAAATAGAAAATTGTATCGAAATCATAGAAAATAATCAATTTGTTAAATGAATCGTACAATTTCAAAAGATAAAACAAATTAAGTGATCCTTATTATTCAGCGAGTAGCCCTGTGCTCAGAGTAATGTGTTCTGGCTCATAAACTGCTTTGAGGATCCGCATACTTACCAACGCGAAGTACTCACAAACCAGCCGACCAACGCTCAGAACTTAAACGAGTAATTACAGTGCTTATCCAATTTGGCAAGGCAGAAAAACGCGACCCCCCTTCTGCAGGAAATTTGTTTTAAATTTTTCGACAAACAATGGGGAGATCGCGGATCGGATAATTGCGTACGGGAACAATCCGTGACGCCCGTTGCGGTATAAATCCAACAGCAATGAACGGTTAATAACAACGTGCTTAACTTAAACGAGCAGAGAGACTCGTGTCAGCAACTTGTAAAATTTGCCCACTTAACTTACGATACGCAAATAACGAAAAAATACATAATTTAAGACGGCGGAAATGTATTTTGTTTTCTTCAAAGTCGTTATGTGTTTATACGCTAATGATGTAAAAACTTTATCGTGTCAATAAATCACGCACATTATAAATCGCTTTAACAACCAATAGGTGATCGGAAACGCCATAGATATCGTAAATCATAAGTGGAATAGGGGTTGTTCACCCTCGTTATCTCAAGCAAAGAAGATGATGACTATAAAGGTGTTCCTGTAAATATTATGGTTATAAATCATTTTTGATACTTAATATTTAACCTACCTCTAGGTAGGCTATCTCTACCTATAGGTTCGTAGATAGGAACGTTAAGAGTACCTACTCGAAACCGGCGAGTATTTAAGTCTAGAGAAAACTGGTGCTACTTACTCTCTCTAACTACCCTGTGTGGGACTCGGCGTAATGATATGTGTCATTATATGTATAGTACTTAGTAATTAGTTCTTTACGCGTGATGATATGTATGTGATATTTTCTAGTAAAAGTTTTATAAAGGGTGAGCATATATAATTTTATTTTCTTATTCATTAATCTTACAACCTAGACTGACAGATCTAAAAGCCGTGGTGGCCGAGTGGTTCGAGTAGTTGCCTGCAATACAAATACTGCAAGTTCGAATCCTGTACCAATGAGTTTTGCTGAATTTTAGTACAAACCTGAAAAGAAACCTGTATACGTTTTAGAATTAATTCAATAGCGTATTGATACGATATGTATCGTGCTTGTGTTACGGTGTCCATCTGTCACGTTGGCACCTAAAAAATATCTTCCCTCATTCTACCCCTTCAGGAACCCAAGAAGGCGTCGAAGTAATAAAAATAGTTACTCCAAAACCGTATTCGGTTACATAATTTGCTTTAAAATAGGTTCAAGGTGACATAAAATCATGACTGAGATCGATAAATTGCCAAATTATTCAAATCATGTGTGGTCCACTCGGAAATATCATAAAAGTTTCTAACGCCGTAACGATCTTTGTGAAAAGCAATATGCATAATTGCACTTCATTCCATTTAATGCATTTTATTCAACTTAAACTTTGAAATGAGCTTTGGCGACTTTTATACTACGCTATATTTTATTTTATATTGAAGGTCAAGTTTTACTAACGAAGTCTCATTAGGCCTTAACAGTTTGAAACCTTTTACCATGCTAAGACACATTAAATTTACGTGACGTTTTAAGGATGTCTGGAGAGACAAAAGTTGTCATCTTACATACGTGCATAGTGTCTAATGGAAACCTTAATTAATGTTTGAAGTTTTGTCCCCAATCGTTGGGCTGAGGCCACCAGTCTTCATTATAAAATTTTGTTGGTGTCATAATATATAAATTATCTGAAACGGTTCACGTCTCACGTGAGACATTAATAACTGGTAGTACAATAGATATTACAATAACAATCGGGACAGGAAGCCTGTAAACCGATTATGTTGATCGGTCGTCAGTCAATATGACATGTACACAATCGATTGCAACAGATTTATGAATAAGATATCGTTGTTCTGATTTTTATCAAACGGTACTTAGTGATAGTCATGTGAATAAAATTACATTCACATCTAATATAACGGGCGTAGCGATTAGTCTCACAAAATTAGATGGTAAATTAAAGATCAATACGGAAGAAGTACTCAGATTAGCCAAAGATATGTAAATTACAAACTTGCAGATGGAATTCCTGTCGCGACTTCACTGAATGAATTGCACATCTTTGAATACGGTTGCTCTACTTTCTAGTTCTGGCTCTGGTATCTTCTTACTGAAGTACAGAAAAATTGCTTACGAGTCTGTGAAAACATAATCTTGGCCTCGCAAGCGTCCACTCAACCACTTGCCTATTGATGCCTTGATTTCGTTGCATAAAGTTATAGTCTACCAAAAGTTACAACTGATGAGAACAATGTGAATGATGGTCGCTGAAATGAAGGTGAAACATTTATAGCATTGATAAAAAATTTGATTAAAATAATGGTTGTGATAAATTGCAGGACGGTTTGATAGCGATCAAGCGTTGCAGATAAAGTTAAAGCGACGGGAACAATAACCGATGCACTTCCTTTGACAATAGTCGCGGTCCAACCGTCCGACTTGCGCTAGCAAGTAATTTATACGACGCCTTGAGATCGCAACGATACGCCCCACTAAATCGATCAATAACCCAAGTGATAAGGAACTCCAATGGGAACTATCAAATTGAAATGTCAGCAGGCTATAATCAAGGGCCATACACAATTTATTATACAGTGGGAAGCTTGCACGAGAGTAAAGTGGCCGGTAATAATTATGACGTCGCTGCATGTCTAGATTCAGCGCTGGTGGTCTCTAGTTGCCTGCGGACTCAGTTTCCCTATGCTACAAAGATATGCTATATATCGGATGTGGCATTGTTCTTGTAACTGTACTGAGCTCAACAGTGGATAAAAAAGATATAAGTATCGTTTAACGGTACATGATGTTGGACGTTATGGCACGGGTATGGTCGAGAACAGACACGAGGCACTCAGTTTGTCTTGGGCGACAAACACAAATATTAGGCTTGAGCAAGCAACGGAACGGAATAGCAAATCACAGTGTATTTGTATAAGAAGCGTACTTTGAAGCAGGTTTGTATATGTAAACAGAGCAGTGAATGTTCAATACAGTTAGTTGTCATGACAGTTGATTTTTCAACCAGCCTTTTTTTACTATCCCTCACCTGGTTATTGGAACAGATGAAGTTATCACAACAAATGTCAGAATGTCTGTGAAATGAATTCAGTTATATAGAATCTATTCTGTAAAGACTTCAGGCTCCATAATTATGGTCCTGAAAAAAAAGGATTTTTTTTTTCATTTTCCCAAATTTATTGAAATATTATTCATACAAATTATTGCCATGCATTTTGATCGTCAAGATACTAAAGTTCATAATTCAAACACATCATAAACCCAAATCATTTTAGTATACATGATAAATACAGTGATAGTACCAACATTTTTCTTTATGCCACATGAGTGCCAAACAAGCATATGGCAAACCTGATAGGAAGCGGTTGCCGTAGCCTATTTACGCTCACGATACCGAAGTATCACAATATTTGTCCTTAGACTCCTGTAGCTAAGCAAAAAATGCTCTACTGTGTTTGTATTTATTGTAATTAAATAACATTTTTATGAGAACCAAACTTACTAAGAATAGGGTGGAATATATCATCCATTGATTTTAATTCAGAACGATAGTTACAACTAAAACGTTTGCACTCCAGAGTCATGTACTCACATGTAGTCACATGTACTGCTTCATAACAATTCTATAATGTTGCCTGAGTCCAAGCCATGTATACCAGAACTGCGTGGTACCAGTGGTACCATATACATATTGTGCAGTGTGTAAGCGTAAACTATACGATACTTTAGTTTAAAGGGACTGTAGCTAGTAGAGTTACTGAGCATTAAACCTGGTATTCCGTGATAGCAATAGACTTTAGCGTATAAATTCTTTCAAAATCCGGTACTTTGGGAATACATATTTGGGACTTTACTCTTTCTATTAAAAGTTAATCAGATCGTAAGGAGTTCCAAGTTATTTCAAATGTGTAACGCGCCGGAAATATGCCTCGACAAATAACCTCGATACTTGTAAGATAAGTTACTACATATACAATATAAATACAACCTTATATGAGCTAACAGAAACGAAACCATAAAAAAGCAGTTCCATCAGGTTTCAACTTTATACACCTGAGAAAAAAAAACGTATTTTATTCATGAAAGAAAAGTTAACATCGAGTTTATGTTAAAATTCGTAGTGTAATGGAAACGATGCATTATGCATTGGGGTGGTTTGACAGAATGACGTACGGAGGAACTTTTGTTTGACGATTTGAAGAATGTTAAAACGTCAAATACAACGGACTGGCAATACGTTTTCCATAGTTTTTCTTACAGCTTTTGTTTTTTACGTTTTTCATTTAAATTTATTTTATAAAACGAAGTCAATGCTCGTATTTAAGTGGACGCTGCGTTTGCGCATAATTGGAAGCCCTTTTTGCTCATGAGTCGAATACAAAATCATTCGAGCATTAATTCCGATTTTTTTATCTACACTCAGTACTTCTTACTACTTTTTGCCTCATCAAAGTTGCTAAAAAAAACCAAAGTTTCAGTTTCTTTAAAGCAGCTGTCGTCAATTTTGCGATCGGAAGGCATATTATTCTTCATATTGTCAAATAATACATCGAACTTTTGAAAAGCTTTATCACGATGGGTTTTTTATCAGTCACTCATTATAACGAAGTTTTTTTATCTATAGAATATAAATACGAAACGTTTTATATTATAGGTAACTAACTGTGCCTCGAGGTTTCACTCGAATTAAATTTAAATATCCGCTTCCTTGGTTGGTAGCATAATGAAGGTAGACTGTAAAGCCTTCCTCAATAAACGGGCTACAAAGCGAAATTATATTTCAAATCGGATAAACATTCCTCTTAACTGATAAAACCTCTGTCATTGCTAGCATTGCCGTATGATTATAATGAAGCACAATTGAATGAAACCGATACATGGTGTTTGGTTGACATTAAATGAAACAAATAGAGTAAACGTTTAACTCTTCCACCAATGTATTGGAATAGAGTGATCATGTCAATTATCACAGCATCTAAAGGAAAAACTGTCACGTATTATGTTTCATTGTGAGCCTTTGAAAGTATCGATAGCTATCAATTTGGGCATTCTTTAAAGCTCATCGACGTTGAGATACTGTCGATAAACGGATATAAAAACAATATGTGAGATCGGTAAGAGGCGTGACCCTGCGTAGGCATAGCGTCGGTGGACATTGTTTAAGTTTTATACCAAAGAATAAACATGCAGAGGAAACATGCTACATATATATATACATATCTATATATTTTTATTTTAAGAAAATTACTGGCCAAATAAGTATTTATTCTCCGATTAATTGAATAAAATTTTTGAATATCACGTACTGTAAATATACTCGCATACTATATATAAATGTACCAAAACGAATGACAATAACACACATTGATGATTATTCGTTTTATGAATTCCAAATAGAAAACACATATAATGTTAAAGCTTCAGGTACTTTTAATTATTAATAAACAAAAAATTGTAAAGGTATCATACAAGGCAACTCAAGAAATAGATCACGATCTCCATTACTAATGACATATTTTGCCTCTATGGTGACATTTTCTGATAGGCATTAGGCACCTACATGAACACACGCAATTTTTCACATCGGCTATTACTTCTCGCTATAAAAGATCACAGCGATATTATAGGCCAAACATTGCGGCTGAGATGTTATCGTAATTATAATGTTCTCTTATTGGTATTTACACAAGTACACATACGGGTGTATCGACAAAGTGATCTGGTGTTTTGAAACTTTACAGCTATGATCGACAGGTCTACTGTACTTCCCAACAAATGTTCAAGTCGAACGTGGAGGTTCAGATGCTATAAACAAAATATATTGTACCCGAAATATGAGAAGTACCTTGAGTTATTAAAAATTCATGATAATGATAAGGTTGAGTCGAGTCTCTCAAGGGGAGATCAAAGATGGTCGTATGCCAGTTCTCTCCAGCCTTACAGATCTCTTTCGTCATAGCTGTATTCATCTTCATACATGCACGTCGATTGCTAGTATTCTTGCTAGATACCTATTATAAAGGGAAAGAGGTCTGTAGTTTAAAGAAAACTAACGGTCTATTTTCTCTGCCCACGGTGTATGGAACTGGGCGTGATAAAAAAAATACATAGGGACAATTCCACATAAATAAATTGACAAAGTCCCAAATTAAGCAAAGCTTGTGTTATGGTAACTAGCCAACGATATATTTACTTATATAGATAGATATATACATAAATACATGGGATATCCAAGACTTATATTCGTGTTCATCACACAACTATCTGCCTTCAGCGGGAATCGAATCCGCGACCTCATGTTTCGCAGTCAGGACCTCTTATCACTAGACCAGACGGCCGTGATGATAAATATGTATGTATTTAAGTAATAGTATGCGAAATATAACAATATGAACCGATTACGGCTTTAGTTAGCCACAATTCTGTCGACTCGAGTGCAAAAAATAAAAACGTCAAGCGTTGTGTATTTGCTTGAACAAGTCCATAAGAACAAATTTGCACATGAACTCACCGTCACGATGGGGCATGGGTCCAACTAATTAAGTCGAGCACGACAACTGAGCACCGTGTTATGTGTGTCATGTACGATCCTTCCACAGTAAAGCTAGCTTAACAGTATTGCAAGTTATATTTAACGTCATATTCAAACATCTTTTCTATATTACATTCTTTAAGAATTCATTGATCATCAATAAAAATCTCACCACGAGGTTTACGTTAAAGATAAACAACCATATAAGCTTAAAAATAGATTCAAAGGCGTTTATATAGTCTTAAGAAACGGTGACTGACTGACTCGCCATCTGTCACTTTGGCACTTCAACAATATACCTCTGGTAAAAAGAGGGTGTTGATACACCCGCCAACCCAAGGAATTAATGGAGAATCAAAATAATTACATCACTCTGCTTTGGGCTACATTGCTTCAACTAATTGAAGGATGTAAAAAAAAGTGTTTTGCATAATGTCAGCTAGCTGCAATCTTTATGAAAAAAATGCTCGTTTGATATACGAAACATGCTCCGCTGTTTACGCATACGAAGTTAAATTGTTTTTGTATCAAAATAAAGAAAAACGATATGTTAACTATTATGCAATTATATTCTACATGTGTGCTCGATATAAATTAGACAAGTTTATAATCTTCAGAAAAAATTAAGCCACCGCCGTGGCAGCACTTTTTGTAACAAATTATGTTTTAATTTTCTCTGGTTGAGCTACTGCTCGCTATACTGAGTACGTAGAGTTGTCATGAGTCCAAAGGAAGCAAATGAGCACTATTAGTACACGCCACAAAGAGAATCTGAGAGACTAGCTCCCATCTTGTCTGGCCGCAGCATATTAGGTGTACCAATTAATTATGTACAGTCGTCGAAGAAAGCACCATACCGCTACGTAACCCTACGTTCCCATAAGTAATGTACATTCGTAATTAAAAGAAAAATAGTGAAATGTAGACAAAAAATCTTTCATTGTACTTTTTAGTGCTATTATTTATCACAGCTTCTGTATATAGATGTGTATATTTTATAGGGGTTTGCTAATTATTTTTCTTACAAAAATCAAGTGATATTTAATGTTTTTGTACTGAAATTACATACATACATATAATCACGCCTCTTTCCCGTTGGGGTAGGCAGAGACCACTTCTTAATTTACCCTAGGATATGTGAACCTCAAAGAAATACTAGTCGCAAACACCTTGGATATTTGGCGTAAGTATTCCACAGTGTAAACATGCTATTACAGAACTTAAACTAAATTATGTGTATCTATTTGTACTGAAAAGATTTTAATATTCTATTATTTATATAAGAATATTCACCTGGGAAATTCGAAAAAGCTTGGTAAAAGAGGAATTATTCAGTAGCCTTAAAAAACACGTGTCACAAATAAAAACACCGTTCGATTGACGATGATCCGTGTCAGCTAGGAGCTGGCGTCTCTTGACACCAAACAGCCTTATCATAAAATGAAATTAACGGTCCTAAGCGATGTTTAATCTAATACATAATGTTCTGTGTCCGTTTTCCAGAACCTATAAAGTGAGTTATCGCCCGAGTATACTTCCATGTCACATATAAAGTCGTAAATTATATCATAAATTATTTACAACATCAAGAGATTATACTATATTTGCATCCATGATATATCAAGTTATTCTTATATCTAGTTTTTTGTATATTTACCAAACAGAAACAAATGAATGTTTTTCGGAAACGGAGGGCTGGCGAATGTGCATGAAACCAAATAGTTCTGCAGTCCTAAACAAGAATAGCACTCCAATGTCTGCCTATCCTATGAAATTTCGGCGTGATGATACGAAATAGGTATATAAAGTGTGTGGAATAGGATGCAGTGTTTATACAACTGGAAAATGTAAGTTGCATTCCCTTTGCGTATACCCCCATTCATAAATAAGGCAGCGAAACCCAGCAGAGAGTTAGGTCCACCGATTTGATCTATTAAGTTAAATTATTAAAGAGGCAATCTACCAGAATTCGCATATCCATTAAATCGGTTTAGCTACCTCATAACGGATTCAGTAATTTGCCCATATGTCTTGTTATGGCCGTTTCACAAGATTAAAAGCCTGGCCACCCTTCATAAATCGTACCCTGCACACCTTGTCTATATATTATTCATACCCCCAGAAATGCGTAAAAACGGACAATATAAGAAGGAGACTTCACCTTTACTGCATTTCCGAAGTAAACCACAAATAAATGGACTCTATGCATATTATAGTATGATCATATGGGCGTATCGGTGTTTTATATGTCGCTTGGGTCGAATTCAGACGGTAACGTGTATATAGTAAAAAACGATGCGGTCGTTCGTTGCAGAATGTTTGGCGACATATAAAATGCATGAGGGTCGCTCGGGAGGTTTATTTGAAAAGAGAGCTAATTACGGATTTTATGTGGTCTTTTATCTCGCTTGGGTCTTTTAGCTAATTCACATTGTTAAAGCTGTAATGTTCTTGAATATATTAAAGCTTTTGGGATATTAATTGTGTCAGTAAACATTATTCGTTATTTAAAGCATTTCTAACTGTCAAGCCAGTTTTCCTGTATGCGAGTAAAAAGTCGCGGGCTCGACTCCCGTTGATGGCAAATATTTTTTACGTGATAAACCAGAAAATACATTGTTCTTCGGTCTTTCATGGTATATATAATTATGCTACATAGAGAGTTATCAAAAAAGTGCATAATATACTACAACTGAGCGGCTGTAGTGGTGTATAGGAGGAATATCGCTTGTGCGTTGCCAACCTTAGTATAGTAAAATGAGTCTCCTTTCTGGTCACATATATTGTTCCTCATAAATTGGGCATACTTTTTTGTAGCATGAATCATTTGTAGGCAAAAAATTGTTACGTGGTTGGTAACGTACCAAGTATAATAAAATAATATACATACGTTAAAAGATACTTATTAGGAACTAGACAGAGATTTTAGTCTAGATAACTCTCCGACTACATATACAACTGACTACCGCGACTCCTCAGTCTAGCCTTACTAAATACAAGAGCTAGATAGTAGAGATACTAAGCACAAGTTCTCCCGAAACTTACAGACCTCTTCATTTCATTTGAATTCATCAAGTCTTCATAATATACTTGCCGCTTTGTATCAGTCTTGACGTTCACGTATATAAATAAATATATTTATTATATTATGGTACCAACCTGTTTTGTGTAAAGTTACCTCTCCGTCATTTTCACAAATTATATATACCTACGAAACAAGAGTAATGTCTAGGCTACCCATAAATTAGGTAACAAAAGCTTTGAGCACATAATAAAATTCAATCATGTTCCTTGTCGGTACATTTCTGACCACAATAATGTTTTATGGTGACGTTGCTCCCACGCCGCAAGAATCAGTGTAGATTCCGCTTAAAGATGAATGGATCTAAACATTAAAATATATTGAGAACAGTGCGCTTTGATGACACAAGTCGGAAATGATTTGATGAATGCTTGAAAACGCTGGCGATACTCAACTTAGACTACTTCAGGGAACTTTCATGGCCTCAATTACCTTTTCAAAGACAAGAAATGGAAACGACAATTACTATAGTTGCTTTCAATAAATATGACGAATAATAGAAATGACTGGTAAACTGGTTTCATCAGCGTGAAACTTGATTATACATATATATATGAGTATTGCAACGATCCCTTAGATTGTACGATGATAGTGAATAGCCTTTAGTCATTCCAAATGAACGGGAAAGGTAATGTAAACCTATGACAGCCGTTTGATCTGGTGGTCCTGACAGAGCTCCTGACTGCAAACTTGAGGTCGCGGGTTTGATTCCCACTATTGGCAGTGGGAAACAGGCAGGGAGTTCTGGATGTCCTATTTATTTATGTATATATCTTATCTCTCTAGTCTCTATCTATCTAGATAAGTAAATATATCCTTGTCTAGAAACCATAACACACGCTTTGATTAATTTGGGGCAATGTAAATTTGTGTGAAATTGTCCCAAGGTCCCAAGGTATTAAGGGTTTTTTCAAATGGATGATTAGTTCTTGAGATAGTCCATTTCAAACAAACATACAAAACTAGTCTCTATATAATATTAGTATAACTTTCTGCTACAGAAGATGAAAACAAGAAATCTCGATCCCTCTCTCTTCGAAACCCTAAAAGAAAATAAAGACTAATTTCAAATTGGCTCCACGGTCTTTGAACACTGCTATTGTAATAATGTTTAGAACTGTAATTTTGTAACAAAGGTATCTAATTTAAAAGCAGGTGTTACTCCTCACCTTTACGAATCAAAATCGGAACCGACTATTTCTGTAATATAATTCGAATGATATCTTTATGTTTAGTTAATTACAATGACTATTTCTTTGAACCCTTTCAAAAACGGACACTTGTACTAATAAATAGTTATAAAGACCTCTTCATATGGATGGAATAAAACGCTGCAGACTTGAACAAAACTCATGTAGTTGGTACTACACCATGCCTCTACAAAAATGTGAGGCTGACTGTATTTAATAAGTAATGAGAGCTTCAATTTTGAACGGAAGATGTGTGTCGCTAACGAGTTAAATTTGTAGAAGACATAACCCTTTATAAAGAGCCACATTATAGAAACACAAAGATAAATTGATTTCAATAAATACGTCACGTAGTTAGCAAGAGTGTGTGGGAGATGCCTAACTTTATAATCGGTCGCATCAATCACAGAGGGCCTAATGAATTGTCCATTTGCTCAAGGGTGAGCTTCGATAATCTCCTGTGAGATAGGGTTTCACAATGGGAGGTTCCTAAGGTCCATTTTTTATCGTAGACAGGCGTCAAGCGGAAACCGGCGACATGGAAAGGGTTGTTTTTATCAGATAAAATATGGTGCACGATTAAGTGAATTTGTAATAATAAATATTCATGAATAAATTATAATACATATGCAAATATTATATGTTTAGGCTATTCCAAAAATATATTGAGATTATACGTAAACCTACTTTAACTAATCCTAATTATTTACTTACTTACCTAACTCCCATTGAACTTAAGTACAGTGATTAGTCACACCACGAGCTTGACGGTGAAGGAAAACATCGAGAGGAAACCTGCATACGTGTGAGAAGAAATTCAAAGGCGTATGTATAGTCGTGCTTGAGTAACGGCGATGGACTCGCCATCTGTCACGTTGGCACCTAATATACCTCTGGCGGAAAGTGGGTGTGTGGGTTTTACCTAGACACCTCTGCCTACCCCTTCGGGGACCTTTGTGGGAAGGCGTGAGGATATATATTATTATATTACCTAACTCTATTATCCTTTAAAAAAATGAGAATGAAAATTCAAGGATATCGCATTTTTCGATTAATATACATAAATATAATATCGCCGAGTCCCCAATGAGTAGGCAGAGGGAATAGAGCGACAGTTCTCTATAGACAAAGCACATTTCCTTTCTATAATGTATACAAATATAAAATGATGCTACATAGGCATCCGAGAACGAGTAAGTGCAAAACCATAGTACATGAATTAAATAAATCAATAGGTACGCTTAAGTACTAGTATCTAGGTACCAATGTAATCTTTTCTCAACGGGTATGGAATCTGAGATCCGCAGTCTAAATGAGTTTTCCTCCGAGAAGAAGAAATAATCCTTACTGATTTTCTATTCATACCTGGAAATAGTATAAACTATTTCAGCTTTATACCAATGTATTCTCATAAGTACTTTCGAAGTATTCATACACATCATATTATAATCATTATTATTATTAGCACAATTTAATGCTATTATTATTTTTATTTAATCTCTAACCTCTTTGGTAAATTTATTAACGACGAATACCTATATTGCTGCGTTAATGACAACCATTTCCTTAGGTTTATCGCACTACTCTTACGCAACCCGTCTTAAGTACAAACGATTCTCTTAAATTGGATATTCCCATATTTCTCGCGTTTGTACTTAGTGTCAAATTATAAGTGCCACGAGCCGGTAATGAAATTAGATATAGCGGTTTGAAAATTATCATACGAAAGCAGTTAATATTATGTTTAGCCAAATGTTTTATAGTCTATTAACAAACTCATTGAAGTATTAACAACACGAGTTTTTATCGAATGAGTTGTGTTAGAGGAGATACACTTTGAACTTATACAAATACCTAGTACCTATTATATGAGAATAAGGTACTATAGTACTTATTATGATCAGCACCGCAATACAACATAGTTTGCAAGCTCTCTTGGCACGAGATCATGGCTAATAATACTTATTGGGACATCTCATACCCATACATACATACATATCATCACGTCATCAACGGACTCGCCAAGAGTCGCTAGAGCGCCAGTTCTCTCTCGACTTATATACCTCTTTCGCTTCTTCCACATACATCAGTCTCTTCATACATGCTCCTCGGTTTCGAGTACTCTTGACGTTCCCCTCCCATACTCATAGGTACTAATGCAATAAATGCACAAGTACATCTGTTACTGTAGACTACTCTGTTATTTGTTTGTTTGTTTGTTTATTGCCTTTACAACTATAGAGCTGAAGAAGTCGTTATGGAAATTGGAATAGAGATACTCGTTGATTGATCCTAGGCCAGGACGTAGGCTTCTTTTTTGTCTTATATAGCAATAATCTTTAAGCAGGAGAAAAAGCTGCCCAAAAGGTTGTATGATATTTAAGCCTTTATTCCTTATAATAAATAAGAAACATGTGTTACAACTTTACTACAAAACCTATATCAATCTAATTTATATCGACTAGTAAATAAATGTGAGCCGTGGTGGCCGAGTGGTTCGAGCAGTGGCCTGCGACGCAAAGGTCGCAAGTTCGAATCCCGACTGTACCAATGAGTTTTTCTAAAACTTAAGTACAGTGATTAGTCACACCACGAGCTTTACGGTGAAGGAAAACATCGAGAGGAAACCCGGCATACGTCTGAGAAGAAATTCAAAGGCGTATGTATGTATAGTCGTGCTTGAGTAACGGCGATGGACTCGCCATCTGTCACGTTGGCACCTAATATACCTCTGGCGGAAAGTGGGTGTGTAGGTATTACCTATACACCTCTGCCTACCCCTTCGGGGACCCTTGTCCCGGCGTGAGGATATATTATTATATTATAAATAAATCTCCGGCGAAGTTTTAAGTACGTTTCCGTAACATTCGCAACCATGGCTTGCAAGCTGCTATTTGGCTGCCGTATTTGTAAGTTGTGACTGTCCCATTTGGCCGACTCCATTTCGAAAGGGAATACTGTTATAGCATAATGATATAGATGTTCTTACCACCATGTTTTGACACATCAAAGGCCTGAGCTTGAATAAAATATAGCATGCATACATCTCAAACGAATTTCAAAGGCGTAAATAATCATGCCTGAGATACCTAATTATATGTATGTATCTCTGGCATAGTGGGTCTGTAGGTCTAAAGAGAGCTGGCGCTCTGCCCTCTGTCTACCCCGTAAGGGACTTGACTAGAAAATATACATATACGTTTGTACGTAAAGTAAGTATTCGTATTTCTACCTACCCCATTGGGAGGCTTATTATAAAGGCTATGTATGTGCTTACAACACGACTTTGACTCCCACCAATGTTTGTGCACTCTAATGATGAATGAACCGTAAAGATCTTAATCAAACGCCTCACTGAGCCCCGTCTACTCTAATGTTAATACACCATTGTCATATATTTATAATAGATTCGTATCGTACGAGTGTTTTCCATCACGCAGCAGTCAAGAAGACCACTTTCTAATAACATTACACCGGTTATAATAACGATTTGCCAGACGAGATGAGTAATTACAAATAATCAGTTGTCTTGACAAAATGTTTTGTGAAATATCTACCGTATAAATTCGATTTGACTCGGTGTGAACAGCACACGGATCTATTATCTTTAAGGTTTACTAGAAACGCCTGCTAATAAGCATGCTAAAAATACATAATATTAGCTATGAGATTCTTACATTCTTGAACACCAAAGATTTGATAAATCAAAACCTTATGTAAAATTCCTGAAAATAATGTAGTTTGACTAACCGTCCGACCAGTTTTGACTCTCACCTGCTTTAAGCATTTCTAAACGAGGAGCCTCGTTTATCTAGGCCCTAGATAAAAGAGGCTCTAGGGATATAGTAAAATATTAAGACGTTATTTTTATATTTCCTTTATATAGGTTAAGACTCAGGCATCTATTATATCCGGGACGGATTTCACTATCAAGCGCGCACCACAGCGTACCACAGAAGGAACAATGAAAAAGAAGGCGTTAATTACGTAATATAATTTAATTACCTTTTTTGGCTAAACAACACAGGAAGCAAAAAAAAATATTAAACTACTCCTCCGATCCTAATGAAAAAATATTTCTTCTTCAAGAGTTCCTATATTTTGTGTCGCATCTATTAATTTCTATATCCGCGTTACTGCATACCAACGCCAGAAGTAGGGCATCCAAATCTTAGATCACGCGTCCCCCTGTGTAAGCACAATCGCCGGCACTAACACACACAGCACATATACGACGTTTAATTTGATTAGTGGCTTAACTAAATAACGTATTCAAGCCAGCACATGTACTAGCATTTCATATTATCTCAACTGGAGATGTTAAACGTAGCATTATTAACGATTCTTTTAAAAAAGCATTAATTTGTTTCATAAATTTTGTGGCTAATCATCAGGTGATACTTTTTCTATGGAGAAGAGATCATAAAGGATTCTCTCGTTCAATAGTTGGATTATGGAAATCGGCCCAAAAATTTTCATTACACACAGGATGGCTGTGTTCTTATGTTAAAGTTTTCACCCACACCTTGCCACAAGGGTCCTCGAAGGGATACGGAAAGAAGCTCCCGACTTTAGCACAAATGCTATTTTGCACTACCAGCTGTAGCAAACGCCCAGTCCAAACGATTTTTTATAAAAATCGTTTGCCTACATCTTATTTGAATAAAATAGGTACTTAGCTGATTCGATAAACAGTTAAAACACTCGGTATTATGGCGTCGTGGGCGTTACCAACACAAAGAACGTCACCTTCCCACTTACTTCGCATACTATTTTGGCACCGACCAATCCTACCGCTTGGTATTTATAAATTTATCAAGAGGATCATCGTAAGAGCCCGTCAAATATCATTACCATCGCATGATGGATGGCTAATTCTTAAACTCTATCTGATTTAATGCGTGGGATCCCACTCACAATGCATCGTTTGGAGCCTCATATCATAATATCGATACACTAATAATAAGGAAATGAGCTTAGGCCTTTAAAGGTCGTCGAAGAAATGTTTGGGTTTAAGAGTAGACCTGCATAAGTTTACATAGAAAGGCGGCAAGGCAAGGCAAAACTGTACACAAACGTCTGTGTCCTAATAACTAGGTTTTGAAAAAGAAAAAAACGGATTACTAGTTCGAGATTTCCCTTTTGCACACGAACACTATTGAGCTCAGTAATGTTTTTATATCTTTATCTTTATCTTAATAATAAATATTCTATAAATATAATAATAAGTATTCTATAAAAATAATGAATGTATGCATATTAGTAATATTTTAGATTGGTGTGGAGGAACCATGTTGAATCGTGTGGGGTGGTTACATGACCGTGAAATACACATGTAAATTATTGAGTCCTCAATGATAAAAAATGAAAGAATAAAATACGGTATATTTAAATGTCTGCCGTTTCTCAAGTACAACTAATACGTCTTTGAATTCCTCCTTCAATCTATCCAGGTATCATCATGTTTTTTTCTGTCACTATAAAATCAAGGTAGATACTGCACCTACATAATTGAGTAGAAACTCATTCAAACAGACTGGGATTCAAGCTTATTTTTTAAGCATATCGGTAAATGAAGAATTCCTACTAATATAGGTACATGAGGGAAATAATCGTTTCATTATGTATAAGCTGACGTAACAACGACATACAACAATATAACTAGTGAGTCAGAGAATATGTAATTACGCTTTAAAAAATCTGGGCTAGTCACATAATTCGTGCAACGACTACTCGACACACGAACTCAATTCCCATACAATCGGACAGTCGCCATTATTGTTATTTAATATTACATCCAACTTAAAGCTCAAACAAACCTGGTTCATGCAAACAAATTAACCAAAATTGTTCCATCGAACGACGAATAAAAAATACGACCGGTTTTTGCGCTTGTGGCACTGGTTGCTAATTCTTACGACATTCGAAATATTTGTTTGGGATATCTAGACTTGTTTATTTCCTTTTCCGCAAGATAGCATAGTGACCAAAATTAGGTTCGTCCCTTGTACTTTCCAAGTATTTTGAAGGCGTGCATTTACCTCTTAACAAAATAACAAATAAAATACATCTTGAAAATATGTAGATATTACTTTCGCTTCCCTTATTTGAGATTTGTACAAGAGCTTCAAGGGGGTCTATGAAATATTTATACAAATATAACAATAATTGATAATGTATACAAAAACAGTATCAAAATTATTATTAAAATTAGTAACGAATATTATATGACCATAATCATTATAGGCATAATCGATCGTCAATATTTACGTTAATAACCTTCTATATGCTTCTATAATTTTCCTTAATATAATATTATCAATAGACCTTGAAAATATACCTTGAAACTAGGTCATACAATTCAAAATTTGAATGTTTTCGTGAAGGATTTGTCAATTAATTAACTTATTTATAAATTCAAAATAAGAACTCACACATTTTAAACTCGAATGATGGCCACCGTGCCCGTCGGCCTGTCGAGGACCAACAGATATTTATGCCCCCATAAAATTCAAACACGCTTCGAAATCCAAACACTCACAAACGATGTTTGTATCGGCTGTATGCTTCGATCACATAGTATAAGAGTAAATCGTGTCTAAGGTTTTAAATGTAAATTACTAGATTATTAATTACGAGTCATCGTTATTCGTCACGTGATTTTATGATCTCATTATTTCTGTAGTACTTACAGTGTGGAAAAGTTATTTTATTACTGTAAGTATAAAATTACAGTTGCCTGAGTAGGATCACGATCTATTTTATCGATGAACGAAGATATTCGTGTTGCACTAAAGCATTTAACTATGTGCTATATCAACTAAAGCATTTAGTGATAAAAGCGTAGTATTGCCTGCTATTGGAACGGGTTTTTTTTTCTAACAACACAAAATATTTAATTCAGGTAAATATTCCGTGAATTATACAGATAATAACATTGGCAGATTGTATTGGTCCTTCGTGCTCCGTAATGCACCTGCCTCCTGCACAAAAATGGCTGCGGGTTCAATCCCAGTCCGCAGAAATTATTCGCTTATACTTCGAATCCGATGCGTTTCTTTTTTATCTTAAGTAGGTACAGTGATTAGTCACACCGCAAGCTTTACGATGAAATAAAACACCAGGAGGAAACCTGCAGACGTTTAAGAAGAAATGCATATTATAGCCATGTATGTTGGCATCTAAGATATATCTCTGACGGAAAGTGGGTGTATGAATACTACCTATACACCTCTGCCTACTCATTCGGGTACCCTTGTGGGAAGGCGTGAAGCACGTAAAAAACCTCCGGATTGGGTGTGTAGGTATTACTGCGAAACTCTGCCCACACCTCTCGGTGACTTGTATATCTTATAATACCGTAAAATATATATGTATATCCAATAATACAGTAAATTCCTTTCGAAATTAACATCTTCAATCGACGTTATTCGACAACATTCAAACAATTGGACACTGCAATAGGGCGTTTCTTCGAATGATGTCATTTACAAATTCCCCAGAGAATATTTTTTATCATTGATATTCAATTAATTGAACTTAAGGATACATACAAAAGCATGCCGCTAGACTTTAATAGAAAACACAATAAGACCAAATCAAAGTTTTATAGGCACGCAACGACAGGACGCCCGATAACGGAGCATACGTGATTAATTTTTGGTCAATTCAATGTAGCCTTAATTATGAAATGAATGATTGAAACCTATATTATCATCTATCGTATAATACACCCAAATAGAGATTGTGTCTGTTTGTACTATATACCTATGTATATATATGATAATATGTATGTAGGTACATACATATTATCACTTAGAGTCGCTCATCGGGATATGCGGAAAGAACAGTACCAGTTTTCTCAAGACTTACACTTTCGCTGCATCAAAAATTAATCTTTCTAACTATGTGTTTCTTTGTACTTTATACTGTACTCTGCAAAACCATTCGGTTGTTAGTGCTGAATTTGAAACATGTTTTTTACTTTCGCTTGTCAATATACGGCCAGATATAAATTTATACATTATGTGTTTGTAATACTCAGAATGCGACGAACTAAAATCAAATATAACTAAACTAAAAACAACTAAGCTTAACTTTGAGATAACCATGTCATAATATTTATATAATGATCAAATTTCGGCTTTTGGTTAAAGTCACGGGCACTTCCTAGACTATTACAAAATATTATTGAACCGAAAAATTAATTTTCTATCTTTATTTCAAATATAACGATGAAAGAGCCGAAGGTTTCGATCAATTTACTATATTGGCTCCGTTTATTCGATGTTTGACAAGTTAATGGTGCTTTCAATAGCGATCGGTCTTAATTAGATAGCCGCTGTTGCCTGAAGGAGGATAAATATTTTAATTTTAATGTCCAATAGTCGCCACCCACGGTAGAGCTTGTGTTTGCAATAATCATGAGCAACTGGACTGTATTATTAAGTTGTAATTCTATCTCTGAGATCGGCTAGAGGCGAGATACATACATATTAGGTAACGCAATTTTATCTTTATTATAGGTATATACAACACGATTATTTATGAGCAGTGTCTCTATAAACGACCTAATAAAAATTTGTAGCATTGATTATTTTAGTGGAACATATCAATTTAGATTATACATGTAAGTGATAAGTAAACCCTTTCATTCAATTAAAAAAATAAACAAATTATGCCGTGTGGCGGTGAGGTTTAAGTAGTCACCCACAAATTAAAGATCGCAATTATAAGCTCGCGTTATTCCAATTAACTTTTATCTAACTTGTAAGCAGTGAGTTGTCACACTATGAGCTTCACGGCGATGGAAAACATTTCTTTATTTAACATCAAAACTTACATATATCTTCACAGTACAAGACCAATACAATAGAGAAGCAAATATTTTTATGTGACAATATAGCAGGTAACATACATACATACATACATATCATCACGCCGAGTCCCTAACGGGGTAGGCAGAGAGTATAGAGCGCCAGTTCTCTCTAGACTTACATACCTCTTTCGCTTCGTCCACATTCATCAGTCTCTTCATACATGCTCGTCGGTTTCGAGTACTCTTAACGTTCCCGTCCTTGAGAGTCCGATCTATTTGGTCCAGGTAGTTGGAGCGTGGCCTTCCTCTGCCTCTTCTTGCACACACTTTTGCTTTGTATATCTGTTTCGTCAATCTTTCTTCACTCATCCTTTCTATGTGTCCAAACCAACGTAACATGCCTTTCTTCATCTTTACAATCACGCCCTCATTCACGCCAGTTGATTTGCGAATCTCTTCATTGCGGATTTGATCTAATATCGTTACGCCGCACATTTTTCGAAGAGATCGCATCTCGACTGCATTCAAGCTATTTTCATACTTCCTCTGACATACCCAGGATTCGCTGCCATACAATAAGGTAAGGTAGCAGGTAACATATAAAGCTATATTAGTGAATTCACCCAAATAGCAGGCAAATACGTCAATAATTTCAGCAATTTGGTTAATGGTGCCGTGTGCACGTGTCAGCGGCGACGTGATGAAACATCTTGAGGAAATTTGCATCTTCCTGACATGAAATTCATAAAAGTCTGAGAAAGTAGTACTTGTAAGATGCTCCAGTCAAGGCAGGTGCTACTTCGCCTCCTTACAGAAGCTCACGTCCTTAATACTGCTGTCGAGAGTGCTTTGTGCTTGTCGTTCATACGAACCGTATCGTTCTTTGCTTATGCGACAAACAGCTTCTCTTCTCACTACCAAGTTGACAACGCAAGTATGTCACAAATTGATATTGCACTTAATGGCAAACGCTCACAATTTTTTTTTACCACATTGGTGGCAAGCAAGCATGCCGCCGCCTATGGACTTGCTTTTTTTTATTTTATAAAAAACTCTTGCAGGAAGGCGAGAAATTTTGAAGTGACTTAAGATGGATAATCGCGGTACAACGTTGCTTTATCTAATGATCTGATCTATGGTGAATTATTCTCTAAAATCAATATCTCTGTAGGATAACATCTTAATTAAATTTAAAAGAGAACTCTAACCAACTGACAACACACGGGTGCCAGTCAGGCCAACTAAATAAAATGCAGACAGATCTCGGGCCGGGTCTCGTCCGCTACCGATGTCGTCAGGCGATAACGTCTCAGCATGATGGTTTAATTCGATAGGCACTGCGCTTTACATCGCTTATAAACAGATTCGATATGACATTTGTGACAAATACTTGATGTGATCTTAAGGTACCTTCGTCAGTGACGAAGGCACAGGCAGGAACTTTGAAGCTTCATTGGATGAATATATAATTAGTTTACTTGTCCAGCCTCTGTACAAGATTTTTAAAGGTTTTATGAAGGTCGGTAAACGCATAAGTTGAAGTGTGTACCTACGATATTAACTTTCCTGAAATGATGTATAGTGATATACGAGTATCTCACGAGAATACCTTGACATTGCTAGTCACATTGACATCTAAATCTCCTGTGTAAAGGACCAGGGACCTTTGCGTTAAAGTATATTATACACAGAGTCATGCCATACATATATTTGCTATTTACATACTATATATATAAATAATACTCATAGCTTTTACTGGAATAGCAAAGCAATATATAAGGTCTTAGTAATTTACCTGTCCTTGCTTGAATCACCCATACAACAGTAACACTCAACTTACAATTAAAGATGATTTAAATAACAATGTCCGCTCTAAAGGCTCCCCGTTGGGGTTGACATATGCGTGCTAAGGGCAAAACGTCGTGCAATGCACGCAAGCGCATCCCACCCAACTGAGTGCACCTGTAGAATACAAGTACATGCATCGCTCCTTTAGAGTTTATGAGATAAATAAACTGGCTTTGATACCGTACGCACTTTGGTGGTATTTTTATAAGGTAGCAATAATTCACGTTCCTTTGTTGGCGATATGTTAGCAACAAGGTTCCTATATTAACAGGAAATGCAATCGTGTTGGTATATGCATGTTCATTGACGTTTATATGAGTCTTAAATTAAGATTATTACTTTAGAATTAGTCGTAACTTAATCAAATTAACATTATTTAAAGGGACAAAAAAATTGTAATACTATATTTTGCGAATACAATACATTTATCGATTGGCTAAGCGACGAGTGATGGACTAGTTTAGGTTCAAAAGCTATGTCGCGTTTGTTGTTATATCTAGTACGATTGATTATGAACTCCTTAAAATAAATATATTTGTTATTGTAACTATTCCGTGGTGGCCGAATGGTTCGAGTAATTGCTTGCCACACAAAATTGCAAGTGCGAAACCCGACTGTACCAATGAGTTTTTCTGAACTTAAGTACAGTGATTAGTCACACCACGAGCTTTACGGTGCAGGAAAACATAGAGAGGAAACCTGCATACGTTTGAGAAGAAATGCAAAAGGCGTATGTATAGTCGTGTTGAATAACGGCGATCTCTACTCGTCGACTCGTCATCTGTCACGTTGGCACCTAAAATATATATCTGGCGTAAAGCGGGTGTATGGGTACTACCTACACACCCCGCCTACCCCGTGTGGGAAGTCGGGAAGATATTTTATTGAAAATACCGCAACCAATACGTCAACACCAAAATGATTCCATTCCTTAATTATTATTCCAGTCATAAGTATCTACTCACCGCGTATGAACAATAAACCATAATTATTTATCGGTGCACTTGCGTGTCGTGGCCTTTTACGGGTTATTATTGATTGTAAAATATATGAAAACGGACTTTAAAACCTTACAAGACTAATACCTTATCGATTTTTAAGCCCGACGTGAGCCGGTGGGGGGTTATGGAATAATTATGGCTCCCACAGCAATCTGTACTTTATCTTTAGCAATTGCTCCTTATTAATGGAATTTATAAGGCATTTTATCACCATCGTTAGCTTCGCGCGAAATTACTCTTCTTACATTATTGGTATTTCCTTGGTTTTTAAGTAGTTTTTTTGGCAACCACTTATATTATTATATATTTAGTTAACAAGTAGGTATCTACTAATTAACAAACACAGGAGACAGTAGGACAGCTAGTCCTCTAAGAAGCGTGTGATAAAATTCCTACAGGGTCGCCGCGCTCTTGGTGGACACGACCATAAGCGGCGGTAACCCCTTACCATCTGGCGAACCACACGTTTGTTTGCCACCCGTATAAAAAAAAAGAAATACACGATAGTACCTACTTACTTATATTTTTTTATGTTTCTTATTATAGATAATACAATAACCAATTCATGTGGTGTCACTCAATTTATAGCCCGTAAATTTCATCCCATTTAAATTGCATTTTCTAATATACTTAATCATATTCGCCAACGTCATGTCCATAATAATCTTCCGTCCCTATTTCTCGCTAGAAATATAGGTACGCACATCTCTCACCATCAATACCTTCACATTATTGCAACTAGATACACAATTTGGCTTTCTTCGTCGACAAATTAAACTTACTTTTCAAATGCGAAAAAGAAAGCCAACATGATTACAATACAAAAATCAATTCTCTCATATTAGGGCCGCAGCTCTCTGGAATGAAATTAATAAAATGGCCTCTTAAAATTCCATTACACGATTCTCATCAACAATAACACTACAAGCATTCATAACTCAAGTACGCTAATAACAATACTCTAAAATACTTGAGCGAATCTCACCAATTATTATGATTGATACCATTATTTAGTTAACGGTACGCCACGGAGTGAAATTGAATTTTTTTATGAACGGATATGAGCACTGTACGAGATTGGTCAACCAAATGATGTATCTAATTGAATTCGAACTTCAATCTGTTATTTTTATTCGAAAACATTATTACTTGTTAAGGTAGCAGAGTTCACTGCTAAGTGGGACGATGTGTACCTGTACCTGCAGATGCACATCGCCATACTTTCGTTTTGATCCATTAGTAGGACTATTATAAGCTATATCCTCACGCCTTCCCACAAGGGTCCCCGAAGGGGTAGGCAGAGGTGTATAGGTAGTACTCACACACCCACTTTTCGCCAGGGATATATTTTATGGGCCAAGGTGACAGATTGCGAGTCTATCGCCGTTAGTCAAGCACGACTGTATATACGCCTTAGAATTGCTTCTCAGTCGTATGCAGGTTTCCTCTCGATGTTTTTCATTACCGTATAGTTCGTGGTGTGACTAATTACTGTACTTATATTCAGAAAACTCATTGGTACAGTCGGGATTCGAACTTGGGATCTTTGTGTCGCTGGCAAATGCTCGAACCACTCGGCCACCACGGCTTTAAGACAGATTATAGCACTATTCAAATCGTTTAACACCCTTTCAGGCGTGAAATATCATAAAATGTTTCTATGCTAACGTTTTGATGTATTCTATGGTATGGTGTTCTTAAATAACGAAAGTATGGCATATTTTTAAAACTGTAATATCGTGCAATAGCGTTATACCTCTTGAATCATGTGGATAGCTAGCAAATATTATATTATTGCAGAATAACTAGTAACAAAGTTGTAATAGCATACCGATTCATAAATCACAATTGGATGACCTCACTTTTGTATGAGAGGATAAACTAATATGTACCTACCGATATACGATTGACGAAAAAAGTGTATAAGGCGAGTGTGAATGAAAGTGTTGGAAGGGGTAGACCTAGACGGACGTTTCTAGACCAAATTAGGGACGTCTTGAAAAAAGGTCAGGTCAAGAGTACCCTAAACCGAAGAGCATGTATGAAGAGAATAATGAAAGTGGACGAAGCGAAAGAAGTATGTAAGGATCGTAGCAAGTGGAAAGAAGTGGTCTCTGCCTACCCCTACGGGAAAGAGGCGTGATTATATGTATGTATGTATGTATGTACCTACCTATTATCAACAAGGATAACTAGTCGAAAAAACATGATGCGGATAAATGTTTAAAATAAGATATGCAGTAGTTCTAAGCCCGTCCAAATAAGCCTAAAATAGATATATATTTCTGAGAAACTAGCCGCGGACGGCGTCTTGGACTTACTTAAACGTACTAAGAATAGAATACAATCAATAAAAACTCTCAATTCTCTATAATTTTTATAAAATACTAGATGTCCAGCCCAGCTTCGCCCGGGTGAAAAAGTAAAATTTCCTGAAACCCGATCACAGCGCCACCTATCGGGTCCAATTGTGAATCTAAACCGTTCTCGAATCCACATGAAGAAACACAGAAATTTCATTAAAGTCCACCGTTAAAGCCGGAGAAGCCGTTTACGATTCTATAACGAACATACTGACAAACATTCATATATATATATATAGACAAATAAATAATAAGTCAAAACTTAAGACCACTTAATAACTACACTTATATTTAAACGCATTAATAGAACTAAACATTTTTATTAGATTGCACAATTGTTAAATTAAATACTATTATATAATTATATCCCAGAATACTTACTTCATTATTCGTTAACATCAATCTTCTTCAGTGCTAATTAAAACTTACTCGACAGCCTGAGTATAACCTGCTATTTAAACGTTGGTTTTAAAGTATTCCAATCAATTTACCGGACCGCAAAGTCATCAAAGAGCGGTGGAACAGTTTAGCAATCTCACAATATCTTATTAGCTCATGGCCATAGAACTATGAGCGCGGCGTGGAGCAATTTTCTCTGTATTGCAATGATATTATAGTGTAATATAGAAATAAATACCCGTTAGTTTTCAAGACTAACTCCATAAAATAAACTTCGAGTATGGTTTCAATATATCTCATAATATTTTATAATTACAAAATTGTATAGCCATATGAGAACATAGATATAAATATTAAGTATTGAGAGTGTGGCTGTTATTATAATTTACGAAGTCAGCTTTAGAAGCGTTTAGATTCAGCTTGTTATATATATAATTTTACGCAAGGGATTGACAGATTTGTGACATCATTATCTTCTCGCTGGAGAAGAAGCCGGTGTCACGGTGTCAGGTGGAGAGTCCATCGCAGCTAGTTCTGCTGTAAAGTATAACTTTAAGTTAATTATACTAATATTATAAATGCAAAAGTTTGTTCGGATTTTATTTACATCAATCACGCCAGAACAGCAGAACGGAAATGGATGAATATGTAGAATGTAGAATTAATGTATAGGTTAATATTTTAGTTGCCAACGTGACAGATGGCGAGTCCATCGCCGTTACTCAAGCACGACTATACAAACGCCTTTGAATTGCTTCTCAGACTCAGATATGTTTTATTCAATAAAAAATCTACCATAGAAATCTTTAAGCATAAAAAGCTTTACGCGGATGAAACCGCGCGACTCTACTATTTCATAAGTCATAACTGCGCATTTCAATACTTTGTGCCGCTTTCTCATAACTAGGAATAAATTATCGCTAACATAAAACGCGTACTAACAACGAAAATGCAATGTGTGGCCACAAAATGTGATCAAGCTGAGGTTTAACGCAAACTAGTTTTATTTACCGAGCTTGCGATGTAACGGTAGCGTAATTAATTCGAGAACTAGCGAATGAGGGCCTTCCTATCTACCTGACTGACATCTACCCTGCTAGAGTGTACTAGTGTATTTAACTACTGCTGTGGCTTTGATTACAAGTGGAAAAAAATCTCTAAAACTAATTATAATTAATCTCAAAATGGGAAAGCTCATAAATTTGGGTAGGCAGTAAACGCCATCAGATGCTTGTTTAGCATTCATTATGAATTAGCAGAAGTTTTGTTGTTGTGCTTAGATTAAATGCTAAGTAGCCTAAGTTCATTTCATGTAACGATTCCGATATTCAACTATTTGCTGCCAACACTTCAATGCACCAAAATGTACGCTCGTACATATAAGAGCTTGTCATATTGTCACGTTGATTAGCAAGGTTTGCTTCTCGCTTGGCGTGAATATTTAAAGAAAATGACTATTTGTACCTTAGTCTTAGGTGCCCTTTGCATATAATATATAATATAATTATTTTCTGAAAAGTGTGTGGATAGAAACAAGTGAAAGCGTTGATTCGGCATCAGCGTCGCAAAACAGTCTCAATTTGCTACAGTGAAATACATGTATCTATTGATATAAGTATGTTAATTTTTGTCTAGTTCTAATAGTACAATTTTTGCTTAGTTTGTGTCTTTATTTTAGACAGTATTATAATATTATCGTTGACTTTACTTCATTATGATCGAGTCACATAATTGTGTAATCTTGTCTGGCAATCACTTGCTTCCACTCGATAAGACTCGCACTATGAACATATCAGAAGAACATAAAAATGATAATTAACCCCCATTGCATTCATCGTGTTGTTTATGTTATCTGGACTCCTATAATTCGTGTTTCAGTAATATAATATATTACACCAATTTATAGGTATAATTTGTCTACGGAATGCTTTTTATTCTAACTTTAATATTCTTGTGCGATTCGAGTTTCAATAAAATCCTTGTATTAGTTGACAAATATTAATATTAGATAAGTTATAAAAAATACTCAGTGTTTAAAATTTATAATATAAATTAGTACATGCAGCAGCGCAGGGGCAGAAGAGCGCGTTTATATCATATTTTTGTTTATACGTCTGTTTGTCCGTATGTTCTTAGACACATCATATGAGAAGTACGAGCACGAGATATTTTTTGAGAAATAGACAACTTGACATTTAGAAAGAGTTCGGGTATATTTTCTAAAATAGATATTGGCGGCGTATGATATATGTTCAGTAAAAAAAAGAAATAGTATTGACCGCTTATTGCTGAGTTGCTGCGAAAAACGAATGTATAAAACGTATGAAAATCTTATGCACGATATCTGACACATTATATTTGAATTGTGTGGATAAGCAGAACCCTCGTGGCTTATCATGTCAAGAGTGCGATGTTCAACGAGTGTTACAAGGAGTGTCCACGATACTACAGACGGTAGGTTGTACATTTATATTGTCACAGGCTCAGCTTAAATTCCCATTACGCTACCTTTTCCAAATGACGAAGCACGAAGCGTAACCCGAGGCAGTCGCACGATTGTCGAACGATTCCCGCAGGATTCCATCATGCACCGATCGGCGCGCTTAATTGATCAATGCTCGAGACCAATCGACTCGCTACGGAATTGAGTTTTGTCACGGATGAGTCACTAGCGTGGCGAAAAATGGGTTACTCCAGTTGATTGGCTAGACAACTGATATGGGTAATTAAATCTTATTTTTAGATTTATACAGAACTCGTTTCATCTGCAAATATAAACATTATTTGATACCACATAGAAGGCCAACAAGCATAATGTCCACCTTATGGGCAGGGGCTAACGCCGCCCGTAACGCTAGCACACCAGCTGACCCTGCAAGAATATTTTACACCCAACATCAGAGTGTCATAAATTATGCATGAAATAAACACATTCAAAGGTGCTATAAGTCGAGACAAAGTAAACTCAATGGCTACATGAAGTAATTGTACTGCCAATAGCTTTATGCGACTTTATTTTTTCCGTGCAGTGTGTGGAAGCCGAAGCATTTTAATGTGACAACAGAACACATAACCGCACTTAATTTTGTCCTAATGCGAGCAGCCGACCATAAGAATCCTGGCCTTTAGTTTGCTCCGTTTTTCTCGCGAGAATATCTGCGAAGTGAATCGCCGATGAGCCAGATAAGGTGTGTGTAACTTTGAATATGCAAAGTGCAAACTTTGTGGTACTCTTTCGACAGGGCACTGAATAATTTTACACGCTCTTAATGATTCGCGTGTCGTCGTTCCAAACTTTTTGATCGCCACGGTTACACGCTAAATTTATTTTAACCGTCTGATTGGCAAAGAGATTATAAGCAATCAGGGACAATAAAATCATTGGCAGATTAAAACGGTAGCAATAAATCCAATCCATTGTTTCCGCCTAAGGCAATAAAGTTTACTTATAGAACGAGTGGATAATGAACTAGGATGTCGGAGCTTCCCGACTCCGTGTCTTTGTGAAGGGGCGGTGTTGCCAACATAGCTTCAACATAATTTAGCGCCCGGCTCGACTAAGGCATTTTTCTAAAGACAATACAAGCCTCTCAGCCAATGGAATATTCAGAGTGCCTGAAGAATTCTCATTCTCGCACCCACTAATGAATAGCTATTCTTTGAGCATTTTAACTATGGCCCTCGGAATGGAATTCGACTGTACAGGTTTCTTAAAAGGTCCCTCGATATGTGTCGGACCCTTTCCGCCCCGCTTAATTTATAGTCACTCATACATTCATTTGTTTTATTTGTATTAATTATGGGCGCATTAAAGTTTCGCGCGTCGTTTGTTTTGGGAACGGTTCCTGTAACAAGGCCATAGATTAAAGCAGCTGTATGTTTGAATCGAAGTCGTAAATCTTTTGGATATTTGCCAAACGGTTATGTAATTAATTTAAAGGAAACAGAATGACATCAGCAAACAGTTGATTAAAAGGAATGCCAGAGTTATTTTTTATCAACGTTCCTTTAAAAGGCCATTACATTTGGGATATGCTTATTAATCATCGGCAATCCGAACTCAAAACTTTCATAAAAAGTGAAGAAAGACATCCGTAGATCCGTCGTGTCGAATCGAAATAATTTCACGTCACAAACGACGCTTTTATTGTTTCGTAATAGATAACAATTGTAATAAATCTATAAATTGTGCATTAGATACACTCCTTCCACGTTTCGTATACGTTTTAAGTTGCTGCTAATTCATATTCAAGGCAGTATTCTGTGTTAAAGGTATTCGTAGGAACACTATTATAGTTTTGGATTATTTTTTCATTTTGCTTTTTTTAAGTCTTCGAGCCATCGCTGTCATCGTGTCCAGAATATATTAATACTAATTATGTTTTTGTCTGTGTAAGTCAATGAGTAGTGTTGAGGTCTCGTATATTCAAAACGCATTATAATGCAGTAATAGGCCTCTAACATGGTTACTTCCTGTTAGTTATACATTTTATTTACATGTTTATGTAATGTGAAATAGAGTGTAATGTATATATTTACTTCCGTTTGCTAGTTTGTACAGTTATTGGTAATAATTGTCAAATAGAATTTCTTTTTTAAATCTGCAATTAAGAGATTCGAAAGCAACTGAGTATTAATGAGGATGTGATTCTAGGGACAAAGAAATGCATCCAACCTATTCTTTCTGCCCTACTTCGAGAGGGACTCTGCATGAGAATGTAATTGACATTAAATCAAATACTAAGATCGAATCAAGTGAAACAATTTTTTAGGTTATTAGTACTTCAATTTATATAATGAAAAAATCATGAATTAATTTATACTGCGTAAAATAATGGGAGAAAAGAACTGGTTCAAAGTTCAAAAGCTTTTGCAATTAACTCAAGCTTTGCCGTCTTTTCGATTTCTCAGGCCGCATTTTTTGCCCGCCAACTGATTCATTTTCAAAAGCGAATACACAATTTCATTGCTACAGAGGTTATTTTTTCGTGACCAAAGATAAGTCGGTTCTTGGGAGCTTTTACAAACCACTTCATGAGTTATTACGATGGCCGCACGCCACAATGAACCGTAAAGTCGAGTCAAGCTAACGAACAATGTAATCTCTTCTGTGAACTCTGCGCATGATTTATTAATACAAAATCCACATTCAAATTTCGTCTCCCATAACGGTACAAGAAATCTATACTTAACAATCTCCGGTTAAATTAAAATTAGCTTAAATCTTTAATCTCTTATACAATGGTTCTCCGTTGAACCAATTAATTAATAATAAGGTAAATAATATACCAGGAATTTACGGATTTTGATAAAAATACCATATTTTTTAAGGTTTTTTAGAGCTATAGAGGCCCAAAGTTGTCGTCTACAAATGCAAGATTGCAGGCTCAAAGCCTAGCCATCTTTACTAATGAGTTAATTCTGGAATACAGCCAACTGTCCCGGGCTCTCCTTTCTCCAAATCACCCAAATAATGTTTTGATGACAGAGGAAGGTCTAGACCATGTACTAAGAGACAAATGAATGTCTATAAAGCGAAAGAGGTCAGTGAGTCTAAACAAAACTGGCGCTATAAGCCCTCTGCCTACCCAGTGAGGAACGCGGCGTTATGATACATACATATCATCACGCCAAGTCCCTAACGGGGTAGGCAGAGAGTATAGAGCGCCAGTTCTCTCTAGCTTGCATACCTCTTTCGCTTCGTCCACATTCATCAGTCTATATATATCTAAGAAGAAATTCAAAGGCGTTTGTATAGTCGTGCTGGAGTAACGGCGATGGACTCGCCATCTGTCACGTTGGCACCTAATATACCTCTGGCGGAAAGTGGGTGTGTGGTATTATATTATAGTAGGTATATACATATATATGTATATATTTGCATGGAAAGTATTTCGTAAATAAAAAAAAACGTGTGGCACTCGGGGACTGCCGCGGTAAAGCTATTGCAAAGGATTTTTATCAACTTATGTAATACACCTATATACTTTCTCACAAACAGCTGCTTACGTACTAGGCATGCCTTTTAAGTTCTGTCGTTTCCATATTTCCCAGCAATTTTGAATTTGGAACTGTTCTATATTCGAATGTGTTAAAATTTTGAAGGTGTTAGGTTATTTTCGTTACGGAATTTCTGGATTCGGTCTCCACGCTCAAGGCCCGCGATATAAGCTATGCAATAGCTTAAAACATACTTCAAATCGAATATACTAATGTTAGTATAGAAATATTAACAAGTCAGCATATACGTATTTAGTTTTAATTTGTGTATTGAATTATATCTAACGGCGCGGCGGCTCTTGACTGCGCGACAGAACGTAAATTTCATTCATTTGACACGCGATAAAATGACAACCAGTTGAATTCCAGAATGACGGGTCTATAGGTATATTCAGATATAATCGGATCCATCCTTGAAAAGTTTCACGCATAGCGGCGATAGTCTCTCTTTCAACTCTATTGATTTGTGTCGTTAACTCACAAGCTACATGCATTCTAAACCTTTTTTATTCACACTTTATAACATTACTTTAAATAACTTCAATGGTTACTTTGTTCTATGGAACAGGCGCAAGCCTTGCACATGTCGAGAAAAGCTATGCCAGCTTTTTTATACGGGTACCTAAAAAGCGTAACAAAACCTTTGCACTAAAAAACGAACAAAGCTTAAGTTTATGTTCTATGGGTTTGTCTGACTGCTTTAAGATAAAGAACTATTTCATCCATTAATACAATAAGACTCTTGTGGGGGAAAGCAGAGAGAAAATAAGTTTACCTCTAGACTGACAAGCATATTTCGCCATTCAACGTTCGTCAATCTCCTCGTACCAACATACATGCTCGCCGGTTTCAATTACATATTTTTTATTTGTATGTATGTGATTGCAAAAGCCTCTATAAATAGGTAATGGTAATGGCGTTATAGACGACATTGACGGCCGTCTGGTCTAGTGGTTAGAGCTCCTGATTGCGAAGCTTGAGGTCGCGGGATCGATTCCCCCTAAGGAGATATATTTGTGTGATTAGTCGAGGATGCCCTATGTATTAACGTATACATCTATCTATATAAGTATACATAGATTTATTTCGTTGCCTAGTTACTATAGTACTATAAGGCTTTGCGTAATTTGCGGTTATGTCAATTTGTGTGGTTTTTTTTCCCTTCTCCCCAAGGAGCTCATTACTGGAAACCTTATTCACCGCGTAGGAACACAACACAAAAAAATGTGTTATTTGGCTACGGACTTCTATAAGGTGAAGGTCCTACCCCAGTCGGGCAGCTCCAAATTTGAACGGAAAATCCGTTATGCCCTACCTCTCTTGTTTTGTGAATTGTCCCAAAGTATTTATTTAATATATCACTTACACATCAAATGTGCTTTATTTAAATCCTTCGGGTATTACTCATAGCCTGCTTCCGGTGACTACTACCATATTTTTTCCATTAAGCCCATTTGCATATACTTAAAGTAACAAGTCAATACGTTTATCACGTAGTCAATCTATTTAGTATTCCAAAGAAAAGACCGGATAAACGTTCAATTCTGTTGTAAGTGACGTTTAAAAGCAGCAAATAATCCATTCAATGCATTTTATAAACAATACGAATATCTCCTCAAATGTACGATGTATGCATGCTTTTTGTATTTCTTTATATGTTAGGAACACCTCGTTAAATGTTTGTCATACAATTTACTTATTGAATGAACAAGTAGGTGTACAATGGCTTAAAAATTTACAAAGGTAGCCGCCCGAAGCACAACACGACCTGCGAACAGTCTGGCAATGCTGGCAACTCTGTTTTTCCCTTTACTTTATGGAATAATACGTCAAAAGTATAATGCAGATACTTAAACTGCGTTGAATTATTGCCAATTTTTTAATCTCAAATTGATAATCACGTTAATTTTAATATAATAAAGTATGACAAATAATGATTATAGTAGTTAAGTATAGTAAAGTTAAAAAGCCGTGGTGGCCGAGTGGTTCGAGCAGTTGCCTGCGACGCAAAGGTCGCAAGTTCGAATCCCAACTGTACCAATGAGTTTTTCTGAACTTAAGTAAAGTGATTAGTCACACCACGAGCTGAACGGTGAAGGAAAACATCGAGAAGAAACCTGCATACGTCTGAGAAGAAATTCAAAGGCGTATGTATAGTCGTGCTGGAGTAACGGCGATGGACTCGCCATCTGTCACGTTGGCACCTAATATACCTCTGGCGGAAAGTGGGTGTGTGGGTATTACCTATACACCTCTGCCTACCCCTTCGGGGACCCTTGTGGGAAGGCGTGAGGATATATTATATATATTTATTTTTATAAGTGACTACGATTGAGAAAGAAGTGAGTAAGATTTGTTTTGGAGTTTATTTTTGGAGCTTAAAAAATTACATTACCTTGTCACCATAATTTTTTTTTATACAACAAGTGTGGCAAACAAGCATACGGCCCACCTGATGGGAAACGGTTACCGTAGCCTATTTACGCTCACGATACCGAAGTATCACTTGCGCGTTGCTACTCTGTGTTCGGAGAGTTATAGTGTGTTGGCAGCATAATGGGTTTAATCCCACTGCTTCCAAAACAATGTAACAATCCTCCGCCTTCCCCAACGAGCTCATTACTGGAAACCTTATTCACCGCGTAGGAACACAACACAAAAAAATTAGTTATTTGGCTACGATCTTCTATAAGGTGGAGGTCCTGCACCAGTCGGGAAGCTCCAAATTCGAACGGGAAACCCGTTATGCCCTACCTCTCTTAAATCGCTACGTTAAACACTCCATAACTCCCTTCAATTATAAAATGTTGCACTACTGGCTATGAATGTGCTAGGTGTGCCTTTGAATACAGTATGGCGTGGTCGCATGTTGTCGAATGAGTTATTCAAATGAACTCGCATTCTTTATTGTACACTTACATAATTTTAAATTCAATAATTTACCAGAGAATTAAATACAATCATATGATTATTATTAATGTCAAATAAATCGATGGTATTGCAACTATTCTTCTTCTTCTTCATTTTCATTAATTGATAATTTACAAATTAGTGGCCGTGGTGGCCGATTGGTTCGAGCAGCTGCCTGCGACGCAAAGGTCGCAAGTTCGAATCCCGACTGTACCAATGAGTTTTTCTGAATTTAAGTACAGTGATTAGTCACACCACGAGCTTTACGGTGAAGGAAAATATCGAGAGGAAACCTGCATACGTCTGAGAAGAAATTCAAAGGCGTATGTATAGTCTTGTTGGAGTAACGGCGATGGACTCGCCATCTGTCACGTTGGCACCTAATATACCTCTGGCGGAAAGTGGGTGTGTGGGTATTACCTATACACCTCTGCCTACCCCTTCGGGGACCCTTGTGGGAAGGCGTGAGGACAAATGCTCATATATATGTCGCGACTGATAATAAAATATTACCGTGGCCTCTAGCCAGGCTGTAGCTCGTCTTTAGGCTACGATTTTGCAATACAATTTTATCGCTGGTTTGGTAAACGGCTGATACCCGCTGAAGTGGCATATGTACATGGCGGTTTACCACAGTAATAAAATAATTGTGACTTATTACTATTTTAAGGTCATATCTAACATTCGTTTTAAAATAATACCATGGAAATTCGACAAAACTGTATGAATGTTAATTTAGTTTCATTTCAAAATAGGATTTAAGTCACAAGCTACGATCTCAGTTCTCATCTTCTAACGAGAGGTGGAATTAACCCTCACAACTTTGAGAACGAAATGTCAAAGTTATCAAAGGATCTTATGCCGACTAACGATCGCTATTTAGTTGAAACTAGTAACGAGGTTCAGCGCTTACGTAGTAGGATTATATCCAGGTAATCTTTCATTTCAGTATCCAACGAAGAATCTATAGTCCATTGATGGTCTTTCAGGCTACACTCAGGCAGCTCTGTGAGAGGGAGCTCATATTATACCAATTCAGTTAGAAGTTTCTGAGGATCTGTGATAATTAGACATATAATTAACTCCGGAAGAGGACTGAAAAATCTGTATCGTATTCTTTTTATATTTTTTTATTAAATTGACGACTTATATTATGATAAAGGGCGAACAAACAGACGTACATATGACGCTTGGCCCCTCTCGAGATAGGTGGAGAGTGAAGAAGAGCCCCACTTCCTCTGTCTCTTCTTCCAGACACTCGAATTTTGAATATCTGCTTCGAATATGTTTCTTCACTTCTTCTCTCTATATTTTAAAACAAACATATCACGCATATGTTCTTCTTTACAATCACACCCTCGGTTACGCTGGGGTCAGTAGTTGTTGTAAAAATTATGTTAAAATAAAAAAATGCGGCTGCAATCAGGTAAGTAAGTAAGCTTCTTGTGTTACGGTAAGCACAAGTACCAGGCGCGCAGCCGAGCCAGGTACTCGTTAATTGTGTCCGAATATACCCTGAAGGGATTACAGTCTAAAACCTTCGTTATCGCCGGATGTAGCTCTATGATATGATACACATGCACACACACAGCATAAACATATATATTTATATATATGTATACGCTGAAGTCAAGAATTAGTCAAGAATAAAAGAGTATTATATAAGTAATTGACTGTAAACAGCTAAAATCTGTTGTTATCACTGCAATTAAGTTCTAATAACAAGAGTATAGATTTTCATATATGCGTGGTATTCTTATTGGATTATTCACCAACAATGAGTATTTTTTAATTAAGCTAGGTACTTGCTTGCTAGACAATCAATTCATAACATGAACTCTCATCTCATCGAATCACCTCTGAAACCGAATCCGATACAAAGTACACTTGGTATCTAAGGTTTAAGCCCGCTAAATCAAATTAGAAAACTCGTATACACGTCACTTCGTGAGTATTAAAGAAAATGTCACCCGAACAAATCAGTCTCGAATGAAACTGACGCGTTCAAAGCTTATGAGTGGTCATTGGAAGTCGTTAAGGTTTAACACAGTTCGTTCACGAGTCATCGGGTCTGTTTGTCCGTTCGTCTCGACTCATGTGACATCTAATTACTCGCCAAATTAAGCCCGAACTATGAAACTTTCTACGAATGGGTTCTACTATCAAAAGTACACGAAATATACATTATGTTGATGTTAAGATTTGTGATATGACGATAAGGGGACTGGATATTTCGACTAACTTTCACGAAGGGCTTTCTGCTGTTTATTTTTGTATGTTACGCGGAGTCATTGTCGTTTATGATTATGATTATTGCTCAAAAGTAAGCAGATGTTCTTAATTTTGTACGAGATGTTTTGATTTATGATTTAGTTTCAATTTTGAATTATTTAATGGGCCGTTGCCTTAGGGTTTTTTATATACGTATCTTTACATTATAAAGGGGCCTTACATATTTAGCGCTCCGAACACACCTTGTATGTTACGTATCCATAACCAATCATCAAACTACATTGTATATGGTACTTTCTTTTAACCTACAATCACAAAATATGCAAAAAGAAAGCGTAATAAATAAAAATAAATATTTACCTTTATGATACCACTACTTTCTATACCTAATGTCGTGTGCGAGTTCTTACTTGGTAACTTCTTTGATTCTCATTTTCATCCTTATTTTTCAGTCCAGACGATATTACAAAATACGAAATAGACGTCACCATGGTGTAAATAGTAGTTCGAAATCATAATTTAAAAGCGAAGCAGGTTTCACCGACTACAAGAATAGTCCCCCAAAACAAGCTTACGTTGTCATAGATAAGCAAACCCATAAATGGGAAACAAACTAAACGTTTCCATTTTGTATATCTGTCATCTGACACTTATCTAATTGGAAAATCTCTTATAAGCCGCATATGAATTTGAAAATTAACGTCTTACGTGCATTAAAACCGTACAAAATTCAGTTACAACGTAGCGGTCAGTCAGAGATAAACATTTAAAGGGCCAAAAAGATTAATGAATTAAATATGATAAGCCGTATTTGTTACACAGGTACAGTTGAGAATCAGTTCTACTTTCGGTCTGTGGTAGAGTAGACGATAATAAAATTCCACAAATGTATGTCTACGGACTTCTTCACGCCTTCCCATAAGGGACCAAAAAGGGTAGGCAGAAGGGTGTGCAGATAGAACCCACACACCCATTTTCCGCCAGAGATATATTTTAGGAGCCAACGTGAGAGACGGCTGTGTTATTGCTATGTTACTGTGAAGCTTAAAGCTCGTGGTGTGACTAATCACTGTACTTGAGTTCAGAAAAACTCAGTACTTAGTACTCGAACTTGCAATCTTTGTGTTGCATCTGTGGTCAAACCACTCAACCACCACGGGTCAATAAGACTATGAATTAAATATTGTTGTTTGTTCCTGACTTTTGTTAGTCAACTGAACAATTGCGAGACCTATAGGCAAGTATTTTTAAATGCCAAGCAAACATTATATTTTAACACTATATGTATAGTATAGCAATCACACGCGTTGTAATATTAGTTTGCTCGTGATTGTGTAATTTATATCGCTCTCACACCCACAGAACGAACTGCTATTTCCCATAGGAACTGTGTATTAATTTATATTCGGGGGTGAGTGTTAATGTCTGCGACATAGTTAACAGCTACTATAGCCATAATCGAATATACTTTACAGCCTTACTATTTTCATGTTCCTTTTTATACATAATACACGTTGGTTTGGACATATAGAAGGGATGAGTGAAGAAAGATTGACGAAACAAAGCGTGCACAAGAAGAGGCAGAAGACCACATTCCAACTACCTAGATCAAATCGATCGGACACTTAAGGGCGTAAACGTCAAGAATACTCAAAACCGGCGAGCATGTATGAAGAGGCTGATGCATGTGGACGAAGTGAAAAGAAGTATGTGGGTTTAGAGAGAACTGGCACTCTACTCTCTCTGCCTACCCCGTTAGGGACTCGATCATTGTATGTATATATATAATATATTAATAAACAAATACATTGTTGATTGTGATTTTAAATAGCCTCGAGATTTTAGCTCTTAATTTCGCGAGTCGACTATCTCGACCGCTCATCCATTGGCATTAAGAAGCAATGGGAATGTGTACGAAGCCGAATCTCATTCTATCTAGCCGTGGGGTTGTTCGGTCTCTAATTGGCTAATTGGCATACGCAGATAGATCAGCGGGAGCGATCTCTTCCTAGTTCATGCAGAGATAAAGGCCAGGGCTGATGAAATGCTTCGATCGATATCAATACGCCCATTGAAATCTCCTGGAACATTAAATAAAGCTGCGTTGACACTGCTATAGAAAACAAATTGTTAAGAACGAACATTCGTGAGCTCACACGGTATTTGTATATGAAAATGTTGCTAAATAGGGTCTGGCAGTTCATATTAAAGTACCTATTTCATGCCATACTATAGGATAGTAGGGCATCAAATAGGGAACGAAATCGAGCAAAAAGTGTTTTTTTTTTTAACTTAAATAGAATAAAGTAATTGTGACTAAACTTAAATCCTCCAATGCTACTTTTAGTAATTATTATTGAAGTTAGCGAAGCACCATTACCAACTGGTGTGTTTTGAATTTGAATTCAAACTAAAGTTATTTCATTACTAGTTTGAATTAGAGGCGGCAAAAACTGCGCTGCGTGTGGCCGTATGCTAGATAGTATGCAGAGATAAGCTTGAAGGTTCACTTGAAACGCTATAGAGTATGTTTGATTGGAATTGAATATAATTTAGCACGCACCCAACTACCGCTTAATTGCGAACAAAAAATATGTTCATTAGTTACGACTCAAAGTCGTCGGTTCAACTGATAATCTCAACTTCTTTTTATTTGATTTCATATGAGTGAAATAAATATAAAGACAATATAAAAGTCGTACATGATAGACGGAAACAAGCTCACAGACTCGCCATCATGTGGTGCCATCACATTGGCCACAAAATAATAATAGAAAATAAAAAATATATATATTAAGAAATATCTAATAAATAACAGAGGATGCTATTACATTCCTGCCAACCTCTTCTTCTTGGAAAGATTTAGACTAAAATATTTTTTATACCAGCAAGGTAGCAAACAAGCATGCGACGCACATAATGATAAGTGGTTACCGCCCACAATAGACTTGTATGTAGGAGGCCTGGCCCAAAGGAGTAGGCAGAGGCCTATAGGTAGTACGCACACACCCATTTTCCGCCAGAGATATATTTTCGGTGCCAAAGTCACAGATGGCCAGTCCTTTGCCGTTACTCAAGCACGACAATACATACGCCTTCAAATTGCTACTCAGACGTATGCTGGTTTCTTCTCAATGTTTCCATTATCGTAAAGCTCGTGGTGTGACTAATCGCTGTATTTAGTTCAGAAAAACTCATTGGTACAGTCGAGATTCGAACTTGCGATCTTTGTTCCGCAGGCAACTACTTGAACCACTCGGCTACCACGGCTGTTATAAAAATTGTGTCTTGCATTGCGTTGTATTTTATTTGTATATTTACAAACATACAAAATGTACTGTGTGCACCTTAACTGATTAAAGTTAAGGCGCTTAGTTTTTATGATTATGTTGTAAGTAAGATATCAATATCATCATCACATGACCCAAATATACCTAATCCACTTACCTCAAAAGGAGAAACAGCATTGATCAAGTCGAAGCAAGAATTACTAGGACCAAATGACTGAAATACGAATCCCTAGCGGTGTTGAATAATTCCTTTACACATCTTCGTATCGGCGAAGCCACCCTAACTACAAATAAATTTTTAAAGGTCTGCGCACATAAAAGAGAATACAGGAGTGTTATTCGAAAGTGCGGAAATGCGTCCCATACATCAAGTGAGGAAAATAGAAAAACAGGGGCAAGATAAAATGTGAGTACATCGTCGTGAAATGTTGCTACAATTTCCAAAGAGACGAATAGCCCTTTGACGTCAACGGCATATTTTATATGCACGCAGTGAAACAAAGTTGTTTGTCACGAATGCAATTCAAACAGAGCGTTCTTGCTAAATCACATTTGATTAAATTGTCTGTTTAAAGAAATACTTATCAATACTTCAAAACTAATATAAATAAGGAACTTTATAAAGTTGGATGCGGGATCTCAGGGAATACTAATCCGATTTGAGCTAAATCTGAATTACGTAACCTGTTTATTGAGGAAAACCATCTATATATCATCATGCAATTAGCTAAGGAAACGGAGCAGTAAAATTTTACACTGGTGGACCCGTAGTGTAGTTTTGTTCATATAAAGCATGTATTAAATAGAAATAGGCATTAATGGTGAGCGAGTGTTCTTAGGAATCACCTCGAAAATCTTATACTTATAATATATCAGGTCTTCGGTGGTCAATAATATGTAAGAGGGAAGCAGTAAGACCGCGGGAGAAATGCTATCTATCAAGAATGTATCTAGTCAGGCTATTGTAAGTACCTGTTGAAGAAAATAATAAATTGATGGATTTTAAACAAATTATCTATATATTAAATACCGGTCTCTATATCAATAAATACCAAAAGCGTTAATCTGTAATTCTTTGAGCGTCAATATTTTTTGTGTCTTTAGAACCCACACTAAGTTTCCATAAACGTCTTTTTATTTTATTTCTGTAAACAAAATGCACTTTTCCCGAATAAAACTGAGGACATTTTTTGTGGTTAAAAATAAAACAACACACCCACGTGTATATTTGGTGCTCTCAAGCAGAATCTAACGCAAGTTAGAACTATACTCGTCACACGCAATGTTTCCGATGTCATTAAAGTAAAAAACTAAAACCGAACTACAGAAATAACGAGATGGCGCTAGTAGTATGCATTTCGAAAACACCAAATCTGTTATGGGTGGAAAATACGGGTTAGTATACATGCATGCATAGACAGCGAGCTACGTAGTAATTCGGTGATCGGCTAATGTTAGTGGATATTTTCTACCGTTCCCACGCATAAAGAGTTACTTTTAGCAGCGACATAGATGCTTAATTAGTGATCACCTACTAGTGGCTAGGTCATTAAGGTGCGTGTATCATTACAAACTTTATTTAACTTGGCACAAGCGGTTTAAGATATTTAACATAATCATATGTATGTGAAAATGCGAGTGTAGCGCAAATACCAACTAACGATATTACTGAGTATATATTTAGAAAGGCCAGGTCAAGAGTACCCTAAACCGAAGAGCATGTATGAAGAGAGTAAAGAAAGTTGACGAAGCGAAAAAAGTATATAAGGATCGTAGCAAGTAGAAAGAAGTGGTCTCTGCCTACCCCTACGGGAAAGAGGCGTGATTATATGTATGTATGTATGTGTACGTATAATTTATGTGCTAAGCTTATATCGTTAGTGCGCAAAACACCAACAACAATACTCCCTGACTACCTATACGCTAAGCTTGGTTATTATAGCTGTGACGGGTCATATCCACGATTGGTTGGCTGATAGGCTGGTCTAACTGGATCATCAAATTATAATTCGACGACCGTCTGGTCTAGTGGTAGAGCTCCTGACTGCGAAACTGGAGGTCGAATCCCGCTGAGGGCATATATTTGTGTAATGAACATGAATATTTTGTACCTTAGTCTTGGATGTCCTATGTATTTATGTATATATCTATCTATATAAGTAAATATATCGTTGTCTAGTTACCATAACACAAGCTTTGCTTAATTTGGGACTATGTCAATTTGGTTGGAACTGGCCCAGGTATTTACTTATTTATAATTAATGATGACTTAAGCTAGTATTAGCTGGTACTGCTTATAACTACCTGGATTTTAGAAATATATCCAATACAGTTAAACAAAACACGACTTTATATACGCCTTTGGAACGTATGCAGGAGGCAACTACTCGAGCCACTCGGCCACCACGGCTGTATTTCTTTCGTTCAACAACGCCCGCGCTGAACCTGCCTAATTACATTAAATCAATAGTTGAGTGATAGGAATATTAATGCTTTGTTGAGGACTTGACCAGGCCCGATGAATATGAGTAGCTGAATAAACCCAAATATGTATTTTATACTGTTTGATATAGGGTTGAATATTAGTGATAGGTACACGCTTTTGGTGAACTTTGAGTCTTACATTCATAATTCAACCTAATTTATTTGTAGAATATCGCTAAGGCGTAGGCACGCATAAATATATGTGACATTATTTTCCATAAGCTCGGTATTATACGATTACATATATATATATATATATATATATATATATATATATATATATATACGATGCAGTCACAGTATTCCACATAAAATATCAGTTATATGTAGTTTCACGTAATAGTTATGTGACTCGTATATAGCCATCTTCCCCAAATCCTTGGCCAGTATTTCTGTCTCGTCGGTCAAATTGTCCCGGACGGTTCACTCAGGCGTGTACTACGCGACACCAATTCACTTTGAACTCACTTAATTATGTCGATTCTCACTGTCACCTGTGATATATCGACCTTTGAGGACAAGTTGTACGCTCCTTTGTGTTTTAATTCCAACTCGATGGATTCCTGGTGTTCAAATAGGAAAGGCATGGTAATAAAGTTTAACGTTAAGTTGGGTTTTATGGGCCTTGATGGGCTTAGAAGGAAATAGTAAAATGTGGCCGCGTTAATCTTGTAGTTATTATTGAAATAGTCTCGAAGAAAATGCCTAAACATTTATAATCTTTATAGCGTGGAACGTGAGGCACGGTTTAATCTTTTTGATGTATACTTTTTAAAATCCGTATATCAAATTAAATATAGCCCTAATTCTACCGGCTTTCATAGGCGATGCTGAGCTAGCCGTTAGGAGAATGGGGTACTTTTTGGCGGCACAGGTAGATGTTAGCTTTATCACTATAATGTAGCTAGATCGATAGATGCATTCTGCAATAAAAAAAATATGTATTGTTGTCATAAAAAGAAGGATTTCGTTTCTAGTACATATCTTAAACTATAAAGATTTCATGATTACTTAGTTAGTGCTCTGATGATCAAAATAGAAATGAACATTCATCAGTATATAATTAATAACAAACCTTTTTCGTTTGAAACAGGCTACAAATAGAGCCTCCATATAAATAACCGAAGGCATAATAGCTAGTTGTAATATTGAGCAAACCCAATGGATTGTCTGGAGTTACGCAACATGCAATTAGAAATACAAGCACAAACAATACCCCTTCAGCAAGGTCGGCGAAAGTAGCTCGTGGTTTCGATTTCGACGCTGTCATGTAGTTAGTTACAATAGAGACTGTATGTAAAAACATGGTACGAAACAGTGTGCGATGCCTTTAAATCTTACGATATGTTTTGCTTGTTGTTAATACATCAATCGTTCCTTTTTTTTTTATTGTCTCTCTAGCGTGAGTTCCGGAAACTTTTGCTACTTAACCGGTCAATGGCGAGACCTAGGCCTCCAGCCAGGCACTTTAGTTCTAAGCAACACGTGGGGAACGAACCTCGGCTTAGAGCGTTGCTGGATCGCGAGCAAGAGAGCTGGGCTGGACTAGTAATTTTATTTAAATATTATTTGGGGGCGGGATTTGCGCGTCTGGCTCCGATCAATCGTTCCGTGGTTATATGTATATTTATTTAGTACCATGTCTCAATGCTTGAGGAATGACCTACTGTTCGTCTGAATTCTACCACACACACTACGAAGTAGACCCACATAAGGTTTCCTTCAGTTTTCCTTTACACACAAGGTGTACAGTGTATATTCGGGTATTGTTTTATTAGTTTTTAAAGTGAAAACAACATCAACCACAATCAAATTCATCACCTCAAGAAACGAAGTTCAAAGATAAAGTCCCTGCAGGAATAATTTCGCACCCTTCTTGAAGAACTCCATGCTGTACGCCGTAATGTGTATTTAAACTGTTTTCTTTAATCATTTACAAATTTAGCTTTGTAACAAACTCTGAATTATAGAAACATTATAGTAAATACATATTATCATCACGCCGAGCTTCTCACGAGCAAAGAGAGTGGACTATTCCCACTAGGATCTAAAACCCTTATCTTCAGAGGCCTGTTTAATTTTAAGGTCGCAGTGAAAGACGAATGTAAGTCTAGAGAGAATTGGCGCTTTGCTTATCATGTTAGGGAATCAGCGTGATTATACGACGATGATGATAAAATTATACATGTGGAAAATCAACTCAATGGCATACAATTTCAACCAGCTCCACACAAAAAAAACTACATTTGTCAGTAAATAGACGCTGGGGTTAAATAAATCTTAGGCCACAATGTCCCATGTGAACCGGCACCGAACAAAACAAACGGTCGCCGCGTTGTTTCCGTTTCCTTCCACTAACTCGCCGCAAGTTCCGTCTATTCCACGTGCATGTTGATGCATCGTGGATTAGGTACCACTTGGAAATTGTCAAAGTTGGAAGTATCTACAGCTTATACATTATTTCTATTACTACTAAGCCGTGTATGTATTCCGATATATAAATAAACCATCTTCTTTACGCCTTCCCACAAAGGTCACCTAACGGGTTGGCAGCGTTGAAATAATATACCCTTTTTTTGCTGGAGATATATTAAGATGCCAACGTGACACATCGACGTTTCACAAGCACTACTATACATATTTCTCATGTCTTCTACACTTCATACGACCATGAGTTTCTTCTTCAGCGTATGCAGGCCTTCAATGTTTTTTCACCGTAAAGCTCAGAATGAGATTAATTTAAAAAAATCATTGGTATATACGTGGTTCCAACCCGTAATCCTTGCGTTGCCACTCCAACCTCTTGGCCACCACGATTCTTTATGTTACTTCGTGCAAAAACTGGAGGACCTCCATTACATCTATGGTGGCCAGCACAATAAGGATCATATTCCAACCCACGAGATCATATTCCTTCATATTAAATGGTACGAAGTGACACACCAGTCGCACTCAACTTTACTGCTGTTCATCGATACCGATACGTTAGATAAATATCGATACGATGAATTAATTACTTAATAGTACCAATACTAGTTACGTACTTAGGTAATGCGGAGTGTAGTGAAAATTATATTCCTAGTGAAATAATGTAATTATTCAAAAGAAGAATGGCGCTATATCTTCGCTGCCTACTCTGTCAAAGGCTTGGGTTAATAATACTCATCTATATATATATAATACTTACATCGCATATAATCAATTTGATTCTTTATGGCTACGATCCAAATATTAGAGTTTAAAATACTAATTACTTGCAATAAATGCTTTGTCGGCTCATTTGAATCAGAATCTTCAAAGTGCCCGGTCGGGCATCGACGTAACCAAATTAATCTACCGTTTATTTAAATTTAGATGCAATCATGTCTTCGATAAAATGCAATATCTCCAAAACAAATTATTAAAATAACGATAAGTCTTCAGAACTGGAGATTTCTGCGGAGAAGTACTTTAGTATTATTTTTATTGATACATCTTTTGAAACAAGGGTCTGCATGTCCAAAGATACATTTATAAGTCGCCTGCACGTGTTCGCTTTGACAAATAAAAAACAGACCATATAAAAAAAGTTTTATGTGGATACGACGTAAATTTTAAAACAACGAAGGCGGCAGACAAGCTTATATCGCTCGCCTAATGGTAAGGTATCAACATACCCTAAATATTTACTAAGCAATATTACACACATACATATCATCACGCTGAGTACACGGGGTAGGCAGAGAGAGTAGAGCGTTGACTCTCTCTTACAGACCTCTAAGCAATTACTTAGCCTAGTGATTTTACTACCTTTTTGACTGAGAAAGATCAAGATTGCAGGTATAGTCCCTGTAATTTTGACTGCACTTGCATTAATATGAGAAGAAATTCAAAGGCGTATAGAAGGTATTCCAAGACCTATAGTCGTTATCGAGAAACTGCAGCTGAACTGTCACGTCGGCACCCATATATATACCCCCGCGAAAAGAGGGTGTTGTTACAGCGCTGCCTACGTCTCCAGGTCGAAGGATGCCGACCTTATATCCAGCGACATATGAAACGTTAGGACTAACAGTTCTCCCTTCTACTTGTGGAGTTCTAGGGACTTGATTCTGTCACGCCATACCTAAAACTTCTACTACGACTGTAGGTAATGTGCCACTGATACTTTTGGTGTTTTAAGCACTAGACCAGACGGCCGTCAAAACATTACAGAATCCATATAATCAATTCATCCTCGTGAAAGAATAAATGCGTTCGATATAAAACCAGCCTTTTACAAATATTTTACTGCTATATTATTTATTCAACACAACAGTCGGTTAAAAACAAAGGGACTTTATTAAGTTTCTATTAGAAACACAATAAATTATGACGACGTATTAATAGTTCTCGGATTAGTAACACGAGCTCAAGGTTTACAAGCTGTGAATCCGTATTTTAGTTAGAGTGTAGGCGTACGACATTATTACCGTATTAAAGAGGTTTCGTGAGATCCAGTTTTATTAGCTTGATGTGCATTCTTTCGGCCACTTAGCGGATATCTACGAAAGCCACTTAAATCTCTCAATGATCCATCGTCAGAGTCGCGCGAATAAGGGACCACACTTCGAGTTACGATGTAACACTCATTAACAAATATTTGCACCATCATTAAAAGCTATTGGGTGTAATGCAGACAGCAATTAAATCACTGAAGTAAGCAACAGAGAACATTAATAAAAACGTTAATAAATCTGACTCAGGCTCAATTCAAAAGGCAATTTTGAAAACTTTCGTTTCAAATGTACACATTCTACCTACATGTGAAATCACCTACTTGTATTGATGTAGGAACAACAAAAATATAATTTTAATAAAAGCAACATTACGCTTCATTAAATGTTATTACAAGATCATGATAATGAATGTACGATAATAAGTTGTATGTGAATATAAAATTACTGCGCATCACGCGAAGTTCATTAGCTATTGGAATTACTTTGAAGAACGAATGTATTGAACAAAAATACTTACGGCTTTAACAGTGTTGTGGGTTAAATAATAGCATTACGAAAACAGATTAAACGACAAAAGTAAAAGTGAATCGGATAATGAAGAGGATAGAGACGTGGAATTAGGAACAATTAACAACAAAAGTGCTCGCAATTGCAAACGACACATCAAAGGCACAAGTCTACGGGATTACCGACTGAACAAAGCGACGAAAGGATTAAACATCAACGTCTTCTTGAATGACAATGTCATGACTTAATTTAAAAACGCAAAGGTGTCATTCAAATACGTAACAAGATTTCGCACATACCTGTTTTAAGATCAGTTGTGGCAGAAATTAATCTTCACGTCTGCAAAAAAAAAACGGTCTGTAAAGCGGAACAGTTCTTCGGCGCAGTGGACAAAGTCTTTTATAACTACAAAAGTTGCACTTAGAATTAACTTCTCGTCAAATATTCCATAAAGCCTCGTGTGCCAAACGAAAATATATTTTATCTTGTGGGATACAGAGTTTGGTTCAGCAAAAAAGCAGTTAATTCAAAAGTTACTGTGACATATTTATTTTACTAAATCCAATTTTCTGCTGACATTTCATCTGTCGACTTTAAACGTGGGATACTATAGCTCTGTCTACACGGTTTCACGCTTATTATTCGCACACGTCTTCAGTTCATAAGTGCTTTATAAATTTAAATATTATAAAGTTAAGTTGGCGTGCGTTTAGTGTTTTGATAATAAGAATTGTCAGGGGGACGTTTCTTTCTGAGATTGGGTAGACACGCATTTTTTTACTTAAAAATGTCTTATAATGGTTTACATATCAAAAGAAAAAATCTGAAGCAAAGTGTAATAACTATGTAGGCTATTAAATATATCTCACGCATCTCTACAAGGGTCCCTGAAAGGGTAGGCAGAGGTGTGTAGCTAGTAGCCTGACAGCCACACTACGCCGAAGATATATTTTATGTGCCAACGTGATTGATGGCGAGTCTATTGCTCTTACTCGAGCACGACTGTACATACCTCTTTGAATTTCTTCTCAAACGTATGCTAGGTATAGGTATGCCTCTCGATGTTTTCATTCGCTGTAAAGCTCGTGGTGTGACTAATCATTGTACTTAAGTTCAGAAAAGGCCTACGTTGTTCCCCCATACTTGGATACTATTGCTGTAGCGTAAAAATATTGTTATTGTATATGCCTAATGATTTGAAAAGAGTAACCATGGAGTTTCTTGCCGGTTCTCCTCCATGGAAACGACCAACCCGAACCGTGCACCTTTTTCGACGTTTTATAAGTGCCCACCTAGGCCTATGTAAAATAAAAATATTTTGATATTGAAAAACCCATTGGTACAGAGAGGATTCGAGCTTGCATCCTTTGTGTTTCAGGCAACTCCTCAAATCACTCGGCCAACAAGGCTCTCTGATATACACACAACTGGTAGTGAGCCGTAGTTTTACCGACACTGTATTTGTAAATAGTTTACAGAACATTATCATTTTAAATGTTACTTCCTCATTCCTTTCTTTATGCTCACATACAATACCTACCTTCTCAGCAAGGTTTCATGTTTCCAGATTCAGTAGTTTCAGTTATTGTCTATCTAACTTAACCTGATAGTAGGTACTTATATTATAGTAGAGCTTGTATGTTTCAACGTTCTAATCACGGGAACTACAAATCCCATTTGATAATACATACATTTATGACTTAGACTGTTTATTAAGAAAGGTTAACCCAATCAGGGTAACGTATAATCTTTAATAAAAAAAAACACGGCGATACCCCCGGTGTTGCAAGCTTCCAAGGGGGCGGTAACCGCTTACCATCAGGCAACCGCAAGCTTGTTTGCCACCCGAGTTGTATAAAAATTAAAATTTACGCGGGAGAAGCTATTTGAATTATAATGCTAGTAAGTAATGTTCTTAATCAAAATACACAAACCCTTGATTCATTCAGATTATTCAGAATCAACTCATTGAGTAATTTTGGCTTCAATGTGAATCCGCCGTTGATTAGAAAAAAAAAAGTGTGTGTGCTAGCGTACACTCGTAAGAAGTGAAACTTCTTTATGACGTTATTTTTCAAAATTATGAAAATGATATATATATATGACAAAGGTTAAGCTTAAATAACTTGAAAACTTGAAAAATAAATAACATGATCACGCCCACGTGTTGGTGTTTTGAAAAATGCAATCAAAAACTGAGGTTGACTTTGAATATTTTAGAAAAATAAATACCACAATCAACATTCAAGTATTAGAAAAAATTAAAATTTACGCGGGAGAAGCTATTTGAATTAAAATGCTAGTAAGTAATGTTCTTAATCAAAATACACAAACCCTTGATTCATTCAGATTATTCAGAATCAACTCATTGAGTAATTTTGGCTTCAATGTGAATCCGCCGTTGATTAGAAAAAAAAAAGTGTGTGTGCTAGCGTACACTCGTAAGAAGTGAAACTTCTTTATGACGTTATTTTTCAAAATTATGAAAATGATATATATATATATATATATATATATATATATATGACAAAGGTTAAGCTTAAATAACTTGAAAACTTGAAAAATAAATAACATGATCACGCCCACGTGTTGGTGTTTTGAAAAATGCAATCAAAAACTGAGGTTGACTTTGAATATTTTAGAAAAATAAATACCACAATCAACATTCAAGTATTAGAAAAAATTGATACCATAATTACACCCACGTGTTAGTGTATTGAAAAATACAATCAAAAACTGAGGTTAATTTTAAATAACGTGGAAAAATAAATACCGTAATTACACTTAAGTAGTAGAAAAAGAGATGTAATTACTTACTTTTTTTATCAACACTTAACCCCTTGCAAGTGCTCCAAAGCCGGTTTCTCCGGAGAGCCACAGGTGCCCCGTGGTACATGCGTAATAGTCAACTCCACGTTGACCTCAAAGTCCCCACTATAAAACAGTTTTTGAAAAAACTGTCCAAACGTCATTTCGATTCTGCTGTAAATCACCCCAACCCCCTCGTCGTATCGGCCGCCCGATACACTCCTTCCCTTATCTCGAAGATAAGGCGTCCAAGACACGCCGTCATCGAACCGGATGACGACATAACGGTCCTCCAGGACGCCCGACAAAAACATACCAACACTACACAAAACCGACCACTGTTCCGTCCTCGCCGACGAGGCTCGACGCGAATAAGCCGTAATGTTCCCCCCCGACCCCCGCCGCAAACGCCGGCCCGCGCCGAGCCTGGCAAATCCCGCCCCCACCAAATAATATTTAAATAAAATTACCAGTCCAGCCCAGCTCCCTTGCTCGCGATCCAGCAACGCCCTAAGCCGAGGTTCGTACCCCACAGGGGGTGCCCTTAGCTGTGTTGCTTAGAAATAAAGTGCCTGGCTGGAGGCCTAGGTCTCGCCATTGACCGGTTAAGTAGCAAAAGTTCCCGGAACTCACGCTACGAGAGACAATACAAAAAAAAAAAAATAAAAAAAAATTACTTTTTTTAGAAATTCACTGGAATTAGAATTAAAATAAACCCTTTGATTTTGCTGATCACTTCAATATAACATATATATATATATATATTTATCACGTCACTATAGAGCGTTGGGAATAAATAAGCGTGCAATAGAAAAACGGTCAAGTATAGTGGTAGGAGTAAGTCCGTTAAACCTACTCCGCTGGAGAAAGTATACTTCGAATCACGCGTGGTAGGGATAAGAAAAAGATGGCGCGTAACGGAAGAATGTGACGCGTAACGAAAAAATGTTACACTAAATTTTTTTCCAACCCCGATAAAGAAGTTTCACTTCAATAATCGTACATATATCAGTGACATTCACATGTTAATAGGCAAGATCAAAATATTAAATAAATATTAGCAAATCCGTTGCCTATCACCGATGACGTATATAGGTGTCGCAGTAACGGAACCTATGTTTATGTGGCCATAACTCACATTAAACTCTAAGCTCCCGTACAATGATACCATCTTGCATTCCACCGGACGCCGGAGCTTCATGCATACTATACAAGGTGTAGAAAATAAAGCACGTGGAAGTCTCCCATTTCCGAGAAACGTGATAATATTTCAATTTTATGACACGCTGCCGAGGAGGAAAATCAATTAATTTGACACAAATTAATTGAAACACGGATATAAGTTTCAATTACTAGGTTTATTGATGGTACCTGACAATAAAAGTATATTTGATTGAAAGTTTATTTCATGTCGAGAAATACGTCGGCTTTCTGTAAATTACCCATTTTCTACTATATTTATGTAACAATGATGTTTTCCTCCACTTTATGTGTTATAGTGGCTAGTAGTTTCCGCTGACTCCGACTGAGTCCAGAATGCAAGTTCATACATTCGGTAGTTTGTAATAATGATTTTCTGAGTGAGAGAGAGAGGCTGACATATATTCTAAATATTAAACGGTGCCATATCGGGATCAGGGCCCTAGGAAATAAAGGAATGAAATTATTATTATTTTAGTAATTTAACTTACTTAATATATATATATATATAACTTGCATTAAACATATTCATAAGAAAGCTTATTTGAATGAAGTAAAAGTGTTTCAGTGTAAAAGAGCTGAGCCTTTGTAAGAATTATTTAAAAAAGAAGAAATGAGGCCTCCACATTATCTGTATCAATCCTAAGCTTTTATTAATTTAATCAATTTGTTTTTATAATCAAAACTACAAAGGTTTGTTTCAATCAGTAAGCGCTTTCTACAGAGCCTTGACCTCCCTACCATCCTCAATAGGTATCAGCTGATAATTTACCATCTATCTGGATCTTATCGATCGAAATGAGAGTGGAAACGTCAAGAGTGTCATCACGAAACCAGCGAGCATTGTATGAAAAGTCTGATGAATGGAGATCAAACAAAACATACCTCTTACGGTGAGTGAGGAAAGACATTCTATTCTTTCTACTTACACTGTGAGGACATGATGATATGTATATATAGGTCTTGCCCAATAGACATATCCATAAATTAACGATTAATAATTTTATACGCCGTTCTTTCATCCCCATATGCAGCCCGAGTTCGGATCTTCATCTGCAGTATTTACCACGAGGTCAATTTGCTTATAATCGTTGCAAATAATTGAAAAAAAACGGCTATATAGACGAACAAAAACCACAACAGCCCGTATAAGGCGTAGTATTTGGAAATGAAAATATTTTTAACGCCAAAGCGGCTTAACTTTAAGGTTAACGAGAGTGTTGTGATTGTGGCGCACATATTTAAAATTAATATTCAAATTTGTGCCTTAAAATGTATTCTTATTTACTTTATAGGCAGTTTGGACCGACACGCCTTTTGGGGGGATCGTTGAATATAATCCGCGTGCTTCTAGGTGGTCGAGGTAAATTATGTTCTTTAAAATAATATGTAATAAACATAACATATGAAGCTGGTAGCAAAATGGATATATGCCGTAGCGTTGATACTTCATATAATTTAATTTTAAGAAGCGTAAAACACCAAGCTCTAGGAACTACTTAGCCTCTTAGTTTTTTCTTTATTTGACTGTCACTAGTTATGTGTGTGTTTTGTTCTACCGCTTGCATAACGGGGAGTGCTTTGAAGATATGTTCGACATGATGCCCACTTCTACCTTCTACCACCACACCTCTCGCTATCGACGGGGAATTCATCCCCATGCCTTGGAACCACAAAAGTGTCGTACTGCGCGGTTCCAAAGAAGCTTCCTTCCGCGAACGCTCAGGCTGCGGAATGAGCTCCCCGTTGAGGTTTTTCCTGTAGCATGGAGCTCTTCAAGAAGGGTGTGAAAAGATTCCTGCAGGGTCTGCAACGCGCGAGCAATACCCCTGGTGTTCCAAGCGTCCATAGGCGGCGGTTACCGCTTACCATCAGGCGTACTGCAAGCTTGTTTACCACCCGTGTGGTATAAAAAATTAATTAAGCTCCGAAAACTTGAACTACTTAGGTATACTAGTCGTATGGATTGAACGCAACTAGATCTCCGGGTGTATATCACAGTCGACCGACAAAACAGACCATTTCAAAACAGATCTAAGCCCAACAGTGGTACAGCTGATGATTAATATTGCTTTCCCGCGGCGACTAAAGTTTCTTAAGATATCCCCGAGGAAGCGCTGTTTGGTGTTTGACACCTTTTGCGACTTACCAAGATTCGTCCTTACAAAACTTAAGCAACGCTCAAGTGATACTTCCAATACCTTTTGCAAGGAACTATATAGTTGTGTTAGCCGCCTTAATAATAATATTTACAAATCCTTATTAAATATGCGCTACAGAAATGTTGATATTAATTGAAAGAATTTTTTTTTAACTAGCATCATATTAATTTTGGAAGCTTTTACGAAACAGTGCTGAAATAAGCACAACATCTAAACTTACCATTGAAATTACCTATGCAACAACTAAGCTTTCGATCAACATTGTCGCCGGAATCACGTTAGGCCGTGTCTACATAACAGCCTTTTAGCTTAATCCGATATGTTAGTAAGAAGATTGTAATTGAACGTCAAAGGGGCCGACACCGGATTACGAACGGGGAATTATAAGCGACAATTCCAAATTCGGTCTCGGTGATTGACAGCGGACAGCAAATCGGTTCATTATGGATGAGCTCGATCGATTCGGCGCGGCGCGTGATGGCGTTTATATAAGCAGCATGAGCACTTAGCTTTATATTAATGTATGGCTTGTAATTAGATAATCACATGTGTATAGTTCCGTAATACAGTTGTGTGATCTTATATTTATCTTGATTCCATTCCATTAAGCTTTTGAGAATTCGATCTTCAAGTCATGTAGTAATTATTTATTAACGTATGATTATAAATTCATTAAATAATAATATTATTATTTTTACAAGAACAGTAATTAATCGAAGTCTCGTGACAAGCGGGCTGGAACATATCTTGCTCGGAGAATCAGCATTGCTATCCAGCGTGGCAATGCTGCTAGCATTCTTGGCACATTGCCGCGGGATATGGAGTAGAAATATTTTATCCGTAAGTAGTTTTTTTTTATTGTAGAAAGTACTTGATACTTCGTATAGGTTTTGTTAGTGACAAATGGGTGTTTTAATAACTCAAGCAATTGTCTTTCCTTCATTATTAAATAAAAATACTAAATTTTGCCTAACTTTAGCATTATTTGTATTAAATGTATGTAGCCATTCAGTTCATCCGTTAGGATGATGTTAAACGTTTTCTTTAATCCGAAATATTTTCTGTATCCCTCGAGTCAAAATACATTTGCCAACTTTGACAACACTTGTACCAAAGCCATTACGTGCATAATATATAAAGTCGTAAGGAGATAAAACTTTCAAACCATGTATCCTAAAGGATCCACTAACAAAAATAAGTTCCCAAACCGAAAAGCACTTTGTCTCCCCTACAATTTAAAAAGTTCTGAAGAAACAGATGACGGTAAAACATACTCCGCATACCAATTGGATATAAAAATACAATGATGCATATTTGGAAACGTAAATACAGTTAGATTTGTAGATAGGGTTGATGCAAGTTTATGTAAAAAAACAAATGAATACGTCTTCATTATGATACTAGCTGGAACTACTTAGCTCTTTTAGCTAGTACTATGATGCTATAGACCTTCCTTATTAAACCGTCCATAATTTTATTTATTATGTAGTTCTTTAGATTTAAGCGCGTTCAAAAAAACAAATGAAGAAACTTAGCCTATAAATAGAATAGTCGACACAAAAGTTAGCTATTATCAGTTTCAATGATAAAGTAAAACAGAGAATCGCTTTTTATATTGGTGTTAATAATAGAATATTAGGCAATGATTTCCCTAACAAAATTATTGAAGCTGAACTCAAATAACGTTTTAATTTCAATAAATAAGTCATTATTTAAATCGAACAAAACCCGTCAGCAGCCAACTATTTGAAAAACCAAAACCATAATTCTCGCTGAAAGCCCTTTTGTATTCTGCTCAAGCATAAAGCAGCAGCCCTAATATAGAAGGCTCAAACCTACTTCAATCGTGTATCGCGTCTATCAGTAACACATCCTGCGACCACGTGATTCGAATAAAAATACAAATTCGCCGGAATGCATGCGACGCGTAAACCGCAGTTATAATATAAAGGTACGAGAAGCTATCAATATCCGCCGACGCCTAGATTTCGTAGAAAAAAACGAAGATGTGATTTGCTATGAAATGAATGTTCTTGGAATACAAATAAGTTGTAGTGCCTTGATGTAGTATTAACGTATAGGCTGTAAGTATGCGAGTGTTTCGTTAATATGCAATTCTAGAAGAGACAGAAGGCAGAAATAGGTATATATTTATAGCAATAATATTTACAGAAGTGCCGGGTGGTCGAGTGGTTCGAGCAGTTGCCTGCGACACAAAGATCGCAAGTTCGAATACCGACTGTACCAATGAGTTTTTCTGAATTTAAGTACAGTGATTAGTCACACCACGAGATTTACGGTGAAGGAAAACATCGAGAGGAAGCCTACATACGTTTGAGAAGAAATTCTAAGAAGTTGGTATAGTCGTGCTCGAGTAACGGCAACTAAAATATATCGGCGGAAAGTGGGTATGTGGGTACCTATTATATACACCTCCGTATTTATCCTCAATTTATAAGCTACATACGTACATAATTGATATTGTAAATAATCCGTACAAGTAATGAATCAACAACTATTATATTCATATTATGTTACTAGTTAAAACGTTCTACGCCACAAATAAGGCAGCCATACATATTGTATGGCATAATTATGCGTATTTTACAAGCGAAAAGCGCACCCAAGCACACGTCCCGCCAATGTCTTCCCTGGATTATTTACTGCTGCTTTATCTTAAGCGATAAAATAAAAGAAATGTCAGAAGGCCGTGATTGCGATTATCACGAGACGATCGCTGAATTGCCCCGGCACTCACAGCTTTATATGTCTAACAATTGAACTGTACGTTCACCATTTCTCCTTAATCACAGCCAAAAGCTTAAAACTTAATGTAAAACACGCAATGGATACGTTACTGGGTAATCCAGCCGCGAGAGATCAGTAGCGTTTATACAAAATACACATTGAAAAGACTTTAAAAGCTTTACAATGTGGTAGCATTGGTAGTCAGTCAGAATAAAGAGAGGCTCGCATGCGGCTTCATGTTACCCAGAACGACAGCCGAGATCATTGTGTGTTGAAATGTCCTTTAATTAGTTCATGTAGAGCAAGATTATCAGTGACAGTGTCGTACGCCGGTGACAACTGAATAATGATATCGCTATTTATACAAAGGTAATTATTACCGGTGCAAATCGAGGAAGTAGGCTGATTAAAATAAATAGATAGGCTTGTTGGCGGACAAATTAAAATTATGTAATTAAAGCCGCAGGCTAGTTAGCTCTCGTATGAGAATGGGTTATGTATTTAACTTCATGTGCAATCTCTTGTGTGGAAAAAAAGGTTGTTACAAAAAAAATATGTTTTAATTTCATCCTGTAGTATCTATTAATTACATATGCGGAGTTAATTTAAGAGGCAAGGGTAGCCATTTTTAAATAATTACAAACATCTATAAAACAAATGGATAATCAAAACTCTGGGTATATTATGTAATGAAAATACGTATTTCTTTAATAATATCATTAAAACACAATACATACTTCAATTCAAGCCTTGGAAGGAATGTGTAGTTTTTCATAGATACATACATATCATCACTCCGAGTCCCTAACAGGGTAGGCAGAGAAAATAGAGCACCAGTTATCTCTAGACTTATATACCTCTTTCGCTTCTACATTCAACAGTCCCTTCATACACGCTCGTTGGTTTCGAGTACAGTTTTTCCCTTGGGTTATTTTCCTTATATTGGGATGCGTTGTAACTGGAGATATTTACATGCAGTCATATCTTTAGTTTCTCTAAAAAGGTAAGCAGAAATAAGAGACTAGATCTGAGGTGGGATATGGATTCAAGGAAACCCTTTAGGTTAAAGTAGTTTGCAGATTCAAACCCTGGTGTTAATTTGAGTACAGTAATTGTCGCCCTAACTGGATCAAATCGATCGGACTCTCAAGGACGGGAACATCAAGAGTACTCGGAACCGACGAGCATGTATGAAGAGACTGATGAATGTTATCGAAGCGAAAGAGTTATGTAAGTCTAGAGAGAACTGGCGCTCTTTACTCTCTGCCTACTCCGTTAGGGACTCGGCGTGATGATGAATTATCGCACCATGAGTTTTACGGTGAAGGAACTTTTTCCTTCGCCGTAAAACTCATGGTGGTCACCTCAGTAGCTTTCTCTCTCTCTCTCTCTCTCTCTATCTCTCTCTCTCTCTCTCTCTCTCTCTCTCTCTCTCTCTCTCTCTCTAACTAAAGAGTCAGAGAGAGAGAGATTATTTTTTTCCGTAATTAGCTCCAATAGATCATAGATAAAATGGTGATCAAGAAACGTATTTTGCGAATTTTATTTAGTTAAGAGTTAGTTCGTTTAGAACGAACATTATTTAGTTACGGAGTCTTGCCAAATGGTGTTAGTACAACGGCGCCAAATACACCCGCCACCTGGCAGTATCGGATACAAGCCAAATTTGAACATCGCACCACCAACTTCGAGCCAACTTTTGAATTAACTATGCTAGTATACACTTGTATCATATTATTTTGTCATTGTAATACAACTTGTGTTCATTGTAGAATAACTTACTTTCCAACACTTAGGTCATGTAGATAAATAACACATATCTTTATAATATATATATCCTCACGCCTCCCCACAAGGGTCCCCGAAGTGGTAGGCAGAGGTGTATAGGTAATACCCAAACACCCACTTTCCGCCAGAGATATATTTTAGGTGCCAACGTGACAGATGGTGCGTCCGTCGCCGTTACTCAAGCACAACTACACATACGCCTTTGAATTTCTTCTCAGACGTATGCAGGTTTCCTCTCGATGTTTTCCTTCACCGTAAAGCTCGTGTGACTAATCACTGTACTTAAGTTCAGAAAAACTCATTGGTACAGTCGGGATTCGAACTTGCGATCTTTGCGTCGCAGGCAACTGCTCGAACCACTCGGCCACCACGGCTATTACACGGAATTATATAACTAATCCTTCTGTACGTGTATATGTCACCCTGAGCCGGTAGATAATGCTGCAGTTGCTGACGCTGTGCGGAACACAGATTTATCTCCATTGCCCTACAACTAAATTATGTGAGAGAGTAAGAACCGAAACGAACAGGTTGGAGATATCTGCCTACCGCTTCGGGGAACCTTGTGGGAAGGCGTGAGGACATATATATTATTGAAATTGAAATTATATCAGCACCATCATAGTATCACTATTAAGGCCATTATCAAATCCAATTGGTACCGAAGCTGCATTAAAATTTACGTGCGATATATTCTCATAGCAATAACAATGTCTTCTCAAAAGTTATATAAAATGGTTTCTAACCGTACAGTAGTCGCTTAAGCTCGGAATTCATGGGAGCGTGTTTTTAAAGATCACGTTTATGAAATATTAAATCTAGTTATATCTTTAGAGAGATCTTTCTCTTTTTTAATAGGGTTGTCATCCAAAAGCAAGTAAAGGTTATGAAAAGGTAAAACGCTTTTATGTATTAATATGACCAGTTCAAGTTTCATAGAAACCGATGAATATGTAATTATTATTTAAAAATCCGAAGCACTGAAAGCATTTTGCCGTTATTCTACTATACATACCTTAGAACAGTTCTACACAAATTGTGTTATGGTGACCAGACAACGATATATTTACTTATATAGATAGATAGATATATACATAAATAAATAAATAATAATAAACACCTGGGACAATTCCACACAAATTGACCTAGTAAATACATAGGCTATCCAAGATTAAGGTACCTACAAATACTCGTGTTCATCACACAAAATATCTGCACTGAGCGGGAATCGAACCTGCGACCTCAAGTTTGGCAGTCAGAAGCTCTAGCCACTAGACCAGACGACCGACTACAATTCTAACTATGGTTGTTAGATATTATCACTGTTTTTTAAACTGCACGAAACAATCTAGTAACCAAATCTGTATATATATTTCTACTTCAAATCCCTTTAAGGTTGTTAAAAAGGTGATTTATTCCTAAAGGTGTAATAATTGCAGCGTCAGTAACGTGTGACTGTTACTCCTTTGCAATCGTCTTAGAAGCGGTGACCACTTACCATCAGGCCACAAGCTAGACAAGGCGACATTTAAGTGGTACGAAAAAATTTATAAACGTAATTTAGATACTAAAACATCTTTCAAGTACATCGCCGTATGCGCTATCAACCCAAAAGCCGGATAAAAAGCCAAAGCCGCCAGCCCTATTTTCTCCAGTACTGGGAAAGATTGTAGGCAGGTGCGGCAGCGCCCACACGGCGAACCTTAGAACAATTATCATTCCACGTGGTTGCAAAACATGCTTCGTCACTATCAGTCTACCCATCATCACGATTCAACAATTTACATATAATGACTATTCAACATTAAACAACCATGTGCATCGGGCTGCGCTCGCCCCCACTTACGTCATTTCTGATATTTTTGAACGTTTGTTTTATCAAAACACGTCAGAAATCACGATTATTATAAGTAGACACGAGTATTCTCAATATGCCCAAGTATGCCAGCGTCCAGCTCACGATTGATCATCAGATTCTGGAATTTCACCTATTTTCTGTATTAAAAATAAAAAAATCTGCATCCTTAATAATATTTCTTTATGTTTCTATACAATAACCCGTACCCCCACAAGGGTCCCCTTGCTCCCATTTCATCGGAGATATATTTAGTTAGGCAACGTACCAGATGGCGAGTCCATTACTCGGCCACCACCACTCTATGGCCTTAAAATTCCTTATATTTAAGTAAATCATAAAAAGACCGTCTTACATAGTTCAATAATGTCAAAAACTCTTTGTTTTATATAATTTATCTAGAAATTAGTATGTTGGTATTATTGTTATCTTTTTAAATTTATCATAGTCAGAATCAGTGCGAACCCAGGAAGGGTAGCAGTAAGTAAAGGTGGTAATGAATAATTGTTTACAGAATCCTTAAAACCAACACTTTACGACTGCTTGTTCAGTGACAATGCCAGTAAATAAAATAAGTGTGATGTGTTATGTGATGGCTAACTAACTGCTGCAGTGGCCTTTGTGCGAAGAAACAAATTAACTTTGACCCCACGAGCCTGTAAACATGAAGGTTTATGTATGACAGGCCTATTTACTGCTCATCTGCAAACTTCCTTTGGTACTTTTTGTAAAGCAAACGGTTCCCATACGGAAAGACGAGGGGAAACAGGTAACTTGAACTATAGCCAATAGCTATGTTAACGATATCTCATAAGTAACTAATCTTATTAGTAAATACACGTGTGCATCACATTCGTTGGTTACATATTTTGTAGATGAAGCGATATAGAGGTTTGTAAGTCTACAATGAACTGCTCCACTATACAACTTCCTTTCCTGTAAGCATTCATGCCACAAATCGGTCAATAATGAGAACGGCGAACAGACTGATAAATGTTGATGAAGATAAGGTCTGTGTAACTCTAGAAAGAACTGTCACATTTCTGCTAGAACTATAACTATTGTTATCTGAGGAACACTTATTTACATGAAAAACACTAGCAAGGAGTGGACAAATTTTTTCGCTGATTACTTACACAGTAATTCTAAGTATTTTTCACGGACAGATTATTAAACTTTATTCAATTTGATTTTTAAATTATCACCGTATATCGTACACCTTTTTTCATACGTTTTACCTACCATCGTTACAATCGCGTTAAATAACGTGAATATTTTTAAAATAATCTGGTACATTTTATACAGCCATAAAAATAAAAATTTAATTTGGAAGCCGGGCTTTCCTTACCGCGTAATTATCATCTTAATTTGTCATAATGAAGTGGCTGGGGCTACCGTTCCGAGAATGACCGATGAACGTCTACAATGAACATTTGTCTGTGCCTTTATATGATAGTAAAATGTGTATCCAATAACAGAATCACATTGATATCAAAAACGAAATTGCCTGTGGAAAGTGATTCCAATATACCACAATCCATTCCACCCCTACAGTGTAACGCTCATGGAAAAAAAAAGGTTTCTAAAAGCTTATTTAAGCTACGAAATATTACAACCGCTATTACAAAATTTAATAAGCTATTGTCACGCCTCAACCTTTAAAGGAAGAGATTCAAAGAGACGTGCAAGAAACGGAGGAAACGGAAGAAAGTGTAAGAAAGGGAAAATACAGTCGCCCATCTGTCACGCTGGCCATTTACTGAGATATATTTGGGGAGTATGCACCAGGAGCTTAATAATACTCTGGAATATCCAGATTGCATGTTCGAATCCCAGTGGTATGTAAATACTAAATAAATATAAGCCGTGTATTGAAAGTTAAACAAGTTTTTTATGCTAAATTGATTTATCCAAGCGTGAAATTGGAGGAAAATATCCCGAGGAAATCTGCACGTGTTTATGCAGCAGTTTAAAGATAACACTCAGTGGTTCCACTATAACGGCGTCATTATCTGTAAAACACCAAAATAACATTGTAATTGAGGAAAATTTAAGCGTAAAAACATTATTAACAAACCGTTCTACACGCTATATACAGTCCTTTAGATAAAGTAGATGAAGCACTGCTTTTATATGTATTATGAGCTCCAATATGTAAATTAGCCTCTTTGTATTCAACATACATGCTCCTAAGACGCACGCCTCAACACATAAATTATTACCAATATATGTCATAACTCGAAACTAATTTCGTACCTTTCGGTAGCAGTCAATGGGGAAAAATGCCTACTTCGAATCAATATTCCATACTCACGAAGCACAAGTATATAGTTAACTAACATAAATTGTAAAGTTTATTCATACTCATTCCATCCATCCAAATATTACCACCACATATTAAGGCAATTCCTATTCACAATCGATTAATATAAAATCGTTTATTAATGCCGACGTTATTATAAGACGTCGGTATATTGACCATAAAAAATATACTTGTTTGAATATAAATTAAATTTAAGCAAATATTTTAAGTCCTAATTCGGATTAACAGATTTTATATGTTATAATGATTATACCACAGTATAGTGTTGTAAGCACGTCTGAAGTGACACGTGTGACATATATTTTGTCATTGTAGTTAGTTCATACTTATATTCAAGATTCAAAATGTCAAATATGTTATATTTTATAGTCTATATTTTAAATAACTTGGTTTCTGTAGTCCTCTACTTTATAAATGTATGTCTGGGTACATACATATTTTTTCAAATTATACCTTTAGAAGAGTGAAGAAAGATTGACGAAACAGATATACAAAGCAAAAGTGTGTGCAAGAAGAGGCAGAGGAAGCCCACGTTCTAACTACCTGGATCAAATCGATCGGACGCTCAAGGACGGGAACGTTAAGAGTATTCAAAACCGACGAGCATGTATGAAGAGACTGATGAATGTGGACGAAGCGAAAGAGGTATGTAAGTCTAGAGAGAACTGGCGCTCTCTACCCTCTGCCTACCCCGTTAGGGACTTGGCGTGATGAACGTGATGTACCTTTAGAAGTTTTGAAATTACCCAATCACATAATAGATAAATAAGTTTCCATTGTTTTTGACAAATCAAATATTTCATTCAAAATTAAAACGACTACGTGTTTTAAAAAATGCTTAATTTCTCGTAGCTCACAATCCTTATGTTCATTAAGTAGATAAATGTAGGGTCGTGGAGCCTGTTCCTACTCGTTAACTTTTTCCATTTCGTTACCAAAATAAAAAAGATGGTTACCGGTTAATAACGGTCAGGGAGAAATTACTCTTAAACACACGAACCTTTCGTCATAACACGATACAAATTACGTCAAATCATGTGGATATTATTTTTTATAGAGTAAAAATGCCATGTGGTAAATTAGAGTGCGTGGTACCTAAAATAAACAACATAACAAGGTTTCTTTTTTAAGTTTATAAAAACGTATAAGAACCATCAAAACTATCGTGCACCCACTAACTATCGACTTGGGGATAGCTTCCCCGTTTTGAATATGTTTTTCTATAGGAACATTGTGACATGCACGATCGTTTTACTTCAGATTCTAACAATAATCTTTGACGATAGTCATATGTAAAGGGTCATGGTTTATGTTTAGATTAATGCATATTTCTGTCAACAAATAATGTGTACAATATTAATATAAATAAAGAAAAGTAAACCTATGCTGCATTAGATTAAGCCAAGGAAATAAAACATACATTTTCAAAATCTTGTCTACTTACTAAATACCTTTTTGCAAAGTACATAATAGAGCAAAGTTATCCCAATTAAAAGAAAATAATACACATTGCAAAAGCTAAAATTAATAATAGAATAACATAATGAATAATAGACTTGATCCTAGGTTAGGATAAGTGCTATAACAGATAGCCGAGGGAATAAGATGCTGCGATGATCAATCACTGATGCTTGCTTGTTAAGCTAACAAGTTTTTGCTTCAAACCCAAATATGTTGCTTCGAGATGACGATTTTTTATGAAACGTTTAAAATATCCAATATATTTATGCATTCAAATACAAAACACTTTTTTAATCATCTTGCTTTTATATAATTTACTAATTAAAAGAATTACAGTGATTACTACGATTTTTTCGTCAAAAGGAATATAGCATTTTGCTATATGAATATAACTTATGTTATAGAAAAAGCATAGAGAATGAAATTGAGATGCCCTTTTAAAATGCGATTTTTAGATCGAATCCGCAATGAAGAGATTCGCAAAGCAACTCGCGTGATCAGGGATGCGATTATGAAGATAAAGAAACGCAGGTCACGTCGGTTTGGACATATAGAAAGAATGAGTATAGAAAGATTGACAAAACAGATGTACAATGTGGAAGAAGAGGCTGAAGAAGACCGCATTCCAACTACCTAGATCAAATCAATGTGACACTCAAGGATGGAACGCCTAGAGTACGAAACTGGCGAGCATGTCTGACACGATTAACTTGGACACTGATGAACGTGGACGAAACGAAAGAGGTACCTAAGTCTAAAGAGAACTGGCGCTCTACTCTCTCTGCCTCCCACGCTAGGGAGTAGAGTCGGTGTGATATGGTTGTATTTACCTTTATTCAAAACCGAAAAACTATAAATGTAAGGAGAATTTCATAACAAAAGTTGAACGTTACGTATAACATTTACAATCAGAACAGAAACAAAAGGGGATCAAATTCGATTAAGCACTAAATATCGCGTTATCCAGTATCGTGCGTTGACAAGGATTATGCAACTTTACTGTTTTGTCACAGATATTGCAAATTTGAAGTGAATTTGTCTGTTTTTGAAGTTTCTGCTCTAATAAAGATAAGTATAGCTGTAAAAATAATAATATAGAAATGGAAAATTCAAAGTAGAGTTTTGCACTAGCCGCATGCCTAGTATAAAGCCGGACTATGGGACAATATTTTAATTATGGTTTTTCGTAAAGTAATTCAAAACTTGTATTGGTTGCCTGCAATGTAAAGATTACAAAGTGAATAAATACCTTTGAGTTTGCTTATATTCTAAGATTTATTAAAAACTGGTACAAATAATATTTTAGTGCCATATCCAGGCAAGTCTTCTGCCATGGTACCGACTAGATTAGCAGAGCACGGTAGTCTGTAGGATTAGCGGTACTGTGTTATCACCCGATTGCAGTCAACCAAAACTTTGCCCACCATCACTACGTAGCGACGTACAGAATGGTAAAAATATTTACACTGTCAAAACTTGGCATGAAATAAAGTCATCGTTAAAACGATTGACTTCTCACGCGAAATATGTTATCGATAATAAACGTAGATGATTTCAAAGCATTCTAAGGAAACACAAACATTTTAAATCTTCATGCTAGTCAAAGCTGCAGAAAAATATATAGGGGCTAACAATGCTTGAATCTATATTTACACAAACGGATATAAAACTGATAATATGAGTCATGACTTACAATATTAACCAGACCTAAATACGTTCAAAGTAAACACCATGCGAACACAATTCCTTTCAAGTCTATTGAAATACGTGATTATTTATCTCAATCATATCGCAAATCGTCTACAATTTGTAGTACATTAAGACAAGTCACGACATCAGAGTGGTCAGCCAGTAGTGCTGTGACGCGGTGACTATTGTTTCACCGAATCCAAGTTTCACAATTCTATAACACACTTTCTGTTTGTCCGATTTTCTCATAATTATTACACTGAGACATTGTCACGGGCCTCTCGAGTTTTCTTGTCCTTAACCTTCTAAGTATCTACTCCTACCGAAAGCTTTTATCTCACAATAATGACAATTCTATTTATAACCATGACATTGAAACATTTGCATTTATTGTTAGCGTGATAAATTGTAACAACGAAGTTCAAGGTTGAGTGGTGCAAAATGATAATGAGGCAGAATTTTGAAGTGGGTTTGAAATATAATTGCAACATTAAAATAGATTTATAAATTGTTCTAAAGCTCATTACACTACGCAATAAGAATTTCGGGCACTCATGTCAACATTACTCTCTTTACACATATCGCCAGCCAACAAAAAAGGCACGCACGCCGCTCTAAATTTCAAACAAAATTACTGACAACAAACTAACAACGTCAATCACTTTGGCTAATGGCGCACAAAGCGATCTTATCTGAGAAACCATAAGCTCAGTTGTCAGCGAGAGTTGTGCGGCCGTGCCATACAAAAAAGACTCATTGAAAAATTATGATTTTAAAGCAGTAGCGACGGGGACCGGTCTGTAGAGAACAAATGATGCATCTGGCTCGTAGATACGGACATCCGTGCCTCCGGGCCCCGAGTGATCTTCAGTTACCTCAACTAACCAAGCACCGTTAACTAGCTTGATATTAAACATAATTTTCACTGACGCAGTCCGTTCGAGTATTTTAGATGGCCGTCATTATCTAAAACACTCGAAGCGAACTTTCGTACACAAGCGCAATCGATGATAGATGGCGCAACGCGAAAATTGCCCGCCAACTAACGTGTGGCTGGTATGGTTTAAGGTGCATACACACTAAGTGAAATATGTATTTACATATATAAGATTAAAAATATACTTGAAGAAATATTTTCTTCAAATAAAATTTTAAGACGTAAGATCGATATTTTATTGAGCATAACGTCTTAATTGTTATTAAATATGTTGATGAAGCTTCACTTATTATTTACGTTACCTGATAAAACCTAAAAGGTAATGTTCCCCTTTATCGATTGTTATTATCATATATTATGTACATATGCAAGCCCTATTGAAAATTGGATAATTGGCCCCAAAGTTCCCACGACGTGGTTCGTAGCAAATATGCTAGCAAAAATTCGCCTATCAATCTTGCAATTTACTATTTTGCGAAGTTTATGATAAATATTATTTGATATATTGCGCTTTAAGATGAAAATATTTCTAGTGCTAACCTTTTTGTATAGGAATATTGTTGCATAACAATATTAATATTCCTTCCTTGATGCTACGCTATGAGTTATTTTACATACTCTCATTATTACTAAAATACACACACTTGTAAGGAATGAGTTAGTGGTAAAACTAATTTCATTAAAACACTTCAACAATGTCGTATACCAAAATATATTTCAATCATTATTGAACCAAACTGCGCCACATAACCAACCGACTAAATTTAATTGGAGACGTTAAAAAATAAACAAACCTCCGATGGTAATCTTATTCACGAAGATCGGTAAAAAAATACAACAATTTAATAAAAATCATTAGCCTCTATTGAACTGGAGAATGATTGACGTACGCTCGACCACAATACATTGAATTTGTACTGACTACACGGAGAGGGCACTTGAGTAACCCCATGTCATGTTCTGAGGGAAAAAGGCACGCTGAAGGTGAGAACTCTATGATTTACGTTAAGGTTTACAAACTGTACCAGCCAAAGAGATAGAGACATCGAGTAGCCGGTATGCCAATTCCAATAACTTACTAAGCCGTGCTGACTAATGGACCGGACTCGACAGCTCGGAGTAAATGATACTGAAATTAATATAATATAACTGCTGTTTGTAAACGTACATTTATTATTTGTTCAATGTGTCATTCTATTAAAGTTTACTATAATTGTATCATTACCACTACTATGTAACATTGTATTAAGTTGCTGATGTGTATAAAAGCGTTAGTCTTGCATATGTATTTCGGTTTTATTTCTTGTAATATATAATATGAGAATCAGCTTGAATTTCTATAGCTTGGAAGCAATTTTCGACATCGAAGATTCTTGACTAACTATCATCAGAGCCAACAGTTTTTCCACAAGATTGTTTTCGGAGAATCAGCAACGTTTTATGTTATCTTGCGGAAAAGTTGGCGAAGTTTACTAAGAAACCTAATGAATCATTAACAAATCTCGCCACAATAGCGCAAGTGTTCGAAAGAGGAAGAGATAAGGCCCCTCGCATACCGAAATCGAATCATTGTAACATTACATTGTTGATATCTTATCAGTGGTGTTACAAATAGAAAAAGTGATGAAAACTCATTTCATGAAAAAATTCATCATTTCGGTGATGCGGTTTTTAATATACACTAAATCTGGAGTTCTTATTGGGTTAATTAATGTAATATCGTTTCTGTTCAGAATGTTAATTGAAATAAAAAAATATTAATATTTTTTATTTATTACAGTTAATTTGTTGCCAGCAAAATAAGTATTAATATTATATACATATAGCATTAATTCTGTAAATGTACCTACACGTATGTACACATTACGATTAACTCAAGGGTAACGAGTATAATTGCTTTCAGTGTTGGTCAATACAGTGTACCCCATTACCATTCCTTATGTTCAAATATATTTAAACTGTTACAGTAGTTAACTAAACTCAAACGACATGACACTTCCAGTAAATTGCTCACGCCTTTATCTTACGCCGCAAGCACTTTCGTTTTAAAAACAAGTGTCGTTGCTTACCACGTTAAATGGGTCGGAATGAACGTCCCATTGTTATCACATGCAGCAGGTGCCTTAACGATTGTTTTCTTAAAGTTATATTACGCACACAGAAGTTCAATGACCTATAATTGGTGGAATGACCGCCGGAATACCATCTATATCTTATTATTTAATCAGATTGTTTTTACGCATTTTCTCTTTGAATTCATACGACACGATTACGTATTTGTTTATTCTTCCTACAAAGTATGTCTCTAACGAAACTGTACAACTAATGGGCGATAAAAAATACCATAAAATGCTTTAACAGGCTTCTTAAAATACAAAAAGGATGACTTTACCACCTCTTTTCAGTTTGAGAAAAACCGCTTTCCGGAGTCAAGCGTGGGGCAAGGTAAGGTAATATCGCAACAAAAAGTCCCGGCTGCACGCCACACATATTTAATGACGTCATTAACTCCAGGAGACAGGAGCCTCATACGGGGCCTGAGGCGTTCCATCTTCCTTCAGTTATGTATCAGGGTATAAAGACATTTGTAAAGCCATTTTGTACGATACAGATTTTTATTTTTTATTTTTCATAAGCAATTTGAATAAATGACACTAATTCAGGGTCAATAACTAAAATGAAAATGGTTTGGATAAGAGCCTAATGACGGAGTATATGCGACTACTATTTTTTTTATAAAGAACTGTCAGGCAGCAGCAATATGGGGCCGCGGCAACTTATGTCACTTGTAATATACTGGATGTGCAAGCGTCTATCAAGAGGTCCGGGTGCTTGTTTGCTTCTACTCTTATGAAATAAAGGTATATATTTGGTGATAGTTATTTATATCATTGTAGATACTGAAGATATTTAACAATATGTATAAAGAACAGTTAAAACTAAACTACTTACAGATAAAATATTTGTCCCAAATCGGTATCCCTTGGCAACGTGCCAAGAAGACTAGCAGCATTGCCACACTGGATAGCAATGCTGATTCTCTGAGCGAGATATTTTCTAGCCCGCTTGTCACGGAGACATTTTATTTTTAATTAATTAGATAAATATTTTGTATAAAACTTGATCTCGGGTTAGGCAGAAAGATTTGAACGCCAGTTCTCTCTAGACTTACAAACGATTTGCGTCATTTACATACATCAGTCCTATCATACATGCTTGTCGGTTTCGAGTGCTCTTGTCTGATTAATATCCTTGATAAATGAATATCTGAACTATTATCGAGGGTAATGACTTCGCATAAACATATGGATTTTTTTTTTCCACACGAATTTTATGAATGAGTTTGTTTATTTCACAGCATCTAACATGAAGAAGATCGAAGAAGGTTGCAGTGTGCTTGGAATAAAGCATGGCGTGTAGGTGTCGTAAACTGTGGGCGGCTTAGAGATAACAGAACAAAAGAATGGAATAAGCCGCAAATTTGATAAGGTGACGATGAACTATCACGGCTAAAGTTAAATATAAGTACTATTACGCAACGTCATAGAGTGCATTCCACTGTTATCGCGTCTTTTGTATTCAATTAGCCTTGCATTTAGATTGCTGATGCCTTTCACGAGGACAGTGGTAACAAGCATGGTCAGCTGTCAAAACGTCCAAACAATCAGCCAGGTGATCCCTCGACCATAGTAACACTCCGATTCTCTTGATAACAACCTGTACACAATATTTATATTTCATCGACGACTTAAAAGGATAGCTGTGTTACTCGCGACTTGTGAAACCGGCAGTGTATTTATTTCATTCGATAACTTGTAAAATTTTTGAGAGTGCGTTATACGGGCTTTGTCGGTAGGGTTCGATTCGGGCCTCATTGTTCAGTCTATTAAAGTCTTTCAGAGGTGGGTCAATTTGGACAAGGCGTGATCAGATTGCGCAATGGAATAAGTGTACCCACCCATACCATATGCAAGTGACACGAATGTATTTATGTTAACGAGAAATGCTTTAATGTGACACTATACGCTTTTAATGACTTACCAATTTAGTGTTCAATGGGACCAGTCCAAAACCTGTACTCTTCCGTAGCGCCGAAATATTGTTTTACATGAACACAGTTAATGCCGCTAAAAATCACTTAACCGAACGATCGTGTAATAACTTTGTAACATCTTACATAGGAACCTTCTAACATATTTCCTAGCATAAGTATATAATTCATGTCCTCTTACACTTATGCTTAATCTAATCAATCGTTCAAATAATGATAGTAAAATTCTGCTGTATTTAAATTTTACTGTATACTTTACATACCTCTGCAGGGGTAGGCAGAGGTGTATACGTAGTACCCACACACCCGCTTTCCGCCAGAGATTTATTTTATGTGCTAACTTCTGATAGATGGCGAGTCCCATCGCCGATACTTAAGGCAACTATACATACGCGTTTGAATTTCTTCTCAAACGTATTCAGGTTTCATCTCGATATTTTCCTTCACCGTAAAGCTCGCGGTGGGACTAATCACTATACTTTAGTTTACAAAAACTCATGGGTACAGTCGGGATTCGAGCTTGCAATCTTTGTGTTGCAGGCATCTTCTCGAACCACTCGGCCACCACGTCTCTTTTGCAACTAATAATTGCATTACATATTACTATACACGTAATATCAATTGCCCAACATGAATACGTAATGTGTTACAGACGAATGATCGGTCCGACAGCCGGCGGAGATACGTATCGGACATCACCACAATCCTCAATATGGTTTGCCCCGTCCGCCACAACAGTCAAAGATTAACGAATAACTCCTTCTTAGCTAGCCACGAATACATAATAGAGGTAAGGAATAAATATGTACCTCTTTCAATCCACATTCATCAGTCCCTTCATACATCCTCGCCGGTTTCGAGTACTCTTGATACTAGTATTCCCATCCTCGAGTGTCTGACCGATTTGATTTAGGTAGTCGGAACGTGGTATTCCTCTGCCTCTTCTAGCACACACCTTCAGTATATTTATACAAGTCTTAAACCACCATGTTTATCAGGCGGGGCGCCAGCTGGTTTTCAAACTTTGATAGGTATGGAAATTATGAGAAGACTGGCAGCTATGGCGATATAGGGGAAATAATGTAGAAAGTATGTATATGGGGAGAGGAAGGTGACAATGATAATGGAAAGGGCGATTTGCTGGATGATAAAACGCGTATAAAATAAAAATAATAATTTAATTTATATTTAGGGCCATTATAGGGTATGTACAGGTGCAACAAAATCCCCTTTTTTACCGGAGATATAATAGGTGACTTATTAGATAGATTTGATTATGTATATTTATATATATATATATATATATATATCTTTATATATATAATTCTTCTGTGAGTGTGTATGTCACTGAACTTCTCTCAAACGACTGGACCGATTTTGATGAAATTTTTTGTGTATGTTCAAGGGGATTTGGGAATGGTTTAGATTCACAATTGGACCCGATAGGTGGCGCCGCCGTCGTTACCCCGAGCGAAGCTGGGCGGGACAACTAGTATATATATATAAATATATAATATACTTATATGTATTACAACCCCAAAGCCCCCAAACCCAGACCGGTCGTGGTCAAGAGGGCAGCGGCCCGCGAATGGCGTAACGCCCCCCCCGCGCAACCCACCCCACCCCGACCTTCCCCGTGGAGGGCCCTCCCTCCGAGGGACTTTCCACCCCTCCCACAAGCGTCACCCCCTGTCCCCTCAGCGGCCCCGAGCCCGCAGATTACACCTCTGCCGTCGCTCTCCACCGCCAAACCTCAACAGCCCCAGCCCCAGGCTGCTACTCCCCCGCGTAGACCCCAGGCGGTCCAGCCCACTTCCTCCCCCTCTGAAACTTCCGCCAACATGGCATTCCTGGCGGATCTTTTCTCCACCGTCAACCTCTCAAGGGTTAACGAGATGGCACGAAGCCTCAGGGCCGTCCGGAAGGACCCTCTGGCCCTCCTCAAAGTGCTCGGCGACTACGCCGATGTATCAGAGTCCCTGGCTACCTTCTCGTCCAACCAATAATGGACTCAAACGTAAGCAGCAGAATCAAACCCCGATCACTTTCAATTGGCTACTTTAATGCCAACGGCATTCACAGCCAAAAGGAAGAGATCGCCGCGTTCCTCCGCGACAACAATATCGACGTTTTCTTAGTGCAGGAAACCTTCTTGAAACCATCACACCGAGACCCTAGAATTGCAAACTACTGCGTGGTTCGCAATGATAGATCTCGATCCGCCCTCGGCGGTACTTTGATCTATTACAAGAGGTCCCTGCACTGTATTCCGATCCAACCACCAACCCTCTCCCACATAGAGACCTCGATCTGTCGATTAGGAATGACCGGCCATCAGCCGATCACGATAGTCTCTGCATACTGTTCCCCTGTTAACTCGACGGCCGATATCAAAGCTGATATCAAAGTCCTCATCAACCTCAGTAGCTCAGTTATTATCGCGGGTGACCTGAATGCCAAGAGCGATGCTTGGAACAGCCACTCACGAAATAACAGAGGACGCCAATTGGAGGACCTCAGTGGGCTCCTCCAATTCGACGTCATTGCGCCTATGCACCCCACCCACTACCCCGAGAATATCAACCACCGACCGGACGTACTAGACATTGTGATCATCAAGAATGTAAACCTCCGTTTGCACTCGTTGAGGTCGCACGACGAATTAGATTCCGACCACCGACCTGTTACCTTAGCGCTCTCCCCCCGACTAGGCCCCCCGGACTCAGGTCAGCCCCCACCTCAGAAAAAGATAACAGACTGGAGAAAACTGGAGGAACTCCTCAGGTCCTCTTCATCTGTTCACTTAGATAGTATCCCGCCCCTCATAGAGTCGGCAGCCGACACTCAAAAGGCGGTCGATTCCCTCACAGCTCACGTACAGTCAGCCGTGGACGCCTGTTCACGACAAGTTCCGGTGATGGAAGACCATCGCTGGAAACTTCCCGATGACGTGCGTGAACTGGTGACGGAAAAGAACGCCGCCCTCCGAGCGCATAGAGCTCACCCGACTGAAGCGAACCGCACCTTTCTGAGGTCACTCCAGCGCAATCTGAGATACCGCATGAAAGACCTGCGAGACGCTCGCTGGAACAAGTTCCTAGGGGAACTTGAACCGAGTCACTTGGCCTTTTGGCATCTCCAACGGAAACTTAAATCAGACAAAATCTCGTCTATGCCTCCACTCACTCGTCCAAATCAAGGGCCCGCCTTTGACGACGACGAGAAGTCCGAGTGCCTGGCCGACAGTCTCGAGGCTCAATGTACGCCCAGCACCTTGCCAGTAGACCAGCGCCACCTCAAGAAGGTGGACGCCGAGGTCGAAAGCAAACTATCCCACCCACCCTCCGAACACCCAGACCACCCTATCGCCCCAATCACGGTGGACGAAGTCCGGAAAGTGATCAAGGATCTTCACCCCAGGAAAGCCCCAGGTCCCGACGGGATCGCTAATAGAGTTATCAAACTCTTCTCTCCCTATCTCATAGTTTTGCTCACTGCCATCTTCAATGCAGCACTGAGCAACAACTTTTTCCCCCAATCCTGGAAAAGTGCAACGGTCATAGGTATTCCCAAGCCAGGGAAACCCAAGACCGAAGCCTCCAGTTATCGCCCCATCAGTCTCCTCAACGTCCTTGGCAAGATTTACGAGAGACTTATCTACAATAGATTAAAGAGTTTTGCAGACTCTAAGAAAGTCATACCTGACCAACAGTTCGGTTTTCGAACCAAACACTCTTGTGTCCAACAAGTCCACCGTATAGTGGAAGACGTCAGTAGCGGCTTCCAACTCGGTTATACCACGGGTATGCTCCTCTTCGACGTGGCGAAGGCATTCGACAAGGTCTGGCACAACGGCTTAATATACAAGCTGTACCAGTTGGGCGTGCCGGACCGTCTAGTACGCATAGTACGGGACTTTTTGTCGAACCGCTCCTTCCGCTACAGAGTCGAGGGCACACTCTCTTCCCCCCATCCCATACGAGCAGGAGTCCCGCAAGGCTCAGTGCTCTCGCCACTCCTATTCACGCTTTATACTAGCGACATTCCCCTCCATAGACGAGTTAAAAGCGCTCTATTCGCCGATGATACGGCTATCTACTACAAAGGTAGAACTCCCGAGGGAATTCACGACAACCTCCAATCCGCGGTCACAGCCCTGGGGCGGTGGTTCCGGAAATGGAGAATTGAAGTGAACCCCACCAAAAGCGCAGCCATTCTATTCTGGAAAGGCCTCGAACGCCCACGGGTAGCCCCCATCACCCTCTTCGGCAAACCCATTCCATGGGAAGAAAAAGCCAAATACCTGGGTGTGATCCTCGATCAACGCCTTTCTTTCCGTCACCACGTAAAGGCGGTACGCGCGCGAGCCGCCTTCGCGCTCGGTAGACTTCACAGCATGTTGAATGCGCGAAGTAAACTCTCATTGAAATCCAAGGTGAGGATTTACACGACGTGCATTCGACCAATCATGACATACGCGGGTGTAGTGTTCGCACACACTAGCAAGTCAACACTTAACCCCTTGCAAGTGCTCCAAAGCCGGTTTCTCCGGAGAGCCACAGGTGCCCCGTGGTACATGCGTAATAGTCAACTCCACGTTGACCTCAAAGTCCCCACTATAAAACAGTTTTTGAAAAAACTGTCCAAACGTCATTTCGATTCTGCTGTAAATCACCCCAACCCCCTCGTCGTATCGGCCGCCCGATACACTCCTTCCCTTATCTCGAAGATAAGGCGTCCAAGACATGCCGTCATAGAACCGGATGACGACATAACGGTCCTCCAGGACGCCCGACAAAAACATACCAACACTACACAAAACCGACCACTGTTCCGTCCTCGCCGACGAGGCTCGACGCGAATAAGCCGTAATGTTCCCCCCCGACCCCCGCCGCAAACGCCGGCCCGCGCCGAGCCTGACGCGCAAATCCCGCCCCCAAATAATATTTAAATAAAATTACGAGTCCAGCCCAGCTCCCTTGCTCGCGATCCAGCAACGCCCTAAGCCGAGGTTCGTACCCCACAGGGGGTGCCCTTAGCTGTGTTGCTTAGAAATAAAGTGCCTGGCTGGAGGCCTAGGTCTCGCCATTGACCGGTTAAGTAGCAAAAGTTCCCGGAACTCACGCTACGAGAGACAATACAAAAAAAAAAAAAAAAAAAAAAATATGTATTACAACTGGCGTGAACAGAGAGAGAGGCAGAGGAAGACCACATTCCAACTAAATAGATAAAATCTATCTTACGACTACACTAACACTTACGAACGGGAACATTCAGAGTACTCGAAACCGGCGAATATTTTCATTAATCGACTGATGAATGTGGACGAAGCGAAAGGTGTAAGAGGGAACATATATAATGTATTTCAGTTGTTCATTGATAGTGAAATAAACGCCAAGGTTTAACCCATCTATTCCTACTTCTCTTTGCCCGTATCTTACACGGCTTCGATTGAATCGTGTAATCAAAGCGCCATGTCTATAACGATTCAACAACTGCTATGGCTATCTCTCGGACGATCGATATTTGTTACATTGAGCCCAACAAGCTCATGTATGCTGTTACCAAATTAAATTTGACAGCGCTCAACAGTCCAATTTATATCTTACCACCTTTGAGATAAAGTTGAAAAATCACATGTGATGTGTTTTCGGCGCTAATTATTTAAATTTGTTAGTCCTAACATTCCAAATTGATTTACTGTCAAAATCAATGTCAAATGTTTGCGATAGTTTTGGATGCCTATTGAGTTGACCTTTTAACTGACTTCCATGGTTAACAATGCGTTAACGCATATATGGTAATCGAGCAGATGTGGAACTTAATAAACGGCTGCTTAACAGACATGGTATACACATGATCATTAGATCTACGTCTAATAAGACCGGATAATTCAATCAATTCTGATAATGAGCTTGTAATAAATAAACATTGTAAAATATACAATAAAATATAAGCTTGTCGCAAAATAAGGAAAGTACAGTAGGACTTAGAAAATTACATTGATACTTGAGAAAATCAGAGTACAAATTTCGCCCAATTCTGATAACACTTGATTGCGATCTATTGTTGCGTTAAGCCAATTCCGCTTTTATCGTTACAAGGACAATAATAATATTCTTTAACCATTCATGATGCCTATTATGTTATACTCATTATATTCACGATGTTGGTACAACGTAATATACATTAATATTTTCTGGGGACCCAATATTTGATGAGCATCAGGTCTCCAGGCGCTAAAACATTAAGGCGGGCCCTCAAATAGTGTTATTGGAACGAATACCTACGCTGCAGTAAAGACGCACAATCGTCTTATGAGACGGTTATGTGTCAATATTTTCTAAAAAATTATCTACGTAATGCCAGGCTTATCATCCGCACGGCATACACCTACATAAACACTCACATGTGGGTACTCGAAGCCGACTTTCCCGGCCACTCAGTTAATGAGTAATTAATTAATTCCAATTAAGCGTTCATATATCGTAATACAGGTGGTACACACTTTCTATTTAGATTAGAGCCCTCAGCTGCCACGTTGGGACTTCAATCGTAGTGCACAAACGTGATTCAATATAAACTTTCACCTGCAAAATGAGATTTATGATACGTACAGAAGCAAAGCTCACGTACTAATAAGCGTAACAAAAGAAAAGAAACTGACCGCTCTGGAGGCGTATTGCGTATTTTAATCGATTTCATCACGAACGCATTCGTCATGTGTTCATATCCATTGTTTTGAAAGGCACTCTATTATTAAGCAACATTAATTTTACTGTAATTTTGCTGACAGTAATTCTTTTTTATTACAACGAGACTACTATTTGACGAGTCCATGCAAGATCTAATGTGTACGTAATTGAAGGCATTTTTAAAGGTAAGATGCAAGCATACTGCCACATAATATTCAACAGACCATTTTATGGCCTACTTTTTACCAGTTGGACCAGGATTCATATTTAGGGTATATATGACGGTGAAGGAAAACACCGAGAGGAAACCTGCATAAGTCTAAGAAGCAATTTAAAGGCTTGTATAGCCTTGCTTGGGCTACGGCGATGGACTCGCCATCTGTCACGTTGGCACCTACAATATATCTCTGCCGGAAAGTGGGTGTGTGGGTACTCCCTATACACCCCTTGTGGGAAGTCGTGAGGGTATATATATATATATATATATATATATATATCTATGGCCTGGACCATGGTTGCGAACAGGATCAATTCCCCAGATTATTCCTAATTTGGAGCAGTAATCAAACTATAATTTTAGTTTTTAATCAGCTTATATATTGGAGTTACGCTATGACTAGCATGTTGTAATACAAATTACAAAACAATTTGCTAATCATTATCAAATGAACGTTGTAGAACAAAGCAGTAACATTTATTGTGATACAATGTCATGTGCAATCGAGGCATTCTGATTATGTTTAAAATAGTTAATGATGCATCGAGTATCCTACGCAAAATATAATACATCGTTACAAATCATAGGTTTGTGATAACATCATTTACGCAAATATTAGTTAGAAAATAAAAATATCTATTTCAACATAGAGAACGTTTGCGTTCCAAATCAAATTGGATCCAGTATTTGAACTAATAAAATTTATACAAGGCCATGCTGGAACCTGCCGACCCATCTCAAATTAGTAAAGAATTGTGTTGTGTTCATTTTGTGGGAATCTAAATGAAAAAAAGGCTTACGAAAGTACACCCTCTGCTCTCTAAAAGACTAGGCTCTCAAGTATTATCGGTAGTTAATTAAGTGCAATTTGTAGTATTGCTTGTCTGCAAGTTAGTAAATAAAGAATACATTCATAAAAAAAAAAGCCGTGGTGGCCGAGTGATTCGAGCCGTTGCCTGCGACGCAAAGGTCGCAAGTTCGAATCCCGACTGTACCAATGAGTTTTTCTGAGCTTAAGTACAGTGATTAGTCACACCACGAGCTTTACGGTGAAGGAAAACATCGAGAGGAAACCTGCATACGTCTGAGAAGAAATTCAAAAGGCGTATGTAATAGTCGTGCTCGAGTAACGGCGATGGACTCGCCATCTGTCACGTTGGCACCTAATATACCTCTGGCGGAAAGTGGGTGTGTGGGTATTACTTATACACCTCTGCCTACCCCTTCGGGGACCCTTATGGGAAGGCGTGAGGATATTATTATTATTTATTTATTTATAAATACATTCATCGGTCCACCCGTCGTGACAAAAGGTAAACGCTGGTGTCATGTCAGCCAACATCGATTCTTCACCAAATATTGATACGTTGCATATTTTATTATTACCATAAAGATAGCAAATAATGTTAAGCGCATAGTTTCCTAAGTAAAGGAACTGTTTCTTTGGATATGTTTACCATTAAATTCAAATTTTCCACACGTTGTGCCTTGGCTGATGTTCGCTGATGGAATTTTCTGCCGTTAGTAATTTACATTAAATTGTGTTACGGGAAGCCCTTATATTAAAGTCGGGCCTCGTGTACTAAGGCTTTGTAGTTTTAAGACATATAATAATACCAGGTTATAGGTCCATGACTCACTTACTTTACCGAATTTCATCAGGCATCATCATTCTCCATCTCTGATATCCATTAAGGTCCTCTACTTACGCAATTAAACCCAGACAATATGAGACCTACACGGTCACTGGCAAAACTAACCTTCGAAGGTCATATTATTGGGCTAAAAGGTCAAAGAAGTCCTTGTTTCTCTGTATGCAGAAAGTGCTATTTATACGAAGCAGCATTAAGCATTGTTAATAGTTGATGGTTATATGGTTAGTGTTTCATAATGTCACGAGTGAAATTCGAGACTGTTTTTAACTATAGGCCCGCAGGTATGTTTATAGGATCATTAATGTTTATCTTATCACACAGCCTTGCAGAGGGCGATCGATCTTCCATTGACGCCACGCCACAGGGTTATCACGGCGGTAGATAATACCTTCATAGTGGTAAAAAAATTGTTGATAAGTTCAAAGTAACAATGTTTTATATTTACTTTTCGAGAATAGAAAAAATGTGAATATCATTTGTAATATTACAAATGGTATTCACAGCACTGAAACTTCACGATTATTTAAAACGCAATAAAATATTGAGATGAAAGTATATGTATACACTACGTACGAAAGTATATGTAGGTATGTACCCGCAATAGTAGTATATCTTGACGACTTCCCTTAAATACACCCACTTTCCGCCGCATATATATTGAAGTTTCGTTTAATTTATGTAAATTTTACACTTAAACCAAACCCACAAATTCAGCTATTGCATGAAAATGCTTAGAATCGTGAAGATAGTTTGGAAACATGTAAACATTATTGTTCATTACCATACAAACGTAATATAGTATGTGGTAATATTTAAAGTTAACGAATTCAAAACCATTGCTTTCGGAAATCGGTTTAAAGAAATGTTGGAATGATTCAATATTATTTTGACCCTTGACTAAATTTCATATTCACCTTAGCCTTTATGTTTGCCAGTGGAAGAAGCACTTCATTTGGGAAACCCATTTTCTCTACCGGTTGTCTGACTAAAATTACCTCAGCTAAATCTAGAATTAGTACCCATGGATAATCATGGATATATTCTATGAAGGATGATAAATTCTATCTCTTCACGCTCTTCAAGATCTGTGAAAGGGCTTACCCGAATATTACTAAATATTGTTGTCTAAAAAATAAAGGTAACAACTTTATAAATGGGAGTATTTTTGGAATGTTTAATCTATCCGTAGGTAAATTTAAACAAAACTTTTAAATGCACCGCTGGGTCAACTGAATGAAAATAATGTCATGATGCCTCTTTACTCCTCGGCATAAAGGAGCTCGAAACTTTTCAAAATTCCTGACTATTTCTAAGGTCCAAAGTTTGCCGTGGAACCGGGGAGCAATCCAGCCAAATTACAAATAGGCTCACGTGCTGCGTACATGTAAATCTACTTACACTCGTGACGGGACTCCTAACTTAGAGGTGTTATATTGCTGGTGCTTCTTGATTTGTTGTTGTTTTCATTATCTCTCTCTTAGACGAAGATTGTTTGGGAATCAATATGGAACTATGTACCTAACAGAGAAAATAAGAGAATTTATCGGCTAAATGTCGCTGTAGGTTTACTTTTTCATATATATATCAACATTACCGTTTATAGTGTAAGTTACGACCTAGCACATATTATATATTCCAACCTAAGACCCTTATTACAAAATATATCAGGCTGGAAATGTTTTTTTTTTGCTTTATCACAAACCTTTCATTTAATATAATAATAATTTTATTTCGGAAAAACATACACAGACAATTGACTTAAAACTATGTTAGTGAACCCCTTTAAACATCAAATAAATTATTATACAATCAAATATTTAATATTACATAAATCATCAAATTATTTAGCTGCACGCTCTGTAGGGAAGACTTGAATTTTGGACCAGTGGCGGAGTATCGGGCCATCCACCCTCTCAGCTACAGTACGCAGGAGGCTGTTGGGGCTGTTGGGGCTGCCACGAACTCGCTTCATTAGGGAGGCGACACGCTTCCGCATGATGGCTAGATAGATGAAACCTACATACGTTTGAGAAGCTATTCAAGAAATGAAGATATGCGAAACGGACGGCAACTACTTATATATTGGAACCTATACCAAGTGGTAAATAGGTAAATTTCACGGAGTTTTTAATCCAAGAAATATTTTAAAAAAGTTCGTCGCTCTTAGTAAGTTAAGTTCTCACTAATCCTGGTATTTTATGAAATCACGTTCTTTAATAAGAGATAGAGTCATTATTAAATTGCTAATACAAATAAGATAAAATTATTATGTTCTCACACTTCTTAAAATTAAAGTTTGTCTAAGCGATCAAAGAAAATGAAAGTGTACTTTCAAAGAAGCCATTTGAGAGTCTTGTTTTTATTACGATATCGGGTCTACTGAATTAAACTATTAATCATTCGTAGCAATCAAAACGCGGGCATTGACGATAATACTCTACTTTATATCGTCGGCTTGTTTGTTCTATATTAACAATGAAGTTTAACATCATCAGTATAATAGGCATGCGTTTTTCGCTATATTTCTAAACATTTTATATAATAATATATCCTCACGCCTTCCCACAAGGGTCCCCGAAGGGGTAGGCAGAGGTGTATAGGTAATACCCACACACCCACTTTCCGCCAGAGGTATATTAGGTGCCAACGTGACTACCTGTAAGATATAAGAATTGTATATATTTCAGAAATGATATTCCATTTATCCTATCAATACCATAATTATGAAAGTTTGTGAGGATGTTTGTCACTCAATCGTGCCAGGGTAGAAATAGATTCACAAATTAATTACCAAAGAAGAAACACTAGTATTCATCACAGGAATTACTGCCCTCAGCGGGAATCGAACCCGCGAATCGAACGGGAATCGAACCTCAAGCTTCGTCGGGAATTTTTAGTGTTTTAATAAGGCTGTGGCTGAAGAAAACTCTAAAACAGATCTATCACTATCAACGCAAATGCAAAATTGTCGCAATGCAAGAGCAAACGCTTACTAGTAGGTGGACTTATATATTGGAAGATCACCTTTTTCATCAACGTCGTTTCAAATCAAATCGAATAAGTTTTGTAGAATTACGTCAGGTGCATGTCGTGTCTACGTAGTAGGTATGATAGATGAATATATGTTGATTGTTTATTTCTAATTACCCCATACCATTGTGTTTTGGTTATACATTAAAGCGGTAAGGAGTTTCGTCAAGAAGCTGATTAATGAAAATAATACCCGTGCGAATCCGAGCGGCTCAACTAATGTTCAAATAATATCAAAAAGGTCATATCTCATACCAAGTACACTAGAAACGTCACCTTAGATATAATATACAAGATATAATGCAACTGAATTATTCTTAGCAAAGCATAAGTTTCCCTATCAAACGAATACATCAACTTTCGTGGAAGCGCGAGCGGCGCGCCGACCCATACAGTAATCTATAGCACACTTTATTCATATTCATTGGGGGCCATTTGTTAATATACACATGTCTGACAGCTCAATTTCATGAGTTATATCGACAGTTCCTAAAGTAAACTACGCGTTAGTTACCGATAGATAAACCTCATTCACTTATTCACACAAGTACAAATTACGGTCTCATAGACAGAGTGGCCAGTGATCCTACCTATAAAGTTACAGGAAGAGGTTCTAGTGCCGCTTAGGGCAAATACTTTTAGAATACCTGGAGACAATTCCACACAAATTGACATTGCCCCAAATTAAGCAAAGCTTGTACTTGTATACTTATATAAATAGCTATGTACATAAATACATAGGACATCCAAGAGTAAGGTACAAGTACTCGCGTTCATCTGTATCTGACCTCAGCGGGAATCGAACCCGCGACCTCAAGCTTGGCAGCCAGGAGCTCTGACCACAAGAGCAGACGTCAATAATCACAATCGTCAGAATAATCACGAGTAAATAAATGTATCTCAGTAATAAGTTTAACTCTGGAGTTAGTTTTGTATAATAAGGATAAAGATTTTCATTATAATCTCTACAATTATTAGAGCAGGCAGAAATTCAGAATAGTGTAGTACGTCAAGAGTACTCAAAACCGACGAGCATGTATGAAGAGACTGATGGATGTGGACGAAGTGAAAGAGGTAAGTCTAGAGAGAACTGGCGCTATATACTCTCTGCCTACCCCGTTAGGGACTCGGCGTGATGAAAGGAATAAGTGAATGAAGTTCAGTATAGTGCGTTACTGAAACTATTTTATTCATACTAAACGATATGCAAAAATGATTCCAAATTAAATCACACAATTTATCCGAGCAGAGAACAGGTACAATTCTATTGAGGATAAAATTTTGAGCGTTTTCATGTTACCTAAAGTTTGGTTGACATATTTATTTTATGTATGATCACTAAATGATTTTCGAAGAAGACCAAAACGAATAATAACAAAGGCAAAGTGAATTATAATATTGTATGAAACTTTAAACTGTAGAAAACAGTCGACAATCACTTAAATTTGCAGTATTATAGAGTATCTCATATAATGTAGCCATCGGTTCATTGTTATTTTTTTCAGGTTTGAACTTTAACTCGGGGCAAGCGGAAAGAAATCTTAAAGGAAACGGATTTGTATCGGCACGTTTATCTAACGGTGGTAATCCGAAGAAAAGAAATTTTACAAGCATTGTTCTGCTATTACTTTTATTTTTAAGTACTGAATTTCAAACTGAAAAAAGAGCCGTGGTAGCGGAGTGGTTCGAACACTTGCCTGCGACACAAACTTTGCAAGTTCGAATCCCGACTGTACTAATTCGTTTTTCTGAACTTACTTAATTATTTGTCACACAACGAGCTTTACTAAAATAATTCAAAGGGGTATGTCAGAGGAAGTATGAAAATAGCTTGAATGCAGTCGAGATGCGATCACTTCGAAAAATGTGCGGCGTAACGATATTAGATCGAATCCGCAATGAAGAGATTCGCAAATCAACTGGCGTGAATGAGGGCGTGATTGTAAAGATGAAGAAAGGCATGTTACGTTGGTTTGGACACATAGAAAGGATGAGTGAAGAAAGATTGACGAAACAGATATACAAAGCAAAAGTGTGTGCAAGAAGAGGCAGAGGAAGGCCACGTTCCAACTACCTGGATCAAATAGATCGGACTCTCAAGGACGGGAACGTTAAGAGTACTCGAAACCGACGAGCATGTATGAAGAGACTGATGAATGTAGACGAAGCGAAAGAGGTGGAGGTGGAGAAGCGGAGGAGGAGAGAGAACTGGCGCTCTATACTCTCTGCCTACCCCGTTAGGGACTTGGCGTGATGATATGTATGTATGTATGTAATTCAAAGCCCATGAATTACCTAACATCACGCAACAACATTAAATTGTCGAATTAAATACGAAAAATATAGGTACAGCATTGGTACGTGATACAGTTTTTCTATAAGTTAATTTCAACAGTAATAACGTCGTAACTGAAAAACTTTTGGCTGTCGACAAATAACTTTTACTCCACAGTCCTAATCTAATCTCGACCTCGCCACATCGGCTTTGCTTTTGGCATTGCCTTAATAGATTTTTCGCGGAACAAATCGGTCCTACAAAACATAATTTCAATTTCTCACTACGTTTGCATTGTGTCCATTTTGTGTGAATGTCATTTACAAATCATAAAAAAGGATCTCATCAGTAGCGCGGCTTATCAGAATGAGAATTAAAAATAGAAGTATTTTCTTTCACAGTCCGAAGCAATTTCTTACTGGTAGATTTTTTAATTGCTTTTTTGGTGGCAACAATCGGCGAAGTCGGCGCGACCAGCGGGTGGCCAGCGGCTCCTTTCGGCTCTCATTTAATTATAATTATTCCATTAACTTGTACCACTGTATTATTATGTGAAATTCCATTTTCATTAGACTCTCGGCAGTAATTTCCGTACTTATTTTCGTTAAGCTAACGAGAAACGAGTTAAGAACTATTGTTCGAAGTATGTTTAGTGTCTGTTAATGCTTCAGTACCTTAGCTTAATTTGTAAAATAATAAGATGGAGTCAATATTTATTAGATGATTAATAATGATAACATAAAATCACACACTTCTTATTATTTGTAAGAATAGGTTTTATCCACGTACTAAAACAACAATTAGTTTGTACCTGAAAAACTTCCCATAAATGTATATACAGCGAGAAGAGGCTATTATAAGATCGCTTCATACTCCTTCAGGGACTGTGGGATAAATATACACATCAATCGTGATGATTATAATAAACTAGCTTATGCCCGCGGCTTCGCCCGCGTGGAGTTCGAAAAAGTAGCATTGGAATTTTTTCTACTAGAATCGGTTCAGCCGCTATGCCGTGAAAGAGCATCGTACATTATAATGTAAGAACTTTGAATTTTTCAAGATTTAAAAGTTGCCTATGTCCTATTCTATCATTATTTCAACTTTCAGCCAAATCGGTTCAGCCGTTTTGCCGTGAAAGAACCGCAAACATCCAAACTTCCAAATTTTCACATTTATAATATTAGTATGATATATTTCATACAGTATAATTTTATTTACCAGCCGCTTGCTCTTTTAAATTTTTATCAATGGTCTTAAAATTGTGTTATACTGTTATAAATAATAATAAAAAAATATGTGTATATGTGTATAATGTTCAACGGCCAATAATTTTTTTACAACATACTTCATTTTACGCAATAGCCCATATCCAATCCTGTGTACTTAGAGCTAATTAAGGTTTTACATTGCATATGATTGAAATAAATCAATAAAACGTCTAGAGCACATGAAACGAAGAAAGGAAACCAAGCTTATTTAAAATTACGTATAAACGTCGCAATAAATTAAATTAAATGGACACTTGCTGACGACCTTCATAAATTTAAACTGTAGATTAAATAAAACACACATACAATTTTCAAATCATGTTCATCCAACGAATCATTATAAATTATGCGAATGACGCAAAAACTAAGCAATGCAAAAAATTGCCTCGTTTTTTAACAAACTATAAACAAAGACAAATTCGAATCGGACGCCATATGACGTCCTTATGTAAGCTCTCCATCAAACTTCAAACATACATTTCTGTGTTTCGCGAAGGAATTAAAATACTTATAAAACTAAGCAGGCAGTGTATTGCTAACAAAAAATTATGGGGATTGTAACAAGGAGATGTGCAACATTTTCGGTGTTTTTGGTTCCCTGCTGTGTGTTTTGCAGGATCACAAACATTTTGTTGGTAGAGTAAATATGGGCAATTACATATTGATGAAAGCAAATCAAAGACTTCTCATATGGCCTAAATAAACGAGAGTATAAACTTCACGCCTTCCCATAGACATAAGCAAAGGTCCAACAATACTCCTTTTTTACGGGATATATACTTAGGTATAAGTCTAAGGCCATTCATTCCATGTATAAAATCTTCTAGTTAATCTGTTCTAGTATAATTCTTGCATCAGTATACTGGCATGAAGATATTAAAGTTATGAAAATCACTTCCGTTGCCTATTAAAAACATGATTGGGGTTAGTTTTTATCAACTCACCCAGTCAAAATAACCTCCGTCTTTTTTTAATGTAATGTAGAGTGAACTATTTTGTAACATACATTGCAGAATTGCAGCTGTTGATGTATGTTAGGGTACAACCGATCTCCCGTTCAGAATTGAAGTGGTCCGATTAGGGCAGTTTTAATTACATCGATATATCACACGACTAGCTTTACAGTGCAGGGAATTCAAAGAAGTATATACAGTCGCACCCGAGAGTTGTCGACAGACTTGCTATTATTATATTTATATTCCGCCAAAGTAAATGTATTTTACCGTCTATGTTGGTTACCCCTGGTTCGTTAAGTTTCATGTTTGTAGAACAAAAACAATGTTTGCGGTGAGCATCAAATTTTTTTCCAAAACCGAAATTCCGAAAATCCGCACTCGAGCGCAGGTAGCGATCAAATTTAAAACTATTTGTATTTCCGAAAAAAAAAGACAATAGGCAGAACACATTTTACCTGACGCTGTTTATAATAAGGTACAAGAAATATGACGACATCCATATGTTGTGCCGTCTCTGTTTAAAAAAAAATGCATAGTAGTTTCACTGTTCGCTGAGTAAATTATTCCTTAAAAGTTGTTTGGTCGGATCGTTAGAAATACGATTACAATTTTGTGGATTCGGGCTTTTTGTTGTGCTGCCACGTGGAAAAGGAGTTTCTACATGGCTTGCCTACTTCAATTGGCTATAGTACAATTAAAGGTATTAGGCCCGTTGCATGTGGTGTAACGCAAAGGGTAGTTTTTTTATCCCCGGTTGTTGCTTCCGATATTCGTTCCCTCAAAACTACCGGAATAACATATCACACACAGAAATAGTATTAGCAATCAGCATTCATTTTCTAAATATATTATGATAATTTTTGGAACTATATTTCAAGGCACTTACAAAATCAGAAGATTTGAATCCTGGTTGTCTCCTCGTCGTTTCAGGCGTAAACGTATCATCTTTGATTTGTAGTTTTCGTAATAAGTTTATGGACTGAACCTTCTTTAAAGCTCGCGCGGTACGTATGGATAAACATAGATGGAAGTTTTAAAACCACCTAATGTTGCAAACATGCGGACCGCATGATAGTAAGCGGTTACGCTGAAGGCGGGTATTGTACGGGGCATATTAGGCGCTCGCTACACCTAGGGTATCAATCGAGCGTTTTCGACCTCATCTTTCGACGCCCTTCTTGTAGAACTCCATGGTATGCTTCTGCATTCGGTATGCATCTGAGCGTAAGGGCTAGTCTTATTGTTACCAGCAGTATATTCATCAACATAATGCTCATTAGCAAGGGCCTGGTTGGATACGGCGGCCTCTTCAAGTAAATGATAATAATGAGCTGTTATTATTCGTCTACACTCCTATGTAATTATTGGACCTTTTCCCCGTTTCCGTCCAAACAACCGGCCCAAGCCCCAATCATTACGTAGGCCGTTACAAATGTTATTACCAAATAAGATGTTTATAGAACGTGATTTAAATTAATCAAGAATAATAACTCTATTTCCTGATTTGTGTTAGTAACCTCTGCTGCCGTTGACAGCACTCAGCCGATTTTACGCTACTGATACTTTTGTTGTGATGTCACGTTGCACAATTTTGTCTTATCCGTTAAACATTTTGAAATTAGTTGATGATTTAAAACTACGCTCAAATAGTTAAGAGGATAAAAAAAATACATAGCAGGACATATGAACACGACGTAAAACTTTAGCAAACTTATAATGTGTCTGTACATCGTAGATGTTTAATAAAAACCAACAACATAAAAGTATTCGGTATCGTGAGCGTAAATAGGCTACGGTAACCGTTTCCCATCAGGTGGGCCGTATGCTTGTTTGCCACTCTTGTTGTATAAGCCACTCTTGTTGTATGAAAAAATAAGAATATGGTGGAAATTAAATTCCCCGTAAACAGCTGGACTGATTTTATTTGGTGTGTGTGTGTTAGGATGAGTGTCTGAATGATTTAGATTCAAATAAACCTGATACGTAGCGCTGCGATCGTGTTAACAGTTTTTATTTAAACTTTTTTCATCCGAGCAAAGCTGGGTGTAACAGCTAGTTTACAATAAAGTTTAATTAACAAAACTCTAATTCGAAAACCTTAAGGATGTACGCTTGACAGAATGCAATTATTAACTTCCCTTTATTAACAGCATTTAAACGCGAGTTGTTCATCAAACTCCTTTGATTCCATGCCATCAATGTTAAGGAAGAGCTTTATTGAAAGAATTGCCGAATATTTTTGACTAATATTAACAAAAGTCAGATGTTAATTAACCCTGTCGTTAGAATGACAACTTTATTAACGATTCCGCTGACCTGCCATTCTTTGCACATTATGATAATGAGAGGATTTCAGATAATCAAATTTATTTCGGATTACATCAATCACATGGGTGCATTTACACAAGTTTCACGGACCGGTTGGTGCAATCGAAAACATGATTAATTATTGGAGTTATCTGCCAGGGTCCAATCAAAATAATTATGACCAATTGCGAACGATGTTGGGCTATTGTTTAAGAGTCGTGCACTACTGAGGTACCAGTTTTTAATTTATTCTTTCGTCGGTTACATAACTCAAATTCGCATAACACTACCCATACAATATATTATTCATATGCTAACATTATAAAAGATTTAATGTGGGTTCTCAAAAATCATAGTTAATATTTCATATAAGTACCTGCATAACGTGTCTTGGGGCAATACTACTTTATAGAAATAGGAATTGATATTAAAAGAGTCAGGAACGGCATGTGCGATAGTTAAATACATAATAATTATCTAGACATAATATCAAACCTAGTAAATCTGGATCTAGGCAAGGCCTGATTTTCAATTATTATTATACGTATAGATTTTCAAATCTATACGTATAATATACTGATAAACATCCTCGAATACATATGAACATTTAAATACTACACTAAGACACAACAACTATAATATTCTTTATTAAAATAGAAGGCATAGACCGAATTCTGTTTTTTTTTAAACGCGCGCATTGTCCGCTTAAACAACCTTAGTTAAGTAGAGTTTCGTTTGTTATCAACATGTCGTTTCTACAGTAAACTATTCTTTGACCGGTGATATCGAAAGGTCGGGCCTGATTTGATTGGGTAATACCTCGATCGACTTTCATGTTACCCGTAATTCGAGGCGTGAATTTCGTCTATTGTGTAATATTCAAATCAAAAAGCGGGACCTTTGCCCTACGGTCTATACCCTACTGTGAGTGTACACTGTACGCAATATGATCGGATAAGTGTATGACAAAATATTTGATTTCCTTATTATATTTGGAAATTATCTTCGGCCTATTTCGAAAGTGTATTGCGTCCCGCTCCGGCTTCGTACAAGTACAATTCAGAAAAAGCTTTCTTGTTATATAAATCTTCTTTCAAATAGAAGACATCTAACTTCAGTGAAAACCGCATCTAAAATCATTCAGTAGTTTTTAAGTTTATAGTGTACAGACAATCAGACTTGGTGAGGGTACTTTTAGTATGTAGTGAAGAGAATAATGTTATTATCAAAAGGGATGGTGTGGTATGGTATGGTATATAAAGGTATAAAAAAGCGCAGACAAATCTAAAGAAAAACACAATATGACGTGACATAATATCCATATAGTATATATCCTCACGCCTTCCCACAAGGGCCCCCGAAGGGGTAGGCAGAGGTGTATAGGTAATATACCCACACACTCACTTTCCGCCAGAGGTATATTAGGAGCCAACGTGATAGATGGCGAGTCCATCGCCGTTACTCAAGCACGACTATACATACGCCTTTGAATTTCTTCTCAGACGTATGCAGGTTTCCTCTCGATGTTTTCCTTCACCGTAAAGCTCGTGGGGTGACTAATCACTGTACTTAAGTTCAGAAAAACTCATTGGTACAGGCGGGATTCGAACTTGCGACCTTTGCGTCGCAGGCAACTGCTCGGATCACTCGGCCACCACGGCTCTATATTATATATATATATATATATATACATATATATATATATATATACTAGTGGTCCCGCCCAGCTTCGCTTGGGTGAAAAAAGTAAATGCCCTAAAACACGATCTCAGCGCCACCTATCGGGTCCAATTGTGAATCTAAACCATTCTCAAATCCATCTGAAGACACACAGAAAATTTCATTAAAATCGGTCCAGTCGTTTAGGAGGAGTTCAGTCACATACACACGCACACAAGAAATATATATATAAAGATAACTAATAACTAATAACTAAAAATAATCAAGAGTAAAAATAATCAGAGTCGTCAACACTAACTTCTGTGGCACTATTCTACATATACATATCATTGAATTCAGTCAAAAACTATTTCCCAGTATTAAATCAAGGTGGTACTACCAATTAAAATCAAAACACAATTTTTCTATCAATATTAAGGTGTGACTGGATAATGTAGTCAAGATGTTCCGGATGGACTTGATAGAGGAAGTTTCTTGGTACCGCAGTCACGACTGCATAATAACTCCCGCGTTTGTTTATTAAACACTTATTAAGCATTGATACATCTTTGTACCAATGCCACGGCTCTCAGTCACACCACGAGCTTTACGGTAAAGGAAACATCGGGAGGAAACCTGCATACAGTTGAGAAGAAATTCATGGGCGTAGGTTTAGCCGTGCTTAAGTAACGGCGATGGACTCCCCATCTGTCACGTTGGCACCTAACATATATCCCTGGCGGAAAGTGGGTATGTGCTACCTACCCCTTCGGGGACCCTTGTGGGATGGCGTGAGGATATATTATTATTATATTCTTCATAGTCATTCTCAATGTCAGTATACCTCAGAAACGTTTCTGTGGAATCTTGAGACAGGTCCTACTACGCACTTATCCGGTTATATATATATCCTCACGCCTTCCCACAAGCGTCCCCGAAGGGGTAGGCAGAGGTGTGTAGGTAATACCCACACACCCACTTTCCGCCAGAGGTATATTAAGTGCCAACGTGACAGATGGCGAGTCCATCGCCGTTACTCAAGCAAGACTATACATACGCCTTTGAATTTCTTCTCTAACGTATGTAGGTTTCTTCTCGATGTTTTCCTTCACCGTAAAGCTCGTGGTGTGATTAATCACTGTACTTAAGTTCAGAAAAACTCATTGGTACATTCAGGATTCGAACTTGCGACCTTTGCGTCGCAGGCAACTGCTTGAACCACTCGGCCACCACGGCTACTTATCCGGTTGTCAATTCAATATAATGTTAACGCTTATTATTTAAACCGTCGCGCTAACTATAAGTTTAAGTTAAAGAAACGTGTGCGAGTAACGATATGAAAAGCATGTTACAGAGAGAGAGAGACTAAATACTATTTTGATTTGAATATTGCGAACGTATTTTCAGCAGTCAATTTGTCACGTTGCTTTTGGAATGACAAGAGTCAATAAATATAGCTAAATAACATTAATGGCGCACATTCGCCGATTTATCATCGTACTGTGTGGGAGACTGTCAGGCTTAGCAAAGATTTAGATGTAGACACAATGTCAAAACATTAAATATAATATATGTGTATCCTCACACCTTCCCACAAGGGTCCCCGAAGGGGTAGGCAGATTTTTATAGCTAGTACCCACACACCCCCTTTTTTTTCTACTGTAATACAAGTTTTTCTACCGTACACCGTATTTCTTCAGAAAAGCTCGTTGGTACAGTCGGGATTCGAACTGGCAATCTTTGTTTTGCACCTACTCTCTACTACTCGAACCACACATTTGTATAAATTCTTATAAATCTACACTAATATTATAAGTAGATTTTCATGGTTTGAACGCACTGAACTACTTAACCGATGTGGTTGTTTGTTCTTTATAAGATTTTCCGTTAATTAAGAAAGAGTTACGTATTATAAAATTTTGCACGAGTGAAACCGTAAGACACAGCTAGATTCGTATAAATTTAATGACAGTAGCTTTGATTGAGGAATAATTCAGTAAGCAGTTTGTATAAAAGTTATACCCAATTCTCTGGTCGCCAATTTGTATAAAGTAAAAGAAATCCCAACTATCCCACGGTTTTCCTTCACCAAAACTCTTAAATAAACGTAAAACTAGCCTATTGCTGAACTTTTGAATTATAAATCAGTTTATCTCTCCGGGGGAATCTAAAAATGTATTTTTATGCAGCGAATTCGATTTCATATTCACAAATGTCACTCATTCGCCACATAATAGCCAACCAAACGTTGAACCAATTTTTTACGATACCCGTCACGGAAACGTGAGCACCAACAAACCAATAATTCATATTTCTCATCTAAAATTCCAATTTCAAAAATAGAAAAAATACGTTTTTGCGGCCACCAGCGGTCCGAAAAACAACAATTAATAAATACTTAAATAAAAAAATAAGAGGGCACTGTTTCAATTCATGCGCGGGGCGGAGTCGTTTTATATTCAGGGGGAGGGTATCTCTCGAAATCATTAGTCCCGGAATGCTTCGGAAAGTGAACATGGGCCATAATTTTCGGTGTCCTTCAAGTTGCGCCCGAGTTCGTGGGTGGATATCGCCTTTGTCTTTAGTTATAAAAAAATAACCAAATGTCAGTTTCAAAATATTTATTTGAGCCGGTCAATGTGGACCGTGTGTAATTTCGTCCATATTGTACGGGACTCTTGTTTATTGTCCAACTGAGTGATGTATCGACGACAAGAGATTCATTATTCAAAATTATACTCGGCCCGATGTTGCGAACGTGTTGATACGAAAAACAAAATTTTAATGATTCATTTAGGCCATAAAATCGCCCAGTAAGGACTGGCTGGATGTCTGTAAATATCTGTTGCTAAAATAAAGGAAAACGTAATTACTTCTATAAATCCACGTAATTATACCTAAGCTTTTTATTACTGTAACAAAGATATTTAATAATGATACAAATAAAAAAACTTACATAATCGCAAAAGACACCTATTTTAGTTTTTTTGCATATTTAGTATTAAATGTGTAGTGATTTATATGCTAATATTATGAATTTTAGAGTCTAAATTCATGAAACTAAGATAAATGTTACTGAATACTAAACCAAATATGACTGTGACCTGACAAATATGACCTGTGTAGTGCTATGCGGTTCCCAGGTTTCCACAAGACCTGAAGGAAAAAAATCCCATACATTCCTTAACGCTGCTATACTATTTGCATAAGAGATGTTCATTCTCCTAATGTACTAGAATACTACGAACGCCCTCCGACTATTGTTACCATTCAGCATTAGACTGAGCGTAAACTTGCCAAGCACCTCCCTAATATAAAGAAATATAAAATGTTACACCAGATTCCCACATGATCACGTATGCTTTATTTTAAAACAAAGTACGAGTAATTATGTGTACTCTAAAAATTAAAAACACTGGGCGCGTATCTAGGTTGTAAAAATATTTGATAGCCTTTTTCTTGTTTTAAAGTTGAGATAACCGCCCATTCACGAGGTTATTAGACTTTAGCCTTGTTTGTAATAGCGCCATAATATCATTAGTATATTTAAACTTTGTGTTCAAAAAAATTATGCGCTCTGGTTTTTAAGTGCATCGTTACTTGTATGACTAGCCGATGATAAGATAAGCCAAATGTTATTTCTTCCTTTCCTTGTTAGTTACGTTTTTTGTTTCGGCTTTCACTCTGATTGTTGGTACTTAAAAAACTATTAAAGTTTTTTAAACTGAACTCTGGGTCCTGATCGTAAAATATATTGACATGTAATCTTAAATTTGGACTAACTTCTTTCGTAATCCAAAATAGGTACGTAACTTTAATGCGCTTTAATCTTCTTTAGAATTACATAAAACGTTTCACTTAGGCTGACCCTTGTGGCTAAGTTGTTAGTCGCCCTGCCTCGTACAATCGGTCACGGGTTCGATTTCAGTGCAGGAAACACATTTTGCGTGATGAGCATAAGTATCGGTCATTGATACCCATATTATGCTTAATATCAAAATTTTTTATAGATTTTAATAGGAAAACCATATCATAAATAATCATATAGATAGATGATTTATTTTTATAAATTGTTATTTTACATATTGATATAGATCGAAGACAAATTAAACTGTTCTAAAAGTAAGATTTATATGTTTCGAAATGTAGGCATTACTAGCACAAAATTAATTCAGAATTGAATCACATTTAAGAATAGCTTTTATAATCAGAAAGCACGCAAGGAACTTGTGACTTTTATCAAATTAAATTTTAACACAGATAATATACTCATCTTCAACTAATTTATTTTCACCGGCGCTTCGGTTTAGGTACAGTTAGCAGCACATACATATTACACTGGCATATGATTATGATCTTTATGTATACGATCATAAGAACAGCGATGTGAGAACCTGTGTGATCGTATGTATGAAACGCAAATATAATGAAGTAGCTAATGATTATAAATTAACATGAATACACTATTATCACATGAATGATGGATTTGTTATGTAAACTTTGGGGCTTCACGGATGCAAGAAGATTTCTTTAATTATATTTTATATTTGATTATCTAATGAAATAATTAAAGTGCGTGCATTAGGAGCTGAGGAAGGCCACGCTACATCTACAATCCAATCTACCTTAATCAAATCGATCGCACACTCTAGAATGGGAGAGATTACTCGAAACCGGAGAGCTCGGATTAACTCTTTGTGTGACTAAGTACTTCTAAGTTCAGATAAACTCATACAGTATGGTACAGGACTCAAGGACGGGAACGTCAAGAGTACTCGAAACCGACGAGCATGTATGAAGAGACTGATGAATGTGAACGAAGCGAAACAGGTATGTAAGTCTAGAGAGAGCTGACGCTCTATACTCTCTGCCTACCCCGTTAGGGACTCGGCGTGATGATATGTATGTATTTTTTTTCCTGAAATAAGCTCGTACAAAGAAACAAATTGCCTATTTATAATATTATTATGGATAAGGACGGTCTTAGGCTACCATATTATAGTTTATTGCCTACAGAGTTGAGACCAGTGGTATATAAAAAAAAAAAAATAAAAAAAAAAAAAAAAAATATTTATTTCAGGCACTTGACCCATAACCATGACCCATATATGGTATGTGGTATGTGGTTACCTTAATATTTATAAATTTACAATACTAGGGATATTAATCAAGTATTGCAATCTGTACATTGGTGACAATGTTGCCATAATCATTCACAATGTATCGCCGAGGTAAAGTCAAACTGTTTTTAAGCAAAATATTTACCGTCCTCCGAGTACCTTGGTACAATGCACACCTACACGAACAAGCGACAAGTTTCGCTTAAATCTGAAATCGCGTGCAGACAATATCTTTTATGTAAAATTCGTTCTCTAAACAAAAGTGTTGCTATTTTAACCGTCAAGTATTCCGTCTGTTGATGGCATGTTCTTTCGATTGTGAGTAAATAATTAGAATGTCATTGTTCCTCTTTGGCAATAAATATAATTCCATTATTTTACATATGTATAATATCATTACGTAGTATATTTGTTATACAAATGACGTAACATGTAAAAAAATATTTTCTGGAATAATATCTATTTATGAAAAAGTTTATCGAAAACATATCTAGACGTTAGGTTGGCATTGAGCATTTTCGTGTATTAAAAAACTATGTTCACTTTATGTCCTAAAAATAATAATTATAAAATATAACAAATTTGGAATAAAACATGTATTATTTGAAAACAATACAATTACTATTCTTTAAAAATATAAAAAAAATTATACGCTCTATTGTGCAACGTATGGTTTGTAGTAGAGATCGAGCTTCAGGACCAGTGTGGACAAGCCGGGACAAGCAGTATTTATATCCTCATAAACCTGCCCGCGATGCAAACAGGCGATCACACGGATATACAAATGTACTGTCATCAGACAATCGTGACCAATCCTAAATTGAACACTTGAGAGTTAAGAACAACGAGCATGTATGAAGAGACTGATGAATGTGGACGAAGCTTAAGAGGTATGTAAGTCTAGTGAGAACTGGCGCTCTGTTCCCTCTGACTATCCCGTTAGGAACTAGGCGTGATGATATGTATGTAAGAGTTATGGAACAGAAGAATTAGAACAGGGGATTATGAGTTTGGATAGTGCCTGCTAGCTCCTGAGCTATATAGCTCCTGAATGACGAGTTACAGAAAATAATACAAATTGTAATGCTGAACTATGCTGTATTTATTTATTTATTAAATATACATAAGAAAATTGAGACAATTAAAAGAGAGAACAGACATTTAATACCCAAGATTAATAATCATGCAGTGAATATTTTTCGAAAGGTATAATTTTTATAAGTCGTTGTAGCAGTAAATAGAGCGCAGTCTATGGAAAAAGAGGAGGGATGCCTTTGCCTAATGTGGAACATATTTGGGTAAAAACTTCATGAAAATCCGTTAAGTAATTTAGGAGTTTATCGCGAACACACAGACGGACAGACTTTTATTTAAAATAAGTAGTGAGATTAAAGGCGTGGTGTTCCCCACATCCAGATAATTATTATAGTATGTCAAAGTAGACAGACAAAGAATACACAATAATGACCCTTATCACAGATTTGAAGATGAAGCCGAAATATCTTGATTCGGTAACATATAAGTTTATTACACAAAGAAGTACTTAATGAGCCGCTAAAAGGTTATTTTTATTAATGTCTCACCTCACTTAGGAGTGCTTCACACCCACCTCACAGATTATAAATTGTAAATGCAAACATATACGCGTATTATGAAACGAATTTTATTATCATGAGTGTAATTAATGCTAAAATGTTTATAGGTTCACGCGATTTGTCCGATAATGTCCAGCTATGCGCATAATAATTATAAACTTCACACAAATGACATTTCAAAGGTTCGAAGTTTTTACAGCATCGCCAATAAATGACGATGAAAATGATTTAAAAAAATATAATAATTTTGCGTCTTAATGATAAGTCGTCAGTATTTTGTTTTGATAACTATTTCAAAAGGTCGAAACTGAGCACTCTGAGCATTGCTGCCATTGTGAGATAAATAGATACGGTCTACCTTCGCTTCGTTATAAAAATAATCACGAACATTATCATGATACATCCAGCAAAGCTCATGCTAACATTGGCCGCGTTACATAAAAGTAACTCCGAAGATGAGTAATATTTTTTAAAGTCTATTACACATGAGCCCTTCATAAAAACCCTGACCGAAAATACTCAGGAGCGAAAATACGATGAGCATTCAGGGAGTTTTATAGCCTTCATATTTATTGGCAGTAAATATTGTGAGGCGAACAAAATTAACAAATGAATGTCTGTTCATTGAATACCCACTACAATTTTAGCTTCGAAATTCGGACTCAGGGATCACTCATAAGACCGTAATAAATCAGCTTTACAGCTGTTTTAATGATCAATCGTAAAATATTATGTATTGTAAGCCGCAGGCGAATTATTGGATAACACAGAGTATGTATGACCCACATCCAAATACTGAATGTTAAAATTAAATAATGCCTATTTGCAGTTTCCAATTTTCCAATGAACGCCAGTATTTGCCGTCGTTACGAGCTCGCCGCATGTAAACAAAACATCAGTTACATTGTTCGCTAAAATATTTGCATTTGAAATAAACCATGGGAAAAAATATGGACCGAATTAAACGAATAAAAAAATGACCAAATCTGCAAATTCGCTTTCGGTTTGTGTACAGAACGTGGTTAAACTGCTCTTCTTTATTTTTCGTATACTTATCTATTTTCCGTTTTAATTATTTCATATTTTTTGTTCTATTGTCTATTTTTGTTTTTCGTTTTCAATGATAGTGACGATAGGTGTATAACATAACCAAGCAGTCAGTCAGTCTCAAAAAGCTATAATTTGACACACGATATTTTGGTTTCTCCGACATCACTTGATGGATATGTACTTGATAAGTATAAATAGATGCTGATATTATATATCTTCAAATACATTATTCCCCTAATATGTACGTGTCTTTGGCACTTTTTCACCCGAGCCAAGCTGGGTGGGTCAGCTAGTGATAGTATATACTAAAGAACATACAAGTCGTCACACCTACTAGAAGATATCAGCCAAACTGATCTACTGGGCTTGGTATGTATTTCTGTACTGGGTAGGGTTTCCAGAACTCGTCAAGGAGGTGTTTGCAAGAATCCAGTTTTGTTACTAATCTAGCGTTATGCTAATTAAGCATGTTTTTTACTTAGTCCACCTGATGTTAAGTGGTTACTGTTCTACGTTGTACTACGGAATTCACACTCTTCTTGAAGAAATGTATTATGTACTCTCAATATTATATTTATATTATATATATATATATATATATATATATATATATATATAATATATGTATTCAGTTATTTCTGAGAACGTGTAGTTTTAGATCGACGACTTGATGTACACACCCTAGCCGCGTTTGTATGAATAAAAAAAATTTTGAGTGAGGAATCTGCGCCATTTTTTATACGAGATCTAAAAAAATCGATGCTTGGTTCATTGAACTTATCAATCAAAATCGATAATTTAACATTCCAAACATGACCAAATTGCGGCTGTTAGCACTAAGCAAAGATTGCTTGTTGAAATCGCTCCTAATATCAGACTATAAAGTAGGCTTCGTATAGCCAATATGCCTCCCACATAAGAAATATTGCCTCTCACGAGCAATAGTCTCCGTGACTAATAAAAAACGATTGGCTCACTGGTCCAGCATGCGAAAAATTAATATTTGTATAGAAGCGATCAAAGGTCGCCGTGCTATGGTGGTCTCTCATCGAAAAAAAGGGCCAAGCGTGAAACAGAATCTTAAAGATAGGATTCAATATATTAATTAATCTTGAAGAGAATGTTAGAACAATTACTTTTTATCCTATCAGAGACTCGGCGTTATGATATAGTTTTTATATAATTTTATAACAAGCATATGATCCCTCCCATTCGCTACGGAAAATAATAGAGAGTGAAACTAAAAGTGTCTAGTGATGCTTAAACTGTATATATACTTCATGATTTTTAAATTATATTCTTCGTCAAGTATTATTCATAGTTTGATATGATTATGTCTCCAGATAAGTTCTTGAGACACTAGGCATACCACCTACGTAGTTAGTAGAGGCTTTCTTACTGAGGACTAAGTTAAATCACTTTGTTCGCAAAAAAAATATTATTATTTTAATTATATAAGCCGTGGTGGACGAGTGGTTCGACTAGTTGCCTGCGACACAAACATCGCAAGTTCGAATCCCGACTGTACCAATGAGTTTTTCTGAATTTAAGTACAGTGATTAGTCACACCACGAGCTTTACGGTGAAGGAAAACATCGTGAGGAAACCTGCATACGTCTGAGAAGAAAATTCAAAGGCGTATGTATAGTCGTGCTTGAGTAACGGCGATGGACTCGCCATCTGTCACGTTGGCACCTAATATACCTCTGGCGGAAAGTGGGTGTGTGGGTATTACCTACACACCTCTGCCTACCCCTTCGGGGACCCTTGTGGGAAGGCGTGAGGATATATCATTATTATTATTTATTATTTTAATTAATTTAATTTTAATTAAGAGCCGTGGTGGCCGAGTGGTTCGAGCAGTTGCCTGCGACACAAAGATCGCAAGTTCGAATCCCGACTGTACCAATGAGTTTTTCTGAATTTAAGTACAGTGATTAGTCACACCACGAGCTTTACGGTGAAGGAAAACATCGTGAGGAAACCTGCATACGTCTGAGAAGAAAATTCAAAGGCGTATGTATAGTCGTGCTTGAGTAACGGCGATGGACTCGCCATCTGTCACGTTGGCACCTAATATACCTCTGGCGGAAAGTGGGTGTGTGGGTATTACCTACACACCTCTGCCTACCCCTTCGGGGACCCTTGTGGGAAGGCGTGAGGATATATTATTATTATTATTTATTATTTTAATTAATTTAATTTTAATTAAGAGCCGTGGTGGCCGAGTGGTTCGAGCAGTTGCCTGCGACACAAAGATCGCAAGTTCGAATCCCGACTGTACCAATGAGTTTTTCTGAATTTAAGTACAGTGATTAGTCACACCACGAGCTTTACGGTGAAGGAAAACATCGTGAGGAAACCTGCATACGTCTGGGAAGAAATTCAAAGGCGTATGTATAGTCGTGCTTGAGTAACGGCGATGGACTCGCCATCTGTCACGTTGGCACCTAATATACCTCTGGCGGAAAGTGGGTGTGTGGGTATTACCTACACACCTCTGCCTACCCCTTCGGGGACCCTTGTGGGAAGGCGTGAGGATATATTATTATTATTATTTATTATTTTAATTAATTTAATTTTAATTAAGAGCCGTGGTGGCCGAGTGGTTCGAGCAGTTGCCTGCGACACAAAGATCGCAAGTTCGAATCCCGACTGTACCAATGAGTTTTTCTGAATTTAAGTACAGTGATTAGTCACACCACGAGCTTTACGGTGAAGGAAAACATCGTGAGGAAACCTGCATACGTCTGGGAAGAAATTCAAAGGCGTATGTATAGTCGTGCTTGAGTAACGGCGATGGACTCGCCATCTGTCACGTTGGCACCTAATATACCTCTGGCGGAAAGTGGGTGTGTGGGTATTACCTACACACCTCTGCCTACCCCTTCGGGGACCCTTGTGGGAAGGCGTGAGGATATATTATTATTATTATTTATTATTTTAATTAATTTAATTTTAATTAAGAGCCGTGGTGGCCGAGTGGTTCGAGCAGTTGCCTGCGACACAAAGATCGCAAGTTCGAATCCCGACTGTACCAATGAGTTTTTCTGAATTTAAGTACAGTGATTAGTCACACCACGAGCTTTACGGTGAAGGAAAACATCGTGAGGAAACCTGCATACGTCTGGGAAGAAATTCAAAGGCGTATGTATAGTCGTGCTTGAGTAACGGCGATGGACTCGCCATCTGTCACGTTGGCACCTAATATACCTCTGGCGGAAAGTGGGTGTGTGGGTATTACCTACACACCTCGCCTACCCCTTCGGGGACCCTTGTGGAAAGGCGTGAGAATAATTATTTTTTTTTTTTTTTTTATTATTATTTTAATTAAATAAAGTAATTATTATTATTTTAATTAAATAAAGTAAGAAGCGAAAGAGGTATGTAAGTCTAGAGAGAACTGGCGCTCTATACTCTCTGCCTACCCCGTTAGGGACTTGGCGTGATGATATGTATATAAATAAAGTATAAAACAGAAGTACCTAAATGTACTACTTAGTTTCAGATCGTCGTGCTAACTAGCATTATCATGTTCCATTGTCAAAACTGAGTATCTGAGTGAGATATGTTCCTGCCCATCCAGATTCTAAGTATAATAAAATAATAAAGAACTGTTCAATATATTTTTTGAAAAGAGAATCCTAAAAATTTGCTTATTTTTTGCTCTCAACGAACGAAGACTGCACAATAAAAGTGCTAGTATGTTCTTACAAACGAGAATTTATGTTCGCTGTATGCAAATTAAGGTTGTTGACGGTCGCGTACCGAGGTTTTTTCTTTGTCCGCAACATTGCTCGTTGCATGAATATAATCGCACGCTGATAGAGTAGACCTCGCAATGAATATCGTGTTTTGGTAAATGTCGCTACGATTAACAACGGTGTCATGGCGATTTGATACAGAATTTTGCGACTATTTTGATGTAATACAGACATCCGTGTTTTACTACCGCATTTCTGTGGGAATTGTGTACTAGACTATTTCAATTTGCTCGTCAATAATATTACAATATACATTCATACATACATAGCCTCACGAGGGTTACGCAGGGAGAGTGAAGCGCCAGTTCTCGCTAGACTTACAGACCTCTTTCGCTTCATCCACACCCATTAGTCTCTTCATACATACTCGCCGGTTTCGAGTACTATTAACGTTCCCATCCTCGAGTGTCCAATCAATTTTTAGATAGTTGGAACATAGTTTTCCTCTGCGGCTTCTTCCATACACTTTCGGATTGTGAATAAAGTTATTTATATACCTAACATTAACAAAAAATAGAGTATTTATATTCATGAATTCTTTTTAGTATAAAAAGTAAGTATTAGTTATAATTCAAGTAAAAGAAACCGGAACGTATAAGTTACATTACTCCACGCGTACTAAGTCTATGGTCCCATGTAAGTTTACGTTAAAAAACAACAGGTCAAAAAGGTTTAGTTGTAAAATCGTTGTTTAATATTACCATCATCGCGGGAATTATGGTTTATGTCAATATAACAATTATAGATTTATTTATACGAGACAAGTCGATAGATATCTATGCACACAGAAATAAATGTGAACTCAGACCGGCAACATTCTTTCGATATATCAATATATTTGTTATCTTTATTATGAAAATATACATGTGACCTACGTTTAGAAACCTATACATCAAGCATTTATGTTTTATATTTGTAGGTATGGGTGAGTATGGGCAATTATATCATTTATCTTTAATCTCGGTATAAAGATACATAATCGTTGAAAAATTTGTTCAAAACATATATACTCAGAACTTTGGATTGGTACATGGAATTATAGCCAATTTCTACTACGTCGGTTTATTATTATTCAGTCGTATATTAATATGTTCTCAGGGTAATAGTGAAATCAATATAAATAGCATCAAAATGTGGTACTAGAGTCGAAAACGGTGCCATGGTCAGTTTAGTTTCAGTGGGTAGAATATTATGTTATCTTATCAAGAAGTTTCCCGTTCGAATTTGGAGCTGCCCGACTGGGGCAGGACCTCCACCTTATAGAAGGCCGTAGCCAAATAACACAATTTATTGTGTTGTGTTCCTACGTGGTGAATAAGGTTTCCAGTAATGAGCTCCTTGGGGAGGGGGGAGGATTGTTACATTGTGTTGGAAGCAGAGGGATTAAACCTTATGCTGCCAACACACTATAACTCTCCGAACACAGAGTGGCAACGCGCAAGTGATACTTCGGTATCGTGAGCGTAAATAGGCTACGGTAAACGGTTCCCATCAATGGGCCGTATGCTTGTTTGCCACTCTTGTAGTATAAAAAAAAAAAAAAAAAAAAAAAAAAGTAGTAGTAGTAGGTATAGGCCACAATATAATGTGGTTCAGTCTGAAATGAAATTGATAAAAATTTGTGAAATTTTAAAGTAAAAATAAAGAAGTTTTATAATAAAGTAGCTCGTAAACGCTCTATAGTTATATTAATAAAAATGAAATAATAAATACATTTTGTAAATGTTTGTCTTTCTACAAGTGTTTTTGAGTTTTGCGAGCACAAACATATACATTATACAGGGTTTGTATTATTTGTCACATCGTGAGCTCGACTATGAAGTAAAACGTCGTGATGAAACCAGCTTACTTTTAAAATGAAATTCAAACAGGTATGTATAGACGGAAACGTCATCTGTCATGTCGACATATAAATATATTTCCACGAAAATACTGTGTTTGTACTTACACCTGTCCTAGCACTTCAGAGACCCTTGTGAAAAGGCATGAAAATAGAGTAGGTACCTATATAGTACAAAGTGTATTGGTGAACAAAACAAAAAATGAACAAAAAATTTAGTATAATATGAGCAAGGCATGCAATCTGGCGGCCCGGCAAATTGGCTAGATGCAATTCAAAAATGCATTCTGGCTGTCTTTGTAGTCGCTTCAATCACTAAAAGGAGCTTGTTTAATGGATTTCTACCATTACCGAGCAAATAATCGTACTGGACTTATAAGGGTGCTCGTTTGTTGTGAAAACTATTATCATAAACTATATGTAGATAGTGCGTGCTAAACTACTGTTAGTACACGTAGCGATTGTTAGAAGAAAAATACAATGTTATTTCTTTCGGACTTGGAACATTGTTTTAGCATCATCGAAAAACGTTACGTGAAGAACGTTAAAGAGCTTTGGTGGCATGTAGCAAATAACAGACGGTATATAAAATACTTATCAGGATTTTTTATTTTTATTTAATTTACATTACTTAAGTATATTCTAATATTGATTGATGTTGATAACTAGTAGTGCCTAGTCAAATAGAGGCGATCTGATGACACAGCCGTAGTCAAAATCACTTTCCGCCATTTCTAGAGCTTACATTTTTAAAACTTCGCAACGGATTTATCAATAGATATGATGATTCAAGAGGAAGGATGTATAGTTAAAAATTGCACAACTCAAGGAACCAGAGCTGTAATTCTACATATACATATATGATCTTTACGCAGGTGAAACATGAAATGTGATATATATAAAATTATACAAATTACTGATAAAGACATAAGCTTCGATCACCCGCTCCGCCCGTGTGGTGTAGTCACATCACTTGCGGCCCGCGGCGCGTTGGCGCAGTCACGACGTGCTCGTCTCACCGAACCGCCAATTTGTGGCCGCCCCGTGTTGGTTTTGTTGAAACTAGCGTCTTCATACCTACATCATACATTTTTTACACTTTTTACTACCTCAATTCGCTTAGAATGGACGTGAAAAAATGTTACAAGCGCATTATATTAGACTGCATTGCAATATGATTTGAGCACAATGGGCATTTGAATTACCTCCACCTCACGCAGCCGACACCGTTGCGTTTATCTAGGTCTTTGTTATCACCCGAGCGAGACTTTATACTAATCGCGAAAAGAACGGAAAATAAAAAGCTATTGACAGCTTTTGGAACGTCATTGTCCGACAATCAATCGTCAGTTTGAACAGTCATTTGGGAGTCTAAAGTCTAATAAAAGATGTAATAAATTTGCGCGACTCAACTCTGAAGTCTCTAATTAATTCTAATTATTTATTAATTAGGTAATAAGCATGCACCGTCAACTATAAAATTTCCAAAACATACAAATCCACCAGCGCGGGATGACCTTTGACATCGAAGTAGTTTCGCCTGCGGATACAATTTAATAACCACGCTACAAGGGTCGTAGTACGATGGTCGCTTCTCATAATGACGGGCCCGTCACTCCGACCGTCACTCAGCGGGTGCAAGGAATGAGTTCATTTCCTTCGAACACGCGAGATACGATTTTTAATTAAGTTTTTGTTAAAAATTCATTAAACCGCCGATGGCCCGGGTGGCTCAACATGCATAAATGACTACGTAATTAATGAGCGTAGTAAACAAGCACTTTGCTCGTGGTGATGTCGCATTTTCAGAAGTTATGCAACCCAGTAACTTTTTAAATTTAACTTCCACGTTTAAATACAAAACATCGAGCTTACTGTTTGACGCGATTTAAATTGTAAAACACACACAGCAACGTCAGGCCAGTAAGGTATGTAAATAATCACTTATTATACCGGGTTCTAAATGTCAATTTGAATGGCTGGTTACCTTACTTTTTATTCATGGGAATAAAAATGAGCCATCGATTTATATACAAAAGTATCGAAATAAATACTCCTGCCGTCGGTAGTAGAAAACATTTTACTTGTACGTAGTTTAAGGGAATTCGTCATACATATTTTTGAATACAGCACGTCTTTGAATATCAAAGCATTCTATTTGAATTGGATTTTATTAATAGTCATATTCCCGTGCGAAGTCGGCCGTGCCAGCTAGTTAACAACTATGAAGGGATTCCTAGCGAGCATTTTATTCTTGTACGTTTGTTGTCGAATGTGATATCAGCGTACATCGTTACCGCAGATCGTATTATATTTAGCCGTTACTGCAGCTGCGATAATACGTCGCCCTGTCACCAAGAATCGTCGCGGCCATTTGTAAGCCCATCTTCAAAGAGAGCCCTAGCTTTAACGGATGGGCCTACGTAACAGGACTTGGCGCCGCGAACGTTTGTTTGTACCTAAAAATGTGTATTTAAACGAATGTTTAACGATTGACTGAGAATAGATTGCAATTGTTGCGAGATGGTATTTTAATTCGCTGTTAATTTTGTCGCCAGCGACTAAAGTAGCTTTTGCATTTTTTTTAATAATCTAATATGCTAATATAGTAGACATGAAAATAATATTTGTTTATATTAAACTATATTTTGTAATGACGAAAACGGTTATTACAGGATCGATGTTAGTTATATAAATTATAATTATCGTTAAAGTTGTATATTGTTCTAATGCGGCATATTCAAAGTAATGTTTTTTTTTATTGAAGGTTCAATGCTTATAAACGAAACCGAAAAAAGTAAGAACGATGTAGATATTTTGTATAAGCCTTAATAAATAACTGAATGTGCAGTCTGCCAAAGAAAAGACTTCAACGTCTTCCAAGCAGGTACAATGAAATTTGTTATGCTCGGATTGAACCTGATTAACTTACAGAACTAGATCACACTGTAAAAATATAACATTTCTATCCTCTTGTTGTGTAAGAACCGCAATTTAATAAGTCCTCATCATAACCTCATGGAGAAAGCATATTAGTTAATCATTATTAACATTTGAAATATAAGGTATGCTCTGCTTCATTGAAAAGTTCGTACAGATATGCAAGTCTATATTGGAATGTCTCTCTATTCTCACCTAAGTTGTATGAACTCGGTTAATGTTATATAAATAATGTATTACTTACTTATAAATAGTTTTTAAATCGCGTTATACCGGACATAGTTTTCAAGAACTTTTATGTTTTGATATGGCAATTAAAACCTTAATCTCTAGACCAATATGTTTTAGTTTTTACTAAAGAACCTTTTTATGATTAAGCTAAAATACTAATAAAGCTAGATTTAATTATCAACAAAATAAATAAAGTAATAAACCTTGTGACTCCGTAATGCGATTTCGTTACTCTCATCGAAGTTTCTCAGCTACCTGTGACCCTGCCTCATGATTTGAATACCCTAAAATGTAATCTAGCACCATACAGTAATAGCTTCTTCCTGCACATTTCGGGCTAATGTTGACTGTTGTTTTCTATCTCCGATGGCAGCTCAAATGATCTCCTACAATAGTTCGCCTACTGCAAAAGATGGACTGTAGATAATTATATGTATTAATACGGCTTTTTCAATAGACCAGGCGCGCCCTGCCATTTCTGAAAAATAACCAGTCACATTTAAGAATGTGACCTTGCTAAGTAAGCTTAGCAAGGTTTAAATCATGTATTTTAATGACCATAGACGTAGCCTTTTAGAATAGGATTTCGTAATAAGAATATACAGTTTAACAATTTCACGTCCAGTTGGCATTTAGGAAAAATCAAATTTATGCGCAATTAAATCAGACGCATTTATATCTTTATTCTGGATTTTAAATGAGGTGTTTCCTTTAAATACGTCCTATATGCGTTACTCTAACATTTTATTATGCTTATCAGATTAAATATCAGTGAAGTTCTTATTAAAATTCAACATCCCGACACATGCTTGAAACTATGCAAATGTAAGTTATAAATTGTCTCAAATATAAATTTATAGTATCACAGCTTAAAAAATTAACACTTACGGAGTCCGATACTGAATATAGAATGTCATTATGTTCACAAAATCCGAGCATATTAAATCAATTTGTACTTAATTATATTTAACTACGTTTTAAATTATAGTTTATGAATATAAATTTTAAAATACTCTTGACACGAGTTTTAGAAATGGAGTCAACTTGTTATCTTACTTCATTCTTATCTTATACATTTAGTTATTCGATAAAATAAAAAATGAATGGTAAAGTTAATCTGCAGTATACACCCAATAAAATTACCATAGCAAGACGGTTGTAATCACATGGTTAATTTAATACTATTGAGACTGTTATTATGTTTTGCGATACTATCTTCAATATTGATTTTACGAGCTGATAGACTGGCGAAAACGTACTAAGAAATTGATAAAGGATAATAAAGCGAATGTGGTCTGTAGTCTAGAGAGATGTCCTATTTTTTGCCTGCTCCGTGCAGAACTTAGTTCGATCAAATTAATTTACATCAATTAAATTCTATACAAAGATGATATTATATTTGTGCCTTTCTTTAATTGACAGTAAGACCAAAACATATTATACTTAGCATCATCCATTAGACGGAGATAGATACTAAGGTGACAGTCAACTTGACAGTTGCGGTAACGATGATACAACTTCATTTCCTTTCAATTTGTAGTGTTGTATGGGTTGTCTTTAGAAGAAAAACTGATAGTTACAGAGTGAAGTTTGAACCTGCATATCCACACAGATGACTACTGAGGCCGCTCCTAGATACATACATTCATATAATGTATTCATTATATGAATGTATGTATCTAGGAGTATGTATCTATCTACATATATACATTATTTGTTTAAATAATCAAAAACAAAATTAGATGAAATACCAATTTCCGCCAAGTTGAATATCTGATTATATTCCATAGATAACGAAGTATTTATTTCCTTCATTTTTTGTGATCAATGTTGGAGACGCTAGTAAACGATAAATATTTTAGGATGCCGGTGCGAATGGATCATGTTGTATATCTGTTGTGTGGATCGGTTTTATGGCCACAATATTACTTGTATTCTGGTGTATGGAGAGTGACCAAGCTTTATGTTAAGTTTGATAATTTTACTTTTTATTAAAATTCAAGGAAGAGGAAGAATGAGTTATATCAAAGAAAAAGTGTACCTCTTTATATACAAGAAATAAAAGTAGCAGGAATTGCATCAGAGACAAGAGCCCAGCTCATAAATTTATAATGATGACTAAAATTTCTATGCTAGAGGTGGCGTCAAAACCACGTCTGTCACATTGCCGTCTGAATATGTATATCTCCCAAAAAGTCGATACTAATATACTTTATTCAACCCTGTCAGACGCCATTATAAAACTGCTTGAAGACATAGATATAATATTAAAATTACGGAACAAGCTTGTCTAACACGTAATGTCCAGGAATCTACATTTTTTTAATATCATGACAAGGACCAGGAGGAGAGGAAAGAGCAACAGCTCTTTAAACTTACAGACTTATTTAGTTTACAGCATATTCATTAATCTCTTCATAGATACAAGCTATAGATTTTTATATACTTTGACATATTCCCCAGCTGATGACAGGAGCATAGATAAACAAATGTAGATAATAATGCAAACATCAACAAATCAAATACAAAGCCGTATGTTTTTTTACACCTCGGTTGCAATTATGCTTCTCATCCATCATGCCGATGATAAAGAGAAATGTTCTTCAAAAATTAATTAGTAACAAAAATGTCTCGGTCCGTGAATAAGTAGTAGCCTTAGTGTACATGATATCGTATTGTTTGTTGGAATACGTTCTTTGTTAATTCACGTTTTTTTTTCTTTTTAAGCCAAGTGGCCGTAAGGAGCTAGCACGATCCGGTCAGTTATCTAGTCAATAATTAGTTTTTCTATTAAGATATAGATTTTTCACACCACGAGTTACAAGATGAAGCAATATATTTTGATGAAACCTAGACACATTATTAAGGAACGCTTAGCTGTGATGCTTAGCACTAAAGTGCTTGGCTGGAGGTCTAGTTCTCGCCATTGCCCGGTTAAGTAGCAAAAGATCCCGGAACTCACGCTACGAGAGACAATACAAATAAATCACCGACACCATCTGTGACATTCATTAACAAACATTCCTTGAGTTATTTACCAATATTTTACAAGTATTTAGAGTACGAGCAAAGCATTGCTGATTTCCCAACTTACATAGTCCTTATGTGTGGGACATCTGACATAGCTCGTAGCACGTTTCCGTACTTGTCCCACTGTCACTGTTCTCATGGTCACCTCAGCAATAGGAAACAATTCATCCATTTAGCATGTCTATGCAAGGCACTTCTACCCACTCGGGAGTGGACTTCGGGAATGACTGGATTTGGTTTTTACATTGTAAATAGAATATTGTGCTTGCAAACGAATCAATTGTTAAGCCCGTTGTTTAAGAAAAACGATTTCCTTTACAATTACTGACTATTAAATTTCATTAAGTCCCTTACATGGTACTGATCATTGGACCTCCTTGTAGTATTAATCAAGGAGAAAGTTCAATTACAAAGTTGGCTCTTCTATTTAGAAATCGAATTATCTATAACTAAAATCTATCTTGGTACAATAAATAATCATGTTTCAACCCTTTCCAGAAAACGTATATTCGTTTAATAGTGATATTTTAAGTTTGTAAATCATATACTTTTAACATTCAATCTACTGCCAACCAAAGATTATCACAAAAATAAATACCCTGTAAGGCACTAAAATTAAGAAGGAACTCGCAACTACTGCTTAAAATAAATAGAAACATTTTTTATAGACCTGATATGTGCGATCCTGATGTATGCGATCAATTCGGCATCGTTTTTGAACGGCCGACGACGACGGCATATCGATACACCGACCCTTAAACAATATAATACAGGGCAACAAAAGAAACGAACACACTAGGGTAATTCCTATAACGAAAACAGTACACAGCGGCTCTCCTGTTGTCTAAACGAATTTTTCTCCGAAGCAAAAGGTCAATATTTACCCTTTCCATGAATACAAAGCTTGATGTTTGCTCCAACGTTGCACTTTGGGTCCTGTGTAAACCGGCCCTAACAAATTTTACGTCAATTTCTATACAAATTAGTTGTAATGTCATTTTTAACTCCATAACTATAGAGTTCACAATTCAGTGTAGGGAACCGGTCGAAGCTAAGTCACAAAAAGCATTATATTATGTCTATAGTAGCATTTAGTAGCTTAAGGCGATTCTGCGGTTACATTGGGAAGAATTGTATAAGAAAAAGGCTTTGTAGCCTCTAGACCTTTGAAGATAAACTATAACGCATGTCCAAAGTAGTAATTATATTGATTTAGTACAGAGCATGGGGGACGTGTTTATAAATTGTTGCCTGCGTAGAAACTGGTTATTTCATTTAATTTCTAGTGATCACTACAATTCTAGATTGGACTCTTGCGTAACACGTTCCATCAACCTAACGCATTTCCAATAAACTCGTTAATTAACTTAAGTGGCAATGAACAGCTGCAAATATTTGGCCATTTTTTTATATATAATAAAGCTTTGTAAAGTTCAGTTTTTTTTTAAATATTCATTCTAATTTATTGTCATTATTTTCATTTTATTGCTATAAATGTGGGAGGCAATTACGGCTTGTGAGATGAAAACTGGTTACCGATGCAGATAGATTGTATATATAATATACACTGATACGTTTCCTAACTAGAAAACTATTCGATACAATCTATGCAACCTAGTATAGCGTCTCCTCTAGCAGCTGTGCCGAATCCTGCAGTCACAGTAATACATTCGATATATGTACATAAAAATGTATATAACAATGTCAAGTTTGTTAGTTTAGTCTTTAAAAACTCCAAAGAAGGGACCGATTGAGCTCAAATTTTGACACAATATACAATCCGCTTTATGTTTCTGTCTGTCTGTCTTTCTATCTGTATAAGATTTTTAGCGGTTGCTCTCAACCATGCAACCACAATAAGCGATAGCGAATCGTGGAAGAGTACATCTAATTAGCTATCAACAGAATCTCCTCTGTTTTTAACCAACGTCTGAAAGGATTATTTCAATATATATTTTTATGTGCTTTATATGTGACGATTCTCAGCTGATTATTGCGCGGCAAATTTTCATTGAAAATTACCGATTGAGTATATACATACAGAATGGTCCATACAAGTTTAAACTTGAGCTGAACATTTCTCAAGCTCAAGTCTAACTTATTCAGTACGTGCCTCATAAGGGTGTGATTGGGAATCTTCGTATTACCTACGTTATTTTTGTGCCGACTTTTAAATTACACTAATAAAAATAATCATAAATCACCAGTTCAATAAATCACGATTGGCGAAACATCTCTATAAAACTAACGGGACAACTCTTTATTACCCAACATCCAATGTTTTTCGATGAGAACTCGCAAAGAAAGCACCCTATTGGAGGGTAATATGCAATTCGCGTTTCAGGCAACAACAATAAAACACTTTCTAGTTAAATTTCATTGTTCACAAAACAAAGGGTTTGCCAAACTCGTAAACAACGCTGCAAAATAGTGATCTTTGACAGTCAAATAGCTTTGTTAAGCTCCCTTTGTCTCACGCAATTGCCGATGACTCACTAACCTAGAGAAAACAGCTGTAACCCTACACACCTCATTCACATGCTTTACTAATTGTACCGTGAGTGCTGTGGTGGCCGGGTGGTTCGAGTAATCTCCTGCTAAAGATTGTTGTAATTGTAGGTTTAAATCCTACTCAAATACATTGATTAAGGACATACTTAAATACAGTGATGAAGGACAATAACGTCAAGAGTACTCGAAACCGGCGTGCATGTATGAAGAGACTGATGAATGTGGCCGAAGCGAAAGAGGTTTGTATGCAAGTCTAGAGAAAAGTGGCGCTCTGTTCTCTCTGCCTACTCCGTTAGGGACTCGGATTGATGATATGTATGTGTGTATAGTGATAGGTCACACCACGAGCGTTGCTGTGAAGGAAAATATAGAGAGCAGGCCTGCATTGCCGTGCGATATCTATTTAATTGTTATTAATTACAATTAAGTATTATATAATTACATTAAACGTATTAAATGATTTGTAATATAATTATTAATTAAATTTAATAAAAATTAATTATAATTGTCAATGAATCCGGACACCATGGTCTATCCTGCATCAGCAGTGCCGGCCGGATATCACGTCATTCCTCCATAAATGACTTGATACGCCGGGCTCTGGTCAGCGCCGGCGTGCCTGCTGTGCTGGAACCAGTCGGTCTCGCTCGCGGCGATGGCTAGAGGCCGGACGGTATGTCTCTGATGCCATGGAGGATGGGTCGGCCCTTAGTGTGGGACGCTACGTGTGTCGATACACTGGCTCCTTCCCATCTTCCTGACACATCGGTGGCGGCCGGATCGGTGCTCAGCAGGAGTGCCTCAAGCGCCGCAAGTATGCCTGTCTCGGTTCAGGTTACATATTTGCTGCATTTGCGGTTGAAACTCTGGGGCCTTGGGGTCCTGAGGCTCACCATCTTTTTGAAGAGGTCTCGCGCCGTCTAGTCGAGGCCTCTCGTGACAGGCGGGCTAGAACATATCTCGCTCAGAGAATCAGCATTGCTATCCAGCGTGGCAATGCTGCTAGTCTTCTTGGCACGTTGCCAAGAGACAATTTTGGGACAAATATTTTATCTGTAAGTAGTTAGTTTCAACTGTTCTTTGTAAATATTATTAATTGTTGTTATTGTAAATAAATTAGAATTCTAATTTGTAATAACTTAAAGCTTTCTATCATCAAGTTCCAAGTATATTTTTTTTTAAATAACATTCCCGTTAGATCTGCCACGTATTTACCAGAGATGTTTTATAAAGCTAAAGCCTAAATTGCTTACAAACGATATAATCTTGAATTGCTGCGGTCCCAATTTACGACTAGAGTTGCCTCAAAGCATTTTTGGTGAACAAGAATGAGAGGCATTTTTGTCGTATACAATATTCTTATGAGTTTCTAAACAAGACCATTCCATTTAAATCTGAGCTTCGACTCTGAATATGTTTAACGTTTTATTACGCTATTATTCTTTATAGATGGAGTTGGAATAATTTCAAACGTCCAAACAGTAAAGTTCAATATAAATAGATATAAAACGTAACGTTACCACCTAATTGCCAAAGAAAGATAGGTAATATATTTTTATCATTTTCTATCAATTGAAAATACATCACTTAATACAATACCCATTAAATAAATAATGTAGCATTCTATGTGAGCGTACTGCGATGCGATCTTATTGAATAGATTGACAACGTATATTGTCTAATGCAGCACCTAAAGCTAGGATCTCCAGTTTAATCCGACAGTATCGAGAGCCCACGGGACCCTTAATGGCGACTCAAACACGCCGACTATAAACGCATTAACCGACTGTCAGATCACACATCTCGCACACAATACTGCGCCGCTATATCTTAATCCTTCGATCGATAGGCGCATCTAATAATAAGCTTTTCCTATATAAACACGGATTTTGTTTCTCCAAAGTAGATCCATGTGACATTATTATATCCTTGTTTTATTTTATATAATTCAGTCCGGACCGCTTAAATAACATTATCCGAAGGTCGTAAATATCGCCCATTATCGGGAACCCTTCAAAATTCCATGCGGTGTTTTTGAACGAGAGAATGACGCGTCAACTCCATACACCAAGAAAAATATTGAGACAACGGGCTTGGTGGAGAGCCCTCCGCGGCGACATAATGGCTTTTCATTGAATTCCTCTTACTCTCTTTTGTTTATATCCCATAATGTTTCGATTGGAGCATGATGGAGGGCGGCCGTGATTACTTTAATAACAATGACGACCGGCACAAAGGACGAGACCACTAAAATTATGTGCAGGGTCGGACTGTATGCTTCTCAGCTTCTTATGCCCCTCACGTACACTCGCCGCGCCCGTTCGTGACGTTTACCTGACGTAGACACATTTAAATATTATCAACACAGAAATAATGAGCCATTCGTGGAAATATATTAACGTTACGATCACGATAAACCGTAATCCTAAAATGTCCAAATACTAAAACGTTCCATCTTTTATTGTCTCTATCATTGAACTTAGTACTTATCCGATGAGATTAGATAATCGCGGTGATAAAATAAAACCAGAGTGTCCGCTACAGTTTTTCGCGAATAGAATAGGAACAAATAAAGGCCCGGAAACGAAACAGATAACGGTCGTCCTAATGTGGAAATATAAGGGTGAAGTCATACCAATCTCGGCTGCGTCTATTTGTGAGCGCGTCAGGTATTCACGAAACGTATTCTGGAAAACATTAGGTATGGCAGACTCGCCCCAACGGAAACAAAGTGCATTTCTTTAGTTATTTTAATATAGAATAGACGCGTCGCGGCCGTACCCAGCGATATGTATGCAGCACGGCAAAGGGACACGCTGTTTGATATGGTTATTACGTCCTTTGTGGAAAGGATAAAGGAGCCGGTGAGTGCCAGCTCTAGGATCCGTTGTGAGATTTGTCTTCGTGATACGCTAAAATTTAAAAAAGCCCTTTATAAATAGGACGCACGGTCGGCCTCCTTGGAAATTCAAATATCTCTAGAAATATAACCTGTTCAGAAGACAGAGGAAGGTACTACAAATTCGGCGTGACCCAACTAGATGCCATACGTCTTCACGTCAGCCATTCACAGTGATTCATCCGTTATTATACAGGAATCTTCGTTGTTAAAGGTAGCCGGTTTATCCGAGAACCCATCCTACTAATTACAGAATAGCTAAAATGCAGTTCGCACTGTAATCACATGTCTTTCGGAGCCAACGTCTTTACTAGTGTGGCAGGGATTTACTAGGACTACCTCTAGAAATGTGAAGTATAATAGTTGTTTACTGTCCACTCCCCATGGCAAGGCATACTTTATGGGGTTGTATGCACGTCGCGGTCCGCAGCGTAGCTCGCAGCGATTCCGACACGATAATCGCAATGCGGGATGTCTCAACATTTCTTTTCTTCGCGATATGAGGCAGTAAATAAGGCGGGCCGGACACGTTGACACCGTACTATTATATTGTTTGCGTAATTGCACCCCGACCTGGTACATTCAACAACCAGCTTGATATGCTAATGCACGTAGAGCGCTCGAAAATTAGTCATTGTGATATAAGACGCACAGGTATTTTAGTACCGATGCGGCATGTATACAATGACAGATGAAAGGGTCATTATTCCGTCTCTAATTGTTATGAGTGCTTGCTGTAAATTATAGCGATTATAATATATGGCAGATTTATACTCCACGTAGGTAGATACACTATTGTTTCATGCGTAATTGTGAAACGATGAGAGTACGATCGTGTTCGTGTATTCTGGGAGTTGTTCTTCTTTAGAATATTCTTTGAAGATGTACTGACTAAAGATAGATTGTATCTACTATAGTACGTAGTAATATCATTACATGCATTCTGGTGTTAGAATTATTCACATGTCAATGTCGCCAGTTATCTCCAATAGTTTTCCAATAACAACTTTAGGTTACAATTGTATATAATCCGTCTACAGTCAACACATATTTGTACCTTACACACAAAATTTCTATAGGTTTCAGCCATCATCATATGTGTGTAGTCATCATCATATTCAAACAGAGGTTTGGTATAAAATAAATGAAGCGTCTAAAGTCAACACGGAGAGCAAACCTTTATCCCGAAGTATTTGGAGAATACGATTGTCGAAATACGATCACTTTTATACAAGCTGAATGTTTTGCTACGAGCTTGATATGTTATCTTAGACCTATGTATTCAATTATTTACAGATATATATGTAATATATCTGTAAATATATATATGTAATATATCTGTAAATATATATATGTAATATATCTATATATATATGTAATATATATATGTAATATAATACAGATATATATGTAAAATATCTGTAAATATACAACAAAAGTTTTTTTTTTTAAGTGGTATACACGTTACCCATTGAGAGAGATACGAAAGTATATGATAAATATATTTCTGAAAGTATAAAGTATAGGATAGATATATAAAAGATCTACTGAAAAATGCCTACAAATGTTACGATACAAAAGTATTTATATCCTTTATCGCATCACCTGTCAAAACGCAAGAACCATTGTGCTTCTCCAGACAAGAATCTCGATGATCTGCGCTGGTTCCAGAGGTCATCTACATAATTCAATCCCTTGTATGGAGCACTTGTGTAAAAAATTGCCCAGTAAAAAGATAAAATGATAACTTTGAAGCAAATATCGGTATAAAAATATGCGAAAAATTATTTAACGAACTCGTTAAATAATTTTTCGCATATATATGCGCATTATAATGAAATAACTCAACTGAGTTATTTCATTTAAGGGTCAAGTCAAGTTTACGTTAAGTAAAGCAATTTTCGCAGTCACTTATAAATTACCCACTTTATACAATCTTCATAACTTCACTACATAGTAACATATATCTAAGTGTATCCCGTAACAAGAAAATTAGCCTTCTAGGGTTCAGTGAAACCTTTAATAATCACTGGCTTGTATCAAAGGAATTAAGTACGGTGCAACGCCGTACATTGTACTGCATTTTTGTATCACCAGCCGTTTACAAGACACGCTCGTATAATTAGCATACGGTGAATCGCTGTCATCCAAGCAACGCGTGCTCATTATCAATTATATCATTCTAGCAGTTCTCTTAATACACTGTCATCTTATCAATTAATATTGTGTAAATTTGAAAACATTGTTTATAGAAAAACTATAATGCATAAAAAGTATAATAACAAGCTTTGCCCGCCATAAAGCATTTCTTTCGCGTGTAAAATAATCTTGCTGAGCTTGACGCTAGCACAGCCGCTTAGCTATATAAGGGTGCACACACCCTAGATCCGATGTCAATTGACCATGAATCTCTGAGGAAAACCGCGTGAGTCCATCCTTCCTTATCAATGATCTCAACCGCATTCCCGATCGCAATAGATAGCTCGCCGCAATTTGAATATAACGCACTGAAGTCTCTTAAATGCACTACTATTTTGTTTTGACTCTGTGAATTCGATAAAGGCATTGTATCTTCACCATTAATATTAAAGAGATCGATAACATTTTCAGGTGTCGATGTTATCATATGTATCTAGACATTTTGTATGTCTAAAGTTAAGGATGTTTCCTGGGGAACTAAGTATTCGTTATGACATTATTAGACACGGTGGTAGCATACAAATAAAAATCACTAAAGATTTTCTTCCACTTTCAATAACGTAATGTCGATATTTGCAGCCCATATACTTATACATATACATATAGATAACTACAAGGGAAGAATGCCCAAAAAAACTACTGAAGTAATATAATACCTTCACGTCGTCACAAGGGTCCCCGAAGGGGTAGGCATAATTTAAGTATTATTAAGTATACAGAGAGCTGGCGGTCTGCCTACCATGTTAGAGACTCGGCGTGATGATATGTATGTATGTATTATAAGAATGAGACGGAGGATTTTATGTAAATCTTAAATAACTCAAATAAATATTTTCATCTATATCATACATCTGATGATGAGACTGATGAATGTAGACGAAGCGAAAGAGGTATGTAAGTCTAGAGAGAACTGGCGCTCTATACTTTCTGCCTACCCCGTTAGGGACTTGGCGTGATGATATGTATGTATGTATGTAAGAAATACTCAATGAAAAACCCTTTATTTATAGGTATTATAAACTCACTGGAAAAAGACGCAGTTTATGCAATTCCATGCTTTTATTGCATCTTTCCGAGTGCTAACTATGTTTGCGATACCGACATAAAGATAAAATAATAAAAATAACGTCACCGGAATGACGTGACAGTTAATATTTGACAATTGTTTACGACTGTTCTAATGGCGCCGGATTTTATTGGCCTCCGTTATATTGACGTCAAGGATTCGCCAAAAGAGTTGCGAAACAAACAATGACACTTACTGCACAAAGGGAGAGGCCCTTTCCTAATCTACGCAAACATGACGTGTTATTCTTCAAGACCGTTACCGTTATCCGAAAAAGGCTATTTTATGGCTCAAATAAATACTTTTCAACATTTGCAAACATCGTAAAGAAACGAAAGCTTTCGCCAATTAAGCAATTTGTTGGAAATAATGCCGGAATGATTTTAAAAACCAAAAAGCTATGCCTTTCTTACTTACAGTTAGACAGGTCATAAACATGCGTCAGAATTCCTATTATCGATCTTAACGTGTAGTAGCTCTGCTGAACCACCAGAGAAACAGAACACAACGGAAATACCCAACTTATAAAAGTTCGCTGATGATATTACGGTATGGTATCAAAAGAAAGATCTTCGACTCGCTGTGTTTTGCCCCATTATGTTGTTCGAACAGAAAACAAGGTTGGCAACGCACATGTTGCACATTTGCCTACATGGCTATGGTAACCGTTTACTATGAAGTTGGCTGAGTGCTTCTTACGCACATATATATTATATACACGCACGTTTAAAAGTACAAGCAATTCCATTGAAAACTTTTCTTTAAGTGTCTGCTCGTTAAATAATTAGTATCCGTGCCATAACGGCTTACCGACTGTGCTAGCTAATGTTAGTTCGATCCTCGCCCGCAGCAAACATTTGTGTATTGACATCATCTACATCTAAATAAGTATGTTTGTCAGTCAGATATACCGGAATAGTCTTTGCCTAGTTTAGTCGGCCCTGTGTGGAATGTTCTAAACATTAAATTGTATTATTATTGGCGGCCTCTTCTTCATTTAAGTACGTACGTCTTCAATCACCAATAATTCCTATTTATACTAATACTTCTATAAAACTAAGTATTCGGATGCATGTCATCTACAAACTATAAAATCGTGTTTATTCGATAATTGCCATCTAAACATTCATCTACGTATCAATAACCAGCGAGCGAGCCGATTTTACGACAACACTTTTATTGCGAGGTCATTTAAATTAATAGCCCGAATATACACAACAGAAGCATACTTACTTCCAAAAACCAATCAGACCATGCATATACGAGATATAGAAATAATTTATCAATGAAAGCAAATTGAATCCAATCGGGTTCAAAAGCAATTAATATATCGAAATAATAACTTTTTATTGCCCCAACCAAGCCTGAGCAAAGGTTACGACGATAAAACCCCCAACGTTCATTGTTCCACATAGTTCGAAGCATCCTCAACAATAGTGCCGGGCACTGTTCCATATAAACAATTAGTTTTATGCATGACAACGAAATTTACTGTTGTAAATGGTCGCTAACGCATCTGACAAAGAATTACATTGTCGTACAGTTAAAGCGCACGTCCGAATGAGGCGCTTTGAGTGACAGGCAAATAAAAGTAGACAAAAGGACGATCGCACACCGCTCTCTTCACTAGAACGCGTGCATCCATCCATTCTCACACTTTCTTCATTACACATACTGATTATAAAACAATGAAATAAGACCTTCAACCTCGATTATTTGAAAATGTCTATATAGCTTTAAAGAACAAAATAATAACGGTCCAGATCGCCTGAGAGCCGAATAAATGCTACAGAATACGAGTGTCCGGCCGTGAGTTCCCAGGTGTAGAGGAGTTGTTGTGTAGAGCAAGCGCGGAGCGGCGCGGTGAGGGGGAGACCACCGGCGCTGCGCCTGCGCCGCCGATCCGCCGCATAATTACTGTGTACAGACGCACACACACACCCATCGATAAACATTAAATTAAATTTTATCTGCCTTGTAAATTTCATGGGCATTGATTGAGTTTTTGGTGTATAGACTCGTCTGCTCAAGTCCGAAAAATAGAGGAAGCGTGCGCCGGTAGCTTCAATATAATCGGTCGCGGTCGCTTTCTGGTCGCTTTTACGACTCTCATATATCCATGATAGACATCATCTAGTGACATTGATAAAAGGCCAATAAAAGAGGCTATATCAACTGTTATAATATTATCTCCATTACATCTCCGTAAAAATTACTCTTTCATATTTCACTACAATATGGGAAATATTGTAGTGATATATGTAAAACACCTGTGATTCAGCAAAGGCATGTAATTGCGTTCTTCGCATTTTTTGCGTTCCAATCAAAATGGCTTCTTTATTTGTTCAGTGAAATGTCAAAATATGTCGTGAGAACGTCAGAGCTGAGCGTATGATAGGCGCAGGCGCATCGTGTCGTGTCGGACCGGTCACGAGCGTCGTTACACTTGTACTTCTTTGCAGCCAGCACTGTTTTAATCTCAAGAATTTTAGCCGCGGGATAATAAATACCATTGTTGTACTTTACGTAAATTACAATAGCTTGCTGTTCTTACATAAATATATAAAATTATCTATCATCATTACAAATATTGTGAAATATCGTGGATTGATCCGCACCAGAGCGAATTTTTGGGGTTCAATGATTCGCATTAACCTAGACAAGTTAGATAACATGAGGTACGAGAAACCTCAGTATCTCTCAAAGACTCACAGAAGAATCACAGAATTCGTTATTGACTTTAGATATATTAACTAGTATGGTAATACTGGTAGATACATATTAATGTTGCATTAACAAATAAAAAAATATGACATATATAAACTCATCCGAATGGTCACAAATTAAATTCTATTGTCGCAACAATTTGTAAGAGATGCAAATGCAAATGATGCTTCTAGATTGTACTTTCTAGGTACCTATCACAAGTCGCTTATACCTATTGAAGGTCAACAAACTCAATATCAAGTTAAATGGCGGAAAAAAGACGGTCTCATACAATTTCCTGGATGTACGATAAATCTAAAATGTATAATTGAGACTTGGAAGAGTTCTCAATCAATAGTTAACTATGGAACATGATCTCATAATTATTGGCAATTCTGCGCCGGAGCAAAGTCAACATAATATAGCGTACTGTGATTCAACATATCTTTAGTAGTACGGGGTAGGCAGAGAATGAGTAGAGCGCCAGTTCTCTCTAGACTTACAGACCGCTTTTTAGGTCATTCGGTCTTTCATTCGCGACCTATTTATTATAATTGATGATCACATAAATCACTCGACACAATTCAAATTAAAGAAGTTCCAATTATGAACTTCTTTATTACATTAATGATTGGAACACAGATTTTGAGCCGAGTTCACAAACTCTACTGTTATGTAGGTACACTAAATATTGCCGTATTTATAAAGAAAGTCCGCCTATGGCTGCCTTTATTCCTTAAAGAATTTTTTTTTTTCAAATAAGTTGTCACGTCAACCACCAAATTTGTGAGCAGCATCGTAGGTTGTTTTTATATGCATCGGTCGTCATATAAAAGCCGATTATAGTCCGATCGTTTTAAAAGAAAAAGAACATTGGAACTATTGTTTCTTTCGTTTTTGATGTTTGGTATCTACCCGACGTGTCTCGAAACACATTAAGTAGATAATGTTGACAGTATTTTATACATAAATTGTGTAGAGCGGAGAGGGCACCGTGCGCCTGCATCGCGGGGCTACTACAAATGACCGCGTATCCTTATCAGGTAGCGGCGATGCGCGCGGTAAAATATTTTTATGGCATTTATTAGTCGGCCAACCGGCTTCCGTGTCCTTCATTGTATCCCCACGTATCGACTTACATTTTCCTATTACGAAGCGAATCAAATCACTTTACGTCACAAGCCATTACGTCAACGAACTCATTATATGACACAGCACGATGAATGTCTCGTAAGTTTTAGGACCCATAAATATTTATTTAAATCGCCCGTAAGAAGTCTAATATAAATTCCGTTACGGTTTTATCTATAATTGGAGTAGAATACGCGTATTTTTAACGTACTGCGTGTCTGGTTTCAATAAAATTGATTGTAACCGCATTCATATGTTTTGTGTTTAATTCAGTTTTAGAGCGGCATACCAAAGGCACAATAAATCGGGGCTCATTACAGAAATCGCCGTAAAATACCTAGGCCGTACGAGAGTACGCCTCGGTGAGACTGGCGGGATGGATGGTGGAGACGGTGGAGTGCGTGCGCGCGCACACCTCGCCCGCTTGGAGCGGCGCAGGAACAGGTAGTGTTGTGTATAAACAAATAACAAAATCGACTTGTCTTACGAAGCGCGCCAAGGTCGGCTCAGTGGGCCCTGCCGCCTCCAACGCTCCCGCGCCTTCTATCCCGACGTGTTTTTTATTTTTTTCTCTTCAAAAGCCCTTATTTATTGTGATGGCTGAGTATTTGGGCGCACAGTTTGTATAAGCAATCAATTTTATTCATTTAGACGAAGCGAGTAAAAATAAATAAGTAAATATTAAAATCTTGTTGTAGTGGTTGTCAAGTGCAAAGCGAAAGCGATGAATAATAACTGTGAAATCTTGAAAAGTTTATAAAAAATATAAAGTTGGTCTAACACATGAAAAGAGCAAGGTACTGCACTAGACAAAGCTGGAACTTTACGGGCACAACATAATAAATCACGAAAACGTGTCCGTGAAATCGATATCTCAAACATTGATTCTCCTATCGATTTCGTGATGAATGGTGAATGATATTCGATACTCGATCGATTTATGAATGGAGAGCGGAAGTCCCGCGCTGTGTGACAGAGCAAGGTCCACGACGTGCAGCATGGTAGAGCTGTGTGAGTCGAGTCACAGTCACGGGAAGGGACTGTGTCAAATCGCTGCGTGCCATCACTTCGTTCTAATGGTTCTGCTTTGAGTCGACAATGATCTCGATTTAATTTAATTAACGCTTCAATGCACTTGGAAGTCAGTGGACGAACTCTGAGAAAAAACTCTATCCTTTTTCTCATCAGCTTTGTCGAAAACGACGCGTAATGAATTACTCCTATATAATAACATTTCCAAGGTCAATTGTTATACTCAATAATATTATACTCAATAAAATCCTGCCATCAGATTTTTTTTTAATGTCGACTAGGAAAACATTAGAAGCGGGGTGTAATGAGAATTTTGTTCCCGTCCTATTCAAACTGGTGCTGCACACGCACACCTGAACCCCGGATAGTATTTAACGTGCAGTCAACACATCTCTGGTGGTGGCTACCATCAAAAATTTTTGCATTCCTGGTTATTGAAAGCTGACTAGGAAGACGTACTGAAATTAGGGGCAATTATGGTTTAGGCCTCTAATACATTTGATTGCTGATTTCCCTCAAATTGAAAAGTGAAATTACTCGGCACTAATTACAATATACAATATACAAATTACTGGATTTTTTACGGTGCATTTTAATATAACAAATATAATATAAGAAATCATTTCTCGATGCAAGATTTGACCAACATACCAATATTTTGTCGTCGACATAACGAGTACCTATCATAACAGCATCTCCTATTTGAAGCTCATTATCAAGTAGAAATAGCGCTTGTTACTAGACAGTAGCAACCCAGTATTAGACTCCTAAAAACGTGTGTAAATCAGTCTTTGACACGCAACGCTTGAGGGCAGCAATAACTGTGTCTTCGCTAGTTATAATGGTTTTCGATCCATTACACGTAGTTTTCTTAATACGGTTGACAAGTTGTGTTTTTCTTTTGTCGTTTAATGTCCAAATCTAGCTCTGGCATTTGTTTGTTTCCATTGTAGATTAAGAGGGGATTAGAGTGCTTAAATCTAGTTATATATTAGTAAATAAATTGTATCTTGTTTAATAGCAAAAAAAACAATAAAAAAATATTAAACGAGGCCTCATGGCCGTGTTTACTCTCCTGTTTAAGCTCCTGACTGCGAAACTTGAGGTCGCGGGTTCGAATCCCGCTGAGGGCAGATATTTGTGTGATGAACACGAGTATTTGTACCTTAGTCTTGGATGTCCTATGTATTTATGTATATATCTATCTACATAAGTAAATGTGTCGTTGTCTAGTTACCATAACACAAGCTTTGCTTAATTTGGGACTAGGTCAATTTGTGTGGAATTGTCCCAGGTATTTATTTATTTATTTAATATTACGAACTGATTGCGCTGAAATACCTATCTACCCTAAAAACTACCCTAAGATACCTTTGGTGGCCACGTATATTCAAACATGTCTGTTTAAAAGTGCGTGTACCTATAATATTTAGTATTAAATTTATATTATTATACCAACTACTTATAATAATGTAGACTGTAATTTCAGAAAAAAAAAGTTACAAACTGAGCGTAACTATAAACGTCAATTAAAAACATTTCTACTATCGCCGTCTCAATTGTAATCACATGCATCGGGCTAACATGGTTCCTTTGCTTATGAGTTCACAATTACAATCCATTATATTCCTCAGACCTGAGATTCTCAAACTTTCTAAAATTTCATAAAATATTTTATTTCTAAATTAAATAATGTAGTGATTCTTTTTATTATAAGTATGTATATTATACTGTTTTTGTAAGTAATTAGCTTAGCTTTACGAGTTATGAGCTTGAACTAAGTAATTAAACAATTGAATTTACGTTATACATTTATGAAGCATTTCACATACATTCCTATGTATGTATGTATATCCGTTTGTTTGGTAGCATATATATCCTCACGCCTTCCCACAAGGGTCCCCGAAGGGGTAGGCAGAGGTGTATAGGTAATACCCACACACCCACTTTCCGCCAGAGGTATATTAGGTGCCAACGTGACAGATGGCGAGTCCATCGCCGTTACTCAAGCACGACTATACATACGCCTTTTGAATTTCTTCTCAGACGTATGCAGGTTTTCTCTCGATGTTTTCCTTCACCGTAAAGCTCGTGGTGTGACTAATCACTGTACTTAAGTTCCGAAAAACTCATTTGTACAGTCGGGATTCGAACTTGCGACCTTTGCGTCGCAGGCAACTGCTCGAACCACTCGGCCACCACGGCTCTTTTCCAATTCACCGTTTCCAGTATTACATCTACATTTATATCAATACTAAGCTTATTAACCTCTAATAAGCTTGCTCTTACAAAGTTTGAAACAAAGTTTAAAACTACAAACTACAACGTTTAAAAATGGTATTGCCTCTTCTTCCAGACACTTTTTCTCTATATAATTGTTAAATCATCTTTTCTTTAATATCCTTTCTATATGTCTAAACCAACGTTATATATTATCGTCGCCACGGGAGTGTAGCGTGTATTCATACACGTACACATACTTATCATCACGCCGAATCCCCTAGTACATACTGTTAGTTCATTCATTGGCAATTATTGATAAAAACATTTGAAAAGAGAATCAGCAATGTCTGACCACCGCGACCAAAATAAATTTGAATAGCACAGACTGGACCTTCTAGTGGCTAACCGGCCCGCAATGCGTAACAGTCGGCAGACGTTTGGTACACAACAAGTCGTGTCGGAGAGAACCACAGCACAACATTATGTCCCCCATTGCGTATTGTTTGTCACTCAAAAGGATTTCACGGCGACAAATGGCCACAGATACCGTGGATAAGTAAGCAGGACAAAGAAATTAAAAAGAACATGACTTGTTACAATTCTACCAAGTTAATTGCGAGCGGTTTCTATACGCTCATTATTGTTACGATTTAATTAAAATAAAACTCGAAACTAGTCAAAAACTATACTAGAAAAACAGCGTCTGTTATAAAAACTCTATTTAGAAATGAGCTAATAACATGTAGATATGTATATCATACACATATATACAAATATTATGAACACCCACTTACGCTGAAAATATAGTTGAGATGCCAACGTGATATATGGCGAGTCCATCGTGTTACTCATACACGACTATACATACGTCTTGAAATTCCTTTTTGAGTGTATGCCTTATGTGTATTCCTCTCGATGTTTTCCTACATCTTAAAACCTCTTAGTGTAACTAATTATAGTTACTTATACATTTAACTTTAAATAAATTATTGATTAAAGTAAATGAGAGCTGTCTAACGGTAGATGCAAATTATATTAAACTTAAAATCATTTCCATTGCATATTTGAAAGTTAATATCCGGGAAAGAATCTTCGTCATTATAACTTGTACTAACATTGTGGAGATGAACAATCTAATGTACAATGTGAAACAACTTTTTGTTGGCTGATACGTGTAATTTGGGTAATAGACTGACATTATTCCAGAACGCCTTGCATATTACCGAGCACGAAACGATGCGAAAGTGTGTCTAAAACATCATCACAGATTAAAATGTGAATGTTAAAGTGTAACGAATTTCAATCGTCCCACATTATTTTATGTTATTTTACCTACATATTACAAAACCTGAAATGAATTAATAAAATAATAAATCCATGGTGGCCGAGTGTTTCGAATCCCGACTGTACCAATGAGTTTTTCTGAACTTAAGTACAGTGATTAGTCACACCACGAGATTTACGTTAAAAGGAAACATCGAGGGGAAACCTGCATACGCTTAAGACGAAATTCAAAGGCGTAAGTATAACCGTGCTTGAGTAACGGCGACGGACTCGCCATCTGTCACGTTAGCACCTAAAATATATCTCCAGCGGAAACTGGGTGTGTGGGTACACTTTAACTGTGAAGCAGTAAAAACTAACACAGCGGTGTAGCCGAGTCGGACACACAACAAACGTCCTCTTACCTTATGTATTTTCAGTTTAAATGTATGGGCCATTTATTGCTTTTCCTGTTACCCTAAAATCATTAAGCGATAAACCGTGACGATTTGCAGCCCAAAGGGCAAACAAGTGCGTACGTAATGGCGTCCAATTTTCCTCTCACACAATTGCAGGATTAGCAACAAAATTTATATGTCTGGCTTTTTCAAATTAGGACGCTTTGCCTGGCTTTATTCCGTCTGAGGGTGCCAGCTCCATTTGTCGCCTAACCAAGGCTCACAATAGGCTTAAAGTAAGCAGGTAAGCTTAACTCTAACGCATTGTGGAGAACTCGCTTAGGAACTTCTTAGTCCTCGCTACTTTACTGATCCAAAACCATAAATTAAATGTAGTCTTTATTATGACTTTTATTTATTACACACTCAGGGAATGTGTCTGGCGTAAAAAATATTGAAACGTTTATGTAGAGCAAAAATAAGTGTCAACGCCGACCTATTTGTACTGAGTTAACTATATTTCCCAGCGTTTATTGACACACATTTAAAAGTCAAATCATAACGACGAAGTTTGTGGTACCATTAGTATCTAGTATATATATATCAAAATATATTTAAGCCATGGTGGCCGAGTGGTTCGAGCAGTTGCCTGCGACACAAAGATCGCAAGTTCGAATCCCGACTGTACCAATGAGTTTTTCTGAACTTAAGTACAGTGATTAGTCACACCACGAGCTTTACGGTGAAGGAAAACATCGTGAGGAAACCTGCATACTCTGAGAAGATATTCAAAGGCGTATGTATAGTCGTGCTTGAGTAACGGCGATGGACTCGCCATCTGTCACGTTAGCACCTAATATACCTCTGGCGGAAAGTGGGTGTGTGGGTATTACCCATACACCTCTGCCTACCGCTTCGGTGACCGCTGTGGGAAGGCGTGAGGATATATTATTATTATATATTTATAAAATAACAGCGATTTATTTGCCTCTAATCAAGCCCCAATGACATTAGAAAGAGGTAGACGGTAATGAGCCTTTCGTATATTAAATTTGTTAAATGACAGGGAAAAGGTCGCTCCGAGACCGGCCACCCATCACGGTACGACCTGCCACGTGGGCGCCGATCATCGTTCGCCCACAATAAATCAACTAGTGCAGATGCACTACAGATAAGGTAGGTTTAGTAATATAGGTATTAAGGAGGCTGATAACCTTGCCTGAACCATATAATTACTAGAGATGCTATTGCTAAGACAACTAACGTTTAACTGTAGTCAAACATCGGTCACAGTAAAATCTACTCTATACTGTTGTAATAGAGTTCAATAACGTGCCTGGTTGAGTTGCACCACGTCAACTTTGCGCTGGCACGACGCCTGCGTCGCCGCCTCGAATTGGTCTATAATTAAGAAATAAGTTAAGATTTGGTTTTTAGCTGGCTTTTTACAAAGCATCTGCGGGCCAACGCAATTAACCCGCCTTGTAAATTGAATGTTTGCTTTATAGTGATTAGTAATTAACTTTAGAGTTTTTTAAAGCGACCTCACGACGGCTCCAATATTATTGAAGCTATTTGTTCGGCTCGACGCAAATCAATTTCGTATTGTAAATATTAATTTGAAACAAGTTTTTTTATCTCGTTATTAAACATCTAACAATGAAATATGCGGTACACACTTTGTATCTTTTATCTGTGCACATATTTTTACGTCACGTATTCAATTTATCAGTAACATATTTATCTTACAAAATTTTGCGATTTATATTTTCTAAAAGAGTTTCATACATTTTCGGGTTCTTTTAATTTGTATCAATTTGTATTATTCAATGCTAGATACCTATAGCAAAAATTGAATTATAGGTATATAGTTTAAACCTTGGATCGAAACCTTATACATCGTATATTAGAATGTGGAATGGAATATCAATTTCGTGCTATAATTATCTTTGTGATTAGGACCTCCCTCTTCTATAAGCACAATCGTTGGTTGTGTAGTTTAGTAACACAGCACTCACTACACAGGAGCAGGGCCATATGGTTGTGATCTTCTATAAGGTAGCTACCCACCGTCTACTTCAAATCTGTTTATTATTATTAAACCGGATTCCTGCTTACGTTACACTCAGGTTTTACTGAACATATAGATGCCAACTTTAACCCATGGTAGGAAGTGCGCCGCCTCTCTGACGACTTTCAACTCTCCTTGTAAACCTCATGCTTATTCTCCGAAAAACTGTCACATGCAAGTTGAACAAGCAATCTTGACTTTGCTGATGTCCACAAAAACATGTAGGTATATATTATAGTATTCTTAATAAAAATAGTCTGTGAGGCTCGAACTATACCTATGCCTTAATATATCTTTCATGCGAGCTCCAAAGGGGATTTTCTCTCAAAATGGACCTCTGTTTTTACACAATAACTAGTTATGAAATTCAAAATTTCTCATGCCATACGGTAAGCCGTGCATTTGTGCATAATACATATTTGTACAACGGTCACATGCATATAAATATTGGGATGACAATGGCAAATAAGCATTTCTATTACTAAAATATTCAAATGGGTTGAATTTGAGTTGAGTTTATATAAATATTGTATTGAGTACGACATATAATGGTACCATTGAAGCCGTCTCAATGATTTTAGCAAGCGTGTGTGGGTGGCTGAAGATGTCAGCTTCATTATATCTAATGAGGATGTATTAGCATACCGAACAAGCTGGTTATAATTGTTATAATTAGTAGGCAGATGAATTAAGTGCTCTGTATGGTATCTAGCTAATATCGTGTAAGTAGCTTGTTTGCCTGGCGGTTTGCCAATTAATGCATAAATATTTACGTCACACGTCACCGACATTTCATGCAGTATCACGCAACTGAAATGCCGGCTGGCTTGTAATGGTTTACATTTACTAACTGATATAGATAACATTTTTAGAATTAACACGGATAAAGTTCATTTCATTATGCAGACAGCATCTGCAATATTACATTAGCAAAAAGCACGAGCCACTTAATAGAGGGAAGGAAGCTCATCGGCACTCACAAAATTCCAAGAGTATTACCGAGCGCCGAATAATATATGCATATATATAAAATATATGGTTCCCCGAAGGGGTACGTAGTGTGGGACACACTTGTCGCCAAAGATATATTTTAAGTGCCAACGTGACAGATGGCGAGTCCATAGTCGTAAGTCAAGCACGGCTATGAATACGTCTTTGAATTTCGTCTAAAATGTATGCAGGTTTCCTCTCGATGTTTTCCTTCACCGTAAAGCTCGTGGTGTTCTAATTACTGTACTTAAGTTCACAAATACACAGTCGGGATTTGAACTTGCAATCTTTGTACTCGGCCGCCAGGGGCTTACGCACGGCATAATGATAATAATAGAATTAATAAAAAACAGTTTTTGATGATGAACACAATTTAATGACAGTATTTTTATTGTCTGTCTGCCTGTATGCTACCAGAAATGGAAACCGATCCCCGAAGATAAGACCGATTTTTTAACGTAGCATTCACTAGTTGCTAATATTATAGCTAAGGCTACCTTTATTTTTCATGTAAATTATCAAAATAATAATATGAACATAGAATAAATGATAGTGTAATTAAAAGTTCAATTTATATTTACCTCAAATAAGTATGCGAGTCTATCAATCACCCAATACCTTCAACTGCTCAAATACAAACAAGACAGCTCACATTACCGACAGCATCGATTATAATTAGCTTTGAAAATAAACAACAGGCGATACTTCAAGCACAACGCAACATTAGGCCACACGGAGCAGATTCCTGAACACAACATAATCCCACCCATCTTCTGTGCTCCATTTATTTATTTATGGAGATTATTATGCTGCGTAATAATTCATTAAGTTTCAATTGCATAATGACGTCGGACAAGAGCTACCAGGAGCGCTTAAGGCGAATGGCCAACGACCTACACATAGGGTAGCGCAGACATCTTGGCGAGAACTATTACTGTATATTTAAAATGTTGGGGCCAATTTATAGTGACATCATGATAAGTATATAAATAAGGCTTTATGTTGACAATACTAACACAAATGTTCATGAAATCAAGCAAAAGTCAAAAGAACTTTTTTCTGAACTTTTTATTTTACTGAGAACCTTCAAAAAGATCAATATAGTCAAGAGAAATATAGTGCAATTATGATTTCCACCAATACGGTAGCTGTAGGAAGCTTAAAAATTTCAGGTATAAATATTTATTTTCACAAAACTACCACTTAAGTCTAATCAATATATACATAGCAACATTACTATGTTTGTTTAGTTCGTGTAGATCTAGATGCATTGGTTGCTTCTGTTCGGTCCAACATACATTACAAAAGTGCTATTAAAATAGTGTTGTACCTCCCGACCGCCTCCTGACCAGCTCTTGTACAACCTTCGTTCCATCGAATGGAAACATGTATTGTGTATCATCGCGATGTTAAGTGTTTAAACCTGATTTACTGTTTTCCCTCTCGTTGCATGTCGATATAACATTCGTTTATTGATACGAACGCTTAATATCGGTTTATTAAAATTGTATTATATAGATGTTTTAACAGACGAAGAAGTTATTGGTTGATAATCTTAATATCATTGACCTGAAATGTGGTTCTTAAACTTAATACGACCTTATATACATACATATCATAATGCTATCACGAGGTAGGCAGAGAGAATAGAGCTCCAGTTCTATCTTGACGTAGGCATCTTTCCCTTCATCCACATTCATCAGTTTCTGCTATATATGTACATACTGGCCAGTTTCGAGTACTCTTGACTTTCCCCATTCTTGAGTGTTTGATAGTTTCGTTCTAGGTAGGTAATTAGATGGCTATTCTCTATATGACCTAGATTTTCATATAAAGGCCGCCTTAAAATTAGCTTCAAAAAAGGTTTTAATTGTAAACTAGTTAATATCCCTTTTATTTCATTCCTAATTATTGTTTTGATATATACAATCAAAACACCATATCGAACACGTTCATTATGCGTTATAGCCGTCAAAAGGAATTTATGTAACAGTGCGCTACTTTAATATTCTCAACGGTATAAGCCATATCAAAACGATTCATCAATGCGATCGATTGATCGTTTCACTGGTTATGCAAACTAATAAATATGACGTCACTATTAATTTAAAAAGTTTACTTAAGTAGCTGATGGACACTCAGCTCTGGTCAGATTTTTTACGCCTAAGTAACAATGCATATGGTATACGTATGTGATAAAATAATAATAATTCTGGTGATACCAGCGTACATAGGCGGCGAACCGCTTAGAAAAACTAACCATTCAACAATGCATCGACTAACCCTGAACTACACAATGCCTATAAAAATAGCAATCGTTGACACTTACCTACTTGAATACTCATGTTAATGCTACTACACATTCTAATCAATAAAATAATTGTTGCAAGGTATCAAATCCGCGACTATTACCACAAATACAAAGGCAGCGTGACAAACTTGCTTAAAATTTATATCTCAAATCTTATTTTCTATCTCAATAGTTCATGTTGAATGATAAGATAAATACATTTAGGTAAACGTATCTGACATTTTATGAATAGTAAGCAGATCTTAATACAATACATCTTTGATGTCAGAAATATTTTCATACATTGAGGTAACTGTTTTAAGTTTTTGTATTAATTCACATTTATAGTAAGTATTTGTTTAGACCTGCGATTATATCTAGACTTCTGATTAATATCAATATACCCATGCAATAATGTGAAGAATTTTAATAGCAGCATAAATTGCCGTCAAAAAAATAAACCGAGAAAAATCAACCTCTTAGGTGCGTGATACATGGTCGTTATTAAACTTATATAAGCACAGATGAATTTAGTAGGCACAGTCACAAAACATGACTAACAAGCATAAAGGTGCTCCTAGACTGCCAAATATCCACAAATTTTTTTTAATCCCCCCGAGCGTGATCTCCGGGAACTTTTACTAGTTAAGGACGATGGCAAGACCAAAAGGCCTTTAGCCAGTAACTTCTTCAGTGCTAAGCAGCATCCAAAAAGGGAGCTGGGCTAGACTGGTTGATGTTATGAATATAATATATATACCTTCTACCACCGCATCTCTCGCCATCGACGGGGAATTCATCCCTTGGAACCACCAAGGTCTCGCACTGCGCGGGTTCAAAGGAGTTTCCTTCCGCGAGCACTCAGGCTGTGGAATGAGCTCCCCGTAAAAAGTGTGGGTGTGAAAGGTTTCCTGCAGGGTGGGCAACGCGCGAGCAATACCCCTGGTGTTGCAAGCGGCCATAAGCGGCGGTAACCGCCTACCATCAGGCGGACCGCATGCTTGATTTGGAGTGGGTTTGTACTCCTGGCACGGCTCGGCCGGCTTTCGCACTAATCGGCTGCAAAATATTTACTTCGACCGTATAATAGGAGGAGCCATCTGACACTATTTGTAAATTCAGTTCTATTTACAAACCGCTTGGAGTACTATCCAATTTAGTATGCATTTTGCACTACGTATAATAAACTCGCTAGCGGCTCGACGATGTAGGACACATGGCAGGTTTGGCGATTTCGGAAACATCACAGATTACGAAGCAGTTAACTTTGTTTGGAAGTCATTCGATTGGCGGCGGCGAGACGGGTCGTAACGTAGGTATTGATTAGTAATCTTATATCTGGGTGTATTATTTGCACCCACGATCCGCATATTAGCGTTTTTTGGGGCATGTCATTCGAAACCTTAGTTCTGGGAACATATTCTACATAATCGATTAATCTCAGGACTAAAACATCCCACCAGCACCAAATTTGGTTCGAAAATAGAAATTGGATCTACAACGTGCCCCACGGTTCCACTCGCGTTGAATTGGATTACATATAAAACCTTTAATTACATATAAAAATTATTAAAATAACATATATCTGCTCCGCTCTCTTGGGTAGCATGATGATACCCCGTTTATTCGCTGTCCAATGCAAAACAAGATTTAAACCGAATTATTGGCTCTTGAGATGAGCACGTTTGAGAAGACGAACAAACAAACATCATCTTCTTACAATATTGGTATTGATAACAGAAGATACACCTGCTAACTTTACTTACGTTAGGAGATACCTACATAGTTGTACCATTTGAAACATTATTAACGATTTAAGCTACATGTCAATTAATGATAATAATTCGCCGTATTTGGGTACGCGAGCAGCAAGCAATCTCCGTTAGCGTTTTAATCATCTACCATAAGAATGTTATAAATTGAAACGCGCCAGACAAAGCGTGCGCGCTCCTTTATACCAGTTTCCCATAGCAGTATCGCCGACGTCGCCCTCAAAATGTACCGTTAACTAAACAGATATTAATCATAATTTTCACTGACGCGGCTTGCTCAACTATTTTAGATAATAGTTATTAGCTCCTTTTGAGTTTACGCGTTTGCGTGTGGGCGACATCAGGGCAACTACTGGAAAATTGCCGTGTGACATCTCCATGTAATGGATTTCAAACTGTCCTTAGAAAACACCTCCAATGGCAAAATAATCACTTCCTGAGCAATTACGCGTGTAGGCATTACAGCGACTTGTCTTGCTATTTTAATGACGTTTGACAATTTTGCAAGAGTGCTAGCATGCGACTCGTACTTTCGTGATATCGTTTATGACAAACAATCTTTTATCATTTGACGGCCCGATAGCGGAGAGGTCTTGAAGCCAAAGGTGGCTGGTTCAATCCCGCATAGTTGTAAGAGGAACATGGCCAATTGTACCTTCAGATTATGTATTTAATAAATGTATCTATATGTATAAAGTATGCGTATATTTATCGTTAACTCGAAGGGTCCAAGGTGCAAACTTTGCAATGTTGGATTTAGGTTAATTTCTGTCGGACCATACATACATATCATCACGCAAAGACCAAAGGGTAGGCAGAAAGAGTAGAGTGCCCGTTCTCTCTGGACGTACATACCTCTTTCTCTAAGTTCACATTCATCTGTCTCTTCGTTCATACTCACCAAATTCAAGTACATTGACGTTAGCATCCTCGAGCGTCCGATCGATTTGATATATGTAATTGAAACGTGATCTTCCTCTACTTCTTCTTCAACATCAACTTCAATCTGTTTCGTCAATCTTTCTTCACTCATCCTTTCTATATGTCCAAACCAACGTAGCATGCCTTTCTTCATCTTTACAATCACGCCCCCATTCACGTCGGTTGATTAGCGAATCTCTTCATTGCAGATTCGGTCTAAAATCGTTACGTCGCACATTTTTGGAAGGGAACGCACCTTAACTGCACCTAAGCCATTTTCATGATTCATCTGACGAACCTAGGGCTCACTACCAATATCGTGCGTATCGAACTGCACCTAGATATAGTTGTATTGTATAATGTGCCCCTAGTCCTAGTTACTATTCAGACCATCAATTCAAGACAATTGTTTGTTTTGTGTACACAACACGATAGGAGATGTTCACACACACAACACATTATTTATGTACACGATAAGTTGCATTAGTCTTTTGGGTGCCATCTGCTTCCAAATGTGGTCGATCTCCATTGCCGTCACATCAGCTGTCGCTGTGAATAGCAAAAGTATATCTACTCCAGACTCCTCCGGAACCATTCTCATAGGTCAGCAGCATATCCCAGCTGTGTAAGTATCATTAATAAGGTCCCTGAAAAGAAGATATTATATAATATGAGTAAATAATTACCACTAATTGCTAACAGGAAAATTGGAACAGAAATTACAACAGTGACGCATAAATACATTCAAAACAAAAGCAATTACTAACAACAACGTGTTCTACGCGCGTCACGTCTAAAAACAGTTTACTAATTTGATTTCAGTGCCAAAAAATATACGCTGCACTTTTACTCATTAAATTATTACATGAACACAACAAACATTTCACGCCGGAGGAGAAACAACTTATTCACTGACGTCCGGCGCGCACCCGAGGCAGTCCTAAGCCCGGACAACCTTGCCTCATACAGCTGCCACATAATTGCTCACAATTCAATCCAATCCCTCTAAGTATAAATTCCACCTTCAGTACTTACCTGCTTATTTATCTTCACTTAATTTTAATCTAAATGTTCCGATACTTTCCACGTTCAGTGGCGTGCAAAGTGCTATAAACACAAAATAATAAACACGTTATGGCAAATTTACGTTTTAAGTAAGCCATTTTAAAACTGATACTAACGCACATTCGAATGGATTGTTAAGTTCAGTTGTTGAAGCCGAACCGATAAAAACATTACTGGACGCTCCCAATAAATACACATTAATGTCCTGGACCATTCTGGTTTACATTCCGTGCGGTTTCCAACGAGTTTTATAAAAGCTCCGTTCGGCCGCACACGCAATTACAAGCGCCTCTTTGCGGTACAATCAATATTTATCCTCTTGCGAGACAATGTGAGACACACTGCTACATTACTGCATCCGCTCGGCGCTGTAAATGCATCGGGTTTCCAAACCCGGCGATCAATTTACGTCCCTAAATTTCATTCACGGGTAAAGCGTGGCGATTAATGTAAAAGTGGATATACACTCGCCACGGCAGGCCCACAAGTTCGTGTCCATGCATAAATAACCCACCGTGCAATCTTCCGACTTAATGATATTGCGATGCATTATCATTTCAGTCATTTGAAATCGCCCATTACGTTTTTCAAATCCATTTACTGTGAAAATTATCGCTCCAGGTATAAACGAGGGTTTTTTAACGAAAAAGTTCGTAAACGTGTTCAATTTGTTGAAGATACAGCGATTGTATTTAAATTCAATTAATATTGAATTAATCTTGTAAGTCGGGTTTCGTATCAGTATAAAAGCAAAAAGGAGATTAATTACACTGACAAGACAAAATAAAGGCAATCATAACGTGAGCTTGGCAATTTTATGGTGCGGAAAACAATGCGCTCGATTGGAACAATCGAAACGCCGATGCAATCCAGAGGGATGTTGGAGTGAAAGCGCATGCGCTGATACAAGAAAAAGCCTTGCAAACCAACCAGTTATTACACTAATCGTTGCGATATAATTCCCGAGTCAACTTAAACACAGGTTCCTTGCGGATCGAAATGCAAACATGGCGGCGCTTTGAGCTTGATAGCCGGGAACACACGCGTATCTTTGTACGTACTTGAAGAGTGTAATACAAATAACTATGTAAGTACATAAAAGTTAGTTTTATATAATATGATGTTTGGCTTTACATATTAATAGTTACCGCAGATTTTAAATTTCGATAATTTTATATTATTTCTTAAAACTCAACATTAAATTCTAAATTAATTCCAAAAATATTTATTTTGCTGTTATTTTTATATAAATATATTTTTTTTAAATACGCAAAATGTCAGACCTACCGGTTTATTGTATGCGGCGACTGTCATGACTTTTGATAGATATGCAAATGTATAAATAAAACAGAATACCAATTTGGGTGATATTTGGGGATTTTATCTGTAGTTAGTTTTACTGTGCCTATAATTGGCTCATCAAAAGCCCAGTCGCGGTTGCAACTTTGGTTATCATGTTCGCGTCGGAGTTATCTTCCAGTGTGCGGCGGATACAAAACGTTCGAAACTCTTTATATCCCTATAAACATGTTTAAGCTTATCATGATCTCTGTGGGTGACCCGCTTTATTTATGACGATATAATGTTATGATAATGACTAAACCTTAATATGTCATTGTCCTAATGGATAGCTACTGGAATATGTGATATTGTTCTTATAGATTTAATTCATTGCCCTGATAACAGCACAATATCATAAAATACTCATTTAAGAACCCGTTTCCCATGTTGTGTGTCATTAATTTAAGGTAACAAGTTTTCGAGCAGTAATTCCACCCAATACAAGATCTGTAACGCATATGCTGATAACCCCAGTTTTGCAAGTAACTTCAGTGGGTTTATGATACGTTAAGTCGTGAAGTAATTACGTAAATATATCTCTCTACCAACTGTGTGATTCAAAATACTTAATGTTTAAAAATTAGTGTAACCCTATAAAAAATTACATAAAAATAATCCGTCCAATTCCAAATTAGTATGACATTATTTATGGTCACGTCCAAAAATAGAAAATTCAAATACGCAATGTATGATACTCGTAACACTTGGCTAGTAAAACTGACTTTTACGATCCTCTAGGTTCCCTAATATTTATACGTTTAAAACAAATTAAAAAGTATAATTTTGTAGATTAAGAAACTTAAAGCATTATCCAACTTGACAGTTGATGGCCGAATCCTGGTAATTATTGGTACAGGCTGGATCCCAGTCACCCGTGGTGAATTTAAATGAATTCCACCTATTACAAGTTTACACAAGCAACTAATACAGTTTTCATGATCATGTTTACGATTAAACTTCTTTATTGTGTATTTTGTAACAATTTACTGATGATGGTCTTTAATATTACAACAAGTAACAAGTTTTAATTGTTGATTCATTTAAATGGTTGCCGTATGTCCTTAAGCATAAGCTAGATCTTATAAGTCTAATTTGTAAAAAAATAAAATTAAATCCCCTCTTAAAAACGAGAGATAACTTCATCGCCTACAAAATTCGTATGTCATACTGTGACCACAGGATGATTTCAGTGATCATTTTATTCAAATATAAAAATCGTGACGGCCATGTGGTGTGACCTAGCTGTAACATAAATATTACAAGTTCGAATCCCGACTAGACCAATGACTTTTTCTGAATGTGAGTACTGAGAAGGGAAACATCTGAAGAAAACCTTGCATGCGTTTGTGAAGAAATTCAAAGATAGTCGTGCTTGAGTAACGGCGATGGACTCACCATATGTGAAAAAGTGGGTGGATGGATACTACCTTCACACCTATGGGAAGGCACGAAGATGTTTATATATACTAGCTGTCCCGCCCAGCTTCACTTGGGTGAAAAAAATAAAGTTCTTAAAACACGATCGTATAAACAAATACTAATAACTCATTGCATAAAATCATTTTACTCTCAATTATAATGAAACATAATTAGAACATTTATTTCATATAATTGGCTGACTGAATTGGCAATGATATTTATATAATACGGACCACCGAGCTGGTACATGCTAGATTAGACCATTAAAAGGATGTTCTTTTAAGGGTGGCTATTAAAGTTGATATATATTGTTGAGAGGCCTTGCTGAGACCCCCGCTAGGAGACGCAACCTTATTTCAACTAGCTTCCTATTGGTGACTTCGTCTGCGTGGGATTGGAGAAATTTTTATCACCGTTTTTAATACATATATATGATCACGCTGTGTCACATATATGGTTTATAGATATTATGCATATAGGTATAATATATAACCCACTGGTGGGTATAAGCATTCTCTTTTGCGAGAACCATAGCGCTCACTTGCGGTCTCATCCAGGACTTTTGTGAGCACGAGAGAGAGCACTTTGCTATACTTTCTACAATAGTTTATTTATCGCAAGTAGGTTATTCTTATAAACGGGAAAGTTTTGAGGCTGGCTACATGGAGATTTGAATTAAAATAAGGTTATAAACTTGATCAACAAGATTTTTCCCGATAAAAGCAATGGTCACGTGAGATCAAAGCTATTGCCGTTTTATCGCGGGTCACACCGATGGAAGTTAAGATTTTATATAATATCAGAATCGGTATGTGGTTCTAGAGATATTCTCTTAAACTAACTGATATTAACTTTGCCTCCTTATAATCTTCACGTATCCCTAACGTCTTCTAGGGTTCTTCCAATGGTAACGAGAGGTTTACAACACCCTCTTTTAGCCGGCGACATGTTGAGGTGCTAGCGTGACAGGAGGCGAATCCATTGCAGTTTCTAAAGCACAGCTTCACAGAAAAGAAAGTCAAGGGTGCATTTCCTTGATTTTCTTTTCAAACGTAAGCAGGTTTTCTTACGACATTACTATAACCACTCTCAAAGATATAATTTTATTTATATGTCACACCAATGTAACCTTGTTTTTTTAATGTTGATAATAGGTACATAATTAAATATCATATTATGATATATTAACGTAGTTTTTAATAGCAAAAATTTAATTAAAATTCAGCTATAAATAAAACTAGTTCTTATGTCCAGAACCAATAATTTAGGACATTAGAAATGTTCGTGTTATATCCAAATTAAGAAATTTGCATTATGTACTAAAGCACTTCTGTTCTTGCTAAACTAGTAACGCCCTCTCGTGCTGAAGTTCTGTACAAAATGGTTAACTGAAAGCTGAAAGGTTCGCGGAAATGCAGTGTAAACCTCATTTATCTTAATACATACGTGTATTTATGTTATCATGTTGTACGATAACTATGAGTTAGAATATTTGTTAAGTTAACACGTTGTTTATCGTAATTTTAATCGTGTATTTCCTAGATAGGAAATAATTTTACGTCACAGCATTATTACATTCTTGTAGGTGTTTTACAAACATTCCGCCTTCAACTTCTCCCCTTCCAAGCTTCACACACCATTTAACTTGAAAACTATTTTGTATTCACTGCAAAGGTGGCGACTACATTGATAGCAAACAGTTAATATTGCCTGATTAGGATAGATGTTAGTCTTGTGTTAAGAATCGCAGAAGGGTATATCAATACAGATAGCTCTGGAAACAGGAACATGGTGCTAATTATCAACTCCAATTTTTTATTTAAGGTGCCGTTGTATCCTATTGTTTTTCAGCTGCTCATTAGCACAACCAGAAATCCCATACTGAAACCAAAGAAAACTATAAAATATTGCTCTTTATTCTCAAAAATTATCACACAAAACATATAAATCGTAATTATTTTACAACATCATTATGTATGTATACTAAGTCATAAGTTTAGGCAATAATTCATAACATATACATAACTATCTCTATATTTGATGGGCATTTACAACTAGCGTTATAACTATGGGTTTTGAAGCATATTTAATATGATGTTATATCTATAATTCTATGAATTCAAATGCTGCTGCAAATATATCCGCTGTAAGCCACCCACACACATGAATATAATACGAATATTTGTGTCTGTTCACTAATTAGTAACACACCACCCACTGTGACCTAACCAGATCGCGACAAATTTAGTTAACCCCGCTGCGTTTTAGACCTATTCAACATATAAATAAGGCAATAATTACGAAACAAGTTTATTCAAACGTGATATTATTATCATATTCACAACTAAAGTCGTATAATTTTCACTTTCTACCCCATAGGGAAATCATCCGAAATTCGTATTTTATATTACCTTGTGTCATGATAATGTCGTTAATGATATCGAATGATTTGAAAAGTTTTACTCATAGAAACTAGGGAATACGGTTGGTGATGTTTTATGTGGGATTAAGAACAATTTTCTCGAGATGAACAACGCTTGCAAAGCCTTACTACTCTCGTGTAGTGTAGTCACCACAAAAGGGAGCGAGGTCATTCAAAGATCAAAACGTATGAATAGTAGTAGTTCTGCATTTTCAGTTGAGAGGTCACATGATCGCCAACATTACCAAAACATGTTTCCAGTGTTAAGTGGGACCCTATATGAATCCAAACTGTAGTAGTAATATATGACCAGTTTTAAAACAGGTTTTAAAAAATATTAGCCCGTTAATTCGACGGGAGCGAGCGAAAACTTTATCCTGATTATTTCGACATATGTTTAATATGAAACATAAAATCTTATATCTGAATACTTTTGAATAATCTGACATAGATAAAGGACAATACACGAAACAGGTGATTCGGTCATCACACGGCGTCGTATTTCGTACGATTGTGTATAACAGCGATCGAGCCTTTCCGGTCGGAACTGCGAACACGCCCAGAAGCCCGCCATTGTGCAAGCCGTATTAATTGGCCCCAGCCGCAGACATTTAATATCTCTTAATGTGCCCCAAAGAACAGAAAAAGGCATCCCTAAATCTCCCAAAGCTTCACATCCGTAATCCATGAATGATGTGTACAAACTGTAATACGATATTTTTGTAAACGATTTGTTAGCAATCGCAGATGGGTGGGACGCGCGGGATATATCGAAACTTGTTGCCGCTGATGGACCGGGATCCTATTATTCACATCCGTAGTGATTTAAGCACTTGTTAAGTCCAGATAACCAGATGCAAACTCAATCTGTAAGTACAATTTTTTATTCTGAAAAGTACACTGATTTGTCACGTCGTGATTACTTTACCTGAGTTTGTGTAAAATCTTAATGTAAATCGTAGTTTTGCAAGTATATCATTTGCAATTTGCATATATCATTGCAAGTATATTATTATTATTCTTTATTTGAAATAAATCTCATATATTACATTTTTAAATATATATATATAAAAAAAAACATATTTAAAAATATAAAATATAGGGGCCCACCGGTATCGGGATCAGGGTCCAAGGTACCGGTGGCTAGGGTCCCAGAGAAAGAAATCTCCTCACAATACGTGCCGTTTCGAGCAGTACTGCTTTCTGCATCAGGCACTTGATCCAACCGTCTAACGAGAGCCTCTTGAGGTGTTGGTCGAGGCTCTTTGCCATTAGGCCATTGGCCGTTATTACTATCGGCACGTTATTATTATTATTATTATTATTATTATATCGTACTCTCGGTGGCAAGCAAGCACGCGGACCGTAACACCGAGTATCTCAATGATATAGAAAGAGAGAGTAGGGCGCCAGTTCTTCTTACAGACCTCTTTCGCTTCCCCTACATTCATCAGTCTCTTTAAGCACGCTCGCCGGCTTAGAGTACTTTAGACGAGTATTTTATTTATTAAAAGCAACTGCAATTTTACCTTGACAAGCGAACTATACCCACACTGCACTTACTTTCGCAAGTCCATATCTAATTTATAAGTATTGAGTTTCAAACGTAAACAGCACCTGGCAGCTCTGCTGGTACTTGGTACTCGTACAGGATTCATAGAATTTATGTTGGATGTACTTATGTCTATAGTAGACGGTGTAAGTAACATTTATTTCCCAGAATGGAATTTAAGTGTTCGGTATGAAATAGGTTTAAATTCTATTCACAGAGGACGGCCGCCGAGGGAGTCTTAGTGAGTAGAAATCTCACATAACCCGTTGGTCCCCCCCCCCTCTAGGACGGCTAAACATCTATAGAAGGCTTTCGAAAAAAAAGGTTTGATTGCTTGAATTCCCTTTCTTTCATTTGCCTTGACAAAATTCATTATAGTTTCAAAACTTACCCACTGGGACGTCCGAGGCAGAGGTGAAATAAATCGACATTTTACCAGAAATATAACAGATAGCGAGTCTTTCAGAGACGTAAGCTCTGTAACTCTCTATATCTTAGTAAGATTGTTATAGAGAATTAATTAAATAAATCTTGTAGAAAATTTACTTTCTAACTCTCCAAAAAACGTTGTGTATATCCAGTCTATTTGTGTAACGGTACTAATCCCTACTGTCTAGCTCACCGTTCAGGTAAGAAAAATATTTTTTCACCACACAATCCCGTTCGTGCCTACGCGTCACAACGAGAGATTATTATTTCTGTAACATCTGTACAAGTAACTAACTAGATACTAATAGATAACCACGGATGTTTTTTATTCGATCCTGTTTTTTAATCTTTTGTGTCGGGACCGATACCAAATGTGCATTTTATTTATTAGGGTCACGAAATCGGAGGGTACAAGAGGTATTAACAATAGGAATGATATACGCAGCAACTGCGGCAACTTGTTGGCTATTCCCATTTTTTCTATTAAACAACAAGTGCACAAAATAACTTTAATAAGAGCTCTGTTATAATTGAAAAGTATGGCAATGGAAGGAATGGTTTGCTTAGTAGATGCATAACATAAATTCTTGGAGTTTATTATTCCGCGCAGGGTGTAATCACATTTGAAAGCGACGGAACGGCCCGAAGTCCCAATAAGCTACCGCTAATTAGGTAATTCAAGCACCGTGACCAAAATAAAAAGCTAGAATAACTCGCAGGAGCATTGTGGCGGCGAGACGCAAAGGAAACCGGAGGGGTGATGGTCTGGCTTTCTGTTGGGAATGAAAAAACTGTTGAGTAGCTTATACATGTTGGTACGAGTTCCGCTGCTCCACCTACATGCTGAAATAATTGAGGTTATTACTTATGGATTTAACTAGCTCTTAGCGAATGCAGCTTTTCACCTGTAATTAAGATGGCATTTAACATGTTAACAATTACATTGTAGGCATCTGTTATTATTTATGATTGGGTACATCTTTTTGGGTGTATTTTATCGTTTGTATAAATGTCGTATTTAAAGCCATGGATGTTTTGGTGCAATTTTGTTTGACACGCTGTTATTTTGTACTTTAACAGAGAGTTTATTTGGACACACTTTATTCCTTGGACAGAGTTGTTACAACCTAGTGGTTTAAGTAACACTTGGAGATGTTCAGTAGCACTGTTCATACCTCGGTGGCATCAAGATTTACCTGAATTTAAATTTATCATATCATGACTTAGCGGCGAAGAACGCATCTTAACGAAACTTGCATGAGAAGAAATTTAAAGGCATCATATTTGAAAAATTAAGATGTTATTACACTACTAACAATTAGTTGATCAATGAATTAAAAGCCGAACAACTGATGTCGAACAGTGAACATGGGGTCCTAAAATAATCTCCACTCCTCCCCTATTCCGTCATTCACTCCGGGGTCGATTTTAACGAACTAGGTATTGTGTCGTACACGCGACATTCTGTCCTAATCACCATATTCAATTTCAACCACTTATAATTTTTGCGACAAGTGCTACCCCAAGCGCCCGCATATGTCTAGTTTTTAACCGCATGTTACGTTACTATTTTGATTTAAGGTACTTGAATAGACCCGCCCAGCCATACCCATTAACATTGTAACGACACAGAAAAAATATCTACTTGCTTAAAAAAAATATCATCACGCCTTCCCACAAGCGTCCCCGAAGGGGTAGGCAGAGGGGTTTAAGTAGTACCCACACACCCACATTCCACAAGAGATATATTTTAGGTGCCAACGTGACAGATGGCGAGTCCATCGCCATACTCAAGCACGACTATTATGCATACGCATTTGAATTGCTTCTCAGACGTATGCAGGTTACCTCTCTAACCTAACCTAACCTAAACCTAAGTTTTCCTTCACCGTAAAGATTGTTATGTGCTAAGCTCCAAACATTCGAGAATCGAATCTGTAGCCCTTAGCGGTGGGTTAATATACCTTTACGTAGTTTATGGTTAAAGTCCAAACTTTCTACCGCACAATTGAGGTATGTACGCAAATCAAAGGTTTATCACTTAGCTTCCAAAACACGTCCCGAACGAAGCTACCTCTATTACCAAGATTGTGTATGACTAATAGGCTACAGATGTTTCTCACAGAAATAGAAGTTAAGGGGTAGATACTCGCCCCGATCAATGATAATAATAATTAAAATTTATATTTTATCAGGTCGATCTCGCCACCCAAGTAACGTTATGCTGCTTAACTGACTCAATATATGTTAATAGTTTCTTATATTGGTTAAAGTTTTTATCATTATAGAAAAGTTATGCATTTGCCTAGTTTTATTACAAATTAGAGCGTTTTATTAACTCTAACGCTTATAATTTATACAATTTCACATTTTTTGTAGTTTTAACAAGGAATGTGTGGGGCGTCGACGTAACGGTTCACTGGTGCCTAATTTATAACAAAAAATATTTTGAAATACGCATCCGTTTACCAATATTAAAAGGGAGAGATATATTCACCAACATTCCTTAAAAAAATATACACTAACGACCTCGTTTCGATCAAAAACATATGCGCTACATTCCTACCTTCAACGAAGCTATTCCCTCGCAAATTGTGAGTTGTGTTCCTTCGTTGTCTATAGTGGCAGAACGTTTTATTTGAAAAAAAGCCTTGACTCCTCCCACCCACGGAAGCAGCTGCAGCTACAATTATTACCTACAACGATTCTTTGGCATTCGATAGTAAATTTATACATACACATGTCATCACGCGTGGAGTCCTCCACGGGGTAGGCAGAGGGCAACATATTATCTATTTCATGTATGTACAAAGGTGACAACACGCCGCAACCTGGCAATAAACTAAAGACATCGAGCTTGAAATGGGAATTGTTGTGCTAGTAGCGAAAGTTTGGGAATGGCGGAATAATACGAAAAAGCTTTGCACAAATTTTCTTAAATAAATACGCTATAATGCGTGAGAAATTGAGTTAAAACTTTTGTATTGATTTATAAGGCAATACTACTAACATTATATGTTCTTGCTAATGAGTATGTGTAATTACATAACCTCTGTATCAGTATCCTATGATTAGCCGTCAGACACGTCAATGGTACAATTAAATACAATCGCTTGTATATAATTAAGCCAAAATTGTACGCTATAACTGTCTAACTAATAAACAGGTCTTAATTTTTTTTTTATAACTTCTAAATTTATCGTGTGAGTACCTAACTCAATGTCTGTACATATACATAAATAAAGATATAAACAAATGATGATCTTGTAACATTGGATCGTCCTACGCGAAACACTTTCCAAATATTACTTTGAACTTTTCATTATCCAACACAGGTATTTAAATTTACGATTTGATATAGCTATGGGCGGTCACGAATATGAACAAATCGTTTTAATGAAGTAACGATTATGAGTGCCAGTTTCCAATGTATCCTTATCCTACATGGTTAATGGACTATAGGAACTCACTCACAGGAAATTTTAATTACCTTATTATAGATAAAGGTCGTTTAATAAAACATTTTACTACTGTTGTAATGTATAGCTGGAACAATTCTCATAATCTGGTCATATGTGTCGGATGTGTTTGTTTATGCTTCCTTAGCTTGGAAATATCAATAAATCCACTGAAATTGGTAAATATTTAGTCTGTAGGTGGCTCTGACGAGAAAACGGAACGGACAAAGTCGGTAGCATATAGGAGTAAAGTAATAATGAAACTAAAAATGTACATTGAAGATTAATGAGTTTATATAATTTCTTATTATCAAGTTTTAAAGTTTTAGGCACCATAATTTTTTGATCTGCCGAAAGCGTTTTTATACATCACAAATCACCATTGTTCTGCTGAACTAACATGAATTTAACACCATCGTTGTTTATGAGACATTGCAATCCTAACTTAAAGGCTTAGGACTTGAACGCCTACGATATTGACATAACGAATCGAACGAATCTATTTTTTGTCTACAAAAGAGGACATAATCAATTGTCACCTCGGTATCGGATTTTCTCACCTTTATTCGAGATGTCTCAAACCTATTGGGAACTGGTTTCGAATAGTCTGTCTTACAATAAACGATCAGGTATCGTATTGCACAAGAAAAAGGTGATGAGTAGCCAGCGTCGAAGTGTTGATGCAAATAGATGGGCTGTGTGGAGGGACGCGCGACCGATGATGGCGCCCATTTAGATCCCAAACAACTTCGACGTTTGAACCGTTGTATGTTACGTCGTTGGGTTGGGTTACATGTTACATAAGCCTTTTCATTGATATATTTGCCATATCCGCGTACTAGCATTTGATACGCAACTTAATGAGCATATAAACAATAATAAAAGACATTCAACGCTATTTAATAACACTGCTCACTTTACGGTTCTTTGAATTTTTCGTAAATGTTGATGTGAAAATATTTTAATGACGAAAACACGGACTCATTAGTAGCTTTCTGATCGACTATCTGTGTAATTAAGTTGTCAACTGAGTGATTTAATGGATTAAGAGCTGTATGGTCGCATTGTATGGGAAGATGGTGCCTGTAAATCCTGCCAAGAGCATACGGAAATGATAATCGATTGCTTCACTTAGTGGCAAGACTACTTAACAATAAAGAGACACCGTGGTGCAATCAAAAGTCAATTAAAATGCTGTTTGTTCATCATCGAGTCGGGTCGACGCATGATTTATAGTTTCGCGGCGGGCGATAGGCGCGAGCGCACTGTCGCGGTCGGTTTTTAAATTAAAATCGTACAGGCCCGGGCGTGATCTTATCCGGCTCGATCAATTTAGATAAAATAAATATTTATACATTTGCCTGTGGATAGGCGAACAAAGCGCTCCGGTAAATTGATTATGTCAATTGAGGAACGTTTTCGACGTTCGCCCCTATTCAATCACCTGTCATGATCCTAGATATGTGTGCAGATAACATACCTGTATATTGTATGAAACTTTTAATAAAGTGGGTAGTACTTAAATTTTTATTTCTTATTGAAATAGCCGCGTTGGCCGTGCGGCTTAAGTGGTCACCTCCACACAACGAAGGAGAGGTTCAAATACACAAGTTTTTGGAAAGTAAGTGCAAAATGCTTAACAATGAAGAGTAACACCATGAGTACCTACATAACTACTACTATTTTATTTGGCAGGATTCAATGACTCGTTTTATTATCTGTCTCGTTTTTCCTTAAATATTTTATCTGGCGAAGAAAAGGTATATTTATACCTGTTTTTACTTCCTATTAAATTGAGACTATAGTTGCTTGTACAACTTTGATGTTAGTAATCATACTAGACACCAAAATAATTATTTCGGATAGGAAAGAATGAGTGCTAAATATGGCTGATTGTGGGCCTTTATGGAATTTGAACAATTTTGAGAACATCGCTTGCACTTCCACAATGGTGTATCGTTTTCATGGATGGGAGATAAGAACCCCGTGTTCATTGAACTTGATAAATTTGGTAAAGTAACCAAATTGCTACAATGTCAGAGAAATCTGAAAGTATGTTCGTATGCTAACGTTTATGATTTGAGCAAATATTGGTTGGACATCTGTCCAAGTCATACATCGAGGTCAATAGTCAACCACCTGTTAAAAAAATAGTGTTCATTTATTATTTAGCGCTTTTTGAACTTAATTTCGTCAACAAATATGTATATATCCTCACGACTTCCCACAAGGGTCCCCGAAGGGGTAGGCTGAGGTGTATAGGTAATAATGAACTATTCGATCTCTTCTGTCATTACTGGCGACATTCAGTATTCGGCAAAGGACGCAAATGAAATTCTTGAATAGATAAAATATTATTTTATTCATACTCTGAGCTGGGAAGCGTAATAAATACGAAAACTTTTCATGTCCGAACAAAAAGTTACATCACAAAATTATGTACTTATTAAATATTACTTATACGTAATTAAGATATTTACAATTGACTAGCGTACATATCAGTTCTGTGACAATTATTTCTTACTACGAAATATATACAAATGTTCACATACATATAGAGTGAAAAACTAACTCCAACTTTTATGGCTTAAAATAACTGACCCTTGAATTTACATCTACTATTCTTATTATTGCTTTATTCAAACCTGAGTTAATTTTTCGACTCTACATATCCTATGATCATAAATTTAATGTAAGTACGTTATATTATCACAATTAAATCGAATTACTATAACGTCGACTTTAAATTATCAGGAACCTTATAAGTATGCACCAGTTAGATATATACATATACATATATATATATATATATATATATACCGGTGTACTTAACAACAATCTAGGCATGACATACGGAGGAATGTATGGAGCTAAAGCAATGAGTTCGTATGAGATATTTCACAGCTAACTGTAAAACAGGTACTATCGGTGCATGTATACCATAAATCAGTTTAATACATACAATTCTTCTAATAGGTACTTACAGTACAGTAATTATACATCAACAGATATAATTACACGTTTAAAGTAACATTCAAAAGTAATACAATGCCACATTCATAGCATAACAGCACCAACATATAAATTAAGCTTCAAAACATGTTCATATACTATAAATGCATGTTAATATACGTATACATTCACTTTCATTTATTTACAGTTAAACATAGATCACAAATTTTAGACAAAGTAAGTCTTTCTAGCGTGTGTTGTGTTAGACATAGGTATTTGTTGGGCGGGTCGGAGGGGTCGTTCCTCGCATTGGTGGTTGTCTATTGAGACGTAGCTGTGGTGGTGCGGCAGCCGGTCGTCTCCCCGACCCTCGCTGCTCGCCACAGAGCACGTCTCGTCCTCGGTGCTCCGTGCCGACACCTCCGCACTCGCGCTCGTCGAGTGCAAAGGACTCGACATCATCAAATTCGGTGGCGCCATCCCATATTTGTACCACGGGTCGTGCGACGTCGGCGGAGCCGTGTACCGTAAGTTCCCATGCCTCCCAAACCCCTCCCTGTTACCACTTTTCATGTTACTCGTGTTATGAAGCGTCCGATTCGGCAATGTCACGTCCACATCCGGTAACCGAAAATTTAGCTTTTCCCAACAGTTCCTCTCACCCCACACGATCACTGTACACGTTTTTAGTAACACCTTTAAGTCTGGGTCTATGTTAATGGCACTTAGGTCCGTTGTCACTAGGAATATTATCTTTTGACGTCTATGCCTAACGTTCACTGAGTTTATAGCACTTTGAATAGCCGCTTTTGACTCTGGCGCATACCATTCTTGATGTAAAAACTTTGTTGATAACACTATCACGAGTCTTTTAGAACTTTCAGATGCACTCACTATACTATTACCGGAACGACTGTCCATTACTTGCAAGTCCCTGTGTTGCAGACATAATGAATGCCCCATATTTTCCAACTCAGAGCTCACTGCTCGAGTAACGAAATCCTCGTCACCCGGGTTGTAAACAAAAACTGCGTCGAATCTTTTATTTTTATTATCATTCATATCTCTAGGCGTGGAACTGAACACTCTCACGCCGTATCTCGAATGCATCCATAGTTTGAAATCTTCTCGGAACATGAACAGCAAAGCACACATTAGTAAAAGTATAATAGCTATTATCAGTACCGCTGCTATATACGGGATATAATTTTCGACACCGTCATTCGATTCTATGAATAATCGTTTTAAAGTCTCGGTTCCAGTTTCCTCGGTAGTGGTATCTGTTTTACATTCCTTCGCTACTGTAGCTATAGTTTTGTTCATTGGTTGGTCGTGAGCGATGTAACACATTATGTTTTCTGTGTCTTTAGATTTTTTTATCAGCCATTGATTTAACTGAGCTACATCTTTACAATCACATATCCAGTTGTTCCCGTCTACAGATATACGCGTGCGAGGATCGCTGTCTGTAATGACTCTCCACGGCATGTAATCGACGTAACCGTTATTGTCAAGCTTCAAGAACTCAAGCGAAGGCAAATAGTTAAACGTGTCATTCTCTATAACTTTTATGTTATTATCACTCAAATATAATTCATTTAAGTTGGGCAGTCTCGTAAATTGAGTATTTCTCAATAACTCCAAGTTGTTGTTTTCCAAATTAAGTATTCTCAATGATTCAATCCCGTTAAATGTTCTATTTTGTATTGTATTGATATTGCTGTTATTGAGATACAAAACTTGAAGCTTCTTTTTACCGATGAAAACGTGATTTCCTAATTCTTTGAGATCGTTTCCATCCAAGTATATTTCGGTCGCGTCCATCGGTATTCTATCCGGCACGTGATCGTAGCCGGCGTTCGAACAATCGACCACGTTAGTGGTGGTCCAAGTCTGATCATGATAACACGAACATTTATCTGGACATGTCATCTTACAATCACAGGCGTCAAAGTCACAACAATGGCATACTGCAAAACAATGTGAATCGTACTCGCACAGAAACTCCGAAGATTTTACTTCCAGCAGAAGCATATCCGATTTGGTACGTGAATGGGTTAAAGAGCACCTTACACTTTCTAAATCCATTACTCTCGGGCGTTGCCTGAGGTCACTTAATTGGTTAATTGTCTGAAGCCATTCCATTGTGCAATCACACTCAAATGGATTCTCGCTTATATAGAACTCAGGCAAATCTTTGTCATCTGGAACAGCTGATATCGCGAAAGCGCCGAGCTCCAAAGTTTTTATCTTATTTGTATACAGAATGACTTTATTTAGGTTGTATTTTTGTAAGAATGTGCCAGGATTAATCCTATCGATATTATTATTATTTAACACCACTGTTTCTATACTGCTAGGAAAAGAGAATTCATCAATACTTCTCAATTTATTATAACTAACGTCCAGCATTTTTACTGAACAAGATTCTTTTAGGCCATGTGTATCCTCCAATTTATCAATCTTATTTTCATGCATATCGAGCCATTCAAGGTTGGTTGGGATATGACTGTAATCAAACCAAAGCAACTCGTTATTAGAAACATTCAGCCAAACAAGCGGTTGGGTTTGCGTAAATATACCCTTTAGATCTACCAGCTTGTTTCCGTCTAATCCTATTGCTTTTAGTTGTTGATTAGCTGCAAAAGCTCCCACACCTATTTGATCTATATTATTTGAGGCCAAATTTAATATCTGAAGTGACGGCAAAGCAACAAAAGTATCCTTCGATATTTTCTCAATTTTATTTCCCACAAGACGTAAGCCATAAAGGTCATCTAATCCCTCAAATTGCGAATTTGTCACTTTAGTTATCCTATTCATTCCCAAATCCAGAGATGTCAAGAACCTTAACGTCTTTATAGCCTCCGGCACGTCTGATAACTGGTTTCCACTAAGTCCCAAGTCATGAAGCTTCGTAATATTTTCGAATGAGCGTAAGTCAACTTTCGTGATTCTGTTTCCATCGAGGAATAACTGGTTTAGTACATAGAGGTTAGAGAAATGACCGCTGTCAACTTCTATAATATTGTTGTAAGCAAGAGAGAGTGAGTGTAAATTTTTCAAGTTGGAAAATGCACCATCCGCTATCCGACCAATATTGTTATGTTCCATGCTCAAAAACTGCAGATTATTTAAATCTTGAAACAGTAGAGCATCTATTTTTGTTATTCTGTTATAAGATAAGTTCAGTACAATAAGTCGAACCAATCCCGAAAAGGTATCTCTATTTACCCACTCACTGGTTAATTCATTGACTGATAAATCAAGTATTTGTAACTGATCTAATCCTTCCAGTAAACCAGGTGCGAGCACACTGAGTGAGTTATTGTTCAAGTATATTTGCTTGATATCCCGCGAAGACTGGAACATTTCAGGTGGTAAAGCTGTCAAAGCATTTGTGGATAAATTAAGCATTTGTAAGTCATTCAATCCAACAAAAGCTCGATCTGCTACGGTCGATATTCTATTATTTTGTAAAAATAGTTTTTGAAGAGCACGTAAACTTGAGAGACCGTTATCGGGCAGAGCACTTATCTCATTTTGAGACATATCTAATGTTTCCAGCACAGTGTTGCATGATTTTCCGGGCGCAGTGGGCCCGTTACCCCAGTCAGAAAATCCCAGATTCGATATGTCCTGTAACCTATTCTGCGTCACATTCAATTCCTTGAGATTGTACAACAAGCAAAATATTTCTGGAGGTAGAGTCCAAATATTGTTATCGCCCAAATCTAAAGATCGCAGATCCGTTAGACCTCGGAAAGAGTCTCTATGAAACTCCATTGACATCGCAGACCAATCCGTGTTGTGTGTTCGTATAGACAAGCTCCGTAGACCACTAAGCGGCGACAGCACAGCTGATGGTACATATCTTATTTTACATGACTCTATTCTTAATTCTTTTAGGTTATGAAACCGGGATAAAAGTTGGGTGCCCTCTTCTTTTCTTCGACCGAAATCCAACGAACTTTCGAAGAATAGGACATCTGTGCAATGCAGATCTAGAACAGTGATGCGCTGAGCCTGGGACGCACTGAGGCCCGCGAGCAGATCTGTCGCACCCGCAGCTGTGCGGAGAGAGCATGCGAGTTGCACGCGCGTAGTCTCACTAGCGTCGCCTGACACCCGCTGCCACTCGCACTCCTGGGGCGCCTCCGCCACCCGGCTGGTGAGCGATGCACCGCCGGCACCGATATGCATCCAGCACCACGCGGCGTACCACAAAGCCAATAATCCCATCGATAACATCTCGAAAAACTCACTTTTTAACTGTCACTTTGGTTAAATGGTCACCATTTGATTCGCTATTATCACGCACATCGCTCTGTTAGTCAAGAGACACACTCGGAAAACTTCACGAATTTCCCGTCAAACTTGTTTTGAAGTACGACACATAACGGCTAGAGTGCGGCGAGCTGAAGCACAGCAAACGCCGCTCCTGGAGACGTGTGAGAAACGACTGAGTGACGGTGCGAAGCAAGTTGAGCGACCGACGGCGGCAGCACGCTCCCCGCGCTTCGCTCCTCCCCGAACAGAGTCGACCGATATAGGCTTCTCGCTCTTAACGGCAACAAGTTGCTTGCCGCAAGATTGGCATGAACGGGAGCGCGCTTTTGAGCTTTTATAAACATGGCGGTGTTGCAGCCTACTTTGTTTGTTTTGCCTAATCATAAAGTTACAATAGCGATATAAAGTTTGAATAGCGCAACTTCACTGAAAATCGTGTGAATATAAACCGCATGTTGCAATAACTTCAACTCCGCGCCGCGAGATAATATAAAATGTATACTCCTTAAGTAATAAATTCTCCGAATAAAACTAAATATTCTATTGGAAAAAGGCAGTTAAAACGTTATATTATTAATATTATAATTATAAACAGAAGCCAATTAGTCAAAATCTGAAATGTTGTAACCCGCTAATACGCATCCCTTATACTCTTACTTTACGGTACGGTTTCATCTTCTCGCGGTCCCAATAGGGTCCCCGAGTGGGTAGGCAGAGTTGTAATAGCAACCACATTTCACTAAATTTACACAGGTATGTACCTGATTGAATTCATTCATACACATTCATGCTTGAAAAGCTTCTCAAAGTTATTAAGGTTTCCTTATAATATTTTCTGCACGTGTTAATGTAAAGTTCAGAAAACTCAGAAGTTACTTAAGTACTACCTCAGATTTTATGATAAATAAACTTTAAATATTATATAAATACGTCATCGCAAAGTTGCGTTACGTCCATTACAATATTAAGTGCAAAATATTGCACATTGCGTGAATAATGTGACACATTTATAACTCCTCTATCTAAAAAGATAATCTGCGCATTTCCTTTGCAATCCTTATCTTCGATAGTGTTGAATATTTTGTAGGAAATCATTGTGTGCCTTTGTTCTAGCAATGGGAGCTACCTGGTGCGTGTGACGCATTAGAGATAAGCTTATCTGTGGAACTTGCTTGCTGGTGACATCATCGTTAAGGACCCCATTTCTTAACATAGTGATTAGTAATATGTTAACTTAAGACTAGGGTTGCTGTCCTTTCATTTCACATATTGTCAAGGGCATTAAAGTATTGTACTTGAAAATAATTGAGACCATAATGCAAAAGACTACGATATCTACAATAAAGAATTGGCTTTCTTAAACATTCATATGGGAATTAAACAGTCCAATCCGTATAAGGGTAGTATATTATACTAGGGTTGACAGCCCTACTTGTTTCACACAATGCTCAAAAAACACAAAATCGCTCTGCCATTCATCATACTTAGTTATCATGTTAGCAACATACTTAAAGAACTGACCAATGGGTTTTAATAAGAGAGTTAAACGTCAAGAATACTCAAAACCGGCGAGCATGTATGAAAAGACTGATGAATGTGGACGAAGCAAAAGAGCAAAGTAAGTCTAGAGAGAACTGGCGCTCTATTCTCTCTGTCTACGGCTTTAGGGACTGCGCGTCATGATATGTGCTTAGAAAATACTTAATATTCTCTAGATATGTGGACTGCCGTAACGACAGTCATTTATAATGTAATCAAATTGGCTTTAATTGTACTCATACAAAGTAACTATGCGAGATATAAATGATACCTTCATTATAAGAGATAGATGCATTAAAAATATTTTATTGCAACTTCTGACACATGCATCATACATTATAATATTTGTAACATGTGTCAATACCATTTTTGTATTTTATCTGAAACAATTTAACTAGAATAACCTAAACTAGACTTTTGCTGATTATTTTCAGTTCATTTAGATGATAACAATAATTATTATCACGACCGGAACTTATTTTTTAGATCGTCAGAGATTGCGTTTGGTACTTTCGGTTTGGTATTATCATACAATCGGCGTTTAAATGAATATGCATTCCGGTGCATAATAAAAGCCGGTGCGGCGGCGGTGACATGAAAAGGAGCTTTATTGGCATCCTCGGCGGCGAAACGCAAAAATTGTCCCGTAAAGTTAACTGATCTAAACGAGAGCACTTTATATCGAGTTTGTGCCGCGATGGCTATAATGTGGATTCTTATCTTAGAATATTTTTATAGTGAATAATAATATCCTCACGCCTTCCCACAAGGGTCCCCGAAGGGGTAGGCAGAGGTGTATAGGTAATACCCACACACCCACTTTCCGCCAGAGCTATATAAGGTACCAACGTGACAGATGGCGAGTCCATCGCCGTTACTCAAGCACGACAATACATACGCCTTTGAATTTCTTCTCAGACGTATGCAGGTTTCCTCTCGATGTTTTCCTTCACCGTAAAGCTCGTGGTGTGACTAATCACTGTACTTAAGTTCAGAAAAACTCATTGGTACAGTCGGGATTCGAACTTGCGACCTTTGCGTCGCAGGCAACTGCTCGAACCACTCGGCGACCACGGCTTTGATAAAATGTTTGCCAGCTATTATATCACTTTCTAAATCAGTAGCGACATCTAGTGGCAACATTAAGAAAGTTTTGAACTGTTAAACAAATAATACCTATAATGTATAATATTTATGTTTCAATACTAATTTATGTATTTAGGGAGGGAGGGCACAACGGTTAATTCCCGTTCGAATTCGGAGCAGCCCGACTGGTACCATTACCTCCACCTTACAGAAGATCGCAGCTAAATGGCATTACCCTCGGGTGTGTCGTGTTCCTGTGGTGAGTAAGGTCGCCAGGCTCCAAGAGGAAGCGGTGTGTCGGCAGCACAGGACCAGTGGTGCAATTCCGCCGTGGTGGTGACCAGGCGCGGCATGTCGGTGCGGTTGTTAGGGAGACCCGGTGAAACGGCTGTCCGCTGGCCGCCCGCATATAGTAGGGGTCCCGAACCCAGGGATCACCTAATCTCCGCCCTGGGAGGCTGACCCGCACATGTGTGTAAAGTCCTTGGTGTAGTGGTCGTGCCGGAGGAGGAGACCGGAGTGGACCCGGCCGCTGCATCAGGGGGGGATCGGGGGCCCTTCCGACTTCCGCTCCGGCAATCCGCACTACCTGTACATCACTGCGGCGGATTGAGACTGCGCTTTGTCCTCTTTGATGCCGACACAACGATTCCTCTTCTTCCTTTTCAGCACCCTTAGAAATCTAAAATGGCCAAATTTAAAAATAGTAGAAGTTTCCCAGCGGCCTCCCCTTCCATATTAAAAATGGACTTTTGCAACATCAGGGGACTCCATTCTAATCTAAATGCAGTCCACCAACACCTTGAGACGACACAGCCGACTCTGCTATTTCTGACGGAGACGCAGATATCCTGCCCTGATGATACATCGTACCTGAACTACCCCGGGTACAAGATGGAACACAATTTTGTGCGCCGCGCCGGGGTATGTATGTACTTCCGGGAGGATATTTGCTGTCGACGTCTCCACGGCCTTGAAGACAGAGACCTGTCAATTTTGTGGGTGCGCGTAGACTATGGTGGCAACACCCGAATCTACGCGTGCCTTTACAGGTCCCATAGCGGTGACACAGACACAGTTCGCCTATTTGAGCACCTGCAATCGACAACGGACAAAGTACTTGAGCAGTACCCCTCCGCGGAGTTGGTGGTTTTAGGAGATTTTAACGCTCACCATGTTGAGTGGCTTGGCTCTCGGTCCACTGACTGCGCGGGGAGGGCTGCTTACGAGCTTGCCCTGGCTTATGGCTTCTCGCAGCTGGTACACGAACCAACCAGAATACCTGATATCGAGGGCCATACAAGCTCTTTACTGGACCTTCTGCTGACCACGCGACCGGACAGCTATTCCATCTCGGTGGGTGCGCCGCTTGGCACATCCGACCACTGTCTGGTCCGGACGCAAGTGCCGTGCGCAAAGGCCGAAGTGCCCCGACCCCCGGGGCGGCGGCGCATGTGGCTCTACAAGGCAGCAGACTGGGATGGATTGCGTGAGTTTTACGCATCGTACCCGTGGAGGCAGATCTGCTTTGCATCAGAAGATCCAGACCCCTGTGCAGCAGCCGTCGCTGAGACGATACTGGCGGGAATGGAATGCTACATCCCAAACTCGCTAGTAGCTACAGGGGTAAAGAAACAGCCGTGGTTTAATAAGCCCTGCAAGGAAGCTAAATTATACAAGCAAGCCTTGTATGAGGCGTGGACCACGGCTCGATCCAATCTGGACCCCAACATATCTGATGCAAAGCGGAAACTTAATGCTGCCTCGAGGCACTGTAAGCGAGCGATTGCCAGGGCGAAATTCGATTTCGTCAGCAGAATTGGTAAGAGACTCGCTAGCTACCCTTCTGGCAGCCGTGCTTTTTGGTCCCTTGCCAAGGCTGCTGAGGGAAACTTTTGCCAGTCGTCCCTACCACCACTCCGTAAGCCGGATGGTAACTTGGCCCACAGTGCCAAAGAGAAAGCGGATCTATTGGGCTCTCTCTTTGCCTCGAACTCGACTATGGATGACGGAGGCGCCACACCGCCAACTATCCTGCGGTGTGAGAACTCTATGCCGGAGATAAGCATAACCCAACGGGAGGTCCGGCGGGAGATGCTGTCTCTGGACGTCCATAAGTCGAGCGGGCCAGACGGTATTCCGGCAGTGGTGCTTAAGCAGTGTGCTCCTGAACTGTGTCCTGTTTTGACGCGCCTATTCGCGCTTTCCTACTCCACCCAAAAAGTCCCAACTTCGTGGAAGACCGCCCACGTGCACCCAGTGCCCAAAAAGGGCGATAGATCAGACCCATCGAATTACAGGCCGATCGCCATCACCTCCCTCCTCTCCAAAATTATGGAGCGAGTGATTAACACGCAACTCCTGCGATATCTAGAGGGTCACGGTTTGTTGAGTGACCAACAGTATGGCTTCCGCCACAGTCGCTCAACGGGTGACCTTCTAGTATATCTCACGCACCGTTGGTCACTCGCCATTGAGAGTCAAGGTGAGGCATTAGCTGTTAGCTTGGATGTGGCGAAAGCGTTCGATCGGGTCTGGCATCGCGGTCTTCTATCGAAGCTTCCATCCTACGGACTGCCAGAGGGATTATGCAAATGGGTCGCCAGCTTTCTGTCCAGCAGATGCATAAGAGCCGTCGTTGACGGTAGCTGCTCCGAAAGCATGGAAATTAATGCTGGCGTCCCGCAAGGCTCTGTGTTGTCCCCGACTCTGTTTCTTCTGCATATTAATGACATGCTTTCTATTGAAGGCATTCATTGCTATGCAGACGACAGCACTGGGGACACTTACTACACGGGCCGTGCTAATCTCCCTCGTTCCACTGTGGAGGAAAGTCGCGAACGACTTGTGTCTGAAATCGAGAGTACACTTCGCAGTGTCTCCGATTGGGGTCGACTAAACCTAGTCCACTTCAACCCCACTAAGACACAAGTTTGCGCGTTCACCGCAAAAAAAACTCCATTCGCTGTGGCTCCACAATTCCAGAACACTCCCCTGAACATCTCGGAGAGCATTAGGATCCTTGGGGTCGATATTTCTAGCGACGTTCAGTTCCGTGGTCATTTAGAGGACAAGGCTAAGCTGGTGTCGAGGAAGCTCGGTGTACTCAACAGAGCTAAGCAGTACTTCACACCGCAACAAAGGCTGCAACTTTATAAGTCGCAAGTTCGGCCACATATGGAGTACTGCTGCCACCTGTGGGCTGGAGCCCCTGGATACCAGCTTGGGCCTTTTGACGCGGTTCAGAAACGCGCCGCTAGAATTGTCGACGATCCCATGCTCGCAAGCGGCTTGGAATCACTAAGTCTGAGGAGAGACTTTGCCTCCCTGTGTGTGTTCTACCGCTTGTATAACGGGGAGTGTTCTGCAGAATTGTTCGATATGATGCCCACTTCCACCTTCTACCACCGCACCTCTCGCCTTCGACGGGGAATTCATCCCCATACCTTGGAACCACAAAGGTCTCGCACTGTGCGCTTCCAAAGAAGTTTTCTTCCGCGAACGCTCAGGCTGTGGAATGAGCTCCCCGTTGAGGTTTTCCCTGGAGAGTACAGCATGGAGTTCTTCAAGAAGGGTGTGAAAAGATTCCTGCAGGGTCGGCAACGCGCGAGTGATACCCCTGGTGTTGCAAGCGTCCATAGGCGGCGGTAACCGCTTACCATCAGGCGGACCGCATGCTTGTTTGCCACCCAAGTGGTATAAAAAAAAAAAAAAAAAAAAAAAATGTCCCTCTTACTCCAGATTATTTTAAGATAAGTGACATGTTTTGCTCATCAATTAAGGAAGGTAAATCAATTTAATGTAAGTAACTACCTACTTAATACATAATTGAGTATCAAATACGTATGAAAACATGTTTTCGTCAGTGCCTTAGTTAATTAACTAATTGTCAAATATATAATTCAATAAATAGGACATTTGCCATTATTTTTATCTTTATACAAAGAATCGATACGTTGAACGTCCGTTGGTGATGATCATCATGATCATGATACCAAGAATATATGGATATCTAGGACATAACGAAATGGTCGTATGTAAGTATAAACAGAAGAACAAGGTCTATATACCCACAAATAGGTGACCCGTGGCGACGCTCTTGGACAACCATCTTCGGCACGTCTAAGCTATTGTATCCAAAGCTCAGAATAAAGTACCTCAGTATCTTTACAATTAATACATACATATAACCACGCCTCTTTCCCGTAGGGGTAGGCAGAGACCACTTCTTTCCACTTGCTACGATCCTTACATACTTCTTTCGCTTCGTCCACTTTCATTATTCTCTTCATACATGCCCTTCGGTTTAGGGTACTCTTGACCTGGCCTTTTTTCAAGACGTCCCTAATTTGGTCTAGAAACGTCCGCCTAGGTCTACCCCTTCCAACACTTTCATTCACACTCGCTTTATACACTTTTTTCGTCAATCATTCTTCATTAATTATCTCGACATCACTACATCTTCTTTCAGACCACAACGTTACCTTATTTCACTTTATAATTCTATCTAAGATTTTTACAATTAGCCACCGACCAACATACCTAATTATACTACTATAATAAACTAATTAGGCATGTGAACCTTCGTTTCTTATGTAAACAAAATAAAAGTACCTACCAGCGTTAATTGGACTAATGATCAAGCTTAAGAGCCTGAACCGTTGAGTAGTTACATTAATGCTACAAGTAAAGCAGTAATTTACTTGTACATATTTGGATTATAAAGCTTATTATTCTAACTAACTTTAACAATTGGTGTATGTTGAACAAGAAAACTTGCTCTGATCTAGGGGTTGGGATGCATTAAGATGCTAGTCTCCTTGGACGACCTATTAGGGGCTCCATGTCTTCAGACAGTGAAGAACTCCCTCCAAAAAGAGCTTCATGTACCTCAAAAAGGATTTAATACTAAGCAGGCATATCATATGATAAGTGAATCATAAAACGGTATTAATAGATCTGAGTGTTTAGAGAACATCTTTACAGAGAATGTAAATAAGTCGTAAATTAAAATATTTCATAAAATAGTAAATGTGTCGGTCCCATCAAGTGCAGTCTATCGGCGCAGGAAGTTGTAAATCATGGCCGCACGGCCGACTCGTCACTCGATTCCTTAGCCCCACCACCAGCTAACGATAACCCCCCTACCGCCATTACTCTTTTATTAACAGACTAGGAACACAAACTCGTGCACACTATCATATATCAAGTTACGATGGACGAATGGAGCCGCTGAAAATGTTAAATCTACTTTTTATTACGAGTACATCCTGCGAGTGGTGCCCAAATGACTAGTGATAAAATTTGGGATTCGGAGACACTCAACGCTTTCGATAAGCCTAAACAATAAGTTCAACACAGAAACGTCTCAAATCACTCGATTTCGAAAATAGGATTTCCTAAGGATGCATGCATGTTCTCTAGACTTGGTCGTGTCATGACCATAAACAAGTAATAAATTAACAACCATATGACTTACTGATTTAATGACGTTGAATGATACCAACATGTGATGGTGATCACCATAACTAACCACATTACAAGTGGAATCGATTCCTGCCAACTGTTCAACCCCCGTGCCTTTCCATTCTATTATTTATCAATAACTAGGGACTATTGTGTGAATCCGCATAAAAACATAAATCGAATCGATCTTGCAAACTGACTGCCATTCATTTCGTTACACTGCGTCCGCGGGCCTAATGTTTAGTCCCTAAAGACCCATACATATTTCTGTGGCCGTAAACGTCAAAATATTTTGTATCTGCGTGCTAATGGCGACAGTTTGTAAAGTTGACTCCACATTAAGGTCATATTGTTTGCCTTATCCGGAGATGTTGTTGCCAAATGTTTATTATTTTTCTGTAGGTAATATTTTGTATGAAAGAAATATTATATATATAGAAATATTAATGATTTTATCTATACTGTTATTATAAAGAGGCAGGTTGTTCTAATGCGCTAATTGGAGGATTTGATAATCCGATTTGAAATTTTTTTTTGCAATAGATAGACTGTTTATTGAGGATGGTTTTAAGCGAGAGGTAATCATGCTACTACCCAACAGAGTATATAATAAATTTGAACGAATTTGAAACCACGGGGCACATTACTTAAAATATAAGTTTCATAATATATTACAGAATCAGTGAACATAATGCTATCTAAATCACTTAATTAATTACCATTCTGTTTAGAACTTTAAGAATGTTTAAACTAGTTAATCATTTCTGGAAAACAGAACAATCGGCATAAATTCCCAAAAGCTATTATCGAATTCTTTCTCCTGAGATCTTTGTGAAGGAAAACCTCGAATCTCGATCGCTAACATAATTCACGAATCGCATTTTTAAATTAACAGCACTGATTAGATTATTTGTAATGGGAAAATTTTGAGACGCCCGAGGGAAAAAATATGGAGGAATTCGAAACCGATTTGGGAATACTTGACGAATCCACCGAATGAATGTAATGCCATTATGATTAGCATTATTCGGCTCGGAGGGACCGCAAATACCGGTTTTACGAGATAAAGCGTATTTTGCACAAAGAACGTTTTTTTTCATACTCCATCGTGCTTTTTAATTTTCCCCCAAACATCTGTGCATCCCCGATCGTAGCGGTCTTAATCGCATTTGTTCCAACACATGCTATTGATAGTTGAATGGCTTGTTTGAATGTTTTATGAAAACATTGTCGCTATAAAGAGTATGTACTTAGGTGAGTGTTATTAAATTACCGCGGAATACCGATTTGACACGAATATAATAACTGTAAATACCTCCTTATCCTGAATATTGTGTTTTGCTGTTACAAAATTAAGTTTTATAAAAATGCCTATAGTATTTTTTTATACAACAAGAGTGGCACACAAGCGTACGGCCCATCCGATGGAAAACGGATACCACCGCCTATTCACGCTTACAATTCCGAAGTATCACTTGCGCGTTGCCACTCTGTGTTCGGAGAGTTATACTGTGTTGGCAGCATAATGGGACTTATCCCTCTGCTGCCAACACAATATAACAATCCTCCCCCCTCCCCAAGGAGCTCATTACTGAAAACCTTATTCACCGCGTAGGAACACAACACAATAAATTGTGTTACTTGGCTACGGACTTCTCTAAGGTGGAGGTCCTGCCCCAGTCAGGCAGCTCCAAACTCGAACGGGAAACCCGATATGCCCTACCTCTCTATAGTTCAAATCGTTTTATAATTTCAGTTCAATCAATCAATTTCATTCAATTCAGCTTCATAAAGATTTAACAATACAACACTAGGATCGCCATCGCTCCACTCGTAGTTATGTGATTCTATAATCAGCCATTAAAGAAACGAGCAGATTAGGAAAAAAAGAATGATGAATTTGGCCGTTCGCGGTACCAACACACGTTAAGAAACATCGCCATGTGTTTTGAAATTTATGTGGGGATTTTAATAAATAATTATATACGCGATTTGTAAATAAGCTGAAATGTTTTTTTTTTCTCCCACATTTTATAAGTCTGGTTAATCCGGTTACGTTTGTCACGGAGCGATTAGAACTAGCTCGGCTGCACTAAATATTAATCTTTCTGCTTTAACGGTGACATTAATCACAAAAGAGCCAGTGATTTATAATACGCGACACAAATCGATACACAGTTTAAAACTATTTCTTCACATGCGAGATCATAACAAACGTAGTATTATACTTATTTTATGGGGAGTTTTAGTGACCGCCAAGCGCGTGCTAGACGACCAAAATATGGAAACAAAGATTCTGTTATACAGTATCGCGCCTTCACGATTATATAAAACGAAAAAGGTTACGTAATCATCGCCCATATTCCACTAAAGTACAAACATATTTCAATATTAATATTACTCACGCGCTTTGTCGGCCAGTGCTTCATATAAAATAGTACCTACCTATAATTAAAAACTCAAATCGAAAAATATTCAAGAGACTGCGACCTTATCCTACCGTGTGTCAGTGACCGGCCCTGAATGGGCCCTAATTTTTTTTCAGGGCTTCGATTTGTGGGATCTTGCTTTGTGATACAAAATTAATGATTTTTTGGTCTGTGCTTCGCGGCACAATGAGTCCAGTGACAATGGTGCCCCGCTGTCCACGATATTGACGGAAGGCCCCGCTACCTACGCTCCTGGCAACCCCACCATCCCTTTGTCCACAAGAATTTTAGACACGTCACGAACCAAATGGAAGGTTGTGAGAATGACCATCATATTTCATAAAATATTACAGCTAATTAACATTCCTTCGTGAGCTGAATCAAACATTAATTTGCATATTCTACTTGTAAGTATTCTTTGTATTCTTAATTTCCCACAAGGGGCTCCGAAATGCTAGGCAGAGATATAATACTTCCCACTTTTGACGGGGAATATATATATATACTCCATATTATTATGTATTTTATTACTTAACGAATTGAACATAATTATTTAGTAACGAACAAAGTTTACTTACTTGTAAAGATATGTGCAAAATTCCACTATTAAACCTTTCAGTTACGTGTGGCCTCCACTATTTATCCCAAATTACTGACATAGTAGGTAATAAAAATACAGTGCCCCAATAAATTCACGTCAATTTCTATACCACTGACCAAAACATGTTGTCATGAAAGCTATTGTAGGTACCAAACACTAGGGTGGTCGTACAGCACTGTTTAACCCATATACGCATTGTCGTCATTGTGGTGTCACCCTACTTTCGATTCCAATTCTATACTCAATCGCAGATATAGTGCGGTCACTAGGAAGAACCATACGCTAGAAAAGGATGGGCTGTTTAATTTGCTGAATAAGACCCATATTGTCGACGTAATATATGGCAATTCGATTTTATTTCACTAGCACAGAGTTTATAAATCTGTAACCACAATTATCAATTTCAATGACGACAGTATCGTTTGTAATGGTCAATAAATTTTAGGATTATCTTGTCCGTGGGCTGTGATTTGGTGCCCTAAATGAATTTGAGGGAAAGTCGAAAATGAAACAGTTTGAGCCCACTTAATGGTAGTCTAACAATGTCATCGTCCAGGAATAATAAATTAGTGAATGTCAAATGTTACTGCATTACGATGAAGGCAGTAAGCGTATTGGAACACCCACTGACTTATTTTTAATTGCAAATGCACAGGAGCTTCTAATCTGGTTTTGTTCTTTTAAGCATTCCTAAACATATGTACGAATGGTCAAAGTTGTAATTGGTGCATTACTTACCTCAAGTCGATTCATTATTCGGTCGGCGATCATCATCGACTGCCCTAAAAGTATAAATTAACCAATTAGTAAGATAACAGGAACATACTGACGTTTCATGATGAAATAACCAGAAACTTTGAGAGATTTCTTTTTGTTACCGAGAGATTACTTTTGCTATATCGCCTACAGCTTCATCCGATGCATTTGAGAAATTCCCAAACTGCTTGTCGGGAATTAATAAATATATATTTGTATGTAAGGAAATAACCAACTACTTACTAATTATTCATTAAATATTATTTCTGTTAGCGACAATCTTAGCGAGTTAACATGAATTGGCTGGGCCCAGTCGTTCCACCAGCGTAAAATTGTAGGTACTTTTTTGAAATCGTAGGTTACAAATTAACGTTATTTTACCATGGATATTTTCCGGTATTAGGGAGGTACCTAATAACGCATTTTTTTAGTATATCTCTCGATTCATTTTCGTTTCCGTTCATTTGGTGATTAAGCAATTTGTCTGTAGCATCTGGAGTAAGTTTATTAAGTATACTATATACTTACAATGTTTACTTAAAAATTGGTACATTTTGGTACATTTGGGTGATTTTAAAACAGTCATGTCAACAACGCTTCCAAAAGGTGTTTAAACACGGCTACTAATCTTATGGGAGCAAATATATGTTATGTATGTGAGTTGCTATCACCGCGATTGCAGGCGCAAGTCATTTTATTTACCGATGTATCGGTAACAGCGTCGAAGATAGAGTTTATAAACAATTCCCGTAATTCATTCGGGATTCCCGTGGCGTCTAGCAGAGATATACTGAAATGACCAATCACGGACGTGCTTGGACTTCTTGTGTTATATTTACCTTTCTGTTCTCTCTAAAAGCTTTATATCACACCGTTGTTCGCCCACTTCTTGTACAATTGCTCTTGATAAGGTCAGTTTTTACCCTTGATTTCCTTGTCAAACACAAATATCGCATACTAGCTATGCCACGCGGTTTCACCCGCGTAAAAATCGATTTCATTTATATAATTGTATCTAGAACAAAGCATCCTATGTAGGTATTAATCCTGCTCATAATCTATCTCCGTGCCAAATTTTATTAAAATCTGTTCAGCCGTTATGGCGTGATTTATTAACAAACATTATAATATTAGTAGTAGTATTTTTTTTACGTATACGGTGTGATGTTTAAGTCAATAATAAATTGGATTAAATAAAGTCTATATTGTCATATTAGATTTCCTACCATGATTAATTTAACCTCCTTCAAAACTTGGCATTTTGATATACTTATCAAGGACTGATGACAATTAAACACTTAAAAAAAATTAAAATCTAAAAAACTAGCTTATTTATAATAATTAAGCGTGTTTTTTTTTTACCGTTATTTATTATACCTACATTCTGACAACGACCCAAACAAAAATCAAAATCAAAATGTGGTAAAAAAACTAGTCTAAGGTTCTTCTTCGCTCGATGGCGAATGACGTTGTAAAATTGCTCATTGATTCGTAGGATCTTTTTTCGATAGTTATATTTGCTCCGAAATCGACTATTTCCACGTCCATTAGTTTAATGCGATTCCTTTTAGATGGAAAAATATTCCTATTTATCTTTATATTTGATGCAATTGAGTAATTTTCTATTACGTTTACGGTCAGGCGGACCGCATGCTTGCTGGCCACCCATGTGGTATAAAAGATATAAGCAGATATAAGTACTCCTAATATAAAGATTACATCATGGGGAGATCTGCATATGTTTGACAAGAAATCTGTCACGCTGGCCCCTAAAGATATCTCTGTCGAAAAAGGCTGTTGCCACACCACTACCCATGATCTAACTAGCTACAGTTGGGTCATGGGTTTCAGAAGAAGTAGCATCAAATTCTAAAATGAATGGGAAGGGCATCTCCCATTCTTTTGAGAAGCGGCGATACTCACTATCTAACATATTACCACCTAAATATATCTGCTTACTATACCATCAGGGACCCTTACAGGACGATGTATATAGATGTAGGTATACTTGTATCTAGCAGTCAGATTTAAACATTACCACTCGAAAGTGTAATTATCGTACAGATATTTTTTCTCTTTTATTTTACGTGCCATAAAATTTAACAACAATCGCCTTTTAGTGAGGTAAGTGGACATGTTTATTTATGTTGAGTTAAGATTAGTACTACTAAGTTTCGAATGTAGGCTCGGATGAGTCGCAGAGTACATTACCATAACTCAGGTAGGTTTCACCACGGGTTCACTGATAGTGTGGTGGCACTACTTGCGTGATTTGTTAGTTTAGTGTACTAGGAAATAGTTACCATTGTTTTTTGATAAACAAGAAATTTGTGCCTTTTATTTGGTTTAGTAACCATGACTTTTGTCCCATCTTTATTATGTACCTACTTTTCATTAATGTTAATCAGTTTAATATAATTTTTTTATGCACTGCAATAAGAAAAAGTCTCGCGCAACCGATGAATACTGTCGAATGATACACATATCCATGCATTTTTTTTATCCACATTCTATTAATAAAATGTCATCTAAATAAATAAATACTATCTCTTACATTAAATTTATTTTACACCAACCAGGTGTGCTTACACTAACAATTTTTGACTTTACTTAGAAGAATCATTTTAAAGCTCACAAGACCACACAAAGCTGATAGTTTACCACCAAGAAACCGCACCATTGTCATTGTCAAAACACGATCAGTTACAATAAATCTTATTAAAAGTTCGGCCCGCCACAACGCCATTCATAGCCTCTTTGATCCATCCTCAAAAGAATAGTTGTTTACAGTATATTGCGGGGAGCCTTTATGCCAAACGCATCTGCTCTTTTACCTGAAGGCATAAGAGGTATTAGACCAGATCAGGAAGCTTTAAAGTGATATATTTCTTGTTAACGTTACATTGTAACCGTCGTGGCCGAGTGGTTCGAGTAATCTCAAAAATTGGAAGTTCGAATCACGACGGTACCAATTTATTTTTCAGAACTTAAGTACGTAGAGTAATGACTCACAGCGCGAGCTTTTCGATGAAGGAAAACATCGAGAGGAAACCTGTCTACGATTGAGGTGAATATTAAAGACATACTCGTAAAGTTTTCCTTGATGGAATCGCCATCTGCCGCTTTGACACACCAAAAATATAAATTATATCCGGCAGTAGGTGTGTGGATAATACACTCGTCTGCCTACTCCTTCGGGAAACCTTGTGCGCGAGAATGTATATATAACTTTACATACGTAAAACCATATATGTATCTATGTATGTAGGTACCTAATATGTAGATATATACCTACACTTTTTGCCATATATACCTTTTATCTATTCAATTATTATTGATATAAGACATTGATTTTTGTTGTTTTAGCGATGTTACGTTTTTGAAAACATTCAGCAAACTTAAACAATAGCATATCTTATTCGGTGGCTTATAACTTATTGATCTAGTATTCTTACATAAGCTCTTTAATGGTACTATAGACTGTAGTTCCTTACTAACCGCTCTACGAATGAATGCTCCATCGCGAATCCCACGTAAACGGGCGTTTAACATTGACGTTAAATAGAAGACATCTTTGACGTTAAATATTCATATTCTAACCTCGGACATAACGCCGCTGTTCCAAGGGTGTGTAGGCAGTATAATTCACTGTCTAAGTTACACGACCTTGACACATGTGACCGACTCCCGATTTATAAAAAAAAAATGATAGATCTCTTAAACTTTTAAACTCAATATTTTTATTATATTGCCTATTCATACTGCCATTGTTTGTAGTTTTTTATAGCGTTTTAATTCAAAAGTTTAAACAAAATAATTAGTTTGTATTTTCTTTTTTTTACAATGTTTTTATGTTTTTATTTTTATATAGCTAAACTTCCTGTTGCGACTGTATATTAATGCATGCTGTGGTCTCCTGTAACTGAAGGGACACGCTTGTCTAATATTGTAAAGATCATGTTTGTGTACTTTTCGTGTAACCTTTGTTGGAGATCCATAAATAAATAAATAAATTATAAAATGTTTTCTCACTAGACTTAAAAACTCTTTAGCAGTGTAAACACGTTTATTGAGGAATTTATTTCATTGTCCCGCTCAATTAAACTGGAAACTTATTAACTAATGAAATTTAGAAGTTGTAGGTACCTTATTTTTTAAGAAATTATATTTAATATTTTACTACTTGAATTTCATAAAGTTAAACCATTTTCTTTTTTAAATCATAAGAAGCTAATGCTGTCTAGACTATTTATGCCAAGTTTCGCGATGGGCGTGGAAATGGTCAGGAGCTGGACCGATTACAGTGCCGACGGCCAAAGCGCGTCGGCCGCCAGCGAGTGCGGACCTACGGAAATCTCTCAATCGAATTTGGTATCATAAGTCCGAATGCTTCAATTACATCAATAATAATATTTAGCGATATGAAATCATGTATTCGGTTTATTTTCAATGTGCGACAATTAACAGTACAATATATAAGGTGTGAAACACACATGATATATATCAGGTAGTCCCGTCTTCGATATAATGTTCGTTATTTAAGTATGCATGGGTATATGTAGCCTATAAAGGACTTTGATTCCTGCCTCTAACATGTTAATTTTTATTTTAAGCTAGTTGTTATGCGTGTTACTTTTCATGATTTATTAATATTAAACGTGATTTTATTTTAATTACTACGTGTAGGGATAATTTTATTAAATGCAAAGGAAATAAATATAACACTTATAATCTGTGCATACATTTTTAAATTTATGCTTTTGAAGGACTAGTTATGATGTCATGAATATATAAAAAAAAATCACAACAACCAATGGAAACATTTCCATCGACCATAGGTAAAATAACTTAAGTTTATAGTATAACAGACATACTATAAACTACCTTTCACACTAATATTTTGTACTAGCTATTTAGCTATTTCATCAAGTCACTGCTTTAAGTAGTACAGAATCATGGAACGCAAAGCAGTTTATTAACTGTGGTAGATGCATTTTATCTAATGTCATTCATCACTGTATTGTACTCTACGCACCTACACATTGTGTTGTTGTGAATATCGTCTGTTGCATGCATGTTGCACTTGCACTTTGTTTGCTTTGTTGTTTTGAGTAGTTTTCACAGTAGTGCTAAAACATTGACATCTCTCTACATTATCAGTTCCAGTAAACTTATTCACTTCTCATCGTAATGTCTTAAACTTGGGAAATATGAAGTAAGTTAAGTCTTTTTCATTCAGAACTTTTTGTGGATAATCTATGAAAATGTATGTGAGTACAAAATATTTTCTGTTATATTAATAATGTTTCGATTTTTTACGCCGAATCTGGCATATTTCCGGTAGATGTTGTATTTACAATTTTAACATTTGGCTATTCGTTCAAGAGATTATTTCAATTACTAAATAATGTCTACCGAGTATTTATCAGCTGTCTTGTGCTTGATACATACTCTCTAAATGTCTAAACAATATAATAAGTTGCATTAAAGGTGCTGTATGTACCTATTTATGCAAACATTTATTAGATTAAAATTTTTACATTTTGTATTGACAATATTTTGTCGAAAATTGATTTTTTTTTTAAATAATAAGTTGAATAAAATGCAAGTACTGAAATTAGAAACTAGTTTTAATACAATTACTAAAATCAGAAACTAGTTTAAATGCAATTACTGAAACAGAAACACTAGTTTGCCTCTTGTAAATATATCCACTAATTTAAGTAATATAGTAACAAAAAAATTGTTCACATTTAATACTAATCTTACACAGCTTTTTGCACCAATATCATGAGTACTGAATCCATGAATCATAGATGGCCACAAAGATATATCAAAAGTGAACCTTATCACTGTATTTAACCAACATCCTGCCAAATGACACTAATTTATTAATGACTAGGACAAGATAACACCTACCTTGACATAGAAAAAGATATTATAGTTAAAAGACCAATGCATATGTTTATAGAACATCTATGTTTCTGTATATATATATAGCTTAATCTTTTGGTAAAATACATGCTTATACAAATTGACACTTTTAACTTATAGAAATGAGCATAAATGCAATAGACATCTCATTATAACATTGCTAAATCCTAGCGAGAGTGTAAGAAGAGATTCATGAATGTGGATGAAGAAACAGAGGTCTAAGTGTGGAGAGAACTGGCTCTACTCTCTGCCTAAGCCATGATGGACTTGTATGATTGTGTGTTATATTATAATATTGCATCGCCAATATCACAAATGTTATATATAGCAATACTCCATCTTATGTAAAATGTTAAAATCTTTGCTACCCTTTATATGGGTAAAACTATCAAACTTTCTATTGCATGGCCAGACCTGTACCTATTGTTCAAAGTCAAAATAATGCAAGGAACTTATTTTATAAAACAACTAAGGTTGTACCAATTATAATGACATTGAGTCAACAAGATAGGAACATTTGATGTTCTCCCTTAAATATTATGTTTGTTAATGTACATAATAGGTAACTTACTTATATATGTACTTTTTATCAATATACATTTACATGTCTTTAATCAGGTATCTACTTAGTTATACTCCTTTCATTGTAGATACATCATTGTGTAGTTTATAAACAAGATGGTGAAATATTTTGTTTTATATTAACAGTATATTAAGGCTCAGTTGTATTGATTTCCAAAATTAAAATCCTTACACATCATGAGTACTTAGATAAATTATTTCACAAATGTAAATAAATAATCTTGGAATATGTTGAGCCATATATATATATATTGTTGTGTGATTGTTAAAGTACTTTTCTTATATGTAGGTACTCATAATTGTAATATACATAAATGTTTTTTTTCTCTACTGAAAGGCAGTTCCCGTTCTGTATATCCGAAAGTCAACAGATATGTTGACTGCAGATTTTGGATCAGATCAAGTGCCAGCTTCAACACTGTTAGAAATATTGCCAGGAAATGCTGAATGTGTGGTAATAATTATCTCCCTTCATTTGTTATGATTCAAAAATAGTTTATTCCTACAAAAATCCAAACACCCTACTTACTATATGTAACAATAAGTAAAAATCCCATCACTTCCTAAGAGAGCTTCTAGAGCTCTACAAAGAATACCTATAGTGGCAATTAGGGGGGCTTTCATCCCTTATACTACCCGCACAGCAACTCCACACATTAGGCAGGGCATTCAGTTAACACAACATATTTGAATGATACGAAATGAAAAGACAAAATTAAGCTATTTAAATATTACCTACTGATGTCTGAAAGAGGCAGAAAATTATACAATATTTTGAACATAACACAATTTTCATCTCATTCTATTTACTTAAACGAACTCCGCCGATGATGAATCACATTTCGATCTTGGCCTTCGCCATCGTAGTAGGGTCAATGACATAATTGTTCTTCAAATTCCCAATATGATGTTTGCTTGAGTATTTGTATGTAGGTGTCTAATAACGCAAGGTCGGACGCATGTACCCATCGGCAAGTTGCTTAGTTTGATCGGCTCCTTGTGACCTATTTAGTCATTGAAAATCTATGTACTTGTAAATCCTTTGAGTATAGGTAATGTGTCTAGTGTTCCAACTTTGAAATAATTTTCAGATAACTGTGAATTTGATTTTACACACATTATGCAAATAAGTGTTTTTTTTATAACGATATATCAACCTATCCAATTTACGTCGTTACTTTAAAGGTTGGTGACATTGTAAAGTGCTGACAAAATTTACTCTTGATGAAAGAAAAAAAAACATAAACTATATATTCTGTGTAGTGCGGGCTATGTATGTGTTCTTGCCCTACAAAGTATAGATAGTGCCATCCAAGAAGACAAGCCCCACCAATTTCTAGACGGGGGGTCGCGGGATACGGGGAGTATGGCCCGAGTCTATAATTGTAATATATGGGCTGTCTAAAGAAATTTCTAAATGCGTTACAAACTTACAAACTTTGCCACTTCATAATATTATTCTACATACATACATACATATCATCACGCCAAGTCCCTAACGGGGACAACGGGGTAGGCAGAGAGTATAGAGCGCCAGTTCTCTCTAGACTTACATACCTCTTTCGCTTCGTCCACATTCATCAGTCTCTTCTAAAATCTTATTCTAAACGAAAGGAAATCTGTGTAACGTGTATGCAATGTTCGGTTGAGTAGTTATGACGTACAACCCTAGAGATCCGGCAGTCGCGAACCTTGGAGGGACACATTCTTACACCGGGCTTCTAACTTGGCAGACGTATAAACGACTCATCATTAACAACTTATAATAATATATCCTCACGCCTTCCCACAAGGGTCCCCGAAGGGGTAGGCAGAGGTGTGTAGGTAATACCCACACACCCACTTTCCGCCAGAGGTATATTAGGTGCCAACGTGACAGATCCAGCGACGAGTCCATCGCCGTTACTCAAGCACGACTATACATACGCCTTTTTTTTTTATTTCTTCTCAGACGTATGCAGGTTTCCTCTCGATGTTTCCTTCACCGTAAAGCTCGTGGTGTGACTAATCACTGTACTTATGTTCAGAAAAACTCATTGGTACAGTCGGGATTCGAACTTGCGACCTTTGCGTCGCAGGTAACTGCTCGAACCACTCGGCCACCACGGCTTCTACATATTAACAACTTACTTGAACAATACTGCTCTACTTCGTCTGAGGCTCAACATGGAATGAGTGGACCTAGACCGGTTTTGTTTTGAGCACCCGTGGGTAATTCCTGGAGGCTTAAGTCCATCAGGGGCATAAATTATGATAGCGATAAAGGTATAAATATAAACGGGGAGGGACGCCGATTTGTAATAGTTTGTCCTGCCTCAAAAAAATATACAATACTAATATAGACTAAGGACCTAGCGCTCGACTTCCTTGTATATCCCGTGAAGGACTCGCCATGATGATATGTATGTTCATAGTGAAATATTTTTATTCCAGATGAAACTACCGCCAGGATGGACGTAAAGAATAAGTGGTTGCTGCAACAGCATCAGCAGGATATCATCAATGATCTAGACGTCACCGATATCCTGGATGAGCTGTTCACCAGAAATGCCATACTACAGGAAGATTTCGATCGCATAGTTGGCTTGGTAATTACTATTTACTTGGATTTGTAGGGAACCGTGTCGCGAAGATATATTAATCATTGATGGCGTTTCAATATGACTTCATATGCAATATTCTGGCTATCTAAATTATTACATATATTGCATCAAATATAAAATAAAATATAATAATAATAAAATGACAATAAAAATTAAATATATTGCATATGAAAAATTCTGGCTATCTTACATATTATATTGCAGTTAAACTCTCGAAACCAGCGAGTATGCATGAAGAGAATGTGGATGAAGCGAGAGGTCTGTAAGTCGAAAACTGCCGAACTATTATCTCTACTTACCCCGTAAGGTGTGATATGTATGGAGCTTAAACAAGTCATGGCTCAAAATGCGATCGTTTGTTTTGGTATTGATATCTAAATTCATATCGCGCAAAATATTAATTGTCCGTTTTATCTTCCAGACTAGTCGTTTGGATCGAACCAGGTACTTCATAGATAGGTTAATACAAAATGGAACAAATACCAGCTACGAAGCATTTGTGGACAGCTTATCCAAAGACTATGCCTGGCTGGCCAAAAACCTGTCTGGTGAGAGCAACGATCAAATGATGAATGAGAGCTTTGAAGACAGCCTTAGTAAGGGTGATGTGCCGAGATTACCCGACCATCACGTGAGGAGGGAAGTGGTTAGTATTTCTGTTACTTTTGTTAGATACACAAATCACACACATACACACAATGTATATCGATATCACGGGTAGGTCTTCGGGGACCCTTGTGGGAAGGCGTGAGGTATAGGTGTTACCTACCTATGCACCTCTGCGCCTTCTACCTTCTACGCCTTCCACCCACGCCTGCCACACACCCACTTTCCGCCAGAGATATATTTTACTGGTGTGACTAATCACTGTACTTAAGTTCAGAACTCATTGGTACAGTCGGGTTTCGAACTTACGATCTTTGTGTCGCAAGCAACTACTCGAACCACTCGGCTACCCTGGCTGGTAAACCTTATAAGGTTTCCTCATTAAGCGGACTATCCAATGCAAATTAAACTATCAATCGAATTAGTAGGTTTTAGAATTAAATTTAGAACAGTAAACTCTGCCTCATTAGCATCTGCATATTAGTATTTAGAATTATCCTTGTAACTAATATATATATTAGCTGTCCCGCCCTGCTTCGCCCGGGTGAAAAAGTAAAAAAAAACACGTTTTTCAACTATTGCTTCCCCTGTGGAGGCAATAGATAAAAACGTGTTTTTAAAAAAATTTTGAGTTTCATAAAATCCGTTCTTAGCTGACCTCTACACCCCGTAAGGAATACTCCTACCAAATTTCAAGTCAATCGGCCTTATAGTAATTGAGATTTCGTGATGAGTGAGTTCAGAAATGGGATCTCCTATATATATATAGATATTAATAAAAATATAAACACTCTCTTCTTTATTTTAATCTCTCTTTTCTTAATCTTTACTTCAAGGAAGGGAAAGTAGTTACGGCCTTGAAACTCCTAGCTAGGCACAAAATCCTCGTCCTCCATGGAATGCCGGGTTCAGGAAAGACCTGCGTTGCGATTAGCGCGCTCCGAGAATCACCCGACCTGATCACAAGCAATTTCAACGGACTTGTGTTCTGGATGAACTTCGGTAACTGCAAAACGGATAATGATATCATTGTTCAGCAGAATATGTAAGTACATCCTTAAACTTCTTTAATTAACTATGTATGGTGCGGAGATGGATGTAGCAAAATTCCCGCACAGGGTCACAAATTAAGACGTACTCAAAAGAGTTCGAGTCAAGTCGAACCAAAAGTGTTGCTACAAATAGTCGAGGAAAGAAGAAGACAGGCCCATCTGATATATGATAGCTTCTCTAAAAGTATTTTAGAAGGAAACAGAGAAAGGCTAAAACCAAGGCCAAAACGTACATCTTTGAGGTCATGGGAAAGTATCTTTCATGACGCAAATGGAAGGAATTGCATCGAAGCATCAAAGCCACTACATTAATTTTGAAGGAATATATAAACTACTCTCGGTTAAAAGTAATTATTGAAACATACTTTGTATGTTGCTGTACTTTATATCTATCTATAGTTAAGATACAAATATCCGTTGAAATGTGACAGTTTGCAATATGTCTGTAGCTATCTTGGTTTACAAAAAGTATGACGCTCTTGTGTGACAAATTTATATTTATGTTAGCGTTAATATTTACAATTCCATTGATGATAAAACTTCATCCAAATTTGTGTTTTGTTTGTAAATAGACTGAACATGAATGGTCCTTAGACACAATCAAATAGAATACCCCTCAAAAACTACTCTATGCTATACAGCTATCACTATTTCTAGCTCAATAAAGATATCTATGAAGAGACTGATGGATAAGGATTAAGCGAAAAAGCTCTGTTTGTCTAGAGAGATCTGGCGCTCTACTCTTTCTCTGCCTAGCCATGAGGGCCTTAGTGTTATAATATCTATGCATATTTCAGATTGCTCCGTAAAGCATCATCTACATACAGAATGAGTTACAACATGAACTCCTCTATGTCCATGTCGAGCATTGGCTCCAACATCGACAACCAATCACTGTCCAATTACGACCTTACGTCTTTGGAATTAAGAGACAAGTTGAAAAGCACATTCTTTGAACAGACCCAGAAAGAAGCTTTGCTTGTCTTAGACGAAGTCAATGATAAAAAGTGCTTGGAGGCGTTCGACATCGGTTGCAAGATTATGATCACGACGAGGGATACAGATGTTGTAGCAAATTTTAAACCAGAAATCATCAAAGTAAGTTTAAATTGAAGATATTTAATATAATATTACGGGAACAAGGGAACCTTACATATATCATGCAATACCTAATTGGTATTGAGGTATTCATTACGATATATGTATACCTATTAATGTCGCACTGTTTCGCTTGCGTGAAAACTTTCAGTTCCTGAACGACGAACGTAGCGTCTAGTTTTGAGTAAAAACTATTCTTGAATCCAACAGAACACTAACAAAAACACATCAAAATCTGTCCAGCCATTTACTATTTCAGTCACGTACACACGTAGAAATAATTACATGTTTATGTATAAAAGCATAATAAAATACAGATATATTTAAATTATTTAGCCAATGGCATTACTGTATGCTAATGTACTTTACGAGAATAGATTTATAAGAATTAAAAACAACCTATGTCTTACAGATAGAGAACAGTTTCAAGGAACGCGAGTCTCTAGAGCTATTTGCGACCTGTCTCGACGTTCCCGTTAACAAGTTGCCTTGGCAAGCTAAGAAACTACACGAGCTTTGCAAAGGCAGCACCTATCATATAGTACTTCTAGGGGGACAATTGGCTGAGGACAGAGTAAGACTGACCCATGACACTAAAGCGTGGAACTCATACTTGAAGAAGTTGGAAAGAAAGGAGTTTTTAGCGTAAGTTATGTTATTTACTACTACTTACGATTTAGATTTTTACAGTTTCGTATATTTTATATCTTATTCACTTCTTATTCCTATTAATTGTATATAATTATTTTATTTTTAATCTATACCTTAATGTTTAATTTATACCTTAAGGATTTATATAGATATTTTTAAATTTTTTTTCATTATTGCACATACAGCCGTGGTGGCCGAGTGGTTCGAGCAGTTGCCTGCGACACAAAGATCGCAAGTTCGAATCCCGACTGTACCAATGAGTTTTTCTGAACTTAAGTACAATGAGTCACACCACGAGCTTTACGGTGAAGGAAAACATCGAGAGGAAACCTGCATACGTCTGAGAAGAAATTCAAAGGCGTATGTATAGTTGTGCTTGAGTAACGGCGATGGACTCGCCATCTGTCACGTTGGCACCTAATATACCTCTGGCGGAAAGTGGGTGTGTGGGTATTACCTATACACCTCTGCCTACCCCTTCGGGGACCCTTGTGGGAAGGCGTGAGGATATTTATATTTATTATTGCACATTTGTAGGCTTAAAACTTAATTAAATTAAGTAACTTATTAGTCACTTGGTAGTTTATTTTTAAAATTTTATTTCACAGTCATTTTCTCAATATAAAACCACAAGATAATCTTATGAAAACAATAGAACTGTGCATCAATTCGCTTGAAGACAACATACTGCCGCTGTTCAAGATGCTAACAATTTTACCGGACAACGTGAAAGTTACCTCCAAAGTAATAAGCAAGCTTTGGAACAAGGAGGTCTCAATGGTTGAACGAATCATGAAAGTACTCAGGAGCAAGTCGCTTGTCATTGAGTACTTCAATAGGGAGAAGAAAAATTACATATACGAAATACATGATCTCATTATGAACTATTTAAGAACTTGTACGAACAAGGAGGACACCAAAAAATTGCATTGCGATTTCTTAAAAAGCTACAGTTATGACAACAATAACCCACCGTTGGATATCGTGGACGATGGTTACATTGCCTTCTACATCGGCCACCACCTGGTGCATACCAAGAATATGGACAACAAATGGGTGCTATTCAAGAAGTTATTCTTGAACTTGAAGTTTCTCGGACATAAAGTGAAACTGACCGGGCCGGCCGATGTCATATTTGACTTGCAAAAATATGAGACGTATATTGTCGAAGACGTAAGTTTTATCATAGTGATACCATTTTAGACCAGATTGATTGTTTGAATCATGTTTCAACTTAAGTGAAATTTTATAAACTAGTCTATACTAATATTATAAAGAGAAAAGATTTGTATTGTTTGTAAGGAATTGGCTCAAAAAGTACTGGACCGATATTAAAAATTCTTTCACCATTTGAATGCTACATTATCACTGATTATTATTATGCCAAAATGTTTAAAAATAAATGTTCACCCGTGCGAAGCCGGGACGGGCCGCTACTCTAAAATATAAGTGTACTTGTTAATAGCAAAATATTAATCTTCCAGGGCCTCGACAAAGAACTGTTGGACAATATAAAAGCGTACCTTAGCACGCACGGCACAGACCTCTACCGCTACCCGCTCACGGATATTGTGCAAAGTATTCTGCAACACGAGTGTAAAGGGATACTTTATAACAAGGCTTCGCAGCTAGCGCAAGAGAGCTTTGCTAAGAACGAACTTTACTTTGACTTTATGTGAGTATTTGTGTTGAATATGGGAATGTTAAGCCGTGGTGGCCGAGTGGTTTGAGCAGTTGCCAGCAACACAAAAATTACAAGTTGTAATCCCGACTGTACCAATGTTTTTTTCTATACTTAAGTACTGTGATTAGTCACACCATGAGCTTTAAGGTGAAGGTAAACTGTATACGTTTGAGAAAAAAATTCAAGGACGTATGTTTAACTGCCCTGGAAGAACAGCGATGGACTCGCCATCTGTTACGTTGGCACCTAAAATTTATCTCCGGCAAACTGGTTAGGGGTTTTTTTTTCTACTTTTATTCGCTTTAATTATCATTATAAGCAAAGGTAGTATAGTAATAAAGTACCTTTGCTTATAATGATATCATTTAACTGAGCAATGTTCTTCACCATTAGACATGAACAAAACGAGGAAGAAATCAAACACTCCACTATAGATGTGAAAGAAGACTGCAAGTCGGTGGGTTTCCTCGGAGACTATGTGCTGGTTGGCACCGATTCCGGTATTATCAAGGTAATATTTCAATTCTAGTGTTCAATCTCCAATTCAATTGGAGTTTCAAATGAGTACATTCTGTTCGAACACTAGTGTAACAACTAATTGTAATTTAATTTAGAAAACCTAAACATATATTTTTTTAATCTCAAGTTTTCATTAATTTTCATGATCAGCTGTCCAGTCTAACTTTGCACGGAACAATATTTTCACGTACAATAAAAAGAGCATTTATTTGTCTATGACAACTTGCCGTCCGATAAATGAAAGATTCTTTATAATCTGTGCAGACCTCCCAGTGTAACGTTAGCCTGAATTAATATTCAATTCGGTTTCGATTCGTACAATTATAGCTCCTATATGGTACATAAACAATTACTACTTTCCCAGGTCTTCCACATCCCGACAAATAAATTGAAAATGGAACTGCCGATATCGAGAACTCCCGTGAAGTGGGTTGGTGCCTGCCCTTCGAAGCCTAGAGTGGTTGCCGCTTTGTCCTTCGACGGACTCATCAAGTTATCCACTATCCACTTCGATGATATCCCACCGGAAGAAAACGATGATGTTATTGAAGAAGGTACTATATGAACTGTATATGTATTTTCATCTTAACTCTTAGCATTAAATATATGGATTTATCTAAATGAATCAGTAATAGTTTGCCATTAAAATGTAAGCAAAGAGATATGCCAATATATCTTTGCTTACATTTTAAATTATGAATCAATATAAACATTGTTTATACAAACTGTTGTATAAACAATTAATATTTTCTAGGGTAGACATTACACTGTAGGATAAAGAGATAGGATGTAGGTAGGATTTAGATATCTTTTGTTTTTATGTGAAAATACATTGACATAGTGATTGATCAAACTTAAACAATTAACTGATTGTGCTATGCATAATGCTGTTGAGCAATGAAATCTGTACTATTGCATTTTTGAAATAACTAAAATGTACTAAAATTATACCCTCAGAACCGGATGAGCAGTGCAATAACAACCCTACTAACTTGACTTTAGAAACCAAATTAGGTGCGTTCATAAACTGTCGATGGGCTAATTACGAGGAAACGCTCATCGCTCACACCTCTAAGATGGTCATATTCTACAAGCTTAATGGAACAGTTGACCAGCTGATTGATAACTTCGAGAGTAACTGCGAAATAATCTGCTGCGTGCCAAGCAATAATGACAAATATGTGTTTGTATCCGTCGGTGGGAGCAGTAACGCTGTTCTGATGATAGACTCCGCCACTAAGGAGAGGGTCATGACCTTTCAGGAGACGGATATAGTGCTGGATGTTCATAGCGTGCCAGGTAAGTGAAATGGAGTTTACTCCTGGTAGTAAAAAAATAAAATAAAAAAAGCTGTTTATATTACTGTTAGAAAGAGCTAGCAGATATAGTGCTATGGTGGGTTTGCCTAGTTTATGAGTTCTTATTCACGGCTTAAATTTGGATACACGTAAATTGAACCTAGCCGAAATTATAAGCAAATAAAATGGTTCTGTACAATGTTAGTGGTGACTATAGAGATAACATAAAGCCTATAATATCATAGGGCATTATAGGCTTTATGTTGTATAGTATTTTTTAAGTTGATTTTTTGAATTCGCTTTATTGCATTACAACTAAATTTATTTTGGTTTATTTATTATTTTGATTTATTTATTTATTTTGATTTATATTTATTATGATTTATTTTATTTGTGGATTTTAATATCGAACCATTTGACTATCACGGCTCAACATTCTTTTACGTGATATAAAGCCCTAAAAATAAGCCTACATTAAGGCTTATTTTGCGAAGTGTTAAATAGGCAGGTAGTTACAAAATGTTTGTTCGCCTTTGTACTAATCACACCGTCGCCTCTCCAGGTAGCAACAAAATAATAACATTCAAAGTCAACGAGATCGTGGAGCACGCGTTCAAATTCGGCTCAAACTCTCTATCAAACAACTGCCATACCTGCCGGAGTCGGACAATCATATCGTGCAGTGACGTGAAGGACAGTCTGATATTCATAGCGATCGCTGTGAACAGAGCTGGTACTTTGCTCTTCGTGTCCACCGACGATAGCCGAGTGTTCGTCGTTGATCTGAAGACGTATACGCGCGTCGCTGAGCTTGATAATCGACGGGGGTAAGTTTTATAAGACTACTAATCCTGAAATCGGCAGATGCTACTTTACTACAATCGATAAACATTCTTTCATTTGTCGTCGTAAAAGGAATGCTCTTTTAAGGTACTAACTAGTAGTAACTACACACACGCCAGGAGCCACAGACTGTTCGCAGTGGGCACGCATCGCACAGTAGGTATCGCGTGCACACTCCCCTATACCTAGCACTCTCACTGCGCTCAATGCTCTCTTGGTGTCCAACCCTGACTGTGACGTGTTTGCGGAATAGAAGGCTATCATGGCCGCATGTCTGGCGTATTGTGAGATGAGTATGAATGACGTTCTTATAATTACTAATTAGTGTTCTTAGCCGTTTTAATTAGGTATAAATAAATAAATAAATAGTATATTAGAGTATTCCTTTTATGACCACGACATAAGACGGGATATGTTTTGAATTGGGGTTAGGGCCCCGCATCTCTTTTGTTGCTTGCTTGTACCACAGGATGGAAGGGTATAAATAGTCCCATCCACAAAGACGCGCCCCACCAATTTCTTTATCGAGGGGGTCGCGGTATGCGAGGAGCATCACCCGAGTATATTCATTGTAGTGTGCACCAATAGGTAATTAGTGGGTAGCGATAATACTCAAACTTTAGTGGTAGGTTGCACACTTACACCATAAACTGTTAGGAAGAATAGCGGGGCGCGTCTTCGTGGATAGCACTAGCTATATCGCTGGTGTTGACCTCAATACTTCCGATACCCTTCTATTTTATTCTTGCGCAATTTGCCTTTGGACGCAACAGCATCATTCTCTCATGTAATAGAGGTGACAAATTTTCAGGAATGTAATAACAATGGCTGTTAGCGAAATATTTGGTTGGGACGAGTTCGTGCCAGGATCGGACGTGCTCCTCACCGGGACTGACGACACCGAGAACTCTGCCAAAGTGTGGTACTTGGACGCTAGCTATATATCGCAGAGCACGCACAAGAATGGGTAAGAAATTGTCCATCCAACTCGAACTGATGGCAGCACATATGTATTAAGGAACAAGTACTCTGTTCTCTGTTGTGGGTCGTAGTAAATGTTAAGTTATTCAAACAAATAATAAAACAGGTCTTATCCAATTAAATCCATGCAATTTATCCTACTTAATAATTTTTAATGTGAACAGTTTGTGAGGATGTAAACGACCAATTTGTAAATCAAGGGTGTAAATGAACGATTTTACGCGGATGAAACCGCGGGGCACAACAAGTATTATATTCAATAACAAATGAAGACGTTTGTACCCCATGAAAAATCTAGTCTGGTCTAGAGTACTCGAAACCGGTGAGCGAAAGAGGTACTCATTCGCTTCGTTCACATTCATCAGTCTCTTCATATGTACATACATGCTCGCCTATAGTCTAGAGAGAACTAGCGCTCTAGTGTTCTCTGTCTAATCTAATCTAATCTTCTGTGTCTTCCCCATTAGGGACTCGGCGTGAAGATATGTGTGCGTAAACATGTGTGTTTCTTTATATGAACTTAATATGTAAACTACATTGCCTTTCAGCAAAGTGAGATTAACGACGAACTTTGACGTAAGCTTCCTCAGTGCGCTGTCTCCGCGTACTTCTCCACCCCCTAAGACTGGCTCCGAAACCGAGACCGCAACTAACACACCCAAAAGACACCAGAGTTTCGCTAACCATAAAGAAGTTACGAAGAGACTCCTGAAAAATACCTTAAGCTTGGACAGACATACCCTGAAGCCACTGAATCTCAAAGGCATATGCAACAACAACGAGGGGGCTATACAGCCTCTGTTAGCGGTCGTCGATGACAAGAATAATATTCAGGTTTGCATCTTAGCTTATTACTCTGGACATTGGATATAGCGATTTTGTCTATCATATATAATATACTAGTGGTCCCGCCCAGCTTCGCTTGGGTGAAAAAAGTAAATGCCCTAAAACACGATCACAGCGCCACCTATCGGGTCCAATTGTGAATCTAAACCATTCTCGAATCTCCACGAACACACACAAAAAATTTCATCAAAATCGGTCCAGTCGTTTAGGAGGAGTTAAGTCACATACACACGCACGCAAGAAATATATATATTAAGATATATAAAACCTCTACCTACCCCTTCGGGGATCCTTGTGGAAAGGCGTAAAAATACATTCAGTATATTTTCACATCTTTCCACAGAGGTCCCCGTAGTTGACAAGTTAGATCGAGTATCCCCACCTACAGCATCTATAGGAACTAGCCTAGATATACATACAGTATTGAAGACACACAATTCAATTTTCATCATCCAAATGTCAGCTCTTAGGGTATCTCTGCCTATATATGCACATCTATTAAACAAACATTGTGTAGCTTCTTACCTGATGCGTGGCAGTTATTTATATATTCATACCATTTAGTTATTATTTTAACTCCTGAATATATTTTCATACATATGTATATATATATCACGTCGAGTCCCGAACGGGATAGGCAGAGGGAATAGAGCGCCAGTTCTCTCTAGACTTGCATGCCTCTTTCGCTTCGTCCACATTCATCTTGTTACTTACAACTTATTTCAGGTAATCCGCGGCAGGAAGCTATTGACAGAGATAGTAACAAAACCGGACGAGCAAGTAGTAACTGTGAAGATAACTCCGTGCAACCAGTACATTATATACGGCCTGCACAATGGCGAGGTGAAGAAATACACTCTGCGGACCAAAGCCTGCTCCACTATAATGGACGTATACAGCCCTGTGGAGTACTTGAGCTTCGTCCACCCTAACCTGCTGGTGGTCTCTGGGAAGAACCAGTGTCTGATGGCGTACAAGTTCACTGAAGACATCTGGTTGACAGAAATGCTTCAGCGAGGTAATACTAATCTCGGATCACAGGAACTGATCGATGAGTTGCAAGGTATCTATAATATTGCCACTAACAATTTTTTATCAAACTCTTTAGCAAACATTTGTGTTGCAGTAATGGTACACGCAAATGCTACTAATATATGAATCAGAGTTTGTGAGTATGTTTGTTCTTCTCTCACGCAAAAACTTCTACAGAATTAGAAAAGATTTATTACAAAAAAAATACACTAATGACACCTAATTTTACGTCCACCTAATTTAATTGTATTACTTGTAGTTCAATACGCCAATATTTGTGAAAGTCAAACCTTTCCACTTTATCCCAAAACACCCAGCAATATGACAAATTTTATCAAGAATATAGTACTAATAAGACGCTTTTTAAAGGTTTAAAAAAAATCAAATACACAATATTTTCATCGCATTTTATATCCTTGCAATGCCTAACACGTGGTAATACGTAACACTGGCATGTCATTGAAAGTTGAGAGGATTTGAGGACTTTGGAATCCAAAAGCTGGAAACCACACTTATGACTATTTGACAGCGCAATCTTCTATGCCACTGCTGCCATGCTCGAGTATCATCCATTTTTATGCATGTATTTTGATGTAATTGCAGGCTTGAAAAAACTAAACCACCCCGACCAGCTATCAAGGTCCGATAGCGATAGCTCGAGCCTCACATCCCGGGACCGGTTCTTCCCCAATGGAGACGTAAATGGCCTGTGCAAAAGCAGTGAACTTATCGACTGCTTCTGGGTACCTGACAAAGGCCTAATGACCGTCGAATATAATGCCACAATAAAGCTATGGGACAAAGACCTGAAGATGTCGTGTGTGTTGAACGGCAGACAGGCGCGGGTCAACATCAACTGCGCTGCCTTTCAGAAGAACATTCTTGTCATTTGCGATGATAACAATAAAGGGTTTCAGGTAGGACTATTTGATGATACATACAAATTAACTAAAACACATATCCCTGATGGGGTAGGAAGAGAGAGTAGAACGCCAATTCCCCTTACACTAACAGACTTCAGTCGTTTCATGCTCAGATATCGGTACATAGTCACCTGTTTCGAGTACTTTTGATGTCCCATCGTTGAGTGTTCGATCGATAAAAAGTATAAAATTGCTTAAAGAAATTACCTAAACCTACTTTTTAAGCGAATGACTATATATTGAAATTTACAGACGTTCGAACTTCGTCATCATACGCAAACGAAGCTCCACCCTATTCAAGAATACAAACTGGATCACGAAATAGTGTCGTGTTGTCTCTCTGGCGACGGATACGTTTTGGCGATGGGGCTCAAGTCGGGCACTGTGGTGGTAAGTGGAACTATTCCGACGGAAGACTCCGTAGTGTTAAGACACTTGTAATATCTGTAACCGCGTTAAATTTGGTTATATGGACTCTTGGGTACAAGCATGATGGATGATAGATATGTTTTCTCATAAACGGGCAAATTCATACGAGCATAATTATTTAGGATTAGTACTTCCTCAGATTAGGCCACTCAATTAAGCCAATTCTGCCTCTTAATGATATTAGAATAGAAACATTTGCACAGTGTCCGTGAACTTTACATTAAATAAAAAATGCTGCACTAACAGCAAAGGGCGACTCTTCCTTGACATATTACAGATCCTAAAAGCCTTACTTAGTGGTGAACTTCCGTACAACGTTCCAAATTTGAACTGGAGTAGCCAAGTTCTCTCTAAATTGATGCTCGCTTAATCCCATCACACAAAATATATTGAAAGTTAAAGACGCGAACTTTAAATATAGTATCAGTAGATATAGTAGTATCATTATTTATTATCCCTCTAAATTACATACAACGTAAAGTCTTTCACGGGGTAGACAGAGAGAGTAGAGTGCGAGTTGTCATAAGACTTTGTCGCTTCATCCACCGTCTCTGTTAGTTATAGATTCCATTCACACCAATCCATTCTAGTATTAAAATACACTTCTCATCAGAAAAATCGAAATACCTTGCAAGTTTATGCTTTTTAAGGATTATCAGAAAAATGTGTATATTTAGGAATATATGGCAAATGTCGTTTAATAGTAAATAATATGAGGTCTCGCACTGCGCGGATCCAAAGGAGTTTCCTTCCGCGATCGCTCAGGCTGTGGAATGATCTCCCCGTTGAGGTTTTCCCTGGAGAGTACAGCATGGAGTTCTTCAAGAAGGGTGTGAAAAGATTCCTGCAGGGTCGGCAACGCGCGAGTGATACCCCTGGTGTTGCAAGCGTCCATAAGCGGGCCGCATGCTTGTTTGCCACCCTAGTAGTATAAAATAAACAATTAAAACATGAGGTATTATAGAATTTCACAGTTCTCACATCTAATTTCACAGGTCTGGAACGTCCCGGGCAAATGTCAAATCAAGTCACTCAACTTACACAAAGGCAAAGTGCAGTGGTGTTCGTTCTCGCCTGTCCCGTGCCGCCTGGCGCGCAGTAGCTTGTCTCCTCAGTTCGCCACGAGTCCAGACGAAGATAACGAGCAACCCCCTTTAGTGCTCGTCACTATGGCTTCGGAAATTGTATGGTGGAACGTAACACTTATTATGAAAATGCGGGCCAATGAAGCTATTTGGAGGTAAGGAGTGAATTCATTTTATGGATTATAGATAGTGCCATCAACGAAGACGCGCTCCACCATCTTCTAGTCGAGGGGGTCGCGGGATGCGGGGAGTATGACCCGAGTTTATTAATTGTAGGGTGCGTGAGCACTCATAGGTAATTAGTGGAAGGCTTACACACTTACTCTATAAACTAAGAGGAAGAATAGTGGGGCGCGTCTTCGTGATTGGCACTATCTATTCCTACCACGGAGAATTTAATTTCATTGTTTTCTGGAATAAAACAAATGCTATATATAAATTAATAATCCAGCTAATATTGTTTCTGTGCCAAATGTCGTCCAATTCCGTTCAGTACTTCTTGCATGAAAGAGGAATAAAAGTCCTCGCTAATTTTCACATTTGTAATATTATTAATAGAAGTGAAAATTTACAGTTAGTGTAATCATATATTTATTAATTTACAAATTAGCACGACAAAGTCACTTACTCTTACTTCATGAATGTTGTAGATCGCGCATGAACGTAGTGAGCCCACTGTCGAGCCCCCTAGAGTCGCGGGAGCCCCGCACGCCGAGCGACTCCGCACAAAACACATTCTTCTTCTGTGATACACAAGAATGCTGGAAAGCGCTTTGGAAGAAGAAAACGTGAGCACTTAACTAACATTACACTCAAATAATTGTTTTGAATTTGCTAAAAAGAATTGTGTTGTGTAACAAAGCATCCTTACTTAAAGAGTTGGAGATCGATTTAGGCTACAGATGACGAGTTCATCGTTGTTTCTCAAACACATACACTGTGAAAGGATTCCTGCAGGGTCGGCAACGCGCGAGTGATACCCCTGGTGTTGCAAGCGTCCATAGGCGCCGGTAACCGCTTACCATCAGGCGGACCGCATGCTTGTTTGCCACCCATGTGGTATAAAAAAAAAAACTTAGTTTGTTTTTTTCTTAAATGAGGTTTACTTTCAATTTAATATCCATTCTTTCCATTGAACGGCTTAAATAATCAAATGTAACAATTTTTTTGTCATACTTTCAGTTGCAAAGAAGGCTCCAAAAGGAAGGAAGTTCTAGCATGCATTAAGTTGAGCGGTGTCAACGCAACGAAGTTGTGCCACGACGCACAATTCTGCTGTTTCGTCACCGTCGACAATCCTGGACATATACACATCATGAACATTATCAAACCTAACAGCTAGTTATGCACTGCCAGTCGCACTTACATGTGTCTAAAGAGATTAACGAAATACGTATATAGCTCTATTGAGTTCTCTGTACCTAATAAGCAATAGAGGAACAAGTACATTTAATTTTAGTATTACAGACTTCACAGACATGCCGTCTCTCTCTCACCAGTGATATTATCTCCCTCACTTATATCCGAGTGGATTTTCTTGAAAAGGCAATAGTTAGGTTAAAAACGGTTAATCGCTAATAGCACTTCAACAAAATAATATTCTATTGACCATTTTTTTATAACTCAAGACGATTTCCTTTGTTTAAGATGATCATAAAGTCGCCAAGTCGATAATTAGTCAAATCAAATAGATCGGAATCATTGAAAATGTATCATTGGATATAACACATTCAACTCAATACACATCTGATAGAGATTAAGGATATCTGTCAGATTACCCTCAATATTAAATAAGTACACTACCACAATGCATTTATACATAAAATACTCCATGGGTCCAATGCATAAAGGAATTCTATACTTTTAAAATAGTCATATGATGCACAAATAATGACATTCTACTTTATATTTATCTAAATCACATTTACTAGTCTACACACAGTTACTCGAGCACGACTATACATATGCCTTTGAATTGCTTCTCAGACGTATGCAGGGTTCCTCTCGATGATTTCCTTCACCTTTCAGCTCGTGGTGTGAATAATCACTGTACTTAAGAAAAGCTCATACGTACAGTCGGGATTCGAACTTGCGATCTTTGTGTCGCAGGCAACTGCTCGTACCACTCAGCCACCAACACTCAATTTTTATGTGCCTTTTATGCGCTCTACCTTGTCTTTATAATGATTATTAACTGTTAATATCTGGAATCTGTGATCTGAAACTGATCCCATTTATGTTGTGTAGGCGCTGATTTGTCTTCAATATATGCTTGATAGAATATATTTGTCCACCGTACCGTAACCGTAGTTGGCTTACGTACATAAACATTACTTATGTACGTAAGCCAACTGTGACTATAGTTTAAATGTGCACGTCTGTAATTAGTCTCAATGTAATTTTATGATACATTTAATTCGAAGCAACGAAAGAAATTTTTTATACTTAGCAGGTAAATATCTTACGTACATCGATTTCATCGGTATATTAGTTTAAATATTAGAACAAATACGTAAATAAAAGGAATATATTTTTCCTTTCGGTTGTATTTTAAATATAATTATATTAGTTAGTACTGTATCATTAAGTCAAGTTGTGTTAGCTCAATTTACCGTTTCTTTTAGTTTAATGTCTTGATGATGATGATGGTCCCAAGAGGTGTTTTATCAGTTTTCGTGTATTACTTAAAGCACCCATACTCCAAAAATACTCGGAGCAAAACATGTAACAAGCACATTACTGTTTATAACACAATTATTAAATTTTAAATATAATGCAAATTCCATAAGCGCACAATTGACAATTTTACATAGAGTAGACATAGAATAAGCTATGAAAGATCAATAAAACAGAGTGAAATTAAGCTGAAGAAGTGCACACTCAATACTTAGATAGAGAGAGAAACCACTGGACATGTATGAAAAGGTTCAAGTGCATGAAACGCAAAAGAGTTGAAGTTTTAAGTGAAATTGCACACTATGCTGCCTATCCCATGAGGGACCGGCATGATGATTTTATGCGTATGATAATGATGTTATTAGCTTAAACAAAGGTCATAAAGAATTAAAGTAAAATTAAGATTATTGAAAGAGACTATGTTACAATCCCACCATACCATGTCTAACATAGTACATCTTTCCATTTTAATAATGAAACTATTCAAATTACTTTTTAATGTTTAGCTCACTTTTACCTTTTTTTACAAACTTGGCTAGGGTTGGTTAATATAATGATGTGAAGCAATAAAATTATTTTTAATAATTATATTTGCGCGCCATTTGACTGGCTAGGTGTATATATTGTTGGTATAGGTCAGCCAAGGATCTCTTGAAAATAGTCGTTATTCTATTTTCTTATGTGTATTAAGATATAATATAATGGTGCTATATCATAATAACGAAGTTCTAGATAGTGTTATATCATGTTAACTGACAACCCTAAAGGTCGAATGTTGAAAGGAAGTACCTGCCAATATTCATATAAATCCTAACATTTTTGTATATTTATAAAAAAAAAGTGGTGCCATGTCGAAGAAAATTAAATATGTACCTTTAGTGTTGTCAGCATTTGATGAAATATTACACGAGCTACGTCCACATTAGTATATGTAAACGTTATGTATGAAAGCCATATTCTGTAATCTACTGAAGTGACGTAAGCATATATTACTTTTTTCTGGAACATTTCATGAAAATTTCATTCAATTCCATCAAGATAAATCGATACTGACGTAACATTTACCATTGCTCTTGAGTGTACGTAGCTATTATATAATTTTAAAGGCGATAGAAGAACTGTTACTTAGGAAAATTATGCTCAAATTTGCATTTTGTTTGTTCCTAGCTTTATGGTATAAAAATATATGTATGAATTTATACCCTGTATTATCAGATTGACAGGTTATCGTGTCATTAAATACCTATTGTAATTTTACTTTATCGACAAAATTGTATTTCTATCATTGCTACGATTAGTTATCTATTTTGAGATTTTTTAGATAGTATTGGGCACAATATATTTTTCTGTAAACTAAAACTATTTTAACAGTTGACACTTTTTCTTTGATTCAACTTTAGTTTTATCATCATTACAATACTTCTGATTAAAATAATTACGTAATAATTTAAATCGTGACTCGTGTTATAGTATGTTTTGGTTTAGAGAATGGGTCCTTATTTTTTATTATTATAAATTGAATTCTTTGAATATACATTTACCATATGGATTTATTTGAATTTTAATATATACATTTTCCCTTTATTCTATTTCCGAGATATAAAAAGAGAAACATGAGGATTCTCTACTACTACTGCATGATTAATTATGAGCCTAAGTACAATTCCAATAACAGTTTTAGTGGTTTCCCGCGTACTTGACTTACGTACAGCACGTACTTTCCTGCGTAAAGTTATATAAGCTCTAAATTATGGTAGCAGAGTCCAATAATCATACGTTGGCCTGCGAATTCTGCAATTAGGTATTTTAGTATCTGCAAAAAGTAAACAAATAATGATTTGAAACAAAATCCTTCCATTCGACAGAAAAAAATATTTTTATTCTTTAGCATATTTTTGTTTGATTGAGTCGGATCGGTACTTGAAAGCTTAATAGACCAGTATTCATATATTGAATATTTCTCTAACATTTATGAAGTTTCTAAGGAAGACTTAAGTTACGTATCTGTCACTTTCAAATTAACGAACAAATTTGTCGAATTCAAATTGTTGTGACGGATGTGCTACACGATTTAAAATAATTTGAATTGTTTTAATTATTTTATTCTTTCGAATGAAAAAGTTAATTATTTCTAATTAATTCTGATGCTCAGCCACAGAATTAGACTAGTATTTTATATTCACTTAATAAACCATTTGGTCTATTAGCTATTTTGTATTGTTTGGTGTTAGTGTAAAATGGCGCAGTTTAACTACCTCAATGAATTGAATAGCTTGGCGACAATGGATGGACCTATCACCAGAGGTCCGCTTCAACGTTGGGCCAAGAAATCTAACAATGAAAATTTGAATCCCTTGAGCGCCTCTTTTAAGAATATATCTAACGTGAATATTAGCTCGTGCAACCAATCCATGCAGAAGCTTTCCTTGTCTGCAAACCAAAGTTGCAACAATAGTGTCTTATCTAGCAATAAAACACCTACACGCACCGAAAATAAGAAAACCAAGAAAACTCCCTCCAAGAACAAGTCGCCAGGTGAGTCAATTTAAAAAATATTACTATTTGTTAGTACCTACTTCGAATTAAATAGCTTTATACTATCGAACCGCATATTTTCTCATTAAGTAGAGAAACTAATGTAGTTGTAAAATCTGACCAGTGGATTTACAATATTTTCATGAACATATAAGGTATGCAAAGTACAAACATGATAGTTGGTGTGTCTGCTGTCAACTCTCAAGCATGGCGTCACATATTATTTGAATTTTGGTTTGACTCCTAATTATATTTAAATTACAGGCCGCTCCACAACACCTACTCCAAATAAAGCATCCAAGACGCCTAACAAAGCCGATAGATTTATTCCCTCTAGAAGTAATTCTAATTATGATTTGTGTCACTATATGGTGAGTAGAAGATTCTATTTTGGCAATGATTAATTTAACAATACCCCAAGAACTTTATTGCTCACACCTATAAAAGTATGTGGAACATAATAATATTTGTTCAATTTGTGTTATGTTGTTATATATGTATCAACATAGACAGACAGAACAGCTGTAGTGGCCGAATGGTTGGAAGTAGTTGCTTGTGACACAAAGATTGCAAGATCGAATCTCAACTGTACGGATATATATTGACAGAATCATTATTTCCAGATGAACCGTGATGAGGAGAAATGTGAAGAAGTAGTCGCGCAAACTGCCGCAGGTGAAGCAATTGGTAGAGCCCTCGCTGATACAGAACCTGGCAGACTGCTGCAGTACACATGTAAAGCTCCCGCTGCTCCAGAGGGATACCAGAACAGACTCAGAGTAGTGTATTCACAGGTATATAAGCTTATGCTGTACTTCTCTGCTTGCATAATTAACCTGGATTTTTAATTCCTGTCTTAAACTAGCTGCTATTTACTAGCTTTCTCAAGGAATGCATTAATATGAGGTAATATAGAGTAGTGTAATATTTTATGATTGATATATGGATAGTTTGGTTTATAATAATAATATTCTTTATTGTACACACACACACATATATACAAACAAATAGGATGACAAAAAGTCAGAGAATAACATGTAATAGGCACAATAGGTGGCCTTATCGCAAAAGCGATCTCTTCCAGGCAACCAAGTGAAGAGAGAAAAGCCTTGACCTTCCCAGCATTTTTCATGTTCTAATTATCTCTAACTATGTGATCAAGACTTATTTCCCTTTGATGTCATTGATGTCATCACACCAGCAAACCTAGTAGTTATCCTCGATCACTAGAGGAACATAGCACTACCTGAAAACAGTGCCATTTGGCTCCATTTTGTACATCCCTAGTACTACTGTACTATTGCAACATGCAATTTTGATTAAGTAATATGGTATATGCTCCTCTTGTATAATAACTAAGCAGCATTAATATTAAGTTGACTTATATTTATATATATTCACAATAGCACACTAACCATTTAAACATAACTACTGGTGGTGAAATTGAATACATGTTGGAAACCATACATTACCTAATATATTGTTGTTCTTGCAGGCCAAAGTCCCATCATCAGTGAAGAATACCACTAGATATATACCACAAGCTCCAGACAGGATTTTAGATGCCCCTGATATTTTGGATGACTATTGTAAGTGCTATATTAATATTTTTATCAATACAGCTTTATTATTATTATTTTGTATCGCAAAAGTAGGAATGCCTGCCTGATGGTAAGTGTTTACCGCTGTCTTTGGGTGATTGCAATACTACAGGTACTGCTCTCTAGCTGCTGATCTTGCAAGAAACTTAGCACAGCCTTCTTGGAGAACCTCAGTGAGGAGTATACTCCACAGCCTGAGCATATAGAAATGTTTTCTTTTTTAAACTATACAGTGCATGACCTTTTTGGTTGCAACATATAATATGATATATATATATATATATATATATAGTATGAAAAGTATATATATATATAGTATGAATACCCAATTGATACCAACAGTTTCTGTGATAAAATACTTTATTTACATCAACCAATCAATACCTTAGATTCCAAACATGTAATTATTTTTCATTTAATAAGTTAAGCAGTTAAGTTAAACAGTTAATAAGTCTCAAAATCTTTGGTTCAGAGGAAGCATTTAGATTAACAAAGTAAATAACTAGTGATATTTTCTTTTTTCATTTAGACTTAAACCTGGTTGACTGGAGTGCATCAAACATCCTGGCTGTGGCTTTGGGCAACTCTGTATACCTGTGGAATGCAGGCACGGGGCAGATTGAACAACTTTTGAGTCTAGAAGGTTCTGAGACTGTGTGCTCTGTCTCATGGGTACAAGGTGGTGGTTCACACCTTGCTGTCGGAACTAGTGCAGCTACTGTTGAATTGTGGGACTGTGAGAAAATAAAGAGATTAAGGGTATGTAATACTGATACAGGGAGTATTAAATCCTTACCTATAATCGTTCATATATAACTAGCTTATATGTAACTGTTTATTTTGCAAATATTTTCAATTTCTAATGTCTGTAATATTTTTGATGTTACTGCTTTGATAAGATACGCACATCAATAATTTTTTTATTTACAAATGTGGCAAACAAATTTACTGGTTGCCTCATGCTTAGTGGTTACAGCAGTAGTCTATAGATATTGTATATAGGCAAACATGTGTGTAATTTCATTACACTAAGTCACCACAGTGTCCTTGTGACCCCAATTTAGCTTATAACATTGATATTAAAATTTTTTTTTTTTTTTAGCATTGATTTAGTTATTAAAATATGTACAACTAATTACATATATATCATCACACTGAGTCTCTCATGGGGTCGGCAGAGAGAGTAGAGCGCCAGTTCTCTCTAGAGTTAAATTTATCAGTTGCTTCATATAATTAATTGGTATATTTTGTCATCAGTTTCAGTTCAGTTCAAATTTTCGCCAGCTCTCTCTAGACTTACCTCTCTTTCTCTTAGACTTTATTCACATTGGTCACTAATTACGTACGTATTTGTAACTGTCAGCTGATGGACGGTCACACCGGGCGCGTGGGCTCGCTGGCGTGGAACATGTACATCGTGTCGAGCGGCGCGCGCGACGGACACATCGTGCACCACGACGTGCGCCAGCGGGACCACGCCGTCGCCACGCTCGCTGCGCACACGCAGGAAGTACGTATACACACAAACACTATAACGTTCACACACACACACTATAACGTTCACACACTCATTAGTTTTCTATATTCAAACCCGAAGATAATAAGTACCCTTGTGATCGTGAATCTTACGAATCTTAAGAATATTATAAATGAGAATGTTTATGAGAATATATAGATGTTTCTCCGTGCCGTGGTGGCCGAGTGGCCATCGAGAGGAAACCTGCATACGTCTGAGAAGAAATTCAAAGGCGTATGTATAGTCGTGCTTGAGTAACGGCGATGGACTCGCCATCTGTCACGTTGGCACCTAATATACCTCTGGCGGAAAGTGGGTGTGCGGGTATTACCTATACAACTCTGCCTACCCCTTCGGGGACCCTTGTGGGAAGGCGTGAGGATATATATTATATATCTATATATATTATTATTATTATATCATCCAATTCTGCTCAGCTGTTCTGGTGTGATTGAGGGAGAATAATAATAATAGATATATATATAATAAAATACGTGACTGTAACTAAGAAAGGTGATGTAATTTATCCCCAGATTTGTGGGCTGAAGTGGTCGCCTGATGGCAGATACTTAGCCTCGGGTGGTAATGACAATCTTCTCAACATCTGGCCTATCGCACAGGGACAGCACTACTCACAGACTCAGCATATTTATTCATTCAAGTGAGTATACATTCGTATTTGGATATACATATATGATCTCGTTATGATGTGTTACAATTGCAAATGGACAATTTCCCTGTAGTTCCCATACCCTGTGAGGGACCCGACGTGTTGATGAGTATGTTTATTGAATTAGACCACAACCTGTGAGCAGAGCTTGGTATTTCATGATTCACTATATCTACTAGTATCTAAGTGTACTGTCGTGTGCAGCCAACACTTGGCGGCGGTGAAGGGCCTGGCGTGGTGTCCGTGGAGCGGCGGCGTGCTGGCGTCGGGCGGCGGCACGGCCGACCGTACCATCCGCATCTGGAACGTCAACACCGGCGCCAACCTCAGCACTGTCGACACTAAATCGCAGGTTTGTTGCTTACTTTATCCCTATACCTTTAAACGAGCAATTCTTGTATATATATAATCTGAATCTCGGAAACGGCTCCAACGATTTTCATGAAATTTGGTAGTGGGGGGATTTCGGGGGCGATAAATCGATCTAGCTAGGTTTAATTTTTAAAAAAAGTCGTGTTATGCGTGTTTTTAGGCAATGAAAATCTCGTACAATTTCATTGGAATATGAATTTCGCCACTGCTTTACCGATACAGCAACAATAAAGCGTTGCTAAGCAACAAACTTTAAGCCAATGAGTTTTTGGTTTGACGTTATCGTAGACGTATTATATATAAAATCAATTATTTACTTACATGACAAAATGCCTAAAAGAAGAAAAAAAATCGCTTATACACAATCTAAATCCACGCAGCCGCGACGCATCTCAAGAACACCTTCAAGAAAATAGTGATCGACAAGCAAGACTCATTTCAACAAAACCATGAAAATAATCAGCTTTCCGCTCGTCCCACACGTAGTGCTAAAGTCTTGCAAAACTTGACTAACATTATACGAACAGAAAGCTCTTATGATTTAGATGTTTCACGAGGGCTTCTTTGTGGCCGCTGAAAATTACGAACAACGGGAACGACGTCTACAAGATTTGTGGCAGCGAGCAGCACTACGTGTAGCTACTGAATATTACGAACAACGGGAGCGATGTCTACAAGATTTGCAGCAGCGAGCAGCACAACGTATAGCTACTGAACATAACGAACAACGGGAACGACGTCTACAAGGTTTGCGGCAGCGAGCAGCACAACGTGTAGCTACTGAAAATAACGAACAACGAGAGCGACGTCTGTAAGATTTCCGGCAGCGTGCAGCACAACGTGTAGCTACTGAAAATGACGAACAACGGGAGCGATGTCTACAAGATTTGCAGCAGCGAGCAGCACAACGTATAGCTACTGAACATTACGAACAACAGGAACGACGTCTACAAGATTTGCGGCAGCGAGCAGCACTACGTGTAGCTACTGAATATTACGAACAACAGGAACGACGTCTACAAGATTTGCGGCAGCGAGCAGCACTACGTGTAGCTACTGAATATTACGAACAACGGGAGCGATGTCTACAAGATTTCCGGCAGCGAGCAGCATAACGTGTAGGTACTGAACATCACGAACAACGGGAACGACGTCTACAAGATTTGCGGCAGCGAGCAGCACAACGTGTAGCTACTGAAAATGACGAACAACGGGAGCGATGCCTACAAGATTTGCAGCAGCGAGCAGCACAACTTGTAGATACTCAACATTACGAACAACGGGAGTGATGTCTGCAAGATTTGCGGCAGCGAGCAGCACAACGTGTAGCTACTGAACATAACGAACAACGGGAACGACGACTACAAGATTTGCGGCAGAGAGCAGCACAACGTGTAGCTACTGAAAATAACGGACAACGAGAGCGTCGTTTGTAAGATTTACGGCAGCGTGTAGCACAACGTGTAGCTACTGAAAATGACGAACTACGGGAGCGATGTCTACAAGATTTGCGGCAGCGAGCAGCACAACGTATAGCTACTGAACATTACGAACAACGGGAACGACGTCTACAAGATTTGCGGCAGCGAGCAGCACTACGTGTAGCTACTGAATATTACGAACAACAGGAACGACGTCTACAAGATTTGCGGCAGCGAGCAGCACTACGTGTAGCTACTGAATATTATGAACAACGGGAGCGATGTCTACAAGATTTCCGGCAGCGAGCAGCATAACGTGTAGGTACTGAACATTACGAACAACGGGAACGGCGTCTACAAGATTTGCGGCAGCGAGCAGCACAACGTGTAGCTACTGAAAATGACGAACAACGGGAGCGATGTCTACAAGATTTGCAGCAGCGAGCAGCACAACTTGTAGATACTCAACATTACGAACAACGGGAGTGATGTCTGCAAGATTTGCGGCAGCGAGCAGCACAACGTGTAGCTACTGAACATAACGAACAACGGGAACGACGTCTACAAGATTTGCGGCAGAGAGCAGCACAATGTGTAGCTACTGAAAATAACGGACAACGAGAGCGTCGTTTGTAAGATTTACGGCAGCGTGCAGCACAACGTGTAGCTACTGAAAATGACGAACAACGGGAGCGATGTCTACAAGATTTGCGGCAGCGAGCAGCACAACGTATAGCTACTGAACATTACGAACAACGGGAACGACGTCTACAAGATTTGCGGCAGCGAGCAGCACAACGTATAGCTACTGAACATAACGAACAACGGGAACGACGTCTACAAGATTTGCGGCAGCGAGCAGCACAACGTGTAGCTACTGAAAATGACGAACAACGGGAGCGATGTCTACAAGATTTGCGGCAGCGAGCAGCACAACGTATAGCTACTGAACATTACGAACAACGGGAACGACGTCTACAAGATTTGTGGCGTATGGCACAACGTGCGTTGATTTTCTCATACATCTTCCATGTACAGACAGCGATCCGTTACACTTTTATTATATGTGATGATTCTTTAAATTGGCATCTCTTTCATTTCTTAACCGATTGACATGAAAAAAACACTACATGTTCAATGAAATATACCATGATACATAAGTGAACCAAACCTCAACTGTAAAAAGTAAGTACCTACCTATTTCAATAAAATATTAAACTCGTGATTTTTTATTTAAACAACAAGTTCATATTTTTTCATTATTAGGTATGTTGGTAAGATAAGATATATTTCATAAGTATGTAATTCGTACGCAATAATATTTTATACCTATTATATTTACCGAGCTGAGCTCGGTCATCCAGGTACTGTATATAATACGAGTGGCAAACCATCATCACACCACCATCAGGTGGGCCCCATGTGTATGGTGGGTGATTAAGTATTTTAACAGCTTATTGTCCGGTGTTTAAAATCAAGTATTTCATAGTAAGTAATCTTCAAAATCGTTGTTCTGGATTTCAATGGTGATGGCTTTGCATTATCTGCTAGGGATTGTATTGCTTCATTGATACCATTAAATATTATCTCCCTGCGCCTATTTCTGCGCTGTAAACGACCTTTTTTAGGAAATTAATTGTACTAGACTTTTTTCTGGTCTAGTGATCTAAGGTATTCTTTTACTCATTTTTGATTAAGCACGACTGGTGCGATATAACCGAGACAGGGCAATTGTTACCCGAACGTACAACGCCCCCAGGTGTGCTCAATAGTATGGAGCACGCACTACAAGGAGCTGATCTCCGGGCACGGGTACGCGAACAACCAACTGGTAATATGGAAGTACCCGCTGATGTCGCGCGTGGCCGAGCTCACGGGTCACGTGGCGCGAGTCTTGCACCTGGCGCTGTCCCCCGATGGGTCCACCGTACTCTCCGCCGGGGCTGACGAGACGCTAAGGTAACCTACACTTTCTAATTCAGGATTTGTCATGTTGTAGAGTCATCCTCGGATGATTTCTTTTTCCCCTTGAACGAAGCGAGGTGCAACGCGATCTTGCCAAAATCATAGCATACATACATATCTTAACACCGAGTGCCCTAACAGGGTGGGCATTGAGAATAGAGCGCCAATTCTCTCTAGATTTACATACCACTCTGGCCTCGTCCACATTCATCATTTAAAATCATAGCAATGCCTTATAAAATATCGCTTTAACAATGCTACTCTAATTTGCGTTGTGTTCCTGCTCTAAGACTTTCAGAACTCAGGGATTCACTAATTCAAACCCGAAGTCGTGGTCGTATTTTTAATAATAATATATTATTGGGTTACTCCAGGCTCTGGAAATGCTTCATGCTAGACCCGTCCAAGAAGAAAGAACCCACCGACTCAAAGGCTGCTAAATCACTACTTAACCTCAACTCGCTGATAAGGTGATTAATTTACGCAGACTGAGCAATTGACTGACTACTGTGATGTTACTAACTGCTAGTAATCTAAAATTGTATGATTCTCAATTTGTTGGATAATTTGTAATCTACATATGACAACTTGATGTTATGAATTTCATATAATATGTTGAATTTATTTCTATCTCATGTTGAACTTAAGACTTGACCGAAGTCGCATTTTGTCACTTTTTTATTATGACACGCGATTTTTAATCGTGTTTTTAACACCTTTTGGTTTTGGACAAGCAGCGAAGTTGAGGTCGTAAAATGTAGCTACGAATGCTTTACTTTTCCTAATCTAGACTTCCTGAATTCTATTATATTCTTAATTAATACTTGTTCTTTCTTATATCTAAACTCCTAAAGACTTAATGTAGCATTTCATTACCTCGGCTTCCTTGTTTTAATGCTCTTTATGAATGACTAATTATACGTATTGATTGTATCATTTGTACAATTTTACGAATTAAGTTAATGTTTATGATTTCAATTGTGTAATGTTTTACATTGTAAAAATAATAAAGAATTTCCAACACACCCTACATTCATTTAAACTCCTGCCCTCTGTTCCGAGCCTTATTCAGACTATATAGTATGATTGTTACGGTCTCACACACACGTGTCAATAATTTTCAGTTGATATTACATTTTGATTTTGTGAAAAAAAAGAGAACTGCTAATGAACACCGCTCTCAAGGACTTTGGACAGGAAAGGGAGAAATTGAGGGAAACTAATTATAACCTGAGCATAGATATTTTTTCTATCTCTTCTGGATTCGTTGGAGAAAATTTGTAGAAACATGATGGGAAGAGGTAAATTAAATACGTAAAATCTATGCGATATTCCAGCTTTACAGCGACGCCAACCAAGGGCCGCAAAGAAGAGAGAAAGAAGAAAGGCGACAAGGCATCTTGCCATGACCTCGGCTAAGCCTTGTAGGTGTATGTTATAACAGATATAAATGCAACGCCACGACACTACAATACTATCCACACTACCTACTAGGTTTCGCGGCGGAGCCAAATAAAAATGAACACTTGTGTAAAAAAAGTTTATTACTATATTGTAAATATTACAACGAAGTGGAATGTATAAAGAAAAACAAATTTGCTTTGATTAAAATGAAAGTAAAACACATTTAAATAGTAAAACGTGCGATAAAAAGGTGCGGAAACTTAATAAATAAAATGTGATGATCGTTTTCAATAACCAAAGTGGAAGCATTCGTGTAGTGACTAGACTAATTTAATTTGATTATATATTTTTTGTAAATTACGCATAATTACGTAAATGCATGAAAGGAACTAAGTTTTAAAAAGTTGCCGTTCTTATTAGTGTAGCATGCCGGTCGGCGTTCAATCTCCATGCTGCTTTTCTTTGTACTATACAATAAGTATCAAATTTATCGTATCCATTCATAGACCATAAATTCCAGGTGCGGGAAAATGAACTATAGAAGAAGCACGATACAGATCAGATTTCAATGTTACGCGTGCAGAATGTAACCAAGCCGGTGTGCATCAACGCTTTTCCTTAAATCTAATTTGAACAACCTGTTCGCTTACTTTTCCTAAATTCATTGTACTTCACGTGAATACTCAACCATATTATTTGTCTAGAACCGAATATGCGTACGGCGTTTAAGGCGGGCGGAAAATAATAACTAACACAGTTCTATTGGAAAATTTTTACAACTTAAACAAATTAAATCGCAAATACGAGTATAACTAATATCCTTGCGTACTCCATCCATTTAAATAAGTTATTGTTTAGACTAAAAGACATCAATCTTTCCTTCGATTAAACTTGTCATTATAGTACACTACCAACGTCATACATAGCTAATCTTTCACATATTTTGTTCGTAGACCAAACGAACCAGTAATATGGGCTTTGTAGTGCGAAATACATTCATGTTGTAAATTTATGAATAACTTCAGCTGACTTATTACCCTACAGATTGTGATTAAAATATCATTAAAAGTACATTCGTTCACACAAGTCTTTCCTCAATGACATTAAGTCTTTCCTCAAGAATTATTAATTTTGAAAAATTCACACAATAACTTACTTTCACAAGAACACATTTCAAGTGTGATTTATCCACAATCAGCCTAAAAACTAAACTTGACACAACATTACCTAAGCTCTCGAGTTATTATCCGTGTTTAGTATACTTTGCAGGTTTATCTTAGCCTAGTTATGTATAAATTGTATAATCTAGCCACATATCTCGTTATTGCGCTTAAGTTACAACTTATCTAAAATTATATAAAAATAGTGGATTAACCGAGATTCTTAATCACATCACAAACGATAACGTTTACAATCAGTTCAATTTCGCACCGATAAGACTTACACGCGTCATATAAAATCGAGCCAATTTTAACAATAATATTAACGGTCGGGATGAAAAAAACCTTTTAAAATCAACACATCTAATACTATCTGTACTATTTTGTTGTAAATATTTTGCAAACTAGATTAATCACTCCGTTATCTCGCGCCTCTAAGTAATGAAAATTTAACTATTGTCTTTATTTTCATAGACCATAAGACTATTACTACTATTTTGGCGATGTAAATACCCTTTAACGCGATACGGAGCTATCGCAAAAAAATCCAATGGTAATTAATGTATTTATTATGAATTAGATGACAGACGCAAGACTGCGTGCGTGCGGGGAACCTTCCGTGTCCAACATGGCCGACATCGCGACTGTACTCGATATGGGCTCGGCGCCTCTGACCAACTGTTCGTGACTGCTGGTCAAACCTCCCCTGTACTTGAAACTCCTTCGTAAGCTCGACCTTATGCTTTTGACAGAATCACTTTTACGCACGAATGACCTCCTGAGATAGTCCCTGGTTAGTGAGAGGGAGTTTCTGGAGGTGGACGACCTTGGTCTGGGCCGTGAGTCGGTTTCGTCGGTGATAGAGACGGTAGGAACCACACCGCTGTACTGCGGCGGCTCGAACTCCAACGTGGCGTGTGTGTCGCGCTCCACTGCTTCGCTCAGTGTGATGGGCAGTTGTGATGTATCCGTTTGTATTTGTTCGGGGCGCGCTGTTATCCTACAAATTGCCATAACAAATTAAGATTTTCTGCGAATAATATAAATGTCATGGCGATCGTGGGGCTTCAATGTTAAAACAATTAACGAGTTATTATGATCTCAAATACAATAATTTTACGAGCTTTATGTCGAAGAATATATTAAGAAAAATCAAATACACGATGCCTGGAAAACAGCAACACACGCTGTGTCCGTTACACTGACAATAATTTATCATTACAACATTGTCTGTGTTACACCTAGAAGACATATAAAACGTTTTTAAAAATTTTAACACGCTTTTATTAGCTTGGGTTGTATCTATGTATGTATGTATGTATGTAACGGAATCTTTGAACTTAATTTTCACCAGTTTCCAGAAGTCTGATTAATTTGAAACTTTGCATACGTATCAAGGACCGATGACAATACACTTATAACTATAAAGTAGAAAATAAATAATAGTTAAAAAAACTAAAAAACACGGTTTTTATAGAAAACCGAACTAAAAAATAGAAAATAAATTTCGATAATATCTTAAAAAGCGTGGGGTGCTTTTTAAGATATTATCGAAATGATAATCACTCTACTCATATCTGTCAATAAAATATTTATATCTATTGACACCATGCACCCCACGCTTTTGAAGATATTATCGAAATTTCTTTTCTATTTTTTAGTTCGGTTTTCTATAAAAAGCGTGTTTTTTAGTTTTTTTTAACTATTATTTATTCTTTAATATTTCCCGATACAATGTATTGATATGAAAGGAGCCTAATATATATGTATGTACCTTCTGAGTGTCCTAAAGCTCCTTCGCAGAGTGTTGAAGAGCCTCGCCCCCGTGGCGGTGGAGTAGGAGGGCGGCGGCGTGTACTTGGGCGGGGGGTCGGCGGGCGGCGCGGCGGGGGGCGGCGCAGGCCGCGGGGTGTCGCCGCCGGGGGACAGGCGGGGCCGGTACAGGTTCTGGACGCGCTGCGAACATGCCACTACCTATTAACCATTAGCTGTGCCGCGCGGTTTCACCCGCGTAAAATATGGTAGGGTATGGCGTATGGTCGGTTGATGTTTTTGTTTAATAATAATAATAAAATATACCCTCACGCCTTCCCATAAGGGAAAGGGTAGGCAAAGGTGTATAGGTAGTACCCACACACCCGCTTTCCGCTAAAGATATATTTTAGGTGCCAACGTGAGAGATGGCGAGTCCGTCGCTGTTACTCAAGCACGACTATACATACGCCTTTGAATTGAAAGCTCGTGGTGTGACTAATCACTGTACTTAAGTTTAGAAAAACCCATTGGTACAGTCGAGATTCGAACTTGCGATCTTCGTGTCGCAGGCTACTACTCGAACCACTCGGCCACCACGGCTCTTTTGTCTCACGGTTTTTTTTTTACCAAATCCCCTACTAATTGAATACATATAAAATTATATAGTCGTTGATGGCAATAATATTTTGGGAGAAAAAGCGGAGATCATACATATATATATGTATACTTATTTTCGCACTAATTACACATCGTGAATAGACTCTCGCGGGGGGGGGGGGGGGGTTTAGGGGGACGCTAAAGTACAAAGGACAATACATTGTATAGCAGTGATAAATGAATAAAATTACCTATATAATGACCTTATATAAAGTACAAGCACAAAATAGATATACTCACCAACTCCTCAATACAGTCACTTATCCCATAATCCTTGAAGCATATGAAGAAGTGAAATATCAAGTTATCAAAGTTAGTATCATATATGCTTACATACAGTACTAAGCAACAGTATTCTTAGGAAATATTCTACTTGCTTTAAGGAGCTAGTTTGAAATAAATGTAAACAGTTCAGGCAAAACTAGAAGAATTGAAATCTTAGGCATTATAGCTATGGTAGAATGATCACTAACCTCTATCTAGCGAATAAGAAAGAAATATGGAACGGCAGACTTGTGCACAGGAAAAGAGAGAAATAGCGAGATGGCTGTTCCAAAATAACCTTACAAGCCATATAACTAAATTTCTCAAAAATATATGTCAAATGTCGTTTAATAGTGAATAACGTATATTCTTAAATATAATATATTTCTGATAATCCTTACAAAGCATAAACTTGCAAGGTGTTTCGATTTTTCTGATGAGAAGTGCATACCAAACAATCTTTAAAAAAACAGTTACCTCTAAAATATCAGGCGGTCCCTTGCTCATGTAGCGCCACGTCTGTATGAACGCTGTGATGGGAACTATGAGCAGGGCGCTCTGCTGTAACAACACTGCTACCTGGCGACACCATACCGGCCAGTACCTGTGGGAGATATACATACATACATTTACGGCTTGTACTACTTATCACATCAAGAGTACTCGAAACCGACGAGCCTGTATGAAGAGACTGATGAATGAGGACGAAGCGAAAGAGGTATGTAAGTCTAGAGAAAACTGGAGCTCTTTTCTTTTTGCCTGATGATATGTATGAATGTATTTATCACATCATTATTTATGTGCCTGCGCTGTGGTTTCACCCATCACCAACTTGATAATTTTTTTCTGGAATTAACCATATCCATTAATCCAGCTATTAATGTACTTATATAGCCAATTTCATCTTCCATTTCTATTAATTAATTTTTGCGTGTAACAGGAACATACATCTTCACAAACTTGCTTTGGCCTGTATTATTTTATAATGATAATACGATATTCACTAAACGTACCCAATAGGTTTCCTCCAGCTGTACAGTTGCCTTTGTTGACCAATACGGAAATCCATTATACATATTGCCTGGAACATAATGCAGACATTTAGGTAACAGCTAAAGTGTGATTATTATGTTAGTCGCAGTAATTACGAAACGAATTGAATCGAAGTAGGGACAAACTGATATCTAGTGGCTATCAGTATATAAAGTATGTTTATTCATTGTTATGCTTCATCATGTTATGTTTTGTGCTTCATGCTTCATTGTTATGTTTTTGAGACATATACATTTCCTCATATATACATTCCCACAAGTCACGCAGGGTGGACTTAGTTGTAATGACACCTCTTTCGTCCCATATATTAGTCAAATGTCGACGTGACAAGTGACGAGGGACGCTTTCTTAAGTCGTTGTACGTCTTGGAATTTCTTGTCAAGTGTGTGCGGGTTACCTCTCAACATTTTCCTTTACTAATGTTCTTCTCTATGGTAGTGAAACACTTACACACAGCAGAACCGGTAGCACTACAGTCCACGTGAAGCTCAACAACGCGGCCAAAGTGGCGGAGAGTTTGGTCCGCGAGGCGTACAGCGCCGCAACCACCACATCGGGCGAGTACGGACGGCCGCGAACCACGAACACTCCCACAACCAGTGCTATCTGCACGGCGCACTGCCACCACGACCCCAGCCAGACGTAGTCGATGAAATGCACTATTCGAATACCAGCCTAGAAGTAAAAAAAAATATATCATCACGCCGAGTCCCCCACACGGTTGGCCAAGAGAGTAGAGCGCCAGTTCTCTCCAGACTTACAAACCTCATTCGTTTCATCCACTTACATTTCCTCTTTATACATGCTTTTAACATTCTTTACAGATACGTTAATATAGCGATAACAGTTTAACGATAGTTTCGTGTATATATTTTAAATACCAAATTGGTTCAACAATCACGTAATTGGTGTAGATGAAGCGAAAATTAAGAGGAGCTCAACCATCTCTTACTGGCCCGCGAAGGGATCTAAGTGATACATAATATGCATACCTTAATAGTGAATGATTAAACTATTGAAAGGAAAGAATTGTAGAGAGTATCAGTCATACGTGTACTTACGTCAGTGCTCAGCAGCAAGCCCATAGCCAATCCAAAGACACAGCTGAAGAATGTGATGGTAGTCTCCCAGACGCGCAAGGCTTCCGCGTTGATGGCCATGATGCCCGTGATGACGCAGTGCCAGATGGCCAGCTGCTGCGCGATGCCGAACATTATCAGGATGAAGTAGAATATCACTGCCCACGCCGGAGATAGCTGGAACAAACAAATACCTTACCCCACTTACTTAACTAACCCTACTTACCAAACCCAAAAATTTACGAACGTATTTTTTTACATAGCTTATCTCTCGCATTACTATATTCTGTATATCTTCACAACTTATCACAAAGATATCCCAAGGGTGGGCGTAACGGTGTAATCTAGTAACAAAGGGTTTTTTCTTACAAATCAATTATCAATAATAACGTCTCGCAATACAATTATTGTCAAGTAGTGAAACAGTTAATAAGTGACATGGTTAAGTGAGAGTTTAAAACAAAGTCTATCTACAAATATTAAAAATCTATCCTTCATCCTACTTCTAAAGATCGTTCACCAATATTTAGATTGGACCTTCACAGGAGTAAATTATCCCATTATATAATCGGATGGAGGCCGCGCATTTTAATAAAGTAAATACATAATAATACGCAGCAAAATAAATTTACATTAATCATTGTATGGATCAAAACAACCATTTGATAAACATAGACGAACTCGCCATCTGTCACATTTAGGCCTCAATCATCTTAAGCCTTTGAGAATAATGTGATAATATTTATTTATTTAGGCCTCATAATATATACCTTTAATATATTTTCTAGCTTTGGGCCTTTCAAAAAATTCCTCACGAATAATCTATTACGACAAAATAAATGTATATTGTAAATGTATATTACAAATGTATGGTAACAGGAGGCAAGCGCGCCGAGATTGGTCAAGTTAGTTACGGTCTGTTACATTGCAAAGTGTTACCGCCAGTTGTATAACGTGTAGCACAAAGCATAATACAACTAACGTTAGAGGAAACATGCGCACGCGCATAACGAATTAACTTTAATATTTATAACGCACAACCAGAACGGATTAGTTAATCATCCATACAGACCGAATAGTTTTTCTAAACTAATAAAGCTTTACGGTGACGGAAAACACCGAGAAGACAGCTCTAAAGGTTTAAGAAATGTTTCAGAGAAGTTGGTCAAGCACGACAAATAGGTAGCTGTCACGTGCATACCCAAACATATTGTCAACGAAATGTGCGTCGTATGACAATACATCTCGTTGAGAAGGGATCAAGATATTATCTATCAGACCGCAATGAAGACTCGCGCAACAACTGGCGTGAACGAGGGTGTGATTGTAAAGATGATAAATGCACGTTGGTTTGGACATATAGAAAGGTTTGACAAAACAGATATATAACGCGAAAGGAAGCGCTAGAAGAGGCAGAGGAAGACCACGATTCAACTACCTAGATCAAATCGATCGGACACTCAAGGAGGGGAACGTCAAGAGTACTCGAAACCGGCGAGCATACCATAAGGTGGGCCGCTTTATTTCCATCTTACTAATTATAAGAAATGTTCAGTCTCTTGTTTAACAACTACTGCTTCAACTACAACTTGTCAACTAAAGATAGTTGACGAAATGTTTCAGTTACCAAGTTAGCTGGCAGCACAGCAAGCGTGGCAGGCACGACCTGCGTGGCCAGTTGAAGAGGTTGCCAGCCGCTGAGAGTTCGGGCTGTGTTGCCATTCTTCCACACTGTAACGCCGACCAAACTGCCGTAGTGGCCCATATAGCGTACGGGCGTCGATGCGGCGTTGCCGGGCATCGGTTCAGATAACGGCCAGAGGAATTGTGATGATTGGATCGTTTCTAAGAAAATACACAGTTCATCAAAACTAGAAATTCAATGCCCTTTCTACTACACAAAAGCGCCACCAATGTCGAGCTACTCACCAAAACTGCCAGGTATGTAGGCATAGCCGTAATTCTTCAATATCTGCACGCAAGTGTTCGCTAAGAAAGAGCCCAACAGTAATACAGCGAAGGTGAACGCCACTACACACGCACTCTCCTTCTGTAGCATTGTACTGGTCTTATTCTTAGCGTTCTTGTGTGACGTCAGCTGCATCACGCATGCGCCAAGAAGGCCCCACGTTTGAAAGGTCTCTTGAGCTGCCGCTGCCCAGCTCTAAAGATAACAAAGAAGTTCATATCTACACATACATATACATATCATCACGCCAAGTCCCTACTGGGGTAGGCAGAGAGTATAGAGCGCCAGTTCTCTCTAGACATACATACCTCTTTCGCTTCGTCCACATTCATCAGTCTCTTTATACATGCTCCTCGGCTTCGAGTACTCTTAACTTTCCCGTCCTTGAGCGTCCGATCGATTTACACATATTACTTTTAAGATTGAAAATTGATTGCAACTAAATAATTACGATATTTACCCGTACTGTCGAGTACTCGAAACTGATGAGCATATAGTATTTAATTTGGACGAAGCGAAAGAGGACTGAATTATAAAGGTAACTGGCAGTGTACCTTCTCTGCCTACTGACTGAAATAGGCAGAGAGAGTACAGTAGAGCGCTAGTATTTACCCTTAAAACTCTTTTATTTTCTACCACTAAGGCGGCATACGGCATAAAGTAAACGGCTTTCACACCCTTAAAACTAGACTGAGAAAATTTGAGCCGAAACTCAAACATGCGCTCGATGTGAAAGGATCAATATCAATACTATGTAAATAAACCTCTGCTCCTATGGGTTAACCGACTCTACGATTTTGTGTGAGATTGAGATACTCACATTGCTGTTGATGAAGAACTCGCTCCATTCGGTCTCGGAGAATATATTGGTGACCGTATCGCAAGGAATGAGCGTGAGCAATTTGGTACACAGCACGAGGGTCCCACAAATTGGCAGAAAGATCAGCATATACACGGCCTGGAACAAATAAGGGGTCAACGTAAGAAAATAATAAATATGTATATATATAATCGATCGGACGGTCAAGGACGGGAACGCCAAGAGTACTCGAAAGCGACGAGCATGTATGAAGAGACTGATGAATGTGGACGAAGCCAAAGAGGTATGTAAGTCTAGAGAGAACCGGCGCTCTATACTCTCTGCCTACCCCGTTAGGGACTCGGCGTGATGATATGTATGTATATATACACAACTTTCTACAAGGGTCCCCGAAGGGCAGGTAGAGGTTTATAGATATAGAACCCACACACCCACTTTTTGCCAGAGATATCCATATTTTAGGTGACAACGAATACGCCTACATACGCCTTTGAATTCCTTCTCAAACGTATGCAGAGTGGCTCTCGACGCTTTCCTTCACCGTTAAGCTCGTGGTGTGACTAATCTCTGTAGGTACTTAAGTTCGGAAAACTCTTGGCTACGGTCGAGATTCGAGCATGCAATCTTTTTGTTGCAGGCAACTACTCGAACCACTCGGCCACCACGGCTGGGCAAGTAAAGAAATAAAGCAATATTTATTTCATACACCATAAATGTGATATGATAATACATGGCTAGTTGTAACACCTCTGCCTACCCCACAGGGAGCCTATGTGAGAAGGCGTGATGAGCCCCCTATTTTATACTTGTAATCTGTGGTCACGACAAAAAACGCAGAAACTAATTTGGTGATAAAACAGTTTGCTGGTAGATTAGAACAATTAGTATTGGCCTTGTGATAGTGGCAGAGAGTTCAAACCCTGCCCACCGCAAACATTAGTGTGATGGGCATGTTTGATCAATTGTTTGCTATGCATCCGTATGCGATATTCATGTTCATTGTTATTATTATATCATCATGACTTCACAAGGCGAGTATAAGCTCGGGCTAAGTGTGGTTGTACTTATCACAGTAAAGGTATTTCATCCATGTGTAGCTGATGCATGTTTATATCACCAGACCCTGCCGAATCTCGCAGAAACGGATAGAAAATTCTTAGAAACTATTTGATAATATATAAGTTTTTAAAGTGTATTTTGTTATATTGTAAATAAGTTTATTAATATATCCTCACGCCTTCCCACAAGGGTCCCCGAAGGGGTAGGCAGAGGTGTATAGGTAATACCCACACACCCACTTTCCGCCAGAGGTATATTAGGTGCCAACGTGACAGATGGCGATTCCATCGCCGTTACTCAAGCACGACTATACGCCTTTGAATTTCTTCTCAGACAAATGCAGGTTTCCTCTCGATGTTTTCCTTCACCGTTCAGCTCGTGGTGTGACAAATCACTGTACTTAAGTTCAGAAAAACTCATTGGTACAGTCGGGATTCGAACTTGCGACCTTTGCGTCGCAGGCAACTGCTCGAATCACTCGGCCCCCACGGCTAGTTTATTAATGTTATTATTATTATTTTTCTTTTAACATCATATTGGTATACGTACTGTAAGGATGTTAATGTGTGTGTAAATAAATAAAAAAAAAAAAAAGTTGTATATATACATATTATTATTATTTTTATTACATATTATTTTTCTAATAACCATCATTCTGAATATAAGATTAATACAGAAAATAACTACATATTGCATCGTGACTGATGTGCATTATGTGTTGGTATTTTTTATTATTAATACACCGTCAGTAACTCATACCATGCCATCCACGAAGACGCGTCCCACCAATTTCTAGCCGAGAGGGTACCGCGGGGTGCGGGGTATATGACCCGAGTCTATTAATTGTAGTGTACGTGTGCACTCATAGGTAATCAGTGTGATTACCGACAGTACCGACAATACTCAAACATTAGTGGAAGTTTACACTATAAACTACAGGAAAAAACAGTGGGGCGCGTCTACGTTGATGGCACTATATATAATAGGCAATACACAAATTTGTTTTGTCCGGGAATCGAACCAGCGACCGCAAGCAAATAAAAAAAAACATTCAAACCAAAATTACCTTCCCATAAGACCGCAACCCTTTGCTGAGCGAGACGAACACGATCATCCACACAACAGCCAAGTTAAACGCGACTTGGAACTTTATTGTACCGAAATAAGTGCCATTTGATCCCACATTCTTCTGCAGAACTTCCCCGTGGAAGTACTGCGGTAGTGTTTCTTGTATTTTGTAAGTACCATTCTTCAATGCCGCATCTGCAAAAAGACAAGATAAGATCCTAACTATTCATCAATTCAGATTACATTTCCTTGGTTAAAAAAGGCTGACCTCCATTAGCATTTCCTCAAACGAATGCCCCTTATTACAAAGGGAGATTAGAGTCAAGATCAAGATGAACCGAGATTTACCTTACACGCATGACGAGCGTCATAACAATACAGAATCTATGCTTGGGTTTTTAAAAGACATGCTATAAAATATTCTATTCGATATATATTAAGAAATATATGTACATATATGAGTATTAGAATGGATCTTATATTTCCTGGTTTCTTTAGATCATATTTTATAGCTAAACATACTTGTATCACTGTCTAGGGCTGGTACGGTCAACTTCCCAAAATATATTTATTTCAATTTAAAGACACTAAAGGAAGTACAATTTAATATCGATACCAAGAAATAATAATATCAGGAAATTAAATAGTTACCTTCGAAGTTAAACTCGTGCGGCAACGCCCATTTGTACTTGTCATCCGAGTTTATAAACGAGTCTCTAAAGAAGATAAATATCCAGGACAAGCCGATGATACTGTACATGCCCATCACGGCCTGTGTTATCAGCAATGATACGCCAACACCTTGGAATATTGGCGATATGCGCCACATATCCACCGGCCCGGACTCCAGCACTTGGCCCAAACACAGGTGCAGCGTAAACAGAGGTATCCCAATCAAAAGGGACAACACAAAAAATTGGACAATGAAACTCGCTGGAACAAAATAAATACATATAACATTTACATAAGTAACATTTATAAGTGATACGGTATTGTAAGCGTAAATAGGCTGCGGTAACCGTTTTCTATCGGGTGGGCCGTATGCTTGTTTGTCACTCTTGTTGTATAAAAAAAACATTTAGGCAGATATTAGTAGGGCGCCGGTTCTCTCAAGACTGACATACCTCTTTCGCTTAATTCACATTCATCATTCCCGACATATGTACATTGTACATGCTCGCCGGTTTCGCGTACTCTTGGCTTTCCAATCCTTGAGCGTCCGATCGAATTGATTTAGTGGAACCCGGTCTACTGCGATCTCTTCTTCCACACACTTTCATGCCTTTCACGTCAATATTTCTAAACTCATTCTTTCTATATCTCCAAACGTAACATGCCTTTCTTCATCTTTATAATCACACCCTTATTCACGCCAGTTTCTTTGTGAATATCAACATTAGGGTTCGATATAACGAAATTTTTCGTGTGATTCTAAAATATTATGTGATTCTTATATTAAATGGCATTTCGTTAAAATTAAAACAATCTTCAATATTATGTGTCATTCCAAAAAATATTTGGTAAACTACGAAACATTTGTATGATTGTTACTGAATGACGACGTTTGATTGTACAATTACATTTGCTTCGATATTCGTACTAGTTCGTGTACGCTACGTAACTCCCAACAATTTATGGACAATTTAGTTGCATTCCACCGCTGGAAGCGCCATACAACTTTCTATATACATTTCACGTAGCTTAAACTCGGTAGGGAGTCGACTGTACACAGAGGACGAACGAGTGGAGTAAATATATATATATATAGATTATATATAAAATGGTATTAAAATAATACATACATATCATCACGCCGAGTCCTATGTATGCGTGATGATATGATATGTATGCATGTAAAAAATATGGACAGCTCGTCAATACCTGCATACATATGAATGTATACATTTATATATATATATATATATATATATATATATATATATATATATATATATATTTGTATATCTATAGATTCTTCTCACACTTTTGTATTTCTTGATCGCGCTCTATTTTGCCGACGAAAAGTAAGGTAGCTGCCGGACATTCACATAGTCACGCACTATCACAATTTGCACGCAAAGTTATAAACCAGAACCTAAATCAAAATGCATAACTATCTCTGTCTCACCACAATGGTGTAGCATCGGCCTGACGCTACATTTGTAAAACGTTATTAGCAGAAGAACGAGGGTAAATGGAGAATACCCGCAAACGTGACACCGTGACGCATAAATCAAAAATTGCTCATGAGCAAGACAATAAACCAATTATAAAATTACAAGAAAACTAGTAGGTAGCAAGGAAGATTTCTAATTGCGGTTTGTTTACGCGTTCGTCAAATTGGGTCCTACGTCACAAAATTATTATTAAACACACGATTGTACCATGGACTTCCTTCCCTACGACAAGTAGGTAACAATAGATTAACTTGTATGTATCTTCACACATTCCTACAAGAATCCCTGAAGGTAAATAAGACACAAAAAAATTTCAAAGGTGTCATATTATTGTTATTTGTAAGTTACTTGCCTAAGTCATTCTGCGTAAGCCAGTTATTGTAATTTTTGAATTAAAATAAACTGAAATTGGAACAACATCTTTTAGCCGGAGATATATTGAGGTCCCAACACGACAGACTACGAGCCCATTAGTTTTTCATACATGCATACATCTCCCAATGTTTTCCTGCACCGTAAAGATCCTGTTGTAATTAATTACTCTACTTATAATAATATAATATAATATATCCTCACGCCTTCCCACAAGGGTCCCCGAAGGGGTAGGCAGAGGTGTATAGGTAATACCTACACACCCACTTTCCGCCAGAGGTATATTAGGTGCCAACGTGACAGATGGCGAGTCCATCGCCGTTACTCAAGCACGACTATACATACATACGCCTTTGAATTTCTTCTCAGACGTATGCCGGGTTTCCTCTCGATGTTTTCCTTCACCGTAAAGCTCGTGGTGTGACTAATCACTGTACTTAAGTTTTAGAAAAACTCATTGGTACAGTCGGGATTCGAACTTGCGACCTTTGCGTCGCAGGCCACTGCTCGAACCACTCGGCCACCACTGCTCTTTTTAAGTTTTTTATTATATATTTTCATTACTCTACTTAAGTTCAGAAAAACCAATTGTACAGTTGGGAGTCGAATCTATGCGTATCAGGCGACTTTACAAACCAGTCGGCCACGACGACTAATAGTTTAATATGCTGATTCAATAAATAGACGAAATGGAAATGCGCCTCGCGTTACATACTCGATAAACTCTTAATCTAATTTATGATCTAGGCAAATTCGCTATCTATTTATAGATGCGTTGTATAAGTAAGTTAACACTTGTATGATACCATACTGAAGTATATAGTATAATTCAATTTATTGGAATGAAACGGACGGAGATAAGATAAGGTGAGATAAATTGTGGTATGCTAAAGAAAAAGTTTGAAATGAGAAGGTATTATTTTCAAGGAGTTTTTAACGTAGGGCTCAACCCCAAAACAACACTACGGAATACTTCGATCAAACTAACACGGTCCTGTTTAATGATGTGTAATATCGCCTGTAGACAACCTTACATAAAACGGTATCCACGCTTTACCCAAAGAGGCAGATGTTACTATCAATCAACACCCACTATACATTGAAGTTTTATTTTGGGCTTTTTATTTGGGCCCGGTATGTGATTTCCACGTAAACAACCTTGAAGCCTTGGACTTTTTGGTAGCCAAGATGTTAGTTAAATAGGAGAATAATAATAGAATAATGTTGTTCCTCACCTCCAAAGTGAACACTAAAAATGGCAAATCTGGATATGTTAAAAATTCCTACAGTACAGCTGAGGCACGCCAGCATAGCGCTCATGCGGTGTGGCCACACCCCAAATGGGGGTTCATCAGTCTCATCATTTCTGAAACAAATGAACATCGTAAATAAAAAATAATCATAGGTCTTTACCACACATGGGACACGCCTCTTAGATAAAATTAAAATTCACCCTAGACGTGCATAATAGTTATCCCTCATTTCAGCACCTAATACATCTCTAGCGAATAGTACGTGTACGTAGGTATAACCTACCTATTCGAAAATATATAATATATATATATATTTATAAAGATATATGTATATACGATATGACCCGACGAACTTCGTACCGCCAAGTTCCATGAATGTAGTGATATTTTATTTACTTTAATAATTTCTATTTATTTATGTATTCTACTGTTCTCGGTTTAGAAGAATCAGAGATCATCAAAATCGGTCTGGTCCACCCGTTCTGAGTTATAAATGGTGTAAATAACCCGACTTTGTTTTGTTCATATAAGATTGCATTACCTATCATCAATGTCAGCTACATCTCAAACATTTGGCAAACATTTTGTATGAATCAGTAGAATCACATCCTATGACCTCATTTTGAAAACATTGAATAACAGAATTGCTAAATCCTCAAGGTAATTCATGAATCCACATATCGTGCGAACGATCCACTTTTAATTTTAGTTTAAAAACAATTGTTAGGTATGCATGCAGTAACTTTTTTGCTAATTTCGTAATGTTTACCAAATTATTAGGATTTCATATGAATAAGCTCGAGATTCTAATGACTGTTTTCACTAATTAGCATCGTATTAATTATTTTAACATATATGCGCGAGATATTACAAGTGTTTACCTCTCCTCTGGGTTTCCAGCAGGGTTTTGAATAGCGGGAGCCATAGCTAAGGACTCACTCGACGAGCTAGATGCACTTGTACTACGAGCTGTGTTCCGACCCGTCCAATCCCCTGCTGTGACTTCACTCTCCCCTGGCGACGGTAGAGACAATGCCCTATTCATTAACAAGGCCCTTCGGCCCACAATAAGTGGACCAGAGGCTCCATCACTGCTAAGATTTGCTGCCGTCACTTGCAACTGTATAGGTGCACTTGTAGGTCTCATATTTACATGATGCTCTAAAAAAAGTATAACCGGCAAAGTTAGCTGCTCGCAGGACTGTTCAGTTGAAATAGCTGGTAGAACAATCGGGTCTAATCTTCTCATCGAATTTCTCAAATTATCATTTGTTGTATTCGCTCTCTCTAAAGACGACACTAAAGCCACTCGGTGACTGCCAGAAAGTTCCGAGAAACTTTTTGACCGACCGAGACTCGTCAGCTGAGTCCTTTCAAATACACTTTGCGTAATGTCTACGTCTTGTATCAATGGAGCGGAAGGTTGAACACTAGAACACGTCACTACATGGGTGTCGTCATCCATAGAACTGTGCGACGGCTCAGATGGTTCTTGAGAATCACCAATACATTCATTGATTTTGCATATGAGATCGTCATCGTCGCTGTCGTAAGTTTTCTTGCCATCGTCGAGACATGCCAATAGAGACTTATCTAATACTTCATCTAGGTCGTTCAGAATATCCATGAATTGGCAAAGAGCTGTCGCTTGAAACTCCTCATCGTTTGTGATGTCGCTAGAGGTATGTGATGAAAAATTTGAATCAGACTTATAACAATGGGGTATTGTCTTCTGCAGGTCTTCTCGTAGGTCATCCTCGTCGGAGGTTTTGTCGAGGTCATCTCCACTGTCGTTGCTCTCAAACACACTGCTCGAAGCATCGCTATCGACACTGCTGCCTGGTATATGTTCGCTTTGCTCGTACCGACCTTCTCCAATGTTAACCACTTCCATTTTTATGGCATGGCCTAAGTCATAACCCTTTCGCTGCGGTATTAACCCTGGAAAAATTACTTTGAATAATCACATATTCCACGCACAAAAACAAATTAAATATGTACACTCAAGAACACACATTTGGAGGTGACAATTCTCCACAGCTTGTACATCTCGTTTGAAATGCAAGTGAGTATTAACATATGAAATAAGTTACTAATGGAGCTAATTAGTGCAAGTAGCATGAAAGACGACTAAACGTTAGCACCATACTGTCAAGTTTCCAAAGGAGAACTAGTAAACATGATTCATGAGGGATTAGTTGTTATTGACACAACTTAACAAGCAACTGATTATTTGGGTTAATTCCATTTGCTATCTGGAAGAAACCATGTAACACTTAAAATAAGTCTTAGAACTCAGCCATTTTAATACCATTCCCTTTTAAATATGCCTTCTTTTTTATTTAATATGTATAAATCGCAAAATTTTTGCATAATACATAATGTAATGAATATATGTATTCAGATGGAAAAAGATGGCAATATGAACTGTACATGAAACTGTTGTACCTTTAGGTCAGAGTCAAGTGTGGTGGATGAATAAACACTAAGCAATGGAATATTTATTGGAAATCACAAAATATATTTAAAAACTATAACTAAGAGAAAAAAATGCAATAGTTACAGAAAAAGTATAAGAGGGCAGGCCTATGCTTGTTTGCCAAGCTTGTTGTATAAAAAATTAAAAAAAGTATAACTGGACAGTTTTAATGTACCTACTAGGTACATCATAATGATGGCTGATACCTAATTTGATAAAACAACTTTTTGGCAATGACCCATAACCTGTTCAACTGTTATATTTCGACAGAAATTTGTTGACTAAGTTTATATGTAAATTCCAATAACATGACAAATTTTAAATAAAACAAAATCAAAAGCCGATTCAAAAGACTTGGTTGACTATCTTATTATTCTAACAAACCCCTTTTATTAAATCACAATAATGTGACAAAGTTTTATGGTTCAGTTTTCATATATCCTTACTATATACATTAGCAATAGCTAAAGCACATCAAATTCACTTAATAAATCTTAAGTAGGAAAAACATTTAACCTTATTGAAAACTGTCTATCCTAGCATCATGCCATGTGAGGTATCGAATAAATTGAATAGACTACAAAAAGAAAATCTCCAATAATATACCAAATTAAGCCATACTATATTAAAACAAAAGAGAATCATTACTTTTCATGTAGTTGCAGTATTACTTGTTTATATACAACAATAGTCAAGTGTTATTAGACACTTTGGGATGCTACACCTTGCCAATAAGTAAGAAATAAAGATATAATGGGTAACCCATCCATCGACGCAAAATACGCACGATAAATAATGCTCGTGTTTTACGAGCATTATTTATCGTGCGTTTTTATTTTTATTTGTATTTGTAATTATTATTTTAAAGTAGAAATGTGTAAATACTAATAATAGAAATATAATAAGTTTCAATATTTATAAAAAAACATGCGCCAGAACACTAGAGCCTAGAGAAACTAGAGGAACCTGACATCTTGTGATAAAGCGCATTTTAATTATAGGTAGTGCAAATAGTATATTAAATAGGTAATTGTTTGGAATTTAAATTAGTTTAGACACATTGAAACAGAGAATGATAGGGAAATTCTAAAATATTGTTGGTTTTAACATCACTAACCTGATTTCCTAGGATTTATTGAACTGAGTTTTCAGATCGGTCTCCGAGATCACCAGATGTTTACTCCACAAGAATAGTATACTTATTTAAATATAGGTGATAAATAATTAATTCACTTAATAAACACTGTAAATTAGTCTTAACTGTAAACATTCGATTTAATTTGAATTATATTTTTATTTCATTGATTTGACTGATTTGACGCAATGTGATCGACAACAAAATACAAATACGGTTACGGGTATTTTGTAAGTAAACTAGCAGCGCAGATAATATAGTACCAAGGTCACATAGATATAAAATAAATGGAGAAAAATCACCTATAATATTTGTATAATATACCTTATGCCCGATTATGCCTATTATGATATGTGAATGGGTAAAAAGTATGTATTTTAAAATAAAACGTTCTTTATCAAGATGTATATCATCAAGACATCGATAACGACGACGTGCTCGATCTCAGCTTTTTCATTTATGACAAAAGGAGATTTTAATTAAAATAAAGATTTTACATTGTCTTTTTTAAACTTATTTATTCTAATATATTATTAAAATACAAGACTTAAGCTCAGCCTCCCCTGATACAGCATATAATAACTATAATTATTGTTTATCCTTCGAAGATCCCATATGGAAGGACATGAATATTTAAACTTTTATTGTACAATGCAATGTAATTGATTTGGTTGGTTTTGTTTTAATCAAAAAACGGTCATGCTTACGGCGTTTTAGTTTAGCATTTTGTGCCGTAACTGGAACGGTTACATAGGGTCAAAGTTTCTTTTGATTCCAGATAATATTCAATTACCTACATTCACTCGAATAAGTGTCTTAATACATAGAAAATAGAGTAGCGATTCGAATTAATCTTTTGCTTTGAATAGATAAGTTTAATGTTAATGTTTTTTAATCCCTGATAAGTTTACCATTTCAATTCAGTTTGATTTCTTACAGTTCTTAGTACAGATTTAGAACAGTTAACAATAGAATACAAAATGATTTTACTACAAGGAAGTAGACTTATTAGCATTAAAATGTACTCTGCAAATAAGGTTCGTATTCGTGTACCTAAACTTCGTTTGTATTCGACCATGTATTTCCTTCCTTTCCACTGTTCTGTTTGCACCAGCAGTCGTAGATCAGCTGTCTGAGAAGAAACTAGTCGTAGAAAAGAAGCTGAGGTGAAGGACTTCTGCAGTATATCTATTTATTCATTACAGTTTTTTAACACGATGGCCGCGTATTCTACGAAAGTTGCTCTAAATGAAGTAGTGATTGCTTCTGCAGTCAGAACTCCAATGGGTTCCTTCAGGGGCAGCCTTGCGAGTCTATCAGCTTCAGAACTAGGCGCAGTCGCTGTTAAAGCTGCAATCGAAAGAGCCGGCATCCCAAAGGAAGAAGTTAAAGAGGTTAATCATTTACCTATATTGCCTGCTTTCTCTTTTTGACTGATTAAATATGAACAGTTATCACTAGATGTTGGACAGTTATATGAACTACATAGCTGTAACTGGTTTGATTTGATATTGAGATTGGGTTGGAAGTGATTTGACGTGATTTCTTGATTATTTACCTTATCAGAAATACTGCATGATAACAATATCCTTTTTTGATTACCAGAAGACTGAGTTTTCATGTTATTTACCATTATTACTGAAAAATTATTCTAACTTATGTTATAAATGTGAAAGTAACAGTTGGTCTCTACGAAACTCCTAAGCAAATTTTGATGAATTTTGGTATAAAGATAGATAGGACCTGGGAAGGATGAACTTTACTTTAATCCCAAATAAATTATATTAGAATATGGAAAATAAGTAGATAGATTCTTGAGAAACAGCTAATAATATTATCAGTTTGAATGTATGCGGCTTTCTATGAAATTCACATACATTGTAAACCTTTTAATCCAAAAAATATATACTGTTTCTTCGGGGAAATATGAACAAACAGCTGTTTAACTGTGGGTAACAATACTGCAGGGTGTAAGTTGTTAAGTTGTTTATAATTATTTAATTTCGTTAACATTTTTAGGTTTACATTGGAAATGTCTGTTCAGCAAGTATGGGACAGGCTCCAGCAAGACAAGCAGTGATATTTGCTGGCTTACCAAAGAGTACAATTTGTACCACTGTGAACAAAGTATGTGCTTCAGGTATGAAGTCAATTATGTTAGCAGCTCAAGGATTACAAACTGGAGCTCAGGATATTATTCTGGCAGGAGGAATGGAATCTATGTCAAATGTGCCTTTCTACTTAAAGAGAGGGGAAACCACTTATGGTGGTATGCAACTGATTGATGGTATTGTATTTGATGGTCTAACAGATGTATATAATAAGTTCCACATGGGCAACTGTGCTGAGAATACAGCAAAGAAACTGGAAATCTCTAAGCAACAACAAGATGATTATGCCATCTCTAGTTATAAAAGAAGTGCAGCCGCATATGAAGCAAACGCTTTTGCTGAAGAATTGGTGCCTGTCCCAGTGCCACAGAAACGTGGTGCACCACCAGTGTTATTCACTGCAGATGAAGAATATAAACGTGTGAACTTTGAAAAGTTCACAAAATTGGCAACAGTATTTCAAAAAGAAAATGGCACGGTCACTGCTGGAAATGCATCAACATTGAATGATGGTGCTGCTGCTATGGTATTGATGACAGCTGACGCAGCAAAAAGATTGAATGTGACACCAATAGCCCGAGTGGTTGGCTTTGCAGATGGGGAATGTGATCCTATAGACTTCCCCATAGCTCCTGCAATTGCCATTCCTAACTTGTTGAAGAGAACCGGTGTAAACAAAGATGATGTAGCTCTTTGGGAGATCAATGAAGCATTCAGTGTAGTTGCAGTGGCCAACCAGAAGTTATTAGACTTGGACCCTGCAAAGGTCAATGTACACGGTGGAGCAGTCAGTCTTGGCCACCCTATTGGTATGTCAGGTGCAAGGATTGTTGTACACCTCTGTCATGCGCTTAAGAAGGGTGAAAAGGGTGTAGCCTCCATTTGTAATGGTGGAGGTGGCGCTTCATCTATAATGATTGAAAAATTGTAAGTGTTAAATGTACTATATTCTGAGTGATTGTATTTATATCTCAATATTGTGCCTTGTTCTAATTGTTTGCTTATAAGAACAGACCATATTTATATATTTAAACTAGCAGTAAGAACAAATTTTAAAAGAATTGTTAATTATTTTATAATTTTTGATATTTATTATGTAAATATTAGCCTGTGGTTTGGTTCATAAATGTATTCCATGGAGAGAATTGGTGATTATTAAATCAATTTATCATGTCCTACTGAATTTTATTAACTTTCCCTGTTGAATTGTTCACAGAGGGGATTCCACTAAAGGTCTACCAGTGATAACATTTTATACTAAAGATCCTTGTCCTCTATGTGATATAGTTATGGAAGAATTAGAACCTTACAAAGACAGATTGATCATAGAAAAAGTTGATATCACTAAGAAAGAAAATCTACGATGGCTAAGATTATACAGGCTTGATATACCAGTTCTATTCCTAAATGGGACATTTTTATGTATGCATAAATTAGATCACATTTTACTCGAAAAGAGACTTAAAATAATTTATGAAGAATTTCAATAGCGCATAAAAAATGTCTTGAATAATGTATATCCTTTCCTAGGCATATTTAAAGTCATAGGTATTATACCTATGAATATGAAACACACCATATACAAGTAGTTGGTTCGATAATGCAAATATGTATGCTTATTTTGGAAATTATATTCGTGCTTACATGATGTTTCATCTAATTACAAACAATGTTAGTTAGTAAGTAAAGACTAGACCTAATCAACAGCATCATATTCAAAACTAGCTAAAATTTGTAGCTAATTTGTCTATTAACTATTTACTCGAATACACAGGATGTCCAGTTATTAGATTAACCTTACCCTTTATTTAAATAAAAGGTAAAATTTTAAACAGGGTTTCATTTCAATTGCTCAGGCTGAACTTATGGAAAACAGAAATACAGTGGAAAATCGAATGACAGTACGTTGTTTATTGAAAATTCGGCTGCTCCTAGATAATTTGTGGAAAACGGTCTTCGTTGCATAAATAAAACATTCATCTTCATATTTTACATGAGGTATGCTCTAAGCTCCGCCCACTGATCTCTATGATTAGACATAATATTACAAAGTATAATGTGTTCTGTTGTTTTGTTCTGTTAAGGCTCTGCACGTCAATATCTGTGGTCGGCCGTAATGGTTCATGGTTGACAAAATTGACATGTAAGGAAAGAAATTCTGCACAATTTCTATAGTTTCATAGTAAATTGACTATTTCCACTATAACTATGTGACTTTGAATAAAAAATCCGTAGTTTTACGACTCCGCATCAGTGACCCACTAACCTCTAATTCATCCTTAATTTGTTTCGTATTGATATTGACGAAATAAAACAATGGAAAATACAGCCATACAAACTTTGGAAGCTGCGGCTCAAATGTTGATGGTAAGACCTTTGTTTCTAGTGATTGATAAAATATTTGTTAACGGCTCGTTTTGTTTAATTTACTAAACAAATTCATTTTATTGAATAAAATTTATTATTTAATAATTATGAGTATTCATATTAAGTACACTACAATCTTAGAAATATTGATTTATTTTTAATTTTTCGTTTGTTAGTTACCATACATAAATAATTGAAATAGTAATAGCCTACATGCATGGCCTATCTATTACTCAATAATATCAGTGTATCTATGTATTGTATGTATGTATGTATGTATGTATTCTTTCAGCCATTGTTTATAATATATTCACAATCACACCAGGATCCACAAGGGATAAGCAGAGGCTCCCCCTACCTGAATTGATTTATATTAATTCATTCAAGAACTGATTGCATTTTGGTTTTGTCCACCTTTCATCACTCATCCTCTCTATATGCCCCAAACTAACTGGGGTAAAAGCTACCCCTTAATAAGACTATATAGGAACTATTGCCATATAATCAAGTTGGGGCCAGTATTGCATTGCTCACAGCTACTCATGCTTTGAAAAAAGTCTTTTCTGTATATATTTTTTTCCTTTCCTGTAAAAGAAATGATATTATAGAAATCCCACATTAAGGCAATTGATCCTAATGTGGGCAGAGCCTGTATTGTAAGTATCAGCAACTGATAATACATACATATGATCACACTCTTAAGTCTCCCGTGAGATTGCCACTATATGCAATATGGGCTGGAGCTCCTAGATACCCGATAGGGCCTTTTGACGCAGTTTAGAAACGAGCCGCTAGGATTGTCGATGACCCCATGCTCACAAGTGGCTTAGAACCACAAAGTCTGAGGAGAGACTTTGCCTTCATTTGTGTATTCTACCGCTTTTATAACAGAGAGTATTCTGCATGATACCCACTTCTACCTTCTCCTTCTACCACCGCACCGCTCACCATAGACAGGGAATTCATCCCCATACACTGGGTACCACAAAATTCATTCTCTGCAGTTTGAAAGGTGTCTCCACCAATGCTCAGGCTATGGAAAGAAGAAGGGTGTGCAAAGATTTCTGCAGGATCGGCAGCACCCAAGTGATACCCGTGGTGTTGCAATCGTACATATGTGGCGGTAACCGCTTACCGTCACGCATGCCGTGCATTTACTGTAATAATAATAGTTTATTTATTCACTCCCACAAAACATTTTAGTTTACATTTTTAGTCTAGAATATATGTAGTACAATCATATGTGGGAGACAGGTATATATGAAGTGTTCAGTCCTTGGATCTAACATTCCTTTTGTCATTTACTCTAGAAGAAGGAAGCTGAAGGAAAATAAAATTTAAATATTTTTTAATAGTGTTATAACATAAACTACTGGGCAAAGGTTAGCATGGATAACAATATAGATTCATAATCTGGAGGAAAACAACCTTGGAAAAATATAAAATTAGTACATTGAAACTGTTCTATTGTTGGAATTGTAAATATTCTGTCTTTGGAAATAACTTAACTGCTCCGTTAGAGACTCGGCGTGATGATATTTATGTATGAATAACTTATATAACTTCACACCTTCCCACAAGGGGTAAGCAAAGGGGTGTAGTGCACACTTACTTTTCTTCCGAGGTATATTTTAAGTGACAACATGGCAGAGATGGCGAGTCCATCGCGGTTTCCAAGCACGACATCTTTGAATTTTATTCTCAAACATATGCAGGGTTCCCCTTGTTTTCCTTGACCGTAAAGCTCGTGGTGCGCATAATCACTGTGCATGAGTTGAGAAAAACTCATTGGTATAGTTGGGATTTGAAATTGCAATCTTTGTGTTGTAGGCAATTACTCGCACCATCGGCCACCACGGCTCTTTCTGTGGTTTCCTTTTCCCTTTTATATGTACCAGAGGGGAGTAAGTTATCCTTCTCCTTGAAATTCTAAACAACACAAAAACATTTCATGCAAGTAGATAACCAACATATATTCTATGCAAATTTTAATTCAATGTTATTCGTCTGCAACCTTGGCCTCAGTTTTTATCGTTTTGTATGATTTTACAGGCACCGCCAAACATGGTGACGTCAGAACAACGACACCAAGGTGAGAGCGTATTCCTAGAATTTCGGAGTACTAAGAACCCTTACCAGTTATGCCGGGAGATATTGGAGAAGTCTACATCGGACTACGTACTCTTTGAAGCGGCTGGCCTATTGAAATCTGCGCTCATCAGAGAGTGGAATTTATTATCAGAAAATGACATTTCATCTCTGAGAGAATATCTACTGAATTATTTATTGAGGAAAGAAACCCCACCATTCCTACGGGAGAAATTACTGCAGGTAACTTCAACTATAAATATGTATTGATTTCAGTAGCATAAAAAAGTTACCAATTGATTAATTATCCGCTATTTTTTGTCGTACATTCATATATATGCTAAGTATCGAATTTCATCCCTGTTTTCAGACAATAGCAATTATAATCAAAAGAGGCAGTATCGACGATGGCGGGAGAGAACGGAAGGCATTGCTCGGTGAACTGGAGAAGATAATTCTCAGTTCACCAATAAGCCAGCAAAAGTTAGCCTGCTCCCTCATTCTAGCGATAATGCAGGAATATGCTATAACAGTGAAATCAGCAGATGTCGGTTTGATATGGGAAGTACATTTTCGACTCAAGAAAACATTTGAGGCGCTGGATCTGAAGAGAATATTCAGGTTTACTGTTGGGGTTTTAGAGCAAATAGTCCGTTCAGGACATAGACCTGAAGGCGATCAAGCATTACTAACTAAGCAGCTTTTGACTATAGTAGAGACAGTATTATGTTGGAGTCACGTGTCTCCTCTACTATCAAAACGGCTCATCGGTGCGTTCGAAGCCATCTACGAAAGCGACACAGCGCCCGCGCTACGATTGAGTATGAATTGGAGGGACACAATAATGCAACCAGAATTACTGGCATTGTTCTTTGAAATACACATGTATGTTAGGTCCAATCCCGAGCTTGCTAATCCGTCGCTGACGTGTTTAGTCCAATTAGCTAGTTTGAGTGGGGTTGTGGTCTCAGTAAGCAACCTCAAGCAGCAGTACTTAGAGAATTACGTCAATTCCTTTCTGAACATGATGGCGTATATACAGCCCGTTGAGAGGGAAATGTTGGGCATTTCGGATATTTACCGTAGACTGGTACAGTTCTTCTCGCCGGAAATGATCGCGAATACGCCGCCGGCGTTCCTCCAGAACTTGACGAATTTAACTTGCCATTGCATCAGAGGCGCTATCGCGGAGGAAGGAGTGAGTATTTTATACAGAAATTCGATTGGAATATGAAAACTGATTCATTAATCTATACTAATATTATAAAGAGGAAAGATTTGTATGTAAGTATGTTTGTATTGAAAAGGCTCCGAAACTACTGGACCGATTTGAAAAATTCTTTCACCATTTGATTGGAAAGCTACATTCACCCTGAGTGACATAGGCTATATTTTCTTTTATAAAAAGTCTTATGTCCACCCGTGCGGAGCCGGGACGGACCTCTAGTTGAGTTATATGTTGAGTTATGGTATGTGATTATGAAATCAACATATTTTACAATGCAATTTTTTATAGCAGTTATACAAAGTTGCAGTTAATGTAATTAGATTTAATTTTAAATGTAATTTCTTGCAGGTAAATGATGACACAGTATGGAGAGAATCTCTGAACAAGTTTCTCCACACATGGAGTTCAATAGTTCATGACTCGGATGGTTACTCGAATGAAACCTTATTGAATCCTTGTATAGAGATATTTAACACGTATCTGCAGTGCCGGCTCGCACCACCTGACGGAACGAGGTATATTTGCTCACTGGATGACGATTTTAATTATAATATATTGTATATAAACCGAGCCTCAGTGGCCGAGTGGTTCGAGTAGTTGCCTGCGACACAAAGACCGCAGGTTCGAATCTTGACTGTACCAATGAGTTCTTCTGAACTAAAATACAGTTTTTAGTCACACCACGAGCTTTACGGCGAAGAAAAGCATGGAGAGGGAACCTGCATACGTTTGAGAAACAATCAAAGACGTATGTATGTATAGTCGCGATGGACTCGCCATCTGTCACGTTAGCACCTAAAATATATCTCTGGCGGAAAGTGGGCGTGTGGGTACTACCTATACACCTCTGCCTACCCCTTCGAGGACCCTTGTGGGAAGGCGTGAGGATTATGAATATATAGTCGTGATTGAGTGTCAGTGATGGACTCGCCATTAGTCACATCACATTGGCAACTAAAATATATCTACTGCGAAAAGTGAGTTGTTGGATATTGCCTACACACCTCCGCCTACCCTTTCGATGACTGTTGTGGGTAGGCGTGAAGATATAGATCTTTTACAGAGGTGCCGACAACAGCGAGGAGGATCTGAAGGATGAGTTGGAGGAGGATGAACGTAAGCTGCACAGTGGCGTGTTGCTGACAATCGGTGCTGTTGCCAGGAAGGCGCCCGCTCACTGCAGCCACGTGCTGTTTACACTGCTGCAGGATAGGAGTAAGAGGTGAGACAGTTACGCACGGCATTGGACCTACCTGTCTATATGAAGGTGGTTATCTTGATAAGACCAATGAATTAATTAATTAAGCTTAGATAAAATCTGCCTAGGTTATATTAATGTAATATATGTATGAAAACTTTCTTATTATGACTCTATAGAGGAAAATACGTTACTGTAAGATATTTAAATTTCTCACGGGAGTGAGTGAGACTAGTGAATAATGGTATATCGGTTTTTCCGATTGGCTATTAATCTACAAATTTCTTACATATTTTATATGAATATAATTCTTTCATCTTCTTTAATACATCCTACACCGCGTAACTACACCCCGCGCAATTAATGATTTATGCGTACGTAACGTGAATAATGCGCAAAGATGGATTTAAGCGATTATCAACGTTGTGTAGGACACTAAACATTCGCATTAGTCCTATCAACATGCAGCTCAAATTCTCAGCACAATATATATAAGGCTAGCTAAAGAGTTTCACCTTATTTACTTGATAATATTGTTGCTTCAGGCTAGAAGGTCAACTACAATTAATGCACATGGGAAAGTTGCCGGTCAGTGGAGGCGGCGAGTTGGTCAGTTTGTTTGAAGATCTGCACTGGATATTGATGATTACAGGTAAGCAGTTCAATCCTCCAGAGCAATCCATACACGTACAAATGTCTTTAGTAGAAGGCAATGCTCGACAGATGTCCTTGGTGCTGCAAGCATCGGTAGGCAGTGGTGAAGGCTTAGTGGTATAAAATCAAAAATTGAATTCCAGGTTGTTTTTATATGATTTAATCTCATCTTATTATAAAAAAAAACTAATTATAAATATTTATAAATAAGATTTCTCTGTGTCGTCGTCGGCCATTCCCCTCCTGAAATTATTTTGTGTTATCCCTGCGATGCTGGGTTATACCCAGACTCTGGTCAACGAAAATAGCAGCTAGATGAGAGTATCCCCTGCGATGCTAAAGCCTATCGCAGATAAAATAATTAATAGTGTAAATTTTTTTTCTTAGGCCATTTCCTGGCAGTGGACTGTACAGAGGGAGAAACCGTGATGATCCCACCGGAGATTATTCACTACAGCATCACGGAGAATTGCAATGTAGACGCGTCACTTAGATACTTAGTCGGGGAGAGCACTAACACTGAAAATGTCGATCCTGTTCTCAAGTGAGTATACCCTTGTTATATTCTATGAACGGAAACGACAATTTTTTTTATAACTAGACCATATCGTCACGTTTGGACCTTTTTGGGGTAGGCAGGAAGAGTAGAGCTCCAGTCGAGATTAGAAACTAAAGAAATGATATAAAGACGCAAAAAATATTGATTTGTTTCTCAGGTTGGTGGGGGAAATCCTTCGCATAAGTGCATGGGAATGCGCAGCCTTAGAGGCTGGTCTGGGGACAGTGTTCAGTCCGGAGCTGTCTGCAACTATTTCCTGGCTCCTCAAAATATGGGCCAACTCATATTTGATGTCGCAGTCGTCGGTTTACTCAGAGGTGAGTCTTATATTATTTTTTTTTCCATACTACAGATGTGGAAAGCCTGCATGTGCAATTATGCACCATGTAATTTAATTGTTAAATCGATATAGGTAAAATGTACCGCAATTAGCCCTTTCCTGTTATATATTTTACGTTTTCTGTTCCATACGCCAAACATTACGTTAAAGTCAAATGTTAGTGATAGCTTGTGCCAATTCAAAAATATGTTCAGCTCCTACCTCTTTATAATATACTACATCCAGACACTGAAACGAGACCATAAGTTTCTTTTTGGACCTTTTAGAATGAATCTTTATATCTACCCTATATGTTTACGCCTAGTATGGCCATGGGTACGGCCTAGTATGGGTATGGGTATGGGCCAGACAGAAAACTGAGTAATGACGTTCTTTCACACGTACACAAACTTTAGCTTGTGTAATAGACTATTACTACTACCACTATTACTAATAGTAGTACGTTATAAAGTTGTATGTGGTGCGGTCACTTGGCAGATGTCTGGTATCCTGGAGTGCGCGTTCGGGCGGTCGTCGCGCGGCGTGTCGTGGGTGGTGGCGCGGCTGGCGGCGCGCGCCGGCGCCTGCCTGCGCCACCTGGCCGCGCAGCCCGCCGCCGCGCACCAAGCCACGCGCCTGCTCACCACGCTGGCGCACACGCACCACAAGTACACTACCCTGCCGCCCCCCGCCCCCCGCCCCCCGCGCACCTATACTGTATATCCCCACGCGCCTGCCTGCGCCACCTGGCCGCGCAGCCCGCCGCCGCGCACCAAGCCACGCGCCTGCTCACCACGCTGGCGCACACGCACCACAAGTACACTACCCTGCCGCCTATACTATACTGTATATCCCCACGAGGACGGTAGCTCACCCCTCATTGGATGTATTTACGTCGAATTTAATCTGTCTTTATGATAAGCATTTAACATAAAGCTATAGGTGCAATTTATATCTGACATATTACTGGCAGGTTGTCAACTTTACGGTGGTATCCTGTCCAGGATCCAGGCTGTGTCGCGCTTTTTATGTCTTTCATATCCCCATTGTAGTTAATGTCAATTTTAAATATAACATTCTCTTGCAGACAAAACCCTCTTGCCAGTTGCGAAGAGTTCCTAGCGTTGGTGGCGTGGGAAGCGTCAGGCAGCAACTTGCCTGGGGAGCTGCGAAAGGAATTGCACAGAGCATTTGCCATCGCAGCCACATATGCTGAAGGTAATGTTAACTTTTTAATGAAGTGATGTTTAGTCCTTGCCGATGAAGCTGAATATCCCTAAAATGCGCATAAATACTTTTTATGCGAGTATTAAGAAGGATGGACAATTTTCGTGTAGGGTACTTTTAAATATTTAGATTTTACACTGTATGAAATCTTAATTCTAATAATCTCACAGTACAATTAATAGACTCGGGTCATACTCCCCGCATCCCGTGACCCTGTCATCTACAAATTGGTGGGGCGCGTCTTCGTGGATGGCACTATCTATAATAAGATATAATTTCAGGCGATGTAAGGAACCGTCTACTAGCGAGCACTGGGGCGCTCCAAGAGAAGTTGATGAACATTATTAACATGCAATCTGATACCGAACCCGTCCGAACTATGCTTGCCGACACCTTAGACTGCTTTATTGGAGTCACTGAAGGCGTTCATGAGGTAAGGTCATATCAACTAGGCTCATACATACATATAATCACGCCTCTTTCACATAGGGGTAGGCAGAGACCACTTCTTTCCACTTGCTACGGTCCTTGCGTACTTGTTTCGCTTCGCCACTTTCATTATTCCCTTCATACATGCTCTTCGATTTAGGGTACTCTTGACCTGGACTTTTTTCAAGACGTGCTTGATTTGGTCTTGAAACGTCCGCCTAAGTTTACACCTTCCAACATTTTCATTTACACTCGCCTTATACACTTTTTTCATCTAGGCATATTTAGTGGAAGAGTGCACACTTACACTATAAACTATGAGGAAGATTAGTGGGGCGCGTCTTCGTGGATGGCACTAGCTATAACTTATTAGGCGCTTTTGTTTGTAATAAACTTTATTATTAATAATATTAACTGCGATACACGGCGCTGGTTATCTATAATATCCTCACGCCTTCCCACAAGGGTCCCCGAAGGGGTAGGCAGAGGTGTATAGGTAATACCCACACACCCACATTCCGCCAGAGGTATATTAGGTGCCAACGTGACAGATGGCGAGTCCATCGCCGTTACTCAAGCACGACTATACATACGCCTTTGAATTTCTTCTCAGACGTATGCAGGTTTCCTCTCGATGTTTTCCTTCACCGTAAACCGTGACTAATCACTGTACTTAAGTTTAGAAAAACTCATTGGTACAGTCGGGATTCGAACTTGCGACCTTTGCGTCGCAGGCAACTGCTCGAACCACTCGTCGCTGGTTATCTAATTTTCTCATTCCAGGTGGGAACGATGGACGAGCAATTCATGATGCTAATCGGTGCCTTAGATAAGATACCCGGGATCATATTTAGATACCACAACTACCCGGGAGTAGTGCTGCCCGCTCTGAACTTACTCGCCAAAAGCGCCAAGAGAATGTTGCATTCGGTTCAACCACAGAATGTTAACAAGTAAGCCTGGAATATTATTATGTTCTTTTGTAAGTATGTGCCTTTATCGTCCCCACTGTAAGGACACTTGTTCTAATAGCCTAATTTCGTACTCATGTTAGATTTGCAAATTTCGGCCTTATTAACATTGGATCAGGCAAGCACATTCATGGATACGCTCAAAAAGAAATCAGAATTGTCAATAATATTGCAAATCGTTTGAATACCGTTTTAAAATATAGCAATCGTTAGTAGTAACTATTTTATATATACTAACATATAAACGTTATATCGCAAACAAGAACTTATTTAATGATGTTTCAGGTTCCTGGAGATATGTAACACAACTTTCGAAGTGTATATGAGGTGGAATTCAGGCAAAATAACGAGAATTCCACAAGATGCCGAGGAAGAGGCTTATGAGGTAACATCCAAGATTATAGACGTGAACATTTTTAGTACGGATTTGTTTTGCGATGTGACTTGAAACTGAAGTACTTATAACGTACTGGATTAGAAACAATGACTACTTTTTTCCTGAAGAATATACACTCCTCCCAATTAATAAACTCAAAAACTGCTAACCATCTTACCAAAAAAGTACCCAAAAAAATATAAATGCTAAATAAAATATTACTAAATATAAATATATTACTATATAAATGCTAAATAATAAATAAAATATAATAAAAGTTTGTGAGAAATTTGGCACAGAGATTGATTAATTAGCTGAATTAAAACAGGATATTTTTTATTCCAGAATACAAAACGACAATTGAAATCCATTTTCACGCGGGTGAAGCGTAGGTTACGTGTAGTATTTTCTCACTTGACGGCCGTCTGATTTGAAATTGAACCTTAGTCTTGGATGTCCCACGTATTTTTTTATATATCTATCTACATAAGTTAATATATCCTTGTCTAGTCTATTTATTATTATTATTATTATAAATGAATATAAAATCATATATTAAAAAAAAACAATTATTATTATAATATATTTATTTAAACGCATGTATCGGCAGGACATCTGCGCTCTGATGGAAGTGATATGCAGTATAGCTCGGTCCGGCGCCGAGCGCGGCGTGGGCGACACGTGCGCGCGCGGCCTGAGGCTCCTGCTGCCCCTCATCACGCCGCCGCTGCTGGCGCTGCCCGCGCTGGCGCACCACGCCTACAGGATGCTGCGGGACCTGGACGCGGCTGATCAGGTCGACCACAAATACAACCTTTTCATATAATTCAGGTCGCGGCTACATGTGTGTGTGTATAGGCATAGGCGTCTTCTACATGTGCCAATTTTAAGTGAGTAGTTATAGAAAGTGAGGAAATAAATATGATGACTGCACATGCACATGAAATGTGAATTCTAGAAATTATACAGTTCAATAAGGTTGGCAATGACAATTTAGAAAATTGTCATTGCCAACCTTATTGAACGATGTTAAAATTTGATTAAAGAAATACAGAAGAATTTCTAGAATTGTATAGATGTAAGATTGTAAGAGCATAAGCAACGACTATCACATAGGTAAATTAATATTTTCCGTAGATTCTATTGGCATTTACTGCATATTTTTAACAAAAATTTTTTTGTTAATTTTGGTGATTGTATTTCAGATTACAAACCTGCCTATCGAAGACTTCAACATGGTGGTAACAGCGCTACGCGTTGGGCTGACAGCGGTCTCCTGCGACGTGTCGACGCTTTGCTGCGACACTATAGTCGGCCTTTCGAACAAGGCCAGGACTTTGGGAGACGACAACCCGTACGCTCTCTCACTATTAACACTCGCAGAGCTACTATTGATGCTCATTATCAAGATGGAAATCCCCCCGGATTCCATCCCAGCCGCCGGTGCAGCCATCTACGCCCTGACATGTGTAAAACCGGCCTTATTAGAAGGCTTAGCTCGCCAACTGATTGAGGCGTTCGCAGTCAATGACCCCGCCAATGTTCCGAGACTTGAGGAAGCTTTCGGAGTTCTGACAAATGGAGTATTATTTGATGGTCTTCGACCACACAAGCTCCGCTTTCAAGACAACTTTGATAAATTCCTTGCGAGTGTCCACGGCTTTCTTATTGTAAAGTAAACTTTTTTAGTACTCTTGTCAGTACACTTTCGCTTGTTCAGTCAACTCGAATATGGATTTGACACGACTGTTAATATAATGTAATAGACATTTATATCACATTAGATAAAATGAACTGAATATAAAAGGGCGTTGTTTATCTTTTGAATGGATTTTGTATGAATGTGTATGCTGAATGGTTGACATAATTAAGTTGAGTATATGAGCCCTGCCTGGACTGCGTCGAACGGAAATGCAACACTATTGTGTCTAAGGTTTTAAATCAGTTTTTTTGTTCTTTAGGTGCCATCGAAGGTTGTTTTATTGTAGTGTTTTTTAAATATAATGGCCTGAATTTGAACAGGGTGCTTTGTAACTCCAATTTATGAGTGGGATATCTATATATGTATCCTGTTTTAATTAGCCAGCTAATTTAGAGATAATACACCACAGTAGCTATTTTATTTTACATGACTATTCCATCTATTCACAAAGAAGAGTAATTCTCAAATATAATAATAATGCATCGTAGTTATAATATAACTCGAGGCTTAACATATTTTCATTAAACTGTCTTTCTACTTAATAAAATGTCGATAAAAAACAGTGTAGGTGATAGAAAACGATATTGCCGTTGGTGATTCTATAAAACTTATATGGCGGCTCCACAATTTACATTTACCTTTCGAAGTTTGAGTCATATTAAGACGATGCATAATAAACCTTACTGCATGATCATAAGATCTAAAATTGTGTGATTGTTGCTTAGAACTTTATGCCACTGATACGATAAGAAGTGCATTTTGGGAAGTAACTGAAGCTTGATTATTAGTTACGAAGCACTAATACATAATCTTAAGTGGTTGTGAATGAGTCAAATGTATATTGAAAAAAGATGTACTGTGGTATTATAATATTACTCTTAGGTATAAAGTACACTTTTAGTACTTACTGTTAGGTGAATAAATTGTGATTTCTACTATGCTAAGCACTTGTTATTTGATTTGAGTTTACATAGTTGTAAGTTTATTCTTCCATTTACATTATTTATTATTGCAGGATGCAGCTGTCTGTCTGCTTACATATTAGGTATAGTGTAGCTTGTCGTAAGATATCTTAGTTGGTTCCTATTTGTTCTATACAATGTTATAGAACGGTACATTTGTTGTTTATTTTACAGAAATATCTATATTGTCGTAGTTCTATAGTTCCAAGTGAAAGTTTTCCAATGATTATTGTTATCATTACTACCTTTCAAACATGCTAGGCTCGCTTAATTAGTTTCCTGTAGAAATTATAAAAATTAAGTGTAACAATTTGCACAGCTAAGAAAGTGAATTTATTGTATTTGTTTTCGGTTCCTTTCACTTTTTTTCAGATTACTTATTTATATTTAATATTAGATTTATTCTTGTTGAAACGTAATTTTTAAATGATGTTTGTAATATCTGTTGAATTAACTTGTCTTGTTCTGACCCAATTTTGACACATTTGAAAAAGGTATTTCAAGTCTTGACTGCCAACGCCATAATACATATGGACCTGGATTTTGGACCTGTAATATTGATATAGCTGTAGGTGTAATGTACATACATTTACATAGTTATTTAACTGGGATACTTCAAACATTTGGCATGTTGATAACCATGGTTAAGACCCGTCCATTGTAGTTTTTACAAAATTATCAAACTCGCAGGAGAATCAAATATCGTAAATTTGCCGGTCCTTATTCCTGTTTAAAATGTTAATATATATTATGTTAAACTTAAAAAAACCAACAATACTTAAATACCATTTTATAATTACAATTTCTTTATATGCGATGTTATCGGAGAAAATATTATAATAAATTTTCATGTATTAATTACAATTAAGTACATTCTTTTATAAAATTGACTTTTCATACTCAGCACAGCAAAGGTGCATGATTCAGCGAATTTTGATACTGTATGTAAGTAGGTACTGTACTGTACGGTACCGATCCTATGTCTTACACTTAGCACTGCATATGCGGTAAGACTTTGGACAAAACTTGGTTTTGTATTTTTAATTGAAATAGAAAGCCGTGCTTTACTACTTGAAAATATGAACATGACAATTTTAATTTCTTGGGGATGTTTTTTGGTCTGTGTAGGTATATCCGTTTTTTCGGTGATCGCCACAGCGCAACGCTTCCTTTACCTAATAACCTTTGCTCTTATTGCGGTGAGAAGTTTGTCCGCATTAGTTATCTGTATTTTAACTAAATTAATCCAATGTATGGTCTATAATTTTTAAATTCGATCTCGCTAGGAAACATTTTGTAAATAGTCTGAACATTTTTGAAAACCTACTACTAAATGGTCATACACTATTCTAATTATTGTCAATATTGATTAAATTGTAATTTTTTTTAATAGAGCAGTTTTTCACTTTTTTAGATTACCTTAGATCTCGCGTTATTTAAGTTAGTGACGAGGAATTTTAATTTCTATAAATCCATGACACGAATTTAATATTGCGCTATAAAGATAACGGAGTTTTATTCTGTAACCCTGATCTGCAGCTTCAATAGCAATGTTTTTAATTATAAATAAAAAATTTAATATGTACGTTTATTATATACTGCTTCAAGGTTTAGTGACAGTGGCAATAAGCAACCTTAGCCCAGACTAGGGCGAGGTGTCGGGTGGCATAGTGATCGCAACGTTGACGATGACATTTGGAGACAGTGAAGGTTTATCTTGACTTGATATATCGCACGTTGTAAAAAAGAGAGCGGATGTATGTGAATTTTTAGTTTTAACGAAAAAAGTTTCCTACTTTCAGGCGATTTATATTCACGTATTCCGTACAATGTAAAAATAACTACGCATAGATACAACTCGGGCAGCGTGTAATGGGCGCATAAACTAACAATTGTTCCAGTAGCCGACTGCTAGAAGTGCAAAACAATTAAATGAATGTATTAAGGCATTTATTTAAATGGGTTTTTGGGAACTACGAAGTAGAACGAACTCTCAAGATACAAGATACAACCAACTTATTGCTCGCTAAAAGTCCAGGCAACCCTTATTAGTTCAGGACATTACTTCCCTGCGTAGGTAGGTACCTACCTAATTAGCAGCACACTGAACTACCACCCAAACTAACTAAACCAAACTGTTGTGTTGTTTATTTCATTATCTCTGGTAGTTGCTAGCTTAGGTCGGACTGATATTTAATCCGATTCTATCGATACAAGTTACGCCTTTAGAGCAAAATGGAACAAGATGCAGTTTGCTTAAGAGCAAATGCAGAAGATATGTTTTGTCAGCAATGTCAGCTATATTTGTTTGTGGTAGTTTAGTGGTAAAAAAATATATTTTTTTTGTCGATATAATATATGGTAGTGTTGATACTTTGCGATGTATCGTACGAATATATCGATTTTTCGATATATCGTAAGTGACACGCCGAGTCCCTAACGGGGTAGGCAGAGTTTATAGCGCCAGTTCTCTCTAGATTTACATAACCTATTTCGCTTCGTCTACATTCATCAGCCTCAAACAAAGCACCTTATTTATTTATAATATACTTTTTATCTAGAGCTTGCAAAAACAAAATTTTATTTACTCGTTTGGCTTGCAGTCTGCCTCTGCTGACTTAAACCTGTGCGGTTTTCGAGAAAAGTCGCTCAGATCGAACAGAGCTAGCCACCATTGTTAACTATTTAAATCTTAATATCTTAATATATATAAATCTCGTGTCACAATGTTTGTCCTCAATGGACTCCTAAACTACTTAACCGATTCCAATGAAATTTGCACACCGTGTGCAGTTTCATCCAACTTAAAAGATAGGATAGCTTACATCACAATTGGACCCGAACGGTGGCGCTGCGATCATGTTTCAGGAAATTTTACTTTTTCACCCGGGCGAAGCTGGGCGGGGCAGCTAGTATATTATATATAAATTACGTGTCACGGTGTTTGTCCTCGATGGACTCTTAAACTACTTTATCGATTTCAATCAAATTTGCACACCGTGTGCAGTTTGATCTAACTTGAAAGATAGGATAGCTTGTAATCTACCTACGTTCACAATAATTTTATAACAAAAAGAAATGGAATGTGCTTTTAATTTCTCCCAATAATAAATTATCGAATGACATATCGATACTAGATGATTCGATAATATCGGGTTGCATCGATATATCCCGGACATATATCGATATTTTGCGAAATATCGATTTATATCGAGCATCCTAAGTTTAGTAATTAGTTGGTGACTGGTGTTGACATTTGACAAGCTGGAACCAAGGACTACTATTGATTGAATGGTTGGTATTAAATAGTAGTCTTTGGTCTTTGGTTGGAACACAAATTCACACAAAGATACTATTCATTCATTCATCACTTGAAAAATACACACACAACTTGACCTGCGTCGCATTTTATTATTTTTGTAAATTACGTGTTTAATTTAGTTAAAATTGCGTAAACCCTGTCTATATATTGTTTAAAATGAGTGTTGTAAGTCCTTCATTGAACTCATCAGTTGCTTCATCGTCACAAAATGATCGCATCGATGACTTGGAGTCTGCTAAAGTTAGAAATTATGTGAAAGAAATGTTGCGATCGCGGATATTTTTAGGCCGTTACATCGAAAGAAGATTGATCGATCAGCGAATTGGTTATCGTGATATTGTTATAGTTAGTGCAGCTGAGGTGGATTTGCGTCGAGAATTAATGGAAGCGCAGCATAAACTGCGGCAAGTTTACCCTACAGATCACTGGATTGGTATAACAGATACAGATGTTATAGGTTATAGTCCAGCTAGCATATGCCTCTGGAGTGAAATAGACAACCAGCCCTTTGGAGCATTTTGGTTCCAGATCAAAAGTATAAAATTTAGGGATTCAGAAATTATAGTGACACTAAAATGCTTAAGGCACTTGACTGAAGCCTATATAGAACTAGAACCTATATTGACTGGAGCTACGAAGAAAGTTAAAGATAAACAATCTGACAATGTGAGTGAGGACAGTGGATTAGCTCTAAATGAGACTTTGAATGAGATAAAAGGGACATTAATAAGTGCCGTGTCTATAACAAATGTCAAGGAATTTATGACATTCCTGTTTGCATTTATAATTGCTATATTTACTGGTAGTACTGCCTTTGTAAATTTCCTTGGAAACTTTATACTAGCACTAGTAAGGGAAACATCAATTTTAATAAAGAATTCAACTCCAGCTTTCTTAGGCGTAGTTGACTTCTTCAGTAAGTGTGTTGGAGGGTTTTACATATTAATGGCAATGATATTTAAACCAAATACACCTAGCCCTATGGTCAAAAGAAATATTGGCATCTATGATCAGAGGCAACATCATAGCTATCAATATGATGATGGAAATTTTGACTGATATTTTATTTATTTTGTTAATATCATAGTATTTAATCAACATTGTTACCAGGTTTTTAGTACTGTAGTAGCTATTGCTGTATAAAAAAAAGATCTCATTGATGGAAATATTCTTATTATTTGCTTCTTACCAAAGTGAGAAATTATATAGGTATGTACTATGTATTATGACTTAGTCTACATATACATATTTGTTTCGGTGCTAAATATAAAAAGCTATCCTTTCACTAGCACACTTGCCTGAGAAGTAAGTAAGAAGGTAAAACACAGAGAAACATATTCAGTATATGTTAAAGATTAGGTACTAATAATGTACTGCACTTCATATGTGCATGTGTTTTAAGTATATTAAAATAAAATCATGTTCTGTCCAGTTGTACCTTGGGTTCTCACACATTGCTTTAATTTGCATTTACTTTACATCACTACTAGAATCTCTAGGAATTCATTGTTTACAAAATTTTTTTTGTTTGGTTTTTTTATGAGTATTTTTCCCTATAACTATAATATTACTTGGGAAAATGGTTAGACAAAAACAGTATATAATATGTACTTGTTTATTATTTATTAATAATTTATAGATTGAAACAGTTTGTGTGGTGATGTGTTTTGAAATCACACATTTTTATTGATATTATACAGCTTTTTACAAATCAGTCTTTTTTTTTAATAATATTAACATAGCTTTGTAAAATACTATGGTTTTTATAATTTATATATCACCCAGTAAACTTCCTTGACCTGTTTATGGATGGGTGCTCCCAATCAATAACTGAAAGTTGATTAATGTTAGGTTTTTTCAAGGAACATGAATAACTAACTATGATCAAATTTTGAGGTCACCTTTACGTTTTGATAAGTCTCTGTGCCTTGTAGGAGATAAACCCAATCTGACTTTGGATTTAGTAAGGGTTTTCTTTGAATTATTTATCTTTCTTATAGGCACTTGATTGACTGCATTTACCATTTTTATGGGCTGAAAACAGACATGTTAAAATTAAAAATTTATATAGGTATCTTAAATTACATTAATAATAACAAGAAAGCATGCTTACCTCTGTGGCTGTATCTGCAATAGTCATGGATTGTGGTGGAGTTGGATCTTTTTCTTTGACCATACTTTTTGCAACAATGTTATTCATAATATTTGTTATAATAATATTCATCTCACTATTGTCATATTCAATAAGACATTGTTTGAACAAATTTAAGAGAGCTGGCAACCTGTGTATAAGTACCAGCTTCCCCTGGTCTGAACTACTTAGTTTGTTTAGTAAATCTAAATGTGTGAACACTTCATCCAATGTCATATACTGACGATACTGTACTAAGGCATTCATAGTCTTAATACCTGGGCCTAGAAAATATCAAGTACATCTTTAGATGAGCCTTAATATACTTTGCTCAAGAACAAATTGTCAGTTACCTACATGTTAGTTGGTATAAACTGGAGTTATCTTTGGTCGTTTCATACAACATGTGGACACTTCAACACTGCAGCTAGTTTTTTTCACTTTTTTGCATTTATATGGACTTTGGTAGTTATTTCGCTTTTTAATAAACTTATTACCTTCGTCTAGGGGTTTGCAATAGTATGCCACATTCATATGTTCAGCAATTGGGGGGTGCATGAAGTTTAAAGTTGCATTTAATGAATCTAAAATATCTTTATCTAACTTAGATGCTTTTCGTTTCAATATTTTCTTAATATCTGTTGTTATTTTATTATTGAATTTCAAGTAACGCCGTCCTTCTTCCAGCAGTACTAGTTTGTACAACAACTCTGCTGCTAAGGCCTGTGAATAAAAATATATTTCTTCCAATGTGAATATTCTAAACTATTTCACTATAATCAAAATACAGGAGTAATGATAAGTACCTGTGTCATAGAGTCACCATAAGTCTCATATTTACACGGCCACGAAATGCAAACAATAACCAAAGATTGACATTCAAATACGTTACAAATATCTGCGTGCGCGCATGCAGTTATTATTTCAACTTTTTCCATATGTGAGGATTCTGAAAGACCCTATTTACAGGAAAACGATATTATCAACAAATATAATGAATAGGTAGTACCCACACACCCACTTTCCGCCAGAGATATATTTTAGGTGCCAACGTGATAGATGGCGAGTCCATCGCCGGCACTCAAGAACGACTATACATCACCTTTGAATTCTCAGACGTGTGCAGGTTTTCATTCTCGATGATTTCCTTCACCGTAAATCTACCGCTAAACACCGTAAATGGTGTGACTAATCACTCTATATACTTAAGTTCAGAAAAAGTCATTGGGTACAGTCGGGATTCGAACTTGCAATCTTTGTGTCGCAGGCAAGTATTCGAACCACACGGCCGCCACGGATATATACCTATATATTAAATAATGAATGAAATAAGTTTTTCAATTGAGGTGTTTCTAGAGGGGGGTATGTCTAGATATATACTAATGTATGTTTATATATAAAAAAATATAGGTAATAATGTCAGATGGCCATACCTGATTCAGAAATATCAAAGCATTTTTGGTATATCCACCACCCATATAGAGAAACTTTTTTAGTATTTTCATGTTTTTTATAACTTCTCCTAAATTATTGGTAGTATACTTTGTATCTTCATTGAAATGTATGATGAAATCATTAAAGACTTGTGAATTTAGGCAAACACATTTCCCTGTTAATCGCTTGTACACTGAACAGTCATCATCTTCATCCTGAAAAAAAAAAAAAATATATATATATATATCCTCACGCCTTCCCACAAGGGTCCCCGAAGGGGTAGGCAGAGGTGTATAGGTAATACCCACACACCCACTTTCCGCCAGAGGTATATTAGGTGCCAACGTGACAGATGGCGAGTTCATCGCCGTTACTCAAGCACGACTATACATACAACTTTGAATTGCTTCTCAGACGTATGCAGGTTTCCTCTCGATGTTTTATTACCAGTGGTTCGAAAATACTTTTTTCGTTCGATCTCCCAGTGCATCTGAATTTTACCTGAACTTCTTAGAGCAATTTTTCACACCACGAGCTTTACGGTGAAGAAAAACGTGGAGAGGAACTCTGCTGCGATACACTCGCCATCTATCACAGTGGCATCAAAATATATAATATATGGACCAGGTGTGAATATATATATATATTAGTTGCACCAGTCTCTCACATCACTGGGAGGGTAGACAGAGAAGTGATTTTTTTAAGTTTCATGTAAATTTTTTCTTGTTTTTGAAACAATAAAATTTATAGGCACGACCAATGAGGTTTTATCTAATGGGCACGACAACTATTTTCCTAGAAAATCTTTGCTAGTTCTTATGTGGTGTTTTAAGACATATCTTAATGTATATATATATATATGTATAGGAGATCCCATTTTGAACTCACTCATCACGAAATCTCAGGCCAAGGCCGATTGACTTGAAATTTGGTAGGAGTATTCCTTACGCGGTGTAGAGGTCAGCGAAGAAGAGAACAGTATTTTATGAAACACCTCCCGGAAGGTGGAATGCGGGGGCGTTAAATAAAAAAAGACACGTTTTTCAACTATTGCTTCCATAGGTATGAAACTTGGTGAAAATTTTATTTTTGGCATGATGTTAATTTACAATGAAATATAATAAAAACCTTAGCCTCAGAGCAATGCGTGGCCGGGTCTGCTAGTCTTAAATATAAGGGTACTGACCCTTACTTACCTCTACATAAATTTCATTCAATGTTTTCGTTTGCTTCTCTAGTTTCTTTAGTGCTGTTGCACCTATAAGGTCTGTCAGAGATGGAGGCTGCAAATAGGCGGCAGTTTTTGTAAAATGTGTGAGTTGTTAATGTTCTGAACTACTAACACAAATTATATTATTTATTAAGTCACGAGTGGTTCGAGCAGTTGCCTGCGACGCAAAGGTCGCAAGTTCGAATCCCGACTGTACCAATGAGTTTTTCCGAACTTAAGTACAGTGATTAGTCACACCACGAGCTTTACGGTGAAGGAAAACATCGAGAGGAAACCTGCATACGTCTGAGAAGAAATTCAAAGGCGTATGTATAGTCGTGCTTGAGTAACGGCGATGGACTCGCCATCTGTCACGTTGGCACCTAATATAGCTCTGGCGGAAAGTGGGTGTGTGGGTATTACCTATACACCTCAGCCTACCCCTTCGGGGACCCTTGTGGGAAGGCGTGAGGATATATTATTATTATTATTTATAAAATTTTATTTATTATATATATATTTTTTTACAATAAAAATTAATATATATATTTATCTTTATCATTTATACATATATTTTATATAATAATATATATATATATATATATATATATATATATATATATATATATATATATATATATATATATATATATATATATATATATAATATACCCCGTTAGGGACTCGGTGTGATGATATGTATGTTATGTATACAATAAAAAATACATACATTTTGAGATGGATGAAGAGGTTTGAACAATTCACTCAAGTTCGGAATGGGATCAGGAATCTTGAATTTGGAGTGTGTTTTATTTTGTATTTCTTCAAGTACACATAGTAGGGTCTTTGTGCTATCCTTGAGCTTAACCAGTGTCTCCTGAAATTATATTAGATTTCTTATTAAATTATCTTTAAAAAAAATTACATATTTGTAATTGCCTTACAAAAGCCAGACTGTACAATTCGCCACCTTAAAAATAGGAACTAATTGAATAAAACCATACACAATGTCTTAATACTATTTACTTAAAAACTGAAAGGTATCCTCACCAATCGAACTTCACAAATGGATTCAAATGTTTTATCACACTCAGAACTGAAATTTTGAAAGGGCTTCGCATCTTCATTGGTGCGTTTCACAGCCGTTTCTGGCCTTGAAACTAGCGCACAAGTCATGTTGTTCTCAGGCTCCTTACTCCAGTAAACTTGGTTGAGGTTCATATTCTTCATTAGATCATTTTTACTCGTTTCACTATCGCTAAGTACAAAACAACTTTCAGACGATATAGTAACTACATTTTGGTCATCGTAAGTTTGGTCATCCATGGAAAAAATATATTTACAGGATTAAATTAGAATACGAATTTAATTAAGAGCAGGTTACATTTTCGGAGGTGTAATTTATCTTTCTATTTTTTTTACTTTATATAGATTTTCAGTATGGTTTGACCATTTTTGAAATTTCGTGCCAATGTTGACACTGGTCTTAAAGCACATCAAAGATGTTTTGTTAAGATATATTCATGATATAGACACAAGGCCGTTAGTGGCATATATTTTGAAATTAATTTAATGTTCCCATAAGTATTGATTTCTGATTGAATTATTAGTATATACTAAAGTAAACTTATATGTCGATATATTTATTTATTGATTTATTTACCTCAAGCCTTGACACTTGAGATCCTGAGCTGAATCGAAAATCATACTAACCAAACAAACAAAAAAAAAGTATCTCAGATGTTTGCTAATCTTGGGATGCTTTATACAATGGAAAAAAATAAATCACATTGCCGATACTCATAAAGTGATAATATAGAATCGAAGTGACATTAAAATATTATGTTGTGCTCGGTAAGTACCTATTGTATTTCTATTCTGTGACCTTGTTTGTCAGCGTTCAGTCAATATAGCTGACACTTGACTGATATAATGACAGACAATCACAGACGAACTAGAGAGTATATTAATAGTAGTCTATGCTAGTGAGCTTACGCCAAAGATTACAATGTATACTGTGCTTACGCGTAGGATATTATGAACTTTAAATTGATGCTCTTTTACTTGGCTTCATGAAATTATGAATTTACTGAATTAAAATTTCATTAATATGAATACTTATAAGAATAAAATAAACTATGATAGCCCCTGTGACTCTGATAATGATTGGACCAACTCCTCGGACGACTCAAAATATTCAGATTCCGAAAGGTAGGATACCGTTGTTTTAATGGAACCAGTAGGAAATATATAAATACACACATTGATACATAACATCACTCAGAGTCCTCCACAGGGTAGGCAGAGGGAAAATAGCCCCAGTTTCCTCTAGACTATATTATTAAGAATACGCACCCCTAAAAAATTTGGCGTGGTCGTTGCGGTCCTACGGAAACTACAACAGCAATGTTGATATCGTCTTTAGGGGATGTGCACTGGTGTCCCAGTAGACAAAACAATCTAGATTCGTGGTAATGTCTTCTTATGATTCTATCTTGTGGGAATGCATTTGTATTTCTTTTGTTTTATTGGACTATTGTAATAGCTGGAGTACTTTTTATTTGCCTCCCGATTGTAAATATGTAGTAATAATGTTTATCTTTTTAGTTCCGTCCCAGAATGGGACTCTGATATAGAGGATGATGGGGAATTAGTTTATATTAAACTTAAACCAACTAATGATGTGACAGAAAACAAGGCACTTTTGGAAAATTGTGAAACATTCAAATTAAGAAATACTTTTAAGAGGACTTCCACCAGACACTCTTCAAAAGGTACTTTGTTAGTGTATTGAATAAGGCCTGTGTTTCAGTTACTAAATGCTCAAAAAGCTTATTTCAAACTGACTAACAAGGGTTATCAGTAATTTTATAATAAGTCAAAATATAATTCAACAAAGGCTACAATTTTATTTTATAATTACTCTCATGCAGAGTAATAAGGCTAAATATATAAGCTTATACTGATATCTTTAATAGCTAAGTAAAGTATAAATGACCATCCTTGATAATTAATGATAAACTCAATCACTTTGAGCATTAATGATCAAGGATGCTTATTATTATATGTGTAAATAAAGCAACAGGATATTTTTTTTATTTTTAGGGAGGATATTTAAAGTACTTAAAGCACATAAAAATAAAAAAAATAATGATGAAAGGAAAAAAAATTTTGCTGAATCTAGTACCAATGCAAGTCATAGCAATGAGGGAAATAATGTTATGATACAGGTACATATTTTAAGTATTATTCAAACATTATCTGATAAATTATTGTTCTTTTTATGTATAGTATAATGACAGTTTGTAAAGTAAGAACAGTTCATTCAGAAATATGTGTGAGTATGTCTGTAATTTATCAAAATTATCTAGTACCCTTTTTCTCCTTATTTTCCAATGTATATAGGTAATATAATATGACAGCAAATTGTAAGCAATTTTGATCTTATTGACAAATTAAACTTGCTTGTATTTATCCTGGCTCAGCTACCATTTTAAATATTGTTAATATGATTTATGATTAGGTCAAAAGATTCACAAAGGTGATAGGTGCATTGGCCATGTTTGGCATTTAGTTACCTAACTGTGGATACTTTATGCACATTCTGAGTCCCCAATTAAGGAGTCTATTACCTAGCCATCAGATGTGGTCCACATACTCAATTTGTTGTATCATATTCCTAAAACTATTAAGAAATTCTTTTAAAACTTTCAGGTCAGCAGAAACATGATATTCAGTAGTGAGAAAAACTGTCAAATTGAAAAATTATTTGGAATTAGCTTAGAAACGCATGCAGATGGGAAAACATTAATTGTAGCTGATTTCCTGACTGAAGCTAGGATTATTTATACACCAAGAATTAAGAAGGGATATTATTTGCACAAAATAAATGGCATTGATGTGAATTCATATAATTTGAATAGCATATTACAGCGAGTGGCAGAAGATTATAACAATCCGAAATTAACATTTCAAGTACCAAAAGAAGATTTCGAGATTGATATTAATGCCTTGTTAAGAGCGAAAAATGCCCCAGAAAACAGACTGATGCAGATATTAAGAGATTCAATGTCTTCAGTTCTTTACATGTGCTGTAATGACCTGGAGCACAATAGCAATGATGATAAGGGTGTGCTGTATTGTTTCCCAAGGCCTTTTAATCAAAACATTCTGTACAACACCCGTGGTGCATATGTCACACTCAACCACTTGGCTCCCAAATCATTAGGGATGTCTGAACCAACAAGCTCGACTGTACTCCACAACGGCAAGTTGATTAACATCACATACACTCAACACTACAATGATTTGCTTCTAATAGCATTCCCAAATAAAGAAGTTGACTTATTTGTTGCGAAAAAAGTTATCATTGAAATAGTAAGGGTACTTGAATTTCTATATGGTTCATTGAAATCTTGTTTTACAAAGCCGAATAACGTTGATAAGCTTGACTGTTTGTTTTCTCGTATTTTCGTTACTTTACTGTACAGCAATAAGAAAATTGGGGAAAATAACAAACTCACAGAAGGATCCTGTTTTGAAGATGTATTAGCAGCCTATTCGGTTGCATTGCCCTTAGAAGTGAGAGTCCAGGTTGACGATGCTATAACAGAGTTGGAAGCCGCTGATTATCGTGAATGGGTGCGTTTATTTTTATTAATTACATACATACATACCTATCATCACGCCAAGTCCCTAGCGGGGTAGGCAGAGAGTATAAAGCGCCAGTTCTCTCTAGACTTACATACCTCTTTCGCTTCGTCCACATTCATCAGTCTTTTCATACATGCTCGTCGGTTTCGAGTACTCTTAACGTTCCCGTCCTTGAGAGTCCGATCGATATGATCCAGGTAGTTGGAACATGGCCTTCCTCTGCCTCTTCTTGCACACACTTTTGCTTTGTATATCTGTTTCGTCAATCTTTCTTCACTCATCCTTTCTATGTGTCCAAACCAACGTAACATGCCTTTCTTCATCTTTACAATCACGCCCTCATTCACGCCAGTTGATTTGCGAATCTCTTCATTGCGGATTCGATTTAAAATCTTTACTCCGCACATTTTTCGAAGCGATCGCATGTCAACTGCATGCAAGCTATTTTCATACTTCCTCTGACATACCCAGGATTCGCTGCCATACAATAAGGTAGGTACCAATATCGCGTTGTGGACAGCAACTCGAGCATTCTTGCTCAGACTTTTACTGCCCATCAACGCCGACATGGCTCCATTCACCTTATTTCCGGCAGTTATCCTTCTTTCAATATCTTTTTCATACTTTCCATCTCGTGTGAACATGCTTCCAAGATATACAAATTCATTCACTTGCTCTAGAATTTGCCCATTTACCGATATAGCACACTCGGTCACTTGTTCATCTCTTGTGACTGCAGTTCGCCCTCTGATGACGCCAGTAAAACCGCGTCATCGGCGTATAATAGGCAGTTGACCACTAAGTTTCCCATTTTCACTCCACATCCGTGCGTTCTTAGTGCTCTCAGACAGTTATCTAGATATACAATGAACAGCCAGGCAGACATGATACACCCTTGTTTGACCCCCGACTTCACATCAAACCAGGGTGACATCTCACCGTTAACCCTAACGCACGCCTCGCTATCACTATAGAGTGATTTCACGGCATGCAGTAGGGAACTGCTCACTCCATATCCAGGCAACACGTCCCAGAGTTCCTTTCGTACGACTCTATCAAATGCCTTCTCCAAGTCGACGAAAGCGCAGAAAACCCTTTGGTTAATATCCAAAAACTTTTCCGCGATTCCGCGAAGCGAGAAGGTTTGATCCATACATCCTCTTCCTGGTCTAAATCCACCTTGGGATTCCCAGAGAAAACATTCGGATCGCTCTTGCATTCTTATCGTCCGGATCTTCGTGTACACTTTACTAGCTAAGCTGACCAAGCTGATGGCTCTGTAGTTTGAGCAGTCCAATCGTGATCCCTTTCCTTTATAGAAAGGCACGATGACTGCTCGCCTCCAGTCGTCCGGAACATCACCCTTTTCCCAGCAAAGATTGCATAGCAAATAGATGACGTCCCAGACCGCTGGTCCACCGTACTTGATCATCTCAGCCGTAATCCCATCTATTCCCGCAGCTTTTCCACATTTCCGACTTCTTATCGCTCTTACAATCTCTCCCATACTTATTTTATCCGCTATAGGATCCTGGATAGATTCTGTTGGAGGCAGCTCTATGAGTAGATCAGCGGCATCATCATCATACATATCTTTATAAAATTCACTCCATCGCCTGAGGACGTCTGTTTTGTCAGTAAGTATGTTATTGTCCTTCGAAAAAATCACATTCATCCTACTACTAGCTGTAACACAATTTCTGGACTTCTTAACTTCTCTCCAAAAAAGTTTTGCATTGTCCTTGAAATTATGTGACATTTTTTCGTCTACAGTCATTTGGAACCTCTCACGCTTCTGAGCTATTATCTCTTTCGTACGATTTTTTTTAGGCGGTATTTTTCTTTCATCTTTTCTTTCATACTTTCACTTGAGCTGGACATAGCCAAAATGTCTTGCCTTGCATCCTTCTTCTTTTTAACTTCTTCTTTCACTTCATCATCACCAATCATCGCCATTTTTGGTTGTCCGCCCTTTCGAAATGCCACAAACCTCTTTCGCGGCGCATAATATGCTGGACTTAAGGAACTGCCAACAAACATCGACACTCTCAAACACATCTTTCGGTGAACAGGCTAGCTGTTCAGATACCCTTTCTTGATATCTGTCTCTAATTTTTATTAATTTCATTGCTTATATTATTTTTAGACTATAGGCTTTTTACAATTATTAATGATACAAATAGAATACCGGCATATGTATTCTCTTACAAAAAGCGTATGCAGTATGAGTAAGAGCACTCTACGAGACTGAATTTTTTGGATATTATATTTACCTGATGTATATGTATTGTATGTATCTTTGACTAGAATTTCTGTATGAGATATCCAAATTGTCATATTATCTTATACTTGCAGACAGATGACGTTGAAAACTTCCAAAGGCTATTCACAATCATTGGAGCCTGTTTGTATTACTCAGGACATTTGCTAAGCTCACATCTACAAGACGAAGATTTAAAAGAAATAAATGCATACTTAAGATTGAATGGGATATTGAAACTGAGCACAGATAGAGAACTCGAGAAGCTGGTTATGTGGAAGGAAGTCTATATACATGAACATAGAAGACTGAATAACAATGATTCACAGGAGCTTAGGTTGGTAATGTATGAAAGAGACGAACATCCTCACCAACTCGCGCATCATATGTGATATAAGTAGGATTGAAAATATCAATTTGATGGGCTACAGGTTGAGATACAGGTTTCGTTAATTTCGACTGGATTAGGTGAGATAATTATTTTTAAAGTTTCCTATTATCTTCCAGGATTCCTGATGGGCGCTGGTTTATCCAAATTGTAGGCAAAGGTCACTTTATATTGGCTACTTTGATGGAAGCCGGTGGTTGTACAGAAGATGTAAGTTGATAAAATTGTATTACATTATATTGGAATGCTTTTTAATTTAAATAAATGTTTTTTTGCCGCTGAACAAATTTTTATGAATTTTGGTAGATAGATGGGACCTTGAAGATAGACATAAACTAAAACTTCAATGGGATAAAACTATTTGTAACGAACCATTAATTTCTAAATGCTACTTCCACGCGGACTAAAACGCAGACGATAACTCATTATTAATTGATAAAAAAACAACAATCCAGGCAGAGGGCGTGACACCACCGTCGCCGTTTTACGTTGAAGAGTGCGAGAGCTGTGTCGAAGTGCTCTACGACGTTGGTCTGGATAAGTACCTGGCCTCCTGGGTCTCGTCCAACAGGTATCCTCAGGTCGAGACGTCGCCCGAACACCTCACTAAGCAAGGCAGGAAAATGAAGGAAAACGGTGAGTGTAGATTTTGGTAGAGAACGAAAATAGGTAGAGCCAGTACTACAGTTTTACGTACTGCGCCAGATTCACATATTATACATATACATATATCAGGACCACGCTGAGCTATCACGATGTAGGCAGAGGGAGATCGCCAGTTCTCTTTATACTTACAAACGTCTTTGGCTTTGTGTTTTTGGGGACTGATTAACATGTAGGGTCGGCAACGCGCGAGCGATACTCCTGGTGTCGCAAGCGTCCATAGGCGGCTGTGACCAATTACCACCACCGATCACATACCAACCGCATGCTTGTTTGCTTCCTTAGTGATACAAAAAAAAACATGTACAATACACAGTTACATACATACATATCATCACGCCAAGTCCCTAACGGGGTAGGCAGAGAGTATAGAGCGCCAGTTCTCTCTAGACTTACATACCTCTTTCGCTTCGTCCACATTCATCAGTCTCTTCATACATGCTCGTCGGTTTCGAGTACTCTTAACGTTCCCGTCCTTGAGAGTCCGATCTATTTGATCCAGGTAGTTGGAACGTGGCCTTCCTCTGCCTCTTCTTGCACACACTTTTGCTTTGTATATCTGTTTCGTCAATCTTTCTTCACTCATCCTTTCTATGTGTCCAAACCAACGTAACATGCCTTTCTTCATCTTTACAATCACGCCCTCATTCACGCCAGTTGATTTGCGAATCTCTTCATTGCGGATTCGATCTAATATCGTTACGCCGCACATTTTTCGAAGACACAGTTACATAAATACTAATATATGATGGATGCCGGACGGAGAGATATGTTCGCCCTCTGGCATATTATATCTCTGCCCCCTGCTGACGCCGCAAACCCTTACAGGTGTGAAGCTATAAATATGTTTCCAGCACTAAAGCCAGACTCTTCAAGGACATCAACCCTCAAACTGTCAAAGGGTCAGTCTGACATCAAGCGGCGTCACAACTCGTCCGAACAGATCAACGTGGGAACCAGCAATGACAACTCCAGTGTCAATTACGGCAGCCACCACAGCTTGCACGTGCAATGGTACAGTGGGCCGCAGAAGTACAGACATTCCAGTGTCGATGTCAGTTACTCGGAAGATTCTAATAGTTTGAAAAGTAATAGGTGAGTTTTATCCAGTTATGTAAGTATGTACATATGTATTACTTTTGTCTCTTCATAGTGTAAACCTTATTATACCTACCTGAACTAATTTTGTGAACCATACATACATACATATAATCACGCCTCTTTCCCGTAGGGGTAGGCAGAGACCACTTGCTACGATCCTTACATACTTCTTTCGCTTCGTCCACTTTAATTATTCTCTTCATACATGCTCTCCGGTTTAGGGTACTCTTGACCTGGCCTTTTTTCAAGACGTTCCTAATTTGGTCTAGAAACGTCCGCCTAGGTCTACCCCTTCCAACACTCATTCACACTCGCCTTATACACTTCTTTCGTCAATCGTTCTTCATTCATTTGTGAACCACTGTAATGAAACTCAATATTTCCAGTGAAATAAGCGAAGATCGTGTTCAAGGCAGAAGGGCAGATAGGGAACGAAGTAAACGAGATTCGAGTGGCTCAGATGAAGACTGGGATAAACAGGTAAATTTACCGTCATAGCTTTGTTTGCAGACATTAGTTAGCGTATCATAATTTGTTAATGTATCATAATTGAAGGGGACTTTGTTACAGGATTGCAGCAGGAATAGTGATAGTATTGATATGGCAGATATAAGGAAATCACTTTTGAATGAGATCAATCATGTTACTGTACAAAGGTATGTAAATTTAATGAAAATGAAATGAAATTTTATTTCAGTTATAAAATGTTGTAACAAGAAGAAGATGAAGAAATTATTTAAATATCCAACTGACGAGTTTAAAAACAAAGCGATAGTTACTCGATTTCTCTCATGAAGCTTGAATATATGTATTGTAATGGATCGCATCAATCAAGATTCACATTTTATTTCTTTAATTCAATATTTGTATGTTATTTTAAGGCTAATTATTTGATATCCACTATTACTCTGTCTATAATAATTCGCATAAGATATTACGTCTCACGTCTTGGTAAGGCCCCTGGATCATATGTTTATGCTTAAACAAATTTTACAAATGCCATGGTATCAATAGACGTGAAAGCTATTTTTGAGATCATGAATCAGCCATTTTCATGCTGATGTTGGTGCTAGCGTAGTACTTGTAGTTACCTGAGTATTTCCTTGAAAATGTAATACGATTTTTACTTCGCAGGATAACAGCTGGCGAAGACAATGTACTATTTCATTTTGTGCAACTAGAGTCTGATAAGGGGATGTTGATAGCTCCTTTGAAGTTCATACAAATGCAAGCAAACAACATCTTGTATTCATATATTATAAACACCTTTAAGGCTGCTAGTAAAAGGATACATGAATTGTTGCAACACAGTATAAGGTGAGATAGCAAAAACCTAAATGTTTTTAGACCTATGACAATAAAATGGGAATTGAGATTAATAATTGAAAGACTGGAGCTCTTTTTATTAAGATTACCATTTTGTCACCAGCTTGAACTACTATGATAATGTTTTATGTTGTGCAAACCCTTTGAATTGCAATGTTTTCATACAGATTCAAAAGGAACCAAGCTCCATCTAATCCGCTGAATAAAATCCTTGTCGCAGTGAAAGAGTATGGCATGTTGTTCCAAGCACCACCTGATATACTGAACAAGTGCGGGGTCAGCAAGAAATTTTCGGAAACATTCCATTTTTGGGTCGTCGGGTAATAATTATTTATTTTATTTCTAAATTTCGTTTTTATTTGTTAATACAGGAGTACTTTTTCCTTATAGATTTTCCACATGCAGGCTTTTGCATTGAATTTATAAAAGTGTGTGATTACTATGTTATTAACTTAGAAGGTTTATTATATTACCTTTTGTTGCAGGCGGGTATTCAGCGAACCTGAGCCGCGGGAACTATATGTTTGCTATCATGAATCTATTCCCCAGGATCTCACAGATATTGCATATTCACTCTCTTATTTAGAATAATTTAGTTTAATAAATACAAGTAGCTTTTTAGCATGTAAATATATAATGAGATTAATTTGTCATTTCTTCTTAAAGTATGTTTTTCTTCATGAATTTGTAACTGCCTTAATCCGTCGAATATTGTGATATTTGCCTTTGTATGCATGTTGTATACTCTGTGTTATATTATGTTTTTTTAAATAAACGTATACCTATTTACAGATTCCCTTTTATTTCAAACCTCATATTCTAGAAATGTTATATATTGCTTTAGAGTATTGCTCCTTCTTTCGGACGGTTATTTAAAATTCTGTGTGGGAGATATTTTTTTCAAACTAATAGTGATAAAATTCTTAATCAATCGTCTGCATTCTGCCGCGTCTGCGTAGCATTGGATACGAATTGGATTCGGATGATTGGATTGGGTTGCTTATACATAAAATTAATGCCAACATGACGCGAGATGGGAGCCACTATCTCATAGTGAGTTCTCATATTTAGTCTACTCTGTTACAGTATAAATTGTAATCTTTGGTCTACTCTATGGACGTTCCGCCTTAAGCATTGTCTAAAGGTACGAAAAATACAATCTTTCTATAAGGTCCTAGGGGATAATTCCGAAAATAATTCCTGTTTTTCTTCTTCTAATTGTGTCGTTACCTATTACATCTGCGAACTATTAAGTTACGTTTCCTAAAGACTGTCGTTTGATATACAGCAATTTCACGAATACTTTAGCCATCACAAGTGTGAAGGAAGAGAATAGCAAGCAATACAGAGTATATAAGCATGGAAAGGATTTTTTGAACGTTTCGTTTCGGTTTCGTTTGTAGTATTTGAAATTTATCAACTGGCAATGTTGTTCCTTCCCCTGTCCTGGTGGAGTGGAAAACTCTGTCTGTGATTCGTTTGTGCGTGATGGAGCCCATTATGCTTTTCTCATGGATTAATAAAAATTAAGTGCATTCATATTTTTGTGCAATAATCACTTCATTGAATCTTTGTGTTATGCTCATATGGTGTTCCTAGTTTCGTGTGTGATTTGAACAATGATAACAAAAATGCAAACTCAAGCGAATGTTGCCGTGCCACAATCTGTCACGACACAGCCACAGGCTCAGCAAATCGTTGGTGTTCCCGCAAATGCCGTGATTCTAAAAATGTCTGATATCCAGCAGATCTCCACAGTTGGTAAGTAAGCGCTTAAATAAATACCTTTCATACATCGATCAAATTATCCAATTCACAAAGAATTATTTTGTGCAAACTGGAAGAATGTCCAAGGTGCAATGCCATGGTTACATTACGCATTCTATATTAATAGCTTTAGACTCGTAATTAAAATACTTTTAAGTTCTTCTAAATTCTTCCAATGCGTTAAAACTTCAGGAAATTTTAGATGTATTTGGTCAAACTGACACGCAAGTAAAATTAAATCGTAACTCACTCTCTAGGTTATGTTTCGAATGCATCATTGCTATGTACCTACCTTCAAAACTTTTGAAATCAAACAATTCGAGATGCTCATTAACCTGAGACTAACATCGTAAACGTGGTTTGGTTACAGAATAAAGGTTATTATTATATTTAAGTAACTATTATTGTTTTAACTTACTCAATGGCTCAAAGTATTTAGTAAAAAGTTCAAGGACTTTTTATTAACAATGATCAGGATAAACATGGACTATCCTGACAAACTACAAAATCAAACCAATCATGTCATGCTCCCCATGTACAACATCTTTTACATTCAATTACTTAGCATTAAGTATTACATACAAGTACCTAACATTGGGACTCTATGGAAATTAAGATGGTGGTTTGCTAGTGCTATGAGGTTTTAGCATTGGGAGCCAAACATATTTATTAGTTTCTATATTACAAACTTGTTGCAAACTATATGACAAATAGGACTTATATTTGTAATCTGATCCAGCTTGAAGAAATTGATCATGTGATTGGTAAAATTTTCTATTTAATAATGCACTGACCCATGTATTTATTACCTTTTGGCAGGGCTCTTAGAGTTGGCTCATAGAGAGTACCAAGCTGGTGACTATGAGAGTGCTGAGCTGCATTGCATGCAGTTATGGCGCCAAGATGGTACCAATACTGGTGTCCTTCTCCTGCTGTCGTCAATTCACTTCCAATGTCGGCGGTTGGATAAATCTGCACATTTCTCTACACTGGCTATCAAACAGAACCCTTTATTGGCTGAGGCATATAGGTTAGTCAGAAACTTCTCTTTGCAGGGCAATAACTTAATCAACATACATACAACTTACATAGTTTAAAGGCAACTGAAACTTACCATAAGACCCTATACCTATATACCATAAGGCCACATGCTTGTTCACAACTGTTTAAAATGAAACCTTCCAAAATATTATTGTTTCATCATGTTAGCTGATTTACCATTCATTATTACTAATTTATGTAATTGGACAATAGTGGCCTCAGGTTTTGAATATTCTCTAACTCACACTGCACAGCAGGTTTTTTAACTAACCTAAACATTTGTGCTATAATCCCTCTTATTATGATGCACAGCACAAGAATTACTAAGAAGAGGAGGTATAGGGACATTCAAGTGAGACACTGAACTTATGATTCTATTACTATACTATACTTATTATATCTAATCAGCATTTACTTATTTCTGTCCACCAGCAACTTGGGTAATGTATACAAAGAAAGGGGTCAGCTTCAAGAGGCGTTGGAGAATTACAGACATGCAGTGAGACTGAAGCCTGATTTCATTGATGGTTACATAAATTTGGCGGCTGCTTTAGTCGCAGCTGGTGACATGGAGCAAGCCGTTCAAGCATATGTCACTGCACTTCAGTATAATCCGGTAATTTATCATTATACCTTTTTTCTAATACTGATTCAGTAACCTTAAGGGTTTCCATCTTGAAGGTAGGAGGTAGAGTTCCCTCTATCTTAGGTTTTTGCAGTAGCTTTTTACTAGGATATCATACCTACCTAGGCATCTAATTTCATGTGTTGTAAACACAGCACATGGCAGATAATGAAGTGGATATCTTTTATCTGATGTCAATAATTACAATAATTAACTTATTATTACTATCCTAGTATGCAGACCAAGAAGGTTGGCCATTGTTTATGTTTATAATCATTTTTGAATCAAGAGAAGAAGACATTATATGAATGACAGTGTGTTAGATGGAAATTTCTAGGGTTCTTCACTAATATTGACATACTTTTTCTGCTTTGGAACAATCTATAATTAATTCAGCAAGTCTAGCCTTTGTAAATGGTCTCCTTTTGGTTGACGAAATTAACAAAGTTGTTCGTAAATTATAAATTATTGATGGTATGTAAAAAAAAAATCATTTGCTCAAGATAATACGTAGACGGCCTTCAGTATGAATTATCACGTTGCGTTATCCTTGTTCTCGGCAATTATCCATTGTACCCATTGTTGACATTCCATCAACTGTGACATCTTTGTTATTGAGTTGGTACTTTTCCACATTAAAATACAATTTAATAGTTTAAAGTGTTATTTACTTACATAATTGTTATTTATTTAAGAATGAGAAGGAAATTCTATAATCACTGTAATTTTCCCTAAAATATAAGTTACAAAGATAACTAGCAAAGGCAACATGTACCTATGCAGATGTCTTGATAAAGTGTCATCATGTTGCGCTTATTAGACATACCAATTGAAAGATATAGCTTCCTCGTGCCTTAAATAGAATGTATTACGCAACCATAGTGGTTTGATCTTTATACGAACATACATATATGTAATCACGCCTCTTTCCCGTAGGAGTAGGCAGAGACCACTTCTTTCCACTTGCTACGATCCTTACATACTTCTTTCGCTTCGTCCACTTTCATTATTCTCTTCATACATGCTCTTCGGTTTAGGGTACTCTTGACCTGGCCTTTTTTCAAGACGTCCCAAATTTTGTCTAGAAACGTCCGCCTAGATCTACCCCTTCCAACACTTTCATTCACACTCGCCTCATACACTTTTTTCGTCAATCGGTCTTCATTAGTTCTCTTGACATGGCCAAACCATCTCAGCATACCTTTCTCAATTTAGGTCACTACAGCTTTCACAATGTTTCCTTATCTCACTATTTCTTATCCTGTCACTCTGTTTAACTACTATAATACTTCTTAACGCTCTCATCTCAACTGCATTTATTCTTCTTTCATGTTTCTTCTGCCATACCCAACTTTCACTTCCGTACACGAGTGTCGGAACCAACACTCCCTCATGCACAGCCAAACGAGCCTTATTAGGCATCTTCCGACTGTTCATAAAGGAGCAAAGCTCTTCTTTCTTTCTTTTTTTATCTTTATGTGTACACAATAAACCTTTAAAGCTTTGGGACACTGAGGGAGTGAAGCTGCGCAGAATATAATAGAAATAGTCGTACATATATATAAGAAAAGTTATAAGTATAATTTTCTTATTTTAATTTCAAAGACTGACTATGAACACGTACTTTTAAGCACAATAATTACTAACAATAAATATTCCATCTGTAATTATCCGACACTACTCACTCGCTTTACAAAAAAAAAATTACGCAAATAAATGCCTTATAAGAATCGTGCCTATATTTTAGCAACAAGTGTCGAAGTAAGTGCTAATATAGTTTCTAAATATATGAGAATATAATTAATATGAATGTTTCCTTAAATGATTTATCAACCCAGTTTGTCAGCAAGTAAGTAGGTAACTGGAAAGGTACATGGAAAAAGACAAATATACAATAAATGTCGCTTCCGTATTGCCGACACATCTCTTTAGCTTCCTCAATCAATGTTAGTGATAAAATATTAGTCGCATACAAGGCAATTCTTTACAATCATACAATTTAACACGTAGTATCATGCATTCTGGTATTGTTACAGGATCTTTACTGTGTCAGAAGCGACCTGGGCAATTTGCTCAAGGCGCTCGGACGACTGGACGAGGCAAAGGTAATTACAATTCCCTCCCATACCATTTGGTTTGCTCCGAAGTTAACAGGATCCTAGCTAGTTTTTTCTATTCCAATATAAAATTATCGTACTCTCTGTTGCGTCAGCGTACTCGGCAATTGCGATAATCTTTTGCAAGGTTTGCATGAAGCGTAATTTTTGTATAACAATAATGGTTTCAACAAAGGCTTGTTGTATTTTATAAAGTCAAACAGTATCTGATGGCTTCTGTTTGTTGAAGGCATTATTGGTCAACATGGAAAACTGAACCGTGGTTTTTCACGTTAGCGTAATGTCAATCTTACAATTCTATCACAAAATATTGTTTTGCGTTTATATATTTTGTGACAGCTATGTAGCGTAAACTTATAAAATATTATCTATACAACATTTTTAATGTGCTCCACAATTTGTAAATAAACCGTCATACATAGATGTTATGTAATTATTTACATAAGTAATCTGAAAAAACACGCAATAATGTTTGCTGTAAAATGTTGTATGGATGATCTATGAGCAAAGAGAGAGTACGCTAATATTCACACGTAACGTTCTATGTTGAGTTTTATAACATCCTGTTAACTTCAACATTCTCTAGTTAACGTTTTAATCTTTGTGCTTGTAGAGATTTCTTACAATTACGAAGAAGGATCTAAGGAGGCAGTAGTGTTCCTATCATTTTAGTGGTATGACGTAGTGAATTATGTTTATTTGTATGGTATAATTTGAGTCATCCACATTATGCCTGTCGCAACACTCGATGACAGCGTGAGCTGATGCCGACAGTCAATGATCCTCTCGTACCATAAACATTTTGATTTGCAAATATAATAAAGAGTAAGACGACGATTGGGTGAACTAGTTTGACTCAAAATCAACTAATTCTATTATTATATTTTCACAAGGTGTTGTCTGGTAAGACAAGTGTAGGTGTGACCGGTGCTGTATCTAGCTGGGTTACGGTTGGTACCACACTCGCTATCCCGCCGCGGTGTCGCCATACCTCACGCAGGTAAAGTGGAAAAGGTTTGCAAGAAAATAAATGTTACGAACAGGTTCGGACACAACTCGTGCCTCTTTGACTTTTCATGTCGTGTTCATTTTTCATTGGTTAGGAAGTGGAAGCGATGCTCTGCTCTATCTACTATATCCATTGGTTATTTGGTCGTGTTAAGTCACTACTGTTGTTATAAGGATGTTCGTTTGCATTTCCTACTGATGCGTGTGGCTCTCGGCGTAGTATCATGTAACTAGGGTGCAATTTGCGTAGCTTATCTCAGCTCGTGATTGGTGTTCGGCGGCCTGTGATGTCGCTCTGAGTTCGATCGCCCAGCACCAATCGACGCTATCTGGTGTAGGTTTTGACATTGGCGTAACGATGCATTTCAGAATATCATCACATTACAATAATGTCACTCAATAAAAGTCTAACATGTATATTTCCGTCTCTGTAGGCATGTTACTTGAAGGCCATCGAAACGAGGCCTGATTTTGCTGTGGCCTGGAGTAACTTGGGATGCGTGTTTAACGCACAGAGTGAGATCTGGTTGGCCATCCATCATTTTGAGAAAGCTGTAGCGTTGGATCCAAATTTTTTGGATGCTTACATCAATTTGGGAAATGTACTCAAGGAGGCTAGAATATTTGATAGGTAAGTTTTTTTAATATTTCATTATTCCATAAAAAAATATAAGCAAAAATACATTCTTAATTAACATCAACAGTAAAATAAAATAAAACGATATAATTATAACTCCATAGGGCGGTGGCTGCGTATCTTCGAGCACTGAATCTATCGCCTAACAATGCAGTCGTTCACGGCAACCTGGCTTGCGTGTACTACGAACAAGGATTGATTGATTTGGCGATCGACACGTACAGGCGAGCCATTGAGCTCCAGCCTAATTTCCCAGATGCGTACTGCAACTTGGCCAATGCTCTCAAGGAGAAAGGGCAAGTCGTCGACGCTGAGGAATGCTATAATACAGCCTTACGCCTCTGCCCGTCTCACGCGGATTCTCTGAATAATCTAGCGAACATTAAACGCGAACAAGGGTACATTGAAGAAGCCACAAGGCTCTACCTGAAGGCACTGGAAGTGTTCCCAGAATTTGCTGCAGCTCACAGTAACTTAGCGTCCGTATTGCAGCAACAAGGCAAACTAAATGAAGCACTTATGCATTACAAGGAGGCCATACGCATCCAGCCGACCTTCGCTGATGCGTACAGTAACATGGGCAATACGCTTAAAGAAATGCAAGATGTTGCCGGAGCGTTGCAATGCTACACCAGAGCTATTCAGATCAACCCTGCGTTTGCTGACGCGCACAGTAACCTCGCGAGCATTCACAAAGATTCGGGAAATATTCCGGAGGCGATACAATCATATAGGACTGCGTTGAAGCTGAAACCTGATTTCCCTGATGCGTACTGCAATTTGGCCCACTGCTTGCAAATTGTTTGCGATTGGACCGACTACGAGGCGCGCATGAAGAAGCTAGTCAGCATTGTAGCTGAGCAATTGGAGAAGAACAGGCTGCCGTCAGTTCATCCCCACCATTCTATGCTGTATCCGCTGACACATGACTTCAGAAAGGCGATCGCTGCCCGACACGCCAACCTATGCCTGGAGAAAGTTCAGGTCCTTCACAAGCCGCCGTACAAGTTCCCGCGTGATTTACAAGGGAGACTGCGTGTTGGATATGTCAGTAGTGACTTTGGTAATCACCCGACGTCTCACCTAATGCAGTCGGTCCCAGGCCTGCACGATCGGGTTAAAGTGGAAATATTTTGCTACGCCCTTAGCCCCGACGACGGAACCACGTTCCGTTCTAAGATTGCCCGCGAAGCGGAACACTTCATCGATCTATCTCAAATTCCGTGCAACGGTAAAGCGGCTGATAAAATCTACGGGGATGGCATTCATATCCTGGTTAATATGAACGGGTACACCAAAGGCGCTAGAAATGAGATATTTGCGCTAAGGCCGGCTCCAGTTCAGGTGATGTGGCTCGGGTACCCGGGGACGAGCGGCGCTAGCTACATGGACTATTTGGTCACTGACGCAGTCACCTCGCCAGTAGAACTGGCCAGTCAGTACAGTGAGAAATTATCGTACATGCCACATACATATTTCGTGGGAGATCACAAGCAAATGTTCCCACACTTGCAGGAACGACTTATTCTAAGTGACAAGGTGAAATCGCATAACAGCTTAGGCAGCCTAGCTGATAACGTGGCAGTGATTAATGCAACAGACTTGTCGCCGCTCGTAGAGAACACAGATATCAAGGAAATAAAGGAAATCGTGAGGGCCGCTCGCCCGCTCGAGATATCGATGAAAGTTGCCGAGCTGCCCACTACTACGCCTATCGAGACTATGATTGCATCTGGACAAATACAGGTAAATATAACGCTATAATGTCCAGTTAGTAATGCAGTATTATCTTATCTGGTATTATTAAAAGGATACACGGTTTGTTTATTGTGTGGGATTTTCTGCAACAATAAATATTTATTTAAGGTTAATGACAGGTGGTTTCCTTTAATCCTTGCAAATGTACCTTGCAATCGGTTTTTATTTACTTAAATTGTGTCATAACAAATTGAGTTCATTCAGCCTTTGAACTGTCTTGGATTTCGTACTTTTTAGGGATATATGAAATGGCTCAACTTATTTTTACTTATATCTTCCTCAGACCTCAGTGAACGGAGTGATCCTACAAAACGGGCTGGCCACGACACAGACCAATAATAAAGCGGCCACTGGCGAGGAAGTTCCCCAATCTATAGTCATTACCACTCGCCAGCAATATGGACTGCCCGACGAAGCTGTAGTGTTTTGTAACTTCAACCAGTTGTACAAGATCGATCCGCTGACGTTACACATGTGGGTGTATATACTGAAGCATGTGCCCAACAGTGTACTGTGGCTGCTGAGATTTCCCTCCGTCGGTGAACCTAACCTGCAGTCGACGGCCCAACAACTTGGTAAGATTCGTTGTGATTAAAATCTATATCTATACTAATATAATAAAGCTGAAGAGTTTGTTTGTTTAAACGCGCTAATCTCAGGAACTACTGGTTGGAATTGAAAAAATATTTTTGTGTTGGATAGTACATTTCTCTAGGAAGGCTTTAGACTAAAGTACGGTCGCGGAGCAGGAAGAATTTCGTACAATGACCTCTTTACCTACTGACAGTGGTCACAAACATTTTTATATGTGTGGTTTGCATGAAATATTTGAAGGATAGAAAAAAACTAGCTTATTAAATAAATTATTATTAAGTATTTTGTTAAACAATAAACTCTTCAGACATTCCATTACTTTTATTTATAACAATTTTGCAATAATATCTCAATATAAAACTGAATCATAACCTTTATAATAACGTTAATAATCATAACCTTCTCAGATTCACTAAAGTGTGACATTTTTCTTTTCTTCCGCGGAGAAACAAACTTCTTGAATGGACGCGAGGTAGACGGCACTGGTTCCATTTTAAAACAGTAAATTAAACTTAACAAATCAACGAAACCACTTAACAATTAAAACAAGACAACAAAAACTAACAAATAACAACAAACTAAGATAAATGTGTTTCAAAATTGAACGAGCACTAACGCATCCCAAGATGGAATGTCGTTAGTTATTCAAAAATTATGAATCATGTCAAATACTTTTAATTGCGACCAAAACACCAGACGCAAGCAAGAACAAACCTTACGGTCTCAATTAAACGGTTTACAATCCCTGGCGACAGCGGTCATTGCATCTGTGCGAGCGAGACGCATTATATTTACGCGGGAGTGACAGAGATGGGTAATAATAGGTTATCGTACGAAATTCTTTCTGTTCCGCGACCGTGCTTTATATAACATCACGCTACGGCCAATAGAAGCGAAGCATATATGAAAAATGTTGCAAGAACGGGAAAAAAATATTCCTTTTTGAGAGTTTCCGTTGCGTGCGCTACGTAAACGGTTTAAGTTACGAAAATATCATGTATGGGGGAATTGTTCCTCTTTAAAAGTTCTAAAAAAAAGTCCGCGACAGCATATGTCTATCTTTTAAGATTCCCTCACTATAACCTTTTTTATGGTAATTAAGTCCCCGATGGGCTCCTAAACAACTTAACCGATTTCAATCGAATTTGCACACCGTGTGCAGTTTGATCCTACTTAAAAGATAAGATAGCTTACATCACTATTGGACCCGATAGGTGGCGCTGCGGTCGTGTTTCAGGAAATTTTACTTTTTCACCCGGGCGAAGCTGGGCGGGACAGCTAGTGTTAAATATATAGGGTAGAAAAAGGCTGAACTTCCGAGTCGTGTATTCATGAATCTAATACGCATCCTTATACTCAGGAGGCCGACCTATATCCCACAGGGTTTTTCTGATTGAGTTAATATTAATCAATTTTTAAGGGTTATACCTACTTGTTATCTTTATTTCAATTTTTTTCTTAAACGCGTTGTTTCCTAAGTTGATGAAAAAGTTCCGACTACTCATCCGAGCAAAACAAGATCGATTTTTTTTAGAGTTTTATTCACAATATGCTTACCATAACTATTCTCTATTCATGTCAGGTCTTCCCCCTGGCCGCATAATCTTCTCGAACGTGGCTGCCAAGGAGGAACACGTGAGACGAGGCCAGTTAGCGGACGTTTGTCTCGACACACCCCTCTGCAACGGACACACCACTAGTATGGATATTCTGTGGACGGGCACGCCTGTCGTCACATTGCCAGGAGAAACGTTGGCTTCGAGGTAACTTCGTTCATATAATGACGTTCAATAATGTACAAGGAACCCTTTTGTTGAATATATGTTTTCGAACTTCTTAGTGCAACACTATATAGTCTTGTATGCTTGGTCGGAGAATCGAGGCTAAAGTATTGATTCATTTAAGGATATTTTTTGTTTTTGATTATGTAATGGTAAATTATGCAATATAATAGAAAATAAATCTAAAGTAAATTTCTGTCTGAAAATCAATGTAACTATTCTTATATAGGTACAATGTCTTTGCGTTATGTTGTTATTGGTTAGTTTTAATGCATTGTATACATGCATCAGTCATGATGTGAAAGTCATAACACTTGCATCATTTTAATGTATCAGTTCACCTTCGTATAACATTCACACTCATATCAGTATACAACTAGTCAACAATGATAACAAACATGAACAAGGCAAAACAAAAAAAAAACGGATTTTTACCTGAATGTCTCAGGAGGATGTGTTATGAATTTCACGAGCCTATCTCGTTCAACAAAAACTACTTAAACCAATTTAATTAAATAAGGTGTCCTTCTGTTCAACTTAATACAGTGAAGTTACTAGGAAATATGACCACCACTAGAATTCTAAACAAAGGTGAAAACCTGGCGCCATCTAGTTAATTCCGTTCTCTTGTTTTATATGAATGAATTTATTCCATTACAGAGTCGCCGCATCTCAACTGAATACGCTCGGGTGTCCAGAGCTGATCGCCAGGACAAGGCAAGAGTATCAAGACATAGCTGTTAGATTAGGAACTGATAGGGAATAGTGAGTATAATCGCCTTTATTTATTGCATCAAAGATAATCTGTAAAAATATTATAGTAAATACCTTGGGACCTCTCCCTCCCTCCTCCTTGGGACTCCACACAAATTGACCCCATGGCCCCAATGGCCCCAAATTAAGCAAAGTTTGTGTTATGGTAACTAGACAACGATATATTTACTTAAATAGATAGATATATACAAAAATGCATAGGACATCCAAGACTAAGGTACAAATACTCGTGTTAATTGAAGTGAATGTCACAATGTCAGGTCACGTGATTAGGCAAAAGTATACTTTGACACATCAGGTTCTAAGTATAATATTTGGCTCACTTAATTAAAGTTTAAATGTGTGATTTGAACATCAGTATCACATTGCGTCATGATCAAAGTAGATGTAACCTGAGGGTAGGCTTGAATTTCTTATTTAATTTCAATTGAATACATGACATGTTTTGGGACCCCTTCCTTTCACTTACTTATATAACTTATAAATAATATTACTAGTTGTGGATTGCATACTTACGTGAATTGAACTCTGTTTGCAGTTTAAGAGGGATCCGTGCAAAGGTATGGACAGCTCGGATGGAAAGTCCGCTGTTCGACTGCAAAGCCTACGCCACCGGCTTGGAGATGTTATACAATAAGATGTGGGCGAAGTACGCACGCGGTGAGCGGCCCGACCACATACAGGCCGTGGACAAATAGGACACATCCGAGTGGACAGCTAAGAAACGCCGTTGGTGCTAAGCGAGTGGTCTGAACACCGTCGCGTTATTTACATTACAGTATTGAAGGATTGAGAACTATTTGTTCACAACATCCAGTAGAATTATCTACATTTAGATGCTGTATGTAGTGTACTGTGTAGATTGTAGTCATATTGGCAATTTGAATGTTACTGTGTGATATTACATAAGGAAGTGTAAGCTGTTAACTCACTCGGTTTGTGATGCAGGCCTGTAAACTGAACTGAATTATTTCACGTATTTATGGACTATGGATTCTTCATACGTAACTTAAGTGCTTGATTAAGAAATTATATTGAATTAACCAGATTGTTCATTGAACAGGATCCCTGATAACGGATTTTTAATTCATGAATAAAATGTATTTTGTAACTGATTGCAATCAGTTTATGTTTGAATTAGTGGATCTATGCTTACGCAGTTGCTTTCTAGTCAAACGGTTATATAACTCAACGTGTACTGGAAAAAGTAAATAATACAATATTTTTACAGCAATAATACTTAACCGTTAGAAAAGGGGGCCTTGTAGTATACAATGATTAAATTGATCGTTCTACGCTTATCTAATCGCTTCTGAATAGATATGATGTCATGTGAATTAAAAAATCTATATAAATTACACTTTCTGCAGCTAGAATACGCGAATAAATAAATTTTCTCTAAAGGAATCATTTAAATGTATTTAGTATTCTAAAACATGTGATAAATCGGTAGATAATTTAGAATTAAACTAAGTATCTTCCTGCTTTCTAATATTCATAAAATTTTATGGATACTTAAGGCCTATATAATCTTGTTGCAACTTGTATAAGAATAGATAGGATTGTTTAATACATGCAAGGTTTTTGTATTTGTCAAGAGGAATATCAGTTTGTATTTGATGGAAATTTTAGTGTAGAGAGAGCTTAGCAGACGCTCAAATATCAGTATCGCAATAAAGAGAATTGATACTAAGATGGAAGTGAGCGGGATTCTTGAGGGATGGCGTCGATGCGAGACAGGCCTAGGTTGAGTTGTGGTGACGCACTAAGTGTTTATAACTGAGCAAGTGAAGCTGATGATATAGAGCTTTGGAAGGAATTGGGAGAAGATTTTTTCCTCATTAGTGGGAAAGAGTATAAAATATACATCCATAAATAATCTTATGGATACTACCAAAGTTGCGAGTCATGAAGAATGTTTATTTATGCTTCGTGTTGCATGTTATCGTGTCCATTGCTGCACCGGATAGAATAAGACTGAATTTCCGGAATACGAAACTTACACTTACATGAAACTATGAGTCTATTATCGTTTGGTTTACTTCGCCATTATATTTGATTCATTGGTTTGGTCAAAATTACTAGGCAATTAATTTATGTAGTTCTATAAGTTTTTTTTGTTTAAGATATGAAATAATTGGCTATGCTTCTCTAGGTATAGGTTTTTTTATTAAGTACCCAGCGAGTATTCAGTTAGGCTTATATTTTTTACATTTATTTTAAAGTCCACTTGTATAGGGTTTTTGGGTCCTTAGTAATTTAATATTACGTAAGGTGTAAAAGTAAATTGTATTCGAATGATCTGACTTCCCTTCTTTAAACTAAATGATATTATATGTCAAATATTGCATACCATTTATCATATAAATTCATGATTGTTAGTTAAAATCCAGTACCAGTGACTTTCCGATCTTGAGTTTAGTGTATTAAAGTATGTCCTCTACGCTTTAACCTACGTTACGAGCTTTAAGTTGAAGAACACAAAAAATTGCATACGTCTGGGAAGAAATTCATACTTGTGTGAAGTCGTGATTTGTCATTTAATTACATATAAATTAAAATCTTTACGATCTGTGATGTAAAAGAAACGCAGATAATATCAATTAATTTGAATGAAGGGTGTGTAATATAATAAGCCTTGTTGTGCTAGGATCCTATTTCTAGTATGTGTGTTCTAGTAGTGGAATCAAATAATTTACGTTGATTTTTGTGTGCACGTCTTTTTCGTTTTCTCTGTTTTGGATTTATTATCATGAAGTAGTTATGTAAAGAAATTACAACATTTAAGATTGTAGCTCATAATTTGAGGCAAAAATATCCCAAGAGCTTAGTTATAATCAGATATTTATTTTGTTATGATGAATTTCCTTCGTTGTGGGTTATGCGAGCTATGATATTATGTTACGTATCGTGTACGCTCATAACCGATCATAGTTTCATTAGAATAAGGTCAGCTATCGCTATAGGTGTAACTTACCCAGTCGATTTATAATTTTTGATGTCCATTCATGCATTGTAAATATCTCGTTTCATTATATTTGAAAATACAATAGAAAAGTAAAATTAAAAGAATATTGTTTTATTTAGATTTTAGATGAATATTTTTACATGATTTAATTTTTTAAGTCACGAGAACGTAGCTGTGCGACTGTCCTACTTTAAGCAAGTTTGCAAGTGAACATGACATTGAAGTGATATTATTCAAAAGACTTAGTGTTTTGCTTCTGTTGAGTATCTCACTATTATATATACTTGAAGTCCAAATTAAATAATGAGTAGTTTCATCCACTACTAAGTGTGCAGTACCTACTGCTGTCACGTCGCTTGTAACTTTTTTGCTTCTGTGATCTGTCAGATACGTTTTGGATAAGGCAAAGGTACGTCACTAATTTGTTCCTATCCTTGACACGTTATCAAATTCTTACACATCGTACTACACGTGGGGATGGATTTATCTACTCCTTTTGTTGTGATATAAACAATCAAATTAGTATCCCGAGTATTGCATCATAAGCAAAGATTACAAATAAGTTTGGCGACCAGAAATAGTATAATCGCAATCCGCTTGGCCCAATGCTATACATACATTAATATCCACAATAATGGCACTAGCACTCTATAATCTATAATCTATTTCCTTCAAGCATGGATAGCTTTATGGTACGCAGTTGCCGTTGTCTATAGATAGGCGCTTGCAATTCTTCAGAAAAAGGAAGGAGGAAAAAAAAGCAGAATAAGCCAACAAACCATTCCTTGTAGAATTATGATTACTTGCCGTAGGAGCAACATTACCCTTCTTCATCTTCTGTTCCTACTGTACTGGAGGTACCGCACAGGAAGAGTGACGTTAATTCTGAACAGAAGATCTGTTCTGCCTTCCCTGATTACTCTTACGAGTTAGTAACTGTTACATCGTTTTAACTTATAGATACTAAGATAGTTTAATCCGATGTAACATTTATAACACGAACTGACCGGTGACCACCGCCTCCACGCGACCCTTTAGGCAGTGAAGATCAGTAACCCAGATTAAAACAGTTGACATACTTTTTAAGCCTCTTGACAGGTGTTGAATTGACTTCCGGGTACCGACGGTTGATTAGGTTCTGAGAGATACAGACATCTGAATGTGGTGGGATAAAAGATGGTTCAGCATCTAGTTTTTCAGTTATTGTCCTATATATTTGTTGAACATAACTACGATCCCTTAAAACATTAATGTTGTTATATCGCTTTTGAGTAGGTACTCCTACACAAAAGCGATATAACAATATAAAATTGTCGGACGTCCAATTCCAAGTAGGTAAAACGATCGTCTCATGTTTCTGAATGATAGCCAGACCGTAACAAGTTGTTTATATTGGGAGCTATCAGCAATATTGGAACAAATCGTCAAAGATAAACAATCGCACCGGTCCCCCTTGTAGCAGGATATTCTTGTCATCGACTCAAAGGGGAGCTCAGTGTCCAAACTATCGCGTCATGCTCCATAGGTTTCACTTATTGTGCTCACTATAGCGTTAATTAAATGTTTAAATTACTTTTTGTTACACCAAACATTATGGACAACTTTTTGTTTACGACCTTATTGACGCACCTTTAATAATTTTATCTAATTGATTTCTCTTTTACGGTGTTCTAATTTGATTTGACAAAATGTGATTGGAAAAAGCGGAAGTTAGAAAGAAGCTAGAAATATCGACCCCAAGGATCCTAATGCTCTCCGAGATGTTCAGGGGAGTGTTCTGGAATTGTGGAGCCACAGCGAATGGAGTTTTTTTTGCGGTGAACGCGCAAACTTGTGTCTTAGTGGGGTTGAAGTGGACTAGGTTTAGTCGACCCCAATCGGAGACACTGCGAAGTGTACTCTCGATTTCAGACACAAGTCGTTCGCGACTTTCCTCCACAGTGGAACGAGGGAGATTAGCACGGCCCGTGTAGTAAGTGTCCCCAGTGCTGTCGTCTGCATAGCAATGAATGCCTTCAATAGAAAGCATGTCATTAATATGCAGAAGAAACAGAGTCGGGGACAACACAGAGCCTTGCGGGACGCCAGCATTAATTTCCATGCTTTCGGAGCAGCTACCGTCAACGACGGCTCTTATGCATCTGCTGGACAGAAAGCTGGCGACCCATTTGCATAATCCCTCTGGCAGTCCGTAGGATGGAAGCTTCGATAGAAGACCGCGATGCCAGACCCGATCGAACGCTTTCGCCACATCCAAGCTAACAGCTAATGCCTCACCTTGACTCTCAATGGCGAGTGACCAACGGTGCGTGAGATATACTAGAAGGTCACCCGTTGAGCGACTGTGGCGGAAGCCATACTGTTGGTCACTCAACAAACCGTGACCCTCTAGATATCGCAGGAGTTGCGTGTTAATCACTCGCTCCATAATTTTGGAGAGGAGGGAGGTGATGGCGATCGGCCTGTAATTCGATGGGTCTGATCTATCGCCCTTTTTGGGCACTGGGTGCACGTGGGCGGTCTTCCACGAAGTTGGGACTTTTTGGGTGGAGTAGGAAAGCGCGAATAGGCGCGTCAAAACAGGACACAGTTCAGGAGCACACTGCTTAAGCACCACTGCCGGAATACCGTCTGGCCCGCTCGACTTATGGACGTCCAGAGACAGCATCTCCCGTTTTAAAGTGAATGCAACAACGTGGGAGGACGCCATCTGTCACGTTGACCCCTAAGTATGTCATCGGCCGATACAATTTGTTATGACACCACCTTAACCCACTTCGATGATCCTCGGAGGTAATAAATAGCGGAAATGAAAATATTAAGATACTTAGAAACTACGTTGTCTTTGCTCTCTCCATACTCTGGTTGACATATTCGACGGTAAGGTGGACTAGACGACGAATGGTTCTCAAGAGAGATGTGGTTCGAGTTGTTGCCTACAGCGAATAGATTTCAAGCTTGAATCCTGATCGTACCAATTATTTTTTCAGAACTTATTAACAGTGATTAGTCACGTCAAAAGCTTTACGGCAAGGGAAAACCTCGAGAGGAAACCTGCATACGTTTGAGAAGAAATTCGAAGACCTATGGTAATAGAAACGTCCAGCTCAACAGAGCAGGGAATGCATAATTTCAATATTGGGAGCTGCTGGACTGGCATCCAGATGGCACTGTTCATATGTAGTGTTTTGATCCTGCGATGTGTAATGGTTTCACAACTTACAAGAAAGGAGAAACTAGCAGAGATGTAATGCTAGCACTTGCATTGCAAACCCCCGTAGGACTAGGTAGCCGCTTACTATTACGCATGCATATGCTTGTTTTTCACTTAGTATTGAATAGACAGTTACATTAATAGGCAGTAATCTATATTTATACATCAATGTAGGTAGTGTGTAGGACATTTTATCTGAGCATTGCGAGTCGAGCAGCAATAAGAGCAGTCTTAATCAGAGTATTTTTACTTTTCCATTACATTAAACCTATCTTGAGTTTTATCACAGATTAAGAAATAGTTACTGCGTAAGCTTTATGACTAATTCTCATTCTATTCGTCTGCCACCTTGAACCTTTGACCTTTGTTTGAGAGGTTGATTGGGATCAAAGGACTTATTAGTACTTCAAACTATGGATATTTGTCTAAAAGTAGACTTTATATATGTACGAGTACCTTCAGGTGCATCGGTATTGTAATTGGCGACTCCATCGCCGTTACTCAAGCAGGTTGACGTTTGCCTTCACCGTAAAGCTCGTGGTGTGAATAATCATACTTAAGATCGGGAAAACTCATTGATAGAGTCGGGACTCGAACATGCGATCTTTGTGTTGCAGGCAACTACTCTAACGACTCGGCCACTACGATTGTAGATAGAATAGCATTTTGACATTTTCTTACACATTATTATTTTATAAATAATGTGTAAGAAAATGTCATTTACAAATTCTAAGAAATGCTATTATAACCACTGCACGATTGTCAGGCGGCAGTCCGGTCCTATGTATTAAAGGTTACAAGGAATATCTAGTCTAGTTCCCGTAGTAGGTACATGTTTTCCTTAGAGCTTGGGACTAGGTCCCAAGTCCTAACTGTACCCTGAGGTTTCACCGGCCAGTTCATATCATATTTAACCCTATAAAAGATTTCCTTCCCTTTCGCAATAAACGGGTCTACTTAATGCATTTTTTATCGTATTAGTCGCTCCTGAGATTAGGGCGTTTAAACAACTCTACTGATGTATGTATGCTGATGACCAAGTATTACTTGCGTCTACGGCCGAGGAGTTGCAGGAGATGGTAACTGCTATGAGTGGAGCTTTTATTAGAAAGGGAATGAAGATGAATGTAAAGAAGACGAAGGTATTGGTGTTTGAAAGAGATGAGGCAGTGTCAGAGTGCAATATCGTGATTGGAGATGAACAAGTTGAACTCCTTCATGGGCAGTCGGAATGTGTCTTTTAAGGCTCGTTTGGCTGTGCATGGGGGAGTGTTGGTTCCAACACTCATGTACGGAAGTGAAAGTTGGGTATGGCAGAAGAAGCATGAAAGCCGAATAAATGCAGTTGAGATAAGAGCGTTAAGAAGTATTATAGGAGTTAAACTGAGTGACAGGATAAGAAATAGTGAGATAAGGAAACGTTGTGGTCTGAAAGAAGATGTAGTGACAAAAATTGAGAAAGGTATGCTGAGATGGTTTGGCCATGTCGAGAGAATGAATGAAGAACGATTGACGAAAAAAGTGTATAAGGCGAGTGTGAATGAAAGTGTTGGAAGGGGTAGACCTAGGCGGACGTTTCTAGACCAAATTAGGGACGTCTTGAAGAAAGGTCAGGTCAAGAGTACCCTAAACCGAAGAGCATGTATGAAGAGAATAATGAAAGTGGACGAAGCGAAAGAAGTATGTAAGGATCGTAGCAAGTGGAAAGAAGTGGTCTCTGCCTACCCCTACGGGAAAGAGGCGTGATTATATGTATGTATGTATGTAAACAACTCTACCTAATATATATTATGTAGCTATAAGTAAAACGTGTCATTTTTATAGTCCAATTATGAAATCCTCAAACAGCTAACTTGTAAAGTAGGGATTGTTTACAAATTCATGTTAACACGAATCTTAAGGAAAGTAGTATTGTTTGTTGACTAGCTTTTACTAAATGGCAGTCTAGTATCCACAAATAACATAAACGAAAACAAAGTCACGTAACGGTTTCCGTTTTTGGACAAAAGTCTAAACTACGAGGGTTACTTATTATGCGGCAATAGAGCCGCCGGTGTGGCCCGCTCCCTCAGCCGGCGCGCATTCATGGCATTGTACGCGGCAGTCGCGGCCTCGCCACTGCGGGGGGATCGCGTGCTTGCGCTGTCATGCCTCACACAGCCGCACATATTCTGCTCTATTTACCACTTCGTTCATAAACTTCGATATCGTACCGTTTCCGTGCAGTGATCGTATCTATAACAACTGAACATGCCCGCGAGTGACACCCGAACTCAACTTTCATTCATCATAACTCTATTTTGACAAGTGACAAAGATGAAATGGACACAGTGCCGTTTAAAATGATAATTAACGCGATATTCTTTTGTCTAGTGATGGGCGCGGCGCTTACGGAAGCGCCTGACGATGCAGATGCTTGTTTTCGTGTGTCCGGCGAGAATGGTTTGGTGGAGTGCAATGTACGGACACTGTCGTCGGACAGGGACGTAGTCGGTTCGATGCACTCCGACGGCGCGCAGCGGCTGGCAGTCCGCTGCAGTCCGCAGCTGCTCGAGAGCACGCTGCGCGATCACCACTTCGGCAGGATGCAAGGTTTGGCTGAGATCACTATAAACAACTGCAAGCTGCTTCGGATTCCTGGGAATGCGTTTGAAGGACTGCGTGGCCTCAAAACATTGAAGATCGTCGCTATGAACAACGAGTGGAGCAACAATAAGGAATTGGAACTGTCGCAAGGTGCATTTAACGGATTACGGGAACTCCACACTCTTGACTTGGGTTACAATAATATTAGGAAAATACCGTCGGATGTCTTCTGCGCTCTAGAAAATATAATTTCTCTTAATTTAACTCAAAATAAAATAAAATTCGTAGACGAATTGGGCTTCAATCACATGTGCGGTTCTACTTTGCAAACAATAGACTTAAGCCACAATGACATTATGTCTTTGCCAGCTGACTCTGAAATACTACACCTACGTAGATTGACACAGCTATTTTTGCAAAACAATAAAATAAGTGAGTTGCCACGCGATGTTTTCACAGATTTGCTTTCATTAAAAGTTGTGAACCTTTCGGATAATGCCATAAATTATCTACCGGAGGGATTATTTTATAACACGAGGGAAATTCGGGAAATTTATATGCAGAATAATGAACTGGAAACATTACCCAAGAGAATATTTAGTCGTTTGGAACAATTGGTCGTTTTAGATCTTTCGGCGAATAAATTGAGAAGCGACCACATAGAAGATGAAACGTTCGGTGGTCTAATAAGATTAATTGTGCTCGACCTGTCACATAATGCGGTCGCACGAGTCGATCGTAATATGTTCAAAGACTTGTTCTTCTTACAAATATTAAACCTTAATAATAACACTATAGGGTTTATTGAGGATAACGCATTTTCACCTTTATTTAATTTACATACCTTGAACTTGGGGCAGAACAAGTTACTTGCTATCGAAGATCACGTGTTTAACGGTTTGTTCATATTGAATAAACTTAATTTAAATAATAATATGTTATCTTACATCAGTGAAAACGCGTTTAAAAATTGTTCTGATTTGAAAGAATTAGATTTGAGCTCTAATAAGCTTGTAAAAATACCTGAGGCAATTGTGCAGTTACCGTTTCTAAAGTCGTTAGATTTAGGTGAGAATTTACTAACAGAAATGTCGAATAATACATTCCAAAATCTATCACAATTGACCGGGCTTCGTTTGATCGACAATCAAATAGGAAACCTTACCGCAGGTATGTTTTGGGGTCTACCCAGCTTGCAAGTACTCAATTTGGCGAAAAATAAAATAATGTCCATTGAGACCGAGACCTTTCAAAAGAACACGCAATTGGAAGCCGTTCGTTTGGATGGAAACTTCATTTCTGACATAAATGGTGTGTTTGTAGCATTGACGAAATTGTTATGGCTGAATTTATCCGAAAACCATTTGGTTTGGTTCGATTACGCCTTCATTCCCGGAAGCTTAAAATGGTTAGATATTCATGCAAACTTTATTGAAATATTAGGTAATTATTATAAAATTCAAAATGAGCTGCACGTTAAGACATTAGATGCGAGTCATAATCGTTTAGTTTCTCTCTCACCTATGTCCATTCCTAATAGCGTGGAGCTGTTGTTCATAAATAATAATTTCATCACCAAAATAGAGACGGACACGTTCCTAGATAAGAGAAACTTGACTCGTGTCGATATGTATGCCAATGAGATTGAAAGTATGGACATAAATAGTTTGAGAGTTTCGACTGTAGCTGATGATCGAGCTTTGCCAGAGTTCTATATTAGCGGCAATCCCTTTAAATGCGATTGCACAATGAAATGGCTTTTGCTCATTAACTCGATGACTTCTCAACATTACCCACGAGTGATGGATTTAGAAAATGCAATTTGTAAAGAGTCCTATGTTCGCGGTGTCAAATACTTGCCAGTTAGTTCGTTGCATATCAAAGACTTTTTATGTAAATACGAGAGCGTCTGTCCAGAAAATTGCCACTGTTGCGATTTCAATAACTGTAACTGCAAAACGTTTTGTCCGAGCAACTGTTCATGCTATCACGACTCAGCTAAGAGCACGAGCGTCATTGACTGCTCTGTAAAACAATTAAAACTAGTACCTCAAGATTTTCCTGTGGACGCTACTCATATTTATTTAGATGGAAACGTGTATAGTGAATTAAATAAAACTGTTTTCGATTCAATGCATAAAGCTGTTGTCATATATCTTAATTCGAGCAATATTGTATCGATCCATAATGACACATTTAAAAGACTCAATGATTTAAAAATATTGCATTTAGACAATAACAAACTCAAACATTTACGAGGTCTTGAATTCTCAAAGTTAAATAACTTGAAAGAATTGTATTTGCAAAGTAATTTAATTGAGTATATATCAAACGAAACTTTTTCCCTGCTGGGTGCGCTTGAAGTTTTACGTTTGGATGGAAATAGACTGGTGAATTATGGCCTGTGGCACTTAGATAATAACAAAAAATTACAAACCTTATTCATAGGTAGTAACCTCTGGTCTTGTGAATGTAAATATTTGCAGGGTTTTATCACTTATGTATCACAAAATGTTGAAAAAGTCATTGATGTTAATAATTTGTGGTGCGTCAATGAGAAACTGAATCCCCCTAAGAAGCAATTGAATTTAAATATCACAGTGTGCAGCGAAATAAGCGATGGCTCCATGATAAGCGCCCTTTTCGTATCTCCAAACTTGCCGTTATTAGCTTCGGCTCTCACTGGGTTCATGCTTATTTTATTAATCTTAGCTTTAGTATTCACATTCAGATATGCCTGTAGAATGTGGTTGTATTCAAATTGCGGAATTAAACTCTCTCCTCTTGCTAGTGCCTTCGAGGATGCCGATAAGCTTTACGATGCTTATATTTGTTATAGTCCAAAAGACGAGGATTTTGTCATAGAATCTTTGGCACGGGAACTGGAAAATGGGTACCCCTCTTACCATCTTTGTCTGCATTATAGAGACGTGCCACAGTTTGAGGCTACTTATGCACAATTCCCCGACTTAGTGGTCGAAGCCACAGAAGCTTCGAGACGCATAATAGTAGTTTTAACAAAGAATTTTATCTTAACCGAATGGTCGCAATTAGAGTTCCGACAAGCTCTACAAAAGGCGCTTAGAAACCATCCAAATAAATTAATATTAGTCACCGTGGGGCTTATCCCACAAGATCCAGAGTTGAAGTCGTATTTCAAAACAGGTTTGGAGATAACTTGGAAGGAGAAACGATTTTGGGAGAGATTACGTTATGCGATGCCGTCTTCGAAGCGGCAAGGACAAAAGTTAAAAAGGCTAAACTATGGAAGAAATTCTAACACGTACACAATGGATGCTTCGATGTTAAATAGCACATGTCAAACGTTGTGCGGAAAGTCTGCCAATTCTGCCGAGCGCTCACCATGCGATCGGCCAATGTCCGAACATATCTATTCGACGATAGATTCAGATTACTCCTCCACCGATTTCCAAGGGCGGCACCACCAACCGCAGTCCGTAGTATTGCAGCACACTGTGCAGACGTATTTGGTATAAATGCCCTCATTAATCAACCTGATCTCCAATAGATTGATATGTAAGCCTTAGAGCTAGCGTTAGGTGCTCCCTACGAAGTTTGTTTTGTTACAAAGGGCAATCGTCACACTGTTGTAAATATCCATAGATGTAATCTATTTCTAACGGCGTAACTTTTGTACAATAACGATACCAAATTTTCGCATTTCAAAATATTAAAGCTTCTTTGTATTTATTACTTTTATATATTAATTTATTTTAAGTATTAATTGGAAAGACTGTAAATTATTGTGTAGTTTTAATTCGATTGGCTGATGTTTGTATAGAAATGTAATTAAAAATGTTTATAAACGAATGAATATGTTTCAATGCTTTGTTACCTATTCCGAAGTTGCATTATGTCAAAGTAATTTTAAAAATGTTGCCAGTGTAATAACATTAAAAATACACATTATATTCTGTTTCCAATTCAGCTTTTACGAGCAGGGCGGAGGCGGAGCAGCTGGTTCATGTAAACAGCATAAAAATGAGAAGAAAAATGGCCGCCGTGTACATACGCTTTCAATGACCACCATCGTATGCCACAATAAGCATCGCTCACTCTGTATTGCAGTACTTTCTCATCTATATTTATGTTTTTGTACTGAGCAGAAGCTATCTCTGGGTTTTATATCACCAATGAATCGCACCGAACCACAATTAGTGGCATCGATAATACCTCCTAATGAAATACAAATCTTGTAGGTGAATACTGGCAACAGGTTTGATCGGTGGCTTTGATAATATAGCTACTTATTACTGGTTAACATAACTTTAAGTGGTTAACTTATATAAAAAACTTTAGTCTTTCACATGGGAATAATAAAAATAATTTTCACTTGTCATCGAATGGGAATATATCGAATAAGCTGCCCATTCGATAACAAGTGAAAATTATTTTTATTTCTCCAAAAATAAAACACGAAAATAATATCTACGTAGGTAAGTAAACTCTGCCTAGCTCACACACAAAACACCACGTTACATAACAATGTAATCTGGTGGACAATAAATTAAATGCGGAACGTCTTCCTACATAAAGAGCGTCGTGCAAAAAAATATTGATTCGATGTTTTTCCCCCGAAGTTATAAAAAGCGGCGCTTGTTCTTTATTCTGTTATCAGTTTTCTATACAGGCTTTTGTAATGGATAATTTCTATACGGAATGTCCGTCTTGAATTCAGACATATTTTGTGTTGTTTTTATGTCAACACCAGTGCATTTATATGATTATACATATATAGAGCCGTGGTGACCGAGTGCTTCGAGTGGAACTTGCAATCTTTGTTGCGATTGCAAGTTCTTATCCCGACTGTACCATGACTTTTCTGCACTCCTGCACAAGTTTAGTCACACTACGAGCTTTACGGTGAAGGAAAACATCGAAAGGAAACTTGCATACGCTTGAGTAGAAATTCGAAGGCGTATGTATAAGTCGTGCTTGAGTAACGGCGACGGACCCGCCATCTGTCACCTAAATATAACTCTGGCGGCCTGCCCCTTCGCGTACCCTTGTTGTAAGGCGAGAGGATATCGATAGGTAGGAGAAATGAGGTGGGAGGATCTGGTTGAAGCGAACACACACCTGAGCCTAGTACTGGTACAATTTCGGAAAACCGAAACAAAGAAATCTTACGTATATGTTCATTTATTTTCACTCCAATTTTGTAATATCATATACTGGATAAAGTGTAATCTTAATTAAATATATTTTCCAGTTAGTAGATTTGTTCTCGTTGATAGTCGCTCTATCAAAATTTGTTTTATTGTCAGTTCAATCAAAACCAAGACAGTCTCTCATAGCCTATAGAGAAACTAGATGAAAGTTTTGTTCTCAATGTTCACGTGACTTGTACCTATGAAGTACGCTACAAAGGTGGCGATAGTGGTGGTAAACGGGTAAATGTCTCGCCTGATGGAAGAGGTTGTGAGAAGTCTATGAGTGCATAGGAAAGAAGCTAGCGTCCCGTAAGAGAACTAATAAAATTAAAAAGGCCATATCACACAATTTACACCGAATGTCATTTCAATTTATAATATTACTACATAAAACTACCAGAAAGCGCTATTAGGCTCCGATTGTTTATTAGGTGGAGGTACTGTCCCAGTCAGACTTCTCCAATTTGGACGTACATATACAGACTGCCTTACAAAATGGGTCAGTTTCCCAAATATATGAAGGGCACATTGAAGCAAATATATATTTTTTTACCTTTTATCGCTTAAAAATGTGCTTTTTTTATTTTTTTTATATAACAAGAGTGGCAAACAAGCATACGACCAACCTGATGGGAAACGGTTACCGTAGCCTATTTACGCTCACGATACCAAAGTATCACTTGCGCGTTGCCACTCTGTGTTCGGAGAGTTATAGTGTGTTGGCAGCATAATGGGTTTAATCCCACTGCTTCCAAATAATGTAACAATCCTCCCCCCTCCCCAAGGAGCTCATTACTGGAAAACTTATTCACCGCGTAGGAACACAAAAAAATGAGTTATTTGGCTACGGACTTCTATAAGGTGGAGGTCCTGCCCCATCGGGCAGCTTCAAATTCGAACGGGAAACCCGTTATGCCCTACCTCTCTTGTTTCCTCTTGTGCCTCTCAAGTTTGTAGTTAGTTTCTGAAAATATACCGATGTTTCGGAGTTAATGTTATAATTTAGATATATCTGGGGCGATTTGTTTATTGCATCGCATTGAGGACAGAATTCACAACACCCTATAACTTTAAGACGACCACTTGTCTATTTTCTAAAACACCCGATAAACTATTAGTACCCCCATACACGCGTGTATGAATGTACCTGTTCGAGGTGCGAGTGTTTATTTGCTGCTGATCATATAAAACAACACGAGTCAACTGTTTTAAAACTAACATTGGCTTCTATGGATAAATCACTGTGTACATATTGTAGGCGATCTGTTGCGTCACCTTGTATTTCGGCTTAAGGTGTATCCAGCCCAGTGATCTTATCCAGTACGTTAATTAAACGATAATTCTATATTAGAAACATTTAGTGCCTGGCTGGATGCTGTAAGTGGATGGTGAGATAATATGATGGCCGCTTTTGGTTATGCTTTTGAGCTATTAAATGACCCCTACTAGAGCCAAAATACAAATTCCTATGAAAATTGACGTTATGATAAACAGCGTGATGACTAAACTCGACTCGGCTCAATTTAAGCAGGTCATACCATCAATTGATTGAAAGCAGTATGTATACCTCTTTGTTCTTTTGTATAGATGCATCTTATATTAGTAACTGCCCACGTAGTGAGTGGGTCAAGTGATTATCACCTATATAAGTGTGGGTGGAGGCGTGCAAAGAAGGGATTAAGGCACGTTATGCGATTACAAAGAATTCTTTTACTTAGCTATGTTGGACTGGGTTGATGCGGTTCATATACCTAGATTCTTCTTCAGTGTCATAGGTACATAAGTATTCTTTGGACTGTGTCATATATAGGAAAAGTATAATTCGTTGGACAATATACACATAGACCACTTGCCGAAATTTAAATACTCATCGACGAATGAAAAACATAATCGTATAAATTTAAATATATATTGGTAAATTTGTTTTCATCGGGCAGTGTTAGAACCTAAGAAGCCAGGGCTAATATCAACGTGCTAAGCGGCCAGTCAATGCTTATGTAATCCCTGCCCTTGGACTCAGATATTTTCAGTGGCTATGGCAAGATCTTTATAGGAAGTAACTGGAATCTTTCAGCAGGAAGATCGTTTATCTAGTCTTGGGTTTCTATGTCTTTAGAGAGAGGTGTAATGGTTACTACTATCAGATTTATAAGCTTACCGAGGGACAATCCCATACTTGGGATGCAAGAAAATGAAAAAGTTACTATTTTTAGTAAAGAAAATATTTAGAAAAAAAGTCTCCGAAAGTATTATTATAGGCTACTTTATTGACTTACCTCTGTCTATATCTTTCTATTTGCAAATGTATGAACGGGACGGAGATCGTAAATATAACAATACACCAAGGTGCTAATTAAGTCACCTTTCATACCTTGTTTGACAGATATGCACTCCTGTAAACCTGTTTCCCGACTAACCGACCTAACTGTAGTGGAACATGAGTTCTGCCATTTATGGATTGGCGACGGAAATGGCCGGAATAGTTGGAGCATTAACGATTTCTAGATCTCTTTATTTCTTCAGGAAGGCGATTTAAGTCGTATTCGATTTGTCTAAGGCTACGATAAGGGTCTGATGGAAAAACTGAATGGCTGTACCATTTAGTTGGAAGATATAGTAGTGCTAATATATTTTTAGATTATGTGTTATCTACCCGTTAGTATGAGAGGCAAGAATTTTGTTTTCACAACAAAATACTTCTACAACCTTTTTGATCTTCGAATTACATGATCAAAAAGATCCAGAGCACAACACCTTGTTTCTACATCGAGCTCTGTTGTCGTATTGACGTTGTTATTTTTCCGTTATTACCAAACATAATGAGACCCATTCATGGTTCGGTGGCCCTCCATTATAGTCCATTTACGATAAATTCTTTCTATTTACTATGTCGTTATATTGAATTAAATGCGGGCCGGATGTGAAGGCCTTCACTAAATTACATCACTATTAAACCTGCAACTCATTGTGAAGACTTCTGGGTATGTATAATGTACATAGGAAGCAATAGGTTCTCGGAATTAAAGTAAGTATATTTAAGGAATCTCTTTGCATGTAATTATTGAATTACTTCTTGTTTTGAGTTTTAGTTTGAGTACGAACTACGTCATAATTTTCACGCTTTCATCAATTTTATTATCTAGGAAATCCCATTTATAAAAATAAACATAATATCATAGACAACTATTGAAGATTGTACGGTAGCTGCGATAGGACTTAGGAGGTCGCTTTGGGCCTTAAAATGATGTCGCGTCTTGGTCGACAGCAGAGTTTCACAAACCTGATGGGCGACTAGTTAAATCTCGGACACAATAATAAACTTACTTAATTTGTAGTTTCAAAATTAATGAAATTATAGTTCAATTTTGAATTTAAATCGATCTATTCATCAGAAATTGTCCCCCGCTGTTTGCTTTAGGGGTCGGTATTCGTAGGGATAACAGCGTAATAATTTGGAAAAGTTACATGCAAATTTTTGCTTTTAAATATTACATTAAGAATATACTGCTGTCATAGTCGTACCCACTACTACTATATAATACGACATTTGATATTTTCTGAGACGTATGTTGGTTTTCTTACAGTGTTTTTCACTTTAAGACTCGTTGTGTGATAAATCACTGTACCTAAAAGTGCAACAACTCAGTACTGGGTTTCAAATCACAACCTCGACTTGGCAGTCTACTTTAGCTAGTCGGCTACATTGGTTCATACCATACCAATACCTACACATGCGATAATAGTAAGCTGAGTAATGTGACCTCAATCTTCGTAGATGGTGGCACGATAAAACATCGTCAACTAAAGATACAACTGGTATAAAGTTGCTTAAAGACGAGGACAAGTACATTGGTGAAATGTAGTTTAACTATTATTGGTGTCGTACTCGTAAAAAAAAAACACGTGACCAAAGTGTCTTCCACTTGAATAGAGATAGCGAAAATTATTAAAATGGTAAATGGCATTCATCAAAGGATGAATGATTGACGAAACAGGTATACAAAGTGACAGTGTGTGCAAGAAGAGGCAGAGGAAGACCACGTTCCAACTACCTAGATCCAATCGTTCAGACGCTCAAGGACGGGAACGTCAAGAGATAAGTACTCGAAACTGACGGGGATGTATGAAGAGACTGCTGAATGTGGACGAAGCGTAAGTCGAGAGAGAACTGGCGCTCTATACTCTCTGCCTACCCCGTTAGGAACTCGACGTCATGATATGTATGTATATGGCAAATAAATATAACCTAAACGTACTAAAGTAACGGTGTTGTAAGTATTAAACACGGTGTTGTATTAAACCTCAGTCTATCTCTTCGGGTACCTTCTTATGGAAAGGCATGAAGCTAGATTGTAATACAAATATGGAATACATTTAGGATGCTAAGGTAAATAAACCTAATGATGTACCATTAGATCATGGAATCACTTAAACACCTAAAATCGTCGTAAATCATGAGATCTAGAGTTCAGGTTGTCAACCCTAATTCCAAGGACGCACTGAAGCCTACCATTGAAGCGAAACTTGATTTTATAAATGAGCTCGTCACGTCCCTACTTTAGGTTCTAAACGAATTGTCGCCAAGTTTAAATTTTCATCGTCACTACCCTTACAGGGGTCTATTAAATTTATTGCTTGTAAAACGAGGAGCTAATTTGGACTTGCATTTTATTGTGTTAAGCTTAACTAGTTTAGGCGTAAAGTGGCGCCATGGGTGCGGTCGGAACACATAACAGAGTTGCTTTTCTCTTCATATTAAGCCTTATTCCATTGATATAAGAGTTAAGCGAAAATTCAACTGATTGCCACGAAGACTTTTTATTAGCCTTACGTATTTCGTAATAAAACAGTGGGGTGTGTTGTGTATTTTTACTACCGGCTCCCTAAATGGAAATCCCTTGGTGACGATTCGTATTGCGTGCGAGCTTACTCGCAGAATTATATTTATATATGTATTTTATGTAAAAATGCAGTAGGTTCTGTTGATTTAGTACATAAATGGGTCCAATAGCAAAATAACACAATAATTAATACACAAAGTCGCAACAGCTGCGAGGCGCGGAATATCCTAACTAAAAATTTGGTGTGCAATAAAAAGGGTATTTTGGTGAAAGATGTTATTTAAGTATTGACTTTCTAGCAATAAAATCAACACACGTTAATCGCGAAATGTATAATATAATATTTATTTACCAACGTGTGATATATTGTGAGCCTGACGCCGAAATATATGTAACATATTACTATGATCATTAAGGTGAAAACAGTTGGCAAATCGTAGCTACCTATTAACCAAATGCGTTGAGTCGTTTTGACACGACTGTCGGATTACATCCAAACTTGTTTGACTGTTTCGACGTATTTACGTAACATACAAACTAGGAAAGTTACTGGAAATGTTGACCGAAACTTGCAGTAAGTAAGTCGCGAGAGAATATGTCGGCAGAATTCTAGCCTAAGGATCATTTTGGTACTGTATAAATGTTATAGATATTTCTTGTTAGATATTGAAATAGAAATTATAGCAGAAATAATTGATTACAAATCATGTAAAAGTTATGTAAACGAAATACACACTACCTACAGCGTATTGTAATACGAACACATCTCAAAAGAATGTGTATACGTATCAACGCAGGTGTTCATTCATATCCAATATTAATCAATGTTATTATCAAGATATAGCAGATTGCAACATATTGTCTTCCCCTGTCCAACGTTTCACTTGCAGTAGCGTCTTTCATGTAAATATATACGTCTTCACGCACTCCCATAAGGATCTCCGAAGGGGTAGGCAGAGGTTTGTAGGTAAGTATCCACACACAAAATTACCGCCGGAGATAAATTTTAGGTGGCAAAGGTAGTTTTGAGTCCATCGCCGTTACTCAAGCTCTGCCAAACATACGTCTTGGAATTGCTTCACAAACGTATGCAGGTTTCCTCTCGATGTTTACCTTTACCGTAAAACTCTTGGTGTGACTAACACTGTACTTTCATTCAGAACTTAGTGTAAATACTAATCATGCAAATGCATGAACTAGTGTTCCTCACACATACATATACTAGAGCTGCTTTATAATACTTGTCACTCTTTATTTTACTATCTATTTAAAATAAAACCAGTTGACCTGCCCAGCTTAGCTGCATGGGTAAAAAAAAACATTCTTCACTCATCCTCTATATGTCCAAACCAACATAACATGCCTTTCTTCATCTTTACAATCACACCCTCGTTCACACCAGTTGTTTTGAGAATCTCTTCATTGCGGATTCGATCTAAGATCGTTACTCCGAATTGAACGAATACGAATACGAATTCCGACTGTACCAAACGCATATGATGAACGACTCTCGCTATTATTTTTCCCAGATGACATTGACATTTGTATTTCGCGCCATAATGAATATATGGTACGCGCCAGTTTTACTTGTTATCGTCTATGGTATCCCATAACAACATGCAATAAATACTCTAAGCGAAACTAATTGAAAAAGAGGATAGTTTGGAATATTCTTGGTTTCCGATTCATGAATGTCATTAATATTGTTTGATATTTGAGCATCATCGATGTTTATGGGTTGAAAATTTAAATTATTATGAAAGGCACAATAATAACACTTGGTTGTATAAATAATCGGTTACTCAAAAATCATAAAAATAAAAAAATAAAAATTGTTTATGAACTTTATATAGGTAATAATGAACATTGAATCAAATTCTTGTTATAAAACGCAAGTGAAGAACGACTCTCTCGCAATTGTTTTTTCCAGATGACATTTGTATTTCGCGCTATAATCAATCTGTGGTACGCGTCAGTTTTACTTGTTATCATCTGTGGTATCCCATAACAATATGCAATAAATACCTAATGAACAAATATTGTCAAGTTTCAAACATAAAGGAGCTTTAGTTCAAAAGTAATTTTTTTGTTTGATATTTATCACCCATGCATTGTCATTGAAGGATGGAAATATATCGTCAAATCCATTCTTGGTAATTAATATCATGCCAAAAATAATATTTTGACCAAGTTTCATACCTATGGAAGAAATAGTTTAAAAACGTATTTTTTATTTATTTAAGTTGAGTTTCATAAAATCCGTTTTTAGCTGACCTCTACTTCACGTAAGGAATACTCCTACCAAATTTCAAGTCAATCGGCCTTATAGTTCCTGAGATTTCGTGATGAGTGAGTTCACAAATGGGATATCCTATATAGATAGAAGATAGAAGATAGACAAAGATGTAGTTTTACTCTTTGAAGGCTCAAAAAGATTGCAAGCAAATGAGTATTCGACTAAAGGACCGTTGCGTTCTGGCTGCATAGGAATTAGAAATAAGAACGGTCTAGTTTTTTTTTGCTCATGACACTCGCGTCTTTTGTTTTTTTCATATTGACTGTCAGTTGTTGATTTCTGTGAGTGAAATTTATGTGTAGATCGTAAATAAATAAAATAATTCAAGTTCATATATAAACTGCCATACGTATATCTGCACTAACAAAACTAACTAACGACAAGAAAGGCTTCGTTTATTGTATTAGGTGTAAATTGTATAAGTGTCTATTTTAAAACCCATAATCGAAGTCCTATCTATTCTAAAGTAAAAGAAAACGGATTGAGTGAAATTTGATATGCCAGACAGCGAGAAATGTATGAGAAGAAGGGTAAGTTGAATTCAATATTTGCTTTTGTCTGTGATTATAGGAAATTATAAACGACTTTAAATAATGAAATTACTATTACCACATAAAAGTTGTGTATATAATTGGGTGTGTGGTGGGCGAGGATAAGAATTGAATAGTTACTGTACCTAATAAAAAAACTATACATCTTCACGTATGGAGAATAACACCCTTTTGCGCCTGAGATATATTTAGTTGCCAACCTGAGACTTACAGCATGACTTAAGATTTTTAATGTCACCGTTTTAGAAATAAATAAAGACATACCTCACCTTCCTTACCAAGTCGAAATGACAAAGATTATTAATATTGTACGAAACAAAAAAGGTGATTATTATGAATATAACGATGCCGGTTTTTGGTGAATGCACATCGTACAAAGAGGCTGGCTTTGTCAACGCTCATTTTTCTTGATTTACTCGAACGCGCGTCTGCGTAGGTGGGTGTACATATAGACATAATGTTGTGAGGAGCTTGAAGAAAAATGGGCTTCCGCGCGCATGGTTCGGATCAATTTGAATATAAAAAATATTTCATATTCAAATGTGTTGTCATATGTGTGGCTCAGTGAATGTAGGTTATTATGAAGCTATGAACGCCGTATATGTACGTATGTATACGTACCTTCACATCTTTCCCAAAGAGGTCAACGAAGTCATAGGCAGTATATACTTTTGTATTAAATGCACTTAATAATGTTACCGAAAATTTATTTGCAGTATTTTTTTTAAAAGGTTCCACAAGAGTGGCAACCTGATAGGAAGCGGTTACTAGCCTATTTACCTACGCTCACGATACCGAAGTATCACTTGCGCGTTGCTACTCTTTTATTTTTTTTTATTTTTTTTCGATAGACGTAAGAGAAAGAGGCAAGTATAGGGAGAACTAGCGTACTGCTTTGCCTACCACGTGAGGGACTCGGCGTGATGATATGTTTGTATGTATATTAAACTAGGCGGACCCGCCCCAACTTCATAAGAAAAAAAAGGTTTATGAAAACTGGACACTGTTTAAGAGTTTATGTCGAGAAATATACATATTGTGGAAATTGCTTAATGTTAAACACCATTTTATTTATACACATCAGGCGTAGTCCTGCAAAAATTTGAAGATTTTACACCAAATCTTTTGTTCGTTGGCGATTTAATATTACTCCAACCCCCTCCCTCCCCTTGTGGAGGATGTTAAGATGATATATAATACACTAGATATTTTCCAAATGTTAGGTATATACTTGGGGTCTAAAACGTGCGTTAGGTATAGGTGTTGAACCTTAATATATATGGCTGATTGCCATAGTCCGAAGTTTGAGTAGGTCTGTGTATGTTGAATTGTTCCGATATGTCTTTGAATGGTTTACTTAGCTTGCTCTATTTTTAAGTATGACGAGGATACAGACGTTCATGCCATCTCCTTTTACGGCAGAAATTTCAACACTAGCACCAATTTATACAGCTGAAATGTATTAAGTGCTGGTTCAATGAACTGTATGGTAGCAGAAACTTAAAATATCCACCTATTTAGTTGTAGCAATGCATGTTTCAGTGTGTACCGACATTTTGGCACGTGCCGCGTGTTCGATGTACATACCTCACCTACATTGACAGTTGGCCGGCGTAGCGCCAAACACTCGATATCGTACTTTATACCAATAGTAATAATCGATGTTGTGTGTGATATGAATTCATTCGATAACGCTTAGCAGTCCCGCGTGGCGCCGAAAACCGTTGGAATAATGTTAACGCGTTACGTAATCCATAGAGGCGAGAGATGTTTGTCTATTCCCCACGGTTTCCTATTAAACAACCACAGACTTTATTATCGATAGACACGTTACACGTCGAACAGGGGTCGTATAACATATCTGTGGTGGCGATTCTCGTTAGCCGGCACATTTTTGGTTGCAAGCTTCGGTCTATTGCAATGGTTTTTTCCCTTGCAAGTTATTAAGAACACTGATTAGTCACACTACGAGCTTGACGGTGTTGGAACCATTGGGTGGAAACCTGCATACCTTTGATAAGAAATTCAAAGAGAAACGGCAATGGACCTAGAATTTATCTGCGAAGAGAAGTAGGTGTGTGAATACTATACACTTCTGCTTACCCTTTGGAGGCCATTGTGAGAAGGCGTAAAGAAGAATACTATACATACATGATTATAAATAATACGCATAGCTATGTCAAACTCAGATTACCAATAAAGCCAGCATCACCAAGCTCTGTTAGTGTGAGCAAACAATTTCAGTAAAATTCATAAACATCGCCTTTCTTTGTAAAAACTACACGAGCTTATGCAATTTTCAACACTTACAACGAATGCGTAAATGAGTAATGAACAATATTTTTCTCATTTATTTAAGTGTAGAGGGTAGGACACGCAAGATACATTATTGTTATGAAAAAATATTACCCCGGGAATATATTAGAACACATGTACATACAATATGTTACTGCTTAAACTCAAAGATTGTGTATGTTCGATAAAATAGTTGTGATTTAAGAAGCTCAACTAAATTACTATTGGATTGTGAAGGCTGTGTACCTGTGTTAATTGGGTACCAGAACCAGGTACCGATGACCAATAGGAATTCAACCCCTCACGTTGCTTTGAAGGCTTAAGATAGAAATCATCGGTGATGGAAAAAAAATACATTTTGCCGAAGTCATGCTTGAGAAAAAGGCAGTGAAGGCGTAGAAGATATAAAAGAGAGGTAGGGCATAACGGGTTTCCCGTTCGAATTTGGAGCTGCCCGACTGGGGCAGGACCTCCACCTTATAGAAGTCCGTAGCCAAATAACACCAATTTTTGTGTTGTGTTGTAAGGAAAAGTAAGGCACCAGATCGCAGATATAATTATTTATACTTTTTGTCTATATACCATGACGCCGGGTCCCTCACGGGGTAGGTAGAATAGAGCGCCAGTTGCCTCTAGACTTACAAAAGTTTTTCGCTTGAACTCCATTCGTAGGTCTCTTCATACCTTATAGGGCTGATTGTAATTTGTTTAGTGCATCCAAGAAAGAAATTACTGTCTACCAATGATGCGAGCCATATGCCTACTTATAATTTAAATGTTATAAAAGGAAATCATCATTATTGTTACATAAGTGTATATTTTAACCCCATGGACACCTTATCGTATTTAAACTGATAAGTTGTACTCAATGACAGGACGATCCAAGCCATTTCTAGTTTAATTACCCGAAAACTATAATTTACAGACAAATGGAATTGTAATCGTAGTATGTAAAGCGTGTACAAAATTCAAATGGTTTGTACTTTGGGCTTATCGATTGCGTTTCACATTAACACATTTAAATAATTTCATTTAATTCGTTAAGTGAAAGTTACTTAATGGGTCTTAATAACATAATTAACTTAATGGAGTAGAGACATTAGGGAGTTTTTATGAATATTTTTCAATGTAAGATTAAGGAATGCCTCTCATACCTGTGAATGCCACACACAGACATTGTATGAGAAAAAGACCTGTATTTCCGGCGTGTTTTAGAGGAAATAAAAAGGGGGTTAGTTTTGCACTACTCGCGTGTCAGTGGTCTAAGCTAAATTAACAGGAGGAACTTTAGTATAGCGGAATGCGTCATTAAAAATAGAGAAGATTGTCTGCCTGGGACACCTTAAAGATTTTCTTCCGACAGTTTCTTTCTAGCGATTAAGATGTCGAACAGGTATATAAGGAAAATCTGTGGAGGAAAAATAAAAAGACAGTTGCTCTTTTTTGCTAAGCTCAACATAAGGTAGAAAGTATGCGAGTACAGTTAGTGAACTATGGTAACCGCTTACCGGAGCCCGGATGCTTGTTTACGTTTTTTGTAGTTCATTTTAAGCTGCTTCTTCGAAATATGGTTCCGATGAATTCAGTCAGAGATATTCTTCCTGGAAGCGGAATAGTGATCGTAAGAATAGCACAAGCCGAAATATATTTGGGAGCGGTTTGATGGAAATAGATTACTACCTCTTTATAAGATAAGTAAATCAGTGAGTTACGCGCTGAGGAATTACGTTGGTTGTGTAGGCGTTGGATGAATGTAAAAAAAAAAACTTACATTATAATATATGTTCGCTCGCTTCTAAATACGAATAATCTAGCATAAATATATTTGGTTTAAATGCGAACTATTCCCATTAGTCTTACCCGTCGTACTATTGGGAATTTCCTTCTCAGTTGACTAACCAATAGTAAGACTTCGCTGATATTGCGGGGCTCCCGCTCCCATTAGTCTTACTCTGCCGAAATGTAGACCAAATACATATTAAAAATATATATATAATAAAAAAAAAGTGAGCCGTCACGGGACGCCTGGCATATGTGAAACATCGACATTATTTTGTAAAAGTAATATGCAGAAAAGAACAGATTGTGATAGGAACTAAATATGTCATAATGATAAAATAAAATATTACGTTTTTTTTCTAGATAACGATGACTATTTATTGAATAAACATTTATTTTCATTAAATACAAAAATTTACGAATTTATTTCAAATCGTAACTACTTAATTTGTAACGTCGTCGACTTCGGTAATAGTTATATTCGATGTTTCCTCTGAGGACGGTATTACTGTGACAATTGGTCGATGGTAACTGAAGTGTGGCGACGCGTCGCCACGGCATGCGTCGCCACGGCAGAAATCGGTTTTACGTGCGGCTATAGATGATTCACATCAAAAATATTAACATTGGAGACAAGCCTTTAAGTTGTTCAATTTAATAATAAAGGTCGGGGCCAATTTGGCACGAGCTTGCCTCCTGGAGTCAAGTGCCATCGTCCGAGGCAGTGGTGCAATTTGCAGCACTATCGGCCCTCCACCCAACCGAGAACACACCAATTAGACGATACAAATTCGTATTTATTATTCAGCGTAGGCGCTATTGAATTGGATAATAGATGCGGTTTGTTTCGGTCGCACGGATATATAGAACTACGCCTGCATTCTTGTACATACCGACTGTCGAAATATTGATTCACTTGTTTCATTTTATTATCAATTACGGAGACCAGATTGCTATTCATGTTTATAAGGATGTCTCGAGGAAACTTGAGGCATCCCGTGAAGAGAGGGCTGACTAATATTTCGCTTAGCGAATAAGCATAAGCAATACCGCCAGTCTTTTGGCACCCTTCCGCGTGACACAGATTTGGGACATTTATTATATTTATTGGTATCTATGGGTGGTATATATAGTTTACGTTTAAATTTGTATCTTTGATTAATAAATGATATCACCTTATATCAAGTATACCTACAAGTTAATCACAATAAAGTATATAGCACACGGATTCTCAACCATCCTTTTGAATACTTAGTAATAATTACAGGAAGACCACATTCCAACTACCTAGATCAAATCGATTGGACACTCAATGACGGGAACGACAAAAATACTCAAAATGCGGGTGGGCATGTAGGTATCAAGAGACTGATGAATGTGGACGAAGCGAAAGAGGTATGTAAGTCTAGAGAGAACTGGCGCTCTATTTTGTCTGCCTACCCCGTGAGCGACTCGGCGTGATGTATGCTAGTTATAATTATTAGGACTACAAACAGAAGTCTACTTATAAATAGACATCGTATGTATGTGTATTCTTTGTGGCAAATCAAATATACACAGGTAATTTCCTTCATTCCTGTGACCAGAAACATATTGTTTTCATGACAGACACCTTGTCTTCGATCTGATTCAAATATGTTTGTCTTTCTCTCTTTCCTTTTACATGTTCTTATGACATATAGTGGTAGTGGTAGTGACTGGCCTTATTACATTGACCTTCAAATTACATCTAAGTAGTAGGTATATACAAAACCGTCCAATTCTGTAGGATTGATATGGTAGACTAAATACTGACTGCCAGCGCCACTTTACTTCGCAAATTGATATGCATAGCACCAATTGTCCCTCCAAATGCTAGTTAACTACAGTCGTGTAATGACACTATCTACGATCTTTCTTAGAAGCACGTGTAATCAACTTCAGCCTAAGGTAACTAAACGCATGGGCAATTTGCTTGGATAATATGATACCACTATCCTCATTAATGATGGTTTGGCCATGTCGAGAGAATGAATGAAGAACGATTGATGAAAAAAGTGTATAAGGCGAGTGTGAATGAAAGTGTTGGAAGGGGTAGACCTAGACGGACATTTCTAGACCAAATTAGGGACGTCTTGAAAAAAGGTCAGGTCAAGAGTACCCTAAGCCGAAGAGCATGTATGAAGAGAATAATGAAATTGGACGAAGCGAAAGAAGTATGTAAGGATCGTAGCAAGTGGAAACAAGTGGTCTCTGCCTACCCCTACGGGAAAGAGGCGTGATTATATGTATGTATGTATCCTCATTAAGGTTTATGAAAGTGTCACGTTTATATAGCCTCATTATTCCTACCTATTTCAGTCAAATATGAGCGAATTTATTCGATGTTATTAAGGTTGCTCGGAATACTAAAGAAAGCCTAATCAATCAATACCTGAATGGAATAATATTTTAGCTGGGGTTTTTTGACGTATTGCACAAATAAGGGCAGGTATGGCTATCCAAAGTTAAACGATTGATTGAAGGAGAGAAAGATCCTGGGTTAGGTTAGGTTAGGTTAGAAAGAAATTCAAAGTCATTTGTATAGTCTAACTTGAGTAACGGAGATGGACTTGCCATCTTTCACGTTGGCACCTAAAATGTGCCTGTGGGTGTGTATGTACTACCTCCACACCAATGAATACCCCTACGGGGACCCTCGTGGGTAGGCGTGCTGCTATTCGCAGAGACGCAAAAAAAACTAATAAACCAATCAACAATCCCCGATTAACATTACACTCAACCAGCCAGCCCTTCATTATGTCAATTAAAATATATAACTAGCAAAATCTAATAAAGTGTTCTTATACAATACAAGAGTTTTTAAATTATGCGGATAAAATAATATACATGCTGTGTCATAAAGTAGTAATGTGCCACAATATATCATAATTTTTAATGGTAAGAAATAGTTGGGTGTAAAAAAATACTTCATAACTCTCTGCCTACCTCGTTAGGGACTCGGCGTGATGATAAATATGAATGATGGTAAATAACCATCACGCCGAGTCATCATATTATGATGATGATGATGATGAAGAAATATATAGTTAGTTACCTCTCATTGCGGCGCCCTTACAGGGTGTGAGGTATTTTAATGTTATAGTGTACCTACTGTATAATATAATTGATGCAATATATACAGAGAACTTGGCTTGTGATGCTTCCACAGGTAGCACATGTTCGCACGTATGACGCGACTGACCACTATTGATAAGCGACAGAAATATGTATCATTCAGTCTTCAAAGGTTGCTGCAAAAAATTTCATATTTAGGCTTGTTAAGTCAACCATACTCACGTAGGAGTCATTGCTACATTTGGTGTCGTCTAGCAGGTACAACACCAGATATGGAGCCAATGCCCTCTTATATTTTTTGTAAAAGCCAAATTTTGTACAGTTACATTATAACTCATATAAATCAATGAATGTCATTCAGCAAAACTTTGTTGAAAGCTACAATTAGCGTGTTTCATCGTGTTGTCTATAATTAGCATGATTTATAGAAATCGCAACACCGGCGAGGAACCAACTCAATAAATTGATTTTTAAAATTCGTAAATTTTAGAGAGATTTATGGCATACTAATAACAGTGGTAATCTGCTAAAATATTTCATTACGAATCACCCAAATTTTCCTCCCCTTCCTTAGCTCAGATTTTCAGCTTTTCTGATATATGCATGAACATACTTGTTTCCTTTAGTTGACTGAAACATGTAGCAATTATAGTAGACTGGGTGTATACCTGGTGGAACCAATAATGTTTAGTATACTTAAAGAGCAACTGTTATCTTGACCATAGTGAAATCACAACGGTGTTTTGACAAACCGAGAAGCAGGCACGGGTATAATCTATGGTGGATCTCCGCAACATGTAATTAGACCGGCTGACTAAGCGGAATCTATGGGAGCGTTGCCCGTCTGACCCTGCGGAAGATTTAAAACCCCATTGTGGTGACTTCTTTATTGCACACCGCAGTTAAAGTAATGGTCGGTATATTTCAGAGTTGTCGAAACATGCTTTCGAGTCTGAATATATCAGTCGGTTAATTGAATGTCAGGAAATTATAAATAACGACCATACCTCAAGGCGGAACGAATCAAATTCTCCATAGTAATAGCATTTCATACGAAAACTTATTAACCTAATCACGTCATCTAAGTATTCTCAAGAGGATATCTATTTACTATGTTTTTGTCTAGTTACATTATGCGTCACTGAAACCAATTAACTATCTGTAATTTTAGGTCAAATTACGCTGGCATGAGAGTTTGGTCGACGGTCCTACATTGCATCACAATAAGTAGCAAAAACTAACCAGTCATCGACCGTCGGAACATCGCTATTCGAAGAATCGATTTAATAGAGTAAGAAAGATAAGCGACATGCATCGATAAGAGAATCGTTTAAGCTAATTTATTTAAAAATAAGAATATTTGACAAAAGCATATAAAGGCTTGATGAAACGTCCATCGATAAGAACTCTTAAAATGTCATGATTGCTACCCAGTTATCTCGGGCTCGATAAATATCGCGAAATATTTCCGAATCACCCGCATTATGGCGAGTCGTTAGGACCTTGATCTCGAAGAGGGAGCAAAAAACTTGAGCTCGTTTTGAAATTAAGAAAATTTACGCCCAAATCAATAGCAACGCAATTAAGAATTTCGGGTTAATTATCGCAGCCGTCGGTGCGGAACGCCGTCGTTTCGTTCATGCCAATTGCTTTGCGAAATGATAATATTAAAGTTTTATAACTTGATTCTGTATTCATGAGTAGGATTAGGATTCAAATATGAAATACCTATAATACCTATATGCGAATTTAGAACAAATATGTTTTTATCAGTACACAATTATACAAAATCTTTCTCAATCTACAAATAAAAAATAATTAAAGAACATATTTAATATCCTTTCAACACACGAAGTACCTATATTGAAATATTAAATTCTCTTCCTCTTTACTTGTACATTCAACAGCAACACCATTTGGTATCCTAATTACGTGCTTAATAATAACAATTATTCAGTTCTTAAACATGTTTAACGGAGTCGGATGGCCGAGGGTAACTTAGGGACAATATAATGACATGTTATTAAGCTCTCAACTGACGCGTTGGGTAGCTGGTCAGAGCTAGCGTTACCGAATATTAATAGCCGTCTTTATCTATATACAATCTAAGGTTTAAATCTATTAGTTAAAATACCATACTAGAATTGGGGTACTTTATTTGTGAGGGCGAATAAACTGTTGCTTTAGACTTGGTTCTTACCTTGAGTAAAGTTATTGGTTTGCTTAATATCATTTTTGGGTGGGGATGCTTTTGATGATATATTACATACTATATTGTATAACATATACTACATTGATTCAGATTTATAGTCCAACATACTCGTGTAGTAACACGAAGAAAAAAAATTGTGTTTCAGGAAAGGTGCTATGGCAAGCTAACTATACAGTATAAGACTTCCATAATATCCTAGAACTAAGTTTCATTACATTTGTCACAGTAATGACTGAAAATCAAAATAAAAATCAAAATCTTTTTATTTCACATAGGCCCAGGTGGGCACTTATAAAACGTCGAAAAAGAAGCACGGTTCGGGTTGGTCGCTTCCATGGAGAAGAACCGGCAAGAAACTCCATGGTTACTCTTTTCAAATCATTAGGCATATACAATATTTTTTTCGTTACAGCAATAGTACCCAAGTATGGGGGAACAACGTAGGCCCGACAATAGGTCGTTGCTTACTATACAAAGCATACATAAAACAAGATAATTATAACAATGTTAGCAAGATCTAAGAATCTACAAAGCCTACAATGTTCTCACATTCACAAATTAGACAAATTAAACCAGTGACACAAATATTGTCATCAGTACTGTAACAAATTCTGGTCAAGATATGGAATAAATTAAAATAAAAAAAAGTAAAATTATAATTGTAAAAAAAAACCCGAATTGAGAAAAGAAAAAGATTCAGAATAGTTAGAGACATCCACAAATTTGTACCGTTTATGAGCTACCAAGGAAGCCGCATGCGCAGAAGGAACTAGAGCCAAACTTCTTTATCTTGAACGTAGTCCTTGATTTTATAATATGCTTTTTTAATCAGAACATGTTTGATAATTTTTTTGAACTTTACATCGGTCAGTTCTATAACTGACTTTGGCAGCTTGTTGTAAAAGCGTATACTATTTATAATAAATTACTTGCTCGTTTTTGTTAATCTGTATTTCGGGATCAAAATCGCATTACCGAGAAGTTATTGGGGCTAGACCTCTTGATATATTTTCAGGACTATAATCTTTCTACATTGTCGCTGGACCACAAGTTTGGACCCTCGTTGTAATTGTCTATCACTTATCCCAATTATTCACATCTGCTGCTCGAAGGACCATTTGTCTTAAGGCCTCCATCTTGAGAATTACAGACCACTCGATAATCGCCTACAGCTACGGCAGATGATATTAAGGAGTATTTCAAAACTGCGCCAATTTTCGTGGCATTATTATGAGAATTCCATAGTTATAACAAGAAATATTATTGTATGAATGATGTATTCAAGATTCTAAGAGGTTTCCAATCAGATTATTTTAATAAATTTTTGGTGCCGTTAAGTTAAGTGGTTCCAGACAAATGAGTTTATTTGAACTTATTTTCAAGAGAGAACTTATGTTTAAGAGGAAACCTGCATACGTTTGAGAAGATGTTCAAAGACGTATGGATAATCGCACTTAAGAAACATCGATGAACTCACCATCTGTCATGTTTTACCTAAAATATATCTTCGAGGTGTGTACTACATACACACTACTATCCACCCCTTCGGGCTTATTGGTTTTGAATGTGTATAAATTATACATAAATTAAGTTAAGCGCGGAATAACGCTGTCATTACGTACGCTTGAATATAAAAATCCTAATAGATAATCTAAATATAAATAGATAATATAACACATAATCAAAATTTTTTGTATGCTACAAAATACGTGGTAGGTCGAGATAGTCAATCGCCAGTTATCTCTAGACTTACAGAACGCTTTCGCTTTGTATATATTCATCTGCCCTATCTATGAAATGTTCGCCGGATTCGAGTACAATTGACTTCGAACGTCCTTGAGTGTTTGAACGGTTTAATATCGGTAATAGTTATGTCATTGTAACGCGGTATTCCTCTGCGCTCTCCTCTATGACAGTTTTGCTTAGAATATCTGTTTCGTCAATCTTTCTTCACTCATTCTGTCCAAATATCAGAATTACATGCACAAATTTCCAAACTACGTTAATAAAATATTCGTAATATTTAAGTAGTAATGTGAAATATTTAGTAAAAATCTGCATTCTAGTGCAAATTTTGGAGTACTTGGTGTATTTTAATCCACCTCAAGATTGATTAAATGCATATGTTAATGTTTTTTAATCTTAAATTCATTCTTACAGAAAATGGTTGCATCCTAGAGCCGTACCTTCCCTCATCTAATATTGTTAAAAGCAAACCTTCTACCAGTACACCAATTTCTCCGAGTGACTCGTTTTCCCCTTCCGGGTATTGATCGCATATACTCACTTACAGAATTAGCTTAGTTTTAACCTTTTTGTTATACTCGTTTTAGTTTGTTTACCTCTTTAATCAATTGCAATAGCACACACAAACCAAGTACATACAGAAATTAAGTGTTTTAGCTTTCTATGAGAAAATATATTATGTACTGAATAATTAATTATAATACATTCAATCATACTTAAATATAGAGCGTCCAAACAATGTTAAGCTTAAAACATGTCGACTGGTTTCTTACCAGTTGTTATAAAATATTATGTTCAAATCTCAAAATCATCGAGTACTTCATTCAGTTTACTGACTTAAAGCTGTAGCTTGGTCTACGAAGCTGGAATGAGTATGCGGTCGGTAACAGTAAATTCATAATGTGTATAAATACTGACTGATATCAAATCGTCGAGATTGTTGGTGCATAGGGTTTGGGTTATTACTTAATTAGGCAATAACCTCTGCCTACCCCGTGAGACGTGATGATATGTATGTAACAGATAATTTAGTCCGTCATCCCTCCGACGAAATCCATCATTGGTTTTGCGTGCTTTACACTGCCAACGCTCTGCAAACAGTGACTGTTTTCACGAACTGGAATAACAAACCTAAATTAATATGACCAACAAAGGATCAGCTGCAATTTGTGCAGACAGTCTAAATGAATTTAGTGATGAAGAAAGCTTACACTAATTTAAAGTTAACTACAGATGACACAAGTGAGGAGATGATAATAAAACGGACGCCTGAGATAAAACAGGCGGTAATTTGTTCTCGTGGATATCTGTAGATGGGACTACAATGGAATAAGCGCTTTCCAACTGCAGACACTGTGTCCATAATTGAGGCCAATTAAAGAACAACAGGAATATAATAAATTGTTGCATTCATCGTATGTGATGCAATTAATATGCCCATAATTGTAATTGTTGATCTTTGTTCTGATTATATAATAGAGTTTAGGAGTTATTGTGCTTCATACGTTTTTAAAATTTATTTAATTTTAATTATAAATCTTGCCAAACAATTAGAATTTTTTCATTTTCAGAATAGTTTAAAAACAGTGTTTGTTCTTGCGGACATATGTTATAACCAATTTCCATAAAAAAAAAACAATTACATACTATGATTTGGGACTTGCAAATCAGAGTTATAAACCTTGCAACTTGCAATTTTAATATAAAAGGAAACACGTATTGTCGCAATGTTTCTAATATTTTTTGGGCACCTTGCCTTACACATCAGATATTCAGATCAGCTCAGGTCAACTAATGGTGTTTTTTATTTATAGGTACCAGTCCGCCATCAGTTTTAGGCAAACGTGAAACTGACAACTGCTATCCAATTCACTGGCAGTCTGTTAATTTTGTAGACAGAAGAGTTATGGATCCTCTTTGCAGCTCTCATTGCGACGCAGTTGACAAATTGTTAGGTCGTAACACGGTAGTTCGTTTCATTGTAGCTGTATTCGCTATTTTTGGCAGTAACGATGTCATTTGTAAAAAATAATTCTTCTTTACACAGAGCATAAAAAGTTCGTGTCATGTTATATACGAAGATTTAGTGGTAAAACTATTACTACTAATAGTATATTATATGTATATAAAATAATGTTTTAATTTTGTTTGCACCAAGAACAACAGGGTCGGCAGAAAATTTAATCAGTAAGCGTAAGGCAACGCTGTGATATTCACCCAAATTGTGCATTAAGCAACAAAAATATTTTTGGTATAGGTCTCACAGAATTTCCAGAAATCAAGACATGAAGAGAATTTGCCAGAAATCAAGACATGAAGAGAATTTTCAAAAAATCAAGACATCAAGAGAATTTTCCGAGAAATCAAGACATCAAGAGAATTTTCCATAAATCTTACTGGATTTTACTCATGTGTATATGTAGGTACTAAGGTACATTGTATTCTGTTAAACGGTATACAGAATGTCGTCTGCTAATTAACGAACTCCGGTTCCGTCGTTTTTGTAACTCGAAGCATCGCAACGCTGTTGCTTGCGAAGCCACCAACGTCGTACGTTATAAGAGTTAGTGCTAATTTGTTTTCTGTACTTGCTTCAGAAAGACCATATTATTACCTCGATTCACGGATCTTCTTTCCCTTAAAATTATTACATTGACATGCTGTCATGAATTAGAGACATGCTCTCATGTCAAACGCGCTAGAAAACTGTTGCGAAGTTGGGTGTTTGAAGAAAATATTTTTAAGTTATACAGTACCGAATTTAAGCTACGGGAGTTCAATGTGAGGCAAGAATCTTTATACAGGGTGTCCCAAAACTCAACGATAACCTGGTACCGGGCGAGAGGCCAAGGTATACCAGTTATGAAAAAATTAAGAAAAAAATCTATGTCACTTAGTCAAGCAATGATAGAAATTTTTTTGTACTGTGATCGCAATTTTCACAATTTTACAGTGATTTTTTTAATAATGTTATCTCAAATAACAGTGCTATTAATGGTAACCACACATGAAAGTAATAATCATTGTTAACTAAGTAAAATAAATTAAATTTTTACGAGTTTTTGGTTTATAAAATTTATGCCAGTCAACTTAGACACTCTACGTTGGAAAAAAAATTTACTACACTACCTATGGCAAGTTTTTTTAAAAGATGGCCCATTTAGTCTAGATTTCAAAATAGTACAACACTTGCCACTTATACCTTGGCCTCTCGCCCGGTACCAGGTTATCGTTGAGTTTTGGGACACCCTGTATAAACGCTCATTGAAGCTGTTCACCCTTGGTAGGCTTGGCTTACAAATTTGACAACCAAGCATATAACCCGATTAATTATGTGACCACTGAAGTCTATAGGGCTAGCTAGATGTACTTCTAATTACTTTCTTTATCGATAATTTATTGCTGAAGGTCAGTTACTTGTGTACTAATAACAAAATGAGCTTCGTATAATTTCCCTGGAGTAGAAAGATTGATACACACAGATTGACTGCGTGTCTGAGAATATTCTTTTTTTGCCGATCAGAAACTCATTGGAACTTCTCAATCATACAATTCTTATTTCTAATAGAAATTTAATTTACCGTTTATAATAAAGAAGCCAGTATGATATTATACTGTATCATAGGTACGTATATGGATTGTTCAATTGAGTGTCATAAGTGTATTTAATTATTAATGCTTTTTCTTTAATGTAGTTAAATAGAAAATGATGTAATTCAACTCGGTTGTTATCGGTTGTTATCATTACATTAAAACAATCCGGCGCTGCGTGGCTTGTGACGACGTCGCGTGTAGTCCCGGGTTCATAACTTGTTTCCCCATCACTTACACCAAAACCCTTATTGCCACGTTATTAAGGTCTAAATCACGATCAAATAAATGCCATGGCAAGTTAAGGTAATAATTATCAAGATAATGATTCATTGTGAGTCATGTGAAATAGGGCTTAATAAATAATGTCCATAAGACTGCGCTCGCGATGGTGACGTCATTCAATAATGTCAGCTAAACAGGTTTTGGTGACACATATGGGAAAGTGTCGGAGAAATTAAAAAATATAATTAGAAAGTTATGGATGTAATCCAATATTTAAAAAAATAGGGAATTGTTTCTATTTTAGTTGCATTTACGTGCTTTAAGGCAATTGGTGAATAAATCCATTGTTTCAAAACGGCGACATACTCAGCATATATATTGTAAAATGTGGGTCATATTGCACCTTGTGGCAATAAATAGAAATAAATTTACGCTCTGCCATTATGAAATAGAAAAAATCCTAGTTACAGCTAATTTTGGTATTATATTTATATGCGTTAAATCAATTTGTCAGACCTTTTATTAATTTCGTACTATCCAAAAAAGAGAAAGCAAATCTTCCACACAGGAAACTACTGCAGTAACTATGCATATTGACTCAGTTGTCCGTTAAGGCGTGGGCGCAGTTCGACGACCCCGGAAAGATCTTAAGTAGTTATGCACAACTTTGTTATGAGCCATGGTGGCTTAGCCCCATTAACATTGCTTTACTCTAAAAATGTTTAGTGACCTAAATCGAAATAGGATATGTTGTGGATACCACTGTGTATAGCACTGGTTGACAGCTGAATGTTCCTCCCCGGATCAAGGAATACAGACGTAAATAGGTGTCAACGTGGCAGACAGCGGGGCTGTCGCTACTCCGATATTCTAGTTCACACAATATATCTTCATACTTTCCTACACGCCTCCAAAAGTGAGGTCGAGGTGCAAAACTCCCTCTTATCGCTGGAGATATATTTAGGTGCCCGGATAAATGAACGATTTCTCAACCACGATTGTACATATGTCTCTGAATTTCTTATTAAACGTATGCGAATATTCTTTACGATGGTTTCCTTCATCTTAAGGCCATGGTGTGATAAATCACTCTACTTAAGATAACTTAAAACTCTATAATCTACTCAGCATTGATTTCGCAGATGACTCTTCAATTTACTCAGCAGGAACGGCTCTCAAACATGCACAATATTTCCTTTCTGATATATGTATACTGGTATGCTTAGCTATGCATAGCTTATGGCTATTACTATGCTACAGTAACAACTCATGTAACCTAGTTGTGAGCTGTTTCCATACGCCATATCAGGTGGGTTCGTTATACATAATTAGTGATATCTTAGAATCCTCAAGTACAGGGCATGATAAGGTTGACCACCAAATAATACTTAGGCACGACATTTACTGGACAGCTGGTACTACAACCCTTATTTACATTAACCGGGCATAGCGGAACGACCCAATTTTGTGATGCATTTATTAACCACACTATCATGGTTCCTTAGAGTTTATTTTTGAATGTACAGTAGGATTGTTAAGTTTGTGTTGCGCTTGGCTACATCCAGTATCTAATTAATTAGGATTACAGTTAAGGCGCGTTCAGTCGCCCCAGATAAAACTCGAGGGGTACGATTGTAACTTGCCCTTAAATCATTGAGGTATTTACTTAAATTTTACCTCAACTAAGGAGTTGAGGTAAAATTATATTTGTTTTTCCAGTTCTAAAATGCACCAGCACTTCTATCTTCATCCTCTTCCCTGCATTATCTCTCGTCTTAAGCACCCTACGGTGCTACGGTTGCAAGGAAGAGATCAGATAGTTTCAGCTATAAGAGCGCCTTTTGTTACCCGTTAATCTATGCTACCAATTTCTAGTCGATGGGCTCGCGGGATGCTGGGTGTACTAACTGAGTCTATTAATTGTAGTGTGCGTGTACTGTCATAGGTAATCAGGGTGTACCGACAATACTCAAACATTAGTGGAAAGACACTTACACTATAAGGTCTTCGTGGATGGCACTATCTATATACCCTTACGCTCTCGTTATCTAGTACTGTGCCCTATACTGTTATGCAATAAGGTATATAGGTATTATAATATAATACATAAATACAATAAAATAATGTATTATATTGTTAAACCTGTGACTTGTGTAGTATATCTACACAAGTCACAGACATTGGATTATAAGACCAAATAATGCTACTTTAAAATGAGTACCTGACAACGTTACGTGCTAAAGTCAGTATGTACGAGTACGTATATAATTATTTTCTGCATGAAATATGAAGGTGTATCTTGTCACATCTGCCATTGGCCCTCGAGTCACAGACGCATCAAATTTCTCGAACGGTACACCCACACATGAAATAGTTCGTCGTTAACATATTTGTTGAATGCAATAAACCTACTAATGGTAGTGTAATTGTGGAACTTTCTTAATATATACTTTCCTCGTACGTACCTAAATAGGTCTTTATGAATAAAATAGCCTTATGGGGTATGTTGCATTGAATATATTTTTGGAGAAGAGAAAATATGCTTAGTGAATGTTAATTATTGAAGTTATTTCTTCAAAGAGACATTAACTCCCATTGACAGAAGGCTTTCCACCAGCTTTCGCAGCGCGCTCGCTAAAGGACAACAAAAGCATCCTCTTATCGTGTTATCAGTGGGTACATGACATTCCTTCGGTGTCTCGGAAAGAACATGTTGTTGTCTTTTGGGAAAGCGATAAAGTAAATAATTTATTCATAAGTACACATTTTTTTTTTAATATTCAGTTTTACCGGCGTTTGCACTCCAATTATAATATCAAATAGGATATAAAAATGAATTAAATAACTAAGCATATTTAAATAGGTAATAAAACAAAACTATGCCAACATGGGAATGCTAAAAAGGCTAAAATCAATTAGTGTGACAAGATATACATAGTTAGTTGATAACTCAAAATTGGACGCGAGTGTGAACACTTGACTACATTGGTCTGACTGCGTAACAGTGGTTGTTCTATCATGGAATTATATATTTAATTTGGTACAATATTATATTATGGACTAGTAGAACACCACATACAATTTTTCTATTATCTAACTGTAACTATAATGAAAGCAGTTAAAATGCAAACATTTGGTTATTTTACAAAACATCAACAAGATGCTCAAAGCAAAAATGAAATGGGGTCGATTATTGAATTCTGGAGACGAAAATGAGGAACAGTATCGCAAATGAGGCTGCATCGTAAAATTTAACGCGGCGCCCGCACCGATAGTGGGATGGCGAAGGAATGGCCTATAAACTGAATTGATGATGTCTAAATGGCTCAGTGTACACTCGGCTTTCCATTGCGTGAGCTTCACCTTTCAAGTCGACATTGGGCACTATAAAGGTGCGTTCCGGTATCGTAGGCCACTTTGTTGACTTGATAACGGCATCTTAATCACACAACATTGTCACGAAACCTTTATACACCTGAGACCAAATTCACTGTGTTTGACCGATCTCTTACGTTATTAGCAATGTTTGAAAAGATCGATAAATTGTGGTTTAGAATACGGAAATTTCTCGTTTCTTCATATATTATTGTCTAGGCTTTAAGAGATTACGCAGACGTGCTATAAATTTTGCTGTTTTAAATCGGCGTCTATGTAGATACATCGGCTTTCAAGTAACAAAGAAACTAAGTAACAGTATAATAACATGTGATGGATCAAATTATTCAACATTTATTCATAAAGAACTGTACACACCGAAGCTACAGCGACTGCTATTCCGAAGTGAGTGCATTATATCTCGTGAACATCATGATATAACAGTATCTTCCCACAATCGTCAGGCATGTGAGCTTCATTTATTCGGAAAACCTGTAAGTATAGGTAAGGTAGAATCTATACTAGAATAATGTAATACATCGTCAACTTTTCCCTAATTTCAAGGTTTTGCATTATTATATTGCATCCAGACTCTTTATATGAATTTGCGTGCACTTCGCCTTGATTCGCCAAAATGATTTGCTATTAGTGTTGCATGAGTCACGTACTATGTATATTATTATTAAAATAAATTTAATCAGCCTGAATGTATGAGCATATAAGCGTCAGTTAATTTACTTACCGCTGCTCGTGGCATAGGTGTAGCCGGGGTACTAGTCTGATACTAACATAGACCTCCCTTACGCTACGGTTTACATTACTACAACGCTCGGAGGATGTACCTGCTATAACATAATTTATTCGCAAGTACGCGAAATGTTCCGTAGAGTACGTAGGTGTACTATAAGGATATGAGCTCTGAACCAGCATGTATGTAACTTGTAAATGTACCGCAACAGTGTGTCCATTATGATGATGTATTAGTATTTTATTGTACCCAAAAGGTTACCGTATGAGCTTTGTATGTTTTATACGGAAAAGTGTTTTTTACTGAAGAACATCCACTTGAAAAGAATTCATGTGCAGACTTGGAATCATTATTTGAGTTCTATATACATACATCTTCACGGCTTCCTGAGGGCGAAGGCATAGGTTTTTTACATTACAGATGGCTAGTCCATCGCCGCTTTTAAAGCATGATACACGTCTTTAAATTTCTACCAAACATATGCAGATTTCCTCATAATGTGCTCTTTCACCGTAAAACACCTATCACTATACTCAATAAGAAAAAAATAATTCGTACAGGCCTTTGGCGATCGAACCCGCAATATTGTTTGTTCCAGTTCACTTCAGGAGCTCTTGCGATGTGAGCCACAATTAAATACACATCCTTGTAAGTTGTAAGGATATAACATATACTACCGGCTGTATTATCTTCAAACGAACGCCCAATTTCATACCAAAGCTCTCGCCCTTCTTGGTAATATCCCAGACACTTGTATGGAAATAAGCCGACCCGCCCTTACCAACATTTCGCTCAGAGTAATAAACCTGACCAGCCGATCACTTCCGGGAAGCGCTTTGAGAATAGAGGACTTTAGACGTCTACCTAAGAGTACTTAGGCTTGTGCACTATGAACTAGTTTTTTTGTTGGTCGCCAAAAAGGTCATGGAACCTAGTTAACTTTTCCTTTGAGGCACACATATGATTTCCTCGTTGCTCGTTACTCTACCTTTAAGTAGCACCTGTACAAGAAATTGTTTTCTCAGGATAAATTTCTGTTGGCTATGACACAAGAACATTGAGTAAAATTAAACTTTAGGTATATTTTCCAGTAGTGGTATATTTTCCATTACAGAAGTTTAGTTTTAATATTGTTTTAATTTCGTTTGAAAATCAGTTGAGTCATTCAGAGAGTATTTCATCAGAGAGTTCATTGAGTTCATAAACACGGGTTTCGAGTTCATAAGTTCATAAGTGCGGGATTTATATAATTGACTGTTATTTATTTCATCGTATCATCTAGTGCGGGGCTGCAAGCTTATTATTGTAATTAAAGCATACTAGATCAAGTCGATCCTCTCAAACACGGGAATGTCAAGAGTACTCGAAACCGGCGAGTATGTATGAAGAGACTAATGAATGTGGACGAAGCGAAAGAGGTATGTAAGTCTAGAGAGAACTGGCGCTTTATTCTCTCTACCTACCCGTTAGGAACTCGGCGTGATGATGTATGTAAAGCATAAGTGCGGCTATATATTTCGGTACTCCAAGCATTTCGATATTTTTGTCATTAACAACCAGGAACGGGTAGAGGGAAGGCATAAGCACGAAAGGTATCATGTTCACGGTACAGGAGATTATATGGTTTTTGCGTGTGCAAATGTGAGGCTCGCGGGCATAAACTGTGTTTTTTCCTACTGCGTTCGTAATTTCTCAGGAAATATACTTGTGGGGTTATTGCAGTTCGGAAACATCAATTTTCCCACGGAGGATCTCTTAAATTATATTCGAAACAGAATAAAAATATTTATATCTTTTTATTACGCAACAACTTGGTGATTCCGGTGCAGTCATTGGTTTGTGTAGGCTGGCATTGTCCGGAATGGTGTCACTACAGATCAAATGGTGTTCACATACAATATACAGCCTTCGTTACGTCCGGTACAGCATACTTCCCGAATTACACATTGTGTAATTAGCTTTATGGTGGATGGAGCTCTATTGTTAAGGAAATACAATAAATACTGACTTGATTAACTTGGTTCAGAAAATTCATTGCTACAGTCGGGATTCGAACCTGCGATCTTTGTGTCGCAGACAAATACTCGAACCACTCGGCTCTGTTCTGTAAAATCGGGTTTTCTAACCAGAAACCAGGTTTCAATAAATTTACTCAATTTAGGCAGAGCCTGTCTATAATAATGTCTATAGGTGAATTAGCGACACATAAGCAAACTCACGTTAATATATTATACCTAGATAATGCTGTTATAGTCAGGAAGTGGAAGGCAAAGAAAATTGTATTGTGAAAATAGGAGATAGTCCTTGGATGAGTAGACAAAGTAAATCTTTAACAAAAGATGTGCCCTGCATTTCCAGTTCATTTATTTTATTCTATGGAGATACTAGCTATAGGTTTAGTCAGTACGTTCACTTAATACATTAAAGGTAACGTGGCCTCGTATCTAAGAGGAAGACAGTAGAGCGGTCACATATCACCGCCCACTCGTAGACATCCCATACATCAATACAATTGAACGGTTTCAATGCAAAGCTTTTTAACGGTTATTTTTTAAGAAAATATGGTATTTGTAATACTTATACATATATTATTATAAGAAATAATTGTATTTATAAATTTAAGAAAACACTAAATTTATTAGATTTCTGATAACTTGTGTGTGGATACTGAAAAAAATAATATATTTCATATTTTTTTGTTTTTCTACTCGAGTCTTAACTATGTATCGCTCGTGAAATCCTTTCCTTTCTTTATCCTTTCTTTATTCACACTTTTGTAAGCCCAGTTTTAATTTAGTACACAGATTTTTACTCCTGCCAGTATTCAGAACTATGCATTTAACTGAATTAATGTTGATTCATTTCAATCTCAAGTTTAAAATTACCGAGATCAATATGAATGTATAGAATCAAATATATTCCACCTCTTACATGTAAAACGAACTCTATATTTAATGCTATGAAGAGTAATATCGTTCAATAAACGCCCGTTGGCTAGATAAACCATGATTTATATTCATTGCGTTTTATTTAGTGCAGTCCTTAAACTGATTTTATAAGGGCAGGTTTTACTGCAATCGCGTGACATCGAGCTATCCTTCATAAGTATTGGCATAAATTATCGCAACTTGTATTACAGGTTGTATTCAATGAATTAGTTCCGGGAGCATGTAGACGGAGCTTTGGGCGCTTGTGTTATGGTTCTTAGTGAAATGTAGATAGGATTTCTATTCACTTTATTTCATTAACCCTATCTGTGTAATCTGAGTTTTGTCCAATCTCAATTGTATTATATTCTCGAGTCTTTAATATGATATAGGCAAAATGTTTTGCGAAATCTGTTTGACATGTTTGTAAGTCTATAGTTGATAGTGGAGTGACATTTCCTCGCTAGATCTTATCAATTATCCACAGTTATGGATGACGTTGCTGATGCATGCAACTTGACAATTGATGATAAAGATCGCAGAATATTTGCTGTTTTATGGCTCGCGGTGGCACCGATTGGCGATAATAATAAACTTTCATTGCTGGTGTACATCAGGAGTCAAAACACCGCTGCTTCCACAGAGGTGGCTATTCAGCGCAGAATATAAAGGACATGAAATTATATTATACTTTGTCACGATTCTTCGCAGTGAATGCTGATTTTTCCTGTTCCGGTATGATTATTATTTTTTTTCACAAATATGTACTTTGAATATTGGTAGAAATAGAAAATCAAGAGGATGCAATGTTATGTTGATAACCTCAATGGAATATAAACTATCGACTTTAGTTTTAAATAGACGGTGGTACAATTTTATCGCCATTGTAATAATTCTTCTTCAATTACATATTTCCTTACATGTGATAATCTGGCATGTGATTTGCTATAAGGTATGCGTGTCTTCAATATTAAAGTTAAGTTGTGTAAGAAATATGTATTGTGTATCTTCTGGAACATCACCAATTACATCTTAAAAACAACAATAAACATTTATGTCACGTTGTTCTAATATTTTTGCGTGTAGTCAGCGATAGTATCACGTAGAAACAAGAATTAACTGGGTAATTACTTTAATAAGGTTTAATGACGTACTCTGAGGCAGGTGACGTACGAAAACACAATGGCGCGTCGCAGACCCTTTGTTGCTCGAATAATTGTTGGAATTGTCTCATTACACGGCCGTTTCGGTTACGTTTTTTAAGTAATTGTCTTTTATTTTGTTGGCGAGACATTATTTTTATGTTTAATGAACATGCGGTGGCCGCTCAAACTGACTTGGATAGCACGAACATACGCAGATGATTTTTAGACTTTTGGCTCTCATTTAGTAAAAACGGAACCATTATAGAATCACTTTGTCATTTGTCTGGTTGACTGTTAAACTCATTAACGTTTAAGATATAAAAACAGCGAGAAATACAATGCCGTTTGATTTATCTGAATTCTTTGTGCTTTAAAGTTCACCAGTTTTTTAATACTTTTGCGAAGAATATAGTTGTAAGAAAAATACAAGTACGTAGTACCAAACATTATGTCACATCATCACTACTCTGTGTTCCAAATAGATACTGCTTTATAACTCCTTGAATGCAACAAAATATATTTTTAATTTGCTTGCCTGTGAGAAAAGTGTTGTAAAACCTGACCCTAACGTTAGTTGCTACGAGACACTATTTATGCGCAGGATTTTTGCTGCAATTTTCTAGAGCCCTGGTGGTATCTATAATAATAATAATATATCCTCACGCCTTCCCACAAGGGTCCCCGAGGGTGGTATCTAGTTAGTGAAAATAACTTTATTTGGTTCATCAGAAGTTACTACATACGTTTTAAATGATTGAACAATTATCGGTTAGTTCTAAATCTGAATGTGTAACAGTTTAACAGAAGAACACAAAGTTTTATTTAATTATAATCTCTACGCCTTCAAAGCTTACAATGAAAGCATAAATATTCTGTAGAAATAAAGAAAACCTTAATATTCCTATTTCTTATCCACTGTGCTCAGACCGACCCTAATACTCATTGCGTGTTTTCAGCCGGATTCCTCTAATGGAGGAAAGTTGGAAACTGAGTTTCCTGTTCTCATTTTTTTTCCGACGACAAATTCTTTGCGGATTTCGAGAGCGGAAACTTTCTAGGAAATGTCTTGAGATTGGATTAATTTTATCGCTATGCGGTTTAGACTTTACCCCATATACTTTTTATATTACATCTGTACAGATAATTCCCTAATAAATTTAAGAAACAAAATTGTTAGTTGATACAAATATTTTAATTTGCAGATATTTTTCATAGCGCTTTATTAACTAGTAAGCGATTTAGATGTCTTAATATTCGTGGTGGCCGAGTGGTTCGCGTAGTTGCCTGCGATACAAAGATCGCAGGTTCGGATCCCGACTATACCAATGAGTTTTTCTGAGCTTAAGTACAGTAATTTGTCACACCACGAGTCCACGAGCTTTACGGAGAAAGAAAACATCGAGAGGAAACCTGCATAAGTCTGAGAAGAAATTCCAAGTTGTATGTATACTTAGTCGTGCTTAAGTAACGGCGATGGACTCGCCACCTGTCACGTTCGCCCCTAAAATATATCTCTGGTAAAATGTGGGTGTGTGAATACTAATATTTGCGAGTAATTTAAATTCATTAAGGCGTTAGAAGAGACGTACGGTAGTTAATAAGTTAAAGTTTTAACCTCATACTTGGACCGTTTAATATAAAAGTGTAATTTTATAAGAATAAAAGCCAAAGTCAAACGGAGTTGTTTGTAAATAGTGTTATTCAATCTGTAATTTTGAGCAGTGTGAATGAAAATTATTAGCTGAACGTGAAGAGAAATATTAGCTGAACGTGAAGAGAAATATCAAAATGCAAAATTATTAGCTGAACGTGAAGAGAAATATCAAAATGCAATTTCAAATTAACAATGACCAATTCGTTTGTCATTACGAGTATCACCAGTCCATCCACGAAACATCAAAAGACAAGACCTTTAGACATTTGAATGTAAAATAAAGTTAAACTCTTATTGCTATTGGAAGTCCATTACGACTGAATGCTTAGCATCTATATTGTTACTATATTCCAGAAAAAACTGTATACGCGTACATTAGATGCGTAATATAACTAAAAGCAAGTACGACAGCGGTCGATGCACCTAACCAGGATATATTTAAACCGCTGCAATTAACCGACGGCTCATTAGGTTCGATACCCGTGCCAATTATACACCTATTGCAGGAACATGTTGCCAGATAAATGGGTTATTGAAGCTAGATTTAAGGAGTTAGATAGGATTTTAATACAGTCGCACTTATATAGGTCTGGATTTAGTTAACAAAAATGTTACAGATAAATAATGATTTAAATAACTACCTAAATACAATATTTGCTTCACACATATACATATACGTACACATAGGTGTGAGTATTTTTATTTGGTGTAGTGTATTTTTTATTCATATATTTAAAACATTTTAATCCATTGTTTCTGTTTTCTAGCATAAACTATTGATATCTGTTATGTCACTTGTGATATCTGTTAAGATTCGTTTCAAAATCGATACTTCAGAAAAACAGTTTTATCTATAGTAAAGAGGTTTTCTTTCCACATACACTAAGGCGAATATCCGTGGTGGTCGATTGGATTATGTCTGGAATTCTAATTTTTGGGGTCCTGAGGCTCACCATCTTTTTAAAGAGGTCTCGCGCCGTCTTATCGAGACCTCTCGTGACAGGCGGGCTGGAACATATCTCGCTCAGAGAATCAGCATTGCTATCCAGCGTGGCAATGCTGGTAGTCTTCTTGGCACGTTGCCTCAGGATACCGATTTGGGACAAATATTTTATCTGTAAGTAGTTAGTTTCAACTGTTCTTCGTTAATATTGTTAATAGTTGTTATTGTAAATAAACCTTTAATATAGGTATATATACCGCTTACTAGATATGAATGTTAATGTCTGCGACACAGTTGTATCCTACTGCAGGCATTATCGCAAATTTATTTGTAACTGTGTTTTTCTATTCCTTAATAAAAATAAATAAATAAATATATGTATATCCCTTGAAATATGAGTAACAAAACATATTACCACGATTGAAATTGAATTCCAATAATGGTTAATTAATTTAGAACTGTAATTGACTTTGGTGTAGTTAAGAAGCATTCAATTTAAAGTTTATGTATTTTGTCTTTAGTTAATGATGAAATGTTTTCAGTAATTTCAATAAATGTTTACACCAGGCATTAAATTCTTTTATAAATGTTTAGGCTTTAAGGTGGTTTTGTATAATAAATGAAAAGTCTTTATTATAAGTTAGGTGGCTCCGGAGGTGTCCTCGACTCGGTTCTTTAAGATTGCCACGTATTGTAAATAGACACTTTTGCCACGTAAAATAAATCGGCTCCCTACATATGTATGTTCGTTATCAATAAAGCTACAGCTTTACGTCTATCATTGATAAATTTCAGGTTTTTCGTATCTTTTAAACATCAGTAAATTCTATTATAAATGCACAATTCTGTTAAAAGTTTAAAAACGTATGCACTTAATTGTAACTCTAGAATCATAAATTCCCCTACCACTGGGACAGGCGAAAGTGTTTGACATTAAGCTGCCTTTGTACCAAATGGCACATTAAAATGTCAAAACATAACTGTCACAAGGTGACGTAATACGTGCTGAAAATTATGACTGAATGTTGTTCAAAAGTACAAAGAAAATTGTGAATGATAAACATTTTCTACCGTATGTGTATGTATAGAAATGTATATTACATGGCTACAAAATATTTCTCAAGTAATTATATTACTTCCGTTAAATTGTAATAAAAATAAATACTTCTGGAATGGACTTAGTAGCACAAAAAATTGGTCAAACGCAGCTAACGTTGATTTTCGAAACAAAAGATTTATTTATTTACCACCAAAACTTGTTTCACCTAGATTACTTAGTCAATGGCACTTTATGTTTTTTTATAGAAAAATCATAGTCACAATTTATTGTGTTGTTTTCCTACGCGGTGAATAAGGTTTCCAGTAATGAGCTCCTTGGGGAGGATTGTTATATTGTGCTGGCAGCAGAGGATTAGTCCCATTATGCTGCTAACTCAGTATAACTCTCCGAACACAGAGTGGCAACGCGCAAGTGATACTCCGGATTGTAAGCTTAAAGAGGCTGCGGTAACCGTTTTCCGGGGGGGGGCGTATGCTTGTTTGCCACTCTTGTTGTATAAATAGAAAATAAAAAAAAAACATCGCCGCTTCTCAGACGTATGCAGTTTTCCTCTCGATGTTTTCCTTCACCGTAAAGCTCGTAGTGTGACTAATCACTGTACTTAAGTCCAGAAAAACTCATTGGTACAGTCGGGATTCGAACTTGCGATCTTTGCGTCGCAGGCCATTGACCATTCGGCCACCTCGGCTAGACATAGAACATAACCAAATAAAATACAGACTAAACTTCAATGGAAACTAAAATGGATAATAAAACCGTAAAGTATGGTTTATGAAGACATCAACGATGTTCCGTACAGACTAACTCTTGGCGCCTGAGTAATAAAATTGTATTTCATGCCATTACTCGGCCACATTTCTATTCTATTACTGATATTGTACTGTGTTTTACTGATATTATTTTAATTGTAGTATGTGATATATGTCGCTGCAGTATGTGTGTGTTTTGTAAATTATATCACTTTATTGGACAACATAATGTATAACGTAGGATTCATTTAAATAAATAAATAGTTGCTGTATGGTATATAAAATATATGGATGATGAAATGTTTTAGCAACATTGTCAAGATATTGGCACGAAATGTCTACTATCAAGCTGGCTACTATCAGGCTGTCTACTATCAGGCTGGCTTTATTAACAACTAGATGTGCCTCTCAGTTTTATCTGTGTAAAAATTGATTTGATTTTATTTTGACGACCGGCTGGTCTAGTGGTCAGAGCTCCTGACTGCGAAACTTGAGGTCGCGGGTTCGAATCCCGCTGAGGGCAGATATTTGTGTGATGAACACGAGTATTTGTACCTTAGTCTTGGATGTCCTATGTATTTATGTATATATCAATCTATATAAGTAAATATATCGTTGTCTAGTTACCATAACACAAGCTTTGCTTATTTTTTTTTTTATACAACAAGAGTGGCAAACAAGCATACGGCCCATCTGATGGGAAACGGTTACCGCAGCCTATTTACGCTCACGATACCGAAGTATCACTTGCGTGTTGCCACTCTGTGTTCGGAGAGTTATAGTGTGTTGGCAGCATAATGGGTTTAATCCCTCTGCTTGCATGCTTCCAACACAATGTAACAATCCTCCCCCCTCCCCAAGGAGCTCATTACTGGAAACCTTATTCACGCTTAATTTGGTACTAGGTCAATTTGTGTGGCTTTGTCCCAGGTATTTATTATTATTATTGGTCATTTTTTTCTGCAATTAAACATATACTATGTGTTAATCTCTGTGTAAATTTCAGCTGAAACCGTTCAGTAGTTTTTGCGTGAAAGAGGAACAAACATTTATAATATTAGTAGGATAGTGGTAAAATATTTGAAAACGATTATATTAATTATTCAATCGACCAAATAAATAGAATACTACTCCGTACATAATTAATTAAAGGTTCAAAGAACATTTTAACGTCTTCAGAAACAAATAGCGGCGTGTAAGAAGGCTATTTTCAATCGACCTACAAGTGAGTTACTCTCCATTATATTTTATGACTATTTATAAAGTCGGTATTGTAATGAACACTTGTGTTGGTTGTTCCATTGTCAAGCCTGTTTTACGTCACAGAATGATCAAAGTATTGGAGAGAATAGATCTCGATGGTTTATCGAAACCGTGATTTACGTGTCCGGTAATTCCAGCTTTGAGTAAGGATCTTTAATATCAAGAAGGTTTTAAATAATTGCAAATTAAAAACTGGGAAGCTGTAAGTAATCTCATTTATTGGGCTTACTTACTTTAACGAGAAAAAAATATTGATATTACTCTTGTTTGGTAGGGTTGACCTTCCATAGTATATTATGTGATTTTATTTTTTCACTATTTGAAAAGATTTAAGGTACAATTGAATATGCCGTTAAAATTCTTCGCACTTAGGTATAAAAATAGCAACATCTTGTCCCTAAACATTATCTGCTAAAAATTCTTCCAAGGTTTACAAGCTATGCACTTTGCATTACGTTTTACCTCCCGAAACGCTTTGCATTCACCACAGTACAACATATATTAAAAACAGTAACTCATGTGTCTAACCTACTTACCTATTTTCTGTGCTCGCACCATACCTAGTCGTTCGTACAATACGTATACGACAGGCGGTTCTAGAAGAAGGGTGTGAAAAGCGGTTAGTAGTGGTTACTCTGCTTTTTCCGTAATTTTATTATGATTTGTCCAGTTTAGAGAATAACACACACAGGACATTCCGTGCGTGTTTTACTGTGTACTTTGTCGTACTAGTCGTATTTGCACCGTGATTTGCGTGCCCTACAACTAAGAAGGAATATCGTAATTTTATGTGCAACAATTTTTTGATGTTAACTATAGATGTATTGAGGCCGTTTAGGGTGGGTTTCCATCTAGGTTGCGAATTGCTCTGCTTTTTTGTGAAGGGTCTCTTATCACTGGAGGTGTATATCAATTTAATTGTTCATCGACGGCTTTCTATTCCCCTTTTATCTTAAAATTTCTTTGATGTAATTGATTATAATTTACTCAATATAAAAATATCGATGCACTAACGAGAATAACTTTTTTATTAAAAAGAATTAAATACGAACGAGATAATATAAACATATAATAACTTATATTTTGGTGAATACTTTACAGCTTAATGCATATATATCTTGAGTGTTATATATTTATGTTTCTTCTGTCAAGGGTAGTTGACTGGTAGAAAATGCTTTAGCATTAAGTCCACCATTGTACTTCAATTGTGCATAAATATTACCTAAACAAAATAAATATGAACTTATCGAGATTCTAATTAGCTTCCCAATTATTTTGGTATAATTTTAAGCTTTATTAACTCAAACCCTTAAACTAAGATTCCTATAAAAGTGGACGTTGTATTTGTAGCAAAGTATACACCCATGAGAAAATTGTAAATCATTGCTTTCACTATTTTAGATTAATAATTTTTTTTTTTATTGGAGTTTTTTTAAAGGTTTTTTCATAAATGTTTTCTTTATTTACAAGCTGTTGACATTTCGCACTTCCCCTAAGATTTTGGAGAAGTGTTGTAATGCGATGGACAAGATATAATTGGCCATATAAGAGCAATATGTGTTTTTAACCGAATCTAGTGTTCGAATAGGTACATACTATTTATTATTTTAAGAATAAATAATTAAGGAGCTACTTTTATCATTGAATATTCTGTATGATAAATCGATGTTACCTAAATAATGCCGTACATTGGTATAATCTTTAGAGTTGTCTATTGTTAATTAATGCACATATGCTCAAAACCATATAGTTAATGTCATAGAAATGATTAATAGCTTCTGTATCCGAGTAATCTGAATTGAAGCAATGTGTTTCAAACTCGAATTTCAAACTAGGGTATTCAAATTGAGGGAAGCATTGTTTTAATATTCGAATATTTACTAAGTGAATTGATTCACCGTGTGGTGGTGCCTTGCCTTTGTTTTCATTTATTCAGTCATAAATATACGGTTTTAGGAGGCTCTTACCGAGCAAAGATATTTCAATTAATCAAATTAGCTCTCGTCGACCAACTCTTGGGCATAGCCTCCTCTCTACACGCAATGGTCACATGCGGGTCTCTTTCCTTACATCACCGTCACGTTGCCGTCTACAGCCTAGGTCCTTCATACATTTATTCATAATAGCATACCAGCCTATTGTGGAATATTTTTCTTGCAAGAAGTAATAAATGATTCAGTGTATATGTTGATATAGGTCGCAATCAATTTGCGTATTATTTCATGTAGTATGTAAACTAGCGCAGTAAACAGCCCGGCTATTTCTCACTCTGTGTGCTAACAATGCAATGGGCCATGTTAACGGCCTACATTGTTTTATAGCCGTGTTATGTTGACAACACCTCAGCAATTATGTATAGGCATTATGTATGCGCATAGGTAATCCAGGCACACCTATTATTTAGGCTTGCATAGGCTCCGATGTGTAAACTTTATTAGTTTTAGGTCAAAGTCTATCTACTATCTAGCCTGTTTAGCTGTACAATGTTCGATAAGTAATACCAACAAGGGGCCTTAGAACATTACTCAATCTCTGAGGAACACTTCTCTCGGAATAGCTATTTGAAATGAACACATAAAACACATTTAAATAGCCCATTACTTAGCCCAAGAACTGAATTGAACTAATAGACAAAAACTGATGACAACTATTTGTCAACTTAATTCTATAAATAAATATAATTATCTTTATTAGGTTAAAACGGCTGCTTTTAGTTCTAACTAAGAGTTTTTCAGTTATGTATATTTATATATCTCACCAGGAATTACGGTTACGATGAAGGAGAACACAAAACAATATACGCCTGAAAAAGTAATATGCATAGTGAAACTGCACCACAGGCTAGCGACGGACTTGCCCCAATGGAAATGATATGTCTTTTCGGCGACAGGTGGTAATTCCATACCTGCTCAGTCCCCTTCGAGGACCCATGTGGCAAGGTATGAAGAAAGAAATCACATTAGGTCTGCTTTACGTTCATGAAGAGCGGATCTAACTTTATTCCCTTTGATCGCTTCTACGTTCCTCAGTTTTTGCACACTTGTACCCCGGTTTAGAGCAGTCCTAAATTCTGTATTGTTCTAAAATAAAACCAAAGTCAATTTGGTTTTATTTTTCCAGATACTTTTTTTTATACCACATGGGTGGCAAACAAGCATGCGGTCCGCCTGATGGTAAGCGGTTACCGCCGCCTCTGGACGCTTGCAAGACCAGGGGTATCACTCGCGCGTTGCCGACCCTGCAGGAATCTTTTCACACCCTTCTTGAAGAACTCCATGCTGTACTCTCCAGGGAAAACCTCAAAATACTGCATTTGCTTCATTAGATGAAGCAAACTATGTAAGCAAAGTAAGCAATATAGAACCTTTAGTCTTAAAATGTCAGTATGTAAAATATCTGTCTGTTCTACTACTGTTATTTTAGGCATAATAGCTGTTATTATAGTAAACGACTAACACGAATTCATCATCTGTTTATAGCCACTATAAACTAACGCTGAAAACACATAATTCATTTTCAACATTCGCGCGTCGCATAAATACTCATAAGGCGCATTAAGGGATCGTCCACATAATGGCTTTATTGCTGTATTTTTCTTTGTTTTCGACGGTTTGCCGAGGAATTTTTATGTTTGTAATGACGTATCATAGCCCAGAAAGCATTTATTTGTAAAAAATATTCGATATATTATTGGAATAAAACATTTTTACTATATAATACAACATGAAATCGATCGGGAACTCAAGGACGGAAATGTCAAGAGTACTCGAAACCGGCGAGTATGTATTAAGAGACTGATGAATGTGGACAAAGCGAAAAAGGTATGTAAGTCTAGAGAGAACTGGCGCTCTACTCTCTGCCTACTCAGTTAGGGACTCGGCGTGATGATATGTATTTATATTGTTATAATACAAAATAGTGGCCGTGGTGGCCGAGTGGTTCGAGCAGTTGCCTGCGACGCAAAGGTCGCAAGTTCGAATCCCGACTGTACCAATGAGTTTTTCTGAACTTAAGTACAGTGATTAGTCACACCACGAGCTTTACGGTGAAGGAAAACATCGAGAGGAAACCTGCATACGTCTGAGAAGAAATTCAAAGGCGTATGTATAGTCGTGCTGGAGTAACGGCGATGGACTTGCCATCTGTCACGTTGGCACCTAATATACCTCTGGCGGAAAATGGGTGTGTGGGTATTACCTATACACCTCTGCCTACCCCTTCGGGGACCCTTGTGGGAAGGCGTGAGGATATATTATATAATACAAAAAGACGAACTACTCTGTACAGCAGCTAAGACTCGAGTCTCGTTTTTGTATACAAAAGTTATATACTTTTACTAATAGGTTATTAAAATGAATACCTACTTATTCTGATATCTCTATCGGGAGCTACTCTCATAGAGATATCAGAATAAGTACGAGGCAAATAAAAAGGCTTCGTTTAAGACTCTTATCCATAGAATAAAATATCGGTCCAATAAATTGTTAATAAAATTTATATATCAATACTTTCGTACCATGTTACGATAAGCTGCAAAAAAGCTATTAGCCTTTGAAGTCCACACCAATGAGGTTATAAATACTCGGAGAGCAATAACAATTAATTAGGGAACTTATTACCCACTGGCGGGGAGCAGAGCTGAACCATTTGTTATGTGGAGATGAATGTGCGTTGTTCGATGCTCATAAGAACTTGTTGGTATGTAACTTCTCATATGATTTTTATTTACAAGCTTTAATTTTATTTCAAGGAGTTGACGAATAGGATGCCGCAGTAGTTACAAATTACCAATGTTCTTCTTATATTCTCTTTTTTTTTGTTTGTCTCTCGTAGCGTGAATTCCGGGAACTTTTGCTACTTAACCGGGCAAAGGCGAGACCTAGACCTCCAGCCAGGTCTTATATTATAATAAAGAAAGCGAATATATTGGTTTCACTTTTTTTTCGCCGGGACAAACCTTAAAAGTAGGAGAGAGGGCGGATATTTGATTTATGTCACGAGAAATCATTGGTGACCATCCACTGTATAGGGCCTTCAGAGGAATAAAGTAAAGCGGAACTACCTATTAGCCGCTGTCGACAAAGCCTAATGCTCTGATGTAAGTCATTCGGCTTCATCAGAAAACAAAATTATATTGTTTTTCAAATCCTGTTGTATAACAGTATGAAGAAGAAAATCCTACTTAAATGTACGCAGCTTTATTACTTAATTATGCAATTTAAACATCATAATTATAAGCAAGAAGGATTTCTCAGTGTATGTGCTGCTTAAGTAGGTTACAGCATCTCATGTGAAGCTGTAAGAGAGTGATAAGCGTTTATTACACTTTGCTAATTCCCTTTGCGTTGAGTTGCCAGCTTTAAAATACCTTACTATATTAATTTTAGTCTTTGTTTTGACTACACTAACATTGTTTAATATCTATCTATACATATAATAAAAATGTTACGGATCGCTGTCTGTACATGGAAGATATATAAGAAAAGATATGATTGGGACCTTTTTCAACGCAAATAGCACCAAAAACCCAAATTGTTAGAATTGTTGTCTGTGTGTCTGTGCGTCTATGGACGCTTATCTCAGAAACGGCTTATCCGATTTAGATGTGGTTTTCAGTAATATAATGTGGTAAATGGTAAGATTTGCGAAACATGTCCAAAATTAATAAAAATGTATATCCAAAGTCTATTCCACGCGGAAGAAGTCGTGGGCATAGCTAGTATATATATATATCCTCACGCCTCACTAGGGTCATTGTTTTATATAGTCGATAACTGTATTTATTTATTGACATGCTTCTTTCCGAAACACATATAGGTATGTGTGGGTAAGGTCTTGTGAGTATTTAATGTGAACTTGTTATATTATAAGTGGTTTCTCATAGTGAATTCGATATTAAATTCTATTATTTAAGTTGTTAGGCGTACATTGAGTCCTCTCGTGGAGAGTTGGGCTCGAATGGGGATTACTGTCCAATATGCGGGGTAACTTAGCCAGTAAATTGATTGATCGAATTGAATCGTTCTTGAACAGTATCGATCGATCAGTAGAATTGGATTGGAAGGAGACTGACGTGCCATAATCAACTTTCGGCCAAGTCAATCAGCGGGTCACGATTTGTTAGGTAAATGTTAATATTTACTTAAAAGCCGTGGTGGCCGAGTGGTTCGAGCAGTTTCCTACGACACAAAGATCGCAAGTTCGAATCCCAACTGTGCCAATGAATTCTCTAAACGTAAGTAAACTGATTAGTCACACCACGACGTTACGGTGAAGGAAAACATGCAGAGGAAAACTGCATAAGTCTGAGACGCAATTCAAAGGCGTATGTATAGTCGTGCTTGAGTAACGGCGCGGCGATGGACTCGCCATCTATCACGTTAGCACCTAATATTTATTTTTATTTTTGTGCTATGCATTTGTGTGCAAATTTTTAGATTTGCTTATTTGTATAAACAAGATTAAGATTTGAAGGTTTATAGAATAAAGATTTCTGGCCAAAGTCACCCTGTCTTCTGTCGATTTAAATTAAACGATTCCTTCTTTTCCTGGTAAATATTTATCGGACTCTAAAGATAATCCCGCAAAGTAGCTTTTTGATACACCTTTGTGATTTCTTTGAGACATTCCTCAAAGAGTAGAGCTATAAAAGAGAGATTGTTGATGTATATCTTAATCGATACAGCAGAACGTACGGAATTAGCTTTTGTTTCATTTAGTGGCCTTTGAATAGGAACGCTTTCTCCAAAGTAACTAATGTGCCAATTCAATCATTAATGCTTTGTTTTGCCAGAAGAGTTATTTCTAGATGATTGATCCGGGTAGATAACTGTATATTTGTGCATGGTTCAGTATATAATAGTGGATATTTATTTTACGGAAGTACTATTAAAATTAAAGAGCAAGTGAATGAATTTGTATATCTTGGAAGCATGTTCACACGAGATGGAAAGTATGAAAAAGATATTGAAAGAAGGATAACTGCCGGAAATCAGGTGAATGGAGCCATGTCGGCGTTGATGGGCAGTAAAAGTCTGAGCAAGAATGCTCGAGTTGCTGTCCACAACGCGATATTGGTACCTACCTTATTGTATGGCAGCGAATCCTGGGTATGTCAGAGGAAGTATGAAAATAGCTTGAATGCAGTCGAGATGAGATCTCTTCGAAAAATGTGCGGCGTAACGATATTAGATCGAATCCGCAATGAAGAGATTCGCAAATCAACTGGCGTGAATGAGGGCGTGATTGTAAAGATGAAGAAAGGCATGTTACGTTGGTTTGGACACATAGAAAGGATGAGTGAAGAAAGATTGACGAAACAGATATACAAAGCAAAAGTGTGTGCAAGAAGAGGCAGAGGAAGGCCACGTTCCAACTACCTGGACCAAATAGATCGGACTCTCAAGGACGGGAACGTTAAGAGTACTCGAAACCGACGAGCATGTATGAAGAGACTGATGAATGTGGACGAAGCGAAAGAGGTATGTAAGTCTAGAGAGAACTGGCGCTCTATACTCTCTGCCTACCCCGTTAGGGACACGGCGTGATTATATGTATGTATGTACTATTAAAATTCTTTTTACCAAATAGACATACCTATATCAAATCATCATCCCTTGCGGTGTAGGCAAAGTTGGTGGAGCCCAGTTCTCCCTACATTAATGGAGCTCAACTAGAGATAACATTCTTGAGAATCTCTTCTTTTAAGCAAATTAAAAAAGCATTACTACTTTTCTTGTTAGCCTTCAAAATACTTTTTAATCGCATAATAAGTATTTTCAAAACAAAAATTTTCGTGATTTGACAATTCGTGAACATTTACGATTTTTTTTTTTTTTGAGGGAGAATGTTAGGTAACTTGCAAAACTTGGGTAACGGCAATGGACTCGCCATCTGTCACGTTGGCACCTAAAATATATCTCTGGCTGAAACTTGCTAAAGCAACTCCAGTAAAGTCATTTATGGATTTATACAAGGGCACGGTGGTCAAAATGATTGGAATTTTTAAGTCAAGGATCCCTAAGAAAGTAAAAAAGTAAGGTCGTTACGGCGAGAGATACGAGTATACCTAATCGGCGATGAGATCTTAGCCTTTCCATCGCATTGTTTGTAAATGAGAGTAACGTAAATAAATAAAACAAACTGTCAATTTATTGTACACTCGGACGATTGTTGGGTCCTGAATCAATTGTAATGTGCTCTTGATTGAGACGAATAATTCAGTATTTGCCATTAGAATAAGTGATTAAGTTGCCAGATTGTGCTCATCATTTAGTGCCACTAATTGTATTCTACTAAATTCAAATGTCACCAAACAAAGGCTCTTGTGTAAATATATTAACTGTAAACAAACAATATAGCGTTTATCGATGAAGAGCGATGAACGTTGACCGTGCTCGCCCAACCGTGTAGAGATCACGCTGCGTAACCGAGTACATAATACCGTAGGAATCAATTTGTGGTCGGTTAGCTACCATTTTCTACGAGCAAGAAAATATCGAATATGATTTTTTATTTAATTTCATTAATAGAGTCTCAAAATGGCAGTTTGGCAGAACATACAATATTTTAAGCTTGTAATTTGTGGAATTCAATAAATATAAAATAAAAAAACTACTTGGAATTATTTGTCAAATTCAAATTTTGTTTGTCTCTTTAGAAACGAGGGAAAAATTAGCAGAACATAATCTACAATCGGTGTCTTCAAAACGATTAGGGCTAAAAAGATAATTTCAGAATCAAAGGAAAGCTATTTCCGTCCCATGGATTTACGACTAGTTTTTTTATTGGTTACGTAGCGTAGATTAACTTAGATAGCTTTTTAGCCCTAAAAAAAACTAGACTGAGGTTTGTAGTACCTACACTACATACAAACATTTTAAAAGTATATCTTTTCACGCATTATGAAACAACATGTTGATATATGGGTACATATGTACTTATATATGTAGAAATATATTCATATAGTTAAGCGGCATAATTAGGCATACAAAAATGATGTTCGCCTTTGAAAGGTCTAAAGTTGAAAAACAATTTCTTTTCTATTCAGTCGTTAAATAACTTGTGTAAGGATAAAGCGAAAATTTGGGGCACAGAGACACTTCACCTCGGACATTTAGCTAGAAGTGTGAACGTTTCAGAAAAGAGCCCTTTGATATTCAGAAAGCTTTGAAGAAACGCTTAGTTAGAAGACTTCCTAAATAACAAGAAGTAAGGCGACCTAAGTTAAGATAATAATATTTATCAAAAGAGAAGAACCGTTAATAATTTAACTACTTTAAGAAAAGTAAAAGATACATTTCCGATATCCCACGATACTATCTTTTCAAGGTGAAAACAGTAACTGCTCTAAAAATCTACAGTAAATTTTGACAAGAGCCGAATTGCTTCGTAGGTATTTGCGTGTTCTGCCGTCTGTCAACCCTCATCACCCCCGACACCTGTTAGCTACGGATCCTGGTGTTGAATTAATTTCATTTTGATTTCATTGCCTCCGGTCCTAGACATGTTTGCGTGCGTGGTGTATTAATGTTATGTTAACCTGGAATATTATGGTTGCCATCAGAGTTATGACAGGCAGGTTCTTTAATTGTCTTTGTTTCGTGGCTGTTCGAGAATTGTATAATAATTTAGAAAATTATGAATTCAATTTTATGTCATTTTTCCTTTTGTAACCATGCATACCATAAACCAGTGATAGGTACGGACTTAATTTGGCACTAGGTCAATTTGTGTGGAATTATCCCAAGGTATAAAAAAAATATGTACATATATGTAAATTGAAGAAAATTCGGATTTAAACTTTGAAGATGAAATATGGTTAAATGGTTAAGTCTTAAACTACAGTTATATGACAGCCGAAAATATACAAAAATATCGTGTGCAGCAAGCACGTTCTCCATTCGTCGCCCCATCAGTTAGATTTTTGATTTGTTACCCCTCTTGTCACTGTTATTGATGTGTAGCGAAATTGGAAAGTTCAGAGGCACTTATCTCTGAGATTTAGATAGCAGGGCAATTTATAAAGCGGGGTTTTCTTCCCCTAAAGTGTACTCTTGACACAGCCAAGAGGCCTGCGGCTGTGGCGCTCGCAGTCGTCAAAAACCACGATTATAGAGCTTCAGCGATACGGGAAATGTTATGCAGTTTAATGGGATATAAAAGCTTGGTGTAATATCTTTTGCCCGATTCAGAGGTTTATAGTAGGTTTGGGGCCGAATAAGGCATTGTCAAGGCAAGACTTTTATGTCTTGAAATCGGATAGAAAGATTCTTCATGGTCGTTATCATTATCATCACACACTTATTATTTTATTTCTGGTTCAAGGACACTGCATAAAAAAATACAATTATTATGAAAAGAAACAAACTTTTAATAAGCAATGTTAGATAGAAAAATCTTCAGTACTTACAGTTATTTATAACAAGTTAAAAAACAAATCGTTAAGTAGAATATCGAAATATTTTTGTGAGAAAGTCACAAGTATAAGAAGGACATAACGAGCGGTTTCATAATGAATGCCGTCTCAACGCAACGCGTCATCTTGACGGCGAATCGATGCTTGAGTTTTTCCTCCGTCGACTAAATGTTGCCGTTTCTTGCCATGACAGAAATGCCCCTTATCTCCAATAGATTAATATTGAGGGGATCCCCGGGCTAGCAGTAAAGTATTTAATCTCTTGCAAATGCCGAGGATGATAAATGAACCGGGATTGTGTTAGTTCGTTTCACAGAACTGGTAATGTACGAAGTTGGAAAATATTGCTATTGGGGAGTCGCTTAACGATTTGTTGGTCTGTAGTTCTGTTTCATGAATATATTCATGATCACTAAATTGTTATGTTCGGAATGTATATTTATGCGTCATTTAAATTATTAACAAAGCTGTATATTGTCACAGTGTACTATTCTTATGTATACACCTGGTTAGTCTTATTCGGTTGCTTGGGTAGTCAATGACGATGCCCCAAATTAAAAACTATGTAAGGTAAAGCTAACGAATGCATTTGTCTTATAAAGCGACGTAATATACATTTTAGTACAAGTTCTATCCATAAGCCCCAAATACAGACATCTGGGACTAACACAGTATTGAATTTCGATATAATCCTATCGACACCACATAATCTCTTTATTGCCAAGTGCAGTAATTGACTTGATATTCACCATAATCTAGTAATCGAATCGAATGTTACCTGTATGATGTGAGTCGGAATATTGAGAAGATTTAGATCGACGTTTTAAATATATGCAAATGAGCGGCGGAGCTAGGAACCTTATTCGCATCTAGGCTGGAGTAGCGGATTTATATAGTTATATGAATTGTCGCGATTGGATCGCGCGTGTTTCATGTTTTCTGTTTTCGGATGATCCTGGATGGAAGCTTATATGAAACCGTAGAGTGCGAGATCTGATATGTAGTTTGTGGGAATGAATCCACCACAGATGGCGAGTTATAATGATGTATGTATGTATATTTATTTTTTGTTTTCGCTGACAATGTATAATTTGATACTTTCAAGGACTCCATAGTGGCACAGTATTTGATATATGTCATTTACAGTACTTGATATTAAGTTATTTTTAAATATTTCAGCTATAGTTATCGATGACTTAACTTGGTATCACCATAGCGTAACATCCATCGATAATATTACCGAATGTGAGATACGCACTGTTTTCATTACTGCGATGATGTAGATGTATCGTGTCATGCCTTATACGAAATCCCTTCAATTTCCACTTGCTCTAGCGAGATTCTCGGGATGAATATTTATGTGCTAAGTTGCGGAACACGAAAATAGCTGGATACGTCTAGCAACTGTTTAAGGGGTAACTTCGGAAACTCTTGCATACGTTATATGGGCACTTCACTTTGTTGGAAATTCTTAGTGCAATACTTTCGAACATATAGAATGAGATTAGTTAGTATGACGAATTTATGTTCTGGCGCAGAGTTGCCTCTCATTTTTATCGTAAGGTATTTGAATTAATAATTTTATTGCAGTTTCAGATGCCGGTGGTGTGTATCAATTAGTTTTTTAGAACTTAGTTGCGGTTACTTATAACACCACCAGCATTGCCTTGGAGTTAGACATCCGAGAAACCAGATATTATCTGAGAGGAAGTTCAAAAACATGAGAAGTTGCATCTGCGGACAGAACAAAACTGCCCTCTGCCACGCCAGCGAATAAATGTGTTATATAGTTCTTTAGGGGAAACAGAAACATTTTTCTTTCTTATCATTACTTATTCTTTCGAATAGCATTAAGCAGGCTATTAAAAAAATACACTTATTTGTATCGGTGTGATTGATGTAGAAAATGTGACTAACTTGTTGGGAGATCCCTCGCTCTCTTTGTCTTCCTAGAAGGTACTATTCCAAAACTATGTTTCATAACTTGCTTCATACATTCATAACCTTTTTGGCAATACCCAAATCGTCCGTCCCATTTTAATTGTCAGACGCCTACAAGGATTGTTAGCACTAGACGTCAGACCAGAACCTTGTTTCAAGAGACGCATAAGCTACTATAGCATTTTAGTCCTGTTCATAATACCTCTATTTATATGGCCTTTATTTTCAATTAATCTTTGCTGGTGCACACAAATAACCGCAGGCTTCGATATCCTGTGCGAAATTTCCGATGGTCTTTTATACACGTGTAGCTGAGCAAGCGTAAAGGGAAAAAGGAAGCAAGGAGGTAGGGCCCAAGGAATCTCAAGCGACTTTGACTGAACTGACCGATAGTCTTAGGTCACTACCTTTACCATGCGGAATATCATAGTCAAATGTCATTACTCTGAGACACATACTTTATTTTATTTAGATAAAAATGTAAATCGAGTTTTTTTCCGGATTGGAATTTTACATCTGCGAGCTTGTTGTGGGTACGTAATTATCTCATAAAGAAAATTGTGGTATAAAACAGGTCTGTCGTAACACTAATAAGATAGTTTACCAATGAAACTCAATCATTTGCGTAATCCTAATAACTTTATGTCCAATTAAGTTATTATGAATATTAGTCAGTAGCAGACTACCATTGAATAATTTTACAATTACTAAGGTAATAAGGACACGATTTGCTTGGCATATAGGCGCATAATGATGTAAGGTACAGCATATGATTGCCGGCATTTAACTTTAGGGTTGCCATCATTGGGTTTTTACCATTATTATGGAAGATAATTTTCAAAATTATTGCGGAATTAATTAGATCGATTTAATCAATTCGTTCGTCAAATTATCTTTATAGTATATATAATGAAATATAACAAGAAGCAAGTAGAGCTTTAGAAAGCTTAAGGAGCATTACCTCTTTCGTTTCTTTTCTTGTACCGTCAGCACAAAATTATAAAAGACTAAAATCGGGCCACTTCAATACTATGAGGGATATCAGATGTGCCCTACCTCTATTCGGTACATCAGTCTTCAAAAGTGCTCTTAATAATGTTCTTCTTGTTCCCTCACAGAAAATCACAGGCTAAGAGCAAGTTGCGCAATTCTATGGTCTAGCTGTTTTCCGTATACGACCTTTTATCTCCCCCTAACTTTATGCTATAAACTTTTCACTTACGTTGGTCGCATCTGCGAGTTCACATTGAAGGCTTTATGGCCAAACTTTTGTCGGTGACGATATAAAGTTAATTTTGACATTAAGTACTTATCTGTGTTCACACTGCTATGACCAACTATCACTATTTAACTGCTTATATTTGGTTTTTATACAGTAAAGGTGGCAATCAAGCACACGTAAGCGGCTTCAGAGGGTGCCGTTCATGAAGACGCGTCCCACCAATTTCTAGTCGAGGGGGGTCGAGGGATGCGGGGAGTATGACCCAAGACTTTAACTGTAGTGTGCGTGTGCACTCATAGGTAATCAGTGTGTACCGATAATACAAAAAACTTATCAAATTCGTGGAAGGTTGCACACTTACACTATGCACTATAGGGGAGGCGCGCCTTCATGGATGGCACTATCTATACCGTGGTCTATACCTGTAGATACAAGCCACATCAGAGATATCATTCGCTCCTCACGCGTGGTTGATCTTATGATGGGCGTAGCTGCTGTGTTACCATTGATCCCGTTTCTGCCCCCACTGCCATCTCGTGTGGATTTCTATATACCTTACTCACCTCAGGAACACAATACTATCCGGAAGGAGTGGCATTTATGATATTCTATAAGGTGGATACTTTCCAAATAAAGCCAGACGTATATTGAAATGAAGGTGCGCCTTAAATCTCTTATTTCTGATGTTTTATAAGCCTTTAGAATATACATAATATATACACATTGAATTGTATAAAACAGACGATTAATAAATAGTTGACCATTTGTTTTTCAACAACCTCTCTATGTCTCTCTAACATACACACGCTCTTAAAATCCCACAAGGGTCCACGAAGGGGTAGGCAGTGGTGTATAGGTAATACACACACACCGACTTTCCGCCAGAAATATATTTTGGTACATTTTCTCTTCTTCAAGCAATTATATTTTTTGATTTCTGAAGTGATAAATATATATGTTTTACGTACATTTAATAAAAACTTATTATATTACAACGGACAATTATTATATGTATTATAAAACTACTCGGAAAGCGCTAACTTATAAACAAAGCAACAAGAAAAAATACGAGTATTTCTGTAACAGACATAATTACATAATTTATAAAACAATAATAAAATCATTTTACGATACGTACATTTTCCGAGATGTTGAATATTCTGCGGTGGGAGTGTAATAACTTAAAAAATATATTTTACGGCTACTTCTTTACGAGTTTGCCTCAAGTTTACTCTCGCAATGAAATTGAACAAACTAATTATACAACCACTTGTAATATAAACACAGTAAATTTCTATCAACAGTACTTCAGCTACGTATAATTTGTGATGGACACGTTATAGTTCTGACTTATATAAAGATTTTCCTGTCAATCAGATGGTCGGAAAAATCGGATTCTTTACCTCTCTATTAGGTCTCAGCTTCCTAAAATAATAATAATAATAATAGTTAGCTATAATTATTAGCTTTTTTATGTAGCCTATATTTAAGCCCACATTTTCTAGATTTATTCGTATATAGAAAATGTGGGCTCAAATAAGTATTGCAACCCATAAAACTTACCTAATAAGCTGAATTTTGCATTGAATAAACGTATAAATGATCAATCTAATGAACCTAAAATTTGACACAATACTGAATCTGTAATCGCATCGCAAAATACAGACCTTACTAACCCTCTCCGTCAGTTTGTCAGCATCGTCTAATTAGAATTGAACCGTCAATTGAGGAACGTTCGTGGGCATTCGCAACACATTCGCCCCTTCACTCACTATTTAATGGGAGGTCGACAATGACAACGGAATTCGTGTTCCATTTTGAATCTGAATTCGAGCGAAACTACCCATATTTAGGTTATAATTTACCGTTTCTATTGAGATACCCGTACCATATGGGGATAAGCATCTGATTGTATTCGGCTTGCTGGTTGACTTCTCGAAGAACGATTTAATAATAAATAATATATATATATATATATATATATATATATATATATATATATATATATATATATATATATATATATATACATATATATATATAGCAATATAATAGCAAGGCATGATGGTACATACATATCATCACGCCGAGTCCCTAACGGGGTAGGCAGAGAGTATAGAGCGCCAGTTCTCTCTAGACTTACATACCTCTTTCGCTTCGTCCACATTTACTTAGTTTTTCTTCACCGTTTAGCTCATGGCGTGACTAATCACTGTACTGAAGTTTAGAAAAACTCTTTGGTACAGTCGGGTGTCGAACTTACAATAATAAATCCGTTGGCGGGGCAACTACTCGAACCCCTGCCACAAAAGTCCTTAGCTCTTGTCCGTCTATCAATATTTATAACATTCTTATAAAGCAATGATTGAGCAATTACCTTTTATACCCGTAATTAAATTCATATGTTTGTGTACAAATGTATTAAATAACATAAACATGTTCATATAAGAAATATATACAGAATCTATAAATTGAAGTTATGATTTGCTTCTGTTACGGTTGCTGTAAAATTTAATTGGTGTGATAATTATAGTATGTGGTTATTTCCGGGCTAGTGGAAAGCCTGCTTTACATTTCGTGGTCGTTGCTGTGTGGTATTTTATCGTTACAGTTTTAACACATACTAAACAATTTACGCGTTTGTGGTTTCAGTGAATATGTTTCGTGTAATTATAACTACTCTATTTAGTCTAATTATTTTTTGTTCCTAATAGGGGAGGAAACATATTTAAAAATAAAATAAGTATTTCTTACTTTAACTTTTTATTAATCGTAAAAAAGTTATGGTTGTATAGATTATAGAGAAAAATTCGGTCAGTAATCTAACAGAGAATTGTGGTTTTCTACTGATCAGAACTGAATGTGCCAACTCGTCAAACATAGAAAATATTATGACGTAAACATTTGAAGGACTCGAGGGCAAGATGGTTTATTTAACTCTTAAAAAGTTTGCTTCTTTAGACCAGTTGAAGTTCATCAGTTGGTACAGCAGCGTAAAATTTGCCGATAATATCAAAGCACGCATCGATCACCTCATCAATGACTGGTTTACCAAGTGTCGTAATCAAAGTCTTCGAATTTTCGTTAATCAATTTCAGCATTGGTTCCGCTGAAAAATGTGAGGTAGATTATAATGTTGTTTTGGTTAGGTAATCAATTAAATATGAGAACATCGTATCACTTGCATACTATCTGAGAAGAAAATAAGAGATTAATGGGAAGTCGTCTAAAAGAGTCGGGACAGACTCGCTAACCCTCGCACACTCATAAACACATAATAATTATAGGTTATTGGTTTACGTAAATAGGTAGGCTTCTGTCTACCCATTTAGGAACATCTTAGGGAAGATATGGATCTTCTCTAACCATATAGGTACCCCCTATATCGTCCATCTCATTCCTTCGTCAGTTTCAATGTACGTTTTCACCGTCCCGTCGTACCCAAAGGGTAAAACTAGACCTTATTACTAAGTCTCCGCTGTCCGTCCGTCATCAGGCTGTACCTCATGAACCGTGGTAGTTAGACAGTTGACATTTTCACAGATGATGTATTTTCGTTGCCGCTACAATAACAAATCCTTAAAAACAAAATAAAGTGGAGCTCCCATACAGCATTATTGTTTTGCCGCTTTTATAGATAATGGTACGGACCCTACGTAGACGGGTCCGAACCGCACTTAGTCGGTTATTAAGTAACGTTATTGCTTACCTTTGGTTTTATCTCCGCCAAACAAATTTTCTAAATCGAAGATAAAGTTTTCTACAGGTTCAAAAGAGCTGTCCGTGTGTTCAATTTTCCAGTACTTTTTACCGTCCCTACCGTCTACTTCTTTGAGTACGGACGTTGATGAGAATCTCAGCTTTTCTATAATCAATTGTTTATTATTAAATTTACAACCAACGAAGCCTTATACATTTATTATTTATTTATCCTATAAATCCTGGTTCCTGCTATAGTTATAAACTGCAGGGAAATTTTATTTTTTATTTTTATGTATATTAAATAATTATTTAAATGAAGAGCTGTCGTGCTGGGAGTGATGTCGACAGACTTACCATACATGTGTATCTGGATGAATGTGGGTTATATTTAGCTATGCCTGCCATTTTAATACTTTGTGGGAAGGTATGAATATATATACGAAATTGCGGATGAATTGTGAATTTGTAGTTGAGTGAGAAATATCAACGTATAATTACCGCTCTTGATGTTAAACGCTCCTTCTCCTTCGATTGGTAAGCTAAGCAAACTACCACCCATCTTGTAAAGGCCCGAGGCTTCAATTGGACATTCAAGCACCATGCTCAAAGTCGATTTTACTTTGTCGCGGCTGTTGAAGGTAGAACAATTTGATATGTATTATATCATCAACACGTCCATATATACAATACAAAGCAAAAGTGTGTGCAAGAAGAGGCAGAGGACGACCACGTTTCAATCACCTAGATCAAATCGATCGGACGCTAAAGGACGGGAACGTCAAGCATACTCGAAACCGACGAGCATGTATGAAGAGACTGATGAATGTGGACGATGCGAAAGAGATATGTAAGTCTAGAGAGATTTGGCGCTCTATACTCTCTGCCTACCCCGTTGGGGACTCGGCGTGATGATATGATGATGATGACATCCATATATAATACTAGCCCTCCCTTTTGTATCAGTGATAGACATACACACTAATGTACTTGTCTTTAAATTAGTGAACATATTTATGTATCAGTTAATCACGGCCAGACACATAAAAATGTAATGAAAAGTAATAAAATGTGTAATGTATTGAAATGAATGAATATTCATTACAAAAACGTTTGCTGATGGATATGTCCATACTCGCTACCACTACTTCTACCAGGTCTGAGGCGAGGCCACTTTGAATGTGTCAAGTACCTACTGAATATATTTTTCAAGCTGTACCATATATTAGAAATCAATTTCTTAGTTAAATGAGCTTACCTTAGTTAAATGAGCTTAGCTTGGTTAAATGAGCTTAGCTTAGTTAAACGAGCTTAGCTTAGTTAAAAGAGCTTAGCTTGGTGAAAAGCTTTCGATCAAGGTGTGGCAAAACATTTTAGTAAAGCTCAGGATAAAATCCTTTGCATTGTTTACCAGAGTTCAATCTCTAAACAGACTTTTTTAACTACTCGGCTGCCACGATTTTACTAATTAAAAGAGGTAGATCATAACGGGTTTCCCGTTCGAATTTGGAGCTGCCCGACTGGGGCAAGACCTCCGCCTTATAGAAGTCCGTAGCCAAATAACACGATTTTTGTGTTGTGTTCCTACGCGGTGAATAAGGTTTCCAGTAATGAGCTCCTTGGGGAGGGGGAGGATTGTTATAGCAGAGGGATTAGTCCCATTATGCTGCCAATACAGTATACTCTCCAAACACAGAGTGGCAACGCGCAAGTGATACTTCGGTATTGTAAGCGTAAATAGGCTGCGGTAACCGTTTTCGATCAGGTGGGCCATATGCTTGTTTGCCACTACTGTTGTAAAAAAATACTTCATATTACTTATTTATAATAATAATAATAATATATCCTCACGCCTTCCCACAAGGGTCCCCGAAGGGGTAGGCAGAGTTGTCTTTATGGAGGGATGATAATGTATATCTACAGCGTCATTGTTAAATCAAGTCAGCCAACTACTTCTACAAGTTTAGTACAATCCTGGTAAATTTAAGTCTACTACCATTTAATTTATTTAACGCTAATACTCACCTCAATGAGTGAACGTGGCACTTGGAAAGACCAACAACTTTAAGCTCCTTAAAGCCGAGCTTCAAGCCGCCTAATTCTGATGTGATTCCTTTCATTATCAATGGCTCAGCCGCTGGTACACCAAGTTCTGGGATGCCGGCAGCGATGATTGGGACCGACGATTGTGCAGATGATACCAAACATTTTTCATCGTCCCATTTGCATGGTGTTATGAACGAAGCTGTTAAAAAAAACTGTCATGTTGGCACCTAAAATATATTTCCGGCGAAAGGGGGGTATGTAGGTACTACACCTTTGCCTACCCCTTCCGATACCCTTGTGGGAAGGTGTAAAAAATACACACAGAGCTTTGACTCCCTGCGTGTGTTATTAAGAAATTGCACGCTTATATTTTTATCTCAAAGCAGTTTTTTCATTACGAATACTTGAAGCAGACGTCAATACATCATTGATAATTGTGGATGTGCCGAAAGACGTCTAGATCTGTAAAGCTTCTGTAGTATGGTGCTCTAGTTCTCTTTGCTAAATTATTTAGGACTGAGAGATAATAAAGGCATGGTGATGGGTGTATATTTTGGTTTAAAATGCGAAATTTAAAGTAAGACACGTGTTATGTAGTTTGCTTTAAGGATTAAATTGATCTATGGATACAGTAATTATATACAACAGTTCTTGCCTATTGATCTGATATTTAGTCTCTCTTATCTTATACCTCTTCGGGGACCCTTGTGGGAAGGCGCTGGAATCTTATATTTGCCAAATTATTTAAAAAATATTGACCAAACAGCCAAGCCAAGCGAAAGTGTGTGCAAGACGAGCCAGAGGAAGAGCACGTTTCCACTACCTAGATCAAATCGATTAGACACTCAAAGACGGGAACGTCAAGAGTACTCGAAACCTGATGAATGTGGATGAAGCGAAAGAGGTATGTAAGTAAGTCTAGGGAGAACTGGCGCTCTATTCTCTCTTACTACCCCGTAAGGCGTGACGATATGTATGTATGTATTTTATTTCAGGCATAGTTATATATTTATTTATTTATAGTTATAAGGGTTAAAACAATTAATAATACGTTAATTTATACTAAACACTAGTAAGAAAACTTACCTTTGCCACCACTTGAGCACACAATTAGAGATGCCAAGCATGCGAATAAAATAATCGCTCTCGACATTTTTAACTTAATAAAATGTAGGTACTTCAAATATGAATAATAATCTTCGACTGAATATTATACTTAAGTAATCCGCTTATTATATAGTTTTCGGATGAAGGCGAATATAATGTCTGATAGTGATCTTTTCCCACATAGGCCTAGCAAAGGCGTTAGTTTGTACGCAGCTAGAGCTCAATATATAAAAGTCATGGGTTTTTATTCCGAGGAATAATTTAACACTACTTTGTTGTTAGTCATCACTTCTGTTGTCTGCGTCAACAATACAAATATTTAAATTAATTATTTTAATGACATCATTCAGAATCCAAATTATTTTTTTTGCGCAATGTCTGACATGGGTAGCATAAACTATTCGCCCATTCCAGGTTTCAAAATATTTTATTTATGTGTAAGCGCCATATGCAAATCATCTGGTGCCAGCAAAGACTGTAAATTTTTATCAATAAATGTAATTCCTCTATACGGGTGTATGACACTGAACTCCTCCTAAGCGGCTAAACCGAGTTTGATGATTTTTTTCCTGTATTCAGCTACATTCGATAATAGCTTAGTCTAAAAGTGGACCGGGTAGGGATATTCCTGGGTACAAAAGCATTTTATCCCGCCGCTTAACACAATTCACTGAAAGTTACCCGTGTGTACTTACCCAAACTAACCCACTTCAGAATGCATGACGTATGTGTTGGTGAATCTATTTCATAACCGAAGGTATCTCAGTTGACCTTAATCTTACAACAAGGAGCTTATAACTTTATTCGGAATTGTTGGAAAGGAATGCTTGAAACATAAATATGAGATTGTCCATGTCGTTTTAGCATATCATATTAAGGCTTTTGTTTCTGTTTGTCTTATGTTTTTTGTTCTAGCAGTTATACGTTGGTATACATGATGCATTCATTTGAGGGCTGGGATCTCTACGGCATTTACCATACAATACTTACCATTTGCTTCTGTCCAGTAAAATCTCTTAATACGCAACCTTTTATTGAGTTAGAAGATCAACCTCAGAGGCCTGATCTTCCTCTCCCACTCTCACGCATTTTTGAACTCATATCGTACAAAAAGTCCTATAAATGTTTCCTCTTCTATGATTAGAAATGTTAACAGAACTCTTGTATTCTCGACCCATTTGAGTAAGTCTCAGATTTTCACGCTCTCCTCAGATCTTCCCTGTCTTTCTCTATGACTGATGATGAGTTTATGGTTTCATCTTAATTTTTGATGTTATAATTTTTTTAAATTACTATGCACGTTTCGATGTCAGGTTCATATACTATGTCATTTTAGCGCCCCTGAAATATTGAAAAATATGATGCATAAAAAACTTTACAGTATATATATATTATATATCTATTAAGGCACTGCGTTCTGTCCAATTTTAGTCCATAGTTGGGTGTTTTTAATACATTTTTTTGTCTCAGGAACTTGGACTATGTTTAGTGGTTTTTAAATCTCCATAATAATAATTAGCTACTAATTAAGAACGTGGAAAAATACATACATTGAATGGATTATTTTTATATTGTAATGAAAAGAGCCTTCAGAGGTAAGAATGTTAATGATATTTCAATGTTATACTATACTCAGCCTAATTTAAACTACCAAGAATAATTTGATTCAATCAAACAGCACTCTTAGTTCGTGGAACTAATTGTCTCGTGTCTAGAGGACGATTAGGACATGTTTTTTGACCACACAAGTATGATAAGCAAGAAATGTACACGTGCCCGGAACCTTTATTGAATCACTCTTGTCTGTAATCAGTCCGTCACAGCCAATATAATTCCGTTCTTATTAGAATATATTCCAGTACTACTGGACTGATGAATTTAAACACATGTGAGTTGGTGACCCAAAGGAAGAAAATTAATTTTAAGCATGGAGTCTACTTTTTAGGTCTCAATTATTATTCCTTATTCATTTATTTGCACCCATCTATGTTCCACTGTCTCCCTCTTAAGGCCCTCCCTCCTCTTCCTGCACCCTGATCAAGTGCCATTTATAGTGCATGTCCAGTTCGTCTCGGCATCATCTTCATAGCCTTCCACGTCTGCGCGCTACGTTCTAAATGAGAAAATAGAAAGAAAGGGGTACGTTGTGAAAAACTTTTTTAATTTTATGATAAACAGGTTATTCACCCCTTATCTCCAAACTTTAATACGTTGAAAAAAAAAACAGAAACTCTACTTATAATTTATGAGAAAACCTATAGAAAGTTTCTGGTTCTAATATCATATACGGAACCATCTTATATTTCTCTCCTAATACTTGGTATATTATGTATTATTTTTGGTTGTCCATCAACGTGTTACATAATGACAAATATTCAGGACAAGTTCAATATTCTGTCACGGATTTCTCTATTACAAAAACCTGAAACTAAAAGACTATTGCTAGAGATTTTAGTGTTAGATTGAGAGAGAATATATTTTTACTAGTTTTATACAATGAATGAAAATTAATAAAGAATGGATTTGACGTCAAGTTATAATAATTAATACAACGCATAACATGCAATGGATATAACAAATAAGTTCACGAATTTCGGTCAAAGGTCAAAGAGAAAATGTTCAGGACATTACTACAAATTTGTATCGAAGCTATATTCGCAGATTGCTTCCCGTTTGTGTCGGGTATCCATCACCGTTTGCATTTTCCAAACATTTGACACGGCTTCCAATCATACCCATTGTCACAGATTACAGCTTTGCACACTTTTAACAAAAATAATATCCGTTAAAATGGTCAAAGTATTTTTTTGGTGAACAAGCATACAGCCCGCCTGGTGGTAAGCGTTTACTGCACCCAATGAACGCCTGCCTCACAAGGGCCTCCTCCTCCCGCGTATTGCCGACCTTGCAGGAATCTTCACCCTCTTGAAGAACTCCATACTGTACTCTCTGAAAAACTTCTACGGCGAGCGTAGGTAGCTTACACAGCTATTGATAATGGTGCTATTGTTAATAGATCAATTATTTGGAACAAACCAATCGCTCACTTAGTATTTTATGGTTTTTGACTGGTGATAGACAGACGATACTTTCTTGGCTTTAATATTCTTATAGTCACCCCTTCATAAAAATTTTACACAAAACAATTGAATATTTTCCATGATACACTTGGCAGGTACGATCAGAAACTATTTAATATTAGTTACTGTTAGTGTATTACATTTTTACACATTTACCAAATCGTTTAGTTGGTAAAGTATGTTATCATATATCTTCACGCTTTTATAAAAGGGTCCCCCAAGTGGTAAGCGATTTGGCTAGGTGGCATGCCAACGTGATGGATGGCGAGTCCACTCCGTTACTCAAGCACAACTATACATACGTTTTTGAATCAAACGTATGCAGGTTTCAGGCAGGTGACTAATCACTGTACTTAAGTTCAGTAAAACTCATTGCTAAACAGTCGGGATACAAACAAAACTAAAAACCATCTTCATGTTGTACTTAAGCACGATGTGGTTGTACTTGTAATAAATAAATCCTATAAATAATAAAAGTGTCCAAACCAACGTAACATGCCTTTCTTCATCTTTAGAATCACGCCCTCATTCACGCCAGTTGATTTGCGAATCTCTTAATTGCGGATTCGATCTAATATCGTTACGCCGCACATTTTTCGAAGAGATCGCATCTCGACTGCATTCAAGCTATTTTCATACTTCCTCTGACATACCCAGGATTCGCTGCCATACAATAAAGTAGGTACCAATATCGCGTTGTGGACAGCAATTCGAGCATTCTTGCTCAGACTTTTACTGCCCATCAACGCCGACATGGCCCCATTCACCTTATTTCCAGCAGTTATCCTTCTTTCAATATCTTTTTCATACTTTCCATCTCGTGTGAACATGCTTCCAAGATATACAAATTCATTCACTTGCTCTAGAATTTGCCCATTTACCGATATTACACACTCGGTCACTTGTTCATCTCTTTCGAATACCAGAACCTTAGTTTGGCCAGCGTTTAGGTGCAGCCCCTTCTTTTCACATTCTTCTTTCATTATGGTAACTAGTGACTGCAGTTCGCCCTCTGATGACGCCAGTAAAACCGCGTCATCGGCGTATAGTAGGCAGTTGACCACTAAGTTTCCCATTTTCACCCCACATCCGTTCGTTCTTAGTGCTCTCAGACAGTTATCTAGATATATAATGAACAGCCAGGCAGACATGATACACCCTTGTTTGACCCCCGACTTCACATCAAACCAGGGTGACATCTCACCGTTAACCCTAACGCACGCCTCGCTATCACTATAGAGTGATTTCACGGCATGCAGTAAGGAACTGCTCACTCCATATCCAGGCAACACGTCCCAGAGTTCGTTTCGTACGACTCTATCAAATGCCTTCTCTAAGTCGACGAAAGCGCAGATAACCCTTTGGTTAATATCCAAAAACTTTTCCGCGATTCTGCGAAGCGAGAAGGTTTGATCCATACATCCTCTTCCTGGTCTAAATCCACCTTGGGATTCCCAGAGAAACCTTTCGGATCGCTCTTGCATTCTTATCGTCAGGATCTTCGTGTACACTTTACTAGCTAAGCTGACCAAGCTGATGGCTCTGTAGTTGGAGCAGTCCAATCGTGATCCCTTTCCTTTATAGAAGGGCACGATGACTGCTCGCCTCCAGTCGTCCGGAACATCACCCTTTTCCCAGCAAAGATTGCATAGCAAATAGATGACGTCCCAGACCGCTGGTCAACCGTACTTGATCATCTCAGCCGTAATCCCATCTATTCCCGCAGCTTTTCCACATTTCAGACTTTTTATCGCACTTACAATCTCTCCCATACTTATTTTATCCGCTTTAGGATCCTCGACATATTCTGTTGGAGGCGGCTCTATGAGTAGATCAGCGGCATCATCATCATACATATCTTTGTAGAATTCACTCCATCGCCTGAGGACGTCAGTTTTGTCAGTCAGTATGTCATTGTCCTTCGAAATAATCACATTCATCCTACTACTAGCTGTAACACAATTTCTGGACTTCTTAACTTCCCTCCAAAAAAGTTTTGCATTGTCCTTGAAATTATGCGACAGTTTTTCGTCTACAGTCATTTGGAACCTCTCACGCTTCTGAGCTATTATCTCTTTCGTACGATTTTTTTGCAGGCGATATTTTTCTTTCATCTTTTCTTTCATACTTTCACTTGAGCTGGACATAGCCAAAATGTCTTGCCTTGCATCCTTCTTCTTTTTAACTTCTTCTTTCACTTCATCATCCCACCAACCATCGCCATTTTTGGTTGTCCGCCCTTTCGAAATGCCACAAACCTCTTTCGCGGCGCATAAAATACTGGACTTAAGGAACTGCCAACAAACATCGACACTCTCAAACACATCTTTCGGGGGACAGGCTAGCTGTTCAGATACCCTTTCTTGATATCTGTCTCTAATAGCCGCATCTTGAAGCCTCCAGCTTTTGATGCGGTCTGCGACTGCAGAACAGGGACCCCAAACACGGGATCGCCAGCCCGCGAACAGACCCCTTATTCTAGTTATAACTAGAAAGTGGTCCGTTCCCAGGTCGGCTCCCCTATACACCCTGGTGTCCATCACCTGTGTTCTGAGTCGCTGATCTATTAGAAACAGATCTATCATGCTTCGCTCATTTTTCCGTTCCCATGTATACTGATGAATCCCCTTGTGGTCGAACATGGTGTTCGCCACAAAAAGATCTCTCTCCATGCATACATCTAATATCAACTTGCCTGCTTCGTTCACTCTCTTATCACCATACTTGCCGAGTACTGCCTCGTAATCCTTACGGGCTGTCCCGACCCATCCATTCAGATCACCACAAATAATCAGCTTTTCATTCCCTTCTTTCGTCTCTAGAACATTACTCACACATTTCCAGAACTTATTCAGGTCGCAAGTGTCCGCTGAGGCCACCGGAGCATACACCGCGACTAAAAACAGTCGGTTAAGGCCTATTTTAAAGCGAGCCCAAATAAGTCTGGGGCTCACCGCATCATAACTTATCATACATTCTGCCAAGCGGCTGGATAGTAGAATTCCCACTCCCTGGCAGGCGTGCTCGGTGTTTGCCACTCCTGACCACAGCACTAAACTCCCGCCCGGGAGCTCGTCTACTCCACTACCCTTCCGCTTGGTTTCAGACAAGCACACAACATCTAACTCGCTCTCTGTCATAACATCGATCAATTCGTTCATCTTATCAGCCATACCTCCTCTTACATTCCATACACCCATCCTACACTCCACACTCTACTTCCCGCCGTGAGGCACTCCGCGTGATGGGTGGCGGTCCCCATCGCCGCACTGTGTTGAATTTTTCGCACCAGCGGGTACGGACTGGTGCGCGTCGCCTCGGGGGCACGCCCTAACAGCCGTCCGGCCAATGCGCATCGAGTGGAATTGCAGCCCTCTGGGCTGGCAGGAATCGCGACGTGCACGCTTCCACTGGGATCCTGGGAAAATTAATTACCTTTTGATGAATTTATGTTTTTGATACCTTTTCCATCGACATACGAATGCATGTCTTTTATGGAGTCGCATGAACTAGAAAAAATACATTTTAAATGAACGCTCAAAGCACTGATCAAGTTGCATACCAAAATTTAGTTGTGTGAGCACTAAGAGAGTTTCCGTCCGTTAAATCTTGACCCGTCTCATCTATACATTTATTAGGTCAGTGGGCTCTTTACATAGGATATGAGGTGTAGTTAGGGTTTTCGTTATGTTGGTAACAAGCAATTGCATTGCGGCGCTGGGGCACGTTCTGCATACACTTTCTGAATGTCAGTCGAGTTTGATTTACATACCGGTGTTACGCTGATTCGGCTGCTTTTGGCATAAACTAAACGGAATGGAATATCGAGTACATTTACAACTCGATTCTCTTTGATGAAACCCTAAGGAATATTATGTCACTCACAGTCATCTATCGCTAGCATTTTAGCTTTAGTCACTATTAACTGCCGTTCTATATATATATTTGATAAACAACATTTCAGTAATTAAATAAATACTCTCTGCCTACCCCAGGACTCGGCGTGATGACATGTCTTTATGTAAATAAAAAATAGCAAAATAAAAATATAACTACGTTACTAAACTAAACTAAATGTGTAAAATCTTACTTCGCTTTGGGGGAAAAGAAACTGAATGACTAGTCTTGCAGAATTTACTACCATACGTGAAGTTCCTTGCGTTCATAAAAAAACATACGTTATACGGCGTTATACTATGTAGGTACATAGTATAACGCCATTACGGGGTACTCAGAGAGAATAGAGCGCCAGTCCTCCTTAGTCTTACAGACTTCTTTAGTTTCTCATCCACATGCATGAGTCTTATATGGATTACTTCACGGAGCCACCTGACGTCACCTTCGTCTGACTGGAGAAAGTGTAGAATTTAGACATGGGTCAAATACTGCGAGTGAAGACTTGGGCTGATAAAGGTAGGTTCGCCACGCCGAGTCCCTAACGGGGTAGGCAGAGAGAGATATTTTTTATGAATTTTATATGACTTCATATCTCCCAGAAGCTTTAACACAAATGCGGTAGCAACACTCTCTTTAAGTCGGAGATATATATAGGTATGTAGGTTTACCTGACAGACGGCGAGTCCACTGACTTAGTAGTATTAATGCCATTCAATTCTTCTCAAATATTCTACTCGCCACAAGATACGGTGAAGTTAAAATCGATAGAAAGCAAGATCGTAAAATTGATATCAGTCTGAAAGAAAATATGGCTTCCATATTTTATGCGGCAGACGCAAGCGAAGTAGGAAATATCATCTATTCCTATTCTATGCGAATACATCTGCTATTTCATACAAAATTCAACGCTCGAACATCGAGTGCTTTGGTGAAGTTTTACCTCTTGACGATGCACCTTTGAGTGAAACTGGAGTGTAGTGAAATGGATTCTTATCCGTAAATTGCTGCTCATTGAATTTGGTCTGTGTTGGTTTATATATAGAATTTGGCATTTACCCAATAAACCTGATGAAACCTCCAATTCACGACCACGGACAAGATATGTTTGCAGGTAGCAGGTTTTGACGAGGTAGGCAGGTTTAGAAATTAACTCAGATTTTGACGTCGCTAAAGTCACAAGTAAAATATAAAATGTATACACATTTATGAAAATAGATTTTCTTTTTAATTAAAGGGAATTTAGTTTCGGATATCTCACTACTTCATTCAACAGGCGCACCTCTTCAGCTTCTATCTAGCTTACCTAGTTTCACCTAGTATCATGTTTGCTTAAAGCTACAGTGCATACGTGTAGTATATAGGTGAGGTTCCTTGAGGTAGATAGATGGGTGAGCTAAGATATTACAACAAAGATGCTCGCTTGTTAACGATTGTGTGTCCTGTGTCTATTTAATAGTCTTCACGGTGTCCAAATAATAGTGGCCACTGTGTTCAAATAATAGTATGTCATTTATGTAATTTATAAAATTATATAGTTTTATTTGCCCATTCAGCACTTAAGTAAAATCCTCATAAGGGTCCCCGAAGGGGTAGGCATAGGTTTATAGGTAATACCCACACACCCACTTCCCGCCAGAGATATATTAGGTGCCAACGTGATAGTTGGCGAGTCCATGGCCGTTACGTCAAGCACGACTATACATACGCCTTTGAATTGCTTTTCAGTCGTATGCAGGTTTCCTCTCGATGTTTTCCTTCACCGTAAAGCTCGTGGTGTGACTAATCACTGTACTTAAGTTCAGAAAAACTCATTGGTACAGTCGAGATTCGAACTTGCGATAATCGTCGTCGCAAGCAACTACTCGAACCACTCGGCCACCACGGCGGCTTAATTCCAATTGTATTCTATCCTAATAGTGCGTCATTTAAATATTTTATAAAATAATATATTTATATTTGCCCATTAAGCACTTAAGTAAGATTGAGTTAGTTATTGTAGAAGGTACATGAGCGTAGTTAACCAAAACACAGTTTGTATGCGGCGGAGCAAGCAGATAGGTCAGGTAGCGATTACCTTGCGGCGCGAGCTGTGTCCGACGCATTTGCATACAGATGTCCGACCGGACCACTGGACCACCGGAACAGCTTGGTGTAACCTGGTTCATTTTGCATTTATTAAGCTCAACTAGTACTTCTGAGACTTTGTGTAAGTCCTTTACTACCATCAAGGTATTACTTGTATATCCCGATCAAATCCAATGGAGTTGTTATCATCAGGATTACCGGAACAGGTAGTTTCCGCAGCTTGATTTTCAACAAGCACAGTGCAACGACAAGGGATGACTAATAGCAATTTCTATTTTTAGTAATTCCGTAATAAGAGACAGTTCATCATGTTGCAGGTCCTGTCACAGTATGATCCTTCGTTATACCGACGGTTTCATATCATTTGCGTACGTGACTAGTACCAATAAGTACACATATTGACTATTCGTGACAACTTACAATAATATACTCGGGTTAACTGAATATTATAAAATAGACCAAGCACAATTGTGGGCTGCGCACTTTAAATGATTACAAGTGTTACAAACCTAAAGTTATCGTCACACATTTTTTTTTGTTGTTACGTTGCATCGGATGATTGTAACTGGAAAATATTTACAAGGCGCCGCTGGTAAATGTGAATAATGAAAAGTTTGGTAAGTGAAAAGCAAAAGCTGCTCCCAAGCACCGATTGAGTTCTGACTAGACTGCTTTAGGTCATTGAGGTAATCTGAAAACTCCCCGAATCACTTATGTAAGAAGAGAAGCCACCCAAACCACCTGTGTGTTGTGTTCTGATGAAATGATGTTGAATTTTAATAGGATATTTTTGTGAGTTTTCCTATATGGGGTCGTGCCTTAAAAACATAGGTACCTTGACTGCAGATAGGATTAAACCTGGTAGCCTTTTCGGGTGGAATACGTTACATAGGACTAATGTGAAAACTAATTATGATTTGTTAAGATAACACGTAATCATAAAAACGATCCAAGCATCATAATATCAACCACCACCACTGCTCAAATATGGCTCTTCGGTACCATATAATCTGTTGTTGTCGATAACAATCGATACTCGTTGAACTTGGGTTGATTTGAATCCCAAATGAAGTAAGTTATAGTTGTATCCACTAAAATCCAGTAAGTTGTAACTAATGCAACCGGTTTGTATGGGAATCAAACAATATCAAAACAGCTATTTATAATTCTCGCCACAAATACTAACCCATATTTTTGGATGATACCCATTGAAATTATTTAGCTCGCTAAGTGCCTATGTTTACTCTGAGAAATAATATCTTGAGATTTATTTTCATTACTAGCTGTGCCCGCGACTTCGTCGTTGACGGCTATTTAAACTTTCGGAAAAAAGGATATTTTTTTTTCAATAAAAAGTATCCTATGTTACTTCTCATACCTCCAAGAATATGTGTACAGAGTTTTATGATGATTGGTTAAGTAGTTTTTACGTGAAAGCGTAACAAACAAACTTACATTCACATTTATAATATTATTATAAGGATAATCAAGAATATTTACAAATATTTCAGAAAAGTCTAATATTTTCCCAGCCTTAAAAAACTATACAGGGTCTCACATCCTGAATTTGAAAAATTTAACATGAAAAATTTACGTAGAGGAGAGTTGTCGTCGCTTTTTGAAATATTGTGGCTACCATGAATTATTGTGATCAAAAATATTTGACAGAGTCAAGTCAACTTTATAACAAACTTGAAATTTTATTAAAAATTACTAAGTTAAGCTACTCAAGCACGACTATACATACGCCTTTGAATTGCTTCTCAGACGTATGTAGGTTTCCTCTTGATGTTTTCCTTCACCGTAAAGCTCGTGGTGTGCCTAATCCCTGTACTTAAGTTCAAAAAAACTCATTGGTACAGTCGGGATTCGAACTTGCGATCTTTGTGTCGCAGGCTACTACTAGAACCACTCGGCCACCACTCTCTTCCAAAATTATATCATCGGAAAATAGGACGCGTCCAGCGCCTTTTGTTTTCCCTTCGCTGATAATATTATAATGCCACTTTGAAATACCCTTAAAATTATGTATTGCACAATGAAATTGTACACCACTAAGCGAATACCGTCTTCTTTGATTACGTCGCAGTAATCACCCTTTTCATTTTAAGTACCCTTATATTTAGCAAAGGGTTGTGAGATGTACAGTTTTTATTAAACGTATGTATGATGAGTCAAATCTTGCTTTGCGCGTAAATTCACTGAAGTGGCTCATTGCTTGTTATTATAACCTTGTAAACCTACCTTTGTAAAGCTGTAATAAGACGTCTTGATAGGACATTTGCGTAAAAAGACGGGTATTGTTTGTTAATACGACACAAGAGTGGGGTGTTAAGCGTTTATTGCAGCTTATAAGCACACGAGCTACACCGGAGGTACTATTCCCACGTTACCGAGCTTAGGTTAAGCAACAAAGTTTGATAGAAGCGAAGTTTGAATATGATTATAGGACGATTTCGTGTCATATTTTTGTACAGATTTAAACTTGTTACCGAGAAACTGAGTTTGAGACTCTCAATGACACCTACCCACGCTTTGCAAGAGCTATCCTGAAAAGAAATGCCCATCGCGCTCAGTCTACTTTCTTTTAATTAAGTAGACAAATTTTGTGTACTAATGAATAACATATACATAATACGTATACATATACAATAACACGTATACTTATGTAAGTATTTCACGTATTTATCCCTCCCCTGGTGTTGCTTAATACGAATCTCCTTCAGAAAGCCTCTTATGATACCTGATGTGCTGCGATTCTGACCACAGATGTGTGTCTGACGAGTAATGTACTAGAGTGTGTTTGGTGAGCGTGATACGTCATATGGATAAAGATATGTTGGTATTAAAACTTGTAATTGGAAGAGTATTGGAAAATTAATATTTATTGTCTCTTACACCTTTCCAAATGAGTTCCCGAACTGGGTAGGCACAGGCGTCAGTAGTGTATCTCTGATTGCTTTACCCTAACAGGGTATATCATACTATATATTAATCTTAATAAATAAATAAATAGGCCCTCCTTCCAGTGGAGATACATTTAGGTGGCAACGTTGGCAGTTTATAATACGTTTATTATCTTCTCAAACGTAAGCAGGTTTCTCATGATGATTTTCTCAGCCGCCCAACCAATGGTGTGATAGATCACTTTTTTTTTTAATAATTATAAAAATAATTAAAAAAAATTATCGGTTTAAACAACCGGGGCTTGAGTCTTCAATTAAAATTGTATAGGCGTAAATTGAAACACAGCCATGGAAATGATGGTTTTGGTATACCTCTACAAACTCCTACGGGGACCCTTGACGGAAGGAGTGAAAATAGATACATTAAATATTTTCAGTCATTCCCTAATAGTACGTGTCTATTCATATATTCAGATTACAATTGACCGAATTAAAAATGATATAAATAAAGGCGTTGCATATTCAGTTCCTTTAAATCTCTTATAACGTCCCCTCGGCACGTCATTATTATGAAGTGCACTTCTCACGTCGATCCCTCGCATTGTAATTATGTATTTGGAAAGTTTCACTAATGTTTACTGGTAATACGAGGGTGATTTATCAAAGAACTCTTCTCCATTGTGGCTCATGGTAGCTTCCCTGCGACATTTTATATCATGCATCAACTAGCTGGTTGAATTTTTGAGTTTTCTGAATTTGCTTATGTGTACTACATAAGCAAATTCGGAAAACTGTTTATTTATTATTTGTAAATTCTTGAGAATTATTATGATTATTTGCATAAAATGCAAGTTTCATTTATTTTAAACCATTTCAAAAGTTTTATATGGTGTGGTTTGTGTGTGTTTAAGTATATGGGTATTACCTATATACCTCTGCCTACCCCATCGGGGACCCTTGTGGGAAGGCGTGATTATATATTATTCTAAAGTTTTTAGAAATTTGTAAATGGAAATAAATACTTATAAATAAATACGAATAGGAAATAGTGTCTCATTTGTGATATAGGACATATATGCACATGCATTTTTGCTACTAAGTATGCATATACTATATTTACAAGGGATGTAAACACTGATTTCAACCAAGCTGTTAGGGTAGTTTGTTAAGATATGCACACACTGTAAATGAATAGGCATTTATGTAATGGATAAATATGGATTTACATTAAAAATCTCTTATTCTCTTTCACTTACCGAAGAGATCGCTTCTGTAGCGCTAGCGGCATTCTAGATGAGAAAATAAACTTAATAATATATTACTAAGAAAGAAAGAAAGTGTGTGCAAGAAGAGGCAGACGAAGACCACATTCCAACTAGATCAAATTGATCGGACGCTCAAGGACGGGAACGTCAAGAGTACTCGAAACTGACCAGCATGTATGAAGAGACTGATGAATGTGGACGAAGCGAAAGAGGTATGTAAGTCTAGAGAGAACTGGGGCCTTATACTCTCTGCCTACCCCGTTAAGGACTCGGCGTGATGATGTGTTAAGAAAGAAAAAAATATCCATTTTCAACTACCGCTGATCGCGTGTCGAAATTTTGTGTTCAAGGCTGCAGACGTGTACAGCACCAATCTTATATTTATTGTTATTCTTTAAAACCATTTACGACATATAACTAATGTCTAATCTGCGTTTACGGTTGAAACCCATACCATTGTCTGTGTCTATGCAAGCATGCCGAGCATCATCATGTGAATGCGACGTGTGAACTATTACACGGTACACTAGTCCCGACATAACAACAATAGCATAATGAGAGTTCTTCATTGGAGCTGTGAAAGTGTGACCTTTCTGTATTGCTGCTGGTTTTAGTGTGGACGAACATGTTAAAAGTCATATATTATACCCAAAGCATTCGGAAAAGAGATAACGGGGGATAGATAATAACATACTCGCCGTGAGTATTTTGCTAGAAGCATCGCTAACGTGATGAATACATTCAAAGCAGACGTGGCCAAGTGGTTCAAGTAGTCGCCTGCAGCGCAAAGGTTGCAAGTTGCAATCCTAATTGTACTTATTAATGAACTTAAGTACAGTGATTAGTCACACCACGAGCTTTACGGTGAAAGAAAGCGTCTGAGTCTGTCCCTTATGCTGCTAAGAGAGTAACTCCGCCCTAATTAGAAAAGCGTATGATACCCATACGAGTCGTAAAAAATATAGAACTAACGTCTACGTAAATACTATAAAATCAATAGATACTTCTTCTGTTACATGTATAGGATGTGAAATAATTCTGTTTAAATTCCACATCACGATTTTCGCTTCATGCACGAACAAAAGTCCAAGTTATGAAAGTGATTACAATATAAATAGCACATAATAAGGACACGGGCAGTATTCAGTGGCATCCGTTCAAAGTTGGGTTCCAGTCACCTTTGGAATATTCATGTGGCTGCACCTGACTTTGCAGTTGGTGTTTAATTACATAGAGCCGTGCTACGAGTAGTCCGTCGTCAGAACTTTTACTTCGTAACTCAGTTCTTGGGTGCATCGTGGCTTGAATTTATGACGCCATTTGGATGTGTTTTCTTCAATTTACACAGTTGTTAAAACAATATTGAAAATGGTTATTCATGAATTTGTTTGTTAAACAAAGTGTCAAGGCAAAAAAACACGATATTGCTTTTTTAAATAAAGTAAATAATCTTACAGGTTAATTGTTACTTATTATTAGAGGTATGCAAGTCCAGAGAGAATTGACGCACTTTTCTCTCTGCCTACCCCGTTAGGGACTCGGCGTGATGGTATGTATGTATGTATTAGTATACCTCTCCTCATTCACATTTCACAGTTTCAGCTTTGGTAGTAATTTATTAGGGCGTTTGTAACTTAAATTACATTATCCATAATATTAACCCACATCTAATATAGTTTCTTCTTTCTGGATGAGTATTAAGCCCTTGTATTCACGGGATTTAAGGAACCAAACCATATGTGAACCTTCGAAAAGTACGTTCCGATTTAATGTCAAATGCACAAGACAAAACTCAAGGACTCGGTACTGTAGTACAAGAGCTTTAAAGCAAATATACGATAACAAGAAAAAAATTTAGAAAAAGTAAAAATATTATCTTATAAATTAAATGTACTGCACTGCATCCGCGCTAAGGAGCGCGATACGGCTTTTATGATATCCTCGTTTAGCTTGCGTTAACAGTGAGGTTCTCACGCGAAGCGCTTCGTAGTTGCGCATTCTGGCGGTACTGTTTCCGTAATTGTGCGACTTGCCGACACAGCTGGATGCCGCCACTACTGTCTGCCATTTTCTCGATATAATGACTAAATGAAGCGAAATATCCATTGCCCAGTGACTTCAGTAGTCACAATCAAGTTCAGGCTCACAATCCAATGTACGAAAGATTTTTCCAGGTGTAAGACCTGACTGACCTTTCAACTACGAATATTTCAGTGTAAGAAAACTTCACTAACACCTTCATCAGCAGGTTGCATAAATAAGCTAAGAAATTCAAACACGTCTGCAAATGCTTGAGATAAGAAGGTAGACGCGCTTTGACACACTAAGAACTAAGTAAAAATCTGGCGAAAAGAAATAGTTTTCCAACTAAGGAGGTGAACTCTTATGTCGTGAAGACCATTTCATTCCCATGTTACCTAGCAAACAAGTAACGCTATTAACTTGGTACGAATACCACAAAGTATGACCTAAACGTCATACTTTCGTATGAGTGCCTAGAACATTAAATACTAAAGTATAAAGACAAGTACTCGATACATTCGTAATATCAGCGATAATGGGACATCGGAGCTTTGCATATAAGATCGCCATTCATCAGCCAGTCGTCATAACTAAACCAATCCGGAAAGAGATTAAGTGCAAGATTAACGATGCACATATCCAATTAAGTTGCTACTATAATATTCAATTATATAATACTAGCTGTCCCGCCCAGCTTCGCCCGGGTGAAAAAGTAAAAAAAACACGTTTTTCAACTATTGCTTCCCCAAATAATATATTTTTTTAATTTTTAAAAAGTTGAGTTTCATAAATCAATAATTCAAAATTATAAATTATCTTAGCTGACCTCTACACCGCGTAAGGAATACTCCTACCAAATTTCAAGTCAATCGGCCTCATAGTTCCTGAGATTTCGTGATGAGCGAGTTCACAAATGGGATCTCCTATATATATATATAGATTTAACAATACCACTGATAGAGCACGCGTTGAAAGCAAATACAGTCAGCTCACCCGCCAGTTGTAGAAAGAATATTCAAACGTGTAGCATACGATGGTATACCAATGATACCTATTACAATAATAAATATATCTATTACATGTGATTGGAAGGTTTTGTTTCTTCTTTTTCAGATGTTACAAATACCTTAAATATGACCACTTTGAAAAATTATGTCGTAAAAAATTATTTTATGTGGCTCATGGTAGGGGTAGGGGCTTGCTCTACAAACGGAACCAAATATCTAGACAAAACAATGTTCATTTGCGGGCATCTCAGTTTCGGGATTTATAAGCTGGCTGAATTGTACTATTCGTAAATTACGAAGGAAAATTGTTTTATTCCTTTGGAAGAAGCATTCGTGTCTTATATACATAATAGTGCTAATATTAGGTTCAAAAGTTATATTCAAAAGAGATATTTAATAACTCGAGAAAAAGTAATGATACAAATTATCAGTCAGTACCATCTGAATACTGACTGATAATTTGACTCTAACTTCTCATCAGAGACATATTGAGGTGCAAACGACGTAGATAGCGAGTCTGTCGCTGTATCGCGGGCACGAATTTAGATTGCCTTTAAAATTCGTCTCAGACGCGCATGCAGGTTTGTATGTTCATAATGGTATCCTTTGCAGTAAATAATGCTTGTGGTGTGTCAAATGACTACGTGTACTGTAAGCTTCAATAAATTTGTTGGTGCAGACTATCGACTTTGCAGGCGACTACTCAAACTAAAACGGCTATGAGAGGCAGATAAATTAATGATATATTAAAAATGGAGTCATATGTAATAATCAATAATATATCCTCACGCCTTCCCATAAGGGCATAAATATGATTGATGACATTTAATATGATTTTGAATTTCAAGGGACGCAAAGGTGTATAGGTAGTACCCACACACCCACTTTCCGCCAGAGATATATTTTCGTTGTCACAAAGTGGAGTCATATGTAACTGTGTGAAAGTAGCTTTAGTACTTTAAATATAATTAAATACTAAACATTTTACCTCGCGCTCGGTAGACTTCACAGCATGTTGAATGCACGAAGTAAACTCTCATTGAAATCCAAGGTGAGGATTTACACAACGTGCATTCGACCAATCATGACATATGCGGGTGTAGTGTTCGCACACACTAGCAAGTCAACACTTAACCCCCTGCAAGTGCTCCAAAGCCGGTTTCTCCGGAGAGCCACAGGTGCCCCGTGGTACATGCGTAATAGTCAACTCCACGTTGACCTCAAAGTCCCCACTATAAAACAGTTTTTGAAAAAACTGTCCAAACGTCATTTCGATTCTGCTGTAAATCACCCCAACCCCCTCGTCGTATCGGCCGCCCGATGCACTCCTTCCCTTATCTCGAAAATAAGGCGTCCAAGACATGCCGTCATCGAACCGGATGACGATATAACGGTCCTCCAGGACGCCCGACAAAAACATACCAACACTACACACAACCGACCACTGTTCCGTCCTCGCCGGCGAGGCTCGACGCGAACAAGCCGTAATGTTCCCCCCCGACCTCCGCCGCAAACGCCGGCCCGCGCCGAGCCAGACGCGTAAATCCCGCCCCCAAATAATATTTAAATAAAATGACCAGTCCAGCCCAGCTCCCTTGCTCGCGATCCAGCAACGCCCTAAGCCGAGGTTCGTACCCCACAGGGGGTGCCCTTAGCTGTGTTGCTTAAAAATAAAGTGCCTGGCTGGAGGCCTAGGTCTCGCCTTTGACCGGTTAAGTAGCAAAAGTTCCCGGAACTCACGCTACGAGAGACAATACAAAAAAAAAAAAAAAAAAAAAAAAAAAAACATTTTACTGTCAAAGTTTGTGTTACGCTTCGAATTAACACATCACGATATAACTGCCATGATATTTCGCGAGAAACACATCCGAAAACGTATTTCAACTTAATTGAAACTTCGTAAGGTCACTTTTGGGTCAGTACACAAATAGTCGTGGGTATGGGGCACAATCCACCGCCATTCCCTACATTCCAACGTAACTCAAATGCCTCGGGTTTTAATTACATACGTACGTAATTGCTTCGCGAAATTTGTTCTAGAACAACGTAATTTAGCGTACGTACATTATAAAAGCTTGATAAGTGGGATCGGTATTGGGTTCCGTAGGGCATTTTATATTAAGTTTGTGTAAAAATTGCATATTGTGTAACAAAGCTGGTAAACAAGCATATCTATCCTATGCTTCATCACCCAGACTGTCAATCGAACATTACCAAATGTGACTGGGGTGGGTGTGTTAGTAATATTATCTTCAAGCGCATTTCTTCTCTAGCAGCACAACTTTTTTGTGGAGACTTTACTTACTGCAGAACCTCTATCCGATACAGTGTCAACACAAAGATTACAAGTTCGAATCCCAATCGTACCAATGAGATACAGTGATTAGTCACACCACGAGCTTTGAGGTAAAGAAAAACATCTAGAGGAAACCTATTTACTTTTGGAAACAAATAGTAAAGAACATATGAAACTAACTAATTACAGTTAAAATATTTGACCAATTTTGGCCAGAAATACAAACACATATGTATATATGTGATTGAGAAACGACACTGGACTCGCCATCTGTCACGTTGGCACCTAAAATATATCTCCGGCGAAATGTGGGTGTGTGGGTAGTACCCCTGTGGGAAGGCGAGAAGATATACTCTTTATTCGATAATATATCTTACCCTGTGTCTCAATTCGTTCGTTTTTCGAACCTTTGATACGCTACCCTAAAACTGGCGTATTTATACTTCCTGTCTCAACCCTGACAATATAATAATAAGAAGGTTTGATCAAGGATTTCTTGTTTCCCAGGAAGATATTTATGATGAGGAGAATATTATATTATAGCAATTATTTATCATATTAGGTTCTATGTGAACAGGATCCCGGTTTATATTTTCATGATCAGGATACAATTCTTATGTATGTCAGTGTTTTGTTTTATAAAAGATTTATTAAATATTATGTAAAATTGTAAATGAGCTGTAATTTAAAATTTTAGGTGTTTTTTGTGATAAAGAGTTTTGCCTTCTACATTAATTGTCTAACTAAAATTTAATATTTCGGGCAAAAGAGGATTTTTGTCATATCTATGCCTACCCCATCGAAGACCTCTATATATAGTGGTATTTATTTAGTGCCCAATGTAATAATATATATTTTAACGTCGCATAATCATTTCGTAAGGTACATATTCACAAAAGTCTTCAAGAGGTTTCGAGTATACACATATAAGATTTGCAATTTTTTTTATAAAACAAGACTGGCAAACAACCATATGGCCCAACTGATGGAAAGCGGTTACCGTAGCATATTTACGCTCACGATATCGAAGTATCACTTGCGCATTGCCACTCTATGCTTGGAGTTGACAACATAACGGGACTAATCTCTCTGCTGCCAATACACTATAACAATCCTCCCTCCTCCCTAAGGATCTCATTATTGGAATCCTTATTCATTGCACTGGAAACCAACACAAAAAAATACTATAGTATTACCTATGAATATTTTCAATAGGATTGCAAATTTTCTTGAACTGAATAGAACAGACATTATGAACACGAAGTCTGAGGCAATAGAGGTATATCGTCGATGTAAATACGTCAAAGAAAACTTTATTCACTTGATGCACGAAAGACGTAACGAGCCAACGAAGCTGTTATGGGTAAAGCTGTCGTTATAACTGCATACTAAGTCATAAGAGTTATTTTTAATTTATTAACTATTTATAGGTCTGCCCACTTCTTGAATGAAGGGCCTAATTTGATGTGTTTTTAAGTTTATACTGCAAGAAACGCTCTGGCGAATCTTGAGAAAACTGGCGCTTTTCTTTCTTTCTGCCTACGGCGTTACCCGTCAGGAACCCAGGGTGATGATATGTATGCATGTATTTATAAATATTCTCTATACAAATAAATAAAATCGGAGTGTCTGTTTGTAATATTAAAATTAAAATGCTTTTTACTAAATATTTTTTTTATATCCACGCCGACAAAGTCCCGAGCACAGCTACTAATATATATAAGCTGTGATCCCCGATTAGATAGTTGCAACACAAAGCCTACAACAAAAAGATTGCAAGTTCGTATCCCGACTGTGCCAATTAGTTTTTCTGAGCTTAAGTACAGTGATTAGTCACCCCACGAGTTTTATGGCGAAGGAATACATCGAGAGGATACCTATGAACGTTTGAGAGTAAGTTCAAAAGCGTATCTATAGTCGTAGTAACGGCGATGAACTCGCCATTTGTCACATTAGCAGCATTAAATATATATCTGGTGGAAAGTAATTGTATGTTAGTTATCATATATTCTGTAACTTGTACCACATTAAAAGGGTTGCGGAGCGAATCTCAGCCACAACCTGGAACTTCGCTTCAGACGAACCACAGCTGTATAGACTAAGCGTTTTATCGGTGAGTCGCACAGCTGAGATTTCTACAAATTGTACTAATAGCTCCTCAATTATATTTATACGACTTAAATACATTGTATATAACGCTGGTTATACGCAAAGTACGGGTATTAAACTTAATATATTCTCAGTTGCGTTACCAGAATGAATCTGAACATATTAAATACTTAGCATGTAAACGAAATGCTGAATATATTATTTCATATCCTCACCCTGCCCACAAGGGTCCCCGTAGGGGGAGGAAGAGCTGTATAGGGAGTACCCATCTACCCACTTTCCACCAGATATATTTTAGCTGCTAATGTGGCAGATGGCGAGTTCATCGCCGTTACTCAAGCACGACTATGCATCTATGCATACGCATATGAATTTCTTCTCAAACGCATGCAGATTCCTTTTGATGTTTTCCTTCACCGTTAAGGTCGTTGTGTGACTAATAACTGTAATTAAGCTCAGAAAAACTCATTGGTGCAGTTAGGAATCGAACTTTAAATTTCTGTTGCAGGCAACTACTCGAAGCTATCAGCCACCACGGCTGTTATATAGTGAACTAATATTATACAACCAATACCATATTATTAAATTTGTGTCAATGAATATTTCAAGACATAATATCTTGTCTGACAAACATAATATTATAACGATGCAAGTAATATTACCTACTCCAATCATCTTGACATCAAATATATAACCAACTAAGTACCGCAAAGTCTGACGGGTGACCCATTATTTGAGAGCATTTAAAAAACCACATGGGCTTAATGTTTCTGAAAATACCGTAGATTTACCTTAACATTCCAAACCGCAAAATCCTAAACTGTGTTTTGTTGATGGTCACGTGACCCGTGCTGTATTGTGGTTAGCATATAATATTTCTGTTTGTAGATCAAGAAAGGTATACTAATACGTATTTATAAAAGATTACTTGCTATTCGGAGCACTTTGATCTATTTGTAATGTGGGTCAAATATTTCGGCACAAAGTTCGGGTTATAGACATTCTTATATTTTTATTCATAACTTTCACGTGTTCCGCAATTGGTCGTAGGTTTTGTAAGCTTATTATGAAAAGAGAATATACTCTATAAAAAAAAGCACGCGGTATGCTTCATATGCGTGAAGAGCAGAAAGAGCAGTCTAATGGTCGTTTAATAATAAAAAAAACAATTTGTAATTTCGGAGATTTCAACAAATAGTGGGTCACAAAATGTTTTGGTAAAACATTATATTTAATTTGGAAAAACCAAGTCGTACTATGTTCAACATAGAAAGATATGAAAAAATATCTGTAGCAACAATAAATGTAGAACAGTGTTTACCAAAGTAAACATAGCGGAAAAATATTTTTTGTGCAAACAAGGGGCACAGAAGTCGCGACTTTGAATAATATGAGAGGATCAATCGCCAGCCCGGCCTGACCCGCCCTAGCTGCTGCTTATAATGCATGAGCTATGTGCTATTTGAATATATATCTGTCGGAACCAATTTGTGTGAACATATCTCGATTATATTTCGTGGTGTACAAAGCAACATAACCTTCAAATATTTACAACCAAGTGAAATAAATGTCAAGCCTTCGCACAATGGAAGAACTTTGCATTGGAAACAACAGTTAGATGATAAGAGTTCGTAAGTAACAAAATATAAATTTATTTTAGAAAAACTCTGCACACAGATGAACAAATATGCATATCATACTGATGTTTCGAATGATGAAGTGAAATAGGTCTAAATGCTTACCTCGTGAGGGACTCGGCGTGATGATGTGTATATATGTCGTTTCACAGATGTTTTGTTGCCTACGTGGATTGAACCCGCGACCAATAGCGCAGGAGGCAGAACCATTTCTATCGTGTTAGACGGTTGAATCAAACTATAACAATAATATATCCTCACGCCTTCCCACAAGGGTCCCCGAAGGGGTAGGCAGAGGTGTATAGGTAATACCCACACACCCACTTTCCGCCAGAGGTATATTAGGTGCCAACGTGACAGATGGCGAGTCCATCGCCGTTACTCAAGCACGACTATACATACGCCTTTGAATTTCTTCTCAGACGTTTGCAGGTTTTCTCTCGATGTTTTCCTTCACCGTAAAGCTCGTGGTGTGACTAATCACTGTACTTAAGTTTAGAAAAACTCATTGGTACAGTCGGGATTCGAACTTGCGACCTTTGCGTCGCAAGCAACTGCTCGAACCACTCGGCCACCACGGCTTCTATAACAAAATACACGAAATTCATAGAATCACCATGTCTACGAATTTATTTGTAAACAAATGCAGGTTCCATCACGGTATTTTCTTACACCTTCAAGCTTGTGGTGTTATAAATCATTTGGCATAAGTTCGAAATATTGAATGGTATAACTACACAAAAAAAAACTTTTTTTTATCTTATTTTCATATCTAGTTGCACTTCATATCAATGTTAATAATTTTATTTATTTAGTTAAGTGGGTTGTTTCTAAGCAAATATAATTAAATTGTTCATGTACTCTTGTTAAACTAAGCTCAAAATATAATCTATGCATAAAAAAGGGGCAGGTAATAAAAGGAGAAACGTTTAAGTTTTTTTGTACGTATTCCTTTAATGTTGTTTTTACGCGAATCACATACCGTATTCAAAGGCAAAGGAGATTTATTCACCGACAACCAGTAAACACAGGAATCAATGGGTCAGATTAAATTTAGTGTTCAAAACACACGACAAAAGAAGTGAAGCTTAATCGAAGAAATAAATTTCCCTAGCGCACCTAAAGATTTTCATTACATTTGAAGTCACTTGACCGACTTTGAACCGCAAAGGAATCTAAGTTTTATCTCTTTACCGTGGCATTTATTGCGGTCAGCAAAAGGTCTTTGGATCAAACGAGGGTACTATAAAATGTTTTATAGAAGAACTGAGGCTTCCTTGTTTTATTTGTTCGGTCTCAACTTGGATAACTTTTATCTGATCTAGATCTTGCGCTCTGCAATGGGTCGTTATTGTTTCTTCTGTCAGCAACTTATTATATTGTACCAATTTTACTTCGAAAGTTTGTTAAGTTACTTTCATTTGTTTTATACAGGTCGTTTGTATCTTTCGTGAGATTTTGATATTTATAATTATCATCATATGATGTGATAACGACAATGTCACAGTTATTTAAACTGATAAGAATAATGGTTTGTAAAATTGTATGAAAAAAATTTTTGGGAATTTGGGACACGCGCTGAAATGCGAAGTCTAGGTATCGATATGATCATATGTAATTAAACATTGGTTCAAAGGATATCCGATCCTTAGCTGCCAAAAGCAATGGATATCACAACCACAAGCTTTGTCTTTGTATCTGTCTCTACAATGGTAAAGGATCGTCGAAAGGGTTGTCATAATTAACATGCAGTTACGTTAATTCAGATCTTGGAACATTCTGGAACGACTTTATACCCTAGTCATATTCCCAGCAATACCCACAAAAAAAACTTGGTTAAAATACGAGAAAGAATTTTATTGTCTGAATCTATAAAACTTCAATCACTCAATAAAATTGTTGTAGTCACCAAAGTGTCAGACGTTTTCACAATTTAATTTGTCATCCCAAATTCTTTGTTCATCCCTTGCAATTTACTAAAGTATTACTATGAGCTCCGTGTATATCTGTTAGTTCTGCAGTATCATCAAAGTGGCTCAAGTGTTGATTTAGCACTCTATATTGATGCCGTAGAGTTGATTATCACAGATGAAATAGCGCACAGCACAGATGTGCATTGAAGTGTCAGTCTTGATTACATAATCAGTATTCGAATTTAATTTGTCTCCAAGTGAGGGAGGCTATTGGATATCGGATCAGCTGCGTCTCGTGACATCAAGATAATGGGTTTAAATACAGCTTCTGAATACGTAATGCTTGGGATTTGTTTAGTTACAATTTAGCCACAAGCGGCAATAAATTTTACTGTGATCATTAAAATCCAGGGAAGAGTTCATATTAATATTGGCATATGGAAATATTATGAGACTGAGTAGGACCAGTATAACGTAATTTAAGGACTTAATGACGTAATTGAAGGAATTAAGAATATAATTAATGCGATTCTGTAATGGTATATAAAAGAAACTTCATTTAAAGCCTCTAATTCAAACAATTTTTAATAACCAACCTCTCGTATCACTTGGGAACCGTGTAAAATTTAAATAAAAACAACTTAAGAAAAGCTGATGCGGAACAAAAAAAATTTTTAAGCTTTAATAATTTTAATCTTGCAATGGTTGCAAACATGCGCAAGGTTGCAAAGTGGAACGCTTGTTAGCGTTTGTGATGTGAGATGAATTACTACCGGATGCCAATCTGATGTCGAGAAGAAAAGCTGTGCTAGATTTGAAATCACTCTCTCTCTCTCTCTCACTCGATCTCTCTTATGTGAAAATAGGCTGGCTATAGGGTATAGACTCCAAATCACAAAATGTTCTGGATCTTGGTCAGGTTTCAATCGGTCAGCTTAAATGTTCAGTGTCTCTGAAGCGTCAGTCTTTACTTTAGTGTGAGTATAACTCCATAATGATATGTTTGAATCACCAACTTCAATTCTTAAATAAATCATTGAATAAGTTCTATTATTTTACTCTCTTACTTTTATTTTCTTGAAATGTATATTTTCATTCCCGAAGAAAATTATGCGAAATGCCTTGGGATTAATATTTTGTTGCTTCGTAGTAATTAAAGCTATTCAGATATATGATATCGTAAATTTCGTAGGGCATATGATGAAACTCACTCGTTTGCGTTCATTTAGCTTAATAGAACGTTCGTTTCCACTGAATTAATTTACTGCTAGTGCAATGGGATTTGTAAGTAAGTTACCTAAGGCTATCAACCCCGACGAGCGAGGCTGATGTAGAGAAATGCAATTACATAGGCAGATATTTCTAACTGTGCTTAAGTATCTTTATTGCGAATAAAAAATCCCTCGTTTTTTTTAATTTGTCATATTCGGAGATAAAAGGCAAAAGCCACCCATAGTATGTTATTTAAAAGGAAATGATAATTAATAATGGTTGTACAAACCTTTGAAGATCATTGAAGATTTTATCAAAATTCTTTCTGCTATTGGCATTTGATCGAGTAACAAACATCCCCCAACATCCACACCCACAAACTTTCACCATATATTGACAAACGTGTAAGCCTTTCAACAACGGAAACTCTTATTTGGTCATAAGATTCGTTATAAAGCTTTTGGTGACGGCATTACTCTTATATTTATTTTAAGCCAAGCCGTGGTGGCTGAGTGGTTCGAGCAGTTGTCTGCGACACAAAGATCGCAAGTTCGAATCCCGACTGTACCAATGAGTTTTTCTGAACTTAAGTACAGTGATTAGTCACACCACGAGCTTTACGGTGAAGGAAAACATCGAGAGGAAACCTGCATACGTCTGAGAAGAAATTCAAAGGCATATGTATAGTCGTGCGAGACTGTCACGTTGGCACCAAATATACCTCTGGCGGAAAGTGGGTGTGTGGGTATTACCTATACACCTCTGCCTACCCCTTCGGGGACCCTTGCGGGAAGGCGTGAGGATATATTATATTATTAGATGATACCACTCCTTCCCAGAAATGTATCTACATCAATTCTCTTACCATTACTTGACGTTGACGTTTAGTACGAACTGTATGTGATAGTCAGGGTATTTCTTCTGAAATCATTTTAATCCTTTGAGTTGTGAACAATACTAATAAAAAAAAATGCAAAGGGAGAATAAAGAAAGTTCATAAAAGTGACAATACCGATTATCGAGATGAGTTATCATAGCAAAACAAAGATGCTAGGAATATATCATCACGCCGAGTCCCTAACGGGGAAGGCAAAGAGTATAGAGCGCCAGTTCTCTCTAGACTTACATACCTCTTTCGCTTCGTCCACATTCATCAGTCTCTTCATACATGCTCGTCGGTTTCGAGTACTGTTGACGTTATTTAGTAACTAATTTTATGTTTTTTAAAGATAATATATCGCTCATCGGGGTGTAGTATCCCTAATAATTTTTTTTGGTTATTTGATTTGGTTTATACGTATATATATATATATATATACATATATATTTATACTTTTACTGTTATTACTACTATTCTAAGTCACTTTTAAAAAAAACATATCTAACGTCAAACTCGGGCAACAGTCTTCTGCGGGTGGCTTAATCATTGGTTAGCAAGCTCGGTCGGGGTCTAATAAATTTATTGGCTGTGAAACGAGAAGTCTAATTTGGTGTTTAAACATTTTGTTCTGTGAAACCATGTTAGTCGATGAGATTTAGTGTACACCGCGGGTGGTATTTCTACGCTATTATAATCTCCAGCATTCCATTATGCCCTTCTTCAGTACGTATAGTGACATGTGGAGCCGCGGGTTTTAAATAATATATTAAATTTGCTAAATCTCGTTTCAAATTGTACGTAATATAAACAATGCTGAGACAGAATTGATCCCCACGTAATTAAACAAAAGTAAAAAAGTCGTGGTGTCCGAGTGGTTCGAGCAGTTGCCTGCGACACAAAGATCGCAAGTTCGAATCCCGACTGTACCAATGAGTTAAGTACAGTGATTAGTCACACCACGAGCTTTTACGGTGAAGGTAAACATCGAGAGGAAACCTGCATACGTCTGAGAAGCAATTCAAAGGCGTATGTATGTATAGTCGTGCTTGAGTAACGGCGATGGACTCGCCATCTGTCACGTTGGCACCTAAATATATCTCTGGCGGAAAGTGGGTGTGTGGGTATATACACCTATACACCTTTGCCTACCCCTTCGGGGACCCTTGTGGGAAGGCGTGAGGATATATATATATATATATTAAACATTTTGTTTTACAATATATTTTCCCATTTAGCTGCCATTGCTATATTACCATGTAGCTGCACAACAGTACTCAAAAATAACAGACAGATTTATTTCTGATTTTAGTGCCGTTTCTACTTGAAATACTTTCCTACCAGAAATAGACCATACGGCGTTTTAAGTGTATCGACTTGCCATATACTCATACTTGCAACATTGCCGATATTAAAATAGATATTCGATGCGATACAATGGAAATTGATATGACATGTATAATGTAATATATATATAACAATAAGCTAGACTCGTCATATCACATCTAATAAAATTGTTAGGCAGATTTTGTTCTTGCAATTTGCTATCTAGCAGTTTTCATCGTAATGTCGGTCGTCAAAGTTCATTTGTTAGATTGATCATTGGTGTCCAATCGAACCTCAGATTTCTAATTTAGGTGTCAAGATTTGACTTATTCTTACAAAGATATTAGTAATAGGGCAGGAGGAATACACGCTTGATAGAAACAGTAATATTTTATGTGGTTCATCCAGACAAAGTGGGATATAAAACAAAAGCATTACACACGCGGAAAGCAAAAGTTTCAATTGAAATGTGAGTTCATTCGTTCCCGGGGATTTGGCATAGCATTATATATGACCTTTACGGTGAATCTGTCTATTACTTATAGTTTGATAAAAATAACATACACATTTTAGATCGTATACTTAATGGAAGTTAACTATCGTCTAGTAGATTAAACTAATCATTTTGTTCTAATTGACCTATTAAATGAAAACATATTTAAATATATTTACAGTGAAACTTATAGTATACACAAACGGGTAGATAGAGTCAATAAAAAATTACCAACCTCGCCTTGGCCAGGTTCATCAGTCCCTTCATACATGCACACCTGTTTCGTATGTTTCCCTGGTTTTCATTGGCACTGTTGTAAGGGTTCAGATGCAATAGTATTTGAAATACTGCGGCTGTCAGGTTTTGCACGTACCGTTAAGCAATTCTATGTAGAAATTGTTTACAGAAACCTATTCATTAATATGACAAATAACAACTATAAAACACATTATATAATTGTATACTTCTTACAACGAATTCAATCTGACATATCGTATATGACGATAAAGTGAGAATGACATCCAATCCACATCTGAAAGGCACATTCCAAGTTCGCATATAAATATTACCCATTCGATTTCACTCGCATTTGACTGATAAATCGAGCAGTTCGACTCGATTGCTCCCGACAAATTTATTGAAAAAGGAATGTAAGTTATATATATGCAAACTAAAAACCGATTATTGGTATCGATTTTAATTTTTCTTTTTTTTTTTATACAACAAGAGTGGCAAACAAGCATACGGCCTCTCTGATGGGAAACGGTTACCGCAGCCTATTTACGCTCACAATACTGAAAGTATCACTTGCGTGCTGCCACTCTGTGTTCGGAGAGTTATAGTGTGTTGGCAGCAGTAGTCCGGCCAACATATTGGAAGGTTTAAATTAATCTATCAGTCATGATGAAGGCGATAGCAATATACCTTAATATAATATGTATGTGGTTTTTTACAGTTACCATTATTCCTGTTCATATGTTATATTCAAAGAAATAAACTGCTGGCGTATTAATTGCACTGCCTAATTAGAAGACAAACCAAATACCTTAATGGATTTACGGAACAGTAGGAGTGACAAAAAAGAAGTAATAAAACTTATTAATTCAATTATTCCTGCGGCTCTATGCATCCTTAAAAATTATATTTGATATAAAGATAATAATCTTATACCATAATTACTACCTATATTACTTTTAAGAGCAGTTAGTGTATAGTTAATTACTTGAATACACAAAAGTATACAGAATTGTGAATACAGAACGACAAAAAATAAGAATATGCTATTTATATTAATAGTGCCATGGCGGCTGAGTGGTTCAAGTAGTTAGTTGCCTGCAGCACTTGCAACTTGCAAGTTTGAATCTCGACAGACCAATTAGTTTTTCTGAACGTAAGTAACAGTGATTATTCACACCTCGAGATTTACGGTGAAGGAAACATCGAAAGGAAACCCGCATACGTTTGAGAAGCGCTTTCAAGGACGTATGTATAGTCGTGCTTGAGTAACGGTGATGGACTCCCCGTCACGTTGGTACCTAAAATATATCTCTAGCGAAAAGTAGGTGTGTGGGTTCTTATACTTATTTATTTTTTAAGCCCATCGTTAATCTTCATGACATTGCGTAGAAACAATTATGTATGTACGTGAGAGGATCTGCATGCAGGAAGTCGCCAAATTGACATTGGTATGATTTCTTACATAAAAAAAAACTACACTAATTCACCAACGATATAGTTTAAGGACGAATTAGGCACATAAAGTAGCGCGTCAGTTATCTGAGACTACGCCAACAACCTAGTTAACGAAATCAATTGCCAAGTACATACAATTAGCCACAATGTCCTTTTAAAAGAAAGTTACAAAGCCCATTTGTTGTCATATCGGATACGATCAGGAAACAACAGGAATTATGAGGTAAATGTAGCATTTTTAGCGTGTAGCCTTCAATTAGCGCACGCCGCTGAGTAATTTAATGGTTGCATTATTTATAACGTATGTATGCGGCTGCCCCGGGCAAACAGACCCGTAATTATACCACAGATTATATATTGCTCGTTCTTTTACACGGCAATCACGTATGACGTTGTTATTAAATAGTCTTCTTTGTTACGTTTTGTTACAGTTGGTAAGTATAGTAGCATATTTGATTTATTTCATACACCTAACCTGGCAAATAAGCATACAGTTTGGGGTAACCGTAGCCTAATCGGCGCTTAAATTTACTTGTACGTTATCCTAATTTTGGATGGAGAAACTCTGTTAACAGCTTAAAGAACGAAAATCTTACACCAATCGTTAATACATGTGAAGTTCTGGTCATCTTACTCATGACAACTCTACCCTAGCCCAGTTCCATTTCAATGTTGAACGGGGTTTCCGTTGTGCCCTACCTCTTATATATTTATCTTAATTGCTGGTTGCTAATCATGTAATACTGCAATAATTGATTTATATACGAAATAAACATTTTTCTTTAATAAATAGACCAAAGTATGGAGTGCACAGATGCACGTAAATATTATTACATGCACGGGAGATTACAAAAACCTGCAAAGCTAGTTTTGATGTATAACAACGGAGATACACTGACCGACGATCCGTGCGACACGGTTAAAATGTATAACTATTTAAAAGTGGAACATTTATGAGTTTATGCTACATTTTTAAACATTATGAAAACGATATCCCACAATGATTTATATAAGTATGAAGAGACTGATAAGTGTGAACGAAGCTAAAGAGGTATGTAAGTCTAGAGAGAACTGGCGCTCTAGTCTCTTTACACTCTATTAGGGACTGGGCGTGATGATATGTGTGGACGAAGCTAAAGAGGTATGTAAGTCTAGAGAGAACTGGCGCTCTAGTATCTTTACACTCTATTAGGGACTGGGCGTGATGATAAGTGTGGACGAAGCTAAAGAGGTACGTAAGTCTAGAGAGAACTGGCGCTCTAGTCTCTTTACACTCTATTAGGGACTGGGCGTGATGATAAGTGTGGACGAAGCTAAAGAGGTACGTAAGTCTAGAGAGAACTGGCGCTCTAGTCTCTTTACACTCTATTAGGGACTGGGCGTGATGATAAGTGTGGACGAAGCTAAAGAGGTACGTAAGTCTAGAGAGAACTGGCGCTCTAGTCTCTTTACACTCTATTAGGGACTGGGCGTGATGATAAGTGTGGACGAAGCTAAAGAGGTACGTAAGTCTAGAGAGAACTGGCGCTCTACTCTCTTTACACTCTATTAGGGACTGGGCGTGATGATATGTGTGGACGAAGCTAAAGAGGTATCTAAGTCTAGAGAGAACTGGCGCTCTAATCTCTTTACACTCTATTAGGGACTGGGCGTGATGATAAGTGTGGACGAAGCTAAAGAGGTATGTAAGTCTAGAGGGAACTGGCGCTCTACTCTCTTTACACTCTATTAGGGACTGGGCGTGATGATATGTATGATTGTATAAATATATATCATATAAGGGAAAACTCGGGAATAAGGGACGCCGACAGACCAGGCGTGGTTGAGGAGCCCTCGATAATATTACATAGGATTCTTGTAACACGTATGTAAGTCGAGAGAGCTGGCGCTCTATACTCTCTGCCTACCCCGTTAGAGACTCGGCGTGATGATATGATGATGATGATGATTCTTGAAAAAAGGAGGTCTGATACAAAATAAATTCAATACACGTATGTATATTCCCCTTTATGTATCAACCAGTAAGCTGTTCACTGTGTAGCCGTATAGCTGCGGGCGATATTAAAAATAAAACGCGTCGTACGAACCTATCTGGTTAGCGCTGTTGTGGCTTGCCCTTTATTTGTTTTGCATTCTTTTGGAAATTTTAGTGGTCATTAATTTATTATACAACATCATCTCACGACACGGACTTAAATTATTTACAGCTCAAGTGGATAATATACTAGTCCTAGAATACGCTTCTTTGATTTCCCGTCATTTCGTGTAAGTACTGTTGACCTTGGCGTACTTATTTTGTTATATTGAGAAGTTTACTATTTGTAAAATAGATAAAAAATGTGCAATATGAACTCGATATGTGAACTTGAAACCAGCGAGCATGTATGAAGAGAATGATGATGCGAAAGTAGTCTGTAAGACTAGAGAGAGCTGATTCGGCGTGTAGCGTGTTTCTGAATAAAAAACTCAATGTTGAAACTAGTAGAAATCACGCGTTTAAGGTAATTTTTTAAATTATGTTTGTCCCTTATAAACCGTGATTGTGCCGTCATTGCTGCGACGTAGCACAGTAGGTACTATATATTCCTTTTCATCATCTATGAATTGTTTCGCTATGTTTCGATACATAGCGAAACAATTCATAGCTTCATTTTTAAGATGCATGTTTCTCTCATTAAGGATATAATAATTATATACACTCATACCTAATAGGTAATACGCCGAGTACCTAACTAGGTAGGCAGAAAGAAAAGAGCGTCAGTTCTCTCTAGGCTTCCATACCTCTTTCGCTTCGTCAACATTGTCCACAATAATATATATAACTAGTTGTCCCGCCCAGCTTCGCTCGGGTGGAAAAAAAAAGATGGTGGCGCCACCTATCGGGTCCAATTGTGAATCTAAACCATTCCCAGATCCCCTTGAACACACACAAAAAATTTCATCAAAATCGGTCCAGTCGTTTGAGAGGAGTTCAGTGACATACACACTCACAGAAGAATTATATATATAAAGATTATATATATAATAATATGTCCTCACGCCTTCCCACAAGGGTCCACGAGGGGGTAGGCAGAGGTGCATAGGTAGAACCCATACACTCACTTTCCACCAGGTATATTTTAGGTGCTAACGTGACAGATGGTGAGGTACGGCGCCGTTACTCAAGTACGACTATACGCCTTTGAATTTCTTCTCAAAGTATTATCATATACATACATGTCAAAAATACTTGTTAAATATAATCTTAATATCCTGCTTGTAATAAAAAGACAATGCTGATCTTAAATAATATGTATTTAGTGTACACCTTGCTCGGTTTAATTGCCTTCTTTTTAAGAGTTTGCATTTAAATGTACGTTAATAGGAAATTAAATTTGTTGCTGCACGTTGCTTGAATCTAGAGGTTTTTTCTTGCAAAATAGAAACGTGATAAAATTGTTATATCATACGAGAGTCAACTAGAAACGTATATACACATACGTACGCAACGTATGTGTATATATAATCTAACAATATAAGTAAAATATCCTCACGCCTTCCCATGAGGATCCCCGAAAGGGTAGGCAGAAATGTATAGTGTAGGTAGTATCCCCAGACCCATTTTCCGCCAGATATATATTTAAGGTGCCAACGTAACAGATGGCGAGTCCATCGCCGTAACTCAAGCACGAGTATACGCCTTTGAATTTCTTCTCAAATGTATGCAAGTTTCCTCGCGATATTTTCCTTCACTGCAAAGCTCGTGGTATGACTAATCACTGTATTTAAGTTCAGTAAAACTCATTGGTCCACACGGGATTCGAACTTATAATCTTTGTGTGGCAGGCAACTACGCGAACTATTCGGCCACCACGGCTCTTCTTCTCTTGTATGTATTACTTCTAATAATTGGCAATATTTTTATAAATTACCGCTCTCCCAAAGTCAATAAAGCAGGTTTCAAGCTTAATATTGAAAAGAATCAAACGCTAGACATTTATTTTCATTTAGTCAAAAATACAGTTACCGATGGCAAGCAGGCCCGAAGGCCACAATACCCGAGAAATCACTGGCGCGTTACCGGATTTACGTCATACCGTGAGAAGCCGTGCCATGGATGACCGGTGGTGTTGGTCTTCTAGTTGGTCTACCGATGAACTAGTGGGAGTTCTTTTTTTTAAGTTCCAGAACTAGTTGTCCTCTTTTTTTACAACACAAGAGATCAAGCATAGGCACAAGCATACGGCCCACCTGATGGGAAACGGTTACCGTAGCCTATTTACGCTCACGATACCGAAGTATCACTTGTGCATTGCCACTCTGTATTCGGAGAGTTTAGTGTCTTGGCAGCGTAATGGGACTAATCCCTCTGCTTCCAACACAAGGTAATTTTTCAGTAAATATATAAAAATTGGGGGTTTAATTTAAAGGAACCAGTTTCCCATTGTACATACAATGAAAAAGGATTCAGGAAGCCGAGATGGGTAAATCAGGAAACTCCTTCACAAAAATTGCTTTTTTAATACAAACATATATCTGATATATGTGGCAGTAAAACTTGCGGCAGCCAGCGACATTGCGACTGCGTATTTTTAAATTACCCTTAATTTAAAGGCGAGATTTCGTTTAATTTTAAATATATCCGAACAAATAAAAAAGTTTATATTATATTATAGGTATGTATACATTACGTTAGTAAAGGGAACGCCAGAGCTACAATCTCTTTAATAACGAACCAAATCAAGCTTCCTTCCTTACAAAACGGTATGATACGAAATTAGGTTGGCCCCGAGATTTGAATAAGTAATTCTTAGATGTGAGGTAAACATCGATGTTTGGGAAGAAAGGAAAGCAGGGTTGGATTGGATTAGGAAACCCGCAAGAAATTACCGTTGCCTTGCGAGAAGGATGATATTTGTTATGGGAGGTATTAAGCACATTAATCCACACACTGGTTGTGGATATTAGGTTATATATTTGTTATTTCAAACATGTATACATAATATATATATATTTGGTTAACTCACATAACTAAGAAACTGACGCATGTGGATGAAGCGTGGAATCCGTGGCTGTGGCTGACGTTTGTTTGTAAATAAATGAGTAAATACAAATTCAAACTAATCCACAGACATTTGGATTTAAACAAATTGATGTGATCGAGTAGAGACTATTAGCGCCATCTATTGAGGTTAGAATGAATTTCAAACGTTACAAGAAATTATGTATTGTTGATATTAGAGGTATTAGTAATGATATGATCTATCATATTCATTATTAAAGGTACTATTAGGGTAGGTATAAGGTAGGGTATTAGGTATAAGGTAATATTATGCATAAAAGAACAGATTACGACAGAAATTAATCACTGACCCGCGTAATATATGATTTCATTTGTAGTTTTAAATATATATGTTATAAAACTTATTTATATATTTATAATAAATTTGTTTTAATCCAGCTAATTAATAATCTTTCTAGTTTTTGCGTGAAAGAGAAACAAACATCCTTACTAAGTTTCGCTAAGAGCGGAACTGTAAAACGTTAATTTTAGCTTTTCAGTTTAAAACATCCTCATAATTGTTTTATTAATATATGTATTTTCAAACGCCCAAACAGTACGAACTTCATGTTATAATGCCATTGCACGACAATGCCATTGTTTATTCGAAGGACCGTGGTTTTCTCAATGGCGTTTGATCTCCTTGTTCCAAAATAATGAAGTGTTGTCTCTTAGGTAAAGATATAACGGGGCTCGTTAACCGTGTCTGGTTAGAATAATGATGTAGAACGTTGTATCAATAATGTCGACGGAAACACGAGAGAAGAAATAGATTTTATTACAGACTTCGTATTTGTAAATCATTCAGAGCTATGAGTTGAGAATCGCTCTGCGAAATAAAAGTAGGGAGGAGATTCGCAGAATAAGTAAGTGACGTTAGTTAGTAAAGTGTTCAACGGTGGAAAAACATTTTACAGTGGGAAGGTCAACCAATGGTCTACAAGTGAAGGTTACGGAATAGATGCCTGGATACATTGTCAAACTGTCTTCACGTAGATTTATTGTATTTTGTTTTATTTTATTACTATTAATTATATAATTTTATTATTGTACTTGGATTGTATTATTTTCCATGCATAATTATTAAGCTTCTTTTGAAAGCGACTTCTGAAGTTCCGTTTAACAAAGCGCATTTCTGTAATTGTGTTAAAAGCATCGATGTTTATGTAGGTAGCATTACTGTGTAAGAACATCTCTTACCGTATAATTTGAGAGGTTTCAATGACAAGGGAGTCATGTTTACTTTGCTATGAGATGATTTTGTCACGTCATTAAGTGGTGAACAATGAGATAAATATCTCAAAACTTAAGGTTCGCACTTAAGGTACGTTAAACAACAATTTTCTTCAAACTCCATAGTGTAACAATTTGTACGTAGATCCCACTTCATTAGATTTATCTTAATTTTATTCTCTTCCTCGTTTATAAACTGGTATTATTCATGGTGAATTTATTACTAAATCAACGTAACACAAAGTTATGGTTGTTTTGGCAACGGATCCATAGATGGCGCTAGTCATAATTCCTTAGGTGATTAGGTCTCTGGAATATCAATATTATGTTGTCTATGGATAATCTATAAGTTACCATCTCATAAAATAAGTTTTCTTTCATTACATTCATGGGCCTTAGTCCAGTAGTTGGACATGGATGAGTAAATATAAGAAAATAATTGTATGCCGCATGGTTCACGATGCTACTTAGGATAATACCTATTGTTACGAAAATTATAAGTAATATTATATTCAATTACCTTAGTATATACTGACTATCTATCAAAGTCTGTTTATTTCTACAGCTCGTTTTGATTAATGTTTAATCTAAGACGTATTTGAGAGAATGTCCTCAAAATGTTCCATAATTTATTAGTTCGTCTTGAATAAAATGAAACGTCATAGAACTGCTAAGTTGTAAACGTAATCTGACGTCTCATAGGCTCGGTACGTAGATTATGAAATGAAATTTCATTACGCTTCATCGTGTCGGTTATTTTTTTGATTTTTTTGATTTGATTTCATCGCTACCTGGGTTTGATCGGTAACTTAAACAGATCAGTATCCGATTACTAAAACAGTCACGGGCTGCGGACAAAAAGTGCCGACAAAGCTGCGACAAGCAGGCGACAACGACTGGACGACGAACTACTGCGACTTTTTACCAGAGTTTCTAATATACACACAGTTTTGTAGTCTGGCCAATAAATTTAATCTGCTTATCAAAAACAATTCAATTTCAGTATACTGTAAAATGATGCCAAATAAAAAAAGGCTGATATATTTATTTAGTAAACGTGGGTATTTCCTGACATAATTAAAAAGACAGATATAAGTTAATTCGCCTATTTATTTGATGCTTGTGAAAATCATTAAAATACTGCACTTAAATGTTACACAGTGTCTACAAGTTAATTAGCATTCCAATAAAGCAATCTTGGTATTTTGTGAAACAATCGCATTATTTATTTATCCACCGATTTTATTCAACGTACCACTACAATAACCTCTAAAATATTTGATAAAACATAAAATTTTTTTTTCGCTACACGTCCTTTACGGACTGTGTGTCTCCAGTCATGGGCGCCTTGTCTTAAAACACACCTGCTTAGAATCTTGATATTGAATTCTCAGACTTCAAACCAGTCAGCAGGATCCTCTACTTCCTGCAAATCTTTCATTCTAATATACAAGTAGGTATTCCTCAAAATTATGACTAGCTCACTGTTATTCGGCTGCTTGTATATTAAAATTAATATTTGTTATAAAATATGCACAGTGTTGTACGTTAAATATACCTCTGGTGGTGTGTGGGTACTACTTACTCATCTCTGGCTACCTCTTCGGGGACCTTTGTGGGAAGGCGTGAGGATATGTATGTATATTGTACGTTTAATATATATGGTGCATGTTTTTTACTCCCAAGGGGTATTTGAACTCACTTCCCCATTTAACAATTTTTTTAATGGTCAAAAACTCCACATTATTCAGAGGTTTCAATTTCTGAACAATAAATTCCTTATTGCATTGTTTTATGAGTTATTAAATTTGGTACTGTGATATTACCTTTTGATAGGTTGAATAAGGAGAATTATCTTATTTACGTAAGCAAATAAAATAAACGTAACTAATGAACAAACCTTGGGCCAAGCAAACGACACAATGGACCCCACTGCACGTGGCGCAGACGTGGAAGGACAACAAGGACGCCAAGAAAAAGATGGCGGGACGAACTGGACATTAGCACCTTAGCAATTGGTCGAAAGTAGCGCCCGATCGCAATGGGGGGAAAGACAGGGCTTTTGCCCAGCAGTAGGACACAGATAACCATAAATAAATAATAATGACCAAACCTTACCTGAAAAAGGAGAAACGACATTAAATTGTTATATTTCACTGCTAATTCGATTGCAATTCCTCAGACTCTGGTATGACTTCTAAATTGACAAAATTATATGACACATTACTCGCTTCGGCCACGGAGAGTCGATACTATTGAAATAAAAGTAAAATATATTTTTTGTACATATATCTGACTTAATAGACTGGCAAAGAGTTTCCCAAGACAGTATACGTCACTTTATATTATGCAACTGTACATAGTAAATGGAAATATTTTATTGACATCAATAAATCATAAAAAGAATAAGCTCCTGAGTTTATTAAATTTGGCTGTCATATCTTTGAATCGTTTTCGGTTGCGACCGAAAGCTGAATTGATTGCTCTAACAAATATCTCTTTGGCGGGGGGACAAAAGGAAAGATCTTATAATAACCCCAATTAACACCACGTAGATAAAAGACTTCTTACGCCAAGTCTAAACAGATAAGATTTGTTTTGTTTCAACCTCATGCTGTAAAAAATACTTGAAACGTTTTGTCGCCTTACCGTGAAGCAGGTGCACATTTTTTGGTAGGATGCTTGTCATAGAATACTTATCTGAAGAATAGACAATTTAATGAATTTGACACTAGCATCGAGTAGTTGTCTTTTTGTTAGTACCTGTTGCCATCGAGGTCTCATGCCTCATCTTATTTATGACTCTTTCAATCCCTAGTGTTGTGTAGTAGATAAAATTCATGTCATTGATTTAGTAAACATTTTACACACTACCCCTTTTAACACTTTTTTTTACCAATTGATTTACTAAATCTACTCTTCTTCCCACGCGGCTCGAAAGTGATTTTGATAAGCTTTAATTTTAATAATTCTGAAAATAATGCATTTTTACTCCTTCTGTCTTGCATATTCTTTGACAATCAGCTGCCACATCCTTTTATAGGTGACTGTGACACTAGCACCTGCGGGATTTCAGTAACCGTGACCACTTTATCTTCATTGCAGCTTTGGTGGTGTCGTTTTGACACACCTTGGCTTTTAGTGACCGACTTCAGAATCAACCCTTTATTGTATTTATATGTAGAAAATTCATAGCTCATTCATGAGGTGTGTTACCTCATAAAAATACTATTATTCAACATGTTTGTCATGCAAAAAAATAATAATAATAATATATTACATAAGATATATATATTACAAAAAAAAAGTTTATATTAACAACACAATGATACAATATATCATACTAGGTATACATTTTTTGCACCTAGATAGACCCGCGACCTCTGGACCTACTGAGCGAATTTTTGCTGCTAAATCTGTAAACATTTGTAAAATAAAGTCTATTGCAACAAGTTTGGCAAATTTTTAAAAATAGAACACAAACATGCAATTGAGATATACAGTTTTACCTGTTAGGCACCGCCATCTGAAGTGTTGGGCGTATGCATGCCATCTTAGTGGGAATTAAAACAAAACAATGATCGCTCCTGAAATTAATGACGCTTTAGCACCGAAACAATAACATCGTTCTGGATGAGTAGTCGCCGGCAACGAAATGATTGTAAGTTCGAATACCGACTGTATCGTGTGATTTTTCTGAGCTCAAGTACTGTGATTAATCACAAGGCAGGTTTGCAGTGAAAGAAAACTACGACATCATTTGCTTAAAAATATTAAAGACGTGTTGTCATGATTCAACCGTGACTAAGCCTCCGGCTAAAAGAGGATGAGGACCTTTGACTAACCCTTCGGGGACTCTTGTGGGACGCCGTGAATATTTAAAGATGAATACTGTAGCTTAATATTTTACAGAACTACGAGCTACTCTGGCTCCAACATTAATGAGACGTAAAACAGCGATAATATCTTGCGGTCGTGTCTTGATTCAAGGTAGCGCCGCCAAGAAACCATAAAGATTATCTCACTCAGTCTAATAGATCCTTTAATTAATTATTAGGAACTAGGTTCCAGTTATTAGTGTAATTTCTGTCTAGGACGGACTTAACGTAAGTGTGAAAGAGCTTGACGTAAGCAGCTTTACACCTGCGGTTTTGTAACCTACGTTTTTACTTAACGTTACAAGTATGTTATTTCGGGTCGAGAGCAAATTAGGCTTACGAAGCGAAGTTGTTCTTGGAGCTCTTAGCTAAAGGTTTTCTTTTAGCTAAAGGTGTGAGTTATTCTTAGGAAAGCTTTGTTTTTGTTGAAACTTTCTGTATGTTAGTATGTGGTTGGTTTATTAACAGAAACGAACTAATACTCTTTATGTTTTATCGTAAACCGTTTGAACTCCAAACTTGCATTAAATGAAACTACTATTATAAATAGAAAAGTTTGTAAGTTAGTTAGTTAAGAATTAGAATTTTTGTTTTTCGATGGTAGTCTAAGAAAGTATGAATTTAGTTTAGTACCATGTAAGTGTGTGATTATATTCATAACTAGCTTATGCCCGCGGCTTCGTCCTCGTAGAGTTCGAAAAAGTAGGTTATGTATTTTCCTGCTAGAATCGGTTCAGCCGCTATACCGTGAAAGAGCATCATACTTTTTAATATTAGAACTTTGAATTTACGAGATAAAAAAAAAGTTGTCTATGCCCTATTCCTAGGTGTAAGACACGATTTCAACTTTCAGCCATATCGGTTCAGCCGTTTTGCCGTGAAAGAACCGCAAACATCCAAACTTACAAATTTTTAAACACACTCACATTTATAATATTAGTAAGATAGACATCTGGAGAGAACTGCCGTCCTACTCTTTAAGTGGTTAGTGATGATGTTGTTGTGATGATATAGGTACGTAGGTATGTATATCTTCACGCTTAGCCCCTACAAAGAGTACATAGCAAGCAAATTCATATAAGGATAAATAGTTTTTACACGTCCTTTTATGGATTGGTACGCCTGCTGAAAAGCCTGTAATTAGTTCTCCCGTACTCAAATGTGGTCATTCATATATTTTGACCGAGAGTTTTCAAGATAGCCTATCAATAGACAGTATGTGATCTGAGTATGAGGAAAATATGGGCATCGAGGGTTATGCGCTGCATTGTTTTTCTATTTCAAATTTTATTTTATCCGAACGATGCAAACGATCGAACGGATTTTCTTGAAATTTTTATAGCCTATAAGCTCGATTAATTCTTACTTTAAAATCATAATTTCCGAGAGAAGTTCAGAAAAACTCACTAATGCAGTCAGGACTTGATCTTGCAATATTTGTGTTGCAGGCAACAACTCGAATTGTTCGGCCACCAAGGCTACTGAAACGGAGGTCTTATTTAACTGCGGTTGCGGTCTTTGTAAAGAGAGAATACTTTCTCAGCCTAGCGATTTCAATTTGATCTGGAAATTCTTATGTGCTCTCACTACACGTAGGAATGCTTTGAAAGAATGTATAGTGGTTTTAAGTTCACAAATAATGTCCTCAATCTGTGATAGCGTAATAAAAAACGGTAAATAAGCTAATTTTTGCAAGCACCCGCAAGCTCCACCTTGCGGGTGGAGTTTCATAAAATCCATTCTTAGCTGACCTCTACATCGCGTAAGGAATACTCCTACCAAATTTCAAGTCAATCTGCCTTATAGTTACTGAGATTTCGTGATGAGTGAGTTCACAACTGGGATCTCCTATATATATATATATATATAGATTAATAGTCCTCTTCTGCATTCTGCATATACCTATATGTATTTGGTCATCTATTTACCACTTATCGTTTTAATTGTTTGTGTTTCATTTTCAACTGCTTAAACAACAGTTTTGTCACATCGTCATGCATCCGTTTATACAAACGTCAATAAGTGAACTACAAATATTTGGTGTCATTTTTTAACCTTGAAAATATCGATAAGCGTTTGATATTTGCTGTCGTGATTAACAAATGTTAGAAAAGGTATGGAATCGCCACACTCATTGAGCACCTGCCATTGTTATCTGGTGTCGTTTCTAACAGACTTTTTTGGCAAATATCTGTTGTTTGATATGAAATGGACCAAGCAATGGTACTTAAATTGTAAAAGCTATAAGTGCCCTTTGTTTTATTTGCCTATAGTAACTACTGGATAGAAGGTACATAATTTATAAAAATAATAATATATCCTCACGCCTTCCACAAGGGTCCCCGTGGGTAGGCAGAGGTGAATTAATATATTATATAATAATTTATTTATTATTTATTAATAATAATTTGAATGGATATATTAAATATTCGTCTTAATACCTATTATAACCCTTAATAACTAATCTCAGGTCGAATCCGTATTGAAGAGATTCGCAAAACAACTGGCGGAAATGCATGACATGTACGTAAGCAATTTATCTAAAGAATTAATAAAATGTAGTATCGGTATAAAGTAGCAAATTAGACAAAACAATGTATGACATTACACTAAGAAACTAAAGATAACATGTTATGTTTATACATTATGATTGCTTATGCACCAACACAAGAAATTTGTATATGGTCAATTGCAGACCTGTATCTGAAGATCTGAGCAGTATCTGAATATGAATTTCTCCACAAAAAGTTTATTTGCTGTTAGCTTCACACAAACGTATATTTAGTTTAAACTAGCAGGTAAATTACAGGGCCTTTTCTAGAAACAGCCGTTACGGACAATTTTACCATACACTAAAAGTTATAGTTTAGCCGATAGGCAAATACTGAAAATACAGTTAGGCACTTGCCAAAGGAATCAAAAGTTCCGCTTATATGCAGGTGGGCGGCAATTTGCGATGTGCTAAGTAAGTGCAACTTGTCGCTAGATGCATTTAACGCGGCGTCGCGTAAGGAGCCGACAGCAATTACTTGTACGATAGTTTGTGTCTTCGCAATTAGAGAAATTCCTAAGCATACTGTGGGAGAAATATTTCAATAAACATTACGAACCTTTGTAGCACAAAGACGCGAACGGAAATAATCCTTCATAAGATTGTCGGACTGTAATTTCGTTCACTTAGAATTTATTCAGTGTTGTTTTACGTACCTGAATTATTATGGTGCTTTTGGTAAAATTTAAATTTTCAGAACATAAGGAAAAAGTGGGACTTCTGGCAAAAGTGGGACCCGTTGTCCCATATGCAGGGACAGTTACTTTCACCAATTTATCAACTTTGATAATGTGTGAATGAAGCGTGCGGTATTGTTAACACCTAATGTTTACTACGACAACAAACAAAATATGGCAAACCAGCATACCTATAGCCTATCAGCAGGCCTTGCTGGCCATTTTGTCCATATAGACATATATTTTGGATGATACCTTATTGCTTATCTCCTTATATTATGTTTAATCCTTTGCAACATATCGCGGTATGTTTTCATCAATTGAATCACTTATCATGATATATTTTAACTCTAAAAAAACGCCGCATTTATATTTTGACAGCAGTTTGCACTTTTATGTAAGTGGAATAGTGCATGCTTTTTCGCCTGAGTGAGAAAAATGTTTTGCTGGAGAAAAATGTTTACCGACATAATTTTTCCGCAACGTTTTAGGGATAGATGCGCTATTCGAAGCGCAACGAGAATGTTGGGAATTTTAATAGTTAAGGAAAGCCTTTATTGGATAACATTAAATTAATGTTTGTCATCTTAACTGTGTTTTTTAGTTTTAAAGCTCTTATATGTTATACAGCTTTTTTCAATTTGTATTGTGTAATTTGTAATGTAATTCAACTAGAAAAATAAATATCTTTATTTTGCAATTGATAATCACATTTCCGCTAAAAAGATTCCACAGGCTTATAAGTGTATGTTTAGGGTAACTGTTTATATCGTATTACCTTTACCTCTGCCTACCCCTTCGGGGACATTTATGGGAAGGTGTGAGCATATATATAATAAGATAAAAATAGAGGGTAACCAGAACAGTCGGTAGTATTTATTTATTTAAAGGTCATGAACATAGTAAGCACTTATTTATAATGTATATTATACAAGTTATACGAGTTTGAATTTACATGTAAGATATAAACATGGTGAGTGCCGCAACAATTATAGGTAGCGACGGCACGCACTAAACGAACAAGAGCATAATTGTTTGTTTGTTTACACAGCACTAGTTAAATTAGAATATATTTTGAATATTGGTATGGAGAAAGTTCAACCTAGTATTGATGAGGGTTGAACAGTGCAAAATGGAACAGAATAATATGTATACATATAATATAACATGAATAAATATAATAGGTAAAGAGCCGTGGTGGCCGAGTGGTTCGAGCAGTTGCCTGCGACATAAGTTCGAATCCCGACAGTACCAATGAGTTTTTCTGAACTAAAGTACAGTGATTAGTCACACCACGAGCTTTTACGGTGAAGCTAAACATCGAGAGGAAACCTGCATACGTCTGAGAAGCAATTCAAAGGCGTATGTATATTCGTGCTTGAGTAACGGCGATGAACTCGCCATCTGTCACGTTGGCACCTGTATATATCTCTGGCGGAAAGTGGGTGTGTGGGTACTACATATACACCTCTGCCTACCCCTTCGGGGACACTTATGGGAAGGCGTGAGTATATATTATATATTATATTAAATTTAGTAAATGAAATAGTTTATATTAAATATGTGACGTTTATAAAGTGTTCCCTGTGCCCCTTACGTTGAATAAAATATTTTGATTTTGAAAAAAAAAAGGATGTTAGAAATCTGAGGTATATACGTACGTATACATATATGAAAACAACTGTCTGAAGTAGTGAAGTATTTCGATTAGCGACATATGGCCGACCGTCATCAAAGGCCGTCCTCGTAAATTTTATGGGGACGGCACTTCTCTTATGTTTGCCAAGTTATGACTCATAGTTTTGCCGTAAAATATTTAATTCATGATATACATAGCTAATAATCTTAATAACTTCAGAAGATATAAAATATGAAATCTCTACGCTCCATACATATTATGCTCATATAATATTTCGCTTGGTGTTGATTCACAGCAAGAACAAAACCGTACCTCTTTTATACATAAAAACTTCATTTCCATAATGCGAGGGACGGAAGCAATAAAGCAGAATTGTTTCTTTCACTCTGTCCCATTTTATTTCGGGGTAATTTTTTAAAAGTATACACTTTTGTAAACCTACTCTGGAATACGGAATGTTAATGATTGTGTTATTTTCTGTTGACAGTACTATAACGATTTCCGTTGTTTTGACTAGCCAAGATATAATGGCTGATATTATACATTAATTATGACGTGAAGGATTATTTACTTATCAATTCGAGTTTAGTGCTCAGAGCTCCTGACTAGCTGTCACTTCTTTTTCGACGTTTTATAAGTGCCCACCTGGGCCTATGTGAAATAAAAAGATTTTGATTTTGATTTTGATTTTGTCAGGAGCTTGTCGTCGCGGGTTCGATTCTCGCTGAAGGCCAGCTGATATTTGTATAATGAACACGAGCATTAGTCTTGGATGTCCTATGTTTTTGTGTTTATATCTATCTATGTACATAAGTATGTATATAATGTTCAAGTTACCATAGTACAAACTTTGCTTAATTTGGGTTTCTCAATTTGTGTGGAATCGTCCCAAGGTATTCGTTTCAGTAAAGTATTAAGACTAGTATTGAATCATTTCAAATGTGTATTTACAATTGAGCTTTAAGTACCACTTCTTTATACCTTCCTGAATGACTTCCTTATGTGTGGTTATGACAGCAACGAACACTTACATTTCAGGTTATATTGGTAGGTTTAAGTCTCTTAGGTGACCTGTCACCTTTCCAGAGTATGTAATTATCCTGTGTATATCAAGCCGGCGCTTGTAACATTCAAAAGTAAATTATTTTTTTGGACCGATTTGGGTATGAAATGCTAGAAGTTCTATGCCTGAAGCATGGCATTTCCTATTTGCTTAGGACACTATATTGATTGAAAGTTTCACTTTGTCTGAGTGACAAAAGCTTTATTGTAATAGTGATTTGTTTTTGGTTATGTACGAAAATTATAATAATACTAGTTGTGCCGCCCAGCTTCGCTTGGGTGAAAAAAGTAAATACCCTAAAACACGATCACAGCGCCACCTATCGGGTCCAATTGTAAATCTAAACCATTCTCAAATCCATCTGAAGACACACAGAAAATTTCATTAAAATCGGTCCAGCCGTTTAGGAGGAGTTCAGTGACATACACACTCACAGAAGAATTATATATATAAAGATAATAATATATCCTCACGCCTTCCCACAAGGGTCCCCGAAGGGGTAGGCAGAGGTGTATAGGTAATACCCTCACACCCACTTTCCGCAAGAGGTATATTAGGTGCCAACGTGACAGATGGCGAGTCCATCGCCGTTACTCAAGCACGGCTATACATAAATACTATACGAAAATTAACTATGTATAATACATTTTTAGATCCAACTGCAGACAATATATCCAATCTTCCTGTTCCAGAGATAGGGTACGGTCACATATCCTTGCAAGTATAATTTCAGTGTCCGCGTACCCACCCGCCTCTAATATTGAACTAGTAAATCATCCCGCCCTGACCTTTATGAAAAAATTCCGAACTTCGCCGACTAGTTTACGAACTTGTGCAAATGTTATGCCTTAATTTGCATGTTAAGATGGATGTGTGTTTGGAAAATTGTTAAGAGGCATTTAAAGCTACCTATATAATGTTAAGTATTAATAGCCTTCTTTATTTTTACCTATGCATAACTGGGGACGCCTCTTAGAATGACATTTTACTACCTACAAATATTTAACACATATAGGGGATGAACCGTGGTGGCCGAGTGGTTCGAGTGGTCGCCTTCAACACAAAGTTTGCAAGTTTGAATCTCTACTGTACCAATGTTTTCTTTCATAATAAAGCGGTAATACTGCTCATTATAACTCATCGATGTAGACAAGCGGGGATTGAACCTTCTTGATTTCATTGAACGACCTTGAACAAGTGACTGATCAAATATTTCTGCCACCAACGGGTATCGGTACAAATTATATTTTGCAGTTATTTTAATATAAGTTCTCATAATTGTGTTCTCTTAAGGCGAGCGGGAGCATTAATGGCTGGTATTAAACTATTTTTATGTTGAACTTTATCCCACCATTATTCGTACGAGGGACCCTTCAACCCTGCAAATGCCGTAAATCCAGGGATCTTATCTTCTCCCGTCATTAATAACAGAGTATCACGAAATGACGTTTTGTGCGGATCCTAGGGGTCGTAGTTAAGGGTTAATTTCGCCAGGCTCTCGAGCGATATTGACGTACTAAATGCATATTTGTTAGATTTGAATGTAAGTAATTATTCTCACGCCTTCCCACATGAGTGCCCGAAGGGGTAGGCAGAGGTGTATTGGTAGTACCCACACTCCCAATTTCTGCCAGAGATATATTTTAGTTGCCAACGTGACAGATGACAAGTCCATCACCGTTATTCAAGCACGACTATCTATATATATAAAAATGTTATGTTGGTTTGTGTACGCCTCAAAAACTCAAACCGTTCTGCACCAATGGAGCTGAAATTTTAGCATGATATATAATCCGCATCAAGGATTGTTTTTATCTATTTTTTGCATCAGTCACATATCCAAAGCGAAGCGTGGCAGGGCACAGCTAGTACATTATAATAATAGTAGGTAAAAATATTTGAGTATTGTTTCTATACATGATATTAAGTTATTAAGTGTTTTGCTCATATATTTTTAATTGTTGATATCTTTTTAGGTAGAGGTTCTCTGCTTAGGTTTAAGAAGTAACTTTTTTTAAATTTATTTTTTGATTCACGATACACCAGTTTGGATAAACAGGTCTTTATATTCTTATTTACACAATAAAAGTTAGCTACTGACTTATTTTTTGCCTTGCAATAAATGTATAAATTATAATGTATACACCGACGAGCATGTATGAAGAGACTGATGAATGTGGACGAAACAGGTATAGGTACAGGTAAGTAAGTCTAGAGAGAACTGGCGCTCTGTACTCTCTGCCAATCCCGTTAGGGACTCGGCTTGATGATATGATGATGATGATGTATAAATCTATACTAATATTATAAAGCTGAAGAGTTTGTTTGTTTGTTTGTTTGTTTGTTTGTTTGTTTGAACGCGCTAATCTCAGGAACTACTGGTTGGAATTGAAAAATTCTTTTTGTGTTGGATAGTCCATGATTCTAGGAAGGCTTTAGGCTATATAAAATATAAATAAATAATAGTTAATATTAAAAAAATCTCTGAAAAGTGAGTGTGCGAAAGAGACAGACAACAAGATACTGAGACGTTTTCAATATATTGACAAATACTCTGTCAGAGTGACGTGTAAATATTGACGGTAAAGGTGCGTTCCACTAAGCGCCCACAACAATGAAAATTCTCCTATACCTAATCGATCCACATAACGACCGCGGTCGTTGTGGTCGCGGCGAAAACGTCAATTATAATGTCATAACTTACGCTCACGACGACCCATCTAAAAAGGTGGGTCGAAGTGATCGTTGAATCGAAGAAAATTTGCGTGATTTTCAAAACTCAAAGCATATAAAATGGCGACTGTACCTCTTACCAAATATCCAAGTGTCGCCGCAAGACATTTTAATTCTATTTGAACGTAAATTAATTTAAAACACCAATAATATTAAATATAAAAAAAAAACATTGTATATTTTTTCAATATAAATCTATTTAAATTAATCAAGTTTATTTTTAAGGCTTACAGATTATAAACTATCATCTTAAATCTTTTGCTTTCTTTTTACTAACTCGCCGTTTGTATTATTTACCTGCACGCTCAAAACGCTCTGTAATCCATTCCATTTGAGGTTACGACAGTAACGCTTACAAGCAAACTGTGGTCGTGAGCGTGATCATTGTGAACGCTTAGTGGAACGCACCCTATGTATAGCTAGACTGACATTTCATTCAAGTAGTAGTTTTGACAAACCTCAAATTACAGTTTCTTTCATAACAACAAAAGCAAAAAGATGTTTGTTGTGTTTTAGTGTGAGTTTCATAATTAATCTTCGAGCCAATGAGACTGAAGAACAGCGTAGGCAATGGTAAATACAAATTTCTCCAGATTTATTTCCTGGGGAATTCTGAAGAAGAGGTAAATGAACGCTGTTCGCAGATATCATTTAGCAGTTACAACAACTTTTGCATGAACATAATCAGTTGATCCAATTGTTCAAAACTGTCTTACAAGTAATGTGATGCCATCGGACAATCAGAAAATAGTGATCACAGCAGACAAGCGACCTGCAGGAGACAACATGTCATGAGAGAGGCATCAATGCACCAATGTTAAATGATGTTGCCTTAATCGTGATTGGGGAGAATATGGAGTCTCGCGATATTGTAATGTAACCAAGAAATGATGCCATCATCCTTCAGCATATTAGGGCAAATTCTCACCTCTTATCAAAATAATCTAATATCCATGTAACAATAAATGAATATAAACTACACCTAAACAATACTTTTAATGCCTAACTTTTTAACATAATAGTAATGTTTCAAACTACTTAACCCTTTCGTTAACAAGTCAGCAGGCATTTCAGTAGTTGGCAAATTGCCTTGGCATTGAAATTTTGACATTGAAAAAATGGCATTGCCATGTACTCGGCCTCAGTACTGGACAATGCCACTGTCGGTTGTTTTCTGCATTCATGATATTACAGTACCAGACAATTTAAAACAGAAACCTGTATAAGATCTCCTGTCAATAGTATTTGATGTCCAATCTGAGTCTACAAATCCTTCTAAGTTTTTATTATCATTTGTAAACATTAAACCATAAGATTTTGTTTTATTTAAATATTCTAACACTCTCTTTGCGTTTTTCCAGTGAACTGCAGTAAAACAATTGTTAAATTGGCTTAAATAGCTGACACTGTAACTTATATCTGGGTGTGTAAGTATAGACAAATAAGACTTCCTATCAGTTGCTGATAAGGATATTATTTACAAACATTTTCTGACTTATCCAACTTCAATTTACATTCAATAGGAGTATCAACAACATTACAGTTTGACATCTTAAACTTATTTAAAATATGTTCGACAAAATGCTCCTGATCTAATGATATACAACCATTTTTATATACTTTTACTCTCATACCTAAGCATTCTTTCACTTGCCCTGAATCTTTAGTTTTGAAATTTGACATTAAACTATGTTTCAGTTCATCTGTCAATGCCTTGCTACTGGAAAATATGAAAAAAATCATCGACAAACACAGTTTTTAAAATTTGTTCATTATTTACCTTTTACTATATAAACATGGTTCCAATTTAGACTTAATATAACCCTGGCTTAACAAACAATCATCTACCCTCTTATTCCACTGCCTTGCTGATTGTTTAAGTCCATAAATTGCATGTTTTAGTTTGAGTACACTGTTACTCTGACATTCTAAATTAGGTGGTACTAGCATGTATACTGTTTCATCAAGGTACCTAGCCATTTAAAAATGCAGTGTTAACATCAAGATCAGTAATTTCTAAATTCAACTTTACACTTAAACCAAATAACATTCTCAGTGTTAATACAGGTGAGTATGTTTCTTTATAGTCCACACCTTCTACTTGGGTAGAGCCCTTAGGGACAAAACGAGCCCTATATCTCACTTTATTATCACTTTCAAACTTTCTTTTGAAAACCCAAATTTTAAATTCTATTCACAAATTCTAGAGCAAGTGAATGAATTTGTATATCTAGGAAGTATGTTCACACGAGATGGAAAGTATGAAAAAGATATTGAAAGAAGGCTAACTGCCGGTATTAAGGTGAATGGGGCCATGTCGGTGTTGATGGCCAGCAACGGTTGCTGTCCACAGCGTGATATTTGTGCCTACTTTATTGTATGGCAGCGAACCCTGGGTATGTCAGAGGAAGTATGAAGATAGCTTAAATGCAGCTGAGATGCGATATCAGCTGCGAAAAACGTGCGGAGTAACGATCTTAGTTCGAGTCCGGAATCAAGAGATTCGCAAATCAACTGGCGTGAATCAGGGCGAGATTGAAAAGATGAAGAAAGGCATGCTACGCTGACTTGGACATATAGTAAGGTTGAGTGAAGAAAGATTGACGATACAGATATACAAAGCAAAAGTGTGTGCAAGAAGACGCAGAGGAAGGCCACGTTCCAACTACCTGGATCAAATCGATCGGACGCTCAAGGACGGGAACGAAAAGAGTACTCGAAACCGACGATCATGTATGAAGAGACTGATGAATGTGGACGAAGCAAAAGAAGTATAAAGTCTAGAGAGAACTGGCGCTCTATACTCCCTGCCTACCCCCTTAGGGACTTGGTGTGATGATATGTATGTATGTATGTATGTAAATTTTCACCCATGCGAAGCTGGGCGGGTCAGCTAGTTACTTATATATCGCAAACATGCTACAGTACGAATTCAGTCAACCTTTGGGCGATGTGATAAGCGGGCAAGAGAAACAAAAATTTGAAGAGATAAACATCAATGTAATTTATTAATATAACATAATATCACTATTGGTATGCCATCAAACGGCTTATATTTGACTATCTATACATATAATAAAAATGTAAGGAATCGCTGTCTGTACATGGAAGATAAATGAGAAAAAATGTGATAGGGACCTTTTTCAACGCAAATAGCATCCAAAACACTGATTGTTAGAATTTTTGTCTGTTTATCTGTTTGTCTGTGCGTTTGTGCACGCTTCTCTCAGAAATGGCTTTTCCGATTTAGATGTGGTTTTTCAATAATATAATGTGGTAAGCTTTTCGTAACATGTACAAAGTAAATCAAAATGTATATCCAAAAAATGCTGCCCAAAATCACTTTTCCACTGGGACGAAGTTTCGGGCACAGCTAGTACTAAATATACATACAAATAGTTTAGTTAGTTAGAAATAATATTATCTCATAAATCACGCAGCAGTTAAGTAAACGGGACTGAATATAGCCAATTAGACTAAGCAGATATTCTAAGGAAATGCAAAACAATTATCTTTGTGCTGAAAATAACTTTTCATAATAAACCCGCAATAGTGAGTAATTAATTCAATTTATTAGTCAATAGCGTGCCAACAAACAAAATTGAATATACGTACTTCGCATTCTATATCAGTTAAAGCGACATCCGTTCTCAGAAGCCGGGTATAATCAGGGTTGGGTTTGGGTTTGCAAAATGAACTGCAAAATCACTCTATTCGCCTAGAGTAATTTTGCAGTTAATACACAAATTCATTGATGATTATATAATTAATATTGTGATAATTAATTAAGTAACATAACCCTGGTGGTGCTGTGACCATCTCTCATGTTTTAGTTTAGTTTAGTAGAGTTTATTGCTGACTTTGCTGATTGCCTAGTTCGCATAAGCAGTAATGCATTTGTAATTTATGTGTAGAATATAATTATTTCTGTAATGTAAGTTACATATACAGTAAAGTTACCGATACACGTTGATGTCAAATATCATATGTTTAAATACTAAATCCACTCGAGTGGAGCAGCGCCGGTTCGCTCTAAAATCTTTCATCTTTAACACTTCATGTAGTTTATTTTGTAAATACGTGTATAATGTGCACCCAACTGGATCCCACCCTGCTCAATATGAATAATGTGTCAAGAAAATATTTTAATGCGATCGCAGTTCGTATGATACATGGTCCAAATAAATGAAGACGAAGTTACTTGAGCCACGGTACCACCACGAAACGATATTAATCATCAACAATTACTTATAAATACTCGTTCCGTGTTCTGTTTCTTAATTACGCTGTTAATCATTAATTATTCGACTTACATGAAGAGTTGTTATGTTAAATTTGCGATTTGCTTTCAACTTTTATTTGTATGGGTATAATACTAAGCGTTATTATATTACGTTACTAGCTACATCCCGCGGTGTCCTGTTTTGATCTAACACTAATTCTACCGTTTAAAAATATGACAGTAGATCGCAATTTCTGATAGAGTTTTACATTAGGTTGAAAATAGGTCCATGGTAGGGGCAGTAAGTGTTAAATTTTGACACATGACTGAAACAAGTAGGCTAGCAGATAACCACACATGTTCAGATAGGTCATTCGTTTGGTTGCCACGGTTTCAAACAAGCATCGTAGCACTACGATCTTAAATGTATAAAACCCCCATTTTTCTAAAGCAGAATAGTTTTTAATGTCATAAAACGCGATGCATTCATGCAGAACTTGTATGCAGGTCAAATCAAAGAGCAGTTGGAAAAATTAGAACAATCGCTGGCAAAAATTAATGCATTTACTATTTAAAGTTGATTGGTTCGGTGAAGTAGACTGAAAAGCTTAAATTGTGTACTAAACATTCTTTATACACATTTAGTTAAGAATAATGTTTGTTAATGTTTAGTTAAAAATAATGAATGTGTGCAATACACACATTCATTATTTTAAACTAAATAATGTATTTTTTTTGTAAACACTATAACCTAACCAATACATCCAAAAATCTAATTAGAGTTCATAGACTGAATTAAACCCCTAAAATTCTAAATGAACGTTGGAAAATAATTTTAAATTCTTTGATTACTTTAAAAACTGCTTAGAAATAGTTCGGTATAGCTATAATATAAACTCATAGCTAAATATTTAGGTAGGTAGAGAGACTAGAGGTCAATTTTCGATAGACTTACTTCTTTTTCGGTTCATTCACATTTATCAGCATTTTCATACATGCTTACCGGTAAATAATATCTAGTAAATAAAGATAAAAATCAATATTTAACCCGATTTAATCCCTTAAAAATACACTAAAACTGGTCGCCCTAAAACACAACGTGTCATAAGAAGTGTGATATGAGTACACTAAGCTAAGCATAAAAATGAGGAAAATTTAATATTCCAAAGGCAGATAGCTCATATCCTATGAATTGTGCAATATTCGGCCGCCGTGGGTAGGTATGACTAGGATGAATTTTTACGACGCTTACTTTTTATGTAACGTATCTCCTTTTTGCTTCATATTGGATTTTCCGTAATCCGGTTTACCTTAAGCTAATATTTATCCAACAAACAATCTCTGCGATGTAAATAAAAATAAAAGTATAAATAATACATTTTTAGTTTTAAATGAGATGTCAGGTTTTTGTTCAACGTCTAGTATTGGTTATTTGACAGCTAATGATGTCGAAGGTCGTTGGTACATCCATCATTACAATGCAATAACAACGAGCGGATTGTATTTTATGCGATATGAACTAACCGTTTATTCGCAACGTAATATTATTAATTGTATTAACTTAACCAGAATTTTGATAACAACACTGTGTCACAGAATTTCACATGTATTTAACATGTGAACTACTAGTACTGTATAACTGTTTAAAATACCGTACCAACCGTACAAAAATAACTCCATAAAACCCAGGATGCAGACAATGGTCCATAAGTTATAATTTTTTTTATTTATTCTTTTATGGATTTTATATATGAAATAAATTAATTATTATTAAGTCCGTGCTTACTTAAGGTTGCAGTAAGCTTTAGATTGGCAATAGAGGAAAGAAGGAGCGAGGGGCAAGGGAGGGGGGTTGCAGTTAATGGCTTTGTATAATTTCACGTATATGTCATGCCTTGAGTTTGTGATCCCAAGCAGTTGGCAAGTTTGCAGAGATCACTTACACGGCAACAGATTGCATGAGACACGACAGGGTCACAAGTTGCAACTATCGCGCATTCGTAACTGTTTGTCGTTTATTCATAAGTTGTCTTGGTAAGTTACTGATAGCAGAAGTTAAAGCAGATGAATTTATGTAAGAAAGATTTAATATCAGCTATTTATTTGTTAAATTATCTATGGATATACGTAAAACGCGAGAAAATTGCAACCAATAACGCTACAAATGGCTAGAGTGGGTATTCTTGTTCTAAAATTTTACGCCTTCCCACGCGAGTCCCCAACCAGATAAGTTGAGGTCTAACAAAATCATCTATTTACGACGTATTTATTAAGGATTTAGTGCTTTATCAATCACGGTCTATAATCCAATAAAGCATCAAAAAGCGATGAGGATCCAGAGTCGACGGTATGTTTAATATATAATATTTACATCTCAGATCATGGAAAAAAGTTGGGATTTTCTTCCTTACGATAACAGGGGGCAACCCCATTCATGTGGATCGCATTTCGGATATTTATTTACTTAGCGTCACTTGCACAGTCATGGAATTGATAGGCTTATGATCGTATACGCCATTTTAGTTAGCAAATTAGTTATTTTTGAAATAAACTGTTCTGAAATAATATCATGTATAAAAAAGCATGTTAAAAATAACGCTGGTAGGTTAGACACTTAATTGATTTATGTCTAAAGTAACACATGGCGATCCCAGTCGCCCATTCAAAACTTTTTTCCTCACTTCATTTAGAGAAGAATCAAAGACGTTGATGAGACGAATACAAGGTAAACCTCAATTGATTACAAAATCATTCACAATTATTTGAATCCTCGATCTTATTCTCAAGGGAGGAAAGTAGATTTTACCATGCGTGTTGTTGATAGGGTTATTGCCTGTACAGTGATGTGCACAATCGTCTTGAACAATTAAATGTTGATTTCGATACCGCTATTTGATTAAAATCTCGAGCTAACTGTATTGAGGTGTATGGGAAATGCGCCAATTAAACGGCTATACAATAATTATGTTGAGACACAAAAGAAGTATTCATTTGTTCATTGAAAACAATAGTGGCTAAATTAGCGTGCGCTACATCGATGGATTATAAGACTACATTTCCGTGTTATAAGCTAGTAGAAGCCGATACATATTTTTGCTCAGAAATGAAAATATAAGACAAGCCAACGTTCAGAATATTACCCGTTACAGACTGTACATCTCTGGTGTTCCTTTGCAACTTGCACTTGCAGAGGCTACGTAGTACCGCTTATCACCAGGCGCGCCGTATGCTTTTTGCCACAATGGTAAAATAATAATGTATCTACCTTTAAGTATACATTTCTGTCGACATAATTGGTGAAGACAGTGCTTATAATAAATAAATATTAATAATAAATACCTTGGGACAATTGCACACAAATTGACCTAGTCCCAAATTGAGCAAAGCTTATAGTAACAAGACAACGATATATTTACTTATACAGATAGATATATACATAAATAAATAGGACATCCAAGACTCAGGTACAAATACTCGTGTTCATCACACACATATCAAATAAACGTGTACTTTTAGGGTGTGATTGTAAATATGAAGAAGGGCATGTTACGTTGGTTTAAACATATAAAAAGGATGAGTGAAGATAGGTGGACGAAACAGATATACAAAGCGAATGTGTGTGCAAGAAGAGGCTGAGGAAGACCACGTTCCAACTACCTAGATCAAATCGATTAGACGCTCAAGAACGGGGATATCAACAAAACCTTTCAAAAATACGGTGACCGTTTTATCATAGTTAATTTTACGAACCGTTCACCCACATCTCCCAGAAGACAACATGGTTGTCTTTAAAGTTAGTTATGAAGGATAGAATTGTTTCAACTAGTTAACTGCAGTGTTCTAGGTACATAGTTAGGAGCTAACGACTCCTGTCTAAGACCATTAGTCACACGTAAACGATCGATGTTGTTGTAACCATGTTGTTGAAACCAGTGTTGACAAAAGTCTACTTCTCGCCTTCCAACAAGGGTCACCAAAGGGGTGAAAAAGGTGTGTAGTATCCACCTACTGTACGCTGGTTTGGAAAATTATAAGTGGCAGCGTGAGAGGTTATAAAAGTACATCAAGGTGAAACATGTTTGTATAAAAAATAAAATAAATGGTATCGGGAATTAAGCTTACAATAGCATGTGATTTATATATAGGTATGTATAAGCCTATATGGATACTATATATATATATATATATATATATATTCAGTATGATGCAAGAATAGAAAATGTATTTAATTGTGCTTTAAACATGATAATTCGTGTGCATGAATTGTAGTGTTGATATTGTAATATAAATATCAATATTCCAGCAGTATAAATTCCAGTATTTGGTTAAAAACGTGGTTTTTACTGTTTTGTTTACGGACTATGATGAGTCATCGCTGCTTGAGTCACGTGACCTGTCACAGTTTACTTATCGTGATTTGTGGTGGATTGCAAATGCAAGGGCAAACGGGGAAGTAGCACTGAAAATAAGTGGCGTAATATGTTTTACAACTGTTGTTGTTTTTTGTTGTACAACTGATTCATATAAGTTCTTATTTTAAAAAGGCTCAAATAGTCCTGTTAAAAAACGTTTTTTGTTTCAAATGCCAATTGTTTTCTGAACCTGAGAGAAATATTCAAACTCCGGTTCTGATTTCGACTGAAAAGCCTCTTTTCGGTCGAGTAGTATAGGAAACCGAAGCAAGAGCTAGACATCATTATTGGTTGCGATATTATTATGTACCTTGAATTACAGTACCTACAATTTGTAACGAACAAAAACCTGTATTACCTGCTTTAATTGTATTTTCCATTATCTAGATTAGATGAGGTTCTTTTTTAAGTATATAAACTGGAGACTTCCTTGAAAACTAAATAGTTAGGCGATCTCACATTGCTTGCAGTTGGCAGTCTAACATACATTTGAGTACCGCTTAAAACGTTTGGGAAACTTATTTTTGATATTTCATCCACCTGCGTCATAATATTACACGGGTTAAAATATTTTTCGATCGGATAGTTTTCGTTCCTTTGTTTCGTTCCTGAGCGCTCAAACAACCAAACTGTGCCTGTTATATTGGTATATAATTGAATACATAGGTTTCATAGCATGAAAAAAGCCGTGGTGGCCGAGTGGTTCGTGTAGTTGCCTGCAACACAAAGATTGCAAGTTTGAATACCAACTGTACCAATGAGTTTTTCTTAACAGTTATTAATCACACTGTGGGCTTTACGGTGAAGGAAAACACCGAGAGGAAACCTGCATACGTTTGAGAAGAAATTCATATGTTTATATATCGTATGTAGTCTTCCTTGAGTAACGGCGATGTTCTCGCCATCTTTCACGTTGGCACCTATTATATTATATCGGGCGGAAAGTGGGTGTGTAGGAACTAATTTGTACACCTCTGCCTACGCCTTCAATGACTCTCGTGGGAAGGCGTAATATGACAACATGAACTAAAAATCAATATGCATATTACATTAGATTTACGCTTTTCATTTTTTTTTTGCGTACTACGTGATCAATAAAATAATATAAAATTTACAATCACTTCAGTTATAATATTGTTGCAAAGTCAAACCAAGAAATTAGAACAAATATAACGAAGAATTGCCTCCGAGGCGGGTGTGATTGTCGGCCATTTGTTTCTCTAATGACCACATTTCCCTTTAAAATCACGCATGCGCCATGTATATGGAACGCTATTTCGGAATAAACACAATTCATTGTTTAACTATGTACTTACTTTAGTGTTCAGTTTTATTGACTATCACTTTATGGAAAAACCTCAAGTTGTTGTGTATGTTTGTATTTCTACATAACTGGTTCGTGCAGACCCTTGTAGCGCTAGTTATCTCTAGACGAACACAACTCTCTTGTTTCATTCACATCCATCAGTCTCTTGATGCTATTGAAGATCTGGTCTTTGAGAGTTTACGTAACGAGATCACGTTCGAATTGGAACATGGTCACCATCTGCCTCTTCTTCCAGACACTTTCGCAACAAATTGTAATTTTAAAGGCTTCTTCTACTCATTACATACGACCGACTACGATACGACATATGAATATTTTTAGTGTAGTAGTGTAGTAATGTAGTTGTTTTCATCAATAACAAACACAGAATAGGAATTAGAAGCTTTACAGCTCCGCAATAAGGCTGAAAATAGATTGGAGTATCAAATCATATTTCGTAGTCGCGTGTGTGATATGTTTGTTATGAAGAAAGGGAAATATTATATACATACATACATATCATCACGCCAAGTCCCTAACGGGGTAGGCAGAGAGTATAGAGCGCCAGTTATCTCTAGACTTACATACCTCTTTCGCTTCGTCCACATTCATCAGTCTCTTCATACATGCTCGTCGGTTTCGAATACTCTTAACGTTCCCGTCCTTGAGCGTCCGATCGATTTGATCAAGGTAGTTGGAACGTGGCCTTCCTCTGCCTCTTCTTGCACACACTTTTGCTTCGTATATCTGTTTCGTCAATCTTTCTTCACCCATCCTTTCTATATGTCCAAACCGACGTAACATGCCTTTCTTCATCTTTACAATCACACCCTCATTCACGCCTGTTGATTTGCGAATCTCTTCATTGTGGATTCGATCTAATATCGTTACTCCGAACATTTTTCGAAGAGATCGCATCTCAACTGCAAATATTATATAACTATCACATTAAGGCGTACTTAATTTTTTGATGAAAACGCTACAAGAACATATATTTTCTGGTTTTCGTCATTGACGGTAAGCAAAAGTTTTATATCAAAAGTGCTTGCTTGAAGTACCGCATTGTTTTTATCCGTTATTACGGAGATGAAAATTATAGACACAATTTTTTGTCCAAGTACATATATTTAACAATGTAACAATGTAAATAGGTATGTATATACATAATTTCACATATTATGTATAAAATAAATTTGTTATTTAGCAAAAAAAATTCAAAACCAGAACAAGTAATTCTAATTTACATGATTTTGTTAGGGAGTCAATGAACTATATAGTTGATATGTTCTCGATGTCATTTTTATAGCCCAATTAACTTTATCTATCGTCGAATTAGCAAAATTGAGCTACACATGAATTAGACATATATGTACTTTAAAATAAATTGATTCCGTCGCAATTAGAAAGAGTTTGAATGCCATTGATTTAAACTTAGCCTTTAAATACAATTTTTCAACATAATATAATAAAACCTTACTCTCTGCCTACCCTGTTAGGGACTCGGCGTGATGATATGATGATGATGATGATATAATAAAACCAAGAACAAAGTTACAAGATATAAAATGTTTCAAGTTTTAGGTCCAAATTCGTCTGACTTGTAGAAAATATATAAGTATACCTACATACTTCTTCACGACTCTCAATTTACGAGTGCTTAGCTATCGTTGTGCGAAAACAACTTTTTAATATGCCAAATGTATTCCCACCTAAATGTATTATCTAATGTGTATACACCTTTATTAGTTTGTAACAGAAGTGCCCGGTCATATAACGAGGACAAGCAACTGAGTCAGTTTGGTTGATAGAAAAAAACTTTTCCACCGATCTCATTTGGTGTGGCAAATAATGCTAGTTCTGCGAACTAGTTAAATATATTTTATTTGTGTGTTCGTTACAAAGATATTGTTGTTTTTCTCCTTACGGATGTCTTGTTTTGTTTGAAATGTCAATAAAGTGCGTCATTAACTTTTGTAATGTTTACCTACACAAAATTTATAAAGAAGCGTAATATCTAGACTAGACTATCAAATGCCATAAATTACTTATACTATATATAAATAATAATATATCCTCACGCCTTCCCACAAGGGTACCCGAAGGGGTAGGCAGAGGTGTCTAGGTAATACCCACACACCCACTTTCCGCCAGAGGTATATTAGGTGCCAACGTGACAGATGGCGAGTCCATCGCCGTTACTCAAGCACGACTATACATACGCCTTTGAATTACTTCTCAGACGTATGCAGGTTTCCTCTTGATGTTTTCCTTCACCGTAATAATATAAATAAATACATATATGAGCATGTTGTAAACGTAGCCGCCCTAAAATTTCATAGATTTGACATTCAGCCACAACAAATAAATTAGATTTAGACATTTTTCTTGTTGAAAAATTTTCGTATTAAGTAAGTATTATTAATAATTACCACTCTCTGGCGATGAGTGTGCCGTATACGACACAGTTTTATACAACTACAGTCATTATCTAACATTTATTTGTAAATTATAACTGTGTTTTTTGTTTCTATATAAGTTAAAATTACAGCATGCGACATGTTACCGGTAGCACGGCCACTGATAACATGTTAGCTGTCACATATAATGAAATTATTCTTGTCCTTGGATTTGGCCTAACTTCATTGCACACGTCCCGATATATCTATAATCTATACTAATATTATAAAGAGGAAAGATTTGTTTGTTTGTTTGTTTGTAATGAATAGGCTCCGAAACTACTGGACCGATTTCAAAAATTCTTTCACCTTTGGAAAGCTACATTATCCCCGAGTAACATAGGCTATATTAAATTGGACCCGATAGGTGGCGCTGCGATCGAGTTTCAAGAATTTTACCTTTTTACCCGGGCGAAGATTTCTGTGTGTTTCTGTGTGTCTTAAGCTAGATTCGAGAATGGTTTAGATTTACAATTGGACCCAATAGGTGGCGCTGCGATCGTGTTACCGGCAATTTAACTTTTTCACCCGAGCGAAGCTGGGCGGGACAGCTAGTTGAATATAAAGTTATGTAGTCAAGAATATATACAGTATGTTTAAAACATTTTATTATAACAAATAATATACTATATTGTGGACGTATCAAAGTTAATCGAGTACTGAGTTTACAACGAATATAAAAAACGAGTTTATAAAATAAATATCCCTAAACGACACTTTATACTATAACGTCCATGATAAAATCTTAGCGTACAATAGCTCAACCCTCCGCCGCTTCCCTGCAAACAGACCTCAACTCATTCGTTAGTAGTTTTACAAGAGTACATTTTGTGAAATGTCTCGAAAATGGTTTTGGCACGTGTCAACGCTCCCCTATTAGACGGTAAAAATGTTTGCTGTTCACAATTTTTCCTTCGTAAAGATGCAGCGTCTGTTAAAGCGGTTATATCCTCATGTTTGACAATACAACACTATTACCTATATCGCCAATATGTACATATATCGACAGGTTGATGAACTATTTGTATGTATTATTTTCTTCCGTGCTTAAATGTATTGCGTATTTATGTACCTACTTATAATTATATGAATATGAATATTTATAACGATGTTTCAATCAGTGGTGTGTCAAACCAGAGGGGGCCAGTATTTTGTTTTTGCAAACTACGTTTTCTTGACACGTAAAATAAGTAATAAGCTTGCGAGCATATTCTAAACACCAGATAAATATAAACGCCAGATTGGATGAATATATAGTTATTTTATATTTGCTTTAATTAAAATCAGCCCTGTATTTACAGAGCGGCTCGGGGTTGGTTTACACCTCTGTGATTTCCTCTTATTTGACTCTGAATTATAGGTAAATTAAAAAACAAACTAAATCTTGGTTTAACCAACATGGTGTCTAAATCTGCATCGCATACTTAGGCGTTGTTATAAAAGCGGTAAAGCTTCCGCTTCAGCTTAAGCTTTCGCGGTAAACGAGACTCCAACCTAAATTGTTCAATAGATGTTTTTAACGATAACATGACCCCTGGGAATAAATCAATGTGATATTGATTGGTAGTTAGTGCCGCCTCGGATAATTTCCCCTGATTTTGTTACATATTGGGGTTCCTATCACCCGTGAATTATGTTAATGTATGTGGGATGGATACCTACCCACTCTCAATGTTATTAATAGATTTAGAGAGTGGAAAATTCGGGCTATTGTATTTTTATTTGTATGTGTTACGTTGACACGCTTCTTCGAAGACATTTTATAGCGCAACGGATGTATTAGATTTGTTGCCTTGTTTTATTACATAATATACATGGAATATTATCGCGCCGAGTCCCCCGCGAGGTAAGCAGGTACTGGCGCTCTACCCTCTTTGCTATTTTTAGTGATTCAAGGTATTGCATCTCCTGATGACTATTAATGACTACTTATATAATCTGTCTATACATATACAGGCTGTGAAGTCACTATTTATAACAAAGAAACCTGATTATCTATTCATATACTTATCCTAAACTACTTCTACAGAATTGAACTATCGATTTAATTTAAATCACTCACCTTCACTGGAGTCGGTTACAATGTCCCAGTTCAGTTCATCTCACTATGAATACGTGTATGTACATATATCGTTTACTGCAGTTTAAAAATAGTTACTAAGGTCTACGAAGGACGAGTTTTTTAAGGACTACCTTTTAGTCTCTGTGTTTGAAGAAATAATTATTATCTATTGGCAAAAACCGTTATGAATTGAGGGAAATAAAAGAGATCAGAAGCACAGTACAAACCTCTTTCGCTTCATCCACTTTTATTAGTCGCTCCATACATGCTCACTGGTTTCTTCTGTAAAAACGATACGACTATATTCAATCAGGAATTTGTTCTCAAATCTCATTATTACAGTTGTGATTTGAAGTAGCATTTTTTGTATTACAGACGACTCCTCGAACCACTCGGCTACCACGGCTCTGATTTACTATTATAATTTATAATAATAATTAATAACATTATTTGGTTCTCTTGTTTTAATCCAAAGCAGATTCCATAGTGTACCATATGTTTCATGCATTCAATGCAGTGTTGACGTTTTTATAACCCATCAGTACGTGTGAAGATCCAAAATAATTGTTATTTTACGGTTTATTATGATACCAACGGAGTGTTTAGTGGCGATGACAGATTCACGACGAGCTGATACAATTTAGAGCCGGCAGCTTAAGCATTCGATCTTGTGAAGTTGTGCTTTTTGTTCTCTTAATTTCACAATCATTGACGTTGTATTTCTTTATATATATTTCCAATATTATTCATGCGAATGTTTTTTCCTCTTTCATGCAATAACTACCGAACGGAATTGGATGAAATTTGGGAAGGAGATAGAATATGAGCTGGATTAACACATAGTGTATTTTTTATTCCAAATGTATGTACCTATCAATGAAATGATTTTTTAGGTGGATAAAAACTTCGGGGCACAGCTAGTAAGAAATATACCTACTTGTTATCGAGTTTGCAGATATGTAAGGCTAAATTATGAACAAGGAATTGCAGAGAAAAACAAAAATATGATGATGATACAGTAAATAATAAACTGGAGAGCCGTTTTTTTTTATACGACTTGGGTGGCAAACAAGCATGCGGTCCGCCTGATGGTAAGCGGTTACCGCCGCATATGGACGCTTGCAACACCAGGGGTATCACTCGCGCGTTGCCGACCCTGCAGGAATCTTTTCACACCCTTCTTGAAGAACTCCACAGCCTGAGCGTTCGCGGAAGAAAACTCCTTTGGAAGCGCACAGACCTTTGTGGTTCCAAGGTATGGGGATAAATTCCCCGTCGATGGCGAGAGGTGCGGTGGTAGAAGGTGGAAGTGGGCATCATGTCGAACAATTCTGCAGAACACTCCAAGTACAAATCCCGACTCCACCAATGAGTTTTTCCGAACTTATTTACACTGATTATTCACGCCACAAGTGAAGGCAAACAGCCGGAGAGAACTTGCATACGTTTGAGAAGAAATTCGGAGACGTACGTATTATAGTCGTGCTTGAATAATAACGATGGACTCGCACTCTGTCACGTTGGCACCTAACATATATCTCTGGCGGACTGTGGATGGTAGGTACTACCTATATACCTCTGTCTATCCTACGGGGACTCTGGGAGGGTGTAATACTAACAGGCTTTAAAAACAAACAAAGAGTATACATTTTATGAACATTTATTCAACTTACAAGATACAAAGTATGATGTGTGATGACTCATGTCATTAATATACAGATAAGGTTACTTTAAACATTTCTGACATTGCTCATTCAATCAGTCAATTCGAGTTCTGCTAAGGGAACTTTGGTGAAGAAATTGTTAACATTGTTCACAATTTTTCTGGTGACGGCTTTCACAATGGGGGAACCCACTTCTACAATAATTTCGTTGCTGCTTCCTGCGATCAATTCTTTTGCTGCGCGACCTGGTAGATAAACATATCTTTATTCATGTAAAAGTAATTATTAAAAAACAAGAACAACTACGGTTCTCTGGTTACGGCTGCCACAATAGTAGGTATGCGATTATAACAAAAGGACTAAAGCGAATGTTGATCAAAACAAAAATGCAAAAGTCAGCGTCATCATTACAAACCTCAGCTTCATCTTGGTTAATAATGTTTCGCAATATAAAGCACGTAGACACACGTAATTAGGCAACATTAATGTCTCTTATTATATTACTAGCTTATGCCCGCGGCTTCGCCCGCGTGGATTTCGAAAAAGTAGCTTTGAATTTTTTCCTGCTAGAAACGGTTGAGCCGTTATGCCGTGAAAGAGCATCATACATTATGATATAAGAACTTTGAATTTGTCAAATAAAAAAAAAAGTTTCCTATGTCCTATTCCTAGGTATAAGCTATCACCATTTCAATTTTCAGCCAAATCGGTTCAGCCGTTTGGCCGAGAAAGAACCGCAAACATCCAAGCATCCAAATTTACAAACTTTCACATTCATAATATTCACATTTATAAGATTCCTTGGCGCACGGAAAGGCAGAAGTGACATATTTTGACGTGACAGCCTAACGCCGACTCTCAAGTAACACGGGGTAGATGCATTCTTGAATTTCTACTCAACCTTCTGTATATCTACCTAAAAAGCTTCCTTCCTCGTGGTGTGAACCACAGAACTTAGGTCGGGAGAATGAAATTGTAATTTTAGATTTGCGTGACTGTCGTCTTGTTGTCAAGCTACTTGGCCACTACGGCTCTTGACATTCCATTACATTATTTAAATATTATTTCATCCCATTCCTATTATAAGACTCCAATCCTATTGTAAGATTCCAATTGTAAGAATACTTGTCCTAGATGACATTGAGCTACTATTACTTACTCAAGACTTCGTTTCCACCAAATAAGTTCTCCAACTCAAGAAGTGCTTTGTCTTTCAGCTTGTACGTGTACCCGAAATCTTTTATAAACCAGTATTTCTCGCCACCTTGAGTTTTCACAGCCATGTCCAAATCCACGGACAGTTCCATATTATCTGAAAAAATATCTTTTATATGTAGGTAATTCTATTTATCATCGTGTATTATTAATCCGATATAAAGTTTGTGAATATGTATGGGTGTTAGTTATAGAATCACGCAAGAACGGCTGGACAGAATTGAATGAAATTTGGCAGAGAGATAGATTAATAGCTGGATTAACACGTAGCATGTTCTGTTCCGATAATAAATCTAGATAAAATTAAATCTTTAATTAGATTTTGACGCCGGTGAAACAGTTGTGCACAGCTAGTAAACCTACATAATTATGTGTAAAACATTGGTGGCTAAGTATCAGTTTAGATCATGTACTGATTCCAATTGTCACTTAGAAATACTTGATGAAAATACTCACTGAGAAAAACGTGTGCGTCTCCCTTTCCTTCAATGGGTAGAAGTAGCAGTTGACCTTTCATCTCATATTTTGCTTTTAAATCAACAGTACACAGGATTTTGACCAGAATTTTGGATTTTTCAATATCACGTCTGGAAAAAGATACATGCTTATAACATTTGTTGAACACATCAATCAAAGAGCCGCGGTGGCCGAGTAGTTGTCTGCAAAACAAATATTGCAAGTTCGAATTCCGACTGTACCAGTGAGTTTTGCTGGACTTAAGTACAGTGATTAGTCACACTACGAGCTTGACGGCGAAGGAAAAAATCGAGAGAAAAACATATGTTTGACTTCTCAAATTCACGCCTTTGAATTTCATTTTCAAAGGTGTGTGTAGTCGTGATTAAGTAACGGTGATAGACTCGCCATCTGTTACGTTGGCAATTAATTTTTTTTCCGGGGAATGTGGGTGTTTGGCTCCTACTTACACACTACAGCTAAACAATGTGAAAGTATGAGGAAGAAGAGGCAAAGGAAGATCTTGTTCAAACTACCTAGATCAAATCGATCAGATACTCAAAGATGGGAACGTCAAGAGTACACGAAACTGGCGAGCATGTATGTAGAGATTGATGAATGTGGAAGCGAAAGAGGTATGTAAGTCGGCGTGATTGCCGTTTAACCCCAATAAGTTATTTCGACTGCGGTTTAAATGCAAATCGCTGGCAAATTTAATAAATTTGCGGATATTACACCAATGTTCAGGATAGGTCGTCCCTTTTATAATAACCGATATACGTTCCATGGCGTATGAGACATGGATCCCATGTTTTTGTTTACATTTATTAAACTGCCTTATTGATTTTTTTGGCTTCAGAGTAATTATTATGTGCAGTAGTACGCAATAAAAATACACATACTCTTCGTGGATAGTTTAATATATAATAATAATGTGGGTATTACCTATACACCTCTGCCTACCCCTTCGGGGACCCTTGTGGGAAGGCTTGAGGATAGTTTAATTGTCTGCAGATATTTGGGTATCCGTAAACCGTTGGTGGACCGTTAATCTCAAAGGCTATATATTCTTTATGAAATTGAATATTTGTATAATTTTTTTTATTGTATAACGTCTTCAAAGTAACTTATGTCCTTAATTATCTATACAATTTTGCCATTTCGATGGCAGTTTCTTAACCCCTTTACCCTTTACTGTACGAGTCTGCCGAATGAGAGACAAAAAATTCACCTTCCTTATTCTCGCATCTCAAGTAACAAGAATAGGTTGTTAACTACAATGTTTTCCTTCGCTAAACTGCTTGTGACAGTCATACATATATGTGTATATGTCATATATATTTGTTTATTTTTTTGACTTACACAACGCTTCTTTACCATTGAACTAAACTACGTGTCATCAAATATAACTCATAGTGAAAAAATACATTGCTTGTTTACAATGATTTCATCAATAATTGTACCGTGTATAAGTCACATAGCCATTACCTTGCCCTATTGCACATTAATAGGATTGAGGTCCATTGGAGTAATTCTTTAAGGTTATCTTATTGTTGATTAAACAGATAAAATAATTGATTGAACCCATCTCTTAAAAATACTCGTGTTCATCACACTAATATCTGTCCTCAGCGGGAATCGAACCCGCGACCTCAAGCTTCTCAGTGACCAGACGGCCGTCTCACACAAATACTTCATAATCAGGAACGCAGAAAAATAATTTACATCATATAATTATCAGTGACTTACAACATAGTCTGATCCTCGACTAAGATCATTCACAGTACTTGTTTTAAGATACTTTCATTACGCCTCATCTAAAATCAGTATCTTAGATCAGTGATAAAATTAAACTACTTTTGGCTAATGCGCTGTTCTTGCGGTAGTTAAATTCATACCAATATTAACAAAAAAACTCAGCAGGTCATAAATATAATTCGATGACAAAAAAAAATGAATGAGACGACTAAATATATAGTTGATACTTCAGTACATACGTCCTTGAATTTATTCTCAAACGTATGCAGGTTTCGTCTCAATGGTTTCCTTCACCGTAAAGCTCGTAGTGTGACTAACCACGACTTAAGTTTCGGGAAGAACTCATTGGCACAATTGGGATTCGAACTTACAAGAGAGAACCCCGGAGATATAAACCAATCGAGAGACCAGAACAGATATTATTCCCGTGTCCGGTCCCGTGACCAATTGCAAAATTGACCACACTTACTTAATATTTTTGGCAACGCAGTTTTTGAGACCAGTTCCAGTAATATCTTTTAGTATGAGAGAAAGTTGTGGAGAGGAAGCATCCAACTGCTTCATGGTTAAAGGTTCCAATGTTTCTACGCCCAAGTCCCGGATCCCAGCGGCAAAGATCGGAATGGCCGCTTGAGTGGATTTTGTCATACATTTGGAATCATCCCATTTACATTTCTCGATAAATGGAGCTGTAATTGATACATACATCTCAGAACGGTAGGTACATATTTTATTTAATTTTCGGTTTTTTAATATCATATTTAAATTTTCGCTAATGGTACGTTATTGTCTTAAAATCACCTATCTGTATATTAATTGCCACGATATTTCGTGTTTATAATATTAATAACATGTAGTTTTTACCAAAACAGATCAATCATTGAAAAAATCAAAAAATAATTAAAACAATTCAGAACTTTAATCAAAAAAATGTAAACCAACATACCTGAAGCACCATCTCCCGAATAAATACACCCCAATAAACAAAATAGGAATACAATTTTATCGCCCATATTGACTTATTTAATTGAGCACAACTTGGCTGCTCTGTATCCTTCCACGGTATACCTATGAGGCATGTACGACCCATATTTAAATAGTAATATATACATCATTTACCTATGTCGTATGCTTATGTCTACAAGATTCAAAACAAGTTTCTCAAGAAAAAAGGTGAGTAAGTATTTTTGCTCCATTATTATTTTGTTCATGTACCTACAACTAATGTTATTCTTATGCCTCATGCCAGAGGCGTATGGGAGAGGATTTTAGGTGCCAATGTGTTAGATGGCGAGTCCATCGCCGTTACTTAAGCACAACTATACATACGCGTTTTGAATTTCGTCTCAATCGGATGCAGATTTTCTTCTCAATGTTTACCTTCACCGCTAAGCTCTTGGTTTGACTAATAACAGTATTTATGTTCAGAAAAATTCATTGGTACAATCGAGGTTCGAACTTGCAATCTTTGTGTTGCAGGCAACTACTCAAACTACTCGGCCTCCTCGTGTCTCTTGACCAATGTTCTAAAATTAAATGTAGTTTAGGAGTAATTAAAGGCATAAGGGCTTCAGTATCTATTACAGCTGCTTGTCTTTGGAACTATGTTAGCTATATATTTCATTTGGTACCTACAGACAATAAAATGTATTTGATATATATTGCTATCATCTCATCTCGCCAGAAGGTCGAGCCGCTGGGGCTTAAACCAGTGAGTTGACTTAAAAGGTATCTTAGACCACTCCACCATCATGGTATATTACGTTATTTTTTGAAATATTGTACACCTTGCTTCTATTTTGGTGGAAAATTATCGAAAATAATAATTCATAATATTAAGGTTAAGCTAATACGGGCTCGTGAAATGGATTTAAATATATATATATATATTTATATCTATACATATTTATTTATTTCAACCAAGTAACCTAGTAACTAGTAAAATAAGTCATTCATCGAGATCGATCGATCGATTCATCGATATAAGATATAGATCAGCACATTATAAAGATTCTAATGTATATATTCGTTTGAACTCGCAATATTATTATTATTGTAAAAATGATAATAAAGAATTCGAAATTTTAGATAAACACTAATATAGAACGAGTCTTAAATTCAAATAAGTAGTTTTTTCCCAAAACAGCTCTTCAAGTGTATTCACGGATGCGGTAAACGCTAACGCTCCATAAGGTATTAATGAAATCTAATCTATATATATATAGGAGATCCCATTTTTTAACTCGCTCATCACGAAATCTCAGGAACTATAAGGCCGATTGATTTGAAATTTGTTAGGGGTATTCCTTACGCAGTGTAGAGGTCAGCTAAAAACGGATTTTATTAATCTCCACCCGCAAGGTGGAAAGCGGGGTCGTTAAATAAAAATAAAAAACACATTTTCTAAATATTGCTTCCATAGGTATGAAACTTGGTCAAAATATTCTTTTTGGCATGATATTAATCCATCCTTCAAAGACAATGCGGGGGTGATAAATATAAAAAAAAAACTTTTGACCTGAAGCTCCTTTTGGTTTGAAACTTGGCAATATCTGTTCATTATTATTTAAAGTTTTTAAACATATTATTTTGTTCTATTTGATTTAATGAGTAATCGATTATTTATTTGTGACTTTCATAATAATTTAAATTATTTCATCCCATAAACATCGATGATGCTCAAATATCAAACAATATTAATGACAATCATATATCGGAAGACTACAAAGACTATTCCAAATTCGCCTCTTTATCAATTAGCTTCGTATAGAATATTTATTGCATATTGTTATGGGATACCATGACGATAACAAGTAAAACAGGCGCGTACCATTGATTGATTATGGCGCGAAATACAAATGTCATCTGGGAAAACAATTGCGAGAGAGTCGTACTTCACTTGCGCTTTATAACAAGAATTCGATTGAAATTAAGACCCTTCTGCTGTCTGTTCGCTTAGATCTTTTAAGCTATTCCACGGATTTCAATGCGGTTATCAGCAATACATAAAGTGAGTTTCAAGTGGAAGGTTTATATTATATGTTTAATAAATAACGAATTATTCAAAGATTTGTAATGTGATGATAGACACAAGTTTTTGTGTGCTTAATGCAAACGCTGGGTATACCTTACGAGATAGATCAAATGAATGTACTACATAGTAGTATATCTTCAAATGATCGGTATAAAAGTTCGCGATGGTAAAGGATAAACCACCATAACCATTTTATCTTTTACATTATTATTAGTATCAATATTGCACCCGTGCGAAGCCGGGGCGGGCAGCTAGTAGCGTTTATATAATAGTACTGTAATGTTGTGTACAACAAAATCACAATATTATTCCGCCGTCATTAGATGGACTATTGATTTAGTGAATAAGTTATGAGTGCAGTGAATAACTGTACCCGCAAGTATCGTCAATTCATATATTTATAATAAAATATACAACCATGTGTAAGAAAAAACATAATTAATCCAATGCCAAATCTTCAGGCAAAACGTGGTGGAAAAAGTTTTTGGTATTCTTCATAACTGTGTTAACAACAGCTTTGACGACAGGGCCTCCGATTTCATAGATAATCTCATTTCCACTGTTAGCTATCAGTTCTTGGGTAGCCTTCGCTGAAATAATAATAATTTATTAGAGGATGCGAATGCAACTGGAGAGAAGAGAAAAACGACAACTTATAAAAATGGACAAATAAAATCAATACAACAAAACATCACGTGACTACCTAGATAGGTAACAACATATAACAAAACATCACATACTAAGTAGGTAAGTAGGTAAGGTAAGTAGGTAGGTATGATAGTTTTCATAATCGACACATGATACGGAATAGATTGTGAATTTTGTTATTACCTAGCTGTATTTAGTGCCTAAACAACAATATATCTTAAACAAATCGCTCGCATAATGAACCATGCCCATCTGCTTGTACCACCTACCTACCGGTTATTGATCCAAAAATATTAATATAATATTTTAACATAGTTAATTGCTACCCGGAGGAAGACCACGTTCCAACTACCTAGATCAAATCCATCCTAGTCAAAAGTGCTCGAAGCCGGCGAGCATGTACGAAGAGATTGATTGATGTGTATGAAGTAAATGTTGTCTGTAAGCCTAGAGACAACTGTAGCTCTCTCTACCTTCTCAGTGAGGGACTCGGCGTGATGATAATTAAGTATATCCGACATAATGGTCAGAAAAGCTATTACCACTGAATAAACTATCCTACCTTTTAACGGTATTTGGTAGATTGTGGTTAGTCTAGGAGGGCATTTGTTCTACTAGCGCTGGTCACCAGCGGTTAGTTCTTGCAGCTAATAACTTATCTCAATTTATCAAACATCATTTATATATTAATTTAAAGCTATGATATTTATTGCAGGTTAAACATTCTTCTTTTCGCTTCTCAACTTCAGTAATAAGCCGATTTATGTGCTTTACGGCGAAGGAATAAATCGTGAGGTAACTGCATAGGTTTGTCAAATACGTTTGTACCTACAGTCGTGCTAGAGAGACGGTGACAAGCTCGCCATTTATCACGTTGGCATCTATGTAACACTATCTCCGGCGCAATAGAAGGTGTTTTTGCTTTACTTAGGCTGTTATACGCCATGTCGGAATTAATTTGGAGTCTATTTAGAACTAGAAATAAATGCAGATAACTGAACCAGTAGTTACATTTTTCACTCTTAAAGTTCTCTAAAAAAAAAAAACGATTAGTGCTTCCTTACCTAGGACTTCATTTCCATCGAATAGGCCTCCAAATTTCAAATCTGCCTTGTCTTTAAGTTCATAGCTGTGGCTCCAGCTTTTTAAGTGCCAATGAGCTTTACCATCTGCTCCGTTCTTTTCTGCCATATCTACATCTACGCTGATTACTGCTTTTTCTAGTAAAAAAAAACGTATATTTTTCGGGTCATATTTTTTCCATTCCAATATCGGGGATTCTTTCAATTCTATTTGAATACATAATATAATCCACGAAGTCAAGATTGCAAAGTTAAACCCCATTCTAATCTCATTATCATCAACATATTGTATTATGTACAGTGATTCATCACATTATAAGCTTGACAGTGAATGAAAATAATTACTCTTCGGACAATGCAAAGCTGTGAGGTAGGGTACTTCCAAAGTATTAATACTAACTTAGTCCCACATGCATTTTTCCCTTGCCTTTAAAAGTCAACAACAGTATTTGACCCTCTAGTTCATACTGTGCGTCCAGAATACAGTCACACTGGAATTTCAGGAACATTTTGGAATGTGCTACGTCACGCCTGTAATTAAAATTGTGGCGTGGTGAGAATTATGGATTTTTTTAAGTTTACAAGTTGAAGTGTCATATTGATCTTCGATTTTGTAGTTATTTTCGAATAGTTTTATTACTGTTTAATACATATTATTATTGTTACATGTTTATCTCACTGAAGGTTGGCTAAGATTAAATTTTATACTTCAAACCGCAATAGCAAGTTTTAAACGCAAACTATTCACGGTCATAAAATTAAGTTCATTGTGGAATAATCAATAACTCTTAAATGGAAGCGAAATTGAGGTTCCGAGTTTGAAACAATAAACGAAGTACATATGGTTGAATGAAAATGTGTTGCTTTACTTACTGAATCTTTTTGGGTTGACAATTTTTCAACCCCACGATACTAACGTCAGAAAGAAGGAATTTTAAATTTTCTTTGCTAGCATCAATTTTTGTGAAAGTCAGAGGATCCAAAGTTTCAACACCAAGCTCTGGAATACCCTCAGCAAATGTTGGAAGGAGCTTTTTGGCACTTTCTTTGGCGCATTTGGCGTCATCCGATTTACATTTTGTGATCGGTGGAACTGAAATAAAGTTAAACATATTATATTTTCACAGCTTCCTTCAAGGGTCCTCAAAGGGGTGGCAGAGATGTGTAGGTACTACCTGCATACACACTTTGCACCAGAGATATTGAGGTGCTAATGTGATAGATGGCGAGCCCATCGCTTCGATAACTGCATACGCCAAAACGTAGCAGAAATTTCAAAATTTTGCTGTGTTAGAAAGACGAACAGGCGAAAAGATGGTGTTACGTTATCCAATTGCTAACCTCTCGGGAATACTTATGGGAATTATGTAAATATATACTTTAATGTATATTAAAATAACTCACCTGCGGCAGAAGTAAATGCTATTAAAGCCAATGCACACATAAAACATAAGTAACTATTCATTTTTATATTCAAAATATTAAAATTAACTTGATGGTACTTCGCTATTTAAGAATTTCAAATAGCATATGATTAGACATTGCAAGGAGCACTTCATTATATATGCTCTAGGTGTTTTTTTTAATGTATTTTCGTTTTTGTGTATACCGTCTTGCTAACATCAAAATTCTGCATGCATTATGAAATCGAACAAAAACTTGCACAAAAAAATTACATTTAATTAGATAGGTGTTTTGGATATGTGTTTTTGTATATTAATTTTTGTACCTAGGTGGCCGAGTGGTTCGAACCTGCGACACAAAGTCGCAAGTTCGAATCCCGACTGTACCAGTGAGTTTTTCTGAACTTAAGTACAATGATTTGTAACACCACGAGCTTTACGGTGAAGGAAAACATCGAGAGAAAACCTGCATTCGTTTTAGAAGAAGTTCAAAGGCGTACACTTGTATGTAGGGTCAATCCCTTCGGGGATCCTTGTGGGACGACGTAATGATTTATCTATATTATTATTTATTTTTATGTTATTAAAATTTTTCTTTAACTATTTTTACTGTGAAAGTCATCAAGGGAAACATAATTTAGTTTTTGTCTCTCTTTTGTTTTCCCAATTATTATGTTCAGCCTCGTTAGCTATAGATAGGTATAACGTGCTCCTTTGTTAGTAAAACACTGGTAATTTTATTGAAAATTCAATAATTAAGTAGTTCCTACTAAGACATTAATTGCACCTTAGCTAGGTAGAATTAGTAATATCTGCATAAACACACTGCAAAAACTTGAACTAACTAAAATCTGATGTTACAACATGCTGGAAATCAATGCGCTTGTGTATGTTATATACATACATATCCTCACGCCGAGTCCCTAACGGGGTAGGCAGAGGGAATAAAGCGTAATATATATCTCTAGATTTGTATACCTCTTTCGCTAATAAAAATATATGCCTGATGGTAAGTGGCTACAGCCGCTTGGACGCTTGGACGCACCAGTGATATCGCTCGCGCGCTGCCGACCCAGCTTTTATCAATATTATTATAAAAAAATTCCGGAAAAAGTATGTGTAAGGTTTGTGATATTTATTTCCTAAAAAAAAATACAACTTGATTGTTTTACTATTTAAGTTATACAAGTTAATTGGGATGAACAACAGGAGATTAGAGGGTTATGCATTTACTTTTACACATATTACAAACAAAGACAAGAGTTATGAAGATCACAGAATATAACTAATTTAAACTTATCGTGAGTGACGTATTAGGGTACCTAGGGGCTTAATGCCGGGCAAAGATTACGATATGGTGTCGGGTTAATAGAAGAATTGGAACTTATAACTTGTCTAAGCTTCATTGCTATAAAACATTGGGCGAAATCCATCAATAATGGTGCTTGAATATATTTTAAAGCACATCTTTTTGGGAAGGTAACGTCCCAAAAAGGTCCCCCCGAAAGGGTTTAAATTTTTTTTTTTTTTGTACCACTTGGTTGGCAAACAAGCATGCGGTCCGCCTGATGGTAAGCGGTCACCGCCGCCCATGGACGCTTGCAACACCAGGGGTATCACTCGCGCGTTGCCGACCCTGCAGGAATCTTTTCACACCCTTCTTGAAGAACTCCATGCTGTACTCTCCAGGGAAAACCTCAACGGGGAGCCTGAGCGTTCGCGGAAGGAAACTCCTTAATAATAAAAATACTTGGAGTTATCTGTTTTAAGCATTTATAGCAGTTCATATTCATTGTATAGCAGTGCCCCTTCGAAAAGTTACTTTATCCTAGTTTATGTTTTATCCCTTGAAAATCTTTATGGCAATAGTACAAGTTTACGGCAATAGTAGTAGTAGCAAGTTTAGCAATCATAGGAGGCGTTGGCTTGCAGGTGTTTTGCCTATTATCACTGTCAGAATGGCTCAGGAGATATCAGAATTTACCAGGAATTCGGCTTATGAATGTATAGTTTTAATTATAAAGAAAACTTTGATTCAATACCGACCCCTACGTCAATCAAATTTACAGCTTCCAAAGCGTTGTAATGGATGAAGATAAATTAATGTGTTGGTAATGTTTTTTTTTCTTATTATTCTTAGAGATAATTATTTCATCTCTGGTTTTTTTTTAAATAATAATATTATTAAATAAAACAAGCATATATTTAATTTTAGGCCTTGCAGACTTAAACAAAAACTACATTATACATGCATGATATAGACCTCATAACATTTTTGTGCATGCGGAGATCGTCTTTTCCTCTTCGGGGTTCCATGGGTTACTGTTACATCTGTTCAATGATTTAATAGGCCAAAGTAAAAAGCGTTTATTAAAGGATATACTAGGATTGGCAATGTGTTATTTATTGCACGTAGCTATCGACGGGTATCGTTTTCAAATATTTATTGCAGATCTTAATCAATATCTTTATAGAAGAAGATAATACAGGTATCTGTACGAAGTCAGCGATATCTTTCCAATTTTCATTTGCAAGATTGTTGAATGCGTCCGCTGAAAAAAATTAAAGAAATATTAGCACTTAATAAATAGTGTATTAAAAGTATATTATAATTCATAATTTAACGAGATAGCTATCGCTGGGTCTCTCCGCTTACTCTGTGAGGGACTCGGCATGATGATATAGACAGATAATAATTCAAACATTTGACTTTCGATTTCATTCACAACATATATGCTCTAGGTCCAATTATTGAACAAAATTATTTGCTTTTACGTTGCTGCGCAGGCGCAGGTCCAAGCCCAGCACAAAACACAAGTAGGTACTGTACATATGAATATATTATCTGCAATTTCTAACTGAAAATCAATTATTTCGAACTGCGACTTACATAGCTCTTTTTGTCCATTGAATAAGTTGCGGAAATCGTATTTCACTCCCTTCACGTGTTTTACATTCAACTTGAAATTTTTTATGGTTGCGTAAATTTTGCCATCCCTTTCAGTTTTTTGTTCTGTATCCACATCAAGTATTATTTCATATTGATCTGGAAGAATAACACAAAGTCACTGATAAAATTGTATTATTATTTAAAAAATTACAGACAGACGCTCGAAAACATAACTATTCATTGTTTCTCCGCAGCATAAGAGTATTTTACCAGTGACATTACTTACTTGCCATACTTTAGCCAAGCCAAAGGTCTCCGTCCAGCTAAAGAATAGCAAATATGCTTAAATAGTAACATCTTAAATAATCAGATTATAGTTTAATGTTTTTGGTATTGAAATGTCTAGTAAAATAAACGATGAAATGAATGTAATTTAATTGAGACGTGTGTTATTTCTCACCTGAAATTATAGTATAATCTCCTGTGCCCTCTACAGGCATGCCAATCAACTGTCCTGTAACCTCGTATTTACCAGACATGTTAAGGAATGGACAAAAAACTTCGACACTACCATGTAATTTGTCCGCGTTCGCTCTAAAATAATATTTATAAAATATATAACGTATCTGAATACGTTATATATTTGAGACATTTAGATTCTTGGGTATCTGAATACCCAAGAATCTAAATCTCTCAAATTTCACAAGAAACACTGAGCACTAGGTATACGGACGTTTATTGGGAGATTTTAATTTTCATATTTCCAAGGATGAAACAAAGTGGAAAAGTTGAAATCATGTCAACGAGCAAATTTTTCATACGTTGAAATATTATTATTTATTACACCTCTGAACCATACGTTGAAGTTGTAGGATTATAGTAAGAAAAAGTTTTAATGCACATATGCGCGGGCTGTTTGGGGAGGGGAGGATTGTTATATCGTGTTGGCAATAGAGCGATTAGTCCCATTATGCAGCCAACACAGTGTTATACTGTGTTGGCAGCATAATGGTTACCACTTCCCATTAGGTGGGCCGTATGCTTGTTTGCCACTCATATAGTGTAAAAAAAATTTTTTAGTTTTGTAATAGCTAACGGCTAATACCTCTTCCATTTTACTCACTTGACGTTTTTAAATTGACAATCTTTGAACCCAATAATAATGTTGTCCATAAGTTTGAACTTGAATGAAGTTAATTCTCCTTCTGCGACGTCTGTGTGCAGGGGATCAAGTGGAGTCGCTCCTAGCTTGGGGTTCCCTGGTATGATGTAATTGAAAGCTTCTTGGGCGGTTTTGGTGAGACAACTAGTGTCATCAATTTTGCAGGGTAAGTTTGCTGGAACGATAAGGATCTCCGCTATATAAAAGTAATTAGTCACACCACGAACTTTACGGTGAAGGAAAACATCGAGAGGAAACATGCATACGTCTGAGAAGCAATTTAAAGGAAAATGTATAGTCGTGTAAGATAGCAGATAGCTAAACTTAGCGCGGGAAAAACTGATCTCTGAAACTCAAAAATTCTGACAGACAGACATTGACAGAATTTGAACCTACAAACTTATATACTGATCATTGCGAGGCATATGTGTTTGTCTCACAGTATTATAATCGAATAAGTCCAACTTTAGGTCTAACAATTGACTTCTATGGACAGTGAAAACTATACTTAAAATATGGTAAGTTAGGTTCAACAGTAGGTGGAAGAAGACGTTAATTTGACAATATTATTTTAACAATAAGAACCGGTGGGTAATACCTACACGTCTGCCTAGACCTTAGCGTGAAGATAACACAATATGATTTATATGTGGCTTTTGTGTGATGAGCCCCACATTTTGGTTACACAAAAAACAATGTTATGCTGTAAACTTACCTGATATAACAGTCGAGCAATAAAATAACAATAATATATAAGCAAACATTGCGTCTTCAATCTGCTAACGCCAGGGCTTAATACAAGTTACAGAAGTAGGAAGCGTTCCATGAAGCTCCTTTATATTTGAAGCCTCTTTTATAGCCTAACATAGGCGGTCAAGTGCTGAGAACGCCTGCTGAGAAGATTCCGTACTGCATGAAACAAAAAATAATATCTAATTTCTACAAAAACCTATTAATCACTACTTGCAACTTGGCACGCTTCTCTGTGGCACTTTAAAAAAATACAAAAATGAAACTTAGATAAACACAATACTTGAAGCGGATTCTATATTGTGTAAAAATTTGAGCTCAATCGTTGTAGAATTTTTGAGTTTTTCTAAGCGTACACAAAGTATATATATATGTTAACTAGCTGTCCCACCCAGCTTCGCTTGGGTGAATAAAATAAATTTCCCGAAACACATCCAAAAACAATATTATAAAGAGGAAAGATTTGATTGTTTTGTATTGAATAGGCTCCGAAACTACTGGACCGATTTGAAAAATTCTTTCACCGTTGGAAAGCTACATTCATCCTGAGTGACATAGGCTATACTTTCTTTTCTTATGTCCATCTTTTAAACTACGCAACGCATTTAATGCAGCTTTCATCAATATATAAAGTGATTCAAAGAGGAAAGTTTATATGCCTAATTTTATATTGTACTACCTAAGGAAACAGAGCAGTAATAATTCTATATAATAATAAGCAGTAATACATAAATAATCTTATGCATTAAACACGGGCTAAGCTGTGCGGTAGCTAGAATGGAAGTAATACTATATTTTTTTATGGTATCATGTTTTTTTAAGTTCTGAAACGAATATCTCGTTAACTAATCTCTACAACAAATACCCTTATATATTATAAATAAATAATTATTAGTTGAGTTATATGTATTGATCTCTAAGCTTGGAGACAATTGTGTTTATGAATTTCACACAAAATGGTTTTTTGTTCATTTATTTTGTATTAATTAAGACGTTCCCACGTTTTTAGTAAACATCAGAAAAAATATAAAAACATACACTTCTCATCAGAAAAATCGATACACCTTGCAAGTTATGTTTTGTAAGGATTATCAGATATATAAATATTTTAAGGATTATATGCCAAATGTCGTTTAATAGTGAATAATACCGTATTATTTGATTGATGTTTGATGATATGAGTTTGTAGACTTGCATAGAGAGACTTGCATAAGTCTGAGAAGCAATTCAAAGGCGTATGTATGTACGTATGTGCTTGAGTAACGGCGATGGACTCGCCATCTGACACGTTGGCACCTAAAATATATCTCTGGCGGAAAGTGCGTGCCTACTCTACTACTACTCTGCCTTACCCCTTCGGGGACCCTATATATTTCAAACGGTCACTTGCGTTTTATAACTTTATTTCTATGTCTAGCTCTAACTTAAATGCATAATAAAGAATGGCGGGGGACATTACGTAAGGTTGGATCACTGCACTTTTTTAATTAATTTTAGATCATGTATTTTGTGCGTGCAGTGGGACATTGAATGTTATTAGAACAGGCAGGTGAGATCTTTCCATGAATTTTGATAATCAAGTTGGCCGCCAATATTGGTAAGTTATATACCTGAGATATACAACCATCGCATGTCAGATACATGTCTTGAAGGTCGATTAAATAAAAACAAGTTTTTGGAACTGGAATTCACGTCATTATATATCTACTAAGTATGTTGACTCGCTTGGACTATTACAGATTTATTTTTTCATTTGGCAGCAACCAATCGTGAAAACACATCATCAACTGATATGTGGGCGAAGTAGACATTAGCGTTGCGCACCCACATGTCTGAGAACTTCTGCAGTATTGGCAAGTTAAACGATTCATACAAGAGTTTCCAATTCTTCGTGGCGTAGAGACTTGCTGAATTTGCTGAAAATAAAACAAAATACTTTTGTGTTATGTTGTAGACAATGTGCTAACAGGATAAGGCTCCCGAAAAGAGAAACCATTTTCTTGTGGAGTACTGGAAACTTTACTCGTACAAGAGACCCACAGATGGAGGTCTATCTAAGTCAAGCAACACCTATTCTGATTGATTGATTGGCATTTTATAACATACTAGCTGTACCCCTCCGTTTCACCCGTGCAAAATTGCGTTTTTTTCTGTAATAAAATGTATCTTATGTGTAAATCTATCTCTGTGCCAAATTTTATCCAATTCCGATAGCAGTTTTTCCGTCAATGAGGAATAAACATCCTCACAAACTTCCGCGTACATACTTATGACCCCGCCAAGGCCCTCACAGGGTAGGCAGACAGAGTAGAGCGCCAGTTCTCTCTAGAATTACAGACCGCTTTTTTATCATCCAACTTTGTTTAAATTTTTTAAATTATAATAAATTATGTACTCGGCGAGACGTAATGTATGTTTGCATATTAAATAAAAAAATGGTTTTAAAGTACGTACATAATTCCTGATCTCCGTTGTACATGTTCCGGAATTCATACTCAGCGCCTCCTTTCAAATCAAATCCATACAAACTTCTTACAAGATGAACGTAGATTTTACCATTGTTATTTACACGGTAAACTAAATTGCTGTTCACACTTATGTTGACATCGTCTGAAAGAACAAAGTATCACCTGTTTCGACTATTTTATACCACAAAGGCGGCAAACAAGCATGCAGTCCGCCTGATGGTAAGCGGTTACCGCCGCCTATGGATGCTTGCAACAACAGGAGGAGTCCAATCCCTGGAGGAATATTTTCAAACCCTTCTTGTAGAACTCCTAGATAATAAGCCGTGGTGGCCGAGTGGTTCGAGCAGTTGCCTGCGACGCAAAGGTCGCAAGTTCGAATCCCGACTGTACAAATTAGTTTTTCTGAACTTAAGTACAGTGATTAGTCACACCACGAGCTTTAAGGTGAAAGAAAACATCGAGAGGAAACCTACATACGTCTGAGAAGAAATTCAAAGGCGTATGTATAGTCGTGCCTGAGTAACGGCGATGGACTCGCCATCTGTCACGTTGGCACCTAATATACCTCTGGCGGAAAGTGGGTGTGTGGGTATTACCTAGATATCTATATATATAAAAATGTTATGTTGGTTTGTGTACGCTTCAAAAACTCAAAAAGTTCTGCACCGATCGAGCAGAAATTTTAGCATGATATATAATCCGCATCAAGGATTGTTTTTATCTGTTTTTTGCATCAGTCACATATCCACTACGAAGCGTGGCAGGGCACAGCTAGTGTTTTATGTATTTCCAATCTTGTCCATCAAATACAGACTGTTATCGAAATGCATGCCATGATATGCATCGCTTGCAAACCTTTAGTTAATACTGTTTCAATGCCCAAGCTAGCTTATCGTTTTTGTTTGAATTTATTATCATGTAGATACACATGATAATAAAGTCTTCAAAATTTTCAGAAATTAATTAATATTATATACATATATATATATTTTTTTATACTACAAGAGTGGCAAATAAGCATACGGCCCACCCGATGGAAAACGGCTACCGCAGCCTATTTACGCTTACAATACCGAAGTATCACTTGCACGTTACCACTCTGTGTTCGAAGGTGAATATTAAAAAAGCGATCACACTCTACTTACTCATTATGATTTTGCAACCACCTTTACCATTCACGTGCAAATACCCCAAATGACCATACAAGTCACATTCTGACTCTACCGTCAAACGTTGACAAGCGTATTCGGAATTCGTGTAGTGCTGCTGCGGGTAGATTCTAGAAATAAAGGTCAATCACAAAGTTATTTTTCACAGAAAGTTCAATTTTAGTATTACATGGCAGCGAATTCCGTCAGAAGATTATGTACTACATTTTCACACGTTTCCATACATGTACCTGAAACCTTTCAGGGTAGGCAAAGGTTTTATAACTCCCTCCTCTCACCAGTGATGTATTTCTGGTTTTAGCAATTATGACTTTTTTGTCGTTATGTGCAACAAAAACATATTCACTGACGGACCGAATTCTAGGAACAATGTTGGTGTCCTAAGAATTATTCGCTAGAGGCCAAATTTGCTAAATAATGCTAAATACTCGTTACTAATGTAGATTTAGAATTTACAAATACACATATAATATCTTCGCTTGAAATAATAATAGAAATGAATTGTTATCTGACCTATAAATAAATTGATATTGATTTAAACTAACGTACTTACTTAAAAGAGGTAACATTACAATTTGCCAACCCATAGAGGTATGCGTTAGTGAACTGGTAGTAAATATTGGGCAGAGATTGTCTAATCAAGTCGGTGTGCAGTGGATCAGAACCTTCCACTCCCAGAGATGGAATGCCCGCCGCGAATTCAGCATACTTTATCTGTGCAGCTTCAGTTACACATTTATGGTCTTCTAAGCTACATGGTATTTTGTCAAGGCCTAAAAAATCACATATAATAAGACATTTTTGTAGTAATTTAAAAAGACTTTAAAATACTTACAAAATACTAGAGAAAACACAAGGCAAAAAATATATACACCAAGACGAACACACATGATGTCGTTTAGATCACAAACGTGCAACTAATCGCTGCATTTACAAGGCATATATGTCAAATATATTCAAAATAAGAACAAAACAGGTATTTATTTAGAACAATAAAATCAAGTCCGGCTTAGAACCGGAAACATCAAAGAAGCATTTATATTAAACATACCTTTTCAGTTATATCAAGGGCGGGTTGATAATAAGACATGCATTATTAAAGTTCGAATCCTTCATACAAGTTCATTACAGGTTAGTTAGCCGCTCTGCTCTGTCTATAAAAGTTCTTGAATTGTTGAATAGCTCTGGTGATCTTGACATATTATGATTACCATCATTATAAATGTACCCACCAATTAAGTAAACATTATTAAATGAGATTATTCAATAATTTGCTTCCATCATTATTCTATTGCTGTGACACTACAGGGTATATAATATTGTGCATTGTGGCAATTAGAATAAATAAAAAGCCGTAGGTTGATCTATATTACATTCGATTCGATATGTTTTGCGTCGGAATTTAAGTTCAGTATTATTTCTTAAAAAATATTATTATCTTTTTGCGACATTTCACAAGGTTTCCCGACGAGGTAGAGCATTATATTTTAGCCATATATTAAGTGCAATGTAAAATATGGCGTGTAGTGGCGTTGACGCTTTACATGCACGACTTTTCCCCATACGTATGCAGATTTCCTCACATTGTTTCACATTCCTTCACGGTAAAGTTGATGGTGTGAAAAATCACTGTACTGACAATGGTAAAGGTTCACAAAAAGGCAATTGGTTCAGACCGTCGAGGTATGAACCTGTTCATATATCAATTTTTCTTCATGTCCTTTGTTAGCATGAATCAGTGTTTAACACACTGTTAGACAAGTGGCGTCAAGTTCTTTTAAATCTAGATAATTTAGTTTTATAAACAAATGAAGCTAAGCATATTTATTTTACTTTTTGTTCAACCAAACATCGGCATTGATACACCGTAGATACACCAACTATTTACATTATATTTCTTTTAACTATTTATTGTATAATATACTTACAAAAAACTGAACACAAGGCACAGTAAAAAATTGAAGCACTTAATAGTTGGTTCATCTTCTCCCAGAACCAAACGTCCTTATGATAAAAACTATTGGCTGCTTCTAGAAAACTTTCAATAACCATAGACAAGAACAGGTATTTTAATTAAAATAAATTATCATATTGAGTCAAAATTGGGACAGAATAACAAATATACATGTATATTTAAAAGTTCAAGCAATGAGGAAGTCTTTGACCAAGTAACCTACCGTCACGATGGTATTGAACTGTGTTTCCACCGTAGATATATTTGGAAGACCAGATGCTCTTAATTTGTATAAGGATGCTTCGAACAAACTTATTGCGACCTAAGAGTACCTAATTATGATTCAACGTGGTAATGCCAACATCCTTCTTGGCACCATTTCGCGACCCGGACTTGAGGCATTAATTCTATTTATGAATATGAACAGTTTAATTAGCTTTTATTTATTTATTCGATTTAGGCCCCATTAAGTATTCCTTAATGTCTACCATAATGATATAATATATTTTTTATAACAATAATAATAAATTAAGTTTCGTTTATTTTCTCTCACAAAACAACAGCAACTAACAAGTTAAATAATTGTATGGTACACAGCTATGTAGATTCCGCTCACTGTCAGAGACTGAAGAAACCTGTGTTTCAGGTCACCAGTGTATACAATACAGGTCACCAGTATGGTATACACCCCATAATAAAAGTGACAAACGAACAACAGCCAAGCCGCTTTATGGTAGACCAGGGTTTGAAATGGCGCGTTGGTGAACTTATACATACATACTTAAACGAGTGACTGTGGTGACAGCGCCTGGACTTAACAGGTCCCTTTATTGTTCAATAAATGTTCTCTGTGTCCCTTATAAAATAAAAGATTTTATTTGACAATTGTTCATTTGACAACTTTTATCTTTATTAGTCAGAGTGGAATTGTACCTCGCATTTATTTGACCATTCTTAATTAAATAAGCTTTGATTAAACACTAGAAAGTCAATAAATAAAATAAATAAATCTTGGTAATTTAATCTTTTGCCATTTTTAGTGGTGTACCCGTCTTTATGGGAAAGATTAAATTTCAAGCTATTCTCCAAATCTGATGCCTAGGCACCCCAAAGGATCTATAGCTTGTCTTAAAAAATCTAGGTAAATATTATTAGTTTAGGTACCAACAATCATTTTAAAATATTATCATGTCCTCTGCAGGTATATGCAAAAACAGCTTGTTGAAGTTTGAGAATAGTTTCTTCAGGAAATTGTTGATGACTGGCCCCTCAAGAAATTTGGATACAGGCTTCCAGTTTTGATTCATAAATTTGAGGACAGCGTCACCTGGAGGATATTAAAGTTTTATTTATTGGCTATTCAATGTGTTAATGTTAATACCATTAGAGCCATGGTGGCCGATTCGAGTAGTCACTCCCAACGCAAAGATTGCACTTTCGAATCTCGCCTGAACCAATGAGGTTTTCTGAGCTTAACTTCAGTGACTAATCACACGAACACTGCTTGAATGTTTTTGGCTGATATATGCGTTGGTAGTTTCTTATGAAATAAATAAAGTTCTTACCTAATTCCTTGTTGCCATTGAATAAGTTTCTTAGATCTATCATCATTCCTCCTCTCAAATCGGGATCATACTTGAAGCTATTAAATTTGAGATGTTTTTTATTATCTTTTCCGGCGACAAATGCAATATCTATATCCACTGCTATCCTGTAGTCATCTGCAAATATTTGGATTGAGTATATTATCGGAAATTGTCCTTGTACTAGATTATAAATTGAAACTTGGGCTCTTGAACCTGTATACGAAGATCTTCTGCAGTCTTACTTATCGCAGGCATACAATAGGCCGTAAGCTTGGTTTTTAAACATATTATACTTGGTTCATCCGAGTAATTAATTAATACTTACAGCTATTTATCACGAAATCGCCATTTCCCATGATGGGAACTACCAGTAGAACTCCGTTTACATCATAATCCCCGACCATAGAGAAGAAAGGGCAAACTAGGTCGTAATGAAGGATAGATTTTTGTAAGTCCAAACTGAAAGAAAATAATAATTAAATGAAATAGGGTTTAGGTATATGTACATGGGCGGTAAAGCGCGAGCGTAAAAAAATAGTGAGCCTTCAGACGCTCACAATATCCAATGAAAACCCCTGATTATGAAATTGGTGTTACTGCAAATTGAGCTTTTGCAAATGAATCTAGGCGGATTGCTTCTGATTTCTTGGTTAGGTTTCTGGTGACGTTACCCGCTTATCAGCAATTAATTTTCCTGATAAAGCTAGCCAATTTCCTTTGTAAAGTTTTCTCACTGTATAATTGCTAACATTAAAAATGTTAGGAACAAGCATCTATGATGGCAATATCTCGTTTAGCTTCTTTAGTTAGTACATAAAATAAGAAATAAATACAATATAAAGAGCCTTGAAGTGATGTAAAATTATTTGCCACACAACGTCTTTTACTGGAAAGGACAATACATAACATACGTCTGGGATGAAATTCAGAAAACGATTGAAGCTTTATATGCCTGAGAGAGAACTGTAGAATGAAGTATCTTTGGTACTTACGTAGCTTGTGAAATTTCGCATTGTCTGAAGCCAGTTAGGGTGGAGTTCGTAATCGTGTAATTAAGTGTAAGCAGATTTCCTTCAATTCTCTTCTTGTACATAGGATCGGAACCTTTTAGCCCTATTGCTGGGTTGCCCTTTATAACTTTTTCGTATATAACCTTTGCGCTGTTTGTGACACAAGTTTTGTCGTAATCTTTGCATGGCTGTACGCCAACATCTGCACAGAGAGAACGTTTAACATAATTTTCACATATGGTTATATTTAAAGTAGACCTAAACGGCTTTTTCAAATATAAAAATATATATAAACAATACAGTGTATAAATGTTATTGTAATGTACTTATGTTAATACGTACATATATCATCACGCCGAGTCCCTAACGGGGTAGTCAGAGAGGGAAGAGCGCCAGTTCTCTCTAGACACATACCTCTTTCGCTTCGTCCACATTCATCAGTGTCTTCATACATGTTCGCTGGTTTCGTGTACTCGTGACGTTCCCGTCCTTGACCGTCTGACTGATTTGATCTACGGAACGTGGTCTTATTGCACACATTTTCGCGTTGTATATCTGTTTCATCAATCTTTCTCCACTCATCCTTTCTTTATGTGAAAACCAACGTAGCATGCCTTTCTTCACCTTTACAATCACACCCTCGTTCAGGCCAGTTATTTTGTAAATCTCTTCCACACACCGGATTTCATCCTTAGGTTAATACTTTTTATATACTTACCAATGTATGAAGAAACACTCGAAACGCTGAACAAAGCGATAAATGTTAACAGCGGAAACATGGTTGCGCCGCTTGTTATGCTTGTAAAGAAGTGCAGGATTATTAAAGAAATCTCCAATATATATGCGCATATACTGTGAACCACATTAAGTACCGTTAGGTAAACCTTAAGAACATGCTGATCATGTCCGACAAGGCCTGGTGACTGAATGGTTCCGTACACTTTTCATAAATAACAATTCGATTATTGCCGGAAAGCACATCTATATACAAATAAAAAATAAAGATATATAAAAATAAAATTGGTGTGTCTGTTTGTAATATTAAAATAACTCCTTTTTACTAAATGCATAAGGATGTATACATGGTACATACACCAATTTTTTTTAAACAATTTTTGTCTGCCTGCCTGTCTGTCTGTCTGTCTGTTTTTTTCGGCTAATCTCTGAAACGGCTGGCCCGATTTTGACGGGACTTTCACTGGTAGACAGTTGATGTGAAATGGAGTAACTTAGGCTACTTTTTTTTTAGAAACTGAACATAATTTTATTCGCTTAATTCCACGCGGACGAAGTCGCGGGCGCGGCTAGTAGGAAATAAAAGTAGTCACAGAGCTGTCTGTACTAAAGATGTAAGGACGGTAGTAAGTACTTTATACCCAAGAGGTTCTAGGTTAATGAGAGTAATCCCGAGTGAGTTTTATTATATTATATAAAATTATATCTGCCTTACAGTAGGGTTAAGTAGTTTAATAATGTAATCATTAATCAGGTGCTTAAATATAAATAATATTTTGATTCATATGGTCTAAGGTTTTCTTGTTTCGTATTCGGTACCAATTTGCAAACATTTCAGTGTGACCTGACACGAAGTACCTAATCCGTAAGTACTTAATCTATTTAGATTAAAATACATACGTACCATCGCGCCGAGTGCCTGACGGGGCAGGCCGAGAGAGTAGAGTACCAGTTATCTCTAATTTAATAAATAAAATGAATACCTAAAACGGCACGGTACCTTAAAAACGAGATCGGTCTGCCTTATCGCAAAACTTTCGCTGTCAAATCAATCGCTTCTATATACAGAGATCCCAGCTTTCCACTCGTATCGTATTTCGAGGTCATAGTGAGATGTGGGCAAACGTAGAATTGTCGATTCTTTGGATTTCCTGAAAAAATTTATTTGGTTTTCATTATAATAATAATATAATATATCCTCACGCCTCCCCACAAGGGTCCCCGAAGGGGCAGGCAGAGGTATATTAGGTGCCAACGTGACAGATGGCGAGTCCATCGCCGTTACTCCAGCACGACTATACATACGCCTTTGAATTTCTTCTCAGATGTATGCAGGTTTCCTCTCGATGTTTTCCTTCACCGTTCAGCTCGTGGTGGGACTAATCACTGTACTTAAGTTCGGAAGAACTCATTGGTACAGTCGGGATTCGAACTTGCGACCTTTGCGTCGCAGGCAACTGCTCGAACCACTCGGCCACCACGGCTCTAAGCTAACATTAACAATGTTTTTATTAGGCATTGAGTAGCCAGAAGTACAACGGCTAATATAATTAGGTGCCAAAGTGAGAGATGGCGAGTCGTACGCCGTTTCTCGATAACCTCTATGCATACGTTTTTGAATATCTAAGCATACGTATGCAGATTTCCTCGCGATGAATTTTACTTTAAACCTGAATTTATCGTACAAGAGCGTAACCCGTAAATCGGCAGCATTATGACTAAAGTTAGTACATATAACAACAAAAACTACTACTGATATCAGTCATTCTTATATTTTCTAAAAACACCTCAGTACAAAGGCTAGAATATGAATATCTAAGAACAAGTTACTATCAATTTCGCAAATTAAATATGAAAATGTATACGTTCGAGTGCTTTTTTTCAAGTATAACAGGTTGGTGCTAATGATTTGTAATGTCCTTGAACATTTCCAATTCGATGTAGACTTGACTTCTATTTGCATAGCTTCGTTCGTTGTCTAATTTGTCGCCAGTAAGTAATATCTGTATATTTTTTTTTACAGCACAATTAGGCCCGTCTTATAATGAGCCGTTACCACAGCCTATTATTTGTGGAGTTCAGGAAGGCATTCTCACTAAATAGGAAATGCGACCGCCATTTAACTTAAGAAAATACCATTGGACTACAATAATCTATAAGGTAAGCCTGTTTCAGTGGACACTCTTATTTTAAATTATATTTTTTAATAAATAGTATTTTTTCATAAAACTTATATGAATCTTCAATATCGTATCGTATCATATTCGTCCAGCCAGTATCACTTAATCAGAATCGTAGAGAAGGGAAAATTCTAAACAGTTCCTTATTAAAATTAATTCATTTTAGTTATTCGTTTGGCAACTAAGTGTAATTTATGTAACAAGCGCTGAAAATGTTTCTCTTGAAGACAAAATCAGCAAACCTAATTTTGGTAATGCAAATGTCATGATAAAATTGAAAAGAAGGACGTCGGCCCTTATCAACACCGTACACTGACGTGAAAGATTGAATATAAAATAGAATTTAGCAAAAGTTTTCAGCGATAAACGTATACAAATTTAGGCCTATCCTTGTACGGTGGCGAGATAAAAGAAAACTTCTTACGAAATGGATCGGTGCCCAGCTTTATCAGATTTGGGCAGAATTTGTTCGGTGAAACACATTTAGGGGCCGCTATCTTTTTATGTGAACTCCCATCTTTATGCGAACCTGGGGTTTTTAATTAAATTACAGCGTACACCGATATCATAGGCTACGGTAATTTCCACGTACTTTATCTAATGACTTTGCAAGACGAAAGGATTAAGGTGATTAAATTAAAAGGATTATAAGAATTTGATCAGTTAATTTTCGGTCGAGAATTCAGTGTAAAATAGCATTTACAAATTGAAATCGTATTTACAATTAATACAAAACTTTATATTGATGTTTATCTAGTAAACCTCAATTCTCAAGACCTCGAGTTCAAGGCATTTGAATTATAATATGGTTGGATTGCTTAGCCAACGAGGCAACAAATAGTCTGGGATTACCTAGCAGAAATCGAGACTGCACTTTGTAAGATGTTATGTGAAACAGACAACAATGGAGTGTCTTAAGTTGTCCAATCCCTTTATCTAATATCCACATAGTCTTAATATATGTATGTATGTAGCATAAGTTAGCTATTAGGAAAAAGTTTTACCTCTATAACGGTATATATAAAATTAATATATCTATGTGAATCCATATTTATATCCTACAAACAAAAGCCTGGTGATAAGTGGAATACTTTTCATACTTTATTAGCTGATAGCACAAGACCAAAACTTACATTACTTACATACTAAAATAATAATAAAAAATATTATTATGTAAGTAATCAAGTCACAATTTGTGTGGAATTCCCGATGTATTTAATTATTTATATCCTGCAGTGCTGAGCGAGTAGCGAGCTGAGCAATGAAACTGCTTTTTTAAAGGTGTACGTGCAGTTGCACCTCGAATCATGCACTCGCGCCTGGTCTGACCTCTGTGAATAATTTTCGACGTCAGCGCATTTCATCCAAGCATACGCCATTAATCAATAGTAGTAACCACAATAACACTTTTATGACAATTATAATTAAGTACTGATCGGAGTTTCTAGGACAGTGTCAATCTTACAATTAATCCAAAATGTACGTATAAATCTCATGCTAATTGAACTCCACAACTTTCTTTGTTCAAGCTTAATGCGGCCCATTTACGCCACGAACTTTATGATCATCCGTCGCGAACAATTTAAAATTATTCTGGCCATTAATGGTGTTAAAAAGATGCATTATCCTCTACAAACTCGCGTTTTAATAGGGCAACCTACATATCTTCGGGGGAAGAAGGAGGATTATAAGCACCCTTCACGAAGTATAATAATAAGTAGCTAATTGTATTTGCGAAGGTTAGCAACCGTGCTCACATTTTGGTAAGCAAATAATTGTAATGCTGAAACATTCAAACTGAGTCAAACAGACTTATCTACAAAGTCAAAATTGCAGGCTCAATTTTTACGGTAATGAAAACATCGCTAGGCAAAATTGCTGACGTTTGAAGGAAAATTAAAGTCATGCTAAATTATACCAGAGGTCCCGTTGGGACAGTCTCGCCATCTGTCAAGTTGTCACCAAATATAACTCCAGTAAAAAACGGGCGGTCGAAATAATATACAATATATGTCACATTATAAGTATTTTTTAAGTTTGTTACATAATTTGCTAATGTATAATTAATCAGTAATGGACGAGCTACACCCAAGGATTACAGTGTATACTGGCTACACCTTTACAACACTCAAGTACCTATCTAATATATTTGTAATTGCCAGTTAACTCTAGTACATACATGTAGCGCCATCTTTACAGTGGACATCGAACTTCTCGGAATCAAAGCCTTCGATGTGACAAATTGTTACCAGATTGTAGACGCCTTTGAAGTACGATAACCGAGATACGTAAATTCATTACTGCTTTGCTTGCCACCTCTTGTTGGCAGGTATTTGTTGATCTGGTGTGTTTTATATATAATATATTAACATTTTGCATTTTCTTATCTTATTCAGGTCTGCCTTTTCACGGCTCGTAATATATAAACGTGTTTCATACATTATATGCATGGTTTTTAATGGTTTTTGTAATAAACCCGCTAAACCAAATTTGCCCATTCTCAGCTACATCGATATATTGCCTTATAAACATTGCTGTCTGCACCTATGCGTTTGCTTTGCTTGAATATCACATATTGACATGTTACAAACCACATACCTGCTAAAGGTTATCTATACATTTTTATATATTTAACGAATTCCACTCAACCTACGATAGGGACTCGGCGTGATGATATGTATAATCATAATCATAATCATCATAATCATAATTCTTTTATAAGTTAAGTGTTATAGAACTGACCGATGTAAAGTTCAAAAAAATTATCAAACGTGTTCTGATTAAAAAAGCATATTATAAAATCAAGGACTACGTTGAAGATAAAGAAGTTTGGCTCTAGTTCCTTCTGCGCATGCGGCTTCCTTGGTAGCTCATAAACGGCACAAATTTGTAGATGTCTCTATTCTGAATCTTTTTCTTTTCTCAATTCGGGTTTTTTTTTATACAATAATAATTTTCCTTTTTTTATTTTAATTTATTCCATATCTTGACCAGAATTAGTTACAGTACTGATGACAATATTTGTGTCACTTGTTTAATTTGTCTAATTTGTGAATGTGAGAACATTGTAAGCTTTGTAGATTCTTAGATCTTGCTAACATTGTTATAATTATCTTGTTTTATGTATGCTTTGTATAGTAAGCAACGACCTATTGTCGGACCTACGTTGTTCCCCCATACTTGGGTACTATTGCTGTAACGAAAAAAATATTGTATATGCCTAATGATTTGAAAAGAGTAACCATGGAGTTTCTTGCCGGTTCTTCTCCATGGAAGCGACCAACCCGAACCGTGCTTCTTTTTCGACGTTTTATAAGTGCCCATCTGGGCCTATGTGAAATAAAAAGATTTTGATTTGATTTGATTTGATCTTTATTGCTCTTCCACTTACAATAATATCACGATAATATCAGGGTATACAGTGGACCCTGTTGGGCACAGCAACTTGTGAGAGGGACACAAATTATAAAAAGGGGAACAATGTAGGTACTTGCTAACTTATTCTAACCTTAAAATATAAACATAACTTAAATTTATTTACAGAAAAAAATATATATTAATAGAAACATAAAAAAGAAAAATATTTAGATAAATAGAAACTTAAGAAAGTATTTTTAGGAAACAATTATCTAATCTTATCTTGCATAAACTCTTCTATAGTGTAATAACATTTTTCAAACAATAATTCTTAACTAATTTTATATATTTATTAAAATTATTTTCACTCCTTATTCTATTAGGGAGTTTATTAAATACATTAATTGACATAACGAAGGGGCTGTTAGTGTGTAGTGTCAGTCTTGATGTTGGTTTAATTAATTTATTTTTACGTCTCAACGAGTATTTTATGGGTATGTCGTCATATTTGGTATAAAAGATTGGGTTTTTCTTTATAAATTTACAAATTTCTAATATATAAATACATGGTAGTGGTAATATTTTAAATAGTCTGAAGTAGGGCTTGCAACTGTCAGTATTAGTTATATAGGCTAGTATTCTAACAATTTTTTTTTGCTGTATGAAGAGTGAGTGTGCATTAGTACTATTTCCCCATAGAATTATGCCATATGTGAGCCACGAGTAGGCATATGCATAATATGTAGTGAGTGCTGTGTTATAGTCTGTAGTTGTTTGTACCTCACGGAGAGCATATGTAAATTTAGATATTTTAGTTTCAATTTTTTTTTCTTTTTTTTATGTATGTACTCGTATGTATGTACTCCACCTCTGTTCCTTCAGGGACCCTTGTGGCGTGTGAGGATTCGGACAACTGGTATGGAATAATTGGTGTTAGATATTTTAAAGCGATATTAATAAGAATAACAACGAAAGTATTTTCAACAATAGGCTATTCCATACTTGCATGCCTAAAAACTTAACATTGGAATTGATCGTTTGTGTAAAAATGCGATTTCAAATTGTATAATAAATTGCGGAATCCTGTTAAATGTGTCGATAAAAAAAACGCTCGCTTCTCGTTGCGAGATGATGTGTGGGCTGCGCGTACGCATGCCATTGTTTGGTAATCTTCATGGGCTTCGCAAAAAATGTGGGAAATATAATGTGCACCATTACAGCTAGTGATTAGACCGGACCATATCGATAGTGCGATGCAGTACAACAATAATAGCCCCTGCTACAAATATAAGCAAGTTTTTATTTCATTACCTATTAGTTACATACATACATACATATCATCACGCCAAGTCCCTAACGGGGTAGGCAGAGAGTTAGTTCTTAATGATAATAAGCTCAAGGTATGCAGTTACCGTTGCTTATGGATATTAGCTACAGAATTAGAACTGATAAACTCTTTTCACCTTGGTAAATAAACAAAGCAAAGCTTTATACTTACTGCCTACCCCGTAAGGGATTCGCCGTGATGACATGACAGTATGTAAAAAATCTTGATCGTAACCTATTAGTCCTTGATTACACTTTTCATTGTTTAGACGATACAGTTCAAAAGTTCAATCAATGAAGTTGTGGTAGTAGCAGTAGTAATATATTTATTAGTCAGCAACATACAGAAACAGAGCACAGTATAATATGTTTGTCTGTAATGAGCACCTTCAAATTACCAAAATTATGACCCGTCTGTTTAAATATAGTCAAATAGATATATTAGGGTAAACCTTCAAAGTAAATGATAAATAAAAAAAATAAAAAATATCCTCACGCTTTCCCACAAGGGTCCCCGAAGGGGTAGGCAGAGGTGTGTAGGTAATACCCACACACCCACTTTCCGCCAGAGGTATATTATGTGCCAACGTGACAGATGGCGAGTCCATCGCCGTTACTCAAGCACGACTATACATATGACTTTGAATTTCTTCACAGACGTATGTAGGTTTCCTCACGTTGTTTTCCTTTACCGTAAAGCGTGTGGTGTGACTAATCACTGTACTTAAGTTCAGAAAAACTCATTGGTACAGTCGGATTTCGAACTGTGATCTTTGTGTCGCAGGCTGCTCGAACCACTCGGCCACCACGGCTTTTTAAATTAACAAACGGTAAGTGCAAAACTGCTGGTCATCAATATAACAAGTCTCAGCATAGATTGTCTAACTTGGAGACCTCTTGACTTCAATTTCTTGAACTCACCTAATCAAATTATCGATAAATAAACTTACCAATGTATACAGCCAACCCTAGCCACCCCAAACGCATCGATTCTGTCAGAATAACGACGCGCCCACCTTCGCCATTCAGAGCCCACATCGACAATAGCATAGCAAATAGCCATTATTATCGTCGCAAGGGACTCTATTAATACGGTGGGCCGAGGAGGTGACTATTGAACCGACACGGACCCGAGCATTTTGTAGTGTAATTCTATTATGGAAGTAACGTTCTTCATTTTCGTAGCACTGATTTCTTTTTACGCTTGATATTCCAGAGTTAAGAAACTAAATGGAGGACCAGTAATGAACATTTTCGGAAAAATTTTAACCAATTTAATGCTCTGATCAATGGTCTGATGTTTTCAGTCGTTCGTCGTTCGTATTCAGTCAGATCGTCTCTGTTCATGTCCACGGGTTTGGCCCTTGACGTCCTTAGTGATTGGAAGAGAGTACGGTCACAGCTATATCGCTCGTTCGAATTGCAGTTGTCCGATTCTTGCAAATGTGCACTCCGACTTACAGAAATTTCATAGAAATATTTGGGAGAAGGTTGATACGTCTAATTGATAAGGTCTAATTAACGGCGGGCGACATAGGAATACAATTAAACATTTACCTACAATAATAGTTTTAATACCACCTTTCTGAGTGTCTTCATTTTCTATGGTTTTTAATAACATAATTTGCTGTAATTTAATTCACAGGCGTTAATATGCACCTTTGTACAATAAAGGCAACAAAAAAAACTTGTACAATAAATTAAGTACATATTATAAAATCTATAATTAAAATAAGAATATTTTAAGAATTTCAATATAAGTTGATCATACTTCGGAATCTAGTTTCACACTTTTTGGTTAATATTTTGGTGTATTGCTGTGGTGTTCTTCTCAGTGGCAAAGCGACTGAGCCAATATCATTTATTAGAACTTTATTTCTTAAAAAAAATTAAAATATGTGCTTGCTAATTTGCATTCTATCAACAATAGGTTTTTTTCATGTGGCTTAGTTATAAATTTTATTTTTTTTTGTTATGATACATGAGTATGTTATTAATATACTAAATCCAAGTTTGTTTTTTAGAATGTCGCCACACACATATTATGCTTAGCTTAGCTTACCACATTTTATGATACGCGCATTCTTCTTACCCACTGCGTACCGCCCTTACAAATGCGAACAAAAATATGTGCACAATGCAAACGGACATCGTTCATCCGTCACGGTGTACAAAGCATTTTTTTGTACGAATGTGCAATGATCACAACAGACTATAAATAAAACACGCCTACTTTTGCACAACATTGTACGCAGGACGTGTTTCAGAAATTTCAAACAAGCCTTGGTTCAAAACAAAAGGGCCTTGGATTATATACTTAAAAATGTGTAGTTTTTAGGGGGTCTTTTTAAAAGGGTTTGTGCTAAGATGCTCGTAGTAGGAGTATTGTGTAATCCTTTTACGTTTACAAACAAAATGTATTTTTGTACGAATGGATTACTGGCTTATAAATTGCGGTAGGGAAGTCTGTACATGTGTTCGCAAAATTTCTTATGTAATCAATGAGGCTTAATCTATTTTTTATATCATTGTATATAATGTATTTTTTGAAGATATGTATCTTTTATAGAATTGATAATATTTAATCAAAATAACCGTATGGATCTAAGATGAATTAAGAACCGTGGTTCACCGGCGTCCGTATCAGTAGTATTCTATTTGAATTAAAATCTTTACATCTTCGTAGTCCTACTTCGATCTTCAAGGAAAATACAGAAGTGGCACCACTTTTTTGGCGCTAACGTAACATGTCTGTTGTCTGCGTCCCCGGCACGAATTCTAACTATCATTACATTACAATAGCGGGTATTAGATATTCACATTATGAAATATAATGTAAAATAAACAATTATTCACAAATTTTACTACGTGAGTTCAACAATTCTTAGCACCAACTGTAATAACATTACTTTAACTCTACAAACATCTGTAGGAAGTTTATTTAAGGGATGTTGTTGAAAAAAAATTGCGGTCGGGGGACCCAAAGCTTCGTGATTAATCCGGATGATAAGAGAGCCACAAAGACTAACAAATGTGTGCCGTACAGATTCCAGATTGAAAGCCGATAAACTCACTTTTGAGGTAGGAAAATGTTTTTTGGGTGAGTTATCAAGTTATCGAGAGATCTCTTTTGGGCCAGCACGTGTTTTGACTGGTTATTGTATTTTTGCGAGCCCATGCGGCTGTTTTCAATTGTCTGTAACATTTTGTACTGATGCTATCTATTTTGGTATGTCATCTAAGGTTAAGTTAGGTGATCTAAACAAAAACTTTGGTAGCAAATTTGTACGATATTCATGGTGAGGCTATTTTGGTACAAGATTCCTTATCTCGTTGTGCAATAAGCCAGATTATCGTGGGCGTTTGTTCGCTTATTCCTTTATTTGAAACTATAAGCTTGTCCTCGCTATGTTTTAACTATAGAACCAACCTGGCTTTGTATGTACAGCTTTAAATGTCGTCGTCAGATAAACTATGGTGATCCCGGTATTGAATACAGTTGGTTTGATAAACAATATAAAATTAACAACTTCACCATAGACAATCTAAACATATACTATCGATTTGCACGCAACGAATCTTTTTTAGGCACTAAAATTTATTATTTAACATCAAACATCATCATACTTTTTACTATAATATAAATATAATAATATATCCTCACGCCTGCCCATAAGAGTCCCCGAAGGGGTAAACAGAGGTGTTTGCCGTAAACTTCGTGAGTAAGTTCAGAAAAACTCATTGTTATAGTCGGGATTCGAACGCGTTATGTTTGTGTTGTTTGTGCAGGCAACTCCTCGAACCACTCGGCCACCACGGCCAACTTTTAATTATTTCCACAAAATATAAAAATACCATAAATTCTTGAACATTTTGGATATGACACATTACTAACGTGATATTCATGTGAACATTGCCACAAATTCTATCACCAAGCGACATTCCAACGAACATCCTGACAAGGTCCAACATTAATTTGATCATCAAGGACATTTTACGACTGTGAGATATCCTTCTACCAAGAACACAAAAACCAGTGTAAACATAAAGTTGGCCCTTACACTAGTGAGATATTAGATAGATAAATTGCTTAAGGACAACGCATCGTGTGTGGTTGCATTTTGACGCATGACTGATCAAAATCACGATAATGCCTTAAAGTTGAGCGTTATAAAATTCTTCGTAACTTCACGTTGGCTTTACATGCCACAGTCTTTGTCCAACGGTTGATTATCTAAATGCCTTTGATACAAAGAAGGATTAGAGGCACTGGACTGACCTTAATTGTCCATTGTGACTGTGGGATTAATAAAGTGGTCGCATCCCTTTCTAATATTCAACTTAAACTGTTCGCGTTGTGTCTTTTAATGTCTTCTTAAAACTAGTCGTAACGTTTTAATACTAAGGTATCATATTTGCATATAAATGATTTTAATTTTAGATTTGTTCATACATATTTTGTCGTAAATTTAATACATAATTATGTACATATCATCACGCCGAATCCCTCATGAGGTAGGCAGAGAGAGAGTAAGTAAAGCGCCAGTCCTAAATGTACATACATCTTTCGCTTTGTCCACATTCACCAGTCTCTTGATATATGCCTGCCGGTTACGAATTTAATATTTCTTTCAAATATTCGTTTTGTGAGTGAAATTGATTTTGATTGAGATTCACGATATCATAATAGCTTAATCAGCTACCTCGAAATAAAGCATCGAATTAAGATTTATTTGCTTAGACGAGACATCTTTGAGGACGTTCATCTCACGTGTTGTCTAAGACATCATTGTGATTCCCAAAACACAATTTTTGGTGAAAGGGGCCTGCTTGCCGGTTATTGTGTGAATATCCGTGTGGTTGACAGCGTATTTGTATAAACAGTCCTGCCTCCAAGCCTTTTGTTGGGCGTATTAGAGATACCGTCCTTTAATCCATCGAAAACAATTTCGCACAAATAGTTATTCAGTTAATGTCAACGTTGTTTGTTCTCTGCTCAAACACCAGCTTTAAAAGCTACGACTTGCATACTAGAGAAATTGATACCCACTGGAGCTTAAAATTGCAATTTTAAGAAACCTTGATGACACGAGTGATCGTGCTGTATATAACAGAAGGTATATTATTTTACGTTCCTAGAATATAGTCTAATACTATTATAGTCTAAACAAAATTGCTTATATTTTTCTTATTCCCGATTTATTTCCCGAGAAATAATTTGTTTTGAAACAATAAACACAGAGCCACTCTGCTTGAGCAGAATTATGAACGAAATTGAAACGATCCGCAACCGTGCATTAAACTAGGTAATATTTTAATGAGTGGAAAATAAAAACTGCTTTTATAGCCTTTTATATGCGGTAGATTATGACCCAGTGGCAGGGTTGCTGGTTCATTGCATGTCGTAACTGCTACGTGACTCAGTGATAAAGCTCTTATTTAAATTTGAGTGAAGAAAATGGGACGGACAAGAAAGGTTAACATTAAATCTTTAAAACTACAAAATGATGGTGAATTACTACCTAAAACTGAAGTACCTTCTAGGGACTTCGGCAACAGAATATTAATCAAATCTATGCAGGTGTTGTGAGCAATCATTAACATTGCTACTGAAAATTGGTGTCACTTGAAAAACAGATCACCAGGTTTATTTACCTTCCTTGCTTCAGTTGGTACCACAATTTTAAAGTTAAAAGAAATAGTAGCTAATTTCATGCTAAGGATCAAATTGTAATGGACGATTTAGTTCTCCAAGCACGTTTAACAATTAATTCGAGTATCGAGTAGCCAGTTCATTAGAGAGTTCAATTATGGTGTGTTATTCAGTGTGTAAATGAATGTATTGTATGGTACGGAATATTGGAACTGTTTGCTTTGTTTTTTTTATCTTGTTGAATATTAAAGCTAATGAACATTACCTGTATATTTTACTTACCAAATAAACTTCATTTGCATAAAATACATTTATTTGGTAAGTAAACTTATTTGCACATATCTTTGTGATTGTTACCATTTGCTAAATTATTTTTATAATACCTAATTTAAAGGTCATTAGAATAATTTAGTAAACATATTTTTTTAAAGTGTTAATTACTTTAATTACCCGTAATTTTTTAGCTGTCTCCTGACTTTTTAAGGATTACTTTTGGTATACCGGTATATAGTATTAATGCATATGATGCTATGGTGTGTGTAAGATATAATTGTAATAATTAGCAGCAACATGATCAAGTTGATTAGATTAGTTACGTACCGTTGTGTAGGTCCTGGACGATTGGTCCAGTGTTCCTTTGTTTATTCCTATCAAACAAAGAACTGGAATTGCTCTGCTAATTGGAATCATGGAGACTATTTTGAGCATTATCCGTTTCACTTCAATTTCCGTTAATGAATACTTCACTTGTTTCTTATTTTGCTAATCATTGGAAATACTAATATATATATATATATATATATATCTAATTGTTTCATTAAGTATATAACTTAAATAAATAAATGTCCAGGTCTTCGTAGCTGTTACGCATTGCATACTTTCAATAACATGGTACCTGAATAAGCCTGAACGTTGAAATGAGGTTCTATCACTCACATCATAAGTAATTGAAGTAATTTGACAGCAGAAAAAAAATACTTGCATGGTCGAATGTCGATCCCGATCCTGTTCAAAGATTGTATAGACTTGTATCTGAACTCCACAGAAATAACTTTTTACATCAGCCAATATGATGTGAGCAGTTAGCAGAAAGTTTGCTTATTCCGTTTCAGTTATTACACAAGTTACAATTGCTTTCCTGTAATCAGATCTTCCTGTGTATTGAATCGAGTAAATTTTGTTAGAGTTCTGCATTTATTAAAGAAAACTATTCTAATTAAGAAAACTATTATAATTAATAAGTACCTATAGCTATGAATAACTTCAATAAATGTCCTATCAAAACTAAACAATTTACTATTTTATTTCCCGTGTCAACTTAAGACTGTCTGTAAAATTCCTCGACAATGAATATGATAAATAAACTCAAAATTCTTAATTCAAAGTAATCTTATTAAGTGTACCTGCAACAATTCTCACCGAGATGATCCGTCTATGTACAGATGCTTTGTTAAGAATTGGTTGAAAGCGCGACCCAAATATTGTCACAATGGACTTGAGAGCCTGCGGGACAAAGAGCTACGTATAATTAATGACTGAGACCACAAAATGTCGCTGTCTTGTGCCGACGATGAAGTAACACTTGGTTATAGAATGGTGTTGAGTTGGTTAGTATACATTCCTTAGAATTTATACAAGTGTGTAATGTTCAGATGTGTTACCTAAAGTTGCAGTAAAGTGCAAAATATTTTGTAAAATTTACTTCAGTATTTGAATTAAATTTATCATACTACATACTATACTACATATCATACTATACGTATATGATGGAAAATAAGTAGTATCGTTTTATTATAAGCACTTACAGTATCAGAAGTGACACTCGCTTGCTGAAATCCACAAATGACTCGGCGTGATGATATAGATAGATAGATAAATATAGCATTATTTTGCTTTATTGAAGGTAAACGCTCCTAAACTACACTGATTTATGCATTGCTTTCGATAAAAAAAACTGCTTAATGAGCAAAAGTTCAAACATCATATATTTAAGAAAACATTTCATAAGTAGTACTGGTTACCATGGCAACCGAATTTGTGTCTAACTCCTCCACGGCTTTGTTGTTCCTTTCAATTCCACGGTCTCATATTAGATTGAGATAAAACTAAAACAATAATACTTTTCATTTTGTCCATGTCCTTTATTTCAAACCACCATGAATGGATAGGTAATCTCTTCATATCTATTGACGTTGAAAAAATATGTGTGGGACGTACTTTACAGGCATCTTTACGGCTTTTGTTATTTTACGTATCGCCATTAAGAAGAGGATAAAACTTCTTGTGAGATATTGCTCTTGCTGTTTGCTCCTATTAGCTTAGTTTAAGCATTTTATAGCAGTCATTATGCATTTAGTTATAATGGAGTTAGTTATCAAACGGTATCTATGAGAAACAATTTATGTGGGGACGTAAATTCTGAGATAACACCATAACACAAGCTTTGCTTAATTTGGGACTAGGTCAATTTGTGTGGAATTGTCCCCGGGTATTTATTATTATTTATTTGTTGAAATATTTGGAACTTTAATTATTTAAATTACCATGACAAACGAAAATATCCAAAACACATACGATAGAATTACACGATCAGCGTAATACTTGTACTCAACTTTTGAATTTACTACGTGTGTCAAATATCAAATATTAACATTGTTTTATTCACCAAAATTTGCTTATAATGGCTGAAGCTTAGATAAAATTTGGAATAGAGAGACCTTAAACAATGAATTGGAACACTGGATCCAAATAAAAAAGGAGATTTAATTATGGTGTTTTGGTATATATTATCAATCCGTAGACGTATTCTTATACTTACTTAACATTTTAACTTTTTAATTACCAACCATTGTTTGCTCGCTCTAAGCTTCAAGCACGATAAATGAAACTTTGATGTCTTTAACGTTTCAAGAGCCACAAACGTCATCGTTGCTGCAGCAAACATTTTGATTCCCTATTTACCAGCTCCACAGAGACTGGGATTCTAATAAAGCAAAGGTGTTTAATTGGCTGACAAACTGCTCGCGAAGTAATTATGTCTTGGCTGGCAACGGTTCAAACAACGCGTCAATCTAGTCTGCTAGTGCTGGGATGTGAATCTCACGATTTTCCGATGTTATTTTTTAATTCTCCATTGATATAAATATTGCGACTGTTCTTGGGTATTTTTAAAATATCGTGTTTTATACTTATTTGTATCTAACTGTCCTAATAGAAATGTGGTTTATTCGTGAAACTCTACTATTACTATATACTAAAGCAATTGAAATTACGTATCAATAAGTAATAAATAAATAAATACCTGGGACAATTCCACACAAACTGACCTAGTCCCAAGTTAAGCAAAGCTTTTGTTATGGTAACTAGACAACGATATATTTACTTATATAGATAGATATATACTTAAATACATAGGACATCCAAGACTAAGGTACAAATACTTGTGTTCATCACATCATCATAACTGATTAGCTCACTCGAATAAAATTTAGATCTCTGTTTAGATCTATTCATATTGTTTTTCTATCGATAACTCTCTTATCGCAACTAGCTTCATGTGAATTTTGCAAAGCCTTCAAGTGTCAAAGAACAGACGTGCGGTTTGCAGCTATTACCCCACAGCGCTGTTGTAAGCAATTCCTTGCACTGCGAATACTGCGGTGTCTACGATACGGTTTGATGTGCTGCTTTCCACAACAATTAGTTCGTAGTTCTTGTAACATCTCTTTTTAACTTTTGTTGTATTTCATTCGACGATATCGGTATCAATATAACAAGAAAATTTATAGCAGGATACTTTGCAGACATTTCACAACACTTTTCATACTTACAAAATTAAGACATGTCCGCACACGCCGCCTTTTTGATATAGTTTATTATAGTAGTATCATATTTATTTATATACCACAAAGATGATAAACTTGCATGCGGTCCGCCTCATGCTACCGCCGTCCATTATCACTAGCTAAAGGGATATCATTCGCGCGCTGCCGACCCTGCAGGAATCTTGTTTCATTCATCTATCTCAACCACTGTTGTACCGTCCCTGTCAGTCCGCTGTTAATTGTATTTTTGAGCAGGTTCTATTATAGGTAGCCAGAGGTGCAGCAACGCCTTCTTTCCTATGTATGCGATACCTATATCAAAACAGACATTGGATAAATTTAATCTTATACATAGTTCATGTCCGCAAAACCAATTGCTCGATTTGACCGTGAAAATAAGTATTATATTAAAAAACTTTTGTTATAATTTTTTTTTTATACAACAAGAATGACAAACAAGCATTACCGTAGCCTATTTACGCTCACGATACCGAAGTATCACTTGCGCGTTGCCACTCTGTGTTCGGAGAGTTGTAGTGTGTTGGCAGCATAATGGGCAGCATGTCTGTCTTCAAATATCAAAATACATTCCGTAAATCGTATGCTTCAAGATATAACCTGTCTTCCAATATTATTAATTATCAAAGGAGCGTACTAGAAGGTAATTTACTTGACCGAAAACGCAATATGACCTCCCACCCTACTTGTCAACACATATTGGTGCCATAAGGGTAACATTAAGACGCATCGGAGCGTGGTATGAGAATACTGCGGCGGGGACGGGCGGTGTCAGACGTTACCGAGTCGAATTAACAGTTTCATTAAATTTGTGCTCTCATTGAGATAAGTAACTCTGGCTTCTGGTGGGCCGTTGACTATGCAATCGATCTTGTTGCTAGTTCTCTATTTTTGGTCCTACCGCCTTCGCTTTCCGGGTAAATAACATTTTGAGTGCGTCATCGGCGTCAACTTACACCTCATAACGCCTATGAAACCCTTAATTAATTATGAACATACCTGCGACATCCGATAACAGTGGAGGTTAGTTACCCTTTTGGTTTTATTGCGGCACTAAAAGGAATTAATTATATTACAAGGAAGATTTCGGTAGGGTTCACCGAGATAGGTAAATTTACATTCCAATTATTTCATCACATACATACGAGACGGATAGTTTTGTTAATAGACGCAGCTAATTTATATAATAAAATATCCTCAAGCCTTCTCATAAGGGTTCCCGAAGGGGTAGGCAGAGGTGTCTAGGCTCTAAAGTACCCAAAGAACCACTTTCCGCCAGAGATGCCGCCACAGCTGGCGAGTCCATCGCCGTTTCTCAAGCACGACTGTACAGACGCCTTGAATTCCTTCTCAAACGTATGCAGGTTTCCTCACGATGTTTTCCTTCACCGTAAAGCTCGTGGTATGACTAGTTGCTATACTTAAGTTCAGAAAAACTCATCGGTACATTCGGGATTCCAACTTGCGATCTTTGTGTTGCAGGCATCTACTTGAAACACTCGACCACCATGGCTCAAATTTAGTTAGACCAAATGCGAGCAATATCAAATTATGTATATATTGTCCGTTGCATGAATGCACCTGCGGCTATAATCAAAATCCTTTTCAGTGGTCGTTAGCGCTATATGAATTATGGCAATAACATTGGCCGCGTAAACTTTTTCCGCAGTGAATTTCATTGCCAAAACAGTTTATAGATTTTGGGTAACGTGAACGCTAACAATAAAGGATTTTATCTCGAGCCACTGGTGAATAGCAATGTACTTGGAACGAAGTGCTTTGGGCAATGGCTCACAACTTGCTTCCAATGGTTTTATTAGTCGAAGGTGAATGACCTACAAGATAAGTGAAATAGGATTGTCTACGCTTCGGTTTTGTTGCGTGCCAGGGTAGACCATCCATTCAACAAAAGTATCCAAAGCATGCTTAAGGTAGACAGTTCCGTCGGTGAGTCGGTCCGATGTTTGAGCCAAGGAGACAAAATTCTTATAGAGCCCTATAAATTACGGACGTAATTAGCAATCGGCTTAGTCAAACATTTGGCAAGTGTTGATTTATTATTTGAGGCTATTAATGGGCACATTGAAAGACTTATGTGTTTTAAATAAATTTTGAACAACTATCAATGAATATCAATTATAAATCTAACGTGCACATGCACGTTATGGTAAATATACCTTATTGTGCACAAGTTGGAGAAGTTAAAAGCAGCTTGAAAATTCACAATGTATCACGGTTAATTAACAAAGTAATACTGACAGCTGAATTAATTCTATAAGATTTTGATCAACTGGTTTAGAAGGACCTTGCAAGCGACAAACATCTTTTCAAATAATATAAATACATATAAAAAAAATACATGGACACTAGTTTCTAGCGAATAATAAAAAGTCGTACATAAGGCTAACAAGCCAATATGTGCACGATTAGTGGGCTGGCGTAACGAGCGGCGCCGGACGCAATGTGACGCCGTATATCAACGCCCGTGTGAATTACTGTTATGATCCGTGTACCAATAAAGGTGGTAATGATATATTTGCTAAGCTATACATATCGTAGTTGATTGTATATCATGACCCTAGAAATGTTAGGTCACGGAGTTTACGTTACAGTCATAAAAACTTTCTGCAAATCGGAATGGGGCAATTAGTATTTCATACCTCCACCGATCTTGATTCATTTTATAACTTGGAAAAATACTTTTAAAGCTGCTTATTTAACCTTCCAATTGTAACGTCAACCAATATGGAGGGGCAATGTTTGAGTGAGTTTGTTTACCTGTATGTCAATATCCTCATGATGGATATCGATCGCGAACAAATTTGCCAAGGGCGCTCCTTTAGGAATATACACGGAAAAATACGATCACTGTAAGTTACAACTTAATTTGAAGGGATAATTTTGGGGATAGATCCATCTCAGCCGAAAAACTGGCTCGATAACATAAATACAGCTAAGAGGCACACAAGGAGAGAATGTTAAAAAGTGTGTATCTGATAAAAAAAAACAGTTCTTCATTGTTTTTAGTATTTAACGAAAAAAAGTGTGGTTCGACAATAGTCTGCAAACTGTGCATATTATACCATGGTCTTTCCTTGAAACTGAATGTGTCTGAACATATTACTTTATCTCTTACGACTCAAATACATATTTTTTATATTGAATTGCGTTCTACAATTTTTATCATTTCATTTGACATGACAAAGAGTATGAAATATTGATAAAACCACCAACTTTATGAAAGATCACAAATATTCCCGAGTTCGCAATAATCGAGCGCCAGATGTCAACATTGAAAGTAAACTTCCGAAAGAGTTGGGAAGTAATATCGAACTCCCACGAGCATAAAGTCAATAATAAACAAAGGGGGCGTTTGATACACTCGTAAACTAGTAAGTTCACCCTACAATGGCAATTCTGTTATTAATAAACAATAAGCCATTGGCAACATTAGGGTGTTTGATGCTGGTCACTTTCGTGGACTTGACTAGACTGGATTTATGTGCTTTCAGTGGTGCGACCAGCTTAATTGAGACAGGTCGATGTCTCGATCGGAATTGGAGTTGCCTGAATCGGACATATCTAACCTTCGCCTTACAGAAATTGTAACCAAATGTAAATGTTTTAGCAAGGTTTATATAAAACTGCAGTATGATTTTATTTTTATAGAAAAATTTATGACCCCAAGTAATTTTTTATTAAATCGAATATTTTATTTTTATCAATTTCTGACTTAATAACACGATATACCTACATTTATGTCAGGTATAGCACCCGTGTCTTTATTTGTTATGAAGGCAGATTTGCGTCTGTTTTTTTTTATTTCGCTGCATTCGTTCTCGTGAAATCATTATTTTACATTTAAATATAATAAAGAGCCGTGGTGGCCGAGTGGTTCGAGCAGTTGCCTGCGACGCAAAGGTCACAAGTTCGAATCCCGACAGTACCAATGAGTTTTTCTGAACTTAAGTACAGTGATTAGTCACACCACGAGCTTTACGGTGAAGGAAAACATCGAGAGGAAACCTGCATACGTCTGAGAAGAAATTCAAACGCGTATGTATAGTCGTGCTTGAGTAACGGCGATGGACTCGCCATCTGTCACGTTGGCACCTAATATACCTCCGGCGGAAAGTGGGTGTGTGGGTATTACCTATACACCTCTGCCTACCCCTTCGGGGACCCTTGTGGGAAGGCGTGAGGATATATTATATTATTATTATATAATAAAAATTATGAAATTTTAATAACACTTTATAATTTCATACAATGAAGTGGCGCAGCAGTTTTAATTTTATTATGATGGATATCAGTAAGCAAGATTAGAGATTAGAGTTGTCAATAATTTTTAGTTAGACAAATAGTGAGAGAGCCTTAAGATTTATAACATTATAAGGAACCTTTAAATTGCCTGCAATGCATTGTTTGCAACAATATAGATTCAGCTGTTGGTATTTCTCCCTCGACCCCCTCTATCGTATTTGCTACTTCAGTTATTGTTAACCCAGTGGAGGCAGTTCCCGTATCTGTTCACAAAGCACGTATTGGTACTGAAAAATGTACACGACAATATCACTGTATGAGCTTGTATTGAACAACACAGTTGTAATACTAGAATGTTGATCTAAAAAACCTTGTTCCCAATTCGAAAGGTAAATACAATCTTTGTAATAATAATATTGTATTTTAAGTAAAGAAAAAAAATTTGATTTGAACGATTGTCAAATTATCGAGTGTCATCGATAATTGTCGAAAATCTAAAACAAGCTGTAATACAGTAGCTATTTTTCTGTTCTTGAAGATTCGATGAACTATTTATTTATTAAGTGAATGTTTATTTTACCATATTTATATTAAAGCGTGAAATTATTCTTCAATCTACGACTCATGAATTGTGAGATGTACGGATACGAAATTTTGAAATATATTCTCGTCCATTTAAGAAAACATTCAATAATTTCCGAAGGCCTCAAAATTTAAGCTTTCAGACTAGCGTACTCTTAGTTCAAAAGGGCTCAATATAGCAACCGCCATTAAGGAGTTAATGTAAATCAATGTAGCGACAAATAAGGGCTCAAATATTACTAAACTTGGCGTCGACTTGCGGCGAATCTCCAATTAACGACTGAATTAGAAATTGCCAAGTTCCTAAACTTCCAATGAACCAATAAATTGTCCCTAAATTCTTGGCAATAACACTGAGAGCAGATTAACTTTGAAGTCGACTTAATAGGGCTTATTAGTAAATACAAGATGTTACTTAGTTTACTCGTTGGAAATTCATTACGGACTTGGGGTCCTTAATTTTGTCAAAGCAGATATGAAAAGTTTGAACGTCGTAAAACTTCAGAAATCATATTCCTTTGACTATTTCGCTACTGGCCATTTGGCATAGTTGGTATTGGTTCTGCCTTCTGCGCTAATGATCAACATTTCTGAAGTGAGAGTGCTTCATTGTTAAAGCTGGGGTGGTCGCTGATTGCAAGTTCGAATCCCGACTGTACGTATGCGTTTTTTGAACTTAACTGCAATGATAAGTCACACCTAAAGCTTTCTTTAACGAGAGACTATCCAGAGATTGCATACGTTTGATAAGTGATTCAAAGACGTATGTATAGTCGTGCTTAAGTAACGGTGATGGGTGAGTTAGAACTACCTACATACTGCCTACCCTTCGGATAGATTCTTATATTTATTTGTCATTCAATATCACTTATCAAAATTATAAAAGGAACATATTTTTTTCTATTATGTTGAATAAATTAGTTCTCGTATAAATATCAAATAGAGCATAATCTTTGTAATGTCAAGACTAAGCAAACAATAGCTCCGACACCCTGGTAGGCAGTGGAAGAGCTAATTATTTACAATTTGATACGCACCCGCTCCAAAAAACCTTACGTGAAATCACATTTCCTAACTCTTTGTCCCGAGAGGGCAAAAAAACAAATGGTTCCTCTGTTTATTCTTGAGCTATTGATTGCTATCTATGCTTGCCCAATCGTGAACGAAATTCACTATCGAATTAAGTTGTCAATTATAGGAGGATATCCTGTTATTGTCAACATCGCCATTGCCGTTGTTTGTACACAAAACTTCAGTAAGCAATTAACATTTGGCACGTGGATACATAAAAGCAAATAGGTATCAGTTCAATATTATGATATCAGTGATATCAGTGATTTATACGTTTATTATTGTACCTAGTGCAAAGAGCTTGTTAATTTGTTTTCGGGGACTTTTTTGGGAAGGCATGAAAAACAAAGAAAGAAAGAAATATTTAAGACAGCACATAACAATATATCTTAAACGATGTATTGAAACTGAACTGGATGGCCATTATACCCAGCTGATAATGATATGGAAAAAGAATAATTTCAAAAAGCGGACGTAGAGTTGTGCCACACAGCGGTCGATGCGTTCAGTCGCGTGATCGGCTCGCGTGTCTCATGCTAGCCTCAAATTAAAACCCAGCCGATAAGACACCGAACACCTCACGACTGTCGCCCGACGCCTCTTCTAATTACGCACCCTACACAAAACTTATCTACCCCTTTTAAAATTATTACTCCGAACAATATCCTTATAACTGTGCATATAAGAATTAAGTATTCATAAATATATTATTTTTATACCACAAATGTGGGCCAAAAAAAACAAGCATGCGGTCCGCCTGATGGTAAGCGGTTATCGCCTTCAATGGACGCTTTCAACGCCACGGGTAACGCTCGTGCGCTGCAGACCCTGTAAGAATCTTTTCACATCTTCTTGAAGAACTCCATGCTGTACTCTCCAGGGATAACCTCAACGGGAGCTCATTCAACAACCGGAGCGTTCGCTATGTATTATATATTTATATAAACATAGATATAAGCCTTCCACGATTTCAGTTCATTAAAATACTCAGAGAATATTTTCTGGGCAGGCAACATCCGACAGAATAAAATTAATGGTATCGATTAACAGGCGTCGTCGTTGTAGAGATCGCGTGCGAGTGATGCGAACCGCGACACCTTCTGGGAGCTGTCTGTGTCAATTTTAATTGGGCCAGCTTTTTGTTTTGTTCCGATGCGGAACGCGATTTCCCCTCCTTATTTATGTAGGGTCACGTATGTTATTAAAATAGTTTTAGCAGTACTCAGTATTACGTAATATCTGACTGTAATAGTCTTTTTAAAATCATTTTAACACAAAATTGCTATAATAAACCATAGAGCTTTGTCAACAATGCTGAAAGGAGTCTGCGTTAAGTTGGTAACTAAATATTAGTCGGGTTACAGACGACTACAAATGGGCAACTTCTGTTAATGCATCATCGTCATAATAATAATTCGGACACAAGAATAAGTAGCAAATTGAATGCCAGTAGAACTTTCATTTAATTAAATCCACTTAATATTTACAAGCAAAGGGCTGTTGTAATCAAAATAACGTTGAACAATAACAGAGCCTTAAATCCTGGAAGGCCTTACAATGGAGTTGTAAGACGGTTTATGTCTAACACTAAGATAACAGTCTCATTTAGACAATGGGATGTTCAGAGACGGCAATGAATGGTCCAATTTGCCGTTCCCTAATCGACCGTCGGATGGACCACGCGCCATGAAATTAGATCATCGCGGCGCCATATTTAATCTCTAATATTCCTTGATATTAAGCGTGAATTATAATACCCGGCTTATAATGTTATGCAAATAATAAACGACTAATTATACTTCAGGTTCTTGAACTTTGTTCATGAGTCTTTAGATACGTCCATCTAAAGACTCATGAACAAAGTTCAAGAACCTGAAGTATAATTAGTGTGTGTGTTTTCCTGTTCAGCTAGATTTAGAAATTTCTATTTAGAAATAGAAAAGAAAATAAGGGAAAGGCACCCGACAACCAACACAAAACATGAAAATTAGTTTGAAAATGGAAAAGTAATATCGTCTAAATAAGCATTATATAATATAGTTCTCTCCAGACTTAGATCCGCTAGAGCCTCGGCGTGATGATATACGTCTCATCACGCCGAATCCCTAACGGTGTATTTAGGTAAGAATTATATTCTTTTCACATTATTTGCAGTGAATTAAGTAAAACCTTTCTATATTAGTTACGTCAAAGTACATGCATTTGTTGGTTATAAAATTCATGCTCTTATTATGATTTAAAAGTGCAGCAATTCGACGTCATCGCAATGTCGCTTCGGCGATGAAGGTAATTAAACCGTTTGAACCAGTATTAGTATCTAGGTAATACAGCCAGACTCTATTGGACCTTAATACCACTTTAATATGAAAGGCTCCAGCAATTCATTCTAATTTCTGCAGCGCTATTTCAGCGCAACATTCATTCCAGTAAGTGCGGCGCTCCGGAGCGTGTATTGAGCCGCTGGGGAATCCATACAATCGACTTTATAGATTCTCATAGTTGTAAATTGGAATTTACTTTCTCGGAACAACATGGTTGCAGTATAATGATAAAATTTTATTGAAAAATGTCTTAATTGATCAAGTTTTTCGTTGAATTTATTTTGGTGCCCATAACATATAATAATATACCCTCACGCCTTTCCGCGGGGGTCCCCGAAGGGGTAGGCAGAGGTGTATAGGTAGTTCCCACACACCCACTTTCCGCCACTTATATTTTTACTAAGCACGACTAACGCCTAATTTACATACGCCTTTGAATTCCTTCTCAAGCGTATGAAGGATACCCTTCGATGTTTTCCTTCACCGTAAAGCTCGTGGTGTGACAGTATTTAAGTTCAAAAAATCTCATTGGTACAGTCGGGATTCAAACTTGTGATCTTTGTGTCGCAGGCTACTACTCGAAAGACCGTTCACCGTAAAGCTCGTGGTGTGACTAATCACTGTACTTAACACTGTTCTGTGTTTGTTATTAGAAAGATAGCGATAGCATTATATTATACGTCTATTGCTAGAAAAAAAACGGCAAAAGCGTTGTTAAATTGTCGCTGAAAATACAGCGAATATGTGTATAAATAATTTAACTTATTAACAGGAAACGTCAAAAGTAATAAAGTCTATAAAATAACACGCCCGTGTAATTATTGTTATTCCAACTTATTCAGAACAATCGTTTTTATTTTATGTTTCTATCATTATAAAATAATCGTGCTCAATCGTAAATAAATGCATTATAAAAAGTCTATAGAAAACTTACATTGGGAACGGGATCTTTTTACGATGTTTTATGGACAACGAATCCGTATTACTTCGTTCTTAAACGTATAATTACTGGATATTTTAAAGGTTTATAAAATTATATAATAGCTGTTTACAAATTACCAAAGGAGGATGCCCTCCGCTTCATCGTTATAAAATTCCACATACTTACTAATTGGTTCATTTATGGAAAGCTGTACACAATATAAATATTAGAAAACTTTATGCTTTGCATGCGAATGGGTCTAGGCAACGTATAGTCTGTACTAGTGTTGCCGGTCTTTACGAGAATGAAAAACGTCGTCACAAACTTTCGCGTGTTTAATATTAGTAGGGTTGAGTAGGTATGTATATACGGGAAATGAAAATACACTGGTAATTCGTACACGTTGCGGCCTTAATAAACAAACATGCACTGATTTATTGTCCGACCTTTGAATAAACATTTGTGCCATAAAGTGCCGTTTGCATAGTTAAGATAGCTGGTTCAAATCCTGGTGGTTTTGTAACGTGTCGTGCTCGAGGTGTCGACCGTATTATAGAACATCTAGACAGCCCAATCTAAGGCGTATATATTTAGCAATAAAGGTTATAATATACATACTTGGTATTACGCATATATGCTTTATACAAGGTGTCTTAGAACATAGAACAGTTGTCTTCCTCTAACGAGTATTGTGAACATAATTATCCTCATTACGAAGAAATAAAACAAATAGGTCCAAAAATATTCACTCTGAAATATGTTTTTTTTCTGTATCTATGAATGACATAAACAAAATAAAAACGTAGTTTATAATAAGAATAGGAAAATAATATATCCTCACGCCTTCCCATAGGGATCCCCAAAGGGGTAGGCAGAGGTGTATAGGTAATACTCACACACCCACTTTCCGCCAGAGATATATTAGGTGCCAACGTGATAGATGGTGAGTTCACCGCCGTTACTCAAGCTCGTCTATACATACGCCATTAAATTGCTTCTCAGACGTATGCAGGTTTCCTCTTCATCCCTTATTCCTCTCGATGTTTTCTTTCACCGTAAGTAAAGTAAAGCTCGTGGTGTGACTAATAACTGTACTTAAGTTCAGAAAACTCATTGGTACATTCGGGATTCCCCGAACCACTCGGCCACCTTGGCTTCTTTTTCATTTTTATTAGCTGCCTTCCATTGAGACCTATCACATATTTGGACAAATGTCCTATTTACTGAAGCATCTTGTCAAATCAATCAGAAAACCTCATACGAAATGTGTATAATGTTAACATCATAGACATTCAAACCACTAACTCCAATCGGATAACTTGCACATTATGAGTGTTGAAACAAAAACGGAAGACATTAATCATAAAACAGGAAAGCTGGTGCTATATCGCGGTTTACCGGTGTCCTCATCTTGTCATTGATGTGAACCTACAAACTAGATAACAGCATATTATTTAACGGATGCCGCTTAATTTCACACAATTATTTATTTAATGCTACCATACAGGTGTACAATAAGCCGTGATAGAAGAATTATGGTGGCCAAGTGGTCCGAGTAGTCGACTCCTACACAAAGATTGTAAATACAAAACCCAAAAACCAATGAGTTTTACGATGAATGTCAAAATCGGGAGGAAACCTTTATTATACGTTTGAAAAGAAATCCAAAGACGTTTTTCGTGCTTGAGCACCGGCGACAGATTAGCCATCTGTCACGCTGCTACCTAAAATATATATCCGGCGAATAGTTCGCGTACTACCTACATATCTCAGCCTACCACTTTGAGGACCGCTGTGGAACGTTGAAAGATGATATGTATAAATACACAATATTTAGAAATAAAGGTTTCCATAATTCTTTAAATTTTTCTAAAATAGATAATCGAATCTTTAGAAATAAGTTATAATTAATATTATCTATACTGTAATGAACTTAACTTAACTTAACTATGAAAAAGCCGTGGTGGCCGAGTGGTTCGAGCAGTTGCCTGCGACGCAAAGGTCGCAAGTTCGAATCCCGACTGTACCAATGAGTTTTTCTGAACTTAAGTACAGTGATTAGTCACACCACGAGCTTTACGGTGAAGGAAAACATCGAGAGGAAACCTGCATACGTGTGAGAAGAAATTCAAAAGGCGTATGTATAGTCGTGCTTGAGTAACGGCGATGGACTCGCCATCTGTCACGTTGGCACCTAATATACCTCTGGCGGAAAGTGGGTGTGTGGGTATTACCTACACACCTCTGCCTACCCCTTCGGGGACCCTTGTGGGAAGGCGTAATGAACTTTTTCTCTGAATAGCAGGCCGGTCAAAACTTTCAATCTGACTCGAACCTCATATTCGAATATAACGCGCTGCAATGTATCTAGTTATGTACTAATCATCAATGAATCAAGGGAGTTATGTGGAGAACGTCATCTAACGACCGCCCTTCACCTTACCTACAGCGGCGTCTGTCAAAAACTGTCTCTCATCGCCCAACTCGGGTCCGGATAAAAATATAAAAGTTCATTAGAGCGCCATCAACACTGGTGGTTACATCTATTTTGCTGACGCTAGTGAATGATGGGTGTCAAGAGAGCGGAATGAAGGGAGTTTTTTAATACGTGGAACATGTTATAGGGAGTTCTTAAAGTTTCAAATCACCTTTATAGTTGTTGTTCTTTAAAGATAGTTATTTCTTTTTAAATCTCTAGTTGAAGACCAGGCTAATTTATTGTAAGACCTATAGTGGGAATCGGGCTTTACCATCTATATAATTAATCGTTAGGTTCCAAACGTCAGAGAATAAATTAAAGACGTACTTCATCCACCACCATCTGTCACCATGTCTGCTCATTTTACCCCCCAGAGACTTTCGGATACCCTTGTAGGAAGACGTGTTTTAATCCCAAACATTTCTTATATGTGTGGTAAGACAAATATATTTTCTAGCGTAATGTCGCGTGCATAATCGTAATATGGATCGGTTATTATTAGAAAAACAGATTAACGCCAATATAAACAATCCCAATGTTAAATTCAACAGTACGTAATAAGTAGGTCAACAGTGCCGGGAAACAAACATTCTCTTCAAATTCAATTCCATTCAGCCGATGACCTACGGTCAACAAATTAAGCCTGTTACATATTGCGTGCCAGGCGGGCGTGATTAGAGCACGCGTCGCGTACGTGACGGTCGCGACTACCTGACGTGACGAGCCCGACTCGCCATCTGATAAGGGCAGGCTTAACTGATACTGTATTGCTGAACTAGGTATGAGAGGTATTGCGTTTAATTTCACTGGCAGATAATGTACATTGACAGTTTTATTTCAAGAGCACGGAATTTTTGATCAAGTCATTCGTTCCTTATTCTTCAGATTGTAAGCAAATGGCACTGCTTTAAGACTGTGTTCTGCGTTGAATAAGGTTCTCAGAGTTTGACATTGAAATGCGCTTGCTGAAGAGACATTTTGTCTCTTCTCCTGCTAACTAATACTATGTTTTCTTTCCATATAATATCAGGTTGGTAACTTTCATCGCTATATTTGCCTTCAATGAAGGCAAGAATCAAAAATTCAAGAATCATCTGTAAATGAAGTATAAGTCAGTAACCCGATCAAAACTGGTTGTCTACCATTGGGACGAACCCAAACGGACATGTCTAAGATTTTATTCTCTGAATCTCTACAGTTACTTCCATAACTAATATCTCTGTATCAGTTATAATATTTACATACGTTTACTATTTTATATACAACCGCGAAAGAAATATCATTACTATTGCTTTTATTTTAACAAAATGATTATAGATATATGAAACAAAATCTTTACCTGGCATGCGTTGCAATGCCAGGCAAATTTCATTCCGATCGGTTAAACGGTACATAATTTAATGAACTGCAGCACAGTGAAGTGAGTTCTTTTTTTAATTAGACGTCAGTAACCGTCGTTTGTGTAGAATGGGCACTCCGTCAAGTTTCATCATAATCGAACGAATAATTAAGGAGTGCATAAAGGAGAAACATTTACATTGTTTTTATTTATATAGAAGATCCATTTTACTCATCGGTATTGGGATCAGAGTCCAAAGAACCGGTGGACAGGGCCAGAGAAAATGAACCTCTAAACAATACGTGCGGAGTCAAGAAGTTATATTATAATTATACTTGCTTTCAGTACTGGATCCTTGATCCAGCCACCTCGGGTAGCCAAGGTTTTTCGCCTTTATCTGTAACAACTATGGTATTTTCTTCTCCTTTAGTTAGTTAGGTCCTTCCTAGTGTATTTTTTACTGGATAAAAATTTGAGAATGTTTTCTCAAATTTTCCTAAGCCTCAAGCAGCTCAATAATAAAAATAAAAATAATATATCCTCACGCCTTCCCATAAGGGTCCCACCAAGGGGTAGGCAAAGGTAAGATATTTTGGGTGCCAACGTCAATGTCAACGCCAAGAACAGATGGCAAATCCGTCGCCGTTACTCAAGCACGACTATACATACGCGGTTGAATTGCTTCTCAGACGTATGCAGGTTTCCTCTCGATGTTCAATTCACTTGTCAATTAAGGATACCTTACGCACGTAAACGTTAGCTCCTACTTTAAAATTGTTGGATATTGTTTTGATTGCTTACTTCCGTGAAGTGATTGTTTTATTGGATGATCATTGTACCTACAAGTGAACTGTGAACCTTTTCGTAGTGTACTTATTGATAAATAATAAAAATTGCATAAAATCAGTGTTGTGTTGAGAGAGAAGCATCATATGCGTCTTGTTCGTACTTATTTTACAAAAACCACAAAAACGATAACTAAAGCCAAAGATAACGAAGGCACAGATTCAAGTGTTCAATAGTATTCACAAGCTAAGAAGTGACAATAATAATTTATTATTGATGTGTGCTTTACGGTCAATCTGGAACTACTGGATAAAAATATAATCGGGTAGACAGCAAAGTACAAATAGCCCAAGAATAATATAAACAATTTTGTCATCGACATAGTAAGACACATAGCACACGTTAGCAGCGTGTAGAACAAGATTACGAGCGATTAACCCAAGTTCGAAACCAGGCTAAATAGATTTTTTCAATCTAACCATTTTGTACCTGCCGCCTGCTTAACTCAGTAAGTCGCACAGAAACAAACAAATAATAGACAATTTGCTAGTAGAAAGTGGCAGGAGTAATCTCGATACGCGTCATACGAGGGACAAAGAATGGACTCACCGACAAAAGTGTGGGGTTGTTGCTCGGGAGGAGAATTAGGACAAGAGTTTTTACAATGCACTACATGTAGTAAAAACTACCATTATGATTGTTTGAATATGGCTAGGCGTAGCAAAATAATATCTAAATGGGTATGCCCATTATGCAGAAACAGAACCCCAACGCGCAGAAACGATGACACTCCAATCCATACAGTTAGAGAAGATAACATAACCAAGAGATCTCTCAAAAGGGTCGCTCTTTCTACTCCCTCTACGCCAAGTACTTCTCCTAGTCCCAGTGCCTCGGTAAATGTGGATATTATGCGAGACACAATAGCTGAGCTACTTGATGCAAAATTCGCAGAGTTTTCCGTCCAAATAACTCAGAAATTACAGCGCCTTATTGAAGAGCACCTCCAACCCTTGAAGATTGAAATTAGTGAGCTCAGGGAATCTGTAGAATTCTTGGACAAGCGCTACGATGAAATGAACCTAACTGAGAAGGAATCATCTACAAAAGTAATAGCCTTGCAAAAAGACAACGAATCACTACAAACATCGATAAGTGAACTAAAGACTCAAATGGCTAATTTAGATCAGCATGCAAGATCAAATAACATTGAAATACAATGTGTGCCGGAGAACAAGCATGAAAACATAATATGCATCGTAAAAAAGCTTGGTGAAGTAGTCGGTCATACCATTCAAGACGACATGATCGTAAACTGTACACGTATTGCCAAGAAAGACCCGTCCACCGTAAGGCCGCGTTCCATAGTGGCCCAATTCAGCTCATCGCGATTGAGAGATAGCGTGCTGGCAGCCACAATCAACTTCAATAAAAAAAATTGTGAGAAACTTAACTCAAGCCATTTCGGGTACACGTGTGAAAAACGAGCGATATATGTAATGGAGCATCTGTCACCTAACAACAAAGCTTTACATGCTGCTGCAAGAAACAAAGCCCGGGAGTGTCAGTACAAATTTGTATGGGTGCGACAAGGCCGAATATATATGCGGAAAGATGAGAACTCGGATTACGTGTATGTCAAGAACTCAGAACAACTCAAGACCCTTCAATAATAATAATACAAAACTTAATTAAACGCATTAGTATAAATCTTTATAAAAATGAACCTAAATAAAATAAATATGTATTACCAAAATGTAAGGGGATTGCGCACCAAAACCCATGACTTCTATCGAAATATTTGCTGTAGTGACTTCGAAATAATAATTTTAACTGAGACTTGGCTCAATGATAACGTACTAAGCAGTGAACTATTTGATAAGAGATATACCGTTTTCAGAAGGGATAGAAAGCCAACAAAATTACGCAATAAAAAGGATGGAGGTGGGGTTTTGGTCGCAGTTCATAACAAATTCAATGCCAAGCGTATGCATGAATGGGAAAGTGACTGTGAAGATTTATGGTTAAAATTTCACCTTCCATCTTCTATAGAGCTTATCCTATGTGCAGTATACCTACCCCCACCAGTAACAAGGACAGGGGTCGATATTTTTACGAAAAATTGTAGCCGCGTGTTCGAACTAGGGTCATCTAATATTTGCATTGTGGGGGATATAAACCTTGGCAATATCAAGTGGGAACAAGTGCATACGACCTTATCAAGTAACTCAACATCTTCTCTGGAACAGTGTCTTGTAGATTTTGTACTAGTAAATGATCTTTATCAGCACAACAAAGTGAAAAACTCATTAAACAGAATACTAGATGTAGTATTAACGAACACTGTACTCCAATGCTCGATCGGAGAATCAACCTTTCCGCTCAGTACCGTCGACATCATGCATCCTCCGATTGAAATAGAAATTGAACAGAGAACAGAAGAAGGGTTAAAACCATGTGAAGATAATGTTAGATACAATTTCTATCGGGCGAACTATGACGTGATTAACGATGACCTGCGGGCGGTAAACTGGGCAGAAACACTGAATGGAAATCTCTCTGTTGACGAGATGGTTACAAATTTCTACGGTGTCATAAAAGATATTATATCAATACACATCCCCTTAAAAAAAAGGGGCGGAAATAAATATCCACGTTGGTTTAACTGCAATCTCATACGAATTAAGCGCGAAAAAGACAAAGTTTTAAAACGGTATAAAATTTATCAAAACCCTCTCGATAAATTAACATTAAGCCTGCTGAGCAAGAGATATAAAAAACTGTCAATTAACTGTTTCAACGAGTATAATTCCAGAATGGAGGACAATATCTCCGGTAATCCTAAATTGTTCTGGTCTGTGATTAAAGAAAAACGGAAAAAGGTTAGTACATACCCTGCTTCAATGTCGAACGGAAGTAAGTGGGCGTCTAATGGACAACAAATGTGTGATATGTTTGGAGAGTTTTTTGCTTCAGTTTATACCAACAATTCGGACACTATGCCGAATATCTCAGAAAGTAGCCAAGATTTTTTAGAGAACATTGAACGGAGCAGTACAAACCTAACAACGCTTACGATAAGTAAAAGTAAAATTTTCAAAAAACTTAAGGAACTAGATACTTCAAAAGGCCATGGGCCGGATAACATACCAGCATTTTTCATCAAAAGCTGTGCAAAAAGCCTCGTACATCCGTTGCACATTATTTACAACAAATCCTTACATACCGGTATATTTCCATTATACTGGAAGGTGGCAAAAGTAGTGCCAATACACAAAGGAGATAATATTAACGACGTAATCAACTACAGAGCTATTTCAATTCTTGCAGTCTTTGGTAAGATTTTTGAAGCTATATTATGTCCTTATATACAACATCACATCCAAACTGTGTTAACTGACCATCAACACGGATTTGTACCTGCTCGATCTACTTGTTCGAACCTTGTAGTTTTCTCTGAGCAACTGATAAAATTTATTGACAAGCAAAAGCAGGTAGATGTTGTATATACAGACCTGAGCAAAGCATTTGATAGGGTTCCTCATAAGCTCCTTCTCTATAAACTCAGAATATATGGTATTGGTGGTTGCATACTTTCTTGGTTTGAATCGTATCTACGCAATCGTAGCTTTTTTGTGGTTATAAACGGATACAAATCAAAGAATTACTCAGTACTTTCTGGTGTTCCGCAAGGATCACACCTCGGTCCGATATTATTCAACATATTCATCAACGATATCCCAAATTGTTTTATATATTCTACGCCATTTCTATACGCTGATGACTTAAAAATTATGAAAACTATCGAAAGTCGGGAACACATTTTACAACTACAGGATGACTTAAATAGACTCCAGCAATGGTGTCGAGGTAATGGCATGCAACTTAATATTGAAAAGTGTTCAGTGGTAAGGTTCACTAGGAGCATAAATACAATACCCTCACATTACAGTATAAATAATCAGGTTCTAACAGAAAAAGAAACTATAAGAGATCTTGGAGTAATATTTGACAGGAAATTGACGTTTGTACCACACATCGACAACATAATAGGCCGAGCCTCAAGGATGTTGGGCTTTGTGATACGGAACTCGAGGATATTTAGAATGTCAAGCACTAAGATACTGTTGTATAACACCCTGGTTCGCAGCATACTGGAATACTGCTGTATTGTCTGGAGACCCCATTACGCCACTCACATGCTGAGGTTGGAAAGAGTGCAGAAGCGTTTCCTTTGGCACTTAGCGTATGCTGCAAGAGTCTCCAAAGAGGTGACTTCATACCATCTAAGACGGAAATTGTTCAACATGCATTCACTCGACTCACGCAGGGATGCTTTGGAAGTCACTTTCTTGCATAAAGTCCTTAATGGTAAATTAAACTGTCCGCAAATATTGGAACGTTTCGCATTCAATATTCCATCAAGATACCCCCGTGGAATTATCAAAGTCTTAGCGTGCCCGTTCAGACGTACAAAGCTAGGCGCGAACTCTCCGGTTGCTCGACTGTCAAGACTATTGAATAAATATGGAGGCTCTGTGGATGTATGGAAGGATACTATAATTCATATAAAAAAGTATATTCTTGAGAGTAATTTACACAAATAGATTCACATTCACTTATTTTTCTAATAAATTGTCTGACTTTAGTTTAAGCAGTTAACAAGTATTTACTAACTTACTAAGTTACTAACATGCATGCTGTGTTCGTCTTAAACTGTTACACATTAAGATTAAGTACCATAATGTTAAAAACTGTCAACAATTTAAAACTTATGTAGTAACTACTGATGAACCAAATAAATAAAATAAAATAAAATGTTTTCCTTCACCGTAAAGCTAATCAGTGACTAACCACTGTGCTTAAGTTCAGAAAAACTCATTGAACTTGCGATCTTTGTGTCGTAGGCAACTACTCAAACCACTCGGCCCCCACGGCTTCTTAATAAAAGTAATACTTGTATAATATTATATCTAAAAGCAACCTTGACAATACCTATTGTATCCAAATCTTAGATAGTGTCAGCAATAGGAGTTACGAGAGATGCCCAACTTCAGACTGACTAATGGATATCCATCGTAAAGCTCCCTTTTGACTCAAGGCCGGTTAAGTGCTGCCAATGAGCTGAAAAAAACTTACGACCCAATTCTTTGCGCTTGAGATTTAATATATTTTGTGAGAAGAAGCTGTTTAAGATGTGCAATCGGACGTGATAAATCACACCACGAGCTTTACACATGACACATTGGCACCTAAATATATACATATAGATACATACATACAGCCGTGGTGGCCGAGTGGTTCGAGCAGTTGCCTGCGACACAAAGATCGCAAGTTCGAATCCCGACTGTACCAATGAGTTTTTCTGAACTTAAGTACAGTGATTAGTCACACCATGAGCTTTACGGTGAAGGAAAACATCGAGAGGAAACCTGCATTCGTCTGAGAAGAAATTCAAAGGCGTATGTATAGTTGTGCTTGAGTAACGGTGATGGACTCGCCATCTGTCACGTTGGCACCTAATATACCTCTGGCGGAAAGTGGGTGTGTGGGTATTACCTATACACCTTTGCCTACCCCTTCGGGGACCCTTGTGGGAAGGCGTGAGGATATATTATTATTTTATTATTATATATACATATACGGCGCAAGAAGAAGTTTCCATCCAAATTAACCTAGTACCTAACTAAGTATAGCTTGTACTATGGAAGCAGGATGATATCATACATGTTAAATAGATAGTTCAAAGTTTATTACAAATACTCTTGGTTATCACACAAATATCCTAAGACATATCCCAGGATAGGAATTATCACAAATTTCACAAGAGCTCTGATTGATCAGATGACAGATGAGTAATAGAACGAGTCCCTAGTTTTATATAAGGGAAAACTTTTAACTTAAAATTAGCTTGGCTTAAAATTGGCAAAACTTTAATGTCTATACATTAAGTTAAAATGGTTGGCGGTGCGTTTAATAAGTTGTTAAACTAGCCAATTCTACTGGAAAATTAAATAATTCATGTGTTAAATTGTGGGCCACAGGAACTAGTCGTTTCTAACCTAATAACAGTTTTGCATGTTATGCGTGTGATTAACTTCACTATCACAGTAATGCAAGACGTGAACTTTATCTGAAACTTAAATTACGTAGCAGTTTCTATGTTCTCGAGTTATGAAACTAGGTATATCAGACGTTCAAAGATAGGCTTTTATTACTTCTGTCGTACGGATGCCTGAGAGAGCTGGAAACAAAGCAATGTTGCAACTGGTCTCGGGGTTGGAATCCTACTAATATTATGAAGCTTATGAAGATATTTGCGCCTCTTTCACGAAAATAACTACTAAGCAGTATTTGATGAATCATAACACGGAGATTGACACATTTTGCGCGGGTGAAACCGTACGGTACAGCTAGTATACGATGACTGTTTTGTTTTTTATTCAACTAAACCAGATCAGTGAAGGACCAAGTCCAATTCGTATACTTAGAGAAACACAAAATGTTAAAGAAAAATTCAATTAGTAAGGAATGCAAGCGTGGATGTAGTAATACACAAGATGTGGGAGATAGGGACGTTGAGACGCGTGCTCGAGACGTGACCGCAGACGAGTCATGACTCATGAGCCAATTACAACGGTTACCGTTTGTTGCTATGAGAATTGAAGTAAATAAATGAAAATTATGCTTTTTTTTACAAGAATATTAAAATTCTACGAAGAAGTTTTGAAAGTTTTTTATTTCACAGACAAATGAATAAATATCTTTCATACCACAGCGGTGTGCCTGATGGTGAGCGGTTTCCGCCGCCTATGGAAGCTTGCAACACCAGGGGTATAGCTCGCGTACTGCCAGTAATCTCTTCACACTTCCTTGGAGAACTCCATGCTGCACTCTCCAGAGAAAACCTGAACTGCGAGTTCTTTGCACAGCCTCGGTGGGAATGAATTACCGGTCGACTGCGAGAAGGGTGATCAGTAGCGTGGTAAAATACCTCCTTCACTGGCTGCGTATACTATCCACGCAATACCCACAGATGATAGAGCGACAGTTCTCTCTAGACTTACAGAATTCTATCGCATATATTCATTCTTGGGCATTTGCCTTATGACCAACGTGCAATTTTGCATCAAATAACAATAAAATGAGCATCGGAAAAGGGTAATTCGGGTAGTTGGCATACAAAGAAGGGAAGCATTAACGTAACAAATTGACAAATTCTGCTTCCAAGCCGTTAAGGGGGAGGAAGCAAAAAATGATTCAATTAATCAAATAGTCACTCCATGACTTTGAGGATCTTCCCGATGCATACTGACGACATTATTAGTCTTCCCTCGTAACGAGTCATCGGAGGGCGTATTTCAATTTCGTCTAATGCAAATTTAATACTCCCAGCGATCCCTAAAGGTTCTCAAATCGAGTTTCTTTGTTTCCCGTCTGTTTTCCCCCGAGTTCGGCAGGAAAGTATAAGAAAAATGTGATTCTCCTTAACTCACTTGCATAATTAGTATTCCTTAGGGGTGTTGTGTTAAACTGTATTCTATTAATCTTGATTAATTATAGTTTTTCGTCGGGGGCGCCTTGTTTGTGAGCTTATCGATAAATATTCACAGCATTTGTAACAATTTACATTGTAATATTAGTGAGTGGCGATTCTTAGCGTCTACGAAGATTATTATATAAATAAGTTATACAACAATATATCTTCACGCCTTCCCAGGGTTCTTTAAGGGGTAGGCAGATGTAACACGCCCACTTTGATTATCGAAAATATATTTTTACAGATTTTACAGTTTCTCGAGAACAATAATTATACATTCGTGTCTGAATTTTTATTCAAATGTATGCAGGTTTCCTCTCAATGCCTTCCTTCACCATGAAGCTCGTGGCGTGACTAATCACTGTACTTAATAAAAATTGGTACAATCGGGATTGGAACTAACTAGCAATCTTTGCGTTGCAGGTCACTCGGCCACCACGGCTCTACATTTAATTATAGTTTCATTATACAGGTATATATGTTGCGTCCGTGATTGATTTTATGAGAGTTGTATGTATGTATGCATTTGTAATGCTAATATTTTCCTACTATACTATTAGCGTAAAGATAATTTCCAGCCTGAAAAACTGTTATTTAAATATAGAATTCTCTCATATTTTTTATAACAGTCTATTAAATATTCAATCATAATAAAGATAACTTTGAGAGGAAGCTAACGAGTTTCTCACCCTTAATAATAAACCGTCGAGCTAGGTCATTGGGAACCTGATTAATTTCATGGATGCCTACGTAACCATTTTAGTGAGGTGTCTTGGACGGATCTATGAAGGTATTATATATGTACAGAAAGAATACAGTCATCCTTGACGAACGACATAAGCTCGCAGACACGTGGTAAAGACCCGCCATCTGCTACGTTGGCATCTTCATCACCACCGTCCCACATGAGTTCCCGAATGGATAGGCAAAAGTGTGTTTTATCTACAAATCAACTTTATATTTATCACCGGAGATATATTTAAGGTGCCAACGTGACAGATAAGGAGTCCATCACCGTTTCTCAAGCACGACTATACTACGTACATATAGTTGTGCTTGAGTAACGGTGATGTACTCGCCATCTGTCATTGGCGCCAAAAATATATCTCTGGCGGAAAGTGGGTGTGTGGGTACTACCTATACACCTCTGCCTACCCCTTCGGGGACCCTTTTGGTAAGGCGTGAGGATATATTATACGTGCCGCTGCGGAATAATTATAGTAAGTAAACACTGCATAGTATTTGGTCTAGGAAAGTATGAAAATAGCACTATATTTCACTACAGATCCGACAAAAATTATAATTTCAGTCATTGGAGAGGCAATTGAATTTTATATAGAACACAATAGTTAGCGAATGTTATTGCAATAGCGAAATTCCCACACAAATATTTTTTGTACCGGTACGTGCAACAATTTCAGTGTTTTCGTAGCCATAGTTTAAGAGCTAGCATATTGACTTTGAATTAATTTTCTCTTTTTACTAACAACCCTTCTCTTTTTACTAGCGACCAGCCCCGGATTTGTACTTTGAGTACTTTTGGCTTTGGGTAGTAGAGCATAATTATATTTTACATGTTTTTTTCTGTCATACTGCTGCATCATTATATTTGGACAAGTTGACTCAAAACCTTTACAAATTAGATACTCAAACGTTCCCCGTAAATTACTCTGTCAAAACGGCATGAAATCCGTTCATTAGTTTTTGAGTTTATCGCGAACAGACATACAGATAGACGCGGCAAATAAGTTGAACCAAGAGAAAATCTATGTGTAAAATTATTTACTGGATCAAATTTATCGCACACTACTCTTTCAAAGATGCTTCCTTATAAAAGGAACATAGGTTTCGAGAAAGTCAGTATGGGATTGTATTCTGCAAGAGCGACACAATAGCAGTGTACCTACTACCTTCTACAACAACCTACCTTCACTACCAGTACCTACTTCACGTGTACTGGCGTCCATAGGCGGGCATTTCAGAGGCATTTTGCACGATAGTAGTGGCTGCAAACATTTGGACATGTTTATATATATATTGTATATGATGAGTCGGTATAGGTAAAGCAGACCGCCAGGTATTTCAATGCTCACTGACCTCTTTCACTTTATCCACATTCATCGGTGTCTTCATAAAAGCCCTTCGGTTTCGAGTATTTTAATCCCCTTTGATAAGAAACATTGGTGTGATGTTTTTTAATTATGTATGGTATTATTTATTTTGGAGTTTTTTATAAGAAGATTTTTTTATAATCGGTTTTATTACTAGCTCTCGTACTATTTGACATAAATTGCTGTAGACCGTGTCAGATGAACATTTATTTACTTTTCCATGATACATTTTCAATATACGCGAGGGAAGGATACGTTTATTTATTGCAACTAGCTAGCGAGCGGGACGTGTTTGCGATCGGTCGTTTTTTCATCCAATTCTCAATTTTTTCTTATTTCCTTATAATTATATCGAATATAATTGTATCGTCATTTGAAAATACATTTTATTAGCTTAACTGTTTGTTTATTCGATTGTATAGCATAAACATCCATGACATGCTCGAACTCCTTTCTCCCTGTTCTTTTTACTACTGTAATTTTTTCTTAATTTTTGACGTAGATATTGCTAAAATTTTTCCAACATTGTCAATCAAGGGAGGGAAATTTTGTTTTGCGCAGACAAAGTCTGTTGAGTAAGAGTATATTGGATGAATATTTGTCTATCGGTTGCACTAGCCCATATAGAAATTGGAAATCTTTTTAGTACTAATTTTGAAATCCAGAAAGGAAATTTACATAATAATAATAATAACATAATATATATAATATAATAATATAATATAATATAAATAATATATAATATATCCTCACGCCTTCCCAGAAGGGTCCCCAAAGGGGTAGGCAGAGGTGTATAGGTAATACCCACACGCCCACTTTCCGCCGGAGGTATATTAGGTGCCAACGTGACAGATGGCGAGTCCATCGCCGTTATTCCAGCACGACTATACATACGTCTTTGAATTTCTTCTCAGACGTATGCAGGTTTCCTCTCGATGTTTTCCTTCACCGTAAAGCTCGTGGTGTGACTAATCACTGTACTTAAGTTCAGAAAAACTCATTGGTACAGTCGGGATTCGAACTTGCGACCTTTGCGTCGCAGGCAACTGCTCGAAACACTCGACACTCGAAATCTTGAGAGTTTTAAAGATTTCATCTGAACTTAAGTACAGTAATTAGTCCCATCACGAGCTTTATGGTGAAGGAAAAATCGAGAGGAAACCTGCAAACCTACGCATGAGAAGAAGAAAAGAAGTTCAAAGGTGTATGTATAGTCATTCTATAGTAACAGTGACGGACTCGCCATCTGTCACGATAGCACTTAAAATATTTATCTGGCGGAAAGCGGGTGTATGGGAAGTACCTATACACCTCTGCCTACCTTAAAGGCGTGAGAGTATTTAATTTTAAAATTAAAATACCATCTCGGGGATGTTCCTAGAATATGGAATGAAGAATAATGTTTAACTAATAAGTAAGAGAATTCACGAACAATTTTTCTTTGTTTTAGTTGAACTAGAAATTACGTTAAGTGTTCAAATTCTGTTTGAGTTTGAATAAGAATATTCTGTGAAGTGAACTAATTTGAGTTCTAAGAATTAAGTAATTACAAGAATTTTTAATATTAAGACGGAAGTTACAAGAATAAATGATTTGAGTCAAAAAGTTTTTATTCAAAATGGTTAGCACTATCATAGTCCATATGGTGTACTTAATATCCAACACTTACTTGCTCTCATGGCCCTTTTCGATCTCCTACTAGTTCGACGTTCATCAGGGTTGCAAGGAGAAAAGAGTGCCAAATATCACCAAGTATTGGTCGTTTTTTTTTTAATATTTATTTAGGTTCTTGCATAAGACGCCATGACTGTTGACAACTCTAAATCTGAACAAGAGATATGTTGTACTGTCCCCATCCTCCCTTGTAATGCATATTCTCAGAAATAAATTTCTTAACTAACATTGAATTTAGGTATAAATTATGTCTGAAAACGGAAGCTCTACGAAGGGATAGGACGCTTGAGCTCACCCTTCTTAAGTGTGTTATGGTTCTAAAGTATGGAGATGGAGTGTTTGAACTGTAAGAGGACGCTAGGTATTAAATTTATAGCTTTGACTTTGTATTGATCATGTACATCGTTGGTATTGATGTGCATTAAGAATTAAAATCAACTAAGTCAGTATTTTTGTTAGGACCTTATCACCTTTGTTCACAATCTTCCACAATTATAAAATATTTGGAAAGGTTTGAAACTATTAACTTCCACACTAATGGAAACACTAAGTACAATATACTTACCATACAAACAAAACTTTTGGTTACAAAAATGCTTTCCACAAAATCTAATCACATAGAAGGCTCCCCCACGCGGCCAAATGGGGATCTTATCTGCATTGTGACGTTGTTATTGCGACCGCATAATGATGTCAACACATTACACTGCCCTAGCTTGAGTACATTTTACTTTACAATAGAGTGCAATTTTTCGTTGTGTTTGGGCTTTATACAGAGATGGTATTAAGAGCAACCTAGAGACAGTCACTTGAATACATAACTGACTTCTGCCCTTATTTGTAACTTAGTTGTACTATATATAATAATGCATTTTCTGTTATGTTAGTATAAATACACGTATCCTAATTGTAAGACGAAAAAATTTTTGGCGGAAAGTAGGTTTGTGGGTTCTACCTATAGGTACACCTCTGCCTACCCCTTCGGGGATTCATGAGGTAAGGCGTAAGTATATATATATGACTATTATGTATATTTACCAATTAGATAGCGGCTTTATTCATTTACAAATTTAGATGGACTCTCCATCTATCACGTGCACAGGGTTACATCTCTGCCTACAGGTATTATTAATCGATACTAGGTATTTATAATAGATTTAACTTATTCTCAAAATTATGGAGTTGCACGACAATGGCACACAACCCTTTCTGTAAACTCTTTCTGGGTAGAACAGAGTTCTTGTGGTGAGTACTGTTTCTAAAACTCCATTAGAGATAGAGCTGCGGTAAAAAGGAGTAGTTTTTAATTCTTATGGTGCTAGCCCAATATACCCCATCTTCGCGGTATAAGGTATAACGCGGACCAGAGGTACCATCAGAAGAGCCACAACCACCTTTTTTTATTAAAGGACTTAAATCCGTCCCAACCTAAGAATTACTTTACTTTGAAGGTACGGTGTGGGATTGATTAAGATAAGCGCTTAAGCACTATTTAAAGCCCTCTGCATATTACCCTCTTGAAGGATATATACCACGAATAAATGCATGTATGTATTTAAACTAGTTTTCAGAATAAGAATACTGGTTAATAGTATTCCCTTAACCTTAGATTATTTTGTATAAAATACTGTTAAAAAAATTCCACAAAATCTTAGTGATAAGTAATGACAGCTTATCGCACCTTTTCCTCATATACAATAACAGATTATCAAAGCAATTTGCCTTTCTCAATACTATCTCTTTCACACATATAAAACATGGAGCCAAAATACTTCCCAGGTCTGAGTCACCGCAACATTGTAACATTTTTATGAAAACAATTGATTTTCTAAGAAGGGATTACCACCCTAGATTGCGTGTGATGCCGGATGTTGTAATAATGAATAGGGATAAGGCTTATCTTGTGGTTTAAGATAAAGTTTCTATTTTTAAAACTCTTGTTACCCACGGTAGATTATATATTTGTTGGAAAGTATTTAGTTGTTAATTGTTTCATTTTCACACGTACTAACTGAGTAGGTATGTAATTAAAAAGAATAATTATGAATGACAAAGCCCTGCTTAAACCGCACCTACGTGTGTGTCATCCTTGAGAAGATACGCTTATATTTAATTTAACATAAACATTATATTATATTTAACTTGGTGAAAATATGCACATAGAATATATCTTTGGCGGAATGTAGATGTATGGGTACTACGTATACACCTCTGCCTACTCCTTTGGGGACGCTTATGGGAAGGTGTAAGGATGTATATATATATATATATATATATATATATATATATAAATCATATATGTATATGTCTTCACGCCTTCCCACAAGGACCTCGAAGGCGTAGGTGAATTTATATCTAAACTCTGATCGTAAACCGTCGCTGTAAAGATAGTTGTACACAATCGGAGTCGAAATGGTTGGCATGACCTAAATCGGTCGGACCACATCATCATCATCATTAAAGATACTAGGTAGTCTATTGGGTGCTGTAAATGGGACAAATGACTAAGTGGCGAAAATGGAAGGAAATATGTATAGTCATCTACTTAAAAATATTACCCAATCTCTAACTTAGCATCGATTCACAAACATTTGTACAAATTGTTGGCAACATTGCGGTAGAAAAGTTAGAGATGAGCTTTAGGAGCAATTCGGTTGCGGTCACATTCTGAGACTTAGCCCGCATTGTGGTCGCCAAAAAGTAACGTACCGTTCTGCTTAATATATTAATGTTGGAATCTGGGTCACCGTGTTTAATGTTGGGCATTCATTCTTATTTCCTTCGTTTAAGGAAGATTGGATTGTCATATTCGGTTATTTGTACGAATTTAAGTTATATTGTTAAAGGAGGTAATCTATTTCTGTTCGAAATCCAAAGTTTTCTCACACCAGATTTCCTTATTTACAATTATATAGACATACTTGGAGACTGATGAATGTGGAAGAAGCGAAAGAGGTATGTAAGTGTAGAGAGAACTGGCGCTCTGTTCTCTCTGCCTACTCCGTTAGGGACTCGGCGTGATGATATGTATGCATTTATGAAATGTATAAGGCGGAAGGATGAAGTATCACACAAGTCCTAACTTCTGCCTACATCAATTTATGATAAGTTTGGCCACAGTATATTTGGCCATGAGTTGGATGGTGATACTTAATCTCCTCAAGAACACTGAGGCACTCTGTGTGCATTTCTCGAGAAGGTAGTTGTAGTATCTACATACATGCATTTGAATTTAAATAATAATAATATATCCTCACGCCTTCCCACAAGGGTCCCCGAAGGGGTAGGCAGAGGTATATTAGGTGCCAACGTGACAGATGGCGAGTCCATCGCCGTTACTGTATAGTCGTACTGGAGTGCATTTGAATTTACATACATATATATGCTCATATGTATAAACTTCATAAGAATTTCATGACAAGTGCCTTTCATTTTCCTTTCATTTATGATTATGTGAAGTTTTCAAACCTAATAACAAATATACACAAAATCGGGAACATTATTATAAGTTGTTTACCTCAGAAAACGCGCCGAGAGTGTAGTGTAGGACGGGAACAAGACTTTTCCATTTTACCCTCGCTACGACTGCGATAAAAACATTAGAGTACTATAAAACATTCAAGCGAATTTTCAAATTTCTTAACGAAAGTCAGTAAAAATTTCTAAAGTGCTCTCTTGATGGCTTTTACGAGTCCAAAGATGTGATTCACGTAAATGAATAATGCAGGGGAAGTGGAAGACCATTTAAACATGGGTAGTTAAATTTTGGCGTTGAAAAGCTTTATCTTCACAGTCGTATCTTCATCGTAACAAAGACTATTACTTCAAGTGATCTATGCGAGAGATAACAGCGCCATCTGTTGTCGAATAGTAATACAGTTTTCGAGAGCTTTAAGTTTTCTTCCATTGATTTGTTTCTTGTCCGGTTTTGTTTTAGTAATCAATTGTGCATATAAGATAAATAAAGACCTAGACAGAACCAGGTGGAAGAAATTGTCTCAGTAACTTTTATAGAATATATAAATATTTAGAATTTTCAAACGTTTAATTACGAGCATAATGTGGTTTTGAACCTTTGTAGGAAATCAAATTTTTTTTAATATTACTATTTCCTAAATGCTCACAGTAAGTATGAGCGAAAACTTAAAAATAATTTTCAACGATGATACTAGATCGAGCCAAGCTAGGTCCTATCTATATATATATATATATTTACATATGGTATATGCAGGTGCTAATTAGATAAGTAATTAATATTTTTTACATATTTGACACAAACTTATTTGACTCCATAAAATATACGAATTTCATGTGTTGTTTTGAGCACATATTAACTGAATACATACATACAATGTATTCAGTTAATATGTGTTCAAAACAATTTTATTTATAATAAATTTTTGCCCATTTTATATTTACGCTATCTGCCAAGAGATGTCTCTACACGTCTTCGCGGAAGCAATTATAACGTGCGGCGGGGAGCGGGTGGCGGAGGTACTAAGTCTCGCGCCCCTCCGCCGCTATGGGAGAGCGACCGCTACACCAGTTAGTCGTAACGCAACCAAGCTGCGGTGAGGTGGTGTGATAGCCCGTACCGGTCACACTTCACGCAATTAATATTTCATACACAAACTGATACAACAAGAAAATAGTATTCATGAGTGAAGAACATTATTATTTGTATTAATTGTGAACTTCTAACATATCGTAACCTAAGGACTTCAGTGTAGTGACATGCTAGGAAGTTTTTCTTCAGAACTTAAGTGTACCGCGTACTTTGTTTCGGAAATGGTGATATCGACCCACAGGGTGTGTTTATGAGACGTTTCGTAGTGAAATGAAAAATCTGTGATAATGCTCGCTATCGCGGCTGTGTTTTGCGCGCTTCTGCATGTCGGGTGGACGGTTCTCCCGTCGGACAAATGTGCCCGAGTATCGGACAGTGCGCTCTGCAAAATACGGACTCTTGATGCTGAAGGAAGTAGTATTGCTTCATTGACATCCGATACTAACCGGCTCTCAGTTGAATGCAATCATCTGCTGCTATTTGAAAGTTCCTTGAGAGCCCATTATTTCAGTTCTGTGCCGGGACTGAAAGAGCTGTCTATAACCAATTGTAAATTTCTTCATGTGCCAGACAATACCTTTCAAGATTTAAATAAATTGAAAAGGCTAAAGCTTCGGTCCAAGAACTTAGAATGGAGCCCCACGAAGAATTTGGAAATATCCCTAAACGCATTCAACGGTTTGTCTGAATTGCAGTCGTTGGATCTCGCTCAAAATAACATCAAATTTGTCCCTTCCGGTGTATTCTGTTCTCTGGAAAACTTGAATACCCTGAATTTAACTTACAATAGAATAAGGACTGTTGGGCAACTTGGACTTGGGCAAGGATGTGGAGCAAGTTTGCACAACTTAGACTTGAGCTACAACGAGATTAAGGCACTACCTGAAGAATCTGAACTGTTGAAATTAAGGAGCTTACAACATTTGTTTCTGCAAAATAATAATATAACCGACATATCAGCTGAAGCTCTCAACGGTCTTACATCTATGCGAGTCCTCAACATATCACATAACCGTCTTCACTCGCTGCCCGAGGGACTTTTCGCAAACGCAAGAGAATTAAGAGAAATTTACTTAAATGACAACACACTTTTTGAACTTGCTCGAGGCATATTTCACCGCTTAGAGCAGTTGATTGTTTTAGACATATCAAGCAACCAACTCACGAGTAATCATGTTGACGATGGAACGTTCCTGGGACTTATACGATTGATTATTTTGAATTTATCAAACAATGCCTTAACAAGAATCGACGGAAGGACATTTAAGGATTTGTTTGTTCTACAAATATTGAATCTGAAGAACAATTCGATTGGATATATCGAAGAAAATGCATTTTTGCCGCTGTTTAACTTACATACATTAAATTTGGCAGAAAATCGTCTCCACACAATTGACGATAACTTGTTCAACGGCTTATTTGTTCTAAGTAAATTAACTTTGAATAACAATTTACTTGTAAACATTGACCGCAAAGCATTTAAAAATTGCTCTGACTTAAAGGAGTTGGATTTAAGCTCCAATCAACTTTTAGAAGTACCCGACGCGTTGTGGGAGCTTTCATTTCTGAAAACCCTTGATTTAGGTGAGAATCAAATTTCCAGCTTTAGAAATGGATCCTTCAAAAACCTCAACCAATTAACTGGGCTGAGGTTGATTGACAATCAAATTGGAAATTTAAGCGTTGGGATGTTCTGGGACTTGCCGAGCTTACAAGTGCTTAATATTGCAAAGAACAAGATCCAGTCAATTGAACGAGGGAGTTTTATCCGAAATACGCAACTGGAGGCCATACGACTAGACGGTAACTTCTTGTCGGACATCAATGGTGTTTTCTCTACACTTGCAAGCCTCTTGTGGCTCAACTTATCAGAAAATCATCTAGTGTGGTTCGATTACGCGTTTGTGCCTAGCAATTTAAAGTGGTTGGACATTCACGGTAACTTTATTGAACACTTAGGTAATTATTACAAACTACAAGATGAAATCCATATAAAGACTCTAGATGTTAGTCATAATCGTATAGCGGAGATATCGCCAATGGCAATTCCTAATAGTGTAGAATTGTTATTTATAAATAATAACTTTTTGAATAATATCAATGTGAATACGTTTTTCGACAAAAAGAACTTGACGCGTGTGGATATGTATGCCAATGAACTTGTACATTTAGAACTGAATAGCTTACGTCTATCTACTGTGCCGGGGAACAAAACCTTGCCGGAGTTCTATATTGGTGGAAATCCGTTTCAATGTGACTGTACTATGGAGTGGGTACCGATAATAAACAATATGACTGCGATGAGACAGTATCCGCGAGTGATGGACTTGGAAAATGTTTTGTGTAAAATGACAAATACACGCAGCGGGACCCATGTGCCCTTGACTAACCTTAAAACAACGGACTTTCTTTGTAAGTATGAGACCCATTGTTTTGCTATCTGTCACTGTTGTGACTATGACGCTTGTGACTGTGAAATGACTTGTCCACAAAATTGTACTTGTTATCACGATCCACTATGGAATACAAATGTAGTGGACTGCTCTGGTCAGTCATCCATGGAGATACCACATAAAATACCCATGGATGCAACAGAAGTATTTTTGGACGGCAACAACATAAAAGAATTACAGAACCATGTTTTTATCGGAAGACAGAAAATGAGATCGCTTTATGTTAACAATAGCAACGTCGATAACATACAGAATAGAACTTTCGCCGGTTTGAATGCCTTACAAATACTCCACCTGGGAAATAACAAACTCAAAGAGTTGAAAGGCTATGAATTCCACCAACTGAGTAATTTGAAGGAGTTATTCTTGCAAAACAATTTAATAAGTCATATTGCGAATACATCCTTCGTCTCTTTGAGATCCTTAGAAGTTTTACGCCTCGATGGCAATAGGCTGGTTGATTTTGGTGTGTGGAGTTTCAATAATAACCCTAATTTGAAGGCATTGTCGCTCGGTAACAACTTATGGTCGTGCAAATGCCGCTACCTGCAAGAATTAACTGCATATTTGGCTGAAAACGCGCAAAAAATCATTGATATAACCGACGTATGGTGTTGGAATGGCGAGGCAAAACCGCCGCAGAAAAAAGAGCTCAACTTAAACGGCACTGCCTGTAGCGATTATTACGCTGATAATTCCGTCATCGGAAACATGCTTGTATCCAACTACGTTCCCATGATGGTCTCCACTCTCACCGGCTTTATGTTAATTTTATTGGCTCTTGTCGTACTATTTCTTTTTAGAGACTCACTGAGAGTATGGCTATATACAAACTGTGGAATCAGAGTATTTTCGTTCGCCGGAGCTTTTGAAGAAAATCAAAAATTATACGATGCCTATGTGTGCTACAGCCCAAAAGATGAAGAATCCGTCGTTCAAGCATTAGCGAACGAATTGGAGAATGGGAATCCTTCATATCACCTCTGCCTCCATTATAGAGACATTCCGCACCACGGTGCACAGTACATGCAATGCGCGCCACCCGATGTTGACACGGCCAAAGCGTCAAAACGAGTGATTATCATTCTAACGAGAAATTTCATGCAAACCGAATGGTCTCGGTACGAATTTCGACAAGGATTACATGAAGCCTTGAAAGGCTGTATATATAAATTAGTTTTAATAGAGGAGTGTACAGTAGTGGCAGACGCAATGTGTGACCCTGATTTGCGGCCTTACCTCAAAACAGGCTCACGGTTGAGATGGGGTCAAAAGAGGTTTTGGGAGCGGCTGAGGTACATAATGCCGGATTCTTCGCAGAACCACAAAGCGCGCAGTCATAGTTATAGAAAAAGCATAAACACGTACACGTTAGATTCCTCGGTACCTAACGGTGGGAATCGACCGTTGCCATTTGACAAATCGCCCGTGCTGGGTGGGCAGGGAGCAAGTGCACCGCCCGAATATAGCAGTGAGGTGCGACAGTCGCCTTCCGCTGTGAGGCAAACACAGGGCGTGGTGTACGGGCCGGACGGGCGGCCTATTTCAGACCATATCTACTCGTCCATAGACTCGGACTACTCGTCTCTGGAGCAAGGAATGGCCCCGGGCCGGCGGAGGGATCTTCGACAGTGGCCACCGCCACCTCCGCTAGTAGACACCACTAGCTCCGTACAAGCTTACCTAGTCTAAAAGGCCACGGGCCTATCCTTCCAGTCATTGTAAATATGTAACTTAGATCGCTGTAAATGTTGTAAGTACTAGTTTTAAGCGCTATACCAAATCTATGTAAGTGAACTTTTATTGCCTGTTCGTTATCATGTGTATAGTTGATAAAATTTTAAAGACTGCTGTAGAATATCATTATTATTGTAAATAGCGAAGACAAGTGATCATACTATATTATTATTATCAGTAATATGGCGTTATTTATACATATAAAATAAATTGATGAAGATTTATAAACCGTCATTTTATTCCAAATCTCATTAATGTTCCTTCTGAAACACAATGACTTTAATTACATAGAGAGTAAGAGTTTCCTCGAAACGAAATTTCTTAGCCAATTATTTTTCCCTCGTAACATTAGATATTATTTAATTAAGCGTTTATACGTATTTTCAGTCAGGGAAAACATACATTATTATTTATTCAGTCTTAAGAGTACTATTTTTATTGAATGATCTTGCATTTTGACCTTTATTATGTCATATTTAACAAAATTAGTAGGTACCAAACAATGCAATATTTTATTAGAGTCGTTAAATAAATATGCTTCACTAATACTTGCTTTGAAATGAAATCACACATATTTCGTTCGTGCTAAAACGTGAATATATAAATTTAATACAATTGCGATTAGGTAATACTCTTAAATATGGATATTGACGTATTGACACTACATCACGTTATTGAATAATATATACCAATCCCACAAAACGATAATTAATTCTAAATGAAGTTCAAACATTTCCGAATAATGGGAATTTTATTCAAACAATATTAACATATTTATATATACATACCATAAGAATATTCTGAAACATTCGCAAGTTTGTGTTTTCGGATATCTAGAATCCTGTATTTGCTCGTTTAAATGGTTCTGGTAGACTCACACATTATGTTTAAAGAGTTCAACTTATCAATGGCGGATACACGATGCTGAAATCGGGAAGATGAATGGCATATGGGAGTAAGTATATTGGATCTAAAGGTAAGTATTTATTTAATTACTTGTGACCATGTGATATATTGCAAGTGTGGCGTTGTGCTAGTCGCGGGTTCAATCCCCGTGAATATCTCCCATTCTATTTGTTACTACCCAAATTAAAACTTCATTTTGTTGAATGCAAATCAAGTTTGAATTTGGGTAGTACCCAATATTTATTATTATTATAATTTTCACGTCATTCTTTTCAGTAATGCTAAATTCATATTATCAAGCCGAGTTCCTCACAAGGTAGGCAGAGAGGGAGAGTAGAATGCTAGTAATGTTTATATAACAAACAAATATAGACGTCTTACATTTATTACTAGCAGCTGATTAAATTAGTACCTAATGCAAATTATTAGTTAATAGCTTCCTGTACTCTCTTACTAATTATTACCATAATTACCATATATATTCTAAGAGTGCTCAAGTTACTGAACGACAATGAGTAGCTACTGCAGTCTACAAAGATTTTTATGCAAACAGGCTAGGTATTCAATCATTGGGCGTGCGGTAGCATATGTGCGTATACATTATCCACGCAATAAGGACTATTATCGTGTACCTTTAAAGGCTTATTCACTTCAAAAACAGTACAAGTAGTTGACAGTTTTTTTCTCATTGGTACTATATCGGAGGTAGGAAAATTATATGCGATTTGCCTTACAAATATGTTTTGATTAAAATCAAAGGCTGACATTGGCCGACAAGCCCTATAAAAACCTACAATACAGTACAAAAACACAGCGAAAAGATTAATGAATTACCATTAAGTTGTTAACAAACATTTTTCCCTTAGTAATTGTCGGGCACAAAATGTTCTCTCTTTTAATTGTATAGTTCAAATAACCAGTGACATTGAGATATTATAACATACTCAATTAAACTTTGAATATTTTATTCAGAAGCTATTATAAAATAAGTTCAATCAGTTAGTATATCGATTCTACCTGATTTATTCAGGGATGACTGAATTTTCTTAGAGTATGCATAAAGTTTGTGGTTGGAAACGTCAAGAGTACTCAAAACTTACGAGCATGTATGAAGAGGCTCATAAGAGTGTATGAAGCGAAAGAGATCTAGAAGTCTAGAGAGGATTAGCGTTCTACTCTCTCTGCCTACCCTGTCAGGGACTTGGCATGATCATGTGTATGTATGTTGTTAGAGTAGTTTGAATTAGTTATAACATTTTTAAACAATTTGGTTTATTTAATGAGATATTATTTCTTCTTATCTGCCTGCCTTCCCACAATAGGAAGGCAGAGGTGTTTACCACTAAATATTAATATAAAAGCTCCTGTATTTAAATGTCTTATCCTTGAATCTGAATACATACAAAAAACAATCTTTTATGCACCTATCAGTATCGTAAGTAAGTTTTTTTAAATAAGCGTAGTGTAACGACACCGGACGCGATATCCGTCGGTGAGCGTGATCAGGCTAACCTCTTGTCGGCTTCTAAGCTCGTCTTGAATACCTAATACATTATTAGCTCATATGCCACTGACGGGAATTATAATGGACATAAATACGGTGTTGATTCGGAAGCACTTTATGATAATATTAACATTCTGAGTACTGAAATATGACGTAAGCTTGGACGGTTATTTCTTGGTTATGAATGTAATATTGTTTCTTCCCTTAAATGACTTAATTCCGTGGCTCGTAAATAAAGGTTATGTTATGTTTAATTTGAATATTATTAAAACTTATACTTACAGATTTGAGTCGACATAATTAACTGCACATTACCTCTGTTTTCTTTTCCAAATTTGTTCCTATTATTCATAACAGGTCCACGATCTGTCTTTGAAAATATTTTCTTATCTAAGATTTTTTAAATTTACTTCCATCCATCCATTATATCCATTAATTTTTCTATACTTATAATAATAATATATAATATAATATATCCTCACGCCTTCCCACAAGGTGAAGGGGTAGGCAGAGGTGTATAATAGGTAATACCTACACATCCACTTTCCGGCAGAGGTATATTTGGTGCCGACGTGACAGATGGCGAGTCCATCGCCGTTTCTCAAGCACGACTATACATACGCCTTTGAATTTCTTCTCAGACGTACGTTTTCCTTCACCGTAGAGCTCGTGGTGTGACTAATCACTATACTTAAGTTCAGAAAAACTCATTGGTACAGTCGGGATTCGAACTTGCGATCTTTGTGTCGCAGGCAATCGCTCGAACCACTCGGCCACCACGGCTCTTGAAAAAGTCAATGATTCTGTGAAAATGTTTCATTTGGTAATAACAAAATGAGGTTTATTGAAAGTCATTTATATTGGCCGTGACAGAGTAATTTCAAATGTTTGCATTTAATTATTCGTGCAAACTTTTGACCAACAGAAGGCAAATTGTATGTATGGTATTTACGTATGGAGTGTAAATATTTGGCTTTATACGTCGAGGACTTGGCAATAAAAAAATTTACACATACATATTTGGAAAAGTACAGAGTATTCATCTTCTATTTCATCAAAGTGTGTTTGAATATCCCGAAATAAAAGTTCGCATTATTTAAAATTAGTTCGCAAAATTAGTTACTGTATTTATTTTATTCTATACATAATTAAGACGCAAGGAACAAATACTTGAAAAAATCGTTCTTAATAGAAGCAGGCTTCTTGATTTAGATCATGATCTTCCGAACTGGGGGTATAGATGGAATTACTCCTACACCTAAACTGAGAAAATAAATTCTTTCACCGATTTATGAATTATAACAAGAGCCATATAACTAATTACAATTTCTGACAAGACATTTAATTCTGGATTAAACGCCTATAGGTATATTGTTAAGGTAACAAATACAAATGGCTTTATAAATTGTTTAGTATTCTGTGTCATAACAGGCAGTGTACAATAGCCGTTACTTTATATCGCGTGTTAGGCACCTCGTTTGTTTTGCTCTGTGCCTGCTATAACCAGATGTCATGCTCTGATTTCTAATTTGATCACGCCAGGTTTTACTTTCCTAAACCTAAATACAAATTTGGCGAATGAATAAACAAGATGTGCTGAGAAACAAAAGTTGACACGATTCTCTTTTAGCGTTAGGTTTTTGTTTAAGGTATATCTTGAGATTATTAAATGACATCTAGCTACAGCAGAACCTATATGCGTTTCCAATGGCAGCGATAAATCCTACAAAAAATATTTATTTTGTGAAATAATATGAGGGATAAGGTACTTAAAGAGTATCTTAATTATTTTCTAACTATACTAGTTACAATTGGTCGGAGGTAGCTAGCTCGATTGCGGGAAGTGGCAGGACAGGAGGGAGGCCTTGGCCCAGTAAGTAGTGGGATACAATTGGCAGAAAATAATAAATAATAAATAAAATAAATAATAATATCCTCACGCCTTCCCACAAGGGTCCAAAGGGTAGGCAGAGGTGTATAGGTAATACCCACACACCCACTTTCCGCCAGAGGTATATTAGGTGCCAACGTGACAGATGGCGAGTCCATCGCCGTTACTCCAGCACGAATATACATACGCCTTTGAATTTCTTCTCAGACGTACGTTTTCCTTCACCGTAGAGCTCGTGGTGTGACTAAACACTGTACTTAAGTTCATAAGAACTAATTGGTACAGTCGGGATTCCAACTTGCGACCTTTGCGTCACAGGCAACTGCACAAACCACTCGGCCACCACGGCTTTATAGATCGGCCGGTCTAAATACTGGGCGCTAGCAGAACCACAGTACATAGTAAATACAAGTATGAGTACAAAAACGTATAAAAGAACAGCTAGCTCGAAAATTCTAGAGACAACATACCTAACTGGACTGCCGTAAAACATTCACCTTATAAAGATGACAAACATTTTTGTCACTATATCGTGGGCGTGTTTATTCGTATGTATACTTGCTCAAATAAGAAGTCAAGATCGTTTACAGAAACACATTATTATTTGTTATCTTGTTCAGTTTTTTCCCGTTTATTTTTGGTTGCTCCATTTATTTGATTTCTTCCTCTCGTGTTTCCTCTTAGACGTACCTAAGTTAAGTTATTTTGCAACCATTCATGATAACCTCTGGTGTCTGTAGGGGGTGGATATGTCTCAAATGATACGGTGGTATTACGACTCGCCAACTAGATCAGCGCATATATATAAAAATAATGCTTATTATATGTATGATTCTAAAGATGAAGAAAGGCATGTTACATTGGTTTGGACATATGGAAAGGATGAGTGAAGAAAGATTGACGAAACAGATATAAAAAGCGAAAGTGTCTGCAAGAAGAGGCAGAGGTACACCACGTTCTAACTACTTAGATCAAATCGATCGGACGCTCAAGGACGGGAACGTCAAGAGTACTCGAAACTGACTATCATGTATGAAGTGACTGATGAATATGGACGAAGCGAAAGAGGTATGTAAGTCTACAGAGAGCTGGCAATGCTGAACCTATAATTTTAAAATATAAAACCTGAAATAAATACAGAGAAGCTGACATAATAACAACGGATAGCTTTACTGAGCCCCTGCAATAAGATGCCAATTTTCTAGCTACAAGCTGTAATATTCAGCAACAAATAATATCTAGTGACATTTATTCAAGAAACTTTTAATAATAAAAACACCCTTTACATTCACACGTCATTATTACCTGTCATAAAATTCTCATCGAGAAGCTTAAATAAAAATTTGGAGCGTGCTTTCACTTTGCGGTCTCTGAAATTTAATACCACACATTATAAAGACGTTTCGAATCTGTCATGGGCCAGTGCAATCATTCCTATTCACAATGTCACTTACTTACCTTTCACTTTTATTGTAATTTTCATATCTGGTCGATTTCCCCCAGCTTGACGAAACTGCTACATATTTTCTATAAAAAGATTATTTATAATTCAGAGCAGATAAGAACTATATTTAACCAGAATAGCAGAATAATTATGGAGGCTGTAATGGTGTTGCATCACCATGCGTAATTTCGATTTAATGTTATTGACATTTCAAACCTTCCAGAGAGTCACTCAAAATATACGCAAAATTTTATCCAAATCGGCCTAATCGTTTAGAAGTTAGGTGACAAGCACACATACAGAAGAATTATATGTATATATAAAGATTAGCAATTGTACATAGTCATGGAAGAACTGGCGCTCTACTCTCTCTACCTAATCCATGTGTTCTCAGTACTCATGCACTTAACTTGATGATAATTATGGGTATATGTTGGTACCGGCAAAATTTTGTCCTTCATCGTTTAACTCAGAACTAATGAACAACGTCATAACAAAAAACATTTATCTTTCCGTCACGTCAACGACTAAGTGAAACAATTGACCATTAAATCGTATGTACGTGTCCCTTACAAAAAGAGAAAGCCCGGTCCATTCCATTCTAATGTCCCGTTTCTTAGAACATGTCTTATTTAAGATTCGACAAAAAATTGCTTGCACACTGTGGAAGAATAAGGCAAAATGGGTCATAAAGCGCCCAGTCGGATCACAAGACAAAAGTCTCACTGCTACCGAAGTAGAAATATTTTGGGATGGTGTCGTAAACTGTCTTTTTACTTTATTGCGCTATTGTAACATAGGTTTTTTCTCGCTCAGTAAGCTTATAAATTGAAACAATGGTGATATTGACTTCTGTTTCGAAACGATCCACACTACAATGGGCTTCAAAAGGAACTGGTACCGTAATTTTGCTGTTGTATACAATGGCCTTGTACATTTGTTTAGGCTTAAATTTAAAATTAGTCAACAAATTGTAGTATCGTAGTAAATGGTATCAATCTTTCATATAAGCAGATTTTTTTTCATTGCATATCCCTAAACTCGGGAAGCGTAGTATGAGGTCTCATTTACACTTTTAGCTGCTTATATAGCGATTCGATAGTGATCAGGTACAAACGGTTATCTATTATTAGAGCCGTGGTGGCCGAGTGGTTCGAGCAGTTGCCTGCGACACAAAGATAGCAAGTTCGAATCCCGACTGTACCAATGAGTTTTTCTGATCTTAAGTACAGTGATTAGTCACACCACGAGCTTTTCGGTGAAGGAAAACATCGTGAGGAAACCTGCATACGTCTGAGAAGAAATTCAAAGGCGTAAGTATAGTCGTGCTTGAGTAACGGCGATGGACTCGCCATCTGTCACGTTGGCACCTAATATACCTCTGGCGGAAAGTGGGTATGTGGGTATTACCCATACACCTCTGCCTACCCCTTCGGGGACCCTTGTGGGAAGGCGTGAGGATATTTATTTATTTTATTATTAGACTCCGTCTATATATTTATATTCAAAGAATAAAAACAACTTTATATTTATTGCCAGTCATCAATTTGTAAGCTACTTCTATGGAATTATCTATTTAACCGTCAAATAAAACTAATCAACCTTATGCAGAAGGTATTTATTTGGCACAGACCGTTCAAAGATGGCGCCGGCAACGATCAAGCGACAAAAAGCAGAGGGTTATATTTTATTCTGCTTTTTTGTCATACTGTCGGCATTACAGATGCAACCGCCAGACCAGAACAGGCGCCCAGAATGGCACACATGCTCACATTTAATGGTTCTGAGTTTCATTTGACAGAAATGCCGAATAACGAAGCAGTCAGAACGTAATATAACGAACGGACGTAACGATGTATCTAATCGTCATTAAGTAAATATTACTTAGTTTTCTTGAAACCACGGAGATAAATATGTACCGGGAAACAATTCCCGAATTATTATTTCTTCCAAAGTTGAAACATAGCGATACATGTTTATTTGTCCTTACATACGAACTTATTATTTTGTACAAATTCGTGTATGATTTTTTTAGACCACTACGTTGGTAAGCAGGCCAAGGGCAGTGTAGTTAATAATACGTTTCCATAGCCTACGAGCGTGTACAATATCACATGTGTGATGAGATTACCCAAGAGAAAATTAAGCGTTCCCGTTAGTGTTAGATAAATCTAGATTGATCGAGCACTTATGTATGGCAACGTTATAAGTACTCGAGCTTGTATGAAGTGGCTAATGAACGTGTAAAAAGCAAAAGAGGTCTGTGAGTCATGAAACAACTGACTTTCTATTATTTCTGATCACTGATGATCTATAAGTATGTATCACAAGCCATGCCTAGCATTATAAAATCTGTTTATCCTTTCAAATTATCTATTGATGATGATCCACTAAATGTGTTACTTCGGTTTTTAATTGATGCAATATATCGATAGGCTATCAACTGAACATCACCATAGTATAGGTATATTGTATTTAATGAGTAATACTCATAAGCGTTGCGTCCTATTTATGCCAAATTAATCCGATCACACGTCAGCAACTACAGTAGTTCGATCCTCACCAGCATCAAGCATTTTATATGTCGTGTAAAACTTTGGCATATTGAACCATAACTAAACCTACATTTCAAAGCTGAAAGCTTTACATCGAACACATGTTAAGTCTATTCATGACTAGTTTATTTGAAAAGTTTAAGTCAATTGTCCCACTTTTGTCGTAAATCATTTAAGTACTTCTGTCGCTGCTACCGAAGTTTGTTTGTTCGTTTATGATTCTTTTGTTTTAAACTTTTATTGGTTCGGCCCATTCCGAAAACTAATTTATTCAGGGCTCAGAATGGTCGCAACCTTGGAACTTGGGCCCACTTTCCAAAGGTCCACTGCCTTTTTTACGATATTCACAGTGGAGTTAGTGTAAATTGTTGTGTCCAATCGTTTGCCGATAGTCACCCGAACACTATAAAAGTAGATGTCTATTTAATACCGTCAAAATACTTCTTGCCTATAAACGCGAGATTACGGTTTTTATTGTTTTACATGGAGATTGGCTACTGCTTTTAGGGACGTTTCTTCAAAATGATTGTGAAATAGTATGGCATTAACGTCTTATGTCGTAAAACTTTGATGCCATATATGAGATCTATTAAAAATATCGGCACCCTTGAGTTTTTGATTTGACGCTTTGAGAAAGATAAAAAATGATTAGCCGTTTTTATATGTTATTTTTATAATCAGTTTGCACTATCGTTCTTTCCATGAAATGAAAGTCTATAATATAAAAGTGAATTACAACGATTAGCAGCATATTTTATTTGACAGCATACATAATAAATTCTAGATGAGCGATATACTTTTAATTTATTACATATGTGATTCAGTATCTAGAGAATTTAACCAATTACAATATAATTATGTTAACGCAATTCACTAGTGCTATTTGGTGAAATACTAAAGAATTTTACGCTTACGATTTTTCTTTCACACACCTTTCCGTCACTTCATGTACTGGGAGTGAAAAGTATTTAGATTAGAAGTCGATGCTGTTATATTGATACCGACAAAATAACTTTACCAATTGAATCTACGAGGGCTCATAAAATCTTATTATGTCACACTTTCTAATAACATCACCAACTGATTACAAATATGACTCCATAGCCATACGTTTAACACCTTCGACGTAATGGAGTGCATATAACTATACATTCTTAAGGCGCATGTAATGAGTTTTAAGAGTTATTAAGGCAAATTACCATCGGGCAACGATCAATAAAGAGTGTAATAAGTTACGGCGATGGCTCAGTAGGCGTTCGGACTTTGAAATTCTGATGGAAATGCTTTTGCTTCTGTTCAACCGATTAGTGATGATTTATTGACGGTTGCCGGTTGCCTTAGTTTTTGCTCGGTGTTAATCCTGATTAATTGGTCAGAAATTTTTGAATTTTAAAGGTTGAGTTGTATGGAAAACATGTTCAACTCGTTGTTTGCAAACGCTTATCTCAATCATTGCTGTTTTTGTCTTATCTTGACGTATCCATTTACATGATGTAACAAATGTTGATGTCCTTGCGTGTCCTTCTTTGAAATATTTTGAGTTTGTAGATTTTCGTGAACATAGCACACTCGAGCTGAGTTTTGTTTTGAGACTAAGAATACTATAAGGTTATATATATATGGCGATGTAACAACATTCTAGAATGCTACATCTAACTTAGACCCTTTTGTCGATTAATTTACGGACTTAAAAAAGTAACCACATAATAATCATGACTTAATTGTGTGTGACATTAACAAACGAACATTACTAGAACTAATAAATTTGAATTGATTCAACTCCAAAAGTTGACAGAATCCTATACTTCGTTGTATCATTGAACGATACAAATGCAGGGTGTCCCAGTATATAGATGAGTTGTTTTCTAGAAATAAGGTGTATATGATCATGACGATGCAGTCAAACAAATAGCTCTATATATAAATAACAAACAATATATAACAAAATGACAACATTATTAAAGGGAAAGTTGGTACTCACTACGAAACATAATTTTTTTGTTTTATTTCGGAAAGTTTTAATAACGTAAAAAAAACTTACTTACATTCTACCTATATATACAACATAATCGTTACACCAGATTTTCATACGAAAATAAGGCAAAAAATACCAAAATTTAAATATATAATCATATACCTATATTAAACTAATTTTCAAAAAAATATTAAAAAAAAATTTCTTTGCTTCTTTTCAATGCACTTATAGCTATTTATAGCTACATATATAGCAACTGACTTATTTTCTGACATCATGTAGGTATACATCTTTCAAACTGTACACTTAAAATCTAAAAAGTGATCATAAAAAACCTTAGCCTTATTCCGAGATTGTACAGCCGAAATGGTTATTTAATGTGAAAAAATTATAGAACTCCTTTTATATGGAGGTTCTGGTTATGACCGACTTAATTACCGGTTTACTATGATTTATTACATAATGCAGGAATAATTTTGAAGTCAGTCCAATGACGTATGACTGGAACTGGTCTTGAGCCGCCGGCGCGATACGGGCGAACATAAATTGTGTATGAGGATGTTTATTTGGTGCTTACTGTGCCTATGAAGACGATTCATCTGGCTTAGTTTTAGGGTTCCTTCTCTATAAGACGGGTCTCCATTATCTTATATGTCGTACGCTATATCGATTACTACCTTTAGCGGATAAAGCTTTGAACCGTAATACATAATTTGTTGCTTGAAATGAACCAGTACACAACACTACATATATAAGATACGCGCCCTTTCCTAGCCTGTTTAGCTGTATAGCACTAACAAATCAAAATCCGTATGGGAGTTTTACTATCGTTACCTAACGCGTGGAGTTAAAAAGGGGTCCCCGGAGGTGTAGGCGAAGGTGTAGTACCCACATACCCACTTTCCGCTAGACATATTTAAGGTGCTAACGTGACAGATAGCGAGTCCATCGCCGTTACTCTATACCTTTGAATTTCTTCTCAGACGTATGCAGGTTTCCTCTCGATGTTTTCCTTCGCCGTAAAGCTCGTGGTGTGACTAATCACTATACTTAGTACCGAAAAACGCTTTGGTACTGTCGGGATTCGAGCTTGCAATATTTTTGTTGCAAGCAATTACTCGAACCACACGGCGTAAAAATGCAAAAGGTTTACTTGTCATTCTTGTTTCATACTGAAGTGAGGATGAATGGATCCGGATCAGACTTAACAGGGCTTTTTAATTAGAAATGCTTCTAAATGCTTCTTCTACTAATGTATGGTGGTAATTAGGATGATTTGTCTCTTTATTGCTTTCGAGCAATCAAATTTGGTTCTAAAGCGACCGTTACCCCTAGACATATTTCCACAACACTATTATATACACAACAATACTATTTTCATCTTTTCATACAAGAGTCTCGAAAGTGGTCGGCAGAGGTACCTCTGGAGGCACCTCTTTTCGCCGCAGATGCATTTAGGATGCCAACGCGATCACATCATATTATTTAATTGCATCATGGTGGCTTCATCAAGACGCTACAGCAAAAATCTATGTGATGTTTTTCTGATTGCTTTCTACTTGTAATTATAATAAATAATGAAATAAGTATGTAAATGCATTTGTAATAATATCATAACTAACTTTACTTATAGTTGAGAAATTCAGGTAGCTCAAATTTATCTACAACATTGCAAACAATTACACTCATTATATCGGCATCCGGACTTGCTTCACTCAGTGTAAGTACCCGGCTTTCTACCCGTTATAAATATTACTATAATACTAATACCTAGTTATAATGACGAGAAATTATCGTGTCCTACACGCAAAGTAATCCCGTTCTTGGTACCAGTTTCAGACAGTCATTTGTGGTACTACGCTTGGCGTTTTGAAGGAAGCCGTGCTTCTGTAGTTAGCGTATTTAAATTACTTACGGTGCAATGATCTTAATAATAGTTTGCCATCGGAAATGGCATTACTTGAGAAGATTTTGTACGCTAGAAAGCTTCGTAACGAACTTTTGTGGTGCACATATATATATATATATATATATATATATTCAAACCTTCACTCAAGAGTATTCGAAGAAATAAGTAAAGGTGCGCATGGATAATACATACTCACTTATCACCGGAGATATTTTAGGTGCCAACGTGACAGATCGAGCGAGCGAGCCGATCGCCGTTTCTAAGTTAGCTGGTGAGCCTAACTAAGTACGACTTAGTTAGGCTCACCATCTTTTAAAAGAGGTCTCGCGCCGTCTAGTCGAGACCTCTCGTGACAGGCGGGCTGGAACATATCTCGCTCAGAGAATCAGCATTGCTATCCAGCGTGGCAAAGCTGCTAGTCTTCTTGGCACGTTACCACGGGATACCGATTTGGGACAAATATTTTATCTGTAAGTAGTTAGTTTCAACTGTTCTTTGTAAATATGTTCTATATTCTTATTTCTGTAAAAAAAAAGTACGACAACACTCATTGAATTTCTTCTCATAGGTATGCAGTGCAAAAACAAAAGAATGTAAACGTTTTTGCAGGTGCAGCAAACCTTTCGATGTTATTCTTCACCATCAAGCTTGTTAGACTTATCACTGCACAAGTTCAGGTAGACCTCGCTGGTACAATACAGTACAAGCTTGAAATTTTTGTGATGCAGGTGGCTACTCCAATCACTTGGCCTTCACGATACTTGGTTCTTGTCGACTTGTTTTCTTATACCTCTATGATGCCAATCGCATGCGGCCTGCCGGGTGGTTAGCGGTTACCGCCGCTGATGGACACTTGCACTATATATCGTTCGCGCGTTGCCGAAAACATGTATCAGAAATCTCCAACGGCGCTATTCACACGGAGTACCATTAATTAGTTTGTAAGGAAAGATACGCTTTTTATAAAATTGTAATTACTTTAATGGCAACACAAAAGTAAATCACAACAAAAACATACCTTATTTCGGCAGAACTGTTGCCAGCTCTGACCCAATTACAAGCCATAATTAAATGGACATAATAAATTTGTGATGGATAATCCGATGGGATGCTTCACGGGCACGTGAGTTTAATTAATCCCATATTGTTACTGTTTAATAGCTTTATTGTTTTCATAACTTAGTTATACGATATTAAGTTGACTAATAAACATTATTTCTAATAACTTGCTGTGAGTGCTTCAAGTATTGCAAGTTCGAAAACCTCCTGAACCAATGAGCTGTATGCATTGTGATTAATCTCACCACGGGCTTAATGATAAAGGAAAATATCAGGAGGAAACCTGCATAGGTTGAAGACGTAATTTAAAGATGATTGAAGGGTCGTGCTTGAAAACAACAATAAACTCGCAATGTGTCACGTTGGCACTCACATATGTATGTATCTCTGTATATAGATATAAGAGTGAATCTTGGTCTTTGTAATTAAACACGTATGTAAGTATATCATGGAAAATAGTGGGCACCAATAAAAAAAGAAAAGTACGTAGTAAATAGTAGGTGGAAAATAAAATGAACTTGAGCACAGTGATAAGTCACACCACGAGCTTTACGGTGAGGGAAAACAACGAGAGGAAACCTGCATACGTCTGAGAAGCAATTCAAAGGCGTATGTATAGTCGTGCTTGAGTAACGGCGATGGACTCGCCATCTGTCACGTTGGTACCTAAATATATCTCTGGCAGAAAGTGGGTGTATGGGTATTACCTATATACCTCTGCCAACCTCTACCGCTGCCAAGTGGAAGCGTGCACGTCGCGATTCCTGCCAGCCCAGAGGGCTGCAATTCCACTCGATGCGCATTGGCCGGACGGCTGCTAGGGCGTGCCCCCGAGGCGACGCGCACCAGTCCGTCCCCGCTGGTGCGAAAAATACAGCACAGTGCGGCGATGGGGACCGCCACCCATCACGCGGAGTGCCTCACGGCGGGAAGTGGAGTGTGGAGTGTAGGATGGGTGTATGGAATGTAAGAGGAGGTATGGCTGATAAGATGAACGAATTGATCGAGGTTATGACAGAGAGCGAGTTAGACGTTGTGTGCTTGTCAGAAACCAAGCGGAAGGGTAGTGGAGTAGACGAGCTCCCGGGCGGGAGTTTAGTGCTGTGGTCAGGAGTGATAAACACCGAGCACGCCTGCGAGGGAGTGGGAATTCTACTATCCAGCCGCTTGGCAGAATGTATGATAAGTTATGATGCGGTGGGCCCCAGACTTATTTGGGCTCGCTTTAAAATAGGCCTTACCCGACTATTTTTAGTCGCGGTGTATGCTCCGGTGGCCTCAGCGGACACTTGCGACCTGAATAAGTTCTGGGAATGTGTGAGTAATGTTCTAGAGACGAAAGAAGGGAATGAAAAGCTGATTATTTGTGGTGATCTGAATGGATGGGTCGGGACAGCCCGTAAGGATTACGAGGCAGTACTCGGCAAGTATGGTGATAAGAGAGTGAACGAGGCAGGCAAGCTGATATTATATGTATGCATGAAGAGAGACCTTTTTGTGGCGAACACCATGTTCGACCACAAAAGGATTCATCAGTATACATGGGAACGGAAAAATTAGCGAAGCATGATAGATCTGTTTCTAATAGATCAGCGACTCAGAACACAGGTAATGGACACCAGGGTATATAGGGGAGCTGACCTGGGAACGGCCAACTTCCTAGTTATAACTAGGATAAGAGGTCTGTTCGCGGGCTGGCGATCCCGAGCTGGGGGTCCCTGTTCTGCAGTCGCAGACCGCATCAAAAGCTGGAGGCTTCAAGATGCGGTTATTAGAGACAGATATCAAGAAAGGGTATCTGAACAGCTAGCCTGTCCACCGAAAGCCAAGCCAAGTCCAGCTCAAGTGAAAGTATGAAAGAAAAGATGAAAGAAAAATACCGCCTGCAAAAAAATCGTACGAAAGAGATAATAGCTCAGAAGCGTGAAAGGTTCCAAATGACTGTAGACGAAAAACTGTCACATAATTTCAAGGACAATGCAAACCTTTTTGGAGAGAAGTTAAGAAATCCAGAAATTGTGTTACAGCTAGTAGTAGTATGAATGTGATTTTTTCGAAGGACAATAACATACTTACTGACAAAACAGACGTCCTCAGGCGATGGAGTGAATTTTATAAAGATATGTATGATGATGATGCCGCTGATCTACTCATAGAGCTGCCTCCAACAGAATCTGTCGAGGATCCAATAGCGGATAAAATAAGTATGGGAGAGATTGTAAGAGCGATAAGAAGTCTGAAATGTGGAAAAGCTGCGGGAATAGATGGGATTACGGCTGAGATGATCAAGTACGCTGAACCAGCGGTCTGGGACGTCATCTATTTGCTATGCAATCTTTGCTGGGAAAAGGGTGATGTTCCGGACGACTGGAGGCGAGCAGTCATCGTGCCTTTCTATAAAGGAAAGGGATCACGATTGGACTGCTCAAACTACAGAGCCATCAGCTTGGTCAGCTTAGCTAGTAAAGTGTACACGAAGATCCTGACGATAAGAATGCAAGAGCGATCCGAAAGGTTTCTCTGGGAATCCCAAGGTGGATTTAGACCAGGAAGAGGATGTATGGATCAAACCTTCTCGCTTCGCGGAATCGCGGAAAAGTTTTTGGATATTAACCAAAGGGTTTTCTGCGCTTTCGTCGACTTGGAGAAGGCATTTGATAGAGTCGTACGAAAGTAACTCTGGGACGTGTTGCCTGGATATGGAGTGAGCAGTTCCCTACTGCATGCCGTGAAATCACTCTATAGTGATAGCGAGGCGTGCGTTAGGGTTAACGGTGAGATGTCACCCTGGTTTGATGTGAAGTCGGGGGTCAAACAAGGGTGTATAGTATCATGTCTGCCTGGCTGTTCATTATATATCTAGATAACTGTCTGAGAGCACTAAGAACGAACGGATGTGGAGTGAAAATGGGAAACTTAGTGGTCAACTGCCTATTATACACCGATGACGTGGTTTTACTGGCGTCATCAGAGGGCGAACTGCAGTCACTAGTTACCATAGTGAAAGAGGAATGCGAAAAGAAGGGGCTGCGCCTAAACGCTGGCAAGACTAAGGTTCTGGTATTCGAAAGAGATGAACAAGTGACCGAGTGTGCTATATCGGTAAATGGGCAAATTCTAGAGCAAGTGAATGAATTTGTATATCTTGGAAGCATGTTCACACGAGATGGAAAGTATGAAAAAGATATTGAAAGAAGGATAACTGCCGGAAATAAGGTGAATGGAGCCATGTCGGCGTTGATGGGCAGTAAAAGTCTGAGCAAGAATGCTCGAGTTGCTGTCCACAACGCGATATTGGTACCTACCTTATTGTATGGCAGCGAATCCTGGGTATGTCAGAGGAAGTATGAAAATAGCTTGAATGCCGTTGAGATGCGATCGCTTCGAAAAATGTGCGGAGTAATGATTTTAGATCGAATCCGCAATGAAGAGATTCGCAAATCAACTGGCGTGAATGAGGGCGTGATTGTAAAGATGAAGAAAGGCATGTTACGTTGGTTTGGACACATAGAAAGGATGAGCGAAGAAAGATTGACGAAACAGATATACAAAGCAAAAGTGTGTGCAAGAAGAGGCAGAGGAAGGCCACGTTCCAACTACCTGGATCAAATCGATCGGACTCTCAAGGACGGGAACGTTAAGAGTACTCGAAACCGACGAGCATGTATGAAAAGACTGATGAATGTGGAATAGTGGTGGATGTGTCTAGAGAGAACTGACGCTCTACACTGTCTGCCTACCCCGCTAGGGACTTGGCGTGATGATATGTATGTACCTCTGCCAACCCCTTCGGGGACCCTAGTGGGAAGGCGTGAGGATATATAAAAATAAAATGGTAGGAATTGTAAACTTTACTCATACATTGAAACCAAACCTGAACCCTCACGTATTATGACAGCTTCGATAACTTCATCTTCATTATCAAAAAAAAATTAAAAAAAATTATGACCGACTTGTTTATAGTTGGCATTACGCTAAAGCTAGGATGTATTCAGGTAAACAGTATCAACAATAACAACATTTAATACAATGAAGGATTTGAGTGTTCACTGAACACAGGTTCCAGTATTTTCAAAAGAAGAGATTATCTCAGACTATGGTATGCGCTACTAAAACAGTCTTTGTTCGGGAACAATTGTTCGATTCAACGTACTACTTACTAAATGACGTCAGAGCTCTTATTACCAATGAAGGCGATTTATTGAACACGACAAATGCTTAAACAATGTTCTTATGAGCACGCCTCGTTAATTACAAACATGTTGTTAGCCAGACATTGGTACAGGAGCCTTAAAAATTTCGTCGTGGCCTTCTTTGTTTTGTTAAGGAACATATATTTTTGTAATAAGGCCGTGGGTTCCAAGTGGTTCGAGTAGTTGCCTGCGACACAAAGATCGCAAGTTGGAATCTATACTGTACGAATGAGTTTTTCTAAACTTAAGCACAGTGATTAGTCACACCACGAGCTTTACGGAAAACATCGAGAGGAAACCTGCAAACGTCTAAGAAGAAATTCAAAGGCGTGCTTGAGTAACGGTGATGGACTCGCCATCTGTCCCGTTGGCACTTAATATACCTCGGAAGGCGGTCATATATAAGGCGGAAAGTGGGTGCGGTATTACCTATACACCTCTGCCTACCCCTTCGGGGACCCTTGTGGGAAGGCGTGAGGATATATATATTTTAGGTGCCAACGTGACAGATGAATTTACATCCAACATGCAGAATTCAAAACCAGAATTTACAAATCATACAAAAATATTTTTGAAACCAGAATCAAACTCGTAATCCGTTACCCAATAGTCCGTAGAATTTAGTAAATCTAAAACAATAAGGTCCAACGCATGTTGTTTAAGAGTGAGAGATAAAATATAAATAATGAAAGATTTACAACGTCAACTACGCAAGTTAAAATATACGAATACAGTTTTGTAAGCGTTGTAATGTGAGATGAATTGGTTGCGTTAATAAATTAATTTTGTTGTAATGAAAAATGGTATGTTAATTTGAGCGTACGGGTGTGTATTTTGTAATAATACTTGAGAGTTAATTTAGTGTCAGCTGGTGGATATTGTGGCATAATGATCAATACCACGACGTAAGCTGGCAGGTACCTTTTTGTAAAACAATAATAGGAATAGGAAGAGAAAGAACACGTTCCGACTATCTATACCTATCAAATCAAACGGACACTCAACGGAACATCAAAAGTAGGTACTCGTAACCGCTAAGCATGTACAAAGAGACTGATTAATGTGGACGGATCGAAAGAGGTATGTAGGTCTAGAGAGAACTGGTGCTGTACTCTCTCTGCCCCCCCCCCCCCCTAAGGGACTCGGCGTAATGATATGTATGTATACCAACATACAAAATTGCCATTTTTAAAGAGTGCTTATGCATTACATCTTTTTTAAATGATATTAGTAACAATTGCTTTTGAAAATCTATAGCCAATGAGATAAAACCTCATTTATTATATTAAAAGGTAAGACAAGGTACCTACAGAAGAATAATCCATTCTCAGCTACTATTTATGTTTAAGTAAATTCAGCAGTGTGTATACGTGGAGTATAGTGTACACACTCATGACAACGGCATCATTTTATGTCGGTATCGTAGTAAAGAGTTATCTCTTTGTGTGTCAATATTTGGTAAATTTTTGAAGATCCTTTCAAAGTAACTGGAAGATTACATAGTTTCAAAAGGGCAGTAAAATATTTTACGTCTCTGGAGCGAGCAGATGTCGCTGGATTATGGTTATTAAAAATGTTGGGCTTGCAGTAAGCTATAAATTTCTGATTGGCTTACCAGTATTTCTTTAAATTTAGGCTAAGTATACATACTCATGTATTTCAGCCTAATGTATATTTAAATAGTTGATATCAAATAATTACATACAAGAGTATTTCTCTTGTCGGTGTCAGTGTCGGTGTCCAAGCTGTCTCAGTTTTTCTTTGTCCAGAGAAATCTTTTCTATGCACTAATTCACCAAAATTTCATCCTGCTCCAACTATCATAAATTCCTTTTCCTAGTCAATAGCTACCCAAATTGTCTTATAATTTATTATTATCTATTTTTCCTAATAAGTAATAAAATACCTAATCTCTAGTGCTTGTATTAACAACGGTATTGGCGTGACACCATCAAATACGTAACATTCCAGGAAACATACTCATTGATTTTCTTAAGTGATTAACGATATATGGGTCAAACGGCAGCTCTACCAAATGAAGATTTAAAATCGTAGTCACTAGAGAGATTAGTTATAAGCTGAAGAATTCAAATCGGATGTCAGACCGGGCGACATTAACCGCCCAACTTTATTGCCAAACAACCGTTTAACCTTTGCCGCGCATCAGCAACACGATTACGCACAGATTACTCTCACTTTATGGCAAATGTCTTTGCCACAATCGAATGTTCGTTCTGTGGTTTTGCTTTAAAGTCGTCGTAATATAGTGGTCTAGCATTTGCCAGTAAAATTCTAGGCCTGCATGTAGTTTCACTAGCAATTTTATCGACTGTAAAACATTGTAAAGCTCAGCTGGGTTACTGCCCCTTGCAAGAATATCTATCTAAATAAAAGTCTGTGAAATTACTGCATTAATTAGATACAAAATGACTGATGTCTGATTATAGTAAAGCTTGTTGGCGTGATGATATGCATGTAAGTATGTTGTTGGCATAAATAACATGGGTACGCTGCAGTATCAAGCTGTTGAATGAGCTCCCCGTTAAGGTTTTCCCTGGAGTACAGCATGGAGTTCTTCAAGAAGGGTGATAAAGGATTCCTGCAGTATCGGCAGCGCGGTAACCGCTTACCATCAGGCGGACCGAATGCTTATTTGCCACCAGTGTGGTATAAAAAAAGTATTTTAGCTGAGGTGGCCCAGTAGCTTAGGTACTCACAATGGTAAAATTGCAAGTTCGAAACCCGGCGTTCTAAACTAATGATAATTTCTAGACTTAACTACATTAAAGCCAGAATGGGTCCATGTCGACGTTGATGGGCAGTAAAGTTTGAGCAAAAATGCTCGCAGAAAGCATGAATGCTGTTGAAGTGCCCTTTTACCATTCGAAAAATGTGTCGATCGAATCCGCTGTGAAGAGATGCCAAAGATGAAGAAAGGTATATAACGTTGGTTTGCTATAAGAATATATATTTTTTTTTATACAACAAGAGTGGCAAACAAGCATACGGCCCATCTGATGGGAAACGGTTACCGCCGCCTATTTACGCTCACGATACTGAAGTATCACTTGCGTGTTGCCACTCTGTGTTCGGAGAGTTATAGTGTGTTGGCAGCATAATGGGTTTTATATATAGAAAGGATGAGTGAAGAGTGATTGGCGAAACGGATATACAATGCGAAAGAGTGTTGAAGCAGAAGAGGAAGATCATGTTCGTATCGTATAGTCAAGTATGGGATCGTCAAGAGTACTTAAGGCCGATGAATATGCATGAACAGACTGGTTATGTGGACGAAGCGAAAGAGTTACATATATACATAAGTTTAGAGAGAACTTGGCTCTACTCTCGCCGCCTACACCGTGAGGGACTAGGCGTGATTATATGTATGTAACTACATTAAAGTATCAGACCACAGGCTGTGAAGGAGAACATTGATAGGAAACAGGTATAAGTAAACATTCTTTGGGGACCTTTGTAAGAAAGTATAATAGGTAACAATTTCCGAGTCAGCATTATTAATTAATGTTTTCGTCATCGCCAAGGAGTTTTCCAAATAGCAATGTAAATTTAGAACAGAGTCATCGATAAACAGGCGGCAGTAAACGACCAATCAGATAACATCTAAGATCAAAAGTTATGTGTTTTGTGTGAAGATAAGCATTTCTGAACGCTATCGATGTGTTTGTGACAGTAATGAGCGATATATTTCGCTTTTAAACTCCTACGTTTTCACCCACTACCGCAGATAAAACATCTACAAACTACCACATATTACTGTATTTTTGGGTAATGGAATTAGATAAATGGTCCCGTTTGTTTTGTTTCTTAATTTAAACGTCTCATATCCTTTAGTGGTAGGTATTTAGGAATTATCCGCATTGTTCCGAATGAATGGACATTCCTATAAATAATCGTGAATATTTAAATCATAACATCGCGCTGACTCCCCTCGGGGTAGGCAGAGAGAATGCGCCAGGTCTCTCTATGCATACAGATCTCTTTTAATTCATCCACATATATGTTAAGAGAGGGTATGTTAAGAAGGTTATTTTGCCGAAAGAATAAAAATATCAAGATGCAGTTAATACCTACTTTAAAAACAAACTAACTCTGAATACAATTTCGTATAAAAATATGCGAGAATGTAAGGAATGCCCATTGTTCATTCATTTGTATTGAAGACATTGTTACCGACCTTTGTAATGAAAATAAAGATGCTAATTATAAGCTGACAAATATTATTTTCCCAGACTTCATATCAGTAAATAAAACTTTCTACTACAGTCAATAATGGAAGTAGATTAATGATAATATATTCGCTTTTCAAGGTAACCTAATTTTCAAGCTGTTGTGGCCTGTTGTGTGGTATGCAAAATGTTTACCTGATAAGACAGCAACTTCAAGAAGCTGCGTTATAGACCGCACCATCTACGAAGTCATCTACCCTGGTGTTGCAAGCGTCCATAGGCGGCGCTAACCGCTTACCATCAGGCGCACCGCATATTTGTTTGCCACCATTGTGGTATAAAAAAAAACGCAACCCACTATTTTACCCATCGGCTTATAGTGTAAGTGTGCATCTTCCACTAATGTTTGAGTATTGCAGGTACACACTGATTGCCTATGAGTGCACACGCACACTACAATTAATAGAATCGGGTTATACTCCCGGCCCCCTCGCGACCCCTTGACTAGAAATTGGTGGGGCGCATCTTCGTGGGGGGCACTATCCATAAGTCCCAATGAGTTTTTCGGAGCTTAAACAGTACAGCGTACAGTGATTTATCACACCACGAGCTTTACGAAGAAGCAAAACATCGAATGGAAACAAATACGTATTACAAGCGTGCTTGATCTCTCAGGAAAGGAGTCTTTCGCAGCCATTGTGGTCAGCCAAATCATACAATAAGTACACAAAACACATAAACAACATTATTATTTTTTACTCACCACAAAACCTTATCTTGCAAATAGCAAATATGGTAATAAATCTCGGAGAACAATTTTCTTGAACAGGTGCAGATATTATTGTCTTCCGCGAGTGTCGCCTTGTGGTATCTATCATTTATGATGCGAACACCGTGCAATTTGCTAGCTTTACCCGCTATATGCAGCGGCTTGATTGTGTCAATCAGTCTTTGAACCCGTGTGTTGCTTCGATACTTATACGGTGCGATCACTTTTTGTTTAATGTCATTGTGAATTGCAAATGCGCATTTAGTATTAAAAATCTACACGATTTACAAATTTTTTTTTTAATTTGTTTTCACACCTTTGCGTCAACAAATTGAGACCAACTCAGAATATATACATAAAATGTTCCCGCCATTATCAGGGTCTGCACAGGAGTTGCACCTGTAATCAGATACAATATAAACACATATCTGCCTACCCCTTCGGGGACCCTTGTGGGAAGGCGTGAGGATATATTATTATTATTATTACATATCATCGCCTCTCCAAGTCCAAGTCTCTCTCAAAGCACGCCGCGAGCATTTCTATCGTATTATTACTACTCTTTCACGTTTTAACTTTTTATATACATCTACGTTTTCTACGTCTCTGAGACATTATTAGATGATACAACATGAGGAAAAATGTTAAGCTAATTAATATCATACAAATAAACTAAGCAGTACGCGTTTATACATTGCTTGATACACAATTAAATGTGAAGGAGAAGTGTAATTTTAAGGGGAGCTCGCCTTAGCAATCTAAGGCAAGTTCCCCTTAAAATTACACTTTATTTTTTTTATTTACACTTTATTTATTTTATTTGTATGATATTAATTAGCTTAAAATTGAGGAACAAAAGGTCTTTAAATACAAAACAACCAAGCCTGTAACGGAAGCTTTTTAAGCTTTCGTATTTTCGGCAAATATACCAAATATACACAATATACCAAATTTTCTAACAGCGAATATACCAAATAGCTGTCAAATTCCGATATATTGCCGCACTGGTCAGCGATACTACTTGCTCTATAAACAAAAGGCATGAGGTAGCTGTGTTCCATGAACAGTCTGTATATTTGTGAACGTCAATTTAGGTCAATGTTCGTACAACAATGTTGTGGGTATCAGGTAGCATAATGTATAATTAATACCGTTTTTATTATTTTATTGTTGGTAATCGAGGCCCTATTGTTTTATTAGATTGCGTGCCTCGAAGTATGCGTCGTTTTACTTGGAAATTGTTAATATGTTGGTGTATTTGGAATAACGAATTAATTTAAGTGACCGCGGTGCTTAGAGGCCAGTCGGAAAGAGAACGCTCCGTTACTAATAACTTGATAAAAGTTCATGTTTTTTTTACCCTGTCTATATCCCTCCCCCATAGCCCCTCCATACCCTGCACAAATCCTCAAGATATAGATGGTACAAGAAAATTCGCAGTTAAAACGTAATGTAGTCGGAATGAAACATTCTCCACCTTACACGACTGCAATGAAAGCACTTAACAGTATAGTGAATAATAAAATTACTGAGCAATGCAGTTTTTTTACAGCAAGGATAAATATTTCTATAATTGATATTTAACTCTGAATATTGTACGCTTAACACAATATTTATCTTTTAAGTTGAAGAAATTCTCAAATCAACTGGCGTGAATGAGGGCGTGATTGTAAAGATGAAGAAAGGTATGAAACGTTGGTGGACAAGTAGAAAGGATGAGTGAAGAAAGATTAACGAAACAGATATACAAAGCGAAAGTGTGTGCAAGAAAAGACAGAGGAAGACCACGTTTCAACTACTTGGATCAAATCGATCGGACGCAAAAGGACGGGAACGTCAAGAGTACTCGAAACCGACGAGCATGTATGAAGAAACTGATGAATGTGGACGAAGCGAAAGAGGTGCGTAAGTCTAGGGAGAACTGGCACTCTATACTCTCTGCCTACCCCGTGAGTGACTCGGCGTGATGATATGTATGTATGTAAGTTTAGTAAAAATGCGCTTCGCTTTTTTAGCCCAGCCTAATATAGAACCAACGAGTGATATTTCTGGTATTTCAGCTCCTATAGGCATTCGGTGGCAACCGCTAATCAGAAGTAGGCCGTGTTCCTCTTTTTAAAAATATAGCTTGAATTTCCTCCATGCTTTTGTATAACAAACAAATAAAGATTATATTTAGACTTTGATTTTATTTCATGTATACTTGATTGAATAGCGAGTTCAAGCACCGTCTGTTGAAATCCTTAAAATATACGACTACGATCATCTATTAAAACATTATTGCACCGTTTAACTTTATCACCTCCAACGAAACCATATCGATTACGTTGTTTAATAGGTGTGTGGTCGTATTTATTAGAACTTTACCTTTGTATGGAAATGGTAAGTTGATACGGCCATGTTGCCAAATGTGATGGAATGCAATGACTGCCTCGTATCGCCACTAATGGCAAACGTCATCAGATAGGGTTTCGGCTACTGATACAGCGTTTGTTTTGTTCGAACACCAGCATTGTTTTACAAACCTTTGAATTATGCCAGTTTTATACAGGTTGTCTAAGAAAATGAGAAATAGCTTGACTTATAGAAGGTAATGCAATAAACCAAATAAAAGGAAATGATACTTACCTACTTCGAATGACAGTTATGTATATGAAAGATAGATTAAGACACTATTATAAGATATATTTATATTGTTTAAGAAACTATTAAAAGATAGAAGAACAATTTTATGATAAAATAAAAAAAATTGTTAGACTTCACGAGTTACAGCAGATTTTTATGCGAAAATAGGTTATAAATTTGTCAACTTCAAACGTATTTTTTTTAATCAATTTGAGCCGCTGTAACGTGTTTTACGGCACGTTGAGTATTGTCGAAAATTGTAGTGGGTCGAACTAATTAGTATTTTATTTATTTAAGTGCAGTGATGAATAATGTCAAGAAGATAACGTAGAGGTAAATATGGATAGGACTGAGAAGAATTTCGAAGACGTGTGAATTAGTGTCTACTTAAAATACAGCGATAGAGTAATGAATAATTATATAATTGATAGGGAAATCTCTCATGTCGGCAGCAAAATGTTATACTCAACTTATTCAAAGGCGTATGTATAGTCGTGCTTGAGTAACGGCGATGGACTCGCCATCTGTCACGTTGGCACCTTGCTTTGATATATCAAGGTTATGGAATGTAGAATTTATATATTGAAGTTGTTTTTTGTAGTCATCAAGAGGGAGAGAGAGAGATTAGAATACTGAATTTGCTTTTAAGTAGCTTATAAACATAATCAATAAATTAATATATATATATATATATATATATATATATATAATAACTGTAGTCCATTGGAATATCCTCATTGCCCACCCTCTATAATTATACAAACTTATCATAGAAAATGTATCAGCGCACAGTTGATTAATCTGTAACCTGTAGGCATAAACTCCTGCGTTGATTGCAAACATAGACAAGCTCGCTATTTCACATAATCATAAATGGTCCGACCATAATGCCTTCATCAAGCACCTGCGCTTAAGAATACAGGTGGTCTAGACTAGAATATAGGTACTGATCGATCTAGTCCGCGGCGAATTAAAGGACGCCATATTATTACGAGTAACGGCAATTTCCTGGTATTTTATAGCGGAGGAACCAATGAAGGGATTATGTTTGAAGAAATAGAAGGGGTGATCGACACTGGGACGGTAGTAAGATTATTTTGTACAAGTAAGGTGGCTAGCAAGCATGCAGTTCGCATGATTATAAAATCTGTCTATCGTGTATCTGTCTAATCGGTATCGGTAGTGACACCGAGAAAATATAATTTATAAATTTAAGAGACAGAGATTTTACCCAATAATGTGCCTCAATCGTACGTTAATTGTCGAAAGACAGTTGCCTCGATCAACAAAACCTAATGCATCTTATCGCGTGGATGATGATTGATCAGTAAATATTTGTACAAACATTCGGTAGCCACACTTGGGTGGCGCGCGCGTCGGCACGCGAGCGATGAGCGCGAAGCGTCGGCCCGAACCCGCCCTCTTGCGCGGGCGTCTTCAAAGATTATACGAGCGCAGATGAGATGCAGAAACAAAAAAGGCACATACTTTTTTTTATGTTTGTGGTAACGGGCTCAATATGGTATTTCCATTTCTATAATTATATTAGTAGCAGTTTCATACCACCTTAAATTTATTTATATATACATGTATCGACACGTCGGCTTTAACTACCAATCCGTGCGTATGCAACATAAATAGGGAAATCCTCCTCGCCTTCTCCATGGGTCCCCGAAGGTGTTGGCAGAGGTGTATAGGACTACCTGAGTACCAACTCACACACCCACTTTCCGCCAGAGATATATTTTAGGTGCCAACGTGACAGATGGCGAGTCCATCGCTACACGACTATACATACGCCTTTGAATTGCTTACTAGGGAAATAAAATATACATAATAAAGTAATAGAGGAAGATATTATTTTAATAATGAAAGGTACATGTATAAATAACGCAAATTACAATTCCCAATGAATCTCGCATAGGACATATTATGTTAGCCATCTGAATTTCATTAGTCTTTGTCGTCGGTCATTGCGCAGGCCAACAGACCCCTCCAAAGCGAACATGAGGTTCATCTACATAATTACTCCAAGCTCATTGGTGACCATTAACATCACGATACTTCATACGTCTGTCCGTCGGTATGTTTAATTAATACCGTATCATGTGGGCTGTCAGACGTAACATAATGAAACTTGATGGTTTTTGATGGGTATAAGAGCTTCCTTTTGTTCTAATGTTGAAGCTTAATATGGTCATGACAAACATGTACGTATGAATTGAATTTTATTCTCAATTTTTCATTGTTATAACTCTTTGTGATTATTAAAATAAACGGAAGATGTATTAAAAATGCTACTCACACATGCCTTTGATTTAGACAAACCTTGCTTAAAATCTTAATAACAAATCAATCGATTGAGATCAGTTACGTTCTAGTATATCTTGATTAACATTGAACATACCGTGTTGATTTTACGGACGTATACAATAAAACCGAAAGAAATTTAAACCTACGCCGTTAGGGACTCGGCGTGATGATACGCCGAGGCCCTAACGGCATAGGCAGAGAGAATAGAGCGCCAGTTCTCTCTAAGCTAACATACTTCTTTAGCTTCGTCCACATTCATGAGACTCTTCATACATAATATTCTACATTTTAGAATCTTAATTAAAGTCGCCGGGTACGTATGTCTGCTGGCGATAAGCTCGAAATGTACTAAACTAATAGACAGAGATTCAATAAAAGTTCAAGTTTTTAATTGGATAAGGATTTATATAAAAAAAATTCACGTGTCAAGCCGGGTACTAACGTACCCGTATACACGATAAGAAGTTGAACGATTTTAATGATTGGCAGTAATAGTAAGCGCAGGCGCAACTGCATCAGATTGAATCGAAAGCACATGCACAAGTCGAACGAAACTGACTGTTCAGACAAAGCCACTAAAGCAGTGTGCTTTACACATTAACATCGCTGTTCCGGTTAGGTTGGCACCCAGTTGAATAGGTCTCAGACTAATTTGAAGTTGCACTTTATGCAGCTGAATTATCATCTCAAATCGTTAGTCTAGCTTGTATGAAGAGCCTACAGAGAACTTTTGGCTCGTTCGCTCTGCCTCCCTCATGAGGGACTCGGCGGGATGATATAGTTTATGTAAGTAATGAGTTTTCCAATACTATAGAATATAACAGGCTACATAAGGTCGATATTTGAGTATACGTATCGCTAGCCTTTGAGGCATTACTCGAGCGTTTTGGACCTCGTGCTGAGAGGATCGGTGTGTTAGCAGTATTGTATATCCCAAAAGCCAACGCTTGCATTCACGTTTTAAGTTACGCTTATGTTGGTAAACCTCTATTCTCTTTACTCAGCGTAGACACAGTGTTTAAGCGTTTTAGGTTTAACTTCTGCGTACTAAGTCTGCAGTGCTTTAAGCCCTTATTTGTACAATGGCAAGAACTTAACTTAAGCATTAAATAGTTATATAATATTTATTTTTCCCAGGAAGAAGGCAAAAGCTTGGTCAACAATAATAAATTACCACTGTTTAGAATACTGCTACATTTCCTTTTTTCATTCGATATTGGACCTTATACTAACGATTATAAGAGTTTTCCTTTGAGACCAAAAAATAAAAGGTTGTTAATATCTACAGGTATAAAGGATCTTTTTGTAGGCGTTCTCTGTTTTAATAAGGAATTTAGAGATTCTTTACACTCTAATAACGGTCCAAATTGGGTGTGAACGTTTTTTCTATGTTTATTAATAGTTTCGGATTGTTTATATTACCTTTTGTGAGGTCTTCGCAAAATTAGGCTCATTATAATTGGTCGACAAAGAAAGAAAACCTTATAATAGCTTTTTAATAATGTTTGAAAGGTTGTAATGGAATGGACTTAATGTAGAAAAATATAAATGATTTTATAGTTAAACTTAACTACCTTAAATTTAATAAATTCATATGTCGTTATCGAATGTATAATCTGGGCAATATCGACGTTGCTGATAACGACATATTGGCACTTTGTTCATCATCATCTTATTATCTCGCCGAGTCCAGTTCTGTACCTATAAACTTACATAATGTACCTCTTTAATGTCATCCTTATTTCGAGTACTTTTGACACTCCCATTCTTGAGTGTCCAAACGATTTGATCTACGTAGTTGGTACGTGGTCTTCTTTTGTATCTGAGTCAACGTAACATGCCTTTCTCTTTCACGCAGTTACTTTGAGAACCTCTTCATTGCGAATTTGATCTAGTATCGTTGCGTCGCACATTTTTCGAAAGGAATGCGTCTCAACTGCATTTATATTATTGCATGTATCGTCTGACGATACCGAAGATTCGTTACATTGTTGTTTAAATAACTACAAATCGTAGGCAAAGAGTCACGCGTCAACTATTCAAAAGTCAACCATCAAATCCCCGCTTGCGCCAGTCAAATTATTCCACTCAAAAGGTGGGCCAAAGAATATCGGTCCCTTTGTCGGCGTACAAAACGGCACAGGTTGTAATTTGATAAAGACCGCCTACAACACGGTCCTTTCTTTGAGGGTAACCCACGCAACCTTCAATCTTACTTTGAGTTACTTTAGTGTGGATGCGGCATTTTTAGTTTTACTTGCAGGGGTCCATGATTTCTTATTACCCAATAGGGTTGCTGCAAATGGTAATGCTATATTTAGACAAAAACACAAATAGGTACCTACTAGCTATTATTGTCACTGTAAGAAATAATTGTTATTCAATTTACATACCTCTTTCGCTTCGTCCACATTAATCAGTCTCATATAGTATATTTTCAATAAAATAACTCAATTAATTTAAAAAAGGCGTGGTGGCCATTGGTTGCAGTTGTATGCAACGCAAAGTTCGAATCCAATGAGATTTCTGAACTTAAGTACAGTGATTAGCCACGACACGAGCTTTTCGCTGAAAAAATTTTAAGTAACGGCGATGGAATCGTCATCTGTCACGTTGGCGCCTAAATTATGGCAGAAAGTGGGTTCGTTGGTTCTCCTTACACACCTCTGCCTAACCCATCAGGAACCCTTATGGGAAGTCGTGAAGATATGTGATTAAACATGCGAAATTTCTTTAAGAATAAGATGTTATAAAAAATTAAAATTATAAAACATCCTTAAATAAATCTGCAGCTTAGAAACGTATAGGTATACATATTAATGAACAAACCACATCTATATTTCTTTAGTCCGACACTGTCCCAGTACGGTCGAATTAAAATTATACAGCTTTAATTAAATCGACATTAATCCAAGACCGTTCGGGATACTCGCGTTTTATCGACGTCGCCTCGCTGTCATTATGTCGTTACCCTAAGTTTTTAGACGCTATGAGAAATTTGTCTGGAATCCACTGGATTACATCAGACGTCGGCTTTTTTTACTTATCTTTGAGGTACACTATAAGGCATTGTGACAGCAATAACAATAACTATTTTAATTATTACTGCAATTATCTGTATCGTACATTAGGTAAATACATTTTTCATATAATATTTTTCTCATCACCATAGCAAATTGCATATTACAGTAGTATTGTTTTAATTAACTTCACTTAAATTGTTATAAATATGCTGGCTGCCTAGATGAATTATACTGTTGCAGATGAACTGCTTAAAAGAACATCATAGAACAACGAAAGCACACTTTGTGTTTTTTTTATTTTTTTATTAAGTATGTTTTGTTTAAATCAATAAAATTTAAATGTAAATCAAAATATTATTATATCTGATGTTGACAATTTGTACCGCTAATAAAAAGACTTACGTGGGAATTGATCTTTTTATTACTTGTATACAAATATTATTAATAAGAGAAAATATTTCACACAACAATGTAATCCTTTGCTGCAACGAACAAAACAAATCATAAAACATTTTGTCTGTAGAGGCCGACCTTTCAAATACTAGTTTGCGGGGTTCAGATGCATTCATAAAGGGATTATAATACAGAAATAATTTATAATAGACATAATTCAACAGATAAACTACCTCCTTTTTTACTATCTGCTATTCGTTTATGACAACAACTACACAGAAAGCTAAGGGCTGGGAATATTTAAAGTATGAGACGATAAAAAGATTAAATTGTTAGAAATTTCGAATATATTTACTTTTAATGAGTTTGTACCAAAATACTTATACGTAGGTTTTCAACACTTTCATGCATGAAAAATTATTTGACCGTGGTGGTCGTGGTGGTTAAGTAGTTACCTACAAAGTAGAGTTTATAAGTTTTAACCCTGGGTTCGTCACAAGGAGTTTGTTCAAGTAAGTACCTAATGTGATTGATCATAGCACGAGCTTAACGCAATAGGTTAATCCTGGGGAAAGTAAAGCATAAGAAGTAATAAAAAACATCTATAAGTACTTATCTCCGGCAAAAATAGCGTGCTTTAACAGTCCTTCGGGAACCATGGTGTAGGCGTGAACATTTATAATAATAATAATAATAAACACTTATTATTTATAATTATTATTATTAAACAAACATTTATTATCATCTGATATTATTTACCCACAAGCCATCGCAGGATTACTTGGAGAAAAAACCGAATAATAATATATAATAATATATCCTCACGCCTTCCCACAAGGGTCCCCGAAGGGGTAGGCAGAGGTGTATCCATCGCCGTTACTACAGCACGACTATACAAACGCCTTTGAATTTATTCTCAGACGTATGCAGGTTTCCTCCCGATGTTTTCCTTCACCGTTCAGCTCGTGGTGTGACTAATCACTGTACTTAAGTTCAGAAAAACTCATTGGTACAGTCGGGATTCGAACTTGCGACCTTTGCGTCGCAGGCAGCTGCTCGAACCACTCGGCCACCACGGCTTACTATTAATTATTTATTATTAATATTACTACTATATAGACCAGAAAATATATCACTGTAAGTAATGAAGTGTTGGATACCTAAAGTTGGTTTCATCATGGTTGGTCCAAAACACATGACTTAAGATATAATTTAAATCATTGATCATAAAAAACCGAATGCTATAAATAATAATAATATATCCTCACGCCTTCCCACAAGGGTCCCCGAAGGGGTAGGCAGAGGTGTGTAGGTAATACCCACACACCCACTTTCCGCCAGAGGTATATCAGGTGCCAACGTGACAGATGGCGAGTCCATCGCCGTTACTCAAGCACGACTATACATACGCCTTTGAATTTCTTCTCAGACGCATGCAGGTTTCCTATGCTGTTATTGTTATAGATATACCTAAATTTTTATTGAATGATGGTAAAAGTGAGAGCTTTATTTTATCGTACAAGGGTTAATTAATGGCAGTCTTTTCCCTGTTATGAAAATAAACTCAAATTATCGAAGTGCTCACTCTTATATAGTCTTCAGAGAAAAGCAGTCATTAGCAAATCACGTCAACGCAGGTAGAAAGGCGAATTTATTGGAACTGGCCGAAAATTAGGGTCATTATTTTAATTATAGAGCAAACATACTTCGAAGGCAATTTGTGCCCTCATTTTATCTCTAATCAAATGTTACGACTAGACATCGAACACAGGACTATAATTCCGTATACAAAAAACCGTAAAAGCTCTTCTAATTTTGTAGAAATTAATTAGGTCAGTTAGGAAATGAAAAAAAAACTACCTACAAACTACTAAACTAACTACTACACACATATTTTATTTTATTTTTTCTTCTTTAACTAAGCATTTCACTCGTAATGTTAAACTTATTATGACTCTAAAACAGGGTTAACCATCCCCTAACCCACTTTTAGCGTAGTATTTTGATGGAAATGTCACTATCAATAATTTACTGCAAAGTTATTCAACAATGCTTACTTATAAATAAGTTATCCACCGATAACTAATTTATAACTAAGGATATTACATCATAATACAGAATAGGATAACGACAAAAGTATTTTAACCTTTATTTAGGTAAGTAAAGGCAATACTATTTTTTTAATGACTTGTATTTATGCAATATTACTTAACTGAAAAAAGGTTATGTAAGTATCACTCGTGGTTAACCCTTTTACAGCTAAGCTAAGTGGAATGATTAGTCGAGGAAAAAAAATATTTTGCCATAAAATCGTAATATTTTGCCATCTAAATTAAACTAAAGAACAAAATTTACTTAACCATATGCACAGATCAATAGCTAACTTCGTATATTTAAAAGTAAGTCTGTTAAAGAAACATGTAAGTAGGTAGGTAATTAAAATAAAATTCTATACCTGAAAAATTGGAAATGAAATAAGTACTTTTAAAATGAAATTAAAATTCCCTCTTTAGCCTAACTATTTAACTATTTAAATGCAATGAAATTAAAATGAGATCAATATAATCTCAAAACAGCGCTAAAAATACTTTGTGATACACTGTCGACACATATAAGTAAAAATAATGCATGGACATTATAAAATATCAACAATAAATCACAATCTTATTGACAATAGAATATGTGCCATATTGGCATGCAGTTAGCAATCTCTCTGGTTTAAAGGTTTTTACTCTTATATAGTTATCTGGCCGAGGCAATGTTTCATAATATTTTTTTTATACCACATGGGTGTCAAACAAGCATGCGGTCCGCCTGATGGTTAGCGGCCACCTATGGAAGCTTGCAACACCAGGGGTATCGCCCACGCGCTGCCGACCCTGCAGGAATCTTTTCACACCTTTCATGAATAACTCCATACTGTAATCTATAGAAAAAACCTCAACGGAAGCTCATTCTGCCTGAGCATTCACGGAAGGAAACTCATTTGGCACCGCGCAGTAAGAGACCTTTATGGTTCCAATGTATGGGAATGAATTATCCGTCGATGGCGAGAGGTGTGGGGGTAGAAGGTAGAAGTGGGCATCATATCATGTCGAACAATTCTTCAACACACAGGGAGGCAAAGTCTCTCCTCAGATTTAGTGGTTCCAAGCCGCTTGTCAGCATGGGATCATCGACAATCCTAGCTGCGCGATTCTGTACCGCGTCAAAAGGCACTAGCTAGTATCCTGAGGCTCTAGCCCACATGTGGCAGCAGTACTCCATATGTGGCTGAACTTGCGACTTATAAAGTTGTAGCCTTTGCTGCGGTGTAAAGTTCTGCTTAGCTCTGTTGAGCACACCGAGCTTCCTGGACGGCTACTTAGCCTTGTCCTCTAAATGACCACGGAACTGAACATCACTAGAAATGTCAATAAGGATCCCAATGCTCTCCTAGATGTTAAGGGGAGTGTACTGGAATTGTAATACCATAGCAAATGGAAGTGTTTTTGGGGGTGACCCCGCAAACTTGTTTCTTAGTGAGGTTGAAGTGGACTAGGTTTAATCGGAGACATGACAGACACAGACCCCAATCGAAGACACTACAAAGTGTACTCTAGATTTCAGAGACAAATTGTTCGCGAATTTCCTCCATAGTGGAACGAGGGAGATTAGCATAGCCCGTGTAGTAAGTGTCACCAGTACTTTCGTCTGCATATCAGTGCATTCCTTCAATAGAAAGCATGTCTTTGATATGCAGAAGAAACATAGTTCAGGGACAGCATAGAGCCTTGCGGGACGCCGGCATTAATGTCCATGCTATCGAAGCAGAGATCGTCAACGACGGCTCTTATGCATCAACTGGACAGAAGGTTGGCTACCCATTTGCATTATGGATTTGACCCCAAGGCCCCAATTGCATTATAGGCCAATTAATTTATTTTAAAATTTCTTCAAATTATCTCTCTCACCATCTCACCTAATCTCTTTTCATGACTTTGATTCACAACTCATTATTTAAAAAAAATACCGGTTTAGTGGAGAAGTGGCATACACTCCTTTTGAAAATATAAGTACATGAATTTTAAAGGGAGGTTCCATTAGCACGGGTATTTATTTAAATAATGAGGAATAAAAGCCGTATAGATCTGACATACATAACTCGTGCGTTGCATTTTACTGCAGTTTACTTTGTTCTAGCTTAGGAATGAGGCTTAACCCTTCTTTTACCAAGGATTCTTCCGAAATATTAATTGGTATTACTTGATTTAAAAAGGGTTAAGCGATCTTAACCTATTTATAGTTACGTTTTTTATGTTAACTTATTTATAGTTTAGTTTTGTACGCCAATTTGCTCACACTTTACTTACTTTTAGTAGAGTTAATAAACCTTAACTTTAATTAAGTTAAGCATAAATAGATAACTTTATTTTTACTAAGCAAATTATATCAAAAAATATTTGGTCTTCCTAGGGTTAGGATAATTTTGCCCTCTTTTAGACTAGTTTCGTGGGTTAGCTGGTTTTTAGTTAAGAAAGTTATTAAAAATGTGTCACTTAACTGTTTACTGAGTGTCTTTATCTCTTTTATGGATAATGATAGAGCTTTGGTTCCTAGATCAAAATGTAGAGAATTTTGCGGTGGTAAAATCTGCATCATTACCTAAAAAACGACCATATGAGGGTTAACCCTTTTCTAGCTTAAGTACGGCAGAGCGGTTACCATCACCTTTGAACCACATATAATTGCGTGCTTTGTAATAGGACACTCAATGTTGGAAATATCAGGAGTACTCGAAACCGGCCAACTTGTATGAAAGGACTGATGAGTGTTGATGTTTGTACTCGCATAAGATCTGAAGCTATGCGATATGCGATTGCAATGACTAATAAGACAATGCGAAATAGGTCGGTCAGTTTAGAGATATTTTTTACTACTCTCTCTGCCTACCCGGTGAGGGACTCGTCGTGATGATATGATATAAAAGTCTGAAGCTATTTGCAATACCTTGATAGACAATGCGTAATAGATCTGTTATCGTCTCTCTCTGCCTACCCCGTGAGGCGTGATGTAATGTATGATATAAAATGTTCGGGCTGTATATTGTGTAGACTTCCAATTCCAATAAACAAAAATATGTACTTAACAAACAAATGATACAGAACAAATGTTTGCGCTGATAACGCGCGAGAGGGGACCCGAGGATTTACCCTGGACTCCTAATCTTAGCCTGTCAGCTTTCACTCAAGCCCGCTCTCATATAGGATTAATATGTCATTGATGTGAAAACTGATACAAATCCTCTAATCACCTGCTTTTTGAGGATTACAGTACTCCAATTGTTTGGTTGGCTGAATGTTGGTGATATCATAAAAATGTGTAGCTATTTGGAACCAACATTGAAATTTAATTGAATTCTCTGTTTCAATAGCCAAACAGTTTACTGTGTTTATTAAATGGATATCCATTAAATAAATGGGTCATGTGTGGTTATAGACAATGGACTTCAATTCGAATGGATCATAATTTATTAATGGTAATATAATTTTAACATGAATAAGAATCTGCAGTACATAAATATAATTTACCTATTTATTAAATTTGATTTCCAACAAGTAATACAATATAATTACGAGAAACAACATTTTAAGAAAAATCATTATTCACATATATATATCCTTCCTACAAGGGTCCCCGAAGGTGTATGCGGAGGTGTATAGATAGTACCCACACACCTACATTCCGCCAGAGATTTTTTTAGGTGACAACGTAGCGGATGGCGAGTCCGTCACCGTTACTCGAGCACGACTAAACATCCACCTTTGAATTTCTTCTCAAACGTATGCAGGTTTTCCCTCGATGTTTTCCTACACCGTAAAGCTCGTGGTGTGACTAATCACTGAACTTCAGAAAAACTCATTGGTAAAGTCGACATTCGAACTTGCAATCATTCTGAAGCGGGCAACTCGAACCATTCGGCCACCACGGTTCTTATATCTCGCATATCCATACTGATTTCTCAATCACAGGAAGTAACAACTTGTGTTTCACAATTCATAATATATACTATGTTAAAGGTTACTAACGTAAGGTGCTGCTTAATTAAATTTAAATGTATGTACGTCAGTATAAGACAACGTCTACATAATAAGTGCAAAGACCAAATTACTCATACAGCAGCCGTTACGCAGCCACAGTTTTTCATAAAATTATGATACATTTAATAATCGTTCAGTTAACAGATTTCTCTCAATCAAAAATAAACGAATCGAATTCCGCTCGTAACTCGTTCACTAGAAAAATATGACGTTCAAATATGAATGCCTCATATAGTCATATCGGAAGCAAACCAGTTACCAGCAGTAGCCTGAGAAATATCTAGTTGCAAGCCTCCAGGGAAGTTTAATACAAAGATTCATTCTGAACATTGCAGAGGTCTGATGAACGAGCGCAGTTGAATCAAGCAAACTCGATCCGACATAGAGATAGTTTGTGTTTTTGCTCGTCATATAAGTACTGTGTAAGCAAGATAGAAGATTATGTGATAAGTTACGATACTTCATCGGCCCCAGGCATTTGCGCCTCAGGTGTATAAAAACCAGGCGACGGTGACGTCCACACAGCACCACGCACTCGCGAGCCGATTACACAACCTGACGCACACATGCGCTGTGTGGGATTAACGACAGACAACCCGTTTCCTGTTACCTGCTCCCGAGCAAAAAAGCACATGTCCAGTGATTTCGAATTAATTTCACATTTAGAACAAAACACTAGTGGAGAATGAGTCTCACTTTGTTCTAAGACAAATCGAACAGAATTGTTTGTCGGAAACACGAAAGATTGGAATCGCTCAACCGTTTTGAAGTCTCTATTTTCTAACACCGAAATGTCTGTAACAAATCCGTACAGCCGAGGCTATCTAGGGGACTTAAAACAAACAATTACTTCGGTTTATTTGAAAAGGCAAGCAAAAAGTCAAGCAATCAAATCGGTGCAGCTACCGTGCAGCAAAAACTTGGGCATGGGATGCGCTGGGCCGACGTAACGGGCAATGCGCCGGTCGACGTAATAAGGTAGTCGATGAGCTTGGCAGTTCGTTTCAACGAACCTACACGCTTTCACTTGACTGTTATGTAGTCGTATATCATTTTGAATTGCTTCATTATAATAAGACTAATTTCTGAGTATTATTTAATTGGGTTTCAATCTCAACTAAAATATTTTATAAGTCCGCGTTGAATTCATTCATGGGTATATGACAACTACTCCGCTCCCTTGCACCTTACGGACTGGGTCTTGAATCTGTAAAAAAAATTTGCAAGTTACTATTGAACTATTATACCACAACGGCTCTGGCTCATAAGTGTAATTAGGTGTAATATAATAAAATATATGAAGACTCAGCTGGTACTAACTAACAGGCACTAACAACAGGCATTATTTGAATTTACTAGTTTGAGTCATGGTTATATTACTTTACTATATTTACTTTACTATACTAATATATTATATTCTTAATTAATGTAATTGGTATGTTGATGCCGTTTTAATTATGTAAATAAATAAATAAATAAATAAATAAATAAATAAATAAGATAAAGAGAAAAAAAGCAATAATTCACGAACCAATAATTTAAAATCGTAAATAATTTATCAAACGAATCAGCTGGGAACGCGTAACTAATTCCAGGCAAGGTGATCGTACTTTCTATAAAGTATTCTGTCTTTACAGATACCGTAGCAGGAACCTTAAGATTTTCATAAAGATCTGTGAACAATAAATAACTTGATTCGTCTCACACCAACCAGCTGCGCTAAGGAGCACGTTGAATCGCGCGATTTGATACGCGCCTCCATCAACTTGGCCTTTGTCAAAAGGCAGGCTAATAAGTTTAGCAGATGTGATTTTCTAAACAAGACACTAACAAATGGAAGCTGGAAGCAAAGTCGGATAACATGCGAGAAAATGAACGGCGATCTTGGAAGGCAATTTTCTCTTTATTATATGATTAATGTACACAGAATCTAGACGTGTCTACGCTCTTACAACAGTATGAAAGTAGCAGACGGCAAATTAATCCGACAAAAACAAGCTAATGGAACGAACCGTAAATAATTTACTTGTTCGACTGTTGCTGAATTCATTTCGGAATTTGAACGCCTATACCCTTGTTGGCATCTAGAATATTTAGCAACACAGGTCTTGCAAAAAGCAATCGGAGCCCATTTTGTTAGCGCTATCGCCACACGATCGATTTAAGCCAGATATTCCAGAGGTAAACTCGTTAAAGCCCATACCGCGAATTCTTCGTATCCTACATATTTATTCGGACAAAGAAAACCTGCATCATTATGGCCTATTGTGCTGAATTTGAAATTTTCTAAAAACGAATTCGTCTAATGTAAAACAATTCGATACGCGTTTGAATTTGTTGTTTGGGCTTCAATTCAATTTCTTCGTCGTCCGAACTGCTCGCGTGAATTGGGTCGCGTAAACGGGTCCGCCCTTTTGGGACCAAAACGTTATTTTTTCACACAGATTGCGCGTTCTTTGATCTCCAGAATGTGTGCGTTAAGCGTTTCCTTCGCTTTGTGCCAGCGCTGTGTGTGTCTGGTATAGAACTCACGTTCCGTCAACGACACTTCGCGGAAGGAAAAAATTAAGAATACAACATGTTTTTCCCTTTTTTAGCGAATGCAAATGGGTTATTTTAGATGAAGGAAATCCGTTGCCAATCAAAACCAAATTGTGCTAATAATTGCAGATCATTATTGTTATATTGCATCGCTCGGCGGCTTTCGACTGTTGATATTTTGGGTATGTACGTATTTCAATTTGGTTCCCGACTCTAAATATTGCTGGGCATAACCACCTGGCTATCAAGCAATGTCACTTAGAGGTATACATGACTTTTTTTTTTACACCACCAGGGTGGCAAACAAGCACGCGGCCCGCCTGATGGTAAGCGGTTATCGCCACCTATTGCGCTTGCAATATTAGTAATTGCAAATTTGTAAGCTTGTGCCTATGTGGCATACATTTTGCCACTAAGTAACACTATTTCATGCGACTATTCGCTAAGGGGTCAACCTTTAGGGGTATTTTCTTTACAAAGTCAAATATTATCTTTATCACTGCCTATGTAATGGTAAGTGGCTACCGATGCCTGCTTTTCATGCCACCTCATAGAACACTCATGGACCTCCCATGAGTGTTTTATGCTCGACCATTTTTTAATGCATTCAGGATAACTGATATAATAATTTAAGATATGTTAACCTTTCTATGTTATAGGATCTAGAATACCACTGTATTTTGCTACATAACAAAGTGCAACGCCAAAATTTTAGAGCAGGTACGGTACGGCCAGAGTGGAAATATGTCAAGAACTCTGAAAGTCGTTCTTGACACGGTTGAGCGTTATGAACGTAACTCCATCCGTAGCTAGAGAGTTTAGCACGTCGTAAACTGTAGGATCCATTACGTGGGCGCTCTCGAAATTATTCCGAGTTTGCTTTATGGGCTACCGTTGAACATGCTCCAATATTTTCCGATGGGTTTTTTCTCAGGTATACCGCGCAGGTATTAGTAGCGAAGTACGAATGAGTAGTAAAAATCTTATTTGAAAACCAGTTCTAGTGCTTGTTGCCGTCTCGGCAGGAATCTTTTCACACTCTTCTTGAAGAACACCATGCTGAACACTAGGGAAACCCTCAACGGGTTGTTCATCTTACAGTATGAGAGATGGCACAAAAAACTCCTTTGAAAATGCTATGGACATAATTTTAACCCGTTAATGACTTCTCTCACCGCGAGCAATACGATAAACAAAACAAACTCAGAGACGTGAAGCAGTGTCACCCCTGCTTACCCCTGAAGAGAACCATGCACCCAGATAGAACCATTTATTGTAATACCAAAATGATCATCCGAGATATTTTCATACACACCTATTTTTTGTGAAGCACATCCGAAAGTTCGCAGCACTTGTCATTGTAGTAATTTGCAATTTGAAATCTCTTACCTTACACGCGTCGTTTTCAACAAGTTTAATTGCTTTCAAATACCGTGGCGGCCGTGGTGGTCAACTGGCTCAAGTAGTCCCCTGCAAAATCAAGATTTCAGGTCCGAAACCCATGTCTGTAGCCATCAATGAGGTTTTATCTATAGAGACGTTATACTCCTTGAATATGAAGTATAAACATGGCAAATTTTATGCTATACCTACATATAGCTACAATACACAACTCACACAACGGCATTAAGCACACTGACGAGATTAAAAGAACACGAAGTATATGAATCCTAGTTGTCAGAAAGGGATAACAGCACAGCCACGTGCCAATATGTCGAGCTCTAAACGTCCTCTCTTTCGCTCTTAAACGTAACGCGCCACTTGTCTCGTTCGCACGAGGGCGCAGTGGCATCGTCGCAGGAGTTTATTCAGATTAAAATTTAATGTAAAATTTTCGTATTTTTGATAGATATAACAAATTTACATTACTTACAAATGAAAAGACACATCCTTCTTGATTTTTACACTCGTCCAGTATATGTTCAGCAGTTTCTAAGCACCTAAAAAGGCATTTTTCCTGAATGCTGAATAAGTGCTACGTCATTGCCAGTCAAGCTGCGACTAAGTTGACTCAAGCCAATTAGCTTGTGTTGAGTTAGCCAAGCCAAGCGCGGTAAGACGTATCTATTCTTTTTTACATCAATGGTAGCCATGATGTTTTTCTGAACTTAGCAATTCAGTGATATATCTAACTACGACCTTTACGGTGGGACAATATCATAAGGATAGCTACGGTAAAGACAAGTTCAGTAGGTTATTTGCACACGTACTAGTGAGAATATTTTTTGTTGTAGAAACGTAGTACTTCGTATTTGTCACGTCGGCAACTAAGTGTATCGCTGGCGAAAAGATAATGTTGTTTGTTACTATTGTGCCTACCTTTTTAGAGACTCCTCTAGGAAGCTTTCAAGATATTTTTATAGTTACGGAAATTTTGATAATAAACAAACTAACCTAATTGGTCCATTTAACAACTAGGCCTAGTTTAATTTTTTTAAAACAAGTTAGCTTATATTTCCAAGCTGTACTAGACGCTCTACCTAAGATTTAAATACACAAAGATTCATAACTCTACCCTTTTCCGTGAGCAAACGCTTTCTTCGAGCTTGCTTATTTATTACAGAGTTAAATATTTAAAAGCCAACAAATAAACATGTACGCACCTATCTCACAAATTATTATACCAGGGCATAAAATACTATCTTGGTGGGTCTCGCGGGTTCCCATAGAGCCGAAAGCGGACAATATTTTATTATAAATAGTGAATGGCTGCATTGAAGGACCAAAATACGAACCTTTGTGCCCTGTGGGGTCTCTTTCGGGCCGAAAGTCTCGGCTCAGGTGACACAACAGCATTACTAATCGTATTCGATTCGATAAAAACTATAATTAGTTCCGAGCTAAAAACGTAAAAGCAGAAATTCTATTGTAACATATTGTTTAGCGAAACTGCGCACACGCTGGGCAAAGATTTTTCGCCCGTCTTCGACAAAAGGCGAACCGTTACAAATGCGAGTAAGAATTGATGGCGACAACCTTTTATTTGGCCCTTTTGTCTCGAATTAGGCTGCTTTGTCTATTTTGTATGTAATAATGGAAGTGTTTAACGTCAAGTTCTTTGTTCTGAGGCGGAAAAAGACAGTTGATGAATAGTCGCGTGGCGAGCGTGAGGACATTCAAGTGTGATTTTCATAGCATATTAGTTAAAGTATTCGAGTTAGACGCGTTGTGCTCAACAATACTGGAACAATAAGTGTATGTAAGTAATGCTAGTTACAAATCGCTGGCGGCACCTTTGATGTCAGATTATTTTGAGGTAGTTAGTATGCTAGGTAGGCAGTACTATGATGTTAGGTACTTAAATAAGAAATAATTTACGTTTGTTAACAATGTGCGAATAATTACACATATACATGTATATGTTTATGCATATCGTCATTTATTCTCTCAAACCAGTGTATCATTAAAGATGCTATGATTGTATCATTCAGTTCCGTGAGCCGTGCTTGGGTGGATGTAGTGGTCGCTAGCAAAATAAAGATTGCAATTTTGAGCCCTCCCGTTCTGTTAATACTAATGACTTATTTAGGAACATTCTGGTGTAGGAAACCATCCTTGAGAACCTTGCGAAAGTTTAAGAAGAAGTTCAATAATGTACGTAATAGTTTTGTTGAGAAACGGCGACGGAGCCCACATCTGTGGCCGCCTATATTCAAATCATATCTTCACACCGTCACACAAGGACATAGAAAGAGCTAAGCATCGGTGTAAAAATCTCGCTTTTCATTAGGGTTCGCTTACTGTTTCCTTCACCATAAAGTTCGGTTAAAGGTAGTTCTAAAAACATATGTTACTATTTATAGTTAGCATATGAATTGCTCTGCTACAATCATTACGTAGATCTTCGCATGCACCAATGATATAATTACTTTTATGGATGCAATCACATACTATAATTTCACTCAGCATGACTAAAAATATGAGCCATACTTTTTGACGTATATCGTGATATATCATTACAGTTTTTTTTTATACTACATGGTTGGCAAACAACCATACGGTACGCTTGATAGTAAGCGGTTACCGCCGCCTTAGGCGCTGCCAACCCTGTAAACATAAAACTGTGTTCATTGCGAGTAACTGTGTTCATTGCGTGTACATGCAAAGAACACAGAGTTATTGTAACTTATTAAACTGACTGACCGTGTTTATAAAATATTCATCGGCCAGTAAAATTTTATATTGCTCTATTTCAATATTTAAAATGTAAAATTGTGCATTTATTTCTCTCTGAGTTCCAATACGGTAGTTAAATTGAATATGTAGAGAGAATTAATAATTTCGATCCAGAAATAGTCAGATCGATAGAACCGGTACTAGGTGAAGGTATAATGTAAACATCACATGGACCGAGATCGGTTATAATGAAACAGGTCCGTTAGAGATGTTCCCAATATTTATTATCTTATCGATTAATTATGGTTTTCATCTATTGAGAGTACTTTTAAAATTATAATCATTTTATGCGATATATCTGCACGATATCCCAAAGGTTCCGTAACGGGTAGGCAGAAGTGTGTAGGTACTACCTATTGATTTACACATTGAGTACTAACTCACACAGCCACTTTCCGCCACCGAAATATTATAGGTAATGTACGAAGTGTGACTTAATTTTTTTTTTATACCACTTGGGTGGCAAACAAGCATGCGGTCCGCCTGATGGTAAGCGGTTACCGTTATTATTCAGGTGTACCTTCATATGTCTCTGCAAGGATCCCCCAAGGGGAAGGTAGGTTCAGGTCACAAATGGCGAGTCTGTCGCCGTTACTAAGAAACGACTAAATCTTTCTGAGCGCGATTCAATTGAATGTATTTTTACCATGATAGTGTGCGATAACTTTTATATATTTACATTGACTTCAATTTTATCGATATCGGTACTTTTTCTTTGTCACATGCGGCGTAGCTATCCAGCTAAAGGAAATGCGTGCAGTAAATGATATAGATTTACATTCTGACGTGCTCCGGTTTAGTTGCTTCATTTTAATGAATAACAATCCTCCAGCGTTGGTCGCGGAATTTCTGATTTATTTAATTGTATTGAGATATAAATTGTTGATGTCTAATGTTGATTAAATTCAAATATTATATACTGATTCATTTATATAACAGCAACATAATTATACTTCGGGTCAGCAGCGCGTGAACGATGCCCCTGGAGAAGCAAACATCAATTTAGCGGCGGTTACCACTTACCACCGGTGGAACACATGCTTGCTTGCAACCATTTGTGGTATAAAAAAATACAAATCCAGACCAAGCTGTTTGCATATGAAAATCTACCTTTATCTATGCCCCTTAAGACCTAGTCTGTGACTAGTATACTAGCAAAGTATTTTTTTTATATTGTCTTGGTGTAATATAATAATAAATAATATATTACATTACATTATATTGGTGTGCTCTCGTGCTTTATTATTTATAGGTAGGTTTATATTTAAGTCAAAAACCCAACTCATTTAAGTTACCAGCCATAAATTTAAAGGATATAGAGCAAAGTAGAAGAAAGATCCAAAAAGGTTGCTCGTAAGAATATATCATCTAATGAAAATATGTATTAGGATGGTACATCTCTCTTCGGAGAATATTTGCTATGGATATATAAATTATTCTATGACAAATGTTCAAGCCGAACTACAATCGAAATCCTATTAATGACTAATCAAGGATTTAATATAAACGCGCGCACGGTCGCCGCATTAGAATTTTTAATAACTTTAAATCATTAGCGAATGGACATTCTTAGAATCCCTACTAAATAATGTCTCCATAAAAATAAGGACCGACCTAAATTATATTTTGACATGAGAGCGAAAAATTCTTCAACCAATAGTTCGCCAATAAATTACTCATGCAAATTTTGCTTTTGTTTTGTGAGAATAATTTCTGGGAAATATGATCATTGAAAGGTGACTTGTTGGAGACAATCCTTGATAGTCACGCAAAGAATTCGACACGAGCTGGCCTGGAGACGCTAACAGGAAATCATGACATTAGCATAATGCATTCGGGTGTCTAACAAAATTTACGGCACACGTATCTTGAATATTTTATTGCCAGAATAGTCATGGCGCCAAAACGGAAGATAAAAACTCAAGCCTAAGTGTTCCCCGTGGGAAGTGTTAATGAAACTGGACAAAGGATAAGACTCAGGCACTTCCTGCTAAAACGATCTTTTAGCGCCTATCGTTAAGCTCCAGATTAGAAAATAACGTTAACAGAAATCTCTTCTAATGTTGCAAATGCGTCATGTGCTACGTAATAAGGAAACGAAAATGTTTCCCAAGAAAGAAAAAAAAATTGACATTATAATTACGCATGTGTTCCTGTCTAGTTTTCTTTCTTACCATTTAAAAAGATGAGTGATAAATTTACTTCGCTTTAAAAGTACTCGCTAAGCGTAAAAACTTTTTTACGCAGCTACTTCAATGGCTTAATTAAAATGTTATAATATAACTAAGGAATGCTTATAATCGTAATACACAACATCAAAAAATTATTGTGTTCATCTCACAAGTATCTCAGCGGGAATCGAATCAGTGACTCAGAGCTCAGAAGCTAGGAGCTTTGGTAGAAAGATAAAACTGACGCAAAAAAAATAAAAACAACATTCCGGTACCGGGAATCGAACCCGAGCCTCCTGGGTGAGAGCCAGGTATCCTAGCCACTAGACCATACCGGATCTGAGTTACTATGCCATAAATTTCGCATACTATGTGAAACTAAAAGTCATATCTATCGTTCAAAGATAAAGGATTACGTTTATTGCATTTATTATAAATTGCATTATGTTTTATCGATATTATTGAACAAGAGGTGTACTGTAAGGTATTAGCATTTGTTACTATAGGATACGAAGGTACCTTACGCTTATCACTGAATGGACTGTTGTATGAGATCGGCAGACCACCCACCGCGTTGCATGAACGTAATTCCTTTGTAAAGGCACTGAGAAGTAATGTAGCTGTAAATACACGGAAGCATTAGATTAGAGAGAACGTTTTGACATTTACAAGTGCCCAAATTGTTAACCGTCTTTATTGTAACGCAGTGGGAATATTATCGAATATAAAATTTAGATTTTTTTATTATTGACAATAGTCGTTTTTTTAGTAATGTTCGCTTTATAATTTATTAATACTTTTACGTACATAGGCGTAGAAAGAAGAGTGCCAGATCTCTCTTGCTGAAAACTCTTTTGCACATTAATCAGTCTCCTCATACATTATGGTTTCGAGTACTTTTACACTTTACCTATAATAAATAAAATTCCCTTTATAATATCGAAATTATCACCGTAAAAATTCTTTTGTATACATATCGCCGGGGCCTGAACTCTCTCAACGGCTCTCACCTATGGCATAAAAATATGTACGAAAAATTAAAAATATCTGTCCAGTATCCGTCCCTTTATTTAATTTCGGCAACTTTAATCCCCACATGTTAACCATAACTGACCATATACAAACCACTGTAGTGAAACGATTCCTGTCCAGATGTCTTTGCGAAATGCTTTCTCTATATTCATCTTAACGGATGCTCATTACATCGAGCTGTATATATAACGAGTAATAGATAACCGAGACACATGTTAGCTGCCAAAGCTACTTAAGATCGAGAAACCAGACGTAACGTCAATCAATTGAAGATCGTACATTAAACATATGTTACACGCGTGAATTACTACATTATTAGATTTACCCGGTACCATCAATCCTCGATAGAATGTTATAATAACGTTATAAAGTTATATAGTTATTAAATTTAAGGTATAAGTCATCTGCACACCTTCACACAAGGGTGCCCGAAGGGGTAGGCAGAAGTGTATTAGGTTGTATCCATACACCCACTTTTCACTGGAAATATATTTTAGGTGCCAACATGACATATGGTTAGTCCATAGCCGTTACTCAAGCACGACGAAGTGAAATTCAACGAATTTCACTTCAATCTCTTCAATGTCTTCTTCTCAAAGGTCTTATCCATCCTGAAAAAATCTTTACATATTTTTTAAGAAGCTTCTGCTATACTCTGCTGTCAGACTTTTACTCTTTGGTGAGGCATTGTATAAGTTGTCCAAAATATTATTATAACCGTTTCTCTATAGAACAAGTTGCATGAATATTTGACTTGAAACAAAACTGAATTCGTAACCTAAATTCCACCAAGCCGTTGGCGTGTTTCAAGTCGATTAAAGCGAGTTTGCCGCCATTAGTAGGATACGTAAGTCAGTGAGTAACGTAGCGACCTATTTATCAAAGTCAAATTATTAGGTGACATCGGTCCAAGAGCATATGGCTAAAGCAGTGTGCCGCAATTCCCACCGTGTCATTATGACGGAATTGAGTGCCAACAAATTATAGGAATTTGGTGGTAGGTGCAACATTAGCTACCCTATGCTGTGGCAGAATAGACGTAAGCAATAATAATAGAAAAATTATTATCGTTACCACAGAGTTGACTTTTGTTTTTTATTATTCAAAATTCATAGGGACATTCGCTTAAAGCATCTGAACCTATTTGCTAAGACAAAAGCTCTCAAAGGTCGGTTTCAAATAAGTTTCATTGCGATCGCCGTGAAACGAACTCCTCGCCAAGATTTTCCCAAGAGTGTAGAGCTCGGAGTTTTTCAAGAAAGGTGTGAAAAGATTCCTACAGGGTCGTCAACGCACGAGCCTGGTGCTGCTAACATCCTCCGGCGGTAACCGCTTAGCGTCCGCCTTTAATACAAACAATGATTTTCTAGAAAGATATAGGTGTTGCAAATATCCAATTCCCTAAATTGTCTTTCTATTGTTTTTTCGCCTCGAAATTACATTGACCTTAAACTAGGCAGAGCCCGTACTATTATTGTTATCAGTATATACATATAAAAATCATTTATACTCATTAAGTAAATGATACGACAGATTACGTGATAATACTATCTATGTATGTGGATTAATATCCAAAAATAAATATATAATAATAAATTAACCCTTTGGATAATAATATTGTGGGAAGGCGTGAGGATATCATAATAATAAAATATATGATATGATATGTACTATATATGTACATAGTTTAAAAAAAAGCCATTTAAAATACAAAATAAACATGTATTTGTAATATGTAAATATTTATAAGTGTTATCAAAAAGTACAACCATTTTAATTTATCTACTGAAATCAGGCGTGTTTCTGCCTGTAACTCACATTAAAACCTCATTTAGCTATCAATACCAGAGAGACTAAAGGCTTGTTTCCACGGCGATATAATTTAGTAAAAAACAGGTACGCAACAAATTTATATCTCTTCTGGGACACCGTGGTGTCCATTACACGATATCCTTAGTGATTTATTAATGTGTTGTATCTGAGCGAATAAGTATAAAATAATGCCGTGAGGTCCCATTGTGAAATGTGAGGCGAAGTCATTATATCGCATTTTTTTACAATGCAAGCGATAAGTTCAAACGGTTACCGTAAGTGCTTGTAATACTCGGAGTATCGCGCGTAGCTTTTTTTAATGTCAGTTACGCTTTGATAGCAGCACAAGAATAAATATTTCAGCGTTTTGCTAGCATAACTATTTCATGTGAATGAGGAGTGGTGCCATTTTTCGTAACATAATATTTTAATGACCAGACCGGTATATGGGGACACAAAATACTTGCTGATTTGTATCAGTATCCAGCGGTTCTTCTTTGTAATTTTTTGTCATTTTGTAATTAGACCCCTGAGGAACCACCATACTGGTACAAATCACCAAGTACCCTTCGGGGTCCCTAGCGGACAATTTGTTACTTATTGTACTAATCCGGAAAGTTCGCATTCGTAATGAAATCATTCCGAATTTTTGCTTTCTTTAAAAACAATATAACAAAGTTCGAAAAATAATAATTCGGCGAATCTAGACTGGATTTAATTTAAATAAAATTATGCAAACTACATCTTTTACAAGGAATAACTTAGTGGTGCCCAAACTTTACCGAATTAAGATATTATCAGTCTTAATATTTAAATTCAACGACCACTACTTCAAGGAATTAAGTGAAACCCATATCTTATTTAAGTTGCTATTGGCTATTAATTAATATCAGATAAATACAGTATATTACCATTTTAAATAAGACAAAAATGTCTTATCAACTCCATCATTTACCAAATTATTGGTCACACGAAAAATTTGCGTCCTCTCTAAACGCCGGTAAATGCTAATTAGGACGATATAATATTCGCGGTCTCCTATTATACAAAAAGTAAATGTTTTTCTGTTCACGAGTGTGGCAAATAAACATTCAGATTGAATGGTTATTTGTCACTTGATGGCAAGCTTACTAAAGTAGCCAATGAAGTAATAATAATCGATTATCAAACTCGTTGATAAGCTACCTAAGTAGAACAGAAGGCCGGCAAACTCTATAAGAATAGACGTATCTTATACAATTTTAAAAAGCTGAATCATAACAGAAACATTACACCTGCTAGGGGCAGTGTCCTGATACGGAAGTGGAAGTCTTGCTACAGGCAATTTGAGAAGTTTAATGGATATTCTGTTGTACCTCACTGCTCAAAGTGAACTGTTTGAGGATAACATTATAAAAATAATAATATTTTTTATAAAAAATCTAGATTATTATTGCATATTTACCGACTTAGTTCCAAGCAGCAGAAGTAGAAGAGTGAAAACTATGGCTTTACGGTGATGGAAAACATCGAGAGAAAACTTACATGTTTGAGAACAAATAAATTAACATATGTATTTTCATGCTGGAGCAATAGTGAGACACTCGTCATCTGTCCCCATGGCACCTGAAATAATTCTTCGTAGAAAGTGAATGTGTGTATACTATTTACACACCTCGGCCTACCCCTTCGAGGACAATCTGAGAATCAATGGCGTGAAGATATATTGTTATTATAACCTTTTTATTTACAGGCATGCATAAGAATACAATCTGATTATAGAAATAAGACAGAAGGTAGGAATCAAAAGAAATACTCGAGATTAATCTAGATTAAGACGATCATAGTAACATATTTCAAAATTGCTTATTCTTATCATCAAGTAAACGTTACCCTCTCTTTTTTGCAAAGAAGATTTCTCTGCAGTAACAAAGCAAGTTTATTGTTTGGAAACAAAGCCACTGGTCGAGTTAGCGACAGTATGCAACAATAAAGCGGTATGCCAATTACGAAGGTAACGTGGCCAGAACACGCGATGCGCTCAGTCAATTCTCCACAAAGACTGCACTAGCAATGTTTATGAGACCAACGTACACTTTATCTAGCAACAAACAACTTCCTCCAACGTTTTGTTTGATCATATTTATGTTGTTTCAACTTGGTCTCATTACTTAAGGCTACTTTCTGTTACCACTAGCTCATTAACGTTTAGTATATGTTGGATCTAATCAGATAATATCAGCTCAATGGGCATTGAATCTGGAATGAGCGTGATATATTTACAGGTGCAAAGATAGAATCAGGTTCAGTTGAGAAATTTCTTTGTGGTAAGTATCCTACTAATATTATGAACGGGGAAGTATGTGAGGATGCTTGTTACTCAAGAATCCCAGAACAGCTGAATAGTTTCGGGAAAAATCTACGATTTTAAATCAATTTTAAGGTCGGTGAAACCGCAGGTCACAACCGCAGGCTCGTTCAAAGTAGCAAAGAAAATGTACACCTTAGCTGATATTCTGCGCAGATTCAAGATTTGTCCTTTGGCTTCCCAGAAAAACCACTTTTGGACTACACTTACCATGCCACATATGCGTTACAAATATAGCGCTTACCAAAAATTATAAAGAGGCAGAGTAGGCTTGCTTGATCGCGCTTATCTGAAGTACTATTATTATATGTTAGATATCTTATATAATCTAATCCAAATTTAATGCCATTTTTGGATTAGATAGCTCTTTTATAGAGGAAACTGCGGGGCACAAATAGTATAAAACTACTAAGTCATAAACAAACCTATTATATATGTAGATACGAGTCACAAATAGAATAATATCTCAGTCTACACCCTAACTCCTATACTCGCGTATAGACGTGCCAAACTTGTATAAAAAGTCAAAACAAGGAATCTGAATATCCTGTTCTTGGTGAATGGATTATAGATTTATTTGTTTCTGAGCCCAATCTGTGTTTTCACTCAAGCAAAAGCTACTTGTGTACTAATCTGAAACGTGTTGAAGATAACGAAAACAAAATTAGGGCATTCCAAAAAATAGGTAAAAATTGTAGATAAAACGGTAGTGACATTAACGGGCGCCGGGGTTCTAATGTCTTTATAAGTGCTGTCAGACATAAAGTTAATGAAACAGCCATTTTTATTGATCTACCTGCGGGTTGTCGCGGACCCGCTTCCAACCCTGCGTTGTGTTTTTCTATCAACGCGCTTCCATCCTTCTCACCCGCATTCAAATTCAATACGTAGAAAGAGATAGAACTGCTAAAAAAAGGTGCATTAGTCCTGAGACATTTCATTTGTAGAATACGACCCCCATCATTTGATAAGCCGATGAGGCCATTTTAGTATTAATCCATTAGGCAAAAGAACAAATTTCAGTCGAGCTCAAATTATTAATTTTGTCTGTCATTTCATAAAAAACTGATTAATTTTTTTTACACTTAAAATGTATTGCATTGAGTTGAGACCCAGTCGCGTGTTTTCATTTCTTTGGGATGACAACTCCACTCTTGGTATCACTTGTATTAATAACGAATCTATCTTGTTGTTAATGACAAAATTGATTGTCACCACAATATTTACATATTTATTTCCCATCAGCACCGTCGGTCTTATCTTAAAAGTTGTTAGGGTCGGCACTCGGCAATCCAATCCGATTTGGCTGGATATTAAGCTTTTCAGGAGTTTACGGCATTGTATCTAAAGAAACGTTTAAAAAAATAACAGATTCTGAAGCATGCATGGGAACTCAGCACTGTCGGACACCCATCAAATTGCTACTGCGATCAAATCTACATTTTCGGTAGTAGCTGTGCCTCAACACCAATCCCCTCGCTTATTTCTCGTCAATAATTATCCAAAATGTATAGTCATTGAATCCAATAACAATAATCTAGGCGTCATATTTGTATTAACATTTCACCCCAATATAAAGTACTATCTCAAATGTATATCAAGTCAACAAGCTGTTGGCACCCGCATTCTAGACAATTGATGCAATCATCGCAACGAGATTTGGGGGTGTATAAAACATTGTAATTGCATTGGCCACGACCCAGTCAATATAAGGCTTGTGGCGCACGTAGACAAAGCGACAAAGCTATGCGATACGTTTAATTGTTTTTTTTTTCAATAATGAAGACGGCAATAATTGTTGTATAATTAGGTATATTGATATAATTTCCCTTTTGATATTTGTGGGTGTGTGAGTATTACCTATACACCTCTGCCTACCCCTTCGGGGACCCTTGTGGGAAGGCGTGAGGATATATTATTATATTTTATTTTATTTTTGTATATTTTAGTATCTTATATCAAACTACTTGGGATGGAAGTGTTTCCAGTTTTGTGAAAGCGTTTATTAAGCTTGTCATTTTATTTTTAACTGACAAAAAACACTGAAATCCATTGCTGAAGTGATGTCAATTAAAGTGGAACGATTGTATATTTTTTGTAATACAACAATAGTGGCAAACAAGCATACATAAGCCTATTTACGCTCACGATACCGAGGTATCACTTGCGCGTTGCCACTCTGTGTTCGAAGAGTTATACTGTGTTAGCAGCTTAATGGGACTATCCCTCTGTTGCCAACACAATATAACAATCCTCTCCCCTTCCCAAGGAGCTCATTATTGGAAACCTTATTCACCGCGTAGTATATGATATGTAGGTCTGAAATTTCGAGATATCTCAAAATACACCAACTGTGGTGCTATCAATGGTGAGAAAAGAAGAAAACAAAGCAAGCATTTATATTTGTTCATATGGATACAAGCATTTTTATTTGTATATCCATTTAACAAATATAAAACTTGGCTTGTTATCAGCAAAGAGTAAATTTACTAACTAGTTATTTTATATTATCGCTTAGCGTGGTATGGTGTAACCATAAGTCAGACAATTCAATGATAATTCTATTTTCAGTTGAGGGTATTTGTGATAGCTCATTGTTAAACCGTCTCTAGGGTAGATTTGTAGACAGTTTGCATAAGGTATATAATATAAGGTTTATTTGCTTGGAACAATAATTCGGTTTTGTTTGAGGGAATATACTTTGAACATTTTGAGGATTCAATTTTTATTACATTTTGTAGCATCTCACTTAAATTGTGGTAGGTATGTACGATTTTAATTTTCACTCATTGCTCAGGATGAAGTAAGAAAAAATACCTTGAACTTTTTATCAAACCTAAATTCTACCATCTTCTTTAAGATTGATCGCACAATCAAAAAGAACATAAGGAGTATAAGAACTACATACATGAAGTTTTAACATTGTAGATAAAAAATACTAATCTTGATATAGGTATATAATGTTGTTTTATATTATCTCTACGCCTTCTCACAAGGATCTCGGGTAATAAGAGCGGGCGGGTGGCACCTGATTTTCGCCTCAAACATTTACTTTCTTATGACAGATGACAGATGGCGAGTCTATTGTCACCTCAAGCCTACATAGGTTCTGTCACGATATTTGTTCCACCGTCTCGTATCATAATATACTGTGTACGTTCATGTACTTTTGCGAGAACTCATTGGTGCAGACCGCTTACACTTACAATGTTAACTTTGGAGGTGTCTACCTACTCAAACCTGCCGAACGGCTGTCATAATGTTATTTTTAACCATAAATATACTTGAAGTCCATAACTAAAGGTACAAAGAGTTATTTTCAACCACAAACGATAATTTCGTGATGTCAAGAGTCGCTGACAAAGCGATGTTTTATAGCCATTGATTTGTTTCCATCACTAACGTCCATATCCTTGATAAATAAGTTTTATTCGTGTGTAAAGATAAGTAATCTTTATCGGACGGATTCATAAATCAAAAAGCCGTGAAAAGGTCGAGCACTGGTCACAGGCGATAAAATACTTTCAGATTATAGACAGTAAAGTATATTCGTAAAATTTTTTTGGGTGTGCTTGTGAAACATCTTCGGACACTTATGCTTTATCCTTTGTGTCAATTTTGAGTTTCGCAAGAAGCCTGATCAATCTTTATGTGTAGATAATAATGAAGAGTGTCTGCGGTAATTTAGAGCTTCTTGATGTCACTCAGGTGGAGTCCAAATCTCAGGCATTGTAGGTACTGCAATCGGAAATTATCTTTAATCATCATCATCATATCATTATGCATATTCCCTAACAGAGTAGGATAGAGTAATACTTCAAGTTCCTCTAGACTTACAGACAGATCTCTTTCGCCTCATCCACGTTCATTAATCTTTTCATACATATTCACCGGTTTCTATCCTTGAGTGTCCGATCGATTTGATTTATCTAATTAGTTCGAACGTGGTCTTCCTCTGCTTCTTCTTCTCTCACCCTTTCTCATTGTGTTTCATCACTCTAGTCTTCGATTAAATACAAATGTACACTGCTGGTCCATAAAAAGCATTTTTCAAATTAATTATGCGAATGTTTTCCTACGCTGCCTAATTCTTACTGATTATATAAATTTGACTCCAAAAGTCTTAACAACCGAAATCGGTTACATCCTTAGCCTTATTCGCCGAAAAACGAAATACTATTTTAATAATAGATATGACAACTTGCCCTAAGTAGAGCCTAGAGTTTAGGTGGCTCTTACTGATAATATATCTGCGTGTTAATATCTACATATATATATTACGATTAACAAATATGCTCAAGTAAATGTTTACTGCCAGCCCGAACCCGTGAACTTTAACGCAGTAGGCGAAGCACGACCACCACTAACATACCAGACGGTCTGTCAATATAACAAAATTTACATGATAAATTAATAAATATTTAATTCAGTATGATTTCAGTTCAAAGATTTGCATTTACAAAACCAAATCATAATGAGCTAACAAATTCTGTAGAATAAAGACGAAACGAACCAATTGGGGTGTGGTTGTCTAAAAGCAGACCGGGAGTGCCGACAGAGACATTTATTTGTAGCCGGCCACAAAATGTACGTAGCTGTCTCACAGGATTTATTCACAAACGTAATCTTTTCGTTGTGGGCGTAAGTATTTGTTTGAGTGTTCACCCTTATGGGTATATATTTTTCGGAGCATCTTTGATAAGGCCGACCTCTATACCCACGATAAAGGAAAATATGTTAATTTAGGCTCCGAGAGGCGATATAGCCCACTAAGTGATTGGATTCCTGATGTGTCTGAGGGTTTTCAGTTTGAAGGTATTGTACCAATGTTTACAAATTGGTGAGCGGCGTGAGGAGAAAAAGCTTGAATGGTCAATTGAGATATCCGTTTGATTATATTAGATTGGAATGAGATTCCCAAAGATCCGAGTGAAAGTGCAGTAACGAGGTTTTAGGTTCAAAAACTACTTGATGTATCAAACATATCTGTTGTACCAAACTTCTACAGATTGAAGTGTCAAGTTACAAAATTGTATGTATTTACATGCTACGCAGAAATGGACTTCAAGGTTGGATTTTCCATAAGATTCGTCTATTACGTATTTTTAAAAGAGAGGTAATTTAACATTTATAAACAAAAAGAGATTCCATGTTTTGATTGATAGTGAGCAAAAAACATTTTGACAATTATTTATTAAATTGTAAAAAGATTTAATTATTAATACTAATTAAAAATATCCCATAGAAAAAAGTGAAAATCCAAAAAGTTAAAAGCCCAATTATTTGTGGAAATAAATCCAGTCAAGGACGCAAAATATGGCTCGAAATGAATGCCATATGGCGCCACTAAAATTTCCATCTTTCATGAAATATTAAGGATTAAGTAAACGACCGTTTCATAAAATCCAATTTAATTAAAAAATAAGCAAATGCGTAATTAATTTTGTCGGTCGTCGGGCCGGATACAATGGTATACAAATTAAACGCCAGTCGAAACTCTTCGGTTAAATGGTCTGTTTTACCTTAACTACTTTTCAATTTATAATTTGTCGTTTTCTGTCTACATCACTCATATTATTATTAATCTTTATATTACTATTCTAAAAGTGATGTGTTACTTAAAGTTATTCAAAATCTTATTCGCTACTATTTTATTATCTAAAAACCTTAAAAAAACGTTAATTGGGTCATTGTCTTCGATTTACTAATTTCGGGCTCGATAAAGCTAAAATGGCTCAATTCCCAAACGCCCGGAGCGATGTTATTTTATTTGTCAGCATATCGTTCTAAAATAATTAGAATTGGAATTTATGGTTGTCATCGGGGGAACGTGATTTAAGGGCGCGCTTCGTACGGACACATCCGCATAGTTCGAATAGAACGGTTCAATCACAGTAATTTCTTATCATCGGTGAAGATAAAATCTAAAGCTTTATTCCAGTTTGTTTCAATGTGTTAACTTATTTTATTAACAATTCATATTATATAATACGATATATATTAAAAGCAAACGCAAAGCTTTACATATGTAATAAAAGAACCCAAACAAACTTGCCGCTTGCACCATTAAACTGAAATGTTTTAGTAAATCGATATTGTCACATGGCCATGTACTAATAACGCCACGAAAATAAAATGTCCTTTAATATTCAACAGCCTTTGTTTTAGTGGGCACCACTCAGTCAATTTCAGTTTGATCGTGGAATACAAGGGCAACACTTATGAGTGTTTATTTTTAGAAGACCTTGTGTGTAATTACTTAATAGTCGTTAGCTATTCGTTAATTAAAAGTTGCGATTAGCTTTTCAGGGTAAACGTAGTTTTCTCTTTACCTACTATAGAACTACTATAATACTACTAACTATATACTACTTTAAAACTACAGTACTGCACATTTCAAAATGTATAATCATATCATAGAAAGTTTATTAAATTATTATATATTATATAGAAAGTAAGTTCAAATTCCGACTGTACCATTAAGTTTTTCTGAACAGATAAGTACAGTGATTAGTCACACCACGAGCTTTATGGTGAAGGAACATCGAGAGGAAACCTGCATACGTTTGAGAATAAATTCTAAGGCTATAAAATATATCTCTAGCGGAAAGTGGGTGTGTGGGTACTACCTATGCGTATATACTATGTGTACATGTGTGTATACTTGTGAACTAAAGTGAAGAAAAGTGTAGAGTACTATGGTGGTAAGTAGTATAGATGTAAAGTGTATGGGTATATGAATCCATAATCTTTATATATATAATTCTTCTGTGAGTGTGTATGTCACTGAACTCCTCTCAAACGACTGGACCGATTTTGATGAAGTTTTTTGTGTGTGTTCAAGGGGATCTGGGAATGGTTTAGATTCACAATTGGACCCGATAGGTGGCGCCACCATATTTTTTTTTCCACCCAAGCGAAGCTGAGCGGGACAACTAGTAAAGTTATCAATCCTTATTTTATCCAGCCAATTCTTATTAAGAGAGGTAGGGCATAACGGGTTTCCCGTTCGAATTTGGAGCTGCCCGACTGGGGCAGGACCTCCATCCACCTTATAGAAGTCCGTAGCCAAATAACAATTTTTTTTGTGTTGTGTTCCTACGCGGTGAATAAGGTTTCCAGTAATGAGCTCCTTGGGGGGAATGTTACATTGTGTTGGAAGCAGATGGATTAAACCCATTATGCTGCCAACACACTGTAACTCTCCGAACACAGAGTTGCAACGCGCAAGTGATACTTCGGTATCCTGAGCGTAAATAGGCTACGGTAACCGTTTCCCATCAGGTGGGCCGTATGCTTGTTTGCCACTCTTGTTGTATAAAAAAAAAAGCCAGATGAACACTAATGAATTGCATTGCCTTTGTGGTCAGCACTCATTACTAGAAGCATTGGGACTGGGACAAGAGAAGAGAAACGTAATAACGCCAATAACTATTTCAATCCAATCTCAGAATCTCGTCCTTCGCGATAGTTTCACGAAGATTGTAAGAAATTCTCGAAAGGAAAGTTCCAAGCGGATTCTGTAACTAAGATAGCCAACTCCGGAACTACTGAATCAGATCGCAATCTTTCAAAATGACAAATGTCGTGAACAGTCCCTTATTTACCGTTGCGCTACCCATAAAATTAGCCCTATCGGAATAACGAAAGACGGTTTATTAATCAATTCCTTTACTAACATATCGTCGTTATTTGAGCTAGAGTTTTGGTTGGTGGAAAGTACCACTCGTTTTGTTGATATCTTCTTCGTTTTAAGTTGTGCACTACGGTGGTTTACCGGTTTTAGTGAAGCAATATTTACTATGAACTATTAATTCGCTGGTTCCGGTTATCGGCTCGATTATTGAACTGAGGTTTCTATCGCACATAATAGGTGTGATTTAATAGTTGTAATTTGTTATTATTATAGGAATATTTTTCAAAGGAATATGAAGTGCCTCGTATCTAGGTTTGGACTTTAATGGGCAAATTTAAAGGCCTTGAGGCTATAAAAAGACCATTTGTAAGGATATATTGGATTCAATATCACCATGAATTTGTCCAGACTATTGTTATATACTATTATATAACATGGATATTAGCACCATCCCAAGCTATTTATTATAATATTGAAAATATTAAAGTCACACAACAAGCTTTCGATGAAGAAATATATCGAGAGGGAACCTGTATACGTTGAAGACAAGACTCGCCATCTGTCACGTTGGCACCTAAATATATTTTCAGCGAAAAATATACCCTTGTGAAAAGGCGTGAACATATTTATACTTCATTTATGAAAAATGTTATAATGCTCTACTTATTTTAACATTAAACGAACACCTACCGCTTACAGCGCTTCTCCTCATAAGCTAATGCCTTTAGTTTCTTAGAAACGGATATGGGTTAGTATAAATAATTTATTGCCAAAGTTTCACCCGCGTGGTTTTCTGACTAGGTATCCTAATTTGGTAAACTTTCAAACCCCTTTCATTCAACTTCCTTTGATGCTGTAACTTATCTGGAAGCAATTTGTTCCTGTCAAAATAGACGCTTACACATAATGTCTTTTCTTTAAATAACATAGTCACATAGATTGTAAATTAGTTTTTTTCTGCGCGACTGTCATGGTGTTGATTTTAACATTGAACTAAATACATTTTGTTACTGATTAGGTATCGTTAAAACAACATCGCTTGTGAAGGAAGCCATTCTGGTAACGACTAAAAATCTTCCCTTCGATTATCGTGACATGACTTCCATAAATGTCATGATGATCACCACCTTCAACTTACTTATGGGAAGATACCAAAGTACCTTAATAAAATCGCTTGGCTTTTATATCTTATTGAAAACTTACGAGAGTTAGTAACCCAGCATGCTAATGCAACCAATCTGACAGCTATTCTTTCTGATCCTTAGATTCTGCGGGCAGTTAGGCGTAATAAATATAAAAGTTATAGCTTGTGGGAGCCCTAACCCTTCGCTTAAGGCTCACCGCAAGCGGATTACCGTCATTATTCATTTCTACCGTCTAGCCTGGAGCGGATTCGAAGGAGGACGATGAATGTAAATGTGTAAATTTCTGAATTGGTGTTTTTACTTTCATCTATATGCAAAGCATTACTGTGCTTAATGTGAATCATTGCTCTGTAGCATTAAATACAATCTGAAATTTAAAGAGTTATTCACGATCAGTAGCTAGGTCAACATTATACTATAAAGTTTATCGGTGCCCTGTGCTGAAATTAGTCCATTTTAGCCCACTACTTAGCAATGCAAAGAAATACAGAGAACACTACCCAGGCCAGACAGGGAGAGTAGGACCCTAGTGCTCTTCGAATTTACAACTCTTCTGAAAACTTAAACGTGATAGGGTTTCGAATCAATTCAAAGTGAGTCTTTCAGTATTTAGGTGTAATGCCAGGATTATGTTATTACTATTGGTACTTGGATACTATTATAGTTATTAGAAACTAAATCGACTCGATTCGTCAACAAAAAATCAATCTCGTTAATTTGTCAAAAGCACGTTGCTCCTAATTAGGTACAGAAATATTGTCCGTTCCAGCATTCTTAAAAAAATAAATATACAGTAAGTCTTGAAGATTTAATCATGATGATAACTGGACCTTAAATACATTTTGTTAATGTTTTGAATAATAAAATAATATTTTACAAAGAAGTACCTTAATAGTGCAATATCGGTAAATGGGCAAATTCTAGAGCAAGTGAATGAATTTGTATATCTTGGAAGCATGTTCACACGAGATGGAAAGTATGAAACAGATATTGAAAGAAGGATAACTGCCGGAAATAAGGTGAATGGAGCCATGTCGGCGTTGATGGGCAGTAAAAGTCTGAGCAAGAATGCTCGAGTTGCTGTCCACAACGCGATATTGGTACCTACCTTATTGTATGGCAGCGAATCCTGGGTATGTCAGAGGAAGTATGAAAATAGCTTGAATGCAGTCGAGATGCGATCTCTTCGAAAAATGTGCGGCGTAACGATATTAGATCGAATCCGCAATGAAGAGATTCGCAAATCAACTGGCGTGAATGAGGGCGTGATTGTAAAGATGAAGAAAGGCATGTTACGTTGGTTTGGACACATAGAAAGGATGAGTGAAGAAAGATTGACGAAACAGATATACAAAGCAAAAGTGTGTGCAAGAAGAGGCAGAGGAAGGCCACGTTCCAACTACCTGGATCAAATAGATCGGACTCTCAAGGACGGGAACGTTAAGAGTACTCGAAACCGACGAGCATGTATGAAGAGACTGATGAATGTGGACGAAGCGAAAGAGGTATGTAAGTCTAGAGAGAACTGGCGCTCTATACTCTCTGCCTACCCCGTTAGGGACTTGGCGTGATGATATGTATGTATGTATGTATGTATGTAAGTACCTTAAATAACATAAATTACCTATACGACGCTTTAGGAATCGGTAAGTAAGCCATAAGGAAAATTGTCGGCGAAATCCATTTTACAAATTGCGAATCGTTGGTAAAATCAGACTTACAAACTGTAATGCTAAATAGGCGTTAAATTACATTCTATATAAGAGTTTGGCTTGTCATCTCTACAAAAACCAATAAATTTTGCTAGGTAAGTGTTGTTAATAAGGCTTTTTGAATCTTCTTCAAGATTGCTGGCATATTCTGCAGTGAAAATATATGTATATAGCTTATAGACGGATTGCTTTTTCGGCACTAATTCTGGTCTTCGTTGTATAAAAATATCAGGCTGGACACATATACTTACCTTACCTTAGCATTGGTATGAAAATGGCTTATATGCAGTGGAGTGTGATCTCTTCGAAAAATGCGCTGAGTAACAATCTTAGATCGAACCCGCAATGAAGAGTTTCGCAAATCAATTGGCGTGAATGAGGGCGTGATTGTAAAGATGAAGGAAGGCATGTTACGTTGGTTTGGACATATAGAATGTATGAGTGACGAAAGGTTGACGAAACGCCTACCCCATTAGGGACTAGGCGTGATGATATTATGTATGTGTGTGTATGTACCTTAGCATGAGCTAAACACTTTGCTTATATGTAGTTACTTTACTTAAATTCGTATCCTCCATCATAAAGATTGAAAAAATCTATTGCAATATTACATCCGACTATAATAACAAAGTTTCACCTCTCCCTTCTGGAAGAAAATACTCCAGAGCTTTATTGATTACATCGTCCATGTACCACTTTAATATTGGTCCTAAAAGCATATAAACGAAATGTGCCCGTAAAGAGGTTTACTTAGCCTTTGATTGTTTGCGATACGTTTCCGAAAGTTTTGTGGGAGAGAAAAGTAACAATCAATCTTTCTGTTGTTGGTATGATTTATTTTCTCTTGATTCGGGTCGCAGTTGGGAAACTTGAGGATATTTTCTTGGAAAGTTTGGGACAACGAATTTATCATAGTTATATTTTGTTGTTACAATTAAAAGGTTTTTAATATTCTGTGGATCGCCGAGTCATTTCGACGGCTCCACGGCCTTTTTTATCAATTCGAAAAAAAGGCAGAATTGTTGACACATGATAATTGGTAGGTACTTTAAAATAACCCCATGTCAATAGACAGCAAAGGTCAAATTACATTCCTAGGTTCACTAGGTGACAGATCTAAAATAACGCAGTGTTCATCTTATACACCTAGAATAACAAACACACTAGTTAAAATGAAATGAAATGAGAGCGAATGATATCAAAAGTCACCGTTTGCTGTTAAAATCTCGTGATTTGGAACAAAAACTATAAAAGAAAGAGGAAAAAATATAAACCAAAAAAATGTGACACTACATAAACTGGAATTCTCAAAAAGTGTCGAAATTATTATGTATACGCATAGAACGCAATGGGAGCGCATTTTAGTAATCATTGCAAAGTGGACAGCGCCATCTACCGGCCAACATACTAATTTAACTAATCATAGTATTATAATTATCTATCTTTAGTATAGTTTGTACATAAACTATTTTCACATATTGAGTTCTACAAATTGCTATATATACGCATGCAAGTCTACATTACATAAGCATCTGTATTATCTTTTCACAATACCCGATACTATTTGTGTGGCATTCCTCTGAACAAAAGTAAGGCTGTCGAAAATTTATGATGTTGATCTTCAACAAAGTACAGAACAAAAGAATGTCATTTGTGAAGCCTTTATTCCAAAAAGAGGTGTAAACAATTGGCAAGTTTGACAGGCGTCACAAGAATGACAAAAAGGATTACGTGTTCAACTAAAAACAGCCTTTAGCTTTCAAATAAAAGATCGTGCAATTTTTAACTCTACGTTACGACAATAAGGGACGTAGTTTATGTGGGATTCAAAACTTAACGCTTTATTCGCAGTGCCACTTCTGAATAAACACTAGCTTTTGTGCGCCCATTTCAGGCAAATTAAAGCTGGCATAAGATTTTGCACACAGGACTTAAGTAAACAACTCATTCAACCCATTACAAATTGCCCTTTATGTCATTTAGGCTTCATGTCTCGGGAATATTTATTTTGTTCCGTAGATAAATATAGCGCTATAATTCAATACAAGTCACTCCGACTTTGTGTTCATTTATAAGATCATCGTGTATCTTTTATCATTTAGAAATTTCTCCCTTGAAAATGTTACATGTTTACATTTTGAATTCAAAATCTAAGCTGTCATCTACTTCAAACTATTCATGCTACAACCAACAATACTTTTTTGGAATTCATTTGATACTTTATAACTATTGTATTAGCATTGAAAATCGTTTGTAATTTCCTGTGGGATAACTTGGCAAGAGTAATAACTATGTTTTTCTTGTGTTTGTCTTTGAAGAAGATTACAAACAGCGTGCACGTGGCGAGCTCTTCAATCGATGGTTCTCGTCGTGACATCAAAACTATTTGTCTTCGGAATAACTTGGTGACTTTCTACACTGGCTGTGTAGTGAAATGAGTTATTGCGTTATACCCTTGAAACACAGGTCTATGTCTACGAGTCACGAGTGTTCATGTATCATACGAAATATTCTCCCTGTTTAAATTATATTATTTTCAAGCCGATGCTTGCCATTGCAAAATAAATGTATTGTGATGGAATTTTGTTTTCAACTAACCATTTATTTTTAAACTTTAAAAGTGTCAAACCAAGACATACATTATAACGAACTTGTATTGATTGAAATAACTGAGCCTTAAAGGCCTACCGCACCACAGGAGGAACTCATTACCCAGGAATAATATTATATCGATAAGAATTTCTGTATCTTGGAGATACCGGCCTAGTAGGTAACGTGAAATTTTGCCCAAGTTCTTCGCTACACATCCTTCATTAACTACAAATCCTTCGCTAAGATTTGAGGTAATTTTGTAATAATATAATATATCCTCACGCCTTCCCACAAGGGAAGGGGTAGGCAGAGGTGTATAGGTAATACCCAAACACCCAATTTCCGCCAGAGATATATTTTTGGTGCAAACGTTACAGATGGCGAGACCGTCGCTGTTACTCAAGCACGACTACACATACGCCTTTGAATTTCTTCTCAGACGTATGCAGGTTTCCTCTCCATGTTTTCCTTCACCGTAAAGCTCGTGGTGTGTACTGTCGGGATTCGAACTTGCGATCTTTGTGTCGCAGGCAACTGCTTGAACCACTCGGCAACCACGGCTTACAGCACGGGAGGTAATTTTGTTGAAGGTTAAATGTTGTTCTTCGCGTCTTACGGTCACATTACTTAATAGTTGCTACCCATGGTAGATTATATGTAAAAGAGTCGATTGCCGGTCACTACGAACTACTCCCGCTTGATTGTTTTTAGGCCATTATTCCATTGCACGCTACCAATAAAGTAGTGCTCTATTAGCATTAATTACTTTACTCAACCCGGCGAGCATGTATAAAGATACTGATGAATATGGATGAAGCTATAGAGGTCTGTAAGTCTAGAGAATACTGGCGCCCTTCTCTCTCCGCTTACCCCGTTAGGGACTCAGCGTGATGATATTATGTATGTACTCTTTAGGGTACTGATTAGGGCTTCTATTTAGTCTTAATCATGCTAAATCATTTGGTTCTTCAAGAAGAACAAAGTAGAACCAAAAGTGTCCATCGAAAACCCTAGAAGGGAACCTATTACACCAGATGGATCACAGAATAATAACAATCTTGGGATGTCCTTGCCTTAAACTGGAGTCGGAATTTCTTATCCGACCCGTGTGCAGCTCACAAAGACCTGTGCAAATATATGCAAATATTATTCACACCATCATTCATGTAAACTTGCAACATTCACACGCAAAATCCAACAATTAAAACCAACGATTATTGTCGAGATTAACTTTAAATCTTTTTGTTCGTGTAAAAATGCATTGTAAAAATAAATCGTTGTAGAATTCACGCCTCGGGCAGAGTCCGTGGTATTCAAAGCTAGTTATTAAAACGCTACACTTGTCATTATTCTCGAAACAAAAAAGGAGTGAATTGTAACAGGCAAGCCACATATCATGGAGGGAACTGGCACTTATATCGTAGCTTCTATCGTAAATCAAAGATATTAAACGGGATGGTGGAACCTCTTTCCAGTTCACATTATAAATCAACTAGGCGCAAGAAGACCTCTCGGTGCCACCAATAGGGCCTTTGCGAACGCACAGAGCACATAAATCAACCATAGATAAAAATAAAACAGTCGTACGTTAGTTTGGTTTTTGTCGTCAAAGGTTATGATTCTTGAATTTACAATATATAGAGATTCGATGTCAACCAGATTCAAGATAATTCACATTCTACAGGCACTGCATCTGGTTGAAAATTCTTCTTATTATCGCCATCAATGATGGAGACATTCGATTCGAATTTTTCAGTGGGTTCCGAATCATAATCAAAGTACAGCATGCTGCCGTCGTTTTTCCTCGCTGATTACACGTTGAGGTTTTTTATTACATGTTTCAGTTTTCTAAATATGGTTTTCTATATGAGCATATGAATGCCTGAATTTCGTTATTTACGCTACGCTGTCGTTGATATCTCGCAATACAAGTTATGATGAAATAAAGATATTTAAAAAAAAGTAAGATATGGCGAAGGTGGATACCAAGTTTTAAAGCTATGGTTACAAGGTGGGAAAACTATTTATGTTTCTTTCTTTATACTGATAGAAGTGAATGCAAACAATATTGTTAAGCAAGTAGCACGATCATATTGAATCCAGGCCACAAACAGAAAAAATCTGCAGTGTAGCAAAGTAAATGACGATAGAATCATCAATGTATGATATTTTGATAGGTCATTTTGTAAAAAGTTGCACTTTCACAGCGCACGCGCCGTCTCCGAACGTGATCACATTGTCTATTCCAATTTTAAGCGATCCGTGCCGATAACCGAGGCTTCATTGACTCTCGGTTTCGTTATAAAAGTTTCATTCGAAATAGCTTCCTTTGTGCGAAAGGAATTCAGAGATTCACATAAAGATATAAATGATCGTATAAAACTCACTTTCTATAACACGCTTCTATAACAATAGCTGTTGTTATGGTCTGTTCAGTATCTACATTTCCAAACTGTTCTCGATTGGAAATACTGTTTCATTTTTGGGTGGCATCAAAGATTCGGAAGTGTGTTTTCTATATAAATATTAAATGATACCACGCTGTTGAGAACAGTGTATGATACAGCAAGGAGTATTTCGTTACGCTTTAATTAAGGTTTTATATAAGATTACTGGATGTATTACATAGTAGTTAGTCCCTATTCTAATATTGTACAATTTGCTCCAGATGAATACGACTCGCTTTACGCAAAAATTATAAAAGTACATTTTACACAACTTTCAGATGAAAGTACTACTACCACTCACACTGCGCTGAGATATTAAAGCAGATATTAGGAGATTAGATCTAGTCTTGATTAGAAAAAATAGCGATTACTCGGTATTAAAAGTTATTCATTACACTAAAGTATGTTTAGTCTTCAAAATATAGATTTCCAGATTTAGAAGAATGAAGCATAATTTTATTGATGAGGAATAATAGATATATGACAGAATTCATTAACTATTTTTATGATATGAAAACGCTCTAGTAGCCTAATTGGATGAGTTTTTGTAATCTGGAAAGAAATATATTACTAATTAGAAGTAGTTTTGTGGTGAGTCCATATTATATAAGGTCTAAATCGATATGATTTGTCAATCGTGGTAAGTAACGATCATACCGTTACAAGAGTGATTGTTACAATAGAACTCCCGGACACGCCAAGCTTTGCAGTTCTAATGATTTGCGTAAGCGATTACAAATGTTCTGAGTAAACATACAATAAAGATCGCGGCAATATGTCAAACCATTGGTGAATGCTTTTCTGTTGTAAAGGTTTCCTTGTTAAGCTCGTGACGAGATGCAGTCAGATAAGCTTCGACTATTACGGCATTAAGTTTGTTGATTGCGATAATTTCTGTTCTAATATTGTCAATGGAAATACAGGCATTGCCATATTTTTTTTTACTATTGTCTCAAGCGTCGGCGTGCCTGCTGTGCTGCAGTCGGTCTCGCTCGCGGCGATGGCCGGAGGCCGGACGGTATGTCTCTGATGCCATGGAGGATGGGTCGGCCCACAGTGTGGGACGCTACGTGTGTCAGCAGGAGTGCCTCAAGCGCCGCAAGTATGCCTGCCTCGGGTCAGGTTACATATTTGCTGCATTTGCGGTTGAAACTCTGGGGCCTTGGGGTCCTGAGGCTCACCATCTTTTTAAAGAGGTCTCGCGCCGTCTAGTCGAGACCTCTCGTGACAGGCGGGCTGGATCATATCTCGCTCAGAGAAATCAGCATTGCTATCCAGCGTGGCAATGCTGCCAGTCTTCTTGGCACGTTGGCTCGGGATACCGATTTGGGACAAATATTTTATCTGTTAGTAGTTAGTTTCAACTGTTCTTTGTAAATATTATTAATTGTTGACATTGAGCTTTAGTGGATAAATATCCAATATTATAAAGGAGCAGAGCATAAAGAATACTAGACGTCTAAACAGGTATCGAGCAACGAGCTATCTTTAAAAGCTACGTTGACTAAGATCTTTTGGAAATCCAAACCGCAGTTTGTTTAACATCAGTTGGTGTTAATCCCACTCAAACTGGTGGAGATCCCTTTCTCGTATATAATTATTTACGGCACTCCATTAATAGTATTTTTAGTTAGCAGTGTAATTATTTAGTTTCATTATTTTGTATTCACACAGTGCATTGCATATTAATAAGCAGTTAATTGAATTTAACATGTCATGCATATTCTGAACCCAACTATTCGGGTACAGTCACGTCAATGATAATCATATTTTGCGGTATTCCCTATATACCTACACCCTAATGAGATTTGTTTGCTGATGGAAAGATTGTATGGAATCGTTTTTTTTTTTTTTTTTGTATTGTCTCTCGTAGCGTGAGTTCCGGGAACTTTTGCTACTTAACCGGTCAATGGCGAGACCTAGGCCTCCAGCCAGGCACTTAATTTTTAAGCAACACAGCTAAGGGCACCCCCTGTGGGGTACGAACCTCGGCTTAGGGCTTTGCTGGATCGCGAGCAAGGGAGCTGGGCTGGACTGGTCATTTTATTTAAATATTATTTGGGGGCGGGATTTGCGCGTCTGGCTCGGCGCGGGCTGGCGTTTGCGGCGGAGGTCGGGGGGGAACATTACGGCTTATTCGCGTCGAGCCTCGCCGGCGAGGACGGAACAGTGGTCGGTTGTGTGTAGTGTTGGTATGTTTTTGTCGGGCGTCCTGGAGGACCGTTATGTCGTCATCCGGTTCGATGACGGCATGTCTTGGACGCCTTATTTTCGAAATAAGGGAAGGAGTGTATCGGGCGGCCGATACGACGAGGGGGTTGGGGTGATTTACAGCAGAATCGAAATGACGTTTGGACAGTTTCTTTAAAAACTGTTTTATAGTGGGGACTTTGAGGTCAACGTGGAGTTGACTATTACGCATGTACCACGGGGCACCTGTGGCTCTCCAAAGAAACCGGCTTTGGAGCACTTGCAGGGGGTTAAGTGTTGACTTGCTAGTGTGTGCGAACACTACACCCGCATATGTCATGATTGGTCGAATGCACGTTGTGTAAATCCTCACCTTGGATTTCAATGAGAGTTTACTTCGTGCATTCAACATGCTGTGAAGTCTACCGAGCGCGAAGGCGGCTCGCGCGCGTACCGCCTTTACGTGGTGACGGAAAGAGTATGGAATCGTACTTTTCTAGTGTGCTATATAGCCGTACTGAACACGGTTAACAATACGTTTAGTCGGTGTGATTACTACCTCTGTCTTTTGGAATACGAGGATATTTATTTTCAAATGTCATATCAGTAATCGCAGATAAGAGTATGTTACAGCTTAAAGGTTGTTCAACCAACCCTCGCAAATCTTCACAAATCTGTATTTATACCGATAGACGAAACCACGATCGTAAATTGAAAAATATGTAAACGAGCTTGATATTCAATGCCGCATATTCGTATGAAAAACATGGGGCTTTCATTTTTAACGTACGATAGATGGCGCAAGCAACGTGCTAACTCAGATAAATCGGTCGGAAGACGCCTCGGTACATTGCCTGCCTTAACGACCTTTGCTACGGAATCAGTTTAGGGTTAAAGGTGATTTTCTCCGCCTCTATGTATGTGTGCTCGCACGTAAGGCACCGCCGTCAAAGGAAGTTTCACCCGTCAAAACTGATGATATGATTTTGTTGCCGAGAAAAATGTTCGCGCGAAAATATCCAAGGTAATTTACATAGAGGGTGTATTGAGCGCTGTGGTACATTTTGTGAAGCGATTTGCTTGTGGGTCAGTGATTTATCTTGAACAAAACTTATTTCAAATTTGTTTGATATTTTGTCAAAATATTTTTTGGATTGAAGAAGTTCTTCAAGAAATATATGTTTTGTTTACTTTGCATTGCACTAAGCATAGATATGTAATATTTATCCCATGACTGAATTATTAGCAAGGAATAGCGACAAACGACGCCCTATATAACGGAGCACATCTAGGTACTTACTACATACTTGTATCCAAAGGCTTTAATTACTAGTGTTTTGCCGACTAGCAGTGAACGTTCAACTAAACTCAGAGCAGAGACTAAGTTGCATGCTGCTTTGACGGACTAATATGGTGGTTAGGATATCAATTTGCAAACCCCTAAAGGAAATATTTCTCAACATAAGCCCCCTTGTACTACATTAAATAACGTTTATGAGCTGCTTATACAGCAGCCTTTGCAAATAATATATATTCGAATTTTGAGTTTTACTAAAAGTTTCTAACATTTAAAACTTTTACGAATATTTGTTCAGGGTCCAGACCAACGTACAAAGAAGGCAGTTACTAAAGGCGCGGAAACTCATATAGTGTTCAGTAATAAACATGCTAATGCAAAGATATAAATAAGTGATCAAACTTATAGGGTTGTCAAGCAGCATTATGTTAAAGCTTCAACAATGGGCGAGGTACATGTGAGGGCGTCAGTTCACGTTGTTATAAGCGACCGTTACCTAGATTAATGTGCGTGCCACAGTGAAGAAAGATCTTTGTGGGAACCGCGTTTGGAAATGGAGTGAAATTTGAGACGTACGGTTTCGTTGTTCGGCCGACATAGATTTTTATGTTTTGACAAGAATACAATATTTATATTTGTTTATTTTGTTTATGTACCTTGCGTGAAATATGAATATTTAAACCAACATCTTAACTTTAGATGGTTTATATTAATTTTTTCATGTCATATCTCGCTTGGAATGTGAAACACGTCCATCGACTTGCATTTTAAACATGCATACTATATAACTTTCAAGTGCCACTTTTTATTAGAAAATTGACTCACTTCATAGACTTTACTTCTTCTAGACCGTGCGTTCATACTTGCTAACATAGCTGCTTGCCTCAACATGGGATGAAAAACACGCATGTTGAATATAAGCTATTGCTTGCTATGGGAGCCACTAACCAACAGGCGAGCCGTATAGTTGCTTTCTTAACAATGGCAAAGCCAAAACTAGTGCGTAATCGTTTTTTAGAGAGAAGAGGTGTATATATAGGTAGGATCCACATATATTTTACCTATATTTTAGGTGCCAACGTGACAGAAGGCGAGTCGGAGATATCGCCTTTACTCAAGCACGACTATACATATATGTACATAATTTCTTCTCTTACGTTTATAGGTTTCCTCTCGGAGTTTCCCTTCACCGTTAAGCTCGTCGTGTGTCTAATCACTGTACTTAAGTGTAGAAAAACTCATTGGTACAGTTGGGATTCGAACTTGCAATCGTTGTGTTGCAGGCATCCACTCGAACCACTCGGCCCCCAAGACTCTTAATAATATCCAAAGTCGTATATCCTTTAGTTACCCAACGTTCTCGACAGTATGTATCAAGATTGTCACGGTTATAGTCCTTTTGTTAGTGACACTCCCTCACTATTTGATTTATAGATTTGTGCGTTGACTGGTTGTCTCCTGCACGGCTTATTAATGAATTTATTTAAACGCTAATGAACAAGTTACGTTCAAGACAAGTGGAACTAATTTATCTGGATCCCAATGTAATGTTATTTTAGACTCACGATTTTGAGCTCATTAAACCATGACGTATTCTTTTGTTGGTCTCATATAATATTTATAATATCATGAAGCAGGATTTATGCCAGGTGAAGAAACTCTAGTCAGTTCATCGACACTATCAAAAGATTTGAGGACAGCTGAAGTGAGAAATGGAAAAACTAGCAAGAGTAGAGTTAAAAGAATTCACTTTCAACCAAGATATTTTGCCAGCATGACAGATGGCAAGCCTGTCACTGTCACTTTTTTGCTAAATCACAGTTTTAAGTTCGGAAAAATTGCAGCCTAGGGGCTGAATCGTCGTAAAAGTCGAATCTGCATACCCACACTGCAGGGTAATTAAGCAACCCCGTATTCACATATTTTTTTTGTAGGAAAAGCCTATGTGCAAACTAATTTAATTAAATGCACATAAGACTGCAATTTCAGTGGAATATAATCAATTTTGCCATGCAACTCTAGTCCATATTGTAAGGGGCTTATTCAAAGAGCTGGCTTTTTACTAATACTTTGAGAGGCTTAATTAACATCCTCGCAGTGAATAGTCTAGGCACTTAATTCAAGTGTATTTGAACTTTAGTTAGGATGAGGATAACTTCCACCCGCGAATTTCCATTACATTACAATTTGATATTAAATAACATGTTTTAGTTATAAACAGCATAAATAGTTGTTTCATAGAAAATGTAGCACAAATAATTTATTCTATTCTAATAACCTTGAATTTTGCAGTTTAAATAGTGTCAAAAGAGTAATTATACCTAACCGTAGAGGCCATTGTAGGCAGGTTTTTAAATGTATATTGTATGTAGATATGTAATATATACCACAAAAAACGGAGATGGACTCGGGATCTATGACGTTGGCACCTAAAATATATTGTGGCGTAAGGCGTGAAGATTCTATTTGTCAAAGTAATTTGTTATTTATCTAAGTCACAACGTACAGGTACAAAGTAATAATAAATATAAACTAACTATAAATAGAATAAATGACCCAAATCTATGTAACGGGGAAGGGTGCCAAGGAGACTAGCGGCATTGCTACGTTGTATGGCAATGCTGATTCGCTGAGCGAAATATTTGCCAGCCCTCTTGTCACGAGTGGCCTCAAAGAGTTTCCTCGAGACATCCCTATAAAAATGAAGAGCATCCGGTCCCCACGGCCCTAGAGTTTCGACTCCAAACGCCACAAAAACGTAGTCTTGGCTCAAGGTAGCATATTTGCGATGCTTGAGGCACTCCTGCCGAGCAGCCGCTGCACCGGCAGCCACCTATGTCTCCGGGAGGTGAGACGGAGCCAGAGTCCTGTTTGAACTGTAAATGAACTTGCATTTACGTCACTTGCTTGCATTACTACATGCACCTGACGACAACTGACTGAATGGTAATATATTTATGCAAATTTTGTAATCTGACCTTTGAATCTCATTTAACGTGCTGAAGCTGATGGATGATACATATTTTTCCCAAACTGTCAAACAACCAGAAAATAAACCTTTCCGCATTCCAAATTCCCTAATCTCTTGAAAACAATAAAGTCCACATTCCGAGTGAAGTAACACTAGGCGTGTGTGAGAATGCGAGGCAAATTCAATTCTTGGCGCGGAACCATCAGCCAGCCGAAGATTTAGGGTTCATTTTACTCGACGTAAGTTATTTGCTCATGAACATCTGGAGCCACCAATTTTAGATTGAAATTGTTACATTGCCGTTGTGCCAAATTGAAAAGTTAAGCCCTTGTCTTTTCTCCTCACACTTTGCTATTCTTTGTGGTGTATTAATTATTTTGGTGGATTTATACGTTTGCATATACAAATATTTTTATCTTATTCGCTAGTAGTAATACTTAAGCAATTTTTTTGTTTTTTGTGCCAACGTGTTAGATGTTTTTCGCTACCGTTTTTCAAGCACGACTATACATGACATGTACGTTAGTGTTGAAATTCCTTCTTAAATACACGACCTTTTCCATCAACATCCATCCACAACCTTTAAAGACACATTTATAGATAATCTGCTATCTTGATTATTTTTCAATTCTTGAATCTGAATTCTTATTTTCTGTTAAATTATACAATAATATTGATAGAAGAGAAAACTGGCGCTCTCTCGCCAAAATAATTCTGCTTACCCCGTTAGGAACTCAGCGTGATGATATGTGTGTATGTAATGTTGATGGCATTTTTTTTATGCAAAGTGTACACACTTCTTCGCTTTGGCATTTAGCTCCGTTATTTATATAACAAGCTTTGCAACTCGCCTTGTCACATAAATTTCTATAAAATAAGACGTAAATAGTCTGCAATTCTAGCAATAAAAGGGAGACATCAAAGAGTTCGTTCAGGGAAACCGCTATTGAACATAGTTGCATAGCGCGACGGCGTCGTCAGATTTTTCTTTTCTCTCTTTCAGCATCGTCGGGGCTTCCTATCCAGCCGCAGTTTTCTCGCTATTAATTAAAAATTCAATAGACTCTAATAGTCATATTGTGATAGCTTGAATAGCCCTTAATGAATTGCCATTCTGCAAAGTAGGTCGTAGTCGGGAAGTCGCATAATTGGTCGAAACTGGAAAGTCGGGATCGGTGACCGCTTGTTTCAGGACGCTGCACCAATTTTAGGTTTATTGTTTCGATAATTGCTTCAGGGAAATCCACGACTAGTTAACTCAACTTCACTTAAAACTTTGCCCTAGGATGCAATTCCGCACTATCGACTTTTAACAAGTTTTATTCGAAAACTAATAAATCTTTCATTTATCTTACTTTAATAAGTTGATTATTTCGGGTTAGACACAGACATTATATAGGTATATGTTCAACCTATTAAGCTAAATATAATATGTATGAAGAAAATCTTCCTACCGCGATAGAACCATATTGGAAAATTTATTGTTTTTTTTTTTAAATTCACTAGTTTACAAATATCACAGTAGGTTAGGTAAACACATAGTCACAAAAGTAGAGTGTAATAATTGTGTACATGTAGTTTATTTCATATAGAGTAGTTACGCCTATAATGTAAGTAAGGAAAGTACTGGCGCTATCCTCTCTCTGCCTACCCCGTACTTTGGGACTCAGAGTTACTATATGTATGTAGGTATGTATAGTTTTATCATCAACATTACTACTTTAGTATTTTGCTAAAACTACAAAAAATTATTCAATATACAAAATTATCTAGGTATGTATTAATTTCTACATAGATAGGCTACGGTAACCGTTTCCCATCAGGTGGGCCGTATGCTTGTTTGCCACTCTTGTTGTATAAAAAAAAAAAAAGGTAGATTTTGTTTTTATATGGCTATACAATATTCTACTAAACTTCGAGTCACATTCTTTTCCATTCCAATACATTCGAATGAATGTAGGCACCTGTATTGGTTATCTTACAAATACGGGTTGACCTTTCAAATAAAACGATTAGTTTTTCACAGATAATAATATACTACATGCGAGATAAATATTATAAATTGACAAAATTTCAACTTTGCCCTTTAATAAATCTTCGGTGGAAATGAAATTTAGGAATTGTTAGAAGATCGTAAAGCTAATCGGTAGGCTGATAGAGAATTTAACGTTGACAAATGTGTTCATGCGAGTAAGTATTCGTAGATTAACAGTTACACCATTTAACTGAGCAGGCGCTATCAAAGATTTTACATTAAGTCAGAGCGACGATAAATCGTGTCTACTTAATATCGGACCGTGATCATTCATTACTGAGGCATTACCTTAATATATTTTGGTTGAATCGACGTCCAAGTAGATTTCCCTCGTCGTTGAGATTAAGGACACCCACGTGTTCTATAAATAATCCATTATGTGAACGGCAAACAATGAGGTGTGTTATCAGAGGCGTTTGCATCGAAGCTGGGCATGATGAATAGCTGCCGATGTACATTAGAAAATGTCAATAAATAAAAAGTCAATATCTGTGTACCCATCTCTCCAGACGTACTCGGTGGTAACTTGAGATCGGAAGACGTTAGCATGCGAGATTTAAAAGCCATTCACTAATATAATGGTTGAGTTTATTTAAATCTCACATAGAATTTTACGTTCTAATAAGAAAATAATGCCAACATAGAAATAAATAATACTGTTATAAATTGTTCAGACACAATATACGATGACGTGAAATACTCTTCTAGTTTTTAAAGAAGAAAAACAATATACTCATAAAATTATGCTATTTATAAAATATATATCCTCACACCGTCCCACAAGGTTCCCAGAAGGGATAGGCAATAACTAAACCGCAATATCGAATGTACATTTAATTATTGCGGAAATACAGGGAAAAAAACCACCATTGTACTTTCACTATTTCATATTTATTATTGACCATAACGCGCAGCTATTATTGGTAGTAAGAGGTTTAATAAGTAAAGGGACCGGTAGCTGAACGCGGCGAGATAAGTGGAGTTATGCTTAACTTAAGTTCAATAGACACGACCGTACGCTCCTACGCGCTCAATTTGCTTCAACAAACTGGTCTTAGCAATTGCACTGTTATGGGATCTGCGTTTAAAATGTTTGTTCCTACTGTAGATTTGTGAGTAATTCTATTTGCCTTTATGTCGGCTTTTGTTTATGGAAGATTAAACATGGCTGTAAATGTAAATCTTGTGATAAGTACTTGAATTCTTGTCGAATAATAATATTTTTGGTAGTTGAGTTCGCTTTTGGATAATGTGTTAATGTTTAAATAAATCATAATTTTTTTTTAATAGCTTCTAGCATAGTACATAGGATACTATTCTGGATTGATATAAATAAAAAAGTTGCGCAAACAAGAGTTCTGCTTTTAAACGTTGAATGAGCTCCCCGTTGAGGTTTTCCCTGGAAAGTACAGCATGGAGTTCTTCAAGAAGGGTGTGAAGAGATTCCTGCAGGGTCGGCAACGCGCGAGTGATACCCCTGGTATTGTGTCCATACCGGCGGAGGTAACCGCTTACCATCAGGCGGGCCGCATGTTTGTCTGCCACCTAAGTGGTATAAAAAAACAGTGGTGTGGGTACTACTTTTGACCTAATATATTTTTTAGGTGCCAACGTGGCAGATGGTGAGTCCAGGCCGTTACTCAAGCAATATGAATTTATTCTTAAATGTATACAGGTTTCCTCTCGATGTTTTTCTTCCCCGTAAAGCTCATGGTGTGACTAAGCATTGTACTTAAGTTCAGAAAAACTTATTAGTACAGTAGAGATTTGAACTTGTGATCTTTGTGTTGCAGGCAACGACTCGAACCACTCGGCCACCACTGCTTTTTGATCCGTGTAGGAAGGCGTGATGATATAAACTAAAATTACGAACAATGGTCACAACGTTTTCTTTCTATTTAGTTTCATGTTTATAATGGTCTATGTCATTATGCTGGTCTTTAATTATTTGTGATTCATTTATTAATTAATACAGGAAACCTGGTATAAAGCAAAGCGATAACGAGCGCAATGATCCGCACCACTGGACTGAATGGTGACCGTTTTTTTTGTCTGTCTAATTGAGCATGCCACCTAAAGTAAACATTAAACAAAAAATGCACCGGAAAATAATATAACTTTACGATATATTGAATGTGGTTATGATATAAACGTTGGAAATATAACATTAACCAACAGAATATCACATAATTAAGAGATCGCTTCATAAAGTAACCTACGCTTAAAATATCAAATTACGTTAGCTTCTTTACTTTCAGGGCAACTAAATATATCTCAGGTGTTTATAGGGTGCTCTTACAGCTCTGCCTACCTCTCGAGGACCCTTATGGAAAAGCGTGAAGATATATGACATACTATTACATTGCCCTATATTCTCTGCCTACCCCGTTAGGGACTTGGTGTGATGATATGTATGTATGTATTACAGAGCCGTAGTGGCCGAGTGGTTCGAGCAGTTGCCTGCGACGCAAAGGTCGCAAGTTCGAATCCCGACTGTACCAATGAGTTTTTCTGAACTTAAGTACAGTGATTAGTCACACCACGGGCTTTACGGTGAAGGAAAACATCGAGAGGAAACCTGCATACGTCTGAGAAGAAATTCAAAGCCGTATGTATAGTCGTGCTGGAGTAACAGTGATGGAATCGCCATCTGTCACGTTGGCACCTAATATACCTCTGGCGGAAAGTGGGTGTGTGGGTATTACCTATACACCTCTGCCTACCCCTTTGGGGACCCTTGTGGGAAGGCGTGAGGATATATTATATTATTGTTATAAATTTTTTCTAAGTATTTTTAATTTATCCTTATCTTTGGCAATCTATGGCTAGTTCCATATGACAGTTCTTCTTATCTGCGGGAAGGCGTTTATATGTAAGGAAATCTTGTTAATAAATACTAGAGTAACAGTAAAACTGGTAAAATGGTTTGCTAAATGGATGACTCCTGTCAGTTTACTATCAATAAAATCTCAGTATGAAGAATGACCATACACCAGTTGCGTGCCACATCGTTAAGATTTTATCCTTCCCTCAACGAGAACTAATCTGTACATGGGACGTCTTTGATACCACTACAATGGAAGGGTTGAATAATAGAATGTTTTTTTTACTATTTTTATTTGTAGGAAATCTCGGTAAGTAAACCCGTCTCGCATGACGAATTGACGTTGCTGCCACGGGGAAAAATGTCCCCGTAACGTAGCAGTTGAATCGGTGCTCAAGAGTTTTATGAGGGTTAATATGGAATTCCTTTTGTAGTTTTGCTCCCTGTATCTATTTAAGAAGGTTAAAGTGTAATCTGTTGAGATTATTGAACTTACATAATATTATGTTTAATAATAGTAATTAAAAAATTACGTAATAATAAAGACGTTATCGTTCTGAAGGGGTAAAGATTTTCTGATACTTTTCGTAACGTAAACAAGTGATCTATAGGCGGCGGTAATCATGAAGCGGATCGTAGTAAGTATCTAAAAAAGTGGTGCTCTCCAAGTGAAATAATGAATAGTAGCTAATAAGGTTAAGCTCCTCGCTTCGAAAATAGTTGGTGTTTACACCAGCCAACACTCTCTGAAGGCTTGATTTAAAATGCTTCCTTGCTTAATCGCACGAAAACCGAATTATTACTTAATATACTAATTCCTATTCTCGGCTGCGCTAATGTTACTGATGATAATGTGGCACTAATAATTTAACTCACTGGCGCAATAATAATTCGTATGAGAAACATGATCGGATGAACTGTCCCTTATTTAAGCAATAACTTAACAACTTATACATACATTTTTATGCGACAACGTTTAGAAAGAGAATTTTACGTTTATCGCGCGCTCTTCGTTCTTCGCGTCTTTGAATTTCTTATTAAATTTATGCAGATTTCTATTCGATGTTTTCCTTCACCGTAACACTCGTGGTAGTCGTACCACGAGTGTTACAAGTACAAGTTGCAAGTGAATCACTGTACTTCAAGTTTCAAGATTTTTTGTATTGCAGGCCCTTTCAATTTTTGTATTGCAGGCAACTATTCAAACGACTCAACCACCACCGCTTTCGCTACACGATTGAACTAAGATTAATAAAATTGTAGAGTGGTAAGAAATTTTGAACTTAGCGTCAAAATGTAAGCAGATTTCCCAAACTACATGGAAATAGAAGACGTCTATTTATTAGTAAGTACATTCTAATAATTATGGACAGGGACTTCCTTTTTTCTAAAGATCAAGGCTTGTATAATATTAGAACAAATATATTGTTATATTACAAGAGCTACATATAGATTGAAAATATTTTTACGTAGAATCCTACTAACCCGCTTCGACTTCATTAAATCATCATTAATTTTGTTCAAACATACTCAGATGTCACGAAAGTGTATAATCATAGTTAAAAAAAGTCTGTAGGTTATAAACAAACTGACAACACACCTTATTTGTGTACCGTGCCACACACGGTTTACCATACTGTACGGGTCCCTAATAATATCGGAATGGCTTATGATACGCCTATAGCTAATTTAGGTAGCATTGTGAGCCGCACAAGAGGTACGCTTGAATGAGATTATCACGAGAATAAAACCCGTTGGGAGTCATCGGTCATAAATCATAGCCCATAAAATGAGACTGACAATGCTCTTTCTATACGAACACTTCCTCAAAATAGGTGTACGCAAAGGAATGAGAGATGTATTTACTTTGGAATAGGGGCCTAAATCACATGAAACAATTTAGGTTCTTCATGACGGAGTTAGAGAAATAGTTAAAATGACAGGCGAACTTAATATTCCGTTTGATCGGACCAATTGTTAGTATTGTGTTTAGTGTCGATTTTTAGAAAGCGAAAAAAGTTTTAGTGTAATGAGGATGGTACAAGAATGTGGGATTAGAGGACATGCATCAATCATTACGGACGTCAGTTCATTTTCGGCTAATCCACCGATTGTAAATGCGTGGATGATCAATGGGAAATTGGTTGTAATGATACACACGTCAATTTGACGCCATTGCTATGAATATCGTTTTGAGTGACAGCTGTTTTAGTAGGTATAAAATATTTTGTAAGCTAAGGTTAATTTATTTGATCTTAGACTTCAGAATACCTGCCTTTTATCCGAACGAGGCGTTCCTAGATACAATATTATGACATTTTGTCAATACATTTTGACTATAATAAAATAGCATATCTATCGAAATCATCTTGATGTTTTATACTTAACTGGTCAATTTCATTTGAGATAACAATCTATTCGTCCTCAGTGGAAATGAAATTGCGTAAAATAAATCATAATTATTGAAAATCACTGAGGCGTCTGAATTTATTTAATGGCAATGACTTAAATATAGTTATTTATCCCTTAATTCGTCACTCAACCCTAAAGATTGAACATTTTAAAAGCATATCATTTCAGTTCACTTTCCTAAAAGCGTTATCTTTAATACAATATATAGAAAGAGCTTAGGTATAATTATAGTAACAATGCTCGTACACGAACTTAATATAGCCTCGTTAAACTAAATAGTGAGTAATTACAATTTTCACTGTTATCATGATATCACGTAATGGAAGTTACATTAAATATAACAGCAGGCGACCACGAAACCATAATAATACAGGTTTTGATAACATGTCCTAACACGATTCTTCATTCGGACCCTTAGATTGGAATCCATGTGCTTTATTGTGGCTGGGGGAATTAGATCCACCGCATTCAAAACTCAGACTATCCTATTGAGACCTTTCGGAAGGGAAGCGAATCTGATAAGGTAGATCGGCGATAGGGCCCCTTTTTCTTTGCGCGACACCTTGGTCATGACAAAAGGCCTGTTTGGCCTTAACTGTGGCATCTGAATAGGCCTGCAATAATGCGTCTCGGTAGGATGACCATTAATACAAGTCTTCTTGGATTGTTCTAAAATTTCACCAGGTGGAGGGCACGCTTTAGAATGTCGGTCCCATATTGGCCCTTATTATTGAACTAAGTTTCAAGGAACACTATTACGTACGTGATAGGTAGTGATCATGAGAATCAATGAATGAATATTGATCTGAAAATAACTTATACTTATACTTACCAACCTTGGTACCTATCAAGCAAAATACAGTGTTTTATATCTATAGAATTTAATATCTAGCTAAGGTATAAATTAGCCAATCAAAAATACAGGAATTACAGTTAGAGGCAATCACAAAAATAAAATAAAAATGGCGTCTTTAAATCCTAGTTTTACAATATTTTGATGGCAGCCCTACCCAGCTGAAGCTCGCAATGAGATCGTCCCGAGATACTACTCTCTAAAGATTTATTAATCTTTCTCGTTCGATGGAACAATGAGGCCTTTCGTAGGCACCTGGTAGTTTTTTCTCAGTTCAAGTATGTGTTCAGTTTTTGCGAGTGTGGTAAGTGGGGCTTGTTGGTAGTTCGAGTGTCGCGTCTGATGGTGAGTAGGACAAAGGACTTCGTTATTTACATTTTGTTGTTTTATATCAAAGGAAGATATGAGTGTAATATTAAAAGTACCGGCAAGCAATTAAAAAATCCTTTAAAATATTGTTTTTCGATAAAATGTTGCTGTAAAAAAAAATATTCGTGTATTAAAAATCTCATTTAGAAATTCGTGATATACAATTCTGGATAGTCAAACCACATCGCCATTTGTTTTTTTTATTTGAGATGTGTGTCTCAGAAAACTTGATCAATAAATATTTTAAGTGTTTCCTATATCAAATTAATGTCCGTGTTTGAATAGGTACGTATCTAACTACGAAACAAAGCACCCAAATGTGTCATCTTTATTTTTACTCCACAGAACCTAATTAATATAACATCTTTATCATTCATATATCACGTTACACAATTGCCACCAAGTATACATTTCTAGCAACAATTCTTGGACAAGAAGTTTGAGCTATCGGGTTACGCGTTTAATTTGTCTAGATCGCGTGTTATGTATGGGACAGGCTTAATAAATAATGTTTTTTATCTTAACACTGGTGGCCTAAGGCAGAAATTCTTTCACGTTTCTTTGCTGAATGGCGTGGTTGTATTTTTTTAAGTTTAAATCGTTCTCACAATCAAGAAAAGTATTATATTATCTGTATTACTAAAATATATCTCTGGCGGAAAGTGGGTGCATTGGGTACTACCTATACACCTCTGCCTACCCCTTCGGGGATCCTTGTGGGAAGGTGTGAGGATATATATATATATATATATATCACATGAGGATCAGAAACGTTTGATTAAATAATAATTTCAAGGCTAACAAATTCTAGTTGTGATCACTAACTATTATAATGCAACAATTATTACAATAGTCTCCTAAAAAATACTAAAATAATTTTGATTTGGTTTCCAGTATATTTTTAGGACGATTTTAATAATATTAAATATCTAGTTATATTGTATTTTCTAAAATAACCCGTGTAAAGCCATAGCGAGATATTGGTAATACACATACATACATATATATATATATATACATATGAAGGTTAAATGAATTGATATAGTATTATCTTCACGCATTCCTACAAGAGTCCCCGAAGGAGTAGGTAGTGGTAGTAGTTAGGTTGTACACACCCATTTTTCGCCGGAGAAATATTCTAGTGCCAGTTGGATGGAGACAGATGGCGAGTCCATCGCCGTTACTCAAGCACGACTATTACATACATGCGCTTTTGAATATCTTGTCGAAAGTATGCAGGCTTCCTCTCCATGTTTCCCTTCACCGTAAAGCTCGTAGTGTGATATCCTCAAATTAATAAACTCATTGCTACAATTGGGATTCGAATTTGTAATCTTCATTTGATGGGCTTATCGAATCACTCGGCCACCACGGCCTTAATTCATTTAAAGTTCTTGTTGTAGTAATTACGCGGTGAGGTGGTTATCACAAGTAAAATAGTGTCTAGGTAAGTATAGTACATTGATTATGGAATCATGAAAGTTATGAAGTTGAAGGACAAATTTAAATCAATTTATTTATCTTTTGATGACACTGCTTCCAAGTAATGCTTGTATTTTGGACTATAACAATAGACTGTCCTCAACAACAATAGTACTGATATCAATATTTTCAAACTAACAAAAAAACAGCGCAATGATCTCTTTATTGAGACAGCAAGCTGCATTGATTGTAGCCTCATCTTGATAAGGAACCCACATTTGGCAAATGCAGCGCTGTGGGATGCCATCACAATATTTAAGTATCTACATCTGTATCTATTGCTTTTTTGTGACATTAAGTTTCTAACTGTTTGTAGATTTGACACAATGTAAAATGGCTGTTGTGTTTTGTTTTTAAAACTTTGTTTCAAATAATTTGTAATTTTTCAAGAAAGAGGAAAATAATATGATAATGGTATCAGTTGGCAAGATTTTTGATTTCAAAATGGCCTTTAAAAACGGGAAACATTTAGACATCATCTACGAAACTGAAATATTTTTTTAGAATACATATTTAAAAACTCGCAAATATAATATCATAAATTAATAAAAATTTCATAAATTATCTAATTGTAAATCTTAAGCCTGTTATTACTCAAAATATGTACAATAAAACGGTAAATTACTTCAGAACAATTACATATATCTAATAGATTTATCTTTAAACATACGTGTTTTGATCACTCCCTCTTGTTCTCAGAATATTGTACAAAGACCATATTTACGAAAAAAATCCCAAGATTTTTTCCCTTAACTCAATCTTTTGTGAATTATATAAAACCGCCCTTTCCTAAATTTATCGTCATAGAATGATATGATGTCTTTATGCCTGCCTCCATTGTGTGACACTTATCTGATCACATCTCGTATTTTGTAATGGTCTGCGGTATTAATTCTGAATGTTGTCATTGTTTATGGGTATAGATAGCATTGTGTATAAGAAACTTCTTTTACAAAGCGGAGATTCTTGGATTTTGGTACTCGTGTTGTTTTAAAAAACTGGTTTGTTATGTGATATATAAACTCGGATTTTGAACGGCTTATCAATGATATAGAAAAATTACCAGGGAGTGGCAAAGTTAGCTAGGGCAAGACCTGGTTGCAATTCACGCGGTATTCCACAGACACCGTTATTTTGCATTATGATACATTCATTTTGCTTTGGTTTCCTATAAATTTCATAGTAGCTAAAACATTGTGCTATTATAGCTATTATAGCTCAGAAGTTAAATATCACTGGACAAAGAGGTGTGAACTGAAGCCGCAAATGTTTGTAGAATACTAAAAACTTTAATGGTTTACAGATTTCACTTTTTTGCCGTCGAAAAATGACTGTCCGAATTGAAAACTCTTTGTTACTATATTTTTAGGCAGTGGAAACCGAACAAAGAACAGATTTTTGCGGTGTTTTTACGGATATAAAAAGTATTGAAGAATTTTTACTGTTGTAGATCTATTGATTGCGGAACAGAAGGCTTTATAAGTTTTTGATCACTTCATACGTTGATTTATGTCATCCATTATTATCAAAGGCCTACGTCAATGGTACTATATTACTAAAATAATAAAACCTATAATTTTAATTATAACTAGTCGCCTGCAAAACAAAGTTCACGAGTTCGAACCTCGGCCGTCAGTAACAATATTTTTACTGTTTTGAAATTCAATGATTACGTCACGGGCTGAACGGTTTCGGAAAATATTGTGAAGAATCCTGCGCGCGTTTTAGAAGATATTCAAAGGTGAATGAAGAGTTGTCGTTTCTTGAGAAACGGAGAAAGTCGCCCTTTGTCTCGTTTGTAACTAAATATATCTCTGGCGGAAATTGGATTTTGTTACACTGGTATCGAAACCCTTGTGGAAAAAGGTGAATATATATTTTTTTATCCAAAGAAAGCACATCGTTCGATTACTTCAGGATCGTTTATATATCTCAGGCAGTCTGCGTGTTTGTTAGCGACAAGCATGCAGTCTGCCTGATAGGGAGCGGCTACCGACAATGAGTTTATATAAACATCATTGGTTACCGACGCTTGTGGACGGTATCAATAACAGAGGTTTCACTCGCCCGTTGCTGAGTCAACTTTATGTATGTACATGAGAAAATTCTGCCTATTCGTGTATATTATGTTTGTTACCTTACAAAACTCAGGCCGTACTAATTATCAAAATAAATATCATTACTACTCAAACGAGTGGTGCATGCACTAATCATATAAGTACATACATATTTTTATGAATTGAAAGCGTGTGAAACCACGACATAGTTAGTAATACCACAGCTTTAAACAAGAAGTATCGATCGCTTTGCGCTTGCGGTTGTCGGCGAATCTGACTATCAGTATAATATTATCGTGCGGTTGCGGGCTGTCATCAGTTGGGTCATGCTTATGAGTCCAATATTAATTTAATATTACTTTTGTGGTACTTTTAACTTCTCTCTTTTCAAGCTCTAGTAATCATGTAGCTCAGTAGTAACTTGCAGTGTCTATGTTAAGAGAATGAGTTAGTATGAATGCGCATCTTCATACCCCTTCCCGTACTTCCCGTCTTGTACGAGCAAGGGCTAAGACGAGCTAAAAGCGTTGGGAATTTTCAAGTCTACGATATAAAATGCATTATTGGGACTTTGTTGTATCTTAACGATCATGAATATATTAATTAAGAGATGCTATATATCCTCGTTTAGCTCTTTATAGCAGCTTATAAGAATTGGAAAATATTCTGATTGAGTGGTAAAATACCACCTTCATAATGGAAAATGCGTCTTTTGTCGAAGAAATGAAAGCACATTTTGCTGTGCTATCTAGTGGGTAATATTAAAGCAAAGCACAGTTAGCGCATCTAAGGTAATAAAGGTCTGGATTAACAGCTGCTGTTTTAGTATGCAGATTGTCGACGATCAGTGAGAACGTTACCGACTGGCTTAAGGATGTAAGTACGTATGCCTAAACTTTTATATAATGTTACTGAACTCTTATATCTTCTCTGTAACTACATACAGAGATATAAGATTACTAGAACTGTGACATTTCATGGGGCAGCTCATTTGCACAGCAGTAGTTTGTGCCACAGACCGCTTGAATCCGAACCTGCAATGTTGATTCAAATTCATAAACCTTTTATTCAACGAAAGTAATGCAGGGAATCGTCCATTGAACGTCACGTACTAAATATGAAATTACTGTTATCACCGTTTTCAAGACGAAACAAGCTTTCCAGATTTTCCTCTAGTTCCCCTTTTTATGTCGGAGCGGACATATATTATGTTAGGGCATAAATTAAATCACCAGTTACACTTTAACTGTAGTTTATTTTTAGAGTAAAGATGTACACAATACATTACATTCTTACCAGGCTAGCTAGTGTCACACTCGACATTTTACGCGTTAGCACCACAGACTATAGATGCACATAGACTAATATAAACTCACAATTTTTGTACCTTAATATATTACATACTTCTAATAGCTGTGCCCGCGACTTCGTCCGCGTGGAAAAGTGACTTTGGGCAGCATTTTTTGGATATACATTTTGATTTGTACATGTTAAGAAAAGCTTACTACATTATATTATTGTATATATTGTAAAAGGTGTATATATTGTAAAAGGTGCGTTGAAAAAGGTCCCTATCACATTTTTTTCTCATATATCTTCTCATATACCATGTACAAACAGCGATCAGTTATATTATGTATATAGATTGTTAAAATTGCAGTTAAGCCTTTCGATCGCCACAAATCTTCAGGCAAATTTAAATATTTAGAAATCGAAAAACACCAAAGTCGATCCTGTGATTAGCCCTAGAGACTTTTAAGCTACTGATAGAAATTAATAGTAGCCCGAACAGGATTTAGTTATAAACCTACCTCGCTATCGAACGTTTAAAATGGAAGCTAAATGTTCTATTTAAACCGGGCTTATCTAGTTTATGTCAGTGTAGGAATTTTATCCAATAGGATTTAGAGTTTTATAATTCGACTAAATAAGCTGTATAATATATTCAATGTGCTTAAATGAAGGCGTTTAATAGTTTACTAAATTCCGGTTCGTGTTTCGATTGGGTGCTGGTTGCCTTTTTTATTTTTATATAAAAGTAGTTTAAAATGATTATTGATTTTTAAACATATCAGCTAGAATTTTTATAATGTGCTTTATACGCAAGAGCGTTACAGACCTCTTTCGCTTTATCCGCACTTAGTCTCTTTGTAAGTGCTAGGCGATTAATATAAGAAGCTGTGTGTAAATCATGAAAATTTTGCCTATTCTTGTCAAAGTGCATATTATAAAAAATAATTGATGTTAAGTTGCATTAAGTTGCCGCAGCGAATTATCGATTGAAGATTAACGAAAAAAATACATAGAAATGTATAAATAACAAGTGCCTTGGGCAATTCTAGTGTTATGGTAACTAGGCAACGATTTATTTACTTATATAATTATGTAGATAGATATATGCATAAATACATATGATAGAACACCCAAGATTACGGTACAAATATTCGTGTTCATCATACAAATATTTGCGGAATTGAACTACTAGTTTCGCAGTCAGGAGTTTTAACCAATAGACTAGACGACCGTCAAAGAAATTGAAACGTATATTTCATATAAGGATGCAAAATCGCCCGCGGCACCTAACTAGCTAACTATACATCATTACGGACAAACTCGTGGCCAAAAGCTAGCAAGTGAATATTACCATAAGTGAAGCATTACTGTCAAAGTAATGCCTATGTTTCAACATTATTCAGCTTTGTTATGCACAGTGGTCATGCCCTTGGATACTAGCAAACTTCCTTTACGTTCACTCAGCTCTACTGCCAAGCAACAATATGCTTTATGTTGAAGAACGTAAGGTGGCCAAGGCTAGTTTTGTTTTGTACATGTAGGCACTATCAAAATATACCTATGCTTTTGAATAATGGAAGGCTGTCTCGGAGGTTCGGGAGATGACTTGACATAATATCGAATCGGGATGTGGTCTATGGATGATATTGGTATTGATGGGATAACTTAAAGTGGATAGTATATTTACACGGTTCAACTGTAGTTCAATGTAAATAGAAACGAGAGATTATTTGAAGATTACTAAAACGGCGGTGTCGTTGCTGCGCTAAAATTCTCATTGTAAATTCAATTTCCAGATGGATCTTCGATGTAGGTTTTCTATCGTCTACAAGCGCCATTTTAAAATGGGCTAAACTAATAAATAAATATTTCTGGGATTATATCTTACGGTGAAGGAAACTACGGTGAACTATTATATTACGGTGAAGGAAAACATCGAGAGGAAACCTGCATACGTCTGAGAAGAAATTCAAAGGCGTATGTATAGTCGTGCTTGAGTAACGGCGATGGACTCGCCATCTGTCACGTTGGCACCTAATATACCTCTGGTGGAAAGTGGGTGTGTGGGTATTACCTATACACCTCTGCCTACCCCTTCAGGGACCCTTGTGGGAAGGCGTGAGGATATATATTATTATTATATCTCTTGAAGCTTTTGAATGATGAGTAACGGGAATTACAAGATTGATTTGTTTCAAAGACGATACGTGATGTGATGACGACGAAGGAAAGAGTGAATATCAAGATATGAATAATTGATCAAAACGACAAAAAAATATTTTGCAAACCCTAATATAAAAACAGACACTACTTTTCTTGGGAGAAATTGTGAAATGAAATGAAGTAATTTATTCGCCAGAACACGGTTAGCAACATAATTTGATGTTTAATTTAAAAGTAATAGTGATTGAATCGCGCGTTCGCCCTCATAATATTGGCATGCAAATTTTTCCGTAGGTGGGTATTTATACATTTAGATACCTCCTAAGAAACTAACAACTATGGAATATTTTACAACAATTAAATACAGTATTTTAGTAGAAATTACGATAAAACAATATTTCTTTTATTTATCAATTAATTAGTCCTTTACAGTGAACTTTTTTCATAGAGACATTATATTAAGTTTTTTTTAAAGAAATTCAATGGTTGCTCTCTGATTTTCATAGGAATATCATAAAACTGTTAATAATTTCGTAGGCAGGGAGATTAGAGAACTAGTTCTCTCTAGATCTTTATTGTTTCATCCACATTTATCATACCTACTATTCGCACTTGACAGTTTGTGAGAACACCACTGAATTTTTCCAAAAAAAGTTTATTCTCGAATAGTTCAGCAGCATCCACAATAAACTGTCTTCTTTTGAATGCACTCCGGTCCGGGAGCGCTGGTAACAAATTATTCCTCCCACATACTAATGTAAGTGCACCTGAATCAATCAAAACATGCGTTTGTTCCGCCTCTTATGCGTATGTTACGCGTATAATGTTCATTGGTTTATGCTTTATGGACAGTGAAATTTGTAATAAACACGGCGAGATCATTATGTGTTGCTTACAATCTTCACACAAGAATATTCAAATAGATCTTGAGAGCTTTGCGCTAGTTAATTCATTATTCGTTGGCAGAGTTGGCTTTTTTCCGAAATTTACCGTTTTGTACTATTAAACTTCAACAAGAAACAAAATTATTTTAAGACAAATATGTTCACACAGAATATTATACATCATGTAGCATTGAAATGACTGGGTATTATAAAATACTGGACTTTATTAATTCTAGAAATCTACATGATTATCACCATATAATATATTTGTAATTTTTGTTTGCAAATGTTTTGTATAAATAATGTTACTGAATTTATTATTTGCACTTTGACAGTTACCGACCCGAGTCGCTTGGAAATGTATTTCTTGTTCCTACCCCCAACTTTGTCGGGAGTTGCGAATTGTTAAGTTGGCCCATATTAAGTGCGACTTTGAAAGATTTCACTTTGACTGCCAAGCACTTTATTAGGCTATGAAATATACACTTAACAACTTACTGATATTTCCAAAGCCATGTATAGTTTATGTATTAGTCAGTACCAAGTTTTCTGAACAGTATACTGATTTCACAGTACAGGCTGGATGGCGATGGAAACATTATGCGTGAAACACACGCCAGGAAGTCCGACGTTGTAAATCTTTCAATTAATTGTTGCTCCTGTCTACTGAACTTCAAAACCAGTGTCTATGGGACCGCTGATTCCGCTCACTGCTTGCACGACTGCCATTCAGCTTGTGCTGACGGCCTTACTATTGATTAGCGGGTTTAGGTACTGCTCCCACAGTAAATATTTTATATTTATATATTATAAATGGTAACTTTATTATGTAGAGTTCTTAATAAGATATGGCAGAATTGTGAATCTATACGTTTACCTTTTACTGGCAGATAGCTAGAGCGCACATCGCCTTTCCAACCGATACATAATTTGCTAACACAGCACTATCAATCTACAAAATTTGACACTATTCTACTAGTCAAAACTTATGACCAAGCTATCTTTTGCCTTGTTATAAGAAAACTCCCACAAACAAGTCAAAACATTATAATAATACATACAATTGCGGACGGCCATATCGAATCTCATGATTGGTAAAACACCGCCATCACCGATCAAAACCAATCACGAATAAAGTTCGCGATTCGAGTACCGTAACCGTTATCCGTACTTATAACAACAATATTAGAAATTAATGCTGTCCAACATATGTACTTGGCCGGAAAGTATCCGGCGTGACTCGAGTTTTAATCGAGTAATCAATAAGATAGACGTGTATCGAATCCACGAATCGAATAATGTTATACGCATAAGCAAAAATTTGACTTTATTATTTTTGTTTTTTGAACAAAGGTGACGAACAAGCTGAAGTGATGATGAATGCACTTACTATTGACCTTACTTGCAATACCTGAAGTAAACGTTCTGATTGGCCAGTTTATAAGGAAGGAAGGTCTACACGGCACTTAGTTTAAATAAAATGTAGATAGGTACTTATTATTATTTATTGTATTTTTTTAAATTTATTTGTTGTCAATCACATTATTCGCGTACCTACCTATATAATTCCTGCTTAAAATGTTACCGACGCTGCTATTTTGAGAACTTTTCAAACCTACAATGTTCTAGTTTCTAAGTGATAATAGGATATCTATTTATACGAAAAGCACAGGCGACAGACAGAAAGTAATATTGTAACTTATGCCTTACAGCATAAAGTCGACGTTGAAGTCAACTAATACAATAACTTCGCACACGACATCGCTGTATAATTTTTATATAGTTGGAAGTAACTTTTTAAATTGCTAGTTTTATGATTGGATATGGCAGTTACGATGTGTTCTATATAATTCAACCCTATAGTCAAGCTCTAGTTTAGTTATCAATAATTCAGCAATCTACCTTTGGGTACATGTGATATAAGGCTTGTTAAGCTTGATTGCGATCGAAATTGCCCCCTGTACTTAGCGTAAGTGTACTATTTAGTTACTTTTGTATGACTTCAGGGAAGTTGGTATTAAATCGTTGTCTCTTATTAATTATTGCATATCGTGCACCTGTGATCCGTATTTTTTAATTTTCTTAGATATTTTATATCGAATCTGATAGATAAAATATAAATAATAATATATCCTCACGCCTTCCCACAAGGGTCCCCGAAGGGGTAGGCAGAGGTGAATAGGTAATACCCACACACCCACTTTCCGCCAGAGTTATATTAGGTGCCAACGTGACAGATGGCGAGTCCATCGCCGTTACTCAAGCACGACTATACATACGCCTTTGAATTTCTTCTCAGACGTATGCAGGTTTCCTCTCGATGTTTTCCTTCACCGTTAAGCTCGTGGTGTGACTAATTACTGTACTTAGGTAAGATCAGAAAAACTCATTGGTACAGTCGGGATTCGAACTTGCGACCTTTGCGTCGCAGGCAACTGCTCGAACTACTCGGCCACCACGGCTCTATAGATAAAATCACTTACATATTAGGGTCGGTAGCGCGTGAGCGTTACACCTGGTGTTGCAAGCGTCCACAGGTGGCGGTAATCGCTTACCATCAGGTGAACCGCATGCATGCAGAAATCTTTTCACATACATACTCAATACGCTGTCTCTCACGGGCTAGGCAGAGAGAATAGAGCCCTAGTTCTCTCTAGACTTCTTTCGCTTCATACCAATTAGTCGCTAATTTAGGAACTCTTGACGGTCCATCCTTGAGTGCCCGATTGATTTGATGTATATTGTTGGAACATGGTCCTCCTCTGCTACTCTTTCCACACACCCTCGCATTGTATTTTATGTATATATTGTATTGTGTATATTCGTCAATATTTTCTTACCGATCCTTATTTTATTTTACTGATTATACCACTCCACTTACCGATGGCACAACGTTACTTTATGACATATTTTGCCATGAAAATAGTATCACAAAATCATAAAAGAGTCCGAAATAATTACTATACAATTTTAGCATTCAACAGAATATATATTTTTTCTTCAATGAAACACTAAAATGCACGGAGGTAAAATATTAAATCTAATTATAAAACTGTCTTCGCTCGTAAATTATTCAAGGAGTTCCCATGTGAAATATTGAATAACCATTAAAAGATCAAAGTCACTAACGGAGGGGTGACAAAATTATAAAAAAAGTTTTTTTTTTCTTTTGACGGATGACGGGGGTTTGACATCCTATTTTTGTGTCAGTTCTTTTTCTCTGATATATCCACTTCTGATAGGGTTTGTGGTTTTTTTCCTTATACGATTAAGCTGGTTAACAAATATTCTTCTGGCTGGTGGTAACCGATTACCGCTGCCACGAAATCTGGTAAGTCAATATTGGCAAAAAAAAACATGGATCCCCGCAGGGTTGTTGTTTCCCCCGCTTTTCTCTGGAGATATATGTTAGGTGGCAAAGTGACAGATAGCGAGTCCATTGCCGTCAAGCATGAGAACGTCAAGAATACTCGAAACCGGAGAGCATGGATGAAGACACTGAAGAATGTGGACGAAGCGAAAGAGTATGTAATTGTAAAGGGAACTGCCGCTCTACCCCATGAGAGACTCGGCGTGATTATGTGTATGTAACTTCAAGTAGCCTACATATATATATAGAACTAGGGACAGCTAGTGATTACATAGTATGAATAAGTAAATGAATGTAGTTTTCAGCAATAGATAGAGTGATTCAAGGGGAGGGTTTATATGTATAATACATACATATTTTAGTACAGAGAAGCCGAAAAATTCAAAGATTTGTAATGTGATGTCGTAACAAACATATCATTGTGCGCTTAAATGGCAAACAGCCAGTAAGCCTTAATCAATTAAAAACAAATTAATGAAAAGTTCGCGACGGTGTTAATTTATCTCTAAAGGATAACTCTGTCACCATTTTATCTTCTACATTGCACCCGACGAAGCTGAGGCGGGTCGCTATCTTTAAATATAAGTTCAAAAGCTCATTATATCAAGCAAGACACGTAGTTCGTCCCTAGCAGTTGAACACACGTAATTGTTGTTCTTGCGGATTGAATGGTATTGTCTCATCGATTGGACCTATTTATATGCGGACGAAGTCATCAACGTGTGGATCAATTTATGAGAACAAGGCATCTGTTGCCAATAGTTCAACTGTTATTAACAATAAATACATTATTTATCGGGTCAGCGTTGTTCATGAGCCTTATTATTACGTGAACCTTGTTGGCCGATACGAGCAGTCGGCTCAACACAAAGTTTTGCAAGTTCGAATCCCGACTGTAGTAGTGAGTTTTTTTGAACTTTAGTACAGTGATTAGTCACGCCACGAAATTTACGGTGAAGGAAAACATCGCAAGGAAACCTGCGTACGTTTGAGAAGAAATTTAAAGGGGTGTGTATAGTAGTGCTTGAGAAACAGCGATTGACTCGCCATCCTTCACGTTGGAACGTAGGGGTGTAAATACTCCCTACTTACTTCTACCTATTTCTTTTATTATGTTAAAAATCTTTGAATCTTTCAAGTAAAGCTTGATATTAAAATATGAATTAATTTTGGTCGAATTACGAGTGCGATGACTGGGTGACTACTTTCATTATTAATATGAACATAATAATATATACAAAAATATGAATTACGCTATAAGCTTACCAATTGTATGTGACAAAATAAGAACACGTAACGTGAGGCTGCGTAACATGTGAGTATTTGACACAGCAGAGGGTGGGTCCCGAAGATTTGTGGACGACAAGTGAAATACAGAATGCTACTCGTCTACTGATTTAGTTACTAAGTTTTATTATTGTTTTCTTTGCTCTGTGTTATAAAGGAACATGTGATAAACAAAATACTTACAACAAATGTATAGTCATGCTTGAGTAGCGGCGATGGATTCGCCATGTCACGTTGCCACCTAAACTATAGCGGAAAGTGCGGGGAACTATCTATACACCTCTTGCTACTCCTTCGGGGACCCTCGTGGAAAGGCTGGAGACTCGACAACTTTTCCTAATCCTATAGAAAGAGCTGAGTACATTGAGTCCGCAAAATCTATAACATTTGTTTGAAACTGATAACTACTAGTAGAGCCATCTGTGTGCTGTTCCGAGAATCTCACTAACACGACTAGTGTCATTTCGCTACAATCTCACTCAATTGCTCCATATAACTTAACTGTCTTTGGTCACAACTATTCTAAGTTAATTTGCATAGAACGAACTACAGCATGTATTGGTATTTCTCACGCGAGAACAATGTTCGTTACCCAACTTGGTTAGTTTTAATCCGCTTGTAATTTGCGTGGGCATTAAACTGTTATGGTCTATTGAACCTACAATATTGATCTCGTTAACTAATCCTTATACGAATTATGTGCCTACATGATTTAATAGGTATACTCGCGAGGTAAGTCCAAAATTGGTCGACTCAGTATCTAACGTACGAGTAACAAAATCATCAGCGGATGTCAACAGTTCTGTTGAGCTGTTAACATCCGGTGGTCGCTAAGTTTTAGTCGATGTTCCAAATTTAAGCGCACTTTGTTTGCATTACTTATTAGGTTGTACTGTGGCCAAACAGGCTCCCAATATTTGCGGTCATTATCTGTAAATATTTTTGTAGCTTTTTAGATTTTTCGCAATAACTGTCCTTGCTTTTTTCATAATCCTGATGTATATAAGACATCATGATCATGATAAAATTAACAACTGACCCGTTGCGCTCTTAGCCTTGCCCCTTCAGGGTAAGGCTAAAAACGGTTGGGACCAGGTTCACCGGCCTTGGGGTCTACCCTAGTCGCGCCTGGTTATCACCCACCGCCCACCCTACCTATCCCTTACCTCCTATCCTCCGGTGTTAGTTTGGGCACTGTCCACGGACTAGTGCTCTCTACACCGGAACTGTCAGGAACCCGCTGCACAATAAGACTGGCAGCGGGAATACAAGCTTAGGGCTCACACCATAGGCACACTCACCTCCCTGTCTACACACACTACATACCGACAGGGAGGGTTCAGTACACACCCCCGGGTCAACCCCCCGGGGATCGGTCTCCTAACGTTTAAGTCACCAGGGGTTTCTTTGCGTGTTTCTTCCCCTGGGCGACCGCGCCCCGAAACACGTTTCCCTTGCCGCTTTGCCTTCCCACGTCTGCATCCACCATGTCCACAATAATGGACCCCCAAGCCTCACTGGCTTTCCTCGCGCGGCTCTTAGAAGCCGTGCCCACCCTCCGACGTCAATATGACGAATACACCCGCGATGTAAACGCGGGTACCCCCACTGCCGAGGCGACAGCAGCGCTCGACAAGAGCGCCATCATAGCCGTAACAAACGAGGCCAACAAGTCTCAAAACTCCCCCTTGTCCCCCGAATCTGTCATTGTGGACTCCGAAATGGAGTCACTGCAATCCGAGTCGTCCGAGGGCTCCTCGGCCGAATTTACGCCCGTCACGGGCTCCAAGAAGCGCGCCAGACGCGCTAAAAAGAAGGAGGCTTCAACCTCACCTTCTCCCCCCACTAAAGCCCCCAAGACCGTGCCCGTGCCCTCCGCACAGTCCTCCCCGGTAGCCCCCTCCCCCGCCCCCCTCGCCTCTCCGGAAGCCGAAGCCCCTCAGGCTAGCCGGCTCTCCCCCGTCCCGCGACCTACGCGGCCTTCCTCGACGAAGGAGCGCTCTTGCCCCCCCGTTTTCGTCCACACTAAGTCCAAGTGGACGGAAATCTCCGGTTGGTGTAAAACCAACCGAATCACCTTCACCCGTGCCACGGCCACAGCCGAAGGCATTAAGGTGCACCTCCCGAATTCGACCGAATTCAGAGCCTTCACGAGGCTCCTGCAGGCCAGAAGTGTGGAATACCACACTTATGATCTGCCGGAGGACCGTTTACTCCGGGTCGTCATCCGCGGCGTCCCACGCGAAATCGATACCGAGTCGATCAAAGATGATCTGAAGGCTCAGAATGTCGCGGTGAAGGAGGTGCACCGCATGCACCGACAAAATGCCGGAGAGGCATTTAACATGGTTCTCGCCATCTGCGAGAACTCCCCCGACGGCAAAGCCGTCTTTAAGATAAAAACCTTATGCCACCTGTCGGGCATAAGGGTTGAAACCCCCCACAAGGGCGGCCCTATAGGGCAGTGTCACAACTGCCAACTATACGGGCACGCTTCGCGTAACTGCAACGCGAAACCCAGGTGCGTCAAGTGCCTGGGCGATCATGGGACGAGCGACTGCTCGCGCCCTAAGGACCGCACACTCGCCGACTCGCCCCCTAGTTGCGTGCTGTGCCGCCAAGAAGGGCACCCGGCCAATTACAGGGGATGCCCCAAAGCCCCCAAACACAGACCGGTCGTGGTCAAGAGGGCAGCGGCCCGGGAATGGCGTAACGCCCCCCCCGCGCAACCCGCCCCACCCCGACCTTCCCCGTGGAGGGCCCTCCCTCCGAGGGACTTTCTACCCCTCCCACAAGCGTCACCCCCTGTCCCCTCAGCGGCCCCGAGCCCGCAGATTACACCTCTTCCGTCGCTCTCCACCGCCAAACCTCAACAGCCCCAGCCCCAGGCTGCTACTCCCCCGCGTAGGCGGGCGGTCCAGCCCACTTCCTCCCCCTCTGAAACTTCCGCCAACATGGCATTCCTGGCGGATCTTTTCTCCACCGTCAACCTCTCAAGGGTTAACGAGATGGCACGAAGCCTCAGGGCCGTCCGGAAGGACCCTCTGGCCCTCCTCAAAGTGCTCGGCGACTACGCCGATGTATCAGAGTCCCTGGCTACCTTCTCGTCCAACCAATAATGGACTCAAACGTAAGCAGCAGAATCAAACCCCGATCACTTTCAATTGGCTACTTTAATGCCAACGGCATTCACAGCCAAAAGGAAGAGATCGCCCCGTTCCTCCGCGACAACAATATCGACGTTTTCTTAGTGCAGGAAACCTTCTTGAATCCATCACACCGAGACCCTAGAATTGCAAACTACTGCGTGGTTCGCAATGATAGATCTCGATCCGCCCTCGGCGGTACTTTGATCTATTACAAGAGGTCCCTGCACTGTATCCCGATCCAACCACCAACCCTCTCCCACATAGAGACCTCGATCTGTCGATTAGGAATGACCGGCCATCAGCCGATCACGATAGTCTCTGCATACTGTTCCCCTGTTAACTCGACGGCCGATATCAAAGCTGATATCAAAGTCCTCATCAACCTCACTAGCTAAGTTATTATCGCGGGAGACCTGAATGCCAAGAGCGATGCTTGGAACAGCCACTCACGAAATAACAGAGGACGCCAATTGGAGGACCTCAGTGGGCTCCTCCAATTCGACGTCATTGCGCCTATGCACCCCACCCACTACCCCGAGAATATCAACCACCGACCGGACGTACTAGACATTGTGATCATCAAGAATGTAAACCTCCGTTTGCACTCGTTGAGGTCGCACGACGAATTAGATTCCGACCACCGACCTGTTACCTTATCGCTCTCCCCCCGACTAGGCCCCCCGGACTCAGGTCAGCCCCCACCTCAGAAAAAGATAACAGACTGGAGAAAACTGGAGGAACTCCTCAAGTCCTCTTCATCTGTTCACTTAGATAGTATCCCGCCCCTCATAGAGTCGGCAGCCGACACTCAAAAGGCGGTCGATTCCCTCACAGCTCACGTACAGTCAGCCGTGGACGCCTGTTCACGACAAGTTCCGGTGATGGAAGACCATCGCTGGAAACTTCCCGATGACGTGCGTGAACTGGTGACGGAAAAGAACGCCGCCCTCCGAGCGCATAGAGCTCTCCCGACTGAAGCGAACCGCACCTTTCTGAGGTCACTCCAGCGCAATCTGAGATACCGCATGAAAGACCTGCGAGACGCTCGCTGGAACAAGTTCCTAGGGGAACTTGAACCGAGTCACTTGGCCTTTTGGCATCTCCAACGGAAACTTAAATCAGACAAAATCTCGTCTATGCCTCCACTCACTCGTCCAAATCAAGGGCCCGCCTTTGACGACGACGAGAAGTCCGAGTGCCTGGCCGACAGTCTCGAGGCTCAATGTACGCCCAGCACCTTGCCAGTAGACCAGCGCCACCTCAAGAAGGTGGACGCCGAGGTCGAAAGCAAACTATAGAACACCCAGACCACCCTATCGACCCAATCACGGTGGACGAAGTCCGGAAAGTGATCAAGGATCTTCACCCCAGGAAAGCCCCAGGTCCCGACGGGAACGCTAATAGAGTTATCAAACTCTTCTCTCCTTATCTCATAGTTTTGCTCACTGCCATCTTCAATGCAGCACTGAGCAACAACTTCTTCCCCCAATCCTGGAAAAGTGCAACGGTCATAGGTATTCCCAAGCCAGGGAAACCCAAGACCGAAGCCTCCAGTTATCGCCCCATCAGTCTCCTCAACGTCCTTGGCAAGATTTACGAGAGACTTATCTACAATAGATTAAAGAGTTTTGCAGACTCTAAGAAAGTCATACCTGACCAACAGTTCGGTTTTCGAACCAAACACTCTTGTGTCCAACAAGTCCACCGTATAGTGGAAGACGTCAGTAGCGGCTTCCAACTCGGTTATACCACGGGTATGCTCCTCTTCGACGTGGCGAAGGCATTCGACAAGGTCTGGCACAACGGCTTAATATACAAGCTGTACCAGTTGGGCGTGCCGGACCGTCTAGTACGCATAGTACGGGACTTTTTGTCGAACCGCTCCTTCCGCTACAGAGTCGAGGGCACACTCTCTTCCCCCCATCCCATACGAGCAGGAGTCCCGCAAGGCTCAGTGCTCTCGCCACTCCTATTCACGCTTTATACTAGCGACATTCCCCTCCACAGACGAGTTAAAAGCGCTCTATTCGCCGATGATACGGCTATCTACTACAAAGGTAGAACTCCCGAGGGAATTCACGACAACCTCCAATCCGCGGTCACAGCCCTGGGGCGGTGGTTCCGGAAATGGAGAATTGAAGTGAACCCCACTAAAAGCGCAGCCATTCTATTCTGGAAAGGCCTAGAAAAACCACGGGTAGCCCCCATCACCCTCTTCGGCAAACCCATTCCATGGGAAGAAAAAGCCAAATACCTGGGTGTGATCCTCGATCAACGCCTTTCTTTCCGTCACCACGTAAAGGCGGTACGCGCGCGAGCCGCCTTCGCGCTCGGTAGACTTCACAGCATGTTGAATGCGCGAAGTAAACTCTCATTGAAATCCAAGGTGAGGATTTACACGACGTGCATTCGACCAATCATGACATACGCGGGTGTAGTGTTCGCACACACTAGCAAGTCAACACTTAACCCCTTGCAAGTGCTCCAAAGCCGGTTTCTCCGGAGAGCCACAGGTGCCCCGTGGTACATGCGTAATAGTCAACTCCACGTTGACCTCAAAGTCCCCACTATAAAACAGTTTTTGAAAAAACTGTCCAAACGTCATTTCGATTCTGCTGTAAATCACCCCAACCCCCTCGTCGTATCGGCCGCCCGATACACTCCTTCCCTTATCTCAAAGATAAGGCGTCCAAGACACGCCGTCATCGAACTGGATGACGACATAACGGTCCTCCAGGACGCCCGACAAAAACATACCAACACTACACAAAACCGACCACTGTTCCGTCCTCGCCGACGAGGCTCGACGCGAATAAGCCGTAATGTTCCCCCCCGACCCCCGCCGCAAACGCCGGCCCGCGCCGAGCCTGACGCGCAAATCCCGCCCCCAAATAATATTTAAATAAAATTACCAGTCCAGCCCAGTTCCCTTGCTCGCGATCCAGCAACGCCCTAAGCCGAGGTTCGTACCCTACAGGGGGTGCCCTTAGCTGTGTTGCTTAGAAATAAAGTGCCTGGCTGGAGGCCTAGGTCTCGCCATTGACCGGTTAAGTAGCAAAAGTTCCCGGAACTCACGCTACGAGAGACAATACAAAAAAAAAAAAAAAAGATAAAATTAACTGAGCTCCACGATTTTATTGATATTTTTATATCCTCACGCCTTCCCACAAGGGTCCCCAAAGGGGTAGGCAGAGGTGTATAGGTAGTGTAAATAATCAATTTACAAATATAAATTTACAAAAACCTATTTCTATAATATTCTCATAATAATTCGTCTGTCTAATATATTATGTACATATATAGGTTAGCAAACAAAATCAAATACAGGGTGTGTCAAGCTGGCCAAATCAAACACAACCTTTCCAATATTCCTGTCAGCGGTACAAAGTCTCGCGTATCTATCAAAGAAAGCGGCTTACCTGTCTGGAGGCAATTTCGCCGTCCACTGGCTTCAGAAGGAACAGTAAGCTTGGCTTTGTACAGAGTTGAGCTTGTAAGGCGGTCTCCACGTGTCAGACACGAGTGTTTGTATTAGATGATAATTTGTTAAAGGAACGGATAGAAAAGGTGTGGGCGGATTTGGAAACAGTTTTTTCGATCTCTGCCTTACACAGGCTGAAAGGTGTTTGAATACGTAGTTATATATGTCTTAGATACTGAAGTTTACTCAGGAAACACACAAGTGTACCAAAGTGGTAATATGTATTTGTTTCCCCGATATTATATTTATATAGAGCCGTGGTGGCCGTGTGGTTTGAGTAGTCTGCATCACAAATATTACAAGTTTGAATCCCGACTGTACCAATGAGTTTTTCTGAACTTAAGTACAGTGATTAGTTACACCACAAGCTTTACGGTGAAGGTAAACATCGAGGGGAAAATCAAAGTCGTATGTATAGTCGTGCTTGGGTAACGAATATGGACTCGCCATCCGTTGCGTTGGCACCTAAAATATATCTCCGGCGGAAAGTGGATGTGTGTGTACTACTTCTTCCTATTTCTAATTTACCATATAACAAAAGGAAAGCATTACAAAAATACTGTTTTCGAACAACATACAATTTGGAAACCTTTGTAGCTTTAATGCGAATAAATGTAGAATGGGAACTTTCATAGTGGTTGATCAAATTAAGTGCTATTTAGCTTAGTGTCTTCTGTAACCGCTGTCCCTAATAACGTTAGTCACGATTTTGTTCATAAAAGTATTCATCTTTCATGTTTTATTACTTATAAAATCTAAAATAGTGGGCATTTTTGGCACCTATATTTCTCATACATGCTCTTCGGTTTAGGGTACTCTTGGCCTGACCTTTCTTCAAGACGTACCTAATTTGGTCTAGAAACGTCCGTCTAAGTCTACCCCTTCCAACACTTTCATTCACACTCGCCTGAAGAGAATAATGAAAGTGGACGAAGCGAAAGAAGTATGTTAGGATCGTAGCAAGTGGAAAGAAGTGGTCTCTGCCTACCCCTGCGGGAAAGAGGCGTGATTATATGTATATGTATTTCTCTTTTACATAAGCAATATTTATTGGAGAATTTTCGCAGCTAATATGTGTCAAGAGTGCCTATGTCATATGCTACTTTGCATTTTAAAATGCTACCAATTAAAGTGAATTTTCGTAACCTGTGTCACACAAGATAACATGGCCCATATTTTTATGTAGGTAAAATGAGAGGCCTTAGAGTCTAGAGAGAACTAGCGTCTTTGCACCGTGACTTTGTCACCGTATACTGTCCTAGCTTTGTGAGGGATTTCGCTTGTTATATGCACGTATGTACGTAAATACATAGGTGTTAGTATCTATATAAGTATGTTACATTGATATTCCTCTTGCGCATATAAATAAATAAGTAAAATTGTAAATAAAGTAAATTAGGGAGCCGTGGTGGCCGAGCGGTTCGAGCTGTTGCCTGCGACACAAAGATAGCAAGTTCGAATCCCGACTGTGTGACCCAATGAGTTTTTCTGAACTTAAGTACAGTGATTAGTCATACCACGAGCTATACGGTGAAGGAAAACATCGAGAAGAAACCTGCATACGTCTGAGAAGAAATTCAAAGCCGTATGTATGTATAGTCGTGCTTGAGTAACGGCGATGGACTCGCCATCTGTCACGTTGGCAACTAATATACATCTGGTGGAAAGTGGGTGAGTGGGTATTACCTATACACTGCCTACCCCTTCGGGGACCCTTGTGGGAAGGCGTGAGCATATATTATATTATTATATAAATAAATAAGTGAAATTAAGGCTCTCTTACATGCTTATTCCTAATAAACCATCGTCATGCAGTAACATTCCGATATCGAATTTCCTCAAACACTTACTATAAATAACGTTTAATTATAACAATCACGATAAGAATCGGATACAGAACCAGGTGATGTATACAGAGGGTTGATAGATTCAAAGGCAACAATACGAGGTGACTCTCAAATTTTGTGGGTCTATTAAAACAATTTAGCCTTTTCATTGTTGGAAGTTAATAGACAAACCCGCTTTGGCTTCCCGTAGCGAAATATAATGAGATGAAATGAAACTCCCATACAACAAATGAAGCTATCATATTTCCATCAACATATGCAACGGCAAAAAATGTTTTCGCTATGCAATTATGGGTATCAATACTTTTTTGTCAAGTTCAGTTTTCGTATTAGATCAGCTACGGAGGATATAAAGGTTGCATTGTTCTGTTCTGTGTCTGGTATGAAAATACATTAAATATATTTTTTAATTTCATAGATCTTAAACAGACTGCATACCTGACAACAACCATCCATTTATATTATACTAGCTGTCCCGCCCAGCTTCGCTTGAGTGAAAAAAAAAATAAACTGCCCGAAACGCGATTGCAGCGCACTAATTGTCGGGTCCAATTGTGCATCTAGACCATTCTCAAATCCACCTGAAGGCACAGTTATAATCAGCTGTTCACGATTCTATAAAAGACATACAGACAAACATTAATTTATATATTTATATATATATACATAATATTTAATATATTATGTAACTTGTCAATTCTAAACCTTAAACCTAAATTCTCATGTCAGAAACATAACAATTTGGTACTGAGGTAGCGTAAACAAGACGTACTTTATTTTCAAGTAACTTCTTTCTTTCCTATGACGTCATAGATTCGGGAATAGTCTTTCAATCAGAGAACAGAGACGGTCGTTTGTTGATATTTAGACTGCCCTAGGTAATCCACTTACTTACATACCTATTTAATATTATATATCTACGCACTTGGTAGGTAGACCGATGTATTTGAACTTGTAATGTTAAATATTAAAATATTTTAGCGTAATAATACAAATACTTGGAGAATCATATTGCTTACATTACTACTCTCATAATTATGTTCGCAGCAAAGACTTTTCTGAAAACAAATTACAATGTAGCTTAAACAATAAGTTGTAACTTAAAACGTGTCCCAAAGAAAACAATGACTCCAACACGATTGGTATTAAAAATAAACTTAGCTTAAGTTGATACTTGAAAAGTGACTTCTCACTGTGTGCGGTAGGCACAGCTTAAAAAGCGTATTTGTAAAATGGTTGGTTATTATGTCTTTGACGCCCACACGCAGCTAAATTGTATGTACGTGCACTGATAAAATGGTATTTTACAATAATATTGTATTTTCATATTATCTTCACGCCTTCACAAAGGCTAGGCAAGGAGATAGCAACACCTTATTTATGTCATATGTATTTAGGTCCCGACGGGGTTGATGGCGAGTCCATCGCTAGTTTTATAGCACGACTATACATGCATCTTCATTTTTCTTCTCAAACGTATGCACGCTCCCTTTCGATATTTTCCATCGCCGTAACGCCCGCGGTGTGACTAATCACTGTTCTTAATGCTGTGCTTAGAAAACCCCGAAAGCCCCGTCAATTCTATCGTTTTATATTTGCACAATGCTCTAATTATTCCCGGAGCAATAGCCTTCCAAGTTTAGCGTAAGGTTTGATATTAAAAGTTCAAGTTTCATATAGAAAATAAAATCCCTTTAGGCTAGATCTACACCCCAGGAGAACATTTTGAAAAAGTAATCTATTCCGATAAGCCAACAAGGAGACTGTTCATTTTTATTTTGTCCATTCCCTGAGGCTTAGACCATCTTTATAGGCGTGGTGTTAAATGAAAGCGATGAGCGGATATATATAAACTTAATAATTTCACTATTGACTGTTCCTTTAAATATACTACCACATTATCAGGACAGATGGCTAGTCCACCGCCGTTACCGAAGCACGATTTTAAATAAGTCCTTGAATTTATTATCAAACGTATGCAGGTTTCATCTCGATGTTTTCCTTTACCGTAAAGCTCGTGCTGTGGCTAGTCACTCTTATTATGTTCAGAAGAACTCATTAATGCAGTTAACGTGACCACCGCCGTCTCTCAAGCACAACTATGCATATGCCTTTTAATTGCTTCTCAGACGTATGCAGGTTTCCTCTCTATGTTTTCCTTCACCGTTAAGCTCGCGGTGTGACTAATCACTGTACTTAAGTTCAGAAAAACTCATTGGAACAGTCGGGATTCGAACTTGCGATCTTTGTGTCGCAGGTAACTATTCGAACCACTCGGCTGCCACGGCAATCCATAAGATATTATTATTATATTAGGTAAGTACATAATTGCAGTACCAATGTTTAAATTTTTTATGGCAGATATTGAGTGAATAGAGTAGAGTGACAAGGTTTAATAAGCGGCTTGTATATTTACTTCATAGACTGCAAGAGTTACTAAGTCACTAACACCTTTACCCACCTAATTACCTAAAACATGAATTATAAAATCGCTTATTACATAAACCGTATATATAGAAGGAGGAGGGGGGAGACTTGAGGCATGACGATGCATTCTCCTTCTACCAGAGCCTTAATCTCCCTACGATGTGGTTGTGATAACGTTTGTGTGGCGACTCTAGGTGGTTGTCATAGAATAACTATCTTACAGAGAAGCATTTAAACACTTTGAGTAGGTACATATATCCTTGTAATATTTTTGGTATATAGTAATTTAGCCACAACTATTGCTCGTTTGATTGTTATCAATTATGGTGAGAAATCAATATTAGAATTTTTTTTCCATAGTCATATAAAAAGCTCTGCTTTAGGAACTTTTTTGGTCAGAAACTATTCTAAACTTAACAATAAAACATACATTCAAACTTATGTATATATGTTCATTTACATGCTTTGTTATTATTAAATATACATCCCACTGTCAAGCCTACATTATGCACAGCATCTCTGATTTGAAATAAAAAGTCTATCGAACGCATGCGATGTGTTTAAATAGCTCGAAAAACATCAAAACAATTCTCGTTCTGAAATCTATTAGACTGCAAACTATTTCAACCGGTATTTGATTAGTTATCAGCCTTTCGATCTAACAGTTGCGGTCGAATATCGTCTAACGGAATGTATGGGTATTTAAACTAATAAAATACCGACAAAAAATAACAGCAACAATTTTGTTCGATACATAAAAATGCCGAAGCGTCAAAGCGACGGAAACGTTCTATCCCTGTTTTAAATATTTAAATGTTACCAATGACAGTTGAAATTCATTGGATTCCAAATACGACCCTTGTCCGGAGGCCAAATAGGGGTATAATGTACCATTTAATAACAAATTAGATCCCTTCGATCGTATCCAATCCATGGATCTTGCAGCCTTTTATGTATATATTTTTTCTCGGTCTAGTTTGCCTCCTGGCAAACAGTTCATCTAACTACTAATAATTTCCCTCAAGTGACACTGTATTGGTCCTTATATTCAAATATCAGTTTTCTCTGGAATTCCAAACAATAGCTACCGACGTAGTCTACTAAAGAATGAACTTAGCAAAGGCAGCTTGGTAGAGTAGCCCGATCTCCTAGCTGCAAAGTTTGAGGTGAGATGAAATTGAGTATTTGAACCTTAGTAATCGACATCCTTTGTATGTATATACATATCTATTTAAGTATAGTATAAGTAGCCGTGGTGGCCGAGTGGTTCGAGCAGTTGCCTGCGACGCAAAGGTCGCAAGTTCGAATCCCGACTGTACCAATGAGTTTTTCTGAACTTAAGTACAGTGATTAGTCACACCACGAGCTTTACGGTGAAGGAAAACATCGAGAGGAAACCTGCATACGTCTGAGAAGAAATTCAAAAGGCGTATGTATAGTCGTGCTTGAGTAACGGCGATGGACTCGCCATCTGTCACGTTGGCACCTAATATACCTCTGGCGGAAAGTGGGTGTGTGGGTATTACCTATCCACCTCTGCCTACCCCTTCGGGGACCCTTGTGGGAAGGCGTGAGGATATATTATATTATTATTATTATATTATTTAAGTATATATATCGTTATCTAGTTCCCATAGAACAAACAAACCTTGCATCGTTTGGGACTTAATAAGAATTATTCCAAGATACATATTTGTTATTTATTAAGCCTCGTTCCATGAGAAGTCGACAACGATGCACAGAATTTCATATGAAATATAAGGCCAAATTAAATACACATCTTTAATTTTATTAATTTTACTGTCATTTAATTTCTTCACAGATTGCCTTACGATATTTTACGACAGTCGTTTGTAAGTCCACCGGGCTTCAATGCTCGCAGTCACGATAGGACTTTTTAAGCCACTTGTCCACCACGCCCACTCTTTTCTAGTACTTCACTAATATAATATGAAGGTAAGAAAAAATAATTGGTGATATAAAAATGAAACCATAGCGACGCACATTAATATCCAATGATATCTGCAGAATTAATGAAACGAAAAGGTTATGTCCCTCCGCGGCGTTCTTTCCGAATATAATACCGAATACCTTTGTCCATGTTTCATATGTAATGAACTCGCTTAATATATTGCGTAGAAAACAATGGAATATCACCAAACCAGCATTGCTGATAAGGAAAGGTTCGCAATAACATCGAAAAGGCTTTGACACCGATATTACATTTCATGATATATATCGCGACATTTTATTATTGTGTATTTTAATTTGAAGATAGCAATGGGTATATTTAAAAACAATTCGCTGTTTTACTTGCGTATTTTTTTTTTCTTTATACAACAAGAGTGGCAAACAAGCAAACGGTTCACCCGATGGAAAACGGTTACCGCAGCCTATTTACGCATACAATAACGAAGTATCAATTGCGCGTTGCCACTCTGTTTTAGAAGAGTTATACTGTTTTGGCAGTAAAATGGGACTAATTCCTCTGCTGCCAACACAATATAACAATCCTCCCCCCTCCCCAAGGAGCTCATTACTGGTAACCTTATTCACCACGTAGGAACACAACAAAATAAATTGTGTTATTTGGCTACGGACTTCTATAAGGTGGAGGTCCTGCCCCGGTCGGGCAGCTCCAAATTCGAACGGGAAACCCGTTATGCCCTACCTCTCTTCAATAAATGGAATAAATATATCTTATATTTTTATCCAAGATCCGTAAAAGGTCATCCAATTCCGTTCAGCCATTCAGCCGTTCTAGCGTGAGTGATTGATGAATTTCACATTTATAATATTAGTAAGATAACTTCACGCCGACTTACACGTGTTTCCAAAGTGGTAGATCTAACCACCATTGGCGCCAATAGAGCAGTACCATGTAACTATCCATGATTATATGGATATCAAGCGGGCACTCAAACAAATAAAGTTCAAGAACCCTCGAAACCTAAATGTGGATGAAGCGAATGAGTTAAGTAAGTAAATGAGTAACGAGCGCTGTACTCTCTCTGCGTACATCGTAAGGAAATCAGCTTGATGATAGTATGTACAAACGAATGTAATATATTTGTTTAGCGTAGCATTGAGAGCCCATTTCATCGCGATTTAAGCTAACGTACAAAATGTTCAAACAAACCGCGTTTGTAACCCAAAACGTAACGAAAACGCAACACAAATCTGTCTAAACAAGGACGGAAGCAACAAAGTTACATGTGGAACCGCAGACCATTCGCGTCGAGTCTCCTATTTTGGCCCGGAAGAATTTCACCTCGGTAAAGTAGGACGAGTATTGTATCTACCTATTGTACAGAAGGCTGTGGCTGCTTAACAACTTGTTAACAGTAGGGAGTTTAGCGTTTTCTTACATATACTAAACAGCTTTAATATTCCGCTTATTTTTTACTGTGATAATAATGTGCTTATCATGCATGTACGTACATAAGCACTAGTACTAGTATGTATGTATATATAGCGTACGTACTTGTTAGTACTTATAATATAGCCTCACGCCTTCCCACAAGCGTCCCCGAAAGGGTAGGCAGAGGTGTATAGGTAATACCCACACGCCCATTTTCCGCCAGGTAGGTATATAGTTTAGGTGCCAACGTGATAGATGGCGAGTCCGTTGCCGTTGCTCAAGCACGAATATACATACGCCTTTGAATTGCTTCTCAGGCGTATGCAGGTTCTCCTTCACTGTAAAGCTCCTGTTGTGATTAACACTGTACTTAAGTTCAGAAACATTGTACACTGTACATTGGTACAGTCGGGATTAGAACTTGCGATCTTTGTGTTGCAGGCAACTACTCATTATAAATTTAAAAATAAATGAACGTTCTGTGTTATAGATATACGAGGTCGTTCTTACTCATATTAATATTCTATCGTCTAGAGAAGAAGGCTAATTCTTCTTCTCTTCGGTTCTTTCGGCTTATGTAAGTGGTGATACTCATATATTGCTTCCAGGAACCGCCATCTGCTGTTTAATCGCTTAGCGTCGAATAAAGCGACGTAATGTCGCATCGCAGTAAAGTTTTGTTAGATTAGGTAGGAATGCATACGGCTGACTTACCTATGAAACTAAAACTTAGTCGGCGCAGATGCAGCTAACAAGAGACAATGCATCTTAGAAATTGAAGTCCCATAATATAGATAGATCTTATCGAGCTTATTTGTGACTGCTTTGGTTTTTCGATACTGCTTTATCACTAGCTTTTTCCGTATGTAATATTTTATGTGCCAACGTGACAGATAGTGAGTCCATCGCCGTTACTCAAACACAACTATACATAAGCCTTTGAATTTCTTCTTAAGCGTAAACCAGAATTGTATGTACACACTTACTTTACGGCTTCGGCTTACGGTAGGCAGAGGTGTAGCACTTACAGCTACTTTCCGCGGGAGACTTATTGTTAGATAAAATTTTAGTAAATTCTCAAAATTAAGCCCGATACTGTAGGATTCGATACCACATATATTGGCACGATTTACCATTCCGGGCTATTTGACGCCCACCGGGCGAGCTCCCTGATGTATCTGCGGATACCAAAGACTTTTGTTTCACTCGCGAGTGTGCGCTTCGATATGAATTTAATGTTAGGGGTGCACGGGCAATATAACGTTAAATATTGGATAACGCTCGTGTGAGTACGCCGATAATTATAGGGAGGTTCCCCAGTGAGGAAGTGTTTGTTTTGTTTCTTAAGAAGGAAGTCAATTTATTTCATTTTCAATACTTGGCGACTTTTGGTCATTTCAGAACCTTAATTTATGTTATCAATCGATAAAAATACGCATTTTATCAGAATTCGAAAGCTTCGAAACTCGCACTACGTTATGATCAAGAAACTATCGTATATACTCACGCCTTTCCATAAGGGTCCCCGAAGGGTTAGGCCGAGGTGTATAGGTAATACAACACACCCACTTTTCGCCAGATATAAATTAGGTGCCAACGTGATAGATGGCGAGTCCATCGCCGTTACTCAAACACGACTATTATACATACATTATTGAATTGCTTCTCTGTATGCAGGTTTCCTCTCGATGTTTTCCTTCACCGTAAAGCTCGTGGTGTGACTGATCACTGTACATAAGAAAAACTCATTGGTACAGCCGGGATTCGAACTTGCGATCTTTGTGTTGCAGGCAACTACTCTAACTACTCGGCCACTACGGCTTTTTACGCTACAATATACAATGATATAAAAAACTAAGCACCATAATAAACACTTAATAAAGATTCAACGACGCGTTAAATTTCATAATTTATTGCTCTCAAATTATTCAGTTTATTGTTAAACCATATTTGTTTTTGTTTGGGCTATAGTGGGGGGGGTGCGAGTGGCAATAACTTAAAATTAATATTCTGTCAGCGAATGGGGTTTCGGCTGTACATTTTACGATATCTGTTCGTTTTGATCAATGCGATGAAAGATTTCAAGTATTCGACAAACAATTTATCTGCAAGTTTGTTACGTGTTCATTTCGGAGCGAAGTATCGCCTCTCGAATAAAACTTTTATAGAGACCAGTATTTTTTGTTTTTATTGAAACTTGATATCGGTCAATATATTTGAAAGCGTTTGCTGAAGGAATAATAAATTTAAATATTGCCAAAAAGCTTCACGATATTGAATATTTTTTTCAGTATATGTAAGCAACTGTTGTTTACCTTTAATTTTTATAGCTCTGGCCGAGTGATTCGATTAGTTGCCCGTAACTTAAAGATTGCATATTATATTTACATACATACATATCATCACGCCAAGTCCCTAGCGGGGTAGGCAGAGAGTATAGAGCGCCAGTTCTCTCTAGACTTACATACTTCTTTCGCTTCGTCCACATTCATCAGTCTCTTCATACATGCTCGTCGGTTTCGAGTACTCTTAACGTTCCCGTCCTTGAGACTCCGATCTATTTGATCTAGGTAGTTGGAACGTGGCCTTCCTCTGCCTCTTCTTGCACACACTTTTGCTTTGTATATCTGTTTCGTCAATCTTTCTTCACTCATCCTTTCTATGTGTCCAAACCAACGTAACATGCCTTTCTTCATCTTTACAATCACACCCTCATTCACGCCAGTCGATTTGCGAATCTCTTCATTGCGGATTCGATCTAAAATCGTTACTCCGCACATTTTTCGAAGAGATCGCATCTCAACTGCATTCAAGCTATTTTCATACTTCCTCTGACATACCCAGGATTCGCTGCCATTATATTTATATATACATCTTATATTTATATACGCCTATGTCTGTATATACATCCAAGATCGAATCGATTCGACACTCAAGGATGGGAACGTCAAGAGAACTCACAACTGGCGAGCTTATATGAAGAGACTAGAGACTAGAATAAGTCTACAGAGAACTGGCGTTCTACTCTCTCTGCTTACACTGCGAGGGACTCGGCATAATTGTATGTATATATGTAACAAATATATACCACTATACTAATCATAAGTGACATGTATATAGAACAAGAGGTATGTAAGTCTAGAGAGAACTGGCGCTCTGTACTCTCTGCCTACCCCGTTAGGGACTTGGCTTGATGATATGTATGTATGTATATAGAACAAAACAATAGTCTACCGTCAAGATAGAAACACACTGCACAAAACGTCTAAATCAAAGAAATCCCATCGTCCTCATTCAAGACATGCACAGTCTTATCTAGCTTATAATAACATCCCTTGAATTAATATTCATCTCGTGAACAGTCCCTTGCGTCCATAAACCTTCCCGCGACAAAACAATCTCACACAAGATGTAGCGATAGGAGCCGAGAGCGCTTAAAATATGCGATATTCGCTGAATCCCACAGATTTAAATTCATTCGGGAAGTCGTCTTGCAGCCCTTAACTAATGGGTCGAGTTGAGATACACAGATAAAGAACTTTTATAAAAATCAAGGCATCTTTCTTAGAACAATTCCAACGGCGTGTACGTGTGAGAAATTTTATCTGGAGTGAGAAAATAAAACAATTTAAAAAAAGGTTTTAATTTTATAAAATGAAAACATCAAGTCCAAATTGCTAATTAAAACCGATTCAATCGCTCGTGTTAATTTTCTAATTTTACGATTTGTTCGAATCGTTTAATACTTACTTTACAGTTCCAAATTACGTCCAATTAAGCGCAGAAGTCAATTAGCGTCCCGAGTTTGGTACAAAAAGGTACAGACAACTGCGACATGCCTCTTGCATGTAGCATGGTAATCTGAGGTGATAATTATATTGACTTTTTTTTTAAAGCTACAATACCAACGTCTGATGTTGTGACGTATAACGTATGAGCCTACCTCTAATCGTAGATTCTACCTCTGATCTTGCAAACGTTCATAGGCGGTGTACTTGATACATTAATGAAAGAGTTTGACGAATGCAAATGCAGCCGATATACAACAGAATATCATTTGAGACTTGTATTCTACTTAGACCATCAAATGCCCATTGAAACGTCGTGTAAACGAGGTCTGACCGCAAACACCAAACTGCAGGCTTAAGCGAACTAGAGCGTGTTTGTTTTTGCATAAGTGCACCACAAAATGGGGCTGCGTTTCTATAAAGCCGTCCCTTAACTGGGTCAGGCAAAGCGGGCTGTCATTTAGTTTGCCAGCAAATAGAAAACTGTAACTCGCTCTTGAATATGAAATCGTTCGTCATGTTTCTTTGATGAAAGAATATGCTTCTTCTTTTTCTGGCGTTTATTTCTTTCATGTTAGCCTTTTGGTTGCGATTTCTGGATTAGATTCTGGGGCAGTTTACTTCAGTTGCAGCAAAAGCGAGTTGATAACTATAGTAGTAAGTAGTAAGTGGGATATTGTGGTAGAGTGGTTTAAGTACATGTATCTTTTGTATATCTTATGTATATGGTTTAAGTATATGTAATCTCAACTCAGGCTGGTGCAATGAGTGTTTTTGAACTACAGTACAATTTTGATAGGTTCAACCTAGTGACTACTAGCCGCCGAGACCTTCTGTAATTTTTGTGTTTAAACGAGAAATGACGTCCATCAAGAGTAACACTTGAGCTTTTTTTAAACGGAAAACTTAATAACTATTAAGTAATTTTACTGGTTCTTTATTACAGGTCTGAAAACAATTTTCTAATAGCTTCTAATGCAATATACATTTTTACCACTGTCGCGGTCTGTTTGAGGAAAAATATATAGCAATATGTCGTCCAAGACACCGGATATTTTGAAAGTCCGCTATTTTTGAAGATTCACGCTCGAGCGGCCCTTCAGAGATGGAACTTTTTGTTCTACTATTTTACTAAGTTTCGTGACGGAAACCTAAACAATGAGACGGGAAATAAAAGAAAGCCAAATTGAATGCTTACTTATTGAAAACGAGACGTTTTGATGGGTATTTTTTGCAACAACTAAGAGTTACTAACAACTACAACAACTAAGAACAACCGTTATTCTCGATAGTAAAAAATATATGTAAGTACGTAAATACTTACGTTAGCATCATGAGTTATTAAATTATTCTACAAACCATCATAAACCATCATACGTTTGGGAAGAAATTCAAAGACGTATGTTTAGCTGCGCTTGAGAAACGACGATATACACACTATCTGTCAAGTTGGTACCTTAATATTACTCTGGCTGTGCTACTAAATATCCTGTTACTAATAATATCTCTGCCTGCTCCTTGGGGGACCTTTGTCGGAAGACGAGAAGAGTAGAAGAGAACAATAATTAAAATTATGTTTAGTAAATTACATATTAAGTAGATATACATACATAAAATGTTGCTGTAGCTAGCTCAATTTCTAGTTGGCAATGTTCTGTTGCGACTCTGGCGTCGAATAGGTAATAATTAAAGGTAAAAAGCATCCGCATGGTAAGCGCTTTTTGATGCGATCGCCAGCTGGTCCGTGCGATACGATTACATTAATGGCAGAGGATGCGCGAATAGGAACACTTTTTCGTATATACGAGTATGTAGAACGAAAGATGGTTAATTAAAATTAAATTATTAATTTTCAGGCTTGAAATTAATTAATTTTAACAAATGTGAAACTATCCGCAATTATACCGTATTATAATTAAGATATTATATTGGCACATATTTGTTAAAAGAAGTTAAATGTATAAGATCGCCTTGTTACGTTTATATCACTGATTTCTGGTTTTTTCCATCACATTCACTTTCCGAACTTCACGGTTTTTGCTGCGACGGACCATCGGGTTGTCCAGAATCGAAATACTTTTTACTGGGCCCAACGATTTCGTCGGTAGTTTTTGCTCCGGAACTCATCTGAGCAAGTCAAGTATCCATATATTTCGGTAGGTGCACACTGATAGCCTTCGTAATTGATTGAATCCTTGGAAATAAGGCTTATTTTTCGCGTGTTTCTTTATACTTCGCTTAAGGTTTTTTTTTGCTGGGTACAAGCTATTTTCTTCCTTAAGAAATATTATTCATACTGTCAATTGTGGATGACAAACTGACAGGCTTTAACCCTCACAGTTTTTGTAAGTGACTAGGGCTTCTGAACTTTTTTATTCCAGGTTTTTGTTTCATTACTGTTAACAAATAAGCTATGTTCCCTGATATTATGTACGAACGTATACCTAGACTACCGAACGAACTTATCAGATAATACAAAAAATACTTATAGGGGAAACATGCATACCGTTGAGAATAAATTCCAAAGGCGTATGGTGTAGTCGTGGTTATGTAACGGCGATGGACTCGCCATCTGACCACATTGGCACCTAAAATACCTATATATCCGGTGGAAAGTGGGTGAGTAGGTACTACCTATATACCTCTGCCTACCCCTTCGTGAACCCATGTGCTAAGACGTGAGTTTTATAAATTCTTTGATCGATTATTTTACATTAAAACAATCACGTAAATAATGACCTCGTCATTTAAAGAAATTTATTTTATTTAACTGATCCAACGAAGTACATAATTATGTAGAAGATTATATATAACGTGAATTTTCGTGACATGGAAAATACTGATGTAATCAAAACCAATCTGCTAGAATAAAACAATATGAACAGTTCCAGTAAATAAAATCCGATAAGAAATTATCGATATCCGAATAAGAATGTAGAGGGATAATGAATCGATGTATCGATAAGCCGAGGCAATCAGCAGACGAGACAAGAGGGAGTCTTCACAAAATTATGACGACAATAAATCGAACAACTCAAACATATTAAACAATCGCAGTTGCATGGATACAAATCGAATCATTCAATTAAAAAGACGCAAACCGAATTGGCACGCTGATTGAGATCAATATCGCAGTTTTAATAAAACAGATGGAGAACGGGCTTCCATATCCGGCTCTGCTTTTTTATTTAACCCCCTCAAAAAAGCAAGCAATGATAATAGAAACAACGGGAACGCGTTCTAAAGGGTTATTCGTGTTTTTATTTGCGCCTATAGAGGTCCTTTTAGAATACGTTAAAAGGAAATGGCTCAAAATGTCCCAGAGTGCTTGAGTGAAAAAATAATATGGCCACTCTGTCGCTCTACCGTTCGTCTGCCTGTTTATGTATCCTGTTTTATATCCTATTGGATGGTGTTGCGTAGTGCTTTGTACACTCGTTTACATAAATCTTTGTTTGTTTTAAAAACTGCAAAACCACGTATGCCATTGCAATTCATACTGGCAGTGTAAAAATATCAATAGTTACTAATAATAAAAGAGAAAGAAGCAATACATTATTTCAAACATCGATAATATATTAAAGAGACGGCTCACGGTCTTTTTCCATTTCATAAGTCTTTTTTGTTCTTTCTAAAGAGGAAATTAAGACGGTTTCAAGTATGTCTATATTATAATCATAACTATTATTTAGTTATAAGGATATTATAAGGTATCGTCATAAAATATTTGTGTTTTACACAAAGTTTTTGTATCCCAAGGTATGTTCGAGAAATTCCAGTAAATTTTACTATGACAAAATAATAATTGAAAAAAGCTATTACTTTCTTAAAATAAAATCTAAATTTAGGCAAACGACAACGTTATTTATCTTTGTAAGAAAACTCGACCTCATTTGAGACTTGCTAGCACGCTCTATAGCGTGACCACTGTGGTGACAATTCTTAATTACGTAAAATATAGTAATTGGCCGCACCCTGCACTGAACCTACTTCACTGACTGGGAAATAAATCACGTCTTTTGAAATATTTTAATGAGAGAAAAAATCGTGAAGAGACTGTTTTAATTCGTATAAACGAATGAAATGCTTTCTGGGCTGTAATATTTTTATATTTGATAAAAATATATTACACGTATACTTTAAGATGGCTCTGGAATTGGAATAGACGATATGCTGCCAATCAGAAGTGATAGTACTAGATTATGTGATACATAAAAATTCTTCCTTTTTTTATTCTGTTTTCCTGCAATAAAACATTTATAAAGTTTTTATTATAGTACAACTTGAATTCTTGAACTTTATGCGTTCCCTCAAGGGGTTGACGTAGTAAAGGTGTATTATCCACAGATCTTCGTTACGCCGGAGATATATTTTAGGTGTGATCGAGTCAGATATCGATGCCATCATCGTTTCTTCTCAAAAGATGCAGATTTCTCTTCGATTATGATAATATCTCTTTAATTTGAGTCTGACTTTAACCCTATAGGAATATTAAACCGTGACTAAAGGGATACGTCTAACACATTCTTCCAGCATTTCCTTGACTTATTTAATTTTAATGGACGCAAAATTAAAGCAAACATTTTTTATCATAATTTAATTTCGTGTATGTATTTTCTACTCTTGGCTTAGGAATAACTGTTATGTTCAGGTAGCCCATACATATAATATATGACACGTTGAAAAAGCATGAGATTAAATCATGTACAGTATTTAGAGTGCCAACAAAAAATACAATGTGTTTAGACTATGATAAAAATGTCATAAATACCGGTCTTGAAATGCTCTTACTGGAATGAGATAAAATCTCTAAGTTTTTTTATACCGAAGGGGTGCGATTAAAAAGAGCACATAAACAGGTCCTTGCCCCGTTGACGGCCTCAACGAGTTTTATTACATACGACACGTTGACGAATAGGGCGTAAAACACTATGGTTGGTCAAAGAGTAAATTCAGCTGTAGATGAAATACTATATATAATACTAGTTGTCCCGCCCAGCTTCGCTTGGGTGAAAACAAAAAGATGGTGGCGCCACCTATCGGGTCCAATTGTGAATCTAAACCATTCCCAGATCCCCTTGAACACACACAAAAAATTTCATCAAAATCGGTCCAGTCGTTTGAGAGGAGTTCAGTTACATACACACTCACAGAAGAATTATATATATAAAGATATGCCTACGCTTTTGATTAACTCATAAATACATACATACATTATCAGGCAGAGAGGGTAGAGCGCTAGGTGTTTCTAGACTCACAAACCTATTCGGTTCATCCATACTTGCATAAGGATGCAGATCCAGTCTTGCGGTAATATTAAAAATGTATCAGTGAGTTTATTTTTTACGCATTTGAAAACACTGGGTACAGATAGTTTTTTCTTTTTAACTGTACCAAACACAAACTTAATCCATATTTATTTATTAGAAAAATTAGCACGACGCTATTATCGTTAATTTGGCTACTTTGGTCGGTTCATCGAATATTATAACAAAAACTGAAAAATAACAATATACAAGTAATAAATGAATTTCCGCCGAAGGAGCCGTGGTGGCCGAGTGGTTTGAGCAGTTGCCTGCGACGCAAAAGTCGCAAGTTCGAATCCCGACTGTACCAATGAGTTTTTCTGAACCTAAGTACAGTGATTAGTCACACCACGAGCTTAACGGTGAAGGAAAACATCGAGAGGAAACCTGCATACGTCTGAGAAGAAATTCAAAGGCGTATGTATAGTCGTGCTGGAGTAACGGCGATGGACTCGCCATCTGTCACGTTGGCACCTAATATACCTCTGGCGGAAAGTGGGTGTGTGGGTATTACCTATACACCTCTGCCTACCCCTTCGGGGACCCTTGTGGGAAGGCGTGAGGATATAATATAAATGAATTTCGTTATAAATTTATTATTACATCTAGAAATGTAACCTTCTACGCAATGTTTATTCATTGCCTATTTGGGCACGGCATAGGCCACAGTTGCGTGACAAAACAGTACGGCACGCACACTGTCAAATGATAACTTCACGTCTATCAATTTCCACAGGTATGGAGCAGTGGTGTGCTTAAACTTTATTATGGCCTTTATAGATAAGGCGACCCAATAGAATTAGTAAGTCACAACGGCAGTGAATAGCTAATAGACTGTTTATATTTTCGTCAGTAAATTTCAACGCTATTTTTTGTTGAGTTTTGTCTTTAAGTACATTAATACTTATTATGCATAAGGTGCCGAAAATTTATTTGGTGATCATCATCGGCGGACCGCAATACTTAAGTAGTTTAAGATATATTCATGAGATCAATATGGGAAAAGGTTTTAAACTCTCTTTTTAACATTTAGCCATACTGGATTCACAATAGGTTATATATTTCATAATAGGTTCATAATATTTATATATTATATATTTATATATATTCTCGCTAGTTTTGAGAACTCTTGACGTTCCCGTCCCCGAGTGTCCGATTTGATCTAGTTGCTGATTGGTAGAAAATATAAGATGTTCGTAATATAATGTATTGTATTAATTTGAACAGCAAAGCAAGTTAGAAGGGCTACTTAAACAGCCGTATTAAAATATTAGCCAGGGGTTGTAATTTTTTAAATGATAATTTATGAGTTCATATTCTGCCCTATTTGAACGTCTAATTTTTCTCTCTTACCCACCAAATTATTAACACAGGACGCCACTTAGCCGGATGGGATTATTTTTTTAATTATCCATATTTTAAAATTTAGTTATAAAAGTCAAATTTAAATCAGCTTGTCTGTCAATTTGTGAGATTTTATTTTTTAATTGTTATCAAGCATGGAGCCGTGGTGGCCGAGTGGTTTGAGCAGTTGCCTGCGACGCAAAGGTCGCAAGTTCGAATCCCGACTGTACCAATGAGTTTTTCTGAACTTAAGTACAGTTATTAGTCACACCACGAGCTTAACGGTGAAGAAAAACATTGAGAGGAAACCTGCATACGTCTGAGAAGAAATTCAAAGGCGTATGTATAGTCGTGCTGGAGTAACGGCGATGGACTCGCCATCTGTCACGTTGGCACCTAATATACCTCTGGCGGAAAGTGGGTGTGTGGGTATTACCTATACACTTCTGCCTACCCCTTCGGGGACCCTTGTGGGAAAGCGTGAAGGCGTATTATAGTTGTTAGCAAACTTATGGGTAGCTAAGTAAAGTGATCGCAACCTAAAGTAAGTGTGTATACCTGTCACTGATACAGGACTTCATTATATTGATTAAGTCTATTGCAATGTTTTTATAGGTGTTTGGTTGCTGAACCTTATATTTAAATAAAATATAAATAAATACTTATGTAGAGAATTAATACTATATAATAGAGTATTAAAACATATAATATGTATTTGTCTTGTCTGACATGAGTCCATTTAAATTGTTATCCTAAATCCTTTTTATATTGATTAATTTAACAGATTAACTTCTTATAAATATAGTATACAAGAGTATACAAGAATACCAATGTAATTTTTTTTATCGCAAGATTTTACATAAAAAGTGTGTTTATGAGAATATAAAATTCGTGTGGACGTCAGCATATGGCGGGGCTTAACGGGAATGATTTATAACAGATGAATAGGCTTGCCTCATGTTACACAGAATCCGGTCAGCTCTTAACAGGACTTCTGCCTTCATGTAAATACTAATTCACTATATTATATGCGACACAATCTCCCCGCCGTGTCTGTCTCTCTAATCGCAATCTGCCGAAGGCTGTTAAAGCGGTTATCACTTCATTAGGTATTTGTTCAATAATATCATAAGTACCAAGAGCTTAATTTGGATAGTTAAAACTACGCTGTTGGCTCTCTTTTGGTTTTGCGTGTTACAAGCATGCGTCCGCCTGATTGTAAGCGGTTACCGCCGCCTATGGACACTTGCAACACCAGGGGTATCACTCGCGCGTTGCCGACCCTGCAGGAATCTTTTCACACCCTTCTTGAAGAACTCCATGCTGTACTCTCCAGGGAAAACCTCAATGGGGAGCTCATTCCACAGCCTGAGCGTTCGTGGAAGAAAACTCCTTTGGAAGCGCACAGTGCGAGACCTTTTTGGTTCCAAGGTATGGGGATGAATTCCCCGTCGATGGCGAGAGGTGCGGTGGTAGAATCTATGCTCTATGTGTCGTATCTATTATTTGTATCCATGCGAGCACGGGGTGGGTCGCTAGTATAGTATTATAATAATAATAATATATCCTCACGCCTTCCCACAAGGGTCCCCGAAGGGGTAGGCAGAGGTGTATGGGTAATACCCACACACCCACTTTCCGCCAGAGGTATATTAGGTGCCAACGTGATAGATGGCGAGTCCATCGCCGTTACTCAAGCACGACCATACATACGCCTTTGAATTTCTTCTCAGACGTATGCAGGTTTCCTCTCGATGTTTTCCTTCACCGTAAAGCTCGTGGTGTGACTAATCACTGTACTTAAGTTCCGAAAAACTCATTGGTACAGTCAGGATTCGAACTTGCGACCTTTGCGTCGCAGGCAACTGCTCGAACCACTCGGCCACCACGGCTCGGTATAGTATTATAAACGTGAAAAGTGTAGAAACTAGAAACGTTTCCTTTTTTGAAGTTCTTCTGAAACGTCTTCGCATGTTTTCTCATGGTCTTCTCTTTCATTGTAAAGCTCGTGGTTTATTGACAGATGTGGCTTGTACCTGCAACCTTGATTGTGCTGGTGATTACTCAAACCATTCGGCCACCACGGTTCTTGACAAATAAAGCGTCTTTTTGTTTTTTTTTTTACTTATACTACATACATTTCATCACGCCGAGTCCCTAACGGGGTAGGCAGAGAGTATAGAGTCTACAGAGCTTATAGGTTTAAAAAATATACATTGAATTGAATTGAAATTAATCATCATATATTTAAGAGCTGTGATCTTGTCGGCGTCTCTGATGCAGTCAATAAGTATTAATTGTGAATTATTCAGAGCGTTCAATCAACAAGAAATCTTTACAATAAATGCCGTGTAAGTCCGGATACCCGGCCAATAAAGCAAATGTATTAGGTCCCGAATATAAGGAGTGCACCACAAATGTAGTACGTTCCGACTGACTTTTATAGGTCGTAAAGGCGGGTAATGTGGTGGAGTGAGCGTACTTTGGAATTGTACAAATTTAGACGGAGGCGAGCTACCATGATATTACCCGCGATATGTTCCCGTGCGCAATAATAGAAACTGCTCAAACGTTGCGAGCCCAGAATTCTTGCCTGCGCAGCTTGAGGTCGCGTGTTCGATTCCCACTACTATCGTAACTAAGTTGTAACTATTTGTGGCAACAAACCACACGTACTTTCTTACTTTCTCTGCTAATGGTAGCGGATCCAATCCAATCAGCTGTGGAATGAGCTCCCCGTTGAGGTTTTCCCTGGAGAGTACAGCATGGAGTTCTTCAAGAAGGGTGTGAAAAGATTCCTGCAGGGTCGGCAACGCACGAGTGATACCCCTGGTGTTGCAAGCGTCCATAGGCGGCGGTAACCGCTTACCATCAGGCGGACCGCATGCTTGTTTGCCACCCTTGTGGTATAAAAAAAACCCAGTTCCACCGCTTGTAAAATTTTGAATAATCAAGAATGTGAATGAAGAGAAAGAGGAACTAGCGCTCTACCCTCTCTTCCTAACCCTATGGGACTCAGCCTGATGATAAACATTAAATTACATATTTTCATCATATGTATGCTTTGTATAGTAAGCAACGACCTATTGTCGGGCCTACGTTGTTCACCCATACTTGGGTACTATTGCTGTAACGAAAAAATATTGTTATTGTATATGCCTAATGATTTGAAAAGAGTAACCATGGAGTTTCTTGCCGGTTCATCTCCATGGAAGTGACCAACCCGAACCGTGCTTCTTTTTCGACGTTTTATAAGTGCCCACCTGGGCCTATGTGAAATAAAAAGATTTTGATTTTGATACATGTATACATATATATATAACAAATTAAATTAAATCTCGAAGAAGGTAGTTTTAAAACAGAATGCCTTAGCGAATGATTTACCATTTTAGCTTTGTGCTTAGGAACTTGATTAGCTTCTTAATGTGATTTATGTGTTCTTCTTGATGTTGCTTGATGTAAAGGGCACTTCTGTTTGATCTAACGTTGCTCCATATTTATTTACACCAATAACGTCGGCACAGGTTTACCACCCAGTCCTGTTACAGCCAGAGCTCCGTAAATGTGTAAATACATTCAGATATCTTGTTTGTTCGATCCGAGATGCCAAACAAATAATGACAACAGTATATTTAAGATGTACGGTATCTACATTAATTCCCCCGCCACAGAAGAACGGTAGTTTTAGTAACAGGAGACAGCTGTGTTCATTGGCACGCGAGCATTTGACACATCAGTTAACGATTCGACAAATAGGTGTCGATGTGTGAAGCTAAGCATTTGACACCTACCAGTCTATGACCGAGAACTGGTATATGGACGTTATATGGCTATGTTCTATAAATTCTACAAAGTGGCAAATAAGTTAGTCACCCGCTCTGCTTATCCCGTAAGGTAATGGCGTGATAATGATGCAAATTTCCTCTGTGAACTATTTGATTAATTTCCTCGCAAACAAAAATATCGACTACGATATTTACCGTGCAGTTCATACAAATATTTAAAGAGTATGAAAGTACTCTGGTTTCTAAAGGCTATTCAGTATTTCGTCAAGTCTACGGGGAAATGACTCATTTAATGTACGTCGTACGTAATAAGTCACGACAAAGTTCATAAAAATATTTTTGTCAAACCTCTCCCAAGCTACCCTTCCATAAAAATATTTTAATATTAGTAACGGTAGATGCTTTAATGATGCTATATTTTCCACTATATTAAGCGACGATTGACAATATATCGATGCCTTTGAAACTCTTACTTCATGAAGTGAAGGTTTAAAATATTGATGGTATTATAAAGCCTTTGGTTTCTTATTCCAACGCCTTCTCACAAGGGTCCTCGAAGGGGTAGGCAGAGGTGTATACGTAATACCCATTCCCCCATATTTCGACCAAAGATAAATTTTAGGTGCCAACGTAATAGATGGCGAGTCCATCGCCATTACTCAAGCACTTTACTATAGATATCCCTTTGAATTGCTTTTCAGACGTATGCAAGTTCTCGATTTTTTCCTTCACCGTGAATCTCGTGGTTTGACTAATCACTGTACTTAAGTTCAGAAAAACTCATTGGTAGAGTCGGGACTTGAACTTGCGACCTTTGTGTCGCAGGCAACTACTCGAGTCACTCGACCACCACGGCTTATCCTTATTCAACAAACATACTAGTGACACGAGACTACACATATACGAGAGAGAGAGAACTGGCGCTCTCCTATATCTGTCTAACCCCAAGAGTCTTGGCGTAATGATAATGTATGTAAATGCTTGAACATATCCCTTCATTCACTTTCTACAGTCATATTGCATTATACATTGTTGATATAAGTGTTTTTTTAAAAGAAACTATAATAATTTGATCTCATCTTTCCAAGCGTAGTAGCTAAGGTTATGTACTTAATATTTCTTCATTAGCAATGAAATTGAAAATAACGCAAAAAATAGGAACGAGTTTATTCAGTCCATAGTTAAATAAAGAAGGATAAATAGTTGGGTTCTATAGGATTCGGGTCGCAAAACTGATACGAAGCATATTATCTGAGACAATAGATGCTGATTGGTTTAGTTACACGGAACAGACTTTCGATCCCGGTAGTCCTACGGCACGTGACTGTACTACAGATTCAATTTGACACTTTTTGGACTTTCTACAAAGTTACAGCTATCCTCGTCCATAGTACCCAGAATTAACACGAATCTTTTCAAGTTATTAAAATTACAAATAAAACATTGTTTAGTTTGCTAATAGCAGGGTTATATCGCCAAAACACGAAGTATCAATGAAAATCCTGGAACAAGAAAAGTGTTAGACAGGGTAATACCAACATTGGAACATTTTATTTTCTTCTCAAATTTCACACAATGAAAATCGATTAATATCTTCAATGTAAAAACGTCAACATTCATTAATTTCGTAAACATTGAGCTGTCTTTAAAGTTCTGGGTTAAATGATTTTGCTTATAAATAGAAAATGTTGGTACCATCCATCATTTTCGAATAGAAACAAAATATTAGGAAATTTTATGCAAAAGACGATATCGTGACTAAGATCTTCTCAACTATCACAAAATAACATTTAAAGTAATTTTAAAACACACACACATTATTCTTTTTCTATCATAAAGATGTATATCTATACGCGAGGCGTGAGAGGCTTTATAGAGAATAAATTTTAATTGGTGCACACAAGTAAGTTTTATAAAACATGTTACGACTTAATCGTCTCAGGATTGGCGGTTAATGAGCGGAAAGATTGTAACGTATTAACGACGTGGGTAGTCTCAATGTTTCCTTGAACTGACCACATAAAACATATTTGGATCAATTAAAAGAAATAAGCAAGCCTCTCGATCACTGTTCCCTTCGAACCAAAACAAAAAATCAACTAATTTTAACAGATATAAATTGTGGTCCAACGAATGCAGTAGGCATCCAAGTGGAATGTCTATCAGATGAATATTAAATTCTTAATGATGTTAATGTATACGCTAGAACATTACTCAATAATTTAAGAGATGAACAATGATCAGCCGATGCCGAGTATAAATGTACATACCTACCATAGATCTAATGAATGACGTTGGATATTTGATAGGATCGATGCCGTCATTTATATGTAATTTAATCGAATAATTGATTATGAGAGTAGAACAATAAAGTGATTAGTTTCACAAAAAAAAGACAATGAGTTATTATTCATCGGATAGGTTCCTATTGTTGGGCTTAAGATAGAAATACAGGAACGCTTATCTGACAGTTTAGGTCGTTGACCTATCATTTGTATCATTTGTTTATACGATCATCGAACCTGATATTAATCTTCTAACGATGAGCAGTCAGATTCTTTCGATAGATATTCAAAGGTTTCCGAGTTATATTTACGATTTGTCATTTTATGTTGATGCAGTGATGTTGGCAAGATTAATCTCGCGTCAATTATTATACAGGTATTTGAATACCTATGACATTGTCGGTGTAAAGTATTGTTGTAAACAAACCTATTTGAATACAGCGGATTAAGACTACAACCAGAGTGGTCATTGTGAAGTTAAAATATTTTCCATTCCAATAACGTTGATGTACAAGAATGTATGAAGCATACACAATTTTAGAAACTTATTTTCCATATTCGTCTAATTATATGTATGTATTAAACTAAGATCCAAGTTTTATTGGAACGAAGTTCCTTATCGCGCGTTGTGAAAGGGGGCTAGACGGAAAAAATTCTTACGAAAAGTTGACACGACATTCTTACGAAAAGTTGTCACGACATTCTTACCCAACCGTTGGGTACGTAGGTTGGGTACGTAGGTTGGGTACGTAGGTTGGGTACGTAGGTTGGGTACGTAGGTTGGGTACGTAGGTTGGGTACGTAGGTTGGGTACGTAGGTTGGGTTAGGTAAAGGTCTGTTTGTTTATTTTTGTTTCTTGTCGTCACGTAGTCTGTTAGGTGAGAAATGGCGGCGTTAATACAAATAGGTTGTTGTCTTACAGATTACCTATTATTTGCTGTATATTTATAACCCCCGTGTGACTGACGTGTGCTTCTTGAACTTAGTTCCATCCGGGTATCCCTTGACACCTCTCGAGTTTTTTATCCCTACTGATTGCTTTACATGTTCTCGTGAAAATCCTCATGGTTTTCTAAAGAAATTACGCGAAATTTTAACGTACGTTTCTATGGTATGTTTCAAATTATACTCAACTAATACTCATACCATTTATTTGTACAAACATTGGTATTAACATGTGTTGTATTTTACACAATTACCGCATTTTTCGGCTGTTCATGTTCAGTATGCAAATTTACGGGATAGTTTTCAATTATATATCTGGCAGAATGTGGGTGTGTGGGTACTACCTATACACTTCTGCTTATCCCTTCGGGGACCCTTCTGGGAAGGCGTGAGGATTTATGAGGATTTATATGTTCAATTCTAAACAGAAAATCTTTAACCCTATAGAAGCTATAATCTTTCAATCATTTAGACCTATAATTAGACCTAATTGGATTTTTTTTATCAAGAACTTATCTAATAAAGATCTCTTCGATTTGGAGATTTTAATTGCAGTACGCTTATGATAAAACAAACGACATACTCTCCACAAAATTTTGAAACTGATACGTTGTGGCATTATTTCCTATAATACGGACCCCACGAAATTTATTCGACTTATTCATGTGTCTAACAATATAATATTATCGTATGTTAAAAATAATACGTTATAAATAATTGTCTTATACGGTCTTCCTCTTTCGTATATCTATTCTATGATAACGAAATCAGATATTTGACATGGAATTTAAACATATCATAGCTCATCTCAGTATCTGATAGTATGATTCTTAATGACCTATCGACTTATAACGTGCGCAAAAAAGATCAAGAGATATAAGTCAAAAGTTACATTACGTGTACATCGTAACTCTTGCCGAGTCAGCCGTTTTTTCTCCGTAGTTACGTTAAATAAAAACATATAAATAACCTTGAATATAATTACTAATATACCTCTGGCGGAAAGTGGGTGTATGGGTATTACCTATACACCTCTGCCTACCCCTTCGGGGACCCTTGTGGGAAGGCGTGAGGATAATATAATTAAAGGTATATAGAGCCGTGGTGGCCGATTGGTTCGAGTAGTTGTTGCAACACAGGGTTGCAAGTTTGAGTCCCGACTGTACCACAAAGTTTTTCTGAACCTAAGTACAGTGACAAGTCACAACACAAGTTTTACAGTGAAGGAGAAAACATAGAGAGGAAATCTGCATACATTTGAGGAGAAATTCATAGACGTACACATACATATAGATAGAATAGATAGTGCTTAACACTGTCTCGTCGGCACTTAAAATATATCTCCGCCGGAAAGTGGGTGTACTACCTACACACCTCTGCTTACCCTCGCGGAATGGTGTGAAGATATATTATACTATAATATAATAACACATAAGCTTTTACCTCGAAACTAATCACTGTTCATAGCATAGTTATTTACGTTCAAGCACGGGTAACTCCACAGGATGTAGCTAGTCTCTCTATACGAGAGTGTAGGCCGGAATACATAAATACACAAGTCCTTAGTACGGCGTCGGAATAAACTGAGTAAACGAGAAAAATATATCAGTATTTAGTCCCACACTTAATAAGTTGTTCGACGGTAAGCGGATTACGGCTTGGCGGTTGGCCGGCAATAAATTGTGGAATCTTTATAATTTTTAGTCGGCCGATTCCACACCGTCATAAATTGTATATAGTTAAATATGCAGCTTCTCCTAACGTGTACTTAAGTAGGCATTATACCGAAAGATAAAGTCGTTAAATTGCCTCTCGGGGTTTCATTTATGTAAGTATGCATTGGATAGTTATGTCATATAACTTTACTGCTTAAAACCAACTTAATCCCTTAAGTAGAAAAGTAAAGGTACCGAGTTTGTTTTATACTAAAACCAAGGATACTGATGGCTAAGTAATTGTACATTTTAAGAATAAGTAGCCTCTTTAGCACTTTAACGAGATGGGGGCTATTTTTCTGCCTCCATTAATTCGTTTTATATAGCAAAGGAAACTTTTCAGTTTTGTTACTTTTTAGTTCATACTTTCTTTAAAAATAAAATGATTGGATTCTTTAACTGTGTTTATAAGATCTGGAGATTTTCAGAAGTTATTTTGGTTATACTTTTCAATAAACTTTTGCATATTATTTAATTATTTGTAAATGGAACGAAACTAAACGAAAGCCGAAAAAAAAGTGCATTGGCACGGTATCTTGCAAATTCAAGATTACCGATTCAAACCCAGTACGTACCGAAGGTTTTATAGGTATGTATTTGGTTCAATGCATTTTCAAACCTACACTAAAAGCACTATGTAAAGCACAACAATATCACCTTATTTTGTAAAGTCGTGCTTGAGAGACTGATAGAATATCTATAATATATCTTCCGCTGCCTAGATACAAGGTAGTATATGGTATAAGGGAGTAAATAGGCAACCTGGATTTTCAAAATAAAAAAATATGGAATACATTATACGTATATGAAAACATTGCGGGTCTTCAAAATGTTTTATTTATTTGTCACATCTCATATATCTAAGTCATACATGATAATATCTCTACCGGTAGCAAAAAAAGCTTAATTTGGCGTATATATTTACAGATATCAAATCTCAGTCTGCCTTGTCGAGATAGAGATCGGATTGGTTATCGCATAATTTTAGCCTTTGATACGAGGTCGAGGCAAAAAGTGTCGTTTGCTAAATGATACAAAGCCTTATAATGTTTACAAACCTATTTTGGAATGTTAAATCAGCGACTGTTAACTGTTTTTTCTGTTTTTAAAAATAATCACATCACTTCACGGTCAAGGTAAGCCGATGCGTTCCTCTTGATGATAGGAAACCTGCATACGTTTTAAACTTATTCAAAGACGTACGCATAATCAATAGTGCTTGAGAAACGGTAATGAACTCGAGATCTGTTACGTTGGCACAGAAAGTATATCTCGGCGTAAAAGATATGAAAATATTTCTGCAGGATCAACACGCCACGCTATATGTATTCATCGCTCTCGCTTACCATCTTGCAGGCCGCGTGCTTATTTATCACTTTAATGGTAAAACCCCATTTAAATCCTAACATTGTATTACACGAACACTAGTTCGTGTCTGCAATACAATACGATGTGGACCGCAATACAGTTTTCAAAACACATTGGAACTAGAAACGAAAATATAACTTTCCTCACAGTTTTTTATCAGCGACTGCATACCTTCAAGCCGTTACCTTGTTTCGCATCCTAGAGGAACAAAAAAATATGGTTGTGAAAGTATATCTGACATACGGTGACCTATAAATATGTAACGACAATACAAAGAATGTTCTGAACAATTCGAAACACAATTAAATATTTTAAAAGAACAACAGACTACTTTGAGCTTTAAATTAAAACATATTACGTCAATATCACAGCGAGCGCCATGCAATAAACCCACATGACTCTAATAGTTTGTAAAATGTGGAAAGGGCAGTTCCTTAAGACTGCACACAGCGACAGCAGACAAGCATTGGCGATAGCAAACTAGCAACAGCGACAGAATAAACACGTGGACCTCAATAAATCACTCGCTAACAATTTCGTTCCAATATAACGTCAAAACCGTTGGCTCTTGTTTGCAAGAATATATATTTGTAATTTTTATTATCATGGTATATATTATAATTTAATCACATATGATTAGTATTGAGATACGTAATATTAATACTTCTGACAAACAGCGTAAATGAGTTTCAATACTATTAAAATTTTTATAATTAGTAATAGTGACACATTAAACACAGGACAATACAGTCTAGTTTAGGTTATCCAAAACCCTTACGAGTCAAATCAAAATGAAATCATATACGATTAATCTTTTTGTTTCGAAGTTTCGTAAGTTCGTAAGTTTTGTGGTTATAACCTGTCATAATTGGTGCCTAAAAATGTATAAAAAGTCTAAGCTCCTTGCTATTGCTTGTCGCTATTGCTCAATTGAGAATGCGGGTTCAATAGTTCTGTTGTAAAATGTGTAATGCTCGCGGTCGCTTCCCGCAGCGCCCAGCGTCGGACGATACGGACTTTATAGCTTAATCTCTTGCACGCTATATCAATAAATAAAGGTTGGGAAACAAAGTGCCTATTGAATATTTGTTGACTTTTTGGGGTAATTTTTTTAACGTAATTGAAGAGAATTGAGTTCTGTTTAAGACTTTATTACCGACGAAATATTTACGTGACAAGTTGAATCAGAGCTTTTACGAATATTGACAGTGGCACTCGGTAATTTTACTGTCAGTCTGTATTTCCTTTAATAATTTCAGGCATAATAATTTGTAATGCTACCTTGACGCCATTTTGACATTTTAATAATTTGACGTGCGTTAAATTAACTAAATACGATTCTGATCGTAACGTTGTAAGCGTATATATAAATTATTAGCGCGAACTGTTTGAATGAGGAAATTTTTAGGTATACCAATTTATTATATTTCTCACTGCAGATGGATGAAAACATGCTTCATATTTCCATAAAAAAAGGTTTATAGACTTATTGTGTCTGAGCTTAAGAGATTTTGCGTTCAAAACCATCCCAATTCGTATTAAATCTAAAATTAATCCAAGCCATTTCTTCAAACGCATCAAATGCGAGTGATGACCCAAAGAACATACAATGACAGTGCAGTCGACAACTTACCGCCACATACTTTGCGATGCACTCATAATACTGAAGAAGCTATAATTTCAACCCTATTAAAATGTATTAGAGACAATAATTGCAAAATTGTAACGCTCGAGAAGTTGACAAACTTGGTAGCCCTAAAGATGTCACTCATTCGAAGTTTAACGATCGACCTAATAGCGTTTTTAAAGCTGTTCCCGAAATCCTTGAAACGTGACTGGAGCGTCAACAAATTTAAAAATGAATTTGTCGGCTTATTTAATAAAACTCTTGATGTGATCCCTTGAACTTCCACATGTGACATCCCAAATCTGTTGAAAACGTGTTGTGTCGTAATTAATTTACAAATCTATTTCAAGGAATGATTTCATTGTAAGAAAGTGGCTGATGCTATATCTGCGCTTATAGGCCATACAAATTTGAGCAAGAAGTACAATGCGATATGGGTACCCATACGGTAGTTGATCCTGACATATCAGAGCAAGCATGAAAACAGTACTGATAAATGCTCATCAAATGAGTTCCCCTCGAAAAATGTGTGGCGTAACAACATTAGATTCGATTCTGCTGTTAGATGATTCACAAAACTTCTTGAGTGAATGCAGGTGCAGATGAGAAAGACATTTTACGTTGGATAGGACACATATCTTGAAGCAGAAGCAGATGACGTTCTAACCACCTTGACCAAATCAAAAGCACTCGAAACAGGCAGGCTTGTAAGAACTTATTGTTGAAGCGAAAGAGGTCTATAGGTAAAATTTGAATTGCCGTTTCCTCATCATATCTCGAGATACTAGCATGTATTTCGACGATAGGGTATCTTTTTTATCTATGTATATCTGGCAGAAATCATGACAACTATAGTTTTAGTGCAAACTTAAATATGTCGAAGTGCAGTTAAGAGTCAGTGGCTCGTAACTTCGCTACCAATTGTAGTTACTTTGCATTACTTTTATGTGACTCTATAAAAAAAATGGTAGAACATTTTAATATTACATGTTTTCAGGTCAGCGAACAATGTTGTACACTCCGCAAGTCTTGCATCACGCAATTCCAGAACAATTCCCATAATGCTACATGCTTTTTCATGTGGAATGTTACGTTGAAAAAAATGTTGAAATATACATATCACGGGACATAACATTTTAAGTGGAATGCTGAGTTTTGGAGTTACAGTCGGTTAATTTTATTACATTATAAATATCATCACGCCTTCATGGGGTAAGCAGCGGAAGTATAGACCTCTTTCGCTTCATCCACGTTCTTCAGTTTCTTCAATCATTCCCTGAGTATCTTCTACTGAAACTCCCATCGTAGTGTCGATCGAGTGTAGATCGATTATCAAAACGTAATATGTTTTAGACATAACATTTAATTAAAGTCACCAAATAAACTATCAAACATTCTAGAAGGGGCAGGCAAAGGTGTATTTGACACCCGCACCACATGAGACTGAGTTTCTTCTTAGAAATATGTAGGCTCTTCACGATTATTTTCTTCAACGTAAATTTTTGTGTTATACTTATGTTCAGAATATGTTCAATGAGTTCATTAAAATCGATCAAGAAGACTCAAATCTTAGATATATCTTCACGCCTTCCCACAAAGGTCCTCGAAGTGGTAGGCAGATGTGCGTAGGTAGTACCCACACACCCAATCTTTGCCAGATATATGCTAGATGCGTGACAGGATAGCAAGTCCATGGCCCCTACCCAAGCACGACAATACATTAAGTCTTTAAATTTCTTCTCAAACATATACTCAGGTTTCCTTACAATGATTTCCTTCACCTTAAAGCTTGTAGTGTAACTAATCACTGTACTTAAGTTCAGAAATACTCATTGGTAGTTACAGTCTTTGTGTTGCAGGCCACTCGAACCACTCGGCCGCCACGGCTACTTTATAACTCTGATCTATTAAAACTTTTATAAGTATTTTAGTGCATAGCTTGTAAAATGGATAAAGTAAATCACCGATGATAAAAAACACTATAAGCTAAACTTCATAAACACCAACGTTTCAGTTAAAACTTAAAAGTTGTTAGCGTTTTGTTTCGGAATAAGTCGCTGCAGCTAAATAAAAAAGTTCCCCGCCTTATGTCCCACTCGAGACTCCAAAAAGACTGCTCGTAGTATGAAAACTTTTTAATAAGCGAATTATTTTTATTTCTTTTTCTATTAGAACGCTATAGTTTTTATGCTCAGCCGTTTTGGAGACGCGATCGGTTAAAAAGTGTATAACGACGTTTGCTGGATATTAATTAATTTGAGCTTAGACTTTTTAAAACAATATGCCAACGTTGTTTTTCGTTGTCATCTCATACAAAGTCAAGAATCCATAAACGAGGTTTATACGTTTCACCATTCAATCTGAAGACGTAAAAAGTGCGAGAAGTCGAGTCCCGCCTGTACCAGTGAATTTTTCTGAACTTTATGACAGTGCAGTCTCACCATGAAGATACTTAAGGTGAAAGGAAACATCGAGAGGAAGCCTGCATGCGTTTGAGAAGAAATTCAAAGACATTTGTACATACATATCATCACGCCAAGTCCTTTCTCTCCAGACTTGCATACATCATTCGCCTTGCCCACTTTCACATTGGTATAACTTCGGAAACGGTCTTAAATATATCTCTGGCATTGGCACCTAAAAATATACCTCTGCCTACCCCTTCGGATACCTTGTGGGAAAGCGTGAAGATATCTAAAAGTACGCTACATATAACTGGAAGATCGTGACGTAGAAGTCTGTTTGACTTCTTGACATTTGTAAGTAATAAAGTTCTGGTACGTGTGAATACTATTAATTAAGTTAAAGTCCTATTAACTGAAGCGTAAATATTATTTTTTGGTCTGGACTGCTGCAAATAAATCGTCGCTGCAAATAAAGATTTTCATTACAATTGTTCAACGTCTTTGTGCATTCCCAACGGACAGTTAGGTAAGATAGAGTTCAGTGAAGAGAAGAGGAAAATGTAAATTTTACGACGAAACAAAAAGTTTTTACTACTTAGACACTAAAAAGGGTCAGCGTCAATATGTTTTCTAAAAAATCTAGGTCACTTTTAGATGGTTTCTTGCGATTTGCGATTTTGCGAATGTATATTTTGTATATTGACCCTAAATATAACATGCCTATAGAAATAATTAAGGTCCAATCACCCGAATTAAGCGATTTGCAATCCAGCTTTGGTGTCGTTAAGTGGAATATTAAGGTATGCTTTTAAAGACGAAGAGAAGCATGCTACGTTGATCTGAACATACACACAGAAAGAGCGATAAAATTTTGACAAAACAGATCTACATTGTGGACCTGGAAAAAGAAGCAATTAAGTAACTGTATTTCTTGTAATTGTTCGTCAAAAGAGATTCTATCTACGATCGAAAGCCAATAACGTAGCTAAAATACAGTGTTCAATAATAAAACTGAATACTTTCCTGTGAAAATCCAGTGGGAGCATCAATAAGTGGCGCGCTGTTCAATTCTAATAAAACTTTTCCATTCAACGAGACTACTGTTTCAATCTACGTAAATCAAAGTTCTGTTTACTTTTCATCTGTCTCACTAAGCTTGAGCCCTTTACCTCGAAGAAAATTGTATGAAGTTTGAAAACTTTGAGAACCTTGTACAGTCGTTATCATAAATTCATAGTCATGAAAGTAGACGTTTAAACATATTGCTCTTGTTACTCATGTTCATATGCACATGCATTGTATATTATTATATTTATTATAATTATATCTTCGTTTTATCATATTACTTTATTACTTATATTGTAATATAACTCACAGCCGTGGTGGCCCAGTGGTTTGAGTAGTTGCCTGCAACAAATCAGCTGCAATAAATTGCAACCATCACACCATACATGAATACAGAATCCAAATAATAAATTAGGTGAACACGGTACAGAGGTAACTACCTACCGTTGGTACAATTACAATTATTTACATCTAAGGCCAAAGATTTACACAAATGGGCTTTGGAGAAAGGGGTTATTAAATCCATTTTACACATCCAAGCTTTTGAGTCTTACCCCTGGAAAGCGTTGTATGAGATTGTTAGATCTTAAAAAAAATCTTAGTCCAGGTGGACCCTTTTGTTAATGTGTTCTGCTTTTCATCTCGGCGTAAAAAAAGGAATGTCCAAGATATAACATTGATAGTGTCAGGGCTCTAACTACAGTAACCACAGCAGCAGCAGCAACAACAAAAGCAAATAATACTATTGAAAAAACTTTGCTGCCAGACACACACCTGTACAAAGCGCGTGGTGTGGACTCGAAAATACCAAGCTGCTGGCAACTTCATTTCACAACGTAATCCGTTCAATTCAAGAGTTAGATGTGAACTTTACTAGCGGGCAAATGAAGTAAATTGGATTTGATTTCCTACTCGTAAGTCGACTCCCATTTGTGATTCCACAGTCACGAATCTTTTTATCATCACTTTCCACAAGTCTCTTACGTGTATGTCAATAATGGAGTTTCAAGAAGCAACCACTTTCTTTTGTTTATGATTTAAAAAAAATTACATTTCGAGATAAAAACGGGACATTTCTATATACCTATAATTATATAATCTTCACGCCTGTTTTAGGACTCTCGCTCCGGCCGCCGTACCGAGCAGACGTGTGCTCCCACCGCTCCCGCGCTCTGCGCCCGCTACGACCGGCAGAAGCCACACCCGCAAATCGCCACGCGTTAGCCGCACGTGGTGATTGTTGGTCGCCTTTTTCAAGGCAACAACAATCACAATTCTTGTTTCTCGACAATTATATTTGTCCCCTTCTGGGAAAATCCACAGTTTCGTGGTCACTCGGTGGAAACCAAACGGTGTCAACGAACCGAGTGGGGCGCTCACCCGTTGCGCTCTTAGCCTTGCCCCTTCAGGGTAAGGCTACAAACGGACGGGACCAGGTTCACCGGCCTTGGGGTCTACCCTAGTCGCGCCTGGTTATCACCCACCGCCCACCTTTCCTATCCCTTACCTCCTATCCTCCGGTGTTAGTTTGGGCACTGTCCACGGACTAGTGCTCTCTACACCGGAACAGTCAGGAACCCGCTGCACAATAAGACTGGCAGCGGGAATACAAGCTTAGGGCTCACACCATAGGCACACTCACCTCCCTGTCTACACCCGACAGGGAGGGTTCAGTACACACCCCCGGGTCAACCCCCCGGGGATCGGTCTCCTAACGTTTAAGTCACCAGGGGTTTCTTTGCGTGTTTCTTCCCCTGGGCGACCGCGCCCCGAAACACGTTTCCCTCGCCCAAAGTCATGTCCATAAGTATGGACCCCCAAGCCTCAGTGGCATTTCTCGCGCGGCTCTTAGAAGCCGTGCCCACCCTACGACGTCAATTTGACGAATTCACCCGCGACGTAATCGCGGGTACTTCCACTGCCGACGCAACAGCAGCGCTCGACAAGAGCGCTATCATTGACGTCACCAATGAGGCCAACAAGTCTCAAGACTCCCCCCTGTCCCCCGACTCTGTCATCATAGACTCCGAAATGGAGTCACTTCAATCTGAGTCGTCCGAGGGCTCCTCGGACGAATTCACGCCCGTCACGGGTTCCAAGAAGCGCGCCAGACGCGCTAAAAAGAAGGAGGCCTCAACCTCACCTTCCCCCCCGACTAAAGCCCCCAAAACCGTGCCCGTGCCCTCCGCACAGTCCTCCCCGGCACCCCCCTCCCCGGCACCCCCCTCCCCGGCACCCCCTTCCCCCGCCCCCATCGCCTCTCCGGAAGCCGAAGCCACTCAGGCTAGCCGGCTCTCCCCCGTCCCGCGACCTACGCGGCCTTCCTCGACGAAGGAGCGCTCTTGCCCCCCCATATTCGTCCACACTAAGTCCAAGTGGACGGAAATCTCCGGTTGGTGTAAAACCAACAAAATCAACTTCACCCGTGCTACTTCCACAGCCGAAGGCATTAAGGTGCACCTCCCGAATTCGACCGAATTCCGAGCTTTCACCAAGCTCCTGCAGGCCAGAAGTGTGGAATACCATACTTATGACCTGCCGGAGGACCGTTCACTCCGGGTCGTCATCCGTGGCGTCCCGCGAGAAATTGACACTGAGTCAATAAAAGAAGATCTGAAGGCTCAGAATGTCGCGGTGAAGGAGGTGCACCGCATGCACCGTCAAAATGCCGGAGAGGCATTTAACATGGTCCTCGCCATCTGCGAGAACTCCACCGACGGCAAAGCCGTCTTCAAAATAAAAACTCTATGCCACCTGTCTGGCATAAGGGTTGAAACCCCCCACAAAGGCGGTCCTATAGGGCAGTGTCACAACTGCCAACTATACGGTCATGCATCGCGTAACTGTAACGCAAAACCCAGGTGCGTCAAGTGCCTGGGAGATCATGGGACGAGCGATTGCTCTCGCCCTAAGGACCGCACTCTCGCCGACTCACCCCCGAGCTGCGTGCTATGCCGCCAGGAAGGCCACCCGGCCAATTACAGGGGCTGCCCTAAAGCCCCCAAACCCAGACCGGTCGTGGTCAAGAGGGCAGCGGTCCGCGAATGGCGTAACGCCCCCCCCGCGCAACCCGCCCCACCTCGACCTTCCCCGTGGAGGGCCCTCCCTCCGAGGGACTTTCCACCCCTCCCACAAGCGTCACCCCCGGTCCCCTCAGCGGCCCCGAGCCCGCAGATTACACCTCTGCCGTCGCTCTCCACCGCCAAACCTCAACAGCCCCAGCCCCAGGCTGCTGCTCCCCCGCGTAGACCACAGGCGGTCCAGCCCACTTCCTCCCCCTCTGAAACCTCCGCCAACATGGCATTCCTGGCGGATCTTTTCTCCACCGTCAACCTCTCAAGGGTTAACGAGATGGCACGAAGTCTCAGGGCCGTCCGGAAGGACCCTCTGGCCCTCCTCAAGGTGCTCGGCGACTACGCCGATGTATCAGAGTCCCTGGCTACCTTCTCGTCCAACCAATAATGGACTCAAACGTAAACAGCAGAATCAAACCCCGATCACTTTCAATTGGCTACTTTAATGCCAACGGCATTCACAGCCAAAAGGAAGAGATCGCCGCGTTCCTCCGCGACAACAATATCGACGTTTTCTTAGTGCAGGAAACCTTCTTGAAACCATCACACCGAGACCCTAGAATTGCAAACTACTGCGTAGTTCGCAATGATAGATCTCGATCCGCCCTCGGCGGTACTTTGATCTATTACAAGAGGTCCCTGCACTGTATCCCGATCCAACCACCAACCCTCTCCCACATTGAGACCTCGATCTGTCGATTAGGAATGACCGGCCATCAGCCGATCACGATAGTCTCTGCATACTGTTCCCCAGTTAACTCGACGGCCGATATCAAAGCTGATATCAAAGCCCTCATTAACCTCAGTAGCTCGGTTATTATCGCGGGTGACCTGAATGCCAAGAGCGATGCTTGGAACAGCCACTCACGAAATAACAGAGGTCGCCAATTGGAGGACCTCAGCGGGCTCCTCCAATTCGACGTCATTGCGCCTATGCACCCCACCCACTACCCCGAGAATATCAACCACCGACCGGACGTACTAGACATAGCGATCCTCAAGAATGTAGACCTCCGTTTGCACTCGTTGAGGTCGCACGACGAATTAGATTCCGACCACCGACCTGTGACCTTAGCGCTCTCCCCCCGACTAGGCCCCCCGGACTCAGGTCAGCCCCTGCCTCAGAAAAAGATAACAGACTGGAGAAAACTGGAGGAACTCCTCAAGTCCTCTTCATCTGTTCACTTAGATAGTATCCCGCCCCTCATAGAGTCGGCAGCCGACACTCAAAAGGCGGTCGATTCCCTCACAGCTCACGTACAGTCAGCCGTGGACGCCTGTTCACGACAAGTTCCGGTGATGGAAGACCATCGCTGGAAACTTCCCGACGACGTGCGTGAACTGGTGACGGAAAAGAACGCCGCCCTCCGAGCCCATAGAGCTCACCCGACTGAAGCGAACCGCACCTTTCTGAGGTCACTCCAGCGCAAGCTGAGATACCGCATGAAAGACCTGCGAGACGCTCGCTGGAACAAGTTCCTAGGGGAACTTGAACCAAGTCACTTGGCCTTCTGGCATCTCCAACGAAAACTCAAATCGGACAAAATCTCGTCCATGCCTCCACTCACTCGTCCAAATCAAGGGCCCGCCTTTGACGACGACGAGAAGTCCGAGTGCCTGGCCGACAGTCTCGAGGCTCAATGTACGCCCAGTACCTTGCCGGTAGATCCGCGCCATCTCAATAAGGTGGATGCCGAGGTCGAAAGCAAACTATCACACCCACCCTCCGAGGACCCAGACCACCCCATCGCCCCGATCACGGTCGACGAAGTCCGGAAAGTGATCAAGGATCTCCACCCCAGGAAAGCCCCAGGCCCCGACGGGATCGCTAACAGAGTTATCAAACTCTTCTCCCCTTATCTTATAGTTTTGCTCACTGCCATCTTCAATGCAGCACTGAGCAACAACTTCTTCCCCCAATCCTGGAAAAGTGCAACGGTCATAGGTATTCCCAAGCCAGGGAAACCCAAGACCGAAGCCTCCAGTTATCGCCCCATCAGTCTCCTCAACGTTCTTGGCAAGATGTACGAGAGACTTATCTACAATAGATTAAAGAGTTTTGCAGACTCTAAGAAAGTCATACCTGACCAGCAGTTCGGTTTTCGAACCAAACACTCCTGTATCCAACAAGTCCACCGTATAGTGGAAGACGTCAGTAGCGGCTTCCAACTAGGTTATACCACGGGTATGCTCCTCTTCGACGCGGCGAAGGCATTCGACAAGGTCTGGCACAACGGCTTAATATACAAGCTGTACCAGTTGGGCGTGCCGGACCGTCTAGTACGCATAGTACGGGACTTTTTGTCGAACCGCTCCTTCCGCTACAGAGTCGAGGGCACACTCTCTTCCCCCCATCCCATACGAGCAGGAGTCCCGCAAGGCTCAGTGCTCTCGCCACTCCTATTCACGCTTTATACTAGCGACATTCCCCTCCATAGACGAGTTAAAAGCGCTCTATTCGCCGATGATACGGCTATCTACTACAAAGGTAGAACTCCCGAGGGAATTCACGACAACCTCCAAACCGCGGTCACAGCCCTGTGGCGGTGGTTCCGGAAGTGGAGAATTGAAGTGAACCCCACCAAAAGCGCAGCCATTCTATTCTGGAAAGGCCTCGAACGCCCACGGGTAGCCCCCATCACCCTCTTCGGCAAACCCATTCCTTGGGAAGAAAAAGCCAAATACCTGGGTGTGATCCTCGATCAACGCCTTTCTTTCCGTCACCACGTAAAGGCGGTACGCGCGCGAGCCGCCTTCGCGCTCGGTAGACTTCACAGCATGTTGAATGCACGAAGTAAACTCTCATTGAAATCCAAGGTGAGGATTTACACAACGTGCATTCGACCAATCATGACATATGCGGGTGTAGTGTTCGCACACACTAGCAAGTCAACACTTAACCCCCTGCAAGTGCTCCAAAGCCGGTTTCTCCGGAGAGCCACAGGTGCCCCGTGGTACATGCGTAATAGTCAACTCCACGTTGACCTCAAAGTCCCCACTATAAAACAGTTTTTGAAAAAACTGTCCAAACGTCATTTCGATTCTGCTGTAAATCACCCCAACCCCCTCGTCGTATCGGCCGCCCGATACACTCCTTCCCTTATCTCGAAAATAAGGCGTCCAAGACATGCCGTCATCGAACCGGATGACGACATAACGGTCCTCCAGGACGCCCGACAAAAACATACCAACACTACACACAACCGACCACTGTTCCGTCCTCGCCGGCGAGGCTCGACGCGAACAAGCCGTAATGTTCCCCCCCGACCTCCGCCGCAAACGCCGGCCCGCGCCGAGCCAGACGCGTAAATCCCGCCCCCAAATAATCTATACTAATATTATAAAGCTGAAGAGTTTGTTTGTTTGTTTGTTTGTTTGTTTGAACGCGCTAATCTCAGGAACTACTGGTTGGAATTGAAAAATTCTTTTTGTGTTGGATAGTCCATGATTCTGGGAAGGCTTTAGGCTATATAAAATATAAATAAATAATAGTTAATATTTAAAAAAATCTCTGAAAAGTGAGTGTGCGAAAGAGACAGACAACAAGATTCTGAGACGTTTTCAATATATTGACAAATACTCTGTCAGAGTGACGTGTAAATATTGACGGTAAAGGTGCGTTCCACTAAGCGCCCACAACAATGAAAATTCTCCTATACCTAATCGATCCACATAACGACCGCGGTCGTTGTGGTCGCGGCGAAAACGTCAATTATAATGTCATAACTTACGCTCATCTAAAAAGGTGGGTCGAAGTGATCGTTGAATCGAAGAAAATTTGCGTGATTTTCAAAACTCAAAGCATATAAAATGGCGACTGTACCTCTTACCAAATATCCAAGTGTCGCCGCAAGACATTTTAATTCTATTTGAACGTAAATTAATTTAAAACACCAATAATATTAAATATAAAAAAAACATTATATTTTTTTTCAATATAAATCTATTTAAATTAATCAAGTTTATTTTCAAGGCTTACAGATTATAAACTAACTTCTTAAATCTTTTGCTTTCTTTTTACTAACTCGCCGTTTGTATTATTTACCTGCACGCTCAAAACGCTCTGTAATCCATTCCATTTGAGGTTACGACAGTAACGCTTACAAGCAAACTGTGGTCGTGAGCGTGATCATTGTGAACGCTTAGTGGAACGCACCCTATGTATAGCTAGACTGACATTTCATTCAAGTAGTAGTTTTGACAAACCTCAAATTACAGTTTCTTTCATAACAACAAAAGCAAAAAGATGTTTGTTGTGTTTTAGTGTGAGTTTCATAATTAATCGTCGTATTTTATTAGTAATACCACCCGTAAGGCGTCAAAATATCCGTTGGCGCACACCAGTTCGATCGCAGTGTAACGCAAGTCCTATTCAATCGCAGTGTAACGCAAGCCCAGTTCAATCTTCGAGCCAATGAGACTGAAGAACAGCGTAGGCAATGGTAAATACAAATTTCTCCAGATTTATTTCCTGGGGAATTCTGAAGAAGAAGTAAATGAACGCTGTTCGCAGATATCATTTAGCAGTTACAACAACTTTTGCATGAACATAATCAGTTGATCCAATTGTTCAAAACTGTCTTACAAGTAATGTGATGCCATCGGACAATCAGAAAATAGTGATCACAGCAGACAAGCGACCTGCAGGAGACAACATGTCATGAGAGAGGCATCAATGCACCAATGTTAAATGATGTTGCCTTAATCGTGATTGGGGAGAATATGGAGTCTCGCGATATTGTAATGTAACCAAGAAATGATGCCATCATCCTTCAGCATATTAGGGCAAATTCTCACCTCTAATCAAAATAATCTAATATCCATGTAACAATAAATGAATATAAACTACACCTAAACAATACTTTTAATGCCTAACTTTTTAACATAATAGTAATGTTTCAAACTACTTAACCCTTTCGTTAACAAGTCAGCAGGCATTTCAGTAGTTGGCAAATTGCCTTGGCATTGAAATTTTGACATTGAAAAAATGGCATTGCCATGTACTCGGCCTCAGTACTGGACAATGCCACTGTCGGTTGTTTTCTGCATACATATGATATTACAGTACCAGACAATTTAAAACAGAAACCTGTATAAGATCTCCTGTCAATAGTATTTGATGTCCAATCTGAGTCTACAAATCCTTCTAAGTTTTTATTATCATTTGTAAACATTAAACCATAACATTTTGTTTTATTTAAATATTCTAACACTCTCTTTGCATTTTTCCAGTGAACTGCAGTAAAACAATTGTTAAATTGGCTTAAATAGCTGACACTGTAACTGATATCTGGGTGTGTAAGTATAGACAAATACATAACACTACCTATCAGTTGCTGATAAGGATATTATTTACAAACATTTTCTGACTTATCCAACTTCAATTTACATTCAATGGGAGTATCAACAACATTACAGTTTGACATCTTAAACTTATTTAAAATATAATATTATAAAGAGGAAAGATTTGTTTGTTTGTTTGTTTGTAATGAATAGGCTCCGAAACTACTGGACCGATTTTAAAAATTCTTTCACCTTTGGAAAGCTACATTATCCCCGAGTAACATAGGCTATATTAAATTGGACCCGATAGGTGGCGCTGCGATCGAGTTTCAAGAATTTTACATTTTTACCTGGGCGAAGCTTTCTGTGTGTTTCTGTGTGTCTTAAGCTAGATTCGAGAATGGTTTAGATTTACAATTGGACCCAATAGGTGGCGCTGCGATCGTGTTACGGGCAATTTAACTTTTTCACCCGAGCGAAGCTGGGCGGGACAGCTAGTATTTAAATAAAATGACCAGTCCAGCCCAGCTCCCTTGCTCGCGATCCAGCAACGCCCTAAGCCGAGGTTCGTACCCCACAGGGGGTGCCCTTAGCTGTGTTGCTTAAAAATAAAGTGCCTGGCTGGAGGCCTAGGTCTCGCCATTGACCGGTTAAGTAGCAAAAGTTCCCGGAACTCACGCTACGAGAGACAATACAAAAAAAAAAAAAAAAAAAAAAAAAAAATCTTCACGCCTTCCCACAAGGGTTCCCGAAAGGATAGGCAGTGATATATATTTAGGTGCCAAGTCCATCGCCTATCCATACCTCTTCGAATTTATTTTCATATGCATGCAGTTCCTACACTGAATAGGTCTTGGTGTGATTAATTTCATAAAAATGCATGGGTATAATCAGGATTCGAATTTGCAAACAACTCGAACTTCATATATATTTTTAAAGATAAGTGCATACATTAAAGCTGCTCGTTAGTAAATAACTTAAAGAACATTAACAACATTCGTGTCGTATTACCATGTACATTCAACATTGAGCGAATAAGTTCGATATGTCTCAGTTCGATAAAATGAATCGTGAGTTGCGGATCTGCCGGATCGAATCATGCTCGTCGTGCAAGCGCGACGGTCCTATAATTAAATACTTCTTTAATTCAATTTAATTATCGCTACTTGGTTAATTAACATGGATATCAACTGACCTGCGTGATTGATTTTAATAGGGATTATCGACTTAGATTTTCTTAGACCAGGAGCGTTGATTAGGTCTCAACTGGAAACCGGGTTCGGTTCTTCAGGGCTCGGACGGAATTCAGGAATTCTTGGGGTGAGACCAACACTATCTTACCCGACTGCTGTTTTGTTTATTTTCTTAAGTTTTTAGATCGATCGAAGCACGCGGTAGCAACTGTGCCACGAGCCCCTCCCACAATATATATCACCTGATTGGCAGTTAAGGTCTTAGTCACGTCGCGCTTGCAATTACGCCGCCGCTTCTTCGCCCTTTCATTTAGGTATCAGGGGCTCTTAACTTGAATGTACCGTCTGGCCTACTAATTAACGAATAGACAAGGCTATTTTAGTGCAAATTTACATAAATTATTAGAATTTGTTAGGTACGAGAATAGGATTTAGATATTGGGAAAGTATCAAACGACTTTGATGCCTAACGAAATATACATTTTCACTATACATATGTATTGAGATGGCTGAGTGGTTCGAGTAGTCTGAAAACCACATATACTACACACCACATCGCCTACGAATCGCGAGAACCACTGTAGGAAGGCATGAAGAATATACATTTTTATACGAATTAATTGTACAAATTGATTTTAATTTATTTTAAATATTATTTGGTGTTTTGATTTTGGGAAATTTACAAAATTGTACAAATTTGTTGCAATTCCTCTCAAAAGTCTGTGAACACCATCAACAATCGTATATTATTTCCAGTTATTGTAATCTTTAAGTTATTTTTACCACAATTAACTCCATAGCAATTCCGAGCTCTTACAATTAGGACAACAAGTCCTTTGTACGACCATTACGAATATACCTACACACTCTTATAAAATTATGGATGTTACTGAGTATACATAGCAACGCAAATTGCATTAGACAAACAATAAGTTCTTATGTCCACTTAGCAAGACTAAAAGGGAAACGACAAAAGCGTTACGGGTAACTGAACAGCCCTCAGCCGCTTCGGACCAATAAATACGCGTATTTTTATCGAGTAGAAGAATTTATGTTGCTTACTTACTTAGTCATTTTGTTTGTATTGTAAACTTTATGATTGTAGAGCTAAGGGTGATAATGAGTTAAATCTGATATTCTTGCCTTATTTTCAAAAGGCAGGTTTGGGTATTGATGAGTAATTGTATAAATTGAAAGTGATAATGCATCATATTGTCTTCTCTTCCTGTCTTTAGATTTTATCTGCTTTCCTAGCAAAGCTTCTAGCACCGACAAGTTTTCTTCATATCATCATTATGACGTAGAATCCGGTAGCGTGATTGGGTATCCTCATTAACTTATGCAAATTATATTTGTAACGCTTTTCTCCATAGTTCATACGTAGAAGCATGATTCACCAACATGATACTGTCTGTATCACCTCGTCTACCATTCCACGTCTACCATTAAATCAATCAATACACAATAAATGAAAAGATTTCTAAAAACTCTCAAAGAAATTCACACAATACACTTCAAAGAGGTTCATACTATTTGATGTGTAATCCCACGAACTAGTTCAAAAGTCAAACCTATGAGTTTCTTGGAACTTTTGACAAACACTGGATGTTTGTTTGTTTTAGACATCCTTCGAATTAATCAACGAGTAATTAACGTTCTTAGTGATTTGGAGGGTTACTTTAATTAGAACTTGTTCTTTAGAGTGTGAAATCTTGTCACGACATAGTCGACGGTTGAACGTATTGGTACGACTAATGGGAGAAGACAGGCGTGTGATTCGGGTTGCTCGTTTGTAATGTATGACTGCTTAGTACGAGGTTCTATTGGTCAGAATAGGAGTATTCTTCTACGCTACCTACTATAGTTTGTTCTTACATATTTAATCAATCTATCCCACAAAAGTCTTAGGAGGCCATTTACTTAGCCTCCAACACAACGCCGGAACAAATAGTCTCAGATTTTGGAATAAATTAATACCTGGATGCACAGGGACTCTGATCACCATGTCAGAGGAACACGCGGGAAAAATAAAATACTAAGCCTGAGCTATATTTAGGTGCGTGCAACTGTGACAAATGACATTCAACCCCTTGAGGCACCAAGTCTTACCCAACATATTATATTAATTTCTATTCATATTTACTCTACTGGGCCAAACTTGTTTTGTTAGTTGCCACTTTGGTACTATAAAAAATCTTATCAGAAAGAAATATATCATCACGCTCAGGCAGATACAGTAAGCAAACCTTTCTCTCAAGACGTTTCGCAATTCTGAATTTAAAAATATTTTATACACAACGTTAATGACAGTAATTGTAAATTTATTCTCTTTATTATATATACCTAATGCACCTTAACATGTATTTTTCAAGAGATCTCACATCGTTGATTGAAGACTCAGGTGACAAGCATTCTTTGCTTAAAAATCTGTATTACCCTTCAGCGTGGTAATGCTTCAAGCCTCCTTGGCACTCTCGAGAGACGTCGACTTGATGCGTATATTTTATCATACGATGTAATGAAATTGAGTTTCCTTCGTCTCATATTCCCTTTGTTATATTTTTTATTTCATGAAGACAAAGTGAAACAGACTTTTACAATTTTATTAAGAAGCTACACATTGCTATTAAGGCAAAAATATTAAGGTATATATTAAATACTGAAATTATGTTTTACTTTCTATAATTATTTCAGAGAGTCTTTCCACGTACAATGCTACGCGTGCAGTGCACATGAATGTGGACACAAATATATAAATTTATTTGAACTTGTTTATGAAATAGCATAGGTAATAATGTTTTCAAGTACCGGTACACATAATAATATCTATGATTATAATTAATAATAACCATAACTCTAATCTAATTGTTCTTTGCTTGCAACAAAACAATTAAGTTCAGAAATAGGATTATTGTTTTTAAGCGTTTAATTATAACAAGCGTCGTCTTCGATATTTGCAAATAGGTTAGGAATTGTAATAACGCATAGGGATCGCCATTTCATTGCACGAACAATGTCGTTTGCACTTAAAAAAGTCTCCTACAAAAAGTGGATACCGTTTAATTTCTGCCTACTTTTGTGACCCTTGTGGGGAAGCGGGGAGTAAGCGAATGTACAAGATAAGGGTTGTGGGATAACTGTGTCTCTCCTAACCACAAATAGTCATTATCCCATATTTTCGCATTGGTACAAATGACAAAAAAACGCAGTTGTATAAAAAACACCAGGGCTTGAGCCTGCAATCTCGACTTCTCAGGTGAATAATTAATCCATTTGAACACTACGGCTTTCATCTACAAAAAAACATATTATGATACAACCAAATGAAGAAATCGATTTGAACTAATTCGGCTTAATCTCAACTATACATTCGTAAGTCTAGCGGTAAAGTCACATTCGAATGTCTTGTGCAATCATAGATGAAATCACAGTTCTGTCATCTTGTACTTATAGTAATCCGATTAGGCTAAATAGAGTAATATGTAACGGGACTGTGACGAGTTATAATTGATATATTTGCTCCACTCAAATATTTGATTGTAGATTTGAACGTAGGCCGGAATTGATTTGATTTGTGTCTGTCGAAGCAAATAATGTATGAATCTTGACGGTAAGCTGCAACAAATCTTAAGATATATAACTCACGTGACACGTTGTTTGTTCGAGATGGACTCCTAAATTACTTAACCGGTTTTAGTCAAATTTGCACACCGTGTGCAGTTTGATCCAACTTGAAAGATAGGATTGCTTAAATCTCAATTTATAGTCGCAATATTATAATAGTCGGGACAAAACAACTTAACTTTATCCTGTTTCAGGTTTTAACCTGTTAAAGTTTGTCCCAATACCTGTTTACCCTTGAAATAACTTACTCAATGATTTATGAGAAACCATACATTGACTTTTTCAATTCACACATCAAAGAATTAAACACATACTATAATAAAATACTTACCCAACTAACTGTAGATAAACTCGTATGAGTCAATATCATTAACCGAAGTCAATTGAGTATCGTTAAGGTATGTTTTTAAAGGCGTGATAAAATTACATCCTAGTGTCAGTTTGCGGTTACGTTTGCCCGCTCGATACCAATAAAAAAATTGTCACATCACTGGAATCAAGAACGATTAATTGTGACAGGTTAGCTGTCTTTCATGACGTCTGGAACGTAGTTCAGAAAAACACCACGAGCTTAACGGTGAAGGAAAACATCGAGAGGAAGCCTGCATACGTCTGAGAAGAAATTCATAGGCGTATGTACCTATAGTCGTGCTGGAGTAACGGCGATGGACTCGCCATCTGTCACGTTGGCACCTTATATCCCTCTGGCGGAAAGTGGGTGTGTGGGTATTACCTATACACCTCTGCCTACCCCTTCGGGGACCCTTGTGGAACGTAGTGAAATCGTGGTTGCTAATAGATAAATGATACTAGTACAAAGCATTATAGATACATAAGTTTAAATAATATAAAGCCGTGGCCGAGTGGTTCGAGCAGCTGCCTGCGACGCAAAGGTCGCAAGTTCGAATCCCGACTGTACCAATGAGTTTTTCTGAACTTAAGTACAGTGATTAGTCACACCACGAGCTGAACGGTGAAGGAAAACATCGGGAGGAAACCTGCATACGTCTGAGAATAAATTCAAAGGCGTTTGTATAGTCGTGCTGTAGTAACGGCGATGGACTCGCCATCTGTCACGTTGGCACCTAATATACCTCTGGCGGAAAGTGGGTGTGTGGGTATTTCCTATACACCTCTGCCTACCCCTTCGGGGACCCTTGTGGGAAGGCGTGAGGATATATTATATTATATTATATTATTATATTATTATTATTTAAATAATAAATATTATGTAGGAAATATGATAAAATATTTTGTTCAAATATTTTATCTCTACAACTGTCTTAGTTATATAACTGTTTTTAATATTGTACATTTATGTTATTGTTAATAAATCATATAAACGTAGAAACAGTCAAAAACTAATCTAAAATCGTACTTACTTTAGCAATCATAAATCTCAACTAAGATATCCAAATATCCTATTCGCCAAAATAATATTCAGAGAATAAAACACACTGCAATACAAATATATAAATTTGGATTATAAACGTTAATTAAGATTATAGCTAGACTAAGAACGTATTGATTGGGTCCACACCCTTATTAGTGTTCGTAGGAGAATATTTAATTCCTAGCGTGGGTAGCTATTGGATCATTGGAAAATCTAATTTGTCCAATGATTCACCGAGCGATGTTACGCATTTTACTTAAAGTAAATATAGTAGGAGTGCCACAAAGAAATAATTAGCTTTTGAAGTTTGTATGAGACGTGGTGATATAGAGATATATTTTAGGTGCCAAAGTGACAGATAGTCGAGCTAGTAAAACGGCCATGTTTTACTCGCTCGACTGTACATAACAATGTCTTTGAATATCATCTCAAACGTATGCCGGTTTCCTCTCGATTCCTTAACCGCAAAAGTCGTCGTAAATAATTTATCGCTGTACTGAAGTTCAGTCAAAACTCATTAATTTGACAAAAAAAGTTTGTGATATCTAAGAATAAGGTATAAAATTTCACAACCGGGAGCTCTGATCACCAGGCCATACGGCCGTCAATCGCTTGATTTGACTCACACACAAATGAATCGACCAATAAGCGTGCTCCAACAAACTGAAATACATTAATATAAATAGCGTTAACTAGCCCATTCTGGCGACAATACACGAGCCTATTTCCTTGTTATAGTCCAAACAGAATAGTTTTATTGGAGATATGGGTTTATGTAAATTGCTGGCTTGTATTGGATCGGTATGTTTATACTGTATACGTTATTCAAATTGGTTGATGTAAACTTCAATTACGCCGAGTTGTTTAAACAGTTACTTGTTAATTTAATACTTTTTCCGACCTTCCAGTGCAATCACAGTAAACACCTTATATACTTATAGATATATATATCGTCAAGCCTTCACACTAGTTAGAAGAATAAGAGGTGCAAGATCACCCTCCTTTTGAGACATATTTAAGGGCTAACGTGATAAATAGCGAATCCATCGACGTCTTTTCTCCTCCGTCCTCCGACCTACGATGTTTTACTTCACCATCATACTCACTGTGTGATTAATTGCTGAAGATAAGCTACGAATAAACGCAATTGTACAGTTGGGATTCAAACTTGCAATCTTCACGTTACGGGCGACTACTCGAACCTCTCAGCTACCCAGGTTTTTATTAGAATCCTTGTCTTCCGTAACGTCAACTTTTCCTTAAATAAAAAGGGACAATCTCCCAAAACGTTAGTGTTTATGTCATCACAAGCCATTCTCGCCTCCCGTCGCATAAGCGGCTTCACGCTTTAACTTATCAACCGTTTAATTGGGTGTTACAAACGGTGTCACTCAAGATAATCCTTTAACGGTATCGAGATCGTGAAATCTGCATCTGATACATCGCGCGGTAGTACCGAGACTGACTTGCATCAGGCTATTACCTCCTACTCGCCACTAATTGACAGCCAGCGTTCGAATCGATTTATATTTCGCGAGTTTTCGACATGCGAAATACTTTTTTAATTCGCGCAATAATTTTGCGATAGTGAAAGATAAATCGCTGTTACGTGTTTAGTTCGGCTTCGTTTAAGTCTTGACGCTGACATTCAAGGAGCCTCAAGCGTTTTTTACCGTAATCGGTTCAGATGAACTTTTGAAATGCCGCTGAGTGGTAACTAGGGCGGATTTATGTGGAGCAGGAGTATGTTTTTGGTAAATTTATTGTATCATTTAGTTTCAATGGAACTAAATGAGGAAAAAATACTTTCTATTTTCAGATTTTTAATCAATTTCGCGATTAAACAAAAATAATAAATACCTACATGTTTTTGTTAATCCGCCCAGGTTTCAAGGGACTTACAATCTACATGCTATCTCGATTAATTTACTGCTTTATAAAAACTCCCTTAGGGTTAATTTTTTTTTAAAGATATATCGAACTTTAGATATAATTTCTACCTGCTCTAGGTGGCGTCATCTGGTTAAATACAAAAAAAGAACAGTAATTTGTGACCAATTTTTGCGTTGCTTTTATGTCCAATGGATGGCGTTGCTATTCGTAAAGAATATATAAAACGAATGTGGATTCAAATTCTATATTGTTGCAATGTATTAAACCAAGGAATTTACTGCTATAATATCACACCATTGTGTGCGTTGTCCATGAAGATTGAATAATTTTTTGTGTATAACGTGTTCTTAAAAAGTGCTAGGTTAATTAATATACGACTTGCTAGTGAAAATATTCAAAGATAATATTTACGACATAGATAGTTGATGAACAATAATCTATATCAAATAAGAAGAGATAAAATCACATCAAAGTTAATCATAAAACAGAGTCTGATGTTAACGGCACACTATAAACCGATCTTGTAGTTTCAACTTCAGCATCTCAGCTCACAAATTGCGTTTTATTAGGACATGAAGAGTTTACGACGCGTGATATATGAGCGGCAAGTAAGTATACAAAGTCTGAGGAAATGGTACCAGAATGTTAGAGTGGAGATAAATACAATGTTGTACATCCGTAAAAACTATCTATAAAAACTAACAGCTTCATAAGTGATAATGTTAGCCTGAAATGAACTGAGTGGCGAATGACCCAAGAAATTCACTAACAATTATATAATATTAACACAAAGCGTTGGAATGTCTGTTAATTGAACTCTTTCAAAAAGTATTTTAAATTGTTATATCTTCATGCCTTGCCTCAAGGGTTCCCAAAGGGGTTAGCAGAGGTGTGTAGGTATAGTGCCCACACACCTTCTCTTCGCCGAATATATAATTTTAGGTACCAACGTGACCAGTAGGTACATAACATTGTACATCACCGTTCCAACAACTATACATATGTCTTTGACTTTCTTCTCAATCGTATGCAGGTTTCCCGTAAATTGTTTTTCGCACAGTAAAGCTCGTGGACTGACTAATCACTATACAGTTAAGAAAAACTCATTCGTACAGGTGGGATTCGAACTTGCGATGTTTGCGCTGCAGTTGACTGCTCGAATCACGCGGCCACCACAGCTTATTTTAACAAAAATAGGCAGTGGAGGTAGTATGTCGAATATTAATTGGAGACGCACACGTGAACAAAAGTTTCGGCCCGAACGAAAAAAAGATTGTGATAGTCAATTGGTTGGGATAGGCATACCTACTTAGTCACGGCGCAAAAGACCTACAAAATTTCCGCGGACGGCTCCGGATAGTAAATGGCTATTATATACCGTTAGTAAAAACTTCATACTAGAATTAAGTTTAATAAAGGCCTGTCACTAGCCTACTAAGCTATCTTCACGCCGCTATCAGATAGGCAGATGTGTAATAAGACTCACCGCTGCAGTTATGTAACTAAATAAGTGGAAGCCATCTTTACAGTGACTTTTACTTGTGCTCAGTTTGTTGCCATTCTCTCTCAAGAAATTTTATTATAGTAATTAAATTTTTTTTTTGTATGAGCATACAAAAAGTGGATCTAGGAACATACAAAAATGTAGTAGATTTTATGTGTGTGGAATGTATATACTGTTAAAAATATATAGTATTTATTCTAGCTCACAGACGATATGCTTAATATACAACCTTCACGTAGTCAAACCTCGATGAGGTCAGTAAAGAAATCAGAACCCAAAGAAGACAAAATTCAAATGAAGGAACATCAATATTTTTTCTCAAACTTCTTATACCTACCTACAACCCGTCTTCGCGAGTATTCCGCTAAATTATACACTCGCAGTCTCCAGTACCCCATTACGTTAGAAATGCACACTAATGCATCTCATTCTCTATTTGTCAAATTATAGAGGCGGCCTCTAGTTGTAATATCACAAAATAAGATAATGGTGGTAAGTGAGAGTATGTCGTGAGTTGCTCAGAGCTCGTTAAGCGCCTTGGACATCTGACATTCGCACGTTCAGGTGATTCGAGGTGAAAGTTTTTCTATAATATAACAATAGAACGTAATAAGGGACTTGGTGTGAATTGCTCGTGATTGGTGATAAGTAATTTTGGCCTACGCAGAGGTCGCCTGGGTCGCCGTAGCAGTATCTTAATCAATATTTTCATTGTATTTTTCACATAATATAGACCAGTGAGGTCACTTACAAATAATCATTGAAATTGTATCTTAATTTAAAATGCGATGGATCCAAGATCCTTCTAGAAAGATACAAACATACAAAACATCACACCGAGTCCCTATTCTATATTTTTGAATGGTCATAATAAAATTTTAATATACGTCCTTGTTCTATTTATTTCCCAGTTGATGAAGTGAAAAACATTAGTGGAATCAAATTACTTATTCATATGTGAAACAAAATCACCGCGTATTTCAAACGTTCCTAGACGACAGCCCAACATGAACCTACTGACTGAAGTAGTTAATTGCATGAAATTATCAAGTCAACAGTAGGTATGCACTGAAATATTAGCGCCGCAAATATACCAGCATGATAACGTTTCGCAAGTACGCCTTATCCCCATCAATTACCTACTTTTTTCTCAATTATTTAAAAAACGAATTCGCTCTAGTCGAGTGTACTACAGCTATTAGCATACAAACAGCACTACCGAAGATATACAAGATAAATTGTCAAGATAAGCCCGCGGTGAAAGACCTACGGCCTGCTGTTAATTATAGGTCGGCCGCGTCTAGGTGTAAAAGGCCGCGCAAATTTACCATACACGGATAGTGTAGGCGGTTTTTTTGTCAGATAATGGGTATCATGCATATGAAAATGGGTTCATCAATTCATTTGTAATTATTAAAATATAATTTTATGCTTAAACTTGTTTTAAGAAGGTATTTAAAAGTCGTAATATTTCGAAAATTAACATAATAGCTAGGTAATGGTATTTTTAAAGACATCTTAAAACTCTAAATTGGGTATAATTAAATCTGTTCGTATAATCAACTAAACGAAAGAATGAAATTGAATAAAATGTCACTCGACTTAAATAGTCCCTGACTATAATATTCCTGCCTACATACGTACATATTAAGTTTTAAATGATTCAATAAATTGATTTTAATAATATTATGTATTTGAGCTATACATATAGGCATTATTAATTGAAATTATATGCCATGCCATGAACAATTGAAAAGTACATTTTCTCCCCTTACCACAGAGTCCCCGAAGGGGTACGCAAAGGTTTAATCATAACGTATTTCCATCGAAGATATATTAAGTTGCCAACGTGACTGATGGAGTGCATGCCACCGTTTCTTAAGCACAAGTTTGCATACGTCTACTTACAATTTTGTAGTCAGTGCTAGAGTTTTACAAGTGACTTTTGTATGTATGTATGTACGTCACAATATTCCTTATTTTCAGTCTAATAATAAATAGAAATCTACATCATCAATTACTATGAAATTTCAAACACCCAAAGGTCTCGCACTGCGCGGTTTCAAAGAAGTTACATTCCGCAAACGCTCAGGCTGTAGAATGAATTCCCCGTTGAGGTTTTCTTTAGAGAGTATAGCACGGAGTTCTTCAAGAAGTGTGTGAAAAGATTCCTGCAGGGTCGGCAGCGCGTGAGTGATACCCCCGGTATTGCAAACGTCCATAGGCGTCACGTTGATGACGTTTGCGTCAATAACTTAAGTTATGCTGATGACATGGTTCTGATGAGCGCGTCGGTCTGTGGTATGAGGACCCTAATCAAAATTTGTGAGGATTATGTAAGTAGACACGGCCTTAAATACAATGTGACCAAGAGCAAATGTATGGTCTTTGAGGCTGCCGGCGCTAGATGCCCTCCAAGCATTCCACCTGTTTGTCTGAACGGAGTCTCACTAGACAGGGTGGACCAGTTTAAGTATCTCGGGCATGTATTTTTTTTTTTTTTTTTTTTTTATACCACTTAGGTGGCAAACAAGCATGCGGTCCGCCTGATGGTAAGCGGTTACCGCCGCCTATGGACGCTTGCAACACCAGGGGTATCACTCGCGCGTTGCCGACCCTGCAGGAATCTTTTCACACCCTTCTTGAAGAACTCCATGCTGTACTCTCCAGGGAAAACCTCAACGGGGAGCTCATTCCACAGCCTGAGCGTTCGCGGAAGAAAACTTCTTTGGAAGCGCACAGTGCGAGACCTTTGTGGTTCCAAGGTATGGGGATGAATTCCCCGTCGATGGCGAGAGGTGCGGTGGTAGAAGGTGGAAGTGGGCATCATATCGAACGATTCTGCAGAACACTCCCCGTTATACAAGCGGTAGAACACACACAGGGAGGCAAAGTCTCTCCTCAGACTTAGTGATTCCAAGCCGCTTGTGAGCATGGGATCGTCGACAATTCTAGCGGCGCGTTTCTGAACCGCGTCAAAAGGCCAAAGCTGGTATCCAGGGGCTCCAGCCCACAGGTGGCAGCAGTACTCCATATGTGGCCGAACTTGCGACTTATAAAGTTGCAGCCTTTGTTGCGGTGTGAAGTACTGCTTAGCTCTGTTGAGCACACCGAGCTTCCTCGACGCCAGCTTAGCCTTGTCCTCTAAATGACCACGGAACTGAACGTCGCTAGAAATATCGACCCCAAGGATCCTAATGCTCTCCGAGATGTTCAGGGGAGTGTTCTGGAATTGTGGAGCCACAGCGAATGGAGTTTTTTTTGCGGTGAACGCGCAAACTTGTGTCTTAGTGGGGTTGAAGTGAACTAGGTTTAGTCGACCCCAATCGGAGACACTGCGAAGTGTACTCTCGATTTCAGACACAAGTCGTTCGCGACTTTCCTCCACAGTGGAACGAGGGAGATTAGCACGGCCCGTGTAGTAAGTGTCCCCAGTGCTGTCGTCTGCATAGCAATGAATGCCTTCAATAGAAAGCATGTCATTAATATGCAGAAGAAACAGAGTCGGGGACAACACAGAGCCTTGCGGGACGCCAGCATTAATTTCCATGCTTTCGGAGCAGCTACCGTCAACGACGGCTCTTATGCATCTGCTGGACAGAAAGCTGGCGACCCATTTGCATAATCCCTCTGGCAGTCCGTAGGATGGAAGCTTCGATAGAAGACCGCGATGCCAGACCCGATCGAACGCTTTCGCCACATCCAAGCTAACAGCTAATGCCTCACCTTGACTCTCAATGGCGAGTGACCAACGGTGCGTGAGATATACTATATAAGGTCACCCGTTGAGCGACTGTGGCGGAAGCCATACTGTTGGTCACTCAACAAACCGTGACCCTCTAGATATCGCAGGAGTTGCGTGTTAATCACTCGCTCCATAATTTTGGAGAGCAGGGAGGTGATGGCGATCGGCCTGTAATTCGATGGGTCTGATCTATCGCCCTTTTTGGGCACTGGGTGCACGTGGGCGGTCTTCCACGAAGTTGGGACTTTTTGGGTGGAGTAGGAAAGCGCGAATAGGCGCGTCAAAACAGGACACAGTTCAGGAGCACACTGCTTAAGCACCACTGCCGGAATACCGTCTGGCCCGCTCGACTTATGGACGTCCAGAGACAGCATCTCCCGCCGGACCTCCCGTTGGGTTATGCTTATCTCCGGCATAGAGTTCTCACACCGCAGGATAGTGGGCGGTGTGGCGCCTCCGTCATCCATAGTCGAGTTCGAGGCAAAGAGAGAGCCCAATAGATCCGCTTTCTCTTTGGCACTGTGGGCCAAGTTACCATCCGGCTTACGGAGTGGTGGTAGGGACGACTGGCAAAAGTTTCCCTCAGCAGCCTTGGCAAGGGACCAAAAAGCACGGCTGCCAGAAGGGTAGCTAGCGAGTCTCTTACCAATTCTGCCGACGAAATCGAATTTCGCCCTGGCAATCGCTCGCTTACAGTGCCTCGAGGCAGCATTAAGTTTCCGCTTTGCATCAGATATGTTGGGGTCCAGATTGGATCGAGCCGTGGTCCACGCCTCATACAAGGCTTGCTTGGATAATTTAGCTTCCTTGCAGGGCTTATTAAACCACGGCTGTTTCTTTACCCCTGTAGCTACTAGCGAGTTTGGGATGTAGCATTCCATTCCCGCCAGTATCGTCTCGGCGACGGCTGCTGCACAGGGGTCTGGATCTTCTGATGCAAAGCAGATCTGCCTCCACGGGTACGATGCGTAAAACTCACGCAATCCATCCCAGTCTGCTGCCTTGTAGTGCCACATGCGCCGCCGCCCCGGGGGTCGGGGCACTTCGGCCTTTGCGCACGGCACTTGCGTCCGGACCAGACAGTGGTCGGATGTGCCAAGCGGCGCACCCACCGAGATGGAATAGCTGTCCGGTCGCGTGGTCAGCAGAAGGTCCAGTAAAGAGCTTGTATGGCCCTCGATATCAGGTATTCTGGTTGGTTCGTGTACCAGCTGCGAGAAGCCATAAGCCAGGGCAAGCTCGTAAGCAGCCCTCCCCGCGCAGTCAGTGGACCGAGAGCCAAGCCACTCAACATGGTGAGCGTTAAAATCTCCTAAAACCACCAACTCCGCGGAGGGGTACTGCTCAAGTACTTTGTCCGTTGTCGATTGCAGGTGCTCAAATAGGCGAACTGTGTCTGTGTCACCGCTATGGGACCTGTAAAGGCACGCGTAGATTCTGGTGTTGCTACCATAGTCTACGCGCACCCACAAAATTGACAGGTCTCTGTCTTCAAGGCCGTGGAGACGTCGACAGCAAATATCCTCCCGGAAGTACATACATACCCCGGCGCGGCGCACAAAATTGTGTTCCATCTTGTACCCGGGGTAGTTCAGGTACGATGTATCATCAGGGCAGGATATCTGCGTCTCCGTCAGAAATAGCAGAGTCGGCTGTGTCGTCTCAAGGTGTTGGTGGACTGCATTTAGATTAGAATGAAGTCCCCTGATGTTGCAAAAGTCCATTTTTAATATGGAAGGGGAGGCCGCTGGGAAACTTCTACTATTTTTAAATTTGGCCATTTTAGATTTCTAAGGGTGCTGAAAAGGAAGAAGAGGAATCGTTGTGTCGGCATCAAAGAGGACAAAGCGCAGTCTCAATCCGCCGCAGTGATGTACAGGTAGTGCGGATTGCCGGAGCGGAAGTCGGAAGGGCCCCCGATCCCCCCCTGATGCAGCGGCCGGGTCCACTCCGGTCTCCTCCTCCGGCACGACCACTACACCAAGGACTTTACACACATGTGCGGGTCAGCCTCCCAGGGCGGAGATTAGGTGATCCCTGGGTTCGGGACCCCTACTATATGCGGGCGGCCAGCGGACAGCCGTTTCACCGGGTCTCCCTAACAACCGCACCGACATGCCGCGCCTGGTCACCACCACGGCGGAATTGCACCACTGGTCCTGTGCTGCCGACACACCGCTTCCTCTTGGAGCCTGGCGACCTTACTCACCACAGGAACACGACACACCCGAGGGTAATGCCATTTAGCTGCGATCTTCTGTAAGGTGGAGGTAATGGTACCAGTCGGGCTGCTCCGAATTCGAACGGCAATTAACCGTTGTGCCCTCCCTCCCTTAGATGTAGTTACGACTGACCTCAGGGATCATGAAGATATGGAACGGGAACGGAGGGCCTTGTCGAGAAGGGCAAACATGTTGGCTCGCAGGTTTGCGCGCTGCTCGGTTGGAGTGAAAGTGACGCTCTTTCGAGCATACTGCACGTCACTGTACACATGCAGCCTGTGGGCTAACTATACCCAGAAGAGCTACAATGTCCTCCGTGTCCAGTTCAATAACGCATTCAGGGCGATGGTGGGGCTGCCCCGCTTCTGCGGTGTCTCGAGCATGTTCGCAGCGGCGCGGACCGATTGTTTCCATGCGACTATGCGCAAAAGGTGTGCCTCTCTGGTGCACAGGGTGCGGGCCAGCTCCAACATTGTCCTGACTATGATAGCCAGCAGGATAGATTGCCATTACATCAGGCATTGCTGTGCCAGACATGTCACAAAGGGTGTCGGGTGAGGTGGTAGTCTGTTCTGTAATTATTTGTTTTATTGTGTGTATTTGTAATTTATTTGTACTTTGGATTTAGATATCTGATAAATAAATAAATTATTATTATTATAGGCGCCGGTAACCGTTTACCATCAGGCGGGCCGTATACTTGTTTTCGACCCCAGTGCTATAAAAAAACTTAACATAATAGAACTGTAGGATTCTCCAAATGATCAAAGAGCATAATTCCATAGTCTTATTCTCGTATGCGGGTCCTAGAGACCGTTGAATAAATATTGGAAAGAGCAATCAAAATAAAATTACATTTATTTGAAGTGATAGTCGCGGTTAGGTTCCGGTTGTAATGGCCCCCTGGCAGGTGGCGCGTGGAAGTGTTATAGGAAAGCGTAGGTTGTTATTGTTGTGTGTGGATTCCGTAAGGATTTTTACTTATTTATTAAATGATGACTATTGCTTGTGAATTCAGCGAATTGAGCGAAAACATTTTTGGAACAAATATATCTCGCGCTTATCAGAAGAAAAATGTACTGCATACTTGGATTTAATTAGTCTTCCAAAAAGAATCCAAGAATATTCGAGTCCAAGAATTTTCTTACGCTACCTAGTAGTTGGCATACATACATTTATTTTGCATATCTTTAAAAAATATTTGCAAAATAATAGTAACTTATATTTTAAGAAAGAACAGTAAAATAGCTTCGAACTCTGTGACAAATAAGGAACAGCCGTTTGTATTGACCATATACCCATAGTCAATGCAAACTTTTTTCAATCTAGATAGAAAACTTAGCACCGAGTATATGGCTTCTAACTAAAATAATATCCTTTCACTGCGGATCCCCATAAAAGTTATTCACTCCCTCACTAGCGTTGAGTATCACCGATTTGAAATCATGTCGCGAATGACACCTGCAGTGTGGACTTGTATTATTACATAGCCACAATACTAACTTACACTAACGGAGTCGTGATGGGTGAGTGGTTCGAGTAGTTGTCTGTGTTTTTATTTAACTTAATTAAAATTATTAATCAGACTACGAGCTTTACGATTAGTAGTAAAGGCAAGCATCGAGGGAAAACATGCCTAAGTTTTAGAAAAAAATCTAATGTGTATGTTTAGTTGTGCTTGAGAAATGACAATGGACTCACTATTTGGACGACTTAGACACCACGCTGCCGGTATCTGTATAATTTGAGTAGCTTGTGAAGTGTGGATCTGTAGATTCAAAACCAAACCTTAATCAATTCAATTTATGATATTTTATTCAAATTATATGACTGGTGTCATATTTTACTTTCGCATTTCAGTTTAATTACTTGGTATATAAAAACTTTTGAAGGTTATATTCATAAATTGTCAACACTTTTGTTTCTTATTCAATACAGTAAGGAAACCCCAAAGAGGGAGATCTCTCCCTCTTAGATAACAAGAATATTAGGTAGCAAAACTAAGAGATTGCGCTGAAAAGAAGCAAATGGTAGGAATTGTATAACTCTTTAATTTATGCTGAAGAAAAACTCATGATGCAACTGTCAACGAAGTAAACACATCATTTTGTGACTTCACAATGCCCTTTCAGCTGCCTTTTATAAATGTAATTTTAATGTATATAATCATAAAAATAACTGCATACGTTACGGTGAGAGTTGACAAACTTCCGTTACTATCGTTACACAAAACGTATTGACGGCTGATAATCAACGTGGAAACGGACCCACTTTCACAGACCCCTGCTTAATCTATTACGTTCTCACATTTTAAGTAAGTGTACGTACGGTGTGAGGTGTCATCGTACGCTGGTGTCGTTATAAGGCTCATAACATTCAATCAGTCAAGATCATTATAACCAAACGAGCCGAATTAATACGACGCCGTCGCAGGTTGCTTGTTTAATAACAATTTATAATACACATCAAAATGTTATGTGCTAGATTTCATATTTTTTTGTTTTTACGCATCTAATTAATGTGACATTTTAATAGCTAGCTTGAAGTCTCAATTAAGGAAAACCTGAGCTTACGAGCAATTTGATACGGTATGACAATTATATTAAGGTTTAAAATGTACAGATTAAAACCTTAAAGGAGCAGATGATGATGAACTTCGGCATCATAAAGAATCAGGTGTCCTTTGCTATAAACAAAAATCAAGACATAGCTTACGGCTCTGTTGGTTATTTTTGTCAATTATGTTTATTCTACAATCTATGCCTAGTTCGGAAAGGTCTTGGCGTGATTGTATGTATATAAGCATCTTTACTTACTTACTCACCAATTACTCGTGTCTTCACGCTTTTCCCACAAAGGCCTTTGAACTCCAGGTACAGGTATTATGCCTATATTTTTTACCGTTCCTAAGACGCATATATCTTCACACAAAACTTCTTCCAGAGACGTATACAACATTTTCTCATGGAGTTTTCTTTCAGCCGAAGGATATGTGCCATTCACGTAACTGCATAGTTCAGAAAGATTCAATTGCACTTAATAAAAAGAAAAAGTAACTACAGACTGCAATTATCACTTTGTTTTGCAGTGCTGAGCAAAGTAATCCCTCATAACAGCAAGGTGCGTGTCTAAGACTCACGTGTGCTGTCATCACGTAGTCATTCAGTAGTAGTATCAGTCTTAAGATATCTTTGTAGAGTAACAATACCTGCAAAATCCCGAGAGTTGTTTATAACTAGGTATATATAAGAAGGTGAACGAAATAGAAAAAAAAAAGTTAACATTTTCTTATGTTTGAGTCAAATAAATTGTGAAAACACCTCATGCATTTTGAATAATGTAAAATGGGCTTTATTTGACACAATAGTTTGCAACACCCTAACGTCCCCTTCTTTTTAGCTACAACTAAAGAAAACTATGACCTTTTGTAATGGTGAGATTACAGTGAAGGATTTTAATATTTCGGAATGAAGACTCTTATCTTCGAAGATCTTAAACATACATACATACAATTTCGTACCATATTTTATTCAAGACAAAGGACAGTACTAGTAGTAGTGACCACTTATTGAATGTCATAATATGATAGAATACTACAAATAAAATTTGGTTACCGTTGTCAACATAAAAAAAAACCCGTCAAGGAAGAAACCGCGAAATCAACTCCCCGTTTTTTTTAACTTTGATTTCCTTTCCTGAACTTAGGGTTAAAACATATTTCATTTACATACAGACTCTTTGCGAGATGATAAATTTATTGCCATGCACGGCTATCATTTATAAATTGTTTAATAAGCTTTTTGAATAAAAGCACTTTTTAAACTCTAGAGAAGGTAATTCAATTATTTTCTGAGGTACAAAATATAATAATATATCCTCATGGCTTTCCACAAGGGTCCCCGGAGGGGTAGGCAGAGATATATCGGTAGTACCAATGTACCCACGATCCGCCAGAGATATATTTCTGAAGTAGCTTATTAAAAAAGCGTATACCTTGACCAACAAATGAGTTGCCAGTTTACGCCAGTAATCTAGCTGCTGCAGGTATACGGAGTTTTGCAAATCGTTTATTTTTTCTTATTTCATTTAAGAAATTTCACTTTTTGTCTAAGTATTATTGTCTGTTGTATTTGATTGTATTTTGTCTAAGTATTTCTCAAGTATTTGTTATTGATTTATAGGAATTGAGCTGTAAAGTAATAATCGAAAATTTCACCTTATTTGAGTGTTTGAGAAATAGTGCTTAGCTAGTAAAGTGTACACGAAGATCCTGACGATAAGAATGCAAGAGCGATCCGAAAGGTTTCTCTGGGAATCCCAAGGTGGATTTAGACCAGCAAGAGGATGTATGGATCAAACCTTCTCGCTTCGCGGAATCGCGGAAAAGTTTTTGGATATTAACAAAAGGGTTTTCTGCGCTTTCGTCGACTTGGAGAAGGCATTTGATAGAGTCGTACGAAAGGAACTCTGGGACGTGTTGCCTGGATATGGAGTGAGCAGTTCCCTACTGCATGCCGTGAAATCACTCCATAGAGATAGCGAGGCGTGCGTTAGGGTTAACGGTGAGATGTCACCCTGGTTTGATGTGAAGTCGGGGGTCAAACAAGGGTGTATCATGTCTGCCTGGCTGTTGATTATATATCTAGATAACTGTCTGAGAGCACTAAGAACGCGCGGATGTGGAGTGAAAATGGGAAACTTAGTGGTCAACTGCCTATTATACGCCGATGACGCGGTTTTACTGGCGTCATCAGAGGGCGAACTGCAGTCACTAGTTACCATAATGAAAGAGGAATGTGAAAAGAAGGGGCTGCGCCTAAACGCTGGCAAGACTAAGGTTCTGGTATTCGAAAGAGATGAACAAGTGACCGAGTGTGCTATATCGGTAAATGGGCAAATTCTAGAGCAAGTGAATGAATTTGTATATCTTGGAAGCATGTTCACACGAGATGGAAAGTATGAAAAAGATATTGAAAGAAGGATAACTGCCGGAAATAAGGTGAATGGAGCCATGTCGGCGTTGATGGGCAGTAAAAGCCTGAGCAAGAATGCTCGAGTTGCTGTCCACAACGCGATATTGGTACCTACCTTATTGTATGGCAGCGAATCCTGGGTATGTCAGAGGAAGTATGAAAATAGCTTGAATGCAGTCGAGATGCGATCTCTTCGAAAAATGTGCGGCGTAACGATATTAGATCGAATCCGCAATGAAGAGATTCGCAAATCAACAGGCGTGAATGAGGGCGTGATTGTAAAGATGAAGAAAGGCATGTTACGTTGGTTTGGACACATAGAAAGGATGAGTGAAGAAAGATTGACGAAACAGATATACAAAGCAAAAGTGTGTGCAAGAAGAGGCAGAGGAAGGCCACGTTCCAACTACCAGGATCAAATCGATCGGACTCTCAAGGACGGGAACGTTAAGAGTACTCGAAACCGACGAGCATGTATGAAAAGACTGATGAATGTGGACGAAGCGAAAGAGGTATGTAAGTCTAGAGAGAACTGGCGCTCTTTACTCTCTGCCTACCCCACTAGGGACTTGGCGTGATGATATGTATGTATGTGTGAAATAGTGAACCTTATGAACTGCACTGACTTAGCCAATTTTAGATCCACGTTTTTCCTGTGTCGTCATATCTGACCGGCTTATATATAACTTCCATACATACACTGGCTGAGCTTCATAGCCCCGTTTTCATTATTACTTTGTATATATCCCCATATATTCTGTAGTATTAAGGTAAGATCGCTAAACGCTCCGCGCGATCTGAGCAATGTACTCGCACCTTTATCGATTTCGCCTCACGCCCGCACTCTCGAGACCAACTGGAAAACGCTAACAAGCTATTCATACAGTTTTTTCATAAACGAGTTATGAAATATAAAAAGGGAACCCCCTAATGACTTATACAATTATGCATAATTGGATACTTGGTTGATATTATTTGGGTTGACTTCGTTTCAATGTCAATGTGTTTGCAAATATTATGATAATATATTCTCATGTTTATTTCGTTGAATGATTATTGTTTACCTCATTGAGAACGCTTGTTTTAGTCTAGATTTTTGGTAATAGTATTTTTTTGTTCATAACTATAACAATTAATAACGACCTCTTTACAATAAGAAATCATTTAAAACTAGCTAATATTGTAACCGCAGAAAAAAACTACACATTGCAAGTTTGTATCTAGACAGTTATACTAATGACTATTCACTGAACTTAATTACAACAAATAATTAAAACACAACTAGTTATACGTTTGAGAAGACGTTTGTATAGTCGTGCTTGAGAAACGGCGCGAGACTCGCCATGTGTATAGGTAATACCCACACGTGTTATGTTAATATTAAATATGTTCTAGCCAATTTGATGAGACACCCAAATCTGTTAAAATAGGTGTCGGTATAGGACAACAATAAAAAAAACATAAATCCTTTTTTTTGTATAATTCTACACTAACTGAGATAGCCCCCAATTTAGCAAAGCTTGTGTTATGGTAACTAGACAACGACATATTTACATATATAGATAGATATATACATAGATGCATAAGAAATCCAAGACTATGTACAAAATACTGGTGTTCATCGCAGAAATATCGGCCCTCAGCGGTAATCGAACCCGTGACCTCAAATTTTGCAGTCAGGAGCTCTAACCACTAGACCAGACGGCCGTCTTATCTTAAATGCTTGAGCACTTAGCTAAATTAAAATATTTAATAACAAGTTATTTAAAAAATAACTAAAATGCAATAAGACATAATCCTTCCACAGCGAAATTAACGACAGTAACAATTTTCATTAAAAAAAAATAACTAGGATTTACCTCATGTTCAAAGAGCAGGATAGGGTAATACCTGACATTACGAGAATTGAAATACACGATCGCATCCCTTTGAATTTTAATACTGATTGACGATTCGCCCCCTACATCCAACTTATATTTCCCTTGAGCCCGAGGCAGACAAATCCCTATGAAATACTATAACATACGTTCGAAGCTATTTTGCATCTTCGTCATTACCATGGGGTAAGACACAGACGGAATTAAAACTATAGCAAGGAGTTCAGATGCCAAGGTACGTAGTTGGTCAGGGTAAACATATTCCCATGTCTCTCCGTATGAGGTAAACCGACCCCAAAGTTCTAGGTTCCCCTAATAAGCCCCTGCTGCTCACCTTAGGGTAGAAACGTCGTTGGTGACATAGAGTATAGTGCTGTAGAGTATTCATATTTTTTTTAATAAAGCAAAATATTACTTTACCTACTTAAAGATGAAGTTTTGTACTGTGTCTTCAGACAAAGAAGATGCCTACATTAATCATATATATCCTCACAGCTTCCCACAAGGGTACTCGTAGGGGTAGGCAAAGGTGAAGGAATGATAATTGGATGCTAACGACGGTGAACTGTTTGTTAGAGCTTAAAATAATTACCATATGAATGGGCTCATAAGTTCCTGTTTTTTTTACGTAAGCGAATTAGAAATGACAGTTAGATGAGTATAAAGTCCACTCTGCATCCAACTAGTCTTTGTCATGAGGGAGAGGTGAGGTCACGTGATTAATGTGTGAGGGCTATGCCGTGACGCGGACGATAAACGCGCTCGTCTGATCATCAACAAGTTGCAAATTAATATTGCGAGTAGTAACGACCGCTTATATGACACCTTAAGTCTTTGGGGAGTCCCTTAATATATGCTTGTTTGGTTAAGGAGCTTACTTTATATGTGGCGAGTTTGCCGAAGTAAAATTAATTGGGGGTAAGATTATTTGCTGCCCTAAGAAGATAGTTTCGTTAAGTTAGAGGGCATATTATTTATAAAAAGTGTGTGTCAGCTCCGACGCACGACTGGAGTTTACTCCTTACGAACGATTATAAAATAAATAGATTAGTTAATAAGGGTAAATTAATATATTTCTTATATTACTTAGAGTATGCATGACACATCTATAGATTGAATTTTATTCATTGAGTAATTTTCTCAATTTTTAAATAAATATCAATTGATATAAATTTATATTTATATCAATTATAAATAAAATATAAAATTTACGATAAAACCTCCGCAAGTTGACAGTTGTCGTAGGTTAATATCAGGTCAATCCAATATGCAATTGAAAGTAAATATTAACATTAATTACATCGCCATTCTGTTATTCTCGTTGCCATAGAGAGTACGAGTGCACCAAAAACGTAACGCTGTCATTCATCAGTAGATTTTACCTCTCATATTTTTCTCATACCGGGCGCCTTATATATGAAAATCGATTCTTAAGGAGTAAACTCCAATAAACTCCAAAAATTTGGACATAAAACAAAATTAACGTAATAAAATAAAATTTAATTAAATAACACTTCCCGATGATAGGAAATGCCACTATTAGCTAGATTTTTGTCCGGCTAGCATTCCTGCACTCAAGAATGGAGCAATACGGCATATCTGCACTTGTTTTTCAAAATTATTGAAAGCGGATTGTACAACTGTCACACACAAGTGGCGGCGGCGTACTGAGCGCGGTTGGTCACAACCAAATTAGAAAGTTGCGCACCATAGGTGCATGCGCACCAAAAACGTAACGAGGTCATTCATCAGTAGATTTTACCTCTCATATTTTTCTCATACCGGGCGCCTTATATATGAAAATCGATTCTTAAGGAGTAAACTCCAAAAAATTATGAGATTTGAGGCTGAGAGATTTAGGCCTGCGTCGTAGAAATTGTAGTTTAAAGTATTGCCGATCTGCATAAATCTTTTGACGTACTTTTTGATAAACTCCTTGTACCCAATTGGCATCTAATATCTGCTTACAAGTATTGAACACATCCATAAGCTGTCCGGAAAACTATTAATAAAACCATTATGTTCCGAATAAGTACAAGTACAAAAGTCTACTGGGTAGGCAGAGGTGTATAGGGGTACCCACTCTCCCACTTTCAGCCAGAGATATATTTATACTAGTTGTCCCGCCCAGCTTCGCTTGGGAGAAAAAATTAAAGCCACGGACCCAGTGGCGCCACCTATGGGGTCCAATTGTGAATCTAAACCATTCCCAGATCCCCTTGAACACACACAGAAAATTTCATTAAAATCGGTCCAGCCGTTTAGGAGGAGTTCAGTGACATACACACTCACAGAAGAATTATATATATAAAGATTAGGTGACAGATGGCGGGTCCATCGCCGCTACTCAAGCACGACTATACCGTATGTATAGTCGTATTTTTTTATTTTCTTCCCAAACGTATGTATGTTGGTTACCTCTCGATGTTTCATTTAACCATAAAGCTTGTGGTGTGACTAATCACTCTACTTAAATTCAGAAAAACTCATTGGTACAGTCGAGATTCAAACTTGTAATCTTTGAGTTGCTGGCAACTACTCGAACCGCTCGGCCACCACGGCTCTCTTATTATCCAGCCTGTTATACTATTTCTGCTTGAAGGTACATTACACAAATGCTCATATTTTTATACTTTCTAAGGACGTGTAAAATAAACTTCCACACTAAGGAGCGTAAAACCAGTAGTAAAGACCCACTTTTCAACAATACCTATTTTAACTTCTCTGTTATTAATACCTTTGCGGGTCTCAAAGGTAAGAACTTTTGAGATTGCGAACTTTGCTCCGCACTTACTTGCCTTGGTCTAAGTTCTAGACAGTTCTCAATATTTATTTCTATTCCGGTTATTTTTCTAAAACTTACATACTTAACATGGTTTTCTTTTCTGATTATTTATTTTCATAGCCGTGGCGGCCGAATAGTTCAAACAGTCACCTACAGCATAAATATTGAAAGTTCGATTCCCGGCTATAGACATGAGTTTTTCCGGATTCAAGTACATTGATTAGCCTCACACTTGAGAATTAATTCAAAGACGTTCTCGTATATACAGTTGTGCTTAAAAACTGCGATATATCTCCGGCTGAAAATGAGTGTGAAGGTGACGCGAATTAGCCGTAATGTTCCCCCCCGACCTCCGCCGCAAACGCCGGCCCGCGCCCAGCCAGACGCGCAAATCCCGCCCCCAACTAATATTTAAATAAAATTACCAGTCCAGCCCAGCTCCCTTGTTCGCGATCCAGCAACGCCCTAAGCCGAGGTTCGTACCCCACAGGGGGTGCCCTTAGCTATGTTGCTTAAAAATAAAGTGCCTGGCTGGAGGCCTAGGTCTCGCCATTGACCGGTTAAGTAGCAAAAGTTTCCGGAACTCACGCTACGAGAGACATAAAAAAAAAAAAAAAAAGAAAGAGTGTGAAGGTACTATCAATACATCTTTGCCTACCCCTGGCATATCTATATTCAGTTTATTATAACTCCTGTTAATAAGTGATTATCATAGTCAATAGGTACGTGTCTTCTCCCGACAGGTTTCTTTCTTGAAAACGTACTACCGTTTCCACTGGTAACTAGGTAATATTTTATACTTAGAATGTGACGTTCAATAAGTGTTCCTGGTACATCTTACGTTGTACATACATTACATCCGTACCGTCACGTCGAGTCCCTACATACTGTAGGAATATAAATGCCCCGAATAAAAGCTTTTAAATTTAGATTTATTTTGTTACACCAATTCATTGTGCTCTAATCAAGAAGACCCATTAAATCGTATGTATACACGGTAACCTCAGAGTGAAATTGCTTCATTAAAACCAAGGCGTCGCGTCAGTGGTACTAGTAATCAAACCGAATAGCTTAAAACGAACACCGAAATCCTTTCACTCATTCAATTAACACTTTTTCACACTAACACTAACCTTTTTTCTCGCGCTTCTTTTCATTATGTCGGACGCTATCTGATCTCATCTCATTAACTTGTCTATACTTTTTTTACTTTACACGTCATAATATCTTAGGAAATCCACCGAGACCTACGCGACGCGTCAGTACTGGACTGTTCCCGTACTATGTAACAAGTTGATAGCATCATCGCATAAGGCAAAAGCAAAACAAGTGTTGATAGACATAAGTCGGTGTAGACGGCGGTAGTGAGAAATCATTTGAAATACATTGTCTATCAAACTAAGAATATTTTATCGAGTTTAAGTGTAGGTAATAAATTATGTTGTTGCATTATAAAAGATGTTTTTTGAAAGGTAACGAATTAATATTTATCTACACATCAATATGCATGTAAGAAGAGACTGATCTGAAAAATATCAGTAAGTTCAAACGTGATTATACGTATGTCTGTAAGTCACATTATATTGACACATTTTTATACCACTAGCCCGCCTGGTGGTAACTGTGGTAAGCAGTTACCGTACCACTTTCAAGTGGTGTGAAAACCTAGTCGTACCTGAGATAGTCCGGCGAAATGTACATCTCGCTTATATCATATCTCATTAAATCTCGTCATCATCATACAGAAGGGTGCTCTGGATGATAGTGAGATGGAGGATGTATGTTGAGAAGATCTACAGGCTCCAACTGCTTAGATTGAATCGTGGAACTTGTGTAATGAGTCTAATGAATGTCGATTTAGCGAAACACGTACTTAAGTCTAGATAAAACTAGGGCCCTACCTATACCTTCTATTCCAACCCGTAAAGGACCTAGCGTGTATGTAAATGTGTCTACAATTTTATTGCTATTCGTCTATTATGGTATTGATATTAAGTTCGTGTATAGTTACAGCTACTCTAGGAAAACAACTAAACTGGATTTACGTTCCTGATTCGCGAAACAGAATACAAATAGTTTGTAAATGTTTGTGCAAAATATTCCACTTAAAACCATCTCGAACTTAGTGAAGTACCGTGCTTCAACCAAACCCGGGTATTTCTCAGTAAGTTAACAATCTCGACACTTGGTGTGTTCTTGTCCAGTTGAATTTCTCTTGAGGCAAGTATTAGATTACAATCACATTTGAAATCTAGACTGGCTCTATTCACGAGGCTATTAATTTTCAAAGGTATTATCAGAAAGTTATATAGTCATGTAAGCCGTGGTGGCCGAGTGGTTCGAGTATACTGCAACACAAATATTGCAAGTTCGAATCCCGAATGTACTAATGAGTTTTACTAAACTTTAGTACCGTGATTAGTCACTCCACGAGCGAAGTGGTGAAATGAAAGGTGAAGGATAAGGTGGCGTAGGATAGTCGTGCTCGAGTAATGGCGATGGACTCGTTATCTGTCACGTTGGAACCCCAAATATAAAATATGCAGTACAAACATATATTGCTGGGTGTATGCCAGCCATGCCACCTCCAAATAATATTTAAATAAAATTACCAGTCCAGCCCAGCTCCCTTGCTCGTGATCCAGCAACGCACTAAGCCGAGGTTCGTACCCCACAGGGGGTGCCCTTAGCTGTGTTGCTTAAAAATATAGTGCCTGGCTGGAGGCCTAGGTCTCGCCATTGACCCGTTAAGTAGCAAAAGTTCCCGAAACTCATGCTACGAGAGACAATACAAAAAAAAAAGAAAACAGCCATGCCAGCTAACATGCCTGATACTGTAGCGCAGCTAAACTATCACTTAAAGGTTCTTGAATGAATAATATTTTTGTCACTAAATCATTTCAGCAGATCAAATCATCATACAGATTTATTTTAAAATTGTCTACAGTTTCATAACTTAATATAGTTAGGTGTCATACATATATACATATCATCCGCAGAGTCCCTAACAAGGTAGGCAGATTGAGTAGAGCTCCAGCTCTCTCTGGACTTCTCAGGACCATAACTTCAGATATATAAATTATGCTGTCTCTTATTGAATTAGACATTATAATGTATATTATCTTAATGTATATAAAGTTCTTCTATATTTATGACTATCCCACCTATCAGGACACAGCTATATAATATTAATATTAAGTATTTTTTAATTAATTAGCTCAGTATGAGGTGAATTGAACCGGTCTTATATGTTAATTTCATCAATAACACGAATACATTCAGTTGTGCATGCATAATTATATTAGGGTTTGGGAATGGATAAATATACGAAGGTGCCGTACCTTCATGTAATATTCACGTCACCGTCAAACGTAGATATAATCAACTGACGTCACTATTCAAGAGTGGAAATGGAATAAATTCATGTCCTTCATATGTAAAAAAAGTCGCGGTGGTCGAGTGTTTCCAGTAGTTCCCTGAAACAAAAAGAACATATTGTTAAAAAAGGATTTCTATATAAACAAGCTATGCAAATATTTTTTTTATCAAATCGGCTTAATACTTCAAGATATTACTTCCTACGAATATACTCACATAATTGCATAATTTACTTCTACGTAAAACTTACTATTGTGTTACCAACCCTAATTATACTGGGCTTCGTTCTCAATATTGGGCAAATAGCTTATCACTGATTGAATTTCAAGTGATAAGCTACTTGCTTAGAACTATAGAACTTCACTTACTTAGGTAAGTTCGTTAAATCACTAATTATAGGCCCTTAAATAAAATTGTTAATAGTTATTTATTTATACATTATTAATATTTTGATATTAAAGTTCCATTCGAATAAGCGAGCCTTTTTAAATGTCATACTCGCGGGAGGCGAAGCATTAGACAGACAAACTAACAGGGTAAAAAATATGTCGACTTATTTAAAGTGTATGTACACCGCCTCCTGTCACGACATCCTGAGACATAAAGCATTCACTTACATAATGAAAGGTAATTTATGCGGACAGAAAATATCTGTCCTCGTCTTTAATAATGTTGTTAGATACAGACCACACCGGCGATATTGGAGATCTAGATAATTTATACGGGGATACATCTCTCACACACTTCCAAAAAGGAGGCTGCCGATTGGTCTGTTTTTTTCGTTTTGAACAAGTAGTTCCCCGCGATTTCACCTGCTTAAAATTTTATTCCATCTATAAATTTGTTTTATAGATAATACAAATCTTTTTTAACAACAATTAAAAGTTTTTGTAAAGTACAGTTGTATAACTATTACAGATTAAATATGTGGCCCAAATCGGTATCCAGCGGCACCGTGCCGAGAAGACTAGCAGCATTGCCACGCTGGATGTCAGCCCGCCTGTCACAAGAGGTCTTGATTAGACGACGCTTACATATCTTATGTGTAACTGTCCTATGTTTTATCAAATTCAGTTCAAAAGTTTTTTCGTAAAAAATTTGGTTACCCCCTCCCCAAGGAGCTCGTTATTGGAAATCTTATTCACAACAAAAAAAAAATTGGTTACGGTATTCTATAAGTTGCAAGTCCTGCCCCAGTCGGGCATCTCGAAATTCGAACGGGAAACCCGTTATGTGTTTCCTTTCTTATACAGGAAGTATTATTTATACAATCATAAACATAACATGCTCTTAAATAAATCAAACTCTGATATAGTAAATAGTTGCCGCCATACATTGTTGTCATATCCCGAATTGGACGCAGCCCTTTCCCAGTAAATAAAGCGTAATTACATCAACTACCTATAAGCCAATACTGATCCCAACAACGGTTGATTTCCCACGACGAAATCCGAGTGCAGACAACAATGAAATATGCATGCGTGACATACACGCCGTGAAATAACGTTAGCGTTATGCCGTGGATTCAGCGCCACGGAGGCGTCACGCCTGTTTGGTGATCGGGGTATATTTTTAGGGTACATCGTGTTTATTCCTCGAATATAAGGTGCTTGTTTTCTTACCGTGATCCATGTTAATATTTTATAAATGCCAATGTCGGTGTGCCTGTTATGTCTTAAGACGCTGAACGGATATAATGACATTGTGTATAGAACATGAAACTGAGAACGTATATTATGTATATCATCATTATCATCATATCATCACGCCGAGTCCCTAACGGGGTAGGCAGAGAGTATAGAACGCCAGTTCTCTCTAAGCTTACATACCACTTTCGCTTCATCTACATTCATCAGCCTCTTCATACATGCTCGTCGGTTTCGAGTACTCTTGACGTTCCCGTCCTTGAGAGTCCGATCGATTTTTTAAGTATATGTATATACATTAACAAATTTAAACTTGGTAATTGTGTAGTTCGATTTGGCACTCCCTTAGGAGTGTTATTTTGAAAGAAATTACAACGACCATTCTTAGTTTATTATATAGCTGTGGTGGCCGTGTGGTTCGGGTAGTTGACTGCAACACAAAGATAACAAGTTCGAACCCGACTATACCAATGAGTTTTTCTGAACTTAAGTACAGTGATTAGTCACACCACGAGCTTTATGGTGAAGGAAAATAACAAGAGGAAACCTGCATTTGTTTTGAGAAGACATTCGTGCTTAAGTTACGGCGATGTAGTCGCCATCTGTCACGTTGGCACCTAAAATATACCTCTGGTGGAAAGTGAATGTGTGGGGACTGCCTATACACCCCTGTCTACCCCTACCTTATAGGAAGGCGTGAGGATATATTAGGTTAACATTTGTACAAATAAATATACAAAGGTTTATGTGACCATATATTAAAAAAGCATATTTTTTTTAGAAGGTATGCAACAATTTCTCTTACTCATATTAAACAGATTTAGCCAAAGGATTTCCAAGGCAAACAATGTTAACGGGTAAAAGTAGTTAGGTTTCTTTGATGTATGTACTGTACTATCGCCTGAAATAAATTATGTAGCGAGTAAGTGGCGTGTTGCCGCATGCCGATGAAGAAAGAACTACGCTAGAAACACGTTCCCTCAGATTAAGACATTTACATCTCTAGTCTGTCTCTGTATGACCAGGCGTTACAAAGTGACGAGTCTTTTTTGCTTAATGCCTTATTTTTTTCTTATCTGTAAAGTTTTATAATGTCTATTGTTTTGCTTTTTACACTGACAGTTTACTTAAATCAATGGCATCCGAAGTTTGGTTTAAGTACCTATATATATAGTGTATAGGAGATGGTTCGGTATTAAAATAAAATGTCGTATCTTTTCAAATTAATGGAAGGAGGTACCAAAATAATAAATAATATTTTCTCTTCTGACATCGCTTTTCTTAATAAAATATTAACCGATTTTTATTCAAATTTTTCTGTCAACCATTTCTACAATAAAAGAATCCTCTGGATGAAGCTACTAATTGTGAATAAGGCATGAGGGATACCTCATGCCTTATTCATAATTAGTAGTGTCATAAGACTGAATGCTATACACAGGTAGGCTCGGTATAAAATAATCCCGGTATAGATGAATTGTTCCTGGTTGATCATTGCATTTTTACACGCTTTATATTAGCTTCACCTGTATGTATGTAACCGACTTCTTTGAGCTCGATTTTTTTAACACGCTTTTATTAGCTTCATACGTATTGAACATGATTTTGACCTCCTTAAAAACGTCGGATTAAATCGAAATTTTGCATACTTACCATGCCGTCATATGACTAATCATTTAACAATTTTCTAGTTTTTAGTAGGATTTTCTATGGAAAGCGTGCTTTTAGTTTTTTAAACTATTATTTTGTTAATTGGAAATTGGATACCAAAATCACGTTCTGCTGACAGGAGGGCGACATCCGATACGTAGGCTACGGTAACCATGGTAACCTCCTGGCGGGCGGTCTAGCGACCTGTCTGCTACTGATTGCACTAAGCATGCTCCTACTCATACTTGCATCTTGCAAAACGTCAGTTAAATATAGTGCTCACTTAAACCTGTAAACAAAGGTAAGGTAATGAAATGCAAATATAGCCGCATATTCTACGGAACCGCTTTTCACTGCCAATGTAAATAACAGGTGACTCTTTGATTGTGTTACTGATATTGTGATTGTCATTGTACTTGAGAAGAAAAGTGCTTAGGGACTAACTATAACGTATCTACACTTAAAAAAAAACTGTGGTGATTAAGAGTAAGGTACCCCAAAAAACATTAAAGTATGTCTTCTCTTATTCCCATTGTAATATATATTTTGTATAAGAACAGTGTTTGCCGAGTCGCCTGCGATACAATTAAGTAATATTGTGGGAAGGCGTGAGGATATTATAAGGAGGCAAGAATTTGAGAAATTGGAGAAACTACTATTATTCAATTTGAAAAAAATTAAAAGCACTTGATTATGATATCTCTAAAGCATATTTAAGTAATGTGTACGTCAAAGCATTTACTTGAGATTTCTCTTAAGCATATTTTAAAATGTCTTAAAATGCTCAGTAAAAATACTGAATATTCCTATTAACGATACTCACCTTTTATAATTATTGCTTCCCAGAAGTAATGAGTAATATCAGCCGATACTTTGTGTTCTGAAGTTAGATTCTTCGAAAGCACATAAAGTCTAGTAGGTACTGAGATAAAATATGGTTCTATAAGATACATTGTGAACTTAGTGGGTTTTTCGCGGAAACAATAACGAGCACCGGGAATTGAAGCAGGTTTCCATTAGATAGGTTTCACTTGACAGGAAATTTTTATGTCTAACAAAGCTGTCACGTAAATCTACTATAGTTTTGCTTTGAGATATTATGTGGGTGGGTGCACTAAGGACGAAAAAAATATTGTGTAAAGTCGTGTTTGAACCGTGATACGTTTGCCACTTTCATATTAGCATCAAAATAAATATCCTGCTAAAAGAAGAGAAAGTGGGAATAATATGAATTACTTTTTTCGTTTTTGTCGCAAATGAAATGAGGTGTTGATGTGGTGCTTAACAACCGATATTTTGAAAAGTAGAGTAATAGCAAAAAAATATGTATGCGAAATATTATCATGCTAATTAATAAATATCTTATAGTTTTTTTTCAATAAACGGGCTAAAACAAACAAAAATATCAGATTAGTAGCTTCTAACATTATTATTAAATAAACTGTAATTTTATAATAATGTATTATTAGAAATTGAAGGCTATTCACGCAAAATAGGTACTTACTGATGATTCAGTTCATCTGAAATTAGGTAAAGCTTAGATTGGGATCAATATAGTAGTGTGCGAGCGGTTGCAATGGGGTCATTAATCTATCCGTTGATGTGCTAATCTGTGATAGGTAATTGACTAATGGGGTTTGCACTAACTGTGCAGTTATGTGATATGAATCGATATCGATTGATGCTCATCGTACAATTGTCAGTTCAATTAATACCACGATCGTATGTGAAGGGATACGCAGAAGATTTGACAAATCTTATCTTACTTCTTACTAATATTATAAATGTGAAAGTTTGTAAGTTTGGATGTTTGCGGATCATTCACGGCCAAACGGCTGAACCGATTTGGCTGAAAGTTGTAATGGTGATAGCTTATACCTCGGAATAGGACATAGGCTACTTTTTTTATTCCTGAAAAAATCAAAGTTCTTATATTAGAAAGTATGGTGCTCTTTCACGGCATAGGTGCTGAACCGATTCTAGCAGGAAAATTTCCAAAGCAACTTTTTCGAACTCCACGCGGGCGAAGCCGCGGGCATAAGCCAGTTTTCCATATTCTTGCGGTAATATATTATGTCAATGTGACAGATGTCGAGTACGTCATAGTCTCTATTTATATATATATATATATATATACATGTTACGACGTAATGATATTACCTATGTTTAATAATAATATATATAATGAATTTGTTATATAATTTAAAGATTTATTTAATCTATAGTATGTAAATGATTTAATTCGGTAAATTTCGGCTTAACTTGTCGTCAGACATCCCTCATTGCCTAAAGACTCTTCAACCAGTGCGTCCTACCCGTTTTAACCTACGGAGCCAAAACGTGGACCTTGACTGCGGGGCTAATCCCCAAATTCAAGGTCACTCAGCGAGCTATGGAGAGAGCAATGCTAGGGGTTTCTTTGAAGGATGAAATCCCTAGTGTAGGGCGTCCTGAGGCACGGTGGACGGACGACCTTAAGAGGGTCGCCGGCGGCGGCGGATGGATGAGAAGGGCCGAAGACAGATTGTTGTGGCGCACCATGGAAGAGGCCTAAGTCCAGCAGTGGACTGCTATAGGCTGATGATGATGATGATAATACATTTTATTATTATTATGATAATTATAACATATTATTATTATTTGCAATTTATTTCAATCACATGTAAAAGTTTTGCTTTTTGGTGTACGGAATCCTCATTTGTATTGCAAATTAATACAAGAATGTACTTACAGTTTGTTGAGCGAGCATCCATCATCAGCTGTCGGCTCTCACGGGGATTTATGCACGTTGTATGGGAGATAATTTGATTTCCATTTGTTGTGTTTTGTATAAATCGATCGGTTTTGAATGCAACGGCTTTCGCTAAGGAGTGTTATACATATTATAATGTTTTGTGATTGCAGATTTATCGAAATTAACACGAGTTAATTTACATGTAATTTGATTTTGGAATCAAATCAAAATAAAGAGTGTGCGAGTTATGACATTTTTAGTTGAAATATGAAATTCTTCTGTAAAGAAAAACATTCGGAAATCTTCTTGCGCCTGAAATGTAATTCAAATGGCAGTTCCTAAAAATTACGGCAGACTCATCATCTGTTATGCTTGCAATTCAATATAATTCCGTGGAATAGTGGGGATCTGTTCCGTTGCCTTCGCTCATGTCTCTCATCGCTTAAAAATAGTATTCTTACTATGCATAATGTTACTGTCACTCATATCTGTATGACAGGCTTGGCATAGTCCGTGTGACATGGTCTTGTTGGAAAGGTATTTTATTGCATAATATCTCGCTAAGCTTCCGTTTTTTTAGCGTGTCAAGTTAATCCGTTTAAAACGATCCATTGAAGCCGCTTTGGTTGAATGTACAGTTAATACGCGATCAGTGCTCCAATGTGCAGGTACCCGCATTACCAGCGCCGACAAATGTACGGTGATTAAAATAATTGTGTTGCGATTTTCCAGTTCATTAAATGCCACGGTTTGTAGGGATTCTATTAAAACTTTTGTCTGTAACAAAATTTATTTGCACTATGATATCCGTCGGCACTGCTTAAATTGTTCGTCAGCCAAACCGTCACTGCGTCCTTGTATATGCACTAGCTGTGCCCCCGGTGTCACCCATTACTGCTCTACACCCTTGGATATTAATAGTTTCACATAAATTGATAGATACTTCCCGCAAATTGTATATCTACTGTTGTGATGATAATTGACTTCTTCATCGAAAAATATCGTACTTTCGTAGTTTACGGTTGAAAGTCACTAACGAATTTACTTTGCTTATCTAACCTGAAAAAAATCCTATAAATAAGTAAATAAATATTAGAAGGTACTGAATACTTCCGTAGCGTTAATTTAACCCCGAACACCAACGGAATACTGAAAGTAAAAAAGTACTGGAGTGCTTACATAGATAGATGCGCTTCGCAAATCGATAGGGTTTTATTACGATATTCTTCTCATATAGTTGTAGAAATACACGTTTCTGCAAAGTTAGACGTTGGTACGTATAGTACCAGTACTGTGTACGTATAGCCAGAGTAGTTAGCGGTGTTACAAAAATAAAACTGCAAACAAAAAGTTTCGCTTTATTAAAGTATAAAGTACATAAAAAGCACAAGTGTCTCAGCGAGAAACGTAAATGAGCAATATGCGAACGACATAAATGAACAATGCACTGTAATTACTCCCACAATGCGCTGTCAGACTGATTTCGACGATGACAATCGCTGGGGCAAAAGGGCTAATATCTGCCACGATGTAAAGGGTGCAAGCTATGAGCTTAAGCGTTTTTTTACAATTACATAACACTCATGATCTTCACTTGTTTCAAATGCACAATAGTAACATCACGCCGAGTCCACCATAGTCAGAGGGAGTAGAGCGCCAGTTTTTCTAGACTTACTTCTTTATTACTTTTGTGTACTGGTAGAATTTAATCACTTATAGAAATCTAGTAATAATTTTGCATTGTGAAATATTTTGAGTAATAATTTAATTTACGTATAACACAATATGTTTATTATTTGAAAGCAAGGGTACTCAGCTTTGGACTTAAATAAACTAGCAGTATAATAAATAAGTTAGGAGCATCTTTGTGAGGTATTCATTTTCATGCTACTTTGCATTTTAGTTTATGAGCTATTCGGGGAGAGGCTGATGGGCTTATTTTAGTAAGGTTAATGAATCGGCCTGTATTTTTTACTTTATATCGCTGCAAATTTAATACCCTTTACATTCTAGTATCACTTGTATGCCGCACTATACAAGACACATTTTAAAATACATAATAAACGAAAGCAAAATAATATTTAGGCCCGCTTCCGCTTGTGATATTGTACCAAAGCAAAGGTTAGAGAATTAGTACAGTTGCACCCCGTAACTTGAGCCCCGTACATATGGTCTTTATTCCATTCCACCCCGACAAGGACTGACATTAAATTTATGTCATATTCTGGATGCAAGTTCAATGTTGACATTTATATCAGACAATACAGCGTGTTCATTGTTTCATGTTATTTTTCATTCAAATCTAATGTCTTCCAAAGGTTGCCGGATTGTTAATTTGATCATTGTTTTTCATGGAAATGTCAGAGTCGTTTCGACGAAGGTTTTTTGCGCTATTGGTATTTTAACGCTTTCAATAAAGTATTGTACCTACATGTATCCATGGCAGTTTACCTAGTCACCTTGATCTGTAAATGTCAGTTGATTGGAAAACAATGAATTAGCCGTTGCTATTATAAATATCTAATTAGTCGCCTTGAAGTGTTTGCATAGAGATACAACTTTAATAAAACAATGTTTTCAATGTATAAGTATGGATTATATATTTTAAATTCGGATTAATGCGTTGAAATTATATTGGTATTGATTATTATTTTTATAAACACTTTTGACTCCTCCTGTACAGCCGACCAGCAACTATAGCCTGGCAAACAGTAGGTACCCGGTGTAAGTTAATCATTTCATTCAACAGTATACAGTTACCCCCGAGTTATTATTGACACGCCGAATGTCGGGGAGGCGCCCATATTGAAAGTGTGATCGGAAAATCAATACCGAACGGTACATTGCCTACATTCGTATTGCATTGAAAAATAAAAATGATACTCTGGGTTAGTTTTCTAAATCTCGGCTTGCAAGAGTACCATGAGCATTCTGGTTGTTCATGAAGGTTTAATCCTACATATCAAATACATACACATATATTATATTTACGCTGTATGTTCTCACGGGCAGGGACATGAAGATGTGCGCCAGTTTTTCGCTTCATCCACATTCAACAGTCTCTTACAAGGTATCCGGTATCAAGTACTCTTGACATTTACTATCCCTTGAACTTTCGAAATCGTATAGAAATATTGTGACAATAAACAAAAAAAAATTATACAATTGTAAGTATACAGAGAAATGACGCTCGACTTACTTAACTGATTACGTAAAAAATTCAAGTGCAAGCAGAATAATGAGTGTAAACTTCATTCGAATCAATTACAAAGGTTTTGAAATCACATTCGATTTCTTATACGCGATTCCTCGATTCGATGATGTAAAGCGTTTAAAGGATATCTCTGGAACACTTCCGCAACCGATATCACTGGTCGATCGCTGATGGAACGAAATCAATTTCAGAGTTAGTACGCACCATCAATCCCGATCTCGAGTACCGTTCTTCATTAGTTAGATTTTTATCGAAACCGACTTTTGATAATTGGAACTCGCCTCAGATATTCGTCTGGGCGATTAAGAGTTCTTTGATCCTTAATCATTGCTTAGATTTTCTGTTATTGCGCGTGATTGCAGATTACATAGCAGACTTCATTTGTTATATTGGCAGTTAAGTCGGATGCATTGAAATTTTCGTGATTTTAATTAAAAAAATGTTTTAAATTTACAAAATCAATTTACAAGAAATCCTAAACATAATATTATAAATAGACAATAGGCTAATAAACTTGTATTATTAGCCTCACTTCTAATTATTCAAAAGGTGTCGTATTAAAATAACTATAACGTCAGAAGTGATCCGCCACTTACAGCTGATTGCCTTAAGAACTTAAATTGAATGAAAAAAATCACATAAGTGCAAATGACTCTTGTAATCGCATTAAATTGCCGTTATTTTGGACAGTCGGACCTCTTATATAACTTTGATTGCAGCTCCAAACAATATCCCAAATCATTAAATATTTCTATTCGATATATCTGTTTTATACAAACAATTGTACTCTTTACATTTATTGTTTTAAAATCAGCTGAGGCTATTATCATGCGCCGCCCGTGAGATTTAATCTCCGGGTTAAATGTTTCGTGTATAAAACGGTCGGATCGTTCCGGATCGACGATGTATCGATCGATGGCTGATATCGGATCGATCCTATCGGAGATGTTACTTAATTATAGAGCAGTTTTACGGTTGTTCATTCCGCGAATCTTTACGTATGCATAATTAATATGTATATGGAGAAGCTGTATAGTAGTTGTAATATACATTATTTTCGGCCATTTGATTAGCAAAAGTTATGTGGATTAAAGGAAAGAAGTCTGCAAGTCCAGAGAGCTAGTACTCTACCCTCTGAGCACTATGTTTACTCCGTGAAGGACTCCGAGTGATATTGAGTTGTATTGATACTGTAATCAAAATTGTTCTCGAGTCATTCTAGCAGTATGTACTTGGCAGATCATGTTAAGTCAGTAAAGTTATCAATTGAACATACTTCCACTGTCTATCTATATTCTACTTCCAGTCATATTATTTTGTAATTTTTTTATTTTTACTTATCGCATTCATAATCCGTTTTCATATACAATTATTCTAGGTAGTGTATGCAACCTGAAAAATATATAAATGATTTCTAAAATAAGGAAAATAATATACATATGCAGTAGGTAGTAATACTATACCCATACATTTAAATATATGCTGTGATGTTAATTATACCTTGGAAGTGGTTACGCTACGAATCTAACTATGAATCATATAAGAAATAAAATATGTTTTTTCCGTTAAATTATAAAAGTTAAATACCGTTATAGGTGTGATATTATCTTAGTTTAATGAATGGGAATTATATTAAAAAGATTATATTTGTAACATATCGAGTAAAATTGTAATTAAAAGTACATCAACGATGAACGTAAAGGATGGTTGAGTGTCTCTTAATTCACTCTGTTATGGCACGTCACTTCGGGTGCTAATTTTCATCCGACACACATTGGTTCACACGAGGCTTACGGGTACGATTTGGCCAATATTGGATATGGTTGGCCTTCGTATTTACCAATCTTTGTGCCAAGCTGTGTTCAGTTATTATCTTTTAAAATTTGTTTTTGCCTTACCAATATCACCTACCTTTAGGACCATTTCTCGGGATTCTGGTCTTAGTAAAATATTTAAGCTGCTAAAATAGACATGCTAAAACTCATTACATCTTTATCATATCTTTCATGCCTTCCTATAAGGATCACCGAAGGGATAGGCTGAGAGGTATGACACCTTATTTTTGCCGCAGGATATATTTAGATGGCAACACGATAAATGGTGACTTTGTTGTCGTTACACATGTCCTTCTATTGCTTGTCAATAGTTGCAGTAAGTTTTTCTTCGTAGTTAACCTCGAGAAATGACAAATAACGGTTCGCTAAAGTTAACAAAAAACGCATTGGAGCAGACGGCCGGGGCTTGTACCCGTACTATTTGATTATGCAGCCGCACTACTACAACCACTCGGCCACAACGGCTCTCATAATAAATGATATCTCCCCGTCATTAATAACCACAATTATGCGCTCGTGTGCCACCGTCCTAATGCTGAGTGTCGCGTAAGGGTTGAAGCCGACGAATGGGAAGTGACGTGCTTCGCATCCGAAACGGCCCCATTAACTCGCATCGCTTTTGAGATGCAAATGAGATTTTTTTTCTTTATAAAATCTCTTCATTGAATATTTCAAGCCAGGCTTTGTGGGTGGATTTCTCATTTTGAATACTTAAAAAAAAGAAATTCCAATTTCAATTCCCAATACGGTGTCTATAATATGTCAAGTGATACTCTTAAATTAGTTCTTATGTTGAAATATTGTTATCTCAATATCATTACATAAATTTACCCTCAAGTCATCCAAATATGTAATTGAAAGAACAACCGACACGTGAAGTCACGAAGCGTCAATCTGAGCTCGTGGGTTCGTATCCCGTTTCGTTAATATTATTACATGCTAAGTAACTAATATTTTAAATATATTATATATTTGTATACTGTCTATATATTTTTTTTATTTGGTCTTTTTGTAATACTCATAACTACATAACTCTTAAGATTCCCTCAGAGAATTCCGTCGTTTATAAGCAAAAATACATTATTAGTTCGTAGCTCATAAACTATAAGAAGCCATGATGGCCGAGCGCTTCGAGTACTTACCTGTAACACAAACATTGCAAGTTCGAATCTCAACTGTACCGATGAGTTTTTCTGAACTTAAGTGCAAGTGATTAGTCACACCACGAGCTTTACGGTGAAGGAAAACATCGAGAGGAAACCTGCATACGTAGTATAATATATCCTCACGCCTTCCCACCAGGGTCCCCGGAGGGGTAGGCAAAGGTGTATAGGTAGTACCCACACACCAACTTTTACCTACATACGTTTGAGCAGAAATTCAAAGACGTATGTACGTATGTACGTATGTACGTATGTACGTATGTACAGTCGTATTTGAGTAACGGGGATGGACTCGTCGTCACGTTGTCAACTAAAATATATCTCCGGCGGAATGTGGATCTACGTACACACCTCTAACGCCTAACCCTACAGTTTTAATTAAAAGTCTAAATATAATTTTATAGTCCCTCACGGGTAAGACAGAAAGTAGAGCGCCAGTTCTCTCTAGACTAACGGACATCTTTCGCTTTCCACTTCCACCAACATTTCTTCGTATACGCTCGCCGGTTTTAAGTACTACTCTTGATGTGAAATTAAATTAAGTAATTAATGTCAAATAAAAAAGCGAAGAGAGATTTTAAGAGAGGTAGGGCATAACGGATTTTCCGTTCTAATTTGGAACTGCCCGACTGGGGCAGGACCTCCACCTTATAGAAGTCCGTAGCCAAATAACACAATGTTTTGTGTTGTGTCCTACGTGGTGAATAAGGTTTCCAGCAATGAGCTCCTTGGGGAGGGGGGAAGGATTGTTATATTGTTTTGGCAACCAAGGGATTGTACCTATTATGCTGCCAACACACTATAACTCTCCGAACACAGAATGGCAACGCGCAAGTGATACTTCGGTATCGTGAGCGTAAATAGGCTACGATAACCGTTTCCCATCAGGTGGGCCGGGCCGTATGTTTGTTTGCCACTCTTGTTGTATGTAAAAAAAAAAAACGTAACGGATTGTCTTAATTTGCATTCAAAATTAATAAGAAAAAAGAACACCATAAAATAAGAAAAATAAAACAGTGATAAATTCAATTTAAAATTCGTTGCTATAGATTTGCAAAATAGATATTATGTACAACGCGAATGTGTGTAGTTGGAGCAATAAAAGACAGTGTATTATTGCCTCATATTTTTATCTTTATGTCTGCCACAAAATGTTCAATCTACATTGATATTCAAAGCCCGAAAGTACGTACCGTTAGGGTAGACGCACCAATGATCGTCTATTGTACTCACCCTCGTGTCACATAATGTCCATATGGAGGGCTCAAAGTGTCAGACTACACTTGCCATCGAGATATGTTGCGAATTTGCCTCGGTACTTTGAATGTCGACTAATTCCATTGTTAACGCTTTGGCATATGGGCTGCATGACAGAAGGTTTAGCACAGATTGCCACCGTTGAGTGTTTGCGAGTTATTTTGGTCTGAATTCATTTACCCGTTACCCGTTAATTTATTTCTATAACAGTTTGTTCGTTCAGTAATTAAATTGAATTTGCTATCATGTCCTTGGGAGTACTGAACAATCAAATGGAGTTTACACTTTTATTCCCAAATGTATGAAACTTTTAGTAAATTTATTAAAACCTTTTGAACGGGCGGACTAATATTTGATTAAAACGGCTCACGTCATTATGCTCGTGGGAGTTCTGTGTTTTGCTAAAGCAGAATGACAAAAATAGGTAAGAACGGAAGCTCCCTTCAAACTTAAACCACAAGATAGTCCTACGATGTATTATTATTAACCAACGTCGAGTAAGCTTTGTAGAGCTCCTTGAGACGTCGTTATGATACCAGTAGAGGAGCCCGTTTGGCTCTTGTACTGCTAGGACAAGGCTCCTTATAACTCAAGGCTACGCTCGAGTACTGACCCTGATATTTCAAGTGTCTATTAGCAAAAATAATATCCTATAGTACTTTATAGTGCCTTATGCGAAAAATAATGTGCCTAATAAACTTATAATCGTCAGGGATAACGAATAATATACGACCTCGAAGCGGGGAAAAAAGTTAAAGAACGTTATCTTCTTAAGGAACCAAATTCCCTTTACTTTTTTTAATTAATTAATACCTGCGACAATTCCACACAAATTGACCTAGTCCCAAAGTAAGCAAAGCTTGTGTTATGGTAACTAGACAACGATATATTTACTTATATAGATAGATATATACTTAAATACATAGGACATCCAAGACTAAGGTACAAATATTCGTGTTCATCACACAAATATCTGCCCTCAGCGGGATTCGAACCCGCGACCTCAAGTTTCGCAGTCAGGAGCTCTAACCACTAGACCAGACGGTCGTCTAAATTTATTTGAATATCAAACAATTAACTACGAAATGTTAATCCTTTTCATATATACACAGTTTTAAAACGATAGCATTTGTTTACGCTATAACGTATATTCTGTTCAAACCATATATTAATGTTCATTATTTCCAGCACGTTGTTCAATTATCTTTATTCTCCACAAGCGTCTCAGGACATTAAAATATGTGATGAAATCATATTCTCGCCGAAGATGTAGGTGTCATCTTGATCTAAAGCGAACTTATCGTCGCATCTCTGACTTTCCGCTCAGGAGAATGCAACCTCCTTTACGACTTTATTCTTCAAAAACCTAAATTAATATAACATAACATCACTCCGAGTCGCTCACGTGGTAGGGACAGAGAGTTGAACGCCAGTTTTTTCTACACTAACAGTCCTATTTCACTTCATCCGTATCCATCAGACTTTTCATATACGCTCGCCGGTTTCGAATGCTCTTGACGTTTCCACCCTTGATTGTTCGATATATTTGATGTAAACAGCTGGAACGTATAAGTCTTCTTCGGCTTCTTCCTCCACGATCTTCCTCCTTGTATATCACTTATACCAATAGTTTTCTCTCTTTCTACATTTTCTAACCAACGTGTGCCTTTCTTTGTCCATTAGTTTTAGATCTAGTACCTAACCGTACACATAATTAGCAGTGAATTATTAAGATAACGCGCTATATAACCTTAAATCAGACGTAAAATACTGTACAAAAACACCATTAACACCACTGGAGGGGTGGCCGTGGTCTACAATGGCGGTCGGACTACGGTCCATGTTGTTGCAGTACCCTAATTTGTTATTACTGTCAGCTTGCGGACTAGCGTGACGTTATGGTAAAACATGTACTCCCGCCCTAACAATTGACACTCCATGGCATGTATACCTGACGTTATTGCATGGTAAAATCCATTCAGAGTATATTGATAGAGAATGGATTGGTTTGAAAGAGAATCTAGGAGGTTGATAGTAAACTGAATCCTTTTTACACTGTTTTACAAAAATTTTGCCGAAAGCTGTGGTGGCCTAGTAGTCGCTTGCAATACAAAGATTGCAAGTTTAAAGCCTGATTGTATCAATGACTTTTCCTTACTTTTATGTTCTTATTAATCTGCGTGTTTTAGACAGAACTGGCACTGATGATACGATTTATGTGATGGTACGAATGTATATGATGTATGCAGTTTGTTGAACTAAAAAGAGTCTCACCGCCATTACGTATTTCAGATGCCCTTCAATGCTATAAACAGTTGACATGCATTGGAACGCTATATCATCGTTTAACTGTAGACATAACAGACATGCTACCTCATCATCGACACCTTTGGTTCAAATTAAACGTAGAATCGATGGGGACGACTCTCCATCAGAAATACACCTATACGTGACATGGCGAGAAAAGGGGTGTTATTTCCTCTACCCTCTAAGGAAATTGGTTATATAGAATAATATATACACACGCCTTCCCACAAGGGTCCTCGAAGGGGCAGTGGTGTACAGGTAGTACCCACACGCCCAGTTTCCACCAGAGATATATTTTAGGTACCAACGCGACAGATGGCGAGTCCATCGCAGTTACTTAAGCACGACTATACATACGCCTTTGAATTTCTTCTCAAGCGTGTGCAGGTTTCCTCTCGATGTTGTCCTTCACCGTAAAGCTGGTGGTGTGACTAATCACTGTATTTCCCTTCAGAAAAACTCATTCGTACAGTCGGGATTCGAACTGGCAATCTTTGTGTTGCAGGCAACTACTCGAACTACTCGGCCTCATAGACCACTTTTTAAAAACGGGATCCTTTGAAGTTAAGTGCTGACAGAGTACCCATCGCTGTTCCCGAACCATTTTCGCTACATAGTGTTACAGCCTACCGATATCAATGATAAACAATCAGCCGTAGCATTTATCATGCAAAACCATTTGCCATGCATTACAAGCTGATAGCCAGTCTCGGAGAGAACAAAATCAATCTCATTGTGATTCATCCTTTATCGCTTAAACTTTCATGTATATACAAGTCGCAGAACAATAAATCAAACACTACTAACAAGAGCTTTGTTCATATTGAGTTTTAAAGGCTAGACTTTGCGTCGTCTTTCTTTGATGTTAGAATTTGCTCTTATAAAATGTACATAAGAATGTTTATTTCTTCATTTAGCTATTATTGAGAGCCTTAGAGTCTATCGAGCTTATCTCCCCCACGGGAGTGTTTTTTTATTGTCTTTTGACGAGTTCCAGGAACTATTGCTACTTAACCGAACATTGGCCTACAGTCAGGTACGTCTTACACAAACACCGCTAAGGACACCCCCTTAAGTTTTGGCCTTGGCTTAGGACGTTGCTAATTCGCGAGCTGGTCAGCTTATTAGGACTGGGTGATAGGCGTAGGGAGAATTCGACAGTGGCTTAGGTATTCAACTGGAGAATGACACTGCGAGTTCAAAAGCCGGTATGCTGTACCGTTGAGTTGAGAATCGTAAAGACTTTAGGGATTAGAAAGGGAAGAAACTTAAATACGTTATTTTGTTTTTATTTATATATAAAGACACACAGTAAGGCTAAAAAATATATGCGATAATGCCTGCAGTACTTGTAAGCAGTGTCTCAGTCTGTAAAAAACTCACTACAAATGTACATGAATTAATAATGGTGTTTTAAACATCCATAGTCGGCTATTACCTACTGCTAACCATTGGGTGGACCGCAAGCTTGTTAGGTAACCTAAAATTATTATAAAATTTAGGCTAATTATTTTATAGTTCTTTTCCTTATGTATGCACCCTAAGAACACTTAGGAACATTATAGAACTAATTCAATAGTACTCTCCGTCAAGTCTCATATCGTGCCAAGATGTAATAAACGTATGAAAAGTGGACGGGGAAAGGTCATTTGTTTCATACTCTATTCACCGCAGGGGCTTTATTTCAACGCAATAAAGCCCATTATGCATTGACATTCACGTCAATCTAATGTGAACGTGTTGGTACTAGGACGATATTAATGATGTCGGAATTGAAAATCGTTTGTTTTGCTTCGGAAATTTGTAGTCAAGCTGAAACTGTTATTCATATTTTATCGGATCCTTTGCAGATATTATGAGGCCAATGACAAGATTATTGAAGGTTTTTCTCACAGCCACTCATCTCAGTAAAACGTGCGAAATGCACAGGTAATAGATACCTTGGGTATTGAATGCACCTATGGTATTCGTTCATCGTATGGATATATTGTTCCCCAATTAATCGTTATTTTAGGATCGTGTAATAATACAATTCTCATGTGTGCTGTCAGTGCGAACTGACGGAACTGAAACGTGGTCCTTTTCTGTTGGCCTCTTTCATAAGCTCATGGTCACTCAACGGGCTATGGAGAGAGCTATGCTTCGAACGAAATCCGCAATGAGATTCGCAGAAAAACTAGAGTAACCAACATTGCTTAAAATCCTTACCTCGTATTGATATGCCACTTAGACACGAGCCATTTAGCTTAAATCCTCGTCAAAATGCACTTTTATAACATTTTCACGGATCGGTAATGCATGCTCTAAATCAGTTGGACGGCACCGCATTTGCATAAGAGTGGGGCGACAAAGAACAAAGGAAACTTTTTTCATTCGGCCGCGATACGCTATCCACAAAGGTTGGGGCATAAGTATCGCTATCTTTAGCCCGTATATCATTTAGGTTCTTTGATATATGACCTGTTGTATTTTAAGGAGTGCGGGTATAAGTTATGCCAACCTAACAATATTCGCAGTTCAAAGATATAAAAAAAAACGAAACTGACTTTTGGGTAACCACTAATTATCTACAAATCACAGAGTAGGTAGGCAGAGAGTAGAGCTCTCTTTAGAATTATGTAAATACCTACGTCCTGGCTGTGCCAGTTAGTATTTTGTTTCTGTAATAAAACATTTATCCTATATCTTCAATCTATGACTAAGTTTTATTTAATTCCGCTCAGTAGTTGTTTGCCGTGGTGGCCGTGTGGTTCGAGCAGTTGCCTGCGACACAATGATCGCAAGTTCGCATCCCGACTGTACCAATGAGTTTTTCTGAACTTAAGTACAGTGATTAGATACACCACGAGCTTTACGGTGAAGGAAAGCATCGAGAGGAAACCTACATACGTCAGAGGAGCAATTCAAAGGCGTATGTATCGTCGTGCTTGAGTAACGGTGGACTGGACCGCCATCTGTCACGTTGGCACCTAAAATATTCTATATTAGAATGTAAAATGTAAAAAATGTTACGTTGTAATAATCGCACGCAAGTGAATTTGTATATAATTCTTGTGGAAAACCTTTATATAAATCTAATATATCGTTGTCTAGTTGCCATTACACAAGCTTTGCTTAATTTGGGGCTATGTTAATTTGTGTGGAATTGTCCCAAGGTATTTGTTTATTATTATTTATACAATATTAGTAGGATCCAGGTAAACATTTTAATGTAGTCTCAGAGCTTACCAGTTTAATTGTAGTTATTTCACGTAACAATATATAAATTGCATTCAAAATTCGAGCTTTACAAAGGAGTGATATAAAACAATAGAAATTTAATTCAGGCACGTGTGTACATTAGCTCTGCGTTGAATGAATAAATATTAATCAGTTATGTTTATTTAGTGTCTTTACGTAGTGTCGAAACGAAAAATATATTTACGTATAGTTTAAACACTCGATTGAATTTTGAATCATAATCTGAATAAGTAGATATTTATCCCTTTGATGAAGCAAAATTCTATGTAGATGTGTTGTATAGAAAATTATTAAACGTTTTAAATTAATACACAATATTGTTTTCTTACAGGCTTTTACGAGCTTTTAATTACATGATTACGATTATATGCAGGTATGCTTTTTATTTAAGTTCGAATCCCGACTGTACCAATGAGTTTTTCTGATACTAAGTACAGTGATTAGTCATAGGTACTACGAGCTTTACGTTGAAGGAAAACGTCGTCAGCAAACCTGCATACGTTTGAGAATAAAGTCAAAGACGTATGTATAGTTGTGCTTGAGTAATGGTGGTGGAAACGCTATATTTTTTTTTTTTTGTGTATTGTCTCTCGTAGCGTGAGTTCCGGGAACTTTTGCTACTTAACCCGTCAATGGCGACCTAGGCCTCCAGCCAGGCACATCGCGGTGGGACCTTAAATATATCTCCGGCAAAATTTAGCTGTGTGGGTACTACCTACTCAGGTGGTGTACCCACAACCTTCGGAGACCTTCCTTCAAGGCATGACAATTTTTTTTCTAATAAGGTAACAATTTGTAACATATATTTATAATGTACAATCAATTTAATTGAATAAGATATTTTATATCTTCTTCTTCGTCGTTACACTCTTGGCAGAGTGGTCGTGGCTGTCATTTCTTGTGCGGCGACCCTAAGATAAGCATAAGATATTTTATATACCAAAAATAAATATCTCCAATTTTATTCACACATGTTAAAAAAACGTGTTAACCCGAGGCAAAACGACGTGACAATATGATGACGTCAACGCGTTATGCGAAGCCTCACATGGAACTGTATTTTATCTTTTATTTCATTGATTATAATACTCAAATTCGTTTGTGTAAAACTCAAAACAAAGGTAAAGCGGATCCGTATTTCGGGAAGCGATCCATCAAAAAGTGGCGACAAAATTGACGTTCCACATTTTAATGAAGGCTTTTAGTTGTTATAAAATTCTGTAAATCATTTTAAAAGAGCTGCTTGAAATGTGTTACCTTTCATACATATTTTTTTAAGTTCGATCAGGTCTGATACTTTTTTAACAGAAATAATATCGTTTCAAAAATATATTTATTCGGTGTAATTATTCCATAATTTAAAAATCATTTGTAATTCAGCTTGGGTATGAAAATTCTTATCTGTCACGTCTCGGGATAAAGATACACTTATATGTACATACAATATCATCACGCCGGGTCTCAGGAAGGCAGGCAGAAGGAGAGAGTGCCAGTTCTCTCTATACTGCTAATCTCTATAGACATTCTTTAGTCTCGTCATATCTAGATACTCGCCGGTTTCGGGTAGTCTTTCATTGAAACGTCATGCGTGTTCGATTAACTCGATTTAACTTGTTAAAAGGTGGCTTTCATTGGCTGTTCTTCCAGATATATGACTATCATATTCCAAGGACGGGAACGTCAAGACTCGTAATCGAAACCGTAGAGCATGTATCAAGTGACTGATGAATGTGGACGAGGTATGACGAGGTATGAGGACGAGGAGGACGAGGTAAGTGAAAGAGGTATGTAAGTCTTGATAGAATTGTCGCTCTATACTCTCTGCCTACCCCGTTAGAGACTCGATATGATGATATGTATGTATATGTTTATAACATAATTATTTTTATTCAGTATGTCCACTCGTACAAGAAAGATAGTACCTATTAGTATTAGCAGTTTGCTTACGGAAGTCCAAATCCCGACTTTATAATGACATTAAACGTCTGAAAAATACAAAGTAGTTTCCATATTTTGTTGGCATTTGACAATTTATTCTTGCATAAAATCAACTTTATTTTTGTTCCGTTATGACGTATCTTCGGAAAGTGTTATTTATCTTGTCCACCAAGTCTTGACTATCCATAAACAAATTAAGCACGTTTATTGCTCATTCAGGCCAAACCAGTAGCAATCAATTAATTAGTAAGATAAACATGATACAATAAAATGTTATACTTAATATACTTGACATTGCTTTATAAAATCCGGTTCGTTGATATGAAATACGCGATTTACGTTATATTATGATTTAAAAAAATATATTATCTTCACGACTTTTCGTATGGATCCCGGAATGCCGGTAATATATTAAGTCGTCACTTGTTTCTCAAGAAAAGCATGTTATACGATTTTGATTTTCTTTTCAAACGTTTGCTTAGATTCCTAATGATGTTTTCCTACATCTTAATGAATACTCGGGGTGTAATAAATCACTGTACTCAAGTTTAAAAAAAATATTTGTACGTACTGCCAGCATATTTTTGCACTGTTTCTTTAAAATGTTAGAAACCACAATATATAAAGGGATATAATAACATTTTTCACAATAAAAATCGAAGGTTACAATACTTACTTAAAATAATAACATATTTACGTTATAATATTATGAATCTCAATACACAGTAGGGATGGGTGGCCAGATTCAGATTTTTTATACTCACAAATTTTATACTATCCATTCGTCACCCATTTTATACAGAGAACCTTGACATTTTGCCAAATAACAAAACCCCAGAAACACAATTTGTCGTAACTTGATACCTAGTTACCGCAACTGATAGGTACACTAAACCTAATAATTTTGGAGCACGCCTATAAAACCGTCAAAGATTATGTTATAAATTATTAGTTTGAATTTAGTATTCCACAGATATCCGTCGTACTAATTCCAAATCGAAACTACCTACTCTGAATTGGAAATGAACGTATTCGGCTCTTATCAGTACACCCTTTCATTGAAATCAGCGGACAATATGTCATAATTATTTAATTAATGGTATCCAACCATGGATTATTCGCCGTCATAATTCATGCCTACATGCGTGGAATTTCAAATCTTATACCTGCTATGCTGCCACATATACTGCTTTAAATCTTGAATGACTGGTACATTCAGGGGTAAATTGTACGGTATGTTTATTAGTCTGTGGTTGTATTAAGAATTAACGCCATCGATTTTATATGACGCTCGGCCCATGGGTATTGTAGTGCAAAATCGCGTCTGCCCACGCTGATTTAATTAATGCGATTGTGTGCCTACACGTATGTCAATTAATACTACATAAAGTTTAATTTTACGTACTGTTCTATTTTTTGAAGAATCTTCTTTGTTACAGCCTTTGTTAGATGTAATAAATTGTGGCGCGCTAAAAAAATAAGCTTTAGATTGCGGACGCCTTTGATGTAAAGCTGTAACGGTACAAAATGTTTTAATTAAACCGTGAATTAAGGGCACTTTAATAACAGAGCTTTGAATAAAATCTTTTTTGCTCACCTTATTAGTCGTGACAATTACTGTTATTAGGTTTTCAACATTTTTGGACTTAAGATTACGTGTCGCCATAAATTATAATAGAAAACTCAACTGTTGTCCGTTAATTTTAATACAAAAGTTGGTATACACCTAACTTAATCAATAAGTTTTACTGCACTTATGTACATAGCTTTACGGTAAAGGAAAAACATCGTTAGGAAATTTTGTCGTTTAAGTAGTTTCAGCAGCTTTGTTGGGCATACCATTTCGTTCTAATATACCTTGTATTGCAGCATTTAGCTGACATTGACTTTATGACCCACATGTGTGTCACCTTCTCTTCGCGATTTTGTCATGAATATTCCATTCAAGGTCATATACAGGATTTATGTAATGACCTGATATCGCAGTGGGCAAAGAGCATCGTTTCAATTCGATTTGAGAACAATCTGTTTCAAATGTCAAGTTCATAAGAGATCCTACTCCAAGCGAATGGTTGCAGGAATCGTGACTTTGTAGATCAATTTGGAAATACTCAACGTTTTTGTCTCCTCGGATTTGTGGAAGATAAATTGATATTGAAATCAGAATTATGGTCTCGGTGGTTGTGAAGTTAAAGCAATTTGGACTGTTGTTTAAAAATCCAATAAGGATCTCATCTTTAAGACAATATGTCTTGTCATCATGATTGTGTCATATACGTGACTATAATAAGAACTGTAGGTAGCAAGCATTATATTTTACTTATCATTAAACTCTGTTTTCAGTGTCATCCGTAAAATGGAGTACGAAATGGACTTATAGTCGTAATTCGTTTATTACACCAAAGAATTCGCCGGAGATATATTTTAGGTGCCAAAGTGACAGATGGCGAGTCCATCACCGTTTCTTAAACACGAACCTACAATAAATGTTTTTGAATATCTTTTCGAACTTATGCAGGTTTCCTCTCGATGTTTACCTTCACCGTGAAGCGCGTGGTGTGGCTAATAATCACTCTACTTACGTTAAAAAACCTCATTAGTCCACTTGGGATTCGAATTTGCAATCTTCGTGTTGCGGGCAACTACTCCACTCTGCTACTATGGCTTCGCGGAAGAAGCGCTATGTTTTTATTCAACTTTCAGTAACAAACTTTCAGGATAATTGTTAAATTTACTTCCAGTAAACCCAGTGGAAATAATGGTTGGCTTCTTATAAGATAGCATCATCAACCGTCGTGTCGTTTTGCGCCGCTACCGACTTCTCTGACGCTTGCAATTCTGGATTATATAGGATGTTTCAATTTAAGATTCGTTGTTTCACTCTTTTGTTATTTAACGTCGAATTAAACAAAATTAGATGAAGCTACAATGTCATAATTTTTTTACCACAAAGTAAAAAAACATAAATAATAAATGAATTGATATTTTGTTTCAATCCAGAATCTTGGTTTTTTTGGATCATGAGTTTGTAATACGAAACAACTTAAATAACTTAACTTTAAACTTAATACTAGTGTTAGTACAAACAATTCATTAATGCTGCAATTTTGTGATTTTCAGCAAGTGAATCATTAAAGAGAAAGTAAAATTTTCTAAAAAAAATTGACAATTTTCATAGCATTTCTCTCAAAAACAAAGTATATTTTTGATGTAAATAATAATTGACACACAAAAGAATTATCTTTTGAATGCTTGACGTGGATTATAATATTTGACGAATACTAGCTCAGTAAAATGAAACATGTTTAAAAATAATTGAACTCATTTCTTTCACCACCTGTAGGATCCCTATATACTTTTTCTTAATACCATCCTTGCATATTTGCGAACGAGAGCTCATTTTTATCCCGCCGATGCAGCACTTCTGCGTGCCCAGTAATTGGTTGAAGTTATCTTCGTCATTACATCTTCTCTCTTCCTGTTTTGCCAAGTTTATTCCTCTTTTTTTCCACTGTGACTTTCGTTTGTTTTTGCTTCAATTACTTTTAATGTCTGCAGATCATAATCTCGGCGAATCGCAGAGCTGGTAACTTATTAGGGCTCTCGTTTTTAATCCTCTCTCTTGATATAGCAATTTGTACAGACACGCTATTTTTTATGTGGATTTTATTATTTATATTATTGTTTGTTTTTGTGGTAAACAAGCATATGACCCGTATTTGGGTGAACAGGTTCCGTAGGCTAGGTGCCCATAATATAAGAAATATTATTCTAAGGTTGCTGACCTAATATTGGATAGACAGCCAAGTTGAGCAGATACTGAGTCGAGTTCTGGAAATAATAGCAGCAATTGTGTAGTGGCGGCATTCAGTCAGGTGTACTACCGTTTTAGTCGGACAACTCCAATCCTGAATGAAAGAACTGTAATTACTTTGCCATAATTGACAAATTTGTACGCTATGATTATCTCTACAAGGTTATTTTTGCTTCATCCAATCACCCCTTGAATCACTATTATAATAGACATTGTTTTATATTAACTGAGATCACACAAGTAAACGTAATTACACCTATGCATTCCATATATAAATGTGAAACTAGACTCAGTGAACCTACTAACCTCAAACCTAGATTAAAATATATTCTTGTGTTTATACTAATTAGTCGTTATACTGAAACATTTGGTCGGAAGTAGCGTTCGAGTGTGGAGGATGGAAGAGAGGAGGGAGGCCTTTGCCCAGCAGTGGGACATAGGCATGAATAAATAATATACTAATTACCCGTAATGTATTTGCGATAGCACTTTACCTTTGTAGCCTTATTTATTCCATTATAAGGGCCTTATTTATAATGTCACAACATAACTCATGCAGTATCGTTGCTCGCATCGGTATTTCACTAAATGAACGTGTCTCGAGCGATATTTATAGCAACGGTGGACATAATTTAATAAACAAAGCAGACCCGAGCGGACATTTTAATGCCACCCCGGGCATAGGATCTGATAATGGATCATAACAGGTTTAAGTCTTGCTAGATAGCATTGTAAGGAGCTGTTCCTATGTAGGTAGGTACTAGCTCCCGGTAAATGTACAGTGTGTCCAATCGTTAAGCAAAAATACTCTCTGCATAGACCGGTAGTGCTGCCAACTGTTTCAAATATGCCGGGATTTTCGGATAGCTACAGCCGTATTCCCTGGAATAGGATATTGGATGCTCATATTGGAAACAGCAGTTGAAGAAAATGAAGCTTTGACTTTTATACGTGTGGAATATCACAGTCATGTGGTTGCACCATTGGCAAAATCGAAATAAAATAGTTCAGTAAATTGTTAAAGGCTTTTTATACATTGTCATTATCATCACCATAGAGCTGGGCTCTTATCGGCGACTCTGATGTAACGACTTCCATTTGCTTCTGCGCTGGACGGATCTTTTTAACCCATACGTCAATAAAGATATCTTAGACTTTGATTTGACTCATATATGTTAATCTTGTTCTTCCTTGCCCTCTCTCTTCCCTTCAATCTTTTCTTCTAAGATATTCCTAAAGCTGTCATGTCGTAAGTGGCCTATCAGCGTATATACATATACATTATAATGGAAAGAAATATCAACTGAGCAAGGGGACCAGACCAGACCTTTCTGTGAGGAGTTCTGGTAACCTCCCCATAGGAATCAAATAATTTGGCCGCGATTTTATGTACGGCGGAAGCATTATCATAGTTTGGAAACTGTGATGTTTATGGATAGGGACGCGCACGGCTTTACTAATATTATAAAAAAGATATGCCATATTACTTGAACATGTGTATTAAGACCAATATTACGTTTCTTTTGAGATAGCTAAGCGGACCGCGCGCTTAATGACAAACGCTTACTACCGCCTCTGGGCGCTAGCAATTCCAAAGGTATCACTGGCTGATTTCCTGCCTTAAATTTTAGTACACTCGTTCACAGTTAGGTTTGTTAGACACTGTAAATTGAAAAATATAATATCTTTAGTCGAACCCATTGTGTACAGCACTAGTTGTTTCTATTAATAATATTATACGGCATATCTGATGCAGATTCGACGCATATTTTACAGCAGCGGGAACTTTAAAATATTTTGCTACTATATTCCGATACAAATTGTTTTTACGTGAGACAATTTATTACGGAAACTGTGTCGATGTTAAATGAAAATAAACTATGAAAATAAAATTAAGGCAATTTAAAATGGCTTTGTAATTAATAGCTGGTTTAAAATATATGTTACGTAAAAGTTTTATTTAGCCTTCCACAGTTCTCGTGGGTTATATTATATTATTATTTAAATATTTGGAGCTAGAGCAAAGCTCACAAAACTATCCCTCGCTGAGGAATAGGGAGGTTTGATCTATTTCTACCGTTGAGCCAACTATGGGATGGTTTTGATGTGATGATATGATGGAAGAATTGTGTATGTGATATAACCACTTATTTTAAGTAGGTATAAGTTATTTTATTCTTGCCGCTTACATAAGTATATGGCTGACAGTCAGCGAGCAAACGTTTCATAAAAAATATATATTTCGTATCGTGTAAAGATTTTATTTATTTATTTATTTACACACACTTTAACATCCTAACAGTAGATATACCAATATGCTGTTAAAAGAAATTTATAATAATAATAACATTAATAAACTAATTTACAAGATAAGACAAGGCCTATGTATTAATATTTCTTTGGCAATAATTGGGTATTATGTTCCTCCACAAACTTTGGGATCCTCTATTTTTTTGTTAAGAGATGGTAGAAACATTAACGTAAACATTTTCAAGGTGCTGAATCCGACCATATAATACAGATCGGCTTAAAAATTTATGGAGCTGTAAATCTTCTGGCATTAACGTGTCTACCCAATCCAATAATAGCATAAGCCAATTTCAAAATCAAGGACAAAAGTCAAGGCACTTACATAACCGAACCAATTGCGTAACCGGCCAAGAACAAAATGCTTCAAAATGCCGTATCATAAAGCATGACAAATGAGTGGCACGTCTCATATCTTCCGAGATGGAAATCAAGCTTGAACAACAAACTAGAAAGTATAAACATTTACATTTGTTAGACGCAAGCCGCCAACAAGCGTGCTTCAATTTTACTCTTATCTAGCGTGCTTTTGTTTCCTTGACGGGTGCATTAGAAGGGTATCACACAACAATTAAACGCACCAATATCGCTGTATCATGATGAGTGGGAGTAAGGTACATTTCACATCACTCGTAGCTATCGTTGCTCTCGGTCTCGTCTCGATTTGATTAAGGAATTCCTTTGTTTCGATGTGTTTGCCGTCTTCGGATGGATGACGGTCAAAATCTAGGCTGATTAATTTTGGAGTTTGTTAGGCACAGTTTTTTTTTATTTTTATATCAGTTTGGAGATTTAGGTCTAAAGCCTCCGTGAGGAAACCTACAATTGGTTCAGAGAAAATAAAATAATTTAAAACATGAACTGCCACAGAATCGTTTTCAGTCCCAAAGGCTAATACCTGTTATATCTGTGTTAAAGAGGGGATGCTACAACTCTGCTTGCCTTATTAAGACCGTTAGTAGGAAGGCATGATGACAGATGGATTCAGTTTTAAATGCTTAGAATATTTCTTCTTCTAAAGCGTATACAGATTCTCACGGTATTTTCCTTCCACGTAAATCAATGTACTATAAATATAGTACAAATAACACGTTCATTCCGGCCGCCGGATCTGATCCTGCAATCTTAACTTAACGGGCGAGTTCTTAAAACGCTCAGCCACCATGGCTCCATCATTAAAAAGTGTATTCAGAAAAAAACACAAGCACAGCTCGGTGGTCACACTTGAGTTGTAGAATTGTCTGAACGGCAAAATAGCACTTACTAATCTACCATTTGCCAAAATATGTATAATACGAAAACGATCTGAAAGTAAAATTTAAAGAATTAATCATTCTTATCAGCGAAATAAATTGCCAACTAATTTGTTACCGCCATAGAAAAGTGAGCTAACCGTATTATATTAATCTGAGGTCGTTCCACCCAAAAGATCCAGTATTCATATCCAAATTATGTACAAATGTAACAGTTCTTCTTATAAAGCAATTTAAAGGTAAATCTAAATCCAAACACCAGATTAAAAACATAAAGTGATTTGAAAGGTGGTTCGGAAGGTACTTTCTGGAGGTATTTTGACTGTCAAAAGAACATATTTCACGCATCCAATATTTGGACGCTGAGTGTCTTAAAAAGCAGTTTTATGGTTTTTAAATAGCAGGTAACAGTTCATTTTGGTTGATCGTAAAATTTCAAACACCTCAGTGTCTCGCGGCTTGAGAGCTGAGTGGGCCGATTTTGGAATACTTTTTATATTCTTTTTTAATATAACTTAAGTAAACTATAAAAATGGTCATTGTTTTAATGTGTAACTTTCTTGGCATGTACGGTTGAATATGGCATTGAAATTCTTTTGTTGAACCTTCAGTTAAAAGGCATGAAATAAGGCATTTGAAATAAAAAAAACTATCAATCTATAAGAAAAAATAGATATACCTAAAGGCGCCGACGTGACTGGTGGTCACGTCAGATAAAACATAGCATATACATTTCTGTATAATAGTCTATCGAAACAGAATATCTGTATGCAAAATTTCTCACGATGTTCACCTCGATCGAAGCGCTCTCGGCGTGACAACTTCACACTGTTCTTTGATTCTAACAAACTCACCGAGTACAAACCACCGACATTTGAGTTTGCAATAATGATCTTTCAGGTAATGAATTTAACCACAGCCATAACTGTCCTTTAATAAAGGTAGGTAAAAGCTTTTAATTACCAGCAGTAAATAACAGTGCCCCTTATTCGGTGAAATTTAGCTATTAGTAAATGTTACTATTTCCTTAACACGAACAGTAAGGTCAAAGGAAACATCGAACCACGTACACGATACATCGTTCGGGACTTACCTTATTTGGGTCTAGACTTGGTATGGTATAAAACTGTGTTTACTCGGAATTATATATTTACTTAAAATATGTGGAATATGATTTAATTAATGAAATGCATTCAACGTGTAAACATGTATTGTATTTACACACCTATAATTTCAACCCCACTATTCGACGTCGCGAGGCCCAAAACATAGTGAGCTTCAGGAACCTCAGGCACTGTAACGGCGCTTTAAGCGCTACTCAACGGAATTAAAGTAACATAGGTTTAATAGTCCTAATTGAAATATGAAAAGCTTTTCGGTTGGGAATAAATATAAGCATTTATGACACAGGTTTTATTCTTAAGTTAAATCATTCATTTAACATTATATATAATGATGTAAAGATTTTGATGTCACATTTTTTTTTGTTTATACGAAGCAAGAAGGTAAACCGACTGAAGAAACAAGTGTAATTTTATCAAAACCCACCCAAATATTTTGTCGAATGATAAAAATATCACCAACCAACTGATAAGAGTAAAATGAATGAATGAAAAGGAAATAAAAACGCCTACCACACAGTAAAAGGCCGAATGCAATAAACAGATGAAAATATGAATCGAGATACAGTAAGTAATACACGAACGTATGTTGAGACTGAGCGTGGGTCGGCAAACACGGTATGTGAGCCAGTGCATCATTTGCAATTACATGATATTGTGCCTTTGTACTATTTTAATGTCCGCCAGTGTACGCCCTCGTTCATATCATAAGACCATTGTAAGCAAATAGTTCGCCGTTTATTTGTGTCAATTTTTGCTCGATCCGAACTAACGAGTATAATGCTGTTGGATAATTTATCGTCCTATTTAAATGGTACAATGAGATGCAAATTGGTATAATCAAGGATGTATGAAATAGCTATCCTCATGTGACCAATGAAGATTTAGCGTCCTATTGTAGAGAAAATTATACATTTCGTTTTTCTAATAATTTGAAGTACTTCCTTATAGTATCTGTAAATACACTTGTTCTATCCGGATATGAAAATATTACATGAATAAAACTTCTTATAAAATACATATCATACATTGGTAACTAATAACTATAGTGATTATAAGAGTATTTCTTAATCCACATTGCTATAATCAAGAAATGTGTGCCTTACGTCATAGTCAGTCTTGCTTGCACAGTGTTTTAATGCGGACGTGTTAGTAATACATACAGTGCTTAGCGCGGCGTAAGCCGCTGCTCGGAATTTTAAGGCCATGGAAAATAGACTTGTGGCTAATGAACTGCTGGCGTTCCTGCAGCAGAAGCTGGATGTGATGGACGAAGTTTCAGCAATCCAGATCTGCGCCTCGAGCTTCAGCGAGGATGAAATCGCCGCTTCAAAGGTGCTTCTGTTTCGGTTGCTCAACAAGAGTGACCAGATGGTGTCTCGCCGCCGTGATGGGACTAAGAAAAGTCTGCAGGACATCATCACACTGATGAAAGTGACCGATCCAGACGACATACCGTCGTTTGTGGCGAGGGACTTGAATAAGCTCCCTCCCGTCACATTCGACCATGTGGACGTTACGAGCCTTTTGAAGGACATTGTCCTTCTGAAGGCAAGCCTTGCGGATGTCCAATCGAAGCTGGCTGCATCCGAGAACACCGTCGCTGAATTGCGAAAAGATGTCATCGAGTTGCGCAATATTGTGGCGGTGTCGAATTCAGCATCAGGCGGCGCATCGAATATCAACGTGCGTCGCGGAGCTGGCCTCAATACATCGGCAGTGAGTTTCGAGTCAGCAGTTTTGTTGTCGCCAACTCCGTCGGTTGCTACGTCTGCAGATTGCGTGCCCCGCTCGCCTCGTGGCCACGCTGCTCCCCCCGCCCCCGCGCCTCCTCCTCGCAGCGCTACGAGCCAGCCCGCCCCGGTGCCCGTGTCGGCAGCCCCTGCAAAATCTCGTCGAGATTATGCCGCCATCGCCAGGAGCACCTCTGCTGCTCCCCCTACGAAGCCCGCGCCCGAAGGGGCGTCGAACCGGGCTGGTAAAGAAGATGGTTTTGTGACGGTGCAAAGGAGGAAGCGCCGCGTGCCTACCAACCAGAACCGCTGCGGCAAGGCTCCTCTGGAGCCCAATGTCACCCTGCGAGCTGCGCAGCCGAACACTCCGGTGTACATATCCCGCCTGCATTACTCATGTAAGGCGGAGGACATAGAGGAATATGTGCACCGGAAGCTGAAATACAGGCCGAGAGTGCAGTTGCTGGAATCGCGCCGCAATGTCAATTTCAAGGCGTTTGTTGTGCGCGTCCCGACCTGCTACCTGAGCGTCGCCATGGACGAGGGCTTTTGGCCCCAGGGCGTGGTGTTCCGTCGCTTCCGCGGACAAGTGCCACACGAACACTCAAGGAAGTGATATTGTTATGATATATATGTTAGTCTGTAAGGTATTTATGTAATATAGCTATATATTTTAGGATAAGGTATATATTATATGGGCCCTTTAAATTCTAACATCTATTTAAATGTGTTGCCTGAAATAAATGATTATTATTATTATTATTATTATAGTCAGTTCTGATTTGGGTTAAATACGACTGTAGACTAATTTACTGAGATTTTTTTGAATACTCAAAATAATATGTTTGATACTATGGTATTAGACAGTCTTCAATAAACATCGCAATACATTTAAGAGCTGGGTACATGTATGTTGGTGTATCTAATATAAGTCTCCCATTATGTCCAGCACAATCTCTTTGACGTCCCTAATTATTCTTCACTATACTATTCTTAGAATTCTGAGATTACCTGGAGTTATTGTTAATTGTTTTTGCTGTTTTCTATAACAACTAACCAGAGTATCAGTTAACTAAAAGATCACAACCTGACCTATCGCCACTAACCTGACATTTATCCATTCAATTTAGCCGTCCCACATCATTCAATTCATTAATCATTCAACTCCATCTTGCTGGCTAAACAACCATTAGGCTGCAAAAACATTGATGGGTAAAACCTGGTGTGTGGTAAGCACAAGATCGAGCCTCTTGCTAATCTTTTACACAAGCAAAACGCATAGAATTAAGCTAAATCCTTAGAATAATCCAGTACCGAGCCGACAAGTCTCTGTCAACACTCAACGAATGAGATTTCCTTCAAGCGGTGAAGTTCTCGTCGTATTTACATTTTCACACATAAAGCAAATTTCTCGTATCCGAAAGTTGAAGTGCGCGGAACGAAAATAGCGATTCATCACAAGTTTTAATCTGTTCCACGGTTCGGCCCACTTGCGGGTTTGTGTACAAACGAGCCGTACAGTGCGGATTTGCATCGGATAGATATGCGTCTTTTTAACGTTTTTTCACTCGGTCAATTACTGTGCCAATGACGATCTAGTTTCGATTTTCTCCCAGAAATATACGAAATTATATTTGTGTTTTATATAGACTATATATGGTGTATTGGATTAAAAAAAACAAGCATATGAAATTATTATTTATTTTTTGGATATTACTTAAATACATTTCCTGCTATATAATAAATATAAATTTACTGCGTACCATAATATACCTAAAGAATACAATTATTGAACATTTAATCGTACTTCTATATCTGTGTTTTCATATGGTACTTAACCTACAATTAGATTAACAATTTAGCCGCTAACACGTTTTTAATAAACGATGAAGTACGAAACTAAACTTAAAGCTATCAAATGAAAATTAGCTCTAAGATAAAAATGCGCTATTAAAATTAGATTATCTCTTGCGATATGTATAAAGTACTTTGTTTAACGATCGTACTGTATTAAGAAATTTATTTGAAAATATGGAACGAATAATCAAGGATGGCACCGATATAAAGCTCAAGGAACCGGCGGCGAAATGTATCAACTGTTACAATATACATTGTAATCTTTGGTATCAACAGACTGATTAACGCAGAAGAAGCGAAAGAGGACGAGAAGACATCGAGTAGGGGCTATTAAAACAAACAAGTGACTGGACCTGACGAAAGTGATATGTATTTATTACAAACTATTGTTGCACTTCTTTCCAAAGAATGGCTATATTAGCAGATGTGAGTCTTACCACTGTTATTCTGCAAACTCAATTTTTTCTCAGCATAAGATCACCACCACGTCAGTATCAAGATCCTATGGCGTAAAAAAGGCAACGTAAACGACAAAAAAGCTTATTTCCTAGCATCCACAAAACAATATTTCCTTTAGAGAAATATGCTTTATTTCTCAAAAGGAAATATTGTTTTCAATCTCATTGCGTGACGAAAGGTAACACGCAATGTGTGGTAGGTACTTTGATTTATTTCAGACGACTGGCCGCTGACTTATGTTTTGAATGTGGAACTTCCAATTAATGTGAATTGGAGTGATAAAGCTTAATGGCAACTCAAAAATGATCGTATTTGGAATTAAGTTGTTGCTTGTTTTATATTTACGGTGGCTTGAAAATATTGTTTAAATATCACGTCGAGTCGCTAACGGGATAATAGAACGGGAAGGGATAATAGAGCGCCATTTCTCTCTAGTTTTACATACCGTCAAGAGTACCTACTCGAAACCGGCGAACATGTATGAAAAGACTGATGAATGTGGACAAAGCGAATATATTGTATTATTAAAACTATTCCAGCCCACAAACAAGATTTAGATATAAGGCTTCGTTAATTTGAACATAGTAAAGAGAATCTAAAGTGACCCCCTGTCGGCTTAGGGCTTTGCTAGCTCGGTAGCTAGGTGGAGAGCTAGAAGCTAGGCTTAACTGAATTTTCTTACCCGTAGAAGCTGATCTAACTCAGATCAAATAATTCCAATCTACGTATGTGCGTTCTAAAAGTACATACTACGCCATCTATCGATCGATCTATAAACAAACACGGAATAATAGACCGTCGGGTAATTTACATAAAGGGCAAACAGTGATTTCGAAAGCGCAAGTATTAACCTCAAAAACATACATAAAGATAGCGCATGGAACCCATCTGACCTGATATTTACAAGAAGATTTGCACGTCGTAAATGAATGTGAACAGTTATAATATTGTTTATAATAAATTAGCTGTGAACAGTAAATCTGCAGCTTTTATTGCTAACAATTCGTGGGCTGTCTGTTGAACAGTTTTATTGAAACCACATAATTACCGTGTTTATAGAATAGGTTTGTTTGAGAGCTTTGAGAATTAGATTATATTCAAGATATTCGCTTCTGTTCGGTCTATTTTGCACTGTTAGTCATATTTTGTGTGTCACAATAAAATTGGAAAGGAAAGAATGTGGAGAAATAATATTAGGCAATAAGTCTAGAGAGAACTGGTGTTCAACTCATACTATCCAGTGAGGGATTCGGTGTGATAATAATATGTATGTTCAAGTTTGGAATTTAAACAGTTAAGCATATTAATACCAAAGGATTTAAGAATGGTGTGACAAGTTTAAGATTATAAGAAGTAAGAAGATTATGTTGCATGTAGGTGGCGGCAAAACCATTTTTCTACTAAATTATAATTTCTTAAACATAAATACGTTACTATTCAAACAATATGATACACACTTACTCATATAGCTTTATTTAGATATATTTCTTCTGTGCTTGTGTATGTCACTGAACTCTTAAACGGCCGGAGCGATTTTGATTAAATTTTCTGTGTGTCTTTACGTGGATTCGACTATTGGACCCTATATGTGACGTTGCGACCGTGTTTCAAGAAATTATTTTTTTTTCATCTGAGCGAAGCTGGGCGGGACAACTAGTGTAATATAAATAATATATGTTATTCATATAGTATAGTTAAAAACTTCCGTTTACATAAAACCGTTCGACAAAAAATACGAATACTACTTTAATATGTATAGTCTATTACGGCTAAACTGCTAACCTCTTTGTAACGTGAGACCGCTCTGTCAAGTTCTAATTGATGCTGTCAGTTAATATAAAGCAATACCAGAGTTCTTCTCCTCTGGGAATAGCCTCGGCTTTTCTATTAAAGTGTTTTTATTTCATTGGGTATCTTGTTCAATAGTGTAGGGATTAGAGCGAGAATAAGTTTGGATACAGAACCCCTGTTTATGCCGATTGCTTTAACCGGTTTTCCTATAAGATCATCTGGTGATGGTTTTAGAGGCACGACCGTATGGTTTGAGTATTTTGCGTAGCTAAGTTCTGGTTTGAATTTTTAAGCTTAGAGTTTGAAGCCCGATGATCTGTAGAAATAAGCAGAAAAACTTCTGAACGAAATACTTAGTGTTATTTATAACATCTCGCGCTTTACGGTCAAAACATCGTGAGGAAACCTATGCACGTTTGAAAATTTAGCCATATACGCAAAATCTTGTTTGAGAAACGGGTCTCTTACTGACTTAACACACAGTCACATTTGCAACGAAATAAATATCTAATAAAACGAGCCTATTATTTCCGAGCGAACGTATATTAAATATCTTCACGTTTTCCCACAAGGGTCCCCGGCGGAGTAGGCAGAGAGTGTAGGTAGTAACTCACAAACCCCCTTTCGCAAAAGATATATTTTAGGTGCCAACGTGACATTGTGAGTCCGTCGCCATTACTCACGTAAAGCTCATTGGCACAATCGAAGTTCAAATCTTGAAATATTTGTATTGCAGGCAACTATTAGAAAGACATGGCTGTCTTTTCATAACAAAAGATCTGAATAAATAAAAAGACATGTATATTTTAGCAGAGCGTGGTTTCGATCCACGGACCTCTGGGTTATGGGCCCAGCACGCTTCCACTGCGCCACTCTGCTTATTCCATTAGCGTACGAAAATTGCCAAATAGTTTATGTTTCGTTCTGAATATATGGCTGGAAATAATGGGTCAGAAAGTTACTGGCACGTGTGGGACCAATGGATGAAGAAAACAAGCGCAGTTTTATTGAGGACATCATAAAGTCGCTGTTTGAATATACATTACATATGTATTATTAAAACAATGAGATACATCTGAAGATTTCTCTGGGAATCCTGAGGTGGATTGAGACTGGGAAGAGGATGCATTGCACCTACATTTTCGGAAGCGTAGAAGCGTAGTTTATTGTAGGTGATACGAAAGTTACACGTCGAGTCATTCACGGGGTGGACTTGGAGAATAAAGCATTAGTCCCCTCTTAACTTTCAGACCTCCTTCGATTCACGTACATACATCAGTGTCTATATGTATGCTCGCCGGTAAATCAAGCTTACTTATATACAATCTTTAGTTTGAAATAACATAAAACACACTTATTACGGAAATAACCATCAATAAGGTACTAATATCAAAATATTTCTGAACGTTTTCGCTAAAAGCATTTTACGAGCAAAGTTAAGTAGGTGCTATATTGCAAAAAATATTTATTTTACGCGAGCAATAAACCATTTAAGGTCGTGTTTACGTGTTTGAGAACTAAGCTAATAAGGGTATTAAATTATAGGAGTACAGTTTTCATACAAAGACATACACAATGTGTGTTTCCAAACACGCGAGTCGTATAATTTTATAGCTTTTGACAAACTTAGTAACGCAGTTGGAAAGTTTAAACCATTTATTTTGAGTCTTATCGCATTATAATAAGGCTTATTGGTAAAGAATACAGTTAAGGGTGGGATATATGCTTGGGTAAACACGCGTCCAGCAGTGGCTTGACCATCTTTGTCAATAGCCAATCAGCTAATCCTCACGAACTTCAAACCATACACGTATTTTACGTACAAACGACCAGGCTTGTAAATTGTTAAATAATAAAATTTTACGATACGTTTTATTTAATATTGGTGTGGATAAAATCAAAGAAAAGTCGGATTTAGGAGTATCCTGTAATGAATAGACGTGATAAAACCAAATCATCTATAAAACGCTGGATGTTTGATGCAACACGTTTAATAAGCTTGTAAATTTGTTGTTCCATACGTATTGAACGTTAAAGTTATGATTCTGCGTGATTTATGGCCTACATAAAATTTTCATAAGGAAGGAAGAATTCTTAAATAGGGAAATGCCAGCAATAAAGTAATCCTGCAGGTACTTAATTTAATATGGGTCGTAAGGCCAAACTCATATGTTCGTAACGATTTTTTTGTAATTTTTTTAAGTATAGATAGCGGTAGGTAGAGTTTTAAGATCACGGATAATAGTTGGCACCTAAAACAGTTACTAACGTGAAATTTTCCTCTCAATGTTTCTTCGCCGTTAAGTTTGTGTTGTGACTAATCACCGTAATTAAGTTCAGAAAAACTTATTGAGTCGGGATTTGTACTTGCATGTTGTAGGCCACTATGCAAACCACTCGGCCGCCACGGCTTTACGTTTTGTTCATAAGAATTCGGTATTAATTATTAATTATTCTAATTTAATTTATTATAATAATCATTCTTGTAAATCCTTAAAATATCGTTGTTACAGATACTTTAAGGATTTACAAGAATGCCGAAGTGAGCAAAAGCTGGGGCTCATCGGCTTTGTATGAATGTAGAATTAAGCGTACTACTGGATATACTCTAAATGATTGAAATCAAGACAATCCAAAGTTCAAAGAATGAAAAAGACATGGAAAGAAGGATAACTGCCGGTAATAAGGTGAATGGGGCTATGTCGGCAGTGATGGGCAGTAAAACTTTAAAAAACTCTGAGCAATAGCTGTCCACAACGCGATATTGGTGCCCACTTTATAGTACGGCAGAGAATCCTGGGTATGTCAGAGGAAGCATGAAAATAGGATAAATGCAGTTGAGATGCGATACCTTCTCGAACCGGCGAGCATGTATGAAGAGACTGATGAATGTGGACGAAGCGAAACAGGTATGCAAGTCTAGAGAGAACTGGCTCTCTCTTCTCTCTGCCTACCCCGTTAGGACTCGGCGTGATAATATGTATGTATATGTTTTAGAATACTTTTGTTGCAGCTAAATGTGGTAAGCAATACATAGTTTAAAAATAAAACCGTACGTGAAACGACGTGAAAATAACTTATTTAAATGTTACTAAGCATGGAGTTAAGGGCTCTACACGCATAGTGTCATAAAACGCAGCGGGTCGCTTTATGACAAATTCATAACCAGTGTGACTCACATCATATTGTCAACGTTTTTAATTACATTTTGTTGACACATAGTGAACATGAAAATACTCCGTATTATTTATCTCCACACCATACCACTAGGGTCACCGAAGGGTCTAGTAGTGGTGTAATAAAAACACTTTTTCGCTAGATACCTTTTGTATATGCCACGTTGGCATAAGTAACTAAGTGACTAAGTGCAAGTAATAATAATAATATATCCTCACGCCTTCCCACAAGGGTCCCCGAATGGGTAGGCAGAGGTGTGTAGGTAATACCCACACACCCACTTTCCGCCAGAGGTATATTAGGTGTCAACGTGACAGATGGCGAGTCCATCGCCGTTACTCCAGCACGACTATACATACGCCTTTAAATTTAAGTGCAAGTATATAGGCATTTCTTAAACAAGACTTAATCATATCTTCACGCTTGCCTACATAAGTCCCCGAAGTGGAAGGCACAGGTGTAAAAACACCCTCTTTTTGCCGAAGATATATAATGATGCCAACAGGACAGAAGGCGAGTCCTTCGCCACTTCTCAAGCACTATACACACCTCTTTGAATTTCTTCTCTAACGTATTAAGGTTTCCTCACAACGTTTTCCTTCACCCAAAAGCTCGTGGTGTGATTAATCGAAGTACAAAAGTTCAGAAAAAAACATCAATCAATCAGAGATTCGAGTTTGCAATCGTTGTGTTGCACGCCACTACTTGAACCGCTCTGCTACTACGTCTGTGTTATTTATTAATTAAGTAGCCTTAAAAAATTTTAAATAGCAAGATTATTTTTACACTGTTTACCTTTTATGTCACCAATATGGCTCAATTATATGGTCTGTGTCAAAATATGTACTGTTTCTACAAAGTCAATATTCCCGCGCAATTCTATAACATCCTTTGCATGAGGCTGATCTTATGAGATAATTACAATGCATTAATAAAAAATTGTCCATTCGTATTTAACTACGCATTTTATTTGCTTAAGCTTTTATAAGGGATCATGAATAAATAAATATATGTGAAAACCGGCTCTATTTGGCGTTGGTGTATTAATTTGCTTTGTACATGTTTGTTTCAAATTATATTTTTTACTTCTCCAAAGGAACCGCGAACGTGGGTGTTTACGACAACTTTATTACCAATGTATAATTTAAAGATATCATTACAATATCGCTGCGTTTAATTAAGGTGTTTAGGTACGTATGTATATTAAACAGAGCTATGCTGCGCGATGTCATCCACCGTTTAATCAAATGAAATAAAAAGTCCTCAAAGAAAAGAAGGCGGCCCGTCCTTTGCCCTCGATCCCCCGCGATGCATCGCCCTCCCGCGCTAGTACTTTGTTACCGTTTATATTAGCTTTCGTTATGACTGCTCGACCTTTGAAGGTTTTAACGAGACACATGACTATTTTATTAATTTTGAGTGATAGATCTTGAAACAAAACAAATTCTACCACTTTGTCAGTCATCAGTAAATATAACAAATTACTAGCCTGTTACTAGGCCCTCATAAGCTAACACGTTTTTGTTTATATATTATATTAAATCGATTATTCCCTATATTTTTTTCCATGCTGAAGTATTTGCATTTACTAACATTGAACAAATTAAGAGATTATATTACTTTTACTGAAGTAAAAGCATGACAGTGCTTGTATTCGTAGATATACCTATAATTACACCCAGACACAACAAGCAATCCACGCACACAGCGCACACAAGTGTTGCTACGAGTAGGGATCTAACTCGCGACCTTCAGGTAGCAGAGCCTGTGACCTTTGATTGCTACCAACGTGCCGGTACGTTCAGTCAACCTGAGTGGTAATAGATTCAAAATGGCTAACATGTACATCACTTGACAGCGGCTGTCAATATGCCAGTGTGAATATCAAAAATTTTTGCTATTTCCATTGGCAAAGCGTATTAAAGTCACAGGCAGTCATGGTCAATATACGGGACCATAGGCGCGTTATATTTAAAACGTCTTGTTCAAAATATAAGTGGCAGCGTTAAGCACAGTTCCTTGAATTTGTAACGCTAAATTAACGCACTGGCAATGCGGCAAACTGTTTTTTTTTACTGAACTTAATTACGTAATACAATTTGAAATGCACCAATATTTCTACAATTATATCAGCCAATCAATACTATTCTACTACTATCAATACTAAACAAACATGTTTACTAAATAAGGTCTCAAATAGCCTCACTGAATACACACAATTGTCGTGGATTAGTCAGTTCCAGGATGATGATGCATATACTTTAATGTTAAGCACATTTTACAAGATCAGATTGTTTTTTTTATTATACAACAAAAGTGGCAATCAAGCGTATGGTGCACATAGTTGGTTACCGTCACCTATTTACGCTCACGATACCGAAGTATCACTTGCGCTACGCCACTCTGTGTTTGGAGAATTGTACTGTGTTGGCAGCATTGGGTTATATTAAAGGCAATCGCTTGAAGCGCCGCTTACTCTCGTCACCTTAGACCATGACTAAACGAGAAGCAGTGATACGGCTCTCGCATCATCGGTCAATTACAAAAAGGTAATCCCAGGGAGGCACTTAATGAATCATTATGCCTCGAGGCGCACCGCCAGGACGGGTGATGCGCGCTCGATTTATAGTCCGGACCTACAACTGGTTATTTTTTAGTTATTTCTGTCCTTAAAGCTTTCATATATGTGCGACATTATATTATTCTCTACATAGGCTTATGATCCCATAATAATATGTTTAAACTGTAGGATATCGTTGCATGAAACTCCAAGGTCATCTTATACATGAAAAAAGATTTGATGATCGTGCGTTAAAGTCTTTTCTGTTCACTTAAATCCACGAAGTTAGTTAAAGATAAGTCGAAGACGAGCGCATTTTTAGAAAATCTTACAAATCTAATTGGGGTTCACTTGTTTGCAAACAAAAGAATACCCTCTGTGTCACTAAAGAGTGGTTAGATGAGAACTTTGCGAAGGATAAGAATCTGGTGGTATGAAAGTGTTTTATTTTCCGTTCTTTAAACAATAGAGATATTGAGACATCAAATAATTCTGTAACAATAGCCGGTAATTATCTAAGTTAATTTACGGAATTATGTTTTGAAACAGAGAGGTATCTGCAATATGAATCTATCTAATTGCAGACTATTAAAATATCTGCGAGAGAAATAATTTACCGCAAATTGCGGACGGATAATATAACATCTAATATTCAACGTTGGTAAACATTTTCATGATAATATTTGATTGGTTTAGTGTGATTGGTGAGTGGGAAGAGATATTTTCGGCTTGTGTCAAGTATGATATTTTTTAGCAAGTAGAAGAAGTGAAAATGTCTCAATGTTGAAACGAAGGAGGAATTACGGCCGTGATATAGAGTTAGGTACCTTATTGGGGCAGTGGCAGGGTTTATTATATGACATATTTTGTCCCTTAAATACATTAAATATATTTTAGTTAAGGCGTATCATTGCGCTTTAGTATTTATTTTTCATCGAAGCTCAAATAATTTTTACCCACGCTATATCAACAGAATATTAGTAATAATAATGTTAGGATAATTTCTTCTACACTATTGTATTAGGTTAACCTGTAAGGATAGTTGTAAGTATAATAAATAAAATTATCCCGCCGAGTCCCTCATGAGGCAAGCTTTGAGAGAACGGTATCAATTCTCTCCAGCATTGCATACCTTATTCGTTTCTACCACATTCATCAGTTATTTATTTAGCTTTGTATTATTTAATAAATACAGCAGTACATTAAGACATTAATTCAAACCCAGCTCCCACACTATAGATAATAACGAGTTTAGCCGGACGGACGTTTGAGTGACTTGGAGTCAAAGGGTACTAGCGTCAACATCACTCTTGTACCTTGCCTTTACTGGTGTGAAATACCCGTAGAGATCACCACCAAGTGACGTAGTTCAAGGGGCGGTTATTCAACTCAAATACTTATCGATTATATTACTATTTTTGATTTTCTGAGCGAGATCTCGCTCAGACTCGATTAGACGACGTGACCTCTTTAAAAAATGGTGAGCCTGAGGATATTCATGTGTCATGTTAGCACCTAAATACATCTCCCGCGATAACAGCGCTGTTACAATTAGTACAGTAATTAGGTTGTTATATTTTCTCTGTCGGGAATCCCTGTGCAAAACATGAAGTTGAAGTTCTTTAAAATTGTATCAAATTAAACATAAAAAAATACATTATCTGTATTTTGATGTATTATCTATTGAGCTGTGGTGGCCAAGTGGTTGCCTGAAATACAAATATTTCCAGTTCGAACCCCGACTGTATCAATGAGCTTTTCTGTACTTAATTAAGTACAGTGATAGGTCACACTACGAGCTTTACGGTGAAGGAAAACTTTGAGTGGAAACCTTCACACGTTTGAAAATAATATCAAAGGCTTATGTATACTCGTGCTCGGGTAATGGCAATGGACTCGCTATCTGTCACGTTGGCACCTAAAATATATCTCTGGCGGAAAGTGGGTGTGTGGGTGTTACCTATACACCTCTACCTACTCCTTCGGGGAATCTTGTGCAAAAGCTTGAGCTTTCTTTTTAAATGAGAATATACTTTAAAAGCAATCAGTATGCTTATAATCTATAATAAACTCTATAATATAATAATGATAATCTATACAGATAACTCTTGGAACATATCTGTACGCTTACTAGTGGTTTAGTTTCTCGCAGTCCAATTCTAATACCCTGTCATAAAGGCGCATATTTCCTCATAATACTGCTTATTAGATTTGGTTAACGAAGATATTTTTAAGTAATAACAGAATACCTCCGAATATTCCCGTCTGTGAGAAATTGCGTTTTGAATATTTATTTGCGAAGTATCTGGAACAACATTAATTCCCTGCTGTAGAACCACTTTTTGCGAGCCAAAGAGTTCTGAAAATCGTTGTCTAATTAATTATTTATTAAACTTTTAAAGAAACCGAGGACAGCGATAATGAGTTTTTTAAATGCCATGACTCGACCATTGGGCGACTCGACAATTGGGCGAATGCATACATAAGTAGTACGATTATTTGTATTATGGAGTTTATAGTCGTTTTAAGAAATATGTATAATGTCTTTTTCGAATTTTGCTTAACGAATTACCTGTCGTTAGCTTGCCATTCGAATGAAATAGATAGGGAAACAAGTGAAATTTATGCGTACTGTATTTGCTGGCCCGGTATATCCCACGGCTGGGCAGAGGCCTCCCCCCATGATCTTCACGTGTGTTAGCCCATTGCTGGTGTTCATTGATTCTTAGTATAGTTATGAGACCTAAAATGTACTATATATGTACTAAAATGTTATAATATGAATATGAAGAGAGGTAGGACATAACGGGTTTCCCGTTCGATAACTCTCCGAACACAGAGTGGTAACGCGCAAGTGATACTTTAGTATCGTGAGTGTAAATAGGCTACGGTAACCGTTTCCCATCAGGTGGGCCGTATGCTTGTTTGCCACTCTTGTATAAAAAAAAATATAATAATAGGTAGACTGCGTTCAACACTACCTTTAATGTGTTAAATGCCGTGGTGGCCGAGTGGTTCCAGCAGTTGCCTGCGACACAAAGATCGCGAGTTCGAATCCCGACTGTACGAATGATTTTTTCTGAGCTTAAGTACAGTGATTAGTCACACCACGAGCTTTACGGTGAAGGAAAACATCGAGAGGAAACCTGCATACGTCTGAGAAGAAATTCAAAGGCGTATGTATAGTCGTGCTTGAGTAACGGCGATGGACTCGTCATCTGTCACGTTGGCACCTAATATACCTCTGGCGGAAAGTGGGTGTGTGGGTATTACTACATACACATCTCTGCTTACCCCTTGCGTAAAGTATATATATTTTATTAAATCACTAAATCCCACTCTATCGGAACTGACCAGATCCATTTCATGAATTCAAGTTATTTAATACAAAGGAATACTTCACAATTATTCTCAGAGTGTACCTATTCCTTAGTTACTGAACTTAAGTTCATCATCCCTTGAGAGAGGTGAAGGTTTTGCGTTCATTATTTTTTCGTAATTTAATACCGGTATATAAAAAAAAACATTAATATGAACGAAATACATGTTTTCTTATGTCGCACAATCATGGGATTTAGCCCGGAGCTACCAAAAACCGTTTCCATTAGACCAGTATTATTTGGCCACGGAACTACATTGTTGAATCAAGAAACTTCACAAGCCCCAGAGTTCCTCTTACATTGGTTGTTCATTAGCCGATAAAAAACATTGAGTAACAAAAATTATGTCTTTATTAGAGCCATTACGATTATTATACGGTCGAAGAAATGTGTAAATAATTTGAGATGAATACTCCAATTATTTTGTGATTTTTGAATTATTTTGTGATTTTTGGATTTAACGTAATTGTTAAAATATAGCCTAATAAACATTTAGTTTTAATACTATTCAATAACCAAGTTACAACTATGCATACGTCTTTGAGTTTATGTTCAAACTGTTCAAAAACTTATTTCGTAAGTTGGTTTCCTTCCGATGTAGTAGTAGGAAACCTACTAAAGCTCGTGGTGTGACTAATCACTGTACTTAGATTCACAAAAGCTCATTGGTACAGTCGGGATTTGAACTTGTCATATTTACTTCGCAGGCGAGTGTCTGTTTTTTTTTTATACGGCGAGAGTGCCAAACAGGCATACGGCCCATCTGATGGGAAACGGTTACCGCAGCCTATTTACGCTCACGATACCGAAGTATCACTTGCGTGTTGGCAGCATAATGGGTTTAATCCCTCTGCTTCCAACACAATGTAACAATCCTCCCCCCTCCCCAAGGAGCTCATTACTGGAAACCTTATTCACCGCGTAGGAACAAAACACAAAAAAATTGTGTTATTTGGCTACGGACTTCTATAAGGTGGAGGTCCTGCCCCAGTCGGGCAGCTCCGAATTCGAACGGGAAACCCGTTATGCCCTACCTCTCTTTAGTACCACTAATATTCAATAGTCAAACTTTTTGGTTTTCCTACAATATAACGAGCACTTCCAAGCTTATTAACTTCAGCGTCTCCAACTGTATGCGTAGAGATCCCTTCAGTAGGGTTATTGATTACAGCTCAGTGTGGGACATGCTAAAAATAAAAATGTTCGGGACTTTCAAACATATCATTTGTCAGCGTTTCGTACTTCGTGTAATTTATGGTATTATCCTCGCCTTGTTGCTTTTTAGTGGCTGATTTAGTAAAGTTAATTGAATGTTATTAAAAAAAGTTTTTTTTTTTAAGAATGAGTGTGCTGTTATAATAATATTATCTTAACTATTATACTTCACAAGGATATACAAAGAGTGTGCCGTTAGTGATGGCATGTAGGATATAATAACATTCAGATTGCGTTAAAATACACATATCTTGTCTGTGTTATTTTATTAAGAAATATATTTTTTAACCCTTTCGTCATCATTAGTTATTTTTTTAATTTCACACACACGTAATATAAGACTATGACTGCGGTTAGCTACAAGGAATTTCATAAACATACGTGTATATATATAATGAGTGGTACAAACAAAGCTAATAAAAATACCTCAAAACAATAATATGCAATCAGGCTCAAATTTTCGAATTAATACCTTGTTTCGTTAAATCGAATTCCGAGTGAACAGAGCCGGGGGCGACACTTCAATCGAAGAGTTACTAGACTTTTAACGATACAATTCGATAATCGAATAAAATCCAATGCTACAAATTCTTTTGAATTTTAAACGAGTTATGAAATTCGAAAAAACCAGACGGTAATACACGGTTGGAATATAGTGAAGTTTTAATACAGATAACTTGTAATCTTTGTGGGATAGTTAACAATCACATTGGTCGGGTGTATAGCGTAAATTGTCGCCGCGAGGTGCAGCGGGCGCTCATTAAGAAAAATCGCTTTTGCTTGCGGCTGTACCGCACCGTTTCTTGTGCCGATTGTGGCACCGCCAGTACAACGCCTTTACACGAATTTCTTGGAAAGTAGTTATCTTAGTGACATTTAAATATTTGCAAGAAATATGTGTAATCCGTTTTAAAGTCGACAATGTCTGACAGGTTTATAGTGAACCAGAAACGAACTGCTAACTACATTGTAAGCCACGGTATTTTGACGACTTTTTTTGGTAAGACATTGCTGCGAAAATAAATTATAAAACATAATATTGTTTCTCAAACTATAAGATTTATATAGAAGACTAGCTTATGCCCGCGGCTTCGCCCGCGTGGAGTTCAAAAAGTAGATTTGGAAATTTTGGAAAAAAAATAGCCTATGTCCTATTCCTAGGTATAAGCTATCACCATTTCAGCCAAATCGGTTCAGCCGTTTGACCGTGAAAGAACCGCAAACATCAACTTTTACAAACTTTCACATTTATATTATATTAGTAAGATAAAATGGTGTCCGTGGAGTTCGAGTTGCCGCTTGCAACCCAAAACTTGCCCTAGCGAATTTACGAATAGAAGTATGAATTTTACACAAACATCTCCGTTATCTAGATCAAATCGATCGGACACTCAAGGACGGGAAAATCAAGAGTACTCGAAACGGACGTGTATGTATAAGTATGGAGAGACTGACATTCATCAGTATCTTCTTATATGCTGGACGAAGCGAAAGAGGTATGTAAGTCTAGAGCGAACTGGCACTCTATTCCCTCTGCCTACCCCGTTAGTGACTCGGTGTGATGATATGTATGTATGTATGTATGTTTCTCCGTTATAATTAACTTAAAAGAAAAAAATCTTAAATCCAGTGTCTCAATGTGAACATTGCTACCTTAATCATGTTGCAATAGCCCCATCACAGTATCCTTGAGCATTTTCATTGGCACTTTGTGATAATGAATCCCTTCTACACCGCACGTCAGGCGCATTTTGCGAATGAAGTTTATGCGACATAATGTTATTATGTTAATACTTCGAGTTAAGACGCAGCTGACATTTCGCCAGTAATCGATCGTCAGTAATCGATCGATTTTTATTTATTTGTCTCTCAAAATATTCCCGATCCCGGTTGTAAGTTGAACCAAAACCTTGAATTTTGGTTAGAATTCCTTAAGATATATTTTTCGTTTTAGAAGTTCATAATTCTTTCTTGGAAAAATTACAGAAGTATTTTTGTTTATAAGCAATGGAAATACCCCAATTTTATTCTGCTATTTGCAGTAAGTACACACACTACGCCTCTGCCTACCACTTCGGAGTCTAATGCATCAGAATAGTTATTCCTAAATTAATTTATTTAGTACCGTAAAATTAAAGAAACATGCAGCAAGACATTATTGATCGTTTCCCTAAACAATGGCGCTGCCTGAAGGCGAGCAAACGAACCATGCTCTCATAACGTTTTAAAGCCAATTTTATTTGACCTTAAATATTCCTTTCGCTTAACACATTACGTAAAGGAAAGCTAGAGTAAACTAGGTCTAGATAAATTGGTTATGTTATAGCGGTACTAAAATTCTATGTTTTTGACAAAAAGAAACCGTTAAAAGTAGTGCGGAAAAATTTAATGAGTCGTAATGTAAAAGTTTGTGAGGATATTTGTAACTTAATCACGTCAGAAAGGCTGAAAGGATTTGGCACCGAGATGGATTATTAGCTGGGTTAACACAGGGTAGACGTGTGGTAGATATTCCAGAAGAAATATATACCAATTATATCAAACTTTACGCGGGTAAAACCGCTAGGCACAGCCATGTTAGGGCTTAAACATGAACAGAAAATTACTCACAATAACTGTATCGTTAAACTATTACTATTTACATATGTTTCTGTTCTGCTTTAATGTTAAAAAGAAGAAACAGAAAAAATGATGTTAATTTAATTTCGTCGTCTATAGGCAATATTTTGGGGGAAGTAAATAAGGAAATTTCTCGCCTTGTTCCCTAAAGCTGTGTGGAAAGATTTTTCCCGTCTCACTTTAGCTGGAAAGTACCAGTATTTTGCGCTAGAATTACGTGTAACATACATAAACACTGTATTATCCCTGGAAACTGCTAAAATATGCTAACTCCCGTTAATGTTCTGCGCAGTAATGTGCCATCGTGATGACACCCTGGGCGCGAGTAGTTTTTTAGACAGTTTTATGTACACTTCACGTACAACCAACACAACTTAATCCAGTTCATATTCATAGATCAACGATCCAGAGGAGTAAACGTTCTCTAGGTTTGATTAGGTACATACAAATTATCATGGAGTCTCTCGCAGGGTGGTAGAGAGAAGAGAGTTTGTCACTAGGCTTCAGCCTTCTTTCACTTCATCCACATTCATCATTATTTTCATGCATGTTCCCTGCTTTTTAGTGCTCTTTTTCGTTCCGATACTTGAGCGTTCGATAGATTTTATCTGTGTTTTGGAACGTGCTGATATTTTTACTCTCTCTAAGATACTTCTACTTCACTGGTATTATACATATGTTCTGACAATCATAGTAGACTTCTTCTCTACTTCACTTCTTCAAGACTATGTAAGCTGTCCGCAATAATCTGTAATTGCCTTAAGTTTTACTTGTAGTCTTATTCTCCTGTATACTCTATTATTAATTTTGTTAGTAACTTGGAATATTAGTGACTGAACTCCTCCTAAACGACTGGACCGATTTTGATGAATTTTTTTGTGTGTGTTCAAGGGGATCTGGGAATGGTTTAGATTCACAATTGGACTCGATAGGTGGCGCAACCATCTTTTTTTTTCCACGCGAGCGAAGCTGGGCGGGACCAATAGTATATATATATATATATGATTTTACTGTATAACGTTACCTACAGTGCCATATTACTTTATTTCATATTAAGTTTTATTTTTACGACCAGAAAATAGTGAATTAATTCTTACTCAATATCATCAATGAAACCGAATCAAACCGAATTTTAAGCCAATAATTATGCAGATTAAAGCTAATATGATATCACGAAATAATTTCTTCGAGGTTATTGTCCGTTCTGCGTAATACTTAATCTTTGCCAAAACTAAGTTAGTTAAACGCCTCCCAGAGGTATCATAGACCGTACCCATTTAATCTGCTGGAGCAAAATATCGCACATCATGTTTATTAATGCGCTGCAAATTTATTGCTTACAAGCTTGAAAATTTATTCATTGCCTACATCCAACGCCATAGGTAGCATATCAGGTCAGTAAGGTCTCTATTCAAATGACTAGGCACTTTGATCTTTCACAAGAGTTGATTGTTTGGTGCTAAGTTAGCAATTTGCAGAAGGGCAAGACTTCTCCCCCTCTTAAACCGTTAGTAGACCGTAGCAATTAATTCTCAGACAGTGTTTTGTTTCCATGTTCAGACAGATCGATGGAAGTCTGTTAAGGAGGGGGTTGCTATGCTTGCTCTTTACCAAGTAAGCCAAGTACGGGATCTGTAGAAAAAAGTACATTAGAAACAGCATTATTTTATACCGAAATTACTTTATTGTGATTACTTACCCTACGTAGAATACTCGGTTGGACTAAAAGCAGACGAACTCTTGTTACGGCAGTATCACTCGAACGTTGCCGAATCTAAATATTAGATACAGACTCTTGATATCCACCAATATTCTGTAAGATGTAAGAAGAGAAGAGTAATATACCTTTGACACATTTATTGAATGAAAATATATCTTTAATACCTAATATAAATTTATTGGACTGTAAAAAATTTTAACATGTTTGAGTGAATACATTTAACCACCTGGCTCAGCTTAATTTTGCGAGAAACATTTGAAGAATACAGAAGTTTCTACTCGAGTGCAACCTATAATATTTCTATTGTAAAATAAAAAAGTCTATATTAGCATAATTAAAACATTCAATATATACAATTTGACAATATAATTTTTTAAGTCAATAAATCAGGTTTTATATCTCCACAGAAAATGTTTTAGCAGCGTCTTAATACAACACAATTTTTTTTTATAATAAGTCGTATGACAGTTTCGCTTGTGAAAAGTTAAAATGAGCTTATAATAAGATTCACACTTTCTGAAAATGACATATAGCCGTCCTTTTGTTTACGCTTCGTATTTAGAAGTCAAAGCAATTAAAAAAAACACATGACCTCCCATTAAGACACGTAGCCGGTTTGATTTGGCAGATTAGTCTTAATGTGGCTTATTGGAAAATATCGATAGTATACACAGACCCGCCTTATAAGCCAGTCGGAATGTTTTCAGAACTTCATAAAGAAGGGCTGTGCTGACAGAAAGGGGAACTCACTGTCCCCTGGCCACTATCATGTAGATCATATGCTATCTCCCACCTTGTCTTAGAAAAAAAAACATATGCCAATTGTTACTTCATTAACAATCGCCATTACTATTTATTATGTTGTAATACAAAATTAAACTTTGACCCCATACATTTAAAGAATATTATTAACGTGTGTGGTATTTGTATCTAACGACTGTGTTTCATCTCTCGGCTTTCTTGCCTTTGTTCACCTGACAAGGTTCGCGATAATATTGAAATACCGCACGTGAATAGATTTTTATCTATTACTCGGATCGTTTCGATACACACGGTAAGATTATTAAAAAAAAACTTTTTTTAAATTCGTCAACTCACACTGGACCGATCATTTATTTGCATATTAATATTAATTATATATTTACTAAATAACAAATATGTTAAAACAAATTACAGTGTTAATTAAAAGACTGAAAAAAACGAAAATGACAAAACGTTTTATTTTTCGCCCTATTACTTTTGCTAAGGATAATCAGAACTTTGACTCGTTAGCAAAAAATATATATCAGCTAATTACCAATATTATATTACTTATTAAAGAGGTATGTAAGTCTAGAGAGAACTGGCGCTCTATACTCTCTGCCTACCCCGTTAGGGACTCGGCGTGATGATATGTATGTATATTACTTATACATTCTCATGCTCGAAAAATTTTTATAGACAGCTAGAGCATCTCGCAATGATCAAAATCAGGATTCACAACATATTTATCGAACAGGTGAAACATTGTTCAGGACTGGTTTTTAATCTCCTGTATTTAACCTAATCCTGTTTGAAATCAAGTTTTTCAACACAATTTTTCCGTGGAACGCTCGCCGCAGAATATGTCTGTGTGTCTGACACTTATAAGAATTTGTTGCAGCCATATGATTGGCTTATTGTGTTGGCTACCGTTCTTTGACACCTTTGACAAGGTCGATGTAATAAGTACTATTGAGATAATAATTACAATTGGCAATCTTTTCCATTTTACTACATTGAATATTACATAATATAAGACACGTCTTCCTTACTGATTTAATAAATGCGAAAGTTAGTTTGTTTGTTTTTAGGTTTTCATGTATAACTTACTAGCGGCCCGTCCCGGCTTCACACGGGAGATTTTTTTTTTAAAACATTTTGGCATAAAATGTATTTTTTCTTGCAATTAAAATAGCCTATAGAAGTCAGTGATAAATGCTACATTATGAATGGTGAATTATCAAATGGTGAAAGAATTTTTAAAATCGGTCCAGTACTTTTTGAGCCAATTCCTTACAGACATACTTACATACAAATCTTTCCTCTTTATAATATTAGTATAGATAGCTTAACGAATCATTGTGAAATGTCGGTGGTTCAAATGGGATAACTCAACTCCTTTTCGTTTCCCAGACCGTATCCCGAAGAAAATTCCCTTAGGCTCATAGATATTGACGTCTATCTGCGGGTGACAACGCGGGACGTTGTTAGCTTTAAATAAATAGTCGAAAATGTAATGTTTCTTTCGTAATGGAAGTTATTATTGTATCGCGATTTAATTGAATGATGATTATTTGTGTAATGGCATTTAGGTGGTGTAAGTGACTTGCAGTAAATAACTTCATTAACTGTTTTTTTAAATGTTGCTGAAATAATGCAACCTACTAAAGAATGTGCTAAACTCGGTAATTATTTGTGACCTGTGTGAAGTAGCTATGATCAGGAGACACGAGTTCAATTCCTGATTTGTATCACTGTCAATTTGTCAAGTATTTGGCAATTAATAGGCTGTTGCTGGTGGTGTTGGTTTTTAAGGCGTCTATAGGCGGCGGAAACCGCTTACCATCAAGCGGGCTCTATGCTTGTTTGCCACCTTTGTGCCACCATACTTCGGGTGTGAAAGTTGGATGATACGTATGTGTATGTATTGATAAACACAAAAGTAGAAAAGTGGTGGCTGAGTGGCTCAAGACGTCGTCAATTCAGAGATTGCTAGTTCTGTACCAATGATTTCTGTACCAATGATTTCTGTACCAATGATTTCTGTACCAATGATTTCTGTACCAATGATTTCTGTACCAATGATTTCTGTACCAATGATTTCTGTACCAATGATTTCTGTACCAATGATTTCTGTACCAATGATTTCTGTACCAATGATTTCTGTACCAATGATTTCTGTAATAAAGTATAGCTTGTCATCTGACCAAACATTAAGGTTTCAGAATAATTTCGTATGTATGGACATTCTTGCTTGAGAACTGGAGACGGATGTGTCATGTTGTCACATAATATAGAGTCTTCGACGAAGTATAACCCGCCCACTCCTTCGGGTCCTTTAAAGATATAGGTTATGTGTTGCATGTCATTCTTATCCGTGGTAGCTGATTGGTTCGGCTAGTCCCCTGCGACGCAAAGATTGCAAGTTTGAATCCCTACTGTTCCAATAAGTATTACTGGATTTAAGAACAATAATAAGTTACACCACGAGCTTACTAGCGAAAGAAAACGTCGAAAAGAAACTTTAAATAAATTTGACATAAAAATCTAACACGTTTTTATAATTGAGCAAGAAAAGCTGTGTGGGACTCGACACGTTGGCACCTAATATATCTCCTACGAAAAGTGAATTACACCTTTGCCTACCCGAACAGAGCCCCTATATAAAGGCTTGTAAAGAAGAACACATATAAAGTATTTCATAGGACAATAAGCAATCATATGTAGATGAATAAAAAAGCTTTTATAACTTTGGTTCTGACGAACAGATGTCGAGCCGGCGACCGCCATTCCGGACCGGAATAAGCAAATTACCAACGTAATAATAGTGGCTAGCTAGTATGTAATTAGTTGGTATTCCAACTGTGTAGGTGTAGTCATAAATTTTTGTTACATACAACAGTATGAGGGGGTGGGGGTTCGATTAAGACTGCCAAACGGTTACAAAACGACGGAAGCTCTATTGATAATTACTGTCATCGAGTTATTGGGAAGTGGTGCGTTTGAAGGGTTAAAAACACTAGATCGATTCAAGGCCCCATGCAGTTGTCGCGTGTTTCCATGCCACCTGAACTTTCTAGTTGATATTTTGGAATATATTTCGTTGGAATCAGTAAAACCTATATCTTATGAAGCTACCAGGTCATGGAAAATTATTACCAGGACAACAGTTCACAGTAAGCGGTTACTAAGTAAGCGCAAATAAAAACACTTTTTTTACAGCCTTTTTATTGGTGTATTTCATCTTCATCTTATATTTAAGAGCTGAGCTCTTGTCAGCGTGATGCAACTTCTTCCATTTGCTTCTGTCCAGCAGAATGTTATTGACATCCCTATACGTCATTTCGGGTACTTTTTCTTTCAATTATCACATGAATATTAATCTTGGTCTTCTTTTACCATTGTTGTACCTACTTTTTGTTGATGCTGATTGGTACAACAAGGTATACGGTCTGCAGTCACATAGCATTATGACACGGCTTAGAATAACTTTTCGAAGAAAAGTGAAACGTTGAGATTACTATACCGACTGTCAGATCAAAGAAACCGTATCTTGTCGTAACGTATAGGAAAGAGGGAGAAAAGCGTTGTACCCGAAATACCAGGAAGAGCTCAGCCTTTAAATAGATAATGAATAAGAAAATGCGCTCTTTTCTCGATAATGAATCACAAACGTGTAAAGTCAAATCTTATAAACATATGCAATAATATGCATCACACCGAGCCTCACACAGGGAAGGTTGAGGGAGTAGATTCAACAGAGGAAGAGAGCCAGCTCTCTTTAGAAAGTTCTTTCGCATTATCCACATTCTTCAGTCTCTTCATACATGCTTTCCGGTTCCAAACTCAAATCTTAAACAATATATTAAAAGAAGTAAGTAAGAATTACGTAATAGTGTTAAAATCAGGTATGCACTCAGGGTTTGGTCGGCTGGTGGTTTGTTTAGCGGCCACAATGCGCTACACTAACGAGTCGCGCGGCTGAATAAAACATTGCTTTACGAACGGCACAAATAAAAAGAGAAAACATAATTTCTTAGGAATTTTCCAGGCGTTTTGGGACATTTGTGTCTGTCACAAATGTTCCCAGGAAAATCCTAACAACCAAATAAGCGAAGGAAATTAATTCAAAATCTAGTCGACAAATGATTACACAGCGCACATTCCAGTACTACAGTAAAATGCTGTTATCTATACGAGAGTGGTATCGGATTTTTGCGATGCTGTACATGTACAAAAACGCTGATATAATTTTTCTCAAGCACGTGTATAATATATTATATAATCATATATTTTATTTTAAGGAAACATGGTGAATGGAGCTTTGCACTCCTTCATGGGCAGTCGGAATGTGTCTTTCAAGGCTCGTTTGGCTGTGCATGGGGGAGTGTTGGTTCCGACACTCATGTACGGAATAGAAAGTTGGGTATGGCAGAAAAAGCATGAAAGCCGAATAAATGCAGTTGAGATGAGAGCGTTAAGAAGTATGATAGAAGTTAAACTGAGTGACAGCATAAGAAATAGTGAGATAAGGAAACGTTGTGGTCTGAAAGAAGATGTAGTGACAAAAATTGAGAAAGGTATGCTGAGATGGTTTGGCCATGTCGAGATAATGAATGAAAAACGATTGACGAAAAAAGTGTATAAGGCGAGTGTGAATGAAAGTGTTGGAAGGGGTAGACCCTAGACGGACGTTTCTAGACCAAATTAGGGACAAAAAAGTCTTGAAAAAAGGTCAGGTCAAGAGTACCCTAAACCGAAGAGCATGTATGAAGAGATTAATGAAAGTGGACGAAGCGAAAGAAGTATGTAAGAATCGCAGCAAGTGGAAAGAAGTGGTCTCTGCCTACCCCTACGGGAAAGAGGCGTGATTATATGTATGTATGTATATTTTAATAACTTTCGTGATGTTTTCCTTCGCCGTCTAGCAAGTAGTGTTATCAGAGCTTGGAACTCGAAATCTTTGCATTGTCAGTAGGCACTCGAACCACTCTGCCATTAGGGCGTTCATATATATTATTACCATAATAATTGAACTTTGTTTCCTCCCAACTCTTCCTACTTAGGCCACACATTAAACGGCAACGTTTCACTTTGCGCAATAGACTTGGTTTGGCTGTAACCTAAATATCGGATTGTGGTACTACAACAATTCAAAGGGAATGCCACTGTTTATATTATTGAATAAAATATAAATATGTTACCTGCATTATGGAGCATAGATATCAAGAGTTTGGAATCAAATCACGTATTTACTATTACGTTAATTGATGGATTGATTTTCGGAATAAGGAATAACTATGGATAATTTACACTATCTATGGTTACTTATTCCGATTTCCATTAATCCATATTTCCATAAATTAAGTTTAAATTTAAATTAGATATTGGTTGACATAAAGTTTTCTAAGTATAGGAAAGTTGCCTAGTCTAATGCAGTAACTTTTCACTGATTCAACATTGAAAGGATAATCTAAGTACCTTATTAGTCAGCAATAATATCAAAATATCTATCTTATATTTACGAAGCTGTCTCAAAATTTTGAACCAAAAATCACTTAGATCAGAAGTGGCATCATCTAATAGACACATGCTAAACAGTCTTCTCACGAGTTACAAACTCCTTTCTTACATAATTTACATAATATTATTTAGTTTCGCATTATTAAACTAATGGCCTAAATGACTTTTAGCTAAAAATAAAAAATAAAGGGTATATAGTTTTAAAGACCAACTAACCACCACTTCTATTGTTTTCAAGATCAATTTTTCTCCGAAGGTAATTTAAAAGTACTGAAAGCGCATGTACTCACAACCATTACAATGAATATTACCAGAGCGTAAATTACTTAAAAGTGAGGTATTACGATCTATTTTCGTAGCCGCATCTGGTAGTCTGCGATAACTAGTTAAGCTGGTATTCGATAGTGAACCATACACTTGACAGTTGGGAATTAAGGATGGTTTATATCTTAACGACGCGACTCCGATCTTACTTAGTTTAACAATTAGGTTGTTAAGGACAAAGTCATCCATTATGTACAATTTCTGTTAATTACAAATTCTGTTAATTTATCAAATTGGCTATGGGATAGAAAGTAAAAATCCGAACAATTAATGTCTTCAATGAAAATATTTTAAGTAGATCTCCCTTCATTCATCAGACCATGCATACTCAATGTATAAAGAGATTGATGAATCCACTTTAGATTGGTGAGCTCTACTCCCTTCGCTTTTGTGGGGGATCGGGCGTAATAATATGTATGAGAAGTATCAGACAGTCATTCAAGAGCTAAATGTACCTTTCTTTATTAAATGTTCCTATTTGTATTACAAATTATTTTAGTTATTAAGACTTTGATCGTTTATTACGAAAGTTATTTTATTTAGTGAAAAGCCACCCTGTCCTATGTCGTTTCCATTCATCTGGACAGTTAATTTGAGATGAAATAGAAAACCGCCAGCTCTACAAAAACTGTGAATAGAAACAATTTTAATTAGGCGACAGAATGAAGACTCAACCTTTTGCACAAAGACAGGTGGGTGCAGATTTCTGAAGTTAATTGCTCCGTGCTTAGGCTAGTTTTTGTTAACAGTTTTAATTACTTTAACTCAGAAGTAACGAGCAGGATGTGACGTGGATTCATAGACATGCCCACTCATATGATACATAGAGCTTTTGTCTCTGTTATTTTATTTTAAATAGATCTCAACCTGGCTGGTTACATATTTTTAAATACGGAATGCTTTATTTTTGATATTGTGGCTAGCGTCTTTTATTATACTTTTTTCATTAACGTATATCCTCACGCCTTACTCTTATAAGTATGTGTCCCGGAAATGTAGGCCTAGGTGTGAAAGTAGTTTTCATGCAACGCACTTTTAAAAAATTTTCTATGCACGTGTATAAACTCCCGTGTTTACTGTTCCGTGATTGCTCTTCGATCTGTGGCGCTAACAACGTCAATCGGATTCGATTCCTGGCTATTTTATTGGCGAGACTTTTAAACATCTTTATGAGCTTGGTGGTCTTAACACTATCAAGAAATACGCCTACATTTAGTTTCCTAGTATTTAAGACAATAGTTATACACAGTGACGTGTTTATAATTTGCTACAATTCCTTGAACGTTTCCCCTTTAATTAATAAGACTTTCATCCAAAGGGTAGAGTAATTTTCTCATACAATTTTATCGGGTCCTACGTAATTTTGCAACTACACGTCACGGATCGTTGTAAACATTGTGAACTCTAATTACTAAGTAGTGACCATTTTACTAAGATCTCTGTAAGAATGTTCGACTCGGCCGCATCGTGTTGTGATTACCCTAATAATGCGGGTCAATCTGAAGTGGGCGGATGGCGAAATATAATTGCTTGTTGTTAAACATTGTGTCGATATATTTAACTGTCCCTGATGACAGCTGACGAACGATGTGACGCGACGTCATCGTACGCGCATTGTTATAATGTCAAAGACTATAAGACTAACAGAGTGGAGTCATACATACATACATATCATCACGCTGAATCCCTCACGGAGTAGGCAGGTGGATTAGAGCGCCAGGTCACTATAGACTTTTTACTTCATTCAATTTCATTCATCTTTTCCTACATGATTGCGGGTTTCGAGTACTCTTGATGTTCTTCCAGTGACTGATCGATTTAATCTAGGTAATTGGAACGTGGACTCTGCATCTGCGTCCATACACTTTCGCATTGGATATCTGTTTCGTCAATCTTTCTCTATTCATCTATTCTATTTGTCCAAGCTAACATGCCTTTCTTCATCTTTACGATCAGACCCTCAATGAATTAGTTCATTTTTAATATATGTTTTCGAATTAGCTGCTGCTTATTTTTTAATTTACATGTTTTAATCATATTTTTTTTTATACAACAAGAGTGGCAAACAAGCATACGGCCCACCTGATGGGAAACGGTTACCGTAGCCTATTTACGCTCACGATACTAAAGTATCACTTGCGCGTTACCACTCTGTGTTCGGAGAGTTATAGTGTGTTGGCTGCATAATGGGTTTAATCCCTCTGCTTCCAACACAATGTAACAATCCTCCCCCCTCCCCAAGGAGCTCATTACTGGAAACCTTATTCACCGCGTAGGAACACAACACAATAAATTGTGTTATTTGGCTACGGACTTCTGTAAGGTGGAGGTCCTGCCCCAGTCGGGCAGCTCCGAATTCGAACGGGAAACCCGTTATACCCTACCTCTCTTATTCCATAAATATGTAATTATATACAAAAATAAACACCCGAGCTACAAGCGAATGTGTAAATTTTACCACAGAACGCAGGGATTTTCACAGGGCCACTGCCATCGTGTTTAGTGGTATGTATTTTAAATCTCAATAAAAAAATAAGGCATTAAAACGTTGCCTATTCTACTCGTTTTATTTATATCATCAAGCGGTTCTATTAAAATACCGAGAAAAGCAACATACTCTTTGTGCCACTTTTTACTCGTGTACTTCTGTCGCGCACCCTACCGAGTAATTATTACCGAAGTAGTATTTCAAAAGTAATTGTAATTAACAGGTTCTATAGCATCTGCTTCCATACGGACGTTCTATTTGAAGCCTTGCACCTTTGTAAAAGAGTTTATTTTTAAGGTGACAAAGAGGTTAGTGTTTTGTTTTCCGTTTTCATGATTAACAGCAGCCTTCCATCATTTTGGGCTTTTACCGCTTCGCCTGGAGCTTGGATGTTCTTCATAAAATAATGGTAAAGCTAATGTAGAAATGGTACAAAATATCTTCTAGCCATATCCTAGCTATCTGGCTAAAAATCAGTTTACTGATTTATACCAGTGGACAGACTAGGTTATAGGGCTGGCTATCGTAGTACAAGCCAAATGCGCGAGCAATAATTCGGTCCACATTTATATTCTATGATAGCTGAGTACCGACGAAGTATTATTACATGCAAATTGAGCCAGTAACCCTAAATTCATCGATCTTAAATTCCAGCCAACGCCAACCGGTTGTTGAAAAACCGCCAACACATCAATACCACACTCAACACAGTTATCACAAAAACCGTGAGCTACCATTAAGGCCAGCAAAGTGCGATGGACGTCATAAAATATATTTTCCCGATAGTCAAATTGCAGCATCGGCGTCGCCCACAAATCTTGCGCGATAAATTTTGACCGGATGCCCTACCAACTTCATCACTTTTCACTTTCTCATTTTTAACTCACTGCCTAGATCTGTGGAAAATCATTGGGAATATGCATTGCGTATATTCACGCTAAATTAATATACGCGCTTTGCAAGCACTTCGAATGACGAATATGTACAATGCCTTAATTGAAGATATTTTTAGCACGTGATCAAAGACAACAATAATTGTCGTAAATAAATAATAGTTAGGTAAATGTCACAATTTTGTATAAATGTTACACAAGATGTCTCAGAAAATACAACATAGCCACTAGAAGTTGTCGGGTATTGTGAATATTATACTCAAAACGAAAAAATAAAATAAATAGCTTCAATAGTAACAAAATTACAACATTATTAATGGGGGTAGTATTCACTTCGAGATATGGTTTCATAGGTTTTTTAGAAACTAATAATGAAAAAAATGTTTTATTAGCTCCTTTCATTGTTCCCCTAACACAGATCGTAAAACTGTCATTTGAACAAATAAAATAAATATTGAATAAACATATTTACCTTACATATATGAGTGACAAAAATATAAGTACCCGTAATAAAATCGCGTCGAGTTGCAATAGTACGGATCCCAGGTTTGGCCGTTCAGTCCGAGCGGTCGACCAAATGCCGTAAATGCATTTTGTGAATTATGCCTTTATACCTGAATGTGGTGACTGGCGGAATAGCTTGCTCTGCCCAGATGGATTCTTCACACCTGTGCCGAATGGCAATTGCTGGAAAATACATTGTGGAAAGGTTTTCCGTCCACCGAAATATTTGTTAGGCAGATATTATTAATCTCTTGGTCTTCACGGTTCTCGGTCTGTCTTTTATAACAGTGGTTTTCTCTTGTTAGAAGTTCAAAAGTATATAGATATTTTGCAGCCTTATTTTAGTACATATATTGAAACAAAGTCAGCTGCCACAAGGCAGAGTAATTCATGAAACGTTTAGATCAATTATTTGTTAATATTATTTAAGATATTTTGTATAAAATGGTTGAAATATGGTTCTAATTACCGAAAATGACGGAAAAAGCCAACACGTCTTGGAGCTTTCAACAAAAACGCCAGCTTAATCCATTTGAGATATAACAAAACAATATGTAGCGAGCGAAGCCGGGACGGGTCGCTAGTATTATATATATCACTGTAAATCACTTGTATAGCAATCATCTAACTCTATTGTTAAGTGATCAATTTATAATCAAAATTGTACTATTGTTACACAATCTATTTAATACGTGCCCCAGAATGATAACTACAGTTTAAGGCTAGGCGGACACGTGGCACTTTAAGAAATATATATATCAGGGTAGGCAGGGGTGTATAAGCAGTACCCACATACCCACATTTCTCCAGAGCTATATTTTAGGTGCCAACGTGACAGATGGCGAGTTTGTTGACGTTACTCAAGCCCGATTAAACATACGCCTTTGAATTTCTTCTCAAGCGTATGCAGGGTTCCTCTCAATATTTTCCTTCACCGCAAAAGCTCGTGGTATGGACTAATCACTGTACCTAAGTTTATAAAAATTCATTGCTACAGTCGGGATTCGGACTTGTGATCTCTGGCGGAATGTGGGTGTATGGGTATTACCTATACAACTCTGCCTACCCCTTCGGGGACCCTTATGGGGAGGCCTGAGGATATATTATTCATTATAATTTTTTTAAACAATAATATTTCTTCTACTTAACTCCTCATTCTATTCTATTAGCTATTCTATTCTATATATATTCTAAAAGCTCTATAATTACTTCTGGCTACAGGATATTTATAATGCCGTTAAGTTTGTCAGAAAGCTATTTAGTTATCTATGCTATTAGATCTATATTAACTAGCCAATGTATTTTGATCGGCTCTTTAAAATAATTTAATATAAATACGTTTATATAAATCGATGATATTGTAGCGTATCATTGCTAATAAGTAATGTTATATTGGCGTTGAGAAAGTTTGACATGTTTGTGCTCTTAAAAATTAATGAATGGGCAACTTTATATTATCATTTGTTATCGTTCATATTGCACCAAATGTTGTAAAATGGAAGCCATTTCAAGACTTCTGCATTCATGAGATAATAGAGAGAAAAATGATACAGTCAACTTTTTATATAAGAACATACAAATATGATAGCAACATGCTAAATACACTAAAAACAAAGAAAAGAAACGATATAGCGTCAGTTTCATAATATTCATAATATTAATCAAGTCTCAACGTATCCGACCGCAACTTTTATTTTTTCTAGTGACGAAACCCTTTCAATGAGCGGAAGCTATATAAGATAGGTATATCCTCACCATGACCTCATCCACAAAGCCTTTTAAACATAGCTCTTTTTAAGATTTGACGATTCCAAACAGTGACAATGATCTGTGTGCGTCGATCTCAAAATGCAAAAAGTGAGAGGTGTCTTGTTCAATCGGGTTGCAATTGCCGTTTTATTTGTCACGTACCGTCTGACAGTGCTGGCATTTGACTACAAATTCATTTTGTCCATACCTGTAGCTTAAAGTTCACTTGTAAAAATGTCGCCATTGTTTGCTAAAATGTTCGTTATCCATGAATAGATATTGTTCCGAAATTGTTACGGATGTATTATATAAGATCGGATCGGTGGTATCCGAGTCGTTATTTTGTTATACATCATATAACCAAAAGTCATGACTGCAGGTTCTGAGTCTTGGTATACTATATCAATAACATTTCTGACCTTAAGATATTTATTGACGAAGGAGGTCAGAATCGAAAAATCAAATTGTAATAATCTAATCTGACACTCAAGAGTATTCAATTAAAATTAAAGCTTAGCAAATCCCAAATGTAGAAAACGAGGTTATGTTTCTAGATAATGTTATCAGATCTCTCTTAGTTTTTTCAAGGAATCGGAAAGCTATTGGCTTAGATCGCCGATTACAAACGAGGTCCAATTATTAAATCTCAGTAAATGCCAGACAATTTATGATTAGAATGCGAAGGTTGCTTTGTACTTCTACTAATAAGTAATGTGGATATCTATTGATTGATTTTTTAAGAAATATATGTAATACTTCATAATTATAATATGCAACAAAACGAACCATTTAATTGTTATTCTTGTATGGTGGTACAATTTTTTGGCTCGTATTTCTACGTCACGAGTTCACGTCATAACAAGGAAGTTCATAATAGTTTTAGTTTTTTTCAAAACGAAATAAAATTTTGGATGCAAATAAGTGATATTGCATTTGAATAATTTTAGATGACTCTGAGAAAAAAACGTGTTTAAGCTCAAATCTTTTTGCGCATCTTGGGACATGTTATTCATCTTAAACATTTTGTATTTTACAGGCCATAAATAAGGAGGATATTACCTGGTTTCAAGACGACTTTATTTATTTTCCAATAATGCAGCGGCCATAAGCCGATGGAATCCCGATCCATGCAACGTTGGACCTATGACACAATATTTCTTGAAGTTCGAAGCAACATTGAAGCACTGTTAGGTATCAGCGCACAACTTCCCCGCTCCATTGTGAAATACGCCAAACTTGCCTCAGTTTGACCAGCTTGGCAGCATTTTGGCCGAAAGGTGCATTCAAAAACAAACTTTGACCAAGTTTTAATTGCACTACATTGCATTATTATTGTGAACTCACGTGTGCTATCTCCGCTAACGCTATGCATGTTTGAAATATTCCAGGTCGAGTACTTAAAAAGTTAGTTTTGCCCTCGCTATTACTATTCCTATGTATAGTTAGATACTTCTACGTATGTGTCAGAGTTTTAATTACATTATTAGAGTTGCTTAGTCATCGTAATACAAATATTATTTTTATGCATTTTGGTAAACTACTTCGTTTCGGTACCAACAAATACACTGTAGGTATTTTTTGTGTTTGTGAATTGAAGTAAGTAGGCGCCAATGCACGTAGTTATGATAAATCATAGCTTAAAAGTTTTGAAATACCCATAGGTTCTTTTATTATTGTATGGTATTACCATCTCAACTTAAAAGTACTTATGGACGGGAACGCCAAAAGTACTCGAAGCCTCGGCAGCTTATAGGAAGAGACGGATGAATGTGGATGTAGTGAAAGAGATCTGTAAGTCTAGGGAGAGCTGGGACTCTATTCTCTTTGCCTATTTTATAAAGGAATCGTCGACATGGTTCTTAAATTCAAAGTTGACCACAGATGCTCATATGAAATTAAATATTACAAAACATTGTTTCCAACACTGGTAGGCACTAGCACAATAACCAAAGTCAATACCATTGTATTCAAATGATCATATTGCTGTAAATTTGCTTGTTAGCAGTTTACTAACCTACAATGATTTGTATACAATAAAGCTCAACCGGAATTAATTCGCGCATTCTACGATTGTAGCTTTGTTTTGATTTTCGCGTGGTATAGACCTTGGTTAGATACCAATACTTGACAGTCATAAAAATATGCTGAAGAAAAAGTTAATGTGTGCGTGTCTGTAACGCACACATTAAGTATGTATTTTTCTAAGAGACGGTGATAGGCGTGCAATATAAAATAAGCTGCGGTAACTATAAAAAAATTTCTTGCTCAAGTAGTTTGTACAATACTTAAATATTTTTGATGTTTTAATCTTTATTAATTCATTTTAAGAAGTTAAAGAAATCACTCTCTTATTTGCTCTAGCCGACTACTACTACTTGAAGTTGCTGAAGATATTCACGCCTTATGGTTTGTAAAAGAACCACTCGATGGTTCTTATACATGTTATTTTTATAAAGTTTTTTTTCTCAAAAGTATATTCAAACATAACAAGTAACCATCCAAAACATAACGTGAATAATATATTCAGGATCATAACTGCGTTTGCTTTATTGCGATGTCTCAATATTAAATGGCGTTATACGCAAAGAAAAAGTTGCATTAAACAAATGGTTGTACCGGCAACCGTGCCAGTTCTCAGGGTTTGTCGCACACTCTTTGTAACTTGACTATATCTGGATCACATGATTCCAGTCGGCGCAAGTTAGGAGTTACGGTACTTTATGTGGAAGGCTGTGGTGTGAAGGGAAGTGTATGTCGGTTACTTTTTGCCCAGTCGTTTGTCTGAGTAATAACTTTAACTTACTTTAGTTTCCTTCTTGGTATTTAGCTGTTTGTGCTCGAAGAACCAATTTAATTTATCATTAGATGAAAGGTCACTTTGGAAGTCACTGTTTGAACTGGATAGGATTTATACAATATGTAATTAAATGCTTATTGACCAGAAAACATTAAAATTAATTATAACACATTTATGATTAATGCCGGTGTAGTGGGACCTACGACCTCGCTAAAGGGCTACTAAGGTCGTTGCAGATGCTAGTCGATCTTAATATTTACTATACCAGGCTCTATCTATTCAAGAGCGGGAACGTCAAGAGTACTCGAAACTGGCGAGCATGTATGACGAGACTGATGAATGTGGACGAAGCGAAAGAGGTGTGTAAGTCTAGAGAGAGCTGGCGCTCTATTTTCTCTACCTACCCCGTTAGCGACTCGGCGTGATGTTATCCTTATAAGATGTAGAAAATATTTTTTTTATTACGCCACCGCTCGCGATTTGAAGCTTGCAACAACAAAATACTACTTACATGGGAGCAAAATAAGCGACCTTCCTTTCTAATAGCATGTTGATAGCGTACCACATAATTTTAATGAGCCAATAATAACCAAGGCTGGTTCGATCTCCCAGATAATGTTGTTGAAGTTTTGCCCCTAATTACCATCAGCTACTTGAGGGTGACAGATACAATCTCAGCTTTTGTCGTATCTCTCTCGGTCTATTTGTTTGTCGTTATCAAGATTACAATGCGTAGGATTCCATTGTTAGTTACGCAAGGCAGCCAATTAAGTGCCGCGAATTGGCGGATTTATTAATTTTGTTCTTTGCCCTTTGTTAGCTACAATTGAACCTCTTTGCTGTTTCTTATATTCGTTTGGAATAAAACATACGTATTTATACATTTTGAGCCAGTTTTCTTTATTTAGACGAAACCGAATTAAAATTAATCACATTGCAGTGACAGCATTAAATACTTACTTATAAGTTATTGATTAAAACTCACTAGTTTTCGTTCGTTTACAAAACAATAAAGAGGTATGTAATTCTAGAGAGAACTGGCGCTCTATACTCTCTGCCTACCCCGCTAGGGACTCGGCGTGATGATATGATGATGAAAACAATAAACTGGTTTTGAGCGCTGGATTCCTGAGATTTTTCGTCCCAGTCTACCTTACTAGACTTAAAATATTTTGCTATAAATAATTTTACCTTGAGGCAAATCATACCTGTCATAGTGTATGCTAATTACTTGATACGCCGGAGCAATAGCGACCTTAGGGCATTTCTCACACGTTGCTGTCAGTGTGGCGACAGCATATTACGGTATCTCTGCGGTTGTACAGACGATGCTTCGTCCAAATAAATCATGATCAAATATCTAACTGCGGGATCGAGATACAATAAGTGAGATGGATTTTGGATTATGTCTTTCGGTATATATATTAGCTATGTATCTAATTAGCGGAAGTATTACTTTATTTACAATAACATCAATTAACTATATTAACAAAAGACAGATGTATAATACTTACAAATAAAATATTTAACCTAAATCTGATATCCCACGGCAAAGTGCCAAGAAGACTAGCCGCGCTGGATGGCAATGCTGATGATCTGAGCGAGATATCTTCCAGCCCGTGAGCCCGTTCACATGAGTTGTCGATAAGTTGAGACCTCTTTAAAAACATGGTGAGCCTCAGGACCCCACGGTCCCAGAGTTTCAGAATAAACTACAGAAATATTAAGATAATAATTTTATATGAGAGAAACTGCTAGGACCAACTAATTTTGTTGTTTGAACACTTTGAATATAATTTGTGTTAGTCTGAAATTACATGCTGCAATTTTGTTCGAGTGGATAATAATTTAACAATACACCATTCACACTACCAGTCTCAAAGCTTGATTAAATAATTACTAGTTACGCAGTCGCTCCGTAATTATGGTTCCTTGACCATGTATTGTGTGAAAAGGCATTGGAAACAATTAAGTGCAGTTTCATTAGGTTATTAAGTAGTCTTGTAGTTAATAGAAATAATATTACGTTCTTATGACTTGATTGCCAACTTTATAGCCATATGGGAAACAGCGTCGGGCCTTGATTTTGCAAGCATACATAGGCGATGACAGCCGCTTATCATCAAGAAACCGCACTCTTTTCGTCACCTAAGTGAAATTAAAAAATTGGCTTGCTTTTTTCAGACAAATTAGTATCTGTCAAACCCTTTGAAGATCTAATTTATAAGGCATATGTCTTATTTACGGTTTATGGAGAATATACAAAGCGGAACTTTACTCCAGGAAAATTAGTGTATGGCGCGCGGGGTGTTTATAAATAGTATTCCGAAAATGGTTTAGTAATACAGTTATGCTTTTTTATTTGGGTCAATAGTTGATGGGGATATGCGCTTCTGGAGTCGTAAAAACTTGGTTCCGCCCTCCTATGGAATGAAACATTCTAAAAATATGTTAAGTGGAAGAGTATAAAAAATCCTTTAAACAGTAATTTGTTAGAATAAGTAATGCTGTTGCTTTGGATATTTGGGATATCGCTTTTATATTTTGGTTCTAAGATTAACGACGAGCAATAAAACATAGAATTGGACAGAAATACCTGGAAGTCTTGGGTGGAGGCCATAGCCCAGCAGTAGGCTGTACCAGGCTAACAATAATTATGATCATCACGTCCCTGAAAGGGTAGGCAGAGGTGTAAAGGTAGGTCTCGCACACCCACTTTCCGCCAGAGATATATTTTAGGTGCCAATGTGACAGATGGTACAGTCGCGATTCGAACTTGCAATCTTTGCGTTGCAGGCAACTATTCGAACCCCTCGGCCACCACGGCTTATGATAAAAATATAAAGGTCGTTCGGCGGAGGATAATTTATTGTGATTGATTAAAAGTTCAAATGACACGACTAATCTGTAAAGGTCTATTTTAATGATATATAAAAAAAACGTTGATTTTGAAATTGCAATTTCTAGTAAAAATATTGTATTTAATGTTGTTAAATTATTAGTTAGGAGGTATCTAAATATATAAATACCTACATACGGAAACATTCGGATTCCAATATTATGTGACCGAACGCGCGATTCAATCACTATACTTTATTTTTTTTTTGTATTGTCTCTCGTAGCGTGAGTTCCGGGAACTCTTGCTACTTAACCGGTCAATGGCGAGACCTAGGCCTCCAGCCAGGCACTTTATTTCTAAGCAACACAGCTAAGGGCACCCCCTGTGGGGTACGAACCTCGGCTTAGGGCGTTGCTGGATCGCGAGCTGGGCTGGGCTGGAGCTGGGCTGGACTGGTAATTTTATTTAAATATTATTTGGGGGCGGGATTTGCGCGTCTGGCTCGGCGCGGGCCGGCGTTTGCGGCGGGGGTCGGGGGGGAACATTACGGCTTATTCGCGTCGAGCCTCGCCGGCGAGAACGGAACAGTGTTCGGTTTTGTGTAGTGTTGGTATGTTTTTGTCGGGCGTCCTGGAGGACCGTTATGTCATAATCCGGTTCGATGACGGCATGTCTTGGACGCCTTATCTTCGAGATAAGGGAAGGAGTGTATCGGGCGGCCGATACGACGAGGGGGTTGGGGTGATTTACAGCAGAATCGAAATGACGTTTGGACAGTTTTTTCAAAAACTGTTTTATAGTGGGGACTTTGAGGTCAACGTGGAGTTGACTATTACTCATGTACCACGGGGCACCTGTGGCTCTCCGGAGAAACCGGCTTTGGAGCACTTGCAGGGGGTTAAGTGTTGACTTGCTAGTGTGTGCGAACACTACACCCGCATATTTATTTATTTTATTTATTTACTTTATTTAGTCATCACAAACAGTCATATACAAACACAACACAACATATGTCATGATTGGTCGAATGCACGTCGTGTAAATCCTCACCTTGGATTTCAATGAGAGTTTACTTCGTGCATTCAACATGCTGTGAAGTCTACCGAGCGCGAAGGCAGCTCGCGCGCGTACCGCCTTTACGTGGTGACGGAAAGAAAGGCGTTGATCGAGGATCACACCCAGGTATTTGGCTTCAATCACTATACATTTTAACATCACATTATGTTACTAACCGTGTACTGGCGAATAAACTATTTCATTTCATTTCAAGCTGTAATTAATAAAATAGCAATATCATATGCAAGGTGTGTCAGCAAATAGCTCGTGAAAATTATTGCACTATAAACGCGATAATATTACGTCACAAGAATTTTATAGCGGTTATTGTGTCAAATTGTATGGTTTAATTACACAGTTGCAGTTGCCAGTAGAATTATATTACCACTAAGTACCTTATAAGGCAGCTATGTTCACTAAACTTTTGTTACCAAATTATGATAAGGTAACATTATAATGAGATGAGAGATGAGACAAGTAAGCCGTGGTGGCCGAGTGGCTTGAGTAGCATATGCAGGTTTCCTCGTTCGAGAAGAAATTCGAAGTTTAAAGGCGTATGTATAGTCGTGTTTGAGCGAGAGCGATGGACTCGCCATGTGTCTCGTTGGCACCTAAAATGTATCTCTGGCAGAAAGTGGGTGTGTGGGTACTACCTATTCACCTCGGCCTACCCCTTCGGGGATCTTTGTGGGAGGGCATGGGGATGCATAAAAGAACGGACGAATCGAAAAAGCTTTATAAAGGAAGTCTCAGAAAATAGGACAGTTGATCAAATACACATATGATTGTATATTAACCCCCTTTGATAGTTTTGAAGTCTAGTCAAGTATTTTTGTTAGCTATATGTTTTCTTTCTTCGTCTTGAGGATATAATAACAATACCCGACAACTTCTAAAGACAATTGTTCTATATTCTGGGACCCGTTTATGTAAAATAAGGAGCTCATAGTAATTTGACGTTTCTATTAATTGTAATGATATTCGAAATACAATATAAAATAATATCATCTTTACACTTACAAAAAGGGTCCTTAAAGCGTAGTTTAATAAATTTTCAGCTCGTCGCTGTCTCTCCGGCATAACAAAACATAACTCTTTCAATTTAATTTCCATAAAAGGTTTGTGCGCGATGAATCTTTTGAACACCAAACTTTACGATAAGAACCGAAAACGATATAAATATTTGAATTTTAGTATATGAAATGGAAATATAAAGTGTATATTAATGAATAAAGAGCTCTTTACAATAAAGTTCTGTTAGCACGTACCGAAGATTCACGAACGAGGTCTACATCAAAAAGAACGTTTTAACTGAGAACAAACAACCTTCTCCGATACTCTCCAAATGTAAAGCGGACGAGACTCCGATAAACTCGTAACTCAATCTAACTCCTAAAAGATTCGGAAGCTGATTAGAAAGGCCCCGGGCAATGCAAACATTAAACGTAATATGAAGGGAAGCAACAAGTTATCTAATACAAATGTTGCCCTTTGTTATTCACAATTTTAACTTTGCGCATGGAAATTACGTTACTTCTCCCTAGCCGGATTATCTCTTCATTGAAGATGGATTTATCTCAGAGTAGTGGATCAAAGGTTCTTGGATGAAATTTTGCAGGTTCCTCTCGGAATTTTCGGTTAGATTTAATTTTAAACGTTACTGTGATAAGATATCTCGTTTGTATTTTGCAAAATTTAGTTGTGTTACATAAACAACTAGCTGTCCCGCCCAGCTTTGGCCAGCTTCGCCCGGGTGAAAGTTAAACTTCCTGAAACACGACCGCAGCGCCAACTATCGGGTCCAATTGAGATTTAAGCTATCCTATCTTTTAAGTTGGATCAAACTGCACACGGTGTGCAAATTTGATTGAAATCGCTTAAGTAGTTTAAGAGCTCATCGCGGACAAACAACGTGACACGTAATTTATATATATTAAGATTATTAATAAAATAAATCACAGGCTAACTTCAGTTCAATCAATCGAATACATTGGTTTTTAGACTTGTTAATTTACATTTATAGATATCACTAATATCCCTAACAGTCCCTTATAGTGTAAGAGTAGAGCACCAGACCTCCCTACGCATAGCCTTCTTTTAGCTTCATTAGCATTTATCAGTCTCTTAATATATGCTCGCCGGTTTGGAGCACGTTTCTATGATCGAGATTTCGATCGATTATATCTAGGTTGTTGGAACGTGGTCTTTCACTGCCTATATCTATTTGTAGAAAATATCGCAGTGTATATCTCTCTTATGAATATATTCCCTCGATCTACACCAAGCACTAGTTACTTTACCAATCATTTAAGTTTCGCAACGTTCTCTATTACAAAAACGTCAATAATATCGACGTAATATTTATTACCAAATACGGCCGAATGATAATTGATATCCTTGTCAATCATATCCAGAATTTTATCAACAATTAGAGTCGAAAGTTATCTATTTGCGATCGGATTTCTGTGACCGTTTCGTATCGGAGGTATCTCTGAACCAATCTGTGGTTACGCAAGACTGATTTGCTTCGGGACATATTTTTTATTGGAGCAGTATTGCAACATGGTTCACCTGATAGATATTCAAGTTTCTTATAGGATTACGTATCGTTGACATTTCATTACTCTGTACATTAGCATAAATAGTTTGAGGCATATATTGAAATGTTGCTCCGAAGGTGACCGTGTTAAGTCGAGCTTCATTCGGTGCAAGTGTCAGTACAAGTCGTGTAACAGATGTTAGGCAACTGCCGAATGTCATACTTTCATGAATACATCTCAAAGGAGCATTGGAAATTGTATCATGACATTTGAATGGTAATTTCTTGCTGGAAGTAGTCGAAAAACTAATGTTGTACTATCACTTGAGATACAATACTCGAAGATAGTTTTTCCTTATTCATTTGTCTTTAACTATATGCTTATAGCCTCTTGTTGTTCTTTAATTTATCCAGTTCAAACATATATATTCATATCATCACACAAAGTCACGTGGTGGGCAGAGTGAGTATGGTGCTAGTTCTATTTAATTAAACAATACGCTATAAACTTAAATTAACTTCTTATGCTAGGATCAGCTGATATAAATGAAATAAGTTCTTGCACGTTGTAATGATTCGTGTGCAAAATTAAAAGTTGCAACAGTTAAAGTTCTAGAAGTTGCGGTTAAAGTTTAATTAAAAGAATAATCTGAGAAAATATTAATTCCATTAAGAAAAGCAAATATTATGCAAAACACTCATAAATTGAATGAGCTTTACTTGAAACTTTTCATTGATTGCTTTAACCTAGCCAGCACGGTAAGTTTAAACGAGGTTATGAATTTGTCTGCCAGTAGGGAACTGTCGGCGATTAAGTTCATTTTTGTTGATAGTTACCTGGTATATGGTTCTGTTGGCTATGCATCACATATGTATGACTTAGATGAAGATATTAATGGGATTTTAAATTAGGATAATTTGATAAAAGAGAAGTAGGGCATAACGGGTTTCCCGTTCGAATTCGGAGCTGCCCGACTGGGGCAGGACCTCCACCTTATAGAAGTCCGTAGCCAAATAACACAATTTTTTGTGTTGTGTTCCTACGCGGTGAATAAGGTTTCCAGCTCCTAAGAGAGGTAGGGCATAACGGGTTTCCCGTTCGAATTCGGAGCTGCCCGACTGGGGCAGGACCTCCACCTTATAGAAGTCCGTAGCCAAATAACACAATTTTTTGTGTTGTGTTCCTACGCGGTGAATAAGGTTTCCAGTAATGAGCTCCTTGGGGAGGGGGGAGGATTGTTACATTGTGTTGGAAGCAGAGGGATTAAACCCATTATGCTGCCAACACACTATAACTCTCCGAACACAGAGTGGCAACACGCAAGTGATACTTCAGTATCGTGAGCGTAAATAGGCTGCGGTAACCGTTTCCCATCAGATGGCCCGTATGCTTGTTTGCCACTCTTGTTGTATAAAAAAAATCCGTAAGATGATTTGTTAGATAGGATCGCCTATACCTTCGAATATGGCTAGTAACACATAAAGGGGATCGGTTTCAGATGTCAAATGTACTCATGAATGATATTAAAACCTCTTAACTTAAAATATTGACAACATAAATAAAATATTTAACTGTACAGTGAATCCAACTAATAAAATAAATACGAATATTTGTACTCAATCACGCTAGACGGCTTAACGGAATTGAATACAATTTGACACAGATATTTGTTATTTGCTGGATTAATGAAGCATTTAGCAGGACATAGAATAGGTTTTACTATAATAAATACCTGGGAAATAAATAAATAAATACTATGAAAAACCATTGTGGTTAAATTCTACGCGAGTGAAACTACGCGGCACGTCCAGTCTCTATACAAATAAATAAAATTGGAGTGTCTATTTGTAATATTAAAGTAACCGCTTTTTAGTAAATGCATATGAATGTATTGACGATACATATTATACAAAAGTAACATTTTTTATTTTATTTTATCTGTCTTTTTGTTGATTCCGACTAATATCTGAAACAGCTAGACCGATTTTGACGGGACTTTCACTTTTTTTTTTTATACAACAAGAGTGGCAAACCACCGGTTACCGTAGCCTATTTACGCTCACGATACCTAAGTATCACTTGCGCGTTGCCACTCTGTGTTCAGAGAGTTATACTGTGTTGGCAACATAATAGGTCTAAGCCCTCGGTTGCCAACACAATATAACAATCCTCCCCTCTCCCCAAGGAGCTCATTACTGGAAACCTTATTCACCACGTAGGAACACAACACAAAAAAATTGTGTTATTTGGCCACCGACTTATATAAGTTGGAGGTCCTGCCCCAGTCGGGCAGCTCCAAATTCGAACGGAGAATCCGTTATGCCCTACCTCTCTTAACTAACTAACTTAACTCACTAGCAGATTGCTGATGTAATAAGACGTAACTAAGAATACTTTTATTTCAGAAACTGAAAAATAACTTTTTCGTTGTTCCACGCAGACGAAGTCGCGGGCACAGCTAGTTAATGAAGTTTTACACAAGAATTAGTCTTGTGTCACAAGAATCTGGTACCGAATAAGAAGCAAATGAAACTGTGTAAGTTCGTAAGGAAATGAACAGAAAGAAAAACTTTTCTCGCAGTTAAACTAACCTTTAAGTTATTCCAAGACACAGATTTCAAAACTCAAATAAACAAAACCTCAGCGTAATCAAAAGCATTGAAATGTTATCTTAGTCTTTATGCTTGGAACGGACTTGTTTTGGAGCGAGATCAACAATGGCTATGGGCTGTCCACCTCTTTATTGCCAGTTATGTTGAACTTCAATTCATAGGAAATGAGCGTCTTTAAATCTTTAGCATATTTTTTATCTTTATACCACAAGAGTGACAAATAAGCATCCCACCTGATGGGAAGCGGTTATCGTAGCCTATTTACGCCACTGCCAACACAATATTCCCCACTCCCCAAGGAACTCATTATTGGAAACCTTATTCATCGCACAGGAACACAGCACAAATGTGTTATTTAGCTACGGATAAGGTGGAAATCCTGATCCAGTTGCACAGCTCCAAATTCGAACGTGAAGCCCATTATGCCCTACCTCTCTCTGGTCTCTTTTTATCTCTTGCTTGCTTACCAGCATGCTTCTGAGTCAGTGAATGAGGTGACCTTTATGATGACTACTTACATTGCCGTGAAATTTGTTATAAAGTTGCATAAGTGCAATGTTTATAAGTCGTTAGTACATTATTTTCATTGTTTGTAACATATGAATATAACATCTCTATATCCTTGTTTTAGGCATGAAGACATTGTAAGAATAACTTAATAATGTTGTCCTGGCTGTAAATTTTCTTCACTATATTATTGGTTTTACAATTAATTTAAAATAAGGGAGGAAGGGCATAACGGATTCTCTGTTCGAATTTGGAGCTGCCCGACTGGGGCAGGACCTCCACCTTATAGAAGTCCGTAGCCAAATAACACAATTTTTTTGTGTTGTGTTCCTACGTGGTGAATAAGGTTTCCAGTAATGAGCTCCTTGGGGAGGGGGGAGGATTGTTATATTGTGTTGGCAACCAAGGGATTAGACCTATTATGTTGCCAACACAGTACAACTCTCTGAATACAGAGTGGCAACGCGCAAGTGATACTTCGGTATCGTGAGCGTAAATAGGCTACGGTAACCGTTTCCCATCAGGTGGGCCGTATGCTTGTTTGCCACTCTTGTCGTATAAAAAAAAAAAACTTAATAATGTTGTCCTGGCTGTAATTTTTCTTCACAATATTATTGGTTTTACAATTAATTTCATTGACAATGATCACGCTCGTGTCTCTACCTTGGACCGCTACATAAGTCCGACCAGAACCATTTGGTAGTACCTTTATGTCCTCACAAATGTTTTAGGCTTTGTGGCAAAGCCGCGTGTCATAAAGACGAATATATTCGTGGGACAAAGACAAAAAAAACGTATGACATTTGACTTTTTTAATTGTGGGAACGTTTTTTTTTTAATTTTCCGATTAATTTTTGCTTAAGCTTTAAATACCTGAGTCATACTTGACACTGTGTCGGTTTTCTTTTATCTTTGTAGTAACAAAATTAATTTAAAATATTGTTATCCACACAGTTAAGCGGTGTTTTTGATGTGACTGGTTTACAACGTTAGATCATGTTTCAGCCTTGCCCGAAAGTGTTAGTAAATGTAATTAAAACAGCAATTTATACTTTGATCTTTTTTTTTTTAATAATCCTTGGAATAAAGGCTTAGTTGTATGTAAGTTTGATGTAATGAAGAAGAAGCCATTTGGTTTTTAAATGGTCAAATTCACGATGGGGTTTTTGATATATTAACTTCATTTTAAGTCTCAGATATTTATAAAGCTCTTAAATTAAATGTCTCAATTTCCGTAGTACTCAACTATAAAATATAGAACCTTTAAGATAATTCAGTACTCCTACACAGCACCGTGTACTTTGAGAGGGGATCAAATATCACACTAGCAGCTAGCTAGCACCTCTCGGAAATTGCACTATCAGGATTCTGGGAATATTCCAGTGTGTTTCAAAATTTATAGCTAGAATTAAAAACACACAATTTATCAAGCCATTTGATTATTTTAAGACTTGATAAGCTTGAACTTAAGCAGCATTAAATTATATTTAACTAGCTGTGATCACTTGCGCTCCGCTTTTCATCGCCATTAAATTAATTCATTCGTGTATGTATTATACATGTGTTTGTGTGATAACTGCTCCGTTCCCTATCATGATGATATTGTAGTGGTAGGTTTGGTTTTACCTAACACTTACTACTAGCACCTAATGTACCTCTGGCGGAAAGTGGGTGTGTGGGTAGTACCTATACACCTCTGCCTACCCCTTTGGGGACCCTTGTGGGAAGGCGTGAGGATATTTTTATTATTATTATTCATTAGAAAAACGAAATTATATATGGACAACTATATTTTCAAAGCCAACAAATTTCAAAAAATTAAATTCTAAAATCAACCTCAGCGCGTCAGCGGACTACGGCCAGTGTTATTGAAGCATCTCGAGAGTAATGAAGTTGCATTGCTCGCTACAATATATGTTATCTCACTTCTGACTAATATTATAAATGTGAAAGTTTGTAAGTTTGGATGTTTGCGGTTCTTTCACGGCAAAACAGCTGAACCGATTTGGCTGAAAGTTGAAATCGTGATGGCTTATGCCTAGAAAGAGGACATAGGCTACATTTTTTTCTTATCTATAAAATTCTAAGTTATAAAGTATAAAGTATGATGCTCTTTCACGGCTTAGCGGCTGAATCGATTCTAGCAGGAAAATACATAAGCTACTTTTACGAACTCCACGCGGGCGAAGCCGCGGGCATAAGCTAGTATAACATAAATCCTTCTTCAATAAACGGGCTATCTAATACAATTTTTTTTATTATTATTAGTATTACTTTAATTCTTACAAATAATCTCACTAACTAACAAACTTTCCTTCATATTATCATATTAGTGTAGATTGAGACTCTTGGTACTCAAACTATATCGTAGTAAGAAACAAATATAGAGAAAAACATAGATTAATCGCGGTGTCATTTGACTGTACTGATTAAAACTACGCACGTAGATAAGTTATTATTGGCCTTGAAATAATAAGGTTGACAGGCAAGAGGAAGGTCACCGAAACGATAGATAGATTGTCCACATTATGCTAAATATAAATATAAAATCAATGAATAAATGAAAAAAATATTTAAAGAGAGGGTAAGTGAGGTCTCTTCTTTAAATAGAAGGCTCGAAAGGGTTGGCAAAGGTCTCTTTTCGCAGTAGATGTATTCAAATGCCAACCGGACAGATAGCGTATTCATCGCAATTTCTGAAGCTCAAAAGTATGTTGGCTACCCTTTGAAGCGTATAGCCTTTATTCAACTTGCTAATTAATGTATTTTTTAAATTAATCAGAATTAAGAATAGAGAAAAGAGGTCTGTAGGTTTAGAGACAACTAAGACAACACCCCACTCTCTCTGCGTACCCTATGAGGGACTCTGCGTGATGATATTATGACAATGTTTCGATATATACATTGTTGATGTTCCCTATTATAAAAAAAAAATAACCACCTACAAGTCAGGTAGATCAGCTTCTTCACCTTACTGTGTCATATGAAGAATAACATGTAAACTAAATTGAGCTAGTGGAAAAAGACGATAATTTTAACGTTTTATGAAGACACAATATTTATGAGACTGTTGTAATAGCGTGGATATTCTGCGATTTATGAACACCTGCTAAAAGAGCTTTTATCTTTTTATCCGGGCTGACTAGGTTTAATAACACAAACTGTGACTCGGATTTTATTTCATATTTATTGTACCCATGTTATTTTGTTTAAGGGTAGTTTTGAGGTTTTTTCTATGAAACTAACGAATAAACAGATGCATTGCAAATTATTTTATCTTCTTCTTCTTCTTCTTCAAGTGCCTCTCCATTTACTGAAGGTTGGCCGCCAGTTCAGAAAATGTCTGTCTGTCCTTCGCGAGGCGAAACTGTTATGCAGCATTATTGATGCCGATCAACTCGCGAATATTGCGCAGCCACGACTTTCTTCTTATATCTTATGTTACATCATTATATTACCCGCTAGCTTAACTCCGCGGTGTTACCCGCGATTTCAGGATCACTTCAGAGGTTTGTGCTGTTTTGTAAAAACATTGACATTCCATTTATCCACTTAGAAGACGAATTTTGAAAATAAGGTGTCTCCCTTCTCTCTTAAAGGTCAAGCAATCTCCATTCTGAACAGCGTAACGGATAGACACACAAATTCTCATTATCTCTATATATATCTTCTCGCCTTAACAAGGGACCCCGAATGGGTAGGCATTGGTGTGTAGTTAGTACCCACACACCCGGTCTTTACCAGATATATTTTAGGCCATTGCTGTTTCTCAAGCAAGACTGTATATACTTTGATGAGCCTTTGAATTTCTTCTCAAACGTAAACAGGTATGCTCGATATATTCCTCCTCTGTATAGCTCGTGGAGTGACTAATTTTACTTTTGACTTAATTTGACTTAAGTTCAGAAAAATGTATTGGTGCAGTCGGGATTCGAACTGCAACAAAATTATTGCACATTTTGTTGCAGGCAACTACTCGAACCACTCGGTCACCACGGCATATTATTTATTTCAATTTTCGTAAATCGTATAGCTTATTGTGAAAATGAAATAGCTTATCGTACTAAAACTCTTTTGTCGATTGCTCTAACTTAATGAGGTACGTACTTCAAAGTAATTATATCGAGGTATCTACAGGCAAGTCTTACATCTTTTTGAAATGAATGGATAATTGCTATAAATTGATGCATATATAAAGAAACTGCTCATTTTCTTCTCATTACACTTCAATAAGCGGCCATGAGCCGTAATTATGCTCTGTGCCCTATAATGAAATAATCTATTGCGCGAATGGCAAGTAAAAGTGATGCTCAAATTATGCAAGCTTGATGTTATGTTATTTTGTGTCGTTTGCTCGGAATTTGATTGTATGTTGTAAAAAATGGTGACGACTTTGATTTATTTATTTCTTTGATTTATGGCGAGGAGAGAAAGGAGCTTTAGTAGGTCTTGGATTTCTTTTGCTGAGTACTTAATGATTATGCCTACGTTAGTGTCGTTTGAGAACCGTGACATGTAGCGCGTAGCATTGGGTACTGAGCAAACACTGGGATAGATTTATGGTAGTAAGACGGTAACAGACTCATTGCATATACATTGGTATGGTGGACTGGTGTTATTTTCTTTTTTATTGCTTTACTTCCATTTTCTTTTCTTCATTTTTCAAAAAATGTTTTTAATTTTAATGAAATCATTATTGTTCAATGTAAATCAAACGTAGCATCATAAATGCAGAGTATTATCAAGCACCTGGCCACGTCCCCATTTCCTGTAACGGATACAAGCATGAATTCCAAATTTTAAATTTAATATTTCGAACTTATTGTTGCGGACAAAGAGCAGCATCTGTTCACGTACAGCCTCTGGCACAGCGACTCTGCAATCATCCGACATTTTGAAAAACGTAATTGGCCCACTAATGAGTGGCCGCCTAAGGCAGCCCCAGTTTGCGCAACCACTATGTCACTTGCGGTTAACGTTTCTGTCATTATGTACCGGACAAGGTAATGTCCGACGTTGAGAAAGTAAACCTACTTATTGAATGGTGTTTCTGACAGATGTGATTTTTGGATATCCCACAGGAATTGAAATTGGGTGGGTTTTAACTTGTACTAATATTACAAGAAGGTCAAGTTTGTAAGTTGGCGAGTTCTTGCATGTGATAGTCAGTTTATTGAGAAAGGCTACTCCTGCAGGGAGTGGAGTAGTTATAATATACATATAATATGTATTTGCACCGGTAAACCGCGGAACAAAGCTAGTAGCTATATTGCTACAAATCTTGTGATTTGTTATAGGTATCTATTATATAAAAATTCATAATATATCACCAGAGATATATTTTAGGTTGGCATCTAAAATATATCTCTGGTGGAAAGTAGGTGTGTGGCCTATACACCTCTTCCTACCCCTTCGGAGACCCTTGTGTATGTTGTTGTGGGCGTGAGAATATAATATACTAATAATAATATTATTGTTATTAGTATACTATAATTATTAGTATTTAAATTAAAAATAATAATAAAATTAAATATTATTATTATTAGTATATTATAATTATTAGTATTTAAATTAAAAATAATAATAAAATTAAATATTATTATTATTAGTATATTATAGTTAAATCATTCAAATAATACACTGGCACAAACATTGACATTAAACTTTAAAAAAATTTATAATAATATAAAACACTGTTTCTTTTGAAAGCTTTTGGAACTATAAAATTGAAAATCATAGTCTACATCAACCCTAAACTAAGGACTGTATTTCCAGTGAACTGATACTAAAATCCAATCATAAAACCTATGTTTTCAGTACCAGTATGTGTCAGTCGCAATAAAACGTTAGACAAATGAAAACCTAAGTCGAATTAAGTACCTGAGTAATGTGTGTTTCAATTGAAGGTTAACAGGTTACGAGTCTTATATGACGTCAGTTTTTGCATAATAACGAGAGTACTTTCCGTCACAACACGAGCTTTATGTTGGAGCAAACCATCGAGAAGAAACCTGCAAACGCTTGAGAAGAAATTTAAAGGCAAACTACCTTCGCCGTCGTAATTCCGTCGTTGAGCAATAGTCGTGCTTGAGTAACGGCGATGGACTGGTGGATCATGGGTATGTGGGTACTGTCTATACACCTGTACCTGCCCCTTCGGGGATCATCGTGGGAAAGCCTGAAGATATGTATGTTACGATTCGAAAGTCTCTGAGATCAAATCGCACCCTATAAATCTAGCACCTTACTTATCCTAAGACTTTCCTATCCTCGTATCCTTGGTACTTGATAACTAGATTCTGGCTTTACACATAGATATCATATGGAAATTTTCACACTACATTTTTATAAATTGTCTGTCCTAACTTAAGAAATATTGATTCTTTATAGCTGAAATTTTAAACGGGCATCGCTGTTGTTAAGACATCCTTAATTCACTGGTAAATCTTATGAAACCGATCTTCGAATGTAAGGATATAATACGATGTAAATTTCATCATCTTACGTAACACTAAAAGCTTCACAACAAACCGTTTTAGTAAACTATGCTATATAAATTCATTTAATGAACTCATACAGAACTAACGTATGATTTCATAAAGTGTTTTACTAAAGCAATACGTGTCGCGTATAATGTACTGCAGAGTAATCTCACGTAATAACCGCTGTAGTTTATAGACCGCAGCCCACACTTGAGTAAGCAAATTTATATGGAACAAGTTAATTGTAACCGAATTTATTATTATTGAATCTGATTAACATCGTATTAGTTGGTCTGTCCAGAAAGTAGTGATTAGTTTTAAGGTAAGTAAGTCATTTGTTTCTTTACTTTGGAATTTTTAATTCAGTAAAATGTATGAAGAGTTCTACCACCATTTTACTCGTCATCGACGGGGAATTCATCCATGGAACTAAAAAGGTCTCTCACTACGTGGTTTCAATTTCCTTCCACGAAGTCTAAGGTTGTGAAATGGACTACCCGCTGAGGTTTTTTCGAGAGAGTGCTCGTGCATGGCTCTTCAAGTTGTTTAAGAAGGCTGTGAAAATATTTCTGCAGGTCAGAAGCGAGTATTAGATACCCGAAGCGTCCTTCTTCATCTTCTTCTCTGGTCTTGTTGATATTCAGAAGCGGGAAAGTTCGTGCTATCTCCACCTTAAAAATGGTGTTGTTATACCTCTACATAACCATTTCGCCATTCTTGTGGAACTGCGTGAAGATAAAATGTATGGATAAAATCAGAATATTGTCTTAGTTCGTTACCTGTTTCCAAATTTAATTAACTCTAGTTCCATTGGTTGGAAGTTATTCCATTTATCTGGTATCTATACCGATTATTACACTACATAATTAATGAATCAAGCAAGAAAACTTCCACTACAATAATACAATAAAAAAAGAACTCGGACTCCTGCCTAGATAATAGCATCCTCTATCCGGAACATAACAAAACAACCGACAAAAAGTAAAAAACACGAGCATTGATTTTATAACCGTATACATCATGTTGTGACATTCAATTACTCACTGTATTTGACGTTTCCAAACTACATTAGTATCAATCAACGTCGTATTAATTAGATCAGATACACACCCACGTACGGAACCCAAAACTATGGAATCCCGATACCACTTTCCCTGCAGCATTCAAAATCTACATTAAAACTGCGTTTGTCTCTTCTTATATTTTGGTCTTTTTTTATTCAGAACTAACCCAGTAACGTATTTTTTAAATATTTTTTTAGGGTTTGGTATGAAAGGGGGCATTGTTAAGATGAAGGAAGGCATGTTACCTCGTTTTGGACATAAAAATAGGATGTGTGATGTTTGAGAACGTGTCTGTAAGAGGTAGTGGGAGACCACATTCCATCTATCTAGGATCAAATCGATCAAATACTCAAGGGTAAGAACATCAAGGGTCCTCAAAACCAGCGAGTATATATGAAAAGCCTGCTGAATGTGAATTAGTCAAAAGAGGTCTATAAATTAGGAGAAAACTGGCGCTATATTCGCTTCGCCTACCTTATAAGTACACTGGAGCTTTCTGCTTAGCGCCATTAATGTACGTAAATAGACGAAAACTCGAGATGTAGACAAAACGAATAACATATATTCGAATCGTATCAAATGACTAATAGTGGTCTCTGCTTACTCCTTTGTAAGTATGTATGACTCAGCTATTTTAAATTGATGTAAAAAAATTCTGCTTAATTTTAATTAGCCTTAATGAGCACAAATATCAACTCGTAACTACAAAAATATTTCAGGAAGAGCGCGTGAGAGCGTGCTTAATTACCAAATGCTCGGAGTGAATCAATCGAGTTAATAAACGGAGCTAATGTTACGTCCAAACGACCAAAAATAACAACAATGCGAAATTCAATAACAGAACCTTTCAACCGAGTCTTGTTCACTCATGCACTTCATGTTTCATGGCTTGAGGTTAGTGTGGATATACCGATATATGAATAAAAAAATAAAATTACATGAATATGTGATATAAATAGACATATGGATATGACCCCACATAAAACCTTCCATATCGTTTACTAAACAGTGGTGCTAAAGCAGATGAAGAGAGCTAGATGATCATCCTCAGAGAAGATTGCAGTCAAACTGCAGTGTTTTATGTTTCCATTAGTCTAGTATCTAGTATTGTGTTTCTGCAATAGTAAGATTCTCCATTTACAATAATATTGACAGAAGGAAGGACGATCCATCCTTGAGATCTCAGCTATTTCTCTCAGTATTACACTAAGTATTGCAAACGTTTAAAGGCAACTGTCTATAATTAGGAAGATTGTACGTATCTTTGCTACCTTTGTTGTGTAACAAAAAACGTATTAAACTTGCAGACTCGGATCTTGTGAGCATCTTGTACAATATTTCAGTTATCTAACAATTCTACTAAACAGTTAACGCTTGAGAAATGTTGCTGATGGTGAGGTGAATTTGGGATCTTTGGAGCCACCTTGACTTTAGGGTCCCCCTAGTTAGGAAGTTCCTAGTTCAAGGGAGGGAGATTGGTATTTCCCTTTTAAATTCAGATCTCCCCGAATGACCAAATGGCACTACCCTCTTGGATGGCCTTGTTTCTGTGGTGAGTAAGGTCGCTAGCGATCTTGTAGAGCTGTGAGTCAACAGTAAATAGGAGTAGTTTTGCAATACCGCCGTCGAGATGACCAGGCGCGGTCTAGTAAAGCTGTAAAGGTGGCTAACCAGCATTTAGTTCGCCTGAGGATAAGTGATTACCACTACCTAGGGACACCTGTAACACAGAGGCTCTTTATCTCTCTTCATATCTTTTCAAAGCCTTTTTGAAGAACTCCATGCCGGTTTCTCTAGGGAATACCTCAACAGTGAGTTGAAATTAAATACGAAATATTTTTTACCTCACTCTTATTAGAAGAGAGCCATGTTAAAAATGTATGCAAAAACTATTCAAAGATTTAAATCAAAACCGTCAATAGTATTTCCATACGCATGTTTTATGGAGGAATGCATTTTTATGGCGCAGGAAACAATGGCGGCGTTTTTAAGAATTGACCCTCAGATTAATTAACATCTCCACGAAGCGTGTCTAATTACCTTAGCTTTTTAATTAAAATATTTAAGCCTTTAGATGGCTTATTTACTTCCGACCGAAAGTTACAACCTTTTTATGGATTTCAGCTTTAATCGCTCCATTTTTGTTTCACTTTCATTCACCTTCATAGCAGCTGTAGTTTCAATTTATGCCCAACTTACTTGCGAGATTTTAATTTCAAAGCGACCGAACTAGACTTTTTTGGTTCAGCTTTTTGCTACGTATACTTATATAATAAAGAGGAAAGATTTGTATGTAAGTATGTTTGTAAGGAATTGGCTCAAAACTGGACCGATTTTTAAAATTCTTTTAATCATTTGAATGCTACATTATTACTGATTAATATAGGTTATTTTAATAACAAGAAAAAAAATTATGTCAAAATGTTTAACAAAAAAATGTCCGCTAGTTATAGATATAAAAAAGTAGAAAGCAACCTTTGGTCCACCTGAAGATACCAGGTTACCATGACCGATCTACAGAGACTATAGATACCGGAGATAATACTCTCGCTGTGCCCTCACGTAGCAGAGTAATATGCGAACTCGAACTGTTTCTGCCAGTTCAGTCATACCTTATAGCATTCCGTCCGCAGGAATTCTACACCGCCCAGAATAATAACCATGTGTGGTTGTGACCTTTTATAAGATCCGGTCGAGCGATTCAAATTTTGAAGGAAAATACCTCATTCTCGCTTAAAATGTCTTAGACACACAATTTCTTAAGAAATTCAAGTCGCTTAATTACTTCAAGGAAATACCTGTCTTTGTCACAACATAACTGCGTTGCCATGACCTCGTCAAATGACTTTAAATCCGTGTGACCCACATTAAAATATAGTATTTGTCACCAGTGACCCAAACGACATTAGTCATATTAATCACAAGAATTAATAAAAATTATGTATAATAAGTATGACAGAATTATAACGAAATTGGCTTGCACACGTAGAAAGAATGTACACACAGGAAATTAAAATGATCTTATCAAATTAAAATGTAAAATAAATATTATATCCGCTTTTTTATTCGCGCTATAATAAATTACTCAACTTAATTTGCTTTGACACATGGAATTAATGTGTGAATGACGTAGCGTTGACAAACCAGATATGCAATTCGAATGTTTCGGAAAGAAGAAGCAAACCACACTCGAAGTATCAAATTGATCGAGCAAACAAATATCATAACGTCAGACATAGCTAAAGAGAGGTCTGTAAACCTAAAGAGGACTGGCGCCTTACTCACACGGTCTGTGAAGGACTAGACGTAACGGTATGTAAGTGCATCAAAATATTACTATTAGTCCGCCAGGAACTAGTCTTGTGGTAGTCTTTAGGTATGTGAGGTGGGACGGAGGGGCGGAAGCGCTTGCTGTCATTTCACAGTGAAGACGCGCTCGAGTTTTTAATATCAATATAAGTTTTCCGATAAATAGACAAGTAAAAAACTGTATATTCAAAGTGCAAACGATTTTATCAAAAACAGAAAACCGAAGTTCATGGTTTGGAATGTAAACTGACTCAAGTAATTTAAAGGACACTATGCATATACTAGGCGTGATACATCTGTATTCGATTTTATTAAGTGTGATATCTCGAGATATGTAAGTCATAACTGACAACTCACCCCCATTCCCATCTAAGGGCATCTAATTTTTATAAACAAAAATTGGTGGAAATTTATCGATATAGTTTTTCTGTTACGTACAATGAGAGTAAACATTATTAGTTTCCTTATGACACACAGAAATTCTAACATCTTACACATTTTATTATACTGTTTGGGTTGGAAAATTAATTAACTAGTCTCTCCCATATGAACAGCCATAGATCTTGAGACGTAGGCGTTACGTCACGCGATATTTCACCAATAGCATGTTCTCATTATAATATCCGAGGCATTAGTTAGTAGCAGATAGAGAGATACCGTATCGGATATCAGATGTAAACGGCGGTAGGACAGGTTAACAACCTACAGCAGCATTCCGACTTGCCGGGTTGCCATGGGTATATCTACAGAGATGATAAAACTCGGCCTGGAGTAACATATTTCTGTTGATATTATTTCTATGTTTGGTTTCCTCGGTATGTTATATTTTATCACTGAAAACTCAAAGGCAATTCAAAACAAATTCTAACATAAAAAAGTTTTTTTCTATCTAGCCTACGAACTTTCCAGCCTAACTTTTAAATTTTATTACTAAAAACTTAGTCTTGTCACAATTATAATAAAACCATTCAACCACTGCGATTTGCTTTGTAACCCAAACATAATTCAATTGTTTTTTCTTCATTGAAATATTTACTCTTAGCCTGTGATTTTGCACTGCAATTATTCAGTTATGTTGTACGGTTATACAATCAACCGCAGCATAGCAAAAAATCATGCGGTCCATAATTACAAAGCATAGACTTTCTAAAAATCCAAACTGGGTTGATTTGACAAAATCACGGCTTGCTATACAATACGACATATATCATCATACATGTGAAACCTATAACGATATAATTTTTATTGATTCACAGAACTCAAGGAAAATAAAACTGTTCGAAATTAATTTTTCTCAATTACGCCAGAGCAGCTGAATGGGATTGGATGAAAATTGGCTCAGACATAGATTATTTTTAGCTGGATTGACAGATTTTCTTACCAAAAATAATCTACCAAAAAAATTCAATGTAACGTCTTCTTCTATATATCCTCACGCCTCCCCACAAGGGTCCCCTATGGGGTGAGCAGAGGTATATAGATAGTATCCACACACCCACTGCGGTGTAGTATCCCATATTTATGATTACTATTATTACTATGTATATGAGAAATACTACTATAAGAAACGTTATTATTAATTAACTAGCTGTCCCCGCGACTTCGTCCGCGTAGGATTGTAAGTTGTAATTGTAGTGACTTAGCGCAGTATTTTTTTATTTATTTTGGATGTGTGTGTATAGGGAATTCCTACGTCATAGTAGCTTTATGCAAGCAAAGTCTCAACCCGATCGGTTTAAAATTGACAAAGTTTCATACAAACTTTCATCCCCTATTTGATCCCTTTGGGGGTAGAATAAATCAAAATCCTTTCTTAGCGGATGCTTACGTTATAACATCTACCTGCATGCCAAATTTCAGCCCGATCCGTCCAGTGGTTTGGGCTGTGCGTTGATAGATCACTATGTCAGTCAGTCACCTTTGAGTTATATAGATATCTAATCTATGATGAAATTGTAGTTAATGAAATAAATATATAGACTCCATTTTCTTAGTAGTGGTATTAACAGCTCTAAATCCATTAATTATTTCCGAAGGTCCCATACCGATAATGTAGAATTGGAGCGCTGTTTACTGGCTATTAAATGTGAATGCGATTCAATTCCATAGTCGTGTACGAACGGTAACGAAGTGTACAATGTGTTACCTCCGTCTAATGAAGCATTGGTGACTTGCCGATACTGAGATGAGTTCGTGTAATGCTCTTATTTATCACTTTCATTGTGTTACCTTTTTACATACAGGTACAATGTAATCTCTAGATGAGACGGATCAAACTCGTTAAGCAACCGATTTGATAATAGAATTACAGGTATCATGAGAAATTCATAATTTGTATATATTTTTTTAGTGGTGGCCGAGTGGTTCAAGCAGTTGCCTGCGACGCAAAGGTCGCAAGTTCGAATCCCGACTGTACCAATGACTTTTTCTGAACTTAAGTACAGTGATTAGTCACACCACGAGCTTTACGGTGAAAGAAAACATCGAGAGGAAACCTGCATACGTCTGAGAAGTCCATCTGTCACGTTGGCACCTAATATACCTCTGGCGGAAAGTGGGTGTGTGGGTATTACCTATACCCTCTGCCTACCCCTTCGGGGACCCTTGTGGGAAGGCGTGAGGATATTATTTATTTATTATTTATATTTTTTTATTCAAATACCTATACCATTTTATTGTTCACCATACCATTGATCGGCTTGATATTACGGATTTACTATACTTAAGTAATATATTTATATTTTTTTAAATAAATGGTGCTTCGCTTCTACGGATGGTTTCATTCATTAATATTATCATGCTGAGCTCGTCATTTGCAGAAAGAGAAAAGCGCCCGTTTTTTTCTAGACTTACGAATCTCCTTCGCGTCATCCATATTCATCTCTTCATCGATGCTCGCAGGTTTCGAGTACTCTTGACGTTTAATTTAACGAAAATATGTTTACTGAATGCCTTAGAACTATAGGCACTAAAAATAAGAAGTTTTCAGATCTTCAAAAGTAAGGGAAATATCTACTAGTGGACCTAGTACTAGTAAATCAACTATTAGTTTAAAAAATATACGTTTTTTACTGGAGATATTTGGTATTTGGGTTCTTGGGGATTTTGATATTTAGGTTCTAACGTGATGACCAGTTCCACGTTGTTTGTCATGTACGAATATACGTCACGTGTAATATAAACCTTAGGATGAACACAACGCAACGAATCTCTTCGAACTGCCATGAACACTTAACATAGTTAAATTATTGATCCCTATTCATTGGGTCTATTCTAGAATAAGTCGCTGTAAAGCTCACAGTTAATATCTTAGCGATCATTTTATTCATAGCAGTTCATAGTCGAATTGCACAGAACATTACCGCCTCTGCACTTTGAAATATGTCACAAAATATCTTACTATATAATCCTAACCCAACGCTTAAACAACCGAGATTATTAGTTTAGCATAACGCTTGAACGAGTTATTCCAAGTTTAAAGTTATGTCACTCGACTAGACTCAGGTGGCGCGTTGCAAAATGTCCCGCCCCTTCTAATTCATTTAACAAATGCAGCTGCTATAGAACTGGTACCAAAATGTACTATTATTTACTTGGACATGACTTTTGCGCAACCACTTTCTGAAGTAATTAAGTGCATATCTTACCTAAGATTGAGACTACCTTTTTGAAAAGCAGAACCCACTACATGGAAAATTTGGCGCTTGGGCCTTTCAGCCATAATCGGAAGATCGACAAAATTATGACTCATTGTTTTAAGGAATACATTCAGTAATATTTTTTTAAATATATTTATCGCTTCGCACCTCCCAACTGAACGGGTAGGCAGAGGTGTGTTGATAGTACCTACTTACCAAGTTTTCGCCGGATATACATGTTTCGGTGCTAACGTTTCAAATCGCGAGTCCATTGCTATTACTCAAGCACGACTATACATACCTACGCTATTGATTTTGTCCTCAAACGTATGCAGGTTTCCTATCGATCTTTTTACCGTAAAGTTCGTGGTCCTATTAATCATTGTCCTCAAATTCAGAAAAATCCATTGGTACCGTCGGGGTTCGAACTTATAATCTTTTAATATTAAGGCACCTACTCGAGTCACTCGGCCACAGCGGCTAATATCTGTACATTCAGTTGACTTTAATAATCATAATAAGAGAGGTAGAGCATAACGGGCTTCCCGTTCGAATTCGAAGCTGCCCGACTGGGGCAGGACCTCCACCTTACAGAAGTCCGCAGCCAAATAACACAACTTTTTGTGTTGTGTTCCTACGCGGTGAATAAGGTTTCCAGTAATGAGCTCCATGCTTGTTACATTGTGTTGGAAGCAGAGGGATTAAACCCATTATGCCGCCAACACACTATAACTCTCCGAACACAGAGTGGCAACGCGCAAGTGATACTTCGGTATCGTGAGCGTAAATAGGCTACGGTAACCGTTTCCCATCAGGTGGGCCGTATGCTTGTTTGACACTCTTGTTGTATAAAATATATATATGTTTCTACTGAGTTTAAAAAAAAGTTAGAATTATATCAGCTTACCAATTTATAAATCCTACTAAAATAAAAAACTAAGGTTCCGTAAAATAATCCGTGTCTGAAAACATAAAAGCGTCCATGGCAGCTAACAAGGACAAAAGCCTGTAATAATCTAGTGAAAAAATCTTCAATGTCTTTATATTTCGCGTTTTTGTAACTCATCAAAAATTCAGAAACCTAATTCCGACGGAATCAGAAGACATCCAATCACGTCGCGACGTTTCAGGTAAATAGCTGACTTCGTTATATCTTTAAAATTAGTGCTAACACAATTTGATGGACCGCTGCGTCAAAACTTCAAGATATTCCGCAGCCCAACCAATGCGAGTTTAATTTCTTTTTGAGAGATTCCGACTTATCGGATTCGATGGAAAGTAAAAATGAAACAATTATGCAAATGACAACAAAATAAAACTCATTTTCATTAATAATCAAATAACGGGAGACCGCATTTGAAAATGGAATAAAATTTCGTGAATGGTAGCATTAATTGTTGGACAGGGTAGGGTATTCCACCCCATCTGGCTTTTATCAAACAGAAGTTATCAGAAAAGGGGGAAACTTTTAATAAAATTCGAATGCCTCAGGCTGTTAGATACAGAGATATTTTCTATATGCGAGATCTCGTAGTTATAAAAGTGGCAACTTAGACGAGAATATTTTGGTTGAATGGATGCCTTTGAGGGACTCCAATATTCTCTCTGTCATGTTCGCAGTGATTTGTCCTCATAAAACTGATTTGAGCATTCTGAAACTTTTACAGTTCAATAGCTTTATGGGAGTATTCAGCTCATAACAAATGGAATTTCTTTGTGTTTTCAAATAATGGATTTTCATTTTACACTTAGACATCAAATAATCGATCAAAAAGTCATATTAAAGAACATCGTATTCCTAAGTTTTCTTTATTCAAATGATTAAAATATTTATGACGAAGTACTCACTGAAAGACTGTATTCCTTAAATAAAATGTCTTTCATTCTATATTCCTTTGGCGGAGGTAGCTTTATCTCAATACTACTATACTATTTACAGTAAGTTCTTATTAAGGCCTAAGAAAAACGGCCTTTGATCATTATTTATAGCATCCAGGTAGGTCCCGCTTAATTCGAACTGAAATAGTACTTACATTTTACATAGATCCTATTTCAGTTTCTTGTTTACGAGGTTTCTGTATTTAGTGATACCATGGCATAATCACGTAGTAAAATACATTGCATTGTATATAGGTAGGTGTTCATTCAAGTGGTTTTCCTTGGCATCCGAATGACACTACATCTTAAGACATATTAACCCGTGTTTTTACTTTTGTCGGTTTTTTGTAAACTCGACATCGTGACATCGTTTTTGTTAAATATAAACACTTTAACCTATATGAGAATGTCAATGCGCGATTGATATGATTATGATTGATTGATACTTCAGATAATAATAATAATAAATATTTATTTTAGTCACAAAGGATTTCTTATAATTAATGTAGTGACCAGAGTCTGACCAGTTTTCTTATAAGCTAGGGATGCCTGTGTTAAGCGACCCCGCTCTGCTATAACTTCGAGTAAGTTACATTGCTATGACTATGTAAAACTGTTTGTATGTATGTACATTTAAATGTTTGTGGTGTGTGTGTGAGAGTGCTTCCACCTATAGGTTACGGTAACCGCTTGCCATCAAGCTGTATGCTCGTTTGCCGCCTTTGTAGTATAAAAAAGACACAGATTTATTACTTTACTGTTATAATTTTTCCAAATATTCAATAAAGCACACAAATGCTCGCAAACAATCTCGAAATTACTCAAACAATATTAATCTTAGAAAATTTATTTGAGACCCCCGAAATTAATTACCGATATTACAGCTGTGAAATCTATATTAATTAATATGACGTTATTCGCCGATTTTGTTTGGTGGTGTTTATCTCGATATTCGTAGTTCAAAGCGGCATGATAAATTTCGTTAGACTCAATTAAAACGTTAAGGGGCTAAGTAAATATTTCTGTGTTACTTTGACTGTATTTATGGGCCTTCTAAGGCTTAATTAAGTCTCTCTTTGATGTTCAATCTGTTACGGCAGTCTTGGTAATTGCGCTGGTACGGAGCTCGAAGTTTTTCCTCCTGCCGTTTTTGGCACTGGTTTAATCCTATGAGTATTTATATGAAACACATAACAACAGATTTGAATATTCGCCTACAAAATAAAGATTGCTGCTTCGAGCCTTGTGGGTTTGTACAACTGAGTTTTTAAACTTAAGTAAAGTGAATTTTCGTGCCACGAGTTTTACGATGGCGAAAAACACCGGGATCACACTCGTCTTGTCACCATGTCTTGTTAGCATCTAAATATATCTCCAACCTGCTTACCCTTTCGGAGACCGTTGTGAGCAGGCGTCTAGATATATTATGTATGTATGTAGTAGTATTTGTGTCAAAGGTGTCAAAGTGATAGGTGGCGAGTCCATCGCCGTTTCTTAAGCACAACTGTACATGTTTAAATTGTGTGTGTCATGTTTAAATTTCTTCTTCAAAGTGTGTAGGTTTCCTCTCGACGTTTTCCTTCATCGTTCAGCTTGTAGTGTTCAATCACTCACTGTACTCCATTTCAGAACAAGACTTTGCTATAGTCCAAATTTGAACTTGCAATCTTTGCATCACAAGCGACTACTCGAACAACTCGGCTACCACGGCTCTTTTGACAAAGATGACAAAGAAGAAGTATGCTTATAATTCGGTGCGATTTTCTCTACAGCTCACTCCATAAGCTTCACCCTTCATGGCAATATGTCCAAACAACTAGTGCCATCAAATTCCATTATACACCCATACAAGCCACACTACAGCGATTAGTCTTGCCAATTTTGCACCCTCATTGTCGCGCTCTCCCTAATCCGCGGTTGGCCAAAAACTTAATTAACCAAAATATATATGGCAGTGTATAAACAAACAGCTCCAGTCACTCCCTCCTCCCTTGAGACTTTATACGGTGATACTATTTCGTGTAATGACTCCAAAATGAGGCTATACCTCCCCGCAAAATACGGCGTTAGGGAGACTTAGGGATCGACTGGATGTGTTGTGAAACAAGCATTCAATGTTTTTATTTTCAGTATGCCTATTACACAGAATGGCTGATAAAATTATTACTACGTAGTTGGACAACTGAAGATCGCAAAATAGAGATCGACACATTTTACAAATAATGATTTTCTAATTATATAGTCCGCGGTTTCACCCACGTTAAATTTTACTCATCAGTAGTTTTTTTCTGGAATAAAACATATCCTATGTGTTAATCTAGCTTATAATATATATCTGCGCCAAATTTAATTCAATTCCGTTTAGTAGTATTTGTCTCAAAGAGGAACTAACGTCCTCAGAATCATTCCAATTTAGGTGTTGTTTGTGAAATATGGTGTTGTCTGAAACTGTGATAACTTTCAAATCCAGATGCAGATTAGTATCCACGGGTTAGGGGGAGAAGTAACATAATTTTTTCGTCAGCTACTACAGATCTATTAATATTATAAATGTGAATTTGTGTGGATGTTTGTTACTCAATCACACACTAACGGCTAAATTGTGTGAAATTTAGCACTCTTTGCTTAATTTCATTTGCTTCATTTAATATAACGTTTTATTTCAGAAAAAAATTACCAGAAATGAACAAATGAAACCGCTATCCTATATATCGTATAAGCTATCCTATCTTTTCAGTTGGATCAAACTGCACACGGTGTGCAAATTTGATTGAAATCGGTTAAGTTGTTTAAGAGCCCATCACGGTCTTATTTGCCAAGAAAAAGGTTATAGTGAGTCAATCTTAAATGATAGACATATGCAGTCGCGGTCTTTTTTTTAGAACTTTTAAAGAGGAACAATTCCCTGATACGTCATATTTGCGTAACTTAAACCGTTTACGCAACGCACGCAACGAAAGCTCTCAAAAAGGAATAATTTTTCCCGTTCTTGCAACATTTTTCATTTATGCTTCGCTCCTATTAGTTGTAGCGTGATGTTATATAGCCTAAAGCCTGCCTAGAGAAATGAACAAAACAACAAACAAGATTTTTCAATTCCAACCAGTAGTTCCTGAGATAAGCGCGTTCAAACAAACAAACAAAATCTTCAGCTTTATAATATTAGTATAGGCTATATTAAAATATACCACTTCCCTTAGATCTACATCTTAGCCCCTTTATTCAGAGCGTCTCCTTAATTCATACACGTCACGTATCCACAGGAGGCGTCGAGCCATTCCCGCGAATCGAGTAACACGAACAAAATGAACGTACGTATTAAAGTATCGCCATTTTAATATTAAACGATGTATTTTATTACACGGCTTACCAAAATTTGCCGCATGCCTCCCAAATTGGCATAAAATTATTATAATGATTTTAGTGGTGATGCATGAAAGATGAAAAATTTTATGTTGCAAAGCAGAGTTTAGTCATAGGTAATAAAGGATTCAACGTAATAATTAAGTATTTAATGTACCTTAACCTATAGGATAAGAGTTCTTTCCAACCATTTTTTTAATACCTATATATGTTTGCATTTACTTGTATATAAATTAAAAAACAAAACAACTATTTTAATACTAAGAAATAACCGTATTTTTTCTTAATTGCTTCAAAACCTTATGCTCTCCTGTCGATCTAAACTCTCTGTAAGACTCTTGGTGTGACTTAAGTTCAGAAAAATCCTTTATAACAGGCGGGTTTTGAACTTGCAAACTATGTTTAGGCGACCACCCAAACCACTCGGCTGCCACGGCTTTTACGGTTAAAGTTATAATATATTTGAACCGAATCCCGTATTTTGTTCATGATTTATACTCAATATTATCCTGATATGCTCACATAAAACATGAAGATCTCATAATATTTCTTCATTCTTCTACCATTGCTTCAGTTAATAACTCACACGATGCGATATTTTCCTGTATAATTTAATTTTCACTCGCTGCGTTCTGCACTCGGAACACGCACTGCCTAATACCCCGCTTATATGAATATTTGTCTCCATGAAAACGGAATTATCATTCAAACCCCCCTATTTTATGGGCCACAGGAAATTTATATCCCACATACGGAATGGTACGACCGACATGCCTGTATATTTTTATATTAGAAACTTGGCTCACCAAAATGCCGGCTTTATTTATTTTTACTCGATTAGAGTACTCGAAACCGACGAGCATGTATGAAGAGACTGATGAATGTGGACGAAGTGAAAAAGGTATGTAAGTCTGTCTGTAAAGTATGTAAAACTGGCGTTCTATACTCTCTGCCTACCCCGTTAGGGACTTGGCGTGATGATATGTATGTATGTATGTATGTATGTATTTATTTTTCACAAAAAAAATCACAGGATATATTTTAAGACGTGTTGTCAAAGCAAAATTGTATGTTTAATAATGATGTTAATAAAATTAGATAGTATTAGGTAAGGTTAGTTAGGTAGAATCTATATGAAATTAATTTCACCGACCGACACAAAATCCTTTTCAGTTCACGCTAACGCTACCCATTGGCATTAGGTGCGGAAAAAGTTATGTTCTTTCCTTGCCTAAGTTACCACGATTAATACATCTTGAGGAAGCTTGCATAAATGAACAATCGCGCCCCAGATACATTGACATAATCGCAAACTTATAGTACAACAGGTGTGCCTAAAGCTCAAAACGTAAGCGATTTCGTTGATGCTGAAAGAAAAAGCTGCGATCACCTGTAAGGTACTGCTTCAGCCGGATAACACCAATTCGGAATGAGAGATCCGTTGTGCTCTTCTCTTTAGCTGTTCAGGCTTAGAATGATACTAAGCGATTTCCGCCGCCTATAGGCGCTTGCAAAACTATGGGTGTTGGCATCATCCGGTTGCGGTGATTGCGATTAGAGATCAAGGATCAAGCCTCCTACGAAAGCGTACAGTATCATTATATTTTTTATACTTTTGCTTTTGTCATATATGAAATGTAGGTTTATCGTTTATACATCACCAGAAACCTTATTCACGGCGTAGGCGTATATAGGTATCGTGAGCGTAAATAGGCTACGGTAACCGTTTACCATCAGGTGGGCCGTATGCTTGTTTGCCACTCTTGTAGTATAAAAAAAAAAGGCCCATAATACAAAAAAAAAATTATTTGGCTACGGACTTCTATAAGGAGGTCCTTGCCCAGTTGGGAAGCTCCGAACTCGAACGGGAGACCTGTTATTGCCCTAACTCTCTTACAAAAATACATCTACGTAAGTAATAATGTACCTATGATTTTAGTCATAGAAATATTGGATGTATCGATTCCTACAAAAATGAAGGTGTGATTCTCAAAACATGATTCTTCAAAGTGTGAAAGTATCAAACATTGCCCTTGCAACAAATGAGGCTAATTAATCTAGAGTGGCATCTGTCTTGTTAAAGAATAGTCCCCCTCTTGCGTCGGCACATATTTCTGAAGTAATTGCTTTTGTCAAATCAACGTAGATATATTTAAGTTAACTTTATTAATTAGTATTTCAACACATTGAGATTGGTTATCTATAAATACATATAACGCTTAGCCTCTTACGGGGTAGGCAATGAGTATAGCGCCAGTTCCTATTTCGTTCTGTTTATCCCCTCATTAGTCTCTATACATTCTCGACGATTTCAAGTAAGTTCTCATCCTTGAGTGTCCGATTTATCTTTATCGTAGTATTGGAACTGATCTTCCCCTGCCTCTTCTTCCACATACGTTCACATCGTATATCTGTTGCGTCATTCACCATATTTTGGTTGATATTAAACCAATTACAGCACTCCGAAAACGCTAATCAATTCCTTAGATATTTATTGAAACTAGATTCAAATTAACCACTATCTTCAGCATATTATTATCGTTCCGCTTAAATTTAATATTAAAGACCTTGATATCATTTTCTAAACCATGTACTTTCATTAACGTTAACGTAAATTATCCAACACAATATTTAAATGGTAGCCAAAGACATTATGATTCTGACAACCAACGGAGCAGCCGTCCGAATTTAATTTTTTTCGTTAGTTAGTAGAATTAATTAATTTAAGATTTGTGGTTTGATGTCATGATGTAATGATGGGATATTTGACGGAGTATTTCCAATACTTCATTAATTACTTCGGTAAAATGTCGACCCGATCTAAGAAACGATATGCTTGCGCAGAAACCAAAGCAATGCAAAATATACTGATCATCATTATAAGAAATGCCTACACAGTATCTATCTTTGGAAGAAGCTCTAAAATTATGATTATTTAAATGAACCCACACAATTAACTAAAAGACAGTATCATGAATCCTCGAAAAATTATGCTAGAATATGAATGGCAGTCATGAGTCTATGCTTTTCCTTTACCAAAACAATACATCGGGTTTAATTATTTGAGGTAAATTATGTTTATCGTTTGCCTTTAGTTGCATTGTTCCAATCAATTGTTTTGAATTAGTCTAATATAGGAATGCATGACAACACGCAATCGGTTAGTTAAATATTCTGAAGAAATCACCTAATAAAATATTAAATGTATGTAGACAAACTTGGTACCTAGTTCCGAACTTAAAAAAAACCTTGCATTACAAACACTTGCAAAACAATACAATGAAATGTAAATATAGAAGAGAAAAAATATGCAACTAAATATAGTATTACTGGATGGATATCAAACCTACAACGATAAACTTTTATGTCAAGACCTCCAACCATTCAAATGTAAGGCATATTTTAGTTGACTATTAAACTTTGATAGGAAAGTGTAAAGACATAGTTGGGGAGGCCCATGTCGAAGGACAGTCTGAAATATAACTAGATTCCGAAAGAATATTACAAGTTATTAGTTTATAATTCATTCATTGAATCAGCATTGCCATCCAGCGTGGCAAAGCTGCTAGTCATCTTGGCACGTTGCCTCGGATTTGGGTCAGATGTTTTATCTATAAGTAGTTAGTTATAAAACTGTTTTTTGTAATTATTGTTCATTGTTATTCATTCAAAGTTACAAGTAATGTTAATATGCTCAGATGGTGAACGAAGAAATGCTAAAATATTAACTATCTATGATATAATCATTGCACCATTGAAAAGCCGACGCAAAAATAGCCGGTACTCTTCCAAATTGCGGTGCAAATAACAACTTACACGAAACTACCTGATAGATGTCTCACAAAAGTATTTTACTTTTACGAAAGTTACAAGTCCATCTAATGATTACTTGATCATAACTCTGTTCCAATTGTTTTCGTCTAATGCTGCCAAATAAACCACCATTATTTTGTCTGTTTCAGTTATGCAATTGACAGCCCACAATAGAATGGATAGTGTAAGTGAATTGTATTTTATTTCATATTCCATTGTATTGAACTGATAACCAGTCATTATAGTGGGCATTCATGGAAAAATTCAAACGTGCCTTACTATGGACATGTCATTGGACTTAAAATAAAAGAATATTATTTCTATAATGTTGGTTTTGTTCCGTAAATTATTAGTCAACCATCAGCCGCATCTATGAAGTCGCATGCATGGTATATCTACCATGCATACGTTCCTACGTCTATAATTTTGAACTGCTTCTGAAGTGCATGCATGTATCTTTTCGGTGTTTTTTCTCCACCGAAAAGCTATTTAGTATGAGAGATGATTTTATTATCAAAAAATCTCATTGGTACAGATGTTTGAGAGTCTGACAGAAATCGGAAACTTTGCGTTGCAGGTCTAGTCGACTTAGACTAATTGACCACACGGCCTCCATAATTCTAAAATTTCATTAAGATGTTTGTTTGAAAAGTTAATTATACATTTATAAGCCGTGGTGGCCGTGTAGTTCGAGTAGTTTCCTGAGACACAAAGATCGTAAGTTCGAATCCCGAATGTACCAATGAGTTTTGCAGGGACCCTTGTGGAAGGCATCAGGATAACTATAAATGTAATTATAAATCATCATCAGCATATCATAACGCTGAGTCCCTAACGGGGTAGGTAGAAAGGGTAGGGCGCCAGTTCTCTCTAGACTTACATACTTTCACTTCGTCCACACTCATCAGTCACTTTACAAATGCACAAGAGTAGAACACAAGAGTACTCGAAACCAGCGGCTTCGAGTACTCTTGACGTTCCCGTCCTTGAGTGTCCGATCGATTTGATCTAGGTAGTTGGAACGCGGCTGCTAAATAAGCCATGTAGTATAACCAACTAGATATTTTGAAGATTTGTCAACTTGAAGAGAGCATAAACACAGACGACAGCAGACTGACTATGCCAAAGGACTATGCCATAGCAAAAAGCTTGTGCTTATTCTTGCAAATAAACTTTGATATTTTTGCGTTCCTACAAAACTCTAGGATATCATAAGGCTGTGCTAATAATATATTTAATCAATATATTTCGAATGAAATGAGCACTGAACATTAGAATATTATTACGAAATGTTATTACATTTACACAAATGTTATTATTGCAATTAAACAGCCGTGGTGGCCGAGTGGTTCGAGCAGTTGCCTGCGACGCAAAGGTCGCAAGTTTGAATCACGACTGTACCAATGAGTTTTTCTGAATTTAAGTACAGTGATTAGTCACACCACGAGCTTTACGGTGAAGGAAAACATCGAGAGGAAACCTGCATACGTCTGAGAAGAAATTCAAAAGGCGTATGTATAGTCGTGCTTGAGTAACGGCGATGGACTCGTCATCTGTCACGTTGGCACCTAATATACCTCTGGCGGAAAGTGGGTGTGTGGGTATTACCTATACACCTCTGCCTGCTATATCGGTAAATGGGCAAATTCTAGAGCAAGTGAATGAATTTGTATATCTTAGAAGCATGTTCACACGAGATGGAAAGTATGAAAAAAATATTGAAAGAAGGATAACTGCCGGAAATAAGGTGAATGGGGCCATGTCGGCGTTGATGGGCAGTAGAAGTCTGAGCAAGAATGCTCGAGTTGCTGTCCACAACGCGATATTGGTACCTACCTTATTGTATGGCAGCGAATCCTGGGTATGTCAGAGGAAGTATGAAAATAGCTTGAATGCAGTTGAGATGCGATCTCTTCGAAAAATGTGCGGAGTAACGATTTTAGATCGAACCCGCAATGAAGAGATTCGCAAATCAACTGGCGTGAATGAGGGAGTGATTGTAAAGATGAAGAAAGGCATGTTACGTTGGTTTGGACACATAGAAAGGATGAGTGAAGAAAGATTGATGAAACAGATATACAAAGCAAAAGTGTGTGCAAGAAGAGGCAGAGGAAGGCCACGTTCCAACTACCTAGATCAAATAGATCGGAGTCTCAAGGACGGGAACGTTAAGAGTACTCGAAACCGACGAGCATGTATGAAGAGACTGATGAATGTGGACGAAGCGAAAGAAGTATGTAAGTCTAGAGAGAACTGGCGCTCTATTCTCTCTGCCTACCCCGCTAGGGACTTGGCGTGATGATATGTATGTATGTACCTCTGCCTACCCCTTCGGGGACCCTTGTGAGAAGGCGTGAGGATATATTATATAATATTTTATTATTACATGTATATGCTTTTTATCATAATCTAGTCTGACTTAGCATTACTTTAACTGACTAAAAAAGTAGGAGGTTCTCAGTTCGACTAAGTTAAATAATTAATTCCACGTTGAAGTTACTTATCCTAATTACAGGGCAAAAATATTTGCAAGCGGTTGAGTGATAAGGGGCCAAAATGAGCGAACAAAAGCTAAATCGTGCATTACAAAGATCCACAGTAACTTTAGCGACAGCGTTTCGGTCACAAGTTGGACTATAATTCAACTCTTAATCCGCTAACATGATGAAAAGCGGCTAAAATTCACAACGTGAGCCATTTAAAATCACTTTATTGCTCAGATAGAGGGAATAAATTTTGTAGCAAACGGTGTGGCTACCCGTAAATTTGGACTTTGCACAATATCTGTAGCACCGCAGGCTAAGCGTGGTGAGAATTAATTCTTACTCAAAATTTCTCATTGTTATGTACACGAGAAAATTCACGACCCGAGGTATCTTGGCACGTTTGTTTTGACGTCTTAAATTTATTGACAGGACCGCCTTATAGAGAGAGTTTATGGGTTTATCAGTTCTATAAGGCACATAGTGCATTATTCGAGCTAGGTTTTCTTAAAAACAATTAAATATTTGGTACTTTACTACCTAGCTTCTGAAGTGTGTATGAATGAACAGAATATGCACCAAAAGTGACATTAACCATTACATCTTATACACTGCAAACTCTGACAGGAAACCGTGTAAAAAATATAATAAACAAACATTGTAATAACATGGTGCTCAATCAGCTCATCTTTAGTAGTTTTTGGAGAAGTAGCTTCCTGCCTTTTAATATCGATATTACTTAATCTGCTAAAGTGATAAGAGTTTATGTTAAGCGAAACGAAGCAATTAGGATTACAGGTTCGAGACCCGGTAGTCTGTGAGTTCAAACTGTTATATAAACAACCCAACCGGTATCTATTTATACTGAGAATTCATTCAAAGAAATGGTGTATTCTTTGTCTTATGGGTGACGAAGAAACCGTCTGACATTGACTCATAAGGGCTTATGTTGTATATATATATAAATACATCGTGCCTTTGGCAAAAGATTTTACTTATTTACCTGAACAGGCACGTCACGTGATTATCTTGAATATTAACGTTTCCAGAGGACACCTATCATCATAAAATCAATTTCGATACCATAAGGCTTCTTGTTTTTGTAAACACATTTTAAAAGTTAATTTTAATATAATGAATCTAAATTACCACTTCGGTTGACCGCTTCGGGTTTAAACGTCCTGGTCCAATAAGCCTTTATGTGAATTTGTATAATATGTAGGAAATTGCATACTTATTATACTTGGAAAACAGGTTTGCAGAATTTTTATTTGATTGATTATATTTATTTTTACCACCTACCGCGTACATGATCTCTAATCGTAGAAACAAATGTGATCGTTAATTTTGTAATAAACCCTTCAAAATAAAAACATGGGCACGTCAGTTTGGCTTTAAAGAAAATATGAGGGTTGGCATGTATGCGGAAGATAAAGGAGAAGTAGACTATTTACAATTAGACCGAAGTGTTCGAACACTCAAGGGTGAAAGGCACTTAACTAAAACCCCGTTTTTAAACTGATATATTATAAGGTACCAACGTGATACACAGCTGACCTAAGAACACAGGTTTCCTAAAGATGCTATCGTTCTTAAAGGTCGTGGTGTGACAATTTAGATTAATACAGAACCTACTTGAGAGCTAGCAGTTGCACTTTGCAAGTAACCATTTAAGCACGGCCTTTTCAAACACAAACATATTAAGGAGTTACAAATATCTCTTTGATATGTCATCTTCCTTCTTCTTCTGTAGGTAATTCCAGAGACTTTCAGGACCAGGGAATTCTCTGACGCCAATTTAGACTTCTATATTCTTGGGGGATTGGGATGAGTGCTTCCTTAGTATGTAAATTTTAAGCTATTTGTATAACAGATTCCGAGCATAATCGCCTGTAAAATTCTTTGATCTTTGACTAGCTGTGCCCCGCGGATTCACACCCATTATTGTTCCACTCCTTTGGGTAGTAATATGATATTTCTTCGAGGACCTTTGTGGGCGTGATGCTATCCCAAATCACAGTTACGCGGAAATGTGCCATGAAGGCTGTGGGCACTGCCACGTTGTATAGCGATGCTGATTCGCTGAGCGGATAGTTTTAGTCACACGAATAAATATTTTAGAAAATTATCTTAGTTTGCCCGTTTTAGTGGGACTTTTTGAGCACAATTCTAACTCTCTATTAACGGTAAAATACGTAACTCGTAATATTGTGTCAATATTGATGGACGAAATCAATATTCCCACCATAATTTACAAAGTACCCCTTTTCACAGCTAAGGTTAAGTCCGCAAACACGCTTACCCGAACTGTCTGTATTTTATCGACAAAGACATTGTTCAAGAATTTGAACTCTTAACTATATAACATAAAACTCAAATTTGGATAGAAAATTTTGATCTCGAAATCGAATATTATTAAGCCAACTATGAGACGCCGATTTATCGGATCCACGATTTTTGAATGACTTTTGTTCGAATATGATGGAGGCCTTGAGACATTGGTTAATGTTTTCTCAATACTCAATTAATCAATACTGCTAATAATTATTATAAAGCTGGATAGAGCGCCTCATACAAGAACTGTGCTCCTTGCTACGGAGCCTGTTGAGGTTCCTTTCTCTGTGAAAATAGCCGCTTGTAGGCTGCTAAATTTAGATCCAGACATTTCAACAAAGTCCAATGACGCTGAGTTATCAAAACTTGCAGAATAGGGATCAGCAACTAAGAAGCAGATATAGGGATGATCCTGATGAATAGATAGTTATCTTTCTCTGAACTCACGATCATAGAAGTCAAAGGTTATGGCAGGGCACTAACATCGTGTCCAAAGGCCTGTTAAAGCATTTTTGGTTAATCAACATTTTGACAGTTAGCTAAACTTACCAGGCGGCTACACATTGGGGATCCATTGGGTTGATCCCATATAGATATGAAGGCGTGAAGAGCAGTATCATTATTATTCATTGCTGTGTTGTGTTGTGTATAACGAGCATGCATGAAGAGACTAATGAATGTGGACGAAGCGAATGAGGTATGTAAGACTAGAGAGAACTGGCGCTCTATACCCTCTGCCTACCCTGTTAGGAATGATATGGAAGGATCGGCGAGATTATACTTCGGATTTAATATTTATTAGGTATATAAATAATAAATCCCAAGAGTAAGTGAGTAAGTGAAATGTACAAATCCAGGTAGGTTTTGTCCCTCATTGTATCAATTAAATGAAATAAAAATAGGATAGAGAAAAACAATAGGCTCTACGGTCTCAACACTCCAATTAGGGGCACCTCAAGTGAAACTCAAATACGAACAATAGGTGCCTCGATATCACACGTTAAAATTCACTATAAAGTTGGAGGACCTATGGCCGCGACAATGTGAATCTGATAAGGGTAGGTAGGGGTAAAAATGCTGCCAAGGAAAATATCGAGAGAAAACCTGCATATGTTTGAAAATAAATTCAAGGGCGTATGTATATTAATGCTAGAGAAACAGAAACCAACAGAAAGCGAGTCTTATTGGTTATACGTCCACTTTTCAAGGGATATATATCAACAACTCTACCAACCCCTTTGGGGACACTTGTGGGAAGGCTTAAATATGTAAGACACATGATGATATATAATAATTGCTCACAAATAGGTTGGTGCCGCATAAGCATACAAATTGTAAATATTTTAGACATAGTAGATACAGATAATGCTTAACTCAAAATTTCACTTAAAGATCCACAAAAGTGATTTACAGAGTATTAATAAGCTAATCACATAGTATTATTTCAATAATCTGCGCTTTGTCTATGAAACGGTTTCGGCTCAGCATTATGTCGTGGGCAGAAAGCCTAAAATCATTTAACCAGACCCACAACAAATACCTGTAGGCCACTACACATATAACATTGCACATCGCAATTTATATACATAAAGTATGTATGAATTTATATAATCACAGACTAGACACCATGTCTATGAAAGTGATTTGAAAAGCTAGAGAAAACGACGCTCTAATTTCTCTGTCCATTCCGTTAGATACTTAATGCGGTGATGTGATGATATGCACGTGGATACCAAACTATTTGCTTAATAAATGCATACAGTTACATTATGATAACTTGTACAGAAGCCAGACGATGTATGTATCTTTAATCGCATGAGTTGACATCACCGCTCATACTCCCGCGTACCTTAATACCAGATGCACACAAGCACGAACTTACCTCGGCTTGAAATACAGTACCAATTAAAGTTGACACCTCAACGCCTCTGTTCGGTTAGCACCTCGCACGAAAGCTAGCACTTGATTGGTTCTCACGTGCTTCATTCGTTTTGTTCTGTTTAGCATTACATGAAAAGTGTTTAGGAACCTTTTCCTGCATTCTGAAACATTGATAGGTTGGTCGTTAGTTCACCGATTCATAATATTTAAAATATTTTATCTCTAAAAGATATGGGACAATTCATAAAAATTGTACATTATCGCTCTTTTAAAAAAAAACATACCTCAAATATTCATACCCACTCTGCTGTATTTTATTAAATATATATACATGAAATAATGCCCACATGAATTCTATTGTATGCAATTAAATTAGCGCTACTCTCTTTGGGCGAAAGCGTAAGAACGTTACTAGTTTGTTTTCCTAGATTGATACAATAATGGCATTTATAAAATGAAGATCAGTTTTTAATTAACGAATTATTGATTTATGATACAGCCGTGGTGGCCGAGTCGCACTCGGCAACTACAGCCGTTAATTTTTATACCTATTGAGCAAATCAAATCAGAGTTAAAATATGTGTATTTTATATAACTTTGTGTACATGTCATCACTTCGCGTCCCCTTCGATGAAAGCAGGCAGAGTTGCACCAGGTATCTCTACCCTGACATACTTCTGTCGCTCCGTCAACAATTCATCAGTCTCCTCATATATATGTACTAGCAAATTTCAAGTACACTTGACGTCCTCCTCATATATATGTACTAGCAAATTTCAAGTACACTTGACGTCCTTCCTTGAGGGTGTTCGATCGTCCTCTGCAAAGGCAGCTTTCTAGGATCAAGTCTCAATGATACAAAAACATATGACTAAATGAACAAGGGATGCTAAAAGCACAACATACGTCGTGTACTACAAATATCTCACTATATATGTATTTGTGTTGTATATTTACAAGGCAAACTAGGAGGACACATTACCTCCCCTCGTGGGGTGGTTTGGCGTGTTATAAAGAACGCTTTCATGCAAAGTGGATTTGTGAAAGTTTTCGCTTGAAATAATATTTGAATTTGTAATTTCGACGTCAACTTACACATAAGGCAAGATGTTGGCTGAATTTAAAGATATTCATACGACGTTTACTTATAGACTTAAAAGTTCCTTGGATTTGCAAAATCTGGATGGATAGCCGCTATTCTGGATATACTTTTATTTAAATATACAATTTTTGCAACTGATGATCTTTGTGCTTGGATCAAATATGCAATAAACCATACGATTTATTTGCATCGTGGATCTCTTCTCTCTCCGAAACCTTCTACCACCGCATCTCTTGCCAGCGATGGGGGTCTTCTTAGAACCAGAACTCTTGTCTCACACTGCGCGGTGAATATGAGATTCCTTCCGCGAACGCTCACTTTTGTTGCTCCCAGTTGGCTCCCTGTACATACCCTGTAGAAACTCATTGGTACAGTCGGGATCCGAACTTCCAATCTTTGTGTTGCTGGTTTCAGCTCGGCTACCACGGTCAACATCCATCGTAAATTCATAGCATTGAGCGATAATTCTTTTCTTATTACGCTATAACGACCTTGTGCGAGTCGCATTCAGATCATCTCTTTTATCACACTCTTTATATATCATGTCGACTTATAACTTATAAGCGATGTACAAAAGGGTAGCTGTACTAATGGGGTTATCTCAAGAACTGTCAAAAAATTGCGGGAGGTCCTATTCGTCCCTCGGGTCAACGGCCGCCCCGTTCACCCCGCGATGGCACCCAACCCTTAATAAATGCGTCGCATGATAAAAGCGTAAACATGTATGATTTTTTTACGGTTTCTTCTGAGTAGAAAGCAAAATGCTGTATGAAATTTTCTGTATGTTTTTAGAAAAATATTCGTGGAATAAATAAACCGTGGTGGCCGAGTGGTTCGAGCAGTTGCCTGCGACGTAAAGGTCGCAAGTTCGAATCCCGACTGTACCAATGAGTTTTTCTGAACTTAAGTACAGTGATTAGTCACACCACGAGCTTTACGGTGAAGGAAAACATCGAGAGGAAACCTGCATACGTCTGAGAAGAAATTCAAAGGCGTATGTAATAGTCGTGCTGGAGTAACGGCAATGGACGTTGGCACCTAATATACCTCTGGCGGAAAGTGGGTGTGTGGGTATTACCTGTACACCTCTGCCTACCCTTTCGGGGACCCTTGTGGGAAGGCGTGAGGATATATTAGATATATATAAAACAATATAATCATGAGTTGAAGAAAAGATGACTTAGTTTACATAGTAGCTAAGTCTTATATCATTAATACTATATCAAATATAATTATCTGGAAGTCGCCTTACTGATAATTAGTTCATCGCGAACCCTATAAGGTACCATTTAACTCCACATATACGAGTAAATACTTTTTGAGATTGACATACATATGCAGTAAAAAGACAGAAAAATTATTGAAACTAATGATTTTCGATCCACATTTTGTAAAAAAAACATATCAACACGCTCCAACAAGTTCCTCATGAGAGGCAAAGGTCGATAGTAGGTTGCCAGTTCTCTCTAGTCCTACAGAGATTTAAATACCTTTTTGAAAGTATATTTTAATTGGCCTCAACTTGAATCTTGAAAACATGAACCTTTATACTGCACTTATTTCTCATGTTTATAGCAAATGTACTGATTTGTTAATTGGACGAATTTATTCCACTTATAGGTATTTAGTGTCAAAAGTAGTCATGTCACACTGCAATAAGCAGGTTCTCGTGCATAGCGGGACTGGTCAGCTGTTTTACCAAATCTGACATTAGGTTTGGCAATTTCGAATTGAACATTTATTTGCAAACCAGACAATAACGACCCAATCATTGTTCCAGATAATAGCCAATCGATTGGTCGCCATAATAATAGATTCACTCATCTATTTCACAGGCGAAAGTAATCGAACTTGTTAAAATATAATATGAACCAACTTAACACAATCCCAGCGTATTATCAACCGCATTGAATCCTTAACTATTTAAATGCATAGTTACATTTGGTGAAGTTGTAAAAAGTCTAATCGAAGTACTGTTTAATGGAAATGAGAATCAAATTAGAGATAGTATAACATTATCTTGTTGTGAGTAAATTCGATGTGGTGGTTTGACGTGTTACAAACTAATTGCTATTCGCCGGCTAATGTACTGGATTTGACCGGGTTTTTGTTTTAACCAAAAAATTCTGGAAGGACTACTCATAGAAAATAATAAATAATAGCGAATGGACAAGAATATTTTAAATTCACAAGTAACAGATTACTGCGTAGCTTTTTTAACAATTTAATATTGATGTAGTCCTGAACTTCCGTCAATACGGACTAATAATTTAGCGATTTCCTTCTTAAGTGTTTAAATTAAGTCTCTTGGTGTTACATCATTGAATATTTTTGTTGTGTTACATCAGTATTTCTACTCGAGCAGTTTAAGAAAGAATTTTTTATACTATTAATTTTCAATTATTTATATTATACTAAATTTAAATAATTAAATAAAATAATTTAATCCAATAAAAAATAATAAAAATTTTAAAGAAATAGGTAAATATCCCTATGTTTTCCTTCATAGTAAGGCTCGTGGTGTGATTGGCTCTCACTTTCATACATAGAAATACTTCATATCTTTACACTTTCTCACACAAGTTTCTGAAGGGGTAGGCAGATGTGTAACACCGTTATTTCTCCCCGAGGTAAAACTAAGTGACAATCTGACGGGTCTGAAAATTTTAGTACATTACCGATCCTTAATAGATATACCTGTATCGATCACGCAATTTGTACTGTATTTGTATCTTGTACCCATATTTCAAATTATTGAGACGTAATTGATCGCTAATTAGATGTTACTTTGTTCACGTTTAATTATTTCGATGACAAGGCGAAGTTTTGAGCGCCTGTCAAAGAATTCAATTAAACATTTGACGATATCGGAATCATCAATTAATATCGTTAAAACTTTTTGAATTCCGTGAGCTACCAATTATGAATTCCTTTAGTGACTGTTCAACAAATTATTTCTACCTTAGTTATCTAGCTTTTTAATTGTATTAATTACAATTTAAAAGTAGATTCTCAGTTGAAATACTAAAGAAGATCGTCGGTACATCAAGTAATATGTGCATATACTGGCCATGGTACGCGGATCCACCCGCGATAAATTCATAAATGCATTAGATACTGCTCCGCTCCCTCTCATGTCGCGTATACAGACTATTTATTGAAAAATATTTTTTATTCCGAATTATAGTCTGAGAATAGTTCGTACAAACAAACAAAATAATTTTAGTTTAGATAAAACCCTCTGATTTGATTAAGCAATGACCAACAATTTTGAAATTCCTTACCAGAGCTTACAGCCTATTATTTTTTTAATTTATAATATATAATTACAATTGGAATCTAATTAATCATTTCATTAATTGAGCTTTGCTCATTTTGTTTTGAGAGAAATGTTACGCATTTCAACACTATCTAGCAACCGGTTTACTACCCCAGTCTACAAGAAATGATTTTGGATTTAGAATTTTACCACTATTTTCTGTACTTTTAGCCTAACCACCTAAGTCTTAATGAATACAGAACGAAAGATGACGAAAATAATCCCGATATTTTAAAAGTTAAATAATCCTAAACTAGTAGTGTAAAAGAATCATCAGTCCATATATCATACAAACAACTATGCTATAATATACAGAAACGTTTGTTGCTGCCGAGGATAGAACCCCTAGCCACAAGGTTCCTGTAGCATAGTCTACCATACTACCATAATACTTAGCGCCAGTTGTCGTGTCCTTCAAACTTCGATTCTAATTCTTGTAGGTAAAGTTATTTGTTGGTCTATTTTGACAAGCAAGGTAACAAACAGACAGACATTCACATTTATAATACTTATAAGGATTATGAAGAAAGACGCTTACGGTATTAGTAATTACCATCGCCTTTTAACGAAATGTTAATAACTATTTCCCAATGAAACCTTATTACATGAGGCCTATTTTGAATCTGACGCGACCTCACACTGTTGAAAGCACATTGTATGTTCCAAATAAAATAAATAACCTGTCATATTCAAATGGCATAGACAACGCACGAGTTCCACGATTTTACACTTGATAATAAAATAATTTGACTCCATCGAATTGAATAGAACCAACTTAAATAGAGCCTTCAAACTCCCCAATCTACCAACGCAATAAATAAGTGAACGTAACTCTTGCACTCAATCGCGGCTCATAATAATCTGGTGCTCAGAAGAATGTCTGGCGGTCGTCATGCTGGCCATACGGTGTGTACGTGGCTTTTTTAATTACTTTTCATCAATACGACGTGCATTCATCAATCAACAAGTCATAGAGATTGATGAATGTGCCTGTAAAATCAATTCAGTGATGTTGCTTAATTTGACACTAAACATATTCGAAGGCGAGTCGATGTCTCATAAACGCCTTAGCATGCAAATTGATTTCTGTTTACGTTTTCTTTTAAAGAGATAATGTGACGGTCCATCAGTCGGAACAATCCGTGATTATCACCAGTCAGATCTGGATGGTCGGTGAATGGGCAGTGGCACAATGAAGCCCTAAATAACGTCTGCGGACGTCGGCGCGGCGCCTCAGACGACGTCCAAAGCCGCGCGTATTGGCGCGGAGTGACGAACAATGCCACCACACTGACTGCCCGCCACGGACATTCATTCAACCAGCCGTGCAGGAGTAGAAGCGACCGCATCCGCATTTACGGGTTATTCGACTGAGAAAAGATAAAGCCCCCGTGGAATTGAAATGTTTCACTATTAGAATATTTTCGGTCTGGATAAAATATTCCAGTCAAGTTTTCAGAAGTGTGACCGAGTTTCGAATGCCTTGCGCGTTGGCTGAGTTGAGCAATATATTTGGTGCGTAAGTATAATACTCAAGTAAAGTTATATTTTTACGATGATGGCTTTTTCGTGTGTAATTTGCAGAACACAGAAGTCTTAACGCAAAGTACCTAAGTATGTATATATTGCACATTAGCTTTGCCCAGCGATTTCACCCGTGTATTATTAATAAATAGTCAATATAGTAGACCACAAAAATATATTCGTATAATATCATTTCGCATTCAAATTGATGTAACTCATGGTAGGAATCAATGACTTATGCCCAGCTTATTATGTATGTCTATAGATATTAACTTTATTTAAAAATATACATATTTAAATATCCAGATTCAGAGGCCGATCGGTTCGAGTAGTTGCCTGCGACACAAAAATCGCAAGTTCGAACCTTGACCTTACAAATGAGTTTATCTGAACTTAACTTTACGATACACCTTTGTCTACCCGTCGGGGACCGTTGTGGAAAGGCGTGAAATTTATATAAAAATACTACACGTGGTAGGTAAGTTATAAAATGCGATTGAAGAAAGAACTTGTAACATGCATTGGAAAAAAGCCCTGTTGTTAAACCATTATTAAAGACATACCTATCCGTAATTGAGATATCTGTCGTGGGAAATAAGTAGTCGCAGCGTACACCGCAATTGTTACAAACTAGGTCGAGATAATTCAATAGAAAACATTGCCTAATTGATGTTACTGACCTATCAGTTAAAGTTTATTAATTGCCTCTTTATAGGAGAGCATAACAAATGAACAAGTTCATAGCATTTGCGTCACTGAACAGCTAAAGAGGGATAGGAGATAGAGGAATAGATAGTGTATGATTTTATGTTTTCACATAGTGTTGTACTAGGTACAGTACTGTCAGCTGTACCCCGCATGAAATGGCTTTGCTAGCACTAAGCACTCATTCCTTACGATACTTTTTTATTGCCTCTCGTTGCGTGAGTTCCGGAAACTTTTGCTGAACTTTTGACCTAGCGAGACCAAAAAGCCTCCAGCCAGGCACTTCTTAGGGACTAAGCAAATACAGGTAAGGGCACCCACTATGGGGTATTGAGCCCGGCTTAAGGCGTTACCTTATGTTGTTAAACTCGCGCGAATTTTATAAGTGGTTATAGGTGTCTTTGCAACATTTATTTAAAAAAATATATTTAAAGCTCTCAGCTTACATCCAAATTGTCAACGTCTCTTTGACGTCAAGCTAATGTTAATATGATTTATCATTATGTATCAAATTATGTTACGCTTTCGTTTTCGTGTAACTGACTTGTTCCCCAAGGTCATTTTGAATGCTAAGTGTCCATATTTAGCTGTCTTACATTATAGTACTTGTACAACATTTTCAGCAAGTGAAATGAAAACATTGAAACATTTTCTAAATTCGTTTTGACTGAACTGAAACTACTGAAGTTTAGTAACTTGGCGCATCACGAGCTTTGTGGTGAAAGAAACACGGGTTTAAGGGACGAGCTACTCGCCATCTGCCAAGTGTCAACCTATACATACATATAAACACGCCTCCCCACAAGGGTCACCAAAGAGGTAAGCAAGTATAACATACCTATATACACTCATTTCACCGAGGATAGTAGCCTTCGTGATAGAAAGCAAATTTTCGAAAGCCGTTTCTCAATAAAATCTTTAAATACCTACTATCCAAAGTATATCACGACGCGTCCCTAACGGGGTAGGCAGAGAGTATAGAGCGTCAGTTTTCTCTAGACTTACATACCTCTTTCGCTTCGTCCACATTCATCAGTCTCTTCATACATGCTCGTTGGTTTCGAGTACTCCTGACGTTCCCGTCCTTGAGCGTCCGATCGATTTGATCTAGGTAATTGGAACGTGGTCGTCCTCTGTCTCTTCTTGCACACACTTTTGCTTTGTATATCTATTTCGTCAATGTATTATCCGACACATGATTATTCAATCATCACCAATCATCATTGTTTATATAAAAACTAGGTACATACATCGTCCAAGACATAAATATGGCACCAGTTAGGCAATCTAAACGTCCGTCAGACCATCGTCAAATTTCCAAATATTAATATGGACAAGTACAGCCAAACCCTTTGGGGACCCTTGTGGGAAGGCGTGAGGATATGGTGGGAGCCTTAATCACTGTGCATTAAATTATATATTATGTATTTAGTACAGTGATTAGTCACACCACGAGCTTCACGGTTGAAGGAAATCATCGTGAGGAAACCTGCATACGTTTGATCACGCCTTCCAATATATTTGTTCAAATCAGAATACTTCAGAAGATTAATGTAACTATTTTATAGAGCAACTGGAAGACGCAGTAGGCAAAGTACGCTTAACAAGAAAATGTCAGGCAAAGCAACTGTGGCCTGACACCTCGAGACGCGACGTGATTGCACCGCTGTCTCGACATGCTGAGATATTAGACTTGTTCTGTCCGTGCATTTAGTCTAACTAGTTACTAGAAGCGATACCATTAAAGTTCAAAATTTTGGTTGGGTAAAAATCGAAAAGGCATATTCCTTCCTAGTGTTGCAAGCGTCCATAGATGGCGATAACCGCTGTCCATCAGTCGAACCACCTGATTATTAACTAACTTAGTTGTATAAAAAAGAAATGTAAAAAATCGTACTTGAGTTAACTAAGTTGTTCTGTGTATCGAATAAAAGATAACCTAAATTATGATACTTATAAACGGAAAATCACAATACGTCATGATGACGCATCCATTACTTTTAGTTAAATTTAATTTTAGTTTAATTTAGTTAATTTAAATTTCTATTATTTTATAATAATACATATCATCACGCCGAGTCCCCAACCGGGTAGGCAGAGAGTATAGAGCGTCAGTTCTCTCTAGACTTACATACCTCTTTTGCTTCGTCCACATTCATTAGTCTCTTCATACATGCTCGTCGGTTTCTAGTACTCTTGACGTTCCCGTCCTTGAGAGTCCGATCATGTAATAATAATAACATGCAAATGCAACAAAATATTAATGACTTAAATTGTACATAATGATTTGCATGTAGTTTATATCCGTGTTTCAAACTTGTCCGAGATTGTCTCCCATCTCTCTAGCAGGATATTAATGTAGTTTTAAAACGTGCACTCGAAATGACGTTATCCAAGTTAAAACCGCGCTTAAGCTTGTCTTTGTGCCTCTGACGGGACTATTTAACTCAATTCATGAGGAATAACCAAATGATAATGAAAGGAATTTCATGAATATGGATAAAAGGTTTGAGTTAGGTTATGGCGGCTGTTTTATAATGTAAGTGAGAAGAACAGGGTTTTGTACAAATAAACCTTGGGCTTTCAACTTAGAATAATATTTTTGTTCCAAGATATTCAGGAACGTCAAAAGTACTCGAAACCGGTGAACATGTATGAAGAGATTGATGAATGTGTACGAAGGTATGTAAGTCTAGAGAAAGCCGGTGCTCTTATCTCTCTGCCTACCCCGCTAGTGACTCGGCGTGTTGATATGTATATAAGTAAAATATGTAAGTAAAATTCAAATAAACCCATAACTTACTTTAATAAACTGTTTTTTTTATAAAATCGTGACTAGCAACGTCTGTACTTAAACGTTCAAATATTTACCGGCCGTTAATAGAATACACGTCAGTGTCACTATGAAATGACATGATCGACGCTTTCACTTTGTTACGTACAGATGCACTAACGTATTTAAATAATTCCACCTAAGAATATATTTTATTGTGTATTACTATAACCTAATTAGTAATAGTTGTAATATTATTTTATCCTCCACCCGACGTAACTGCGCTATTAAACATTGTTTACGTATGTAGAACAATAATTAACATAGTATGCATAAATTATTGAAACAAATATCCAAAATAAAAGTTTCATATAAGCTTACAACCCTGTACTTCGACAGATACACTCACCTGTAATTAATATTTCTCAAGCCGATGTTAACAACATCTTTACATTGTTTTGTGAGATATCCTAAACAGTTAAATGTCCAGTCCAATTATATGTGTCCAAAATAAAATGTCTACCTTTTAGGACTCCGTAATTTAAGTTAAGAAATTTCTCAAGCAATTAGGTATACCTTAGTTAATAGATTCGCCATCGTTAAGTCAATGACCTTTCTTCGAACGCTGCCAAAAATAATGATCGCTTCTTATAATACACGACACACAATTTCCCGGATCCCTCCCCTTGAGCAAAATTTATGTGTAAATATTTTGAAAGTCTATACATTAGTTAATGAATGCAGCTCTCGGATGTACGCATCTTATCCCCTATTCTGTGAGGCGGGAAAAGTTTTACGATTAACTTTGTGTAAATCGAGTAGCGCTTTGAAACTGCAAATGAGTTTAACTCATACTTAGTCTGCGAAATGTTGTGGTCTTTTTGTAGCTTGCTAGATAACATTGTTTAATTAGTGTTTGTAATATATTTTATGTATAGAAGCCTATATATCTATATGCAGTTTGGAGTTCTTCAAAAAGGGTGTGAAAAGACTTCTGCAACGCTCAAGCGACCCTTAGACGCATTGGACGTCCCTGCTGCTGCATGCAGCGTGTTTGCCACCTTAAAAATACGTAGGCAGGTACTGTTTAATTCCATAACTTTTAAAATTTATTGTTTATTCGATACCGACAATACCCACATTAGAACAATACTGCTATATTCACATCCTATAAATTGGCAAAAATTGTGGATATATTTTTTTTTAACTTGACTTTTATATATTGGCTAAATATATAAAAGAAGCTAACTACCATTAGCAGTAGTCATATAGATGTAACAATGATCTGATATTATGCGGGTAAAGCCACGGGGCGAAGCTAGCTGCTGGTAACTCGATTACACTAAGCACTAGAAGTGTTCAAAGGAATTCAGATTTTTCTTATATCATTCGGAATGCGAATACTTTTTTATTCGTTATCAGAATAAGACTGCAGATATAATGGATGGCATTGAAACAGTCACTTGACGCACCCCTGCCGTTGCATAATACAGCCTCCTGACTATCACCCCACCCTCCGCGACGGCAATTCTTATGTATAAAAGATTGAATCGTATTTTTACTTCATTTGTTAGTACAAAATATTTGCAGTTAAAAAACGGTCAAACAAACAAGGGTTCCTGTCAGATATAAGTAGCTTATTAACGTCGGGAAAGCTCAAATTAATTCAAGTCCACAAATTCATTGCTGCTTAATTATTTACCTTGAAGCGTGTTGAAGGAAAAGAAAATATTAATATAACCTTTTTCCGAGTGCCCTAGAATTCAGTACACGACGTTGATACTGCTGAGAGCCGTGGTGACAGAGTGGTTCAAATAGTCGCCTGCAATATATATATGGCAAGCTCGAATCGTGACAGTACCAATGGATTTTTACTGAACTTAATCATACCATACTACATAATTAAATGTGAAGGAAAACAGAAATTGAGGGACGTATGTATAGTCGTGATTGAGAAACTGTGATCTCCGATCAATAATAGAGAGTTATGTTTTGAATTAAATCGATCGGACGCTCAAGGACGGGGACGTCAAGAGTACTCGAAACCGACGAGCATGTATGAAGAGACTGATGAATGTGGACGAAGCGAAAGAGGCATGTAAGTCTAGAGAGAGCTGGCGCCGCTCATTTCCTACCCTGTTAGGGAATCAGCGTGATGATATGATGATGATGATGATGTTTCACCTCTGCATATCCCTTTTGAGATCCTTGTAAAAAGTCGTATAGCCAATTCAGTATAAATAAGAATTGGGCACTCTGGCCTGCAGTTCTAACCTATGGCTTGTTAGAAAAAAAAGAAGTTGTTAAAAAAAAAACTGGCCTGTAGTACTTACATTACCGTTAATTTCAGTGCTACCGTACCTACATCAATCGTTAAATACCAACTGTATAGCGATAAATGTTTCAGTGGGACCGACCTCGGCCGTTACTCTTCTTTAAGCTAATCTTGCTTATAAAAAATATACCTTGACGCCTAGAGAACGATGCAGACCAGCGGTTATTAAATGTAACATATATCTTGGAAACGGTGATTACGGTTTTATCCTTCATACATACATACATATCATGTCGCCAGTTCTCTGTAGACTTATAAACTTTCGCCTCATTAATCTCTTCATACAGGCTCGCCGGTTGCGAGTACTTTTGACCATTTTAGGAATCTAGACAGTTTGAGCGTGGTCTTTCTCTGCCTGGACTTCCACATATTGACGCAAATATAACATGGTTATATGACGTTAAAAAGTGTTGCCTGTTTCATTTATAGACCATGATCATGGTATCAATACCTGCACACGGGGGATCCATTATAAATGTAAATAAAAACTTTTCATTAAATTTAAATTTAGAATGGTATTTTAGAGTTCCAGTAGTCACCTGCAATACAAAAATTGCAAGTCATCCATCAATGTGTTTTCCTGAACCTAAAAACAGCGATTAGTCACAACACGAGCTTTACGGTGATGGAACAACGAAAGGATCCCTTCATATATTTGAGAAGAAATCGTGGGTGTGTGGGTACTACCTCATTTGCCTCTGCCTACTTCGTCGGGGACCCTTGCGAGAAGTGGGCGTGTAGATATTTTACCTTTAAAGAAGTTCTTGCTGTTGCTTGTTCTTCGCTGAACAGCAAATAACTGCCAGTATATACACCCTTTGCTTCGTGGTCTAAGTTCTGCCTTACGGAATTATACAACTATTTTCTTTTAGGTCACCAGGTTACAATATCTGGACAGAAGTGTATTAGGCAAATAGTGCTTTTATTGCGAAATACCTTGCTTCGTTACTAGATTGCGTTGGAATTTGGGTCCTATTGAGTTAATAAACTGAGGCTTTTTGTTGCAAAACATGGCTTAAGTCAAGACTAAGTAATTTTAGATTTTAAGAAAAGTTTAGGGGAACAAAGATTCAGGTCAGAAATAATTATTAATTTTTTTTTTTTGTTACTACATTTAAAGTAAACTGATAAATCCCACGTATTACTAATCAAGGTTATTTTAACAGGGTGTCTCGGACAATAAAATAGTTGTCCTAACATACACATCAACACGCCAAGCCCCTAACGGGATGGGCAGAGAGAAATTAAGGCGCTAGTTTTATCTGGACTGATATACATACCTCTTCGCTTCGTCCACATTAATCAGTCTATTCATACATGCTCGCCGGTTTCTGTTTTGCCGTTCCCGTCCTTGAGTGTCCGATCGATTTAATCTAGTAGTTGGAACGTGATCTTCCTATACCATTTCTTCCAAACACGTACATTTAGTATCCTTCGTGTAACATAAGATGTAGTTGAAAATAGGAATAAGGTATATTAAATTGGGAGCTTCGTGTGGCTTCATTATACCAACTCAGTTGCTTTACTTGAATATGCAAAGCATCGTATTAACCTCAAAATAAAAAGCTAATGAAAAACCACTGTTTACTTAGTTCCTATAAAATGTTATGGCAATATAAAATTTTATTATTTCTTTATTACGCCGTTAGGGAATTTTCTAACAAACGTTGCATGTTAATAAAGTCCTATTTAAAAGTATAAATAAAATAAGGCTTTCAACAGCTCGTGTTATGAATATTAATTTATTTCCTCTCATTCAACGGCTTCTTACTGGCAAATCTTATAAAATTAAAGTTTTTCTAGTTTTTTTTTGGTCTGGTTGAGGTATTGGTTCAGTGTGTAGGTCACACGACATCCTACTAATATTTTAAATGTGTTAGTTTGTGAGGATGTTTAATCCTGTTTCACGCAAAAAATGAACGGAATTGGGTTAATTTTGGCACAGAAACTACAAAACAAGCTGGATCAATATAAAATTTATAAGTTATGTTTTATTACAGAAAAACAGCAGGGTGCAACCGCGAGACCCAGTTAGTGTTCTGAGACCTAAGAATACATGTATGTGTGTATACATACCTACACGCATGTATTCTAAGGAAATTACTTTCCACGCCCACACCCTCACAGGTTAGTAGACATTAGCGTGGCCGTTCCCCCTGTTAATTATTCGTATTAAAAATGCGATACAATAGTTGTTCCAATTGTAAAATAATGTTAAATTTGCAAATAGCGTACCGCCTGATTGAAACGGATCGCTGCAAAATACAATTTTTGCAACACCCGCGGAGCATGCGACTGCAGTGGAATAGTCTATTGACGTCAATGGCTTTCCATAAATTTGGCCACCTCTTTATTTAAACCATGCACTTGCATGTGTCTCTCACATTGTGGTGTGGAAATTGTGAAACGAATTTTCACATGTCTACGTCTGGGTACACTATGAACTCACGCGATCGGGACTCGACCTTTTAGCTGATCCGTTTTGCACGTGGGTAATATTATTCAGATCTATCCAGGATTATCATTTAATCCAATATTAGTTATTTGTTCTATGATAGAATAATATAAGTCTTAGCGTTTAGAACGTTATAAACATAGTGAGGATTATTTCACATGTGAGGTCACATGGACCGGCAAATAGGCAACCCGGTTGACGGCCGTTTGGTCTGGTGGTTAGAGCTCCTGACAACGCAACTTGAGGTCGCGGGTTCGATTCCCGTTGAGGGCTGATATTTTTGGGATGAACACGAGTATTTAAAAGTAAAATTATATTTTAACAACTAGACATTAGAAAAAATAAGTTTGTTGTTGTGTACACCCAATTGCAATATACGTCCCTTCGCTCATGTATTAGTAACTATAGCATGCAATCAATAATTTTAGCAATAGTATCTTATTCGTACTAACTAAAAGCATACATACATATCATCACGCCAAGTCCCTAACGGGGTAGGCAGAGAGTATAGAGCGCCAGTTCTCTCTAGACTTGCATACCTCTTTCGCTTGTTCGCTTTCATTTGTTGTATAAAAAGAGTTCACTCTATGAATATACTCATTTGAATTAATATATATTTTCCCCTAACATTATCATGCGAAATAATCACAACACTGCAAGTAATATGTTATCCTTTCACATTCTGACGCGGCTAATGACGTTGAAAAATAAGCACGGCTTAGTCGATGCAGCAAAACCTCCGCTTAGTATAGTAGGGTGCGTTTCGGAAATAAAGCACGTCATAATTTTCCGTCTGACATTACTATGAAGGATAAATACGATGACTTTTCATTCTGGGCGTTAAATGTACATTTCGTGGCATATTTTTAGGGTTGATGCATGTTTTATGAAAATTTATTAAGTCTGATGCATTCAGGCATATGACAGGGGGAATTGTATGAGGATAAAGATAGATAGTATAATGCTTTATTCGGTTATAGTATGAATGGAAGTGTATACAAAAGAAGTCTAATTTTATTAGTATACTTGCTGTTCCGCCCAGCTACACGTAGACGAAAAAATATGTAATAAGCCGTTGCTATGGTAACCATTACGATTCAACCGATAGGAATAGATACACAATACGCAGCAGATGACGAGTCGATCGTCGACTCATATACGACATTACATATTATGTATTTGATTTTTTTTATAATGGATACGGGTTTCTTGACGAGATTTTTCTTCACCGTAAAGCTTGTGCCTAATCACTGCACTTATGTTAAGTTAACAGCTCATCGGTAGACCGAGCTTTGATTTTTCAATATTTGCAGGTAATAAAGCTACTCGACCGCTACAAGATTCGGCAAAAACAATTTCTCCAAAAATTTTTACTTGGATCGTGATCTGAATCATGACTTCAAACTGTCACTCAAACGAATACATTCCATGAAATGTATATAGACACTTTATAAAAAAGTATCAAGCACACATGAGTATTTATTTTAACGTCATATACCTGAGTATAACGTTATTCGATTTAAGCCCACATCGGCCCTGTAGTGCACGGTCCGTCCGATCAAATTTACGTTGAGATACGCGAACTGAAAGCGGCGAACAAATACCATGAGAAGTGTGATAAATGTGATAGGCAGTGAAATTCGCACGCCCGTAAGTGGTACACCATTAATTGACGAAACAAAGAGAGGTACTTACAATTGTAATTCTTCGTCTGATCGAATGGCACTGCTTCAGGGTAGTTGTTGCTGCGGTGACATCGGTCTGTTAGTTTGGAGGTAACTGGCGATCTACTCTTGTTGCATAGTACTATTATTGCTGTAGTTTTAGTGCAATTTTGACTAAGGCACTCGAAAATTCGAAATAAATAAACAGATATAGTTTTGGTCATAAACTTTATAAAACAACATTGATAATCTCAATTTAATGTCTTTGTTGTTTGGCCTGAGATAGACATTTCCAACATTCGCCACTCCAAACTACGAACAAAACACGAGAAGTGCACTCACAACTTCGAAGCATTATCAGCATTTGTTCTTGCAGCTTCGATCTTGCCTCGCTGTAGATAACTGATTCTGGTGCCTTATTCTATATTTGCAAAGTTTTATCACTTTTCTCGCGTTTGTAATTTTTTTATACCGTATACGATATATACGAGAGAAGCTAGCATGCGGTCCACCTGATGGTAAGCAGTTACCGCCGCCTATGGATGCTTGCAACACCAGGGGTATTGCTCGTGCACTGCCGACCCTGCAGGATATATGTTTACTGGGAATGTAAAGAGAAACATTGTAGAGTACATGAAATATTTTTGTGTAATACTGTAAATGACCTTTGACGAAGGCTACATAGTCTTGAGAAGAAAATTAGGATCTTTATCATAGAAATAGCATAAGGAGGTTCCGTAAGTGGCCCTCGATAAACGTATAGTAAAAACATATAAAATCTGTTATCGCCAACCAAACGCTACTTCCGTTAGGAAATTTCTCTCGCAAATTCTCATATTCCAAACAAAATTATGTAGGCATTATTTGTCAGTCCTTTGATAAGCTCAACATTCGATTGTTCTCAACGATATCTTTTTCATCACGTTGAATGCTGCTATCATTATCTTTAGATTTAAAGACATTTAGACTTAAAGAACTATTTCACTTCATCCAGATTCGTCAGACTCTTCAAACATATTTTGAAATTGTATATCCTCACGCCTTCCCACAAGGGTCCCCGAAGGGGTAGGCAGAGATGTTGGGTACCAATGTTGAGCACCAAGGAAGTCGATGTCCTCGGATGCTCGTGTGAACTATTGAACTATTTGTCCTGCTCTTAGATACGCTAGACGGTTAGGTACTAATAAAACCACAACTGCGTTCTGAACTTCTGACTCGTTATTGAGATCAGAGAGAGAGAGAGAAGAGAGAGAGAGAGAGGGGGGAATAGAGAAGAGGGGAGAGAGAAGAGAGGGAGTAGTGTGAGAGAAGATATTGAATCCGTAAAAATAAGTATACTCGGATACCTACTTCGCAGCTGCAACATGTTGTATGTATATATCTTCCTGACAGAGTAGGCAGGGAGAGTAGAGCGCTAGTTATCCCTAGGCTGACATACTTCTTTCCCTTCGTCAAACAGTACCTACGTCAAAATACTTGTGTTTATGTTGCGACTTTTCCGACAGACTGTCACAAAACTTTCGCGAGTGTATAAAACGTGACAAATATGAATAAGGATATTTGTGTGATAAGTTGAAACAGATTTTGCGATTTCGTTACTTATCTGAGGATACTTGAAAACTGCCTCGCCTTGTGCTACCGAACATCTTGATATAGAACTTGCAACGTGGTTTTAATACAAAGAAACAATTTGTTCATCGTTACATTTCTATTTTCATTCCGTCAACATATTTTGGACCTGACAATATATATTATCATGCCTACCTAGAAGGATCCCGGAAGGCGTAGACGCAGGTGTGTTTCAGAAGTGATATATTTCAGGTGCTAATGTGACAGATGGCGAGTCCATCACTGTTACTAAAACGGGACTAATCACATGTCTTTTGAATTCCTTCTCAACCGTAAGCTTCTCAAGCGTGGTGTTACTGTACTTGATAAGTAAATAAAAACTCATTGGTACAGTCGGGATTCGAACTTGCAATATTTGCGTTGTACTCGAACCACTCGGCCACCACGGCTCTCGGTAATATAATTATGTAGGTATATTCACATAATTTACTTAGAGTAAGAAACTGTATTAGTTATTATGAGTATTAGGTCTTACTCTTACTATTCCTACTTTACTAATAAGCCAACACATAAACATGTTTCATTACATCAAGCTAATGTAATAACAATCACATTATCGCCTTTATCTAATATGACACATCGTCACGCCAAGGAACGTCTGTCTTGCCTAAATGTTTCGGACGCGACGAAAGCGTAGGAATTAATGAGCCTAATAAAATAAATGTGTGACATTCGTTTACACGTCCCTCTGTTTATGTCTCATTTAAAGGCGACATATACTTTTACAGTCGACCCATAAAATGTCCCATGTGGCTCGCTATCGCAGAGGAGACGGTAAGAAGTTTGCTAATGATTACGTAAAAACGTAAGTTCATATCACACTGCCTTAGACCCGCGTTGTTTTTATCTTACTCTATATAAATTTGATTATATTATATTTACGCCTTCCCACAAGGGTCCCCGAAAGGATCAAGCAGGGGTGTGCTACCTACACACTCACTTGTCATCGGAGATACATTTAAGGTGCCAATATGACAGATGACAGCTGCATCGCTTTTCTCCAGCACGACTATGCATACTTTAAATATATACAAATCTATGTAAATATATAGGTTTAGTAATTACATTTAAAGCGAGGTAGGGCATAACGGGTTTCCCGTTCGAATTTGGAGCTGCCCGACTGGGGTAGAACCTCCACCTTATAGAAGTCCATAGCCAAATAACACAATTTTTTTGTTGTGTTCCTACGCGTTGAATAAGGTTTCCAGTAATGAGCTCCTTGGGGAGGGAGGAGGATTGTTGTATTGTATTGGCAGCAGAGGGATTAGTCCCATTATGCTGTTAACACAGTATACTCTCCGAACACAGAGTGGCAACGCGCACGTGATACTTCGGTATTGTAAGCGTAAATAGGTTTTCCATCGGGTGGGCCTTATGCTTTATTACGCACTCTATTAGTATAAAAAAAAAACATTGTAACACATCTAGCTGATAATCCTTCCAAGAATACCACTCTATAAAAGGTCGTCGATAGGAATGAGCTCGGATTGCAAACGTCTCTTGACTTCGGTCACTATTTACCAGGCGAGCTTATGTATGTATATTCGTTGCTACAATTTTTTCGTCCCAAAAACATGAATATGAGATACATACAGCGCTTGTCAGTAAAATATTATATTACCTTTTAAACGAGTTGGTTATGACATATTTCTTGTGTATAATGCAAGTAATAAACTTGGTGGAAACCTTCGAAATAACTCGAAGGGATTCTGGAAAAGAAAAAGCTTAAAAATAATTTCACATTTCGCATAATGAAATTCTCAGCCGTACAGAAGCGGAAACAAATGGTACTTAATTTCTAGTCTAATATCACTTTTATTGTGATGAGATGAAAGCGAGAGGACTCAGACTGTTATTGACATTATTTCTGATGTTACCGTCACGAGCATTTTGAATTGACGCAAGTACGGATTAGCTCAGCGATGCGAAAACGTTGACTCGAATATTTTAAGACTGCTACTTTCGATTTCTAGCGTTACATAATTCTACTTATATTATAAATGAGAAGTTGAGAACGTTGGTTTGGACACATAGAAAGGATAAGTGAAGAAAGATTGACGAAACAGATATACAAAGCAAAAGTGTGTGCAAGAAGAGGCAGAGGAAGGCCACGTTCCAACTACCTGGATCAAATCGATCGGACTCTCAAGGACGGGAACGTTAAGAGTACTCGAAACCGACGAGCATGTATGAAGAGACTGATGAATGTGGACGAGGTGAAAGAGGTATGTAAGTCTAGAGAGACCTGGCGCTCTATACTCTCTAGGGACTCGGCGTGATGATATGATGATGATGATAATTAACACACATGATTTAATCCAGAAAAATATATCCATGAAATATAATTATACTCGGGTGACACCGCGGGACTCAGCTACTGTAAAAAATTTGGTTTTGTCTTTACATATTTATTTATACCTTAGGGCTGCATATTCCTATAACATACATACAGTACATCGTGCTGGCTGAGTAGTTCGGTCAGTCAGAATCACCCACGATATTTTCTGAACTTAAGTACAGTGATTAAGTCACATCACAAAATCAACAGATTGAAGGAACAGCACAACAGTATGAAGGAAAAGATCCACAGGAAACCTGCATACGCTGATGACGACGAAATTTAACTACGTATGTAAAATTTTACTTGAGAAAAGGCCGAGGACCTGTTAAAATAAGGTGTTGTTACGCCTCTGCCTCCATCATCCTTTTTTGTGGGGAGTCATGAAGATTTTTAGGATTCTAAAATAATTATATCTGCCACAAAAGTTCAGTATTTATATTAAATTCTGTAAAGTTTAATTAGGCAAACTCTGGCACGAAATACGTAGTTTCTAAGTAACATCCTATGAACTGATAAATTATCTAGAATTATGTATCGACCCATTGCGCAAAGAGCTACTTAGCATAGAAGACAAAGAAATGTACACACACTAAATAGCGCATCGTGTGAAACCTAGTGCTGTGTATAAAGGTTGTAGTTCATATGTGCTATTCTCAGTCATGCAAATGAAACGATAATATACGAAAATAATATATGTATGTATGTATATATATATATATTAAAGGTTTATAGATTCTTTTTTCTCAAAAGAATAACAATAATTCGCTTAATGAGAATAATATTATAACAATAGTTAGATTATGGCAATTTGTACAAATATTTTTAGTAAAATTTTATACATAGCATTATCTTATATATTGTTGGTGAAACCGTTCCCATAAGGGTTCACCAACAATAAGTGGTAGGCATGATGTAACTAAACTACACTCCCTTATTGCTGGAGACATAATTAGGTGCCAGCATGCCAGATGGTTAGTCCGTCGCCGTGTATAAACACGACTACATATTACTATTTAGTTATTGAATATCGTTAAATACAGTGATTAATCACACCACTATCTGTAAAGGAATCTAGAAAGAACTGGCGCTCTACACTTTCTGCCTACTTTGTGAAGGACTCAGCGTGATGTTCATTCATTTATGTTCTGTAAGTTACTCGATAATTTTCCACACTAAACTGCCTAGCAATTTACGAAACAAGCAATCGTTCAAGTGAATTGCCACCTTAAGTTAATCGGGCGATCTAATCGGCTCCCTAGCGTGCACTGTATTGATATTGTACGACGTTCTGTAACTTGCGAAATTGCTGAATCGACTATTGTTTTCATGCGATTTCCTAGCGATAATATTTTGTGTAATCGCAATAAATTTTAACCTATCGAGCCTTTGTGTTTCATATTGTTTTAGATCAATACAATAGTATTGCTTGAATTTCATACAATGAAATAAATGCTGAAGAGAGCTTCAGGGTATTTATATTTTTTGTTGTAGTTTCTTTCTACTTTTGATAATTATCATGAGCAGCCACTTCGTGGGTTCTGTCACCGAAAGGTATAAGAACATCGAACGTCCTATCTGATCAAGATAATCAGGTAACAGGTATCTGAACATGTTGATCGGATACCTGGTTTGGAACCGCCTTGATTTCCAAGCAGAGTTCTATTTTTGTTTCTTACTATACATTTCCGTTCAATAGTTTTTATTTGAGGGCTGGTCAAAATTAGTCTAGGTTTAAAATATAATAGGTTAATATCCAGGCACGCACATCTCCAAAACTACGATAGTACATAACGTAGAATGCAGCATTGCAAATAACAGAATAACATTTGACAGTGCCTTAATTACAAGCACAACCAAAATTTGAATATGTAAATATTCTATTATTAATTGTGTGCGCAACACACAGCGAGGGTATAATGTCCAAACAAAACATTGCATCAAAATAAACACTCGTAATGACGAACCATTAACACTTGGACGATGCGTGTTTGCTGGGGGGGGTAGTTCTGGTTTATACTTTTGAGATATAAGGGTTGAAAGGAACGCTAACATTTCTTGCCAGAATTATTTTACTACTTATAACCTAGGTACTAATATTTGTTCCTCTTTCACACAAAAACTACTTAACTGAAATGGATTAATATTTTAAATAGCAAGCTGCGAGTTCTTGACGAAAGTGTTGAGGTAGCGATGAAATCTGAACATCAGTAAAGTACAGTGATATACACTACAAGCTTTACGCTAAACATCGCGAGGAAATTGGCATAGTCTGAGAGGAACTTCATAGAAGCAGTTTGGGTGTGCCTGACAGACAGCGTCTACCTTGCTGGCGGATCCTTGTGGGAAAACGTGACTCCACGTATCGTGTAGATATTCACACAAAATAAAAACGAATTACACATACAGCGACCATTCAAGATGTTAGTCCAATAGGTACTACAATTTAAATTGGCCACAACTTTACTAGAGCGAATATTATCCTACCCACACAACAATGTGTATCAAGTTCCTAGTTCACCGAAGTTAACTAATCAAATCATGCTTTCCAATAACTAAACTCCTTTATACCAACACCCTTATCGCCATAATTTAAGGACCATATTTGAATAGCAAAATGTGTACGTAACTGTACCGCGACAAGGACAGTAGTAGTAACTACACACGTGTTGTTACCATTAATGAGATAATGCCTCTCGGGATGCGTTAGAAATGGAATAAACAACCCGACCGAATTGCAAACGTACTTATTGTGTTACAAAGCTCACCGATAATGCTGAAGCTTTCTAGAACTAGGTTTATTATAAGATCAACTTATATTAGTCGTATTATGTATCAAAACCGACTAACGGACAGTATTTGATTTTGATTTTGAACTATTATTAGCTAATATTGAAAAGCTGGATTGTTTGTTTCTTTGTTTGGTTGAACGCGTTTAACAAAACTTTTGATTCGAATCTAATAGATGTTTTAACTCATTTATTGAGGAAGGCTTTAAAACATCACGCTAAACGACCAATAAGGTGCAGAGCATCAAAGAAACATTTTTCAAACACCTGGTACGTTTGTTCCTTTAGAGAGCTTCCGTAAAAGGGTAGGAGGTAAACGGGCTTCCGTAAGTTAAATAACTGAGACCCGTGGTTTCACTCGCCTGAAAAAAAATTTGAACAGAAGAATCTTTATTTTTCAACTATTTATGGAATGAGACTGCTTTGATAATTAGATTGTTTTAAATTCTTTTCAAAGCATTTCATCTTTATGAAAAGTGTAATGACAGCAAAGATTTTTAGGTTCAAAGAATCTTTATTGCCTTAGTAAATTACAAAATTAGGTGTACAATATTATTAAAAATTATTTAATTATTATGTGTATGTGTGAGCGTGTATGCCCATTCAATTAAAACAGTTAAGGTTGAATGAAAAGGCTAGAGGAGACATCGTTTTAATCCTCGAAAGTGCAACTTTACACGAACAAATAAAATGTGATCACGTTAAAAGTAAAAGAACAATAAAAAAAGAAACGGCAGAGATAATATGACGAAACAAAGTTGGGCGCAGTGTTTGCTCACAAACAAAAGAATATCAAGAACTTTTGTTTGTCTCCGACAAATACACGATTCATGACGTGAGAAAAATACGTTGACGATACGGGTTTTATAACGAGAATCTACGCAAACACGTTCGTGTAATGTGTCGTAGATTCTACTTGTTAATCTGTTTTATACAATACAGCTTAGTTTAAAGCGTACGCTTATTCTCCTCCGCCCATACCGTGAGGATTTCGGCGTGATAATATTATTGTAATATAGAGCCAAATTGGAAAATCTCGCCATTGTGAATGCTCTCAACAGGATTTTTTTGGCTAAAGTAATGTCCATAATAATCTAAGAAATTGGCAAATAAGAATCGATCTGATGGTAAGCGGTTATAGCGTTACATTTGTGGTAACATTTAAATCACTTGGTGGTACTTAACACTACGGTATACTTACTAATCCTTGTACACTAGGGCATGTCCACGGTGTGTGCTATTTCAATCTTTATTCTAGAATGTCGAAGACATGGTCGTCTCAATATAATTTTGACGTCTATCTAAGTCTGTCCCCTTCGCATTCCTTATTTTCAATGCACAATACAAATTAGAATCTAGAAGATAAACATTACAATCAAATTTACTGCAGTACAGTACAATACTACTGCAGGCATTATCGCATACAATTTTGTACTATATATTTTTGTCCCTTTAATAAATTAAAAAAAAAATTGTACTTGGCTGGAATATCAGTGTAAATACTTATAAAACCGTCAAAAAACACAGTTTAACCTAAGTTTAAGATAATTATTAAGGATAAAGCAACCTTTGGTACATCTTCTACTAATGAAAACACAATTGTGTGTTGCAACATCATGGGTATCGCTTGCGTTGCTGACCTTAAAATTAAAAAAATTAAAAAAAATAAATTTATACCAAGACTTCTAGTCCCCGACAGGGCTGAGAGAGTCAATTGCCGATACTGTATGGAATACATCCACATTCGCAAGTATTTTCGGCCAGTTTGTAGTACTGTACTGTACTGTACTGTTCGAGCGCCAAGAAAAGTTGGTAAAAAACATATTAGTATAGTTCAACTCTATCAAAATTATCTGGACATATTATGTATATTACTATTGAGAAAATTATATTCGGGAAAAATACTGTTTATATTTTTTTACGGACAGGTGACTATGACACCTACCCCATTTTCTTTTCGCTACCTTAAGTAAGCGTAAAATGTATTTTCTCAGACACATTTCTCTTCGCTTCAAAAATATAATAAAAACCGTTGTTACTAAATTTGAATAATGTATTCGCCTGAATGCTATCGTATTTCACACTTCCATTAGTACCACCCTCGTTCCTCTATTTACTCCTAAAGTCTCGACGTTCTTCTGCATGTGTGAATAAGGTTCATTTTGCGTTGATGTTAATGCTCTGTTATGGCGTGTATCAAATTATCAGTTAGATGTTTGGAGTGCTATTAAATTATCTACGGAAAAGTACATAATGCATTTTATTTGCGGTTTCTGTACTGGGGTTTAGAAAGCCGATATTACCTACTTATCATGATGCTGTCAATATGAGCTATGTCGAGTTAGCATACGAGTAGATCCTAACGGCAATTTAAACTCTACGTACGTTACGTACAATTTAAATTGCCGTAAAATTTAGCGTATTGCAAATGTTGTACAATTGGTGATAAGTATGTTTAAAAAAGCTGGGAAACTAGAAAAGACCATATCTTTATTCGAATACTAGAGCTCTTCCTCACGGCTCCACCCACGTCAAAAAAGATGTCGTTGGAAGATTTTGAAATAAAACTTTATGTCTTCACGCCTAGTAGCTGACAGATTCGAATAGTTGCCTGCCACATAAAGATTGCAAGGTCGAATCGGGCAATGGGTTTTTTATAACTTAAGTTCAGTGATTAGTCACATTGCGAACTTTATATATATTAATAAATATATATTATAAATATATAATAAAACACTAGAAAATAATAAAACACTACCTAATGGCTTTATTATTATTCTATTAGGCTAGTATTCATCAAATTACGTACATATCAAACCACAAACAAAAGAAAGCATTGTGGCCACAAATAATATTAACATTGTAATATTTCGTTACAGAAGTAATACTATTACATAAATTACTGCATGAAATATTTATAAAATAGGTAGGTACTTACGTAGTGTATTCCGAAATTGGTATAAAACTTGCATTCTTGAAAATTTAATCAAGAATCTTCGAGAGAGTCCTGAATACGTTCAACTTAGCACAAAGTTAGCGAACATTTCTAATAATGTACCAAAACTTTTGACACAATCTATTATTGTTGAGAGCAGAACTATTCACAAAAAGTTCAGTGAGTCTTGACAAGCGACATCACAAATTAATATCCAACCCTTTTCATGTGGCATTCAGAGTAAATGGTGCGAGAGTAAACTTCTTCTCACCACGCCTTTAGGATTTTGGAAATACTAATACAATTGTCTGCTTGACGCTTTGTAAGCAGTTGGGAAAAAATGTTACATAGATGGGAATACTCATATCATATTTTGATTTTTCACTACCGACATATCATATTTTATAACAGGGAGTATACTTGAAAGTGTGTACAACAATGAGTTTTTCTAAACTCATGTACTGTTTATGTAGTGTACAGTTACACGAAAGGGTTTACGGTGAAGGAAAACATCGAAAAGAAACCCTGACTTATTTGAAAACAAATTTAAAGACGAAAGTACGTATGAAAGTTGTACTTGAGACACAGCAATGGACTCGCCGTCTGTCACGTTGGCACCTAAAATATATGTCCGGCAAAAAATGGGTATATGAGTACATTACTTCACGTCTACCCCCTCCCAAAATCGTTGCACCGCTTTGCATCAATGTCTGCGACAAATGGGACGCTGCATTCTACTTCCTAGCTACATTTCTCTGGAATTAATTTGCCACCACCGGGGCATCGTCGCCCAGTTTGCATAAGCCGGTAGATGTTACCCGAGCTTTATTTTTGCACGTACTCAATTTCTCGCCTCACTGGGTGTTCTCTAGAACAGATATTAATTTACATGAATAAATAAAATTTGCATTAAGAGCGTCCGAGGCGATGCCTAAGAAAACTGTTCTTACGTCAACGTATTTTTCTCGTGTACGGGTTTTATAGGTTAACTGCATACACCAAATAGAAGAACCAAGTGAACTACTTACACTAGAGATCACCAACCACCTAGTTCGGTGATGAAACTTGGAATCAATCGTATATCATGGATTCAGATCTAAGTTATAATAAAATATACCGACTGTGGAAAAGACAAACATAGAGAATATGAAATCTTCAATATATTGTATCAAATAATATATTATGATAAATAATGCCGTGGTGGCGGATTGGTTATAGCTGTCAGTCACCTACAAATAAACAAAGCAAATCTGTTTTCTGAAGTTATCTTAAGTACAGTGAATCGTTACACCACGCTAGGTATACGATGATATTAAAATCATGAATTTTAAAGACGTTATGTTTTATTAAAGAGGATGACGGACACACTATGTCTATCATATCTACGCATCTAAATATACCCGAGCACTATATGAGTGCGTTGTCACAAAGTAGGTGTGTGGATATTACTACACACCTCTGCCTATCCCTTTGGGAAGTCGTGAATATATATTTAAAGAACGGCTGACAGGAATTGGCTGAAATAGTTAATCACAGGGTAAAATTGGACTAAGGCTACTAATTGATCTCGGCTGAGTGAGTGAGTGCAAGTTTCTCAAAAATATCATGTACATATAATTATGAATTTAATGTGATTTAAGCTGCGAGACACACCTATTATGTCATATTTTTCTCTTAAGTTAACGCGATCGTCACCCATTCGATTTGTTTCTAATTGAATATTGCAAGATTTTTCCCAATACTTCATACAATGTACCGCAGACACGACTTAAGTGAATTGTGTGCATTCCGACGTAACAATTCCATTCCGATGCACCACTCTATCCTATCTCTTAGTTCATTTTCGAGGGTTCTCTAGTGAAGTTTGCATAATATTTTTTATTCAATTTGGAAGTCTACATTATCTGTTTTATTTTGTATGCTACGAACATAAAATATGGGACTTAATTAATTGTATAGAATACTTTATAATTCATTATTTATGGTATGTACGTATTTTGATGAAACAAAGGCTTATCATGAACACACTTACGTAACACCGGTTATTCCTTCGGAATTGAAACTTCTAAGAGAATGAACATTGCATCTACGCAATGGAAACCCTTGTAATAGAATTACTCGTGCAGCAAAAAAATATAATAAATTTCGTTTAACAGATAAAAACACATTTTATACTCACGCATAAGGACCTAGCCTACAGTGCTGTTGGTGCATGTCATGAGATAATATATATTTTTTAAGCATGCTAATACGTACAATTAGTATCCAAAATATTTTAGGAAAAATTACCACATCTTATTTTTCAGCCCTTACCATCTTCTGGTGGTAAATGGTAAGAAGGTTAAGCTCCAGTTCTCTAAAATTTTTCTCCTATATTCCTTCAGTGCAATGTGATACCATGAGCATTTAGGCAAAGAAACCTTAATTAATCAGTCCACCACGAGACAAATTCCAAAAGTATTTCAAGGAATACTTGGGTTTGGCGACGGTCTTGCACTCTGTCACGATTGCACCTTAATATAGTATCTTTATCATACAAAAATGTTATGATATTATGTCAAACGTGCAACAGCTAAAAACTATTAGCTACAAAGTAGTTTTCGCAAAAAGGTATATTTTTTTATAAAACTTTTATTTAGATTTTTTTATATACTAAAAAATAACTCTTTGGATTTAGAGAGTTACTGTAAAATATATATTTGAAAAATGGATTTTTATTCTCAATCGCTATACACTCAAAACTTAAATCTCTGACAGGGTAGACTTGAAGGGTTTCAATTTGTCATAAAATTTATCGCAGAGCCTCTGCCAGTCGCACAAAGAGATTGGAAATATTATTTCCAACTATTTCGATATAAGGTGCTATGGTGCTAGGCTTCCAATTGGCTTTTCTTAGTAAGGATATTGGAGCAGGACTCTGACGTCATAGGCGACAGTAGCCACACACTAACAGGCAGGCCGCAATCTTAGTGCTATAAGAAATAGAAACAATGTCGCCACAAAAAGAGGTGTAATTTTTTAGGGCTCTATTTATGCACTTAAAGACAAGCGAATCTGATATCTCGCGAAAGTATATAAACATATGTAGTTTTTGCAAATAGGAGTTTCTCATACACGTACGAGTATCTCATTTCTACCCTAAATATATGTACCTACCTACCCGAAATGTAAGTAACAACCTTATTTCGTCTAAATCCCTTTCGGAGAGCGTTCCGTGTTTTACAACGTCTATAAACTTGACCAGGAGTTTCAGAAGCAGAAAGCCTGCAGATTGGAGATATGTACTCCGTGTGAAGTAATCTTTTAAAGCTACAATCGCTCTTCAGACGGCAGACAGCTAAAAATAATGGAGAATGATTTTTCGAAAGTGACTTTAGAAAAATATATCTATTTTATTGGTAAATAAATCAACAGTTTGTTTTTTATATTTCGACTAAGTATCTAAAAACAATAGGACTGTAGAATGAATAGTAGGAATGTCATTTTATAGGTTTTTCATAATTATCAAATAATTATATATTCATTTGGTTGCCTGGAAGAAATCGCTTTTGCGATAAGGCCGCCTATTTGTGCCTATTACATGTTGTTCTCTGTAGTTTGTTCTTATAGATGTGTGGGTTTACAATAAAGAATATATTATTATTATTATTATATTATTGAATATGCGAAATATTCAATAATATAACTATATAACTATCAATGACAAACTATCAATTCTTGCGAAACGAAATATTGTCCACGTGATGTAATCTTCGTAGTCTATAATATAATTAATATAAAATTTTGTGAGAAGGTACAGATGTTTATCTCAAAACCTATATATACATGGAATTTGAAATGATGGAGCCCAGTGATTCAAATAGAATTGCCTTCAACGCAAAGACTGCGAGTTAGTCACACCAGGAGCTTTATGTAGAAGAAAAATATCTTATGGGCTTATGTTGAGTCGTGCTTGAGAAACGGCGATGGATTCGCCATCTGTCATACTGATAATTAAATATATCTCCGCCGAAATAAGGAGTTATTACATCGTGCTTACTCTAAAAATTACTATTTAAATATATTGACCGCAAAAATATAAAACAATGAAATGGCACCAATAAAAATCCTATATCAACAATTTATTCCTCATTTCCTAAGACCAAATGGAAGTATTACTTCATAAGTAAGGCTTCAACACCACGTGATCGATCGTCGAATGTTCAATAAACGTAAATAATTTTCTCAAAAATATAATACCCTCAGCAAGCCTTACAACAAAGAATAGCGATCCAATTTTGCTCAAAGGTTTTTTTTTAATTAAAAAGTCTTTCGTAATCATTTGGGATGAAGGTTTGTTTTAGTTACTAAAGCCTGGCCTTCAGGCGAGCTTCAGACAAACAAATTATCTGTTTTATTGATAGTACCGAAACATTCACAATGGTAATACAAATTAACACTCATTAGCATTATGTTATCTAAATAATATTTTCTAATAAAATTCCTATTATATTTTCAAGATACAAAGGTCTTCAAATCGCAGAGGGTGATAATAGACCAATTTCAAGTAGAACGAGCTTAATATATAACCAAGTTGTGGTTCAGTTGAGGTACTAAACGAATAGCTAAACAGGCTAAAGATACCTTATACTAGACCGCAGCCATATAGGATTTTTTCTGGATAATGTTTTTCTGCGGTGAGTAAAGTTATGTTTGCTGACAAAAGAAGAAATTTCCTCCTATATTCCGCTAGCATAGCTACTCCATCTATAGTTAAATTTACGTAACTGGTATATCTCTAGAAAACACTTAACCGCTCATTATTAAGCGGGTCGTACGCTTGTAAGACACTTTTGTCGCATAAAAAAGGCTAACAATTTCTACACCGCTAACAAAGTCTCCTAGATTGAGAGACTGTGAACACGATACATTAATGCACTAATGCCTATTCAGCAAGCAAACGCAAATGAAAGGCTCATCGTGAAAATAAGCAGGTTTTCCACCTCGTATTTTCCGTATTAAGTATTTTGTTGAAAGCCCTTCCCAACCCTCTTTGTGTCGATTTGATATCATCCCTTGGAAATTATGAAAGTGTATAAACATTTTCACGCCCCTTGCAGTCCCCCACATTTTCCGTCTGCAAGTTATTATTATCAAATCAAGCTATAGATACCTGGTTAGAAAACCGTTGCATGTCAGTCCGTCCCCTCAAGTTAATGGAAAAATAAGGCCAGCATCGAGATTCTAAATCATTGTTTTACGATACTATAATTTTGTTTAGGGAGGGGTTGTTTTGATAGACGCTTATATTCAAGAATATAAATGAGAATTATATTTTATATCATAAAATTTTGTTGCCGAATTTATGACCGATATGTATCTTCATTTATTTGTTCCTCTCTATCATTATGATCCCGACTATAAGGCTTTTGATATAACTTTTTAACAGGGTATTCATTTTAAAGTAATATTAATTGCGTTATGTTTTCTAAAAGGCGTAAAGATTTACTATAATTTGCATTGATACCTCTGACTGTAGTTGCGCCATTCGAGAGAGTTCGTAATATATCACCGAAGTATCTGGAACATATACCATGTTAAATGAACTTAGTTTGTACTTTACGTGTATTTATACTGTAGCGGTTGAGTGGTTAAATTGTCGCTACTACTATCAAGATTCAGGTTCGAACCAGCCATAGTTAATAGATTAAACTTTATTATATTAGTGGAATAGCCGTGGTGGCCGAGTGATCTTGAATCACTGCTGCCTAGAACACAAAGATGACGACTTCGAATCCCAAATATACAAATGAAATTTTATGAACTTAAATACTTTGGGTTGGATTGGATGGATTATTAGATCCTGTTTGATGTAAAAATTATAAATGAATTATAACTATTATTAAAATAATAAAAGGTAATAAAAAGTGAAAGGTATAGAATCGAGTTAAAGTTGCATTATCAATAGCAAATCCCCCTCAGATTCAATTAACTGCCTACCCCTTCGGTTATCCTTGTGCTAATATATAATATAAGTAAAGTGGTTCATGTTGGTACCAAAATGTATAGCGAAGGGAAGGTTTAGTACACCCTAACTACTTCTTTGTGGACTCTTGTAGAAAGCGTGAAGATATATAGAACAACTTGTGGTAGATACATGGTTCAAATTAATTAAACATATTGAATCTATACTCTAATTAGAAACCCAAAAGACGGCAGGCGTAAACTCTATTTAACGCGAGCTGCCGAACATCACAAGTTGGAATTAATTAACCAAAGAAGCAAAACACTAAACAACGCACGAATAATACCGTCGGTAATATTAAAACCGAGTTAGGGTACAGTTGATCAAAGTAAACTTGGTAATGTTATAAATGCGAAAGTTTGCAAAGATGTTTGTAACTCTTTCACCAAAAACTACAAAACAGAATTGGATGGACGGAAGTTGGATGAACGGAAAACGGAATGACATTCGCCGCGGAGATAGATTATCAGCTGGTTTACACATAAGTTTATTATTTAAGTTAATATTTGTTCCAGAAAAAAAATACGATTACACACACACATACATACATACATACATATTATCATTACGCCGAGTCTCTAACGTGGTAGGCAGAGATATTATGGCATATCTAGTATATACATAATATATAATGATGTTAATTTCCTTCGCCGTAAAGGTTACAGTGCGATAAATCACTGTATTTAAATTCAGATGAAGTATATTATACAAGACCGTCTGGATTGAACTTGTAATATTTTATTTATAAACGACTTATACAACCACTCGGCAACTAGAGTTTCGTTTTTTACTAAATATTATCTGTATGTAAAACAATTGTAACTTAGCAATTAGTAGAATACGTTCGAACAACACATCGAGTCCTTCACAGGGTATGCAGAAGCAGTAGAGCGCCAGTACTCTCACAAACTCTTTCACTTCATCCTCATTCGCCAGTCTCTTCATATACATATTTGCTGGCTTTTAATTATTTTAATAAATGCCGTTTAACTGTACGTAATGACAAGGAACGTGGATACAGTTCATTTACATAATCCGTGCATCAAATTCCGTTAATTTTCTTTTGATGCGCACCGGGTGCAGTGCAAACAACGTCACTCGTTAACTATGCCTTAGCTCGTCTTCTGGTCTTTACGTGTACTGGAAAAAAACGAATACGTAACGATGATAAATACTATAAATCTTCCAATTGGTTGAAATAGTCGTATGCAACACGAAGGTTTCGAGTTTAAACCCCAAAACCAGTAAAACAATGATCATAGGTATATTTTTATTATATGATATATGCATATAAGTTGATAAGTCTTATTACATTTCTCCGGCGAAAGGTGGTCGTATGTTTCCTTGTACATTGTAACATATACCCTGCATTACGTTTTTGTTTATAAACATAATTCTTATATTGGACATGACAGTCTGGTCTAGTAGTTAGAGTTATTTGTGCCTTAGTGTTGGATGTCCTATGTCTTTACAAATATCTATATATAAGTAGATACATCGTTGTCCAGTTACCATAACTTAAGCTTAAATGTGGAATTAACGCATTTTTTTTGGGCACAAAGAAGCGCGATAGTCCACTGTGTAGGTCGGACGCATCAATTTTCCCATGTAGGATTTACTTATTATAACTACTGCACAGTGTACTCTGTTCTACACATAGATTCAAATACTGTATACAAGATGCTAGACATAGGGTGTTAATATTCATTAGGGCTCACCCTAGGGAGTCGGAGAGCTCAGACAAATCGGTAGCGCTGTCGCCATTTCGTTCGACTGTCGATAATGTTCACACTAATACAGATAATATAGAGTACTTCCGTCGGGAAGACAGAGGATATTTTTTGAAATTGATTTAGAGTGACATCCCAATTAGTAAGTCTATTGCTATGAAGATATAAGTGCAAAAATATTTTTCTCTGTGTTCTTAGACTTCAAATTCCAGCCGGTACCTATTCCGTGTTTGTTGATTTATGTATGAATGAAATACCAGACGTTTGACGTCCACGACTGACTCAGATTTTATAACGAATTTAAAAGGAAACTATCAACTACCCTCTGCACTGTGTGTGTATATAGTGTGTATATATATATATATATATATATATATACATAATTATATATTATAAATCACCCAACAAAAAAAAAACTATCTTGAATCTCTAATTTGAAGGTTACTCTTTAAAACACCTAGCTTACATAATTTAACGTTATTATTTCCTTACTCTGTTGAAGTACAGCAACAATGCTCCCAAGAGGCTGTGCTCATCTTAAACTCGAGATCTACATGTTTGTAAATGTACCAGGAAACTAGAACTTTGAGGTATCCAATAGATAATTCAATAGCTCACCCTGTTAGGCACTGACTTAATATTCATTACTTACGGTCTTGGATAAACCTGCTACGAAGCTACGACGTAAGCTTGGGCGTCTCGGCGGGGCTCGTTTAACGGTACAAATAACGTGGTAGCTGACATTTAATCGATTCATTTGACGGTCATCTGGTGACGGTAGTCAGAGCTCGTAGTCGCGAATTCTACTTAAGTGAAGATTTTTTTTCGTGAAGAACTCTGATTCTGGCGTGGGCCTTAGCTATGGATGTATTAAAGGTATGTACTTAAAAATGATATACTAGAAAGAACGCGCTAGATCTATGCAAAAGACTGCACGTAATGTAAATATATATAGATTACATAAAATCTAAAACGTATTTTCTACTAACTACGTTTTTATTAAACCAGTATAAAACTTCAACCTCAAATAATGTGTTTTAAGCAATCATTAATGCTATAAGTATACCCGAAAAATAAAAAATAAATAAACGGAAAAAATCTCGTAACACAGATACGATGGTTTATAAAGCCACTTATTTCGGATCCGACATATCTATCCTTTTAGTTGGTAGATCATCAATCTAGTACGCATGACGCCTGTTACGAGTGCTCTTCACCGTTTCCGTCAAAGATAAATTACTGTCGAGCTCTCACAGCCCAATCGAGATCGAATAGGGATCGTATATCGCCTTATATGTCTTACTCTGGGTGTATGAGGCCAGAGGGTACGTATAATGAGAGGGCTTATATACAAAATCTGAGATTATTATTATGTTTTTATGTGTACATTCATACGTATCTAACGTGTTCTTTCGCTTCATGCATCCAGTATTTTTTTTATATACCACTATGGTAGCAAATAAGCACGCAGACCGCCTGATGGTAAGCGGTTACCGCCGCCTATTGACGCTTGAAACATTAGGGGTATCGTTTGCGCGTTGCCAACCCAACAGAAATCTTTTCCCACCCTTTTTGAAGTAATCCATGCTCTCTTGACGTTTCTATCCTTGAGTTTTCGATCGATTCGGTCGAGGTAGTTGAATCGTTGTCTTTTTTTGCCTCTTATTTCAGACCCTTTCACATGATTTACTCATATATATCCGTTTTGTAAATCTTTTTTTTTTTTTGTATTGTCTCTCGTAGCGTGAGTTCCGGGAACTTTTGCTACTTAACCGGTCAATGGCGAGACCTAGGCCTCCAGCCAGGCACTTTATTTCTAAGCAACACAGCTAAGGGCACCCCCTGTGGGGTACGAACCTCGGCTTAGGGCGTTGCTGGATCGCGAGCAAGGGAGCTGGGCTGGACTGGTAATTTTATTTAAATATTATTTGGGGGCGGGATTTGCGCGTCAGGCTTGGCGCGGGCCGGCGTTTGCGGCGGGGGTCAGGGGGGAACATTACGGCTTATTCGCGTCGAGCCTCGCCGGCGAGGACGGAACAGTGGTCGGTTTTGTGTAGTGTTGGTATGTTTTTGTTGAAGCGAAAGAGGTATTTATTATATTTATAAAGAGAGTTAGAGCTCTACTCCGTCTGTGTATAACTTTTTATGAGTTCCGTACGTGATTATATATATCTCACTAGCGGCCCGTCCCGGCTTCGCACGGGTGGACATTAATTTTTTAACATTTTAGCATAAAAATATGTTTTCTCCTGGAAATTAAATTTATTTAAAAGCTTATATTAATCAGTGATAATGTAGCATTCAAACGGTGAAAGAATTTTATAAATCGGTCCAGTACTTTTTGAGCCAATTCCTTACAAACGTATTTACATACAAATCTTTCCTCTTTATAATATTAGGATAGATATAATTCTCCTGAAACTAGATATAGAAGCCAATATTTGTTACAAACATCAGTAAACATTTCATTTAGTTTTACAGCAATCCAAATGACAGCTATGAAACATTTTTATACGAGCACCAAAAAATATGTTACAGATATCACTGGCTGCTAAAACATTTACGTCACATACCCGGTTTTACGGCACATCATACGCGATGAGTTCTGCAGTTGTAATAACACGATATGGGGACGTATAATTCGAAATCTCTTTTTGCTCCGAGTTATCGCGCGTCATTTCGTAGCACCGAGCGCTAGTGGATTATGCAGAGAAACCATTGAGTCTTAAGCTTTATTCGGAGTAAATAATTCTTAACTTCACGCGGGCAGAAGTGTGAAAGAAACCATATTATCCTGAGGTTTATTAAAGTGCAGACGTGACAAGCGATTCTGATGACATAAAGAAATTGAATTCATAATATTATATACCTTAATGGCATTTTAATTCTTTAAGCAAAGTCACTAAATTATAAAGCTACTACAGATTATACATTATAACATATGATATTCATTTCCTGTCCATAAGCTTGTCTAACGTTTAACTTTCTGTATGTGAAATGTCTATTGAGTTATATTTGAGGTACATACTTCTTCCTACTAATATGAGAAATGCTAAAGTTTGTGAGGATGTTACTTGTTCTTCTTTTACGCAAAAACTATTGAATTTAATTAGATGAAATTTGGCACAGGAATAAAATATGCTTTATTTTCGAATAAAATTAAAACCAATGAAAGTTTACGCGAGTATGTGTACGTTTTAATTAAGAACAATCTTATACGCTCACGTTGGGTGAGATATTAGAAATATACATACCATATTCGTGACGAACCTCAGTAATAGCTTTGTGATTGAACTGAACGTAATGTCTTGAAGGGCGTGGTTTCAAGTGAAAAATCAAAAAGTATACTTAGGTCTCATAATTAAATATTTTAAGTACATTTCGTTCTATTGTTAAATTTCCAAATGTTAGTGAACAGGTGCTGCAGGTAATAAACTTTAAAATCGCAATGGATATTCAGTGCAATCCAATTATAGCAATGGAGTTCGGGTGGTCTGAAAAGAATTTCTAGTGCAAAAAATGTATTAAAGGAGGGTAGGGCGGAAGCGCGTGACGTCACGAGCGGTTGCAACCGATCCTAATAGGAAACGCGATCGTTGTCTTTAATCGAATCGGTGCGGACTAGATCTGGTGTGAGACTAATTTTGTGTTTTTTTCTTCATTAACTTTGATATTGGGTACGAAAATTAATGTGAGCTAATATATTTCACAAAGAAATTTGGAAGCTACTGGGATACTATTTAAATTTTGTGCATATTTTTGTTTTTACACGACCGCACCGATTGGAAAATGCGGACAAAGCACAAAAAGGTTGGGTATTTAGTGCAGGCAGAGGGGTATATAGGTACCCACACGACCAGTTTCCGCCAGATATATATTTTCGGTGTCAACGTGACAGATGGCGAGTCTATTTGAATATCTCAAAATATTTTTTAAATATAGAATTAGTTATCTGTGTTTTATTCCAAATTTAAATGCTGTGATTTTTGCAGAACGTTTATTAAATTTGCTCGTTTTTAATACTGTTCGTTATTCGTGATAATATTTTGTTAATTAAAATACACCATTTTAATTAAAATTAAATGAAACGTATCTTTTACATAAGAGCTGCACACGAATGCTGTGTTAAGAAAATTTAAGTAAAAACATTAATTACATTTTAACCTTTTTTATAGCCCACAATTACCAGACACAGATCTACCAGTTAAGCCCAGTAACTCAACCCAGCGGAAGATACCCTCGTACTTAAATTTCACTGAATCATTTTCGCCCACATAATCAAGCATCACCCACAAACTAATTCCTGACACTTTACTCTGCCAGCATGGAGCTTTGGAGTCACATGTGATAAGAAATAGCGACAAATATTTAACTTTTGGTTGGAAAGCACAGAGCTTAAAATTTACATATAAGTCCAGTTAACAACTGTAAACAATAATATGACTTTTGAATTTTTTGTTGTCAATCGCAAACGTGAGATAAATATAATGCTTGATTAACCTAACTTACATATCTGTCAACGGCATGTACTCTTTTTGAAGTGCACGACAAAATTATCATGTTTTGATATGAAATAAGATTTTCTTTATCCTACACCAAGCTGGCGAAAATGTATAAAAATGCTGATGAATGTATATGAAGCAAAAGATTCAGTATAGACAGAACTACCACACGCCTCTCTCGTGATGATAAATATGTCAAAAATCATGAAATTGCTAATGAAATTCAATTTAAAACTTTTGGACTATCGACTTAATTTATCTGTAAATATGGTTTACTTTACCTTAGTCGGCAACGAGGCAAAACAGCGCGCCGCCCTATCCCGTATAATCGTATCACTTGAACCACAACCATAATGAGATTTCCGTCGCCACCACTGTTATCCCTGCATTTGATACACCTGCTATAAGCCACCATAAAAGTGTAATAACACTAATGGCATTCGCATGTCTTTATTTATATAGCGTCTCGTAAACGTGCAGTAATTTATTAAAGCGAGCTTTGTTTTAATTTTGATACTCTCATACATTTAATACAGTTTGTTGTAACTTTGGACTAAAAATATCTATCACAGGTTTCGTCTTTGCTCTATATAGGTACCTATAATTTTCATGCAATCTTAGTGCTTCTTCTTATGTATAAATTACTCCTTAAATCTAGTTTAAAAATATATATATATATATTATATATCTTCACGCCTTCCCACAAGTGTCCAAGGTACATGGAGGTGTAGACAGAGGTGTATCAACCATGTGTTTTGTAACAGATATACCTATTTAGGTACAAATGTGATAGATGGCGAATCAATTAAATTCAAAAATTATTTACTAGCTCCCGCATACAATAATATGGTACAGAAATTAAGGTTTTGAGTAATACAATGGCTTTGTAGGTAAGATTCAGGAGCCCTAACTAGGTTTCTTTACTTTAGTATAGAAGATATTATGTATTTATATTTAGGTATTTGTACCAACAACAATATCTCCTCCATTAATTAAATGCTCAGCTAACGCAGGTTTCCACAACACTAACTAGGCTCTCACGACGCTACCAATGAATCTCTATTAGTTTTTAATTGAAACACAGCCAGCAATTACAACCCCTATGCTAGCCAGTTAGGTCGACCACAATTTGTAGCTATATACCTATTGTTCCTATGGTTATAGTCAAAGGGAAGTCTATTTATACTAATATATGCTGGTTGAAGATGAGTATATCTCTCAAAATATCAAGGCAGTCCTAAGGTGCATTTAGGCAGGGCTATAATGGGCCAAGGTGTGTATTAGATTGGCTTTGATTTTAATATATACCCTCACGCCTTCCCACAAGGGTCCCCGAAAGTTTATACAAAGGTTATATATTAGGTGCCAACGTGACAGGTGGCGCCGTTACTCAAGCACGACATACGCCTTTGAATTGCTTCTCAGACGTATGCTGGTTTCCTCTCGATGTGTTCCTTCACCGTAAAGCTCATGGTGTGTCTAATTACTTACTTAAGTTACAAAACTCATTGGCATAGTGAGGATTCGAACTTGCGATCTTTATGTCACAGGCAACTACTTGAACTTGGCCACCACAGATTTTGTTTGAATGTATAGGATTATGGGAATTATAGAGGTATGTATATATATATAGAATTAAGCATAAATATTAATGTGTGTATATGACGTGTGTTTTATGTATTAAGAGCCAAGGTCGGATAGTCTTCCAGTCACACTGTGAGCTTATGGGCGAAGTTTACCACTGTGAGTACCTGGATCCACTAAAGAAGAGATTCGAAGACATACACGTTCTGTCCAGAACCGCCCGTCACTTAGATTGACATGTTAGTATGTGTGAGTGCAATTCTTTCATTCATCCTTCAAGCACTGTGGGAAGGCGTACTATATATGGCAATTCAAATTTTCCATAACACCCATTGATATTCATGATATCTTGGGGCCCATAAAGTGAAGATCAATATGCAAGCGCTAGTAAGCACCCGTTGTTACATCTACTCAAGCCTTTGTGCTTCAGATAACGTTATTTAAGGAACCATTGACATGTAAATTCGTTTAAGCTATTAAATTTGCATTCTAATTAAAACAAGACACCGGTATTGGCTTACTCAGTAGGCATTTTACCTTGAGTTTTTGAATGTTACTCAAAGTTAAAGTAGGGAGGCGTTCATGGTTGCAAAAATGAAGATGCTATAGGAATAATAAAGATTCGCATAATGGTTCCGTCATTGATTTAGTAAATTCTTGTTTAGTAAACGCAATTTTAAGCTAGGAACATGGCTGAATAAATTTAAGATTGCAGATTCATGTACCAATTATGTACCTACTGATGAGTTTTCCTGAACTTCAGTATATTGATTTCACGAGGTTTACGGAGAATAAAACATCGCCAGAAAGAAATGAATAAAGATAAAAAGAAGAAGAAAGGATATCGAAGACCTGGTAAGTAGAACGAAAGAGCGGCAACAAACGGCCACGGCTATATATAAATATATACTAGCTGTCGCGCCCAGCTTCGCTTGGGTGAAAAGATATATTTTCCCAAAGCACGATCACAGCGCCGATTATCAGGTCCAATTGTGAATCTAAACCATTATTAAATCCACCTGAAGACACACCGAAAATTTCATTAAAATCGGTTCAGCCGCTTAGGAGGAGTCAGTGACATACACACGTACAGTAGAATTATATATATATAAAGTTATACCTTTTACGTACCTTTCTTAAAAGCAATTGGCAAGAATTGGAATCCAAAATTAACTTTGATCATAAACATTCTCATCCTATCTCGTCATCTTTATTTTAAAACTACTTTTTGTTTGTTTCACAACTCGATTTATAAGTGGCAAACTCATACAATATAATTTTATTCCCTCCGACCATCTCAACGGCGGACCCTACGCGTGATAATGCATTATTTATACTGACTAAGACAACCAAAACGATTGGAGATACTAACGAAAAATAAGGTACGGAGGCAGTGCTTTTGTCTCGGCAAAACGTGCCTCGTGAATAAATAGCACAAATAAAATACCTATAAATATTGAACAGTACACTTCACACTTTAGAGAAAGCCCTTGTATATTATGACGCTGGTTTATGTCCATACTGGTTTTTGGGTGCCTGTTTTTTGTGTATCTTTGTCTGTAAACGAATCTGAACAATGCTAAACTTTTTATTATTTTTTATGATCCTCTACGTTCGGTACCGCAAAAAGCATCGGGGAGAAGGTATAAAACCAAATGACAATACCGACAGTATTTTTTGTGTTCAGTTGATATCTGAAAAAGATTGTGTGATTTTTTATACAGCTTGCGTACGGAATGTTGAGAAATGTCAGACGCACCACTTATGGACATAATCAAGTTTATTTTATTCTATGCTGAAGGTGCAGCTTTTTATACGTATTGGAATTTTTTAAGCGATGTTTTCATGACCTTACTTCATAATGCATTGGCTATGATGGAAGTATTATACGATGTCTGCCTGTAAGATATACTCGGATTTGTCGCAATTTAAGACAATTTTACCCCAACAAACAAAGGAGTTTGTATTGAATCGTCGAAGTATCCAGAAACTGTAACTATTTAGTGTACATATACCATATTGTTAGAACTCTTTAATAGCGTGATTTAGAAAGTACCAAAAACGCGGTCTGTGCCTTTTATCGGCAAACAAATAAACGAAATATGTATTACATAAGAATCTAAACAAGAACGCTTCAATAGGAGATGCTAGAAAGCAATGGCGGTTACATTACATTTAGGTATTGGAAAATGAGCCTACGCAGGGTGGTAGACCCGACCGGAGTCTGTACCTTGTCGGATCGTGGTGTTACAGTTAAATAACTTTTGTGGCGTGTTTTGTCACTCTACAAACACGAAGGAAGACATCGTGAAAGAATTTGCATCCACTTGAGAAAGATCCAAAGAGGTGTTTGAGAGTGACAATTCCCAAATACGCAAGTAAATGATTTGAACCATATAAACGTCTATTTAAGAGCATTTATTAACTAAATCATGTAATAAATAACGAAAATGATTTTTACAGAAAAATTATATCAGTTGATTTTGGCATTTCTCATGATAAAGAACGACATAATATATCGACATTTACATATGTTGAAATAACTATTTTGATATAATGATTCACCCTACATTAAATCACCTGGTCAAAGTCTGTTATATAAAGAAAAATTGGGAACATTTTGCAGTTAAAATTTACAGCTAGATTTGGTTGCGTGGATTAGCTTCGTTTCCTATCAATATTTCATCGTCACAGCCAGCTGGCCGGTGAAACGTCACTGTTATGGAAAAAATCGTGAAAGGTTCAATGGAGTGGTATTTATTATATTTATATATATTGAACCATATACTAAATGAACATAATTTCACCCCAGACCATAAGGTTTCCCAAAGGAAAATAATACGAAAAGAAGGCGTTGTTAGGCAGGCATGAAACTTTTTCGCCTTCTTTTCGCAGGAGATATCTAATATGTTTAGGTGCTTACATTTCTCAAGCACAAGTCTCGTCGTTATTTTGTCAAACCTATGTAGATATCCTCTTGATGTAGATCCCCTTCGGAGATCCTTGTAAGAAGGTGTATTATGAAAATAAAGTACATATAAGGTGTAATATTTTACAGTAAGTCAACTCCACAGTTTTGTGCTATGTACACAGTACAAAAATTAATACAAATAGCGCAACTGCAATCCCACGCAGCCGGGCAGAAAAATAAACGTTATTCAGCCTGCTATGTGAACAGTAAAATACAGTTTTAACATCGTTTTGCAATAACTGAGTATACTAAATAAATGCCTAAAGTGTAATTCACAGCTCTTTTTGTATGAGTGTTATTGGCATGTTAACGTTTATAAAAATATTTGTGCATTTTGATTGAAGTAAATACGGTTAAAAATATTTGTCAGTTGTTACGAAACGAGCCGCCGCGACTTAAAGCTACATATAAAGTTCTTACCGAGAAAAGATTAAAGCCAAAGTATTCTTACGTCTTCATATGCATAATAACATAAGTTCCAGGCAAAAGTGTACCTATTACTTAGTCCTTCTTGCTTTCGATACGACTTCCCACGAGTAAGGACGAAGGAAGAAGGAAGAACTGAACTCCTGGTTGAGGTATCCCCTAGAAATACTCAATTTTGTGAAATTCTGTCAGAAGGGTGTGACAATAATTTTGCAGGGTGGGCAACGCGCGAATAAGATACTTGGATGCAGCTCCAAGTATCTTCCATAGGCGGCGGTAACCACGTAAGGTGCATGTTTCTTTGGCACTTTAGTAGAATAAGAATCTTCTCAGACGTGTAAGTTACATCCTAAATTTGTTGTTGTGAGCGTCCACAAGCGGCGGTAACAGACTGTAATAAGGCAGGCTGAATAAAAAAAAAAACTCAGATGTATACGTAAGTTTCCGTACGATCTTTTCTGCAGTATGTTTTGAAATACCGGACAAACCTCAGTGGTTTTTGGTGTGCTTTAGTGTCATTATTGTTATATGTGTTTCATTAAATAAATACGAAAATAATAATTATCATTGTAATCCCACTGGTACTGACTAGTGTCTATATGGAAAACTATCTTAAAGCATTTCATGGTAATCTAATGAACGAGAATTCTTTATTTTCCTCTGTTTGTTAACAACTTATTGGATACTGTCGCATGTGTATATTTGTAGGTATTACTTAGACCAAAACTAATTTAGACAATGTGACCGTATAATAACCGAAATATTTCCCAACTTCGTACACACAACTTTGGTAGTTTTGTTGATTAGGCTTATTTCCATTATGATACAAGCCTGGGATAAATATGGGTTGTGTGTAACGTGTATCATATAATGATACCTAGTCATACTGCGTAATTGATCTAAAAATACACTTATGGCAGAGTGGCTGAAGTGGTGACCTAGAAAGACTTTCTAGCAGGTTTTATTCCTATCGGTCTTTACAATTCTGAACAGTACATACCTACATACATATCACGGTATTACCAAGGGAGTGGAGCGCCAGTTCTCTCTAAACTTGCAAACCTCGCTTCATCGTACTGATCAGTAGGCATGTACAGTAATCTCACACTCCATGACTTAAAAAAAAAACTTCTCATACGTTTCCTCTCAATATTTTCCTTTACCGTAAAGCTCGTGGCGTGACTAATCACTGTACTGTATAAAATTAACTAAATTAATTACAAGGACCTAGTCAATCACTTTTCTCACCCAGCAACCATATAGTAAGATAACCCTGTAAAATACAACTCACCCTACATTCAGCTTATCCTACTCATACGACCTTTGTTTTGAATTACATGTGTAATACGGAACTATTAAACTTGCTCGTAATATGAACCTTATTGCCCTTATCTTGCCTCCGAGATCCTTACAGTTGGACTTTTTGATCCTGGACGGTTGGGTCTAAGGTTGTTAATTAAAAGCCTTGACTCACTCTAGTTGGTGGATCGATATTCGGTTTTACGAGTGTATTCAGAGTTTTATTCCCAGAAGAGTAAATTTACGACTTTGTAGCCTATACGAATACTATAATTTAAAAGCCGTGGTGGCCGAGTGGTTTGAGTTGCCTACGACACAAAGATCGCAAGTTCGAATACCGACTGTACCAATGAGCTTTTGCTGAACTTAAGTACCTACAGTGATAAGTCACAATACGGGCTAATGTTTACATTAAGTAACTGTTACTTGTCCCAACAAAGAAAAAATAAAAATAACCGAGGGAGTGGAAAATTAAGTAAGTTCAAATAAAAATGTAAGAAAAACTTAATGTTATTTTTTTCTTATCATTCCCGTTCCTTGAGACTTTTAGTTCCAACGACTCCATTATTTGCTAGTAGTTTGCCTCTTCTAGTAACCACATGAATCTGTAGATACGATTATCTCCAATTTGATTATACGATTCTATTATAATTGATATCGCCTCATTCGTACAATTAATTTTGTCAGTGTTGAATAAAGGAACGATTCGAAAAAATTCAAATATTTTTAGTTTGGTTCGAAATATACCAAATCCAGAATTTCGTAGTTAAAATCCGAATCGTATACATCAATCCGTGAAAATGTTCGTGAAATTCTTCGTTTGAAAATAAACCCGATCCCAAGGTCATAATTTTCATCGGCCGTCAGTACAGCTTGCCATCAAACACCGTCGTAGCCAAAAGGCATGCGTACTCATAGGGATATTTATTGCCGTTTCGCTCATATTTCACGACAAATTTTACCGACCTGCATACGTTTGAGAAGAAATTCAAAAAACGTATGTATATAATAGTCGTTGAGCAACGGCGATGGACTCGCCATCTGTCAAGTTGGCACCTTCCTTCACCCTCGTTGAAAATGTATAAAAAAAAAAAACAGGCGAAAGTGGTATGTAAGTCTAGAGATAACTGGCACACTGCTATCTGCCTACCCCGTGAGGGACGCAACATGATGATAAATATAATTATTATAGACCACTTTCAACCTAAATACATCAAACTAATGAACACTCAAGGACTACCGGAAACCGGATAGTATGTATGAAGATATTGATGAATGTGAATGAAGTGAAAGAGTCTGTTAGTCTAGGAAAATTTTAATTATAGTCTAAACACCTTAAATACTTTTTAGCCGTCCTTACTAATATTATAATGATTCGTATAATTATGTATTCTTTGTTGTAAATCCAAGTTAATAAATAAATAAATTAAGCGACTATCGACTCTAAGTGCGCAATGAAAAATACACTGTGTTACCATCTTGGTGCAATTGAAATGGCGAGCATTGTGCCTGATGCGGCTTTAAATACTCACACTCAAATTGTCTCTTTTTACATATATACAAGCAAGTTTCACCACGCGGAGTCCCTAGAGTTTTTATACATCACCATCGATTCTCTTAAAGCACCTCCAAACACCTTATCATCGTATCAGCATTTATGCAAACTTACGCTACTGAAAACTCGTTATCCTACGGTGTATATTGTACCGTACTGCAGTCCATTAACATAATTAAGTACAAATACTGTTGCAGTGACAACTCAAACAGGTATCAGGGAAAATTGCGTGCAAATAATATCTGTCTGAAACAGTGTTTGCTTACTGGTAACTTGTGCATAAACGCCGAGGTGAGGGGGGGAGTTAATATAGTGCTTGTAAATAGATATTTCCTAATTTGGCCTTTTATAATCAAAGTAGGCAGGCAGAGAGTATAGAGCGCTAGTACTCTCTAGACTTACATACTCCTTTCGCTTCATCCACATTCATCATTCTCTTCATACATGCTCATCGGTTTCGAGTACTCTTGACGTTCCCGTCCTTGAGCGTCCGATCTCGGCGTGATGATACCAACGTATGTATGTAGGCGGTGGCCAAGTGGTTTGTATAGTCACCTCCAACACAAATATTGCAAGTTCGAATCCCGACTGTACCACAACAAGCTTTACGGTGAAGGAAGAGATCGAGAGTTGCATATGCATATATCAGAGGAGACATTCTAAATCTTATGAATCACAGTCGTGCTTGAGTAATGGCGACGGCCTCGCCATCTGCCACGTTTTAATCTCCGTAAAAAAAGAAAAGAAAAAAGTAGTAAAAAAAATAAAAAAAGAAAAAAGTCCGAAAAGTAGGTATGCAGGTACTACCTACACACCTCTGCCTGTCCCTTCGAGGACCCTTGTGGGACGGAAATGAAGTGGAAATACAATGAAAGTGATACCATTGCTTGGTTGATACCATCTCCATCGTCCATGGTGGCAATTAAATATGTCTTAGGCTAAAAGTGGCCTAGCTCATACCACCGGGAACCCTCATGAAAAGCTGTTAAGATATATATGAAATAACGAAAGAACAATTTCGCAAATACAATCAAATTAAGCGTTTTTGGCATCTTCTTGAATTTCAATTAATATACCGCTACAACTATTCGATGACATGAATATATTATATCTGACCTAATGTATACATATTTACCATCACATGAGAAAGTGATGGAAATGTGTATTTTGTTTATAAATACAACGTCGAGAAGATCAAATACGGTGCTACTAAGGGTTTCGTCGAAGTTTTAATGAAGACGAAGGGATAAACTCTAACATAAATAACATTTATAACAATTTCGGAATCTTATAAAGCTAAATCTTTGAACTTTGAAATAAGTCAAATATCCATGAAAATATTGTAATTAATATTTCGATTTGAAATATACTCATTCTGAAATATTCTACTGAGACCTAAAATTAATTTGACATGGAATTCCTTTTAATTAACTTGAAGTTATATTGACGCTCTACTTTAATCCAAAGACGTAAATGTATTAGGTAATCTAAGTTTCACTAACTATATTTATAATATTTTATATTGTAATTTTAGACAATCAGGCGAAACGGACAAACAAACGAAGAACTTTACCTAATAGTAAAATATGCTTACGCAATAAAGTTCCAGACTTCTTGACAAGAGAAAAAGTATGTTGCGTTTCTTATGACAGATAGAAAGGAATAGTGGATAAAATTTTTCGAAACAAATATATAAACAAATTTCAGCTCGATCGGTGCAGAACTTTTAGAGTTTTTGAAGCATACCCAAACCAACACAACATTTTTATATATATAGATAAGTGTCTGGAAGAAAAGGTAGAGGGTGTTCACGTTACAACTATTTAGATCCAATTGATCATGTACTCGAAGAAAGGAACTTTAAGAGTACTTTGAATGTGCATAAAGCGAAAGAGTTATCTAAGCCTAGTCAGTATTGACTCCCTGCCTTGTGATAGTCCAATCGCGAAGATTTTATTAATTTATAGCTTTCAAAAACACGAATACCTGCTGTTAAATCCTGTGCTACAAATATTTTTCTAAAGTACATCCTTACATCAAGAACAATGCCAATCTATGCATGGAATTCAAATAGAGCGAATATCGATTCACATAGTAGTGCGAGTGTCCCAGTGAACCGATTCTGTTTAATCAACGCCCCGGATTGGAACCAATGGAACTATTCGTAGTGATTGGAACGAGAAGCCGGCTGACGAGCAATCTTCAACTAATATCCTCGCGAGAACTCAATTACAATACGAGTCACTTTAATTTCCTCGTGTACCTACTTCATGCTCGTGACGATTAAACAATGCGTGCTACTTACTGTTCTCGAATATAGTATTGGTGCTGTAGTTCTTGTCATGTGAGAGTTCATACCTATACCAGCAGCCATTGTAGCCGAGTGACTGGAGTAGTTGCCCACAACGTAAACATTGTGAGTTTGAACTACGACCGTACCAACGAGTTTTTAATTTAAGTAGAGTGATTAATCACAACACGAACTTTACCGAGGTATCTGCATACGTTTGAGACAACATTTAAACTAGGTACGTATACAGTAGGCCTTGAACAACAGCGACGCGCTCTCCACCTGACACGTTGGCACCTAAAATATATCTCCGGAGAAAAGTGGGTGGTGGGTAGGTAGAGATAATACATTTATTTAAAATATGTATTGAAAACAAAATATTTAACTCTTTTACATATCTCAGAAGTTCTAATTCCAAGACAGGACCATAATATGGGCTATCTGTTAATAAATAAATATTATAGTAATGTATATACTATATAAATAATATTTCATCTTATTGTTATTATTTAAATTTATTAAATATATCTATTTGAAATCCTTTTTTGGTAATTAATTAGACCCGTGGTGGCCGAGTGGTTCGAGTGTTTGCCTGCGATACAAAGGCCGCAAGTTTTAATCCTGACTGTACCAATGAGTTTTACTGAACTTAAGTACAGTGATGAGTCACACCACGAGCTTTACAGTGAAGGACAACAGACGACAAGGAGAGGAAATCTGCATAAGTCTGAGAAGCAATTTGAAGGCGTATGTAGAGTCTTACGTGCTTGAGTAATGGCGATGGACTCGCCGTCTGTCAAGTTGGCACCTAAAATATATCTATGGTAGAAAGTGGGTGTGTGGGTATGTATTACCTATACACCTCTGCCTAACCCTTCGGGGACCCTTGTGGGCGTGAGGATATATTATATATTTAATATAAATGTATTTTTAAGCCTAATCTAAAAATCTCAAGTATAATAGGAATTTAGGATATATAGAAATAGAAAAGGTAGGTATACAGAAATAAAGTCATGTGGCTTTTAAATTTTACTTTTAGAAATCTTACGTAGGTCATTACATTATGGCGAAAAGGGCTAATATGAATTGATTTGACACCACACACCAATAAGACCCAGTACCACTAAAATCCTACGTTTCAAACACGGGCAGACGTTTTCGCGGAACAACGAACAAACGTTTTTATGCGACCTGCGAGCATGTATTCAGAAGAGATTGCATTAGTACATAGTGGAAAATTTGAGGAATAAAACATGCTACAGAATGGGAAAGCCGAGCCAGTTACCAGTTATTCAAGCCCCTATCCTCATAATTATAATACAATAAAGGCTGCAAAGAAATTAGACTTAAAACAAAGGTAAAATGAGAACAAATAGTACTTTGCTAAGGAATCAAATCGAAAACGTATTAGCTGGGACTGTCCCGTTATCTTCTTCATTTGAATAGATTCAGCTTCCATACTATTTGTCTGAAGCTGATACCCTGGGTTTTAATGCTCAAGCTCATATTCATAAGCTCAATTATATTTGCATTTGTTGTTAATAATAAAGTCCTGTTGAAAATAATGCTTATTTGCGTTTCCTATCTAAACAATTGCTTGCGTGAAGCCGAATGTTTTGAGAAGTAACCTACAACATTGCAGTTAAAATCCCGATGATTCAAATATAAAATATTTCACCCAGAAAAAAATATTAAGGAACATCGTATGAATTAGATATGTGTATGTTTAAAAGACGGCGATCATTTTGTCATCTGTCACGTTGACACCTAATAATAGGTCAGGCGAACAACCCTGAAATTAAAGCAAAGTTTCTTAAATAAGAATTGGTGCTCTTTATAAAATCCCGTCGAATTCTGAACTAAATAAATCGAATATTCAACACTACGACGATTGTAAAACAGGTCAATTTGAATAGAACACGCAGAGCCGTTGTCGCTGACTTCAATTGGGAGTGTATCGGGCCACAGGTGCGATTACAGCCAAGAGCTTCACGAGATTCACTTTAACTATATTGTTTTGGCTTATACCTCACTAGGTATAAGGAATATATTGGGATTGGATTTTGCACGATTGGGCACGAAGTGAGATCTGTAATCTGTCTGTCTGTTGAGCAGTTCAGTCACCTGAAAGACTCGAATTCGATTCGAATACTGGATACTCTCTGCCATCGAGTTTATCAAAACTTTACAAGTACAATGATTTCTCGAACTTTTTGAATGTTTTTCACAATAAAGGAAATATTTAGAAGAAACCCGAAGCTTTCGGATGAAATTAAAAATGTAGATGTTACTTGGTATTTGAAAGTCGGGGCAAGACTTGCACGTTACTTTGGTAGCTAAATATATATTCGCCTAGAAGTGGGAGTCTTTACATTCTTGTCTAAAGGATATTCATCCTTCACAAATCCCATTTAACATACTTCATTAAAAAGTAGCCTTTAAATAACGACGGAGCCCTGGTTCTTGCGAAAGTATAAAAAAATACGAAACTTAATTCTTAATAAGTACAAGAAGTATTGATAGTCCTATCACTGAAAATCATGTAAGAAACAATACCACGGTGAATACAATTAAAGGTTTTATCTCATCATACAATCACAGTTTACAATGCAACAATGTACAAAACATAGATACGAAAGTGCAGTAGCAGAACGCGAAATATCCGCCGCGATAACGCCTGCCAATAACAAGAATTTCTCTCTTAAGACACATTCGTAGATTGTTGATAACAATAGATCGAACTACACCTGGAGGCTTGAAATGGCACGCATTTTAACAACACTTCCTCGGTTTAAATTATGCAAGGAGTCGTGTCGTTGTTCTTAATGGGAAGGATAAAATCCTAAACCATTATTTTGCCGTTGTAAATTTCAAGATGGAGATAACGCACACCAGAAGAGATGCTGCGTTAATGAAAATTAAAGCTATTGCTTGAAATTTGAGAATATCTGCTGTTATATCTTGACATCTCTATCGCCTATCCCTTCCTAGTCCCACTTTTATAACATCCTCTTTTCGTTAAAATATACACACATAGGTCCGACCGTATAGTTAGCGAGTCGATCGACTTTCAACAATGATTATACCTAATACGTCATTGAATTGATTTTTGTATGTATGTAGATTGTAGGTCATCTTCACCGTAAAGGACGCGTTGTAATTAAATCACTGTACTTAGGTCCTGAAAAATCCCATTGGCACCGACCACTCGGGTTTGTACATTCAATCTTAATTTTTGCAAGTGGAACCTACTTAAACTAGTAAGATATGTATTTGAATTGAGAACCCACAGAACAAAATAATGGTAGCATCAATAGCTAGTCTTGAAAGTGTCAATTATTGAACGTCGTCCGCCTTATTCTATGTGAGTCGAGCGAGCTTAGTGATTAAGTACATAATCACTAAGCTCGCTCGACTCACGCAATTCCAAAGCCAGCTTTTACTTAGGAACCGCTTGATCCTCACATAGCGATCAGGCGGACGACGTTCAATAATTGATATATTGAATACCAATTATCATGATTTCGGTTTATTAAAAGCATTGTTTAAATAACTGTTCCTTGAATAGTAATTGGTGCTCTACGTTGTCTGCCTTGAAGAACTCGGCATGATTATATTTGATTATATGCACGATGTTTAAATATGGGACCCTTATGGGAAAACGTGAGGATATATATTCTACTATATATATCCGACTATCCAGTTTTCCCATAAGGGTCCGAAAGAGTAGGCATAGGTAATACCCACACATCCACTGTCCGCCAAAGATATATTTTAGGTGCCAACGTGACAGATGGCGAGTCCATCGCCGTTACTCAAGCACGTCTATACATACGCCTTTGAATTGCTTCTCATACCTATGCAGGTTTCCTCTCGATGTTTTCCTTCACTGTAAAGCTCGTGATGTGCCTAATCACTGTACTTAAGTTCAGAAAAACTCATTGGTACAGTCGGGATTCGAACTTGCGATCTTTGTGTCGCGGGCAACTACTCGAAACACACAGCCACCATGGCTATAATGGCTGTTTAGTATGTAAATTATAATAATAGGGACTGCATATTACACTACACACAAGTGATAAGTACAATGTACACTGAAGGTAAAAAGAACTACGGTGTTGGCAAATGCCAATGAAATAAATCTTTCAAGATCAAAGACAAAAGTTTAAAAGGGACACCGATCCTAATAATCTAAGAAGATAATACGGGGCCGCGTTAGTGAAACGTCATTGGCAGTCAAGGCACGTTCACCGCCAGCCTGTACCACCCAGCCTTAAGAATATAGAGAAAAAGTAACACGACCAACTTCCACTAAAGTGGGTGAAGTCATTTATCAAGCTAGCGCTAAGAACTCTCGACAGCGAAAACTTTTGATACAGGATACCCTGCCAGCAGACATTAATAATAAGGATATCATACCACTCGAACTGTTTTTAGAATGTCCTTAACGTGTTTTATCACTTAAGCGGCGAAAGTTTCCTCTTTACGTCAACTTTTCGCCCGTCTGGCCCGACCTAGATTATCTTGGTTTTTTACTTCTTTTGGAATATAAAATGTTGGTATTTTATATTCCAAAATTTTGTTTATTTTTTAATCAAAAATATTGTTTTAGCTTACGTTTAATCTTCTTTATGTAATATTACTATTATTGCCCTCACTAAAACATTTTTTTCTTTTATGTATTTTTTATTAGATACCCTAAACAGTATTTTTCAGTTTCAATAAATGTAACATACCTTCTTATTGCCAGATATGCCTACCTGAAGAAGGTAATGATTTTACTCAAACATACATATTTGTAGACAATCATAAACAAAAATAGTATCTTTATATCAGACCCCTATTTTCCAAACCTTGCGCCGTATTCCATAAGTAACTAACTTCTAGTTAGACCCGTAAACGACTTTACGTGTCGGACAAGGAAATCAAATTATCAACTCCCACCAACTTCTCACCTGGTTCACCCGGTACAGTCCTAAAATTTGGCCGAAAACGATGACCCTGATCTATTTGTAAATTCTGTACGTTTCTTGATACACATGTGAGGGGCACGCGACGACGAACAAGCTTTATTGGGTATCTTCACCAAAGTATGCGAGCACGGAATTCAATAAGCGACAGCAAAAAGTATTAAGGGTGCGCGTGGCGACATGCTCAGGCTGAGAGCTTAATTTCTCTTTGATGTTTCATTCTGCACGTTGTTTGTTTTAATTTTTCAATAATTATAAAAATTCTAAAAGCTCATAAATAATATACAAAGTAGAGTTTATTTTCTTCCACGGGACACACTTTGCCTAGTGTGGTTGTCAGTGATAAAAAGGAAATTTGTAAAAACGTTTTGGAAAATAAGTTATTATTATTATGTGTTACTTAGAATGATACAAAATCCGGCGTGGAAATATGTTGCAGTAATAAACTGAGTCATTATGCAGAGAAATAAGGTTCAGAAAAGTCTTTCATGCGGTATCAATAACTAGTTGGTCATTCGTGGAAGCACACGGCTGCGCATCTATTATCATAATTTCTCAGACGTAGCGCAGGTTTCCTTTTTTAACCCGATGCGGTGGCTCGATTAAGAAAACATTACATAATTGTGCGAGAGCTGTCAGGCGCGCAAGTGGCGCCATGCGAACGGACGTGTAACTATGTGGGGGCGAGAGGGTGGTGGGGGGCGGAGTATAGTATGAGGGGGCGGGCTGAGCCACCACTCTCGGCGAAGTGACGGACTGATCCCTTAGCCAGTCGCACACGGACCACGATGAGGTCGGCACGTGTCTGTGTCGCCTCCGATACCGAATGTACGTGCGTCGCGACGTAAACATTACGAAGTGGAGTGATACAAATATGTCCATAAGTGACATTGACTCAGTTTAAGTGAATGTTTTCATTGCCGTCTCGCTTGATCGGTATAGACAAATGTGTTTAAAACATGATTCAATTGCTGACTCTTTTGTTTGTGACTTTTGGTGTTAATGCGGCCTATGCTCCAAAAGGCGTGGATAACTGCAGCCGCCTTAAAGGCGACCAAGGCTTGCTGTGCCAGGTTCGGACCCTCGACCCCGATGGGTCCAGCTTAGCATCCGCATCTTCTGAGAACACAAAGCGACTCACTGTAGAGTGCAATCAGCTGTTGCTGTTTGAAAGCTTTCAAGAGGCGAACTATTTTCAAAGATTTTCATCGCTCACAGAACTAACACTACAAAACTGCAAACTTCTTCGCATACCTGGTAACGCGTACGAAGGATTACGTGAACTGAAAAAGTTGTCGATTCGATCTAAAAACTACGATTGGAGTCCGAACAAAATCTTAGAGCTTTCGCTGGGAACTTTCAACGGCTTGCGAGAATTACAAACACTCGATTTGGGAGAAAATAATTTGAAAGCAATACCGCCAGATGTCTTTTGCCCGCTAGAAAATTTACAAGCATTAAATTTGACGCACAATAAAATTAAAGATGTTGTTCGTCTTGGATTCGGGAAGAGTTGCGGCTCCGGTCTACGAAGTTTGGATCTAAGCTACAATGAACTTAAGTCTCTGAGTGATGAGTCGGAAATTACAGGTTTGAAAAGACTTCAAGAATTAAAACTTCAATTTAATAATATTACCGACATTTCTGGCGAAACGTTCAATGGACTCATTTCTCTAAGAATATTAAATGTTTCCTACAACAACATCCAGTTCATACCCGAGGGCACATTCGCTAGCACGAAAGAGCTGCGAGAGGTATATTTGAATAATAACCTACTATTCGAATTGGCCAGAGGCGTTTTTCACCGATTAGAACAGCTGCTTGTCTTAGATTTATCGAATAATCAACTCTCGAGCGCTCACATTGATGGCGGTACATTTGTTGGCCTTATACGCTTAGTCATTCTGAATTTATCTAATAATGCTTTGACGAGAATAGATGGTAAGACATTTAAGGACTTATTCTTCCTACAGATATTAGATTTAAGGAATAATTCCATTGGATATATAGAAGAGAACACATTTCTTCCTTTATATAATATTCATACACTAAATTTAGCTGAAAATCGATTACACACAATTGACGAATATCTCTTTAATGGATTATTTGTCTTAAGTAAACTAAATTTAAATAATAACCTATTAGTAAGCATTGATCCAAAGGCGTTCAAGAATTGCTCAGATTTAAAAGAATTGGACTTGAGTTCTAATCAGATAACAGAAGTACCATCTGCAATTTGGGAGCTATCTCTCTTAAAAACTTTAGATCTTGGCGAAAATTTGATAACAGACATTAAAAATGGGTCCTTCAAAAATTTGGATCAGCTGACCGGCTTGCGATTGATCGATAATCAGATTGGCAACTTATCGACTGGTATGTTTTGGGACTTACCTAATCTCCAAGTTTTAAATTTAGCCAAAAACAAAATCCAAGCCGTAGAACGAGGCAGTTTTCAAAGAAATAAACAGCTAGAAGCCATTAGGTTAGACGGTAATTTTATATCTGATATTAACGGAGTTTTTTCAACATTGCTAAGTTTGCTATGGCTCAATTTATCAGAAAACCATTTGGTATGGTTCGATTACGCTTTTATACCGAGTAATTTGAAATGGTTAGATGTTCATGGTAATTTCATTGAACATCTCGGAAATTATTACAAGCTGCAAGACGAGCTCCATATAAAAACATTGGACGTCAGCCATAACCGTATTGTTGAGATTTCGCCATTAGCAATTCCGAATAGCGTCGAGTTGTTGTTCATAAACAATAACCACATAAACAGTGTACAAGTAAACACATTTATGGACAAACTGAATCTTACCAGAGTAGATATTTACGCAAATGAGATATCTCATTTAGATATAAACAGCCTCCGGTTGTCCCCAGTTTCCTTAAACAAGTCGTTGCCTGAGTTCTACATCGGAGGAAATCCGTTTAACTGTGATTGTTCGATGGAATGGTTGCCTTTGATAAACAATATGACTGCGATGAGACAACACCCTAGAATAATGGACCTTGAAAATGTACTATGTAAAATGACACACACAAGGGGCGTTACTCATATCCCTTTGAGTAATTTGAAGTCCACAGATTTTTTATGCACTTACGAAACACATTGCTTCACGTTATGCCGTTGCTGTGATTATGTCGCTTGTGATTGCCAAATGACGTGTCCTAATAACTGCTCCTGTTATCACGATCCTACATGGAATAAAAATGTGGTCGATTGTTCAAGTCAACGCGCCATTGAGATTCCGGAAAAAATACCCATGGATGCAACCGAGGTTTATTTAGACGGAAATGACTTTAAAGAATTGCAAAATTATGCGTTTATAGGCAGGAAAAATATGAGATCGCTGTATGTAAATTCAAGTGAAGTAGAAAGCATCCAGAATAGAACATTCGCTGGCTTATCCTCCCTCATTACACTGCATCTTGGAAACAATAAACTGAAACATTTGAACGGTTACGAGTTTGAACATCTGTCGCAGCTTAGTGAACTGTATTTGCAAGATAACTTCATTAGCCACATAGCAAATTCAACCTTCTTGACCCTACAATCCCTGAGAATTTTAAGACTAGATGGAAATAGGTTAGTGGACTTTTCAGTTTGGAGTTTGACTAAAAATATACACTTAAATTCTCTTTCACTAGGAAACAATATGTGGTCATGTAAATGCCGATATCTACAAAGGTTCACATCATATATATCTGAAAATGCAAATAAGATTATCGATGTGACAGACATATGGTGCTGGAATACCGATATAAAAGCTACACAAAAGAAAGAACTTGACCTGAATGGTACAATATGCAGTGACTATTACGCCGGAGATTCTGTCATAGATAACATGTTGGTATCAAATTACATGCCTATGATGGTGACTACGCTCTCTGGATTCATATTGATAATGCTAGTCATCCTTGTGATTTTCTTATTCAGAGACACGATTCGCATATGGCTTTATACAAGCTGCAGTATAAGATTGTTTCCATTCAGTGGAGCGTACGACGACACTGATAAATTATACGATGCTTATGTTTGCTACAGCCCAAAGGATGATGATTTTGTTATTCAAACTTTGGCCGCTGAGTTGGAAAATGGAAGCCCTTCATATCACCTTTGTTTACACTACAGAGATATACCGCAGCATAATGTAGCTTATATGCAGTGTACACTGCCTCTACCCGAGGCAGCGGAAGCGTCCAAACGCATAATAATTGTGTTGACAAGGAATTTTATAGAAACAGAATGGTCACGATTTGAGTTTCGACAAGCTTTGCATGAGATTATAAAATCTCGAATTTATTCTATAGTCGTTATTGAAGAGAGTTCTGTATTGCCTGAGGCCGAGTGTGACCCAGACTTGAGGCCGTACTTAAAGACGAGCTCGCGAATACGATGGGGTCAGAACAAATTTTGGGAGAAACTGAGGTACGCGATGCCAGACCATAGACACAAGAGTAAACCGTCATACAAAAATAATATAAATTCCTATACTATGAGAAGCAATAATATGCCGAATGGTACTATGAGATCATTTTCGTTCACTGAAAAGATTAGAGGGGCTGGAGATGGCGTGATTAACACTCCGCAATTTGTTGGTGGATGCTCTCAGCATATCGAAAGCACTCCTTATGTTGACGGGAGGCCACCTTCGGATCATATTTACTCTTCTATAGATTCCGATTATTCTTCGCTAGAAATTGGGGGTAATAACCCGAACAGAAGGCGTGAGTTCAGGCATTGGCCACCGCCGCCTCCACTTATCGATACCCAGTCGTCAGGGCAAGCGTACCTGGTCTAGTCTTATTGCTTCTCGTCAAATCATTATTAAAATCATTTAGTCAAAAGCTTCGTGTGAATAATGTTTTACCGCAACGCGCGCTTAACCAAATAATTAAGATCTTAATCTATTTTTATAATCCTACGCCGTTACAAAGGGCATCTCGTAATGTTTGTGTAAATAGATACATTCTATAAGACTGCTGTAGAAATAATACTGTGAATTTGTATATAATGTGTAAATAAATGTCCATATAAGTCACAAGTATACTATTTATATACTTTAATAAAGCCATTGTGATAATTTTTGCATAGTTTTAATTTTGTTTCTTTTACACCTACCTCAATACAACTTTACAACCTTACCAGATCTTACATAATGGTATAAAAATGTCTGTAATCTAAAATTCATTGATCTGATAAAATCTATTGCAAAAGGCACAATGTGAAACTACCAAAGAGTTTGCTTAACCGACAAAAATACCGAAATCTTTAAAATCTGACTATATAGCATCAGAGACGTGACTGGAAACCCTTAACGAGTCATCGTAATTGAGACTTGGTACTGAATTTAAATTTAGATCCGTACTAATATTACAAATGGGAAAGTAACTTTGTAAGTCTTTGTGCCTCCGACTTCTTTACATTTTAACCAATGTTGATGCATATACAAATATGTATAGTTACTTAGAATTATTATATATAGTATTAGTACCTTAGAAATATACTATTTTTTTCGCAATAATAAAAAAACCTAGTAGAGTATTTTTTACGAACAAAATAATTCATGATAAAAACATATTCCACGGGTGAAGTCGCTAGCAAGCGCTAGTTTTTAATAAAAAGAGCCGCATGCAGAAATGTCACTGTACGTAATAGTATAATCTGATCAATTAAAGTCACCATATTTACAATAAAACTTGCTTGTTATGACACAGCTGTCGTAACTTTGAATATATTCGGGTTTTATAGTCTACAACGACAACGGGGATTATGTCTTCGAGCGTGTATGCTATGGGCAGAGCTATGGGATTGTTGTTTTATTGTCTATATCATTTTACATGTTCATATATAATTTAATGGTCTTGCATTGTTAGTAGTTATTATTATTATTTTATAAATGCGAAAGTTTGTGAGGATGTTCTAAAGCGCATAATATACCCCTGTTTGCGCAAATTATGCTCACAAACTTTCGTATTTATATAATATTAGTAGAATATCATCATTGTGTACTTTTAAATTAAATATAGTTTCTGTTGAGCATTTAATAATTCATTAGTAAGTCGCTATTGCAGACAGGAAAGTCTCGCTTAATCTTAAATCAACAGGGTGTGTTAGCTTTGATACCATATCAGTTGTGGCTACAAATCACAGACTACGCCTGTGTTTGAACTACTTTCTAACATACATTAAACATACCTCTGTAGAGAATCAGGTCTATCAAGGGCATACTACTTGTTTGTACGACCGAATAGGTTATACAATATACACGTATGTATATACCAATCAAATATAAGTTGTTTGTACTTCTAATTTCAAAACAGCGGTAGTTTATTGAATGAAAGTACTGGCGGTACTGACGGTAATGATATGATCGTTACAACTAGTCCCCGAAAAAGTCCGATCGATTTACACTATCAGATAGGTAATTTTATAAGGAGTATCATTTGTTTCTCATAAATATTTATAATTACATACATACATACATATAATCACACCTCTTTCCTGTAGGGGTAGGCAGAGACCACTTCTTTCCACTTGCTACGAGCCTTAATATTCATATATATATATGAATTGGTATGGTACTGGCTATGACCTACGATTTAATATGTTAAATAGGAGTATAAAAGCGATGGTTGACGCCATCATGCAGTGGAGACACTGTAGGTACAGTGAAGCTGCAAACATGTTACCGAAAGTAAGTAAATATTTTATTTTATACTCACACCTACCCTAGGGTCCTCGAAGGCGTATGGTGTACAGGTGGTACAGGTACGGGTGTATAGGTTGTAATATTTTAGGTGCCAACGTGACAGATAGCGAGTCCGTCGCCGTTACTCTTGCACGGCTATACATACGCCTTTGAATATCTTCTCACACATATGCAGGCTTCCTCTCGATGTAAGTTCGTGGTGTGACTATATCTCTCTTTATCTTATCATATATTGTAAATACTGGGTTGAATTGTCGTAAAGAAATCAATTATATATCATTTTTGAGGAAGATGAAGTGCTTATAAAACCATAAAGTCTGTAGAAGTCATGTTTTCATGACTACAATATTCTTGAAATATCTAATGATGTGGGAAATTTATCACGAAATATTTCTTTGTACTATCATACATTGCTTTTTCAACGATAAATAAATCGGAGTTATGAACCATACAATCTTGTACTTTATCTTTATAATAGTGTACATATTTTCTCATAAGCAAATTATAATTATACAAAGCCAAAAATGATTCATTACCATGTTTTTCTTGTGCGAAATACCCAACAGTTCTCGGTCATGACCGAATTAACACAAGTGGATCTAATTGAGCCTCCTGCAGCGGTAGACAAGACTTTATTAGGAACAATAGTTAATATGTACCTCGACGCCGGGTGTGCTAATCTGTAAAAAACTCTATGATGGTACATTTAAGTATATTGTTGAGTTTCAACTAAATAAATACATTACATATCATCACGCCAAGTCCCTAACGGGGTAGGCAGAGAGTATAGAGCGCCAGTTCTCTCTAGACTTACATACCTCTTTCGCTTCGTCCACATTCATCAGTCTCTTCATACAAATAAATACCTTGGGACAATTCCAGGCACATTGACATAGTCCCAAGTTAAGCTTGTACATTGGTAACTAGACAACGACATACATACTTTTGTAGATAGATAAATGCATAGGACATCTAAAACCACTCGTATTCATCACATGCATGTATTTGCTCTCATCTGGAATTGTACTGGCGACCTCAATTTTCGCAGTCAGGAGCGCAGTCGTATGCAATCGTCATCGTGTGTTTCTTTTGTTATAATGCTGCTTAATGTTGCTGATAGATTGGATTTGTAGAAATATTTGCACAATTATTTAAAACCATCTTCTGAAATGATAAAATTGAGCTATTCGTCCTATATTCGTAAGCTTTTTTTAATACACCAATAGCGGCAAATATGCGGGCCGCCTGATGGGTAGCGGTTACCACCGCCTAAGCACGCTTGCAACAGGGATATGACTCATGCGCTGCCGACCCTGCAGGAATCTTTTCACACTCTTCTTTAAGAACTCCACGAAAAACCTGAACGGAGAGTATATTCCACAGTCTGAGCTTTCGCGGAAGGAGCCGCGCTGAACGAGACCGTTGTGTTTCCAGGGTATGGGGATAAATTCCCTGTCGATGGCTCGAGGTGCGGTGGTAAGATAATTTTTTGTATCCAGATTTAATAGATAGCTATATAGTTTAATATTATGTATCAAAATGATTCTGTTTTCATTTTATAATATATATTTTTATATTTATTATAAAATGATTTAAAAAATATTTCATTAACTGAAGTTAGGACCTACAGCACAATGCGAAAGTGCATGGAAGGAGTTTACGTTTCAACTGCCTGGATCAAATTGATCGGGTACCCAGGAATGGGAACATCAAGAGTACTCGAAAACAGCGAGCGTGTATGAAAAGATTGATGTATATGGATGAACTGAAAGAAGTCTGCACGGAAGTCTAGTGAGACCTGGCGCTCTGCTGGCATGATGATGTGTATGTATGTGAATCCAGCAGTGTATGAATAAAATTTGACGAATGGTTTTAAGTATGTTAGAGATGTAGGTGTCGCAAATTTGGTAAAACTAAATTTGCAACTGAATTACGATCATGGCCATTAATAACTTTTGCAGACCGCACCTGCTGATATGCTCCTCCCTAAATGGGAGGCTGTTAATATTATCACCTCATTTAATAAGCAAACAAATGTTAATTTGCATTTAGATGTATATTATAATAAATGTTCGTATCACTAATCTGGTTTCTGGTCCCTTTTTTATGTGAACGCGTTCTCTGTGGATTAAAAAATAAAATAATTAGTCTTTGAATTTGTTATGATGTAGGTGAGAAAAGGACATGAAAAAAGATATTGTTGAGTTGTGTTACGTCACTGAACTTACGTTTAAGAAAATTTATTGGTCTGGATTGATACATTACTACCTTTACGGTACGATTCTCCAAGATCGGAAAATCGGCGATGGACTCGCCATATGTCGCGTTGACACCTAAATATCTCCGTGGCGACAAGGGTTGATATTACAGCTCTGCCATCATTTGGGATCTGATCAAATATAATAGAGCTTCATACATTACGACAAACAATGAAGCTATGCCTTAGTTATAATTGTTAATATTCAAGTAATAAAGCAATTTTCTGTAGGATCTCTTCATAGTTGTCCTTAAGGGACTCATGCCGTAGACTCTAGCGGCTCCCAGCGGTGAATTTACTGCGCAGTTCTCTTTCTGAGATCTTTCCATCATCTTTTTCGACGTTTTATATGTGCCCATCTGGGCCTAGGTATGTGAAATAAAAAGATTTTGATTTTGATTTTTGATTTTGATTGATCACATTCCCTAATTACCAAAATTTCACAGACTATTCAAACACCATTATAATTAAGTTGAATATTATTCATTTTTTAAAGATAAGTGAGACTTCCCCTCAAAAAGCTTTGATTACTTATCGGCTCAATTAAAACTGTGAATATAATTTTCCACCCACGACGTTCGCTATCAAATTAAGTTATTAGTTGATTTAACGGTTACATTTAGATCTCACTGTTCCTATTTCGATCAAATTAACTCTATTCGATTATTCTATTCGATATATATTAACGATCTTAATATATTATTTATATTATAATATAATTTTATATCTTTCTTTTTCTTTTTTATCTTTATTCGCTTGACTTATATTTGGTTGTCAATGTGACAATTGGGAAATCTTTGAAACATGCAATACATGCTTCGCTTTTTGATTGCATTTTTGCGAAGCTAATAAATCACTGTATCCAGTTTTTATTTTTGAAAACACATTGGTACTGTTATAAAATTGTATTGATTATTTAAACTACATGACTCAAAGAAGATATACATACGTTGATACATCATATATGAATTAGTTTAAACTTTGCCGAATAAGTTTATTAAGTTGATCTTAATTTATTTTATTAAAACCTACTTATATGTTCTTTTCGCTGGAGATTCCTAACGTCAAATGTTATATATATATATACAGGGCCGCCGTAAGCGGGCGTGCAAGGCGTGCACCGCACGCGGGCGGCACGTCCAGGGGGGCGGCAAATCGAGCGACTCATACCTAATTCAAGTCATTGTACCCCTGAACGGTCGACTCCTACGCAGAAGGCGCGCATAGGATACCAACTTGGGGCGCCTGCAGCGGGCTAGCCGGTCACCGGCTAGGTAGCGCGCGACCAATAGGCAATTTATATATTTTAATTTTTCACAATCATAATTAAGCGCAAAAGATTACAAGGTGACGAAGCAATCACGGAGGAAACACAATATTTTTATGAGGTAAAAAAATCTATTATGATTGGTAATTTCTCTTATTTGAATTACTAGGCTGTTAAATGTTAAATAAAAGCTTATTAATTATAAAAATATATAGTTTCCGTAACCCCAAAATAGCTCATATTAAAATATTTTTTCTTTTTTACAAAACCTCCCAAAGAGGATTATGAGAAGATTTCATTGGTTTCTGTCCGATCACCAGCTCCACGGGTGAAGGTCTATTAAATTTTGTTAAGGATTAATTTTCACAATTAAATCTCAACATTCAAAATTTCGCAAATGTAAAGGCAAGAAGAGTTACCCTCATTCACGCCAGTTGATTTGTGAATATCGTAATTGTGGATTCGATCTAAGATCGTTATACCGCACATTTTTTTAAGAGATCGCATCTCAACTGCATTCAAGCTTCCTATGACATACCCAGGATTCGCTGCCATACAATAAAGTATGCACCAATATCGCATGGTGGACAGCATCTCGATAATTCTTGCTCAGAATTTTATTGCCCATCAACGCCGACATGGCCCCATTCACCTTATTACCGGCAGTTATCCTTCTTTCAATATCTTTTACATACTTTCCATCTCGTGTGAACATGCTTCCTAGATATACAAATTCTTTTCACATTCTTCTTTCATTATGGTAACTAGTGACTGCAGTTCGCCTTCTGATGACGCCAGTAAAACCGCATCATCGGCGTATGGCAGGCAGTTGACCACTAAGTTTCCCATTTCCACTCCACATCCGTTCGTTCTTAAAGGATTTCAGATAGTTATCTAGATTTATAATGATCATGCAGGCAAACATGATATACCATTGTTTGACCCCCATCAAACCAGGATGACATCTCACCGTTAACCCCAACGCACGCCTTGCTATCACTATAGAGTGATTTCAAGGCATGCAGTAGGGAACTGCTCACTCCATATACAGGCAACATGTCCCAGAGTACCTTTCGTGCGACTCTATCAAATACCTTCTCTAAGTCGACGAAAGCGCAGAAAACTTTCTGGTTAACATCCAAAAACCTTTCCTCGATTCCGCGAAGCGAGAAGGTTTGATCCATACATCCTTTTCCTGGTCTAAATCCACCTTGGGATTCCCAGAGATACCTTTTGGATCCTGACGATCAGAATGCAAGAGCAATGCAAGATATAATTTATAAAAATACATATGTTACTTAAAATTAATGTTTTATCTTGGTTGTTGTTTTTTCCCCACCATAATGAGAAAACATTGATTATCCTTTTTTTGACAAAACTCAAGAGTAAGTAGGTGTAGGGCGGCATAATCGGTATTGCACGCGGGCGACGAAACAGCTAGCGGCGGGCCTGTATATATATATATATATATATATATCCTCACGCCTTCCCACAAGGGTCCCCGAAGGGGTAGGCAGAGGTGTATAGGTAATACCCACACACCCACTTTCCGCCAGAGGTATATTAGGTGCCAACGTGACAGATGGCGAGTCCATCGCCGTTACTCAAGCACGACTATACATACGCCTTTGAATTTCTTCTCAGACGTATGCAGGTTTCCTCTCGATGTTTTCCTTCACCGTAAAGCTCGTGGTGTGACTAATCACTGTACTTAAGTTCAGAAAAACTCATTGGTACAGTCGGGATTCGAACTTGCGACCTTTGCGTCGCAGGCAACTGCTCGAACCACTCGGCCACCACGGCTCTTTTTGGTCATATATTATATAAAATATGTAGTGTTCCTGAGCTGTGTTATAATACATAGAAACATACATATAATCACGCCGACTCCCTCGCGGGGTAGGCAGAGAGAGTAGTGCCAGTTCACACTATACTTACAGGCCTCTTTTGATTCATTCATATTCATCACTCTCTTCATACATTCTGGCTGAGTTCGAGTACTCATGAGCTATTAGTCTTTCCACGCTTCCATATCAAGAGTAACAAAATAATTTGTGGTACGCCTACGTACGATGGCATTTACCTATCTATTATTACATTTTACGCCCACATTACGTTCAAATTGAATGGCATCGTACTCTATTTGGTTTGTTGGGGTGTTTGATAACTTTACTATTAGTAAGATTAATTTCTTGCATACGTAGAAACCCGGGATCATCATCAATTACCATGTAACTGACGGCTAAACATGTCGTTGACGTATTGTTTTGGCTAATTACAGAAATGAGTTATTCAACGGATTTTAAGAACTGACAGGCTTGTTGATACACAACTAAATATAATTATGTACATATATCTTCACGCCTTACTACAAAGGGTCCCCTAAGGGGTCGGCAGAAGTGATTAGGTATTACCCATATACCCACTTTCCACCAGAAATATATTTTTGGAATCCACGTGACAGATGGCGAAACCACGCCGTTCCGTATGCGGGTTCCCTTGCGATTATCCTTCACCGTAAAGCTCGTGGTGTGACTAATCACTGTACTTAAGTTCGGAAAAACTCATTGGTACAGTCGGGATTCGAACTTGCAATCTTTGTGTTGCAGGCAACTACTTGAACCACTCAGTCACCACGGCTCGGGTACTATATTACTTCATCAGTAAAATGGGTCTAATAACTTCATCGATGTTTTTTCGGCGGTCAACATTCCTTCAACTGCTGTCTCATTTACTTGTATTATCATAAATATTTATGACGAGCTATCAAAAAGAATCATTGTTTTTTACCGCCAACACTAGTAGCTATGTCTTCAATAGACAAAAAAATATCCAGACTCATAAAACTTGTAAAATGTTATGACTCATTGTTGACTCCCTATTGACATAAATACGAGAATAGCCAATAAAGGGCCTTAGACGGACAGGAAAAAAAGTCCACTTACAACGTCTAACTTTTGTAAAGTTTGTTGTTTCAAAATAAGAAAATGTGGCAAAATATATTTTGCATGAGCTTTGTTTCTGTAAACTAGTAGATCTTATACTATGGTTCCAAGCCTTTATTGATCAGGGAATAACTGGGACTTATTTTGACTTATCAGGGATCAAAATGTAAATAAAAAAATGAATCAATCTGAAGTTAATCTATACTTCTATACTTTAATATTATAAAGAGGAAAGATTTGTTTGTTTGTTTGTTTGTAATGAATAGGCTCCGAAACTACTGGACCGATTTCAAAAATTCTTTCACCTTTGAAAAGCTACATTATCCCCGAGTAACATAGGCTATATTAAATTGGACCCGATAGGTGGCGCTGCGATCGAGTTTCAAGAATTTTACCTTTTTACCCGGGTGAAGCTTTCTGTGTGTTTCTGTGTGTCTTAAGCTAGATTCGAGAATGGTTTAGATTTACAATTGGACCCAATAGGTGGCGCTGCGATCGTGTTACGGGCAATTTAACTTTTTCACCCGAGCGAAGCTGGGCGGGACAGCTAGTCATTAATAAAAAATCTGTAATAATACAACGGCGTCAACCAGGCTCCTAGTCGGGTGAAGTATTGGCGAAGCAATATCCGTGGTTTTCTTTTTCAAACTGGTTCCCTTTATACGAGGCCTCTGTACGTAACGCGCAGCTCCTTACGGGATAGGTAGAGAGAGTAAATCGCCAGTCCTGTCATATAGGCTTCTTATACGCATACATTTTAGAATATATATGTAAGTATCTATATATGTAAGTATATATCTATGTATAGGAGTCTGTCTATGTGGTACCCACAATAAAAAGTTTTGCTTAGCTTGGGATTATGCCAATTTGTATGAAATTGTCGCAAGATATTATTATTGTTACGTCCAGACTTATAAAATATGATCTCCACTAACTCCTTCACTATGAAATCGTCGCACGGCTTTGAAGCTATGTTTGTGGAATTGAAACTAATTAATTCACTTCACGAGGTGTGCAAAATTAAACGACAAATTGTTCAAGGCACCTGATTCGGTATATAATCAAATACATGCGAGGATAATTATTTCAGCAGATTAATACGATACCTACCATGAATACCTAGACAATGTTATCGCCGCAGAGATCCTTGCTGAAGTAAATTTAATGCGTATCAATGTTGAAGTACATAGATTATATATTAACACGCTTAGTCTCATGGGACTAGATTTAATATAAAATAGTAAAGCATTTGTTTTGAAAGAGCCGTGGTGGCTGTCGTTCGAGTTGCCTGTAATACCTACCTACAAAGATTGCAAGTTTGAATCCCGACGACAAGTTTTTCTGAACTACGTACAGTGATTGGTCACACCAGAATCCTTGCAGTGAAAGAAAGCAACGAGTGGAAACGTATACATATATATTATGTGGTGATGTTATATTAGAATACACTCATATTACGTCATATTCGGGAAGCAGCCAGGCACCTACCTACTCCTCAAATCCAGGTGTGAAGGCAGTAAATATATCGACAATTTAAAAAAAAATTGTGTGTGTCAGCTGCGACGCACGACTGGAGTTTACACCTTAAGTACGATTGTCTAAACATACGCAAAAAGAGTTTATCCAACTGAAAATAAGATTAATCCATATGAAAGGGTAAATTAACAAATTAATGAAAATAATATACATATATAAATATATATTTATTCATTTTATATACATTTATTATAACTAATCGGCGAAATATTTTACATTAAACTTTTCACAATAGTCAATTTCAGATGTGCACAAATATTTCATTAGGAATGTTGATAAATAAGTAGTAAAACTATCGTAAAAATCGGATTATCGATATCGGTACTTTATTGACTACACCCTCGCACTGGTTGAGTAGCGCGAAACTGATGCAATTTTCTAGAAAGTTCTTTAACTATTATTACAGATAAAATTCGATCTTATTGCCCTTACATAAGATTGATTTTTGTATTGTACAATTAAAAAAAATTTGGACATAAAACAAAATTAACGTAATAAAATAAAATTTAATTAAATAACACTTCCCGATGATAGGAAATGCCACTATTAGCTAGATTTTTGTCCGGCTAGCATTCCTGCACTCAAGAATAGAGCAAGCAATACGGCATATCTGCACTTGTTTTTCAAACTTATTGAAAGCGGATTGTACAACTGTCACACACAAGCGGCGGCGGCGTACTGAGCGCGGTTGGTCACAACCAAATTAGAAAGTTGCGCAACATAGGTGCATGCGCACCAAAAACGTAACGAGGTCATTCATCAGTAGATTTTACCTCTCATATTTTTCTCATACCGGGCGCCTTATATATGAAAATCGATTCTTAAGGAGTAAACTCCAAAAATATCATTTTATTCTACATTTGAAGTTGTTCAAATATTTTTTTATTGATTTAGACAATTCGTTTGTATAGTACAGCTAAGTTAGTCGAGTATTATATATCCCACCAATATGTCTTTCATTCCGATATTTAATGCAAGCGTGATTAGGCGTCGTGCCGTGTAAATAGCGACATTTGGACCTTAAGTTTGCAAAGTGGTTTCATAATATCCTGCAGTTACATTAATCAAACACTAGTACCGGATCTCCAAGGACAATTTAACTATTACCAAGAGCGTATTCATCATAGCAGTTTATTTATGATTGATTACGGTAACTAATGAGAATTTCGGAATGAGCAATTTAACTAAACGTCTTTGCGGCTGAGTAAGCATGTAATTGGTGTAACAACAAAGATTCCTTACACCCGTAGTATTCATTTCTCGTTTGAAATCCGCTGTAAGCGTGGTGTGAATTTTAGCCTCCTTAATAGTGCTAGTATATTGGAATATATCAATCTTCACGCCTTCCCACAAGATTACCGAAGTGTAGGCAGGATGGCACCAAAAATATATCTCTGGCGGAAAGTGGGTGGGAAACCTGTTATATTTGTTATAAATATTTAAATCTATCGATTATTACTTTCATAATCTTCCTCTTATGATTGGTCGAGATACTGTCAATCTTCAACGACCAATCACAAGCGAGTAAATTGGTTTGGTAATGACAGAACGGCAGCCATTCGTGATCGGAGATAGAGAACAAGCTGGAGCGTCTTTTGACTGTTAAGCTGGAGAATTAAAGGCTGTACTGTTAAAATCTAGCAATAAATCTGATGATTGATATCTCATTAAATGTTTTTGCATCCAAAGTCCCTGTTTCTGGTTGATGAACAAATACGGTTTACATATTTTAACCAACATATTTTTTTTTCAGTATATTATGGTTCAGTAAAAATATACCTACGACACCAAACTCGAATGAGTGTCCTTCTTTGTTAGTTTATTTTATTCTCTCATCAAGTGAGCTACAGCTCTCTACAAAGCATGCATTTTAATTCACATGCTTTTCATCCACGTCATTACGAAGAGTTTTTAAGGCGCTTAGCGCCATCTTTTGACGCGTGCTAGTAAGAAAGATAGGTAAGTATACGGTCCTTCACAAGGCAAACCAACCTTGGCAGTGCGCATTTTACTTTTGCGTAAGATGTCAAAGATATGTGTATCTAATCTCTTATTTACCACTCGAGTGTTCGCCTTCAAAGATATTGTAAGTGAATTTCAACATAGTCTACACAACTTGTCAATACAACTACTATGGACCATAATTACAATATCTCACGCACAACGCGAGGCAACGCATTATCACAATCAATATTCGAACTCGATTTGTGTTCAATATCTTCATTTTCGCTTACGAAATCCCCGTCAGATTTATAGCGCGTCCATTCATTTTGAACGCTAACGCTTTTAATAACGTATACTTTAATTACACAATGGGCCGACACTTCATTAAATTGTCACTCACTCGCTTACCATGCGATGCTTCTTTTCGTAATAAACGTGAACGTGTTACGTAATCGTGACGTTTTGACGTCGATGTGAATTATTGACTTTTGAAGGCGTGTACTGACATCATTAGATGTTAATTGTGATACGTAGGCAGTTAGTACAGTCGTCTACGTTTTATGTAGGCAAATGAAGTCGACTGTACTTATTTTTCGTAATATACGGGATTCATAATTTTATTGTATACGTCTGAGAACCACTTCAAATGCGTATGAACAGTCGTGCTTGCGTAACGGCGATGGACTCGCCATCTGTCACGTTGGCACCTAAAATATGTCTCTGGCGGAAAGTGGGTGTGTAGGTACTACCTATACACCACTGCCAACCCCTTCGGGGTCCCTTGTGGGAAGGCGTGAGGATATATTACATTATTCTTTTTATGTAGACGCTCTGGCTAAACTGGTGCTCTATACTCTCTGCCTACCCCGTTAGGGACTCGGCGTGATGATAATATGTAGTTATGTATTATTATTATTTATAAATTTATTATCGAAATGAAGCATTCAATATATATAGCGTAATGTGTCTTGGGCTATATTATATCTTATGTGTGTGTGTGTGTATTAAGTACAATTGTATAAAGGTCCTATATTCCTAAACGAACAAAAATGGTCCTTCGACGTCTATTCCCAAGCAATATGTGTATTTGGGTTTCGCATTAAGACTAGCACCACGCTCGATTGTTAACTCTGTTTATAAAGCTTTGAACACACTTGTAATAACAACCGTTTGTTGACAGTTTTCTTTTCTGGCCGTCCGTGACAGACTCAAAGGATTCGCTATGAGCCATGACCACTCACGACGAGCACATCTGTTATATTAAATTAAATGTCTTCCGTTGCACTATAAATAGCTACATTATTATTACTCCATGTAAAGGTGCTTTCGTATTATTAATTTGCGAATGCATAATGTGTTGAATACTCCGTAGCAGTTGAAACTTTAAAATTGAGGGGGTAAGGTCTAAAATGAATTCGGTTTATTCCTTTGTAGTAGGCTGATGCAGTCCTCCATTTGTTACACTCCTGACACGCCAGTTTGCTCCCTCCACGGTTGTAAGTCTGAATACCCACTTATTGGTTTGGCTACTTGTTATCTCTCATGCTTTTATTTAATCTTATTTTAATGTAATTCTTTGGTCATTACTAATGTCTTCATTAATTTCAAGATCGTCGCACAATAATTGTTTGGCTGTTTTAGGGATGTCTTTAGTGTTACAAACGTCTGGGTACCGCGGTAACCGCTTACCATAAGACGGCATGGTAATTTTTAACAAAAAAAAATTTTCTGTAGAAACGTGAACAAAGCAAGTGTATTAAGATTTTACGAAAATTACCTTTTACTTAAGAAACCCCAAATGACTATTAAAATATAATGGAATAATGTAAACAACAATGAATATGGTAGGAACAATAACATTGTTACAATTGTAAAGAAGAAAAAAATACCTATTCATTAAAATGTAGAATGAATAGGTATTATACATACATACATATCATGTGTAAAAATAGCTATTTCTTTTCCCGTTAGGAACCTTAGTACGATTTAATAAAAAAAAGCCGTGGTGGCCGAGCCAAATGAGGCTTAAACTTAAGTTTTAACTTAAGTACAGTGATAAGTCATACCACGAGCTTTACGGTGAAGGAAAACTAGAAGAACCCTGCATACGTCTGAGAAGCAATTCAAAGGCGTATGTATAGTCGTGCTTGAGTAACGGCGATGGAGGCGAGTCCATCTATCATACTGGCACCTAAAATATTTCTCTGGAGGAAAGTGAGTGTATGGGTATTACCTATGCACCTCTGCCTACCCCTTCGGGGACCCCTGTGGGAAGGCGTGAGGATATAAAAAAAATATATTCGATCGCACGTTAATTGAGGAAGGCTACAGATGCTACTACCCAAGACCATATTCATGTATGTATGTGTATGAACTAAATACAAGTGCACCCGTGGGGCATAGCTAGTCGTAATTTAAAGACGGAATACTGTGAAAAGGGGCTGTAGTATAAAACGAATAAAACTGTTCATTAAACGCGTAATTTATGCCTTCGCGGCTTGTAATAATTGCCCTATAAATTCGGTTTTATGCAAAATTTGTGAAAAATTAAATTAAATTTTTAATAAAATACCTTGAAGCTCTGTTTGCATACATAACACGACTAAATTAAAAGGTGTGTTTAAATAATAACTCTCGTTTAAAATTACAACGACGTTTCGTGTCGGCTGTCCACACCAGCTTTATTTATTACCGTCTTCCTTCCAAGTATCTTGGAGGGCGAGAGACTCAATTCAAACAAACGCGGTTGACAGGCAAATAAAAAAGCAGTCCCTACATTCTCGTCCTACGACATGACCTATTTTAACGCCGTTAAATCATTCTCATCCACCATAATTTTAGCCGTAAACCTTATCACTGTCTAATATTTGGACTTTTTATTACCAACCGGGTCCATTTTGTATGTTCATTTAGAAACAGTTCCATAGAAATCTAGTTGCGTTTTGGGGACGCTTGCGGCGATTTACAAAGGATAATTAATGATCGTCTTTAAGATGAACAAAGCCGCGGATGGCTGTACTAACTTCTCAGATTGTTGTTTGCACTCTTACCACGTAGGTGTGTAGGTAATGCCCACGCACCTATATTCTAGGTGCCAGATGGCGAGAGCATCTACTCAATCTACTACCTACTACTCAAGCACAACATTTGTGCTTGAGTAGTGGCGACAGTTTAGTTACTATACTGACTATGAATTTCTTCTCCTTCGATGTTTTCCTTCACCGTAAATTTCAACGTGTGACTTATTACTGTACTAAAGTTCAGAAAAACTCATTGGCACAGTCGGGATCCGAACTTGCAATCCTAGTGTTCCAGGCAAGTACTCAAACCACTGCCAACCAAGACATCTTACGGACTTATTTAATTTAAAATTAATGTTAATGTAAAAGAACCTAATTAACTAAAAGATAATTTGGCATTAATTCAATTCAAATTAACAGCAACAGAAGCGATTGAGTAATTTCAAACAGAACAAAAACGCCTTATCGTGTGAGAATCGGTCGGAGTAAAAACGCCTAATCTGGGCCGGACTTGAACCATGTAATTTAATACTTTCTACAAACTTAAACGCTGCATTCACAGAAATAATTACACGGTTCTTGCTTATCTGACGACCGTTTTGACAGCTCAATATTCATCTGACCAAACATTCACAAACAAGAACAAAAGCTACCGTAAAAGAAAAGAAAACACGTTGTCAGTAAATGTAACGAGCCGCTATTATTTCCCAAACGTGCATATTTCATGTGCTACTCAATGGAAATTAATTCATAATAAATATTTTGATTTAATGTTAACGAGTAGGTAGTGTAAGATGTATTCCGTTCAGTTTTGCATCTCGTTAAGGCAAATGTATACGTACATTTCCATAATACGGTTACTTGTTGCAATGCCCTTTATTTTTTCATGCAAAATTTGTTAATACGACGTTTTAATAATCTATTTAGGAACACCGAAAATACACAGTAAATTTACTTTGCGTAGCTAATTATCGCGTCGTTGAATTAAGTTGGTTTACAATACCGGAATTTTAATTACAGTATAAAAACAGTCAGATGAAATGGGATCTTGAATAACATTACTCTTATTTCTGGTTGGATTGTTGCAGTGACAGTTCTGGAGCTCCTTGAGAAGGCGCAGTGCCGGCAGATTCCTTAAACTGAAGCTATTCAAGTGCATATTAGTTACAAATTGGTGTTATAAATGCTGTTGCATCGATTTAGAAATATACGACATAAAAAATTTATGAATTCGGTCGGCATCTCCCATCGGCAGTTACGTGCAAAAAAACTGAATTTAAAATGTCAGTTGGGACAAACTAACGAGTTGTTCTGATTGACAGGTTTGCTTGTTAAAACTTCACCAATACATACCTACCAGGCCAGTGATATAATTTTTTGGATGCAAAATCGAATTGTAACAGCTTCTTGCAACGCAATTTTTTTTATATCAACGATTACTTTGCAGTTAAGATTACAGGAAAAATAATCCGAAAAGATACAAATTGTAAAGAACGGTTGCATTTATGTATAAATGTCGAATCTCTTATTCAAAATCTAATGAGTAATTAAAAAAATATCTACGTTTTAATAAACGTCTAAGGTTTCTTACTTTTTTGTGCAAAAAGTCATGACTCTCAAAATTAAATCATCTTATTTTCAAACTAATTGCTTACATAGTAGGCACTAGCAATAATTTACATCTCACTAACCACCCTCGTAGTTAATATAGACTTAATCCATCTCAGAAACTTGAAGATTGAACTACCGTTTAGCGGCAGCCTCAGTTAAGGCAAACGTAAACAAAACTACCGGACGAGAAGTTCGGATATCGATCCATTAGGGGGCATCAGTCACGCCGTTTGGTCCCTAGCAAACACACAAACCATTATATTGAGCAAACATCAACTCCACTGTTTCTTATAAACTTGTTTCGTCTATGATTGTGTAAAGTCAAACAGAGTTGAACAAATATGTTCGGGTAGAAATTTTAATAACGTCGCCGTACTATATCGGACGGACTATTCAGTTGTAAGATTTTTTGCTTATCTTTGTTTGGCTTGTAAATGTGCCTATTTACTTCTCAGGATCTGATTTTGCGAAACAAATGTTTATATCACCTTTATAAAGAAATCGGGACCGAGATCATGAGGGTCACCATGATAACAAAAGAGCGAGCAGAGAATACGTCGTATCCTACTAATAAAAATTAAGGTTTTTTTAACTCATAATTCTTTTCTTAATTTAAGTGTTATTATGAGAAGTCAGTTTATCGGTTATCAGAGGGTAAGTAGATATTATGTTGAACACGAAGGAACAAGTGAATGCTAATTTCAATGGTTAACTATGCGTGACCGTGGCGCGATGGCTTCGTCGTAATGTAGCAACCCGAAGTACCCCAGTTCGAATCCAAGCGAAGTATGATGTTGTTTTGTATTTTTTAAGTTTATTTTATTGTGGTAGGAGGACACGACGGTAGTCGACAGAAGCTATTAAGAAATCTTGTGAGCAACACATGTTTTAACTTTGTTCCCGTAATATTTATATTTTGCTCGTTCAAGTAACGAATTTTGTGTTTGTGATTGTGCAATAAGGGGTGAGTTGCATGTTTTACATATGAACTAGTTTCTGCTGCTTATGTATAGTCGAGGGATAAACTTATGTACCTCGTGTTCCTCATTGTTGTAGCCTACCGGAATGCCCTTTTGGATGTGACTGTAAGACGAATTGTAAGAAGTTGATAACTTTCCTTGAAACGAAGGATCTAGCCGTGGCTTGGTTTTGGCAGAGTTCCACGAGTCAAACAAAACTCTCCTGGCGCCCACACCTACTTATTATAAGTTAGATTAAGTATACAGATAATTTCAGTTAATATAGTTTGTTATAATATTTCTTGTTGAATTTCAATTATATCAAAAGAACCCGTAACAAATGGCGCCCAACGTTAAATTTTAAGGGTTCATCATAAAAATTATAATAATTTTGTTACTAGAACCAATACTAGATACCTCGTACTTTTTCTTAAGTACCCTCTTTTTGATTAATATTTTGAACGGGATCTGTGTACTCTTAGTAAATATAGTGACTAACATACTACTTATGAATTAATGTTAAACGTATGTTAATATGCATTAACTTTGTACACTATACTTTGATTTAGAAAACCATTTGCACTGATACATTTCCGATATACTAAATTTGATTGTAAGCTTAGAAAGTCGAAATGGATCCACAGTTTCTTTTAAAAGATGAAGTTGAATTTGAACTTGCGTGTCGCGGGTATGTACAACCGGGGGCCTTAGTATCCGCACTAAAGCGTTTACTCAAGAAAATGTTACATGTTGAAAATTTACAACAAGTATCTTATGAAATTCGAGCTCCACAGTCATGCATCGCTAGTCCAACGAAAGAGTTAAATATCTGCTCAGATAAATTAAATACGATTCAATGTTATATTTCCGAGTTAAATGAAAAACCCGATAGACAGCTTCACAAACGTTTAATTTCCCGGCTATGCCACATAGTGAATCGGTTGAAGCTTGTTATTGCCATTGATGAATTAGATAAAGAAAAAAAGGTAGTTCTCTTGGATAAAGCGTCATTACTGATAAATGATTTAGAAAACAAGAATGACATAGAAGATGCGGACGACATAACTCCAGAAATGAAGGAAATTTTGCAAAATTCTTTGAGAGAGGATGGCAATACAATCTTGGATCATATTGAAGATAATGCCTTTGCTACTTCGATGAGCGCGTCTACTTCAAAACAAATAAAAAGTAGTACTAGCGAAACCGATATTCCTCCTCAAAACTCATATAAGAAAAGAATTAGTTTTGTTCAAGAAGAAATAGACTTACCTACTTCTCACCGATAAAAGGCATTAGAGGCGAAATTTTTCAATTCCACATCTTTTGATGACACCCAATCAGAGCGAAAACATAAATTAGTACCAATTAGTCAATGGGGTGTTCAATTCGCAGGTGATAACAGATTTAGTGTTAATGCGTTCATTGAGCGAGTTGAGGAGCTTAAAGATGCTAGAAATGCAACATATGAGGATTTATGGAGACATACCATAGACTTCTGTAAAGGTGATGCTTTAATTTGGTTCCGTGCTAATAGAGAATATGTAGACACTTGGCAGGAATTAGTTATCTTATTGAAGCGTACTTTCCAATCTCCTTATTATCAAGAAGAATTATTAGCTGAAGCCAAGTCAAGATCTCAGGGTAAGCAAGAGTCAGTACTAATTTTTATTTCAGTAATGCAGAATTTGTTTAATCGGCTCCCAAACAAAATATCAGAGAATGACAAAATCCTAATTATTTTGAAGAACTTACAACCATATTACCAAAGAGCAGTATGTAGGGACACTTTTTTCTCAATAGGAGATTTGGTCAATGTTTTAAGGATTATTGAAAGAACTAAAATCAGCTGTGATAATTTCCAAGAACCTAGAACTATTGTCAACTCCTTGGAACCTGATTTAGCATATAAATTGAATCCTACATCCAACGAAAGTAACGACATTTATGAAATAAGAAACTTGAATTCTACTCGTAGTACCAACATTCAAATGAAATGTTGGAATTGTCGCAAAATTGGTCATCTATTCAGATCATGCTCCATGCCAAAACAACGTTTATTCTGTTATAAATGCGGTCGGTTTGGAGTCACATCAAAAGATTGCCCCTGTAAGGAAAACGCGTTAGGGGAAATTCAAAAACCTGCAAAATGAACTTTCCCCTAAGAACAACTGATACAGAATGGCAGGATTGGTTAAAATATGTGCGCTCCTTTATGCATAATGAGATAGCATCGCCATTGACTTTTAAAAAAGAATTTGATAACAGACCGTACATTCACATAAATATCTTAAATCACCCATATAGTGGACTTTTAGATTCTGGAGCGACACGTTCGGTAGTAAATACAGAATTTTCCAAAACATTAAAACAAATAGGGGTAAAAAACCAAAAACTAAAGTGGATACATTTATCTACTGCTGACGGAACCAAACATTGTATTAAGGAAATATTTGACGTTCCGGTTCAGTTTAATAATCAATTTCACATAATATCTATGTTAGTAATGCCCAACTTATCTCAATCGCTAATTTTAGGTAAAGATTTCTTTGATCAATTTGGTATTTCATTTAAATTTAATGATTCATTACAAAGCACTCCCGTTATCAACATGATTTCTGACCAAACTACAGCAATAATTGGTAAAGAAAATCTTAGTGTAGATCAACAACAAACTCTAGCACACCTTATTGAAATGATAAGAGCCGACATAGGAAATGGCTTAGGTAGAACAACTATCATTAAACATAGTATAGACACGGGAGATAGTAAGCCGATTTATCAAAAACAATATAATTTTTCTCCAGTTATCAGAAAGCAAATAGAATTAGAATTAGATGATATGCTAGCTAAAGATGTAGTGGAACCTTCACATAGTCCGTGGTGCTCACCTATAGTCCTAGTAAAAAAACCGAATGGTAGTAATAGACTTTGCCTAGATAGTAGACAACTAAATAAAGTCACAAAAAGAGATACTTACCCTTTACCAAGAGTCTCCTACATCATTGACAACTTACGCAATGCAAAGTTCCTCAGCACAATAGATCTGAAATCAGCGTTCTGGCAAATTGAGTTAGAAGAAAATAGTAAAGAAAAAACCGCGTTTGCAGTACCTGGAAGAGGTTTGTTTCATTTTAAAGTCATGCCTTTTGGCTTGGTCAATGCATCTCAATCTCAACAGAGATTGATGGATATGTTATTTCATGTATTGGAAGGAAAAGTATGGGCATATTTAGATGACATAGTGGTATGTTCGGAAACATTTGAAGAGCATTTGGAAATTTTAAAAAGCGTTACAGAAATCCTTAAAGGTGCAGGTCTAACAATCAATATTGAAAAATGTAAATTTGCGAGAGCCAGTTTACGTTTTCTCGGATACATAATTGATGAAAATGGATTACGCACTGATCCGGAGAAAGTGTCAGCCATAGTAAATTTCGCAAGACCAAGAAATATTACAGAATTGAAGAGGTTTATAGGAATAGCCAGTTGGTATAGAAGATTTGTTAAAAATTTCTCTCTTATAGCGGCACCTCTTCACAATTTGACAAAAGGAAAACGCAACAAGAAATTCGTATGGAATGAAGAAGCTGATAAAGCATTCATAAAACTTAAATCATTGCTTATCACCACTCCCATTATCTCATGCCCAGACTTCAACAAACAGTTCATCATTCAATGCGATGCCTCAAACAAAGGTATTGGTGCGGTATTATGTCAGAAAGTTAATAATGTTGAACAACCAGTGTCATACTTGAGTAGAAAACTAAATGATCGTGAACAGTTATATTCGACATCGGAAAGAGAATTACTGAGTATTGTATATGCCATTGAGAAATTTAGACCTTACATAGATGGTACTCACTTTTCTGTGGTCACGGACCACAGTGCTCTTAAAATGCTTCACAAAATGAAGGACCCACATGGCAGGTTGGCCAGATGGGCCATGAAACTTCAACAGTTTAGTTTCGACATAGTGCACAGGCCTGGAAAATGTAATGTAGTGCCAGATGCCTTATCAAGATCAATAAATGCATTAACCGATCATTACACCAGTATACAAATTTCGGAGGAACACAAAGATAACTGGTATAGAAATAAAATTACTAAGATTACCAAAGGACAACAAAATGATTCGGGTTGGTTAGTAAAAAATGGTCTTCTTTATAAAAAAAATCACTTAAAACAATATCCTGACAGGCAATATGATTGGAAATTGTTTATTCCAAAACCATTAAGGGAACACGTTTTAAAACGATATCATGATGACATTGCGGCTGGCCACTTGGGAGTACGTAAAACATTATTCAGAATAAAGCAGTTTTTTTTTTGGCCGGATATGTCGACAGACATTAAGCAACATATTGGGAAGTGTGAAACATGTGCCAAAGTTAAAGTATCTCAGAAGGCGCCTTTGGGTCTAATGGGTAATCAAAGAAGAGTAACAAAGCCATGGCAAATAATAGCTTTAGATCTTATGGGCCCATTTCCTAAAAGTAAAAATTGTAACACCATGCTACTAGTTATAACTTGTCTGTTCAGTAAATTTACCTTATTATTTCCATTAAGAACGGGCAAGGCTGATAAAATATGTGATATCTTAGAAAACCAGTTTCTATTATTTGGAGCACCACAGGCAGTAATCAGTGACAATGGTAGACAATTTGAGTCGCACATTTTTAAAGAGCTTTTACAGAAATACAATAGTGAAATTTGGTTTACTCCGAGCTACCATCCGCAGAGTAATCCTACTGAACGGGTAAATAGAGTTATAGGTACCATGATATCATCCTTCATAAGTTCAAAAAAACACAATGAGTGGGATATGCATCTACAGAAATTTGCCTATGCCATTCGTACTTCGGTTCATGAAACCACAGGATATACGCCATCCTTTTTGTTTTTTGGTCGGGAGACATCTATACCACCCTTTCATATGGACATATGCAAGAATACAATCCGGGATTGCAATGAATCGATTGCCATCGATACTCGTGAATACTTATCCAACCTTAAACGTACACCTTCACTTTTTAAAGAAATACAAGACAAGTTGCAAGCATCACACGATAAGAGTGTAATACCATACAATACAAAAAGGAGATTGGCTAGTTTTCAGGAAGGAGATGTGGTATGGAAAAGAACAAAATATCTCTCTAGCGCAGGAAACAAATTCATGGCAAAATTAGCACCAAAATTTGAAAGGGCTATCATAATAAAAAAATTGTCAGACAATGTTTTTAAGTTAAATAACAGTCAAGGCAAAGCGATAGGTACTTGGCATGCAAAGGATTTAAAGCCTCAATGGCATGGATAGGTGAAACAGTTTACTAAGAAATAAAATATGTGTCTTCTAGTGACATATTTTATTTCTTTACTGTGGTTGAGGGAATATTATGAGAAGTCAGTTTATCGGTTATCAGAGGGTAAGTAGATATTATGTTGAACACGAAGGAACAAGTGAATGCTAATTTCAATGGTTAACTATGCGTGACCGTGGCGCGATGGCTCCGTCGTAATGTAGCAACCCGAAGTACCCCAGTTCGAATCCAAGCGAAGTATGATGTTGTTTTGTATTTTTTAAGTTTATTTTATTGTGGTAGGAGGACACGACGGTAGTCGACAGAAGCTATTAAGAAATCTTGTGAGCAACACATGTTTTAACTTTGTTCCCGTAATATTTATATTTTGCTCGTTCAAGTAACGAATTTTGTGTTTGTGATTGTGCAATAAGGGGTGAGTTGCATGTTTTACATATGAACTAGTTTCTGCTGCTTATGTATAGTCGAGGGATAAACTTATGTACCTCGTGTTCCTCATTGTTGTAGCCTACCGGAATGCCCTTTTGGATTTGACTGTAAGACGAATTGTAAGAAGTTGATAACTTTCCTTGAAACGAAGGATCTAGCCGTGGCTTGGTTTTGGCAGAGTTCCACGAGTCAAACAAAACTCTCCTGGCGCCCACACCTACTTATTATAAGTTAGATTAAGTATACAGATAATTTCAGTTAATATAGTTTGTTATAATATTTCTTGTTGAATTTCAATTATATCAAAAGAACCCGTAACAGTGTGTTACAAAAAAGTTCAGTCGAATACACATTCACGAGAAAATTTTTGTAGAGCGTTAAATTTCCTACAAAAATATATGTCGTGTATGAGAATACCTTGATTGGTTTCCAGTAACAAAAATCAAAAAAAAATATTCTATTTACTTTCACCCGCATCTGTTTAGCTACTCAGACCTGGGTATTTAGAGAAAAAAAAAATTATACATAATATATTATGTAATAATATATCCTTATTCCTTCCCACAAGGCTTCCCGCAGGGGCAGTCAGAGGTATATAGGTAGTACACATACTTTCCGCTTACCGCTACAGGTATATTCTAGGTGAACGTAACGTGATCGCGAGTCCATCGCCGTTATTCTTGTACGACATTATTATACATACGCCTTTGAATTTCATCGTATGCAAGTTTCCTCTCAATGTTTTCCTTCACCGTTAAGCTCGTGGTGGGACTAATCACTGTACTTACATTCAGAAAAACTCAATGTTATCATTGGGATTCGAACTTGCTATCTTTGTCCTGCAGGCAAATACTCAAATCATTCGGCCACCATGGCTCTCATAGAATGTTTGTAATCAGCCTGAATGTACAATGGACACATTTTAAAAACTATAATTGTTTATCAGACCTTGTCATTTGACGGTACCACACTAATAGGTATGTAGCGAAATACAAAGAAGTCTAGAAACTGCACTCTAGAGACGACAGCGGATTTCTATCACGTTAGAACTTGAATGTACCACCGGCGAAAAGTGGATATTTGTGTATTGCCTTCTTTTTCGATGACTCTTGTAAAGCCGTGGTAAGGCGTTAAATATGAGTCAAATAATATTAATGATTTAGAAGATATATTATAGTTTATTTGAAGCACATTATTATACTGCCAACAGCCCCGAAGATACTACCAAAGAAAATAATCGAAACTTCTTATGTTTATTTATTCCAAAAGCTCTGTTGCTATATTGCTATGCTCTATTATTATATAAAATTCATTGTAAAGGTTAGTGTTCACTGACCTAGCTTGTTATTATATTAGTTTAAATTCATGAGAAAATTTGCTACAAATATTTATTCGTACCATTGATTGTATGTATAAATAATAATTTCGGTAATTTACTACGAATCCATTTTGATAAATTATATTTCAAGTCATTGGGATTCCAATTGTGCCAAAACAATGCACTATAAATAATGTTAGTATCATAACATATTATTATTAAACTTTTGTATATATTACGCTTTGGTCGAAGCAATTTGGTAGCGCTCGATCGCGGGGAGTGGAAGAACAGCTAGCCTTTGCCCAGCAGTGGCACACAAATTACTATTAATCATAATAAAAATATATTTCGCTTTAGAGTAAAATTTTGATAGGAAACCTGCATTATGTTTGAAAGGAATTTCGAAGGTATTATCTCCAGCGAAAAAAAGGTCCTGTGACACCTGAGCTCACAATCCTCCTCCAATGATCATTCGTATGATGAATGCGTGATGATATCCCATCCACCGATACCTGTTCATGAAGAAATATGTACCTACTCAGACTAATTGTGCACTTATTCCATATTAAAATTCCTGCAATGTATAATTTGGGTACAATTTACAATGGGTTCCAATCCTAAGATTCCTGGTATCTTCCGATAGCGAAGCCTACGCCTCAAGAGCAATGGAGACGTCTGTATAGCCATAATGTCCATTGCAAGTTTTATCTATAATCTGTAGTAGTTTCTTATTCTACGCAGATACCAGTTATGGACCAAGTGATACGGTGGGTTCACGTGACTTGGGTATTTATGGCTTCGAATTGTCTGCTAGAAATATACATACCTACTTTAATGGTTATAAGGTATGCAAAAATAAATGTGATTTAAGCTTCCTCATTATGCTACATTTATAATAAAAAAAAATAATTTATTGAATTAAAGATTTACAAATAAAAATGGAATGTCAAGAGTGTCTGAATCTGCAGAGCATATTTAAAGTCTCGTCAGATTGTTGGCTGTGTATTCGTGTACACTCTTCCATCCAGCGAATGAACTTCTGGACCTCTATCTGCCTACCCTGTGAGAGACTAAAATCTTCCCCGTGGCTGTAATTCGTACAAAATATGTTATAAGACTGCAATGATTTTACGTCTCCTAAAGAATCCTAAGGGGGTCGGCAACGGTGTAGAGTTTTGAGAACTTGTGTAGTTTTTGAAGTGTATGGTTACGATAAAGGATTATCGCATAGCTCGTGGTGAAATCAATGTAGTTAGTTATCAGGGACTATTCCGGGTTTGAATCAGTGATCTGCAGTCTTATGCACTTACCTTGAAGGACGTTACTACCACTTTATTCACCACATGAGACGTGTAATATATTTTCCATGTTTGGAGATGATTTTTTCTTGCCGGTTCTTCTCCATGGAAACGACCAACCCGAACCGTGCACCTTTTTCGACGTTTTATAAGTGCCCACCTAGGCCTATGTGAAATAAAGTTGCCAGCGACTATTCGAATCACTCGATCACTACGGCTCTATACTGCAACGATATGAAAATAAAAATGAATGGTAACGGTAAAGACAAGTATTCAGCGGGATCTGTTTTAGGTTGTGAAAACCTCATTAAAGCGACACAATTGCAAAGACAATTATACAAAACTGGATTTTTAAGTTCTTTTTGTTATGAGGAACAAAAATTAACGAACTCAAACATAGCAACAGAACATTGATCTCAAACCGACCGGCGTCAGACCGCATCCGGCGAATAATTAAAACTTTTACAAGAACCAGTGAAATGTGGAAGAAAGAAATAAATTTTCTACCCGAACGCACACTTTCGTTTTTATCCTTCAAGCTTGTGATTTATTCCACAAATTTATTTGCAGCTGCATCAACTTCCCCATCAATAATTTTGATCTCTACTGTCATAAGAATAACGCATAAGTTTCATTGATATTCAATTTTGTTGAACGGATACAAATTTAACTGCTTGGTATTTAAATGTTAGGTTTTTGCTATCAAACATAATTGGCTCAAGTAGCACATAACAATCTCCTATTTTTGTTCTAAGCCGCCAATCCAATACTAAATCCTTTTTACTCGCTTTTATTGAAGAACTGAATTTATAATGAGTTTTAAGTTAATCTTTTGGCGAGGTCGCTGACGAATGTACAGGCAAGATTAGAATCGAGAGGAAATTACCGAGGAATTACGGTGACTGGCCTTAAACGGGCTTAGTCAAAGAGTCGAGATTCAAATAGAAATCCTTTGATCTCTAAAATATCACCGGCAAGTAATACTGCTGAATCGTGAAATGCCACTGTATTAAAATATGCAGACGCTCTTGATTGGTATAGAAATAAAATACGACAGGGCCATATGAAGACATTACAACTGTAACAGAAAAAAATACCGTACTGTACGTAAAATACTGTTTTATTAAAATAATAATAATAGATCTAATCGAACGGACACTTAAAGACGGGAACGTCAAGAGTACTCGAGTGATGAATGTGGACGAAACGTAAGAACCAACACTACACAAAACCGACCACTGTTCCGTCCTTGCCGGCGAGGCTCGACGCGAATAAGCGTAAATAAATATAATAAATAAAATTACCAGTCCAGCCCAGCTCCCTTGCTCGCGATCCAGCAACGCCCTAAGCCGAGGTTCGTACCCCACAGGGGGTGCCCTGAGCTGTATTGCTTAGAAATAAAGTGGCTGGAGGCCTATGTCTCGCCATTGACCGGTTAAGCAAAAGTTCCCGGAACTCACGCTACGAGAGACAATACAAAAAAAAAAACGAAGCGTAAGAGGTCTGCAAGTCTAAAGGGAAATAACGCTCTATTCTCTCTGCCTACCCCGTTAGGGACTCGGCGTGATGCTATGTATTAACAATATTCAGATACATATATAACAGTAGGCAAATGTGTAATATTTTATCTTCTTATATTATATATTATATTATCTTCTTGCTAGAGGTATATCAAGTGAAAAATGGTAAGTTAGAGCATGACTATACATATTTGCGTCTTTGAACTCCTCTCGATATTTTCTTTCAGTAACGTCTCAAATACACTGTCTCTCATTTTGTTTTATGTTATCAGCACAATAATTTCTTTGTTTCATTAGCCCCTGGGCATTCGTTGAACTTTCTTGTATACATAAATATGGATAAACCTGTCTCTTGTATCATGTGTACTTATAAACTTTCATTGTTTTTGGGAATTGTAAATAAATTTTTCGTTTGTCATAATAACATGAGACAAGCTTTATGGTTATTTTTTTCATTGGTTTGCTTTCTTCTCAATTATTAATTAAGAATCATATATTATTGTACAAATGGATTTATTTTATTTATTTATTCATAGTAACATCTATCATTACAGGTTTCCCCAATGCGATAGTGTAGAACAAAATAATAAGGTCCATAGGTCACTTCACTACGGGTTCATGTGGCACTTTTCTGCGGACGCGACGAAACACCACGTTCTGCGGCCAGAAGTCCTCGTCTATGGCAAGGTGCAGGTAGCACGTCGGCACGCGCACCACGAACGCCTTAAAGTTGACGTTGCGGCGCGACTCCAGCATCTGCACTCTCGGCCTGTACCTGAGCCCAATGTCACCATACGGGCAGCGCAGCCGAATACTCCACTATGTCTTCCGCCTTTGTAGTGTAGTGTAAGCGGGAGACATAGACCGGAGTATTCGGCTGCGCTGCCCGTATGGTGACATTGGGCTCCGCAGCACCCTTGCCGCAGTGGTTCTGAGTCGGGCGTGAGCGGTGCTTTTTCTTTTCTTCTTTAATAAGAGCGTGAGCCCTGCTGGCCGTACAGTTTAAGTCGGCTGCAAAATGAATTGAGATTGCAGTTCGAACTCGCAGCTGGACCGCAGGACCTGCGTAAATTGAGTAAATTTTGATCTTAATAACAGTAGCAACCTCAAAGTCTACGGTGTTGGAGAATATTAGAAGAAATTAAATGACGCTGATATACCTAAACTACCCACAGGAGAACAGAAAAGTCCTTATTCGATCAAATTCCCTTATACCGTATTTTAAAGCTATCTGCTATATATATAATATATATAATATAATAATAATATATCCTCACGCCTTCCCACAAGGGTCCCCGAAGGGGTAGGCAGAGTGTATAGGTAATACCCACACACCCACTTTCCGCCAGAGGTATATTAGGTGCCAACGTGACAGATGGCGAGTCCATCGCCGTTACTCAAGCACGACTACATACATACATACGCCTTTGAATTTCTTCTCAGACGTATGCCGGGTTTCTTCTCGATGTTTTCCTTCACCGTAAAGCTCGTGGTGTGACTAATCACTGTACTTAAGTTTTAGAAAAACTCATTGGTACAGTCGGGATTCGAACTTGCGACCTTTGCGTCGCAGGCCACTGCTCGAACCACTCGGCCACCACGGCTCTATATATCTGCTATAGATTATAGATATAGATTTATTTTATATAAAAATCTTGCAAATAAATATTAAATACCATAAAGTTGTGTTCACACCGCACAACAGCCATAACGTTCGGTCAGTATCGAATTACCGCTATAATTGGTTGTACTACATCACTGAACGTAAGGCTAATGCAACACTTTACGCATCAGCTAATCTGCAAATTGGTCCTTTGTCGGATGGTGGCCGATCCAATCTGTCTGCAACTAGCTTTATGTCATATAACTCTACTGTACGAAACCATGGTATACACCAATTTTTTCATTTAAATTTCATTTTAATGGTTGCTGTGATGCGTTCTTGTTAATTATGGTGACATTGGGAGACCAGATATATGACAGTATTCCATTTAGTTACTATTACTACAATTGGATGAAATTTGAACATGGCTATTAGCTGCCACGGATTACCGCCTAGTATACGTATACAGTGAGAATATGAAAGATGAGTTTAAGCTCATAATTTTAGTTGGAACAGTCAAATATTTTGTTTTGAAGAATTTCCGCACGTGAGAGTGCAACCGCAAGCGTTCGTGGTTTGGGTATGTGACGTATAACCCAACGAGACGATGGAAATCAAAATTTAATAACACTCCTTTTGTGAGCGAAAATTGTAGAGAGATTTTATTATATTATAATTTTAACATCTTTATGAGGGAAAGTTTGTGCTGAACGTCGAAAACACTATATTGAATGAATCAGATAGTAACGTGATCAAACACTCAAGTATGGGAACGTCAAGAGTACTTGAAATTGGTGAGCATGTATGAAGAGATGAAGAATGTGAATGAAGCAAAAGAGCTCTCTATGTCTTGAGAATCCGCTCTACTCCCTCTGCCTACCCCGTGAGGGACTCCGCGTGATGATGTATGTATTTTTTAATTTATATTATATTACAATAAATTATATATGCCACTATCTGAAGGGGAAGACAGAGGCGTAACAATACCTTATCTTCGCTGTTTCTCAAACATTACTATACATAAGTGTTTGTATTGATTTTTAAACGTATACAGGTTTTGTCTAAATGTTCTCCTTCACCGAAAATATCGTGGTGTGATTAATCAGTGTACTTAATTCCAGTAAAACTCATTGTTATAATTGACGCTTAAACCGGTAACTTTAATTACCGCTCGACCACTATTATAGCTCTGTGTGTAATAGTAGTACGTGAAATCAATTAAGTAATGCTTGTGTGCGATAATATTATTATCACAAACAGCATTTCGGTCCTTATCTAAAGCACCTACTGATTACCAATCAACAGTGGCTGGTGGAATAATTAAGACGCCCCTTGTTTGTTTGTCCAAAAGGAGATATGAGTCGACGACGTTAATGGCCCTGACAAGAGAAATATTCTAGCATATCGTTAATTTTATCAGTATTTCTATCAACATTAATGTGAGATTTGGAATATTTGTTTACAAAACATAATCATTATACATTTACTAGCCTGGGATTTCGTCTGGAACATAGTTTTATCTTAACTCGACCTGTGTCCTGCGGTTTTACACTCCCTTATAGCAAATCCATACATACAAATCATTACACCGAGTCCCTAATGGGGTAGGCAGAGAGTATAGAGCCCCAGCTCTCTCTAGACTTACATACCTCTTTCGCTTCGTCCACATTCATCAGTTTCATCATACATGCTCGTCAGTTTCCAGTACTCTTCAAGTTCCCGTCCTTGAGCGTTCGATCAATTTGATCTAGGTAGTTGGTACGTGGCCCAAATCCGTGGAGCAAATCCAGCTAGTTATATACCTCAGTGATTAATTTCATCTAATTAGGTACGTTTAGCGGTACGTACACACTAAAACGCATGTTATGTTAACTGAAATAATTTCAAAACTGCGGTCAATTTCCTATGCCTTCTATGATAAAAACGCATGACAAAAATGTTTTACTAAGGATTCCAAACCTACTTCAACTTGAGCAACACAATATCTTTGCTCAATTAAAATGCGTTTAAGATCCCATACACACCTGGCCACGATAAACATCGTAACTATTGTGAAACACGAGATTTTTGAACCTCAATTTTGACAACAAAAAGGCTATAATCGATTTTGGGTGTACAAAGGGTGTATTATATTTGACAATTCAACTGTACAAACGCTGTTTGCGGTAGGGATTATTTCGGTTGAAATGAATGAAAGCAAAACACGAACCGGTGAATATGTTGGCCCGTAATTGAAATATGAACAGCGCCCTCCAGGTTTTTTAATTTTTTCCTTTACCTACTTGGATTCGACGGCTCGAGTGTCGTTTGTCGCGGGAAATCGATTCAGTAAAAAATAACCAAGTTATAATTTATGTTGACAATCTTGTGAGAATGTCAATATGTTATTACAGCCATGTCAAATATCTCAATAGTGTCGTACCTACCTACCTACGTAAATTTTTTCGTTTGCTTTTTAAGTAATTTCACACGCCTTCTTTCACATTGTTGTTTATAACGTCTATATCATTGTGGTGGGTTCGTATCCTAAGGACATTAAACATACATTGTATAAGCTATTCACAGATGTATGTAGAATCGTGCTTGAGAAACGGCGATGAATGGATGGATGAAGGAAATATATCTCCGGTGAAAAGTGGGTGTGTGGGTACTACCTCTGCTTACCCCTTCGGGTACACTTGTAGGAAAGCATGTATATACATAGCGTATGTATATGCATAAGATATATACATTCTATTTCCTACACTTTTTTTTTTTTTTTTTTTTTTTTTTTTTTTTTTTTTTTTTTTTTTTGTATTGTCTCTCGTAGCGTGAGTTCCGGGAACTTTTGCTACTTAACCGGTCAATGGCGAGACCTAGGCCTCCAGCCAGGCACTTTATTTTTAAGCAACACAGCTAAGGGCACCCCCTGTGGGGTACCAACCTCGGCTTAGGGCGTTGCTGGATCGCGAGCAAGGGAGCTGGGCTGGACTGGTAATTTTATTTAAATATTGTTTGGGGGCGGGATTTGCGCGTCTGGCTCGGCGCGGGCCGGCGTTTGCGGCGGAGGTCGGGGGGAAACATTACGGCTTATTCGCGTCGAGCCTCGCCGGCGAGGACGGAACAGTGGTCGGTTGTGTGTAGTGTTGGTATGTTTTTGTCGGGCGACCTGGAGGACCGTGATGTCGTCATCCGGTTCGATGACGGCATGTCTTGGACGCCTTATTTTCGAGATAAGGGAAGGAGTGTATCGGGCGGCCGATACGACGAGGGGGTTGGGGTGATTTACAGCAGAATCGAAATGACGTTTGGACAGTTTTTTCAAAAACTGTTTTATAGTGGGGACTTTGAGGTCAACGTGGAGTTGACTATTACGCATGTACCACGGGGCACCTGTGGCTCTCCGGAGAAACCGGCTTTGGAGCACTTGCAGGGGGTTAAGTGTTGACTTGCTAGTGTGTGCGAACACTACACCCGCATATGTCATGATTGGTCGAATGCACGTCGTGTAAATCCTCACCTTGGATTTCAATGAGAGTTTACTTCGTGCATTCAACATGCTGTGAAGTCTACCGAGCGCGAAGGCGGCTCGCGCGCGTACCGCCTTTACGTGGTGACGGAAAGAAAGGCGTTGATCGAGGATCACACCCAGGTATTTGGCTTTTTCTTCCCATGGAATGGGTTTGCCGAAGAGGGTGATGGGGGCTACCCGTGGGCGTTCGAGGCCTTTCCAGAATAGAATGGCTGCGCTTTTGGTGGGGTTCACTTCAATTCTCCACTTCCGGAACCACCGCCCTAGGGCTGTGACTGCGGATTGGAGGTTGTCGTGAATTCCCTCGGGAGTTCTACCCTTGTAGTAGATGGCCGTATCATCGGCGAATAGAGCGCTTTTAACTCGTCTATGGAGGGGAATGTCGCTAGTGTAAAGCGTGAATAGGAGTGGCGAGAGCACTGAGCCTTGCGGGACTCCTGCTCGTATGGGATGGGGGGAAGAGAGTGTGCCCTCGACTCTGTAGCGGAAGGAGCGGTTCGACAAAAAGTCCCGTACTATGCGTACTAGACGGTCCGGCACGCCCAACTGGTACAGCTTGTATATTAAGCCGTTGTGCCAGACCTTGTCGAATGCCTTCGCCACGTCGAAGAGGAGCATACCCGTGGTATAACCGAGTTGAAAGCCGCTACTGACGTCTTCCACTATACGGTGGACTTGTTGGATACAGGAGTGTTTGGTTCGAAAACCGAACTGCTGGTCAGGTATGACTTTCTTAGAGTCTGCAAAACTCTTTAGTCTATTGTAGATAAGTCTCTCGTAAATCTTGCCAAGGACATTGAGGAGACTAATAGGGCGATAACTGGAGGCTTCGGTCTTGGGTTTCCCTGGCTTGGGAATACCTATGACTGTTGCACTTTTCCAGGATTGGGGGAAAAAGTTGTTGCTCAGTGCGGCATTGAAGATGGCAGTGAGCAAAACTATGAGATAAGGTGAGAAGAGTTTGATAACTCTATTAGCGATCCCGTCGGGACCTGGGGCTTTCCTGGGGTGGAGATCCTTGATCACTTTCCGGACTTCGTCGACCGTGATTGGGGCGATGGGGTGGTCTGGGTCTTCGGAGGGTGGGAGAGATAGTTTGCTTTCGACCTCGGCATCCACCTTATCGAGATGGCGCGGATCTACCGGCAAGGTGCTGGGCGTACATTGAGCCTCGAGACTGTCGGCCAGGCACTCGGACTTCTCGTCGTCGTCAAAGGCGGGCCCTTGATTTGGACGAGAGAGTGGAGGCATGGACGAGATTTTGTCTGATTTAAGTTTTCGTTGGAGATGCCAAAAGGCCAAGTGACTCGGTTCAAGTTCCCCTAGGAACTTGTTCCAGCGAGCGTCTCGCAGGTCTTTCATGCGGTATCTCAGCTTGCGCTGGAGTGACCTCAGAAAGGTGCGGTTCGCTTCAGTCGGGTGAGCTCTATGCGCTCGGAGGGCGGCGTTCTTTTCCGTCACCAGTTCACGCACGTCGTCGGGAAGTTTCCAGCGATGGTCTTCCATCACCGGAACTTGTCGAGAACAGGCGTCCACGGCTGACTGTACGTGAGCTGTGAGGGAATCGACCGCCTTTTGAGTGTCGGCTGCCGACTCTATGAGGGGCGGGATACTATCTAAGTGAACAGATGAAGAGGACTTGAGGAGTTCCTCCAGTTTTCTCCAGTCTGTTATCTTTTTCTGAGGTGGGGACTGACCTGAGTCCGGGGGGCCTAGTCGGGGGGAGAGCGCTAAGGTCACAGGTCGGTGGTCGGAATCTAACTCGTCGTGCGACCTCAACGAGTGCAAACGGAGGTTTACATTCTTGAGGATCGCAATGTCTAGTACGTCCGGTCGGTGGTTGATATTCTCGGGATAGTGGGTGGGGTGCATAGGCGCAATGACGTCGAATTGGAGGAGCCCGCTGAGGTCCTCCAATTGGCGTCCTCTGTTATTTCGTGAGTGGCTGTTCCAAGCATCGCTCTTGGCATTCAGGTCACCCGCGATAATAACTGAGCTACTGAGATTGATGAGAGCTTTGATATCAGCTTTGATATCGGCCGTCGAGTTAACAGGGGAACAGTATGCAGAGACTATCGTGATCGGCTGATGGCCGGTCATTCCTAATCGACAGATCGAGGTCTCTATGTGGGAGAGGGTTGGTGGTTGGATTCGGATACAGTGCAGGGACCTCTTGTAATAGATCAAAGTACCGCCGAGGGCGGATCGAGATCTATCATTGCGAACTACGCAGTAGTTTGCAATTCTAGGGTCTCGGTGTGATGGTTTCAGGAAGGTTTCCTGCACTAAGAAAACGTCGATATTATTGTCGCGGAGGAACGCGGCGATCTCTTCCTTTTGGCTGTGAATGCCGTTGGCATTAAAGTAGCCAATTGAAAGCGATCGGGGTTTGACTCTGCTGTTTACGTTTGAGTCCATTATTGGTTGGACGAGAAGGTAGCCAGGGACTCTGATACATCGGCGTAGTCGCCGAGCACCTTGAGGAGGGCCAGAGGGTCCTTTCGGACGGCCCTGAGGCTTCGTGCCATCTCGTTAACCCTTGTGAGGTTGACGGTGGAGAAAAGGTCCGCCAGGAATGCCATGTTGGCGGAGGTTTCGGAAGGGGAGGAAGTGGGCTGGACCACCTGGGGTCTGCGCGGGGGAGTAGCAGCCTGGGGCTGTTGAGGTTTGGCGGTGGAGAGCGACGGCAGAGGTGTAATCTGCGGGCTCGGGGCCGCTGAGGGGACAGGTGGGGACGCTTGTGGGAGGGGTGGAAAGTCCCTCGGAGGGAGGACCCTCCACGGGGAAGGTCGAGGTGGGGCGGGTTGCGCGGGGGGGGCGTTACGCCATTCGCGGGCCGCTGCCCTCTTTACCACGACTGGTCTGGGTTTGGGGGCTTTAGGGCAGCCCCTGTAATTGGCCGGGTGGCCTTCCTGGCGGCATAGCACGCAGCTCGGAGGTGAGTCGGCGAGAGTGCGGTCCTTAGGGCGAGAGCAATCGCTCGTCCCATGATCACCCAGGCACTTGACGCACCTGGGTTTTGCGTTACAGTTACGCGATGCATGACCGTATAGTTGGCAGTTGTGACACTGCCCTATAGGGCCACCCTTGTGGGGGGTTTCAACCCTTATGCCAGACAGGTGGCATATGGTTTTTATTTTGAAGACGGCTTTACCGTCGGCGGAGTTCTCGCAGATGGCGAGGACCATGTTAAATGCCTCTCCGGAATTTTGTCGGTGCATGCGGTGCACTTCCTTCACTGCGACATTCTGAGCCTTGAGGTCTTCTTTGATCGACTCTGTGTCGATTTCGCAAGGGACGCCGCGGATGACGACCCGGAGTAATCGGTCCTCCGGCAGATCATAAGTGTGGTATTCCACACTTCTGGCCTGCAGGAGCTTCGTGAAGGCTCGGAACTCGGTCGAGTTTGGGAGATGCACCTTAATGCCTTCGGCTGTGGCAGTAGCGCGAGTGAAATTTATGCGGTTGGTTTGGCACCAACCGGAGATTTCCGTCCACTTGGCCTTTGTGTGGACGAAAATAGGGGGACACGAACGCTCCTTCGTCGAGGAGGGCCGCGTGGGTCGCGGGACGGGGGAAAGCCGGCTAGCCTGAGTGGCTTCGGCTTCCGGAGAGGCCTGGGGGGTGGGAGAGGGGGGTGCCGGGGAGGGGGCTACCGTGGAGGACTGTGCGGAGGGCACGGGCACGGTCTTGGGGGCTTTAGTGGGGGGAGAAGGTGAGGTTGAAGCCTCCTTCTTTTTTGCGCGTCTGGCGCGCTTCTTGGAGCCCGTGACGGGCGTAAATTCATCCGAGGAGCCCTCGGACGACTCGGATTGTAATGACTCCATTTCGGAGTCCACAATGACAGATTCGGGGGACAAGGGGGAGTCTTGAGACTTATTGGCCTCGTTAGTGACGGCTATGATTGCGCTCTTGTCCAGCGCTGCAGTCGCCTCGGCGGTAGGGGTACCCGCGTTTATATCGCGGGTGTACTCGTCATATTGACGTCGGAGGGTGGGCACGGCGTCTAAGAGCCGCGCGAGAAAAGCCAGTGAGGCTTGGGGGTCAACACTTGTGGACATGGTGGATGCAGACGTGGGAGGGCAAGGCGGTAAGGGAAACGTGTTTCGGGGCGCGGTCGCCCAGGGGAAGAAACACGTAAAGAAACCCCTGGTGACTTAAACGTTAGGGACCCGATCCCCGGGGGGTTGACCCGGGGGTGTGTACTGAACCCTCCCTGTCGGGTGTAGACAGGGAGGTGAGTGTGCCTATGGTGTGAGCCCTAAGCTTGTATTCCCGCTGCCAGTCTTATTGTGCAGCGGGTCCCTGACAGTTCCGGTGTAGAGAGCACTAGTCCGTGGACAGTGCCCAAACTAACACCGGAGGGTAGGAGGTAAGGGATAGGTAGGGTGGGTGGTGGGTGATAACCAGGCGCGACTAGGGTAGACCCCAAGGCCGGTGAACCTGGTCCCGTCCGTTTGTAGCCTTACCCTGAAGGGGCAAGGCTAAGAGCGCAACGGGGCAGCGCCCCACTCGGTTTCGTTGGCACCGTTTGGTTTCCACCGAGTGACCACGAAACTGTGGATTTTCCCAGAAGGGGACAAATATTATTGTCGAGAAACAAGAATTGTGATTGTTGTTGCCTTGAAAAAGGCGACCAACAATCACCACGTGCGGTGCGTAGCGGCTAGCTAACTCGTGGCGATTTGCGTAGCGGCGGGTGTGGCTTCTGCCGGTCGTAACGGGCGCAGAGCGCGGGAGCGGTGGGAGCACACGTCTGCTCGGTACGGCGGCCGGAGCGAGAATTCCTATTTCCTACACTACTTATTGTATATATTTAAAGGTATGTAAGGTACAAATACTCGTGTTCATCCCACAAATATCTGCCCTCAGCGGGAATAGTACCCGCGACCTCAAGCTCCGCAGTCTGGAGCGCTGACCAATAGACGAGTCGGCCGTATTCTCTATGCATCGTGCATGGATATTGGCTACAGATACTATTCCGTAAAAAATATTGGCTACGAACACTATTCCGCAGCAGCTGTTTTCTGAATAATACTAACCTATCGGCACTATTTCTTGCACGTCATAAAACTGTATCCCTCTATTATCGTGGCTTACTGATTAATAGTCCAAACTTTAACGATTTAGATACCGGAAACATATGCCTATACAAAAACACCACCCGTGGGCATCATTACATGCGTTGTTCTAACGAAAGGGTTCAGAATAAAATAATGATTAATTATTAAAACATAGTCCGTGTCGTCGGATCTTGTCAGACATGGCGTGAGGCCTCCGAACACTTAAACCTATCGCCAGGTGCTGTTTATCTGATTGCATAAGGAAGGGTTCTAATGGTGCCACCAGTAAGTTTTTCGAAGCATTTTTAATGGTTTTATGGACATGACTTTTCAACTTTTATAATACACCCTATGTAACAAAATCTTGAAGAAATAAATTTATATTGATGGATAGTAATTGCCCCGGGCACTGAAAGTAGCTATGGACCAAACACAGTACTTCATATCGTCAATATGGGTTCCTAAATATGTAACAGCATTAGCTTGCCAATTGTAGTTTGATGTTACACCAAGGTTATCACTACCTCGCTTAACAGGATACGGGAACCAAATGGCACAGATTGCGGTTAGTATAAAACTCTTCATAGAATGGTTGTGCTGGCAGAAGGAAGACCGTTCGGTCCACAACCGACCTTATGTCCGGTACATAAGGTCGGCAACGGGAGAGCCTATAAGCGTATTGTTTACACCTACTGTGAGGAGCTTGACTGGTGAGACTTAACTTGCTTGTGTTATATTGCGTATTTAGCATCTTCTTAATATGAAAAAGACAGATTCAAACGGTAGATGTATCTTCTATCAACAAACCAGTGCTAGTACAGAAAGTGAACATTCTAGCTATTCTAAGCTATTGTTAAATGTTGCAGGGTGGATTTCATTGACAGAAACAACGTTTGTGGTAAATTGTACATTAGGTCGTGATCTTCAATGTACAATGGAATCAATAACGTCTTATGTACAAATAATATCATTACCTTAGACCGGAGGTCGCAGTCATAGTTATAAGTGGATATGTGTGATGAACTCATAAAGAGGCCCTATCTTATATACCCTATATTAGTATAGAATTGTATGATGCCACCGCCATTTCACTACTAGTTACCCAACAACAACAAATCTAGAAGTAGCAAAACACAACGAGTCTGATTGACATTTTTGAACAGAAACCCGAACCTCAAACCAACGGAGCGATGACGCAAAAATCTAAGCTTCTACGTTTGACAATGAAACACGGATGCCACACAAAGCAGACATACATCAAACAACAAAAACATTGCTCTCGACAGGCGTACGGACGAGCGAACACTATCATTTACGCAACAATTTGTCATCGAGATTCGGAGGGGGCGGGGGGATGTTTTGAACGCGGTCCATACCATTGGTTTTGTTGGAAATATACGTTTTTTTATTCCAAAAAGATGGCAAACTAGCATACAGTTCGTCTGAAAGTAAGCAGTTACCACCGTCTATGGACGGTTGCTCGCGTGTTTTTAACCCAGTGGGAATATTACACACTCTTCTTGAAGAACTCCATTATACTATAGAAAACTCAACGGGGAGTAAATTCCAAAGCCTGAGCGTTTGTGGAAGGACCTGATTTACCCTAGGATAAATCTTTTTGGTTACTGTGTTAGCCTCCTGTTTACTAGTGCTAATGGGCAAAAATTCTCCCATATGTTATTTAGTTAATCCAGATATTTTCGGTAATAATACAGACATATAATACAGACAAGAGAGGTAGGGCATAACGGATTCTCCGTTCGAATTTGGAGCTGCCCGACTGGGGCAGGACCTCCACCTTATAGAAGTCCGTAGCCAAATAACACAATTTTTTTGTGTTGTGTTCCTACGTGGTGAAAAAGGTTTCCAGTAATGAGCTGTGAGCAGTAGTGAGCTTATTGTGTTGGCAACCGAGGGATTAGACCTATTATGTTGCCAACACAGTATAACTCTCTGAACACAGAGTGGCAACGCGCAAGTGATACTTAGGCATCGTGAGCGTAAATAGACTACGGTAACCGTTTCCCATCAGGTGGGCCGTATGCTTGTTTGCCACTCTCGTTGTATAAAAAAAAAAAAAAAAAAAAAATAAAAAAGACATACTATTTGACTTCGGACACAATTGAAAATTATCATGCTTTTAAACAATTAGTAGGTTAACATTAATTGTAGTTGTAAAACGCCACTTTTACTGTATAAGGATACAGCAAAAGGGGCGTTTTGATTGAATCTCCATTGTAAAATTGCAAGAAAAACTAACAACATCTCCAGAGATATCCCGATCCTACCTTGTCAGATGTATCTCTTAACATGTTCAATTGGAATGAAATGTGCTAAAAATCTGCGTACGATTCAAATTCGACCTTCTGATCCAGTAGTAGCAACCCCGGAAACTGGATTAACGGTTGTCAACTTGATGAACGACGTACGTAAGTTACACGACAATGGTATGTGGGCATCCGTCCCATTTGCTCCCCGTACGTGTCCGATACGCTTCACAACCATTAATTAATTATGAATCGCTTTTGAGTTTTTAAAATATGGCCATTTTGAGCGGCACGTTAAAGGATCTCTACAGCGGGGGGTATTCGTTGAGGTGTGTTGAGGGTCTAATTCTAGAACATTGTTTGTTGATAAATAAGCTGTTGCTTTGAAGCGAGCCTTTTCTGTTTTTGTACAAACTATTAAAGGATTTTTTGAGTTCTATTATATCATTAGTTTGCAATTATTTGCTAGCTAATTATAATTGCATCATAAGTTTTTGCTCGCGACTAGAATGACTCAATATACCCTTCTGATTTCCAAACAAGTTTTTGTTCAAACTTATCAATTATATATTTGAATTGTGAAATATTTTTTTTTGTATTTTCAATATATTTAGAGGCGGGATGGCCGAGTGGTTAGAGTATTCGCCTGCAACACTGATTGCAAGTTCGGAGCTCGACTGTGCAAATTACTTTTTCTGAACGAGAAGCGAGAGCGAGCCTTACGGTGAAGGTAAACATCGAGAAGAAACTTGCATACTTGCATAGGTTGAGAAGACATTTGACGTATTTGAAAACGGCGATAGGCTGGCCATCTTTATGAGTTTTTTTTAATATATATTACTCTAGTGGGTATGTGGCATATATAGGCACTACTAATACACCTCTGTCCTTTCACAAGACTACTCCAAAACACTACCCCTCCCCCTTGGTAGAAGGCGTAATGAAGATATACATTTAGAACAACATAACTAAGATTATTTGCTAATTATATTATAGTTAAATATATCAACGTAGTTATACATAACTATATGTATATCGATATATTGTAGTTTGCTAAGACTGCTGCCTACACAAAAAGGTCCCCCAAGGGATAGGCTTATAACAGTGTCTTTTTGACGGATATATATTTACTATAATATATAATATTTATTTACTAATGTGACAGCAAGTCAATCGCTGTTTCTTATGGACGACCGACGTATACATACGTCTTTGAATTGCTTCTCAAACATATGCAGGCTTCTCCTCGAAATATTCCTTCACCGGAAAAACATGGTGAGATTAATCTAGTAAATACGCTGTAAAAATAATATGTAAGTATTTCTCAGATTCCGACTACTATGCTACCCTAAGCTAACATGCGGGATACATTTCTCAAGCATTGACTACAAGCACCGCCCTTCCACGATTTATTGTTTAATCACAAGCAGTCAGCCGCGTTGTATTGCGTCGGTAAATTGTGGCAGGCCTCGAAGCAAATGAATTGATTTACTGGGTACGGTAATGAGTTGAGTTTATACAGAATTTTATACTGCTTTGCTGATATAATAAACATGCTTCAATCGATTTTGTTATTTACTGTCCTGAATTGAAAGTCTTATTTTGGATGGCACTTGGTTTTAGATAGCTTCCATACCTTTCATAATAATGTCTGAGATTTTGGCATTGTACTAATTTATTCTTGAGATATACTCTGTTTTTTTCTTACTTAATCATATGATATGACTAATTCTATTGATATGACCCATAGTGAGCAGATAAAGTAGAACTAATAAAAAATATTTTTGTGCCGTGGTGCGTTGTCTTTCGTAGTTCGAGCAATGTTGAGATAGGAAGTTCGAATCCCAACTGTACCAATGATTTTTATGATTTTAAGTACAGTAATTAGTCATACCATGAGCTTTACCGGTGAAGAAAATCCGTCGTCCGACGTTTAAAATCAATCGATGAAGTCACCTAATAAAAACGGAGAAATGTTCTTCACTTAGTCATATTATCATAAGAATATTGAATACTACTGGTATATTTAAACAGCGTAAAACTGACTACCTTCTTTTAATGTGTAACCCCAACAAGTAAAAAATTTCGTGTACATTAATAACCCTATCTTTATTCAAAATCCTTAATCGGTAGCAGTGTGTGGTCCACTTGGAATATTTTTAAATTTGATCCGTGACACGATAACATTGTACAAAACTCTAGGGAGAGACACCTTCGAATTCCTCTGAATGGAAAAAATGTGTGTGACCGTACATTGAATTTGAAATTGGAATTCATAGGTTTACGTCACATTAATCCGATTACTTTGACATGTGTCATAGGTCGTATGGGAATGATGCGACTTATAATCGCCTTTATTGGTTTATGCTCGATTTTATATAATATACATTTTCACTGTAAGTGTAACATAATGTAAATAAGGGCTGTTTTAGCGCTATAAGTTTCAGTTCACTAAAACATTAAAGATATTATGTTAGTTATGTCTATATTTCTGGAAAATTTGTTGATCGTAAAATGTATCCTAATATACTTTTATAGAACACGTGAACAGTAACCAACTGTTCATAATTAAATAGTGATTCAACATTGAACATTCACCCTTTTCGTGATTTCCGAACAGTGCAAAATATCCTAATAGACCTTTGGTTTGTTAGAAGTGGCTATAGTACATAAGTCACCCGCGAGCATGTATGAATCTACTCATGATTGTTGACGAATGGAAAGTTAGGTTAGTCTAGAGAGAGCTGGCGCTCTACTCTTTCAGCCTACACCGTTATACACTACACTACAAAGGCGGAAGACATTGTGCAGTATGTTCACCGGAAGCTCAGGTACAGGCCGAGAGTGCAGATGCTGGAGTCGCGCCGCAACGTCAACTTTAAGGCGTTCGTGGTGCGCGTGCCGACGTGCTACCTGCACCTTGCCATGGACCAGGACTTCTGGCCGCAGAACGTGGTGTTTCGTCGCTTCCGCGGACAAGTGCCACATGAACCCGTAGTGAAGTGACCTATGGACCTTAATACTTTGTTCTACACTATTGCATTGGGGAAACCTGTAATGATAGTTGTTAGTAAGAAATAAATAAATAAAAATAAATAAATAAATTATAATATTCTATATAAGGATAATCTGTCACTAATAGCTTAGTCTTCCAATACTAATGAGCAGAGTAGTAGTTAAGGATTAGATGGGTTTGTGTGTAAGACTATCATTAAATTATGTTGTGATGATGTCATATTTTGTTTTTGGCACACTCTTAATAGGTACCGTGAATTACTACTGGTTGAACTTACGCATGTACATAAGATATGCAATAGTATATGTACCTAATTGAGTGCATTGTTTATTAAAAGCCTTTATATTCCGTAGTATATTACAATGACACGCCTTTGTATGCAACATTTGTAACAAACCATCAAAGACTAAGCGAGTCCTTCTCACTAAGTGTCAAAGAGATAACGTCACAAAAGGTAAAATAGTATTGCACAGAACGAGGCTTGCAAGCGCCTTTCTACAGCCTTCCGAGAACAATTCAATGATCCCCAGGGAAGCAATTCAGAGTTGCATTTATTGAAACTGTTCTCAATTGAAACACACCAATGGAATTTGGAAGTGTGCCACCTTTGTTTACACATTGTACTGAGCTTAAACAGTAGCCAATTGCTTTGTCAAAAAAACAAAGAAACGACGTTTATTCCAATGGCTCAGCAGGATCGCCCTAATGGCCGGGATATCGATTCGTGACAATTATACCTTTAGTTATTTTTATGTCCTTCATTTTACGTTTGGAAATAATGACTATTCATTAACTTGACACTTAAATGCGTTTAATTTACCATAATGAACACGTGAATGTGAGCCCATACTGCAAGATAAATACATATCATCACGCCGAGGCCCTTACAGTAATTAGTGATAATAAAGTGTCATTTTACTGTAACCTTACTAGCCCTGCTATCAAGGTATGAGGACTTAGAACATATTTGTTATCTAAAATGCTTCTTATATGGTATGCCACTGGTTTTTCAAGCACATATGAATGTGGACAAAGTGAAAGTGGTAAGCAAGTCTAGAGAGAACAGGTGCTCTAATCTCCCTGCCTACCCCGCTAGGGACTCGGCGTGATGATATGTATGTATGTATATGTAAAAATGTGTTAAATTGATTCTGTTATAATTACTAACCTGAGTTACACTGTGTTACACTTTATTTTCTGTAAAATTTTGGATGCAAATAAATGAATTTGAATTGAATATAGACCGCAGTAATCGCTTGCCATCAGGCGGGTCGCATACTTATTTGTCCCCTTAGTGGTGGTAAAAAAATATTAAGACCTTAGACCTTCAGATGGCAGACTTGTAAATAACTTTAATTTACAGACGTAAGAGTTACGTAAATGACGCGACAATCTGGGACTTGGGAGTGCTAAAGTAATCATAAATCAATAGTAGGATAGAACAGATTTATTGAAGTTATCTGCTACTTAAACATTCTTGAATTATGATTAAAATAGCGCGTTATTGTATCGTCCCTGGGTACGATGTACAGGTGCTGTAATATATTAATTACTTCGTTTGCAGTGTATGTCGGTAAAGTACAACGTAAACGAACGGAACGACTCAATATAAGGAGCTGGCGTATATTATTAACATAAACATTGGTTCGATCTCGCTCAGTACAACTCTCAAGTCACAGTTTGAATACATTACGGCTGCGTTGTTTTTTATTACGTCAATAATTTAAGAATTAAACTGTTCCTATACGGTATGTGGAACCTTTTTTGCTTGTTCTGACGCTTTCCTAGTCGCTCCCCGCGGGCCCGCTCGATGGGCAGCGGCGCAGCGGATTGTCGCTCCTCCGCTCGTAAAAATGGATTACTTTATCTTACAAGCTCATCATTAATGAAAAAAGCGTTTTATAGCGCCACATAAGGCGTAATGGTTCCACTATACGTTTATTACTTCTTATGTATTTGTACAAAGCCGTGGTGGCCGAGTGGTTTGAGCAGTTGCCTGCGACGCAAAGGTCGCAAGTTCGAATCCCGACTGTACCAATGAGTTTTTCTGAACTTAAGTACAGTGATTAGTCACACCACGAGCTTTACGGTGAAGGAAAACATCGAGAGGAAACCTGCATATGTCTGAGAAGAAATTCAAAGGCGTATGTATAGTCGTGCTTGAGTAACGGCGATGGACTCGCCATCTGTCACGTTGGCACCTAATATACCTCGGCGGAAAGTGGGTGTGTGGGGATTAACCATACACCTCTGCCTACCCCTTCTGGGACCCTTGTGGGAAGGCGTGAGGATATATTATTTGTACATTGTTCAAAGTGGTTTTCATGTTGCTATGTGAGTACAAAGCCGACGATTTTAGTATGGCTTTTATGTGTGCTTAGTTCCCTATGTAGTTCACGGTCACGCGAAATGACAATATTTAATGACCCATTACCATTTTGTCTGACTCCATTAATTAATACTAAAAGTACTGCAATTAATAGGAACATGACCATGAATCCCCTTCCACGCTTCCATTTTAAAAGTTACCACTCAGCTGCATTCGGACATCAGATAAGAAACTCGCCAACCGAAAAATGTTGCTGTACGGTAGCTTATAAAATGTAGAGGCAGGTTCAATATCTCTATTTCGATTCGGTGTTATCGACATTTATCAGCGGTATCTAACGATCGGCCAGCTTATAATACGCAGTGAGTGTCAAGTTAATGAGAATATATACTGACTCGGTACACAATAAATTAGAAAGGTTTCGAATAAAACGGCATATTAATTGGGCATTAGTCCACGTCAACACCTTCAGAGCAAAGAGGTGCCGCTAAGGAGACAGTGGACGTACGTGAAACCATCTAAGAGTGTTATTTGGATACTACAAAGTTAGGTGGGGCTATTTTTGTGATGAAACGTGGAATCTAGTTTGTTCTTTAAATCTTTTAAAGCAATTTCGTTTGTTTCCATCGGGGGTTGGGGTTGTGGCGAACCTTTTTGAAATTAGTTTATGATGTTTGAGTTGGTTTTGTCATCCACAGTTCTCGATGCTTTTACTTGTTCGGTCTTTAATGTTACTAAATAATGTAATTCTATAATAACCTACGTTGTTCTGAATTCAAATAAATGTCTTCAAGTTATAGCTATAAAAACCCCATCCAAAATTATATTATGATTAAGCCTAGAACGACTATACACTAATTGACCTAGTGTCAAGCTAAGCAAAATATATATAATATAATATTAAGGTGCCAATGTGACAAATGGTGAATCCATCGCCGTTACTCAAGCACGACTATACATACGCCTTGATATTTTTTCTCAATTAAGTTTTCACTGTAAAGCTCGCGGTGTGACTAAACACTGTCTACAGTCGGGAGTTCTTCAAGAAGGGTGTGAAAAGATTCCTGCGGGGTCGGCAACGCGCGAGTGATATCCCCTGGTGTTGCAAGCGTCCATAGGCGGCGGTAACCGCTTACCATCAGGCAGACTGCATGCTTGTTTGTCACCCATGTGGTATAAAAAAAACCCCCATGCAATTATAGTGTTGTAGGCAACCACTCGAAACACTACAAGAGAATATGATTTGTATATGATCAATCATATACAAATCATATTGATACCTAAATGAGTAGGTATCCGGTGCAATGAGGATGTTACGCCGGTCCTATGCCTATACTTGAATACTCACATCAATCATAATTCGATTTTCATATAAAAGTGATTTGCAGTTATTTCTTTAAATAAATGGTAATAGAGAAACAGTTGTTCCGTATAAAGAGTGATATCGAAATTTGTCAAACCAGTGAACTTAAAAATTTGAATTGAAGCAATAGTCCTAAGCTGTTTCTAAAGGGAGACATTACTTTTGTCTTAGTAAATTGAATTTCGCAAAATCTCCTCCTGAAGATTGAGTGACCACAAATTGGGGATTGTTGTCAAGCGAGATAGCATCGGAGGAATCTCATTAAAGTAGAACATTCGTTCGGGCTTCTGTGCCTCTACGTTGTAACTTCGTCTTAGGAATTTAGTGTTACGGGTTGTTTGCGATTCTTAGTTCATTGAATTAAGTTTTGAGCACAATTGTTAGATTGTGGGAATTATATAGCAGTTGTAAACAAAAACTATTTACTAAATAAGACTTACATTATTCAACATTTCACTAGTCATAGTTAACAGATAGTTTCAGAAAAAAAATGGGGAAAAAAGATATCTAGTATCTAAACTCTTCGGCAAATAAATGTAAATGGATTGAGAAATAAAAATAATAATAATAAATATACGTATGTAGGGTTTTTCTCCATGTTTTCCATCACTGTAAAGCTCGTGGTGTGACTAATCACTGTACTTAAATTAGTACACAGAAAAACACATTGGTACAGTCGAGATTCGAACTTGCCATCTTTGTGTCGCAGGCAACTGCTCGAACCACTCGGCCACCACGACCTATTAGAAATATATTCCGATTTTGGGCCTAACAACCCGAATATAGAGAGAAACAATTACTAATTAATTACTTCAAATGTAAATGGCTGTTTGTAGTGGGCTCATAAGACTTCTAATAAGAGTTCATGTACCTTGAAAGGTATAAATCAACCGCACAGCAAAAGCGCAGCAGCCGGCGGCAAACGGAAAATTAAAAAGCAAAGGAGGAGAAAAAGCAAAGCGTTTCCTTGCTATTATTTTTAATTCTCGCCTTGGTTTGAGCATAATCATTAAAATTCACATCGCCACCTTCGGGTTTGTTTCGTGTGAAAATAATATTTTTGTTAACGCGGTATTTGTACCCCTAAATCAAACGTCCTAAGAATCTATGTTATTTTATATTTAGATACTGTGTTACTGTTAAGGAGAATTAAGAGAGCCGTAGTTGCCAGCAACACAACGATGACAAATTCGAATGCCGACTGTACCATTGAGTTTTTCTGAATTTAAGTACAGTGATAAGTTATACCACGTGTTTAGCGGTGAAGGAAAACATTGAATAAAACCTTCATACGTTCGAGAAGAAATTTAGTCGTGCGTGAGTAACGGCGATGGACACGCCATATGTCACGTGTTTGGGTACTACCAACACACCTCTTTCTACCCCTTCGAGGACCCTTGTGGGAAAACGTTATAAAAGATTACGCTAGAAAGCAACTGTATGTTTATAAGGATATCTAAAAACATACTCACTTACGTTTTTGTCCCTGTAAATTAATGTTATCTATCCCTTGCACCATCCTTTGAAAATTGACCTTCGGAAATATTAATCTTAGTATAATAACGCGTCTTACTTATACCTTGGACCAGGTGATAAAGAAAATAATGTATATATATAAAAAAAAATAAGGACCGCGGTTTGAGCACATATTTATGTACTGTATACATAAATATAGGTCCATGTATATGGGCATATTTATCGTTTTGATAGTTTTGCTTAGTTTGTGGCCAGGAACATTTTTCTTCTATTGTCTCACAAAATTGTTATTACTCTTGTATTAAAATTGCAAACGTATCTTTCATACTTCTTATTTCGAACATTGTGGTCTCATTAGTTCTTTACTCGCTTCATTAGTCTTTATGAACTCGAGGAAATTAATCTCGGATGGATGATTGATCACCAACGGTATTGTTCGTGTAGGTATAAAAAGTGCAATATTGAACATAAAACATGATAATATATTATTCTAATTGATTTCTTAACTTATTGTGGCGAAACATGTTTTGATAATAGATGCTTTTTTTATTTGATACAACGAATGAGACGGTCGAGTTTGTTGAACTCGCTTTTGTGAACATAAAAAAGTTTTCTATTAAGCAATGTACAACTGATGAATACCTAATGTTGTTGCAATTTCTGTTCGTACATGTTATACAATATATGTATACATACGTATGTGTGCGTGTGAAAGAGATTGTAATTGTAAAGATGAAGGAAGGCATGTTAATGTCGATTAATACATATAGGAAGGATAACGAAATAGATATACTAGGCTGAAAGAAGAGGCAGAGGAAGACCACGTTTTAACTATGTGCCTAGATCAAGCCAATCGAACAGTAAACGATGCTAACGTCAAAAAGTCTCGAAAAAGACGACCGTATATATTGATGAATATGTACGGAGTAATAGATGTTTGTAAATCTTGAGTAAACCGGAGGTCTACTCTCTCAAACTACACCCATATGGCTAGTCAAACTACTCGGGCACCTTAAATATGTGCATTTATCGTGATAGCTTAAATCGGCTCATGGATCTCTATACAACGGTAATTTTGATAAGTTACCATTTAACCATTAAGAGCCGTGGTGGCCGAGTGGTTCGAGCAGTTGCCTGCGACGGAAAGGTCGCAAGTTCGATTCCCGACTGTGCCAATGAGTTTTTCTGAACTTAAGTACAGTGATTAGTCACACCACGAGCTTTACGGTGAAGGAAAACATCGAGAGGAAACCTGCATACGTCTGAGAAGAAATTCAAAGGCGTATGTATAGTCGTGCTTGAGTAACGGCGATGGACTCGCCATCTGTCACGTTGGCACCTAATATACCTCTGGCGGAAAGTGGGTGTGTGGTTATTACCTATACACCTCTGCCTACCACTTCGGGGACCCTTGTGGGAAGGCGTGAGGATATTATTATTATTATTATTATAGTTTAAATCGGCTCATAGATCTCTATACAACGGTAATTTTGATAAGTTACCATTTAACCTTCACGTAATATATAAGGTAATGTATTGAAGAACAGATTTCTGTCTTATTATTATTGTTATAAACTATTTTAATTTAGTACTAAATATGGTAATATTTAGTACTAAATTAAAATAGTTAACAACAAAAGAAGCGGAAACATCACTCGCCGTAAATTAAACATAATTTAATCCGCTTACGATAGTGTTAAAGTAAATAGGATTTTGGGCATGTGCCTCGTAATCTTGAAGATGGGAATCCACAGATGTATTAATTTATGATCCGTTGACAAAAAACTGGTATAAAAAACCTTCTTTAAAATAACACTACCTGAGCCTCGCGGTTACACCCGCGTACAAATTGGATTTCATAAGACGGTTTATTCTGGAATATTCATATTTGATATCCATATATTTATTTACAATAACAACAATTAAAGATATCTTTACATCGTATAATTTTTTGCTTTCTTTTTTTTATACCACATGGGTGGCAAACAAGCATGCGGTCCGCCTGATGGTAAGCGCGGTAACCGCTAAACTATGGACGGTTGCAACACCAGGGGTATCACTCGCGTGTTGCCGACTGTGCAGGAATCTTTTCATACCCTTCTTGAAGAACTCCATGCTGTACTCTCCAGGGAAAACCTCAACCTCAAGATGCAGTTAATGGTTAAGAATATAATGGATTACAATAAATTTATTTAAATGAATATTAATTTTTAATTATTAATTGAAAGTGGATTTAAATGTAATTTTTATTAGTTTAATAAAATGATTTATAATTTATTTGTTAAAAATCGAATTCATTTATACTTGTGGTACTCTGTGACTCGTCCCTAGATAAAAGTAATAATAGCATACAGAGATATATTTACTTTATAATGTATAAAAACTACTATTAAATTAAATTGAATATAATAAATTATTTTAATACCTACATCGAGAATACTCAAAGAGAAACTATTTAGTACCTACAAATGTGAACACATAATTCCGTATGAGAAGTTCATTATTAACCAGGTATCATTAAGGCATCGCTGACATTACAGAAAGTGCGTAGGAGACACCTAACAAATGGTTGAAATCCGTTGAATTTATTATTGGATTTGAGTATATAAATTGCCAATTTGCTGCCTACTAATAAGATTAATGCTAATAAAAACATACTAATGAGTCATTTCATATTCGGAAATCTAGATAAGAATTTTAGAATATGTCTTTTAAATTTATCGCCAAGACAGGTAAAAAAATAGTCCGATGAATTTTACATTGACCAACTTTTATTGGAGTCTATTCGCAGTAAAAAATACATAACATAGCTACATTAAAAACGATAAGCACATCAAAATCTCACCTAATATAGGAGTAGGCACCCTACTTATTTGGTGGTTTTATTTGATCAGAAAATTTTAAGTAAAAAATATAAATTTTTAGATTTTTTACTACCTGACACATCAAAACATCACCGAATCTACTGAAATCATTGTACCTACAATGGGTAATCAATTATTTAGTTCACTTTGTTGTCGTTGTTTTGGTAATGACATCACTGACTAGATACCATCGGTTAGCGTAGGCGAGAGTAAAATGCGGCAAAAATTTCGTTGGCACCATATGTGTAACTGCCGTGCATCGTGTTAGGATCTTTTCTGTAAGGTATCTAGTTGGATCAACACGGCTTTAATTTTTCATTTGTGATCATTAATATAATGAGAGTAAAATAAAAATTTAAGATAGAGAAGCGTCCGACCAAAATTACGCTTGAGAGTCACGTCTGAGAAACGGCGACAGACTTGCCATCTGTTAGCAACTAAATTAATCTTCGACGGATAAAAGGTTATTACAACTCTACCTACGCCAACGATGTGGGAAGGAGTGAAGTTAAAAATATCATGGGTAATTAGCTATCCATGGTAGCTAAAACAAACTAATGTTAGCTAATAAAAATATTTATAATTTCGCACATTATATTTCCACATGTACGATACTAACACAAATGAGGTTTATAGCTAACAATAAAAGTAGTTGGGATCTTTCCAGGGGATGTTAGGATTCTGAGACAATGTTAGCAGTTAGCGGTATGTTTCGCTATAACACCAGTAGCATCTGTTTGGCAGCTGTAAGTGTTGGCCCACTTTTCTGTGTCATAACACATGTTTGTACTCCAGGCACTTGTGTGACCATAATCATGGTTTGATTATAATTGTGATTGCTGATTTTTATTTCTGTTCGATTGCTGTTCTGTAGTGGTCAAAACTCCTGGTTGTGAGTTAGATATCTCTTTGATGTATGTATACAAAATGTGTACCTGTACTGTGCCTGAATACACTGTTTTACAAGCATATATTTTGCCGTAGTGGCCAAGCGGTTTGTGTAGTCGCATAAATCACAAAGATTGCAAGTTCGAATCCTGCCTGTACAATTTTTTTTCTGACCTTACCTGCAGTGATTAGTCAAACCATAAGCTCTACGGTGAAGGGGAAACGTCGAGAGGAAACCTGCATACAATTGAGATATGATTAAAATACGTATCTATAGTGCTTGAGAAAGGGGGATAGACTCGCCATCTTAATACCTTGGTATAACATCTCTGCCCACCCTGTTGGGGACCCTTGAAGAAGTGAAGATACGTGTATTTCTGTATTAAATAAGTACAAGCAGAACAATGAAAACGAACATTACATTTAACTGCGTTCATAATTAATGCTTCTCTTTTTATATATATCCTCACGCCTTCCCACAAGGGTCCTCGAAGGGGTAGGCAGAGTTGTATAGGTAATACAGTACACACCCACTTTCCACCACAGGTATATAAGGTGCCAACGTGACAGATGGCGAGTCCATCGCCGTTACTCCAGCACGAACATACGCCATTGAATTTCTTCTCAGACGTATGCAGGTTTCCTCTCGATGTTTTCCTTTACCGTAAAGCTCGTGGTGTGACTAATCACTGTACTTAAGTTCAGAAAAACTCATTGGTACAATCGGGATTCAAACTTGCGACCTTTGCGTCGAAGGCGACTGCTCGAACCAATAGGGCACCACGGCTTCTCTTTTTAAATCTCAATATTAACAATCACACGGATATAATAACACATATACCAACACATTTTTCATATTAATTTGTATGGTGGAGCTCACGCTACATTCTCTGATCGTAATTCATGCGGGCATGCTAAGCGACAAACTTCGGCACAATAAAGCACTATGCTACGACATTAATTACAAGTTATCGTAAAACATGGAGTGTGAGACGCTCGCTTTACTATCTCTCCTTGTGATGAGACACGCTTTGCACAGTGTCGCTTATGAGAACTTCTGTGCATTAAACTTCAACAAAGATTTTGTTCTCATGCTAATAAGCTGATAAGCATACGACATTTCGGTAAACGGTTACCGCCGCTTACGGAGGCTTGTATATCCAGGTATATCAATAATGCGTTGCCGATTTTGCAAAAAATATTTACACCCAACTTGAAGATTTCCATGCTGTAAGCTTAGGTAAAACCTTAACGGGGAGTTCCTTATACATCCTGAGCTTTCGCGTAATGAAACTAATTTTTAATGCTTAAAACGTATAAGTTCTCGTGAGTAACAACGATGACGATACATTCCTACATACCATTATGCCATGTCTCTCACGGAGTAGACAGAGTGAGTAGAGCGCCAGTATATATCGACATTTAATGCATGAAATAATCATTAATATATTACTATATACCTAACGACGTTTTAAGCAAACATAATAGTTGTCTAACCTAAATAACCAACAGTTTTAAGGGCTATGTTATCTTTTATGCACTCATAGTCGACAAACGAAATAGCACTGTGTTCACTGTGTTGTAGTTGGAAAACGCATAGAGTTTGTGTTGTGCCGTCTCACATAAATAAGTCGCACGGGACATTTGCATGCTTGGAAGCACAAAGAAGTCGATATCGGTAATTATGAATAGTTACAAGACACGATATCGAGTCTGATTTATAATGCCTCGGGGCTTAAAGTAAATTTTAATGTTCATGCACGTATTTTATTGTATGAGATACACCCTTTCGGTACACTCGCGGCTGGCAGATTAATCGTCGGACGATCCTAGATTACTTTCAGCTGATTTCATTTTTCCATTTAATATAAAATCACACCACGAGCTTTACGGTGAAGAAAAAAGATTTTGAAATAAACTCAAAGACGTCTGCATATTAACGTTTGGAAACAGATGGCGGTTTCTGTACAACCACTTTTTTTTTTTTTTTTTTTTTTTTTTTTTTTTTTTTTTTTGTATTGTCTCTCGTAGCGTGAGTTCCGGGAACTTTTGCTACTTAACCGGTCAATGGCGAGACCTAGGCCTCCAGCCAGGCACTTAAGTATTAAGCAACACAGCTAAGGGCACCCCCTGTGGGGTCGGACCTCGGCTTAGGGCGTTGCTGGTTCGCGAGCAAGGGAGCTGGGCTGGTCTGGTATTTTATTATTATTTAGTTATTTGGGGAGGGGATTTGCGCTACTGGCTCGGCTCGGGCCGGCACTTGCGAGAGTCTGGGGGGAACGTTACGGCTTATTCGCGTCGAGCCTCGCCGGCGAGGACGGAACAATGGTCGGTTTTGTGTAGTGTCGTTTGTGTGTCGTCGTCGGGCGTCCTGGAGGACCGTTATGTCGTCATCCGGTTCGATGACGGCATGTTTTGGGCGCCTTATCTTAGATATAAGGGAGGGTGTGTATCGGGCGGCCGATACGACGAGAGGGTTGGGATGATTTTCAGCAGAATCGAAATGGCGTTTCGACAGTTTTTTCATAAACTGTTTGATCGTGGGGACTTTTAGGTCAACATGAAGTTGACTGTTTCTCATGTACCACGGGGCACCTGTGGCTCTCCGGAGGAACCGGCTTTGGAGCACTTGAAGGGGGTGGAGTACTGACTTTTTGGATTGTGCGAACACAACACACGCATAAGTCATGATCGGTCTGATGCACGTCAAGTAAATCCTCACCTTGGATTTCAATGAGAGTTTACTCTTCGAATTTAGCATACAATGGAGTCTACTGAGCGCGAAGGCGGCTCGCGCGCGTACCGTCTTTACGTGGTGACGGAAGGAAAGTTTACGATCGAGCTGTACAACCACAACATAGGATCAACTTTTATATTAGTTGAAGTTCTATCAGGTGAAATCCCCAGTGAGGCTACTTTTGACCCATTACATCGGCACACCGGAGCACCGGGCATATCGGAGCTCCGTTGTGCCCCAACTTTCAAAGCTGCTCGTTTGGACACTCACGTCAAGCTTCTAACAAAAATTTCCCAATCCAGCAATAAATTTATATTTTACTTCCATTAGTTCTAATTGCAAGTAAAATACCACATATGAGAAGATTCAAAATAAAATGAAAACGTTAAAAAGTACAGACGTAAAAGGTAATTGTAATTGTGATTACATTCGCGGTGGATCGAGTAATTGAAAAAATGTCTTTTAGATTGTTGGCAACGGGTACGAGATGCTGGCATAATGAGGTGGGATTATAGCCCTGTTATTCCATGGGAGCTAAGAAAACAGATAATTTCAAAGATTGTTTTTAGAACCGGTTATCGGTACAAACACAACAAAGACACTGAAAATCACGTTGATGAGGTCTCAAGTTTTAAGTTTGATAATAATTGTTTGTTCTAACAACAGTTTCTTCTCCTAAAATGTTATTTCTTGGAAACGGTTTTAATTGTCATTTTAATTATATTAAAGAACCACGGTGGGCAAGTAGTTTTAGTAGTCGCCTGCAACGCATAGATTGCAAGACTGAATCCCAACTGTACCAGTGAGTAAAATGGATATAATACATACATACATAGCACCACACCGAGTCCCTAAGGGGTACACATCCCTTTTCCATCATCCACATTCATCAGCCTCTTCATACATGCTCGCCATTTTCGAGTATTCTTGACGTTCCCGTCCTTGAGTGTCCGATCGATTTGATCTAGATAATTAGAACGTGGTCTCTCTCTGCCTCTTCTTGCATAATACTTTCGCATTGTATATCTGTTTCGTCAATATTTCTATTGATATTAAATACATTGAATTTGAAGTAAATGATTACTGGAAACTTCAACGATACTTTCATCTAATCTCTTTCAACTCCTTAAATATTTGAGATTTAAATGTTGTAAGCATTTCAAGCTCAATTTAATACATAAAGTTCTTATTAACTTATATTAGCTTGAAGTTCCCAAATTGAAGTTTCAATCAAATAGATTCGTTATCAATGAAGTATATAAAGTGTTTCGTACAATGTAATTAAGACTCAACTCGAATAATTGCAAATAATCAGTGAGAAATAAACAGAACTTTTGGTTATGCTGGTCGCAACCGAGGTCTGTCTTTATGAGCCAATTAAAAACAGCATTCAAAAAGTTTTTAGGCCTTGCTTGCTCGGTAACGTACAAACATTACCCAAGGTGTTACAAGCGTTCAAAGGCGGCGGCGGTACCAAAAACGGGACCACATTCTCCATCTTACAACATACACACCACATAGGTTAAGGTTCTTGTCTAACATATATCGACTTATATGGCATCTGTCACTCTGGCATCTAAAAATATCTCCGGCACCCACTGCAACTCTACCCTGTAGACGATTCAGTTCTGTCAGTTCCTAGCAGAGATTCTACAAATGTCATTATATCGATTATCTTTTGAAATGGCCAATAAATTGGCTTTGGCCCACCCAATATGCGTAACGTTGAAACAAGTGCATTTATAGAACTGGTGCCTTCTAATTAGTTGCCTAACGAAGACCATTTGCAACAATTAGCCCTCGCTATGCTGTCCTAACGAACCAATTGTTTTCTAGGGTACCCTTGTTGTGAATATCCGTGCTTCAATCTCTGATTGTAAGCTGCGATAAAATTAGTTTTAATTGTTGTCACTTACGTTAACATTTGACGGGCTGTCACTCCTAATTTTTTCTGATAATATTATGACATTTTAACATAAATATATTTTTTCACGTTTCACGCTATATTTATAGAAAATGAGGTATAATTAACCCATTTTAAAAACAATGTGTAAGTTATATCAGCTACAGCATGGAGCACTTCATAAATATAAATATAAATACCTGGGACAATTCCACACAAATTGACCTAGTCCCAAATTAACCAAGCTTGTGTTATGGTAACTAGACAACGATATATTTACTTATGTAGATAGATATATACTTAAATACATAGGACATCCAATTGATATAGAAATGTTGAAATATACAAAAATAATACACTAAAATATACAAATCATTTTGTGATGAAACGGACATATTGCTCACTTAACGTCATATAATCATAAACTATGACATAGCGGTGATTGAACTCAAGTCAAAGAAAGCAAAACATTTCTTAGTTGATGGATAGACCAGTTGCCTATAAATCTCGTATGTTGAAAAGACAAACAATATGCTCGAACGTTTTATAGAGCCGTAACTTGTAACTATGTCATAATAATTTATAGCCTTCATAACTTTATAATATCTATTTAAAAGCAAGTGTTTCAGTACTCCCAATGTGATGGCATTAATTAAAGCCATTTTGATCGTTAACCCGTTTCATCTGTGAGGACGGAAGAGTAAAATTGAACCCGATTCATTACAATATTCTCCTTGTTTAATACAATTTGAAAATTTCTTAACTGCTTTTAAATTTTGTTATTTCAACGTTTACCGTGGGTTTGTCTGGGATATTTGAGCTCGAGTTTCTTTTACATAACATACTTTTTAAGTTGTTTATTCATTATTTTAGGTGCAGTTTTTTCTGAATGTGGGTTGTGGAAGTGTTAAAAGGGGAACAACTGGGTGAGTATATTTATAGTAATAAACTAGCTGTGCTCGCGACTTCGTCCGCGTAGAAAAGTGACTTTGGGCATTTTTTGGATATACATTTTGATTTACTTTGTACATGTTACGAAAAGCTTGCCACATTATATTATTGAAAAACCACATCTAAATCGGATTAGCCGTTTCTGAGATTAGCGTGCACAAACGCACAGACAAACAGACAAACAGACAAAAATTCTAACAATCAGTGTTTTGGATGCTATTTGCGTTGAAAAAGGTCCCTATCACATTTTTTCTCATATATCTCCCATGTACAGACGGCGATCCGTTACATTTTTATTATATGTATGGATATCTTTATATATATAATTCTTCTGTGAGTGTGTATGTCACTGAACTTCTCTCAAACGACTGGACCGATTTTGATGAAATTTTTTGCGTGTGTCAAGGGGATCTGGGAATGGTTTAGATTCGCAATTGGACCCGATAGGTGGCGCTGCGATCGTGTTTCAGGAAATTTAATTTTTCATCCAAGCGAAGCTGGGCGGGACAACTAGTCGATATAGATAAGTGAAAGAGATTTGTAAGACTAGTGAGAACTAACTTATCTTACTTACTACGTGAGGGGACGTGAGGAGTTCCACGATAATATTATATTTGTGTATGTGATAATCGTTAGCAAAGAAAAACATTTAAAAAGTAAACAGAGCTCTAGACTGCAGAGATTGACGACGCTGGCTCATTTCTCACAGGGCCAGATATTTGTGTTATGTATGACGAATAATTGTACCTTAGTTTTACTTAGAACCCAAAGTATTTACTTACTTTTACAATAATTAGCAATATTTCGAAATACAGTTTTTCACCAACTACAAATGAAATATTTCACCCAAACTGGTATCTCGCGGCAACGTACTAAGCAGACTAGCAGCATTGCTACGCTGAATAGCAATGCTGGCTCTTTGATTTCTTTTCTCTTTTCTTCCATATGTGTTCCAACCCGCTTGTCACGAGGCATATGTATCGAAATAGCTTAACAACTTGATACAACATAATCGATTAAAACTAAATGTCCATTAAAGTATAGTTGTGATTTGCAGCATTATATTTATATCCAAAACATTTCATCAGCAGATTCTCTTTAGTTTCAACCGCTAATCACTGCCCGCCACTATCTTATACCGGTGCCATGAAGGGGCTGGCTATTATTTGTATTGGGTTGTGTAAGACGGATGGTTTTTAGCAAAGAAAACAGTTTAATGGAATATTACGCGGTGGTCGACGAGTCACTTAACTGTAACTCGAGAGTTAAGTCAATGGGTAGCATGTTTGTGGAGTAACTGAATATTCTACAAAAGCACCCATTATGCGTGTCCCACTTTGTCCTATTTACTTGTCATCCACAAATACGATTTTCTTTTATGTTTCATCAAAATATGCTTTTAAATTATTTAAAGATTTCTCCGTGACATAATGAATATTTTATATACGTTTAAACATGCAAAGTTAATATATTCATATTACGAATAAAATTCTCACAGAAAATAATTCGAATAATAGGCACACTTATTTGTTAGGAAGCAGTAAATTATGCCTAGAATAGGGTTGTGACTGTTCAGAGATGGCGTTCTATTATGGTTTTATATTCCTTAATCAAATTTGAATTGTTTCTGTTGAGCTAACGGCCACGCGCCTCGGCGCATTAGCGATAACAGACCGCTCATAAATTTCATATTCTATTCGATTTTCTTGTCGCTAATCTGCAAAGCTTATAGACTTTATCTACGATGGCATAAATTATTCAACCCGAATAGGCCTCCCCATGTGTAACGTTAAATAATTTTATGCCTGTATGGATTATTATGTTTTATCTCGACCCGTTGTTGCTCGGGGTCAGAAATCACATCGCTATTGAATTATCATTTGAATATAATATATGGATTGATACGAGCCAGGGTGCAGACAATGCCTGTGAAATTGTTGAGGGTACGTTTGCTTAGATTATGTGAATTATTGCTTTGGTGTTTGATATGGAGAGAACGTTTGTTGCGTTATCTTGATTGTATGTCAAAATAAATATTAACGCAGTTTTGTAGTCACGAAATGGTTACGGATGTAGATCTGTGTCTTATTTATTAATATTTCGTACCTTTAATGAAAATCCAATGGCCTGTATGTGTATCAGTTATTTCTTATTTATTTATTTACTTTATTGACACACCAACAGTTCATAGGCAAATGTTACATAAAAAAATAGTATACCTATTTTTTATGTAACATATATTATTATGTATTACGATAAGTGATATAAGAACCAATCATTTTAGGTGTTGTTCTCACACACTGGTATCAAATATTGAATTTGAACACACATATTTACATCTTAATAAATTATATAGGTATACCTACACATACAACATTACAACGTCTCGCAGATTTACGGGTTTTTATGATTAGGTTATTTTAAAATATAAACACTCGTGTGTTCGTACACTTGTTTATTATACTTCAAGATAAACTTAAATGACAAAAAGAAAAATATAATAAAATAATAATATATCCTCCACCTTCCCACAAGGGCCCCCGAAGGGGTAGGCAGAGGTGTATAGGTAATACCCACACAACCACTTTCCGCCAGAGGTATATTAAGTGCCAACGTGCCAGATGGCGAGTCATCGCCTACTTCACTTCTACGCGTTGCTTCAGCACGATTATACATACGCCTTTGAATTTCTTCTCAGACGTATGCAGGTTTCCTCTCGATGTTTTCCTTCACCGTTCAGCTCGTGGTGTGACTAATCACTGTACTTAAGTTCAGATAAACTCATTGGTACAGTTGGGATTCGAACTTGCGACCTTTGCGTCGCAGGCAACTGCTCGAACCACTCGGCCACCACGGCCTCTCTTCTCTCTCGAGCACCACCAAGTGAATTTATGAATGCACCTTGCTAATTTGCAAAGGTGCTCAGCCAACTGCAAACTTTATCTTCTACTAAAGGTAAACCAGAGATGCGGTTGATTTCAAAGGTCACAATTTATATTGAGACCTTTGAAATCATTGAATTCGTAAATCAGAGATATCAAAGGTGTATAAGCCAGGCATATTTAGAGAGCACTGCCTCGTGAGCAAATATGCTCAATTATATGGTTAAATTCATCAGGCATTTTGTTTGATTAGTTTGCTTGTAAGAATTGGATATGACATTGAAACTTGTTCTTAAATCACCACAGCCATCCTTAGAATCTGATCTCAATACCCGTGGGTATATAATATTTTTTAATATATCTATATCCTTTTTTCACTATGATGTATTTTATAAAACAAATTGAAGCCGTGGTGGCCGAATGGTTCGAGTAGTTGTACCGACTGTACCTATGAGTATGAGTTTTTCAGAACTTAAGTACAGAGATTAGTCACCGATAAGCTCGTGCTTTGCGGTGAAGGAAAACATCGAGAGGAAACGTCTGCATACATCTTAGAAGCAATTCTAAGGCGAATATAATATACTTGTATGTATTTTATAAAACAAATAAGTAAAGGTAATAATAAAAGAAAATATCGTAAAGCTTAAATCCCTACTAACCACTGCTGTAGCGTTAACAAAAGTCGTCAGTTCGGAAGCGATTTCTCTTTAAATAGCACGTCGCGGTAGGTGCATCACAGCTGCAAAGTTTCAGGGGGACGCAACAAACAATTAAAATATCTGGCTAATGGAGTAAGTGGAATTCGAACTACGTTAATGAACATATAGCCTTCTTGTCTCTATTTGTTCACGCCGACTAGAAGTATAAAAAATATCTCATTAATTAAAAGTTCGACAGGCATCTGTCGTCCGTCATTTCCTCGTTAAAGTTTGTTGGAAACTCCATTGGTTTAATTACGAAATATTCAGTTCGCAAACGAGCGAGAAACGTTTTATTATTCCTAACTTTCAGTGAGGAATACTTTCAATATTATTATTTATACAGAATTGGGTCTTCGCATAATTACTTTTAGCTATCTGGTGCTGCAGCACTGTTGTTGAGTAAGTTGAATGGGATTCCCGATTTATATCAAGAATAATGTTAAGAAAAGCTTTTCCTCTAAAAACTGTTTCTAATTGGTCGATTAAAGAAGAAGTATATTTCGTAACGCAATTTTTTTCTTCAATAAATATTGTATTTTTATTTCAATTCATAGACATATAATATATTCTATAAATTAAAATATATATAATAATATTAAAAATACTATTATCTTAACTACTATTCTACCTGATGTCCCTACGTACATACACATATTATTGCCGCCGATGATACGCCACCCTGACAGGGTAGGTGAACTGACGACTTTCTAAATTTGGTTCTGGTGCTCTTACTAGCTAAGTATCACGTGACTTATATTTATCTCGCATGCAAAAAATATTAGTTCTCTTGTGCGACATATGGTGATTAACGGCATCTTTTGATCAACTTAATAAAACTAGATCATGCAAATTAAGACTCAAACACATTTTGTCGTTCCAAATATGCTTCCCCATGCAAAGCCCGTGTCTTTGTACGAATGTCATTTCAATTGCTGTCGCATCAACGTATCTGGGTTACCACATGTTGATTTTGGAACGGGGTTCCTAAAGTCCCCGTCACAATAATGGAAATATGCAAATACCGCGGACAGCCCAGATGATATTCAAACAAGATTACGTGTGTAAACGTTGCCTGGCGAAATGTGGATGTTCATAAATGTGAAGATATACCGCCAAAGTAAATAGATAGGAGGGCTTATGCGCTTCACGGAATTTAAGTGCTTTTGAAAATGGTAGGTAGGCGTTATGCATTGTTAATAGTCTGAATTAATTAGCAAATTCTAGATTTGGTGTTGCTTAACCTGTACCCATTAAGTACTTGAGCTAAAATGGCTTTATTTCAAAATGAATATTTTTACATACATACATAGATACCATCACGCTGAGTCCCTGACGGGGTAGGCATAGAGAATAGAGCGCCAGTTTCCCTCGACCTACATGTCTATATCGCTTCGTCCACATAAATATATATAAACTATAAACATGAGTTTTGCTGAACTTAAGTACAGTGATTAGTCACACCACGAGCTTTACGGTGAAGGAAAACATCGAGAGCTAATATACCTCTGGCGGAAAGTGGGTGTGTGGGTATTACCTATACACCTCTGCCTACCCCTTCGGGGACCCTTGTGGGAAGGCGTGAGGATATTTTCTTTTTCTTTCTATAAACATTAAGCAAATATACCATAATGATTATTATGATACAAATAAATACTCTTGGCTTTAAAACCATATTCACAATTTAAAATTATTCAAAAAAAATTAAGGACTTTTTTACTCTAAATGAAAGCATTTTCGACATTATAGCTTTGAAGCATGCAAACTTTTGCAAGTATGTACCTAGCCCGTTAGTCTTACTAAGCATTTTTACGAACATGAGGATTTTAATTATATACTATGAATAAATAAATTGTTTCTTTTTCTAGCACTTCAAATTTAATATTAAATAATAAATAAAACAACAGGGGTTTAATTCCACAGCCTGAGCGTTCGCCACGAAAAGGCGTGTCAATACATAGACTCAAACCTTTCTTTCTTACTCGCCACTGCTGGTAAGTAGGTTTCCCTCCTACCACAACTATGGTACTCTCAGTTCATGCTATAAGTATGTTGTTGCATTTGTGATTGAATGGTCACCTTAGATCCAGAATCTGACGATATTGGAGGTTTTCTCGTGACCTAGACACATTATAGTAATAATAATAATAGTGTTAATTTACACCAAAACAATCACAAAGCAACAAATATATGCAGTGTACATTACAGAATACATTAGTGCCGATAACGTAAATGCTCACGATCGTCTGAACTAGGCAGACGGCATTTATTATCAGCACAGCAATAGAACAAAAAAATTATCTGTTGCTAATCTTGCAACTGAAAACATTGTATGCTTTAACTACATGATTTTTTTAGTTAAGATCGTATCAACTAATTAGTATCAAAACTTGTGCTGTCTTAACAAAGTCACACTCGCCATTAGCGGCTGAAATGAAGCCCACGGAGATCGTTAATTTCGTACCGTAGAGGTATATTTCTTTTTAAATTCACATTACCGGGCTGAAAAGGTAACATACAACACAATTATTCTTAATATTAAAAGTACACGAATAAAACAAATTTCTGTATCATTAGAAAGATGAATAATCTCCGGACTTAATGCCCGTAACAAAGCAAATAGGACATACATACATAAATACATCGTCCACGTAGGAGCTTTAACGCAAATGTATCCGTAAGCCGGCCCGAGTGGAATCTCTTAATTTACGCCCCAAAGGGATTTGCTAAAGCCAAACATTGTTCGCTAATTATAACAGGACGCATATGCTTTGTCCCACGAGGATCTTGGCAACTTAACGAGTGACGCCTGTTCGATACGCCGTTGCTTCATATGGTCCCTATATTTTTGTGGTGTATAGAACGATTTTTATAAAGAGCATTAAAGAACACCGATTGCAATTTATAGGTTTTTTTTCGGGGTTCGGTGGCCGAACAGTAGGTATAAATAACACCTTTGAAAATTTATCGATTCAGAAAGTAACAAGCTTTACACCTTAGGATTTGACGGAATAATAAAATAAATAAGCCATTATCAGATATCAGAATTTGAATATAAACAATATTTTCATCATAAATTTATCAGTTTTATTCTTTTAAATAACATACATAGGTACACAATGTTCAATAACCAAAAGAGTTAACGAAAATATAATCGTGTATTACACTGTGAGTGTACACAATAGTGCACGATTTTATAGACAAAATTTATAGGATTGAAAGACTCACGACTGTAATAATACATAATATAATATAATAGAGAGAACTATATCCTCACGCCTTCCCACAAGGGTCCCCGAAGGGGTAGGCAGAGATGTATAGGTAATACCCACACACCCACTTTCCGCCAGAGGTATATTAGGTGCCAACGTGACAGATGGCGAGTCCATCGCCGTTACTCAAGCACGAATATACATACGCCTTGGAATTTCTTCTCAGACGTATGCAGGTTTCCTCTCGATGTTTTCCTTCACCGTAAAGCTCGTGGTGTGACTTATCACTGTACTTAAGTTCAGAAAAACTCATTGGTACAGTCGGGATTCGAACTTGCGACCTTTGCGTCGCAGGCAACTGCTCGAACCACTCGGCCACCACGGCTTAACTATTTAGAGAATTTTATTAGAGAACTGGTTCTCTATACTCTGCCTACCCTGTTAGGGACTTGGCGTGATGATATGTATGGATGTATAATTGAATTTGCTTTTATGAAACAGGTTGTAGATTCTTACGAAGTTCAATATAGCTAAAATATACATTGTACAAATGGCTTGTGTCACGAAAAGATCACAATGAACACATATATATTTATGACACAATATCGTTTTACTCCGATATCATACAAATTTGCTAGTCATCATTGACATATTAGAACTCATTACGTGTTACTCTTTTTTGAAATTCTGGAGTATTAATATCTTTTCATCTCTGCGTTGGATAAAACGTTGACGAGGTCATTGCCATTTACTCTCAGAGACTCCGCAAAAGGATAAAGTGCAAGTAAATATTAGTGGGTTAAATCCATAAAATTGCATATTAAATATTTTGGTAAATAACAAATTTAAGTATAAAACTCCATTAATTTACCGTCCTTACGTTTCTTCTAGTTTTATTAACAGCCAGGTGGGAACATCAATATTTCTGAGCGTTTAACACAAGTAATACATTTTCAGTACAATACTTAAAGCATGTATGTAAACAAAGATTGAATGAAATAGATACTTTAAATTAATTATGTTAGTCCTAGTAAATCTGAACTGCACAAACCCTGTCTCGCCCGCAGGCCACATCGCCACATGGTCGAATCACACTTTGCACCCCTTTGTCTCCTAAAAACTCCATAAGCACCTATCAGATAAACTCATCTGAAGCCACCTTCTTCTCTTCGGTGATATCCGTCAAGGTATTTTAGTCTTTGCTGCTTTGAATATAAGACTCGCACATTTTTTAACGCTGGCAAATGTAAATTTGCTAATGGGGCGAGCTAATCTGTCAGCTGAGCCGCTAGAGATCGTTTAAAAGCTGCGGTCCCCTCCTTGTTATTGTTTATTTAGGATGGAGATTCGCGTTGAAAGCTCGTTTTTGAGGCGTGTTCTAATGCGATTGTACTTATATGGTGGTCGCAAAGATTTCGATGACGCTATGATGGCGCTTGAGTGTGGTCATTGAGGACTTAATGACTAGGGCCCGATTGAGATATTTATACGATAAGCCTATGCAAACGAAGGGTTTTGGGATATCATGATCCGCAAGTTTATAATAATATATAATGGCTCAGATGTGCTAAGAAGAAGAGAAAAATAAATTGGGTTTTATTTTAGTAACGTTATTTTCTTAACAACACAGATTCCAGTGAACTTGAATTATAACAATGGAAATGATTCTAAAACAAAGCATTCGAACATTTCAAGTTACGAAATTTTTCTATTATTCAAAATAACAGTGCTTGTAATACAATTTATACTTCGACCTTTTGTGGGTGTGAAGTGAACATTTGAATGTTGATTGAATTAAATTCGTGTAGGCATAAATCTGTCGAATATGAATATGTAAAATTATCGACAGCTCTAAGGTTATTCAAACAATTATTTCTAATCTCAATTACCTTTCTCATAAGGAAAACGTTTAGACCTTAGAGCCGAGCGCTACGTAGAGCTCTCTAGGAGCAAGCTCGAGACTTATAGACCTCTTTCTATAAATCCACCTTCATCAGATTCGTTGTAAGTCTGAAGAGTTATTGTTATTTTGTTATGAATAAGAAACTCTTTAAATGATACTTATTTTTGTAGCTAATTGCATCATAAAACGTGTTATAGAAGCGTATAGCTAATTTCACAAGAAATTTTCTCACTAAGTTGCTAATGTGAACATAAAATCAATTACGTCCTTTTAGGTGCGTATTATTCTAGTCCCGAATCAGATTCAGGGGAAGTTGACCAATCACAGGACAGTCCCTAACGGCTTACAAAAGCACAATTAAATACAGCGGGGACCGTTAACAAAAGGTTGGAGTACACAATTTGATGCAGCCCATCTTTATCTGGCCCACTATTGACCCCTTTACCCTAATTCTACGAGTGTTCCATTCAACCCTCTTTTGGTGCTAGCACAAAAATTACCCATAGTTTTATTTTGTTCACTTTCATCTACTGTGAACTTGGTAATGGAAATGTTTACTCTGTGTTTCGAAAAGCAGATTGAAGCTGTAAGTTTTATTATTTGCTGTGAACAAAACACGTGGTTGAATTATCAACGCTTTAGCGACATTTGAAGAGTGATTCGCGGATCCTCATTGTATTCCATACCCTATTATATTAGATGCGTTGCTAATGATATCTATCATTAGAGAGCACGTGTATTTTCAATGGATTCACTGCTTAAATCTCTGTATACTATGTAAATTTGTAATAGTGCCGTTTCGTTTTTTTGCGAGGAAGGGTATCCCGGATTATCCAGAACCGAAATTGGACTTTAACCGACTGGGGAAGTACTCTATTTCACCTTCTAGTATCAAATGCCACTGCTCACAAGGAATTGTGGTATTGGTAGAAGGGGAGACTTCGATCCTTAAGAAGTTTTCACAGTTATCTTCTCGGTTATTGTACGCACCTTTAGCTACATATCATGTAGAATGCTTAATAGAATAATGTTTGATAGAATATAGCTATCTCAAAATACTGTTATCTTTTGACTCTCCGAGATACAAAGCTTGTGTTGTGAACCATAACTGTTACTTCTTAATATTAGATAATTCTTTGATACAATTCGGCGACGGCATATTCGTCCTTGGCAGGTGACTCATACTTTTTCGTCGAATAATTCATATGACAGGTATGTTTCAGAACGCTAACCAACCAAAAATGTCACCGTTGCGTTTCACTCCGCACCTTTGCATTCGTTCCGTCGTCGCTCATTCCGGCCCAACGCATGCACTAATTAGTTGACACCCGACACCGGTACGTACCGTACGACAGTTCTAGCTCCCATAGGAAACTAGCGACGAACAGAGAACAAACCAGGTGTGAAATTGAATGGTTTTGTTTTTTGTCTGTGGTTAAGAGGAGCTGTCAGCGAGCTCCTAGTTTTATTTAATCACAAGAAGGAATAAAAATGTATTTGATTTTGGGTATAAAGTGCGTGCTTCCTCGCTTTTATGTTACACGTATTGTGAGCCCGTGAGAATTCTTTGTTTTGTCTGCATAAAGCCTGTGGGCTGGTATTTTAATGAGTAAACTAAATCCGGATGGTCTTTGAAATCAATTGTTTTTGTATGATCGACTGATAAAAAAAATTAATACATATTTTGCAGTTTCAATAACCATGAGAGAGTTTGAGAAGAAATAAAAATGCTAGCACATGTAGAAGTCTGAGCAAGAAAACTCGAGCAGTTGTGAACAACACGATATCGGGTATTTTAAAGACGTGTGAAAATAGCATAAATGCAATTGAGATGGATTCCCTTCGAAATATGTGCGGCGTAACGATACTAGATCCAAAATTCGCCAAGCAACTGATATGAATGAACAATTCTGGCAGTCAATTCCATAAAAGATTTTAATAGTTAATGTCTAAATTGATACAAAAATCAAGGCATTTAACAACAAATTTGCGGCGAGCACAGAGCAATGTCAGCTATATTGTCCCAATCGTAAACTACACCCTTTTGTTGAGTGCCAACGAATGTTTTAATTAGTGTCCTAGCCTTATTTGCTGAGTGCAATAGAAAGTTTCTTGAGCGGGTCTGGGTGAACCGCGGTCGCAGACTGCTTGTTAAATTGTTCTTCTTGTTACCGGCAGAAGTTCCGACGGCTTCTCAATTTAATACCTAGCCTTAGCTTGTGACTTCGTCTATGGTAAAATACCACCGCGTAGGTACGCGCCATACGCGCCACGACATTTTCGTATAATGAAAAATAAAATCTATAATTTACTTAGAAAATATGTATCGTATTAAGAATCAATGAAACTACCTTTAAATAACGCATACCGCCATCTATTGTCTATTTTATATGGTGGATTGAAAGTTGTTCCAAAACATTAATTAGTACATACTGAAATATTTTTAGATGATGTAATAAATAATAATAATAATATTCTCACGCCTTCCCATCATCGTCTCTGAAGGGGTAGGCGGAGGTGTATGGAGGTGTAGTACACACACACACTTTCCGCCAGATATATATTTTAGGTGTCAACGTGACAGATGGCAAGTTATTTTTATTATAGATACATATCACGCGAACGTCACGCTTGAGTTACGGCGATGGACTCGCCATCTGTCACGTTGGCACCTAAAATACATCTCTGGCGGAAAGTGGGTGTGTGGGTACTACCTATACACCTCTGCCTTCGGGGATCCTTGTGGTAAGGCGTGGGGATATTACCCTACTGAATAAAATATTCCAAAAAATTTAAGAATTTAAGAAGAAGAGAAAAATACTATTCTGATGGCAGCACCGCCCACATTCTGTCAGACGTAGGCTACGTCTAACAGTTACAATATTTATAATAACTACACCGGGCACAGTTTCAATGTAGTCCCTAATTAGAGGTTGTCGCATGCAGCCGAGCAGTTTGCAGTTTTCAATGGGAAAGTTTTACTAGGAATCCGGATTATCCATACAAACGGTCGTGCTAGGATCGTAGAAATTATGGTTCGGTATACCTGAATTATGTTACACGAACCTTGTTAATAACTTCTCTGATTGACGTTAATAGAATTCATTTCTGCTTTAGTTGCAATGTTGAATGCATCGCCTGGCATCGTATATAGATGTATTATTACCTAGGCTTCTGGTCTCTTAAATGTTATTTGAATAATAAAACTAATTTTATAATCCTCGCGCCTTACCAATAGGGTCCCCGAAGGAGTAGGCAGAGGTGTATAGATAGTACCCACACACCCACTTTCCGCCGGAGATATATTTTTAGGTACGACTATACATACGCCATTGAATTGCTCCTCAGACGTATGCAGGTTTCCCCTTGATGTTCTAATATATTTATTATAAGATGTAAGCAAGATATTCGCAACACGACTTGATGTTAATAGATACCTATTCTTGCGCAATCAGTTCAGTAGTGCAAACAGCGCATGAGATCCCATTCTAGCAACTATGCTATAATATATTAGTATAATATAATTAAATGATATACGGGATAAAGACAGTGTTTGAAGATTTACTGTCAGTCATAATTTTCTAGTAGAAGGAGGGTAGAGGAAGAGTAATCTCAATTATAAAAACATATTTCCGCCGGTGATTTATATGATAAGATGCGATAGATGTCTGTAAGTCTAAAGAGAAATACTACTCTACCTTCTCTGCCTACCCCGTTACGGACTCGGTGTGCTATGTACATATGTAAATACAAAGAGGCCAATAGATTCCTGTCAAGTTCATTCAACTAAAACATTTCTTATCTACTCGTAGGTATATTTTTAAAGTATTTATTTCTTAAAAGTTCTTTCGTAACTCGATTCTAATTACAAAGTAGCCAAACAAAGGACAAAAGATGTCGATAGAGTCTTCACAGAAAGCTAAAACACGACTTGTTAACTTGAAACAATGGAATACGTCATTACGTCTGTATTCTAAAACCCTTTACTGGTTTACTGTTTATTTAGCTTAAAGGCAGCTCAAATAGTCCGTACAAATGTCCTTAATACAAAAAAGGTCTAAGACTCTTGTAAATAAAGTATAGTTTCCATTCGATCGGCAAAATGCTAATTATGGTGATCTTACAACTGAGCTGATCTTTGACATAAACATAAATAAGTTATAATATATAATGTTTATATATTTCCCATAAGCTCACATAGCCGGGGCTATATTTAGTATACAATATGACAGATGGCGAGTCTGCCAATATTTCATAGACGCGATATGCCCACTTCTTTGAATTTCTTCCCAAATATATGAAGCTGTTTACCAATAGACGTTTCTCAACTAAGTCCGTCACATACGATGCCAATGGTGGATTTAATGGTGACAAAAAAAAGTTGCGCAAAAGCTGCATAAATAATAATAATAATATATCCTCACGCCTTCCCACAAGGGTCCCCGAAAAGGTAGGCAGAGGTGTATAGGTACCCATTCACACTCTTTCCGCCAGAGATATATTGGAGAAGATATTCAAAGACCTCTGGTATTAGACCCTGCAGTCTCGACTATGATGGTGAATCTTGACTTAAATCACTCTAAGACTATATTGCTAGGTCACCCACGGGGTACCCGAAGGAGTAGGACAGAAGTACAATAAAACCATATATTCCCGGAGATGTAATAAAATGGTATGTAAGTATTAACGCAAACCAAATAGATGACCAACGCGTTGCCGTTTCTCAAGCACGACTATACATACTTTGTTCGTACATATTATATCCTGTTCTTGTAATCATCTCAGAAGAAAGCAACACGCTGAGAGTATTAGCAGTTAACTGTTTTACCTTACCAGTCTAGTTGCATGCAGGTTATAGTACTATTATTTCATTCAGTATACCTTTATAGTCTTCATCAATTTAAGCCAATCTGATCGGGGAGTACCTCTAAGGCTACTGACCTAGGGACAGCTAGGGAGCTACTGAAAATCGTAGACTTAATGAATTTTAAATTTCTGGACTGGATTGACATCGGTAATAAAGTGAAGGATAAATCCCGAGAGATTTGATTTCGATCACCAATATACTCTTTAGAGTTGTCTGGAATATTCGATTCGGATTAGAACTGACTTGAATTATTTTTGGCTTTTGACATAAACTACTGCAATCTGTAAAATAAGTACTGCTAGATACCAAAATGCTTGTAAATCTTTAAAGGAGTAATAACAACTTCTACGACGCTAGCTAAGAATGGTTGAAAGAAGAGTTGAAAATGAAAGATTGAGGGTAGAAGACCACGAGGGCGAAGCCCGATACGATGGTCCGATCAAGTCCGCACCACTCTCGATACCAGAGTCCAAGATGCGATACGCGCTGCTGAGAACAGATCCCGATGGCGCAACATTATCAAAGAAAAAGTGATCCATAGGGGAGGTCACGACCCTCAGCATTGAGGAAAACGACGCGAGGAGGAGGAACAACTTCTACGACGCTAGCTAAGAATGGTATTTAAGTAGTCCCATGCCAAGTGTGGATATACGATTTCCAGCCCGACTGTATCTACTATAACATACATTATCATCACGTCGAGTCCCTAACGGGGTGAAAGAGAGAGTAGAGCCCCAGTTCTCTCTAGACTTTCACACCTCTTTCTCTTCTTACATACTCGCCGGTTTCGAGTACTCTTGACGTTGATTCTTGAGTACTTACGTAGTAGTAGTAGTAGTGTACGTCGTACGGAGATTTTCACCAATAGTCACTTTCGCACTATAATTGTGATAGGTAAATCATTGCCATAATTTATAATATACCTTGTTATAACTATATATTATAAGTAGTATATACTGTTGTCAGTTAGTACTTGGTACTGCTTCTAGGGTTGTGTGCTCGAATTAACGAATTAATTAATTTATTTATTGTTAAATTGATTACATATTAGTAGTAATTGTTTACAGTACCTTACAAACATACACATGTATTCCAGTTTGTTTCGTAACATAAATAATCTTGTATTAATACAGAGGGAAACCTTTTATTAGCCTTACAAATAACGTATAATTCTTAAGTCTATATTTGTAATAACGCCGTTGGTTTTCAATAAATAAAAAAAAAAAAAAGTAGATAGGTAGGTCGTAGTACCTACTTAAATTTTTCAGCTGTTTTATAACTGTGGGTTCCCAAATGTGGGTTTAAATAAGATTAAATTAATTAATTAATGCACCAGTTTTGTCATGCTATGAGCATATTTTGCGGGGATACCTGACAAGATTGCAGTCAAATTTTACATTATCAACTTACATTATAAAGAAGCAGTGTTTGTTTATTTGAACGCGCAAACGTTCAGGACCTACTTATAAAATTTCTTCTTCTTTTGCATTAGATAGATCTGTTCAGAATGGAAATTGTATAGCCTCCTTGATATAGCACCATACAAAGGGAGGCGGAACAATAATAATTCTGAATTTAACGCAGGAGAGACCGCGGTTCGTACTTAGTATAACATAATCATGTCCAAATCATACCGAAGCCTTTTGTTCAATTCCAGTCCTAAAGCAAATTGAAGAGGTCAGTGATGTAACATGCAAATGCAAATGCGGAAGAGAATCCACAATGAATATACATAACAGTAATACAAGTTTTTTTGTACTACTAAGGTGCCAATAGGATTGATGGTAAGCGGTCACCGCCACTTATTAACTATGCAATCATCTCAGACGTGCCACACGTGTATTTTAGAATCATATCTTGTATCGACATAGTTACAATACTCAAGGCCGATATTTTCCATTTGAGTTACATGACTTATGTATTAATAATTATTTGTTAGTGATATCTTATTTATCCGGAGAATAGGGTGACTAGAAGTTCTTCAGACATAGATAAGAACTATAATCATATTGGTATAGACATTTATAATGTACAATATAATAATTACACCTATATTATTACAAGCGCCTATAAAATTCACTTTGCTAGCTTTCAGACGGACCGTATGCTCTCTGATTTTGTAGCATAAATTATATATAAAACAGAGAAACAGTAACAAAACAATACTTTACATACACCTCCACTGAGGTAACACTCGCGCCTATATTGTCTATAGTAGTCACATGTTAAATTCAAATATATAATTTAATATACAAATTGAATAATCTTTAAAAATAGACTCGTTTACAAGAAGTTTACACGTTAGAAATGAAGCGAAATATGATGATATTTCACACTTGATATACTGTTTCTTTCCTAACACTATAACTATATTACTCCCAGTGTAATTAATGGTGCATTAATGACGAAGACAGTCATTTGTATAAATGTTCTAAAGTAGCTTTTAATTGGTGATTCAGTCGCACGCAACAATTCAACCGAATGTAGGTTACTTCCCTGTGACTTTATTAATTGAACTAATGTCTCTACTTCTCTATGTTTATTATGGTTATTACAGTTTACTGGGACAGTTAAGAGACATTATAGTTTGTTTATTTATGTGATCCCAAATTGTATGAGGATGGAGATAAATGGCGGGATACTCTGTCCCTGACTGCGAAGGTTACTGTTGTTGCTTCTCAGGTCAGTTACAGTATGTGGAACATGAATATTTGTATTCAAATGGTTTGTACTAGTGTGTTCTCTACAAAATAAAAACGGGGATCAAACTGAAAGTGCTAGGAAGATCATTGTGATTGGAATTTACTTGATATATTCAGAGGCGTGTCCGTGGAATGGCGACAGACCTACACCTAAAAAGTATCTCGGACGAAAGTCGGTGTGTGGATACTACCTAACACACCTCTGTCTACCCTTTCGGGGACCCTTTTGAGAAGGCGTGAGGATTATATATGTGTGTTATGAATATAACTATCGAGTACTCTGTAAGTTCTCAAACCGGGAGCATATATGAAAAGACTGATGAATGTGAATGAAGCGAAAGAGGTATGTAAGTATAGAGAGAACTGCCGCTCCATATATAAGGAATAGCTTCACCAGTTTTGTTTAAACACTGCCAACACACATCAGATGAGTCAGATTTTTGTTATTCCATCATGAAATTGAAAATGAAGAACAAGAAAAAGTAGTACAGCCTTTGTTATATTGTAATAACTGACGCAGTTTTTTAATAATTTGCGGTGCAAGTGACCACAAGTGTTAATGAGAAGGGCCAGGCCAACCCATAAAGTATAGAGGTGCAAGTTGTGATGTGAAAATTACCTGTCTACTACATGATTGACTGCACTTTGTGTAATTGGAAATGCCAAGTTATTACCACGGCGTCTTGTTTGAAGCGCGCGCTAATATGTATACTCAGGTTGACTAAAATAATTATAAAGTTCACAACTTTTTGTGACTCACGAACTCCAACAAATGACCTTATTAAACTTTTCAATGTTTTCCTTCACCGTAACTCTCGTGGTGGGACTAAGCACTGTACTTACTGTCTTTGTGTTGCAGGCAGCTACTCAAACCACTCAACCAATTGGGTGTATGAGTACTACCTACCTACCTCTGTGTGCTCCTTCGGGAACTCTAGTGGTGTGATACAAAAACATATCATCGCGCCATGTCCGTCACGGGGAGGGCTCCAATTTTTTCCAGCCGTACATTACTCTTTCGCTTCATCCACATTCAAGTCCCATCATACATGCTCGCCGGTGACATCACCATAATTTTGTTATTTTGTTAGAAGCCAGATAGATAGCTTCACTTAGCACTCGCCGCTAGATACGAGTAAAGGCCAATTTCACCTCTTAACACCTCGCTATCAAAGAGAATGCTTCAAAGTGCCGTTACGGTACTTATCCAGTATTGTCTAGACTTCACAGCCAGTCGTCTGGCTGTCCACGAGCCAGCCACTCAAAATGTTGAGAAGTTTTGACTATTGCTCGATGTTGTCTCACAGTGTTTTCAGTTAATAAGTGTGCTCTTCTGCATTATTTACGATGTTTAATGGATATTTTTTTAACCAGCAACACAATTTAATTTCTCGCAACATCGAGACGGGGCTCTCGAGACTTCGACTTCTGATAATCAAAGGAATTCTGTTTACCTTTTGACGGAATGCATAGGCGTCATATAAATCATTTTATTTACAAAAGTAACAATTAACAGTATTTACAAAGGACAGTTGTATAGTTAACTACTTATAGATAAAATATTTGACCAGCATCAGCATTGCCACGCTGGATTGCAATGCTGATTCTCTGAGCATCTGACCCAGCATGTTCTAGCCCGCCTGTCACGAGAGGCAACAAAACCTCTTTATAAGATGGTGAGCTTAGAACTCCAAGATCCGAGTAAAAAAAAACTAAAAAACACGCTTTTTATAGAAAACCGAACTAAAAAATAGAAAATAAATTTCGATAATATCTTAAAAAGCGTGGGGTGCAAGGTGTCAATAGTTATAAATATTTTATTGTCAGATATGAGTACAGTGATTATCATTTCGGTAATATCTTAAAAAGCACCCCACGCTTTTTAAGATATTATCGAAATTTATTTTCTATTTTTTAGTTCGGTTTTCTATAAAAAGCGTGTTTTTTAGTTTTTTTTTTAAACTATTATTTATTTTCTACTTTTTAGTTATTAGTGTATTGTCATCGGTCCTCGATAAATCTACAAAGTTTGAACGAAATCTGGCCGTTTAAAGTGGGTCAAAATCGAGCTTAAAGGGGTCGGTTACATACATACATACATACATACATACATACAGGTGAAGCTAATATAAAGCGTGTAAAAATACACTAGGTTGTTTTTCCTGCAAGCAGTAAGATTTAAACTGAAATCCGATATCGTTTCTTTGATTAAGAATTGTGAATTTCCTGCAATTCTCTGTCGTGTACAAATCGAACAGTAAAGGGATAAATCCATTTCATAACATAACTCATTTCTCCCATAATAAATTCTATCCATCCGTCCATCTCATTACGCCCGAGCCGTCCATATAAAATCGGGCTTATTTGCAATTTTTACGACACAGCCTCCTTTGTTGGCCGAATATAACGAGATATGGTACCCTTTTGTGTGATAAGGGGCAATACTTCAATTTTATTAGTTCATAGTTCACACAGACTCAGAGGACGTGGAATGAAAGGGCCTAAGTGTGGTATGATTTACAGTGGTCATATAATCTGGATAATCGGTGGTTAGCACTCACGGCCCGTATAGTGTAGGTATTTGATGCAGAGAGGTATGTTATAGGAACTTAAAGAATTTAAAACTGATAAATTCAAATAAATCTTAATCTCAGTAAATCAATCGTAATCTCAATTTAAGATTGTTCTTCTAAATTATTTATCCGGTTGACGATTTCATATAATATTACCGTGTATGTGGGTATTTTTAATAGTCTGGTTCTTACTTATTAGTTAAGAACCAATTGTCCATTACCGATTTTACATACATACATATCATCACGCCAAGTCCCTAACGGGGTAGGCAGAGAGTATAGAGCGCCAGTTCTCTCTAGACTTACATACCTCTTTCGCTTCGTCCACATTCATCAGTCTCTTCATACATGCTCGTCGGTTTCGAGTACTCTTAACGTTCCCGTCCTTGAGAGTCCGATCTATTTGATCCAGGTAGTTTGAACGTGGCCTTCCTCTGCCTCTTCTTGCACACACTTGTATATCTGTTTCGTCAATCTTTTACCGATTTTATTATAATTATTTATAATATAATAATATATCCTCACGCCTTCCCACAAGGGTCCCCGAAGGGGTAGGCAGAGGTGTATAGGTAATACCCACACACCCACTTTCCGCCAGAGGTATATTAGGTGCCAACGTGACAGATGGCGAGTCCATCGCCGTTACTCAAGCACGACTATACATACGCCTTTGAATTTCTTCTCAGACGTATGCAGGTTTCCTCTCGATGTTTTCCTTCACCGTTCAGCTCGTGGTGTAACTAATCACTGTACTTAAGTTCAGAAAAACTCATCGGTACAGTCGGGATTCGAACTTGCTTTTATTAAATAAATAATTATAACAATATTCAACAAAAGAATAAGAAAAAAAAACATGCTGGCGTTTAAATGATACATACCGTACTGCATCTCCGCTTTAAATCCACTCACAGAATATTTATGCTCGCGCCAAGTCATCTGAAAGGGACCTTGTTTGGAAATTTATGGTCTTTACTTTTTTTACTTTGCCATCTCCATCTGATTAGTGTTCGTAAAATCATAACATACCGAGTTGTTTTAAAATATTGTCCATCTTACCGTTTCCAAGTTTAGACGGTCGTAAATATTTTAAGGACATTTTTGATTGAATTGAGACCTCAAATGAGTGTGTTTTTTTTGCAGTTCTGAATTCCGCGCATTCTCTTTTTGATTTTGATTTTTACTTGTTTTGTTTTATGCTATCACACAATCCACACTGCATAAGTACCAACTGATATAGTTCCTAAGTTACAAATACTACAAGAAACCTAATTTAAATATGGACACCAATGTGTATTAAAGTTTGTTGAATTTGAAATAAAGTTGGCCGAATTTTTCGTGTACCAATCCACGAGCTTTACGGTAAAGGAAAACATCGAGATGCTGCATACGTTTGGGAAAACGTTCAAGGACGTATGTAGTTGAGCTTGAGAAATGGCGTTGTACTCGGTATTTGTCACGTTACACACGGATATATGTTAACCATTTGGGGTCCACCAGCCCTAAGTAATAAAGCAACTGTAAATAACAAAACAAGCGCTTTACTACAAGCAAGTGTGATATGTGTAGGTATCCATCCCCCTTAAAGAAGTCGTTAAGACATGTCAGAGACTTATGACACCCTCCTACCACCCGCGCAAAAACATAATTGCACATTTCGGGGGTGACTTTGAGTGACCGTCTGTTATCTTGCGCAGCATCAAACTGACTCGTATAAGGCAAGATAAATGGAAGCTAAATTTACTGTGTACTGTGCATGTAAAAAACTTAAGCAAGTCCTTTGTTCAGTGTATGTTAAATATTAGATCGTTATTGAGAAATTCAAAAATTATTTGATAGTTAACATTGGTGGGATATTTTTCTATAAAAATGTACCATGTGTCCAGTGTGAGGGAAGTGTTCTGTCCCATAGGACTTCTAAGCTAGCGGTTCCGGGCTCGTTCGTTTCCTGTCTTTGATCAATATTTGTTTAATACGGAGATATACTTGCTGTCGTATTAATATTATTCGTCGTATTTATGTCGTATTTATGTATGTATATTCACATCCATATAATTGTGTTTTTTTATTTACCAATACTAACATGCCGTTTGCAAGCAGCAAGGGTGGTAAACAGTCTGCCGAACATGGACGTGATGTCGATCTGACTGCTTCTCAGCTAGCAGCTTAAGGAATTAATCTCTGTTGTGCTCTTTTTTCTAATATGATTATTGGTTAACAATTCTATGTACGTACAATAAAACATTGCTTCTTGAAATAAATATTTAAATACCTTGGCGAAATTCCACACAAATTCACATAGACCCAAATTAAGCAAAACTTGTGTTATGGTAACTAGACTACAGTATATATACTGATATAGATAGATATGTATATAGATGCATACGAAGTCCAAGACTAAGGTACAAATACCCGTTTTTATCACACAAATATCTGCCCTCAGCGGCAATCAAACCCACGACTCAAGGTTTGCAGTTACGAGCTTTAACCACTAGAACAGATGCCCGGTAATCTGAAATCCGGTATTCTGGTGAAAAATATATTCTGGTTAAATTTAACGGCAACCTAAGCTTGTACTATTTGCATAAACTTACAAAATTAGTTAAGTTTGTCTATTACCAAACTTAACTAACATACACAGTGGTCATATAATCTGGATAATCGGTGGTTAGCACTCACGGCCCGTATAGTGTAGGTATTTGATGCAGAGAGGTATGTTATAGGAACTTAAAGAATTTAAAACTGATAAATTCAAATAAATCTTAATCTCAGTAAATCAATCGTAATCTCAATTTAAGATTGTTCTTCTAAATTATTTATCCGGTTGACGATTTCATATAATATTACCGTGTATGTGGGTATTTTTAATAGTCTGGTTCTTACTTATTAGTTAAGAACCAATTGTCCATTACCGATTTTACATACATACATATCATCACGCCAAGTCCCTAACGGGGTAGGCAGAGAGTATAGAGCGCCAGTTCTCTCTAGACTTACATACCTCTTTCGCTTCGTCCACATTCATCAGTCTCTTCATACATGCTCGTCGGTTTCGAGTACTCTTAACGTTCCCGTCCTTGAGAGTCCGATCTATTTGATCCAGGTAGTTTGAACGTGGCCTTCCTCTGCCTCTTCTTGCACACACTTGTATATCTGTTTCGTCAATCTTTTACCGATTTTATTATAATTATTTATAATATAATAATATATCCTCACGCCTTCCCACAAGGGTCCCCGAAGGGGTAGGCAGAGGTGTATAGGTAATACCCACACACCCACTTTCCGCCAGAGGTATATTAGGTGCCAACGTGACAGATGGCGAGTCCATCGCCGTTACTCAAGCACGACTATACATACGCCTTTGAATTTCTTCTCAGACGTATGCAGGTTTCCTCTCGATGTTTTCCTTCACCGTTCAGCTCGTGGTGTAACTAATCACTGTACTTAAGTTCAGAAAAACTCATCGGTACAGTCGGGATTCGAACTTGCTTTTATTAAATAAATAATTATAACAATATTCAACAAAAGAATAAGAAAAAAAAACATGCTGGCGTTTAAATGATACATACCGTACTGCATCTCCGCTTTAAATCCACTCACAGAATATTTATGCTCGCGCCAAGTCATCTGAAAGGGACCTTGTTTGGAAATTTATGGTCTTTACTTTTTTTACTTTGCCATCTCCATCTGATTAGTGTTCGTAAAATCATAACATACCGAGTTGTTTTAAAATATTGTCCATCTTACCGTTTCCAAGTTTAGACGGTCGTAAATATTTTAAGGACATTTTTGATTGAATTGAGACCTCAAATGAGTGTGTTTTTTTTGCAGTTCTGAATTCCGCGCATTCTCTTTTTGATTTTGATTTTTACTTGTTTTGTTTTATGCTATCACACAATCCACACTGCATAAGTACCAACTGATATAGTTCCTAAGTTACAAATACTACAAGAAACCTAATTTAAATATGGACACCAATGTGTATTAAAGTTTGTTGAATTTGAAATAAAGTTGGCCGAATTTTTCGTGTACCAATCCACGAGCTTTACGGTAAAGGAAAACATCGAGATGCTGCATACGTTTGGGAAAACGTTCAAGGACGTATGTAGTTGAGCTTGAGAAATGGCGTTGTACTCGGTATTTGTCACGTTACACACGGATATATGTTAACCATTTGGGGTCCACCAGCCCTAAGTAATAAAGCAACTGTAAATAACAAAACAAGCGCTTTACTACAAGCAAGTGTGATATGTGTAGGTATCCATCCCCCTTAAAGAAGTCGTTAAGACATGTCAGAGACTTATGACACCCTCCTACCACCCGCGCAAAAACATAATTGCACATTTCGGGGGTGACTTTGAGTGACCGTCTGTTATCTTGCGCAGCATCAAACTGACTCGTATAAGGCAAGATAAATGGAAGCTAAATTTACTGTGTACTGTGCATGTAAAAAACTTAAGCAAGTCCTTTGTTCAGTGTATGTTAAATATTAGATCGTTATCGAGAAATTCAAAAATTATTTGATAGTTAACATTGGTGGGATATTTTTCTATAAAAATGTACCATGTGTCCAGTGTGAGGGAAGTGTTCTGTCCCATAGGACTTCTAAGCTAGCGGTTCCGGGCTCGTTCGTTTCCTGTCTTTGATCAATATTTGTTTAATACGGAGATATACTTGCTGTCGTATTAATATTATTCGTCGTATTTATGTCGTATTTATGTATGTATATTCACATCCATATAATTGTGTTTTTTTATTTACCAATACTAACATGCCGTTTGCAAGCAGCAAGGGTGGTAAACAGTCTGCCGAACATGGACGTGATGTCGATCTGACTGCTTCTCAGCTAGCAGCTTAAGGAATTAATCTCTGTTGTGCTCTTTTTTCTAATATGATTATTGGTTAACAATTCTATGTACGTACAATAAAACATTGCTTCTTGAAATAAATATTTAAATACCTTGGCGAAATTCCACACAAATTCACATAGACCCAAATTAAGCAAAACTTGTGTTATGGTAACTAGACTACAGTATATATACTGATATAGATAGATATGTATATAGATGCATACGAAGTCCAAGACTAAGGTACAAATACCCGTTTTTATCACACAAATATCTGCCCTCAGCGGCAATCAAACCCACGACTCAAGGTTTGCAGTTACGAGCTTTAACCACTAGAACAGATGCCCGGTAATCTGAAATCCGGTATTCTGGTGAAAAATATATTCTGGTTAAATTTAACGGCAACCTAAGCTTGTACTATTTGCATAAACTTACAAAATTAGTTAAGTTTGTCTATTACCAAACTTAACTAACATATCTAAGCCTGACTTAAGTCCCTCACAGAGCAGGCAGAGGGAGTAGAGCGCCAGTTACCTTAGATTTTCGCTTTTTTTTTTTTTTTTTTTTTTTTGTATTGTCTCTCGTAGCGTGAGTTCCGGGAACTTTTGCTACTTAACCGGTCAATGGCGAGACCTAGGCCTCCAGCCAGGCACTTTATTTCTAAGCAACACAGCTAAGGGCACCCCCTGTGGGGTACGAACCTCGGCTTAGGGCGTTGCTGGATCGCGAGCAAGGGAGCTGGGCTGGACTGGTAATTTTATTTAAATATTATTTGGGGGCGGGATTTGCGCGTCAGGCTCGGCGCGGGCCGGCGTTTGCGGCGGGGGTCGGGGGGGAACATTACGGCTTATTCGCGTCGAGCCTCGTCGGCGAGGACGGAACAGTGGTCGGTTTTGTGTAGTGTTGGTATGTTTTTGTCGGGCGTCCTGGAGGACCGTTATGTCGTCATCCGGTTCGATGACGGCGTGTCTTGGACGCCTTATCTTCGAGATAAGGGAAGGAGTGTATCGGGCGGCCGATACGACGAGGGGGTTGGGGTGATTTACAGCAGAATCGAAATGACGTTTGGACAGTTTTTTCAAAAACTGTTTTATAGTGGGGACTTTGAGGTCAACGTGGAGTTGACTATTACGCATGTACCACGGGGCACCTGTGGCTCTCCGGAGAAACCGGCTTTGGAGCACTTGCAAGGGGTTAAGTGTTGACTTGCTAGTGTGTGCGAACACTACACCCGCGTATGTCATGATTGGTCGAATGCACGTCGTGTAAATCCTCACCTTGGATTTCAATGAGAGTTTACTTCGCGCATTCAACATGCTGTGAAGTCTACCGAGCGCGAAGGCGGCTCGCGCGCGTACCGCCTTTACGTGGTGACGGAAAGAAAGGCGTTGATCGAGGATCACACCCAGGTATTTGGCTTTTTCTTCCCATGGAATGGGTTTGCCGAAGAGGGTGATGGGGGCTACCCGTGGGCGTTCGAGGCCTTTCCAGAATAGAATGGCTGCGCTTTTGGTGGGGTTCACTTCAATTCTCCATTTCCGGAACCACCGCCCCAGGGCTGTGACCGCGGATTGGAGGTTGTCGTGAATTCCCTCGGGAGTTCTACCTTTGTAGTAGATAGCCGTATCATCGGCGAATAGAGCGCTTTTAACTCGTCTATGGAGGGGAATGTCGCTAGTATAAAGCGTGAATAGGAGTGGCGAGAGCACTGAGCCTTGCGGGACTCCTGCTCGTATGGGATGGGGGGAAGAGAGTGTGCCCTCGACTCTGTAGCGGAAGGAGCGGTTCGACAAAAAGTCCCGTACTATGCGTACTAGACGCTCCGGCACGCCCAACTGGTACAGCTTGTATATTAAGCCGTTGTGCCAGACCTTGTCGAATGCCTTCGCCACGTCGAAGAGGAGCATACCCGTGGTATAACCGAGTTGGAAGCTGCTACTGACGTCTTCCACTATACGGTGGACTTGTTGGACACAAGAGTGTTTGGTTCGAAAACCGAACTGTTGGTCAGGTATGACTTTCTTAGAGTCTGCAAAACTCTTTAATCTATTGTAGATAAGTCTCTCGTAAATCTTGCCAAGGACGTTGAGGAGACTGATGGGGCGATAACTAGAGGCTTCGGTCTTGGGTTTCCCTGGCTTGGGAATACCTATGACCGTTGCACTTTTCCAGGATTGGGGGAAAAAGTTGTTGCTCAGTGCTAGATTTTCGCTTGTAAGTTTTTTCGCTTTATCTGTTCATCTGTCTCTTCATATGACTATGCTCGCCAGTTTCAAGTACTCTTAAGGTTCCCATACTTGAGGGTCCGATCGATTTCATCTAGGTAGTTGGAACGAGGTTCCCCCCTGCCTCCTCCTAATACCTTGTTACGTTGAAGTAAGACTTTATGTTTTATGTAACGTCGTTTTGTGTATAATATCCATATGATGAAAATTAAAACGGATTGTTTCAAGTATCTAGTTCCGTGAATAAAATTGAGTATCACAAAAAACTGGGCTATTCTCGAATTACACGAATTAGTCATCGCTACGAGCGATCTCATTTCCAGAGACTCATTATAATGTTGTTAGGAACATTCAAAACACGGTATATAATAATTTTATATTAGCATTTAATTTAACGGGCCAACGATCGCCATCGAACCAACGTTCCCAAACGCTTAGTTTCAAAATTACTAGCTTTTGTTTCGATGTTTAGAAAATGATTATACGCTAGTATGAGATCAATTTCTTTGTCGTTTCGTTTCAACATTTTTGATGGCACTCAATTATCGTTGTAAGGTGTGTAGGTGTAGATTCCTTTGAAGTAAATAGTTCTGGAAGTGTTTTTGCTTGGCTTACCTCAAGCAAGTAAGCTATTACTTGCTTGAGGTAACTCAATATCTGCTAAGTACTGAATATATTATTGGATTTTTATGAAATATTTATTTTTCGACGCGCTTCTGACCTTGCTGTGAGGGCTCCTGACTGAGCTTGAGGTCACGGGTTCGTTTTCCGCTGAGGGCAGATATTTGTGTGATGAACATGAGTATTTGAACCTTAGTTTTGGATGTTCCATGTATTTGTCTATCAGTACATATCTATCTGTACAAGTGTGTGTATCGTTGTCTAGTTTTCATAGTACAAGCTTTGCATAGTTTGGGAATTCCAACTAAACTGACAATTTAGTTGGAATTGTCCCAAGGTATTTTAGTTATTTATAACATTTTTTATGCTATACTTACTGATACTCACTCACGTCATAAAACCATGGTTGTAATTTGTATCTCTGGTTAATATATTGTTGGTTCGATGATTAAGTACATCCCAAAAATTCCAAATATATCCGTTTAAGGCAAATAACGAAGCACATTTACGAATCACTATGTTTATCTTATATTAAGTACTATTTAAGAGTTAACTATTCGTCGAATTTCTCACAACATTTTTTCATACGCTTTAGAAACAAGCGACGCATATTTTGTTGTTGAATAATAAGATTTGCGCTCAATGATAATAGGGCTCTTTTTTAAATATGTACGTAGCAAACTGGACTTTGCAGTTTTTCTGAACGTATATACAGTGATTCATCCCACCGTGAGGTTTACGTTCAAGGCAAACATCGTCGGAATCTATCTCGTTGGAACATAGTCCATTGCAAAAAGGGGTGTTATTACACCCCTGCCAAGAGCTTTCGTGGGAAAGTGCGAAAATAAGGATAATATTTTTAAAATATAAAATTATACCTTTGAAGCGGGGTAGGGCATACCGGGGTTTCCGTTGCAATTTGGAGCGGTTCCAAATTGGTAAATAATAAATAATAATATGGATGTAAATATATATCTCCACCTTATAGAAGACCGGAGCCAAATAACACATTTAGTGTTGTGTTTCTACGAGAAGAATAATGTTTCCAATAATGAGCTCCTTTGGGAGGGAGGACGATTGTTATATTGTGTTGGCAGCAAAGGGATTAGTCCCATTGTGCTGCCAACACAGTTTACTCTCCGAACATAGACTGGCAACGCGCATGTAATACTTCAGTATGGTGAACGTTAATAGGCTACGGTACCGCTTCCCATCACGTGGGCCATATGCTTGTATGCTACTCTTATGGTATTAAAAATGCAATGTAAGCCTTATTTGTTAACGAATATTTGGGGGTTGTAGTATACTAATATTAAACAGTAGATTTAAGAAATTCTCTATATATCTCTTTCGCTTCGTCCACATTCATCAATCTCCTCATACATGCTCGCCGGTTTCGAATACCCTTGTCATTCCCGTCCTGAATGTCTGATTTAAGTAATTTGATCTATATATTATCATATATCCTCACACCTTACCACATGGGTCCCCGAAGGGGTAGGCAGAGGTGTATAGGTAATACCCACACACCCACTTTCCGCCAGAGGTATATCATATATAGATCAAATTCGATTTTACGTAAATAATATAATTTAAATATTGATTTGTGGAATCAAGAATATGAGAAGTTCATTTTAAATTATTAATAAGCAAATATATAGTTTTTGTTATATTTCTTTTGTTTATTATTTATTTCTATAAAATATTTATGTATAGGTATATGTAATAACAAAAATGCTTGCTGTACAAAGTTTAGGTAAGCAATTTGAAAGTGTGTTTAGACAAACTGTGCATACACTAAAACAAGGTTACTAAACCGCTTACGACGGTTATGTCCGAAGACAGCGAAGCTAATGTCTTTAAACATTGTTAAACGGTTATTATGGCTAATCGAGAGGGTTTAAGCAACCATGAAACTCCATTATAAAACATACTTAATTTATATTATAAACAATTTTAGATTCATAAAACGCTTGATGACATAATGGGATGGGTAATTTTGGGTTGGCAACCTCTGATAGCTCGTGGGGTACGCGTATCCTCATGAATAAATAAAACGAAATCACAATTGACTTGCCATTAAGCAATTAGCTGTTGTTACCATTAAAATGTTTTAGAATGCTTTTTTTATTGGAACAAATTATCGGGGCTAAGGTGGGCATTTTGTTGCTGATGGCAAACTGCTATTAAATATCAATCAGCTTATATATATGTTTAAAGTTTTTTTGTCGATTGTGTATCCTTGGTATTTTGGCTAATGCAAATGATTATATTTCGCTTAGCATTTTATTTTGGTCTCAGAAGTATATGTTCCTTCAGAGAAGGGTCCCTGCAGGGGTAAAGAGGTGTAGAAGCATCTTAACTTCACCGGAGATATATTTATTTGTTGAGACCTCCTTCGCTCCTCCTTCTTTAGCTCGACTTTATACACAATTACGTCTTTAAATTACTTCTAAAACGTGTGTTTACTTTTCGGTATTTACTTCACCCTATGAGAGCTCATGATATGATAATTCAAATTGGTACAGTCGGGGTTCGTGTTTACTATCTTTTCGTCGCAGACGACCACCATAGCTTCTTTCGCTTTTATTCCTCACGTCTGCAATGCAATTTTTGTGTTGCAGGCAATTACTCAAACCACTTGGCCATCGCGACTTTTTTTTAATAAATTTGCGTAATTTAATATTTTCAAGGGTTCACACCGTGCTGCTCAAATCGACCATTATACCGTAAGCAATGATTATAGTCAGCAAAGAGACTCATTATAATACTTATAATACGTCCAAGGGAATTTCGTCCTAAGTGAATTCCAGTTTTTGTTCGGCTGAAATAACCACTTCAAGATATTAATTATATTGATAAGATTTTCGAAGGCGTTTGTTAGAATTTTCAGAAACGTTACAAAATTTTATCTGAATTGCATCGCAAAGAATAGGTATGCGTTTAATCCAAAGTCCAATTATTGTATTAAAAAATTTCATTAAATTCATTCATAGCAACCATTATTTCTAATAGGCAGAGATAAGAAACCCAAATACTATTAAGCATAATGTTTTACTACTACTTACGTTTACTCTTCATGACACTTTTATTTCTCAAAAACTTACTTATATAGATATTTTGTTTAATAGCATTTAGTAGCCATACCAATGACCCAGCGATTTTCATCCCTCCATCATCTGACTCAATCACCCCTCGTAGAAACTTTAACGACCAGCTTTTTCTAAGTACAAGCACGTGGCCTTCGACGAGGTCTTAAGATGGTTTACGTAGAAGATCGTAGATAATGACTTCAGTGTTTTTATTTTGGAAAAATAAAGAAAGATTTTTCGCTGATCACTAATCTTTATCTCTTATTTATCTTTTACTTATTCATTGCAAATAAGGTATAATGGTACGCGTCTAATTAGGATACACTTTTTATACGAAACGCAAATAGAGTTTAGAGCGGAGAGGTGTCAAGTGAAAACATTAATTACGTTAATGGAAATCTTAAAACGCATCAATCATTAAGTAAACCCGCTACTGTCGATGACATAAATGCGGTAGATAGCCTTGCCGTCATACAGGATAAAATTGTAATCCTTTTAAGTAATAGACTATACATAGACTTACAAATTACATGACAGGAATGGGTTGGAATCTGCGCGATTAAAAAATATTTGGTGTTGAAGAGAAGTCAAGGAAGTTATATAAACTATAGGTATGGCTATAATTAGTTGGAAGACAAACGCTATTTACATAAAATATATTATATTTTTACATACTTAAAATGGTGTATAGGTATCGTGTAGCTTTTAACGCATGCGTAAAATAAAAATAAAAAATTTAAATGTGGAATTTTTTAAATTTATGTTGTCTGAAGAAAAATAAAAAATAGCTTATCTATTTTGTGTAGGTGCTCGAGTTTACCCATGGAAGAATATGAGGAACTAGTATTTTTGCAAATAACCTATTTTTTTTTTTTTTAAATTTTTTTTTACAAACTTAAAGTACGCTAACTTTAAGTTTGAAAAATTACATCATCGTCACTTCTATACAATGACGAAATCTATATCCGCAACCAAGGGTGCGCTTATCAATCTAAATCATGATCCTTCATTATTAAGAACGATGGGACTGCGGATCGATGCTAGTGTAGATTTGTCTGAGGTTTAGCCTTTAATAATGGCCGGGATAAGGGAGGTGCCGATGTGTGGAATTTGTTTACTCTGCCTGAAGGGTGCTCAATCACTGTTACCGATGAATCCGTTCCTTTTAGGGTGTAATATTTACCGTCATTATAGCCTCCGTGGTTGATTTAATTTGGTAACTATTGAAGAGACTGGTTAAAGTAATTACCGGGACCATCGATTCTTCAATAGTGGTAGAAGCAAACTTGACGACACAGTTCATACATTTGCGTCCATTATTCAAACCTAACGAAGAACAAATGTCACTAGAATAAGAAATCACAAATATATATATAAATTACTACCTGTCTCCAGGTTAGATCCACGTATAGTTTGATTTCAGTGGTAGATCTATTTTCTGGATCCGGGCAATATCTATACTAATATTATAAAGAGGAAAGATTTGTTTGTTTGTTTGTTTGTAATGAATAGGCTCCGAAACTACTGGACCGATTTCAAAAATTCTTTCACCTTTGGAAAGCTACATTATCCCCGAGTAACATAGGCTATATTAAATTGGACCCGATAGGTGGCGCTATGATCGAGTTTCAAGAATTTTACCTTTTTACCCGGGCGAAGCTTTCTGTGTGTTTCTGTGTGTCTTAAGCTAGATTCGAAAATGGTTTAGATTTACAATTGGACCCAATAGGTGGCGCTGCGATCGTGTTACGGGCAATTTAACTTTTTCACCCGAGCGAAGCTGGGCGGGACAGCTAGTCTATAATATAATCGCTTGAGTAACAGCGATGGGCTCGTCATCTGTCACGTTGGCACCTAAAATATATCTCTGGCGGAAAGTGGGTGTGTGGGTACTACCTTTACACTTCTGTCTACTCCTTTTGAGGACCTTTATGGGAAGGCGTGAGGATATATTATTACAATAGGAAATACGCTAACTGCTTTTACTATCAAAGGTAACCTCATCTTGTTTTGTGATTACAATGTTTAATACTAAATCACATGTATGTACCTACATACATATTTATTTATGTTCATATATTATTTTGTGTTTTTTCTTTATTTCATTTGGTTATAAGGGTAGTAGATATTCTTATAATAGAAGGAGGGTGTTATTATTTTAAAACCTCATGTATGTGTCGAGTCTTTTTGCTAGGCATTCGGTAAAAAGAGAGCACTGTTGTACTGATTAATGACAAGAATAACTAAGATAGACTTAAGAAAGTCATTCAGGCCATTTATTTCGGCCTCGCGTGGGTGGAAGTACACAAAGGTCGTAGTATTATTTATTCAGAAAGTTACAAGTCGGATCGGATCATTTATGATTCGATCACTGAGAGACGGTTGATATTTAATTCCAGCGATTATTTGGAACAGTAAGTGCTTTGCGTTTTTCATTTAACAATTAAATTTTATGTGACAATATATCAGATTTTTTAAATGAAGATATATACACAATTTAATTACATTATATTAAAATTATGTGTCGAAACTGTCTGCATAACATGTCATGTCTGTATGTGGTTTTTGTTTAATTATCTGCATACAGGATAATACCTGGTTCAAGTTTAGGTCTATGCCAATGAGTTTTCAAAACTTGTAGATAAAGGGAAGGAAAATATAAAAACCTGCAATACATGTGAGAACAAATTTAAAGACGTTTATCCGTACTAAATTCGCACTTGCTAGGTAGCGGCAAACTAAATTTTTCACGTATGCCCGTACCTAAATGTCACCAGCAAAGTGTCCTAGTGTCGGTAACGGAATAACCAACTGTTAAAACGTAAGATGAATAATATACTTATAACCGAAGATAAGATTTTCATTATACCTATACCTACCTAACCGTGCGGAGGAAGACCGCGTCAAGACGGTATATATTGTTGAGGTCTAACATTGAATGGGCATTTATTATTCACTCAGGGATATCTGCCGCGTTCTGAAGAGAAAGCATAAGAGGGCAATTATTTACTAACAATAATATACGTTTAAAAGGTAATATTAAAGATAAATGCTTATGATGTTGAAAATACAGGAACGTCAAGAGTACTCGAAACCGGCGAGTTTGTATGAAGACACTGATGAAAATGGAATGCGAAAGAGGTATGCAAGTCTAGAGAGTACTGGTTTTCTATTCCCTCTGCCTACCCCGATAGGGACTCGGCGTGATGATATGTATGTATGTATGTTTGATGTTGAAAATTAATTAAAAATGCCAACACTCTTAATCCCGTATTAGATATATCTAATCCTAGATTATGATGAACTCTCACACCGACCTCATAAACTTTTAGTTACTCTGAATCAGTTTGTAAAGCTAGCCCTTGTTTTAACACCGAGGCTTTGCCCGACCCAAATATATTGTCATACATAGCCACATAAATTGTCACTTTAAAACCACTTCGGATTTTAAGTTGGTACGCTCGTAAAGTTTTATAGAAGCTAAACATACGCAGAGTTTGGGTTGATGTAAACATGTTTAATCCTAAAGCCGTAACTTAGGTGAAATAATCTAGAGATATTTTAAACCTGGAATGTTTGATAATAAATATGACTTCTATAGTTCAGTGTCAGGAGCCTTAAGCTCGCATAATTTGAATGCAAGAGAATATATTTAAGACCTTGTTTTGGTTTAATACACATACACTCAATTATTTACAATCACTTGTGTCAAATAAAGACTCGATGCTGCAAAAGTTTAATGTGTCTGTCTAATAAAGATCGGTTAAATTATTCCCTGAATTGATAACGCTGTCGTTCTATGAGTTTTAAGGCGGTCAGTATCTAGGAACGTAAAAATAAGTCAAGATCGATATACTTACATAGGTATAAATTGGTAAAAGGCCTATTAAACCAATGAAATCGACTACGTATAATATTCTAGTTTATCGTTAAAACAATTAAAACAAACATGTTACTTACATTATGGATTGTTTTATACGTAAACGTTTCCCCAATTCAGCTTAAAACTACAGTGGATAATATTTCAACCAAATTAGAACATTAAAACTTACGCCAGTTGAACGCAACATAAAATCCTACTTGGCTCGTATTGCGAAACAAAGCAAAGAAAAATTCACCGTCCCCTATTTCCGCTCGAAGTAACCCCGTGCAAGGAACTGAGTTTTAACACGAGACCTACTCTAGTCTCAGAGACTCATTAGGAACCCCGCTCTACTAGGTAGGACCTGAGGGGTCTTAGCTACAAGCAAAAGGGGTGCTTCAAGCTCTTGAGTACCACCCGAGAGCTCCGCGTGTTCTACGTCATTCGGAGACAGCCTAAAAATGTATTGCAGCAATTTTCGGACGCTGCACATTTTCATTTCGCAAGTCTTTGGATAAATTTACGCTGTGGCATGTTTATTATTGTAATTGTCAATAATAGCTCCTGTTTTCGCTGTAGGTAAGTTTCTTGTCCTTTGTAAAGGTGATATTGCTCAGCTTGAATTTCTGTGCACATATTTCAGAGTTTACAGTGTCTGTTAATTTGAAATTGTCTTAATTTGTTTCGTCGAGAGGCACATTTGTTTCTTAGCCTCAGGGGCGTGAGGGGCGTTTGTATTTACTTCTCAGTAGCTTTTATTTGTAAAAGAAAAGTTTCGGTTAACTGTAATTTATAGTGAACTTACACTATATGTTACTTCAGTTCGTATTAAATACAAACTACTTCAAACATTTCTAAGGTTTCATTCTTTAAAACACAAAGGAGTAGAAAACTCTATATGACGGGTTGTGGTTTGATTCTAGTAAAATGATGCACTCATTGGTGCTGTCAGGATTCGAACTTATAATGTTTATCATTAACGAATAAGTACAGTGATTAGTCATAGCACGAGCTTTTTGGTGAAAGAAAACGTTGAGAGGAAACTTGCCTCAATACATTGAAAAGTACTTGAGGAACAGCTCAGAGATCTGCAGAGCTCAGCAGATGAACTTGACAACTGTCATGTTGGCACCGAAAAATATTTCAGTGTAAAAAGCGGTATTATGCTACACCTCTGCCTGCCCCTTCGGTGACCTCAGTTGAAACGCGTAAAGATAATACATCATATGTGCCTATATATATGTAATCAGGTAAGCTTAGGCTTAGCACGTTGTCAACGTAACAAAAAGCGAATCTAGAGCCGTTTCTCAAGAACGATGCGATACGTTTGCGATGTGTTAAGCTCGTCTGGTGATAAATCAGTGTACTTAACTTTAGATTTGATTTGATGTGAATCTGCAATTTTCAACGCGTGAATGTTTCTTGAAAACGTAAAACGCAAAACAAACGCAAGGCGGAGCCCATGATTGTTTGGCAACGAAGGTATTTTGCCGCTGAATAGGTATTCCACTCTTAAATCACTTAAACCACTCGACCAATATGGCTCAAAAATTGGTAATATTATCATGTATTTTCGCCAGCTTAGCTCCTAGACCTAGAGGGGACTGTAGGTTATCTAAGTTGTAGTTAGGTAGGTTATAACCCATATATAATTGTAATTAGCCAGTATTTAATTTGTCCAAAACTCCAAAACCCTAATATAACTCACAATGAAGGTCCTTTAACTAAAAAGGATTAGTATAATTAAATCCGAGAAATATTTAGGAGGATCTTAATACATTATGAAATGAAATCGGTCCTCTGGAATTCGGATTTATACTAGAAGGAGGTAAAATATAACCGATAGCATTCGTGGATGACAACATTAATTTAAGTTATTTATATTCATAACCCGATGGCATACATTCATTACTATCACAATGTGGCCGTAGGTGTCGATAGATATTAGATATCGATGCGGGGGCGAGGTTATTACTTCATTGTTACGTTTATTGGGTTATTTTCAATGAATTATTTAGGTGGTGGATAACATTTAAAGGAAACCAGGATACGTATAAGAAGTATCCTTAGTCCTGCCTAAGAAACGGTGGCGGATTCGTCATCTGTCACGTTTGCACTGAAATATATGTATCTGGAAATCTAAGTATGACGTTCACGATCTTAAAATTCGGATGTCCGATTGAGATATTGATAGATCGATTGATGAACTCACTTGATCCAAAAATATATCATAAAAATAATTGGACAGTGCAATAGTGTATTTTTATAGGACTTATACCCAACTTGCCTTACCTAACTATGGTGGGAACTTACTCACATATGCTACTCTGTCGTACTAACTCTTAGCAAAAAATAGCAAAAACAAAATTGGGACTCTTTGTTCCATCAACTCCATTCTTATTTTACTCTAAGGTGCCATTCTTACCTTAGCTGCATCGTAGTGTCTTATAAAAATATATACATGCTTGGGTCACTTAAATTGACCTAGTCCCAAACTAAGCTAAGATTGTACTATGGAAACTAGACAACGATATACATACTTATATATAGATTTATACATAAATAAATAGAAAATCCAAGTAGAAAATCTGCCCTCAACGGGAATCGAACCCTCGACCTCAAGCTTCGTAGTCAGGAGCTCTGACCATTAGACCAGAAGGCCGTCTATTACAATCTTCATTTAATTAATAATTCATTATATTTAACCTTATCTTAAAATTAAAACGGAAATATAATCTAAAATTTCGTGCCCCATTCAATACTCCTAGAATATGACTATCGACGCAAAATGCCAACTCGCTTTTCCCATTTCGTGCTTATTTGGACCAAACATTTGGGCCAAGCAGAGCGCCAACTTCCAGATGCTCAAAAGCGTAAATGCAGTCATCACACCGAAGCGAATGAAAGGCCACCATCAAACGTGTAAAGTCGTTAACTAAGCCGTGTCCGCACATCCCCCCGTACCTAATTGAGACGTTTCACGTAGGTACATTTCACACTAAAGGATGTGATTATGGCAGAGCATTAAACTCCATATTATTTCCAAAAGCGGAACTTTTAAATATAGTTGTATAGGGGGTTACAAATTTCGCGGTACGTTATGCACGCGCACGCCTTGAAATTAACGTATATAAGAAGTATTTGTTTTTAAGTCCCTTCCACGCAAATATACACTTTAATATGAACACGCTAGATCTGTAATTTAGTTAATGGGTCGTATACAATGAAATCGATTGAACAATTTGACCATTGACAATATTACAAATGAATAATAAATGCCTCACAATTTGGGCTAAGTTGCTTTGGTATAAGTAAAGTTATTTTATATGGGAACGACAAAATGTGAAATGACACTTTGATGAGTTAATACAATTATTATTTTTAGAATCAAATGAGTAGTCTCATTAGATTCTTAAAATAATAATTGTATTAGTAGTTGGAGTGGCTACTGAATGAAATTACATTTGAGTTAATTTGAGGTATAGCATACTTCTGTATAATTGACTGGCCGGCTGGTTCCTTGAAGGTCAGTTTACAGATTACGTGCTAAGGCTGCACGGCCTTGCTCTTGCTTGCAAGACAGTAGCTTAGCGCCTTAAAAGTACCTGGGTGCAGGCTTTTTGGTCTTCCTATTGTTCAATTAAGTAAGTTCACGACTGAAAAAATCCCTGGAAAAGTTCCCTGAACTCAAGCTACGAGTGACATAACAAAAAAACTCGACAAAACTCAATATTTTATTTTCAAATAGTTGTCTATTATATAGCTGGATTTTCATTTAAGTATACGTTTAGATATTAAGAGCCAAGCAAATGATGAAGCAGTCAGTTGCAAAGTCAGAATGGCCACTTCACTTCAAACCCTGGTGGTCTGTATTGATGAGTTCTATGTATTATCACGTGACAAGCGTGTCAGTTAATAGAAGCGTCGTATGAAAACCTCTATAGGTTCGAGAAGAATTTCAAATATTTGTTGTGACAGCGACAGAATATATGCCTGGCGTGTGGGTGATCATGATTGCTTTTGTCTTTACCCAAAAAGGCTAAGACACACTATTTGCTATTATAAAAATGTATAAACTTTTTATTTATTATATTTCCCGTTGTGTTTTGATTATATTGCCGTTAAAACCCATAGCTGCGCGCAATAACCATAAAAGTTAGAATTATTTACAATTCAAATTATCTTATCTAAAAACTAATAAAAGTGTAATTAACGAGTCGAATTATGTTTAACTTATATTACATTTATCACACACTTAAATACAGTGTGAGCAAAATAACAGTGGGCGTTATAGAATTCTTATGATCAAAGTCTTCGATATGACACCGAGAACGGCGCATTTGGACCGTAGCGAGCGCTAAATTCGGCTGTATTACTTTGAAATGCGAACCCTTGCTGGCAATAGAGCTTAATGAGTAACTATCTGTGAAATCGGAGCTCCCGGTTTTCTGTATTAAATCTAACTTTTATTGCTGTCAGTGTGATTTCATCTTGGTTTAATATATTAGGCTAGCGATTGTTGTACTTATTATCATGATATATATAAATATTAATATTTATATATATATCCTCACGCCTTCCCACAAGGGTCCCCGAAGGGGTAGGCAGAGGTGTAAAGGTAATACCCACACACCCACTTTCCGCCAAAGGTTTATTAGGTGCCAACGTGACAGATGGCGAGTCCATCGCCGTTACTCAAGAACGACTATACATACTCCTTTGAATTTCTTCTCAGACGTATGCAGGTTTTCTCTCGATGTTTCCTTCACCGTAAAGCTCGTGGTGTGACTAATCAATAATGATATATATATATCGTTATATAATAAAATGTATACATATTATTATACATACATACATATCATCACGCCGAGTCCCTAACGGGGTAGGCAGAGAGTATAGAGCGCCAGTTCTCTCTAGACTTACATACCTCTTTCGCTTATTATTATATATTTATTTAATAATAATGGTATTATATGGTGACGATATCAGATCATTGTTCGGCCCCAGGTCCAGGTCAAGTTGAACGTGAAATTCATTCACGGATGTAACTTTTGAGCATTGAACAGTACAACAAAAGTGGATAGCTTTCAGCTTGCCCGATTCACATGGCATCAAATTTTTAGCTGAATCGAAAAAGCAAACTCAAAAGCTCTTCATGACAAATATCGCGGGGACTCAAGAGTCTCAATCGGACTTTTAAAATGCGCATCCCTGCATCTGCACTGAACATTGTTTGCACATTAACTCCTTAATAGGGGATCTATTTTTAGTTTTGTCTGTATTAGGACGGCACGCGTTTCTGTTTGACGGTTTTTGACAATCGGGAGCCGATCACACCGATGTGTGTTTCGACTTTCCTGCCGTGTTTTATAGTGTGTTGTATGACCGACATTGTTTGCGAGATTATTGTGCTTTGCGAAATATTACTGTCTGTATAATTTTTACTGAAGTTATAAGCAGGCAACAATAATTAATAGTAAATATTTTGTTAAATTAGTTTCAAAATAAGTAAGGATTGTAATAAGTCTGGGATTTGTACAATATTATAGCTCTTTTTATTTTATTATGCTACATACATTTTTTTTTATGAAAGGTATTGTTGCTATTTTTATAGATAAAGACAGATTCCTAGCAAAAGAGACAGGTGTTCGAAGCTTAATGACAATATTCTTTAGGTCAAAGAGTCACCTGAAAAGAAGTATAACAATCCATTAAATACTACCTGTCTAAATAAATACGTTTATAGAGTAGTATGCATTATTATTTAAAGCTTTTTCTTCTTCATAATGTCATTAAAACCGGTACAACAACTAAGAAGGCGTTCAGTGATACACATACGCAAAAATTATGTATTTCGTTTTAATTTTGTACACCAAAAAGGCGCTTCTTGTTTGGTTATTATAGAAGGAAATAATAACAATACGGTGTGACATACGCCCAAATTTAAGGGGATGTACAAGCATGTCCTGCCACATCTGTACTGTGTCGCCACGCGCACGACACGCGTGCAGACCTTTATCTCAATTCGAAATGAGCATTCGCAACTCAACGCGTTTTGAAATAGGATTTTACAGACGTTTACCCATTATTTATGCCAAGCCTAAAAGTATTTATTAATCTTAGGACTATCACAAAAATGAATCTTCTTCTTATATAAGAAAATCATGTACTTCGGCGAATCATACTCAGTACATATATACCTATTGCGCGATTAGAACTTGCTACTACAGTTGCACGCAAAATTTTAAAAATGTTTCTCAACCTTCTCACAATAAGAAGCATCTTCTTGTCATTAAGCAGATAATTTAATAATAAAAATATATTTTCAAAAGTAATTACTATCTACTTGCTAGACATAATGGCATTTTGAATTTCAAATTGTTGACTTCACAATAACACATAACTATCGGATCTTGTAAATGAAACATCTGTATACACGCAGAGAGAGTAGAGCGCCAGTTCTCTTTAGACTATGTACATACCTTTTTCGCTTGGTCCAAAATCATCAGTCTTTTCATACATGCTGCTTTCATACATGCCTTGCATACCCATCCTTGATTGTCCTATTGATTTGATCTAGGTAGTTAAAATCTAAATCTATAAACAATAATTATTAAGAAATGAAGGAAAACATCGAGAGGAAACCTGCATACGTCTGAGAAGAAATTCAAAGGCGTATGTATAGTCGTGCTTGAGTAACGGCGATGTACTCGCCATCTGTCACGTTGGCACCTAATATATCTCTGGCGGAAAGTGGGTGTGTGGGTATTACCTATACAACTCTGCCTACCCCTTCGGGGACCCTTGTGGAAAGGCGTGAGGATATATTATTTTAATATTATGTCATTTAATTTATATAAGTTTTATATCTATTACAGACCTGATTTCAAATTAATATCTTAATGGGCTGTCGGCTTCTTTTATGTGTAAGCGATTTATTATATAGAGCTATTATTCTTTATTGAAACATGAATAAGAACAATAAAAATAATGATTTAGAATGTGACAATGTAATTTGGTCGGATATCACGTCCTAGTGCGAATGAATCATGTTTGGCCTTATAAATTTTGGGTATTTATCATTGATGTCAAGTTTAATTGGTTTGCCCGCTAGGCATTGGTAAAAAAGTTATTATTTTGTTAATCATCCGTTTTTCATCATTAAATATTATATTCTATGAAACGATGATATTTATTCTTATTTGAGATTCGTAAGAAAAAACATTTTAATGTAAATTGGCCGAGTTGTTTGAGCAATCGCCTGCAAAATCAAGATCGCAGGTTCGAACCTCAACTGTACCAATGATTTTTAATAACTTGAGTACTGTTAGCAATCATATCCCAAGATTTACGGTCAAGGAAAATATCGTATGGATAGGAAAGCTTGAGAAACGAAGTTGGACTTTCCGTACAAAATGTTGGGACCTCTGTATGTATATTTGCGGCGGAAAGAGGGTACATTCACTATCCCTGTGGGTAAGTGTGAAGATACATAAAATAGTAGATGTAAAGATATTAATAATATTGACTACATTTGATATCAGCCGCCTGGCATAGTATGAAATAGATCTTTGAACTGCGAAGCTTAACCCTTAATATATAGCATAGCATGATTCAATTTGCCATGGGCTCAATTCCCGCTGGCACAGAGGTACTTGGTACTTTTCCTCAAATATTCTTTGTATAACTTATAATTAAGTGAAGCTTTACTTTGTTTCAATTTAAGTGGAAATATGCTTACCTTATACCTTGGGAAAATCCCACACAAATTGACATAGCCCCAAATTAAGCAAATCTTGTGTTATGGTAACTAGGTAACGATATATGAATTTCTTATATAGATAGATATATACAAAGGACATCAAAGACAAATACTCGTGTTTATCACACAAATATCTGACTTCAGCGAAAATCGAACCCCTACACCGTCACCGATGATCGATGATCACTACCGTGAATTGTAAATACTTTTCAAATCACGGTAGATATCGCTATTTTTTTTTAATGTTACCAGTGCATGCATTTCTGTAAGTGTCACCGCTTCAATTGTGATTTTAACAATTTTTTTTATGTTAATCAAAAGGCGTGCGATAGGTAATAATGTAAACAATCCACTGAGTTAAATACATAATTAACTTTACACTTTGACCTCATCATACGCTAAGTTACGTGTAAAATAACAAACTTTCCTCAACTCAATTATTACAAGCCACTAACCTTAGTGTCAACTTTACACACATAAAGTTGGAAGATTCGTTAATCCCACGATAACAGTTTGTAATGAGAACCTTTACAGCGAGATTGGACCTAATCTTTTTGTTATTAGATCTGGCCTCTCATTATTTTAACATCAACCAATTGGCTTTATAATGCGAGAATGATATGCTGAGTTAAATCGGTGGCTTGATAAGCTATTCATTATTGAAGAAAAATAACAAGAGGTGGTTTTAATATAGCCGTAACAAGATATCACTTGCACGTTGCCGGACGTATATTGTGTGACGTTACTGTTCAATTAGTATAAGAGACGAACTCTCTTCTGTGAGTCCGGCCACTCGATGTAGAGTTTCTCTTACTCATTGTAGGATTAAAACTACAATGCAGTTTCGTGTTGATTATTAAAAAGATGAGCAAATTTGTTTAAATCTTAACGTACTCTTGGATGGATATACCGTAGTTTAATGAAGATAATCAGATGTATTTAGGTAACCTCATAATATTTTTGTTTATCGCAACACTCGTGACATCAATATATGTATTGGCTACAAGCAGACAATGATATCGTTGCTTGAACAGTCTGTTTCTCTTCCAATATAGAACTATTATAGACATATATTGTAGAATATAATAAATTTCAAGGTTTTTTTAAATCAAATATGCTAAGTCAATTTATATGATACCTTCTTAATAAGCTTTTAATAAATAAAATATCAATAAGATAGTATAACTGACAGGTGTTAATGAAGCAACAAATTCACAACATAACAAACCGGTTTCCGGTCTTGACACGTTAATCCAAATAATATTTGTAAATCATAAAATGTTAGAATAATATTGACATGTTTTTAATCGAATGGTGACATTCGATTGGGAACCTTCATATATATATATATATATTAAATAGATGCTGTGGCGGCATGGATAAAAGAAATAAATGTTGCAGCATGATGCAATAGCCTCATACCTTTTTGTTGATGGGCGATATACGTTTTTTTTACACCACGAAAGTGGCAAAGAATAATGCGGTCCGCCAGATCGTAAGCGATTACTACTGCCTATGGACACATGCAACACCATGGCATCCCTCTCGCATTGCCGAACCTGCAGGACTCTTTTCACATCCTTCTCGTAGAACTCCATGCTGTACTATATATGGAAAACCTCAACGGGGAGTTATTTCCACAGCCTCAGCGTTAGTCTAAGTAAACTCCTTTGAAACCGCGGAGTGCGAAACCTCTTTGGTTGCAATGTATGGCAATGGTACCGCCTTGCATCCAAGGAATAGCTCAATCAGTATCAATGCAGGTTTGTTCACCGAAAATATAGTGGTGTGATAGTACTGTACTTGCTTTGAACTTGCAATCATTAGTTGGGAACCAATGAATTACATCTTCAAGTTTCATCATTAGATACCGCAAATCTTAATACATTCAGACTTTACAATGAGAATATAATTTCAGACCCGACTATATGAATGCTATCGTCCTATCGCGCCCAGTCAGCCGATCACACGCCCCGAGTCAGAGGCCATCTCATCACTCAAGCGCCCTATATGTACCTATGTGTCGTTTAAAGAAACCAAAACAACGTAGCTTTCCATAGGTAAAGAGTTTTTAAAATCGGTTAAGTAGTTTTCGAGTTAAATTATTAATTAATAATTAATTTTACAAAAAATCAAATCTCTTCTTTGTATAACATGAGCAGTATTTCAACGTCAATGTATGTATAAATTTGGGTGTAGTCCAATGTGAGGAAATGAAGCCGATCTGACAGTCTGTAATTTAATAATGAGTACCTAAATTGACTCGGATGCGCCACGAGTTTGCGGGCCTGCTAATTTGTTGGCTAACATTATTGTTTGATGGCCCGCCTGAAGTGTGACTGTCGGCAAAATTGAGTTTAACAACTACCTGCCGGGCTATTTTGGAAAACCACCTTCTGTTTCAGGAGTTTCGTAATAAGACGATCAAAAATCATCTCTTACGAATTCGCTTTAGTCTAAATTCCTCGGGAGCTAGACCAGACATCTATTAGGACAGCTAAACTGAGCACTTAGGATTTAAGTTTTTTTAGGTTCGAAGCACCTTTTAAACCAGAAATGTATTTTTCATTTTTGGTCCTGACGCAAACAACCATTTTATTGTTCTCGTAAACAACATCAATCAACCGATAGTTTTGACCATTTTCGTGCACAAATGACGTTAATGTAAATTGCCTGCGTTACTTAGATGTTCCACGCACCATGATATATTATCTAGAGTAAAATTCCAAGCACTTATTTAATTTATGCATACAGTAATATCTCAGAAAGATGATCTTTCTTGCGGTAATTGCTTTGACGGCTTTTAAAATTAAATGAGTTTCAAGTAATGTCTTCAAAATTTTATGATACTTCTCGGAACCCTTTGTTTGGATATGAGACCACATGAGTATCGTCGAGTATTCGTGTTATTTTTCAAATCTTTCATATAAATGTAAACTGGCTGTGTTTAATTGAGTTAACTAATAATACTGTATCTCAATAAAAATATTTATTTGTTAACTTTTAACTAACAATGGAAATTACACACAGTATGTCAAATTAAATAAATTTATTGCATGTAAAATTACGTAGTATAGTCATCATTTACACGCCATAGGTACCTAAAGATATTACACCCTAATTGAGGGCACAGCAATATGATGGCGGGTAACATGGCATGGTAATTAAAGTAAGCTAAGATAGGATCAATAAATAGTGAAGGCTAAAAACTAATAACTAAAATAAAGTTATGTTATGTTTAGTTATGAGCCGTGGTGGCCGAGTGGTTCGAACAGTTGCCTGCGACGCAAAGGTCGCAAGTTCGAATCCCGACTGTACCAATGAGTTTTTCTGAACTTAAGTACAGTGATTAGTCACACCACGAGCTTTACGGTTAAGGAAAACATCGAGAGTAAAACCTGCATACGTTTGAGAAGAAATTCAAAGGCGTATGTATAGTCGTGCTTGAATAACGGCGATGGACTCGCCATCTGTCACGTTGGCACCTAATATACCTCTGGCGGAAAGTGGGTGTGTGGGTATTACCTATACACCTCTGCCAACTGCCTCTGCCCTTGTGGGAAGGCGTGAGGATATACTATATTATTATTATTTAGTAAAGACATTTTTGTCTCGAACTTAAGACATATATAAAATGATATCAGGCAGATTCAGATCAGAGAATAGGCGGTAGTCTGTAACGTTGGTACCTATGTATGTTATATTCTCGGCTATCGTTTGGTATATATATATATATATATATATATATATATATATTTCATATAACAAGAGTGGCAAGCAAGCATACGGCCCACCCGATGGAAAACGGTTACCGTAGCCTAATTACGCTTACAATACGGAAGTATCACATGCGCGTTGCCACTCTGTGTTTGGAGAGTTATACTGTTTGGCAGCATAATGGGACTAATCCCTCTGCTGCCAACACAATATTATAATCCTGCGCCGCCCCAAGGAGCTCATGATTGGAAATCTTATTCATCGCGTGGAAGCAAAAAAAAATTTTTGTTTGGCTACGGACTTCTTCCTATATTACCGGCCAAAAGAAGGTGTCGTTACCAACACATCTACGTATTCATTCGGTCACCATATGGGAAGGCATATATAGGTCCCAAGTTATTGGAATTTTTAATTTTTAATTTAAAACTAATCTCGTCTTTACGACTGCTTTTCAGGAGCAACACGTCCATTACCCAAAGTTATGACTATTTTAAATGCAAGATACATTCTCTCGGATAGAGTCACATAAAAATGAAATCCATCGTGATTTACGAGCGAAACCTTTGAAATATAATAACTTGACTTAAATTACGGGCCATATGCAATAAATTCATGTTTACAGGCTTAGCTTTGAAAGGAAGATCAGGAGGTGTCCAGATCCATAATTTGATGCATTCCGTGAAATGTCTTTGTTAATACTGTGAAATTTATTCGCCTTGATGCAATCTATATTTGTGATAATTCCGTCATATTTATCTTAAAATTTACTCATGGGTGGCAAGATAAAGGAGACTTGAACATACCTCTGTAGGTTACAAAAGGTGAAGGAAAACATCGAGGGGAAACCTGCATAAGTCTCAGAAGACATTCATAGGCGCTTGAGTAACCGCGATGTACTCGCCATCTATCGTAACGTTGGCAACTAAAATATATCTCTGGCGGAAAGTGGCACGACCTATACACATCTGCCTACCCCTTCGGGTACCCTTGTGGGAATGCGTTAATGCATGAAAACATGTAGTAAAGACTCTTTGAAAGACAATATATATGTGTTCATTCATACAGGTAAAACAAAACACAGATGAGGAACATGTGTCTACTCATCCCTACAAAAAACATGTTGTGTTCACCGGAACATATTTCCATTGAAAAACACTTTGTTTTTGCTTAATGCAAGCTTAAAGCAGGACGACAGAAGCAGCATACGTTATGTAAATCCAAATCCCATCTTGTCCACGCCAATGATATATCGGAACGAATATTTTGTTTACAAACACTTTTTTCGCCGTCCAGCCTGTAGTCAACGGACGGCTCAAATTTTCAACCCAGGACCAAACTCAATTTCACTGCGAAATGAACGAATCGACAAAAAATGCCCCTACAACCGAACCGGTGATTTGTGGGGCACATTCATTGTAGTGACAAGCTTGTTCGGACGAGATCGGGTCACACGACTCGCTTTTCGAATTACGTTCGAGAACACATAGCAAACACGAAACGAGTAGGCGCAGCGACGCGAGTTGTTCAATTCACGTCCGAATCGATACGATTGATGTTGATTGAGTTATGTTTTCTGTTAGTGGCTTACAGTCAATTTGGACTTCAGTAATTTAATTCAAACTGAGATTTACGGCAACAAAATCTATAAAATACGCAACAACTGAAAAGTATTGATATGGCAAGAATATCGAATTAAAAACATTATGTATCTGTCACAATGAGATCTAAAAAGGTATTTTTAAACCGGCTTTTGCATGTCGGAGTCTCATTATAATGTCCTATTAAAGCAACGTTCATCAGAATATATAGCATCGTTTAATCTTATCTCAGTCAACAGCTATAACAGAAGAACATAAAAACAATCGTTAGCATTCGTTGAAACGTATTCAATAGCACAAACACAATTATGAAACGTATCGCTATCTTTTTCACGTTACCCTAAATTTTACCTTTCATGTTTACTTTTTGCATACAAAACAACATATTGTTCATAAGCAAACATGATACATTATTAAATTAAACTGTTCATGGAAAATGTTCACCTAGTATGCACTGCGCCTTAAATGTATTTTAGGCCTGGACCGGAGAGTTTAGTTAAAAGTATAATTGGTTTCAAGTGCTGCTTTTAAGTAGGAGCATGAAGAATCGTTTTTATACTACCCCTGTCTTCAGACAATGGCACGCGTAGACACAAAAACGTATGCTACATCGCAATGAGCCGACAAAGTTTTAATTAGTATTGAATAAACGACTGCTGAGAGAAATTACTAACAGGTTTTTGTTCTGCTATGAAATAATCATGAACTTTATACTCGACAGTTGTAAACAAGCAACCGACCACATGAAGTGTGTATTATAGTATAGTATATTTAGCGCTGACAATCTGGTGTATAATACTATTTGACTATGGAAACAAAAAAAAATCAACAGCACATTTTTTCTTAACAACTTTTCTTATCAGTAGCTTTACAATCATACTTGGCATTGATTTCATCGTAATTATCCTAATATTTATATATCTTCCCGCTTCCGACTAGTGTCTCCGAAGTGTAAGTACCCACACACAACCACAAACACGCCAGCTGATTAGGTATATGTATTTATTTGGTATTGGCATAGTCATTAACAGCCACGATTTCTTACTAAATTAAATATTTCGATAATACATTTCTAAAATAAATATATATTGTACTAGCTGCACCCGGCGGATTCACCCGCGTAAAATTTGGTTCCATTGGTAGTTGTTTCTGGGATTAAACATATCCCATATATTAAACTAGCCGATAAATTATGTCTATGCTAAATTTCTTCCAATTCCATTCAGAAGTTTACGCGTGATAAAATAACAAACATCCTCAAAAACATTCGCATTTATAATATTAATAGGAAGTTCTCTGAACATTAAAAAATAAAATGCATGAAATATGCTACCACTTTTTTCATATGTCATAATAGCTCTAATGCTCCTTTTAAAAGTAGCACTTAAAGAGGCTTCTGAGAGGAAATAAGGGGAGATAAGATAAGAATACAGAAGGGGAACTGCGATAATCACATTAATTAACCAACTACCGCTTAAACAGTCCGAATACATTTTGGTATGTCGGTAAAAAAAAAATATACATACATACATACATACATATCAACACGCCAAGTCCCTAACGGGATAGGCAGAGAGTATAGAGCGCCAGTTCTCTCTAGACTTACATACCTCTTTTGCTTCATCCACATTCATCAGTCTCTTCATACATGCTCGTCGGTTTCGAGTACTCGTTCCCGTCCTTGAGAGTCCGATCGATTTGATCCAGGTGGTTGGAACATGGCCTTCCTCTGCCTCTTCTTGCACACACTTTTGCTTCGTATATCTGTTTCGTCAATCTTTCTTCACTCATCCTTTCTATGTGTCCAAACCAACGGAACATGCCTTTCTTCATCTTTACAATCACGCCCTCATAATAGCTTGAATGCAGTTGAGATGCGATCTCTTCGAAAAATGTATGGAGTAGATATTAGATCGAATCCGCAATTAAGAAATTCGCAAATTAACTGGCGTGAAAAAAAAGTATGTAAAATATATTTAATGTCATTGACAAGCCGTGGTGGCCAAGTACTTAAGTAGTCACCTTCAAAATAAAAATAATAGTGTGGACCCGGGGAACTATTAGTACGTTACCTATTTATTTTTATGTATATATACACACTGAGTTCTACGGCGAAGGAAAACATCGCGAAAACATATCCACAATTGGGCTTGAGAAACGTGTCTCGTTTGCACATCAATATATCTCCAATAAAATATGGCTAGTTACGCTACCTCTGCCTACCTCTTCGGCAACCATTACGGAAGGGCGTTATTTAAATCAAACCACTTAGTTTGAACATCGCCATTGCTTCAACACACATATATAAGCTACCTATTTCCTCCAATTTTGAAGTGAACCACTCACTGCCTAGGCTTATAATTTTAAAATAAATGTATCCGTTTTCAAAAGGGCACGTTTAAGCATTATCGTTTGACTTCCAAACAGGTGGTCTTATTTAAGATAATCCGCGCTAACGCCGCATCTGCCCGACCGATATATTGCCACCAAGCCACTAACGCCCGCTACACACCGAGTACGCAGATATTCTCATGATACATGCCTAGCCTAATAATTTGAAAACCTCTGTTTTTTTCTTATCTTCTTAGTTAGTTTCTTTCTTATCTTTACTCCTTAAACGATATTTATTACTCAATACGGTACTTTATTTAGCTCATAAGGAATTTTGACATTTTCTGACTAGCACCTATATTAATGCGACTATTGTGCTACTATTGTATAAGTGCGAAATACACACGCTTTTATATATTGTTTAACTATTATTCAAATATCACGCTTTCTAAGTTCGGGGTGGTATATTGCTGGCCTCTTGTTAATGTATAGTCTTTATTTTTTTTTATTTAAAAAACCCACCATCCGTTTATAGCTTTGGAGTTGCTTAATATAGATGCTGATTGATACCTTCACTCACAACAGAGGGAATTCCGCAAGAAACAATAAACGCGCTTCGGATACGTTCATGAATAAATTTAAATTTAAAACAAATATTGTGAGTGATAGTGATAGAAGGCAAGGCCTGTATGAGGGGCTTAATAATTCTATATCAATTCCCTTAACAAGTATATCAAAGCACCAACTGGGTCGTCTATACATCGTAATACTCGCGCGTCTGTGTGCAAGGGATCGCAGATGTTTGCCTTTCCTGTGTAGTTTGAAATATGCTGCCAACTCCACCGCGTCTTAAAATCCTCCACGAAATATGTGAGGCGACGACCCGTGACATATTTTTTCGCCATATTTTTTCTACTTGTTTAAATTAATTTATTGCATTCGTACGGCACGTTTCAAATTTTCGTATTTAAATGGCGGAAAGCTGACGTCATTCAAGTTTTTATTGACTTTGATTGTGGTTAATATTTTTTGGTGGAGATTTTTATGACACATCCATATAGTTTACATGTGTGAAATGAATGAAAAAAATGGTGTAAACTCTATTTACAAACATACATACATATCATCACGCTGAGTCCAGGGTGTAGTAGTAGTACGGGGTAGGCAGAGACTATAGAGTGCCAGTTCTCTCTAGACTTACATCTTACTTTCGCTTCGTCCGCATTCATCGTTATTTGATATCCTCACACCTTCCCACAAAGGTAGTACCCACACACCCACTTTTCGCCAGAGATATATGTTAGGTGACAACGTGACAGATGGCGAGATTATTAGATTAGAGATTATTTGATGATGTACTATATTTTTGTAAGTCGGTCAAAATTATTGTGTAGGTACTATTTGGCGTTAGGTACTGCTTATCACAGAAAAGTTTTCTGTCAGACTACAACGAAAAAATATTTTTTGGCTTAATATCATAATAAATAAGTACCTACTTTTTAGGTTGCCATAATAATGAAACAATAAGTAATATGAATACAGCTTTGACATGAGAAGGCTAAGAAACCGCGTTACTAAAATAATATTTTATTTGTTTCACGCTTGTCATTCACAACGACTTAAATACATGATATCAATCTCGAGCATCTTAACTTTGTCTTCGGTATAAAACCTTCTGAAATATGTAAGGAAATAAGTTATATTTTAGGTTGGTGCCGCCGACGCGGTCGTTACACCATGACATATGGCTGTCAAAATTAGTCAGATTAGTGATTTCACGGGACCCAAAAGGCTCGGATCCAATTACATTCGACGGAACCCGAGAATTAACATTAAAAAAGTAAACACGACAATTGGCTTTAAAATGGAACGGAATCTGTTTATGAATTTTAATTTTGGAACGCGTAACGGATGCGATAATTGACTTATTAAATACAGATGCGCATTAGCGTCACGTCATGTTTCTTCGTCTACAACTTAAACTTTTTTATGAGTATGACATAAAATTGTACTATACAATAGATCGTCTTATTAATGTTAACATGTTAGCTTTCCCTAAATATTATAATACAAGTAGAATCACTAGAGTATCTAAAGACAAAAAATAAGATTAGCCGATTTATGAATTAAAAACAAATTAAATATATGTGTAGAAATACTCGGAGTGAACGTATATTATAGTTATGTATAGTATATGTATAGTAGTTATGCGCTTGCGCATTTGAGACTCCCAGTGACATCTCTTGTCTAATAGTAGAACTATTTAACTAGTTTCTCCATTTACCGCTAGGAGATTTTATTTAGGAACTTTAATTTAGTGTTTTCTATACTAATATTATAAAGAGGAAAGATTTGTTTGTTTGTTTGTTTGTTTGTTTGTTTGTAATGAATAGGCTCCGAAACTACTGGACCGATTTCAAAAATTCTTTCACCTTTGGAAAGCTACATTAGCCCCGAGTAACATAGGCTATATTAAATTGGACCCGATAGGTGGCGCTGCGATCGAGTTTCAAGAATTTTACCTTTTTACCCGGGCGAAGCTTTCTGTGTGTTTCTGTGTGTCTTAAGCTAGATTCGAGAATGGTTTAGATTTACAATTGGACCCAATAGGTGGCGCTGCGATCGTGTTACGGGCAATTTAACTTTTTCACCCGAGCGAAGCTGGGCGGGACAGCTAGTTATCTATAATTTAGCTGGTGTTTCTTGTGTTAACAAAATCTCATATTATAAAGTAGTTTTTTTTATTTCTGCTGTCACAAATTGTCTACCCAAGTAGATGAGAATAATATGTATTGCGTCAAGTTTGAATTGGAAATCTCCAGCATTTTTCTTTTATTTTTTTCCAAAGTCCAACGCACTTAGCGGCAAGCGCTTTCCACTAAGCAGGTTATAATATTTCTTATTTTTTTAATGACGCAAAATAGTGTATACTCTTGTCATTAATCCTCTTTCGTACTATAAAAGGCAAGCTTAATTAATGTCTCGGTACCATCCATCTCACGTCTGACATGTCTTGTGTCAAAGCAATGCAACACTCACCCCATTATTAATGGAATATTTTAATTAAAACAAATCACAATTATAACTTGAAAATTATTAAATAATTTCGCCCCTTAAGCCGGCTGTCAACTAAACAATTCCGTCCAGTCCATCAAAATTAATCTAACCTAATCCCCGGGCCGTCTCAAGTTTAAACAAAGATATTGCAAACTGAATATCAAGTGTTAGGACTGGGCGCATACGGGCGTTAATCACGTCGGCGACCGCTGCGTTTGTATACCAAAACTAGTGTCCCGTTATGGCTGCCCAGGGGCCAATAAAAAAGCTATATTAATACACTATCTAGATCAAATCGATCGAACACTCAAGGACAAAAACATCAAGAATACTCGAAACCAACGAGCGTGTATGAAATGTGGATGAATGGATCTAAGTCTAGGCTAACTTGGTCTCTACTTCCTCTGCCTATTTATTTATATTTTGCGATACAAGCAAGTGAAAAAGTTTAACAAATAGATATCTTTAGCTTATTACTCACCTAAAGATTGTATTATTTCTGACCGTACCTAACTATGAAATAGCTTGCTTAATGCCAAGTAATTGTTACTATATATCTACCCAATGAGGGACTCGGTGTGATGATACCTATAATATTTTTTTATTTAAGGACAGATATTTAATGCGGAGCTGCCGCCTTTATACGCACGAAACACGACCGCAATTTTCACTTGTGTGTCATCACAAAACACTGGCTCTCCTTTGCCAGACCCATTCTTAATCGTCACTTATTGAAAACCCCTCTGTTTCAGTTTGTTACAGCGATCCATTTTCAAGCAGTAAACAATTCGATTGCCAAGTTTTGAACAAAACGCCATCGAAATCGCAACCGGAAATAATTAACAAAATTGCAACAATCATTATGGAAATTAATTTCGCGATGCTGAGTTTGTGAAAAAGGTACCTTAAGTAGTCACGTAAACTTGAAGGCACTTAGTCATTAAGCCCATAACCTGTGGATCTACAACCCTTCCCACAGGGCAGATATATTTCACTGGAGATATATTTAGATTACAATGAAACAGAAAGAAACCTATCTAGTAAAATATATTCCAAGTATTATACATCCAGAGCTTTTATGACATTTCATGATATCAAATATGTATAGATAAGAAACTAATGGTAATTTTAAAATTCGAAATGAATACGAGAACCTTTCATATAATGCATCAAACATCGTATAAAAAGCAAATAGTTCCCCCGCTATGTATGACTTAAACTTTCTAGTTAACCGTTAAATGCCTTGGGTTCTCCCCTTTGTAAAGGGCAACACTGCGTCACGCCGTCATACGTTCACGTTGCTCATCAAACTTGCCATCGCGTGTTAGTAAAATTATGTTTGAAAATCTATTCCTTTTATTTGTAAAGGGTAAATCTAAAGGCTTGGACATAAGGAAAAGGTAAAGAGTGGACATATAATCAAATATAAAAAGTTATAATAATAATAAAGACATTATTCTATCCCAATTATTGCGACAAGTAATAAACACCTCGTTTACTCTAACGACCGCTAGCAAAAGTATACAATAAATGAAACATAAATAACAAAAACGCCTAAATCTATTATTTATCGCCAAAACCGATCTCATTATTTTTAACGAGTCTCACACGCTCGTGCCAAAATCTGTCCAATTTATTGGAAAAATATAAAATAGCTAAATGATTACCCCGCATTGTCCAGTGCAAACTCACCCGTATGGCATCGCTATTTTATACGTTGGCTATTATTTGACAATAACCAATCAGCGCCATACATGTCACTTGCTTCGCGTTCCCTGGTGTTAGCACAGCGGAGGGAGGCTGTCGGTACTGCAGCTACTGCGGATGCATTTGATACTCTTATTACACGGCCTTCGTTTATAAATAAATTGTGTACGCTATATTAATCACGCTTTTCCATCAGAATATTTGCCTGTATGCCTTTTTTTGTAGGCCATACAGACCGGAATGTGAACTAATGTATCCGAACTTAGCAGTAATTTTGGCCACACGGCCACACCATGTCTAGTCAATAATTAGTATTAATACTTAGATTCAAACACATTTATATCAATTACAGCTGTGTAGCTAAGCAAAGTGAGTTTAAATGTTAATTTGTCTAGATTTTGCACCTACTTCGTGTAATAAATATTGTTAGTAGAGGCAAAACGTAATTGATTTATTAACTTTGTTCATAAATCTCAATTAGTCAGCCTTAGGTGTTTATATCTTTATAGTAATGGCTCAGCTAGAATAGAAAAAAAAACGAATTCGAGAGTATTCGAAATATACGTGCATGTATAATGAGTCTAATGAATGTGCATGAGGCAAAAGAGCTCCGTAGATTTAGCATTCTTCTGACTCTGCCTTCGGTATTGAAATATGATGGGACATAGTAGGATCTTTCATCTACATATTATTATATTGGAGGTCCTTTAGGACTACCATCAATCCTGAGCATTTTAATGATGAGTAGAAAAAAATTAATAAAATGCATTAGCTTGAATACATTGTCAGCAACGCGAACGCCACGAACCATACGCTGGTGTTTGCAATATAAAAAATGTGACTTTGAGAACAATTTTTAGGGAGTGAAACAATAATTTACCCTTTGAAAGTTTAATATCGAAAATGTGTTTTTTTATTACACCTACCAGACTCGTATTTACGTGGAGAGAAAACATTCCTTGCCATTGGAAAGTTCATCAATCTACATACACATATTATGGACAAAAAAGATGAATGAACGTTTAAAGACAAAGTGGGAGACGTTGACGTCGGTTTTTATATCTTCGTAACATTCTATTGGCTGAATTTTTGTTAAATAACAATCAAGCCAAAAATATTGAGTGGAATTGGATGAAATTATGCAAAAAGATAGATCAATCTTTAACACAGCTAAGGCGCTTAGGTTTAGGCTTAGGCCAAAATATAACCGTATAAGCACCTTAGTCTGTCTGATGTCCTATGTATTTATGCATTTATATATCTCTACAAGTCGTGGTGGCCGAGTGGTTCGAGTAGTTGCCTAGAACACAAAGGTTGCAAGTTTGAATCCCGACTGTTCCAATGAGTTTTTCTAAACTTAAGTACAGAGATTAGTCGCACTACGAGCTTTACGGTAAGGGAAACATCGAGTGGAAACCTACATTCATTTGAAAAGATATCAAATTAGACGTGAGTAACAGCGATGGATCTGTCAAGTCACACTATAGTTTAGGTGTTAACTGTACAAAGATGTATCTCTGGCGGAATCTGCGTGTGTGGCAAATACCTACACACCTCTGCCTACCCCTTCGGGGACCTTTACTTACCGTACTTAGGTGTAGTTAAGTGAAGGAAAATTCATTGGTACAGCCGGGATTTGAATGTACGTATCTCGATGTTGTTAATAAATGTGTATATAATTTGTACCTTATCTCAAACGCGTAGAGACTATATTAAATCAAACTGAATTGAAACAGACTACACGTTGAACTACCGCGAACAGTAAACTATCCTCGCGGTTAACACTCGCGCAATAAAATCACGCCGCTAGCTCTCTGCAATTAAACAAATTGAATATACTGCGCAACATTCCTACCGCGAGCCATTACTTTGCACTCTGATATCACCGCTGATGCTTACGTTTTACTTAACTTTAGAGGAGAGATATGGATATAACATAGACTATATGTCGTTTGTATTACATAAAGAGAGACACCGGAGGACACCGGATCTGCCGGAAAGCTATAAATACATTGCTTTGTAGCTAGTAAAATGGAATACTCAGTCAAATGTTGTACTTTTACGTGTATATACATATGATTTTCTTTTTTTTTTTATACAACAAGACTGGCAATACATACGGCCCACCTGATGGGAAACGGTTACCGTAGCCTATTTACGCTCACGATACCTAAGTATGACTTGCGCGTTGCCACTCTGTGTTCAGAGAGTTATAGTGTGTTGGCAGCATAATCAATCCCTCGGTTGCCAACACAATATAACAATCCTCCCCCCTCAAGGAGCTCATTACTGGAAACCTTATTCACCACGTAGGAACACAGCACAATAAATTGTGTTATTTGGCTACGGACTTCTATAAGGTGGAGGTCCTGCCCCAGTCGGGCAGCTCCAAATTCGAACGGAGAATCCGTTATGCCCTACCTCTCTTAAAATCATAAAGCTATAAGTACATTGTTTTGTAGCTAGTAAAATGGAATACTTAGTCAAATGTTGTACTTTTACGTGTATGTACATATCATACCAACCAGATAGTCAAGCCCATCAACATCTTCCCTATTGAAGTTCTCTGAGAGAACTTACAAAAATTACTTTATATGTCATCTGAAAATAATAGCTTTCAGTACAGATAGTGTTATCCACGAAGACGCGCCCAACAAATTTCCAGACGAAGGGGTCGCGGGGTGTGGCGAGTATGACCAGAGTTCTCTGTTCTGTGCCAGAGACTAATAATTGTAGTGTGCGTGTGCACTCATAGGTAATCAGTGTGTACCCATAATACTCAAACATTAGTGGAAGGTTGCACACTTACACTATTAACTATAGGGAAGAATATTGGGGCTGGGGATGATACTAGCTAAAGACAAAAATTATATTAATAATTCAAAGGCGTATGTATAGTCGTGTTTGAGCCACAGCGATGGACTCGCCATCTATCAGGTGTGTGGGTACTACCTATTCACCTCTGCTTACCCCTTCAGAGACCCTTGTTGGATGGCGTGAGGATATAAATATTATATAAATTAATAAATAGATATAAATAAATATTAAGTATGAATTCTGCAACGAGTTGAGAGACATTTACTATCTACCCATAAAATACTTCTTTCGTTGCGAAAGTTATCCGAAAACAAAGTCATAATATGAAAATTCAGAGCACCTGAACAGCAAAAGATTCACACAAAGCAGCGAGGAAACGATAACCTCGTCCGGATATCCGGTTACGCAGTCCAATCAAAGATGGTGGGCGAAATTGCTTGAAGCTTGAAGATTCAGTCTGTATAAAGGGTGACAAAATTCCAATTTTCCGTAACGTTCTGGCGTGGGATGATTGAGTTGTCTGCCCTTGGCTACGGGTTGCCATTTACGAAATTACTACATATCCGGGTATCAGTGTATTTGCTGATCTAGTCAATATGGTTCGGGTAGGATTATGGTATGGCGTGATTTCTCTGGAACTACTGGTTAGTGACGGCTCTATGTCGAATTATCTTCGTATTATATACGTCTTGTTGGAACACCATATTTTGTTTTCTATACAAGTTTACTATAAATCAACGTATAATTTTATATATATCCTCACGCCTTCCTACAAGGGTCCCCGAAGGGTTAGGCTGAGGTGTATAGGTTAGTACCTACACACCCACTTTACGCCATACTTTAGGCGTGACAGATGGCGATTCCGTCGTCGTTACTCAAACACGACATATAATTTGTTTTCAAGTAATACTTTTAGAAATAGTACTCAACAGCAGTGTCATCTAAATTAATTTCCATTTCATACCGACGAACGTCTGGTGTAGTGGGAAGAGCTCCTTACTCTCTCGGCTCGCTTCCCGCTGAGGGCATATATTTGTGTGATGAACACGAGTATTTGTACCTAAGTCTTGGATGTCCTATGTTTTTTATGTGTATATCTATCTATAGAAATAAATATATCATTGTCTAGTCACCATAACACAAGTTTTGCTTAGTTTGCTAGGTTAATTTGTGTGGAATTATCCCAAGGTATTTATATATTCCACCTACTAGAACTGATAAGTGTTCGACCCACATACGATGGTACATATGTACCTATATCTTTTGACTCGCTGTGCCAAATGGGTTCAACCTTATCATTTTGAACTGTTCAATTTAATTTTCGACCCTTGAGCCAAACAATAAGAATATAATGCCATGTAGCATTCATCAACAATAATTGAATAATATTTGTTTTTACAAATAGAATTAGTAACGCCTAAGATAAGCGCGTTCAAACAAACCGCGCATGTTCATAATATTGGATATGGTTACCCTTTTTAAGATATGTTTCATGGTGTGAAACTAGCTTTAAAGGTATCCCACATAGGTACGTGTCTGTCCAAACATATTTTGCAGTGAATGTTATCCACGGGTCCGGCGCGACCGCTAACTGCGGACATGACCGCAATCACCCGCCATTACTCGCGTACTTCGCCCGTTCATTACCAGAACTGGTTGAAACCTTGGGGATAAAGTTAAGCAATAGGTTTTTTACTAGTATATTTTCATGCTTTTAATTTCTCATTACACGTATGCAGGCTGTCGTTGTTAATCTCTTGTTATGACTAATCACAGTACATAAGTTCAGAAAAACTTATGTGTATAGTCGGGGTTCGATTTCGCAATTTTTGTGTTGCAGGTGACTACTTGAAGGACATGTCCACCACGACTACTATATGATTGATGAACCTTAATAAAAATAGCCACACTACAAGCATCTACAGATCTATACTTACCCTTTTGTCCGACAGAAAGGTACTTTTGTCTGACCACAACCGCCCCTCTGCTTTTACACCCCTGTTCATTAATGAGATCGATTATTATCCGATTGCTCGCAGTAAATCGCTCAATGCGAATCCTTCCCTGTGGTTAACAGCCTCTATAATTATAGTGTAACTATGGGTCATTAAAGAGGGGGGTGAAATTAATGTTTAAATTTAATTATTCAACCTAGTGTTCGCATGATGGTAAACATTTATTTAGTCGTACAAAAAATTTAAAGCAAATTCATTTCATACTCCTTTGCATAAGTAATTTTGAAAAAAATACGGTCCATGTACTAATATGATTCTGAACTCAATATTTTATCAATAACAGTTATCGGTTACTTAATTTACGCGTCTAGACAATCGACCAATTTTCTATTGATATTAAAGTCACGATACTATTTAAAGTTATGTCCCATGGACTATGATAATTAATAATTTTTTTACTGACCAATAAACCGCCTTAATAATGAAGTGACCCAAATTAGTGTTGAAGTCATAAAAAAAGAATAAAACGCAAACATACATGTGAGTATTTGCATAACCAATAAAAATGTTACCTTAGGATAGTATTGCAAAACATTATCTAAACAGGTCATAATAATCAGTAACTTGGGACAATTCCATTCAAATTAACCTAGTCCCAAACTGAGCCAAGCTTGTACTATGGGAACTAGACATCGATATACATACTGATATAGGTCAGTATACATACAACATTATTTGTTCGGTAGCGAATCCTGGGCATGACAGAGGAAGTATAATAGCTTAAATGCATTTGAGATGCTATCTCTTCGAAAATTGTGCGGAGTGACGATCTAAGATCGAATCCGCAATTAAGAGATTCTCAAAACAACTGGTAAAGATGAAAAAAGGCATGTTACGTTGGTTTGGACATAAAGAAAGATTTACGGAAAAAATTTAAAAAACCGAAACTGTGTGCAAGAAGAGGCAGAGGAAGACCACGTTCCAACTACCTAGATCAAATCGATCGGACGCTCAAGGACAGGAACGTCAAGAGTACTCGACGAACATGTATGAAGGGACTGATGAATGTGGACAAAGCGAAAGAGGTATGTAAGTCTAGAGAGAACTGGCGCTCTATACTCTCTGCCTAAACCGTTAGGGACTTGGCACAAACTGTATCTCTTTATAATATTTGTATAGATATACCTACTGTATACAATTGTAGCCAGGTCACTAATGTCCTTCTTTAGGAAAGGATGTAAAAGCCAGAAGTCGCTTTGGGTATAGATCTGGTACGCAGACACATCAGTAAGATCGACTTCAGACCCTAGCAAAGTTTGAGATATAGTCAGAGACCTTTGAAATCTCAAGAGATCCAAATTCCTATGTAAAAAGTCAAGTGAAATCAAAAATGCTCAGTAAATTACGTCTCTTTTCTAACTATACTTATAATAATATAATATAACTATACTTTGTAAAAACAAATTGGATATAAGTTACTGAGGGGGACAAAGAGTGTGACGGGATGAAATAAGTTGACTAATAAATTATCCATGAAAGTCGAGACGAATCTAGACCTAGATAAAATCGCTGAAGTATTTTTGTTTTTGTGTGATACTGAGTAAATCACAAGGAATATTTAAGTAATTAGTCACAGTTTGATATTTCTACATTAAACCTTCAGCTTCCACCGCAGAAAATTTATGTGACACGAGAGAGTGGCGTCGTAAATTTGAAAATAGTGTGTGGTCGATGATATATCATGGTTTAGAATTTGCATAGCGATGAAACACAAAATTTAATTTAGTTTGATCATAAAATGCAAAATGGTTAAAGTTTTTTATCCCCTGTTTGTTGATATTATATCCATAATTTAAAGTTAAACCTTTGGTGAGGGATAACGGATTACTAGTTATTTAACTTTCTTACTGTTTAAAATAAATCTTTTACTCTTTTTTCGTTATCTTTTTCAACTTTTTTTATTTTTGAAGATCAACTCAATTATAAATATGTTGTATAAATCCCAAAGATTTTTAAGTAGTGACTCAATCACGTTAGGAATTGCTGAACGGAAATTGATGACATTTAGCACAGAGATAGAGCCGAATTAGCCGAATTAACTCATATTTTAGAAAAAGCTACTTTAGCCCGAAATATTGTTTTACGAAATGAGTTACCCATATTCCCATGTGTATTTTTTCCTTCATCAATATATAGAACCAGATTAAAAAAACGAAACGACGACGAAAAAACGAGAAACGAAAAATAAGCATTTACTTTAACAAAAAAACAGTGTTAATGATATTTTAAACAATAATGCAGGCCTCCATTTGAAAAACATTATTTAATTAACTAAATAAAAACGAACTAAAAAAAAACAAACACATATAGATAAAACAAAGACATACTATATATAAAATAACATTACACTGAAAGTGACGTCATGTTCCATTCCTATAAATTCCCGGTGACCTCACGAATCATAGGCTTTGCTAATGGGCTTTTTAATTTACGACTTTGATTATAGTATTCACTTTGTGGGCAGTTTTACGATCGCCTTGTCATTTAAGCTTATCTAGATTGTTAGGCAATTATTCCTCTGGTATCCGTTACAGTGAGGGCTCTTGATTTTCCTTATTTAGCTTTTAGTTGATTGATCAAATCTCTAATTGGTATTGATCTGTAAACAATAGAGGATTACTATAACTAATTGTGTTTCAATATGACTCGATCCACGACGACCCTTTCTCTATACAAAACAATAAAAAAACAATCGATGGATATATATACTACTTTTTCTAGCTTCAAATATAATCTATACCCAATTTACCTATATACCTATTTTATGTAGACAACTGTGTATATGCTTTCGCAAATGTATGCCGATCTACACTCTCGATGTTCTTTTTCACAACAAAATTCGTAATTTAACAGATAATTGTGATGAAATTCAGAAACTTTCTCTTTTACTGGGGTTTGAGCCTGTTTTCTAGAAATTGTTCCTAATTACTCTTCTACTATCTCCTCTTATGCATGAGAAAGTTGGTGAGGTTGTTTGTTTCTACGCAAAAACTACAAAACAAAATTTGACATAGAGATTTGCTGGATTAGCACATAGGATATATTTGATTATAGAAAAAAGAAACCGCAGGTATAACTTTTTTTTTTTTTTTTTTATACCACTTGGGTGGCAAACAAGCATGCGGTCCGCCTGATGGTAAGCGGTTACCGCCGCCTATGGACGCTTGCAACACCAGGGGTATCACTCGCGCGTTGCCGACCCTGCAGGAATCTTTTCACACCCTTCTTGAAGAACTCCATGCTGTACTCTCCAGGGAAAACCTCAACGGGGAGCTCATTCCACAGCCTGAGCGTTCGCGGAAGAAAACTTCTTTGGAAGCGCACAGTGCGAGACCTTTGTGGTTCCAAGGTATGGGGATGAATTCCCCGTCGATGGCGAGAGGTGCGGTGGTAGAAGGTGGAAGTGGGCATCATATCGAACAATTCTGCAGAACACTCCCCGTTATACAAGCGGTAGAACACACACAGGGAGGCAAAGTCTCTCCTCAGACTTAGTGATTCCAAGCCGCTTGTGAGCATGGGATCGTCGACAATTCTAGCGGCGCGTTTCTGAACCGCGTCAAAAGGCCCAAGCTGGTATCCAGGGGCTCCAGCCCACAGGTGGCAGCAGTACTCCATATGTGGCCGAACTTGCGACTTATAAAGTTGCAGCCTTTGTTGCGGTGTGAAGTACTGCTTAGCTCTGTTGAGCACACCGAGCTTCCTCGACGCCAGCTTAGCCTTGTCCTCTAAATGACCACGGAACTGAACGTCGCTAGAAATATCGACCCCAAGGATCCTAATGCTCTCCGAGATGTTCAGGGGAGTGTTCTGGAATTGTGGAGCCACAGCGAATGGAGTTTTTTTTGCGGTGAACGCGCAAACTTGTGTCTTAGTGGGGTTGAAGTGAACTAGGTTTAGTCGACCCCAATCGGAGACACTGCGAAGTGTACTCTCGATTTCAGACACAAGTCGTTCGCGACTTTCCTCCACAGTGGAACGAGGGAGATTAGCACGGCCCGTGTAGTAAGTGTCCCCAGTGCTGTCGTCTGCATAGCAATGAATGCCTTCAATAGAAAGCATGTCATTAATATGCAGAAGAAACAGAGTCGGGGACAACACAGAGCCTTGCGGGACGCCAGCATTAATTTCCATGCTTTCGGAGCAGCTACCGTCAACGACGGCTCTTATGCATCTGCTGGACAGAAAGCTGGCGACCCATTTGCATAATCCCTCTGGCAGTCCGTAGGATGGAAGCTTCGATAGAAGACCGCGATGCCAGACCCGATCGAACGCTTTCGCCACATCCAAGCTAACAGCTAATGCCTCACCTTGACTCTCAATGGCGAGTGACCAACGGTGCGTGAGATATACTAGAAGGTCACCCGTTGAGCGACTGTGGCGGAAGCCATACTGTTGGTCACTCAACAAACCGTGACCCTCTAGATATCGCAGGAGTTGCGTGTTAATCACTCGCTCCATAATTTTGGAGAGGAGGGAGGTGATGGCGATCGGCCTGTAATTCGATGGGTCTGATCTATCGCCCTTTTTGGGCACTGGGTGCACGTGGGCGGTCTTCCACGAAGTTGGGACTTTTTGGGTGGAGTAGGAAAGCGCGAATAGGCGCGTCAAAACAGGACACAGTTCAGGAGCACACTGCTTAAGCACCACTGCCGGAATACCGTCTGGCCCGCTCGACTTATGGACGTCCAGAGACAGCATCTCCCGCCGGACCTCCCGTTGGGTTATGCTTATCTCCGGCATAGAGTTCTCACACCGCAGGATAGTGGGCGGTGTGGCGCCTCCGTCATCCATAGTCGAGTTCGAGGCAAAGAGAGAGCCCAATAGATCCGCTTTCTCTTTGGCACTGTGGGCCAAGTTACCATCCGGCTTACGGAGTGGTGGTAGGGACGACTGGCAAAAGTTTCCCTCAGCAGCCTTGGCAAGGGACCAAAAAGCACGGCTGCCAGAAGGGTAGCTAGCGAGTCTCTTACCAATTCTGCCGACGAAATCGAATTTCGCCCTGGCAATCGCTCGCTTACAGTGCCTCGAGGCAGCATTAAGTTTCCGCTTTGCATCAGATATGTTGGGGTCCAGATTGGATCGAGCCGTGGTCCACGCCTCATACAAGGCTTGCTTGGATAATTTAGCTTCCTTGCAGGGCTTATTAAACCACGGCTGTTTCTTTACCCCTGTAGCTACTAGCGAGTTTGGGATGTAGCATTCCATTCCCGCCAGTATTGTCTCAGCGACGGCTGCTGCACAGGGGTCTGGATCTTCTGATGCAAAGCAGATCTGCCTCCACGGGTACGATGCGTAAAACTCACGCAATCCATCCCAGTCTGCTGCCTTGTAGTGCCACATGCGCCGCCGCCCCGGGGGTCGGGGCACTTCGGCCTTTGCGCACGGCACTTGCGTCCGGACCAGACAGTGGTCGGATGTGCCAAGCGGCGCACCCACCGAGATGGAATAGCTGTCCGGTCGCGTGGTCAGCAGAAGCTGCATAAGCCATAAGCCAGGGCAAGCTCGTAAGCAGCCCTCCCCGCGCAGTCAGTGGACCGAGAGCCAAGCCACTCAACATGGTGAGCGTTAAAATCTCCTAAAACCACCAACTCCGCGGAGGGGTACTGCTCAAGTACTTTGTCCGTTGTCGATTGCAGGTGCTCAAATAGGCGAACTGTGTCTGTGTCACCGCTATGGGACCTGTAAAGGCACGCGTAGATTCGGGTGTTGCCACCATAGTCTACGCGCACCCACAAAATTGACAGGTCTCTGTCTTCAAGGCCGTGGAGACGTCGACAGCAAATATCCTCCCGGAAGTACATACATACCCCGGCGCGGCGCACAAAATTGTGTTCCATCTTGTACCCGGGGTAGTTCAGGTACGATGTATCATCAGGGCAGGATATCTGCGTCTCCGTCAGAAATAGCAGAGTCGGCTGTGTCGTCTCAAGGTGTTGGTGGACTGCATTTAGATTAGAATGAAGTCCCCTGATGTTGCAAAAGTCCATTTTTAATATGGAAGGGGAGGCCGCTGGGAAACTTCTACTATTTTTAAATTTGGCCATTTTAGATTTCTAAGGGTGCTGAAAAGGAAGAAGAGGAATCGTTGTGTCGGCATCAAAGAGGACAAAGCGCAGTCTCAATCCGCCGCAGTGATGTACAGGTAGTGCGGATTGCCGGAGCGGAAGTCGGAAGGGCCCCCGATCCCCCCCTGATGCAGCGGCCGGGTCCACTCCGGTCTCCTCCTCCGGCACGACCACTACACCAAGGACTTTACACACATGTGCGGGTCAGCCTCCCAGGGCGGAGATTAGGTGATCCCTGGGTTCTGGACCCCTACTATATGCGGGCGGCCAGCGGACAGCCGTTTCACCGGGTCTCCCTAACAACCGCACCGACATGCCGCGCCTGGTCACCACCACGGCGGAATTGCACTACTGGTCCTGTGCTGCCGACACACCGCTTTCTCTTGGAGCCTGGCGACCTTACTCACCACAGGAACACGACACACCCGAGGGTAATGCCATTTAGCTGCGATCTTCTGTAAGGTGGAGGTAATGGTACCAGTCGGGCTGCTCCGAATTCGAACGGCAATTAACCGTTGTGCCCTCCCTCCCTTGATAACTTGTTAAATATTAATTAATTACTTCTTACTCATATAATTTATTTATAACACTATGAGTATTCGAAACCGGCTAGCCGAATGAAGACACTGATGAATGAGGATGAAGTGAAATTGATCTCTAAGTGTTGAGAAATCTAGCGCTCAACTTTCTCTGCTTACTAGTGAGAAACTCCGATTATTTTCTATTTAAATACACTATAACTTTAATACATGGACGAGATTAGTTCAAACATTATATGTCGAATGTATCTAGACTTTATTATTGGAAACATACATTTATACTCTAAATACAGTAAATAAATAAATAGGAAATAAGTCCCAGGGATGGAGCAAAGTTTCCCAAGTCCCACACGGAGGACATTTGAAGTAATGTAACTTCGCAGATGGCCTGGGACCGTCGTTTTTAAAGGCCAGTACGAATAATGTATTTATGTACCTACTGCCGAGTTCAGTTTAGTTAATTTAATGCAAGTTTTATTTGAACTTACAGCCATATGTAGTTAATTAGATATGTTTGAGTAAATCGCGCATCCGGAGTTTCTATATGTTTACAGATATACTGAATCAAAAATCAGCCGTGGTGGCCGAGTGGTTCGAGTAGTTGCCTGCGACACAAAAATCGCAAATTTGAATCCCGACTGTACCAATGAGTTTTTCTGAACTTAAGTACAGTGATTAGTCACATCACGAGCTTTACGATAAAGGAAAACATCGAGATGAACCCTGCATACGTCTGAGAAGCAATTCAAAAGGCGTTTGTATAGTCGTGCTTGAGTAACGGCGATGGACTCGCCATCTGTCACGTTGGCACCTAAAATGTTTCTCTGGCGGAAATTTGGGTGTGTGGGTATCTTACTATACACCTCTGCCTACCAATTATTTCTATATCTTCTGTTACTGTATAAGTATTACTTAAGCTCATCGTATACTGATTCAAACTGAACGTTTGGTGATATATTTTTTTATTTCTCTAAGATGTGAATAGTAGCTTTTAAAGATATCTTGTTATTGCAAATGTCTATCGGCTAAGGGCTAAGGGCTAAAGGCAGAGTTAAACACCATTTTTATTCGCAAAAAATATATTGAATTATAATAATAATAATATATCCTCACGCCTTCCCACAAGGGTCCCCGAAGGGGTAGGCAGAGGTGTATAGGTAATACCCACACACCCACTTTCCGCCAGAGGTATATTAGGTGCCAACGTGACAGATGGCGAGACCATCGCCGTTACTCAAGCACGACTATACATACGCCTTTGAATTTCTTCTTAGACGTATGCAGGTTTCCTCTCGATGTTTTCCTTCACCGTAAAGCTCGTGGTGTGAATAATCACTGTACTTAAGTAAAGAAAAACTCATTGGTACAGTCGGGATTCGAACTTGCGACCTTTGCGTCGCAGGCAACTGCTCGAACCATTCGGCCACCACGGCTGATTTTTAATTACGAACGTGATAAATGGAGAGACGTCGCCCTTTCTTAAACACAATATAAAATGTGTCTTTAAATTATATTTGTACGATATAGTCGTTCCAAAAATCCTAACTAACTAAAACTAATAAACACAGCAATATTAATTGCCCTACTAAAAAAACAACGCAATTTTCTCACAACGCCACCAACGCATACCAGTGTTAATTTATATTCAGTACGTCACAGTACTAAATGCAGTTGCAAATAGTTAATTAAAGGGTACAAGAAGTAAGGACATTGAATGACGAGCGCCACGCCCTTTGCGTATCGCAATTTATAAAGTTCGTCTTGTAACGTACCTTTGCATGCTTCTGTATTTATTACAAGCGTCGCATCCTGACGATACGAAGGTTTTGTTTTTATTAAAGCGACAGTTGGTCGAGATATGTCTTGAGCTTTAGCGGATTAAATATTATTATATATATATATATCTTTACACAGTAGAAGATACCCTTTTGAGAGTTCGTTGGGAGTATAATATAAGGTACTTTACTGTGACATAATTTCTTCGCTGCCTCATTTGCTTCAAGAATTACTATCACCGCTTCGCTACAGGCTCATTTTATACGTATATTTAATCTAGTCCGTATGTGCAATGAACTGACCAAATGCGTTGTGTTCTTCTTTTAATAGCGTCTAATATCCAATGTTATAGACTACCCACGCTATACTCGCGGTTAAATAATTTTAAGCTATCTCCTTTAAAACTTTATTCCAATATTTTTTTAGCAAGATAAAATAATGTAGACCAAACTAAACGCAAACTTTGCATCTATGTATTTAACATGTACTTATATAATAATGGTGTGATTTTAATATCTAATCTCAAAAATAATCAAAATGTTATTGCTGTTATTCTGGACCAAACTTATCATATATGTATATGTTTGGTTCAGCAATCTGTTGGTTGATTAGTTATTTTTAAATAAGATTTCGAGAACTTTGGATTCTGTTTTGTCAGTAGCCATAGGGAAATGAAACAATTCAGAAAATAATAAATAAAAATAATATCCTCACGCCTTCCCACAAGGGTCCCCGAAAGGCAGGTAGGCAGAGGTGTATAGGTAATACCCACACACCCACTTTCCGCCAGAGGTATATTAGGTGCCAACGTGACAGATGGCGAGTCCATCGCCGTTACTCAAGCACGACTATACATACGCCTTTGAATTTCTTCTCAGACGTATGCAGGTTTCCTCACGATGTTTTCCTTCACCGTAAAGCTCGTGGTGTGACTAATCACTGTACTTAAGTTCAGAAAAACTCATTGTTACAGTCGGGATTTGAACTTGCGATCTTTGTGTCGCAGGCAACTGCTCGAACCAATCGGCCACCACGGCTCAACAATCCAGAATAATAGTGTTAAAATTATATTATGAACTCAATTATAAAAACATATCAAATCAGATTAGTTTCTGATATTAGCGCATTCAAACCTAACCAACTCTACCTTTTAACAACATTTATTACAAGCACTGTTGCGCAGTTTTACCTGCATTTATTATTACACTTTCATTATTTAGATATTTTCTGAAATAAAACATCTTATTTGTTACTCCAGCTAATAATCTATTTTTGTGCGGAATGTCATCCAATATCATTCAGTAGTTTTGACAAATATCCAAACAGGCTTTCAAATTTATAACATTCGTTTTTTTTTATAGATGTGTTTTTTAATCCTCCAATTAATGTAAATGTCATGCAAGGAACCACTACAGGATTAATAGGCTTACTCACAAGCAGGAAACCGGCGCTTGACATTAACTTTGCACCTACGCCCAAGTCTCAAGATACGTTATTATTAATTTACACCCACATCTCAGCTGAGGCGAAGCTCATGTTACTTTGTTTACTCGAAATATTATATCCAGTAGCCTTAATTGCAGTGATTTATGTAAAATGTATCAAAATCGCAATTTCTATTTGTTATAATTTCTAAGTGTATATTTTAGGTATGTAGGTAAGTCTAGAGATAGGCGCTTTGCTCTCCCTGTCTATCCCATGAGGGCTTCTGCGTGATGATATGTAGTATACACGCTTTTAGTGTATACAAGGAAGCTTCTTGTGGACTTGCGTATATTTACCCTAAAGTTTAATTATCTTGTGATCATCAAATTTTATGGCTAAATTATAAGATAGGATGCCTGGAAACGTTAACTATATAAAAAAAATATATTTATATATATATAGTTGGTGCAAGCTTGTAGGAATGAAAGAGCCGTAGTTGCCGAGTGGTTTGAGTAGTCGCCTGCAATGCAAAGATTACAAGTTTGAATCCTGACCCAACGAGTTTTACTGAATTTAAGTCAGTGTTAACAAACCAAACTTGTTACCAAACGAGCTTTAAGGTGAAGAAAAACTTGCTGATATCCCGAGCGAGATGTTCCAGCCCGCTTGAGAGACGCAACACCTCCATAAGAACTAAAAAAATACCCAAGATTAAAGTACCAAAACTCACGTTCATTAAGCAAATATGTCTTCTCAATGCGACTTATAGCTTTGCGGGCCTTTTTGCAGCCTTTACAGTCCACTGACCGGTCGGTTTTTAACCTGTCAACAAAATAAATGACAAACAATTTTATCGCAAAATCGTTATCGCGATAAAAGCAGTTCTTTATCGCACTAACGTTCAGTATTAGATGAAAAGAAAATAGACAGATAGCTTTAATTATAGTGAGTACCTAGCCTGGTTACTTGGCGTTTTTAATGGAGCTTTTATATCACAAGTCATCCGACTCATGTTTGAATATAGAACAGAATAATTATACGTAGTAGCCGGTCTATAATCTATGATAGATTTATGATATTGTATGTTGCTTGCGAGTTTGTTCCAATATTGTTTGTAGACAATATTGGAACTCTCCAATGTCCCATGTATCATCATACAAAATTCATTGGAGTATGGAGTGCTTCGAGAATGGTTTGAGAATGGTTTGAAAGAGCCGTGGTGGCCGAGTGGTTCGAGTAGTTGCCTGCAATTTGTTAATAAATAAAAAATAATTGACATAGCCCCAAATTTAGCAATGCGTTCTCGACGTTTATAGATATATGTATCGGAAAATACGTAGGACATCCAATAAGTAGAGCCGTGGTGGCCGAGTGGTTCGAGCAGTTGCCTGCGACGCAAAGGTCGCAAGTTCGAATCCCGACTGTACCAATGAGTTTTTTCTGAACTTAAGTACAGTGATTAGTCGCACCACGAGCTTTACGGTGAAGGAAAACATCGAGAGGAAACCTGCATACGTCTGAGAAGAAAGTCAAAGGCGTATGTATAGTCGTGCTTGAGTAACGGCGATGGACTCGCCATCTGTCACGTTGGCACCTAATATACCTCTGGCGGAAAGTGGGTGTGTGGGTATTACCTATACACCTCTGCCTACCCCTTCGGCGACCCTTGTGGGAAGGCGTGAGGATATATCCAAGACTAAGGTACAAAAACTCTTGTTCATGACACAAATATCTGCCCTCGGCGGGAATTGAACCTCAAGCTTCGCAGTATGGAGCTCTGACCACTAGACCAGGCGGCGGTCTAATGGTTGTTAATGATATGAAGGTATATAGTATTTAAGAAGTGTTCTATTATAAATAAAGCGAAGAAATATCAGTATTACATTATTATGTAATGCCTATATGTTACTAGAATCTTTTCACATCCATGTTGTAGAACTCTATGCGTGAACTTCTACGGAACATTTTTTTATTCCAGTTGGTAGCAAAAATTTGGTGGCCATTTTATAGCCTAAGCGATTGCGGCAGGAGGCTCCTTTGAAAAATTTCTTAAATTTATTTTCTTCTTCTTTGAAAAAAAAATTTACTCTATTCTTTCTGCCTACCTCGTGAGTGACTAGGCGTGATGATAATGCATATGCTATATATCCTATCTGTTAAGTAAAGAAGAGTGAAATTCGCACGTTTTTAATTCTATTCGAGTGGAAATTAAATATTAATCTTGAAATATGTAAACACTTTATTGTATTCATCAGAAATCTGCTATTTGAAATTTCCCTTTGGAGCTCTCTTTTGAAAAATGGTCTTTGTAGCAATTGCAATTGCAATCATGACTCGTGGGAGTATGGCCATCGAACTACTTCGAGAGATTGCCTTGTCGCTTCGATATTGTGTGCGACGTTGAAAAATTTACCGAGCTGTTCCTAACTAGAGTACTTTTCTTAGAAACAAGAATTACAATTGAGGCGCTTTCGGCATTATTTGTTTTTTCACAATCTGCTGTAAAATGTTCTTACATTGGTTTCATTAAATGAACCGCATGAGAACTGCAGAGTATGGCTCGCTTGCTGTCGATCCTGAAATACAATCTATAACTAGCTAGTATCATAAAGTTGAAGAGCAGTTTTGTTTGTTTGAACGCGCTTATCACAGGAACTACACATTCAATTTGAAAAAAATATTTCTTTATACAACCCACTTATTGAGGATCACGCTACGATTCATAAAAACGAAGCATTAATGAAAAATGTTGCACAAACGAGGAAAAATTATGTTTTATTCTAGAATATATTATTTATACGTGAGATACCGCAGGGCATAGCAAGTATAATATTAATAAATAATAATATATCCTCACGCCTTCCCACAAGGGTCCCCGAAGGGGTAGGCAGAGGTGTATAATAATATTTAATATTAGTATAAACGTATATATGTATATTTATAGTATAACATATAATAGTTAAGAAATCCTATATGCTTCGTTCAACACACAATTAACAAAAGCATATAGCCGTATTGATTACTACGTTTCATAAGTTGGATAAAAATAATATCCAAACCAAGAGCAGATTTATGCTCACTCGCATAGTGGCCACTTAAACCATCAAGTAGGTACAAGTCTGTCGATTGGCAGCAGCTGCCTCTGGGTATGATGCGTTTAATTAAATCCCGCTGTCGGGGACACAACTTTCTGTCACCAAGCCTGCTTACATTTATGTACTATACTAAATAAGTAAGCTAATACTTTTGTTTTGTTCAAGTAATTCTGCTTTGAAGTACCGAATTTTAATTGTGTTTGAGTGATCTGACATTACAGGATAGCCTAATGTTTAGCTTTGTAGGACCAATTATAGTTTAATAATTAAAATGTATCATTAGTTTATTTACTGAACTTCACTTAAATATGCGTGAGAAATGAATTTCTGCATTGTATAATACGAAATTTCATTTATACATTACATTTCACTCATATTATACATATAAACGTACATACATAACATCACGCCGAGTCTCTAACGGGGTAGGCAGAGAGAATAGAACGCCAGTTATCTCTAGACAATACCTCTTTGGATTTGTCCATATTCATGTCTCTTCATGATACGAATATACAATAAAAATTTTCTTTGTTACAATATAAATGGCGCGAAGAAGTGAAAAAATTGTGCAATGTCAAATGCATTTGGCGGAAAATACGAATTACGAAATTAAGGGGAAGCATTCAGTTCTGCTAAGGCGTCGTCGGTTGGTTCAGTTATGCCTGAACAGAGTGAATGAAAATAATTTTGGTACATAAGAAACAGAGAAGGACATATGATTTCATGATAGTATGGAAGAAGAGGCAAAAGAACAAACTCCTCTCGATCAAATTTATCGGATTCTTACGAATGGCAATGTCATTAGTACATTAAGCTGGCGAGCATGTATGAAGACCTGATAATTTTTGCTGCGTGAGACAATACAAAAAATAATACTCACACAATCTTATTTAATTTTAGCTTTTAGCAGACATCAATTGCTTTAATTAAGCCATCGATACTGAAAATGTCATCAGTAATAAGTATGACCGAAACCCAACTGCTTATGTGTACTTGTAACGTCGTTCAAAAGTCATTTGCATACGTCCCGAACATGAACATAAAAGTGCTTACACAGTTTTGGACAAGAAAATATGTAGTTATGTATCTATCTTTATATAAATAAAACAAAGAGGAGTTATCTACACCATTAATAACTCAAGAACGGGTGGATCGATTCTAGGGTTTGCTGGATTCGTCTAATAGGAGAATAGCAAAATTATTATTACAATATAGGAATGACTAACGTAAAAAAACCCTACATTCATTGACTTAGGCGGTATCAAGTTGGCTGGGTCCTACTAAGGTCCAGCTACTCCTACTAATATTATATTTGCGAAAGTGACATTCGGGCGTTTTATAATAATATGTAGTCAGTCATATAACATGTTCGGTATAAAAATTACAGCTACACCTATCATCAGACACACCTACAAGAGTCAAACTCTAAGCTTTAACGAGAAGATAGCTAGTAAGCTTATTTATATGTTAATTCCTGAGCTCAAAGTCTAAACTAAATTTTTTTTAAATATATATATACATACATATATTGTGTGGGTGCTACCTAAACACCTTAGTCTTCCCCTTCGGGGTCCGTTGTGGGAAGGCGTGAGGATATATTATACTATTTATATATTGTAAAAAGAGCTTCGCATAAATATGTATATATTTATGCGAATATCATCACGCCGAGTCCATAACGGGGTAGGCAGGAAGATTAGAGCGCCAGTAGAGAGACATATATACCTCTTTCGCTTTGTCAAAACTCCTCAGTCTTACTATGTAAACCTCAGATAATATATACCTCGTCCATAATTCGTAGCTCAGTAAAGCAATGCACCTTAATCCATACACTTATGCTCGTAATTAACTGGTTATCGCACAAGATCTTTTTAAATGAACCATAAGTGATCGTAGCTTTGTCTTATCTCAACGTTGTTGTCACTCGTCATTACATAGGAAATGCGCTTAATTAATACATTAACTACACATATTTATTTAGGAGCATTTTAAATTATTTACGATTGTTCGAATTTAACAGACCTTGTGATGTGATAGAGAATATGCTTATTGGCATTGCGGTTTTGCATCCTAATTCACACAAGTAAATAGTTGCATACTATATATTAATCATATAATTAATTTATTTATTTATCTCAATACCTAACATCTATAATAATACAGGCGAATGTGCAAAAGCTGCAAACACAGCCAGTGACCTGCACTCCAATATTTGCAGTCGTCAAGGCAATAAGAGATTGTAGGTACGTGACCAAGCACTATTAAATTACTCAAAAGTCTTTAAATTTATTTTCTGTAAATTGACTATAGTGCGTTATGAAACCTGTCAACTTTTGAAAAGACATTCAAAGCAGTACGTGAAGTAATTCGAAAAACTCGCCATCTTTCACTTTGTTAACTTTATAGATCTCCGACGTAAATAAAGTTTTATTACGTCTATGTCTACGTTATTGTACAACTTTCTATGAAGATGTTATAATGTGACATATACCTAATTCATGATACATTGAACACGTTAAATTGGCATCATAGTTTAGAACCTCCCTTATTACTATAAGTATGGAACGAGCGGATGCCTTTTCCCTACTAAATAAGTCATGATATGAATCTGCATTTTTCAATCTGATGCTCCCATGCTTATCGGCCCATTGATTAAGGCGTGCATACATCACCGTTTATAGCCCGCTTTGACGGCACTCCACCTATTTAACTTATCGATAAAGTCGATTTACACTGATGAGAAACGTGGCCCAGCATATTAATGGGAAATAAAAAGTTGCGTGAAGTACTATACGATTCATAGACATATTTTTTCAGTGATAAAAAGACATCATGAATAGATAATGTTAAACACGAAAAAAGTAAGTTTGCAGCGCCCGTAGGAAGGTCCGATAGGTTTTTGACGAACCTACAAATGCGTCTATATTTCTAGACTAAACTTGTATAATTCACGCTTCATATCAATCATGTGATCAAGCGGCAGTTTTTCTTTTGCAATTCAATAATGTTTATAAACTACTAGGTCGTGGTATGAATAGTCACACCACGAGCTAGTACCATTACCATGAGCACCACTAGCGTTAGGTTGCAGGAAAACATCCAGAAATAAACTTGCATACGTTTGAGAAGAAATCCAAAGGCGTATTTATAGTCGTGCTTGAGTAACGGTGATGGACTCGCCATCTGTCACGTTGGCATCTAAAATATAACTGGCGGTAAGTGAGTGTGTGGGTACTACACACACATCTGCCTTTCCCTTCGAGGACCCTAGTGCGAAGCATTGAATATATTTCATTATGCAGTTCTTCACAATGTTTGCTTTCACGAGTTGACAAATTAATATATTTAAGTTAAGAAAAAGGTCATATACAGACCACCGGGGTTCGACTAGCAATGTTGGGACTTTTCAGATAACTAATATGCCTCACACTAACTTCAGCTTATGTATGATGTTTGAACGATTTCATGAAAATTATAATTAATATAACATAATATTATAATGTTAATATAAGTGAATGATTTCGTTATTTAATTTAACCAATTATTGAGTACACCTCTGCCTACCTCTTTGGGGATCCTTGCAAGAAGGCGTGAGGCTGAGTTATTATCATATGACTACTGAATACACAGGTGAATTAATAAATTACGTATGTAATTGAATTTCGTTATATTGTATCATTAATAAATAGCATGGAACATGGAATATAAATTTGAAAGCCATTTACTGATTGAAACAGATCGACCCAATTTCCAATGGGCCTTTGTTTACAGATACGAAATTCTGGTAATAATTCAAGCCTCATTTATTATTTACATACTTATTAAAGGGAATTTATCGAGGGAATTATTTAGTGCTCAATCTCTACTTCACCGTAGTTCAAGGAAGATGTTAGAAATTATTGTCTTGTTGCGATAAGTAACTACTATTTATTTAACACTTTCAAAATGGCTTCCCGCTAGGTAACAGTCATCGTTCATAAGTTTCTTATACGTACGGTGAACATATCAAGTCTTATTCAGTTTTTTTATTTGCCATGTGTTTGTTTCCGTTTAGTAAATACCAATAAATACTCGGAGAACGGAAAGAGACACGGGAAAAGTCATTAAATAAATTTTAGGACACATGATTATGTATACCAAAATAATAATATTCTTAGCGACTCCATGCAAGTAATAGCACAATAAAGTTATTGGACAGCAAGTGTCCGAAGTTGCTCGTTATTTTCCTCTTCAAGCAGTACAAAGGGTAGCGAGAGCTCTTCGTGACGTAGCAACTTCAGCCCTTTGAGACTTGTGCATAGTGGAGATGAGGTTTTGACATCGTAACTAGCTCACTAAGATTTTCATTGGGTATTGTATTAAGTTGTAAGCTAGGAGTGACAATAGTATGTTGCTACTTCCTAATATTATACATCATATTCATTCATATATATCCTCAGGCCTTCCCACACGGGTCCCCGAAGGGGTAGGCAGAGGTGTATAGGTAGTACCAACACATCAACTTTCCGCCATAGATAAATTTTAGGTACCAACGTGACAGATGGCGAGTCGATCGCCGTGACTCAGGCACGGCTATACATACGCCTTTGAATTGCTTCTCAGACGTATGCAGGTTTCCTCTCGATGTTTTCCTTCACCGTAAAGCTCGTGGTGTGACTAATCACTGTAGTTAAGTTCAGAAAAACTCATCGGTACAATCGGGATTCGAACTTGCGATCTTAGTGTCACAGGCGACTACTAACCATATGAAGAAATGTTGATAAGATTGCTCACTATCCGAATGCATCGCCACAGACGTGAACAGGTCTCAAAAGAACTATGTCAGTTATAACTGAAATCTACTTATAAAGAAATCTAATAGCGCGGCCCGCATAATCAGATCCACAATGTAACGGGGTTGAACCAAAATAAACGAACAGCTATCCTGCGGACACCCTTTGTACCGTTGTCTCTGCAGCGTGAAACCTTTGTGAATGCAGACTCGTCAGAGGAGAATTCTACAAGATTTGCAGTAATTTATTCATCTGTTTTTGGTATTCTTTTCACTGTCATTTTCGATTTAAATGAAGGAAGTGGTACTTATTCCCCATTATTAAACCGTTTTATGCAATAATGTCTATTAATCTCTTTAATGAATGTGGACGATGCTAAAAAGGTCTTTCTATGCTTACCGCGAGAAACTCGGCATGATGGTAATATGAGGTTTTCCTTAGAGAAGCTTAGAGTTCTTCAAAAAGGGTGTAGAAGCTTCCTGCAGGGTCAGCAACGCTCAAATGATACCCATGGTATTGCAAACGTCTATCGGTAGGTGGTAATTGCTTACCATCAGGCGGGCCGCATGGATCATAACCGACCCAGTGGTACAAGAAAAATAACTATATATTAAATCGTCCACGCAATTAACTGATATTCAATCATAGTCCAATGACTTGAACTTTTGGTATATGTTTACACCTCGCTTAAAGCTTTCATGAAAAGTTTTAAGTACGTTGACTCCTTTAAGTTGGTTGCCAAAAGTTTAATAAAGCTTTTATTTGACATGAGACTTACGGCATTGTAAGAAGAGCTATTTTGTCTGGCAAATGGTATATACTCTGCGTAATCAATAGCTGAATATCTAAGGAAATGTAACTGAAACTTCTGAGTCAGGGTCCCTTATCGTAAGTATTGCGAGTTCACTGACAGGGGTCTTCATAAAAATTTAATGTCTTTAATCTTTTAAAGCCCTCCAAAGTTTAGGGTCGAAGATAGCCCTGCGTTTACGAGGAACACATAAAACTGGAGATAGTATACTGGATTCTACTTTGTAAGAATTTTATTGCTTTATATTAAAAGAATCGTATGTGCGTAGGAATCATGATAAAATTGAGGTTGTTTGAATATGAATATCTTAGTTGGATGTATATTCTAATTCCGACTATACTTATAAGGTTTTCCGAACTTAATAACAGTTTTTAATAACTCCGCTCATTGATGAAGGAAAACATTAAGAGAGTTAGGGCATAACGGGTTTCCCGTTCGAATTCGGAGCTGCCCGACTGGGGCAGGACCTCCACCTTATAGAAGTCCGTAGCCAAATAACACATTTCTTTGTGTTGTGTTCCTACGCGGTAAATAAGATTTCCAGTAATGAGCTCCTTGGGGAGGGGGGAGGATTGCTACATTGTGTTGGAAGCAAAAGGATTAAACCCATTATGCTGCCAACACACTATAACTCTCCGAACACAGAGTGGCAACACGCAAGTGATACTTCGGTATCGTGAGCGTAAATAGGCTGCGGTAACCGTTTCCCATCAGATGGGCCGTATGCTTGTTTGCCACTCTTGTTGTACAAAAAAAAAAAAACATTGAAGCATGCGTTGGTGTCAGAATAAAATCAAGGACTGTTTGTATAATCGAGCCTAAATTTATTATTAAAATTTATTAAAAAAATTTACTATTTCATAAACTATTAAGATTTATTTATTTATTTATTTTATAAGGCTTACCAACTAGTATACATACAAACTCTTTTTCGTACAGACATTTAACTAACAATTGTATTGTATGTAACTAAATTATAGGTTAGCACAACATTTTTAAATAAGTTTCACAATACATTTACTATTTCTAAATAACACAAACTAAAAAAGAAGTTAACAAACGGATATGAATAAATTTTGAAAAACTGTATATAATATAATGAAATTAGTAATCAACATTTTATCATTGAAGCGTGTTTTTTAAATTGGACTATACTGTCCGAAAAAATGTCTACATCTACAGACTGATACAAGCTATTATAAGTTCTGAGAACTGCAAGCAATGGAACATTTTGACCAAATTTATTTGACCTAGAAATTATATGAAAAGGCTGATAGTTAGTGAGTCGTGCCCCACATCTTGGAACTTTTATCGTTAACGTCACTAAGCAGGGAAGGACGTCAATGTAATTATTCAAAACCTTATATAAGAACATAAGGCTCAGCTGCTTATTCCTTTGATATAAAGTATGCATATGGAAATATTGCAGTCTTCCCTCATAGCTCCCAATTTGATATTTAATCCCCGATATATACGCTAGTTTATTTATAAAGACTCGTATTTTTTGAATTCTTTGTATATCATTTTGGTAGTAAGGATACCATGCCATACTACAATAGTCGATGGTACTTCTAACTAAAGAAAAGTACAACGTTTTTAATGCTTTTATAGATCTAAAGTCTTTTGTTTGCCGAAGTATAAAATATTGTATAGATAGACATTTTTTTGAAATTTTGTTAATATGACTTTTAAATTTTAACTCTGAATCTACTATTACACCCAAATCAACAACTTCTGTAACTTCCTTCAAAATCACATTATTTTGTTTGAAATTTGTTTTTCTTTCGGCTAAACTTGATATGGTAACATTTACTAATATTTAGTTCCATTACATTAATTTCACACCATTCGTTTAACTCATTTAATTCATTTTGTAAAATATCTTTATCCATACTAGTTTTAATTACTCTTGAAATTTTTAAATCATCAGCATAAAGCTCAAAATGTGAGTCAGTTATGACGCTCTTGATGTCATTAATGAACATAATGAATAAGAGAGGTCCCAGGTGAGACCCTTGTGGCACTCCCGAGGTAGCAGTAAAAATAGCTGAACTGTAACCATTTAAGACCACTTTTTGAGTCCTATCTGCTAAATAAGACCGAAACCATTTAACTAGTGTTCCATATATGCCAAACTGAGAGTGCAGCTTAAAAATTAATCGTTCATGGTTAACTTTATCAAAAGCTTTACTGAAATCACTATAAATAGCGTCGACTTCATTTCCGTTGCTCATTTCAGAGTATGTCTCTCTCAGTCTCTCAGTCGCTCAGTCAAGATAACATCGAGTCTCTCGCTCCTCAACATTTCATGCAAAAATGGTAAATTTAAAAGCAGCACCAGTTCAAAGTGCCATGGCAGTATCTGTTTATCTAGTTCCTCCTTCGTTACCCGCCTGACATCGCCATGATATTAGCAAACTTGTCTGCAAGCGTTTCGTTGCCTGAGGCCCCTTTGCTGCTTTGCTCCTTTTGGTGCGAGCTCTTGAATTCTAAAGACTTTTACACTATGTCTATTTAGTTATAAATCAAATTTTTCATACAAAGACTTATATGTTTATGTTAGTAATTAATATTGGATGGAAAATATTCTGTATTTAATTTTTGGTATGTTTATGGCTTCGCACAATGGTCACCCAAGGGAGCACCCTCTTTTCGCCGGAGACATATTTAGGTGCCAATGCGCCAACTATGCATACGTATTTGAATTTATGTAGTTTTCCCCACGCGATGTTTTTCTTCACCGTCTCTATCATGTACCTGCCTTATTATGATTTGCCAAATATGTAATAGCAGTTAGATTGTGGGTATGCCCCATATAATATACACCCATAATATGTAGGCTTCTAAGCACTCGTACAGAACGTACGAAAAATATGAAGAATTCTGCATACATATTTACACCTAATAGACTATTTACACCTTCTTGACTCATTATTTTGCTTAGATATTCTCTCTTATGGTTAGATACTTACCTGGGTGTGACGGTACCTTCGGGGACCCATGTGGTAAGGCGTGAAGATATTCAACATACATATACCAAGTTAATTGAATGGTATTTTGTTCTGAATTAGTTTCCTCAGATGCGATAATCATATTAACATTGTTACCATTCTTAGAGTGGAAAATTAAACAAAAATGATACCTTTTTAACCTTGTCCAGATTTACTACGTTATAAGCTCGCGTGTTTGTAAAGCATAAAGCACCGCTTAGAAATAAAAGCGTGCTTATTGTTTTAAATTGCCACCCGCCCATAATGTGACTGAAGGCGGAATGCGTAACCAGAGGAAAAGTACGACTAGGTGTGCCTCGTGATTTCAGCCGCGTTAATTCATTCTACTAATATTAAAAATGTAAATTTTTTTATGTTTATTACTTTCTTACGTAAACATTACTGAACGGAATTGGATGGAATTAGGCATTCGGATAGATTATTAACTAGATTAACGTATAGAACATGTTTTATTTCAGGAATGTAATTTTAGGCGGATGAATCCGCAGGGCGTATTTCGTATATTTATATATTTACAGCTCTGCTCCGTTGAGTATTATAACTTGATGATATATCCTTAATCAATGAACGGCCTCCCTAATGCAAAAATTGTGTATAAAATCGGGGTGTTAATCTTAATTCGTGTCTCTTTATAATATAAGAATTGATAAATATTTATCAACAGAACAACGACTACAGTTTGAACAGGGGATATAATTGGATTAGTATTGATCTTTTGCATATTACTGATACTTACAAGTAGAACTTATAAATTGTAGGTTAATTCACCTGCAAAGTTAAGAATGCAAATTATTTGCAAGTATACTCTATACTGTATAGTACAGTCACTATAGAGGGTCCCTAGCATGTTCAATGCATTTGGCAGCTGACGAATTTGTTTTATAAATAATATGGTAGCGATTTTCAATTGCACCTCTTCAATTACAGAACTTGTAGCCACGTGAAAGATGGTGCGTCCGTCACCATTTCTCTAGCATAATCACACATAAATCTTAGAATTTCCTCTTAAACGTAAGCAGGTTTCCTCTCGATGTTTTCCTTAACCGTAAAGCTCGGGTGCGACCAATCACTGTACTTAAGTTCAATACACTATTCATGTCATATTATTTTTCATTTATAACCATAAAATTATATCGTTAACAGAACAATTAACATTTACAATTAAATAAACGTACAAACTTACTTTCCCATAATATTACGTTAAATTATAAAAGGTACCAGGAACCTAGCGGAGCATCGTATCGACTCGTATCTTTTACAACTTCGTATTTTTCATGTGAGGTGCTTCGTATTTTTCAGAGCCTGTTGTCTGTCCAAAACATTCTAACACGCAACAACCGCCTAAAACTATGCAAATGCAATCATTTTGGTAGGTTCATATCGAAGGAACGCTGTCGACTTTCGTGAGAGTGAACGTGTAATTTTTTCATCCAAATTGTGTTTACTCCGTCAAAATATAAATATCACAATAGAAAAGCGCACAAGTAGGTATCATTTGCATAGTGTTCCGTGCTTCGTCTGACGTGGAATGTGGCGTGCTATCTATTGTGCCGCGACAGCTGAGTTATTATTTCAATGGTATTTTTTTATTAGAAAACGGAGGCGTTTACTGGAAAATAAACACAACTATTGACATTTAGCGCCGGGTTTTATACCTTGCCCATATCCACACTTCAACGTCATGACGCAAGACCCGCTTCTGTTTCGTGAATTGCGTGTTAAACGACAAAAGCTTGCCCCGTTCGCAAAACAAAACAAGCAATGTATTAAAGGACGGCGAACACGTACAACTTTTAATTGATTTTCCGGCGATTCTTGGTAGGAGTAGATCGCGTGCGGCAGTCGCGTGATTTGTAAGGCTCGGAATCGCGCGTGACGTCGCTTAGGGAACCCTCCCTCCGGGGGTCAACTAGACCCCCGCATACCAACGGGTGCAGTAACATGTCCGACCCCGTTTCGCTATGAAACGACAGTTTTATTTCCCCCCTTGAGTCAAGACGGAACAAGAAATCAGTTTGTCTTTTCTTTGCTAAGTTGCAAGTCTTATTAATGTTCTAGAATTTAATTCAGCTTACAAAATATTGTATTTACTTACATATTCGTATGTGCATTAACGCATATCACCACGCCGATGCCCGGGGTACGCATACTGCGTACCCCGGGCATCGGCGATTATTCTAAAATAAAGCCGTGGTGGCCGAGTGGTTCGAGTAGTGTGGGCAACACAAAGATTGCAAGTTCGAATCCCGACTGTACTAATGACTTTTCCTGAACATAAGAATATTGATTAATCACACCACGAGCTGTACGGTGAAGGAAAACAGCGAGAGTAAACTTGCATACATTTGAGTAGACATTCAAAGGCGTCTGAATAGTCTAGCTTGTGCTACAGCGATGGAATCGCCATCTGTCACCTAAGCTCTGGCCGAAAGTGGGAAAGTGTGTGGGCGCTACATATACACCTCTGCCTATCCCTTTTGGGACCTTTATAGGAAGGCTTGAGAATATATTATATTAACACATAAAATAATACAGTACATCGGACATCTCAAAGAAAGGTGACTTACACTTAAACAGTGCACCGTGAATGTATTTAAAATTTCCTTCCGGCTGAAAACAGGCTGCGAACGCAGGCAAAAAAATACTCCTGAAAATTATTCAATTTGGTGCAACTTTCCTGTAGCAAATTTTCCTTTCCCTTGGACAAAACTTTAGCCTTTCGTGTTATGACAGTCATAATACATTATAACAACCTATTTTAGTGAAAATATTGTTCTTGTCGCAATGCTAATGGAACGACACGACGCATGGTATAACGAACCGCTAAAATTTAATACAATTGTATAAGCCTACGAAATAAATGGACGAGATATGAACTAATGGTGTTATAACTTACTTGGTTTTTTTGTCAGTAAATGTATTTACTATTGGGGCTTTTATAAGCCTTACAATACAGTTACGACTCAACCCCGTAGAGGTTACTTCGATTAAACAATTTGGCTTCGGCTTACCAGTCACGAAGAATACATAGATCGTGGATACCTAATGGTAGTGATTAATCTTGATCCTCGACGCATGCTTAAAAGGAATCAATTACGTGTTAGGTTATTCCCAGAAGTTTAACTATAAAATATACTAGCGGTCCGTCCCGGCTTCGCACGAGTGGAGATAAGATTTTTTTTTATAAAAGAGAATATAGCGAATTGTTTAAATCGTCACATAAGTTTTTGTGTTTATTCATTACAAACATACACACACACAAAAAATACAAATCTTTTCTCTTTATAATATTAGCATAAAATGATTGCGCCAAGCAAAAACGGATGGGTTGAAAGAAGCGATTCCAATCGCTAAGGCGTATTGTAATGTTAACTAAAGATAAATAGAAAAAAATTGTAGTAGAAGGGGTTAGCACAAATGTGTGGATGGTATCGACACAACCACTTTCCGCTGGAGATGTATTTTAGGTGGCAACGCGACAGATGTTGAGTCCATCGCCGTTTCTCAAGCATGACTGAACATACATCTTTGAAAACCGTCAAGCGCGAGGTATGACTAAACACTGTACTTAAGTTTAGAACAACTCATCGGTACAGTCGGGATACGAACGGGCAATCTTTGTGTTGCGGGCAACTATTTGATACACTTGGTCACGACCGCTTATTATATTTACCTACACATATATATATATATATATATATATATATATATGATTCATTATAAAAGTGCTCCTAAGATATCTTTAAATTATTCTTTGCATAGTTATAGTTCAAATAAATTTGTACTTATTATATATTCTTTTTTTTTAAACATAGCCGTGCTTGAGTAACGGCGATGGACTCGCCATCTGTCACGTTACGGCACCTAATATACCTCTGGCGGAAAGTGGGTGTGTGGGTATTACCTATACACCTCTGCCTATCCCTTCGGGGACCCTTTTGGGAAGGCGTGAGGATATATATTATAAAAACATAGGTATGGAAACATTTTAAAAAGTGTGAATAAACTTAGCCCTTAAAAATTGAATGTAACATACACATTAATATGATTTATCTCTTTGCTAAATATTTCATTTAAAAACATAAGATCACTGCCCTACCCTTTGTATGAATATAAATAAATACTGCCTTTGTATGTTTCCAAATACCCCATGCAGCGGAATTTATATTTTTGCTACAAAATAGGTTAAAAGGTTTATCCAACCTCTTTACTTATTCTAAACACACTTTTGTTAGCCTTAATCAACAAGAGAAAGCTTTTGCTTTGATCTCATCTGGCAAATATTCAAGGAATTGCTATTTTCACTAAGCTTGTTTTCAGATAAACAAATTCTCATATATAATTCTTACCTTTGTACTCTCTGTCTCAAGCGTCAACCTTCTTGTTTCTTGAAAAGAAACTGTGGACGAGCTTTGGGCCTCAGTTTGAATGTTTGTAGAGTATAAATGTGATGTAAGTTTATTGAAACTTAAATATTGTTTTATTTATTCGGCTTACAATTTTCTTCGATGGAAATATGTCTAGTTAAAATCCGTAATATTGCGTTGTTACAAAACTTGTCCAAAATTTATTAAGACCGAAAAATTTTGGTTCATTTATATTGGTATGTATATTTTACTAACCGACATCAAAATAGGAGGAGGTTTTTAAGTGACAACTCTTTACCCCATCACAAATTGAATTATATACATTTGGCCAGAATAGTAAAGTATTCATTCATGCACCTACTAAATTCGAATTTCTTGATAAAACTTTGATAATATTTTTAGAATCTCCTAATGGCTTGCTTCTGAGCGCGGAATACGAAATTTCTTGGCACTCGGAAGAACCAATGTTTTATTTCCATCGTATATTTACCACAAAGTTTGTGCTATTTGCGCTTAGTGTATAAATAAGGTACTAAACAAACATGCCTGAATATGAGTAGTTTCCGTATAGTTGCCTGTTGCCTTATGCTGAGGGAGCTACCTTATGCTGCAGAAGAACTATTCTCCTCCGTGTTAACCCTCCGTGAATACACGAAGTTCGTTCGTGAAGTTTTATAAATTCTACAAGAATACAATACTATTTGAAGCAGCCATTTGGCTGCTATCATTAGACGACCTCTACTCACGTGGCCGGAGTTTCTGGCTGTGAAGCTTGAGGTCGCGAGTCGCATCCCGCTGAGTCGAGATACGTGTGTGATAAAAACGAGTATTTGTACCTTGGTATTGGATGTCCTAAGTACCTAGCTATACATGTGCGTACGTATCTTATCTAGTTACCTATATGGCGTTATCTAGTTATCATTGTACCAGCTTTGTTTAACTTGAAATGATGTATATTTGTGTGGAATTGTCGCAAGGTATTTATTATTATTTATTAGTAACGTGAGACACAATGAATGATGCTTGAGCGTACCAACATACATTATGAACTGGAGATCTATTCTGGGATCCTCCCTTCAGATGCTCTTTTAGTACCTCAAGAGCCACAGATCACGGGAAAATTATGGAGGATAAAGCCAATAGGTACTAGCAGCATCACGCCAGTGGCTTTACGAATCTCCTCGAAAATATATTGAGGTGCACTACTTCACACTCTAAATGCACTACTCTATACATAAGTACACTTACTTAAATAAATGTAGATGTAACCTAGATACGAAAGTCGTACGGGAATAAGTTGATACGAAAGTATCATTACTAAACCAGAGCCTAACTTTACCTCCGACCCGCGTGCAAGTTTATTACGAGTAAGGAATCGAATTTCCCTCATTGGACTTACATGGTAAGCTCTCTCAGAAATCAGGAGCCTAGCTGGCACTGCTCCAACTTCGAAACTAGTGTGGTCTTTTTACGTTTAATGCTCTTAAGTTTGATGTAGTGGACTTATGAGTTAAGATTAATATACCACAGTATATGGTACACTGTAATAACGTTTATTTTGCTAAGAGGTTTAGCTGAAATTGCGTTCGCTGTGATGCTACGTGAAAAGTTTTTGATAAAGCAGTTGATACTTTCATAAGCGATTTGGTGAACATCTGTTCTTGTATTCGAAGCTTTTCATGCAAATTTTGAGGTCGTGGGTTTTATTTCCACGTGGTTTGAAATAATCGCTTGCAAAATAAAAATAACCGGCGATTTATATAAATGCCATTGTGACAGATAGCGAGTTAATCAACGTTTCTCAAGCATTACTTATACATACAGCTTTGAATTTTTTCTTGCCAGTTCTTCTCCATGAAAACGACTAACCCGAACCATGCACCTTTTTCGACGTTTTATAAGCGCCTATCTAGGCCTATGTGAAATAAAAATATTTTGATTTTGATTTTGATTTCGACTACTTAAACCATTCGACCACCACGGCCACAACACTGATGTTTGTACATCTTTCCAGCGAGAAGTACCCAACGGAATTGAATGTAATTTGACACAAAAATGGATTAACATATAGAATCAAATCGATCGGACTCAAGGACGGGAACGTCTAGAGTACTCAAAACCGACGAAGATGCAAGAAGCATGTATGATGACTGACTGAAGACTGAATGAAGACTGATCACTGTGGACGTAGCGAAAAAGTTATATAAGTCTAGAGAGAAATGGCGCTCTCTGCCTACCGTGTTAGGGACTCGGCGTGATGATATGTCGGCGTGATGATCAGTATATATTTTATCCCAAAAAAATCGACCATTCAAATCCATATTTGCACGGCTCAAAACGCGGGGTATAGTTTTTATTTAATAAAACATTCGGTACTTCACAAACAGCTTTTTTTTCGTCTCGCATCATTCACGAGTAAGTTTTTATTGTGCCCCCGTCGTTTGTCACTCGGAGACAGAGGGAAGCGTTAATTTGACAAGGGATCTCCGCTACACTGACCTAGTTGCACTGAGGATTACGTTATTCTACTTGTTACCTTGTCACACTTTTTAGAATCGTTATAAATTACCGTCGTAATAAAGACACGATGAATCGTAACCATTTGGTTAAACTTTTCGTCTATTGACGTCAGTCAGTAACTTCATATATTTTTTAATTGTTTTCCGTAGCGTGAGTTCCCTTTGCAACTTAACCAAACAACAAATTTTACAGAAATTGTAACGTAACGTAACGTAGTAAAAAAATATTAATATTGTGACTGGCTATAAATGCCCGGCTCTATAAAAAACGAGCTATTATGACAGAAATAATCGTAAGTTAAAAAAACTATATTTTTTATGATAGAGCAATTTGAGTAACGGCGATAGACTCGCCATCAGTCACTTCGTACCTAAAATATATATCTCTAGCGGAAAGTGTGGGTACCTATACACCTCTGCTTACCCCTTCGGGACCCATTACAAACACTTACAAATCAATAAAGCATTAAAAGTTTCCCAATATTGTAACTGCTGAAATTGTATGAACAAAATGAAATGGCAACAGGCTAATAAATAAAGCGGAAAAATTGCTTTATCAAAAGTTTTTGTTCCACGCGAATATAGTGCGAGTCCCAACTCACAGTGAATATGAATCTGGCAAATGAAAAGTTTATAACTAGGAAACTAATTGGGCTCTAGAGGCCGATAGGCGCTGTGAATAGCTCTCTGGAGATCAAAGGCTCGTGTTTGGGTATTGTATTCGCGTGTACAGTTGGCTCTGTATTTTGTTTTAATTTTTGTAATGCATTATTGATATATGTATGTGCCCCGCGGTTTCACCCGCTTAAAGTTTGATTTCGGTGGAAGCCTTTTCTTCTGGAATATTCTTTGAATATTCTTTGTCGCAATTTAACCCAATTCCGATGTAGTTTTAACAAACATCCTCACAAACTTTCGATTTTATTATATTAGTAGAATACGCCTCCAAAATGGAGATCGCCAGTTCGAGTCCCATAAATATAAAATTACTTTATTTTGGTTACCGCCTTCAAATACAATTAGATCTTTTTCATGACATAATCATTATCATAGCATCACGCCGAGTCCCTAACGGGGTAGGCAGAGAGTGTAGAGCGCCATTTCTCTCTAGACTTACATACCTCTTTCGCTTCGTCCACATTCATGAGTCTCTTCATACATGCTCGTCGGTTTCGAGTACTCTTGACGTTCCCGTCCTTGAGCGTCCGATCGATTTGATCCAGGTAGTTGGAACGTGGTCTACTTCTGCCTCTTCTTCTTCTTAAAGATACTAAAAAAGAGAATACCCAACTAGTCGGCTCTAATTCAGAAACTACTGGTCTGCCGTTTAACTAAAAAATAAAGTAATTTGATACCCTACCTCTTGTACTAATCAATACAAAAGGATAAAGAGCCACTGGATTACAGAGGTCAAATTAAATCAGACGCGTTATTCAAAGTACGAGTGCTATTTTATGATCCGTGAATATCGCGCAGGCATTTCTAGATGTTCGGATCACATTCTTATTGTTATGGAAATACGGTTTTCCCGTTAGTTGGAATTTCAAAAGGGTCGATTAGAACGTCTGGTTTTGAACGTTTCGTACAATATTTCCCCTTCTGTTTGCAAGATTCGCTCCTCGGGCGAGTTTTGGCTGCATTTCTTTAGAGGGTCTAAAGAATTTTTGCCCCCAACTTCTTTGTGATACTGAAGTGACTTTTAAAGTTCGCGAGTATTGAATTATGGGTTTCCGCGCTCGATTGAGTTTTACTACAGCGTGAAAACAGCATAAAATTTCACATTCCATACACTTCAATTTTATTTATGGGCTCTTGTGAAATTTTGAAAGAAAATATTATTCATAAATGCTTCGCCTTAAGTCGAAATAATATTAGAAATTCTTGTAATAATCAATATAATAGTAATAGTTCTTCCTTTTCAATTAAGATGATGATGATGAACAAAGAGAAATTATTAATTTATAATGTTATTAGCCGGTCCAGGTCATCACCATTTGTGACAAAAGAAAGAGCTTCTTCTCATTCAAACGTATCTTTATTAAAATCCCTATCCTTACGCTTTCTGAGTAAATGGATGATAAAGGGAACTATGCGATTCAGAACAAATGAAGCCGGCAATCTGAGTGTTCGGCATGAAAACTATGAAATCGACTGATAAAATTTTATTGAATTTCCGTCCAATATGAGGCGGGCCGTTATTGATGGTCGCCGCATGACGCGGCGCGAGCGCTAAACTGCCCCCTTGAATACTGAGTAGGCTAATTTAATAATGCAAACAAGATCTGCGAGTGTGTGAGGAAGAAGAAACAAATGACGGGCGCTTGTTAATAGCATGAAGCGACGAATGATTGCAACAGCAAAATCTGAAATAGACTATGATCAAGTCAAGAGTGAGTCTTCGCTTTTTATATGAGGTTATTACACAAGGGACTTTTATATAGCGACGTATTAAAAGTAGGTAAAAATTAATTACAATAAAAAATAACGTTGTAGATATATATAAGAATAAGAATAATCTAATATAATTGAATACCTATTAATGTGCACGCTAAGAGTACTCGAAACTAAACTAAAGTACTTGAAATGTTAAGAATACTCGATGCATGTAAAGACTAATTAATGTACTTGAATCGAAAGAAGTCTGTAAATCCATAAAGAACTGGCACTCTATCTGACTACTTCGTGGGGCTTATTAGAATAAGTGTATTGGAATTAAGGTAATTAGGGTTCTGCAGAATAGCGTACATACATACGTATGTATGGCCACTGAAGCAGCATTTTATGGCACTGGTCCGATGTTAACAGAATATAGAACAATGGATTCTAGATTTTACGAATAAATTTGTCCTTTTTAAGTATTTGTACGTAAGAAATCCATCATCTCTCTAAAGTTGGAGACATACGAGCACATAGCTCTTTTAGTGTGTCCAATAAATTACTTGATCGATTGAGGTCATACAAAATATAATGGGTGATTGATGGGATTCAAGTTTATATTAGGTTTAGCGAGGGTTGGTAGACAGATTTGCAGTAATAACTGTCATTACTCAACAATATATGTCTATTCTAACTCATACCTTTGGGATATTATTAATAAATGGACAATATCTACATACATACATACATATCAACGTGCCGAGTCCCTAACGGGGTAGGCAGAGAGAGTAGAGAGCCAGTTCATTTTAGACCTCTTTGCTTCGTCCATATTCATCAGTCTCTTCATACATGCTCGCCAGTTTCAAGTACTCTTGACGTTCTCGTCCTTGACAATATTTAAACCAGATATTTATATACCACAAACCCTTTGTATCGCAGGCAACTACTCGAACCACTCGGCCACCACGGTTATATTTCAATGCAAGCTATAAGCTATATGTTTCACATAGCTAGACAATTACAGTTTTTAACATAAGACAAAGCTAGACAATTACAGTTTTTAACATAAGACAAAGCTAGACAATTACAGTTTTTAACATAAGACAAAGCTAGACAATTACAGTTTTTAACATAAGACAAAGCTAGACAATTACAGTTTTTAACATAAGACAAAGCTAGACAATTACAGTTTTTAACTTAAGCCAAAGTTCAATTTCAATGTTGAGGAGGTTAGTTTAAAAAAATATTACTTTATCGTTGTTATAATTTTTCTATTTGGCTAACTCTTACCGACTAAGATCGCATTGTTGGATATTTGGTGTTTAATATTAGGTCGGGCTAACCTTTTCGCTCCTCTTCAAGTCTCAACCTACTCTTAACATTAAGCACATCCAAAGCAACCCTTGGTCTTGGTGGCAAAAAACAGAATATTCAATACTTTATATTAACACTTAACCCCCATTGTTCTAAGGGTTGGTAGTTCACCAAATCGTTAACCCCGCAATTCGGAGGTTCGGCAGCGTGCGTTTTATAGCACGGTTATGGTACGAGTATGTGAGACCCAACCATCGATTTTGCCGATTCACAAAGCCTCTTTTGGGCAGAATTTGATAATGATACCTTTGTCTGTGAAAAAGAAATGGGGTTCAATTTGAGGTCAGACGTATCATATTTTTTAATTTTTAGATTAAATAAAAGTAAAAATGTGTCTATAATAAAAAAGAGGGCTATATTTAAGTACGAATATACTTCTAAATGTATGAAGAGACTGATGAATATGGACGAAGCGAAAGAGCTATGGTCTAAAGAGAACTGGAGCTCTACTCTCGCTAGTTACGCCGCTAGGGACTCGCCGTGATGATATATATAAGCTTCTTATGTTCACACCTTTCCACAAGGGCCGAGAAAGAACCCCTATTTTTGCCTCAGATATATTTTGGTGCAAGCTTGACAAATGGCGAGTCCATCGCCATTTCACAAGGATGACATACAAATTGACCTAACCCCAAATTAAGCAAGCTTGTGTTATGGTAACTAGACAACGATATATTTACTTATATAGATAGATATATACATAAATACATAGGACATCCAAGACTGAGGCACAAATACTCGTGTTCATCACACAAATATCTGCCCTCAGCGGGATTCGAACCCGCGACCTCAAGTTTCGCAGTCAGGACCTCTAACCACTAGACCAGACGGTCGTCAAAAGAAAAGGTATCTTTTAATACATTACTACATTTTGTAAAAAAAATATAGGTGAGATGTATGATACAATCTTTACTCTCTCTGCCTACCCTGTGGGACTCTATTACGAGGTCAATACATTTTGTATTCATGAAGCTTAATTAAACTAATTGTTGCAACAGCTTTAAGTTCATAAAATTTTATAGAAGTCTAATTGGGAGCGAAAACATCTGAAGCTCAATTTTCCAAATTAAAAACGACTGAAGTTTTACTTTGAAATTTAACTCAGCGCTTTAAATTTTAAAAATGTGTGAAATACATATTATTATTCACTAGTCCGTTGCTTAAAATAAGTATTTATACGATTTAAAACATAATATATGCTTATTATAGATACATCATAAATACATATCGATCTTATCTATATAAATATGATGATAAAGTAAAGTGTGTTGGAACAAAAGCAGCAGCACATTTTAATATAGGTATAGTATAGACATGGGCATAAAGCAGACTATGAGCGCACTATCAAGTACATTGTTTACTGATTAATATTTTATATTATACTAGCTGCCCGCCCCGGCTTCGCACGGGTGCAATATTGATGCTAATAATAATGTAAAAGATAAAAATGGTTATGGTGGTATATCCTTTAAAGATAATTAAATACAATCGCAAACTTTTATATCGATCATTTGAAGATATACTACTCCGTAGTAAATTCATTTGATCTATCTCGTAAGGTTTGCCCAGCGTTTGCGATTTAAACGCACAAAAATATGTGCCTATGATCACATTACAAATCTTTGAATATTTCGTTATTAAAATAAGAGAAAAAGAATTTGGAATTGTCTTGGTTTCCGATTTTTATTAATATTGTTTGATATTTGAGCGTTTTTAGCTGACCTCTACATCGCGTAAGGAATACTCCTACCAAATTTCAAGTCAATCGATCTTATAGTTTCTGAGATATCCTAATGAGTGAGTTCACAAATGAGATCTCCCTGCACTCCACCTTGCGGATGGAGTTTCACAAAATCCGTTCTTAGCTGACCTCTACATCGCGTAAGGAATACTCCTACCAAATTTCAAGTCAATCTACCTTATAGTTCCTGAGATATCCTAATGAGTGAGCTCACAAATGCGATTTCACCGCACTCCACCTTGCGGGTGGAGTTTCAAAAAATCCGTTCCTAGCTGACCTCTACACCTCGTAAGGAATACTTCTACCAAATTTCAAGTCAATCGGCCTTATAGTTTCTGAGATATCCTAATGAGTGAGTTCACAAATGAGATCTCCCTGCACTCCACCTTTCGGATGGAGTTTCACAAAATCCGTTCTTAGCTGACCTCTACATCGCGTAAGGAATACTCCTACCAAATTTCAAGTCAATCTACCTTATAGTTCCTGAGATATCCTAATGAGTGAGCTCACAAATGGGATTTCCCCGCACTCCACCTTGCGGGTGGAGTTTCAAAAAATCCGTTCTTAGCTGACCTCTACACCACGTAAAGAATACTTCTACCAAATTTCAAGTCAATCGGCCTTATAGTTTCTGAGATATCCTAATGAGTGAGTTCACAAATGAGATCTCCCTGCACTCCACCTTGCGGATGGAGTTTCACAAAATCCGTTCTTAGCTGACCTCTACATCGCGTAAGGAATACTCCTACCAAATTTCAAGTCAATCGACCTTATAGTTTCTGAGATATCCTAATGAGTGAGTTCACAAATGGGATCTCCCTGCACTCCACCTTGCGGATGGAGTTTCACAAAATCCGTTCTTAGCTGACCTCTACATCGCGTAAGGAATACTTCTACCAAATTTCAAGTCTATCGACCTTAAAGTTTCTGAGATATCCTAATGAGTGAGTTCACAAATGAGATCTCCCTGCACTCCACCTTGCGGATGGAGTTTCACAAAATCCGTTCTTAGCTGACCTCTACATCGCGTAAGGAATACTCCTACCAAATTTCAAGTCAATCGACCTTATAGTTTCTGAGATATCCTAATGAGTGAGTTCACAAATGAGATCTCCCTGCACTCCACCTTGCGGATGGAGTTTCACAAAATCCGTTCTTAGCTGACCTCTACATCGCGTAAGGAATACTCCTACCAAATTTCAAGTCAATCGACCTTATAGTTTCTGAGATATCCTAATGAGTGAGTTCACAAATGAGATCTCCCTGCACTCCACCTTGCGGATGGAGTTTCACAAAATCCGTTCTTAGCTGACCTCTACATCGCGTAAGGAATACTCCTACCAAAGTTCAAGTCAATCGGCCCTGTAGTTCCTGAGATATCCTAATGCGTAAGTTCACAAATGGGATCTCCCTGCACTCCACCTTCCGGGTGGAGTTTCGCAAAATCCGTTCTTAGCTGACCTCTACACCACGTAAGGAATACTCCTACCAAATTTCAAGTCAATCGGCCTTACAGTTCCTGAGATTTCGTGATGAGTCAGTTCAAAAATGGGATCTCCTATATATATATAGACTAGCTGGCTCGCCCAGCTTTGCGTGGGTGAAATTAACAATTTATGAAACACAATCGCAGCGCCACCCATCGGCTCTAACTGTGAATCTAAACCATTCTCGAATCCACCTGAGAAGACAGAAAATTTCACGAAAATCGGTCCGTCTGTTTAGGAGGAGTTCAGCGACATACACATGTACAGAAGAAATATTATATGAATATTTTTAATTTTTTTTTTCTTTCAAACCTTCTCCTGACAATAAAGAATACATAAAAGAAAGATTTATCCAGTTTGGTTCAGTCATTTGGAAGTTATACTTGTACAAACATTTCGGTGATTCATTTTTATATATATAGATTTATTTTTTTATTGTTAAAAGGTTTACCAACACTTGCTTACATCGATACTACATCTAAATCATCACATAAATTAGAGCTAAAGGGTAACAGGTAAACACCACTTGCACCATTAATTGGAATGTTCAAGTCACAGTGTAGATAACACAAAAAAGTTATAAAAAACTAAGAAAAATTAAAAAGTAAAGAATAATTAAAAACTATTATACATATTATTTTATAAATATTATTGACAATGCACTCTGATATTAGGTGCATATTTTAAGGCCTTTATGGAAGGCCACACATTGATAAAGACCTCGCTTATTACGCGATTATGCTAATCATTGCTGCAAGTTAAACAAATATGAACATTAAACGAGACATTAATAATTTTACGTGTGAGTAGACCGGGTAAGATTTGCATCCTAGTATTATCATTTGTTTAATATGGATTATGGACTTCGCTAATGTTTGCGTATTAGAACAACAGCCATTATACAACCGAGCGACTCGTATAAAAGACCATTTGTATGGTAATTTCATTGTACGGAGATAATTTTATGGGATTGTAGTTCTTAAGTTAATTTAAGGTCAACGTTGGTGTTTGTGTTAATTCCCTGAAATGTTAGCCCTATTTCATTTAGGTACTCAGATCTCGGTCTTCCTTTAGCTCTTCTTCCAAACTATACCATTGTATATGTTCAATATTTCTACATAATTTATATATGTCTGAACCTAACATGTATTTCTTCAGACTTATGAATATGGATGAAGTGAAAGAGATCTGTAAGTCTAGATGACTAAGATAGAAAGAAAACTTTACGAAAAAAAATTTTACGCGGGTATTAGGTATTCATATACAAATATACAGAATATATAATATAATATAATGTAATAAAATGATTTATTTTTCTCTTCACAAAGCAGTAGTTACAGTGATGGGCTTATAGTAAGTAATAGTAATATGCAAACTTTGTGAGAGAATGGTGCCTGAGGTAGGTCTACAACGTAAACCCGTGTTACAGGTCACCTTTACCTCAGACATTAGGTCAATTGTTCAAATATTAGATAGGGCACAATTACGGGAATCAAATAAAAATACATTCCTAGTTGACAACATTATCATCTCATTTTCTCATAAAAATCAGCTGTAACGATATAGGAATGTGTTGAATCTAATTCAGTTTTTTCTTGTATATATTAATTTTATTCGAGAGAGAGAGCCGTCGTGGCCGAGTGGTTCGAGCAGTTGCCTGCGACGCAAAGGTCGCAAGTTCGAATCCCGACTGTACCAATGAGTTTTTCTGAACTTAAGTACAGTGATTAGTCACACCACGAGCTTTACGGTGAAGGAAAACATCAAGAGGAAACCTGCATACGTCTGAGAAGAAATTCAAAGGCGTATGTATAGTCGTGCTTGAGTAACGGCGATGGACTCGCCATCTGTCACGTTGGCACCTAATATACCTCTGGCGGAAAGTGGGTGTGTGGGTATTACCTATACACCTCTGCCTACCCCTTCGGGGACCCTTGTGGGAAGGCGTGAGGATATATTATATTATTATTATTATATTAATTTTATCTAATTAATAGTTAAAAGCCATAAAACCATGTCTGGGTGTGAATATTCTCATTCAAGAAAGTTCTCATTTCATTGTCTCTGGAGCATTATTTTTGATTGCATCGTCATGAGGATATATTCACAACACCTTTTAACTTCTAGAATACAGCTATTCTATTTTCGGAGACTATTCAAAACATAATCAAACTTTAAAGGTATGCTGTCCGCTTGACGGTTGCGTTAATGCCCTCTTAATGAGGTACAATACAACATATAAAAAATCTCAATGTTTAACAAACAGCCGTTTGGAGCTAAACAAGCTTTAACATGTCATCAATCATTGAGGATTGATGGATGGTGTAATGGTTGACAGTAATGAAATTTTACGCCCGCATTCAATGTTACGGCAATTACTTCGCTTGATGGACTTGAAAGTTGATTTTTTCATTTTTATTAGGTACGTTTAAACGGACTTAGCAAAAGTAAAGCCAAATTAAACTGTATGTCGGTGCTTTAAGTCTGATATCCAATTGGCGGTTAATGCTCGTCGGTGATATTCTGTGCATGAAAACTACTTAAGTTCGAATTGGGTGATTTCTGTTGTCGTCCTTAAAAAGTTTGACACTTGATACCCTCCATGTAATCTCCGGTAGTTTTAAGCAAGTAAATATTCGGATATAAGATTTAACGTTAAAATTTGTAATTGCGCAACTGGGGCAGCTATGAAGCTGTATGATGGAAGTGATGTCCCATTTCTAGACATGTTTGGTAAACCAGACATAGTTTTATCTTTTTTATTTTCAAACCTTCCCACAAGGGTCTCTGAAGGGTTAGACACTAGTGCTAACACTCCTTTCCAACCATCATTAGTTAATACCTTAAATCCACCCTAAATGGGTTCGGCGATGCGCCATTGATAGTTTCGTACATTTTTCTAAATGTATTGATATTTAATTGTTGTAAATCACTAGTTTTTTTAAATATTATAACATTGAAATAAAATTATATTGCATAATGTCTCATTCTCTCTTTTATTTGTCTTCACTTTATGACTTATCATTAGCAAATTTATTTAATAGGAGCTGAAAACAGGATAACATTATTTATTTTATAATTAAGGTTTTTTAGGTACGTCAATATTTTAGTTGAATAGTTAATAATAATTTTGGAGATAGCCGCAACAGAGGTAGAATTGTTTTCGTGTTTTCGTGTAATAAAGAAAAGTTGAATGAGTTTACACAGATGCTATGTACCTATGTTCAGAATAAATGGCATTATTATCTTTTTTTATAAGGTATTTTTTTCAATTAGTTCGCATTAGATTTTTCTGTAAAAAGCATTTATAAAATAGAAGATGAATAAATAATAATAAAGTTCACTAAATGGAATGTTGTTATTCCATAATCCAAAGTCCACACGAACCCAGCCGCAGGCACACCTATATTGGTACTCGGTGGTAATTGTGCTCATTCCTACTTCGACACGGGCGAGGTTACTACCAAGTCATTATATTATTTTGCTAATAAAATAATGTAGTTTACACAATAAATATCTTAGCGTCCAGTGCAATCTCTTTTGACCTCCCTATACCTACGTCATGATTTGGTCTTACTCGCCCTCTGCTCCCCACTAACTTTCCTTTTAACACATTTCTAAAGAAGCTGTCATGTCGGATCGTTTTCTTTACTATTCTCGACTGTCTCGAAAACTAAGCAGAATGTCTTGAATCTTCCAGACTGAAATTTCATATAAAGCTAGCATTTACGCCTCGAAGTATTCGCATTTATCTAGAACACCCGCGAACTAATAAGACATGTATTAAGAAGCTTTTAAATCGAAACGGCAAGGCGCAGAAGCAACAAAAACTGACATCGAGACGTGGATACGAATAAAGACTCCTTGTGACAGGCCGAGATGGCGAGATATAAAAACACAACGATACTTTTACCGCTAATAAATTGAACGTTCAATGTATTTTGACATTTATTACTAGAGCGATAAGGACAATAGTAGATATAGTATAAATGTATAAATTTGGTAAAGACGACCAGTCTTTTAGGTGTAAATTATTCAAAGTCGGTTCATCCGACGATGCTTCGCTGCCTCTACTTTTTACCGCCGTAAGACTGTCTTTAAACGTAAACGAAGGAATTATTTAAAGGGGCCGGATCAAGAATTAAACCACGAGATGTCACTGTTGAATGCTGATTACGACCCAGATTAAGGCAAGGTGAATTTTTAAATGATGCGTCAGACTGTATTTGGTTCGGTGTATTTTTTATTTTTTATTCATTGTGACTGAAATTAATGCTTAGCAGTTCAGAGGCTTGAGGAATCCGTACAAAAATATTGTTAATTTGATTTAGTATTCTGTTCATATAGCATATTCGTATATTACTTAAATCTTCCTTTGTTAATTATAAAAAGACCAGTACTTGCTATAAATACACCACAGCCGGTAACGTGCAATTAGTCCTTGTTGCAAACATCCTTTTTCGGCAGAGATCGCTTACCATATGCCAAATCACAAAACAAATGAAAAACAGCTGTGTAAACAAAACACAATACGATTATAATAATCCATGGACACTTAATATTAAAATACCAATGTTTCAGCACTAACTTCAAATTGCTATTTCCAGAAGTAGACACTCCGGCTTTTTACTATAATTATATGCAATTATTGACGTTTGTGTAATTATGTCGGCCATTTTAACCTCAATACTTGGCTATGACGAAAGCAAACACAGCGAATCGTTCAATATGCTTTTATTATAACGACATTCTTGAAAATACTGTATTTTTGCAATAAAAATATAGATGCGATGATATATATAACGTTGATACGGTAAGTCCGTTCAGAATTAAACATAAATCTTCACAATTATCATGGAATAGATAAAAAGTGCATAGCGCCAGTTGAGAGAACTGGCGCTATGCACTTTTTACTTATTAGACTTATATAAATATACAATTAATATACCTATAAATATAAATAAATACAAATTTACCTTTTGAGAATAATTGGAGTAGAATGGATTAATGAAGAAAGATTGACGAAACAGATATACAAAGCAAAAGTGTGTGCAAGAAGAGGCAGAGGAAGACCACGATCCAACTACCTAGATCAAATCGATCGGAGACTTAGGAACGGAAATGTTAAGAGTACTCGAAACCTGTATGAAGAGACTGATCAATGTGGACGAAGCGAAAGAGGTACGTAAGTCTAAAGAGACATGGAGCTCTACTCCCTCTGCCATCTCGTCAGGGGTCGGCGCGATGATATCATGAATAATTGGTACAAACTGTGGGAAATTTGAGTCTAGAGAACTGACGCTCTCTTCACAAGTCCTTTGAGAGATTCGGCTGGATATTATGTATGTATGTACACTCTTGTTTGACCTTGTTGCCACTCCAGCGGAATAAATCGCCACCGTGACGTCAAAACGAAAGGCATAACAGCACAAGGTATCAACACCAAAACGACCATTTAGGGATGGATTCTCAAGGCGCGCGTCGTGACCGTGTGACTGTCCATTCGATGTGCTACAAGCTTGCAAGGCTGACGTATAGTATCGATATCGATATGTTTCATACTCTAAAACAAATGGGCTTAAGAAAAGTAAGCAGGTAAAGGGCATTGTAACAGTTTTTACAAAGATATCTTGCCTAAAATGACTTGGAAACGAGATTTGTAACCTTGTAGAGTACATTAAACGTTTAAGGACAACTCTTAATCCTATCACATTTTTCCTAACAATATAATATTTAAAGAAACTGATTTGACAAATTATGGCGGTCATGCAAGTGTACCATAAAAGATAATGATTCACCTTATCGCACATAAGCGAGCGATACGAGTACATACATATTTTCTTTGAAAATGCGCAACGCTTCTATAAAGATTTTCGATGCTGTGTAATAAAGTAATTCCTCTATCAAGTCAAACTTGGTAAATGTATCTACCTACATATCATCAGGCCGAGCACTTTGCGGGACGTGTGCAGAGCGTTTCTCTACAGACTCAATTCAATAATATAGAATACTTCATTAGGAAAAGCTGAGCATAGTTCTATCTATCACTCTCTATCTATACCACTATCATGAGACTAGAAAAGCAATGCTTTTTATTCATAAAATATATTTTATCAGGCATAAAAAATACAGTTGTAATGAACACATGATATTAAAATATATTTTCTATTTAATTGAAGCAAAAGAGCTCCATCATAAGCCTAGAGAGAAACAGGTGCATTGTTTACACATTTTTGCTAACTCGGGATTCAGCTTAATATTAATTAATGCCTCATAATAATATTTCTTACTACTTCTTAATTCTGAATTAAAATAATTAGTTATCGACACGTTCTAACGAGTAATTATTTATATTCATATCGATAAAGTCAGTGCCACCCCTGGCGTTTGCTTTATGGGCCAGCCGGCGGCCCCACATGCCTCCGACGAACACGCCCTTGTTCATGGCCTCCATTTTCGGTATCATAAGGTCCTGACACTGTTCCTAGTAAGTTTCTAAGCTTTCGCATAACTTCCACGGTGTTAGCAACGAAGATTACATGCGGAGATAAGCTTCGAACGCCGCTCCGGTACGATGATCCAGAAAAATATTAAATAGTTGACAATGCTACTTTAAAAGCCGATTCGTTCGAGTCAGTCAAAGGTATTAATTCCGTGACAAACTCGTAACTATAGATTTCTCTGATTGTCATGGGTTAGAACAAGAATATTGAATGTATGTACGTATAATATTTACCTATGTATGGACATACGCATCAATATTACTATGCTTACTGTGACAATGCATTCGCGTAGCATAAAGGCTATGTACAATTAGTCTATTTTTTATTTCATCATATCATGACGCCGAGTCTCTGACGGAGTAGACAGGGAGTATGGAGTGCCAGGTCTCTCTAGACTTATCTACCTTTTTCGCTTCGTCCACATTCAACAGTCTCTTCATACATGCTCGTCGGTTTCGAGTACTCTTGACATTACGTCCTCAATCGTCCGATCGATTTGATTTTTCAAAGATACTTAATATTTTTTAGTTATTATATTATTATAATTTTTAGTAGTAAGTAAGTAGTTACTAGTACCTATAAATTAATGTTATAATTGTCAGATTAATGCAAATAAATCAATTATTGTTAAAAAAAAAATAATAAGAAACGTGTGGATGTATGTTCTTGTTAGTTGGTATATACCTGGAATCCCTCACAGGATAAGTAGAGAGATTAGAGCGCTAGCTCCTCATGGGGTAGGCAGAGAGTGAAGAATGCCAGGCCTCTCTAGACTAGGAGTAGACAGAGACTAGATTATACGTTCATGTAAAAGAAAAAGGAACCCGAAAACTATTATGTTTAGGAACAAAGATTTGTACGAATTTTAAAAATATATTTTTTAAATTATGCATACGCCTGAGAAGAAATTCAAAGGCGTATGTATAGTCGTGCTTGAGTAACGGCGATGGACTCGCCATCTGTCACGTTGGCACCTAATATACCTCTGGCGGAAAGTGGGTGTGTGGGTATTACCTATACACCTCTGCCTACCCCTTCGGGGAACCATTGTGGGAAGGCGTGAGGATATATTATTATTATTATTTTTTAAATGATTCCGTATATTTTCCGGTTACTTTGTATATAATGGGAGCACTACTAAAACAGCAAAGTAAAGAGCATTCCGAGAAATATTTTCGTGCACAAATTCCAATTTAAAATTTCTCGCGTCGTGCATATTAAAACATTTCACCCACCATTTCAGTAGTTGCTCTACCAGGCGTGCATAGCCTGGCGGGAGGTCGGTTGAGTGCACACTACAAAGGTCGCCTGATGTGCTTTCCTTTTATTTATGTGAGCCTGGTACCTTGATTAAACCTAAGGTTGAAAAATTATGTTTACACATTACAGCCGTTTTCTTCAAACAACACTTTCAAAGTTACATATGTTTTAATGGTTATCTGCACGTTTTACCGGAAGGTTTCTGTACTAGCCGCAATCTGCCACAGAGGAGCTGTGGCATATTGGGGTTCCTTGGATAAGAATTTATTTATTTATAGCCAATTATGTTCCACTGCTGGGCAAAGGCCTCCCTCCTGTCCTTAATGGGTAAGAATCAGTTAAATAATATATTAATTTTCATTCCTAATGACACTAATATTGCCTGAAGTGGATTGTATATTGTTCCAAGTTTGAGCTCAATCAATCGGTGGAACTTTTGATTTTTTGAAGCGTATACAATCAATATTTTGTATGTATATATATAAATATATTGATTGTATACGCTTCAAAAAATCAAAAGTTCCACCGATTGATTGAGCTTTTATGATATAGTATGTATATATATATATATATATATATATATATATAATCCAGTTTCACGCTAAATCTCTTCTTTGGACTACGTTATAGCGAAGAAGATTCACTAATAACCAGGAACGTCTACTAGACGTCTACTAGCTCAGTGTCACCTCAAGGAGCGTTGGTTACCATGTAATTTTATATAATCAATAAAATGGAACAATCCCCTAGGACTATCTCTATGGACCCACCCTCAATACATCCACATCCACGATCTAAAAAACCAATTTCGCATCCGTCTAGAACACATGACGCAGGGAGGAAAAAGTCTGACAAAGCTGTCATAAAGTCCCCAAGTAATTCATAAAGTAGAGAAGTGCCATTTCGCTGGCCGTACGACAGACACCTATTAATTTTTACGATCCATTTAATTCTTTGACTTGGTAGAATCGATTTATAACAGTTTTATCGCAGCAGGGCATTTAACGTGAGTAGTAAAGCTTCTGGCGGTGTCGCGGTACTCTGGAAACCAACGCGAGGACTCCTAATTGGATTCCCTCTGCGCCGATAAAGGAATCCGTTTTGTTTGTTAATTCAAATCTTTATTAAGTAATATTTAATAGTGGATTTAAAAAAATATTCGATACAAAAAAAAAATATTAATTTTAATTTTTCTAAAGCTGCTCCGGTGAACCTCGTACCGCCAAATGAATGAAGTGGTAGTGGTTTTTACATTAATAATTTCTACATTTTAATAGTTATTCAGCTGTTCTTGGATTAAACAAATCCAACAAATCAGAGATCATAAGAATCGGTCCACCCGTTCTTAAGTTATAAAGGGTATATATAAATAACCCGACTTTGTTTTAGTGCTAAATCTATATAGATTTAATACCTAATAAACCTAATCAAAAGTAGGTACGATCATTAGGAGCACGTGACCCTGTGTTCACAACATAATCGTATTATAATAGTACATTAATTACCAAACGAGACTGAAATACGTTAGCAAGTGGTACAAACAGACCGCGCGTGCGTTTCAATCGTAAATCAATGAGACTGCATTTTGCATACACAGCCATTATCACGAACCGCCGGCGTGGAAGGAGCTGTTTCATAAAAAAAAAACGACGACTAAGACATATTTATTACAAAGGTTTTGTGTAATAAACTATTCAATTGTATAGTTCTTTGTTTAAAAATGGAACAGACATGTAAGATTTGCGTTTGTTGGTGTCCCAAAAAAACGGAAAATAAGCTAACATCTTAACTGATATAACACGGTTACCGCAACCTACTTATACATGTGTGTGAGGCGTATTATGTGTGTGTGTGTGTATCTATTACTAAATTGCCAGCCCTGACGTGCAATTCAAGGGATCAAATAGTCAATGCACATAATATACACGCGTATAAATATTTTGGAACGAAGTTCCTTATCGCGCGTTGTGAAAGGGGGCTAGACGGAAAAAATCTTACGAAAAGTTGTCACGACACTTTTTGACACTACACTTTTTGTCACGACACTTTTTTTTTGCTGTATATTTATAACCCCCGTGTGAGTGATTGCTGTATATTTATAACCCCCGTGTGAGTGACGTGTGCTTCTTGAACTTCGTTCCATCCGGGTGTGCCTTGACACCTCTCAAGTTTTTTTTTTTATGAAACGGGAACTGTTTTATTATACCCGTGTTCAACTAAACACGGAATAATTTAAAACGCCTTTGATTTTTTGACGAGTACGCATTTGACGCAAATTAATCAGAATAGGGGTGTTATATTCCGTTTTGTACACGATATGCTGGATGTATTCATTCCAAAGTAAAAATTAATTACTGTTATTTTAAAAATTGATATGTATAATGCCTATTATCACACCGAGTTCCCCACAGGATAGGCAAAGAGATTGGGGTGCCAGTTCTCTCTAGACTTACATACCTCTTTCGCTTCCTCCATATTCATCAGTCTCTTTATACATAATAATATTTTTTTTACGGACGTAACCGATTCTAATCGGGTGAAACCGCGGGCCATAGCTAGTCTGCAACAATCATGCTCAATTTAGCTTCTTAATTGTATAATTAATTATAAAACTTCTTAATTATATACTTTATTTACAATAACAGCAATTAACAATATTAACAGAGAACAGTTGAAACTAACTTCTTACAGATAAAATATTTGACCCAAATCAGTATCCAGAGGCAACGTGCCAAGAAGACTAGCAGCATTGCCACGCTGGATAGCAATGCTGATTTTCTGGTTTAGATTCTTTACATAGCCTTTAAAAGTGCTTCTAGTGAAACAGCAAAGCTAAGAATATCTACTAAACTGTGTACATAGCTAATTGACGCTGAGTACACACTGTAATCGGCTATCCAATTGATTTATGAATTCAATGCATGCACCGCGAGCTAGTTGCAACTATCAGCTTTGATTATTGGCGTGAGGAATGTTACAGAACATTGAACAATCAAACGTTTAATTTGTACTTGTTCAGTGTCAATATACCGGCCATACATACATACATATGATCACTGACGTGGTAGGCAGACAGAGTTAAGCGCTTTATCATTCAAGAGCTTTAAATATGTTAGATTAATATCTGAGTAATGGTGACATACTCTGCCTACTCTGCCTACTCCTTTAGGGACGGCGTGTTGATATGAAGATGATGATGATGCCAACGTGACAGATGGCGAGTCCATCGCCGCTACTCAAACACGACTAAACAGACGCCTTTGAAATTCGCTTCTCAGACGTATGCAGGTTTCCTCTCGATGTTTTTCTTGACCGTAGCTTTAAGCTCGTGGTGTGACTAATCACTGTACTTAAGTTCAGAAAAACTCATTGGTACAGTCGGGATTGGAACTGGCAATCTTTGTGTCGCAGGCAACTACTCGAACCACACGGCCACGACGGCTCCTAATACTCCTCACGCCTTCCCACAAGGGTCCCCGAAGGGGTAGGCAGAGGTGTATAGGTAATACCCACACACCCACTTTCCGCCAGAGGTATATTAGGTGCCAACGTGACAGATGGCGAGTCCATCGCCGTTACTCAAGCACAACTATACATACGCCTTTGAATTTCTTCTCAGACGTATGCAGGTTTCCTCTCGATGTTTTCCTTCACCGTAAAGCTCGTGGTGTGACTAATCATTGTACTATTGATAATTCGAACTTGCGATATTTGTGTCGCAGGCAACTGCTCGAACCACTCGGCCACCACGGCTGTATATAATATTCAAGTCCTAATATTCAAGTCATTCTAAATCCTACTTTATAACTGACAGCGTTAAAAATTCAACGCCCAAGGGTGCGTATTGTGAGCGTACATACACGATATGACTGATGGCGGAAAATCAATTTCCATCGAGCTATGACGTCTCACTTACAACCCCCGGTAGTGGGGTCGTGCGTACTGACGCTAGCTGTTTTTCACCTTCGTTAAGCACGTCAAAATAACAAGAATAATGACGTTGCAGACATGTCGGGAAACCAGGTTAGTTCTATTTTTACTCGACTTAAGAAAGTACTATTTATTTGAGTGAAATCTGTCACAAATTGTTCTATTTTATTGTTTTTCCTTGTTCCGAAACCAATAGTGAAACATAATATATTTTTTTATAAAAATTTTAACGTACGGTGGCGAGTACGTCGAGAAGCGAACTCGAAACCTTTATGAACGCTTGGTAAATTTTTTCATTCTCACAAAAGAGTTCTTATTTCCAAAATATAGCGTCAGTAATCCTAATACTGACGGACACGTAATTTGACTGCAATATTCAATAGTTATCAGTACATTGATTGGACGTGGCTTACCGTAGTTTTACTGAACGTAAGTTAGTTACGATTTTATCGTCTTTATATGTATTCCTCAATCAAAAAGATTCACACATATGTATAATCAAGCCGAGTCACTGACTGAGTAGGCAGAAAGTGTAGAGCTGATAATAAGCCTGACATATAATCCGAACCGATATGCTCAAAAGTGACCTTTATCTTTCAAGTGTTGAAAGTGGAAAGATATATATGACTTTACATAGAACTGGCGCTCTACTCTCTTTCTCTCTGCCTCCTCTGTGAGAGACTCGGCATGATGATTTATATGCATGTATGTATGTTTAATTCACAATGTGCTCTTATGTGTATATCTTTTCTTCTTTTTAGCATGAACTTTTTTGTATGGAGCGCTTCTATTATTTCGTTTCTGCACTGTACTCTGAAGTCGGAATCAAGTTATTTTGATATATATATCATATTTACATACGAAATGTTTTGACTTTTATTCGACCATTGCTTGTAATTACAGTGAACAAGCACACCAGTAGCTTTAAAGAAAAAACATCGAGTAAAACCTGCATACGTAAAGAAAGACACATAAAAACTAAGTACAGTCGTGCTAGAGAAACGGAGACTGACTTTCCATCTGTGACGTTCACCTAAATATGTCCCCGGCCAAAAGAGAATGTGGTACTTTAGACATCTACTCATTCGGAGACCGTTGTGGTAAAAAATATGTTCCCTTCTTTGAACGAAGAATTGCGTCGCTTATTTTATTACCATCCTTGTACCCTGTAAACCTTAAATTCCAAACCTGGTTTAGTCGCTTTGCCACCTTCTTATATAGTATTTACCTTGCATACTCGATGATAAACGGCCGATCTGATACGCAATAGATAAGTAAAGTAAGCTATCTGTCACCATTGTGAGCGCACCCTTTAACAAAACATCCTACATTCTCCGGACATCATTGCCATTTGTACACGCGCGCCATAAGTTTGACACGAACTTGGTCTACGGAGGAGGAAAAAAATAAATATTTCACGATCCCCTCGCACCCTTGTTGTGGAATCACGCGTCGCTTGCGCGTTTTCACGAAGATGGATCATTGGTACACGCGACATAAGGCTGGGCAGACGGGCGTTCCTTTTATCGTGTAATTATTTTAGTCCAGGCTATTGAAAAATACACATTTAAACTATTAACCCAAGGTTCTAGGTATGTACATTAGAAATATAGTTTTATCTACACCGACAACTTGACCATATAAAAGTCATTGGATTTTAACTTCATTTGATAAAACATAGAATAGATAGATCCATCTGTTGGCCTTTGGAAATACACTGGCATAAAATATTCAATTCAAACTAAAATACCAGAAATATTATTCGAGTAGGGTCCACTATTAACCATCTGAAAGAGTGAATCTCTCTTCTCTAAATCTTTTATCATTCAGTAAATTCAATGGTAATAAATTATCAATTTCAAATGTGTAGTAGAGTTAAATATCGCAATAATTATATTAAATTATAATATTAAAAAAACCGGCAAATTGAGACCCCTCCCCTTTTTTTTAAGTCAGTTAAATTTTAATTCGAAAGCCGCCCGTCTGACCCGCCGTCGCTCCCTCGAAGATGGATCATCGAGAACGACGGGGGGTGTCGATCGCGCGATAAACCGCCGCGATATGAAAACGGCGCTTGCCGTCGCGTAGCACGACCGTACAATGTTTGTACACAGCTACCTCCAACATGCAATTCTATTTATAAACACCTTTGGAATTTATGTGTAACTAGATTTTCAATTCCATTTCAGGTTACATACTTGTTCTATAGTTTGCTGTCTTATATAAAATGATAAGAGGCGAGAAGATCTCACGCCTTCTCACAAGAGTCACCGAAGGGGTATGCAGAGGTGTTTAGGAAGTACCCAAGCACCCACATTCCGCCAGAGATATCTTTTAGGTGCCAATATGACAGATGTCGAGATCATCGACGTTACTCAAGCACGACTATTCATACGCCTTTGAATTTCTTCTCAGACGTATGCAGGTTTCCTCTCGATGTTTTCCTTCACCGTTCATCTCGTGGTGTGACTAATCACTGTGCTTAAGTTCAGAAAAACTCATTGGTACAGTCGGGATTCGAACTTGCGGCCTTTGCGTCGCAGGCAACTGCCCGAGCCACTAGGCCACCACGGCTTTTTCTAAGATAAAATTTCGTAAGATACCTACTGTTTATGTCCAAATGCGTGAACCACAACTAGATACCTCAATAAGTAAGATGTCAGTAAGACGTCCCCTGGGTCGTTGTTCACCTTTATTTTTCGCAAGGAGAATGGTACATTGAAAATTAGATAATTATCAAATGTGCCAAACACTTTATGTCTTTAATCGCACACAGTAATTTCAAAATGGTGTCTGATTTATACAGTCCCTTTTAAGACTAGCAGATGTTTTAATCAGGAGGCTGCGGTAACCACCCTACACTAGTCGTGCCGACTTTACTTTACATAAAAAGGTAATACATTTTTATGAAGTATGAATATTATATTTGAAACATGCCTTAACAATAGTAAATGAGTACAATCAGTTGCCACAAATAAAGGTATCACCCCTCTATAGGTATCTCGAAAACCCTAAGCGTCTCAAGACTCCAAGTTTCGAACATCTCAATTCATAAAGAACTTTCTGCAACTCGACATTTTAGAAATTTTCTCTTGAATGTAACAACATAAACAAAAAATCTTGAAACAACTCTTTAAATAAAACATATTCCTCTTTGCAAAGTATTAAGTCTTTATATACAGAACGGCCTAAAGCTTTTCTCCTAGAACGTGACCTAAGTGAGAAATCGTGTAAACCGTACCTAACAATGTTAGCTTCGTAAATGTAGAAAAAATAAAAATATTGAGAAATAAAACTATGAAATTTGCTGATCTGAACACGATTGGGTTTATACATACATACATATAATCACGTCACTTTCTCGTAGAAGTAGGCAGTGACCACTTCTTTCCACTTGCTACGATCCTTACATACTTGTTTCGCTTCGTCCACTTTCATTATTCCCTTCATACATGCTCTTCGGCTTAGGGTGCTCTTGACCTGGTCTTTTTTCAAGACGTCCCTGATTTGGTCTTGAAACGTCCGCGTCCGTGTTGTTCAACACTTTCATTTACACTCGCCTTAAACACTTTTTTCGTCAATCGTTCTTCATTAATTCTCTCGACAAAACTATGAAATTTGCTGATCTGAACACGATTGGGTTTATAGCAAACGTATAAATGTTTTTTTTTTTGAGATGCTCTTCCCATTCCTTTGTGCGTTTCCCTAACAAAACAAAATTATCTAAAGTTCTTTTCACTTCTTTAAGTAAACAATTACCTATCGTTATATATACACGTGACAACTTCCCCATTCATCTTAATACGAAGGCATTTGCTAGGTAAATATTAACATTCACTCTGAAGTTGTGTTGCATGTCGCCCCTTAAATAGCTCCCTTTGTGAACTGCAGCTACTTGGAACTACCTTGCCGTTTATAAAACGATGGTGCGATGAGTATTTTGCCGGCTCCAATTTTTTTATGATCTTGGGCATTTATATGTTAATGAATATAAATATATATATAAATTTAGAATTACCCAGTAAGGCTAGAGTCGAGGTAAAAAACTGACGTAATACAGAGTGTCTTCCAAAGGAAGACCTCTATCGATTCACCTCCATTTTAACCAACTCCTTCATACGTTTCTATGCTTGTGTGTCTGATCGATTTGACTAGGGGTACTTGAGAGATAATACTTACTCTGCCTCTTCGTCCAGCCACTTGTGGATTGTATGCATATTTCATCGACTTCCTATAATAATAATATGACCATAGTAACATGAATTAGAGAATGTGCAAATATACGATTTTTAAAAGAGAGATTTTTTTTCTGGCTGAGAATATGCACTAGCAATAGCAAAGGTTTACATAGTAGGTGGTATTACTCTACTAGTAGCAAAATGCATGAATGTCCAGTCTATAAAAAAAATACATCGCAGTCACATTTTCGATATTGCATCATCATCAAATCATCACGCTGAGTCCCTAACCGGGGTAGGCAGAGAGTATAAAGCGCCAGTTCTCACTAGACTTACATCATCATCACAAATTTAAGAGCTGGACTCTTGTCGGCGTCTCTGATGCAGTCCCCTCCATTTGCTTCTGTCCAGCGCAACCTCCTTGACCTCCTTAAACGTCATGAGAGACATTTTTTCTTTGATCTGACCCATGTATGTTAATCTTGGTCTTCCTCTTCCTCTCTTCCCCTCTACCTTTCTTTCTAAGATGTTTCTAAAGAAGCTATCATGTCGTATAAGGTGGCCTATCATCTTTCCTCTTCTATTATCAGTGACATATCTCTTCGATATTTCATTATTTGTAAGTCCCTAGAAAACAGTTGAAACATAAGTTCGCAAAAATTTCGCACGGAACAAAAAGAACACACTCTTAAAATGGCATTATGTACTTTTTTTATTCAACTTGAACTGGGGGACGTACTGTAATCGCCTTAAGCTTTTCATCATACAGGGACAGCTGTTACTAAACAAATCCCCCTTGGCGTGTGCTTCCTGGATTTACTTCCTCGTTTATTATATATATAAGTTTTATATGCCGTGCCGTGGTGACCGAGCGGTTCGAGCAGTTGCCTGCGACGCAAAGGTCGCAAGTTCGAATCCCGACTGTACCAATGAGTTTTTCTGAACTTAAGTACAGTGATTAGTCACACCACGAGCTTTACGGCGAGGGTTAAACATCGAGAGGAAACCTGCATACGTCAGAGAAGAAATTCAAAGTATGTAGGTATAGTCGTGCTTGAGTAACGGCGACGGACTCGCCATCTGCCACCTAAAATATATCTCTGGCGGAAAGTGGGTGTGTGAGAACTACCTATACCTCTTCCTAACCCTTCGGGGACTCTTATGGGAAGGCGTAAGCTAAACTGAAGAAAAACCGATGAAAATAAGTAGGGAGAGTAGAGAGCCAGCTTTTAAATTACACACCTCTTTCGCTTCATCCATTTTCACTAGTCTCATCATACAAGTTTAATGTCACCCATATCTAAATAAGTATGTAGAAGAATACAATTCCATGTCAATGACTCTTCAATATAAACAAAATTGATAAAATACATTTATTTAAAATAAGTGAATAGAAAAAAGCAATCTCGCTTTGTTTGTTTATGTTTTATTGTTATAGAATACTTGAAAAACTTGCTAGACTTTTCACCTTAGATGTTACAACCAGCTGAAGTATTTCGTGGAAACAATTATTAGTCTACAAAGCTGCAAAACCTTTTTTCATGCTAGTCTTTTTGTTTTTTGTACATATATAACTACAAAAATCAATCTTTATCTATATATATATATATACATATATATAATGTATATAATGATGAATGTTTGTCTGTATATCCTTTACAGAATCGGCCGGACCGATTTTAATGAAATTTTGTGTAGTCAATTGGAGTCGAGAATGGTTTAGATTCACAAACAAAGAAGATATATATGTGTCGCGTACTTCGACATAACTAAAAGAAGTAATTTTTGTAAAAAACAAAAGAAGAATGATATGTTACTATGATTTGAATAAAACAAATGAAAGTGCAATTTGTGTGCATTTATTTAAAATAAGGTTTTACGCGTTCATATGCGTGAGCGTTACGAGTTTTACACTTAATAAAATAATGGCATTGGGACCTCATAAGGTACCTGATACATAAATAGTCAATTGTTTGTAATAAAAAATCTACTCGAACAAAAGTCAATATAACCAACCCTACAAAACAGAGACAGATAGTAAATATGAAAGTTTAGAGAGCCCTAGTCGTCCAATAGTACGACGTGTGTACATTAGTTTGCTAAGGGTTGATAACTTATCTAAGAACAAATTGCTTTGTATAATTCATGAGCGAGTCTCAGGTGACAGGGGTCCACGGTGTCCCCAAATTATGTGCATACATTGCTAGCTGGTCATTCTATAACTAGATTGAATTGTCATGAAAACCCTTCTTGTATTTCGTTCATTATTTTGGAACCATTTTTTCGTTGAGTCTAGGCAATTTGTATCGGTAGCATTCATGTGTTATATGCATCGAGCTGAGCTATGTATTTCGATGTGTTCTTTTTTATTTCTCTAAAATAGTTCTAATCAAAATTGAGTCTGGTGTTTATAGTTAAAATATTTATTGCCCCGGCAAAGTTACTATAATACTAAAAGCTCAATTTATACGATCAACCCACGTCAAAATATTTTGTATCATGCTTCCTTGGAGTATTTTATCAGATGCACTAGAACTTTTAGTAAGTTCCATGGCACATCATGGTACATTTTCGTTTCGTCATTGAATAACTTCCTGTTATGTTATTTGGTTTTCAACCTTATATTATGGACATATGTCTCCTTCTTCAATGCACATTAAATCTAAATATTACAATTCTCATATAGTGTGTTTTCGGAAAATACGGTCTTTTACAGTCTGTTTTAGAGGCTCTGTAACCAAATTAATAGCGATGTGAAGCAAATTAAACGCAATCACCGTATATAATAAAAAGCCTTGGCCTTTTGTCCTTACCTCTCACCTTGACAAAGTGCCAATTTACGCTCTGTCCTTAAACCCATTCGACGTACTTATATATCCTTCCCGTAAGGGTCCCCGAAGGAGGCAGAGGTGTAAAGGTAATACTCACAAACCCACTTTCGCACGCGATTTTTGTGTCGCAGGCAACTACTCGAACCACTCGGCCACCACGACTTCAACAATGTGATCAAAATAAATATGAAAATATTTTCCATTAAATATTTATTGATACCAGACCTGCTTATTCACGAGTCAATGTGTTTACTCAATTGTCATAAATATCTGAGCTCAAACGAGCTGAAAGCTATTGTACAAAAACTTTGATAGCTTAACTTTCACAATAGAATCGTGAATTTTATTGACATATTCTCATAGAAAAATAAACATTGATAAATGCAGCATAAAACATTCTGAAACTTTGACATATGGAAACATGTTCCATAACAATTTTGCCTGCATCGTACGAGACGTGGTGGAAAACTTAGAAGATAGATCTTTAACGGTCGATAGAGTTTTGAAATATGGCGTGAAGAACTTCCGAACGTACGTAATAAATACTTTTCAACTTCAAAGATGATGGGCGAACTTGGTTTGTCGTAAAAGGTGTTCTAGAAATATAATAGGTATTCTATTCTAGATACAGTAGAGAGTAGAGAGAATTAAAAATACAATAATATAATAGAAAAAGTAAAGACTAAACTACGTACATTGTAGGTACATTTGTATTTGTAAATAAAAAATTATTGAAAAGTCAATTGAAATACGATCAAGGATAGTTTAAAGAGATAAGCTAAGATAAGATAAGTTCCCTCTAATTAAACGCATAAAGAGGCTTATAATATTAAATCTATAACTTATTTACCCAATAATTATGTTGTCCCAAGCCAAATTTTAAATCTTTGCATAATTATCTATCGTCATTAACTAAGCAATACTGAAATTACTAATTTAAAGCAAAAAAGTTTCGATTTAATGATTAAGATATTGTGATTGATTGATTTATACAATCACGAAAAGAGATTGGGAAAACCTTAGTTCAAATCACGATTAAACAATCAGTGATAAGATCACTGTAGGCATGCGTCACCGCGTGACTTTGGCGGGCGCAATATTGTCGTAGTATCTCAAAATCTATACAAATAAATAAAATTGGTGTGTCTGTTTGTAATATTAAAATAACCCCTTTTTACTAAATGCATATGGATGTATACACGGTACATATAATAAAATATATATTTTTTAAATTTCAAAAATCTGTTTGTTCCGGCTAATCTCTGAAACGGCTAGCCCGATTTTGACGGGACTTTCACTGGCAGCTGACGTAAAAAGGAGTTACTTAGGCTACTTTTGTTTTAGAAACCAAAAAATAACTTTTTAGTCAATATCCACGCGGACGAAGTCGCGGGCACAGCTAGTTAAAAATAATCTTAAAAGTTTGTTAACGACCTGTATATGTCAATTTGGCCAGAAGCTACATTGCTGCCTTTGGTCAGGTTAAAAAAAATACCGCTGAAATTTATATTCTAGATATTATCACGATACTGCCAAACCTTTTGTAGACTTATACGCAAATCGAAACTTACTTCTATTATTCCAATATCCATTCTCTTGTAACGAAAGCAGTTTTACTCCTTATCTCTGTGACCGCCTTCCACGTGACATAACAGCGCAAAAGCATTTTAATAATATCTCCTCTCGAGAAAACAATGAAAAATCTTCGTCTTACAAGGATATACGTTACTTCATATTCCGAGAATAATAAATCTTAAGGGGGAGACACATCTGTCAAAAGTGTAAAATATGTGTTTCTTGTAACGCATGCCGTGTCTATCTTACTTAAGTGGGAGATGCATTTTGTTTTCCCGTGGGTAAAATACTCTTTCTGTTTTCTTCCCTAGTTTTATCATATATCATCACGTCAAGTCCCTCATGCGCTAAGCAAAAGAAGAAGAGCGCAAGTTCTCCCTTCTTTTAGAGACTTTTTTCACTTGATCTTCACTTATCAGTCTTTTCATATATGCTTGCCAGTTTTTAAAACTCATGACTTTCCCGTCCTAAACTGTTCGATCGCCTTGATGCAGACATTTTTTATGAAAGTTTATAAATTAAAAACAAGCTAGTTTACTGTAAATCTATCGACAATTTGCCCTCTATTCTCTCTGCCCACTGTGTGAGGGACTCGACGTAATGATGTGGATGTACACATATAAAATATTTGAAAGGTTGTAAGTAGTGTAAAATGTCTCAAACTGCCTTTCCATCGTGCCAGTAAAATGCTGCATTTTTGCAGCGATGTCAACGAAAAAAGCTTAGAATGGTTTTACTATAAAAAATAAACATACAGTGTGCAAGAATAGGCAGAGGACCGCGGTCCTACCTAGATCAAATCAATCGGACACTTAAGGTCGCGAACGTTAAGAGTATTCGAAACCGGCGAGCACGTATGAAGAGACTGAAGAATGTGGACGAAGCGAAAGAGGTATGTAAGTATAGAGAGAACTGGCGCTCTATTCTCTCTGCCTACACCGTTAGGGGCTCGGCGTGAGGATATGTAAACATTCAGTTTTGCGTTCTAGGGGTTCCTGTACATATATTTTTATATCGAATAAAAGCAATTCTACAAAAATAAATCTCACAATTCTGTATAAGTAATAGAGAATCAGGCATCAGCACAGTTCCGCTCAGCATCGCTTTGATCAGTGGCATCCGCAAATGTCCCAGTAAAGGATGGAGTCAGTCATGCTGAAGTTATCGCTTATTGAAATCGATCCGGGACCCAGTAACGGTGCCCGATATTTTTCACATCACTATTACCTAATACTATGGGGATATGATGTGATAATGTAGGTTAGGGCTGCCAATACCTATGGATTTAAGGGCTTTTGTGAACTTTTCTTTACGTTTTCCTTATTAAACAAGGTAAGAGTATGTGATGTGATATATATGTGAGTGAAATTGAATAGCATCAGCTTATACATCAAATTCTGACATCGGGTCCCTAGCCAGAGGTGCAATAATACAATTCTATATAACTCTGAAAGCTCATTCAAGTATAAATACCCTTCAGAGATTGTATGTAAAAAAAATATTACGCTATTTTTTTTTCTCCGACTGACAAACTTAGCCAACATTTTCAGGTAGAGAGAAAACCAATTTCTTTTGACACCATCTTACTTCAGATATCTGTATAAAAATCTCATCCAAAACATCGATATCTCACGCTCGGATGACTCGAATTGTTGTCACCTTTTCAATTTCGCATCAAAGGGTCTCTTTTGATCGGTTTCCACGTCCCTAATTAGCAGAACCTCGTTCGTTGCCTGTCCATCTGGAAGATATTGTTTATTGGCAGTAGATACGCCGCAATAGAATCCCAAGGGGGGCATCGGCACGGAAAATTGAGGCAAAATCGGCTCTTGATAAACGCTGGCCCGGTTTACCATAAATCTTGATTTCGTTGATATGGAACCTGCTTGTAATAACCTCCAGATTCTCAATTAGCCTTTATAGTCTGCTAGACATAAGGTATTTTTTAATAACATACAAATATTACTCTGAGTTCCTCACTACCCCGAAGACATTAGAACGCCAATCTTCTTTATACTTACCGACCTTTTTTGTTTCATATACGAATCCATCTCTTCATACATGCTCACAACTGTTTTACTAATTCTGTTCCAATGCTTAGGATAAGATATAATTGTGTTTGTGTGTAGTGACCAATATATATCTATCCTTAACATAATCTATACTTAACGCAGGGTGAACAATGCGCAAGCGTCCCTCGGCGGCGGTAACTGCTGGTCTTTAGGATCGCCAGCTGGTACTGACGTCACATCGAGCCCCGCTGCCGGTCAACATCGTCGGTCTTCAGGTCCTACATGGGGCCCCCACTCACTACTGGAGCTTGGCACTCAAACACCTGCTAACCATCAGGCCGACCGCACGCTTGTTCGCTACCTTTGAGGTATAAAAAATAATTGTCATAAGTTCAAACGGCCCAGGGCTCGAACTCACAATATTGGCTTTACTAGTGACTTACTTTACTCTGCTACCTTTACGTTTCATCACAAACTGAAATATTAAGCTATCCACAATTTTATTACAGCCCGTTTACCTATCCTCTCCACTATCAGACGCGGTGCAATGAAAATAAAACGCTTTATGGATATTATTTGGATAGGTGCCCGCTACGGTAATAGCTTCCTATAAGCAATATTTTCCACTTGGCCGGTCTTTGGGCTTACTAATTTATTTATAAGTTTTAGGAAAATATTTTCAGGTAAACAAACTTCTTGAGCTGTGGTAAAGGAAATTAAGGGTTAGGTCGGGAACGCGCAAGCGATACCTCACATGTTGAAAGCGTCCAGAAGCGGTGACCGCTTACCATCACCGTAATTACGAAAAAGCTACCAAATGTATAAATGTGGGACCAACTCCCAGTATCATTGAGCTAATCAGAAATACGCAAATGAGTAGTATTCACACCAACGTTTATAATAATTACATTTTCTATTATATTTCTCGTTTCGGTTTTTTTAGTACATCTGACGTTTTAGTAGTCTGGATTTTTTATTTATATTTTATTCCTTCTTAGAAGAAGGCAACCGGTTACGGAGGTTTGAATTCTGAGAAACCAGTAGTCATCTGGGGTTAAAATAATAAAAATAATAACTTTACCATAGTTTACAAAAACCACGAGATAATACGGCTGTGTTGTCATTTTTATGAAACTTAACACAAACAAAAGTTGTTCCATAACAGTGAGGACACCTGCGTACTGACAGTTTCAGCTATTCAGTTATTCTCTTCCATACACTTGAAGTAATTTGTGTTAAAGTATTCATAAGGAGTAGGATCATGAAGGAAACTTTAAGGAAGTTTCAGCGTTATGTCATTTCACCTCGGTTTTATTAAGTTTTCAGGTTTTATTACCCGTTTACGTTGAAGTTTGAAAGAAGATCCTTTCTTCGTGGCGTTGCCACAACATTCCGTTAACACCGTTATTCGTGAGTGTGAAAGAGGCGGATATATAACCAAAGTTCTGTCATTTCCACACACTGGAATAGTGTGAGAAAATGATCACATCAGCCAAAAAATATTTATATGATCAGTCCAGTCCAAGGGAGCTGGTCCTTCCTAGTAATCCAGCAACAGTCTTAGCCGTACCCCAAGAGGGGGTGCCTTTGCTATGTTTGATTAGTTTCTAGGCTTTGGTCTCGCCATTACTCGCGAAAAAAAGAGATATAAGTGTAAAGGTCCTCACTTCATTAATTAAAAAAAATTATTAAGTCGGTTGAAGGCATTTAGTACATACATGCTGAAATGTCGCCTAGGAGCCTAATCGTTAAATATATCTAACTATATGAACCTTGGGGCGGCATTTACGCTTTGGCAACTTTATTGGAGTCGAATCACTGCGCAGAAAGCATACTTTATAACATAACCTTCTACCAGCGAGATAGAGAGCTAAGGAACTTGGGAAAGTCATCTTATGAAATGAATAAACAGCTTATCTTCATGCTTACAATATGTCCTCTTAACAACTTAAATCTCGCTTATTGAACCAGGGTCCAAAGGGAAGGAAAACGTAGGTAGAGATGTAACAATACCCCCATTTCATTGATATATCTTCGATGCCAACGTTACAGATGACGAGTCAGTCGCCGTCTTTCAATCCCATTACAAATGAATTTGAGTTATTTTCAAGCGCACGCAGGTTTCCTCATATAAATCATGAACATCGCTGTACTTAAGTTCAGGAAATGTCATTGGTAAAGACCGCCAGAATCGATTTGCTATTTTTGCATTACAGGTCACTATAACCGCTCGGCCACAGTAAAAAAAACAGTAAGTAGTGGAAAAATATGCTTCGTAATCTTATCTGTATTTAAACAGTAGCCATTAACAGTGTCCTATAGATTGCTTACATTGTGTGCTTATTTATTAATTAAGGGAAAGCATTCCGTCCAGAAATTTCAACGCCAAAGAGTACATACATACATATCATCACGCCAAGTCCCTAACGGGGTAGGCAGAGAGTATAGAGCACCAGTTCTCTCTAGACTTATATACCTCTTTCGCTTCGTCCACATTCATCAGTCTCTTCATACATGCTCGTCGGTTTCGAGTACTCTTAACGTTCCCGTCCTTGAGAGTCCGATCTATTTGATCCAGGTGGTTGGAACGTGGCCTTCCTCTGCCTCTTCTTGCACACACTTTTGCTTTGTATATCTGTTTCGTCAATCTTTCTTCACTCATCCTTTCTATGTGTCCAAACCAACGTAACATGCCTTTCTTCATCTTTACAATCACGCCCTCATTCACGCCAGTTGATTTGCGAATCTCTTCATTGCGGATTCGATCTAATATCGTTACGCCGCACATTTTTCGAAGAGATCGCATCTCGACAGCATTCAAGCTATTTTCATACTTCCTCTGACATACCCAAGATTCGCTGCCATACAATAAGGTAGGTACCAATATCGCGTTGTGGACAGCAACTCGAGCATTCTTGCTCAGACTTTTACTGCCCATCAACGCCGACATGGTTCCATTCACCTTATTTCCGGCAGTTATCCTTCTTTCAATATCTTTTTCATACTTTCCATCTCGTGTGAACATGCTTCCAAGATATACAAATTCATTCACTTGCTCTAGAATTTGCCCATTTACCGATATTGCACACTCGGTCACTTGTTCATCTCTTTCGAATACCAGAACCTTAGTCTTGCCAACGTTTAGGCGCAGCCCCTTCTTTTCACATTCTTCTTTCATTATGGTAACTAGTGACTGCAGTTCGCCCTCTGATGACGCCAGTAAAACCGCGTCATCGGCGTGTAGTAGGCAGTTGACCACTAAGTTTCCCATTTTCACTCCACATCCGTTCGTTCTTAGTGCTCTCAGACAGTTATCTAGATATATAATGAACAACCAGGCAGACATGATACACCCTTGTTTGACCCCCGACTTCACATCAAACCAGGGTGACATCCCACCGTTAACCCTAACGCACGCCTCGCTATCACTATAGAGTGATTTCACGGCATGCAGTAGGGAACTGCTCACTCCATATCCAGGCAACACGTCCCAGAGTTCCTTTCGTACGACTCTATCAAATGCCTTCTCTAAGTCGACGAAAGCGCAGAAAACCCTTTGGTTAATATCCAAAAACTTTTCCGCGATTCCGCGAAGCGAGAAGGTTTGATCCATACATCCTCTTCCTGGTCTAAATCCACCTTGGGATTCCCAGAGAAACTTTTCGGATCTCTCTTGCATTCTTATCGTCAGGATCTTCGTGTACACTTTACTAGCTAAGCTGACCAAGCTGATGGCTCTGTAGTTGGAGCAGTCCAATCGTGATCCCTTTCCTTTATAGAAAGGCACGATGACTGCTCGCCTCCAGTCGTCCGGAACATCACCCTTTTCCCAGCAAAGATTGCATAGCAAATAGATGACGTCCCAGACCGCTGGTCCACCGTACTTGATCATCTCAGCCGTAATCCCATCTATTCCCGCACCTTTTCCACATTTCAGACTTCTTATCGCACTTACAATCTCTCCCATACTTATTTTATCCGCTATAGGATCCTCTACAGATTCTGTTCGAGGCAGCTCTATGAGTAGATCAGCGGCATCATCATCATACATATCTTTGTAGAATTCACTCCATCGCCTCCAGTCGCCGTCCAGAAATTTCAACGCCAAAGAGTAATAAACATTTTATAAACGTATTACTCAAACATGCATACTTTTGCATTCATTTAAGTAGTGCGGAATAACCGCATCCTTTGCGTGACCATTCACGTTTTTAGCACCGTTACTTTTAAGAGACAGCTCTCATTACCGTCCCAAACTAAATTATGTTTAGATGTGGAAACAGCTACTTTATTAAAACTGCAAAGTAATTTGCAATATTTCATACTTTCATTACTGCGGTAACTTTTTACAACATTTTGATAATTCACAGATAGCTATAAATTTTAATCATTGCCTAAAATGTGGCAATAAAATGCCACGTGGTGAGCAGTTTATTGTTCCAGGCGGAAATTTAATTAGAGGCTGTGTCTTCTTAGCGGGGGAACATTTTAGTGCTCAATATTTTTCAATTAAGAGCCTACAGTTGGAGCATGGCAGTTGAAATGAATCCGTGGTTCTCTGTCGTAGACGATGGTATAATAAATTTAAGCCTTATTTCCGCCAATCCCTCTCTTTGATTTTTCTCGTCCGGGTGGATTTGAGAAATTTATCTGTGTTCTAGTATCTGAAATAAATGAATTATTATTATTATTATTTTATTGTTAGCTCCCTTAGTTGATAACACGATAATGTATAGTGTTATTTATAGCCTTCGTAAATAAACGACTGTCTAAGACAAAAATATGTTTTCAGAACAGAGTTACTTTACTTAGGGGACCCTTATGGGAATGCTTGAGTATATTATCGCATATTTTATATTATCAAGTTTAAGAAAACACACAAATTCGATATAAATTCCGATAGATGGTGCTGCAATCGTGTTTCAGGAAATTTATTTTTTTCACTAGTATTAATATTAGTATACATTAGATACAACTAGTTTATATTTCCGAATTCCTCAAATTTATAGCTTAACGATAGTATAAAACAGTTTAACAGTATTTACTTACATTTGTTCGCATTCTAGCACGACTTCCTTTTCGGGAGGTATCGATCTCCAAGCCAGACGAGCCAACACGCCCGGGACCACCACAGTTCTTCAATTATTCAGCCTACTTCCTTGGGTCTCGTTTGTTACATCTCGACCGCTCGTCTTCCAGAAAAGTATTGCCATTACTTTTTAATGTTAAGAGGAATCGTTTTGTCCTCGTGTCTAATGTTGCCTTTTGGTTCTAGTACATCCAGTAGATACCTACTACATTAATGCAATCATTTACGGGACCACTGTCGGTTATATCGTTATCGCCCAATAGCAAGCGGATTATATTAAAATATCTATTGCTTTGAAAAAACTGCATTGAACAACAGCGGTAATAGTCACTGTTTTCCAGATTTGATTTATTCATGGTACCCAAACAAAGGAGTTATACTTACCTATAATATAGATTGCACTTCGTTATTTACGAAAAAAAGGTAACCGTACAGTAAAAGTTTCTTCGCCAACAACACCGCCAACGGATAGTCTATATCCCTTTATATATAAAGGCTAAATATAGTTTTTTTTGTGGATTTACCCGACGGCAAGCTTGTATGAAGAGAGAGAGATAAATATTTCGCTCAGCGAACCAACATTGTCATACAACGTGGCAATGCCGGCATTCTTGGCACTTTACCGCGTAACACAGATTTCGGACTAAATGTCCCAAATTCTATTTATAGGTAGATTATCTTTATTATAACTTTGTATTTATAGTGTAAGAGGTCAGTAAGTCTAGAAAGCACTGGCTTCTCCTTCTGCATACCCTCAAGGGACTCTACGTAATAACATGATAAATTAATGAATTTGCAGATTCAACTTAAATACAGCGTATGTCCACAATTAGTTTTACCGAGTTTCATAGCTGTATGCCTAAACTATGGAATCAATACTCAAGCTACAGGATCCAACTACAAGTCCATAACCGTTAGGGCATCTGCATAATAGGCTCTCTAATACCCATGCTAGTGTATCGACTCTGTGTTTACGCTATATTGCTCGTTCCAGAACCAATTGGCCGCATTCAGGTTGTTTATGAGTGAGTTAAGTGCCAATATAGCGGTAATTGGAAATGTTAAGTATAGAATTTAAAATTCTCAACTTTTTATATTACCGACTGAGTATGAATGAAGAGGTTGATGAATGTGGATGAAGTGAAAAAGTTCTGAAAGTCTAGAGAAAACTGGCGCTCTACTCGCTTACCAACCCGATGAGAGACCCGAAACGATATGTATATGACTGGTGAGTGATGAGGTTTACATATTTGGGGACGACTTAATTATAATTCTAGCTCATAACCATTATGTATTGCGTTGTCTATTGTAATATATGTCAATGACTTTTGGTTTTCAAAAATACAATCACGGTTCGAAATATTGTATACCAAATGAGATTAAATTAAAATAATATAAAATATAACCAAGTAACAGTGTACGTTGACACGCATAATATGTCGTATAACATGCGGTTACAATATTTTTTACGATATACGTAAGCCGGTAGTTGAATTTACTACGAGCAGTACATTCAATGCAATATTGCTATAATACATAGTTATACACTATGCAGTAAAAGTCTGAGCAAGAATGCTCGAGTAACAGCATGAAATTGGTGCCCACTTTATTACACGGCTGCAAATGTAGGGTATGTCAAACGTAGCATAAAAACACTTGAGATGCGATACCTTCGAAAAATGTGCAGCGTAACGATATTAGATCGAATCCGATATGACGTGATTCGTAAAGCAACAGGCATAAACGAGACTGTGATTGCAAACATGAAGAAAGACATGTTACGTTGTTTTGGATATATAGGAAGGATGAGTGAAGAAAGATTGACTAACATTGCAAAAGTATGTCAAAGAAAAGGCAGAAGAAGACGTTCAAACTAACTAGATCAGAGCGATCGGACACTCAATGATGGGAACGTCAAGAGAGAAGCTAGAAGAGAAAAGGCGCTCTGGCCTCTCTGCCTACCCCGTGAAGAACTCGGCGTGATGGTATGTATATATATATGTACGAGTGGATAATTTATTGTTTATTGTATATGTTTTATAACCTCAGTGGCCAAGTGGTTCTAGTCATCTGCAATGCGATCGAAAAGTTCGCAAGTCCGAACCCCGACTGAACCAATTAGATTTTCTCAATATAAGTACCTAGTGATTAAATACTTATAAAATCTACGAATATTTAAAAACAATGAGACAACTTACACACAGCAATATCCATCGCTGAATTCAACAAGGCTCTTTAAAATAATATCATAAAATAACCAAATTATACTCACCTAAGACCTGAATTTCCCCAAAGACGATTTGGTAACATTTGCATCATAATTCATAACTGAATGGTTTCCATATTACCCCGGCTTTTGCTAAAGGGAAGTTAATGTGGCGCATCGGCGTTGCAAAGTGGCCTGTGACATTTTTCAATCGCTTAATGGACCGACATTATTGGTTCGTGATGCCCAAAGCGGAGTATTATTAGTGACGGCGTAGCTTTGTTATTGGTTGGGGATAGTCCAAAACGGGAATGTGTTAAAATTCGTCGTAGAAATATTTATGCACGAAGTGTGCGTTTGAGAACTGAAAACTATTTAGTCACTTGGCTGCTATTCAATTATGAAGGTCGCAAATCTCGCTCCACTGTGTAGAAAAGGAGATATTAGTTCGAATAGAAACTCAGTAAGGTTCTATGATAGGTTCCAGTAGCCGTCAGCAGCGCAAGAGTTGCGACTTTACCTTGACTATATCAATGCTTTTTTCTGAACTTAAGATGATTAATTACACCATGAGCGTAACGGCAAAGGAAATTATCGAGACGAAACCTTTCATATGAAATTTAAAGACGTTTAATCGTCAAAATCAATAGGGGGAAGCTATCATATATTTCTGTCTTATTACCTAAATATAGCTCGGGTGAAAATAGAGTGCTGTTATTTCCTTCCATCTACACCTCCTTATGCAAAAATGTCGAGTTAATTATTTCAATGAAAACAAAAAATTTCATTAATTAAACAATAGTCTCTCTGCAAAATGGACAAATTAAGTAATCGTTAACAAACCAACACAAACTCTAGCAAACAAAATGCAAATAACTTACTTCAATTTAGCATATTAGCACTGAATTTGTGTTTCCAACCGACAAGTAGTTAAACATTTAGTATTCGATCGAGTTTAGTTGAGTATTTACATACAATTACACCAAAGCCTTTTAAAGCTATCGTTTAGAAAGGAATAAATATGTAAACTAAATATACAACGAGAAAGAGTCTAGAAAAAGAGGTAAGAGAAGACCACGTTTCAACTACCTAGATCAAATTAAACAGAAAGATGAGAAAGTCCTTAATTCTCGAAACCAGCGAGCATGTATGAAGAGACTAATTAATGTGGATGAAATGAACGAGATTTATAAAGTCTATAAAGCAGTGGAAAATAAAATCTAGCAAAACTCTCTCTGCTTACCTAGTGAAGAGCTCGGCGTGATGATAAGCATGAAAACAAATTCTGTATAATAAATAAAATATTTTATTACTTTAGTTCAAACTTTACAAATATCAATAAAAGCCCTTTGAATGTTTCAAAGATAGCAGTAGCATAAATGTGAAACGTTATACCGCTGAATAGCGCGTTCCTTATCATCAAAAATTACAAACCCATTAACCATATCTGCGATTCTACAATTGCATAAGTTCGAAGATTACACTGTGACAAAAGTTTAATATTTCTCTTTGAAGACTTCCGAGCTCGAGGGCCAAGTAAGATAAAAGTTCACAAATTGCCGATTGAGGATCGGACTTGAATTGATGAAAAAAATATTACTCTTCTGAAACTCATCGTTAGTCGATTAAATGGAGCAATTAGTAACTCCGGTGGTGGGATCGGCTGCTAACGCGAAGCAAATAAGGCTAGTTAGCCTCAAGCGAGCGTCTGTGTGGAGCTGTACATCTATTTGATTGTTGAATGTGATAAAGGGAACGAAATTAATTGTAGCCATTGGTTCTCTTGAAGCTTCTTGAGCAGCTCTATCTATGTCATCACCGGCATTTGCAACACAATTGTCCAAATTGACCAGATTCAAGCCGACGGATTGAGCGCATAAGTATGTGCCCAACAAAAATGAAGGATGCGGTGGGTTGAATTCACAGGTCATGTAGTGAATTTGGGCGTCTTGGTTACCCTGCAGCATATTCAATGCACATCTGTGAAGGCGATTAGCCCAGCAATCGGCCTGTTGGAATTGGCAAGTGAAAGTTCCATTATCATGCCATACGGTTCTGCCCCAAGGCACGAATTCCACATCCATGAAATTGCCGAACACACTGTAAGCTTCTGCCAACTGATTATTTATGAACGTGACGGTGTCGCCACATCCTGATGTCGTACCAATGGTGATCTTTATTCTACCATTCACGGTTTGCAAGGTAGCGCTCGAGTATGTCAAGAAGCATAGAGCCAAGAATATTTTCAGAGCCATGGCTGATCGTGCCGTGGGCTAGTCACGCACTGAATAATGTCTGATCCGATATCACGCTATCGAACTGATAGCGCTCAAAACTACTACGCTTATTTATACTGGCACAGTTACTACAATCAATGCTTTCGATAAGAATTTGATAAATTAATGTTTTTCATTGTAGTAGATATTTTATTTGTATGTACTATGTAATTATATAATAGTTATTATACTACGCCAGCTACGGACGCTTGCAATAACAAGGAAATCGTGAGCACACTATCTTTTCACATCAATTAAAATTATCATTAACTCCTTTAAGAAAAAGCCGGACTGGAGAAGAAATAGATACAATTCAATGGCTTTTTATTTCTACTGTAAATAAAAAGCCATTAAATTGTTTCTTGATTTTAAATAGGAATGAAAATATTGTATGTATGTACAAGAAATAAATGTATCTGGAAAATTTAAGGAAAGTTTGTGAAATTCAATTTCAACATGTTGCCTTTGAAAGAACCCTCTGGCTTTTAATGCTTTTGAAGTAATCTCTTAAGACAGCATAAAAAAACCTCTTAAAGTCACCATATTTTCTTCATGCGAAAAATATTTTTTGCGGCAAACACTTGCATCCGCCTTTGGAATAATAAACAGAGAAAGTTATTAACTTTCCTAATAAAAAGACATGCAAATTTATTAGGGCCCCTGATGGTGTAAAGTTAATCCAGTTAATTTATTCCACGTTTGCGGTTGAATTTGTGTATAAAGATGGTTTCATATTTTTGTGCTAATTAGAGAAATTGCTTCGGGCTAGTACAAAGTAGCTGGAGAAACACACACAGCACAAAGCGAAACTAGATGCTGCGAAGATCGAGGGTGTAGTAGACTGGAATGCAAAGATTACAAATTCGAATACCGGTCGTTTTTTTCTGAATTTAAAAACATTTTACCACACCGCGTGTTAATGAAATATTGATAACTCCACAAGTTTGTCTTCATAGTTTGCATATTTAGAGCGAGCGTCGTCTGTAAGTCTAGGCAGAACTGACGCTCTTATCTCTTTCTGCATATTCCATGAGAGACTCGGAGTGGTGTTCTGTTGTACTGGCTGAGGGAAAGAAAGAAAAAAGTATTTCTATTCGTTATCTCTAATCACCCGTGCCTTCAATTTAAAAGTAAAAGTCTCTTGGGTCCCATAAAAAACCCAAAACCAGCTTTTCCTTAATCTTAATTCACTGCACAGAAACACCAGGTATTCAATTACGGTTAATACATTTAAAAATGTAACTCCCCCTATTTCTACCGCAGTATTAATGAAATTGACTTCCCCGGGGATCGAACTGGGACCCTTCTTTTCTTAACTCGCCCTGCGGTCACATCGTTCACAAAGTTTCAAACAAAGGTTTTGCACTATAACAAATTAAATACCTTGTCCAATGTACACATATTATTTATATCTTCAGCCTTCCGCACAAGGGTCCTCGAAGGGGTAGGCAGAGGTGTGCAGGTAGTACCCACACACCAACTTTCCGTAGGAGATACATTTTAGGTGACAACGTGACAGATGGCGAGTTACTCATTAAGCGCCGTTAATCAAGTATATATTAGCTGTGTAATATGTACGTCTTTGAAATTTCTTCTCAAACGTATCAGGCTTCCTCTCGATGTTTTCCTTCACAGGAAATCTTTGTGTAGCAGGCAATTACTCAAACTATTCGGACCCCACAGCCATTGTTTGACATATTAATAACCAAAAGTAATGCGATAAACGCTGAAAACTCTTCAACTTTAAAATGTTGATTTTTTTATATAAATGTACATTTATTTAACATCACGCCTAACGGGTAGGCAAAGCCTCTCTAAACTTACGTCATCTGTATTCAGCAGTCTCTTCGTATACGCTTGCCGTGTACTCTTAACGTACACGTCTTTGATTGTTCAATCTAAGTCCAAATCAAAATAGCATGCCGTGAACGGCACCTTCCTCACGGCATCCTTACGATCACACCATAATTTTCTCGCTTTCATCGGGAACCTCTTCATTCCAGATATTTAATCTTCTCATTGATGATTTGACTGAAATAGGTATTTTATAATTTTATAAAATGCCGTGGTGGCCGAGTGGTTCGAGCAGTTGCCTGCGACGCAAAGGTCGCAAGTTCGAATCCCGACTGTACCAATGAGTTTTTCTGAACTTAAGTACAGTGATTAGTCACGCCACGAGCTTTACGGTGAAGGAAAACATCGTGAGGAAACCTGCATACGTCTGAGAAGAAATTCAAAGGCGTATGTATAGTCGTGCTTGAGTAACGGCGATGGACTCGCCATCTGTCACGTTGGCACCTAATATACCTCTGGCGGAAAGTGGGTGTGTGGGTATTACCCATACACCTCTGCCTACCCCTTCGAGGACCCTTGTGGGAAGGCGTGAGGATATTTATTTATTTTATTTTTATTTATTTTATAGGTACATATTTTGTTTGTCCTATATATTAACAGATTTTTCAAAAGGATAATTAAAAAACTATATACATACATATACATATCATCATGCCGAGTCCTTAATGGGGTAGGCAGAGAGTATGAGCGCCAGTTCTCTCTAGACTTCGTCGTTGTCGGTTTCGAGTACCCTTGACGTTCCCGTCCTTGACCGTCCGACCGATTTGATCCAGGTAGTTGGAACGTTGTCTTCTTCTGCCACGTCTTGTACACACTTTTGAAAAACTACATCCCCTTGTATATTCCGTAACAACTTAATTTTTTATTTTGTTCATATCATTATCAAAACATTATTTCATGTTTAGTTAGTTAGAGTTAGTAGTTCATTTTTAACAATTTCTTTATACATACATACATACATACATATAATCACGCCTATTTCCCGTAGGGGTAGGCAGAGACCACTTCTTTCCACTTGCTACGATCCTTACTTACTTCTTTCGCTTCGTCCACTTTCATTATTCTCTTCATACATGCTCTTCGGTTTAGGGTACTCTTGACGTGACCTTTTTTCAAAACGTCCCTAATTTGGTCTAGAAACGTCCGCCTAGGTCTACCCCTTCCAACACTTTCATTCACACTCGCCTTATACACTTTTTTCGTCAATCGTTCTTCATTCATTCTCTCGACATGGCCAAACCATCTCAGGATACCTTTCTCAATTTTTGTCACTACATCTTCTTTCAGTTTTGTGTAATTATGTTTGCAATAGGAAGATACGTTAATAGGCATGAATATTTATTTGCATCGGCATATACCTATACCTACTGTAGAATATTCTATGACAAGTATATTTCATTACACACAATACAAACATGCTTTATTTGGGACCGTACGCACCGCCTTGTGAGTAATGAAACAGGGAAACGCAAATTTAAATTAATTCTAGCCGCGCGAGTCGCAACTCAGAGCAACCCTAACCTGAGCCTACAAATGACTATTGCGAATTATGAGGACTTTCTCTAACGTGGTCTTTACGAATTACATTCCTTTTTAGGAAATACACTCATGAATGAACCAAATAGCAGATATTTTTTGTAGCAGCAAGTTGTGAGTATCTTGTATAATTGCAGTTTCCGTGATGCTAAATGTTTCTAAAGGGCCGGGACTACGGGACCGTAATGTACTATTCCGGCGATCTTCTCAGCAGACACTATACCAACGTACACATCTAAAATCCCAAAATCAAAAATAAGATAGAGTTACAGATGTTATAGTTAAGCAGTCTTATTTTCTAAATACACTTTTATATTTCCAAATATATATACACCGTGCCATCAAAGTTCACGGAGTTTGATTAAATATTTTGCAAAATAGGGGGTAACTAAGTTTGTATGGAGTACGTCGGGCTTAAAACTCTCTAAACGACTTCATACATTCCCGTCTTCTGTTACAATGGGGCTCGTAAAATTAATACCTCGACTCTGAATCGTCGTGTTACCTCTCTAGATGGTAATTCACCCTAAATATTTAAGTTTTCCCTCCTCAACCCGCAACAAGATTCAATTTCACGCCCTAAAAAGGGGTCTGCTTTGGACGATTCCCGGTTCTTCAAACGTCACGGCCATAAAAGCAGCCATTGAACATGGCTGCCATCTTTAAATTAGTGCATCGTCCTTCGTACTTATACATTACTCGAAGATAGTAAGGGGAAGGCAGATCAACTTATGTTTGTCAGTACAACGATCAGAACCATTCGAAGCATTATCCGGTTGCATATAAAATAGAAAAGGCAGACTCAATTGATTCAATTTGGTGTCAAATTGGTGAATCTTTGTAGGGAGGTTCCCGTTTTGTGTGCGTTTTCAATCTGAAAATGCGATTTTAAGCCATTCATCATGATCTTGCTTTAGCGCTCTTTCGGTAATTCGCTTGGCATTTTTTTAAGAGCCTTAATGACAGAACGCATTCGTATTTACTAACCAATTTATTAACTTAACTAGTGATTTTTCTCCACAGGAACTATACAGTTAAGAAAATCATCTTGATAAAATCTGCCGACGTCTGAGAAATTCGAGAACGTATCAGAAGTCATATCTGGAGGATGGTGACAGACGCGCCCATATGAAACTTTAGCCTTTTTATAGGTACTTACCAACCCCGCGAAATGTTGGTGTTTTATAAGTATTTCTTTCTTTACTCGTAGTTAAACGGAATGATTACATATACAACGTAATTGTTTTCGTGATATTATTATTTATTTATTTACAGAAACCGTCCAAATAGCCAGCCGTCTAAACACTGGGCAATGGTCTCTCCTCTCTTACCAGCCCCCACGATCGAGCACTACATCCGACCAGTTTATTCAGGCGCATGTACAGAGAGTCCCGCTACCTTCTTCTTGGCTTCACGTCTACGCGTCCCATCCTGTGGGGTCCATTTTATCGTTTGTTTTGCCCATACGTCGTCTGACTCGCGATAGAGGAGTCCAGCTCAATGCCATTTTTCGTGATAGAAACCCCCTGTTAAACAAACAAGGAAACCCATTTCAAGTGGCCCGGCTTCTGGTACGTGGTATAGCCAGAAACTCATATTGTCATCTTATGTATTTTATTGAAAAGTTCAGTAGCTACCGCGGTCTCACCTGACAAAACAAAAAAAGAGAGTACCTACGTTTATATTTTGGAGCTTAGAGTTATTTGACAATAAAATATACTGTGAAAAAGTGTCTGTGCAAATTTCATTCGGAAGCTTTTGCGTGAGAGAGGAACAAACATCTTCACAAACTTAATCATATAAATATTAGCAATATTGAGTACGTTTTGTAATTCCTTAAATTTGGTACGTGATTTATTATACTCGTTGTGTGCTGCAGTATTTTTATAGTATGATGCCATATAGGTACTAAGCTCATCGGGTACCAGACCTTTGCGTATAAGGGCATGAATGCAGTATTCAGGGTTGGTACATGGTACATTAGTATTTAAAAATATATTTGTTTTCACAAGATACATATTGTTCGGGTTGCTGTGTAATCTCCGACGAAATGTAAACGTGATTGATTGTCTAATTAATCTGCCAGGGTAATTTTTGTAGAGTCACAAAAGTTAAGAGCTCATTTAGAGTGCTCTGTATCCAGCACGAAAGGCAATGGAGAAAATGTAAGGCGAGTAAATAAGAAATCGGACAAAGTTGATGCTTTCAATAATATTTACTGACGTTATAGACCTAAATACTCCAGAAACAGCTTATCATGGAGGTAATACAATAGTTATTTGCTAATATTTTGTATAAAGAAGTTCAAAAATTATTATTTATTTACACATGAATTTGTCAAACGTAAAATAAATTAAATTTATAAAACAAAAAACAATCGTTCTTTTAACATAAATGTACATTATACATTGGCTTACCTATAAAGTAAGCCAATTTTAAAATTGGTGTACTAAAATATTATTTAAATAGCTCTGTTAGTTGTTTGTCAACCCTACAGCCTCAGTACATTTGTCATTAACATACAAAGAGAACCGTGTGTGTTGCTCTGCGGCCGCCCTCCAGCCAAGTGCTTTTGTATTTGGTCATGGCTAATACAATTATTCAAATTGCTCTATTTATTAATTTCTTTGCGACTATGCTTTACATTTTATATTTATGTTCACCCCGCAAAGATTGCAGATGCGTATGCAGAGAAATTCCTTATACTCAAACTGATGCCTGCCTACACTAGGCCAGTGCGTGAACTCGGTAAACTCACATAAGTCTAAAGAGGAAGATGAAAACGCATAATTTTAAGTTTTATAAGGTCGTTTAAGACGAGGTAGAGGAAGACCACGTTCCAACTACCTGGATCAAATCTATCGGACGCTCAAGGACGGGTACGTCAAGAGTACTCGAAACCGACGAGCTGGTATAAAGAGACTGAAGAATGTAGACGAAGCGAGAGAGATATACAAGTCTAGAGAAAACTGGCACTCTATTCTCTCTGCCTACACCGTCAGGGACTCGGCGTGATGATATGTATGTATGTATGTATTTATCACTAGTTTATTTTTATTTTTTATACAACAAGAGTGGCAAACAATCATACGGCCCACCCGATGGAAAACGGTTACCGCAGCCTATTTACGCTCACGAAGTATCACTTGCGCGTTGCTACTCTGTGTTCGAAGAGTTATAGTGTGTTGGCAGCATAATGGGCTTAATCCCTCTGCTTCCAACACAATGTTACAATCATCCCCCCCTCCCCAAGGAGCTCATTACTGGAAACCTTATTCACCGCATAGGAACACAAAACAAGAAATTGTGTTATTTGGCTACGGACTTCTATAAGGTGGAGGTCCTGCCACCGCTCCAGTCGGGCAGCTCCAAATTCGAACGGGAAACCCGTTATGCCCTACCTCTCTTAGCTGAACCAGCGAACTTTGTACTACCAAAGTCAATGCAGTAGTGATTGTTTTTTTACGTTAATCAGCCCTGTATTTTACTAGTTATTCTCGCATGACACGAGAGCATCAGAATCGATCCACTGGGTTACCAGTTAGAAATGGTGTAAATGCCCGACTTTGTATTATTTATATAAATTATTCTACATTAGTATACAACCTTCATACATCCTATATAGATTTTCTCCTTCGCAAAAAGCTTCTCATAGAATAAAAAAAAGTACTGGATAACAAAAAAAACACAATAAAAATTACCGAGTCTTCACTTCACGTCGAGTACCTCACGAGGTAGGCAGAGAGAGTAAAATACCAGTAAAATTGTCTGCTCTTTAGGTTGTTGTTATACACAGACCACTAAATCAAATTCCAAAATACATACATACATACATATCATCACGCCGAGTCCCTAACGGGGTAGGCAGAGAGTATAGAGCGCCAGTTCTCTCTAGACTTACATACCTCTTTCGCTTCGTCCACATTCATCAGTCTCTTCATACATGCTCGTCGGTTTCGAGTACTCTTAACGTTCCCGTCCTTGAGAGTCCGATCTATTTGGTCCAGGTAGTTGGAACGTGGCCTTCCTCTGCCTCTTCTTGCACACACTTTTGCTTTGTATATCTGTTTCGTCAATCTTTCTTCACTCATCCTTTCTATGTGTCCAAACCAACGTAACATGCCTTTCTTCATCTTTACAATCACGCCCTCATTCACGCCAGTTGATTTGCGAATCTCTTCATTGCGGATTCGATCTAATATCGTTACGCCGCACATTTTTCGAAGAGATCTCATCTCGACTGCATTCAAGCTATTTTCATACTTCCTCTGACATACCCAGGATTCGCTGCCATACAATAAGGTAGGTACCAATATCGCGTTGTGGACAGCAACTCGAGCATTCTTGCTCAGACTTTTACTGCCCATCAACGCCGACATGGCTCCATTCACCTTATTTCCGGCAGTTATCCTTCCAAAATACAGAGGCCTTTCTAAAGCAATCTCTCGAAACAGTATCCCTAGAGGCAAGTTTAAGTTAGGAGCCACGCATGAAGTATCTTAAAGCATGATCCTGAAGGCTAATGGTTGGTCGACTATTAGGCAAGCGGCCAGACCAACTTAAAGCTGAGCACTAGAGCCACTAATCTACCATTGAAGCAACTTCTGAAGTTATCCTCAGCTAAGGCGCGGCACTTTGCGAGCAGCGGTGTTGTCATATTGGTACTTCACGAATATATATTAGAAAACTGAATATACAAAAATGTGGCATAAACTGACCAAGTATCTTACAAAGGAAAGCTTGTGCTAAAGTAACAAAACAACTAAATGTGTTTAAGAGTAAATATATATCGTATAGAGTATATATATCATCACGCCGAGTCCTTCACGGGTTAGGCTGAAGCGCCAGTTCTATCTAGACTTACATACCCCTTTCACTTCATCCGTATTCACCAAGATTTTCACTCTTGACTATTCTATAAAAAAATAAATATATCTTATAAAACTGTGCGACCTCTAACGTGAAGGCCACACTCGTGGAGGTAGCTAATTTAATTTTTATCCCGCGAGAAACTCTGTTTCCGTGGGATTTGTTTCCGTTTGCTGCTTACCCCTAGAAGGCTTTACGTTTTACGCATCGTGGGAAGGTATAATTTGCCATAACCACCATACCATAAGACAAATACATTTTTTGTCATGGTGGTCGATTGGTTCGAGAAGTCGAAGAAGACGTAAAGATGTCCAATTGTAATACCGACTATACCAACTAGCAGTAGAGACCACCAAGCATCGAATCAGTATTATTAACCTTGCAGATGGCTAAAATATTTCTCCATCACGGTTTTGTGAGACGAATCAAAAGCCTCTCGCGCCTCTTTAAAACCTAGATTTTTCTTACGACTGTTGCTCTATCTGTTTTTTTTCTCTGAAGTAACTCTATTGTAAACAATAAACCGACATTGAATAATTTACTTTTTCATTTAAATGTTTAATAGTTTTTAAAAAGAGGTCCAATACATTATAATCCTTTATAATCGATAGCCTTTTACAATAACATATATCACAACTAATAAATAACATTTCCGTATCAAATACAAATTCCATTGTTGGTCTCATTGTCGACTGCAAGGATTACGAAGCCCGTTCAGGCCAGGATTTGGGAGTCAATGAAGCGATTCCCAGGGCTGGAGTTAATCCAAAAGCTGCCACTTAATCTCGGTAGATTTGCAGCACTAAACTATTATGGCCTATAAGTTAAATCCTGCTTGTATGTACTTGCGACCGATACGTTATGACTTACCCAGCAATATGTTACTGGGGATTAGTTAATGTAGCAGTAGTTTCAATTTAAATGCTTCGCTGGGGTTAAGTTGGGACTTAAATTTGAAATAAACAGAACACGTAAGATATGGGATTTGCATCGATAGTGGCTACCGAGTTTACACTACGTAAGCTGCCAGTAATGTATGGATTAAGTAAAAACTTAATACCAATAGGAATAACATTTTTCTACTAGCTTCTAAATCGAAACTATAAATATTAAAATATATAGAGATGCTTTTTAGATTATTTTTTGACATATTAAATTCGTATATTCTTCAGATTTAATAAACAAGAGAATGCAGAATTCAGTTGTAATGGTGGCATATAACCTAAACTTTATCCAACTAGCGAGGTCTAGGATGGCGAAACTTAATTTATTTTATATATGTACATACTATGATATTCAAACATTATAAACATACCATGTATGTATATCATCACGCCGAGTCCCTCTGGGTGTAGTCAGAGTACAGCGTCACATCTCTCTAGACTTATAGACCTCTTTCGCTTCACCCACATTCATCCTTTTATTCATGTTATTCCAAGTCAATGACAAGCGCAAGCGATCCAATATTCGTTAAGTGAAATAGTCTTATCCTATATTCGTATATTCAGTAAAGCGCAAATGATAACATCCTCAAAACTTGCTTATACAAATCTCAAACTAATTAATACATAGCCACGGTCTTGTCTGGCTGGAAGATCTTTTGTGAGAGAAGAATGAGTTTCTCAACCTTGCTTATAACATAATAGATTATATTGACGCCTTGCCAGGAGGATCCCGAAATGGTGACAGAAGTGTATATTAACACAACCTCTTTGCAGATGGTTTCCATCGTCGTTACTCAAGCACGACACGACATACGTCATGAATTTATTTTCAATTTTGAGAAACTTTAATTGAAGAACTTTGAGAATTCTAAAACCTGCATAGTTTTCCTCTCCAGGTTTTGCTACACTGTAAGGCTGGTGGTTTAATTATTTAACTACTAGCGACCCGCCCCGGCTAAGCACGGGTGCAACGCTGATACATGCTGATACTACAGAATGGCCTTATAAACAACGGTTATAGCTTTTTTGTTATTTTGATTTATCTCGTGGGGTACAGCCAGCGGTTGCAATGTAAGCGCAATTTTTTTTTATTTAGGACATCATATTAGAAACCTCAAAATTTATCAGGGTTTCTCTACAATATCATGGATGTATACATAAAAACCTTCCTCTTGAATTACTCTATCCATTAAAAAGAAACAGCTTCAAAACCCGTCGCGTAGTTTTAAAGATTTAAGCATACATAGGGACGGACAGACAGCGACAGCGACTTTGTTTTATACTATGTAGTGATTTAAGTTTAGAAAAAGTGTTTGGTACAGTCAACATTCGAACTCGGCCACTACGGCTCTAACTTCAATTAATATTACTTGATTTCATATGCTTTTCTATTCAATTCCAAACACAACATTAATTCTCTCTACTCGACCAGGGAAGCAATTAATTGAATTTTGTTGACATTGCCAACAACTCAACATAATTACTTCTGCATTTACACACCCATCAGTATCATTCCTTATTCATTAGACAAGCACGTGAAGAAGCAAACCAATTAAAATGATCAAATATGAAGGGATGTGGGTGCCCACGGTTGGTGATAGAAATGTGCCACGTTGATCATCGATCATAAGTATCGATTGGTTACATTACAATAGAATGTCAATTTTCGCTAATAATCATACGGCTACGTCTGCAAAAAAAAATAATTTAAACGTAAAATTCCCTTTTCAATGTTCCATTTCTTGTAAATATTCATAAAAGATCGTTTAACCTTTAACTTAAGAAATTATTGTTTCCCCTATTAACTTAAATTAAAAAAGCAAATTTTAACAAGTATACTAACGCACATATACAGCGACATTCAAGTGAGTTATATATATATATATATATATGTGTATATATATATATATATATATGTGTATATATATATATATATATATACAAAGATAATACTGCGAATCTCTTCTCTTCAGATCTTCTCTGAAGAGATTCGCAAATCAACTGGCGTGAATGAGGGCGTCATTGTAAAGATGAAGAAAGGCATGTTACGTTGGTTTGGACACATAGAAAGGATGAGTGAAGAAAGATTGACGAAACAGATGTACAAAGCAAAAGTGTGTGCAAGAAGAGGCAGAGGAAGGCCACGTTCCAACTACCTGGATCAAATAGATCGGACTCTCAAGGACGGGAACGTTAAGAGTACTCGAAACCGACGAGCATGTATGAAGAGACTGATGAATGTGGACGAAGCGAAAGAGGTATGTAAGTCTAGAGAGAACTGGCGCTCTATACTCTCTGCCTACCCCGTTAGGGACTCGGCGTGATGATATGTATGTATGTATGTAATACTGCAGGGTGGACAGTGCGCGACCAATACTTTTGGTGTTGTAAGCGTCCATAGGCGGTGTTAAGCACTTTGCCACCTACATGGTTTAAAAGCGTTCTTATTTTTGTCTGTACCAGTATTTTTGTCGAAAATATTATAGAGAAAAGAGAGAGATATAGAGAAAGAGAAAAGCACCAAGGTTAATTATTATGTATTCCAAACATTAAACATAATCGATAAGAATTGTTCAATATTATCGATGACAACCTTTCTCAGTGGCACATCCCTATTTACCTACCCCTTCTTGTAGGGGACTTAAAAATATATATGTAGATGTTTATGGAAAACAAGAGAAAGGGAACACAATATACATGTGTAGCTTGGCGACTCCCTAGGCACAATATAAAGGCTTACAGTAATTTATCCTCAGACGTAGGTACTCACGTTTCGAGACCATGTCACGACAACCTTGACCTCGCGCAAAAGCTTGTATGACGCTCAAAACTTGTATTGGAACATTGTATCTTACTTATAAGTACTTTTTAATATATAGCTTACGAGATAATAAACTTATACTTAACTAGCTGTGCCCGCGACTTCGTCCGCGTGAAATTTAAGAAAAAAATATTATCCCGTTTCTATAATAAAAGCAACGTGAGCTACTCCTTATTACATCAGCTATCTGAAAATGAAAGTCATAACAACATCGGTCGAGCCATTAAAGTGTTTAGCCGTAACAAACAGACAGACAGTCAGACAAAAAATATTTTAATATTATAAAGAGACCCTCTAATTTTGTTTCCATGTCCATTTCTCTTCAAATAACTCAGCGCAGTCAACTTTTTTTTATAGCCCTTCCCTCTGGCAGTTTGCAATACAAGGGTTATCACTCGCACGCTGCAGACCCTGCACGAATCTTTTCACACCCTTCTTGAAGAACTTACTATCCATAACAAGAAAACAGCTAAACGAGCCCGATTGGTCATAAGTCCAAACTGAATAATACTAAAATACCAGATGTGGACGAAGCGATACAGGTAAGACTAGAGGTAACTGTGATAATACTTACTATCAGAGTGAAACTGTTGCAGATGTTTATTATAATTTTATGTAAGCATTGTTTCTATGATTCCCAAACAAATATCCCAAATTCAAAGGTTGAGAGCCTCTGCTATTTGCTCTCCGATGCACTATAAGTGCAGGTACCTCAAAGTAGTCCACAAAGCTAGCGTTTCATTGTAATATTTACCGCACCGACCAGACAGAGCCATACACGTATGAGCATTTCGCAATATGATTTCATACAGATGGATACCCACCATGAGTAGCAATTAGATTGAGCAAACAGTCGAACCCACTCGCTCGGAACAATATGAGAAAGGGTGTAGCGGGCCAACAAACAAAAGCTTATTGGGTCCCACTCATACCACTAAAATTACGGTTTAATATACTGTAACAGATATACGATAATCGAACATACTTATAGTATGATATGGGGCATTAACGTGGCGATATTCACTTGCGTAAAATGTGAATCCATTGCTATTAGTTTTTCTGGAATTAAGCTTAACGCACATATGTCGCTCAGAGATCCAGCATTTATATCCAGCGTGGTAATGCTGCCAGAATTCTTGGCACGTTTTCGCGGAATACCGATTTAGCGCAAATATTTTATTTGCAAGTAGTTACTGAAATATCATGTTAATGAAATATCAATATTCATTAGTTTAAAAAAAAATCAAATAACTTATAAACACTTAGCATGTTTTAGTTTTAATCCCAAGTTTAGTTCTTAACAAGTTCTAAGCAAGATACAAACAGATTTAGTATATAAATTACATTATTTTTGATTAGTTGTAATTTGTTTTTTGCGATATTTGTCCTTACCCAGTTGCTATAAGGATGAAATCGATTACACATACCATTTTGGTTGGAAAAATAATAACTTGATCATTTTGACGTTCATTGGTCTGTAAGCTGAATTTACGAAATTGAATAAAGCTGAAATTATCGTGATTTTACACACAAAGGTTCTGTTGTTTTGGGATAATAGCTGTCTGTGTAGTTGTTGGAATGAAGTTGAAATTTACAATTTAATTTTGAACAAAGAGACGCCGTGGTCGAGAGGTTGGAGTAGTCGCATGTAAAGTTAAGAGTGTAGGTTTGCACCGATGACCATCTGGACTAATGAGTCCTCACGCCCTCCCACAAGGGTCCCACGGGTAGGCAGGTGTTGCTCACATACCCACTTTCCACCAGAAATATATTTTAGCCCAATTTTAGAACAAATGAGCCTTTCCTAAAAATACATGACTATTACCTCATTACCAACTCACTTACTTATGCTTATTAGAGCAGTTTCTTGCGGCACCAAGATCTCAAGTGCGAATCCCGACTGTACCAATGAGTTTTTCTGAACTCAAGTACAGTGATTAGTCATACCACGAGCTTTACGGTGAAGGAAAACATCGAGAGGACACGTCTGAGAAGACACTCAAAGGCGTATGTATAGTTGTGCTTGAGTAACGGCGATGGACTCGCCATCTATCACGTTGGCATTTAATATATCTCTGGCGGAAAATTAGTGTGTAGGCATTACCTATACACCTCTGCCTACTCCTTCGGAGACCCCTATGGGAAGGCCCAACTCTTCAAGTTCAAAGGGGGCTATACTTTCTGCCTACCCCGTGAAGCCTTCCGTGTAATATGAACATAGGAATACATGTAACAATGTCTAAAATCAAATAGAGGCTCAATGTCTCTTACGATACAATTAAATATAACACAATTTAATATCTGTATGATTCAGTACAATAGAAAATCGAAATCCTATTAAGGGGTAGAAAGGCGAACAATTTGTATCGCATCCTGAGCTGCAGTTGAAGCCGGTACAATGAAGCTAACTGTTAAGAACTATTGAAATCAGGGTAAATGTGACTGTTGTTGGTACAATACAAAAAAAATTATACTTGCAACACAAAGATTGCAAGTTCGAATCCCGACTGAACCAATGAGTTTTTCTGACCTTAAGTACAGTGATTACACGTCACACCACGAACTTAACGGTGAAGGAAAACATCCCGAGGAAGCATGCATACTTTTGAGAAAAAAATCAAAGGCGTATGTATAGTCGTGCTTGAGTAAAAGCGATGGACCCGCCATCTGTCTCGTTGCCCCTAAAATATATCTCTGGCGGAAAGTGTTTGTGTGGGTACTGCCTATACACCTTTGCCTACCCCTTCGGGGACCCTTGTGGGTAGGCGTGAGGAAATTATACTATATTAACGTTATTATAATTCCTGCCTCTTGAACTTCAACTTGATCCACGCTAAATAAAGGTTAACCAGAAAAATAATTAATATGAAAGCTCTTCTATCAACATTCTATCACGATCGGCTTCAAAGTTTAACCCTTAAAAGCGACTAAGCAAACTGACATAGTTGGTTAAACATTCTTTAAATGCAATTTTCAGTATTGAAATCATATCTCTGGTGGGATATGGTACTTTGTTTCATGTCCGTGACTCAAGATACAATAAATCACTAAACACAACTCTTGAAACTAGTTAAAAATAACACCATTTTACCAAGCCTTCATTATTATACCGAAACAATCCACGGACCCACATAAGAATACACAACATCTAATACATTCAAAATACATCTAAAGGCTTAGATAGTAATTCAGTGGTATATATTATGAACACACGTAGAGAAGATTGCTTTTAGGTACATAAAGATATTTTTTTAAAGAAATAATTATATTATAAAAAGGGTAATATAGGTATAATTCGTTTAAAAAAGGTTATATATATTTCCCATGCTGACAACTAGCACGTCTACCCTATAGGCGCGTGCAAGGAGGCCAGTCCCGCCTTTTGTCGCGTTCGTTGTAATACGTTCTATAACAAATTGAAATTTCAACTCGCCCCGACAACATTCTCTTTGTGCGGTCTTCGATAATTAAATCTCTGTGGCTGCTATAAAAACCAAATTCTCAGTCAGTTTGAGAACTGTTATAGAAAAAATCTATATAGAGAGGTCAAACCATTTGATCGATCAGATGTGTCAGAGATGAAATGGAGAAGTCGAAGCATATCGCGGTTTCGCCCTCGTAAAATATCGTATATTATATGTAATATTAAAAAAGATATGATATATATATAAAGCACATTATATATATATATATAAACATAAATCCTTTAAAATTTTTTTCATCGAATTCCGTAAAGCCGTTCTCGTGTGATATTTAGTTAGTTAGTCTGTAGGATAAGAAGGTTTACATTAGCCTCACAAAAATATTGCTGTACAAATGGGTGGCGTTTTTAATAAAGAAGACTCACCCGTCACTTCAATAGCGCTGTCGTCTACGCGACGCTCAGTTTGAAGAATGATTAAACTATTTCAATATGAAATTCATCTCCCATAACATCAACAGGTCAACACACTCAGCCTCGCTCTTGGTCGTCCGACAGACGCCTCAGTTTCATCAAAATGCAAATTAAAATGCTTCCGCGGCGGCAGTGACGTAGCCGAGCGTCATTCTAGCTTGATGTGATTTTCCGTATCCACCATAGGATGTACAATATCGCATAGGTATGTACAATATCCTAAACGACCGACACTGTACTAGTATGCGTTAATGCCGGACCTTCTACCACCGCACCTCTCGCCATCGACGGGGATTTGATTTTAAACAAAAGTCTCGTACTGCCCCGTTCCAAAGGAATTTTCTTTCGCGTACGCTCAGGCTGTGGGAAAACCTCAACGGGGAGCTCGTTGAGGTTTTTCCCTGGAGAGTACAGCGTGGAGTACTTCAAGAAGGGTGTGAAAAGATTCCTGCAAGGTCGGCAGCGCGCGTTGATACCCCTATCGTTGCAAGCGTCTATAGGCAATAAACTACCTTAGATACCTGTATTTACAGATATATCTTCTGAGAATGTAAAAGACGAATTATCATCGCACCAGGTCCCTCAAAGTATTATATACTTATGTAGATATCAATCTATTCCATCCAATGGTTATCTGGAAGAGATCGCCGAGTGCGATAAGACCGCCAATTGTACTTTGTGTCTATGATGTTCGGTCTTGATTAAATACGGTGTACAATAAAGGATATAAATAAATAAATAAGTATATATATCCTCACGCCTTCCCACAAGAGTCCCCGAAGGGGTAGGCAGAGGTGTATAGGTATTACCCACACACACACTTACCACCCTCACTTACTCTTAAGTACGTATTTGTACGTAGAAAATAATTATTTTCTTCTCACGTTGTTTTTGGATAGGTGTATGATATGACGTTGATTGTACATGTGTATTTAAATTTATTGGATGCCTTTACTTTCGATTTTATTGATGTCTTCTTTATTGCTAATGCTATTCTTACACGAACTTCTAGTCCTTCAAACCATATACAAATTATGTAAATGCTCATAAACAACTAAATAAATTTTGAGAATCTATTGCGTAGAGTTCATTTCTCTAACGTACAAAAGAATTTCGTTACTCAAATATGAAATTACATATGGATAGCTTTAGTACGCACAATAAATCGAAATAGAATATAATATAAGAATGTATATAAAATTGATATGAAATTGGAAATTGAAAAATTATGTAGTTGTTGTCAAACCAATAACCCAAAAAATTATATCTTTATATTCACGCCACTTCACGAGAAGATACCCACAAATGGGTGAGCAGTGGTGTATAGTTCATTTTGCCGGATTTAGCGAGTGCATCGCCATCATTGTCGTCTATTTCCATAAGTTTCGTGAGATTATAATCTTGATATTTCACACACAACTGGTCTTAAACTAAGCAAACTTGTATCCTGAATGCATACCAATTTAATATATTCATATATATTTTCGGTAAGGACATCTATAGCTCTGCGACGAGGCGTCTTCTATATTTGAAATTGTTTCGCCCAAACAAAACAGACAAACATGCTGGTCACATAAAGTTTATCTCGAGCGAAGACACAACTTCCTTGCTCCTCCTTGTCAAACAATCCCATAAAACATATCAATCATTTGATATTTCAAAGATTAAAAACCACTTCACCCGTGCCGTCAACAACATTGAAAACATACAGAGCTATCCACACCCGATAAGTGCTGAGGCCAACAATGGGTTTCGTTACACTCACAGACAAAATCTAATTTACTTTTCAAACTTTTACGGCACCATCTACTCCGTCTAGACTTCGAAAACGGTGTGGAACTCCGCGTGTTTAGGTGTTTCGTTTCAATTACCTACGTGTGCGGTGTGACAGACGTTATTGAAACATATTGTTTTCCTCCGTCCAAGAATTAGTTGCACAACTTTTACTAGGTGTTCGTTTGCCTCAAGGTAAAAACAAAAATGTCTGGACATTGTAAGCAACCTATTTAATTATTGCTTCCTAGTCATGATGATACATTCTCAAAGGAGTAGGCAAAAGGGCGATAGCAGCCACAGTTTACTGGACGTGTATTTAGATGCCAACATTTACGACATATGGCAAGTTTGCAAATAATGATTCATAATCTAATTAATACACTGAAGTGCTTTGCTTTTTTCTTTTGCCTTTAGTAAACATTTTGATGACGAGTTTAATATTTTGTTTTTAGGTAATAATAAGATATCCTTACGCCTTCCCACAAGGGTCCCCGAAGGGGTAGGCAGAGGTGTATAGGTAATACCCACACACCCAATTTCCGCCAGAGGTATATTAGGTGCCAACGTGACAGATGGCGAGTCCATCGCCGTTGAATTTCTTCTCAGACGTATGCGGGTTTCCTCTCGATGTTTTTCTTCACCGTAAAGCTCGTGGTGTGGCTAATCACTGTACTTAAGTTCAGAAAAACTCATTGGTACAGGTGGGATTCGAACTTGCGACCTTTGCGTCGCAGGCAACTGCACGAACCACTCGCCCACCAAGGCTATCATTTTGATGACGAGCTTAATATTTTGTTTTTATGTAAACTTGTTTAATTTTAATATGTTCTTAAAGTTTAACAAATAATCAATAAAATAAACCAATACTACACTGTACCATTCGTGTTCCATCTCTTTATATGTTCTAAAAGTTAATCAATTAAAATAAGCCAATATAATAAAAACTAAAAATAAGTAAATATCAACAAATAAAACGCACTAGTCCAATCCCTGTCACGTGGAAGGGTGCCAAGCAAGCTGGCGGCATTGTCACGTTGTATGGCATGCTGATCCGCTAAGCGAAATATTCTGTTTTAAATAAGCCGACAATAAACAAATGACAGTCATGAGACAAGAGCCTTACGCTGTAGCTTATTACTTAGCTTAATAATAATCAATCAGTAGGTACATGACAACGGTCGGCGCATTGGAATCAATATTCATACCCTATCTGCACCTGGGTTTATGTATTCCGTCTCTTCGATACCCTTCGCCGGTTGTTGTCGAAATAGTCTCGTTCTACAATGTTGCATGAAATAAAAATACATCAACTGACCCGGCTTTGTACTGAAACTCATTTGGTCATATAAGGAATTGTCATATTAGGAGTTGTGTGTATTAGTTAAGAGTCACTAGTTCTGACCCAAATCATAGTTACTTTTAGATCAGTAGAGCTTGTACTGTTATGAGCCGTGGTGGCCGTGTGGTTCGAGTTACCTGCAACACAAAGATTGCAAGTTCGAATCCCGACTGTAAACATGAGTTTTTCTGAACTTAAGTACGGTGATTAGTCACACCCGAGATCTGCACCACGAGATACGCTTGAGAATAAATTCAAAGGCGTATGTATAGTCCTGTTTGAGTAACGGCGACGGACTTGTCGGATCTGTCACGTTGGCACCTAAAATCCCCCTCTTTATATAGTGTGTGGATCCACTTTATTATTTTACAGTAGAACGGACCAAATTTTGGTGGAACTTAAGTGTTCATTTCAAAATTCTATCAATGGATCCTATCGGATGTAATTCCGTCGGACCCTACAGAATATTATAAAAAAAATCTGTCCTCAAAGGCAAGATACATAATGCATCTTCTAGCCTTTCTAACAGGGTCCTCGAAGATGTAATCAGAGGTATAATTACGCCCTCTTTCTATTCAAATATTACCTAATTGAAACAACTCAATACTTCGTCAACGTTTCATGAATATAAAAACTTTTACTGCGCAACCGGTGCCCCATCACCTGCATGTTTCGTTCGTTGCAAACTTTTTCAGGAGGCATGCATCTGCGTCGTATATCGATTTGGGAGCGAAGGCGGTAAATAGCGAGCTATGGACGTGCATTCTGTTGGGACCATTTAAGCCGCTATTAATGTGATATACGATATCCTAGCAAAGAATATTTCCTGGTATTGCAAATTTTGATTAAAAAAACAAATATGGTATGATCGTGCTCAGTTTGAATGACAAAGGTATTAAAGTAGTTCAAATACCTCGCAGTAATTAGGGTCAGTCCACAAAACTTATTAATCCATAATTAATAACATAAGAGTTGCGTTTTCGTGCAACGTTCTTTTGTCGATTGCCGTACCTCCATCGGTTTTACGATACCAATATACGAGCAGTTGAATAAGTCTTCTCTATAACTCTTTATCAAGAACGACTATTATACGATCGATATAAATAGTATATTTATATACGATCTATGAATATCTTCTTAAACGTGCAGATGTCCTCACAAACATTCCTGTAAAACACGTGTGGTGATTAATATCGTGATTCGAATTTCGAACTGGGTGATCCGATCTTGCAATGATTGTGTTGCAGGCACATATAAAAACAGCTAGGGCACCAAATCAACGTAGATGATTTGATTATGGAGTCACTAAAGCGTACAATGTCGTAGGAGACCTGAATAGAGCCCTAGTAGAGTAACTTTCCACGCGTCTAAGCTATCACATGCTCGATGCGACTATTTTGCCAGGACTTGAGCTCGGAGACTACAAGGATTTGCAAACTCTTTTCACGGGTTGACTAAAAATAGCTAGAATTGGAAACTAAGTTCTACTCGATATTGCTATGGGCTTTGGGGATTTAGTCAATTGTTTCTATTTACTGAGAAAACAGCTGTTTCTAAATATTTGTATTGAATGAAATTGGTTTGGATATACATATACATATAGCAAGGGTGACAAAACAGACATACAAAGCTAAATTCTCTTGAAGAAACCGAGGAAAACGCTCAAACCAACTAGTATAAATCGATCGAAAAATTAAGAATAGGAGAAAGTTAATATATTATTATTACGAAAAAAGTTTTCTTGACAATGTTGCTATCGAAGTACCTACATGAAATTCGCTGTGCGTAAAAAGTGTCACTGTGACAAAGCAAAGCCTCGAAAATAGGACAAGGTAATCTGCATTAATTAATTCAGCATGACATTGTTGACACAACATTACGTTGTTTAAATATTCGCAAAAAGACGGTTAACTTCTTTACGATTTTCTGTGTTAAACTAAGCTCAAAAGGCTAACAAGCATTTTTAAAAGGTTACGATTTTAAGTTGTGCTGTGTTAGAGTTAGCTCAATAAGGCTAAGCCTTTTTAAAGAGGTTTTTTATTTAAACTTATTTTTAAAGAGCCTGACTCTTTAAAAATAAGAACCGTCCATTAGACCAGTTCTTTTAATTTAAAGAAGCTACTACTATTCTTTGCAATTTCATCCATATGCATATGCATATTGCATGCATGCATCTTATAAATCACTTGACACATGCTCGCCTACTTGTTACTACCACTACTACTATCTACCCACTACACTACCTACTAGTATTATATATTTATTACTAAGAATATTTGTGAAGGAAAATATTGTAAATAAACAAAATTTTTTTTATTAAATCCTCTGTGGACGATGCGATTTCCACGATCATTCAAATAGATTTTCAAGGAAATTTTATACAATATCTATAACTTGCATCTTTGCGAAATCAAAGCTCGCGTTCAAATTAAAGAATTACATTTGGTTAACGAAACCAATACGTGTTGAATCGTGATTATTATACGACAAAACATGAAGAACCGCCCGACAATAGTGCCTTGTACATGCCAGAGCCTCGGATAGGACAATGTCAGAGCAACAGTGGCAGAATACCGATGACCCCCCGCAGGCGCATGCATTATTTATCCACTAAGCCCGCCCAAATGAATGCACCAGCCAAGAAAAACAACATACGGAGACAACGCACCGATGTAAAGACAATGGAACTGACTGAAGATTTCGAGAAGCTTAAAATTCAATAATGGTAAAGATAAGTTCATGCAATTATAAACCATAAATGAAATCGTAGTAAGTCGATAATCGGTGGGCCATGGTTATACGTGGCGAGTTTGCATAAATTCTAGTTCAACTGTTATGCCTTTGATCGCAAAGTTGAAAACCAAGTTACCGGTAGATGTATTTCTGTTATCGCTAATTGTATGTTGTGCAGACGTGTACTAATTAAATACCAACTTGGAATGGCGTCTCTTTCTTCTGCAACACCAGGAATGCGTGAGCGATATCCTGGTGTTGCTATATTCCACAGGCAGCGGTTATCGTATTTCATCAGGTGAGTATATCGCATCGCATGCTGTATGTAGTATATAAAAAAATCATTCACGTCGCAGGCTCTTCCAGGCGCTTTTAATTCCATGGGCATTGTCCCCTACGCTTGTGTGTAGACGTGGATCCGAGGCTAAACGACGGAAATAAAAATCCTATAAATATTGAACAACCATATTTTTCTCACTTTGTCGTGTCGAGAGCCCGCCATGTCGTCCGTTTGTCGCCTTCTACGGACCTTAGAGTGTTTGCACATGATCCTGAAGCTGTAAGCGTTGCATGAGTAGAACTGGGTAAACATGAGCATTGGTGTATTTGGAAAATGAACGTTAGTCCACCCTTTAAATTGTTATTATCTCAAAACTTCTTCATGCTCTTAGGGACACAAAATTCTTGTTATGTGCCGTATGCGTAGCTAATATTGTTTCGAAATTCAATTTAGCATCGATAAGTTTTTGCAACACAGTGTTCTAGACGTTGATGAGAAACATATCTCATATTTAAGAAGACTTAATTTTTTCTTTAAAAGTTCGCCATTCGTTGCCATAATAATATATGTATACATCTCCGTCAAAAAGAGGTGTTGTTACACCTCGGCTTACCACTTTGGATCCCATACGAGAAGATAAGGCAAGATAAGAAAACAAATCATATTGTATTGGTCTTTTCTAATTATTTTCCAGAAGTGTTGTTAGTGTAAATATGTAAAATACAACAATTTAATACAAACAGCATTTTTTTTTGTATTCTAGGCAATTCGATATACAAGCTCCTTAAGATAATTCTATGCACTGCAGTGGACTTGAATTTCGTTGTTGGGTTTCGCAGGGGACTACGTTTGCCCCTACAGGCGATCATTTTTCGGGGATCAGGGGAAAATTGCGTACTTTGTGCACACGGATTTCAAAAACGAATAGAATGATATTTTACTATAAAACGTAATCCTTGCAATGTTTAGGGAGGTTCAACGTTTTCTGTAAGTTTTTATTATTGTTTGTTTCCTTTAAGAACACTCACAAGGTTCCTGATGGGGTAGGCAGAAGTGAGCAGAACTACCCACCCACATTTCGTCAGAAATATATTTATACAGTTTTGGTTTCGGGATTCGAACTTGTAATCTTTTTGCTGCAGGCTGCTGCTCGAACCTTCAGTCCTTCTATAGATAGGTGGTTATCTGAGCTTTGGGTTCTAGCAATACGTTATGGTGCCTATTAGAAATTATCAACATGGCAAAGTGAATATCTACATACTCGACTATTTATATATTTATTCTCTTTTAGTCGGATTTAGCGGGCGAATTAAGCTCTTACTTCAAGCTAACTTTATACATTTTAAGTTGTTGAAAGCATGCATTTCAGAAATTTTCCATTTTCATGAAATGATTTGCGAGATGCATTAGGCATAACATTAAAGATGCATGCGTTCATAATGTATTTTACCCTGATGTAGGAATTGAGGCACACTTATCCCGTATATATCCATTTATAAGAAAACTATCTGCGCCCCGCCGCTGCACTCGCGCAAAATTGTATTTCATTGGCGCATTGGTGATTTTTGTCCTAGAATAAATACTATTATATGCGTTAATTCTGCTAATATAATTAATATATTTGTGTGCCAGATTTCACTCAATTTCGTTCAGTAGTTTTCGTGTGAAAGTGGAGTGAATATTCTCACAGACATTCATACTTATATTTTTTTATGCGAATGGTGGGCTATCTTCACGCTTTCCCACAAGGATCCCCGAAGGAATAAGTAGAGGTGTGTAGATACTTAGATAGTACCCACACACCCGCTTTCCGCCAGAGATATATTTTAGATGTCAATGTGACAGATGGCGAGTCCATCGCCGTTATTCAAGCACGACAAATGCGCCTTTTTTTTTTATTTCTTCACAAACGTATGCAGGTTTGCTCTCGATATTTTCCTTTACCGTAAAGCGCGTGGTGTGACTCATCACCGTACTTAAGATCAGAAAACTCTTTGGTACAGTCGGAGTTGAAACTTGCAATCTTTGTGTTGCAGGCAATATTTAAACCACGGCCTGAATGGTAAGTTACATACCCCCGATATAATTATATTTTCCACTGCGGTAAGCAAGTACCGTACTTATGAGAGCTAGTAATCATAGAACAGTACCTTAACGCGGCACAATCCATCACGTATTGCCTATCGTTAGTGGCATAGGATTATTTTCATTAAGCGCATAGTTCCACCGGTATTGGTACGTGAATCGAATGTTCAAATTGTTATAACTACTGGCCGTTATATTACAGTGCGGGCTTGTTTGCCGATTTAATTACAGTCGCCGTCGGGCTGTAACACAACAGGTTGGTGACAATATTGAACAGGTAAATGTTTTAATTGGAACTTAAACAAAAATATCTCCATATCTTTGATATAGAGCCGTGGTGGCCGAGTGGTTCGAGCAATTGCCTGCGACACAAAGGTCGCAAGTTCGAATCCCGACTGTACCAATGAGTTTTTCTGAACTTAAGTACAGTGATTAGACACACCACGAGCTTTACGGTGAAGGAAAACATCGAGAGGAAACCTGCATACGTCTGAGAAGCAATTCAAAGGCGTATGTATAGTCATGCATGAGTCACTTGACAGACGGCGATGGACTCGCCATCTGTCACGTTGGCACCTAATATACCTCTGGCGGAAAGTGATTGTGTGGGTATTACCTATACACCTCTGCCTACCCCTTCAGGGACCCTTGTGGGAAGGCTTATGTTTGATATATAGAGCAGCATCGTTACTGTATTATCCGCGACATGACACAGATTCCACGGGAACAGATTTTTTGCGAGAGAAAATGTAGCTTCATCTAAATTTAATTATGATACAACATTATCATAAAATGAGTATTTTATTTTTTATATGAATTTCATTCGTATTGGTTGAGTAATTAAGACGACAAAGGGGTGTCACTTAATCTAGCTTTCATATAAGATAATCTTTGGTTTTGTTAGGTTTTGGATTAAGTCAGGATAGGCACCCGGTGTTTAGCATTACAAGTGGCTTGGAACCACAATAGTCTCGCACTGCGCGTTTCACAGGAGTTTTCTTCCTCGAACGCTCAGACTATGTAATGAACTCGCCGTTAAGGTTTTCCGCTGTGAGTACAACATGAAGTGCTTCAAGAAGAGTGTGAAAAGATTCCTTAACGGTCGGCAGTGTGCCGGTTATGCCCCTGGTGTTGCAAGCGTCTATAGTGGCGGTAACCACTTACCATCAGGCGGGGCATGTGCTTTGTTCATCATTAGCATGTAGCATCATCATTATCAGTGGTATAGAAAAAAAAGTTAGATGGCAATAAAATATAATAGGAATGGCATTTTTCTACTTATTGGAGATATGATTTACTGTAGATATCTGCGTCGGCGTTGGAAATAAGCCGGAATCGACCACACAATATTTCCGAATAAAATCAGGTTGGCAGGTCCTGCTCGGTGACACAACGTTGTTGCCATGACAAGGGTCAACCTCGTTAAATGTATCCGGTAACAACTTCAGGTTGTGTGGTGAAATGCCTACACACGTATGCAGCTGATATGGTGAAGAAAAACATCGAAATGAAACCTGTATATATCTGAGAAGATTTTTAAAGGCTTATGTAATTAATAGTCGTGCTTGAGCAACGGCGATGGATTTTCCATCCGTTATGTTGGTGAGTTTGTACCTACATGTCTGCCTACTTCTTGGGGACCCTTGTGGTGTTTGTGCGTAGCTCATGTTACTCCAGAATAATGTAGCTTTCCTTAGGTGACAGATTTTTTTAATCTGTAAATTAGTTTTGAATTTATCCATTACGAACAATTTACAAAGTTTCCTCATTATAATATTTTTGCTAATAATAATAGTTCTTTGTATAAATGTACGTAGTTGATAGCATCTAAAATTGCAATCAATAAATGCGGGCGTTTCGCGCGGGTCATTCATTCACTTCATCCTTAATTCATCTGCAAATTTTAATACCTTACATATAAAACAATAATAAAAGCTTTCTGGGGGATTCAGAATTATAAACAGTAGATCCCATTACTAAAAATAATTCAGTGTCTAAGGCGACTAGGGAATACAATAATCGCGCGTCCGTGTGCTATGGGCAAAAAGAAATTGAGATATTTGTGTGAGAACGAATAGCGTTTCTAAGGAAAGCCCAGTGTAAGAATAGATAACGGTAGTGAGCTAATAAGCAAGTAGGTAACATATGTTCAAATGTAGTCTGTAATTCTGAAATACCATTGCAATAAAAAATCGCGCTTGATAAACGGCGATTAAAGTGCCATCTGTAACGTTGGCAGCTAAAATATATCTCCGAGTAGTAGAAGTAGATGAGTGGTTTCCTCTTTCGGAGAGCCTTGTATAGGCTTGAAGATATACATTCGATATTTTATGAATTCCATAAAACTTTATTTATCATTGGACCTAATGAACGTTTGCACGTAAAACATTTTCCCGAACATGTCGCCAACAATAACTTACCGGACTATACCGGACTCGTCACAAAATAACAACTTGACACGCACTAATTGCATGTCAGATTGTTGCTCTCGGTCCATGAAAGATACCCAATTTACTTTTTTTGTCGTGTTTGCTTTGGTTAAATATTTTTGCCGAATATATATTTTTATGTATGAAGAGACTGATGAATGTAGACGAAGCGAAGGAGGTATGTAAGTCTAGAGAGAACTGGCGCTCTGTAGTCTCTGCCTACCCCGTTAGGGACTTGGCGTGATGATATGTATGTATATATTTTTATGCCAATAAGTTGAATATAACCGGCTTGATTGTTGATAAGCGTTGGCACCTTTGCTAGCTTTTAATATCAGGGTATCGTTTGCGCGTTGCAGATCTTTTAATTTAATTTTAAATAAGCTTAACCTTATCCTGCTACTGGCCACGGATCTGAACGTCACTTTACATTCCTACTCCAAGGTACCCAATGCTCTCTAAGATGTTCAGGGCAGTGTTCGGTAATTATAGAGCTCTCCTAGCGGTCAACGCTCAGACTTATATCAAACTTGCCAGACCGCAATGCCAGACCCGATCGAACAATATTAAATGCATAAATACCATTGATCATTTTAATATATTTAACTTAATGTTATTGTGATACCACTCTAGAAACATCAACTTCCCAATTAAGGTAAAATCCACAAAACATACCTCAGGTAAAATCCATAAACCTGAACACAGTAATAAAACTTCTTGTTTAACAAACACTAAAATATTTCAGACATCGAACAATGAAATTGTGGAGCTTCAGTCCCGGCACCATACAACATTGCAATTTAATTTCCCACTTCAAATAAGTCTATGCAGCCTCGGGACGGTTACTATTTGTCTCCAAACATCCCTCAATAGCCATTATTCGATTAGACGAGTAAGTTTACAGTGCAAATAAATCTCCCAGCATTATTCGCTTTGCAAGGGAATCGGGGGCTTAATCCCGAGTAAATTGCTTACCGTCTGGGTTATCTGCAGTGCTTAGCACCCATAAAGTTTAAAGGTTTTCGGTTAACACTATAGCGTTATGTTATCCTGGTATTTAGCCATATCGATTAAAGAGTACTTTTCTTTAGCATAGTGGAGAAATATAACACACAGGACATTATACGTACATCCAAACTCAGAACATATATGTACGGATATTAGTTCTGAGTTCTGTTAGACGTAAACACCGCTTTGTTAATTAATACACTAATGGAAATACAAACACACATCAAAATACTTCCTTTCGCAAGCAAGTGGAACAAGCTCCTGTAGCTCTCTAGAGTACAGGATGGAGTTATTTCAGAAATGAAATTAAATTAAATGCCGCAGGCGTTGTGAACCCGGTAAACAGGCGGCAGTAACCGCTTATCATCAGACGAGACGTGTACGCGTTTTTCACTTTAGTCATTTATAAATCATAATACCGCTGCTCTCTATAGTTCTATCAATGTATTTTTTTATGTTTCATTTATTAAAAAATACAGAGACGTATACCTACATTTATTCCTGAATTGAATAAGAATACCTTATACCGTAATTTAAAAGCAGAATTCTCATCAAGATAATCCGAATTAAACAACAAATTGTCCAACTAAGTATTTTTCACAGCAATTGTGTAAGAATTATCATTATCCGATCGTCTTTAGTACAAAGAGAAAGATCGAAATTAAAACCCCAATTAAGGTTACTCGTGGGGAAAGTAAATCGTCGAAGCCTCGCATTTAAGAAGAAGTTATTTCGAAATCAATATCTCAAAAGGAGCAATATCTAAGAATGTTCTGCTTTTAACTTTCTTCGCTTGACGATTTTCCTTCAGTTATCCAAGGAGTAGAAAAAAATACATGTGGCGTTTTTTCGTAGATATGGCAATAGGTAAATAGTTATGATTGGTACCACCTATACCAACATAAATAATACACCCTACTGCCCGAAACTTCAAACTTGGTTTGTTCACGCCTTCTAACAAGGGCCCCTTTGGGTGGGCAGAGGTGTAGGTAACACCTTTATCGGAGACATACTTAGGTGCCAACGTGACAGATGGCGAGATCATCATAAATAGATTGTAATTTTTATCTTTTTACTTATGGATTATCCAATGTAAGCTACTAACATAAAAATTACGATTTCATGAATACAGTCAATAGGTTTACGTTACATTACGCCCTTTTCTGAACATCTGACAATGCGTAATCAAATAATTATAATAAAATATTTGTTGGAGTTGTTAAGTCGTGGAATCTTAAACTTACTTAATTAGGGCAATTATAATATTCGTTTGCATTAGCTTAACAGATAACGCATCTACCAATTGTAACTCCAAGCTCCTTATTCTACAAAGAGGATTCTCGTTTTGTTTCTTAATTTTACGCCTCAGTGAACACATCCCTACCTACTTAAACGCTCACACAAAGAAGTTACGAGTAATAGACATAATATTACTAACGTTTTCGGAAACTCATTTATTCCCTTGTGGCAAATCGTATCACTGACATGTCACGTTCTACAAAATAAACCATTACATCGAACACTCAAGGATGAGATTGTCAGGAGTACTCGAAACCGGCGAGCACGAATGAATAGACTGCTGATGGTGTATGAAGCGAAATAGGTATGTTAGTCTAGAAAGAACTAATGGTCTAGTCTCTTTGTCTTCCCCGTAAGGGACACATCCTGATGGAATGTGAAATATTTTCAATTAAAACAAGTTCCTTTAAGTACTTCGCTCTCCGATGACACTCCGCTGATGTTTTCCCCTTATCAGATTTATATAAAAACATTTTTTGCGGAAGCAGCTCTTAATTTCCGATTGAATGGTTTCCTCGACCCACACTAAGTCATCCTCGTCATAAGGTATTTCTACAGAATTTCTAATTTCTGCTCTTATATGCTACTCGATAAGATTGTTAGTACTCCAAGGCTTCAGTTCTTGTCTCTTGTAACTTGAGTTTCAGTAACTTTGGCTACTTAACCGGTCAATGGACCGATCAAAAGAAGCCATCTATACAACAAGAGCATCAGTGGTGTTGCTTCTCTAATAGAGTTGGAAACTCGGCTGAGGACGTTGCTAGATCATGATCCAGCAATCTGGATGGAATCATAATATTATTTGTATTACATTATTATTTAAGGAGCTGTTCTAATGCTCGGCGCCGGCTCTTGCAAGAGCCAGGACTCGAATCGCTAGACCTAACAACACCTGGATAATTTAATGAACACAAGTTCATATTCAGCAAAATTAAAAAGCACTGCAATTATATTGGACGCGTATTTAAATTTCTTGCACACAGTTTAATTCAATGAACACTTTCCATTTAGTCAAGTAATAGTCACTGAAAGTCGGATCCAGTAAAAAATGGAGCAACGACCCATAAAATAAATCGGTAAAAGAATTTCCTTTGCACTTTTTAGTCCTATCTTTAGTTATTGAGAGGGAAGTATCGCCTTTTAATGTAATTTCCGAATCGGAAGGCTGTGCCGGCTGCCTCCGGGATTCAACTAATGGATTTCATGCGTACTCTCTGAGTTCTATCGAACAGTAACGATTTCATTAGAATTTTTCGTGTATTACCGGCTTAGTACTATATATAATGTGATATATGCATATGACATATACTTTGATGAGGCAAAGTGTCCGTATTTGCCAATTGAACGCAAATGAAAAAAGCATAATAAAACGTTTTTTTAATAACCAGCCGTGGTCGTGGAGAGGTTTGAGTAGTTTGCCTGCAACATAAAGTAAGTTCCAATCCCGACTGTACTAATGAGTTTTTTGGAACTTAAGTACAGTGATTAGCCACAACACGAACATTACGGTAAAGGAGAACATCGAGCGGAAACCTGCCTCGAGAGGTAATTCAAAGGCGTACATATGTATACCTGTTTGGGCTTGAGTAACGGCGATATACAAAGAAGAATATAGAAAGAAGTATCACTGGTATTAAGAGAAAGGATAAAATTAGACTAACATACATAAAAAACATAACAAAATTGAAAAGTTTCGAAAAAGTACATAAAATGCAAAAGTGGAGATGGGCAGGACAGGAACAAATGGAAGACATTAGATGAGACCTAGGTCGAGAGACAAGCTGTTTCCTAAACATACCGTACGTCGATACATAAAATATATAATAAAATTCTAGCATTCAAATATATACATAATACTTAGATATAAGTATTGTAAATTTAACAGCAATAAAGGCTTATTATTTTAACGGTGATATCTCTGGGAGAAAGTTGGTGTGTGAGTACTACTACCTATCAGGGACCCTAGAGTTTTCACGAGACTCGCAAAAGAAAATATAATTACGTTGCTAAGAAAACTTCCTGCCTCAGAAATGAACTCCAATATAAAACACCCAGCGTACAAAGCCAACAAAATGAAATCTCCCAAGGAAAGTCTTAAAAACACAAATAAATTTAAAAATCTTACCCTCGTACATTTCATTTTCGAGCCATTCTTATTATTGTGCCGAGTTTAGAGCGGGACCTAATTTGATCTTACAATTTTCTTTCCGTCGGCCACTAGGGGCTCAGTGTCAACGTTTCATTTGGATTACACATAACCAACATCTACTTTCAATCACTTCATTTCTTAACTCTTTGACATAAGGTTCAAATTTGTCTGCCTTAGCTTTGAAATGAGATTCGAGGATGCAATGCAGCGGTCATTCTGTAACTCGTAGACTTGAACGTCTTCCACTAGTGACGTCATTATTAAAAGAGAATGAACATTGTTATGGCTGCTTTTCTCTTCTTATTAAAGAGTAAATCGCGAGTTCAAATGAATTTATGTTTCATAACCCCAGTTTAATACAGATTTTCGAATTAACCTACATTCCAAGTAATGCGATTTCAAACAGTATTTTCAGCAAAGTTGTAAGAATAAAGCTTTATAAAGAATTTTGCCACTTATGACGTTGAAGGACAAAAACAAGTAGTTGAGTCTCTTGGTGGCACTGAATAGGGACAAATACATTTTAAGTCTGTTTATATTTAATGATATAATTTTCAGCTTTTATAATTAATATTTTTATTTATTAGTTTCCAAATAGAAAACAAAATATACGGTTCTCAAACTTTATCTTATAAGACTCCCCGAACGGTAGGCATCCGGTTTCTAGTGGCAATATATTTATATTCGAAAAGGAGAACGCCAGATGAGAGTCAGTACTGATACAGGTCGCTGGGAGTTGAATTTTCTACCTGGATTTTGCAGGCTACTTACTATTTAAAATGTTTCAAAACGTGTCTGAAATGCGATAAAATTAGTCAAGATCGAAAGGAGCTATGCGACATAATATATTACATCGACAGTATATCACTATTCCCTGAGTTTAGTGTTTTGAAATAAGAATAAACTGAAGTGTTTCGCGCGGGCTAATAATATGGAATCTTTTTCTTTTTATTTCGCAACAAGGTATCAAAAATTAGCCTTTTCCTGGAAAAGTTCACAAAATGCACCTCGTAACATCTAAGTATGTTCGTAGCCTACGTTCAGTGCACTTATTACCATATAGAGTGACATTTACACTGCAGTGCCCCTCAAAGGAAGCCAGCTTTGACTTGCACATTTGACAGTTGTGTGTATGGCGAGTAGCGAACCGTAAAATTACCTCGAGTTTACTATTAAATTGTATTTGGGATTTAATTGAATACAAATTGTATTAGCATACGCTAGCGACTTGCATTTAGTTTTTTTTTTTTTTAAGAATTTCTCGTTGTTTGTTGTGCACTATTGTGATGGGTAAAAAGCTAGCGTCGCCGGTTTTTTATTTATTTACCACTAAAGTAGGCGCATGCAATCCAAAGCTATCGTTGGGGTCAAAGTTATCTCTGACGGGGAATCATAATTACGTTAGTTAGCTTGAATACGTTTATTGGTTGCTAATTTCGATAGGACCTGACCATGCCTGCTTTGAGATCAATTGCCGTAGAGTTGAGATGTCAACGTTACAATTATTACTTAAAAACTCACGCCTTCCCACATGGGTCCCCGAAGGGGTAGGCAGAGGTGTATAGGTAATGCCCACACACCCACTTTCCGCCAGAGGTATATTGGGTGCCAACGTGACAGATGGCGAGACCATCGCCGTTACCCCAGCACGACTATACATACGCTTTTGAATTTCTTCTCAGACGTATGCAGGTTTCCTCTCGATGTTTTCCTTCACCGTAAAGCTCGTAGTGTGACTAATCACTGTACTTAAGTTCAGAAAAACTCATTGGTACAGTTGGGATTCGAACTGGCGAACTTTGCGTCGCAGGCAACCGCTCGAACCACTCGGCCACCGCGGCTCTTATATCTCATACCTAAAAACTATGTTTTGATAAATTAATAGAGCTCGCCAATTCCAATGTAACGTCAAATATATTAGCGCCGAGTGTGTGTGGTAATTGAGTCTATAATTACCTATATCCGTTTCGCCCCGGGCGAGTAGCTTTATACCGCAACGATCGCAATTAACATTATCATACTGTCAGCGTCTGAGATTCTGCTCTAATGTACTATTCCTTAAAGTTTTACCTACTTGTGACGTCACTAACACTGTTTTGTTTGAATTAAAAGTCTAATAAGGCGATATAACGAACTTTAAAAAAAGAATTGCAGTTTGTTTGCACTTGTTTTCTTTGGTTTCCTAATCGCAATCCGTCCGGTTAGTACCTAAATATAATGCCGGTGGGTACACCATGTTCTTCTACTTCGGGGATCCATGTTGCAAGGGATGGAGATCAGAACTTACTATAAAAAGTAAAAGGCCGCCTACCGAATCGGTCTGTCTAAACACGTTAATCTAAAACTTCTACCTTATACCGTTACTTAATATATCCTCACGCCTTCCCACATGGGTTCATGAAAGGGTAGGTAGAAGTGTATAGGTAGTACCCACACCCTTCCGCCAGAGATAGATAGAGATAGAGAGTAGAGAAAAACTCATTGATACAGTCGGGATTCTAACTTGCAATCTTTGTGTTGCAGGCAACTACTAGAACCGGCCACCACGGCTTTTTAGTTATACCCACACGAATCACTGGCATTCATTATAATAAAAAAAAAATAGGTTTAATTAAATACAATTAAAACACAGCTATGAACTAGACCCACACTTTAATTTCTTTTAAGTACCACAGTGGAATATACCCACGTAAGAAACGAGATACGAGCGCTTATACTGCAGATCATAATATTACCTGTCTTTAGTTTTTATGTCGACTATTATTATCAGAATTAGCTGTACTGTACAGAATAGTACCAAGTAGTAGAATAGGACCTGTAAAGTGGGAACTGAAATTTAAAATTACCAGTCTGTGTGATTTGGGGCTTAAGTCGTTAAAATTTTTTTTTATGAAACTTGCATACGTGAGAATAAATCTTTAGGCGTATTATTTTTAATAGAAAAACAAAACGTAGTAAGTTTAACTGATAATTCTAAGATCATTTATACTTTTTGTATATAGAATTTTTTTTTTCAAATTTAATTATTATTTTGTCATGGAAACGATAGTAATGGTAGTTTAAATTCTCGATAGGCACCTCATTGATAGTTTTATTGTTACATAAATTAAATCGTAGATAGGCCCTCATTGATACTTTTATTATTAAATAAACCATACCCTGTGCTAAATAACATCCAACGTGAAAGAGGAACACATATTTTGCATCCATTTATAATATTAGTATGATATGACGTTAATAAGTGTTCAGTGTATCTTTGCGTTTAATAATTGTTTTTTGTTTATTTTAATTTGATTGCACTTATTCTGACAGATAACAAATTTCTATATTCCATACGTCTAAAGTATTTATTATGGGTTTATTAGGGGTTTCTTATGGAATCGCTTTATATTAGTTATATAAAGTGATTCTTAATGACTCCTGAACGAACATTTAATTCTGCGCAATTATTCAATCCTGATGAAATATGTTCTTTGAAGACATAACGAAAAGCCATCCGCTTGCAACTTATCCCTTCGCGAGCAAGCTGCAAGCCAGTACGCAACTTCATAATTAGCTATTTCCCATTTCGCCCCAGGCCAGCTTTACTGTGTGCCTTAATTAACTGCACTGTGTTGTAATATTCCGTGCAAGAATAACAAAGCGCACTGTAGCCTAGTCATAGCCAACAGCACTGGCTAAGTTATTAATGCATGTATATATGTATATTTAACATTCTTCAGGCTTACATATATTTTCATCTCTTACACTATGATCTATTGAAAGGCCCTCTCTTCACATCAAACCAGAGTGACATCTCACCCTTGACACTTTACTTTCTTCGTTTACTTAGTAACAGTAAATGTAACTTCTAGTTAGTTCAAATTAATAATAATAATAATAAATACCTGGGACATTTCCACACAAATTGACCTACACCCAAATTAAGCAAAGCTTGTGTTATGGTAACTAGACAATGATATATTTACTTATATAGATAGATATATACTTAAATACATAGGACATCCAAGACTAAGGTAATATATATAACATATAAAATATTCGTGTTCATCACACAAATATCTGCCCTCAGCGGGATTCGAGCCCGCGACCTCAAGTTTCGCAGTCAGGAGCTCTAACCACTAGACCAGACGGTACCAATATAATTATGTCATGCCGCGTCTTTCAGTACCAAGTACGATAATCAATAAGGCGTATGACATAACGAGGACATAAAAAAAATATCTAAGTATATTTTTTTCAAATATTTTAAATACTTTACATGGATATAGGGACTCATAAAGCGACACAAAATGTCAAGAATACTCGAAACCGGCTGAAACTCGATAAAGGTTGGTTAATGTGGACGAAGCGAAAAGGTATATTATGTATGTAAGTCTGGCGCTCTACTCTCTCTCCCTACCCCGGGATGATTTGTATATTATAGGTATGTACAGAAAAAATATTCCTTAAAAGTAGTAATGTATTTTTCCTTACACTCTATCGTAAGGTAGGAAGAAGAGGTTTCTTCCATAAGCGCATTAAAAGTTTTAAAATTGGAACATACATATTCGTAGCTACGCATATTTATGTGGAAATTAAATAGTTTGAGGAAACGTTACAACGTTTTGTTTAATAGTCCTTCGGATACACAAAATTCAGTGCAGAAGTGCTGCAGCGTAATTTATTGCACTGTAAATATTAAATTAATTTGAGAATTAAATTCTATCCGCCTAAGGGCCTTAATTTAGGCACATGATATTTGCAAACGGAAAGGAGCTCCCTACAATGTCAACTGCAACGAGGTTCGTGTAGAGAGTTGGAAACGCAGACACGTATATAGAGATACTGGATCTAACCTAAATGCCTACTTCGTTTAGAAACTACGGCACTTCGTCGGACTAGACTATATAGGAAATTGATTACAATTATTTGTAAGTGAGATGTAAAGTACGAGTGAGTAATTTCAAACTTCGAACAATTGGATGGTAATTGAATTGGTGGTTACTGTAGCCTATAAGCGCTATTAATAAAAAGGCATTATCATAACTTTGGCTACATGCAGATGTAAATCTTGGGGTGGGGTTACTGGACTAGCAGTGCAAGGGCAAACGTTTTCCGCCACAACACAGCTATTTTACAAATCTCTCTGGAAACCTCTATGGAAACTCATAGCAACAACTTAAAATAATTACACATACACCCACTTCATAATTATGTATATAATTAATAGTAGTTCCGTTTGTCTGCGATCATTCTATTAGATGAATATTACTAGATACACCTATTATCTCTATCTATATAAATAATACAAATTTTTTGTTTTTTTACCATGAAGTTTTGTACCATGAAGATCTAAAATATTACAAAGAATCTTAATTCTTTTAAGAAGCAATGGAAATAAACACAAATCAAATATTATATAAATTATTTCTCAGGCTCTTCTAGAATGTTTATGTTCTCGTCGGGAAACACGCTACATTCCCGTCAAACTGTCTAGGGTTTGAGATTCAGGTTTTAAATTAGCACAGACTAGACGGAAAACAAGGTGGAAACCAACCCTAATCTGTTCAGGTCACGCTATACCGCTCTAAATAAATTTGACTTGTTCCTCTAAAGGTACTTTATAACACTTAGCATGGTAAACGGAATTATTTATTGAAGTACTGTTTTGACAACAGAATAATTGTTATTGTTTTCCATTCCTTGCTTATTTAAGAAAGAAATATTAATAAAACAGATATACATTTGTTTGGAAGAGACACAAGAAGGCCGGGTTCTAACTGCAATCGATCAATAATTCAAAGATGGAAATGTAAGGAACATGCATACTGATGAGCTTAAAAATCAAGATGCACAATGCACTTACAACTTACAGCTAAAGGCGATGATAGACCGTGTTCTTTTTCATACTTCGGATACTAGAACCCCAAAAACAATAATGCTCTGCTGTTAAAAATGTTATACGATGAAAATTGTAACCATTTAATTATAACCTACTAGCTGTCCCGCCCAGCTTCGCTCGGGTGAAAAAGTTAAATTGCCCGTAACACGATCGCAGCGCCACCTATTGGGTCCAATTGTAAATCTAAACCATTCTCGAATCTAGCTTAAGACACACAGAAACACACAGAAAGCTTCGCCCGGGTAAAAAGGTAAAATTCTTGAAACTCGATCGCAGCGCCACCTATCGGGTCCAATTTAATATAGCCTATGTTACTCGGGGATAATGTAGCTTTCCAAAGGTGAAAGAATTTTTGAAAACGGTCCAGTAGTTTCGGAGCCTATTCATTACAAACAAACAAACAAACAAATCTTTCCTCTTTATAATATTAGTATAGAAAAGTAATTCCCCCTCTCCCGAGTCTTCTAAGGAAACCCATAACCTCAAAAAAAATATGACTATACGGATCATTTCACAGAAACCCGTCTTTATAAATCGGCAATTACCGGTATTTAAGTATTAATTTTTTATTTATTTATCAGCTTACAAAATGACATAACAGAAAATGATGATAAACTGAATAAAATATGGAAGAACGTCGGCCATAACGAAGCCAATTATGGTCGTTAACACGTTGAAAGGTTTATTTACGTGAGAAGGTAATCTGTTTACTCTGTCATCGGAGGGAAATGTAATTATTGGCACGATGTCTCTAATGACACTTTCATGAAGAGTAAATTGCTGAAAATATACCACCGCGTTATTAATGGCGGAAATTTTAATCACCATTTTGGTTTAGCTGGCACGCTTGCTGTCACTCATTTGGCATTATATGTGTTCGCGTGGCTTTATTAAAGGACACGTAATAATAATAATATTTTTATGCCACTAAGGTGCCAAACAATTCAGGTTATTTATTTAGGCCAATGGTTACCAACAAACGATTACCATACCTAGTAACGTTTGCAACACTAAGGGCGCACACGTGTGGCCGTAGCTAGAATATTAATATTACTTCATATCTTCACGCCTTCCCACAAGGGTCCCCGATATAGAGGTGTGTAGGTAGTACCCACACACCCACTTTCCGCCAGAGATATATTTTTAGGTGCGGGACGTCACGTGACGAATGGTTACTCAAGCAAATCTTATATAAAAATATTTCATCCTACAGCTCGTGGTGTGCTTAAACACTGTCCTAAAGCTCTCTCACGCTCTAAGTGGACTCCCAGTCTGAACTCATATGAGTTCAGACGGGATTCGAACTCGCAATAAATGTGTTGTCGACTACTTGAACCACTCGGCCATAATGGCTGAAACGTTTATTATTACGTTAAGATGTAATCATTGTTGAATGCAAATAATGTATTGCGAAGCAATTTACTAGACGATGGTTCTACATCGGCAGCTTCATAATATACCGTCGGAAAGCCTTATGAAAAGCCTCGATAAACGAGACAATAGCCACTCGAGGGGAGGGAACTTTATTAATATTGTCATTATTAACCCCAGATGCTAGACAATGTCACTTAGACGGGAATTATTAGAGATGTACCCTTAGCCGACTTGAGAAAAGAAGTAAATTCGAGGTGAAATTCGGTAAATCGTAAGGCTCAGTTATAAAAACTACATTTCGCTCGATTAAATTTACCTTCTCTTTATAAAATGTCATATATCCAGATAACACTGATTCTGAATTTTTCGTAACGAGAGTACAGTGATAAGTTAGTAGTCTGCATGTGCTTGAGAAACGGCGATGGACTCGGCATCTGCCACGTAAAATATATCTCCGACGTAAAATGGCTGTGACAATGGGTCTGGAAGATATATTATGATTAATTAACAATCTCGTGAGCATTATTATTATTAAGGTTATAAGATATTATATATTAAGGTTATATGCCTATACTTTTAAAAGGACAAACATCTGTACAAACGTTCGCATTTATAATATTATTATAAGAGTACAATCTATTTATATCACATTTACATAATGTTTATACTAAAAATAAATAAATAAATATCCTCACGCCCTCCTACAAGGGTCCCCGAAGGGGTAGGCAGAGGTGTATGGGTAATACCCACACACCCACTTTCCGCCAGAGGTATATTAGGTGCCAACGTGACAGATGGCGAGTCCATCGCCGTTACTCAAGCACGACTATACATACGCCTTTGAATTTCTTCTCAGACGTATGCAGGTTTCCTCACGATGTTTTCCTTCACCGTAAAGCTCGTGGTGTGACTAATCACTGTACTTAAGTTCAGAAAAACTCATTGGTACAGTCGGGATTCGAACTTGCGACCTTTGCGTAGCAGGCAACTGCTCGAACCTCTCGGCCACCACGGCTCTTTGTGTGTTTATACTATGACAGATTTAATTTGTATGGTGGCCGGGAGATGGCGCTTGGTAATGGTTTCTGGATCGCGCTACCATTGCGTTCTACGCGTATGGTATATACTAAATTTTGACACAAGGTTCCACACTTTTTGAGGATTTATTGTCGTTTCATTACCAACCCGATCTCAGTACCCATTTGAGGAACAGAGCCCTGGTCTGTTTATTTTCAATAGGTCTAAGTTATAACTACCTAGCCGTAGTCCTAAAACACAGTAGTCGGCAATAACTTCGCACAAAACACGTTCCAGTGCATGCAGTTAGAAGTTTGTGTAGGAATAAATTCAACATGGCCGGCTCATAGCTTACACAGCTACGTAATGTTCCTACCAATTGATTGCTAGCTCACTCTGATATACGGCCAGTGAGAGAGAGGGGAACATTTTAAGTTGTTAATAATTTAATACTTATTTAAAAGGAGTTGTTGCTAATTTAATAAAGGGCTGTTCGTATAGTCGTACTCTTAATGTATATTTATTTGCTCATTTATTAATTAAGATTTCTCACAAGCATATTTTAATTCTGACATGCATAACTTTTTGTGAAAGTAGTTTGGCTCTTAATAGATATTAGATACACTAAGATACAATAGATAGGATGAGTGAAGAAATTTAAAGAGACAAATATGCAATACAAAAAGTGTCCGGAAGAGGAGGCAGAGGAAGACGACATCCCAACTACCTACATCATATCAATGAAACTCTCAAGTAGTCAGTGAAGAAAAACATCGAAAGGAACCTGCATAAGTTTGACAAGAAATTCAAAGGCGAATGTATAATAGTCGTGCTTGAGTATCGGCAATGGAAGGGTCCATTGACGATCTCTCGCGTTGGTACCTAAAATATATATCTGGCGGAAAGTGGGTGTGTGGGAACTACCTACGCATCCTTCCTATCCCTTCGAGGATCATTTGAGAAGGCATGAGGGTTTTTCGTTCATGGGTAATATTGTATTAACATAAGCGATCTATGAGTATTTCAGTTTTATCATAGCTACATAAAAAACTGGTACATAGCAGCAGTGTTTCAACCTGCAGCCATAATACATACATACATACATATAACCACGCCTCTTTCCCGTAGGGGTAGGCAGAGACCACTTCTTTCCACTTGCTACGATCCTTACATACTTCTGTCACTTCGTCCACTTTCATTATTCCCTTCATACATTCTCCTCGGTTTAGGGTACTCTTGACCTGGCCTTTTTCAAGACGTCCCTGATTTGGTCTTAAACGTCCGCCTAGGTCTACCCCTTCCAAAACTTTGATTTACACTCGCCTTATACACTATAATACGACTACTTCAACCACTCGTCCACCGAGGCTCTTATAATTTTGACTCTCTATAAAGTTTAATCTACCCACTATTAGAAAACAGACCCTCCTACAAGTTATCAAACCCACCTGACCGCAATTAAACTGCTCAAAACATTAACCGGATAATGTTAATTACAACAACCCAATAAAACATAACAAAGTTGGTTGGTGAAATATGATCCATTAAAACTTACGCGATGATCCTCGAAGCTCTGTAACACCTAAGCTTGTGGATCGAAGTGTTAATATAGCTCGTCGATATAATAATAATTGTATTCTACTTCTGGGTAACTCACAAAAAAATCAACTAGTGAAAACTCAAAGATTAACCACAACAGTCATCTCGCCCTTAGACACAAAATATATGTTCATCACACAGAAAGCAGGGCCAGGCAAAGGCATTATTGGTCTGTAGAATTAGGATATAATAATAATAATATATATGGTGGCCGAGTGGGTCGAGTAGTTGCCTGTGACAGAAAGATCGCAAGTTCGAATCCTGTACCAATAAGTTTTTCTGAACTGAAGTAAACAGATTAGTCACACCACGAGCTCTACGGTGGAGGAAAACATCGAGAGGAAACCTGCATACGTCTGAGAAGCAATTCAATGGCGTATGTATAGTCCTACTTGAGTAACGACTATGGACACGCTATCTGTCACGTGGGTGCAGATACACTCCTGCCTACACCTTCGGGGACCCTTGTGGGAAGGGAAGGAATTAACAAGCCTAAATTAATTTAAAAAAATGCTTTTTGAAAATATTTACGCCGTTTATAAAAAGTTTTTCCATAATACTGTGGTTCAAGGTTCAAGTGCTTCCGATTTTTCAATACTTACGTATAATATATGTACGTATATAAAACTTTACAGTGTTTACCAAGTCCTACGGCACTTCGAGCGGTACGGGAATGAAACTCAACTCTTCATACATTTTTGATAGTTACATTGCGATTGTTATAGATGCAGAACTAATGGTCTACAGTTTTGAAATAACAAGTTGAATTGGACCATAATTTTGGTCGTGAATAATTTATAATCGCAGTCTAGGGTCGCTTAGGTGTGTACTGCATATTGCAATGGATGTAGTCTCAGTGGAAATCTATACGTTGTTAATTTACATGCATACACGTATCATCATTATGCCGAGCCTGTCATGGGGTAGGCAGAGAACAAAAGGTAAGTTACAGTTTACGGTTGTTATCCAACATTACAGTAGTTTGAGCATTTTTCTTTCAGAATCTGAATCATTTCTTTTATGATATTAACGCAATATTCGCGAATTAATTATTTTTACAGAATTTTATCTTATAAATAAATTGTGTAATTGAAATGAGTGTAAAGGTAATAGAAAACATTTTAATTGAATAAAACTAATATTGCAGACCAAAACTATTTTGTCAAACGTGTCACTTAAGGTTCAGAGCCTAGTACCTAAATAACATTTAATATTCAAATTATTAGGGGCACATGGGGACATGGGCGATATTTAATATATTTTCTTGGTAAAAAGGTTACTGTACTGATGAATATATTATGAGGTGTAATAATAAGAGTATTGCAGCTTCTCGTATACTTCTCATATACCCAGCTATCACATAAATAGACATTGTTATTTTTTAAATTAACTAAACCGAGCGGTTTAGTTAATTTAAAAAATAACAATGTACAATGTACATGTAACAACACTTCGTTTAAGCGAAAAAATAAATATCGAATATCTATCGGGTCCAATTGTGAATCGAAGCCAGCTTGGGATCCATGTAAATACACACAAAAACACATCAGAATCGGGTTGCCACTCGTTTCTACGAGACAAACAAACAGCGATTCATTTTTATAGGAAAGAGACGAAGACAAAATATACTTTACGTCTATAAAGAATTCACGTCTTACTAACTTGGTCTCAGTAGCTTGGTAACTTTAAAATAGTTTACTAATACATTTTGAAACTTATATTAATTTTATTCGAGGAGCAACCATTAAGCATTAAACTATTTCAACTTAATTAAGTTTGAAGAGAATCGATTGATCTTCTCATATAACCTTGAGTCATTGAGAGTCAATCGAAAGTTCTCGAAACATCAATCTATTTGAAAACTGTTAAAGCTGGATTTTATTTCACAAGCTTTGAATTTATCTAGTCATCTCGCTGTTTTTAATAAATCAGGCTTAAGAAGTTAAGTAAACTTAGATATTTGGGACGTAATTAAGTTATTATTCCAATACGAGTTTGACTGAGATCTACCCTCTCAACGCGAGCTCTTTCTAGACTTACCTACCACTTTCACGCACGATGCACATGCTCGCCAGGTTCAAGTTCCCATCCTTGATTGTCCGATCGATTTGATTGTACTAGCATTAAATATATCAGAATAACAATTTAGTTTTAGTAATAAAAAATCATGCCACTTTATGACGCTTGCAATACATAAAAATCCTATAATCTTGTCATAAACCATAAGTTCTTTAAATGCTCGGTTTACGACGTAAATCCTAACTACTTTTATGAAGTCACGTAGGCGTAAGAGTTTACTAAGAGCACGCTCATTAAATAAACTGAAAGGAATTAAAAACGGCACACGCCTTCTAAGCTTAGCCTGGTCCGAAACTCTGCGGTGATTCTTAAACTACTCGATTTTTCTATAATTATTTTTATTTATTTGTTCATTATTATAGTAATTATAATAATATTTTATTTCAGACCAGTAATTTCTTAATGAATCTATTTAATATCCTCTTCATCATATTTGATCATTATGCCTGTACTAGTCTACTCTTCCTTATCTAGGAACTTCTCAAATATATATCTTCACGTCTTCGCCTAAGGTTCCTTGAAGGGATAGGCAGAAGTATGTTAGAAGAAAAGCGGGTTTTTTCTCCACGCCAGAAGGTGTGACCATAAAAAACTAAAGTTCTGATAATGTCAATAACTCATCATCAACTCTTTCCATCACGGTCAGTTAAGTACTTCAAAGAATTTGTACATACAATATCCTGATTGACATTTCTTGTACTCGTGTGAAGCCAGAAAGGTTCGCTACAGAGTAATAAGTTACTATCATATCGGTGGTTACTAGACTTACAACAAGAGGCAAGTATGTACAGCTTAGACTTTCAAATGTTTGTATCCTACTAGATAGGACGCCCGTTTGTTACCATCATCATGCGACAAAGTGTCGAGTGCTATCATATTGAGCGACAAACCTGAAGGCGCGAACGTTTGGCTCATGCAACTCGCACGGCTCGTAACGTAAAGAGTTTTCGCTAGTAATGAGCCCGTGCTGCCTTTGAAACGAAATATTCCACCCTAAAGTTAAAGTTCGTTTTATTTTTCAGGATTTGCGCTTTTGATAATTTTAGAATTTGATATTTAGTCCAGTATCGGTAATAATTTTAACAACTTTTAATAACTGATGGGAATATAATAAGACCTATGTGAAATGATCATGTAAATAATATATAAAAAAAAACGCACTTCTCTGCAAATTACTTTTTTTTATATACCACAGGGTGGCAAACAAGCATGCGGTCCGCCTGATGGTTAGCGGTTACCGCCGCATATGGACGCTTGCAACACCAGGGGTATCACTCGCGCGTTGCCGACTCTGCAGGAATCTTTTTCCTATCAAAAATGTAGTGTTAGTTAACACAATCAAACAAACTATGGTATAACTTTAGTTCATTACATTATATTATTGGCTTAGTAGTTGTTAGTGTCAGAATAAGTGATGTCATTAAAAGACAGTAATTAAAAATAAAAAGTATTTGGAATACGAATTATTATTGTCAAACATATCTTAATGAATTTTACAATCGTGCAAAAGTGATAACTAATCTGAACTCTTTACAACTATGAAAACAAAAACATGGTTTACCTTTCAAATAATAATAGCACTCCCAAAGCGTTGCCTCTTTTATAGGTATTTCAAACTTATAACTTATTCGGACCCATATTTACTACATATATAAACTTTTACTACACGTCACATTCCGTATGAGCTCAGCGCAACAGGGCAACAATTTCTAGCCGAGTAATTTCATAAATTAACCGAAATAAACGAGTACACGTCCCAATTTCGTAGCAAGGGCTACGGAGCTACGGTTAGGTGCTACGACGTAGCCGTAAGGCGTTGTTATGCAGTTACTAGATTAGTGAGGACATAGCATCTTGACCTATATAAAGTCACGTTGCCGCAATGTTATTTGTGACACTAACGACCTTAGTCACATCTGCACATGTAAGATAAATGGATAGGCGTATTATTAATCCTCTACGTTGTTATTTATTCAACAGAGCCTGTCGCAGGGTATGCTTTAAATAAAAAGCTAATAATATTCCAGTTTAGGGTAGGCAGAGGTGTATAGGTAATATGGAATATTACCTATACACCTCTGCCTACCTCTTCGGGGACCCTTATGTATGGGAAGGCGTGAGGATATATAAATTCCAGTGAGGAATATCTTAAGGGTTACAAGATAGGCAAAGGTCCAACAACCTTTCGTTGGAGATATAAAACTAAAAACGTCAGATATGGTGAGAGTGCCGTCCTATTGCGTGACTTTAAAATACTGTGTACATCTCAACCTACTGTAACCAAGTAATTTTAATAATATTTTAACGTCGATCTAATAAATTCGAATGACTTCGCATTTAACTGCCCCTGTCTACCCTGCGAGGGGCTCGCTCTGGTGACATGTATGGATGCGTATCGGTTAAATCAACTCATAACAATGTAAAGTGCGGCTTGAAAAAAAATATTTTCAATTTCCACAACTGGCCGGATCTCATGTAATAACAGGTAATATTCACCCGTGGCTTGAGTACAAGCGACCCTAATTGTAGGGTACTCGCTACGAGTATGAAATTAACACAAATTGTTGTTTTTAAGGCAAGATAAGATTACAATGTAAAGCGGGTATGTTTACGTAGATATTTTTGTAAATGTATTTTACAAAGCGTTCTAAATATTGTAAAAAAAATATCCTTTGTTATATTGTTTCATGAAAGCTAGAAACTTTTAAAATTAAGTTTTTTATTCGTAAAATCAGAGCCTTTGTCTACTACAAGAAGCTTAAACCTACAAACGTAAAATAGAATTAAATTAAACACTGCGTGTAGAAGAGAATAATACGTGGCTAATTACAGCTCAAACAATTTTCCCCAGACAAAATAAAACATACGCGCTGAATTCAATTTTGCCTTGTTTGTTTTTATTTGCGGAGTAAATTAGCAGTTTCGCAGTATTTCTGAAAGTTTACGGTAGGCAGAGCGTGATGCGACTATGCGCTGGGATATTACACAACTTTTTATATTTTTTCCGAACAATTTTCCGAAATTATTTGGTATATTTTTAACGTTGCGTTACTTATGAATATTATTAATGATGAATATTATTAAAAAGTAATCTGATAAAGATTAGAACTTGCAATCTTTGTGTGGCAGGCAACTGATCAAACCACTTGGCTACCACGGCTCAGAACAGTCTTACTTTTGATCTCGTTTCCCTTTTAATAAAATATATACAAGCATAGAAAAAGAATACGACGTTCTCATGATACATTGCAAATAGGCTGATAATATTATACAAAGGTACTTTGTTATCTAACCACACAGTAAATATAATTTTCCCGCACCGGAGTATAATAAACATGAACTATCGCCAAATATTAGCGGGCCGTGTGAACTTGGGGCTTATCTCAAAGTTGCTAATGGCTTCACAATAATAACGCAGAGAACGTGTTTCTACCTTAGATTCTGTGTGTCTTTAGAACTATGAAATATTTGGTAAAGTACGTACAAACACTCCGCAATATATGGTTTAAAATTTCGTGACTGAAGAAGATAAGCCATTTTTGTAGTAGATATAGTATATAACTTAATGCAGAGAACGAAGTAATAATACACACACAATATACATAATAACAATAATAACTGATTGTGGATATTACTGTCCCGCACGATGGGAGTCTCGTTAAAGCGGAAAAAGACAAACAAATAAAATATCTTGACTTGGCTCACGAGATCGTCAGCATGTGGGATGTGGACTTCGCAATCCTTGTGCCAATAGTAGGTAATAACGGCCAATGGCCTAATGACAAAGAGCCTCGACCAACACCTCAAGAGGCTCTCGTTGGACGGTTGGATCAAGTGCTTGATGCAGAAGCAGTACTGGTCGAACGGCACGTATTGTGAGAAGGTTTCTTTCTCTGGGACCCTAACCACCGGTACCTAGGACCCTGATCCCGATACCGGTAGGCCCATATATTTTATATTTGAAATATATGTTTTTTATACATATATATATATTTAAAAATGTAATTTATAAGATTTATTTTAAATAAAGAATAATAATGATAATATATTTGAACTTGCAATCTTTGTGTGGCAGGCAACTGATCAAACCACTTGGCTATTTGGCTCGAAGCCTGTTATCCTTCTTTCAGTGTCTTTTCCAAACTTTCCATCTCGTGTGAACATGCTCCCTGGTAGTTTTAGTAATATGTGCTAATAGTAAGTGAAGGCTTTTATTAATAAATAATTTTTAACTGTTTTATGTGTATTTTTGTATTTATGTGTATAAATCATGACTTCTCAAATGTATGCAGCGTTCCTCTCTATTTTTTCACCGTAAAGCTCGTGGTGTGATCAATCACTGCACCTAAGTTCAGAAAAAACACGGTACAGTCGAAATCCGAACCTGCAATCTTTACGCTGCCGGTGACTCTCAAACTATAACTCGATCACCACGGACTTACGGTGTATATGCTTAAACAGATTTCCAATAGTGAAATTTCAATTCAAACCAAGGTACAATGGAAAGCATTTTGTCTGTAACCGCCATCGTCTGCAGATGTAACCGCAGCGCGGCACAGACGGCCAGCTATACAAAACTATAACTGGCGTTTGTAGCATAGATATAATACCTAGGAGTCGTATTGATTTCTAGAGGGCTATAAAGAAATTACTTTCAAGATGACCAACAGTCAAGTTTAAAAAAAAAATTAAGTTACGATTATGGAGTCTTGTGTACATATCCTCATGAAAATGCAATAAAATAAATGGTGCCCAAGACAGCAAAGTGACAACGTTTAAGCATGGTGTTATGGGTTTTAGTTCAATTCTACATGCATAACTTTATCGTTTCGATAGCGATATATTTAAGCGAAAATAAGAATAAAATTTGTCAGACCTAGAATGTACTCTAAAGAGTACATTCTTGGCATCTTAATTAACATTTATGTATTTTAGTAGCTATCCTGTTTTCTAAAGCATCCTATATCTATTTAAGTATATCATTGTATATTTTCCATAGAACAAACTTTACTTAATCTTTGACTAAATCAAAATGTGCAGAAGTTTTAATTTTTCATTATTATTTCTACATAGCAGGCCAATCACAACTGCATCCATATACTTTTTCTGCATAATGATATTTGACCGACGAACAAATCTAAAATTACGGTTTAGCGGTTAACCGCTCTGCCACAGAAGCGTAACTTTTTCCAACGTCAGAATCATTGCCACAAGTCAACTGCCACAGTCACACTCCCCGTCCGATGCAGGGGCGAAAATTAAGCCATACTATTTGGTCGGTTGTCATGCACATATTGCAATCCCTAAGACACATATCGTGCAACAGCCGTGCCTTGCTAATTATGTGGCCATTGTATCTTGGGATTACGGTATATATGCTTCATCTCATATTACAAGTTACGTAAAATCAACCTTATTATCCTTAGGGAACCTTATTAAATTAGCCTTTTATCCCTCATTTACCTTAAGAAAGGATCTACTCATATTTTGTCCTATATATGTCATAAATAATACACCCACTATTCGCTTTAAAGTGCCAAATAGACCGGTGGCTAATCCATATGCAGGTTTCTTCTCGATGTTTTTCTTTCATCGTAAAACTGTATGCCAAATCTACGCAAGCTTCCTGTCGATATTTTTCTATTTTATCATACAACAACTGTTCCTGAATGATAAAATACTTTAATGTGTTTGCAACGTTAAAAATCTAAATTTTATTATGTTTAAACGACGTGGCAGTGTAGCAAATATCCAAACATATAAATCTCTTAATACTGGAACAAACAAATTAAAACTTAAGCTCATTACGATAAAGGTTTATTTTGATCATGCTTACCAAACAGAATAAGTACCATTTCAAACAAGCCCACACACGCCAGTTGCAATAACTCATACGAATTCATAAACACGTTAATTTCCCTCGAGCGGGTATATCGAGACATCACTTTGCACAGCTCAGTTCCTAATTGATCGTATTTCAAGCATTACTCCAGTGGGAATGACGTCACAAGCTGTTATTACACTCAAGACTGAACTCGAGAGCGAATAACCTTAGTATAATTCGGATATAAGTCTATTTGAATAGCGGAAGTCTAATTGCAGTAGGGGTTCGTGTGGTATTGGCACATGGTAAACTTAATTAATTAATGTTGACTATGTATTAGGTATTTGAATATGGAAACATCTATAGATCATTTCGTGTAGTTTTCCTTTGTTTTTATATATACCTGATGCATTTTTGGGTAACCTTGTTCGATTATTTCGCTGACGACCGTATGATTCATCAACGTACGTTCGAAAAATCTCTCTTTTTTAATCCTCTATACAAATACATTGATTTCTTATAATAATATAGTCAGATGCAGTTGTAGCGACCCCTACATATGAGCGATATACATATATAACTAAGATGACGCACGCGACGAGGCGAGGCAAGCCACGCGGGCAGCGAGCACATACAGTGCCGTCACGGACACCGCGCAGACTAGCCGCACAAGCGAATCTGCCTCCCGGTGCCCGCCTGACTACCTACCGCACTCTGACTGCCTACCACATTTCGTTCCAACTAATAGTCGCTAAGAGAACTTTCTTTGTAAACTTTCTGTGTATACTAAATCGTGTATTGTGCAATTATAAATTAACTACTGAAAAACGCGTATCCATATACCTCACCAACCTCCAACAAGAACAGTAGTTAAAGTGGTGACCCCGATAAGAACATTTAGCAACCAGTGAATATGGAGGAAGATAAAATCAACCCCGCGTTACCGGAACTCTCCGCGATCACAATCGCCAACAGAATAGCACCGTTCTGGAGCGAATTACCGAAGTTGTGGTTCGCTCAATTCGAAGCAATAATCGCTCCACAAAAACTAGGTCAAGACACAAAATTCGATCTGGTGATCAGCAAGCTTGGACAACGGGAACTATGCCACGTGAGTGATCTCCTGGAAGAAGAAAAGTCTTACAATGCCCTTAAACAAAGGTTAGTAGTCGAATACCAGGAGTCCGCGGACGAGCAGTTCAACAAGCTGATGAACGAATTGCAGTTGGGCGATGAAAAGCCATCACAGCTATACCGGCGGATGGCAGACGCAGGAAAAAACTCAGGAGTTGAAATGACCACAGTTAGAAAACTGTGGTTGAGAAGGCTCCCCTCAGCAGTTCAGACACTACTCATATCGCACGAAGAGACTGAACCACAGGCACTCATTAAATTAGCAGATAGATTGATGGAGTCAACCAGACGGGCGACCGTCGCGGAAGTGAAAGAAGATAAGGAAACGGAGTTTAAAAAGATGTCGGAGGAATTCAAACAGATGAGAGGAGAGTTGAATGCATTGAAACAGCAAGGGTATGCAGGAAACCGAAGATTTGTACCAAATACAAACACCCAGGTAACGAATAAATTTTGTATGTACCATCAGAGGTTCGGAAGGTTCGCGCGCAACTGCAACCAGCCTTGCGCATGGCGCCAGCGAACCCCTGGTAGACCACCAGCAAGAGAGCAACAAAGGGCGTCATCGTGGAGGACAACCTCGGAAAACTAAAATCGGTGCGACCTGTTGCGGCTGTGGGGGAAGCACCGAGAATAAGTAACCACCGCCTCTGCGTGAATGATAGAAAAACCGGGATGTCATTCTTAATAGACACGGGAGCAAACGTGTCAGTTTTTCCAGTGAGCAAATTCAATGGAAGGAAGAACGTAAACTGTGCATACAAATTGTTCGCAGCCAACAACTCGGAAATATCTACATACGGCACCACTACATTCGAGTTGGATCTAGGCCTGCGCAGGACAATCATGTGGACATTCATAATATGCGACGTCAATAGACCCATATTAGGGGCAGACTTTTTAAAGACTAATAAGTTAGTAGTAGATTTATATAAGGCCCGACTGTTAGATAGTGAGGATTACAAAAGCGTGTGTGGCTCAGTGGTACAGGCGGACAAACCCTTATACTCCATACAAAAGTCCCACCCTTATCTGGACATACTGCAAAAGTATCCAGACATCACTAAACCTATTTCATTCACAGAACCAGCCAAGCATCAGGTAAGGCACCAAATAGAAACCACGGGTCCACCGGTATATGCGCGGGCAAGGCCTTTACCGCCGGACAGGTACGAAAAGGTTAAAGAGGAGTTTCGCATAATGCAAAAATTAGGTATTTGCAGACCTAGCAGGAGTCCGTGGGCCAGCCCACTCCACGTCGTGCCAAAGAAGGATGGACAAATCCGGCCATGTGGTGACTACCGGCGGTTGAACGCGGCCACCAAGCCGGACCGCTACCCCATCCCCAGGCTGCAAGACTTCACATATGGACTAGCAGGTAAGAAATTGTTCTCCACATTAGACATAAATCGCGCTTACCACGCAATCGAAGTAGCCCCCGAGGACATAGAAAAAACGGCAATCATCACGCCGTTTGGGTTATTCGAATTCCCACGCATGACTTTTGGTCTGAGAAACGCGGCACAAACGTTTCAACGCTTTATGAATTCTATCTTGCAAGAAATAGAGAACTTTGTTGATCCGCAGGGCGCACAGTCCTCTTTGTTCTGTTACATCGATGACGTCATCATAGCGTCAGAAACGGAAAGCGCGCACACAAAGCATCTGGAGGAAATTTTCAAAATTTTTCAAAAATTCGGAATGTCTATTAATCTAAGCAAATGCGTTTTCGCACAACCGGTGGTAACATACTTAGGATACACAGTCTCGTCAACAGGGCTAAAACCCCTCGACGAAAAAGTGCAGGCCATAACAAATTTCCCGCGACCGGAAAACGTAGAACAACTCAGACGTTTTTTAGGCATGATAAACTTCTATAGAACACACATTAGACACGCAGCGGATGAACAAAGTCATTTAAATAAATTTTTACACAATTCCAAAAAAAAGGATCAGACCAAAATTCAGTGGGACAGCGAAGCAATTAGGGCATTCGAACAAAGTAAAGAGAGCCTAAAAAGCGCTACGACTTTGTCTCACCCAGCGCCCGGCGTTCCGCTCGCGCTTATGACGGACGCCTCAAATACGTCAGCGGGAAGCGTACTCCAACAAAAAATAAATAACGTATGGAAACCCTTAGCCTACTTTTCAAAGACCTTTTCAGAGGCTCAAAAAAAGTATAGCACTTTCGATAGAGAGTTACTTGCCATATACATGTCTATAACACATTTTAGGTACCTAATTGAAGGAAGGGAACTAATCGTGTATACCGACCATAAGCCGCTTACGTTTGCACTAGAAAAAGTGGGTACGGCCAACGAAACTGCGAGACGGGCCAGGCAACTCATGTTCATAAGTGAATTTACGAGTCAAATAAAACACATCAACGGGTGTGAAAATACAGTGGCGGACGCGTTATCGCGTGTCGACACAATTTCATACCCAACAGTCGTTGACTACGCGGAATTAGCCCGAGCCCAACGACAGGATACTCAAGTTACAAAATCGCATTCCACAAACACACGTTTCGCATCATTGAATATACCTGACTCAGACATACATATATATTGCGAAATATCAACAGGCGTACCTCGACCTTACGTACCAATAGAATATAGGAAAATAGTATTCAACTCAGTACATAACCTTAGTCACCCGGGTATTAGGACGACACGTAAGATGGTAAGAAAAAAGTTTTTTTGGCCGGGCATGAACCGAGACACAGGGATCTGGGCCAAAACTTGCGTAGAATGCCAACAATGTAAAGTTAGCAGACATGTTATCTCCGAAGGTGAAAAATTCCCAGTAGTAGGTAGATTCGAATTTATGCACCTAGACCTGGTGGGCCCCCTTCAAACATCACAACAGGGACACAGATACCTGGTCACCATGATAGATAGATGCACGCGGTGGCCGGAGGCGATACCGATTAAGGACATTACGGCTGACACGGTGGCAAAGGCAGTCTACAACAACTGGGTGTGCAGGTTCGGAGCACCGGTATACATTGCCACGGATCAAGGTAGGCAGTTTGAAAGTGATCTGTTTCAATCTTTAATGAAAATGCTGGGGATTAAAAAGTCGCGTACAACTCCATACCACCCGCAGAGCAACGGAGTGGTAGAAAGATGGCATAGGGCATTAAAGGTCTCGTTGACGGCCAGATTAGCAGAAAATGCAACCTGGCTGGAAGAGTTACCCACAGTACTATTAGGATTGAGAACCGTAACTAGGGCAGAGAACGAGGTTAGTGCGGCCGAGCTAACGTATGGGCAGGCTGTTAGGCTCCCAGGAGATTTTTATACGAAGTCACGCTCAGTCACTAACGATCAATTTTCATATGTAGAGAGACTGAGGAAAACCATTAGAAAGTTGGGACCCGTGCCGTTTAAAAATAAGGACAGTAGAAAATTTTTTGTTCACAAGGAGCTTGAAACATGTTCACATGTATTCATCAGGAATGACGCTGTCAAGCCTCCCCTCACACCTACCTATCATGGCCCCTACAGAGTCCTTCGTAAACAACCAAAAACTTTCAAAATTCAATTGGAAAACTCGGCAAAAGAAATATCGATAGATAGGTTAAAACCAGCATTTTTATGGAATGACAACGAGTCAGACATTAACAGGTACAACATTTCAAATTCCAGGTCGGAGCCGGTGGCGCCAAGCAGCTCAGAGGAAACTCCACACCAATCATCGCATCAAAATCTACATCAAATACCGCCACCTGTACCACGGACCACACGCAGTGGCCGAGTTATAAATAAACCATCACGGTACCGAGATTACGAAGTAGGCACATTCCATTGTAACTTGTAAATTCATGTTAGCAACCGGCAACGATACAACGCCGCACGTTGTTTAACTACATAGCATATTTAACGCTGAGCCTTTAATATTACGTAGAGTAGCATGTCAAGTCGGCTCCTGAAACATGGTGACCGCGCTAGTTATAAGTATAATAACTCAGCAAATGTGTCAGCAAATCGAACTCAGCTCGACCAAGTTGTAAGTAGCACACAAACATGTATAATAAGCGAATCATTGTTCTTTTATGGTTCTTGTTAATTAAAGACTACTTGCGAACAGTCTTCAGATTGTATAACAATAACTAAAGTTAAAATGGGTTTCGGACAAAGCAAACCAGAAGAAAACAATGAGTCGCACCACACAGTGGCCATAGCAAAAATCGAAAATTTGTCAAGCAAGGTAGAAGACAAGTTTAACGTTGTGGCAGCCGGGGTTATAGGGTGCAGTATCATACTGCTAATATTACTATGCTGCATTATAAGAAACAAATGTAAAGAAGGGGCGAAGAAATATCTAATTAAGACAATCAGCAAGGTACCTTTGAAGGAGGTAACAGTGGCGTCTAGGGCGCAACCAGCAGTGTTCTAAGGGAGTTCAGAAAATGAAACTACATAGTTCTGTATATATTTTTTATTTTTTTTTATTTTTATTGCTTTTATTATTTTGTGTTTTGTTGTGTAATAATTTTTCTCTTTGGGGGGGGAGTGATGTAGCGACCCCTACATATGAGCGATATACATATATAACTAAGATGACGCACGCGACGAGGCGAGGCAAGCCACGCGGGCAGCGAGCACATACAGTGCCGTCACGGACACCGCGCAGACTAGCCGCACAAGCGAATCTGCCTCCCGGTGCCCGCCTGACTACCTACCGCACTCTGACTGCCTACCACATTTCGTTCCAACTAATAGTCGCTAAGAGAACTTTCTTTGTAAACTTTCTGTGTATACTAAATCGTGTATTGTGCAATTATAAATTAACTACTGAAAAACGCGTATCCATATACCTCACCAACCTCCAACAAGAACAGTAGTTAAACAGTAATTGGCCTACAGCCGTAACGTATGTGCCACACTCGTGCGTTGTCGAATTTTTATTGAAAGAATTTAAATAGCTACAAGATACTGTATAGCGGTCTAAAAGCTAAATTCATTTAGCGTTAATACAATAAAAGAGATATTTAAATAACGCTAAGGGAACTCTATGGAGGTTAAGGAATTTTTTTTTTATATACAAGAGTGGCAAACAAGCTTATGGCACACCCGATGGAAAACGGTTTCCGCAGCCTATTTACGCGAAGCCAATACAGCCAATACCGAAGTATCACTTGCGCGTTGCCACTCTGTGTTCGGAGAGTTATTCTGTGTTGGCAGCATAATGGCACTAATCCCTCTGCTGCCAACACAATATAACAATCCTTCCCCTCCCCAAGGAGCTCATTACTGGAAACCTTATTCACCGCGTAGGAATACAACACAATAAATTGTGCTTTTTGGCTTACGGGCTACGGACTTCTATAAGGTGGACGAATATTAGAAAAACCCCTATAAGTACATCGTTTGAAATCCTGTTTGCGCTTTTTGTGTAGGATTATTGATTTATTTCTGGTATAAAAAAACGTATTATGTACCTGCTGTAAAATAAAATTATTTTTCTTTAAAGTATTGCTAATTTTATCCTTCTACATCTGGGAACGGATTTTAATTTCTTTGTCCGAAATTCCTGTCGTCATCATATATTCAGTGTTTTTAAAGCTACAAATCCTTTCGTACTCTACCGTGCCATTTAAAACGTACTGACCTATAAAACGGGAGTACATGGATACTTTCTACTCGTGTAAATACGTTTCATATGACTGTGTTGCTTAGGTAGCTCGTTACAAGTAAGTGCCCATGAAAATTCTCACATTGCCCCGCAGGACGGTTTAACCAGCGCTATGTTGGCAAAGATACCCTGTTATTGGAGTGCAAAAGATTTTAGGTCACGTATTTCGATGCCTTGTATATTTTCGGCAGCCTTTCGCTCCGATGAAAGCACTCTTATTCATGCTGAGTGGTTTGAGTAGTAAAACTCCAGAAGTATATATCAATGAGTTTTAATTGAAGAGGATTTTGTTTATACCACCAACGCAGAAAGAAACATTGCAATGGCGAGTTCGTCTTCGTTTATCAAACAATATACAAAACAAAAATATATACCTCTTTCAAATCTTAGCATGTAGTCTTAAACTTTTAGTGAGAGGAAAACATCGTGAGGTAACCTTTACCGTAAATCTCTTGTTATGTTTGGCTATTTTCTGAATTTAAGTATAATGATTTACATTATAATAAAATTCAGAAAATCTCATTAGTAAAGAACGCCAGGGCTTAACCCTGCGATATTTATTACGCACGCGACTATTCTAACCGTTCGATCACAACTGTTATGTTCGAATGTCTATTTTACTTTGTTTTAAAGAAGACCAAAAAATTTTGATTTAATCCATAAAGCTAGACCTAATAATATTAAATAAAGGAGATGCAAATATCCATAATTTCTAGATATTACGGCCACCGCAGGTGAGTCCATTAAGAATATAAAATGAAGGAACGAATGCGAAAAACTTGTGGAATGAGTCTACGCAGCGCTAAGAACAGAGCTGCATTATTATCTGGCTTTCGCGAGGAACTTTTTCGATGTTATTATTTCCCTTTAATGGATTTATACTTTTATAATGAGTTAAGGCTGTAGTAGATACATAACAATGTCATTTGAATGTAAAGGAAAGTAAAATGTCAGCGTATTTCTTCAAATTTTCTTTGTGGTTTCATTCTCGTGGGTTCGTAATGTGGTAGAGATGTTCACTTCTAAGAATTAATAACATTTTATTCAAAACTGCAAAGATCTTAGATCACTACTCAGACCACCCCTCCAACAGGGCCTCTAAAGTCAAAATAAAATACTATCGCTTTCATGATTTAATAAAAGTTTGTACGTAACGTTAACGTTGTTATACGAGAGCTTTTATGCCATTCAAAATAAGGCCAATTTTCTTCGCACATTTTTGCATATCCAACGGGTTCTCAAGAAATACTGCTTTTATATTTCAGTTTTTGTTAATGGAATTTTTAAGAAGTTTGCGCGTATAATTTTTCTCAATTTTATACTCATTGAGCAGACTACTGGGTTAAATGAAGCGTCTAGCTGCGGTTATTGTATAACCTCAGACATCTGTTTCACATATACCTACAACTCCAGTTGTACAGGTTATGTATCTATGTGTTCTTTTTATACTTTTAAGATGACTAACAAGGTAAGCTGGTATGGACATTGGAACATCAGGGGCATCGCTCGACCATTGCCCACTCTCCATGAATCTTAGTCTTAGTAACCTTAATTAAGTCCGGCAAAGAACCCACAAGACTACAACCGCTTTTTCAACTCCTAAGAAACGCCCCTGAGACGAAACGTTATTTCGACTTTCTAAATAAGGTTTATCGTTTACGTTTTTCATTAGTTTAAGCTTGAAAATTGCATAACTATAATGAATAAAGGGTGCAAAATTATTTCGATGACTACAGATAACACAAAACCAATTTAACGCCAAAACCTGTACCTTCGAACTACCTACAATTGAAAGAAGAAACTAATATTATTTACACTACTGGTGATTCTACTTCATTACGTGCCAAAAGAAGTTGGTCTGCCTGAGAAGGATAGAAATGGCGACCGAAGAACTGGAAAAGTGTGAAGTAAATAACTTTAAATTACGGCTGAGCACTTAGATGAGCGCAAATAATGTCGTAAAAAGGAATAACATCTATTTACAAAACTTTGAAGGCTTGTCTCTGTTTCGTCAATTACAGGAATCGTTTAATGAATAGAAACAATACTTAATTCAGTTTCAAATTGTACAAGTTTCAAGCCAATTTCAATAGAAGCTGTTGCTTGAATGCCTTTAGTTTTCACTGCTTTTATTTCACTTTAGAAATCTTTTAGATGCTTGTTGGAATTGTGAAATCTTTTCTGTGAATTTCGTAATCCGTTAGACTTAATTATTCGGGCTTATAGATTTGGAATATTGCTTAAGTTTAATTAAAATTAGCAAAGTGGTATAGGTTATTATTTGTTACGTTATCTCTATAATTATTTCAAAATCGAGTTACGATTGTATCCAAGTTTAATTATAGATATATTCGCACTTTTAGCTCTCGTTCAAAGGCGTAACTACAAAGCTACTAATATTATCAATGGAAAACTATGGGAGGTAGTCTGTACTTTTGACACGCAAGAACTACATAATATTTGTTTATGAAATTTTACATTAATAGAGATCATCAAGAATCAGATAGGGTATAATTAAAATACATATTGAGTTAATTGGCCAAATACGTATACGGTTTCACCAGCAAAAGTTTAGATTTTCCTATCGGTATCTCTCAACTTTTTAGGTAATAGTAATATAATAATTTTAAGAGTTGGGCTTTTGTCGGCGATCCTGATGCAATTCCTTTCATAATATATATCTGTGCAAAATTTTATTCCATTCTGTTCAACCGTTTTGCTGTGGTTGAGTTACAAATATCCATGCATCCTCACAAACATTCCCAAGTAGGTGTATCTAAGAATATAAGAGATCGTTGATATTAATCATTTGTTAGATACTCCTACCAAAGCAACTACTTATCCCAGCTCACAGTAAATGAGGCAAAATAATTAATCAATTGGAGTAGATAGGTACCCGCAGGGGTGATCTTTTTTCCATGAGGGGAACGGATTGAAAGGGTTCAAGCTCATTAGTTCAGCCAATGTACTTCTCGTGATTAGTTACCGGTTGGAACCGGTTGGGGCTGATTTAATTACTGACAAAGCCTTATGATATTTAAAAATGGTCAGGTACCTTTCAATTGAACCAGATTATTAATATGATAGTTTGCAAAAAAAACACATATAAAAACAAAAGTTATCCCTTCGATTTAATTAGCACAACCATTCTTTACAGAGTTCTGGAAATCAAATCGATTTTTTTTTAAAGTCTCTCTATCTGTACCCTGCGGTTTCAACAGCGTTAAATTTGAGGTAGTAGCATGATAATACCTATAGCTTTTCTCAATAATCAGGCTATATACCTACCGTAAAGAAAAACAAATTTGGTCAGTATTTCAACAAATGACTGCCCACAAACAAACTCACAAGCTTTGAAACATCTCAATTATTGAACATAATATATGAACGAAGCGAAAAGGTATGTAAAACTAGAGAGGACTGGTACTCTACACTCTCTGCCTACTGCGTGAGGGACTGGGCGTGATAATATTATCACTCTATCTAATCATACACGATGTATGTAAAAGTATTGTTCCCACGGTTTCCAAGAAAAAATCTTTCAGGAGCAGAAATGGAGACACAAGCTGGTAGATACTAATTCCCTTTATAAGTACGGCCAACACAACTACAGAAGAGCAATGCGATTGTCTGTACAATGGAGGTAGTATCCCATTCTGGCAGCTCAATTCTGAACAGGACATCCTGTCGTGTCTTGCCTCTTTTTAGCTGCTCGCTTAGTACTTCTGGAGGCATTCATACATATATTTACGCCGAGTCATTCATGGGGTTTGTAGAGAGAGAGAAGAGCGCCAGTTTTATTTAGACTTACTCTTTCGCTCCGTCCATATTCTAAGTAATAGGGACTGATGTCCTTTCATACATTTTGAGTATACTTAACGTTCCCATTTTTGAGTTGCCGATCGATTTGAATGAGGTTGGAGTGTGGTTTTCTTTTTCACATGCTTTCGCACTGTATATTTGTTTTGTCAATATTTCTTCACTCATCCTTTCTGGGTATCACGTATGGAATTTGAATAGCCAAGCCTATGAAAGCGAGTAGTACTAACTCCCTTTCTGAATAAGCCTTTGCTTCCTCTATCAACTGTATTTTTATATTGCAACATATGCAACTGCTTACACAACAAATTGCTAGAATGGCTCCGCAGTACGCCGAGCGAAGAAATGGACCATGAGCGTTATTAGCGGTTAACGTTGCAGGGAAATGGGTACAAAAGAATTGGTATTTACTGGTAGCCTGCTACCAGATAGTGTTTTAATGCTACGCTCTTATGAATGTTTTCTTTCCGTGTTTTTTCATTAAGTCTGTACTTGGAATTGGAATTAACTTTTTAAGGTTGGGAAATACATAATGTTTTTGACCTAAAATGCATAACTTTATTGAAAAGAACTATCCTACAATTACTATAAATGCAAGATTGTGAAAATGTGTATGGATTATAGTTAACCTCGCGCCAGAGTGGCTATACGGAATTGGATAAAATTTGGCGCAGTGATAGATAATAATCTGGATGATCACCTAGGATATATGTACTTACTTCCAGAAAAAAACACGTATGCTACGATTCGATCAAAACCCCTTCCTGTTAAACATGTGCCAATTTTAGGCGGGTGAAACTGCGGGATATAATTAGTATTTATGTCTTGGATGTCCTATATATTTATGTATATATCTATCTACAAAAGTAAATATATCGTTGTCTAGTTACCATAACACAAGCTTTGCTTACTTTGGGACTAGGTCAATTTGTGTGCAATTGTCCCAGGTATTTATTATTTATTTATTTATTACAAAAGCATACATACATACATACATACATATCATCACGCCAAGTCCCTAACGGGGTAGGCAGAGAGTATAGAGCGCCAGTTCTCTCTAGACTTACATACCTCTTTCGCTTCGTCCACATTCATCAGTCTCTTCATACATGCTCGTCGGTTTCGAGTACTCTTAACGTTCCCGTCCTTGAGAGTCCGATCTATTTGATCCAGGTAATTGGAACGTGGCCTTCCTCTGCCTCTTCTTGCACACACTTTTGCTTTGTATATCTGTTTTGTCAATCTTTCTTCACTCATCCTTTCTATGTGTCCAAACCAACGTAACATGCCTTTCTTCATCTTTACAATTACGCCCTCATTCACGCCAGTTGATTTGCGAATCTCTTCATTGCGGATTCGATCTAATATCGTTACGCCGCACATTTTTCGAAGAGATCGCATCTCGACTGCATTCAAGCTATTTTCATACTTCCTCTGACATACCCAGGATTCGCTGCCATACAATAAGGTAGTTACCAATATCGCGTTGTGGACAGCAACTTGAGTATTCTTGCTCAGACTTTTACTGCCCATCAACGCCGACATGGCTCCATTCACCTTATTTCCGGCAGTTATCCTTCTTTCAATATCTTTTTCATACTTTCCATCTCGTGTGAACATGCTTCCAAGATATACAAATTCATTCACTTGCTCTAGAATTTGCCCATTTACTGATATTGCACACTCGGTCACTTGTTCATCTCTTTCGAATACCAGAACCTTAGTCTTGCCAGCGTTCAGGCGCAGCCCCTTCTTTTCACATTCTTCTTTCATTATGGTAACTAGTGACTGCAGTTCGCCCTCTGATGACGCCAGTAAAACCGCGTCATCGGCGTATAGAAGGCAGTTGACCAATAAGTTTCCCATTTTCACTCCACATCCGTTCGTTCTTAGTGCTCTCAGACAGTTATCTAGATATATAATGAACAGCCAGGCAGACATGATACACCCTTGTTTGACCCCCGACTTCACATCAAACCAGGGTGACATCTCACCGTTAACCCTAACGCACGCCTCGCTATCACTATAGAGTGATTTCACGGCATGCAGTAGGAAACTGCTCACTCCATATCCAGGCAACTCGTCCCAGAGTTCCTTTCGTACGACTCTATCAAATGCCTTCTCTAAGTCGACGAAAGCGCAGAAAACCCTTTGGTTAATATCCAAAAACTTTTCCGCGATTCCGCGAAGCGAGAAGGTTTGATCCATACATCCTCTTCCTGGTCTAAATCCACCTTGGGATTCCCAGAGAAACCTTTCGGATCGCTCTTGCATTCTTATCGTCAGGATCTTCGTGTACACTTTACTAGCTAAGCTGACCAAGCTGATGGCTCTGTAGTTGGAGCAGTCCAATCGTGATCCCTTTCCTTTATAGAAAGGCACGATGACTGCTCGCCTCCAGTCGTCCGGAACATCACCCTTTTCCCAGCAAAGATTGCATAGCAAATAGATGACGTCCCAGACCGCTGGTCCACCGTACTTGATCATCTCAGCCGTAATCCCATCTATTCCCGCAGCTTTTCCACATTTCAGACTTCTTATCGCACTTACAATCTCTCCCATACTTATTTTATCCGCTATAGGATCCTCGACAGATTCTGTTGGAGGCAGCTCTATGAGTAGATCAGCGGCATCATCATCATACATATCTTTGTAGAATTCACTCCATCGCCTGAGGACGTCAGTTTTGTCAGTCATGTATGTTATTGTCCTTCGAAACAATCACATTCATCCTACTACTAGCTGTAACACAATTTCTGGACTTCTTAACTTCCCTCCAAAAAAGTTTTGCATTGTCCTTGAAATTATGCGACAGTTTTTCTTCTACAGTCATTTGGAACCTCTCACGCTTCTGAGCTATTATCTCTTTCGTACGATTTTTTTGCAGGCGATATTTTTCTTTCATCTTTTCTTTCATAATTTCACTTGAGCTGGACATAGCCAAAATGTCTTGCCTTGCATCCTTCTTCTTTTTAACTTCTTCTTTCACTTCATCATCCCACCAACCATCGCCATTTTTGGTTGTCCGCCCTTTGGAAATGCCACAAACCTCTTTCGCGGCGCATAAAATGCTGGACTTAAGGAACTGCCAACAAACATCGACACTCTCAAACACATCTTTCGTGGGACAGGCTAGCTGTTCAGATACCCTTTCTTGATATCTGTCTCTAATAGCCGCATCTTGAAGCCTCCAGCTTTTGATGCGGTCTGCGACTGCAGAACAGGGACCCCCAGCACGGGATCGCCAGCCCGCGAACAGACCTCTTATTCTAGTTATAACTAGAAAGTGGTCCGTTCCCAGGTCGGCTCCCCTATACACCCTGGTGTCCATCACCTGTGTTCTGAGTCGCTGATCTATTAGAAACAGATCTATCATGCTTCGCTCATTTTTCCGTTCCCATGTATACTGATGAATCCTCTTGTGGTCGAACATGGTGTTCGCCACAAAAAGGTCTCTCTCCATGCATACATCTAATATCAGCTTGCCTGCCTCGTTCACTCTCTTATCACCATACTTGCCGAGTACTGCCTCGTAATCCTTACGGGCTGTCCCGACCCATCCATTCAGATCTCCACAAATAATCAGCTTTTCATTCCCTTCTTTCGTCTCTAGAACATTACTCACACATTCCCAGAACTTATTCAGGTCGCAAGTGTCCGCTGAGGCCACCGGAGCATACACCGCGACTAAAAATTGTCGGGTAAGGCCTATTTTAAAGCGAGCCCAAATAAGTCTGGTGCTCACCGCATCATAACTTATCATACATTCTGCCAAGCGGCTGGATAGTAGAATTCCCACTCCCTGGCAGGCGTGCTCGGTGTTTGCCACTCCTGACCACAGCACTAAACTCCCGCCCGGGAGCTCGTCTACTCCACTACCCTTCCGCTTGGTTTCAGACAAGCACACAACATCTAACTCGCTCTCTGTCATAACATCGATCAATTCGTTCATCTTATCAGCCATACCTCCTCTTACATTCCATACACCCATCCTACACTCCACACTCCACTTCCCGCCGTGAGGCACTCCGCGTAATGGGTGGCGGTCCCCATCGCCGCACTGTGCTGAATTTTTCGCACCAGCGGGGACGGACTGGTGCGCGTCGCCTGGGGGGCACGCCCTAACAGCCGTCCGGCCAATGCGCATCGAATTTATTACAAAAGCAGTACTAACAGTTTATCTATGACGTGTTTCTATGTAAAAATTTGCACGTTTGTCATACCTTCTTATCTACAAAAATAGTACTACAACCTGAATTGATTACCAAAATTTCTTAAAACGCAAGCGAAAGCGCGGAGAAAACTAAATCGCGAAAAAAAAAATAAAGCGAAAAAAAAAACTAAATAGCAAAATGAAGGCTTTTCAATCAAATGCATAATTACGCACATACAGAACAATAAAATGAATATTTCATGACAAAATTTGTCAGTGGATGCATCGTACTCGACCCTCGCATACAAATAGGCTGCTATAGAGAGAATAGACCGAAGGGGTCACATATATTACCCGTGCAAGTTTAATATCTTAAATGCGCGGCAATATTTTAGCCGGATAAAAAAATAAGGCTGCCTTTACTACCGGGGTGCGATATGATACGATGTGAGTGATTTATGCGTACGACTGAGGCACATGAGGCACTCGTCGTGATAACGAATTAAAGCTTGTTCAGTAGTGGAATTTATTGAGATTTTATTTAAAATAAATGTCCAGTGTTTTCGAATTTACATTGAATAGTCATATGTGACATACATATGACTATTCAATGTAAATTCGAGTTCGATTCGAGTTTCGGGTTTTCCATTCCATTTTGTATATATCTTCACACTTCCCACAAGGGTGTTCTAAGAGATAGGCAGACATGTAAGAAAACTCTCCTTTCGGCAGGAATATATTTAGGTATCACCCACGATGGTTGAGTGGGTTGAGTAGTTGCCTGTAACAGGATGATTTGCAAGAAACGTGCAAGCGTTTGAGAAGAAATTCAAAGCAGTAGGACTGTATAGTCGTGCTTGAGTAACGGATGTGGACTCACTATATTTCACGTTGGCTCTTACATATAAATAAATGAATTCACGCCTTCCCGAAAAGGTCGTTTTTCAAGCACGTCCTTCTCAAATGTTTTGGTTGACTCATGATATAATCCTCGTACAACGAGGACATTTCAGAACATTTATGAGGATATTATTTATACAGAATAAATAATATCCTCACGCCTTCCCACAAGGGTCCCCGAAGGGGTAGGCAGAGGTGTAAGGGTAATACCCACACACCCACTTTCCGCCGAGGTATATTAGGTGCCAACGTGACAGATTGCGAGTCCATCGCCGTTACTCAAGCACGACTATACATACGCCTTTGAGTTTCTTCTCAGACGTATGCAGGTTTCCTCACGATGTTTTCCTTCACCGTAATAATATGAATATTTTGATCTCAAAAAAAATCATATACGAATCTCATTTAACCAAACGCGGACAAATCTATTTAATCTATCAATATTCTGGGATTGGCATCCAACTTTGTTTAACAAACTCGTGTACCCTAATCCCCTGCTTATAAGGGTTAAACCAATGAAGTCATCAATTTGGAGCCAAGAGAGGGTTCTGCCCTCGGCTAATCAAAGGAGTGCAGAGGTTAATATCGATGTTTGATGGTGTTCTTTGAATTCTTTTGGCAATGGGGCTTATGTGAATATATTTTTAATTTGAATGAGTGTTCATCGATTTCTTGCAATAGGTTAATGTTTGTTTAGGATTGCGAGGCCGTTTCGTTTTGACTATGCGTTCTTTATACTGGGTCATGAATAGAATTACAAAATATCTGAAGTTATACTTAAAGGTAACGATCCGACGGGCTTACTTAGGTACACTGATTTGTCACCCCAAAACTATGAAAAATGTAGTAGCTTTTAAAAATCACTTACGTATAAAGAAATATGGTGATGTAGATGTAGAAAGTATAACAAAATGAACTAGAATTTGTAATTAACTAGCAACCCACCTCGGTTTCGCACGTTTGATATGTACAAGGATGTATATATATTTACCATCGTCATACACGATATACAGAAGGAACACTTATACACCTCTGCCTACCCCTTTGGGGACCCCTGTGGGGACCCCTGTGGGAAAGTGTGAGGATATGAGGTATACAAAGTAATAAGAAATACTCCCAAAATATAGTGTTCAGTGTACATGTCAGATTCGTTCGCGGCATTACAGTCCAAGCTACGGATAATTCCCCGTGGCGTCCCGAGAGGCCTCAGTCGTGCAGAGGTTTGCCCTAGGACTGTGATGCCATAGTAAATATATGAGTTTATGGTACCCACAACGTATTGTAATTTATAAGTATTGAAGTCGTAAAGTTATGTTAATGTCTGCTTACCATAGATGTGGAATATATTTACTTAAATGAGGTTTGTTCGAAACTTGAAAAAAACAACATTCTAAATTATAATTTATTCATGACATGGATACTGGTCCTTCAGTAGAATACTTTTAGAAATTGTAATATATATATATCTGCACTTCTTCCCCCAAGGGTCCCCGTAAGGGCAGGGAGAAGTGGGTAGTACCAACGCACCCACCTTTCACCTAAAGTTTTAGGTGGCAGATGGCGAGTCCATGACCGTTTCTCAAGTACGAAATTTCTTCTCTACTACGAACTCTATTTAACGATGTTAACCTCTACCTCAAATCTCATAGTTTGGCTAATCACTGTTATTATTATTATTTTTCATGCGGAAACAAACAGCAACATAATGTAAAGTACATTATGTAAGCAACTACTTGAAGGGTACATTTACGTAAGTTTAGAACAACTCATTGGTACAGTCGACATTCAAACTTACAATCACACGAACCACGGCTATACGACACATTGTTAATAAAACAAACTTAAACTTTATAATGTTAACGTGTAAAAATGTTAAATATATCTACATATATAAATATATATATTATACAACAAGAGTGGCAAACAAGCATGCAGCCCACCCGATGGAAAACGGTTACCGCAGCCTATTTACGCTTACAATACCGAAGTATCACTTGCGCGTTGCCTCTCTGTGTTCGGATAGTTATACTATGTTGGCAGCATTAATGGGACTAATTAATTATCTGCTGCCAACACAATATAACAATCCTCCCCCCACCCCAAGGAGCTCATTACTGGAAACCTTATTCACCGCATAGGAACACAACACAATAAATTGTGTTATTTGGCTACGGACTTCTATAAGGTGGAGGTCCTGCCCCAGTCGGGCAGCTCCAATATATATATATATTGGAGCTGCCCGCACAATATATTTATATATATATATATATATATATATATATATATACTTATAGCTACCGTCTTCGTATGGCTAGTACAGCATATAGAAACATGATGCATACACGTTTTTCTCACCACGGCTACGCTATTTTTGATAATCTTAATAAGTTCTCCCTTCAAAGCTGTAATGCTGTACTAAAAGTGACTGGGTCCAAGGGCACCGTCTACACAGTCACAGTTCGCACTTGTGATTTCCCCACGGCTACTTCATTTAATAATTCAAGAAGTCCCGTGTCCGAGACTCACCTACGAACCAGCTCGAATAATTAATTTAGAACTTCAAGCTTCAAACTATGACCCACTTGTATTTACGCTGTTATAGAATACTTGGAAGGAAGTAGTTACAAACATTGTAAGTTTAAGCTTAGTCTTCTTTTTTTTTTTTATACAACAAGAGTGGCAAACAAGCATACGGCCCATCTGATGGGAAACGGTTACCGCAGCCTATTTACGTTCACGATACTGAAGTATCACTTGCGTGTTGCCACTCTGTGTTCGGAGAGTTATAGTGTGTTGGCAGCATAATGGGTTTAATCCCTCTGCTTCCAACACAATGTAACAATCCTCCCCCTCCCCAAGGAGCTCATTACTGGAAACCTTATTCACCGCGTAGGAACACAACACAAAAAATTGTGTTATTTGGCCACGGACTTCTATAAGGTGGAGGTCCTGCCCCAGTCGGGCAGCTCCGAATTCGAACGGGAAACCCGTTATGCCCTACCTCTCTTAATACTTCAAGTATTAAGTAGTAGTAATAGTCTACAAGCTCTTGGCCTATGTATCGAGGCTTTTCCTAGCAGGGCAATTTTAATATGGAATACATAATCGAGCTGTGACGAACGTAAGTATGATTTAACTAGTTATCTGCAAATCAAAATTGCATTTTGAATATTTTTTCCTGAACTAAAGTGTATCCCACCACGAGCTTAAAGGTGAAGGAAATCATCTTGATTGACCCCATAATTTGACAATTTAAATTGAAGGAAAAGAGATCTAGTAAGTCTGGAAAGAACAAGCGCTTTATTCTCTTTGTCTTCTGCGAGAGATCTCGGCATGATAATATGTGTTTACGCCTATGAAGGCCTTCTTTAATAATAACATTTCACTTGCATTTGTTTTATAATGAAATCAAAAAATGTTATTATTCTTTTGTCTTCTTTTGTTTTAAATCTAGGAACGTCTACAATAAATCGAAACACGAACTCACATTTTATGATTGAAATACTCATACATATTTTAAACATTTCAATTGAAGGCGCAGTAAAACAACAGGTGCACAAGAACCATTCAATTTTGTCTAAATCAGGTACCCTTACAAAAGGGGTCCCTTTTCGAATATATATTTTCATATATGAGTAACGTGGAACCGATATGTCGTGGTTCGACACGAAGCGAGACCCCAGGTGCAATATTGCAAGCCTACTAACGCTGGGACATAATAATACCACACAATATATGGGAATTTTTGAGCATGTTCACAAAAGAATGACAAATAAGACCGGTGTGCCTAGAGGGAATTCTCTGAGGTATTGCAAAGTCTAGAAACAAAACAATGGTTTGCTTTGTGATATTTGAACTTACAATAGACTATTTAAAGGTTGAATTTTTCCCGTTGTTTTGGCTCATAATTGACTTTGAGAGGAAATACAAAGACTTAGAGACGACAGTCGTAGCTATGGACTCGCCATCAGTCACGTCGGCACCTAAATCAAAATCAAAATATTTTATTCAACGTAAGGGACACAGGGAACACTTCTTGAACGTCACGTTTAATATAAACTAAAGTTACCACCGTTTCCAAGAAAAAATACCTGCCAGAGAAAGAAACGGCAAAACAAACTCCCCGGTTTGCTTTTTCAACATTTGTTCCCTTTTACGTAGGGGTAGGAAAGATTAAAGTTACATATATAAACTTTGTACAAGAGGAGCAATTCATTGCCATGCATGGCCATCATTAAAATAATCTGATGTTTTATAATACACCTAAATATATTTCCAAAAAGAGGTCGTTGTACACCTATGTAGAGCATGGGTTAAAAAATTTGAAGTCGCCGAGCATATAGCAGTTGTGTGTCGTTTCTTTTTCTTTGAATTTAAGACTCGTATAGTGATAAAGGACGGAATTAAGAAAACCACAAAATTACATACACCATATATCACTCTAGAATGGAATATGGCTCTGGCAGCCTGCAAACAGAAAAACAGAAAGGTAATTTAAAATCCTAGTAAAAATTTTATTAACATGAAAAATGCTTGCAAATGAAGCAAATAAGTCTGTAAGTCCAAAGATAACTAGTACTCTAATTACTCTCTCTGCCAAAGCCTGTCCCGACTCCGTAACTCGGCGCTATGATATATTTGTATGTTTGCGGAAAACCGTGGTTAAACCACAGATATGCCTCAGATTCCTTATTTCACACACTATATGTATGAACAATGTATCGATAAGTAATTTATTCATATCTTTAATTCATATACTTCGTATATAAATGATCAATATGGAGGGATATAACTGCTGCCAAAAACTCGTGGACCATTCATTTGGCCACTCAGACGATTACTCAAAGTCCAGCGTGTATAGGAGTATATAGATTTGCCTGACGTATGGCCTTGTGAGAGCAAAGTTCATGCTAAATGATGCTTGAAATCTATTCAATACGTAATGTTAAGGATATTTGTACATATAGGCTGCCCAATTCAGCAGAGATGTATTAGTTAAATAATGATTGTAATATCTTGGGATTTCTTCACGTTATATATCTTCATGCGTTCTGGTCAAGGGTCCCCCAAGGGGTAGGCAGAGGTTATAACACCCTCTGTCTAGCTTTTCGGGTACACCCATTTTCCCCGAAGGTAATTCGTGCCAACGTGGCAGATGGTGAGTCCATCGCCTTAGATTTTATGTGTGCTCGCAGAATAGGAACATAGATAAGAAAAATATGAGAGGAATTAAACTTGCTTTTTACTTAGAAAGAACACGGACAAATAAAGTTTTAAAGAGAACACCTTTCCACATAACAATACGCATTGATCACCCTATCCAACGGTCCCTTTAATCAATCTAGGATCGTTTGCCGAACATCACTGCTTGTAATTGTTACATAAAGGGTCATTAAAGGCCATTAACCCGCGTATGTACAAAAAAACAAGCGATAAATTTACAGACCACAGTCGTTTTTCTTCCGCCCCCTACTAAATTTCATTGCGAACGAGAAAAGGTATTTAGTGTTAAACCCTTCGGCTTTGTGCTGCTGCCCTTAGATTGATAGAGCTGCCGTTATTAGTCACAATAAATTTGAATAGAGATACCGTGTTGAGGAAATGTATATATACTAAAGTGTTACAAACAGAGCTGATTATCAACTTTTATTGCTGTGGGTATGACATGTGACGTTGTGCCTGAGAGCGACTCATGCGTCATATGTCATGTTTGGACCTAAATATATCATCGGCGCAATGTAGGAGATATTACACCAGTGCCCACCCATGAGAGAAGAACAGACAGAGGAAGACTACGTTTTAACTACCTAGATCAAATCGATCGGACACTAAAGGATGGGAACTAGTGATGGGTCGTTGACGGTTTTTCCGTTAACGAAACGTTAACGTTGATTTACGTTTGTCAACTAGTTAATCAACTAGTTAAATTCGTCAACGAGTTAACGTGCTACTAATGTCAACTTGCAACGTAACCCGTTCATTCATTGAACGGTTTTTATTCAACGATTACGCGTTAAATTTTAGAAACAAATTTTACAAACTTAAGAGTTCAAATTGTATGATATGACCGTCACTCGCAATCTATGACGTTATTTTCAACGTAAGTTTTTTAAATTGCTCTGCTCGTTGCGTTTGCGTTCTCGTTTATTGAACGAGACGCACGAGTTAAATTCATAAACGTCGTTGACGAATTCAACTAGTTGATTCATAAACTGTTAACGTTAATACGTTGACAGGAGATCAACGGTTGATTCAACTAGTTCGTTGATTCAACGCTCATAACTAATGGGAACGTCAAGAGTACTCGAAACCGGCGAGCATGTATGAAGATACATGCTCGTCGGTTACGATACAATAAGTGAAACAAATGAAATAAGGTAAGTAAACTTAAACAAAACCCCTCGAAACAAACGTTAGGCAAACAAACATAGTAAAGTCGACTAAAACTTATCGGACGTGACTAGAAGTTTTATCATACCGGCGATGTGGGATGACACACACTTGACACTGCGTCCAATTTAGTCTGACGTCGATGACGTCACTACGTTAGTTTGGGGATTATTATCGGTGACTTTTAAGGACGAAATACAATATTATTAAACATTAACCCCACCGCGAGCTTTAAGGTGAAGGAAAACATCGATAGGAAGACTAAGATAGGAAGAGCATACGTTTGAGAAGAAATTCAAAGGCGTATGTATAATCGTGCTTGAGAAATCGTGGCGACGGATTCGCCGTCTGCCAAGTTGGTACCTACATATTTCTCCGGCGAAAAGAAGGCGTTTGACACCTCTGCCTATCCCTCCATCGATTATACGAAGATGTGAAGAAGACGTATTATGTATCATATCTGTACCATCTGATGATGAATCTGTCTGATTTAACACACGTGAGGTAACCTACGTATGCTCTTTTAAGGAGTATTTTAACGTCCATCTAGAAATTTTATAAAAATGAGAACTTACCTATTTGTTGCTTTATGAATAAATATTAATATTTAACTTTAGCTGGAAATTATCCGGTGTTACTTTGAAAGCGATCCATAATTACGTAACCTTAACCGTAATCTGTTTCTCGTGTAAACAATACTTCCATTTGGTGGAAATTATTAAATACGAATTAATTTTATGGGGAGAAAGTCGTATCCTCTTCTACTTTCTAGGAAAATCTTTGATGTTTTTATTTTATAGCAAACAAGCCAGCGGCCCAACCGACGGTTATTCTTACCGTCGGTTCTGGACGCTTGCATCACCAGAGTTATCGCGTATTTGGCCTGCAAATTTGTCTTCACAGCATCTTGAAGTATCCCACGATGTATTTTTTTATGATGGTGCCTCACTTTTTTTTTTTCTGGAGATATAAATAGATGCCAACGTGAGTCCAACATCGTTTCTCAAGCATGACCATACGTAGGTCTTTGAATTTCTTCGCAAACGTATGCATGTTTCCTCATTTCCCCTTTCGAAATAAGTTTCTGAGACAGAAGATGCCTACGTCCTTCCCCAGGATATAATCTATCTCCTCGCTAACATTAATTACGATCCATTCAGTTGCATAGTTGTGAAAATGTAATAGACAAACTAACAGAATTAAACATTTATAATATTAATATGGAGTATCCTAGACGGTGTCCTAATAAATAAAGCAATTTAATCTCCAGAAACCTGATACATACGCTAAGCTCAAACTCAATTTCCCTCGGATCGAAAGCAAAAATAGAAACTCACAGTGAAATACGCCCTATCTGAAAGTATCAGTTACTCCGGTAACTACATTTTGGTCGGGAAATAAAATTATAGAGTACCTTTTCGCTGAAGGAGAGCGTAACACACTGGAATCGCGATCCGCATACTAAATATGAGGAACGTCAAGAAAGCTACATGGTATTGATCCAACGAAATTTCTACCGCAAACACGTCTAAGCTGTTTTAAATAAAAAATCAACGTTGGCTGCAATTCAAATGCTAAAGCTATTTGTCAGGTTAAATTATTCAGTATAAAAACATACTCGAATCCAATGGCGACATTAGGTGAAAATTTTATCAAGGTTTGGATACATACGTATTGATAGTATTTTTATTTATTAAATATTGAGTAAAAGATGCGAACTTTTCCGGAATAAGAGAAGATAAACCACGTTCCAACTATCTTAATTTAGATATATGGGAACGTCCAGAGTACTGAAAATCTGCGTGCATGTTTGAAGAGACTGATGAATATGGATAGAATATATATCTAGCGGAAAGTGAGTATGTGGGTACTACCGATACACCTCTGCCTATTCTGTTTTCCTTCACCGTAAATCTCGTGGTGTGATTAATCACTGCACTTAAATTCAGAAAAACTGATTGGTACACTCGGGATTCGAACTTGCAATCTCAGCATTGCAGGCAACTGCTCGAAACACTCGGCCATCACAGCATTCATATTTCTTTTTATACCTGACAAATATGCATACCTAAACTACGTGAAGGGAACGAAAAGTGGTCCGTGTCCGCGGACTGCAACTGAATACAAACGAGAAATAAAAGTGCTGTGGTCGACACTACCTTTGAGGTCAACCCTTTCTGGAACGTGAAATTGAGATGGGAATAACAACTGAAGAATAATTTGATCGCAATGAGACAATAAAAAGAAAACATGATAAAAGGACAAAAATTACAAAGCAAACCCGTTTTAAGCCCGTGTGTCTGATTGAGTGGGATGAGGGCTAAGCGAAAAGAGCAAAGGTAAATCCCTTCTGACCAAACAGCACTTAAGGATGTCCACTTAACGTTGAGAGACGGAATGAAAGCGGCCTGAGACCCAATACCTCGGTCCGGCCAAAGTAAATAGATGAAATTTCATTTCACTTGACTGGCGGTTAAGCTCTGGTTAATAAAATAATTGTACCGTAGAAATAACCGCTAGAGCAGATATCGTTCGAATAATAGGGTCTTGTAAAATCTTAACCATTGAGTTTCATACAAACTTTTTGTCAAGTGGGAATTACGTTGCGCAGGAATGAATTGGTCCTCTATACAAAAAAAAAATTAATTTAAATGTCTCAGTAACAGCTTTATAACAGCAAAATTTGTAACAGCTTTAAACATATATTATAAAGTATACATGACAAGTCACACCATTACGGTAAAGGAAAACATCGAGAGGAAACCTGCATACTGTCTGAGAAGCAATTCAAAGGCGTATGTATAGTCGTGCTTGAGTAACGGCGATGGACTCGCCATCTATCACTTTGGCACCTAAAATATATCTCTGGCGGAATCTCTGGCATGGGTATTACCTATACACCTCTGCCTACCTCTTCGGAGACCCTTGTGGGAAGGCGTGAGGATATTATTGATCGTATATAAACAATACAAATAATATATTGTTATGTCTCTCTGTTTTTTCGGGCTAATCTCAGAATCTCCGATAGCAGATATAATAACGACTTGTATCAATTTTATAAAATAAATAGATCGGTCGCAACAAATTTCGCACCAAAAATGTTTATATTATTTACTTGGCCTTTTAATACTACCAAAGAGGAAAACAAGTATGCGATGGTAAGCAGTTAACACTGCTTATGGACGCGCGCACATTGACAATCAGGCAGGAATCTTTTCACACCCTTCTTGAAGAACTTAGGCTGTACTCCCTAGGAAAACCTTCAAAGAGTGGAACACTTATTTGTTAAAGCTTAATAATAAACAAAAAAGTTGATAAATACATTTTAATTTTAAATATGTCTACGTTGGCTTATCGTAATACCGGAAATAAGGCTAGGGACATCGGTCGGCAGTCGGCACATGTCGCGTGTTTAGTGCCCGGACGTGTCAACATGTCCTCGGGTTAGGTCGTGGGCCATAAAACTAGCAGATTAACAAGCTGACTATTAGCCGAAATTCGTACATTTAATCGTCTTTATATTCGATATTTTGTTTTCAGAAGATGAGATTTTGACATAGAAATAGATAATCTTATCTAACTAATATTATAAATGTGAAATTTTGCAAGTTTGAACGTTTGTGGTTCCTTCACGGTAAAACGGCTGAACCGATTTGGCTGAAAGTTGAAATCGTGATGGCTTATACCTAGGAATAGGACATAGGCAACTTTTTTTCCTTTTTTTTATATCGAAAATTAAAAGTTCTAATATTATAAAGTATGATGCTCTATCACGGCATAGCGGCTGAATCGATTCTAGCAGGAAAATACATAAGCTACTTTTTCGAACTCCACGCGGGCGAAGCCGCGGGCATAAGCTAGTTTACTATCTACCTTCAAAAAATCTACCGTAATCTACAAAAACAGCCGTGATGGTCTAGTGGTTCGAGTAGTTGCCTGCGGCACAAAGATCGCAAGTTCGAATCCCGACTGTTCCAATGAATTTTTCTGAACTTAAGTACAGTGATTTACAGTGAGTTTTACGGTAAAGGAAAACAGCGAGAGTTAATCTGCATACGTCTGAGAAGCAATCCAATGGCGTATGTATATTCGTGCTTGAGTATCGGCGACGGACTAGCCATCGTTGGCACCTAAATTATATCACTGGCGGAAAGCGGGTGCGTAAGTTTTACACATATACCTCTGCCTACCCCTTCAGGGACCCTTGTAGGAAGGCGTGGGGATATAAAAGTCTACTGGTATTGCTTCAATTTATTTTTATTTTTTGTATTTTAGCAAGCCTTTCTGGCAGTATATGATAGTCCGCTGCAGATTAATAATTATTTTGTAGCTTTCCCTTCATGATGAATGTACAACAAACACCTAGGGATCAAAGATAAGTAGATATTTGATTTTTATTTTATAACTAAATGCACATTTTCTAAAAGCAATGGCTATATCAGTCACTTGTTCCCTGGCCACACATTAGTGAATATTATTTGCACTTGTCTGCCTCAATTTTGTACTGAAGTAAAATTGCACTGTCGACACGTGTATATATTTCAAATACAATTTCTACTTAAATATATGTTTGTACTTATATTTGTTCCAAATGAATGACCTTGCTCAACAGTGTTCTTCAGATTGGAAAAACAGCGTTTAATCATTAAATGAAAGTGAATTTGAAGTGTATAAATAAAAATACTTGAAACAACGCCTCGACATACCTATTTATCTTCACAGATCGACATTCAGCAACCTCTTTATACATGCCTTTGTCGGTTTTGAGTAATTGACGCATTAACAACCGGCCAACGACATTTTGGGAGTCAATTCTTCGTTCTATTTTCGGTGCTTGCACCGAGCAAACATTATGTCTATGAAAGCTTGCAATACCAGAGGTTTCATTCGCGCATTGCCGATCCTGTAAACGGAATTGTGGCAGACAAACACGTTGCGGCCGCCGGAGGCTGCGTGACCACACATAACTAGCACGGTTTTATGTTCTGCAACTGTCGTTTCCTCCGAACATGCTTCATGACTAAATTTTGCTGAACAAATTCTTGTTTGCAGCCCTCGGTTTAATGTTTAGAAGCTCTAGTGTTCGTCGTGAATATATATATCGTCACGCCTTTCCACAAGGGTCCCTGAAGGGGTAGGCAGAGGTGTATCGGTAGTACCGACACCCCAACTTTCCGTCAGAGATATATTTTTAGGTGCCAACGTGACAGATGGCGAGTCCATCGACATTACAATTATTAAAGGCCTTTATTTTTTAAGCCTTGACATATTCTTTGGTTATTAATATACTAGTAGTATTTTTTGTAAATGCTTATTATTATACCAATATACATACATACATACATACATACATATCATCACGCCAAGTCCCTAACGGGGTAGGCAGAGAGTATAGAGCGCCAGTTCTCTCTAGACTTACATACCTCTTTCGCTTCGTCCACATTCATACCAATATACAAGTATTAAATAATACAAGGATCCTCAAAGTGTTAGATAAACGTGTAATAATATCATATTATTACACCTTTATTATTATTATAATATCCTCATTTAGGTGCCAACAAGTCAAAATCGCGAGCAACTACTCAAACTACTCTTACAATTATCATTCTAAAATTAAAGAGCTGGGCTCTTGTCTGATGCATTTCTTTCCATACACTTGTTCTGTTCTGTTGCTGTTCAGCGCAACCTCTTTGACTTCCCTATACGTCACGAGAGACGCTTTATCTTATCTTACTATTGAATATCGATGGAAAAAGCATTTAATGCCTTTAGTATTCGGTTCATATGTAAACAGCTTACTACAACACGTGCCTAAACAGTGACATGTTCCTGACATGTCAAAGACATTGAAGCCAACGAGAGCCGCTTCAAAAGAAGATAACATGGATTTTGTAGTTCCGTTTCGGTATTTTCCCCGCTTAGTCAACTCAATGTCCGTTTTCGTACTTGTTTTCTGTCGCAAATCCGTTTAGGGCTGTACTAAGTCTGTCAGTTGTTGTTTGCTAGAGTGAGGCACGCCACGTGTGACCTGAATACCGAATATCCAGGATTTTGTTGTTTGAACTAAGTAAGGCTGCTAACGGTATCAACCTCATTAAAGAGATAGGGCACAAAAACATCTCCCACTGAAAATTGGACTTGCCTTAATTAGGTTAGTTGCTCGTACGTCCTACGTCTTGGATTTACGTCTCAAATTTATTGAGGTTAACTGTTGTATCACATCTAAAGTGTAAATAGTTTTTTTTTTGCAGACCTTATCTAGTGATAAACATTTTTGATTTAATAAATTATATATACATGTACTATCACTACCCTTGGTTGACTCAAAGGAGTGATATTCACGCATTACGTCATCGAGTACATTTGCAACACAAGCACAGCCATTCGATTATTAATGAAGCAAAAAAATAATATCTTAAAAAGCACCCCACGCTTTTTAAGATATTATCGAAATTTATTTTCTATTTTTTAGTTCGGTTTTCTATAAAAAGCGTGTTTTTTAGTTTTTTTTAACTATTATTTATTTTCTACTTTTTAGTTATTAGTGTATTGTCATCGGTCCTCGATAAGTCTACAAAGTTTGAACGAAATCTGGCCGTTTAAAGTGGGTCAAAATCGAGCTCAAAGAAGTCGGTTACATACATACATACATACATACAGGTGAAGCTAATATAAAGCGTGTAATAACCTGTTCCAATATTAAACGAACGCTGTAGTCCCGAGCAGTTAATACAAATACCACAAAACTGAAGCAATACGTCCGCCCTCCCCGATGTGTTACGATGTCTGTGTGCAATAACTTAGGGAATTTTATCGCTACCCTTAGTCTAAATATTTAGAAAATAATTACATAAGTCTGCAGCGTTACATATGTACATACATAACGCTCGAAACATTACGGCCGTATTGCGTACTGGAGGCCACGTACAAAACGCGTTTCGGGTAAGCCGTACGTCAGGCGGTTATTAGACCACATGAGTTTATACCCCAAAGGGGATATATGTATATAGCGATATATTAACGGTCGTTGTGTGTGATGAATTTCGCACTGTTGTGGAATAATAATACTATTATACCAAATTATGTAGTTACTTACTTACTATATATGATTATGGTCAGTTACATTCATTCATATTATCATGCCGAGCAGGGTACGCAGTTAAAGTGGAACGCCAGTCCTCAGGACTTTAGTAGTGTAGACTTCTTTTGTTTTATTTAGGTTCAAAAATGTCGCTATCGCGCCGGTTTGCTTGAAAACGCGTTTTTCCTCTGCTCCACTTCTTAACACTTTTTTATATATTACATATCTCTTTCGTCAACCTTTATTAAATTATTTTTATATATAAATAAACCACCATTCCTTTCTTTGTACATACGATCGCACTAATTACTCCTCCTTCATACCTGTTAGTTTATAGATTATATTTAGGTTACATAAAGTAGTTTTTAACTAACTAACTAATGGGATTTTTATAAAAATCTCATTGGAAGTTCTACGAACGTACGGATTAACGCTCCGACTCTGAATGAACGTTCGCTAATCGCTCAAGTACCGCAGTTAACTGAAAGACTTGACTTTTTAACCTTATCGGTCACTCCGGCTTAATGAAACGAACAAATTTTACTTAGCTGTGAGTTTTTAAATTAAATGCTCTTTGGAAAGTGGCTGGGAATCTTTAAACGATTCTAGATGCTTAAGTTAAATGAATCGGATGATCGAATAAATGTGTTTTAAATCTAATATTTATATTTTTTTTATATGTTTACGTTATGGTGAATTTCAAGATTTACTTTTTATTTAATTATGTAAGTAATGTAAAACAAGCAAGCCAAATATCCAATTGTAAATCCAATAGTACCTATTGCTCGCGTTGCGGACCTGTGTGAGAAAGAATTCTAAGACGCATGGAAAAACGAAATATGTAATTAGTAAAACTAAATATTTTCTGCAATTCAAAAAATTAATATACATAGTTTGATTTGTAAATTTTCAAAATGTACAAGACTGAAGGACTAGTATCCAAGTCACAAAAAACAAGTACCAAACGTCAACCTACTGTTATAGCCAAACGATAGCATAAACGTGATATAGCCTAAGTGAAACTTTAATGTAAAATGCAATATGGTATCGTTAGCCAGTGATACCAATCGCCAAGCAACCACCAAACCATAATTCAGAGCACTTTTTTTATAAAGGGGAAGCGATCGTGATAAACCCCGGTACTTCAGCGGGCTATTTGTAAGTTATAAAGAATGCAAATTGAAGAATCCAATTTGTACTAGAAAATGCTATGTTCAAATATGCAGCGAGCCTTGGATAAAATAGCTGCAGTGTGAAAACAGGGTTGTTATATCGTTGGGAAAATGAAAAATATTTGGGTGTTTGGGACGACAAAACAAAATATTGTTTTTACATACATACATACATATATATCATCACGCTGAGTTCCTAACGGGGTAGGCAAAGAGTATAGAGCGCTCTCTCTTACTTACATACCTCTTTCGTTTCGTCCACATTCATCAATCTTCTCATATTGTTTTTAGATATTTAATAATTCATTTCTAGATTTCCGGTTACAAAAAAGGCGGTTGTGGACCATAATAAAATAATTTTTAAACATATATATCTTTATTTTTTTTTTAAACTCATTGCTCGGTTCTCAGACTCGAGGCATGAGATTAAGAGAAATTGGCTCTATAAGGCGGATTGTTGAAAAGAACGACATAAACTTAGAACACAAAATGACTGTTAGGCATAGTTACTTATTATTTTGACGACGATTCTGTTAAAACGGGATGGTACAGGATTTATCACGGAGCTTTTACTTATACTTCGGTTGGGGAATCTGTTAAAATGTAATGCTACAGGATTCCTCACGGAGCTTACCATCGCCGAAAAGCCCATGATTAGACTTCACCTGTCACTGTCAGTGCCACTGACATTGTCCAAACCCAAACCAAATGCACTGTCCCACACTCGCAGTCAGAGCATTTAAACTTGAACCTTCAATAGTTACTAATAGGTGACATAAACTACTCGTGTCCACGGCGTTTGATAATAGTATTGTATTAGACTTACAAACCTCTTTGGTGACAATGTCATTACATTGTTAGTAGTAGGAATAGAATAATAGCGAAAGCCTTGGCAGGATCAATAACTTAAGTAAATCCAATTAAGCATTCAGGCAAAATGTCCTTTATTCCAATGTGAATTAAGTGTAATTGACACGAAACTTGGCGTGACCATTTTGTCACAAGGCCCATCCATTTCAAGACGCCTGATGAAATTAAAAAGCAACCTTACTCGCTTACTTTCTAAACTCCAATTAAGTCCACTGTTCAAGTAAATTTGCCCTTTATCCTCATTTGTCTTAGACTGGACTTTCTTACTTTATATTTTGTGTATATAATATATCCTCACGCCGTCCTACAAGGGTCTCCGAAGGGGTAGGCAGAGGTGTATAGGTAATACTCATACACCCACTTTCCGCCAGAGATATATTTTAGGTGCCAACGTGATAGATGGTGAGTCCATCGCCCTTAGTCAAGCACAACTATACATACGCCTTTAAATTGCTTTTCAGATGTATGCAAAAACCTGCATTAGATGTTTTCCTTCACCGTAAAGCTCGTGGTGTGACTAATCACTGTACTTAAGTTCAGAAAAACTCATTGGTACAGTCGGGATTCGAACTTGCGATCTTTGTGTCGCAGGCAACTACTCGATCCACTCGGCCACCACGATTTGTATCTAGAATGACGAATAAACGGTTTATCAAACCATGAACTTAACAGTGAAGGAAAACATAGAGAGAAAACCCGCATACGTTTGAGAAGAAAATCAATGGCGCACTCCTGCTTGAGTAGCGGCGATGGACTCGCCATCTGTCACGTTGGCACTTAAATTAAATCTCCGGCGAAAAGTGGGTGCGTGGGTTTGGGTTCTATCTACACACTTCTGCCAACCCCTTCGGGGACCCTTGTGGGAAGGCGTGAAGATGTATAAGACGTATGTGTAATCGTGCTCAAGTAACGGTGACGGACTCGCCATCCGTTAAGTTGGCACCTAAAATATTTCTCCAGCTAAAAAGGGTGTTACCCCTTTGCCTTTAAGAACCCATCTAAGACGTATAAGATACATATAATAATAAATTCTAAAAATAATGTAAGCACGGTTCTAAAAAGTTTACGTTCGCGTCACAGTATGCTGTTATCAGCAACTCCCAGGCCGGGTATGTATATTATTCGGGTCGTGTAAATGCATATAGGCTGTGTCTGCGGACACAATAGTGTATGTTGTACACAATAACGAAACCGACGTAGGCTGTTGTTTTTGTAACTCAGCCACTTTACGAGTTGGGCCAGTGGTACCTACGCCAAATTAGGTTGCCTTATTTCATAAATATATTGAGGGTAGTGCGGGAATTTGTTAGGGCGAGTTTCACAGCTTGTTTTGTGGAAGGAATATTAGCTTATCATTGACTATACGATTGCCCTCTAAAGGAGCTCTACACAACATTCTCAATTGGTTCTTAGTTCAATAGCAATAGTTGGCGGTTTTACTTAAATGAATACTAAGCTGTCATTAAAAGTAAATTAATACAAAAAGCTTATTATACAACATCAGATTATTTTAATGATGGCCATACATGGCAATGAATTGCTCCTCTTATACAGAGTTTATATGTTATTTAATCTTTTTCTACCCCTACGTAAAAGGGAACAAATGTTAAAAGAGAGAACCGGGGAGTTTGTTTCGCCGTTTCTTCTCCTGGCAGGTATTTTTCTTGGAAACGGTGGTAACTTTAGTTTTTGTTAAGTATATGACGTTCAATAAGTGTTCCCTGTGTCCCTTACGTTGAATAAAATATTTAGATTTTTTATTGCTCTCCTTCTGGAGTATACCCGGTTCTTTTGACAGACATACCTGTACATAAGGAAGACATGTACATAAGGAAGAAGCCTATGTATTATCATCATATACTACTCACTCATTAACCATACATATCGTGACGTAACGCGTAACACAGCACTAATAGTTAATTAAATTATCATTATTACTATATCCACTGACTTGAAATCTTAATTCCGAAATCAAATTAAATCCCAGTTTACATATCCAACCGATATAGATCCAATCGCATCCGCCTGTGTACCAAATAAAAGAATACCAGCGAAAATTCCGAATACTCACTCATCCATCGAACATTGTAGTAGTGAAGTGAAGGATAAAACAAAAGAAATGAGCTTACTGTCCCGCTGAGAATCAAAGTACGGAATCCTTTTAAGGGCACGAGGACCGAAATGACACCGTTTTGTCACAACCTTTTCCGCTTTCTCCACGTGAAAATTTGATGGCGCTTCCACTTAAAGCTCTCCATGAAAATTTTATATTAATACAGCCAGCAGCTTTGACAATTTGTTATTTTATTAAAAAGCTTACTTTTCACTAGGCAATTTGCAGAAGTTAATCCTTGAAAACGTACGTCAAACGTGAGGTGTTATACAAACTTAACTATTACAACATATATGCTAATCCCCATCGGGGTAAAAAGAGACTATTTGCCTCGTTTACCTTTGCGCCATTATTACAATTCTGTTACAACTGAGAGAAGTGCACTGGATTGTCTAACGACAGTCATCCAAACAGAAAAGCATAATAATTTTGGTTTTTATATTTCAAATAATATATCTTCACGCCTCCCTGTAAGTATCTCTGAAAGGGTAGGCAGAGGTGTGTAGATAATATCCAGTACGCAGTGCCCACTCACCCACTTTCTTGGTTATAGCGACGTGCATTTTAAATTTTAGTCAATCGTGTTGATTGACTGAGAGAGAGAGACTTATACGTTTGATTTTAGAAAACAATTGTATTCAAGAATCCAATATCTATAAGTTCTTTCGTTAAAAACTTCCTCGATATTCTCATCAAACAACGTCATAATCAAATCCTTCTTACAACTAATCGCGTATCATATATTCAGCAGAATTACAAAGATCCTTTTACAAATTACATTAAACTGACAAGCTATTTCACTAACGATAATTATATTCAACGTATTCATGGCAATACAACAGACTTACTTATATAATTACGTGATTTTATTAAAATGTCTACCCACACAAGCAAATACAATTGACAAAACTCATAGTAATGCGATCCCCCTTCAAGTAGGACAAACAAATCGCGATTAGAGAACCCAGTTCACTTTCATCTCATTAATGTCCGACGCATTTAATTAAAATTCACCCCAAACGTTATCTTGGTGGGGTTTTTCGATCTTGTTATTAGCACATTCCTCAGTGGAGACCCCAACTTAGCATTAAATCGCAAGTGCTAAGACGTGGACGCTTTAATTTGCTAATCGCTTTGCTACTCCCCGTCGAAAGTTTACTTTGCATAAAGATTTTCACAATGATAAAGTGGGGATGTTCAATTACTCGAAATGCTTTTCTTTACGGATAGAACATTGCGAAAAGTTCGAAGTAGGTATCTTGACACGTGTATTGTGAAGGGTTTGAAAGCAACTAGATATCTTAACTTCCGAGAAGCGACCGCCAAATTCCTCACGCGGAAGGTAGAGAGATTTGAACTTTCAGACGATAACAGGACTACTACGAATTACAAGGTGAATATTTTTAGAGTAGAACCACTTTTTAATTAATATACGCAATGTATATAGCAATGTAGTAGCTTTTATTTGGTTTGCAAAATCACTTCATACTTTTCTCATTAGGCGTTTTTTATTTTACTTTCTACAGTTATAGTCACAATAATTACTATTGCATTATTTAACGTTGACACTGGAAACCACACGAATCTTAAGAACCCATTGCCTACGTGTAAATACGTAACAAGGCCTATATATAAGTAATGTGTACCTAACGGGTGAAATAAAAGGGATTTGCTGCGACCCAAAAAGCTTCGATCGTTTCAGCGAAAAAACTAGAGAAAGATAATGCCATGCGACCCTTTATATCCACAAAAGACATATAAGTATATTGCTTAAAAATTGAGGTCAGCATATAATCCGCCGTAACGTTTCCTGATTATGCGGGTCTGAGCAAGATTGATGACTGCGACTAACCAGGGGATGGCTGCTCCGACTAAGCCCAACCAAAGCCGCAGATTATGAGCCATATATAGCAAATCATGCTTGTCCTGCGAACTAGCTCTTTCAATGTACTACTTAGTCTCAACCTACAAACCTGCGTCGAATGATCATTAGCTCTCATCGTAAATAATTTCCACGCCGTTTTACTGGAATCTTTTTTAAGTGTTACCTGCCTGCCATATATGAAATCAAGTCATTTTTGTTGGCAACGTTGGCACCTAATATGCCTTTGGCGGAAAGTGGGTGTGTTGGTACTACCTATACAGTATATACCTCATTGGAAGGCGTGAGTATATTATTAATATAAGTTAGAGTATACACTTTGTTACTATAGCGGCCCTTACAAATAATATTTGCTTGGTTTGAGTATAAGTAACTTGTTCCCCAGAGATCTAAACTACTCGACAACCCTCTCCAGCTTCATGGAACCTCGTCGCCGTATATTAAGGAAATCTGTCAACTAAAAAGTTGCACTTAAACGATGCTTTGTCAGTTGTAACGAGCTCATTATACCTACATTAAAAAGGGGTAGGCAGAGTCCTAATTACACCCTCTTTTTGACGGGGAGATAGTTAAGTGTCAACGTGACATAGTTATTGTGAGTATGTCGCAACTCTCGAGCACAACTTTACATACGTCTTTCTTCTAAGATGCTGTAATGCTTACGATGTAACAATTCTCTATACAATAATGAGATAAACACCCGCATTTTCTTTTCATTTTTCTTAATATTTTACCTAGCATTTTGGATTTAATGGTTTACATAAATGTAAAATAGGAGTAAAAAAATTACCCAAACTTAATTTCAATTACGGCGCCACAGTACTCTGCGAGCAGCTAATGTTGGGGTATTTTGCAACTGACATCGGTTTTCTCCATATGTGCGGGATCGGGGAGAAAAGGGGAGGATTAGAGGGCCGCTCGTAAGCCTTACAAACGTTGCTCGAAAACGGTGTTATTTAACAACGCGCCGTCAAGCCTGTCTAATTAAGGAATAGCCTAACTTTTCTTGACAACGCAACTGGGGCGTGCGTACGTCGGTCTCAACAAACAGATCGTTTGGTCACTCCAAAGCCAGAAAAGGATTATGGACGGATTACGCGAAGTTTGTTGGGACTTGCGCGCATTCTCATCATCACATTCATTCATCTCTCGTTTTATGGAGCGTCGCGGTATTATGAACATTTTTACCGATACAAATAAATATATATATATATATATATATATATATATATATATCTTGTATACCTATACAAATAAATAAAATTTGAGTGTCTGTTTGTAAAACAAAAAAAAACGCTTTTTACTAAATGCATAATGCAGCAAACGTTGTTTTGCCATATACATTATTTCTAGGGAATTTCTAGTGTAGAAAATAAGTAACTAACTTATTGTTAGTGTGTAAGGATGTGGTCTGAGTGAAAGAGGCATGGAGCACTGTGAACGATGAGGGAATATAAAAACAACAAAACACCAAATATTACATCCGTGCTGTTTACTGGGAAGTTAGTGAGAGAGAGAAAATTAAAACTGGCGCTCTATTCTCTCTGCCTACCTTAGGGACTCGGCGTAATAATATGTATGTATGTATGTATTCTCAAACACTGTGCCATTGTTTTTATATGTATACATATATATAACTCGTTTACAGATTCGTCTAATCAGATAGCTTATAATATAAACTAACTTCTTGGAAAAAACGCCATTTACGCGCAACAGTGTATGCACACTCAACCAAGCTGCAGAGAGTATAGTATAGTATAGAGTATATTTGTTCTCCTGTTCTTTGAGCAAATTCACAAAGGCTACATTATTTGTATTGTGTTATAAAGTGTGTTAATTGTGCTACGCTATTGTATTAGGACCAACCTGTTAGATGTATACGTGTAAATAAATAAATTAAAGCATGTTGAGATTACCAGAATAATAAAAGCTGATTCCATAAATAGCATTAAGCGTACTCTCGTTGTTATAAAATACAAAGGAAGCCTTCGGCCTTCGATTGGGAGCGTTACTAAATTTTTATTGAGGACCAAGGGTTACAAACTAGCGCCCTTTGTCCAAAACCGATCTCAGAGACCCGCTCCCGGGGGTGCGCTTAACCTATTTTCATTTCGTTCCTGTTTTTATTTCCTCCGGCCGCCGATGGCTGTGTGAGCGCCTGTGGTTTTCAATTTACGGCTTGCGCCAAATACTTCGCGATCTTTTTTAATCTGTTTATGTAGCTATTGGCGTTTAACTGCGGCGCATTTCAAATGCCTTGGATTTTATTTACTCTTGTCTCTTAATATAGACATTTACGTTAGGTACGAATAGGATTATTGAAATTGAGTTCACCTAGATAGTTAGGCTGTATGTTAGTTTTTGAAAAATAATTTGCTCAACAGTTGTTTTCTTTGTAGTAGCTACCACGGGAAATAGAAACGTTGGTATCGTATCATCACGGAAATAAAAATGAAAGTTTTATGACCCCTAATGCGTTCAGAAAACCCGATGTTAAAATCGGAGGTAAGACAAAAATCTAAAGAATTTCCATCATAACCAAAACCGCATTATGTGAATACATTTTTCTAATAATGCGGAGCATTTGTCCGTTTCTAAGGCGGAACGCCCATCTAACTCAATAACAGACGACAAAAGGCATTTGAGCACAAAATTCGCCAATTATACGCAACCCGCTCAACGCCGCTCAACGCGAATATTCCAAAGGGATCACAATTAAATGTCCTTGCAGCCATTTCTTTAGAGGGGATGGTTTTAATTTAAATTTGACCCTCTATAGTTGCTTATACGCTAGTCGTTATTAGCACGTATACGTACATTGCTGGCTCTTTGAAAACCACATGATTGGTCCCTTCAAAGATAATCGCATTTAGTATCTGGCACAGAGAATGTGACGGAAATCAAAGGGAGATAGCCGTTGTCCTGGTGATGCGCGATGGGAATTTCACTTCGTTTGGTACGAACGGATCGTGTTCTAACAAATTAATATGAGCTGCTCAAATTGTGACACACTTATGTGAATACCTTCAAAAGGCAATATTTTACCTGTATATCATTTGTCGTATATCGGGTTTTAGTAGAGCCGTGGTGGCCGAATGGTTCGAGCAGTTGGCTGCGACGGAAAGGTCGCAAATTCGAATCCCGACTGTACCAATGAGTTTTTCTGAACTTAAGTACACTTAAGTACTGAGATTAGTCACACCGCGAGCTGAACGGTGAAGGAAAACATCGTGAGGAAACCTGCATACGTCTGAGAAGAAATTCAAAGGCGTATGTATAGTCGTGCTGGAGTAACGGCGATGGACTCGCCATCTGTCACGTTGGCACCTATACACCTCTGCCTACCCCTTCGGGGACTCTTGTGGGAAGGCGTGAGGATATATTATTATATATATAATTATTACCTTTAGCACGGAAATAATAAGTAATGGGTAACTTGCCTATTATGTGCTTGGATTATATAACCAGCATTTTTAGATTTAATTATCTGTGGATTCGTGCGCTATTCGAAATTCAAATAAATGTTATTCGAAAGCCTTGTTATTTTCGAATATGAGTGCCTACGAGGAAATACCGCTGCGTAACCAACACGAAACATCAACGACGTACGTACGTGTACGGTCACTGCTTGCATAAACTGGTCCATTATTGATTCTAAATCTGGAAATTTTCAGTTGAAGAACGAGTCACGCGGTCGTCCGGTAACCATTGTCGACAAAGACGAATTGAAGGCGATAGTAGAAGCGGTTCCAACTTAATGTATGGCTGAGCTTGCTGCGGGCATTGGAGCTAGAGTCAACATGTTAAAATTTTAAATCTTTCGTACAAATCTCCAATTTCGTAGGTGAATGACCTGATATTACTTACTGTATTGGTTTGAGGAACCCCTATGAATTCTGTTAGACCAGACATACTTTTCACCACAAAACTCTTTACAATAACTGATACCTAGTATTATTTGATTGATATTTAGAGATCGTTATTCAAAAGCCATCATTTTCTACACTATATATGCTGCAAAATTTTCGGCATATTGCCGATCAATTCAGCAGTTTTACATGTTATGTGACTATGTATCAGCATAATACTTCACTAATGGAGTATCTACAATTGTCGATTCCATTACAATCATTACAAGTTTTACAAATATGTCTTATATAGACCGCCAGGTTAGAGACCACTTTCACCTGCATATAATATTAGATTATACTACAAATTCTAGACATGCTCCCTCAATATGAACGGATTAAATATTTATATGGATTGTCCCTTCATACCTTACAGACATCAATACAACACAGCTTGGCGCGTCTCATCGCCCATTGCGTCAAATTTTCATAAAACATAAAAAAGATGCCTCAAAAAACTCCATATTAAACACAAACATTTTGCCTCAGAAACACTGTAAAGCACTTTAATAATATTATCCCAAGACATCAAGTCACATTATATTCTTTATTCGTTTTATTTTTGAGGGATCTCTGACTTACGGCCGGAATTCCTGCAATGCCTTTGATCTAAGGCAAACGAGAAAAAAAAACGAAAATGCACTCCAACTGTCTTCATAAAGGGGAAAAATATAATTTATTCACGAGATAATTTTCTCCTCTCTTTAGGATAGACGTTTGAAGTAGGGGAATGAATGTTTGCTCAGAGCCGACCAAAGTCTAGGCTTCGTCATTCTCCCGGAAGTCGGTATTTGCCTACTTGCTATATTGCTCTAGTTGATAATACACACACACTCACACACATTCTGTTCGTGGCGTATGTATAGTAGTGCTTGAGTAACGGCGATGGATTCACCATCTGGCACGTTGGGACCAGGAATGTATCTCTGGCGGAAAGTGAGTTTTTATACGGTATTTGTATGGTCGCCGCCTTATAGTAGGTATGCGGTTACCGCCGCTTGCGGAAACTTGCAACAGCAAAAGAATGTGTGTCGTGTCTTGCCGACTCTGTTAAAATGTATTCACACTATTCTTGAAAATATGTACCTTGCAGTACATACTCACTAAGGATTAAGTACAGTGATTAGTCACACCACGAGCTTTACGGTGAAGGAAAACATCGTGAGGAAACCTGCATACGTCTGAGAAGAAATTCAAAGGAGTATGTATAGTCGTGCTTGAGTAACGGCGATGGACTCGCCATCTGTCACGTTGGCACCTAATATACCTCTGGCGGAAAGTGGGTGTGTGGGTGGGTATTACCCATACACCTCTGCCTACCCCTTCGGGGACCCTTGTGGGAAGGCGTGACGATATTTATTTCTTTTTTTATTTTATAGTAGAGCATTTGTGGAAGGAATCTCCAGAAAAAAACATTCCCAAGTGTGCAAATAATGGCAGAACATCATCTCAATTGGTCGGATAGTAGTAAAGGACTGCATAATAGACGAATACTTATTTTTTTTATCCATATTGATGATTTGAAAGCACTTCCGTTTAAATAAGTGGGTACATATATACATATTTAACTTAGAATTTTATATAATACATACGTATTTTTATATTTATTAATCGAACTTAACTTTGAACATTGGAAACTAACTTTGCTACATTGTATAAAGGTTATTTGAGGGCACTCTTGAAAAGACCATTCCTTCAGTGAAATCGAGAAAAGTTGGAAACATTCTTCATAAGGAATTTCCTTCGCCAACTGAAGCAATAAACCAAAATACATTATATTATTCCTATTCATACAGTTTATGTCCATTAAAATAATGAATTATGTTGGAAATGTTGAAATTAGTTCATGCATTGATTTGGCCAGATACCATCATATTTATTCATAATTACGGGATACGTTTTCCATTTGGTAATGAAAATCTCCATGCCCCATGTTTGTACATTTATTGAGTTTATCGAATTCATCTAAATTAAACAGTACACTTCGAGCTATACATAGCCAGTATAAGATGACCTTCTGTAGCTTTATTACGTACAGCATTTCAGGTTCAGCGTATATTGGTTTTGTATAGCTTGACTAGTACTAAACCTTAATACGATACAAATACATATTTGTAATTTTTTGACATGATGGAAAAGCTTAAACAATACACTTCGATCTGTACATAGCCAGTATAAGAAGACCTTGTGTAGCTTAATTGCGTATAGCAAGGTCAGCGTATTTTGGTTTTGTATAGCTTGACTAGTACTTAACCTTAATACGATACAAATACATATTTGTAATATTGTTGAGATGATCGAAAAGCTAAAAAAAGTAAACTTCGAGCTGTACATAGCCAGTGTAAGAAGACCTTGTGTAGTTTTATTACGAATAACATTTCAGGGTCAGCTTATTATGGTTATGTATAGTACCTAGACTTAATGCGTTATAAATATCACGTATTCACATTAAACATGATGTCTCAGAAAATAGAACAGTTGTCTACAGGAAGTTATAGGATGCTGTGAACGATGACGATGAAATAAAGCTCCAACCATACCAAATTTACAACATTTTTAGTAGGAGTAGACACCACTTGGAAGCATGTTTTTTTCTAGAAAGTATTAAAATAATTAAAGAAGATAAAAACGTAATTAGATTGTCCATGTATAACTACATCTTTACACTTCTTTTAGTAACTGTCATATTTTCTGAGACATTCTATATATACTTAATATGACTCTCTAGCAAATAGGTGCACATAGTTTGGAACAAGTGATTTATATCATATATATCCTCACGCTGCCTACAAGGGTCCTCGATGTCCATCATCCATGCGAGTCCATCGCCGTTACTCAAGCACGACTATACATACGCCTTTGAATTGCTTCTCGGACGTATGTAGGTTTCCTCTCGTTGTTTTCCGTCACCGTAAAGCTCGTGGTTTGGCAAATAATTCTACTCAAATTCAGAAATTGGTAGTTAGGATTCGAACTTGCAATCTTTGGTCGCAGGCAACTCCTCAAACCATTCGGCCACCACGACTTTTCATACAATATTATACATAACAATAAAAAAAATACCTTAGGTACACAGCCATCAAATATGTTTTTCAACGGATTTAGAATTAAGAGTTCGAAACGCTTTGAAAGGAAAAGGTATTTTGAAAGCAATATTAAAACCAGTTCCGAATCTAGTTAATTAACGATACCCAAGCAAAATATCATTTTAAAATCCTTTCCACTCGATAACAAGAATATTTTTGATGTATACAATTTTGATATATACAAACAAAACTCTACTATAAAAGACATCAATTCAAATAACAACCAATGTATCTACTGGCTAGTAAAATATTTGACACAATCTTGTTATATTACCCTGATTACTTGTCCTGTGCATTCGAAGCTTCCAAATTTAACCTCACAGTATCCGACATTTTGAAAATTGACAATACACGAATGAATAACAAAATACAAACGCTTAGAAATACATACGTGTCACCTAAACTTTTAAGTGTAGAATTTTTCTCAGGTCTGTTTTTGGGGAGCTACAGTTAAGTCCTGAGACCTAATTTTATAATTGTAGTTCCTCCTTCTAAACTAGTCTTATACCACAGTATATAAACTACAACTTTAGATTATAATATGTATACTATGCTTATACCATACCTAAAATATACGAGTTATCTTTAGGCCATGTACCTACATACCTATGCGCAAGTCAGTTACGACCATGTTACGACAGCATTAATATTTGGCATAATTGAGTAATGTCAAATTGCATTATAGTATTTGGCTTATAAAGGTAATATTTTGTTTTTTATACGTCCCATGTTTTGAATGTAATATTTAGCTAAAGATGAGCAAAGTGTGTAATAATTTGTATTTTAGGCCTGTGCCATTATTTTAAACCTAGTTATACAATGTATTTAGGTATTTGTTTCATCACAACTACAAACTTTTTATAGTAGTATATTAAATAATATTATTATAGAAATTCAAAATTCAACTCTTAAATTACTTTTTTATTTAAATCCATACCTACATACTAGATTATAAAAGCGAATATGGGTCAGTCTGTCTGTTACCTAACTACGTTTGGAAGTCTGCTGAACTGCTGAACGTGTTCAGATCAAACTTGGTCTAAAAATAGTTTCTTTTTAATTCCATACCGTGGAATTAAAATAACAAATGCGTGGGCGTGGCGTTAAATTTTTTTACGGAGATAAAGGGATCATGATAACAAGAGAAACAGTGTGCCGCGCTAGTAATAAACATTACTCAACAAATTTCGTTGCACTCTCAATGTTTGTCCATCACCTTTAAATTTATATTATTAAAATTTAGTTTTTTTAATACCTATTTATATCGGTTAAATAGTCACTTATTCAGTGACATCCTATGGTATCAAAATGATCTCATAGATGTATAATCTAAAACGTTTAGTACGAATTTAGTACGAAAAATTGAATTATTTTGTTTGCTGCATACGCACGTTGCTAAATAGCCCGTGACACTTGAACAAGTTCCATAAAAAAATTTGCTTTTGCTAACCTGACTGACATCATTTTTTTTATTAGTCAAAATGACATAACCAATTAACACTCATGTCACAATAGTAATGTTTTAACGAAGCACGTCACGTCATACATTCTTAAGCTTTCTAGCAGATTGCTCATCGTACTGCATGAGGCGCTATAATGTATAATTCCGTTACTTATCCCAATGAAGTAGTTTGTTTGTCGCTCGTATTGACGTCCTATAGCAAACATAACGCAAGAATGTGAAAGAATTCATAAAACTGTACTTGAATTCACTAACAAGAATCCTTTGTATAAGATACTCTATCTTATACAAAGGTTTCTTGTTAGTGAAACAAAGGCACAGTTTTATGAATACATAAGTAATACATATTAATTCAAGTTACTATATAATCTCTATATACGTAGCACGTCTTCTACCTTTCTCTTTTTGGCATTTAATCGGTATCTTTATATTAATGTCTTAATTTTGGTCCTAACTCATTAAAAGTTTGAATGTTAATAATGCTTATCTTAAAACTATCGTTAATATTAGGCCCTTAGTAAACGTATAACATTTTGTGTGTACATAATACCTATACATATGTAGCTTATGACTCTTAAATAAGTATAACGTTAACTATTCCAAGTAAGAACCATTAAGAATAGGTTAAGGTAAGAAAAACTATAAAGAAGTAAGTCGAGGTTAAGGTCAAAAAACTAATAAAATTTATATTATTGCCAATCAGTACCGCGTTACATAATACTGTTCGTCAATAACTGAATCATTGATCATTAAATTCATGATGTAGTTTATAATTTACATACTTCGAACGCTAAATATCGCACAAAAAGTGAAAGGAATATCTGGGGTGTAAGTAATAATTGAAAATTAAGTATTAGAACTCTTATTATGAAGGAGTGCGAAAGGGAGAGATGCATGTGACATCTATATATGCCTCTTTCACACTCTTGGATCATGATGGTAACATAATGTTATGGCATGGACCGTGCTCTGTTTGTTTTCACTACTGACCTTTTAAATATAGGTATTAACTTAAGCAAAAACTAGATTAAGGATAAAAAAGGATATAAAACAAAATCTTTAAATAAAAGCACCTTTAATATCTTTTTGGATAATTTTGAATCGCTCGCGATTTACAGGGTGCCTAGAAAATTTGTAACAATTGGGAATTGTTATACATGCAGAATGTATTATCATGTTTGTCACACCCATAATATATTAGTATATATATGTATATGTATATATATATATATATATATATATACATAGTTGGGTTTTAGGTCATACGTCATATTAAAATAAAAATAAAAACTTATATACTTTTATATGAGGGATTTGCAGAGCCAATTCCTTTCGTAGATACCATATATAATCGTACTTCGATTGTGAACAATCCCCTATAGTATTACTAAATTTATCGTTCACACCCTGTAGGTATAACATGGTCTCGCCCACCGTCACCTATAGCCCAAGGAGACAAAGGGCGAGTAAGTTTGAACATCAGTCGTCCGCGTCCAGCTCCTCATCGCTCATATCCTCCTCACTGGTGTACTCCGGCTGCGACGATTGCGAATAACACCGCTCGCACCAACACACGAAGAGATAATTTTGGGCAAGTTCCTGAAACATTGTTTTCATAATTTAATATTATCCTCACGCATTCCCACAAGGGTCCACGAAGAGGTAGCAGAGGTGTATAGATAGTACCCACTTTCCGCCTGAGATATATTTTAGGTGTCGATGGCGTGTCCGTTACCCATGCACGACTATATATAAGCCTTTTAATTTCTTCTCAAACGTATGCAGGTTTTCTCTCGATGTTTACCTTCAACGAAAACCTTATGGTATGACTAATAAGGTACTTAAGTTCAGAAAAACTCATTGGTACAGTCGGGAGTCGAACTTGAAATCCTTGTTTTGCAGGTAACTACTCGAACCTTTCGGCCACCACGGCAGTGTTCTTTCTTTTAGTGTATATAATTAAAAACAAACATAATACACAACCTTTACATGAGCTAGATACATTAGATTTGGGTTCATAGATACATTAGAACCTGCTTGCATCTTATATTGAATCTCCTTATTTACTCTCCTTATCTATCTGATCATAAAAAACACACTGCAAGAAACGGGAAAAACAAATACTCTAGTTAGTCAGTAGTGTCCCCGAAGGGTTAGGAAGAGATGTGTAGTAACACACCCTATTTTGGCCAGAGATAAATTGAGGTGCTAATGTAACAGAGGGGATCGCCGTTTAAGCATGACAATACGATTTGAAGTTTATCTCAAGCATATGGATGTAGGTTTCCTCTCAATGTTTTCCTTCACCTTAAAAGCTTCTTGTAAAATTTATTACTGTACATAAGCTTTGAAAAAACTCATTGGTGCTGTTTGGGATTTGAAATTGCAATCTGTGTTGAAGTGACTACTAGAATCACTCTGCCACAGCCCTTGGTATGGATACCTAAACTTATATATATTAATACTAACTTTTTGTCTAGAATGCCTGGACCTCTGAAGTGTGCACTCATCCAAATAGCTGATACATATCTCATCTCCTGGACATATAGGCTTAATGGCCCTCAGCTGTATCCGGTGGTTACCATATGGAAAGGAAGATTCTGCATTTGGTGCACAATTGTGGTTACATGTGCTTTGCATTTGGAACAAACCAGAGCCTTCTGTGTTAAGGAATTGACCAGATTCTGAAATTGAATATTTGTTCATTATTAATGTAATTTAGGATCACAGAGAATTCAACATAAATGAATTCATATTATTTCATCTGCAACATATATTTATTTATGATAATAATAATAATTCATTTATTTCAGATATTAAAATCCATAATTCATTAAATAAAATAATTGTTTTTTTTTACGAAAGTTAATTTAACATTTCAATTTACAAAAATCTGACTGAGAGGTCTACTATTATTCTGTGCAGTAGCTTACCTTCCTCTACATACTGATACAGCTTATCAATGAACAGATCCAGTTGTTGCCTCTCATCATCAGACATTGTCAACTCCATGACTGCAGTGACCCACATGGCCAAAGGACTTGTACCTATTCCTTGTCCATTTGTGCCTACTAGGGCCATTAATGTGCAGAAGCCTTCAGGTGTCAGGAACTGTAAAAGGTTTACATGTATAAGTTCATATGTATAAGTTTTTTTAACATGACACTAGTAATAAATGAAATAAAACAAAGATTGAATAATGATACTCACTAATATGATAAATCTCTCTGCCTACCCCATGAGGGACTTGGCATGATGATATGTATGTATTAAAAAGTGGTGAATGTTTTCTCTCAAGAACACATTCATACTACACTACATTTTTACCACAAGTATACTGTAAATATAAACATATGCTAGCCACCTATCGGGTCGAATTGTGAAACTAAACCATTATCAAATCCACTTGAAAACATGGATTGACAAAATGGATGGTTTGAAAATACAATTGAACCCAGTAGATGGTGCTGCAATCGTTTTTCAGAGCTTTTATTCCCACACATGCAAAGCTGGGTGGAACAGATAGTACATAAAATATGAAGATTTATGATTTTTATTTTGCCATAAAGGCAAGACATATAGTAAAATAGTCATTCATATTCATATTCATATTCATTCTAGAGAGAACTGGCGCTCTATACTCTCTGCCTACCCCGTTAGGGACTCGGCGTGATGATATGTATGTATGTATGACATTCATACATATAGTAAATTAGCCTCACCTCTTGTACATGATCTCCACTCACAACATTACTTGTTAACTCCCTCAATGTATTCAACTGATCTGAGAATTGTTCCCCAAGCAACTTGTGGACTAGCTCTGCATCTTCATTCACAGTACGGTGGCAGTATTGCTTGACCTTAGCTGCCGCAGCTGATGGGTCTGAGCTCTGCTGGATATATGCCAGTATTCTCACTAGCAGCATAATACTCGTAGTTTCTGGGGGGTAATGCATTTGTCTGGAAATAAAATTTTTAATGTCACATCAGCCCGATACTGTATTGCCATAATATAAGGCCTTAATATTTTCCAAAAGTAATAACACAGCATTATACTATATTCCATTTTAGAATAGGGAATACTGTTTACTCTTTGCCTCACAGCAAATTGAACACATGTAAGGGTTGATGTAGTTTGTAGAATATTTATAGTTAAATAAGTATGTTTTTAATAAATTGATCTTACTTCCAAGCCTCCAACAGCACTGTAATAGGATGGTGTGCTTCAGATGAATCATAGCACAATAGTCTATGGTATGTATTGTAAGCCCTCTGTCTACATACTTCCGTGCAATATGAAACCCCACATTGACTACAGTTAATTATGTCCTCAAGATTTGTTTCAAAGCAGTCTGAATGTGGTAGGACTATGTCTGGCTTGCATGAGAGACGTCTCACATTCTGTTCTGGAGTTTCCAGGGGCCTGAAATTAGATATAACTTTTATATAAAGATATTATATTCGAGAATAAAATAGTTCATTTCGAAAATGTATTTGTAATTCAAGACATAAATCAAACATCTGCAAGATAATAAATCTGTAAATAATAATTCTATTATGCCTGTCCAATAAGTGATACGTACAATATTATTTTTCATTCAGAAGAATGTATTTAAAAAACATTTTACAAACCTCATGCAGTAATCACATGCATGATATCTGTAAGCGGCGTTCCAAGCGAACTGACACGAAACCAATGGTTCCTCCTCCAAAATTATATCTCCTTGTTCATATTTCTTGGTTGCAAAGAGACCTTTCCCCTGCAAATATCTCCAAAGTAGAAATTGTCGCAATAAAATGATTTTAAATTTACTTTAACTAAGACCTCGTTGTTTACCTTCTTGCTATTTGTAATTCGCACCTCAAACCCATCCATTCCGGAAAGTTATTAAAAACTGTTTGTTTAATTCAATTCAAACACTTATTTTTATCACCACTTTACGTCGGGTGAATAGTCAATAGTCAATATTATAGTTCGAGATAATAATAAGTACATATTACTTCCATGTGAGGTTGAGATATTTGACAAGATAGGTATATGATATAGGTTAACTTTTGTGTCACAACGCACGCGATTTTTTTTTATGGTATTTTGTTATTTGGACAGGCATGAATATAAGCTATTCATAGTTGCAGAACTAAATAAGCTTACTTATTAGCGATTATCTTTACATAGTATAAAATCGCTTCCGCTGTCCGTTTGCTTAGATCTTTTAAACTATTCAATTTGATTCAAATTGAAGGTCTATAATACCAATGTACAAAACTCGAGCCGACTCACACTATAAAATACTTAGGCATTACACTTGACAAGCACCTAACTTTTAAACCACACATTGATCAACTTACAAATAGAGTCCGGAAACAAATATATATTTTTAAAATACTGAGAAACATTGTGAGACCACAATTCATTAAAAATACATATCTTGCACTTTGCAAGCCATTCTCCTGTACTGCATCCCATGCTGGGGAGGTGCAGCTAAAACCTATATGAAATCTTTAGTACTCGCTCAACGTACCTACCACCCTTAAAGTTGCCACAAAACGCCCAATTCTATTTCCAACCCATATGCTTTACCAACTCTGTAAAGTCTTAACTGTCAGGCAATTATTCATATTACACACTATCATCCTCCAACATCGCCTTACTCCATCCATACATACAGCCAATGAAGCGCCGCAAGGATAAAATATGTACCATTCCTCATTCCTCCATCAAAAACCGCTTTCATAAGACGTTTTAATATTTTCCTTGGACCATTCCTCTATAATAAATATAACTTAAAATAATGTATTTATCCTTAAATATCTTATGATTGTAAGCAAAGTATCAGGAACTTTTTCCTTAATCACTCATATGAAGACACGGAAATATTTCTGAAATCTACCTATAATCTATGTTCACACCCACACATATGTATGCACATTAACACACACGCACACACAAACACATTCACACACACGCATACACAAACACATTCACTCACACACATACACATACACACACGCGCGCACGCACGCACACACTTAAAGAAGTAAAAGTAAGAAATAGTTTGTTCTCGATCTTGTATGTTTTTTAAGTACTTTACTCTTCGCTGTTAGTTACTTTTAACCAATTTTGTATCCAGAGGCATGAGCCTGCTTAACATTAACACAGGCTGTTCTGCAGCCTAGCAATGTCAGCAGTTGCAAATGCACTAGCACTAATACTACTAACCTTAGCATAATAATTATTTTTGTGTAACTGTTTGGTGAAATAAATGTATTATTAATATTATAATACAAACATATTTTTGTGCGCTTAAATCGCAAATGCTGGCTTAACCTAACGAGTTAGATCAAATTACTGTACTTTGGAATTGTATTTGGAATCTTAAAAAGATCGATAAAAAAGGCCTATGGCTAACATATTATTAGTATCTACATTGCACCCGTGTGAAGCCGGGGTGGGCGTTAGTATATATTAAATTACTAGCTGTCCCACCCTGCTTCGCCCGGGTGAAAAAGTAAAATTTCCTGAAACACGATCGCAGCGCCACCTATCGGGTCCAATTGTATTGTAAGCTAACCTTTCTTTTAAGTTGGATCAAACTGCACACGGTGTGCAAATTTGATTGAAATCGGTTAAGTAGTTCAGGAGCCCATCGTGAACTTGATTGCCATAAAATAGGTTATAGTGAGTCAATCTTAAATGATAGACATATGCTGTCGCGGATTTTTTTTTAGAACTTTTAAAGAGGAACATACATGATTTTTTCGTAACTTAAACCGTTTACGCAGCGTACGCAACGGAAGCTCTCAAAAAGGAATATTTTTTCCCGTTCTTGCAACATTTTTCATTTATGCTTCGCTCCTATTGGTCGTAGCGTGATGTTACATAGCCTAAAGCCTTCCTAGAGAAATGGACTATTCAACACAAAAATAATTTTTCAATTCCAACCAGTAGTTCCTGAGATTAGCGCGTTCAAACAAACAAACAAACAAACTCTTCAGCTTTATAATATTAGTATAGATATGCACCCTTCACATGACATTGATTTAACTTTATTATGACATTGAATAATCAGTGAGCAATTATGAAATACAGAAATAATACAAGCCGCTCTAGCATATATATTATCATCAGAATGTATTTTTGCTACAAATAAAGCGTTTTTTTTTTATTCTGAGTTATATTGAAATTGATAGGGATTTTTTTATACGTCCATGGTTCTCGATGTCAATGTGTGCCAGGTTGTGCTAGAGGATGACAATTTTTTATTTGCATTCGAATAACCCCAACCCCAATATAATAGTCCATCTACGCGTAATTCAAACTTTTTTTATTCTCTTGTAGCTTGAGTTCCAGGACCTGTTGTACGTGACTAAACAATGACGAGACCAAAAGGCCCGTTCTCTCTTTCCTCCACACTTCCCACTCATGCACTATTATTCCACCTGTCACATAAAACCACCACTGACATATAAAAAGGTTTGCTTACAATTACACTATACATTTTTTTTAAGCTGTGTATTTATTTTAATATCTTATTACCTTACCTATACTATACTTTTATCTTTAGCCATGGTAAAATGTAATGTGTAAAATGCACCTTTATTTTGAACAAAAAACGAAAATCTACAAAACTACATCTGGGGCTAATTACCCAATCATATTGTGCACGAAGTGTAGAGAACATTAATTTCGGTAGATACAGCTTGATGATAATGAATAATTAGCACTTGCAACCAATGTAGGTAGGTACATGTTAGACCAAGAATACATCATTAACTATGGCACGATGTCGTGCTTAATTCTACTATTATTGTTCGATGCTTTTGTCATGAATTCATTGTTTGAGTGCAACTAAGTGCACACTTTTTGTTCATTTACCTACTTCCTTAATTTAGGTAGTATTCAGTATGTTTTATATTATATCTGTCACACCACAAGTGCTTAAAGTTTTTAATTGCATAACACAACGATGTATTTACTCATTGGCATAACATGCATTATTTATTGTCTAAAATATATGGAATGCTTTGGATTGGCTCATTATCGGAAATAATAGTGTATTGGAGGTGAGGCCTATACCTTGCAAAGGGTTAATTTGATTATGGCTTGCATTCATTGACATAAAATGTTATAAACAAAACAGATTACTACCAACAGTCAGACAGGGTACTACCAACTCTCCAGTAGCATTGGTTTCTTCAGGTTTCTGTCAATCATGAACCGTACGTACGGTACAAAATCGTGAACGGTAATCGTGGGTACGTATTAATTCTTCTAGTACGCTAGAAGAATAAATACCTACCCACGATTAATAACATTCGTATAATTAAAAACGATTTCATACTTTGTAACGAAAACACACTATAACAAATTAAAATCTCCTCCAATTGAAGTACAAATAAATAGGAATTAAGTTTGAGGAATTAGCATAAATTGATATAAATTAAAGCTTACGAGTTATGTTAACCACAAATACCAATGATGTATAAATATAAATAGAAACTTTATTGATGTCATGTCATTTATTTATTTACAATTAGCACGACAACGTGGTTTATTTAAATATAAAATCCTTAATTTAAAATTTTGTCGTATATTCCGCATTGTATGCTTCGACTTGGGCAATAGTATCGAACATTGGTAGGAACTTAGTTTCAGGAGTAAATGTTAACAGCAAGGCTGCGATTACTGCCGAAGACGCAAAAAGGATTGATGGCAATGCCGGCAGTTCAGCAACCTGGAACGATATATAATAAAATAAAATAAATACCTGGGACAATTCCCCACAAATTGACCTAGTCCCAAATTAAGCAAAGCTTGTGTTATGTGTGTAACTAAACAACGATAATACAAGTCTAGAGTCACATAGACTTACATAAATTGCATGGCAGGCGCGTCTTCCTAGATGGCGCTATCTTTACGCCCGTAAGTACATATTATAAGCTCATATAAGTTCATATATTAATAATGAAGAATGAGTTTGATCGTTCTAACACTTAAGTATGGGGACGTCAAGAGTACTCGAAACCAGCGAGCATGTATAAAGAAACTGATGAATGTGAACGAAGCGAAAGAGTTATGTAAGTCTAGAAAGAATTGGCGCTCTACTCTGTTTGCCTACCCCTACTCGCCGTGACGATATGTATGTATAGATGTATGAAGGAGTTTGATGATTCTTTATAATAACGTTTAAGTAGGTTAATGTCTTGTTTTTTTTTTTATAGGTTCTTGGTACCATAGAACCATTGGTTCTTATCATGTTAGGTTACATAATGTTAGTTAGATATAGGTAGGTATAGACTAGGTAGATATATAGGTAGTTATACAAGAACCAATTTTTCAATTAAGATTATAGTACCAAATGTCAATTTACACACGGTACCTATAAAACTAACCATGGATATTCAAGTCTAATATCGTAGAAGCCTAAATGTATGTAGCGAAGTTGCTATATATATATCCTCATGTCTTCCTACAAGGATCCCCGAAGGGGTAGGCAGAGGTGTATAGGCAATACACATACACCCACTTTCCGCTAGAGATATATTTTAGGTGCCAACGTGACAGATGGCCAGTCCGTCGTCGTTACTCAAGCACGACTATACATACGCCGTTGAATTGCTTTTCAGACGTATGCAGGTTTCCTCTCGATGTTTTCCTTCACCGAAAAGTTCGTGGTGTGACTAATCACTGTACTTAAGTTTAGAAAAACTCATTGGTACAGTCGGGATTCGAACTTGCGATCTTTGTGTCACAGGCAACTGCTCGAACCACTCGGCCACCACGGCTATTCTCTAGATCTAGATAGAGATAATCTGGATAACATACCAAAAGTGGAGTAAGAGGCGCTAGCATGCTTCCTATCCTAGCAGCCGTATTTCCCCAACCGAACATTGATCCTCTGACACTGGTAGGAAACAGCTCTAAGCTATATGTGTATATACCAGTGAAACAAATCACTACGCATAGCTTACCAAGCAGGAACAAGGTAATTTTCAGCCAGATTGTTGCTGTAACAAAAAAAGATTTTCCCTGTTCGAAACTAAGATCATACATGTCCATTTCCAAAATCTCGTTTATTCGGAAGAGATTGAAATTTTCTATTTTTTTATAAAACATTCCTTTTCTTTATTCCTGTAGAAGAAGAAGTTCAACTTATGACCAACGTAACTACGAGAATATCAAATTAAATAAAAAAAAGTATTGTCATAAGCTATATTCATAGTTCAGGGGCAGGCAATTAAAGTGTAGGTAACCTCATTATTATGTCATAGACCAGAAGACAAGCCAATATATTTACGAAAAATAACTGTGATTACCTACTGATATAATATGACTAGTATTTGAATACTTACAATTTGGGACAAACGTTTGCGATATTAAAAAGACTGCACAGAATAAGTAAGCAGCCTGCAAAGAAATCTTCCTTCCAAATGCATTAAATGTGTAATATGCCACTCCTTCTCCCGGGAAAGACGTCATCGATGATAAAATGAAATTTGTATATTTATTGCCAGGCAGCAACACCGAATGAACGACCGATCCGTAGTATAGGAAACTCGATGCGAAGAAACAAAATGCAGTGACAGAGAGCCGTGTCATCATTTCCTTCGAATTCCATATTGCATTCATATTTTCATTCTGGCTTTTATCTTGTACATTTAAGCTCGACGCTAGATCTTTTATGTCAAGATCGTCAATTTCGTTGGCGGTTATTTCAAGTTCGTTCACCCTTGCCATAATTTTGAACGTACTTTTCGCTTCATTAATTCTACCTTGAATCATTTCCCATCTAGTACTTTCTCTCAAAATGAATACGTATAGTAGAAATAGTATTACTGGAGCGTACACGACCAATATCAAAGCTTTCCAGAACTGCAACCCCATTGCTACTAAAGCAAACACAATTTCGCCTATGTATATAGCGTAAGAGAAAATGATTCCTGTGATAACTCGTTTTGTTTCTCCACCAACTTCAATCACTGAAATTTATATTTTTAATAAACATTATCAAGCAAAAAGTGCACTTTAGTTTATATGTCAGTGCTTGTAATCAATCCTCACGCCTTCCCACAAGGTTCTTCGAAGGGATAGGCAGAGTTAGTACCCACACACCCACTTTCTGCCAGAAATATAATTTAAGTGCCAATCACCGTTACTCAAGCACGACTATACACACGTCTCTGAATTGCTTCTCAGGCGTATGCAGCTCGCCTCTCGATGTTTTCCTTCGCCTTAAAGCTCTTGGTGTGACTAATCACTGTACATTAAATCAGAAAAACTCATCGGTACAGTCGGGATTCGAACTTGCGATCTTTGTGTCGCAGGCGACTACTCGAACCACTCAGCCACCACGGCTGATAAATCAATACTTCGAGCGTAGAAGTAGGTAGGTGCCCACTTTTGTTTGCTAAATAAGTAAAGATGTTAGAAGATATAATATTTTATATAGGTACCTTGGGAACTGTGCTTTTCCGAATACAACGTTCCCTTTATACTCTCATACTATGACATTATTGATAACATGTGCAGATAGTGCCATGCACGAAGACGCGCCCCCACCAATTTCTAGTCGAGGTGATCGCGGGTTGCTGGGAGTATGATCCGAGTCTATTAAATGTAGTGAGCGTGTGCACTCATAGGTAATCAGTGTGTAAGTATCAATAATATTCAAACATCAGTGGAAGGTTGCAAACTTACACTATGAACTATATGGAAGAATAGTGGGGCGCGTCTTCGTGGATAGCACTAGATATATGCAACTTTCATGATGTTCGGTTGAGTAGTTAGGACGCCTGTTAGTGTAAATATAAGCTCTACTTACTCAATACAACTGCTACAGTGTACAAGCCAGATGCTATGAGGGATTCCATGAACTCCACCGCTATGTATGCATAGTAATTTTTCAGAAATATTTTCAACACTCCTATGCATCCACCAACTGAACAAATAATTATTGTTGGTTTTCTTCCTATTCTGAAAGACAAAAAATTTTGAACACTGTAATCACTATATTTTTATCAATGTAGATACGTTAGTGGTACGTGTGTAACTATTTTACAATATACATTTTAAACGCTATTCTTCTATAGATAAGTAATAATAATTATTCCAGAGTGTGAAAGAGACATATATTTCGTTTTAAATCTGGCCGTTTGCACAACAAAATTATAATGAAATCGTCATGGATGGTAAGGTAAGGATACATGCTATAAGAAAAAATCTGATTCAAATTTTTTTAATTTTCAAATCCTTTTCACTTTTTGTAAGGGCATCTTCCTAAGTCAAGACATCAATTATGCTAGAGCTTTAACATTGAAAAATATTATACTACCTTATAGTTCTGTATTATTATAGTTGTGTGCTAATAGAAAATAAATTTATCTCGTTTATTTCTATACAACTACTTTATTGCATTTTCGCATGGTAGCTGTTACTTACATGTATCGGAATATATATAGGTAACTTACTTATCAGCTATCCATCCTGTGAAGAGCATAGAAACGATCATCCCCGCATTATGGATGCCGCCCACTAACGTCGCTTTCCAATGTTCACAACCCAAGTTGAACTGGAACCAAAACGAAAAACTAAAACCTTACGAATTTTGAAATTGTTGCCAGTCCATTTCTGTCACTTCGGCTTACTATTTTGATGACAAGGCATTACCTATTTATATAACGTTTAATTCTAAATTTAAAACTGATAACATAAATTACAACAAACTAGTTTAGTACAAATGTATTCATGGATATTAATTATACCTACTTATTTATGTTTAATGCGTTCTATGGTACGTACGTACGTACGTTCTCCGTACGCTACAAATGAAACATAACTCCATGCTACTCCTCTTCATAGCCACAAGAGTCCATGTTGTTTTTTTATACCACAAGGGTGGCAAACACACATGCGGTCCGTAAGATGGTAAGCGGTTACCGCAGCCTGTAAACGCATGCAATACCAGGGGTCTCATTCGCGCGCTGCCGTTCCTGTGGGAATCTTTTCACACCCATCATGAAGAACTCCATGCTGTACTGTCGCAGGAAAACCTCAACGGGGAGCTCATACCACAGTCGGAGTAAGAATTCACGGAAGTTTTTTTCTTTTACCCACCTCAGATGCAATAGAATTATTGTTCTCATAAATCCAGTCATGGCACTCTTCTGTTTTATAGAAAGATGTATTAGCACAGGTTTGGTAAGTTGTGCTATACGTTTTATTGAACTCAAACGAAGGCTTAAAGCATTTGGCATCGACACCATCCGGCCACCAGGACGGCAGCTCTATAGATGAATTACCGTCTTCGCATTCTGGAACTTTGCACCTGTAATAATAATTATATTAAAATATTTATTTTCTATGCTTTCTTGTGATGGTGATAAGTTATCAATAAAATTCTTACTCTTCCAAAACCCATGCTACATAAAGGCTAACAAGGTAGTATGTGTAGGTATATTATTCATAAAAAATATGGCCATGGTAAAGCCATGGTGGCCGAGTGGTTCGAGTAGTCCTAATTGGCTCAGACTATAGGAACTAAATATATAAATAAACTAGCTGTTCCTGCGACTTCGTCCCCGTGGAATAGTGACAGTTTGGGCAGCATTTTTGGGATATATCTTTTGGTTTGGACATGTTTGTGACAACAAGTGAAGCTTACCACGATATATTAGTGAAAACCACATCTAAATCGAAAAGCCGTTTCTGAGATTAGCGTGTACAAAAGCACAGACGAACAGCTAAACAGACAAAAATTCTAACAATCATTGTTATATTGTGTGCTATTTACGTCGTTAAGGTCCCAATAATATCTTTTCTCATATATCTTCCATTTACAGACAGCGATCCGTTACATGTTTATTATATGTATTGATGATGATAATAATTAGATTTACATGAGGAAGCAGTTGAGTAGTGATTAAGTAGCTTCTCTCAGCACAAGGTCGGCTATGGACGATTGATTGTAAGCAACCTATAAGCTAGCTATCTATGATTGTTTATCACGTTTGTTATATTAAAAACTAAATATCGATCAGACGCTCAAAGACGGGAACGTCAAGAGTACTCGAAAACGACGAGCATGTATGAAGAGACTGATGAATGTGGCCGAAGCGAAAGAGGTATGTGAGTCTAGAGAGAACTGGTGCTCTGTGCTCTCTGCCTACCCCGTTAGGGACTTGGTGTGATGATATGTATGTATATGTATGTACGTAAAAACAAACTAGTCGTGGTGACTTCATTAGTCATTTGCAAAGTCATGATCGCAAGCTTATGCCCCGGCTGGAATTGTGCTGTTGCTGTTGAGTGTTGCTGAATTGAGTGCGGGGGAATTGGCAAATATTTTTGCTGACTTTAAGTACAGTGATTTATCACACCACGAGCATTACGTCATCATACGAGCATTAAAGAAGTATCGTGAGAAAACCTACATATATTTTTTTTATAAATTCTGTGACTTCTGTCGTGTTATCAAACTATATCTCCAGCGACAAGAGAGTGCAACACCTACCTTGCAAGCCTGTCGTGCAGATATATTACGAATAAGACCTTCATGCCTTCCCAAAAGGGTAGGTAGAAGTGTGTAAATTCCCACACACATACACACATTTTTCGATAGATATTTTGCTGTCAATAATGACTATACATACCTACGTCTTTGATTTTTTTTAACGCATGCTGGTTTCATTTTCAGTCGGAATTCGAACTTGCCATCTTTGTGCTCGAACCATTCTGCCACCACGGCTCAATGAATTAATGAAATGGCATATTGTGAGTAATTAAATTAAAAAGGTAAAACAGATCTTTTTTTAAGACTTCATATAGATTGGTATAGCCAAAACCTACAATTGTTTCAACCGCGATGTATATATAATTCGTGAACTAATTTTTCGTTGCCGTATTCAGTGTCAAAATTAATGGAAAATGTACAGAAATAAAAAAAGCCGCTATATTAGCAATAACTATGTTCTTTACTCAGAATTTATTAAGTAATTAAAATATATTTCTCTCTTTATTAATATTCTAATCGTATATGAATAAATAACGGTAGGTAATTTATTGTCGTACTCAATAAATTTAATAAGCTTTAAAAATATATATTACCTGAAATTCACATCTTCTGCAACGAAAATATAGTTGACGTGCATCATGGACACCATAAACAGAGGTAAACATATATAAAAATACTGTAATATTTGAAATCTTCCGAAGTTTTCTAATTCCTTAACTTTGCCATTGTTTTTCGTGTTATTCACAGCCTTTATCATACTTTGACTTTTAAAACTCTATATAACTTAAACAATATTTATAAACGTAACTCGCGGTAAATTTATTAAAATAAAAATATATAGGTTAGTATTATTCCTCTACTATTAAACAAACACGCGTATACGGTTGCCGCGAATGGACTAAATTTGAATGAACAAATCGCGCGCAACGGTAGATATATGTAGTATACAGAATGGTAATTTCAAACAATAAGTTCTACTAGAACTATAGCTGTTTACTAATAGTAGGTTGTCTTTGCAAAATTAGACTTAAAAATAATAGTTTAAGAAAACTTAAAAACACGCTTATAAAGGAAATCGAACTAAAAATTGAAAATTCATTTTTATAAATTTGAATTAAGAATAGTGTGAAAAATAAAATAAAAAAATTAAATAAAGGCAAGGTTGCACGGTATTAAGAGTAATAAAAATAAATATTTTATTGGTCCAATGATTTTTATTAGCACATATCCTTAGGTACAGTGATTATCATGGACCACGACTGCGGATAATTAATACACTGTGATGATCACGTCTCAGATCTAATCATAGACGTGCTTTGGAAAAGTTGTGCTTGAGAGACGGTGTCAGCCTCGACATGTGTAAGGTAAGCGCCAAGGCTGTCAGGTATCTTGGGTTTTTTTAATTGGTAGTAAATTGTACCCAACCTTAGAAATTTAGATAATCAACACACACCCTCTATTTGCTGAAGATATATTTAGGTGCCAACATGATAGATAGCTCAACTATACATATGACTTTGAATTCCCTTTTAAACGTATGCAGGTTTCCTCTCGATGTTTTCCTTCATCGTAAAGCTCATGGTGTGACTAATCGCTGTACTTAGGGCCACTAGTACAGTTAGCATTAAAACTACCCAACCCACCCAATGGGATTAATACCTATGTCTGGATTTTTACGATTTATATTTGAATTTATCCAACTTAGATTGTAATCTGTGTCATTATGTATCAGTTGGTAGGAACAAGTCTGAGCAACAAATCAACTGCATTCCATTTTAAAACATACGTGCCGTATACGCAACTAATATAAAATGCCTACGTGCATCGTATAAGTAATTAGCAACACGTAGGTAAGTAACAAACCTTAAATGCTTAGGAGATGTCCAAATGAACAACACACAAGGTCTCATTATGTATATTATGTATTAATACATAATATACATAGATACTCAGATGCGGAGTTTTTTTTATTTCGGAGATTCAAGAAGCTAGTCATACCTACACTAACTGTTGCATAGCTTTACAATGTAAAGCCTAGAATATACCTACATGCTATCGAGACGTAGGTATGTAGATAGACTTAGTCATAACTTAAATTCTGGGCACATTTCCTCCTGAAGAATTAGAATATTTTTTTTTGTTTTAAGTTCCTACACGGTGAATAAGGTTTCCAGTAATGAGTTCCTTGGGGAGGGGGACGATTGTTATATTGTGTTGGCAGAAGAGGGATAAGTCCCAGTATGCTGCCAACATAGTATAACTCTCCGAACACAGAGTGGCCACGCGCAAGTGATACTTCGATATTGTAAGCGTAAATAGGTTGCGGTAAGTAAACGTTTTCCATCGGGTATGCCGTATGCTTGTTTGCCATTCTTGTTGTATAAAATTAAAATGTTTCAATTTCTGGTACTTAAGTATGGCCCTTATAACCTCTTCACTAGGAAACTAGTGCAATTTGACCTAAAATACAAAATACCTTACAAAGTACTTACGACCTTATAGACATTAATCATGTCAACACGGCTTGCAAGAAAAACCCATAATCTTATTTGCCAATAAGGTCAAAAGTTTTTCCATACACACCTTAGACCCCATTTAGATTCCACACCTACGAATACGCCAATAGAAAACTTTACTTGGCTAAATCGAAACTCGGCTGTATATTTAAAGTGTAATTCCTACATATAGTAGGAGTAAATGCGAAAGTTTTTCAGGATGTCTATTCCTCTTTCAGGCAAAACTACTAAACAGAATTGGTCGAACTTTGGCTCAGAGATCTAAATATTTTATTCGCTGGATATTGGATATTTTTCATTCCAGGAAATAAATAACCAATAAAATAAATTTTAACGAGGGTGAAACCGCAGGGCACAGTTAGTAAGAGTCTAAGCATACAAGTTTCTTTCTATCTATATTATTTTCTAGTTTCCATGGTAGGTCCAGGCTTAACTTGGTTTGGGACAAGCTCAAATTGTATGGAACTGTCCACTATTTTGCTTTGCTATTGCTATTCACTTATTCATACATAGCTGACGAACATCATAGTAAACGCTTTATTCTTAGATCCATAAAAAAAAAAACCTTCGTAACGACATATCATATATTTAATGGATTTCAAAAACCGTATTGTTTGTAAACAATCGTCACGTACTTAACGTGATTGATTAAAGAATTAAGGACCAAGGTAATCTGGTTGTTGTTATATAATACCTACCTGCATAACATAATATTAACGTATGGTTGTGTTATTGTAATTACTTATATAAGGAAACAATATAAAAAAACGAAACATAAAAGTGTTTACCTACTACTGTAAAGTCCGTCGAGAAAAGAGGATGATAAAATATAGGTCACTTTACCCAGCTGATAAAACATAACAGCTTCTATCAAAATAGAAGGAAAGGTGGAGGGAAACAGAGGAAGGGGAAGATGTTATATTAATTTCTTCTAAAAGTCTTCCCGTTTTAAAAGAAATTAACTTCTCTAAAAAAAAATATGTCAATTGAGTATATTTCATCTGTGGCTTAAATTGAACACAGCCTATCTGTCATTCAATTTATATTAATCTGTCTGACGGAACGTTGATGACATTTGGAAATGGCGGTCAACGTTTCATCACAATAAAATAACAAAACTAAGTTATCTACATGAATAGGCTGCGAAAATGCACATAAAACAGGTGAATAACGTACCTGCTACTTATGTCCAATAATGCCTGATATATCCGTATCGTAGAGTTGACTTCTGACTAGTTTTTCATGTGACGCTCTTCGTGTTTACAGGTAATCATTCAAGGGTTTAAGAGTTACCGCGAACAAATTGTCGTGGAGCCCTTCGATAAACGGCACAATGTGGTCGTCGGTCGTAATGGATCAGGAAAAAGTAATTTCTTTCATGGTGAGTAGTTGTGTGCTGTAAACAATATTGACCCAAAAAGTTAAACACTCGCTTTCGCTTAGATATACTATGTAATATTTATAATATGTTTCTTATTCCCGAACAATTCAAAAGTGAAAATTCCGGCATAAAATAATGTGTAATTAATAAAATAATAATAAATAACTCAGGACAATCCCACACAAATTGACCTAGTCCCAAATTAAGCAAAGCTTGTGTTATGGTAATTAGACAACGATTTATTTACTTATATAGATAGATATATGAAGATATATGATACATAAATATAAAGGACATCCAAGACTAAGGCACAAATACTTGTGTGCATCACACAAATATCTGCCCTCAGCAGGAATCAAACCTGTCGCCCCAAATTTCTCAGTCAATAGCTCTAACCAGTAGACCAGACGGCTGTCTTAATCTGTAATTAAATGCATTGTGTCACAGGTGCTCTACTATCTGTGTAGGTACACTGACCTTAACACAGATTTTATAACTTAACTGTTTCAAACAAAATTACAGTGTGTTACTAAAAATTAACATCAGTTACAAGTACAAGAAGTTATACATTCAACACTAAGCATTTATTGCAAGATGAGTTAAGAATACAAATTACATATGAAAATTAATTCATAATACCCTACCATTTTAGCAATACAATTTGTACTGAGTGATGAGTTCTCCCATCTCAGGCCAGAACAAAGGCTGGCATTACTACATGAAGGCACTGGGCCCAGGGTTATTTCAGCCTTTGTGGAGATCATATTTGACAATTCGGATAACAGAATACCTGTAAGTGAAATCTATACTTAATATTTTCAATATACTCTACTGTCCGGCTCAAATACTCAATACAGTTTTAATAATGTTACATGCATACATATAATATTATGCATAATTTTTTTCTTAATAAGATGCCATACACCTCCCACTACCAAATTAAATATGCACATATCAATGTATTCCATCCAATGGTTGTCTGGAAGAGATCACCGAGTGTGATAAGACTGTCAATTGTACTTTACCTTAATTATTTTACTTTATTTTAATAATAATAATTACTTTACTTTATCTTAATTAAATATAGTGTACAATAAAGCATATATAAATAAATAAATAAATAAAATGCTCTTTGTAGATTGAAAAGGATGAAATATTCCTGCGCCGAGTTATTGGCTCTAAGAAGGACCAATTCTTTCTTAACAAGAAGGTGGTGCCTCGCTCCGAAGTGCTCAACCTCCTGGAGAGTGCTGGGCTATCAAACTCAAATCCTTACTACATAGTCAAACAGGGGAAGGTAAGGTCATAATAGAATTTATATTACTTTTACTTTTGTATAGTATTTATACTCATTTTATATTCATTCATATCATTATACTCGTTTACTCGCAAAGGTCGCAAGTTCGAATCCCGACTGTACCAATGAGTTTTTCTGAACTTAAGTACAGTGATTAGTAACACCACGAGCTTTACGGTGAAGGAAAACATCGAGAGGAAACCTGCATACGTCTGAGAAGAAATTCAAAGGCGTATGTATAGTCGTGCTGGAGTAACGGCGATGGACTCGCCATCTGTCACGTTGGCACCTAATATACCTCTGGCGGAAAGTGGGTGTTGGGTATTACCTATACACCTCTGCCTACCCCTTCGGGGACCCTTGTGGGAATGCGTGAAGATATATTATATATCATTATACCTTATACCTTTCGTACTTCTTCAATTGTGTACATCATTATATAGATTTCAGTTGTAGATGATGTTATAGTTGATATGTTTGTTATAGTGATATAGTGATGTGATTTTTATAGTGTTAGATAGTTGAAGATGAACTATTATTGTGTTACTTTTCATATTGTTATCTTTTTTTAAGCCTTACCTACTATTTGTAAAATTTAATGATAATTATAAGCTGTTCATGCATGAGTTATAAGTTTCAGCAACTGTTAAACATATATATATCTCAAGATACAATGACAATGTACATATACAGTGGTAGATTAAAACAAATTCTATTATCCCTCCCTATCTAATGACCTTATATCAATAATTATGCTATTCCAGATTAATCAAATGGCAGTGGCTCCGGATTCACACAGATTGAAACTTCTTAGAGAGGTGGCAGGCACTAGGGTCTATGATGAGCGGCGAGAGGAATCTGTCACTATACTTAAAGAGACAGTTGGGAAGGTTTGTATGCTTAAAGAACTTAAGGCTGAATTGCCGCCAGCAACATTTTACTTACATCTTGTATTGGTTGGTACATAGGTAGAGAAAATAAATGAATTTCTTCAAACCATCGAAGAGCGTCTAAAGACATTAGAGGAAGAGAAAGAGGAGCTCAAGGAATACCAGAAGTGGGACCGAGCCAGGCGAGTGCTGGAGTTCATCATTCATGACACTGAGCATCGGGAGAATAAGAAGAAATTGGAAGAGGTATGTTTTTGTGTTCAGCTTAATTCATAGTTTTATGGCATGCTAAGGATTTTTCTTATCGAGTAATTTCTCAAAAATTATGGAAGTAATGGTAAATTTGTTTTAATTGTACTTTAATCATGTTTTTGACCTCAACAATTATCTGTAAAATGTGTAATGTATGCTAATGAAACGTTTTACGTTTTACGTTTTTTTTTATATTATCAAGAAGCTGACTTTGTTGGTTTCAACACACTAATCTCAGAAACAGGCTGTAGAACAGTAATAATCTATATGAATTTAAACATGTAAAAGTGCGGACACACATACATTTTGAGTCTAAATATTTTTTTAATATACTAATAATGTAGATTTGGCCACCGCTGAATAAGAAAAACGTAAATAAAATTCTATTGCAATCAATTTCTAGCTGGAAAAGCTGCGTTCGAACAGTGGCAAAGAGCAGCAACATTACGCTGATATGGTGCGCGAAGCACAAGAACATGTACGGGACTCGAACAGGTAAACTTAACTTTAACACTCCGATATAGAGTCTACATTCGTGTAACTAGATCTACCTTTTGTGGTGTTTTTTTTATATTGCTTAATTTTTGGGTTGCTTTCCATGGCATAAAATTGAGCTACGTTTTTGGGTTAAATATCATACTGCCCAAGAAGTTGAATACAATACAAAGTACAATAAGCATCCAAATAGCCATGTAACTGAATTTCGATGCTTGAAAGCTTTGTATTAAGAAAGATGTGACTCTAAAGGCATTAAATACGAAGATGGCGGTTGATACGGAGATTTGGTTGCGGCAACCCCGAATAGTACGGAAGCATGATACTGAAACTAGTGCGTTTGCCAATAGTGTTGTATATGTATATTTAGGGGATAGATATTTTTGTTATAAAAGAATTTAGTATTCTCTAATACACAGTAATAAGGTCTAAATTTCATTGTTTAGAAAACTCAAAGAGGCTCGTAAAGACGTGGCAGCTGCGCGAGAGGAGAAAGACATACTATCGACAGAACAACAGCAGCTGTTGCGAGAGAAAACTAAACTGGAGCTTGGCATCAAGGATCTGACAGATGACGTTGACGGCGACAATAAGTCGAAGGTGAAATGAACAAACCAATATAAAACACACCTCTTTCCATAAGGATCCTGCTAAAACGATGTCTCCCCTTATCTTAAACACACGTGGTAGACACACACAGGTAGATATATCCTAACGCCTTCCCACAAGGCTCCCCAAAGGGGTAGATAGAGGTGTATAGTTAGGTAGTACAAGGGTGTGTGTACTTTCCACCAGAGATATATATTAGGTGCCAACGTGACAGATGGCGAGTCCATCGCCGTTACTCAAGCACGACTATACACACGCCTTTGAATTGCTTCTTATACCTATGCAGGTTTCCTCTCGATGTTCTCCGTCACTAATCACTGTACTTAAGTTCACCAAAACTCATTGGTACAGGCGGATTTCGAACTTGTGATCTTTGTGTCGCAGGCAACTACGCGAACTACACGGCCACCACGGCTAATATTAATCTTAATATGTATAAATTACGTGTCACGTTGTTTGTCCGCGATGGACTCCTAAACTACTTAACCAATTTCGATCAAATTTGCACACCGTGTGCTATTTGATCCAACTTGAAAGAAAGAGAACTTGAAGAAGATAGCTTACATCTCAAAATTGGACCCGATAGGTGGCGCTGCGATCATGTTACGAGCAATTTAACTTTTTCACCCAAGCGAAGCTAGGCGGGACAGCTAGTATGTACTACTATATAACTACTCTTTCTTTACCTATACTATAACTCACATATCCTCACGCCTTCCCACAAGGGTCCCCGAAGGGGTAGGCAGAGGTGTATAGGTAATACCCACACACCCACTTTCCGCCAGAGGTATATTAGCTGCCAACGTGACAGATGGCGAGTCCATCGCCGTTACTCAAGCACAACTATACATACGCCTTTGAATTTCTTCTCAGACGTATGCAGGTTTCCTCTCGATGTTTTCCTTCACCGTAAAGCTCGTGGTGTGACTAATCACTGTACTTAAGTTCATAAAAACTCATTGGTACAGTCGGGATTCGAACTTGCGATCTTTGTGTCGCAGGCAAGTGCTCGAAACACTCGGCCACCACGGCTACACTCTATATGCTATACTATAACTACTTATATATATACTGTGTACAGGAAAGAGCAGAAGCGGAATTGGACCGCCTCCGGCAGCAGATTTCGGAGAAAGAGCGTGAGCTAGAGGAGTTGAAGCCCAAGTACGAGGAGATGAAGGGTCGCGAGGAGGAGTGCACGAGGGCGTTGGCGCTCAACCAGCAGAAGCGCCAGGAGTTATACGCCAAGCAAGGCCGCGGTACGCAGTTCACCTCGAAGCAAGACCGGGATCGCTGGATTGAGAAGGAACTGAAGTAAATATGAGCTATAATATAACATGTCGAGGAATGTTGGTTTTGGAGATAGTAGGAGAGCTGGCGCCACTTTTTGGGTAGATATTTGAGGCAAGCTGAAAATTTGTCACATACCTCTCCTATTATACGCAATACGGAACTGCAGACCTGGCTGATAAATACCGGGGCTAAATCGACCCCAAATTTTTTGTCCCACCAATTTTTTAGGGTTAGGTAGAGGGACTAGAGCTTCAGGCTGTACGCCAAGCAGACCCGAGGCATGCAGGTTATCTCCTAGCAAGACCAAATGCTAGATTCAGAAGCAGCTGAAACAATGGCTCTTCCATCAATCACGTCATGTCATGTTTTTCAGAAACTTTTTAAACCTCTCATCCTCCTGGTGTAGTTAGGTTTTTAAGTACTCAAAATATAATACTATAATATAATACAAAATTAATACCCCGCCTACCCAAAATCACGTGATTTTTTTGTGTCGTGTTTCGCGCATACGCATGATATCTGAGTACACTGGCATTGCCCTCTTGAAATATTACGTGTTTTTTCCGAACGGAATCCCTTCCCCATAGAGCCTTAGTAGAGTGATTAATTGACGACCCTTGTATTACCTTACTAAAACTATATTTATACAAACAATAAAAAATATATTATACATGTGCGCAGGTCCCTAAACAAACAAATAAAGGACAAGAAAGACCACGAGAACAAACTCCGCGAAGACCTCCGCCGGGACTCGGTGAAGTTGGCTGAGTTGGAGAAGCGGATCGAGGACACCACCAAGGAGATGGAACGACAACGGCTCGCCATCGACGAGCACAACAAGCAGTACTACGAGTGCAAGAAGAAGAAGGATGTGGACCAAAGCGCTAGGAAGTATGTATTTTTATATATACAGGATGTCTCAAAAAGTAGGACACTTGCTCAAGTATAGGGAAGCAAATAAAAACTAATAAAATGGAAATGAAAAAGTTTTGTAATTTATTACCTTATTTTCGCATTGAAATCTTTAAGTTGTAACGATAAAGTAATACATGTTTCTACTGAATCTTACTAGTATGTTTTTTAAGTCATTGATAGTTTCTGAAAAAACTCATAAAACCATGGTAGTGTTTTCTTTATTTTTATCGAAATAGCTTGTTCTGCTAGCTAGTTTTGTTGACTCATGAGGATATTATATATTTTCACAATAACAAACAACTTCTGGAAGATATCTTTATATATATAATTCTTCTGTGAGTGTGTATGTCACTGAACTCCTCTCAAACGACTGGACCGATTTTGATGAAATTTTTTGTGTGTGTTCAAGGGGATCTGGGAATGGTTTAGATTCACAATTGGACCCGATAGGTGGCGCCACCATCTTTTTTTTTTCCACCCGAGCGAAGCTGGGCGGGACCACTAGTCTGTTATATTTTCTGAGATACCCTAAAATAAGATTTCGTTGGTAGATATTTTTCCTGAAATAAGATATGTTTTGTAATCCGTGCTAATGCGTAATCTCTATGGCAAATATCATCCAATTTTGTGTGAAAGAAGAACAAACTTTCGCATTCAAAATATTAGGAGGATGAAAACTATGATTAATCTGTGAAAGTGCTGATCATTAGAACCCCCTTTTAGATCGTTAGCCAACCACTTGAGAAAGGTTATGAGCTACTTCTTATCTCTCTTATCAGCTCAGCTACTATCTCTAATACCGAAGTATGACTTGAACTCAGATATTCCTAATGTCAATTCTTTCCCTAGCGAACTGTGGCGCAAAGAAACAACATTGACTCAGAACCTATCTTCATTAAAAGAGGATTTAGCTAAAGCAGACCAAGCATTGCGTTCCATGGCCGGAAAGGTAAGCAACTTCGAACTTTATACACTTAACTCCCGCCCATAATAGGTTCTATGAAAGTGTTTATCTACTATTATCTAGTGTCATTAAAGTTTATTTTGCATTGTAGCAGATTTCTGATTGTATATATTCTCTTCTCGTGGCTGCAAAAAGTATATGCTTAAGTAACAATGACATTCAATTTAATAACTTTGTCCAATGTTAATAATGTTTATCTGCTTTTGCAGCCAATCTTGAACGGCAGAGACAGTGTGCGTAAAGTATTAGAGACATTCCACGAACGAGGCGGAGAGTGGGCCAAAATAGCCACGCAATATTATGGACCGGTTATTGAGAATTTCTCCTGTGACAAGACTATATATACTGCTGTTGAGGTAACTATTCATGAATATACAGTAAAGCTATGGCTATCGGACCCTGATATTAGAGAATGAACACAAGTAGCACTGAAAGATAGAGATGAACTTAAAAAAAAACGGTGAATCCAATCCAAAATCCAATCGCAAACACATCTTTTGTATATTTGCACAGATACTTGGTTGTTTGTATTTTTTTGTGTTATGTATATGCATTGTGTACTGCTGCAGTAATTGTAATTGGCTACTGGCCATTCTAATGTACATTCAAACAAAAAAAGACCGAACAGATACTTAGTGCTGCGATCGTGGTCAATATTTATTTATTAACCCAAACGAAGCTCGGTTGCAGCTAGTTTTAACAAACATCAGCTGCAACGCCAAGATAGCAAGTTTGAACGCTGGGAGTCTGTATCTATTAAGTGTTTCCCACCTTAAGATACACTCATTTATCGTATTCTTGTCTTGCTTGTGACCACTAAAACTACTCGGCCACGGATCATATTGATTGTCACGCTCCCCTTGCAGGTGACAGCAGGGAACAGACTGTTCCACCATATTGTGGAGTCGGACACGGTCGGTACGAAGATACTTAAGGAAATGAACAGACAGAGTCTACCTGGAGAGGTCACATTCATGCCCCTGAATCGGCTTCAAGTACGCGACATGGTGTATCCCAATGATAACGTAGGTTATGTTCTTCTTAAATTTTAATGTATCTGTATATCTTCACGCCTTCCCACAAGTGTCCCCGAACGGGTAGGCAGAGGTGTATAGGTAGTACCCACACACCTACATTCCGTTAGAGATATATTTTGAGTGCCAACGTGACAGATGGCGAGTCCATCGCCGTTACTCAAGCACGACTATACATACTCCATTGAATTACTTCTTAGACGTATGTTCTTCTTAAATTTTACAATATATATATATATATATATATATATATATATATATATATATATGTATGTATATATATATATATATATATATCTTCACGCCTTCCTACCAGGGTCCCGCAAGGATGAAACTGATAAAGCTACCTTCATTTGTCTTCATCCAGAACTCTTCGATCTATTTATGCGACCCGACGACGGCTGGTTTCACTTTTCTCTTGGAAATTATGTTACGCTATACAATTAGTTATGGCAATTTAGTGGTAATATTATACGAGCTTCAGAGGAGGTTCCTGCCGCTACTTAGGATACTCGGGTTGGCAAATACCAGACACTGTTGAGGTTTTACTCTAAAGGAGTACAGTATGCAGGCTCTTTACGGAATAAATGGTTTCTTTGCAATCGGCTTACCAACTGTCGATTATGGTATGCAGATATTCCATGTTTTTGGTTTTCCATTCCATCGCGTTCCAGATTTGAATTTCCTTCACCCAAGCACAGCAAGGCAGGACTGCGAATATTGTGAATTCAAGCTGCTATTATTTTTATTTGTTAATAAAAATACTGCCTTTTCTTACAGAACGCTATTGCCATGGTACAAAAGTTGAAGTACGACGCTAAATACGCCAAGGCGATGAAGTATATATTTGGCAAGACTTTGATCTGTAGAAACTTGGAGTGTGCCACTGAGCTTGGCAAACAGTTCCACTTGGATTGTGTCACCTTGGAAGGAGATCAGGTGATTACTGTTTTCCTTTTTTACACACATGTTCATTATGTTTATATTTTTTAAATTTTAAATGGTTTTTGTTCACATTTTACTAATAAATAAATAAATATATTGGGACAATTCCACACAAATTTACATAGTCCCAAATTAAGCAAAGCTTGTGTTATGGTATGGTATGGTAACTATACTACAACATATTGAATTATATAGATAGATATATAAATAAATGCATAGGACATCCAAGACTAAGGTACAAGTACTCGTGCTCATCAAAGAAATATCTGCCCTCAGCGGGAATCGAATCGGCGACCTCAATTTTCGCAGGCAGGAGCTCTAACCACTAGACCAGACTGCCGTCAAAGGTTACCATACAATTATTTAACACTAAGAAATACATTCATGTCATTACGCCGAGTCCCTAACGAGAATAGAGAGCCAAATTAACACTAATGATCTTTCAAAATAGGTATCGTCAAAAGGATCCCTTACGGGAGGATACTTCAACCAATCGCGATCACGACTCGAGATGCAAAAGACTCGTTCGGAATTGATGGAGCAGATCTCCACGCTGGAACTGGAACTGAGCACGCTCAGGCAGGAGCTGAACAAGACTGAGACTAGTATCAACAGTATCGTGTCTGAGATGCAGAGGACTGAGACTAAGCAGGGGAAGGCAAAGTGAGTTGCTACTATTTGACATTACGCTATCTGCTCCGATGGTTTCATTATTTTTATACAACAAGAGTACGCATAGGCGAACAAGCTTACGGCCCACCTGATGGGAAACGGTTACCGTATGTGTTCGGAGTGTTATAGTGTGTTGGCAGCATAATGGGTTTAATCCCTCTGCTTCCAACATAATGTAACAGTCCTCCCCCCTCCCCAAGGAGCTCATTACTGGAAACCTTATTCACCGCGTAGGAACAACTTGACAGACTTCTATAAGGTGGAGGTCCTGCCCCAGTCGGGCAGCTCTAAATTCGAACAGGAAATCCGTTATGCCCTACCTCTCTTATTATATATTGATTGGTTAAATATATTATATACAGAAAAACTAAAACCTGACAGATAATATATATCTTCCCTCAAGGGTCTCCGAAGGGGTACACGGATGTGTGTAGGTAGTAGGTACCCACACACCCATTTTTTGCGCCATATATTTTGGGCGCCAACGTGACAGATAGAGAGTCCATCGCCGTTACTCAGGCACGACTATTCTGACTCAATCCGTATAATACTAGCTATCTGCTAGTGAAAGATCCATCAAAATCGGTTAACCGTTTCAGAGATTAGCCGAAACAAACAGACAGACGGACACAAAATTAACAAAAATATATGGACATAAAATTAATGAATTAACTAATCTTCTTGTTGTTGTGACCTCTGCTTAGGGGAAGGCTTGAGGAAAATATATATTCCATATGAGTTTGTTAAACAGTTGTCGTCTATATTGTAGGCTTTGCCTGATTAATAAATAGGTCTTGTGTTTAGTAATCAGAATATAATTGGTAACATTCCGCCAGAGACATATTCGACAAAGTGAAGGCGGACATTCGGCTGATGAAGGAAGAGTTGGCGTCCATAGAGCGCGGGCGCGGGCCTAAGGAACGCTCGCTGGCGCAGTGTCGCTCCAGCCTCGAGGCCATGCAGGCCACTAAGGAGGGACTCGAGTCTGAACTACACCAGGTAAGGACACGGTCACACAAAACTTTATTTAACCGACTTAAAAAAGGGGTGGTTCTATGATTGACTGCATATTTAGTTTTTATTACATTTAAATCACTACAATTGAAAAATAATCCTAGGACTTATTCTAATTCATATGACAGTTACGTACATACACGACTTTCAGTGTGTCTACAATATATTTTTTTCGGTTAATAATTAATTTATTCAGTTCACTCACTACACTTGGTGAAGTTGAATAAATATATCCTACGTGTTAATCTAGCTAATAATAATCTATCAAAGTGCCAAATTCCATCAAATTTCGTTCAGTATGATTATCCTTTTAATATTTTAGATGTTCAAGTTTTGTTTGTTACTCAATCACGCCATATAGGCTGAACGGGGTTGCATGAAATTTGTCACAGAGATTATAAATTAGAGCAACACCTAGGATTAGTTTTATTCCAAGAAAAATACACCAATGTTTCGCGGATGAAGCCTAAGGGCACATCTAGTTAAGAATAAGGCTTAGGTTAACTTCATGTTTGCTTGTGACAGGAACTGATGGAACAGCTGTCGACGGCTGACCAGGGTAAAGTTGACGAGCTGAACGACGCCATCCGCCGCCTCACGCAAGAGAACAAGGAGGCCTTCAGCGCCAGGATGAACCTCGAGGCCACCAAGAACAAGCTGGAGAACCTACTCACCAACAACTTAATCAGGTATATATGTCACCGTAAAATTTTGAACTCCGTTAGATTATAATCTGTCTCGCGAGATTGTAAACTGTCGATAGATTGTGAACCGTAACACGCCGCTTACAATTCAACGCACTATTTTTCGGTAGATCATAATCTATCGAAATGAAACCATTAGATTACAATCTGTCGAGCGTCAAATTGTCAACTGTCCGAAGGCTATCCCTGATTGGTCGGGGTCTTACGGTAGACCGTTCTGTGTCGATACAGTCAGAAATGACACAGGCGTCAATCTAAATAAATCCAAGCAATACTGGCTGTGTAGTAGGTGACAGTTTCATCCGCAATTTGATTTCATTGTTCTATTTTCCCCGGAATACAACCCGTGGTGGCCGAGTGGTTCGAATAGTCGCCTGCAAAACATAAATTGCAAGTTCCAATACCGACTGTACCAACTCAATCACGATTATCCGTACCACGAGCTTTACGGTGAAGAAAACCGCCATATTATTTTTAGTTGGTTTCCTATTTTGTGAATCACAGGAAAAGGGTTAAAAATATTAATTGGCATTTTTTGTACGTGTGGGAAATCGATTAATCAAAACGTCTCCTTTTTGGTTTCGACTACAAACATGACAAACAAACATTTATATGTGTATTATTATGTTTTGAACAGACGAAAAGACGAATTAGTCCAAGCTCTCCAAGAGATCTCGGTAGAGGACCGCAAGCGACGGCTCGCAAACAGCAAGGCAGATCTCGCAGCAGCTGAGAAACGCATCAGGCAAATAAATAAGGAGATGGAGGAGGTTGAGAGGAAGGTCCAGGCCGCCGTCAAGAACGAAAAGGCACTCAAACTTGAACTCGATAAGTGGAGGAATAAGGTTAGTTTTTGTGTGTACCCATTTTTTACTTCAATATTGTCCTAAGCTTTGACTGAAGTGCGGTCGCTCTAATTATGTCCACTTCAGTATACGATACGCAGAGAATATTACATTACAGTAATTTAATCAGAATTTTCTGCAGCCTATAGACCCTTGCAGTCCTTGACTATTTTTTTTTATTTCTGGGAAGCATTCAAAATTTCACTATCAACTGTGACTATATTTAGATTGCATTTAATATAAAGCCGGCAATGTTAGCTGCCTAATGAATTCTTGCAAACTTTCGTATTATTTATCACATACACACACGCATGCACAATGTTTATATCGATTAGAATAATGTCTTAAGGCCATTATCCATTCCATGCTCATTTCATTTTAATTGTGAACTAGAAATTTCTATTAAGTCCCTTTCTGGGCATGAGTGTTAATGTGTTAATATCTCACATATTTATTTGTAAATCATAGTGGTAACTTTATGTTCCTCATAAATAAATAACAGAATCAGCATTGGTATCCAGTGTGACAATTCCGCTAATCTTCTTGGTGCATTGCCTTAGGATACCAATTTGGGTCTAATATTTTATCTGTAAGTAGTTAGTTAAAAATGTTTTTTGTATATATTGTTTATTGTTGTTATTGTAAATAAATTATAGGAAAAAGAAGCACAAGACAAAATGGAAGAAGATGCCAAAGGCTTAGAAAAGATGGCCTCCAAAGAAGTCCTGCTGCAGGAGAAAATTCAAGAGTCACTCGACAAAATAGCGGCTCTGGGCACTTTGCCCAACGCACCAGAGCTGCACACCAAGTACCAAAAGATGTCCTTGAAGCAGGTCATTTGAATACATTCTTACTAGCTGTGTCCGGTACGATAACAAATTGATCGAGTGATTGAATTTGTACGAGCTAAATTAATTTAGATTAATTACACCACGAGCTTAACGGTGAAGGTAAACATCGAGAGGAGACCTGCATACGTCTGAGAAGCAATTCAAAGGCATATGTATAGTCGTGCTTGAGTAACGGCGATGGACTCGCCATCTGTCGCGTTGGCACTTATAATATATCTTTGGCGGAAAGTGGGTGTGTGAGTTCTACCTATACACCTCTGCCTACCCCTTCGGGGAACCATGTGGGAAGGAGTGAGGATTAAAAAAAATTTTTTTGACTACATAAAAAAATACGATATGATAAGATCATCATCACTCGGAAACATCATGTAGAATATGTAGATTTAATTGAAACGTTAATTGCAATCTAAGAGTGGGGGGTGCCATAGCTAAATTTAAATTGCCTAATAATTTCAGTTGTTCAAAGAGTTGGATAAAGCGAATCAGCACTTGAAGAAGTACAATCACGTGAACAAGAAGGCCTTGGACCAGTTCATCAGCTTCTCTGAACAAAAGGAGAAGCTTTACAAACGGAAGGAGGAGCTTGATGTTGGGTATGATATTATATGTCAAACGCATTCGGAATACACGCACATACACACACGCACCACTCTCTCTCTCTCTCACACACAGGCATACACACACCACACTCACACACACACCACTGACACACACACACTATGAATTAATATTGTTATTATGTCGTTGTGCAAAACGATCAGATGATTATTGATGATTGATTCATGATGAATGTAGACGAAGACGAAAGAGGTGTGTAATTCTAGAGAGAACTGGCGCTCTATACTCTCTGCCTACCCCGTTAGGGACTCGGCGTGATGATATGTATGTATGTATGATTCACGATGATATCTTATCACTGACAGAGGTGAGAAGATCCGCGAGCTGATAGAGACACTGGAGCACAGGAAGTTGGAGGCGATCCAGTTCACGTTCAAGCAAGTGAGCAAGTACTTCACGGAGGTGTTCAAGAAGCTGGCTCCCCAGGGCCGCGGCAGCCTCATCATGAGGACTGCTACCGATGACGTCGTGGAGGCAGCCTCGGAGGTAGTTTATGAAATGGATTTCCAATAAACAAAATTGAACAACGCGGGTGAAATAGCTAGCTGTTGCTTTAAAAGATATCCAATATTTATTATTATTATATTATACATTATTATTATTTATTTATATTTTATATAGTATTCTCTCGTGAATTACGACGTTGGACCGCAGTTTTCGGCCAAACGAAAAATGGAGCAATATTGTAGACGGGGACAGCAACATAACGAAAAAAGTTTGCGAACTATTCAGCTTGTGTTTAAGATTCCATTTCCATTTCCAACCTTTTGGAAGAGTTTGTTTGTGTTCTGTTTGCACTGTACATTTCTCTAGTTCTAATTACTGTTGTATCAACTTCAGCGCGCAAACGCCGACCAGTTCGTAGGAGTTGGCATCAAAGTGTCGTTCACCGGCGGCGAAGGCGACATGAGGGAGATGAACCAGCTCTCGGGGGGTCAGAAGTCGCTCGTCGCTCTGGCGCTCATCTTCGCCATACAGAAGTGTGATCCTGCACCCTTCTACTTGTTCGACGAAATTGATCAGGTCGGTGTTTCGGTCCATCTATTGATGCATGACTTGTGGTTAGAGCTCCGGAGTTGCTAGCGCGCTCGCATTTTTCATCAGCTTGGACATATAGAAGTGTAGTTTATTATATATATATATCCTCATGCCTTACCCTAGGGTCCCTAAAGGGGTAGGCAGGGGTGTACACCACCCGCTTTCCGCCAGAGATATATTTTAGGTGCCAATGTTACGTGCACGATTATACATACGCATTTGAATTGCTTCTCACACGTATGCAGGTTTCCTCTCGATGTTTTCCTTCACCGTAAAGCTTTACGGTGAAGGAAAACATCGACATGGTCTGACTGTACTTAAGTTCAGAAAAACTCATTGGTACAGTCGGGATTTGATCTTTGTGTCGCAGACTCGAACCACTGGGCCACCACGGCTTTATTTATTTAGTTAAAACGATATAGGCAGTAACTATACTAAGTAATTTTATATCTAAATTAATTTAATATCTCCGGCCAGAATACGTTTTAATACCTATGTTCCCTAATTCCAGGCCCTAGACGCCCAACATCGCAAAGCAATCGCGAACATGATCCACGAGCTCTCCACATCGGCCCAGTTCATCACGACCACTTTCCGCCCCGAGCTCCTGGAGCACGCGCACAAGTTCTACGGTGTCAAGTTCAGGAACAAAGTGTCCCACGTTGAATGTGTGACGCAAGAAGAAGCTAGAGATTTCGTTGAAGATAGCGCAACACACGCTTAGGAAATTACGTTGGAAAATAGTGTTATGATAGACTACCTACAAGAGAATTGGGACTCAAAAGTTGTTCTTTGTTGTCGAGACTATTTTGAAATACATAATTTTTCCTTGTATGATTCTCATTAAATGTGGTTTTGATGGTTTCATTTGTAACTCAATAATTAATTTATATACACTCGTTTGAAATCCCCTCAGTGACTTCATTCCCTAATTGCGTTAATTCTTCTAGGATTATTTGCATGGCTATTTCCAACAGGCTTGGATGGTGTTTCGATTTGATGGTGATTCGTGTTTCCCGTAACAGAAGACACAATGACAAAGAAATATTTTTGTAGTTATATAATAATTCGTTGCTGACGTAGTCTGCACGAAAAAATTTTAGTTTTTAAGCGTTGACGTTAGAAAACATTTCGTTTACGTAAAATATTGGTCGTAAGTTAGAATTTCGTTGAAATTACGTAAACATTGTTTTCTGGTTTTACTGAAATTTATTCATTAATAATTTCTATTTTATAATTCTAGAATAATAAAAATATTTCCTAAGAAATAAGAATTAAACGTTTCTTTTTTAGTGTGTTTCAGTGTATAAACAACCTTAGTATGTCTGCGGTCGCGGGGTAGGCAGACGGAGTTGAACCCCAGCTGTATCTGGACTGACATATATTCCTCTTCCTCTTTTACTTCATTAATGCTCGTTAAAAAAAACAATATTTGAGTATTTATTTTAATAAGGGATTCAAAAAGACATACTTTTTTTACATATACTCATAGAATGCCCCCATGCGTAACCTGTTTTCAAAAAGATAATGAGACTGAAGTATTCGAATAGTCTCTTAACTTTTGAGTCCCTTTCACTTCGATAACTTGATTGTCGAATCAAGTAAATGAATACTTAAATACAATAAAGACCCATAATAGTGTCTCGTGCTCAATTTAAATTCCGTTCAGTAGATTTCGCGTAAGAAGAATAGAACTCCTGAAGCGTTTCAATTTTGGGCTTTATTCATAGTACCGACGATTCACTTTGTTCCTTTCGCGTGGACTGTAAATCGACGCTGATTGAAGGAAAATGTGACCGATCAAGTTCTGTAGCCTCCAAGGCTAGGCGGATTCTGTAAAGGAATCGAAAGAAAAAGATTCGTAATTGAATTATTTATTGTTTTTCACAAAAACAACCAGAATATTATCTGGAAAATCCTCAATCGTCCAGTTCACTGTTGACAAGGCTCTACAAAACCGTAAATAAAAAACCAAATAACTCATCATACATAAAGTATACTAATTTGAGTCATAACCCAGTCTGAAATAAAAAACCATAGGGAATGGACTTAATTACAGAGAGCTAATATTATTACATTTACAGGAAGACTGGAGACCGAACAGGTATCAGTGAGTGCCAAGAATGCAGATGAAAAGGCGTGCTTATTATATGTAAACAATTAGAATTCTGGGCCCGTAAAACATGCATAGTCGCACACGGGACAGGCAGAGAGAGTAGAGTACCTGGTGCTTTACTTCTTTACACGTCCTAACAGGAAATGTTATAGTCTGAAGTACAATTCTATGGACATTGGCTGGAGGTCTTGTTCTCGCCATTGCCCCGTTAAGTAGCAAAAGTTCCCAGAACTCATGCTACGACAAAATAAAAAAAAACTGGACATAGTTCAAGAGTCACAAGAGCCTAAAAATGTCATCTATTTATTGTACTGATTTACAAAACACATTAAAGTAATGCAAATTACACATCCTGCTCACACCAAACTGCAGTTTCGAAAAGTGCCCTAATACTGTCAGGAAAGATTAACAGATGAAAACTGAATTATCTTAATTAATTAATTTTCATACTTTCAATTGTTACTATAACATGTTTTCTTCACATTCGTAATGATATAAGATAGTGATATGCATATTTTATAACTACTTACATATATGTATGATAAGTACATCCTTTTTTTTCAACTGTAATGTTAAAGTTAAATATAAACTCTCGATTACATATCGTTGAGTCTCATTTTGCTACAGGAAAATATAGTCTACAGCAATTTACACAGCCATCTTAAACTGTACACGAAAGTTGAACGAATGTCAATAACGTATTTCATTAGATAATAAGTAGTTTTAATTACAATTAAGTCTAGAAAGATATAAAAAGCTACTTTAGAGACAGAAAAGACGCTCAAATCACACATCAAAGAAGGCACAGTCACACATTATTATAATCGTATTTCCTTATGCTAGTCTATCATTGCATCAGAGTCGCCGACAAGAGCCCACATTCAGACATTACATATTCAGTAAAAGAAAACACCTCTTATATTTGTACGGTATGGTTAAATATTTTTTTGATATCTATAGTTATTGTTATAATGTACAGGTTGTTAAAAAGTTACATTTCGCACACTTGAAGTAAACCCATTATTGAGATAACAGTTCTGACGTGAAAAATACTGTTCACATAATACAAACAATTCAAAACTAACTAATCAAATTATATTTTATTTTCATTGTATGATAGTCAAATTATATAAAAAAAACGTATAGCGTTGACAGTCAAATTTGTAAAAAAAAACGTAAGTTTCACAAATAATCCGAACTTACTAAATGTAAGCGTGAAACTTCAATACTTATATACCTACACGAATATAATTTCCTCATGCCTTCCCACAAGGGTCCCCGAAGGGGTGGGCAGAGGTGAATAGGTCCCACACCACTTTCCGCCAGAGGTATATTAGGTGCCAACGTGACAGATGGAGAGTCCATCGCCGATACTAAAACACGACTATAAATCCGCCTTTAAATTACTTATCAGACGTTTGCAGGTTTCCTCTCGACGTTTTCCTTCACTGAATATAATAAAAATATAAAAAGGAAAGATTTGAATGTTTAAAGTAAGAATGTATTTTTCTTAAATGGATAAAGTCCAAAATTACTTCACCTATGGAAAGCTACACTATTCCGGAGCATAGATCAAAGTGATATGTCAAAATATTTATAAAAACAATATGATGCGACTGAAACTGCTGGGCACATCTAGTCACTTAAGAGGTAAAACGAGTTTTTCGTTTTACCTCTTAATAACGGGATAATAACGGGACCTAAACTAATTGGTGTAAAAAAAATCTAAAGATCAAACACCTATAGGTATAACATTGGTACATAATGTACATCGAGATCGCTATAACTTCCTCAAAGGCACTGCGTAGGGCGAGCTCCAGTCCCTTTCGAACACCTGTTGCAGTTCCCTCCTCACATCACTAGTGGCGTTGTGCACTCCCTGTTCCTGGAACACGAAGGCGACGCCAGCTGTGTCGACAAAGTAGTCCCCTGACCAGTTCGAAGTGCCGATATACGCTGTGCGCTCGGTCACCATGTACTTATTGTGGTTCACGCGGCCAAAGGGGATCTTGGCCTGGTCCGGCGTCGACGGTACTATGAACCGTTTCTGGAATGAATTTAAGTCTTAAAACCAATTTATTAAGAACGAACATACTGAATTGTATTTTTTTTATTTGCGGGAGTAGCTGTCTGCTCGATTCAGAGCGAAGCTAAGGTCACGAGTTCGATTATTGATGAGGTCAGATATTCATTAGATTAACATTTTTTTTGGCTTTTAATCAGTATTTGGACAGAGACAAGTGACGGAAGGAGAAGAATCAATATTTAACTCTTTTTTATTTAAAGATTTATTAATTTTGTACCTAAGTATGTAAACATTTTGCAAAATTGGGACATAACATATTGTATCATATGTGTGTCACTTGTGTAAATCTTTGAACTCCTTCTAAACGACTGGACCGATTTTGGTGTTTTTTTTTGTGTGTGTTCAAGTAGATTCGAAAATGGTCTAGATACAAAATAAAATTCCTTAAACACTTGTTTAAGGAATTTTATTTTTTTAACCTAAGCGTAGCGAGGCGGGACAGCTAGCCTAAAATAAAAAAAATCTTACGACTTGTATGTCCACCCTGGGGAAGGCTTGCGAGAGCGCGGCCAGCGAGCGCAGAAAGTGGTCATCGGCCGGGTTGGAGTGCTTCCACCAGCTGATGAGCATACGCACCGCGACCTTGTTCTCAAGCGCCGCGCGCCGGATCGCCGAGTCTATCTTGGGCCAGTATCTACGCACATTTAATACAGGTACTAAATCTTTAACAAATTACAACTGCATTGCTTTATAAAGGTTGCAAGACGAGACGGATCCACATTTCTCTATTGAAGTTCATGTTTTTTGTTTGGAAACAATTATTGGTAAGCAGAGGAGATTCCAAAGAAAATACTCTTTCATATGGATGTGGAGAAACGGCGTTCATCACTAATTTCAGGCATAAACTCAGAACCTCCCGTTTCATGGATAGCGTTTCTTCATTGCCAAAGGGTAAATATGTTTTTCTTTATATATACACATAAATGTATCTATACGACAGAAATTGTCACCCAAATAGCCGTCTAGAGAGAGCCAAAGAGCTTTGTAAATAATAGAACTCGAGCAGCTTACAGTATCTTCGGCGAGTACATGCACGCAGCTTCATAGTCCATAACTGATATATAGACGAACTCTTCGGCTGCATGTATGATGGACACTATCGCGTCGTCGTCGTTCGTCCGACCGGTGGGGCTGAATGGCGGGGGCGAACTCTGCAACAATACTGCGTGTTAGACTTCGGTGGGATCGCTACTCCTACTAGTGGGACTGAAATGACTTTCCATTATTACAATAGACTTTAAATGAAGTACTGTTGCAAAAGAGAAGTGCCTGATATTTAATAATAATGATGCTTTTTTTATTTTATTTTGTTAATTGCTTGAAAACACCTTCACTTCTTTCCACAAAATATATAAAAAAAATATTTTCGCCGCAGATATATTTAGGTGACAACCTGATATATGGCGAATCTGTTGCCGTTGTCAAGTGTACCGTTCTACACAAACGCGTTTGCATTTCTTATTAAATGTATGCAAATTTACCTCTCGATGTTCCACCGTAATAAGCTCTTGATGTGAAAAGTCACTGCTTTTACGTTCAGCAACAAAGGCGGACCGCCGGAATTCGAAGCCGCAATCTTTTTTTTGCAGACGAGTAGTCAAACCACTCGGCCGTAACAGCTCGCGTAAACGTTATTATGCTAAATAAAGCTTTTATGTTTCGTGAAGGCAAGAAATAGCCAAGATTATTGATAGCCAAGTTAGATCTTAATCGCCGTTGTGTAATATTGAAGGCGGCGAAGGAATGGAGCGCATGAGGCGAAATATAGTTGTTAAATATTATATGTCGTACATAAAGCTCGTATCGCCATATACGAAAATCGCTACGAGTGTTACGATGACGTTACGAGTTTTTATTCACGGCCTATGATGTTGTCTGTGAGTGGAATAAGTGTATGCCTTTAATATTATTTTCTTGTATTTTTATGATTATGTTTATTATTTTATTTTATGATTTAATAAGGCTAATGGCTTTGATAGGGATAACGGATGTCTCGTTCATAATGAGCTACGTCTTACTAAAGCAGTGTGACAGTAACTTACAATAAGTACCTATAGCTAGTACCTAAGTATACGTTAATATACTTAGTTCAACTAAATATTCAGTTTTTAGACAAATCATTATTTAGTTATAAGTATATCTTATCTTATATCTGTAGGCCTACGCACAAGGGTCCCCGAAGTTTGCAAACGTGTATAGAAACACACGCACTTTTCGCCTGTGTTACAATATTTACTATCTAATAATTTGTCACACCACGTAATAGTTTACGAAATACGTCGTGAATTCGTGCAGACCTGCATTCTTTTCAGAACAAAATAAATCATCTTAATATGATTGTGTCGTAACTTGAGGAATGGAGACCCACTCGTTATCTGTCACGGTGGGAATATGTTGGTGTTATAACAACTCTGCTTACCTCTAGAGAGCGTTGTGTAAAGCGTGAAACTATCATAGAACAATCTTTGTATTAAATTATTAACTTGATATTCTACATAATGGGACAATTTCACGCAAATTGAAACAGTCCCAAATTAAGTAAAGCTTGTGTTATAGTAACTAGACAACAATATATAGAGAGATGTATACATAAATAGAAGAGACATCCAAGAATAAGGTACAAATACTCGTGCTCATCACACCAATATCTGCCCTCAGCGGGAATCGAGTTTCGCAGTCAGGAGCTTTAGCCACTAGACGAGACGGCCGATTTGGTTATAATGATAACATTGCGTGCGTGTACTAACAGCATATGAGCCACGCCCAGCAACAAAGAATAGCTCTTTCGTCCACCATTGAAAGGTTAAGCAGGCGTATTGGCTAAGGTCGAACCACACATTTGAGTAGCGGCTGGCGTATGCAAATGGTTTTCATTATAAGCGCCCTGTGACGCCCTCCGAAAAGTGATTATATTTACACGAACGAGCTTTACGGAGAATGAGTGAGGATACTTTATATAACTAACAAGAACGGGAACGTCATGAGTACTCGAAACCGGCGAGCATGTATGAAGAGACTGATGAATATGGACGGAACGATAGAAATATATGTAATTCTAGAAACAACTGGCGCTTTACTCTCTCTGCCTACACCGCTAGGGAATCGGCGTAATTATATGTATGTTTAAAACTAAATTAAATTTCCGCTGAAAATATAGTAGGGTTAATAAAATGTAGAACAGATACGGGACTGTAAATGCCATAAGGCAGCCGCCGTCACCTTGATCCGTCCCTCGCAAGAGGGCATGCGAGCCTACTTTTCATATTTCATCTTGAAAACATTGATTGAAGTTAGTTGTATAGAGGTTATAAGACAAGCTATTTTAAGATTGCAATTTCAAATCCAGACTGAATGAGTTTAATAACAGCGATTAGACACACCACGAGTTTTGCCGCGAAGGAAAATATAATGCATACGTTTGAAATAAAAATCTAAGATGTACTTATGTATAGCTGTTCTTGAGAAACGTCATCAGTCACGTGTCGGCACCTAAAATATATCCACGGCTAAAGATGCTATATTTTATACTACAAATGTGGTAAATTAGTTTACCACATTTGTAGTAGTATTTGTAGTATAAGAATAGACGCCTATGTGCTTTTGCAATTCTTTAGGAACAATCCACATTCCATGAATCCAAAGTTAAATATTTATCTGCGATATAATATCATCGTAGCGGATTTTCCTAAATGCCAATGTATATCTTCAAACACCAACTGAAGTCACAAGATCACCGCTCTCCTACTCCTGCATCTCTCACTAAGTGTTTCAGAGTCCCTAACTGTGTATATCGTATGTGATCACACAATGTGAATGTAGCGTATGCTCTTGTTGTCAAAATTACACAATCAATATTGAAACTAACATCACGATCGATGCTTGCAGACCCGCCACACCTCCCACAAACAACGAATAATAATGACTGAATTAATTAACTTATACTGTTAGGTATACACGATAGCTTTGAAAAATTTACTTTTGCTTAAACGAAATGAAACAAATTGAATAAAATGTAATAATAAAAAAAATAAACATTCTAAGATGTACATTTTGACTCGGTTCTCGCATACAAATCAACAATTAAACATGTACAATCTAACTACTTTTTATTTTATTAATAGTTTCTGAGAAACCCATAACTGTCCGCGGTTTCACCGCGTAAAATAAGGACATGTTACAAGAAGGGCTGTCTGCTCGAGCCTTAGCATTAGTTTTTTTTTTCTAAAATTAAACATAACCTATTTGTCAATCTACCACTGTGCTGAATTCCATTTAATTCTGTTCAGCCGTTATGGAGTGATTGAGTTACAAACATCATTCATAAACACTCACAAACATTCACATTTTTAATAACAGCGGGCATTTTATAACATCGCATTTATAATTTAAAAAAATATATCAATAAGGCGCCAAACGAACATGTTATCCGCTGATAAGCGATTACTGCCGCCTATGAACTTACAATACCAGGGTTATCGCTTGCGCGTTGCCAACCCTACAGGAATTTATAGCTAATTTAAAGGTGATCAAAAGAAAATAGGAAAGGAAAATCCTGTTACCTTGACACTGTGACCATGAACAATGTATGTTGAACACATTGTGTAAGATGGTATACAATCATTGTAATAACTTGTAATTATTATACTATTGTATGATAACTTACTTCATGTACAGTTGTACACGGCACGTGTAACATGTTTAATAATATGGTTTCTCGATTGAAAGTACAAACCGGCGAGCATATAGGTAGTATATAAGAGACTGAGGAATGTAGGTATAGCAAGAAGAATTCGCACTTTGCCTTTGTGCCTGTTCCGTACACACCCTCTCTTCGCCAGATATATTTTAAGTACCAACGTGAAAGATGGCGAGTCCATCGCCGTTACTCAAAGCAGACATATACATACGTCATTGAATTATTTCTCAAACGTATGCAGGATTCCTCTCGATGTTTTCCTTCACCGTAAAGCTTGTGGTGTGACTAATCACTGTAGGTACTTAAGAAAAACTCTGCTTCTCAAACCACTCTGCCACTGCTGTATATTCTTAAAAATCAGCAGATAGAGGTCACGCCGGGTAGAGCCACGAGCCACCGACACGAGGACCACGACCGCCAACAAAATAACGAACAAGAGATCAATGTATTGGTATTTCAATGTCCAGTAATTTCCGACACGAATGTACAATTTCGACCTCCACTAAGCCTTCCATCATACCCGATCGACCTTGACTTAACTTGAAACTAGTCGTTGTATCATTTGTAAGGTTCTAAGCGTTTCAATCAATCTCAATACATTTGTCTATTACTTACTGCGTTTAAATTCCTTGAAACAGCCCACTGCCACGTGACGTGTTCAATTTAAAATGAAAGTTGTTGAAACAAGGATTTAAATTAGGGTATTCAAACAAACAGACTGAATATTATAAACTTTGGTATTCAAATTGACCAACTTGAAAGGCGTACGTCCTTGAAGTATTAAAGGTTTCCTCGCGACGTTTTTCTTCACCGTAAATCTTGCGGAAAATCACTATACGGCCCTCTAGACAAAACTCCTTTTGTTCATGCTAACGATAGTAGTTGAGAAAACTTCATTGATGCAGAGCGATGGGGTTTATAGACGACTCAGATCACTCTCATAAAATTTACAAAAGATATTAAATTATTCTGACAGTATGATGCGAATGACAGTCGTCCGATGATGACGATAATGTGCTAAAGAATAATAAACCGCAGCAACACACAATAGGAGACAGGGCGAGAGACAACAAAGAGGCGACGATATCCATTGCCGGTTGTGAGTCAGCGCTTGTCAGCACCAAGGTTATCAGTGGGAAAATAAAAGCATCAAAAGGAAACGAACTAAAGCGCTTTCAAGATATTGCCGTTTAAACCGCTCCAGCGCCATTTAGTCTAGACCTTAATGACGAATAAAACGCTACGGACCACACAAACGACAACATCAAACGCGCTGTGCGAACTTAGATACATTCACTTAATTACCTAAAAGCATTCCACCGCAGGTACTAAAACGTAAACACAATTTACAACTACCAACCGGCTATTAAGTTCCTACCAATATTGTGTAGGTATTGTTGTTGATTGAGTAACAAACATGCATAAATGCGAAAGTGCACGTTTGTTACTCAGTCGCACCGGAACGTCTGAACGGAATTGGATGGAATTTGGAAGAGAGATCGATAATTTGTTTGATTAACACAGAATATTTTTCTCTGGTGGCCGAGTGGTTCGAGTAGTTGCCTGCATCAGTCAGATTGCAAGTTCGAATCCCGATTACACCAATGAGTTTTTCTGATCACACCACGAGCTTTACGACGGACGGAAAAATCGCGAGGAAGCCTGCGTACTACGTAATAATAGAATTAAAATATAAGATCCTTAATCCTTCCCACAAGGGTCCCCAAAGGGGTAGGTAGAGGTTAAACGGTACTACCCACACACCCACTTGCCACCAGAGATATATTTTAAATTTAAAGCTCGTGGTGACTAATCACTGTACTTAAGTTCAGAAAAACTGGTACAGTCGGGATTCGAACTTGCAATCTTTGTATTTCATGCAACTATTCGAACCCCTCAGCCATCACGGCGCTTTATCCATATCCATGATATTAGATGAATACTTGTTTTTAGTAGTTCGGTAACTGTATTAATAATAAAGTACCTTAGTAATCGGTTGGTCTTAATCATTTTAGTTTCAACACGAAACCTTACTTAGATCTAATGCGACGGGAGATTGACGCGATGACACGATCGAGCAAGTTTCTCAAATTGTATAACCTTTAGGTGTTGAGTTTTAAGAAAAACTTTACAACCTATAATTTCAGCTCGGTTAAATTTTAATGAGGTTTAAGTACGAACTTTGCGAAAAACTTTGAACTTGCCTAAACTTTGGGAAAGCTCTGATAAATGATTTAGCAAACACGTAATAAAGTACACTACACGTATATACATATCATCACTCATAAAAAGATGTATCAAGGGAGATGAGTGTTTTTGTCACATTTATTTGTAAATAATAACTGTGTTTTCTGAACCTTAATAAATAAATAAATTGTACACTGTGTCCAAATGTAACTACGACACCCGATTTCACATCAGAAGTCATCTTGTGTACACTCAAAACACCGTACCAAGTAAACACATCTAGGACTCAAAGGAAAATGACATTTCGCATACACGCTAATGTAAGGCAATAAAAGTGTCGGACACGCAGCATACGCCTTCGTTATTGCGTTCATAACCATAATGTGCCATAGTAATGTTACGACATTTATACGAAAATTTTGTTTAATTTTAATGGATACATGAATTTATTTAATGTTATAGCACTTTAAAGTAGAATTGCTTGTTTTCGGAAACTATGATGTGATCAAGACATTATTATAACGTATAGGAGTACTCACTTAAGCCATGGTGGCCGAGTGGTTTCAGTAGTTGCCTGCGACACAAAGATCGAATCCTGTCTGTACCAATGAGTTTTTCTGAACTTAAAGTACAGTAACTAGTTACACCGTGAGCTTTACGGTGAAGGAAGACATCGAGAGGAAACCTTCATACGTTTGAGAAGCAATTCTAAGACGTATGTACCTATAGTCGTGCTTGAGAAACGGCAATGGACTCGCCATTTGACACGTAGGCTCCTAAAATATATCTCTGGCGGAAAGTGGGTACCACCTATACACCTGCCTATCCCTTCGGGGACACTTATGGGAAGGCGTGAGGATATATTTTGAGAAGTACTCACAGTTATGTAAGCGCCGTAGCTATGTTGCGGGTCGGATATGTTGATGGGATGTTCAATGTTGATGTCTGTACTGAGTTCTTCTGGCCAGGTCGGTGGCACCACGGCATCTGGCGTTCCCAGGGACCAATACACCTACATGGAAAGATAAAGGTGTAAAAATTGTTCGGACGGGCTGACAAACAGGATTCGGAATTCACTATGGGCTTTGAAATCATAACGTTAATCTCTCAGTCGTACAGACCTCTTTCGCTGCATCCTCATTCATCATACTCTTCATACTCACCGATAAGAACATCAATATAATTTAATATAATAATAATATATTAATATAATTTGTAGGTACTATATATATATATCTTCGCGCCATCTCAAGGGGTCCGATGCCCGAAGGACTAGTCAGAGGTGCGAAAACACTGCTCATATATTTGGGGCCATCTTTAAATATGTTGAGTCCGTCGCGGCGTTTCGATCTCGACAATAAATTAGTCCATGAGTTTCTTCTCAAACGTTAGCAGGTTCTCTGAAAACGATTGTAGACAATTTTGTCTGACACAACCTACAACCCTCATGTACCTACTTCTATAGATGATGCCATCACCGAAGACGCGCCCCACTATTCTTCCTAATAGTCCTAATGTTTGAGTATTATAGGTACACACTGATTACCTATGAGTGCACACGCACACTACAATTAATAGAGTCGGGTCATCCCGCGACCCCCTCGACTAGAAATTCGTGGGGCGCGTCTATGTGGATGGCACTATCTATACTTGCTTCGTGCTTCTAGCACCGGGGTTCAAACTCGAAATCTAGACTCCGTGAGTGACCACTTAAGTCAATCGACTGCGAGGGCATAAAGCAGTCAACATTGTATGAAAACAATAATTGAAACGAGGACTTATAAGCTCCACAAAGTTTTTAATATAGAACCGCTCCAAGTTTGCATGCATTACCGAACGCATCAACATCATTGGCTGGGTAGTTTGCTAGCTCGTGCCAGTTTCCCCGTATTAACTATTACAAACATTTTAAGTTACCGTTCCAGAAACTTTGTAAACTCGAATACAATCGATAGGTACTGAACATTTCCCGGGAAGCAATTTTAACTTTGTAGCTCTTGGTTGGTTATGAAACATTACATTGTGCAATATATATAATGATTGAAATTGATTGCGTGAGTCAGTTTTCGTATTGTGAATGTGTTATTTTATTACTGAATTAAAAAAAAGGAGGTGGTCTTCGGAATAGTTCTATAAATAAAAATCACGCATTCCCACGGCTCCCAAGGCTCCCTGGAGGTGTAGGCAGAGGTGTATAGGCTACTACCAACACACTAACTTTACGCCAGAGATATATTTTACGGCTAATAAGCACGCGGGCCGCCTGATGTTAAGCGATTACCGCCGCCTATGGACGCCTGGAACACCAGGGGTATCGCTCGCGCGGTGCCGACCTTGCAGGATTCATGCATGAGAACCCCGCCAATGGCGAGAGATTCGGTGGTAGAAAATACCCGTATTCGAGAGATTTGTAGAAGGTACCCTTACAACCTCCGTAGTATAAAAAGGTTATAAACTCATAAGAAAACTGTAGTGGAGCTATCTGTGTCATTGTACATAGCAAGGTCAGCGCTTGTAATGCGACACTGGACTATTTTTAGCTTCGCTCATTGCAATTAATGCATGCACGATATTTCATATTGTGTTTGAAACGCCATGTCATTGCTAACACTATACCGTCCTCGAACCTTCCAACATGCATAGTGACAATGCATTCTCTTGATTTGCTATTAAAAAATTAAAAACCTTAATAAAACAACTATTCATGTCACTTTATAATTTAAACACGTGAAAAAACGTGACGAAACGAACGAAGCACACGAAAAAATACATAGGACCGCGTATTTAGGGTAATTTTGAGTAAAAGTAACTAAAAATATGGAATAATTATAATATATATATATAATAATATAATATATTCTCACGCCTTCCCACAAGGGTCCCCGAAGGGGTAGACAGAGGTGTATAGGTAATACCCACACACCCACTTTCCGCCAGAGGTATATTTGGTGCCAACGTGACAGATGGCGAGTCCATCGCCGTTACTCAAGCACGACTATACATACGCCTTTGAATTTCTTCTCAGACGTATGCAGGTTTCCTCTCGTTGTTTTCCTTCACCGTAAAGTTCGTAGTGCGACTAATCACTGTACTATAATAATTTTGTAAAACTAAAGTAATGTTGAATGAAATTGAATGTTAGAAAGATGGAAGTTCTCACACTACAAAAGTAGAGTGGATTTAATTCGCAGATTTTTCTTGCGAAGGAATAAGAGACTATGACAGCGTGTTAGTTAGCTAGGAGGAATATAACAATGAAATATTATAGTCAAAGGGTTGAAACAATGGCGGCTAATTAAGCGAGCGCTGATTAATATTGCGCTCTCAATCCCGGGGCCGTGGTGCCCGAGTAGTCGCCAGCAAAATCAAAATGTCTGCTTTGAATCCTGGTGGTATGCATCAATTTTATGTTCAAAACTTACGTACAGTGATTTATCACTCAACTTGCACCTAAAATTTCGCAGTCAGGTGTTCTTACCATTAAACCCGACTGCATTCATTTATACAACAATCTGTTTCCTTCACACAGCACACGTTAACTTTTTCACTTGAGTTATAGTTAAAGTATTACGGGATGTTCATTTAAGACGTAGTCTACAAATTACATGAAAAATTTACCTTATGAGCGAGTGAATAAGGCAATTTTAATTACCACTTACATCGAATATCTTCCCCAGATCTGTCGCCAAACAGGAGCAGTTGTACGCGACTATTCCTAGTTCTTTTACCTGTTAAAGAAAATTCATACCCAATTATTGTAAATTTATTGAATTTATAACTTTTATATTATAGTCATATAAAACTTGAATAAAATTATATATATTAATTAAGTCTACACATAAAGCAAAATCCATAAAACTATTGATGAGCTTTGAAGCTTAATTTGAAGATTGAGCTTTTTTTTTATTTTGTTGTAACTTGGGAATGATTATTGAAAATAAGTACCAAGACTATGTAGTATGTACTAATGTAGAGTTTACTACATTTATTAAATGTAATATATATATATATATACTAGAAATATGTCATTAGTAGTCATTATTATTTCAGAGTCATTTTTGTATGTAGGAACATATTAACATATTAATATTAACATGTACACAATTTATGAATGTAAACATTTTATATACAATACAATCATGAAATTCCTACCTGCGTCAAAGATCTCCAGTCCATGTTAGCACTGCCTATATAGAAGTGTGTCCTATCCACGATCCAAAACTTGGTGTGGAGCACGCCTCCGCCGAGCAACTTGGAGAAATTCAAACTTCTCACCTGCGCAAAGTCACGTGAGTCAGTCGTGTGAATTCAGGTTAAATGCGAGTTAATTATATGAATCTTAAGTTTAACGTGTCGTTTCTTGATGATACTAATATTAATAGGTCTTTGGAAAAAAAACTGATTTATATGCTTTGTAAGGACTTGTTCGTGAATTAATACCTGCGCAGCCTTCTTCTTAACTAAATATTCTGTATCTACATTAGGATATTGTTTACTGGGCCAGTTTTGAGCAATTTTTAAATTTATTTTCCGTTTTGACCCAGCAGCGTATAATGCTTGGAACACTTGCTCGCCCTGAAATGAAAATAAACAAGTCAATGGCAATTATCTATTTCCTTTAAAAGGAAATATAAACTATGCTAATTAAGTCAATAGAATTGTGTGTCAATCTGTTGTTACATTAGCACATTTCAACTGTTGAACGGATTTTGATAAAAAAATATTAAGATGCTAGCAGTACTTCATATTTCAAAGTCAACCCTTAACGGTGAATGTAGATGCCAATGTTTATATGAAAGTTATTTCAAACGGCTGAAGCGATCTCGACACACATATTAGTGATATCAAAAGCAGCTATTAAATAACAGTACTGATTAAACAAATATAAGCTTTAACTCACTCACTTAAAGCTCATTTTTAATGTTTATATAAATTACGTAAATAATATTGGTAACTCACCTCTATAGAGGAATTATAAGGGTATTCTTCATTAAACCTAAGAGACCAATAGAAAGACGCTATCTCTATACTTTTTTGAGCTTCGTCTACCAAATCTAACCACACATTTTTCGTAGGCAAATGTGTTTCATTGGGAGGGTACATATGACCTTCTGGTATACTTTCGACTAATGATAACCTGGAAAGGGAAGTAGTCATTAATTATATACGTTTTAAAAGTCATTGTGGGTTGTCAGAAGTTGTATATTTATTGACTGACCTTGTGTGGAAAATATGGCTAGTGTTTACATGGTTATTCCTTCATAGTTGACATGTAATATGGAGAGACAAGGGCATTTAATCAAACCTATAGTATCTTAGGGCATATTAAGTTGGGTTGGTTTTGGAAGAAAGATTGACGAAACAGATATACAAAGCGAAAACGTGTGCAAGAAGAGGGGAAGGGGAAGACCACGTTCTAACCAAGATCAAATAGATCGGACACTCAAAGTCGGGAACGTCAACAAGAGTAGGTACTCGAAACCGGCGAGCATGTATGAAGAGACTGATGATTGTGGACTAAGTGAAGTATATAAGCCGAGAGAGAACTGGCGCTCTACTCTCTGCCTACCCCGTTAGGGCCATACGCATTTGAGCAGAAATACGTACTCATGTGTATAGCCCTGCTTGAGAAACGGCGATAAACTCGCCATTTGTCACGTGTAATATATACCTACGGCGAAAAGTGGGTGTGTGGGTACTACACACCTCTGCCTACACCTTATTATATTTTTTACACCAATTAAGGTGGAAGAAGCTTGCGATCCCTTTGATGGTAAGCGGTTACCACCTTCAACTGTTACCTTAGTGTACCTTATAAGGCTTCATATTTGTGAAGGCAGTTATGAGATAAAGATATCAGGCTTGTTATGTACCCTACCCGAAATTTCCTAGTTCAACTGGGATCAGATAATAACTTTTGATTTATGTGGTAAGTCCTACATTATGCTAATGTACATGGGCTTGGCCTGTTTTTGGGGTCAAAGATATAAGCCCTAATGACTTCAATATACAGTGAAAGGCTTGCCCGGTCACCTTAGAGGTATACATGTTACATACCTCTACCTTTTTGGAAATCCTTATTACAAGTGAAAGAGGCTGATAAGACACTTCTACCTATTTGGGTATATATCTTACTAACTAGCGGTGCGTCTCGGCTTGGCCCGGGTGAACATAAGATAAAAAAAAAAGAAAATATAGCCTATGTCGCTCAGGGTGAATGTAGCTTTCGAAAGGAGAAAGAATTTTTCAAATCGGTCCAGTAGATTCGGAGCATATTCAATACAAACAAACAATCAAATCTTTCCCATTTATAATATAAATATAAAATACTAGCTGTCCCGCCCAGCTTCGCTCGGGTGAAAAAGTTAAATTGCCCGTAACACGATCGCAGCGCCACCTATTGGGTCCAATTGTAAATCTAAACCATTCTCGAATCTAGCTTAAGACACACAGAAACACACAGAAAGCTTCGCCCGGGTAAAAAGGTAAAATTCTTGAAACTCGATCGCAGCGCCACCTATCGGGTCCAATTTAATATAGCCTATGTTACTCGGGGATAATGTAGCTTTCCAAAGGTGAAAGAATTTTTGAAATCGGTCCAGTAGTTTCGGAGCCTATTCATTACAAACAAACAAACAAACAAACAAATCTTTCCTCTTTATAATATTAGTATAGAAAAATAATTATATATATTGTATGGATATATGGAACCATTGCGAAACTTAACCTAGATAATAAGAATAATGTATATTTCTCACCCACCTACACTCATCTAAGCAATGAATAGTGACTGGATTATTGGCAGCACTGTTGTGCGCCGCATTTGGCTGATCCAGCAGGGGTACCAATACTACGAGCACAATCAGCACAATCACTATTGATACTGGGATGCATGAAGGTCGACACCATATGCTGCGTTTCTTCCGTCTGTTAGAAAGAACAAGCCTTTAAAAGAATAAATGCAATACCATTAATTAGTTTTAAAGACCTTTTATGCACTAGTTACATATAGATATACATTCAAAAAATTTATAAGAATATATAAAGTGTAGTAATAGTGCAGCCTACCTCTGCCTACCCCTTCGGGGACCCTTGTGGGAAGGTGTGAGGATATATAGATATATAATAGTGTAGCCATAACATGTTTTTGTTTGAAGTTATTTTTACTATTTAATTTTCACTAATACAGGCATTATATTAAAGATATAAGTTACATATAAAATGTACAATCAATATGTTAGTTGGCAATAACAAGGCTTACACATAAGTTGTAAGATACTTTTTAATTATTATGAAGTCTCTTGTACTAAGTATATATATATATATATCAATCTATATAAGTAAGGATTGTAGTAGTAGTTGTAGCGGTTGTCCAGCTCCCACAGTACAAGCTTTGTTATATTTGTGTCTAAGTCAATTAGTATGGAATTGTCTCTATGTCATCCTAAACTTCTTGTAAAGTAATGATAAACATACACTTAATGAACCAATTACTTGTAAAACCAAAATTAAAATGTATTTATTGCAGTAATTATTATCTAACACTAACTTGTCATTATAACTGTTTCCATTCTCATCTCTCATCATGAAGATCTGCTCCCACTGTTCCAGCTCCTCATCAGACGATGACGCGTTCCCCACACTCCCTGACTCTAGTACAGTCTGCAACAAACATTACTACACTGAAATTCAACTGCTACTATGCAAAAGTTATATTTCTTTGTAAATAGCACTGAGTATGTACAATACAGGTGTTATGAAGATTATGATCCTAAGATAAAAGGATAAAATATTTATAAAAGAAAACTAAGTAGAATTATGAATGACCAACAACATTACAGAATAGATACAGCAATGAATATGCCGACTAAGAAGAAGACTTCAAATAGAAGCTACCCAATGATGTATTATATATAAAACCTCATTGAAGCTACCCTAAAACTATTTCATTGGTTTACGTACAATGCATTTGTGAGGAAAATAAACAATTAATTACCACATTTTGTTGTAACTTGTTATGTTACTATAAATAATCATATCAACACAACCTACTCACCTTAACATATTGAAATAAATACTTAATTAGTGAAATTAAATAACCCATTGTGCGTCACGTTGCGTTATTTTATAAAAATCTTTTGTTTATTTTTATTCAGAGCTGTTTTTTTGTAATCATTTATTCATGACATGGATACTAAACTTTCAGGTATTTTAAAAAATAATGGTGTCTTTGTAAAGTCAGCAGCAGCTGGGCCTTAGAGGCTTCGAAATAATATGGTAATATTTTGTATCCCCTATACTCTATTATTGTATAGAGTAATACAGTTTAAAGGACAAAAAATACAAAACGTTAACTTGTTTCCCGCCAAAAAAAGCAGTTTCGAGATTCGAGATAGCTTCTTTTTAGCATTAACTTCAATAAAATGATAATCAAATTTACAATAAAAAAAACAATATTGTTGGAAAGCCTAGGCGTAGGTGCAAAACATTTGAGCAAACATATTATGAGTGAAGATATACCTAATTATTAGTTCTGCGATGAAATATTTCGGTTATTTCCAAAACCGGAAAAAAAAACCAGTATCACGTGTACTTACACTGTACTATCACATCTTACACATTCAACAGAAACAGCTATTCTCTTGTAAAATATTAATTCTCGTTTACAGTAAAAATAACTGCAAATCCAAAAATATACTGAATTAAAAATAGTCCCAATTGCATAAATCCTACTTTAACTCATTCCAAAAGATCCGAATGATTTTAAAATGGGGAGGTTAGGTATGATGAAAAAATTCACGTTTCGAAAATGCACTGCTGATTTGATATTGTTTAAATTGGTACTAACCATTTATTGTAACGTTCCGAAACTCGAGGCATAAGTAAACGGTATTGAAAGTTCAGTTCACACAATTGAATAAATAATTTGTTTAAAACGTTATCACGTACACTGCATATTGTAATAAACTGCATTTTCGTATATCCTGACACTCCTTTACAAGCCGTGCAAGCGCAATAGCAGCAAAAGTATTACTGCAAAGTAGATGACGTCGGTAACAACTGCATTGTGCATGTGCTTTTTAAGTACCTACCTACTAGGCTAGTACAAATCGTCAACTATTGAGGGCAACACAACAATACTACTTTGTTATTATGTTGTTACCAGATAAGATTCACTAGATAACCGATGTAGTAAAAATCTACGGTAATATATAAACTACTGAAAAAATTACTTTGGACAATAAAAAAAAGCATATTGACCAGACCCTTTCGTGGATTTGGTTAAAATGCTGGATACTGGTTGTTGAAGACATAGGTATCCTCACGCCTACCCACAAAAGTCCCCGAAGGGGTAGGTAGAGGTGTATAGGTAGTACCTACCCACACACCCAATTTCTGCCAGAGATCTATTTAGCTGCTTACGTGAAAGATGAAAAGTCCGTCGCTGTTGAGAAAACTCAAGCACGACTAACTATACGACATACGCCATTGAATTTCTTCTTAAGCGTATGCAGGTTTCCTCTCAATATTTTCCTTCACCGTAAAGCTCGTGGTGTGACTAATCACTGTACTTAAGTCCAGAAACACCCATTAGTACAGTCGGGGTTCGAACTTGCAATCTTTGTGTTGCAAGCAACTGCTCGAACCACTCGGCCACCACGGCTCTCTTCGTTCAAACAACAAATACCAAGGACATGAAAAGCTCACCTGCACTTTTATTCTGTGTTGTGCTGCGTAACGTAATGTTTAGATGTCTTAAGTATGACGTCAGTAACTAACACTGATAAACACAACGAAATAATAATATTTATGACAAATTATAGTCGTTTGACTTCTATAGGTAATGATTATGTACCAGGTTGAATAATAAATAACCTAAGCACGAAACTGCCGCAACACTGTCGTGCGAACACGTCTAACCCCTAAATTACACTGTTTCAAAATATTTTGACGGTGACTTAGCTGAACTAAAATACTCGTAGTTTTTGCCTTAGAACTATATCATTTGAAAAGCCCGATGCGTTACTCACAGCCAATTTCATAAAAGCTGTTTTTAATAGAATTTTTAAATTGGAAGAAGGGATTTGTGTGATGGCAAATGACAATAACATTAATTACGCTACACGATTGAAATAAATACGGTAAAGAAAATAAAAAACATCTTGTATGAGCACCAAAACTCGGTAATCGATGTCGGTTCTTATCGATTATATTTGAAAGTGTACCAATCCTATCATTACGATACTCAAACATACTACATACCTATGACATATCATATCACAAGAACGTACTGTTATAATGAGCCTCGCGATTAGCTTTTTAAAAAACTAATTAATTAAAAATCAAAATTATATTTGAAATAGAAAAGTATAAAAATATTATTTATTTATGTCCTTTGGCAGCCGACGCGTAAGAGAGGTGGAACGAGACTGATCTGAGCATTAGAACTAAACTGAGACACTAACATAGAACTGCTGATGCAGCAGCATCAGCTAGCACTTAGCTTTACATGTATAGGGTATAACAGCCCCCCGAAGTGAACTAAACTTTGGGGTTGATATTTCAAAGTTTATGTAAAAAGATTAAAATACTAGATTATTTCGCGAAGACGGGGAAGTCGTATAGCGTCATCTTTTTCATTCATGTTTTCATTACGCGTATTTGGTTGGATGAAATATGTCTGTAGGCTGCCGCCAGATTTACAATGGTAAATTAATTTTATAAAGGATACAATACTTAGGGCTAATACAAGAAATATCATAATAAACATTAAGACAGAGTAATGTGGTTGATATTTAACAAAGTGTGGTTCAGCAGTAGTAATTTCATCGACATTATCTAGTAGTGATTGGAATATAATATTATTTATTCTTAAGCTATCTAGGTCTGCTGATTTTAGCGGGGTTAATGTTTTGTTAAATATAATCTTATTTATTTTATCAAGTGGGCAACAAGAATCGTTAATAAGGTTAAAATCTGTATTTAATATAGAAAGGTGGATGCTAGCTGCATTATATTTTGATATTAATTTTGTACTTTTACAATATGCTGTGCAGCGAGGTGTCAAGGTTAATATACCTGTTCCTGATATTCGGAAATCATGAGAGTTTGAGTTTTCACAATCTATACTTAATTTAGTTATTTCAGACTGAACAAAAATCCATTTATTGTTTGACAAACTTTTCCAAATATCAATGTTGCCATAAATCACTTTCGTATCACATGTTCTTGGTAATGTGTCTACAACACGTGTCAACAATTCACTTTCGCAACTAGGATTTAAAGTAGTAGAGAATACATCGGTAATTTCACAGATAAAGTTTTGGTTGTACAAAATATCACACTTTTCTAAACTATATAAATTACAATAATGAGTTTTGTCTTTGGTCACGGCTGTATATACACTGCTAGGGATTACAGTGATATATGTATTTGATTTGTTATAATAGGGCATAGGCAACGGTAAGTTATGGTACAGGGTATATTCCATAGGTATAACCAAGGGTATTTGCAATACAAATACAATTTTCCTGTCATAATAATAACATAATACTTTAGATATAGTTAAAATAATATTCATATAATCTAACTCTAGACTTAAAGGTAATTGGATACCGTTAGGCAGGTGTGCGTGGCTATCAGAGAGTTCTCGGTATAGTTGCATAGATGTTATGACTGACGGGTGTACAATGTTCTTACTGCTCAACACGATTGCATTGGTTATATCATTCAATTGGAATGATAAAGTTAATAGGGCTGTCTCTAAACTAGTTATTAATGAATTAAACTTTGATCTTAATAAAAGTTCATTCGAGAAAATAGTTAAATTCTTAAAGTTTTTAGAGAGCTCTTCGATAGCATGGTTTAAACTAACTTCGTTATTTTTTATTTGATGTAGTGTTTGATTATATGCATTTAAAGTAGATCTTGTCAAAAGAACATTTTGTTTTAATAACGATGCCAGTTTTTTATCAGTTTCATATAAATGATCCAAGGCATTATTGTATTTTAAAGCATCGTCGTCGTTCAACGTGCCGAAAATCTGTTTCAAAATAGTACCTCCGACTCCAATCCAGGCTCGCTTATTTCTATTGGGTATTAAATGAGATATTGATTCGTATTCCCTTTTTACATCTTGGTATCTTACAGTAAGCGGTTCTAATATGTTGTGACATTCTATGTCATCTATAATACTTGATTGCTTACATAAGTATCTTGTTGTACTTAAGGTTGAATTTATATTTATAATATGTGGGTTTATGTGAGTAATGTCCAAAGGGATTATAACGCTAAGATAACTACTTTTAATTTTTACTTTACCTACGTAATCGAAGTACAACCCTGAACTTGAAGTTATAGGCTTGATATAATCGGAAGATGCTTCGACAGCGATACTGGAATATTAATAAGTATGTGTTAATAGTAGTATCGTATAATTAATACAAGGGTTCAGTATATTATATACATATTACTTATGTAACAATATGTTATATATAATAATAGATACTTTAACATAGTAGATAACTAAAATACCGGTCTTATATAATTTTAAGTACTTAAATAACTTGTTAATATATATAGGATATATATCTAGTTCATTATCATTATTAAATGAACTAGACTATTCGAATTTTATGAATTAGTATCAAGGACAGCTAACTTAGTCTCATCGTAATGATGTTTAACATATCGCCTATTGATTAATAAAGAGAGAGTGTTATTACCGTGGATTTTGACCACTTTATATGGTCCTTTCCATAATGGAGATAATGCTTTCCCGAGACGAAGGTGATTCTTTAAATAAACGTAATCACCAACTTTATATGATTTTGGTCGAGTATGGGTGTCGTAACGTGTCTTAGAATTTTCTTTAGAATTCAAGATGTTCTGGACGGCTCTCTCTCTCGAGTGCCTCATCCTATGCTGTAGCATCCTTACGTATTCAGGGTAAGTGCTGTCAGGGGTGGAGTCGAATATGGAATCAGGTATAAATGGTTTATGACCGAAGAGGAGCTCATAGGGAGTGAAATTGGTTGTACAGTGTGTGTTAGTATTGTATGTTAACATAGCAGTGTACACGTATCTTGGCCAATTGTCTTGATTAGAATCGACAAAGGATTTAAGATACTCCTTGAGTGTCGAATGACTTCGCTCTAAGGCACCTTGTGTTTGAGGATGGTAAGGTGTACACCACAATTGTTTTATTTTGAGGAAAGTGCAAGTTTTTCTAAAAAGGTCGGCTGTAAAATTTGTCCCTTGGTCGGTTAATATGGTTTTCGGAATTCCGAATAGGGAAATGAAGTGAACAAGGCAGTCAGTAGTTTCTTCAGAAGAAACACTGCGCATTGGATAGGCGACCGAATATTTTGTAAGGTCATCCTGTATGGTAAGAATGTACTTTATCTTTGCGGTACCAGATTCAGGCAGGGGACCTACGACATCAAGGGCTACGCGTTGAAAGGGGCTGGTAGAAGTGGTAGTAATTTGCATTGGCGCCCGATTCGTTTTCCTCAGTGCCTTGTTTTCCTGGCAAGATGAACATTTCTTCACATAAGACTCTATATCTGAGCGCATGCCTTTCCAATAATATCTTTCTTTAATTCTTTTCAGCATTCTAACGGTCCCGAGGTGACCTGCGATTGGTATGTCATGATTTTCTCGTAAAATCTTCTTTATTTCAGTAGGAGTGGGAAATATAATATTGTTATGGTATATGTGTACTGTTATATTGGTATTGTGAAAAAGGTAAGTAAGAATATTGTAGATTTTTATAAATGAGTGTTTTTTATAGGGGCTTTTGAAATCAGAAATAGCTATTTCATTTATATTGCTTAAAAGTGTAAATTCGTTCCTTATTAATTTTAGAACGTTGTATATTTCTTTGTATGAGGATTCGTCAAAATGATGGACTTTAGTATACAAAAGGTAGTATTCTTTATTATTTATATCGAGTTTTGTAAATGAATATAATTCTCTTTCACTATTGATAATATCTTCAGGGTTTTCTACGCTACTAAGGATTTCTTGTATATAGGGGTTAGATTCGTCGAGGTCTAAAGAAGTGGGAATTAAGATGACTTTGCAAGATGTTTTAGTTAAGTTTTCGTTATGTTCTTCAAGGTTCGTATTAAAGTTTTTATTTGTCGTAGCCATTTGTTTCAGGAAATTAGAATAATCGTCGGAATTCCAGGCTATGTCGGAAAGGGGATCTATCGTTTCAGGATTCGGAGAAGAGGTTTCAGCGTTAGTCGGAGGATTTTGAAGATTTTCTTGTAATTCAGCGTTAGGACTCAGCGAATTTTGTATTGTTTCAGGAATAGGAATGGTAGGATTTGGATTCAGCGGGTTTTCTATTGTTTCAGGAGTCGGAGATATTGGATTTGGTATGTTTGAATGTTCTGCGGGATTGGAAGGACTTGGGAAAAGGTTCGGCGGAGATGGAAGAGGTGGTAAATTTGATGGACTAAGGTTCCAGTTAAGATTGTCATCGAATGGACCTAAGTCAATGGTATCGAAATCGTCGTTAGAGGTAGAAGGTTCTTTGCTTATAATTGGGTTTACTGGGAACCTAGAGAGTGCGTCAGCAGCGGCATTTAATTTACCCTTTCGGTAAAGGATTTCGTATTCGTATTCTTCTAATTTTAACCGCCACCTTTGCATTTTACTGCTCGGGTCTTTATGATTAAACAACCACTTAAGCGGTCGGTGGTCAGTTATGATTTGAAATTTCCGGCCGTAAAGATATGGACGGAAGGTTTTGCAACCAAATATTATGGCTAAAAGTTCCTTTTCCGTGGTGCTGTAATTACACTCGCTTTTGTTTAAAGTACGAGAAGCAAAGGCAATTGGTCTGTCTTTACCGACGGAACCTTGAGATAGAACTACGCCGATGGCATGATTTGAAGCGTCGCAGGTAAGGAGGAGGTATCCTGATTTTACTAAGCCTTTTGGCTTAGTAAAATCAGGATAACAGAGAATAGGGGCAGTAGTAAGTTTCTCTTTCAAGAGGTCAAACGCCAATTGCTGTTGGTTTTCCCATTTAAATGGGACTTCTTTCTTTAGAAGGTTTGTTAGGGGCTTAGCAGTTTTGGAGAAGTCAGGGATAAATCTGCGATAGTAAGAGACAAGACCGAGGAAGGATTTAATGTCTTTGGGTGATTTTGGTAAAGGAAATTGGGTTACGGCTTTTATCTTTTCAGGATTAGGTTTCACACCGTCTTCTGATATGATATGACCGAGGTATGCGACTTCTCGCCTTAAGAATTCACATTTGTCCGGCTGGAGTTTGAGGTTAAACTCGCGTAACCTCTGGAATACGGTGGTAAGGTTCAAGATTTGGGATTCAAGGTCGTGGGAATAGATTACAATGTCATCAAGGTACACGAAACAGCGAATACCTTGAAGACCGGAAAGGGCTGTATTCATCAATCTTTGGAATGTTGAAGGTGCATTCTTTAAGCCGAATGGCATACGGGTAAATTCGAAATGTCCTTCTGGAACATTGAAAGCTGTTTTTTCTGCATCAGCCTCATTAATTTGGATTTGATGGAAACCAGAAGCAAGGTCTAAGGTGGAGAAGTACTTGCTGTTGCCCAGCTGGTCTAAGATTTCAGTTATCTGTGGAATTGGGTAAGTATCTCCTACCGTAACATCATTGAGTTTACGATAGTCAATGACAACACGCCACTTTTGTTTACCTGACGCATCAGCCTTCTTTGGCACTACCCAAATGGGAGAGGACCAGGGAGAGATAGATGGTTTTATAATACCTTGATCGAGCATCTGGTTCATTTGACTACTAACTTCAGCTTTATGAATTTCTGGGAAACGATAGGATTTAGTATGTATGGGATTGTCAGAAGAGGTTTTTATGTCATGTTTAATAGCGTTAGTAAATGTTAGTTGTTCTCCTGGAAGATGGAAGATATCGGAAAAGGATGAACAAACTTGAAACAGTGCGTTAACTTCTTCATTGTTAAGATGTGATGTTCTTAATTGGTTCAGTACTTCTCGTGTACGTTGAACTGAAGATTTACTTTGTATAATAGAATGAATAGGTTTAGTATCATCAGAGTCATTGAATAAGTCGGGATTAGTAGGTGAAAGAGTCAAGTTAAGATTAGATTTTAAAGATATAGGAGATTCAGATGTATTTAATACGGTAAGGTTAATTCTTTTATTACGTTTTACACGAACGAGGCAATTTGCAATCAATAAATGATTAGATAGACTTTGGTCTAGTATGAGGCCTTCTTTAACTTCAGGGTTCGATACAGAGCACTCAACAACAGTTTCTGTCCTAGGGGGTATGATGTAAGTTGGTTCACTGAAATGCAATTTAATTTTCAGTTTTCCTAAACGCAAGGTATCATCAGCGTAGTCGATGGAGCATCCGAACTCTTTAAGAAGATCGTTGCCTATTATACCATCATATGGTAAATCGATTTTATTTACGACATGGAATTTATGTAAAATAGACCCGCGTGCCTGATCAGAGAGTGTAAGTTTTAATTTAAAATGTCCAGATGTTTTTGTGGTTTCTTGGACAGGATCTATTCCTTTCAATATAATCTTCTCTTTTATCAGAGTGGGGTTTTTGTGAATGCATGATTGCTTGATAAGACTTACTGATGAGCCAGAATCTACTAACATTGATAATGGAATTTCAGATACTGATGATAAAACCAGGACATGCGGAAGTAGTAATTTTGAAGGGTCACTGGATATTTCATAGACTTCAATGATGGATTCGGAGTTACTATTATTGGTTTTAAAATCAAGATCAGTGGACGTAGAATTTGATACAGTGGGACAAATATCATGCTCAGTGGTTACTTCGGCTGCAAAGGATTTGGTGTTGAGAACAGTAGGTTTAGTATTGGAGTTAGTGGGTTTGGCAATAGATACAGTGGATTTGGTACTGGATACAGTGGATTTAGTATTGGAATCAGTGGATTTAGCATTGGATACAGTGGATTTGGTACTGGATACAGTGGATTTAGTATTGGAATCAGTGGATTTAGCATTGGATACAGTGGATTTAGCAATGGATACAGTGGATTTAGCAATGGATAAAGTGCCGCTTTGTAATGATTGACATCTCGCACGACACCCAGACGAGATGTTAATTAGTTTTTTTGTATATCATCTACTTCATCACGGGAATCATCACCTTCATTTGGATCAGGACCATCATCCGTATAATGGACCCTTTGGAATTGTTTGGGTTTGAAATTGAAAGTAGATGGTTGGTTTGAGTCAACATATCGTGAATTTCTGTTATTATATTCTCTTTTCCTACAGTTTTCTATTGTGTGACCGGGAAATTTGCAATAACGACAAATAACAGGATTTTGGAGATAATTGTTATTGTTAAAACGTGCAGGGCGAAATGAACGCGCACCATCTTTAAAATACTCAGCCTTATTTGAAGAGTTTTGAGGGCGATTTACTGAATGGTTACATACTTGTGATGGAGACGCCCTTTTAAAGGTGCCAAATAAAATTTTCTCCTCTGCTGTAGCAAAGTTAATAGCAGAGTTGAGATTGTCGGGATCACGACATCTGACTATAGTAGCGAGCTTGGGGTTCAACCCAGTAATAAAGGTATGCAGTGCTAAATCTTCCATTGCCGCGACGCGGCCAGCCAGTTCCATTTTACGTTTAGTTGGAATTGACATATTTATTTCAGTTAAAAGTTTAGACAGGCAAGTTTCAACCTTTAATGAAAACTGACTGACTGTTTCGTCGGGTCCCTGTTTACAGTCTTGCAAATCAGAAAGCAAGTGCGTGTAGTGTTTACGCTCCCCAAATTGAGTCTTTAAAAATTCTTCTAACTGGGGCCAATCGTCAAATTCTTTTATTGCACACGCGGCTTGAGCTCTGCCTTCTAATTTACTGACTATGAGTTTGAAGAGTACATCTTTTTGTGACGTACTAGCTAAGTTCATTGCATTCTTACAATTAGTTAAAAATGGGTTCAGTAGTTCACGACTTCCGTCGTATTTGTGAATAAATTGGATTAGAATGTTTAAATCTAATGTAGTCACACTTGTGACCTCTTCCTTGGTTTTCGACATTATTCAAAATTAAGAAATGTTACTGTAAAACACAAATTATTTAAAATAAAATTAACACTGATCCCTAATAAAATTGTGACCAAAGACTCACAGTACGGAGAATACGTAGGCGATTGCGATAAGCTGCATTCCGACACAGTGGACACGGTGTTATGACACGGTGTTATGACACAGCGGACTCGGTGCGACGACACGTAGACACGGTGATGATGACACAAGGTAGCCTTGACTTCGCGTAACCGAAAAGTGGATGGACGGTTGATCAATAATTCTTGACGTTACAGGACTCCTTGGTTTGGGTCAGCGACTTGGCGAGTTTTCTCCAAGTAAATTTTTCAGGTAAGTAACTTTATTGTAATTTCGTAGTTTAATTTATACACTTTTATTTTCAGGAACACAGGGACAACACAGAGAAAGGACTTCAAGAACTTATTGGTAATTTCTTCTCAAGTTCAATAGTAACACTTTCTTGATTTTATTGTAAAGATAATTCTTATTGTTTTATTTTTTCAGGGTTCAATGATACAGCTTTACGCTGCCCACTTTTATATTATTTTTTGAACACTGAACTGTTTTAGATCACTGAGTTTTGAAGCGTGTAGTTTTTCATACTCGGAAACGGTTTAGCAGGATGTAGTAGGATATAGTAGACACAGAGTTTTCACGAATTTTCACACTTCACTATTCGCGAACTTGAAATACTTCGGAAACGTACCGGGGATTTACTTTTTACTTAATGTTATAATGAGCCTCGCGATTAGCTTTTTAAAAAACTAATTAATTAAAAATCAAAATTATATTTGAAATAGAAAAGTATAAAAATATTATTTATTTATGTCCTTTGGCAGCCGACGCGTAAGAGAGGTGGAACGAGACTGATCTGAGCATTAGAACTAAACTGAGACACTAACATAGAACTGCTGATGCAGCAGCATCAGCTAGCACTTAGCTTTACATGTATAGGGTATAACAGTACGAACGAAGAAACCGTGGAGGCCAAATGATACGCCTGTAACACAAAGATTGTAAGTTCGAATCTCGACTGTACCTAGGAGTTTATCTGAACTTCAGTACAGTGATTAGTCACACCACGAGCTTTACGTTGAAGAAAAACATTGAGAAAAACCTATGTACGTTTGAGAAGAAATTCAGTCTTTTGTATAGGTACCATGCTTGAGTAACGGCGATAGATTCGCCACCTGTCACGTTGGCGCCTAAGTATATCTCCGGCAAAAAGTGGATGTGTAGATTTGTATACAGGCGTGGAGATTAACCTTTTCTGTGCGTGTGTTCTCGACATGAGTACCTACCAACGTCATATACCTATTTTATTCATTCAAAGTTGACAGAAGTCAGTCAAAAGATACTGTAACTTTCATCTTTATGAGATACTTCAATCCATCTAGGACAATGCTACAGCCAACCTATAAAACTTGAAATTTAATTGCAATTTTCTAAATGGATTTTAAATAGTCGCTCGTTAAATGTTTATAGGTTGGAATAACTAGGTATAACCCATTCGTGTTTACAGATAAGGAAAAGCAGCTGGTTTTTATTGTATTATCTTTTGAAGATTCCATAACCATGCATAGAAAAAATCAACTTTTCTGAACAATCTCTATGTTTTAATATTAATAATAATGGAAAATAGCCGCAATATTAGAAATAGATCATTCGATTGTCAAATTTGACACAAGGATCCACTCCCATATGCGCGTTTTCAATAACTATACTTATAAAAAAAACATCTATTTGACGCAAAGGACTCATACTTTTTAATAATTATACCTAACTCTAAAAGTATACGAGGATGTTTGAAGTAAAATTGGAAAATAGATCAATCGATTGTCGAATTTAAAACAAGAATCCATTCAAACAGGTCCTTGCGTTTTTAATAACTTATTTAATACGTTTTAACACCAATTATTTGGCGCAAAAGAATTCTTCTATTTATTACTTATAACTCTAAAAGTTTGCGTGGATATTCGACTACAGAAGCTTAATAATGCAGGAAGTTTATAATGGTACATTCGACTAGGTAAATCACTTGCAATCCATTACTAAACAAGAGTGGTTCGCAGCTACAATTGTAAAAGAAAATTCATTTAGTCCTTCCAATCTCGCTGTAATCTAACACCCAACGGACGGGATCGTTACATAATTGCAGGTAATACGTAATTTCCGGTGACAGAATATCTAACAGCAATATAAATGCTTAATGTATTAACCTTGTGTCCATATAGGTATATAAAGTAACTAATGAATATGGAAGAAGGGAAGAAAGTCTAGAGAGAACTGGCGTTATCTTCTCTCTGACTATCCGATGAATGACTCAGCGATATATATATGTATAAATATATGAACACGACTGACAACGTCAACGTGCCTAGGCTGACTATTTAAATATACTCAAAGCCTAAACATTGCATTCTGACCAGCTTGCTACCACATCTTTCTAATGCCGACCATATTATGATGTCACAAGTATTTATTATAGCAATTTCAACGAGAACAATAATTGTATTTTTAATATATCCATGTTATAAGATACCTACATTCCCTATCTACCTACCTTCCACTACCGGTAAAATCCAAATTTCATCCAAAGCCGTACAGTCATAACTTACCTGTTAGGTAACCAACATCCATATATCCTCAAAAAATTTAAACCTTGGCGTCAATTAAATTTGTATCTAGTTTACCTAATTAGGTCGACCTAGATGCAGCGGAGCCTCGGTAAACTAGGTCTGAAATGGATACCCTATATATAACGCTTTGGGGCTATGAAATACATATATTATTAGTTTCTCGTGTTTGAATCTTAATGAGACGGCTGGGCTAGTCTGACACCTGTCAAACGAGTTTTGCACGAAGCAGAAATATAATGGACCCACTGAACGTGATGCGCAGTCGTGGCAGGCCAAGAAGAATAGGAGATGGAATGGAGATACACCTAAAGGCCGGTATTAGACGATCAAAGTGGTAAAAAGCTGTATCCAGTGTGCACAGTGGAACTCGTAAAAACTATTATGAGATAATTATCGGCACCCTTCCGCGTAACGTAGATTTGGGACATTTATTCTATTTATACTTTTATACAACAAGAGTGGCAAATAAGCCCACCTGATGTTTACACTAACGATACCGAAGTATCGCGCGTTGCCACTCCGTGTTCGGAGAGTTATACTGTATTGACAGTTTAATGGGACTAATCCCTCTGCTGCCAACAAAATTTAACGCAACGCTACAAAGTACAAAGAAAACTAATTTAAAGCGAGCGCATTTCACTTAAGCGTGCTTATAGGTACTTAAATTAGTTTAGCTTGCAAATATGTTTGAGTTCCAAAGCAAAATGTACTTAACAGATTTATTATTAAATTAAGACTGTGTACTAAGTACACTAGACTGGCAGTCGAAGTAGAGCTTGCGCTTAAAGATTGTCCATAAAACGTGAACGTAAAATCTGTAATAGCTACCCTACCCCTACTAAGAACTGAATGGCTAAGAATAATAAATATCCAGTGCACATTTTTACAGCTCCTAGGCCAAAGACCCCATCTTAAAAGACAAGATTTACCACAAAATTCAGAAGTGCTTTATTGCATTATACATACCTACCTATTACAAGACAAATATGTCGGTTAGTAGCAAGATAACTGTGTGCGGCGAATAAAAACATTTACTCATTACGGATATACAGAGTGCTACAAATCAGACTGATTCAGCCAAGTGTACGTGATCGAGTATCGTTAATAGACACATTTGTGGTTGACATAAATCTTTGTCGAAGGACGAGACCTCCTGACTGCGAAACTTGAGGTCGCGGATTCGAATCTCGCTGAGGGTAGATATTTGTGTGATAAACACGAGTTGTGCCTTAGTCTTGGATGTCCTATGTATTTATGTATATCTATATATGTAAGTAAATATATCGTTGTCTAGTTACCATAACCCAAGCTTTGCTTAATTTGAGACTAGGTCGATTTGTGTCTTTGGCCCAAGGTAAAGAAAAGAAAATAGGATACTTCTGCCTGCCCCGTGAAGACGTACTCAGCATGATGTACCTACGTATATATGGTATAAATGTTATCATAATTATAAGTAAATTTAATTATTTCAAGTATGTATTATTTTGAGGAATAAGATAATTATTGTGTTGTTACGCCCATCAGAGTATATTGTCGGTTTATAAAAATTGTAATCTGTTGCAAAATATTAAATAAATAAATATTAAGTTTTTGAAACGAAGACGTTAAAACTTCCTAATACCAACGAGTCAAAAGTTCGAGTTGGGCATCTTGCCCTCGTCGTCAATTTTATTTAAGGTTTTCGTTTTTAAAACAAAATCATTCGAGTAGTCTATACTAATATTATAAAGAGGAAAGATTTGTTTGTTTGTTTGTTTGTTTGTTTGTTTGTTTGTAATGAACAGGCTCCGAAACTACTGGACCGATTACAAAAATTCTTTCACCTTTGGAAAGCTACATTATCCCCGAGCAACATAGGCTATATTAAATTGGACCCGATAGGTGGCGCTGCGATCGAGTTTTAGGAATTTTAACTTTTTCACCCGTGCGAAGCTATCCCTTTCTGTGTGTCTTAAGCTAGATTCGAGAATGGTTTAGATTTACAATTGGACCCGATAGGTGGCGCTGCGATCGTGTTACGGGCAATTTAACTTTTTCACCCGAGCGAAGCTGGGCGGGACAGCTAGTAAGATATATTTTGTAAGGCTGGCAACGCGCTCGTTAATCTAGTGACTTAAGTCCGATGCGGTGTAAAAAATAAGTATAAAAACAAAACCGTAGTTACAATGGAACCTCGCATACACTTCAAACAACATGATCCATGAGACATATTGCCAACCTTGTGGCAAGGCTTGTGTATTACCAACCGTATAAACGTAACTTATAACCAAGAATACTTATATAGAAGAATATTTTGCTTTGATGAACAATATTTTATTCACACATTATAACATCAGAAAGGAGTACAAGAAAACAAGTTAAGATAAATAGAGCGTTGGTCCCGCCGCCGGTTGTTTTTCAGTGACATTTTAATGTTTTGTTGTCGTTGGAATTGTTGGGTCAACAACCCTTGTCCAAATACATATACAAATTACATACATTAATATACATTAATATTATAAGGACCACGAGCTTTACGGTGAAGGAAAACATCGAGAGGAAACCTGCATACGTCTGAGAAGAAATTCAAAGGCGTATGTATAGTCGTGCTTGAGTAACGGCGATGGACTCGCCATCTGTGGAAAGTCGAAAGTGGGTGTGTGGGTATTACCTATACACCTCTGCCTACCCCTTCGGGGACCCTTGTGGGAAGGCGTGAGGATATTATTTTATTATAAGGACAAAAGATTTGCTTCTTTGAAAAATTAGTTTGCAGTTGATCTAAATCTACCCAAAAACGTCACAGGGCAGCTCTATTATTCCAACATAATATGGATTTTTTATCGTATATATTTTAAGTACGATCAAATTTAACATGAGGGAATCCGCGGGGCAGTTTAAGTACTGGATATACCGGATAAATTCACTCATATTTAGGATTGAAACGCCACATGTGTGACAAGCTCTGGCTTACCCTATCCTTAATTCGGATTAAGGCACCCTCTGGACATTTATGGGGACGTTTTCAAGGCTTTATTTCAAGCCAGCGAACCATTTTACATCGATAAATGTATACGTACCTATTGAATGACTGAGATTTAGCCCTGATTACGATGAATGAAAATTGTATCAATTAGCATTAATTATCTGTAAGTAGTTAATTTCAACTGTTCTTTGTAAATATTGTTAATTGTTGTTATTGAAAATAAAAATCATTTATTATTTGATTGTTTGTTAATAATAATAATTTTAATGTATGTAATATTATTATTTTAAATGTAAATGAATCATGTTATCTGAGAAATAAATAATAATATTAATACATCCCGCAGATTCTTTAAAGACAAAATTCTTCAAGACTGGCGAAAAAACAAAAATTATAATGAATAACCGTTAACTACAAGCGGGAACAGATCTAATCGAAGTTCAACCCTCATACTGTTTTTTACCAATCATATTTTCACGACATACTTATTATTATGTGACGTCACGTGAGCACCCCATGCTCATTAACCGTATACTTTTAATAAAATGCTTAAGAACAAAATAACAGTTTGTCACTAACCCTAGCTTCTTTCTACACATTTACAACAGCAATTGATTTCCGAGAAATTGAAAAATATTATATAATTCTGTAATCCGGTTTTATGTGGATAACTGAATTGCTGAGTGAAACGGAATTTGAAATTGCTTGTGTGTCACTTCTTATAATAACTGTATCAAGCTAAGTCGGTCGCTTAAGAATTCAATATTTTTTGTTAATTTAACGCCTTCCACATTTTGCTGCATATTTAACTTATAAATATATGATCTACATACAATATATGTCGACCTCCCTCGAACACGACTTCAAATACATCTTTTTAAATTTCTGCTCAAACGTTCGTAGTTGAGTGAACGCAAGGATAAAGGAGGAAAGATAGTTATAACACAAGATATTATAGCCAATTCAATATAGCACGCCGACAGAGCTTCGGCTAGACAGGCCGTGTAAACTTACTATGGGTAAATACGTCGTGTAATAAAACAACAGTTTTGAAGGCAAATATTTCGTCATCCAAGTCTCAGGCATACTAGTGACACGAAAAACGTTACCAAAACGTGCGTATGTTATAAAAACATGATAAAAACATAATAAATGATAAAATAAAAAATACAGATGAGGAATAAAGCCTAACTTATAGATAAGCTTAAGATGCATGTATGTGTGTATGTATGGTACTATCTAATAACACAGTAACATTCTACATATTCATGCAAAACAAATCGCAACAAGGCTTGCTTCTAAATGAAGCGGTCATGCAAATTGGTATATTCGTAGAAGAGTCGTAGAGGTGTGCTACGCCTGTAGCTCGAAGCTCGTAACCATGGCTACGCGAATACTAACAAAATTAGGCAAATATTCGACTACCCCATTGCGCACTACAACCTTGGTACTGAAGTAATTAAGTAGTGGAACGGTGTTTCGGCTAATTACAACAATTTTAGTTTTAAAGCAACAAATGGCTTCCAGGCGCATAAATATTTTAGTGGAATCGAAAACAAATATGGTTTCCCGAGTGAAATTATTTTTCAAGTTTTTTTTACTTTTAATTATAGTAATATATTGTAACGCCTTCCCACAAGGGTCCCTCCCCCGGTAGGCAGAGTTGTATTGGTAGTACCCGGAAACCGACTTTCCGCCAGAGATATTATTTTGGGTACCAACGTGACAGATGGCGAATCCATCGGCATACATAATAATAATAATAATATTGTCAGCATGTGGGATGTGGACTCCGCAATCATTGTGCCGATAGTTATAACGGCCATTGGCCTAATGGTAAAGAGCGTCGACCAACACCTCAACGGGCTCTCGTTAGACGGTTGGATCAAGTGCTTGATGCAGAAAGCAGTACTGCTCGAAACGGCATGTATTGTGAGGTTTCTTTCTTTGCGACCCTAACCACCGGTACCTTGGACCCTGATCCCGATACCAGTGGGCCCCTATATTTAATATTTTTAAATATCTGTTTTTATATACATTTATATATATATACATATCATACATATCATCACGCCGAGTCCCTAACGGGGTAGGCAGAGAGTATAGAGCGCCAGTTCTCTCTAGACTTACATACCTCTTTCGCTTCGTCCACATTCATCAGTCTCTTCATACATGCTCGTCGGTTTCGAGTACTCTTAACGTTCCCGTCCTTGAGAGTCCGATCTATTTGGTCCAGGTAGTTGGAACGTGGCCTTCCTCTGCCTCTTCTTGCACACACTTTTGCTTTGTATATCTGTTTCGTCAATCTTTCTTCACTCATCCTTTCTATGTGTCCAAACCAACGTAACATGCCTTTCTTCATCTATATATATATATATATATATATATATATTAGGGGATCACAGTGGAAGCGTGCACGTCGCGATTCCTGCCAGCCCAGAGGGCTGCAATTCCACTCGATGCGCATTGGCCGGACGGCTGTTAGGGCGTGCCCCCGAGGCGACGCGCACCAGTCCGTCCCCGCTGGTGCGAAAAATTCAGCACAGTGCGGCGATGGGGACCGCCACCCATCACGCGGAGTGCCTCACGGCGGGGAGTGGAGTGTGGAGTGTAGGATGGGTGTATGGAATGTAAGAGGAGGTATGGCTGATAAGATGAACGAATTGATCGATGTTATGACAGAGAGCGAGTTAGATGTTGTGTGCCTGTCTGAAACCAAGCGGAAGGGTAGTGGAGTAGACGAGCTCCCGGGCGGGAGTTTAGTGCTGTGGTCAGGAGTGGCAAACACCGAGCACGCCTGCCAGGGAGTGGGAATTCTACTATCCAGCCGCTTGGCAGAATGTATGATAAGTTATGATGCGGTGAGCCCCAGACTTATTTGGGCTCGCTTTAAAATAGGCCTTACCCGACTATTTTTAGTCGCGGTGTATGCTCCGGTGGCCTCAGCGGACACTTGCGACCTGAATAAGTTCTGGGAATGTGTGAGTAATGTTCTAGAGACGAAAGAAGGGAATGAAAAGCTGATTATTTGTGGTGATCTGAATGGATGGGTCGGGACAGCCCGTAAGGATTACGAGGCAGTACTCGGCAAGTATGGTGATAAGAGAGTGAACGAGGCAGGCAAGCTGATATTAGATGTATGCATGGAGAGAGACCTTTTTGTGGCGAACACCATGTTCGACCACAAGAGGATTCATCAGTATACATGGGAACGGAAAAATGAGCGAAGCATGATAGATCTGTTTCTAATAGATCAGCGACTCAGAACACAGGTGATGGACACCAGGGTGTATAGGGGAGCCGACCTGGGAACGGACCACTTTCTAGTTATAACTAGAATAAGGGGTCTGTTCGCGGGCTGGCGATCCCGTGCTGGGGGTCCCTGTTCTGCAGTCGCAGACCGCATCAAAAGCTGGAGGCTTCAAGATGCGGCTATTAGAGACAGATATCAAGAAAGGGTATCTGAACAGCTAGCCTGTCCCCCGAAAGATGTGTTTGAGAGTGTCGATGTTTGTTGGCAGTTCCTGAAGTCCAGCATTTTATGCGCCGCGAAAGAGGTTTGTGGCATTTCGAAAGGGCGGACAACCAAAAATGGCGATGGTTGGTGGGATGATGAAGTGAAAGAAGAAGTTAAAAAGAAGAAGGATGCAAGGCAAGACATTTTGGCTATGTCCAGCTCAAGTGAAAGTATGAAAGAAAAATATCGCCTGCAAAAAAATCGTACGAAGGAGATAATAGCTCAGAAGCGTGAGAGGTTCCAAATGACTGTAGACGAAAAACTGTCGCATAATTTCAAGGACAATGCAAAACTTTTTTGGAGGGAAGTTAAGAAGTCCAGAAATTGTGTTACAGCTAGTAGTAGGATGAATGTGATTATTTCGAAGGACAATGACATACTAACTGACAAAACTGACGTCCTCAGGCGATGGAGGGAATTCTACAAAGATATGTATGATGATGATGCCGCTGATCTACTCATAGAGCTGCCTCCAACAGAATCTGTCGAGGATCCTAAAGCGGATAAAATAAGTATGGGAGAGATTGTAAGTGCGATAAGAAGTCTGAAATGTGGAAAAGCTGCGGGAATAGATGGGATTACGGCTGAGATGATCAAGTACGGTGGACCAGCGGTCTGGGACGTCATCTATTTGCTATGCAATCTTTGCTGGGAAAGGGGTGATGTTCTGGACGACTGGAGGCGAGCAGTCATCGTGCCTTTCTATAAAGGAAAGGGATCACGATTGGACTGCTCCAACTACAGAGCCATCAGCTTGGTCAGCTTAGCTAGTAAAGTGTACACGAAGATCCTGACGATAAGAATGCAAGAGCGATCCGAAAGGTTTCTCTGGGAATCCCAAGGTGGATTTAGACCAGGAAGAGGATGTATGGATCAAACCTTCTCGCTTCGCGGAATCGCGGAAAAGTTTTTGGATATTAACCAAAGGGTTTTCTGCGCTTTCGTCGACTTAGAGAAGGCATTTGATAGAGTCGTACGAAAGGAACTCTGGGACGTGTTGCCTGGATATGGAGTGAGCAGTTCCCTACTGCATGCCGTGAAATCACTCTATAGTGATAGCGAGGCGTGCGTTAGGGTTAACGGTGAGATGTCACCCTGGTTTGATGTGAAGTCGGGGGTCAAACAAGGGTGTATCATGTCTGCCTGGCTGTTCATTATATATCTAGATAACTGTCTGAGAGCACTAAGAACGAACGGATGTGGAGTGAAAATGGGAAACTTTGTGGTCAACTGCCTACTATACGCCGATGACGCGGTTTTACTGGCGTCATCAGAGGGCGAACTGCAGTCACTAGTTACCATAATGAAAGAAGAATGTGAAAAGAAGGGGCTGCGCCTAAACGCTGGCAAGACTAAGGTTCTGGTATTCGAAAGAGATGAACAAGTGACCGAGTGTGCAATATCGGTAAATGGGCAAATTCTAGAGCAAGTGAATGAATTTGTATATCTTGGAAGCATGTTCACACGAGATGGAAAGTATGAAAAAGATATTGAAAGAAGGATAACTGCCGGAAATAAGGTGAATGGAGCCATGTCGGCGTTGATGGGCAGTAAAAGTCTGAGCAAGAATGCTCGAGTTGCTGTCCACAACGCGATATTGGTACCTACCTTATTGTATGGCAGCGAATCCTGGGTATGTCAGAGGAAGTATGAAAATAGCTTGAATGCAGTCGAGATGAGATCTCTTCGAAAAATGTGCGGCGTAACGATATTAGATCGAATCCGCAATGAAGAGATTCGCAAATCAACTGGCGTGAATGAGGGCGTGATTGTAAAGATGAAGAAAGGCATGTTACGTTGGTTTGGACACATAGAAAGGATGAGTGAAGAAAGATTGACGAAACAGATATACAAAGCAAAAGTGTGTGCAAGAAGAGGCAGAGGAAGGCCACGTTCCAACTACCTGGACCAAATAGATCGGACTCTCAAGGACGGGAACGTTAAGAGTACTCGAAACCGACGAGCATGTATGAAGAGACTGATGAATGTGGACGAAGCGAAAGAGGTATGTAAGTCTAGAGAGAACTGGCGCTCTATACTCTCTGCCTACCCCGTTAGGGACTCGGCGTGATGATATGTATGTATGTATGTATATATATATATATATATATATATATATATATATTTAAAAATGTACCTTATAAGATTTATTTCAAATAAAGAATAATAATATATTATAATCATAATTTATATATGACAGGTATGCACGTCTAGAGAGAACTGGCGCTCTTTACTCTCTGCCTACCTCGTTAGGGACTTGGCGTGATGATATGTATGTATGTATGAATATAATAATAATATATCCTCACGCCTTCCCGCAAGGGTCCCCGAACGGGTAGGTAGTATATATATAATTATTACGGATGCCAATCATAGTCTTTGAATTTCTTATCAAACGTATGCAGATTTCCTCTCAATGTTTTTCTAATATGACGAATCTACAGATTGATTTTTTTTTTACTTTTAAATTCAATTTCAAACTATTTATTTTGTCAACATAGGTAGGTTACATACATATTGTATATGAGACATTTAGGTTGGCTATGTTAAAAAAATCCACAAAAAAATATTATAATAGATGATAATACAATATGAAGTGCCCAAATTAGCACCAAAATGTCAACTAGCAGGCAGTGGAGTGGCTGGCAGGCGTGTAAAGAGAAATGCGCCACTAAGGCTTCCATGCTCCGCGCTTTGTGGTTACCTAACAGAGCTCGATCAATTCTGCAATTCGTCTTGACTGCACCAAGCGAATAGGGCGTGTTGCTTGAACATTAGAAAATGACACCGTTGAGTAATTGCAAATAATGATACTCAGAGTATTAGCAATGAGCCTGCTATTTCTGTATCCTTTTAGCTACAGCCCTCTACGGCCGTCTGTCCAGTTTGCCTGCGAAGTTAAAGGTAGCGGGTTCGATTCTCCCTGGGACCGAATATTTGTGTGAGGGATACGAAAACTTGAACTTTAGTTTAGGATATTCTATATATTAATGTATATATATATCTATAGATAGATATCTCCATATCATAAGCGTACAGGCTTTGCATAGTTACAAGTTAAAGTTTGCAGTTACAAGTTACAGCTACAAGCTACACGTATATTAGTATACGTTTAAATCATTGTTTGTTTGTTTGCCATCCTGAAACAATCGCGGGTGTTTCTTACCTCAGATAAAAATCATTGACAATTAACGAACATTGCACGGTAATGCATAATGTCAAGATGTATTGCGTATTAAATGTATATGAAAAGAAAGAGATATGAAAGTCTAGAGAGAACTGGGCCCCTCTCTGTTTAACACGCTAGGGACAGAGCGTGATGATATGTATGTATATATACGGTGAAGGAAAACATCGAGAGGAAACTTGCATACGTCTGAGAAGAAATTCAAAAGGCGTATGTATAGTCGTGCTTGAGTAACGGCGATGGACTCGCCATGCCATCTGTCACGTTGGCACCTAATATACCTCTGGCGGAAAGTGGGTGTGTGGGTATTACCTATACACCTCTGCCTACCCCTTCGGGGACCCTTGTGGGAAGGCGTGAGGATATATTATCTATCTATATATATATAGGAGATCCCATTTTTGAACTGACTCATCACGAAATCTCAGGAACTGTAAGGCCGATTGACTTGAAATTTGGTAGGAGTATTCCTTACGTGGTGTAGAGGTCAGCTAAGAACGGATTTTGTGAAACTCCATCCGCAAGGTGGAGTGCAGGGAGATCTCATTTGTGAACTCACTCATTAGGATATCTCAGAAACTATAAGGTCGATTGACTTGAAATTTGGTAGGAGTATTCCTTACGCGATGTAGAGGTCAGCTAAGAACGGATTTTGTGAAACTCCATCCGCAAGGTGGAGTGCAGGGAGATCTCACTTGTGAACTCACTCATTAGGATATCTCCGGAACTATAAGGCCGATTGACTTGAAATTTGGTAGGAGTATTCCTTACGCGATGTAGAGGTCAGCTAAGAACGGATTTTGTGAAACTCCATCCGCAAAGTGGAGTGCAGGGAGATCTCATTTGTGAACTCACTCATTAGGGTATCTCAGAAACTATAAGGTCGATGGACTTGAAATTTGGTAGGAGTATTCCTTACGCGATGTAGAGGTCAGCTAAGAACGGATTTTGTGAAACTCCATCCGCAAGGTGGAGTGCAGGGAGATCTCATTTGTGAACTCACTCATTAGGATATCTCCGGAATTATAAGGTCGATTGACTTGAAATTTGGTAGGAGTATTCCTTACGCGATGTAGAGGTCAGCTAAGAACGGATTTTGTGAAACTCCATCCGCAAGGTGGAGTGCAGGGAGATCCCATTTGTGAACTTACTCATTAGGATATCTCAGGAACTATAAGGCCGATTGACTTGAAATTTGGTAGAAGTATTCCTTACGTGGTGTAGAGGTCAGGTAAGAACGAATTTTATGAAACTCCACCCGCAAGGTGGAACGCGGGGAGATTCTATTTGTGAACTCACTCATTAGGATATCTCAGGAACTTTAAGGCCGATTGACTTGAAATTTGGTAGGAGTATTATTTACGCGGTATAGAGGTCAGCTTAGAACGGATTTTATGAAACTCCACCCGCAAGCTGGAACCCGGGGAGATTCTATTTGTGAACTCTACTTAATAAATAACGAAATATTCAAAGATTTGTAATGTGATCATAGGCACATATTCTTGTGCGCTTAAATCGCAAACGCTGGGTAAACCTTACGAGATAGATCAAATGAATGTACTACGGAGTAGTATATCTTCAAATGATCGATATAAAAGTCCGCGATTGTATTTAATTATCTCTAAAGGAAATATAATATTATTATATTTTCTTTAGAGATAATACATATATAAATACAATCTCTCAAGGATATACCACCATAACTATTTTTATCTTTTACATTATTATTAGTATCAATATTACACCCGTGCGAAGCCGGGGCGGGCAGCTAGTTTATATATATATATATATATATGTATATATATATATATGTGGAGGTACAAATTACAGCGACCAATTAATTATCAGTTGCTAGAAACCTAGAGACACTATCCCCATACTTTATTTCGCGCTTGTATAAACAAGGCGATCACGATTGGTTTTGCGGAGCGGCACTAAAATCAAACCAACAAGGTTCGTTCATCAATATTTATTACAGTATACCCTTCTACCTACTTCTTAAAACTAATTAAGAGCCGAGATTACCAAGTAGTTTATAGTTGCTTGCGAAATCAAGATTACAAGTTTCAAGTCTGGCGGTGTAAGATTTTTGAACCCAAATATTTGTCATATAACATGTTGGCACTTGAATATATATATATCTATAGCGTAACTGGTATTTCCAATTTTAAATAAGCGACTATCAAAGTCGATATTTGAGTTTATTTAATTACACTATGAATGCGATGACGATGCTACGATGTCGCCAATGGAATTACCGTGCACTCAACCCACTCAACTATGCACTTTGCGAAAATCGGCGCTGACGCGGTGTCGTGTCAGTTTCGTTTGTCGTTACAATATGTGGTATGTTGAAATAATATATCATTTAGAAGACGCGTTCAATGTCCCCGTCACTCACACATACAAGACGAGAAAACCGTCTAGTCTGAATTGTTTGTGTAGTAGCAAAGTCAAGATTGCAAATTCAAACCCCGGTTGCCAGTGAAAGCCTGTATATACACATGATCGTCATAGTTCGCCTTATGATACGATGTAGATATGGGTGTACTTTTATCTTTAAGTATAGTATTTTGTGTAAATAATGTCTGTATGTACTTACGTAATTTTATATGCAACAAATTTATTTAATTTGATTTGATAGATCAGGGATGACCAAAACTTTAACATAAACGTATCAATAGGAAAAACTATGGATAGTATTTTAAATTTGACTATGGGGGTCTGAGGTATCCGTTCATTTTGGAAAAGGGGTCTCTTTGCCAAATAACTTTGGAAATTCCTGATGTAAATACTGAATTTCCCAAACAATTTTTTTATATACCAAAGGTGGCAAACTAGCATACTGTCCAGCCCTTAGTAAGCGGAAAGTATAGTCTATATGAAACAATAATACCAAGTGTAAATTAAACTCTCGCGTTGTCGACAAATACATTTTATTTGTAAAATTGTGTAAGGTAATTTAACAAAATAAGTTATTAAACAAGTTCATATTGAATTTTGAATAAGTATCCTGAATTATTCAGTTTTTAAGGTTTTAATGATGTAATGTATCTACGTGATTGAGCGGGGCTACAGCTTTTCCTTACTTCGGAACCGGTGAGATCCGTAGCAGTCTCGTAGCACCGTAGCTCTATTTACAATTACTATATACTTAAAGCACTGATAGGCGGTACTAGTTAATCGTTAAATAGCGTGCGTCTCTATACCCTTAAATGTTGTACAAGCCCTGAACCAAACTATATTTCGATAAATTATGATTTTTAGAGTTCAATTTGTTAAACGACAAAAACAATTACGGCACGCGATCTAGCCTCGCTTATTCAGATTACGAGAAGCAAACTATTCATCTATTGGAAAAAAAACTGTCTTTCAACCTATGCTTTCAGCATCGCTTAAAATTAGGAAGTAATGATAATCTGGAAAGATACTCAATAAGATAGCTGAGGGTACGAACTCCTAGAAAGATAGACGAAATTGATGATTTACAATTTATAATAATTCCATAGTGCGTAGAACACTATTTCCCTTGATTTTTGCCATAATAATTCATGAGCGCGATAAGGATGCATTTATAGACGGGATTATTATTACAATAGATCGTCATCGCACTGCCAATGGCCAAATGAGGTGTCGCTAAGCTCAAGACTGGATGCCAGGCCTCAACGTAAAATTTTTGGTCTTAAAAGAGTATACATTCCTCCCATATGTTTTTAATTTTTCGTATAAGGCGAACGTCAAGAGTACCAGCGAGCATGTAAGAAGAGTGATGAATGTGGCTAAAGCAAGGTCTGTGTTGGCATAGAGAACTGGCGCTGTACTCTTTTGGCCTACTCAGTGAGGCTCTCAACGTGATGATATGTATGTATGTAAATAAGCCAAGTGCGACTGATATCTTTGGTTTGGAAGTGGCTAATGATAACCACGAAAATCGGACCATTTATATGTTTGTTAAATATACATTATTAACTTAGAGCTACAGTAAAGTTCTATAAAATAAGTAAAGGGCGTAGAAAAGTCAAGGTAACTATTAGTTAGTATTTTTATTAACCTAATACCTACGCTGCTAAAAAGCTCATTATTAGTGTGGTAACGAGCATATTTAATTGCTTTACAGATTTTTTCAAGATGATCACGAACGTTCTTGCGATATTATTTAATTAGGGATCACAGATAAACTTAATATTTATATAAATGTTTTGAATTGAATTTCTCCGTTTTGCCGACTTTTCCACGGAGTATTTGGAGATCACATTAATCCTGAGATAGGAATTTAAGCCTACCATTTTCCAAGAATTAATAGATTTAATGTGTTTTTTTTTTCAAAATAATTTATTTGCTCTTTTTTCATTCAGTAATTTTTGTGTGGAAATGGGACTAACATCCTACAAACCTTATTGATAATATTTGTAGGAAGTTGATGGCCATAGTTTTCTAAAGTACGTATTAGCTAAGTTCAAATCTGGAACCTTTTCAATGCAATAATTTTGTACGACTCAATCTGAAAGGCGATTAAAACACGAGAGAGGATGTCTCAAGGGATTCTATTGGGCTTTAGCTAGTCATTTTATGACGGAATCTTTTGCGTCCTCATTTCGTCGCTAGCGTAGCATTAACCTTATCTATTTCACTTGTTTTCATGTCACAAGCAGTTTTATTCCAGTTTCCAATTATATTCTCACAGCGGGAGCGTCTCACACTGTGACGGGACGGGAGCTCCCAAGCTCAGTGGGCCCCTCGGACGAATCTGGACTACGAACCATCAGGAGTACGTCGGACTCGGAAAACGAAGAACGGAACAAACGATTTTAAATAGTTTAGTTGGCATCCTAGTTCATTTTTTACCCCAGGGCCTTTGGTTACCTAGCTATGCCATTGGAACTCGTTTAAAAAGTCTACCTATGACACAAGAAGTATTTCAGACACTTACTTACACAGTCGTACTTGAGAAAATTTTACGGATTCGCCATCTGTGACGCATCTATATTCATTTATGGCCCCCATCAGAATGGCGTGAAGAAACACACATACCTATAAGTGTTTTAAATTTGCAAAATGTAGTTGCAGAACTAGTTCTCATGAATAAAATAAAGAAATGACGCATCTGTTTACTTTTAGTTGTAAAAGCTTTGAGTGTTTTGACGATTACTTTGACGACTTCCATCACCGTATTCAGCATGGAACTTCAAAAAGAGTGTAAAGTAATTTTTTTGGGATGGCAACTTTATGGTCCATTGGTAACTTTACATATGTCATGTTGGAATAAAGTAATGTACCATAACTAAAGTTTTATTTTACTGGGCAATTACATTTCCTTTAGAAGTTCAAGGTCGTGGAAATAATGAACGATGATAGATTAAAGGGAAACTTTCACAACGCGAAGGAATTCAGGTCGCGTGCCGACAAAGGCATTATATTTTATTTTACGAGTATATTAATGCTCTGTGGAAATGATACAATGCCGTGAATATATGTACTAAAATGTGTATTAATTTCCCATACTGATAAATTATGATATCGGAAAGTGATGATAGCGATTTGTTTTATTGGAATCAGATAAAGGTAAAATGAACAGTGCCTTGTCTGGTCTCGTGGTCAGGCCATTAGGTTGCAAATAATTGACAGAAACAAAGTTTGATTCTAGCGGTAGATATTTCTCATATTATAATATGATGCTAGCTAAACCCGGCGCTGTCCCACGCATTAAAATAGATTATCCACTACCTGTAGTTACTAACCGTAGTAATTTGATGATACTCGTATGTAGCCCATATCTAATACGAAGGATTTTTCAAATGAGATTATTAGTACCTGAGATGAGCGCGCTTAAATCATTTAACATATTCTACCTCTCTATAGTGTGAGTATAGATTATTACATCATTATTTTTGATATTGAGAAGGAAGGCAGCAAATGGTACGGTCAGAATTCGAATTAATTCGAAACGAAATGAAATCTTTGCTTTGCAGGCAACTACTCGTACTACACGGCTTAAAGAACTTACGCCTTTTAAGTGAGTCTTACCCTATTTTTTAGATGGATCTAATTGCAAATAGTTTATGTAAACCATTCATACAACTTAACACATGAAAGCGACCATTATTATTATAAATTAAAAAACTAAAAAAAAAATTAAAGTATTTTTTTAATATCCTCAAAGCAAGATCAATAAAGCATATAATCGAGCGATGATTCACGGATTCGTTAGAATTTACTACAATGCTGACACGAAAATTAGGCACGGGACCTTGAACACTAAGCTGACATTACATTCGACCGAAGAACAATATGATTCAATCGAACAATTCAATCGTTGTCAGAATGTCACGAGAGGCCGTCGCGTGACCTGCCGCACGGAACCAAACAACCACTGAAAGCTGAAAGCCACAGGTAATATCGGAAACTGAAAACGCAATAAATAACATTTTATGTGATTATTTTGAAGGCATTCTTATATGGACACGGCCTACTGAAAGGTTGATGGCCTGCAGAAAAATTCCAGAAAACACTACTGCTATTAGCAAACTCTTTATATAATAATAATAATAATAATAATAATTTATTAGGTAAATTAGTACAACCTGAGTTTAACACGAGTAAAAACGAAAACTTACACTAATGTCAAAATAAAATCAATATAACAGAACAACACATGACTACTATGGGTAGGTAACAAGCAACATGGTGGTCTTCGTAATCAACACATAATTTGGAAAACATTGTGAGTTTAGATGTTCTTAGTAACTAGGGTTTTAATGTACAAAAAGTTTTAACAGTTTGAATATTGAGTTGGTTGTGACGGTATGACAATAAACTTAATATTCTGCGCATGATAAGTACATGTTACGTCGTTTTCGTTCAGAATAGTTCAAATAAAGCAAAAGCGTGTGCAAGAAGAGGCAGAGGAAGAACACGTTCCAACTACCTGGATCAAATCGATCGGACGCTCAAGGACGGGAACGTCAAGAGTACCTACTCGAAACCGACGAGCATGAATGAAGAGACTCATGAATGTGGACGAAGCGAAAGGGGTATGCAAGTCTAGAGAGAACTGGCGTTCTATACCTACTCTCTGCCCTACCCCGTTAGGGACTCGGCGTGGTGATATGATGATGATAGTTATACATTATACTTAGATATAGTTACACAAATATCAATTAAAATATATTTCAACAAGCTCTGCCCGGCGGAGTCAGTGCATTAATTTTAATTATATATAGGTATAAGATTACTGCTCTGCTCCCAAACAAACAAACAAATACAAATTCTTTCTCTTTATAATATTAATCTATAGACACTTGTCAAGCGGAATTGACTAAATCTCTGCAAAAGAATCAGTGTTGCCACCCAGCGTGGCAATGCTGCCAGTATTCTAGACTTTTTACCGCGGGATATCGATTCGGGTCAAATATTAAAATTAGTTTTTATTTTATATATTAATTACTATTAATTAGATAAAATTTCAGTAGTTTTGGCGTGAACCTTACAAATATTCGCATTTATAATATTAAGTAGTAGGATTTTATACATATGTTTCGTAGTAATGGCCAATGAGCACGAGGTCAATGATTGTAAATAATTCAGTGGATATGCAAGGTTAGGCAACCCTATTGGGCTACTTCGCTGGTTTAGCTACTAAACTACTGTAGGTAACGTAGGAAACTTTTTAAGGCAAGTGACCAAAGCCACCAAAATAATACGTGAAAAGCATTTACCTTCCGTAATCAAGCGTACATTAAAAATATGTTCTTGATTTATTAATGAAAACAGCTATATATTATTAATTCAACTACTTAGCGGATCCAAAAGAACGAGTTTCAGTTTACGGGCAATACACTCGTGTATGTATAATGTGTAAACAATAAAGTGTAAATTCAAAAAGTACTTTTTCCTCAACGTGATGCCATTCGGTCACATTTAATGTTTATTTCCGTAATATTAATACGTCAGAACTGCAATTGGAATTAATCCAACTCTTTATGTAGCTCATTAAACTTCACGACCGTCCCGAGCCGTTCTGCGGCATAATGTATAATACTGTTCCCTCTTGTGTTTTTTGAGATCGCGTTTTACACTCGGCACCTACTATCAGTTCTGCTTGTATTGTCACCGAGTCAGTTCGGGCTACGTGACATATCAAATTATTTATTATAGAATTTGGTACTATTTACGCTTAGAACACTGTAATATTCTACATACATATTTATAAATTGTATGTTCGTTATCAAGTCTAGTCAAACTTATGACAGACATTTTATATATCGCGCTTGACGATGAGCGCACGATTCTATGGTAGAAAAGCTACAGATGACAAGTTACTTATTAAATCTAAATGTTAGGAAAACTAGGTACGTACCTACTTTTTTTTAAGTTTTAAAATCCTAAAGGTGACCTGTCAAATTCGTGTCCTTGTTATAATATAGGGAAAAAATTTCCTCAGGGTAGTCGTGTAGAATAAGCAAATGTGTAAATCACCTGTTTCGCTTCATCAACATTAAATTATACCTTTATGGAGGTACTTAACTACTCCCAATTCCGTCGGCTTCCTAGCGCACAAAGGTTTTAATTGTTTGTCCTGCCCAAGGCTACTGGCGTTATGTATTTTAAACCTAGTTGACAGTTTTTTTGGGTATCTTTTTATTTAAACGTCTATATATACGATATAAGAAGGAAATATACGTTTTTACGTTAAATTACAAAACTAGAATTTCGACGAAAGCTTTAGCACAAAACTTGTAAAGTATATAAACTACCATACATATACATTATTTAGAGTTCATACTCTATATAGTGGTAATCCACTAGGTTTTCCACGGGGAAGGTAAGACCTTTTAAAGCGGGGTCTCGTAAATCGGCTGCATTACATTCACTGCGGCTAAAGTGTACTTATCTCACGAGAAAATGGCTTCTTGAAAGTACCCGCCCTACTTACGATGCAGGTTGCACACACAGTTTTGTCATTCATAATTTTGTATAAAATTCTCTCTTAATATATTTAAATGATGTATGTTAGTCTATAGAGAGCTTGCGCTCTATACTATCTGCCTACCCCATTAGGGACTCGGCGTGATTATATGTATACTCGTATGTATGTATATTTGCCAAATTACTTTTCTGGGATTGTTTATTTGTTATATACCTAAAATATTTATTAAAATATTAATGTATCGGTAAATTATTATTTAATTACAACTAAATCCAAAGCGGAATGTATAGTCGGGTATGAAAGACGGCGACAGACTCAACACCTGTCACATTGGCATTAAAACAATGAATGCTCCTGCGATAAGAAGATATTATTGTACCTTGGACGTTGTGCATTGTGGGAAGGTGTAACGCTTTATTTATTTAAGACTAAACTAGAAAATTCCTTCTAAGTCTGGGCATGCAGTTTTATTGGTAGTATTTACGGCTATTCGCGTGTGTCTGAAACCGCATAGCCATCATAATTGTTTGTCACCACTCTATGTAAATTGAAAGCAATTTCCATAGCACGGGGTTAATCAATATTGCTTAAAAGCGAGGACACAAATGGGTTAACGCATTTAATAACTAATGGTGAGGTTATTATATAATGTATGTATGTATACACTATATCTTAATATATATGAATTACGTGTCACGTGGTTTGTCCGCGATGGGCTCCTAAACTACTTAACCGATTTCAATCAAATTTGCACACCGTGTGCAGTTTGATCCAACTAAAAAGATAGTATAGCTTACATCACAATCTTAACCCGATAGGTGGCGCTGCGATCGTGTTTCAGGAAATTTTATTTTTGAACCCGGGCGAAGCTGGTTATATTATAAGTCTAGAGAGAACTGGCGCTCTATACTATCTGCCTACCCCATTAGGGACTCAGCGTGAAGATATGATGATGATATTATATTACAATCGTGTTGGCCTAGGGGTCTGCAACACAAAGACTGCAATTTCGGATGCCGACTGTAACAACAAGTTTTTCTGAACTTAAGTACAGTGATTAGTCACACTACGATCTTAACGGTGAAGGAAAACATCCAGAGGAAACCTGCATACGTCTTTATAAATATATCAAAGAAACAAGCTTGGTGCTTTGAACCAAATATACTCGTAATTTGCAAGGAATCGATAAATTATACGTTCCTATCTCATATTTATAAGACAATTTACGACTGAATCAAAGATCAAATTCTCGTTCCATGTAGGTACCTTAGCCATTTTATTGAATTTATAGTGAGATAGGTAGAAGCCAGTCGAATCGACGATGAATAGGTTCTTTTTCTCCTTTTCAACCTTTTCAACGTCCACTTACGTATATCTACATAAGCTTCTCAGAATACCTCGGATAAATGATACAAATTGCTAGATAGGTACTTAGTTAGATTTGCGTTTATGAATCAAACAAAAGAACGACGAAAATTTGAGAAAATAAAGATGCATTATCATCACGCTGAGACCCCACGGATTAGCCAAATAATAAATACCTAAATATCTTGCGACAATTCCACCCAAATTTACATATGATTATGGTAACTGGACAACGATATATTTACTTATATATACCTACTATTAATTCGTCGAGTAAAAACAATATAAAAATGTATAAAAGTAAACTTAAGAAATATATACATATAATAAATTAATTATAAGTCAGAGAATTTAAGCTATTTTATATAAAAAAAATATCTCATTGTAAGTGAACTTAAAGTTTTTATGAGAATAAAGTATTAAAGCACAAATACAAAATTATCATCTAACATACTTCGGACACGTGTTTGTTTCTAACCTGTTAGCACTACTTCGAATGCAAACGAAATCCCGTTTTGCATAGGTAATGCATAATTTTCTATACTGGCAGCAACTACAGCGAACCTATATTGGTATACAAAATTTCAAAGCGGCTAAAAGCGGCACGGTAGTCCAATACAGGCCCAAACTAGGCCAGGGGTGTAATATTGGAATCGATAGACAATATTCTTGGCCTGTTGCGTGCCAGTGAAATAGGAAAAATCTAATATATATATTTTAAGAACACGTCAATCTTTACAAAGATACCTCGATAAATCGCACCCTTTCACCATTTAACGTATCTACCCATTCAAAATTCCATAAACAATGGAATCTTTGGAATGGATTCGTTACGATTTGAATAGCTATCAGAGATTGAACCTAAATGGCGGGATCGGAGATTAAAGTCAAATATTTGTGTTCATGTCGATATAATAGATTATCGATGAATTAATATGATGAATAATGAAATATCTTTAAAACAATCTATAATTGTATTTGCTTTAAATCATCACGAGTTAATTAGAAGGAAATCATCAGCTTGTGTGGATAGTATATGGTCATGAGCGATACCCGCTTAGTGCGATTTGTGATGGTATGAAAGTAGCAGTGGGTAGGTAAAGTACTAGCTACAAGTAGATAAAAGTGAATAACAGTGCAACTATATAATTGAAAGATTTTATACTGGAACCAATATTAGATTAGCATGACTTTAAGAAATAAACTTCGTACCTTGGATATTTATCTATCTGATTTTGGGTCAAGGTTTTTATGTTGCATACAGACAGATCAATAAGTCAGCCAAAAAACCGTAGATATTTCAGTAAATTTGAATATTCTTAACTCATACATTTTACACTTTTACGTGCTTAAGTAATTAGTTATTTAAATGAGTATTATTAATTACACTTTTCGAACGACTTTCGAACTCTTAGAATCAGGCTAAATATTTAAATTTTAGTTTTACTAATGTACTACTTTCTTTTTATACAACCAGAAAGGCAAACGCATAAAGCATACGGCCCACCTGATGGGAAACGGTTACCGTAGCCTATTTACGCTCACGATACCGAAGTATCACTTGCGCGTTGCCACTCTGTGTTCGGAGAGTTATAGTGTGTTGGCAGCATAATGGGTTTAATCCCTCTGCTTCCAACACAATGTAACAATCCTGCCCCCTACCCAAGGAGCTCATTACTGGAAACCTTATTCACCGCGTAGGAACACAACACTAAAAATTGTGTTATTTGGCTACGGACTTCTATAAGGTGAAGGTCCTGCCCGTGGTCCTGCCCCAGCTGAGCAGCTCCAAATTCGAACGCGAAACCCGTTATGCCCTACCTACTATATATCGAAACACAAAGCTATTTAATAATGTGCACTTTCCAAAGCTGACAGACTGACAAATTATCGAATAAGCCAGTATTATAATTTATTCTTTAAAACCCACCCTAAAAGTTTAACGCAACATTCCTTAGAAGTAGAAAAGCAAACCACAATACATAAAATAATTAGAACAAGGTCAAATGCCTGACGGCGTCTGTTAAACCGCGTTGTCTTCCTTCACGTGTAAAATCGATATGACAATGTTCGTGGCACATCACTTAAAAATATTATAAAGAAGATAACTATGAAGTACATTAATAAAAAACAATGTGTCACCTCAAGTTGAATCAGCTTGTATAAATTTCACATCCACTGGCACGAGTGACACACTACCGTTTAGATTGGCACTGATATCGATATCGTATTAGCGATGGACAATGAATTATATAGATTGCACTTGCCTTGCGCATATCTATTAGTCTTTAAAAACACGGAGGGGCTGTATTGTTATTCATCTTTGAAGTATCTATAGCTTTTCGTCACATTTCGATTTGACACGTAACGATTACAAGTCAATTTTGATCTCTACCGTTTTTAGTATCTTAATATGCTATCATAATATTAGTAACGTGAGTGATTTTTTTTTTATAATTATAAAATGAATGTTCATAAAGTTAGTTTCATTCATAAAAAAAAACCTATTTATAATTTATGTATTAAGCCCACGATGCATTACAAGATGCTCTATTTCACATGTAAACAGTAGTACTTTTTCTAGAAAACAACAAACTGCCAACTTAAAAATAAAAAAATAGACTAAGATTAAAGCAAAAAAGAATACTTACAGAAAGTCCTGGATTGCAACCCGAGGTGATAGAATTCTTCCTGAACTTTGGGACGCAGATCTGCATAGAAGTTTTCCCTTCAGGAGGGCCGGCACAACCGTACTCGTCGTTTCTATTATTTCTCGTAAGATTTATGTTATTCGTATTGTTAACTTTAACAAGAATATTGCACGTTTGGGAAGCGATCTGAAAAAGGCCTTCCTCTAGGTTCCTTTTGTTACTGTATTGTCTGTTGAAGTGCAAATAGTCCCACCAGGAAGGCATGTTACTTTATGACTTAGACCCTGAGTTATCGGAGTCTCTAGCCGGCAGGGAGCGACGTGCGACCGCAAACGTTGGTCGGTACAGAATGGTGAACGGCTGAAAGCTCTGAGCTAAGCGTAGGGACGTAAGGTTGTTGGACTTGCGCGTTAAAAGTTTACTTTTTGACTAATAGGTATGTACTGTTGCAACAAAAAGTCCTGTTACATAAAGTCTGTATATTTTGATTCTTAAGGCCACTAAGTAAAAAATAATATAATAATATATCCTCACGCCTTCCCACAAGGGTCCCCGAAGGGGTAGGCAGAGGTGCATAGGTAATACCCACACACCCACTTTCCGCCAGAGGTATATTAGGTACCAACGTGACAGATGGCGAGTCCATCGCCGTTACTCAAGCACGACTATACATACGCCTTTGAATTTCTTCTCAGACGTATGCAGGTTTCCTCTCGATGTTTTCCTTCACCGTAAAGCTCGTGGTGTGACTAATCACTGTACTTAAGTTCAGAAAAACTCATTGGTACAGTCGGGATTCGAACTTGCGACCTTTGCGTCGCAGGCAACTGCTCGAACCACTCGGCCACCACGGCTCTTAAGTATCTCTCGGCTACTAAGTATTTTTCAAAAATAGGATTCCTACAATAATTAGGTACATCAAAAGTAGAAGTTCAAGATCTATGTAAAAAATTGAGGATAGAAAAACTACTATTAGCCTTTAAGGATGACTTATGAAGTAAAATATAAAATATATACGCAGATACATGTGGTAATGGTCAACTCTTTTAAAATATAGGTGTTGAGCGTGTAAATTGGTGGATATTTGGATATTATATTGGATTAACTAATAAAATAAATTATAATGTGCAGTTTCGCTTGTCTGTCCGCTCTGCAGACGGGCTATTAATATTTAATATTGTTTTATAGACTTTAGAATGACATATTACCTTAGGTAGGTATCAACATTTAGGTGGCCCTAGATATGCCACACACGCAACGCACGTGTGCGTTGTATCACTCAATAATGCAATATGTTACAAAACGTAAATATTTTACTTACTTTACGTTACTTTAGCTCGTGTGGTTACAATTTGTATCGTGATGTCCGTCAAAAGAGCCGGGATATTAGCTTTATTATTTAATAAATGTAGGAGATAAGGGAAGACCACTTTCCAACTACGTAGTTGAAATCCGTATACTATAATATAATCAAAATACTCAAGGACGGGAACGTCAAGAGTATCTACCTACTCGAAATTTTTGTTTCAATTTGTATAGAAACAGAAACTTAGCTTTTCAATGTATGAACGAACACAGTACAAGTAGAATGGTGGCAATCATTTTAATTATATCGATCATCATGTATCACAACAATGAAGGCCAAAACGGAGAAGCCATTGGTACATTTCGTAACCATTAATCTCGTATTCGTAGCACCTCGTAGCTTCGTAGCAATCTGAAGAGCATTCGATAACGCTTTCTTAAACAAGCTACGAAGTTTTAAATTATAATTGGCAACACTTTTCTCTAGGGTCAGTAAGGTAGGTTTATTACATAAGCGTCGTTTGAGTCTCGTCATGCATCAATGCATCTATGTTGATATGTATTTACATATAGATACATATTACCTACTGAAGTTGTGACTCGCGCGGTGCCTACCTCATGATGGGTCTTACTGCGTTAGTTGTACCTACAATGGTCGACCCGATACCGATTCTGCTAGCAGGCATTCTATACGGGTACCTTACTCATCGCAAAAGCAGCATAATAAGAAGATAGAGACACTGTCCCCGCCAGACAATAGCGTGTTGTTCCCTACCTGTTTTCATGTGCTCATTTAGCCCTAGGCAATACGTGTAGGGTATCATGGGTCAAGGATCATGAGCAGTGCCGGATTAAGTCAGCGCCGGGCTTGAAGCAAGTTCCATCAAGGGTCACTTGGATTGCTTTAAGTTATCAAGTTTAAGGAATTACGTTAATAATAAATACGGTCTGTTCTTACACTTCGCATTCGTAAAAGAAACCCCACCTCAAGCTATTTCTGATTTTGAATTTATTTTTAAACAACCGAGCCGAAAGAAGTGCCTTTAAAGCGCCTACCTATTAAAAATATTATATGTAGTATTAAATTGTATCTCGTCATATTATACCTAGGTACCTGATATATCGCACTGTTAAAATGTTTAATTAACTGAATTAGGCTCTCCATTTTGATAGACAATGACAGACTTAGTATCCACCTATAGAATGTATAAGTAGCAATAGAGTATAAATAATTAATTACTTTTAGTGCATTCAAAATGTATAATTTGTTTAGAAGCCATTAGCTGAATTCGCTACATGCGGGTTAGATTAGAATGCATTCGGGAATAACTGTAGCAGGTAGATAAATGTCTAGTCTGACATGCAATTTTTTATATATCCTCACGCCATCCCACGAGGGAAAACGTAGTGGTAAGCAAAGGTGTGTGGCTTTCCGCCAGATATATTTTAGGTGCCAACGTAACAGATGGAAAGTCCGTCGCCGTTATTCAAGCACGACTATACAATATACATAAGCCTTGGAATTTCTTCTCAACCGTATGCAAGTTTCCTCTCGAACCGTATGAAAGTTCTCTCTCTCCTCCTCTCCTTTTACCTATTAATGAGACATGAGTCATGCCTCATTAATAGGTAAAAGTTAAAGGTACTCTTTACTTATATGGAGAAGTCAGATTAGAAGTTTCCATTGGAATCCCGACTGTAACAATGAGTTTTTCTGAACTTATGTACAGTGATTAGTCACACAACGAGCTTACCGAAAACATCGAGAGGAACCTGCATACGTTTCAGACGAAATTCAAAGTCGTGTTTGAGTGACGGCGATGGACTCGCCATCTGTCATGTTGGCACCAATGAGGTTTATATATAATACATCATTGGTTGGCATGGCACTTAAAATATATCTTTGGCGAAAATTAGGTGTGTGGGTTCTACCTATACACCTCTGCCTACCCCTTCGGAGACCCTTGTGGAGAGGCGTGAGGATACATAAGTTAAAATTGCGAATTAAGTAGTGACTATAACATACTGTTACATCGTATGACATTTGAATTTCGCGCGATAATGAAATGAATCTATTGTACGCGCAAAAATTTTAGCGAGAGAAGTTTTCGAGGTTTAATTACCATAATCAAAGCTTTGAATGCCTGAGCCCCTACAACAGCCGTGACATCGAGTCTTTACTTTAACATCACTATTGGTAATTCCTATCTACCTTCTATCAAGCAGGATATATGTCACACATATATAATATGAAAAATGAGACAAAAACCTTATTTTTTATGATCCTATACACAATATACATACATATCATCACGCCAAGTCCCTAACGGGGTAGGCAGAGAGTATAGAGCGCCACTTCGTCCACATTCATCAGTCTCTTCATACATGCTCGTCGGTTTCGAGTACACAATATAGCATTATAAATTCAGTGACCCCTCCAAACAACTTCCTAACAAAACAAAAGTTGACATGCATGTTTACTTAACAAGGAACATGGTCTAACACAATTAAATATTTAACCATTGTGTACCCTTGTATCTTGTAAAGCCCTATGAGCAGTAATAATATACAATTTGTTGAAATACTAATGCAGACAGAGTGTGGTCAAATGTTTTGACAAGTTGAAACACTTTAGTCTCCCTTTTCTGAACTAGGGTACATGTGGTAGGTACCTTGTACTGAACTGACTGTATAGGTAATGATTTATCTTACCATGAGCTTTAGTTAATATGTAAGGAAAATAGCAAGTTTCAGAAAAAAAAATTGTGTTACATAACATTATAAAGAGGAAAGATTTGTATTTTCGTGTTTTTAATGAATAAACTAAAAAACTACTGTGTCAATTTCAGATATTCCTTCAACATTGGAACACATTGATCCTGAGTGACAAGGACTATATTTATTGCTAGAAAAGATTAGGGATTCTTATACTAATGAAATCGATTTATATGCGGGTAAAACCGCAGGGTAAAGCTAGTACATAATATAATACATATCTGGGAAATAGTCACAGACCACTTAAATATGATAAAAAAGGTAAAAGCATTTGTTGTTAGACCTCTGGGAAACCTTTGGGAAGTTGGGCAAATGTTATTATAACATGTGCATTCACAGAAAAAAAAAACAATTTAATAGCATTCAGATTGTACTGAATCATTTTATTATGCAGATGGAAAGGCCAGATCGTAACTTTTCAGTTATTTTATTAACAAAATAGTTTTCTATATAAAGTTTTACAAAATAAAAAAGTTATTTATGATGAACTTTCATTTAAGATTTCCCTCATTTCAACATCATCAGAAATTGACTCCATATCATCGGGTTCATCCAACAAAGCTTGTAACTGATGTATTGACGTTACAAGAACATGAAATTGTTTCTTCCTTAGTGCCAAGCGACTCTCTAACTGCTGTTTTGTACTTTCCAAGCTTGAGAGTTCAGTTTTCAATGTACTCAAACGTTCTAAAGTCTCTCTTCTGTCTGGTTGCTCACTTATTACTTTTGCCAGTACATCATATTCTATACGATTCTTACGCACAGTCTTCGCCTGTGCCAAATCAGCCTTACTTTTGTCAATGTTCCCTTTAGCAACTTCAATACCAGTTTCAAGAATTTTAGACAGTGCTTCATAGCTTTTTAACTCGGCTGCCATCATCTCGGAACCCAATTGCGATTTTGTGACGGCAAATTCGCATTGTGCCAATTGAGCTAGCATGCGGTCATGTGTTGATTTACTAAAAAAACAATAGATATTTCGGATTAATCTTTTCAGCCTAAGGTAAAACTTTTACAAAAAAAAAATAATTCATAGCAAATCCTAACCTCTCTTCTGGCTTTTCATCGCTACTGTTACACCATTTTATTAATGTTTTTAGTAAAACATTCAGTCTTCTATCGTCACCTGTTCCATCTCCATCTATTAGAAGACGTCTACGAATGACGTCCTCTGTAAAAGATAAAATACTTATTAAAAACAGCTTCCAATTTCTGTACCATAAAATTATGTTGTACTTACCATCTCCCATCGTTAAATTAAGTTATCTTACAGTGATATGCTTATTTCCACACGGTCCTGAACTGAATAAGTTATATGATCACGATACAATTATTACAAAATTGTCGAAGCTAACTACTGCCTACTCCTTTCAAGCACGCAATGTTTTGTTTACTCTATCTGAAAGTTGTAAGACTTGTAAGTACACTACCATAACATAACATGGTAGTCTTTGGTTACTACCAAAGATTACAATGCAGACAGTAGTTACTACCCACGCCTGGAAACGGTGGTGGAAAAAATACCTAAAATTGTTTTAAAAATTAACTTCTGTTTCATATCCTCCAAATACTACTAAAACCAAACAAAAAAACCTCTAATGTAATGGGTAAAGGGTACATCATATTTAAAAAAAATAGTACGTTTACAATATGTACGTTTATATAATATATACAACTGAGGCAAGGTTCTATCTCGATGACATTATTTTTCAGTTTTCCGTCAGTCAACTTAACGTCAATTTTTGAGGGTGGGATAATGGCTAAATATCGGAATATTTTATTTTCTTTTGTGAATCACATACTTTTTAAGCTTACTTCTGTTTAAATACGAAGTAAACAATCACCGCAGCGATGGAAGACCCTAGTTTCAGTGATAAAATTGAAGCTTATTTCTCAGAACTTGGGCGATGGCTAGTACCAGTAATCTGACCTCCTTGTGCATTTTATCATTTGAAATCTAAATAAAAATGTGTTTTTTATCCCCCAGGAAGGTGTGGCGAAGCATTCTTTTGGGTCAAGTCCTATCTTTGCTTTTGAGCGGCAAATGTATACTGACAACATTACTACAAAGTGCGACTTGGCAGTTTCCTACTACTTCTCAGCTAATAGTTCCTTATTTAGCGCTTTTCATATTATTTACTCCGACCCTACTGTGTAACGGTGTTAAGAAATTGACCAAGTAAGTTTTGGTTTAATGTATTTTTTACTAGTAGCCTTAGCAGACAAGAATAATTAGTAAAGCCAAACTGTTATCAGCTTATTCTCTATTTTAGTCTATTGGACTATATCAATCAGTAAAAGTGAAGTTTGTGGTACATGTGAGACATTTAAGCTCACTCTTTAAGATCACTTAAGATCATCACATTTAAGATCACTATTATCAACAGCTTTCATGAGTGATCAACCCCAGTAAGAAGCGGCCCTATATATTTTATTGATCAAAGAAGTTTTTGTTCAGAGAATTGGCAATGCTTTCCTGTGCAATAATGCTGCTCTTCTTAGCCTACTACTAATCTGACCAGATTAGACATGTTTTTGTCATAATCTAAGGAATATTACATCAAAAACTTACCTCATTTACAGAAGATGGTGGGTGCTGATTATTGCATGTTCCCTGGATGTGGAAGCTAACTGGCTACTAGTCCTGTCCCAGCGTTACACATCAGTACTGAGTTGACAGCTGCTAGCTTGCAGTGGTGTTGGAGCTGCACTTGTTGGTGGAGCATGGAGAGGTCAGAGACTTGGTGTGGCCCACGTAGCTGGGGCCACCCTTGGGCTTATGGCTGTGGTGTGCGTTGTGTGGGCTGACGTTGAAGGGGCCCCTACTGATGGTAAGCTGGCAATACAAAAAATATTGTGTACAAAATAAGTGTGTGTAACCCTTTTTCCCAAGCAAACCTGCCAGCAAAGACACCTTCTATCAGGTTAAATTTAGCTCCAAACTGTCCACACAAAATTTGTTCAAAATTTGTGCCATTCACAAGTTTTTACATTGACACATTGAGAGTGTTTAAGGTACAGTCATTGATTTTTATATTAATTAATAAAAACATAATTACAATCAATGTTTTATATTGGATACAGTAGACAATAATTTATTGTTTCAGGTAAAAATCAATTAGTTGGAGACATGCTTTGCCTCGGTGGCTCCCTCCTATATGCAATGGTAACAGTGCTCCAAGAGATGATGCTCAAAACACACTCCTGCTCTGATTACCTTGCTGTACTTGGTTTGATTGGCAGTGCAGTTTCATGCTCTCAAACATTCTTCCTGGAATTTGGTGAACTGATGATGTTCAACTGGTATGAGTTGGATACAATCATACAGCTGAGCAGTTATTGCTTCGTACAGACAATATTCCAGACACTGCAATGCTTCATGCTCCGAGATGCAGGCTCCATTATACTGCATCTGTCGTTTCTATCATCTGATTACTACACACTTATTGCTGGAATGTACATTTTCCAGTTTAAGGTGAGTTGTTTTGTGTAAATAAATTTACACATTAAGTTATATTGAGTCATATCAATATACAAAACCCACATTCAGCTCGAAAGAATTGATAGTATGAGTTACCTACTAATTCTGAATTACAGCTCAAATAACTGTCAATGAATTGTAAACTGTAAGTCATTGATGAAAAACACCTCAGAAAGAAAGTCTGCACAGAAATGTCAGAGGAACGGACATTACAAATGTTCGCATAATATCAGTAGGATTTGCTCTTATCATTCGCACTTTTCTTTATTCCCAGTTCCACGCCCTGTATTTCTTATCATATCTTCTGGCGATGGTAGGCGTGTACTTATTCAGTAGCCGCCCCACCACACAACCTACCGCCGCACCAGACCGCCTGCCGCAGCTTGTCAATGACTCCGTGCAGTCACAGGATAATGTATCCATGTGAGTAATGTTTTTCTCCTAGAGGTGTACTGATAGGTTGAGTTAAAAGACTCTCCAATGTATTATTTAGGGTTATTATTAGAGTATTGATACTACAACTGTTATGGATTGATACCTCATTTTATGACATTCACATAGAATCCGTCCACAAATGTGGGAGAAATTGGAGAGCTATGTATATAAAAAAACTTTTTTGAAGTCGGTTCTAAAATAATGATTCATAAAGTATTAAGAGTCAATATAAAATGATCAAGTTGATACCTAATATTACAAAAAGGAATAATACTGGAGTTTCTCTAATTACTGTGTAATTAAATTTAATTTCTTTGCCGCAGGGAATACACGGTCCCCACTCTGGACTGCATACCAATTGAAGGTCTAGAACCGCCCATGAGCAGGGATACCACATTCACATCATTCCTCGGAGGTCCCCAATCCACAATGCCTAATGGTGCCGTCTCCTTCGGACTGTCCAATGGGGCAAACAAAGAATAAGTCATGAATTTAAAGTATGTTTAATAATTACCAGTGTCAAGACATATGGACTCTGTTCTGTTGAAGCTTAGGTTTATATTCGTTTAAATATTCACAGGTATTTATTTCCAATGTTCTCCGTCCATTGTGTCTTTATTTTATTTTAGCAGATCCTTTTTATTCATATATTCTATGAAAAAATTGCCCTTTTTTATTATCTTGAGTTTGTAATAGCCCTTTTTCTTATGGCCAAATATTTTTGCTGTTTACTAGTAATTTATAATGAGATATTATCACTTTTAGAAATCATGAAAGTTTGTATCTATAATTTCACCATTAAAAATCAATATAAATATTTATATGAATGTTTATGACTATTAGAACGATTGATGGAATTCCTGCTAACGTGAAAATGAAATCACTTCCAAAAATCTTAGAATAAATTATGTCAATTCTATTATTACCACCCCTTTTTATAACCAAAGTGACTAATATGGATACGCCTGATGTTACTAGCATATTGGATACTATACTGCTCAGAAAATAGAACAGTTGTCTTCTAGAAAACGTCTTTATTGTGTATATAATATCCTCCTATATAAGATGAAGAAATAAAACAAATAGCTCGAAAAATTACAATAATATTCACCCTATGGTTTTATGGGTTTTAAGTTAGAAAATATAAATGTCATAAAAATCGTAGTTAGATTGTTCATGTATAAGTTATCGTTACAGCTGATTTGTATGCGGAAATAAGAAAGTACTTATTTGTTCCTTGCAATTTTTTTACCTTATTACATCTTTGAACAACTTCCTATTTTCTGAGTCACCTTTATTACTATCTTATCTTATCTTTAAAACGTTCCCGTTCGTTTTTTGTTAAGGGGTACGCACAATTTGGGCACAACACTTTATTTTATGCACATTAATAACATACAGACGACATACATTATAAAAAACTCACTCAAATTCGCATACATGTATTTGCTCTAAGTATTGTTAATACATAGTGAATGTAGATAAAGAGTCATAGGAATCTAGTCATTAGATCGTTAATATATAACACATTTTAGCGCACGATAAAGTTCACTAAATATTATCATAGGGTATATTATTCATATTCGCATATTTGTGATTTTTTTTATCATAGATAAATGCTACAATATAAGAACGATAAAACTTTTCAAACGAATACTGCCACATACTCGAATTTTTAATAGATTTTTAATCAAATAGCAATTTGTAAGAGTTTTAATATACTTAATTATTTAGAGTGATACATTTTTATCGGAGTTGTAAAAATATATTAGGAATTATATTGTAGTCTATTAGACTTACTTCCAATAGAAATATATTTAAGACCTCTGAAAATAGTACTATATAAAGAATTATCTCTCTACTCTCTCTGCCTACCCCGGGCAGGACTCGGCGTGATTATATATGTGTGTGCAGCTTGAAATACTTTGCTACCTAAGTCTATACAGCAAAGTACTTATCAAGCTCTGGCCTTTATAACTATGGAACTCTAGTAAACTATGAAAAAAAAACATGTAGGTATATAATTGAGAACCCAACTTTTAGTGTAGGTACTCAAGTCTTTTACGGTTTCATATTTAAATGACATTATAAAGTAACAATTTTGTATGAAATAATACTCAAACCCGTGTTTAATTATAAACTGCTTTAGGTATATTAACTTATATAGATATCTTATACTTATATAGAAAAATCTGTGATTTTGTTTTTGTAATATTCCAACCTAGTCGAATATACTCATAATAATTAAATTATTATCGTTATCTTTTATAGTAGTGTAATTAAATGTTTTATTTGAATGTTACAGCTTGCAGTATTGCATAGGTATATTTGTCGATATTATAACAAGATTTATTGTAAACATACAGACATATATCCGATATCTTGTTCGTCTGTATCATTATAAAAGAGATTTCATTATACTAAAGATAGATTCAAGAGACTCAATAAAACGCTCGTATATAAGGCTCAAATTAATTATCTTGTAAGAATTTTGTCACTTATACATAAGTACTAGGAAATCATAGTTACGTTTCTCAATACTTGAACTCATGAATCACTTTGGAATTGACTTATGTAGTTTAATTTTTTATTGACAAAGAGCGGTTGTGTTTAATTTACTTTATTTTGAATAAACAAATTTAAATGTTGAATAAATGAAAATAAGCTTATACATATAAGTTACAGAGTCGTTTGCAAGTTGCTTGTAATAAAGTCTGTTTTCATGATTTTAGAGTTTAATTATAAAATTAAAGTAAATAAGATCTTGCGATGTTTCCTTCGTCTTTCGCATATAATATTCCGTATAGTACATATAGTAGCCGAGTGGGTCGAGTAGTTTCCTGCAAGACAAAGACTGCAAGTTCGACGAGTTTTTAACACAAGTACAGTGATTAGTCACACCACGAGCTTTATAGTAAATGTAAACTTCAAGTGGAAACCTGCATACGTTTGAGAAGATATTTAAAGGCGTATGTGTATTCGTCCTTTCGTAACGGACTCGCCATCTGTCACGTAAATATATCTCTGGCGGAAAGTGGGTACTACCTATACACCTCTGATTACCCATTGGGGACCTTTGTGGGAAGGCGTGAGATATTAATCCTATGTATAATCGAATATAAAGCGGGTGAACGCGCGGAGCACACCTAGTGTTCAATAAAACAAACTATGTAGGAACACAGGTAGACATGTATTTTCCAATAAAAATATAAGTATACATAATATAATATAAGCATTATGGTAGACAATAGGGGTATACACCCGTAAATAAATTTATCAACGCCTACCTTCAGAACGGTTCTTTCAATAGTTAACAGACTTATCGCCCCTAGATCATCCCGAAGAAAGTAAAAAAACACGGATTGCATTAGTTATAGCCCTGTTTTTTTTTGTTATAAAATGTATCAGTAATTTATATAATTAGGACTTTTCAATATTCTAAGAGGTGGAACCGATCTGAAGTTCTAGAAATCGGGGTTATATGCAAGTCCAACAATCAGCTCTACAAACTTCGCACTTTCGATTTCGACGTTACCATAAAATCAGTTACCGTCATAACTCAGATTGGGTTATAAGCATCGCTCGATTAATATTGTACCAGAAATTTGTATATCTACAATTGAATACTTCGGGAATTGGATAAAATATTGCGTTTTTACTTACGTCGCGTCTTTATAAACAGAGTTAAAATACCGGGAGGATATTTACATTCAATATCGTAACTAGCTAAAGGTAAAACGCTTGGAAGAGTTGCGAAAACGGAAGTTTGATGTCCTACGCAGTATAGATGTCAGGAGAAGAGATATAGAAGTAGAGATGTCATACGCAGCTATTCTTCAAGTGTTTTTTAATTATGGAAATACACATTGGTAAGACCATTATTAAAATAGGCTTTAAGAGCACTAAAATTCAATCTGTAGCTACAATAAAAAAACTTGACAAAGCATAATCACCCCTTTGTTGTATTTGAATTGTCATTGCTGAGGGCCGGGAAAGAAAGCCACCAGCCAGGTAGGAAAAAACACCCCGTGTGTGTAATTACATACAATAGAATTTATTCGTGAAATAACAACGGACAGACATAATACAGACTAAGCTTCATCTTCACTCGCAGACACAGACTTCCTAGACACTGGTGTGTCAGGTCTGGAGTTCCTGGATCCGGAGCGAGACCTGGAGCCGGATCGACTTCTGGATCCGCTTCTGGACCTGCTTTTGGAACGCGATCTGCTCTTGGAACGAGATCTACTTTTGGAACGAGATCCACTCTTAGAACGAGACCTAGATCTCGATTTGGAACGAGACTTGCTCTTCGACCTGAAAAATATAAATATACTTACAGAAATCATTGTAGTGTGTACATCACAAATCCACGTATCATAGAGATATATGCATAGAGATATGGAAATAATAACTAATTAACTCGTACTAAAAACTGCGTAAACTAACAGAATGTTGAATAATGATCAGAAAGACCATGTAGATAATATAGATAGTGTCATCCACGGAGACGCGCCCCACTATTCTTTCCTATAGTTTACAGTGTAAGTGTGCAACCTTCCACAAACGTTTGAGTTTTAACGGTAAACACTGATTACCTATCTATCTGTCTTCAGTTCATTTGGATCAACAAATCTTACCTGGATCGCGATCTGGATACACTTTTCGATCTGGAGCGACTCTTCGAACGGGATCCACTCTTGGATCTCGACCGGCTTTTGGACCTACACAATAATATATTATGATTTTCAACGCATAAAGATATTTGGTTCTCAACTCTTTTAAGCTAAGTCTATACTAACATATTATATTGCAATGTCTGCAATATGAAAATGAATTTGTTTTCTAAGCGAATATGCACATAATCCGAAAAGGCTGGACAGATCTTAAGGGAACTTTTACTAGCAGATAGATAATGTCACAGGACTAACGGTTCTAATCAAATGTGGCTTAGGTGAAAACGGGAGGCGCAGCTTTTGTATAATATATATAATGATAGTAGCAATGGATAAATGATAGTAAAAACGAACCTAGATTTAGACCGCGAGCGACTCTTCGAGCGCGAAGCACTGCGCGACCTCGATCGGCTGCGAGATTTGGATCGACTTTTCGATCGGGATTTGGATCTGAAAAATAGTCGATTGGCAAATGAATGTTGAATAAACAATAAACAACAATAGCCAGTAGTGTACTAAATAATAGTGTCACCGAGGTGGACAAGCGGTTCAAGTATTCGTCTGCAACGCAAACATTGCAAGTTCGATTCCCACCTATATCAATGATGTGTTTGGAAATTAAATATAGTGTATTAATGAGCTTCACAATAAACGAGAATATCGTGAGGAAACCTGCATATGTTGAGGGGACATTAAAAAACGTAAGTACAGACGTGCTTGCGATAGGTCACCATCTGTCACCTTGGCACTTGAATATATCAGGCTAAAATAGGGTGTTCTCCTCTGCCTACCTCTTCTGCTCTTGTGATATAATGTGTATATGATATGCTTAGTAATCTTTTGAATACATACCGGTCACTATCGGAAGCAGACATAATCCTCTTCCTGCCCTTATTGGCAGGCGGACTGCGACTGCCGCTGCGACTGCGACTACGACTGCGACTACGCGACTTGCGTTCATCGGAGTCTGATTCCGATGTAGATATAGTCTCCTTGGAGACGATCTTGGCGCGTTGTTTCGCGCTGAGTTTCTCTTCAGCGGCTTTGGCCTTGGCTCGCTCTCTACGCCCGATGCCTTTTTCGCCCTGTGTGCGGTAAAGACACATTTATTTATAACTGCGGTAATGCTTTTCTACAAGCTATTTTATTTATTTATTTTATACTATATACGCGAATACCTTGGGACAATTCCACAGCTATGGTAACTAACCAACCATATATGTACTTATATAGATAGATTTATAAGTAAATATATAGGGCGTACAAATATTCGTGTTCATCACACAAATATCTGCCCGCACCGGGAATCGAATCTGCGACCTTACGCTTTGCAATCAGGAGCTCAGACCGTTATAGGAAACAGCTCAGACTGTTATTTCATTTATAATGGAGCAATCCCTCATCTAAAGTAGCACCTAAAAGTAACAACTACCTACTTGTGCATAAAAATTCGAAGTTAAATTAGTTTTTTTTGTTATTATGAAAGCTAAATTAAATTATTGCTCCTTATTAAGAAATACTTTTTAGCCAACGAAATTTATCAGTTCATCAGTATCATTATCAGGCCGATGCCCTGAACTCACTAGGTTACACTTGGTTTACCCAACATTTTTATCTTTAAACAACTGAGTAGGTATCTTTTACCTTCTTCTTGCCACGTTTCTTGGGAGGGTCGCTGTCGCTGCCGGAGCCGCGCTCCCGCTGCTTCTTGGAGCGACCCTTGCGCTCGCCGGCCTCTTTCTTGCGCCGACGTTTTTGTTCGCGACTGCAACAAATATATACGTAAATTTTTGAAGTTTGTTCCTTTTTCACGGATTAACTCCTGAACGTAATTGGTTGTAATTTTGCACTAGGATAGACTATTAGCTCGATTAAACCCATATTATTTGCTCCATTGCAGAAAAAATACAAAAAAATATCTACCTATTGTACTTAAAGGAGCGTTAAAATTAGTTCATCGCAACCCATGCTTTGCTACCATACCGCCATCCACAATGTTTAATTGTTTATGGTCTACGTGTCAATGCCATTACTGTATGCCATTAAATAAAAATAAATGTTGTCTTCCGATAATCTTGTGTGCTAGTCTTTAATTTTGCAAATTTTTAAAACTCTAAAATCACGAATCAATAAAGTTAGGAGTACTTGAAGCCGCGGGCACAGCTAGTAACATATCGATATCATATCTGAGAATATCGGAGAACTCTATGAAGAGACTGATGAATATGGACGAAGCGAAAGAGGTATGTAAATCTAGAGAGAACTGAACTCTAAACTCTCTGGCTACCCCGCTAGGGACTCGGCGTTATGATATGAACGAATGAATGATCTGAGAACTCACCCCTCTTCGCCCCTGGGCCCGTCGCTGGCGCTGCCCGAGTCCGACACGTACTCGTCGCGTCGCCGGCCGCGCCCCTTCGGCTTACCCTCCACGGGCATGTCGGCGAAGAGAAGAGCGTTTTTGGTCTTCTCCTTGAACTCTTGCCGCTTTTGTGACATTTCCACGGTACTCTTCTGTTGTTGCTCCTCGCGGCGCTTGCGTTCGTCTTCCTGTTGTATGAAAAATTTCGTTTATATTCAAGAGCGCAGAGACAATTTAGAACTGTGGCGACCGATTGGTTCGACAATTAGGCCGCAAAACCAATCTTGCAGGTTTCGAACCCTGACGACGTACCAATGAGATTTCTTCTAGACTAAGTGTAGTGGCACGCGAGCTTTGTGGTGAAAGAAAACCAAGAAGTGAAACCGTTTCGTCTGAGATTCAAAGACTTCGAATATAAAGATTCGCCACCTTGGCATCTAAATATATCTCCGGTGCACGCCTTCTACCCCTTAGAGGACACTTGGTACAAAGACGTAAAAACTGCCCTCAGCGGGAACACGGCCTTAAGTTCACTGCCAGCTATTTGACGACTAGACGGCCGCCAAATACCTTACAGGCGGTTTCTTGTCTATACTAATATTATAAAGAGGAAATATTTGTATGTACCTATGTTTGTATTGAATAGGCTCCGAAACAACAGGACCGATTTGAAAAATTCTTTCACGATTGGCAAGCTACATTCACCCTGAGTGACATTTTCTTTTATAAAAAAATCCTATGTCCACCCGTGCGAAGCCGGGACGGACCGCTAGTCTTAATATATATAAATTACGTGTCACGTTGTTTGTCCGCGATGGGCTCCTAAACTACTTAACCGATTTCAATCAAATTTGCACACCGTGTGCGGTTTGATCGAACTTAAGAGATAGGATAGCTTACATCACAATTGGACCCGATAGGGGCGCTGCGATCGTGTTTTAGGAAGTTTAACCTTTTGCACCCGGGCGAAGCTGGGCGGGACAGCTAGTTAATTATAAAATGATAGTTAGTCATGTGACCTGGTGTTTGCGGAAGGCCTCCCTCTGCTCGCGCTGCTTGTCCCGCAGCGTGACCTCCTCGTCGTGCTGGCGGCGCGCGCGGGCCACGTGCCACAGCGACTGCGACAGCAGGTCCGCGCACGTGCGCGCCTCCGCCGCCGCCGCGCCCGGCTCGTAGCGCGCCCGCTCCGCGCCCTCGCCGCCCTCCGCCGACGCCAGCCGCTGGAAATACCTGCCGGGGACACAGCGACGTACACTGCACAGCTCGAAGGACCAAGATAAGAACACGTCTGTGTACGCATGTTGGCGTAGTGATTAATGCTACGTTCCGCCCATTAGCACGTATGGTAAACGTCTTAGAGAACTGACAGGTAATTGAGTGACCTTTGCAGCTCGTGTACCGCTCGAAAGATCACATCCAGAGAGGACATCTCGTCCTTGACCACATTTAATAAATTCAATAGAGTACATTCACTTACTCGTGCAAAACCTGAAGCTAGTGCACGGCTCGAAGGACCATGTCCAAGAAGAACCTCCTGTTGTCCTTGAGTGCGTATGGCAGAGCCACTCACTTGTGCGACACCTGCAGCTCGTGCACGGCTCGAAGGACCAAGTCCAACCTCCAGATGGATAGAGCGCGCATGGTAGAGCCCCTCACTTGTGCGACACCTGCAGCTCGTGCACGGCTCGAAGGACCACGTCCAACCTCCAGATAGATAGAGCGCGCATGGTAGAGCCACTCACTTGTGCGAAACCTGCAGCTCGTGCACGGCTCGAAGGACCAAGTCCAACCTCCAGATAGATAGAGCGCGCATGGTAGAGCCACTCACTTGTGCGACACCTGCAGCTCGTGCACGGCTCGAAGGACCAAGTCCAACCTCCAGATATATAGAGCGCGCATGGTAGAGCACTCACTTGTGCGACACCTGCAGCTCGTGCACGGCTCGAAGGACCAAGTCCAACCTCCAGATAGATAGAGCGCGCATGGTAGAGCCACTCACTTGTGCGACACCTGCAGCTAGTGCACGGCTCGAAGGACCACGTCCAAGAAGAACCTCCTGTTGTCCTTGAGCGCGTATGGCAGAGCCACTCACTTGTGCGACACCTGCAGCTCGTGCACGGCTCGAAGGACCACGTCCAGCGAGGACCTCTCGTCCTTGAGCACGTGCGCGGCCAGGCGGCGCAGCGTGAGCGCCGTGTTGTAGAGCAGCGCTGCGTCGTGGGGGGCCACGCGGCGCGCGCGCAGCAGGGCGGCGCGCGCGGCGTGCGGCCTGCCCGCCAGCCCGTGCGCGCGCGCCACCCACGTCAGCCACTCCACGTCGTTGTGCATGCGGAACTTGCGGATGCAGTTCTCGTACTGCACGCACACATACATAGTACTTATACACAAGTGGCCATGAAACAATACTACCGATTTAACATATACGATTTCATTTATTTTTTTTGCTTTTTTTTTAACAAAATTTTTGTAGTAGTTGTAATTGGGTGGACACTTATGTATGTTTCGTTATGGCATATTCTGTTAGTATTAGGGTGTTCTAACCTGTTGGTGATAAAAATAAATAAATATACCCGTTTAATCATCATCATCATATCATCACGCCGAGTCCCTAACGGGGGTAGAGTTTAAAGTTATGTAATTTTCATTATTGTATACTAGTCGCGCCTCGCGGTTTCACGCGCGTAAAAATCTATTTAATTTCTAGATTTATTTTCGGAACATGTACCCTGATCTTGTTGGCTCCAATCTTAGTGCATATGTTAGAGTAGCGCTAATTATTCTACAGACCTTTTTCGCTATATCCACGTTAATCAGACATTTCATAAATTCACGCCCGTTTCGATTACTATCGGCGTAGCAATCCACAAATTAATCTAGATAGTTGAACTGAATAATGTATTTTTTTATGATGATTTTGTTTGATGACTGATATTGGTCTGAAATCTAATACGTCATAGTCAAATCAAGGTACTAAAACTCACCATTTGTATAGCGTTTATATACTGCTTTTGTTCGACATATATGTGTGCGATGTTCATCCAGACATCTGGAAAGTCGGCCGTCGCTTCGCGTACTTGCGCGAAGATATCGCGGGCCTCGTTCACACAACCCTGAACAAATAAACATATATTTTATACCACAAAGGTGGTGAACGGTTACTACCTGTTTTCTGGCAACACCAATGGTAACATAAAGGACTACTTACTAAATAGTGACATATTAACGAAGGAACATAATACAAACAATATAATATATTATTATATTATATTATATAACATAATACATTATGTATCGGTGACAGGTACTTGCGCAAGTCAAAGGTTTTGCTACAGAGACGTCGAAAAGAGGTCAGCTTTAAAATTAATTATATTTGATACATATATCTTCACGCCATCCCGCAAGCCCCGAAGGGTAGGCAGAGGTGTATAGGTAGTACCCACATACCCACTTATATAATTGGAAAGTTACCTTGTGTGCAAGAACACAGCCAATCCCGTTCGCGGCCCAGATGTTCTTGGGGTCGCTCTTCAGCACCTGCTTGTACATAGTGAGCGCGCGCTCTTGGTGTCGCTTCTCTCTGTCCTTCTCGCGACAAGGCTGGTGAAGGGTTTGAAGCCAAACATTACCTGAAATATAAACGATGTACAGGATAACTCAACCAATATCCAGAATGAATTAACCGTCTGACAATGCAGTCTGTTGAAAATCATGTTTGAAGACCTGATACATCGATATTGATACACTGATATAAAGATAGTGCTATCCACGAAGACGCGCCCCACCATTTTCTAGTCGAGGTTGCCGCGGGATACAGGGAGTATGACCCGACTCTATTAATTGTAGTGTGCGTGTGTACTCATAGGTAATCAGTGTGAACCGATAATACTCAAACATTAGTGGAAGGATGCACACTTACAATATAAACTATAAGGAAGAATAGTGGGGCGCGTCTTCGTGGATGGCACTATCTATAATGTGATAACATACCGAGAGCTATCAAGGAGTAGGCGTCGTTGCAAGTGGAGGCGTTGTGCAATATCCTCTCGAACTTCTTCTGGCCGGGGCCCCACTCCTGCTGCGCCAGATGCAGGTTGCCCAGCAGCGACCACGTGTCCGGGTGCTCCGTGTTCACCTTCAGGGCCTCCTTGAACCAGTCCGACGCCTCGTAGATCTGGCCTTTGTCGCGCGCCATACAACCCAACCTGTTACATACACACGTTTCTTACAATTATTGAATTATGCTCGAGTATTTATGAGCCATCAGGTTCAGTATAATGAAATAAGAAATATAGTAAGAAAGTACAATATTTTTTATCATACAATCGCTGTACCCGGGGGATCTCGCGTGAAAATTTATTTAATTGGTAGATTTGATCAACATATATCATCACACCAGGTCCCTTACGGGGTAGGCAGCGGGAGCAGTGCGCCAGATCTCTTAGTGAAAGTCCAGCTAATAAAATCTATGTAATAAAATCTATATCTCTAATTCCAATCAGCCGTTCTGCCCCTTGATTGGGTAACTCACATCATAGAAAACAGCATTTGTTATAATATTAGTAGAGAATGTTATTTAATAGTCGTTAGGTTAAAATTCCAAAATATTTTCACAGCCGTATTTATAATTTTCTTCAAAAAAAAAAAAAATAACACATATTTTACATAGGTGCCAACGTGACTTGTGCAAATTACTGGCTTATCCCCGATCCGAGGAAAATCCAAAACATTTCGCCGAGTCCCTCACAGAGTAGCCAGAAGCAAAAGCGCGTCTTAACTCGCTTACGCTTAGTACAAAGCAGTTGGTCCGATTCTAACTCACCTCAAATAACAGTCAATGTAGTTGGGATGTTCCTTCAGTATGTCTTTGTAGAGCTTCTCGGCTTTGTTGTAGATACAGAGTGCTTCGTTAAGGCGCGCCAAGTTGTACATTGTGGTCACAGCTATTGAGTTGTAGTATTGAGCGTCCAGAGTCTCTGCGTCAGCCTTTTCTCTGAAAGTAAAATATTAATTTCTAATAGTAATAATTTTCAATAATCATTTATAATGTATTCCTCACTATGTATGGTATAAGAAATTAAACCGCAGTTCGACTCTAAATATTATTTATGTATATAACGTGAATATTATATATATTCACGTTACTATTTGTTTACGATTAGACGACGAATATAATAAGGTTATCAATATATTCGCTTAATATTAATCTACACTCGCTCAGTTTAGCTTACCTTTCAAGTGCCTCCTCCAGATAATTCTTGGCTTCGTGAAGATTGCCCAGTCTATAGTGTAGAGCGGCGACGTTATTCAATATCTCTGCCGGGATATCCGCATTGACCTTTTCTTTTAATATCTTCATTGCAGTGCTGTACGCGTTGAGAGAGCCCTTTTGCACACAATATAAATCAGGCATGAGTGAGTGTTGCTAGTAATAGCTAGCTAATCGTGTGAAAGTATGTTTATTCAATTATAATTTTTTTCATACCATTATATTATAAAATGTATTAAGTGATTTTATTTCACTGCAAATTAAACCTTATTTCACTAAATACAGATATCTTATTACCTGAAGATCGTTCTGCTCCAAAATCTGCGCCAACTCTATCCAAGCTTCCACGTCATCAGGGAACTGCTCGGTGACTTTCTTCAAGTGCTGCCTCGCTATGTCTCGCTTGGACTGTGACGGCGAGTTCGCGTATAGAGAGCCTAAGATCTTCATCGTTTCGTAGTTACCAGGTTGTGCTTTTAGAACTTTCTCGAAGCATTGGGCTGCCTGCACAAAACAATGTTTACGAATGAAAATATGTGAATAATTATTGATACAACCTCCTTAATTATCGAATTAAAACACTTCGAGACCTAAATATATCGCCATCAAGTGAAACCCGATGCAACAAACGCTGCGATCCCACTGGAATAGTGATTTTTCGACACATAAGGTGTTTTATGTGTTAATTAACGATATAAGCTATTTGTATATAAAAATATATATAATTATTATTTTTTATATATATATATATATCATTTCAGCATGGAGAATTAAGATATTAACATACACTCACAAACTTTTGCATGTAGCGGGTGATCTATCTTCATAATTTAGTAGATTTTCAAATCGATATTAATATTGTATAATAACATGTGTCAGCCACCTAAATTACAATGATTAAAGCTTAATCAGATCAGTAGGTCCATAGGTGGACGCAAAAGTCAGCATGGCTATATAAGGTGCTTATGGATAAAGATATCTTGATGTGTGTAGAAAATGACTTACATTCTCGGTGTCTCCTCTGTAAATGTACATCTGTCCAAGTCCATAGTGAGGCAGTACAAAGTTAGGCGGGGCGAACTGTGTGGCTTGGTAGTAATATTGGAAGGCTTGGTCGCAGTCTCCTTGCGCGTGGAATGCCCTTGCCAAGTGGTGACAGCTCTCCGCACGCATGGCTTCATTCTCCGTATTGTGGAAAGCGTGCAGAGCGAGATGTTGAACTTTGCTGTAGTCCTTAACGGGATTTATAACCACTTATTATTATAGACCCTTAAGTTAGCACAAGCAGAATAATAAAAATATATTATATGTGTAACTTCTTGCTTTCTCCCAAGGGTCCCCCGAAGGGGTAGGCAGAGATGATACACAACACCGTATTTTGGTGTGAAATATATTATGGGTGCCAATGTGTCAGATGGAGAGTCTATCGCCGTTTCTCTAGCCCTACTTATGTCTTTGAATTAATTTTCAAACATATATAGGTCCCTCTTAATATTTTCTGTCACCTTGTGGTGGGACTAATCACTATGCTTAAGCACATAAACACTATTGGTACAGTTGGGATTAGAACTTGCAATTTTTGTGTTGCGGTTGATTACTCAAACCACTCAGCTACCACGGCTTGTACAAACCTGTTTTCGACACCACTAAGGAGGCAAGCATACTGTACTCCTGATGCTATGACTACTGCTGCCTATGGACATGCAATATCAAGAGTATTACTTGCACTTTGCCTAAGCTGCAAAAATATATTCATACCCAGTTTTCTACATGTGATTGAGAATTTCATCTCCGATGATATAAAAAAGAGGAATAGGTCATAACCTCACCTTTTTGAAGAAAAAATGATTGGCCAAATGGTTCAACACCATGGGATTTTTAGGATCAATGGCATAAGCTTTGGATAACATGATCACAGCCATCTTGTTGGACTCATTCTCCTGCAGGTTGAGTTTCAGTATTGACAGACCCACAAGGGCACCAACACACTGAGGGTCTAATTGAAGAGCTCTTTCAAATGCCATCCTAGAAATAAAACCGGAATAGCCTGTACTACTGCTAAAGTCTATTATTTTTTAATATTCTTCTATTCAATAAAAGTGGCACTCAAATATACCCTGCTTGATGGTAAGTGGTAACCATAATGTATAGGCAAGCTACCAGGGGTATCATTTATCATCTCCTCTATTTTTCCTTTTAAGATATTATAGAAGAAGCTGTCATAAGGAAGAAATTATCTTATATCATGTAAGTTGTATTACTCACCTCGCCTTCTCCTGATTGTTTAACTTCATAAAGCAATGCCCCATACCCAGCCTCAAAGCGGCTGGACTGTCAGGGTTGGTCCTCAAAGCTTTCTTGTAAAATGCCAATGCACCCCTGTAGTCTTTTCTATTGAATGCAATGCAGGCTTTACCAAGCAGTGAGGGAACATTGTTTGGAGATTGATTGAGGACAAAGTTGAACTGGGCATCTGCCTGTTCCATCTTGTCACCCTCAAGCAGGCAGAAGTAGGCTCGGCCGAGTAGATGGTTCTAAAAATATTGATGAGATTCATTGTCTTGATATATAAAATGAATGTTTGTCTGTATAGAATCCTTTATAGAATCATAAACAGCTGGACCAATTTAAATGAAATTTTCAGTTTTTTCAGGTGGATTCGAGAATGGTTTTGATTCACAATTGGACCCAATAGGTGCCACCAGTGGGTCCATGGTTTTTATTTTTTCACCCAAGCTAAGCTAGGCCGGACAGCTAGTATATTATTATATAGTATATTCAAGCTCAAAATTCAGAGTTGTTCATACATGGAGTAGAAGTAGTGGTTGTCAGTGGGGAATAAACATAAAAAAACAGCTAAAAAGTTTACATAAATCATAGAATAGTGAATGTCTAAAATTTTTTCCCTATGATTCTCTACTTAATTATACTACTTAATAGTTGTATTTATGTACTCACTTGATCATACATGATAATTTTATCAGCCATTGTGTACAAAAGGGTAGCCTTAGTAAAAAGTTCCTTCTTTTTGTCCTTAGATTTCTCTTTATTGGCCTCCTGTACATAGTAAGCAGCCAACATGTCCAATGCCCGCATCTGATCCCTCTCAAAGTCCCTATAGTCAATGTTTGCGTCCACTCGGGACGACTCCAGGATCTTGAGGAAGTCATCGATCTTCTTTTGTTTGTAGTATGCAAGCTGTGAATTTTTTTTACAAGATGTAGCGAATTTTAGGTAACTATTTTCAATAATAACAAGCTATCTTTTTTGACAATTGACTATTACATTGTAATGTCTAGATGCACGTAAGATAATTGAAATATTTTTTTAACGATATCAATTTTAGCAAACCCGTTACACAAATTAAGTTATTCAACTGTTTTGAGGTTACGTTTACTTACAGCAACGTTAATCCAAACATTGAGCTGAGAGCGCTCCTGCTGTAATATTCCAAGCACTTCATCTCCGGACGGCAATTGTTCTGGATCCAGCTCAATCACCTAAATAAAAATGGTTATAAAATAGGATAACTTTCCAACACTGTCATTTTGTAGTTTGTCCCATAAACAAACTAATTAATTAATAATTCACCTCGTCCGTGCTCATCAAAGGTATTTCAAGCGACATTTTGCAGTTAGATTCCCGATATCACTTCATCACAACGAATAAAATTATTTTGCTTTTTATTTCAAATCGTATTGTAAAAATAAAAACAACGCTCGATGTCATATATTACCATAGATGATAAAATAAAAGGTAAGGATAGAGTATACTAGGAATCTTTGTACGCTAAGATTTGATTATGTATATGTAGATTAAGTTTTATATCGTAATTAATGTACGTTTTTATTTATTTATTTTTAATAAAAACATAATTTAACGTAATAGTATGTAATAATATTGTACATTTGACAATCTATATTATTATTTAACATTTTTATAATGGAGAGTTTACATTTCATTTTATGTACTAACTAACATTACTGCATAAGTAGTTGTTATTAAGTAGTATTACTCAATTTTTTTATGTAAAATTGTTTGCTCGAATGCATACAAATGCACAAAAAACTTAGGATCCAAACATTACAATAACAAAAAAGTTAAGTCTCCTGTCTAGCTAGAAGATAGGATGATTCGTTGTGCTGTCAAGTTTTGACTATTGTTATCGTATTGATTGATTGACTTGACTTTGTTGTTGTTTATAAATTGTAACTTTATTGCGATAATACAGATATATAAAGTAAAATAATGTACATCTAAGATGAGCGAAATTTGCGAAAGTAAAAGAATAATATTTAAACATACCAGGCCCAATCCTCTGTTCCAAGAATGGCTGGAAAATTTACTTGAAGAGGCTAGAGAAAAGAATAGTAGACTAAAGACTATGCTCGAAGGGGCTTTGAGCTCCCTATCGAAGTATCCTCTGCCGCTCAAGACAGGAGCAGAATGCGCCATTTTGCAAGGATTTGACAAAAAATTATGCAAGCTATTAGATATGCGTTTGGAAGTTTATAACAGTAACTTGCGATTGGCAAGTGTGTCAACTGCAGCTCAACAAGAGCTTTCTAGGCAAGTAAGCGATGGTAGTTCAAACGATTCTACTTCTGAAACACAGAAAGAAGGTCGGAAAAGAATAATCTCTGCCACTAAATCCTCGAGTAATTCAAATGAATCCAAAGAAGATGATCAAACAAACCCTATGCCTCAGTCTAGTGCCGCAAAGATTCCCAAACTCAGTCAAGCAAGTTCAGTTTCAAACACTGATCCTCAGGATGTAGCATCTTACAACACTATAACTAATACCAATGTTCTAGGGGGTAAGACAAAAAAACAAACAGGGTGCAAAGCATATAAACCGGCATTTCGATCAGGCAGTTATGCAATTTTAGTCACATTACTTGAACATTCAAAGGAAAGTCCTAGCAAACCATCTCTAACAAAAGAGGAATTAATTGAAAAAGCTCAAATACACAGTGAAGAGTCTTTTGTAAGAGCAAAACCTGAATCTTTTTACACAGCTTGGTCGATCATGTCCAAACTTGTGACTAAAAATCTTGTAGTTAAGACCAGGCATAAAAAAGTTGAGTACTCACTAACTGACAGAGGAAAAGCTTTAGCTACGGAAATACTTTTAGAAAATGATAAAAGACCTACTGTTAATGATATCATTTTTAATGGGGCAAGCAGTCCGACAGATATTGTAGAAACTGGATCTATTGATAATACAGTTATGACTCCAAGACCTGAATCATTGACCGGTATTGAAGTATCTGAGATGGTAGCTGGCACATTTGACATACTTTTATTGATTGACAAAAATGAGACTGGTGGGTGAGTATGACTATATCTATCTTTTGCGATATTACAATTTAACAAGTAATCATAATAAAAAAAAATATGGCACAGTTAGGTGAACTTTTAGAAAATATAACTGTCTGGTAGATATGCTGAGATGATGAGATGTGCCCTATATGTTCACACTCAATAAATTCTGATAAAGTCATGGTGGCTGAGTGGTTTGGGAAGTTGTCAGCAATACAAAGACTGCAAGTTCCAATCCCTGCAGTACCAATGAGTTTTTCTGAACTAAAGTACAATGATCAGGCACACTGCAAGCTTTAAAGTAAAAAAAATATTGAGTGGAAACTTACGTTTGAGAAGAGAGTCAAAGACATGTATAGTTGTGCTGAAGTAATGGTGATGGACTGGCTATCTAAAATATCTCTGGTGAAGGTGGGTGTGTAGGTACTACCTACACACCTCTGCCAACCCCTTCGGGTCCCATATGGGAAAGCAAAGCTATTGTTTCTTTTTAGATTTCAAGGAATATTCATACATTTATTAACCTTATATTTCTGTCTTCCCTAGAACCTAGAGCCTAAACTGGCAAACAGAGAAGTAATAATATTTGTTTTAACCAATTTTTATTTCAGTGTGTCAAAGAAAAATGACCCTACTGTGGCGCAATTCAAAAAATATCCAGATTTGAAACATGAGTATAGAAGTTTGAAAGTTGGCGACTTTACATGGATTGCTAGACACAAAGTTAATAAGGAACATGAATTAGTTCTCCCATATATCATAGAGAGGAAAAGAATGGACGACTTAGGAGCTAGTGTTAAGGATGGAAGGTTCCAAGAACAGAAGTTTAGATTGAGGAAATGTGGTCTCCCCAATGTGATATACTTAGTGGAGAGTTACGGAAGTAACAAGCATGTTGGACTACCTGTGCAGGCACTAATGCAAGCATTGGCAAATACAAGAGTACAGGATGGATTCAAAGTGCACACAACAAATTCATTGACAAATTCTGCTAGATTTCTAGCCATGATGACTAAAAGATTGACCATTGAATATAAGGTATTTCTGAGGACATTATTTATTTGTATTATACATACCCTCATTTGCTTGTAGCTTTGAAAATTTCACACTTCATTTTCTTCTTGCACTTCATAATATCTTGTTTCCTAGCAGAGGTTGGAGATCATAATTATAATTGACTATATGCTCATCCCATTCTCGAAATTTGTTTCTATTTATTAAATTTATTCCTTTATTTATTGCAGGATAAGAATCTAAAAGGGTCCAATGACCTTCCAACTGGCGAACGACTCATGACTTTTGAATATTTCAATAAAGCTTCAGCTAAAACAAAGCCAATTACTGTAACGGAAGCATTCATCAAAATGCTCTTGCAGCTGAAAGGCATGTCGGTTGAGAAGGCACTGGCTATCACAAAAGAGTATAGGACACCCAGATCTCTTATTCAAGCCTATGAGAACTGTCCTGGTGATGATGGCCATTTTCTGCTGGCACAACTTAAGTATGGTAACTTAAATAGAAATATAGGCCCTAATATTAGTAAATCCATTTACCACGTTTTCAATAAACCCAGATAGGTATGCTTCGTGGTATTATAACCGTTTTCTTTGAAAGTATTGTTGGATGTAAGTATTGTTTTAAAAGTAGACGTAGTATACTCACGCCCAAAAGGGTCCCTGAAGAGGTAGGCAGAGGTGTAAAGGTAGTACCCTCTTTCCGCCTGAGATATATTTTTTAGGTGCCAACGTGACAGATGGCGAGTCTATCGTTGTTACTCAAGCACTATGCATACGCCTTGGAATTTCTTCTCAAACGTATGCAGGTTTCCTCTCGACGTTTTCCTTCACCGAAAAGCTCGTGGTGGGACTAATGGACTCGCTGTACTTAAATTCGGAAAAACTTATTGGTACAGACAGGATTCGAACTTGCAATCTTTGTGTTGCAGGCAACTACTCGAACCACTCGGCCACTACGGCTGTTTTCTTTAACAGATCTATTAGACTCATATGAAATGTAAATATATTACGTATATTTTTAAATTTAACTCGCGCATTCAAGCTGTCTCTTCAAATTTCTTATTTTTTAAGTTACTTCAGATATTATCCAAATTATTTTGAGTAAAATTAATTACTTTGTTTGTCCTGAGTTAAAGTCCTGTGATATTGTGGCTGACTATTAGAAATTATTATGGAAGTATTAATTTTGTTATGTATCATCTATTATAAGTATTAAGTGCATTTTTTCTAACTTTATTGAGTTATAGATGTGTATTATTTAAATTAAAATTGTAATATCTGTAAATAAATAAAATGTGTAAAACAAAAGCTCTTGATCATTATAATACCTCAAATCATTGATGTAAAAATTAAAGCCTCATTGCCTCAAATGATGAAAAAATATGTCGACGTACTGAAATATTTCGATTGAATATATTTTTCGCCGATTTCGATCGAATGTTGCGAAGATTTCATATACGTATAATACGTATCTACCATAACGTATCACCTACATATAAAAGTGTAATGTTGTTGTTGAATGTTGGACCAGGGTTTCCAAAATATTATTTTTAGGCTTTTTCATATATATCATCACGCAGTCCCTCACGGGGTAGGCAGAGTGAGTAAGTGCCAGTTTTCTCTAGAGGTATGTTAATACCTCTTACGCTATATCCACATTAATAAGTCTTCATACATGCTTATCGGGTTTGAGTACCCTTGATGTTCCCATCCTTGAGTTTATTTTACAAAATATTTGACCAATAGAAGCAACGTGAACTAACCATTCACCTACCACTTATAGTAGGTAGGTATATAAAAGTTCAAGTAGGCCAATCAGATGTTGTTTTGTACTTAAATCTTAAGTAACATATATTTGTCATGGAACTGGCGCATGGTTAAATTTAAACAAGTTTTGATGTGACAAAAACAGCTGCTACTTTGCATTAAATCTTGTTTGGTAACTGGTTTGAAAGTATAATAGGTTATTGCTTTACTAGTTCTCGAGATCGCTTCAAATAGAGTTAATACAATTCCGAACGTTTGTTTATATCTTTGTAAGATAATACGTATCTTAGAACGAATCAGACTTTTCTAAAACATATGTTTTACATGCGCTATCTTAATTAAATTTCACACATTATATGTACACATCATCTCGCATCGTCCCCACCAAAGACTACTATTGTATTGAACACTGTCCCCACAGGGTAATGAAAGGCAGTAGACAGACCATCAGATCTCCTTAGACTTGCAGAAATCTTTAGTTTCATCCATTCATCAGTCTCATTACCTATACATGCTGGTTTCGAGTATTCTTGTCGTTCCCATCCTTAGGTGTTAGATGGGTTAAAGGACCCATATCAAATATATAAATGTTCTATCTCTGCAGTTTCTTAGAGAAAGCTATATACATAATTCTCAGTTGAACGAGTACACGCACAGATTAAAACCACCAGTTTCATTATATACCTTTATTTAACATAACATTGACAGTGACATGAATAAGTAGCTTTATAAGTTTGAAAGGACATCTTACTGATTATGTTATATTGCAAACCTCTCAAATAACTATCCATAAATAGTTCAGATTTAAGAGCACTTTAGGATGGAATCATCTTTTCCCAGTTTACTAATAGCGTGCTATAATCGTAAAAAAAATATACAGATTTGATTTGGCACAAAAAAGTTTTGAGATTGTTGTTTACAGAGATTCCCCTGTCAGCAGCAGTGTTTCAGAATTATGAGTTTATTATTGTAATTGTCTAATCATCGAATAAAAAGTGACCCCTTTTATTGTTCAGACAATCAAATAATTCCTCATATATGCGTCCAAACTATAGCGTAAATATGATCTTCGATCCAAAATGAGCTTAAGGTAAGTGAGATTCCAAAATCAAGTAATTAAAAATATCGGTCTTATTAATCTTAATGCTATGTGTTTTTTAGAGGTACATAATGTACCTGCCTTTACTTGGCTATTTGGTCTCGCGACCTCAATATTTTTAATTTTTATGCTTGATCAAATCACAACTAGATTGTTAACAAAATCAGATCAACACAATTTAAAAAAGTACTTCTAGTATGGACGCACCTAATACAAGAGATTCTATATGAACTTTATTATGCCAAATCGGTGTAGGTACTACTTTAGACCCTTATTTTCATCATCACATTGTTTCCCTATAATAACACTTAATATTAATAAATACGTATACTTAAACAACTATAATCTTTGAAGTTATATGAATGAAGCTGCTTGTTAACATTCATTTTGGCCAAATAATATAGTGTCCGAAACATGGCACAGTTACATGCAGAAAATCTAAAACTAAATTGCACTCCTAAACTGACAATAAAAGCTCAAACAGTAAGAATGCAGATACAGTGATATCTTTAGAATCTCAATATAATATAATATCTTTCGAAGCTAGATATGAAACAATAAATGCGACAGTCTAATAAGCCCTTAAACGTAATAGAAGTATCGAAATATATAAAAAATTATGTTTGAAATCAAACATTAACATTATCAGCTAACACCAACCACCGAAGTCTATAATATTTCAGTTGCCAAAAAATCAAGTAAAACAACCCTGTTTACACATAGATAATGCTCCAAATCGAATAAACTAAAACTAAAATAAATTCTCTATGTAAAAATAAAAACTTACATATATATTGGTGCACTTACAGGTAGAGGTTATGGTGGAACTTAAAATAATTAGCATACAAACTTTAGAGAGTGTGGTAGTTTCGCTCAGTTTGGTTCTTGTAGTACTTAAAGCCCATGAAGCCAATTGCGAGGATACCCAGGGTCAGTATGATGCCCCCAACGAAACTTGCTCCATCAAAACTGAAATTAAGCAATTCGATTAGAAGCTGCTCTTCTCAATAGCATCAATCATTTGTGAATTATGTGTGGTCAAAGTGGTCATTATTGGCACAGTGACCTGGAGAGATTTTGTTTTCCCAGTTCATAGGTACCAAGAGGTTTTACATGACTAGACTGTAATTAAACTTCTTTTTCACGCGATGTAAGTAATTCGGCCGGCATGTTGTACTGACGTGTGCCCCGCCTGTGTGTGTGTTTCGCCTATGCCTATATTAAGGTCGATATAATATATTTAGTATGTATGAACCTCTGTTTCCCTCTGTTCCTATTCCGCCCGTCCAGTCTGTTCTTAATACAAAAAGTGTTCTTAATAGAAAGAAATTGCCGTATTCAAAATTCTATACTTCATATGTATCATAATTTGATCATGTTAGCTGACAGTTGCTATCTGGGCCCTTAGTCTAAACATTACTCTTCAACAGAAAAACAAGTTTTTCTGAGTGAGAGGTGCCCTATTTTTATCAATATCCTTGATTGGAATGCATAAGGACAGGCTCTTGCTAGTAAGACAACATAACTAAAATATCCATAATTAGTATATGTATATCAATGTGAAGAAGAAAAGATACTTACGCTCTTGTCTGCAGGACTGGTACAACAGTAGTAAGTTCTGGCTTATGGGTAGTAGTATCATTTGCCTTTGGTGTAATATCTTTTTTCTCATCAGGTTTGCCTGTAGAGGTGCTGATAACCTTTTCATTTTTGGTAGTAGTGACTACCGTTGGTGCACTAGTAACTTTCTCTGTGCTCGGTTTATCAGTGGTATTCTCTGGTTTGACTGTAGTCTGAGGTTTTTCGGTAGTTTTCCCTGAGCTGGCTTCAGTCGTATTAGTATTTTCTGTAATAGCCTCTGTTGTATTCTTTACTGATACAGTAGCATTTTGAGTTGTTTGATTAGAGATTGGTGTTGCTACTGTGTTTTCTGGTGCATTTGACTTGGGCACCTCTTGAGGACTTGGCGATTGTTGAGGTACTTGGGGCACACCTGCAAACATTCATCACTATATTTATGTGCGTTAAACATATGAGTGTGTAAGCTCTTAAATTTGTGATGATATTTAAATTAATAATTATATATTAGGATATAGATTAAAATTACCAGGAACAGCTTAATCTATTCAATTTAAATATCTATAAAAATACCAAGCTAATAGCAGGTCAAAAGAAAATATTAAACTAATTACCCTGCCTTAATTACTAAATAATCACTGAATGTATTATAACATGCAGGTGCATGTTATAATACATGAAAAGAAGTTAAAAACTGTATCTGCCTTAGTGTCTAGCAACTTCTCTAATATAACATTGTCAATGTTATTTTATGATAACCACTTATCAACAGCCGAGGCAGGCATATGCTTGTATGCCACCATATTTTTTTTTTCCTATTTAGGTTTCCTTCTGCGATCAGTGTTCCCACTATGAGCAGCAAATATTGAGAGTAATACCATATTTATAAATATAATAATAATATCCTCACGCCTTCCCACAAGGGTCCCCGAAGGGGTAGGCAGAGGTGTATAGGTAATAACCCACACACCCACTTTCCGCCAGAGGTATATTAGGTGCCAACGTGACAGACGTATGCAGGTTTCCTCTCGATGTTTTCCTTCATCGTAAAGCTCGTGGTGTGACTAATCACTGTACTTAAGTTCAGAAAACTCATTTATAAACAGACACCAATAGTGGTTACACTAGTCAATTGCATATAATTTGCAAGTCATTACAATGATTGTGAAATTGGTTAAGTATAAAAGAGAATTTAATTACACTGGTATTTTTATTGATTTAAACAAAGTATAAATTGTGTTGTTAGTAAACATAGTTTCATTAAAATAATGGACACCATTTAAAGATTTTAATAAACAGTATCAACATAAATTTAAACATTGAAGTCAGACTAAAATTTAAATAGAACAAATAGAGATGTGTATTTTTTGTCTGTATCTCTAAAAGTTTGAAGCACTTTAAATATACTGCAGGTCTTAGACCTTGAGACTATGAGCCCAGATTCAAGATTGTGTAGAACTGTGTTCACAGCCTAATTCCAAGAGAAGCAAGGCGTGACTATATGTATTTAAGTCCATCATGCATGTATACATGCATATGTATTCATACTAATAACATCTAAGCTGCCGAATGGATTTCAATGAAATTTTATATCAACATTAATTTCATGAATTTTCCTAGTATTCAAAAATTTGGTCCTAAGCTCATATATTGAGACATCACAATTTGTAACTACTCAAATTATAAACACAAACTTAATAAATTCTGGGCAAAAGATTGAGTGTGTGAAATGGTTATGAGTACTTTCAGTCTATGAGTTACTGAAAGTTACTAAGTTTTACTGAAACTGAAATTGGTATTGAAAATATTCCATACATATCAGGAGTAAGGAGACGTACCTAGTACCTACATAGCCTCTAGATTAGTTAAATTTCCAGATCAGACCAGATCATCTGCAAGTGGGCAAATATCTCCATAGAAAAATTTATAAATGCATGTTTAGTTTTACTTGTAATACCATAAAGGTTAAAATATTGTCAATTGAGTTAATAAAAAAATGCTTACCTATGCAACAAGAAAGAAGTTATTCATAAGATAATTAGGTTAATGAACTAGAAAACTCAACATGTTGTGAATGCAAGTTCTCACTTCAAATGAATAATATTTATTGAGTCACTGTGGCATACCTACAACTGCATTAATTTTTAATGAATATGTCTATTTTACATAATGGTACATTAGTATTAACAGGATTTACCCAGACAGTATTTAAGGATATATTTGGATTTCGATAATCACGATACGATAGAAACGAAAACAATATCTAATGTCTTCAAACTATCAAAAAACTATTTAAACTAAAATTTGATCTTAATTAAAATGCAGTGATAGCATGTCATTAATTCGTGACGTAAAAAAATTACATGGTCAACCTGTTTGTACGAGACTAAGCAAAAGCTAGGTAGACTAGAATCAAGATAAATTACAATTCGCGTGGACGGAAGAAATACCATGAAACTACGTAAGCGTACACGTACAAGTACGAACAAAATATTTATATATATACCACCTGCAATGTCTATTGCGTAAATCAGTAGGTGAAGTAATTTGATTATGTATATTCAATAATATCAGGAAAGTTGTAGGCAGTTACTACGCATAATCTTGATGTGAGAAAATTCTAATTTATATATTAAATTTTCGATCGCTTACCCGCTTGCAGATCTGCTCGGTTGATGCACACCGACACCGATAAAAGTAAGATAACAATAACTTGCTTCATCTTTCTAAATGGTTAACTAAAAGGAGACAGATCTAGATTGGAATTCCAAACTGTTTCACGTTGTTTCTCAATCACGGATCGTATCAAGCAAACCAAACGAAGATGCTAGCGTAATAAAACGATACGGCCTGTGTTGCCATATAGTGATTACTTCAACCAATCCAAGGCAAGCTTTGGTCTGAAATGGGTAATTTTATATAGCTGGTTATATTTTGTTTATTTATTGATGTGTGCGAACCAATTACAATTAATTTGGAGGAGGCTAACTAATATTGTGGCTTCTTATTTGGAGAATTTTTAGGTACTACTAAATAATTTCCTTTGTAGGTAAGTAGTTAAATTGTTTCGAATGCTTTTAATGCAAAGTTTACTTGTAGTTAAGTGGCTTCAGTACCGATTTGGGCCTGTAATGGTAGCTGTAAGAAGATGGAAATAAATAAATAAATTAAAACTCGACTCGACTACGTTTAAATCATTAAGTTGCCAGGTTATTATTCGTGCATAAAACTCGAATATTAAAATATATAATAATACAATTATTATTATAGAAATAAAGAAATTAATTCGGATTTTTTTTTATATTTTGAAACACTTGATGAAAAATTCCTAGGGCCATAACATTATTCGTTAACTTTTTATAAATTTATCATGACATGGCTACGAGGCTTTCAGTCACATACATTTGAAAATATTATATATTTTATATTTAAACAATACTTACCTAAATATCTGCAATATATGTATTATTTACTTGTACGATACCTTGAAGACTATTCAATGTCATATTCATGTTATCAGTTATTTTTTTATTTTTATTGCAGCTACAGACAACAATATTGCATGATACTTAAAAACAAGAACGGATTGGTCACCTCTCAGACACGATAACAAACGCGTATTGCATCTTTTTTGTAATAATCTGGTAACTCACCTCCAAAAAAAATATTTCATTGTAAAGTTATATATTATAGTTATGATATGTTATATATTAGAATGTTCACAATAGCGCATAAGCATGTACTCATAGACTACTATTAATATACTAGAGACATGTACTGTTCAGTTGTGGCCTGTACCATGAAGGTACACTAGCTGTGCCATTTTTATCTGAAATGAATTTTATCCTATGTGTTCTAGATAATAATCTGAGCAAAACATTTGGCAGAGAGCGCATAGGCTCTGCCAAAATGTCAGCCAATTCCGTTGAGTAGTTTTTGCGTGAAAGAGGAACGAAGGTCCTCATAAACTTCGGATTTATTATATTAATAGGACTAAAGGTACTAGTACTGGTCAAATCCAGTTGGTGGTAACTACTTACCATCAGGTAGATCGCATGCTTGTTTTCTACTTTAGGGGTATAAAAAACGAACTATCGTAAACTGACCCATAAATATTGTGAAACAAATTCCTAAATATCACGTATCGTCGCCTCGTGGAATTTCCGCAAACGGTTTACGCGTCATTTAGGAAAAAAACATGTAAAAAAAATTGTTGATAGGGTCCCTTGTTGCTTCTTTATGGAGTTAGATGAAGTTACGGGCGTTCTAATGAAAGGAAAGGGTTGGTTATAAAACAACCTGGAAGACTTTTATTTATTTTAATTGTTGAATGTGTAATTTTCACCGAGGTTGTTTCGATGAAGAAAGAAGAAGTTTCGAGAAGTTTGAAGTCGGTTTTCGGACGATAGTTTAACGTGACAAGCCCGACGTGTAACACTAAACCGATCGTTCCTTTCGCTTGCTCGTGTAGCGCTCTCGCTCTGGGCTCGTTACGGGACAATGAGCGTAACGGGACAATGAGTCATGCTTTTACGTACGTGCAACCGGCGTTCATTGATTTATTATATGTTCTCACGTCATAAATATACTCACAAGCTCAATACTATACTGGAGGGTACCTAGTTAACCCCTTTTTCAATGAAAGATAGCTTCCGTCTAACGTACTTCCTGCTTTGTCTAATAGATACGATCAAATTATGAAACTTTCTCCGTAATTACGAGCAATGTGAAAGATCTAAAAGCAACGTCGTAAATAATATATTTTTCGAACTTCTCAAAGGGCATTTGTACCTAATGGGCGTCGTTAATTAAATGAGAACTCCTGATCCCGCTAATCTCATCATTTATCCCAGTTATACATCTGAACTGAAGCTTACTTTTCGCATTATCAACTTTGATCATTTCCTAGTGGAGGCAAATTAGGGCGTAACAAACGTTTGTACCGACTCTGCTTAATTGAGAGCCAGCAAGTTCAGTGAGTCGAATGCTTTACGTAAATATGCTTCAAAAACATTATACATGGCATCAGAAGTTAATTGTATAGTTCAAAGTGCATTGCAATTCTATTAATTTCTTACTTCTTGTTTTTTTAAGGTTTATAGTTTATTGTATGGATTTTTGGGCATCATAAATTATATTTATTTTATACGCCGTCTCAAGGGTTCTCAAATAAAGGTCGTAAGATAGGTTAAGTCGCCGTCTCTCAGACACGATATTTTACACAACTTTACACATCTTTTGATTACCTAAAGGATAACTAATTCGACTCATGCTGTTTTTATGAAGGTGGGTCCATTACTGTTTCGCAAGCACGACTAATAGATACACGTCTTAAAATTTCTGTAATCTTGACTTCGCACCGATCACTCGGTCACTACTGATCTTCAATGATAAAATAACAAATTACCTATATTTTTATTTGTTAGCAGGTCTTCATGTAAAATTTCATTCGAGTTTTATAAAATAAATATGAGAATTAGTTGAACTATAATTTTCGGTTCAAGATATATATACTTAACAAAAGTCGATGTCAATGACAACTTAGATACTACTCATAGTTAATTATCTACTCACTGAAATGTCAAAAGAAATATAAGAAAGCAAATGATTTAACTACGAATATAAAAAAGATAAATAGGAAGGCAGTTGCCTTAGAAGCCGCTATTATTTCAAAGGTATTTTGTCATGGGGGAACATATCGTCGTAATAAGCCCTGTCTCCTTTATGAATTAGTTTCAATAACCTGACATTGGTGTAACAGTTGGCATGTCTCAAATAAAATATGATTAATTATATTACTTATATACAAATTTAAATTATCTTCACGCCTTTCCACAAGGGTTCCCGAAGGGGTAGGCGGTATATTGGTGGTACACCCACACTCACTTTCCGCCAGAGATATATTTTAGGTGCCAACGTGACAGAAGACGTAGGCAGGTTTCTTCTTGATGTTTTCCTTCACCGTAAAGCTTGTCCTCAAGCCTTCCCACAAGGGTCCCCGAAGGGGTAGGCAGAGGTGTATAGATAATACCCACACACCCACTTTCCGCCAGAGGTATATTAGGTGCCAACGTGACAGATGGCGAGTCCATCGCCGTTACTCCAGCACGACTATACATACGTCTTTGAATTTCTTCTCAGACGTATGCAGGTTTCCTCTCGATGTTTTCCTTCACCGGTCAGCTTGTGGTGTGACTAATCTCTGCTCTTAAGTTCAGAATAACTCATTGGTACAGTCGGGATTCAAACTGGCAATCGTTGTGTCGCAGGCAACTGCTCGAACCACTCGGCCACCACGGCTTTAAATATAAATTTTTTTATTGTTCAGTAAATTTAAAGAAGTATATTGTGTGCATCTAAAGAAAAGAGAAGACAGCAGAGAAACGGCGAGTTCGTCGCCGTTTCTCTGCTGTCACATTGAGACCTAAAGTACAGTGATTTATCACATTACGAGATTGAAGAAAACATATAGTGACAACCAAACATATGTTTGAGAATAAATTTAATTTAATTTGTTATCTTCTGTAGGGCCTTCATTCATAATCCGGGCATATCAAAGGTGAACGGTAGATTCCGTTCACTACCTCTTCTGGTACACCTGGGATATGAAGGAAAGCAAGCTGATCTTGATATGATCTGAATAAAATCTATTTAATAAACACTTGATACTTCGAAATCTTACCAACCAAATTCCGAAAAAACTTCATCAGACTCTTCATACATGCTCGTCGGTTTGGAATACTCTTAACGTTCCCGTCCTTGAGCGTCCGATCGATTTGATCCAGGTAGTTGGAACGTGGCCTTCCTCTGCCTCTTCTTGCACACACTTTTGCTATGTATATCTGTTTCGTCAATCTTTCTTCAGTCATCCTTTCTTTGTGTCCAAACCAACGTAATTATCCTCTAATGCGTGTACTAATCTAAACTGTCTAATCAAGGGTTACAGAAACCACTTAATGATATATAGATATAGGTACTACTTTGATCAGATTGTGATGAAACTTCGGTAGAGTATTCTGGGAACTCCCACGAATGTTCCTGGCCCAAAAAAAAGAAGAAATCGATCACAATCAAATTTGTGTCTCAAAAAGATATTACAGCGCATGTCGTGCAGCGACAATACAATATTCTAAATACAGTGTTGTTCAGCCATGGCATGTCATCTACGGGAAATGCGTGTACGAATCAATCCATTTGTCGCAACGAGCTCGTAACAAGTGTTATGGAAGTAGAAACCTATTTATCGAAGTTACCACATGGTGCCTGTCACCATCAGAATTTATATTTTATTCCATTGTGAGCTCTACAACGTACACCTTTGCACTCAATATTGATTGTCAATCAAACTGTACAGAGCTATTGCCATTTTCACAATTTTTTCACAATGTGCCGAAACAGCTTTTACCGCTTCGGAATTTGAAAAGTTTTTTGTTATCCGAAAATAGTGGACTCTAGAGAAGCGTAGGTGTATGGTAATCGAGTGCGAACAATTTATGTATAGGCCGGTTTTAGTCGATCGGTATTCTATTCGATTATTCTTTGACACGACACGATAATAATAATACCAACGTTCCTGCATACCCATAGATAGAATAAGTGCGAAGTTATAGTGGCCTATAATAGGACCACTGTTGTGTTGCTGGCGGGTTCAATTCTTACCTATACTATAATTATATTAGTTTGATGATTCATTATATTTGTGAAAGAAACACAGTTCCTCTGTTATCAAAGTTTTAGCATTCAAACTGCTAACTTTAAATAAAAACATGTTGATGTCAATATCGACGGTCGACTGATCTAGTCGTCAGAACTCTTGGCTGTGACGCTAGATTCTCTTAACATCATTCAGGATAATTTCCTTAGAGACGTCATATGTATTTTAATGAAATGAAATGAAATATTATTTATTTATCTTTCACAAAGGTATGTACGTAGGTAGAGGATCAGCTATACAGTTAACTTAGTGAATCGCGCCTTTGTGAGAGACTGGTGCCTGTACTAGGTTGATCCTGTATTACAGGTTACCAGGTATCATTATTAATATACACATATCTATTTATTATATTATCTAGATCGGATTCTAGTACCCATAGTAGAAGCTTTGCTTAGTTCTCGAATTGGTCAATTTGTGTCGAATCGTCCCTGGCATTATTATTGATATTATCATAAGGTTGGTTTTCGTTCAATAGCATTTTTATAATATTACAATCAATCACCAAACAATTTGCTATTCTTTATCTTATACGACCGTATTTCAAGTTACGCAACATTTCTATATCGTTTCGTGGGTTATGAGGATCATAATATTGGGACCATTTCTCCGATCACGGTCCGCAAAGACATATGCAAATACGTGTGTAACTTTGCCATTTTGCTACAAATGCAATCTGATATATTGGTAGACTATGCTATAAAATACGATTTTAAACCTTTCGTCAAGAATCCGCGAGCATGTATGATGAGACTTTGAACGTGGATGAAGCGAAATAGGTATGTCAGCTTAAGAGAACTACAGCTCTACTCTCTTTGCCCACCTCATGAGGGACTGCGTGATGATATGTATGTATGTATATGTCTATATAATTAAGACCATAACCAGCTTTTCTCCACTCAGCTCAGCTAATAGCAGCTCAGCTCACTTATTATTGGGATATAATTTTATGAAGGTACGTCACATAGATTTTCAATTCTGATCCTTGTATGATACACTTATTTTATGTAAAGCAGCTGGTTTTAAATACATAATGAAGTTTCGAGATTTTTGCTGCAGCTAAAATAGAATATTGATGAGGTTCCATGCGGCGACCGCTGGCAAGATTTTGCGCAAGTCTCTCGTGGGAACGAGCAAACGAAGAAGAAATCGTCGTATGAACGTATTCAAAATGTATATGTATTATATACAGCTAGCTCTAGCTCGCAGCGTTACTTGCGACTTGTTTACGCATAATTTTTTACATTTCGTTTCAATTCAAATTCATTATAAAGAAACTGGTGCCTTTTCTTGAAGCTCAAGCTATCGCCATATTTAATCTCATAAGTATCGATTCAGGGCTTAAACATAACAGACATACATAAAAAAATATTAGTAGAACTAAGGGTCTTGCAAGCATCCATGCGGAGGTATCCACTTGCCATTAGGCGGGCCCGTGCATTTCTATCACCATTGAATTAAAAAAACAACGCAACGACCCTAATTAAGGCAATCTTCAGGCATCAATGATTATGTAAGCTGGTTAAAGTGTATCAGAATATTTTGGGGGATTGCTTTATTAAGTTCTGAAGAAAACGAAGTTACCAAAGTGTTTCATTAGTTACTGATGAATTTTAAATGATCAAAAGGAGACCAACTTTTAAGTCATGTTTTGGCACGAATGGAAAGTAACTTGACTAATTTATTTATCTTCTCTTGCATCCAATGTTCTTTACTTAATCTCTTTAAGGTAATAAAAAAATATATAGAAATGGGAAGCTTCAGTTCAAAATTCACTAGACTGTCTGGGTTGTAACTCGATCTTCAAGTTGCAGCTGAATATGACATCGTAAGGAACGCCGACAAAACAGGGGAACTGCTACATCTACTTATCTAAGTGTATTTAAAGCCTAAGTATATTAAGGTATATGTGGTTTAAGAAACACTGGCGACATACATACTTATCATCATGCCAAGCAATTCGCAATGCAATGCGAAATTGTTTGGTCAAAGAGGCAGAGAAAAGCCTGACTACCTGTATCAAATCGATCGAGCTCTCCAGACTCAAAACGTCACGAAAGCATTTAAGAATAGACTTATGAATGTGAACGAAGCGAAGGGTCCGTACTCCGTACCTAAGTCTAAAGAGATCTGGCATTTGGTTCTCTCTGTCTACCCCGTGAAGGCGAATCCTAATGATGTGTGTGTGTGTGTGTGGATTTGTTACTAATCCAACCAAATAACGTATTTGGCTATATGTGACCTTAATTAAATGCATTGGAGTTATCTGTAGGCTAAACCTTATACAGAATCCAGACCATAATAGTATTATAAGGGTAGAATGCAAGCTCTAAACTTAAACAGGCAATTCCGAAATGTAATCAGAAAACAATTTGTCCGACCTCCACGTCACACATTATGCAGTTAAATGAATAGCTCGGTGCCTCAGCGTTGATGGAATTTCGATAACCGCGGGCGGTGGGCCCCGGCGGCGTGCCGATCTAAAATATCTCGTTCCTTTCGTGCTAAAGCGAATATTACAGAAACATGTGTTATAATATACCCGTACAAGCAAATAGATGATGCAAGGAAATAGCAAACATGTGAATGAAGCAAAAGAGGTCTAGCGAGAGTCTAGAGAGAACTGGCGACACTACTCTCTCTGCATACCTTGTAAGGGACTAGGTATGATGATGGGTATGTATGTACAGGTAAATATTCAATAATATACATACTGAGTAACAGATAAAAATCCCAAAAACTTTTGAAAGGCTCTACTCTTGAATACTCAATCACGCTACAACGGCTGAACGGCTTTGGATGAAATTTGGCACAAAGACAAAATATGATTAGCTGGATACTAAGACAAAATTATTATATATCTTAATTAAGAACAACTTAATAAAACTTATACGTACACATCTTTGTTTTTCACATTTCTTGATGAATTTTAAGTGCCAAAACTTCGTAGGGCGTCTTAGAATATGGGAGAGTTGCTTCAATAGGGAAGGATTTAATAATAAAAAAGTGTATAAAATGTTTGACCTTATTTTCGCATAAAAATCTGCTCGAACACTAAAGTTAATACACCCTACATGTAGAATCAAACTACACATTTTTTATTGTCTCTGAAAAGAAACCATGTTTTGGAGTTAGTGTCCCCAAAACATGGTCCCTTTAAGAATGTTTTCATTTGGTCGACTTTGGAGCTACTTGTTTTTATTGCATCGTCATGAGCATATAAGCACCAATGTATATATAGCTTCTAGAATACAACTGTTCTATACTTATGATTTTTTCAAATGATTTTTGTCCTTTAACCTCAGCTCAGTATATGTGAAGTCATTGACGTTCAGAAAATGCTCAGTGTCATACATTTTTTGCCCGACGACTGATTAAAGCCTAATGAAACTTTTTATGCTGAAATGCTGTAATTTATAGAACACCATAACATAAAAATTACGAACGAAGTAGTATATTTTGCATGAAAACCAACAATTTAAAAACAAATGGTAGGTTACATTGAAGATGATCGAAACCAAAGCGGAATAGTTTATTTGTTGTTTGGCCACACATACCTACGGATACATACACATTATTGGTTGTCGTCCTAAAATAACAAATTGAAAATGCGAATTCTGTATTGGATATCTGAACTTGTTTGTGGCTTTGAATAAAGGTAAAAGATTTTTTATACAGTAAAGGTAGGTATAATCAGTCAGATGGTAAGCAGTTACCGCCGCTTGCAACTACTTACACACTTACAACAACACTTACAACTACTGTTATTAAAACATTTTACACAGTGCAGATTTTTTTTATTTACGGCAATAACTTACAAAAAGAGCCAATGCCAATGAAACATAACACAAAAACCAGCTATACTAATATTATAAAGAGGAAAGATTTGTATTTGTGTGTGTGTGTGTATGTTTGTAATGAATAAACTCAAAAACGACTGTGTCGATTACAAAAATTCTTTCACCATTGGAAAGCTACATTCATCTTGAATGACATAAGGCTATATTTTATTTTATAAAACGAAGCATATGTCCACCCGTGCTAAGACGGGAAGGGCCTCTAGTACTTTATAAAGAAAAATATTACTTTAATTTTTTTTTTATACAACAAGAGTGGCAAACAAGCATACGGCCCATCTGGGAAACGGTTACCGCAGCCTATTTACGCTCACGATACCGAAGTATCACTTGCGTGTTGCCTCTCTGTGTTCGGAGAGTTATAGTGTGTTGGCAGCATAATGGGTTTAATCCCTCTGCTTCCAACACAATGTAACAATCCTCCCCCCTCCCCAAGGAGCTCATTACTGGAGACCTTATTCACCGCGTAGGAACACAACACAAAAAATTGTGTTATTTGGCTTCGGACTTCTATAAGGTGTAGGGCCTGCCCCAGTCGGGCAGCTCCGAATTCGAACGGGAAACCCGTTGTGCCCTACCTCTATTTAATAAAGACAATTAACACATATATAGAAAGAGAGGTAGAAAACCTACAAATACCTCAGCATTTTGCACCGTTGTGACAAAATAGTTCAGAAAACATGCCCACGCAAATTGGGACGTATTTTCATGACAAGTGCGTGCATGACATGGTTGATTATTTCTTAATAGTTGAATATTCTTTTTATAAATACCCCAACTGCCTTATCGTATTACGCCCCAAACGCAAAAAATAAATGAGAAAATAATGACTCTGCAAAAAAGATGCCACGAGTGTTTGATAAACTTGCCATATAAAAAAATACGACATTTCGTTCAATAAACAGAACATAAATATTTTTTAATATGCTGTGCAGCTTTCATTAACCGTTAATTGTAGGAAACTAAAGCAAAATAAACGGCCAGTATATAGTAGAGTTACCGTAACATATGGTCCTTTTGTTAGATCGATACCTTTCCGTCCAACAAATTCGATTTTCAGGCTATTTTGAATACGTCAAAAACACAGCCCCGAGGGATGATTTCATCCTTAAGGGACTTAAATCGTACCTTTTCCTCAAGGGGCGTTATATGAATGAACTTAGAGATGAGGCGTGATGGCCGAATGGCTTCGAGTTGTTGCCTGCAACACAAAGATTCAACGCAAGTTCAACTCCCAGAACTACCAATTAGTAAGTATTCCTTAACTATACATAAAGTTTAGTAATCACACAACGAGCATGCAAAAGCGTGAATATCAGATATATATAACTTAAAGATATGATAGATTTGTATATGGCCGTGAATCCGTATGGCAGGCGAAGCATTGCTTCGATATGCATATTTTATACTGTACTGAATACCTATGTTTGCAAATCAACTGGAGTGAACGATGTTGTGACTGAAGATAATAATCTTGTTATGAACATGTTATCTTGGTTTGGACATAGGTATAAGAAGGTTAGGTGAGGAAAGGTTGATGAAATAGATATACAATACAATAGGAAAGTGTCTGAAAAAAGCGGCAGAGGAATACCACGTGGTGTGAGCTCCCCGTTGAGGTTTTCCCTGGAGAGTACAGCATGAAGTTCTTCAAGAAGGGTGTGATAAGATTCCTGCAGGGTCGGCAGCGCGCGAGCGGTACCACTTGTGTTGCAAGCGTCCATTGGCGGCAGTAACCGCTTACCATCAGGTGGATCGCATGCGTGTTTACCACCCGTATGTGGTATAAAAAAAAAGAAGTTCCTACTAAGTACATAGATCAAATACTCCAATCACTTAATAATGTTAGCGTCAAGAGTATGCATGTTTGATGATACTGACGACTAAAGTGAAAAATAAAAATAATAAAGAATAGTAAGTCTGGAGAGAACAAGATCAACTCATTGTGATTATCTCGCTAGAGACTCGACGTGATGCTATATATGTAATTTAAAAGATAACTCGATATTCCACGGATATACCTACCTTAAACAAAAGAAGAATGTTATTACTTGAAAATAACGCTACAAATAAATTATTAAATTCACGTTGCCTGCAGCATTATTTAATACAGTGTTCATGAATGCGTTAAATTAAATAGAATACGAGAGATATCAAGGGATCCCTTACAAATGGGTCTGACGGAAATAATGGGGTAAATACGGATATAGATAATAAAAGCCAGGTGAAGCCTCCTCCATGGGGGCAGCTTGTGTCCCAGTTACGATTTCTAACGACATATTGCAACTTTTCCATCAATTGGTTCATGAACTGCTAAGCTAACAAGTATGCAACCTCATGGTAATAGGCTACCGCAAAAATATTTCTTATAAAAAAAATACTGGACCTACGACAACCAAACTAATTGACACCGCTTGGTTTTGAACTTGCTAGCTTGACCACTCAGCCACCAATAACTTTTACAACATTGCATTTTCACCGCTAGCAACATCGCTAAATCGCATCAACATTTAAGTAGGCATAGATGGTATGCCGTAATTTACAGTATAAGGGACGGATCCGGCCGATCCTACAGGATCACCGTAACGACACCCCGAACGGAATATTAAACAGGCTTCACTTAACTACTGAACGTCTTTTTGTTATTAATATTATGTTGATAGAGCTCAGTTCCCTCACTGAATTCTCAAGTATTCAATCAACTTGGAACTTGCCAACGAAGATTTGGTTTTCCAAGTTTTTTGTAAAACCATGTACCTACAGGTACATTACATAAGTAAGTAAAGTACTGCAAAAGCACTAGAAAATTGTGTCTAGTTATTTCATAATTGTAAGTTTGTTCAATTGTTTGTAATAAAATAAAAAAACAAATTATTTAACCGATTTCAAACGTTACATTAATCTGGAGTTACATAGGCTATATTTAATAAAAAATTATAATAATAATACCTTGACACAAGGATTCCGAAGGAATAGAAATAGGTGTGAAGGTAGAACCCACACACCTGCATTCCGCCAGAGATATATTTTAAGTGCCAAAGTGACAGATGGCGAGTCCATCGCCGTTACACAAGCACGACTATACCCAAGTTTTTGAATTCCTTCTCAAACGTATGCAGGTTCCCTCTTTCTTTCCTTTGTCCGTTATTTTCGTGGTGTTACTATCACTGTACTTTAATTCAGGAAAACTCATTGGTACAGTCACGACTTGAATTTGCAATATTTGCGTAGCAAGTGACTACTCCACAATCAAATCATTCTTCTTTATAATAGTGTGGCTGTAACCTAGCGGAGATTGTGAATCACGTGTAATTATTCGCAGAGTTCGGGTCATCAAACTAAGAGACAGCTACTACATGACAAGGGTTTGCTTTCCATATCGTCACTCAGATATGTCATGTGCTAATCCGGGGCGAACAATCTCAGCCATCCTACATAACTATTCTACTGAGATAATTTATTTTCCTATCGATAATATACCTTAAGTTCTAACTTGTAAGGTTGCAAGTAGAGTGGACTGGTTGGTTTTACAGACACTTCAATAATTACCTGCAATCTTCTCAATAATCACCTGACAAAGTATAGGTATTGTTTGACCTAGTTATTCAGGGGTGAATTGGGAAAAGTATCAAAATACTATTCCCCACGCCTGCCTTCACCTTCCTTCCTTCAAGGGACCACGCAAACGCGCAAACCTTCAAGGGTTAAAGGGATTTGAAAATTGAAATTACTTTCAAAAGGTTTAATATATTAAACTCAGTCTACAATATTCGTTAATAGAATTAACATTAATTCGTACTCCGTTAGGTAACATTTTGAAAGGTTTCATTAGACTGTTTAAAAAAACGTTCATATATTATACAGTCGTTAATTTCACATAAATTTAAAAGGAAATTGTAATGTAACACAATTTTAATTCAGCTGTGATTTTCTTTATCGTGTATTGTAGTTAAGTGATAAAATGATTTCCTTCTGTGCCTTAGGTGCCCAGATTGGGCAAAATATTTAATATCTTTTTGAGAACAGTTACGTAATCGGCATGATTAAGCTTATGATTTTAGCTCTCATCTTAAGGAAAGCATTTTATCAGTAAACTAGAACACAGTAAAGAAAATCTCAGCTGAATTTAAATTGTGTTATATAAAATTTATTTTTAAATGTATGTGAAATGTAAGGAGAGTCATTATTATTATGTAACGTTCGTATTATTATAACGTTCTATAAATCATAATAAATGTTGTACCTGAGGTATTAAGGAAGTGAATTGCTTCTCATATCTCGACGTATCCCGGTCATTCGTGACGGTATGGGGAGTTGGGAGTCTTGAACTATTTACTCTTGAATTGTATACCTTGAATTATTCATAGTATGTTCAGTATTGGATTGAATAACTGATCATATAAATTTTACAGCTTGGAACTTGTCGGCATCTTTGATATCACTCCTTCCATTTGCGATTGTCCAGCGCAATTTCTTTGATCTCTTTAAACGTCATGACATCTACTTTGATTTGTCATTATTATAAATACAATTATAAGGACGGGATTACAATTCTTTCTTTATCCATATTTAAATATACCTAAGGCTAGAGGAGGGTGTTTTAAAATGTGCCTTCAGATAACCCTTGTGAAAACGTCTGAAGATATTCAATTCAATATATGACAGCTTACCATTGAATATCGATAAACCTATCGATATTCAATGGTAAGCTGTTATGGGTTACCCTATTCGGGACCGGGTCAAATATAAATCATTTCGCCGCGCTATTTACCACTTTCGATTGACCCCAACGCGGGTTTAATTAAAGTTAGGGTCAAACAGAGTAAGTTATGACTACATTGTTACCCTTTTATAAAATGTGACATATTATAACAATAGATACGCCAAGTCGTTTGCGGTTACGGTTAAAAGGGTACATTGAATTATTAAACCGAAAAAGGTTCTTGTTCAACAATAAGTATATATACACAGTAGGTACATTAATTGAATCGTAATGTTTAATGTCAATATTAACAGAATAAAGTTATTATAAAGTTTAAGGTGTACAATTATTTTAGATAATTAAAATATCCTTATACCCATTTGTGTTACCTCAATATACACGTTTGTCGGTGCATAGTCCTAACAATTGGTAATAGTCAAATTTCATCTTGGTCAATTCTATTACATAATTCGCTAGTTAATTGGAATTAGGGGATGGGATTACGGCTGAGATGATCAAGTACGGTGGACCAGCGGTCTGGGACGTCATCTATTTACTATGCAATCTTTGCTGGGAAAAGGGTGATGTTCCGGACGACTGGAGGCGAGCAGTCATCGTGCCTTTCTATAAAGGAAAGGGATCACGATTGGACTGCTCCAACTACAGAGCCATCAGCTTGGTCCGCTTAGCTAGTAAAGTGTACACGAAGATCCTGACGATAAGAATGCAAGAGCGATCCGAAAGGTTTCTCTGGGAATCCCAAGGTGGATTTAGACCAGGAAGAGGATGTATGGATCAAACCTTCTCGCTTCGCGGAATCGCGGAAAAGTTTTTGGATATTAACCAAAGGGTTTTCTGCGCTTTCGTCGACTTAGAGAAGGCATTTGATAGAGTCGTACGAAAGGAACTCTGGGACGTGTTGCCTGGATATGGAGTGAGCAGTTCCCTACTGCATGCCGTGAAATCACTTTATAGTGATAGCGAGGCGTGCGTTAGGGTTAACGGTGAGATGTCACCCTGGTTTGATGTGAAGTCGAGGGTCAAACAAGGGTGTATCATGTCTGCCTGGCTGTTCATTATATATCTAGATAACTGTCTGAGAGCACTAAGAACGAACGGATGTGGAGTGAAAATGGGAAACTTAGTGGTCAACTGCCTACTATACGCCGATGACGCGGTTTTACTGGCGTCATCAGAGGGCGAACTGCAGACACTAGTTACCATAATGAAAGAAGAATGTGAAAAGAAGGGGCTGCGCCTAAACGCTGGCAAGACTAAGGTTCTGGTATTCGAAAAAGATGAACAAGTGACCGAGTGTGCAATATCGGTAAATGGGCAAATTCTAGAGCAAGTGAATGAATTTGTATATATTGGAAGCATGTTCACACGAGATGGAAAGTATGAAAAAGATATTGAAAGAAGGATAACTGCCGGAAATAAGGTGAATGGAGCCATGTCGGCGTTGATGGGCAGTAAAAGTCTGAGCAAAAATGCTCGAGTTGCTGTCCACAACGCGATATTGGTACCTACCTTATTGTATGGCAGTGAATCCTGGGTATGTCAGAGGAAGTATGAAAATAGCTTTAATGCAGTCGAGATGCGATCTCTTCGAAAAATGTGCGGCGTAACGATATTAGATCGAATCCGCAATGAAGAGATTCGCAAATCAACTGGCGTGAATGAGGGCGTGATTGTAAAGATGAAGAAAGGCATGTTACGTTGGTTTGGACACATAGAAAGGATGAGTGAAGAAAGATTGACGAAACAGATATACAAAGCAAAAGTGTGTGCAAGAAGAGGCAGAGGAAGGCCACGTTCCAACTACCTGGATCAAATAGATCGGACTCTCAAGGACGGGAACGTTAAGAGTACTCGAAACCGACGAGCATGTATGAAGAGACTGATGAATGTGGACGAAGCGAAAGAGGTATGTAAGTCTAGAGAGAACTGGCGCTCTATTCTCTCTGCCTACCCCGTTAGGGACTTGGCGTGATGATATGTATGTATGTATGTATGTAATTGGAATGTTGTCTTTTTCTGCTTCTTCTTTCAGATACATGCAGTGTAGGTATCTTTTATGCAATTCACTTCAGGCAAATTGGTAATGTTCAAGGTCTGCCTGGGGTAGAAGGACTTACCCACAAGCTATCTAAATACCCAGAATAGGCTAAAGCAGGGTTACCATTATATAAAAAAAAATCGTTCGTTTACATACCACTAAGGAGGTAAACAACCACGCGGCCCGCCTGAAGGCAAGCGGTTACCATTGCATGTGAACGCTTACAACACCAAGGATATTGAGGATTCGTGCGTTGATGACCCATCCATTAAGAAAATTGATTGCTTATATATGAATGTGGACGAAGCGAAAGAGGTATGTAAGTCTAGAGAGAACTGGCGCTCTATACTCTCTGCCTACCCCGTTAGGGACTTGGCGTGATGATATGACTGTGTATGATTGCTTATTCCATAATGTAACATGTTGAGGAAAACGTGTCTTAATCATAGTGGCGTACCTATTTTTTTCTGCTTCCAATCTTATTCTCAGATTCAAGACAATTATGAAGCTTAATATTTGTAGTGGAAAGCTTTCAGCCATAATAAGTATTAATTAAGTAAAGTGTATTAATTAGACACCAGGAAGGCGTTGAACTGAGACTTCATTTGCCTTTAAAGTGCGGCCGAAAGTGCGCCAAGTATCCCAACTCATGAATAAGGAAACAAAGTAGAATACCCGTTTTGCGAGAGGAAAAAACGATGTTTTTCATCTACACGGCTCAGGAAAGATGAACGGGGCTCGGTAGATATTAATTCGGAACATTATTTAGCTTGGTTGAAGTTGAAATTAGGTGTCAGAATACAGTAATAAAATATATTTCAAATGCAACTATATAGCATTATAAATATAAATGCGAATTGATATCATATATATGATAATAACCTAAAATATATGGTGGAAATTGGGTGTGTGGGTACTACGTATATACCTCTGCCTACCCCTTCGGAGTACCCTTGTGGGTAGGAGTGAGGATATATTAAATATATACATACATACATACATATCATCACGAGGTAGAGAGAAAAAAGATGCAGTTCTCTCTAGACTTACATACCTCTGAGCATGTGTCGATGTTTGTTACTCAATCCCGCTAGAACGGCTGAACGTAATTAGATGAAATTTGGCAGAGACAGACATTATTAGTTGTATTAACACACTTGATATGTATTATTGCAGAAAATAAAATTGTTGCGAAATCGCGGGGTACAGCTACTTTAAAATAAAAATATACATACTGTGATTGTAATTGACCATAACTATATTTAATCTCCCACAATACGAAGTGCCAATAAATTATAGACAAGTTTCGCCCATTTTTCATTTCCTTGGCTTAGAAATATAGGACGCACTACGGAATCAGATTTATGTTCCTTTTAGCGAATATATGAACAGGCTCGATGAATATTTCATACTCAGTCCATTGCTATATTAATTTATTGTCGCTATGATGGCGTGTAACCACGTTAACAGCGAATCCTGATTCATGAAGCTTTTCGCGTTAGTTTGAGAGCATAATACTGCTATTCGTTACCTAGTATTTTACAGAAACACTGACGGGTTTCATAGTTGAGCTGCCCCTTTTTGTTTTTTATATCATCACGCCGAGTCCCTAACGGGGTAGGCAGAGAGTATAGAGCGCTAGTTCTCTCTAGACTTACATACCTCTTTCGCTTCGTCCACATTAATCAGTCTCTTCATATATGCTCGTCGGTTTCGAGTACTCTTGACGTTCCCGTCCTTGAGCGTCCCATCGATTTGATCTAGGTAATTGAAACGTGGTCTTCCTCTGCCTTCTTGCACACTCTTTTTTGCCCATTGCCTCTTTTTGTTGTTCTGAATTATTTGATGGCTTAGTTTCATCAGTTGTCTCAATGAAGATAAAAAGTTATATATAATGTTGAACAAAAATACAGTCGACTTGTGAACCGAACCTCCTTTGTAAAAGAAAAGAAAAGTAGCCAGAATATAGCGGAATGCTCATAAGGAAGTCGTAATAAAAAATGTTATTAAGAATATTATTTAAAATTCTTCGCTTTGCGGTGCCTTCGTTCAAAGACTTAAGATCCGCATTCTCTTTTACATATTTCAGACTCAATAGAATTTTAACGACTGCCATTTGGCGTCTGACACTGAACTTATACGAAACTATTCGCGGTGCTCACGTCTAAATATTATAGGAGAAACAGCTGTTATATGAAACCTTATTATAGTTCTACAAAGTAAAATTTAGCTCTCGGTAAAATAGACATTACAAGTTATGTCACGCGGTTTCACTCACGGTTATATTCTTTAATACGAGTATTTGATTACTGCTCCGCTGCTTCGGGCATAAATAGCATAAATCTACTGAGTCCGTGGGTTTTATTTTTTCACCCAAGAGCTGGGCGGGACAACTAAAGAACTGAAGAACAGAAGCTTATTCGCTGTGTTCCTGTTAAGTGTTAAGTTCGCTGGCTTACTGGTGCAAAATATTTTTTTATTCGGACTATAGTTCCTACAGTTCGTATAGTTTCTACTAGTTCCCAAGTTCCACGTTCGAACAAACAATTTGCCTCTTAACGATAATTATAGTAGTTCTAGCAAGTTAGTATGACATGTGTAAGTAATACTAAATTATTATTTAGTTGTTAATACATTACTTTATTACAAGTGGCGTAAGAGCCGTGGGGGCCGAGTGGTTCGAGTAGTCGCTAGTAAAACAAAGCTTACTAGTTCGAATCCCCACGGCTAAATATGTTTTTATGAACTTATGTACAGTGTTTTGACACACAATGAGCTTTACGGTGAGGGAAACCTCGAGAGAAAATCTGAGCATGCGTTTGAGAAGAAATTCAAAGGCGTATTTCGTATCGTACTTGAGAAACGGCAATGGACTCGCCATCTGTCTGTACACAACCAACATATGGATAAACTTATATGATATATTTTGATCCGAAATAAATCTAGATAAAATTATACTAATGAAATCGATTTTTACGCGGGTGAAGCCACGGAGCACAGCTAGTAGGTTAATAAACTCATATAAATCACAACAAATATTTATCGAAGAAGCCTAAAAGCTAATTTCGAACGTGCCACTCTCTAAGAGTGGTGGCTTAAGTTGAACGAAGACGCAGCGAATAGGTATCCACATCGGAGTCATTTCGTAGCTGCAATCCGCGGTCGGGCGGAATGTAATTCGGGTGACTGTCCTGTAATATAGCCTGTCGCTTTTACTAGCGCACTGCTTCACGATTCCGTAGAACTATCATTAGATTTTCGACCTTGAGTGGAATATAGAACCTTTATAAGAAACAAGGTGTTGGTCCCGACACTCATGTACGGAAGTGAAAGTTGGGTATGGCAGAAGAAGCATGAAAGCCGAATAAATGCAGTTGAGATGAGAGCGTTAAGTAGTATGATAAGAGTTAAACTGAGTGACAGGATAAGAAATTGTGAGATAAGGAAACGTTGTGGTCTGAAAGAAGATGTAGTGACAAAAATTGAGAAAGGTATGCTGAGATGGTTTGGCCATGTCGAGAGAATGAATGAAGAGCGATTGACGAAAAAAGTGTATAACGTATACACTTTTTTCGAGAGTGAATGAAAGTGTTGGAAGGGGTAGACCTAGACGGACGTTTCTAGACCAAATTAGGGACGTCTTGAAAAAAGGTCAGGTCAAGAGTACCCTAAACCGAAGAGCATGTATGAAGAGAATAATGAAAGAGGACGAAGCGAAAGAAGTATGTAAGAATCGTAGCAAGTGGAAAGAAGTGGTCTCTGCCTACCCCTACGGGAAAGAGGCGTGATTATATGTTTGTATGTATGTATAAGAAACAAACAGATAGGTATCTAAAGCAAAATTATCTGCAAAATAAGATAGTAATGTAATACCTTGACAATTCCACACAAACCGACAATGTCTCCAATTAAGCATAGCTCGTGTTATTATAACTAAACAACGATATATTTACTTATATAGATAGATATAAAGTATGTAACATAAAGCATTAACATAATCATGTAATATTTTACGATCTTACGTTCCACAAAATCTTCACCTCAACCACACTCATACATATATACACACACACACACACACACACACACACACACACACACACACACACACACACACACACACACACACACACACACACGCACAGTTTTATACTACAATAATGCCTGCATTATCGCAAATGCATTTGTAACTGTGTTTTTCTGTTCCTTAATAAATAAATAAATATACATAAATACATAGGACATCCAAGACAAATACTCGTGTTCATCACACTAATATCTGCCATCAGCTGGAATCCAACCCGCGACCTCAAGTTTCGCAGTCAGGAGCTCTAACCACAACACCGGGCTAGAAAGAGGTGAATGAAAAGTGAGTGAATTCGCGAGAGAACTAATGTTATTGGCGTAGTCATATTAACAAGGCGCAATAGCAATGGGTCACGAACATCAAAAACTACACGGGAGTAGAATCAGAAAAGTTTTTGAGGTATCTCCCCTATGGGAGCGACTTTTAATGGGACGCCACGTCTCCTTACACAACAGTGTTCGGTAGAAATTATGATTTATAATAATAAATAAAATTATTGATATGTCTGGCTATTTGCCGTAGCGATAATTGAATATTTCTTATCTGACGACTTCGACTGGCGATATTCGATATACATATATCCTCACGCCTTTCCACAAGGGTCCGCGAAGGGGTAGGCAGAGGTGTATAGGTAGAACCTACACACCACTTTCCGCCAGAGCTATAATTTAGGTGCCACTGTGATAGGTTGGCAAGTCCATCGCCGTTACTCCAGCACGACTATACATACATACGCCTTTGAATTTCTTTTCAGATGTATGCAGGTGTTCTCGATGTTTTCCTTCCTCGTAAAGCTCGTGGTGTGACTAATCACTGTATTTAAGTCGGGATTCGCACTTGCATTCATTGTGTCGTGGGCAACTACTAGAACCACTCGGCCACCACGGCCTTTTCGATAAGTAAGTACTACCGTCTTCATTAATAAATGATTTTGAACTTGAATTAGAATTGTTAGCGTGATTTTTACATAGGATAAAAAACAACAAATATTGGTAAGTGAAACCGCGAGATACTACATGTTCATTGAAACTAAAGATATTTATTGAACTAAACGTTGCTAAACTACTTAGCGTCTTGACTTATAATAGTTCTTCTTGTAACTTTAATTTTAGTTAACGTTAACGTAACGTAAGTTAACGTTGTGCCGCGAGGGTGCCAATAAGGCTGGAAGCATTGCCATTTGCCACGCTCTATGGCAATGCTGACACTGTGCGAGATACTTTCTTGTCTTCTGGTCACCAAAGGTCTTGATAAGAAAACATAGAACGTTAAGTCAAACAGAACATACGTTCGCATGCGATCCACTTACTTATGTAATTAAACTAAATGAATGCCACAAATTTTCAGTTAGATTAGAGAGTTCAAAACATTAATTTTGGTAACCATTCCCATTAATTTAAATACGGTTTCATGGGGATGATAATATATCTTCACACCTTCCCACAATGCTCCCTAGAGGGGTAGGCAGAGGTGTAACAAGACCCTTTTTACGCCGGAGATATATTTACGTGCCAACGTGACGGATGGCGAGTTCATTGCCGTTTTTCAAAGCACGAATATACAACATACGACTTTGAATTTTTTATCAAAATTATTCACATCACGTAGTTTACCTCTCAGTTTTTCATTGTACATAAGTTTCGAAAAACTCATTGGAACAGTTGGGATTCGAACGTGCCATCTACTCGAATCACTCTGCCGTCACGGCACAGATATTAAAATATGTTTCATATAATATTTATTCAGAAAAACTCATTGGTACAGTCGGGATTCGAACTTGCGAGCTTTGCGTCGCAGGCAACTAGCCACACCACGAGCTGAACGGTGAAGGAAAACATCGAGAGGAAACCTGCATACGTCTGAGGAGAAATTCAAAGGCGTATGTATAGTCGTGCTGGAGTAACGGCGATGGACTCGCCATCTGTCACGTTGGCACCTAATATACCTCTGGCGGAAAGTGGGTGTGTGGGTAATACCTATACACCTCTGCCTACCCCTTCGGGGACCCTTGTGGGACGGCGTGAGGATATATTATTATTATATAATATTTATTTACTACTGATGAATGTGGACGAAGCGAAAAAGGTATGTAAGTCTAGAGAGAGCTGGCGCTCTATACTCTCTGCCTACCCCATTAGGGACTCGGCGTGATATGTATGTATATTTATTTTAAGCATATAAGCAAATGGAAAGGACTGCATCAGAGTCGCCGACAAGAGCCCAGCTCTTTAATTTGTGATGAATGTTTACTTATTGTATTATATCAAAATAAGTTTGTTTTATTCTTATTCTGACTAATAAATAAAATAATGTATGTGATAGTGTAATTGCGTAAATAATAATAATAATAAATAAGCGTAGATTCAACCAGTGCAAAGACGGCAAATAAAATCAGAAACTGAGCAGTAATGTCAATAAAATTGCGGAACTGTCCGATTTCTGATAAAACACGTTAACTTTACTGTAAAATGTGTACCCTGTCACAGTGCTTTTATTTTTACTGCACATTTAATTTTGGGTCAACCGACTTTATCTGGCTTGCCATTACCGTTTCGTATAAAACTTCAATTCAATATGCAATGTAGTAAATAGATTAAATCGTTGGTTAAGGGTCATGTAGGAATATCATTACGCCGAGTCCCTTATGGGCTAGGTTAGGTTAAAGATAGAAGAATAGACTCTTCACAACTTCTATTAAGGTCCACTAATAGGTAGGCAAAGGTTTTAGTAATTTTTCGTGGGCGATATATAAGTTTCACAATTATCATAATCTGGACTTTTCTCAAACAGCTCAGTTGCTTCTAACATTCCTGCAGCACGAGTTGAATTCAACGTTGATTGCTTTGAGAGTATCCATATAGATAAATTTGCTTTATTCTTCCACGTGCCCGATAGAATCACAGTCGAGAACGGTAAAACGAAACGATTTTATACAAATGACAGTATTCAACGAAGACATACGATTTATACATATTGGACTTTTCTTCTCAAGCAGTATCTTCAATGCTGAAGGTCGTGTCTATTTTGAAATGTCTAGAAAGGCCACCTTCTGGATCATGTTCCTCCACGTGTTTCTGTCCTCGGCGGTCTTGATAGCTTTGGGTATTTATATTATATGTATTTGTATTTATATATTTTGGGCAGGTCGGTAAGCATCTTTATTATGTCTGACCAGCGAATGGGTGATTGACCGCGCGATCTTTTTCCGTCAACCTGATCAACTACCATTAGCTTTTCCAAGCTATCCGGAGTTCTGCGGGCGATGTGTCCGAAATAATTGAGTATCCGCTGGAAGCATTTACTGGAGCATTCCGTAAAGAACGTGGTGACATGACGTTCTATTTTCCAACACCGCACCTATCGACCCCGATAAAGAATTTATCATTGGAACCAAACACGTCTCGCACTGTATTTCAAAGGAGTTTTCTTCCGCAAACAATGTGGAATGACCTCTGTTTTAAAGATATTGAGTACAGAATCTATTCTATATCCTCACGCCTTCCCACAAGGGTCCTCGAAGGGGTAGGCAGAGGTGTATAGGTAATACCCACACACCCACTTTCCGCCAGAGGTATATTAGGTGCCAACGTGACAGATGGCGAGTCCATCGCCGTTACTCAAGCACGACTATACATACGCCTTTGAATTTCTTCTCAGACGTATGCAGGTTTCCTCTCGATGCTTTCCTTCACCGTAAAGCTCGTGGTGTGACTAATCACTGTACTTAAGTTCAGAAAAAACTCATTGGTACAGTCGGGATTCGAACTTGCGACCTTTGCGTCGCAGTACAGAATCAAAGGGTAAAATATGGGTTTATGCACCGTCGCCAACCCGCGATTGATACTTTTGGTGTTGCAAAGGTGCATGTAGGCGCTTACCCTCAGGTGGGTCTCATGTTTGTTCGCCACCTTATTAAATTAAAAAAGTTGGTGCTTGTTTAAAAGCGGTAGGTCGTCAAATGTTACGCAGGCATCTTGATGTGAGTACGATGAAAAAATGTGTTAATACCCATTCGGGGTAGGCAGAAGCGTAGGTGTAGGGAGTATCCACATTCGGCCGGAGATATATTTAAGAAGCAAACGTGACAGATGGCGAGTCCATTGTCGTTACTCAAGCATGACTATACATATGTATGTATGTAGGTTTCCTCTCGATGTTTTCCTTCTCCCTAAAACTCGACTAATCACTGTACTTAAGCTCAGAAAAAGTCATTGGTACAGTCAGGAGCCGAGCCTTCAACCAAATTTGTTGCAGGCAAATACTCGAATCAGTCGTCCGCGGGATTTATTCCAATTCCAAGTTACGTAAAATTACGTTTGTATCATAACTGAAAACACCCTCGCGTCTTATTATTATTATTTTTTTTTTCTACAACAAGAGTGGCTAACAAGCATACGGCCCACCTGATGGGAAACGGTTACCGTAGCCTATTTACGCTCACGATACCTAAGTATCACTTGCGCGTTGCCACTCTGTGTTCAGAGAGTTATACTGTGTTGGCAACATAATAGGTCTAATCCCTCGGTTGCCAACACAATATAACAATCCTCCCCCCTCCCCAAGGAGCCCATTACTGGAAACCTTATTCACCGCGTAGGAACACAACACAATAAATTGTGTTATTTGGCTACGGACTTCTATAAGGTGGAGGTCCTGCCCCAGTCGGGCAGCTCCAAATTCGAACGGAGAATCCGTTATGCCCTACCTCTCTTAAATTATTTTATGTAGGTAAACATATTCTATAAACTGCAACGTTATCTTCAAAGGAATTTATTTCATTAACATATGGTATTAAAGTTGTGAATTATTTGACCGACGTATTCCCGTATTAGGTGGTCTCCAGTGAACGCAATCATGGTTTTAATCACGAAAGTTCCCGACAAAACGGCTACTTGTTTCTCTCTTGCCAAGATGTTTAAGTTTATTTACCGAAAGGAATTTAGGAAGCTCACAACTTTGCTAGTGATACCTGTGTTTGAGACACAGCTTTGTGGAGCCTGTTTAGATTATTTTGACACTGCTTTCTAAAAGGATGTCCCTAATTCAGATGTTTGGTTCTAACATAGAATTGGTTCTATGTCAGATCGTGTTATCCTTCTCTGAATATTACAGATATTCATGATTCATGCAGTACATCTCGCCATCGACGGGGAATTCATCCTTATATATTATACGTTGGAACCAAAAAGGTCTCGTAATGCGCAGTTTCAAAGGAGCTTCCTTCCGCGTTTGCAGAGGTTGTGGAATGATCTCCTCATTGATGTTTTCCCTGGAGAGGAAATTGTGTTTTCAGGACAGGTGTGAAAAGATTGCTGGGTCATCAGCGCCCGAGCAAAAAATCTTGGTGTTCCGAGCTTCTATAGGCGGCGGTAATCGCTTAACATCAGGCGGACCGAATGTTGAGTAACCGAGTGGTTTGAGTGGTAAAATCACGATTGTAGCTTCGAACCCTAGGCGGTGGCAATGAGTTTTTACTGAACTTTAGTTTAGGGATTTAGTTGGGATTATTATCCACACCCATTCACAGGTGTGGTTGGTGCATGGGTAAGGAGACAGTAAAGAGCTTAGTAAGTTTTTTTTTATTTAATGTAAAGTGTCGGCAACTTGCGATACTACTCTTGGTGTAGTAAGTTTTAATAGGCGTCGGTAATAGCCTAACATCAGGGAGGCCGTGTGGTTTTTGACCCCTATGGGAAAAAAACTTGATCATCGTGGCCGAGTCAACTGCAAATAAAGGTAATTAGAATGAGCACAAACTCAAAAGCTTCCGGTGGTTTGGAAGGGACACGCAAATTTTATCCCGAAAACTTTAGATATATATAACAGACGCATAAAAAAAAACTTTTGCTATAAAAATACCTTTTACTTTTTGAAGTCGGTTTAACATTATGGTATTCTAAAATTGCACGCAGAAAGCTCGTTACGCGGAGACTTAACCGCAGAACTCATAAAGAGTTGAGAAAATTAGATGTTGCCAGGTAATATTAAATTCAATACTAAAAACCTTTTGAGAGCTTAATAAAACTGAAAGAAATGCAGTTAAGTAAGCTTTACACGTCACTGCCAAATGGGATTTATTTGTTTCGAACAAAATTTAAGTTGAATTTTTCCTGGATATTTCCCCTTTCCGTAAATTTGTTTCGTCGCCTACCAAATCAACTTGTAATGCTTTACAAAGTCGATAACTTGAGTGTTTTGTTATTTCTTTTAAAAGGACAAAAATATTTTTACGAGCATAAATTCATGTACATGTTACAGTGGAAATTGGAAACATATTAATTTGCAATGGACCATAGAATTTATCGTTATGGCAACATATTATATAAAAAAATATAATTAAGTATTTTTATTTTTATAGGCTGGATAGATTTTGATAAAAAATTAAGTGTATGCAGGATTAATGACTTTGCATCTTGATTAATAACGCGTTGCAATTGTGTACAATTCTTATATTCCACCCACTTTATCTCTTTGAATTTCTTCTCAAACGTAAAAAAAATAAGTTTCCTCTCGATGATTTTCCTTCACGTTAAAGCGGGTCGTGTGATCATTATACATTAGTTGCAAAAATTCTTGGTACAGTTGGAATTCGAACTAGCAATGTTTGTGTTTCAGGCGACTACTCGGCCATTACGGCTTCTTTAACTTAATTGGTGAATAAAATAACCTAATTTTAATTTGTACATCCTCCTTTTAAATTAATTGAATTGTATTTTTGACGTGTTTATTATGTCCACGCAGCAATTAATCTCAAATATGCTAAATTTGTTTTTTTCCGAGACCTCAATTTATTAAAACGTCAACTAGGTGTCAAACAAAACAGTATCCTATTTTGTTTTTAAACGAGCGTGATCCTGTTACAATTTTGTATTGAAAAGGACACGATAAAAATGTGAGAACATTACTCACATCCAAGGTTAATAATACAATAATAATGTCTGATTCAATAGATCTTAATATAGTAGCAAAAGTTATGAAATGTTACATACATACATTACATACATATAATCACGCCTCTTTCGGGGTAGGCAGAGACCACTTCTTTCCACTTACTACGATCCTTACATACTTCTTTCGCTTAGTCCACTTTCATTATTATCTTCATACATGCTCTTCGGTTTAGGGTACTCTTGACCTGACCTTTTGCAAGACGTCCCTAATTTGGTCTAGAAACGTCCGTCTAGGTCTACCCCTTCCAACACTTTCATTCACACTCGCCTTATACACTTTTTTCGTCAATCGTTCTTCATTAATTCTCTCGACATCGACTCGACTCGACATCTCGGCCAAACCATCTCAGCATACCTTTCTCAATTTTTGTCACTACATCTTCTTTCAGACCACAACGTTTCCTTATCTCACTATTTCTTATCCAGTCACTCAGTTTAACTCCTATCATACTTAACGCTCTCATCTCAACTGCATTTATTCGACTTTCATGCTTCTTCTGCCATACCCAACTTTCACTTCCGTACATAGTGTCGGGACCAACACTCCCCCATGCACAGCCAAACGAGCCTTGAAAGACACATTCCGACTGCCCATGAAGGAGTGCAAAGCTCCATTCACCATGTTTCCTGCATTCACTCTTCTTTCAATATCACTCTCACACTTTCCATCTCTTGTAAACTTTGAACCCAGATACACAAACTCATTCACCTGTTCAATTTGTTCATCTCCAATCACGATATTGCACTCTGCCTCATCTCTTTCAAACACCAATACCTTCGTCTTCTTTACATTCATCTTCATTCCCTTTCTAATAAAAGCTCCACTCATAGCAGTTACCATCTCCTGCAACTCCTCGGCCGTAGACGCTAGTAATACTTGGTCATCAGCATACAGAAAACATTTGACAAGTAACTCATTCATACTCAATCCACTTTCATTCTCTTTTAAATCTGTCAAGCAATTGTTCATGAACAGATTAAACAGCCACGGTGACGCCACACATCCCTGTCTAACACATCTTTCGATATTAAACCATTCAGTGTAGCCCCCGTTTATCCTCACACAAGCACTAGAATCCCTATATAGAGATTGCAATGCCCGCACGAGGTTGCTGGTCACACCGTTCACGGACAATGCTGACCACAATTCATTCCTCACCACTCTATCAGAGGCCTTTTCAAGATCCACAAACGCGCAATAGACCTTCTTGTTTTTAGCCAAGCTCTTTTCGGCTATGCACCGCAAGGAAAAGACCTGATCCGTACATCCCATGATTATGAAATGTGGAAATATTTATATCTGTCTTACATACACCATTATTACATTTTATCATGGAATACCCAGCCGCCATGGAATAGGCAGAGAGAGTAGAGCGCCAGTTCCCTCTAAACTAATAGACCTCTTTCACTTTATCAGTCTCTTTATACATCTCAGCCGATTTCGAGTACCTATTCCTTGAAACTCACTACGACGACGACTCTTTTGTTTTGCATTTTCTTGGTACAAAACCTGAAGTTAATAAGCTGTGGTACTGCTTTTATTATTCTGTTACGGGTTTGTAAAATCCTGGTTCTATTGTAGAAGGATTTCCGGATTTCTAAAAACTGTATTTGATGTCGTCTAAGGCAGTCAAGACATGGGTAACATAGATAACATTAAATGTAAGGCTCTCAAACATTAAATATGGAACGAATGAATTACTTTGTCGTGTTACCGACGAAGGCATAATGAATCTAAAAGCTCGAAGAAGTTCTATACATTCTTACCGAAACAAAATATTTTATTAAGAAGATAAATAATATTCAGTAAAATGATATCAGCCGTTGCTTGAGGTACGTAGAGGCTTTTAAGCAAATAAGATTTCCATATCAAGTTTCGGGGTAAGTCCGGAATGGATTTCTTTACACTTTTTAAAGTTAATTTGTAACGTGAGATTTAGGAGAAAAATCCCTTTCACCTTTTATTTATTACCTTCTGAGATCGAATTATCATGGGCATCAAAGCGAATGAAAATTGCGTAACATACTAACGTCTTCCTTGGTTTTATTCTAGTTGGTTTACTTAGGAAAGTACATAGGACCAAATAACACCGCAACATACCGCAAACCTTGACCCTAAACAAGTAATTAACGTCTTAATTTATCATATTCATGATGATAAACACGACTTTATTAACATTTATGAGCCAATGAAAGAAAAGGTAACTGTCATAGCGTATAGGGAGGTCAAAAAGATTGCGCTGGACAGAGCTAAGTGGAAAGAGTTCTATCAGAGCAGCTGATTTGAGACCGGCTCTCAAATTGATAATGAATCACATTATTTGTATACAATTCCATCTCATTGGAACTTTACCCAAAAATTATATGCAGTTCATGGCACCATCGTTAGTTAAAGTTGAAAAATAAATGGCCCAAACTGATTTCGACCAACTTTATTCGAGTCAAAAATGCAATAAGAGTTGGCACATTTCATATGCACGCGCCGAGAGCCAGTTGAAGCGGGCACCATATGGAATCGCACATTACGACGTAGGAAATATGCAACGCTAGGGCTGTCCCACGGCGAAGCTGATAATAATGCTTAGTTCAATAATGTATAAAAATGTATAGTTGCCAAAAACCTAACGGTGATTCAGTTTTATATTAGAAATACTTTACAGATTTAGTTAGATTAGTACATAAGCGCCACGGAAGCTAAGTGGCGCCGGCAGCAAGCGGTACAAGCGATAATCGGTGCGAGAGCTAAGAAGTGCGAGCGGTATGCGGTGAGGGCGTTAGGTGGAATCCCTTTCTGTCAGCGTTTCCGCTATTGGTGGATGAATGGTTGAAGTTTTGCGAGATCATATATGAACTTTTCTTTGTTAATGTAGCTTGAAGTCATGCTAAATAAAAATTAAATTAAGTAAATAAATCTGGAAATAAGTAAACTTAATACTTCATATATTTGCTCTACGTGGGGACTGAGGAATTAATATCTCAAAAAAACCTCTAAAACAAATACTGTTTTAGTGAAGTCGCATATTCCATTGAAGTGACAGCCCTATGTATATCAAAAGACGTCAGTTAACGTAATGTCGTACCTCGATTGGTGCCAAACACTGATTGGCTAATGCTACGTTTAATATTACGCTTACATTGGATAGTTTTACAGTTAAAATTACAGTAATTTGTTTATATCATTAACAGTGCCCGTGATTTCATCCATGTAAAATTAGATTTCATTGGAAGATTTTTCTTTGTATACAAAATTATATCAATTAGATTCATATTAGAGGCATATATATATGCTTCTAATATGAATCAGCATTGCTATCCAGAGTGACAATGCTTCTTGGCACGTTACCTAGGGATACCGATTTAATTTGACGGAAAACCATTTCCATCCTTGAGTGCTCAATCGATTTCATTAAGTTCTAACTATAACTTGGTCTTATAGCTACTTTCTCATTGTGTATCTATTTACTTCTTCACTTACACTTCTTTTCTTTTATGACGAGTACTTTTGTTAGAGGTAGAATGTTGTTACCATTAACAACGACCCATATAAAGTAAGAGCCTGGAGCCCACTTAGGCTATAAAACTATTCCTCAATGGACTAGCACATGGGCAAGTGTGTAACAAGTTGAGCACTAAGCTAATTTACTACTTACTTAATGTACGTCAAAGTCGACTTGCTGTAAACACGTTATAAGCGAGGCTGTGTGAAAGGATTTTGCGATTTACCTCTTGCCGTCGGCGGGGAATTTATCTCCATAGCTTGGAACCACAAAGGTTTCCTACTGCGCTGTTTCTTCCGCGAACGCTGTCAAATGAGCTCTCCGTTGAGGTTCTTCTTGGACTCCAAGCATGGAGTTATTTTAGAGTTTGAAAAGATTCCTTCACGGTCAACAGCGCGCGAGAGATATCCCTCGTCTTGCAAGCGTCCAAAGGCGGGGGGGTAACCACTTACCATTGGGCGTACCATAAACTTGTTTGCCACCGTTTTGGTATAAAAACACAACTAAGCAGGGTTGCACAGGTTTTATGAAAATTATATGTTAGGGTCAGTATTCATTATATATTAAGGTATTGGTCGAGGCTCTTTACCATTAGGTCGTTGGCCGTTACGACTATCGGCACAATTATTGTGATGTTATTATTATTTCACTTATTTTTTCTCCCGTAACATTTTTTCGGTATTACACGATGACCGTAGGCTTAGGTTAAGTGGTCATCATTATCTGGAAGAAATGGTTCGGTATCGTCTTGGAGGAATTTACGGATTATATTATTATTTTTATAGCGAAATTATAACGTAACGAAAAGGGATTGAGTAAAAGATATACCTACCCAGCTATTGTACAGATATAAGTGTTACATTTTCTATATTTCGTCGCCATTAATCACAAAGCAATTTCACTTTTATTTCCTCACCGCAAGCATAAATCTTGCTGACCGACTTTTCCCCACTTTGACACTTTTATCGGTAATAAGATATTCCCGTTTGGTTTTGCTAACTCCATTGGGCAAAGTTTTATCTCTTAACACACTAACCGCTAATCAACAGCCGAATAGGTCAAATTGAAGAAGCTATTGTTGTATTTATTAATAACAAATACATATCTTCATACAATCCCTCAAGACGCAGGCAAACAGTTGTGTGAGTCTCTCTAGGCTTACATACCTCTTTCGTTTCATACATATTCATCAATCTTGTTATACATGCCGGTTTCGAGTACTATTAACGTAAATTTTGCCCACCTTTGCTTCTTCGACCAATTGACCTAGGTTGTGGAAAGAATGCCTCCTCTGCCTCTTCTTAAGTCGCATGCGCATTGTGTCTATTTTTCATTAATTCTTATGTCATTACTATCGTAGCATACTTTTATTTTTGTAATTATATATATCTTCACTCCTTCCTACAAGTGCCCCCGAAGGGGTAGGCAAATTGGTATGTAATAACAAACCCAATTTTTGCAATAATAATTAATAATATGCAGAAATCTGTGCCCGTATTGCCTCCGGTAGCTTAGGGATTGATCTCGATACTGGTGGGATCCTATGTATAATATTCTTAAATAAATGTACTTTTTTATATATATTATGTCTGCATAAACAAATTTTGTATAAAAAATATCCTAATAAAGGGATAGGGACTATTAATAGGGAATAATAATAATTATATCGGCTGATATATTGGACCTAGATTAAAGTGACTAAAGTGAAGTGAAGTGATTAAAGCAAAATAAAAAAAAAATGGAAATAGACGTATTTTGTTTAGACATGCCTGTATTTAAAAAAATATGTTATTATTGTGTTTTAAGTAATAATAATAAGAAAATGTTGGTACGATTTTCAAACGCCTTTCAAACTTAGCAAATACGTAAAAAGTGTAAACATCCGAAACTACAAATACTCAACACACAAATATCAACTGGGTTCGAACCCTCGAAATTGGCTATCAAGTCGTAAAACATTTCAGTTACTTATCAAGTCGTCGGCGATCAGATAAGAAACTGTAATTAAGGACATTTTGGACGACGTGATCTTTGCCGCATCGTTGTGAAAAATAACAAAATAATTATGTTATACAAGCCCTTTAATAGTTTTATATAAACTATTTAATAACTTTAAATACCTAAGTCATATATATTCCACAAAGTTGAATACAATAACTTATTCCTCTTACTTACACTACTTATTCCACTTAGAGAAGACGCTCTGTACGCATCTTTCCGGGGAAGAGTACTAAAGTCTGCAACACAATTTACAACTACTGCGGGCATTTGCGTATATTTTGTAGTTTTAATAAAGTAGTAAGTTTTCTTTAGTTTTTCTTTTAAATAGTAAAAGGGTTTTTAGTTTGGGGTTCAGGATAGTTTGAGGAGTTTCCAAAATAAATGCACTTATACAAAACATGCATCGGCGAAAGAGGTGTGTGAGCCTACTGGCGCTCTACTCTGTCTGCTTACCCTGTGAGTTACTCGGTGTGGTGATATGTATGAGTCGCGTACTTTGACATAACTAACTGAAATTGGGAATTCTTGTTAATAAAATCATGTTTTTCAATTTAGTTTGAAGTGGTGTTAATGAGAAGAAAAAACAAAAGAAGAATGACATTGTTTGATTTTATTATAAAACAAATGAAAATGTCAGTAAGGGAAATTATAAAAGAAGGTTTTACGCCTTCATAGCGTAAACAGTATGTACGACACATTTTGTCTCTATTAAGGGAAAGATACTTTGGATTACATATTAAAGAGTAGTATTAAGAGAGGTAGGGCATAACGGGTTTTCCGTTCGAATTTGGAGCTGCCCGACTGGGGCAGGACCTCCACCTTATAGAAGTCACTTTATTATGTTGTGTTCCTACGCGGTGAATAAGGTTACCAGTAATGAGCTCCTTGGGGAGGGGGGAGGTTGTTATATTGTGTTGGCGGCAGAGGGATTAGTCCCATTATGCTGCCAACTCAATATAACTCTCCGAAAACAGAGTGGGTACGCGCAAGTGATACTTCGGTATTGTATGCGTTAATAGGCTGCGGTAACCGATTTCCATCGGGTTAGCCGTATGCTTGTTTGCCACTCTTGTTGTATTAAAAAAAAATATATAAATTTGCTGTCACTCGAACATCTCTCAATTCTAATTCGAACGGTTTCACGAAGACTAAAAAAAATCTTCACCAAACTGTATACAACGAGATGCGGAAGCTGTGGCATATTCAGGGAACCACTACTGAATCCAGTTTAACAAGAACTTGTAGCTCAAACGGAATATTTGCACAGTTTTAAACGTTTTTAAAGCAACCCGAGTTAAACTATAATTTTAATTGAGCTGCGCATAACTTTTCAGTGAAGCGTAGAAATGAATTTAGAAAATATTATGCAGGACTTTTCGAAAGCCGTGGGGGCCGACTGGTTTGAGTTGTCGCCTGCAACACAAAGATTGCAAGTTTGAATCCCGACTGTACTAATAAGTTTATCTGAACTTAAGTACAGTGATTAGTCACACCACGAGCTTTACGGTGAAGGAAAACATCGTGGAGTTAACATTGAAGTCGATAGGTATATCGTGCTTGATATATGGCGATGGACTCGCCAAATGTCACCTTAAATATATCTCTCGCGAAGAGTGGTCAGGTTGTTGGTATTACGAAACACCTCTTCCAACTCCTTCGGGGACCTTGTGGGAAGCCGTGAAGATTTATTGTTTATACTATGGAAGGCAAACATACGACCTGCATGGTGGAAAACGGTAACCTCTGTATATATAGGCGTTAAAAGCCCGGCTCCCCGTCCCAACAATGAGTTCCAAGAAGCTGAAAAAATAATAGTACAGTACTCACTCGTTACCAACCCGATGACGGGTGTAGTTGCTGTTATGAGTTAGAAGCATATAAATGACGAGCCAGCCATTCCTAGGAGTTATAGAAAACAAAACCTGATGAAAAGTATAAGTAGTTATAACAATTGGGTATAATAATAATTCCCCTGCGGACATCGTTCTGGGCAGATGTTACTTTGTATTGCATACTTTCCAGTTAACAAAATAAACCTCCATCACGGCTCATCATAGGTACTTGTATTTCCTTTTTATATAATAATGCTTTTAATACATTTCCGATAGCATACAAATACTGTTAACGTCAGATCCACCCGCTATTGACTGGTTACAAGTTTATTCATATATTTATTTCCTTGTGTATGTATATATTTTTGAGTGGAGTGGAGTTTACATACGTTCAGATGTGGAATTAATTAATTCTGTTGAAAATACTATACATTGAACGCAGTAATATGTAATAAATGTTTGCTGCGACCGTAAATACACCCCACGACTATTAATTAACTTTACCAATGAGTTTGAAAGATTGATGTAAATTTTGCATTCGATGGTAAACATTGCAAAAGGAATCAGTAAACAGCATACATGTCTGGTCCTGTGGTTAGAGCTCCTGACTGCGAAACTTGAGGTCACGGGTTCAATTTACAGGTATTTGTACTTTAGTCTTGGATGTCCTATGTATCCTCACGCCTTCCCACAAGGGTCCCCGAAGGGGTACGTGTACCCCTACGGGTAGGGGTAGGGGTACGTGATACCCACACACCCACTTTCCGCCCGAGATATATTTTAGGTGCCAACGTGACAGATGGCGAGTCCGTCGCCGTTACTCAAGCACGATATTTATGTATATATCTATATAAGTAAATATATCATTGTCTAGTTACCATAACTCGAGCTTTGCTTAGTTTGGGGCTATGTCAATTTGTGTGGAATTGTCCCAAGGTATTTATTTAATATGTAAATTTCACAGTTCTTAACCGTGCCGAGTCATTGGAACTAATGACATTATAAAACCCGCGAGGGTAGTTTCATAAAGAGCCCGGTGTTACTTCCTTATTTTCGTAATATAGGATGTTCAACATAACGTTCGTTAGGGGTACCTTATAAAGATTAAAGTATACACAACTTCGAATGGAACTTTTCTTGAATGAAGATAAAAAATATCGCTAATTCTCTCAATAGATATATAAAATGTTTGTTTAAGTTGTAGTAATGTTTCTTTGTTTGAACGCGCTAATCTAATAAATTTCTAATTCGATTTGAAAAAATATTTTGCATAAGGTAAAACTAAATAAGGCAATAATTAAATAATGAGGAATAATGAGGCAGAGGTGTATAGGAGGGATGTTGCGGATGCTGATTTTTTCACATCCGCGGATGTGAATGAGGCTGCGGATTTATGAAGGCTCACATCCGCGGATGCGGATGCGGATGCGGATGTTTAAGATCTCATATAAATCTATACAAATTAATAAAATTTTACTTAATACTGCTCGCCATCTGTCACGTTGGCACCTTATATACCTCTGGCGGAAAGTGGGTGTGTGGGTATTACCTATACACCTCTGCCTACCCCTTCGGGGACCCTTGTGGGAAGGCGTGAGGATATATATATACTTAATACATATGGATGTAACACGGTACCTATACAAAACTTTTATTTTTTATTTTGTGTTTGTCGGTCTGTCTGTTTGTTCCAGCTAATCTCAGAAACGGCTTGACCGATTTTGATGGGACTTTCACTGGCTGGTAGCTGATTTAAAAAGGAGTAAACTTAGCCTAATTTTATTTAAGAAGTCAAGGAAAAAATTTTTACTACGTTTATCACAAAAGGTACAACAGCAACATTATGAAAAAGGCTATAGCCAGTTAACCGCTAATGCTGGGAAATCCTTACGGTCGACCCTTCACTGGTTGTAAACTGAATATTGTTTCTGGTCCCCACAGGGCGTCGGAGGAAATTACCTATTATCGATTTATTGGATTAATATATAATATATATATATACTATTATTGTAAAAAAAATTATGACTGTACTTATGGGTTAACAGAACATTTCTAAACAAAACTATCTTCACCCCTTCTCATAAGGGGCATCCGCGAAAGGGTAGGCCTTACCTACCATTTCGTTTCATACTACACATGTTATTTCTCATCCTTTTGAGAAATGAGATGTGTAGTCAAAATCAAAAAAAATATTCAACGTAAGGGACACAGGGAACACTTATTGAACGTCATATCCGTAATAAAAACTAAAGTTACCACCGTTTCCAAGAAAAAAACCTATTATTTAGGTGTAACTGATGGCGTGTCTTAAGCATTAGGTATAATTAGACATACTACACATATGTAGGTACTTGAATTTCTCTCATATTTATTATAAAAATAAATATCTTTGCCTTGAAGAGCCCTCGGAACCGGAATGTATAAAGATAATTAAGACGAAGAGAATCAAGAGTCATTATTCACGTCGTGCAAGTCAGCTTTACACTAATTAGTATTGCTAGCTCCGTTTGATAAAAAAGTTTGCTAATAATGAATTACTCGTAACGACCAATCGGGCCAAAGTGAGGCTGCAGTTCTTCAAGTACTAAGATTTATCAGAAACTAGGTTTCCGACTATCTAGAGTGAAGATCTCCGGAGAGCAAAGTTAGGGGGCTTCAAAACAACGTGGATCAAAAGCTTCTCTGTTTCGCTTTGTTAGACATAACTAGGTCATATGAAGCCTTTCAGAGCTAGGGACACAGACTTTAGATACATCAATCAATTTTGTAATAAAGGCTCTATTGGCCCGTTTTGCTTACAATATAGAGTTCAAATTGGCTTATTGAATTTAACGAAAATTTTCGTTATCAATTCTGTCTAAGAAAACGCGTTTATATACTTCGTACAAATGTTCTCTCTAGACTTACATACCTCTTTCGCTTCGTCCACATTCATAAGTCTCATCATACCATGCTTGCCGAGCACCCTTGACGTTTCCATCCTTTAGTGTTTGATCAGGTTTGCTATTTTCCTGTGTAAAACACTTTTTCCTCCTTTTGTTGTTTTTAGGTATTGGTCTGCATGTTTAAAAGGTATAATAAAAAAGTACTCAAGAGGACTCAAAACTGGCGAGCATGTATGAAGAGACTGATGAATGTGGACGAAGCGATAGAGATATGTAAGTCTAAACAGAACTGGCGCTGTACTCTCTCTGCCTATCCTGTCAGGGACTTGGCGTGATTACATGTATGTATATATATAAAAAAAGTATTTTTAAATTTATCCTTGAGCATACATTTTATTTAATAATCTATGACATGTCATTCTCTAATAATACCAGCTCAGAAAATGTTAAAACATTTCAATTCCATCCATTGAATTGCCGCTCTAATATTCCCAACCGTAATATTTGACTTCAAAGTCCAAGCTAAAACAAAAGCCTTAGTTACAAATGTGGTTTGCTTAGATAATTGACTTTATGAGAATATAATTAACCCACAAACCACACGAACTCATCCATTATTGGTCTTTCATTCAATGGTTCTGCAAACATAGCCCTTTATATGCTGTGCTGTGTTGTGCCCTGTGGTTTCACTCGCGTAACAATTTAATTTATAATTAGACTAGCTTATGCCCGCGGCTTCGCCCGCGTGGAAAGTAAGGAATAAGTAGCTTTGGAAATTTTCCTGCTAGAATCGGTTCAGCCGCTATGGCGTAAAAGAGCATCATACATTATAATATAAGAACTTTGAATTTTCCAGTATAAAAGAATCGTGTGAATAAATTGCCTATGTCCTACTCCGAGGTATAGGCTATCAGCATTTCAACTTTCAGCCAAATCGGTTCAGCCGTTTGGCCGTGAAAGAACCGCGAATATACAAACTTACAAACTTTCACATTTATAATATATGTAAGATTTTTTGGGTCTGTCCCTAACGGGGTAGGCAAAGCGAAACCAGTGCCAGTCCTCTCTAGACTAACATACCTCTTTCGCTTCGTCCACATTAAATATAACATAAAACATCCTATGAGTTAATCCGGGTAATATAATCTTATCTCTCTATTTTTGGTATATCATCCAATTCCGTTCAGTAGGTATTGCGTGAAAGAGGAACAATCATCCTCACAATCTTTGACATTTATAATGTTAGAAGGGTGATCCAAGGATAATGGACGGGTATTTCCTGAGTGGAAAATTACATGACGGTCATTTGTTACTGAAAACGTCCGAGAACTTGGAGTGTGAGACCCTTTCTTACTACGTTACATTTTCTAACGTATGTCATTTAACACAATCGTCATGTTCATCTATACTAATATTATAAAGAGGTTTGTATGCAAGTTTGTATTGAATAGGCTCCGAAGCTACTGGACCGATTTGAAAAATTATTTTACCATTGGAAAGCTACATGCACCCCTGCACACCTGCATGAGTGACATAGGCTATAATAACTTCTTTTCTAAAAAAAAATATGTTCTCTTGTACGAAGGCGGGGCGGACCGCTAGTAGCGTATAATTTGATATGTAATAAAAAAACATACATTTAGGTGTATCGCTGTCAGACCAGTATTTGATACGCCAGGAAGGATATATATGATTATTGATGGATTGAGAGTGAGTGGAAATTTGATGTGAAGAAGAGTAAGACTTAATCAGAAATGGAACGATGAGAAATATTTTCTCTTTAAAAAGCCTTGAACATCAGCTTGGTAGCTGATGCTGCCTTTACAAAAAATATGAGTAAGTTTACTTACTTACCTTCTTATGAAAAGAGTATTTTCTAAGCAAATATAAATTCGCTATTCCTAAAGAAACGTCTTTGTGAATGCTAATATTTATTTAGGAAGCATAAAAGCCTATGTAAAATGTGTTCAATGATATGACCCAGTATCGGTGACAAAGTTGACGAGCGACAATAAAGATGTCCCACCGAGACTTATGGTATACAAAATGACCATACCTTCACGCCACATGAGCCCTATCTCTCCAATACGTATGGGCAATTTATTCTTCGGCAATACATCAGCTTGCACAAGGCCCCAAAGGTTCACAGAAAGGGTAAATTCGGAACGCACGTGGGCAAACTTTACTTTGCCGCCGATAAAATGCCGCGACACTTACGGCACAATACAGTCACGTTCAAACGTAAGTTAGCACAGATGTTTCTCGTCCGCGCATATAACTTTGTCGCGTAATACATTGAAGAATGTGAAGCGTTCGGTCACTGTAGCCATGGTGAATATTTTCGCTACAAATTGTTATTCGGGTGAAAATATTTGATAGTAGGTACATCACTGGCAGAATAAGTATTTATTTGCTCGAATTGGTTAGGTGTGGGATATTTTGCAAACTTTATGGTTTGCTACGCAAAGTTACGGAATGTTTCCCCTGATTCATGCTTCGATGATTCTAGTTGATGTTTTATTACGGCTTCTTGCGGCTACGGCCATTTTAACTAATTCCTGTAGGTATATATATTATCTTGCAAACTTTTATGCTTTATGTGTTTATGGCAAGTCTGTCAACAACACCGATACGATAACAACTGTTTTAAATTGTTATTTTCTTATGTAATTTACAAAACAAAAAGAAAAGGGTTTTCAGGATTGCACAAGAATTATTTTTATGGCAGAAGATGCAACTAGTTCATTCGTAACTATAAGCAAAGACGGGCAATTTGAAAAAAAAAAATAAAAAATAATGTACACATTTTGCAGATACCACTATATATAATAGATGTAGACATTTTTATATCTCCTTCTATTCATTGGAAACATTAAGCTTTGTTAATGAAGGGTTAAAATATTTTGTTAATAAAGGGTCAGAGCTTAAAGCTTGAGATCGTGGGTTTGATTCCCACTGGTGGCAGATATTTATGTGATTAACGCTAATATGTCCATCTACTAGTATGTCAATATGTGTATCGATCTCTAGTTTCATTATTGCAATCGTTGCTTACTTTGGAATATTTGTAAGTTTTTAAGTATAATTATTATATAATTTGTACATCCTAATCCTTATTAAAATAATGCTCATTATTTGTAAGTGAAAATAGCAAAGTTCAAGACAAAACAACAGAAATAACGCCATCAATCCAATGTAACGATCATTTTGTCACGACGGACGCATAGTTAATTGTTAACGAAGTATTAAACGTAAGAGAAGTGAGATTGATTTTCCTACGGAGTTTATTCGAGCGAGGAACCGCACTAAATTATGCATTTCACTCCGGTAACCACAACAGAACATTATATATATTTTTTTATTGTATCTCCTGTCGTGATCTCGGGAACTATTGCTACTTTTTACGAACAATGGCGATACCTAAAAACCTCCAGCCAGGCATTTCTTAGCTGCTTAGAAAAACACAGCCAAGGATTGTAGGGACAGAATTGATGACCAGTGGATGCAATGGAGTCGTCCCATAAAATTTCAGATCTTTTCAGAAGGTTTTCTTGATAGCAATTAAAAGGCACAAGAAATTAGGGGTATGCAGTTCAAATACAGGTTGTGTTTCACGCGTTCCCATAAATGCCAGTAAGGTAAGTAGTGGGAAAAGTTGGAAGCATGATCATATTATCGTATCATCACGCCGAGTCACTCATAGGTAGAGAGTTATTGTTATTATAAAAAATTTACCCTACATGCATATATATACATATCATCGAGTTGAGTGAAGAGAGAATCAACTGTAGTTGACACCCAAAATATATCTGCGGCAAAAACACCTACACACCTCTGCCAACCCCTTCGGGGATCCTTGTGTAAGAGCGTGAAGAAGATACATGTAAATTCAAAAATGTGTATTGCAAGATACAGCGGACTTGAAATCGGTAGAGAGAAACAGCTGTATTTTTATATATTACGATCAGACACTACTATTTTATTTATTATCTCTCTCTGCCTATCCCGTTAGGGACTCGGCGTGATGATATGAATATGTACAATATTTTCTTGCAATATTTGTAGAAAGGAATCGACTAGATACCATTTAAAAATTCATAAATCCTAAAGATTCCTAAGATTGGTACAAATCTGAAACGAAAACAAAAAGACTAGCTTTAAGAGCGCTTTCACTAAGACCATCACAATGGAAATTGCTTTCAACTTGACAATTCGCGTTAATCTTAGTCTGAACAGCTGCTGTCTGCCATTTGCTACCTTAAATTTGTATAATCCCGGAGCAACGCCAAAACATTGTTGTCTGGATTGACGATTAACCACTCGGCCTTAATCAATAATAAAATTAGCGAGAAACTTTATCCTTAAAATTTCTTTAAACAACTTCTTTTAATGTCTTAAAATTACGCCGAGTCCCTCACGGGGTAGCGCCGAGAGAGTGGGTCAGATTTCTTTAGACTTACAGACCTCTTTCGCCACACCCGTATACATGCACGTCGGGTTCGAAAACTCCTGACATTCCCGGGAACGTGGCCTACCCCTGGCTCTTCTTACACCTCCTTGGCGTTGTATATCTTCTTTGTTTATACTTATAAAGGTTTTGAGAGGTAGGGCATATCGGGGTTTTCCGTTCGAATTTGGAGCTGCCCGACTGGGGCAGGATCTACACCTTATAGAAGTCCGTAGCCAAATAACACAATTTATTGTGTTATGTTCCTACGCGGTGAATAAGGTCTCCAGATATTAGCTCTTTTGGGAGGGGGGAGGATTGATATATAAGCAGCAAGGGGATTAGTCCTAGTATGCTGCAAACACAGTATAACTCTCCGAATATAGAGTGGCAGCTCGCAAGTGATACTTCTGTATCGTTAGCGAAAATAGGCTACGGTAACCGTTTCCCATCAGGTGGCCAATATGATTGTTTGGCACTCTTGTTGAATAAAAAAAAAGGAAGTTACGAATGTGTGGCATTGTGGCAGTGCTAATCTTCTTGGCACGTTGTCACGGGATCCGCGATTTGACACAATTGTTTAGACAGGATCTCTCAGAAAATATAACAAGTTGATAGCCAAAAAAATAACAAAATGACACCATTATTAAAGGGTGATTCACTCCAACGAATAAAGTTTTTTTTTGAGAAACTATTTTGACACATTAAAAATAAAAACGTAGTTCTACGTGTGTATCTTTATTATAGCAATTTTTTATTGGAAAATAAGCTTAAAGAAAAAGCTTTAACAATGTGTGCTCTTTTCTGAGGCACCCTATCCTATATATATCCTATATATATCCGTAAGTAGTTAGTTTTACAACTGTTTTTGGGATATTTTAATCATTATTGTTGTAAATAAACGTCAAGCTTATGCTACTTCGGAATAATGTAGCTTTTTAAATGCAAAATATTTTTTATGTCGGTAATTGTACCAACTTATATTATTATTGAAGACAAGCGGTAAGTCCCGGCTTCGCAGGGACTTCTTCGGGAGGACATATTAATGAAAAAAATATAGCCTATGTCACTCTGGTGAAACACTAACCATGGTGAAAGAATTTTTCAAATCGGGCTAGTACTTTTTGAGCCAATTCGTTACAAGCTTACTTACATACAAATGTTTCATCAAGGACGGGAACGTTAAGAGTACTCGAAACCGACGAGCATGTATGAAGAGACTGATAAATGTGGACGAAGCAAAAGAGGTATGTAAGTCTAGAGAGAACTGGCGCTCTATACTCTCCGTCTACCCCGTTAGGGACTCGGCGTGATGATATGTATGTATGTATGTAAATTTTCACCCATGTGAAGCTGGGCGGGACAGCCAGTATTAGTATAGATGGCACAACGCGCGAGTTATATCCGGGCTGTTGCATTGGGGTAACTGCTTACCATTAGGCGTGTGATCGTTTGACACCTTTGTAATATGAAACATTGTAAATGTTTCAAATAGAGCTCGAGTTTCTCGCGTTCTCCGCATCTGCGTTGTCTCGGGTCCAATCATGTGTAAGGAAGAACCTAGTTATTATTTTTATTAAAAAGGTGGCATATAAGCATGTGATCCGCCTGATGGTTATCGGCTTCTAATACTTCTCTGCAGTAGTACAGTTAAAAAAATCGGAACACCTAGCATGTTTCTGTTTTGTAAGGATTATCAGAAAAAAAATATTTTTAGGAATATATGTCAAATGACGTTTAATAGTGAATAATACCTCACTGACTCATAGATATTGTGTATGTCTATCCTCTATTGTTTTTAAAAAACTGTGCCCTGCGACATTAACCTCGTTAAATTATTTCATTATATTGGTAGTTTTTTTTGACTAGATTTTTTCTAGAATATAACACCCTATGTTTTAATTCAGCGAAAGTAAAGTAAGCAACAAACATCCTCATAAATGTACGTCATTATAAAATAAATAGGATTAATATTGCCCACAAGGACCCTGATCTTTTGTGAATATTTAAGGTATCACAAAGTATCTGTAGTAGTCTCCAGTTGATCGACAGATGGCGTGTAATATGTTCGTCGCCTGTAATGGTTTAATTAAAACGTGTCATTACCGTGTTCGCAAGCAATTAGCGCGTGTACAGTCGGTGGCAATCAGTTAGTTAGCCTGGCGCTCCGATGGGATTAAATTTGGATCCGGGCATTAATTATTTGCACTGATTAGGCCGCAGCCACCGCTGGAATCGGGCCTTGACGAAGGATACAGATAAATAAGAAATGTATGTTTTGAATACTTACTTCTTCGTGTTCTATTAAATGCTCAGGCTTTTGAAATATATAAGGTCATTTAAAAGTTTATCACGTGTAAATGTATAACGGTCTCCATTTGTTTGTAATTATTCAGACGGCCGACTGGTCTAGTGGTTAGAGCTCCTGACTACGAAACTTGAGGTCGCGGGTTCTATTCCTGTTGAGGGCAGATATTTGGGTGATGAACACGAGTATTTGTACCTTACACTTGGGTATCCTATATATTTATGTATATGTATATCTATCTATATAAGTAAATATATCGTTGTCTAGTTACCAACACACAAGTTTTGCTTAATTTGAGTCTAGGTCAATTTGTGTGGAATTGACCCAAGGTATTTATTTATTTCATTATAAAATTCGTGACTTATCAGTGTATTTTAACGTAATTCCTGTTTGCTGTTTACTTAGAGCGGGGGTGGTCAAGTGGTTCGGGCAGCCGCCTGCACTGCAAAGATTGCAAGTTTGAGCCTCGACTGTATCAATGAGTTTATTGTACTTTTTGAGCTAATTCGTTACAAACATACTTACATACAAATGTTTCCTCTTTATAATATGAGTATAGATGGCACAACGCGCGAGTTATATCCGGGCTGTTGCATTGGGGTAACTGCTTACCATTAGGCGTGTGATCGTTTGACACCGTTGTAATATGAAACATTGTAAATCTTTCAAATAGAGCTCGAGTTTCTCGCGTTCTCCGCATCAACTGTGTGTGCTACAGTGAATAATCACATGGATATCTTACTCAATGAATTTTATTAAAAAAATGCAGCGTAAATACAGAATACAACGTTAAAAGCCACGGCGCTTTGAGTGTAAAGCAAACATTTGGTTGGACAACACGTGTGAGTCTTCCTTTCAACAATAATTGAATTTGAGTTAGTATATTTGTTTATTTCCGCAAAAACATACAAAGCCAATTCTGAGATTTAAATAACATCAACTTTCGGGAATATAACGTACTCATCAAGTACTCAAAATCACCATGAAGAATGATGACTGTATAATGATGTACCGAAAGATGTCTGTATGTCTAGAAGAACCTGGCGCTCTACTCTCTCTGATCACGCGTAAGGAACTTGGCAATCTTGGCATGATGATATAGTATGTAGTATATTACAAAGAAATATAAATCAAATATAAAAGGGTTTGTTAACGCTGTCCTTACTAGCGGTACGAATGTAGTACGACATTCCTTATAGAAATTAACAGAAATAATACCCTGTTGGCATCTATTCAATGAACCTAAGCGGCTTATTCATGGACGGAAAAAGGGCATAACCAGATAAAAATATGAATATAAAAGCGAATTTCTACTCCACTTCACAAAAGGACAATGTAATGTAATGTAGTGTTCACAATATATATTTTCTTGTGAAACACGTGTTACAGATATGGGAAGTCTAAGCTTGTTCCAAGTCAGCATTTTTTCTAGGCGATGAATTATAGGAAATTTAATTTAATATACCGGTACAACGCTGCATTATTTATAAATTTATACTTACATGTCATCACGCTGAGTCCCTAACGGGCAAGGCAGAGAAAATATAGCGCCAGTTCTCTCTAGACTTGCATTCCTCTTACGCTTCATCCACCATCATTCATCAGTCTCTACATACAGGCTCGCCGGTTTCGATATATATATATATATAAGCATATATATAAAACTAATTGGAACAGTCGGGACTCGAACCATTCGGCCTCCACGGCTCTATATCTATATATGGTGCCTTCGTCTTAAATATTTAACTTCGATTCTCTCCTGCCCATTCAATTTACAATAACAAAATATATTTACCCCACCCCATGATCCTAATATAAAGGATTCCTAACAACGCTTCTGAATGGCTGCCCGATACACACCCTCCCTTATATCTAAGATAAGGCGCCCAAAACATGCCGTCATCGAACCGGATGACGACATAACGGTCCTCCAGGACGCCCGACGACGACACACAAACGACACTACACAAAACCGACCATTGTTCCGTCCTCGCCGGCGAGGCTCGACGCGAATAAGCCGTAACGTTCCCCCCAGACTCTCGCAAGTGCCGGCCCGAGCCGAGCCAGTAGCGCAAATCCCCTCCCCAAATAACTAAATAATAATAAAATACCAGACCAGCCCAGCTCCCTTGCTCGCGAACCAGCAACGCCCTAAGCCGAGGTCCGACCCCACAGGGGGTGCCCTTAGCTGTGTTGCTTAATACTTAAGTGCCTGGCTGGAGGCCTAGGTCTCGCCATTGACCGGTTAAGTAGCAAAAGTTCCCGGAACTCACGCTACGAGAGACAATATATAAAAAAAAAAAAAAAAAAAAAAAAAAACGCTTCTGAATATGACTGTATGTAACAGACTATAATACAGAATATAATGGAAATCTATATCAAAATAACAACTCATTAAAACTTGATATTTGAAGCATACCATTTGAAGCATTCACAAAGGAGTTTAAATTGTCAAAGGTAGAGCACAAACGACATAGCTAGAGGGAATCGTTAAAACGTGACGAAAGGAATACTGTGCTCCCGGCAAAGGTGACAGGTCAGGAACGCAAAGGTGTGAATGAAATGAATGATACAATGACGGATAACAAACAGCCCACCTTAAAGGCTTTGACGCTATGGAATGACAATAGTGTTCGCTGAAAATCAATAACGTGTCGACGGTAGGAATGGTCGAATAAAAGTTTTAAATATTTATCTTGTCGATAAAAATTAACGAGCATTGTTAAGAAAAAGAATCGCTTTTTTATATGACAGAAATAAGATTTAGTCTCAGTTCTTTCCCCGTTATTCCTCAGTCATTTATGATTTTATAGTGATAATAATTCAGTAATTGTAGAATCGATTTAAAAAAAATATATTTTTGTTTGTCGTTTCTATTTTAAGCCCGACTCGAGTAGTATTTTTCCAAGACTTTTTGCTATAACCTTCTAACGAAAGCTAAAGTTTGTGAGGATGTTTGTTCCTCCTTCACACAAAAGCTACTGAACAGTATTGGATTAAATTTAACTCAGGGAAAGATTCTTAGCTGTATTAGCAAAAAGTGTTTTATGCTTAAAACAAGCTACCATTGTCGTTTTTGTGAAGGTCGTTTTTACGTGTCTATATTACGTTTTAATTGTCGTATTTTATAAACAAGCTTCAATTATCGATATCTTTCGCCCTTTATGGGTCAACTCTAGCATCTAAGGAAATCATGTGGATTGTGGATCCAATTTATATCACAATAAGAATTTCAGTGGGAAATCGATAGGGCACAGTAAGTCGGGAGGTGGCGATTGCAATTTGCGTCCCGAGTCAAGTGGCCACCACAAATCTTAAGATGTTTACTAACCAACAGAAAAATATAATGGACTATCAGTTGTACTTGTAACTTAAAAACTAATTCATTTTTAATCTTAATTGCATTACGTTTTAAAAAACTAAGTTGATATGATTTTTAGGGTATATTTGATAGAAACAAATGGAAGGGTCTTGGGAATGGTTAAGAGCCCTTAAATTTATGATGATGATGATTTGATGTTTTCAAATTGAAATTAAACAAGAATACCTTTAATCGAATCGATTCCGAATTACATTTTCTGTCTTTTCTCTCGTAGCGTGAATTCCGTGTGAGTGAAACTTTTGCTACTAGCCCGAACAATTGCAGGACCAAGGCATCCAGCTAGGCACTTTAATGATGCTAGTGAAAACATTAATTTATAATAAGACACTGATTACATTTACAGAGAACCACTCAATTGTGCGATGGAATTGTCTAGTAACGTATTATTTAATTGCATATTGCTATTACGTAGGCTGCGGTAACCGCTTGCCATTAAGCGGTCCAACTTACTTACATGTGGCAATAAAGTAGTATTATCACTTGAAAAATCTGAGTAAATGCTCAGTTTTTAATTACAATAAACTAACCAAACATTTACACGAACTCATATTTTTTTTTTACTAAGGGATGCATATTAAAAAAGTTATACGGCAATTAATTAGCTTTGACAGAGCATAATGGTTTTTCTGAAGCCTACGCTTGATTTATAAAACCTTAATATCATTGGAATGCCATTTGGTTTTTTCATAGCGTGAATTTATCATATTTAATTTGTCAATCCGATTAAAAACAGTATTTAATATTCTGCTTGGATTTATGAAAGTATCTAGATCAGTGTTTCCTAAATTTGACAGTTAAGGCAATTCAAAAATGGACTCGACACGACTTTAACCCTTTCGTTTTGGGTTATTTAAAAAAAATTAGGGTGGCATCAACATTTTAGAAATGTTAAGGGGGATATGGCCTAAAAAAGTTTGGGAAACACTGATCTAGATGAATCGAAAGAGGACTGCAAGTCACGTTAGCACCTAAAGATATACCTTCGACAAGAACAAGTTGTCCGTTTGACCTGTTTATTAAATCATGTATTCATGGATGTATGAAGAGACCGATGAATGTGGACGAAGCGAAAGAGGTATGTAAGTCTAGAGATAACTGGCACTCTACTCTCTCTGCATACCCCACGAGGGACTCGGTGCTATGATATGTATGTATGTACATATGTATTCAAAACGTACAAACACAATATATATTCATTAGATGCTGTAAAGTTTCACAATAGGGTCAAATTGTTGTATTAATTTGAAAATCCTTCAAAATACACACCTCGTTCGTAATTTCATACCGAAACAAAATCCCTTCGTCGCTCTCACCTGAAATTTAAATTCGCCAAGCTGAAATTTTTAATCCTCTGAATTTGTAAGTGAAACAGACAACTGACAAACTTTTTGAATTTATTGTGTAATTGTAAATTATAACCAAATAATATATTCAAATAGGTTCGCAAGGTGCCTCTTTAATAAGTTTTCGGTGAAGTTAGACAGGAGTTGTTCGCCAAATGATTTACTGCTGGAATTACTGAACAATCCTTTAACTTGATAACTGCGATCAACAAGTATTTCCTTTAGCCATAAATCCTGTGATTTATCAGTGTGAGGATGAGCTGCTTTGCTTGGTGATGCGGTAACCGTAATTTATCTGGTTATTCAACCGTGAATATTGCCTCAGTAATAGTGTTAATAATTAAGCTTTGGTAGATATTGAATTAACCTGAAGACGTTTCATTTCATTATTTCACGTATTCACCGTTATTATATAACCCATTTGGTTTGTAATATAGGTATATCTTTACGCCTTCCCACAAGTGGGTGTGTAGTATTTTTTAGCTGCCATTATGACATGGTGAATCCATCTTTGAATTTCATCTCAAAAGTATACAAGTTTCCTCTCGATATTTTCTTTCGCCTACTACCTACACATCTATGCCTACCCCTTCGAGGACTCTTGTAAGAAGGCATGAAGATATATGTAATAGAATTATTAAATAAGAGAAGAGAAGAGAGTATCGCTGAACGTGTATGAGTGGTAAATGGCAAGACAGAGGCCACCAGCCAGGCAATTATTAAATGCCTAGCAACATTGCATAGTGATCAGTGTGTACCCTGCTTTTGTACTATTGGGCCACTTGCATCACACTTATTAAGCGATGAATGAATTTAATTTCTTCTGTCTGTGCATGTGTAGTCTTAGAGTGCAGGCTTAAGTTTGGTTGAATTTGCCTTTATCGTTCTTGATAGTAGACCGCAGAGGACAAAAGCGGATGACATAGCTCAGAGGATCAACAATGTGATGTAGCGTTATGCGAGTCACGTATAATGAAGACGCGACAAATTCTGGAATAAGCCAGTTCTTTAGTAGATACCATGTTTGGCTTAGTTTATTTAGGATCACCATGTGGAGTTGCGACCTGTAGATGACTACTAACTATCACGACTGGCGAAAGACTATTGGCAGAATCAGGTAAAGATTGAGACCAGTAGACAATATTCTTAAATGGCTATGCCTCGCAGTAGGAGAAGAGCCTGATGATAAGGCTCTCAAGCATGATAGAAAACACAAAGCATTTACAGCCAATACAAGCGGGGTCTTTGACCTGTAATCTTATGATACAAAAATCCGGTCACGCCGCTGTCACACTGTGAAAGAACTTCAGTAATTTGAACCTATAAAGGCGATAATTTTACTGAGTCGCACAAAATAAACATTAATGAAGGTAGACCTATTTTTATATTTTATATTTTAATATCACTAAAATTATAAATTCGGACGCTTAGGTACTTTTAAGAAAAAACAATATTGAGAGGAATCTATTAATCTTAATCTATAGTATATCAACATCATGGTTAATAATTTTGTTAAGCTTTGAATAACACGCATTGCGTGATAATGTATGCATAATTTTATTTCAGTTAGGTGTTCTTTCATTCTTAAATTAGTAATTTACATCTATGTATATTTTGTATTCCGTATTTTTTATTTAAATGTATATAAACAGTGCAAGTCATATACAAATATGACTGTATGTTTCCTACATAAATCAATAAAAACAAAGTAATAAATATTAATTCCAGAATATGATATATCCCACAAAAGTTTCTAACACTCACATGATAAATGCTGTATCATCTGCAATCCTTAAGCTTTGCGTTTGCGATTTGAATTTCAGTCTTGCACTCTCCCACCAGCTAGACAAACACGTCTTTTTTACTTAAGCGTAGCGTTCCTTCTTATACGAAAGAACAGTGTTCGTCTTCGGCCATCGACTTTCAGTAACCTTTGTGTCAACACCCGGGTTAATCCGTTGCATAGCTGAATTGTTTGTAATTAAAAGCGAATTATGTTGTTTCCAGGCCTTAGTAAAGCATTTGAATAGGTCTCGTAAAGCATTATATTTGTTTTCGCTCAACGTCACTATTTATTACAAGCGGACGGAGTAGACATCTTTTTAGCCTTTAACAAATATTTGAGTTCATTACTCTTTACAGGACTTGGACAAAATCAAAATAGTAAATAGGTAGGTTGTTATTTTAAGACGGGATTATATGACAGGAACGTCAATAGTACTCGAAACCGGCGGGCATGTTATTTATGAAGTACTAGCTGTCCCGCCCAGCTTCGCTCGGGTAAAAAAGTTAAATTGCCCGTAACACGATCGCAGCGCCACCTATTGGGTCCAATTGTAAATCTAAACCATTCTCGAATCTAGCTTAAGACACACAGAAACACACAGAAAGCTTCGCCCGGGTAAAAAGGTAAAATTCTTGAAACTCGATCGCAGCGCCACCTATCGGGTCCAATTTAATATAGCCTATGTTACTCGGGGATAATGTAGCTTTCCAAAGGTGAAAGAATTTTTGAAATCGGTCCAGTAGTTTCGGAGCCTATTCATTACAAACAAACAAACAAACAAACAAATTTTTCCTCTTTATAATATTAGTATAGACGAATGTAGACGAAGCGAAAGAGGTATCCAAGACTTGAGAGAACTGGCGCTCTATTCTCTCTGCATTAGTATAAAAGTTGAACTGGAAATTGCACAGAACGTCAAAGAAAAATAAAACATAATATGGATGTACATTATAGAGATGGCAACATTTCCATTTCCACCACACTAGTTTGGAAAATCTGTCTGTGATTGTGCTATTGTGTTGATATTGTGACTTCATCATTGTATACATTGTAAAAAATATATATCTAAAATTTTTAGAAGGTAGATGATGAGCTGGTTAACCCATGGGATATTTATTTCGCGAAAAATGATAAAAAATTCTCCTGAAAAATCTACCAATGGTCTAGATACTCAACTCTATTAAAACGCAACTAGTATTCAAATAAATTATTAGGACTTGTCGAAGTATTCAATTGAAACTGTAGCGTTTCACGCGCTCTAGTGTGAAGAAAATCACAAAGACTAACCAATATCGAATGCTGCAAGTTAACAAATCCGTTAAACACACCTGAACGAAACACATTAATCACATAACAATGTCGGGTTACTTCGAAAGTGTCGACAGTCATGTCTTTATCTCTTAGAACAGTAACCACGTACATTGACACTTCAGTAAGTCGGATCTAAGTATATGAGTTTCCAATGTTATTATGGGTTATTTGAGCCGTGGCGGCCGATTGGTACGAATAGTTGCCTGCAAGTTCTAATCCCGACTGTACCAATGTGTTTTTTGAACTAAAGTACAGTGATAAGTCACATTACAAGCTTTACGGTGAAGGAAAACATCTAGAGGAAACCTGCATACGTCTGAGAAGAAATTCAAAGGAAAGCAGAAAGGAATGAAATTCAAATATTAGTCGCGCTTGACTTACGGTGATGGACTCGCCATCTTTCACGTGTGTGAATATCTGAAACTGGTACATAGTGTCAATGGTAATACGATTCTCCAAACATTTGATCCTCTAATGTCTTGTTTATGAAACCTTCGCCTAAGAGGTTATGGGGGAAGTAAGGGTCCTGCGCTCATCGGGTCAGGTAAAAAAAGGGTTTATACTCTATCGGCTGTTACTTAATCTTTTGTTTAGGATCTGTCGAAAGGTTTTTCATTTTATTCCAAGTTCTAAGTAATATCTATATATATAAAAATGTTATGATGGTTTGTGTACGCTTCAAAAACTCAAAAAGTTCTGCACCGATCGAGCTGAAATTTTAGCATGATATATAATCCGCATCAAGGATTGTTTTTTATCTATTTTTTGCATCAGTCACATATCCACAGCGAAGCGTGGCAGGGAACAGCTAGTAGTTTATATAAAAGTAAATTTGATAACATATTAGTTAAAACATATGGACGGTAACGGTATTCTTACTCCATATGTTTAAAAAACGTAACCGCTCTCCATCAGGCGGATTATGCCTTGTTTGTCACCTTTGCTAAAGGTATAAAATAACACATTTTTAGTAACCATTATTTCATTGACAAATTTCGATCTAAGCTACGGCCTTCCCACGACACGCAGTTATCAATTTTACATGAAAAATAGGTATATTTATATGTTTAGTGTATGTTTCTATATATATGTTATCGCCGTTGCGTTGATTTGTGTTGAAACCTAGCAAATGCTAAGAGCCCAGACTCAAAGCTCCTTGACTTTACGACATCTTCCACTGTTTGACTATATCTGTAGGATAACGGGAAATGCGCATATTTCTAAGCCGCTTTGAGACTCCTTAGCTTACCTTTAAATCGTATACAACGGCATAAATAAATAATTAAATAGATAAATACATAAATATTTAGATAAATAAATAAATCGTAACAGTGCTTCTAGTGCTATATGTACATATGTAAAATCTTATCTCTACCTACAATTTATCAATAAATAGTTTACGCACTATTTACACGTTGTTTTCTATTTCCCGCACAAAATAAAATAAACATAAACATTTCCGGAAAACTGTACCACTTCCGATTCGCTAAATCTCTAAGTCGGATTTATTTAGAAAACACCCAAAGTTAGACCCGAAATAAATTTTCGAAGTGAGAAATTCACCTGATTTTATATACCGTGAAATGGTACGCCCGGCTGAGTTCACAATATCGAAGTTGGGGTTTCGCTGTAGTCGTAACTTGGGACTGCTGTTGAAAACAATTTCGCCAGTTACAATATTTCGACGAGCAATATTATTTGAACTGTGAAGGGACTGAGCAAGCTTTTGCTGAGTTTAAAGTTATGTACCTTTCAGGTTTGTGTACTATAGCAGTACTGAATAGATTTTTAGGTATCTGATGAGGTAGATAATTTTTTTTTAAATTTTTTTGGTATATAACTACCCTGCACTTGACCCTGTGGAGGTTGTTGCGGCGGCTGCTGTGGTGGATGTGGATGCATTTCCATCTACACGCGCTGCACCATGCTAATGTCCGACTTGTTAGCGGGCAAGCCATGTCTATGGTGACTTCGTTACAGGCTGCATCAATGTCTGACTTCAATGTTCAATCTGTGACGTTTTGTGGAAATAAACATTAAATAAGCGTATAAAAGACATAGAGGAAGCTTGCACAGTTTTGATCGATGATCACAATGCTTAAGATACATTAAATCCAATTACGATAATTCCTAATCCTGAGCCTTAAAAGCATTCGTAGAGTAGAACGTCTTTGGAATCTTTTCGGACATATGATATGTTGAACAATAGCTTATCTTGCCTTAATAATAATAATTTATTTCAGGTTCATTTCCATATTCGTTAGTAAATGAACTTATTGCCAACAATCAGGAAAATCTTAACATGAGAGTTTCTCAGTTACTCTCCCGTCTTTTGGTTGTAAGTTCAATTCGTTAGAACGTCTGTTTAATCATTAACATAATTTGGTTTACGTTTATTTTGGCGTCGACCCTGTATATTTTCTTACGTCACAACCCCTCTACAAACAGTAATTGCGGCTGTCACTTTCCTATCTCTTTGAGAAGGGGGTCCATCCATCTCTTCCTTTCGCCCTTCCCTTTTCAGATATAACTTGAGATTTTGCAACGTTATAATCGTTCGTAATCATAATATGCTGTTCTATTCTTATGTTCTTATATTATTATACTTTTAGTTCAGCCTTAGCTCTTAGAGAGCCGTGGTGGCCGAGTGGTTCGAACAGTTGCCTGCGACACAAAGATCGCAAGTTCGAATCCCGACTGTACCAATGAGTTTTACTGAACTTAAGTACAGTGATTAGTCACACCACGGGCTTTACGGTGAAGGAAAACATCGAGAGGATCCGCATTCGTCTGAGAAGCATTTCAAAGGCGTATATATAGTCGTGCTTGAATAACGGAGATGGACTCTCCATCTGTCACGTTGGCACCTAAAACATATCTCTGGTGGAAAGTGGGTGTTTGGGTACTACCTATACACCTCTGCCTACCCCTTCGGGGACCCTTGTGGAGAGGCATGAGGATATAAACATATCCTATATGAGGATACGTGAGGATATAAACTAAACAAACGGTTAGTCCAGCCTGTTCTCAGTATCACAAAATGTTTAATATACTTGTACGAGTAAGTTTTCTAAAATTAAATTAGATTCAGGACTTTCAGTCAAAGAATAATCACATAAAAATAATAGATTATATCTCTTCTTCGAAGAATGAAATTACTAAGTTTTATGAGCGACATAATTCTATAAGATCTATTTTTTATTATAACTTCTGAGAACTTTCAAGATACCTACGAACAATTTATGAATTCAAACATATACGTGGATATATATATCCACACGCCTACCCACAAGGTTACCCGAAGGCAGAGGTGTATAGGTCATACCCCCTTTCCGCCAGAGATATATTTTAGGTAACGAGGTAAGATGGCGAGTCCATCGCCGTTACCCAAATTATTTTTCATTTGTAAATAAATTATCTTCGACCAATTTTCATAGTCTTCGTCTAATCTGGACTCAATGAAATTTCCCTAATACATATAATATCTATTCCGCTACCCCTACGTAAAAATTGAACCAATGCTAAAGAAGAAAAACGGGGAGTTGTTTCGCCGTTTCTTTCCTGACAGATTTATTTCCGGGAAAGGTGTTAACGGTAATTTAAACATAAGAGTGCACCCTGAGTTCGTTGAAAAATATATTTTAGATTTTGATATAGAGTTACCTATTTCTGGCACTGGAAGGTTTAAATAGATTGAAAATTAAACTTATAAACGGTGATACACTACATACAAGTATAATTATAAATATATACCATAAAGGGGTGGGCAGAGGGCACCAGTTTCAAGATTTCGCTTCATCAAAATTTGTTATAAACTTGTAAGGCTACACATAAGTTTATAACAAATTTTTGTAACAATTCCAATATGAATCAATTTTCTGAATGAATATACTTACGTAATCCTTATTCAAGACGTTATTACACAAAACAGATGGTTTACTCCTCAAAGAAATGGCTTTCTCCATTAACTCTTTAAGCGGACCGAGTCAACCCGACATACGCAGATATTTCAAGCTCTTTATTCCATCTAAGGATATCAAGACGAGTTGGGTCGTCTGAAATTCAGTTAAACTATTTAGGTTGGACCTTAATATTTATTTAAAGACATAAGTATTTCTCTACATATCACTGCAAATGACTTGAAATATGTTTCTATTTTGCTTAAATTATACCAACCATGTCATCCATTCATCGTTTCATCCTCTTTCAGCCATCATCAGTCTCTCCCAACCTGGGTGAGAGAAGGCGTGAATAATATGTATGTATATAATAATAATACGCGCTTGTGGGAAGCCACAAGGGCCCTGAAAGCGGTAGGCAGAGGTATATAGTTACTACCCATACACTCACATTCCATTCTATATTATATATATATATATATATATATATATATATATATAATGGAATAGAATTGAAATGGAAAAAGATATATATATATATATATATATATATATATATATATATATATATAAAATCACTGTTGCAGGCGGGCAGATAAAGCACCTATGAAATTCAAATATGCAACGATGTCATTATTCTTTGCAATCTAAGTTTGATTTGCAAACTGATGTTATTTATGGTATAAAGCTTTTCGGAAGATAGCCAACAGTCCATAACTATGCTATCGGTAACCGCAGTACCACTGTCGATCGCAGTGCGGTGTGTAACACAACAAGAAATTACGCCAATCAACAGCCACTGTTTGTCATACTAATGAGTGAATACTAATTAACGGTGGGCAGTACGGTATCTACTCTACTTCCACCCACCCACAGTAGAGGACTACTGCACACCCGTTATTGAAATACATTAAGACCGAAGACTCAGGAGAGCTATTTGCATTAATCACATATGTTGATTAAATTGTTTTGGTTTCAAGATTATAGATCAGGGTCCGTACTATGATGTGATATTTGCGTCGTCGTTCAATAGTGTGAAAGGGATGGATTTATAGAAGCCACGTACGCTGTCACATCTCATTAAGTGCGTAATGCGGATCAGGTTTTCTTACCCATGCAAGGGCTTAAGAATTTGGATATGGTATACTTGAAATAATTGGTGAGTAAATGGGGCTTCGACAGGCTTGCAGGTAGACAGGTTCGAAATATGGCATAACGGGCCCGGTTTGCGATGTGGTTCGTGCTGCCGATAGCACAGCGGGAGTGTTAAGTACGAGGTTAGGCGCCACTGGGACCATTGACCTATGTTGTGCTGAGTGGATTAATTGAGTTTGTGTTACACGTGTGTATCCTACTAGTGGATTTGGACGAAGCAAATGAAGTCTGTTAGTCTGGAGAGAACTTAGAACTCTAGAGAGGTCTTAATTAACATTAAGACCTCATGATCTGTGTGAAGATATTTATATAATTATGTGTGTATGCTATCAGTAGACGAATATTGCTACTCTATTGCATTGAGTGAAACTTGTAATGACAGAAGTAAGCTATTGGTGTAAAAAAATAAATACATGCGCGTTTGAACATGTGTCTTTTAGAAGCGCTTTAAAGTACGACCTCAGATTATAGTTGTAATATATGAACATAATACCAACACTAAGTACAAAGGCACACTCAACTTAGCCAGACAATTTATAACAAGCGCCGGGAACTATAAAATTGAACCCTTTTAGAGCTAAATGTCGTACGAAATGAATTGAAACCATTCGCCAGAAATGTGGTTAGCACTTCTAGGAATTTCACTAAAGCGTGAGAGCATACGTTACTGGCAGTGTTTGGTGTCTCAAGTGGATCTGAAGCTAATAAATTATTGATTTCAATTAAGTTTAAAACGGATGGTTTGTATGTTCATGCTCGACCTTTGTAGTTGTCCCTGGAACTACGGAATGGTGAGTCAAATTGAAAAACTGAGCCCTGGTGGTCGAGTAGAAAACCAAGATCTGGTAGGTCTGTACTAACGGTATCTTGATGTTAAGTCAAGAATCTTCAAAGATCAATGTTTTATGTCTATATAATTAAACAATTAGGAAGCCGTGGTGGCCGAGTGGTTCGAGCAGTTGCCTGCGACACAAAGATCGCAAGTTCGAATCCCGACTGTACCAATGAGTTTTTCTGAACTTAAATACAGTGATTAGTCACACCACGAGCTTTACGGTGAAGGAAAACATCGAGAGGAAACCTGCATACGTCTAAAAAGAAATTCAAAGGCGTATATAGAGTCGTGCTTGAGTAATGTTACGTTGGCACCTTATATATCTCTGGCGGAGAGTAGGTGGTAGGTGTGGGTATAACCTATACACCTCTGCCTACCCCTTTGGGGATCCTTGTGGAAAGGCGTGAATATACATACAAAAACCTAAAATCAACGTAGAATAAATAGAATCATATACAAAATCGAGTGAAACTGCCCCACGTGACAGCGTAATTTATAAGCAATTAAGATTTTCTTGTTTGCAAACAACCGTAAACAACTGTACCAAAAAAGATAATTAGGAGGTAAAGGTCGTTAGGAGACCTATTGTCCCCAACAGCTGTGGGCTTTGGCTCCTGCTAAGGATAAAATATCAGCGGCAAAATTATTGTTCAGTGGTCTACTAAATCGGATTATAGTTAAAATTTATATAATAATAATATATCCTCACGCGTCCCCACAAGGGGATACTTTCTATACACCTCTGCCTATACGTTTGGGGAGAAAGGGTGTATAGAAAGTACCCACACACCCACCAGACACATTTTTAAGGTGTTAACGTAACACATGGCGAGTCCATCGCCGTTACTCAAGCACGAATATACATACGCCTTTGAATTGCTTCTCAGACGTATGCAGGTTTCCTCTCGATGTTTTCCTTCACCGTAAAGCTCGTACAGAGGGTGTAGTTCCAAAGGTGTAAAGTTTTTTTTTTTATCAATACAGTTTTATTCTTTGGAAGCAAAAAGGTCTCCTACTGCGCTGTTGCAAAGTAGTTACCTTCCCCTCACGCTCAGGCTGAAATGAGCTCCCGTTGAGGTTCTCCTTGGAGAGTACAGCATGGAGTTCTTCAAGATGGGTGTAAACGGCGATGGTCTCGCCATCTGTCACGTTGGCACCAAATATACCTCTGGCGGAAAGTGGGTATGTGGGTATTTATTACCTACACACCTCTGCCTACCCCTTCGGGGACCCTTGTGGGAAGGCGTGAGGATATTTTTAAAACAGACCTTCCACACATTTATCAGTCTCTTCATACATGCTCGCCGGGTTTGAGTACTCTTAGCGTTCCCATCGTTGAGCGCTGAAACTAAATCAATTGTTCTACTGGTTGGAACGTAGTTTTCCTCCGCCTCTTCTTCTACACATTTCGGATTGTATGTCTGTTTCGTCACCTTATATATTATGATATCTAATAGTAACTAGGTAATAAAAATGTGGTTTAACCAAGGTTTTGATTTTACGATTTGAGTATCTCTTAATGGTAACGCATTGCTATCATGCCGCGATTGTATATAATACATACATACATACATACATATCATCACGCCAAGTCCCTAACGGGGTAGGCAGAGAGTATAGAGCGCCAGTTCTCTCTCAGTTGTATATAATATCTTTATCATAATGTATGTATAATATATGTATCGCGACTCATAAAATGTACAATGTACCACGTACAAGCGAAAATAAATTTCATACAAATCCTTGAATGCGATGGGATTTATAAAATTTCAACGTGGTTTATGGTGATTTTATGCGGATATAAAATTGACAGTTCACTTTTAAGATATTTATTGAATTTGGAAACTCCCCAGGCGTGCTTCGAATATATTGAAGTGTCAATCTTATTTCGATATAAACTTTGGCCGAAATAAAAAGTTAAGCTAATATCAAAGCGTGGTCGGCATGAAATTTTGTCTGAATACGAACAATAATGATATTTTTTTTAAATATTCGTACTAATGATTATGTGACTATAGAAACGGAATCTCAATAAGAACAGAAGGCATTAGTTAAATGTTTTATATACATACTAACTGTGCCTGGAACTTCGTACGCGTAGAACATAACAAAAAAAAATATAAAAAAAATCTAAATTAAAATTAGGTTATTCCTTATATCATCAGGTATCTGCCTGTGAAAATCCCTTTAAATCGGTCTAGCCGTTTCAGAGATTAGCCGGATCAAATAGATCGACAAAAATATTTTCATCCATATGCATTTAGTAAAAAGCGGTTATTTAACAAACAGGCATTCATATTTTATTTATTTGTATAGATACACTCTGGATACCGTTAAGTGGATATATTTATCTATGGCAATGAATTGCTCCTCTTGTACAGAGTTTATTATTAGGTAACTTTAATCTTTTCTACCCCTACGTAAAAGGGAACAAATGGTTAACAAAGCAAACCAGGGAGTTTGCTTTTTTAACAGTTTCGCCGTTTCTTCTCCTGGCAGGTATTTTTCCTTGAAAACGGTGGTAACTTTAGTTTATATTAAATATGTGACGTTCAATAAGTGTTCCCTGCGTCCCTTTCGTTGCATAAAATATTTTGATTTTGATTTTAAGGCCCCGACCCCAAATCAACGAACACGAAATAAACTGATTTCAATGGTAGTTTTTATTTTACAGGAATAAAACATAACCAATATGTGTGCTAAAAATCTGTCTCCATGCCAAATATCATCCAATTTCGTTTAGCCGTTCTGGCGTGGTTGGAACCTGATCATTAAAATTCTTGGGTATTTTTTTTCATTCAGAACGGTTTGCTTGACCTTTGTTTTTAATTATAAAATAAAATAATAATATATTTTCGCGCCGTCCCACAAGGTTCGCCGGAGGGGTAGGCCGAGGTGAATAGGTAGTACCCACATCACGCACTTTTCGCCAGAGATATATTTAGCTGCCAATGTGACAGATGGTGAGTCCATCGCCGTTACTCTAGCACGACTATTACACACGCCTTTGAATAGCTTTTTAGACGTATGCAGATTTCGATATTTTTCTTCACCGTAGAGCTCGTAGTGTGTCTAATCACTGTACTGTTTGTTTTCAATTAATTAATAAATGAGTAACCGACCGATATGATACGGTAGTTGGGGCGCTATTTCTTCCGCATTGTATAATAGGCTCTCCTAATTGCGAATTCGATCATTCGTTTCGCCGCATATTTTTCGAAGGGAACGCATTTCAATTGCATTTATACTATTCTCTGATACTTCTGAATTCCACTTACAGTAAAATATGCTTAATTCCCAAATGCTCTAGTGGGGTTGCAAAGAAATCAAGACAAATGAAGTTTAAAGAGCTGTTTTATTGATATATATTACACGTAAACACATATAGCCGACGATAGCATAAGAGGTTATAAGTGCAAGGTCTGTCAAAGCTGATGGCAATGGCTTGGTCGCGTATCCTAGCATGACGAACAATCTGGCCACCGTGTGAATTCTAATGAGGGTTATTCCAATGTGTACGGGGGGACTCGTCGTCAGATACAGGGGTCCTATGATCCAAAATGGTACTAATGTCTTCAAATCCGATAGGTATGCCCGTCGAACTATATCAACGTTTGAGAATAATCCCTTTCTCACCCATGTGAGGGCTGCCAGTGGACTAAGGGCTAACAGTTTCACGACCAGTAACGCAGCATGCACAATGTAGGTTTTGGTTAAGGGATCCTCCAATGATATCGTGAAACTCAACACTGGACAGTTTTGGCATTGTTCTTTCGGACATCTTTGCGATTCCATTTTGACAGTTAAGTGACATCGTGTATATAATTAGCCCTACTCCAAGAATCAGTTGTTGACGTAACGTATTTTTTTTAACGAAAATAGTTGACTTATGAATGGGTCTTTTGACCGACGTCAGAAAATTTTACTGAGAAAATATATACATAACTCAACTCGAGCCAGAGACAATGACGTCGTATTCCAGCTTATTTTGCAGCAATATGTTTGGAGAAATATATTTTATAATTCGGGTAATAAGAGTGTATAAAAACATCCAAAGGTTAGTGGGTACATGCAAATAGTACCCACCTATACTTATTATAAGTAAAGCAAAAAAAAAACAAGCTGTACCATTGTCTGTATCGCAATTTGTTTACATGAACAAAAATTACCGTTATACTTTAACAGCCTTTTACTGATACGAATTATCGAGTTTTAAAATCGTTCATATATCGTAAAGGCCGGATGAAACCGCGTGCAATAAGTAGCTAAAAATTTTTATAGCGTCGTAATATATAAACCCAGAGTTTGCGTAAGTAAACATTTCCCTCGCGAGTTCTTGCAAATCGGAGAAATGTAATGCTATTGTTTTATATCTTGCTTTGCTTACTCGTAGCGATTAAAATACGTCTCATCTCATATATCAACATGGCTTTGCAGTTTACTATACAGAGCATGAAGCTGTGTCAAATTAAAAACAGCCGATAATGAGCTTAAAGGATTTGTGTAACAGCCAAATAGCGTTTCCCAGGCCTGATAACCAAAATCCCGTTAAATGTTCCGTTGAAATACTCTGAGTAAATATTTATGAACCTAGATATATGTAGATAAGTATAAAAACTATTTTACAAATGTGCCTAAAAGCGAAATAGAAATGCTAGATTATGCAAGACCATGAAAACACAATCAAAATTTAGTCTTTATGAAAACAAATCAAAGTTTTAAGTGGAAATTTGCATACAATCCTTATTGTGTTGTCCTTACAAGTAATTCCTGAATAAATTTTGCTTTATTCCCTCCTCGGGCTTTCCGTGCGAAAATAGTCGACAAGTCACGCCGGCTCCAAGGATGGATTTAGACTTCATGAGTAACTTTCAATATAGAAAATCTCCATGTTACTGTACTGACTGGCAAAGATCAAATAAACGAACACAAAAATATTTTTCTTCTACTCTGATAGATTTTACTAGCAACGCTTTGATGTTTGATGTATAATAAAATTCGCAACGGGTAATATGCATGTTTTATAGGTATCAATGTCACAGTTGAATACACGAACATTTAATGGTCACTTTACAAATTCACAGAAAGTGGTTCAGATTTGTACCAGTTCAGAGTCACTTCCGAACTCAGTCACTATAAGGAATTACGATAAGTGAACGCCACATGGCCACTCATGTAGCACGTAATTGCAAAAGACACGAAAAATGCCATTTCTGCAATCCTTTTTGGAAGTTTTACCACGTAGCCAAGGGCAGACACGATTCTTGCAGCGGAGTAGAGGCGGAGGAGAGTTAGAGCGACTCTCACGTCGGGTGAAGTGGTCATGTATAGGCCACTGACCAACCAAAATGGGGTGAGATTTTTCAAGTCGCTGATGTTAGCTCTCTGTATCTTTTCAGGGTTGCACACAAGTCGAGACATAGGAGCTAGGGCGAGCAACTTGAGCGCTAAAAGTGCTGAGTACACGAAGTAGCTCTGCATCAATGCAGAGCATGGCGCCGGACAAGACATGTCCAATTTTTTTTACCGATTTAATGTTTCATATAAAAAATTGGTTCAAAATTATTACAAAAAAGAAGTGTCAACGGGACAGCATTGCCGCTGTGACAAAGGATAATAGACAATTATTCTACGCACAAGTAGAAAATAACGTAGTTTTGTGATTGAATAAATAACATAAGGCCTTTGAGGGAGGAAAAGTTCTCTGGTACAAAATAAGGAAACATTGTCGTGCAGAGAGCGTCCCAGGGTGGCATACACGGTACTATATCAAAGGGAAAACGAAGAAGGAAATCCCATTAATGTTATTAACGGAAAATATTTTAATCTCGTTTGGAAAAAGGTTGTCTAAAAAGGGCTCATTGGTTAAGGTATTCGTAGTACTTATTTGGACAACAAAGCCGCGTTGTGAAATGAAAATAAGATTTACCCACGTAAAGGATGGACAATTGAATATAAAAATGGAAATTGAGGTAAAATAGCCTATTGTGGCCGAATGGCAAGGGATTTTTTTATTCCAAGCTGCCAACTGGAACTCATAAGGTCCATTGTGATTTTAGTTTTGGGTTTTATGTTAAGATATTTTTAAAGTTAAACAATAACTTGAGTTCTTGTAAGGTTCCTTTATATGTATATATTATACTATAGCCGTGGTGGCCGAGTGGTTCGAGCAGTTGCCTGCGACGCGAAGGTCGCAAGTTCGAATCCCGACTGTACCAATGAGCTTTTTCTGAACTTAAGTACAGTGATTAGTCACACCACGAGCTTTACGGTGAAGGAAAACATCGAGAGGAAACCTGCATACGTCTGAGAAGAAATTCAAAGGCGTATGTATAGTCGTGCTTGAGTAACGGCGATGGACTCGCCATCTGTCACGTTGGCACCAAATATACCTCTGGCAGAAAGTGGGTGTGTGGGTATTACCTATACACCTCTGCCTACCCCTTCGGGGACCCTTGTGGGAAGGCGTGAGGATATATTATATTATTATACTAGCGAATGGCACATACTGGTTGCGTGTGCTACATAGCTAAAAAAATAAATTTTATCTATTGGTTTAGTAGCCTGAAATCTTCTTTACATTCAAACAATACCAAATAGGTTTCATATGAAAGACAATTATTTTAAATTTTTGGGTCACGTCGCTTGAATAGTTTCAGTCTATCAAGGAAACATTTCATTTCATCAAACATTCATATATTAAGTATGCTCGCCTTCTTATAAGTGTCACTGAAGGAGCAGAGGTATAACAACATCCCTCTTTACCTGTATTTAATAATTTACGACGATCGGCGATGGACTCGCCATCTATCACGTTGGCACCCAAAATGTATATCTGACGGAAAGTGGGTGTGTGGGTACTACTTATTAACCCCTGCCCCTTCGGGGACCCTTCTGGCGTCTTCTGGCTGGCGGGAAGGCGTGAAAATATATACATTAATGTAATTTTTTCATAACGCTTACATTTTTTATTATCGTGTTCTGTATACACACCAGTGACTTAGTATTTTATACGTCAGATGTCAATTATATACAAATCTATAATATTACTTCAAATATGTAATAGGTATTGGAAGTTGAAATGGATAATGAATTGCAACACAACCCCTTATCCCTTTGAACAAACTTGTTCAAAGACCACCCGATCTGCTACATTTACCTCAAATCCAAGTTTCGGTGTAAAATATTCATTTAGTTTTAGTAGAAGTGGTTTCCTAGATGTGCGGAAATGAACCTGCTGCAGGACATCAAATTCTTCGGCTTGTTGCTGTTTCTATGTAATTCAAAGTTGCAATTATCTTAAAAGCTTATGTTTATTGGCATCTAACTTGCAAACTAGTCATTAGTGGAAACAGAGACAGAAACAGATTCCCCCGCAACGACTATTCGACTGCGATAAGCTGTAAAACTACTGAACGGGTTCTAATACCGGTAGTACCGGTAAAGGCATATAGTTTCTATAATAATAATATAACAATATATTCTACAAAGTTCAATATAGTTTCTACAAAGATATATGTAATCCTTACTAATATTATAAATGTGAATGTAAGTTTGTTTATTACGCTTTCACGTAAAAACTACTTAACCGATCATCATACAATTTTGTACACATATTCTTGGAGGTATTAGATGTAACATAGGACACTTTTTATTGGAAAAAAAAAATCATTTTTACGAAAGAGCCGTCTACGCCGACGAAGTCGCGAGCACAGCTAGTACACAATATCTAAACGAGTACTGATTTTTTATTTCACCCATCTGAAGCTGTGGGTCTCTTGCATTTTCATGTATAGCAGCATGCGGTCCACCTGTTGGTAAGCGGTTACCGCTGCCTATGGACAAGGGCTTCGCTTGGACGTTGTCGACCCTAAGCGCTGATATAAAATATCTCGTCAAAAATTGCTATTCTTAATACATTTTAATGTATGTAAATTTAAATTGTGGATAGGTTTAAGGTTTTTTCCAACACGGATGTCGTTTCTTCGAATTTTTTACCAACGTCCCTGGCGCCTCCGTAAAGCGCTTTGCGTTTCTGAAAGCGCTTTGAGATGTAATGAATGCTTACAAATTGTCGAATGAAATACTTCTTTCACGACGCCAGGTAATGTTCCTTTAGACACTTCAAAGAATATCTCATTGGTGAATAGTTTAATGGCTTTTGATTGCTCTGAAAATCAAGTTTAATCGGAAGTGGTGTCTGAATAGAAGTATATTTTTAATAAACTGGACAAATATTATTATTATTCTTAAATATATTAATATTCCTAAAAAAAAATCATAAAATAAAGAGTATAATTATTATGAAAATAATATTCACGGATGGTTTGAAAAAAGCTATTGAACCCGATAGATGGCGCTGCAATCGTATTAGGAGCTTCTTTATTTTTTCACCCAAGTAATGCTGAACAGGACAGCTAGTATATATCCAGCTAGTATATATAGCCCCCACACTATAAGCTTTACTTGGTTAGGTCAATTTGTGTGGAGTTGTCCCAAGGAATTGTTAATATGCCTATTGTCTTTGTACATAATGTTCTATAGTTCACGTTGATTGTACTGTAATGAACCATATTTGCAAACGGAATCAAACTCATGAATACCTAACGAATTGTGTGAATCCTCACTCGATAGGTACTGTATGCTTGCCATATATCTAAGTGATTATCACTGCTAATATTAATTCAGTGCTTACTAAGCACAGCATTCCATTAAGGCGTTTCCCTTGCCATATGTCACGTTGACACCAAAAAATATCTCCGGCGAAATGTGGGTCTTACATTTTTACCTACCTCTACGGAGACTCGTGGGGCAAAGCGTAGATATATTTATGATATACCAATACCGAAGATATTTCATGACGACAGAATAAATCGAACTAAAGCAAAAGCTGATATTACTTTATTTATATAATTTCTCGTTGTTCGAGTTCCGGGAACTTATTTAATCTAAGCGTGGCGAGACAAAATGCCCCTTCGTAAGTACATAACATAGTTTAGGTCCCAGTAGGGCAAGGACTAAGGTACCTTTGTTATTTTTGCAAATAAAGTACATTTGTTACGAAATATGTTGGTGCCAACGTGACAGATGGCGAGTCCACCGGCGTAATCAACCACGACTATACATACATACGCCTTTGAATTTCTTCTCAGACGTATGCAGGTTTCCTCTTATTGATTATGACTAATTAAGTTCTACTTAATACAACTACTTAAGTTCAGTAAAACTCATTGGTGTAGTTGGGATTCGAACTTGCGATCTTTGTGTCGCAGGTAAGGACTCGAACCACTCGGCCACCACGGCTTTATTCCCAAGAAATCAAATAATGCGAAATAAAGTATTTTCATCTCATTATTCTCGTATGTATAAGCACAATTCCCAAAAATAGCGTACAATACTTTATAAAGTAGAGGTCGCAACCCTACTAAGAATCTCGGTTTAGGCCCATCTGCTAGCTAAGGAGATGTGCTCTTGACTGATCAGATCTATTGTTTCAGTGGTACATCTTTCTTAATTATTCAAGGTTTGTTTGACAACACACTTCACGAACGCTAACAATGCAATGTATTTATGATCACTAATAGTTCACCTGATTTGAAGTTGACTTATGCATGATCATTACATCCATCTCCAATTGAAACTTATACTAATCTACATAAAGTTGATATTTGAATTTAACCAATTTTATACTGTGACTAGACTAGTGGCCGGTGACGTCGTCAGCGAAGTAAAGAAATATCGACTTAAAGAACGGAGCGTAAGGTGTAAAATAATTTCTCAAGAAGTTACGTTGTCGGTATATAGACATACTTGTAATTGTGTATCTCTCAACAAGTGTATTATTTTTGGCGAGATTCCAACAAGATACGCTGATTGTACGAGGCAATGGTTGTCCTAGGACAAGACATTTAGCCACAGTCTTGTTAGGGAATGGAAAAATTGAATGCGAAATTCTATGAATAAAATGTTTACTTGGCGGAACTCAATTTAGTTAAAGTGGAATATCTTCTTGAGATGTTGTGTATATATTATTTGTTACGTGTCTGGGAGGAATATTCATTAACTTGTACAATATTTTTCTTAGAAACGTCGATTAGGATGATGTGGCTCAGAATAGGAGTGAGTTGCCTTTAGACGACCGTCTGGTCTAGTGGTTAGCAGTCCTGACTGCGAAACTTGAGGTCGCGGGTTCGAATCCCGCTGAGGGCGGGTATTTGTGTGATGAACACGAATATTTGTACCTTAGTCCTGGATGTCCTATGTATTTAAGTATATATCTATCTATATAAGTAAATATATCGTTGTCTGGTTACCATAACACAAGCTTTGCTTAATTTGGGACTAGGTCAATTTGTGTGGAATTGTCCCAGGTATTTATTATTATTATTATTATTAGTTGCGATATTAAGCGCTGGAGCCAATTAGGTCGCTTCGCTAGCAGAGTAGATAATCTTTACTAATATTATAAAGTGACTTTCATTGTTTGAATGCGGTAATATCAAGAACTATTACATACTACGTTTTTTTTAAGATAAAACTATATGCTGTTTATCATCCTGGTAGTTAGTAGACCTAAGGGAGTCAATCAAATCATACTTAACGAAAGCAAAACCACGTAGCATAAAAACTAAAATTTTCTAGATTACAATTTTTATGTACATGTGAAATGTACAAAAAAATTGTTCTTGTTTCGCGTTTCTCTTTACCTCTTTTACCAGACGCTTTCGCGTTGCATATCTGTTTCGTCACTCTTTCTTTACCCATCCTTCGCATACTTTACTTAGATAGACCGTCCATATTCTCGATACAATTACAGGTGTTCTATATACAAATATAATCCTTGCGCAGAGTAATGTCTTTGAACATTTAATTCGGTATTACCTACAATCCTATTATGCCTCTACATTTTAATTGAATCATGGTACAACTTTATCAATTCAATCTAAACTTCAGCCGTGCATCTTCATTTTCTGCTCGGCTCATATCTGCAAAGATAATGCAATTTCAAATGGCCTATGTGTAATTTGGGTTTGAGGTATTAGAGGCTTGCCCGCAAACTGGCAACAAATTCAATTACGATCTAATGCAAATTAGGACTGAACCGCACTAATACATTTGAGTAAGGCGCTTGCACTTGGTGCTTAAGACAAGAAATGGGGACAAACCATCTTCATAGAGCAGTTTGGTGTCGAATGGGCCAGACAGCCAGTAACCCAGTCATAACTGATGACTGACTGTCTGGCTCATTCGACCTTCGCCGGGAGAAGGTTTGTATACATACATGTATGAGTTTGTGTGTGCATCAATGTACTTAAGGTATTAAGAACTTTGGAGTAGTGAAGCAAGTCATCCCCTAGTGAGAATTGCGGGTTCAAAACTTGATGATCTGTACCAATTTTGTGTACACAGAAGCTGCAGTGTTTTATCATACCATTTATCGTAATTCTTCATCTGGAATACGTTTGAGAATAAAAATAAAAACGTCTGTAGAGTTTTGTCTGTGCGCCGGCGACAAACTCGTATGTCACCTAAATATTTAGCCGGCGAAGGAAAGTCGTTCCTCTTCGATTTCCCTTGTGACGAAGGTATAGTGATTAAGAATCTTTTACTTTAACAGTAGGTAAACAATAATGTATAAAATGCTGCCATGTAAAATAGAGAACAGATAATTTAGAACATTTATTAGGTAATTTGACAATATTGTGTTCGTTATTGCTATAAACAGGAGCTGTAAAGAAAGAAAATCACGTAGATTGTTCATTGGCTATTAAATTGCGTGAGAAAAATTGTTGGTTAATGAAATTCTTGTTTTATTATGACGCGTTTACATCTATTTTCACTGAAGTGGAATATTCAAATGAAATATTTTCACTTGTTGGAATTTATTATAAAGCAACTTACAAGAAAATTGTTTTCTTTACTAAGAAAATTATTGGAACTCTCCAATTAATTATAAATATATAAAATATAATATATACGTGAAGATATATATATATATATATATATATATATATTCCTTCTTCTTCTCACGTCTTCCCACAAGAGTCCCAAAAGGGATAGGACGAGGTGGAGTACCCATACACCCAGACCACAGATACATTTAAGGTGTCAACGTGACAGATGGCTAGTCCATAGCCGTTACTGAAGCACTAATATTAGATACGCCTTTGAATTTCTACTCAAACGAATGCAGGATTCCACTCGATGCTTTCCTTCACCATATATTTCGCGATGTAACTACTTGAATTGTATTGTATTGGTTCGAGTAAAAGTACAATTTCATTGATACTTATAATTACGTTCTCCTACTCTGTATCTTCTTTAATGTTCTTCGTTTAAAGTAATTGAAATGTTATTTTTATAGCCTGCATAGCAGATACTGCTAGATTAGTTTAGCATAATTATGCTTGGAAATACATTCTGAAAATATTAATCCAGTGGTAAAATCTACCAATTAAATCAAATATTCATCATCATCATCAGCCTACAGCAGTCCACTGCTGGACATAGGCCTCTTCTTTGGCGCGCCGCCGCACTCTGTCTTCGGCCCTTCTCATCCACCCGCCGAGAGCGACCCTCTTAAGGTCGTCCGTTCACCGTGTCTCAGGACGCCCTACACTACGTTTTCCCGTCCGTGGTCTTCATTTGAGGACCCGTCTGCTCCACCGTTCATCTATCCTGCGACAGACGTGGCCAGCCCAACGCCACTTCAGCGAACTAATTATTTGAGCAACGACGGTGACTTAATCAAATATTAGGCGGGTTTAATCATGGGCACAGTTATTCCGTTTCTAATCAGCCTCTAGGCCTCTAAAACAAAACAGTATTTACCAACAGAAAGTTATTAAAGTCTAATGAATAGACTTCTGCTGTAGAAATATTTTAGGTTCCAACAAATCAAATTTACTAGAAATAGTAATGAAAGTCACAAATCAAATGAATAATATATTGTTATTAAAAATTAATGAGAAGTCCTTTGATATTTGAATGTTAGCATTCAGCTTTCATTATTTTATTTAACTTTTACAAGTGTGATTTAAATACATTTTATGTATAAAGCGTAAAGATAAGGTTAAGTACATAAATAAAATGTATGTATACATATCTTCACGCCTTCCAACAAGGGTCCTCGAAGGGGTAGGCAGAAGTGTGTAGGTAGTGCTTACACACCCACTTACCACCAGATATATATTTTAGGTGCCAACGTGATGATCGCGAGTGCCTGCCGTGAGAGACTTGTAAAATTTAAATAAAATAATGAAAACTGAATGCTAAAATTCAAATTACAAAGGACTTGTCTTTAATCTTTAATAACAACTAACGCCTTTGAATTTCTCAAACGTATGTAATTTTCTGTCGATGTTTTTCTTCACCGTAAAACTCGTGGTGTGACTAATCACTATACTGAAGTTCAGAAAAACTCATTGCCACAGTCGGTATTCGAACTTGGGCAATGAGTTCCCCTGGAACTTGAGCATTCGAACTCGAACCACTCGGCCACGACGGTTGTATGATTTATTATTACATTATTTAATTACAGACGTTTGCAAAAAAAGCCAAGCTTAAAAACGGTATGAACCGGTTACTGATATTATGTATAATTAATATAAATTATCCTAACTTACTGACGCGTAGACAGTACTCTACTCTCTCTCTGTAACACAGTGATTGTACTAGTTGACAATTAGCTGAAGCATCTCATTTCAAGCATGAAATGCCTGTATTCACTCTTCCATAGCCATTTTATAACATAATTCAAAGTTCGATAATCATTGTGTGTTCAACGGCGTGTTTGTGTACATATAACGTGATCGTGAAGTGAACTACCCAGTTAGACACAGATTCCCTCACGGGGTAAGCCGAGAGCATTACATAGTTATATCGTTTCGTCCACTTTGATCAATCTCTTCATACATGCTCGCTAGCTTTGAGTATCTGTTGACTTGATCTAAATAGTTGGAACGTTTTCTTCTGCCTCTTCTTCCACACACTTTCGCATTGAATAATTATTTTCTCAAGGTATTTTAACTCGTCCTTTTTAATAACACCCTCGTGTGCAGATAATTGTTATTATTAAGATAATATCAGTGAAATAAAATGTGTTTCATCTAACTAAAAAAAAATGAAGTGTTATATTGAAACCGAAGTTTCTTTATATCTACCGATTTCATTTAAATGGGGATTTCTACAACAGTACCGTAGACCGTCTAACGATTGGTTAAGGATCGCATGCCTCAAATAATATTGTTTTCGTTATTAAATCTTGCCAATAAGCATAAATATGGATAAAATACTTTAGTAAACATTTTCAGGTCTGTGAACCTCATGAAGTCGACTTTACGCTTACTGTAGGAATGGGCCTTAATATTCGACAGACATACTATATTTAAAGTTAATAGAATTTGCGTTTATAACCAATTCTTTCTTTATGTCTCTTTTAACTACTAAGTATTCATATTTTTTATGATTTTACTTTGTTTATTCTAATTATTATGTTTTCAATTAAGAAATAATATACAATTTACGGTATTTAGGTCATACTCTGGGTTTATTAGAGGGCATAGCACCGACCCAATGATGTATCACAAGGCAGGAAAACTATTTTATATCCTTTTGAATAAATAAAATAACTGACTGTGAGAATGTTCATTCCTCTTTCAAGAAAAAACTACTTAACGAAACGAGATGAAATTTGGCACAAAATAGTTTATTAGCTGGATTACCATAAATGAATGTTTTATTCCAGAAAAATAATCTAATAACGTTATAAAATTTTACGTGGGCACCTTTAGTATATACATATTTCTTCACACCCTCTAAGAGGGTCCCTAAAGGAAGTCAGAGATGATAGATGTCGTCGTTACTCTAGCACGACTATACATGCATCTTTGATTGTGTTCTCAAACGTATGCAGGTTTCTTCTCGGTATTTTCCCTCAGCTTAAAGCTCATAGTGTGATAAATCACTGTACTTATGTACGTCAAGAGTAATCGAAACCGACGAGCATGTATGAAGAGACTGCTGAATGTGGACGAAATTAAAGAGGTATTAAAGTCTAGAGAAAACTGGCGCTCTATTATGTCTGCCTACCCCGTTAGGGAGTGGGCGTGATGATATGTATATATGTACTTTATGTACTACTACAGAATATACACAATCTTTGTGTCAGGTGACTAATCGAAATGCTTAGGCCTTCTTTTAAGATAGATTCAACAAGATCTGTAACAAGATTTAAGTACCAATTCTACGCTTGTCGTAAACTAAGCAAAGAATAAAATATGGCAACTAGCCAACCATATTTATACTTAATAAAAAAAAAACATTTCAGACATTTTTTATGTGATTATTCAAGTCTTAAGTTCAAATGGCCATGTTAATAATTCTAATATCCGTTAGGGGCCAACAAACCCTCTTAGCAACAACTCGGCTATTAAACCTCCAAGCTGCCAAATTCGGGATAAGATCTTTAGTATTGACTAGTGTAATTCACAGCGTTTTGTCTACCGATGGAATATATGAAATCAAATCAAAATATTTTATTTCACATAGGTTTAGATAGCCAATTATAAAACATCGAAAAAGGTGCACGGTTCGGGTTGGTGGTTGTCACGGCGAAAAACCGGCAACAAACTCCATGGTTACTCTTTTTTAATCATTTGATAAAGATTAAATATATTATTATGTTACAGCATTAGTACTTAAATACGGGGAAACAGCGTAGGCCCGACCAATAGGTCGTTGCTTATTATACAAAAAAGCGTAAAACATATATCAGATCACGGCGATTCCCTATCGGGGTAGGGTATCGGGGTATCACACAAATGTCTGCCCTCAGCGGGATCCGAACCCGTGACCTCAAGTTTCGTAGTCAGGAGCTCTAACCAATAGAACAGACGGCCGTCAAATATTGTACCGCATATTGGATCGACTTTGACCTATTTCACAACATTCTGTTGCTTCGGCGTCCTTAAATACTGATGAAACCTAATTGCTCAAATCCCAATGAAACCTCATTTGATACGTATATTGTTCTCTGAAGCAATCTCTTTCATAATGAAGATATTTAAGGGGCTCTTCAAAAAACTTCACCTTTCGGGAGCCTAAGGCGCCCTACTTTGCAAGTCAAATTTTGTAAAAAGCTCTGAAACTCGGAGGCCTTTCGATTAAATTTAACGATGAGCCTTAATTATTATACTTCAGATGCCGATACTAAATCTGGCCGTCTTGGGTACAAGGGGGTAGGTGGAATGGTGGAATGATGTGTTAGTTCAATCTTGTTGCAACTGTTAGGGCTTTTATGCTTTTGAGACTTATTTAAGAAGAATGGTAGTATTATGATAATTGTATTTAGTTGAGATAATAATAATATATCCTCACGCCTTCCCACAAGGGTCCCCGAAGGGTAGGCAGAGGTGTATAGGTAATATCCATACACCCACTTTCAGCCAGAGATGTATTTTAGGTGCCAACGTAACAGATGGCGAATCCATCGCCGTTATTCAAGCACGACTATCCGCCGACGTAGACAGATTTCCTCTCGATGTTTTCCTTCACCGTAAAAAGCTCGTGGTGTGACTAATCACTGTACTTAAGATCAGAAAAACGGATTAGTACAGTCGGGATTCGAACTTGTAATCTTTGTGCCGCAGGCAACTACTCGAACCGGCCACTGCTTTTTTAGTTTATCTCGGTGGGAATCGCTATCACTATTTCAAACAAGCTATTATGTTACTTTGTACATTTTCAAATAATGATAGTTTTGAACTAGTTCAATCTGGCTCTACGGCGAGGTCCGAACTCCACTGTATAGTTTTTAGGCACACACCGCACTTAAAAAGCAGCTGTATCTAAAACGCCGATAAAGTTACTGGCCTTATAATCACTGGAAGATTAACTAACATAAGGCACTCGTTTGGAAAATTCCTAACACAAAAACTTCTAATGGAATAATTGGTTGAAAATGTTTATTAAAACAAAGTACAAGTTTACAAATCTGTACATAATATGTACCAGATTGAGATACAATCGCTGTAGTTATTATGAAAAAAGAGGACATATTCTAAATCTCTGTCAGTATAAACTTATAATAAATAAGAGCTTACACTTTTCAAAGTACTTACGAGTTGTGAAAGCCCCGCTTCGGTTTCAAGTGAACGGAATCTTAACAAAGAAAGACCTAAGTTGTTATAATCCTGTCGAAGTAAACTTATTTGTTGATTATGACAGTTTTATTTAATAGCGACCCCGGCTTCGCACGGGTACAACGTAGAAGATAAAAATAGGGACTGTGGGCTATCCTTTAGAGATAATAGATAAAGTTATACCATGGTGGACTTTATATCGGCCTTTTTATACATATAAAATTCCGTAGTACATTAATTTGATCTATCTCGTAAAGTTTAGCCAGCGTTTGCGATTCCTCACAAATAACCTTAAACCCATTTGTGATCTATGAACACAGTAAAATTAATTGCAATGTTTGGAATCCAGAAGAGTCTTTTTTAAGCGGTCCCAAAGGCGTTTTCAGGAAAATTTATTCAGTACACGCGATGTTTATAAATCTCCAGAGTGCAATCAATCTTGTCCAGGCGCCGGTAGTAATCGAAGGAGAAACCTGAATTCTCATCGTTACGTTATTCAATAAAAGTATGCACATTATAAAAAAAGAAATTGTTCCTCACGCCTTCACCCTTCACGTCCACCCTTGCTAATACGCCTAATGGCTTCGGAGGTATTCTTTTCGCCAGAGGGGCATGTGTTTGTTTGTGACAAACTTAGTATCCGCTAATATTACAAATGCAAAAGTTTGTGAACATGTCTGTTATTCAGTCACGTCAGAATGGCTAAACGAAATTGGATGAAATTTGCTACAGAGACAGATTATTAGTGGGCTTAAAATAGGATGTATTATATTAAAAAAAAAAACAAAACTTATATTATGTACTAAAGATAATAAAATATTCGCGGGCACAGTAAGTAAAAAAAAACTAAGTGGTAATACGTCACGACAAAAGGAAATTCTAAATTTCAGTCTACACTTTCGCATAAATCAGTTTGCTATACTAACAGAGGAGCAGAGCATACAAAACATGGCGAAATTGCTAAAGTTAGCTGGCACAGATTACGGATAATGTTATCTTAAAACAAGCTTTAAACTCTATTAACAATAGGATACTTACATCTATTTCTGTGCTGCAAATATTTTCTTTATTAGAAAACCTAACGAGATACACTGAGAAGATCGTTATTTCAATGCCTGTTTTCAATTAAGGAATATTTTCTAAAAATAACTTACATGTTATTACTGTGGGTTAATATGGGATACGAAGTATAGGATAGAGCAGTTGTGTTTGGTATGATCTCGGTGGTTGGAACAAAGTTCTTAAAGTAAATTTCCAGATCAAAGAATTATTGTAAGGATGTGAGTCTCTCAGTGCAATCACACCCTCATTCGAAGTTTTATTTTTGATAAAAGCCTGATATGATGCTGCCGTCGATAATTTACTACTGTTGAATTTCTTCATTGCACATTTGTTCTAAAATCGTTATGCTGCCCATCATTTGAGGTAACGCAACTCGACTAAATTTAATCTACTAACGTGCTGTTATATTATTGCAGTGCAAAGAAATGTATTATCGTGATAATTTTTTACTTTATTTATAGGCGTATGTTGAGGTAAGGCTATGAGTCAAGCTGGAGAAACAGTCATGGATTAGCTCTCTATCACATTGGTAAGTAAATAAAATAAAGAGCATTTTCACCTCCCTCTTCGGGTACTATTCGGAGAAGCATGATGTATGTACCTAAGTATTTTCAATCAAGCTTAATACATATAACAAATATACTCGGAATAGGAATTGATTTACAAAACATATACGTATATACATTTATTTGCAAGTTATTCCCTTATTCAGTTTCGTATTCGCAAGTTTATTGTTGTTAGTCGGGCTCATTAAAGGATACAAAAGTTACTTTTACAAGACAAATAGTGAAAGTAATGGGCTTGGTCCAATACACACAGACGTGAAGGTCTCACTCATGGTGACTATATATTATATTACGTTCGGTACAAATTGCTATTGGATTTCAGACTCTCTTGCTTTGTTCTCTTATCTTTCGTTTATTAGAGTATTAAATTAGGTTAAATTGGAATATGTATTTTTAACTAATAAAATAAATATTGCAAGTTGGAATACCGTCTGTACCAATGAGTTTATTCTGAACGTATGTATAGTTTTTATCACGGCATCAGCTCCTCAATAAAACCTCATATGTCTGAGTTAACTTTTAGAGCCGTAAGGGAATGCGTGCTTGAAGAGTAGCTATAGGAATGATATCCGTCTCGTTGACTGTATATTCAGCTGCATACATACATACATATCATCACACCGAGTCCCTAATAGGGTAGATAGCGAGAATAGAGTGCCAGTTCTCTCTAGACTTGCATACCTCTTTCGCTTCGTCCACATACATCAGGCTCTTCGTACATGCTCGCCGGTTTCGAGTACTCTTGACGTTCCCGTCTTCGAGTGTCATGACACCTTGTTGTATTAATGTCGGCTTGTGTCTTACGCTCTGTAAGCACTTGGTATAAAGGCTACAATAAGCGTATTTATAAAATATAAATAATAATGACTAGTTTCTATGGTAAAATGTATAATATATCCTCACGCCTTCCCACAAGGGTGCTAGAAGGGGTAGGCAGAGGTGTCCTATACACCTCTGCCTACCCCTTCTAGCTAGTACCCACATACCCACTTTCCGCCAGACATATTAGGTGCCAACGTGGCAGATGGCGAGTCCATCGCCGTTACTCGAGAAAAACAAATCAAGTAAAAATTGTAAATTTACTTGTACAAAATTTGCATTCTCTAACAACCACACATTTTAAAGTAATAAATTAATTCTGAAATAGCTCGCCGCATTCGGTGTCCATCAATTTTGTAGCGACTGACATAAACTGCGCTAACTTTTTAACTTTCATCGAATACTTTATTGCATAAGTAGGTAATGCACTTTGCTCGAACATTAATTTTAAAACTTATATTTCTTTCAGCGCCCTTACCATACTTCTTTCTGTTAGTGCTAAGCCCCTTTCAACTTTAAAATTGCGTTCGCGCTCCAGCTATCCATTATATGGTAATGACAACTTTTTCCGCACCTAATGTCAATTACAACATAATTGATAGCGTGAGCGTGAACAGAAAGGGATTTTGACTATGAGTGTAGGTCCGTTACGGCGAAAACGGGAATAAAGACACACAGGGAACGCTTATTGAACGTCACATATAAAAATAAAAAACTCAATTTAACACTGTTTCCAAGACAGAAAGCCTGTCAGGAGAAGAAACGGCGAAACAAGCACTTTCTTCTTCCTCTTTTCACATTTGATCCCCTTTACATAGGTGCAGAAAAAGATTTGACTTACTATATATGTAGAATATATAGACGTATGTAGTCTAGTTTATCTTTGTGATGTGTTTTCACAGAATACATGTCGCTGTTTTTCCAAAATTTAACTATATTCATTCTAACATTTTGGAATATATATTTAGGAGAGAAAGCCAGGACTCACTAGCTATATAGACTTTTTACTTTTCACGTCAGGAAGGTGAAGTAACCACGGCAAGGCACAGTAGTCCTCTATAGACTTACACAACTCTTTCGCTTTAAGGTAGGTTTAAGTAGGTTATTAGCAGACGGAGCATATGCTCGAAAGCCAGCAACTCGAGCCTTAAAAAAGCGTTTATAGCTTTCTTTACAAATGAAATTTTACAAAGAGTCTAGCTAGAAAGTATCTAAAAAAATTATGTACCTAAGCTTTGATAAAATTTCATATCGATCTAAAGAAACAAACGCACTGAACTAATAAAACTTACACGGTTCCACCAAGAGATGGCGCAAGACTGACATCTAATCTGAAGAACGTAACAATCAGCCACTTCTGACTAGATAGACTGTCGGAATAAATTTGCTGAAGTACTAAGCCAAGGATAGAGCGCTCGTACAAATCAGAGCGCTATCTAAACTTTGGCTTAGAAATCGCACGAAAATCCGTATAAGACGGTGATCGGACCTTTTTGGGATGTTGCCTTCCAATAGGCACCAGACCGCCCTTCAGTCGATTAATGTTAGTTTTATACGAGAAAATATACAGAGAGAAGATATATTATATTAAATTAAGTTACGTAATGAACTCTATGTACAATTAATATAACCAGTATTACATTATTAATAAGGTTTCCAGTAATGAGCTCCTTGGGGAGGGGGGAGGATTGTTACATTGTGTTGGAAGCAGAGGGATTAAACCCATTATGCTGCCAACACACTATAACTCTCCGAACACAGAGTGGCAACTCGCAAGTGATACTTCAGTATCGTGAGCGTAAATAGGCTGCGGTAACCGTTTCCCATCAGATGGGCCGTATGATTGTTTGCCACTCTTGTTGTATAAAAAAAAAACATACTTCATGCATATATTGCATATCGAGCTACAACACAAAGATTACAAATTCGAATACCGTATACCGTACCGTATTTTCTGAACTTAAGTATTGTGATTAGTCACACCACGCGCTTTACGGTTATAGATAAAAAAATATAAAATAAAATAATATATCCTCACGCCTTCCCACAAGGGTCCCCGAAGGGGTAGGCAGAGGTGTATAGGTAATACCCACACACCCACTTTCCGCCAGAGGTATATTAGGTGCCAACGTGACAGATGGCGAGTCCATCGCCGTTACTCAAGCACGACTATACATACGCCTTTGAATTTCTTCTCAGACGTATGCAGGTTTCCTCTCGATGTTTTCCTTCACCGTAAAGCTCGTGGTGTGACTAATCACTGTACTTAAGTTCAACGGGCAACTGCTCGAACCACTCGGCCACCACGGCTCACACATCACATCCTTTATAGATCATGAATAATTACTGTACTTGCTTAAAAATATTAACACGCAATTGCGAGCTCATAATCAAAATGATTAAATAAACCCATCCAAGCGAGTTGTTTTTGAGAAGATCGGGTTACTAACTTGCAATCTTTGTGTTGCAGGCAGTTGCCTGAACGAGATTATCGGCTTTTTTTTTATTTTACATTAACATTACATACATAGTTAACACCCACAAAATATTCAGTAGAACTTGAACAATAATTTTAAGTTAACGGTAGCTGTTCCAACCATATTCACTTTTTTTTATTTAACACACATGAAATCTTGGGTACGTGAATAAATTGTTACTTTATTAGAATAAAGTGCTTAATCTGGTGGAAATTGCAATTTTTAATGTTCCTACGTCGTGAGCGCTGTGATAAATTACTGTACTAAACTTAAGTAAGTTCGTAAAGTGTTCCTAAGTTCACTGCATTCATCTCTCATGAATTATTCATCTCTCTAACACTTCATATACAAAATGGACTATGACGGCCTGATAGCCAAGTGGTCACTGACCCTATCATTCTGTGTAGCTAAGAGCCGCGGGTTCGATTTTCGAGTTAGAACCCCGACTGTACCAATAATTTACCGAACTTATGTATAATAATTAATCACACGACGAGCTTTACGGTGATGAAAAACATCGAGAGGAAACCTACATACGTTTGAGAAAATATTCAAAGACTTAGGTATAGTCGTGCTTGAATAACGGCGATGGACTCGCCATCTGTCAGGTTGGCAGCTAAAAATATATCTCTAGCAGAAAATGTGTGCGTACTACCTAAGCACTTCTGCCTATCTGAACGTTCTTAGTATTTATGCATATCGATGTCTATTAGAATAGTTCAAATTACTAAAACAACTTGATTTTTGGGAACTGGACATTGACTTTCTTTCAGATAAATGGATAGATAGGCTGAGATACAAATAAGGTGGGAAATAAACAGGCTATCCGCCTGATGTAAAGTGGTAACTGACGGCTATACACGCTTGCAACACCAAGGGTATCATAAGGGCTCATGCGTTGCATGCCTGAAAAATGGTTTAACAATTGTTTTCTGTATATAGTATTACCGAGGTACTTGTGTCTGACGATGATACACAATACGAGTTTTTTTTTAATACTACAAGAGAGCCAAGCAAGCATAAGGCCCACCTGATGGGAAACGGTTACCATAGCCTATTTACGCTAACGATACCGAAGTATCACTTGCGCGCTGCCACTCTATTCGGAGAATTATACTGCTCTCTATCCTCTGCTGCCAACACAATATAACAATCCTCCCCCATCCCCAAAGAGCTCATTACTGGTAACCTTATTCACCGCGTAGGAACACAACACAATAAATTGTGTTATTTGGCTACGGACTTCTATAACGTGGAGGTCCTGCCCCAGTCGGGCAGCTGTAAATTCGATTTTTTTTTTTTTTTTTTGTATTGTCTCTCGTAGCGTGAGTTCCGGGAACTTTTGCTACTTAACCGGTCAATGGCGAGACCTAGGCCTCCAGCCAGGCACTTTATTTTTAAGCAGCACAGCTAAGGGCACCCCCTGTGGGGTACGAACCTCGGCTTAGGGCGTTGCTGGATCGCGAGCAAGGGAGCTGGGCTGGACTGGTCATTTTATTTAAATATTATTTGGGGGCGGGATTTGCGCGTCTGGCTCGGCGCGGGCCGGCGTTTACGGCGGAGGTCGGGGGGGAACATTACGGCTTATTCGCGTCGAGCCTCGCCGGCGAGGACGGAACAGTGGTCGGTTGTGTGTAGTGTTGGTATGTTTTTGTCGGGCGTCCTGGAGGACCGTTATGTCGTCATCCGGTTCGATGACGGCATGTCTTGGACGCCTTATTTTCGAGATAAGAGAAGGAGTGTATCGGGCGGCCGATACGACGAGGGGGTTGGGGTGATTTACAGCAGAATCGAAATGACGTTTGGACAGTTTTTTCAAAAACTGTTTTATAGTGGGGACTTTGAGGTCAACGTGGAGTTGACTATTACGCATGTACCACGGGGCACCTGTGGCTCTCCGGAGAAACCGGCTTTGGAGCACTTGCAGGGGGTTAAGCGTTGACTTGCTGGTGTGTGCGAACACTACACCCGCATATGTCATGATTGGTCGAATGCACGTTGTGTAAATCCTCACCTTGGATCGAACAGAAGACCCCGTTATGCCCTGTATATAGTACTACCTGTATATAGTATGTCTGTATGTGTATATGATACATAGTACTAGTTACTTGCATATTTTAAAATAAATGTAAAGAACAGTTCAAAACTTACCTAGAACTTCAATGTGTGCTACATTTAAGTTTGATGTAAGTTAAATCCGATGTTAATACGCGGGACGTGTTTGTTAAATACATTGAAACTTGAGATAAATTGCGAAGAACCTTATCTGTTTTATGAAACTTAATCCAGAGTTCGTGTAGAACTCGCGCCGTGAGTTCGGGGAAGCGTCATCTGTTAGGGGACAAGTTTTCAACTTCGGTAACTATGCGACACCCTCTGAGAAAACGACGAAATTTTCCTATTGGACTATTTACAATACAGGTGACACACATAATACAGATAACACATCATCACGGCGAGTCCCTCACGGGGTAGGTAGAAAATAAAGCGCCAGCTGTCTCTGGCCTTACATAGCTCTTTCGCTTCGTCCACATTCATACAACTCTTTATAATATATTGACGAAACAAATATACAATGTGTAGAGATGTAGCAGAGGAAGACCACGTTCCAACTACCTAGCTTTAATCGGGCACTCAGGGGTGGTAAAGTCAAGAGTACTAGAAACCTGCTAGCATGTATATAAATAAGACTTATTATTGTATTATGCATAGAGCCTTGGTGGCCGTGTGGTTCGAATAGTTGCTTGCAACATAAAGATCGCAGGTTCGAATGATATTCCTTACCAATGAGTTTTTCTGAAGTTAAGAACAGTGTTTAATCACACTACGAGGATTACGGTGATGGAAAAACCGAGAGGAAACCTGCATACGTTTGAGAAGAAATGCAAAGGCGTATGTATGTTATGCTTGAGTAACGGCGATGGACTTGCCCTCTGTCACGTTGACACCTAAAATATGTCTGGTGGAAAGTGAGTATGTGGGTACTACCTATACACCTCTGCTTACCCCTGCAAAGTGTGAAGGCATGAATATTATGCATACTGGTTATACCTATGATAGGATGCATTTCGTTAGGAGAATTGTCGGCTAAGAAGGGACGCAGCACGCGAACCATCTATAAGTCATATGCTTGTTTGTCACCATAGCCGTATAACGACAATCTAACATCTTAAAGACAAAATAATGTCCCGAAAAATTGTAAGGCCGTTCGAGGAAAACCAATAAAAGTTGATTGATTTTCTTTGTCACGGCTTCAATTTTAATGAGTAATTTATATTCACGATTTTTGGTAAACCCTTTTTCATCATAGAAATATATACTCTTGCTCGCTGTTGGCTAAAAGTAATTAATATTATAATGAAGAAAGGGGTCGCCAGTGAAATAAAATCAAGTCATGTTCAGTAAGGCTTTGGTGACTAAAATTATTCTCACATGCTTGTAAAAAAACTGTAAAGGAGGAATTTAATTTTTGCGTTTATATATATTTAGACGGCCTTCTGGTCTTCTGGTCAAGGCAATTGCGAAGACTGAGGTTGCGGATTTGATTCCCACTGAGGGCGAATTTTTGTGTGATTAATACGAATACTCGTATCTTAGTATTGGATATCCTATATATTTGTCTATCCATATAAGTAGACAAATTGTCCCACCCAGCTTTGCTTGGGTGAAAGAATAAAAGCTTCTGAAATACGATCGCAGCGCTACATATCGGGTCCAATTGTGAATATAAACCATTCTGGAATCCACGTGAAGACACAGAATTAAAAAAATATTTATATTTCATTAAAATGGGTCCAGCCGTTTGGAGGAGTTCAATGACAAACACACGCACAAAAATATATATACATAAAGAGAGATATATTAATTTATATATATCTATACGCTATATATATAAACTTAATTGTTATACGCGTATAACCACAGGGAAAACCCAAATGGTAACGAGTGATAAGCGGTTGTTAAATGTATTTAATTATTGCTTTAGCTATCCTTAATTAGAAAAACTAAATAATATATCAACTAATCACCATAATATTTCCTTATGAATTGCTTGGAATTCGGCAAAATTTAACATAATACTTGACTAATCACATGATGTTTTAATGTATGAATAAAAAGCCTAATGAAATTAGATACCTACAAGATACTTAATAAACTAATGAATATAGGTTGTTAGGATAATTAGGACAAAACCCTTGTGGCTACGGAATTCAAACCCTAATTGTCGAAATGAGTTTTAGTGTTTGCTGTTCTCGTTCATACAATTCCACGCACTACGTGCTTGTAGGTGCGTCCCGTAATAGGGGCCGTTTGGATAGGATATAAAAATAACCCGATAGAAAACTATATTTAGTTAATAACTTAGGTAATATTTTTATATATCCTCACGCCTTCCCAAAAGGGTCCCCGAAGGGGTAGGTATAGGTGTATAGGTAATACCCACACACCCACTTTTCGCCAGAGGTATATTAGGTGCTAACGTGACAGATGGCGAGTCCATCGCCGTTACTCAAGCACGACTATACCTACGCCTTTGAATTTCTTCTCAGACGTATGCAGGTTTCCTCTCGATGTTTTTCTTCACCGTAAAGCTCGTGGTGTGACTAATCACTGTACTTAAGTTCAGAAAAAACTCATTGGTACAGTCGGGATTCGAACTTGCGACCTTTGCGTCGCAGGCAACTGCTCGAACCACTCGGTCACCACGACTTCTAATAATCTTTCTAAAGTAAAAATAAAGTAATCTTTTTAAAAGGACATTATCTGTACAAGACATCATGTAAATAATTACACTACTAGTAAGTGTAACCGATCGGTTTGATCTTGATAGTTGGAACGCTTCTTCGTTTATTTTCCTTAATTCGTTTAGTTAGAGGACGTATAGGAAACCTCTCTATACGTCCAAACTAACGTAAAATGACTTTATTTCTACATCTTAAAAATCACCGCTTGTTCACGCTAGTTGCTTGCAAATCTCTCTATTAAAAAAATCAATATTTTTGTAATTTCGTTACGCTGCACATTTTCAAAGGGAACACCTTTTTTTTGGGACAATTCCACACAAATTGACCTAGTCCCAAATTAAGCAAAGTTCGTGTTACGGTAACTAGACAACGATATATTTACATATATAGATAGAAATATACATAAATACATAGGACATCCAAGAGTAAAGTACAAATACACGTGTTCATCACACAAATATCTGCCCTCAGCGGGATTCGAACCCATTTCAAATTTTTTGCAGTCAGGAGCTCTAATAGACCAGACGGTCGTCTATAAGTTATAGGAACTTTGTATAGGAATCTTTATATCGCATAATTAGCGACTATATTTTATATTTCACGCACACTTATATCAAAAGATAAGCGGGAAGCTATTTGCTCGTGAAAAAGGGCTGTTAATCTTACGATACAATTTATGACACTCCAAATGAAATAAAGCAAAGGGTAGGGTAATCCAGTTAATAATTTAATGCCCCTATATTTCATTTGCAAAGCATTTTACAGCCTTAGAGATTTTTTCGTGCATAAAAATGTCTTAAGCCTAAGATTTAATCCCCTTTTAACACGAATGGGAGGATTTGTGATAAGAATCACGCTAGAAGCCAGTTAAGTTGTTCCTGCGGGTTTGTTCAATAAAATCGAATCATAATATCTCGTAACAACTTTTTACTAACCAACATCTCCTAGGCCCTTTTGATGATCGTTATGGGAAGGTATGAACAAATAAACACACACATACTTACACTTAAGCAAGGCTTTGTGTTGTTGCAAAAGATATCCTTTCTATTGAAGACATCCATTGCTATGCAGACAAAAGCACTGGGGACAGTTACTACCTACACGGGCCGTGCTAATCTCCCTCGTTCCACAGTGAGAAAAACTAAGAAAACTTTCCTGAACATCTTGGAGAGCATTGAGATCCGTGGAGCTAACATTTCTAACGACGTCCTTAAAAGAGGGTTGGAATAGATTTCTGCAGGATTGGCAGCGTGCGAGCGATACCTTTGGTGTAGCAAGCGTCCATAGCCGCTTGCCATCATGCGGACCGCACGGTTGTTTGCCACCATTTAGGTATAAAAAAGGTGTCACCGTGACTGACAGCGAGCCCGACAACATCACTCAAGCACAACACTAACCTACGTTTAAAAATTGGTTGTTGGATGCAAGCAAGCTTACTTCACCACTACTGTAAAAGATATTGGTACTCCTTGAAATAATCAAACGCTTTTAAAGTATTTTTTTATTACAAACAAACAGCTCATTACATGTTTATAGTTAGACAATAAAGGATAAAAGGTACTGACGGGACCGAAACAATTAATTTACACCTGGTAACTGGAACCTTTCAACGCAGAGCAAACTGTGGTAACGCTGAAATGCGGTTGTGCTCTTAGTTAATGAAAACTTGCGGGTTGTTTCTTTTAAGATTTCCTACCGTTTTCTTCCAAATAATGTACAGTGGTTGCGTTGAGATATTTTTGCTTCAAGATTTGTACTTCTTATATCGCGAGTGTCATTCCTTTTTGTGTGTCATTCAGTTATATTTTGCTTATATTATTTCGGCTTATATCCGCAAAAAAGCTTTCCGACACCTTTGTCCTTTTAAGCTACCGACTACCAACTTAACGACGATTAAATATTCAAATGTGGCAAATAGGCAAAGGGTGTGATATATAGGGATAGGCAAAGATATGTGGGTTCTATCCACACACCTCTGCCTATGGAAAGGCGTAAAGATAAAAGCACACGAATACGGATGGTACGGAACCTCATAAAACCACAGCGAGATTAATATTCAATACAATAATATCTGGACGTAGATAATATAAGGACAAAGTACATGTTATATAACCAGTCAACAAATCAACACAAACTTTTTACATAAAGTAAAGTTAGAGACAGAAAGATAAAAGCTGTTAATACAGTATTGTCCTAAGTGTTGTCTATTACGGACTATTATCGCAATAAATATGAAACTGTCCTTCAAGTACCATACTTAGGGTGAAGGGGACGGCAATAAACTGCCGTTATCTAGCCGAACCAATATCGAGAGTGGCTTAAGCATATCATATATTTCACTATTCTTGAGAGCCGTGGTGGTTGGAAGGTCAAGTAGTCATCTGTAACGTAAATATTGGAGGTTCAAACCTTATCTTTTTCCGAACTTATGTCATTACCAGATCTTTACGGTGAAAGAAAACATCGAGAGGAAAACGTTATGCTTAGGAAGAAATTTAATGACGTATGTATTAGTCGTGCTTGAAAATCGGCGAATTGCCATAATCAATCAAATGTTGTGTATATGTACCTGCCAGGTCTTAATTGAGATTATTTTATTTTATTCGAGAGCCGTGGTGGCCGAGTGGTTCGAGTAGGACGGAGAGTGCAAGTTCGAATAAGGATTGTACCAATTAGTTTTTCTAAGCTTAAGTACAGTGATTAGGCGATCGACTCGCCAGCCATCAAGTTTGCGGGTGTAGGTACTATCTACACATCTCTACTTACCCCTTAAGGGACCCTTGTGGGAAGGCGTGTAGATATTATATTCCTTTATTCGTCGAGATCGAATTGACAAGTAGACCAGTGTTGCTAGTCTTCTTGGCACGTTGCCGTGGGATACAGATAACCGATTTGGTACAAATATGTTATCTATATATAGCATATTATATTGTAGCCATTGTAAACAAAGTATTTGATTCCTCGTCTATCATGTCGCTTTAAGGTATTACGCGTTGAAGCTATGTCGAGAATCTGGCTCTATCCTAAGTATACACAAGATAGTGTTATATTATTTGGCTATTGTTCTCAAGTTACGTGCATGTTAGCCCTACTAAAATTAATATCCAAGCAAGCAGCTTGCATTTGGGTCTCACTTGATTAAGCCCAAGAGTCTCTTCCAGTTGGAAACTACGAATACCTACATGTTACTTAATAAGGAAAGTAGAGAGGAAATAATTAAATTCTAATTGGTGAGTATATCCGGGGCTATCTGTAGGGATAAACAATAAAACACTCATTAGGAGTACTTTACGTTGTAACTTAGTTTGTACGGAGTTCGTTACATAATAATACCTATTATTTTGAACAAAAAACCAGTATGTAATAGCTGAAATTCGAACACTTGTATTTGATAAATATTTATGCTAGAGCCGTAGTGGCCGAGTGGTTCGAATTGTCGCCGGCAACGCAATGTTTGCAAACTCGAATCCTGATTGAACAATGAGTCTTTTTGAACGTATATACAGAGATTAATCACACCAGTTTTGTTGAGATGGAAAAAATGGGGCGAAAACCTGCATACGTTATTTGAGAAGAAATTCAAAGATGCCTTTCTAAGTAGCGCTTAAGGAATGACGATATTATGTAGTATAATTATATTTCCAAATAAATACTAGGACACTAGTCATTTTGCTCAGGAGTTTCTGCGTCAAAGAGGAAAAAACATCCCCACAAAATCAAAATCAAAATCAAAAATCAAAATCAAAATCTTTTTATTTCACATAGGCCCAGATGGGCACTTATAAAACGTCGAAAAAGAAGCACGGTTCGGGTTGGTCGCTTCCATGGAGAAGAACCGGCAAGAAACTCCATGGTTACTCTTTTCAAATCATTAGGCATATACAATATTTTTTTCGTTACAGCAATAGTACCCAAGAATGGGGGAACAACGTAGGTCCGACAATAGGTCGTTGCTTACTATACAAAGCATACATAAAACAAGATAATTATAACAATGTTAGCAAGATCTAAGAATCTACAAAGCCTACAATGTTCTCACATTCACAAATTAGACAAATTAAACAAGTGACACAAATATTGTCATCAGTACTGTAACTAATTCTGGTCAAGATATGGAATAAATTAAAATAAAAAAAAGGAAAATTATTATTGTATAAAAAAAAAAAACCCGAATTGAGAAAAGAAAAAGATTCAGAATAGTTAGAGACACAAACTTCGCATAATATTGTGTTTATCTACACGAGTAGATGGCCAAATCTGATAACACCCCGACTATCACCATCAAAAATCATCTGCCTATAAATTCGGCGATCATGAAAAATCCATTATGTTCAAAATTAAACGACGCAAAATTATCAGAAACAAAATAACAGCAATGTATCCATAAAAAATACTGTAAGGTTTCAAAAACAAAATCAAGTATTATGATGAGTTAAATGTATTTTTAGTAGGTTTCTATTCGGAACTATTAATCTTATACCGAGCAAGATTTGGCAGGGCGAAATTAAAACAAATCACTTACGGACAATACTTCACAAGAAAATAAATAAAATCGCCCAAGTTATGTTGGTATCCCTAATTGGATTCGAGCCAACTATTCGTTAACGAAAACAAATTTAGACGGGTAATAAATATTTCTTTTCATTGTTTACCTCAACACCTTACAATGATAGATTATTTTGTTCGATCCATCGACCTATGTAATCTGATTAGAAGCAAGCGATACGCTCGCTTGCTTCTAATTTATTAAATTAAGGGAAGTCGTTGAGTTTTGTTTTGTTGCAGAGTTAGTGCAGTATTTAGGGTTTTATATATTTTGTTATATACATACATACATATCATCACGCCGAGTCCCTAACGGAGTAGGCAGAGACTATAGAGCGCCAGTTCTCTCTAGACTTACATACCTATTTCGCTTCGTCCACAGTCATCAGTTTCTTCATACATGCTCGTCGGTTTCGAGTACACCGATCCTCACGCCTTCCCACAAGGGTCCCCGAAGGGGTAGGCAAAGGTGTATAGGTAATAAATACCCACACACCCACTTTCCGCCAGAGGTATATTTGGTGCCAACGTGACAGATGGCGAGTCCATCGCCGTTACTCAAGCACGACTATACATACGCCTTTGAATTTCTTCTCAGACGTATGCAGGTTTCCTCTCGATGTTTTCCTTCACCGTAAAGCTCGTGGTGTGACTAATCACTGTACTTAAGTTCAGAAAAACTCATTGGTACAGTCGGGATTCGAACTTGCGATCTTTGTGTCGCAGGCAACTGCTCGAACCACTCGGCCACCACGGCACGTGACAGATGGCGAGTCCATCGCCGTAACTTAAGCACGACTATACGAAAGCCTTTGAATTTCTTTTACAACGTATGCAGGTTTCCTCTTGATGTTTTCCTTCACCATAAAGCTCGGGGAGTGACTAATCACTGTACCTATTTAACATCAGAAAATCTCATTGGTACAGTCGGACTCTCGCTCCGGCCGCCGTACCGAGCAGACGTGTGCTCCCACCGCTCCCGCGCTCTGCGCCCGCTACGACCGGCAGAAGCCACACCCGCCGCTACGCAAATCGCCACGCGTTAGCTAGCCGCTACGCACCGCACGTGGTGATTGTTGGTCGCCTTTTTCAAGGCAACAACAATCACAATTCTTGTTTCTCGACAATAATATTTGTCCCCTTCCGGGAAAATCCACAGTTTCGTGGTCATTCGGTGGAAACCAAACGGTGCCAACGAAACCGAGTGGGGCGCTGACCCGTTGCGCTCTTAGCCTTGCCCCTTCAGGGTAAGGCTAAAAACGGTTGGGACCAGGTTCACCGGCCTTGGGGTCTACCCTAGTCGCGCCTGGTTATCACCCACCGCCCACCCTACCTATCCCTTACCTCCTATCCTCCGGTGTTAGTTTGGGCACTGTCCACGGACTAGTGCTCTCTACACCGGAACTGTCAGGAACCCGCTGCACAATAAGACTGGCAGCGGGAATACAAGCTTAGGGCTCACACCATAGGCACACTCACCTCCCTGTCTACACCCGACAGGGAGGGTTCAGTACACACCCCCGGGTCAACCCCCCGGGGATCGGTCTCCTAACGTTTAAGTCACCAGGGGTTTCTTTGCGTGTTTCTTCCCCTGGGCGACCGCGCCCCGAAACACGTTTCCCTTGCCGCTTTGCCTTCCCACGTCTGCATCCACCATGTCCACAATAATGGACCCCCAAGCCTCACTGGCTTTCCTCGCGCGGCTCTTAGAAGCCGTGCCCACCCTCCGACGTCAATATGACGAATACACCCGCGATGTAAACGCGGGTACCCCCACTGCCGAGGCGACAGCAGCGCTCGACAAGAGCGCCATCATAGCCGTAACAAACGAGGCCAACAAGTCTCAAGACTCCCCCTTGTCCCCCGAATCTGTCATTGTGGACTCCGAAATGGAGTCACTGCAATCCGAGTCGTCAGAGGGCTCCTCGGACGAATTTACGCCCGTCACGGGCTCCAAGAAGCGCGCCAGACGCGCTAAAAAGAAGGAGGCTTCAACCTCACCTTCTCCCCCCACTAAAGCCCCCAAGACCGTGCCCGTACCCTCCGCACAGTCCTCCCCGGTAGCCCCCTCCCCGGCACCCCCCTCCCCCGCCCCCCTCGCCTCTCCGGAAGCCGAAGCCCCTCAGGCTAGCCGGCTCTCCCCCGTCCCGCGACCTACGCGGCCTTCCTCGACGAAGGAGCGCTCTTGCCCCCCCGTTTTCGTCCACACTAAGTCCAAGTGGACGGAAATCTCCGGTTGGTGTAAAACCAACCGAATCACCTTCACCCGTGCCACGGCCACAGCTGAAGGCATTAAGGTGCACCTCCCGAATTCGACCGAATTCAGAGCCTTCACGAGGCTCCTGCAGGCCAGAAGTGTGGAATACCACACTTATGATCTGCCGGAGGACCGTTTACTCCGGGTCGTCATCCGCGGCGTCCCACGCGAAATCGATACCGAGTCGATCAAAGATGATCTGAAGGCTCAGAATGTCGCGGTGAAGGAGGTGCACCGCATGCACCGACAAAATGCCGGAGAGGCATTCAACATGGTTCTCGCCATCTGCGAGAACTCCCCCGACGGCAAAGCCGTCTTTAAGATAAAAACCTTATGCCACCTGTCTGGCATAAGGGTTGAAACCCCCCACAAGGGCGGCCCTATAGGGCAGTGTCACAACTGCCAACTATACGGGCACGCTTCGCGTAACTGCAACGCGAAACCCAGGTGCGTCAAGTGCCTGGGCGATCATGGGACGAGCGACTGCTCGCGCCCTAAGGACCGCACACTCGCCGACTCGCCCCCTAGTTGCGTGCTGTGCCGCCAAGAAGGCCACCCGGCCAATTACAGGGGATGTCCCAAAGCCCCCAAACCCAGACCGGTCGTGGTCAAGAGGGCAGCGGCCCGCGAATGGCGTAACGCCCCCCCCGCGCAACCCGCCCCACCTCGACCTTCCCCGTGGAGGGCCCTCCCTCCGAGGGACTTTCCACCCCTCCCACAAGCGTCACCCCCGGTCCCCTCAGCGGCCCCGAGCCCGCAGATTACACCTCTGCCGTCGCTCTCCACCGCCAAACCTCAACAGCCCCAGCCCCAGGCTGCTACTCCCCCGCGTAGACCCCAGGCGGTCCAGCCCACTTCCTCCCCCTCTGAAACTTCTGCCAACATGGCATTCCTAGCGGATCTTTTCTCCACCGTCAACCTCTCAAGGGTTAACGAGATGGCACGAAGCCTCAGGGCCGTCCGGAAGGACCCTCTGGCCCTCCTCAAAGTGCTCGGTGACTACGCCGATGTATCAGAGTCCCTGGCTACCTTCTCGTCCAACCAATAATGGACTCAAACGTAAGCAGCAGAATCAAACCCCGATCACTTTCAATTGGCTACTTTAATGCCAACGGCATTCACAGCCAAAAGGAAGAGATCGCCGCGTTCCTCCGCGACAACAATATCGACGTTTTCTTAGTGCAGGAAACCTTCTTGAAACCATCACACCGAGACCCTAGAATTGCAAACTACTGCGTGGTTCGCAATGATAGATCTCGATCCGCCCTCGGCGGTACTTTGATTTATTACAAAAGGTCCCTGCACTGTATCCCGATCCAACCACCAACTCTCTCCCACATAGAGACCTCGATCTGTCGATTAGGAATGACCGGCCATCAGCCTATCACGATAGTCTCTGCATACTGTTCCCCTGTTAACTCGACGGCCGATATCAAAGCTGATATCAAAGTCCTCATCAACCTCAGTAGCTCAGTTATTATCGCGGGTGACCTGAATGCCAAGAGCGATGCTTGGAACAGCCACTCACGAAATAATAGAGGACGCCAATTGGAGGACCTCAGTGGGCTCCTCCAATTCGACGTCATTGCGCCTATGCACCCCACCCACTACCCCGAGAATATCAACCACCGACCGGACGTACTAGACATTGTGATCATCAAGAATGTAAACCTCCGTTTGCACTCGTTGAGGTCGCACGACGAATTAGATTCCGACCACCGACCTGTTACCTTAGCGCTCTCCCCCCGACTAGGCCCCCCGGACTCAGGTCAGCCCCCACCTCAGAAAAAGATAACAGACTGGAGAAAACTGGAGGAACTCCTCAAGTCCTCTTCATCTGTTCACTTAGATAGTATCCCGCCCCTCATAGAGTCGGCAGCCGACACTCAAAAGGCGGTCGATTCCCTCACAGCTCACGTACAGTCAGCCGTGGACGCCTGTTCACGACAAGTTCCGGTGATGGAAGACCATCGCTGGAAACTTCCCGATGACGTGCGTGAACTGGTGACGGAAAAGAACGCCGCCCTCCGAGCGCATAGAGCTCACCCGACTGAAGCGAACCGCACCTTTCTGAGGTCACTCCAGCGCAATCTGAGATACCGCATGAAAGACCTGCGAGACGCTCGCTGGAACAAGTTCCTAGGGGAACTTGAACCGAGTCACTTGGCCTTTTGGCATCTCCAACGGAAACTTAAATCAGACAAAATCTCGTCTATGCCTCCACTCACTCGTCCAAATCAAGGGCCCCCCTTTGACGACGACGAGAAGTCCGAGTGCCTGGCCGACAGTCTCGAGGCTCAATGTACGCCCAGCACCTTGCCAGTAGACCAGCGCCACCTCAAGAAGGTGGACGCCGAGGTCGAAAGCAAACTATCCCACCCACCCTCCGAACACCCAGACCACCCTATCGCCCCAATCACGGTGGACGAAGTCCGGAAAGTGATCAAGGATCTTCACCCCAGGAAAGCCCCAGGTCCCGACGGGATCGCTAATAGAGTTATCAAACTCTTCTCTCCTTATCTCATAGTTTTGCTCACTGCCATCTTCAATGCAGCACTGAGCAACAACTTTTTCCCCCAATCCTGGAAAAGTGCAACGGTCATAGGTATTCCCAAGCCAGGGAAACCCAAGACCGAAGCCTCCAGTTATCGCCCCATCAGTCTCCTCAACGTCCTTGGCAAGATTTACGAGAGACTTATCTACAATAGATTAAAGAGTTTTGCAGACTCTAAGAAAGTCATACCTGACCAACAGTTCGGTTTTCGAACCAAACACTCTTGTGTCCAACAAGTCCACCGTATAGTGGAAGACGTCAGTAGCGGCTTCCAACTCGGTTATACCACGGGTATGCTCCTCTTCGACGTGGCGAAGGCATTCGACAAGGTCTGGCACAACGGCTTAATATACAAGCTGTACCAGTTGGGCGTGCCGGACCGTCTAGTACGCATAGTACGGGACTTTTTGTCGAACCGCTCCTTCCGCTACAGAGTCGAGGGCACACTCTCTTCCCCCCATCCCATACGAGCAGGAGTCCCGCAAGGCTCAGTGCTCTCGCCACTCCTATTCACGCTTTATACTAGCGACATTCCCCTCCATAGACGAGTTAAAAGCGCTCTATTCGCCGATGATACGGCTATCTACTACAAAGGTAGAACTCCCGAGGGAATTCACGACAACCTCCAATCCGCGGTCACAGCCCTGGGGCGGTGGTTCCGGAAATGGAGAATTGAAGTGAACCCCACCAAAAGCGCAGCCATTCTATTCTGGAAAGGCCTCGAACGCCCACGGGTAGCCCCCATCACCCTCTTCGGCAAACCCATTCCATGGGAAGAAAAAGCCAAATACCTGGGTGTGATCCTCGATCAACGCCTTTCTTTCCGTCACCACGTAAAGGCGGTACGCGCGCGAGCCGCCTTCGCGCTCGGTAGACTTCACAGCATGTTGAATGCGCGAAGTAAACTCTCATTGAAATCCAAGGTGAGGATTTACACGACGTGCATTCGACCAATCATGACATACGCGGGTGTAGTGTTCGCACACACTAGCAAGTCAACACTCAACCCCTTGCAAGTGCTCCAAAGCCGGTTTCTCCGGAGAGCCACAGGTGCCCCGTGGTACATGCGTAATAGTCAACTCCACGTTGACCTCAAAGTCCCCACTATAAAACAGTTTTTGAAAAAACTGTCCAAACGTCATTTCGATTCTGCTGTAAATCACCCCAACCCCCTCGTCGTATCGGCCGCCCGATACACTCCTTCCCTTATCTCGAAGATAAGGCGTCCAAGACACGCCGTCATCGAACCGGATGACGACATAACGGTCCTCCAGGACGCCCGACAAAAACATACCAACACTACAAAAAACCGACCACTGTTCCGTCCTCGCCGACGAGGCTCGACGCGAATAAGCCGTAATGTTCCCCCCCGACCCCCACCGCAAACGCCGGCCCGCGCCGAGCCTGACGCGCAAATCCCGCCCCCAAATAATATTTAAATAAAATTACCAGTCCAGCCCAGCTCCCTTGCTCGCGATCCAGCAACGCCCTAAGCCGAGGTTCGTACCCGACAGGGGGTGCCCTTAGCTGTGTTGCTTAGAAATAAAGTGCCTGGCTGGAGGCCTAGGTCTCGCCATTGACCGGTTAAGTAGCAAAAGTTCCCGGAACTCACGCTACGAGAGACAATACAAAAAAAAAAAAAAAAAAAAAAATTGGTACAGTCGAGATTCGAACTTGCAATCTTTGAGTTGCGGGCAGCTTGTCGAACCACTCGCCCGCCCGGCTTCTAAGAGAAATATTTATTTACACACTAGCTGAGCTCCGCGGTTTCACTCGCTTAATTTTTTATTCCTATCCTTATATTCGGGCCACTTAACACAATATCTTAATAAATTATCGTCAACATTTTTAGTGCAATCAGTTCCTATAAATACTGCCTTTAGTTGAATCAACCGCCAAAATAGAATGGAATGCAATTGGATATCTTTAATCAAGTACAATCCTTAACTGGAAAATACAATCGAGTTATCAAATTCGTAATGCGATAACGAAATTAATGTAGTGTCTTTTTACAAATCCATGGGCGATTGGTGGCAAAATTTCATTCCAATGATGAATTGCTATCGTAAACAATGAAACCGTAATCAATCAGACAGAGCATCGATTCCGGACCAGAGGCGGAAACATCGAAATTGTATACGACCCAGTGTGTTTTACCCAAAAACCTGTCACCAACAAAAGCTCTTGATAAAAGAGGCCATTGCGGTTTCAATAGACACGTATATATATATATGACTTATAATTATACACATACTAGTTTACCACCTATCCATAAGTGAATTGAAACCATTCTCGAATCCACCTGAAAACACACAGAAAATTTCATCAATTTCAGCCCAAACCACTTGAGGGATCGGGCTGAAATTTGGCATGCAGGTAGATGTTATGATGTAGGCATTCGCTAAGAAAGGATTTTGATTAATTCTACCCCCAAGTGGATAAAATAGGAGATGAAAGTTTGTACGAAACTTTGTAAATTTTTAACCGATCGGGATGAGACTTTGCATGCAGGTAGATGCTATGACGTAGGCATCCGCTAAGAAAGCATTTTGATTAATTCTACCCCCAAGGGGATAAAATAGGAGATGAAAGTTTGTATGAAACTTTGTCAATTTTAAATCGATCGGGCTGAGACTTTGCATGCATAAATCTACTATGATGTAGGCATCGCCTATACACACACACATCCAAAATAAATAAAAAAATACTGCGCAAAGTCACTATCCCACGCGGACGAAGTCGCGGGCACAGCTAGTGTACCTATATATATAAAGATGTGCCTTATTTATATATATATATATATATATATATATATATATATATATATATATATATATAGTAATCTTCTCTATATCTTCTCGGCTTCTCACAAGGGTCCTCAAAGGAATAGTGCATAGTTTTTGGTGGAGATGTATATAGTAGTAATGTAGTTATTCGATAGCCTGTCAATCTTCGTTTCTCAAGCATGGCTATACATATTATGTATTTTGAGTATCTTCTAAAACGTATGCAGGTTTCCACTCGCAGGTTCACACTAGTCTAGTTCAGAAAAAAATCGTTCGTACAGTGGTGATTCGCAAATGCTATCTTTGTATTTCAGGCGACTACTCCCTATTACGGCTCCAATATACATAATGTATATATTTGCATACGGTAAGCCGACACGATATGTCATCTCCGAATTTATCACGTTTAATTAAGGAACAAATTAATTCCAACATGGTCTCATTCAACGCTTTGAAGTTAATAATTCGCACACACCAGTCGCACACGTAAATCTCGGTTACACATTTGTGCCTATATTGTATACCCTTTGTCATAATATATTAATACTGAATTATACATTTAATAATTCAGTATTAATGTACTATTATATTAATAGTAATAACGGCGATGGACTCGCCACCTGGCGCGTTGGCACCTAAAATATATCTCTGGCGGAAAGTGGGCGAGTGGGACTACATATACACCTCTGTCTACTTCTTCGGGGACCCTTGTGGGAAGGCGTGAGGGTATATTATATTATTATATGCATTTAATAAAATATTTTGTCGTGGTGGCCTATTGGTTAGATTTGTCACCGGCGAAATCAATATAGCAGGGTCGAACCACAGTGGTTTGAGCCAATAAGCTTTTTCTGAACTTAAATACAATGATGTATGACACCACGACCCTTAAGGCTAAGGAAACTATCATGAGAAAAGTGGCATACGGTTAAGAAGCAATTCAAAGATTTTCGATTTTTGAACTTACTTACAAATGTGTAGTCGTGCTTGAAAAACGGTGACCTACTCGCCATCTGATACGTTAGCAAATAAACAAAATCTCTGGCAAAAAGAGGTTTAAAAAGGTATGAAAGTAATTTCTGAAGTATTTCAGCCCACCTTTTTAAGCACCTTTTAAGTGAAGTTATATCTGTGCTAATATATAAATATTGTCTAATTCCCATGGTACGCTTTGTTCCTAGGTTTGTATGAGGTCGTTTTATGTACCTACAATATACTATATTATTAGTTATTCAATATAGTTGAGAATTGATTCTTAAATTCTGTCACGTTGGCACTTAAATATAAAGACAGAAAAGAAGAGAGAGTAGTTTTGCCTACCCCTTTAAGCACCTTTTAAGTGAAGTAGTTTTTTTTTTGTATTGTCTCTCGTAGCGTGAGTTCCGGGAACTTTTGCTACTTAACCGGTCAATGGCGAGACCTAGGCCTCCAGCCAGGCACTTAAGTATTAAGCAACACAGCTAAGGGCACCCCCTGTGGGGCTCGGACCTCGGCTTAGGGCGTTGCTGGTTCGCGAGCAAGGGAGCTGGGCTGGTCTGGTATTTTATTATTATTTAGTTATTTGGGGAGGGGATTTGCGCTACTGGCTCGGCTCGGGCCGGCACTTGCGAGAGTCTGGGGGGAACGTTACGGCTTATTCGCGTCGAGCCTCGCCGGCGAGGACGGAACAATGGTCGGTTTTGTGTAGTGTCGTTTGTGTGTCGTCGTCGGGCGTCCTGGAGGACCGTTATGTCGTCATCCGGTTCGATGACGGCATGTTTTGGGCGCCTTATCTTAGATATAAGGGAGGGTATGTATCGGGCGGCCGATACGACGAGAGGGTTGGGATGATTTTCAGCAGAATCGAAATGGCGTTTCGACAGTTTTTTCATAAACTGTTTGATCGTGGGGACTTTTAGGTCAACAAGAAGTTGACTGTTTCTCATGTACCACGGGGCACCTGTGGCTCTCCGGAGGAACCGGCTTTGGAGCACTGACTTTTAGGATTGTGCGAACACAACACACGCATAAGTCATGATCGGTCTGATATTTAAGTGAAGTAATATCTGTACTAATATATAAATATTGTCTGGTTCCCATGGTACGCTTTAATCCTAGGTTTGTTTGAGATCGCTTAATGTACAATTGTCCCGAGGTACTTTATTATTAGTTATTTAATATATTAGAGAATTGATTCTTAAATAACGAGATGTGAAAGGTAGCAAGTACTAATGTAGGTAAGTCCCAAATTGTTGCGTATTTGTTTTCCATTGTAAGCTAAGCCGCCTATCATGTCCCTATCACCGATGTGTGTTCCCCTCGTTCATCATCGCTTATCTATCAGGCTTTCTTTGCTTATTCAGAAAATATTACCTACATACATTATATTCCATGGTATCAATCAAGTTTATATGTACACAAAGAATGCTCATACATTACGAATACAAAATTGGTGCGTACATATTATCTAACGTCTTGTAAGGAACACATTAATAAGGTGTATTAGGGAATAGAGACAATTACTATAAAATGTTTAAAGAGCCAAAATTGGTATCATACCTACTCTATCTTTAAGTTTATGTCAATTTAGGTAAATAATTTGATAGTCTAGAGATGGCTTAGTTTGTTAAATCCAGGTTTCCAAAACACTGCAAGTTTTTTTTAATCCTTACTGTTTATAATATTATTAAACTGAAGAAGTTTACTTAATGCCTTAAATCAACACACAACGAGCTTTTTGGTGAAGGGAAACTTCGAGAGGAAGCCTGCATTCAGTTGAGAAGAAATTCAAAGGCGTATGTATAGTCACGCTTAAGTAACGGCGATGGACTCACCATCTGACACGTTGGCACTTAAAATATATATCCAGCCTACCACTTTGGGGACCCTTGTGGGAAGGCGTGAGGATATGTCATATTAAAACGTCCGTAAGATGTTGATGAATTTGTGTATTATTCAGCCCAGAAATCTTAATAAGTAATCCACTAGCGGGCGGCCGTATCATTTGGATAATCCAATTTCGTAAAATGTCGGCCCAAAACTGTTACCAAAATGGTAAATAAAATGTTCAATTTCAAGCCAATGCAGCATCATTTGAAAACGCAATAAGCGTGTTTTGTAATTTTGAAGCAACGCCAAAGCTTAAACCAGCGCTTTATATTTGAAACTTTTTTCTGGCCTAAATAGTGGCATATTACATATTAGGAATCCTCCAGATGAAAAAACTTTGCTTCATCTGCATATTGAAATGCCAACAGATTTTGCCGATCATCTAATGGCTGTTTCAAATACATCATGGTAATATTAGGTTAAATATGTTCACCTTCTACGAATTTTGTGACTACGGTTCTCTCTTCACTAATAGGGGTAGATGAAGCGAAGGAGCATATCAGTCTAAAGAGAACTGGTGTATAACCATCTCCCTATCCTGTGAGGTATTCGGCATGAGTATTTATATGATTGTATGCAATATAGTATAGTATAGTATAATATAAGTAAGTAATTCCTTCGCTTACGTGTTTATTGGGAATTCCATTATAATGAAGGTAAAAACGCATTGTATATTCAATAAATAAGCACACTTAGACATCTAGACGTAGGTGCCAGAATGGGTGTACTGCAACGAGTAGTATAACGTATCTTTTGGCCGAGCATAGTCAAAGATCATTCTCTGAGAGGATACTGTAATACCCCAATTGATTTGATTAGATTTGGTCCTTCGAGCTTTATCATTTAAAAACGGAAAATATTCTTTTTATTTATGTATTATTTAAACGTTCCATAAATTGCACATCTGATGGATAAGTTAGCCGTTGATAGTTTTTTACTTTTTAAGTATATACAGAACGGATAAATTCATTCACTTCGATTCGATAAATACTGCTCAAATGTTTTTTGAATTGTCTCGTAGCTCGCGTTCCGGAATCTTTTGCTACTTAACTGAACAATGGCGAGACCAAAAGGCGTCCTACCAAACACGGCTAGGGCCACCCCATATTGCTCACATATAACTAAACCGTTATCTTTTCCATAAAGTTACCAGAGCCAGAGTAAGCGTTATAGCAATTTCAATAGGTGATTTCCATCAATACGGTTAAGAAGCTAAAGGGCGCCTTATCACATAAGGGGACGACTTCCTTATCTCTCGCTCCAATTACTGTACACTATCTTGATCCGGTAGTTTGGTTCGGAAGCTTGGCAGCAAGGAAAAACTTCTAATTTATTTAAAGGATGACTTTGGGTGATTTATGGCCGAGGGTCAGTGTTGACGGCGAATCGGGTATCTGTAGCTTTTTGCAAACAAACCATTTGTCTTGCTATAATTTGTTGGTCCGCAGATTAAATTCGTTGAACTTGAATAATTTAGGATACTGATTAATGGTTACCCGGATATTTGGTTGGACAAATTATTCAATCCGTTCTACGTTTAATTGATATAATTTTTCTTTATTTTTCCTTGGAACGGAACGGGCCATTGCCATAAAAATTCATGGCTGAGTTATAAGAAAAGATCACTGGACGAGTTATTTCTATTCTTATTCAAATGTACAAAAGGCGAGTATATAGAAGATACGAGTACCTACTTAGACTTTCGTGACTCGTAAGTTCAAGTCACGGCTTAAGTAGATTCCTCACAATATTTTTGTTTACCATTCAGCCCTTGTTGAAACAAAGAACCATATTTGAGTTCAAAAAAACGCATTGGTAATCATCGAGATTCGAACCTGCAATCTGACATTTGCAATTATATTAGTCGCGCGGCCATCACGGCTCTTAATTGAAGCAAATCTCTTTAGTTAAGCAAATTAAAGCCCCACGCTTTAGCCGTGCAGTAATTTCTCGTTTTATCTCTACTGCTCTGTAAATAACGACCGTGAAAATATTTATGATCAGAATTAAATACAATTTGTAAATTAAAAGCCACATTTATATCACATACACCCTGTTTATTCTGCAATGTATTCTGGTACAATACAAAACATAAATAGGAGTTTATTGAAATTTTAGTTGTTGATACTGATATCTTTTAATTATAATATATGTTGACGAGGATATATATCTTAATATATGAGCCGTGGTGGCACAGTGGTTGGAGCAGTTGCCTGCTACACAAAGATCGCAAGTTCGAATCCCGACTGTACCAATGAGTTTTTTTGAACTTAAGTACAGTGATTAGTCACATCACGAGCTTTACGGTGAAGGAAAACATCGAGAGGAAACCTGCATACGTCTGAGAAGAAATTCAAAGGCGTATGTATAGTCGTGCTTGAGTAACGGCGATGGACTCGCCATCTGTCACGTTGGCATCTGGCGGAAAGTGGGTGTGTGGGTAATACCTATACACCTCTGCCTACCCCTCCGGGGACCCTTGTGGGAAGGCGTGAGGATATAATTTTATTATATATATATACAATTTTAAAAAAAATATTTCGGGCCCTTATGGGATATAGTAACAGTATATATATATGTTACTATATCCCATAAGGGCCCTGAAAGTGTAAGTAGAGATATATACCTACCTCTTCGCCGGAGATATACTTAGGTGCTTTCATGAGATATGGTGATCGCCGTATCTCATTTCATAAAACAAATCTCACTTGTCTATTTATCTTGTTTAGTACAACCGTTCACTTGCAATTGAACCTAAGAGTACTCGAGCTCAAAACCGGTGCTCATGTATGAAGAGACGGAGTGTGGATGAAGTGTTAGAGGTCTGTCAAGAGAGAACTGGCGCTCTTTCTGCCTACTCTATACATACGCTGTTTTGGACATATAGAAAGGATGAGTGAAAAAATATTGACGAAACAGATAAACAAAGCAAAAGTGTGTGCAAAAAGAGGCAGAGGAAGAACACGTTCCAACTACCTAGATCGAATCGATCGGACGCTCATGGACGGGAGCGTCAAGAGTATTCAAAACCGACGAGCATGCATGAAGAGGCTGATGAATGTGGACAAAGCGAAAGAGGTATGTAAGTCTAGAGAGAACTGGCACTCTATACTCTCTGCCCACCCCGTTAGGAACTCGGCGTGATGATATGTATGTATGGGCATACGCTAATTAATAATAATATAAATAATAATAATAATAAATACCTGGGACAATTCCACACAAATTGACCTAGTCCCAAATTAAGCAAAGCTTGTGTTATGGTAACTAGACAACGATATATTTACTTATATAGATAGATATATACTTAAATACATAGGACATCCAAGACTAAGGTACAAATATTCGTGTTCATCACACAAATATCTGCCCTCAGCGGGATTCGAACCCGCGACCTCAAGTTTCGCAGTCAGGAGCACTAACCACTAGACCAGACAGTCGTCATTGGATCGAACTTAGCACGAACAGGTAGACGCCCTGTGGGGAATAAGAATTTATAATATAATAATTTTTTTTTTTTTTTTTTTTTATAAGAATTTAGTTAATAAATCCCTTTATATCGTGAATTTAATACTCCTAATAACATATTTAAACATCTTTTATTTTCTACGTATTTTAAAACGTACCTCGTTAATGAACCCGAATTGAATCAATCGTTTAAAAAGATTTTCTGAAAAAACTTTCGTAAAGGGTAATGTTGTTAGACAAAATAGATTAAGCCTGGACAATTTATCTAATTAGAACTTTGAAGAAGACCTTCTTAAATAAGTTAACAAACTACAGTTGGTATATTTAAATAAATGCTTGTTTCAGGTAAATTAGTAACTTTTAAAGTAACTGCCAGAAAAATTCGGGAGATTAAATCAAATCAAATTATACCTTCACGCCCGAAGGGTCTCCGAAGGGTTAGACAGAGGTATTACACTCACATCCACTTTCCGAAACAACAAAATATAAGTACTATACATACGCCTTTTAATTTCTCCTCAAACGTATACAGGTTTCTTCTCGATGATTTCCTTCACCGTGAAGCAGAAATGGGTTGACTAATCATTGTACTTAATCTTTATTTTAGTTGACAACATGTATAAAAGGCAGTTCTATATCTATAACTATCACTGTAATTAAGTTGAAAGAAACTCATAGGTACAGTCGGGATTCAAACTTGCAGGCAAATATTTGAACCACTCGGCCACCAGGGCAACAAAGGACGTGATTTGTAACAGATATAGATTATTAGTAGGATCCTATGTTAGGATATGTTTTATTCCACAAACAAATGCTCCAATGAAGTAAAACTTTACGTGGTTGAAACTGCGGGTCAAAGCTGTATAATTTAGGTACACGTTTATTTACAGTTGCTTACAAATTGCACAATAAAACGCTCAAGGAAATTAGCATGCGATTAACTCTGATATACAATTTTGCGTTGTTGTGATTCACTATTGAATGCTGAGTCACACAGTACGATAAATTTGCGTTAATATAGGGAACCAACTTATTCGTAGGTATCTAAAATGTATCATTTAATAGCTCATAAATATTTTTTATTGACTATGCATACATATAAGCAGGTTTCCTCTCGGTGCTTGCTAGCGCAGTAAAGCTCGTGGTGTGACTAATTACTATACGTAAGAAAAAACTCTTTGCTACAGTCAGGATTCGAACTTATAATCGTTGTGTTGCAGGTTAGACTACCAATATTTTTAACTTAAACTATGTTATTTATTATAAATATATTAATTATTGTTATTAAATAAAAGTATGTAATAAAAAAAAGTCCGTGCGAGCAGTTGCAGTTGCCTGCGACGCAAAGAATACACAAGCTACTCAAATACACTGGTTCTGAAAGTACAAATATACGTGTTCAACACAGCCGGAATCGAATCCGCAACTTCAAGTTTCGCAGCCAGGAAGTCTGGCTACTCGTCCAGATTCTCTCTCGACTCGTATAAAATGACGTAAGTTAAAATGAAACCTTAAATCTCATTAATGATTTTGTGTGCAAAATATGTTATTGCAACTGTGCGGTTTCTACTCCACATATTAGTTACTGAGGAAAACACGCATCGAAGATTATTGGTTTACGTATTCATCATCATAGCGAATTGTTGCACTTGTTTGTCTGGCTCATCCCGGGCATTTTTTTTCTTTTTTTTATATAACAAGAGTGGCAAACGACATACGGCCCACCCGATGGAAAAAGGTTACCGGAGCCTAATTACGCTTGCAATACCGATGTATCACTTGCGCGTTGCTACTCTGTGTTCGGAGAGTTATACTGTGTTGGCAGCATAATGGGACTAATCCCTCTGATGGGGATGATCCCAAGGAGCTCATTACTGGAAACCTTATTCGCCGCGTAGGAACACAACACAAATAATTGTGTTATTTGGCTACTGATTTCTATAAGGTGAATGTCCTGCCCCAGTCGGGCTCCAAATTCGAACGGGAAACCCGTTATGCCCTACCTCTCTTAAAACTACTGGCTTCTCTTCTTCTTCATTTTGAGGGCAATGGTGAGCCCCTGGTTAATTTATCATACATTATATTTTTCTTCTTTTATTATAAGTGTATAAAGGAAGACCTTTTTAATGCACCGTCTTAGAGCGTTTGTTTACAAAGATGTATCTCAATCACACAAATAACCACGTTCAGCGGGATTAGAATTCAACTTATAGCTCTGCTATCAGGAGCTCTGACCAGACGGCCGTCATAACTTATTTGTCAAATAAAGTTTGACGGAGGGCATCTCACTAATGGGACGTCACCCAACCACAAATCATGACGGCTTTGTTTACACCGTGTTACAAAACTATACGTGAAAATTCCAAGCTGACTGGGCTATAGAAAACATTAGCTAGAGCTTAACTATTAGCCGCAATTATTATGCGTATTTTGCGGTTGGCACGTCACACTCTTGACATAAGCGGAAAGTCAATATTTGCTCTTCGTATTGACATTGAATTTGTCATTGAAATAGAGGCGTTAATTTTAATATGAGGATGTATATTTTTTACCTAGAACAGAGCAGACTAACTAATTGATATTATATCCTCAAAGGGTAAGGAAATTCGTAGAAATTAACGTGACAGATGTCAAATCTGTCGCTGTTTCTCAAGCTCGAATCCCTTCATCGTGAAACACTTGGTGTGATCAATTGTAGTTTAGTGCAGAAAAGTGCTATGAATACATCATATACATTGGATATGATCCTTTGTAAAGGTAAAATAAATACACGGGTCACCTGAAAACATCAAGAGCTTAAAGGTGAAGGAAGATATTGTTAAAAAACTAACATTGTTTGAGCGGAAGCTCCGAGGTGTATGTACTTACACTCATGCTTCACAGACTCGTGTGAAAGTATAGTTATACATGCCGACTCCCTCGCAGGGTAGGCAGAGAGCGTAGAACCCCAGTTCTCTATAGACTTACAGACCTCTTTCGCTTTATCTTCATACATTCTCTCTTTATACGTGCTCGCCGGCTTTGTGCACTTTTCAGTAATCGATCGATTCGGTTTAGGTATCATAATAGTATAGTAAGTATTTGATAAGCGTATTATATTAGTTAAGCCCGTAAGATAAAATAATGTAAAAATAAGCAGTATAAATAAAAGGCTTGATTATTTTTATTTTATTTTATTTATAATAACCAATTAAGCTTAGCGATGAAGTCATGAATACATATCTGAGGCAATCTAAAGAACTTAGAGGAATAAAAACATCGTCATTTGTTCTTTAACTCAATAAAAGTCATGAAAACATTTCTCAACTCCATCGCAACGAGCTCTAACCATCTATGTACGAGTAAGTCAAACCGCCGTAAGACATTCCTGTTTTTTCCGTCTAAGTTGGAAATTGGGGTCCACAATCAACATTGACGATTGCGCCCTAAGGGTAGCCTCTCTGTCCCGGACACCGCACACAATTTCATGACGAAACATTTCACGTTTCAAAGAGCTATACAATGTAAAAGCGTGTTTACACGGTGTGATAGTGACTAGCTGCGCCCGCGACTTCGTCCACGTGGAATTTAACAAAGGTAACCTAAGTTACTCCTTTTTACATCAGCTATCAGCCAAACGTTTTAGAGATAAGCCGAAATAAACAGACAGGCAGACAAAAATTGTAAAATAAATATTTAGGTTTATTTTATTATTACAAACAGACTGTAATTTTATTTGTTTCTATAGTTAAAGAAAAATGGTATACTTTAGGTATATGTTTACTTTAAACCTATACCGGTTTAGGTTGGCCCTTCTACGTACGTGTACATCTTTAAAGGATTGGTGCTTATTACAACACATGCCACTCACGTTCCAACTACCTGGATCAAATCGATCGGACACTCAAGGACGGGAACGTTAAGAGTACTCGAAACCGACGAGCATGTATGAAGAGACTGATGAATGTGGACGATGCGAAAGAGGTATGTAAGTCTAAAGAGAACTGGCGCTCTATACTCTCTGCCTACCCCGTTAGGGACCTGGCGTGATGATATGTATGTATGTATGTATGCGACTCACACACACATGTACATAAACCGCATCAATTTAAGAATATAATTGTGTTGATGTTAGTATATAATATTAATGTAACGAGCTTGCGATCTTTATGTCGCGGGCAACTACTCGAACCACCCGTCCACCACGGCTTTTGAAAGGCCTATTTTTTTAGATCCTGTATATTATGTGTCCAAGGCCAATATGAGATTCTTGGCAGTTATATAGTCTGCACTAAGTAATTGGCTTGTATCTTATAACTGTATACTATTTGGGGACAATAGGATAATTGCATACATATTAATCAAGATGTTACAGAGGATGGCGTCCGGAAGTCTATACGGATAAATATAAAATAACATATTTACGTGTTTATTGCATATATTTTTTATCGTAGAGTAATAAAGAGTATATTCATCTAATATATAATACACTAGCTGTGCCCGCGACTTCGTCCGGTGGAATTTAACAAAATAAAGATTGTTTCTAAAATGAAAGTATCCTAAGCTACTCTTTTTTACATCAGCTATCTGCCCGTGAAAGTCCCGTTAAAATCGGTCCAGCCGTTTTAGAGATACGCCGGAACAAACAGACAGACAAAATCAAATAAAAATGATATTTTGGTATATGTACCGTACCGTGTATACATCCATATGCATTTAGTAAAGCGTGGTTATTTTAATATTACAAACAGACACTAATTTTTCTCTCCAAAATAACTCAACTTAGATGGCGCTAGCATACAGAAATTCATATATTTTAAACTGAAAAGTTACTAATCTTATAAAGTCTGCATCTCAAAATACTTTCTTAGGGGATGCCTACGTCATAGTAGCTTTATGCATGCAAATGCTCAGCCCGATCGGTTTAAAATTGACAAACTTTCATCCCCTATTTTATCCCCTTGGGGGTAGAATTAATCAGAATCCTTTCTTAGCGGATGCCTACGTCATAATATCTACCTGCATGCTAAATTTCAGCCCGATCCGTCCAGTGGTTTGGGCTGTGCGTTGATAGATCACTATATCAGTCAGTCAGTCACCTTTGAGTTATATATATTTTGATTAGTAGCCGCGGTGGCCGAGTGGTTCAAGCAGTGGTCTACAACATAAAGATTGCAAGGTTTTTTTCTTTTAAATACAGTGATTAGCCCCACCACGAGCTTAACGGTGACGGAAAATACGAGAGTAAATAAATCTACATACATTTGAAAAGAAATCCAAAGATTTTTTTTTTTTAAACAACAAGAGTGGCATTCAAGCATACGGCCCACCGTGATGGGAAACGGTTACCGTAGCCTATTTACGCTCACGATACCGAAGTATCACTTGCGCGTTGCCACTCTGTGTTCGGAGAGTTATAGTGTGTTGGCAGCATAATGGGTTTAATCCCTCTGCTTCCAACACAACACAACACAAAGAGCCGTGGTGGCCGAGTGGTTCGAGCAGTTGCCTGCGACACAAAGATCGCAAGTTCGAATCCCGACTGTACCAATGAGTTTTTCTGAATTTAAGTACAGTGATTAGTCACACCACGAGCTTTACGGTGAAGGAAAACATCGTGAGGAAACCTGCATACGTCTGGGAAGGAATTCAAAGGCGTATGTATAGTCGTGCTTGAGTAACGGCGATGGACTCGCCATCTGTCACGTTGGCACTTAATATACCTCTGGCGGAAAGTGGGTGTGTGGGTATTACCCATACACCTCTGCCTACCCCTTCGGGGACCCTTGTGGGAAGGCGTGAGGATATTATTATTATTATTCCAACACAATGTAACAATCCTCCCCCCTCCCCAAGGAGCTAATTACTGGAAACCTTATTCACGTCGTAGGAACACAACACAAAAAATGTGTTATTTGGCTATGGACTTCTATAAGGTGGAGGTCCTGCCCCAGTCGGGCAGCTCCAAATTCGAACGGGAAACCCGTTATGCCCTACCTCTCTTAAAATATCGTACTTAAGAAACTACTGGTGACAAATAGTAGTTAAATAAATCTTAATATATATATTTCTTGTGTGCGTGTGTATGTGAGGATTCTCGCTCCGGCCGCCGTACCGAGCAGACGTGTGCTCCCACCGCTCCCGCGCTCTGCGCCCGTTACGACCGGCAGAAGCCACACCCGCCGCTACGCAAATCGCCACGCGTTAGCTAGCCGCTACGCACCGCACGTGGTGATTGTTGGTCGCCTTTTTCAAGGCAACAACAATCACAATTCTTGTTTCTCGACAATAATATTTGTCCCCTTCTGGGAAAATCCACATTTTCGTGGTCATTCGGTGGAAACCTAACGGTGCTAACGAAACCGAGTGGGGCGCTGCCCCGTTGCGCTCTTAGCCTTGCCCCTTCAGGGTAAGGCTACAAACGGACGGGACCAGGTTCACCGGCCTTGGGGTCTACCCTAGTCGCGCCTGGTTATCACCCACCGCCCACCCTACCTATCCCTTACCTCCTATCCTCCGGTGTTAGTTTGGGCACTGTCCACGGACTAGTGCTCTCTACACCGGAACAGTCAGGAACCCGCTGCACAATAAGACTGGCAGCGGGAATACAAGCTTAGGGCTCACACCATAGGCACACTCACCTCCCTGTCTACACCCGACAGGGAGGGTTCAGTACACACCCCCGGGTCAACCCCCCGGGGATCGGTCTCCTAACGTTTAAGTCACCAGGGGTTTCTTTACGTGTTTCTTCCCCTGGGCGACCGCGCCCCGAAACACGTTTCCCTTACCGCCTTGCCCTCCCACGTCTGCATCCACCATGTCCACAAGTGTGGACCCCCAAGCCTCACTGGCATTCCTCGCGCAGCTCTTAGAAGCCGTGCCCACCCTCCGACGTCAATTTGACGCATTCACCCGCGATGTAAACGCGGGTACTTCCACTGCCGACGCAACAGCAGTGCTCGATAAGAGCACTATCATTGACGTCACCAATGAGACCAACAAGTCTCAAGACTCCCCCCTGTCCCCCGACTCTGTCATCGTAGACTCCGAAATGGAGTCACTACATTCTGAGTCGTCCGAGGGCTCCTCGGACGAATTCACGCCCGTCACGGGCTCCAAGAAGCGCGCCAGACGCGCTAAAAAGAAGGAGGCCTCAACCTCACCTTCCCCCCCGACTAAAGCCCCTAAAACCGTGCCCGTGCCCTCCGCACAGTCCTCCCCGACAGCCCCCTCCCCGGCACCCCCTTCCCCCGTCCCCCTCGCCTCTCCGGAAGCCGAAGCCACTCAGGCTAGCCGGCTCTCCCCCGTCCCGCGACCTACGCGGCCCTCCTCGACAAAGGAGCGCTCGTGCCCCCCAGTATTCGTCCACACTAAGTCCAAGTGGACGGAAATCTCCGGTTGGTGTAAAACCAACCGAATCACCTTCACTCGTGCCACGGCCACAGCCGAAGGCATTAAGGTGCACCTCCCAAACTCTACCGAGTTCCGAGCTTTTACAAAGCTCCTGCAGGCCAGAAGTGTGGAGTACCACACTTATGATCTGCCGGAGGACCGTTCACTCCGGGTCGTCATCCGCGGCGTCCCACGCGAAATCGATACCGAGTCGATCAAAGATGATTTGAAGGCTCAGAATGTCGCAGTAAAGGAGGTGCACCGCATGCACCGTCAAAATGCCGGAGAGGCATTTAACATGGTTCTCGCCATCTGCGAGAACACCCCCGACGGCAAAGCCGTCTTTAAGATAAAAACCTTATGCCACCTGTCTGGCATAAGGGTTGAAACCCCCCACAAGGGCGGCCCTATAGGGCAGTGCCACAACTGCCAATTATACGGGCACGCTTCGCGTAACTGCAACGCGAAACCCAGGTGCGTCAAGTGCCTGGGTGACCATGGGACGAGCGACTGCTCGCGCCCTAAGGACCGCACACTCGCCGACTCACCCCCTAGTTGCGTACTATGCCGCCAGGAAGGCCACCCGGCCAATTACAGGGGCTGTCCCAAAGCCCCCAAACCAAGACCGGTCGTGGTCAAGAGGGCAGCGGCCCGCGAATGGCGTAACGCCCCCCCCGCGCAACCCGCTCCACCTCGACCTTCCCCGTGGAGGGCCCTCCCTCCGAGGGACTTCCCGCCCCTCCCACAAGCGCCCCCCTCCGTGCCTACAGCGGCCCCGAGCCAGCATACTCCACCTCTGCTGTCGCTCCCCACCGCCAAACCTCAGCAGCCCCAACCTCAGGCTGCTACACCCCCGCGTAGACCCCAGGTGGTCCAACCCACTTCCTCCCCTTCCGAAACCTCCGCCAACATGGCATTCCTGGCGGACCTTTTCTCCACCGTCAACCTCACAAGGGTTAACGAGATGGCACGAAGCCTCAGGGCCGTCCGAAAGGACCCTCTGGCCCTCCTCAAGGTGCTCGGCGACTACGCCGATGTATCAGAGTCCCTGGCTACCTTCTCGTCCAACCAATAATGGACTCAAACGTAAACAGCAGTGTCAAACCCCGATCGCTTTCAATTGGCTACTTTAATGCCAACGGCATTCACAGCCAAAAGGAAGAGATCGCCGCGTTCCTCCGCGACAACAATATCGACGTTTTCTTAGTGCAGGAAACCTTCTTGAAACCATCACACCGAGATCCTAGAATTGCAAACTACTGCGTAGTACGCAATGATAGATCTCGATCCGCCCTCGGCGGTACTTTGATCTATTACAAGAGGTCCCTGCACTGTATCCCAATCCAACCACCAACCCTCTCCCACATAGAGACCTCGATCTGTCGATTAGGAATGACCGGCCATCAGCCGATCATGATAGTCTCTGCATACTGTTCCCCTGTTAACTCGACGGCCGATATCAAAGCTGATATTAAAGCCCTCATCAATCTCAGTAGCTCAGTTATTATCGCGGGTGACCTGAATGCCAAGAGCGATGCTTGGAACAGCCACTCACGAAATAACAGAGGACGCCAATTGGAGGACCTCAGCGGGCTCCTCCAATTCGACGTCATTGCGCCTATGCACCCCACCCACTACCCTGAGAATATCAACCACCGACCGGACGTACTAGACATTGCGATCCTCAAGAATGTAAACCTCCGTTTGCACTCGTTGAGGTCGCACGACGAATTAGATTCTGACCACCGACCTGTGACCTTAGCGCTCTCCCCCCGACTAGGCCCCCCGGACGCAGGTCAGTCCCCGCCTCAGAAAAAGATAACAGACTGGAGAAAACTGGAGGAACTCCTCAAGTCCTCTTCATCTGTCCACTTAGATAGTATCCCGCCCCTCATAGAGTCGGCAGCCGACACTCAAAAGGCGGTCGATTCCCTCACAGCTCACGTACAGTCAGCCGTGGACGCCTGTTCACGACAAGTTCCGGTGATGGAAGACCATCGCTGGAAACTTCCCGACGACGTGCGAGAACTAGTGACGGAAAAGAACGCCGCCCTCCGAGCTCATAGAGCTCACCCGACTGAAGCGAACCGCACCTTTATGAGGTCACTCCAGCGCAAGCTGAGATACCGCATGAAAGACCTGCGAGACGCTCGCTGGAACAAGTTCCTAGGGGAACTTGAACCGAGTCACTTGGCCTTCTGGCATCTCCAGCGGAAACTTAAATCAGACAAAATCTCGTCCATGCCTCCACTCACTCGTCCAAATCAAGGGCCCGCCTTTGACGACGACGAGAAGTCCGAGTGCCTGGCCGACAGTCTCGAGGCTCAATGTACGCCCAGTACCTTGCCGGTAGATTCGCGCCATCTCAATAAGGTGGATGCCGAGGTCGAAAGCAAACTATCTCTCCCACCCTCTGAAGACCCAGACCACCCCATCACCCCAATCACGGTCGACGAAGTCCGGAAAGTGATCAAGGATCTCCACCCCAGGAAAGCCCCAGGTCCCGACGGGATCGCTAATAGAGTTATCAAACTCTTCTCCCCTTATCTCATAGTTTTGCTCACTGCCATCTTCAATGCCGCACTGAGCAACAACTTTTTCCCCCAATCCTGGAAAAGTGCAACAGTCATAGGTATTCCCAAGCCAGGGAAACCTAAGACCGAAGCTTCCAGTTATCGCCCCATCAGTCTCCTCAATGTCCTTGGCAAGATTTACGTGAGACTTATTTACAATAGATTAAAGAGTTTTGCAGACTCTAAGAAAGTCATACCTGACCAACAGTTCGGTTTTCGAACCAAACATTCCTGTGTCCAACAAGTCCACCGTATTGTGGAAGACGTCAGTAGCGGCTTCCAATTCGGTTTTACCACGGGTATGCTCCTCTTCGACGTGGCGAAGGCATTCGACAAGGTCTGGCACAACGGCTTGATATACAAGCTGTACCAGTTGGGCGTGCCGGACCGTCTAGTACGCATAGTACGGGACTTTTTGTCGAACCGCTCCTTCCGCTACAGAGTCGAGGGCACACTCTCTTCCCCCCATCCCATACGAGCAGGAGTCCCGCAAGGCTCAGTGCTCTCGCCACTCCTATTCACGCTTTATACTAGCGACATTCCCCTCCATAGACGAGTTAAAAGCGCTCTATTCGCCGACGATACGGCTATCTACTACAAAGGTAGAACTCCCGAGGGAATTCACGACAACCTCCAATCCGCGGTCACAGGCCTGGGGCGGTGGTTCCGGAAATGGAGAATTGAAGTGAACCCGACCAAAAGCGCAGCCATTCTATTCTGGAAAGGCCTCGAACGCCCACGGGTAGCCCCCATCACCCTCTTCGGCAAACCCATTCCATGGGAAGAAAAAGCCAAATACCTGGGTGTGATCCTCGATCAACGCCTTTCTTTCCGTCACCACGTAAAGGCGGTACGCGCGCGAGCCGCCTTCGCGCTCGGTAGACTTCACAGCATGTTGAATGCACGAAGTAAACTCTCATTGAAATCCAAGGTGAGGATTTACACGACGTGCATTCGACCAATCATGACATATGCCGGTGTAGTGTTCGCACACACTAGCAAGTCAACACTTAACCCCCTGCAAGTGCTCCAAAGCCGGTTTCTCCGGAGAGCCACAGGTGCCCCGTGGTACATGCGTAATAGTCAACTCCACGTTGACCTCAAAGTCCCAACCATAAAACAGTTTTTGAAAAAACTGGCCAAACGTCATTTCGATTCTGCTGTAAATCACCCCAACCCCCTCGTCGTATCGGCCGCCCGATACACTCCCTCCCTTATATCGAAGATAAGGCGTCCAAGACATGCCGTCATCGAACCGGATGACGACATAACGGTCCTCCAGGACGCCCGACAAAAACATACCAACACTACACACAACCGACCACTGTTCCGTCCTCGCCGGCGAGGCTCGACGCGAATAAGCCGTAATGTTCCCCCCCGACCTCCGCCGCAAACGCCGGCCCGCGCCGAGCTAAACGCGCAAATCCCGCCCCCAAATAATATTTAAATAAAATTACCAGTCCAGCCCAGCTCCCTTGCTCGCGATCCAGCAACGCCCTAAGCCGAGGTTCGTACCCCACAGGGGGTGCCCTTAGCTGTGTTGCTTAGTACTAAAGTGCCTGGCTGGAGGCCTAGGTCTCGCCATTGACCGGTTAAGTAGCAAAAGTTCCCGGAACTCACGCTACGAGAGACAATACAAAAAAAAAAAAAAAAAAAAAAAAAAAAAAAAAAAAAAAGTGTGTATGTGACTGAACTCCTCCTAAACGACTGGACCGATTTTGATGAAATTTTCTGTGTGTGTTCAAGGGGATCTGGGAATGGTTTAGATTCACAATTGGACCCGATAGGTGGCGCCACTGGGTCCGTGGCTTTAATTTTTTCTCCCAAGCGAAGCTGGGCGGGACAACTAGTATTTATATAAAATTCCAATTCACAGTTTGACGTATTTGTAATTAATAATTAAATAATTATTTGTTGACAATTGTGACAATCCCACACAAATTTTAGGACTAGGTCAGTCCTAAAATTCAGCATAGCTTGAACTAGGGGTACATATATAATTCACGTGTTTAAACAAATCGTATAAGTACACCATAACGCTTAATATGGTATTTATAATCAAGTAGTAACATTATCTTTATATATATAATTCTTCTGTGAGTGTGTATGTCACTGAACTTCTCTCAAACGACTGGACCGATTTTGATGAAATTTTTTGTGTGTGTTCAAGGGGATCTGGGAATGGTTTAGATTCACAATTGGACCCGATAGGTGGCGCCGCCGTCGTTACCCCGAGCGAAGCTGGGCGGGACAACTAGTAGTAATATATAAGTATACCGGTCTTGGGGACTTACCTATACTACAGAGTTATTCTGTACGAATGCGCTGGTTGAAAAACGTATTTTTCCACTGCTTTTTCAATTCTTTATAAGTCTACGACTAATGGGTAACACTAAGGTTCTTTGAATGGAAAGTCGATTGTATAAGTTTGTATATTTGACGACCGTCTGGTCTAGTGGTTAGAGCTCCTGACTGCGAAACTTGAGGTCGCGGGTTCGAATCCCGCTGAGGGCAGATATTTGTGTGATGAACACGAATTTTTGTACCTTAGTCTTGGATGTCCTATGTATTTAAGTATATATCTATCTATATAAGTAAATATATCGGATTACGAATTTGGGATTAGGTCAATTTGTGTGGAATTTTGTCCCAGGTATTTATTATTTATTATTATTATAAGTGATTAAAGCTCCTGACTGGGAAACTTGAGGTCGCGGGTTCAAATCCCGCTGAGGGCAGATTTTGTGTGATGAATTATGTACCTTAATCTTAGATATCCTATGTGTACTATGTATATATCTATCTACATAGTAAATATATCGCTGTCTAGTTACCATAACACAAGTATTGCTTAATTTGGGACTACTTAACTCAATTTGTGTCGAATTTTACAAGGTATTTATTTATTTACTATCGTCGGAGCTATTACATATTATAGTGTGAATTACAGCTTACATATACATATTGAACTAAATTCGCAATAAATATTCGCATAAATATATTATATTTCTATACAAATTCATTTAAACAATATTTTATTAATGGTAACCCTCCCATACATAAGTACAGACACGAAGTAACTCGCACACACATATGTACTAACTAACGCACTCCATTCTATTGATTTCCATTATAGTAGATTAGTTGCCAAGGAAATCGTAATATTCCTATCTTACGAGACAGACAAAGCCTAATATAATCCTAATACAATTTTTTTTTTTTTTTTTTTGTATTGTCTCTCGTAGCGTGAGTTCCGAGAACTTTTGCTACTTAACCGGTCAATGGCGAGACCTAGGCCTCCAGCCAGGCACTTTAGTACTAAGCAACACAGCTAAGGGCACCCCCTGTGGGGTACGAACCTCGGCTTAGGGCGTTGCTGGATCGCGAGCAAGGGAGCTGGCCTGGACTGGTAATTTTATTTAAATATTATTTGGGGGGCGGGATTTGCGCGTCTGGCTCGGCGCGGACCGGCGTTTGCGGCGGAGATCGGGGGGGAATACAAATTGTTCTGTGATAATTTATCCAAATAAATGTTATTATGTTGTTACTAATGTTTTATGGTTTCTATAAGAAACTCGTGTAAGCCAATATGCGAATTTATATATATACTTAATTTTGTTTGAAACGTCAAATAAAGGTTCAGCAGAAGCCTCCCAAACAACCAATACAGTTAAATTTAAAGGTCAATGACTTGGAGATGACTCTTACTGATGTTGAGTCATCATATACATTTCTACCATATATCACAAAGTAAGTAATGATTATGCAATAGTAGGTATGCAAAGCCGTGGTGGCCGAGTGGTTTGAGCAGTTGCTTAAGTTCGAATCCCGACTGTACCAATGAGTTTTTCTGAATTTAAGTGCAGTGATTAGTCACACCACGAGATTTACGGTGTAGGAAAACATCTGAGACGTCTGAGAAGAAATTCAAAGGCGTATGTATAGTCGTGCTTGAGTAACGGCGATGGACTCGCCATATGTCAAGTTAGCACCCAATATACCTCTGGCGGAATGTGTGCGTGTGGGTATTACCTATACACCTCTGCCTACCCCTTCGGGGGGATATATATTAGGTATGCAATATATTGAATATATCATCATCACAAATTTAAGAGCTGGGCTCTTGTCGGCGTCTCGGATGCAGTATATATACTTAATATTAATTCAAAGTACAAAAATAAAATGACACGGACAAATATAATTTCAAAAAAAATAAAAGCCAATGTTTATGAATGTTATAATAATAATAACATATGAATGTTTGTTACGTAATTACGATGTATGGATGCTTGTTACCCAATTACGCCAAAACGGATGAACGCGAATGTTTTTTGACAAGATGTAAATAGATTCTCAAATAAAAAAAAACAGGATATGTTTAATAGTCTAGTCCCTAGACTTATAGACATCTCTCGCTTCATCAACATTCATCACGTGGTCTTTATCTGCCTCTTGTTCCAAACACCATTTTTCCTATGTTTGTGTTTCGTCAAACTTTCTTTACTTATCTTTTTAACTGACTCCAAAAAAGGGGAGGTTTCTCAATTCGACCGTATATCTATTTTTTCTCTATGTTAAAACGAACGTTAGATGTGTTCGAACACGTATATCTTTGAGAAATAAAAATATACAATAAATAACAAAAAATATAAATTTAATATTTATAGAAAACTTTATCACTGACATAGAAAATATCGAAAAAAATATTTAAAGCATAATTGTTCAGAATAAAAAAGTTATTTTTATTCTGTACAACTTCAAAATATCTCGCTCAGATAATTAGTATTGCTATCCACCGTGGCAATGCTGCTACTCTTCTTGGTAAATTTAGCAAAATTTATTCCAAATAAAATTAAATTTAAATGTTCTAATTCAATCAAAAGTGGCAGAAGGATAATTTAACAGGATATAATACAAATTATAAAATGAATCATAATAACACGATATCGTTGCAGAATATCACTGCTCTTACGAAATCCATATAAAAACGGTCGTTTGAAGCTGTTGAAATTAATTGTTAATATTTTGCCGTGCGAGAAGGTTGTGTATGTGACCACAATGTTTACGTACAAACGCGTGTTCGTACTCGTCGCAGTTATGTCCCTTATTGATTTTGGACATTCGAAACAAATTTACTACCCGATTAAAAGCGACCCAGATTCGATTGTCTTCGATGGTCCTACCAATTATGAGACACGGAAAGTTGTGGACAATGAAGTTTACGATTTAGACGTGAGAAGCCCTCACACTATATACTGCCCCAAAGGTTTCCAACTGGTGGGTAGTATTTGCTTTCCGGACGACTAAGGTGGCGCAGAAATCGAAAAAAGTGGAAAATATGTGGGAAATGTGTTTTTTTTTATTGATTTTCAATATTTGTGCGTGTATATTGTGTCAAGTGGAGAACAAAAATGTGCAGTGTTCGGTCGTAAGTAAGTGGCTGGACTACCTTGACCGAATGATGTAAGGGCGTGCAGACAATTTTTGATACCATATTGTTCGCAAGAAACCGGTTTTATAGTCAAATAAACATTGATTATCTTACAATCTTTGAACAATAATGGAACATGTTCGTCGTCGGTTCGTCGGTTTTTCGACGTTTTCAACGTTTTAAGTTGCGATATATATATAATAATACTCTCTCTATTTAAGAAACGGTAATGTATTACGATTACATTGTCAGCGAAATTTATTCCTTATTTTTTATTAAAATTAATAATAACTCACGTGTTTTATAGTGTTATTAATTTACAAAGTTTTGTAATAAGCAATGAAAGCAATGCAAGCTCTACCATGAATAATAAGCCAAAAATTGTACCTCTAGAATATATTTTTAACAAGTAAATTAAGTTGTTGCATGAAGTTGTAAAAAGTCAAAATTGAATGCTTTGTACTTTATTTGTAAGTTTTTTTTAATATCATGAAGTCAGCAAATATCTGAGAAGAAATTTAAATACCTAGCTTTTGATTTGTTATAGTTTTGTACCTTTATCGAAAACTGTAAATTAAATATGTCCCGTAGAATTTGTAATGTTTCATAAATAATGTAACTTCTAGGAATCTAGTCCAGGAGCTCGCTTCTCAAGGCAAGCGTTCCAACATCTCGACCGCGGAAGTGTTTTAAATTCAATTCAAATAATTTTAATATAATTATACATGTGACATATTCTTTGTAATGAATGTTCGTTTGTATTGTAACTCGCGATAAATGCCATTCAATGACTACCTATTTATGAAAATGATTTATGATCATTCGTGACCATTTCCATTTAAAGTCATACAATCGTTAGCTTTTATTGTGATAGTAACCTATTCTATCTTATTCTAATTATCTCATGAGTAGGCCGAGTACCTATATTTGTGACAATCACTTTAGCTCTATTAGCTTAATTAGTTACGGTAAAAGTCAATGTTGTTAATTGAAACCAATGATTTATTCTAGATTTATGAACACATTGGTATAAAAAAAAATGTTTACACTGGGAAATATATGATATACGCTGAAAGAAGCCCATCTTCTTCTTGGTAATCTTTATATATATAATTCTTCTGTGAGTGTGTATGTCACTGAACTCCTCCTAAACGCCTGGACCGATTTTAATGATATTTTTTGTGTGTGTTCAAGGGGATCTGGGAATGGTTTAGATTCACAATTGGACCCGATAGGTGGCGCCACCTTTTTTTTTTTTCCACCCGAGCGAAGCTGGGCGGGACAACTAGTAAATTTATATAAACCTTATTTATTATTACTCATTTGGATTTTTTTAACTTATGCCACCACTTATACCACATTAGCGTAAATGACCACGTTGTCGTGTTAATTGTAAAAAGTAAATAAATAAATAAATGATGGACCAAAATACCATGTAGAACCCACATAAGATATATTCCGACAACGTCGTGTCTGAGACGTGGTAAATAGGTGAAAAATGGAAAAATGTTATTCTACCGGTGCTCAAGCCTTTGCAACTTTGGAGAAAGGATAGCAGATATAATATGTAGTACCTATTATGACTTAATGTTAATTGTAATTAATCTTTGTGATTAAATTGTGTTTGACTGAAATTTAATGAATAAGATTAAAAAAATAATAAATCGTAGACAAGTGAATCCTCATTATAGTATAATTGTAATGCGTAAGAATAAGCTAACATTTAAATAAAAATATAAGATACCACATCTTGTTTCATTCAAATCATATTATGTCCGTGTTGTCTGTAGATTTTATGAACACATAAAATAATTTTATAGCCTAAGAAGCCATAAAGTTGGTCAGGCGTAAAAGCAAAGCCGAAAAACAGTGCCGCTTGATAAATTTCCAAAGATGCTGGACGGTATCGAGAAGAGATAATGTTATACCAAAAACAAGCAATATTTCTGATCAGGATGCAAATTTTCTATTTTTATTAATATAGGATTAAGATTAGATACACCACGAGCTTAACTATGAAGGAAAATATCAAGAGGAAACCTGCAAAAGTTTCAGAAGATATTCAATGTCGTTTTAATAGCCATGCTTGAAAACCTGTGTTCGCAGCATAATGGGAGTTCCCTCTGCTGCCAACACAATATAACAATCCTCCCCCCTCCTCTACCTCCTAGTCTCCAATTAGCGTCGTAAAAATGTTATTCTTGTGACGCATGAATGTACTGAGATGTAATAATACTTTTTATAATTATCAAAGAATAAATACATATATTATAGTATATTTACACTCGCATATGGATACGCTCTGATCTGATCGGAGTAAGTAAAACTTGTGATTAGTTTCATTTTTAATTCTGTCAGTGTCAAATACACTCAAATGGTATTTAAAATGACCACATTCTTCTCACGTGTAGGAAAACGAGCGTTATTAAATTTTAACACAGAATTTTAATTAAACATACGATATAACCTATTAATATTAGGTTATATTAGGTACCTTATAGGTTGTGTAACCGGAATAATTGTCAAATAAATTTCAGAAAATCAATTTCATTCGTTAATATATAAACTTGTAACGATGAAGCTGCTTATTATTGTAGATAAGCTTCAATAACTCATGTATTTATAATAAACACTTTTTGTCATTACGACTAAAGTAGCCAAAAAGCACGCGTTCTTGATAGTGTGCGTATACTGTTGCCTTTGGATGTTGCAATACTCCTTCATGATTATTGGATGATTATAAGGATGGTTATATCCTTCTATTATAATATTGCTGCTTAGTCAATATTTCATAATCGTTCTTTCGGATTTTTCTTTCTTTATTTTTTCATACATACTTTCATAACTGCGAGCATTGGTTCCATAAAAGTATCAAATGTTGTTGTGTTTTATAAATAGTAGTCGTGCTTGAGAAACGGCACTGGTCTCGTCATGGCACCTTGGCATCTAAATATATCTCCGGCGAGAAGTGGATATTACACCTCTGCTCAACCCTTGGAGAATCCACTTAGGACGGCGTCTATTTTCTTCTTATTATTAAAAGTCTTTGGTTATGGAAATTCTTACCATCAATGAAGATCAAAGACTTGATTTTTTAACATACAGAATTACAGACATAGGTTTTAAGGAATATAATGTTTCCACCACTTACGGCAGTTTCTTCAACTTAAAATCATATACTATTTCGGACAGCAAAGGATCTAAGTGAAGGACGTCGTTGATCCGTGCATGACGTAAGTTTTGATACGTCCGGGTGATCAGTATTCCCCTTGTAGCAACAATGCACATTCAATTCAATTTAACATCATTGGTCAATTGAATAGACTTACTTATGTAATAACTACGCGCTAAGGATAGTAAGTAGGTATGATGATGATAATTTAGGGACATTCCTAGGCGTATCCTCATTAACATACCATAGTTTCTTAATTTCAATCGGATAAAAAACTTCCGAACGCAGTAGTTGAATAGACAAACACTTTTTTCCTTTTATTTATGAAAGATAAAACTTTTGTACATTATAGTGTAAAAAAAACATTATATTTTCTCGTAATCAGAATCTGCCGATATATGATTTAAATATATTCATAGGTGTTTAAATAGCCGCTGTCCAGGGAGATCAAATGGAAGGTATTGCATTAGAGATGCCGACAAGAGCTTAGCTATAAAATTTATGTTGAAACAGTTCTGGTAAGTTTTATTATTATCAATTTATAATTATTTAACTTACTTCGTTACTTCAAATATTTTATTAACATACTTCATGTAATCGTACAATCATTTTGAGGTCAAAACATGCCAAAAATTTCAAGGGTGATTGATATCGATTGATATCGTGAATAGAAAACAAAGATGGTTGCAACAGTGATACTAAATACATATACATAAAAACATAGGACATACAAGACTAAACTACAAATACTCGTTTTTATAACATAAATATCTGCACTCAGCGGGATTCGAACCCACGAGCTCAAGTGTCGAAGTCTGGATCTCTAAAGACCAGACGGCCGTCAATATGAATGACTTGCGATATAAATTAATCATTATTGACTAACATCAGCGTGTCATGACAAATGAATGTCTTTCTTTAAAAGGCTAATCGGATATAGAGACGGAACTACAGATAAATGACTAATAGTGCTTACTAAGACTTAAACTACTTACTTGAAGAGATTCGCAAATCAACTGGTGTGAATGAGGGCGTGATTGTAAAGATGAAGAAAGACAGGTTACGTTGGTTTGGACACATAGAAAGGATGAGTGAAGAAAGATTGATGAAACAGATATACAAAGCAAAAGTGTGTGCAAGAAGAGGCAGAGGAAAGCCACGTTCCAACTACCTGGATCAAATAGATCGGACTCTCAAGGACGGGAACGTTAAGAGTACTCGAAACCGACGAGCATGTATGAAAAGATTGATGAATGTGGACGAAGCGAAAGAGGTATGTAAGTCTAGAGAGAACTGGCGCTCTATACTTTCTGCCTACCCCATTAGGGACTTGGCGTGATGATATGTATGTATGTATGTAATACTTAATAATTCCTTCATATTATCTATCATACCCGACTAGTCTAGTTAGAGCTCCTGACTGCGGAACTTTTGGTCGCGGACTCGAATCCGGCTGAGGGCAGATATTTGTGTGATGAATATTTGTACCTTAGTCTTGGATGACCTATATATATCTATCTATATAAGTAAATATATCGTTGTCTAGGTACCATAACGAAAGCTTTTGTAATTTGGGGGAATGACAATTTGTGTGGAATTGTCCCAAGGTATATCTTTATATATATAATTCTTCTGTGAGTGTGTATGTCACTGAACTCCTCCTAAACGGCTGGACCGATTTTAATGAAATTTTCTGTGTGTGTTCAAGGGGATCTGGGAATGGTTTATATTCACAATTTGACCCGATAGGTGGCGCCACTGGGTCCGTGGCTTTAATTTTTTCTCGCAAGCGAAGCTGGGCGGGACAACTAGTTATACATATAAGAATATGCCCTTTAATCTATATTAATTATAATGAAATTAAAAATTAAAACCAAGGTCACCTAGTTATTACGAACCTTTAATATACAATTTGCTTGAATATTTTAATGTTTTTCTAAAACTGGTTAGTGGCCGTGATCTGTCAATTCTCTCTCTGATGCAATTCCATCCATTAATTTCTATCCAGCGCAATCTCTTTGACCTCCCTATACGTAATGAGAGACACTTTATCTTTGATCTCATATATATTAATATGGTCTTCCTCCTCGGTAACGCTCGTCTTACCATTTCTTTTAAGATATTCCTAAAGAAGATGTCATGACGTCTAATTTGAGACGTATGATCTTTTAATGACGGGAAAATAGTTCTGATGTTTTTGCTGATCTTCAAAACACCATATAGGAAACTCATTTATAGGATGTATTAGTCTAGTCTATGAGTATCTTTATAGTTTATGTACCCTTGGAGGGTACACCCCATAGATGTTACTGTATACTACCAGAAAGGGTAGGCAGCGGTTTAACAAATATGTACATTATTTATTTTTGAAATTACCTACCATATCATTAATTTAAAGATTTTGATAAATATCTAGGCCAGAAGCAGACTAAAATAGGCTTTTAGGTCACAGAACAAAGGCCGGTAAAGAAATCGATTTCATTGGTATTTTTACCTTGAGAGTTAAATGATGTGTGAATGAACAGACGCTCGTTAAAATGTCGATGCTCGTTTCCGTTGTTTGTGTTTCAATGTTAGTTTAAAGACACTTAGCAAAAACATCACGATCCTTGCATATTAACATCGCAGCTCAATAGAGCTTACTTAATGAATAAACTACTATGCCCATTGTTACAGTGCGCACATCGCCTATGTGTTAAACTTATATATATATATACTAGTTGTCCCACCCAGCTTCGCTTGGATGAAAAATAAAATTTCCTGAAACACGATCGCAGCGCCACCTATCGGGTCCAATTGCGAATCTAAACCATTCCCAGATCCCCTTGAACACACACAAAAAATTTCATCAAAATCGGTTCAGTCGTTTGAGAGAAGTTCAGTGACATACACACTCACAGAAGAATTATATATATAAAGATATCCTCACGCCTACCCACAAGGGTCCCCGTAAGGGGTAGGCCGAGGTGTATAGGTAGTATCCACACACCTATTCGAAGTCGGGATTCGAACTTGCGATCTTTGTGTCGGAGGCAACTACTAGAAGCACTCCTCCACGGCTTTTACATATATATATATTAGTTTACCCGGTGACAGACGGAGTGACCAACGGACGGAGAGCGGAGTCTAAGTACAGCCTCTTAATAGGGTCTCGTTTTACCCTTAGGGTACGGAACCCTATAAAGAGGATGTATGTCTGTTTATTCTTCTGACTGTACAACACACAACAGATACAGAAATATAATACAGGTTTCAACTGACAAACAATGAAGAATTCTTTCAATATGCTTTGGATTGAAAACTTTCTTCTTTAGTAGGTATTGTATTTTAAACATAACAAAGTTTTCACAAACGCAGCTGCCGGAAGCTACATTTTATACGCGTCTCTGTCAATCTAAACTATTTGTATCTGTCTACGGATCTCCGTCTCGACTCTTCCATTTTCAAATCATATTTGCTATAACGGAATTTTTCAGTTGAAAATTGAAGACACGCAGTGATGTGCATTCCATTCCATTTCAAAGCGGACATGTATTATGGATATGGAGACTGAGAGTTCATTTCCGAGTGTTCGTTTCATATTCTATGGCAATTTGAATTCATTTGTTACAGTGACAAGTAGATTGACACTTAATTAAAAGTGATTCTTCTTTAATCGAACACGTATTACACATTCACGTAGAACAACACTTTAACGAACTGTATTGTATAATACTACATGTGCCCCGCTGTTTCACCCGCATAAAAATCGATTTCTTTAGTATAATTTTATCTATGTGGCCGAGTGGTTCGAGTAGTTGCCTGCGACACAAAGATCGCAAGTTCGAATCCCAACTGTAGCAATGAGTTTTTCTGAACTTAAGTACAGTGACTAGTCAGCTTTACGGTGAAGGAAATCGAGAGGAGACTTGCAGACGTCTGAGAAGCAATTCAAAGGCGTATGTATAGTCGTGCTTGAGTAACAGCGATGGACTCGCCATCTGTCCCGTTGGCACCTAAAATATATCTCTGGCGGAAAGTGGGTGTGTTGGTACTACCTATACACGAAGGAAGGAAGAAGGAAGGCGTGAGGATGAGAATATTTTTTAGCCAAATTTACCGGTCTTACGCATAAAATTGTATATTTCATTGGTGAAAAGAAAAAAAAACTGAAAAGAATCAGAATAACAACGCAATGAATTTTATTCTCGTTTTACGGTTGTAATTCTTAGCTGCGACAATGTTTTACAGTATTCACATTATGTGATTCATTTTCACATTTGTATTAAATTATTTTGCTTACATTGCTCGCAGCAATTTGGTCCTTCTAGAGGATTATTATACGGGATTATATTATAGGGGATCCTATACATAAACGTAGATTTGCCCCGCGGTGAATCTCGCGTAATTTTTTTTTTCTAAAATAAAATAAATGTTTAGACACGTGATGTTTGATCCAATTATCTATCTATGTGCTAAATTTAATCCAATACATTTGAGTAGATATTATTTGAAAGACAAATAAACGTGCTAACGAACTATAGCGACTATAATTCCATCCATTCATTATAGTAATATGTACATCTCTCCCAATGCCCAAAATCAAATGGATTAAATTTAGGCGATGATAAGGCATTTATGCAAACCGCACAATCTAGCGGTGGTTTGCAAAATATAATTTTAGGAACAAGAGGCATGATAATCAATAATCTAAATATTTATCCTAATCAATTTGTTCCCTTAGTGGGAAGGCTTAAAGGTAAGTAACTTTTTAATTAATTTAAAAATAACTCACAGCAGCGATTTTCAACACCACGGGCTATATATACAATGAAGGAAAACATCATGTAGAAACCAACCTATATGATATTAAAAAATCAAAATCAAAATATTTTATTCAACGTAGGGAACAGGTGACACAAGGAACACTTATTGAACGTCACATATTTAATATAAACTAAAGTAACCACCGTTTCCAAGAAACGGCGAAACAAACTCCCCGGTTTGCTTTTTTAACATTTGTTCCCTTTTACGTAGGGGTAGAAAAGATTAAAGTTACCTATATAAACTCTGTACAAGAGGAGCAATTCATTACCATGCATGGCCATCATTAAAATAATCTGATGTTTTATAATAAGCCTTTTGAATTAATTTACTTTTAACGACAGCTTTAATTAAACATAATGTCCAACCGTCCCAGAAAACGGCCATCTACCATTTACACAACTACCAAATTTACATAATATTATGTGCAAATGTATATCATCTTAGGAGGTATAAAAAACTGCTAGAGCTAGGTGCCGTAGTGGCCGAGTGGTTCAAGCAGTCGCTGCAACATAAAGATTTCAAGTTCGAATCCCGAATGTACCAACCCCAGTTTTGAATTTTTTTACTTAATTACCTATAGTGATTAGCCACACCACGAGTTTTTCCATAAATGAAAACATTAGGGCAAAACTTCATACGTTTGAGAAGAAATTCAAGGGCGTATGTAGAGTCGAGCTTGCGTAATGGCGAAGGACATTCTCGGAGAGTCAGTTATGTGAGTACTAACCACACACTTCTGCTTACCCTTTCGGGGACACTTATGGGAAGGCGTAAAACTACTAAATGTTTTTTTTTGTTACCAGGGATAATTCCAAACAAATTGACCTATTTCCAAATTAAGAAAAGCTTGTGTTATGGTAACTAGACAACGATATATTTACTTATATAGATAGATATATACATAGGACATCCAAGACTAAGGTACAAATACTCGTGTTCATCACACAAATATCTGCCCTCAGCGGGATTCAAACCCGCGACCTCAAGTTTCGCAGTCAGGAGCTCTAACCACTACACCAGACGGTCGTCATATATAACTTTCATCTTCATTTATATCTCTCCTCCCAGACGAACTCAATTATCTAAACAATAAAGATGAGACAATTAAAGTACTTAAGAAATAAACTAGCTCCGATGAATAGATTATAAATTTACCAGACATTAACTTATCATGGATTCTGGTGAAACATTCACAGGAAGCGACTGAGTTTTGAGTTGTTTGTTTTGAACGCACTAAAGGCAATTTTATTTAAGCAAAATAAGGCAATACTAATAATGATCCCATTAAAAAAAATATTTGTTTAGTCTGTATGAAATCATGGACCCAAGCTAATTATATCATTATTAAGATATGGTAAGTTCATTAATTTTCAGTTCGGAACATGAACCCTGTTTTTTCCCTATGGAACCAACAAAGAATTCAAACTAGAATCAAGTCATATTAAGGGCACACAAAATGTTACTGTGAATATTAAAAAAATAAAATTTCATTTATTTCGACCAACATGGATCATGGGTTATTTATTTATATCATGATAACTTGAAGCTCTATTGTTACACATAAGACCATTAATTATTTGGTGATTCTCGGCATCAAACCTATTCGCCAGCATACTCAAGATGGTGTAGGCGCTGCCTCGCAGCCTGTACCATACTGAGTCAATCAATACATTTACATCTTTGTTGTGAATGAGTAACTTTGTCATCGTGGTGTTTATAAGTAATACATACGAACACCTTTCAACACGTTTAAAAAAACCGTCCCAGTTGTATACTACATTTCGCACATGTTTTTCTTCACCGTAAATGCGCCGTTCGAGACTCGAACTAGAAAAATGACAGAGAGACTGTTGACCCTGTCACCCAGCCTATATATGCCAGTCTATGTATATTCCTTATTCTGAGCTCCAAAATAATCTACCAATGCTTGTTACCACATTTTGTGTTATTTTATTCTGTATTTCATTGGACTAATCGTTGAAAATAGAATTGAATTACTTCTGTTGAATTCCATCTAATTTATCTGGTGTCCTGACAACAGTGCAACGGAGACAGTTTAATATTAAATTAGGCTTTCTTGATAGATCAAAGTAATTTATGTGAGTGGAAACAGGACAGAGCAAGTACTATAACAATACAAATTTTACTCGTCGTCAGAACAAATTATGTATTTATAAATTCGTTATTAAAATGCCGTGGTAGCCCAGTGGTTCGAGTAGCTACCTGCAACACAAACAGTGCAGGTTCAAATTGCGTCTATACTAATGAGTTTTTTGAACTTAAGTACAGTGATTAGACACACTACCTGCCTATGCACCTGCAAATGTTTCATCTATAGGTACTAATATTATAAATAAATTTAACAAAGAGGAAAGGTTTGATTGTTTTTTTGCCTATTCAATATAGGCTCCGAAACTACTGGACCGATTTGTGTTGAGCACCAAAGAAGTCGATGTCCTCGGATGCTCGTGTGAACTATTGAACTATTTGTCCTGCTCTTAGAAACGCTAGAGGGTTAGGTACTAATAAAACCACAACTGCGTTCTGAACTTCTGACTCGCTATTGAGATCAGATTACACAAAAGGGAGAGAGATTTATTAAAAATGCACTTAGACTAATACTATACAATGAGAACGAAACGATAGCCCGTTCTATTTTTGATAAGCGCCATCTAGTGGTCACTTGTGAACTAAAAAATTACAATTTGCATTTGGTCTCAAACATACCGCCCACCAAGGACATATAGTGACGAAATGTCCTTCGTACTGATCTTAATGCATTAAATGTTTTTTAATTAATGTACAGGTTCTTACACATACAACATGTTTGTACTTATTAAAAAAATATGAAAACAATGTAACAAAACAATGTTAAAACATTTAGGGTACTACATTTAAAAATAAAAGGAACAATTAAATTTATGAACTAACAATAAGTTCAAACAAGAAGGAAAAAAAGGTAAATGTATACTTTAATACATTTGTAACAGAAACAAACTACTAATCTATATTAAACATTTTAAAAATTAACAAGCCCGTCAAGACAAATAATAAGATTAATCAGCTATATTTTAGTCTGATATAGGTAAAATACTTTTTCATGATAGATGATTTGGTGCGTAATGTGACTACTCGGGTGACATTATCATCACCTGGGTGTTTTTCTACAATACGACCTAATAACCAACGACTTGGCGGCAAATCATCTTCTTTAATTAAAACTACATCCCCCACCTCTGGTTCTGGAACCTTAGAAGACCACTTGTATCTGTTCATTAGGTTAGCAATATATTCTTGGGACCATCGCTTCCAAAAAGACTGCACCATACGTTGAACAAATTGCCACCTACTTAAAGTGCTTATGGCTGAACTCTCAAAATTATAATCCGGAACATTAACAAGCGGTTCTCCTATTAAAAAATGACCTGGTGTTAGGGGCAATGGCTCTCCAGGATCTTCTACATTGGCAACACTCATAGGCCGTGAATTTAAGCAAGCCTCAATTTGATTTAGTAATGTAGTTAACTCCTCATACGTGAGAGTTGAGTCTCCTATGACTCGTTTTAGATGATACTTCGTGGATTTCACTCCTGCCTCCCACAAGCCGCCAAAATTGGGTGCATGCGGGGGAATAAAGTGCCATTCGGTACCATTTGCTTCCAGGTGCTCGGCTATATTGGACTGATTACTAATTAATTGCTTTAGCTCTCTGGAGGCACCAACAAAGGTAGTGCCGTTGTCGCTCCACAACTTGGCGCAGTGACCGCGTCTGGCCACGAATCGCTTAAAAGCTGCTAAAAAGGCTTGCGTGCTCATGTCGCTCACCACTTCAAGGTGTAGCGCACGGGTCGCCATACATACGAAGAGGCATATGTAACCCTTGTACGAACGATGTCCTCGACCTCTTGTTGTCCTTATATTAATAGGGCCGGCATAGTCCACACCACTATGCAAGAATGGTCTCGCTGGAGTACATCGAACTGATGGGAGTGAACCCATCATCTGATTTTTGATGTTAGCTCTTTGCTTAGCACATGTCACACACTTGCGAACGAACTGTTTGACTAGGTTTCTCACACCAATTATCCAGTAAGCTGTTCTCAAATAATTAATTACTAGTTGCGGGCCACCGTGCAAGGTTTTGTTGTGAGCGTCCGCTACGAGAAGGTACGTGAAATGCGCATTGTGTGGTAATACTATTGGATGTTTAGTTTGTTCATCCAATGGGGACTTTTGAAGTCTGCCCTGTACTCGCATAATGCCCTTGTTATCTAGGTAAGTGCATAAAGATTTTAATTTACTTGATTTTGATTGTATATAACCCTTGTCCTTTATTTGTATAAGTTCAACTGTAAATATTTCTCTTTGTGTTTTCTTAATACAACAATCTAAGGCTTGATCTATTTCTTGTTTATGTAAATATGTATTATGTTTTCTTTTATATAAAAATCTACGACAATATGCCACAACTCTTAAAAGCCTTGATAATGAAGAAAACCTTTCCATGAAGTCACTATTTGTAGAAACTATAGCAATATGTGCTTTGATGGACTGCTCTAAATCTATGCTCAAATCTTTTGGTCTTTTATATTCAATAAGTTTTTGTTTCAGAAAGTGTGGTCCCGAAAACCACATTGTACTATTTATAAATAAACTAGGGGGTAATCCCCTTGATGCGCAATCTGCTGGGTTTTCCTTGGTTGAAACATGAAACCATTGAGTCGATCTCATAGATGTTAAAATCTCCGATGTGCGGTTAGCCACGAACGTTTTCCACTTGCTTGGATGACTATGAAGCCAAGCGAGTACTATGGTGGAATCCGTCCATGCTATGATCTTATCCTGTGATATATTCAAAACTTCCGCTGTTTCTACCAAAAGGTTTGATAACAGTACTGCTCCGCACAATTCCAAACGAGGAATGCTGACTTGTTTGACAGGAGCAACTCTAGTTTTTGCTACCACAAGCATTGAATTTACTTGACCTAAGGAATCCACAATCCTCAAATAAACTACGGCTGAGTAAGCGGCCTTGGATGCGTCACAGAATCCATGAAGCTCTAGATCATCGCCTAACTTTATGCCAAGCCAACGAGGTATCTGAACTTCTCTCAATCGTGACAACTCTTCTCTGTAAGTACTCCATTCCCGTAACAGTTCGGGGCTTAGTTCTTCATCCCAACCAATACCTGCGATCCATAATTTCTGAATAAATATTTTAGCTAGCACTATACTTGGAGCCAACCACCCTAGTGGATCGAATAATCGGGCGATGTCAGAAATTACAGTTCTTTTTGTTACAGATGCAGATGTCAGTGGTGGAAGATTCACCGAGTACTGGAAGGTGTCATTATTTCGATCCCAGGCAAGACCAAGAATTTTTATTGTACTATCTGTTTTTATGTTAATGTCCTTTACATTTTTGTTCTCATTTATCTCCGTTCTCTGATTTTTCATATCTAGTGTACTATTTTTTATTGTGTTCTTATTATTTGACTGATCTATATGTTCACCGTCTTTTTTATCTTGAAGTTCTATCAGTTTTATTTCATCTAATAGCTGCTCATTATTACTGTTCCATTTTTGCAACACAAATCCACCTTTTTTTAGTAGTCCTGTCATTTGTTTATATATTTCCACCCCGTCTTTTACGCTTACACATCCACTCATAAAATCATCCATGTAAAAGCAGTTTAAGACCATTTCAGCTACTAGAGGGTATTTTTCACCTTCATCATACACAATTTGGTGCAATGTCCTAACTGCTTGATAGGGTTCTGACGCTGTTCCGAACGTGATAGTGACCAATTCATAATCTTTTATTTCAGTTTGAGGATTATCACGCCAGAGAATTCGCTGGAACATGGTGTCTTCCGCGGCAACTCTTACCTGACGGTACATTTTAACAATGTCAGCTACTATTCCTATGACATGCACTCTCCACTTCATCACGGTGTGTCTCAATTCAGCTTGCAACGTCGGTCCAATCATCAGGGTGTCATTCAAGGATATTCCGTTATTATTCTTTTGAGATGCATTGAACACAACACGAACCTTTGTAGTTGACTTGTCATCTCTTATCACCGCGTGATGTGGCAAATATACTGCTATATCCTTTCTGTCGTCGTCCTTTTCTACCAGTTTCATATGTCCTAATTGTATGTATTCATTCATTACTTCCGTATATTTTTCTTTTAAGTTCTTATCTCCCTTAAATCTTTTTTCTAACGACTTAAATCTAGCTTCAGCGATAGCGCGTGACCTGCCAGACACACAAGGAGGATGTTCATCTCGAAACGGTAACCTAACTATGTACCTTCCATCATCCTTTCGCCTTGTCGTACTACAATATTTTTCTTCGCATCGTTGTTCTTCTGGGGTAAGTATTTTTCTTTTATTATTTACGTGCTCTTCAATTTCCCAAAATTGCCTTAAAATTTGATCTTCCGTGAACTGTGCATGATTTACACTAATATTAAATTCATTGCTTTTATTTTTCAGATTTTCAACTACACCTGAAAGTATCCAGCCTAATGTGGTACTTTGTGCAATTAGAGTGCGAGATGGGTTCTTCAACATACCTTCCTTTAGCATACAGCTGTAGGCATCAGCACCTAATAAAATATCTATTTTATTAGGTTGATAGAACTGAGGATCTGCTAGTTCTAGTTTTGACTTGTCAATCCAATCAAAAGCTGCACTATCTATGGCGTGCTCTGGTAAGTATGATGTGATTTTCTTTAATATGTACGCGTTGATCTTCAATTCAAAACCTGGATCTAATCGCGAATAAATTTTTAGTTGTACCATGTGCTTTGCCATAGTTGATTTATGGCCTATTCCAGATACGATTCCCTGAATAGGTATCTTTTTAAGAGCTAAAAGCTGCACTGTTGCCTCTGTAATAAAACAAGCCTGTGAGCCCTGATCAACCAATGCCCTTATATGCATGTAGCCACCCGTCTTAGACTCGGCTTTAATTAGAGCTGTGGCTAATAAAACCTGCCTGGGCATGAGAGTTTGGTTGGTGGATATATGAGATGAGACTACCGGTGTGGTACTAGTTGATGGACTAGTGTTCCTGAGAGCTGCCCGAGGCATGTCTCGATCTTTGTTCTGGTCACCACCAAGATGTAGCAAAGAGTGGTGACGCTTACCGCAAAGCTTGCAGCAGGTTGGTTTCTTGCAGTTTAAAACACTGTGATTTCCTCCTAAACAATTAAAACAGATCCTATTTTTTGCTACAAAATCGCGTTTAAAATCTATGGTCTGTTTAATGAACTCCTTGCAGAAGCAAAGTTTGTGAGCTTCGGAACAAAACTCACATCGTATATAATCATTTACCGCTACCATAGCCTTCGGTGCGAGTGATCTATTGACCTGTTGAGCAAAAACCTTTTTTGGCTCTATGAACTCTAAAGCGCGAAAACGATTGCCAAGGAAGGTAGAAAATTGACTAAAGGTAGGCAGTTCCATGGAGTCATTGCTACTGATGCTTAGTTCCCATTGTTTTCGCGTTTCAGCATCGAGTTTAAAAGTAACAATGTGTATAATAATGATGTCCCAAGTAGTCACATTTACACCTTGATTACTAAGCGCACTAAGACAATCGTTGGTTGTATCGAGCAGTTCTTTTATAGCAATTGCTGATTCAACCTGCATACGTTTTATTCCAAATAGGCGTTTTAGAATGCAATTTACTAAATATCTTTTATTATTGTAACGCTTTTCTAGGTGAGCCCAACACGGTGCGTAATTAGAGTCCGATACTGGTGTGTGCCGAACCAACTGTTCAGCCTCACCACTTAAATGTGATTTTAAATAGTGCATCTTTTGCACATTATCTAAGTTGTCATTTTTATGAACAAGAGATACAAACAAGTCCCTAAATGTAGTCCACTCAGAGTAATTACCCGTAAAAGTTGGAATACATATTTTGGGTAGTTGGACTAATGACTTAAATGCGTTAGTATTACCGCTAATTTCTTTATCATCTTTAGTCGTTGCTTTATTTATATTGAACTTATTGAGCATAGCTTTTATAACACATTTGTAAGTAATGTATGTATCCTCTGTACTGTCATACATCTCCATTATTGTATCAGAATCATGTGAAACGTACAACTCATGTAACTTGGTGTTGTTTGCTACATATGAGCTCCAATCCTTTTCTAATAATTCCAATTTAGTTTCAATATATTCTAAAGTTAACCTATCTTTAGGACTTTTTTTTAAATTAGTTAATCCCTTTTGCATTACACCTTGCAGATTCTTTAAAACATTAACTAATCCCTCCATTGTTCTAAATTAAAAATGAATAAATTAAAAGAAACTAAATTCGACCTCACATTAATATAAACAAATATAAGAAAATTAGTAAAATTTTCTAAGTCCTAAAATATTTTGTAAATTTTACAAGTGTTTGAACTTTGGGTCGGAAATCGGGCACGGATTCCCCGTTCCCCCGTTTTATCTTAACTGTACTAAGTCCTTAACTACATAAACTAACTAATATTTTTCTTAAGACACTTAAGAAAAAGACACTTTTATTTAAGGCACAAATTGTACTCACGGCAACTATTCTGCACTCACAAAACCCCCCCGATCTTCTGAACGTACTTTGGAACGGTGGCGTCACGTCACTTGCACTGCTCGTCACGTGAACTGCTCTGCTTGCTCTTCCCGCGCCGCGTTGTGGGATCCCAAGTACCGTTGCCGCAGCGATCCACTGCGAGTACTTGTATCCCGGGCTGGGATTGCACTTCAAAAAACGAGGACGTATCCGGCTCGAAGGACCAATGTTGAGCACCAAAGAAGTCGATGTCCTCGGATGCTCGTGTGAACTATTGAACTATTTGTCCTGCTCTTAGAAACGCTAGAGGGTTAGGTACTAATAAAACCACAACTGCGTTCTGAACTTCTGACTCGCTATTGAGATCAGATTACACAAAAGGGAGAGAGATTTATTAAAAATGCACTTAGACTAATACTATACAATGAGAACGAAACGATAGCCCGTTCTATTTTTGATAAGCGCCATCTAGTGGTCACTTGTGAACTAAAAAATTACAATTTGCATTTGGTCTCAAACAATTTGAAAAATTCTTATATATATATTATCGCTATATATATCTTCGCTATAAATATTAATGGTCTTGTAATTTTTTGTACATATGATTATTTGATGGCCTAGTGGTCTAGTGGTCAGAGCTCCTGATTGCGAAGCTTGAGGGTTCGATTCCCGCTGGAATGGATATTTTTTATCTTATGAACACGAGAACAAGTTTAAGTGCCAACGTGACAGATGGCGAGCCCATCGCAGTTACTCAAGCACGACTCTACATACGCCTTTGAATTGTTTTTTAGACGTATACAGGTTTCCTCTCGATGTTTTCCTTCACCCTAAAGTGTTTTGTTTACGTTATCCTCATGTTTGTATGTTAACGCATTTTAAACTGCTTTCTGACGTCATAACACGTCACAGTACATGACGTTGAACGTGGCACGTATCCATATAAAGTTGGCATCATGACATTCAGGTTGTCACAACAGTGAAATAACTTTTTATTGAGCGTTTATTTCATACGACTGCGGACTTTTGTCCGTTGGTTTGAAGATAAATTAAAAAGGGGGCATTGTAGTGGTAACATTCAATGATGAAAACGATGTTAATATATTATTATAGTGTCACCAAATTATCTGTTATAACATCTTGTACATATCTTACATCCTCATTTCATGCCAAGGAGTCTGAAGGGGTAGGCAGACAACATCGTTTCACCGAAGACATATATTATTGTGAGCTCATCGCTTTTTAGGTTTTCTATCCATGCTTTTTTTCATCACGGTTGAGGTTTGATAAATCACAGTTTCGATGAAATACCCACACTTAATTTCAGAAAAGTCATTAGTACAGTTGGGATCTCGTATATGTGTGTCAAAAATTTTTGTTTTTATTTTAATTTTGCATAAAATGATCTATTGTGACTGCGGTCTTTACTGACGTTTGTCAATATACCACCACTGCAGTTAAAAAAAGTGCTTACATAACATACCTTTCAGAGCACTCTTTTTTTTTTTTTTTCTTGCTTTTTTTCATTATCTTATCTTCCCTTTCCTACATCACGAGTGCAGCGTGTAGTTGTGTCTTCATTTTGTCACTATTTGACATTCGCAGTGATGCACATAAAGATATCCAAACATTGTTCAACGGTATGCAATGTTATATTCGGCAGTTAATGGTCAAGTCTGAGATAAGAGGTAGAATTTGAACGGTGATACTCCTGAACCTGTTTACCGCCTTGTCCATTATGGTAGGCAGAGTGCATCTGATAAGCCTGTACACGTATATTGATATTTTGGTTACCGTACTAATCAAGGTTTGCTTTTTGAACGAATTTAATTTCAGAAATAAAAACAGAATAAATGTTGTTTTTATTTTTAAATTACCCAAAATTTGTCAAATTCAAAATTTCAAAAACCATGTTCGACGTAATGGACATAGTGTAACACATATTTAACAGCCTCACGTCTCCTCATAGGCGTCCCCGAAGGCAGAAGGTAGGCAGAGGTGTATGGGTAGTACCCACAAGTTTTCGCTTGACATATATTTTAGGTGCCGACGTGACAGATGGCGAGTCTATCGCCGTAACGCAATCACCACTACACATACGGCTTTGAATGTTTTTCTAAACGTATGTAGGTTTCCTCCCGATGTCTTCCGTCACCGTAATGTTCGTAGTGTGACTAATCACTGTACTTAAGCTATGAAAAATTCATTGTTACAGTTGGCATTCGAATTTACAATCTTGGCTCTTAATACACTAAATATACAATTACAATTACGTAGGGGTATATATATATATACCTTTGTGGGAAGGCGTGAGGATATATTATATTATATTATTATTATATATATGTTAGAGTTTATACATTTATGCACATACGACGTCACTTAATGTAATAGAATGTCAGCGCACCATTTATTGATGTCTTATAGGATACCAGTTGTCAAAAATAAATGTCAAGGTACCTGTCAGCTAGTTAGTAGTGCGTGTTATCGGTCGTCAGGACTCTTACTCTTGTAACAGCGCCTGCGCATGACGTACACACCGACTGATTAAAATAAAATTAACATGATGATGATTACATGATAACAAATCATTGTTGTCCGTTATATGTATGTAAAATAACTGACAACAATGACGGCCATTAAGATGGCAATAAATTCGAATCTGCGACATAAATATACATACATACATACATATCATGACGCCGAGTCCCTAACGGGGTAGGCAGAGAGAATAGGGCGCCAGTTCTCTCTAGACTTACATACCTCTTTCGCTTCGTCCACATTCATCAGTCTCTTCATACATGCTCGTCGGTTTCGAGTACTCGTGACGTTCCCGTCCTTTATTATTTCTGCATATATTACATATTAATGTAATATTTGATAAACACTTTATTTAAAAAAATATTTGTAAATATATTTTTTTTAAATAAAGTGTATGCCTAGCCCTATACTTTAGTATTCTAGCCTTAACTTAAGCCATACTTAACACATGGGTAAAACGAAACATCATTAATCAAAAACTTGATTGCAGTGGGGCTTATACAAAAAGTTGCTATTTACTCTGCGTTCGAAAGCGATGTGTAAACGCGAACGCTGCAAATCTATCCTGCTATGTAAGCACTGAAAACTCAGCAGAACTACGAACTCTGTTTGCGATTAATTAAACCATATCTACTTTGATCTGTTTTATCGGTTTCAATAACGCTCATTAGATGTTTAAAAAAACAGCAAACTTTTGCAGACGCAATAATTCAAGTTAAAGACATAATTTTTCGAAGGCGCGGTAAACAATCTTTCGCCCCATCAAGGGGTGACAAGAACAAAAGCAATCTCCCTCGTTAGTCTATAAATTACGACGGGGATGAATCGAGACCGCTGCTGCTACAAAAAAAGGAATTTAGTACACTCATAAAAGTTAATGCTATAAAGTTAAAGCTATGACGCCGCTACCATGAGTGTCCAAGTACAGGGCCAGCAGTCTAAACCCATCCAATTGCGCAAGGGAGTGAGACAGGGGGATGTGATATCCCCGAAACTGTTCACGAGCGCGTTGGAAGATGTTTTTAAGACGCTGGACTGGAAAGGTAAGGGCATCAACGTAAACGGCGATTACATCTCACACCTGCGATTCGCTGATGACATAGTCCTAATGGCGGAGTCACTGGAGGAGCTAAACCGGATGCTGGACGGCCTAGCTGCAGCCTCGCGACGCATCGGTCTCGGCATGAATTTGGATAAAACCAAAGTCATGATCAATGGCCACATTGATCCGGGACCGGTTGTCGTACATGGCCACCTTCTTGAAATTGTTTCCGAGTACACGTACCTTGGGCAGATTCTGCAGTTGGGTAAAAACAATTTTGAGAAGGAGGCGAAGAGGAGGATCCAGCTGGGCTGGGCAGCGTTTGGGAAACTACGTCGAGTCTTCTCGTCATCCATACCGCAATGCTTGAAAACTAAAGTTTTCAATCAGTGCGTCCTACCCGTCATGACCTACGGAGCTGAGACGTGGACACTAACGATAGGGCTGGTCCACCAGTTTAAGGTCGCTCAGCGAGCTATGGAGAGAGCTATGCTCGGAGTCTCTCTGAAGGATAAGATTCGCAACGAATACATCCGACAGAGAACCAAAGTTACCGACATAGCTCAAAGAATTAGCAAGCTGAAGTGGCAGTGGGCCGGCCATATCTCGCGAAGAACCGACAACCGCTGGGGTAAACGTGTTCTACAGTGGAGACCACGACTAGGCAAACGTAGTGTAGGACGCCCTCCGACCAGGTGGGATGACGATTTGCGAAGGACTGCTGGCAGATGTTGGATGCGGCAAGCTGAAGACAGGGCGCTATGGCGCTCATTAGGGGAGGCCTATGTCCAGCAGTGGACTAGAGTGGGCTGATGATGATGATGATGATAAAAGTTAATAAATATAGACACGTTCAAAATTTCTTAATTAAACTTCAAGCTATTATGATACTAACTATTCCCCGTGGTTTGATCCTCGCAAAACTCGATTGCATTGGTAAATATTATTTACTACCCTAATTGATACAAATCCTATGTGAAAATCAAGCTAATTATCTATTGATGGGATAAATATCTTTCTGACAAATTTCAAAATTGATAGATACCGTTGAGGATATCGATGAGTTTTTCTGAACTTCAGTACAGTGATTAGTCACACCACAAGCTTTACGGTGAAGGAAAAAAATTAAGAGGAAACCTGCATACGTTTGAGAATATTCAAAAGTCTTATGTATAGACATCTTTACCTTCATCGTAAAGCTCGTGGTGTAACTAATCGCTGTACTTAAGTTCAGTAAAACTCGTTGGTATTCTAGTATGTTAGTATATAAAGGGCAAAGAAGCTTAAATCCCACAGTAAGTACGTTCTGAAAGGTGCATTAATTCTCTTTGAAGTATTAAACCTTCATCACGGATTTTAGTTACTTAAGGGGTACCCTTTATGCTAAATAGTCCTAACACTAATGAATATGGCCTAGGCTCACTATTTATATCTTGAGCCTCTCCTTACTTTAGGGAGCACGGAAAGCTGTCGACCCTTTCACAGGCTACTTATTTCAAAGTCAACTGGACTTGAATTGAATTTAATAGGAGTCTACCCCTGCGTATAAATCAAATATGTTAATAAAGTCCTTATAGTGAAAAGATTTTTGCAACGCTGCACTCGATCGAAGACCTTGGTGTTGTACGCCCATATAGGTCACGTGTTTGGTAGTTGCCTTCGCAGTATAAAAATACGTGTTATGTTACCACGTTCCAATGTGTTCGATCTTACCTCCTCGTAGATCAAATCGAATGAACACTCAAGAATTGGAATGTCAAGAGCACTCAATCCTGACGAGCATGAACGAAGAGGCTAAAAAGTAAGTTTTTTATACCACTTGGGTTGCAAATAAGCAAGCGGCCCGCCGTATCATCACTCGTCATCTCAGCATCAGTCGCGCGTTGTCGACCCGGCAGGAATCTTTTCACACCCTTGAAGAGCTCCATGCTGTACTCTCTAGGGAAAAGCTCAACGGCGAGCTCATTCCACAGCCTGAGCGTTCGCGAAAGGAGTTAGGATAGAACGGCATTTTACTCTCTCTGCGTTCTCCGTGGGAGACCTGGTCTCTGGTATCCATGCAGTACACTACTACTACTACAGTAGTACTAATGTACAGAAGTACATTACAATATATTGTACTCTCAATCTTTAGTTCTGCAGACTACTGATCACTCGACAGGTCACTATATTTGAATGTCAATGGTAATATTATTCAGGTACCGAATAAATAACGATTGATCTATACCAAATTTGGTTCCAAATCCATTAAGTTGACTAAATGCAGTTAACAAAAGACACTTTCCTTATATTTTCTACCAGTTTTATCGTGTCATAAAATCTATAAACAGCGCAAAAGGTAAGTAAACTCACAATGAAGTCAGAAAACTACCTGCGGGTTTCGGGCACATTTTTGACAGCCGGTCCGCACATATAATTTATTAGGAAACGTGTAGCTTATTCAGTGGCTTGCGTGTTTATTTTCTGTAGCCTAATTTTTGCCTCCATATAAAACACATGTGTGATATATTGTAGAGGAAAAATGGGAGCGTTTTGTACTTGAAGTATTACCGCCTACACTTTTCGGGCGGACTACTTTAGAATTCTTTTAGTGTATACGTGTACGTCAGATGAGTTTATTTGCTTGTAAAAACAAACAAATAAAACTCCTCTGGAACACTTTTTACTACGACCTTACATTAATACTTACGTTCGTATCGTGGCTTTTGCGGTGACACAATTGCTTTATGACTGGAGACCTTAAGTTTGATTCCTGCATACTAAAATGTTGTGTATTTCTGTTTTTGTTTGTAGATATTAAAATCCATATCTATACCATTAACAGCTATCCTCATACCCTAGAACCACAAAGTTCTCGGTATGCGGTATAAAAGAAGTTTCCTTCAGCAAATGCTCAGGCTGTGGAATGAAGTCCTCTCGATGAATGAAGCTTCCTCATTTTTTCTGTTTCCTTAAGTATCGTTTTAAGCCCACAATAAAACAACAATAATATAAAATCGCTTATAAATTTTGAAGGTATAATAAAGTTTTTAATTTAATCGGTAGCTTTGTACTTGCCTATATCGACTGGAAAATCCAATTTTGTAGAGAATTTAATATACACACTGCAAATAATTGCTTGATTGATAGTTTTTCTTTAATTTCAGCTATTCAATAACGAAATGGAACTGAATATATTAATGAATAATAATAACTTAGTTGATTGCGAAATATATTTCTTTGATACAGTCAAATAAGTTGAACTTTATAAAGGGTTTAAGCACCTGATTTAAATAAAACACAACAAGGACACAACAACGGTTGAAAAGTGCCGACGCTAAGCCCCCTTTCTAAAGTACATCAATTTTGTTTCTGTCAATTTTCATCACGATTCTCGTTCGTTCAATATTTCTGCTTTTACTTTAACAAGTAATTTACTTTCTTTGTGTACACATAAAATTGGCCTAGGGGAAAAAGCGGCCCAATTTACTTGGCTTGAACAAAGGGAATAGATAAAATGCCTCTTTTTATCTAAAGAGCGTTGTTTATTACAGATACATGACGTCACTTGTCTCCATTCAACTTGTCACGAAACGCGAACATCTTTATTAAGATGTACCTGAGGGTTTTATGTCAAAGTGAATATTACTATTACTGACATGGCGCTACATTTGACATTCCGCCACGATAGGTGTCTCAGGAAACATGACAGTTGCTCAAATAGCTAATAAAAATATTAAAAAATAAAAGACATTCTAATTTATTCTTCATACCTTATTTTCGCAAAATGTAGATATAATAATATAATATAATATATCCTCACGCCTTCCCACAAGGGTCCCCGAAGGGGTAGGTAGGCAGAGGTGTATAGGTAATAAATACCCACACACCCACTTTCCGCCAGAGGTATATTTGGTGCCAACGTGACAGATAGCGAGTCCATCGCCGTTACTCAAGCACGACTATACATACGCCTTTGAATTTCTTCTCAGACGTATGCAGGTTTCCTCTCGATGTTTTCCTTCACCGTAAAGCTCGTGGTGTGACTAATCACTGTACTTAAGTTCAGAAAAACTCATTGGTACAGTCGGGATTCGAACTTGCGATCTTTGTGTCACAGGCAACTGCTCGAACCACTCGGCCACCACGGCTTTATGTAAAGGCAATATAGATATAGAGTAAAATACATAGAATCTAACTGTGTTGTAACATTTTGTATGTCATTAAGTTCCTGAAATAGGCTCATAAAACCATGTTTCGGAGTATATATTTAACCTTTAATAATGTTGTCATTTTGTTATTTTTGGAGCTATTTGTTTTATTTCTTCGTCTTGAGGAAATACCTATTCGCAACACCCGACAACTTCAAGAAGACAACTGTTTTCTGAGATACACTGTATATTTATTACATACATACATACATATCATTACGCCGAGTCCCGATCGGGCTAGGCCTACATACCTCTCTCGCTTCGTCCACATTCATCAGTCTTTTCATATATGCTCGTCGGCTTCGAGTACTCTTGACGTTCACGTCCTTGAGCGTCCGATTGATTTGAACTAGGTAGTTGGAACGCGGTCTTCCTCTGCCTCTTCTTGCAGACACTTTTGCGTTGTATATCTGTTTCGTCAATCGTTCTTTACTCATCCTTTCTATATGTCCAAACCAACGTAACATGCCTTTCTTCATCTTTACAATCACACCTTCATTTACTCTCAGTATATTTATTATTTGATGCAATTATCCAATGTTGCCATACTTCCTTCTGATGATTCATTCCAAACATACACCTCAATTAAAAAAAAAACGATTATGTTAGTAGTATCTTCTTACATGATGGATGGAAGTTATGAATGTAGATGAAGGGAGTGAGGTCTGTTAGCGTAGAGAGAACTTTAGCTCTACTCTGTCCACCTACTGGACTCGATATTTGTACAAACATATTTGATTCTTAAGTTTTTATTAGATTTAACCATAATAATTATCTGCAAAGAAGCTAATATAAAATGAATTATAAATAATTTTTAATTTTTTTATTTTTCATTCTCATATTTTCAATTAATCATTTTTATTTAATTTTCATTCATTCGAGACCACGTACCATAAAATTATATATAATAATATATCCTCACGCCTTCCCACAAGGGTCCCCGTAGGGTTAGGCGAGTTAGAGGTGTATAGGTAGTATCGACCAGATATATATTTTAGTTGCCAAAGTGACAGATGGCGAGTACATCGGCGTAACTCAATATTTGCCTTTAAATTTATTCTCAAACGTATGCAGGTTTCCTCACGATGTTTTGTTCACCGTAAAGTTCGTGGTGTGACTAATCACTGTACTTAATTTAAGAACAAAATTATTGGTACAGTCGGTATTCGAACTTACAATGTTTGCGCTGCAAGCAACTGCTCGAACCGAGGCTTATACTGTTAAATTGGCTGCTTATCTTTTAAAAATTTAAAGCTAATCAAATAAGAGTGCTGACAGGAATTTTTACCACAAAAGGAAAAAACCGAAGGAATGAAAGTAATAATATTTAGGAACTGTCCGTCCAAAGTGACATCTGCCAGATTGCCAACTCCATTGAATTTAAATATAGTACCTACTCGCTGCAATATTTTTATTAGTATTTAGAATTATGGATATATAAAACAAATGAAATATAATTAAAGAATATAGCCGTGGTGGTCAAGTTGGATGTTCGAGTTGAACACAAAGATTGCAAGTTCGAATCCTGGCTGTAGCTATGAGATGAGTACTTCCGACATACCTCTGCCTACCCCTTCCGGCGAGGTCTCCAATCTTTATGGTAAGGCGTGAAGATATACCGTATGTAGGTTTTTTCTCGTACATAAAGCCCAGTAAAACTCATTGGTCAGTCAGGATTCAAACTTGTAATGTTTGTTTTACAGGCGACATTCGCGTCTCTCGGCTACTATTTATAATTAATTTACTCACAATACGCCTCCAAACCTCTGTCTGCATACCCCCAAGGCTCGGAGTTATATACGTATGAATATATGAATCGCGAATTTAATCAATAATTTAATTTATTTTATAAACCGCTTACCATCAGGCGGACCGCATGCTTGTTTGCCACCCAAGTGGTATAAAAAAAACATTATGGTAAATAGCACGTCATGACCTTTGAATGGAAGGGAATTTTGAAAAAAATAAATATTCAATCAAAATCTTTAATTCACTTGAAATAACAAAACAAATCTGGTATAATGTCTAATATCCCTTTTAAATAAGGGCTCAAATTATTTCAAAGGGATATAATATTAAATTTATGAAAATGACTACCTATAATTTTAACTTATCTCAGTATTAGCTAATAAACAATTACTTTTGAATAATATAAATTATTGTTATTTCCATCCATATTTACAACGGACCAGATATGTATTTACAACGTATAATATTAATATTATATTAGATCATAATATTCGTTGATTACAATTATTACATGTACATTAAAATTCGATTGAATTACGAATTTATGATTTTCCCACTACTGTGCTATGCACTTCTACTAGTATTTACAATACTCTACAAATATCCATAGTTTAATAAAACCACATGAATTCACAATATCCTTAATAATCACAAGTTACATTCATACATTTAGATTCGTATCGATTTATCGACGAAACAATTACCTTAGAATATATTTCATAACTTAATTACTGTAGTAACACCGTATCTACTTACCTTTAACAACGACGAATTTAAAAACTGTAATTTGAGCAAATCAGCGGCATTTGTAAGCTATAAACATCTACTTTTGATAACTAGTACGCAGTGTTTGGCACGGCACAATGTTCTTTACGACTTAATGCACAGTAGCTTTTTGAACGCTCGCCTGAAATCCATATTGAATATTGTGTATATTAGAGGATTTAGCGCCGAGTTGACGTATCCAAGCCACGTGATGAAGTTTATAAACTTATTTGATAAGCAACAGCTCGTGCAGAACGGTATCACGAGATAAATCACGAAGAATGGGAGCCAGCAGACGACAAACACCCCCATTATAATGCCGAGAGTCCGCGCCGCCCGCCTTTCCCGAGTCAATGAAATTCGCTGCTTTTCCTCAATAAACTGATAAACAGCGCTCTGTTGGTTGGGTTTCGGTCGCTTTTGTGTCTTCTGTACTGGCACCACCTCATTTACTTCTAGTAAATCGTCCTCGTGAGTGTCTTTTGAATTGCTTTCGGACGATGTGTTCCTGTTCTCGAGGTTATCAGCCGCATCGGTGACTGAGTTTTCGTTGGACAATATTGGGATAATAAGCTTGTTTTGCGACTTGTCGTCTTTGCTCCAGTAGCGTTTTTTTGGCTTTTTCTTCGGCGTGAGTTTTCTAGTTCTCTTCTTTTTCTCACTCTCGTTTGAAACAAGCCGCGTGACGCCTTGATGTTCATTGTGATTTGCCTCAGAGCTCACTGAGTCTTGATCGTGGTGATCATTGTCTTTCACTGTGTATTTATTCTGCCCGCTAGATATAGTACTGATTTTGGTCGCTTTGGCGCGATCTCTTAGCCTTTTTTTCGTAGCTAAATATATTTCGAAATACACAACGGTCATTATAACTAAAGGTATGTAGAAAGATCCGGAAGAGGAAAATATGACGAAGCCTGGTTGGGACGTAAGGCGGCAAGGAGTGTCCGGCATGAACACTTCGGGCCAATCATTCCACCCGAGTAGAGGCGGCGAGCTAATGACAAGCGATAGGATCCACACAATGCCGATCATTAGTAGCACTCTTTCGAGTGTCCTCTTTTGTGCGTAGTTTATTGGGTCGGTAATTGCCCAATACCTGTCGAGGGCAATTGCGCATAAATTTAAAATAGACGATGTGCAGCACATTATGTCGCAAGTAAGCCACATTTTGCACACGTAAATTCCGAATACCCACTGGCCGAGTATCGAGTACGCTACGTTGAGCGGCAGCACTAGAATTGCTACAGTCAGGTCCGCGACAGCCAGCGATACAATGAAAAAATTCTGAACGATTCGCAGCGGCTTGTACGTAAACACGCTCAGAATAACAAGAATATTCCCTATGATCGTCGAGATTATAATAAGCGTGAGCACTATGGCTGTACATATCGCTTCCCATTCTGGCACGGCAAGCGTCATTCCAAAACTGCTCGGGTATTTAGGGTCATCAGCGACGGCGCACACATCCTTTTCATCATCAATTACCTCGTACACCTCGGAATAATTGAGGGACGTGTAATTACCGTCGATAATAGTGGAAGCTTGACCCATTTTATTGCGTTTCTTCCCTACATTTCATGTGTTTGCGAGCGTACTGAGCTTCGTTACGGCGCCGACACATTTGGCCAATAAACGCTGGTAATATTTCTTCATATAGAGGGCATACGAGGTACTGTCGTGATCCATCCTTTTATAGACAATTTTTCTGTAACAATAAATAACCCTTTATGTATAAAGTATGTTTTAGGACGATCGAAGGATTACTTGCGCTTGTAAACTGTATATTACCTTCTGCTTGAAATCTTTTCTAGGAAATCCCATTTATGTGTCTTGTTCATTTTTTGATGTGTAAACGAATCTGTAACAAAAGAAAGCATCTGTCAAACTCAGTCATGTATGAAAATAAAATACATTTTTAGATGCCTAACATTAGGTAGATGAATCATACTGGACTAAATAATGGGATAATGGCTATAGGCATTATCTTTATGGTTTGGGGTCACTGATGAAGTCACAAATATACGGCATTATGTGCCAACATATCATTATTATCTTCTCTTCATTAAACATCTATATGGACATTAACGAACATTGTCGGTCCAGCTAATAAATAACATATTTATTCTTAATGGTGTGGCTAGTCTAGAAATCATATTGTGGAAGATAAAAGATTCTACCCGCTTATGAACGAATATGTATTCACAGCACAGCGATTTGTGGGAGTGAATAAATATTTTTTGTGGGAGTGAATAAATAAATATTATTATTATTATTATATTATTATTATTTTCGCTGAATTAAGTGAGCCTGTAATATTTTTAAACATGTAAAAAAGACTGATGAATATGGATGATTCATAAGAGGTCCGTGAGTCTAGAGAGAACCGGCGCTCTACTATCTCTTTCTCTCTCTCAGTTAAAAATTATCAATTTGAGTTCCTTAAATAATGCTGTAATTTAATATATGGTTAACTTGGTATTGCTGGTATCCTAGCATATCTATGTTTAAGTGAAGCTTCAAGTGAAGTTCAAATAGCGGGATACTGTTTGCCCATACAATTAGTACCTACTGCAAGCAGCCGCGTAATATTTGATTTCATTGGTAGTTTTTTCTGGAATGACTTTTCAGCTTATTGATTGAGTAACAAAAGTGTGGGAAGGCGTGAGGGCGTATATATATAATAAACTAGCTGTCCCACCCAGCTTCGCTTGGGTAAAAAGGTTAAACTGCCCGTAACACGATCGCAGCACCACCTATCGGGACCAATTATGAGATGTAAGCTATCCTATCTTTCAAGTTGCAAATTTTATTGAAATCGGTTAAGTAGTTTATAAGTCCATCGCGGACAAACAACGTGACACGTGATTTATATAAATTAAGATATTATATATCATAATGTGTTTAGCGAATGTTTAATTACTTACTTATTTTTTTTAACAACTTAATATTGGTCTTAGATATTATTATCTTCAAACAATAATCTTCGTACAATGCATATGTATAATTGGGACAGAACTTCACTTTAGGTAAGTTTGTTTAATCCTTAAGTGAAGATAAGATGTTTTCTTTGATTCTTTACGAATAAGTCTTACGTAGTATTCTAATAAATATTGTCCTAATTGTAAACACAAGTTATAACGCTCACTAAATAACTACAATAATATCACTAAATTAGTGAGATAAAGTTCTCATGTAAGTGAATAATTTTGCAATTCTTTTGAAAATAAATCTTACTAATATTATAAAAGTGATTTTTTTTAAGTTTGAATGTTTGCGGTTCTTTCACGGCCAAACGGCTGAACCGATTTGGCTCAAAGTTGAAATTGTGATAGCTTATACCTAGAAATAGGATATAGGCAAATTTTTTTTTATCCTGAAAAATTCAAAGTTCTTATATTATAATGTGTGACACTCTTTCACGGCATAGCGGCTGAACCGATTCTAGCAGGAACATTTCCAAAGCTACTTTTTCGAACACCACGCGGGCGTAGCCGCGGGCATAAGGTAGTAGAATATAAACCAAAAGTTCGTGTAGAATTACTAACTGTAATTCGCCTAGAGTTAGCACTTTGAAAATAAAGTTCGAAAAACCAAGTAGTGTTCAAGATATATCAAGTGATTGCGCAATTTCTTTTGATTTATAGTACTGGTTTAACTTGGATTTCTGAAAGTAGTTTTCGTTGAATAATATGCAAAAAGCTTATTGTTACGTTGAGTATAATGGAAAGGATAGTATAAAGGCTTTCTTATGGTATAATAGTGTTTGATTGATAGAACGAGAGTGTGGAAATGTTGTATATAATCGCGCCTTATGGATAATAAGCTCTTGTATATTTTTACGCTCTCCGAAGTGGTCGGCAAATGAGTAATAACACCCACTTTTCGCTAAAGATATATTTAGTGTGTGATGACAGATCGACTTACAGATGGTGAAGTGACAGATGGCGAGTACGTCGCCGTTTCACAATATTTTCAATGAACGCTACTTGATTGTGCTATTATTGTTGAGTCGAGATATAATATATATAATTTTCACGCCTTCCTTGAATTTCTACGTAAACGTATGCACGTTTTCTTCACGATGTTTTCCTTCACGGTAAAGTATAAGGTGTGTTGAATCAATGTACAGAAATTCAGAAAAAACTCCTTGGTACAGTCGGGTTTCGAAATTGCAATAATTGTTTATTAGGAAACTACTCTTACTAACTACTCTACTAATTATATATAAGTAGTATTGAGAGTTAAGTATGTATGTAGCGTGCTTGTGTATATTAGAACTTCTTCTACACTACTTTACGGATAAGAATAACCGCACTTTGAGTGTACCGTTTCTAGAACGTCGACGAGGCACTTTTGTACTAGAATCACAAAGGCGATCCTGGAAATCGAGTGTACTGGAATGTGGTACAAGAATATCACTTATGTATGAGTATTGGTTTTCTATGTAATAAGGATAAGATTCGCTTAGGCAGCCTCCAAATTTACAAAAAATTTAAAAAAAATATCATTGGTTTGTAATGATATTTTTTTTATACCACATGGGTGGCAAACAAGCATGCGGTCCGCCTGATGGTAAGCGATTACCGCCACCTATGCACGCTTGCAACACCAGGGGTATCACTCGCGCGTTGCTGACCCTGCAGGAATCTTTTCACACCCTTCTTGAAGAACTCCATGCTGTACTCTCCAGGGAAAACCTTAACGGGGAGCTCATTCCACAGCATGAGCATTCGCGGAAGAAAACTCCTTTGGAAGCGCACAGTGCGAGACCTTTGTAGTTCCAAGGTATGGGGATGAATTCCCCGTCGATGGCGAGAGGTGTGGTGGTAGAATTGACGATCGGGTTAGGGTTGTCGAACACAGTTTCCGAAGACAAACGGCGTCGGAAGCTTCATATATCCATACATAGGTTTAATAAGTAACTTATTAAACTTAGCTCACTCAACTTAACTCAGCCGTGGTGGCAGAGTGGTTCAAGTTCAACCAATGAGTTTTCTGAAGTACAGTGATTAGACACCACGAGCTTTACGGTGAAGGAAAACATCGAGATGCAAACGTTTGAGAAGAAATTCAAAGGTTTATTGTACAGTCGTGCTTGAGTAACGGCAATCGACTTGCCATCTGTCACGTTAGCACGTAAATATAACTTTGGCGGAAAGCGGGTGTGTGGGTGTGTGTATCACCTATACACATCTGCCTACCCCTTTGGCGACCCTTGTGGAAAGCCGTGAGGATGTATTATGTATTTCATAACATTTTCATGAAAAGTTAAAAAAACACCTACAAATATGCTTCAGTTAGACAGCTAACACTCTGAATATAATGTTTGCAATGCTATCGGACCGTATAAACATTTTGAATAAGAGTACTCTCAATTTCGCTACTTCGTCTGTACAGCGGTTTATTGCAAGTCAGCTAAGAGCACTCTTGAAAGGAAACTAAGCATTACTCTAAGCCCTTGGTCACTCGCTCCGAAACACAAGTAATTCAGGACCTCGGCCGCATTTAACGAGCGAGAAGCGATTTGAACATGCCATATAATGTATGGTATAACAAAATTTACATTTGATTTTAACTCTCCGAACTAAGCACTTTAGAAGGAAGTGAATAATAATAAACATACATCCCGACTGTTCCAATGAGTTTTTCTGAACTTAAGTACAGATATTAGTCACATCACGCGCTTTACGGCGAAGGAAAACATCGGGAGGAAACCTGCATACGTTTGAGAAGTAATTCCAAGGCGTATGTATAGTCGTCTCCCAATAAGGGTCCCCGAAGGGTAGGCAGAAGTGTATATTTAGTACCCACACACCCACTTTCTGCCAAAGATATATTTCAGGTGTCAACGTGAAAGGAAGCGAGTCCATCGCCGCTACTCAAGCACTAAACTACATACGCTTGTGAATTTCTTCTCAAACGTATCGAAATTCTTCTCAGATAGAGAAGTCAGATAAACTCATTGGTACAGTCGGGGTTCGAACTTGCAATCAGGCAACTACTCAAACCACTCGGCTGAACGACTGAACTAAGTTTAATAAGTTACTTCATGTGTTTGGAGATATAAGATATAAGTTCCGACGCCGTCTATCTTTGGAAACTGTGTTCGACAACCCTAACCCCTCATCCCATTCATCGAAGAAATTCGTACCTGGTTCTTTTCAACCCTTCTAGCCGTCATCTCGGTATTCACTCAATTCATACTCATGATAATATGTCCTTCGCACAATATATTGTTTCTTTGGACTTGTACAAGCCCTTTCCGCTCAACTTTCTCATAACGTACCTATAATAACGAACGTAAACGTGGCGAGATCTCTTCTGTATAGAATATCTTTAATGAAATATAATTAAAGATACCTACGCAGATTATTTTAACATCGAGTATCTCAATACATTGAGATTAATTTTTACAGAACATATACACATACTAATAAAATAAAAATGTCCGTTTAGAACATAAATATAGCATATTTTTATAAACGTTTGAAAATTATTTTTATCCGTCTTTCTTTTCGTCTGTCTGTGTGTTCCGGCAAGTCTCCTAAACTGCTGGACCGACATTGAAAAGACTTTGACTGGTAGATGGCTTAATTTTTAAGGAGTTGCTTAGGCTTACTTATAAATTTCCAAGTAACTAAATACAGTTAATAAATAAAAACATATCTCTTAGTTTAATCGCGCTAGTGGTTGGTGAGTTTTGGTGTTACTAACGTCCACAGCCGGCGGTAACGGCATACCATCAGGGGGACCGCAGTTTGCCAATTTAATGGCCAAAGGAAACTCCTCATAAACAACGGTTGCTTAAGATATTTAAACAAGCATACGCAACTAACTCGGTATAGTATTTATGCAACCATACATTATCAACATACCGAGTCCCTCGCAAGGTAGGCCGAGCTATTGGAGCGCCAGTTCTCCCTTGACTACCAGACTCTCAAACGCGTATAGATATTCATCCTAATAATGACCAAAGCTAGGGTTAGCTTAACTTGGAAAATTAATTAATGTGTATAAAACATTGTTGGTTAAATAAAACCTCATTCTCAAGTTTCATACTCATACATCGCAATAAAAGTTTACGACTTCAAATATATTTATTATTAGTGAAGATATTATTATTAGTGAAGATATTATTATTAGTGAAGATATTATTATTAGTGAAGATATTATTATTAGTTGCCTGCAGCGTTTTCCGCGACTAAACGGAAATAGCTATGCTCTCACGGGAAGAGAGAAAATTGTTAGGGATAAAAGGTGGCTAACGTGTTAATTAACGTATTAAGTAACGTTAGCATATTAACTCATATACTTGCATAACATTCGCATCCATAAATATACTAGCTTTCCTTTGCAGCTTTGCTCGCATGTGTAATGTTTGTTATCTTTCGCGATGCCACTGGTCTCGTTCATCGCCGTTTTTAAAACACGACTATGATTTTTTTTCATTAGTTTGCAGATTTCCTACATAAAAAAAATCTATGGTACAGTCAGGATGTGAGCTCGTAATCATTGATTTGCAGGCGACTACTTGAACCAGTCGGCCACCATGGCTTTTGTCTTGGCAAAATTTCACGATATCCGGTTGAGTATTTAACATCTGAAGCGTAACGAGTAAACACCCTATTCCACTTATGATGTTAATTAGTATTGGATATGCTTGAAGAAGCGCAAATTGGATGTATTTGTTCACAAATATCCAATACGAATCAGCTTCCAGGATAAAAAGCTTATAAGCTTCTATTGCAAAGACTTACGACTCGAGCAAATCTCAAAATAAATATGCTCTGCACGTGAGTACATACGTGTTCCACGGTTCCCTGAGGAAGTGCATTGAAAACTCACAGTTTAATTAAGTAAGTGCCTCGCATTCTTGCCGCCATAACTTTGTTCCGACGCGCTGAAGTTTATTTAACGTTTAGTGGCGTAAAATATAGTACTCAAATTTTGCATACAGCTCGAAGGATATTTGCATAAGGTTAGTTTCTACGGATTTAAAAATATTACGATAGATTTTGAATGCTTTATACATGTTTTATTACATAAATTGAATATAATTCGACATATTATTATATTATGTAATAATAATATAATAATATATCCTCACGCCTTCCCACAAGGGTCCCCGAAGGGGTAGGCAGAGGTGTACAGGTAATACACATTTTCCGCCAGAGATATATTTTAGGTGCCAACGTGACAGATGGCGAGGCCATCGCCGTAATTCAAGCACGACTATACATACGCCTTTGAATTTCTTCTCAAACGTATGCGTGGTGTGATTAATCACTGTACTTAAATTCACAAAAACCCATTAGAAAAGTCAGGATTCGAACTTGCAATCTTTGAGTTGTAGGCAACTGCTCGAACCTCTCGGCTACTTCACTATAAGTACACATTCGAGTAAATGCATCACTAATGATCAACCTCGTTCGTATAGTGTTGAAATTTAGCTAACAACGGGAACACTCTTTGGCAGAACTTTGAAAAGCCTCCTACTAAACCTCGCGTGAAACATTAAGCTACTTATCAAAGCAGAAAAGTTCGATGAAATCCCAAAAGTACTTTTTACGTGGGTAAAGGCAACCACTAAGTATTTATATCGGCTTAGAGAGGAGCTCAGGCATCACATTAAAAAAATAGTTTTAGGGTAGCATTTTATCAATTACAGCAATTCTATCGATCTTATTCGACACTTAATTTATGGTTTAAAGAAAGATAAGAAAGAACCAATGTGTTTGGTCTGTTTTTAATTTTTCGGTCATATTTGAATTGGGAGACGACGCTATGTTCTGTATAAGCCACCTATTATTGAAAAAGATATTCATGTGCCAATAAAGTCAATAATTGTTTGCCGTTTTTGAGTGAGTGGAGAGATCGTCACTCACCATAAACACACCCACCAATACGCTGCTTTTATATATTGCATTAACATTTCCCCTCATAGAATGGAAACGCACTTCGCTCGTGACATTGAGATAACAGCCCCTCTAGACGAAATCCTGTTAGCGCTCACGCTATCCAATATCTATAATTTGTATGGCACTGATATTAGCTGCGAAAAGTTTTCCGCAGATAATGTAATATCATGCCCTAAATAGTATGAACGCTGATAGAAAAAGATTTTGTACAGAGGTTAGCATTACTTTGCTTACGGAACAGATGTTTACGACACGTTCTTGAATATAGATGACATTAGCAATTATTGATTTCGAAAGAATCAAATCGATTGGACACTCAAGGGTGGGAACGTCAAGATTACTCGACACCTGCGAGCATGTATGAAGAGACTGTTCAATGTTGACTCGGCGGAATGATATGTATGTATGCAAACATTCAAATGACAATTCAGTTTGTAAAAGGCGTGTCGGTCCGTTTATGGAACGTGTCGGGGAACTGAGCAGTCTATTACAAAGAGTTGTTCAAAATATGTACATTAGAGTAATTGACATTATAATTTTAAATATCCAACTCTTACATAATGTAAAATGTAAATTTATAGTCGGACTAAAGTATGAAAATTTTCGTGAATTTTCTTATGGAAATCTAGGCACAATTGTAATTTTACTGTAATAACCGTTTGGGCGAACAACGACCGCTTTCGCCTCATTATTCGCAAGATGTCACAATAACAAATTACAGAAATAGTAACAATGAACAATATAACAAATAACAAGTTGGCAACTCATTAGTCCTCGACGGAGGCTGGAAGGCTCAAGTCGAGAGTCGAGACTCGCACTCTCGACTTTTCACTATATTTACTGCATAGGCTAGACTTTTGAGGTATATTCTAAGCTGCACCTACGTTAATTATAAGTTTTATGTAGTTAGTCATGTGACTGTCACTAGCGACTAGGGACTAATGCACGTGCGCTACCAACTAAGAAAATATTATAATATTATCTTAGAGCCGTGGTGGCCGAGTGGTTCGAGCAGTTGCCTGCGACGCAAAGGTCGCAAGTTCGAATCCCGACTGTACCAATGAGTTTTTTCTGAACTTAAGTACAGTTATTAGTCACACCACGAGCTTTACGGTGAAGGAAAACATCGAGAGGAAACCTGCATACGTCTGAGAAGAAATTCAAAGGCGTATGTATAGTCGTGCTTGAGTAACGGCGATGGACTCGCCATCTGTCACGTTGGCACCTAATATACCTCTGGCGGAAAGTGGGTGTGTGGGTATTACCTATACACCTCTGCCTACCACTTCGGGGACCCTTGTGGGAAGGCGTGAGGATATATTATATTATTATATTTATCTTTTCGCCATCGCTGCCCAAATAGGTAGGCAGAGGTGTATAGGTATTATATAGTATAGGTATATAGAAGATATATTTTAGTAACTAAAATATAATTATGTATTATAATATATAACTATAAAAATAATAATAATATATCCTCACGCCTGCCCACAAGGGTCCCCGAAGAATATATAACTAGCTAAAATATATCTCTGGTGGATAGTGGGTGTGTGGGTACTACCTATACACCTCTGCCTACCCCTTCGGGGAAGGCGTGAGGATATATAATAATATATTTTATAGAGTGCTCCCATCATTATTTTATTGCTTGACTCAACGAGGCTTACTGTTGGCTTATAAGTTATTGTAACAATTTTTTTTGTAACAAAAAACAAACAAATTTACATAAATTAATAATGCCGAAATTGTATCAGGAATATTTTTTACTTATAGGATCGACTGTACAATTCTCAAAACGTACCGACTGTACCGTAAAATATCTTTCATTCTATTTTTATCGTATGTTCTCTTTTCCTTCCTTAAGATGTACCAGACTATCTTATATTATATACCATACTAGCTGTCCCGCCCAGCTTTGCTCGGGTGAAAAAGTTAAATTGCCCGTAACACGATCGCAGCGCCACCTATCGGGTCCAATTGTAAATCTAAACCATTCTCGAATCCAACTTAAGACACACAGAAAGGGATAGCCTCGCACGGGTGAAAAAGTTAAAATTCCTAAAACTCGATCGCAGCGCCACCTATCGGGTCCAATTTAATATAGCCTATGTTACTCGGGGATAATGTAGCTTTCCAAAGGTGAAAGAATTTTTGAAATCGGTCCAGTAGTTTCGGAGCCTATTCATTACAAACAAACAAACAAACAAACAAATCTTTCCTCTTTATAATATTAGTATAGACTAATTTTATAGGATAGCCAAATTCTTAAACCCCAGTTATAAGGTGTGAAGACAATTTAAATATTTCTTCCGGAAATCTAAACATAGTATATACTTAACTAATATATAGCATTTATTCCAAAACTTATTAAAGTTAATCCAGCGGTGAAAACACAAAAAGCGTAACAGATACACAGAAAATATATTCCGTTTACAACATTAGTATAATGTATAGAATGACACCAACATTTGCCATGCTTGATCTCTTTGCAGTTGAGTAGCACCTAATTTTTTTTTATAGCACTTGGGTGGCAAACAAGCATGCGGTCCGCCTGATGGTAAGCGGTTACCGCCGCCTATGGACGCTTGCAACACCAGGGGTATCACTCGTGCGTTGCCGACCCTGCAGGAATCTTTTCACACCCTTCTTGAAGAACTCCATGCTGTACTCTCCAGTATGTAAATACTGTACTAATTAGCAGTAATGCGTAGTATATGCATTCATTTTCACTGTACAGTAGTAATGCCTTCCACGGAGTGTGTGCCTAACATATATAAGGATGGCCATAATGCTAATTGCCCAGGTGCTGAATGCTGTTGCAACTAATGGGGCTCTTAGAATAAATAGATGTGCAGTAGCCATTGCTAGCATACAGGCTCATTTGCATCCATTATACGCTATCAACTAGGTATGCTAAATATACTGGTCTTTATTTAATATAGATCCGTGGTGGCTCTATGGTTGAAGTAGTCTCCTGCAACGCAAATATTGCGAGTTTAAATTCCTACCATACTTATGTGTCTTTTCTGAATTGAAGTGCAATTGTTAATAACTCTACGAACTTTACTGTGAAAAAGAAAACAAGAACAACCACAAAGAGAGGAAACGTTTCAGAAGAAATTATTTTTTCCTTTATTTATTGATGAGGTCAGCGAGGTGTGAGGGAAACCGCTCATTTTGCAAGCTTTCGTAGGCTAAGTTACCCACTTGACTTCAACAAAGTCATATACTTATTTGCCTTCTTTATAAATGGAAAAAATATTATTATAAGAAAAAAAAATATAAAAAAAAAATCTCTATCTCTGATGTTTGAGACCAAAACAAATATGAAATTACGTCATACCGACGGTGTAATAAGTGTTATCAAAAGCAAAAGGCCCAATTTAAATGACTCTCAAGGATTGCCTATGCCTGTGGGCGGTTGGTTGTACACAAAAGTGATTTATTGGCCATAAATTGGGCCCAACGTTCATTAGTTGCGTCAAATATAGCTGGCGAACCAAATGCTTGCGCGGTTGCCTCTTCCTACTGAAAATGGGCTCTCACAATCATGATAAAATGCCATAAAAGTATACCTACTGAATGAATTCAGTACCTAATGATACTGAATTTCAAATTAGGAATTTGCATATAGAATTTTTGATTATTCAAGTTGCAGTACCACGTAATTCTGATCGGAATCTTTGGGTCAGTTTCAGTATTAAAACGTCGTAAGCTATTTGTACATTACCAATGTTCTTCTAAAACATTTGTTACGTTTGCGAACGCTCAGGCAGTGGAATAAACTCTCCGTTGAGGTTTTCCCTAGAGAGTGTAGCATGGAGTTCTTCCAGAAGCGTATGAATAAATTCCTGAACGTCCGGCGACGCCCCCGGGTTTTGCAAACGTCCATGGGCGAAGGTAACTGCTTGCATTAGGCGGGCCATGTGCTTATTTGCCACTTTAATGTAAAAAAACACTCTCTAAGCTTTTATTTGCGTAGGGTGATATAGATTTTTAGTTGTAAATATTTCAAACGAAACCTCAAGGTAGGTTTTATAATCAAAATAAAGAAATTGTCAAATCGAATATCGTAGTACCTATATAAAAAATACATGTATAAAGAGACCGATTAATGTGAACAACGTGAAAGAGGTATGTAAGTCGAGAGATAACTGACGCTCTATTCTCTCTGTGTGATACTCGGCATGAGGCAATGGAAGTATTTTGTTTAGGTTGGTGTCAAGAATCAATATTACATTGAAAAGATCTAACGAAAAACATATTTTACCTATTTTCATTCTATTGTCTGCCCAGTAGCTGTAAATTACCATACGCCGATATTTTATCATCTCGAGTGTATCATTCAACTTATGTTCATGTCAAAACTAGAACCTTTTGGAACGTTAACTTTTTCCGCTCACAATTTCTAAAGAACAAACAGAGCAAAACAAATAGACATGAATATACAGCCGTCAAAAGGCGCATTTGTTTGAATCAAGCCTCATCTTACTTGTAACTGTTTTATATTCAGGGTGTGTATTTTATCTCTCAATAATGTATTCGTGGAGTAACCTCAATTCACTTTGCTGTGTTGAGTATCGCTTGGTAAACACATCGACAGACACGTAGGTAGTCGCCAAATAATACTTTGGTATAGTGCTTTTTTCTGTGAAAGTAAAATACATTCGTAGCATAAGGCCGCCCTAATTGCGGGTATTGGGTAAATATTTTGAGTTTAAGCAAAAAAAAATGTAGATGTATTTTTTTTAATAATAAGCCGTACACTGTGAAAGAGTTGTTCGTTACCAACTAAAAGGTTTACAAATATGTAGAATTATATATTTGTAAACCTTCCTTACCTTACACGGACGCATTTACGAATATTTTCTGCTAGGAATTTTATGAAATTTTCTGTACGCATTATGCAAATTGTAGTTGATATTTTACACAACGGAGAATATAAATACTCCAAAAAAAATTTGAAGCCAGTGCACATTCGTACCCGAAAAATTTTTTTGTTGTTTAGCGCACTCTTTTATGAACATCTGCTTCAGGGAATCGGACCCGTGACTGCAAGCTTTGCAGTTACGGCCGTTTAACACTAGGCCAGTTTCATGGCAAATGTAGGGTAATATAAAATGGATTCTCATTTTTCAGTTCTATCTTACATGTCGGAGAGGAGCTACAAGTGTACGTTCCGTAGCCTGAGCGATCTCGGAAGAATTAGAAAGTCCCTGCATGTTTAAACTACGTTTTTACGATTTACATACATACGGAGTACTTAAAACTGGCTAGTATGATGAAGCGATTGATGAACGTGGATGAAGCAATAGGAGTTATGTAATACTAGAGAGCATTGGCGCTCTACTCGCTGTCTACCCCGTAAGGGACTCGGCGTTATATCCGCCAGTTCTATATTTATTTATGACTAGCTGTGCCCGCGACTTCGTTCGCGTGGTTGTCGAAAACTAAAATGCGTCGCTTAGATAATAGTGGAATACCCACGTTCCCTTCTTATTGAAGGAAATAAAGAAATAAAAATAAAAAAAAAATAAAATAAAGAAATTTTCTGAACTTAAGTACAGTGATTAGTCACACCACGAGCTTTACGGTGAAGGAAAACATCGTGAGGAAACCTGCATACGTCTGAGAAAAAATTCAAAGGCATATGTATATTCGTGCTTGAGTAACGGCGATGGACTCGCCATCTGTGACGTTGGCACATAATATACCTCTGGCGGAATGTGGGTGTGTGGGTATTACCTATACACCTCTGCCTACCCCTTCGGGGACCCTTGTGGGAAGGCGTGAGGATATTTATTTTTATTTATATTATGATATAACCGTATAAATGCCGAGCACATACATACAATGTAAACATCGATTCTTTAATCATACTTCGCACCCAGCCGTCAACAAACATCCCCCGAGCCCTTATTATACGCCTGGTATTTATCTCAACGGCCCATTCACTCGCACATATTTCCGTATCGCTCAATAATCTTGGACATATTTTTGTGAGGGTATATTTTAATACACGCTGCGTTCGTCGATCAATCTCGACGAAGGTTTCTGATATCTATCGGATACGGTAAGTCTGAGATAGTTTGGCGACGATGTCATGACGGAACAATGTCGTCGTGGACTATAAAGATTACAAGGGCTAAATATTATATATTTAACTTTACGCTGGAGATATATTTACTTAGTTGAACAGATGACAGTCAGTCAGTCAGTCAGTCTCTTAGTTAGAACGTTTTTCTTTCTTTAAATTTCTTTTTAAACATTTGCAAGTTTCTTAAGTGAATAATCACTATCACTGATCGTTTATTTTTATATCTTTAGATTGTTCCTTTTCACAAGGACCAATCAAATAGTAAAATAACAGGTGGTATATTTAATATCGAGCATGTATGAAGAGACTGATGAATATAGACTAGGCGAAAGATGTATGTAAGACTAGAGAGAACTGGCGCTCTACTACTTCTTAAATATATATCAGCTTTGTAGTGAGAATCGCTGTGCTTAAGTTTAGAAATCAAATCAAAATATTTTTATTTCACATAGACCTAGATGGACAATTACAAAATGTTGAAAAACTTGCACGTTTCGGGTTGGTCGTTTCCATGGAGAAAAACCGGCAAGAAATTCCACGGTTACTCTTTTCAAAATCATTTGGTAAACAAAAACAATATTATTAGGTTACAGCATTAGTACTTAAGTATGGGGAAACAGCGTAGGCATGATAAAAGGTCGTTGCTTACATTACAAAACATACATAAAACAAGATAAGATTAACAAAGTTAGCAAGATCTGGGAATCTACAAAGCCTACAATGTTCATACATTTATAAATTAAACAAGTAAAAAATTTATGTTTGTCGGTATGACCTTTATGGAATCGTAAATGGCTGGACCAATTTTAATGAATTTTTTTTCTTCAGGTGGATTCAAGAATGGTTTAGATTACCAAATGGACCCGATAGGTGGTGCGGCGATCGTGTTTCAAGAAGTTTAACTTTTTCACCTGGGCGAAGCGGTCCCTTTTTATGTGTCTTAAAGTGGATTCAAGAATGGCTTAGATTCACAATTGGACCCGATAGGTGGCGCTGCGATCCAGCTTCAGGAAATTTTACTTTTTAGACCGGGTGAAGCTGGGCGGACCAGATAGTATGACATAAATAGTATGGCAAAGAGGCTTTATACAGTCATTTCATCGGCAATATAGCTACGTCAAAATACAGTTAACGTGTTTTTTGGAATGTCTAGACTAATAGATTACGCCAGGAACCGAGAGTGCGAAGGTCGCAACTGGCAAAATATGGGTCACAAAAGTAGACGTAGATATTTTAGCGCTGTGACTTTTTGACTGAGAAAGATATCAGATGATAAATGGGATGTTTAAGCATCTTACAATATAAATGTGAAGCAAAATATATCGGCTATATTATTCAAGACATTTCGTTGATAAGTTACTAGATATTAAAAAAAACACTAATTTATTTGTAGGTCTAAGGAGAACTGGCGCTCTAATCTCTGCTTACAACGTGAGAGACTCCGCGTGATGATATGTATTACACTACATGTTACAGAACAAAGGCCTACACTGCATCTGTGTGTCTGGCTGTTCGCGATAACGAACTACTTAACGGATTTCACAAATAGACATGAGAGAACCTGCATACGCTTGAGAAGAAATTCAAAGGCGTATGTATAGTCGTGCTTGAGTAACGGCGACGGACTCGCCATCTGTCACGTTAGCACCTAAAATATATCTGTGGGTGTGTGGGTACTACCTACCGCCTTACCCTTGTGGGAAGGCGTGGGGCGTGAGGGTGAATCACTAGTGTATGTATACTTTATTTGGAAACATACAAAATACTGTATCACAAATATTTTGTGTGTAACCATTTACTTATTATTATTAATACTCTATTCGTCTTGTTTTGACACGAATTTAATGACGTAAATTAGTATATAATAATAATAAATAAATTTAATATTTTATAAATAAATTAAATAAAAATATTTTTTTTTTCTATTGTCTCTCGTAGCGTGAGTTCCGGGAACTTTTGCTACTTAACCGGTCAATGGCGAGACCTAGGCCTCCAGCCAGGCACTTTATTTCTAAGCAACACAGCTAAGGGCACCCCCTGTGGGGTACGAACCTCGGCTTAGGGCGTTGCTGGATCACGAGCAAGGGAGCTGGGCTGGACTGGTAATTTTATTTAAATATTATTTGGGGGCGGGATTTGCGCGTCAGGCTCGGCGCGGGCCGGCGTTTGCGGCGGGGGTCGGGGGGGAACATTACGGCTTATTCGCGTCGAGCCTCGCCAACGAGGACGGAACAGTGGTCGGTTTTGTGTAGTGTTGGGATGTTTTTGTCGGGCGTCCTGGAGGACCGTTATGTCGTCATCCGGTTCGATGACGGCGTGTCTTGGACGCCTTATCTTCGAGATAAGGGAAGGAGTGTATCGGGCGGCCGATACGACGAGGGGGTTGGGGTGATTTACAGCAGAATCGAAATGACGTTTGGACAGTTTTTTCAAAAACTGTTTTATAGTGGGGACTTTGAGGTCAACGTGGAGTTGACTATTACTAAAACTGTCTCTGCTTTAAATTTCATATATATCCGTTCAAATATTTTTGCATGAAAGAGGAACAAACAAACATAATTATGTCATAGTAATTCCAATTAACTTATTTTCGTAGTTTTTGGGACTTTAACTGTCTATTAGTAAATGAATCCGTCGTTTAATAAGCGAAAAATGCTTTTTAGCATTCCTTACACAAATAAGGATTACGTTTAGAGATTTACTTGGAAATAATGCTATGGCTTTACAATATCAGACTGTTTGAAAACAATTAGTAAAATTATTTAAGCTCACTGGGTTTTGTCTCGGCTCTATTATTTCAAAATTGATTGAGCAGTTACCAAGTCTACTTATTTATTAAAACTGCTTGGAAGGATTAAAGCTATTTTGATAGGCTGCGCGTATATTAATCAATTTGAAATGGTCAGATTAAAACATACTTTCAGTTTCTTTGACATAACAAACAAAGTTTATCTCTTACGAGTACCTACAGTTTTACAAATGAGATGAAGATTGAAAAAAAAAACAAGGCATGGACCAGAAAGCTGTAGAAAAGATAACTGAGATATGTGTCAGCCATCATAGCACTTTTTACCGAGGAACAGAAATCTTGTCGAAGATTTTAGAGTTATAAAAAAAATCATATGTGTAATTCTTTCAACTTGATAAGAGCAATATCTCATTTTCCTTGACATCCTATGAAATGACCTGAAGATGAAATGAGACCTATATATTATAGGTATATAATGATAAACGATCACCGACATTGATTGAACGTGATATTTATTGGAGAAGTAAAACAAAGGCTGAACAGGAATTTGCCAAAGACTTTGTGCCCCGAGGTTTCAGCCACGTTAAGGTAAAATAGATAGAAGATAGATTACTTCCTTTGGTGCCGTGGTGGTGGAGTGGTTCGAGTAGTTGCCCACGACACAAAGATCGCAAGTTCGAATCCCAACTGTACCAATGATTAGTCACACCACGAGCTTTACGATGAAGGAAAACATCGAGAGGAAACCTGCATAAGTCTGAGAAGCAATTCAAAGGCGTATGTATAGTCGTGCTTGAGTAACGGCGATGGACTCGTCAAACGATATATGAATATTTTGTTTCTCTTAAACCACTCTACGTATTGATGAATAATTAATCGGCATTAAAGGCCTTTGTAAAACTTTATAAGTCTAAGCTTACATACGCTTGGCGGTAAGTGATTTTGTGTTATAATATGTAATGATCTAACGATTTCAAATTTTAGTAAATCTCTTTTCGTCTGACCTGGGCCATTACATGCGCGCAGAGCATTACATTAACCTTGCTGAAGTATACTTCACCAGTTTCGCGTTACGTTGATGGAACGCGATGGATGTGTAACATTACTCCGGGCGATACAATAATGGTAACATTCGTAGCTCTCGCTACGCCGTAGTGAGCTACGCTTCGTAGCTTTTTGTAGATTTGGATGTATAACCTTTTAAGAGTTAGTACCCGTGGAAATACATACATACATATCATCACGCCAAGTGGAAATGATGAAGGTATTTTATTTATAGAGGCACCAGTGAAAAGTGAGTAAGCATAAAACTATGATTAAAGAGGTCTAAAGGTCTAGTGAAAACTGACTATACCAACCCCGTGAGAGTCTCGGCGTGATAATGTAGATATATATATATATAGGTACATTGTCGCCAATTAAGAGTACTCCTGACGTTCTTTCATAATGTATTTGATAAAGGTAGAATTTTTGCCTTTATTTTAATATACACATAATCACGAAGTCCCTTACGGGGTTGATAGAGAGACTGAAGCGCTATTTCTCTCTAGACTTTTAGACTACTTTAGCTTCAACCGGATTAATTCATTCTCTTCATACATACTCGCCGGTTTCGAGTTCTCTTGACATAAGTACTTGATTCGTAATTGTCCAATAACCTAAGTAGTAGGAAAGTGGTATGGTGTATCGTAGTATATATATGTTTCGTCAATCTTTCATTCCAACTTTCGCGTTGCCCATCTGCTATAATGCAAATATTGCTATGCCCGCGTTTGTTTTTTAACCAAATCAAAAGGCGAAAGGAAATACTAACACTCCTAACATTCCACCCCAAGTAAGCTTTATAGGGCGTAAAAAGGGTCCTTTATATCTTTACTCCGCGAGCTTACATCATGTAAACTGTATATAGGTGACTTAAACGAGCGGCGCCCTTGTATTTTCTGAGGTAAATGGTTAAAACGCAACGCATAATGTGTTTGTGAATGCGAGTGATTGTCTGTTGATATTATCGTGTTTGTATTAATCCTACCACCTATATACGAGTATATATCTTAATATATATATAAATAACGTGTCACGTTCTTTGTCCGCGATGGACTCCCAAACTATTTAACCGATTTCAATCAAATTTGCACACCGTGTGCAGTTTGATCCAACTTAAAAGATCACAATTGTACCCGATAGTTGCCGCTGCGATCGTGTTTCGATCGGGCGAAGCTGTGTGGGACAGCTAGTATAAATATATATCATCACGCCTTCCCACAAGGGTACCCAAAGGGATAAGGAGGTGTGTAGGTTGTATCGTTAGACCCACCTTCCGCCGGAGATATATTTTGGGTGCCAACGTGATAGATAGCGAGTCCATCGCCGATACTCATGCACCACTTATATCAATATTCATAATAAGTATTATCATCAATATATATAATGAGTATTATCTATATATTAAAACGTGAAGCAAAAATTATTATAATTACGCAAGCGGCCAATACCGCCAACACAAGGGGTATCGCAATCCTGCAATAATCTTTTCAAACCAATCTTCAAGAACTCCACGAGGAGTTCATACTCTACAGTGTTTGTATATCACCGACTTGACTTGACGTTTTGACGACGTATTTGTGTGAAAATTTTATGAAACTATTGAAATCACAATGGCTCTCCACTTCAGCCGACTCTCTGGAAACAATAACCAAAGGGAGGCTTCACTTCGCGTTTTATCTGCCACTGGCAACACAAGTGCACTTTTGTTTCGTGTGTCTTTTGTTTATTGTAACAGTTCAGACATAAACATATGTATAGACCCATTATGGCACCGGACACCTATTGAAAGGCACTTGCACTCCAACTTCATTGTGAATCTCTTTGACTTGCATTTTTCAATTATTTTTAAAGCACGGATTTTTTTACGTAATTTTTTAATACTGAGGCATAAGAATTTGAACGAAATTAACCGTACTGTATTTTTTTTTTTGCTCCTAGGAACAATTTGATCAAGGTGCGATCTTATAGGTATAGAATATTACTAGCTAGCTTAAGTTTGGGTGGCCTTGAATAGTGTTTTTCTCAACTGCCAATGTGACAGATGGCGAGACCATTACCACTTCTCAAACACGACTAGACATGTTAGTATTTTCACGAACGTATTCATGTTTCTTCATTAAGTTTTTTCTTCATTGCGATCATCGTGTTGTATAATATATTAATGTACTTTTAAGTTCAAAAACTATCTGGGGTCTGACTCTTTACTTGCAGGGCACTATTTCAACCACTTACTATGCTGTCATGGCTCAATTTTCAAACATAAATATTCCAACTTTGTGTAAATGTTAATCTAGAATCCATTAATGCTTACCTTCAAATTTCAAGTACTGTTGGTTTATTCCGTAATTGAAATTTATAAAAAAAAATAAAAAATACCAAAGTAAAACACACAATAATGTTCCCTTGTTTAAAATTCGGAATTTTACACATTTTAAGTGAAAATTTCAAGCAAACCTATCAAAGTTTTTACTCCAACGAATTGGACCTGATACTCAACGCGGGGGATTGATTGTCAGAAACAATTTTACGATCAATTATACAATTGTTTTTCAACAGTTCTTATTGCAACACATAAAATCGCTTGCACCTAAAAGTAACACGAGACGACACGACAAGTTTATGCGTGATAATTCCAGATAATAATAATATAATATATCCTCACGCCTTCCCACAAGGGTCCCCGAAGGGGTAGGCAGAGGTGTATAGGTAATACCCACACACCCACTTTCCGCCAGAGGTATATTAGGTGCCAACGTGACAGATGGCGAGTCCATCGCCGTTACTCAAGCACGACTATACATACGCCTTTAATTTCTTCTCAGACGTATGCAGGTTTCCTCTCGATGTTTTCCTTCACCGTAAAGCTCGTGGTGTGACTAATCACTGTACTTAAGTTCAGAAAAACTCATTGGTACAGTCGGGATTCGAACTTGCGACCTTTGCGTCGCAGGCAAGTGCTCGAACCACTCGGCCACCACGGCTCTAATTCCAGATATACTCATAAATAAAACTTGTGAGTTGTGTGTCTTGTACAAATCACTTCGCAACTTTCTGCTGTCATCCATCTTGGAATCCAATGCTTTGCTTTAGCTTTAGTTACATTCAAATTCAACATTTTTTATACACAGCAAGTGACTCAGGTAATATAAAATTAATGTTGAATGAATATCATTAGATACTACAGTATTACTATGAGTACACAACTTTTACATACAGACTTACCAATTACTGAACATGCTAAGGCTATATTCTCATTCTAGTATAAAGCTTTTGCATTTATACATAATAACACAAAGATTGCTAGTTCGAATGCTGACTGAACCAATGAGTTTTTCTAAACTTAAGTACAGTGATTAGTCAGACCACGAGTTTTACTGTGAAGGAAAAAATCGAAAGGAAACCTGTAAACGTTTGAGAAGAAATTCGAAGGCGTAGGTGTAGTCGTGCTTGAGTGACGGCGATGGACTCGCTGTCACGGTGGCACCTAAAATATATCTCTGGCGGAAAGTGGGCGTGTGGGTACTACGTACACACCACTGTCAACATTTTCTGGATCCTTAACATTTAAGTTGAGGAAGCACGAGATAGCCTTCTTGTTGCAAGCGTCATAGGCGGCGTTGACTAGCCGTTAGGTGTGCTGTACATATTTTTACTCTTAGCGATATAAAAAAAAAACCTGAGTCCAAAGAAGGTTCTATAAAACGCAAACAATAAACGAAGTATTTTGTATTGATACCAAAATAAGGACTTACAATATGTACACAATTCACTGATCCCTTTAAAGATAGGATTCCAAAATGTACTTTCTCCACACAGCTTTAAGTCAAGCGGGTCCCAAATTAGCATAACGTAGCTTGACATGGGTCCGGTCATGTAGTGTACCCGGGAACACCCGAAAAGAGGACCACATGATATATCCCTGATGGAATTGACCGTAAGAAGTAGGTTAATGCAGGCAAGGGAGATAAAAGGATTTTCTTTAATCTGTGATTGCAGGGAGTGATTTGACATTAAGTCTATAGTTGTAATTATTACACGACTTCAGAAGGATAAAAATTATATGGCCATTTGCAATTAATTACTAATATGCAACTTTTTGAAATATCATAGTCTAATTTCTAATCTGAATTATAGTTACTATTCATTTCTCTCACCACATGGGTCCGTGGCCCTGTGTAAACAGAGGTGTAATATGACCCTCATTATGCCAACGTGACCAATGACAACTCTACTACTATCTGTCAAGCAGGTATATACAGACGTCTTTAAATTTAAGTCAAACATGAACAGGTTTTCTTGCGATATTGCCCTTCATATAAGTAGATAAACTAAAATCTAAAAATAGGGTCTCCCTGCTTGATTTTACATGTTCTTAAACCACTCAGCCAACATGGCTCCTATAGGTGAGAGGAAAAATTGAACATGGGTATGTACCCCCATGAAGACATAGCATTTTCTCATTTCGATAAAATGTTGCGAGTGAAGGAAGCAGTCTATTTCAATCTATTCGCTATATATCCCTTAAGGAAGTGGGAGTATGCTGACAAAGAACATTTCAGATGTATATCTATATCGAATACTGTCATTTATACAGGGTGCTTCAGAAACTGGGATGCACAAATATGTTTGAAATATCTTCGAATAAATTTGAATATACTATCAATAAATATAAAAATGATTTTGTCTGCACTCAACTAATCACCTAAACATATCCAAATATCAGCTCAAACACTAGGTTTGATATTCATACAAATAAATTACGGAAATGAAATTGAATGGAAAGCACGTTTAAACTATATTCTTGACTTATCTACGACAAGTTAATGTGGATCTACCACGGAATAGTTCCCGATAAAATACGCAATACTCCCGAGTGACATTGACTGATGTAGAGCGTAGATTCAATTTGTTTGCGCCTTCCTAACCATTACATTGCGATCCCAATAGATGCCTTTTGATCAATTACAGGGCACATCTATATTAACGTTTGACTCTCCTAATTGGTTTCAGATTAATTATACGGGAACGCTTTTAATTTATATATACCTACGTAAGGGAATTGTTTTAGAATTGTTGTTATTTGGTTCGATGGATTTGTTGTTAGTTCTTTGAAAGAGAATTCAAATAAAGGTGTGTGCCCATGTTTCAGCTCAAGTATTGTAAAATTGACAATTGACTGTGAAATTTGTATTAAATTCTACGAATCAACACGCCGAACCTCATATTATTAAATTATATGCTCGTGATAATAGAATTGTAGAAAAATATGTCTACCTAATATATCTCCTCCTTCGATCGGACACTCAAGGATGGGAACGTCAAGAGTACTCGAAACCGGCGAGCATATATGAAGAGACTGATGAATGTGGACGAAGCGAAAGTTATAAGTCTAGAGAGAACTGGCGCTCTACTCTAACTGCCGACCCCGTTAGGGAGTCGGCGTGATGATATGTATTTATGTAACTACCAATCATAAGCCAATCTCTTTAAGAGAAATGTTTTGTTGTAATGTACGTGCTAAATCCCAGAAGGTTCTTTATTGTGGTATTTAACGCAACACACTCATGATTAACTGCTACGATTCTCAGAAGGGAAGTGAGCCGCGCCGAATTGTTAGGCGGCCGCGGAAGCTGTAATTACATACATAAATACATATCCTGCCTCTGACTTTCATTAATAACGTTCATTAGGTTATGTATTAAGAGCTATTGTTGCTGCTCAATTCTCTAGGGGGCTAGTGGATTGAGCTTCTCAAGAATAAACGCTCATTTCTTAAAGAAATCTTCTGGGAAATAGGGGCTAGAAAGTCGTTGCGTTATGAATACAACTTTAAATTACATTTTCAAACAAGTGTTAATGGTAAACATGAATATAGACTTCTTTTGTTGCAATTTATACGTGTCAGTATGCCAACTTGATATGTCAGCCGATCGTCTTTTTCCGAAAAAAGCTACCTTACGTAATTTCTTGTACCTCTGGCAACGACTCCGGCAAATTTTATGATGATTGGAAGTATTTAAAACTTGACAAACAAACAAGCTCACAATCGGATTAGTAGTGCACATAACTTTTAGGTTTTTTTATTCCACACCTGTAGCAAAAAGTATGCCAACTGAAACTTCTCAGTAAAAAAAATTGTGTGTGTCAGCTCCGACGCACGACTGGAGTTTACTCCTTAAGTACGATTGTCTAAACATACGCAAAAAGAGTTTATCCAACTGAAAATAAGATTAATACCATATGAAAGGGTAAATTAACAAATTAATGAATATAATATACATATATAAATATATATTTATTCATTTTATATACATTTATTATAACTAATCGGCGAAATATTTTACATTAAACTTTTCACAATAGTCAATTTCAGATGTGCACAAATATTTCATTAGGAATGTTGATAAATAAGTAGTAAAACTATCGTAAAAATCGGATTATCGATATCGGTACTTTATTGACTACACCCTCGCACTGGTTGAGTAGCGCGAAACTGATGCAATTTTCTAGAAAGTTCTTTAACTATAATTACAGATAAAATTCGATCTTATTGCCCTTACATAAGATTGATTTTTGTATTGTACAATTAAAAAAAATTTGGACATAAAACAAAATTAACGTAATAAAATAAAATTTAATTAAATAACACTTCCCGATGATAGGAAATGCCACTATTAGCTAGATTTTTGTCCGGCTAGCATTCCTGCACTCAAGAATGGAGCAATACGGCATATCTGCACTTGTTTTTCAAACTTATTGAAAGCGGATTGTACAACTGTCACACACAAGCGGCGGCGGCGTACTGAGCGCGGTTGGTCACAACCAAATTAGAAAGTTGCGCACCATAGGTGCATGCGCACCAAAAACGTAACGAGGTCATTCATCAGTAGATTTTACCTCTCATATTTTTCTCATACCGGGCGCCTTATATATGAAAATCGATTCTTAAGGAGTAAACTCCAAAACTTAATTGAATATTACATACATACATATCATCACGCCAATAAATTGAATATTAAAATAGCTTAATTAAATATTATAAGTTACATCCCCAGAAATAATCTAAACTTATATTTTTTTATTAACTTAAAGACTATTGTTTTCACGTAATCGCGACAACGAACCAGCGTCGCAACAAGAAATTATTAATAGTTATTTCCCCAAAAATTATCTCTTGTTTGTTTTTCTCAGCATTATGGAAATAATTTTACGTTATCGCGACAACGAACCGGCGTTGATCCGACAAGTTATTAATAGTTACTCTCCCTTATCGAGTGGCGCGGAGGCCTCTAAAGCCTAACTACTGGGTGATTTAGCCGTGAACAGCCTTATGATAACGATGGAAACCGACCCTATAAAGCCGTATATTTAACTGCGTATAAGGATTTGGCCGCTATGCAGTAGTAAATTAAAATTGTACTACAGTGAGAGTAAAAATACATCGATATACATTTGAAAAGCAGGCAAGCAAAAGCAAAGCTCAAGGTTGATATTGTAACGATTTTAAGGTATTCCAAATTTAAACAACGCAATAAGACAGATATGCCACATAACATACTTTTCAACTTCTGATGGGGTATGTACGTAAATTTTACTCATTCGGAAGCCAACCACATTATCCACGGGCTACATAGTAGCATTACGTAGCGTAGCGATGCTTAGCGCGCATGAGTGTAGAGCGCTCACTTGAAAGTTGCCACCATTTTATGGAGCATAAACAAAAATAAATTATAGTCTAGCCCTCTCATAAGCATACATGAAGGAGTAGGCAAAGGTGTCACTTATTCATGGGATATATATTTAGGTGCCAACGTGACGATGATTAGTATATCGTCGTTTCTAAAGCACAAGTATTCAAACCTACGTCCTTGAATTTCATTCTTACTCGAGGCAAGCTCGCGACTGCGAAGCACAGACTTGTTAAACCAGAAAAGTTATCACACATCATAAGGCTTGCGTTGTACAATAATCTCTTTGACTTGGTTCTTCACTCTCTTTGAGTGTCTTATGATCACAACCACAGCGCTGGCTCGTTGGGAAAGCTTCCTTTACAGTAGACGAATATTAATGTTAGGTGATTATACTTATATTATAGGACGGGAACGTCAAGAGTACTCGAAACCGACGAGCATGTACGAAGAGACTGATGAATTAAGACAAAGCAAGAGAGAACTGGCGCTCTATACTGTCTGCCTACCCCGTTAGGGACTTGGCGTAATGATATGATGATGATGATGATTATACTTATTTTTTATTTACATATATTTTTCTTGGAAGGGGTAGACCTAGACGGACGTTTCTAGACCAAATTAGGGACGTCTTGAAAAAAGGTCAGGTCAAGAGTACCCTAAACCGAAGAGCATGTATGATGATAATAATGAAAGTGGACGAAGCGAAAGAAGTATGTAAGAATCGTAGCAAGTGGAAAGAAGTGGTCTCTGCCTACCCCTACGGGAAAGAGGCGTGATTATATGTATGTATGTATGTATATTTTTCTTAATGATGTATTTTTGACTAACAATCGCGTTTATTAATTTAACGTTAATGTATACAGGCTTCACCGTGAAGCTTGTGGTGGGACTGAAACAGGAAAACTCAATGGTACAACAGACCTCCAGCTTGGTACCTAAAATTTTTATTTTGCAGGCGACTACTCAAGCCTCTTTGCTACCACGGCTTTTAATATAAAAAGAAATACAAAGTAGATTCGATCCCATCCGAATAATCAGGACTTTAACCCGACCGTCGACGTCGCCAACCCCGTTGAATACTAATACCGTATTTGAATAATATCGAATGCTAGCCAATCAAGTTTGAAGGCATAATCTTGGAACTGATACAATAACTAAAATTATTCTGCTGCGTTATTTAATATCGCCTCTATTGTATTATGATATTCTGCGATTAAAAAAATGTTAAATTCTTCGCCTTTACACAAACGACCCTGGTCTAACAATACTTTTTCCATTGAAACGTATTTTAGGTTTTAGAATTTGACGGCTTTAGATCTGTAATAATTTTCTCGAGCGCATGTAAATTTCTTCATTGTTTTCTTTCACCTTAAAGCTAGTGGTTTGATAAAACCATTACTATCTCAATACCTTTAATTACTTTATAGTTTTCCTTCCAGGAGTTTGAACATCTAGAGCTCAAATTTACTCCAATTGACGTATGACAAGAGGGTTTCAACTTTTGGTTAAACAAGTCTCAGATTATTTCTTATTATATTGCAATGTGATCCAAAAGTGAAAAAATATTTCATAGAAAAATATAATGTATTTTGACTCATATTTCTTCAATGTATACTATAATAAATACACATCAGCCTGTCAATATCAGTCTAAGCCCATAATCCGAGCCTTAGCCTCCAAGGAAATTGCGAAATTAAACGCAGATTGAATCGCTGCCTCCGAGCTATTGCTTCTATATTGAACTAACCACAAAACTACACTCGCAATCAAATAATACACAACTACTTCAGTACACACATATCTATTATAATTAGCCAAGCACATTTCTCATGATCTTAAGGACAAACAATAATTTCACTACGTTTTCTCTTATCTTATCTAATTTTGAGGTTAGTAAGCAGCAAGCTGGCATCCGTCACGCTGATATGTTGGCATTATTGCATTTCGCCCTACATGTTCGGGGACCACTGAAGGCGAGGCGGTATACATTTGAATAGCTCCCGTAGGAGCGAATAAATCAAGCAACGGAAAAATATATTTTGTCGCATTTTTATCTTCACAATTAACCATTAATATTTTTGGTGTGTGAGGGAGAGGTGTAACCGTTTTTATTGTTTTTGTATTGTCTGTCGTAGCGTGAGTTCCGGGAACTTTTGCTACTTAACCGGTCAATGGCGAGACCTAGGCCTCCCAAACGTCATTTTGATTCTACTGTAAATCACCCCAACCCCCTCGTCGTATCGGTCGCCCGATACACTCGTTCCCTTATCTCGAAGATAAGGCGTCCAAGACATGCCGTCATCGAACCGGACGACGACATAACGGTCCTCCAGGACGTCTGACAAAAACATACCAACACTCAAAAAACCGACCACTGTTCCGTCCTCGCCGGCGAGGCTCGACGCGAATAAGCCGTAATGTTCCCCCCCGACCCCCGCCGCAAACGCCGGCCCGCGCCGAGCCAGACGCGCAAATCCCGCCCCCAAATAATATTTAAATAAAATTACCAGTCCAGCCCAGCTCCCTTCCTCGCGATCCAGCAACGCCCTAAGCCGAGGTTCGTACCCCACAGGGGGTGCCCTTAGCTGTGTTGCTTAGAAATAAAGTGCCTGGCTGGAGGCTGGAGGCTGGAGGACTGGTAATTTTATTTAAATATTATTTGCTGCAAAACTAAATGTTGCAATATATAATATGACTAATAGCATAAACTGCTAAAACTTCTCGATAAAATGGCATAGAAAAGGGCACATCAAGCTAAATGTTGGCACGAATGAAACGTAGGATTAAATGAGGCTTGTCAGCAAGCTTGATACTTCCATTAGCGACTTGCGATAGAGTAAACAGAGTATCAAAGTTTAAGGTCGTCGCGGTTATTTTAGGGCCTATAACGTGAACTCAAAATGCTGGTGTGCTTTAAGCTTGTTATCATAAATTTAATTGCCCTGCTACCCAGAAAGCCTTAATTATCAGGTGTATTTTTACGGCATCACAAGAGTGTGTATGAATTTCACGTGCATATCGTAACGTTTATAATGAATAAATTTTGAATCAATTTGTCGGCCGTCTGTTCTAGAAGTTAGAGCTCTTGACTGCAAAACTTGAGGTCGCGGGTTCGATTCCGCTGAAGGCAGACATTTGTGTGATGAACACGAGTATTTGTACCTTAGTTTTAGATGTCCTATGTGTTTATTTATGTATATATCTATCTATATAAGTAAATATATCGTTATCTAGTACCATAACACAAGCAGTGCTTAATTTGGGACTAGGTAAATTTGTGTGTCCCGAGGTATTTAAGGTAATGCATGTTGTAGAAGAAATACAGACTATCACCGTCTCTCCAGCACGATTTTACATACGTGTATGTTCTCTTACGTATGCAGATTTCTTTACGATGTATCCTTTACCCCAAAGCTAGTATGGAAAATAACTTTACAACATACGATCCCGGCTTAGTTAGGTACTATCTCTACATTGTTATCATGGCAACATAGTTGTTATTCAAAGTTGTCATGTTATTCAAAGACGTACAATACCCATCTAAATATAATCGTAAAATATACCTATCTCTGGCGGAACGTATGGGTACCCGCCTTTGTTTATCCTTGCAGGGATGCTTATGGATAGGCATGAAAATATAGGTTATTTATTATTACCTATTAATATAGGTTATATATAAATTAATGTTCGTCTGTATGTCTTTTAAAGGATCGTAACCAAAAGAACCGATTTTAATGAAATTTTATGTTTTTTCAGGTGGATTCGAGCATGGTTTGGATTCACAATTGGACCCGATAGGTGGCGTTGCGATAGTGTTATAGCAACATTTATCATTACACGAGCGAAGCGAAGCTGGGCGGGACAGTTAGTTATCTGAACAAAAATAAGGTAAAATAAATACAAAATGTTTCCCTCGAGAATGAGACAACTGGCAAAATAAAAAGTCTAACAACAATTATGCTTTTCACAGAGACAAAAAATACGTTATAAATTTTACGGAATTGTCTCACAAGATGTTCAATCTTGTGCTACCTGAACATCAAGGGACTCATTAGTAACGAACTTCAAAGTGAAGGGAGGAAAAGTCGTGACGAATTGTTGGGAATGCTCATTTAGACAGGCAGAGTAAACAAACCATCGATATAATATTTTGCATATTAAGCTAAGAGCCGTGGTGGCCGGGCAGATTGCAAGTTTGAATCCCGACGGAACAAATGAGTTTTTCTGACACAGTGATTAGTTACGCTTTACGTTGATGGAAAACATCGAGAGGAAACCTGCATACGTTTGAGAAGAAATTCAAAGACGTATAGTCGGGCTTGAGTAACGCCGACGGACTCGCCATCTGTCACGTTAGCACCTAAAATATATATATCTCTGGCGGAAAGAAGGCTAGTGAGAAGGCGTGAGATTAAGTTTATTAGCTTTATTCTCATTGGAATAAGTAACTCACTGTATTTGAGATCGTTACAGTGCGAGGTTCATTTGTTTTATTAATTCCATTGTATTTTAGTTAGTAGTCTTAAAAAAAATAACAAATGTAATATTTAGGGACGATGTGTTTCCTTTTAAAAAAGAGACGATTTTGTGACGATGTATTTGCTTAGAAAAAAAACATAGATACATATTGTGGTGGATATGTGATATAGTTTTACACCGCTGAATCTGTGGGGTATGAACGTTTCCTAATTATTCTTAATCCATTAATACATTTATTATAATTTCATTAGGCTGATTCCCTTATAAGGTAGGCGGGAAGAAAAAAATATAGTTTTTATAGTATTCTTATTATCGGTTGCATAGTGTTTTAACAAAGCTCTAATTATTATTTTTTTAGTAAAAGAGATAGAGTCCACCAATCCCATCCAGACTTATTTCTCTTCATCCACTTTCATTAATCGCTACTATCATTAACATTTCATTAAAATGTATTAAAGGCAGTATTCACAAAGATTTCAAAAAGTAGAAGCCTTTTTAAGAAGTACCGTTAAAAATTGTGTCGAGTAAATTTTTCAATTTATTACCAAGAAGTTTTCGTTCGGGGGAACAATAGTACGAATTTTGATTTTAATACCAACTGAGTTCCAAAGATTGATTGTCTGCTATTGTACTGTCACCTTTTGAATAATTTATCAAGAAATCGCTAATGCATTCAATATGACGGAATATTCAATTGAAAGGATTAAAATTTTTCAAATCGCTTAGAAGTTTCTCGTCATCAAATTTATAATATTATCGATATAGCAAACACATAACATTTTCCTTTAAGCCTTCATTCAAGGGAGAGTAGAACTACATCCTCATTTGCCGGACATATTTAAGTACGAACATGACAGATGTCGAGTTCGATCGCCGTTTCTTAAGCATGACTATGAATGCGACTTGGAACTTCCCAAACGTATGCAGATCTCTTCACAACGCTTTCCTTCACCGTAATGTTCGTGATGTTTTTAATAGCTATACTTAAATTAGTTTTTTTTTGGTACAGTTTGGATTCGAACTTGAAAAATTATAACAGTTCTCTAATAAAATTCATTAAAATTGGTCCAGCCGTTTTGGAGGAGCTACACACGTACAGAAGAAATATATATATATATAATATCTCTAATATATATATATATATATATATATATATATATATATATATATATATATATATATATATATATATTAGAGATATTATATATATATATATTATAGATATTAGAGATATATATATATATATATATTTCTTCTGTACGTGTGTAGCTCCTCCAAAACGGCTGGACCAATTTTAATGAATTTTTCTGGGTGCTGGATCGAGCATGGTTTAAGATTCACAATTGGACCGAATTTCAGGAAATTTAATTTTTTTTCACTCGAGCAAAGCTGGGAGGGACAAGTCGTTCTATATAAATAAATAAAATTTAGTAAAAAAGTAGAGAAGATCAGTCTGTGTCACCATCTCTTAATGTAAGCAAGGCACGCCAGTTCCGCGATGTACCAGGCTCACAGCAACAGAAAGAGTAAGGTACATTCTCGCGCATCATAACGTCAACAAAAGTTTGTTTACAAGATCTGTTCATGTCTACTTAAATATACCATATACACTTACTAAGTAACACTATGATAATAGATCGTTTGAAGAACTGTGACAAGAGCGCAAGTAGCGATGTTCCTTAATTCTATCGGTTTATTTATGTAGTTCAGCGCTATAACCGCCGCTTCAAGGCATCTCCTCAGCCTTATTAAACCTTTCAGAAATTTAATTAGGTAGAAAATTACTCGCCGGAGGCTCGAGCCTGAGTCTAGGCTGCTCAGCACTCAATTATAGACTCATGCACTTTGACCTAAGATGTATGACGCTAAGTATAGGCGACACTTTTAAATGTAGTACTAGTTATTATGCGACATATTTCTGCAGGTTATATTACGTTGTTGATAGTATGATATATTCGACGCTTGAAAAATTGGGAAATGATAATACTAGGATGTCTGGTTTTTAAATGTTGATGTAGCATATTAGAAACTTTGTTTTGTTAAAGTAAAATACCACTCGAGGTTCGCGATCACCAAATATTGCCGAATCAAAAGACTAGCCATCGGCTATTTGGTGTATTCGGTTGGCTCGGCCAACCAATAGATGGCGCTAATTGCACGAAAAAAGTTTTTTTTTTTTTTTTTGTATTGTCTCTCGTAGCGTGAGTTCCGGGAACTTTTGCTACTTAACCGGTCAATGGCGAGACCTAGGCCTCCAGCCAGGCACTTTAGTACTAAGCAACACAGCTAAGGGCACCCCCTGTGGGGTACGATCCTCGGCTTAGGGCGTTGCTGGATCGCGAGCAATGGAGCTGGGCTGGACTGTTAATTTTATTTATATATTATTTGGGGGCGGGATTTGCGCGTCTGGCTCGGCGTGGGCCGGCGTTTGCGGAGGAGGTCGGGGGGGAACATTACGGCTTATTCGCGTCGAGCCTCGCCGGCGAGGACGGAACAGTGGTCGGTTGTGTGTAGTGTTGGTATGTTTTCGTCGGGCGTCCTGGAGGACCGTTATGTCGTCATCCGGTTCAATAACGGCATGTCTTGGACGCCTTATCTTGGAGATAAGGGAGGGAGTGTATCGGGCGGCACGAAAAAAGTACTGAAATGCCTACCTTTATTTATTTAGCCACCCAAGAGATCAAATTACAGTCAAAGATCAAGACTACCAGTGTGAAGTTATTTTTATTAAAGTACAGAATCGTATTTGGTGAAAGACATATGACAAGTAAAATAGAAGACGAAATGGAAATTTATTCATATTATTATTAATTATTATTAAATAACATGTGATTATGTCGTCACTAAACTAGCTTAGGTAAAGTGACGACACAATCACATTATTACATTGGAAGCTCCTATACACCTCTGCCTACCCCTTCGGGGTCGCTATATATATATTTAAACAACACAAATATCTACCCTCAGCGGGAATTGAACCCGCGACCTCAAGTTTCGCATTAAGGAGCTCTAACCACTAGACCAGTCGGCCGTTGAATAAACGACTTATGCACCTCATTATAATCTCTGATTAAAGGAAGTGTTATTACAACTCTGCCTATAAATTATACCGCAGTGGAAGCGTAAAATCATTAAAGCAGCTCATCAAAAGACTAAATTTCTGTAATTCATTTAACAAAGTTAAGTTAACTTAAGTTAAGCCTAATATCTGCAGACTGGAAACATTAACTGTACTTCAACTCACATACTGTAATAATATCACAGCTAAAACAGTGCTCAAGCAATTATCCACGTCATATTGTACGAACAAAGTTCCCTGAACGCTTCAGCTAACTTCCAGGGATGAATAATAGGACATTGCCGACTTGGAAAATGTGTACTGCAACGGTAACTGCTTACCATCACGGGGGCAGTAGAATGAAAATTAATTTGCGTGATTAGTAGTATTATAATGATGTGAGCCTGATGCATCCCACTGCTGGGCAAAGGCCTCCCCTCAGATTTGTAGTAAGTAAATTTTATCACCGTGTTATATGAGTCATGGTGACCAAGCGGTTCGAGTGATTCCCTGTAACACAAAAATTACAAGTTCGTGTCCTGATTTTACTAATGAGTTTTTCTGATGTTATACATAGTGATTAGTCACAATTAATGACTGTAGCATCTGCATAGGTCTAAAAAAAGATATTCAAACACGTATGTATGTATAGTCATCCTTGAGAAACCACGATGGACTCGCCATCTGTAACGTTGGCACTAAAATATATCTACGCTGAAGAGGGTGTATACACCTTTACCAATTTAACATAGTAGTGTGAGGACAGCAATTAATTACACCTATAATTAAAACACCTAACCATTATCGTTGCAACATCGTAAAGGGCAAAGCTTATGTACTTGTTACGTTATTACCTGTTACGTTAACACATATGGGAAATTACATTATCAAATTTTAATCATTACATCCTAACATAAACTAAGCAAATGACTTATTCGTACTACATTACAAGTTTTAACTCTGTGGGAACGAAATAAGGCTTATAATCCCATAGCATGGATGGATAATAGTGTGAATTATATTTTCTGCACCGTTATTGTTGTTAATAAAGCGTGGTACTGAGTAACATATTCTGTAACCACATCCGGGCCATTCAAGGATATGTTTCAAAGTCCTGTTGCTATAACTGAGCTCCTCAGTCTCACCCGCGTAAAATTGAATTTAAATTAATTGGAATTATAATATAATATATAATATCCTTACGCCTTCCCACAAGGGTCCCCGAAGGGGTAGGCAGAGCTGTATCGGTAATACCCACACACCCACTTTCCGCCAGAGATATATTAGGTGGAATTATCCGATGTAGTTTTATAAATTTTTCCTGTTAACCCAGCTAATATTTTTTTTTTTTATATTACTTGGTTGGCAAACAAGCATGCGGTCCGCCTGATGGTAAGCGGTTACCGCCGCCTATGGACGCTTGCAACACCAGGGGTATCACTCGCGCGTTGCCGACCCTGCAGGAATCTTTTCACACCCTTCTTGAAGAACTCCATGCTGTACTCTCCAGGGAATACCTCAACGGGGAGCTCATTCCACAGCCTGAGCGTTCGCGGAAGGAAACTCCTTTGGAACCGCGCAGTGCGAGACCTTTGTGGTTCCAAGGTATGGGGATGAATTCCCCGTCGATGGCGAGAGGTGCGGTGGTAGAAGGTGGAAGTGGGCATCATGTCGAACAATTCTGCAGAACACTCCCCATTATACAAGCGGTAGAACACACACAGGGAGGCAAAGTCTCTCCTCAAACTTAGTGATTCCAAGCCGCCTGTGAGCATGGGATCATCGACTATTCTAGCGGCGCGTTTCTGAACCGCGTCAAAAGGCCCAAGCTGGGATCCAGGGGCTCCAGCCCACAGGTGGCAGCAGTACTCCATATGTGTACTCCATCTGTGCACAATTAAATCTAATTTCATTGCTTTCTTCTTAAACTTGCGCATTTATTGTTGTCATCTTAATGTTGATTTGATTTGGAATTTTTAATGTATGGATTTTGGTATCTGAAATAAATGAATTATTATTATTATTATTTATAATTTTAATTTTAATATACATCAATTACGTGTCACGTTGCTTGCCCGCGATGGTCTCCTAAGCTACTCAACCGATTTTAATCAAATTTGCACACGATGTGCAGTTTGATCCAACTTAAAAGATAGTATGGGTGATAGGTAGCGCTGCGATCGTGTTTGAAGAAGCTTAACTTTTTCCCCCTGGCGAATCTGGGCGGGACAGCTACTAGGGTATAAATAATTCGTGACAGCGGCAATCCAAAGTACCTACGCAATACCTGGTGTATCACGTAAGCGTTCTCGACCTCTAATTCTTACTGGGCTAGCAGTATAAAGGCCGTCTTGAAACTCGGCGACTCTATGGCGCTGTCATTAGTCAAATTACCACAAGTAACCAGATCTTCGCTGTGATTACATTCCAAGTAGGTACCAGCCTCTTGTAGTTAGACCATGATTTATTACCCAGCCGAGTAGTTTTGTCCGCGGGGAAAGACCTAAATTACTTAGCCATAATGTGGTCGTATACTTTTATTTAATAAACTTGATGTAAGGTCACGACACAAAGGAATTTTAGGATGTTGCTGTAACGACTTGTGCTCCAGATAAATGATATTAGATATTGAGCGATCCATTTTGGTTTTAATAAGGCTTAAAATAGTCAGTATACTTTATACAACCGGCGGCGAATCTTGCAGATTGACAGTAGGAAATGTCAATCATACTGTCTTAATTATAAATGGAAACGTTTGTGAGGATGTTCGTTCGCCTATCACGCAGAAACTACTGAACGGAATTCGATGAAATTGTGGCAATGAGATAGATTCTAAGCTGAATTTACATATAATAATATAACAATGTAATAAAATAAATATATAGCAATGCTGATTATTTACACGAAATATTTTTATTAAAGCAACTATTCAAATCAAAGTGAAAAGTTCAAAGTTTTCCTCCAACACAAAACAAGTAACTGGCTACGCCACCAAAAAAAACATACCGAAGCATTATAATGTTTCAAAGGCCAGTCTACTAATGTTTTTAACGATTAAGGTTGTATGTTATAGTTAATGACTGTATAAATAAATATATGCGTTATTGTTTTGTGTTTCTTTGAGGATCACGAAACATAGGTAAGCAGGAAGAATTATTAACAAACCTACAACAATGATTGATTTTAGCTTCTTTATTGTATTAAGTTATATTTATCTTTGACATCAAATGATACTAAAGTATCATTGAATTAAAATAAAAAGAAGAAGAATCTAATCACATATTATATTTATTAACATCTACAAGTTTGCAAACATTAATTATTCACCGCAGGCTTTGTCACTTCTTGATAGTTGCAGGTCTTTACCATTTTTTTCTCTGATTAGAATGATCGTTCACGCCAGACTGAAGAAAACATTGTGAGGAAATCGGAAATCGTCGTCATAGGTAACTAGGTAACTTATTTCGACTTCTATTTCCGTATGTAAAGATAATAAATACCTGGGACAATTGCACACAAATTGACCTAGTCCCAAAGTAAGCAAAACTTGTGTTATGGTAACTAGACAACGATATATTTACTTATATAGATAGATATATACATAGGACATCCACGACTAAGATACAAATACTCGTGTTCTTCACACAAATATCTGCCCTCAGTGGGATTCGAACCCGCGTTTTGCAGTCAGGAGCTCTAACCACTAGACCAGACGGTCGACAATGCTATGTCTACATTGATATATTCTTTGTGCGATGTGAATATTTACTTAACAGCTTTAAAAGCAGACGCATGCTAAGATACCTCCACCAAATGTGAAATAAATTTTGGGGCAACATTAAAGGAAGCATCCCAACAGAATGTTATTACAAAAAAAGCCCGACGTCAAGGTTCTCAGGGTATTATTATTTGTTATAAGTAAGCACCCACAAAAACCCCAATATATTGAAATAGATAGCAAACGAGAAAATATTGGCAATATTGATTTTTGCCATCTATTGTGTACGAACCTTTTGTTTAATTACGCCAAAGAACCGTTGCCAACGAATATTTTTAAGGTCTCGCATCCTGAAGAAAGCGGAAGGCCGTCAGCGGAGTATCTTTTATTTTCAACGAAATTGGAACGAGTATTTTTGACTCACGAGATAAAAGGAACGAAATACAAGAAAGTGTATATTCGATTTCGAACTTCCGTAAATTAATTTAGGACTTTCAATGGGCGGAGAAAATTAATCGATAAGCTGTGTTTTTCACGCTTAGACGAATTAATAATGTATGTAGGGACTTTTCCTTGCTTCTGAGAACGTGTTCATCTGTCGTTCTGACTAGAAATTATTTGTCGTAGGAAACAGTGATTTGTTTGGGATAAATTAATCGGCATATGTGTTAAAACTAGTCAAATTCCGTTCAGACATTGGCGCGTGACTCAGTGACAAACGTCCATACTCACAAACGTTCGCGTTTATACTAGAATTGTTTTGCCGTATTTAATCAAAGTCTAGAACTAGAACAAACTCACCACCTGTCACGTTGGCATCCATCTCCAGCGAAATAAGGGACGAAGTGGCATTACGAAGGTCCCGCGGGCTGTACATTCCGTAGTAATCACATTAAATATGTGGAGAATAAGGTAATATTACACACTCGCCTACATTTTAGGAGACCCTCATTATAAGGCTTGAAGATAAGTATCTAAAAACTACATAAGCTTAAGAGGTGTGACTCTCGCTCCGGCCGCCGTACCGAGCAGACGTGTGCTCCCACCGCTCCCGCGCTCTGCGCCCGCTACGACCGGCAGAAGCCACACCCGCCGCTACGCAAATCGCCACGCGTTAGCTAGCCGCTACGCACCGCACGTGGTGATTGTTGGTCGCCTTTTTCAAGGCAACAACAATCACAATTCTTGTTTCTCGACAATAATATTTGTCCCCTTCCGGGAAAATCCACAGTTTCGTGGTCATTCGGTGGAAACCAAACGGTGCCAACGAAACCGAGTGGGGCGCTGACCCGTTGCGCTCTTAGCCTTGCCCCTTCAGGGTAAGGCTAAAAACGGTTGGGACCAGGTTCACCGGCCTTGGGGTCTACCCTAGTCGCGCCTGGTTATCACCCACCGCCCACCCTACCTATCCCTTACCTCCTATCCTCCGGTGTTAGTTTGGGCACTGTCCACGGACTAGTGCTCTCTACACCGGAACTGTCAGGAACCCGCTGCACAATAAGACTGGCAGCGGGAATACAAGCTTAGGGCTCACACCATAGGCACACTCACCTCCCTGTCTACACCCGACAGGGAGGGTTCAGTACACACCCCCGGGTCAACCCCCCGGGGATCGGTCTCCTAACGTTTAAGTCACCAGGGGTTTCTTTGCGTGTTTCTTCCCCTGGGCGACCGCGCCCCGAAACACGTTTCCCTTGCCGCTTTACCTTCCCACGTCTGCATCCACCATGTCCACAATAATGGACCCCCAAGCCTCACTGGCTTTCCTCGCGCGGCTCTTAGAAGCCGTGCCCACCCTCCGACGTCAATATGACGAATACACCCGCGATGTAAACGCGGGTACCCCCACTGCCGAGGCGACAGCAGCGCTCGACAAGAGCGCCATCATAGCCGTAACAAACGAGGCCAACAAGTCTCAAGACTCCCCCTTGTCCCCCGAATCTGTCATTGTGGACTCCGAAATGGAGTCACTGCAATCCGAGTCGTCCGAGGGCTCCTCGGACGAATTTACGCCCGTCACGGGCTCCAAGAAGCGCGCCAGACGCGCTAAAAAGAAGGAGGCTTCATCCTCACCTTCTCCCCCCACTAAAGCCCCCAAGACCGTGCCCGTGCCCTCCGCACAGTCCTCCCCGGTAGCCCCCTCCCCGGCACCCCCCTCCCCCGCCCCCCTCGCCTCTCCGGAAGCGGAAGCCCCTCAGGCTAGCCGGCTCTCCCCCGTCCCGCGACCTACGCGGCCTTCCTCGACGAAGGAGCGCTCTTGCCCCCCCGTTTTCGTCCACACTAAGTCCAAGTGGACGGAAATCTCCGGTTGGTGTAAAACCAACCGAATCACCTTCACCCGTGCCACGGCCACAGCCGAAGGCATTAAGGTGCACCTCCCGAATTCGACCGAATTCAGAGCCTTCACGAGGCTCCTGCAGGCCAGAAGTGTGGAATACCACACTTATGATCTGCCGGAGGACCGTTTACTCCGGGTCGTCATCCGCGGCGTCCCATGCGAAATCGATACCGAGTCGATCAAAGATGATCTGAAGGCTCAGAATGTCGCGGTGAAGGAGGTGCACCGCATGCACCGACAAAATGCCGGAGAGGCATTCAACATGGTTCTCGCCATCTGCGAGAACTCCCCCGACGGCAAAGCCGTCTTTAAGATAAAAACCTTATGCCACCTGTCTGGCATAAGGGTTGAAACCCCCCACAAGGGCGGCCCTATAGGGCAGTGTCACAACTGCCAACTATACGGGCACGCTTCGCGTAACTGCAACGCGAAACCCAGGTGCGTCAAGTGCCTGGGCGATCATGGGACGAGCGACTGCTCGCGCCCAAAGGACCGCGCACTCGCCGACTCGCCCCCTAGTTGCGTGCTGTGCCGCCAAGAAGGCCACCCGGCCAATTACAGGGGATGCCCCAAAGCCCCCAAACCCAGACCGGTCGTGGTCAAGAGGGCAGCGGCCCGCGAATGGCGTAACGCCCCCCCCGCGCAACCCGCCCCACCCCGACCTTCCCCGTGGAGGGCCCTCCCTCCGAGGGACTTTCCACCCCTCCCACAAGCGTCACCGCCTGTCCCCTCAGTGGCCCCGAGCCCGCAGATTACACCTCTGCCGTCGCTCTCCACCGCCAAACCTCAACAGCCCCAGCCCCAGGCTGCTACTCCCCCGCGTAGACCCCAGGCGGTCCAGCCCACTTCCTCCCCCTCTGAAACTTCCGCCAACATGGCATTCCTGGCGGATCTTTTCTCCACCGTCAACCTCTCAAGGGTTAACGAGATGGCACGAAGCCTCAGGGCCGTCCGGAAGGACCCTCTGGCCCTCCTCAAAGTGCTCGGCGACTACGCCGATGTATCAGAGTCCCTGGCTACCTTCTCGTCCAACCAATAATGGACTCAAACGTAAGCAGCAGAATCAAACCCCGATCACTTTCAATTGGCTACTTTAATGCCAACGGCATTCACAGCCAAAAGGAAGAGATCGCCGCGTTCCTCCGCGACAACAATATCGACGTTTTCTTAGTGCAGGAAACCTTCTTGAAACCATCACACCGAGACCCTAGAATTGCAAACTACTGCGTGGTTCGCAATGATAGATCTCGATCCGCCCTCGGCGGTACTTTGATCTATTACAAGAGGTCCCTGCACTGTATCCCGATCCAACCACCAACCCTCTCCCACATAGAGACCTCGATCTGTCGATTAGGAATGACTGGCCATCAGCCGATCACGATAGTCTCTGCATACTATTCCCCTGTTAACTCGACGGCCGATATCAAAGCTGATATCAAAGTCCTCATCAACCTCAGTAGCTCAGTTATTATCGCGGGTGACCTGAATGCCAAGAGCGATGCTTGGAACAGCCACTCACGAAATAACAGAGGACGCCAATTGGAGGACCTCAGTGGGCTCCTCCAATTCGACGTCATTGCGCCTATGCACCCCACCCACTACCCCGAGAATATCAACCACCGACCGGACGTACTAGACATTGTGATCATCAAGAATGTAAACCTCCGTTTGCACTCGTTGAGGTCGCACGACGAATTAGATTCCGACCACCGACCTGTTACCTTAACGCTCTCCCCCCGACTAGGCCCCCCGGACTCAGGTCAGCCCCCACCTCAGAAAAAGATAACAGACTGGAGAAAACTGGAGGAACTCCTCAAGTCCTCTTCATCTGTTCATTTAGATAGTATCCCGCCCCTCATAGAGTCGGCAGCCGACACTCAAAAGGCGGTCGATTCCCTCACAGCTCACGTACAGTCAGCCGTGGACGTCTGTTCACGACAAGTTCCGGTGATGGAAGACCATCGCTGGAAACTTCCCGATGACGTGCGTGAACTGGTGACGGAAAAGAACGCCGCCCTCCGAGCGCATAGAGCTCACCCGACTGAAGCGAACCGCACCTTTCTGAGGTCACTCCAGCGCAATCTGAGATACCGCATGAAAGACCTGCGAGACGCTCGCTGGAACAAGTTCCTAGGGGAACTTGAACCGAGTCACTTGGCCTTTTGGCATCTCCAACGGAAACTTAAATCAGACAAAATCTCGTCTATGCCTCCACTCACTCGTCCAAATCAAGGGCCCGCCTTTGACGACGACGAGAAGTCCGAGTGCCTGGCCGACAGTCTCGAGGCTCAATGTACGCCCAGCACCTTGCCAGTAGACCAGCGCCACCTCAAGAAGGTGGACGCCGAGGTCGAAAGCAAACTATCCCACCCACCCTCCGAACATCCAGACCACCCTATCGCCCCAATCACGGTGGACGAAGTCCGGAAAGTGATCAAGGATCTTCACCCCAGGAAAGCCCCAGGTCCCGACGGGATCGCTAATAGAGTTATCAAACTCTTCTCTCCTTATCTCATAGTTTTGCTCACTGCCATCTTCAATGCAGCACTGAGCAACAACTTTTTCCCCCAATCCTGGAAAAGTGCAACGGTCATAGGTATTCCCAAGCCAGGGAAACCCAAGACCGAAGCCTCCAGTTATCGCCCCATCAGTCTCCTCAACGTCCTTGGCAAGATTTACGAGAGACTTATCTACAATAGATTAAAGAGTTTTGCAGACTCTAAGAAAGTCATACCTGACCAACAGTTCGGTTTTCGAACCAAACACTCTTGTGTCCAACAAGTCCACCGTATAGTGGAAGACGTCAGTAGCGGCTTCCAACTCGGTTATACCACGGGTATGCTCCTCTTCGACGTGGCGAAGGCATTCGACAAGGTCTGGCACAACGGCTTAATATACAAGCTGTACCAGTTGGGCGTGCCGGACCGTCTAGTACGCATAGTACGGGACTTTTTGTCGAACCGCTCCTTCCGCTACAGAGTCGAGGGCACACTCTCTTCCCCCCATCCCATACGAGCAGGAGTCCCGCAAGGCTCAGTGCTCTCGCCACTCCTATTCACGCTTTATACTAGCGACATTCCCCTCCATAGACGAGTTAAAAGCGCTCTATTCGCCGATGATACGGCTATCTACTACAAAGGTAGAACTCCCGAGGGAATTCACGACAACCTCCAATCCGCGGTCACAGCCCTGGGGCGGTGGTTCCGGAAATGGAGAATTGAAGTGAACCCCACCAAAAGCGCAGCCATTCTATTCTGGAAAGGCCTCGAACGCCCACGGGTAGCCCCCATCACCCTCTTCGGCAAACCCATTCCATGGGAAGAAAAAGCCAAATACCTGGGTGTGATCCTCGATCAACGCCTTTCTTTCCGTCACCACGTAAAGGCGGTACGCGCGCGAGCCGCCTTCGCGCTCGGTAGACTTCACAGCATGTTGAATGCGCGAAGTAAACTCTCATTGAAATCCAAGGTGAGGATTTACACGACGTGCATTCGACCAATCATGACATACGCGGGTGTAGTGTTCGCACACACTAGCAAGTCAACACTTAACCCCTTGCAAGTGCTCCAAAGCCGGTTTCTCCGGAGAGCCACAGGTGCCCCGTGGTACATGCGTAATAGTCAACTCCACGTTGACCTCAAAGTCCCCACTATAAAACAGTTTTTGAAAAAACTGTCCAAACGTCATTTCGATTCTGCTGTAAATCACCCCAACCCCCTCGTCGTATCGGCCGCCCGATACACTCCTTCCCTTATCTCGAAGATAAGGCGTCCAAGACACGCCGTCATCGAACCGGATGACGACATAACGGTCCTCCAGGACGCCCGACAAAAACATACCAACACTACACAAAACCGACCACTGTTCCGTCCTCGCCGACGAGGCTCGACGCGAATAAGCCGTAATGTTCCCCCCCGACCCCCGCCGCAAACGCCGGCCCGCGCCGAGCCTGACGCGCAAATCCCGCCCCCAAATAATATCTAAATAAAATTACCAGTCCAGCCCAGCTCCCTTGCTCGCGATCCAGCAACGCCCTAAGCCGAGGTTCGTACCCCACAGGGGGTGCCCTTAGCTGTGTTGCTTAGAAATAAAGTGCCTGGCTGGAGGCCTAGGTCTCGCCATTGACGGTTAAGTAGCAAAAGTTCCCGGAACTCACGCTACGAGAGACAATACAAAAAAAAAAAAAAAAAAATAAGCTTAAGAACTTTTTTGTATTATAGTGGACCATTTAATTCTTGAACCTATTACTGCATCGTAACCTGATAAACCAACCTTAATAATTTTGTTTTATTAATAATCTCAAACGAAGATGTGGGAGCACGAAAAAGAACACTTATTTCGACTACGAATTCAAAAAACGTATCCCTAGAAATAAGAGTCGCGCATTGGTAATGTAACGAACAAAAATACACTGCTTGCAAAATACTCCTTATTATCTGGAATATAAGGTTTGTTTACGTCGGACATCGAGACTGCGTGCTCATTAAATGTTCTAATGTAATAAAATTGTATGTATGTTTACATAGGACAACGGCGCACAAAGATATATAATAATTAACTAGTAATCTACTATATTCTTCGCTTATGTTGAATAAAAGCGAAGAATATAGTATAAGAAGGATAATTACAAAGAAGGATATTTACAATATATAATAATAATCATATCTTCACGCCTTTCCACAATGGTCCCTACTATGGTGTATGTTTTACCTACACACTTTCCGCTAGGGATATTTTAGTTACACCAGCACGACTATACACACACTTTTGAATTTCTTTTCAAACGCATGCACGTTTCCTCTCGATGATTCCCATCACCGTAAAGCGTGATGTGACTGTACTTAAGTCCAAAAACGCATTGGTACAGTCAGGATTTGAACTTACAAACTTTGTGTTGCAACTACAATTGCTCAGAACACTCGAGCACCACTGCTTTACAATATGATTTAGCATTATTTACAAGTAACGTTAAGAGTACTCGAAACCGACGAGCATGTATGAAGAGACTGATGAATGTGGACGAAGCGAAAGAGGTATGTAAGTCTAGAGAGAACTGGCGCTCTATACTCTCTGCCTACCCCGTTAGGGACTTGGCGTGATGATATGTATGTATGTATGTAAATAGTAGTATAACAAAATATTTTTTTATTGCAGTAATTTCGAAATCAGCAGGGCAACCCTTTCTATCTCAACTATCCTTTATCCAATGTAACCGTCTTGTTACCAGTTCATTATGAGTTCAATTCGACTAGAAATCACCTCACGAAGTTTACTTTGCTTGCTTAATAGATTTTCTTGGGATTTGTTTGAGGAAAACGTCCTTTTATATTGGCTAGTAGAGTAAACACTGTGTCAGTAGAGAAGGAAGAGTTTATTTGAATTAAGACATTTCGTTAATCTACTTGCGTTAACAAAGTTCTTGCAAATAATATCGACAAGCGTTAGTTAGCCCCCAGTCGGGTTGGTTATTCCGCAATATATAAATAGACTGGATGTGTTGCAGTTTCACTCGGGTAAATTCTGTTTCATTGCATGTTTAATATAAAATTATACCTTCAGTTAATCCAGCATATTATACATCTTTGCGCCAAATCTTATGTTTTTCCGTTCAATGGTTTTTGCGAGCAAGAGGAATAAACTTTCGCATTTATAATATTCGTAGGATATAAGCGTGGTGGTCGAAGTTGCCGCACTAAGATTACAAGTTTGAATCCCGACTGTACTGATGAGTTATTCTGAAGTTGAACACAAGCTTTATGATGAAGGAAAATATCGAGAGGAAACCAGCACACGTCTGTGAAGAAATTCAACGACGTATTGTAGAATCGTTCTTAAGAAACGGCGAAGGTCTGTGTCTGGCACGCGGCACCTTAAAATATCTCCGATAAAAAGAGGGAGTGCTATTCGACATATCTCTGATATATAATTTACGTACATACATATAATCACGCCTCTTTCCCGTAGGGGTAGGCAGTGACCACATCTTTCCACTTGCTACGATCCTTACATACTTCTTTCGCTTCGTCCATTTTCATTATTCTCTTCATACCATGCTCTTCGGTTTAGGATACTCTTGACCTGGCCTTTTTTCAAGACGTCTCTGATTTGGTCTAGAAACGTCCGACTAGGTCTACCCCTTCCAACACTTTCATTCACACTCGCCTTATACACATTTTTCGTCAATCGTTCCTCATTCATTCATGGCGAAACCATCTCAGCATACCTTTCTAAATTTTTGTCACTACATCTTCTGTATAATTTTAGTGCCATTAATTATGATATTGCCCGTTTGAAACAGTAATTTTTGCTATTACGCTTAAAAAGCAAGATTAAATCACTCGGTTGTTGTTAAATAAGGTATGCTATTTTCAGTTCAAGTTTTATTTAATTTGTGGCAAGTTTTTTGCTGTTTCATTACAGTTTGAAAGCTTATCACACTTACTATAAACCTAAGTACTTTAATTAGATTTGCGTAGCCTGTTAAAGCCAGTACTACAGTACAGTTTTTGAAAGGTTTTCTTAAGTAATTTTAACATTTTCCTCAAAAATAAAACTCTCTTTTCGCCTGAGATATTTAGATGGCAGCGTGGCAGGTAAGCGATTCCATCACCGTTTCACAAGCAACTTTACATACGTCTTTGAAATTGAATTTCTTCTCAAACGTTTTGCCTAACTTTCTTACTTATCCATTATATAGAGGATATATATATATTTCACAAATATGTGCATATATATATATATATATATAATATATAATAATATATATATATATAATATAATATGCTGGATTAACACAAGGTATATATATATATATATATATATATATATATATATATATCCTCACGCCTTCCCACAAGGGTCCCCGAAGGGGTAGGCAGAGGTGTATAGGTAATACCCACACACCCATTATTATTATAAAAATACATTGGTAAGCTAGCATTAGAAAACCACCAAGGTTTGTATTGTGCTACTGTCTGCATCGAAAGTAGTAAAATAAAAAATTAAAAAAACATGATCAAAAAAATTAGAAGGTTTATATTAAAAATAAAGTTTAAAAATAATACATAACAAAATGATTTTATAACATCTGGCATACAATATTACTTAACAAATATTATTTAAATTTACGCTTATTGTTTGCTGTTAGGTTAAATAAAATATTCGGGTAGTCGGTTAGTAAGTCGAGGAACTAATTAAGCAGTTGTTCGTTCCTCAGAGCAATCGTTTTAGTGCAAGCCATGAAACGTGTCATAGCTTATTCCGGATAGGTATAAGTAATTCTATGTTTCCGTTAAAATGGCAATGGTTGAAAAATAATATACAATTAATTGCTTTTGTTTCGCCCACCCGATGTAATTTCATACCACAACGCCGATTTCCTCACAAAACATTTTGTTTAAACAGACTTCCTCTTTCGGTTCAAATGAATTCTCCACTCTCTTTATACATGTTCGCCGGTGTACTCTTCACGGAATATTCAGTAACGTTCAAATTATTTTAAACGCTGATAATTCTTAAGATTCCAATTAGAGAAGGAAAAATGTTGGCCAAAGTAGGCTATGATTGTACATTTTTTAATTAAACTGGAAGACAGGCGAAGGGCCTCCCAAGCACTGCTTATAATTTTGTATAATTAAGGATAAACAAAAATATCTTGAAAGCCGCCTCGGCTGCCCTGCTTCAATGAAAAAAAAAACATATTTATGAGTCCCTTGTTTTACTGTGCTTGTAAATTGGCAAAAAAATTATGATTTAATAATATTGTAGCAAGCCTCGTATTTATTAGATTTTTTGTTAATGAGACATTGTACAAGTAATATTAAGCAGTAGTGCTAATCTTTTGGTAATATTTTTTTTGTTTTAACTTGCTGTCAAATAGAATATATTCGAGTCCCTAACGGGGTAGCGCCAGTTATCTCTAGACTTACATACCTCTATCGCTTGTCCACATTCATTAGTCTCTATATACAGGGTCGCCGGTTTCGAGTACTCTTGACGTTCCCGTCCTTGAGTGTCCGATCGATTCGATCTAGGTAGTTGGAAAAAATGTACTAATGTTATCAAGCTGTACGCGAGTGTAACCACATGGCACTGTTAGTCAATCATACATCAAAAGATTAATGGCTTCCCGTTTGACCCTGACATAGTAATTGACATCGGAGGCATGCTGTTTACCCCGCCGGAGCACATCAAAGCACATATTTGTCAATGTCAAATGAAAGAGCAGCCAAGTGAAAATCTAATCAGGGTGTTTATTTTGGGTGCTTGGGTGCGTGCGTGCGTGTGGGTGAGTATTTGCAAGTGTGTGTTTGTTTGTAATTTGATATTTAAATAGCTTCTCGTATTTACAAAAAATATTATTTATGAGTATTGTTCAATTTAACCTACTTACTATCAACATATACTACACGTACCAATTATCGTAACCAAAGAATAGTCCGTAAGCCCGGTCAAAACAGGGAACGAGCTAGGTATAAATCAAAGAAAACTTAAAACGAGAAAATCTCGACTCTATTCCTTACAGCAATAAGCTTAATGTCCAAGAGAGCAATCGTCTTACATCGCACAGACGTGGTTTATAATTGCGAGTTCACTCACAGAAGACAAACAATCGATGAGAATAGAGCCTCGATCTCGGCAAAAGATCCACGTTTGATAGAAACGAGCGACGTCGCGCGCAGTCTGTTTACTTTAGCCTGATTGCAAACACTAGGAAAGAAATTGCCCCTGAGTAGTTTGTCAAGCAAAATAAGATTTCGTTTAGTTGATAAGAATTAGTCTACTACCTAAATCAAATCGATCGGAAGCTCAAGGACGGGAGCGTCAAGAGTACTCGAAACCGACGAGCATGTATGAAGAGACTGATGAATGTGGACGAAGCGAAAGAGGTATGTATGTAAATCTAGACAGAGCTAGCGCTCTAAGCTCTCTGCCTACCCTGGTAGGGACTCGGCGTGGTTATATGTATGTATGATAAGAATAAGGCAGCAAGTGATACTTGCGTCACGATTTAATAACATGTTCAGATCAGTTGGAACTAGCACTCAGGTAAGCCGTGAAGATTTTAGTATTTGGCATTAATGCCGCTTTACTTGTTCACGCAGCGAGAATTCTGTCAATGTTGTCATGCGCAAAATTTGAAGCGTATTAAGTTTTGGGACGCGTATTCTTCAAGTAATCTACCAATTTATTCTTCTATGTAGTCATGTATATTTTCAAATCTGATCAGTCTTGGATATAAGGAAACATAAAACGTAAAATTTGTAGTTTTCAAAGATCAGCCAACTGTTATAAAAAAAAATGTATTTTTAGCTTACTGCCTAACGCTTAACTTACGGCTTACTAATTTGACAGTTAATAATACTCACTAAAGTAAACATAACTTGAAGGAATAATTGTATTACCATATATATATATATATATATATATATATATATATATATACTTAAATTGCATTTTAGACGGATTTATATACCTATGTATAATTTGGCCCTCGAATGTTTTGTCTGTTGTTGTTTAGAGTTCTGTTGTTAAGTAAAACTCGATATAAATTCCTCAATTGATTAAAATGTTTGATTCAACACCTATGTATTTGAGTGTTCAAATAAGTGCATGTTTTATACATTATATATTAAAAATAAAATCGAAATCATCTTCTGCAAATATTTCTCTATTTACTCACAAAATTCAAAAGCAAAGAATGGCTTGGAACGTCTTGTTAGTTATATAGCTGAAGTCTGCCGTAAAAGAAGGTCACATTCGAAATTCTATTATCGCCAAATAAAGATTAAAAACTTACATACTTTTCGAACGGTGAACAATAAAGCAATTGTGCTACGTACTGTTTGAATTGAGAACGAATATTGCTATTTTAACAGAATTATATAAATTCCTGGCAACTTGCCAGGTAGCTCTTATATCGATAGTTTGGTCACGTTTCGATACTAGTACAACCCTAACTCGTTTTGTTATCGTAGTTGATCATTTGGTCACGACAACGAAAGCGGTATTATTTCAAATTCAGTTTGTGCAATTTCGCAGAAGGGAATGACAATCAGTGCATTATAATGGTAGCCGAGTGGCTTAACTACTCAGTTGCAAAATAAATATTGCAAGCTCGAACCCGGCAATTTGCAGCAATAAGCTTCTTCTGATCAAAGATAAGTACTTTATTACAAATACGAGCTTTACGGTGATAAAATTCTTATATAGCATTCCTATACGACGTTTTAGATGAAATTCAAAGGCGTACGTATAGCCGTACTTGAAAAGCGGTGAAGTAATCACCATCTTACACGTTGACACCTACATATGTCCACGAAGAAAAAAAAGGCGCGTTTACAAATCATTATTTGTGACACGACCCAAATCATAGAATATTCTGGTGCCGATATAATCTGAACAAATTAAACAACTGCAACTTCGTCAGTTACTGTTAATAACAGTATTTCAGTGATATTACGTCGCATTACTCTCATTAACCGCTTAATAGGGGCCGGTCATCAACGGAACACAAATCGGAGCAATCACAGTGGATGGCTGTTCTAAACCCGCGTACACATTGGCAACATCGACAATGTGGCTTGAAGATTCCCTCAAGTTTAAATCGTTGTCATTATTATGAAAACGATGTTCTAATCCGCTTAATCGCTCGACAGCCGCAAACGTTTTAAGGTTATATTCGGGGAATGATTTTCGAATGTTCACATAAGAGAAGTAGGGCATAACGGATTCTCCGTTCGAATTTGGAGCTGCCCGACTGGGGCAGGACCTCCACCTTATAGAAGTCCGTAGCCAAAAAGAGAGGTAGGGCATAACGGATTCTCCGTTCGAATTTGGAGCTGCCCGACTGGGGCAGGACCTCCACCTTATAGAAGTCCGTAGCCAAATAACACAATTTATTGTGTTGTGTTCCTACGCGGTAGGAATAAGGTTTCCAGTAATGGACTCCTTGGGGAGGGGGGAGGATTGTTATATTGTGTTGGCAACCTAGGGATTAGACCTATTATGTTGCCAACACAGTATAACTCTCTGAACACAGAGTGGCAACGCGCAAGTGATACTTAGGTATCGTGAGCGTAAATAGGCTACGGTAACCGTTTCCCATCAGGTGGGCCGTATGCTTGTTTGCCACTCTTGTTGTATAAAAAAAAAAAAAAACTTCATTCTAATAAGTGCCAAATCTGTTGTGGAGCTGCTGTGTGGTAAACATTTATTTAATGTTTATCGGATTGCTCGTGATAATGGTGGATTTGAGAAACTATATAATTATTATTTAGAAGCCGTGGAAGAGCCGTGGTGGCCGAGTGGTTCGAGTAGTAGCCTGCGACATAAAGTTCGCAAGTTCTAATCCCGACTGTATCAATGAGTTTTTTCTTAACTTAAGTACAGTGATAAGTCACACCAAGAGGTTTGGTTAGAACGGTGAAGGAAAACATGGAGCGGAAACCTGCATATGTTTGAGAAGAAATTCAAAGGCGTATGTATAGTCATGCATGCGTAACGGAGATGAACTTCATATATATGTCGGCAATCCAAATTTAACGCCAGTAAAACCATGGGGCTCCTCTAGTGTCTTGTGCTTAAATTAAGAACTTGTTTATAAGCAAGCATTACGGCGAACAAAAACATCGGGAGGAATACTTCATGCCAAATAAAGAAATTCTTGTGTAAAGTCGTGTTTGAGAGACTAAATAAATGTTCAGTGGAAGGAGGATGGTATTAGACCTCTGCGTGTAGGTAGAAAAATACTTAAAGTTAATTAGTTACTTAATGCTTTTTAAGAACTAAAAGACGAACAACAGTCAATATTTGTTTTTAATTAGAGCAAATAAATCGCTGACAAAGAGTTTTCGAGTCGCAGTAAAAACATTAAGATTCCTAATTACCAAGTTATTATTATTTTTAGGTCTTATAATTAGGTCTCAAATATTTACGTACTTTCTGATTCTGTTCTAGATGTAGTTAGCTAATTTATAATTGAGAAAGGCTGGCACTTTAATATTCCAGTGAAATACTCAACAATCATTTGCACAATATTAAATAAGACACTCAAGATAGACAAATATCTCCTCTCCATTCGTCACTTGAGACAAAGTTAATGTTCTATTCAGAATCGATAAAAAAAAAACATTGACTGAAATGGCGTCATATATAATAGAAGGTAGACACTGCACAACTATGATGTATATACATATTACCAGGCTGTCTCTCAAAAGTCGCAAGCAGAGTGTTCTCTCTAGACTTACAGACTTCTTCGCTTCGTCTACATTTACCTGTCCCTTCATACATGCTTGTAGGTTTTGAGTAGTCTTGACGTTCCCATCCTTGAGTGTTCGATCGATTTAATCTAGATATTCTTGTACTTTATCTTATACAGACATGTGTAGGTGATGTGCAGTAATCTACTTTATACATTTAGGTGTCTAAATATATAATAAAATATTTAAAAAACCCAATTTTGTGCAACGCCGTAAGCTGAGGTCTGAACCCCACGAGGGGTGACCTAAGGTGCCTTTGCTTATATCCCAAGAAGAGCCGGGCTGGTGGCCTTTTGCCCTCACCATTTTTCGTTGTAAAAGTACCCAGAACTCACGCTACGAAGAACATTACAAAAAAAGGTTTTTAATTGCAATAGAGTTTACTAGAAACCACTTACAGACCATAAGTCATCCCACCTGGTCAAAGGGCGTCCTACACTACGTTTGCTTAGTCGTGGTCTCCACTGTAGAACACGTTTACCCCAGCGGTTGTCGGTTCTTCGCGAGATATGGCCGGCCCACTGCCACTTCAGCTTGCTAAGTCTTTGAGCTATGTCGATAACTTTGGTTCTCTGTCGAATGTATTCGTTGCGAATCTTATCCTTCAGAGAGACTCCGAGCATAGCTCTCTCCATAGCTCGCTGACCGACCTTAAACTGGTGGACAAGCCCTATCGTTAGTGTCCACGTCTCAGCTCCGTAGGTCATGACGGGTAGGACGCACTGATTGAAAACTTTAGTTTTCAAGCATTGCGGTATGGATGACGAGAAGACTCGACGTTGTTTCCCAAACGCTGCCCAGCCCAGCTGGATCCTCCTCTTGGCCTCCTTCTCAAAATTGTTTTTACCCAACCGAATGATGTGCCACTCGCAAAATAAAGGCTACTGTAGCGTTATCTGGTATTCCATTTTGGGGCATTTATTGGTGTACCCATTTATTTCGTTTCAACAAAGGCTTAGCGAAGGAATTTATGAAATAAATTTTGACCTTTGGCCATTCGTTTAAAAATGTATACATCAGACTGAGGGCCCTGACGTTGAATTCTTTAAAGTGTTTTTTAATTATTTCCAACAATTCACATTACCATTACAGGCTAAGCCCAGTGTGCGAGTGTGGCTCGACTTATTATAAAAGCACTTTACATACATACATAAATATAACTTATACATAAATAACTAAATATAACTTATTATTAATAAAATGTGAACAAAAAATAATATAAGATTTACAAAACATTTAAACAAAAACATTCCAATTACGCAACTTAAGACAGATTTTTTATTCTACACTCACATATATCACGTTTATCCCTTATTATGGTAGACGGGGAAAGTAAATCGCTAGTCACTTCTGGATTGACAAATCGCTTAGGTACGAGACTCACACATTACTTCATCCACATTCTAAAAGCTAGTCAGCTGTACTGGCGTTGCCCTCCACACTTATAGTTATTTGCACGCAGACGCACGCACGAGTTAAGGAACCGCAATCACCCAACTACAGCTTAATAAGCGGAAACCCCCAATCCGCAAACTAAGTGATACGTTGGTCGTAGTAAGCAATAACTTAGTATATTAGCAATGATTATCATATTCATTTCGTCTTTCGCATTTTAGTGTAAACCTTATAATAGTTCTCCTTGCTGAAATAAATATATTTTTATAAGCAAATAGCGGTCCGTCCCGGCCTCCCACGGGTGGACATAAGTTTTTTTTTTATAAAAGAAAATATAGCCTATGCCTCTCAAGGTGAATGTAGCTTTCCAATGGTGAAATCTTTGAAATTTTTGAAATCGGCACAGAAGTTTTTGAGTTTATTTATTACAAACATACACACCCAAAATAACAAATCTTTCCTCTTCATAATATTAGTATAGACTAGTCGCCAGTATCTATATTCACAACTCTCTCCTCTCCTCTCCTCGCCTCTCCTCTCTTTTGGGGAAGATTATACTCTTTGACACAATAAACATGAATAAACAGTAAAACAATATACAGTGGTAATACTGATTGCTTTCTTTAAAAAGAACATACATACATATAATCACGTCTCTTTCCCGTAGGGGTAGGCAGAGACCACTTCTTTTCACTTGCTACGATCCTTACATACTTGTTTCGCTTCGTCCACTTTCATTATTCCCTTCATATATGCTCTTCGGTTTAGGATACTCTTGGCCTGGCCTTTTTTCAAGACGTCCCTAAAGAACATCTAAATGAAAATTAATTATTCGATCGAGTTAGTGTACTATATATAGTTAAAGCGTGCCTCTCTTCAGACAACTTTTTTAACTGTTAGTAGTGAAGTTACCTAAATCAATTACTGGTTTGATTAATTTATAATCGTTCACAGCGCTAGACGTCTTGAAGTCGATTAACTATTAAGCATCATTTATAACTTTGGCACCTAAAGCCCTCATGACAGGTGCCAATTAATTTGCAACTCTTAAACACATACGTGAATCATAAATTACTGAGGCGATAGAGAGGAATGACGCCGAAAATTTAGAGGTCACGACCTAAAGTGAATTTAAGGTGTACAGCATATCTTAACATACATAAATATCCTTACGCTGACTCCCTCAAGGGGTAGGCATAGAGAATAGAGTGTCAGTTCTCTCTAGACTTACTCTCTCTCGCTTAATCCGCATTCATCAGTCTCTATCATGAATTAGAAAGCATACTATACCATTAATTGATAATTAATGGTATAACAGTTGATAATTTTTAATAATTTCAAGAATGTTATATGTATATGTAAAATATTGTAGTGCCGTCATATAAGGAAACTGTTTTTAACAATATGTTTGTTTGTTTGGGATGGCCATTGATATGTTATTTGAGGAAGTATAAAATCGATATTAAATAACTATGCTTATGATAATGTTATAAGTAATAATATTGTTGCGATGGAAGGTTCTGGAGAGCTTACAGTGGAAAAGCTTAGTCATGCAAGATGAAAGTGTTCAGTGCCTAGTGTTTACTGTGTTCAATTGTAACTGTAAAAACTGTGTTGTAGTGTACGCAGAGTAGAAGTGTTTCAGTGTCTAGGGTTTACTGTGTTTTACTAGTACTGTGTTATAGTGAATAGTGCTATAGTGATAGTGTACTGATTTATCGTACAAGTTTCCGGAATTATTCTGTGTTAGAATAAAGTGTCGTTTAAGTGTAACCACCGGCTATCATTAAATTATCCCGAACCCCAGCTCGTAACAATATTATCTATTTTTAAATATGTTGTTTGCCTAGCGGCGGACCATAGCACCTATACCTGTGTAAATTAATACTATCTTGTTTTCTATGTTCACGAAATAAATTATTTGATTTGATATCTTCATAAATGCTCGCCAGTTTCGAGTACTCTGGACGTTCCTATCCCTCGAGAGTTCGATCTATACAATTTAGTTCTCGCTGCCTCTTCTCCCGCAAACTTTCACATTATGCTTCTGTTTCGTCATTCTGAATTAAATCCAATTATAATTTTCAATTTCCAATAATAATTCAAACAATAGGCTTGAACCAACTTGGAGTGTTATATAAATTATCAGAGATACCAAATATACATAATAATCGACACAAATGTTTCCCAAACTGTAAGCTGTTCGAATTTTCGCCTCGCTTATCCGTTTCATTATAATTTTCTTTGAAATTCACTCTAACTTTAACTGTTATTATTCTCTGCTTGACGAATTTTCCTGAAGGCTAGCAGATATTGAGGCGTGCAACCTCAGTACATTTGATTGATAATAAATTTGCTACCAATATAATAATTTCATGTGGTTTATTTACCTACTTCACAGCTAATACTTTTTACACGCTTTATATTAGCTTCACCTGTATGTATGTATGTAACCGACTTCTTTGAGCTCGATTTTGACCCACTTTAAACGGCCAGATTTCGTTCAAACTTTGTAGACTTATCGAGGACCGATGACAATACACTAATAACTAAAAAGTAAAAAATAAATAGTAGTTAAAAAAAACTAAAAAACACGGTTTTTATAGAAAACCGAACTAAAAATAGAAAATAAATTTCGATAATATCTTAAAAAGCGTGGGGTGCTTTTTAAGATATTACCGAAATGATAATCACTCTACTAATATCTGTCAATAAAATATTTATAACTATTGACACCATGCACCCCACGCTTTTTAAGATATTATCGAAATTTATTTTCTATTTTTTAGTTCGGTTTTCTATAAAAAGCGTGTTTTTTAGTTTTTTTTTAACTACTATTTATTATAATGTATAATCAATAATAATGGAATATTATTGTTATGTCCTCACGCCTTTCCACAAGGGTTCCCGAAGGGGTGGTGTATAGATAATACCCATACACCCACTGTCCGCCAGAGATATATTATAATATTATTCGAGTCTTAACGATGTCTCACAAAGACAGACAAGGTAGCAAGCAGCAGTACATTTACTGTTACCGAAGATGATTATATTGAGGACAGACAGAAAGTCTATTGCTGTACAATGCTCTAGGCGGGGTAAGGAGGAGGTAATGGATAATGCGGAGGTAAACATATCTACCGACGCATCATCATCATCAATTTAGCTCACATTCATCGACTGTTAGATATATATACCTCCACGGTTGGACACATACATACATACTAATCACATTAAAATCAAAATGCATGTATGAAGAGATGAATGAGGACGAAGCGAAAGAGGTTTGTAAGTCTAGAGAGAACTGGCACTGCACTCTCTCTGCCTACCCTGTTAGGGACTTGGCGTGGTGATATGTATATAATCAAATCAAATCACATCAAATATATTTTATCAATGTAAGGCAGATCATATATTGAACGTCATATACTAAATATAAAACAACACCTACCACCGTTTCCAAGAAAAATAACTGCCAGGAAATGAAACAAAGTAGAGTTTTTTTTAACATTGGTTCCAGAGTAGATATATTATTTAAGGCATGTCTGTTGCTGTTGAGATATATATACAAATGTCTTAACAGGGTGTATGTTATGTTAGTGTTTGACAAATAACATAATTTGTGCAATGAGTAAATTACTTTATTAAAAAATACCTATGTTTTGGTTCTTTGTCGTGACTTACCTCATAATATATACATATAATATGTATTTATTCTTTTGTGTGGTAAGGTATTGGTACTAGAATTCCAAATCGTGTTCCCTACCTATTTTTATAGTAAAGCTACTAACCTTTTATGGATAATAAAATACGAACGGAAGCAGTGCGGTCGTATTTTTCCTTTAGAAATAAAACACATCGAAATTCATGCAGTAAATGATAATATAAGAATCGTGAAATTTCCGTCTGTCTTAAGGTATTTTATTCAATTCAGGTGCGTGGGTTTTTTCGTGGACTAAGAGATTAATATCTCACAAGCCTTTCGTCGTAATTCGACGAATGATAACTACCCCCTAAAAGAAATTATTAAGATTAGAGTTGATCCCATTTTAATCCTACAATGTAGCTAACTGAAAACGTTGCAAGTAGGTAGTTTACGTAATACATCTGAATATAACAATTTTATATCTGATGAAATATTAACTTATTTACTTAAACTTACACGATAAAAGAAAGTCGTAGTTGATAACGGGGTAGGCTGAGAGGACAGAGCGCCAGTTTTCTTGAGATTTACATACCTCTCGTTTGCATTTATCTGTCTCTTAATACATGATCGCTAGTTACAAGTTCTTTTGTCTTGATGTTCCCAGCCTTGAACTTGGAACTTGGACAATTTCGCATTGTATATCTGATTTGTCAGTATTTCTTCACTCATCTTTTATTTAATTTGATGGTAGTAAAAATTAGAGCCATGGTGGCCAAGTGGTTTGAGCAGTTGCCTGCGACGCATAGGTCGCAAGTTCGGATCCCGACTGTACCAATGAGTTTTTTTTAACTTAAGTACAGTGAAGAGTCACACCACGAGCTTAACGGTGAAGGAAAACACCGAGGGAAAACCTGCATACGTCTGAGAAGAAATTTAAAGGCGTATGTATAGTCGTGCTGGAGTAACGGCGATGGAATCGCCATCTGTCACGTTGGCACCTAATATGCCTCTGGCGAAAAGTGGGTGTGTGGGTATTACCTATACACCTCTGCCTACCCCTTCGGGGACCCTTGTGGGAAGGCGTGAGGATATTTTTTTTTATTTGATCAACAAATATATAGAACAACAAATTGGTCTACAATAGTATAAATGAGATACACAAGAAGACAACGAGAGGAAACCAGCATACATTTGAAGATAATTTCAAAAACGTATAATCATGCTTGATTAATGATGACGGACTGGCCATCTGTTACGTTGGGAACATAAATATATCACTGGTAAAAATGTGCTTACCCCGGGGACCCTTATGGGAAGCCGCGAAGAAATGTATAAATGGATATAAACAGTTAAAAGGCATGCCGAAAGTCCAGTATTATCTATGTAAATACGTCGTTGAAAAGCTTTTTAGCAAGTTTTCCATTTGAAAACAAATTCCTCTCGCCGTCTGCGTTATTAAAACCGAGCAATGCTCATTAGCATTATGAATGCAACGTAATGGATGCATTCGTGTTATTGTAAAGCGAAATACTATCATTTAGCTCTATTTTAAACTGCACTAATTATATCTTAATATATATAAATCTCGTGTCACAATGTTTGTCCTCAATGGACTCCTAAACTACTTAACCGATTCCAATGAAATTTGCACACCGTGTGCAGTTTCATCCAACTTAAAAGATAGGATAGCTTACATCACAATTGGACCCGATAGGTGGCGCTGCGTTCATGTTTCAGGAAATTTTACTTTTTCACCCGGGCGAAGCTGGGCGGGGCAGCTAGTAGACACTGAAAAGTATAGCTTCTGCTGAAACAGTTGATTTCGTTTAATTCCTAAATGTAATTAATTATTTACATACAACCTTTTTATTATACCACACATGTGGCAAACGAGAATGCGGTCGCGTGATGATATTCTTCACGCATTGCCGATAATATGACATATCCAACGTACGTATCCAACCTTTTTAATACAATGTGTATCATATACAAGATTGTATTGTGAAGCATTTAGCTGCATCCATGGTCTTAAAGATATAATATCCTCACGCCTTCCCACAAGGGTCCCCGAAGGGGTAGGCAGAGGTGTATAGGTAGTACCCATACACCCACTTTCCGCCAGAGATATATTTAAGCTGCCAACGTGACAGATGGCGAGTTCGTAGCCGTTACTCAAGCACGACTATACATGCGCCTTTGGATTTGCAGGTTGCAGGATTTGCAGGTTTCCTCTCGATGTTTTCCTTCCCCGTAAAGTAAGTAAGTAAGTACAGGGATTAGTCACACCACTAGGGTGTGACTAATCACTGTAGGTACGTAAGTTCAGAAAAACCCTTTGGTACAGTCGGGATTCGAACTTGCGATCTTTGTGTCGCAGGCTACTACTCGGACCACTCGACCACCACGGCTTTGGTGATGGTCTTAAAGAATCTTCTGGACGATTATTCTTAGAGGAATATTTTCCGAACCTGTAGGACTGTATGTGGCTCTACTTTGGCGTTCTATAAGGTTTTTCATTCGTCTTATTAAAGTGTGGGTGAGTGATTAATTATGCAGAGTTGAGGCGGCGATGTGGCGGATACTAAATACATCCGTGTCGGTGCGTCGTTACTCGCAGCGATCTCGCGATGATAATCTTAAGTGTTTTAGGGTCGGATACATATACCTTATGCTTTACGACAATTCGTCGGCCTTGTAAATTGAATTGCCACAACTTTTGATTAAATACTTCGAATGCGATTAAACAATACCGCATTCACCATGCTAGTATAAATAATGATACAGGCAGACAATAAGCACACACCAAATGTATGAACAAAAAAGTCGAAAATACATAGATATTATGATGGTGATTGACTCACCACCTGTCATGTTGGCATCTAAAATATACCTTCGGCAAAATCATACTTTGGAAGGCATGAAGATTTGTGTAATATAAAGGCCAACGAGTATACATACTCGTATACACACATCATCATGTCGAGTCCCTCAAGGCCTAGGCAAAATGAATATAGCTCGCCCTAGTTAGACTTACAAATAGTTTTCGCTTTACACACATTGATAATCCTGAAATAAAATATATTCGTCTTGAATCGAGTAAGAAAATCAGCTCAAATAATAAAAAAGAACAACACAAATGTTATGATTTAATTAAAAAACCACGGCAGACAGAGACAAGAGCGTTTACAATTCTTTTTGATGTTAAAGACAGTCAAATTTGATGTAAAAACAGAGAAAATGGCTTGAGAAATGTTGCCATATTAACACGCGCGATAAGGGTACATTATTCTCGTCGCAATGATTTTGTAAGGATATATGCGGCGTTTCCTTCTAAAAAGCTACCAAAAGTTTTGCTAGTCACTGAATAATTAATCAAGTTTCCCGCCGGCAAAACATAAACGCGATAGAACGCGTTTATTCGTGTAAACTATTAACCACAACATGTGCTACACCATTATAATGTTGATTTCTCACTGATCTAGATTTACTTAAGTTTTAAAGGTTTTCAGTGATGAGCTCCTTGGGGAGGAGGGAGGATTGCTATATTGTGTTGGCAGCAGAGGGATTAGTCCCATTATGCTGCCAACACAGTATAACTCTCCGAACACAGAGTAGCAACGCGCAAGTGATACTTCGGTATTGTAAGCGTAAATAGGTTAACCGTTTTCCATCGGGTGGACCGTATGCTTCTTTGCCACTCTTGTTGTATAAAAAGTGAAAATCTTTTTAGGCGTGTTGAGCACTTTTTGGGTGAACAATAATCATGGAACTCGCGTCATCGTCAAATGAAATAAAATCAAATCAAAATGTTTTTATAGGCCTAGACATAGGCCTAGATGGGCACTTATAAAACGTCGAAAAAGGTACACGGTTCGGGTTGGTCGTTTCCATGGAGAAGAACTGGCAAGAAACTCCATGGTTACTTTTTTCAACCACCACCGAACACTTCCCATGAGCTATATGTATACCCCACGCTTTTTAAGATATTATCGAAATTTATTTTCTATTTTTTAGTTCGGTTTTCTATAAAAAGCGTGTTTTTTAGTTTTGTTTAACTATTATTTATTTTCTACTTTTTAGTTATTAGTGTATTGTCATCGGTCCTCGATAAGTCTACAAAGTTTGAACGAAATCTGGCCGTTTAAAGTGGGTCAAAATCGAGCTCAAAGAAGTCGGTTACATACATACAGGTGAAGCTAATATAAAGCGTGTAAAAAGGGGCAGGGTGGCACTGGTACGTTACCTCTTAATGGTTTTTGTTAGAAAAAGATCACTCACTGAAGATCACAACAATAAGCAAGCTAAGCAAGCCGTGGTGGCCGAGTGGTTCGAGCAGCTGCCTGCGACGCAAAGGTCGCAAGTTCGAATCCCGACTGTACCAATGAGTTTTTCTGAACTTAAGTACAGTGATTAGTCACACCACGAGCTGAACGGTGAAGGAAAACATCGGGAGGAAACCTGCATACGTCTGAGAATAAATTCAAAGGCGTTTGTATAGTCGTGCTGTAGTAACGGCGATGGACTCGCCATCTGTCACGTTGGCACCTAATATACCTCTGGCGGAAAGTGGGTGTGTGGGTATTTCCTATACACCTCTGCCTACCCCTTCGGGGACCCTTGTGGGAAGGCGTGAGGATATATTATTATATGAAAAAGATAATCAATAATATGCATGTACAAAATACCGTACCTAGGAATTTACGATTTGAAATTATTATTAAAACGATAATACGTTATGGATTAGCACTGAATTGGTTCAGTGCCATACCTCCATTTGTCTCTGTCGTAACTTCAGCCTACCAATTTTGAACGCCAATAATTTAACCTTCTCAAACCCAGGCGATGATGGCTATCTGACGACGTTGAGCGCCCTTGTGCGCGCATCTTAATAAGATTTTGAGCTTCTTCATATTGGAGACGCGTCTATTTATTTTAATATGTTGCTAATGTAGTATATATTGCTATTAAATACACAAAACACACCCAAGGATGAGAATATCAAGGGTCTGGAAACCGGCGAGCGTGTATGAAGATACTGATGAATGTGAACGAAGCGAAAGAGGTATGTAAGGCTAGAGAGAACTCTGTCCCTACCCCGTTGTACTCGGCATGATGTACATACGTATGGACCGCTATACTAGTCAAGATTAGCAAGATTTTCCTATGAAAGATTAATTTTCTAAAAAATATAAATGTTTACTGATCCAATAATTTGTCTTGTATATTTTAGTTTATACTTATTTTTATTGTAGATATATTATATTATATTTCATAAATATATATATATATATATATATATATATAGTACATCCACAATATATATATATATATATATATTGTGGATGTACTCATATTAAATATTTAACTTATTCGGCGAAGCAGCAAATGCTGCAAAAAGAAAATAAGATGTAACATTTTGTACCAAATAAATATAATGGCTAAAACCGAAGATGACGACTTAGTGAAATATTTAATTCGTGAAATAGTGCTACAAAATTTACCGTCTTTTTCATGCAACACCACAGTAATATAATCCATAACTCAGGTTCTATAAAACGATGTATATATTCAATTCGCCGATAAAAAAGTAACTCTCTCGGAATAGGCCAGGGTTTTGGTTTTACGAGAGGTTTTATTGAGCCGATATCGCGCATCTGTGTGTTGAGGTTCTTGCGATCATCGGTCATGCACACGTGACTGAACTAGAATCGTTGGCTCGGTGTATTAGGGTGGCATTATGTGTACGTGACGGCTTGAATTGTCCATCGAAATTGATGACCGATGAGCGTTATTACCTCCTAACCCAATACGTATCAGGGGTGGACATACGACGCAAAGATTCCAAATTCGAACCTCGACTGTAGCAATGACTTTTTCTGGAATTAAGTACAGTGAGCCACACCACCTTTGTGACAAAGCAAATATCGAAAGGAGATCTGCAAACGCCTGAGGAAAATTCATAGACGTGGGTTATGCGTGACAAACGGCGATGGACTTGCCATCTGTTTGCACCTAAATATAATTATCATCGGCGAGAAGTGGGTGTTACACTTATGCCTAGCCCTTTGCAGGTAAGCGTGAATATATGTATATTAAAAAAATGCTTTATTGGATGAGATCTTCTCTCATTATATTTCTTCAATTATTTCGCTCTAAGTTTAGCTTACCTGAGAGCCGTGGTGGCCGTGTGGTTCGAGTAGTTGCCTGCGAAACAAAGATCGCAAGTTCGAATCCGGGCTGTAGCAATGAGTTTTTCAGTTAAGTACAGTGATTAGTCACACCACGAGCTTTACGATGAAGGAAAACATCGAGAGGAAACCTGCATACATCTGAGAAGCAATTCAAATGCGTATGTATAGTCGTGCTTGAGTAACGGCGATGGACTCGTCATCTGTCACCTTATCATCTAAAATATATCTCTGGCGGAATGTGGGTGTGTGGGTATTACCTATACACCTCAGCCTACCCCTTCGGGGACCCTGATGGGAAGGCGTGAGGAAGTTTAGCTTACCTGTAACTATTAACATTGATTACTTACCTTAGAGTCGACATTAGAGAGTAAATTATACCCATCGATATACATGCGTAATTCTCCAGAGATTATGAGTAAGTGAAGTACATTTTTAAGATATTAAATAGTTGCCTAAGTTATATAGTGTGTAGTTTAAAACTCTTACGTTCCGAGTAATTTCCGGGCCGTTTAACAGCTAAACGTGTTCCCAGTGTTAAGACGTAGGTGTATTTTTATTTGTATTTTTTCCCGATGAACTCACTATATACTATATTTCAATACATACTTTTTAATATGGATAGAACATAGTTATACTTTGAATGTTAAACCACATACTGAAGTCAGAAGTGAGTTGTATTTCAATGTCGCTTTATTTACTTAGACTACTTTGTCGCAACATTATAATTATATAATAATGTAATATATAATGGCGCTCATTAGGGGAGGCCTATTTCCAGCAGTGGACTAGAGTGGGCTGATGATGATGATGATGATGATAATATATAAATAATACATTATAATTATTTTAAATATTATCTTAAGCGAAAAAATATTTTTAGTTGTATGTATTGTATTGATTAAATAAATATGTCCATACCATTAAGAAATATGAATTCTTACTATTAAATATGTATCTTTAATTTGTATAAGATGAACTTAGTAACTAATCCATTTTAAATAAAGAAAATTATAATGCTTAGATATATTTAAACCTCAGAGGAGATCTTTCTAATAACCAAGCTTTCATACTTTTAAGGATTCATTTTACCGTATTAACATGTAGTCTGTCTGACGGTAAGTGGTTACCGCCGCATATGTATGCTTGTAACACCGCAGTTCGTAACCCTGCAGGCATTTTTACCTAAAATTTTACGTTAAATATTCTTCATAAAATCTTGGTGAACTTATATGCTTATTTTAATTTTTGGATGAAACCATTTGGTTTGACCAATGAAACCAAATTTGGATCTCCAATGAAACCTTTTTTTCATCGCAAAGAGTTTTGATAAGTTATGTGTTTCATTATATTAAAGAGAACAATATTTTTTTAAATACTATCCTACAAATTAGGTTCCTTTATTTTAAAACATAAACATCAGATCACTATTAGATAATAGTGAAATTATTAATTAAATGTTATTAAACTCCCTATAAGAGACTTTTTAATTCTGCGCAAAGATATGAATAAACCTATTTCAAACCTATTAGCTCGGTTGCAAATATTAATAATAATACATACCTCAGTGAAGACGGTGTTCAGCATAGCTCGAGTATAAACACTTTCCTTTTCACCAAAAAAAGTATTCCAGTTAATTTCTTTAAATCTGCAATATATTTATTTGAACTCACATTATTAAATTGTAAATAATAATAACGGTCACAAATATCAGTTTCGTGGAGCTAGTTAGCAAACTGTTACGTTCGTAGCACGGGATTACGTAGCGTACTACAACGCTCGTAGCAGACGGCCACGCGCCGTAGCGACTGGCTATCAACTGGCGCTACGGACTGTCTACGCCGTAGTACTTGGGTGGTCCGATGAAAAGATTTACGTTAGTTGGCGAGGTCGTTGTCTGTGTGTCAGTTTCCTATAATTATATTCATAGTTAGTATTATTATTCATTTAAAATAGCATTGCCTTGATCTTATTAGTCATATCACTTGCTTATTCGTATGCCATGACATACGAATAAGCAAGTGAGTATTGCATACAATATTACGATAGTATAAGATATCGTATTACTTCACTTAAAGAGACATCTACCTGATTCCGTATCAATTACTATTTGTATATAACTATAAAATGATCTGCAGAAGTTTTAGGTTCAAACTCAGACGTACTAATTGGTTTTCTGAACTTAACAGTCATTTGTCATATTTGTCATACCTTAAGCTTAAAGTGTAGGAAAATAACGTGAACAAATTCAATGTAATACTAAGTGATATCGTGCTAAAGAGACGCAAAAAACTCGCCATCAGACTCATTTCTATCTAAATAATACTCCAGAGAAATGTGCGTTTTATACCTCTGGTAGGCAGACCTTTTGGTAAGGCGTGTAAATATTTTTTTATTATATTTTAATTTCATATCGTCATAAAACCCAAAGTAGATTTGTATCCGAGATTGACTTGGTTGGTTTAAAATTTTTATTTCACGACGTAAAAAAAAGCAAGTGAGGATTTTTATGTGTTTTATTAATGGTATTTTTATAACTTTGACGTTGCAAGTTATTGCGATCGCCGTCATAAATGTGTGATATGAATTCTAATTCTATTTAAGTTTTTATTTTACAACAATTTGGCAATACTTTTATATATATATCAAATATCAATATATCGCCTTTTCTTTTTCAATGCAAATGTTTAGAAATTATATATAAAATAATAATATATCCTCACGCCTTCACATAAGGGTCCCCGAAGGGGTAGACAGAGATGTATAGGTAATACCCACACACCCACTTTCCGCCAGAGGTATATTAGGTGCCAACGTGACAGATGGCGAGTCCATCGCCGTTACTCAAGCACGACTACATACATATATACGCCTTTGAATTTCTTCTCAGACGTATGCAGGTTTCCTCTCGATGTTTTCCTTCACCGTAAAGCTCGTGGTGTGACTAATCACTGTACTTAAGTTCAGAAAAAACTCATTGGTACAGTCGGGATTCGAACTTGCGACCTTTGCGTCGCAGGCAACTGCTCGAACCACTCCGCCACCACGGCTTCCAAATCTTTAGAAATTCGTTAAATTATAATAATTATTTGTATCAAATAAATATCCGTTAGTATTAACGAAAGGCAGATGTGAATTTGTTAATTCTATATTCAAGTTTTTCCCGTTAAAGACAGAGCTGTAACAACACCTTGTAATTTTGTTTACTAAGACGCCGTACACTATACCGCCTACCGAAATATTTGTCAATGTACCTATTCCATTCAAACACACACACACGCACGCACACACTTAAAATAAGTAATAGTAAGAAATAGTTTGTTCTCGATCTTGTATGTTTTATAAGTACCTTACTCTTTATTGTTAGTTACTTTTAACCAATTTTGTATCCAGAGGCATGAGCCTGCTTAACATTAACACAGGCTGTTCTGCAGCCTAGCAATGTCAGCAGTTGCAAATGCTTTCTCATTCCATTCGGAAACCGACTAGCTAATACTACTAACCTTAGCATAATAATTATTTTGTGTAACTGTTTGGTGAAATAAATTTATTATTTATTATTATTCAAAGGTTGTCTGTAAGAGACCGCCGAGTATGATAGAATCACCAACTTGTACTTTGTGTATGATGTACTGTCATGGTGTAATATGGTGCCCAACAAAGCATAAAAAAAAAGCTAGGTACCATCGTGACGGGAGCATTTCTCAAGTATGACTACGTCGTTGAAATACTTTTCAAAGGTGAGTAGGTTTTCTCACATTATATTTCCTCACCGCTCTTGATGAGGCAAGTAAAGTGACATTTCACACCGATCAAACAATTTAGTTAGATATGAAAATCTCATTGAAATACATATCTGGGATTGGAAATCCAAGATGCGATCGTAACTACAAACCAGCCAGCCGCTAGGTCTGTATATAGCTCGAATTTAAAAAATAGCTCTTCAGAAACTTCAAAGGGAGAAAATAATTGTAAATATTTTCTTGTGAAGTAAATACACAAATTGAAACAGAAAACTGAATCTTGGTTCAAAGAAATAATACATATGTTTAAATTGCCAGTTAAGGTACATATTCATGTACAATACGCATGTTTATGTAATTAAAATGAAAAAGATACAGATTTATTCCATTCAAATGATTGATTCTTCAAACAAGTTTTGATTGTTCGAATTGGACTGGAGAAACGAATAAATTCAGTTCAACAATTCGCTCAAAGAGAACGTATCGATTCAGTGTTGCCATTTTTCAACCATAATTAAAGCTTAATTTAGCGGAAATTTTCGGTCATTTGAAAGGACGGGATCGGAATGGTATTCCACTTTCGATCCTGAACGTTCATTGATAACAATATTATAAAGGCGTAAATTTGTGTGTTTAAACGCGCTTATCTCGGGTGGGTGTGTGGGTACTACCTATACACCTCTGCCCACCCCTTCGGGGACCCTTATGGGAAAGCGTAATATCGGGAAAAATGATGATGAAACATGATCACATTAAGCCCCCCATAGGTTTTATATATTATTACTACCAAAGGGACCAGTTAATCGGATCTTAACGCGGATGAGAACGCGGCGCAGAGCTAGTAAAAGTATACACTTTTATGGTTTTACGTGAGACTATTCACGAGGGAAACGATATATATTGAAGCAATTCTCTGTTTACTTAGGCTGTATTTTCTATACAGCCTTGTAAAAATTATCTGTAGGTCTTGCAATTATGTTCAAGGTCGGTCTTAGAACCAGTGAAGAAAACATCAAGAGGAAACCTGCATACGTTTGAGAAACAATTCAAGGGCGTATGTATAGTCGTGCTTGAGTTATGGTGATGGACTCGCCATCTGTGACATTGGCACGTTGACACCTAAAATATTTCTCTGGCGGAAAGTGGGTGCTACTACTACATAGATACTACCTATACACCTCTGCCTTGCCCTTCGGGGACCTATGTGGGAAAGCGTGAGGATATTATTTACTTATATCAACAATAACTTATAACATGAAAGAAATGTAATAATTATGATAATGGGTCTTGTTTTGAGATCTTTAAGTATTTTTTATCGAATATATTTACATAACTGGCGCTCCATACTCTCTACCTGCCACATTAGGGACTCGACGTGATGATATGTATGTATTTACAGATAGTAAACGCGGCAATAGATAGTTAGGGTGAGGCGATATAATAAATAATTATAACTGCAATTAGGATAATGAAAGTGGACGAAGCGAAACAAGTATGTAAGGATCGTCGCAAGTGGAAAGAAGTGGTATCTGTCTACCCCTACGGGAAAGAGACGTGATTATATGTATGTAATTGAAACAGTTGTCCCACTCTCAATACTTTAACAGGAACATCTTGATATTTTGATCATTGGCATTCATTTTACTATTTACTTTACGAAATTGATACTTGATGCTTATTTATTTCAAAGGTTTTTGTTATTTTTTCTTTTACTCAGAACGAAATTCGTTCCCTGGGTAACTATTAATAAACATATGTTTATTGCATTATTCGAAATATAATTTATCACAGAGAGAAAGTTGATATATTCCCAAAACTAGTTCAACTTTCACAGCGAAAGTTTAACTAATTAAACTGTGTGATGTAAATTTTACTTAAGTGCCAATATTTTACCTCAATTAGCTTCAAAGTTGAAATTAAATTACTACAATAGACAAGTAATTGTACCTCAATATAGGACTCAAACAAATTAGTGCGGTTACAAGACTCAACCTCGACGTAACATAGTTGGTTATGTGACATTCAAAACGGTACGTTAGTACATTGAGCATAAGGTTAAATGTTGCTCTCTTGCTCTTACAATTACAGCGGGTACATAAAAAGGGTATGTTTCCCTGCAAAAGGTTACATAGATAGACAGAGGTGTAACACCGCGCCATTTTTTCGTCTGAGAAATACATATTTAAGTACCAGCGTGATAGATGGCTAGTCACCATCGCCATTTCTCAAGGACGAGAATACATACGTTTTTGAATTACTTCTTCAATGCAGCTTTCCTCTCGATGTTTTCCAGCGCCGTAAGCTCGTAGTGTCATATTGATATTTTTACACGTGATAGATCAAGTACATTATAGTGACTGCTTAGTTTAAAATGACTTTGTAATTTGCGAAATTATTAAGACACATTTTTCATATCGATTGAAACATATTTGGTAAGCAATTGGATAGTACAAAAAAATACACACATCTACAAAAAATATGCTAACGTATTCTAACAGATGACTAGAATGTCGCGCAATGTTTTCACTCACAAAGTGGAGCCCGTGACGTCACAGGAAGGAACTTTTTCAGGTCATGTCTACGCTGTGACGCCCCAAGCGACTATTGCATTGTTCGCTGTAAATGTACTGAGGCTGCAAGTGTAGCTAACGTTATTCTTCTCAATAACTAACTTAATTTGGAGTATTAGTTTAAATGTAAACTTAAGTACTTAAGTTATTAATTGCACCACGAGCTTTAGAGAGAAGGAAAATATCGAGAAGAAACCTACGTATAGAAAGCATACGTTTGAGAATAAATTCAAAGACGTATGTATAGTGATGCTTGAGAAACGGCGATGGACTCGCATTCTGTTACCATAAAATATATCTCTAGGGAAAATTGGTTGTGTTGGTCTATTACTTCATGCCTTCCCACAAGGTTCCCCGAAGGGGTAGGCAGAGGCTTACACACGCCTCTGCCGAAATTTTTCGAAAACAGCGAGCCGTTGTAAAGTGTAATAATACATATGAATGGAGCGAAGGAAATAATATAGCAACTCTCACGTGGGTGCTATTACACACCTTTCCTACTGCGTGAAGTCGTAAAAATAACTTTATTAACATAGAACACAAGCTCGAAAATTGCTTGAGCATGGAACCGTGATGAGAATACATAAACTAAAAAAATTGCCTTCATTGTCTCTGCGAAAACCAATCATTGGTCTGGATTTACTCATTCTATTATCTTTATTATTGGATTAATAAACGCTGGTGTAAATGAGGAAAGATAACATCTGCCTTAGTTGCCCCTTAAGAAAATAAGAATGAATTAGTGACTTTGACTAAGCACAAACACAAAGATATCTTAAATGCTGGTGGGTAAATAGTGTTAAAGTTTGTCAGTAAGTTAAGAGCCTCACAAACCCAGTTAAATAAGTAAGCTTATTGCTTTAAGTATTCCCCAATCAAATGCCATTCTATAGTATAAATAATTATGAATTTTAATGTTGCAAAAATAAATCATAGAATTTAAAATATGTAATTAAAACCAATGGTGAGTCCATCGCTGTTTTTCAAGAACACAATATTTCTATACATTTTTTATTTCTTCTCAAACATATGCGGGTTTCCTCACGTTCTTTTTCTTCTTAGAAAAGCTCATGGTGTGGTAAATCACTGTAGATACTTAGGTTTAGAAAAAAAACATAGGTTCTGCGGGGTAGCGGGCGACTACTCAAACTACTCGGTGATCTAAGCTCTACTTACTTACTTACTTCTACTTGTCTGAATTCAACAGCAAAAATAATATATAATATAATATATCCTCACGCCTTCCCACAAGGGTCACCGAAGGGGTAGGCAGAGGTGTATATGTAATACCCACACACCCACTTTCCGCCAGAGGTATATTAGGGCCCAAAATACCAAATGTTATATTTAAGTCTTATATGCAAATGTATTTCATTAACGTCCTAAAAGCTGTATTTTCCTTTGATACGACTAAGGCAAACAAGCCTTACAGGCATGCATCGCGTTTCCAACGTAGCTCAAAGGATCAATACGCATTGCTCACCGCGAAAACACAACACTACATTATGGCAGCACCGAACGGCTTTGATCTGTTAATGTGGAGGTACCGGCTTACTCCAATTCAACTAACCTTAAGCATAATATTATAATAATATATTGGGTTGGGAACATCAAGATTATCCGACAAGTATATATGAAGACTGATGAATGTGGATGAAGTGAAAGAGCCATGCTAGTCTAGAACTGGCGCTCTATCTGCGTAACCACGATATTCAAATTACAATAACAATATGAAAACAATCATGGGATATAAATATATATACAAGAAGAATGTGAAAAGAATGGGCTGCGCCTAAACGCTGGCAAGACTAAGGTTCTGGTATTCGAAAGAGATGAACAAGTGACCGAGTCTGCTATATCGGTAAATAGGCAAATTCTAGAGCAAGTGAATGAATTTGTATATCTAGGAAGCATGTTCACACGAGATGGAAAGTATGAAAAAGATATTGAAAGGAGGATAACTGCCGGAAATGAGGTCAGGAGCCATGTCGGCGTTGATGGGCAGTAAAAGTCTGAGCACGAATGCTCGAGTTGCTGTCCACAACGCGATATTGGTACCTACCTTATTGTATGGCAGCGAATCCTGGGTATGTCAGAGGAAGTATGAAAATAGCTTGAATGTAGATGAGATACGATCTCTTCGAAAAATGTGCGGCGTAACGATATTAGATCGAATCCGCAATGAAGAGATTCGCAAATCAACTGGCGTGAATGAGGGCGTGATTGTAAAGATGAAGAAAGGCATGTTACGTTGGTTTGGACACATAGGAAGGATGAGTGAAGAAAGATTGACGAAACAGATATACAAAGCAAAAGTGTGTGCAAGAATAGGCAGAGGAAGGCCACGTTCCAACTACCTGGATCAAATAGAACGGACTCTCAAGGACGGGAACGTTAAGAGTACTCGAAACCGAAGAGCATGTATGAAGAGACTGATGAATGTGGACGAAGCGAAAGAGGTATGTAAGTCTAGAGTGAACTGGCGCTCTATACTCTCTGCCTACCCCGTTAGGGACTTGGCGTGATGTTATGTATGTATGTATATATATTATATATATTGTATATATTCCTGAGTCCAAGACATGCCGTCATCGAACCGGATGACGACATAACGGTCCTCCAGGACGCCCGACAAAAACATACCAACACTACACACAACCGACCACTGTTCCGTCCTCGCCGGCGAGGCTCGACGCGAATAAGCCGTAATTTTCCCCCCCGACCCCCGCCGGAAACGCCGGCCCGCGCCGAGCCAGACGCGCATTTCCCGCCCCCAAATAATAATTAAATAAAATTATCAGTCATGCCCTGCTCCCTTGCTCGCGATCCAGCAACGCCCTAAGCCGAGGTTCGTACCCCACAGGGGGTGCCCTTAGCTGAGTTGCTTAGAAATAAAGTGCCTGGCTGGAGGCCTAGGTCTCGCCATTGACCGGTTAAGTTCCCGGTTCCCAAAAGTTCCCGGAACTCACGCTACGAGAGACATAATAAAAAAAAATATATATATATATATATATTCCTGAATATTTAAATGAAGACGTTACGTTTGTACATCTAGATGTATATATGAATTAGTGATATCTATGTCTACTCTGCAAGAGAATAAAATTCTGAGTGACATGTACACTGTTTAAAAACAAATGAAGCCGACGGTTAAGTGGAAGAAGAAGGTCGGGAAGAACGGTTCATTAATAGAAAGAACTATTAATGTAACTTTCTCTCCTTCTATATACAACTATTCATGTCGATCAAAATCAAAATCAAAACATTTAATTTCACATAGGCCTATATGGGCATTTATAAAACGTCGAAAAGGTGCACGGTTTGCGTTGGTCGTTTCCATGGAGAAGAACCAGATTTTTTCTACTTTTTCACTTCGAAGCTTACATTTCATATAGCATATTCTATTCGAATTCTTTTGTGATTTTCAGTATTGAGTATAAATAGAAAACCATAAACAACCATTGTTATAGTTTGCTTTGCATTTCCGGGCACTTTTGCTCAAACGAATATGCGATAGGAACAGTTCAAACTGAATTTAGAAAAAGGCAAATCCGAACCCAGTTGCTTTCCAGTAAGCATTATGAATTAGTTTGGTTTTATACAACATAATGAATTGAGTGATTAACTGTAAGATAAGATAAGATAGAGTACATGTGTATGTAAAATAATATAAAATATTCTCACGCCGTCCCACAAGGGTCCCCGAAGGGGTAGGCAGAGGTGTATAGGTTTCACTTTCCGCCGGCGGTATATTAGGTGCTAACGTGACAGATGGCGAGTCCATGGCCGTTACTCTAGCACGACTATAAATATGCCTTTGAATTTCTTCTCAGACGTATGAAGGTGTCCTCTCGATGTTTTCCGTCACCGTAAAGCTCGTGGTGTGACTAATCACTGTCATGCTTAAGTTCAGAAAAACTCATTGGTATAGTCGAACTTGCGATCTTTGTGTCGCAGGCAACTAATCGAACCACTCGGCCACCACGGATTTTTTTAAAGCTAATAATATTAATGATGTGTTTAAAATTTCACAAACCCTTTCTGACAATTCAATAGCGGATCATATAGCTTCTACCTTATAAGTCCCATTAGCACGTACGACCGATAAATATATACGATAGGGATCCGAATTTGGCCGTGGAAGTTAGGGTAGTTAAAACTATTGAGTCCTTAGTTGAGGTAAATATAATACATAGTTACAATCTACTAGATTAATAGAGCCGTGGTGGCCGATTGGTTCGAGTAGTTGCCTGCGACACATACATCGCAATTTCGAATCCCGACTGTACCAATGAGTTTGTCTGAACTTAAGAACAGCAATTAGCCACACCACGAGCTTAACGGTGAAGGAAAACATCGAGAGGTAACCTGCATACGTCTGAGAAGAAATTCAAAAGCGTATGTATAGTCGTGCTTGAGTAACAGCATATGTCTCGTTGGCACCTAAAATATATCTTTCGCGGAAAGTACGTGCGTGGGTACTAACAATACACCTCTACCTACCCCTTTGGGAAGACGTGGGGATATGTATATATATACAATCTACCAGCTACTCCACCAAATATGGGCTCAGGCTCAGGTTAGTGTCGGCGACGCGGAAGGAAAGTCCAGGTTGGTTACGGCCTAGAGGCTTACTATCAGTATACCTCCAGGGACTAAAATTTCTACGCCGTATTTCCGTATCCCACATATATAATAAGAGAGGTAGGGCATAACGGGTTTTCCGTTCGAATTTGGAGCTGCCCGACTGGGGCAGGACCTCCACCTTATAGAAATCCGTTTTTTTTTTTTTTGTATTGTCTCTCGTAGCGTGAGTTCCGGGAACTTTTGCTACTTAACCGGTCAATGGCGAGACCTAGGCCTCCAGCCAGGCACTTTATTTTTAAGCAATACAGCTAAGGGCACCCCCTGTGGGGTACGAACCTCGGCTTAGGGCGTTGCTGGATCGCGAGCAAGGGAGCTGGGCTGGACTGGTCATTTTATTTAAATATTATTTGGGGGCGGGATTTGCGCGTCTGGCTCGGCGCGGGCCGGCGTTTGCGGCGGAGGTCGGGGGGAAACATTACGGCTTATTCGCGTCGAGCAACAGTGGTCGGATGTGTGTAGTGTTGGTATGTTTTTGTCGGGCGTCCTGGAGGACCGTTATGTCGTCATCCGGTTCGATGACGGCATGTCTTGGACGCCTTATTTTCGAGATAAGGGAAGGAGTGTATCGGGCGGCCGATACGACGAGGGGTTGGGGTGATTTACAGCAGAATCAAAATGACGTTTGGACAGTTTTTTCAAAAACTGTTTTATAGTGGGGACTTTGAGGTCAACGTGGAGTTGACTATTACGCATGTACCACGGGGCACCTGTGGCTCTCCGGAGAAACCGGCTTTGGAGCACTTGCAGGGGGTTAAGTGTTGACTTGCTAGTGTGTGCGAATACTACACCCGCATATGTCATGATTGGTCGAATGCACGTTGTGTAAATCCTCACCTTGGATTTCAATGAGAGTTTACTTCGTGCATTCAACATGCTGTGAAGTCTACCGAGCACGAAGGCGGCTCGCGCGCGTACCGCCTTTACGTGGTGACGGAAAGAAAGGCGTTGATCGAGGATCACACCTAGGTATTTGGCTTTTTCTTCCCATGGAATGGGTTTGCCGAAGAGGGTGATGGGGGCTACCCGTGGGCGTTCGAGGCCTTTCCAGAATAGAATGGCTGCGCTTTTGGTGGGGTTCACTTCAATTCTCCACTTCCGGAACCACCGCCCTAGGGCTGTGACTGCGGATTGGAGGTTGTCGTGAATTCCCTCGGGAGTTCTACCCTTGTAGTAGATGGCCGTATCATCGGCGAATAGAGCGCTTTTAACTCGTCTATGGAGGGGAATGTCGCTAGTATAAAGCTTGAATAGGAGTGGCGAGAGCACTGAGCCTTGCGGGACTCCTGCTCGTATGGGATGGGGGGAAGAGAGTGTGCCCTCGACTCTGTAGCGGAAGGAGCGGTTCGACAAAAAGTCCCGTACTATGCGTACTAGATGGTCCGGCACGCCCAACTGGTACAGCTTGTATATTAAGCCGTTGTGCCAGACCTTGTCGAATGCCTTCGCCACGTCGAAGAGGAGCATACCCGTGGTATAACCGAGTTGGAAGCCGCTACTGACGTCTTCCACTATACGGTGGACTTGTTGGATACAGGAGTGTTTGGTTCGAAAACCGAACTGCTGATCAGGTATGACTTTCTTAGAGTCTGCAAAACTCTTTAGTCTATTGTAGATAAGTCTCTCGTAAATCTTGCCAAGGACATTGAGGAGACTAATAGGGCGATAACTGGAGGCTTCGGTCTTGGGTTTCCCTGGCTTGGGAATACCTATGACTGTTGCACTTTTCCAGGATTGGGGGAAAAAGTTGTTGCTCGGTGCGGCATTGAAGATGGCAGTGAGCAAAACTATGAAATAAGGAGAGAAGAGTTTGATAACTCTATTAGCGATCCCGTCGGGACCTAGGGCTTTCCTGGGGTGGAGATCCTTGATCACTTTCCGGACTTCGTCGACCGTGATTGGGGCGGTGGGGTGGTCTGGGTCTTCGGAGGGTGGGAGAGATAGTTTGCTTTCGACCTCGGCATCCACCTTATCGAGATGGCGCGGATCTACCGGCAAGGTGCTGGGCGTACAATATATATACATACATATCATCACGCCGAGTCCCTAACGGGGTAGGCAGAGAGAACGGAGCGCCAGTTCTCCATAGACGTACAGACCTCTTTCACGTCATCCTCATTCATGAGTAAATATGATAAATAAATAAATAAATGAGTCTCTTGATACATGCTCGATGAGAAAATTATTTCGTTAATTGAGGTATTATTAACTTTATATGTAAATCAACACTATGCCACATCCTAAAACTCCACTTAATACAGAATAGTTAACATGGGTCATTACAGCAAAATCTAAAATTGACCTTTTAACCATCGGCTTCACATCAAGGCATTAACAAACATTGTAAATAATCCCAAAGGGACCGCCGCAGTTTCCTTTATGGGATCTCATATTCACATTTCATCTCTGCATCGCTCTCGAACTGGCAAAAGGCTTGATCGGTATTTTAGTACTAAATTCTATCGGTTTAAAACTTTCGAGTGGGTCGCATTGTTCTATTTGCGTCGAAACTTTTACGGTCAGTAGGAATTGTTGATAGATCTTTAGAGCCTTTATGTAATTAAAGTGCCGATGCTCAACTTAATCTTGTGTTAAGAACCTTCCACTTCTACATAACGATTTTGTAAAGTGCCCGATTTGCTCGTATTCTACGACTCTCTAATTGCAAATAAAATATCTAAAGCTTTATTAAACGGAAACGGGCGGTTTTTCATTGCCGCCCGTTCCTGTCTTCTTTTTTTTTATTCAGGCTCATTTTCTTTTTGTGCCTCGAGGAATTCTTGTTTTCTTTAACGAGTGCTGTGTATATTTTAGAAGTTCACTTAAGATCACACTATTTTGTATTTCGTGTTCTGCGAACATGAACACATTTATTCTTTAAGCATTTTGGCATAAAATTAATTTTTCTCTTGCAATTAAAATAGCCTATATCATATCATATATATAAAATCAGTGAAAATGAAGCATTCAAACGGTGAAAGAATTTTTAAAATCGGTCCTGCACTTTTTGAGCCAATTCCTTACAAACATACTTACATACAAATCTTTCCTCTTTATAATATTAGTATAGATATAGATATCTTCCCATAAGAATCTCCGAAGGTATCGGCAAAGGGCCCACTTGTCGCCCGAGATATATTTTAGGTGCCAACGTAACAGATGGCGAGCCCATAGCCGTTACTCAAGTACAACTGTACAACATAAATACAGTTCATGTACATTCTGAATATTGACAATATAATGAATATAATAATATATCTTCACGCCTTCCCACAAGGGTCCCCGAAGGGGTAGGCAGAGGTGTATAGCCACACACCCACTTTCCGCCAGAGGTATATTAGGTGCCAACGTGACAGATGGCGAGTCCATCGCCGTTACTCAAGCGCGACGATACATACGCCTTTGAATTTCTTCTCAGACGTATGCAGGTTTCCTCTCGATGTTTTCCTTCACCGTAAAGCTCGTGGTGTGATAATCACTGTACCTAAGTTCAGAAAAACTCATTGGTACAGTCGGGATTCGAACTTGCGATCTTTGTGTCGCAGGCAACTGCTCGAACCACTCGGCCACCACGGCTATTAGAAGCTAAACTATATAATAACACAAAATTAATAACAAAAGCACCGATACACCTCGCCCGTCATGGGAAAGTATACAAAAGACCCCGCTTGAAGCGGATTAATTCCCAAGCAGGAGACAAAGTGAATACAACGAGACAGAGCGCTTGATCCCTGGCTTACGGCACAAATGTTTTTTATGGAAACAAAATGTTACATAATGCGGTTCTTCCGTCCTTGTGCTCCTATCCGTCAAACAAACAACGTATTTATAAACAAACATTGTCGTGTTATTGTGTCTAACATAAATCTTCTTAAAACGTATTCCTCTCTAGGGACTCGGCGTGATGATATGTATGTATGTATATACAAAAAATATATCTTTACTACGTAAATAATGTAATATTAAGTCATAACGTAAATCGCACTAAATAATTTGACTTGGCGTGGTTAAATGTATGAAAGTATTGTATTCTGAATGTAAAAATAAAATTAAAAACAATATTTATTACACCACAAGCTTGTCGGTGAATGAAAACACCTACACCTACACTTCAGAAGAAAAACAAAGATCAATTTAACTTTTTCACCTAAGCGAAGCTGGGCGGGACAGCTAATAATCTATAAAAGACATCTATAAAATAAACTACATATTATAAAAAATCATTTTGATTACAAATAACATTTACGCAGTGCCTTTCAGTTACATGTCGTAAAGGCGGCTTATCCCGCCGGTCAGTCGTTTAATAAAGTTGTATTCCTATACCAGTTAGATATTTTTCACACACAACCGCCCCGGGACCCCTAAGACTTACACAAGGCAACGTAAGGCGTAACATTTACTGCTTGTTTGTTATTGTGATCAAGATTACGAGAAGAGAAGACCAGCATAAACTAATTCGCAACCATATTATAATGATGATATGATGAACTACTTAATAGGTAGTTAATATTATGTTAAAATGCGCAAGTTGGTGAGGTTGTTTGTTCGTCGTTCACGCAAAAAACTCAAGAAGGAAATTGGATGAAATTGGTCCATAATAAAATTCTTAACTGGATTAAAAGGCAGAATACTTTAGAAGCCGTGGTGGTTGAGAGCTCCGAGGAGTCGCCTGCAATACAAAGAGAACAAACTCAAATCCTGACGCGAAACTTCCATAAAATGGATGAAGCCAAGGACAGCACCCATTTTACACATTTTTACAGAGACACGACATCCAATACGCCTGTAATCTTTCAGATGTCTTGATGTTCTCTCGCTATATTTAGCTTCACAGCCTATAGCTTCCCCCTACAATATACTTTCAGAAAATTTCTGAACAGAGTTCAGTTTCATGAACCGAGAATTGAACCTGTTGTTGCTAGAGATTAATCAAACCGCTCAGCCACCATGGCTTTTCATATTATAGCCCTACACAGTTTAATTGCGTAAATTCATGGGCAGTCGGAACGTGTCTTTTAAGGCTCCTTTGGCTGTGCATGGGGGAGTGTTGGTTCCGACACTCATGTACGGAAGTGAAAGTTGGGTATGGCAGAAGAAGCATGAAAGCCGAATAAATGCAGTTGAGATGAGAGCGTTAAGAAGTATGATAGGAGTTAAACGTTAAGAAAAGTTGATAGAGTTAAAGTTAAAGTATTAGTTGTGAATGAAAGTGTTGGAAGGGGTAGACCTAGGCGGACGTTCCTAGATCAAATTAGGGACGTCTTGAAAAAAGGTCAGGTCAAGAGTACCCTAAACCGAAGAGCATGTATGAAGAGAATAATGAAAGTGGACGAAGCGAAAGAAGTATATAAGGATCGTAGCAAGTGGAAAGAAGTGGTCTCTGCCTACCCCTACGGGAAAGAGGCGTGATTATATGTATGTATGTATGTATGTATGTATGTATGTATGAAAACCAACTGTATTTCTAATTCGTATTGTGCAGATGTAGTCCTTTCCAATGTACATAATTGAAGGGTAGCGGACCCACAACATATTCTGCTCGAGGTGATCTAGCCTAGACCCCAATTATAAATGAATTACCAAACTTGTAATAAAATCAATTTATATTGAAGCGAATCAACTGAGCAATGTATTTTAAGCATAAAGAATGGAAGCTCGGTATTAATTTGTAATCGCTTTGTATTATTTTACATATAAGCTTATCCTTGTCTGTCGAATTAATATTAAATCAATGGACTTAATTATACAACATGGTTAAGCAGTGTTGTAATGACAGTTTTCGTCTGGGGTATATTTCGATACTTACCAATGTTACATCCATATGTACATTTTTTTTTTTTTTTTTTTTTATACCACTTGGTTGGCAAACAAGCATGCGGTCCGCCTGATGGTAAGCGGTTACCGCCGCCTATGGACGCTTGCAACACCAGGGGTATCACTCGCGCGTTGCCGACCCTGCAGGAATCTTTTCACACCCTTCTTGAAGAACTCCATGCTGTACTCTCCAGGGAAAACCTCAACGGGGAGCTCATTCCACAGCCTGAGCGTTCGCGGAAGGAAACTCCTTTGGAACCGCGCAGTGTGAGACCTTTGTGGTTCCAAGGTATGGGGATGAATTCCCCGTCGATGGCGAGAGGTGCGGTGGTAAAAGGTCATCAAGTGGGCATCATGTCGAACAATTCTGCAGAACACTCCCCATTATACAAGCGGTAGAACACACACAGGGAGGCAAAGTCTCTCCTCAAACTTAGTGATTCCAAGCCGCCTGTGAGCATGGGATCATCGACTATTCTAGCGGCGCGTTTCTGAACCGCGTCAAAAGGCCCAAGCTGGTATCCAGGGGCTCCAGCCCACAGGTGGCAGCAGTACTCCATATGTGGCCGAACTTGCGACTTATAAAGTTGCAGCCTTTGTTGCGGTGTGAAGTACTTGTCCTCTAAATGACCACGGAACTGAACGTCGCTAGAAATATCGACCCCAAGGATCCTAATGCTTTCCGAGATGTTCAGGGGAGTGTTCTGGAATTGTGGAGCCACAGCGAATGGAGTTTTTTTAGCGGTGAACGCGCATACTTGTGTCTTAGTGGGGTTGAAGTGGACTAGGTTTAGTCGACCCCAATCGGAGACACTGCGAAGTGTACTCTCGATTTCAGACACAAGTCGTTCGCGACTTTCCTCCACAGTGGAACGAGGGAGATTAGCACGGCCCGTGTAGTAAGTGTCCCCAGTGCTGTCGTCTGCATAACAATGAATGCCTTCAATAGAAAGCATGTCATTAATATGCAGAAGAAACAGAGTCGGGGACAACACAGAGCCTTGCGGGACGCCAGCATTAATGTCCATGCTTTCGAAGCAACTACCGTCAACGACGGCTCTTATGCGTCTGCTGGACAGAAAGCTGGCGACCCATTTGCATAATCCCTCTGGCAGTCCGTAGGATGGAAGCTTCGATAGAAGACCGCGATGCCAGACCCGATCGAACGCTTTCGCCACATCCAAGCTAACAGCTTCACCTTGCCTCTCAATGGCGAGTGACCAACGGTGCGTGAGATATACTAGAAGGTCACCCGTTGAGCGACTGTGGCGAAAGCCATACTGTTGGTCACTCAACAAACCATGGCCCTCTAGATATCGCAGGAGTTGCGTGTTAATCACTCGCTCCATAATTTTGGAGAGGAGGGAGGTGATGGCGATCGGCCTGTAATTCGATGGGTCTGATCTATCACCCTTTTTGGGCACTGGGTGCACGTGGGCGGTCTTCCACGAAGTTGGGACTTTTTGGGTGGAGTAGGATAGCGCGAATAGGCGCGTCAAAACAGGACACAATTCAGGAGCACACTGCTTAAGCACCACTGCCGGAATACCGTCTGGCCCACTCGATTTATGGACATCCAGAGACAGCATCTCCCGCCGGACCTCCCGTTGGGTTATGCTTATCTCCGGCATAGAGTTCTCACACCGCAGAATGGTTGGCGGTGTGGCGCCTCCGTCATCCATAGTCGAGTTCGAGGCAAAGAGAGAGCCCAATAGATCCGCTTTCTCTTTGGCACTGTGGGCCAAGTTACCATCCGGCTTACGGAGTGGTGGCAGGGACGACTGGCAAAAGTTTCCCTCAGCAGCCTTGGCAAGGGACCAAAAAGCCATCCAAGTCTGCTGCCTTGTAGTGCCACATGCGCCGCCGCCCCAGGGGTCGGGGCACTTCAGCCTTTGCGCACGGCACTTGCGTCCGGATCAGACAGTGGTCGGATGTGCCAAGCGGCGCACCCACCGAGATGGAATAGCTGTCCGGTCGCGTGGTCAGCAGAAGGTCCAGTAAAGAGCTTGTATGGCCCTCGATATCAGGTATTCTGGTTGGTTCGTGTACCAGCTGCGAGAAGCCATAAGCCAGGGCAAGCTCGTAAGCAGCCCTCCCCGCGCAGTCAGTGGACCGAGAGCCAAGCCAGTCAACATGGTGAGCGTTAAAATCTCCTAAAACCACCAACTCCGCGGAGGGGTACTGCTCAAGTACTTTGTCCGTTGTCGATTGCAGGTGCTCAAATAGGCGAACTGTGTCTGTGTCACCGCTATGGGACCTGTAAAGGCACGCGTAGATTCGGGTGTTGCCACCATAGTCTACGCGCACCCACAAAATTGACAGGTCTCTGTCTTCAAGGCCGAGGAGACGTCGACAGCAAATATCCTCCCGGAAGTACATACATACACCGGCGCGGCGCACAAAATTGTGTTCCATCTTGTACCCGGGGTAGTTCAGGTATGATGTATCATCATGGCAGGATATCTGCGTCTCCGTCAGAAATAGCAGAGTCGGCTGCGCCGTCTCAAGGTGTTGGTGGACTGCGTTTAGATTAGAATGGAGTCCCCTGATGTTGCAAAAGTCCATTTTTAATGTGGATGGTGAGGCCGCTGAGAAACGTCTGCTATTTTTTACTTCGGCCATTTTTTTATTGAAGGGTGCTGAAATGGAAAAAAGAGGAAACGTTGCGTCGGCATCAAAGAGGACAAAGCGCAGTCTCAATCCGCCGCAGTGATGTACAGGTAGTGCGGATTGCCGGAGCGGAAGTTGGAAGGGCCCCCGATCCCCCCCTGATGCAGCGGCCGGGTCCACTCCGGTCTCCTCCTCCGGCACGACTACTACACCAAGGACTTTACACACATGTGCGGGTCAGCCTCCCAGGGCGGAGATTAGGTGATCCCTGGGTTCGGGACCCCTACTATATGCGGGCGGCCAGCGGACAGCCGTTTCACCGGGTCTCCCTAACAAACGCACCGACATGCCGCGCCTGGTCACCACCACGGCGGAATTGCACCACTGGTCCTGTGCTGCCAACACACCGCTTCCTCTTGGAGCCTGGCGACCTTACTCACCACAGGGACACGACACACCCGAGGGTAATGCCATTTGGCTGCGATCTTCTGTAAGGTGGAGGTAATGGTACCAGTCGGGCTGCTCCGAATTTGAACGGGAATTAACCGTTGTGCCCTCCCTCCCTTATAATATACATATGACAGTATCGCCATGATACCATGGCGATACTGTCATACTGTCATACGATACTGTCATGGACGACTGTCAAGCGTTTAAATTTCATCCCATACATGTATACGCAGTGTAGGCATTAAGAAACTACTCTCTTTGCTAGTCCTCTCAGAATTAAGAGACCTCTTTCGCGTCATCCAGATTGAATCATATCATAATTTTTTTTTACATGCTAGCCGGTTTTGTATATTTTTAAGGTTCTTCTTTGACTGTTCGATCAATTGGGTCTACGTAGTTGGATTGCTTCTTTGTGTTTCTATTAATTCATATTTATTTATTTATTTATTTATTTATTTATTTATTTATTTATTTATTTATTTATTTATTTATTTATTTATTTATTTATTTATTTATTTATTTATTTATTTATTTATTTATTTATTACAAAATTTATATATATAAGCTAACAGCTATATAGCCAAAGCACTTATATATGTACACTTAAGTGAAAAAGAAACATATGCTGTATACAAATAATTAGGCAAATTATACAATTAATCAATATATGACTACATACGGAGATACAAGTGTATGTGCCGACGTATTGTGCCGACAGTGTCGCTAAACAAGTCCAACTGTGGGTACTGAGCGAGCATGTCATTCATAGCTATGATGGCGCGCGCTGAGGGCGCGGCCTCGGCACGGCGCGTGCGTGTGCGCACGGCGCAGGCAAACAACTTTCGGCGGCGGCGCGGCCCTGTGCAAACAGAGCCCCAATTGAGATCCCTGCTGGGTATACCTGCTAGTCCTATCCGCCCCAATGCATTGGGGTTATCGACCGTATTGGCTAGCAGTCCGCAATAATGTTATATATACTAATAATATATACTAGCTACGTGTTGATTCAGCAAAAAATCTATCCCGTACAACTTGATCGTCTTGAGAGACGAACGTATTTTAGTTTGTTACCTAAATTGTACACACTTTTTTCATATTTATTTGATTAGTTGAGAAGACTTTGAGTCTATCTCGTTGCATAATGTAGAATTAACATCTAAAAAATTTGGAAAAAATCCTGATTGTAATTATTAGTATTACTCGAAAACATGGCGTCTCTATGATCACCTGCAGAGGTCTATTGATTTAATTAAGAGATCGCAATTCAGTGTTGGCTTGGTATTATTGCTTACAAATATAATACCAAGAATTTCCACTTTTGTTTCGTGCTCAAATATTCTGCCAAACTTAATATGTTTAAAGTTAAAGAGACACCTTTGAATTCAAATTAATATCCGTTCCTTAAAGTTTTGTTTTTAGTTGGGTTTTAATTAAACGTTAGAATTCAAACTTCGTAAAGAGGTGGAACTTCAAGAATTGATTGAAATTGTAACAATAGATGCGTGGGCTATAGCGCTGAGATTGGTACAGTACAATTTGTTTGAACAGGAAAAAATACAAGCCAAAGTCTGTCGTAACTCTTGGGCTAAGACTTCATTTTTGCATGTCATTTGATTCTTGGCATCGTACAATGTATACTTTACTCATATTTACGCAAATCTGTAAGCGTACCTATGTGTAGTTCTCAATAACAATTCCAAATAACAAAGATGTTCTTGGTGACTTAATTGGCAATGTACTCACTGTTAAGAAACGGCGTGTTGCATTTATTCCATTAAGATTGCCAAAAAGCACGAGGTCCGCTTGATGTAAGTGATGACCGTTGGCTATGAACGCTCGAAACACCAAGGGTTTCTAGTGCGGACAACAATCTATTCAGACCCTTCCCAAAGAAGTATCTCTGTAGACATGGCCCCATGGATCCTTGTAAGGATAGAGAATACTAGTCCGTAGACCTCGCTAGCAGCGCGTTTATGAACCCAAAAAGACCCCTACTGGTATCCAGGTAGCAGTATTTTAATACTTATGGGGCGTCCCTGTGACTATTAAATTTACAATCTGTTCTTTGATGTTTTTTTAGATACTACAATTGTGGCATACAATCATGCAGTCCGCCGGATGATAAGCGGTTACCGCCGCGCACTGCCGACCTTGCAGGAATCTCTTCACACCTTTCTTGAAGAACACCGCGCTGTAACGATGTACTGCTTCGCCCCATTGAGCATAATCAGTATTTTGTATGCCAGCGTGACCTTATCCTTACAGATTTGCTAACCATTATGTTAGTCCAATACCCTTTCGTAGCGATTAGCAAGTCATACAATTAATTCTGCTAGTGTTATTCTTAATAAACACGTTGTAAGAACAGATCTTTTTTGGGCAAATTATGATACTTGCTATCATTAGTCGTACATTATCATCATTAATAACAGTTTATCTTAAAAGTAAGAATCATTGTTGTTCTTTTAACATTTCTTTGTGCCTTGGTCAGCTGTATTTTATTAGTTTCTGCGCAATAATATTTTTTCTGGTTATACTTATAGAGATATAGACGTTACGTATCGGGGGTATTATCACACGGGGGTATTATTATATATATGACGGCGCGTAGAATATTTTTAGATGATTATGTTTAGATTCTCAGTTTTATTTGATTTTTGATTATGCAATTTAGTTAATTTATTCAGCTATTGTTTTTATTATTACTTTTTGATAATGGTAACATTAAAATAAGAGCGGGTAACCCCGAATAGGGTGGTGGGTGCCGCCATTTTGCAATGGCGGGCGGTCATTCGGTTGACAGCTACTGCATATGGCGGACGCGCGCTAACCTATTGGCTCTTAATCCAGTTTCATCTAGTGTCTAGTGATTTATTTTGTCTAGTAGTGTTACCAAATCGAATACTAAATTAGCGAACTGTACAAACGTGGTTTTATTTTGGAAGTTCCCTAATCAACACGCCCACAATGGAGAAAGACAGCCAAGACCGCTTCAGTGCCCCTTCTGATATTTCGATATTCGCAATATCTGATATCTATATATCTTCTGATATTTCGATTCGGCAACCGAATAACACCCTTATCACACTATTCTTATAACTCCATGTGATGAAGCCTCAAGGGGGAGTAAATTCCAAAGCCTGAGTGTTCGCGGAAGGAAACACGTAACACAAAGAAAGGAACAATATTCCGTTTCGAGTCACGTTTCCTAGTTCATTCAAGGAAGATTTCTCGACTAAATTTTGCATAAAATTCATAACTGAAAAAACGACGTATTTGCAGGCTTCAAAGCATACAAGTGAGGTTTTTCTTTATACAGTCAATTGGGTACAAACCGTCCAGCCCTTTTGCACGCATAAATGGTCACAGGGTTATCACATAATAGCTACTCCTACAAAGTTACATACACGCGCGTAGTTTGAAGTAGATAATAGAGGGACGGACGTTAATTTACACGTTAACTTTACGTTAGCTTTAGCTATGAAAACAATAAACATATTCACGCAGTACTTCAACTGCTGATGCAATATTACTTTAATAATTTTAGCAGAAAAATATCAATGTCTAATCCTTAACTACCTTTTACTTTCAGTCGTAGAAGGATAATCGGTCGGATAAGGAAAATAAATGTTAAAAAAAAATTATAAGGAAAATCACGGTGCTACGGCGATGCGCTGCTGGCTTCCAACCCAGAATAGAAGAATTTTATGAACCGAATGATTTGAACAAGATAGTGCATATATATATATATATACATATACACTATCTTGTTCAAGTCATTCGGTTGCCGAATCGAAATATCAGAAGATATATAGATATCAGATATTGCGAATATCGAAATATCAGAAGGGGCACTGAAGCGGTCTTGGCTGTCTTTCTCCATTGTGGGCGTGTTGATTAGGAAACTTCCAAAATAAGACCACGTTTGTACAGTTCGCTATTTTAGTATTCGATTTGGTAACACTACTAGACAGAATAAATCACTAAACACTAGATGAAACTGGATTAAGAGCCAATAGTTTAGCGCGCGTCCGCCATATGCAGTAGCTGTCAACCGAATGACCGCCCGCCACTGCAAAATGGCGGCACCCACCACCCTATTCGGGGCTACCCGCTCTTATTTTAATTTTACCATTATCAAAAAGTAATAATAAAAACAATAGCTGAATAAATTAACTAAATTGCATAATCAAAAATCAAATAAAACTGAGAATCTAAACATAATCATCTAAAAATATTCTACGCGCCGTCATATATATACACTATCTTGTTCAAGTCATTCGGTTCATAAAATTCTTCTATTCTGGGTTGTGATTTTTCTTATAATTTTATATATATACTAGTTGTCCCGCCCAGCTTCGCTTGGGTGAAAAAATACGATGGTGGCGCCACCTATCGGGTCCAATTGCGAATCTAAACCATTCTCGAATCCCCATGAAGACACACAGATCATTAAAATCGGTCCAGCCATTTAGGAGGAGTTCAGTGACATACACACTCACAGAATAATTATATATATAAAGATTGCGAAGCTGGGCGGGACAGCTAGTTATATATATAAAGATATATATATATATATATATATTTACTACCTATATATCCTTATGGGAAGGCGTGAGGATATATTATTATTATGAATATATACACTTTCTTAAACTTTTTTTCTCTATAGATATAGAAATGAAGTAATTAAACGAATGGGTAAAATATATATACATATATATACATACATTCATACATGCACACATATATTCATGTGTTACAAAAAATAAAGCAAGTAGCATAGTTTTGTGCAAACATTTGGAGAATTCATAAATAAAATGTGAATGAACGAAGGTTTGACCAGAATCTAGTCACATTGACTTACTGTCGCTATTTGTGGATTGTGCTATTAATGTGACCGTAGATTCTAGTAATTTAGCACTATGCTATATAATAATATGTTATATAACAGTGGGCGTACTTACAGGGCTATTCATTTTTATAAAGGCGCGTATCAAATGGCGTTACTTTTTAAAGACACAAACACATATTTTGTCTGAGCTCAAAACTAATTGGTATTCCATTCTTGATTTCCATTACTTTTAAACTCCTTGAGCGTAAGTGAATTTCATATAATGAATAGGTATATGTATAGGTATAGGTATATTAGGTCAGACATATGTTTTTAGTGCAACTAAATACCTGTTAAAAAGTCGATATTATAATCGGTTCCCGTAGGTATAATGAAACCGTATTCTTACCGGCACTACGCTTAGGCTAGGACGTGGACGACGGCGTGTCTATCGCCAGATCTTAGGCACGATTCTACATCTTTGAATTGCTCGTGAAACGTATACAGACTTCTTAACGTGATTTTCGGCGTGTGAAAAATATCTTCTCGTCAGAACAGAAGTCTCAACTTTCGAGGTGACTACTTAAACCACCCCGCTACTTAATAATACCCTTGTTATCAATAACCAAGTACACTTGCGTCGAAAGCTCATTAGAACACGTCAGGCGCACTCTATAGTGCCCAAAACATGCATATTTCATATGCCCTCGACACGGGTTGCATTCTACCATCCTACTAATATTATAAGTTTTTAAGTAGGTTTTAAGGATTACTCAATCACGGAAGAACGACTGATCTGGATTGAATGAAATTTGGCACAGAGATAGATTATTCGTTGGATTAACACATATAACACACAAACACACACTCACACACACATACACACACACGCAAACACACACACACAAGCTCAACTTATTTTGTATTCAGTTTTATTTTTATTGTACAAAACTATGTAAAACAAATCGGCTGGAAGAGCGTTGACAACCTGCTACAGGTATTACTTACTTACTAGGATTGTCATCACTAAATGTTGCTATATAACATTTGTTGATGAAAATTTAACATTTTTATTTTATTTATTATTATTTATACCGAAAAACTACCAATAAAATATAATATTAGGCGGGTGTAATCGCGGAGCGCGGCTTGTTTACTTTAAGGGTATGTTTATCCATTGCAGTATTCTCGCAAGCGCATTGCAACATGCGATTTCTTCACTATGTATCTAGTTGTCTTTCTTCTAATATAAAGTTATATAGCAGTCTATAAATAACAAAGTAAGATGACAGCCTGCAGTCTCGTTGTACTAATATTTTCACCAAACTTGACTATGATGATGGAAATTTTCGATAGGAAAATTGCATACGTTTAATAAAAAATATACTTACCTCACTCGTGGGCAAAAATATTTTGCTACTATTGAGTTTTTTTACTTAGTGAGAACTTAGGTAAGTATTGTCATTTATCTTTGTGGTCAAGAAAATCATCAAAAGAGAGAAAACTCACTCTTACTTGAGAAATGACGACAGACTCCCCATCTGTAAGGTTGTCACCTAAATATATCTCCAGCGAAATGACATGCAAGCATTTTTGACACCTCTAACGACCCCTTCGGAAACCTTGTCCTTCTCATAAGGGTTGATGAAGATATCTAAATACAAATCGCAGTTTTATAATATTATCACTTTGCTAATTACAAAATATGTATTAGGTGTCAGTTGCAACAACCAGGGTTCATGCGCTTGTCGCACAATCGCAACAGCCCTTTAATTTCGACCTAGTACTGACACACGGTTACAAATCGCAGTTTGGGCGTGCCTTAATGGGGTGCGAAAAGTTTAATGGGCAGTTCTCGTTGTCAGAAAAGTGTTCGGATGGTTAGGATGGATGCACCCCATAAATTAGCCACTTGTGTTTATGCGACTTGAAGAGAAGTAATGGGACTTGTTGTTGGAAAGTTATGCTATTTACATTTTTACAAAAAATTATGCTTTTAATAAGATATAAGCATATTGTTTGCTCAGTACTAGCGGGACATGCGGCGTCGCCTGTTAAAAGTAACGATATAAAACAATGCATGTCCACCCCGAAGGTCAATAAAAAAAAATATATTATATCCTTCCCACAAGGGTTCTCAAATGGGTAGGCAGAGGTACCTGAGATAATCTCCAGTGGAAGGTGGGGTACTAGGTACACGCCTCTGCCTACCCCTTCGGAGACCACTGTGGGAAGGCGTGGCGATATATAAATATATCCTGGTATTATATATAATGAAACAATTGTAGGTGGCGGTAACCGACCCAGCAACGCCCTAAGCCGAGGTTCGTTCCCCACAGGGTGCCCTTAGCTGTGTTGCTTAAAATTAAAGTGCCTGGCTGGAGGCCTAGGTCTCGCCATTGACCGGTTAAGTAGCAAAAGTTCCCGGAACTCACGCTACGAGACAATACAAAAAAAAAAAAGTGGCGGTAACCGCTTACCATCAGGCGGTCCGCATGCTTGTTGCTACCATTGTGGTATAAAAATATGCACTTCAAACGTTTTGTTCGTTGAAACGTATTCAAAGATGTATTTCATTCAATTGCATACCTGCCCTTACTGCACAAAATAGTTCCAAAATTACAAACAATAACACAATTTACGAGACACCATGAAAAAAAACTAAAATTCTAAACCCAAATCGCCACAAGCTACATTCAACAAGTTCAGACAATTAGAACAAGTCATGCGTAGCAACTATCCCCCAAAGGACGGTACCAACTCGATTTTGTTTCGAGTAATCCAATAACCGACGGTTCGATTGCAGTTTGGTATCGGTTCGGAAGGTTTTGGGTGCAAAACAAGACTAACTTTGTTATTACAATTGTTAGCTATAATTTTAATTAAGAGACGTGGCGGGTGAGTTGTTCTAGTAGTTACCCGTAACACAAAGATTGAATCCCGACTGTATCAATGAGTTTTCTGTGCTTAAGTACGGTGATTAGTCACACCACTAGCTTTAAGGTCAAAGCGAATGTCGAAAGGAAACCTGTATATGTTTGAGAAACAAATCAAAGACGTATGTATAGTCGTGCTTGAGTAACGGCGATAGATTCATGTGTCTCGTTGTCACTAAAAAAAAACTTGAGAGGTGTCAAGGGACACCCGGATGGAACGAAGTTCAAGAAGCACACGTCACTCACACGGGGGTTATAAATATACAGCAAAAAAAAAAGAACTAAAATAAGTGAAACTTAACTTGCCAGCATCATCATCCAATACCATCAATACCAGCAGAAATACCGCAGTATTTATTTTTTATTATAAATTAGCATAAGAAAACAATCCGTGCAAATTCGCGCGTAATAATGGCTAGTGGTGTTGCTGATATATTAGTATTAGTTAAGATATCACTAATATTTGACGTATTCATGTATTAGAATCTGGCCATCTATGATATGCTAATATTTCTCAGTCAACTAATATCTCTAGTGACCATCCAAAATATATCGGATTATAATATTCGTAATACTTCGGATTCACTCGACTCAACTCGGCCGGACTGATCCCGAACGTATTACCCGCTCTCATCGCCTTCGCACTGTAAGCAGTGATATCGTAACGACGCTGAGATCCTATCAACGTAGTTTTAAGGTGCAAATTCGAGTGACATCGCATTCAAGCGAGACGAACAGTTTTCGAATATTTCTCTCTCATTTGCTTTCTATAAGAGAGAGAGAGACAGACAGACTCGTGACGTGTCAAAAAGTGTCGTGACAACTATTCGTAAGATTTTTTTCCGTCTAGCCCCCTTTCACAACGCGCGATAAGGAACTTCGTTCCAATATATTTCTGGCGAAAAGTGGGTATGTGGTTACTACTTCACAACTCTGCCTACCCTTTTTATTTTTTCTTGGGTTTATCGCACTGTGTTTTCGTCAGTGTAGGTTTACGCATGATACGACAAATCATTGTACTTTTTTTTTTAATTCTATCCCGTACCATTTGTACCAAGGCCAAAACTTTGTAACAGCTCAGTCACAACGGTTCTTTTGAATATTTTAATAATTAGTTATAATAATATAATATATCCTCACGGCTTCCCACAAGGGTCCCCGAAGGGGTAGGCAGAGGTGTATAGTTAATACCCACACAACCACTTTCCGCCAGAGGTAAATTAGGTGCCAACGTGACAGATGGCGAGTCCATCGCCGTTTGAATTTCTTCTCAGACGTATGCAGGTTTCCTCTCGATGTTTTCCTTCACCGTAAAGCTCCGTAACCGTAAAGATCTGAATCTCGGAAACGGCTCCAACGATTTTCAATAAATTTGCTAGGGGGGATTTCGGGGGCGATAAATCGATCTGGGTAGGTTTAATTAAAAAAAAAAGTACTTATTTCCGTGTTTTTAGACAATGAAAATCTCCTACAATTTCACTAGAATATGAATTTCCCCTCTGCTTTACCGACACAGCAACAATAAAGCGTTACTTAGCAACAAACTTTAAGCCAATGAGTTTTTGGTTTCACGTTATTTGGCGTTATCGTAGACGTATTATACATAAAATCAATTGTTTACTTACATGACAAAATGCCTAAAAGAAGAAGAAAATATACGCTTATACACAATCTAAATCCACGCAGCCGCGACTCGCCTCAAGAATACCTTGAAGAAAATAGTGATCGACAAGCAAGACTCATTTCAAGAAAACCATGAAAATAATCAGCTTTCCGTTCGTCCCACACGTAGTGCTAAAGTAAGAGTCTTGCAAAACTTGACTAACATTATACGAGCAGAAAGGTCTTGTGATTTAGATGTTTCACGAAAGGTTGCCTGTGGCCGCTGAAGACGAACAGCCGGAACGACGACTACAAGATTTGCGGCAGCGTGCGGCACAACGTGTAGCTACTTAAAATTACGAACAACAGGAGCGATGTCTAAAGGATTTGCGGCAGCGTGCGGCACAACGTGTAGCTTTTGAAAATTACGAACAACGAGAGCAACATCTGTAAGATTTCCGGCAGCGTGCGACACAACGTGTAGCTATTGAAAATGACGAGCAACAGGAGCTATGTCTACAAGATTTGTGGCAGTGTGAGGCACAACATGTAGCTTCTGAAAATGACGAACAACAGGAGCGATGTCTACAAGATTTGCGGCAGCGTGCAGCACAACGTGTAGCTATTGAAAATGACGAAAAACAGGAGCGACGTCTACAAGATTTGCGGCAGCGTGGGGCACAACGTGTAGCTACTGAAAATGACGAACAACGGAAGCGACGTCTACAAGATTTGTGCCAGCGTACGGCACAACGTGTGTTTGCGTTGATAAAGGTCCCAATCATATTTTTTTCACATATATCCACCATGTACAGATAGTGATCCGTTACAGTTTTACAAACCACATCTATAAGCCGTTTCTGAGGGTAGCGAGCACAAACGCACGGACAAAAATTCTAACAATCAGTGTTTTGGGTGCTGTTTGCGTTGATAAAGGTCCCAATCATATTTTTTTCTTATACATCTTCCATGTACAGACAGGGATCCGTTACATTTTTATTATATGTTTAGATAGATGATTCTTTAAATTGGCATACCTTTTTCGTTTCTTAACATGAAATAAACACCAAATGTTAGGTGAAGTATACCATGATACATTAGTGACAACCACAACTGTAAAAAAGTTAGTACCTACTTTTTTCAATAAAATATTAAAGTAATTGCACACGTGATTTTTTATTCAAATAACAAGTTCATTTTGTTCCATTATTATGTTGGTAAGATTAAACATATTATTAATATTTCATAAGTATGTAATTTGTACGAAATAATATTTTATATTATATTTACCGGTCATCCAGGTACTATGTTATTAAACACTGTGTAATTAAACTCTTTCTATAATTTTGTTTTAATATTAAAAGTTATCTTAGCAAGACAAGTAATAACTGCTATCTAATTTTATGTCTAGACCAATTTGTTAATAGATAACAGTAGACGGATTTAAGTCCACTGGGGAACAAAGGAATTGTATAATACTAATCCTGCCTTTTCTGCTTCACAAACTTTGACAGTGTTTTCTTAAGATCCACCCACGAACTATTCACTATTCTGTATGATTTAGTAAATAGAAACATTAAACAATTCGTCATCTCAATAATAATAAACCTACCCAATTACCATAAATAGGTAAGAGAGATAAGACACACGACGAGCTTTATGGTGAAGGAAAACATCGAGAGGAAACCTGCATACGTCTGGGAAGCAATTCAGGTGCATATATATAGTCGTGCTAAAGTAAAGGCGATGGGCTCGCCATCTGCTTCGTTGGCACCTAAAATATATCTCTGGCTGAAAGTGGGTGTTTGGGTACCTATACACCTCTGCCTACCCCTTCGGAGACCCTTGTGGGAAGGCGTGAGGTAAGAAATACAGTTAAGAAGAATAATGGACAGCCTTACTTCGGAGACGGCTACAGATTTGTCATCTATCACATTAGCATATAAATGTAGGTTACATAACTAGCTACTAACTAGCTACTAATACATATAAAATATTTGACCTCGAAGACCTGATGTAACAAATCGGTATACCGAGAATTTAGGTTCAACTGTTTTTGTAAATACTGTTAATTGTTGTCATTCTTCTGTTTTAGGGTTTATCTTCTGCTCAAATGAGTTATATGAATGTGCCTAAAGCGTCAAGTATTCTTATTGGACGGCGTGCAGATATAATGTGAATGTATTTATAAACACTGTAACTATTCGCCGAAGATATGTTGAGATACCAACGAGACGGATGGCGAGTCCAACTTCGTTTCTCTATAGAATTTCATCATCATCATCAATCTTAGAATTTCTTCTTAAACTTATACGGGCTCTCGCTGTTTTCTTTCAACGTACAGCTTGTGGCGTGACTTATTTTAATTAAGTTCAGACAAACTCATTGCTGCATTCGGGATTCGAGCTTCTTCAAAGCAGCATTTTGTGTTGCAGTCGACTACTCAAATCACTCAGTCACCACGACTGTACTTATAATATTGAATAAAAAAAATAAAAAAAAATCATTTAGGTAAAATAGGAAACCGGTTTCAAAAAATCAGGAACCGGAATAAAATTTCCTTCGGAAAATTCGGAAAGCGGTTTTTTTTTTGCTTTTGCTATACATAAGTATATAGGATATCTAAGACTTAGGTACAAATACTCATGTTCATTACACAAATATCTGCCATCAGCGGGATTTGAACCCGCGACCACAAGTTTCGCTGTCAGGAGCTCTAACCACTAGACCAAACGGTTGCCAAAATATGTACATATTTAGTTATGATAGTTTTAGTGCAAGTACCCTCTTCGGCAAACCCATTCCTTGGGAAGAAAAAGCCAAATACCTGGGTGTGATCCTCGATCAACGCCTTTCTTTCCGTCACCACGTAAAGGCGGTACGCGCTCGGTAGACTTCACAGCATGTTGAATGCACGAAGTAAACTCTCATTGAAATCCAAGGTGAGGATTTACACAACGTGCATTCGACCAATCATGACCATATGCGGGTGTAGTGTTCGCACACACTAGCAAGTCAACACTTAACCCCCTGCAAGTGCTCCAAAGCCGGTTTCTCCGGAGAGCCACAGGTGCCCCGTGGTACATGCGTAATAGTCAACTCCACGTTGACCTCAAAGTCCCCACTATAAAACAGTTTTTGAAAAAACTGTCCAAACGTCATTTCGATTCTGCTGTAAATCACCCCAACCCCCTCGTCGTATCGGCCGCCCGATACACTCCTTCCCTTATCTCGAAAATAAGGCGTCCAAGACATGCCGTCATCGAACCGGATGACGACATAACGGTCCTCCAGGACGCCCGACAAAAACATACAAACACTACACACAACCGACCACTGTTCCGTCCTCGCCGGCGAGGCTCGACGCGAATATGCCGTAATGTTCCCCCCCGACCTCCGCCGCAAACGCCGGCCCGCGCCGAGCCAGACGCGCAAATCCCGCCCCCAAATAATATTTAAATAAAATTACCAGTCCAGCCCAGCTCCCTTGCTCGCGATCCAGCAACGCCCTAAGCCGAGGTTCGTACCCCACAGAGGGTGCCCTTAGCTGTGTTGCTTAAAAATAAAGTGCCTGGCTGGAGGCCTAGGTCTCGCCAATCACCGGTTAAGTAGCAAAAGTTCCCGGAACTCACGCTACGAGAGACAATACAAAAAAAAATTTAGTGCAAGTCGGTAATCTCGGGCGATCAGAGTTAGAGTTATCTCGCATACAATACCCTTCTAACCACTTAAGCATTCATAGTGCAATTTAATCATAGCATAAGCTGTCGTCATAACTGACCACACGTCTAATGCATTGAGTAATGCCTCAATAATCTAGGACATCACGTATTATGTGTTTGTGCAGTGTTTGTGCATCTCTCAACCGTGTCATCTGTCTTTGGGATTAATTAATTGACGACTTAGTGACAGTTCGCAATCTCGGTCTAAGTGTAATATAATTGCACATGCGATAATTTATAGTAGGACTAGCGGTAACGCGCTCGGCTGTCTCGCATGCGTTACCAAACCGATTTTACGATACACTAGCTTTGCCCGCGACATCGTCCGCGTGGAATTAAGCAAAAAAGTTATTGCTCTATTTCTAAAATAAAAGTAGCCTAAGTTACTTCTTTTTACATCAGCTATGTGAAAGTCACGTCAAAATCAGCCGTTTCAGAGATTAGCTGAAACAAACAGAGAGACAGACAAAAATTTTAAAAATTATATTTTGGTATTTGTCATTAAACTTTGACCCTCGATACACGTGATTTCTAGTAATTTTGAACAAGTAGCTGAAGGAGAGGGTGCGGCAGCTCTCAAATCCCTCAGATATTTTGAGTGCAAAAGTTTGTGAACGATATTAGATGAAATTTGGCACGGATTATTAGCTGGATTTACAATTTCGAGTATATTTTATTTCCAAACAAAGAACGACTAAAGAGATCATAGTTTAGTTCAATGTGGAACTCTTTCCTAAAACTGAGCGTTCGCCGAAGAAACTCTTTTGAACTACGCAGTGCGAGTCCTTTGTGATTCCAAGGTTGTAATATATTTTACTAATTAAATACAACTAACTTAGGATCCATTCAAAATTTGTAATACTGAACTCAAACTTATAATTAACAGAATAATACATTCACGAGTCAGTAATCAAATTCGTACGAAACACGTTACGTTAGTTTGTAGAGGGTTGAAACATTCCCTTGACGAGGTTGTCAAGACATTTTACACAGAATACATTTTTTTTTATGGGTTAAAACCTCCTAGGGTCTACTATTTGTAACAAATCAAATCAATCAATCAAATCAACATCTTTTTATTTCACATAGGCCCAGGTAGGCACTTATAAAACGTCGAAAAAGAAGCACGGTTCGGGTTGGTCGCTTCCATGGAGAAGAACCGGCAAGAAACTCAATGGTTACTCTTTTCAAATCATTAGGCATATACAATATTTTTTTCGTTACAGCAATAAAGCAGAACCTAAGTTCTAATTACGTCAACAGTTCTGCCATATAACGTTTCAAGTATCTTATTATAGCAAATTTACATGGGACTTCAGTAAGCCTTTGTGAAGACATGGTACTTAGTCCGCTAGAACTACCCATTACGTAACAAGATACAAAGATACTGTTTACTTTATGTTCGGTGGAAATGAATTACGTTAGCGGTGCATACCATAGAGTTACAATACCTTAGAAATGTCTTCAGAATGTAGCAGTTAAAAGAACATGCGCGCGCGCGCTGTGATCATTACAGCTTACTGGAGTGGAACAAGGATGCAAGATGGAGCTTCTCAAGAAGAATATTCCTTGTGGGGGGTCAGTAACGCTTTTGCGATAATCCTGTTGCAAGCGTATATAGGCGGCGGTAACCGCTTACGTTTGGCGGAACGACTTGTTTGCTCCCAGCAAAACAGTTTAAGAATAAATACTGATGTTTTATTATTGATTTCCATTAATGGTTCCAATGACCTGTTCAGTCAGGTGGTGAGACCCCGTGAGCATCGACACCATATCTAAGGTCAATAGGTATTTAGGCTTGGATTTCCGTTTTGTATTAAAAATAAATATCATCAGGCCGAGTACCTCACCTGTTAGGCGAAGTGTCAAAATTGTGTCATTGTCAAAAGTGAATAAAAGTGCCACTTCTCTAAAAAATTACGTACCTCTTTCGCTTCAATTACCTTGATCAGAAACTTCATACATGAAGCAATATCGATATACATTTTATGGACAAAACACACAACAGAGCCCGCCTATATTCACAGAAGATGGCCACCAAGGGGGTTTTAGTTTTACCCTCGAAAAAAAAAAGAAAGAGGTGTTACCAAATTGGCTAATAAGTGGACCACTGCCACTTTGGAGCCAATTTTATTTGGACAACGTGGTTCAGAATAAATTCTAGGGACTGCCATATCTGCCAATCATAATTTATGAATAAAAAATGATTATAAGTTATAAACAAAAGAGGATGACTCAATTTTATAGGACGTTAAGAAAAAACATGGTTTTCATAATATTTGAGTTATTTATTTAGCAATTTAAATTACCATTGCAGGATAATTTTACTAGTGCGTTGTTTTTCTTCAAGACTCAAGAGGGGTGTTTTGAATCCCTTGCAGGCCCAAGGTCCAAGCCCAAATTGACTGTGTCGTGTTTATTTAAACGTAGAACAGTGATCTACCACACATAGGGTAAAGGAAAACATTGTGAGAAAACCTGCATACGTTTGGGAGAAAAAGTCATGCATCATGTAGTCACGTAAATATATTTCCGTTGTAAACGGGTCGTTAATTAATCTTCTACCTAACCTTTAGCGACCCTTGTCGTAAAATGATGGTGAGGCTTCACAGTTGCATAACTATCTAACAATTACTAATGATTTTATTCACATGCTCATTTTTGTTTAATTAAAGACCAGCCAGTAATGAGAGCTCGTCACACGAGCCCTTAGTGTAAGCGGTCTCTACTCAACAACATATAATTTCATTTAAAAGTATGAAACCTCTCTACCGTTAATGTAACATAACGTAGCCTAAAATTACGTCGTGAGACGGGACAATTAGAACTTCGTGGGGGGTCAAAGTTTGTACTTTGTCTCTTAATTATATGATAAGCCTATTTGCATATGAGACACGAGGAGTACAAGTGTAAACTATCGTTGTAGTACTTTTGAAGGGCTTTAAACAATGTTAATTGTCTTTTGGACAAAGGCGTAGTAGACAAAGATACTGTCTCTAGTTGTGTGTGCCAAATGGTTCATTTGTTGCTTTACGCATTTTCATTAGTATACTCGAAGTGGCAGGCATTTTACTGGAGATATGTTTGGCCAATAATGTTGATGACGTCATCGCCGTTTCTCAAGGATTAATATATAGTAAAATACTTAAAACTATGCGGGGTTCGACCTTGCAATCTTCAACTTGCAGGCTACTACTTGTACTTATTTATATATATATATGTGCACCTATACACCTCTGCCTACCCCTTCGGGGACTCTTGTGGGAAGGCGTGAGGATATATACTTGTACTTGACCACCACGGCTATTCTGTTTCCTATATTCAATCTTCTCGTCTTTCCACAAGGAGACCTTTACTCGGCAGAAGGATGTTGAAGGGGGAGAGGAATGATGGAGGGACAGAATATAAGGACACGCTCTTTTTGACGGACAATTTATTTTGGTGTCAACGTTACAGATGGTGACTCCAATGCCGTAAGTACTACATACGTCGTTGTATACATTTTTAAACGTATGCAAATGTTTTCACTTCAAGTTTTCCTTAGCTTAAAGTTTGTTGTATACTTAAATTCAGAAAAAGTTAGTTGTACAGTTCTGGTTCCCGCCCGACCGCAGCTATTCTGTTTAATATTTCAGTTATAAAAATACTACTAATAAACACCTAATTTTAACCTACTTATCTAAGTAATGTTTTAGATTTGTAAAACTTTATAAACTCACTATGTCACCTAAGCCAAATTAGTAAGTAAGCAGAATGTACGACATACCCGACAAACCTCAGTGGTTTTTAGTGTGCTTCAGTGTATTTATTGTTAAATTTAATAAATAAAAAAAATCTTCAAGAAATGGCAACTAACAAGTATTTGTCCATTTCCCTAATAGAATAACCCCCGTTAACATAATAAATGCAAAAACATAATTCCCTTAATGTGAAGAGGAATAACAAGTAAGCGTTTTCTGTCGACGAGAAAGTCACAATCAGTACTTCAAAAGTTACGAACAATACTGGAAAATTTCATTAATACAAAGCCTCCGACGCCATTATTTTGGTTTCAGGGGGTCTTCACAGTTAAACTTGTAGCACAAACAATATTGCTCATGGATTAATTAAATATTAAAATTTATAACATTCGGAACAATGCAGGCTTACTGCGCCGTCATTCTTATTGTGGTCAAGTTTTATTTCAATTTCCTGCTTGTCAAATGCTATAATGTAAGTGCTAATTATTATCCATGCTGATTTGCATAGAAAATAAAGTGTAAAGGGGTAGACAAGTAGTAAAATCCCTTTTTTAGCTAGATATATAGTTAGGTGTTAACATTACAGGCCTGAAAAGATAATCCAAAGACAGAGTATGGTGGCGCGCCATAGAAGAAGCCTATGTCCAGCAGTGGACTGCTGTAGGCTGATGATGATGATGATGATGATGACAGGCCTGACTAGAGTGTCACGGTCTATTAAGTACGACTTTAGCTTTAAATGAGGTTAAAACCTCCAGTCTTGACTTTGTAGGCCGCTAGCTGTCTCCATTTTAATTTTCAGTCAACCCGCGCAAAGCCGGGCAGGGCAGCTAGTTCTATAAATTATTAAGAAGTTTATATTCCAACAATTTTTTCAACATAGTACTTATTTTATGATCACAGATAATCTTTGATCAATCATTGTAATCATTCACAGATAATCATTGACACCAACAAGGGTTTAAATTTATGATGAAGATTCTTAAGGCCAGTAGATTTATTAAACCATAAAATGTAAATTTTGAGTGACAAATGGCCAAATTATTACATTGTAAGCGATACCTATTCAAAGTCTCACAAAATAATTGCTTATTTACAGAATATCTGAATTATGAGTTATTTTTGCGAAAAATATACGTAATAAATACAGCCGTGTTTCCAATTAAACACATAAACAGTGACATCGGAGAACAATAAAGCCAAATTAAAAACGTGATTGATAAAAATCTTCAAAAAATCTCGTCTGCTCAGAAAACCTGTAAGTTTTATCACTTTGAAGAAATTGTCCAATAAGGATGGACAAAAGGAAAGGCAAGGGATAATGACCGAAGGCAGTTAGTGGACTTTGTATTTTCTCATTTTGAAGCTTAATTAAAAGAAATCAGGGAATCTTTTTTTTTATTGTCTCTCGTAGCGTAAGTTCCGGGAACTTTTGCTACTTAACCGGTCAATGGCGAGACCTAGGCCTCCAGCCAGGCACTTTATTTTTAAGCAACACAACTAAGGACACCCCCTGTTTATTTGCAGATTAATTTATTTTAATTGTACATTTTGGGACTAATAATAACTATTAAATTTAAATAAAAATTACGCTACTTTTTCTACTTACTTTAAATATACGCACTGCAATTATTACAGAATACGCAAGATAATGATTTCTTTGAAATTTCTTTCTACATCTAGTATAAATAATCTGTTGAACAAGTGCAAAATCCGAATAGGTATTAGTACGATAATAGAAAGATATTAAAAAGTTAAATGGATAAATCGAAACCTTCCAGACGACATTAAGATAATATTGAGCAAGAAAATATTGATATGGTTTAGATAGAGAAATAATCCTCTGAAAATTCAGCAATAAATTAATTAATTCTACTGATACCCAGCATCACTGAAGAACTTAAAGCTAAAATTATATTACTCCGCTGACTTTGCGTCTTTGAAAGAAATATATTGGCGCAGTTAAAGACGCCACCTTATTTTATCTTCACCGTCGTCATTGGGATTACTGAGTAGCTCACTTATTTAAAATATATTTGCAGTTGGAGTTCGTATAATTTCATGCATCAATTAATTTTCAATCTTTAGCTTGTCTTATCTTATGTATATATAATATGGCAACGAACTAAAGGCACAAGCGATCACACGAACGTGCAATTAACTCTTTGGTTCAAATATAAAACATACAGATTAAATTATCTTTGTGTCGCAGGCAACTACTCGGATCACTCGGCCACCACGGCTGCGCTATTATAGCATTATTAAGTCATTTTAACTTATTTCTATAATTCTGTACCTAGGTACAATGCCAGCTTCAATAAAGTCCTGAGAGTTTCTACCCTCAACAAGCTGTACGACCCTAATGCACATAGCTGCACAAGCACCGTTTTGTTACGGTCTATATTGTGCGACTGATTGCTTTCCCTGTGTACATACTCAGTTGTGTGGTAAATACTGGACGTAATACCAAAACATTATTTATACGTAAAGACAAACATCGCAGGAATATGTACTGTGGTTAAAGTTTATAGTTCTATCTTTAAGTTTTGGTAGAGCGTGGAGAGCCTTTACCAGCTTACTTACGCATTTTCATATTAGTATGGATATTAATTGCATAATTGTATTATGATATGCGGAGCTGATAGCCAGCTAGTGGAGAAAAAGAGAAAGAGGGAAGAAAACTAATATTACGTCCACGGTTAACGCTTCCATGCAGGCAAAGACAGACATTAACAAGCTTAAGCTTAAGCAGGCTTAAGCTTAAGGCTTAAGCTTAAGGCTTAAGCTTGTTAATTAATTCGAACTCGATTGTAAAACAAGTACATACTTATTTTCAGCCTTAATATATAACACTTATCGCACCCAGAACGATTGTTATCGTGCTTATAGTACGATTATAAATTAGCAACCTTTTTAAAAGGATCTAACGAAAAACGAGCAACGCAAGCCTCTCGCATTTTCAAGCACCATTTAATTTGCTTAAACACTCATTAAATTGAAACAAAGGTAGAGCTTTTAAAAATCTGTTGCCTTAACAATACATAAATACGAGTACCCTATAACTCGTGAGGCCGTCTGGTACTGTAGTGGGTTTTATATATTTAATGCAAACGAATAGTATTAATTTGCGCTGCCAGCGAACATGCTCGACTGAAAATGATTTCCAACAAATAAGCGAAATTATTAACACAGGAATGTCCTCAAATGAAAAATAGTTACTAATAATTATCAAAAGATTATTATTATTATTATTATATCCTCACTCCTTCCCACAAGGGTCCCCGAAGGGGTAAGCAGAGGTGTATAGGTAATACCGACACACCCACTTTCCGCCAGAGGTATATTAGGTGCCAACGTGACAGATGGCGAGTATCAAAAGATGATAGTAATAATTATAATCTTTTGTCTACAATAATAATAATTATTATTATTACCTACATTGAAAATAATATAATTTTTGAGTTACATATTTTATTAAAACAAACGTGTATATACGTGTTGATTCTCGATTTCTTATAAACCTAATAACAGTTTGGGTCAAACGTCCCAAAACAAAATTGTAGCAAAGTTAATCTTATTGTATAATATTTGTGTTACTATATTGTATCTGATAACCCGACTACAATAATTCCTACGAATTCGTTAATCTAATCTGATAATTATTGTCATACGTCAACCCGTTTGTGATCGACTTGAACAGCTTTTCCTCACGCAAAAGCTCGTTTACATGATAACCTTCATGAACAAACATTTAAAAAGCTACAATTGAAACTCATTTTGACGCAATATTCTAGTCCCAAAATCAAATGGAACGGATCGCTTTCTGTACATGGAAGATATATGAGAAAAAATATGATTGGGACCTTTATCAACGCAAATAGCACCCAAAACACTGATTGTAAGAATGTTTGTCTGTCTGTGAATTTATGCACGGCTTACCCGATTTAGATGTGGTTTTCAATAATATAACGTGGTAAGCTTAAACCAATAACTGTACTTATTTCAGTTCAATCAACCATGGACATGGTGCATTAATGAATAACTCCTGTATCGCTGTTTGCGAGTAGTGTTTATAATGGGAATATATTTTATTGTTTCAATGTAAATTTATGTCTGAATATTATATAATCTATTAAATTAATTAACTTTATATCTGAAATAAATTAATAATTATTATTTAATACGACGTAAAAGTTTTTTTTATGACTTTTTTGTGCACAGCACAGAACACAGTTTTTTTTTCGAACGAGCTGTGAATTTGGGGAACTTTTACTCCTCAAACCAAAATGAAAATCAAAAGGCACTTATAAAACGTCGAAAAACGTGCACGGTTCGGGTTGGTCGTTTCCATCGAGAAGAACCGGCATGAAACTCCATGGTTCCTCTTTTCGAATCATTTGGTATACAATAACAATATTGTTATGTTACAGCATTAATACTTATGTATGGGGGAAAAGCGTAGGCCCGACAAAAGGTCGTTGCTTAGATACTATACAAAACATACATACATACATACATACATACATATAATCACGCCTCTTTCCCGTAGGGGTAGGCAGAGACCACTTCTTTCCACTTGCTACGATCCTTACATACTTCTTTCGCTTCGTCCACTTTCATTATTTTCTTCATACAAAACATACATAAACAAAGAATAACCAGTCAGGGACTTATCAGCACTGCCTGTGTAGTACAGACCATGGCTTAGTGCGTTTCTCGTTTGTAAGGTCTCGTACTGGGCGGTGACAAAAGAGTTTCCTTCCGTGATCGCTCAGAATGAGGTCCCGGTGAGTACAACATGGAATTCTTAAAGAATGTGAACAAAAGATGTAAATACACCTATCGCTAATTCCTTCATATGACATTACCTTGTCGGTTGGTTTAAAAAAAAATCAATTTCCCGGTTATTGTGACCAATCCTACACAGGAAAGCGTTTCTATAGTACATACGTCATACAAATGGACGCTAACGATCATAACAAAGAAGTGGACACTGAAAGTTAATTAAGAAATTACTTGACTAAAATTTTACGTGTCTTTTTGTAAAATTGGAAACATCATTCGCGTGACTAGTTTCTATGAAGGGCCGGACACGCAACTACTGTGTATGTACCAAACAAAAATTTGTCATGTTGTTTGCTTATTTTGTACATAATTTGTAAAGTTTACTGTGGGTTCATCGCTCTGTCCTTATAGCGACTATGGCAGCCGTGACTACAACTCATTTAGGCCTAGTTCCGATTTCTTGACAAACGAATACAACGATATCTTAGTAGTTTAGTAGGCCATGCCTTTTATCGCACGTAAACAGACCCAGACCCTTATAAAGATTTATGTATACATGCATATCATCACGCCAAGTCCCTAACGGAGCAGACCGAGAGAATAGAGCTCCAGTTCTCTCTAGACTTACATACCTGTTTCGCTTCGTCCACAGTCATCAGTCTCTGCATAAATACTTCACGGTACCAATGAGTTTTTCTGGACTTAAGTACAGTGATTAGTCGGTCCACGGGCTTTACGGTGAAGGAAAACCTTATATATATATTTATCTCCACATCTTTCCACAAGGGTACCTGAATATATTGAAGTGCCAACGTGGCAGATGGCAGGGCCAACGCCGTTACTCAAGCACGACTACGTTTTTAACCTACGATGTTTCTGAATTTCTTCTCAAATGTATACAGGTTTCTTCTCGAGGTTACCTTTACCGTATAAGGAGTAGTGTGATCATTGAAGGTACTTAAGTGCAAAAACTTAGTAAAGTCGGGATTTGTACTAGCTATTTTTTTTAAGAGAGGTAGGGCGGAGAGGTAGGTTTCCCGTTCGAATTTGGAGCTGCCCGACTGGGGCAGGATCTCCACCTTATAGAAGTCCGTAGCCAAATAACACAATTTTTGTGTTGTGTTCCTACGCGGTGAATAAGGTTTCCAGTAATGAGCTCCTTGGGGAGGGGGGAGAATTGTTACATTGTGTTGGAAGCAGAGGGATTAAACCCATTATGCTGCCAACACACTATAACTCTCCGAACACAGAGTGGCAACGTGCAACAAATTCGTTGAACAAATTCAGCCTCTACGGTTCCTCGAATAAATCTATAGACAAATATTACACTGGTAGGTAACAGAAACAAAACAAAAAGCCGTGGTGGCCGAGTGGTTCGAGCAGTTGCCTGCGACACAAAGATCGCAAGTTCGAATCCCGACTGTACCAATGAGTTTTACTGAACTTAAAGTACAGTGATTAGTCACACCACGAGCTTTACGGTGAAGGAAAACATCGAGAGCAAACCTGCATACGTCTGAGAAGAAATTCAAAGGCGTATGTATAGTCGTGCTTGAGTAACGGCGATGGACTCGCCATCTGTCACGTTGGCACCAAATATACCTCTGGCGGAAAGTGGGTGTGTGGGTATTTATTACCTATACACCTCTGCCTACCCCTTCGGGGACCCTTGTGGGAAGGCGTGAGGATATATTATTATTATTTATTATTATCTTTTTGTTCGTAAAAATATGAAACAAGATTCGAAAAAAAGTGGTTTAACATAGGAGCTATCAAAATCAGAATACTTTTCATCCGTCAACTGGTGTTTGGTTATATTTTATTCATACGTTTATTAATGACCACACAACTCAACGTTCAACCGCTGTCAAGCCAGAAATGAGAACAAAATCCTTAGTGGTCTTCGAGCCCCTTAATATTCCCAGCACCTCCCTAATAGTACCCTGATGATATATGAAAGGGCCACACAAAAACCCCGCGTAACACAGGTAAGCTATATTAAGTTGGCGTTATGATTTTAGTCCGTACCCTGTTTGTACGTGTTCCTTACTAATGTTGAGTACATGACGTCATCAAAGATTCAAATTGAATTGATGCTCAACTTACTGAAATAAATTTGGACTAACAAATTATATCCATTAAGTCCAAATTTGTTTAAATTGTATCCCGTATAGTTCGTTGCGAGAATTGCTGCTACTTAAGCGATGGCGATAGTCGAAAGTCTCTAGACTTCTTTGGTGTTAAACAAACACAGATAAGGAAACCCTTAAGATTCGGCACTCGGCTTAGAGCGTTAGCATGTTCGTGAGGTACGAAAATGAGTTGGACCGGTGAACCATTTTTTATGTATAGTTAAGTAGACATAGACTGGAATTTTGCAAAATGTGATTTAGAACTCTTACTTGACTTACTATCGCAAACATCATGGTCTAGGGTTCTAGAAACTGACAACGTATCAGCGAGTACTGATCAATTTTATTCCATAGTATACACATTATTTGACAAGTGAATCCCAAAGAAGCACAGTAAACGTGTCCTAAATCCGCGATTTCCTGTCTGGTTTACATTGAAACTTCACTCTCGATGGAAACGAATTAACTGTTTAGCTGCCTATACAGATTTCGCAGAGTTAAGAACGTCACTCAAGATTCGAATAGCAACTGCATATAAAAATTACATCTGTAACATTGAAAAAGATATAATATCAAACCCCCGCGGGTTCTGGCAGCATATATCGCGGCTAAAAACTAAAGCTGGGTTTGAATCATCTGTATCATGTAATGGGGAAACTTTAAGTGGTATTCATGCCGCGGAAGCTTTTGCAAAGTTTTTTGCAAGTGTTTTTCTACCAGACTTACCACGACAAAATTCTGATAGCACATATGAGTCCGATTATTCTTGCCCGAGTAACAACGCAAACATTATTGAATTCACCGAGTCAAATGTAACATCAGCAATCAAAAATATCAAATCCAGCTCCTCACCTGGACCTGATAATGTTCCTTCATGGTTCTTAAAGTTAGGTCTTAAGTACCTGGTTCAGCCTTTGACGCACATTTTCAACATTTCCTTAAAAGCAGGACTATATCCAACGCAATGGAAACTTTCAAGAGTTACACCTATCTCAAAAGTTGCTAACAAACCATCACTTGAAGAACACAGGCCCGTGGCAAATCTAGCATCCTCCGCTAAAGTTTTTGAGCATTTAATTCACAAAGAAATATACCTACAAGTCGAGCAAAATTTGTGCAACGAACAACACGGCTTCAGACGAAAAAGATCAGTCAACACAAACCTTCTCACTATTGTTGATTACATATCGGCACGCTTAGATCGTAGAGGTCAGGTTGATGTTCTTTATTTTGATTTTCGGAAAGCATTCGACCGTATCAATAATGATATATTACTAACAAAATTATGTAATTTTGGGTTCACTCCTCGACTTCTCAGATTTGTTGCTGACTATCTGAAAGGTCGACAACAATATATTAGGCTTGGCATATATGAATCGCTTCCATATCATACCAGATCGGGAGTGAGTCAAGGCTCCATCCTCGGTCCTCTATTGTTTAACCTTATGATAAATGATCTTCCTAGCGTTTTGAAACACGCTAAATGTTTATTATATGCCGATGATCTAAAATTATTCATGGAAATAAAGTCTGAGGAAGATTGCCATAAACTCCAAAATGATGTGGACGCAGTCTGTGAGTGGGGAGTCGCAAATGGAATGGAAGTTAATCCCATAAAATGTTCCGCTATGACTTTCAGTCGAAAGCGACTACCTATCGAATACCAGTATAAACTGGAAGGCAAAATTTTGATGAAACTAACAAATATTAAAGACTTAGGAGTAACTTTCGACAGAAAATTAACGTTCCATGACCATATCGCCTTGCTCGCCAAAGAATCTTTAAGGCGTCTTGGCTTTGTCTTGACGAATTCCCGTGACTTCAGAGGCGGACACGTGGTAAAGCTTATTTTTGGTGCTTTAGTTCGCTGTAAACTTGAGACTAGCTCGTGTGTATGGCATCCGCACGAGAGCAAGTATGCGTTGTTACTGGAGAAGGTGCAAAAGGCTTTTCTTCGATACCTCTATAAGCATATGTATGGCTATTATCCATATCTGTACCCCACTAACTTTCTCCTGGGCCACCTAGGTTACAATTCTTTGGAGGTAAGACGCACTAACGACCAACTAGTAACGATGTGCAAAATCCTACATGGGAAAATTGATGCGTCCGACCTACACAGTGGACTATCGCGCTTCTTTGTGCCCAAAAACTATTGCCGAAATAGAAAGCACAAACTGTTCGCGGTGCCATATTGCCGAACAGTGGCGCACGCTCAGTCTCCGATCCCGAGGTCACTGACAGCACTCAATGCCCTCCTGGACTCAAGTGTAAATCCTGAATGTGATGTGCTGGCAGGTGAATGGAAGCTGATTTTGAATGAGTGTCTGGCATACGCAGAAAGAAGGCCATCTTCTTCTCGGTAATACATTTATATTAACCTTATTTATTATTACTCATATATATTTTTTTACTTATACCTCCACATTAGCGTAAATGACCACGTTGTCGTGCTAATTGTAAATAAATAAATAAATAAATAAATAAATACCTCTTTCGCTTCCTCCACATTCATCAGTCTCTTAATACATGTTCGTCGGTTTCGAGTACTCTTGACGTTCCCGTCCTTGAGCGTCCGATCGATTTGATCTAGGTAGTTGGAACGTGGTCTTCCTCTATTACGCTATTATTCCTGGAAAAGCTTTAAAGTATAAAGGAAGTAAATTCTGGGTAACAAAAGGCAACATAATGGGACATCCTCGGTGAGATGAGTTACGCTCAAAGGCTCACAACTTTCTCGCTTGTTCAAAACACGTAAGTTGAGTTATGCATGTCGTGGCATGGCATGCATGTTAACAGGGACATCATGATGGAATGGATCTAATTACCTACATTTCACATGCTCACAAAAATATTGCAGTATACTTTGGCAACACAAAAATTGCAAGTTGGCATCCCGACCTTATCAATGAGTTTTTCTGAACTTAAGCGCTGTGATTGTGAAGGAAAACATTGAGTGGAAATCTACATACGTTTGAACATAAATTCTTAATACGTATATCCGTGCTTGAGTAACTGCGATGGACTTGCCATCTATCATATTGACACTTAAATATATCTCCGGCGGAAAGTACTTATTATATACACTGCCTACGGCGACCTTTGTGGGATGGAGCGAGCATATGATATAGTTATAACTTAACGACATACAATAGGCTGTATTAAGCAGTACGTGCTATGTTTATTGAACGTTACGTGAAACTTTAAATCCAAATAATATCTGACAACTTTACTGATCTAACAAAGGATAACAGGAATTCGAAGTAAAACGGATTGCGAATGTTCCACGGCAGTTCGAATTTCCATTTGTTAGGTCGGAAGCGTACGTAGATACGATATATATCCGACGTGCGACATAATCCTATTTCGAACGGATATAATTCACTCTTACGCGAACAAAATTAGGAAAAATAGAATTTAAGTAATTTGCATTGTTATATCTATCACGGATTCAAAACTGCTTTGTATGTTAAAAACCCATCAGTGAATATGTTTTGTGTGACATGAATTGTACTATATTTCATATGGTTTTCTATTTTGTATAGGACCGTTGCTCCAATATGTGTGGGGGCACCATATTAGGAAGCAAATAACAAAAGAAAATAACATTTAAAGTTTTTGTTTGTTTATTTTCACAAAAAAATCTGATATAAGTAGTGATACAGTTACATTGAGAATTTAACGTTTTATTCTTTATAATATTTATAGTTTCTGAAAAATATCCTTAGAGTCTTCTTCGAATTAAATATAAGTGCAATATTAGATGTTCGCTCACCTTTAATAATGTCGATATCATAAGCTATTTTAATGCATTGTCATAAGAATACTTTCACAGTACCCTATGAATTCTAGAGGATAACTGTTCTATTATCTAAGATACAATGTAAATATACTCCTGTCACAATTGTGGCCAACCTGTCTTAAGATTTACCCTTCGGAACGTGAGGGAAATTGTAAGCGTTATCGTTCAATTTGATTGATCGAACAGACACTTATTGCCAACTTTGAAATAATGGCTACTGCATTGATTTTTTTCAGTAACTTGGCGAGCTGATTACCCTCCTTGTGGTAAACGTTTAACGCCGCCTATGGATGCTAACACGAAGGCTTGCTTCAACTTTTCTGTATTCTTGCAAATCGAATGAACTTTATTGCTATTGAAAAAGGTGTTTGAATTCATATATTTTTTTATCTGACGACCTACGATTTTACGAATTTCGTGTACCATAAAACTATTCAAATTATTCATGGTCATTTCTAAAGCCTTTAATATCGTATTTAGAAAAAAAAAAGATAGAGCACTTTACAAAAATATATATATACTAGCTGTTCCGCCCAGCTTCGCCCGGGTGAAAAGTTAAACTTCCTGAAACAAGATCGGAGCGCCACCTATCGGGTCCAATTGTGATGTAAGCTATCCTATCTTTTAAGTTGGATCAAACGGCACACAGTGTGCAAATTTGATTGAAATCGGTTAAATAGTTTAGGAGCCCATCGCGGACAAACAACGTGACACGTAATTTATATATATTAAGATAGTAAAATACACAAAAAAGTAACATACGAGAACTAAACAATGTAACGTCACAATTTGGATGCCAAAGGCTTATGTTTTTGCTCAATCTCACTGACAAATTTCCAAAACAAGCCTCAAACACGAATTTGTTTCACTAGTTTTTAAAGGGACAAAAACATTAAAGTTAGACAAATTCGAAACCCCAAACACTACGACAGCTGATGTACATAGTTACCCTAAATTACTTTGGTCGGTAAGCAAATGACAGAGTTACCGTTTTTATCTGTACAGTTCTGTACAGTACAGATAAAAACTTGTAGATAAAAAGTTACGTAACGTAAGCGAAAATAAAATAGAGCCATATCAAAGAGCCGTCTTTGCCGCATTGTTCTAGTTTCCTGCGAAATAAAAACTGCAGGATCGAATCCTTCGAGTTTGTATAGACGAATTTACGTTTTAGGAGGAATTCAAGTCGTACATGACAAACTCGATAGCTATCTTGTTAATAGATCGCCGTATGCACGTTTCCTTCTGATATTTTCCTCTACTGTAAAGCTACTACTACTAGTACTACAAACATTGGTACAGTCGGGGATGCAACCTGGTATCATGGCGTTGTAGGGGATTTCTCGAACCACGCAGCCACCGTGGCTTGCTAATTTAATTTACCCAGGTGAAACCGTGTGGCATAGGTAGTAATATCATTTAGAAAATCAGGCGACCTTAATCCCTCGTAATAAAACTAGCTCTCGACGATAAGAAATAATATTTCACGAGAGGCGTAGCTCTAATCGTCGTAAACATTGGTAATAGTGGGACTGGATCCAATTGGGCGGATTTCTTTTGTCGCTACAAGCTGCCTTTCCACTTAGTTTATGGTATTAATGGCTCTGTTTTTTTTTCAGAAGGCTTTAAGCTTAATTTATATAAGAATTCTTATTTAAGAGAACCATTAACTTTCTTTCTATCGTCAACAATTGAGATGGAAATCTTTTAAAATAACTATTGGCACATAAATCATTCCTCGCTATCGAATCATTAACGAAATCTCTAGACAAAAACGCTCCATAATTTTATCCGGAAATTAAAAGTTTTGCACCCTGTCATGCCCTCTTGCAAAAAACTTTAATCTGTATCTGAGGATGCCTTATTTTAAAAAGAATATCTTCACGACGGAAATTGGTTTAAAGTTTCTTTAAAACAATGCTCGGCCTTTCAAATACTTTTTGCCGAAGTTTATCCAGTAACGCTATCAATTACGCTAAGGGCAGATATTTTTGATGAACACGAGTATTTTGTACCATAGTCTTTGATGTCCTGTGTTTTTATGTATATCGTTGTATTATGTATAAGTAAATATATCGTTGAACACAAACTTTACTTTGGGGTGATGTCAATTTGTGTGGAATTGTCTCAAGTCTCTCAATCTCCATTTATTATTAATTAATTATTTGTTTTCCTGCAGTCAACAAATAGCAAGCTGTTAATATAAACAGTCATATATATCAAGAAGACATATACATACTTATAATATATCCTCACGCCCTCCCCCCGTCCCCGAAGTGGTAGTCAAGGGAAGGGGATGTGTATGGGTTACTACGTACCCACACACCCACTTTCCGCCAGAGGTAAATTTGTATTAGGTGCCAACGTGACAGATCGCCGTTACTCAAGCACCATAACGCCTTTGAATTGCTTCTTAGAAGTATGCAGGTTTCCTCTCGATTAAAATAAATTTTGATGAATAACATTTTGCGTGCGTTTTTACATAAAGAGCCGTGGTGGCCGAGTGGTTCGAGCAGTTGTCTGCGACGCAAAGGTCGCAAGTTCGAATCCCGACTGTACCAATGAGTTTTTCTGAACTTAAGTACAGTGATTAGTCACACCACGAGCTGAACGGTGAAGGTAAAACATCGAGAGGAAACCTGCATACGTCTGAGAAGAAATTCAAAGGCGTATGTATAGTCGTGCTTGAGTAACGGCGATGGACTCGCCATCTGTCACGTTGGCACCTAATATACCTCTGGCGGAAAGTGGGTGTGTGGGTATTACCTATACACCTCTGCCTACCCCTTCGGGGACCCTTGTGGGAAGGCGTGAAGATATATATATATATATATATATATATATATAACATTTTGCGTATTATTGATCTTTTCCGGGTACTTTCTTAACAGAGCCATATCCAGAGCGTAAATACACACAAAAAGGTCTAACACCTGTCGCATTCGCACTTGAGTATTCGCATACCCATTCCCGGAAGGAGGAAATATTTAGTTAAATCTACATTCATTTGCCGTTTTTTTCCTTTGCCAGTGTGTAATTAAATTGATAAACAGAGTTTCCCATAGCGTCATTAGATGCTTTGAGTTTGTAAACTTTACCAGTCGAACAATTAGGAACCCCATTAGTACGACCCAATAAACATCGTCGAATAAGGTGCTAAGCAGGCTGCAGCCTTAATGAGTGTTTCCCTTTTATAAACACTTTGAATAAGTAATACGAGCACTAAGAGTTTATGTTACTCATCATATGGCTCGTTTAGAAACACGCTAGCATATGTGCTAATTGTTGGTACTTACTATTATAATAAGATACTAAGTTATCCTCACGCCTTCCCACAAGGGTCCCCGAAGGGGTAGGCAGAGGAGTATAGGTAAAACCCACCCACTTTCCGCCAGAGATATATTTGAAGTGCCAACGTGACTAAAAGGCGAGTCCATCGCTGTTACTCAAGTACGACTATACATACGCCTTTGAATTACTCCTCAAACGTATGCAGGTTCCCCTCGATGTTTTCCTTCACCGTAAAGGTCGTGGTATGACTAATCACTGAACTTAAGTTCAGGAAAACTCATTGGTACAGTCAGGATTCGAAATTGCGATCTTTGTGTCGCAGGCAACTGCTCGAACCACTCGGCCACCACGGCTTAAATTTTTTTGACTTATAGACATCGTAACCTTACGAATATAAAATTACTACGGCATAACTCTAAAACTAACGGTTTGTTAAATTTTGCGGTTGTTATGTTAATTTGTATTATTATTTTTTTTTTTTTTTAATGTATTTAAAAAAAATATTTTTTAAAGTTACGGGATATGTGTAAATTAGAGAGCTTTATACCATACAGAAGGAAGGATGCTAATATATTGTAACTTAAATTTGTACACATATGTACGGCACCTACGATAATACCTATACCAAATAACCCTAATATTTACGCGTCGAATTCAATAACAAAACCTTATTATTCCTGTAAAAGTAACTATTGCCTTAAAATAAATGTATCAAACATTACATTCGCGTATTTCTTCGACACGTCGTCAAGATATCGGAAATCTAATTCAATATATTTATTGAATTACCAATATTACCAACTATCTCAAGTTATTGCTTGAGATGGTTGCCCTAATTCCTCTAAGTAGTTGTATCTTACCTTACCATTATCGCTGTCATATTCGATCAGATATATTAACCGGATCAAAGAGTGAAGGTAAGGAGTTACGCAGGCATGAAGATTATCCCTCCTGACTTGAAAGGAATTTAATATCTGCACGGAAGAGCGACGCAAGGAATAAGTTACATTGGGCGTATATTTATGCTGTACGATTTTAGCCATACATTTCATAGAAAGATGAGTTTGAATAAGGAATGTTATGTGATGCAGGTATCTGTGTGTATATTTGTTTTTACAGAAAAATTAATTCATTAAATGAATTACAATGGTCTTAGAAGTAATTTAAAGAACTATAATTTAGTTTAAAATTAATAAAATAATGTGTATTTAAATTAATTTAATAATTAGTATTTAAATTAATTTAATAATTAGTATTTAAATTAATTTAATAATTTGTATTTAAATTAATTTAATAATTTGTATTTAAATTAATTTAATAATTTGTATTTAAATTAATTTAATAATTTGTATTAAAATAATTTAATAATTTGTATTATTTTTATAATTTGAAATAAAATTAATGTAATGATTTGAATTTAAATTAATTTAATAATCTACTTATAGAGTAACATACATCTTTCGCTACATCCAGAAGAAAAAAATGGGAAATGCTTTATGAATTGAATATTTGTAGTTTTCTAAGTACACACAACCTATATAAATGTGTTCTCTACCTTATATCGTAACTAACCACGACTATGACCCAATTGCGAAATAATACACCCGCAACCCACATCGTACGTAAATGTCTAACTAATTAACAGACATTTTCATTATTATTTCATATTATCCCGCTGAATGTTTTGTTACCTCATATGCTTATTTATACTCCATCCCTAACCTATGTATGTAAACAAACTTTATACACTTAAATGTAAAGCTGAATGTATTTGGTACTTGGCCGAATGGTGACAGGTAAGTCCATCGTCGATTACCAAATCTTAAATCTTAGGTCGAATATAAAAAAATACTTCGTAAATATCGTATAATGTTAAATATTATATAAACATTAATATTATAAATTCGCTTCCTCCACATTCATTAGCTGTTTCATATAACCCAGCCGGTTACGAAGTTGGAATTCTATTGTACTATTCATACAAAACCAGAAATTGAAATACACCCAGTATTTATCTGGATAGCTATTCAATACATTACTTATACAAATATGCCTTGGATTGTGATCCCGCATATAAATGAATTTCCAAACTCAGTCTTAAGCCCTTAATGGATCAGCCCATTGAAACCTTGGGCTTAGCGATATTCCGTGTATTGCTCAGCACGTAACAAAAATAATTGTTAAATGGAGTGGTAATGGTCGCTACCGTTCTGAATATTTGTATAGAAATATATAAATGGTTCTACACTTATTATGAACTTGCTGTGCCTCGCGATTTCACCTGAAAATACCGAGAGAAAGCCTGCATATTTGTGAAGAAATTTAAAGAGTTAGCACTTAAGATGTCTCCAGTGAATAGAGAATATTGTTACACCTCTACTTACCCCTGTGGGAAGCTTAATAAGAATGCGCGAAAACATATATGTATTAAGAAAAATTGCGTTGATTATTTGACATATTACTTGTTTTAATTATTTCATTCGCTTCCTAAGCGTCGAAAGGAAACCTGCGTACGCTTGAGAAGAAATTCTAAGGCATGTGTATAGTCGTGCTTGAGTAACGGCTATGGACTCGCCATCTGTCACTGTGTCAGCTAAAATATATCTCTGGCGGAAAGTGGGTGTGTGTGTGGGTGGGTGGGTAATACATATTCAACCCTGCCTACCCCTTCGGAAACCCTTGTGGGAAGGCGTGAGGATATATTATATTTATTTCCTTTATATTATTCATTTCAGGAATCAGTTCCATATTTTATGCTAGTACCATAAAACACTTTACCCGTATACTCTTCGTATAGTTTATTCTTGAACTAACATCTAAATAATCCACACGGAACAAGAACTTACCTATGCATCACTGAGCAAATCTGATAAACAAACCATTCAAAGAAGAGCTGCTCATTCCCACTCTGCTGTTCAGAAATACATGTTCAAAGAGGAAAACTTTAGGGACAGAGGGTTCTAAGTAAAATAGTTTGTCACACATAGATAAATGCGTAAGTATTCAACATCAGACGCGTAATGACGTGAAAAATACAGAAATACTTGTTTGAAAAGAGAGAAATGAATGCAATATGAGGAAGTTACATTGAAAATAACATGACTTAAAATGGCGTTTCTTTACGTCTACCATTACGTGTTGTCAGGGATTATGAAGATTGTGTTGAATAGTATATTAATATTACTATATAGATCCGTGGTGGTAGAGTGGTTCGAGTGGTTGCCTGCGACACAAAGATCGCAAGTTTGAATCCCGACTGTACCAATGAGTTTTTCTGAATTTAAGTACAGTGATTAGTCAGACCACGAGCTTTACGGTGAAGGAAAACATTGAGAAGAAAACTGCAAACGTTTGAGAAGCAATTCAAAGGCACATTTTTAGTATGCTTGAGCAACGGCGACGGACTCGCCATCTGTCACGCTGGCACCTAAAATATATATCTGGCGGAAAGTGGGTACTATCTATACACCACTGCCTACCTCTTCGGGGACCCTTATGGGAAGGCGTGAGGATATAAATATATATATACAAATATAACGGTGAGTTCCTTATAAGGTAGGCAGGGAGTGTAGAATGACAGTACTTCTTAGACTTACAAAACTCTTTCGCTTACGTGAGCAATCTTTTTAGTCCTTACATTTTCCTAAGCTGTATTTTTGCATATATTATGTACTCGCTTGGTATGCTCATTACATAATAAATATATGGCTGAAATAATAACGTCGGAGACATTAGAAAGTTAAGATCGTAAGCAGCTGTTGAAATTTTCATTCCTAAGACATTACGGAGCCTTAAAAATATGTTTATGATAATGCAACCATTATCCAAACGTTAACTGCGTCATAATTCTGCTTTAGACGGTATGATGTGAGTTTGCTTGCAATATATGAATGCAATAAGCTTGCTTATTGTATATACAACAAGCAGAATAGGTTGACTATTACTTATTTCAAATAACGACCATTTTGTGTATATTTCCTGAAAGGGATAAGAAGTGCTTTCTTTATTATTATTATTTTAAAATACACATTAGAACGGCCAGTAGCCAATTACTCTAAATAGTTAAAATTATATACACAGCATATACACAACACAAAAGAAAATATATAAAACAACATTCATACAATCGCCTCCCAATACTCCAGACATGCCGACATAATAGTCTGCCATCCATCCGCAAACAAATCGCAATCAGAGTTGGACTCCAAGAGATCATTGAACGCAGAGAGAGTGCGAGCGCGACTTACTACGACAAGCCGATATGGAAAAGAGTCTGTGTTTCCTGGCGCGTGTGTAGTTTATAACACAGCCTGCCTAGTGGTAAGCGGTTACTGCAGCCTAATGTCGCTAGCCAGGGGTATCGCTCGCGTGTTACCGATCCTTCAGGAAACCTGAGAAGGCATCACACTACACGTTCAAAGGAAATCGTTCCAAGACTTGGCATTAATAATAATCTACCAGGAGCCACAGACTTTCACATTGCGCGCGCATAGCGCAGTATCGCGTTCACACTACCCTGTACCTGGCACTCTTGGTGTAGACCAAATGCATTCTTGGAATACACCCCTATCTGTGATGTGTTTGCGTATGGATGGAAGGCCATCAGGCGACATAGCTGCAGTATTATGAGATGAGTATATGCATGGGGTTCTAATAATTGTTTGTTTATTAATTAGGGAGCTTAGTGCTGTAGTCCGGAGTGGCAAACACCGAGCACACCTGCCAGGCAGTGGGAATTCTGCTATCCAGCCGCTTGGCAGGATGTATGGTCAGTTATGAAGAGACTGATGAATGTGAACGAAGCGAAGGAGGTATGTAAGTCTAGAGAGGAATAACGCTCTACTCTCTGTGCCTACTCCGTTGGGGATTCGCCCTGATGATATATTTAAATCAATAAACTGCGGGTAAAGTTTCAGCGTAACGATAAACTCGTAGTTAATATTTTTATAGCCGTTTAATGTCAGCGTAATTGCGTCATGTGTTATTGCTATGAGATAAAGCCAAGGAGCTGGTGTAACGATCGGCCCATGAATTTGAGACGTGGCCAGAATCACAGCGGCCAGTTTACGCAGCCGGCACACGCCTAAACACGGGTATTGGACACTCTATTAAAGGACTGTACTCTATATAAATGATAAAAGGTTTTGGAGCCTGAAAAACTTCATTAACGATTGCGGTGTTTGGAGATAGGTCGATAATTTTGAATCTTGACTATGGATCTTATTACACACATATCAGGCCGAGTCCCTAATATTCCGTATAGATCCGTCAATTCCGTATAGACTTACATAACTCTATCGCTTCGTCCACATTCATCAGTATCTTCATACTTGTTCGCCGGTTTTAAGTTGTCCGATCGGTTAAAGTAATTAATATTATTTTAAATTAAATAATAATAAATACCTGGGACAATTCCACACAAATTGACCTAGTCCCAAATAAAGCAAAGCTTGTGTTATGGTAACTAGTCAACGATACTTAAATGCATAGGACATCCAAGACTAAGTTACAAATATTCGTGTTCATCACACAATCTGCCCTCAGTGGGATTCGAACCCGCGACCTCGAGTTTCGCAGTTAGGAGCTCTAACCACTAGACCAGACGGCCGTCAGAAATAGTTCATTATTATATTTATTTATATTTTCCAGTTTTATAGCTTAAGTATTAATTTTAAAGCTTAATTCGATAAATACTTAATTATTGTAAAAATTATTATGTAACTTATTTTACCCTGAAATGTTTTCTGTTCATGTCATGTCTACGTTCAACAAGGGTCAACCACGTTAATATAGTAAACTTTGTATCTTTTATACACAACATATTATGCAAAACAGTCGTGCAACATTCCAAAACAAAGTTAATTCAGAACTTATATACATATGCTTAAAAATTCTCATTGCTGGGAGCACACCCTTATTGCGCCGCAGCAGTGGACTTCACGCTAAAAAACTTTTTCAATTTGAGCCCTGTGCGAGCTTGGCCGGTAGTTTTGACAAAGGTCCAAGTGCCAACATTATACAGGGTTATAGTGCAATTTTGGACTTTATATACTTTGAAATTGGAGCTTAGAGGAAATAGCTAATTATTTGCATAATCAGTTTCGGGATACGTTTGAGGGATCGTGAATGTGTTGTTATTATGTTTCTAGTAACTATAATTTCGTAATTGGCTCTCAGGTGGAATGACCTCGACTGCCTCTAGCTCTTTTTGTTTATATACCACTTGGGTGGCAAACAAGCATGCGGCCCACCTAATGGTAATCGGTTACCGCCGCCTATGCACGAAATTCCTCGAACATTAATTATTATTCAAAGGCGTATGTATAGTCGTGCTTGAGTAACGGCGATGGACTCGCCATCTGTCACGTTGGCACCTAATATACCTCGGCGAAAGTTGGGTGTGTGGGTATTACCCATACACCTCTGCCTACCCCTTCGGGGACCCTTGTGGGAAGGCGTGAGGATATTATTGTTATTATAATTAAATTATTGCATTATTGGATAACAAGAATAAGGTCGTAAGTTCCGCAAAAGACACGTTAAAAAGTAATGGTTGGTCACCCATTCAATGCTGTCAACGGTATGTGATTTGGTTTTATTATTTAGTGAATATAATATATAGGTAGTACCCACACACCCACTTTCCGCTAGAGATATATTTTCTATGTCTGGTCTGGACATTGACAGAAATGGACTCGTCATCTGTCACCCAACGCGAGTCTATTTGTTTATTCATTTAATTACTTTGTTTATTCCAAAATTATATCTTATAAAGACTAATATTTTATGAAATTATCACAGGTATGATATGAATATGAAGATATTTTGAAGAACCAGGAACCGACTTATGTCGAAAATCCTGAAAGTTGGATGTCGATTTGATCAAAGTGAGATGATTCTTGTTGCGTTATATGTTGTACGCTATTATCCAATACATTTTGTAACATTCTAGAAGGTATCTGCGGCAGAACTCTCTGTAACTGTATCTCTCCCATTACTATGAACTTAATCATATTAAATGTAGTGCCTGTATTGGTATCAATTCCAAGCTACCGACGTCTAGTCTACAATTTCCTCACTTAACGTGCCGTTCCAAGGAGCATAGCTTTCAACGTAATTATTATTGTTGAACTCAAAATGTACGTTAACTTAGTAACTGGAACATCACGGAACCATCAGTGAACATTGTCGTGTTTTACAGATGATTAGACTGAATTTACATTGAGTTTAGCACATTATGTAAATGACAGGCAATGGACCTATTCGGGTGTACCGAGCCCGGCCATAAATTCACGTTACAACGGACTGGGTTGTTGAAATGAGACGCTGTGTTCCAATATTGAATACTCACATACCAGCGTTTTATCTTGTCCCTGTTGATGTAGGTGCTAAAAGGTCCTCGACCCTAGTCTCGCATATTCCCTTCTATTTGTTGACATTCATCAGTGTCTGCAGATAATGCAACTATTCACCGCATTTTTTGACATCGTAGACTTAATACATCATCATTTAATAGAACGTAGACTTCGACGCGTGGTAACAGTCTTTTAAGTCACTTGTGAAATCAAGATTGCAAGTTCAAACCCGCAATCTTATGAGTTTTTTCAGAATTATGTTCTTAAATTCATGACACCGTAAACGTCACTTTAGAAACCCTTTAAAATTTAGTGAAAGTATGTATAGTCTCGCTTGAGGAACTGCGATATTCTCATTGTTCTCTGTCATGCTGCCACTAAATCGACGATTATTCTAGCTTCTGCCTTGAATTCCCAATACTAAACGCGACGATTAGACATCCAAGGCGTATAAGGAACCGAGAATATAATTATTTCTCACACTAACTGAGACCCGCGATTTCACCGCGTTAAATGATGATGATGAAAATATTAAGTCATTTATATTAATTAACCTTTCTCATAAAGCTCGCTCTATCTATTTATAAAAAACTGCTTTAACATCCATTGCAAACTTTAAAATTAATCGTTCAGATAGCGAGAAGAGACTGTTTTTACGATATAAAAAAGACTTAAATAGGTTAAATACACAAACTTTTATAGTTAAATTATGGTTGTCCAGTATTTCAACTACAAAAGCTTAATCATGCTTTCTATTTGTGGATGTCCAGCGTTTCCAATTAGAAGCTGGATACTGAATAGGCTTTGGACTATATGCAAATGACTTTGGACTGCTTACAAAGCTCGACTGGCCGACCGTTTTGTTAAACTGAAAATTGACTATTACGGTGAAGGAAACATCCATAGGAAACCTTTGACAAGACACAAAGACGTATGTATAGTCGTGCTTGAGAAACGGCGATGGACTTGCCATCTGTCACATTGGCTCGTATAGTTTTCCTATATTGATATATATCACCAGAGCCGGCCAAAACTAAACACTAACTTGCGCTAAACAACAACAGACGCAGAAAATGCGCTGTTGTGTACCTCTGCCTACCCCGGAGATCCGGAGAGCCTCATGGGAATGCGATAAGGTAAGTATATAATTTTATGAAGAGCGTTAATTAGAAAACACAGCACGCCTCTTGTATCTGCGGGATCTTTCATGCTTTTATATCTGTTTTACTCGTAAAATCTTCAAAGTTGCTGCCCCCGAGATAAGATATATTATCCTCGTAATATAATTTAAAACCTCCACATTTTTCCTCTATAAGGAAGTAAATTGGAATAATACAAACATTAAGAATATTACTGCTAGCTTTGTGTAGAACACTATAATTCCAGTTACATAGCATATCCATAGTATGTTATTTGGTATTATAATATTATTATCATTGCTTTACATCAATGCTTATACACGTGAATGGGATTGAAAGAAGAAGAAGAAACGTTCCAAATACAGAGATCAGAATAAAAAGATCAAGGATGGGAATTGAAGCCAGCGATCAAGTTCAAATCACGTGGAGAATATTTTTGCGATAGCTGATGCTTGGGTGACTCATTAAGGAAGGAGCTTATAGTTACAAGTATAGTGTAGGCAAATAGCATTGCTGTATTGCATTTGTATGTAAACAAGACCAATAAATATGGATGAAGTTAAACGGCTGTATAAGTATGTATATCATTGCCTAGTTACCATAGTATTAGCTTCGCTTAATTTGGGGCTATGTCAATTTGTGTGAAACTATCCCAAGGTGTCGATTTATTTAACTGTCTAAATTTGAAACTATAAACTAATTAACCTAAAAACTTCAATTGGTCAACATATCAATTTAATATAAAAAATATAAAATCGTAAGTACCATACAGACCATAAAAGTAACATCTCAGTAACATTGCCTCGATTCTGTATGCCGTGGTTGCCAGTTGTTGCAACAAAGGGATTGTAAGTTCAAATTCGGACTGTACTAATGAGTATTTCTGAACGTACTTAAGTCAAGTTAAATTTACTGTGATTAGACACACCATGAGCTCTACGGTGAAGATAAACATCGAGTGGAAACCCAATAGGTTTGTTTAAAAAAATCTAAAACGTATGTATAGTTGTGTACGAGAAACGGCAATGGACTCGCCATCTGTCACCTAGGCACCTTCAATATAGCTCCGGTGAAATATGTGTGTGTGGGTAATGCCTACACACTTCGGCCTACCCCTTGTGGGTAGGCGTGACGATTCTGCCTAAACTGACAGTGGCAATCAAAACAGCCTACAATGTTAACTTCGCTAGTAACTACCTAAACCATTCCGACACAACGGCTATATATCTACAGAACAATATACTTAAATATCATCACGATGAGTCCCTAACGGGTAGGCAGAGAGAATAGAACTAAACTTATATTTTACTGACTAGATACATTCAAATTTATTTACGACTAGCTTATGCCCGCGGCTTCGCCCGCGTGGAAAGAGCAACATACATATTTGCCTTTATAATATTATAGCTTTGAATCTTTCAGGATTTAAATGTAGCCTATGTCTTAATCCTGGGTATAAGCCATCACCATAAAAAAATATCAGTAAACCGGCTTTTTTTTCAGTCGTAAAATGTTTTTTTTTTTCAATAAAAAGTATCCTATGTTACTTCTTATACCTCCAGGAATATGTGTACCCACTTTCATGATAATCGGTTATGTAGTTTTTACGTGAAAGCGTAACAAACAAACTTACATTCACATTTATAATATTAGTAAGGATTCAGTGAGCCAGACTGGCACACTCAGGGTTGCAATATCGTTGTGCCAAATCTAAGCAGGGAAGTCGATAAAAAAAACAACAACCTTAAATTCCTAAACGACTAGCTGTCCCGCCCAGCTTCGCGCGGGTGAAAAAGTTAAATTGCCCGTAACACGATCGCAGCGCCACCTATTGGGTCCAATTGTAAATCTAAACCATTCTCGAATCTAGCTTAAGACACAGAAACACACAGAAAGTTTCGCCCGGGTAAAAAGGTAAAATTCTTGAAACTCGATCGCAGCGCCACCTATCGGGTCCAATTTAATATAGCCTATGTTACTCGGGGATAATGTAGCTTTCCAAAGGTGAAAGAATTTTTGAAATCGGTCCAGTAGTTTCGGAGCCTATTCATTACAAACAAACAAACAAACAAATCTTTCCTCTTTATAATATTATAGTATAGATAGTATAGATAGACTACAAAGGCATTCGAAAACCATAGTCTGGAGTTGGGCCAAGCCAAACGGCGGCTCATTTGATTTCATTCGAATATTAGGTACTTGTTAATGCAATTGAATATTTACTCATTCAAACCGAAGTTACTTAAGAGAAGCTTTTAAACTCCTTAACAATGGTATTATTTTCTTAGCTTCGAAACCTTAACGCAATCAAAATAAAACAATATGATTAAAACTAAACGACTCCAAGCATAGTACTTTACTTACTTATTTACAAAAAATACTCAAGGATGGAATTGTAAATTTTTTTTTTTTGTATTGTCTCTCGTAGCGTGAGTTCCGGGAACTTTTGCTACTTAACCGGTCAATGGCGAGACCTAGGCCTCCAGCCAGGCACTTTATTTCTAAGCAACACAGCTAAGGGCACCCCCTGTGGGGTTCGGACCTCGGCTTAGGGCGTTGCTGGTTCGCGAGCAAGGGAGCTGGGCTGGTCGTCATCCGGTTCAATGACGGCATGTTTTGGGCGCCTTATTTTCGATATAAGGGAGGGTGTGTATCGGGCGGCCGATACGACGAGAGGGTTGGGATGATTTTCAGCAGAATCGAAATGGCGTTTCGACAGTTTTTTCATAAACTGTTTCATCGTGGGGACTTTTAGGTCAACATGAAGTTGACTGTTTCTCATGTACGATGGAATTGTTAAGAGTACTCGATACAGTTAAGCGTGTACGATGAAGCTGATGAATATGGATGCAGTGAAAGATCAGTAAGTCTAGAGAATTGGCGCTCTACTATCTCTGCCTGTTTACTACGGCTTTGCGTTGACCTTAATGACTGGAATATGTACGTAGATGTGTATCTCGCCACGTCTGTCTGTCTGTTCGTAATAAAGTTAAAAACAGCTGAACTTTCCCACAGTTTTCACCAAATTATATTGTGATTCATAAAGAGGATGCATATAACATGATTAGTCGTGCCTTTGTGTAGATTCGTTGTAATGTGACTACTGAATGAATTTTTCATGAGGACTGACTGATTCACGAGGAAGGGGTATAATTAAAGTTTAAATGTGAGAACAATTGTTGAAAATATCGTCAAAGTTAAGCTGTCTGGGGAGCTTCCATCGTACACGCTGCCTAAGCCTATTAATCTATAGCATATAAGGTCTCGCACTGCGTGGTGCCAACGGAGTTTCCTTCCACGAAAACTCAGACCGTGGAATGAGCTCCCCGTGGAGGTGTGAAAAGATTCTTGCCATAGGCGGCGGTAACCGCTTTAGTAGTAAATGTAAAACCCACACCATTGTCCTCGAAATAAGGCATAGAAGAAAAAGAACAATTTTTGCCACGTTTTCTCATTACCTTATTTTATGGCCACTCTAAAGAGTTAACTAAGAAAGAGAGCCAATTACTACACTCTGGTCCGAAAAATTTTCCCTGTGCAAATGTTTTTATTTCAAGGTTGCACTAATCCATTTACAATTGTCTGAGACTACGTGGAATACTAGATGAACCATTTTATTAACGTTACGTTATTATTTACAGTACAAATGCTTAGGTAAGTGACTCTTCAAAGTCCTCTAGACTACCTTTGCGTGAATTGCGACCGTTTCGAAGACAAACTGAAATAAAACGAACAGAAGTTGTCAAATATTTAAATACATTTGTTTTGCAGTTCGAATGATTAAATACATACTCTATTCAACGTATTCACGCTGAGTCCCGCTCTCGCGAAGCTAGTCCGCCAGTTCTCTCTAGACTAACAGACCTCCTTCGCTTCTCGTGTCGTGCGTCTCTTCATACATTGCGCTGGTTTCGAATACTCTTCACCGGTTTAATTTAGGTAGTTAAAACAAGGTCTCCCTTTGCCTCTTCTATGCAATTTCGTATTCTGTATTTGTTTTGTCAATTAATATTCATACACAAATAAATTTATCACAACATACCTCAGACACAATACATTTTTTCATATTCACCATACAAATACGATAACATTACTTTTGCGTGAACAACTTAAACATGTTAAAAGCAATAACACATCTTTGAAATACAATATATACAAACACAGTAACGCCTTCAAAATATACTGATTTGATTTGTCGCTTCTGTGAATGTGATAACAGTAAATTAACAAAATCAACTTGCGATATTGCTTACGGAAATGAGTTAACAATCACTTTCTATATGTTTGACCTCTTTGGATCTTTTTTTTTTATACAACAAGAGTGGCAAACAAGCATACGGCCCCACCCGATAGAAAACGGTTACCGCAGCCTATTTACGCTTACAATACCGAAGTAACACTTGCGCGTTGCTACTCTGTGTTTGGAAAGTTATTCTGTGTTGGCAGCATAATGGGACTAATCCCTCTGCTGCCAACACAGTATAACAATCCTCCCCCCTCCTTAAGCAGCTCATAACTGGAAAACTTATTCACCGCGTAAGAATACAACACAATAAATTGTGTTATTTGGCTACGAGCTTCTATAAGGTGGAGGTCCTGCCCCAGTCGGGCAGCACCAAATTCGAACGGGAAACCCGTTATGCCCTACCTCTCTTTGGTATACTCTCTTTTATCTGGAGGTCAGAGTTAATGATAGTCAGAGATAACCACGGTAGGTATTTGTTGCTATAATGTTATAAGATAAATACAAAAATTTTCTCTTTTTTTTGTGTTTTCTCGTAGCGTGAGTTCCGGGAACTTTTGCTACTTAACCGGTCAATGGCGAGACCTAGGCCTACAGCCAGGCACTTTATTTCTAAGGCACCCCCTGTGGGGTACGAACCTCGGCTTACTTTTGGCCTTGGCAAAGGTCTGATTCAAAGCTTGACGATTTATTCTCAGCACATAGATTCTCTTTAGTGTATTTTAATATTTACTAACGAAGTAAATATTATTGTAAACAATGATTTAATGATATGTCTTGGATGCATGTTCTCGTTACGAGGACTTATGAATATGGATGAAGCCTACTAAAGTCTCTGCCTACTCTACCCATGATATGTATGATTTAATATTAGTAATTTATGTCTAGACTAACTCATTGGTACTGTCGGGATTCGAACTTGCAATATCTGTGTTTGCAGGCAACACTCAAACCATAGCTTCTCTATACTAATATTATAAAGAGGAAAGATTTGTATTTTTGTGTGTGTGTGTGTGTAATGAATAAACTCAAAAACTACTGCGCCGATTTCAAAAATTCTTTCACCATTGGAAAGCTACATTCACCCTGAGTGACATAGGCTATATTTATTGCTAGAAAGATAAAAAAATCTTATAACTACCCGTGCGAAGCCGGGACGGGCCGCTAGTATAGTATATATTATCTACATATTGAAGGCTACCTTTGGAGGCTAAAGGATGCAAATCACCAGATATCTATTGCAATTATTTTCCATCCATTGTGTGCACGTGCTCTCAACAGGTTCAAATGACCACGTGCAATGGCATGCGTTAGACATCCACGTGCGTTGTGCATTGAATCAATTCATTAACGAGACTGTCTGAATTAAACGTATCATGAAATGAAAAAAAACATGTATAGTTATGTTAGAGAATATCAAAGTATGTATAGTCGTATTTGAGAAACGATGACAGACTCGCCATCTGCTTGGTGGCACCTAAAAATCCTCCGGTGAAAACAACTTTGCCGTTGTTGAAGTAAGAGGAAGAAAATACAAAGTATTCATGAACATCGGTATGCCCTATACACCTAATCAAAGAGGTTAATTTAGAAAAGTGGTTTGAATCACATGCAACTTTAGTATGACAGTACAGTCCAAACAACTACGTTGCATGCATTCATGCAATTATGCGCAGCATGTCTTAGCCGCAGCCAGTCTTGCAAGCCGCAGCGGCTAGGCATCTGACATCCACGCTTAGCATAATATCATGCTTGGCTCATGTCCAATGACGCAAGTCACGACAATTTTACAACCTGTTTAGTGTCCGCGGCTTCGCCCGCGTAAGCTTTGATATCATTGGTAGATTATTTTCTCAAATTAAACGTATCCTGTATTTCTCTGAGTTAAATTTCCTCCATTATCGCTTAGTTGAGAATTAACGCAGCGAGTAATAAGGCATCTGGTATTGTTATAACTATGTGACGACTTCATTGGTAATATTCGACCTGTCAGCAATGAAACAAATACGATTTTGACTTGCTTTGTAGTGGTTAGTGACGTAAAGAGAACAATAAATACCTAGTATATTACCAGTCGTCACTAATGTATTTCATGACATTAACCAGTGAAGTCATGCATGATGGTATGAGACCAACGTGCACATTGTTATTTCGCCTTTAATGCAATTAAAATGTATTCCTCCTTTTCCTGTAAAAAAATCCCTATTATGGAGGCATGCGACTTTACTGGCAATTGCTAATAATTAATTAATTCTATTTTAGTCTGTCAAACAGGTTTTACAAATAGGTTTAAATAAATTCGCCGACCTTGCACAAAAAATCTCCGACCTAAATACACGCAGAGGCATAAATAACCATGTATAATAGAAATAATTAATTAAGAATGCGAAAGAGAAGCTGAATTATACTATATTCTAAAGTTACAATGGAAACACATCTCCAGTACTTGTTCCCTCCGTTATGGATCCAGTAAAGACCGTAGAAGGCGAAATCTGCGTGTTCACGAGCTGTGACGTAAGCACTTTCAAGCTCGCGAAATATGTACCACTTAGCTTGTCTGTGGTTTGATAGCTTTGACGAATTACGTTATATAGAACTCGGATATCTACTTTCTCTGATGAAAACATGTGGTCGCGTGGTTAGAGTGTATAAAGCAAAGGCCAAACTTAGGTATTATGTGAGATTTCTACTCACTAAAACCCCCTCGGCGGCAGTCCTCTGTGAATAAAGGAATGCTCTGGGATCTCTCAAGGAATGTACCACAGCCCTCCTGTACATTGCCGGAGCACAGGAGCGCCTAATTTCGCCTCTAGTACTCTCACTCTGCAATCGAAAGCACGAGCCACATAGTGCCCCGCCAACTCTGGGCCCACGTTATGGGACATCCCCACCCTTACTATCTGCAAGCCGGACAACCTCCATTCAGTCGCCTCTTACGATATGCAGGGGACCATAGCCAAATTCTTAAGCCCGGGCTATTGAGTGGTCAAAACCCTATCTGAGCCAATCGGCCATATTAATAAGAAACAAACAGATTTCACGAGATATTACTTTGCTTGATATCCATAGTATATAATCTACCTATACGAAGAAGAAACGTGTAAGAAAAACAAATAAGTGCCGAGTGGTTCGAGTAATTTGCAACACAACGTTTGCAAAGTTCGAATCCCGACTGAACTAATTAGTTTTTTCGAACTTAAGTACATTGGCTAGTCACACTGAGAGCTTTACGGTGAATAAGAACATCGAGAAGAAATCTGCATATCTCTGAGATGAAATTATAAGGCGTATGTACGATGGATTGCAGAAAGTGGTTGTGTTGTAGGTACTACACAACTCTGCCTACCCCTTCGGAGCCCGACATCAGAGTGAAAACTCTTATAAATTATATCATGCAGTTGGTAAGATAAAAGTTATTCCAATTCGAGCACATTTCATGTACAAATACAAATCATATAAAACACTTAAATAATATCATTTGTAATTAACCTCAATAAACAATTTGATGTTTATTTAAGGAGTAAGAAATGGAGATATGATTTTTGTTGACGACCAAATATGGCCCTTATTGCTGTTAATTAAGGGCTGTATCTACTGTTAGTAGAGAATCAGAATCTGTTCATAAGAGGAGGTCGACTAAAGGGTGGAATATTTTATTGCCTTTCATTGTTCTTAATTAGGTCAATTGGTTTAAAATTTCTTAGTAGGGCTGGCAGTCGATTGTTTGCCTGACTGACTCATGCAACCCATATTACTGATAAGGTCGGTGACCTAAAATAAACTATATCGCATAATTAATACACGTATCAAACACTCCATTCAATCAAGTACTCGAAACCGGCGAGCATGTATGAAGAGATTGATGAATGTGGATGAAGTGAAAAAGGCTTGTAAGTCTATTAAGAACCGGTGCTTTACTTTCTCTGCCTACTGGGACTTATCTGGACTTCTCACTTACTTATCCTAAACTAGACGGAGCCAAGCTGCAAGACAACTAAAGTACAAGAGTATATAAGCAAGAAATGTAACTTTTATAAACCCTCACGCCTTCCCACAAGGGTTCCCGAAGGGGTAGGCAGAGGTGAATAGGTAACACCCACACATCCACTTTCCGCCAGAGATATATTTTAGGTGCCAACGTGACATATGGCGAGTCCGTCGCCGTTACTCAAGCACGACTATACATACACCTTTGAATTACTTCTCAAACGTATGCAGATTTCCTCTCATGTTTTCCTTCACCGTAAAGCTCGTGTTGTGACTAATCACTGTACAGAAAAACTCATTGATACAGTCGGGATTCGAACTTGCGATCTTTGTGTCGCAGGCAGCTGCTATGAACCACACGGCCATCACGGCTTCTTTTATAATTATAAACCTTTAATTTCATGTATAAACAGTATGTGGTGACCCTAATTCAAGAGATAAAGTTACCCTAATTTTATTACGGTTTATGTAAATCAAAAATTGGATTGAAAACAGACCGGAAGTAAATTTTATGAATTCATTTTGTGGCCCTTATATGGTTACTGTTTATGGTTATTTAAATACTAATAATAATATCTTTATTATTTAGCTAAATCCCCCTTCACTCTGGTCTACTTTTGGAGACACGTGGGAGAGGTTGAAAATTACATTTAATTAATTGTACGTGGTTCATTATTCTTTTGCCTCATTAAGAAGGTATGCAAATATGAATATGCTGTGTTGTCTAAACAATTTTTTTTTATATTTTCATAATACGTATATACAATTCAACCATACGATGTAAATCGCTTAGAATAGCCGTATTTATACTTTAGATGAAACATTTTTTTTATACCACATGGGTGACAAACAAGCATGCGGTCCGCCTGATGGTAGGCGGTTACCGCCGCCTATGGACGCTTGCAACATTGCTTGAAATTACAAATATTAATTGTGATACCCCAAACGACCTAATGTCGTTCAGGATATCATTTGTATTTGATATATGTCGATTAGCATAACCCACGACGCAATTCATATAATTTAATGGCACCAATTTAAAGCCAATAAAATGCTCAATATTTGGGCAATTTAATTTGGACGCAACCAACGACGAGGTCCGTTTTACCGTGTTTTATTCGCCTCAATTGGTATCGGTAAAAAATGCATTTCGTCTCTTAACAAAGACGCATTTTGTTCCTGACAATTGCCTTTCAGACAGTTGCCAATTTATCGTCTCGATTATGTGCTGAAAACAAATTGACATCGCACTTATTTACGGCTGTTGCTTAGACTAATGTCACATTCACGAAATTGCTTTGAACTTGAACAACAAAGGATGCAAACAATCGTACAGCCTGCTTGTTGATAAGAATACATATCCTCACGCATTCCCACAAGGTCACCGAAGGGGTAGACAGAGGTGTATAGGTAGTACCCGCACCCCCACTTTCCGCCTGAGGTATATTTCAGGTGCCAACGTGACAGATGGCGAGTCCATCGCCGTCACTCAAGGACGACCATACATACGCCTTTGAATTGCTTCTCGATGTTTTCCTACACCGTAAAGCTCGTGGTGTGACTAATGATTGTACTTAAGTTCAGAAAAACTCATTGGTACAGTTCTCGATTCGAACTTGCGATCGATGGATTAGAACTTGCGATTTTTGTGTTGCAGGCGACTACTTGAACCCCACTGCCATAACGGCTGTGATAAGCGGTTATATCATATGCTCTTCAATACTTAGAGCTGAGACCGGCGCTTAATAGACAAAAGATTAGCTGAGTGAACATAAAAAGGAATATACGGTACTTGGTTTTGCCAGCAGTTTAGCAAACTTTTGCAAGTCAAAAACGCTGCCCCTGTTGGGAAATCCAAGCTTTAACGAGAGTTGCATTGCAGTTTAACAGTCCTCAGCTGCTTGTAATGCACCGGCCACAGTTACGGCTAGGGAATAAAGTGACAAACCTACCTCAATACTAAAAATTAATCAAAGTAACCCTTGGTGGCTGTGTGGTTTGAGTAGTTACCTAAAACATAAAGGTTGCCAGTTCGAACCCCGACTGTACCAACAAGTTTTTCTGAACTTAAGTACAGGGATAAGTCACTCAACAAGCTGTACGGTGAAGGAAAACATTGAGAGGAAACTTGCATACGAAATCAAAAAGAAGTATGAGAAAAGTCGTGCTATATGAGTAATGGCGATGGACTCGCCATCTGTGACATTGGCATCTAATTATATCTGTGGTGGAAAGTGGGTATTTTGGTACTACCTACACACCCCTGCCTACCCCTTCGGAGACCCTTGAGGGAAGGCGTGAAGAGATAAAAATATCTAAAGTCTAATTTTGCATTCTACGTAACGGACGTAACATTTGTCATCATATATATCTTTAAATTTTATGTCTATTTTCTTTTTAATTTAATGATTCTTTGAACGTATTGTTATTCTTCTTCATAGTTTTGGATTTGGATTGTAGTTTCTAGACAAAAGTTTCTTCAAATCTTCACAAATTTATTCAACTATTTCCATATTAATTAAAGCGTAAATCTAGATTCGGAATATAACTTTAAGGTGTCATATAAAAGAGAAAATGGAATTACTTGTGACCTCAAATAGTTAGTAGTATTATTTTATCGCTGGATTTACTACCCACAATCATTTGAGCTTGGATATTTGGGCCACAAAGTTTTAGAACTATGAAGAAATTATTAGACTCAGTTGATCGTGTTTTATAGCCTGTTCTGAGTTCATTCAGGACTCAGTAAATACATCTAGATCAAATTTGTAACTTTTGTAACTTTTTTAACTTTTTTCAGGTGGGATGACGATTTGCGAAGGACTGCTGGCAGATGCTGGATGCGGCAAGCTGAAGACAGGGCGCTATGGCGCTCATTAGGGGAGGCCTATGTCCAGCAGTGGACTAGAGTGGGCTGATGATGATGATGATGATGATGATGAACGATTTCAACCACTTTCAACGTGGAGAAGAGAGCTAACCTGCATACGTTTTAGAAGAAATTCAAATTTTTGCTGGAATTTGACTCGCCATCTGTCACGCTGGCGCCTTATTTCTCCGGCGATAAGGGAGTGCTGATACATCTCTGCCTATATAATGATCCCTTCGGTGCCCTTTTTGAAAAAGTGTAAAGATATTTTATATAACATTGTGTGTACTTTACTTTACTTTAGTGCTTAAAGAATGATAACACGTCGTCGGGGCAATGAAGTAGATAATTATCTGTTATTATTACTAACTTATTAATTATTGCTCGCTCGTCGGTTTCGAGTAGGTACGTATAACCTACTCGAAACCGACGAGCTTGTATGAAGAAACTTATAAATGTGGACGAAGCGAAAGAGGTATGTAAGTCTACAGAGAACTGGCGCTCTTTACTTTCTGCCTATCCCGTTAGGAACTCGACGTGATGATATGATGATGTATAATATTGTGAATACTAGCTGTCCCACCCAGCTTCGCTTGGGTGGAATAATAAAGAATGAAAACTTCTTAAACACGATTGCAGCGCCATTAATGGATAGTAATATATTTTCTAATAGCTGTAACAAACGTAATGGCGGAAAGCCTCGACAGCCATTTGAAATTATTCTCCTTGGACGGCTGGTTTGAGAGCCTGGTGCAGAAAGCTGTACTCCTTGATATGGAGTAAAAAGGAGAGTTAATCTGAGACTACGACTTTTTTTTTATATTAAGTTGTATTAAAAATGCCTTTTTATTTTCTAGAATATATTATATTTATATGAAGTGCTACATATGGTATTCTGTAATACCATTGGCAAATTTATTAATTATTGATGTAATTCGAATTATTACTCAAAATATAACATATTTTACTGCAATAAAATATAAAAAGCCGCCAAAAATAAAAGTTAAAATTAAATATATAATTTATCATATAGATTTCACAGTATAATTATGAGTGAAAATATTTACCTCCTACAACAAAGATTATCAGATTTATTCGAAACTAATTTATCTATTGAATATAATATGATAAAATAGGGATTAAAATGACACAGTACATTAATAATAACAACATTTATTGGCACATGATGCTGCCATAACAACGTTCACATAGCAACCCTAGCTTCAGAACAAACTTAATTAAAATTATTCTACTATCACAGTGTCAGATCACAAGTATTTAGCTTCACATGTACCGCTCTCGAACTTTGGCGAACATTTCTGCCGAGTCCACTTTATCGGCACCCTCGTTTTTGCCGAAGAAAGTTGTTCTGGTCGTTTTGAACATGCCTCTACCTTCATCAGTACACTTCCTCCAGTACACCGTTTGGATCGCATGTCTGCCAGCGATGTAGCGGGTAGCACTTCCAATCAGTTGACTCTTATCCATTTCAAACAGGGCACTTCACACGAAGTGCAGTTATCGAAAATATGCAGCTCGTATTTAGTATGCGTTCTCAACGAATTACGCTCTGAGTTTGATGTGGAGCGTTTGCGGCTCGCTGCTTATAAAGGGGCTGCCACGTGCCGTTTGTCTGACGGATGATAAAGGATCCCCTATATGCGTCCTGACGTCATTTGAACAACACTGTTTGATTGTGTGCAAACTTTGCACTTTGCGACCGCGTGCCGGCTACTATTAAATAGGAAATATGCATTTATATTCATTTGTGTCATATTTTACTTTAGTCATAAGTATGGGAAATTTTTACTCATTGAACGTTGTTTAGCTTGGAGTTTGGTATATTCGAATCTATAGGGCATTAAATATATGATTCAACAAGTTTTAAAATTTCACAATCATTTCGATTCTTCCCACAGCGGCCCTTAAAAGGGTAAAGAGGTCTATCAACCATCTTTTCGACGAAAATATTGTTTCTGAACGTACAAATATTCAACGTAGATTTCCTCTCGATATCATGCTTCAACTTAAGGCCCGTGTGGTGATTAATGAATACTTTTTATTGCATTAATATACATTTTGGGATGATAAAGATATAAACATATTGAGGGCGAAGTTTAATGCAATATGACAATTGGCAATATACCGTTGGTATGCATTTTATGAATAAATTAGGAAAATATATTAAGCCCTGCATTTTTTTAAATCTCTTTTTCATTCCCTATTTAAGTTTGATTTGTATATTTGCTTTTTGGGCAGTAAATAATATTATACACGAATACCATATAACAATGCGTAGGTACTTTACCATAATTACGCCTTATCTCTCTATTTAATTAACTGAAGTATTATCTAACGGTCTATAGAACGTTTCCTGTAACTAAATACATACAAGCCACTTAGAAGCCATCCTACAAATATTATAAATGCGAAAGTTTGTGAGTATGGGTGTTTGTTACTCAATCACGCCAAACTGCATGGAATTGAATTTTGGCACAGAGATTACAGTCTTGAAAAACACATAGGATATTGTCTTCCGAAAATAAATCTAGATGAAATTAAACTAATGAAATCGATTTATATGGGGGTGAAGCCGGGGGGCTCAGCTAGTATGTAATGTATCTCTATCTACCCTGCGGTTTCACCTGCTCTTTTGTTTCGGCTTCTTCCACACCCTTTCGCATTGAATATCTGCTAAGCGTCGTTTAATCTGCGTGAAATTTGATTACAATCGTAGTGTTTTTTCTGAAATTTATTGGCCGAGTGGTTCGAGTAGTTGCCTGCGACACAAAGATCGCAAGTTCGAATCCCGACTGTAGCAATGAGTTTTTCTGAACTTAAGTACAGTGATTGGCCACACCACGAGCTTTACGGTGGAGGAAAACATCGAGAGTAAACCTGCATACGTCTGAGAAGAAATTCAAAGGCGTATGTATAGTCGTGCTTGAGTAACGGCGATGGACTTGGCATCTGTCACGTTGGTACCTAAAATATATTTCTGGCGGAAAGTGGGTGTGTGGGTATTACCTATACACCTCTGCCTACCCCATCGGAGACCCTTTTGGAAAGGTGTGAGGAAATATAATAATATGATTGCTATTTATTATTTGAGTTTTAGTTCATATTTCAATCTCCAAGCATGAAGCGTATCCTCATGCGTAACATAAAGTTAAAGTGACAGCTCACTCTTTTTTTACGTCACATGCCGTTGTGGATCTAACTATCCAAAAAGTCCAAACACGGAAACTCTGAAATGGTCGGTCCGTGACCCGTGGAAGATATATGGTTACGCTCCAGCGGGGATTGTGAACCTTTGGCGTAGAATCCCGTAGGATTTAGCGATGAGCATGCGGATATAAAATCGTGGACTGTACAAAACATATACACAATGCCCGACAAGTGTCTGTCACTCATCCGGCATCATGTCTGCATTATGTGGACGAAAAATGATCTAGTGCGATGCCAATATTATACGTTTCTAGTAACATATTTTGAGTCCGAATCACGCTAGCTTGAGATCTCCACAATATTGAATGACTTCCTATAAAATTGCTTCAGTAAAAGTTTTACTCGACAGATAGTAAGCCATCATTGAGTCTCTTGTCAGGCATATGCATGATCCTCATAATGTTTTATATCATCATTAAGCTTATTGTGTCATTGTGCCACCTAACATTTGTAGAGAAAAACTAATTAGTACAGACAGCCTGGCCTCAAGCTTGCGGCAAAAACTTTTAGAAATTACTGGATGATTCGACCATTCGCGAAGCTTAAATTACTCAACCATCTCAATCAGTCATCAATTGCAATGTATTTGCGATGCAAATTAGCGTGGATTTCTTACTAACTACTTGATAATAATGATCTTTGTACCTCCTATAATTCGTATGCACGCAGCCACTTCATTCCATTGCGTGTTCTTAATTCATTAACACTTGCAAATAAGTGTTTATAAGTCTAAATATTTCCACTATATCCTCTCGCGCGTAATGCTTGCAACGCGATATTCCATTCAAATTTAAATCGAGCTCATCTGTAATAAAACACACATTGAAATGGATAAAATGGTAGCTTGAAATACGAGTAATAATGCCTGAAATCGAAACGCAGTCGGTTCGTTCATTACTTTTTAATGGGCACTGGAAGGTTCAACCTTTTTGATTACTTGTTAATTTTGAAGTACATTTTACAATTCGCTGCATTACTAATTAACTCTTGAAAAGTAATGCGATCGGTATTATCATATTGTCGTGTACGCCCTCGTTGGAAAATTATAAAATTTTCGGAATACTACACTCTTTGAAAATCACTTCCTTTTTTAGAAGCCGTGGTGGCCGAGTGGTTCGAGTAGTTGCCTGCAACACATAGATCGCAAGTTCGAATCCCGACAGTACCAATGAGTTTTTCTGAACTTCAGTACAGTAATTAGTCACACCACGAGCTTTGCGGTGAAGGAAAACGTCGAGAGGAAACCTGCATACGTCTGAGAAGCAATTCAAAGGCGTATGTGTAGTCGTGCTTGAGTAACGGCGATGGACTCGCCATCTGTCACGTTGGCACCTAATATACCTCTGGCGGAAAGTGGTATTACCTATACACCTCTGCCTACCCCTTCGGGGACCCTTGTGGGAAGGCGCGAGGATATGAGGCTAGAACTTTATCTTTAACATCTTAGCTGAGGCAATCATAATAAACATAGGACTCAGACATAGGAACTAGGTCAGTAATACAAGCAATTCTTAGGTAAAAATGCTCGGAATTCTCGTCTCAAAGTAAGTTACTTGATGTTAATAGTAGTAATTTGTGTAGAACAAGATTACGAGTACTAAACCACTCAACAAGAATGGTTATTTACTTTATGAAATGAAGTTAAGTTGGTCAGTAGTAGCGTATCATTTCTTGAATTGGCTCACTTGAGCCCCTCTTTTAGTTTTGTCTTAACTTAAGTGTATTGCTTTATCGTATCAAGTACTTTGCGATGAAGTAAAAGTAATAAACTGCATACTTCTGAGATTAAATCAAAAGCCAAATAGTTAATTATGATGAATGTGGACGAGTGATGGAAGTCTAGAGAGAACTGGCGGTCGACTTTCATCGAAACCAAAATAATGATTTTCAAAAGCAACTGGTATTCTTTTTATTTTTTTTACTCGTCATGGGTGGCAAACAAGCATGCGGTCCGCCTGAGGGTAAGCAGTTACCGCCGCCTATGGACGCTTGCAACACCAGGGGTATCACTCGCGCGTTGCCGACCTTGCAGAAATCTTTTCAACCCTTCTTGAAGAACTCCATGCTGTACTCTCCAGGGAAACCTCAGCGGGAGCTCATTCCACAGCCTGAGCGTTAATAAAGAATTAATAATATGGTAGGATTAATAAAGACAAAGTAAGACATCTTAAGTTTTATTGTATGTATGGAAAAAATGAATGAGGATTAATTGACATAACAGAATTACAAAGCGAACGTGACTGTAATAAGAAGCAGAGAAACCCCCTGTTAGATAAATTACGGATTGACACGTATGTATAAAAAAATATAAAATGTGGATGTAACGAAAAGGGTTCGTAAGTTTGGAGTAGACTGGCGATCAATCAATCAATCAGTTTATTTGTAAGCGAAAATACAATGCTTTGCTATGACAGGCGTACAAAGATATATTTAAGAGTAGATAATTTAGTCTAGACATACATACATATAACCACGCCTCTTTCCCGTAGGGGTAGTCAGAGACCACTTCTTTCCACTTGCTACGATCCTTACATACTTCTTTCTCTTCGTCCACTTTCATTATTCTCTTCATACAAGCTCTTCGGTTAAGGGCACTCTTGACCGGGCCTTTTTTCAAGACATCCCTAATTTGGTCTTGAAACGTCCGCCTAACACTTTGCTATCTCTGCTGAACACTGAAAAGAACTTGGCGTAATAATAATTATGTAAATATGCCCCTGAAAAACAATAACAAACTTGCCATCTTTCTCGGTGTCGTCCAAATATGTCTAAAGGGAAAAAAAGTAAGTACATCTGTATACATTTCACATATAAATAAATAAAAAAGCCGTGGTAGTTCGAGTAGTAGCCTGCGACACAAAGATCGCAAGTTCGTATCCCGACTGTACCAATGAGGTTTTCTGAACTTAAGTACAGTGGTTAGTTACACCACGAGCTTAACGGTGAAGGAAAACATCGAGAGGAAACCTGCATACGTGTAAGAAGAAATTCAAAGGCAAAAGGTATGTATAGTCGTGCTTGAGTAACGGCAACGGACTCGCCATCTGTCACGTTAGCACCTAAAAATATCTGGCGGAAAATGGGTGTGTGGGTACTGCCTATACACCAATGCTTACTCCTTTGGGGACCCTTGTGGGAAGGTATGAGGAGATAAGTGTATACCCGTAAGTTCATGGATCACGCGCATGATTCAGATAATGCTGATGTAAACACGTGGAGGTAAATTTTGTGAAATAATGAAACCGTCAAGATTGAATCACAGCGCATGAAAGTCCCATATCAACATTATTGTTGACAAAATGTATAATTTTCCTTATGAGGTGTCAAAATATGTCATATCCTCACGTACACGGACTGACGTAAATACATGAATAGGAAATGTTGCCACATAACCAAACAAGTAACTATGCTGCAATTCATTAATTAATACATACATATTTATAATCAATCATACGAATTGCCCTCAAAGGGTAGGCGAGGAGAGTAGAGATCCAGGCTAGCGGCAGTTCTCTCTAGACTTACAGACAGTCCACATTCATCTCTTTCTTTCCATTCCACTTTCAGTCTCTTTACACCCTCTCGTCGATTTCGAGTACTCTTGCCGTTCCATCAACGAGTGTTATTTGGTCTATTCATTCATGGTCATCTCATCAATTTGGTACCAACTTGTTAGCGAAGCTAAGCGACTTGGGTTACATCTCTAGATATATAAATATATCTTTTAATAAGTATATGATTATATACTCCTATGTCGGTCTACATGGTCGGTAAGTTCGATTTCTTAACATTATTATATATCAGCTATTTTTGCTATTTATTTTTGCTATAATTATTTGTTTACTCAAATCGAAGTTACCGTTCTAACCAGAAGGGCAAGGAACAAACATGTTTATCAAACATAGTGAATGAAAACGCGAACGTTAGCTTATTATTAACCTAACAGCTGAGTTCATAAAAAATCATGTAATAATGTTTACCATCCCGCCATGATAATGGTCGATAGGTATCGTCGTTGTGTCTGTAGTTTTCCGTCCATATTATGTTTTCCTACAGATAACACTAGTTTTATTATGTCGAAGAGACAACGTTATGTTTACAAACAGGCGAATTATTCGAGTTTATCTGTTTACAGTCGGTAGTGATGCAACCGTTTGAATATTCCACTGAAATTATGAGAACTAATGACGTCAAAGGCAAAACAAAAATATTATTTTCAGACAATATTAATTACTAGCGGTCCGTCCCGGCTTCGCACGGGTGGACATAAGGTTTTCTGTTATAAAAGAAAATATAGACTATGTCATTCAGGGTGAATGAAGCTTTCCAATGGTGAAAGAATTTTTCAAATCGGTCCAGTTAGTTTCAGAGCCTATTCAATACAAACATACTTACATACACATCTTTCCCCTTTATAATATTATAGTATAGTCATGGAGTTCCTCAAGATGAAAAAAATCTGCATTTCCGACCGAATTGGGTGTAAACTCGCGGTGTGAGAAATCACTGTTCTTAAGTTGAGAAAGTACAGACCGCGATTGGAAACTGCACTCATGACTTGGCTGGTTACATATGATATCGTAGTTATATATATAATTATATAATAAAAAAGAGTACGGGACTCAAATAGTGTTAAAACAATTGTAGGTATACAGTCAATTAAATTTAATCATCAAAATGAATTATCTACGGGTCAATTGGACATCGTTAACCTTTGTTTGTACAAGGCCTTTTCTATCCACTGTAGCTTTCCATTGGTGGCCATGTCATGCTATCGCTTATGATCGTATTCCAATAAGAATGTCTTTATCACCAGAGCGAAGATATGAATTATTAACTGTATACTAGCTGTAATCCGCGGGTTCACCCAAGTTTGATTAGATTATTTGCTTCCTTGAATAATGTGTGCATGATTAATTATATAGAATTTCCATGAAGCGAAAAAAGTCTGTTTGTCTGAAGGGAACTGGCGCTCTACACTCTCTGTCTACCGCATGAGGGACTCGACGTGATGATATATATATGTATATATTATATATAGCCGTTCTCATATTATTTATCGTTTTAGTATTATATCTCAGGTTATCTAAATGTATGTCGTCGTGCTTTAGTAACGGCGACGGACTCGCCATCTGTCACGTTGGCAGATGGCATCGGGTTAATGATTCGTGAGATTCACAAATTCTGTCACTTTATATTGTTATTTACTTCTACTTCGAGCTACATTAATATTTGCCCCTGAGTGTATCATTTTGTAAATACAAACCATTAATACCGCATATAAGAGATTAAAATCGATAAATGCACTGTCTGTGTGCGGTAATATGGAGATTACCCTACAGGGGGTCTTGTTCATTTTATAGCTGATAACCTTAAGGTAATATGTAATTCATTCAACCATATTAATGACCCGATGTCGATAGTATCGATTGTAGTCAAGTTATTGACCAGGTGTGTGCAAAGGTTTGATTCTAGTATAGAATAACATTAATTTGCATTTATTTGGTGGCTTTTCCTTTTCCTCTTGGCTTTTTGGCTCGTGGTGTTACAAAATGATGGGATTTATATAATATAATATCAATGTATTTAATATGCCTGCAACATAAAGATTGCAAGTTCGAATCCCGACTGTACCAATGTTTTTCAGAACTTAAGAACAGTGAGTAGTCACACCACGAGCTTTACGGTGAAGGAAAACATCGAGGGGAACCTGTATACGTTAGAGAAGACATTCAAATGCAACAAATGGAAGGCAATTGCGCGAACTATGGCTACGGCTCTATAAATATATTAAACATTGCGTATACAAAGTACCTTCCCACCTCTGCTTACCCCTTCGAGGACTCTTGTGAAAAGGCTTGAAGATAGTTAAATATATAATGCTAATAATGTCAGAAATAATTAACTTCTCATAATATTACGTCGCCGAACGTGTAGTAAAAATATAGAACCAGCTGTGGATAAAACACATCTTATTTGAAATCTTGATTGATGGTTCCGCAATCTTTGCTCTAATTTAGAACAAAGGAGATTTAACGCGTAAACGGTAAACGGATTTGCGTTCGTTTTGGACTAAATTGAGAATTGTTATCAAATTAGTTCAAAACTTAGTCAAATTAGTCCAAAACTAACGCAAAAGCCTGTGACAACGGTACCGTTGAAACGCCTGTATCGATGTCCAATTTGAATATCAATATAATACTGGATACAAAAGTGGTTAGAACCTTATAGGATGAGAGGTTTACGAAATCGCAAATATAAGATCTCAGAATACAGGCTCGTATCTCGATTTTCTGTACCAATGACTTTTTTAAACTTAAATACAATGATTTATCACACTACGAGCCTTATGGTGGCGAAAACCATTGTGAGAAAAAAAAACATACATTTGAGAAGTATTATGATGATAAAAATTCGAACTATGTACTTCGAACATTGACACCTAAATACGTCTCCCGCGATAAGAGGGTGAGAAGTTGCGCGAAGTCGACAGACGACTCGAGATGTTGTCAGAACAATTGTAAGTTTCTCGAACTTATTACATTTAAATAATCAGCCAAGGCGAACAAATTGGCGGAAAATTTATGCTCAATAAGAAAGCATAATTGGCCACAATACTCTATTGTAGAGCAAAGGAATGTAGATTTATCAGTAATGAAGCCTATAAATCATACAGCTGATAACAAGTCCGAGAAATATGATACAAATTCTAATTGGATCCTAGTTAAGGAAGGTCTAACGAGGCCAGTAACTTTCTGATTAACTTTGTATATTATTTACTCATTACAAAACAAACTTAATATAATGTACATATTTGTATATTTTTAAATGAATTTAGATGAAGCGAAAGAGGGTTGTAATGTCAGAAAGAACTGGCACTCTACTCTCTTTATCGACCTCTCTGCCAACACCGACTTTTTATCAATTTAAATTAACTCACTTACGTACTGTTTATGTTTATATTATGTCCTTTTCTTTACTCTCATAGCAGCGTGATTGCGGTGAAGGAAAACATCGAGAGGAAACCTGTATACGTCTGAGAAGCAATTCAAAGGCGTGCTTGAGTAACGGCGATGGAATCGCAATCTGTCACGTTGACACCTAAAATATATCTATGCCTACCCCTTCGGGGACCCTTGTGAGGCGTGAGGAAATACATAGGTATAGGTATATATATATATATATATATATAATATATATATAGGTTTATATTATTTATTTCTTGGTCCCATGCAATACTATTAGAGATCAATGTTTTTTACCATAAACAAAAAGTACTTCAAACAAATATTACGAGCATATGTTCCCTTAATGTACAGCTTGGAAGAAATACGATTCTTTCTGTTCCGGCGATCACCAGGTGCTGTGAATTGTATGATCGAATGCAAAAGAATGGATTCAATTCTTTCGACTCCCTTTGATTATGATTCGGCGTTTTTTGCATAGAAGTCGTATTTTTCAATGGAAATTGCAAAATGTACTTTCACATTTTCGTTACACGTGTAAGCGGATTGAGAAATAAATGAGTCTATAAGCTATAATATCCTTCATTGCAGACTTAAAAATATATGGAGCGGTTCTGCAAAATTTAGTTTTTTTTTGTAAAAGATACGGTCATATTTGCAGATACATTTTATTTCCAACGTATTTGCATCGTCTAGAAAATATTTTTTCGTATAATAATATTAATGTTGGTCGGATCGCAAGACTCTAGGTAATGGAAAACATATTGAAAACGGGAACCTATTATCCGTTAACAAGTCGGTTACTGAACAATTAAAATTAAATTTAAAATTTATTCATCACTTATAATATGTATTATATGTGTATATGTATTATTATATACTATGTTTCTTGAAATATATGTATATGTATGAAGCTTATATATGTATGTTGGTATCTTATTATTTTATTCCCTATTGAATTTTGCATGCTACTTATTTTATACATTCTATGGTATGTTCTATATATCAAGGAAATCACAGAATATAATATAACATATATATATATATATATATATATGTCTATCAACATAATTAAGCTAATTCTTCTATGCACACCCGCTTCAATGTTTCTCCTGTCAAGCGCGGTTGACTGGTAGAAAATGCTTTAGCGTGAAGTACACCATTGTACTTTAATTTTGCATAATATTATTAAAATAAAAAATAAATTAAAGCCATGGTGTCTGAGTATTAAATGTTCACTGGCTAATCTGGATGGAGCCCTTTCATTCTGTGATTTCCTTAGGAATATATAAGTACAGTAAATATGCCTTCGGCGAAAAGAAGGCGTTAGTTCACCTTCAAATGCCCTTGTTGGGATGCGAGTAGATATATTTATTTATATATGTATGGGTGTCACTACATTATATAATACAATTATAGAACCAAGTTACCCGCCGCTTCTGTCTGTTCGCGATAAACTCCTAAACTACTGAACGGATTTTGATGCGGTTTCGACCAAAAGACAGAATAGTCTATGAGGAAGGTTTAAATAATCTGGTAAGATTTTGTATAAGTCTGTTGAAATATGGTGCTAATTAGTAAAAATGTCGGTAAAAGACAAAACGTCTGGGAACTACCTCAATCTATTTGAGATATAACGAAACAATGTACCGAGCGAGGCCAGGGCGGGTCGTTTGTACAAAACAAAACTTCCCGATGAAAAGAAGCCACTCTCAAAACATTTCTCCGGAATATTGATCCCTTGGAAACTGTTCAATTAACTTGAACACAAGTGTTTGTACATTAAAACAAAGCAATTCATTGATAACGCCCCGTATTATATTCCACTTCTTGCATATAACACCTCGTGCGTACCACGCTCCATATGCGTGTGGCATTGTTAACGTGTGTGTACTTAATTGATGCATGTGTGGTGACCACGTTGTGATACGTTGTGTATGCCTAACTATATTATATTAGTATATGCATCTATGTTTTACACTATAACAGGAATATTTTATAGCAATGGCCGTGGTGGCCGAGTGGTTCGAGCAGTTGCCTGCGACACAAAGATCGCAAGTTCGTATCCCGACTGTACCAAGGAGTTTTTCTGAACTTAAGTACAGTGATTAGTCACACCACGAAGCGCATTTCGGTGAACTTTCGACACTATGGCCAGTTAGCCATTCAGGTGTTTGTGTTATGAGCCGTGGCTGAATGGTTCAAGTAGTTGCCTTCAAAAGAAAGATTGCATGTTCGAATCCCGACTGTATCTATAAGTTTTTCTTAACTTAAGTACATTAGTCCCACCTGCCTACGTCTGAGAATCTATTCAAAGGTACAGTACAGTCGTGTTTGAGTAACGGCGATGTATTTAAATAAATATTGTTGTGTTTTAAAGTTCCATTGGAAATTATACAAGTCATTTATGAATGTCACGATCTTTATTGCAGCAACAGAATTTAAATATGCGTTCACGTTTTCAATCTATTTGTTCAGAGATGGGACTTTGTCGTGTAAGCTCCGCATTATTTGTTTCTGAAATACAATACAAGACAATAAAATTGACAAATGTTATAATAATATAATATATCCTCACGCCTTCCCACAAGGGTCCCCGAAGGGGTAGGCAGAGATGTATAGGTAATACCCACACACCCACTATCCGCCGGAGTTATATTAGGTGCCAACGTGACAGATGGCGAGTCCATCGCTGATACTCAAGCACGACTATACACACGCCTTTGAATTTCTTCTCAGACGTATGCAGGTTTCCTCTCGATGTTTTCCTTCACTATGTGACATCACGGTGTGACTAATCACTGTACTTAAGTTCATAAAAACTCTTTGGTACAGTCGGGATTCTAACTTGCGACCTTTGCGTCGCAGGCAACTGCTCGAACCACTCGGCCACCACGGCTCTTTAAATGGGCGGATAAAACGGACAAATGTAATATTGGAAAAGTAAATTTGTAAGCGCTGTATTATTTCTGCCTACCCCGTTAGGGACTCGGTGTGATGATATGTATGTATACCTATATACCGATATACTTAAGTATGTTATACTATACCCATTTAATCTCGCTGAATTGTGGTTTAATATCTAACGGTAACCAGTGAAAACTAGTTGCAAAAGTGTGTATGTTTTGTTGGTAGCTCAAATGTACTCTCTTATCAGGATAATAAAATAGATACTAACAGTATGTTGAGGTATTTATAGCTCCAGATAATACAGATGTTAAGATTATACGCGAGACCGTGTGACGGCGGAATAATAAATGAATTGGTATAAACTGCAAGTTAATAATTTATACAAATTATCATAAATATAACGAGCGTATAAAGGTCACCTTAGTTGTAGTTGTTGCTGTTGATAGCCTGGTTTATCCCACTGCTGAGCAAAGGCCTCCTCCCATGATTTCCAGATGTTCCTGTCCAATGCTATCGTTGACCGATCTTTACTGTGAAGGAAAACAAGACTTCGAAACAAAGTATACCTGCGAAAGATAACCTGCCTTCAAAGACGTATGTTTAGTTGGATTTGAGGAACGGCGGTGGACTCGCCATCTGTCACGTCGGCACTTAAAATTTATATTCGGTGAAATAGTGGGTGAGTGAGAGTAGGCGACAAAGTATATTCTTAATAAATAAAATTTATCCAATTTGTTCCTAATTAAAATATTTCATAAGCCGACAGTGGAACGGCGTCATTATCACATTCGATTTGATATCTCAGTGTGAAGATATCATTGTATTAACTTGCATATTCTAAACATACTTGAGTACCTTATCCTGTATACTACAGGATAAGGTACTCAAAACTTGCCGATAGCTAAGCCACAATAACCAAGTCCAAGGTTCTTCTACACGTTTGTTAACCCTTTCATAGGTACGCCATCTTACTGGCAGTTGCCAACCCACTAATACCCCACATCCCTACTTATTCTCAAATCCCTTTTCATCGCGTATATTCACTAACCCACCTTCAATATCAAGATTACAGGATCATTATATCTATTCAGTTAATAATGGAAAGCAGAGGATTTAGGGATTTGGGGCGGATTTGGTTTGAGGGGAAGCAGGGCAAATAATGCCCCTAAGCTGATAATAGGGATTAATCAAAGGATTTGAAGATCCGCGGTGGCTGTACAGCAATACGTGAATTGTGAAATCAAAATAATAAAGCATTATTTAGTCGAGCTCCGACCGTGTTCCTTTTAGTTATGAGAAAATTAATTACACAATAAATTCTTTGATTTGATTTGATTGATATGAATGATGACAATATTTGTCTGCGAGACAAAGATCGCAGCTTCGAATCCCGACTGTACCAATGAGTACAAGTAAAAAAAACTTAAGTACAGTGATTAGTCACACCACGAGCGTTACAGTGAAGGAAATGTTTTTTTTTTTGTATTGTCTCTCGTAGCGTGAGTTCCGGGAACTTTTGCTACTTAACCGGTCAATGGCGAGACCTAGGCCTCCAGCCAGGCACTTTATTTCTAAGCAACACAGCTAAGGGCACCCCCTGTGGGGTACGAACATTCGGCTTAGGGCGTTGCTGGATCGCGAGCAAGGGAGCTGGGCTGGACTGGTAATTTTATTTAAATATTATTTGCGGGCGGGATGTCTTGGACGCCTTATCTTCGAGATAAGGGAAGGAGTGTATCGGGCGGCCGATACGACGTAGGGGTTGGGGTGATTTACAGCAGAATCGAAATGACGTTTACAGTTTTTTCAAAAACTGTTTTATAGTTTTTATTACGCATGTACCACGGGGCACCTGTGGCTCTCCGGAGAAACCGGCTTTGAAGCACTTGCAGGGGGTTAAGTGTTGACTTGCTAGTGTGTGCGAACACTACACCCGCATATGTCATGATTGATCGAATGCACGTCGTGTAAATCCTCACCTTGGATTTCAATGAGAGGTGAAGGAAAAGTTTGAAGACTATACTTATACTTAATACGCCTTTAAATAAATTCAAAGGAATATGTATAGTCGTGTTTGAGTAACGGTGATAGGCTTGTCATTAGTCACGTGAGCAACTTATCTATACTAATATTATAAAGAGGAAAGATTTGTTTGTTTGTTTGTTTGTTTGTTTGTTTGTTTGTAATGAATAGGCTCCGAAACTACTGGACCGATTTCAAAAATTCTTTCACCTTTGGAAAGCTACATTATCCCCGAGTAACATAGGCTATATTAAATTGGACCCGATAGGTGGCGCTGCAATCGAGTTTTAGGAATTTTAACTTTTTCACCCGTGCGAAGCTATCCCTTTCTGTGTGTCTTAAGGTGGATTCGAGAATGGTTTAGATTTACAATTGGACCCGATAGGTGGCGCTGCGATCGTGTTACGGCCAATTTAACTTTTTCACCCGAGCAAAGCTGGGCGGGACAGCTAGTATATATATATATATCTCTGGAGGAGAGTGTGTGTGTGGGTCCTACCTTTACAGCTCTGTCGGGGACTTCGCTCGGGATCTTCGGGGACTTGTGGGGAAGCGTGAAGAAGATATTATTATTATTTGACGATGCAGTGTTTTTACCCTTAAAGTATCATTAAATTGGTTGGCTACACCGTGTATTATACACGGTGTAACGCTGTGTGTTCTAATACACACGTGTGTATTAGAACACACAGCATTGAGGCTATTATGAGCGAGTTCATTGTCTCGATCAAACGCTCGAGTGTATTGTGTTCCAGTATACTTGACCTACCTGTAGTATTCTTGACATTATACAGGCTACAAGAGAGTTGTTATCATTGCAAAATGAATCTTATTTCATTGATTATTCAATCTATATTCCTTAAAAGTGGGTGTGTTGGTATTACCTATACACCTGTGCCTACCCCTTCGGGGACCCTTGTGGGAAGGCGTGAGGATATATTATTATTATTCCTTAAAAATATTACTTTACTTGTTACCTTTTCATTGGCGATATTAGTGTAAAAATCCGAACACTAAACTGAATACCTAGAATTTTGGAGCTCGCCGAGTTTTGAACGCACTATACTAAGGGATTATGTAAATATTTCACCGAAAATAAATTAAACCGCTAATCGAAAACTTCAACCTGATGAATAGAGGCATGAAGAGCATTTTAATTTTATTATTTTAATGGTTGCATTGGCAATATAATTGGTTTTCCATCTATCACGCGATCAAATATTTACTTTGAACAGTAACTTCCACTATGAGATAAGTGTTATCAGGGTTATAGACCTCTGACGGACGACATCAAGACATAATGAAACTCAAAACTGCTTAAACCGCACAAAATCATTATGAAATATTGAACGCGTATTTCTCTGGGAGAATATTAAAACTCTAATGCGTAAAATGATTAAGTTCTAGTTTCTACAGGAGAACACTCTTTTTGCGGTATTAAAGGCAGCTTATATGTTTAATCAAGTATAGGCAGGGTCCATGAGCAGCGGTAACCGCTTAACATGCGGGCATGCTTGTTAACATTAGTCGTATTCAAAAATAATAAGCTACGTCGTTCCAAAGTTGGATGATTTAGAAACAAACAACCATGCTCGTAAATTATGACGTAAATGAGTAGAATAACAATATCGACTAATAAAAATATTATCATTTAAACAACACTATTTTTACAATTATGTTTTGCGTCACGTAATTAAATTTGGTCATGCCTAACAAACAAAGTTATTTATTACATGTGATTACGCCCTACGCATGTGACTTGCCCTTTAGCTCAAACATACAAACATTCTTGACCACTCAACGAACAATTTACGTAGAGCAAAACATGTTTTCAAGTGCATTTCTTACGTTGATTAATAGTAAGTAAAAAGTTCACCGCTATATTAATGTTAAGTATATATGGAAGAATGAGCATAGAAAGTCGTTCCATTTCCCCAGATCAAAGTGATGGAATAATCAAGGTGGGAGCTATGTTACGATAACGTTAAGTTTTATATATTTATATATTTTATGTCTTAATATATATATTTTAGGTCTTAGTCAAAACTTTGATTTACATCAGACTAACTCTCAATGTTTTCCTTCACCGTTAAGCTCGTGGTGTGACTAATCACTGTAAGTACTTAATTATTTCAATTAATGATTTTGATTTTGTATTTGATGAAATAACGATGTTTCAATTCTTAGCCAATGGTTATTTTCGTATTAAAACATAATAAAGTATTACGAGCTATAACATTATAACATCCAAACATTAACATCTTAATGCCTATTCCGTGCACAAAACACATTCATAACCCATAATAATATCGTTTGAATTCCCACCACGTTCTAGAAACATCCATCCATCACTTAACAAGGCAGGATATAACTTACTAAAAGCACATTAGAATTACGTTAATTATCACATAACGAGCCTACCTCAAATTTTCTCATCATGGGGCGTAGCAAAGCCTTGCGTAGCGAAGCTACGACATCTCAAGGCTACGAGCGAGGAAATGGCTTTCGTAGCCAGAAACGATTCTTCAGTAAGGATCGAATTAGTCTTCATCTAAGTTACTTATTTTTTAAATTGATGCTGTGCCGTCAATGAAGGAATTGTTTCACGATATATAACAACAACCATATTATCTTAGGTTTTAATCACGTTTCTTATAAATAAAATAGAAGCCGTGGTGGCCGAGTGGTCCGAGTAGTTGCTGGCGAAGCAAAGATCGCAAGTTCGAATTCCGACTGCACCAATGAGTTTTTCTGAACTTAAGTACAGTGGTGTGACAAACACCACGAGCTTTACGGTGAAGGAAACATCGAGAGGAAATCTGCATACGTCTGAGAAGCAATTAAATAGCGTTAGAATAGTCTTGCCCGAGTAACGGCGATGGGCTCACCATCTATCACGTTGGCACCTAAAGATGGGTGTTTGATGTACTACCTATACACCCCTGCCTACCCCTTCGTGTCCCTTGTGGAAAGGCCTGAGGGTATAAATAACATACTTATATTTTACTTTGTTTCCTTCGATTATTTGATTAGCACATTAAAAAGAGTTTTATATCGTATTCGACTTAACTCGCATTATTAATTATATTATAGTTATTAATAGAAACAAAAAATATTAAATATACAGCAATGAATGCAAAGCAAATTTTCTCTTACGTAAGATCCTTTGCATCCAACGGAAATTGGTAGCCGGGCGCGTTCATAGGGCCCCATTGTTCAGCGTCAGGCGCTGGGCGGCACTGAGCGAACAAAGAATAAAACGAACATGCATACGTTAGGTTTATTCTCACGTCACGTCGCTACCATGAAGGAAAAACGTCCGTCTGTTCGTTTAATATTATAGCGGAATATTGAATAATCGTATCGAAGAACCAATAGAAACAGACTTGGTGGTATAAACCGGTAAGGTTTTTCGTCAGTTCAGTGGTGATTTCATACCTCAAGATCAAGAAATATATATATATATACAGATGTTATTGAGAAATGACGACTCACCCTCTGCCACGGTGGCTTCTTATAATATGAAACGAGATTTATACGAAGAGATTGATGGTACTATGCGAAAAAGCAAGTAGAGTTACATTGTTGTCCACTCGTTTGGTTCAAACCTCGCATCTTATACATGACCTCGACAAAAGAATGAGCAGGGACTTGATACTGATAGAGGTTGCAGCGAGATGTCCCATTGGTGAATGGGACAATATCAAAAATGGCACTGGTTTCGGGTAATTGAGTATTGGCTGAAAACGATACAAAGGGAATTTTGATAAATACTGAACAGAGCCAAAATATATTGAGTGGTTAGAGTTTATAGTACATAACCAGTGCGATGTGTGCGATCTACTGCACTACTACGTGGAAAAAGTCTTACGTAATATGATATCCTTTTAACTTGCATCTCCGACATAGCGACCACAGCTAAAAGCCTGCACGTATCCATAACGGCTTGAGTAACATTTTTATTGGATTCGGGCCACAAATGGTCCGAGGTGCGAACCGTTTATTTGCATCGAGAACCAATGGCGCAATAAAATACATTAACCCTTGTAAGCCGAAATAAACCTTATATTCTTGACGCTAGGAAACGTTTTGCGTAGGACTGTGATTGGTGAAATGGAATTGCAATATGTCTAATAGTACCACGCATATACCTGTGCACTTAAGTAAATTTAAGCGGTTTCTTACTCGAATGCGTAAAATTTCCATACCAAGTTAGTACCTTGTGGAATGGTGTTATTTTCAGCAAAATATAAAATTATTCTCATCGTTACGCCTTACGACTATAAGGATCCCGAACCGCTGGCGACAGGCAGGTAAATTTGTATTTAAACATATGCCGACCCTTCCGATGTCTTACTTTAGCGCTTATTATTCATTGTACTTAGTTAAAAGAACTCATTGGTACAGTCGGAGTTCGAACGTGAGTATTTCAGAACTAAAGTATAGTCATTAATCATACCACGAGTTTTAAGTTGAAGGAAAAATATCGTGTGGAAAGCTACTTTTACTACAAAACTACGTTAAGAAATTCGAAAACCTACATACACTATATATAAGTTTTCGAATCGTTGGAATTCAATTTCTGCATGAGAAACCGCGATGGACTCGCCATTTGTTACGCTGGTATCTTATATATCCGGGAAAGGAGGGTGCTGTACACCCCTGCCTACCTATTCGGGGACCCTTGCGGGAGTGTAGGTTATATGGACCCTTGCGGGAGTGTAGGTTATATATGAAAATTCGCCGCTATTTACATATTTTAAACCTTTGGGCAAAGATAATAATACATACATACATATATGTATGTTTAACAAGCGGCTCGTAAAGCCCGATCGCCTTTGTAGTTATAAAAACTCAATTACGATGAAATTGGGAACCGTTACCCTATACCTTATTTGCTATGCTTTCAAATATACGTAAAAATTAAGTGCCTTTAAATCCAGTTCCCGGAATAATATATAAAACACGCGAGAAAACAGTATGCAAATAAGACATCCATTACTCGATCAAACAAATTAAAACACACTGTGGTATTTTGGTTCAAAGCCTAGATTACCAGCAATCCTTTTGGCTATGAATAAACTTTCATTAACTCCGTAATAAATGCCACAAGGGTCCCCGAAGGGGTGGGCCGTGATGTATAGGTAGTACTCCCACACCCACGTTCCGCCAGAGATTTTAGGTGCCAACGTGACAGTCCATCGCCGTTACTCAAGCAGATATGCAGGTTTCCTCTAGATGTTTTCCTTCACCGTAAATCTCGTGGTGTGACCAATAATTGTACTTAACTTCAGAAAAACTAATTGGTACAGTCGGCATTAAAACTTACGATCTTTGCTTCGCAGTGAAATACTCAATCTCAGCTTGGCTGTAACTTACTCCTACTTCAGCAATGTTAGCGTTAATTAACTTGAAATATTACCATGGTAGGGCTGGATACAAACTATCCAGCCCTACCATGGTAATATTCGCCTGTAAAATCAAAATTCTCATACTCTACCAATAACGTTTTCTAAATAGATATTTATTGCGGTGGTGTAGTCAAAACACAAGTGGTGAAACAAAAAAAGTAAGGATGTCTACATACTTTTAACAATAAATTCAAAGACATGTCTTCGAGAAATCCGCGATGGATTTGACGTGTCATGAAGCTGTCACGTGAATATTATGACAAGTCAACAAAACAGTTGTTTTTACAACTTTATCTACTACTTGGGAGACCCTTAAGAGAATGAATGAAAATGTACATTGGCCAATATAAGGAAAATCTCTCAAAAAGCTTACAAGTATTACCCGACAGCCAATAATAATCACCAAATCAAACTTTTTTAATATACACTTTCACGTAATGTACACTGACCTTTTCCGATTTAATATTTACACAAAATATATTCACGAAAATGACAACAAACCAAAGCATCCGGATAAACGTTGTGTTCGATGAAAAATCCGAATAAACATTTCCGAGATCCGGTCGCGCAAACACGGTATAAATAATAATGAATGCTATAACAAATCTCGTTTTCCATCAAATAGGGCGCTGATTGGTTCCAAGTCCGTTCAATGTGAACATAACCTAATACAGAGCGTGATTTGATTTTACACATAAATGATTCTCATTTTAAGACTATAAAGGATACATTTTGGTAAAAATAAACTTGTACAATGTAGGTTTACATTTATTAAATTAGAACCTTGGTGGTAGAGTCCCTTGAGTAGTCACCTGCAACGCAAATATTTCAAGTTGCAATCCTGCCTATAGCAATGAGTTTTTCTGACCTAAGTACAAAAGTAAATTAATCACACCACGAGCCTTAAGGTGAAGGAAAACTTTTGCCCACACCTTTTTTGCCAAGCATTTTAGTTTTAATACTCTTTTTTTGTCGAGGTTACCCAACGTAATGTGTGTAGACCTGAAAATCTGTATGAGAAATTGCATGATGATTGGTAGTGTAACATGAAACTGAATCAATAAAAAGATTTGTGTACAATATCATATAACTAAATTAGCTACCATAAAACTTTACTTTAAGCCCGAACGCGGAATGCATCGTATTTTAAAAAAGGACAATCTCGAATCAAATAATTTGCCTTATACAATGGATTAACGGCAATGGATTTTTGTTATGAATAATATAATGACATTGTAAGAAATTGAAAGACAACTTTTTAGTTAAATTCCACGCGGACGAAGTCGCGGGCACATCTAGTATATAATATAATGGAAGCGGTAAACTGATTTTTATCGAGGCTTCCAATATTATTAGGTCTTACATAAAGCTAGATACAGGACTTAACTGGAATGAAAATACAATTCCCGCTACCGCGCTAAAATTAACCTACCTATTTCAATTTATCCGTGAGATTTTAGCAGCGACGAGAATAGATAACTACAATACCTCAAGCTCACCTCTAGGATAAATAAAATACCTTGAAACTATTTTCATTTAGAACAAATGAAGCAATTTCAGTTCATGTTTGACACGTCTATCACATTCTACCGAAGCAAATGTTGGTGTGCATAAGTACTTTAGCTATAGTCGATTTAATGTATTTTATTAGGGTAGCAATTGAAGATGATTAGTCCAAAATTCTGTCTTATTATAAAACATTTCAATATCTATATGTACACTTTCCATCAGGACGAAACACCTTGCAAGTTTATGCTTTGTAAGAAAAATATGTATATGTAGGAAAATAAAATATATAATAATATATATAATATATCCTCACGCCTTCCCACAAGGGTCCCCGAAGGGGTAGGCAGAGGTGTATAGGAAATACCCACACACCCACTTTCCGCCAGAGGTATATTAGGTGCCAACGTGACAGATGGCGAGTCCATCGCCGGGAAAATATACCAAATGTCGTTTAATAGAGAAGAATATGAATAATAATATAATAATAATAATTCCTTACAAAACATAAACTTGCAAGGTGTTTCGATTTTTCTGATGAACTTCTCATATATATATTTTATTTTACTTCCAATATATTTGTTAATAGAAGAAACAAACAAATAGATGTAGAAAAAATATACATAGCAAGTAATAAAAAGCATAAATCCCCCTCAATTCTTATCTCAGTCTGGACTAAAGTCTTACCCAAATGTATAGAAGTTATCTTTGAAGTTAAATTAACGTAATTAAACATTGCCAAATCTTTTTAAAGCTAAAGCTTTAGAAAATATCCGTTAAAAGTATTCACTTCCATTCTCACCCAATCATCAAGAAAATTACCTGATTCATCAAACTTCCAAGAACGATCTATTGAAAAAGATTTTCGAAGAGTAATAGGGCCTTTAGAAATTGTGACCTTTAGTTTACGATTTCGCTGAAAAGCGACCAAAAGGTCTGCGAATCCCTACCGTAAACAATTACCGGCAAATATTTTCTGCCATTTACGTCCTTCTTGAGATGTCTCTGGGGAAGGGTGATTGTGGGTCTGAGGCAACCCGCACACACCTAAAATTACTGTGGTTTATTTTACGATTCTTTATATTTTTCTACCTTTTTGCCACCGCAACAAACATTTTGTTTCGTCTGATCGTAAGCGGATGCAGCAGATAAGAATGTGCTTTTATACCATTGCATTGCGACCACTTGAAAGGAATTGAATGAAATTTGCAACAGATAGTTTATAAAAAAAGCCGTGGTGGCCGAGTGGTTCGAGTAGTTGCCTGCGACACAAAGATCGCAAGTTCAAATCCCGACTGCACCAATGAGTTTTTCTGAACTTAAGTACACTGATTGGTCACGAGCTGTACGGTGAAGGAAAACATCGAGAGGAAATCTGCATACGTATATGTATACCTTAACTTATACGTGCCTTTTAATTGCTTTTAGACGTATGGAGGTTTTGCTCTCGAATAACAGCAATGGAATCTGTCACGTTCGCACCTAAAATATATCTCTGGTGGAAAGTGGGTGTATGGGTATTACCTATACACCTCTGCCCACCCCTTCGGGGACCCTTGTGGGGAGGCGTGAAGATATTATTAAACAGCATTCCACTATTTAAGGCCAGAGTCCAACAATGTCTATTAATTATAAGCAGTTATTTAGATGTGAATTTTTCCAAAATATTTGCAGCAAATATTTACACCTTCATGATATTGCGATAAAATGCTGAATCTATTAACCTTTGCCATTCTGTCAGTTTCCCCGGTCACTTTGAGGTCGACAATCACTTCGCCAAGCACGTCTCCGGAAGTTATTTATAAATAATTCAGTTTCTTAACCTTTCACCTGATCCGTATGAAAAGAGATAAAACCTTCAAACACTCCGGATAAAACGTTTAAGTTTCATTACTTACAGCATTTTTCTTGCTTATCATAGACTCTCGGAAATTTTACCAATCTTAATAATATTAGTCACACCACGAGCTTTACGGTGAAGGAAAACATAGAGAGGAAACCTGCATACGTCTGAGAAGAAATTCAAAGGCGTGTGTATAGTCGTGCTTGAGTAACGGCGACGGACTCGCCATCTATCACGTTGGCACCTAATATACCTCTGGCGGAAAGTGGGTGTGTGGGTATTACCTACACACCTCTGCCTACCCCTTTGGGGACCCTTGTGGGAAGGCGTGAGGATATATTATATTATATTATTATTATTATAATATCATAAATGAGAAATTACTTTCACGATTATAAGATTGGTAAAAACGGCCTCTACAGCCGTGGGGGCTGAGAAGTTTGAGTAGTTGCCTGCAACACAAAGATTGCAAGTTCAAATCCCGACTGAACCAATGAGTTTTTCTAAGCTTAAGTACAGTGATTAGTCACACCACGAAGCGCATTGCGGTGAAGGAAACATCGAGAGGAATCCCGCATACGTTTGAAAAGAAATTCAAAGGTGTATGTACATGTAGTCCTGCTTGAATAACAGCGATGGACTCGCCATCTGTCACGTTGGCACCTACAATATATCTCTGGCGGAAAGTAGGTGTGTGGGTACTACCTATTACGGACTGTATGTAAGGACTTCTGCAGGTTTTCCTTCTCTGTAAATCTCTTGGTGTGACTAATCACTGTGATTGACTTCAGGAAAACTCAATTGCACAGTCGGAATTCGAACTTGCAACCTATGTGCTGCAGATAAACTACAACGACTCGGCCACCACGGCTAATAAAAAAAGATATGTAATAAATTTCTGCATAGCAGCATCCGATCCTAATCGACATGTTGCCTATACTTCTCAGAAGCAATACAAAGACCTAAGATTATGTTGAAAGCGGAATAGGCTTGTAAGTCTCAAGAGGACTGGTGCTATACTCTCTGTCTAATCTAAGAGAGAATCAGCATGTTGATGTAAATTCGTACCAGTGTTCGAAACAAGTTCTCACTTCGGCTTCGCAAAAAATACCATAAATATTAAATACCTTAGGAAAATTCCACACAAATTGACCTAGTCCCAAATTAAGCAAATCGTGTGTTATAGTAACTAGACAACGATATATTTACTTATATAGATAGATATATACATAAATACATAGGGCATCCAACACTAAGGTACAAATACTCGTGATCATCACACAACCGACACGAGTTACGGAACCAACTTTCAAATCGCTTCTACCACTCACATCAACTCGTAGCATTTACTCAATTACCCACTCCAAGTCTTTAGCATCTGTGTTCTGTCTGTGTTGCCCAAACTTTGATGCTGCCAAACGAGAAGTACAGTACACAATTTGTTTGGCTACCTACAGTTCCGGGAAGTGTAAGTGACTTGCACCCACTTGGACTGAAGTTTCCCAAGTTAGTTTTAGTTGGATGAAGTAATGTACTACAGTGAATCGTTTCCTTTATGCACATTCTCATCATTTTATGATTCAGTAAATAGTTATTTATTTACGGCCTTGTGGTATAAAATATAAGTTGGATATTATTTATTAATCATTACATATGATGCTCAAAAAGTGATTATATATTCTAAAGTTTGAGTCAATTTTTATCCTTATTTTACGCAAAAACTACTAATAAAATGGATAGATTATTAGCTGGGTTTGTAAGTCACTGCTTCTCGCCACCAAGCCATTCTAGAGATTTTAGCAGCGATTGATGATTATATACAAAGATTTAACTCGCGATTTACCTACGTTAAATTTGATTATACGCTCCTGTCTATAGTCGTAGGCTTTCTCAATAAAAGGACTATCTTAAAAGAAAACAAATCAGTTTAGTAGGTAGTTCTGAGATTGACGCGTTCAACCAAACGAACACATTCACATCCGTTTTTATTGAAACTGTGATTACTATCGAACCTTACTACCAAACGGTCAATCAACAATACAGAATATCCTACTGCCGTCCTTACGAAAAGTGCAATAACTCGAGTTTTTGGTCGAATTGAGTTAAGTACATATTCAGAATCAGCAGAACGAGATCTATATACTACAGGTTATAATATTAAGTATAACTGCAATATCTAGATCCTTCTTATATGATTTACTTATTAAGACCGACATAACTCTAGATAGGACTAAGTTAGTCGCGTTTATGCAGATATAGTAAGTAAAATTACTTACTATATCTGCAATAAGTATAGTTATTTCATTTATAATTCGCATATTTCGTTATATATAATCTTTAATGACTATTTATAAGTGCAATAAGTTTGAGTTATTGCAGATATGTTAAGGAACTTTATTACTTATTTTTTAATGATTACAATTACAATTTATTGCGTTTATAACTAGCACCAGGGGGCAAGGGGGTACCCTAACAAAACATTATTTTCCTATAGAATAGAAAGATAAAAATACATTAAAATGTATTGTAGTTGCAAGGTAAATATAGGGATTTAATTAAAATATTAATAGGTAAATAAAGAATATCTGCATTGATCTTGAATATCCTAAGTACTTAATATCAATAATTTTTTTGTTTGTTAAGCGTTCTCCCTAGACCTCTTTCGCTTCGTCCACATTCATCAGTCTCTTCATACATGTTCGTCGGTTTCGAGTACTCTTAACGTTTCCGTCCTTGAACGTCCGATCGATTTGATCTAAGTAGTTGGAACGTTGTCTTCCTCTGCCTCTTCTTGCACTTGCACACATATTTTTATTATTATACACACACATATTATTATATTTTTGCTTTGTATATCTTCTTTCATCCTTTATATAACGTAACATGCCTTTCTTCATCTTTACAATCACACCCTCATTCACGCCAGTTGATTTGCGAATCTCTTCATTGCGGATTCGATCTAAGATCTTTACTCCACACATTTTTCGAAGCAATCGCATCTCAACTACCACTTAAGCTATTTTCATACTTCCTCTGACTACCAGGATTCGCTGCCATACAATAGAGTAGCATTCTTGCTGAGACTTTTGCTGGCCATCAACGCCGACATGGCCCCATTCCCTTATTACTGGCAGTTATAATTATTTCAACGTTATTTTTTTTACTTTGAACATGCTTCCAAGATATACAAATTCATTCACCTGTTCTAGAATTTGCCCATTTACCGATACAACACACTAGGTTACTTGTTCATCTCTTTTGAATACCAGAACCTTAGTCTTGCCAGCGTTTAGGCGCAGCTCCTTCTTTCCACATTCTTCTTTCATTATGCTAACTAGTGTCTGCAGTTCGCCTTGTGATGACGCCAGTAAAATCGCATCATCGGCATAAAAAAGGCAGTTGACGACTATGTTTAATTCATCTATTTACAATAAAACATATATTGTAACCATATTGATAAACAGCTATATTTACGTAAAGATACTAGAGGTAAAGATACTGGACGTGCAGAGACCGAGGGGGAAAAGTGAAAGAACGTGAAAACTTTGTAGATGCTGTAAATTGGCCAATTAAAAGAGGTAGGGCATAACGGATTTCCCGTTCGAATTTGGAGCTGCCCGACTGGGACAGGACCTCCACCTTATAGGAGTCCGTAGCCAAATAACACATTTTTTTGTGTTGTGTTCCTACGCGGTGAATAAGGTTTCCAGTAATGAGCTCCTTGGGGAGGGGGGAGGATTGTTACATTGTGTTGGAAGCAGAGGGATTAAACCCATTATGCCAACACACTATAACTCTCCGAACACAGAGTGGCAACGCGCAAGTGATACTTCGGTATCGTGAGCGTAAATAGGCTACGGTAACCGTTTCCCATCAGGTGGGCCGTATGCTTGTTTGCCACTCTTGTTGTATAAAAAAAAAAAAGAAATCAAAAATAAATTGTAAATTTCTATTTGCTCATGTTTGTCATAAAATAATATATATCCTCACGCCTTCCCACAAGGTTCCCCGAAGGGGTAGGCAGAGGTGTTCGAAATATACCCACACGCCCACTTTCCGCCAGAGATATATTTTAGCAAGCACGACTATACGCCTTTGAATTGCTTCTCAGACATATGCAGGTTTCCTCTCGAATCTCAAGTTTCCTCGTGATAATATAAAAATATCACAAACTTTCAACCACTTAATTGGGAAACAATCACGGAGTGAACACATTGGCACTTAAATCACCACGATATCACTTTGGCGCCGGTTCAAACGTAAGCCGGCACGTCTGGCACTGGAGCGTAAGTTTTGCCAACACTAATTGCGCTAGCAATCATCAAGAGTCGGTCGGTAGCACTTTTAGTTACAAATTTAGTGTTCCTGATTTGTGTTTAGATTGCAGTTGAGTGAGTTCCTGCTAGTATAAGAGCAGGACATCGTTCGCCTAGAATGTTCTTTGGAGAATTTGTAATAAAATTTCGCCTCCCCACGGGGGACCCCGGAGGGGTAGACAGAGGTGTATTATAGGTCATACCCATACACCCACTTTCCGCCAGAGATATATTTTAGGTGGCAACGTGACAGATGGCGAGTCCATCGCCGTTACTCAAGCACGACTATACATACTCCTTTGAATTGCTTCTCAGGCGTATGCGTTTGATGGGTACAGGTTTGATGTTTTCCTTCAGCGTAAAGCTCATGGTGTGACTAATCACTGTACTTAAGTTCAGAAGACCTCATTGTACTACTACTGTAGCTATTTACTGTACAGTCGGGATTCGAACTTGCGATCTTTGTGTCGCAGGCATTTACTCGAACCACTCGGCCACCACGGTTTTTTATTACTATTTTTACGCATCCAAGAACTTTTAATCATATTTGAACAGAGATTTTTGCATCAGAAGGCCTGTTTATTGAGGAAGGCTAAGCTTAAACCGGGTTAAGCCGCGCGTCAGAAGTGGTATACATAAATTTAGCGTAGGTTAAACCTAGGAGCACAGCTGTATAAAATTCGCTTGATATTATACATAATTTAGTAGAAGTGGCAGCATAGGATCCTCAAAGCGCACATAGAGTCCAATGAAATAGAACGGCTAAAGGAATATCAATGCAGACCATTCGGTGAATTCATGAATATATCGAGTGTTAGAAATAAAAAGGCCGCAGTATTCCCATTGGCGTGTGTTACTCATATTCCGATACACTTCTCCTAGTTTTGGGGTGAAATGGAATTTGCGGTTCGCCATATTTTTGGGGTGATCTATTAATTTTCTAGTTAATATTTGTAGCAATTGAATATGCTCTGACTACATTTAATACAGAGTTTACAGCTGGAATCAATCGGAGCTGTTTTTTTTCGGTATTTGAAAAAAAAATTTTTTGTATTCTTTGCTATGTTTTGTTGTCAAATTGTGCAATATAGTTCAATGGAGCGACTGATTTCTATAAAGATAAATTTGTATATCCTCACGCCTTCCCACAAGGGTCCCCGAAGGGGTAGGCAGAGGTGTATAGGTAATACCCACACACCCACTTTCCGCCAGAGGTATATTAGGTGCCAACGTGACAGATGGCGAGTCCATCGCCGTTACTCCAGCACGACTATGCATACGCCTTTGAATTTCTTCTCAGACGTATGCAGGTTTCCTCTCGATGTTTTCCTTCACCGTTCAGCTCGTGGTGTGACTAATCACTGTACTTAAGTTCAGAAAAACTCATTGGTACAGTCGGGATTCGAACTTGCGACCTTTGCGTCGCAGGCAATTGCTCGAACCACTCGGCCACCACGGCTCTTAATAAATTTTACCTAGAGAAAATAAACAATTTATCCTCCCTGTCTACCCCGTGTTGGATTCGGTGATGATATGTATGAATATTTGGTGACCAAAACTAACACACATGATCAACGTAAGGATTAAAAAGATTATGGCGGACGGAGGCAAATGGAAGGAGAGCATCAGAGACGCCGACAAGAGCCCAGCTCTTAGACATATGAGTGAAGACTATTCTTAGTCTTATTGTGCTTTATCTATATATATATATATATATATATATATATGTATATATCCTCACGCCTTCTCACAAGAGTCCCCGAAGGGGTAGACAGAGGTGTAATAGTTCTATTAATATGACATGGCTGTGACTGGAATTTCCCTAATCTTTAATGTAAGTGAGTTACCTTGAAAGGTTCTGTGGGATGGAGAATTTACGTTAAGTTACTCCATTAAATTAAATTAGATACCATCATAGGTTGCAATTAGCACTTTGTAGCGTCACACTACATATTTCAACGATGGACGTTTCCGACGTAAACCGAAGTGTTTTACAAGTTAATTCCACCTGTCTACCTTTTCGGAGACTCACTTGGAATGGCAGAGCATACATTTTATAGGTTGTTACTTATATGGGCTAGGCAAGACCCAAAAATAGCTGGATTGATTGTGGGAACGATGATTTAGCTACAAAAGAATACACATACTCAATATTTCTTAGATACAGTGTTATAAAAATACCGGGGGACTAATTCAGATTACGTGCTTAAAAGTATACCCATTAGATTAAGGTATTTTTTTGTTATTTATTTATAATAATAATGATCTTTATTAAAACACCAAGTATTTCCCTTTCCGAGGTTGGTTTGCATTCTTTACAGCTTTAGCCAATATTGATCAATATTGTAGAAGTCATCACACGAGTCCCTCACGGGAGGCAGAGGTAGTAGAATGCCAGTTCTCTATATATTAACAGAGCTTTTTCACTTTATCCACATTCATCATTCTCTTCATACATCCTCGCCGTTTCAAGTACTCATGGCATTCCCATCCTTGAGCGGCCGATCGATTTGAGCTATTGCACATGCTCGGTAAAAACCTATTCAACACGTTTTTAGTAATATTGGCGGGCTTTCAAGAATTCGCAGAATCACTGACAATATTACATTAATCTGAACCCTCTATATTTAGACGGCCGTGTGGAAGCTAAATATAGCATTGTAACATTTCCATTGTTGTTAAGTCATGGGCACAAATGTGTACCTACTCTCGTGAATTTTTACGTACACAAGCTAATAGTCCGGGTTTTTCCGTCTTACTTGACTTAATAGATATCATGTTCGTGTTGCAAGTATTTTCGGGTGCTGATGAATGAACTTTTTCTATCCCGTCCGGTTCTTGGCCTCAGTGATGTTGCTTAACTTGATCTGACCTACACGGTCAAACAAGCAAGTTAAGTCGTAAGTTCTTTTGCCCTACAACTATAAGTTTATCCAGATATCCGAAGATAATTGCCGATCATTTTACGCCGATGTTTTTCGGACAAAAGGCACATGAATATCACGTTCAAACCACTTTAGGTAGTCGATCGCAAACTCGAAATTAAGATGTCAAGAGTACTCGAAACTGGCCTAAAGTCTCGAACTAAAGAAGTTTATAATTCTAGAGAGAACTAGCGCTCCACTCTTTCTGCCATCCCGGTGTGAATCTCGGCTTGATGATATTATGTGTGTATGTTTCTGACACGTGAGCTAAATATTTGAGACTGAATATTAAATTTATTATAATATATTAAAGACAAATCTTATTCCATTCTTACAACCAATGTTTTGTAACAAAGTTAAAACTGTAATGACGAATGAAAGTTGAAACGTGAAATATTTGTGGAATATTCCCAAAATATTACACAAATACCTGTACGGTGGCTTCACGCTGACGTCACGTCTTACAATTTGACTAGATAATTTGATGTGGGTCGACCGTGCAATCTTGTTAAAGCCCTCACTGTACTTCTAGTGATATTTATAGTAACCGAAGACTCTCTGACTCAGTACAAAATCACTGAATCTTTTGACAGACATACACGCTTAATAAAATTTAATTATTTATATCTCTGTATAACCCTTATTACTCAGCAGTTTTTGAACGGATGTCAAGTCCTACGCTTGCTTGAAACAGAGTGCTTCATTAGGGTTACGCACCCGAAGGGTAGAACCGGATCCGTATTACTTAGCCTCCGTTATCCGTTCCTGTCTGCAGGCTGTATCTCTTAACCTATAATTAGTCGATCCTTTACAGAAGTCAGTATTTACCTTCGTCAGTGCGATTCCGACTTGCACATTATTTTTTATTCATTTATTTAAAGGATTAAGTACTACAATTGTGCTTAATATAATAACGTAAGATTATTTAGATTAAATATGCTGTTTCGTGAAGATGGGGCAAACAGCTGCTACACATTTTCACACATGTCTGCGTGAAAACTGTTAACATATAATAATGCCGTGGTGGCCGAGTGGTTTGAGCAGTTGCCTGCGACGCAAAGTCGCAAGTCGCAAGTTCGAATCCCGACTGTACCAATGAGTTTTTCTGAACTTAAGTACAGTGATTAGTCACACCACGAGCTTTTAACGGTGAAGGAAAACATCGAGAGGAAACCTGCATACGTCTGAGAAGAAATTCAAAGGCGTATGTATAGTCGTGCTGGAGTAACGGCGATGGACTCGCCATTTGTCACGTTGGCACCTAATAGACCTCTGGCGGAAAGTGGGTGTGTGGGTATTACCTATACACCTCTGCCTACCCCATCGGGGACCCTTGTGGGAAGGCGTGAGGATATTATTTATATAATAATGCTTCTTGCTTGAATAAATTATTTAACTTTTTAATTAAGTTGTAAACTAAGTAAAAAAGAAGATAACATATGACACTTGCAGGCTTTATTTATGCCTTTATTGTAATTTCTCTCCCTCTCTCTCTCTCTGTTCTTATAACTACTTTAGTACGGCGAGCCGTGATGGGCATACTGTTTGAGAGTAGTACAGTTCCATCAAGATTACATTCAAACCCCTGATAAAGGATAACATTACATATTATCTGGTGTTTCCATCTGTCTACTGTCACTTAAATTATACCTCTCTCTCCATAAACTGGAATCTATTAAGCTACATACCACAACTTTGGGCACAATTGTGCTCGAGAAACGGTGATACCGACTCGCCACCAGTCACTTAATGCAGTGAATTTTTATACTAGCTTAAGTATTTATAGTGTTCGTTCGTAAATAATTATTTCATTGTTTTAAGGGGTAACGATAGTAGAAAATCAGCCATGGAGGTCGCCATGCTTTTTTAACAATTGGCATCTTTGTAAAAAAGCATGGTGGTCCCCATGACTGATGTTCACCTTTTCCCTTGAATAATTTACTACAATGTAATATAAAAAAACCTTAGCCACAACAACGCGTGGCCGGGTCTACTAGTATAAATAGTATGTATTGTTACCAAGACTTATAGTCTATATATTGTTGTGTAGTTCCCAAAGAACAAGCTGTGTTTACTTGGAACTAGCAAACTTTTTGATTTTTTTTTATTCGTTTACTACAGAGAGATAGAGGTAGGGAATAACGGGATTCCCGTTCGAGTTTGGAGCTGCCGACTGGGGCAGGACCTCCACCTTATAGAAGTCCGTAGCCAAAGAACACAATTTATTGTGTTGTGTTCCTACACGGTGAATAAGATTTCCAGTAATGAGCTCCTTGGGGAGGGGGAGGATTGTTATATTGTGTTGGCAGCAGAGGGATTAGTCCCATTATACTGCCAACTCGGTATAACTCTCCGAACACAGAGTGGCAACGCGTAAGCACTTGCGCGGTATTGTAAACTTAAATGGTCTGCGGTAACCGTTTTCCATCGGGTGGGCCGTATACTTGATTGCCACTCTTTTGTATATAAAAAAACATGTTTTGAGTTTAGTTATATGAAATTTTCAACGTAACCGCTTCCTCGCTTTTATCTTTATAAGTCAAAAGAAGGTACTCGTAGACGTAGCGTACTTTACGTTCATAAGGTGATCCTCTGAGATTGCGCTATTTGTCTCGCGATGCGACGTGAGAGCGTGTCCCGGGGACACGGCGCGATTCACTTATTTGTTTCCAAACTTAATTATGTCGTCAGGTGATACCACTTTTCCCCCTGATGTGCTGTTATGTGTAACACGAGACTTGTTACGTTATATTGAAGACACAATCTAGCGTTATGATTTTAGTGCCGTTGCGTGTTGCCATGGCATCTGTTGCTAACGCTCTTAACGTAGAGCACGTATTATACAAAAAACAGTAGTTTACAAGCCTTTATTTGCAAATACCTATAACATTTAGGTTATTGTAGTGAAGTGACATACAAAGTTAAGATTACAAGTTCGAACGTCGTTGTGTTTAGTTTAGATGTCTAATAGCCATGAGTTTTTCTGATCTTCAGTACGCTGATTTATCACATCTCTAGCTTTACAGTTACGGATAATATGAAGAAGATATTTTCATTGTAACAGCGATAAGAAGTCTGAAATATGGAAAAGCAGCAGGAATAGATGGGATTACAGCTTAGATGATCAAGTCAAAGTAGAAGATCAAGGTGGGCCGGTGATCTGGGACGGCGAATAATGTATAATACTACATTAAAAAAACATTTTATCAGTTGCAATGCCCCATGTTTGTCGCAAAGTGGACCACGGACATGAGACAGGATAAGTTAAGCAGAATTTCCGCTAACGAATCACATACTATCTCTGCGGGATCCGCATCAGTCTGAACAAGTCTTAAGTGCCAGCAATTTTTAACTTCCCAGGGTCGCTTGTGGGTAAAGCACCTTACGTAATTTCTGCGGGCCAAGATTAAGTGTGGCTGGTTTATCTAGGTTCGCTTGTTTTTCCAAAGGAACTTTAGTAAAGCGACGCTAAACATTCAAATATAACGTTATTTCTTATGTATGTATGTATGTTGAAGAGGTAGGCAGAGGTGTATGGGTAGTACCCACATACCCAAATTCCGCCAGAGATATATTTTAGGTGCCAACGAGACAGATGGCGAATCCATCGCCGTTACTCAAGCACGACTATACATACCTGCCTTTGAATTGCTTCTCAGACGTATGCAGGTTTCCTCTCGATATTTTCCTTCACCGTAAAGCACGTGGTGTGACTATTCACTCTACTTAAGTTTATAGAAACTCATTGGTACAGTCGAGATTCGAACTTACGACTTTGTGTCGCAGGCAACTAGGTCGAAACACTCGGCCACCACGGCTGTTTCTTATAATAATAATATTTATGAGAGCCATCGCCGCCGAGTGGTTCAAGTAGTTAGCACCACGAAAATTACAGTGAAATATAACATCGAGAGAAATCCTTCTTACGTTTTAGAAGAAAGTCAAAGACGTATGTATAATCGTAAGTCTTGCTTGAGAAACGGTAATGGACTCGCCGTCTGTCACGTTGACACCTAAAATATATCTCCGCGAAATGCGAGGCACATATAGAATACACCTCTGGCTAACCCTGGGATTCTGGTGGGAAGGCGTGAGGATATATGTACTTATGCTTTATACGAGAATTCCGCGCTCACTGATTACTGCAATACTGTGATATCGCAATGTTTTTATGCAGAAAAAGAACTAATATCTATATTTTCTTATACAATGTATGAACACTACTTCGACGCATTCACAAAAGTATGTATATAGTTTAATAATGCACTACCCAAGGAAAGAATCAAACATACTATATATATATATATCTACTATATAGATTTCTTCTGTGCGTGTGTATGTCACGGAACTCCCGAACGACTGGACCGATTTTAATGAAATTTTCGTCATAATTGGACCCGATAGGTAGCGCTGTGATTTTTAATGTTTTCATGTTATTTCTATAGGGATATATATATTCAATACGGATATGAATTAAAACTAAGTGCAACTGTAAGACATTTCTGGAATCTAGTGGAATAAAAATATCTGAGAACTGCTATAGAAAGAAATTGAGTGAGATATCAATTTTAAAATGACTAAGTAATTGAATAATTCACCGTCAGAGTTGATCAAAATATTGCGATTGCGAACCAATCTGAAGCCTTACTATGGACGAGCTATTGTCATCATAATCCAATTATATATAAGGGACAGATATATATGACGTATATACGTGTGTCCTTTTCACACTCTTCAGTAAGGATCTCAATATCACGACATAGTACGCGCTGTTCATTCGGGATTAATAAACTGGGATTTCCCAGTTCGGAGAATTCTTGATATACGATATTTTGTTAAAATATTATTGAACGTAAGTTTCCAAGTACTAATACGAGTACTTTTAGGAATATAGTTTGGTCATCGTCTAGTATTCGTATAGATTGATACAATCTGGATTCGAACTTGCAATCTATGTGTTGAAAAATACTCGAACCACTCGGTCACCACGGCGCAGAGATCAAACTAACCACTGTTCAAATAAATATTCGTTGAATAATTACAACGAATATTTATTACATTAGTTTCAGTGAAAAATATTCTTTACAAAATAAAGGAGTGTTTACAGCAAAACTGCCACAGAAATGTCCGTTTCAAAGATTTAATTCCGAACTGTCTTCCACCATTACAGTACTCGACATGATACAATGAAATTGTTCTGCAGCGAGACGAAACTTAATAAACTGTTTAATGCGACAACGTTCAAGAGATATTAAAGCGTCGCCTTCCTACTTGCATTATAAATGTAAAACTTTTGATGTTTGTGTATTTGCTACTCAAACACTTCAACCGAAATTGGTAATAGTGATTGTTGGTAGCCTACATTTTCACGTATATAAACTTCCTGCAATTAAAAACGAAAATATATTGCAATTCTTGGTAAATCAAAAGTAAAAACTGTGTCGTGGATGACAAAGCCCTCCAGAAAACAAGTACTAAGTTAATGTACCAGACTAATAATAATTAATACACTATATTTTTCAATAACTAACACTAACTAAAATGTGTGTGATGTAGGTGTATATTACATGATAAAAAATTATAATGAGAAGATAAATTGTGAATTGGTCATCATTTGGCCAAGATGGCTAAGCCACCATGAATATTTATAGCCATAGCCACCATTACTAGCGCAACAATAAAACCTTTTACGAATATTTATTCAAGCTTAGACAATCCGCCGATTAATTAACCGAAATATTGCTCCCGCATACCTACGAGTGAATAATCCAATCAACATAATTTGCATTAATATTACTTTTGCGAACTCGATGTTATTTATTTAATATATTCAACTAAAGTGTGCTTGTAATAATTATGCAACGTTTATTAATTGCTTCCGGGTGAAATCTGACTGACTGTAAATGTATTTGTCACACGAGTAAAAATACGACAAATTAAATGAATATCCAAGGGTGTAGGTAGTACCCACGCTCCCACTTTTCACCGATAAATATTTTAAGTGCCAACGTGACAGATGGCGAGTCCTTCGCCGTTTCCCAAGCACAAACTAAATATGTATACGCATCTTTTAATTTAAAATTCACACGTATGTGGACTACCCCAAGCCTTCCCACAAGGGTCCCCGAAGGGGTAGGCGAAGGTGTATAGGTAGTACGCACACCCTCACTATCCGTTATAGATATATTTTCGACGTTACTCAAGAACGACCATATGAATTTCTTCTAAAACGTATGCAGGTTTCATCTCGATGTTTTCCTTCACCGTGAAGCCTGTGGTGTAAGTAATCACTGTACTTAAGTTGAGAAAAACTCTTTGGTACATTCGGGATTCGAAATTGAAGTGCTGCGAGAACCAATTACATTATCAAAACATATGTGATACCTATAAGCCTTGAAGCGATGAGAGACTCCTATCACCTCTTATATATCTCTTGTGAAAAGTAGGTGATAAAACAATTGATAAAGATGACGTTCATTTCCGATATAACTTGTCCTTGTAATAACCTATTGCTGGCTCAAAAGTTATAAAGTAAAAGCGTTTGTTGTGTAAAGTTGTTCTATTTTGTCCGGATAAAGATTTCATTTTGGCAAAGTGCCGGCAAAGCGGATAACTTACGATCACATTTCGGAAATATTGTACTGAACTTCTAGCCACTAAGGAAATCTCATGACATAAAATGAAATAAAACTAAAAGTGTACATGAAAAACAATTTCGTTCCTTCAAAGCTGTTTGGAACATTGCGTTTTAAAGGTATGTACACACTGGAGGATTAGTTAACAATGTCATAACTTTTGACATCGGTCTATTTTTCTTATCTATACTAACATTAATACTATAAAGAGGAAAGATTTGATTGTTTGTCTGTTTGTATTGAATAGGCTCCGAAACTACTGAACCGATATTAAAAATCTTTTACCATTGAAAGCTACATTCACCTTGAGTGACATAGGCTATGTTTTCTTTTACAAAAAAAATCTTATTTCCACCCGTGCGAAGCCGGGATGGACCACTAGTTTACAATAAGAAGATAGCCGCGGTGACCGAGTGGTCGAATCCTTTCCTTTTTTCTGAACTTATGTACAGTGATTAGTCACACCATGAGCTTTACCGTGAAGGAAAATGCGAGAGGAAAAAAACCATAAGTTTGTCACGAAATTTAATGATGTGTTAATGTGATTGAAACACTTTCACGTCAGCACCTAAAATATGTCCAGCAAAATGGTGTTTTTACACCTCTGTCTTCACCTTGGGGCTAGGGGTGAAAATATATACACAATCACGTGTTCTGTTTTCACCATAAATGTCGCAGCGTTTCCTTACACTATGAATAAACATTTTGAAACCATAAAAATAGAAGTAAATTGGATAGCAACATATGTAAAACCTTTCTCGAGTAATTCAAAAAGAGCGCATGTTTCTTGAAGTATTGTTGAATGCGGAAGAATACGTTTAAGTGGGCACGAATAACATGTGCATGCGAATCCAAAGTTACCTACGCTATTCAGTAAGTGAATTCTGGGAGTGGAATTTATTTAAAAGAAAATAGAATCCTACTAACATTATAAATGTAAAACTTTGTGAGGATTTTTTTAGTCAATCGCACCCAATGGCTGAACGGAATTGGATAAAATTTAGCAAAGTGATGGATTACCAGCTGGATTAAGACATACGATATGTTTTAGTCCCTACAAGAGTTGACAGTTACGGAGATCTATTATAGATGTCAACGTGACAGATGCAGTCTACACCGACCAAGACTATGAGACCAGGCTTTTAAAATATCCAATAGAATTATTTCTGAAGTCTTTATCCACAATAACAACAATTAACAATATTTACAAAAAAAACAGTTGAACAACTAACTACTTACAGATACAATATTTGACCCAAATCGGGAATCCGCGGCAACGTGCCAAGAAGACTAGCAGCATTGCCACGCTGGATAGCAATGCTGATTCTCTGAGCGAGGTAGGTAATTATTTGAATATTTTGACAGTTGTCGTTGTCTAGCTCACACGATTAAAGTTAGGCTTAGGTTGGACTTATGTCAATTTGTTGGAATTGTCTCAAGGTATTTATTATTGCTCTACGTGTCGTAGGATACAGATTTATGTCACGAACTTTGCTCGGCTGGCACACGTCCTCTGTCGCATCCACATGTAATGGCTCTCACATTATAAACTGGAGTGTGACCGTTAACCCGCAATTTAAAACTTTTCCCCACTTTCAGTAGCTTCGTTATTTTTATAGGAAAGTCGTTCACGGTTCCCAGAGAGAGTTAAGACTTCTCGACTGGAGGCTGCAAGTTGCAAGGACGTGATGAATACAAAGTATTTAAAATATTTTTTCTATTAGTATTAAATAGCATCCTGCAATTTCGGTACCTATCTGATTAGTTCTTATTATACATAATATTTTGCGATAAGGTCGCCTATTGTGCCTACTACATGTTTTTCTTTATGTTTTGTCTTATCCATTTGTTCTGTAGATGTGTGTACAATAAAGAATATAATAATTATTATTATTAGGTATAATATGTTTTTTCAATTTTGGTATAATTTATTTTCCCATGTGTAACAAAAAAAATCGCTAAGACCTTTTTTGATAGTTAAACCATTACAAACAATTCTACAAACTGACATAATTAAATGTTTCCTTCACTATACTGTCTCTAACTTACACACATAACATAACACTGCTATGCCATTGGCCATTGCCATTGCCAGGCATTGACTGTTAGAGACATTGATTTGAGGCATTGAGGCATTGACTGTTAGAGAATGCCATTGGCAATAAGTTCGCCTTTGCAAAAAGTTTACAGGAAGTTTTAATAAATAAATAAAACACTCAAAAACATTATACAGTACCTATAAGTGTAAATTAGAGACAGTATAGGTATACAATATTTAAATCGTTGATATAACTACAATCAACATACGAAAATGTAAGGATCTTAAAAATTTCTCCAATAGTATTCAAATGATGAATACTTAATGCGTTATTTCAAAGTACTTACTTCTTCTTCTATGCGAGGCAATACTTTACTTCATCACGTGAATTAAGGCTTCAATTATTGTAAAAGTAGCTTAACAGTTAATTATAGAACACTTCAAACGAATCAAAATTAACCCGTTCATTACTGTAAATAAACACACATTTCGCCTCTTTGATAAGGGTTCCATTAGACCCCATAAATGTAAATATTATTACAGTAATTTTAGCGTACTGCACCAATTGCAAGCGATATATACGTTAATTAAAATGCTAATATGTTTAAGAAAAATAGCGTAGTGCTTTCAATTCGATCTAATGGTCGGACTTGCGAAGCTTGAGGTATCTGGTTCGCTTCCCGCTTGTAGTAAATATTAATGTTACGGACACTTTTTATACCACTCGGGTGGCAAACAAGCTTGCGGTTCGCCTGATGGTAAGAGGTTCGTTATCGCTCACGCGCCGCTGCCATGCAGCAATTTATTCACACCCTTCTTGAAGAACTTCCTGTAGCTTGACCTTCAATGTCCATGAATTTAATTATACATATATCTACTATTTCTACTTACATATTAAATCGTTGTCTAATTCCCACACCAGCTTTGCTTATTTTGAGACTAGAATGATTTGTGTATCTTAGAGGCGTTTTCAACACCACTGGTATAACGTCAGCGGTAACCTCTTAAGACCCACAAGTCGTATTTTTCCTTAACCACACCAGGGGTATAACAGGCAAAAGTGACTAATCGTATTATTCCTTAATCAAGCAAAAAATATTTAAAAAAATATGTTATTTACCTACAAATAGCTGATTTACCATTAACGAATAATTAAAAGGTTTAATTCCAATTATTATCAACGCAGATGTTTCAAAAGCCGTAACCTCGGTGCCCTTGCCGCGGTTTTCTGGAATTGGGGTCATTGTAACCAAATTAATGAAGGGATCACATGGAAAATACGCTCCGGTGGAGCAACTGAATAAATGAAGACGAATTAGGTTCAATGTGGAAATTATATTTTGGACGTTGCGAGGACTATTTACTAGAATTAAATTATTACAATACTTATTTCGTTTGTATAAATATATGACTAGTTGTCCCGCTCAACCTTGCTTGGGTGAAAAAATAAATTTCCCGATACACGATCGCAGCGCAGCTTATCGGGTCCAATTGTGAATCTCAACCATTATCGAATCCACCTGAAGATACACAGAAAATTTCTTTAAAATTGATTCAGCCGTTTACGATTCTATAAAGGACATGGAGGCAAACATTCACAGTCACTCAGGGTGAATGTAGCTTTCCAATGGGTAAAGAATTTTTGGAATCGGCACAGTAGTTTTTGAGTTTATTCATTACAAACATACTCACACACAAAACAAATCTTTCCTCTTCATAATATTAGTATAGATAACGTGTATGACACGAGGACGGAATATGTAAAGCATATAAACTGTTGTGTTACGCTTTTTAAACAAAGGCGAGAAACATAGGGGCCATATCTTACGTGGTTAAGAACAAAGTTCAAAGCGAATACAAATTCTATTATGTGGGACAGATGGCGAGTCCATCGCCGTTACTCAAGCACGACTATATATACGTCTTTGAATTGCTTCTTAGACGTATCCAGGTGTCCTCTTGATGTTTTCCTTCACCGAAAAGCTCGTGGTGTGACTAATCACTGTACTTAAGTTCAGAAAAACTCATTGGTACAGTCGGGATTCGAACCTGCGATTTTTGAGTCGCAACTACTCAAACCACTCGGACACCACAGCTTCTTTTAATTAATGAATTATTCATAAACGGTATCGTTGTTGGTCGGCCTCTTTTTTACTTACTATTATTATTGATTGACGAAACAGATATACAAGGCGCAAGTGTGTACAAAATGAGATAAAGACCACGTTCCAACTACCTAGATATAATCGATCGGACACGGAGTCAAATCAAGAGTACTCGAAGCCGGCGAGCATGTATGAAGAGACTGATGAAAGTGGACGAAGCGAAAGATGTAAGTCTAGAGAGAACTGGCATTCTACTCTCTCTACCCACCCCGTACTCGGCGTGAGATTATAAATGTATTCTTATCGATTTTATACACACCACTAACACCAAAGAATTCTGGAAAGGCTTTCCAGTCTAATCCTCGAGAATTTATATCTCTACACGCGTATCATGCTTTCCAAATACAATCACTTTGTGTTTACAAGGATTAGGTACTTAGGGCTTACAACATTTTGTGAGAAAAAGCTGCGTTGTGACCCTGTAAGGACCCTTTCGATTTCTTAGGGAGATCATAAAAGCCTACGATACATAAGAATTGCAACTCGGATACAACTAAACAATAACAACTAAAGAAATATCCTGATAATGCTATTATTGTTACTACATATATAAGGTACAGAAATTTCTTATCTCGTCTATTGAAAAAAATAAAACGACAGTATGAGAAATCTGAATTAGAAAAAGCTAAAAACCCTAAAGATATCTGGGAAGCTATAAACAAGATAGCAAATTTTAAACCTTCAAAATCAACAAATTCGCAGTTATTATACAGTTCGTCTAATCCTACTGAGGCAGTGAATAATGCAAATAAATACTTCTCTAGCGTTGGTGAACTTTTAGCTAAAAAAATATCAACATCATCAAGTCCTACATTACCCACTCATTATGTAACTTTATCGTCGTCAAACTCTTTTTTCTTATCAGATACGGATATCGATGAAGTTACTTCAATCATTCAATCGCTCAAAAATAGTACTTCAGTTGGCCCAGATGGTATTTCCTCCAGGGTGGTTAAAGATAATTGTCTAGCTTTATCTGGTCCTTTAACATATATTTGTAACTTATCAATGAAATCCGGTACTTTTCCTGCAGCCTTTAAGCAATCAATTATAATACCTATTCATAAATCAGGCCCTAAAGATATTATCAATAATTACAGACCTATATCATTACTGCCAATATTCTCAAAAATTTTAGAAAGAATAATAAATAAAAGATTAGTCAACTACTTTGAAGCTTATAACCTAATCTCAAACAATCAATACGGGTTTAGAAAAAACAAGTCAACCTCTGATGCAGTAGGAGATCTTGTTGATCATATAGTTAAAAGTTTGGATGCAGGTGACAAGTGCCTTGCAATCTTTCTAGATTTAGCAAAGGCATTTGATACAGTATCTATCCCCCTCTTACTTCGTAAATTGGAAGCCATGGGTATACGAGGTTTGCAACTTCAACTATTTACTGACTATCTCACAAACAGGAAACAAACCGTCCGTATCGGAGATGTTACTAGTGAACCTGTGTCAGTATGTTACGGCATACCGCAAGGTAGTATCCTCGGTCCAACTCTCTTTTTAGCCTATATTAACGATCTATGTGATCTTAAGTTAGAAAACGGTAAAATATTTACGTTTGCAGACGACACCGCTTTAGTGTTCCGAGAGGGGGGTTGGGCTAAGGCATACATCACTGCTCAAAGGGGTTTTGACAAAATAAACAACTGGTTAAAACAAAATCTGCTTAGTTTAAACGCTGACAAAACAAAAATCATGAAATTTTCAATACTAAGTAAATCTATACCCAGTAGCGATAATTTCCATAAAATCGTGGCTCACTCTACAGGTCATAACAGTACCTGCCCACCTAACACTTGCAATTGTCTGCAACTAGAATCAGTAGACTCTATTAGATATCTAGGAGTAACACTGGATCCATTTTTAAAATTTAATAAACATATACAAGTAGTAACTAACAGATGTCGGAAACTTATTGCGGTATTTAAAAATATCAGACATGTAGCTGATAAAAAAATACTTATGATGCTATACTATTCCCTCTGTCAATCACTCATCACATATTGCATTGATAGTTGGGGCGGCGCTGCTAAAACACATTTACTTCCCTTGGAACGAGCCCAACGAGCCATCCTTAAAGTCAGCCACTTTTTACCTTATAGATACCCCACAGTAACACTTTATAGTGAAATTGGAGTCCTAACAGTTCGTCAACTTTTCATTACCAAATTGATTGCCATACAACACAAACTTTGTCCCGTTGCTAATTCCATAGTATTAAGTTCAACAAAACGACGTTCCGATATAGTCTTCTCTACACCAAGATCCAATACAACTTTTGCTAGAAGGTTTCCTTCTTTTCTTGGCAGTCGTTTATATAATACCATCTCCAAAAATTGCAAATTAGTACACCTCAACTCATATAATCTCAAAAAAGTGCTCACTGTTTTATTGATGACACATAATTACGATGATACTGAAAATCTGCTATCTGCTGCTATATGAAAGTCAGTATAATACTACTCGACATTCCTTGATACTATTATATTATATCCCGACTCAACTTACACATACACACACGTACACGCACACACACATCTAAACACACACACGCACACACACTAAGCGAACATTCCTCATTTCGTCAAATTAGTTAGTTTTTTCTTAATATGTCTAAAATAATAATAGTTTAAGAATTTGTAATCTGTTTACATAAAAATCTGTTTGTCGGGGAGTGCAGGTGTCTATATTACAGGCTCTACGCCTAGTTTAGTCATCTGCGGTAATACACATAAAAATTGTACTATTAATAACCGCTTTATCCTACATGTCATGTGTTAATTTGTGTATGTACAATCTACTATGGCAAATAAATTATTATTATTATTAAATTATTATTATTATTATTAACCACAATACATACGATGATTGGCGGTAACAACAGTTTTTCGTGAAATATACATATATTACTAGCGGTCCGTCCCGGCTTCGCACGGGTGGATTTTTTTATAAAAGAAAATATAGCCTATGTCACTCTCGGTGAATGTAGCTTTCCAATTGTGAATTTTTTTTCAAATCGGTCCAGAAGTAGAGCCTATTCAATATAAACATACTTACATACAAATCTTCCACTTCTTTATAATATTAGTATAGATATATAATATAATATATCCTCACGCCTTCCCACAAGGGTCCCCGGTAGGTAGGGGTAGGCAGAGGTGTATAGGTAATACCCACACACCCACTTTCCGCCAGAGGTATATTAGGTGCCAACGTGACAGATGGCGAGTCCATCGCCGTTACTCAAGCACGACTATACATACGACTGTGAATTTCTTCTCAGACGTATGCAGGTTTCCTCTCGATGTTTTCCTTCACCGTAAAGCTCCTGGTGTGACTAATCACTGTACTTAAGTTCAGAAAAACTCATTGGTACAGTCGGGATTCGAACTTGCGACCTTTGCGTCGCAGGCAACTGCTCGAACCACTCGGCCACCACGGCTCATAGTATAGATAACATTAAAAGGTGGCAACTGTTATATCACCGTCTTGTACATAACCACATTTTCTTCGAAGCTTGCAGATTACCTGTTTTCCGTTACAGTAAGCTTATTTACATATATTGGAGTTTACTCCTTAAGAATCGATATTCATATATAAGACGCCCGGTATGAGAAAAATATGAGAGGTAAAAACTACTGATGAATGACAGCGTTACGTTTTTGGTGCTCTCGTACTCTCCATGGCAACGAGAATAACGGAATGGCTATGTAATTAATGTTAATATTTACTTTCAATTGCATATTGTATTAACCTGATATTAACCTACAACAACTGTCAACTTGCGGGGGTTTTATCGTAAATTTTATATTTTATTTATAATTGATATAAATATAAATTTATATCAATTGATATTTATTTCAAAATTGAGAAAATTACTCAATGAATAAAAATCAATCTATAGATAAAGTACGGTCGCGGAACAGAAAGAATTTCGTACGATAACCTATTATTACCCATCTCTTTCACTCCCGCGTAAATATAATGCGTCTCGCTCGCACAGATGCAATGACCGCTGTCGCCAGGGATTGTAAACCGTTTAATTGAGACCGTAAGGTTTGTTCTTGCTTGCGTCTGGTGTTTTGGTCGCAATGAAAAGTATTTGACATGATTCATAATTTTTGAATAACGAACGACATTCCATCTGGGGATGCGTTAGTGCTCGTTCAATTTTTTTTTAACACACACATTTATCATTTATCTTAGAAACACATTTATCTTAGTTTGTTGTTATTTGTTAGTTTTTGTTGTCTTGTTTTAATTGTTAAGTGGCTTCGTTGATTTGTTAAGTTTAATTTAAGTACTGTTTTAAAATGGAACCAGTGCCGTCTACTTCGCATCCATTCAAGGAGTTTGTTCCTCCGCGGAAGAAAAGAAAAATAATAATAATAATACCCGGGGACAATTCCACACAAATTGACCTAGTCCCAAATTAAGCAAAGCTTGTGTTATGGTAACTACACAACGATATATTTACTTATATAGATAGATAAATACTTAAATACATAGGACATCCAAGACTAAGGTACAAATATTCGTGTTCATCACACAAATACATGCCCTCAGCGGGAGAAAAATGGCAAAATTGCATAAGTCACGTCAAAAAAGAGGAATCGAAACTAGGTGGACTAGATGATAATGTAGACATAACTGTCGATTCTTTTGTTATAAATGTGACAGGCGAGACGTCATCAGAAAGCATTAACTCCGATACAGACGAATCGGATTCGGATTTATGATTTTTTTATTTCTACCAAATTGGTAATTTTAAGACGATTTTGATACTGCTGTAATGTAAAATCTAAATAAATAAATACTTGATAATAATTTATTTAATAAGCTAGTTTTTTTCTATCCTTCAAATATTTCATGCAAACCACACATATAAAAATGTTTGTGACCACTGTCAGTAGGTAAAGAGGTCATTGTACGAAATTCTTCCTGCTCCGCGACCGTACTTTAGAACGCTCAGGCTGTGGAATGAGCTCCCCGTTGAGGTTTTCCCTGGAGAGTACAGCATGGAGTTCTTCAAGAAGGGTGTGAAAAGATTCCTGCAGGGTCGGCAACGCGCGAGTGATACCCCTGGTGTTGCAAGCGTCCATAGGCGGCGGTAACCGCTTACCATCAGGCGGACCGCATGCTTGTTTGCCAACCAAGTGGTATAAAAAGATGTGTCATGCATACTCTAAGTAATATAAGAAATACATTCATTTACCCTTATTAACTTATCTATTTATTTTATAATCGTTCGTAAGGAGTAAACTCCAGTCGTGCGTCGGAGCTGACACACACATTTTTATAATATATAAATCTCGTGTCACAATGTTTGTCCTCAATGGACTCCTAAACTACTTAACCGATTCCAATGAAATTTGCACACCGTGTGCAGTTTCATCCAACTTAAAAGATAGGATTATCTGCTTACATCACAATTGGACCCGATAGGTGGCGCTGCGATCATGTTTCAGGAAATTTTACTTTTTCACCCGGGCGAAGCTGGGCGGGGCAGCTAGTTTTTGTATATAACTTTAATTAAATTCAGACAGAACAGTTGATACTGACTACCGGAGTATGACAATGCAATGCTAACCTAAAAAATAATATTCTACATTCGTATTTTCTTTACTTTATTTGTTCCTCAATCAATATATATTTTTTTATAGAATTTATATATTTTTTTTATTATTATTATTATATATTTTATTTTTTAATTATATAATTTTTATATAATTAATGCCGTCGTTGTATTAATAAAGTTGTTGTCTGAGGTCAAAAGTCGGTTTATTTGAAGAAATGTTCAGGTGATACGAAGAATTAATGCTTCTTGTAGATTGATTATTATTGGAGTCGATTTTTATACAAGTACATAAATATAAATCAGCCAAAAGTTAAAAATAAACTATAAGAAACATATCCATATACCGACCGTTTCAAAAACATTGATACTATGTATGTGTGTTACTGTTTGCATTTGTACTATGCCTTAACCACTCAAGACCTTTTGGGACTTATGGAAACAAGTTTCATTAAGACACATTAGCCTGGGGAGTTCTTAGTTTCCGAAAAATGGGAATACATTCCGTATTATGTTTCTTACATCCTTATCCCCACAGAGTTTATTATTATAATCGGGCGCACTATTGTTTATCCACCACCAAGTAAAAAGTATTTATTGTGGAGGAAGACATCGAGGGAAAACTTGTTTAAGTTTGAGAAGAAATTCAACGACGTCTATTCGACGTAGTCGTCCTTGGGAAACGGCGACGAAATTTGTCACCTAAGAGAGGTAGGGCGTAACGGGTTTCCCGTTTGAATTTCGCTTCAAATTTGACTTGAGCAGCTCCAAATTCGAACTAATAGAAGTCCGTAGCAAAACAATTTTTTTTTATGTTGTGTTCCTGCGCGCTTAATATGGTTTCCAATAATGATCTCCATGGGGAGGGAGGAGGATTATTATATAGTGTTGGTATCAGAGGGATAAGTCCCATTTTAAGCTGCCAATACATAACTCTACGAACTCGTGGCAAGGCGCAAGTGGTACTTCGTAAATAGGCTACAGTGCTTCCGCTTCCTATAAGGTGTGCTGGTTTCCCACTCTTGTAATATAAAAAAACGCATTGACACATAAATATATCCCCAATAAAAAGGTGTTGTTACTTACATCTCTGCTTCTACGGCGACTTGTGGGGAGGGTGCGAAGATACCAAAAATAGATAAGAAGAACATGTTAAATATTTAGAAACCTTATCTTTGAATCAGGTTCACTCAAATAGGCTTCGTATTAGCACATAAAAAGGCTCACTGAATAAATCAAAGTAACAGCGCAAGCATTTTATGGCTTGGAAGAATTATTTTATGATGCGAAACTTATTGTCGCTCACTTGTTGAATTGCAAGGGAACATATCCATCGACGGAACTTGTAAAAAACTAAAACTTCATTTCTTGATTTTGTTCATCTTAAGATTTCTTTTTAAACTACCTGATCACCGCGAGTCAATCCGTGATGTCAATGGAACGTCCCTTCACTTAAGCGTCCGATCGATTTGATCTAGGTAGTTGGTACGTGGTCTTCCTCTGCCTCTTCTTGCACACACTAACAAACAAGTGTTATAGCATATATATATAGTCTTGTTACTCAAACAAGAATATACATACGCCTTTGAATTTCTTCTCAAAAGTATGCAGACTTCCTCGTGATTTTTTCTTCACCGTAAGATCGTCGTGTGACTAACTACACAGTACTTGAGTTAAAAACTCATTGGTACAGTCGGGACTCGAACTTTGTGTTACAGACTACTAGAATCACTCTCCCACCCCGGCTTCATCATAATAATATTTATATAATAATAAATAATATATCCTCGGCACCTGATATACCTCTGGCGGAAAGTGGGTGTGTGGGTATTACCTATACACCTCTGCCTACCCCTTCGGGGACCCTTGTGGGAAGGCGTGAGGATATATTATTATATTATATATCCTCACGCCTTCCACAAGGGTCCCCGAAGGGGTAGGCAGAGGTGTATTAGGTGCCAACGTGACAGATGGCGAGTCCATCGCCGTTACTCCAGCACGACTATACATACGCCTTTAAATTTCTTCTCAGACGTATGTAGGTTTCCTCTCGATGTTTTCCTTCACCGTAAAACTCGTGTTGTGAGTAAACACTGTATTTAAGATCAGAAAAACTCATTGGTACAGTCGGGATTCGAACTTGCGATCTTTGTGTCGCAGGCAACTGCTCGAACCACTCGGCCACCACGGCTTGCTTAAATAATATTTATATGAGGTTATATCAAGATATTGACCGCCATTTCATCTTCTTAAAAAACAGCTCATATTTATTAATTTGCAATATTGTTGAAATATATATTTCTTTAGATATTATTTACTAAATTCATAATTATTAATTGCCTATTTATTTTGGAAGGTATAAGGTATAAATTACCTAACTTACGCTACGAACAATAGAAGTGGAGCACCAATGAAAGGCATTACAAATATGGGGAAACTTTATTTAAGTAGGGAAATTGCCGCTTATCTCGCGCTGAGGCTCGCTGGCGAAGGTACAGTGATCAGTTGTGTTACTGTGTGGACGGGCATCCTTATGTCGTCATCCGATTCAATGTCGGCAATTACCAAGTATCGCGCGCGCATTTTTTTAAACGGGAGGGAAATCAACCAATGAAATCAAATTTTACCCGGGTGAAACCGTCAAAGCAGAGCTAGTAATTGAAGTTTACACAAATAAAATATATTTAAAACCTTTACGCTCACTGCTCTTTTAATGAAATAGGTACCTACCTTATAATAATAATAGAAACGAAAATTATAAGTATCTATTCAACATTTCTTTTTTATTTAAGTTAAAAAAGGAACTGCAATTTGTATTGTTTTACACAAAAAAGTTTCGTTACGGAATAGAAGTAAAAACTTATTTTGCCAATGGCAAAGATATTCAAATCTAGTGTACTAAAATTACCTTTTCTCAATTTCTCCTTCGGTTTGGTAACGTACAAATTGTCCTGTAAACTTCTACTCAGGTAAATTGCGATCAGAATCATCCTCATTTGTTGAATTTTTGCCAAAAGAACCTGCATGTTTTCAAATTACACGATGAAAAAAAACACTACAATAGGCCAGGCTTTTCTTAAAGTAATAGAACTTTTTAGTACAAATAAAAAGAAACATGCCAAAAAACAAATGAATATTAAAGAAACAATATTCATCAAAATCAGGTTTAATTTTTTTTTTATAATACCTATGTATATACACACGGGGTAGGCGGAGAGAGAGTGTCAGATCGATTTTATTTGATAGGAACAAGAAACGTGGTCTTCTTCCGGCTATTCTTCTGTTATTATATCGTAATCAATAGCTGTAAGGTAATTGGAGAATTACAAATTCTGTCAAAATTTTTCGCAGTCATTGAAACCTGGAAATAGCTATTTCGATTTTGCATTTATTTCCATACAATGCAGATACTAAAAAAAAATTATGAAGGTAAACGTTTTTGAGAATTCGTGTTCCTCCTTAATGCAAAAATTGTTGATCGGAGAGATAGATTATTAGCTAATATGTTTTATACCAGAAAGAAATAGGGCACAGCTAGTTAAAAAATAAATAATACACCCCAGCTCCAGGCAGTAGAGTTTACAATAGACTATAATTTCAGCCTCTGCCACCCCTTTCATTTCCCGCGAAGTAGAAAGAAACGCCACTATATTAGTAAAGAGGTCAGGGCTTGGGTCATAATGCATACTGCCTCAGTAATCTCGTTGGATGCAGACCACTAATCTTCGGTACGTGATGAAACTTTTTAATACAATTTGTGCTTCATGTTGTGTGTTTCGGAGAAGGAGCGCTGCTAGTGATATTGTTATACGGGTTAGACATACGTACATAAATATTATTACACCCCGAGTCCCTAACAGGGTGGGCAAGGAGGGTAGAGCGCCAGTTCTCTCTAGACTTACATACGTCTTTTTTTTTTTTTTTTTTTTTTTTTTTATACCGCTTGGGTGGCAAACAAGCATGCGGTCCGCCTGATGGTAAGCGGTTACCGCCGCCTATGGACGCTTGCAACACCAGGGGTATCACTCGCGCGTTGCCGACCCTGCAGGAATCTTTTCACACCCTTCTTGAAGAACTCCATGCTGTACTCTCCAGGGAAAACCTCAACGGGGAGCTCATTCCACAGCCTGAGCGTTCGCGGAAGAAAACTTCTTTGGAAGCGCACAGTGCGAGACCTTTGTGGTTCCAAGGTATGGGGATGAATTCCCCGTCGATGGCGAGAGGTGCGGTGGTAGAAGGTGGAAGTGGGCATCATATCGAACAATTCTGCAGAACACTCCCCGTTATACAAGCGGTAGAACACACACAGGGAGGCAAAGTCTCTCCTCAGACTTAGTGATTCCAAGCCGCTTGTGAGCATGGGATCGTCGACAATTCTAGCGGCGCGTTTCTGAACCGCGTCAAAAGGCCCAAGCTGGTATCCAGGGGCTCCAGCCCACAGGTGGCAGCAGTACTCCATATGTGGCCGAACTTGCGACTTATAAAGTTGCAGCCTTTGTTGCGGTGTGAAGTACTGCTTAGCTCTGTTGAGCACACCGAGCTTCCTCGACGCCAGCTTAGCCTTGTCCTCTAAATGACCACGGAACTGAACGTCGCTAGAAATATCGACCCCAAGGATCCTAATGCTCTCCGAGATGTTCAGGGGAGTAAGAGAAGACGTCTTATTAGATAGTGAGTCATGTAATTTTTTTTTTCATAAATGAATGTTTTTATTATTTTGGAACTGGCGCCCTATACCCCCTGCCTACCCCATGAGGTACGCTTCGTGATGATATAATATAAGCCGTGTTGGCGGAGTATTTCGAGTTGTTGGCTGCTACACAAAGATTGAAAGTTCGAATCGGAAAAAAAAGGGGGGGTATAATACGGGTGAATTTGCGCTGCTCAACTAGCTAGTAAGAACCATTTCTTATAAAGTTTTAAATTGCGCACATAATACAAACCTATGTTTAGTCTTAACTTAGGTCCCAAGTTGAGAAGTACTAAAAGAAATAACTACCTCTAACTTAGCCGATAGCAAATACGGAAAGTGCGCACTTGAAGTGTTGAATTGCATTGAATAACTGTGAGATGAACAAAGTTATGAAGTCAATGAATTTGAGAGAAGTTATGAGATTGCTAGTGCTTGCAATTGTTGTATGAAAAACGTTAGCATAATATAATAATACTAGTTGTCCCGCCCAGCTTCGCTCGGGTGGAAAAAAAAAGATGGTGACGCCACCTATCGGGTCCAATTGTGAATCTAAACCATTCCCAGATCCCCTTGAACACACACAAAAAAATTCATTAAAATCGGTCCAGGCGTTTAGGAGGAGTTCAGTGACATACACACTCACAGAAGAATTATATATATAAAGATATCCTCACGCCTTCCCACAAGGGTCCCCGAAGGGGTAGGCAGAGGTGTATAGGTAATACCCACACACCCACTTTCCGCCAGAGATATATTCGGTGCCAACGTGACAGATGGCGAGTCCATCGCCGTTACTCAAGCACGACTATTATTGCGATATTTTGTCTATAATAATAGGAGCCGTGTTATTGACATAAACACCTCTGCCTACCTTTTCGGGGACCCTTGTGGGAAGGCGTGAGGATAATTAGTGAAAATTGACTATGAAATAATCAAAATTTCAAAATTAATTCGGAGACTAATCGATACCAAGAAAATTAGTTCTCGTTCTAACTATAAACGCAACATGAATACTAATAGACTTTGTAGCTTGCAAAATTCTCTCCAAAGATGATATCAACACGTAATGACAGCTCTGATAAAGCTTTAATCAAGATTGAGTTGATTAGTACGATACATTTGAATTAGTGAAGAAAGATTGACAAACCAGATATACAAAGCAAAAGTTTGTGCAAGAAGAAGCAGAGCAAGACCACGTTACGACTACCTAGATCAAATCGATCGGAAGCTCAAGGACGGGAATATTATAACGAGCGCTTATAAAAAATATAACGAGCTATCGTTTGGTTCTAAGTAGTTATTACTATATGTTCTCTCACATGCAACATGCCAAATATATTCTACTATTTGAATTTGGAATGTAATAATAATAATAATAATAAGAGCCGTGGTGGCCGAGTGGTTCGAGCAGTTGCCTGCGACGCAAAGGTCGCAAGTTCGAATCCCGACTGTACCAATAAGTTTTTCTGAACTTAAGTACAGTAATTAGTCACACCACGAGCTTTACGGTGAAGGAAAACATCGAGAGGAAACCTGCATACGTCTGAGAAGAAATTCAAAGGCGTATGTATAGTCGTGCTTGAGTAACGGCGATGGACTCGCCATCTGTCACGTTGGCACCTAATATACCTCTGGCGGAAAGTGGGTGTGTGGGTATTACCTATACACCTCTGCCTACTCCTTCGGGGATCCTTGTGGGGAGGCGTGAGGAATTCGGAATGTCTACTGTTTTATATCTGGGTTTTGTTCAATGTGCATTTACAGCGGGCCAAACCGCCTAACACGGCCTGTCTTGTATACTAATATATGCATACTTGTAAGCTGAAGGTATCAGACGACCTACTATTAGATCTAATTGTACTCTCGGCAACATGGCACATGTCTATCCGAGGATAACCAATCGCTATCTGTATTGATGCCATTCCCTAATTTCCACTCTGTATGATAATTAGTACAGGTGCCTTGACGGCCTTAAATTCTTAACAATAAACTATTAATGCTTTTCTATCCGAAATGTAATTGCAAATTGTTCGATACACAATCCATAAATATTCTCATCTAGTTGTTATCAGCGTAAGTGTATGTTGTAGGCGCTACATACGTAATGTATGGTTCAATTTCGAAGCCTGTTGAAAATGTCAGACAAAACATCAGATATAGGATTACTGTAGATATATTTTATTTGTACTAGTGTAACACAATATTGATGCCCATTTATGTATATATTTTTTTTTATACAACAAGAGTGGCAAACAAGCATACGGCCCACCCGATTGAAAACGGTTACCGCAGCCTATTTACGCTTACAATACCGAAGTATCACTTGCGCGTTGCCACTCGGAGAGTTGTACTGTGTTGGCAGCATAATGAGACTAATCCCTCTGCTGCCAACACAATACAACAATCCTCCCCCCACCCCAAGGAGCTCATTACTGGAAACCTTATTCACCGCGTAGGAACACAACACAATGAATTGTGTTATTTGGCTACGGACTTCTAAAAGGTGGAGGTCCTGCCCCAGTCGGGCAGCTCCAAATTCGAACGGGAAACCCGTTATGCCCTACCTCAATCTAAACTCGTTATGCCCTACCTCAATCTAAACCCGTTATACCCTACCTCAATATATTTTGTTATTTATACCACATGGGTGGCAAACAAGCATGCGGTCCGCCTGATGTTAAGCAGTTACCGCCTGCCTAAGGACGCTCGCAACACCAGGGGTATCACACGCGCGTTGCCGACCCTGAAGAAATCTTTTCACACCCTTCTTGAAGAACTCCATGCTGTACTCTCCAGGGAAAACCTCAACGGGGAGCTCATTCCACAGCCTGAACGTTCGCGGAATGAAACTCCTTTGGAACCGCGCAGTGCGGGAGCTATGTGATTCCAAGGTATGGGGATGAACTCCCCGTCAATGGCGAAAGGTGCGGTGGTAGAAGGTAGAAATGGGCATCATGTCGAACAATTCTGCATAACACTCCCCATTATACAATGTATAATTATACTTCTCATCAGAAAAATTAAAACACCTTGCACGTGCAGGCAATGATATCTTATTATTCACTACTAGCTCTGCCCGCGACTTCGTCCGCGAGGAATTTAACAAAAATCTTTTTTTCTAAAATAAAAGTAGCCAAGCCTAGTTATTCCTTTTTATATCAGCTATCTACCAGTGAAAATCCCGTCAAAATCGGTCCAGCCGTTTCAGAGATTAGCCGGAACAAACAGACAGACAGAGAGACAAAATAAAAAATATATATATTTTGTTGTATGTACCGTGTATACATCCATATGCAGTTAGTAAAAAGCGGTTATTTCAATATTACAAACCGACACTTAAATTTTATTATACATATATAGATTAAACGACATTTGACATACTAAATATAGTAATTTTTCTGATAATCCTTACAAAACATAAACTTTTGTTTCGATTTTTCTGATGAGAAGTATATATCTGCACGCCTTACTACAGGGGTCGCCAATGGGTAATCAGTCGTGTCTATTTAATGCACCCTCTGTTCGCCAAAGATATATTAAGGTGCAGTTTCTCAAACATGTACGTCATTTAATTTCTCAAACGTATGCGTTTGATGTATGCGTGTGATTAATCACTATGATTCAGAAAAACTCACTAGTCGGGATACGATCTTGCAATATTTGCGTTGCAAAAGACTACTCGAACCACTGGGCCTCCACAACTGTATTTTATTATAGGGCAGCAAATTCTGGGAAAGAATACTGTGAGATTGTGAAGTGGGTGCATAGTTGGTTATGCGCAGCGCATCCTTAATGCGCTGCTGTGCCTTTTTCGCACCAGTTTCTTGAAGATGAAAAAAATATATTACACTAGCTGTCCCGCCCAGCTTCGCTCGGGTGAAAAAGTTAAATTGCCCGTAACACGATCGCAGCGCCACCTATTGGGTCCAATTGTAAATCTAAACCATTCTCGAATCTAGCTTAAGACACACAGAAACACACAGAAAGCTTCGCCCGGGTAAAAAGGTAAAATTCTTGAAACTCGATCGCAGCGCCACCTATCGGGTCCAATTTAATATAGCCTATGTTACTCGGGGATAATGTAGATTTCCAAAGGTGAAAGAATTTTTGAAATCGGTCCAGTAGTTTCGGAGCCTATTCATTACAAACAAACAAACAAACAAATCTTTCCTCTTTATAATATTAGTATAGAAGTATAGATTAAAATGGACACCAAATTTGAATTTCCTATGATAACAATGATAACAAGAACAGTTTCATCGGTTTCCAAACAAACCTATAAAACAATACAATAATTGTTCTTACAATGCTATGAATAGTCGTTTCGTTTTCAGATGTACCAGATACTATGTATGTCCTATATTTCCCGAATACTATGTCATCATCAATTAATAATACATTGTTTACAATATATAATATAATATAATATATCCTCACTCCTTCCCACAAGGGTCCCCGAAGGGGTAGGCAGAGTTGCATAGGTAATACCCACACACACTTTCCGCCAGAGGTATATTAGGTGCCAACGTGACAGAAGGCGAGTCTATCGCCGTTACTCAAGCACGACTATACATTATACGCGTTTGAATTTCTTCTCAGACGTATGCAGGTTTCCTCACGATGTTTTCCTTCACCGTAAAGCTCGTGGTGTGACTGATCACTGTACTTAAGTTCGGAAAAACTCATTGGTACAGTCGGGATTCGAACTTGCGATCTTTGTGTCGCAGGTAACTGCTCGAACCACTCGGCCACCACGGCTTCTGTTTACAATATAAAGTTCTGTTCTGTTTACAATATAAAGGTTACAAACAGTTGCACCACGAGCTTTACGGTAAAGGAAGACATCGAGAGGAAACCTGCATACGTTTGAGACAAAAACCAAAGATCTGCCATCTATCACATTGGCACCTAAAATATATCTTCGATAAGTTGATATAAGTTGGTGAAATTGTAGTTTTAAGTGGCCATGCCACCTGCTACATTTAATCTGTTTATTATAACCAACTTAGTGGTGTAAAACACACCTCCAACTAAACCTTAGCAATATTTCTAAGAATTACAAGGAAATTTATACTATAGTTTTCTGGAGTATTCGCTAGCGCAGATCCGGCTCCGGCAGTTTTCCGGCTCATAGGCAGACAAGGACATCAACATTGACCTATCATCTTACATTAAAACTTTTGGAGACTCGGCAAGAAATTTCATTTAAGATCAATGGACAGGAAAGTCAATCGCGCTATTATCTTTGCTGAGCCATCTTCCCGTAGATATATATATATATATATATATATATATATATCTTTCAACTCAAATCATACAATTATGTAATTTAAAAAAATTCAGCACAGTGCGGCGATGGGGACCGCCACCCATCACGCGGAGTGCCTCACGGCGGGGAGTGGAGTGTGGAGTGTAGGATGGGTGTATGGAATGTAAGAGGAGGTATGGCTGATAAGATGAACGAATTGATCGATGTTATGACAGAGAGGGAGTTAGATGTTGTGTGCCTGTCTGAAACCAAGCGGAAGGGTAGTGGAGTAGACGAGCTCCCGGGCGGGAGTTTAGTGCTGTGGTCAGGAGTGGCAAACACCGAGCACGCCTGCCAGGGAGTGGGAATTCTACTATCCAGCCGCTTGGCAGAATGTATGATAAGTTATGATGCGGTGAGCCCCAGACTTATTTGGGCTCGCTTTAAAATAGGCCTTACCCGACTATTTTTAGTCGCGGTGTATGCTCCGGTGGCGTCTGCGGACACTTGCGACCTGAATAAGTTCTGGGAATGTGTGAGTAATGTTCTAGAGACGAAAGAAGGGAATGAAAAGCTGATTATTTGTGGTGATCTGAAGGGATGGGTCGGGACAGCCCGTAAGGATTACGAGGCAGTACTCGGTAAGTATGGTGATAAGAGAGTGAACGAGGCAGGCAAGCTGATATTAGATGTATGCATGGAGAGAGACCTTTTTGTGGCGAACACCATGTTCGACCACAAGAGGATTCATCAGTATACATGGAAACGGAAAAATGAGCGAAGCATGATAGATCTGTTTCTAATAGATCAGCGACTCAGAACACAGGTGATGGACACCAGGGTGTATAGGGGAGCCGACCTGGGAACGGACCACTTTCTAGTTATAACTAGAATAAGGGGTCTGTTCGCGGGCTGGCGATCCCGTGCTGGGGGTCCCTGTTCTGCAGTCGCAGACCGCATCAAAAGCTGGAGGCTTCAAGATGCGGCTATTAGAGACAGATATCAAGAAAGGGTATCTGAACAGCTAGCCTGTCCCCCGAAAGATGTGTTTGAGAGTGTCGATGTTTGTTGGCAGTTCCTGAAGTCCAGCATTTTATGCGCCGCGAAAGAGGTTTGTGGCATTTCGAAAGGGCGGACAACCAAAAATGGCGATGGTTGGTGGGATGATGAAGTGAAAGAAGAAGTTAAAAAGAAGAAGGATGCAAGGCAAGACATTTTGGCTATGTCCAGCTCAAGTGAAAGTATGAAAGAAAAGATGAAAGAAAAATATCGCCTGCAAAAAAATCGTACGAAGGAGATAATAGCTCAGAAGCGTGAGAGGTTCCAAATGACTGTAGACGAAAAACTGTCGCATAATTTCAAGGACAATGCAAAACTTTTTTGGAGGGAAGTTAAGAAGTCCAGAAATTGTGTTACAGCTAGTAGTAGGATGAATGTGATTATTTCGAAGGACAATGACATACTAACTGACAAAACTGACGTCCTCAGGCGATGGAGTGAATTCTAGAAAGATATGTATGATGATGATGCCGCTGATCTACTCATAGAGCTGCCTCCAACAGAATCTGTCGAGGATCCTAAAGCGGATAAAATAAGTATGGGAGAGATTGTAAGTGCGATAAGAAGTCTGAAATGTGGAAAAGCTGCGGGAATAGATGGGATTACGGCTGAGATGATCAAGTACGGTGGACCAGCGGTCTGGGACGTCATCTATTTGCTATGCAATCTTTGCTGGGAAAGGGGTGATGTTCCGGACGACTGGAGGCGAGCAGTCATCGTGCCTTTCTATAAAGGAAAGGGACCACGATTGGACTGCTCCAACTACAGAGCCATCAGCTTGGTCAGCTTAGCTAGTAAAGTGTACACGAAGATCCTGACGATAAGAATGCAAGAGCGATCCGAAAGATTTCTCTGGGAATCCCAAGGTGGATTTAGACCAGGAAGAGGATGTATGGATCAAACCTTCTCGCTTCGCGGAATCGCGGAAAAGTTTTTGGATATTAACCAAAGGGTTTTCTGCGCTTTCGTCGACTTAGAGAAGGCATTTGATAGAGTCGTACGAAAGGAACTCTGGGACGTGTTGCCTGGATATGGAGTGAGCAGTTCCCTACTGCATGCCGTGAAATCACTCTATAGTGATAGCGAGGCGTGCGTTAGGGTTAACGGTGAGATGTCACCCTGGTTTGATGTGAAGTCGGGGGTCAAACAAGGGTGTATCATGTCTGCCTGGCTGTTCATTATATATCTAGATAACTGTCTGAGAGCACTAAGAACGAACGGATGTGGAGTGAAAATGGGAAACTTAGTGGTCAACTGCCTACTATACGCCGATGACGCGGTTTTACTGGCGTCATCAGAGGGCGAACTGCAGTCACTAGTTACCATAATGAAAGAAGAATGTGAAAAGAAGGGGCTGCGCCTAAACGCTGGCAAGACTAAGGTTCTGGTATTCGAAAGAGATGAACAAGTGACCGAGTGTGCAATATCGGTAAATGGGCAAATTCTAGAGCAAGTGAATGAATTTGTATATCTTGGAAGCATGTTCACACGAGATGGAAAGTATGAAAAAGATATTGAAAGAAGGATAACTGCCGGAAATAAGGTGAATGGAGCCATGTCGGCGTTGATGGGCAGTAAAAGTCTGAGCAAGAATGCTCGAGTTGCTGTCCACAACGCGATATTGGTACCTACCTTATTGTATGGCAGCGAATCCTGGGTATGTCAGAGGAAGTATGAAAATAGCTTGATTGCAGTCGAGATGAGATCTCTTCGAAAAATGTGCGGCGTAACGATATTAGATCGAATCCGCAATGAAGAGATTCGCAAATCAACTGGCGTGAATGAGGGCGTGATTGTAAAGATGAAGAAAGGCATGTTACGTTGGTTTGGACACATAGAAAGGATGAGTGAAGAAAGATTGACGAAACAGATATACAAAGCAAAAGTGTGTGCAAGAAGAGGCAGAGGAAGGCCACGTTCCAACTACCTGGACCAAATAGATCGGACTCTCAAGGACGGGAACGTTAAGAGTACTCGAAACCGACGAGCATGTATGAAGAGACTGATGAATGTGGACGAAGCGAAAGAGGTATGTAAGTCTAGAGAGAACTGGCGCTCTATACTCTCTGCCTACCCCGTTAGGGACTCGGCGTGATGATATGTATGTATGTATGTAATTTAAGGCTTTAGCAATTAAGTATGAACACATACAAACTTAGTATTTTAAGATCAAAAATCTTTATTTTTCTCGCAAGTCCAATAAAATAATGTCTGTATTAATATAAAATTTATTGTAACCTATAAATACGTAACATTACATTTGCAGTTCACTTTATGTTGCCAAGGGTCCCCGAAGGGGTAGGCAGAGGTGTATAGGTAATACCCACACCCACTTCCCGCCAGAGGTATATTAGGTGCCAACGTGACAGATGGCGAGTCTATCGCCGTTACTCAAGCACGACTATACATACGCGTTTGAATTTCTTCTCAGACGTATGCAGGTTTCCTCACGATGTTTTCCTTCATCGTAAAGCTCGTGGTGTGACTAATCACTGTACTTAAATTCAGAAAAACTCATTGGTACAGTCGGGATTCGAACTTCGGGATGCGATCTTTGTGTCGCAGGTAACTGCTGGAGGTTCCAGCAGTTACCTGCGCAAGGCTATATTAATTATATAGCCGTGATAATAATTAACTTTTTTTATATAGTTTTATATTTATATATGTATATATATATATATATATATATATATATATACTAGTTGTCCCGCCCAGCTTCGCTCGGGTGGAAAAAAAAATATGGTGGCGCCACCTATCGGGTCCAATTGTGAATCTAAACCATTCCCAGATCCCCTTGAACACACACAAAAAATTTCATCAAAATCGGTCCAGTCGTTTGAGAGGAGTTCAGTGACATACACACTCACAGAAGAATGATATATATAAAGATATTCATTGAAATGTGTTTGTGAAATTGTGAATGTTAAAATTAAAATTGTTTTGTGAATGTTAAAATTATTATTACATTTTATCACAATATTTATACTTAAATGACACGCCAAGCACATTTGAATAGATCTATCACATTTGTATGACACATTGGATATATAGGGAAAATATGTATGAACTAGTACCAGTTAGTCATAGCTGGCAAAATGTAGTACATACATACGCGAAAGAGGCGTGATTATATGTATGTATGTATGTATACAATATGAGGAAAGCCTAAACTTGTATCACATACAAACTCATCGTATACAAACTAATTGGATATATTTGTATCGTATACAAACTTATCGCGAATAAAACGACAGCTATGTTTTAAAATAAAATCTAAATAATCTTCTAAGCTTAGGCCAAAAGTTTAGCTTTCTTAATTTTTTGTGTTCTACAGATAGTCAATGGATAGGCATGGTTTCATGGAGCCAGTTCCTCTTGCCTTCATTAAATTCTGCTGCTGTGTGGTCAGAGCCTTCCAAGATCCACTTTGTAGTAAGAAGTCCTTCTACACCAACTGGACCTAAGAACAAATTATTAATTAATGTTTACATACACACATACATACGTATGTATGTGTGTATGTAAGCATAAGCAACATACATCATCACGCCGAGTCCCTAACGGGGTAGGTAGAGAGTATAGAGCGCCAGTTCTCTCTAGACTTACATACCTCTTTCGCTTCGTCCACATTCATCAGTCTCTTCATACATGCTCTGTTAATGTATGAAGAGACTGATGAATGTGGATAATATATAAATATATATAATTGTATATTTAATTAATGCTTATATAATAATAATATGGGAACTTCATCACGATATTTTCTTTCATAATAGACCTACGTATATGTCCAAAGCTTCTCTTAAGTCATACAATGAGAAACCAAATTGTACGAATGTATTTTCAAACAAAGCTCGACAATATTACGGCACAGACGTGGATGGTTCCTCATGCAGTTTTCCTCAATACACGTTAGTGACTATCCATCTATGCTTATCATTACCCCTCATAGAGTAGGCAGAGAATGTAACACCCATCATTCTGGACGTACAGACCTCTTTCAGATCATCCGCATTCATTAGAGTTTACATACATGCTCGCCAGTTTTGAGTACTCTTGACGTTCCGTTTATTAAATGCTTCATCGATTTTCTGTACGTAGTTAGAACTACCTTCGAGAGCCTCGGCGTAATAGTACTTATATTATGCAAAAGTTTGTGGGGATGTCTGTTCCTCTTCCACGCAAAAAATACTGAACGGATTTGGATGACATTTTGGACAGAGATAGACTATTATTAAACAATGTGTTAACATAACCGCGGCCGAGTAGTACGAGTTGCCTGCGACACAAAAATGAGGCTTTCTGAACTCAAGTACATTGATTAGTCACACCACGAGCTTTACGGTGAAGGAAAACATCGAGAGGAAAACCTGCATACCACTGAGAAGCAATTCAAAGCCGTATGTATAGTCATGCTTGAGTAACGGTGAGAGACTCGAAACCACGAGATATAGCTAGTGATATGATAAGGATGTATTATTAAAATATTTTATTACCTCTGGCGTGAATCCTAGCGGTGGATATGCCGACTTCAGCACCGAGACCGAACCGGAATCCGTCAGCAAAGCGGGACGATACATTGTGGAAAACACACGCGCTGTCCACAGAGTTCAGGAACCGCTTAGCTGTGCTATCTGAAAAGGAATACGTTACATTTGGCTTTGTAACAACATAAAGAAGTAACACCCGTTGTCACCGAGGGGTTCGAGTAGTCGCCTGAAACGCAAAGATTGCAAGTTCGAACCTTGGTTCAACATAAGTATTTAATCACGTGAGCTTTGAAGGCATCGGTGAAGAAAAACACGAATAGAAAACCTGCATACGTTTGAGAAGAAACTCAAAGTCGTATCTATAGTCGTGCTTCAACGGCAATGGACTCGCTATCGGTCACGATGGCACCTAAAACATATCTCAGCTAAAAAAGTGTGTTACACCCATGCGTAGCCTTTCGGGAACACTTGTAAGAAGATGTGAAGATGCAAAATGAACACTGGCCACAACTGTTTATTGGGTGGATGTAACATTTTGTCATAGCAATTTTAGTATTTCTCCAAGTTTATACACAGTTCAATGTGTTTAAGATATCCACAGTATGAAATACTAGTCTAGTTGAGGGGATTTTAATTTGAATCTCTGTGATGCCCCATAGTTATTGCCCCATAGTTATTGCCGTGTCAAATCTATAAAGGTATAGGTATATTGTATCAATATATTCCATAAATTATGTTCATTCGGCTTACAACAAATACATCCCAGGCAATCATACAAATATTTGCACAGAATTTTCGGCATTTGCACACTTAATAAAAATGTTTTTCAAGTTAATCGTGTTTCATATTAAATATTTACGACGATAACGCGAATTCTTCAAATACCTTTGAAGCATTCGCGTAAATAAGAAAATCTTCGATGCCACTTTATGCACGAATTTGCAACACAAAGATCGCAAGTTGGATCCCGACTGTACCAATGAGTTGTTCTGAACTTAAGTACAGTAATTAGTCACACCACGAGCTTTACGGTGTAGGAAAACATCGAGAGGAAACCTCCATACTTTTGAGAAGAAATTCAAAGTCATGCTTGAGTAACAGCGATGGACTCGCCATCTGTCACGTTGGCACCTAAAATATATATATGCATATCTCTGGCGGAAAGTGGGTGTGTGGGTACTACCTATACACCTCTGTCTATCCCTTCGGGGACCCTTGTGGGAAGGCGTAAAATATCATATCATTTTAAATTCATATCAAATTTATTTCATATTCAGACCACTCTCAGTAATTTGCATACGGCAAAGATTTGTGACAAGTTGTTTATCACTAAACTTTTTCTGACTTCGCAACTTTGGAAAATTATATATATACTTTCTCCTATTAATACCGCGACCATACTATGAGACCAGTATGTCGACTCCCCAGCCAGTACCAATGAGTTATTTGAAAACTTAAGTACATAAATTTATCCCACCTCGAGCTAAACGGCGAAGGATAACAACAAACGGAATCCTCCAAACGTCTGACAGAATAGATTAAAGATGTTATACAGAGTGCACGGTGAATTATTGCCCGCTGCGTCTGGGAGTAGGCCCATATCCCAGCCCAGTAAAAGAATACATTTTTAAATATAGTCTTCTAATCTATACAAATAAATACAATTGAAGTGTCTGTTTGTAATATTAATATAACCGCTTTTTAGTAAATGCATATGATGGATACAGGATGTATACACGGTACAAAATAGCAAAATATTTTTTTTGTCCGTCTGTCTGTTTGTTCCGACTAATCTCTGAAATAGCTGGACCGATTTTGACGAGATTTCACTCGCAGATAGCTGATGTAATAATCATTAACTTTGGCTACTTTTATTGTAAGTGCTTGACCAATAACTTTTTAGTAAAATTCCACGCGGACGTAGCGGGCACAGCTAGTCTTTTAATAATATTATCCTTCAGTGATTATTCCTTTCAATCACTCAAGGTCAGTATGGCGCAGAGACCCAACGCAACAGTATTTGTATGTACTATGTACATAAACATATATCGTTGAATAAATGATGTTCGATGTGTTGATTTTTATTATTTGTAAATATTAACTTAGAATTTGCTTTGTCATCACGCATTGTGCGCATTGTGCATCACGAGTACGTAAATAACATTCGTTATACATGTAGTTAGAAGTGACCGCTGCCATGGTATTTGTATATAGTATATATTGTAGTATTACAGTATATATTGTATATGCAGTACTATAAAAAAAAATATACATGGTATATATTATGCTGGCAGCATAATGGGACTAATCCCTCTACAGCCAACACAATATAACAATCCTCCTCCCTCCCCAAGGAGCTCATTATTGGAAACCTTATTCACCGCGTAGGAACACAACACAAAAATTAGTTATTTGGCTACGGACTTCTATAAGGTAGAGGTTCTGCCCCAGTCGGGCAGCTCCAAAATCAAACGGCTAACCCGTTATGCCCTACTTTGAAACTGTGAAAAGTACTACTTTGAAAAGTATTCAAGTAACATGCTGCAAGTCTGGCGAATCGTCAAATAAATCGTCTGAAAGCGATAAGGAACAATAAAGATAACAAGTGTTTACAAAGCGAGATGGAAATCACGCGTCAGTAAAGTGTGATATTTGTCTTCCTTGTGGCTAGAACGTGAGATAAGTTTTCTACACAATTATCGTGCGTAAATATTTGACAAATGAAACTACCGTCGATATATTATTCCAATTTGCATTGTTCTTTTTTTAAATGCCACCCTTCATTACCATCTCTCATCTTTCTATCTTGCCATCGGCGAGAAATTTATCCTCACATAAATTGAAAGTAGGCCTCGCACTGTGCGAGCTTCTCCCTCCTGATACATAATGAGGTTCTTGCAGAAGGTGTAAAGGTATTTTGCAGGGCGTATTATTCAAATGCTTAAAATTGACAACTTTGTGGAAAAAACCTTACAGGGTACATACAGGATTACCTTTTATCCTCAAATAATGTTTTCGTGGCTCTTACCCTTTATCTTCCGGTAACTAAATAGTTTCGAGTGAAAAATTAGTCTTACCATTTTCCGTGACAATCACGTCAGTATGAGAGCTTCCAAATGTGTGGATGTGACTAATAGCCTCATCCATGTCCTTAACCACTTCAACACAGCACTCCAAAGCTCCGTACTCAAAGCGCATAGTCTTTGCTGGTGGTGGGCCGAACGTCAACTGTGAGGCCAATTTGGGCCCTGCATGAATGACTACTCCTTCTTTCTTTAACATATTGCAAATGTCGTTAAAGAGAGATCCAGATATATGATCCTCATGCACCAATAATGTTTCCATTGCATTGCACGCAGCCGGATAATCACATTTCGCATCACGAACGATCTTTAGTGCTTTAACTGGGTCAGCATCTTTATCTAAATACACGTGGCAGATACCTTCGGCATGCCCCAATACTGGTATGTGCTGGGACTGCTTTTGTATACTCCTCACCAGATCAGAGGACCCTCTTGGTATTATGAGGTCAATGTGTTTCTCCATCGCTAGCAAGTCGCTTATCTCTTCCCTGGTAGATACGAGTGAAATGGCGTCATCAGCACCAACAGCACCAAGTGATTCTTTGACTAAGCCCATTAAGGCTTTATTAGAATGAGCAGCTTCCTTTCCACCCTTCAACAGAAGACCATTCGCTGAAGCCATGGCCAAAGCGGCTACTTGAGGCAATGAGTCAGGTCTAGATTCGAATATGACTAGAAGCACACCGATAGGGACTGTTACTTGTCGAAGAATCAAATTCTCAGCTAATTTAGTTTTCCTCAAAACTCTTCCCACATTCTCATAACTTGAATCAGCTATTTGTTTCAGGCCTACAGATAAAGTCTTAAGTTTTCCTTGGCTTAAAGATAGTCTGCTTAATAATGGCTTAGCAAGACCACTTTTGGAGGCTTCATCTAAGTCCTTTGAGTTTGCTTCTAGAATTTGCTCTTGTCTAGTTACGAGTAGATCTGCTAAAGAGTGGATTGCAGAAGCTCGTTCTGCTGGCGTCAGTTGCTGAAGAGCCCTGCTGCCACTTCGAGCTGGAATAACAACATAATTATTTATCTGAAGCATTCCGTATTCATTTCCGTTGTCAATTATTAGAAACAATTAGTAGAATTACGTACCGTTCTCTGCCATAACATCAACGGAATTTGAGGAGTTTGTGGCATAATCAGTGAAGAAGGTACCAACTTTCCTGCCACTGATTATAGTTTTAATGGCTTTGTCCTGCATACCGTTGCAGATTACAACGCTCACTCCCCTAGCCATCGCCCATGTGGCTGCATTCACTTTGGAGTCCATACCTCCAGTTCCAACCTAAACATACATTTACAAGAATTTTTTCTACACAATTTAATATGCCGTGACTTCCAATCTTAATAAATTCAGTCCACACTTAGATTCTATTAAGATTGGAAGATTTATTAATAAAATATATTATATATATATATATATATATATATATTTAAATATATATTAATTATGCAATAATACTGTTTTTTTTCTATATTAAACATAGTACGGAATAAATCTTCACGCCTTCACACAAGGATCTCCAAAGGGATAGGCAGAGGTGTATAGGTAGTGCCCAGAAATCCACTTTCAGCCATCACGGAAAAAAAATAGGGGCTAGGGGAGAGAAGAAGCTGCTTGGCCACGTTTTATGGCCATGTTGATTTGAGCGGAAAATCGCAAGCTCTCCCAATAAAGATCACAAGCATCCAGTCCCCACAACCCAAGACTTTCAAGTCCCCATTAATGTAATTCTTACTAAAGATTATTCAAGTATTTAAAAGCACACGAAACGTGAAAAAAATTAAGGATTCGAGATCGTGAGAGAATGTGGCTGCGAGATTTACTATACAAAATTTTAATTATAATCTGTCTCTAGCTGCTCACCACACAAGCTCAGTTTTACATAAATCTTTCCACAGCTGTACATACAGTTGGTGACATCAAGCAGTTCGAAGTATTTGAAGTTAAATGTCCTGAGACCTATCGATTACCGAGTTGTTCTCTGTTTAGACATATGAATCCTTCCTTTGAATTTATGACTTCCATTCTACACGACGGTATAAACTTTATACTTTTAGTGAAGTTGGCAAAAAGAGAAGAGTGGGTCCCGTGGGACACAGATTTTGGATTAGTCTTACATTTGTCATTTCATTTATTTATATTTTGAGACTATCAGATGGCAATGGTTTATCAATTAACTTGGTACGTCCTACAGCTAGGTACAGTTTATCATCATTACCACACTCCATGATAGCATACATACGAATATACATACCATCACACCACCCGTCTAACAGGGTAAGCAGAGAGTAGAGCGATAATTATGGACTTAATTTTCTTCATCTATACTAATATTATATAAAAGCAGATTTTGATATAGTTACTTTCACGCGCTAAATCCAGCAACGTATATATCCGACTTGAAAAAATATGAATGCATTAGAAGCACTGCTTAAGGACGGCTAGGCATATCATCATGCTTCTGCCAAAGGAATTAAGCACTTGTCATATTTATGCATAGTCGTTAGTAGATTTAAATTTGGTGTAACTACTGCTACGACTAGTAAAACCAAAAAAAAAGAGAAAGTCTTTAGAGCCGTGGTGGCCAAGTGGTCGAGTTATAACCTGCAACACAAAGTTTACGTTCGAATTCCGAATGTACCATTGAGTTCAGAGAAACTTAGGTACAGTTATTACGCATACTGTGAGCTTTATGTTAAAGAGAAACTTTGAGAGGAAACCTGCATACGTTTGAGAAGAAGGAGAGAAACGGCGATCGACTCGCCATTTTTCACGTTAGCACCTACAATATATCTACAATCATACATTTAAGAGAGGTAGGGCATAACGGGTTTCCCGTTCGAATTTGGAGCTGCCCGACTGGGGCAGGACCTCCACCTTATAGAAGTCCGTAGCCAAATAACACAATTTATTGTGTTGTGTTCCTACGCGGTGAATAAGGTTTCCAGTAATGAACTCCTTGGGAGGGGGGAGGATTGTTATATTGTGTTGGCAGCAGAGGGATTAGTCCCATTGTGCGGCCAACACAGTATAACTCTCCGAACACAGAGTGGCAACGCGCAAGTGAGACTTCGGTATTGTAAGCGTAAATAGGCTGCGGTAACCGTTTTCCATCAGGTTGGCCCGTATGCTTGTTTGCCACTCTAGTTGTATAAAAAAAAAAAAACCCTTTTCGGTCCATTGTAGGAAGGCATGAAGATAATAATTATTATAATAACTTTAAAAATACAAAATAAGGAGAAACGCCTGAAAGGATAAGTAAGCTTACCTTAGACTTCTTCCCGAACTCCACGTTATCTTTGTCCTTGGAAGTGTACGTATGCATCATACGAGCGCCATCTTCCCAAGGCGGTTTGTTATAAATACCGTCGACATCCGACATCATGATGAGCAGGTCTGACTGGATCTCAGCTGCCAGTAACGCGGACAGACTGTCATTGTCCTTTATACCTAGACCCTGGAGAAAGTAAAGATCTTGATCGTCCTAATTGGTAATGGGAATTAAGACTTGCTTTAGTTTTGATACTGGAGAAATATAAGATGAACAGCTCTAATACCGGCCTAATTATGGTAGTACTTTTAAGGTTGCCATACTATTTATATAGCAGGTATTATGCACTATAGGTTTCAATAAAGAGAATTAGCAAACGTTCAGGCTGGAGGCAGACCTCCCCTTTGAAGTTTTCTTAGAGAGTACAGCAAGGAGTTCCTTGGTGTTGCTAATGTCAAGGAGTGGCGGTAACCACTTACTATCTATAGTGGTATAGGAAGACACTGTGTAGAGAAGGAGATATCAATGAAGACCAGAATTATGCTGCGAAATACCTTAGTGAGTCGTAAGTGAAGTTATGTGAAAGTGACATCGAGCAAGAGGAGCGTATGTGACATTTAAAACTAAATAACGTGACATTTTACAGCAATTTGATTACTCCATGATATTGACGAACTAATTGTTATCTATTTGAAACAAGGCCAAATAAATTAACCACATCAACGTGAGATGAACATGGCCTCAAATGATTCGTGAAACCAAATCCTAATGATTCAGATATTAGCTCCTTGAGCAGAAACTACATTCTTGCAGTGTTGTTGTCTAGTTCCAATAGTACAAACTTTGCTTAATTTGGGACTAGGACAATTTGTGTGCAAAATTGTCTCATCTTGGGAGGAACTGGCCCAAGATTTTGCAAAAGACGCTGACAATACGATAAAAGATATTTCATGAACAATATACATAGTAGGTATAATACAATACATACATATATACAAAACAGAAAAAGTAGGAGCAGTAACTATAACTCAACTCCCAGTGTAACAAATGAATCATTATGAACCTATCAGATCTAACTAAAAAAAACGCATGATAATCGCTCCATTGATTATGGGCATACAGACTCACAGACACTCAGACTGATACATAAGACTTCTACATAATATCCAGAAATCTCGTAATATCCAGAAACTACGCTAAGTATGTAGGTGAAATATTCTTAGCTGGCAAATAATTTGAAAGCAATAAAACGTGCCCTGTAAGAATTATTGAAATTACCTTCTTTCCCGTGCCCGGGACCACGGTATCGTCGTGAATATACATGGGAGGACTCACGGCGTCGTTGGTATTCACAATCGGCACTATATTCAAGGATATTAGTTCAGATAAGGTGCAGAACAAATTCTTTCTTGTTTCTTCGTTGTAGAAATCCGGCTTTGTCACTAACACCTGTGGAGGAAAATAAGGGGTTATAAGATTACACTAGGATATATTACCACACAATAACAATTTGTGCCTTCATCCGCTAAAACATTTTGCCATGAATTTTGATTTTAAGTTAATCAAACAGCCTTGAACATTATTGAAGATGAAAAATTTACCACACACGTATACAATGCAAATGTGTCGGGATGATTAAGAAGGCACTCTTCCACTACCTAGATCAAATAAATAAGTATGTTCGAAATATGCGTGCATGTACGCAAATTTGTGAATGAGTGATGAATGTAAAAGGAAAGAGGTATGTGAGTCTAGAGAGGATTTGGGCTCTAGTTTCTTTACCTATCCCATTATGGGCTCGACGTGGTAATATGTAAGTATTTGTGCTTGTTCAAAATATCGTACTGATACATAAAATAAAACAGTAAAAACAAATGCGGTTTTTCAGTTTTCTACTTGTATCCATTATCCATGAGAATATTTATTCGCAAATAAAGTATTTCGTACAACATCTGTTGTATTTTTTTTTTTCAGAAAGAAATACTTTTATAAAACTCAAAAAGGAACCTCATTATTTGTTAAATATAATACCAATAAAGCTTAGCTTTGGAATCCACTTAAAGCGCCTAGCTATATCAACATATAAAAATGGGAAGCTATACAAAGGCGAAAGGAGGCAAACCTTTTTCATACAAATTATATTTGTAGAAAAGATTCAAAAATAGAATCGAACTCATCATGTGAACTCATTTTCACATGCAGAATAAACTATTCAAGGAAATAACCAGATGGCGCCGACTGTGTATGAATCGCAAAAAACAATTAATGTATCTGCCTACTTCGTGAGAGACACAGCGTGATGATATGTATGTATGTACTTGTTCAGAATAGTTACTTCGATTTACTAAAGCTAAGTAGTTAGAATTATTACAGTAGGTACTACGAGTATAGTAATATAAGCCGCGGAGACGTGGTATCGTGGTACAGGCCCAGTTTAGGCACCAGACTTTGACAACACAAGATATCGTTTCATTTTCATTTGACAATAATATAAATACTTTTAATGATGTGTTAAATTATTTATTGATTTATTTTAGACCACTAACAAAGCAAGCATGATACAAACATGTGTGACACATGGTAGGTGCTATATAGTCAAAAAAATTAAGAGCCAGACACATCGCTACTAGGGTCCTGGAGAGATAGGCAGGGGTGAGTAACCTGCGATTTATGTAGGTGTCAACGTGACACAGTGGGAGTCTATGGCCTTCTCAATTACGACTAACCTACTGAATTCCTTGTCAAACATACGGAATGAAGGTTCCTCACGACGTTTTCCATTAAAAAACTTATTGATGCTCAGCAGTTGGGGTTCCAACTTGAATTGCATTGCAGCCGAGAAATTTAACCAATCAACCACCACGGCTCTCCAAGATATATTTAGACGACAAAAGTATAGCGTCGCTTCGCGTGGACGTCTAACCATACAAAGTCAACTTGTACATTATAATATTCGGCTCGTGTAACAATGTTTAAAACATGACACATTTTGTGGCCGTTGAAGTTGTCCGAGTTCCTCAGTTACAGAGGAACATGTGGGATTATTTTTAATGTTGTGTTGTGAATTTGGGTAGGATGTTTCGCTTATTGTTACTTTGATATTAACTTTATTTCGCTATTGTCTGTTATCATACTATTATTATAAACGCGAATGTGGTTATGTCTGTCTCTCTAATATGTTCTCATATCTAAGCCATTGACTCGATTTTTATTGCTTGATCTTAAGAAGATGATATCGCGGGTAATACTGCCGGCGGGCTCTATGATATATCATCATGCCAAGTCCCTCACGTGATAAGCAGTAGAGTGCCAGTTTTGCTGCTGCTCTCCAAGCTTACTCAACTCATTCACTACATGGTGGCCACACTGTTTTAAAAATTAAGACTGAGATCAGCTACACGCGAGCAATACACCCGATGTTGCAAGCGTTAGGCCAGCGGTAACCACTCACCATGTAGCATTAAATATATTTAAATTACAGCCGAAAAACAACGAAGCAAATACAAGATCTCATACAGATACAGAAACAATATTTCATTATCGTCAGGAATAGTCCGAACGAAAACTAAACAAATGTCTGCATCCAAATTGTCCACTTTGACAGAGTGCGAGAGCCCGAATTTGTTTTGCTTATGGTCAAGTTTCATGTTTGTCATGCACGACAGTTCGGTGGCTCGTGTTTAAATATTAGTGTTTGTTTCAGAACATTTTATATGTTTCACTGTTTACATGGGACAAGTTTCGCTTTTAACATTATGAGGTTCGTACTGAAAGTTTTCTGGTCACAAATAGTGAATTAAATTCGAAATCTACGAGTATCTAAATATACTCGTAGATTTCGAATTATTCGAATTAGCCAGTAAATGAATAATGACTGAAACCAATTAAAACTGGTTTCCCAAGGAAGTACAATTTACAGCGTGTTACGAAACCGTTGCTATTAGACAGGACGTCTTGACTGAGCTGCAAACTTTAATTATACCTAACTTTTTGCTATAAAACACTGTGAACAAGATCTAGAGGTCTTAGGAACTTTGTGTCAGGCGTACTCTTTTAAATTGAACAACAAAATTGCGTTTGCAATTTCGTTAGCACCTTACTTTAATGTACTTGTTCTTAATTTACACAACTTTAATATTATGTATGTAGTATCTAACCTAAAATTTACGTTTGCGAGGCGTACCTAGTAAAATATATCAGTGCTTTTATTACGATATGCATATATTTACTCGATATATTGATACCACGGGAGCGTTTCTCTTTAAATCGTGCATAAAAATTGGATTATAAGAGTATTTTCCAAATAAATACTACACCGTACCGAACAATTCCACTGAATTTACGAACTTTCATCAGTTGAATGTTTTCAATTCACATTTTTAATCCCAAAGGGATGCAATTCAACTTGACCTCGACAAAATCTAATAAATATGAATGACATAGTAATATTTTTATCCTGTAGAGTTGGCTTGGTATGGTAATACTGCAGTGCATTAGCATTTCAGACGTATTTTCTATGACACGTGTAAAAGTTAAATTTTATGTTCTAAATTCACTTTTCCACCAAAAACACGCTATAACGCTAAAGCTTGCATTTTAAGTAATTTTCAACAAAAAATTTTGTGATAGGTATGTATTTTTAACTATCGTCATGATAATATAAAAAAAATAGAATGGTACCTAGCTGAAGTAATTAGAGAAGTCACATCGTGCAAGTTCGAACTTCGACTGTACCAATGAGTTTTTTACCTGAACTTAAGTACAGTGATTAGATATACGACGAGCTTTACGGTGAAAGAAAACAGAGTAAAATAAAAAGATAAAATCGTGCCTATAGTCGTGCTTAAGAAACGGCAAATATATCTCCGGTGAAAAGTGGATGTGTACTAACTGCACCGCCTCTGCCTACCCTTTCGGAGACCCATATGTGAAGATATTATTATATATTATGTTTATAATTGAATTTACCTTACAGGCAACCTGCGCTTTTGGCGTTGTGCTGTTTGGCAGTCGATAATGGTCAGTTATAAAAAAACACTTAACGAACCCTTCATATTATAATGGCGTTGACAGCATAGACCTCAAATATGTATTGTTTTACGAATGTTCACGGACTAATAATGACCGAGTGTGCTATATCGGTAAATGGGCAAATTCTAGAGCAAGTGTATGAATTTGTATATCTAGGAAGCATGTTCACACGAGATGGAAAGTATGAAAAAGATATTGAAAGGAAGATAACTGCCGGAAATGAGGTCAGGAGCCATGTCGGCGTTGATGGGCAGTAAAAGTCTGAGCACGAATGCTCGAGTTGCTGTCCACAACGCGATATTGGTACCTACCTTATTGTATGGCAGCGAATCCTGGGTATGTCAGAGGAAGTATGAAAATAGCTTGAATGTAGTTGAGATGCGATCTCTTCGAAAAATGTGCGGAGTAACGATATTAAATTGAATCTGCAATGAAGAGATTCGCAAATCAACTGGCGTGAATGAGGGCGTGATTGTAAAGATGAAGAAAGGCATGTTACGTTGGTTTGGACACATAGAAAGGATGAGTGAAGAAAGATTGACGAAACAGATATACAAAGCAAAAGTGTGTGCAAGAAGAGGCAAAGGAAGGCCACGTTCCAACTACCTGGATCAAATCGATCGGACGCTCAAGGACGGGAACGTTAAGAGTACTCGAAACCGACGAGCATGTATGAAGAGACTGATGAATGTGGACGAAGCGAAAGAGGTATGTGTCTAGAGAGAACTGGCGCTCCATACTCTCTGCCTACCCCGTTAGGGACTCGGTGTGATGATATGTATGTATGTATGTATATAATAATGAAGATAAATATCACTGAGTAACCTCATTTTGCCCCCATACATTGTACAGTAAATTTTTCATACGGAATAACTTTGACATTCTGACGGTCAATGAAATAACGATTGTTTAACATCTGTGCCCATTTATATGGCGAATGTCCCGTGTACCAACTGTTTTAAGTTACCGACCTTTAGTCGATAACAATAAAGTTATACCGAACCGTTATATTCGGTATAACGACCAATATAAGTCAAGTGACCTGTGGGCCTTATTATCAAAATTTTGTCTACACTATCGTATTGGGTAATTATGTAGTGATAGTTGTAAGAAAGAAGAATTGATAAATGAGACCGAAACGGTATATTCCTAATTTATTTAACAGTTGTCTACCTCTTGGCAACCACGGTTCAATGCTAAGCTAATTATTTCCTTATTTTGAACGAACGTGTTTTACTTAAGTACAGTTATTTGTCACACTGCGGGCTAAACGGTGGAGAAAAATAGCAGAGGAAACCCACATACGTCAGAGAAGAAAATCAAAGGCGTAGTAGTCGTGTCTGAGAGTCAACGTTGGACTTTTCGTAAGTCTCTTTGTGCGCGTAAACATGTCCACGGCGTAAAGAAGGCCTTATTGCATCTTTCCCTACCCCTCGAGTAATATTTGTGGATAGTTTATAGATATGGTGACGATAGATACACTTTATATATAGAGATTTCAAAGTATTATTTGACGAAGATGCATGACTGTAAACAGTAAAACAAAACACCAATTATTTTAGCGCGTCCTAAATTATCTGGAAGTAGGCGTTTGGAGTTTGACGTGTAATTTATCTAGTTTCAAATTACATTTTCTTGATATTTCGTTCGTCCCTACTTGAAATAGTTCGACGCTTTAGAACGTTGGTCCGGCGGCTATTATTGGAATATTTTCTTTATTATTTGTTATATAATTATGTGTATATATTCTAGGTACGCATACATATATGTTCACTCCTGCCTAAAAGGTCCTCGAAAGGGTAGGCAGAGGTACACATAGTAAAACATTTCAAATTTTAGTAAGCTTTATGGTGAAAGGAAACATCATCATATATAAATTTGAACGTAGGGGAGGATGTTTATTCCACAAATATACGGCTGACTAGGTTGGATGGAATTTTGGCAGAGAGTTAGATTATTAGCTAGATTAAATAACCCTATAATAAAAAGTAATACAGCAAGGCAACGTTAACATATTCAATTATAAATGTACTAAAGAATAAACTTCTCAATTAACACGCCCAATTACAAAGTTCCCTGGACGTATATTCGGGAAATAACTTACTAATTGTATTCTAATTAACCGACACAACGATCTATCCGCAGACATATTGGTACATGAAATAAGTTATTTAATACACCACACTCGCGAACTTCCTCGGGCTCTCAACTTTAATCTGCTCTTCATATTTCATATTGTTAAGGTTATCTTGACTTTACCACTTGTTCGTTACGTTAGGGAAACTTATACCTCTGATTAATTAATATTAAAAAAATAATAAAAAATAATCCTTACTAGGAAATATAATGTGGGAAATGAATATGGTGTTTTTTATTAAGATCGGTCATTCCTTTATTCTCCACAATAGGGGAAATATATGTTTATTATTAAAATAAAGTGGTTTATTTTATTAATAGGGCTGAATTAACACAAACTAATATGCTATGGTCCCAGTCATCTATTTGCAAAACAAATTTTGCAAAAAAAAATTATTTACGAGCATATTTTTGTACATTATTATTTATCTCAATCTCAAATTACAAATCAAATATTCTCAATCCATTCTCTTGCAAATAATAGGTGTAAAGGAATGCTCAAGGACTGGTTTCGAACTCCAAATTATGGTAGCCTAAGTTTGATAATATCATCACATTACCAAACTCCTTACATAACTGTTCAGCTGATAAAAGAGCTTTGTAAGTTTAGAGTGTACTCGTCTGGCGCTCAACAACCTAGACATATATACATGTATATATATATATATATATATATATATATATATATATATATATATATATATATGTATATAAAAAGTTACCTGTGCAATTTTGACGTTGTACTGAGAGAACATGGCGTCATACATCGCCATGAGCTCCGACTGGCCCACTGCAGCGGCAGCTCTCGGGTCTAGGATACTGTTTGCGTCCTAGAAAGTTAGCTTAGTTTAAATTACTTTGTGCATCTTACTGAGATTGGTCACTCTACGAGCTGGCGGAGGAAAACATATAGAAAAAACCTGCATACGTTTTAGAAGAAATTCAAAGACTTGTGTACCTGCTCGAGTAACGGCGATGGACTCGCCATCCGTCATGTTGGTGCCTAAAATATCTCCGGCAAAGATAGGGTGTGCAGGTACTACCTACACACCTCTGCCTAACCCATCAGGGAGCCTTGTGGGAAGGCGTCAAATATATCTTATAAAAACGAGTAATGGGAGATTATTTAATTGTCAAAATTGGTCTATAGTCACACACACGTAACACATAAAAAATTAGGTCATAAACAGCAGGCCTGAGGCCTTACATAATTCTTGATTAAAAGATTTTGAATCTTAATATTTCAATATCAAGTCAGAAAGCAGTCAGTCTTATAAACTATAACGTACCTCTCTGGTATGGTCACTAGGAGACAAAGTTTCTCTCATCGACAAAGACATAAGGAGTTCTTGCGTCAACTTCTGCCTCCCAAACGCTACGGCACCGCTGCTGACCATGATGCATTCTCGGCCTTCGTGATGGCATTCCGCCACCTAAAATTTGAGCTTATTTAGTAGTGAAAAAGTCAGTTTTTCAAAGCATTCCATATGCCTGATTAGGTTTACTTTTGTACAAAAAATGTACTGAACCCTAACTTCCAACCCTTTCAATGTATTACGATAACATTAATTTATTTTCGATTCAAAATATGAAGCGGAAAATCTGCCTACCTCACCTCTGAATTACTCAGAAGTGTAGTAGAAAAATATTCGAACGAAAATATATTGACTAAGCAAGTCGTGCCTATTCCAAATTGGTAGCCTAGAATTGATTTCAAAGGTATGTTTTCTTTGAAGCGAAGCTAAATCCTGTTTAAGACAGATTTACAATCCACTAAGTCTTAAAAAGACATTTTATTTGAGACCCTTCAAGCCTGAAAGACGAAATAGAATTACGTAAATCGTTTATTTAATTGGCTGTGTTTTAAAAAAACAACTGCGAAACTGGGGGATTGGACTGGAGTTAAGTGAAATAATAAATACATTCACGCTCCCAGAAGGGGTAGGCGGAAGTGTATAAAAACACAGCATTTTTACCTGAACTACATATATTTAGGTGACAATATGATACATTGACAGTTAATGCTAGTAATTAGTAATAAGTATTTATAATTATTAAATGCCGAATTTATTGTACACAATATTTAATCCCGCTGATTACCAGAGTTAATAAAACTTAGTAGTAAGGGTGTGGTTACTCAAAGTATTTTATTGTAGTCTCACAGAATGAATACGATAAAAAAAACTTAAAACATTTTTAATTTGCATGTATGCTGCACAAAAGGGTTCCGTTATGCAAAAATACAAACATTTTATTATATTACTTATATTCCATATTTATCTTCTTCAGGAAATTCCTACTGAGAAACACTAATGAGATAATTATTTACTAGCCGCTAGACGGAGATAGATGGGAAATGTCAAAATGCAAAATTGTGCTATGGTCGGTCTAAGAACTGCAACCGGAAACTTGAGACGGATAAAAGGTTTGGGTCTCAAAGAGAAGTTTCAGAAGCAGGAGATTAGCGTTCATCGATCGGAGTTAATCTATACACGAGTATATTTTAACACAGGACAAATCGCAATCATGAAACAGAGTTCATTTTAATATGTTAATGAAACCGTGAGACAGAATTTTGAATTCGAAAATATTTTTCGCATTCATTTTTCGTAAATAAACTAACTCTCTGATATTCTTAAATTAATAATCAAAGTAAAGAGTGTAGAGAGCTGACCCGACTGTACTTGAACATTTCGAAAAGATAATTCTACATTCGATCGATTCGAATGTCGTATAACACTACTGTTGTTATTGTAAATACCTGTTCAATGATGGAGGCCAATCTCCCCAAGGCAAGTCCATTGCCATCCTCTCTGGTGATCACCGCTGACCCTAGTTTAACCACCAGTCTCTTCGCATACTTCAGCTGAGATCTGTCTGTAAATGTCCGCTGCTTTCGCTCGGCGCTGGCGAGTGAACGCTTGTCTATATTCAAACCCTGAAACGAAAGGAGGTTTTAATATATTGAATAATAGATATTATATTATTTACTTAAGGTTCATAAACACATTTTTTTTTATTTTTTATACAACAAGATTGGCAAACAAGCATACGGCCCACCCGGGAATGGGAAACCGTTTTACCGTTACATTAGCGTATTTACGCTCACGATACCGAAGTATCACTTGCGCGTTGCCACTCTGTGTTCGGAGATTTATAGTGTGTTGGCAGCATAATGGGTTTAATCCTTCTACTTCCAACACAATGTAACAATCCTCCCCCCTCCCCAAGGAGCTCATTACTGGAAACCTTATTCACCGCGTAGGAACACAACACAATAAATTGTGTCATTTGGCTACGGACTTCTATAAGAAGAAATTCTATATAAAGAAATTATTAAACAGCATTACAAATTATTAAACATCGAAGAAACAAACACAATAAAACAAAAGAATCGACTGCATTTACTTTTCAGCTTGCCGTGCCTTGGTGGCCGGGTGGTTTGTACACACATAGATTGCAATTTTGAAACCTGTCTGTACCAATGAGTTTTTCTGAACTGTAAAACTCGTGGTATGGCTAGTCACTGTTAGAACTTATGCTATTTCGAAATGCTAATTAGATTTGTTATTTTATCACTGGTATACCTACAACGACTATGTCTAATTTGGCCTTTAATATTTGACCAAAATTGTCGGGAAAATTGGAAAACAATCCTCAAACTTGGTAGCGGCAACATCATTGCGACAAATAATTAACAGAATCGATCTAGTGGGAAATGGAAGTTATCCGGAGCTATTCCGCAGATTACCTACATCTCGAGAGTTTGCAGGTGCCCGCAGTCTCACGATCTCGCTAACATTTTACTATGCGCGACAACGCGATAACGATATCATTAAGCTTCTGGGTATTTTGCTACGCCATCATATTTTACTATGACGTATGATGTACATATACATGTATATTTACGCCCTTCGACAAGCGTCCCCGAATGGGTACGGAGAGGTGTAACATCCAATTCCCGCTAGACATACTTGTAAATTGATATAGGTGGCAATGTGATAGATAGAGAATCCATTACCGGTTCTTGAGCACGACTTACTTATTTGGAATTCCATGTCAAACGTACGCAGATTTCCTCTTGACATTTTCCTTCACCGTAAAGCTCGTGGTGTGATTAATCACCAGACTTTTAGGAGTTCAGTCACACACCCACGAACCGAACTGATACTTATATATATATAGATAGATAAAGATTGCATGTTTAAGTCCCGACTGTACCAGTGAGTTTTTCTGAACTTAAATACCGTGATTAGTCACACCACGAGCTTTACGGTGAAGGAAAATAACGAGATTAGAAATTAATAACTGCGATGGAATCGCCATCTGTCACTTTGGCACCTAAAATATATTTTGGAAAGTGGGTGCATGGGTATGATCTATACGCCTCTACCTACGACTGCGGGGAACCCTGATGATATTATTGTATTATTTAGTTTTACTTTATTTTAATGTCTCTTATGAACAAATTTATTTTATTTAATTACATGTCTATATTGTCAATTAGTCTATCACCATTCTTCTTCATCTTGCTGTATACTAGTAGTTCAAGTGAATGTCAACTTTATTTATTTACTTAGAAATTATCGTAAAAAGTCAGGGTCCATTTGACACCCCCATTTACACAAAGCTTTGACCGAAAGTTAAGGCAGCGTAAAAAATGAAAAAACTCGGTTCCATTTTCCTCGTCCGACATCTTGGGTCGTTGTTTTTCGGTAAAAGAAAAGCTAGACCTTAGACGTAACGCGATAGTGTTGTTATAAGAGATGTAGGGACTGGGAGTTGCGTGATTTTGAAAATATATTTTAGCGAACAATATTTTCATTTTGCAGAGGGTTGTTGAAATGAAAAATGAAATTGTATAATGTCGAAAATCTGTTTTTTAACGTAAGATTATCTCTTAATAGGAAATTTCGGACATTTTGCAGAGGGAGATGTATACATATAAGTTATTGGACAAGTTGCAAATTGTATAATGTCGAGAATCTGTTATTTAACGTAAGATTATCTCTTAACAGGAAATTACGGACATTTTGCAGAGGGAGATATCTTAATATATATATTTCTTGTGTGCGTGTGTATGTGACTGAACTCCTCCTAAACGACTGGACCGATTTTGATGAAATTTTTTGTGTGTGTTCAGGGGGGTCTGGGAATGGTTTAGATTCACAATTGGACCCGATAGGTGGCGCCACTGGGTCCGTAGCTTTAATTTTTTCTCCCAAGCGAAGCTGGGCGGGACAACTAGTATACATATAAGTTATTGGACAAGTTGCAAATTGTATAATGTCGAGAATCTGTTATTTAACGTAAGATTATCTCTTAATAGGAAATTACGGTGATTTTGCAGAGGGAGATATAAACATATAAGTTATTGGACAAGATGCAAATTGTATAATGTCGAAAAATCTGTTTTTTAACGCAAGTTTATCTCTTAATTACTGAACTTCACATACCTTGAAAAAAATTTTACTTGGTTTGTGTACATTGTGTATAGACTAGACGATCGTCAGGAATCTTTTCACATAGTTCTTGAAGATGCTGTATTCTCAAATTAGGCACGACTAGACAAGGTGATTGAGACAATTGAGGTGACGGATGGCGAATCTATTGCAGGTTCTCAAGTAAGACGTTGCATACTTTATGATTTCTTTTCTAATAAACGCAGGTTTTCTCGTGATGTTTTCCGTCACCATAAATGATAAATCACAATACCTAAGTGCGGGCGAGACTTGTTGTTTCTGCCGGTTTCAACCTGCAATGTTGCGACTATTTAAATCACTCGGCTATCATGACTTGGAATAAATGTAATGCCATAATATATTTTATATATCACTGTAGGCAGCGCATAAAAGCGAATGCGTATATAAGAGCCCACTTAAGGTAATTGATACAAATGGAACTTGAGTACGTCAACCGCAGCATCACGCACAAAGATATCTCTATAATAGTATTTAAATAGGGTGCTTAAAGCCATATTTAGATATGATACGATAGCAACTAGACCCGCGATGTTACTCGGGGTTAAACGGCAAAGTTATGATTTATATATATATATATATCTTTTTCTGAGATGACAGTTTGCAAGTTGGATAACTTTAATTCAACATTAACTTAACGTCATTTATAAAGGCCAATTAACCATGATCGCGAACCTATTACTTATTTAAATACATTTTTTCCGCAGTTTCGTCTGCTTTAAAGCTAGCTATTATTACTTTACTTTACTATATAATTTTAAAATATGTCGCTAAATAATAATAATAATATAATATAATAATATATCCTCACGCCTTCCCACGAGGGTCCCCGAAGGGGTAGGCAGATGTGTATAGGTAATACCCACACACCCACTTTCCACGAGAGGTATATTAGGTGCCAACGTGACAGATGGCGAGTCCATCGCCGTTACTCAAGCACGACTATACATACGCCTTTGAATTTCTTCTCAGACGTATGCAGGTTTTCTCTCGATGTTTTCCTTCACCGAATAGCTCGTGGTGTGACTAATCACTGTACTTAACTTCTGAAAAATTCATTGGTACAGTCGGGATTCGATCTTGCGATCTTTGTGTCGCAAGCAACTGCTCGAACCACTCGGCCACCACGGCTTTAACATAAAATAAATATGTAGTAAAAGCCGTGGTTCCAAAAGTTCCAATACCGAATGTACCAAAATATTTCTCCGTCGGAAAGTGGGTTATACTTACATACCTCTGCATACATAAAATATGTAATAATAATCTAGTCATTTTTTAAATCGGTTAAGTAGTTTTTGAGTTCTTCTATTACAAACATTCGAATCGTCCTTCTTTATAATTTTACGGTAGAAGATCAATATTAGTACCTATGTTTGTCCTCTGTGCCCTCCTAAACCGATTATGATGAAACTAAGAAGCTAGAACCCAAAAAAAGCTAAAACAAATAAAAGCTAAAAGAAATTAGCAAAACGGCGCTGCAGAACATCAACATCTATACCGATCGTCAATCGAAATTAATTATCTGATAACGTGACAGATGGCGTGTTTTACGTACGATGTCAAATATAAATAACTCATCCATGACTACACATACGTCCTTGAATTTCTTCTCAAGCTATACGAACTACACTGGTGTAGTTTGTCATTCGCCGTGAAAGTCGTAGTGATAAAGTAAATTGAACAGTCGGGTTATAATTTATATTTAACCCAATATAAAGTCAGGGAAGAAAAGGGCTTTTGGCAAATTCTTAGGTACATTTCCATTAAATTTGGACTTCATTTATCGGTAATAAAGTTATCGGCTTAGCCGACAGACCAGAACTTCTTTGTAATGGACTTTAAGATTTTGCGTTGGATCATTTTTTGCTAATAACTGATTGTTCAATGATTTAATTGTTAAGATTAGAAATTCAATTATCCTAAAAAGATTTTTTTATACAACAAGAGTGGCAAACAAGCTTACGGCCCACCTGATAGGAAACGGTTACCGTAGCCCACTTACGCTCACGATACCGAAGTAACACTTGCGCGTAGCCACTCTGTGTTTGGAGAGTTATGTTGTGTTGGCAGGATAATGGGACTAATCCCTCCGCTGCCAACACAATATAATAATCCTCCCCCTCCCCAAGGAGCTCTTTATTGGAAACCTTATTCATTGGACAGGAACATAACACAAAAAATTATTGTACGGTCTTCTATAAGGTGGAGTCGAGGGGGAAGCGAAAGAATATAAGTCTAGAGTAACCAGCGCTCTACGCTCTGCCAATCATGTAAGGAACTCGCCGTGATAATATGAATGAAGTATGTATAAAGAGAATATAGAATAATTTTCTACACCAAGAAAACGGAAAACATAGATGACTGATTTATTTACGCGTATCGTCCGTGATGAAGAGAGTGCGCGGGAGCACCAATAGCATCCTGAATATTATAGCGCAGAAACCGGACTGCCCTGTCCTGGGACACTGGGTGCACACACATGTATATGTGCCTGTTGCCCAAGGAACGTGTGGGAGATACTTACGTTAGGTTTCAGTGTGTTTTTAAGTTTAGTTTTATTTTGTTGAAATTGTTCCTACTAACATAGTTTTATAAGTTAAATCCTGTATTTACTAACAACATACTATGGATAATATGATCCGAAATAAATAAATTATTATTATTATTATTATTATTATTTACAACAACGCTGATTAGTATAACTTTATAATCTGATAGCTTAGTGGCGGATGAATAATAATATATTCTACACGTAGGTAGCTACTGCCATTCAATTATTGAATGACATGACAAAGAACCAGTTCAAGAATCCAAGCAAGATGCCATTTGGTTATGTACATTAGATAAATAAACTAAGTCCATTTACATAATGTTAACAATTCCTTATCAATTATAGAACACATTTATGTAGATTTTTACAAGAGGTATAAAAAATACTATTGTTTTTTTTAGAATCTTAACTTCCATAAGGTTCTCCAAAGGGGTAGGCAGAGGTAGTAACACTTGATAAATGTCAACAAATGGTGATTCCATTGTTGTCCGCTATAATATAATCTTGAACGAGTAAATAAACTATTCGGCCTAAACGTGTTTTTCTTACTACGTTAGGAGCAAAATACTCGTCATTTTCATGTTTCCAGCGTAAATAGATGCAATCTTTGCAAATATTGTCCTTATTTCACAATAATTACTTGTTGTGATGCAGCTAATTTTAATTTGATTTAACTTTTCATAGAGAGATAGTAATCGGTTCAGTAGGCAACGTTTATAAGCCAGTAAAATATTTGCTCATAATTTTAATTTTCTCCCGAAGGTTGGTACCGCACCCCACTGATATTATAAATATACAGCATGGAGTTCTTCAAGAAGGATGTGAAAAGATTCCTGCAGGGTCGGCAGCGCGCGAGCGATACCGCTGGTGTTGCTAGTGTCCAGGGGCGGTAACCGCTTACTATCAGGCGGACCGCATGTTTCTTTGCCACCCGTGGGGTATAAAAATAAATGCGAAAGTTTGTGATTATGCATGTTTGTTACTAAATCACGCCAGAACGGCTGAACGGACTTGCATGAAATTTGGCACAGAGATAGATTATTTGGTGGAGTAACACTCAGGATAAGTTTTGTTCCAAAAATAGATCTAGATAAAATTGTACAAATGAAATTGATTTTTATGCGAGTGAACCCGCGGGGTACAGTTATATATAGAAGCGAAGGCTTAAATGAAATATTCGTTCCTCCCATTCGTGGGGGACGGTCGGGTACCTAAAGAAGGTACACTCGAAAAAAAAAGGTTCTACTCGAAGTTACTTGATTGAATTACAAGATTACGGGTTCTATCTAACAAGGCCTCATATAGAGCGGAATATAATGCAGCCATGCGTGAAAATACTATGACATGTACTAAATGTGTTGTACCCACATTTCGTCGGATATATTTTTCGGTGCCAAATTGATGGCTGGGGAAGCTGTCAAACCTCAAGTATGACTTCTCACGTATTCACATTTTATATAATAAATGTTACACGCAGACGTGGAAGGTCAAGAAGATGGTGGGACGAACTGGACATACTGAGACTGACATAGACTGAGAAATTGGTTGAAAGTAGCGCTCGATTGCGGGGAGTGGAAACACAGGAGGGAGGCCTTTGCCCAGCAGTGGGACACTTATGGCTAGAAATAAATAACAATGAATAAATAGTCAATGAGACAGGGAATAATCAAATTCTCAAACGCATGCAGTTTTCCTCTCAATTTTGTCTTGGCACTGTAGAGCTCGTGGCATGAATAATCACTGTACTGTAAGTTCATTTATGGATTCGGTATTCGAAATTGCAAATTTGCAAAATATTATACTTCTTAGTACCTACAGACTACTGGTATTTAAATCTGCAACCTAGACTTGACAGTCTACACTGTCTAAATTAAATGTCTTACATTGATTGATAATAATTGTATGTTTTTTGTTGTCTAGTCTCCTTGATTGATATGTATTAAAGCCAATTGAACTTGCACCTATCTGCTTAAAATAAATGGACTTGACTCGACTGTCTGTCCGATCAAACAGTATGGCCTTTATCAACACAAATTGTAGCAATTTACTGAGTGCTCTTATCGCTACGGGTCATTGGACATCGATATTTTGAGAAAATGGCGGACGACAGAATAAAATATTAATATTTTATGAAGTCCCAGGTTTAAGTCACCTGCATATACCCTTCCGGCCACTATCGAAACTATTGCTTCATAATTGTACAGTTAAAAACGAAACATTTTCGTTTATTTGGAACTGGTAGCGGTGAAAGATTTAATAAGCCAGTAAGTAGGTTAGAAAGCCGGCTGTGTTAATGACTTTATTTCTGACCTTAAGTAAATTAATTCATACATAACATCACGCATTCACGTCGCAGAGTCACTAACGGGGCAGGCAGTATAGAGCGCCAGTTCTCTTTAGACTTACATACCTCTTTCGCCTCGTCGTAAAATCGAAAATTACATACATCAAATACCTGCACACATTTGAAAAGAGATTCAAAGGCATTCGCCATTTGTCAAGTTGGCATATAAATAAGTCCACGGTGAAGGGTGTTTCTTTCCTCTGCCTACCCTTTCGGAAAACATTGAGAGCACGCGTTTAGTTATATATCTAATTACTGTATGTAGTGATCGGTCGAACACTTAAAGAACGTCAAGTGTTGTCGAGTATGTAAGTGTAAGCAATCACATAATTTTCAAACTCTTACCTCTGAAATCGCTTTAGCACCCAACACCGATACGCGATCCCATCCCAGGACAGTATAAAATCTTCGCCCGTTCAATTTTCTTGCAGCACTTGTTAATCGTAGCATATTGGTCTTTTAAACTATTCCCGGCACTGAATAAGTCGGCTCTGTTTAATTAAGTCTACACACAACGTTTGCGTTGGACACGCTAATGCGTTCTGTAGATAACATGAACGAATTACTATACTCGTACTATTGTCCTGATAGGAATAACATTCAATGTAGGTACTTGAATTAAATCAAGTCTAATAAACACTTTCCATTTGCATGAAAATTATATTTCTTTTTTTCAAAATATCCCGTTTTAACAGAGAAAAATTGCTTTCGAATTCTACCTAGCTATCTGTTCAAATTCGTTGTGCAAAATGAATAATAAATCTTACTAATATTATAAATATGAAAGTTTGTAAGTTTGGATGTTTGCGGTTCTTTCACGGCCAAACGGCTAAACCGATTTGGCTGAAAGTTGAAATGGTGATAGCTTGTACCTAGGAATAGGACATAGGCAACTTTTTTAAAATCCTGAAACATTCAAAGTTCTTATATTATAATGTATGATGCTCTTACGGCATAGCGGCTGTACCGACTCTAGCAGGAAAATTTCCTAAGCTACTTTTCCGAACTCCACGCGGGCGAAGCCGCGGGCATAAGCCAGTATACAATATATTGAAGCTGCGCCCCGCGGTTCCACCTTTTTTTTTTTTTTTTTTTTTATACCACTTGGGTGGCAAACAAGCATGCGGTCCGCCTGATGGTAAGCGGTTACCGCCGCCTATGGACGCTTGCAACACCAGGGGTATCACTCGCGCGTTGCCGACCCTGCAGGAATCTTTTCACACCCTTCTTGAAGAACTCCATGCTGTACTCTCCAGGGAAAACCTCAACGGGGAGCTCATTCCACAGCCTGAGCGTTCGCGGAAGAAAACTTCTTTGGAAGCGCACAGTGCGAGACCTTTGTGGTTCCAAGGTATGGGGATGAATTCCCCGTCGATGGCGAGAGGTGCGGTGGTAGAAGGTGGAAGTGGGCATCATATCGAACAATTCTGCAGAACACTCCCCGTTATACAAGCGGTAGAACACACACAGGGAGGCAAAGTCTCTCCTCAGACTTAGTGATTCCAAGCCGCTTGTGAGCATGGGATCGTCGACAATTCTAGCGGCGCGTTTCTGAACCGCGTCAAAAGGCCCAAGCTGGTATCCAGGGGCTCCAGCCCACAGGTGGCAGCAGTACTCCATATGTGGCCGAACTTGCGACTTATAAAGTTGCAGCCTTTGTTGCGGTGTGAAGTACTGCTTAGCTCTGTTGAGCACACCGAGCTTCCTCGACGCCAGCTTAGCCTTGTCCTCTAAATGACCACGGAACTGAACGTCGCTAGAAATATCGACCCCAAGGATCCTAATGCTCTCCGAGATGTTCAGGGGAGTGTTCTGGAATTGTGGAGCCACAGCGAATGGAGTTTTTTTTGCGGTGAACGCGCAAACTTGTGTCTTAGTGGGGTTGAAGTGAACTAGGTTTAGTCGACCCCAATCGGAGACACTGCGAAGTGTACTCTCGATTTCAGACACAAGTCGTTCGCGACTTTCCTCCACAGTGGAACGAGGGAGATTAGCACGGCCCGTGTAGTAAGTGTCCCCAGTGCTGTCGTCTGCATAGCAATGAATGCCTTCAATAGAAAGCATGTCATTAATATGCAGAAGAAACAGAGTCGGGGACAACACAGAGCCTTGCGGGACGCCAGCATTAATTTCCATGCTTTCGGAGCAGCTACCGTCAACGACGGCTCTTATGCATCTGCTGGACAGAAAGCTGGCGACCCATTTGCATAATCCCTCTGGCAGTCCGTAGGATGGAAGCTTCGATAGAAGACCGCGATGCCAGACCCGATCGAACGCTTTCGCCACATCCAAGCTAACAGCTAATGCCTCACCTTGACTCTCAATGGCGAGTGACCAACGGTGCGTGAGATATACTAGAAGGTCACCCGTTGAGCGACTGTGGCGGAAGCCATACTGTTGGTCACTCAACAAACCGTGACCCTCTAGATATCGCAGGAGTTGCGTGTTAATCACTCGCTCCATAATTTTGGAGAGGAGGGAGGTGATGGCGATGCCTGCGCCTGCGCCTGCGCTTTTTATTATACATATGCATAATGTATATGATCCCTGCTTCGATCCTTGGGAGTATAAAGATATACATATATAACATCTTCACGCCTACCCATAAGGGTCCCCAAAGGCGTTCGCAAATGTGTGTAGGTTGTACCCACAGACACACTTTCCGCCAGAGATATTATTCTACGTGCCAATTTGACAGATGGCGAGTCCATCACCGTTTTTTTAGAGCACTATACAAACGTCTTTTAGTTTCTACTCAAATGTATGAAGGTTAACTCTCGACGATTTCATTTCATCATTGTAAAGCTCGTGATGTGATCGAACACTATACTTCAGTTAGGAAAAACTAATTGGTACTGTCGGGATTAGAACTTGCGAACTTTCAATCTTTGTGTTGCGCCTGGAACAGCTTATGGAACCACTTGGCCATCACAGCTCCTAAACATATATTAAACATTCATAAATACATATATCAACAAAAATACATATTTTTTCAACGCAGATAGGTAAGAAAATTTTGAAATAAGTACGTTTAATAAAATGAACAAACACACTCGACATCATATAATTTTCATATATCTTATAATATATTAAAAGCAGTTGAGTAATTCATGTCAGTTTTTGTCCTTAATAATCAACTCGTGACAGAATAATTAATGTTGATACAGTAAATTAAACCTGCTTGTAATAACATTCCTGTTGGTGGTTGGGGTAAATATGAGAAGAATACATCAGTCACTAGAGGAAGCACCGCCTTTATAAATCAGATGTACCCTTTTTCAAGGGTTTCGTGTCTGAATCAATAAAAAAATATAATATTTAATAACCGTTTATCTGTTTTCTATGTAATCTACATATTTGGTCTCAACGTTATACTACATTTGAACCAGACAGATGGTGTCTGTTCTCTCTTAGGAACAATTGCCGCCCTACCGAAAAATGGCGAGACCAAAAGGCCTCCCGGCCAGGAACTTCCTCAGTACTAAACAAATAGCTAATGGCACTTTCTGTGGAGTTCGGACCTCGGCTTTGGGCATTGCTGATTCGATAGCTAGGGAATTGGGCTGGGCTGGTTATTTTATTAAAAAAATTGTGACTGGTTTTGCGCTACTGGCTCGGCACGGGTCTGCGCTTGCGAGGGTCCGGAATCGGAGTAGTGTATTAATTAATAATTATTCCAAATTATTATAACTCTTTGATAGCGCTATTCTTATAATTCGGAACCTGGGATTTATCTTGCGACAAGCAAATAGCTTTACAAATTTGGGTGCATTACGAGCGTTGTTTGAAGCACTCGTTAAGAGTCACCTAGAATGTAATGCGGCAATCTGGTCTCCTCATGAAGCCAAATATAAGTATATGTTGGAGCGTATCCAAAATAAATACTTAAGGTTCCTATATTTGAAAGAGTTTGGGGTCTATCCTGGATACCCATTATTATATCCTACGCTATTTATTCTGGGTATGGTAGGATATTCCTCACTTGAGACAAGAAGGGAAGTGGCATTAGCCACCTATTTATTTAAAGTGATTCGCGGTGTAGTTCCGAACTCTGCAATTCTGCAAGAGATAAGGCTTTGCGTCCCGGACAGGTGCGTGGGCCGAAGGCGGCCCCCACCCCTGCTGCAAGTCCCGCGCGCGCGCACTAAGCTGCTGGAACAAGCGCCGCTGACGGTAGCGCTGCGGGTACATAACACTGTTGCGGCTCAAACCGATGTCTTCTCATGTTCACTGCACGAATTCACGAAGGCCACTTATAGCATATTTTGTGTGACGGAATAACTTAAGTTTTAGGATTAAATAAATATATATACATAATTTTAGGATTACTTTATTTTATTTTTCTACACTATTGTATTAGATTAACCAGTAAGGATAGTTGTAAGTATAATAATAAATAAAAATAAAAAAAAAATAAAAAAATAATTCAAAAGGTGCCAGTGGAGAGCAGAACAGTCCCATCTATCGAAAAGTATATAAACTACAGTACTTAACAATATAGGTTAACCAAACCGAGAATGGATTATACACACCGCAGCTATTTAAATTACACATATAGCGCCATTGTATTGCAAACCCCTCTTTCTACCGAAGTCGAGTTACTATAGAAAAGTAGTCGAGGTAGAGTAAACATAGAAAAACCCAGATTTTATGCAGTAGTCTGTACAAAATTATGAGTACAGAGTACATAATTACGGAGCGCTGTTTTGTTTACAGACTCCTTCATTTAGTTGCCACATATAATAATTGGGATTTCCTGTTTGTTTGTTGTAATTAAATGTTTACACTTTGTTAACGTGCGTACCTATTCATTATCTACGAGATAAAATGTTAGGGAAGTCAATGCCTTTACAAACGTTATCAGTTTGTTGGGATCCTTCCTTTATTTGTGTGGTTTATAGATAGGCCTTGATATTGCCAGACCCCAAGGCCAAGGTTATCAACACGCTTCAAATCACCTTTGAACTGTATCTAAACATTTAGTTCCTTGTTAAAGTCGTAACAAAGTAGATTACATGATAAGGTTTATTTAACATTGAGCCTTGATGACTGAGGGATTCGAGTAGTCGCTTGCAATGTAAAGGTTACAAGTTCAAACCCTGAATGTACCAATGAGTTTTCCTGGAGATATGTAGAGTGGTTAATCACGCCACGAGCTTAACGGTGAAGGTAATGAGCATTCGTTTGAGAAGCAACTCAAAGTCATGTTTGAGGAACGCTGGCGTTGTCGCCACGCCATGTTTTGTAGGCACCTAAATACATCTCTGACGAAAAGAGACAATTTCTCGAAAGAGTTGTGAAAATTTCGACCGTTCTATTTGCGGTTGAGAAAAAAAATTTTACTTTCTTCCCGCGAATGCTCAGGCTGATGATTGAACTCCCTAGGAAAGTACAGCATTATACGAGTAGAAAGGTGTGAAAAGATTTCTGCCGGGACAGCAGTCCGCTAGCGATACTCCTGGTGCTGCAATCTGACGGACCGCGAGCTTGTTTGCCAATTAAGTACTATAAAAAAGGAGCCAATATAATTATTGTTTTTTTTAAAGACAAAGGCTAGAAAGTATTAAAAACTACGTAGGTATTTTCTCATCCACCAGATGGTCGACAAAAAGTAGGTAAGTTACTTGTAAAAATGTACAAATATATCCGCACGCCTTCCCACAAGGGTCCCCGAAGGGGTAGACAAAGGTAGTACCCACACACCGACCTTCCGCTAGAGATATATTTAAGCTATATTTTTTTAACTTGTAAGAATGATTGCAATAATAATAGAGCTTTAGCTAATACTCACATTAATACCGTCACCATAGATGGAATAATTTCTAGCGTGAACGATCCTTGTCGAGTTAAATACTTTCGACCTCACTCCAGCTGCTTTCATGCACAATATAAACGAACTGTAACACATTTCTAGCTCTGTAACTATAACTTTTTAACTAGTTTTGTATATTACTTTGCATTCTATTAAAAAAAACACTCGTAATTTATCTCGATTCAACGATGTATTACGTGTTCATTCCAATTGCAATAGAGACGATACTAAACACAACTTGCTTGTTACAACAATATTAAATGTTACATGACGCGTGTGATAATGTATCATGTTATTACGAAATATACATGGGGTTCCAACGCCGTTGCTTGTTCAAGATTACGAGTATCGATTGCGTACAGTGTTAATTTATGAGGTCACAATAAATCCCTAATATCAATATAGTGTTAATTTATCAGGTCACGAGTCAGCTAAAAAGTGAGTAGAATGCCAGATTTACTAGGCTTACTATAAGGCAAACACTTTATTGTATAACGCTGAACATACCACAGTCGTGAGTTCTTCAAGAATGGTTCAAAGATTCCTGCAGGATCGGCAATGCGACAAATAATTAGCTGATTGGATTCGATTTATATACTCGATAAAATAGTACTTACATACCTGATTGGCTATTATTCTTGTACCTGATTTGATTATTTTTATACATAGATTTATGTTTATATTATACTAGCTGTCCCGCCCAGCTTTGCTCGGGTGAAAAAGTTAAATTGCCCGTAACACCATCGCAGCGCCACCTATCGGGTCCAATTTAATATAGCCTATGTTACTCGGGGATAATGTAGCTTTCCAAAGGTGAAAGAATTTTTTAAATCGGTCCAGTAGTTTCGGAGCCTATTCATTACAAACAAACAAACAAACAAACAAACAAATCTTTCCTCTTTATAATATTAGTACAGATATCTCTTAAGATAATATTTAAATACCCACTAGTGATACAATATGTTAAACTAATTAAGAGCTTTGAAGATTGGACTAACTCATCTACTTTAGAGTTGATCGCAGCCATTTTTTTCCCCCCTATAAGTACAAAAATAAGACGTGTCTCACTGAATTTAATAAGATGAAAAATTGGGTGTTACTTAATTATTCCTATCTTAACTAAGACACACTGTATAGCCATCTGAAATGTATCTTATTTATTAAAATGATAATACTCTGTTATCATCCGTCGTAATACGGTCAGTAGCAAATGTCACGCCGGAGTGACCACAGCCTACAGACAGATGCCTGCTAATGTTTCCGGGGTGTTAAGTTTAACTCTATGATGTCATGGGACATGAAGTATACTGTTACTATATATATATATATATATATATATATATATATATATATCCTCACGCCTTGCCACAAGGGTACCCGAAGGAATAGGCAGACGTGTATAGGTAGTAAGTAGGTACCCACACACCCACTTTCCGCCAGAGATATTTAGATGCCAACGTGACAGATGGCGAGTCCGTCGCCGTTATTCAATCATGACTGTACATACGCCTTTCGAATAACTTCTCAAACGTATGCAGGTTTCCTCTCGATGTTTCCCTTCACTTCACCTTATAAACTTATAACGAAATTAAAGCTTACCCATCGTCTTTTCCATCTATTTGTTATTCACGCAGAATATTCAAAGTATTCATAAAACATATTTAAATCATGTAAACAATCAAATGGTGTCAATTGAGTACTCACGTTGATACAAACGCGTATTGCACAAATAATGAATGCATTGTTAGCACTCACACAGTCATTATGGGAACAGTAGGCAAACCACAAGTAAAGGGGCCGGTTGTTTGAGCGATTTGTTTGATTCGCTTTTACAGGTTGCATTCCCAAACAGAACATCTATAATACGTTTTTAATTTTTAAAGTTAACACGATACACTTAACATAAAAAATCCGTACAAATATAAAAGCTAAGCGTGAAACTTCATAATTGTATTGTATCTATGTTATCTTCAGAAACTATGCAATGTCGTGGACCTTTTTGTCATACTTCTCTTATACATAATTATTAATCTTCTCTTTTAATCACTGTTACCTTGTTTATCACCTTTATTGTTTAAAAAAAGATTTTTTTATATTTTTTTATGAAACCAAGAAATTATAAAAACTTACAAAATGTATGTATGTAATAACCTCGTTGGTTAAATTTATAAAGTACTGCGTCTGACTATGTACTGTGGCCTTATCTGGTTCTCGCATGTATGGCGTGCAATGTCCATTGGAATATATAAATATTATAATTATTTGTAATGTTTATCTCGTTGTATTCGAACAGGGGTTGCGTCATTAATTAAATTGTTCTGTTTAGATACTGTATTGTTAGCTAGCAAATGTAAACAAAAGCACTTTTTACTCAAAGTTTTGGTGACAGTCAGGTTAAGCGAAATTAAAGCTTACCCATCGTCTTTTCCATCTATTTGTTATTCACGCAGAATATTCAAAGTATTCATAAAACATATTTAAATCATGTAAACAATCAAATGGTGTCAATTGAGTTCTCACGTTGATACAAACGCGTATTGCACAAATAATGAATGCATTGTTAGCACTCACACAGTCATTATGGGAACAGTAGGCAAACCACAAGTAAAGGGGCCGGTTGTTTGAGCGATTTGTTTGATTCGCTTTTACAGGTTGCATTCCCAAACAGAACATCTATAATACGTTTTTAATTTTTAAAGTTAACACGATACACTTAACATAAAAAATCCGTACAAATATAAAAGCTAAGCGTGAAACTTCATAATTGTATTGTATCTATGTTATCTTCAGAAACTATGCAATGTCGTGGACCTTTTTGTCATACTTCTCTTATACATAATTATTAATCTTCTCTTTTAATCACTGTTACCTTGTTTATCACCTTTATTGTTTAAAAAAAGATTTTTTTATATTTTTTTATGAAACCAAGAAATTATAAAAACTTACAAAATGTATGTATGTAATAACCTCGTTGGTTAAATTTATAAAGTACTGCGTCTGACTATGTACTGTGGCCTTATCTGGTTCTCGCATGTATGGCGTGCAATGTCCATTGGAATATATAAATATTATAATTATTTGTAATGTTTATCTCGTTGTATTCGAACAGGGGTTGCGTCATTAATTAAATTGTTCTGTTTAGATACTGTATTGTTAGCTAGCAAATGTAAACAAAAGCACTTTTTACTCAAAGTTTTGGTGACAGTCAGGTTAAGCCAGATAAATTTAAACAAACCCCGTGTGTTTTAAGTATAGAATTACATTGATGAAGGAATGAAAAAAAAACTACTATTATTATGAATGTAGATTATTTATAATTATGTGTAATGTAGTTTATATAACGTTTATATTACAATTAATTTTAAAGCAAAAAAGTTAATAAGTCCAGAGTGATCTGGATCGTGAGGATCTATATCCAATTACGAATAGTATGTTCATGTACATAGTCTTTGCTTCTTTTGCTAATAATTATGTGTCGTGATGAATATTCATATAATTTTAAGGATAATACTGAACATTCACAACATTACTCGGAAAATGATGAATTAATGTTGTGCGTGTGTATGATATAATGGCGACGCGTAAAAATAATGATGAATCCAGCAACAGCAGGCGGATGTATGGCATGAATTCGAGGACATTCATCACATTCGCCCGTTCGAGAGACATACGTACGCGGTGAAATGTTGTGAGATAATGCTAAATGACACATTGCTGAGTTAGGTTCATAAAGTTAGCAAAGAGTATGTATACGTACAGAACTGAAAACCAGATCAAATACCTATTAACATGTTATATCACTACTACCTACAATTAAGATGTTTTTCAAGTTCAAAATATTACCAAAAAAATTAAAATTAAGTTTTTTAAAGTCATAGAGAGAGCAAAAAGAGAAGGAGCGAAAGAGTTATCTGAGTGTAGCTCGCTAGCTGTCAGTCTACTCTCTCTGCCTAACCCGTGAGGGTCTCGACCTGATTTTATTTATTTATTTTGCCACAGTTTACAATTATTATATAAAATAATATAATATAATATATCCTCACGCCTTCCCACAAGGGTCCCCGAAGGGGTAGGCAGAGGTGTATAGGTAATACCCACACATCCACTGTCCGCCAGAGGTATATTAGGTGCCAACGTGACAGATGGCGAGTCCATCGCCGTTACTCCAGCACGACTATACATACGCCTTTGAATTTCTTCTCAGACGTATGCAGGTTTCCTCTCGATGTTTTCCTTCACCGTTAAGCTCGTGGTGTGACTAATCACTGTACTTAAGTTCAGAAAAACTCATTGGTACAGTCGGGATTCGAACTTGCGACCTTTGCGTCGCAGGCAACTGCTCAAACCACTCGGCAACCACGGCTCTACAATTATTATAAACTGACAATATACCCTGATGGGCGTAGCTACACAATCATAATTAAATTTATATAATTAATAATAAAATTTACTGAAAATATATGTATGTTTAGAAACTTACGACAATACAACAGATCGATTTGAATTGCAACAGCATTTGTGTGAATCAAGATATGCTTTCCATCTAAATACCTTTCCATAACCCTTAACGGATGTGCAAATTACTGGACGCGGTACATACATATAAGTACGCCGACTTACATATTTTATATAACACTAGTGGTCCCGCCCAGCTTCGCTTGGGTGAAAAAAGTAAATGCCCTAAAACACGATCACAGCGCCACTTATCGGGTCCAATTGTGAATCTAAACCATTCTCAAATCCATCTGAAGACACACAGAAAATTTCATTAAAATCGGTCCAGCCGTTTAGGAGGAGTTCAGTGACATACACACTCACAGAAGAATTATATATATAAAGATTTGCTTGCTTGGTTACTGATGTTTAATAGATATTGTTATTCCAATATATATCTAATACCTACTCGCTCACTACTCTTGGAGTCACAAGAAGAGCAGAAAAAGAAAAAGCGAAATAGGTTTGTAAGCTTAGAGAGAACTGGACTTTTCTGTCTGCCTACCCAGTGAGGGACTCGGCTTTATGTATGTCGGATTATGTATGTCTAAAAGCTATCTCTGTTTCAATATACATTCAAATCCACGCAATCCTAAGGCCTTGATTAAGTTAGATTTAATACGTACCTTCGCCCATAATCAAACTAAGTAAAGTACTATCATATATTACTCGTTATAGTAGGCAAGAAACCGAAGTACCACGTCCAAAATTGATTAGTTCTCTGCGTGGAATGCTTACCGATGCCACAACACAGCTATTAGCTCAATCTGCATTCAGTATTGCACCAAAATTACCTAAACCCAATTCAAGCTATTATTGTATTCTATCCGGAACACACAGAATATTAAATACTTATCTACTCTAGAAAGATTGTTATATTGTGTTAGCAGCAGATGGATTAGTCCCATTATGCTGCCAACGCACTATAACTCCCCGAACACAGAGTGGCAACACGCAAGTGATACTTCGGTATCGTGAGCGTAAATAGGCTGCGGTAACCGTTTCCCATCAGGTGGGCAGTATGCTTGTTTACCACTCTTATTGTATAAAAAAAACAAGAATCAATCAAAGACAAACAACAAAATCAATGACGAATAGAGGAGGTCAAAAAATTGCGGTGGGAAGGAGCAAATAGAAGATATTAAAAGAGCCAAGCTCTTAAGTTTATGATTTTGGTTGCATAGTATAAACTTCATACAAATTTAAGATGATAAAAATTACGCTGAGTGACAGATCTGTAGTTTGTTGAAATTTGATCTGACAATATTATGTCATAATTCAGTACATTTGTCGCAAACATATTTTTGATAAATTGAGGGTGCGCGCGAGCAAAAGTTCAGAATATGTGGTGAGTCCAAATGATTGGTAAAATTCTAAAATCAACGAGCGGAAAGCCATGTTCTTGTTCGAGACACAAGGATTGCATCAATTGTACTAAGAAGAAAAACCACAAGTAATTTTCTTGTATAGATATTGAACGGATTGGATAGGTTATTGAAATGCCAGTGACCTTTTTTATTCTGCCCAGATACAAAAGGTCAGCATCTAAATGACATATTATCTACTTAATATCCTAGGCTAAGATTGATCACTGATTATACCTGCGCTTTAACTAGATACTGTCGAATTAATAAAACTTTGCGGCAAATTCCTAGTACTTAATCATATTCCACGAACAAATTCTAGTTTGCGTAATTTCAAATAATACCCAAGGCTAATTTTTATCACTACTTAATTATAAAAACATAGTCCCCCGCTGAGCCTGTTTCTATGTCTGTGTGTCTATTCGCGAAAAACCAAAAAGATAGGTACCTACTGAACAGATTTTCATGCACTTGTCACCAATAGATATGTGGAATTCATATGGAAGGTTTATGTGTATAATTAGTTAAGACTTTGTCCAAATGTGATGAAATGAGCTGATGCGACGACAGAAAACCATATAGGTATAATATGCTTTACTATCCGCGCGAAGTCGGGGCGGGTCGCTAGGATTAAATAAGTACGACAATATCTAGTTGAAGCGTAGCTATCTCCAATCATTTATCTAGGATCCTAGCGTTCTTTTAACTCCTAGGTACCTACCTACGTTTTGAATTGCCAGGTAAATCTTTTTAAAATTGTTCATTTGTCAATGAGACAATTTGTGACGATATTCAGTAAGTAGGTACCTAACAGACTTTAAGTAAAAGTTAAAAGATGTAGGTATCTTACCTACATCTCTTAACTTTTACTTAAAATCTGTTTGTATTAGAAGAGTTTTGAGGAATTTTCGTCCAGTTTTAGCTATTTTAAATGTTTCGTATTCTTGTATTGTTGGCAGACACCATGTTTTCATTGAAGAACCACGCCACCTCGCAGCCCCAAAAGAATCACACCGCCATTCAGTACCAATTGTAATAAGCCATTATAAAGAAAAACCACATAGATCCGGATACAACTCCAGTCGCCGTTGGGGTAAGAAGTCTGAGCTACCGGTGCAAAGGCGTACTATCTGCCAATGGTACCGGCGACGCAAAGCTCTTAACGAGCTTAAATCCATCAATCGATTAGAACAAAAGAGACGAAGGTTAGAAAGAGAAAACAAACAGAGGGTTGAGAGAGAGAAGGCACGACGTGAGTTGGAGAGAGAATACTTGGAAAAGTTGACAGAACAATACGAGGAACAGCTGAGGCAGAAGTCAGAACCTCCTCCACCTAAGAAAGCACCGAAGACGGCCAAAAAGCACAAAGTCAAGTCTGCTAATGTGAAGCCTCAATCAGAAACCAAATATGTGTCCGTTAAAAGGCGGTGAGTAGGTATCGGTTTGAATCCTTTTATATCTTCACGCTTTCTCACCAGGTTCCCCAGGCGTCAAAACACTCACTTTTCAGATTTTAACGCGAAGTCTACCGCCGTCTCTTAGGCAGGACTTTACATGTGTCTCACGCGTTTTTTCACGATGTTTTCCTTTTTCACAAATTTATTGGTGAGATATACACCTGTACCTTATATTAGAAACCTCACTCATACTGACCACCGGGGAATAAACTACAAATTTTAGCGTTACAGGTTAATCACCAAGTTTTTAATATACCTCCCATTCTTACCCTAGTAATGGAGATGCTTTCCTATAGACCGATCTGGTACAATTCTATCATTATCAACCTTACAACCACAGATGTCCTTTCTAACATGAGGCTTGTTCGCAGATTGTCATTTGTCGCTTTATTTTGGTGTCCCCATCTATTATGAAATACCTGGAATATTGGCTTAAACCCCGATTACCTACATTAGACCATTTCGCAGCCAGATCATGTAATGGCACTGAGTGGTGTCGTGTTACTGTGGTGACTAGATTTGGCAGAGCTCAAAATTAAAACGCTGGCAAAAGACGGACCGTCTGTCCGCAATGCTACTAGTACGGTAACGCGCAATTGCTATCTACGATATTGCTTACGCCTAATAGGCTTCAGTAAACGTTTACCGAATGCATGTTTGCCACTAGTTTTAGTAAAATACCTGCCATAATCAGTTCTGTAGCCGTCAATCAAATCGAAAGTGATGCTTAATCTTTTTGTATATGACAGTACTTGCGAAGGTGATAATGGTTTTATATTGATTTTTACGCCTTGCCTTATGGGCTCCTGAAGGGGTAGAAGTTATACCTACCCCAAGCCCACTTTCCGGTGCCACAATTTTTAGGCACATGTCAATTTAGACAGATCTAATCCATCGCTGTTTCTCAAGCACGACTATATAGAGGTATTTCAATTTCCTCTCAAGTGTACGTACGTTTTCTCTCGATGTTCTCCTTCACCGTAAAACTCGGTGTGTGATTAATCATTTTACATAGTACAGAAAATAATCATTGGTACATTTGGGATTCGAGCTTGCTTCTAACTCGAGAAATAAAGATTTTAATTAAATACACGTTTGTTATAGTCGCTCCTCTGGATCATTATCGAATCGGTGCGCTAACTTCTGCTACCGAGTCTGCTGCCAGTTCTACTGCTGCCTGACCTTCATCATGATCATAGGGTTCTTCATCATCATCGCAGCCTAGTGATTGACGGGTCGCTGATCGTGATTGTAGTTCTAATATTTTTAAATTAAATTAAAAATTAAATTACTTATTATTTTTGACATTAGTAGTAAGTCGAGGAAATGCCTTATAACACTGAAGTGGAAAAAAGTATGCAGTTTGTCTTCCCTTCACAGTAAAGCTTGTGTTGTGACTAATCACTCATTTTTATAATTAGAATTCAATATATATTAAATTTTTATATTTAGAGTTCAAATACAGACTCAGCCAATGTTCAGTCGGGATTCGAACATGCAATCTTTGTGTTGCGGGCAACTAGTTGAACCAATCGACTTCCACGGTTCTATTTATAAGCCAGCGATAGATCGGTATAAAAAAACAGACAGAATGGTATTCAAATAATCTATAATCATAATAATATAACATACACATGGTATAAATACAACTACATAGATATTGTTCGTGTTTGGTGAATTGTATTAATTGCTAAAATGTGATAATACAGGTAACTAACACTTGCGACAAGGCACAATTTCGAATGAAAATAAAACATTATTAACCAACTAGACGCATCAACAAACCGTAATTATTAATATGCGAAAACAACCCTTGCGTCATTAAGATGCAATGATTTTGGACAACTTTAAAAACATATATAAATGTTATGGCAAATGCTCAATCATCAAATCGTTCTAAGGCACTTACTATATCACAAATGACGATCATGTTCTGCAATAACAACCTTATTTACATTACTCTATAATTCAGTCTCTCTTAACACGAATACTGCTTCCTTTAAGTTCTCCCTTTCGACGACCAATGCCTTTTTGTTTTCAGTCAATAACGCAGTTGCATCATCGGAACACGCAATAGAATTCGCGCATCGTTTTCTATTCGGACTGTTCTCGACATTAACAAAATTATCGATATCTTTAAGGGGAGATCTCGATTCTTTATCGACTGCTAGATTCCCTATGGATAACGTCAGATCTGAAGGGATGTTACCATCAAGACAGTACATCAAAGAGTCTGTCATTTTATCGTCCGTGTCGCTCGACTTGTTGAGTATCGACAGATCGACAGGCGTTGCAGTGAGCACGGATCTACTTAAAAGGTATTCTCTGAAGGGCTCTGTAAGGGATTTGATTTTTCGACATTCGAAATTCTCGTGTGAAATTTTGAAATGCGGTGCTTCATCACATAGGGTGGTGTTGAGGTCTTCCGTATAATGCGGTCGGTCATGACTGATGACAAAGCGAGTGTTTTCCGAACGAAGAGGGCTCACGTCACCGGCCGATAGTGAGCGACCGTCGTATTGCCTCGTTTTGGGTATCGATGTGCTTGCCGAGTGATTTGACCTGAAAGTTATACATTTATCGATAGAGTTAAGTCACCACACAATTTTTATTGATGGGTTTATGGACACCCTAATATACTATGGATTATTGTGTAGCATACCGTTCACACGAAAACGACGACATATCGTTGTCATCATCAGACGAGACAAAGTCGCTATCGTTCTTAGGCGACATGGACTGGTAAACGTCTGATTTGGCGGACTCATTCTTAATCCCGTTGGCTTCCATCGTGTCGCGTTGCTCCGATGTGATGATGAGGGGTTTTCGAGACCGGGGCGTCATTATTGATTCCTGATAATAATTGGTAAGAAATATTGCTTAGTTAGATCTTCATATACATATATATATACCTAGTAAATACATTGATAATTTTTTTTTAATTGTAGATATAAATATAAAAAAGAAGACACCAAAAGTTGAATATAGATTAGGAGAAAAGTGTGTCCCAGTCCCCTATCTTTTCATTATCGACCGGCGATGTCAAATATGTAATCATATAAAATGTATATCGAATCTTTATGGGATATTAAGTATGGATTTTTACGACATAAGAATATATAAGTCTAATTAAACAATTTCTCCGGAGGGGTAGGCAGAGGTGTAACCCAACCTCTTTTCGCCACAGACATATATACTTACCAATGTGACAGATATATACGTCTTTAAATTTCTTCACGAGCTCAGCTGAAGTTTCCTCTTCATGTTTTCCTTAACCCTAAACCTAAGCTCGCCGTGTGATTAATCACTGTACGTGAGTTTAGAAAAAACTCATTGGTGCAGTGGGGTTCGACCTTGATATATTTGCATTGCAGACGACTTATACGACTCGACCACCATGGTGTTTTCACCGCTAATAATACAAGACTCATCTGCTACTATATCACTCAAAGTAATTATGATTGGATACTTACTATCTGTAATAATCTACAATATATGTATTTAGAAACCCTGTGGATATTTAATCATGATAATGATGGAGTGATGTAGCTCAAGCCAATGCTGTTTACAGATAACAGACCAATACAGGTTATTAATTGCTCAACAGATGATAAAATTGGGATTACACATTGATATCATGTAAATGATAGTAAACCTTTTGAGATAAACATTGTGTCAAGGGCTCTGGAACTCTGAAAATTATAGCAGACCTGAACTTAATTATTGAATAAGGTTGAATTTGGCATGCACGAGCCACCTACCTGCATAGCTTTAGACAATTTCTGCGTGGACTTAGTTATCGGTGACATTGAGGCTCTTCTGAAGTTAATTGTGTAAGGAGTGACACATTCTTCATCGAAAACTGCTTCGGAAAATCCAGGGGTACTTGTCAAATATTGCAGTTTGACGTCATCGCTTCTCTTTGGCGTGCCGCCGTCACTTTCAGGGCATGAAACGTCATTCTCGGACGTGTCTTGGTCGTCGAAACACGACACGCAAGTTCTTGGCGTCCCTCTAATGGCGCCATTGCGCTTCTGATACTTTTTGTTTAAGTTCGACGCCGATAGCATTTTGGATCGAAACAGTCTAGTGCCACGCTTTTTGGTAATCCTTGGCGTTTCCTCGTTCGGGTCCAGAACACTCAAGTTGGGTTCGGACACGAATTTTGGGCTCAATTTTCGTGATTTATTCAACGCACCATCGGACAAAGTGCTTTCAGTACTACCATCGGAGTGGTAATCATCGTCAAGCGACTCCGAGCTAGCTATCTTAGTGACCAGGTTTTTCATGACTATGTTCTTGTGAGACACGTCTACTTTGCTATCGTCATTGAACCTTAGTTTCATTTTGGTTGACTTCTGTAAATAAGGCATGCGTTTAGCACGTGGTTGGAAAGTTAGGGATAGACACACGATGGGCGAAGAGTTGGTGAACACACAACGATGCTGTCAGTTTGATACAAATAAATTCATGCACATAAAGACGGATACACATTGTCGCAAATGACTGGATTGTATGGGTGAATGAATGCAAAAATGTATTAGAACAAAAATGTTTGGGAATATCTGGAGTACTAAAACCGCAAAACATATATGGAGAGACTGATGTTATATTAAAGCGAAAAAGGTCAATACTCCTAGAGAGAACTGGCACACTGACTCGGCGTGATGATGTGTATGTATGTATAAAAAAAATTATAAATTGTTTCATGATGTTATGTATGGATATCGAGTTAACTACTTCGATTCTATCACAGTCAAGAAAAAACCACTGCGTTATAAAATGTCTCCGTCTTTATACAATTTCAATGTGTTAAGTAAAAATAACATGTAATAAGCAGCACACAGAGTGCCTTATCGCACGTAAATATCCCCTACCTCTTCTATCGTGTTGATATTAGGGCCGGAGCCTTTCTTGGGCGTCTTATTCAACAGTCCCTTGTTGAAGATATGCCTTTTAATGGAGTCGCCGAAGCTACGCGATCCCGCGACTTTCCCTGTCCTTTGTATTTGTATTGGGGTACCTGTAAACCAATTTAATATCATCATTCTATTATCTATCTAATCTACAATTATGGGTTCTATTTTTGGGCCTTTTTTAGCTCAGGACAGGAAGACCTAACTATTAAACATAATCGCTATCATAAACCATCATGCACCATCCACCATCATCATTACACATATGAATTTCGAAAATGAATTCATTAAAGTTAATTTGTTAAATCAAGCAAGCCAAGTCTGTATATTCGTACTCCGTAGTCCGACAGCCCTGTCCTAAAATAAGAGCACAGTCGCTCGCAAACATAGAAACAAACAACACTCTCTACACTTCCAGGAGTGGTTATAAATTATGGTTTTATCTCTAGCATTTTAGCATGTGAGATCCTGTTGTGCTCTGCCTGCAGCAACACGTATTGCAACACCCGGTATCACGTGTATAGTGTATACCATGGGTTTCGAGGGTCAGCTTAGGGATATGATCAGCATTTATAGCCGAATTATCTTTTCAGCTACTCATTTAGCACCAGCGTGTTAGGTATCGCGGTTAAACGTATGAACGCGAGCAGATCTTTATATATGAACGCGTTAGATCTAGCTGTAAATACATTTATTCCTAGCTGTGACCCGCGGTTTCACCCGCTATTAAATCGCTGGTAAATGTCATTGGTATAATTTTATCTAGATTTATTTTCGGAATAAAATATGTGTTAATCCAGCTAATAATCTCTATCTCTGTGCCAAACTTCATTACATTCCGTTCAGCCGTTCTGGCGTGATTAAGTTACAAACATCCATACATACTTTCTTTCGCACTTTTATAAGCTTTCGCAATTTATAATATTAGTAGTAGGAAGGTTTTATTTAAATATGGAAAAAATATTTGAATGAGCAGAGTGGAAGTGTCTGACCGTATCCGTTCTGCCTGTTGAACTGCTTGACGAGCCTGCGCTTGTGGGCGGAGTCGGGCAGCGCCTGTATGTGCGCGTAGAGCTGCGCCAGCGCCGTGTCGGTGGGGTTGCGCGCGTGCTCGGCGCGGCTGCGGCCGCGGTCCACGAAAGTGTACACTGTGTTCGCCGCAGTCCTACACACACACACACACTAACTCACATTGTTCAATTATTTGAAGCCTAAGGTACTTATTTTTAGTGTAAATAATTTTAACCCACTTAGCTATGTAATGTATAAGATTTGTAAAACTCAATAAACGAGCTATGTCACCTTAGCCAAATTAGTAAGTGAGCAAAATGTACGGCATACGACGGCGGACAAACCTCAGTGGTTTTTGGTGTCCTTCAGTGTTATTATTGTTTTGTCTTTTATTAAATAAAAAAAAACATATATCGATACCGCACAATTATACATTATTCAGAATCTATGCACAGTGATTAATGACAACACGAGCATTACGGTGACGGAAAACGTCAGAATGATACCTAAATATGTTTTAAAAGCAATTTAAGGATGTTGAAAAATAGCGACGGGCTCGATATCTGTCAAAATAGCACATGCATTTTAATGTATCTCCCGTGAAAAGAATATTCTACACCTCTGCCTACCCCTTCGAGAACGATTGTGGGTAGGGGTATAGATTTGATTTAAAAAAATCTACTCTATATAACCTCCTTTCTGTAAGTCGGTAAAAAAATATGTTCGTTCTAAGGGTGATGACTCACTTATCAGTGATGCTCTCATCTAGATCGACATCGGGCGACATCCCGCGCCGCCGGTCGCGCACCGTGAAGTAGGCAGCCGCGTCTGTCACTAGCGGCGCCGGCGCACTGAACAGCCGCGTACATTGCCGGATCATGAAGCTGATCACTGGTGACAGCGCCACAGAGTCTGCGTGAAACGCTTCTGGTGACAACTGTACATGGAAACAGTATTTATTGTTATTATATAAGTATTATATACGTGTTTGTTGCTAATAATCGATCGGACGCTCAAGGACGGGAATGTCAGTAGTACTCGAAACCGACGAGCGTGTATGAAGAGACTGATGAATGTGGACGAAGCGAAAGAGGTATGTAAGTCTAGAGTGAACTGGCGCTCTATACTCTGGGCCTACCCCGTTAGGGACTTTTATGATGATGATGTTGATGTTGCTAATATTACCTATTACATTACGACACATCATCATGTATTTAGTACCTTACTCAATGGTTTCCTTTTATATGTATAAATGCAACAATTGTCGGTGATTCAAATAAAAAACTAGTATTTCTTACGCATATAGGCTCCGGCACTGCTTACCATCAAACGGGCCACATGCTAAAATGGATAAGTAAACTTGCAAAAAAAAAAATTACTAAAAAGGTCTTCCATTAACAACAAAATAGAGGTACCTATGTGCAAAATGATTTCTTTTAACCCATTAACTAAGAATGTATACAAAACAAAGTAAAAATAAATATATGACAGGTAAACCAGCAACCACAGCACAGCTAACCCCTATTGCTTAATGTAAGCAATACTTAAGATTACTCTATTAGTATCTGGAGAATAAAAGTATTTTAAAATAGGTACCTTTCGAGGACACAGCAAGTGTGGCGTGAACATTGTAGCCAAGGTATCCGGAGACATTCTATTCGACGCCTCATTCGCAGCAACTAAACTTAGCAAGCCCAACAGCCTCTCTAGGAAACTCCGATGCGATGCAGTTAATAGTAGCAGGAGTAATTGCAATGCCGTCAGGAGTTTGGTTTCTGATGATTCCGCTGTTGGGGGGTACTGGGCTGTTGATACATTTTTTACACTTGATTAGGTAGAGTTTTGACTAAGCATATAAGACATGAATTGTTTATTTATTAAATAAATATTTCTACCTCAATAGCTACAATATCGAATGACATGTATTTCCATTTATAATTGCTATGTGTATAGTTAATGTTATTAATGAAATTCGTGTTAATTAATAAGAATAATAAATTAAATCAGATAAATGAGGGCCTGATTGTAAAGATGAAGAAAGGCATGTTACGTTGGTTTGGACACATAGAAAGGATGAGTGAAGAAAGATTGACAAAACAAATATACAAAGCAAAAGTGTGTGCAAGAAGAGGCAGAGGAAGGCCACGTTCCAACTACCTGGATCAAATAGATCGGACTCTCAAGGACGGGAACATTAAGAGTACTCGAAACCGACGAGCATGTGTGAAGAGACTGATGAATGTGGACGAAGCGAAAGAGGTATGTAAGTCTAGAGTGAACTGGCGCTCTATACTCTCTGCCTACCCCGTTAGGGACTTGGCGTGATGATATGTATGTATGTATGTATGTAAATTTAAGGAAGATAATCATAAATAGCATAGATAAATATCATTATTACACCCATAAATAAAACCTACAAATATGTTCATAAATATATGTTTATGGGGATTTAGGTATGTTTAGAAATTGGGAACTTCAAATCTTGTGCCACAGGGCCAATCTTAGTCAAATTTATGACGAACTAGAAGTATTAAGTTTTGGTGCCTATGTTGTAGAAGTCCACCACCATAGGTATCTTCACATTTGTCAATGGAGGCATAATTGGTACATTTCACTGGGGCTTGCAATCTTGTCTTTGCAGGTGATTACGTCAACTATTAAGCCATCACTCTTTTTTTACAAGAACATTCTGTACATACATATATACTATATATTGTGTGACTTACCAGCTAAAGTACAGTAAGTCTGATAATACTGATCCATTAGTAGTGGCTGTGGCAATTCAGCCAAGAATCCTTTGAGAACAGAAGCACAGTCATGCACTGAAAACCTTCCTTCCTCCAGACCTAGGTTGGATCCCGTGAGCAGGAGCTGGCGAAGTTCCTGCTGGCGACTGAGTGAGCCTGTACGTCGAAATATACCTTCTTGTTTGACATCTGAAATGGTCATGGGATTGTTATTGTAATAGTTCACAGCTCATTCACTCAATGTGGATGGAGTACAAGAGGTCTGTAAGTCTAGACAAAACTGGCACTTTATCTATGAGTGATTCAGCTTAATGCTTAATGAGAACTATTGTGAAAATGTTGTACAGAACCTTAATAGGCGAGTATGTGTACATACATGTGATACAAATTGTATTTTTTTTAGTTATAAACTTTAATGTGTACTGTTGGTTGGTCCATCAGAGAAATACATACTTTTCGACAAACAGTAAAAAACCTGGGCATGAAAACCACCTGAGCAGTCTAGTATACCTTTAAACATAGTACTTATTCCCATAGAGTATTGAGGGATGCAGAAATACTTCCTATCCATTACTAATACAAATACATTTATGTATTATACATGCCCACAAAGGTCCGAAGGGGTAGACAGAGGTTGCTTAAGTAGTACCCATTCACCTACTGCTGCGGAAGAGATATTATATGTTGGGTGCCAAGATGATAGTTGGCAAGTGAGTCCGTTACTTAATTTACTGTATTTGAATTTACTCTATGTTTCCTCAACTTTTTCCTTCACCGCAAGGCTCGTTGTGACTCATCACTTGACGTGATCACTTTTTCTAAACACATGTTGAAAAAAACTTATTTGTAAGTCAGAACTTGCAAGCTTTGTGCTGCATGCAACTACTCTAACCACTCAGCTACCATGGCTTACTTCTCTCAAAAAACATTACATAACACAAGCTCTTATTAGGGAGCAACCTTTCACTTCTAGTTAAGACCACTGACTACTCACTGCAAGCCAACTGATGAAACTAGGCAGAAATTGTGCTATAGGTAGCGAAAAGCAATGTATATGCTAATGCTAATTTAACAGATTGCCAACTATACCTAACAACCCAAAGATCTTTGTTCTTTGTAATTTAAACCATACCATAAAAGTTTAATTAAATATTATATGGAGTTCTAAATACTTACTGTCATTCAATGATAAGTACTCAATCAGTTCGTTCAGCCGTAAAATACCTTCTTCGGTAATTGAATTCACCTCTATATTACTCTTTGTACTATTTACATTGCTTTGACTAGAATTTGAATTAGAACCCTTGGTTTTCTTATGAAAATTCCACCGGAATTGCTTTGGTTTGTCTGTTGAATTATCAACACTGGAAAACAAAACAGATTACTAGAACCCCATTTAGACAAAAAAAATACTTCATAGTATATTGTTACTTACTCGTCTGTGTTTATATCCACTACAAATGATAAATGCATACGAACTAAAGTATAAAACTGTTCTAAATTTTCTTTTCTTAGTCTTTCAATGAAACTTAGGTCCGTAGAACACATTTTATTCGTCTTGACCCAGTCGCCTCAAAGATATCGCCAACATCTACACATTATATTACCGTTTAAAGTTAATGACACTTTTGTTCGTTATTATTGAAAGAATCAAAGTATAAATTGTAGTATTAGCTATACACATTGTAAGAAATAAAAATAATTGTGTATTTAGAATTTTTGGTTCAAACCATTATTATTACGTTACTACTTTGTCACAACGGTTCAAATGTTAAAATTGAAAACATACGTTCGGAAATAAAATAAAGCAACATAGGGATGTGCGAGTTTTTCTTTTTAGTGAATTTTACTTCGTTATTTATACAATCTTCTTATTTTATTACTATTATATTCTGAAATAAATTATAACTTAATAAAAAAAACGTATTCTACTGAAAGAATTGTGCGTCTTGCATCTACATGCGCAAAAAAATTATAATAGGGCATATACTTAAATGCTTTAGCATCTAAGTTCGTCTGCGGTGTTATGGATTCATCCAGCGCGTTATGCCATATCTCAGTGTCTACTTACTTGCCCACTGCCCAGTAGTCTAGGCTGCATTATTTAAGAGCTTTCGCTGTATTGCCATTTACTGGGCCAAATATACAATGTTATCCAACCATAAATTAAAAATGTTTGCACGTTTTAATAATATAATAGTGAATGAATACATAATAAGTACCATCACACAGATTTCCCCAGTGTAGGCACAGATAATCTAGTACAAGAATAGTTTATTTATAAATAATATAAAGAAAGCTAATATATATGTTTTATTATGTGGCAGTTTAAGGAAAATAAATTAATTGAAAAACAATATTAATATTTAATTCCATTCAACTTAGTCTTAAGTGGAGTAAAACAGCTGGGGACACATTTAAAACATATCATCATGTCCCAAGTCTGCTAATAAATTAAGACCTCTTTCCTTTAATGCTTTGGAAAGTAATTTCTGCTGTTCAATTTTGGCATCTTGCTCCCTTCTCTGGGCATCTAAAATGTCATCCACTGATACTTCTGTTAAAGGGAGGTTCTCTTCTTTATCTGTATCCTGAAAACAGAAAGGTCTTTCCATAAATTTAATGTTAGGTATAGTATATACAACAACATTCTCAATTCAATACAAATATTAGCCAGCTATATAAAGGAGAAATTTTAAAATACCTTGAAAAAAAATTTTGTATTTCTTCAAATTAATTATGTTATCCTACTGTGAGTAAAATCTATCCTCATAAAATTTTCATAACATTGATAAGACATTGTTCTGCCTTTAACCTGGTATCCAGTAACACTACCAAGTAAAGGCATATGCAAAAATAAGTACTATTCTCTAAATGATTATGCATTGTTAGCTGTGTCCCCAACTTCATCCATGTGAAATTTAAGAAATATTTTGGTTTAGTTTTTATAATATACTAGTGGTCCCGCCCAGCTTTGCTTGGGTGAAAAAAGTAAATGCCCTAAAACACGATCACAGCGCCACCTATCGGGTCCAATTATGAATCTAAACCATTCTCGAATCTCCACGAACACACACAAAAAATTTCATAAAAATCGGTCCAGTCGTTTAGGAGGAGTTCAGTCACATACACACGCACACAAGAAATATATATATTAAGATAAGTAGCCTAAGTTATTCTTTTATACATCGGCTATCTGCAAGTGAAAGTCATGCCATCAAAATGGGTCCGGCCATTTCAGAAATTAACTGGTGCTCACTGACAGACAAAAGACAAAAATTAAAAATATTTATTTTTGTATATGTACTGTGTATACATCCATATGCATTCACTAAAAATGTTGTTATTTTAGTATAACATACAGACACTCCAATTTTATTTATTTGTATAGTAAATAAATACATCTTTACTATACAAATAAATAAAATTGTTATATTACCTGGTTATTTGTATAGTTATAGAGTATTATTATTTACCATATTATCTGAATATGATTTTGAAAGTAAATTTTTTTGAGTATATGTACTGCATGCTCACAACTTGGGATACATATAATTTTCACTCACAATTTCACCAAGAAGTACAACATTCTCTCCTCGAACTATGAAAATACCCCTCGGTATATCTCCGTACTCCCGACCAACGTGTATTCGTTCTATGGTTTTGTGTAAAACTAAATTGGCGAACTGATCGACGCATCGCAGGTATCCAATCAAAGTTCTTCCATCTCGCAGCAACACCATTAGTTTCTCTTTATGAAACAAAAACCACTGTGATAAAAACAAATGTAAACAAAAGAAATATACAAAATTAACATTTACGGAACATACTGTCTAATTCGTCTAGCAAATGAGCGGTACCAGCTAAAGGATTGATATTATTTGACATTATAGTGTGTGAAGAATTATAGTCAATACAACTTTTAATTCCGAAACAAACTATAAAGAGTAGATTTCAATTACGATTAGATCTTTAACTTCTTATTTCTCAATCTATGTTTCTCTCTCATGTGCGCCGTATCTACAGAGGACTGTTTCAATGTTTTTATGTAGGATTCGGACTATCTCATAAATCCGGCGGATTCCAAGGCAGAAATGTCATTTTAACGTCATTCGATAAAAAACAAACATCTGTCAACTAACAAAAACAAAAAGAATCATATTGAAATGGAATATGGAAAAACCCAAAATTCAATGGAATAACACAAATTTTGACCTAACAATTACCACAGATTTACATTAATTACATTTTATACAAATAAATGTATTGTTATTCTTCATTCGATGTATAATCATATATGTGTACTTATTTTACGTACAGCCTACCCCTACGGAAAGAGGCGTGATTATATTTATGTATTTTATTTTATTTTGTGTAGTTGAGAATATTGTATTTTTTAAATTTGTTGAAGACAAATGTTACAATTTTACTCTGGCCAAAACAGAATCTGATGAGATATAATACTTTACTTTATATTATCTATGGAAGGAAATCTGTAAGTAGGTAATATTTAGTAATCTGTGTACTCAAAAGCCAATCTCTTTGCACTGTTTGCTCGATCAGACATTCACAAACTAACATTCCATTCCAATAAAAATCGTTTGTTGTGGATACAATATATGACTCAAGCTCCTTACGTGGAAGCAAGTTAGGTTTGCATACGACTTTTTTGGTGCTATGTCGTATAGTGTTTTACCCGACTGTCCGTTATTATCAAGTAGAAAAAGTTAGTTTATAAGATGGAACAAAACGACGAAGTTAAGTCTGGTTGTTTACTACTCCCTCCTGCCGGAGGGAACGTGTTTAGTAAATTTCCCAAAAAGGTAATTATATTAAATTTTTCACCCATTAATTAAAATCTTATTATACATGCGGAACTGTACGTAACCTCAAGTATTTCTTCAATATAAGTAGTGTGGTATAAGGTGTAACCACTTTAACAACTTTTCACCAATGAGTCAGATGTAGAAACAACTTTTTATTATGATTGTGGCTTGCGACTAAATTTTACGTAATTTTGATTACAGAAAAATTGGCAACTGAAGCATTGTATATTATTCAATGCGAGCAAGCAAGGCATCGAGAGACTCGAGATTTACGACAACAAGGATGATGTGACTTCTGGTGCTATACCTAAAATCATAACACTCGAGAATTGTATTAAAATAACACATTCTAGTCCTAATACTATTACCATACTTACTAAGTCCCACACCCAACAACTAAGCACGCAATCTGAAGCAGAAACTTTAGAATGGGTGACTGCACTACAGTCAGTTGCTTTCAGAGCCCAAGACTCAAGTCCTATATGTTGTGATGAAGACAATGATCTATACTGCTCTTCTGGAGAGGGTGTGTTTTCAGTCAAAATGTGTGCTTCAGAAGCCTCAACAAGATGTGGCTTTGAATCTATCAGATACCTTCTTTTACTAACATCAACTGCCCTAGAATTAAGAGATGCTAATGATAATAAATTGTATGCAACTTGGCCATACAGATATATTAGACGGTATGGCTATAGACAAGGCAAGTTCACCTTTGAAGCTGGTAGGAAGTGTGACACAGGTGAAGGTATTTTCCACTTGGAACATCCAAATCAGTCTGAGATATTCAAATGTTTGTCACTGAAAATGAAGACAATGAAACAAATGATTGGGAATGATAACCTTCACAGCCCAGAACACAGTGAGTTTAACATCCAGTCAAGTGCAAACTTGTTTCCTGGGTCTAGAAGTCCTTTAGTGGCAGCAAGACCTGATGATTTGAACTTGAGTACTCTTTCATTTAAGACTGCATCAGTATCGAGTCAACAGACTATATCCTCTGATAGAGACACAGCACCATTGCTCATGCCTAAACCTGCTTTGAAACCAAAACCTCAGAAACCTCCACGCAAAATCATCAACATGCCTAAACCTGTCAGTAAGGATATTCCTTGCTCAACCGATGAGAGCATAGAGTTCGGCAAGTATAAAAAGCTTGATAATTATGAGCCAATTGATCAAATCAAGAGGGAACACAGTCCATCCACAGTACCTTACGACAAAGTTGAGGTGCGAAGTGAGGCATGGAAAACTTTAGGTATAGATGATCCAGATCATACAGAATACATTCCTAATCTGGGAGACAATCCAAATTGTATGAAACTCATATCTAGATCTCAGGATAATTTGAACACTACTGGTCCTGAGTCTTCCAGAATTATATTGTTACCGAGTCCAGTAGTTGATCCAGAAGATGAAAACTATGATAGGTTGCAGTATTTTGGATCCACAAGTAAACTTAACAAGTCATCGCGGTATAAAAAGATAGAGGCACGTCCTACAACACTAGCCCTTTGCGATCCTAAAAAAGACACTTGGAATGATTATGATGAAGTAGAGAATGTGATGCAGACAGCTCGCTTAGCTGATGACTCTCACCTTGGTTACGGCATGATAAGGAAACCTAATACTCCTGGACCCCAGGTACCCACTGCTGCTCAAGTGCAAGCCTTGCAGAACCAAGTTGGTTTGGAAGAAGTCAATCATAATATTTGCAATGGTACAGACTATGCTATTGTAAGCCGTCCAAAAAGAGTTTAAAATTAAGACTGATTTATTGATTGACTTCACAATCCTTGTATTTCTAGCTTAATGATAATATAGCACAAACATTTTAGATCTTATTAGGCAAAATTCCAAATTGAGACTGCAATCATTCCTTTATGCATGAAGAGACTGATGAATGTGGATGAAGCAAAAGAGGTCTGAGAGACTAGGGAGAACAGGCATTCTACTATATCTGCCACCCCATGGGGGACTCGGTGTGATGATATGTATGTATCATTCCTTTTACATTTAATTTCTTATACTTAAGCGAACCAGTATATATTAGTTTGTATTTAGATGTCATTAATGCACAAATTTGTTGTTTTATAAGAGATTATGATAATGTGATTATACTGTGCCTTATTTTTTTATAGAATGTATTTCAGATATGATTACCAGTTGGTGCCAATTTTTTTAATGTATCCTAAGTCTTTTTAATGTATGTACGTTTTTTATGTAAGAATGAAATATATCTGACTTTGAATATCATAGATTTAGGTTGGCCATATTTTTGTGATTTGTAATCTCTGCATTGTATGAAAATAAATCATGTAATCTCCATAACTGTCTTTAATTCATTATATTATCTTGTTTTTTCAACTATGTGAAACAGATGATGGCATGCAATTTGCTTGAAATTTGTTACTGTTGTATATTCTTGTTGTTCATAAGCCCCTTAAAAAAAGTAATCAGTTTTTCAGATTTTTTCATGATAGTGATATACATACTTTACCTTCTAACTTTCATAGCTATATCACATACAGACTAAATTTGTTCTAATCCCCTTAAAGTTCTAATTCCCTTGTTGTTTCCCACATTATGTAGCTAATGTCTATATAAATAATTAGTAGTAGATATGATTAATTGTATATATATGAATATAGATTGAAAATCACTAATATACTGTTACTTCATTTAATCAAGGAAGACAAGTTTTTAAGCTTTAAAATTATATTAAGTACTATTCACATAAGATAACACAATGTTCCTAGAAACAAAATAATGAGCCCACTGTCACTGGCTCTCGAACAACTTCAACCATCTTTTAGTAACACAGTTTCTATTTTTGTTTCCTCTTGTCTTTCAATCATTTCCATAGCAATAAATTCTAAGTCTTCGGACATAATTCTCTGAACTGTTTCGCCTTTTTCTGCCATAATATCTTCAATGTTCTTCTTACCATTCATGTCAGTAAACCAATTTAAATTATCAGCTATCAGATGTTTATTTTCACAACCATCGCATATTACGATTATAACACCTTTATGATAAGCGAGTTTAGAGATGAATTTCGTGTTTCTAGTGTTACATTTTTTGCAAGTAAACATTAACTGAAATTTCCCTTCAGTCTTCAAAGGTTCGCTTGAAAGTGCGACTCCGGTGAATTTTGACGCTGTAGTGCTGAAGTTTCTTGGTGATTGTACTTTTGGAGTAGATGAAGAGACTGGAATTGGTACCACTAACCGTCTTCCAAAAAAAGAATTTCCATTACTCGGGAAAAACACTATACTGTTCAACAAACGTGGTTTGTGATATTTAACCACAAAATCTATTAAAGTTTTGTGAGACATCTTGAAATACCTGTACACTTTATACTATTTATATTGAATCGATCACAAGTGATGGCACATGATAATAAATTTAAAATGATGAAATACTATTAGCAAGTGAGCAAGAAATTATAGATAGCTAAAATATGACATGTATTACTGTCAAATGAGTTAAGTAACAAACAAATGTCATTCAATTCAAAAATCTGATATGAAGCATACTAATACCAATGAATGTCTCTGTATATAAAACTAACAAAAGATTTGAACTTTGTTTTATTATAGCACGTTTCATTAAATACTAACTGTATTTAATCTTTAACGATTCTAAAATAAATAAAGCTGGTTAAAAGTTATTCGCATCTTACTTCATTTGATGGCTGCATGGCAGTAGGCCCTGTGCTTGAATGTCTATTTACTTAATAACTTTTTTTATAACCTCAATATTTAGGCAGTTATTGTTTTGGCTAGATTTTGTGGTATTGTTTTAAATTAAATTTCTTAAAGTTACATTAAAATGTTTGTGTTCGCCTAGTAATTATATACGTTTCAAATAAAAATCGTAAAATTGTAAAATGGAGTCTATTTGGTTTAGCCCACAACTAGCTGACGAAATTATAAAAAATGACGATATATTTCAAGAGACGGAAAATATTATAACAGGTGAGCTAATTTAAATAACAAGCAAATAAAGCCTTTCGCTTGTATCTATGAATGTGAATACTGATGTGGTTATTTCGTAGGTACATCGATAACATAAATACTTAACTTTATTACATATTTATAAACTAGTTATGTCGGTGAAATATGTCATCATATTGTTGACTTTGATCTAGCCACTTTGCCGATAACATTATTGGTATTTCGTCTTTCTAACATTGTAGATAAACAATTTAATAATTTTGTGACCATTTCCTTTCTATAATGTTCCAGACATAATGTCCGCGAATATAGATATCACCCACATAGTGGAAAACATGGCAGGAGTGCTGACAAACAAAGAAGTTGAGAATCGTGTCAAGGGAATGATATTCTTCACGAAAATTCTAACCAGCATATCCAAAACTTATCTTACAGAATTGCAGATCAAATTCATATCAAAGTTTTATACAGACCGTTTGAAGGATAACCATAGAGTTATACCTCCTGTGTTGGAAGGTTACCTTGCTCTTATTGACATGGACAATTATAATATAAGCTTTTGTTCTGAGTTCTTGACAATATTATTCAGAGAAGTAGCCTGCCAATCACAGCTGAGACAAGACAGATACAATATATATTTCTTGATACAAAAACTAATGGATAAGGATTTGGAATGTAAGTTTAGTACTTTTTTATATTAGGCTATTGTTAGTAATGTCTTATTGAGGCATTTTATATAACTTCATGCCTTCAGACAAGTATTCCTTTTGAACTTAACACAAAAGGTTCTAAAGGCAAAGGTGTATCACAACCCTCTTTGTGCCTGAGATATATTAAGGTGCCTCTGTAAAACATGTAGATTTTTTGCTTTTCCTTTAGCAAGATTTTGAAAATGAATCATCAATCAATCAAGCCCAAGAAATCAGGATTTACTGATTTCGTCATTCTCATAAGTGAAGTTTAGCATTGTATCTGAATAATTTTAAATAAATATTAACTATAACTATAAGTTTTAATGGGAAAGTCAAAAGTACTTGAAACCGGCGAGCTTGTATGAAGACTTTTTTATATACAACATGAATGGCAAACAAGCTTACAGCCCATGTAATAGGCAAAGGTTACCATAGCCTATTTACACTCACGCTTGCACTTTGCCAGTGTTGCCTCTGAGATTGAAGAGCTATACTGTGCTGGTGGCATAATGGGATTAATGCCTCAGCTGCCAACGGAATATAGCAGTCCTACCCAGTCCCCAAGGAGCTCATTATTGGAAAACTTATTCATTGCGTAGGAACACAACTGTGTTATTTGGCTAAACTTCTATAAGGTGGGATGAGGTCCTACCCCAGCCAGGCAGCTCCAAATTCGAACCTGTTATCTCCTCTCTTGTAGTCTGACTGATCTTTGATTCTTTTCTGGTCAAACTACAACTACCAATAATCATAATATATAATAAATAATAATATAATATATCCTCACGCCTTCCCACAAGGGTCCCCGAAGGGGTAGGCAGAGGTGTATAGGTAATACCCACACCCACTTTCCGCCAGAGGTATATTAGGTGCCAACGTGACAGATGGCGAGTCCATCGCCGTAACTCAAGCACAACTATACATACTCCTTTGAATTTCTTCTCAGACGTATGCAGGTTTCCTCTCGATGTTTTCCTTCACCGTAAAGCTCGTGGTGTGACTAATCATTGTACTTAAGTTCAGAAAAACTAATTGGTACAGTCGGGATTCGAACTTGCGATCTTTGTGTCGCAGGCAACTGCTCGAACCACTCGGCCACCACGGCGGCACCAATAATCAATCATGTTTTATTAATAAATTGAGAGTAATTTTTTACTTATAATTATCTCTATTTCAGATATGAAATCCCTTGGCCCAGACTTTGTCTATGGATTTATATCATCAATGGATGGTGAACGGGACCCGCGCAACTTGGTGTTTCTGTTTGCCTTTCTGCCACACTTCATACGAAATATACCGCTCGGTCATTTAACAGAGGAGATGTTTGAAGTAGTGTCATGTTATTACCCTATAGACTTCCATCCATCTCCAGATGACCCTGCAGCAGTGACTAGACAGGACCTGGCGAATGCTTTGAAGCCATGTCTTTGTGCAACTCAGGCATTTGGGGAGAATTGCCTATTGTTGTTAGTAGAAAAACTAGATTCCAGTTTAAGGTTGGCTAAACTTGATTCCTTGAAGTTATTGGTTAGTTTTTTTTTTATTTTTTATTACCTTTACTGCCATGTATATTTGAAAGACTTAAACTTATTTTCAGGTTATTTTTTAAAGAGTTTTTTCTGAAGTAAGCTCTATACTACAACCCATTTGTATCCAAATTTAATTGTGAATGAACATTGGTATTTTTTGGCTAAACATATGTTTCTTAAGCCAATATTTGCCGAAGTCTTATTAGCGATACAATTTAATTATATGAATTAAAAAAAATATGAGACTGTCAGGCAATTAATGCTTAAAGCGTCATCTCTCGTCACATAAATAGGTTAATAATGGGTGTTAATATTTATTAAGAGTTTGCCTACCACTGGCTTCCTTGCCACACTCACTCACTAAAAACATGAATTTTGTAATTTCCTGTCGACTTACCTACTTGTGTTATCATTGCTTATAGACGGAAAGCTGCAAAACGTTCAAGCCAGAGACATACGCCCCGTTCCTCAAAACTATATGGTCTTCCATTCATACAGAGATCTCAAACAAAACGGACGATGAACTTAAATTGGCAGCTCATGAGGCTCTGTCGACGTTGGTCGCAAAATTGGCCACCAACGCCAACACTGACCAAGCATTCGAAGCATTCGTTAAAGGCATCGTTATCGCTATGCAATCAGCGGTAGCAGATTCGACAACTGTCGCCCAGTTTGTGCATGCGACAAAAGTATTATTAACCACAGCAAATGCCTCTAAAGAGTCGTGTCTCATTGTAACCAAAGCCATGATCCCTGCTACCATTGCTTACTACAGTTTCAAAATGTCAGCCAAGTTGCAAATTGCTAGCTTAGACTTCCTAGCAGATTTGTACGAATTGGCCAAACATTGGGAAGTATTGGGCGATATCGAAGCACAAGTGAATGAAATACCACAATTGTGCTTGACAGCGGTCAGTCAGCCGGCTAAGGAATACCAAATAGCTGGTTTCAAGACTTTGATAAGGGTCAAGAATGCTTTAAATACCGATTTTGTATTGCCGTTCGTCGAGGTTCTAGTACACAACGTACAATATTCGAACGATAATGACCTGTTATGTGTGAGCGTTGAAACAGTCCACGCTATTGCCAGGAAATACCCGGAACTGATAATGAATTTGGTCGTAATAGGCAAATGTGACTTGGAGAATATTACGAGGGACAAAACAGCTTTGAAGAAACGACTCAACTTGCTCTCGAGCCTCGCAAGCATAGACGATTTCACCAAAATCATAATTGGGGAAATGCTAAAACTCATCACGAGTAACAACACAGATGCTCTCAAAGTGGTCGAGGCTCTCAGTGAGTCAATGTCGAATAGCAGTTTGTTTACTGATGAAAAAGTTGCGCAAATAGAAAGCGACCATGGATTGATAGATTCTGTACTGGCGTGGATGTATAAAGAGATAGAATGTAACACGCCATACTTGTCTCAAGGCTACACGTTGATATCAAATACAGTTAGCAGCCTTCCGCCCGAAAAGCAGTTGGGTATTTTGTTGAAACACACGAACGATATATTGTCCAAATGTGAAAAAGATGATAGATACTTTCTAATTATAAATAGCTTGTTCAGTCATCTTCATAAGGAAGTGTTTGATTCCAAGTTTGAAGACGTTATGGTCTTATCGTTAAGGAATGCTTTAAGAAAAGATAATGAGATAGCAAGGGTGAAAGCTTGCGGTCTGATAGCACACTTTTTGAACAAAGCTGAGTATGGACAGAAGTTTGAGTTTTTGTATGAGATATTGAAGAATCAATTAGCGGCGTGCAGTAGAGATGATCCGGAGCTGTGTCCGCGTCTTATATCGCTTTACGGATGGATAACTAAGGCTTTGGTTATGAGAGGTAGTGACTTATTCTTGTTTTGGCTGCAAAAGGTGAGTACCGTACACATCTTCTATCTATTCAAATAAATAAAAATGCAGACTCTGTTTTTAATGTTAAAATAACCGCTTTTTTCTAAATGCATATGGATGTATACACGGTATATAGACCAAAATAACATTTAAAAAAAACTGTCTTTGTCTGTTTGTTCCGGCTAATATCTGAAGCGGCTGGACCGATTTTGACGGGATTTTCACAGATAGCATGATGTAAAAAAAGGGTAACTTGGCTACTTTTATTTCAGGAACTAAACAATAAAAAAAAATCTTAAATTCCACGCGGACGCAGTCGCGGGCACAGCATAATGTATATATAAATAAAAATCGGTGTTTGCATGTTTGTCCTCTATGCGTTCTGAAACCATTCGTCAGATTATAGTGAAACTTAGGTAGGAAAGGTGTTCTAAAAGACACACTTGAGGGATCCTGCACCAAAAGAAAATAAAATAAGACATCGATCGCAATTAAATGAGTAATAATAATACGAAATACATAGGAAACCTATTGACAAATTAAACGAAAACAAATCTTGTATTGTGAAAGACTGGTGCCTAAACTAGGCAACGCCTGTATTTTAGGACACCTGGTCTCCACCCACGGCTTATGTTACGTAGGTGCACCTACTGTTATATATGTTTTAATCTATTTTTCATAGCTCTTAATGGTTGAAACGTTCACTGCGTCCATAAATAAGTCATAGAAGTGGATACGCAAATGTATTTTTTAAATACTGTTTTAACTATAATTAATTATCGTAAAATATCGACCCAGTGCAATTGATTTAAGATTTAATATCGCTAACTGGTCAAACTAAAGCGATTGTCATGGCTCTGTTCTATAAGGAACATTTTTATTCCCAGATAATGGCTACAATTACAAGCCCAGAATACTGCAAGCTAGGATCGGAAGCTATTCGTATCATCATGACCGACTTTCCCGACCAACTGACCACTAAGCAGCATTGTAGACTAAGCCTTCTATACAAACAAAGAATGTTTCAAACATTTTCAAGTATGGCTGAGAAATTCGATCCCCTCAAAGATGAGACTAAAGCAGCGTATTTGTTGAGTTGGGGCTATGTGGTCGGTAAAGCGCCGAAAAGTGTACTTACTAATGAGGCTGATAAGGTATGTATTCGAATGCAACCAAGTAGATTGTCTCGGCCATATGGTACACTATAATATGATATACATACATATACATATCGTCACGCCGGATCTCTAACGAGGTAGGCAGGGATGGTAGAGCGTCAGTTATCTCTTTTGGGAGACAATCTCTCTCTTCATTAGTCTCTTAAGATTAAGAAGTACTCTTGACGTTCCCGTCTGATATTGATAAGGATATCAATATATATTTGTTTATGTCCCCCCACCACGACTATACATACGACTTAGAAATTCTTCTCTGACTTATTCATGTTTCCTAAAGATGTTATCCTTCATCGTAATGCAGGTAGTGAGATAATACTGTATAAGTTCCGAAATTTATCGGTATTACCCGCCGGGGTCTGAACTTGTAATTTGATTTAGCATGCGACTTCTGAAACCACTCTGCCACCGAGGCTCACCACTGATAAATAAACTTTGTTCTTTTTTAAATTTCAGATATGTCCGTTAGTTATAGATTCTCTAGAGGTTGATAATAAAGACTTGCTGTTGGTAATGCTCGATGTGCTCTGCCACTTTGTTCAAGCGAAACACGCATCTATTATAGGCAGCTTACAGACTATATTGCCGAGGCTAGTCAAACTATCTGGTTACGTTAAATCTATGGTAAGTTTAATATTTCGCCTGATATTTTAATATACTATTGATCAAACTCATTTGTTAAATCGAGTTCTACTTCTTTCAGGATGTCAGAATAAAAAGCCTACAGTGTCTGTATGAGATAGGCAATTCTTATCAAACAATGTTGCTCTTACCCTACAAACAAGACGTTTTATATGACCTAGCGCCATCTCTCGACGATAAGAAGCGTCTAGTTCGCAGCATGGCGGTTCGTGCGCGATCACGATGGTACTTAATTGGCGCGCCAGGCGAATTAAAAGATTGATTGAAAACTAAAATTCAATTTATTTAAAGTAATACAAGTAAGTTTAGTAAAAAAACGTTATTTAAAGTGTAAATCACACCGTTCTTAAGAAATAGCTACAATTATCTTGTTGAATTGCGGTATGCGTATGCGTATATATTGTGTTGACGTTAGATATATTTTTGTTGATGAAAACACTCAATTTCAATTGTAAAAAAAACCTTGTTATCTTTGCCTGTATAAATATGATAATTAACAAAATCGTTATTGAAATTTACAACCCCTAAGCCAACCCTATTGCTGCAAAGAGAAGCTATAGGAAGTTTTTCGCGTGAATCTACATTTTGATCTGAAAATTGGAATTGTAATTCGTTACACCAGCGCCAATTTTTGTATATGTATTTAAATATGGAACTATATTGTTTTAAAATGTTGCCAATGTATATATTTTGACATCGTTTTGTTGCAAAACTAATAAACTATATATTTATGGTACTGTGTAATTATGTTTCATTTGGCTCACAAAATCACGCATACAACGATGTATAAAACAAATAAATAAAGGATGCAGAAGGTGACAGAAGACACAGGTGAGTCAATACACCTGTGCCAATCAAACACTGATGTGGTTCTGATATGAAAAGCACAAATACTTGCGAGTGATAAAATACATAGGAACAATGACAAATAAATTGACGTAGTCCCAAACTAAGCACATCATGATGCTATGAATGAATGATATACATAGTTAATTTAAGTGAAATAATAACAACGCAAGCGAACTTCATAGTCTGGTGTACTGATACCTAGATAAGAAGGCCCGACTTAGCTCATATAATAAAAAAAAAGATTACACCTCGAACAAAGCCTACTTAATTTTAATCTAAGCACAGGCCGTAGTAGTGGTATCATTTAAATATATCCTACAGAGACCTATTTATAAAACAATCTTAAACTAATCTTAAACAACCTTAAATCAAAGCAGGCTAGGAACGAACCTTTTGCTAACGCTAGCTTAATAACATTTTATAGGTCTGTGGCAATGCTATCCCCCAAAGTGGATATACGTAAATTCAAAATGTACGTTAATAATAACTTCGTCACATGTTGCCATCATTCAAATTCCGAAGGCTTGCCATTATAAAATAAACAAGTTGTAGTACCTATATGCAAAACAAGTCTCCCCTTGAGAACCTTAGGCGCCGAGATGGTTTTAACGGCAAAAAATCCAACATAACCGGACTGGCCCCTTCTATCGGGAAAATTTTAAGATTACTCCACGTAAAATAGGCATCGTCACCCATCAAAGGCAGTCTTTATAATATCCATTCAACCCGCTTAATACCCCAAAAATATCAGTGGAAATCGAATCTCAGACCGTTTTCACGTAGGTAGGATTAGTCTTACAAATCCGCGACCACTAACAATTTGATCTGAATTTGCATAATCTGTTATCGCATTGCGAACGTTCGCCGCACTTTAAATGTTAATGAAGGGTTTGGGCCGATTTTAGCCCGTTTTTGAACGAAAAGGGGACTGCGTTTTTTCCATTGTCGAGAAGTTGAATAGTAGATTTTTAAAAGCCTGCTTTGTTTGATGTTTTGTAAGCTTTTCTTAGTCTATACTAATATTATAAAGAGGAAAGGTTTGATTGTTTTTTTGTTTGTTTGTTTGCATTGAATATGCTCCGAAACTACTTGACCGATTTGAAAAATTCTGAACATAGGCTTTATAAAATTTTCAAAAAGTTAGGGATCCATACTAAACACTAATAATGTAACACAAGGTGTGAAAAAATGACCAAAAAACTTTATTACATCGCGTGCGCTGCGTTTCCCTTTCTGTGTGTCTCAAGGTGGATTCGAGAATGGTTTAGATTTACAATTGGACCCGAGAGGTGGTCTTGCGATCGTGTTACGGGCAATTTAACTTTTAAACCCGAGCGAAGCTGGGCGGGACAGCTAGTTTATTAATATACACAAAGGGTGATATTCATGGAAGTTTTTTCTTTATTGAAGATATGAAAAAATATACCTACGAATTAGAAGGTCACAGCCGGAGGATCCAAAGAAAAGCCAAACTACTCTAAATTATTTAATACAATTACTATTACAGTTACATTCTAACTATCCTAGGTCTGAATGCTACCGATGTTAGGTTAACACTGACTACATGATTTAATTAATACTCATACATTGGATACAATAAAGGAATTAGATTACAGTAAGTTTCCGTAGAATAAGCTGACTCGGCGCATCGTGTGTCCGACGTATCGTGGGACCTCACGAACCGTGGGAGCCATGTCCCGTGAGAGCCATGTAGTATCAGGAATATGGAAACCGAAGTCAGCAGTTTCCATATGTTGCTATGGCGTAACACCTCCCCCTTCAGAACGGCATCTATTTTAGAACTTTGAGAGAAAATGTTGCCGGAGCTTTCGGCGAAGTCGTGGGTTCCTCAGCATCTTCATAATGTGAATTTCCTGTTTTGATCTTCTGAGTTTTCGTAGGGTGTTTAATGTATCGACGTATAGATAGTATGGCTCCAATTATAACTGCGCTGAGAAGTATGATGTAGACTGGTATCGTGGTGTGATTAACGATATCAGATGCGGTGTGATTCAGGTGTATCGAAGGCTGCAGCATTAACTTGTCTTGATATTCGTGGAGATCTCTGAGATCGATGGAGTAAAATTTTAACTGTGGTGGTGTTAGCGTGTTTGCAATGTCAGATTTCATTGAAATTTTCATAATTTAAGATGTAATAAAATCAGAGGTCGTCCTTCTATTCTATCATAGTTATTACTGATAACTATTTCTTCTTTATTCAGGGAACAGCTGATTGGGATTGTGATTAAGAAGCTTCCTTGTACCGTGTTGTAGCTCTCGTGTCAGACACTGTCTGTGTTCACACAGACAGTGTGAATTTTCGTCTGGTGAGGAAACGAAGCAACGTAATGTCTCTCGTCAAGGCGGTCCACGGCTTCTTTTGATAGTTTGATAGTAGTCATCACGCAGGATGGATCCAGGGACTGGTTGTTGATGAGATTCTGGATGCGATCTGGTTGCGCCTGGATTTGATGCCTTATATTTTCATCGCAAACGAATTTCTCGTTATACTTCGGGCATTCTGCCTCTATTGTACATGAATACCTGCCTGTTACTTGCTATTAAAGGATAGGGAGGTAGAATGGATAGGTTATTACTATTAGGAAGGATAGCTAATCTATACAAGCCGAAAGTTCTTGGCAATACGAAACGAACTTAAGGAAAAGTTATAACCATAAGTTTTAAAGTAAAGTAATAGCCAGGTTTGTTATTATTACAGTAGTATCTAAAGTCAATTCCTACAATATACTTTTGAGGATAAATTAATGCTGATTTCGTATTTTCTATATACTAACCATAGGATGTGTGCACGCCCAAAATTTAAAACATTCTCAAATTTCAAAAGTTCTACCATAATATAATATAGATATATATATTTTTGCTGAGATATAAATAATAAGTGGGCAAATTTTATATATTGAACAAGACTACAAGAATATGTCTACTTGCCTCGCTGTTCAAAAGAAGCGCAAAATTTAAATTATTAATACCGTGATTCTGTACTGTCTGTGTTATAATTGTACTAAGGTGTGCCATCCAATCTTTACTTAAACTGATGTGTAATTTTCGCATGATTATTTTCCAATATTAATTTGAGTCTGAGTAATCAAAGTTATGCTCTTAATAACGGAAGACTATATTCATATAATAAGACCTATTTTATTTTATCGGGGCTTAAAGCTACTCAAATAATTTAATATTTTATGTAATCAGTCATTAAGATACTCAATTTGCAATTAATATAAAGCAAGGGATATTTTCTATTGTATATATGTTCAAAGTCAGAAAAGGGTTAGTTCGCTTTTATAGTTGTTTCAATATACTTTGAATTATATATTAAATTTTTCCTATTTAGCTAAAATTCTAAAGATTCGTGTAGACTTACATGTCACGGTAGTGCTTAATAAGCTTTGGCATCGATCATAAAATCTTAATTGAATCTTAAGGTCATTATAGAGGGCTGTTTCGTCGGTTTGATCTAAGAAATTATTTATAAGAGCTTTTCTGATACCTTCCCAACTTTCTGGGATACCGTATGAATATAATGTACGGGCAACGGGCCCGATAATTTTATTATAAGAAGACTATAAGGTAATTTAATGAATTAATAAGTCTAGGTTGGAAAGCTCACTACCTGGCTCGGCACGCAAATATAATACCTACACATAATTTGCCACACAATCAAATAAATAGAGTTAGACGTTAGAGTTAACTCTGGCACAGGGCTTGAGACCTTGAGACCTTGAATATAATTGACCTTATAGGCAATATCAGGGTCCATCTCTATAAAATAATAAAATTCTAATAAAATCTCTAAACTTCTTATAACTATCTATCAACTAGGTTCCAATAGGATTCCCCGCTCGATGCAGGTTATCAGGAAAATTTTAAGGATCACTATAAACTATGGGATGAGCAAGTACAGGAGCGATTCAAGTACTTACATGAGTTACTTCGTATTGGTTTCTTCGGAATCGATGTCTTGATTTGTCCTCCAGCCGATGGCCTCCAGGTTCTTTATGAAGATATTCGGAAGGTCGTAGGAAGGTGATTCGATGCGAGAATACCCTAGCCATCCTATCCGAATATCCTACCGACTGCGCCAGTTACGAAGGTCACAGCCGGAGGATCCAAAGAAAAGCCAAACTACTCTAAATTATTTAATACAATTACTATTACAGTTACATTCTAACTATCCTAGGTCTGAATGCTACCGATGTTAGGTTAACACTGACTACATGATTTAATTAATACTCATACATTGGATACAATAAAGGAATTAGATTACAGTAAGTTTCCGTAGAATAAGCTGACTCGGCGCATCGTGTGTCCGACGTATCGTGGGACCTCACGAACCGTGGGAGCCATGTCCCGTGAGAGCCATGTAGTATCAGGAATATGGAAACCGAAGTCAGCAGTTTCCATATGTTGCTATGGCGTAACACGCTAAAATGTGTCTTTGTTTTCTAATGTCATTTTATTATCAAAACATATTATATCTGCATTGCAACATCATAGCTTGTTGGTTCTTATCGGGTCGTAGATTACCTACTTTAATAGTGAAAGTTAGAAAAACAAATGAAGATCGATTATTTAATTGCTTCATGAGTATAGATGTTTAACTACAGTCCCTTCCTCACGTTACGACTTTCTACGTGCGAGAGGCGTTAAGTCCGATGGGTCTAGACATCTAATACCCATTGCAAATTACACGTTGGTCCAGCGCCCCGACAGACCAATCGGGATTAACGCGCAAATCCGACGAATGATTCAATCTAAATTTGCATAATGGTTAAGCACTAGCGTATTATTGTACGGCTATAAAGAAAATTGGGAGGGGTGGTAAGGTCGTGGCGATCTATTGGTTTCTGCAGATTTTCATACCAGCTGCTAATGAGAGTTACTAAAATTATAATCATTTAGGTATGCCTTCTTACAGCGATCCCCGAAGAAGTACCTACACCCCCACACTTCACGGGAAATATATTATGGTGGTCAACGTGACAGATGGCTAGTCCATTGCTGTTTCTCAAACACGACTTTAGATACGCCTTTGAATTTCTTCTTTCTTTCCTCTCGATGTTTCATTCACCGTTTCTGAAACTAATACCTAAATCACTGCTGATTTAGGTATAATTTACTTTACGAAAGGATACATTAACAAAAGGCATAGGATACTTGTGGCAAGGCGTGAATAAATCCTCGTGAGTGCACCCAGCGACTGTCCTCTGTGTATATAGAGGACGAGGGTGTTAAGGGCAAAGTTGGGTGCCACTGGGATGTGCTCAGGCAAAGTTCCGGCGATCAACCTAGAGTCCTCTATTGTGGATGGTCCTTGAGGGGGTTTTAGTAAGTAAAATCTCACCCCCGCAACCGGTCGAGTATGCATCCTAGAGTATATTTCAACTGGAAGTTGATCCCTTCTTATAGGCATCCTTGAAAGCACATAATAAAAGGAAGACTTTTAGATTAGTTGCCAAAAACCCATATTTATCATCATGCCGAGACCCTAACGGGGTAGTTAGAGAGAGTATAGTACCAGTTCTTTCTAGTCGTAACTCTTTCACTTCGTCCACATTCATCAGACTTTACACACATGCTAGCCGGTTTGGAGTACCTACTCTTGACATTCGCCTTCTTGAGTGTCTGATCGATTTGATCTACGTTGTTGGAACGTGGTCATACTCTGCCTCTTTTTGCACACACTTTCGCATTGCATTGCTGTAATTAGTACCTGAGTTTAATAGAAAACTTGATCCTAGCTTAACCTTATAAATTTATCCTCCGTACAAGTTATCGTATATCTTTGTTACGACGCAAGTTACCTAAGCCGTAGCGAACTAAATTCCACTAATCTCGGTGTTGCCGAGTCATTTGGTAGGTAGGTTAACTAAGGGTGGAATAGCTATGTGGTTGCCGACTTCGACCTATTTTTGCTATGTCAGTGAGCTTGGTGTCACGTGACAGATTTAACAATTTCGTGAAAATAATAATCCTATTAATAAGCCGTGGTGGCCGAGTGGTTCGAGCAGTTGCCTGCGACGCAAAGGTCGCAAGTTCGAATCCCGACTGTACCGATGAGTTTTTTCTGAACTTAAGTACAGTGATTAGTCACACCACGAGCTTTAAGGTGAAGGAAAACATCGAGAGGAAACCTGCATACGTCTGAGAAGAAATTCATAGGCGTATGTATTATAGACTCGCCATCTCTCACGTTGGCACCTAATATACCTCTGGCGGAAAGTGGGTGTGTGTGGGTATTACCTATACACCTCTGCCTACCCCTTCGGGGACCCTTGTGGGAAGGAGTGAGGATATATTATATTATATTATTATTAATAGGCACATATATGTATGAGGATATCTTGAAAGCAAAAACTAGCCAACGGAATTGGATGAAATTAGGCACAGAGAGTATTTGCTGGATTTTTTTTTCGGTTCACTAATACGTGAGATCACTTTAAGATTAAATAACCATGACATAATAGTGTAACAAACAAGCATAACAAACATGAGTGTACACCCAATTACTACAGTTAACACAATCACTTGCATCAAACATGCAACACAAACTACTAAACTTTAATTGGATCGGATCGGTTATGTCCTTAAGGTCGAAATAATGATGATGATAATGAGAGACAATATCAATATGAAACTTATAAGTAAGCTAGTCTATAAAGTACTCGAAATCGACGAGTATGCATATAGAGACTGATGAATGTGGACGAAGCGAAAGAGGTATTCAAATCTAGAGAGAACTGGCGCTCTATTCTTTCTGCCTACTTCGTTAGGGACTCGGCGAGATGATATGTACCTATGTTTGTACTTCTCCCCTATCCATTCATTTGGGAAACCGTGACTCGTCTTTCCATAACGTATTGTAGTGTGCGTGGAGCTCGAAGAAGTTGAAACTCTTGAATCGTTTGTTTAATGTATTGGTGCAATGCGTAAATACAATAATAATTAAAATTTTCTTAGCTAACAATGTCGCCTTTGGAAGCTTCTGTTTTTAAAAACAGGCGTTTTTCAAGCAAGTGTAGCGGGTAAGTACATGGACTACTATTAATATACTGGTAAGTAGACAATTAAAAGATGAAAAAGGTTGGGGGGGGGGGAACTCGGGCGGTCGAAACGAAGAAATCCGAGCTCTGGTTGCAACCTCGCGCCATCTCACGAGTAATATGTGAACTATGCTTTACCAGTTTAGTTAATTCAAACCATCCCTAGTTTTGCCTTTTCCCTGCAGTATGCATGCGAGTACATAAGACTCGATGCCCGATACAGAATCAAATATCCAAATACCAATACGTTTTCATCAGTATCGTGTTCGGTGAACAGACAATGCCGTGTGAACGGGGAGGTGCAGCTTACATGATACAGCTAATACTTTACTCGGTTACTGGCACCGATCGAAATAATAAAATTAAAACAAATTATATCCTTACGCCTTCCCACAAGGGTCCCCGAAGGGGTAGGCAGAGGTGTATAGGTATACTACCTTCCCACACACTCACATTCCGCTAGAGATATATTTTAGGTGTGAGTAACGGCGAATCCATCGCTGCGAATCTACTCTTACCTTTTTAATAATTACCTTACCCCCACATTTCACGGTAAATATATTATAGGTGGGCAACGTGACAGATGGCTAGTCCATTGCTGTTTCTCAAGCACGACTATACATACACCTTTGAATTGCTTCTCAGACGTATGCAGGTTTCCTCTCGATATTTTCCTTCACCGTAAAGCTCGTAGTGTGTCTGTATCTGACTAATCACTGTACTTAAATTTAGAAAAACTCATTGGTACTATCGAGATTCGAACTTGCGATCTTAAGTTAACCAAAAGTAGTTAAAAATATTTTTTCTAAGAATTATGCCGAAAACCCACATTTCACCCACCACCATATCACTCAGCTGGCAAAACAGCCTAAGATTCCCCGTTGGTAAGCGGTTCTCATCGCTTTATAATACTTGCAATACTAGATATTACTAAAGCCGTACCGACCTTCTCCATTCAGTTAATCGAAAACTACATGACAAAAAAGCTATTTAACTCCGGATTAATACTCTCAGCAGAAGTCAAGGTCTAGGATAGTAGCTTCGCATGCACCAAGACCAGTCGCACTCAGTGTATGTATATTCATAAATAATAAATTTAACGGACACAGTGACCTAACAAACTGCTTTCAACCATATTGCGTGTCGGCTGACACATAAAGAACAATGAAAGGGATTTTCTTTATGCCGCCGTTATGTTTGTATTGAGCGCTAAATGAACACTAGATAATTCCTGCAAATTGGTCATATGACCGAGGTAGTACATACTAGCCTATAGCTATTTATGTATAGAGATAGGGCATTTATTTCAAAAGTCGCTTGTGACGAAAGTATTGAAATTTCGAATTCCGATTGTACCAATGATTTTTCTGTGAGTGATTAGAATTTCACGACCTTTACAGTGAAGGAAAACATCGAGAGGAAACCTGCATGCGCTTGAGAAGAAAATCAAAATAATGATTTATAGTAGTGATTCACCATCTGTAGCGTTGATACGTAAAATATACCTCTGCCTACCCCTTCGGAGATCGGCATATTAATTTATTACATCAATGTATGTCTGGCACTCTGTAATAAAGTTTTATCATAATCATTTTATATTTTGCTTTGCGTAAATTTCGAAACCCATATAACACTTCATTGTAGAAGAATCTTGAATATATTTACATTCCCACAATAAGACTCGCATAAAGACAACAAAATGAATTACGTTACGCTACGAGAAACGCGGCTACGAGCTACGGAATGCTACGAATGCACAATATCGTAAAACAGCGTAGACAAATTCTAGGCGTAGCTGTTTTGATATTTTAAATGTTAATAATTGCAACAATTGACTGATTTACTAGCGAAAATAAACCTTATTTAGCTCTAATCAAAGTTGATATCAGCACTATTCAACACGGTCGGTAAACGTCATCGAACGTTGTCTCTTAAACAGTTCGTCTTCCTTCCTTCATCCTTGAACTCGTATCTACTTTTAATGTTGGGAGGGGACTGAGGAAAGGGACTGCATCAGAAATGCCGACAAGAGCCCAGCTCTTAAGTTTATGACGATGACAAAGAGAAACTTAAATAGCTTGCATTAAAGTAAGTTGCATTGTCAAAAGTCTTAGATATAACCAGCATTTGTCGTGGCAAAATGGCAGTTATGAGCCCGAGGTCGACTATGAGGTCGTTGTGTTAATGCATTCCTTGAGCTGTTACGGAATGGCACGCCAGCAACCTTTGTTTGCAAAACGACAGTGATTCGCCGCATTCTCTTCATCGAGTGTTCTGTACGATGTTATTAGGTTCTCTACGTATGTAGGTTGCGGTGTATACTTCACGACTAGAAATACTACTTTATTTTAATTGTGAAACCGTAGGATTCTTAAGGAACTTGTTGATGTAGATCAACAATAGTTCTTAACATCGTTAAGCTTAAATGAAGCAACAGATGTACTTCTACATTGATTTAACTTACTGATCTCTTTCCCTCCATCAATATAGATCTGTAGGTGTATAGCTAATACCCACACACCCAATTTCCGCCGTTACTCAAGCACGACTATACATACGCCTTTGAATTTCTTCTCAGACATATGCAGGTTTTCCTCTCGATGTTTTCCTTCACCGTAAAGCTCGTGGTGTGACTAATCACTGTACTTAAGTTCAGAAAAACTCATTGGTACAGTCGGGATTCGAACTTGCGATCTTTGTGTCGCAGGCAACTGTTCGAACCACTCGGCCACCACGGCTTGCATTAAATAAAAGTCTTATCTTATTTACGAAGGTTTATTTATTAAAAGTAAACAAAATAAATTACATACATTACATGAAGAATAATGTTTTATTAAGCGGAAATATTTACAAATGGATACACAGGTATGAAAATTATTAACAGCCTTTATACAGTAACCAAATAATAGCACAAAAAATAATCTTCCGATAATCGTCTAATGTAAAAACTACTACAAAATTGCTAGTTAACATTTGAACCATTTATTATGTGAGTTTTCTTAATTAAACACATACATAATCATATCGCAGAGTCCCTCACTAAAGGATTTCCAATGATTCAGCGAATCTTTGAGGAGGAAACAGATAAGACCGCGGCATTATTATTATGTAATTACTCGTATAAGAGAGAGGAAAGATTCGCGAAGTTGGTGTCAGAACGTGATCATCGCATGAGAGAATGAGAGACGGAGATACGTGGAAGGCGCGTGATATTGCTCAGTGATCGTCGGTTATTTATAGTAATATTATAAAAAGTTGTTTGTTCATTTGTTTTCACGTGCTTATTTATGGAACTACTAAAAATATATTAGGCTATAGTACAGATTACACGTTCGAATCCCGACTGTACCAATGACTTTTCCGAACTTAAGGATTAGTCATAGCACGAGATTTACTGTGAAGGAAAACATAAACAGGAATCTGGTATAAAGGTATAAGTTCTGCTTGAGAAACGGCAGTGGTCTCGCCGTGAGTTAAGATGGCACATAGAATGTATGTCCAGGGAAAAGTGGGCGTTTGCGTACTACATACTCACCTCTGTCTACCTCTTCGGGGACCGGGGACTTCGGAGGAAGGCGCGAAATCCTATACAAACATATCATCACGCCGAGTCCTTAACGGAGTGGGCAGATATTAAAAATTTATCTTATGTTATCACTTTCGCGTCATACACATTCATTCTCTTCTTCTTACATGCTCACCGGTTTCGAGTACTCTTGATGATCCCATCCTACATATATTGCGAGTGAAGACGCTGGCGCATCTAGTCTAGATAGAAACCGAAGAGCCGTCTAGATTCTCAATTGTTTCAACCGTTTGGAACTCCTTGTAGTTGTCAAAAACTCTCTTTGGATATTTGTAGTGTTTCCCAAATGCTGGCTCCGCGTACTTCTTGTACCTCGCATACTCTTTCTTCTCAATATCCCACTCCTTTTCATCCACGTAGAAAAATACTTTCTGCATCCATTTTGGTACGAATTCATCCAAGTAGTAGAAACGCCGGTTCCATACCTTGTGGGAATCGCAGTACTTTCCCTTGCCTCCTAACCAGTCTGGTAATCTGGAAAAAAAGTTGTTACAAGAAAATGAGTGACGTTGAAACTTAAACATTAATGTTTTTGGGCGACTTAGATTGTTACGACAGTTAAATTAGTGTCAATGAACTATGTAACGTGTTGCCTGCATCGTAAAGGGTTGCAAGTTCATCACCCGATTGTACCAACGAGTTTTCCTGTTTCTTAAGAACAGTGAACATTATCATGTGATACAGTTAGACTCTCTATTTATCACGTTGCCACCTATTTATATTTCCTACCAAATAAATGTGTTCTTTCACCAGTGCCCTTTGGTTGGTGAAACTAGTAGGGATGCGTGAATATTAATATAAAGTATTCCCCTATCATAAGAAGGGGTTGGCAGAGGTGTGAAAGTAATAACCACACGCCCATTTTCCGCCTGTGTGCCAGTTGACTAGCGAATAAGGTCTCGTACTGCGCGGTTCCAAAGGAGTTTCCTACCGTTGAAGATTTCCCTAGAGAATCCAGCATGGAGTTCTTCAAAAAGGGTGTGAAAAGATTCCTGCTGAGTTGGCAGCGCGCGAGCAATACCCCTGGCGTTGCTAGCGTCCATAAACGGCGGTAAAACTTTCCATCAAGCGGACGGGATGCTAGTTCTGCTGTATTGTTACGAGCTGGGGTTCGGGATAATCAATTGATAGCCGGTTGTTACACTTAAACGACACTTTATTTTATACACAGAATAATTTCCGGAAACTTGTACGATAAATCAGTACACAATCACTATAATTCTATTCACTATAACACTGATCACTACAACACAGTACTAGTAAAACACAGTAAACCCTAGGTACTGAAACACTTCTACTCTGTGTACACTACAACATAGTAACAGTAGAACACTGTAAACACTAGACACTGAAACACTTCTACTCTGTGTACACTACAACACAGTAACAGTAGAACACAGTAAACACTAGACACTGATACACTTCTACTCTGTGTACACTACAAAACAGTAACAGTAGAACACAGTAAACACTAGATACTGATACACTTCTACTCTGTGTACACTACAACACAGTAACAGTAGAACACAGTAAACACTAGACACTGAAACACTTCTACTCTGTGTACACTACAACACAATAACAGTAGAACACAGTAAACACTAGGCACTGAAACACTTCACTAACACTGTAACACTCACTATAGTTACCGATAAAACACTTGTGATCACTCGCACTGAACTCTACTCCGGAATCAACTGACTGACTAACTGACTTCTCACATGACTAACTCTCACTAAACTAACTCTAACTGACTCCACGTGCCCATCGGGTACCGCCTTATATATGGCACCGGCACGATATACTAGATATTGGTGGAAGGTTCTAGACCGCCATTAAGACCTAATAATCACCGGTGAATGCATCCGCAGAACAATGGCCGGGCGACGTAAACAAGTTGTTTACGTCCTTTCTTAATTGCATCCTTTTGTCTATATTTCCGGCTAAGTGTTGTTGTTTCGCATGGCTTTCACACGGCAAGACCTCCAGAACCTTCCATCGTAACAGTATAAAAAAAAGTATATTCAATGAACTTACAAACTCAGGTGCCTCAATCCCCATCTATACACGTTGTTGTGGTACATCGCCTTAGTGGGGTTAAGATGTGGTAACATGACGGTATCAGAATAGCATTCAGCTAACGCTAGGACGATCAAACCAAATTGATATCCGTCTATCAGCACCACATACCCGTCCCTTATATTCTGCCATGTTGGCTTATGGGCTATTGATTTATCTGCGAAAGAAACAGAACATCATATTACGTTTTAATTTACGAATACTTCCTATCACGCCTATCCTCACGCCCTCCACAAGGGTCCCCGAATGGGGTAGGCAGAGGTGTATAGGTAGTAACTACACACCCACTTTCCGCTACAGATATATTTTAGGTGTCTTCTGTATCATTAGGTTACATACGCCCGCTTTTATATTACCTCGCGAACGTATGCAGGTTTCCTCTCGATGTTTTCCTTCACCGTAAAGCTCGTGGTGTGTATTGAGAACTCTTTGGTACAGTCGGGGTTGGAGCTTGTAATCTTGATGTTGCAACTAATCGAACCCATCGACCACCACGGCTTATATCAGTATCACTAGGTGATAGAACTGTGAGACATGTGCCAGGGCTACGATGAAACTTATCTGACCTCTTTTTTTAATTTTAAAATATTATTGAAATGTGTGTGCAAGAAGAGGCAGAGGAAGGCCACGTTCCAACTACCTGGATCAAATCGATCGGACGCTCAAGGACGGCAACGTTAAGAGTACTCGAAACCGACGAGCATGTATGAAGAGACTGATGAATGTGGACGAAGCGAAAGAGGCATGTAAGTCTACAGAGAACTGGCGCTCTATACTGTCTGCCTACCCCGTTAGGGACCTGGCGTAATGATATGTATGTATGTATTGACACTGACACTATCAATTTCAGTTGCATATATTTTAAGTATTTCACAATTGTTTTCTTACCCGTAGGGATAGTGAGGTCGAGTGCTAAACGAGGCTTCCAAAAGAATGTTCCTGGAACTAGACACTGCAAGGAAAATAAATTCAGTTCAAATGTATACTACTAATACTATCCGAACACAGAGTTGTTTGTTTGTCACTCTTCTATATATACATAAAAAAATAAATACATGTTTTCTGTGTGTCTTCAAGTGGGATCGAGAAGAAGGAAGGATCGAGAATGGTTTAGATTGGATCCTTCCACTTCTCGATCCACTTGGCAGCAAGCAGCGCTGCAGTCGAGTTTCAGGAAAATTAATTTTATCACCCAAGCGAAGCTGGATGGTACAGCTAGTGTTGTATAAATAAAAAGTATAAATCTGCTCTGTCCAATCTGCGCTTAGCAAGTAGATGAAGAGACGCAGAGGCACAATGGAATCCATTGCTTATTCAAACTCCAAGGCGATTGTATCGATTTCAATTAGCGTTCCTTAGGACTAATGAGGAACTTTCTTTTAGTAGTTGGAAATAACTACTTACTTTCACCAAGGGTGCAACTATAGCGATTATAATTAACAAGGTAACTTTTTCCATTTTTACTTGACTCTTCACGATCCTACCTCACCTACCACACGTAGTTATGAATATCTACGCTCGGTTCGAACTACTGTGATCACGATTGTGAGTTTCAGTTGAGAGCAAGTCGCTTCTCGCTTCCTAAGTATTTTATGTTTATGGTAAAGGTTTCCAAGAACTATCTCGGAAGGTCTTCTTCGAATAGAGTTGGATGTCGTGCATTTCATAATATCCTTCACGAGTCAATAACACAGGTAAACGGAGATATTATATGCCATTGAGTGCCGAATGGTTCGATTCTGCAACGCAAACATTGCATGTTCGAATCGCAACTGTACCAATGAGTTTTTCAAAACTTAAGTATACACGAAGAGCTTCACGGTGAAAAAATTAAAAAAGGTAAGAAGAAATTCAAAGATGTATGTAAAGTCGTGCTTGGGAAACGTCGATGGACTCGCTATATGTCGTCACTTTGGTACCAAAATTCAACGAGAAGAGTTGTTTAAAGCTCATGCGTACTCCCTTGGGGACCCTCGTGCCAAGGCGTGGAATCATATAAAAATAATATTGTTATGTTAGGAGCTTCCCCGATTTTCGTATATTAGCGACTACTTGGATACACACACGACTCATACTGTGTATAGCTAACAGTATAACCCCAGAGTACATTTCAGTATACCTCATTCTGACCTCGGCATGAGGGTTAAATAAATCTCGTGCAAATACGTTTTATATGCTGTGTCATTGTCTATGACAGGACATTAAACGCACCCCTTGTACTTAACGCAATTGTGCAGATGCTGTTTCAATGGACTAACGATGAGTGGTTGATATCAATACCAGAACTACATACATCACGCCAAGTCCCTAACGGGGTAGGCATAGAGTATAGAGCGCCAGTTCTCTCTAGATACCAGAATTAAACTACGAATATCTCTGAATAGTACTTGAAAATGGTAATGATTATGAAGACAACAATAAAGTGAAGGTCTGTAAGTCTAGAGAGAACTGGCGGAACTTGATGAGCTATGTGCTATTAGAGTAAGATGTTGTAAGTAGTGCGTAGGTAGTTGGTTCACATATTTCTGCAAGTATATGGATAATGAAATGGATACATCTATCTATTTGAGTATGCTAGCCGCTACTTTCTGCACAGGCGCTGACCTTTTTCGAATCACAATATTCATATCGTGATCACAAAGAGCCATGTGGCCAGGTGTGATATGATGTGCCAAAGTGATGATATACATATTATCAGGGTCACACAGAGCCGTGGTGGCCGAGTGGTTCGAGCAGTTGCCTGCGACGCAAAGGTCGCAAGTTCGAATCCCGACTGTACCTATGAGTTTTTCTGAACTTAAGTACAGTGATTAGTCACACCACGAGCTTTACGGTGAAGGAAAACATCGAGAGGAAACCTGCATACGTCTGAGAACAAATTCAAAGGCGTATGTATAGTAGCTGGAGTAACGGCGATGGACTCGCCATCTGTCACGTTGGCACCTAATATACCTCTGGCGGAAAGTGGGTGTGTGGGTATTACTTATACACCTCTGCCTACCCCTTCGGGAACCCTTGTGGGAAGGCGTGAGGGTCACACAGGTATCACAAGGGTCCCGGAAGGTGTAGGCAGAGGTGTGTACGCAGTAACCACACACCTAATTTCCGCTAGAGATATATTTTAGATGCCAACGTGACAGATGGCGAGTCCATCGCCCTTATACGACTTTGATTTTTTTCTCAATCGTATGCTTGTTTCTTCTCGATGTTTTTCTTTACCGTAAAGCTCGTGGAGTGACCTATCACTGCACTTAAGAAATTGCAATCTGCGTGTTCAAGGTATCTCGAACCACTTGGTCACTCAGAGATATTCAAAAGAATAACAAATTCTGGTGATATAGTAATTTAGCTCTTAGGGTTGGGTGCGTTAAGTATTAGTATCGGTTTGACCCAAAACTTGTTGGCCTGAAACAGTTTCGCAGCTTCATCAATTCTAATCTCCCAATCATAAAACAATTAAGATATAACGCATCACCGAGTGGGTCGGCCCATAAATCCTGAGACCAGGGTTGATAACACCCCCTTAATTTTGGGTCTCCCTAGCCGGATATATCTCGATTGCTACTTCCGAACGCTATGAATACATTACCATAATGATAACTTTGAGTTTTACTCAGATTTGTGAGGCGTTCCGTTTCACGTTTTACGCAATATTCCATGTGTTGAAATAAAACATACCATCACGCCAAGTCCCTAACGGGGTAGGCAGAGAGTAAAGAGCGCCAGTTTACATACCTCTTTCGCTTCGTCCACATTCATCATATATCGATGTCGGTGTTCTACTGAGCTTATACGTTTTGGTTTATTAAACTCATATATATTCTTATATATATCGATACAAGAATATATATGAGTTTAATAAACAAAAACGTTTAAGCTCAGTTATATTAGGTGTAATATACTACACACCCTCTGGTTTCTTATATCTCTTCGTGTAATTATTTCTGAGCTATGTACTGCTAACATAATAAAAACTCAGAACAAATAAAGATTGGCAAACAAAAGCCAGCTTAACAAACTTAACTCTATATAATTAATCGATTTCTAGGCAAAGCACTTAAAACGGCAAAGTGCAGGTCTTGTTAGAACGGACGTTTCTCTTATCGCTAGTAACTTCTTTTGTTCCACTGAGTGCAATTTAGTACAGGGACAAGAGACTCGATCTCTTTATTGCTTTTTCATTACAACGCTGTATGAATTGAATTATCGCTTTGAGTTAGATGGCAACTTTGATTTAGACGAACGTCTTTAGCCATTTAGCGCAGGTTTCAAATTGGTAGGTTTGTACTTTATTACTGACTACTTATACCCCGCTTCACCCGTATAAAATTGTATGTCCTAGATAGGTAGTATTTTTTTCTGGAATAAGTCATACCCTATGTGTCAACCTGTGTTTGAGAACATTGTAGGCTTTGTAGATTCTTAGATCTTGCTAACATTGTTATAATTATCTTGTTTTATGTATGCTTTGTATAGTCAGCCTATTGACGGGCCTACGTTGTTCCCCCATACTTGGGTATTATTGCTGTAACGAAAAAAAAATTGTATATGCCTAATGATTTGAAGAGTAACCATGGAGTTTCTTGCCGGTTCTTCTCCATGGAAGCGACCAACCCGAACAGTGCTTCTTTTTCGACGTTTTATAAGTGCCCACCTGGGCCTATATGAAATAAAAAGATTTTGATTGATTTTGAACCCAGCTAATAATCTATTACTGTGCCAAATTTTATCTAATTCTGTTTCGTGTTTTTCCTCAGCCACAGTCGCATTGTAAATCTTTTAAACTATGTCAGCCTTTTTCAAAGGGTAATTATTACCTTCACATTCTCTCTGATTACTTTCTTCTCATGTAACAATTTTCTAAATTAGTTTTCCATAAATCGAGATAACGTTTCTGCATCAATTACGTTTAGTAATTTCATTGCTTGCTTTTTTAAATGAGCCGTGCTCTGTTCAGTTTCAGATAAAAATATATATTTCCGGGTTCAGCGCCTAGTATTCACGCACAAGTGGGAAGCGATTACTTGTAGAAAGGCCTACTCCAGCGAAAAGGGGTAGGTAGAGGTTTGCAGCACTCAGCGTAGATAAAATTTTTAGTTCCCAGCATTGCAGCGGGTCAGTCCATCGCTTGCCAAAAATAACTCTTTTCCTTCCTTGGCAAACGTATGCAGCTTCCCTATATTTTTTTCTTCACCGTAAAGCTCGTGGTGAGACAGATCACCTGTTCTGTTTAGAAAAACTCTTTGGTTGTCGGGATTCGAACCCTGCAATCAATGTGTTGCAGGCGACTACTCGAACCACTAAGCCAGTATGACTCTTGTTTTTAACGTGGTATATAAAAAAAATATTACTTCTAATCCCTACGTTGCCGAATTCCGTCCCACTTACCAGAGAGTTGGATCTAAACAGGTCCTAGATTTTATAGGCCATTTGGTCGCCCCAGTACGCCTCGCAATGCGACGGACCGAACGCATTTATTTAATTGTTCTCATTGCGATCCAGTACACAGCTATAAAAGTACAACCCATAACTAAGTACTGGAGCTTTATAGTCCTTTGTGTTTATGGATCGATTAATTTATTTTATTATAATTACTGACTAGTTAGGGTGTGTTATTTCTAGTATACTAACTTGCCGATTGTTATACATTGTCGGAAGGCACGGTGGACGAATGCGGTAACTGAATGGTGGCCCAGAAACGACACGTTGGACCGATGACATCACAAAGGCTGCGAAACTCGGCTCAGGACTCTCGCGTATACGATGATGATTAGATCAACCTTTGTAAAAGGAACTAATGTAAAAAAAAATATTTTTTACGAACGAGGTGATGGGAATTTAATAAGTAATATATTTCAGAATAAAGAATAAGTAAAGGGAAACATATTGAACGCCATAATATATATCCTTCTTTCTTTTATCCTTTACAATATATTTTCTGCAAAGAACTTTACACAGGACAAGGACGGGAACGTTAAGAGTACTCGAAACCGACGAGCATGTATGAAGCGACTGATGAATGTGGACGAAGCGAAAGAAGTATGTAGGTCTAGAGAGAACTGGCGCTCTATACTCTCTGCCTACCCGCTAGCGACTTGGCGTGATGATATGTATGTATGTATGTAACTTTACACAGAGCGGCTTAAGCGGCTTGAAAAGAAATTCAAAGACGTATGTGTGTACATTCGTGCTTCAGAAACGGCTATGAATTAACTATCTGTCACGTTGGCACCAAAATTATCTCTGGCGGAAAGTAGATTTGCGGATACTACCGATGCACCAATGATCTTCGGGAAACTTGTGGGAAGGCGTGAGGATATATAATGTACCTTAATGCCGTACGCATTCTCTATGGTGCTTGGTAATTTATCAAACAAAAACTTTGATTGTTTGTAAGGATGCCTGGTATTATGGTCAGAGCGTCTGGCTTAGAATGTAATCCCAGGTTCAATAGATATCACAATTTAACGACTTGGCTATTTCGAAAATTATTAAATGGAGGCCATGTTGGCACCATGCGCACCTTTAATTATCCTGTTAGAATTACGGTATTCGTGTTTATAAAATTTATCTCGCATTTACAAGCACGAGTAACTTGAATGCCAAGGACATTTCCATTTCGTTGGGTATTTATAAGTGACTTAGCAAATCGAAATTCACGGAAATACGGAACACCTCATTAGAATTAACTTAAGTACGAATGTAAGTTCTAACTGTAGTAGAGGCAACTGTGAAGTCGTCTCATTTGAACTTAATTTACTCAACGTCATCGTTCTTGTGGCAGATATATTTTATCAGTTTGTATATATTTAATAATAGTATATCCTCACGCCTTCCCACAAGGGTCCCCGAAGGTGTAGGCAGAGGTGTATAGGTAATACCCACACACCCACGTTATTATTAGGTGCCAACGTGACAGATGGCGAGTCCATCGCCGTTACTCAAGCACGACTATACATACGCCTTTGAATTTCTTCTTAGACGTATGCAGGTTTCCTCTCGATGTTTTCCTTCACCGTAAAGCTCGTGGTGTGACTAATCACTGTACTTAAGTTCAGAAAAACTCATTGGTACAGTCGGGATTCGAACTTGCGACCTTTGCGTCGCAGGCAACTGCTCGAACCACTCGGCCACCACGGCTATTTATATATTATATATATATTTAATATCGCGTTTATATAATTTATATTATATACACACAAACGTTACTTACTCGTAACTACACGCATGGGATTGCACTGGACAGAGGCAAACGCAAAGGTTTATTTCAGACACGCCGACCAGTGCTCAGCTCCCCTGAAGGAGTATGAAGAGGTGTGTAGGTAGGACCCATGTACCCACCAACTTCCCACCAGGGATATATTTAAGGTGCTAACGTGACAGATAGCGAGTTCATCGCCGTTACTCAAGTTACGTACGTATGCAGGTTTCTTCCCGATGTTTTCCTTCACTGAAAAACTCATGGTGTGACAAATCTACTTAAGTTCAGGAAAACCTATTGGTTTAGTCCGTACTCGAACCGCTCAGCCACTACGGTTCTTCATATTTGCTGATAAACCAGCTTAAAAGGCCTGTACAGATGGTGGACTTAAAACGTAGTCCTACATTAGTCAGCAACAATACACAACATGGTCTGTATATATTATTTTAGTATGCAAGACACGGATACATTCTACGCAAATGCATACAACTTGCATTATTCGCACAAGTTGGCTAAGCTTCTCGGATTCCTATATTTGCATTTGAATTCAGCATATGTGCTTAATACATGGAGATTATGTGAAAGTTCTAATGCTAATTATATTTTGAAGTTACAGTACTGGGATTCAGATATCGACAGCAACTAGCCATCCCATTCCCCATCACATTGGGTTCAAACTGTACTTGAATGAGCTGTTTTTTTTTAAATATTGTATAATTAATAATTATAGAGCCGTGATGGCTTAAAATAAACGTATCCCTTACGATTATTATAATTCTCGAAGGGTCTCTACTCTCCTACTAATATTATAAATACGAAAGTTTGCGAGTATGTATGCATATAAAGATGTTGATTGAATGAAATGCACAGATATTGATTGAGGTAGATGAACATATAGGATATGTTTTGTTCCGAAAATAAATCTAGTTAAAATTATGCTAATGAAATATTTTTTTGCGGCGCCGCAGCTAGTATTGTGTATGTATCCCGACATATTATATGATCCCGTATATGACCCGACAATATAAGAGAAATAATAATAATAATATTATTTATTGTACACACACACATATATACAAACACAGAGAAAAAAGACAGAGAAAAAAAAAACATGTAATACGCACAATTAGGCGGCCTTATCGCAAAAGCGATCTCTTCCAGGCAACCAAGTGAAGAGAGAAAAGAAATAGAGAAAAACAAAGGTAGGTGTGATAGTTGAGCGGATGAAATATACATATTTACTATAATATACATATACTAAGCAATCTAAATAAATAAATACGAAACATATACCTACTTTATATATATACAATAACATATACATAAATATACTTACATTATACTAGAAATGTTATAATAATAATTATTAACTTTAGGTGCACATATTATTTTTATGTTCTTCCCTCCCAACAAGGGTCGCCGAAGGCGTCTTGATCCCACTTGTCACCATAGATACCTTTTTGGGTGCCAACGTGACAAATGGCGAGCCCATCGCCGCTTCTCAAGCAATATACATACATCTGTGACATATGTTATGTAACTAATCACTGTACATAAGATCAGACAGACTCATTGGTACAGTAGGCATGCGAACTTGTAATCTTTCTGTTGCTGGCGACTACTGGAATCACTCAGCCACCGCGGCTTAGAAGAATTTAAGTTTCTTAATCTAGTGACAATTCTCTTTTTAAGCAAGTGTCTCAAATTAAGAACTAGTTTATGTATGTGCGTATATATGTCTGTGCCCGGTAAAGTGGTCTAAGTTTTCACTTGAATCAACGTATTCTGTACCAATGACATGAGTATTTAAGTAGGTATAGTGCGGACCAAAGAGTCACAATCGCAGTGTTTGCAACTGAATAATGTAGCTCTTTTTACACCTCTGCCAATGAATAAATACTCTTTGTATATTATACAAAAAATATATTCTGACTATATATAATTTTGAAATAACCATAAAAAAATATATTGCGACAAAAAGGTATTCCAATTGAATGCAGCGTACTGAAGCAGTTAAGAAAAGGGGAGCTCCCCCTAAGCTTACCTGACATGTCTTTGATCCGGGGAAATACAAATATAATCTGCTTGGAACAGACAAACAATTAGCTTTGGCTTGTATATATAGCCCATATTTCCTATGGCAAGAATTTTATGCTATACGTAGGGTTGGTGCTCTTATGAATTTATGAATAAATCAATTCACTTTACAATCGCTGTATAAAATATAATAACTGGCTGACTTTTTTAAAAACATCGGAACGTCAATAATGCTATGTCACTTTTTATAATATATTTTTGGACGCACAATCGATGTGTTCTTGACATTTATTTAAGAATCTCCAACTGTCATTTTTTGACGTGTTTTTGAATAGTGTTGGACATGTGAAATTGTATTGACCTATTTTGTTCAAATATTGACTGAATAAAGAAAATGTCTTAATGATTTTTTTTCTCTTTCTATCTGGTTTCCTTTCCAAAAAGATTTTGATTTGCACACAGTTAACTAATAATAAATCATTACGTAATATAGATGTAAATATTAGTTGTAAAATGCACACTAAATATTTGAGGCACATCCCTATTTCAATAAGAGGTTTCCGTAAGCAATGAGCCGGCAGGCTCCCCTTACAATGTTCAACTAAGCCTTCATTCGCATAATCTTATTAGAGTCTTATTTACCGGTAGATATTAAAGTAGTAACTTTGTATCCTTCCCTACAATATACAGGTAGGAACATGAGATCGATAAGACAGAAGTTGCATTTCGTACGATGGAAAGTGTCATGACACTCAATAATTTCCGTTAGTTTCACGTGAGATTGTGGAATCTCAAGCTTCACGATGAGGGAAAAAGAATCGTGAGGAAAATTGCATAATTTAACGCAGAATAGATATTCAAAGAAGTATGTACGGGACTTTCCAATTATCACCGAATTATTCCATGTTACCCCATGTGTGTGTTTCTCAAAGATATATGGGAGAAAGTAAAAAGATATACAGGGGCTTAGAACAAGTATGAGTATTAACATCATTGTATTATTTCCCGAAATGGTCTTTCCAATTCGATTACGCTTATTTTTCTTTTTTTTATGAAACCAAACAGGTTGAAGTTTAGATATAACTAGACTATTTTCTGAGGTTTCCTGTCGATGTTTTCCTTCACCGTAAAGCTCGTGGTATGACTAATCACTGTACTTAAGTTCAGAAAAACTCATCGGTACAGTTGGGATTCGAACTTGCGATCTTTGGATCGCAGGCAGCTACTCGAAACACTTGGCCACCACGGCTTTTCTTTCATCTCTGTTCATCAGTTATATTTATAAAGGTCGATAATCGCTTATCAGAAAGCCTATTTGCTACTCTAGAAGTATAAATTAAGGAATCTCATCATTACCAATTTGAATAAATTATCTTCATGTTCAAGTCGACTAATTTACTTTCGAATATAAAAAACATTGCTGCAAACAACCCCCTAGTATTAACTAATTTATAAACGGCTATCGGATATTCGAAACAGAAGGGAATGCATTTTTAATTTACTTCCACTTTTTTTAAAGCGAATATAGTCAGTACTTGGTAACGGCTGTTGTTGGAAAATACGTGTTAAAATCGTGGTAGTTTTTTAATTGCCCAGTAATATTTGAATATTGTATGTAGGGGTTCGATCGGACGCTCAAGGGCGGGATTGTCAAGAGTACTCAAAACCGACGAGCATGTATGATGAGACTGATGAATGTGGACGAAGCGAAAAAGGTATGTAAGTCAAATCCCTCACGTGGTAGGCAGAGACAATAGACTGCTTTCCAGCCAGTTCAGCTCTTTAGAATAATTATTTAGATTTATAACGATTCGATTTATAGAATCTAAATATCTAGCACGGGCGCTTACTGTGGCACTTAATAGGTTATGAAACTTTTTTTATCAATTATATATATAACTCTTTATTTAAAGTCAAGTTCTCGTTTCACCATCTGTTTTAGGATTTTTACAAGGGACTACTAAAACCACTTGCCTTCTATGACACTTAATGGGCTATGTATGTAACTATCTCTAGCTATTACGAAATTCTTTATTTAAAGGCAAGCTCTCGTTCCATCCCTGTGTTTGACAATTTTCAGTAGATTTGTTCCAACTATTATAATGCTGGTTGCAAAGCTCGCAGACTTCGTTCCCAAGTCGGTAGTTAGGCGGTGGAAATTGGAAATTGCTATCATGTGTTCCCCCCTTATCCCTTGGATTCGTGTGCATTTAGGGATTTGAATGTGTACCCGCTTTATATTGCGGGCGTAAAGTGGGTGTATTAGGAATACGTATATGAGATTCCTCACTTTAAGTATTTTTTGTGGATTTAGAAACGGTTCGACGGTTGGAGACTGGGATGTTTTGCTGGTTTGAATATATTACTTTGGTATATTCATAGATGTGTTCTATTTTACATTAACAAAGTTATTGGATTCGGTATCACATATTCCAAGATAAACTTTTGGACTATATCAGTAAGATAAGTTAATATTTATTATTTCACAAAGAAAATACGATATGTATGCATGTAGTTTTTTTTGTGAAACGTTTTTCTCAATTCCTTTAGGTTGGGTCTGTAATGTCTAAACAGATCTCTATTCTCTCTGTTTGACCCTTGAGAGACTAAGCGTGATAGTATGAATGTGCCCTGAAGACTTCCGATCCTTGCAAACGTCAGTTCGAAACGAGCCAGTGTTGCAAAACCAGCCTTAAAGTAAATAAATAAAATCCACCGGTCCAGCCCAGCTCCCTAGCAAACCAGGAACAGTACTCTTAGCGGTGTTGCTTAGCACCTAAGAGCCGTGCTGGAAGCATTTGGTCTCGGTTAAGTAGTAAAAGTTCCCGGAACTCCAAAGAGTAATACTTCTATATATACAGGCTAGCCTATGACTTAATATGTCAGAGTTAATACTGGCTGAAAGAAAACTCTTTTCGATATAATGTAAATATTTAGCAAATAAAAAAAAGAATTTAATGCAAACGCAACTAAAATATTTTCAAATTTAGAATCTTAAGCAAAACATTACCCTCGTTAGAAGTAACAGTTCAACAGACATAAACGACGGGGTTACAAAGGTAAAATACGTATACAGACAGGTTATTTTTTATTTACATTTTTCAACCGAGCACAGTTGAAACGCGAAAAGGCGGTTGTTGCCCCCTAGATCAAAGCAGCGCGTCGCCACATTTTGCCGTCTGTCCGACCGTATGTAGACTTTTAGCCGCACAATTAGGCCTCTTCTGTTTTTGACATTGCCCCTACCACGTTGATTTCAGCACTCGATCCCTGCAGGTACCTATACAGACAGATGCTTAAACCTCGATTCGTCAAGGACAGGTGATGAGTCTATAGCTGTCACTCAGAGTTTCTTTCAATTCCTTCTCTTGAATACGAACCAGGTGTCTTCACGATGTATCTTTCGTAAGAAAACCATTAAACCATTTAGGTCTGAATCAGCAATCTTGCCTTGCAAATTCTCTGAAACACTCGGCCGCGACGTCTTACACAATCACAGCTGTTCAAATAGATTCGAGTGTTCTACGTCAGATTCTCATCAGTGTGAAGGCAAAAAGTAGGGGATCCGTAGTTTGAATGTTTCCTGGGGGAAGGCATCTTGTGAGGGCTTACTGTGCTCCCTGCGCACAACTTTACGGATTTACCTATATAGAGTGTTCTTATTTCATTGGTTCCTCTTTTTGCCTAATGGTAGTAGCCTGGGACACAAAGATCGCAAATTCGAATCCCGACTGTGCCAATGAGTTTTTTGAAATTAAGTACAGTGATTAGTCACACCATGAGCTTTACGGTGAAGGAAAATAGCGAGAGGAAACCTAGACTGGAATGGACTCGCCATTTGTCACGTCCGAATCCGAATCTTTCAAATAAATATTTTAAGAGGCTTGAATCAATATGATCGTGTAGATTTACTGGCACACAATACTTAATGATATATACCTAGTTATCCCTACTAATATTATAAATGCGAAAGTAACTCTGTCTGTCTGTCTGTTACCTTTTCACGCCTAAACTACTGAACCGATTTAAATGAAATTTGGTACAGATATAGCCTAGAGCATCAGGAAAGACACAGGCTTTACTTACTTTTTAATGCGAAAAAGGGTTGTAAGGGGTTAAAATAGGGGATTAAAGTTTGTATGGAAGTTTCGTCATTTTTGAAGCTAGAAGCTTGAAACTTATTTTTTAGGCTCTTGATTACATATAAATTAATATTACATTCAAAGTTTGTAAAAATGTTACCCTTATGGGGGTAAAAAAAATGCTGCTTAATATCACTTTTCCGCGCGGACGAAGTCGCGAAGAACGAAGTAGCTGTTGCATTTAGAAATTTTTAAATAGTACATAAGTTTATTGTTTGTTAAATTTTATTTTTTCTTCGAGTATAATTATATAATAAGTGTCTGCAAATGTAAATATTTAAAATGTAAGTGTTTTGGCTCAGGGCTGTTAACTTATGTTTTTATTGAAATAAATGAATTTCACAGTATGATAAAACCTGAAAACAAAAATATTTTTGCCCATGTAATTTTTTCCTAGTACAATTTTTAACATATTGCACGAAAAGTTTAGATCGCAAAATAACGGCGGGTCATCGACCTGCCTCACATTTTCCGATGAAATATTAATTTGCAAGTACTCGCTTTGATGTCGGCTTTGCACAACAGCGTTGCATGTAAAGTGTGCTTATAGACTAACGCCATGCGCCATTAAGCTCCGAATTAAATTGAATTGCTTTACTACTCAAGGTAAACTCAAGTATTTTTCTATTTACATGCGAAAAATACGGAGTCGTGCAAACCTTCCACTAATGTTTGAGTATTATCGGTACACACTGATTACCTATGAGTGCACACGCACACTACAATTAATAGACTCGGGTCATACTCTACGCATCCTGCGACCCCTTGACTAGAAATTGGTGGGGCGCGTATTTGTGGATGGCTCTATCTGTGACGTATTATTTTGGCATCAAATGATTTGAAACTATTTATCTTATTCTGAGATCTAAGGAACTAACATTACGCACGATTGTTTTCATCTACTCGTATACTTTAATATTATAAAGAGGAAAGATTAGTATATATGTAAATATGTTTGTAACGAATTGGCTCAAAAAGTACTGCACCAATTTGACAAATTCTTTCACCATTAGAAAGCTACATTAACCCTGAGAGACATACTATATTTTCTTTTATAAAAAACAAATTATGTCCACCCGTGCGAAGCCGGGACGGATCGCTAGTTTCAAATATGTATTTACATTGATTGTTGCAGGTTCCTAAAGCAGAATAATATTCTGTTAAAATGTCCTTCGTCTGACCTTGCCTGTTCTAATAATGAGTTTAAGGTTTACAAAGATTCCTTCTCAAGCGAAATCACAAAATAATCAAACTTTTTAACTTCGTTTAATTTTCTAGTGAGCGCCCTTTCTTCTTTTTTTCCTTTGTTAAATTATTTTTTCATGAATAACGAACTGACGAACAGAAAGAATAATTTGCTTAAGTATTACTTTTACACGGTCACGCTGGATTATTAAAATGTTTTCTTGACTGCTTGATTACTACGACTTATTTTACGATAAAATAATTAATATGGGCTGTGGCGACCTAGTGCTTAAAGTAATCGCCTGCTGTGCTAATGAGTTATACCCCAACTTACATGCAGTGAAGTCACATCACGATCTTTTCAGATCACAAAACGAGCTTTACGGAGAATGAAACATCAACCTAGTACCTACATTATTCGAAACACAGAAAGAGTCACAAGATTCACCCATTGCCAGCCCTGTATATCTAGTATAGTAGCCCTGTATAGCCCTGTATAGTAGTATATCTCTGGCGGAAAGTGGGTGTGTGGGTACTACTGATACACGACTGCCTACCCCTTCGGGAATCCTTACGGAAAGGCGTGAGTATAAATATTGCTGTGTGGTTTTATGGTTCATTATTCAAGTATTTGGGTTTAAAGAATCTTTATTTCTCAAAAGAATAACAATAATTCACTTATTGAGAATAATAATATTTAACAATGCTTTGATTATTGGAAAAAGCCGTGGTGGCCGAGTGGTTCGAGCAGTTGCCTGCGACGCAAAGGTCGCAAGTTCGAATCCCGACTGTACCAATGAGTTTATCTTAACTTAAGTACAGTGATTAGTCACACCACAAGCTTTACGGTGAAGGAAAACATCGAGAGGAAACCTGCATACGTCTGAGAAGAAATTCAAAGGCGTATGTATAATCGTGCTGGAGTAACGGCGATGGACTCGCCATCTGTCACGTTGGCACCTAATATACCTCTGGCGGAAAGTGGGTGTGTGGGTATTACCTATACACCTCTGCCTACCCCTTCGGGAATCCTTACGGAAAGGCGTGAGTATAAATATTGCTGTGTGGTATGTAGTATCTACTATCTATATAGTATTTGGGTTTAAAGAAGCTTTATTTCTCAAAAGAATAACAATAATTCACTTATTGAGAATAATTTAACAATGCTTTGATTATTTGTTATAGCAATTCGTACAAATATTTTTAGTTAGTAGTAGACAGTAAATGTTTTATTTATATCAATACTGAAACTAGACAATGAATAATACCCTATGTGTTCAGTACCTGTATATATGTATTTACCTATTACCTGTATAATAATTATATAATAATAATAAATAATATATCCTCACGCCTTCCCACAAGGGTCCCCGAAGGGGTAGGCAGAGGTGTATAGGTAATACCCACACACCCACATTCTGCCGGAGGTATATTAGGTGCCAACGTGACAGATGGCGAGTCCATCGCCGCACGACTATACATACGCCTTTGAATTTCTTCTCAGACGTATGCAGGTTTACTAATTACATATATATATATAATATATTTACATATATAAATTAGGTATAATAATTACATGTATAAATTAAACTAAAATAATAAATCTTACATTGTCTCAGGAAGCTCAAGGGAGCTTTTGTTACTCATCAGAACAGAAAATCCATAAGACTTCCAGCCAGGCCCTTTTTAGTGTCTAAGCGTACAGGGCTAAGGGCACCCTCTGTTCAGCTCGTAGCTCGGCTTAGGACGTTGTTGATTCGCGTACTAGGGAGCTGAGCTGGACGGGGTGATTTAATATTTTTCGGATTTGTTTAATACTTGCTGGACGCGAACTCGCTTCCATCCGACATGTTGGTACTTAAATATATCTCTAGAGCAAAGAGGCTGAGACTCTGTCTATCCTTCGTTGACAAGACGTTAAGATAAGAAACGAGGTGTCAGATGGCGAGTCTATAACGATTGTATTGGGTTTTTACTGTTATGATAGATGTGAGTTTTGTAGTTAAATAAATAAAATAAATAAATTATTATGTTCATAATGCAAGTATATATTTATTTTCTCTTAAAAGTTATCTGGTTGTCCCCTTAGTTGGTTCCTCTCAACATAGAATAATATATCGCTCTAAGCCTCTTATTTGTTGTTGAAATGCAATGTATGGCAGGGGCAGAGCAAATTTAATGAAAACGCTTAAGTACAGTCTAATCTCCCTTTTTGACGTAACAAGTATAAAGCTTTTTATCTCGTGGAATTCCTTTACGAAGATTTGTTTATGCGCTCTCTGAGTAGACACAAATGTAATTGGCGAAAAGAAAGTACTTAATGCAAAAATTTCGGTGACGAATGCTGCACACGACATCTCCAAGAAGTTTAAAGACTTAGGATCACCCATTATGCTTCTTATAGAAGATCTCAGAAGACCACTATTACATGTTATTAGCTACACTACTTGTGGTCTTCCTGCGATGAGTGAGCCTTCACGATCTATAAGAAGGATTCTGCTGGCGGAAGAGGGAATAGTTCATCCCCTGTTTTGCTAACATAGCTACGTTACCTAACGCTACGCTACGCTAACGTTTACCCTTACCCTTACCGTTTGTCGATAGTGGAATATAAAACTAAGAACCAAATTTTCCAGTCTCTTACATAATAGTATATTATGACCGCAAGAGGACAGGTGCGCTCATAATTATAACAATCATAGCAATATACTAGCCAAGAGCCGTTGTGGCCGAGTGGTTTGATTGGTTACCTGCAACACAAAGATTGCAAGTTCGGATCCCGACTATACCAATGAGTTTTCTCGAAGTGCAGTCATTAGTCACACAGCGAGCTTTAGGGCGAAGGAAAACATAGGGAGCTCCCAAACGCATGAAGGTTTCACGTTTTTTTCCCTTCATATTTCTTTCTTAATATTATGTCCCTTCTGTATTGTAAGCCGTATTAAAGGACAATAATTCAAAGTTGAAGTGGTCTCCGAAAATAAATTCCATTTTCGTTTCAAACGGCAAACGCAAAACTAGGAAAACTTCGTTAGGAGCCGATTCCATTGTTGGCGACCCCAACCAAACAAAAAGTCAAGAGCGAGTCGGTGTTTAATGCTCTGTTCTGTACATTTTTGATTGATACATTTCTTTTAGGCGTAGCGACCTTTTTTTTAATAAAGGCGGTAAGTGAAGAATAATTTAGGGGATCCTGACTAAATTATTCTAATTATATGTATATGTGAATGTGAGTTTGATTGTTACGTTTGACAATTTCCTGGTCATGAATTTTGGCTTATGATTTTTCTGTTCTGATGCGAATGTTACAAATATGCTATCAAAAGAGGAACATAACTGTAGGAACGGAACGTGAGTGAGAGAGCGATGTAAGAAAGGGATAGGTATAGTCTTAAGATGAAGAATGGCGATCGACGGTATATTGAGTTATAAGACGGTTTCAGTTGAAAATTAAGTTATTCGCTGTGTTTTCTTCGCAAAGCAAAAATAAGTATCCCTCATATATACATATATACATACATAGAACATGCACTACTAAGGTACAAATTCACCCCGCACATAATTATCATCCCTTAGCGATAATCGAACCAGCGACTTTAAGCTTCGCAGCCCGGACTATTCACATAAAACACTGAATTAACTAAGGGACCTATTAATGAAAATGAAGTGAAAGAGGTCTGTAAGTCTTGAGAGGACTCTCCACACTTTCTCTCCCAGTGAAGGACGGCGTGATGATGATAAAATTATGATGATGATGATGATAGGAAACGAAGTTTGGAAAGGAACTGTCTATAGGTTTTTTCATTGCCTGAAGCATCTCTAAAAATAATAAATAAAAAGACCACACGCATTGCTCTGTATTGAAAAGATAAGTCCCATACGAGTGCACGCTGAAATGTTTTACACATGGATATTGTGAATATAGGTACGTATAAATATCAATTAATGCATAATTGTTTAGCCATGGTGGCCGAGAGGTTCGAGTAGTTGCCTGCAAAACAAAGATTGCAAGTTCGAAACCCGACTGTAGCAATGAGTTATTCTGAACTTAAGTACAGTGGTTAGGCACACCATCAGCTTAACGGTGGAATCCGATAAGTATTTTATCGCGACAGACAGACAGGCGTGGTAGAGATATTATTTAATAACTTTTAGTGACTAATGGTTTTATTGTGGTGGATAGGAATACATACAAATAGCAATAAAGAATTGAATTGAATAGACCAAGGTTAGTGCTATGACACACATTTAGATGTCATCGGAGATATAAAAAGATGCCGCAGTAAATGGGACATTGTTTCATAGTAGTATATTTTGTGAAAAAATAGGTACTCGTTATTGTGGAACTGAAACTAGGTACAAAAAATGTGGAATACATAGGAAATACCATTGTCCTTTTTTAGCTTTTGAATTTATGTATATTATTTTTCCTATGCAGCCAGTTCACATATGTACATTTAAATTCAGAACATTTTCGTAGAGGCTAGGTTTTGTTGTTTTTTTTTCTGCCAACTGGCCGGTTAATGTAAGAGGCAAAAAAAAAATTGTCATCTGTCATAAGCTCAACAAAATACTTTTCATGTTCTGTCTAATCGTTATATACACGTTGAAAGGGTCACAAAATGTTATTAGGCTCTAGGATCAGTCATCTTTAGCGTCAGACAGATAAACTTTGGCAGCAATTGGTTAGTTCCACTGACGTTAAATGCATTTGGCAAGTCTTTCTCATCGTTATTTTTCTGTGGTGGTTGTAGTTTATTGACGTTCTACGCTGATGTGTTGCAGGCATTTTTTATATGCTGTTCCTTGCGGTTTTATTCTAGTGAAATGTAAGTTCAGTCTTGTTTTAATTAGTTTCTCATTTTTTTTTACATAGTTTGTTATTCTGATAATTTGTCTGGTATGCTGTATATTCTGCTTAGGTACTTACTAAATTGGCATAGGCGACAGGCATAGGCGACATATGTAGTTCGTTCTTACAATGTATGATAGGCTATAGTTTCATTTCAAAAAGCCGTGGTGGCGAGGTTCGAATCTACGACTAATTAGTTTTTCTGAGCTTAAATACATACAGTGTTTAGTCACACCACGACCTTTACAGTGAAGAAAAACATCGAGAGGAAACTCGCATACGTCTGAGAAGCAATTTAAAGACGTATGCGAGTTTCCCGCGCCTTCCCACAAGGGTTCCCGAAAGGGTAGGCAGAAGTGTATGTAGGTAGTAACCAATAGATACACCAACTTTTCGCCAGAGATGTATTTTAGGTGCCAACGTGATAGATGGCGAGTCCATCGCCGTTACTCAAGCACGACTATACATACGCCTTTGAATTTCTTCTCAGACGTATGCAGGTTTCCTCTCGATGTTTTCCTTCACCGTAAAGCTCGGGATGTGACTAATCACTGTACTTAAGTTGTATGTTTAACTGTACTGTATGTTTAAGTTCAGAAAAACTCATTGGTACAGTCGGGGATTGGAACTTGCGATCTTTGTGTCCCAGGCAACTACTTGAACTACTCGGCCACCACGGCATTTATATAGGAATTATTGTTATTATTTTCTTATAAAAAGGGTACTAAAGAGGTTTCAAATATAATGGAGAGGTTACTTTGAAAATAATATTTTGCATTCGCCGACATTGTGGGGAATGTTTAATATCAACACTCCTCGCGAATAAGTGACATAAGTATTTAAAATCTTATCTACTAATAAAATAATGTGTATGTATGTATCTTACGCTATAATATTAATATTTAAAGTTAAGAAATTTTAATAGGCTAATTTATGTAGATAATCTAAGAAAATAATCGAAAAATAAGATTGTCTGGAAAAAGTATTTTAAAGTGTTAACTTGCTAGATAAATATATCTTCACGATTTCCCACTGGCTTCCTCATACAATGGCAATTTTCTTCACAGTGCTCGTAACTTAGTTTATAAAAAAAAACGTATTACGTTACATGATTCTTTTAATTATTTAGTTATGTATATTGACAGGCGAAGTCACACGAAATACTATGTTTTGATGATATAATATGATTCTGGAGCCGCAGGGTCTGCGGATGGAATTTTTAATAATAACTAGTACCTACCCACTTGCCGAGACGATATGACAATAGCCAGTCACGTCAGGAATCTCCATTGTTGACGTTTGTGGACTACGAATAGGGGAAATATTCACAAATTTCATTCGACTTTATTACATCTGAATAAAGTTCACATTACACGGATTTGGCTCGCCATTTTGGGTTTATATTTTTAATAGTCGTTTATTTGCGATACGACGGGGTTGAAGTAATGTGATTGGAGCTATATTGAAACGGAACTACACATAAGCATGTACTTAGGTATGATAGGTACAGTGACTAACATCAATATGACTTTTATAGTTATTCTTATTTCAACCGCTTACTATCGGGCGGATTGCGCGACTGTCTGTCGCCTTAAGAGCATAAAAAAACTTATCAAGTTTCCACTTCGCGGCCCAAGTCTATCTTTGTTTCCAGGACCCCATTCCACAAAAATGCACCAAAAATTGCTTAGCAGACATTTAGTTAAAATTATATTAGTACGGAATCCTAAAGAAATAATTGATTCAAACAGATAAGTGCTTAAAATTGTATTCTCTTAATATTCATAAATGATCAAAGATCGGAATTAAACTAACGGCTGGCAACGAAGAGAAACTTCGCTATGTATTTAAAAACAAAATATTGAGTCTGTCCGAAGTGTTTAATTCAGTTAAGCGCGCCTCGCGAACTTTAAACTCAATACCGAAGTTTATTCGACGATGTGGTCATAAGCGCTGACACACGGACGCTGGAAATAGGTAACCGATCGCATAGAATGAAAGAAAACATCGAGACGAAACCTGCATACGTTTAAGGAGAAATTTAAAGACGTATGGATAGTCGTGCTTGAGCTACGGCGATGGTCTCTTATCGGTCACGTTGGCACCTTGGCGGAAAGTGGGTATGTGGGTACTACCTATACACCTCTGCCTACCCTTTCGCTGACCCTTGTGGAAAGGTGTGAGGATATATAGATTTATCGGCGCATGCGTACAACCGTTAGGTGGGTGAGAGTGCAGGTAATCTCGGAAATATAATATAATTACACCTTCCGATGGTTACTTGAATTAATTATACGTTGAAAATACATATATATATATTTTTATACAACTAGAGTGGCAAACAAGCATACCGCCCACCTGATGGGAAACGGTTACCGTAGCCTATTTACGCTCACGATATCGAAGTATCACTTGCGCGTTGCCACTCTGTGTTCGGAGAGTTATAGTGTGTTGGCAGCATAATGGGTTTAATCTCTCTGCTTCTAAAACAATGTAACAATCCTCCCCCTCCTCAAGGAGCTCATTACTGGAAACCTTATTCACCGCGTAGGAACACAACACAAAAAATTGTGCTATTTGGCTACGGACTTCTGTAAGGTGGAGGTCCTGCCCCAGTCGGGCAGCTCCGAATTCGAACGGGAAACCCGTTATGCCCTACCTCTCTTATGTAGTTTGTGTAAGATTTAGGCCGAGTGGTTCGAGCAGTTGCCTGCGACGCAAAGGTCGCAAGTTCGAATCCCGACTGTACCAATGAGTTTTTCTGAACTCAAGTACAGTGATTAGTCACACCACGAGCTTTACGGTGAAGGAAAACATCGAGAGGAAACCTGCATACGTCTGAGAAGAAATTCAAAAGGCGTATGTCACGTTGGCACCTAATATACCTCTGGCGGAAAGTGGGTGTGTGGGTATTACCTATACACACCTCTGCCTACCCCTTCGGGGACCCTTGTGGGAAGGCGTGAGGGATATTTAATTTAATTTTAATTTAAATTATAATATCAGCGATCCGTCGATAACGTTCAACTGCCGTCGCGTACCTCTTTTCCAAAAGTACACTACAAGATGGCTGCCCGTTTGAAGCTCCGCCAGAATGAATGACACATCACTCTCGTTCAGAAAGTAACAAAACGATCGCACCACCAACATATTTATGTTGACATATATAATTGGGATTGTCCTTCCAACAGGGCTAAGATATGCATTGGGAGATAATTTTATCGTTAAAACGAGCCGAGAGCACGTGTTTTTCGTTTGGCAAGCGTAATGTCCGTGTGTAACACTTACACAACTGCGAGACAGACGTTGCAATCGAATAGAGGATCGTCTCTTGAATGCGTTCGAGCACTGCTCGTTATACAATCGAGTAAGTAGGCGCTCCGTGCATTCATTGGGAGGGCTTTGTTAGGTTCGTTATGACGATACAGGCTGTACTGGGCCTGTGTAGATACATCTGCACTTTACACTATCGAGGGCTCAATGTAGATTGTGAAAGGGGTTTGGGTAAATTAAGGGATCTACTATGGTCACGCATAACACTCGAAATTTACGCCTACATGTTTGTTATTTGAAATATGAAATATCGTGGCTGAATGGTCGAGTAGTCGACTGCAAAGATTGTAAGTTCGAACCCTGCGGTAGGCTTTTTTTTCTACCACTAAGCTGGAAACAAACTTCTGGTCAACTTGATGGAATTAGAAGTATCGTTTACTTAAGTATGGCTTTACGGTGATGGAAAACATCGAAAGGAAATCTCTATTCGTTTGGAAGAAATTCAAAGACGTATCTGAGTGAGTGTCTTCAGGTGGATTCGAGAATGGATTAGATTTACAATTGGACCCGTTAGATGGCGCCACTGGGTCCGTGGCTTTTATTTTTCACCCAAGCAAAGCTGGGCGGGACAACTAATATATGTATATTTTCACGCCTTAACACAAGGGTCCTCAAAAGGGGTATAGTGATGTAAGTATATAGAGAACTTGCGCCATACTCACCATACCTACCCCGTGAGGACTCGACCTAATGGTAAGGTTTGTATATTTTAGCGCAAGCAATAATATTTACAATTCACAAGCACGATTGAATAAATTAAGTCAATTGTAATTCTCGGCACACAAATGGATGTCTTTAGATTAAGTTTGAAGCTAATGAATGTGCCTTGAGAGCTGATGGATTTTGTGGCAACGAAAACTCATTTCGTCTACTATTTTACATTTCCAATGGCAACTGTAAGTCGCGCTCAATCTGCCCCTTAATTAATGAGATGGATAATTAAAGCGGATTTATGAAAGCCAAAATAGGGAGTACGGTTTCCTGAAGGAAATATTAGTCAGATAATTCTACCCACGTTGAATGGTGATCGTATTCCATTGTTGTAATCAGAATTATTAGATGACAGAAATAAGTTATAAAGTAATATTTTTCCGATATATTGCCGTGGTCACGGAGTTGTACCTATATGTAGTCATCTGTAAGGTCAAGATTCAAATCCAGATGTTGAATAAGAATTAATAAAGTACCTAGAATTAATTGTCTCACCACGTGAGAAATGGAATTTAGACATCATCTCGCCATGTCTCCCACGGGGTAGGCAGAGAGCGTAGAGCGCCAGTTCTCTTTAGACATACATGTCGCGCTACATAAGGGAAATTTATTGCAGTCTAAAACGAAACTTCTTTATTTATACCTAAGGTATAATATATCACTATTATGCATTAATGTAATGTAGTAATGTAGAGCCGTGGTGGCCGAGTGGTTCGAGCAGTTGCCTGCGACGCAAAGGTCGCAAGTTCGAATCCCGACTGTACCAATGAGTTTTTCTGAACTTAAGTACAGTGATTAGTCACACCACGAGCTTTACGGTGAAGGAAAACATCGATAGGAAACCTGCATACGTCTGAGAAGAAATTCAAAGGCGTATGCATAGTCGTGCTGGAGTAACGGCGATGGAATCGCCATCTGTCACGTTGGCACCTAATATACCTCTGGCGGAAAGTGGGTGTGTGGGTATTATCTATACACCTCTGCCTACCCCTTCGGGGACCCTTGTGGGAAGGCGTGAGGATATATTATTATATATTATTAATGTATTAATATTGATGCTAAAGTATGATTCCAGTACGTAGCATTAATAGTGCTTTAAACAAAACAGCAAATAAAAGTTTACTGAGGCAGGTGAAGCATTGCGCAGAGATTAAAACTATTAAAACTAAGTTTTACTTGTAAATGTAACACAATAGAGAAGAATGCGATGACCCATTTCCGGAACAAGGCAAAGCTTTCCACTAAGATTAATTTCAACAGAAATGTGGGCATTTTTTTTTGCTATTTAGAGGTTGTACTAAGTTTTCAGGATGTGTGTTTTCTACTATCTAGACTTTCTTATATTTTTGAATTTTCATCAGGATATATTTCATCTCTTTCCGTGAGAGTTTCCGAAGGGGTAGCCACACATGTGACAACACCGTCTTCTTGCCTCAGATATGTTTTAGGTGCCACCGTGACAGCTGGCGAGAGCATCGCCGTTCATCAGGCATGACTTTACATACATACGTCTTTGAATCTCTTCTCAAACGTATGCAGGTTTCATCTTGATGATTTCCTTTACCGTAAGCCTCGTGGTGTGACTAATCACTGTACATAAGTGCAGAAAACTCTTTGGTAAAGTCGGGATTCAGACTCGTAATCCTGGTGTTGCAGGCAACTATCCGAACCGCTCGGCAGCCACGGCTTCAAAGAGAGATTTTGTTTTACGTATAATACTGCTTACCGATTGCTTAGTTTGACAATATGACAATAATTGCTTATTTGAAATAAGTGTCATATATTGATCCGTTCTTTTGCGAGTAGAAAAAAGACGTGAAAAGTAATTTTTAAGTATGTATGAAGAGACTGACGAATGTCAAAGCGAAAGAGGTGAAATTGTAAATCTAGGGATACTGGCGTACCTCTCTCTATCCCAGAGACTTGACGTGATAATATGTATGTATGTTGTTACATCGGTAGTTGGTATTGGCTTGCCTTCGAAACGGTTTCGTGGCAGTACAGACCATTTCACCCTTTTTCGCCGGTCAGTTCTGCCGAATTGAAATACGGGGAAGATGGAATAATGCCGGACGAACCGGAGGATGTTAATCGGATCTAGTTAGTGGAAGCTGAGCCTTGGGAAAGGTTCGTTATCTGAATTGGCTTAGAGAGGCTAGCTTGTTTACCAAAGGGTCTTTTTTTGGATTGGACGGGGTATATATTACAGCAAGGGTAATTTACGGCGCTATCTTGGGCGTTTATAGTACTGCTATTTTAGACGGTACGAAATAGCTTCGCATAACCGAGAAGATTTTCTAAGGAATTTCAAACACATCCTCTTGTTCTTAACTAATAAAGAGGATTAACTAATATTAATTAGGTTCTATAACTTACTACAATGCACGAAGCAAAAGTGTGTGCAAGCAGAGGCAGAGGAAGACCACGTTCCAACTACCTCTATCAAATCGATCGGACGCTCAAGGACGGGAACGTCAAGAGTACTCGAACCGATGAACATGTATGAAGGGATTGATGAATGTGGACGAAGGGAACGAGGTATGGAAGTCTAGAGAGAACTGGCGTTCTATACTCTCTGTCTACCCCGTTAGGGACTCGGCGTGATGATATGATTATGATGATGACAATGCAGGAGCAGTGTTGGCGCAGTGGTTGAGTAGTCGCCTGCGAAACAATAATCGTAGGTTTGATACCAGATGGTCTCTATCAATATGTGTTTCTGAACATAGGTACAGAGAATAATCACACATTGAAAAGAAACTTGCATAATGCGTGTACTGTGTTTAATAAGACATTCAAAGACGTATGTATAGTAGTGCTTGAGTAATAGCGACGGACTCGCCAAATCACGTTGGCAACTAAATTTCATACTTTCTATTCTTTTTTTAAGACATATGAGAGAGACAGTATGAGACATATGAGACATATGAGAGCCTACAAAAGCGATTTATGCTGCATCTAACGTTTTCTGCGGGAAAAGCTAAGTCAATATTATCCTACAACGATAGGCTACAACACTTCAAAATGCTTTCCTTATCAAAGCGAAGAGACCTGATAGATATGTTGTTCCTATATAAGATTTTAAGAAATCAAATTGATTGTCCTCATTTACTAGCACAGTTTAAATTTCGCACACCAAATAGAATACCACGAAAACCGATAACGCCCCTACACGTTCCACCGCGCCGAACTGTGCTCGGCTCCAACTCCCCTGTCCCAAGGCTTTGCAGAATTCTGAATGAACTGAGTCACGTTACAGACATCAATTGCGACTCAATAGGAGTATTCCACAAGAAGGTTTGCAGCCACCTAGCTGGGGTCATAGAATAGCTCAAGCCCCATGGTCGCATACATTCAAGTACGTGCGTACAACTCACCAGCCTACTCAATGGCACATGTTATACACACATACGCAAACACGTACACTTAAAATAAACACACCATCATAGCACGCCTTGTGTAGTAAATGTATATATATATAATAAAATTAATAATTAGGTTAAATAATATTTATTAAGCTAGATGCACCATCATTACTCTGTTCTTTTCATCACTCTCTTTTCTGTAATATTATCAAATAATACTTTGTGTCTTCGTTACCAATTAAGGATAAAGTGTGAAAAAAAAAAAAATGTACAAACTGTATAAATATATTTTTGCATGCGGTGGTCACCTGTAAGTGATTGTACATTTAGTCAATAATTTTATGTAATTGTTTTGTTATGCTTGTAATGATGTAACAATTGTTGGTGATCCTTTCAATAAAAAAAAAAAAAAAAAAAAAAAAAAAAAAAATTAAGTTTCCCACATAAGCTTTTCTTTCTGCATTGATATTGTTATGTAACAAATGTCTATATTTGATTAATTGAAGCTGTGGTTATGTCTGTATAGGGTCTTATCCCATGCTTAAACAGAGGCTCCAATCACAAGATCAACTGCACAAAATCCTTTGTGAGTAAATAAAGATAATTATTATTAATTAAAGCACCCAGCCATCATATAGTTTATGTTTATAGGTCGAAGAAAGGCATGAATCTTCCTTGCTCTTACCTTGAAAATAGCACTAGCATGTACATATTATCCAACCAAAGTAAACGCCTCCACTGAAAGGTAGGGAAGGAAAGGTAAAGGAACTTGGGATATTAAACTGCTCATCAAACTGAGGAAAGTCGATATTAGTTGTATCGATTATACAAAAACACCACAGCTAGCAACGAATTTACGTTGCAATGAATTATCGACCTAACATAGCTAGATGCAGAGTATAAATTACTACATAAGAGAACCGTCGTGGCAGAGTAGTTCGAGTAACTGCAACGCAAGGATCGAATATCGACTGCACTAAGTACAGTGATTAGTCACACCCTGAGCTTTACGGTGAATGAAAACATCAAGAAGAAACTTGCATAGGGTTGAGAAGAAATTCAAATGCATATGTAAGGTCTTGTAACGGCGATGGATTATCCATCTGTCACGTTCCACCTAAAATATATCTCTGGCGAAATAGAAGTGTGCGAATACTCTGCCTCCTGTCCTGCCCTTTCGGGGAAGGTGTGAAGGTTATATATGATAAATCAATAAATGAAATTTCATTCGCCGTTTTTATCCTATTTATATATATAACTTTTTTTTTCTTGGAAACCTTCTTTCTTGGTTTTTATTTAATATTGGACGATCAATAAGTGTTCCCTGTATCCCTTACATTAAACAAACCTTTTTTGATTTTGACTTTAAAAATAACATACATATCATCACGCCGAGTTTTCTCTAGACTTACATACATCTTTCGCGTCGTCCACATTCATCAATCTCTTCATAAATGCTCGTCGGTTTCGAGTTAAAAATAAAACAAGTTAATAATGCGATGCATATTTAGCACGCGACGCTGGTAAGGTTGTCCGATATAATAACGTTACAACCCTGTTGGGAAATCTCGAGAGCTACGACCAGCGCGGGGGCTGTAATAATCTGTTATTGGATATTGTCACGCCATAAGTGATAGGTTATCTGCAAGCTGTCGAGGTCAATTTAAATATAATGGCTCAGACACATGCTATCGAATGAACACGTTATACATTGAATAGTCGATTTATACGTATATACATCCTCATGCCTTCCCACAAGGGTCCCCGAAAGGCCCTCTGCCTTTGTGTATAGGTAGTAACCACACGCCCACTTTCCACCAGAGATATATTTTAAGTGCCATCGTGACAGATGGCGAGTCCATCGCCGTTACTCAAGCACGACTATGCATACGCCTTTGAATTGCTTCTCAGACGTATGCAGGGTTCTTCTCGATGTTTTCCTTCACCGTAAAGCTCGTGGTATGACTAATCACTGTACTTAAGCTTAGAAAAATATATTGGTACGGTCAGGATTCAAACTTGCGGTCTTTGTGTCGCAGGCCACATCGAACCACAACGCCACCACAGCTTCCCTACAAAACATAAACTTGCAAGGTGTTTAGATTTTTGTAATGATAAGTGTACCTACGAATAATTACCATGTTATTGTGTGCGAGACTGTACACTGACACTTCGGTATGTCTTCTTCGCTTGGTCAAGCTGTGAACAAGTCTTGTATAATGTACTTAGTGCTCACATGTACCTACGATTAATTTCCTTGTTATTGTGTGCGAGACTGTACAGCGACACTTCGTTATGAATTTTGGTCAAAACTGGAATTCCTTCACTTCATTATGCCAGTGTAGTAGTGTACTTATGGTAGTGCCTCGAGCATGTTGAGTTCCCATCAATATTGGCGTCACTCGGCCCGAGTACGCAACGTACATCACGTTTGACGTTTATCCAATATACTACGTGCCCGCTGTGTCTTGATCTAATCGGTTATTATCTGGGACTGTGTTTATTCCTCTGTTTCTGCAATATGTCACGTGAAGTACTTTTTTCCTATTTATTTATTTATTAATAATAATAATATCCTCACGCCTCCTCACAAGGGTCCCCGAAGGGGTAGGCAGAGGTGTATAGGTAATACCCACACACCCACTTTCCGCCAGAGGTATATTAGGTGCCAACGTGACAGATGGTGAGTCACGTTTAGATTACGAATAGCGTCATGTTGCAGGTTTAGAAATCTCCCTCGATGAATTGCCCTCATTCATATATATAATCTAGAAAATCGTGGTACCGAGTGGTTCGCGTAGTTGCCTGCCGCACAAAGATTGCAAGTTTGAATCCCGCCACTACCAATGATTTTATCTGAACTTAAGTACAGTGATTAGTCACACTACGAGCTTTACGGCGAAATAAAAAACATCGAGACGAATCCTGCAAACGTTTGAAAAGAAACTCAAAGGCGTACGCATAGTCGTATTTGAGTTACGGCGATGGACTCGCCATCTGTGCGTACTACATATACGCCTACCCCTTCGGGGACCCTAGAGGGAAGGTGTGAGGAAATATTATATTATTATAATAAAAATATTTGTAAATAAAATTGCATGCCCTGTGAAGCAAATATAGAAATGCAAAAATATACTTCAGAATGTCACAAATAAATCACAAGATTCAAGTAAATCTATACGCATTGCAGGGGGTCACAAAATCATGTCCAAAGATCCACACTCGATGACACATTTGCTTTCCATAAATCTGAGGGCTCTTCCGCTCGCGTCGCCAAATATTTGTAAAGCATTACGCTCGGCTCCCAAACACCTTGGGTTTGACAGGGGCCTAGTTTATAGCGTTCTTGAATGTAAGTGGGGTGCTAAATCATTGACAGACTTTTCCAGCGCACCTCAGAACAATAACTGCGGAAGCTGTGCCCTCGTGAATGGGGCTATTTGGATGCGGGAGACGTAGCGTGGATATATTCGCTGGCGCGTGAATGTATGCGAAGTACGTATTTATTGGGAAGGAAGTGAATGGAATTGTCTTTCCTGGAATTCGATGAGGTATGTGGAACATCAATAACATGTATGTAAAGTCAATTTCCAGTTTACGTATCTTATGAGTTACTTATCAGTTTTTTCAACTTATTATGTTGATTGTCACACCAAGAGCTTATCGTGAAGGTAAATATCGAGAGGAAATCTGCGCTTGAGAGGAAACGGAGTGACGTATGTCGACGTTACATCGCGTCTCCTGCTCATTGGCGCAGACGCAAATTGGGCCTTTGTTATTGTCCATTTCCAACATAGCTCTCGTGAAGGAACCTCCAACTACCAATCTACCACGAACGATCGTCAAACCAACAAGACTAAATTTTTGGAACGAAGTTCCTTATCGCGCGTTGTGAAAGAGGGCTAGACGGAAAAAAATCTTACGAAAAGTTGTCACGACACTTTTTGACGTCACGAGTCTGTCTGTCTCTCTCTCTCTTATAGAAAGCAAATTTTTCGTCTCGCTTGAATGCGATGTCACTCGAATTTGCACCTTAAAACTACGTTGATAGGATCTCAGCGTCGTTACGATATCACTGCTTACAGTGCGAAGGCGAAGAGAGCGGGTAATACATTCGGGATCACTCCGGCCGAGTTGAGTCGAGTGAATCCGAAGTATTACGAATATTATAATCCGATATATTTTGGATGGTCACTAGAGATATTAGTTGACTGAGAAATATTAGCATATCATAGATGGCCAGATTCTAATACATGAATACGTCAAATATTAGTGATATCTTAACTAATACTAATATATCAGCAACACCACTAGCCATTATTACGCGCGAATTTGCACGGATTGTTTTGTTATGCTAATTTATAATAAAAAATAAATACTGCGGTATTTCTGCTGGTATTGATGGTATTGGATGATGATGCTGGCAAGTTAAGTTTCACTTATTTTAGTTCTTTTTTTTTGCTGTATATTTATAACCCCCGTGTGAGTGACGTGTGCTTCTTGAACTTCGTTCCATCCGGGTGTCCCTTGACACCTCTCAAGTTTTTTTATTAACGACAATATAATCTAATTACCAAAAGTTTTTCTTGTTCACCTAAACGCGAACGTATGTATGTATAGTCGTGATTCGGAAACGGATTCGGTATCGCTATCTGTCATGTTGGCACCTAAATAAATATGTGGCGAAAAGGGGATAAAGGGGATCGAATTTGTGATCTTTGTTTTGCAGGCCACTACGCAGATCACATGACCGCCAGTGGTTTAATGTTTATTAGTTTTGTTATTGATACAAATGATGCTTAAATTAAATACCAATAACCAGACATCTGCATTTTGTACGTTATAATATTATGCATACAAAGAGGCCATTTTTTACGGCATCTATTTTTCACGAAGGACTCTTTCCTTGAATATTTGATCAGAAAAGTTATTTATACGATGATACGAGAAAAACATAACTTTTATTGCAAACAGGATGTTGCGAATTATTGGACGGAATAATACATTAGGGATGACTATAATCATCCCTAAAGTAATAGTAAAGTAATCTGATACAATATATTTTATACCCCTTATATATATATCTCAAGCTAAAAGTGGGTGGTTTTACACCCCTGCCTCCTTGGCTGTATTTTTGTTGCATAAATTTATGCAAGTAATTGCATGAAACCTATTATATATTTTCACTTCTAAAGGGCGTTTTAATTTCATGAACTCCAATACACATTTACATTTAGATTTACATATAAATTTACATTTAGTAGGTACATATTTTCAAATAATAATCTTCTTCCTCTGCTACAAAACCTCACACAAAACAGAAATAGAATATTATCCAGAAGGAGTACCTATGATCTTCTTTAAGGTGGAGATAGTTCCCGAAAGTGTTGAACTGATGAATCCGTTGTACTATTCCTCTGTAAGGCCAGCCTTGATTCCACTGTCTCAAAACTACGTGAAGTTTGTAAGTGTATTGATACAGTATTGACAAATATTATACTTCGGTATCGTGAGCATAAATAGGCTACGGTAACCGTTTCCCATCAAGTGGGACGTATGCTTGTTTGCCACTCTAGTTGTTGTAAAAAAAAAACAAATTTTAACAATTATATATTTCTCATATTTTATTATAAATCCTTTAATAAATAAATACTGAGATAAATTAATCTTCTAATTAATGAGCTTGAATAAGCATTTGTTTTGAAAACTTAAGAAATATTTTTTTTATTCTATTAATTTTTCAATTACTTATAATTATACTAAATTTAATTAATTAAATAAAAAATTTTAAACCAATAAAAAATATACTAAAAAAAAATTAACTTCGATCAATTCGATCAGACATTCATTTTTCATTCAGATCAGACGGATGGGAACTTCAAGAGTACTCGAAACCGAGCATCTAAGCTAGCATCTATGAAGAGAATGATGAATGTATGATGAAGGAAAAGTGGTCTGACGTTTAGAGAGAACTGGCGCTCTTCTATCTGTATTTGTACCAAATTACATGTGGTCGACAAGTTTGCTTGCAAATTCCCACATACATGTTGGATATTTATGTTTGAAATCAGTAGTATGCATTGTATATACGAGTTGTTGCAACGTCCATTGACGCGATGTCACATTGTTCAGGCTATGTACAGAGTAGCTTGTCTAAAGAACTCGCAGTATGGACGATCAATTATATTAAACTGCGGTTGTGTTCTAGTTATTATAGATTTTGTCTTTTTTTTATCTATATTTCCCTAATAATTCAACTTAGCGGAGTAAAGTGTTTTTTAAGTATAATTTTCAGAATGAGGTTTCCTTGTATGCAAAATTTCTTGATAAGAAAGAGCAAACAAAAAACAAATGAAGATGTCATTAAATTATTGGTAAAGGTTTTATATTTTGATTTAAGATTTCACTGAAATAATAATATCCCCACGCTTTCCCACAAGGGTCCCGAAGGGGTAGGCAGACACACCCACTTTCCGCCAGATATATATTTCAGGTGCCAACGTGACAGATGGCGAGTCCGTCTCCGTTACTCAAGCACGACTATACATACGCCTTTGAATTACTTCTCAAACGTATGCATATGCTCGATCAGTTTTAGTTTCTAATGAATATTCACCTCTAGCTTCTGTCCACTCATACTACTCTATAGTTAACATGCATCGATCGTGGGTTTGCTCCACCGTCGATGTTTCATGGACAATTTACGTCCGTCCGTTTGACGCGCGTCGCAATATTGTCGCTTGCTCATACCTATATATGCATATAACATGACGATTGGTGATATTCTGGACATATGTACTAGATCTCTGAATAGTTTGTACCAAATATTGGTGGATTAGACTATTCTGTTTTTAAGGAGCAATCTTTTCCCGCGACAATGTAGAGTGTTAGAGGCGGTGAGACTAATTTAAGGCGTTAGCTGGCGTCGTTAGATGAGGTAATAAGGTCTTTACTCGGATGCAGTACGTTGACCTCGGCTACCAAATTTATTACTACAGTAGCAACTTCACCCTAAGTTTTCCCCAAGACGATAAACTAGCTTAATTGTCTAATCAAATAATAGGACCCGAGGTGGCTGTGGTTCGATTCACCCATACGATTGGTAAACAAATGGGATCGATAAGATTATGTGAAATTAGGTATAGTAATTTATCATACCACGAGGTCAAGACAAGGACAGTCAAGAAGAACGTTATAAGAAAATATGACTAAAAATAAATTAAGTAGAAACTTGAGAGACGGTGACCCACTCACCTGTCACGTTGGCACCTGAATATATCCCTGGTCGTCGTCGGTTACACCTTATCTAGGGGATCTTTGTTGGAATGTATGAAGATATAGCACATCAGTATTATGAATTATGGATTAATGGTAGCGTCAATGACGGCTTTCTGGTCTAGTGGTTAGAGCTCCTGACTGCGAAACGTGTGGTCGCGGGTTCGATTCCCGCTGAGGACAGATATTTGTGTGATGAACACGAGTGATTGTATTGAATATATATATCCTATGTATTTATGTATATATCTATCAATCTAAGTAAAAATATAGTTGTCTAGTTACCATAACACAAGCTTTGCCTAATTTGGGGCATTATTTATGTCATTAATAAATGTCAATGTGGGGAATTGTCCCAAGGCATTTATTATTTATATATCAGTTTATTTATTTCGTTCACTAGAATATCACAAAGAAAACTTGTGAAAATGTTTACGCATTTGTCTTAAGACATCTTAAATCTGTATGTGTAGTATTAATCTACTGTAATTTCGACTTCACCCCAGTACCACAATGGACTCAGATAATAACTATGCGAGAAGGATAGATAGAGTCGGCAATTGGCAAAAGGAACAGTCTACACGAGGCACATTGGAACTTAGCCAAACACACCCCACACTTTACTACTAATTGCATTCAAGATTGTAAGTACTAAGGATTGTTAAGTTCTCTCTCCGTATTGCCGCAACAAAGCAAAGGTTTACTTAGATACTAGCCGTGCCGCCCAACGTTGCTTGGGTGAAAAAATAAAGACGGGGACGCGAGGGACTAGGCGTGATATATATATATATATATATATATATATATATATATGTACATATGTATGTAACGAGGTATAAAGATTTAATTTAGAGTTTTCAGTGAACTTGATAATTTTCTACTGTAAAATACTCTAATGATAAGAAAATTTTCATAAATTCTTTCAAATATTGGATAACATGGCATCCCGACCAGACCATTTTAATATTAATCTCGGTATGTGTAACAGCGATCCTACCCCTTCTCGAGCTCTTAAAGAGAGCATAGAGAGTGAAGAGAGAGAAGTGACATTCGGATATGCAATCTTTCCCTAGTTAATTATATAGATATCCTTACGCCTTCCTACATATATCCCCGAAGGGGTAGGCAGGGATGTATAGGTAGTACATATTTACGTGTAAAATATCGTAACATGGTGCTATGGTACGATATATGTTACTATAGTGAGGCCGCTATCCTACCCGCAAGCGGAGTAAATTGGAAAGCTAACTGCAGGATGGGAAGCTAGCCGATGGCCGCAGGCGACAGACTAATACGAAAAACTAATTTTGTAGCTGCGATCAGCTACGGGATTGCAGGAATTCGTAAACGGATATTTCAAATATTATGGTCAAAGGTAAAAATATTCCATAAGGCGTAAGCAGAAGAAATTATATTTATCTCAGCCTTAGAATATATACATACGGCTTTGAATTGATTTTCAATAATAAGTACTTGGGGACAGTTCCACACAATGTGACCTAGTCCCAAGCTAAGCTTGTACTTTGGAAACTAGACAACGATATACATATATATATATATATATATATATATATATATATATATAAAGCCGTGGTGGCCGAGTGGTTCGAGCAGTTGCCTGCGACGCAAAGGTCGCAAGTTCGAATCCCGACTGTACCAATGAGTTTTTCTGAACTTAAGTACAGTGATTAGTCACACCACGAGCTGAACGGTGAAGGAAAACATCGAGAGGAAACCTGCATACGTCTGAGAAGAAATTCAAAGGCGTATGTATAGTCGTGCTTGAGTAACGGCGATGGACTCGCCATCTGTCACGTTGGCACCTAATATACCTCTGGCGGAAAGTGGGTGTGTGGGAATCACCTATACACCTCTGCCTACCCCTTCGGGGTCCCTTATGGGAAGGCGTGAGGATATATTATATTATATTTATATACATACATACATACATATCATCACGCCAAGTCCCTAACGGGGTAGGCAGAGAGTATAGAGCGCCAGTTCTCTCTAGACTTACATACCTCTTTCGCTTCGTCCACATTCATCAGTCTCTTCATACATGCTCGTCGGTTTCGAGTACTCTTAACGTTCCCGTCCTTGAGAGTCCGATCTATTTGATCCAGGTAGTTGGAACGTGGCCTTCCTCTGCCTCTTCTTGCACACACTTTTGCTTTGTATATCTGTTTCGTCAATCTTTCTTCACTCATCCTTTCTATGTGTCCAAACCAACGTAACATGCCTTTCTTCATCTTTACAATCACGCCCTCATTCACGCCAGTTGATTTGCGAATCTCTTCATTGCGGATTCGATCTAATATCGTTACGCCGCACATTTTTCGAAGAGATCGCATCTCGACTGCATTCAAGCTATTTTCATACTTCCTCTGACATACCCAGGATTCGCTGCCATACAATAAGGTAGGTACCAATATCGCGTTGTGGACAGCAACTCGAGCATTCTTGCTCAGACTTTTACTGCCCATCAACGCCGACATGGCTCCATTCACCTTATTTATATAATATATATAATATCTAAGACTAGGGAACAACTACTCGTGTACCTCTCACAGATATTTTTATCCCCTCTATTAGCCTGCCATATCTTTCTCTGCATCACCCAAAGGTTGACTGGTAGAGAATGCCTACAGCATTAAGTCCGCCTGTGTAAATAATTTTGCAGGAAGTTTTTAAATAAATAAATAAATAAATATTTTCCCTGCGTTGCAATCGATCCCGCAACCCCAAGTTTCGCAGTCAAGATCTCCGACCACCAGACCAGACGGCTGATGTATATAGCGCTTTCTTTTTTTCTTCACAGCAAATCTCATGGTGTCGCAAACTGTTAAGAAAGCGTGATGGGAAACATTGTATTTATGATATTATGTAAACTGCTGTGTATAAAGGCGTTAATAGCTTACATGTATTGGGTATCTTAGAGATTACTTATATAATAATAATGCAGATTTTTTTAAACATAATTATAGTGATTAGTCACAGCACGAGCTTCGCGGTCAAGGAAAATATCGTGAGTAAACCTGCAGACGTTTGAGAAAAAATACTAAGGCGTATGTATAGCCGTGCTTGAGTAGGTTCTACATACACCCCTCTGCCTACCTAACCCTCCAGGGACCTATGTGGGAAGGCGTGAAGATAACTAACTTAATTTATCCCATTTACAGGGGCACCCTTAACAGCATCATTATTTCATATAAACCTTTCACATTCAATTCCGTTAATATGTAAACGATTTTGCTTCCAATTTTACGGCGTTGCGTATAGGGTATGCGGCGAAAATATTGTAATTTACAACAGATTAGGCTGAGTGTTGCCAGACGCATAAAACATGCTATAATGGTTTATTTTGGTCGGCTGGGCGGGTGCCAGACTGATTTTGGCCGCGGGCAACACTTGGGCCCAGACAGATAGTTATTGTTGTACATCGATGTTTCATGTTTACATTGAGGTTTAGTATTTGTACAAGGAGCGTGTGGTTTTACTTTGATACTATTAAACCTGCATTTATATTTAGAACACCCTCTAAACTTTGATACTCCCTAGGGCTTCATCATCATTTTCAGCCCATATGCACCCACTACTGGGTATAGGCCCGTCTATGCCAGGGTTCTCGGTCCTGAGCCAGGCTCCACCATAGTTTTCCAGCTCCTTTAGCGATGCCATCGGCCCATCGGGCGAGTGGTCTCTCTAGGGCATACCTGAATGCAACTCAATTAACCAATAAGTAAGGGGAAGACCTACTAATTCTGTCATAGGAAACAAACATTTATAAATCTTTTTTTGTTGTGGTAAATCGTAAAAATTGATAGCATAGAAGAAACCGTTATACTTAAATATTCGCGACCTCAAGCTTCAGTCAGGAGCTCCTACCACTTGGCCAGACGGCCGTTAAACAAGTAGAGAAACAGGGAATTCTTATCTATTCCAAACCATCTTAAATACTTTAAGATGGTTCTATGACTGGCCGTTCTGACAACAATCATTACAAAACTTACTGCTACTGAGTACTGCTGCCACCTGTGGGCTGGAGCTCCTGGCTACCAGCTAGGGCCTTTTGACGCGGTTCAGAAACGCACCGCTAGGATTGTCGATGATTCTATGCTCACAAGTGGCTTGGAACCACTAATTCTGAAAAGAGACTTTGCCACACTGTGTGTGTTCTACTGCTTGTATAACGGGCAGTGTTCTGAAGAATTGTCCGACAGGATGCCCACTTCTATCTTCTACCACTTCACCTATCGCCATCGACGGGGAATTCATCCCCATACCTTGGAAACACAAAGGTCTCGTACTGCGCGGTTCCAAGGGAGTTTCGTTGCGCGAACGCTCAGGCTGTGGAATGAGCCCCCCGTTGAGACTTTAGAGAGAGTACAGCATGGAGCTCTTCAAGAAGGGTTTAAAAAGATTCCTAAAGGGTCGGCAGCGCGCGAACAATACCCCTGGTCCATAGGCGACCGCATGCTTGTTTGCCACGCGTGTGGTATATAAAAAGAAAGACTCACTTATGACCTCAAAAGATTTAAACAATCCAGACATTTTAACTTCTTTCATTAGCAATGTGCATCTGTGGATTACATTATGTTAAAGAGGCAAATGTCAGTGTTCTTTTTCGTTGAACTTTTAATTGGCCAGACTCGAGGGGGGCTTAATTAAAATATTACTAGGGACAAAGAGGAATGCCGGAAAGATTAGCGGTTTGTATAAATCATGGTGTTCCGTTATTGTAGCCGAAATAGGTGCTGATGGAAATTCAAAAACAGTACGTAATCAACTTTAATTATATATCCTCACGCCTTTCCATAAGGCTCTCCGAAGGGGTAGGCAGAGGTACCTTAGTACCCACACACCCACTTTCCGCCAGAGATATAGGTATTTTAGGTGCCATCGTGATAGATGGCGAGTCCATCGCTGTTATTCAAGTACGACTATTCATACGCCTTTGAATTGCTTCTCAGACGTATGCAGGTTTTCTCTCGATTTATTCCTTCGCCGTAAAGCTCGTGGTGTGATCACTGTACTTAAGTAGCGAAAAACTCAATAGTACAGTCGGGATTCGAACTTGCGATCTTTGTGTCGCAGGCAACTTCTCGAACCACTCGGCCACCACGGCTTTATTAAAGGACCAAATGTGACAGGTCGCGAGTCAATCACCGTACTTCATGCAAGTCTGCATATATGTCCTTGAATTTAATTGTAGTTTATTTTTTACCCTAAAGTGGTGTCCAATATCAAAGGCAAAGGTGTGAGCCTGAAATCTTAACATGCTGGCGACTACTTGAATAATACAATCACCAAGAGCATTATTTGAGTATATTGACAAAAATGTATAAGACATTACCATCGAAAAAGTCATAATGCACATTGTGGATAAAGACCTATCAATGTAGAGAGTACTGGCGCTCTTCTTTCTGCATACCCGACGTGACGATACGCACGTATCAGGTTCAAACTAGATATTGAAAAACAATTAACGTTACTTTAATGTAGAAACATTAGCATGTTTCAGTTAGCTCGTGTCACGTGACATCAACACTGCTGCGTCGGATAATTAATTAATGTCGCCGGCACTCACGGCACGGCAAGGAGTGAATTCCTTGTGCAGCTTGTTCTGTTATGTTTTGGTAAATACTCCGCCGTGAAGCTAGTGATGTGAGTTATATACATATGTGTATGTATATAGCAATCCTTGAACATACTAAGATTACTATATAAACTCGTAATATAAAGAGGCAGAGTTGAATTTATTTGAATGCTCTAAAGTCAGGAACTATTATATATTTTATTTAATAATGCTACCTAGGGAAGCGGAGACCTAATCATATATAGCAATAATTATACATACAAATAATGACACCGAATCCCCCACGGTGTAGGCAGAGTGAGTAAAGCACTAGTTTTTTCTTGACTTACACAGACCTCTTTCGCTTCATCCACATACATCAGTTTTCATAAATTATACATTTATTTAATGTATAATTGTTATTAAATGTTCTAATTTATCAGTTATTTGTATTGTAACATACGTTTCACAAGAATTTACAATATTTACAAATTACATAGTAAAATTAACTACTTAAAAGTAACTATGACTGAGCTACGATAAATTATTATCCTTCTTAATCAAGATTTAATGCCTTGACATTAACGAGAGTATTATCGTTTCGCATTAAGTCTGGAAAAATGTTTAGGCGGAAATAACTTTACGAAATTGTTGAGACTTTCAGCTAGAACATGTCCTGAATACTTTATTGCGACACCAAATAAGAAGCAGCTGCTATTGTTATTTACCAGCTGTTTCATAATTATTCCTGCCCAGGAATAATGGGTTTTACGAGCCGAGTGAGTCGCCAGCAAAATCAAGATTGCAGATTCGTACTCCGACAGACATGATAATAATAATAATAAAATAATTTCAGATATAAAATCCATAATCTAATTCATTAATTAAATATAATACCTATATTTTCTAAATTTAAAAAAAAAACAGTGATTTATCACACCACTAAATTAACGGAGAACATCATAACATAAATCAGCATATGAAAACGAATCTTAACGATCGTATATAACGATACATATCACACCTTCTCACAAGGACCTCCGAAGGCGTAGGCGTGTAGAGGTGTGTAGGTAGTATCCACACATCAAATTTCCGCCAGATATATATATATATATATATTAATATATATAAATTACGTGTCACGTTGTTTGTCCGCTCCTAAACTACTTAACCGCCTTCCCACAAGGGTCCCCGAAGGTATATTAGGTGCCAACGTGACAGATGGCGAGTCCGTCGCCGTTACTCCAGCACGACTATACATACGCCTTTGAATTTCTTCTCAGACGTATGCAGGTTTCCTCTCGATGTTTTCCTTCACCGTTAAGCTCGTGGTGTGACTAATCACTGTACTTAAGTTCAGAAAAACTTTGCGTCGCAGGTAACTGCTAGAACCACTCGGCCACCACGGCTTTTTTACTACTTAACCGATATTAATAAAATGTGCACACCGTGTGCAGTTTGATCCAACTTGAAAGATAGGATAACTTACATCACCATTGGATCCGATAGGTGGCGCTACGATCGTGTTTCAGGAAATCTTAGTGTTTCACCCGGGCGAAGCTGGGCGGTACAGCTAGTATATGCATATATAAATATATTTGTTATGTTTTGTATTGCGAACGTGACAGATTGCGAGTCCATCTAAGATTTTTTATTTTTAAGCACGACAATATTTCTTCTCAAGTGTGCAGGTTTCTTCTCGATGTTTTCCTGCACCAAAAATTACTTGATGTGACTAATCTCTAGTCTTAAGTTAAGAAAATCTCATTGGTACAGTCGGGATTCGAACGTTAATCTTTGTATCTGGGCGTTGCAGGCAACTACTCAAACCACTCGTATACGACGGTTTTGTGTCTTAAACTCATGTATAGAAATCTAGCATGCATTAAGTATAAAGGTGGATATACACTGTCTCACCCACATCCCTCTGTGTTGAGTTACACCGCGGAAGGCAAGGCACTATAAATTCACACTTGGTGATAGTAATTCATGTCAACCTTACTGATTTATACGCTCAGCATTAGTTTTTGTGTACTCAGCCTTAGTTTATCATTTGCTTTGTTTCCACTTGGGGCACGCTATAAAAGTTATGGTATTGTTGCCTAGTGGCGGACTATCTCAAGTGAAATGACACACTTTACCAAAGCAGTTACTAACTCAATGCTTTTTTCATTGACGATGATTTTTTTTATTATAATAATAATTAATCTTTATTTACTCACAAAGCATTTCTTATACTTAATCTAGTGACCCCGCTCTTCTATAACTACGAGGAACATAGTGTGTGTGTGTGTGTGTGACTGTGTGTGTGTGTGTGTGTGTGTGTGTGTGTGTGTGTGTGTGTGTGTATGTGTGTGTGTGTGTGTGTGTGTGTGTGTGTGTGTGACTGTGTGTGTGTGTGAGTGTAAGTGTGTAAGTGCGATGAACTTGAATATTAAGAGCCGTGGTAGCCGAGAGGTTAGAGTCACCTGCAACACAAATATTGCGAGTTCGAATCGAGTGATTAGTCACACCACGTTTACGGTGTAGAACATCGAGAGGAAACGTGTATACGTTTAAGTGCATGAGTAACGGCAATGTACTCGCCATCTGCCACGTTTACACCTAAAATATATCTCCGGCAAAAAGTGGGTAAATTACCTTCACCTACACACCTCTGCATACCCACATGGGAAGGCGTGAAGATATATTCATTTTATCAATATCGTTTTGTGACATCGATACAATATTTACTATTCCCGCCAGGAAATCAAATAGGTACCAAGTAGAATTGTCACATATTCACCCGAAGAGAAAAACGGAAATAAAGAGCCAAATAGTTCCCAATATGGCGATTGGGAACGAACATTTCGTTCTTAGAAATATCGACACGGTATCGTATCCGCTTCGAATAGAAATTGTATTTTTCGTGTATGAACGAACGCTGGTATAACCAACTGTTTTATATATTTCTATAAATATGGCCTCGCGTGTGCTACTTAAAGGATGATGTTATTTAAAGGACTATAGAATATTCGTAACATATTTACAAAAAACAATCAATGTTCGTAAGTCTCGTAAAAATTCAACCGATTTTGAGGTTTTGTGTGTCATCAACATCATCATCATCATCATCAATCATCATCAGCCTATAATCAGTCCACTGCTGGACATAGGCCTCCCCTAATGAGTGCCATAGCGCCCTGCCTTCAGCCTGCCGCATCCATTTGTCAGCAGTCCTTCGCAGCAATCCAGCAGTCCGTTTGTGTATATTTGCGTGGATTCCAGTTTGGTCAAGTTTAACAATTAGACCCGATAGGTGGCATTACGACCGTGTTCGCCATATTGCGATGTTTAGTTTTTCACCCAAACAAAGCTAAGTCCATAGTAACCGAGGTGTTTAAGTAGTCACTTTGTAAAATCGAGATCCTAGGTCCGAATCTTGATGGTCCGTACCAATGAGTTTTATTCATCTTAAGTGCAGTAATCAAACCAGGTGTTTTAGAAGGAGATCCGTGAAAAAATTGAAGCTTTGAAGAAATACATACATATAACCACGCGTCCCTGGCGGGGTATGCAGAGAAAGCCTTGAGTGTTCAAAACAAACAACTTGTTACAACATTTTATAACTGAAATAAATGTTCATTTCATTTTCATTTCATTTCATTTTCAATGGATCTGATGATATACAATTATACATGTTACGTGGTCTTCCTTTGCCTCTTCTTCCACATACTTTCGCATTGTATCTCTATTTCGTCAATCCTTCTTCTCTCATCCTCTTCTCTATATCAGGTTTCCCCTCGATGTTTTCCTTCAGCGTAAAGCTCGTGGTGTGACTGCACTGTACTGTACTGTCAGTGATATATAATTTTCATAGCTACAATTATTAATTACTATTGTCTCTTGACTGCCTACACATTTAAAGTGTTTATTTACGAGCAATTATAAAGAGTTTTGTGTTCATACTAGCGAACGTTTTCAAGCGGTTGTCTGCTATTTTCTCTTTGATACAAACTCGAAATGAGCAGCTTTCAATGACACCGCCAGACTCTCTTTGAAATTTTATAGTTTTAATTGACTTTTTCATTATTCATTAAGTTAACGCAATATATTGGAACTAAATAAACGACGTAAAGCAAACTGTATCTTATTTCAACATAATTATAATCCAATTTCAAGGATTTTTTTCAGCACAACGTAAGCATGAAAACTGATTATTGATATGATATATGATTTTATTACTCTAGCCGACCCCTAGTCAAACGAGGTGTTTACTCCGAGGTGCCTACTCTGCGGACTGGGCAGAAAATTCAGTTTTACGCGGGGGACATCGCGGGACTCAGCTATTGATATGAGCTCCCCGTTGAGGTTTTCCCCGGTAAGTACAGCATGGAGTTCTTCAAATGGTGTGAAAAGACTCCACGCGAGCGATACCCTTGTTGTTGCAAGCTTCCATAGGCGGCGGTAACCGCTCAGGGCATTCATGCTTGTTTGTCACCAAGGTGGTACAAAATATATGTACATATTTTCTATGAACTCCAAATATTCCCAAGCAATAAAGTGCCTACGCTATTGTCTATATCTTCGTATATCGTGGGCGAAAACTAAATTTATGAGGACACCCGCGAAGACAGCTCAGCTTGACAACTCAATATAATTAATTAAGGCGACACTTTGAGGCGCGTTGGAACCAGCGTAGAGCGGCATTGTTTTGCTTAAAACGCGGTACAAATACGCTATTCATTTATATGAAGATGGAATATTTGAAATGAAAACATAAAACACCACTTTCGGATATAATATATTTGTTTTAGTTATACTTATTTAGTTAATAATCTAAATCGAAATCGATCGGACACTCGAGGACGGGAACGTCAAGAGTACTTGAAACCAACGAGCATGTATGAAGAGACTGATGATACACAAGGGTCTGCACCCTTGTGGTAAGGCGTAAGGATATAATGTTAATTTAATGTTGCAATCATGTCGATTCGAAGAAAGCGCGAACTATAATCGATTCCATATCGATTATGTTTCTCGCGGAGAATGCGAGTTTGAATATTTTGTTTTACTACTAAGTGGTCAAACAATCACATGTCCGTCTCAGAGTAAGCGGTTATCGTGTGTATATCTGGAAAGCTTTATAACATAACAGATCTTCCTATAAAATTGGAGTTACTAGATGATAACTGCTTTCAACGTTAAAGCAGATTTTTTGAAATTTTATTTTTTATCATTTATAAAATAAATTGCACATCTAAATACAACTTTCGCCTTAAAACTCCAGCGGTAATTTCCTTAAGCAAAGCATAAAATGTTCTATAGGAAAAATTCATTTAAATCTCCGGTTCAGTGGTTTTCGAGTCAGGAATTTGTGGAATTCATCAATTTGTACAGTTCTGTTCGGGAAAATTCTCCCGCGCGCCGATGAATTGGACAACCTTGATTTATTTGCCAAGTTCTTTGGATTATTCAGCCATTAGGGTTTTATATTAATCGCTTTTAACAACGACGGTAGTGAAAGCTTTTGAAATTTACCGAGTTATAAGTAAAAAAAAGCACAGATGGGCTAGAAGAGACCGGGTCCTGCTGTTTTTTTATTTTCGATGTAACTATCAGGGTCCTCTTATATATATTTATTATATAAATAATCTAAGAGTCCAAGAAGAGGCTAAGAGTAAGAGAGAAGAGAGTAATAGCCCTAATATAAAAAATAAAAAATATTTACCATTTATTTATTTATTTTTATAATAATAATAGCCCGAATATAAGAATTAATAATATATCATTAGCAACATACGATACGTTGGCACCTACATATTCAGGTTGTTTCTAAAATTTGAACTTTTGTCTTCTAGAAGTTATAGGGTGTTGTGAAAATATCCTCAAGACGATGCAATAAAACGAACCACTCAAAAGGTAACGAAATGACAACATTATTTAAGCGAGTCATGCTTACAACAAAACATGGTGTGGTTTTATTTTGAAACTTAGAAGAAGAAATACGTTAGTACATTCTACACGTTTAACTCTAGCGAAAAATATTGCCAACAAAGAATATATATTCCGAGTTCTATTTTTTTTGTTTCTTGATATATCTGTGCCTACTCCTTCGGTGTTCCATGTGGAAAGACGAGAAGATATTTTTGCATTGTTGTTTAAAAAGAGCTGGCACAAAATTTTGTAATACTCAAATACAAGGTTTCCAGAAATGAGCTCCTTGGGGAGGGGGGAGGATTGTTACATTGTGTTGGAAGCAGAGGGATTAAACCCATTATGCTGCCAACACACTGTAACTCTCCGAACACAGAGTGGCAACGCGCAAGTGATACTTCGGTATCGTGAGCGTAAATAGGCTACGGTAACCGTTTCCCATCAGGTGGGCCGTATGCATGTTTGCCACGCTTGTTGAATAAAAAAAAAAAAAACATAGTTTTGAGCTCGTTACATCCTTTAAGAATAAGAATCATATACATAGATATAGGTACATAATGTAGGGACTCTACAATTATTCTTTTTATTTCGTTCTTCTTCTTTTCCTAATTGAAATAAATAATAATAATTATTATTACTAAATATTATTTATTGAGAAATGTTTTTAATAATTTTGTTTTGATAGAGAGGTCAAGGAGGTTAGGGAGGTCAAGGAGAGGGCAGGGTATGCGAGGTATATCAACGTTACTACGCGAGAGAGTATATCAGTGGAGAGAAACATGTACACAATTGTAGGTCGTCAAAGCGGTGCAGTTTCCCTGTATTATCTACAAATGCATTATTAATCTCCTATTAGAATGCCTTTAGTAACAAAGCGACGTGGCACATTAAAAAGGAATCAAGCCATATCTTAGCGAGCTTTCGCAGTAAAACCTATGTTATAAAGAGTCGTAAATTCGCACAAGCCATGCACGAACCAATTTCCTACTTATTTGTCGCTCGCGTACGAGTCTGAAAACACGTACGTTCTATGGACAGCTCTATTTAACCTTCAGAACGGGAATACGTGACATACCCTTTATGACGCGACACAATTTATTGGAAAACGTGGCATCAAAATAGTACACGTTTTCCAAATGGCGCTACCTTGTTTCAAAGTTACACGCTGTGTCGACACAGTGTTCATTAGTTCAGTTCTGTGAGTATGATGACGTGAGCTTTGAATTTCCACCGAGCAATGTAAGTACTCCGTTGAACCAACTTTCATTAAAGTAAACATTTATAGTCTTGAAGTTTATTTAAATAATTCACTTATACAATGAAGATAATTCATTATTTTTTAAATTAAGCTTATATCAAGCATTCGACAAAATTAAGGAAAAATATGTTCAGAATTTTAGAATTTCAGAATTTCAGAACGTTATTACGTAGTTAAATGATAAATCTATACAAAAAAATAAATTACCTTCATATAAAAGTATATTTTTCAAGAACGACTAAACATCATTATTATCTTTCACCGAGTTCCTGGTGTAATAACACACTACTGAAGTTCAGAAAAACTTACGGTACAATCGGAATTCGAGCTTGCAATGTTTGCATAGTAGGCTCTCGAACCACTCGGCCACTACGTCAATGGCATAAGCTTAACTTTTTTGGAAAAGAGGTTCTGTACTTTACCTTTAGTCAGGTAACTACCTCCCCAATTTTAGCCGTAATGTCTGCCCTAGACGTATCACACGGCTCATATCTAAAAAAGTAAAAGCATCAACTTAGCTATAAAACCCTTGGGGACTCCAAATGGGGCCTACACGTGCGCAGTTAGCCTGATACATGGTTTTCCACTCTCGCCCTCGTAAACGCGTCTTTTGTTAACACATATAATGTCGCACTTTAGCTTTTAAACTCCTTATATCTGGATAAATACATATATATCCGTACTAATATTGTTCGGGGGTAACAAACAAAATGGCCTTCTTACAGGGACTAATTAAAACGAGTTTCTTGTTTTTTTTGTATTTTCTCTCGTAGCGTGAGTTCCGGGAACTTTTGCTACTTAATCGGGTAATGGCGAGACCAGTTCCTCCAGCCAGTCACTCTATTGTGCTAAGCAAACTGCTGGTCTGCAATGCAAACACAGCTAAGGGCACCCCCTGTGGGGTACGGCCTTTTCTTAATAATCCTCACACCTTCCCACAAGGGTAGGCAGGGGTGTATAGGTAGTACCCACACACCCAATTTCCGCCAGAGATATATTAGGTGCCAACGTGACAGATGGCGAGTCCATCGCCGTTGCTCAAGCCCGCCTATACATAATTTTTGAATTGCTACTCAGACCTATGCAGGTTTCCTCTCGATGTTTACCTTCACCGTACAGCTCGAGGTGTGATTAATCACTGTACTTAAGTTGTACTTAAGTACAGATTCGTCCTTGCGTTCTTTGTGTCGCAGGCAACTACTCGAACCACTCAGCCACCACGGCTTCTATATGTTAATCTATCAAATTACCTATCTCTGTACTAAATTTCATTCAATATTGTTTAGTTATTTTTACGTGAAAGGGGAACAAACGCCCTTACAAACTTAAGCATTGAGAATCTCAATACGACCCTGGATAGAGGCTTGTGTAAATAGGTTACTATTTATATTTTGGACCTTTCCAGGGTCTCTTATCAATCCCAAGACCATCTTATCTTTCCCTTTGCTTGTTGTAATGTGATTTGATAGAAATAAATCACGCTTGGGTTGGTATTCTATGTGACGTCTGAAACTATATAAAATTTGTCAGAACTTTGAACTTATCTTCCTATATCTTTAGCGAAATGTTGGTGTGTGGGTAGGTACTACCTACTACCCCTTCCGGAACCCTTATAGGAAGGAAGGCGTGACGACAATACAATATTTTTTTTAATAATAAAAATATTAATATTTATATCCTCACGCCTTTACACAAGGCTTCCGAAGGGGTAGGCAGAGTTTCATTCCACCTGTTATAAATATATATATATATATATATATATATATATATATATATATATATATATAATATAAGGTGAGGCAGAGGTGTATAGGTAGTACCCAAACACCCACTTTCCGCCAGAGATATATTTTGCCACACAGTGCCATAATTTATAATACAAGTCGATTACCTCCCCATAAGCATCATAACAGGGGGAGTCCCCTATGCAGGCCATTACGTCTCATTTTACTAGCTTATCGTTAAATCATGTTACAGTTAAAACACGGGGCGTGCATTACATTAATGTACGTGCAAAGTACTTTCCAAGCATTAAAAGGGACTTTATAAATATCCGTGATGGCCGAGGGATTTGCGTAGTCGGTTGTAGGTTTCAACCTAGGTAGGTATATTTACGTGCCGATGTGACAGGTGACAAGTCCATCGACGTTTGCACAAATATACGTCTTTGAACTTCTTCTTAAACCGTAAAGTTACGTGTAAACGTATAACTGTTCTGAGTAGTAAGAGTGAGTAGATCGCCAGTTCTCTCAAGACTTACATACCTTTTTCACCTCATCCACATTTATAAGTCTCTTCATACATCCTCGCCGGTTACGCGTACTCAGAGATTAAATAGTTTTATTCCTTCACAGCAAAGCTTGTTAAGAAATCTTTGGAAAAAAATACTAAAAGCAATCCAAAGGCTAAGATTGAAAGAAGCAAGTTTCGAAAGCCTGTTGGAAGGTTATTTATTGCCGCAGTAACGAGTTGCCAAGGAGTTATACTAGAACCATTAATAAGTTTCAGCGCTTACTTCGAAAAGGTTGCAACTTCTTTCGCCGGAACGTCGATTTCCTACCTTTTCCTTTACAGCTAACGTTCGTTCGAGAGAAGAGCGCTTAATTTGAAAAGGTTGTAAGTATGGATTGGATCTTAGCGAGATAGGACTATGTGGAATTACTCGTTATGTTGCCTGCATCAGTCTGATCTAATCAGATCCGGTAAGACTGATGAGTTACATTAATATAGGATGGAAAGTGATTGGGATCGAGTGATTGCCTATTTAGGAACGTACGATTTGGACTAGCTGAAACAAAAGGTTGGATAAGGAATCCGTAGATAACAAAAGTTGATACGATACTAGTCAGAGTCTGTACTAAGTGCCTAGGCTGTTTGGTATTATAATATTTAAATAATATAAACTGCAATTATTTGCCGTGGTGGCCGAGTGGTTCGAGTAGCTGCCTCCAACACTAAGATTGCAAGTTTGAATGCCAACTGTACCAATGAGTTTTTATGAACTTTAGCAAAGGTGATTAGGCACACCACGAGCTTTACGGTGAAGGAAAACACGTTTGAGAAGAAATTTAACGGCAATGGACTCGCTATCTGTCATGTCTGCACCTAAAATACCAATCTCTTGCTGAAAGTGGGTCTATGGGTATTACCTACACACCTCTGCATACCCCTTCGAGGGCCTTTGTGGTAAGGCGTGATGATGCAACAAGATATAAGATTGTCGATTTGCTAATTAATGTACATTCATTATCATACAATTTAATGATGGTCAACTATCTTCATTTACACATCTATACATTTTTTTTTATACAACAAGAGTGGCAAACAAGCATACGGCCCACGTAATGAGAAACGGTTACCGTAGCCTATTTACGCTCACGATACCTATACATATATATTCATTATGCAATAGCTTACGGTAGGCAGAGAGAGTAAAGTCATTCCACTTGAGATTAACAGTAAACTTTTACTTGCACGACATTCATCAATTTATTTAATACGCAATCAGGATGAGATGGGAGGAAGAATAACACGAAGGATCTTTTCCCAGAGTCATACACAGAATAAACGATCGACGTTCAACCGCTTGGCGATTTTGCAATAAAATGGGAGCAGAGCGCTCAACTAGCGTAGGGGGTCCACGATTATTTGATAAATCGGAGACTAGAAATTGTAACAATAATCCTAATACCATTAATCCGACTTAATCCACTCGCCGTTTTTCTCATAATTAATTTCCCGATAATAAATTGTAAAAACATCACAATTCCATTATGCGGTTTAGTGTTTAGCATACAATTTAATATAATCTCAAGCATATATTTACTTATTGTCTCTCGATGTTTTCCTTCACCGCAGAACTCGTCGCGTGACTAATCACCGTACTTAAATTCAAAAAAACTCATTGGTAGAGGCGGGAGTACTTGCATAACTACTCGAATCAATCCGCCACCATGGCTGAATTATCTATGCTAACATTATTAGTCAATAGTATAAATAAGGGAGGTAGGGCATAACGGGTTTCCCGTTCGAATTCAGAGCTGCCCGACTGGGGCAGGACCTCCACCTTACAGAAGTCCGTAGCCAAATAACACAATTTTTTGTGTTGTGTTCCTACGCGGTGAAAAAGGTTTCCAGTAATGAGCTCCTTGGGGAGGGGGGGAGGATTGTTACATTGTCTTGGAAGCAGAGGGATTAAACCCATTATGCTGCTAAAACACTATAACTCTCCGAACACAGAGTGGCAACGCGCAAGTGATACTTCAGTATCGTGAGCGTAAATAGGCTACGGTAACCGTTTCCCATCAGGTGGGCCGTATGCTTGTTTGCCACTCTTGTTGTATAAAAAAAAAGTCTAAACTTATTCTTATGAACGCGCTTATCTTTTTTTTTCTTTTGCCGATTCAGATGGCCTAGTTTGCTAAGGGAGCCGGTTCAATGATCGTAAAAACTACTTTGTCGTAAGATAAGCAAGTAATGTAAAAATAGTAGATGCGATGATTCACTTCAGTAAGTTTCTTCGTAACATTATCTACACTTCATCGAGGAAAGGGTTGTTGGAAAGAAAGTTGACTTTCACTTAATGAACTGTATAGATGCATATCATCACACCACTACGAATATCTTGTATGTGTGTATTTGATTAGGTAATAGAGAACGCAGATGTTTGAACTCAATATTTTTGTCCATGATTTATGCTCTGATCTACTTTTAAGCATTTATAACACGAGTTTAAGTTATTTATTAGTTAAGTAGTAGTGTAAGACCTGCATGTCCCGCAAACATATTAAGCCTTGGTCACCCTCTCCAAGTTGGAATCTCGCAACCCTGATTGGTATGTGATTGGGGTAATCAGTGAGATTTATTCCGATCATTACGCACCATCGATACTGCACTGAAATCATTGTTTAATATATTTAAATGTAATTAATACTACTCAAACAAATATATGGGCTGTTTTACATTACAATTTCATCGAAATTAGGATTTGAACTTTAAATTGGCCTGGAAATGCGTTTGAAAGACACAAGTAAAGACTTTCATATTAAAAATGTTAACGATCGATAAAAGATTGTGTGATCAGCAATGATAGATAGGTTTATTTATCAGCAGGATTAGTTTGTCGTACAAGTCGCGGTGAAAGGGCGAAAAGTCGAAATTTAAATATATCCACATGAAACGAGGTGTCAAGATTATGTATCTCTCGTACGTATGTACGTACGTACGTAATAGATAAATAACTGAATATGAATAAAAAAAACTAAAACACTTAAAAATAAACTGCTTAATGATACACATTTTGACCCAAATTGGTATCCTAAGAAGACTATGCTATGGATAGCAATGCTGATTCTCCGTGTGAGATACCTATGCTCCAGCCCGCTTGTAAAACGATAGGCGTTGAATCGACTTGATATTTCTTTAAATATATGGTGAGCTTCTGAACTCCAAAGTTACAAGCGCCACTTAATATGTAAACGTTTATTCTCCTTTGTAACAATTGATAAAAACAAATGAGTAAGTATACCTATAATGAAACAAAGTGTTTGCAAAGGTCCAGCCAATAAAATTTGTCCAATAATTTGTTAAGGCCCGGGGCACAAACGCGGGGCCCTATATCAACTCGCAGAACCTACAATAATCCTAATACCATTAATCCGACTTAATCCACTCGCCGTTTTTCTCATAATTAATTTCCCGATCTCGCGTAGGTAGCCCTTGATAATCTGTGTCTAATGTCAGGCAGTTGGTTCGTGACATAGGCGTGCGGCGATTTTATAAAAAAATTGAAATTAATTAATTACATATTAAAAAAAAAACCTGAAGGTATCAACACTAATAACGGGATATGAAACACAAATTTCTTGCTATTTAATAAGTGGTTAATTTAGATAATAATTTTAAATTCTCTTCAACGTCAGTGTTCTCATCAGAGAACAACTAAATTGAAGAAATCTTATTGATTTTACTCATACGTACGTGAACCTATTATTTTTTTATTCGTGGGACATCACTCATGGCACTTCCATGAGGTTTTTGTCACAGGTGCTTTCATGTCTTATATCTTAAGGAAAACTACTGCAGCTATTCAGCCAATACAGATCTTTATTTTGCGTTAACATTGAACCATTAATATTTAATAGGTTATTTATGTTGCGCCCAAAAAAAAATAGCCCGTTTGCAAGCCCGTAGTTTTACTTTACACAGCTAGCAACATTATTTCATTCGCCCGTGTAAATTTAACATCCCTTAGAAGATTTTACAGGCGCCTCGCGCCATCTATTGACCAGACCATATAACTTAATTCGCATAACATCTATAGAATCTCAATTCGGTTTTTTTTTACAATAATAATTTTACTTTTTTTTTAATTTATTCCATATCTTGTCCAGAATTAGTTACAGTACTGATGACAATATTTGTGTTACTTGTTTAATTTGGCTAATTTGTGAATGTGAGAACATTGTAGGCTTTGTAGATTCTTAGATCTTGCTAACATTGTTATAATTATCTTGTTTTATGTATGCTTTGTATAGTAAGCAACGACCTATTGTCAGGCCTACGTTGTTCCCCCATACCTGGGTACTACTGCTGTAACGAAAAAAAAATTGTATATGCCTAATGATTTGAAAAGAGTAACCATGGAGTTTCTTGCCGGTTCTTCTCCACGGAAGCGACCAACCCGAACCGTGCTTCTTTTTTACGTTTTATAAGTGCCCACCTGGGCCTATGTGAAATAAAAAGATTTAGATTTTGATTTTGATTTTGATTTTTGAAAGAAATTGTTCTGCTCATATTATAAATACGAAAGTTTTTGACAATGTTTGTCTGTCACGCACAATCTACTAAATGGAATAAGGTGACAGAAATAGCCGGTAGAAAAAACCTTGAAATCAAATGGAAGCAGGATATGCAGGGCACAGTTGGTCATATAAAAACGTGTAATCGCTTGCTTATGTTCGAGCCAGCACTTTAAAAGGACGTGCATAATTAAGCATGTGTAACGCGATTAGGCCGGCCCAATGAAACAACCGGCGTTCAGGGTGTCTTTGCGGCCCTTCAGCTCTTTGGAAAAACATTTCCCTATAAAGCCTAGATAAAAATACCAACCCTTTAAGGTTAATTTATGCGTTGGGGTTTCAACGTCGATTCTATATGGGGCTACTGGCACAAATTATACAATGATTTAAAAGTAAAGAAAATAAATATTTAAAACCAAAATAAAAATAAAAACAATTTAATAAAAAAATTGGTAATAATAATAAATCAAATCGGACACGGCGAGCATGGCGAATGTTGACGAAGAGACTGATGAAAGTGGACGAAGAGAAAGAGGTAAGTCTAGAGAGTACTGGCGCTCTATACTCTCTGCCTAGCCCGTTAGGGACTCGGCGTGATGATATGTATGTATGTAGGTATGTAAATAAATAAAAAGTAAACTGACTTCACTGTGCATACCTACCTATATATATATGAATTAATGTTTGTCTATATGTCCTTAATAAAATCGTAAACGGTTGGACCGATTATACTGAAATTTTCTGTTTCTTCAGGTGGATTCGAGAATGGTTTAGATTCAAAATTGGACCCAACCTATTGCGGATAGGTGGCGCTACTGGGCCCGTGGCTTTTATTTTTGCACTCAAGCGAAGCTGGCCGGTACAACTAGTATACAAATAAAATGAATGTCCCAAATTCGTGTCACGCGGGAGGGTGCTGATGCTAGCGTCATTGCAACACTGTATGGTCATGCTGAATGCCTGAGAGAAATATACGTTAGCCCTCTTGTGACAAGAGGGCCGGCCACAAAAACCTCGATGCTCGAGTTTCGTTTTTAAAGTAGTTTTTTTTTTGTATGGAAAGTCCGTTTATCGACGAATGCTATATATATATAATCATGCTACTACCCAAGAGAGCAATTTGAGATTTAAGGCGGGCGAAACCGCGATACTGCTATACAGCTGTAAAATATTATTAAACATAATGCATTATTAAATTTGAGCTGCTTAAAGCATTGTAACTTATCAAGAGAATTTGAAAAGAAAATTCCCTTCATTCATGATTTTAATTTAAGTTTATAGCTTTTATAAAGTAACGTTTACTGCTTGTCATTCACGTGAAATTAATCTGAGTTGTAGATATTAAAATCGTAGAATATCAATAGAGAGAGAGGGATATTTCTTCGTTTACCAATCATCCTGTAATTTTATCCACTGGCAATTTATTTGTGGTACAAAGCCGTGGTAGCCCATTCGTTCGAGTAGTCGCCTGCGATACAAAGGTTGCAAGTTCGAATTCCCACTGTACCAATGAGTTTTTCAGAACTTATACACATATCCTCCTTCTCATAAGGTTCCCCGAAGGGGTAGGTAGAGGTGTATAGGTAATACCCACACACCTTCTTATATACATACATACTTATATAAAAAGGTGTCGGTAACGTTAACAGTGTCGCGTGTTCAATTGTTTCTTCCTCACTCAAATATGCTTAACGCGCCTAAAGAAGTTTTGACTTTAAAAAACAAAAAGGTTTCCTTCACATTTATAATGGTATGTACGTATAGATTGAGGGAATCAAGTCATTTCATAAGACGGAAGCTTCCACAATCAGACCGTAGCTTGCTTATTAAGAGCCTCTTGCTGTTTAATCAACGTGAAAAATGTTTAATTAAATTTCAACCTAAAGGCCGTAAGGTGCGTCGGAACAGCTCGCAGTTAGGGCTGCCACGAATATTTTTGATAGAATTTGTTTGGTTTAATAGGTATTTATTATACCTTCTCTTTCTTTCTTTCTTTTTGTCTGCAATTAACCTTCCGATGTTGCTAGTAAAACCCCGTCATATCGGCGCATACAAGGCAGTTCCCCATTTACACTCCACAATCGTTCTTTTTATTTTTATCAAACCATTTTTTTTATTTAAAAGAAACACTTGCGTTAAACTTGAACGTGAAAAAGGTTTGATCTATACACCCTCTTTCTAAAATACACCTGTTTATATTGGTTAATGCTAGACGTGTTTTCGATTGCAATTCATACCACGACATTAAATTTACGAATTAATTCATCAATATTTGAGTTGTTCCGGATTTTTTGTAGTTATATAAGCACGTAGATAAAGAAAAGAGTGGAGAAAGAAAGAGAAATTACCTCTGTAATCTGGAGAATACTGGCTCTCTGCGCTCTGCCTGCCGTGAGGGGCTCGTTACGTACTGTTATGTAATGTCAAAGTCATTCAAATCAAATGTCAAAGTATACATTGACGTAAAACGTAGTGTGCTTACCTCGACGAAGGGGAAATAAATATTAAAGGTCCCAAATGTCACGTGACAGCCCTATACGGGTCAAGTTTTTCTTAATTTAGCCCAAAGTGAGCTACGTCCCTTAAAGCTTACCTAAAACAGGGCTGTAACAAGGAATTGTAGCATTTTTCTTGTAAATAAATAAGTTGCCAGGAGTTGATTAAGTTGATAAATTTAATTTAGCTGCTTACTGAAATATTCGTAGATTTTTTTTTGTTATAACATTAGTGGCAATTCAAACCAGGAGATTATTACAGGAAAGTATGTTTTTATGACATACTTACTGACAAAACTGACGTCCTCAGGCGATGGAGTGAATTCTACAAAGATATGTATGATGATGATGCCGCTGATCTACTCATAGAGCTGCCTCCAACAGAATCTGTCGAGGATCCTATAGCGGATAAAATAAGTATGGGAGAGATTGTAAGTGCGATAAGAAGTCTGAAATGTGGAAAAGCTGCGGGAATAGATGGGATTACGGCTGAGATGATCAAGTACGGTGGACCAGCGGTCTGGGACGTCATCTATTTGCTATGCAATCTTTGCTGGGAAAAGGGTGATGTTCCGGACGACTGGAGGCGAGCAGTCATCGTGCCTTTCTATAAAGGAAAGGGATCACGATTGGACTGCTCCAACTACAGAGCCATCAGCTTGGTCAGCTTAGCTAGTAAAGTGTACACGAAGATCCTGACGATAAGAATGCAAGAGCGATCCGAAAGGTTTCTCTGGGAATCCCAAGGTGGATTTAGACCAGGAAGAGGATGTATGGATCAAACCTTCTCGCTTCGCGGAATCGCGGAAAAGTTTTTGGATATTAACCAAAGGGTTTTCTGCGCTTTCGTCGACTTAGAGAAGGCATTTGATAGAGTCGTACGAAAGGAACTCTGGGACGTGTTGCCTGGATATGGAGTGAGCAGTTCCCTACTGCATGCCGTGAAATCACTCTATAGTGATAGCGAGGCGTGCGTTAGGGTTAACGGTGAGATGTCACCCTGGTTTGAAGTGAAGTCGGGGGTCAAACAAGGGTGTATAATGTCTGCCTGGCTGTTCATTATATATCTAGATAACTGTCTGAGAGCACTAAGAACGAACGGATGTGGAGTGAAAATGGGAAACTTAGTGGTCAACTGCCTACTATACGCCGATGACGCGGTTTTACTGGCGTCATCAGAGGGCGAACTGCAGTCACTAGTTACCATAATGAAAGAAGAATGTGAAAAGAAGGGGCTGCGCCTAAACGCTGGCAAGACTAAGGTTCTGGTATTCGAAAGAGATGAACAAGTGACCGAGTGTGCAATATCGGTAAATGGGCAAATTCTAGAGCAAGTGAATGAATTTGTATATCTTGGAAGCATGTTCACACGAGATGGAAAGTATGAAAAAGATATTGAAAGAAGGATAACTGCCGGAAATAAGGTGAATGGAGCCATGTCGGCGTTGATGGGCAGTAAAAGTCTGAGCAAGAATGCTCGAGTTGCTGTCCACAACGCGATATTGGTACCTACCTTATTGTATGGCAGCGAATCCTGGGTATGTCAGAGGAAGTATGAAAATAGCTTGAATGCAGTCGAGATGCGATCTCTTCGAAAAATGTGCGGCGTAACGATATTAGATCGAATCCGCAATGAAGAGATTCGCAAATCAACTGGCGTGAATAAGGGCGTGATTGTAAAGATGAAGAAAGGCATGTTACATTGGTTTGGACACATAGAAAGGATGAGTGAAGAAAGATTGACGAAACAGATATACAAAGCAAAAGTGTGTGCAAGAAGAGGCAGAGGAAGGCCACGTTCCAACTACCTGGATCAAATAGATCGGACTCTCAAGGACGGGAACGTTAAGAGTACTCGAAACCGACGAGCATGTATGAAGAGACTGATGAATGTGGACGAAGCGAAAGAGGTATGTAAGTCTAGAGAGAACTGGCGCTCTATACTCTCTGCCTACCCCGTTAGGGACTTGGCGTGATGATATGTATGTATGTATGTATGTATGTAAGTATGTTTTTTCCTCACGCACCACGCACTACGCACCTTTTCTTTCCCCACAAGGGTCCCCGAAGGCGTAGGCAGAGGTGTATAGATAATACCCACACACCCACTTTCCGCCAGAGGTATATTAGGTGCCAACGTGACAGATGGCGAGTCCATCGCCGCTACTCAAGCACGACTATACATACGCCTTTGAATTTCTTCTCAGACGTATTTAGGTTTCCTCTCGATGTTTTCCTTCACCGTAAAGCTCGTGGTGTGACTAATCACTGTACTTAAGTTGAGAAAAACTCATTGGTACAGTCGGGATTCGAACTTGCGACCTTTTCGTCGCAGGCAACTGCTCGAACCACTCGGCCACCACGGCTCTGTTTAATTTACATTGTTTTAAGCTTTATTATAAGATGGTCTCTCATGCAAACTCATCACGAAATAAGGAAAGTTATCGTAGCTATTCTTTCGATATATCATTTGCCCGAATGGTACAATTAAGCTTATAGGAGATCGGAGCCAAATGTGTCTGGACAATATTATACTGCTACGATGCGGAAAGTTCAGTTTCCTTCCTGTGCTACTATGGTATAAAAAATCAATTATACCATTAAGGTGCCAAATAAAATCGCGGCCCGTCTGATGTTACCGCCGCCTATCGACGCTTGCGACATTAGGGGTATCGTTGCCTACCTTGCAGAATTCAAATGAAAATCTCAGCATACTGGGTGAGGGTCACGTTTCTGTCAGAACTCTTGCCTCTAAAGATCCTGGAAACTCACCACCCGAACGCTCTTCCACGCCCTTCAGGTGGTGGTCTGTCTGTGTACGGGGTAGCCGTTAGGGACCCGGCGTGATAAAATGTATGTATGTTAATTAAATTATGGCCATGCATGGCAATGAATTGCTTCTCTTGTAGAGAGTTCATGTAACTTTGATCTTTTTCTACCCCTACGTAAAAGGGAACAAATGCTAAAAAAGAAAACCGCGGAGTTTGTTTCGCCGTTTCTTCTTCTGACAGGTTCTTTTCTTGGAAACGGTGGTTACTTTATTTTTTATTTAGTATCTTTAGATTTTTATTTAGTATGTGACTAATTCAATTAGGTATGTTCAATAAGTGTTCCCTGTATCCCTTACGTTGAATAAAAGATTTAGACTTAGGTTTTTGATTTTACATACATACATACATACATATCATCACGCCAAGTCCCTAACGGGGTAGGCAGAGAGTATAGAGCGCCAGTTCTCTCTAGACTTACATACCTCTTTCGCTTCGTCCACATTCATCAGTCTCTTCATACATGCTCGTCGGTTTCGAGTACTCTTAACGTTCCCGTCCTTGAGAGTCCGATCTATTTGATCCAGGTAGTTGGAACGTGGCCTTCCTCTGCCTCTTCTTGCACACACTTTTGCTTTGTATATCTGTTTCGTCAATCTTTCTTCACTCATCCTTTCTATGTGTCCAAACCAACGTAACATGCCTTTCTTCATCTTTACAATCACGCCCTCATTCACGCCAGTTGATTTGCGAATCTCTTCATTGCGGATTCGATCTAATATCGTTACGCCGCACATTTTTCGAGGAGATCGCATCTCGACTGCATTCAAGCTATTTTCATACTTCCTCTGACATACCCAGGATTCGCTGCCATACAATAAGGTAGGTACCAATATCGCGTTGTGGACAGCAACTCGAGCATTCTTGCTCAGACTTTTACTGCCCATCAACGCCGACATGGCCCCATTCACCTTATTTCCGGCAGTTATCCTTCTTTCAATATCTTTTTCATACTTTCCAGCTCGTGTGAACATGCTTCCAAGATATACAAATTCATTCACTTGCTCTAGAATTTGCCCATTTACCGATATTGCACACTCGGTCACTTGTTCATCTCTTTCGAATACCAGAACCTTAGTCTTGCCAGCGTTTAGGCGCAGCCCCTTCTTTTCACATTCTTCTTTCATTATGGTAACTAGTGACTGCAGTTCGCCCTCTGATGACGCCAGTAAAACCGCGTTATCGGCGTATAGTAGGCAGTTGACCACTAAGTTTCCCATTTTCACTCCACATCCGTTCGTTCTTAGTGCTCTCAGACAGTTATCTAGATATATAATGAACAGCCAGGCAGACATTATACACCCTTGTTTGACCCCCGACTTCACATCAAACCAGGGTGACATCTCACCGTTAACCCTAACGCACGCCTCGCTATCACTATAGAGTGATTTCACGGCATGCAGTAGGGAACTGCTCACTCCATATCCAGGCAACACGTCCCAGAGTTCCTTTCGTACGACTCTATCAAATGCCTTCTCTAAGTCGACGAAAGCGCAGAAAACCCTTTGGTTAATATCCAAAAACTTTTCCGCGATTCCGCGAAGCGAGAAGGTTTGATCCATACATCCTCTTCCTGGTCTAAATCCACCTTGGGATTCCCAGAGAAACCTTTTGGATCGCTCTTGCATTCTTATCGTCAGGATCTTCGTGTACACTTTACTAGCTAAGCTGACCAAGCTGATGGCTCTGTAGTTGGAGCAGTCCAATCGTGATCCCTTTCCTTTATAGAAAGGCACGATGACTGCTCGCCTCCAGTCGTCCGGAACATCACCCCTTTCCCAGCAAAGATTGCATAGCAAATAGATGACGTCCCAGACCGCTGGTCCACCGTACTTGATCATCTCAGCCGTAATCCCATCCATTCCCGCAGCTTTTCCACATTTCAGACTTCTTATCGCACTTACAATCTCTCCCATACTTATTTTATCCGCTATAGGATCCTCGACAGATTCTGTTGGAGGCAGCTCTATGAGTAGATCAGCGGCATCATCATCATACATATCTTTGTAGAATTCACTCCATCGCCTGAGGACGTCAGTTTTGCCAGTCAGTATGTCATTGTCCTTCGAAATAATCACATTCATCCTACTACTAGCTGTAACACATTTTCTGGACTTCTTAACTTCCCTCCAAAAAAGTTTTGCATTGTCCTTGAAATTATGCGACAGTTTTTCGTCTACAGTCATTTGGAACCTCTCACGCTTCTGAGCTATTATCTCTTTCGTACGATTTTTTTGCAGGCGATATTTTTCTTTCATACTTTCACTTGAGCTGGACATAGCCAAAATGTCTTGCCTTGCATCCTTCTTCTTTTTAACTTCTTCTTTCACTTCATCATCCCACCAACCATCGCCATTTTTGGTTGTCCGCCCTTTCGAAATGCCACAAACCTCTTTCGCGGCGCATAAAATGCTGGACTTAAGGAACTGCCAACAAACATCAACACTCTCAAACACATCTTTCGGGGGACAGGCTAGCTGTTCAGATACCCTTTCTTGATATCTGTCTCTAATAGCCGCATCTTGAAGCCTCCAGATTTTGATGCGGTCTGCGACTGCAGAACAGGGACCCCCAGCACGGGATCGCCAGCCCGCGAACAGACCTCTTATTCTAGTTATAACTAGAAAGTGGTCCGTTCCCAGGTCGGCTCCCCTATACACCCTGGTATCCATCACCTGTGTTCTGAGTCGCTGATCTATTAGAAACAGATCTGATAGATCTTTGCTTGCTCGCTTGCTCATTTTTCCGTTCCCATGTATACTGATGAATCCTCTTGTGGTCGAACATGGTGTTCACCACAAAAAGGTCTCTCTCCATGCATACATCTAATATCAGCTTGCCTGCCTCGTTCACTCTCTTATCACCATACTTGCCGGGCTGTCCCGACCCATCTATTCAGATCACCACCAATAATCAGCTTTTCATTCCCTTCTTTCGTCTCTAGAACATTACTCACACATTCCCAGAACTTATTCAGGTCGCAAGTGTCCGCTGAGGCCACCGGAGCATACACCGCGACTAAAAATAGTCGGGTAAGGCATATTTTAAAGCGAGCCCAAATAAGTCTGGGGCTCACCGCATCATAACTTATCATACATTCTGCCAAGCGGCTGGATAGTAGAATTCCCACTCCCTGGCAGGCGTGCTCGGTGTTTGCCACTCCTGACCACAGCACTAAACTCCCGCCCGGGAGCTCGTCTACTCCACTACCCTTCCGCTTGGTTTCAGACAAGCACACAACATCTAACTCGCTCTCTGTCATAGCATCGATCAATTCGTTCATCTTATCAGCCATACCTCCTCTTACATTCCATACACCCATCCTACACTCCACACTCCACTTCCCGCCGTGAGGCACTCCGCGTGATGGGTGGCGGTCCCCATCGCCGCACTGTGCTGAATTTTTCGCACCAGCGGGGACGGACTGGTGCGCGTCGCCTCGGGGGCACGCCCTAACAGCCGTCCGGCCAATGCGCATCGAGCGTTTTTGATTTTATATATTTAATTAATTTACACGAAAGCATAATTTCAAAAGTAACATTCCAAATAGGTAAGCAATTAGCAAGCATCTGTACGTCTGCGCATTCGGGAACCCCGAATTATTTTCCATTTAATTACGACTTGTTTCCGTCAAATTAAATATTCGTTCGTCAGTCTGACGACGCGATTTGTAATTCAAAACGCAAGTTTCAAATTAAAACTTTTTTGTTTGGTGAAGGAAGTTGGGAAGGCTCTTTAGGAGCTTTGTTTGTGATTCACAGTTTTAGGATGGTTTTTAACGAAATTCTCAGATGTATTTTTGTACAACAAACAAATCTGAATTGCCTTTGATTTATTGTATAAGGTTGTTTTATCTACTTATTTATGTATGTATCTATACGTCTTTCCCACAAGGGTTCCCGAAGAAGTAAGCAGGGGTGAACTACAATCTCTTTTCACCGGATTTATATTTCTAAAAAGACTCCCAAAAAGTGCTTCCATTGAATATGTCGATGGATATATTTTGCAAACACAATGTGTGTATTATGTAACACACACAAATGTCAATAGTATTTTATTTATCAAAACCAAAACTGCGCTTAGTAATTAGAAGTCACCCCACTTTATACCAATATAATACAATATTATCCCTAATCGCCCGCATAATAACGATCAAACTTACTTAATTGCTGGCAACACTGAACAAATTCCTCTAACAGCCTCTCGCCTCATGGCTTGTGTATTGAAAAGAAATTTCCTTTATGAAATATTCTGGAACGTTAAACTTTTGTAATTAATATGAAGATGCAAACTATTTGATCTCAATTTTAACATTAAATTATTTCGCCTTTATACTCGACCTCAAAGAAGAAGTTTACAATTCGATACGTAAGTATGAAAACCTTATTTTAATTTTAAACTTGATTGTTTTTAAATGATTATTCCTAATCACTCTTTCTATCTCAGAAAACTCTGTGGGAAGGCATGAAGGTGCATATTGATGTTGTAATTAGAATATAATAATAATTCATATCTTGGAACAATTCCACACAAATTGATATAGCCCATAAGCAAAGCTTATGATATGGTAACTAGACAACGATATATTTACTTAGAACTTATAAAACACATATCAAAGCACCGATAAATCCCCTCTTCATGTTAGAGCCGTTAGTTTCAGATGAAATACATACATACATCTCGCCGAGTTCCTCACAGGGGTTGATACAAAATAATCATCATATATTTTTAAGCAAACATTGCGCTAGAAATAGGAATGAAAAGTCTTAATTGAGAAATATCATACAGCAAAGGTATTCGGAGCTAATGAAAAATCATGTTGCAGCCGCGAGGGATAGCTGTAAAATGCAATAAATAGCTTCCCTTGCATACTTGTTTGTGACAAGACGTAAGCTACAGCGATTTGGAATAAAATACCAAAGACGATCAAATTTGCATTCGTAAATGAAATACTTTACGTTCACACCAAAATAATAGTTTGTTCCTGTTTGTTTCTGAGCATAACTAACGTCTAACCGTTTGTTTATGACATCTATATTTGTAAGTTACAAAACGTGAGATTAATCTGTAAGCAAAGGATGTGATTCACAAATAATGTCATTAAGTAATTCACGCCAAAAATTTTTATTACTGTGTTGAGTAAGATTGTTGAGTAAATGTTCTGTTCGGCCTCGGACGGCTGCCACTGTTGGTATGGCACAATCACATTTCAGTTTGTTTATTGTACAACGACTAATGCCCTGTCATAGTAATTACTTCTTGAAATAAATACTATTGAAGCTCAGAATTAATTGCAAATAGTTCATCGCTTGGCTACGTGTATGACTAAGAACTCGGTGATAACTTATTCTAAAAAATTAAAAGCGACATCTTTCGGCACAATTGTGAACACTTGCCATCAAATAGGGTGGATAGCTTACAGCTTAGAGTGTACGCTACGTTGCAACAGCACGCGAGCCACAATATATGACGTCGTAAAATACAGTCGCTAAGCTTCAGCGTCCGTAATATTATTGCCATTGAAACACTCTATTATGATACATATCTTCATAACATAGTATATCAATATAGTTATTTTTAACGTGTAATAACAACGGAGGGGTAATGGTGTAATAGCACCCTCTTTTCGCCTGAGATACATTTACAAGCCAACGTGTCAGATGGCGAAAGTGTCCACCGCTTACGAGCATTGCTTTGTACAAATATTACATCTTTGAATTTCGACTTAATGTTTCATATTTCCTATGCCATTTCAGCCTACTTATTCAAAGTAGGTATACCAATCTTATCAGTTTAGTAAACAAAAATCTGAAGAATCTGAGAAGGAATTCAAAGGCGTATGTATAGTCGTGCTTGAGTAACGGCGTTGGACTCGCTACCTGTCACGTTGGCACCTAATATACCTCTGGCGGAAAGTGGGCGTGTGGGTACTACCTATACACCTCTGCCTACCCCTTCGGGGACCCTTGTGGTGTGAGGACATATATATTATATTATATTATTATAAACCAAAACTGAAGACTAAACTATATAAAGACTGAAGAGTATCTCCGTTTCTCGCATCTTTTTCTTCATAGTACAAACATTTTCCAAGTAGAACCGTTCTATTCTCCACTGTCCCTGACATATACATACCTCCACGCTTCCCGGACGTAATGTGTGAACTTGCAACTTCGCCCCGTATGTTATCGGCTTCGAAAACTTTTGTTTTACGAACAATTAAGTGTTACGTTTACCACCCCTAAAGTTGCTATTTCGAGTTTATTACGGTCGAGGCACACTGAGATTTGCTTAACTTTATTTGATTTAATTCCTCGCCCACATACATCAAAGTTATTTATACTTAAATATCTTCATACCCACAAGGGTCTCCGAAGGTGAGAGCAGAGGTTGTAGCTAGTACTACTTACACACCCCCTATCCCCCAGATATATATTTCTAGATGCCAAAGTGTCAGATTGCGAGTCCTTCGCCGTTACTCAAGCACGACTTATACATAAGCCTTTGAATTTATTTTCAAACGATTGATTGATATATGATTCAAGCTTTCATATTTTGCAGGAGATTCAAACCATTCTGCTGCCACGGCTCTAGGATATACTTAAATGTTATATACATTATGATAAAGGATTTTTCCTCAACGGATCTCAATTAGGTAAGTGTAACTACAATCTCTTTTGGCCGCAAATATATTTTTGTAGGTGTCTTCTTAGCAGATGTATGATCGATCGCCGTTTCTCCAGCACACCTACTTATACATACGTCTTGGAGTGTCTATTCGACATTATGATAAATAATAATTAAAATATATGTTGGTGGCCAATATTTCAATTTACAAAAATGTGTACCCTGACAAAGACTTTTGTAGCTGGGCTTTTGATTGATATATCGACATACCTTATATATATATATATATATATATATATATATATACTGGCTGTCCCGCCCAGCTTCGTCCGGAGGAAAAGTTTAATTTCCTGAAACATGATCGCAGCGCAACCTATCGTGTCCAATTGTGATGTAAGCTATCCTATCTTTTAAGTTAGATCAAACTGCACACGGTGTGCAAATTTGATTGAAATCGGTTTAGTAGTTTAGGAGCCCATCGCGGACAAACAACGTACACGTAATTTATATCTATTAAGATATATGTACATTTTTGTATATTTCAAGTTGGAACTACCGCACCAATTGTGACGTCACGATCAAGTGTGATCTTTGATCTCTGATCTTAAAGAAGTTTTAAGTTAGGTGTAGCCAAAGCCTTAGGCCCTGACACAAAATTTAGGGTAGCGCGTTACACGATACTTTACATTGATAACATTGTTCAACACTTTCAGATTTTATGATGCCATGTAATGCTTTGAGCGAGTTCGCATTAGCGTAACATGGCTCAATTATGATGAAATATTTACTTGATATAGCTCTGATTTCATTACCTTGATATACCTACACGCCTTACCACGAGGGATACTCTTCGCCAGAAATATATTTTAGGGGCCAACGAGACAGGTGGCGAGTTCATCACCGTTTCTAAAGCACAATACGTCTTTGAATTTCTTCTCAAACGTATTCAGGTTTTCTCTCGATGTTTTCCTTCACCGTGAATCTCGTGGTGTGCCTAATCATTGACTCTAAGGCTGGAATTTGTGCGAATTTTCGCTAGTAAGTGAGTAAAATAACTGTGACAGACTCGTTGTTCAAAGTTGGAATCCGTTTTATGTTAAAAATCTTTAACCTCACGCTCTTAGCAGAAATCTCAACTATGGCAACGTTTTTAGCTAATTGCATTGTGGAACGAAATATTTTTCTTCATTTTGTACGAATCTGAATTGCTTGGAGCCGTAAGCCGATTATATTAAACAAATAGAATATTCGGTTTAGGGCTACACAATAAATCAAATTGCAGGATAAATGGAGGATTAACAAGTGTGCTAGCAATACGCCCATTAGAAAATCAAATTGTTTGCTTGATTAGAAATCGGATTATATTTAAAAAAAATTAAAACTATTTTATAAGTAAATATTATGACCTAGTTCAAATCTCAAAATTGCCAAGGGTGTATGAAGGTGTTGATGAATGTGGATGAAGCGAAAGAGGCCTGTAAGTGCGCCTACCCTGTGAGAGATTCCACGAGATGATATTTTATATCTATGTATTTTAAGTTGTAGCTGACGATAGAGACGAGTTTTCGCAAGCATTAAAAATGTGGGCGTAAATGCACCACTGCCCATCCCTTGTGGGAAGGCGGGAAGATGACTTTAATTCCTTCACAACGTATCAGACATAACAGTATAAATATTTCCTATATTAAAAAATATCGCAAGCAAAATGGCTATGCCAAAATACGTATCACAAACAAGTCAATATGCAACTGAAACGGCGGATGGAAAACACCACCGAATGAAAAATACGGTTAATTTTACCGAACACCGTTTATGTGCAACACATGCAATATCCAACATGTTTTTATAACGTTGTACATGTTCGTTTTTGTACGTTCAAATTAAGCACAACCTCAATAACGTGACGATAAAGACACCAGTGTAGGCATTCCTAATTAATTGGACCTATCTAGAAACTTCGTTGGGAAATCAGCGTTTTTATCAGTTCACTTGAGTACAAAACATATATGTTATTTGCAACTTTAGCAACGTTCTATTAAGGTCGCCTTTTCAGTAATGCAATGCCAGTTTAATTTGCAATTTTCAGGCTTACTATTACGGGGGGATTAAGTTCTAGCCACGGATAGAATCTTTAATTTCCTCGGGGTGCTACTGTCGACTGTCGGGACCGACGATATTTGAATCAGGCTTTGCCTTAGATTACAGATAATATTTTTATGGCTCCTCGGATGTAAGTCATCTGTTTACGTCGTAAAACGTCGTGGAATAGTCAGCTTTGGCATTTTAGACGTCTGAAATTAATGGCTGCTACGGATTTATTTTGTTCTTATTTTAACTACAAGTTGTCATTTATGTTCTGAAAAATATTTTATGCAAAATTTCTGATTGTATATTGTAGTCAGTGAATTTTACCGTATAGAAATATACGGTAAAATTCACTGGCTACAAATATACAATACCGAGAAATACATTAGTACCGCAGTTTTGCGCGCGATAAATTCATATAGGTATATGAAAATGTCTTATATATTAATTTATCTCTTATTTTATGTGTGAAGAAAGATTGACGAAAGAGATATACAAAGCAAAAGTGTGCGCAAGAAGAGGCAGAGGAAGACCACGTTCCAACTACCTGGATCAAATCGATCGGACGCTCAAGGACGGGAACGTCAAGAGTACTCGAAACCGACGAGCATGTATGAAGAGACTGATGAATGATGAAGGACGAAGCGAAAGAGGTATGTAAGTCTAGAGAGAACTGACGCTCTATACTCTCTGCCTACCCCGTTAGGGACTCGGCGAGACGATATGTATGTATAGTTTAACCATCTGTCACGTTGGCTATTTGATACCTGTATCTCTGCCTAAGAGAGAGATTTATCTTTTCGGGGACCCATGTGGTAAGGCGTGTATATAATTATTTTTGTTTAAATCCCAAGACGGCTTCTTGTGAACATGTTCGTTAACACGATAACTCGCAAAGCCAACACGAACTTCATTCAATCGAGGCAAAGTTCTTTATGACGGCACCATGTTTGTTGGGAAGTGTTAATCACAATTTAAACAACGCAAAGACAAATAAAGGCGACAGAGAGACAAAACTTAGTAGGACGTGCAACTGGCGAGCGAATTCTGACGTATTTATTTTAACAAGCGTCAGGGAGAAGAGGCTGAGGAAGTTCACGATCTAACTATTTATTTATTTTTTTATTTATTAAAACTTCCTGCAAAACATTTTGCTAAGGCGAACTTAATGCCGAAGGCATTCTCTACCAGTTAACCTTTGGGTGATGCAGAGATAGGCATGGCAGGCTATAAAAGAAATAAATAGTTGGGAAATATAATATTATTATTATTTTATAATATACTATGCAAGATAATATATAATAATATCATACATCTAATTATATAATAGACAATGTGTAAATACGAATAAATCCACTTATAATACATATACACAATATATATATATATATATATATATATATATATATATATATATATATAAATATAAATATCAATAAATATCATATAATACACATAAATATTACTCTGTTTCTGCATAACCGTAGTAAAGCTGCTTCACTTTCGCTTTAAATGTGTCACGGCTATTACACATCCTGATTTCCGGGGGGAGCGCATTCCAGAGTAAGAAGGAGAGTGAAGAGCATAGAAGAACTACTAATGAATGTGGATGAAGCGAAAGAAGTGTAAGTCTAGAGATAATTGGCGCTTTACTCTCCCTACCTACCCCGTGAGGGCTTCAGCGCGATTGTACGTGTTTACTATGTGTCTAAGTGATTTTACGTGTCTTTTATAAAAATACCTATAAAAATAGGATAACTCATATACATTTAAGAGATTTTAAAAGAGGTAGGGCATAACGGGTTTCCCGTTCGAATTTGGAGCTGCCCGACTGGGGCAGGACCTCCACGTTATAGAAGTCCGTAGCCGTAACCGTTTCCCATCAGGTGGGCTGTATGCTTGTTTGCCACTCTTGTTGTATAAAAAAAAAACATTAAATAAATAAATAAACTTCAGCTAATTATCCACTTTCAAAACACATTGGTTTACATGTGGTTACCGGTTTCCTCTGCTTAAGTATGGATATTCCAAAGCTACCGCTTGCGCGTTACTGGCCCTGAGGACAAATCTCTTCACACCTTTTTCAAACTCCATGCTGTACTCTTTAGGGAAAACTTCAAAGAAGAGTTAATCCAAAGCCTGAGCGTTTGCCGGAAACTCTATAAGGTTTTTGTCGTAGTCGGGAATCCCCTACAAGCTGGATATCCCGATTCACCGTGTGATCTTTAAGCATTGCAAGGCCTACTGAGAACTTGTTATGAAGTGGAAGTTCAACCGACATATTTCCGGCTTTGCCACGACGTCTATAAACCCCTACTACAAAGGAAGCAATTCAAGAAACCTTTGAAATTCACTTAATACTGGATTTGTTCTTGTCAATTCCACTTGGAAACTTGAACAAAAACTCAGCAGGAATCTCATACAGAAGGCGAGGAGTATGTAAATAAGTTGACTTCATTGTCAGCCGTTATTTGGTTACGTAAGCTTAAGAAGTAGTATATAATTTTGCATTGTGTTTGTTTGTTAAGAATCTGTGTGGTCTGGGATCTTTTGTAAGACAGTGCATTCTATTCGAGTCATTCAATTTTGAATGCAAGATGTACTTCGTTCAGCTGATCGCTCAGAACTACGGAAGAACATATGTAATATTCGATGTAAAATTTTAGCACAGTAAAACAAAACAATAACAGTTAAATTAGAAAATAACTGCATCGCCAACATAAGGAAAAAAGTCCCCTGTACCCACCACAAGGAATTCCAGCGAAACGATAGTCGTAGACTATGGCATAAATGAATGCTCGGGTATACAAGGACTTTGACCGCCATGTCAGAGAAATAAAATAGAAAATAAAAAATATACCTACTACGTGTGATATACTCGCTCTTTCACTCGCGTAATATTTGATTCCAATAGTAGATTTTTAGGGAATAAAATAAACCATATCCCGTATACATACTGTGTGTCTATCCAACTATAATATTGCGAAAGTGTGTGAGTATGTATGGATGGATGTTTGTTACTCAATCACGCCAAAACGGAATGAATGAAATGGATGAGAGTATAACATATAGGATGTTTTGTTCCCAAAATAAATCTTCATAAAATTATAGTAATGGAATCGATTTTTACCACGGGGCATCTGCTAGTTGGATTTAATTCCGTTCAGTAGTTTTCGCATAAAACAGGAACACATATTCACCCAAACTTTTGCGTAGACATAATAATATTTGTAGAATTGTACAATTATAATAAGTTAGTATTATATGGTATTGAAATAATATTTTTGTATATATTTAAAAACATATTTTTTAATAAATCTATTATATTATATCCTCACGCCTTCCCACAAGGATCCCCGAAGGGGTAGGCAGAGGTGTATTTACAATAATAATTATTATAGACATTAGTTTAATTACAAAGATCACTTTTAAAGTTAAGCTCAGTTGGAAGTTGTGGTAAGAGTCGATATTTAATAGTAGGGGATAATATGTAATTAAGTTAGACAGTCTCCCTAAGATGCATTGGAGGGTAGAAAAATCAATACACCAGGTGGGTCGGAGAGCATCGAAATAACATATGGTGGGCTCAAATCCATCCACGTGGTTCGAATTTAAACGTTCCTATCCGAAAAGGTTTTGATCGATGTTAAAAGTTGCATAATATTGGAGTAGACAATGCTCCAAGTTTGAACGAGTGGGTCTGTCTTTGAATTAGTATGTGCCAAAGTATTGAAGAGGAATGAGGGTGTGATTGTAAATATGAAAATCGCACGTTACGTTGGATTTGACATATAGAAAGGATAAGTGCCGTATTAGTAGAGTAGAAACAATGCAAAACACGGCCGTCTGGTCTAGTGTTTAGAGCTCCAGACTGCGAAAATTGAGGCCGCGGGATTGGTTCCTGTTGAGGGCAGATATTTGTGTGATGCACACGAGTATTTGTATCTTAATTTTGGATGTCCTATATATTTGTGTATATATCTATGTAATTAAATATATAATTACTATAACACAAGCTCTGCTTCATTTGCTTCGTCTATGTGAGGAATTGATCCAAGGTATGTTTTCATGAGTGATTTATTATTATTATTTTTATAAAAGGGTCTTTAAGAAGAGGCAGAAGAAGACCACGTTCCAACTAGGTAGATAAAATAATGAACAATCAAGGGTGGTAGCGGCAGGGCTAATCGGAACAGGCGAGTATCTAAGATGCAAATGACTAATTTGGATAAAGCGAAAGATGTCTGTAAGCCTAGACTTATTTCGCTATTCGCCTGCCTACCCTGTGAGGGACTAGGTATACCTATCAAATATCAAATATCCTATATATATCAAAAAGAAAATTGTAATGAAAAAATAAACAATCTTAGTTTTGTCTTTTAGTGTTCTATACTTTTGTATTTTTTATTATCCTTGAACGAAAACTGTAGAAATATTATCTCGAACACACAGCAAAATTGACGGCTTACATAATTCGTACCGGAAGGAGGGTGAAGAACAAAACCTCAATAAATTTTCATAGAAACAACATTGAGTCTGGTAACGCTTTCAAACTAATGTTTACACGCCATTGCGCGCACTGTGGGTGAGAGGGCGAAATAAAATTTTCTTGCCTGAAAGTTTTGTGTCATCAGCACGGGGGCGTTTGCAAATGCTTGTTGTATCTCTGAAATGGGGTAAACATATTTGGTGTGGGCATGCGATCTACTTACGTTAGGAACGTGTTAATGGAATTTGATTCTTACGTATTTGAAGTAATATATGTAGGAAGGTGGAATTGGAACGCTTGCTTGTATTCTTGACAAAAGCAATATTTAGATAGCTAAAAAATGAATGTTTATCGAAGATAACTCAGAACGCTATTAAATTATTCATCATTATCATTACGTATTTTTTTCCAACTAATCGTGAGTCTCGAATTTGAGGCATTTTACGAGTTAATCATCTTATCAATTACTATATTTGTATGTATATTTTGAGTGACGAAATTTTTATTATTCATCTCTTGGAGAGCATGACAATTAACAAACCCGACTTTAACAAACACTATCTAATGCAAAAATATGATTTAGAAGTTAAGTTAAGAAGTATAAAATAATATTAAATTCACTACTATTCTAGATATATATATATCGTCCAACTGAGTAGATATTATTGTGAGAAGTTACTCAATAGAGTCCCATCATTCTATTGCTGCGCCTTACAAGGTATATACATATATATTTAGTTTGTATATAAAGCCGTGGTGGCCGAGTGGTTCGAGCAGTTGCCTGCGACGCAAAGGTCGCAAGTTCGAATCCCGACTGTACCAATAAGTTTTTTCTGAACTTAAGTACAGTGATTAGTCACACCACGAGCTTTACGGTGAAGGAAAACATCGAGAGGAAACCTGCATACGTCTGAGAAGAAATTCAAAGGCGTATGTATAGTCGTGCTTGAGTAACGGCGATGGACTCGCCATCTGTCACGTTGGCACCTAATATACCTCTGGCGGAAAGTGGGTGTGTGGGTATTATATACACCTCTGCCTACCCCTTCGGGGACCCTTGTGGGAAGGCGTGTGGATATATTATTATTATTATTATTTAGTTTGTAAGCCGTGGTGGCCGAGTGGTTTGAGCAGTTGCCTGCGACGCAAAGATCGCAAGCTCGAATCCCGACTGTACCAATGAGTTTTTCTGAACTTAAGTACAGTGATTAGTCACACCACGAGCTTTACGGTGAAGGAAACATCGAGAGGAAGCCTGCATACGTCTGAGAAGAAATTCAAAGGCGTATGTATAGTCGTGCTTGAGTAACGGCGATGGACTCGCCATCTGTCACGTTGGCACCTAATATACCTCGGTGGAAAGTGGGTGTGTGGGTATTACCTATACACCTCTGCCTACCCCTTCTGGAACCCTTGTGGGAAGGCGTGAGGATATATTATATTATTATTATATTATAGTTTGAATTTCTATTTTACTTTAATGTTTTTTACTGCATGCTGTGGTTTCCTATAACTGAGGAATCACAATTCTATAATAATTATAACTAAGCTCATAAGAATGTTTAGTGTATTGCTTGTTGGAAACTCAAATTAATAAATAAATAGTTTGTAAGCTATACCTATATTAGCACGGCTGGAAGCCCTGGTCTCGCCATTGTTTGTTCATTAGCAAAAGTTATTCGATGGCACGCTACGAGAGACATGTATAAAACAGAATCGTAATGTGTACTTACTAGTATATTAACTGCCATACACACATATTTTCCTAATAACCAGCGTACTGGCTTCAAGCGGGAATTTGATGACACTGGATATTTTTCCGAATTAGCATTAAGCTAACATAAAGCCAGTAACCGTTTATCACGAGGGGGCACATGCTTATATTTTATTTTCAAGGTGCAAAAAAATCTATATATACATATAAAAATGTTATGTTGGTTTGTTTACGCTTCAAAAACTCAAAAAGTTCTGCACCGATCGAGCTGACATTTTAGCATGATATATAATCCGCATCAAGGATTGTTTTTATCTATTTTTTGCATCAGTCACATATCCACAGCGAAGCGTGGCAGGGCACAGCTAGTATATACATATGTACATATCATCACGCCCCTAACCGGGTAGGCAGAGGGAATAGAGCGCCAGTTTTCTCGAGACTTAGATACCTCTTTCGCTTCCCCCATATTTATCAGTGTCTTCATATAATTTTATTCGACGAAAGCAAAACTGGTCCCAGGACTACTTACTCGTAAAGGTAATTTCACAAGTTTTCATTTCATCTTTTATCATTTATCGTCTTTGATTTGATTAAGAGTATTCATCATCATCATTCATCAAAAGTAATAAAGGGATTATTTGCTTTGTAGTTAGTTAGTTAATAAACTTATACTTTGAAAACGAAGTTAAATGAATTAATCAAGTTTTATTCACGTAAAGCTTTCTTTGAATGTTAGCATCTTCACGTTCTCACAGAGAAGTTCGTAAAAGGGTAATAGCTACTAAATTTGGGTGCGGTTGGCGAGTCAGCGTCAAGCAGAGTGTGTGAAGTTGTTTTCACTGCACATACTTCAAATAAAAATTTTAACTGTAACTGGGAGAACCCCTCGACCAACACAGCTTCATAGGAAGCCGCTTGTTCGGGATCGAGGAGTCGGGATTCGAAGTTGCAAAGACTGCAAGTTCGAATCCCAACTATATCAATTTTATAAACTTTAGTACATTGATTAGTCACACCACGAGATTTACAGTCCATCGCCGTTACTCAAGCACGACTATACATACGCCTTAGAATTTCTTCTCAGACGTATGCAGGTTTCCTCTCGATGTTTTCCTTCACCGTAAAGCTCGTGGTGTGACTTATCACTGTATTTAAGTTCAGAAAAACTCATTGGTACAGTCGGGATTCTAACTTGCGACCTTTACGTCGCAGGCAACTGCTCGAACCACTCGGACACCACGGCTATTTATATATTTAGGGGCGGGATTACACGATATTGGGTACCTTTTTATACGCATCCCTGAACTCCATATCTAGCCTATAACTTGCAATTACGATAGTTCCTAAAGTCTAATATTACCGAGCAACGTTACTTTATGTATCGGCACTTTCATTCATTGTTGGCATACAAAATAGCAAAAAACAAAACAAACCGACAGCCTTTCTTAAATATGTGACGGCCAAGCATGAGAGCCGGTCACCTTCGGAGCAGGGAAAGCAATTTGCTGCACCACGCAATCTTATCTATGCATTCAAAAGACCACTTGGAATTAACCATAGCTCTTAACTCTAATGTAAGAAGGTTCAAAATAGATGTTAGCTTTTTAAGAACTACGAAAGGTTAATATAAAGGGGACCAGTCCAAACGTTATGGAGTGTTACCGACGCGTATAAAACATAACTGAAAGTGGATTTTCGTTATTACACACACGTATTCGGTTGGAATTGTGCCAGGCGACTTTGAGTTTTATAGCATTGGAGCCTTTGTATTGATAGTTATGAATGTCCTGTGCACAGCAACGGTGGGATTATCAAAACGTATGGCTGTTTTTGTTTTCGTTTCACAATGCCGTGAAAATAAAAACATTCACTGGTCAATATTGCCCCGATCATCAAATTCCCTGTAGATTTTTTTACCAACCGTCTTTGACTTGTAGTAATAAGTACCTACAGTTAAGCTTCCGTTAAAGTATGCAAGTCTTAGTTGCCGTACCTGGCAAGTTGGTATAATCTGGTAATCAAGCCAACCTAACTCGATAGATCTAGTTTTAACTGGATTACTACGATAGCCACACTGTGGAACGACGAATTGGCCTCCAAAACACCTGCAAACAGGGTTTACCATAAAAAAATTACGTAGACGTTCAATAACTACAAACTTATTCATAATTTTATATTATATGCCATAGTGGCCAAGCAGTTCGAGCAGTCGCCTTCAACCAATACCACATAATACGTACCAATGAGTTTTTATGAACCTAAGTACAGTGATCCGTCCCATGACGAGCTTTACTGAGAAGGAAATCATCAAAAGGAAACCTGCATACGTCTGAGAATAAATTCAAAGTATAATATAATAATATATCCTCACGCCTTCCCACAAGGGTCCCCGAAGGGGTAGGCAGAGGTGTATAGGTAATACCCACACACCCACTTGCCGCCAGAGGTATATTAGGTGCCAACGTGTAGTCGATATTAATATGATAAAAAAATGATAAAAATAGTTTATTTCTGAGAACACTCCAAAATCCGTCAGTTGTTTTGAATACTGAAAATGTGGCTGCAAAATTCATGGTGACCGGTTAAAAAGTGAGAAAGATAACGTGAAAGCGTAATGAACAGACTAGCTTTCAAATTACGCCAAGTCCCGAGAGTAGGTAGCGAGAGTAGAGTGTCAGTTCCCTCACCGACACCGACACCGGCTCACCGACATTTTGCGCTTCTTATACATACATTCCTCAGTCTCTTCATACGTGCTTATTTTAAGTACTCGTGGGTTACACTTCCATTAGTTTTTTATTGATTTGAAAGGTAGTTGGAACATTTTCCGCTATTCCTTCCTCTATTTTCTTCCTGATAGTTTTGCACTGCATATGTTTTCTCAACATTTCTTTCTCGTCCCTTACGTATGTCCAAACCAACGCAACATGATGTTGCTCATCTAGTGATAATGATTCATACATACATATCATCCCTAGCTCGCTCTATTCTCTCTCCCACGCCGTTAGGGACTCGGCCAATTCTCTGTAGACTTACATACATATCTCTTTCGCTTCGTCCACATTCATCAGTCTCTTCATACGTGCTCGTCGGTTTCGAGAGTGATAATTATTACTGAACTTAATCACAGCGCGGCATAGATCCGTGGCAAAATAGCTGCACTTGCTACTACCATTTAGGATTACATACTGACTCGTGCTCAGGTTCAATCAAAACACGTTTCGTGATAATTAATGTATGTGTCTTAATTAATACCAATGGCGGCGTCATGTTCGCACATATGTAACTTGGTCCAGCCAATTTGTACCTCGGGTTGGGATCGATTTACACAATTACCGTAATGTACCTAGCTTGATGGTACGTTGTACTGTGAAATAGCTATCACGGTACCCTCATATGGACATAGCATATCTAAAAGGCTGGACCGATTTTAATTAAATTTTCTGTGTTTTCAGGTGGATTCGAGAATGGTTAGATTCACAATTGGACCCTATAGATGGCGCAGCGATCGTATTTAGTTTTTTTTTAACCCGTGTGTAGCTGGACGGGACAGTTAGTTATACATACCTTTACGCCTATATAGTTTAGGTGTCAGCGAGAATTTTTTGTTTATTCCCAATCGCATTCTCATGGGCAATAAATAAAAAAGGCATCAACTCGCAAGCGTGGTAATTTTTGTGAAACCTACATAGGTGGATAAAAATTAATTAAATTATCGAACCTACAAGAACGCTAACCTCTTTTAAAGTAATCAACCAGAACATAGCGTATTGAAAACCCGTTCATATCGTTCGATATATGCGATAAAAAATTCTGATTTATCAGCATTTTTTGCATAGAGTTTTATAAAAGTTCAGCCTGATGTTACCTAAGTACTCTTTGCTCGATAAAAAATTGTTGTGGAAAATCCTTTTTCAAGCCAGTGCGGCTTCCGGAATGAAAATATCCTAAGTGCCTTATTAGGAATGGAAGTTAGAGAAAGACATTTTATTTTATATTGTTAGGGGGTTTACGTATAGACAGCATTTTTAAAAAGGGTTTGAATTCGAAAAGTAAATTTAAAATATCAACGAACGCTTTCACAAAGAATAGTCTAGATTTCAGTTGAAATTCTGCTAACACTTCAATTTCCATTACCTTAAATTATTCATTCAAATGTATCAAAGCGCTTTTGTAGTTAGATTGAAATGTCTATCTAAATTACCGTATTTAATTCGAAAGTACGGACTGTTTCAATTTGGTAATACCATCTTTACTAACTAGTCTCACAGGCTCTTTATTTAATTCAAAGTGACGGTTTCTCATTTGTTTTATTTCTAAAATGTATTCTGATTGATTCAAGGGTTATTTAAAAAGGTTTTTGGCGTTTCGGGTTGAGACTGTGGGGCCTGGATCCTTGTATATTGTATAAGTAGGTCTCGAGCATCGAATTTGAAGCCTTCTACGACAAGAAGGCTGGTATTATTTAAATTATTGAATCCAACTTGACATATAATGTGAGAGGGTACTCAGTGTGCATGTATTTTTATTCATTTTAAAACTAACAACAGTACAAATAAAGTACATAGGTACATCTCGTATGGATGTTATTTGTAGTGTTGTTGTTAGTCGATCTATTTATTTTTTAGAGATATTGCATTATTTTTGTTTATGTTAAAATTTTGGTCTTATTATGAGTTTGAGTTAGCTTTAACCGAAACCAATTAGCAATACATTCTACAAGGATTTTAAATTGGGTAGGCTGCATAAAAGATATATTGTCTATCGCATTATCTATCGGATTCGTATATAGGATAAGATTTTAGTTTTTAACCGTGTATTTTAATATATTAAATAATTATGAATATATACATATGGCTTCTCACAAGGGTCGCCGCAGGGGTAGGCAGTGTTGTACCCACACACCTCCAGAGATATATTTTAGGTGTCAACGTGACAACGTTTAGATGGCGAGTGCATCGCCGTTGCTCAAGCACGACAATACGCCTTTTGAATTCCGTTCAAACGTTTGCAGGTTTCCTCTCGATATTTTCCTAGACCGTAAAGCCCTCTAATTACCGTAATTAAGTTCAGTAAAACTCATTGGTAAAGTCGGGATTCGTACTTGCAAAATTTGTGTCGCAGGCAACTACTCGAAAGCCTCGGCCACTCACACATAAAAAAAGACAACAGAAGCTCAAGTAATTGAATATTAAAAATCTATCTAAGAGATATATCTATTTAAGAGAGGTAGGGCATAACGAAGAGAGGTAGGGCATAACGGGTTTCCCGTTCGAATTTGGAGCTGCCCAACTGGGGCAGGACCTCCACCTTATAGAAGTCCGTAGCCAAATAACACAATGTATTGTGTTGTGTTCCTACGTGGTGAATAAGGTTTCCAGTAATGAGCTCCTTGGGGAGGGGGGAGGATTGTTACATTGTGTTGGAAGCAGAGGGATTAAACCTTATGCTGCCAACACACTATAACTCTCCGAACACAGAGTGGCAACGCGCAAGTGATACTTTGGTATCGTGAGCGTAAATAGGCTACGGTAACCGTTTCCCATCAGGTGGGCCGTTTGCTTGTTTGCCACTCTTGTTGTATAAAAAAAAATCTATCAGTGGGATCGCATTAAAATATATTCTGTAGTTTTTGAGTTTATCGCGCCCAAACATACATAACGTAATATTACAATCCTCCGAGCGATAGACTAATTCTTACAAAGATTACGCGACAACAATACCTACATATATACGAGTAGTCCATTAAATATGTAATTGAGATGTAATATAAACCACATTTGGATCACAACATCCAGCCTCCCAGGACCTGCTCAGCGCACGAATTCGTTATCACACTCTAGGGCCTAAATATGTTAATAGCAATGTGTTTAAATAAAGCTTTCAGAGTATTTTTGTTCCACCAAAAGTTACAAGCGAAACTCCGGCGTTAATTTCAGAATCGCAACTCATTAGCTCATATGGGTTATACATACTCCTCACCAGGTGCGCAGAGAGAGTAGAGTGCCAGTTCTCTCTAGACTTATAGCACTTTCTCTTCATCCACATTCATTAGAAAGCTGAAAGCGAGCATGTATGATGCGTGATGATATGTATTTATAAATGAATAAATAATAATAAAATATATATTCTTCCCACAAGGATCCCCGAAGGGGTAGGCAGAGGTGTATAGGTAATACCCACACACCCACTTTCCGCCAGAGGTATATTAGGTGCCAACGTGACAGATGGCGAGTCCATCGCCGTTACTCAAGCACGACTATACACACGCCTTTGAATTTGTTGTTTTCCTTCACCGTGAATGAATAAATATATTAATTAAATACCTTGGGACAATTCCACACAATAAATACATGGGACATCCAAGCCTAAGGTACAAAGACTCATGTTCATCATACAAATATCTGCCCTCAGCGGGATTCGAACCCGCGACCTCCAGTTTCGCAGTCAGGAGCTCTAACCACTAGACCAGACGGCCGTCAGCTCTCTGTCCGTATATATATTATAATGTTCGAGAAATATCCTGTGTTTTAAATTCGTTTTTTTATGATGCACTTCTGCTAGACCTTATTCCAATATCTCGGGAAAGGGTGCCTGTATTGACTAGTACTATATAAGTATAATTTTACATTAAAGCTTAAAAATTTACGTCCTTATTTATCCCCTAAATACGTTCAGGTACGAAGCCGATGTCTTTCATGCTTGCTCCCCTTTCATCCTTTCATGTCACATGAATAGTGTTGAAAAGGGCTTTTGTATGACCTTGGGCTCAAATATACGGTCTCAGCGCTGCAGGCAATTCGCGTGTGATGGAATTTTTAATAACACCCGGCAGTTTTGAGCTGTGACAATTTTCCTTTATTCCAACAACACAATAGGGATGCCGGTTTTATAAATTGCCCATGAATTTTGAACTGCGTTGCGGGCTGTTTGCGTCTGAATTTTGAAGTGTTATTCTAAGTTATAATAAAAAGCATTATATCATTTAGTAACGACCCACCCTGGCTTCGCATGCGTAGTATTACACTTAATAAGCCTTCCTCATGAAAGACTATCTACTGGCGAAAACTACGGGAAGTATCGTTCAGTAGCCTTAGAGGGTTTATCGCGAACATACGAGGCAAGGCGATTTATAATATGAAGTAGTATATAAACACAGTGCCTTTTTATTATCATATCAAATTAATGTTGTAAAGAAACGTGCAGTCTCTCTGATGGTTAAGCTATTGCCGCCGATGGAATATTTTCACCATTTATAGTTCCTTGCTTTGCTGTCTAGAGAAAACTTTAACGCGGAGTTCATACTTCATATGTATCACGGAAGGTTATTGAATATCCAGGGTTCGGTCCCGGTTATAACCACTACCCCGACATACTTAAGATTCCTTTAACAGATCCTTAGAATTTCTTTTAAAACTTCACATACAGTTGAGCTTCGTTGAAAGCCTTGAAAACATATAGATTTATTGTCATTTGTTAATTAAGTAAATAAAAAATAAGTGTATTACGTTACGTTGTACGTAATAAGATCTCATCTTTGATAATCCATTAAAATTTACAAAGGACAGACAGAATATACTCGAAAAGAAACTCTTGTGAAATCTGAGTGGATTATTGCTTTCACGTGTTCTTTTGCTCGAATAATAAATGTATTGGTTAGTAAATAATATGAAGTACTTCCAGTCAACAAAGAGAAACCAAAGAATAACAGCCAACCATCTGAATTACATTAAGTTTGAGATACAATTAGCGGCGAACGATACTGACTTTACATGAAAAATTATTCTCGTCAGAAACACTGTTCTCGTCACTGTATCGCGTCTTGAACAACTCTGGTGCTTTTAATCCGTGGTGGCCGAGTGATTAGATTAGTTGCCTGCAAACACAAAAATTATTAGTTTGAATCCCGACTGTACCGATGAGTTTTTCTGAACTTAAGTATTATGATCAGTCACACACATGCTTTATAGTAAAGGGAAACATCGACAGGGAACTTCCATACGTTTAAGAAGAAATTAAAGCCGTATGTATATACAGTCGTGATTGAGTTAATACGGCGATGGACTTTCCATCTGTCACGTTGGCACTTAAAATATATCTCTGGCGGAAAGTCTGCCAACTCTTCGGGGACACTTATGGGAAGGCGTGAGGATATAATAATATCTATTGATGATAACCGTATTAAAAATCGTCACGCAGCTTAAAGGATCTAAGCTTACAGACGACAGGAAGCAACTATGTTATAGATGTACTTCTGCTGTATAGTAGACATTAGAGTATATTTGCCATTGTTACATTATAAGTACTGAACCTTAAAATACAAAAAAAATGCTACATAGGCACAAATTAATCGCCTACTCTCAGTGTATCTCCGTCTTCGCTACCTCATCTCATACGAAAGCATTTCTGTTTGATGTCTGATACCCTTAATGTTGATTCGCCTTTCTGTCCGTCCATTCGTACATGTGCAGGTTTTATTAATATTTCACCAAGATATTATTGCTTTTTGTTGCGTAACTTATTGCGGGCAGGAACCGGCGATTTTTCAATGTGGTTGATTGCTTGTGTGAATGCTAGGATGGACGAGGTTCAAATGCCTTCGTGTAATCGCTAATTCAGGTTTTTTTTCACTTTATAAGAATTGAAAGGTGTTTATTTAATACGCGGCGGATTCGAGAATGGTCCCGTGCTTGCGAGTTATAGCTGTGTGCCAATTTGTACGAAGTTTCAAATGTTAAATATTGTGTGAATTTCAACGTTCATAAAAACTCGTGGTACCCGAGTGACTAAGAAAGTCTAGTTTACAAAACTTGCAATCGAACCTATAATAATAATATGCTAACGTATCAAATGGCGAGTCCATTGCCATTTCTCTAGCTCTACTATATATTTTTGAATTTTGTTCCTAAGCGCATATCTATAGGTTTCTTAACGGCATTTATGTATACCGTAAAGCTACAAGTGTGATAATCCCTTATCCCAATGACATTACTAAACAGTTTTAAAGTTTATAATATCACTGTCCTTAAATTAATTAAAAAAACTCACTTGCACAGACCTCCGGAGTTCGAATTCGGAATCTTCGAAACCACCCATCTACCACGGTTTAGATTAAATATTCCAAACTTAGTATTCCTTAGCTTTCACTAAAGGATTGATTTTATAAGTCCCCGACTATCTAAGAATATTACCTTTGAGTTTCCCCTTTGTAGCTCAAGTTAAAACCACCTTTTGTAATGCGAGCCTCGCAAGGGGTAATCTCGGCTAATACAGCCCCCTATTGTTCACCCACGGCTTTGATAACGAAACAGTCTTGGCTTAGAAATGCAACTGGTGCGCAAAGTTTGGAATATTGTTGTTTGCGTTAACAACCTCCAGTAGAAGTCTGAGCAGTCTCTCGTATTAATAAAATTTGTTACTTGCCAAGTAATACTACTTGCTACCAGTTCTACCACTACCATACAGAATATACCATAAAAAAATTTGCTAAATCCCTTTCGTTTTATTTACCTATATATTTAAGGTTTGCCAACAGTTTATACACAAAGCTTATGTTAAATAATATTAGTCTAAGGGTCTTATGCTAAAGTGCTAAACCTTTTACAGGCAAACACCACATGCTTATAGTGCGAGGTTTTACTAAGTTGTACTTCCTACCTGTACAATTAAAATAAATAAGCTATTTGCGATTAATAATGAACTATCTAGGTTTGGTGATGTCATTTATGGCATTTATGTATGAAGCTATTTCATTATTCACATTTAACATTCACTTCGGACATGCTTGCCGGCTACTATCAGATATTTAATACTCTTTAGCCTTGGTGCTTAGTGGTTTGAGTATAGTCCAACCGGAACTAGTTGGCCACGCCTTAGGTAAAAGAGCGATGTGGGGGGTGCTTGCGAGCATTACTTAGTCAAAAATAGAACACCGATGTCGATAGGCAGAAATAAAAAACTGACCCTAATTCAGAAAGTTCAGTGTTCAAGTTCAAGTGTTTTAGAGCATATGTCAGAAGAATTTCATATAATTTGTGTTAGGTTGGTACAGTGAGTTTTTTCTAACCTTAAGTACAATTATTCAGCAACACGAGCAATGGGTAATTGAAGGGAAGGAAAGCATCGCGATGAAGAAAATGTCGACAGACTTCTCATTTGTCACATTGACGCCTAAATGAGGAGGGAAGACGTTATTAATGGAAGGAGCTCATTACTGGAAATCTTATTCACCGCGTAGGAACACAACACAATACATTGTGTTATTTGGCTACGGACTTCTAGAAGGTGGAGGGTCCTGCCCCAGTCGGGCAGCTCCAAATTCGAACGGCAAACCCGATATGCCCTACCTCTCTTAAGATGATGACGCATGATAATATTATTATCATTATCATATTGTATTTACGCGCTTACTTAGCTAATCATAAATACTATATGTAAAATGCCGGAGTACATTCGCTTTGCGTTATTAAAACATTCGCATACATACATAAACAAGAGAAACCTCATATTTAAGGGCACAAAGAATGAAATTGTATCTCAGAAATTAATACGTACGCTGGGAAACGATATTTTTATTGTAAAATAACTCTCATACAATGAACATTATTCATACCTTTTACAAAGCGGGAACGAGTCTTTGATACTAGGTCTTTCATTTGGAATATTATTAATATCGTTACCTACTAGTAAGTATTGAATTTAATGTATTATTAAATTACCATCTTTTTAAAGAGGTCTCGCGCTGTCTAGTCGAGGCCTCTCGTGACAGGCGGGCTGGAACATATCTCGCTCAGAGAATCAGCATTGCTATCCAGCGTGGCAATGCTGCTTGTCTTCTTGGCACGTTGCCTCGGGATACCGATTTGGGACAAATATTTTATCTGTAAGTAGTTAGTTTCAACTGTTCTTTGTAAATATTATTAATTGTTATAAATAAACTATAAAAACATGTATTAGGGGTTTTTATTACAAAGTACCGCACAGAGTTTTTATAGAAGGGCTGGAAAAGATCTAGGAATTTTATTAATATCTTTACCCAACTAGTAAGTATGGAACTAAATGTAAACACCTGGTTTCCTTAGAAAGTACCGCATATAGTTTTTATAGAAGGGCTGGAAAAGACCTGGGTCTTCCATTAGTAATTTTATTATTATCTTTACCTACTAGTAAGTATTGAACTAAATGTAAACACCGGGGTTTCCTTACAAAGTACAACATAGAGTTTTTCTAAATGGGCTGGGAAAGATTCCTGGTATGGAAGGTCGCCTGCGTGAGCTGTTTTGCAAGCGTCCATAGACGGCGGTATCCACTTATAGTCAGGTGGACTAATGCATATTTGTCATCTTAGTTGTGTGGGACGAAATTCATCACGTTGCACAGACCTATGAAAAATGAACACCTTGTATGGTATCCGTTTTCCATCGGATGGGCCGTATGCTTGTTTGCAACTCTTATTGTATTTATAAATATGAATAATAAATATTATTATTTTGTATGTCATAATATATTTAACTTTTATCATTAATTAGTGTAAGTGGTTGTTACCGTGCTAATTAATAAAATTAAATAAATGAATAAATAAAAATAAAAAAAAACAAGAAAGCGGTAGTACACCTATTTCTTGTTGCAAATTTCACCTAATTTTATTTTCCTATGCTGGCGTGATTGAGTAACAAATTTTCCCAAACCGTCGCACTTAAAACATTTATAGCATGGTTTATATATATAGTATGCGCTGTTTTTGAAAGTAAAAGGTTTTAGCAGACAAAATTATTAACTGCTTGAGATAATTTCACGGAGTATAATCGCTTGAGTCTGTAATAACGTTGGCGTAGTTTTGGTTAATGAGGAATTCTACAAGGCGCCCGCCGGAGAATTTAGAGATAATGAAATTAACTTTTTCCCTTCAACTGGACTTTGTGATTTGTGGGATTTAGGGAATCCTCGAATTAAACTTGCGCTATTCAACTCTTGGGACTTCTGAGACTGTATTTTAAAGTAAGTTTATAGACGAATATAAATATGATAGTACATGTTTGAATAGTTTGGATAGAAGAGATTCTTGAGAGACTTTAAGTTTGACAATTTCGAAAGTGTCTAGAAGAAGAGGCTAATGAAGTACATGTTTCAACTACCTTGATCACACCAATCCATCACTCATGGACTGGAACAGATGGCTGGCAATACTGGCGATACGGTCTCTGCCCTGTAAGTACTTTTATAGGTTCTTGGTAACCGTGAAGAGATATCATTGAGGAGATAAGTTAGTAAATTACACTTCAACTTTTTGAATTCATATCACTGGCGCTGTACTGTCTCTGCATACCCTATAAAAGAGCGTGACAATGTAAATTATATATTGGATTTTACTATACATCGGTTTATTTACAGCCCACAAAGGGGTTATATGTATAAATAAATATATATATATATATCCTCAAGCCTTCCCACAAGGGTCCCCGAAGGGGTAGGCAGAGGTGTATAGGTAGGACCCACACACCCACTTTCTGCCGGAGATATATTTTAGGTGCCAACGTGACAGATGGTGAGCCATTAGCCGTTACTCAAGCACGATTATACATACGCCTTAGAATTTCTTCTCAAACGTATGCAGGTTTCCTCTCGATGTTTTCCTTCCCCGTCAGCTCAGGGTGTGACTAATCACTGTACTTAAGTTCGGAAAAACTCATTGGTATAGTCTGGTTTCGAACTTGCAATCTTTGTTTTGCAGGCAACTACTACTACCTACCTACCTACATTCATATGGATGTCGTCAACTCGTCAGATTTCGATAGATAGACTCAATACAGTTATCATAATACACGGAAAGTGTTAACAAAACCGTCAACACATTTTATCTTCGATCGATTATAAACTCTTGCACGTTCTAATAAACGTGTTAGAATGCGTTTAATACATTTCCGCATAGAGACCTAACACTTACTTAATACACAAGAAATATGAACGTGCCAAGCAAAGCTTATTAAACAAATTGCTTCATCGTTCTATCAGCATTCCTTATGTATGAACTGGATTTATCGTTTTAAAAATTGCTATGAAGTACAAAAAGTACCACTAATTCTCGTCGCATACCGCGTCTAATCGCTCCAGAGGACCGTTTAACTTGCTAACAGGGTAATCGCGGATGTAATTTTACAGTTCGCAATTTAGCAGACGCCGACATAAGTAAAATACCAACATATTCTTCGGGTTAAGGGGATATTTTGAAATCGTTCGATATTTTTACGAGAGGTTGTTTGTCGAAAATGCTTTAAATGTATTATTATATGCAGGGACTGATGAATGTGGATGAAACGAAAATGGTCTGTAAGTTTATTGAGAAATTGAACTATCTCTGCTAGTCCAGTGACGTCGACGTAATGTAATATCTGGCGGAAAGCGGGTGTGTGGGTACGACCTATACAAATCTGCCTACCCCTTCGGGGATCCTTGTGGGATGGCGTGAGGATTGAGGAATTGTATGAAAATTGGCATAGAGATATATTATTATCTGGATTATCATATAGGATATGTATTTATTCCAGTAAAAAACAGTATATTTTTACGAGGTAGAAACCATGAGGTCGAGTCATTAATCAAAAGCTAGTGATTCAGAAATATACATGATACAGGATAAGCGGTTACTTTAATTAAATGTGTCACATATTAATGTAGCAAATAAAAGCGTGTATCAAATAAATCAAAGCAATTTGATTACGATCTATATTTTGGTGAAAGTAAATTCGTGTGCGACGACCATGCAACTGAGTTTTTGTTGTAGATAATTAATTTTAAAGTAATTAATTAACTGTTTGCATCGACGGTGATCGATACATTGAAACGACGTCCTTAATTACCTTTATGATTTAACAGTAATAAATATTGGAAAATTATGCCTCATTAAAAACCTGCCCATTTATTTCAACTATCAGAGTTGTAAATGTGCTTAATCGCGATGTCTCAGAACTTTTTGTTACAAATACATATTTACATACATACATCATACATTTAATTACGCCGAGTTCTTAGACAAGGAAAAACATGGTGGATTATTGAAATAAAAATTGCCGTGGTTGATGAGCAGTTCGAGTTTTATTGAATTTAAGTATCCATATGTTTGAGAAGAATCGTTAATACGTACATTAACGTCGTCCTTCAGAAACGACAATTAACTCGCCATCGGTCACGTCAAAATATGTCTCAGGCGGAAAGAGAGTGTGAGATATTAAGTACTATATAAAAAGGTGCTAGTTATTAAGTATTAATAGGTTAACCAGGTAAAGGTATTAGGTGTTATTAACAGTATAGCTACCCCTTTGGGGATCTTTGTGGGAATGTGTATATATGTGTATATAAGTATTCGTCTAATTAACGAAGCTTCAAGAGTGGCCCCCCAGTTCGTCGTCCTGTAAAGCATTTGTCGGCAATACCTCTATCATTAAAGAGCACACTGCGGACAAAGCGACCGCGCATTCTTTTATGATCATGCGTTAGTCCTCTGTCAACTTGCCGAGCTTAGGTTTAGAGGGGAAGGGTCAACATTTCAGGGTCGACTTTTCGTATTAAGCTGTACGCTATGTTAAGTATACCTACATTTACGGTGTAGGAAGAGGGAGAAGAGAGCTAGTTATCTTTTGCTTAATCCACACTCATTCATATTCTGAACTAACCGTCAAAATCTGATTATACACACATATCATCAGGCCGAGTCCCTAACGGGGTAGGCAGGGAGAGTAGAGGGCCAGTTCTCTCTAGTCTTATGTATGTATCTCTTTCGCTTCATCCACATTTATTAATTTGTTTTAACATAATACGGCTATAAATCCTTCCTTCCACCCGTCCGCAAACACGTCTTAGTCAGGGTTGGACTCCAAGAAGGCATTGAGCGCAGTGAGAGTGCGAGGTATAGGGGAGTGTGCACGCGATACTGTGCAGTGCGTGCCCTTTACGAACAGTATGGCTCCTGGCGCGTATGTAGTTATCAGACTTCTATATAGTTCATCAGTCTCTTCATACATGCTCGCCGATTTCGAGTACTCTTGACGTTCCCGTTGATCTCGATTGGTTCTCATCAGCTTATCGATTTGGTACCTAATTAATCCAGCTAGAAATATATCACTGCTTTACTGTCCTTTTTACATTCAATTTCGATCACAAACAAACTTTTGCATGTAATGTTAGTAAGGGTATAATGTAGTTATTTCTTCTTCCTTTCATCCGCAAAGTTGCAAAAGGCTTCAAGTGTCGGGAGACGTCGCGTTTTGTTTGGTAAGGGGAACCGTGTTATCTCACATCTTTGCAGGGAAGTGCAATTATTTACTCTGATTGCAGCTGTAGTTCGCCCCTCCGTTTATTAGCTTGTTTGTTGGATACATCTTCTTAAATTTAAGAGTAGAATTGTCGGTGTTACTGAGACATAAGTAATCCTAATAGTGAACTTCAAACTCTTTTGTGGACATTCTTTGTGCTAGTTGTATACATGTGTAGAGGACCAAAACTTTTATTCAACTTAAGTGAACACTTATTGAGAGTCACTTTTCTATCTTTACGCCTTCCCACAAGTGCCCCGAAAGAGTGTGGTGAGTGTGAGTGGAGAGTGAGGTGTATATAGTAACATTTCTTCTTTATAAATAAAAAAACAATGCTTGTATCCGCCATTCGTCACTGACACCTCAAATATATCCGGCGGAAACTGGGTATGTGGGTACTACCTACACACCTCTGTCTATCCTATATAATAAATATCTCTATATATGAACACTCATCCTCACGCCTTCCCACACGGGTCCCCGAAAGGGTTACTCAAGCAAGACTATACATACGCCCTTGAATTTACTACTTAAGACGTATGCAGGTTTCCTATCGATGATTTCCTTCACTGGAAAGCTCGTGGTGTGACTAATCACTGTACTTGAAAAACTCATTGGTACAGTCGGGATTCGAACTTGCGATCTTTGTGTCGCAGCAACTACTCAAACCACTCAGCCACCACGGCTTTATGAACACAAGAAATGATAAAGTGTTTGTGTCAAACAAGATTAGACTTTCCTTTACAATATTACTATGATGAACACCAATACACAATCATACCTACGCAAGTGAACAGTAAGCCGCAGAAAATGAAAAAAATCCCCGTTTCCGGAGTAATGAGGCGAAATATCGGGCGTTCACGCACCACCTCCGCGACGATCGCAGCCGTAATTGAGAATACCTGGTATACACGTACTCACTATAGCTACTACCTGGTTTTGTGAGTATAAGATTATTTTTTATCTATACTAATATTATAAAGCTGAAGAGCTTGTTTGTTTGTTTGAACGCGCTAATCTCAGGAACTACTGGTTGGAATTGAAAAATTATTTTTGTGATGGATAGTCCATTTCCTTAGGAAGGCTATATAACATCACGCTACGACCAATAGGAGCAAAGCATTAATGAATAATGTTGCCAGAACGGGAAAAAATATTCCTTTTTGAGAGCTTCCGTTGCGTGCGCTGCGTAAACGGTTTAAGTTACACAAATATCATGTATGAGGGAATTGTTCCTCTTTAAAAGTTAAAAAAAAAAGTCCGCTACAGCATATGTCTATCTTTTGAGATTGACTCACTATAACCTTTTTTATGGCAATTTTTATCACAAGTTCGCGATGGGTAACTGATTTTAATCAAATTTGCACACCGTGTGCAGTTTGATCAAACTTGAAAGGTAGGATAGCCTACATCACAATTGGACCCGAAAGGTAGCGCTGCGATCGTGTTTCAGGAAATTTTACTTTTTCACCCGGGCGAAGCTGGGCGGGACAGCTAGTCTTTTATACAGGTTGCATGCAAGCATTGGTCCGTCTAATGGTTCAAATTTGGAACACGATAAGCCGCATGCAATACCACAGGTAACCTGCGTTTCGGACCTAACTGTGTGGCGTTACTGTGCTAGCAGCATAGACTATGACCATATTGGTATGGACATATGCTACTAAAATAATAAGTATAATAATAATAATATTGATGTGGACTCCGCAATCATTGTGTCGATAGTCATAACGGCCAACGGTCTAATGGCAAACACGCTCGACGTAAGCAAAATCAAGTATTTCGATATGCTTTTGCGTCTTCATTTCCACGCATCTAAAATATTTTTTCGCTACCGCAAGACTGCAACCCTACCTCATATAAAATTTACATATAAGAGCCAACCGATCATTCCCACATGGTTCAATGAATGACAAGGCGGTATACTTCGTGCATGTTAGCAATTTGAAAGGCATATATTGTGGTTGAACCAAGCCCAACTACCTAGATCAAATCAATCTACCTAGATAAAAACATAATGGCGTGCAAGTATGAAGAGAATGTTGAATGTGGTCTTTTTTTTTATACAACAAGAGTGGCAAACAAGCATACGGCCCACCCGATGGAAAACGGTTACCGCAGCCTATTTAAAAATGAGATAATTGCTTTGTTTCATCATCATATCAACAAGCCGAGTCCCTACCGGGGTAGGCAGAGAGTAAAGAGCGCCAGTTCTCTCTAGACTTACATACCTATATTGCTTCGTCCACATTCATCAATAGCCTTATACATGCACGTCGGCTTCGAGTACTCTTAACGTTCCCATCCTTGAGCTTCAGATCGATTTCATCTAGGTAGTTTTGTTTCAAGTTGCATTAATTTAATAGGCAGTAAAATAATAGAGTACATTAAATTTATTTACGTATGACTTGCAGAGAAAACCTTAAGTATATTTGAATCGACACGACCTGTTCGGAATCGTAAAGAGCATCGTCGATCGTTTGACTTGCAAAAGTAAACAAACAAAGTTCACCAAACCTGGCTAAAGTGACTTTAGAACTTTCCGTGTTTGCCTTTGATGGGTATTGCCTATTTAGCTGGCTCCATATCGATTTTAGTATTGGATATCCGACTCTGCTCAATATAAAGTATAGAAGGAATTTCTCTTGAAGAAGAGTATGAAAAGATTCCTGCAGGGCTAACGTGAGAGCGATACCTTTGACGTGGAAAGCGTCCATAGGTGGAGGTAAACGCTTACCAACAGGTGGATCACGTGGTTGTTAGCCACCTTGGTAGTATAAAAAACTTGAACTTGACAAGACGCATGTGCTTCAAAGACGGCGACCGTTACACTCAAGATCAAGATGACAGACCGGCTCCATCTAGCCCTTCGCTATTCAATATTCATTCCTGTATGGAATTATCTCTTCGGAGAAGGCGTGATTTTATATATATTTTTAAGAAGTGGTGGTTGGTAACATATGGGTAGATACCGACACACACACTAATCGCTGGAGATATTGTTTTAGGTGCCAGCTTGTCAGATCCATCGCCGTTTCCCATTTTATTAAAATTTATAATAAAAATAATAATATATCCTCACGTCTTCCCACAAGGGTCCCCGAAGGGGTAGGCAGAGGTGTATAGGCAACACCCACACATCCACTTTCCGCCAGAGATATATTAGGTGCCAACGTGACAGATGGCGAGTCCATCGCCGTTACTCAAACACGACTATACATACGCCTTAGAATTTCTTCTCAGACGTATGCAGGTTTCCTCTCGATGTTTTCCTTCACCGTAAAGCTCGTGGTGTGACTTATCACTGTACTTAAGTTCAGAAAAACTCATTGGTACAGTCGGGATTCGAACTTGCGACCTTTACGTCGCAGGCAACTGCTCGAACCACTCCGCCACCACGGCTCAAAAATTTCTGAATTTGGTTAAATTCAGATTTAAAGTGCGTTTTACAATTTTTTATACCCGCATCGTAGGTGTGAAGACGGTTTTCCGCAATAATCATATTTATCATAATATAATGTTTGAATAAACTGCAGTTCCCGAGCAAGTTGTGTGATAAGGCTGTTTGCACAAAGGGTTGGAGAATAACAAAGGGTGGCTTAATCGACGCTTGTGGCTTACTCCGGCGCTAAGTTGTAACATTACACGGTACAACGGGAGATCGTGTGTAAGTAACTACCTTCTTGGCAAACAGAACAAGGACAAAGTTTACAATTTCTGATTACCTGCACTTATAAATACACTCGAGAGCCGTGGTGGCCGAGTGGTTCAAGTAGTCACAAAGTTTGAATCCCGACTCTGCAAATGTGTTTTTCTGAATTTATGTAGCGATTAGTTACACCTTGCGCTTTACAGTGAAGCAAAATTACTCTTTCACACAAATCATTTTTGAAGAAAAAACCGAAAGCGTATATAATATGAAACTTGCTTGAGAAACGAAGATTCGCTCTCTGACAATTGGCACCTATAATATATGATATCTTCAACGGAAAAAGTGTTGCCAGCTCTGCCTACCCCTTCGGAGACCCTCGTGGGAAGAGGTGAAGATATATGATAATTATGATATATATGATATTGCTTTTTTTATTCATATGATTCGCCTGTGGGATATAAAGGTAATCTCCTTAAAAAAAAGATATAACTCCAATAAATTCTAAATCGTATGTAATGTAATTGACAGGTGGTGTATGACTCTACATCTTCTGTCATTTCTTGAAACCTTTATTTACTCTGGATCAATCTGACTTGATATTTAATATCAATCATTAACTTGCTCCAAAATCTTATAACATTTAAAAAGAAATCAACACTTTATACTATGAATTTATAGTTTTTTAGTCCAAGCCCGAGAACGTTTTGACGAAAATAATTGGAATAACACCAGAAACGGTGTTACAGCCATTTCGTGAAATTATGGGCTTAATTCCGAGGCCCGTTTTCTGTTTCTTTTGTAGCATATTTTTACCTTGAAAGTTTTTTAAGGAGTAGTGATTTAAATTCGCTTGTGAATGATTTATATTTCATTTTCGCACCCTGTTTTAATTTACAATGCACAAAAAAGACATGTATAAGTCAAAATGTGTTTATATACAAATCTATGTATTACAAACTAGTAGTGTCAATACAATCAGTGATCTTAAGAAAACCAGAACATAATTTACTATTTGAACAATGTTAAGAAAAATACATATTATGCGAGTATGAACACATACTCAATGTCTTTTGGGGATTTTGGATGAATATTTCTGCTTGCAGATTTGGCACTCTGAGCTCAGTTCTTTAAATGCTCTCTCTCCACTCCTCCAGTGTAACAGACTGGGTTTATATCGTCATTGTTACTTTAAATTTTGATTGAACCTTTTAATAGAGGCCATGGTAGAAACGCAAAGATTGCTAGTTCGAATCCTGAGTTGTTACGGCGATCTTTAGGACTTCTCTTTACTTAGGAACTTATATGGGAAGGTCTTCAATAAACTAACAGGTATCGCTTAAAAATTTAACAAATATCTTCTAAGTTTTATTGAAAAAAATTGGCATGCTACAAGGTGTAACTTAACCAGGGCTTATCCCTGGAGAGGATGCAAGATCACCGCCATCAAAGTTGTCGGTAATCTGACGCCACTGACTTGGGGTCCAAGCCCATTGTAATCTGACATACGACTGGCACTCCCTTGATTATCCTTACCCAAGTGTAGACGTGTCTTTAGGAATATGGGGCTAGGAATGTTGTTTTTAAAGGATAAGGGCATATTTTTAAAGACTACTACAGAGTTTAGAAGGAGTTCAAACTTTTTATGTCACTGTCAATGTCAATTAACCTTCAACCTGTATTCAAGTATATTTTATTTAACAATAGCATAGATACTGGTCATTTAGCTGCATACTTCAGAAAATATTATTACCTTTCTATGAATTACATTAAAACCTCGGTGTTATCTATTTCAATATTATTCAAAGTTATTATAGGCAATCTCAAGCTAGCAATGTCACAAAGATATGATTTCAAAAAATAATTTTGCATGATTTATGAATGAAAGAGGAGTTATCATCTATGTATGTAGTAAATTGAACGCGGCTGGAACCACGACGCACAAATAGTAAAAAAAATATACTAGAAAAAAATGGCGCATTAAGTGTCACAACTTTCGTATTCACAATCGCATTGTGTTCACGTTGTAGTTTTAAATTTAAATTGTTATTCAACTTGGCAGGCCCTAAATCCTTGGCTTAAAGTCGTAAATGCCTGTTTACTTTCCAACGTTCAGATGAGTTGCTCTTTATGGTGGCAATTTTAATGTCAGTTCTAAATATTAATTCGTTGCCAAACTCGGCCGTATTTTGTTATTTGTCTTTTGAAATATCAAACATTTTACTTGAACTGGCGTTCTAACTACATTTTAAAATAGAATGAAATCAAATGAAATGGTTCAAACTTATGGCTGTTTCTTACGTAACGAATTTCAGAATTTAATTAATGAAAGTATTTGTTTGAGAATTAGGTAATAGCCCAAAATTTAAACATAGTAATTTCGATTTTTGGGTGAATAACTAGCTTATGGAAAAATTTATTCTTTAATATACATATGTTACGGCTATAATTGCACGACTAAGTTGTTTTTTTCAAAGATAAAATTCTTTTGTTTCAGATTTTTTGTTTATAAAAAACGTTTATCAAATATTATTTTAGCAAATAAACGTATATGAATGGTAAATAATTTGCAAATAATGATTTATCAATGCTTTCTTTTGGCATGATGCATTCATTTTTTTTTCTCTTCAAAGAACGTTCATTGAATATTTTTTATTGCACAGAACGTTCATCGAAGGTTTATTTTTAGCAAAGAACGTCCATCAAAGGTTTGCTTTATCAGTCTCATAGACAGAAGATTTTCCTTCACTCATCTTTCCTATCCGTCCAAATCAACGCAACATGCCTTTCCTCCACTTTTCTACACTTACTTTAATTAAGGTAAATAAAATTTGACAGTCCCTCAAGTTAATACCTAAGAAGTCTCTAGCCGAGCTTTTTAGATATTAATTTGTATGTTTTAATACCCTAAATTTGAATAATACAATTCTATATTGAAGTTTTTTTTTTTGAATCTACGGAATCTATCCCTCCGTTATTGATTTCGCACAAGAAATTAATTATTGAGTATACTTAGTAAGCGTATATTTTCGCTGAAGGGGCTAAAATTCAAAATTCGAAATTAAAAAATTAAAGCCACAATTAAAATTAAAATCAAAAACAGCGTATGTCACCACAAATTGAAATTTTATTGATACTATTATCATATATATCTGTAGGTATCGTTAAAGCGACATTATATTCATTTCATGTAAAAATTGGTTGAAAATTTAGTCATATCAAGACGTTTAATATTTTAAACTTCTATTATTGAGCTCGATTACATATTTTAAAAATTAACGCAGATTCTAATAATAGTAAAGGCAACCTATACATTGTTCAAATACGGAACATCTTTGCTTTCAAAATTATACGAAACTCTACAATAGATGCAAAAAGTCTTCAGTTGAAGGGTAGGTTATTAGCACCTTGTTCTGTGGGGATCTCAACCCGACGGGGAATCTTGTTACAAGTCAATATTCTACGTGGATGCATTGGACCGCTGTGGGTTGTGTTCCGATTATGACTTCAAGTTGCGCTATTGTTGGAAATGACAATTTATTTTGTGTTTTTTTTTATTTAACCGTATTTTTTTATGCAACCTCTTTTGGTTGCTTGATGGGCCTTACGAATGGATTATTAGGGCATTATATATTTTTGTTCCCAGGGTACTATAGCCTATAATATAAATATGAAAGTTGGTTACGGTGGTTGGAAAAGGCAGAAGAAGACCACGTTCCACTATCTGGATCAAATCGATCGGACGCTCGAAGACGTGGACGAAGCCAAAGAGGTATGTAAGTCTAGAGAGAACTGGCGCTCTGTATTAATTACTCTTCGTCTTGGGCCTGTCGGTTATACAATAATGAATATATGAAGGCTAGTAAATAAAGGCCCATTTGTACTTTAATACTTCTTCCAGGAATATCCGACGTTCAAGTTATATCAACTCGTGGAATTTCCCTATTTATAACAAATTTCCGGTCGAGACTTGGTACAAAGCGGGACGGACCGTCCCAAAGGTGCATGATAGACGGCAACTTCAATATTATTTTAGCTTGTGAAGTGAGTTAGTACTTTTGGGACGTTTTTACAAGATGGCAGTTCTTAATAATAATATAGTTGTATCGATAGATGGTTCCTTTTGGACCCTAGCTACCGTTAGCTTGCACTCTTGACTGATTGACTTGATTCCGATACCAGGTGGTATTTACCAGCTTTTTTTTTTCTATATGTACTTCAAGGATTTGTCAGGGGCTTCCAATGGAGTAGCCAGAGGTGTATGAAAGGACACTCTTCTGTTTATTTTTTCCTTTTTTATAGAATAATTTTAAAATTTAGACAACAAGAAAAGAGCCGTTATGGCTGAGTAATTCGAATCCCGACTGTTCTAATGACTTTTTCTTTAAGTAAAATATAGTTACTTAATACACGCTTAACGGGGAAGGGAAAGCGAAGAGACGTGCGTAGTCGTATTTAAGTTTTGAGGACCATATTTTGTTGTTTCCGGGAAAGTTTGGGTGATATTTATATCAAATGAATAAAAAAAAATACTCGTTTAAAAATCGCGCTTGGCTGCTGATAGTAATTATAGTCTAAGAACTTATAGAATAAGTAAGTTAGTCTCTGTATATATCAAGATCTCTCTACCTAAAAGACACGGATGGAATTAAGTCAACCCTTTGTGAGATATAAAACTAGCCGGAATAAAAATGATGGCCGCGAATCAAACAAGTGACGTAGAAAATTAAACTAAATTAGATAAAGCCGGGACAAATGAAACGGCCAGGGAGAATAAACATGACAATGGTTACTGTAGATTTAGGGTTCTGTGGCGTAATTGGACCAGCTCAAGGTCTTATTGATTTTATCGGGGACCTTTGAATATTTACGGATAAATATCGTCACAATGTCAAGAATACTCGAAACTGGCGAGCATGTACGAAGAGGCTAAAGTTTGAAGGTAGTCCATCACCTCTATCTATTCCATTCAAAGTTCTCCTTTATAAAATGTTGCCGTAATACAATAAATATAAAGTGTTTCAGAAAATAGAACAGTTCTCTTTTTGTAGATTTTGGGTGTTATGAATTTATCCTCATGCCGATTCAATGAAACTAATAGCTTCAAAGATAATAAAATTACAATATTATTAAACGGAGTATACTCAAGGAGAACACTCGCTCAAATATGGGTTTTGGGGTTCTTTCAGAAACTATAAATAAGGTAAAATATGTAAATTATTATTTGTTTATTTGTTGTTGCATTAGTTGTTTTATCTGTTGTTGTATTAGTTGCATAATTATTTTCTTTTTATAGTGCCACACACAAATGAGCAAGTGTTCCATTTTAAAGGTGCCTTGTATTAAACCTAAAACACGAATACAAACGCCTTCTCATTTAAGTTTAAGATAGATATACATATTAAAGGCCCAGGTTTAAGTCTTATCTGATACATAACAATGAGGGAGTTTTAGCCCCTTTCGAGATCTCCGTTTTACGACGTTGGAAGACATTAAAATGCTGCTGGGTGAGCTTGAGCAAGCGATGCTCCAACCTTTTGGAATACTCATTGCAATATTAAAGGGACAATTTAAAAAGTCGCGTTTTAATAGTAAATTAAGAACAATTGGCATGAAAGCTAGATTTTAAGAGCGCAGAAGAAGAATCAGGTGCAAATAAGCGTATAGTCCGCCTATAGATGATAAGCGGTTATTGCTGCCTATGGACGCAAGCAACACGAAGGGCATCGCTCGCGATTGCTGACCTTGCAGGACTTTTACCACATCTTTATTGAATAACTTATTTATTTATATATTTATAACTTATATATTTATTAACCATTATTTTTTCCCAAAAATTGGTCAGGATGGTGTTCTGTACACATTACTGTTTGAATAAATATGAATGAACTTTGTTAAAATTATTCTAAAACAAGCTTTTTTTAATATAATTCAAAAATATTTGATCCTGGTTGAAATATTTTTATGTTAAAAGAATGGTGCAGACTACCAAACTTCTCCCCTTCCAAATTTGATTGTACTAACTTGATGAAGTTCAAATGGGCTTTAAGACTACTTGTTGTTCCATGTCTGGTCTTGCTAACAATAATAAACCATAATGCTTAATAGAAACCTATTATATCTATAAATGTCTTTAATTTCGACATGTTTTCGATTCGTGGTGAACGATGCGAGCAATAACAAGTAATAGTTACCGTGCCAGTCTAAATTTATTAATAAAAACAATAGCAATAGGTACGCCATTTTAGAGGCACGCAATAAAACCTACACTTGGACTTATCGGCAGTCGCCGTAATTTGAGAATGGCTCAATTTGGGCAATTGATCAGTACGTTGATACCATCCGCTATGGTGTCAGGGATTTATATTGCTTTGTGATACAGCTGTCGTTATTTATTGGCACCACGCAATGTATCTATATAATATGATTTATTATACATACATACATATCATCACGCTGAGTCCCCAACGGGGTAGGCAGAGAGAGCGTACCCTCTAGGCTTATTTAATTATATACCTCTGTTGCTTTGTCAGTCACGTTAGATCAGCATACGTATTTTTTTTAAACACCTAAATATGATCAAGTACGAAAGCGGTTGTGGTAGAACTCTCAAACTACCACTTAAGAATGCCTGTCTGGCAAAACGTCGTATCTTGAGCTCATCTTACAATAATAGAACACTGTCTTACAATAGCATGACGTGTATATCTTCAGCTCGCTATAATTTTCACATGTCAGCCTGTTCGCGGTCTAAATGTCTGACTGTTCCGAATTGTAATACGTAGCTCGGGATGCCCCTTTGTTTTACTCGCCTTAAATTTCATTTCAATCGCGGTAATTTTTTATCTACCTCCCATAAGAGTCCCCGATGGGCTAGGCAGAGGTGCGTGGTTATTTCCTACAGATCCATATTTTCCGGAGATAAGACTATACATACATACATATCTTTGAATTTCTTCTTTAAACGTAGGCAGGTTTCCTCTAGGGGTGTCAAATACTGTACTAAAATACCACTGTACTAAAGTTCAGATAAACTCATTAGTATAGTCGGGATTCATCCTTGAAATTCTATGTGTTAATCCTTACAATCTGTGCCAAATTTCATCCAAATCTGTTTAGTAGTTTTTGTGTCACAAACTGTAGCATTTATAATATTAATAATAATGATAACTTATTTCAGATTAATTACTATATTTGTTAGTAAATTAACTTATTGCTATTTTAGTAATATTATATTGTACTGATAAACGTATATGAATTCATATATACATATATAATTAGTAGAATATGTTAATCCATTTAATATACTATCTTTATATCGAATTTCATCAAATCCGTTCCAACAAACAAACATTCCTACATACTCTCAAACATTCGCATTTATAATATGAGTGGGATTTCTCGTAGCTAACTTTACGTCTGTCAACTGAGAGTTTTATCTTAATCATCGTGCCTTGACATTGATATGACGTCACAATGTGAATTACTTACATTGAATGTTGTGTGAGTACGCATGTACCTACCTAACAAGGTTTAAGCATTGCGAGAATATTTACGGATTAAATATCATTCGTAAGGAGGGTAGTATAGAACATTTCTTCACATGTCCTTATTATATCTATACTAGTAGTAATATAGTAATCTATACATTTATAATAAAATAAGCTGATTCAAAATTAGCTCAGATTGGTTTTATATTTAAGTAATATCTTTACATGATATGAAAACAATCATTTTGTACCAAACATCATTACCGCTAACCCTTCCAGTGAGCCAGCAATTTTAAATAGAATAGATAATATCTGTTGATCGGGCACTTTTTATCAACAAGCATCCTGTTAAAAGGGGCATAAGGATTGTTACGTTAATATTACGTAGCTGTTGTAAAAAATCAATGTAGCACAACAGCGGGACCCACGTTGGGCGCCCATGCTGAAATTGTAAGATTATCTGATATCGACGTGTATCGCTTGCTTTAATTCGCAGTCTCGGCCAATTTCCGTAGTTCGTCGCTTCACATCCGGCACATCGTGTGCTACCAGCGGTGCAACAAAGGAGCTAAAGCGTATATTTTAAATATTTTCTAAAAAAAACGGAGAGCCGTGGTGGCCGAGTGGTTCGAGCAGTTGCCTGCGACGCAAAGGTCGCAAGTTCGAATCCCGACTGTACCAATGAGTTTTTCTGAACTTAAGTACAGTGATTAGTCACACCACGAGCTTTACGTTGAAGGAAAACTTCGAGAGGAAACCTGCATACGTCTGAGAAGAAATTCAAAGGCGAATGTATAGTCGTGCTTGAGTAACGGCGATGGACTCGCCATCTGTCACGTTGGCACATAATATACCTCTGGCGGAAAGTGGGTGTGTGGGTATTACCTATACACATCCGCCTAGCCCTTCGGGCACCCTTGTGGGAAGGCGTGAGGATATATTATTTATTCTAAAATAAACTGTCTTTATCATATATAGAATAGGAATGGGGTAAATATTTGCTCACCTACTACCTCTGGTATGGTAATATGAAATGTAAAAGAGGTAAGCATTACGTTGTGTATGTCTCTCTATTCCAAAAGGTATACGAAGTGAAAATATCATCGAAATTTCACGGCCGTCTAGTGCAAATGCCAGAGATCCTGGTTGCAATGCGTGACGTTGCAGAATCGGAACCAACTTTAACTAAATTTTAGTGACGAAGATTTAACTTTTGGTGAGGAGTCATATGTATTTACGAATACATCTACTTCTATAGTGTGAATTAATTTATATAATTGCAACAAGAGTTTCTGACTTAAACTGCCATCAGCTGTTGACGTGAACTCCGCAAGAAATTGAAGCGATCCACCCCTCCCTTCGACGGTCATGCTGCTAACTGCCTCTAACTTTTACCTACTCTTTTTGCAACACTTATACGGGACAATTCAGAATTTTCGACGTAAACAATGCCATTTCGAGTAAAAAACTTTTTGGGTAAGTTTGCATGTCTTGACATTACGAGACGATTGAGCAGTAAGGTTTTTTCCTTAAGCGCTAGTCGAAAAGTTTTTGAGACAATAACGTCGTAATTTTCTTTATATTACTACTTGATCAAACCCGACTTTATTTTTTATGCTTCTTAGTTGGCTAGTTGGCAAACAAGTACGCTGCCCACCTGATAGTAAGCGGTTATCATCGCCCATGGACCCTAGGAATACCAAGGGCATCGCTTGCGCGTTATCGACCTGGCAAAAATCCTATGTTTGTAGCTAAGAGCTATACTTTATTCGACGGTTCAATAATGAAACTCATGACGCTTCTTCAAATAATATCAAAAGGAGCAACAATGATACACACTACATCAGATAAATAGATTTACTAATTGTCAAATGGTATAAAGAGCATAGAGCGGATTCGGTATTCGAAAACGTTGGATAAAACATTGAATATTTGTCAGTTAATAGTAATTATAATGAATACTTCGAATGTTACTATGAGACGACCTTCTGGTCTAGCGGGCAGAGCTGACTGCGAAGCTTGAGGTCACGGGTTCGATTCCCACTGAGAGCAGAACTTTGTGGGATGAACACGAGTATTTGTACCTTAGTCTAGGATGTTCTGTATGTATGCATATCGTTGTACAGTTTCCATAGTACAAGCTTTGCTTAGTTTGGGACTAGGTCCATTTGAGTGGAATAATTGTGCCAAGGTATTTATTATTATTTATATTATAAATATCTATATCTGGGTCTGCAGCGCGCGAGTGATACCCCTGGTGTTGCAAGCGTCCATAGGTGGCGGTAACTGCTTACCATCAGGCGGACCGCATGCTTGTTTGCCACCCATGTGGTATAAAAAAAAAAAAACTAGTTCATCACGGGGAAAGCAGACAAAGTAGAGAGCTAGTTCACTCTAGAGTTACAGAGCTTCAAAAACTGATAAAACAGTCACGTCACAAATACCTTTATAAATTGACACGTATTGCAAAGCAAAACACAGCGAATTCTGTCCACGAATTCACTTGAGTGAGTCTGTAAATGCAACCACGTTTCGAAAAGATTGAAAGGGTTACAAAAGATGCAAAGGTCTTTGTACCGCTGTTTATTCATGCTGCCGACGTGCCTTCTGCAAAGGTGACTGATGGAACACTCGTCGCTCGGCCTTTATGATGACACGCAATGCTTAGATCCTGTTTACATTATAGAGTGGGGAAAGCGACTGAAGACTATTCGCAGGTTTGACCTGAATTAACATGTCCCGCGTAATTTTAAGGTTCATAGCGGGCCTCTCATACTAATATCAGACTTTCTGCTGGATTTATACTTTATAGATTTTAATAGAATATAATGGCATCAAGACCTGGACAATACATCCGTGTACCGGCCAATACTAGCATTGGACTGAAACACCTGGAAATCATACGGGCAAACCTTTTCCCAACAGTGGGATGGACCAGGCTAGCAATAATAATAATAACGGTCAACGTAAATGGCAAAGAGCCTCGACCAACACCTCAAGAGGCTCTCGTTAGACGGTTGGATCAAGTGCCTGATGCAGAAATCAGTGCTACTCGGCACGACCCGTATTGTGAGAAGGTTTCTTTCTCTGGGACCCTAGCCATCAGTACCTTGGACCCTGATCGCGATACCGGTAGGCCACTGTAATTCATATTTTGAAATAATTTTTTTTATGTTTATAAACATATATTTAATAACGAAGTGAGATTCTACACGTATAACATGATTGATAAAACTGACAACTTAGAATCTCTGAAGAATCAATTCTCTGAGTCTGAAAGATCTGTCACATTTGCACTTAAAATATATATCCAGTGAAAAGTGTGTGTGTTGTCTTTGACTCTCCTTCGGGTACCCTTGTGGGAAGGCGTGAAGATATATATTAACAAGACGTATACACACTGTACATTAGTTCACTGTATCTTACATAAAGAACTAAAGCTAAATTAAATCCTTCAGACAACCTTGGTATGTGGCGAGCTCTAAATCTTGTATTTATTTAATAAGGTTACTGTACTCATGTAGATGTTTAGTTAACTTGAAAAGGTAAATATGTTTGCAAAGCCCTATATTCATATACTAAATTGTTTAATAGACTGTTAATTGTGGTTTTGCTTCGTAATAAAATATATTATATTGCCTATTGCTGTAATATTCCGAGTACAAAATAATAATATGAAAGTTTGATACTCGGTTGAGTCAGATCAAAGTTAGAGAGAGAAGGTCTAGGAGGTTGCGCTGAATAGAAGTAAATGGAAGGTATTGAACCAGACGCCGACAGGAGCTTTAAGAGGCGTTTTAACATTTTGAAGATGCTAATACTCAACGTAATCTTGAAGTCAATAGTAGGTACACGCAACAATATTACATAGATATCATGACGCCTAGTCCGAGTGACGGGGCAGGCACAGAGAGTAGAGCGCCAGTTCTCTCTAGACTCACATACCTATTTGACTTCATCCACATTCATCAGTCTCTTCATACATGCTCGCTGGTTTCGAGTCCTCTTGAAGTTCCCGCCTTGAGTGTCCGATCGATATTTTTTACTATACGGATAGCAACTACGATCATGCGTCAATGCGTAGCATGGGGTCCATCTGAAGGTAAAAATTTTAAAAATTTTATATAAAAATGTACATCTTACTAATATTATAAATGTGAAAGTTTGTAAGTTTGGATGTTTGCGGTTCTTTCACAGCCAAACGGCTGAACCGATTTGGCTGAAAGTTGATATGGTAATAGGATATATATCTACGAATAGGACATAGGCTACTTTTTTAATCTTGAAAAATGAATAATAATAATCTCCTCACGCCTTCCCACAAGGGTCCCCGAAGGGGTAGGCAGAGGTGTATAGGTAATACCCACACATCCACTTTCCGCCAGAGGTATATTAGGTGCCAACGTGACAGATGGCGAGTCCATCGCCGTTACTCCAGCACGACTATACATACGCCTTTGAATTTCTTCTTAGACGTATGAAGGTTTCCTCTCGATGTTTTCCTTCACCGTTCAGCTCGTGGTGTGACTAATCACTGTACTTAAGTTCAGAAAAAACTCATTGGTACAGTCGGGATTCGAACTTGCGACCTTTGCGACGCAGGCAACTGCTCGAACCACTCGGCCACCACGGCTCTAAGATTCAAAGTTCTTATATTATAATGTATGATGCTCTTTCACGGCATAGCGGCTAAACCGATTCTAGCAGGAAAATTTCCAAAGCTACTTTTTCGAACTCCACGCGGGCGAAGCCGCGGGCATAGGCTAGTAAGGCAACATAACTCAAAGGTATGAAATATACAAGCAACCCGCAAGTTTGCAGCAAAATACAAAAGACAAAAACCTGTGTTTTTGTGTGTGTGTTGTTGGTCTAGAATAAACATTAACAAAAATGTACCTATGTAATAATAATATATAAATAAATAAGTACACCTATACTCCTCTGCCTATTAATTATTTTCCGGATACGGCATAACAGGCTTCTAAAAAAGGTTACGATATAAAAGCACCTTCATGCAATGTTTAACTTAATAAAAATGATTTTGATTGGATGTGACACGTATTCGAACAACAAGCTTTTTCTGTTAATAAATCTTGCAAAATGTACAAGACACAAAATGTTATATTGCTCATTGGCTTAAAGGTGGAGAATAGGTAAATAAATATAATTTGTAGGTCTCATAGATTTCAGTGCGTACATTTATTTATTATAATAATAATATATCCTCACGCCTTCCCTCAAGGGTCCCCGAAGGGGTAGGCAGAGGTGTATAGATAATACCCACACACCCCCTTTCCGCCAGAGGTATATTAGGTGCCAACGTGACAGATGGCGAGTCCATCGACGCTACTCAAGCACGACTATACATACGCCTTAGAATTTCTTCTCAGACGTATGAAGGTTTCCTCTCGATGTTTTCCTTCACCGTAAAGCTCGTGGTGTGACTAATCACTGTACTTAAGTTCAGAAAAAACTCATTGGTACAGTCAGGATTCGAACTTGTGACCTTTGCGACGCAGGCAACTGCTCGAACCACTCGGCCACCACGGCTTTTTAAATTCGATATAATAATAAAAATACCATATATTATCTTAAATCGCTTAAATTCACAACATACAAAATGAACTTTCAAAAAGTTTGTGGTGAAAAATCACCCCACAAACTCGTAGCCTGCAGGGCGGCCCGGCTAATTTGCGGACATCGATCACTGACGTTGAGTGTTGATATACAGTTACTGGAACCGACAATTATTTTCCACGGAATTATACAGTCATCGGACGTAAATTTTCAAATTCATTCCATAATTAGGTAATACGTCACATAGACTCGTAGTAACTTGAAACTAAAGCACTAAGCAGACTATAGCACAAGACTATTAAATTATAATAACTCTATATGATAACAAGGGTAAATGTAGTATACACACTTTTGACCAATAATAATCTAGTATCTACCATACCATTATAAAGGTATCTATGATTTATTTATAAAAGCAACATACAAGATAGTGAGAATACAAAATGTATGCGATGATGCCTACTTCATTACGAAGTTCGACCTTTATGGGAAGGCGTAAGGATATAAAATATGCACTATTAAAAGTTTGTCAGTAGCAAATATTTTCTATTGCAATTCTTGCGCCCAATTATAATTTGATATTAGTAAGGACGATATTTTGATAGTAAGGACGATAAATAATGAAATTACGACACTATAAATAAAGAGCTAAACGACAAAACTAACTTCATATGTATATATTTACAACGAATATAAAATAAATATCCTCACGCCTTCCCACAAGGGTCCCCGAAGGGGTAGGCAGTGGTATATTAGGTGCCAACGTGACAGATGGCGAGTCCATCGCCGTTACTCAAGCACGACTATACATACGCCTTTGAATTTCTTCTCAGACGTATGCAGGTTTCTTCACGATGTTTTCCTTCACCGTAAAGCTCGTGGTGTGACTAATCACTGTACTTAAGTTCAGAAAAACTCATTGGTACAGTCGGGATTCAAACTTGCGATCTTTGTGTCGCAGGCAACTGCTCGAACCACTCGGTCACCACGGCTCTTTGACGAAATCCCTGTCCCGTGCAAGAAAAGCCTTGGTATGTAATCAACATTACAGTAAAGGTTAGCACGTCTAGCAATCTAGTTATCTTTATACCACAGATGTAGAGCCTGTACTTTGCTGTGGCGTTCGCCAATTTCAATTCAAATTGCGGAGAGAGTGGATTTTCAGGGCTTCCTATTGCAGATTGTAAAGCAATTAACTATATGTGAGTTGATACGCTGTATAAAATATACATTAACAGATTAAAGATCGGAATTTAAAAAGCCGTGGTGGCCGAGTGGTTCAAATACTTACCTGCGACACAAAGATCGCAAGTTCGAATCCCAGCCGTACCAATGAGGTTTTCTGAGCTTTACGTTGAAGAAAAGCATCGAGAGGAAACCTGCATACGTCTGAGAAGCAATTCAAAGGCGTATGTATAGTCGTGCTTGAGTAACGGCGACGGACTCACCATCTGTCACCTTAAATAAATAAATACCTTTTTGGGAGTGCTATTGGAATGGCCTGATGGACGATTAATGTGGTCGTAATCAGATACTAGTATTCGTCTAAAAGAGCATTTTATATCTTTTTAAATCTTTCAATACAAATAAGTACAAATCTTCTAAGCGTTCAAAATCTGAAACACATTGAACACACCATTGTGAATCTTAGTTACGATTTGGTTTAATCTTTTACTAGTATCGTCACGCCCACAATGGGTAGGCAGATACCATTCTTCCACCGGAGACATATTTAGAACTAGAACTTACGATAGATGTCGAATGAAGTGTTCAAATAAAGATCTCCAATGTTTTCCTTATTAAAACGTAAAGGTTTTAAAAAGTAAAGGTTGTTTTTCATCTCTGCCTACCTTGAGGAAAAGTTTGAATATGTATCTCAAATTATGTATTAAGACCATTGATTAAGAATGTTTCAAAATTAAATTATTTTAAATGGTTGTCTTCTAAAAGCAGAGTCATTCACAAAGTCCAACAGACCGGTGTATATTCAAAAAGATCATTCAACGGTACTCGGTGGTTTATGGTGGTCTATTCAAAGTTAGAAATGTTGGTACAAATAGGGTTTATATTAAAATATCGCTTAGGAATTAAGGAATTAAGGAATGGGTTTGGAGTAGGGCATATCAGCACATATCAGGCATGGGGAATTAGCATCGCTATCCATTGTGCCAGTTCTGCTAGTCTTCTTGGCACGTTGCGGCGGGATACTGTTATAATAAATTCAAAATGCGTATGTATAGTCGTGCTTGAGTAACGGCGATGGACTCGCCATCTGTCACGTTGGCACCTAATATACCTCTGGCGGAAAGTGGGTGTTTGGTAATTACCTATACACGTCTGCCTACCCCTTCGGGGACCCTTGTGGGAAGGCGTGAGGATATATTATTATTATATTTAATTTAATTAATCAAAGTCAACCCTCAAAATATATCCTTACCGTACCTTATGAAAATGAGGACACAAACTCTGGATGAAGGTAAACAGTCTTTGAAAAAAAGACAATTCAAGTTTGGGGAGCAAAAGTTTTTTAATATTCCCACCACTCAATGTAATCTCGACCCTACGAAATTTCCCATTCGTAAGAGCTTCACCGAATGTAATTTTGCATGAAGAGATGACAAACTTTTGCCCAAGTTAGTGAACGTCTTTCAATCTTTGTTTCTATTTAATAAAGTCGGGATGAAGGAGCCAATATTTTTTTGTCTAAAGTTTAATTAAGCCCTTCTTTTATTAAAATAATACTACCTTCTGGTACAGGTACTTCTGTACCTGATGTCTGTTATCTCGGATTTTCTAGGCCAACAATAATGTACTTACACGCAAATAATCCATAAATTAACGACGTAACGAATCGTCGTAACTGTGTTTTATATACTTATTTATGTAGTATATATATATACCAAACTTTCCTCAATAAACTAGGCTATTTAGTAAATATGTATTCTAATCGAAGTATTCGTTTTTCGAACAAGCAATCGCCTTGGGGGACCCTTGTGGGAAGGCGTGATGTTTTATCTTGATTTATATATATATATAAACCTCGTTGCCTCCTTGTAATGCTTAATATACTTATATTATGTACAGGTGCCCGCGACTTCGTCCGCGCGGAAAAGTGATATTAAGCAGCATTTTTTTTACCCCCTTAAGGGTAACATTTTTACAAACTTTGAATGTAATATTAATTTATATGTAATCAAGAGCATACAAAATAAGTTTCAAAAGAAGTTTCGTCATTTTTGAAGCGTCTAGCTTCTAGCTTCGAAACTTCCATACAAACTTTAATCCCCTATTTCAACCCCTTACAACCCTTTTTCGCATTAAAAAGCCTATGCCCTTCCTCAAGCTCTAGGCTATATCTGTACCAAATTTCATTTAAATCGGTTCAGTAGTTTAGGCGTGAAAAGGTAACAGACAGACAGACAGAGTCACTTTCGCATTTATAATATTAGTAGGGATAATATAGATGTATACACTTTGCCGGTTTTACTTGTAGACCAGGCGGAAGTCGTAAAGGTTAGGGGTGTTTTGAAAGCTGTGACACTTGGGCAGGTCATTCATCCAAAATTAAATAGACAGGGGTGCTGGCTCCCACAATTTATTACTCGAGTGTTTTGTGAAAAGTACATGTCTCTGACACCTGTGCCTCTTCGCTACCTTTGAGTAAACACTTTTATATCAACCTGTACCGCACTCTTAAGCCCTTTGAATACAAACCTAAGCCTACACTCAAACATTTAAAGAGTACAGTGCTGCTTAAAATTCTTACATCCCCAGCTCAAGAGTAATTTCGGACAAAAAAGTCATAATTCCACTCATTATGAAGGCCTCCTATTGTGAGGGAGGGAAATAATCCGACAGACACAATGCTCCCTAAATGAAGGCAGCTCTGGCGTGTAGAATTAGGGACGTATGCTGCTTTCCTCCCTTTCACGTGTAGGAAAATGTATTTGCAATTTGTAATGAATTAATGCTCACAACAGTCCGACGCATTCGTAAGTTTTGTATAAAAGGTGACTTGATCTTTTACGTACAACCTAAAGTATATTCTCTGGCGGAAAGTGGGTGTTTACTGGGTATTACCTATGCACCTCATCCTACACCTTTGGGGACCCCTGCGGCGTGAGGATAGAACGCCGTGTCCCTAACGGGGTAGGCAGAGGGTATAGAGCGCTAGTTCTCTCCAGACTTACATACCTGTTTCGCTTCGTCCACATTCAAGTCTCTTCCTACATGCTCGCCGGTTTCGAGTGATATTAATATAAATATATATATATATTATATATATAATATTAATATCACCTTTAAAAGTAATATAAGCTAAGCTGCATTTCGATTCGCGGCCCGTCGGGGATGCATCGAGTATGCATGCAAATTATACGTCGCGCGGGAATGTTTAGCAGCGTGCGATGAATGCAAATGCACAAACAAACACTTGTCTCAAAGGAAATTCCCCCTTACAACACCAAATTATGTTTACATCACATGACAAAATTGTCTGACGTGGATAAAATTATAATATACATACTATATACAAGGCGTAAATGGACAATTCAATCTAACTTTGTGTTGTAAAAAGGTAAAAATAACTTACTGATGTTTGTTCCTTTGAACAAACGAGGATTGAAAATGTATTGTCTTCAATACCTTACCTTACGCCGTCTGATCGAGGCCTCTCGTGAAAGGCGGGCTGAAACATATCTCGCTCAGAGAATCAGCATTGCTATCCAGCGTGGCGATGCTGCTAGTTTTCTTGGCACGTGGCGTCGGAATACCAATTTGGGTCAAATATTTTATCTATAAGTAATTTATACAACTGTGATTTGTAAATATTGTTAGTTGTTGTAATTGTAAATAATATATACATATCCTTACTGGACAGACTACGTGGATAGACGAACTCCTTACAATGTGCTGACGTGCTCGCCTCAACACGCTGGTATCAGCTACTTACATGTTTTCAATGTATGAGCATTTTGTATGAAGGTTGCCACACCAAGAGAAGACTTCCATGCTCAAGAGTTGCCAAAGAAACACCTAACTAAAATCTAATGAATAGTGTTTGCGATTACACCTCAGCCTCAGCTTTCTCAGGGTACCTACCCTTATGTACATTAATAAGGCAGCAAAAAAACATGTGGTTGAAACCGCCAGATGATGAGCAATTACCGACGCCTATAGATGCAAGGCAATGGGTGTCGATCGCCCGTTGCCGACCCTGCAGGAATCTTTTCGCTCCATTCTTGAAGAACTTCATGCTGTATTCCCAAGGGAAAACCTTAACGGGAGTTAATTCCTAACAATTAATTACTTAACACTATGGTAAAGCGCTTCTAAACTACCCTTCAAATATGACAAGCTGTTATTCTCTGTATAAGAAGTGTGTTCCCGCTAGTTCAGATAGGGGAACACGGTTTTGCATAATTTAGATTTTAACGCCTGTTTTGTCACCGATGAAAATTTATGAGAATAAAATGGCAGATCCGACTAGAGCAGTACCTTCACCTCACGGGAAATCGTAGCTTTTAACCATGCAGTGTTGTGCTTTTTTATCGAGGTTGTTGTTTTTCTAGTCATTAAAACTCCTACGATGATCCGCTGTACATATAAGAAGGCTCTTGATGCTCTTGTGCAACGCAGCAGTGCCTGCACTCTGTCTCATTTCGTCCTAGCAAGCACTAACTGCAAGTCGACCACTATTAGTCGCCTCTGATCACAGTTAGTAGTTATCTTAGCCCCTAATATGTATAATAACCCTGGCTTTCAGAGAGTGCGCCAGTAAGGGTGCCACCTTTATGAGAAGGCAGCATTCTCGTGCAATAATAGTTTAAATTTTTTCAGGTACGGTAATCGCATAACAATAAAACCGCATAAAAATAAACAAAATTTGCATCACAAAGCCTTTTTTTACTTTTAAGAATTAAATCGAGCTCATAGTCAATACTCCGTAAATCCAACTCAAGTATTCCTATATGACTAACAATCGAAAAAAACATTTCAGTAGGTTTTATTAGAAGTTAAAGCGTATAATAAACCGTGGTGGCCGATTGGTTCGAGTAGTTGCCTGCGACACAAAGATCGCTAGTTCGAATCCCGACTGTACCAATGAGTTTTTCTGAACTTAAGTTAAGTGATTAGTCACACCACGAGCTTTACGGTGAAGGAAAACATCGAGAGGAAACCTGTATACGTCTGAGAAGCAATTCAAAGGTGTATGTATAGTTGTGCTTGAGTAACGGCGATGGACTCGCTATCTATCACGTTGGCACCTATAATATATCTCTGGCGGAAAGTGGGTGCATGGGTATTATTACCTATACACCTCTGCCTACCCCTTCGGGGACCCTTGTGGGAAGGCGTGAGTGAGGTAGTTAAGGATCATATTACTTTGAGTGACCTCTACATCAGCACTTAAAACGTGTATTTTGTAAGACAAACGCTTTGTAGGTCTTTATAGGTCATTGTAGGTCAAAAATGCTTAAACGATAAAATTTCCTAAATTCCATAAAAGCTCGGTGGTTGTAAAACCAAACCGCGGTCACCAACATCAATAAACCTTTCAAGTAAATGTTTACGCCCGGCCGCGCGCGCTTCCGAACTTTGCTCGCTTCTTTAAATAAAATGGGCCCCTAGGAAAGATGAGGGTTCTTTTTCTGTAGCGCAGGCTCTGGTAACCGGCATTGTTGAAACTACTTCCGGGTAGTCTGGTGCCTGAAAGGTTTTCGAAGTCGCCTAGAACGCAAATAGTTAAGAGTAAGTAAATTCGAACCCCGACTGTACCAATGAGTTTTATACTTTAGTACAGTGATAATGAGACAAAGTGCTGAATGATAAACATCGACCAATAATGCATACGTTAGAGAAAATACTCATAGACGTGCTTGAGAAACAGTAATGGACTCATCGCCCGTCACGTTAGCGTTTGAATACTCGTATATCTGACGACATGACGTTGTAAGGTATCATAAGTACCGTAAACTATTTTTCTTGTACCCCAAAGCTCAGAGCATCATACATTATTAATATAAGTGCAGTAAATGAACTAGACATCTGTTTTTTTTTTTTTTGTATTGTCTCTCGTAGCGTGAGTTCCGGGAACTTTTGCTACTTAACCGGTCAATGGCGAGACCTAGGCCTCCAGCCAGGCACTTTAGTACTAAGCAACACAGCTAAGGGCACCCCCTGTGGGGTACGAACCTCGGCTTAGGGCGTTGCTGGATCGCGAGCAAGGGAGCTGGGCTGGACTGGTAATTTTATTTAAATATTATTTGGGGGCGGGATTTGCGCGTCTGGCTCGGCGCGGGCCGGCGTTTGCGGCGGAGGTCGGGGGGGAACGTTACGGCTTATTCGCGTCGAGCCTCGCCGGCGAGGACGCAACAGTTGTCGGTTGTGTGTAGTGTTGGTATGTTTTTGTCGGGCGTCCTGGAGGACCGTTATGTCGTCATCCGGTTCGATGACGGCGTGTCTTGGACGCCTTATCTTCGAGATAAGGGAAGGAGTGTATCGGGCGGCCGATACGACGAGGGGGTTGGGGTGATTTACAGCAGAATCGAAATGACGTTTGGACAGTTTTTTTCAAAAACTGTTTTATAGTGGGGACTTTGAGGTCAACGTGGAGTTGACTATTACGCATGTACCACGGGGCACCTGTGGCTCTCCGGAGAAACCGGCTTTGGAGCACTTGCAGGGGGTTAAGTGTTGACTTGCTAGTGTGTGCGAACACTACACCCGCATATGTCATGATTGGTCGGATGCACGTCGTGTAAATCCTCACCTTGGATTTCAATGAGAGTTTACTTCGTGCATTCAACATGCTGTGAAGTCTACCGAGCGCGAAGGCGGCTCGCGCGCGTACCGCCTTTACGTGGTGACGGAAAGAAAGGCGTTGATCGAGGATCACACCCAGGTATTTGGCTTCTAGACATCTGTCGTTAGTACCTAAAATATATCTCTGGCGAAAAGCCAGTCTGTGGGTGCTGCCTACACATCTCTGCCTACCCACCAGGAAAGGCGTGAAGATATAAGTAACATAGTGTAAGATATATATAAGCGCAGAAGTAATTCATGCTTATAGTCGGAGTTTGGACTTGGAACTCTATATATTGTATTAACATGTATAATTTGCATCATTATAGACCATTTAAAGAATATAAATAAATATTGTTCATATTTTTAATGATTCTTACCGGGTTATTCGCCAGCACACAATGCTCAAAGGCCTAGCTCCATAAAGAGCAGTCAAACTTTGTCTGTCACCGTTCCGTTGGCCCCACAATAAAAACTCCCCTCGAGGCATACTTCGCCGATTTTCATGATGAAAAATGACCGGCTCTCCTATTTGAGTCGAACGATTGTAAGCAGGCGAAAACATTTGTTCATTAACCGCTCTGTTAAGTTCTTTGACAGACAGAGGGAATTTAAAAAAAAGTCGTTGGTATATTTTTATCATTATCTTATCAGCTAGTCAGAGCCGTGGTGGCCGAGTGGTTCGCCTAACACAAAAATATTGCAAGTACTGTCCACAATGAGTTTTACTTTTCTGTATTTAAGATAATTCGCACCACGCGCTTTTTTCAAAATTTTCTAGAAGCTAGAAGAAACATGCGTTCTTTCCTACACACCTCTGCCTACCTCTGCTGAGCAGGCATGAAGATATTAGTGGATTACCATTTTCGTAAATCACCCGAAATTAACCAGATAGACAGACAAACAGACATATGAACAAAAAATTTATATACTTAGTGTTTTTGATATCAATACCGTATATATTTTCATATGCTTGTAGTTAAAGAACTGTTTTGTATGATTTAGTTTATTCTGATATAACAAACATTTATTTTTATTATAGAACTAGCTTTCCCGACCAGCTTCGCCCGGGTGAAAAAGTAATGTTTCCTTAAACATGATCGCAGCGCCACCTATCGGGTCCAATTGTAAATCTAAATCAATCTCGAATCCACATTAAGACACACACAGAGAGACAGCTGCGCCCGGGTGAAAAAGTTAAACTGCCTGAAACAGGATCGCAGCGCCACCTATCGGGTCCAATTGTGAATCTAAGTCTCGAATCCACCTGAAAACAGAAAATTTTATTAAAATCGGCCCAGCCGTTTACGATTCTATAAAAGACATACAAGCATTAATTTTTATTAATGTATTATAGAATAGAAATGAACACTGTCACAGCCTTTAGTAATAAAAAACCGCCATATATACTGTTTACGAAAAAACAATTCTCACCCTTATTTCCGGGGCTTAAGAGCTAATCGTGTCAACTGTCTGGCCGTAATACTTACGCATAGATTGTTGTTTAATTAATAATCCCTTGTATTCGTTCGTAAGCCACCCTCAAGACTGCGGCTTTAGGCGGTGAGTCTGTATGTAGTTTAAATAATGTATTTCGTCAACCTCGTATATGTAAAGGGCACAGGGAAAATTTATTGAACGTCATCTAGGTATTAATACGAAGTATGTAAGTCTAGAGGTAACTGAGGAGCTCAGTGGGGTAATATTGCATGTACTGTCTTGAATAACTAATCCTAGACAATTCATGAATTGAAAATGATTCATCATCATCAGCCTACAGCAGTCCACTGCTGGACATAGGCCTCTGCCATGGCACGCCACCACACTCCGTCTTCGGCCCGTCGCATCCATCCGCTAGCAGCGACCCTCTTAAGGTCGTCCGTCCACCGTGCCTCAGGACGCCCTACACTACGTTTTCCCGTCCGTGGTCTCCATTCAAGGACTCAAGCAAAAAAAAAAAGCAAAAATCTGTGGTTGAACGCGGAATATTTTGCGTAGGTATGTACTTAATCCTATGTCTATTTTTCATTTGCGTACATACATACATATCATCACGCCAAGTCCCTAGAGTTCATTTGCAATTATTTATATACATGCTGTGCATGTTACTTATATATGTATATCTTCACGTCTTCCCACAAGGGTCCCCGAAATGATAGGCAGGGGTGCATAGGTATCTTTCTTGGAAACGGTGGTAACTTTTAGTTTTAATTAAGAATGACGTTCAATAAGTGTTCTTACTGTTCTCTTCCCGCCAGAGATATATTTTTAGTTTTTATGTATTAGCGTGACAGATGTCGAATTCCATCGCCATTACTCAAGTACGACTATACTTGAATGAATTTCTCAAACGTTTTCAGGTTTCCTTCACCGTAAAGCTCGTGGTGTGACTAGCCGCTGTATTAAAGTTTAGAAAAACCTATTGGTACAATCGGGATTCTAACTTGCAATCTTTGTGTTGTTGGCAATTAATCGGACTACTCAAACCATTCGGCCACAACGGCTTGGCTGTTAGTAATAAAATGAATACTATATACATTGCAATATCAAAAGCGAACCCGTTAGGGACTCAGCGTGATGATATGTATGTATGTAATATCACAAGCGAATATATATTTCTTATGTAGGTAAGAAGTTTTTATTCTTACCTACATAAGAAATATGTATTTGCTTTTTAATATTTGTAGGCTTGCCCAAGGGAATTTCCTGAAAAGGCAATAGTACCATAAATCACCGTTCATAAGTTCCGGAAAACTCATTGGTACGAGCCGGATTACATCGCTCAAGGGAATTATTGCCCCAATCGGCTACATAATATATAATTATCGGAATTCCGGGAAATTGATAAATATAGAAGGAAAAATAATCCAATCAATAAATTTGTCGGGAGAGATCAACAAATTAATATTCACTGAAGTAAATTTGCTCGGAAAATTCTATTCCCAATTCCGAAATCGAATTTAAAATTGGTATTTAAATAGTACTCTATGGGGAATGGGGAATTATTGGTTGCGGCGTTTGCACGTTTTCCAGTGAAGTGCTTAAATGCGTAGGTAAATATAATTACTTGCAGTGCTCCCACCGCTCCCGCGCTCTGCGCCCGCTACGACCGGCAGAAGCCACACCCGCCGCTACGCAAATCGCCACGCGTTAGCTAGCCGCTACGCACCGCACGTGGTGATTGTTGGTCGCCTTTTCAAGGCAACAACAATCACAATTCTTGTTTCTCGACAATAATATTTGTCCCCTTCCGGGAAAATCCACAGTTTCGTGGTCATTCGGTGGAAACCAAACGGTGCCAACGAAACCGAGTGGGGCGCTGACCCGTTGCGCTCTTAGCCTTGCCCCTTCAGGGTAAGGCTAAAAACGGTTGGGACCAGGTTCACCGGCCTTGGGGTCTACCCTAGTCGCGCCTGGTTATCACCCACCGCCCACCCTACCTATCCCTTACCTCCTATCCTCCGGTGTTAGTTTGGGCACTGTCGACGGACTAGTGCTCTCTACACCGGAACTGTCAGGAACCCGCTGCACAATAAGACTGGCAGCGGGAATACAAGCTTAGGGCTCACACCATAGGCACACTCACCTCCCTGTCTACACCCGACAGGGAGGGTTCAGTACACACCCCCGGGTCAACCCCCCGGGGATCGGTCTCCTAACGTTTAAGTCACCAGGGGTTTCTTTGCGTGTTTCTTCCCCTGGGCGACCGCGCCCCGAAACACGTTTCCCTTGCCGCTTTGCCTTCCCACGTCTGCATCCACCATGTCCACAATAATGGACCCCCAAGCCTCACTGGCTTTCCTCGCGCGGCTCTTAGAAGCCGTGCCCACCCTCCGACGTCAATATGACGAATACACCCGCGATGTAAACGCGGGTACCCCCACTGCCGAGGCGACAGCAGCGCTCGACAAGAGCGCCATCATAGCCGTAACAAACGAGGCCAACAAGTCTCAAGACTCCCCCTTGTCCCCCGAATCTGTCATTGTGGACTCCGAAATGGAGTCACTGCAATCCGAGTCGTCCGAAGGCTCCTCGGACGAATTTACGCCCGTCACGGGCTCCAAGAAGCGCGCCAGACGCGCTAAAAAGAAGGAGGCTTCAACCTCACCTTCTCCCCCCACTAAAGCCCCCAAGACCGTGCCCGTGCCCTCCGCACAGTCCTCCCCGGTAGCCCCCTCCCCGGCACCCCCCTCCCCCGCCCCTCTCGCCTCTCCGGAAGCCGAAGCCCCTCAGGCTAGCCGGCTCTCCCCCGTCCCGCGACCTACGCGACCTTCCTCGACGAAGGAGCGCTCTTGCCCCCCCGTTTTCGTCCACACTAAGTCCAAGTGGACGGAAATCTCCGGTTGGTGTAAAACCAACCGAATCACCTTCACCCGTGCCACGGCCACAGCCGAAGGCATTAAGGTACACCTCCCGAATTCGACCGAATTCAGAGCCTTTACGAGGCTCCTGCAGGCCAGAAGTGTGGAATACCACACTTATGATCTGCCGGAGGACCGTTTACTCCGGGTCGTCATCCGCGGCGTCCCACGCGAAATCGATACCGAGTCGATCAAAGATGATCTGAAGGCCCAGAATGTCGCGGTGAAGGAGGTGCACCGCATGCACCGACAAAATGCCGGAGAGGCATTCAACATGGTTCTCGCCATCTGCGAGAACTCCCCCGACGGCAAAGCCGTCTTTAAGATAAAAACCTTATGCCACCTGTCTGGCATAAGGGTTGAAACCCCCCACAAGGGCGGCCCTATAGGGCAGTGTCACAACTGCCAACTATACGGGCACGCTTCGCGTAACTGCAACGCGAAACCCAGGTGCGTCAAGTGCCTGGGCGATCATGGGACGAGCGACTGCTCGCGCCCTAAGGACCGCACACTCGCCGACTCGCCCCCTAGTTGCGTGCTGTGCCGCCAAGAAGGCCACCCGGCCAATTACAGGGGATGCCCCAAAGCCCCCAAACCCAGACCGGTCGTGGTCAAGAGGGCAGCGGCCCGCGAATGGCGTAACGCCCCCCCCGCGCAACCCGCCCCACCCCGACCTTCCCCGTGGAGGGCCCTCCCTCCGAGGGACTTTCCACCCCTCCCACAAGCGTCACCCCCTGTCCCCTCAGCGGCTCCGAGCCCGCAGATTACACCTCTGCCGTCGCTCTCCACCGCCAAACCTCAACAGCCCCAGCCCCAGGCTGCTACTCCCCCGCGTAGACCCCAGGCGGTCCAGCCCACTTCCTCCCCCTCTGAAACTTCCGCCAACATGGCATTCCTGGCGGATCTTTTCTCCACCGTCAACCTCTCAAGGGTTAACGAGATGGCACGAAGCCTCAGGGCCGTCCGGAAGGACCCTCTGGCCCTCCTCAAAGTGCTCGGCGACTACGCCGATGTATCAGAGTCCCTGGCTACCTTCTCGTCCAACCAATAATGGACTCAAACGTAAGCAGCAGAATCAAACCCCGATCACTTTCAATTGGCTACTTTAATGCCAACGGCATTCACAGCCAAAAGGAAGAGATCGCCGCGTTCCTCCGCGACAACAATATCGACGTTTTCTTAGTGCAGGAAACCTTCTTGAAACCATCACACCGAGACCCTAGAATTGCAAACTACTGCGTGGTTCGCAATGATAGATCTCGATCCGCCCTCGGCGGTACTTTGATCTATTACAAGAGGTCCCTGCACTGTATCCCGATCCAACCACCAACCCTCTCCCACATAGAGACCTCGATCTGTCGATTAGGAATGACCGGCCATCAGCCGATCACGATAGTCTCTGCATACTGTTCCCCTGTTAACTCGACGGCCGATATCAAAGCTGATATCAAAGTCCTCATCAACCTCAGTAGCTCAGTTATTATCGCGGGTGACCTGAATGCCAAGAGCGATGCTTGGAACAGCCACTCACGAAATAACAGAGGACGCCAATTGGAGGACCTCAGTGGGCTCCTCCAATTCGACGTCATTGCGCCTATGCACCCCACCCACTACCCCGAGAATATCAACCACCGACCGGACGTACTAGACATTGTGATCATCAAGAATGTAAACCTCCGTTTGCACTCGTTGAGGTCGCACGACGAATTAGATTCCGACCACCGACCTGTTACCTTAGCGCTCTCCCCCCGACTAGGCCCCCCGGACTCAGGTCAGCCCCCACCTCAGAAAAAGATAACAGACTGGAGAAAACTGGAGGAACTCCTCAAGTCCTCTTCATCTGTTCACTTAGATAGTATCCCGCCCCTCATAGAGTCGGCAGCCGACACTCAAAAGGCGGTCGATTCCATCACAGCTCACGTACAGTCAGCCGTGGACGCCTGTTCACGACAAGTTCCGGTGATGGAAGACCATCGCTGGAAACTTCCCGATGACGTGCGTGAACTGGTGACGGAAAAGAACGCCGCCCTCCGAGCGCATAGAGCTCACCCGACTGAAGCGAACCGCACCTTTCTGAGGTCACTCCAGCGCAATCTGAGATACCGCATGAAAGACCTGCGAGACGCTCGCTGGAACAAGTTCCTAGGGGAACTTGAACCGAGTCACTTGGCCTTTTGGCATCTCCAACGGAAACTTAAATCAGACAAAATCTCGTCTATGCCTCCACTCACTCGTCCAAATCAAGGGCCCGCCTTTGACGACGACGAGAAGTCCGAGTGCCTGGCCGACAGTCTCGAGGCTCAATGTACGCCCAGCACCTTGCCAGTAGACCAGCGCCACCTCAAGAAGGTGGACGCCGAGGTCGAAAGCAAACTATCCCACCCACCCTCCGAACACCCAGACCACCCTATCGCCCCAATCACGGTGGACGAAGTCCGGAAAGTGATCAAGGATCTTCACCCCAGGAAAGCCCCAGGTCCCGACGGGATCGCTAATAGAGTTATCAAACTCTTCTCTCCTTATCTCATAGTTTTGCTCACTGCCATCTTCAATGCAGCACTGAGCAACAACTTTTTCCCCCAATCCTGGAAAAGTGCAACGGTCATAGGTATTCCCAAGCCAGGGAAACCCAAGACCGAAGCCTCCAGTTATCGCAAGATTTACGAGAGACTTATCTACAATAGATTAAAGAGTTTTGCAGACTCTAAGAAAGTCATACCTGACCAACAGTTCGGTTTTCGAACCAAACACTCTTGTGTCCAACAAGTCCACCGTATAGTGGAAGACGTCAGTAGCGGCTTCCAACTCGGTTATACCACGGGTATGCTCCTCTTCGACGTGGCGAAGGCATTCGACAAGGTCTGGCACAACGGCTTAATATACAAGCTGTACCAGTTGGGCGTGCCGGACCGTCTAGTACGCATAGTACGGGACTTTTTGTCGAACCGCTCCTTCCGCTACAGAGTCGAGGGCACACTCTCTTCCCCCCATCCCATACGAGCAGGAGTCCCGCAAGGCTCAGTGCTCTCGCCACTCCTATTCACGCTTTATACTAGCGACATTCCCCTCCATAGACGAGTTAAAAGCGCTCTATTCGCCGATGATACGGCTATCTACTACAAAGGTAGAACTCCCGAGGGAATTCACGACAACCTCCAATCCGCGGTCACAGCCCTGGGGCGGTGGTTCCGGAAATGGAGAATTGAAGTGAACCCCACCAAAAGCGCAGCCATTCTATTCTGGAAAGGCCTCGAACGCCCACGGGTAGCCCCCATCACCCTCTTCGGCAAACCCATTCCATGGGAAGAAAAAGCCAAATACCTGGGTGTGATCCTCGATCAACGCCTTTCTTTCCGTCACCACGTAAAGGCGGTACGCGCGCGAGCCGCCTTCGCGCTCGGTAGACTTCACAGCATGTTGAATGCGCGAAGTAAACTCTCATTGAAATCCAAGGTGAGGATTTACACGACGTGCATTCGACCAATCATGACATACGCGGGTGTAGTGTTCGCACACACTAGCAAGTCAACACTTAACCCCTTGCAAGTGCTCCAAAGCCGGTTTCTCCGGAGAGCCACAGGTGCCCCGTGGTACATGCGTAATAGTCAACTCCACGTTGACTTCAAAGTCCCCACTATAAAACAGTTTTTGAAAAAACTGTCCAAACGTCATTTCGATTCTGCTGTAAATCACCCCAACCCCCTCGTCGTATCGGCCGCCCGATACACTCCTTCCCTTATCTCGAAGATAAGGCGTCCAAGACACGCCGTCATCGAACCGGATGACGACATAACGGTCCTCCAGGACGCCCGACAAAAACATACCAACACTACACAAAACCGACCACTGTTCCGTCCTCGCCGACGAGGCTCGACGCGAATAAGCCGTAATGTTCCCCCCCGACCCCCGCCGCAAACGCCGGCCCGCGCCGAGCCTGACGCGCAAATCCCGCCCCCAAATAATATTTAAATAAAATTACCAGTCCAGCCCAGCTCCCTTGCTCGCGATCCAGCAACGCCCTAAGCCGAGGTTCGTACCTTACAGGGGGTGCCCTTAGCTGTGTTGCTTAGAAATAAAGTGCCTGGCTGGAGGCCTAGGTCTCGCCATTGACCGGTTAAGTAGCAAAAGTTCCCGGAACTCACGCTACGAGAGACAATACAAAAAAAAAAAAAAAAAAAAAAATTACTTGCAAGCGGCACGGTGCACGTTGAATCCTAATCCATATATATAAAATGAATGTTTTTATTTGTATGTCCTTTATAGAATCGTAAACGGCGGGACCGATATTAATGAAATTTTCTATGTTTCTTCAGGTGGATTCGAGAAGAGGTTTGGATTCATAATTGACCTGATAGGTGGCGCCACTGGGTCCGTTATTTTTATTTTTTCTCCCAAACGAAGCTGGGCGGGACAACTAGTAATATGATAAATGTGAATGTTTGTAGAGATGTGTATTACTCAATCAAATCAAAATCGGATGAAATTTGACGATTCTGTTTACGATTCTATAAAGGACATACAGACAACAATTAATTTTTATATATGTATCTATAAAGATTGTCAAAATTTTTAAATAAAAGACTGCGGATAGGTCGCCTTATGAAGTTAAATGCTTTATTGCAGCAACCTAAACTATTCAATCCGAATCTATTATCTTAATACTTGTTATCAAAAACAAAGGAGTAAAAAAAAACAATTCAGATTCCAGATTCGAAAAATGTATAAAAAATGAATACGTATATTAAAAATAGAAATTTCATTGAAACTCCTGTTTGTACGCAAGCATTGTCCTTATTTACAAAACTCCATTGTTCGAATTTCAAAACTGACAACATACTCCAATAATCTGGCAAACAAACCAAATTATTATACTAACAATTAAACGTATAAAATGTAAAGCAGCACTTCATCGCTTGATTTATTTGGACCATGTAATAAAACGTAGAAAATGCGAAGAGCTTTAAAAGCGGTCCTTTTTTGGGATTCCCGCTGGTGTTGCTATCAGGTTGGACCATCTTATTCAAATGCGAAAGGCAAATAACAGCTAAGCCGTGTACAAATGTTATGAATATTTTGTGTATTATATTTTGTTTCAACGCTTTCGTGATGTATGAGAATTGGGTATGAGTTACAGGTGTTTTGTAAAGTATGGTTATTTTTAAATCTGTTCGATTCATCCCGTTACGTTGAGGTTTATCATTCGGTCTTATGTATTTTAATGAGCTTCTTTCCAAGTCATACCTATACGTATCGAACAAAGTCGCTTCTCGCTATGTGCACGCCTAAACCTTAATCCACGTAATGGATTTTAATACGGTTTTCATCAAGTCATTCAAAAGGAAGGTTTTTATGAATAGTTTAATATTGTACTATTCAAAAGAGCGGAGCAGTAATATTTGCGTTTTCAAGCATTTCCTTCCGCCAACACGCAGGCTACATATATATATCCTCTTCCTGGTCTAATCCTTTCACTGATCACTTTTGCATTCTAAATATCAAGATCTTCGTGTACACCTTACTAGCTAAGCTGACCAAGCTGATGGCTATATAGTTTGGCCAGTCGTGATCAAATCGTGATCTGATCGTGATCTAATCGTGATCGCTTTCTTTTTGCTTCCTTCCGCCAACGCTCAGGCTGCGGAAACGTTGAGGTATTTCTTAGAGAGTACACTATAGAGTTCTTCAAAGGTTGTGAATTTTTTTAAGGATCGGCATCACACAAGAACCTTTGAAACTGCAAGCGTAGACGGCGTTATCTATCATCTTACCATCCGCTGGTTGAACTTCGAATTGCCCGTTGAACATGCAACTAGTAAGAGAAGTTAATTATATTCAACTCTAAAGTGCCAACGATGTCCCATCATTTATGATGTGAGTATGATACGTCGTTATTGTCGCAGAATTAGTCCGTGGAAACAAAGTTTTATAAAAACCTGCACACATAGCTCCAGCGAAAATAGATTCTCTTACATGATACCTTTACACCTCTACTTGCCTCGCTGTCTGTCACGTGGGCACCTATAACTCAATATATAATAATATGAGCCTACCTTTCCGAGGAAAGTAGCAAATATCGCTTATATATATACTAGCTGCCCGCCCCGGCTTCGCACGGGTGCAATATTGATACTAATAATAATGTAAAAGATAAAAATGGTTATGGTGGTATATCCTTGAGAGATAATTAAATACAATCGCGGACTTTTATATCGATCATTTGAAGATATGCTACTCCGTAGTACATTCATTTGATCTATCTCGTAAGGTTTACCCAGCGTTTGCGATTTAAGCGCACAAAAATATGTGCCTATGATCACATTACAAATCTTTGAATATTTCGTTATTAAAATAAGAGAAAAAGAGGCGAATTTGGAAAAGTCTTGGTTTCCGATTTTCATTAATATTGTTTGATATTTGAGCGTTTTTAGCTGACCTCTACATCGTGTAAGGAATACTCCTACCAAATTTCAAGGCAATCGGCCTTAATTCCTGAGATTTCGTAATGAGTGAGCTCACAAATAGATCTCCCCGCGTTCCACCTTGCGGGTGGAGTTTCATAAAATCCGTTCTATGCTGACCTCTACACTGCGTAAGGAATACTCCTACCAAATTTCAAGTCTATCGGCCTTATATTTCCTGAGATATCCTAATGAGTGAGCTCACAAATGGGATCTCCCCGCACTCCACCTTGCGGGTGGAGTTTCAAAAAATCTGTAATGTATCTATAAAGATTGTCAAAAATTTTAAATAAAAGACTGCGGATAGGTCGCCTTATGAAGTTAAATGCTTTATTGCAGCAACCTAAACTATTCAATCCGAATCTATTATCTTACTTAATACTTGTTATCAAAAACAAAGGAGTATAAAAAAACAATGAATACGTATATTAAAAATAGAAATTTCATTGAAACTCCTGTTTGTACGCAAGCATTGTCCTTATTTACAAAACTCCATTGTTCGAATGTCAAAACTGACAACATACTCCAATAATCTGGCAAACAAACCAAATTATTATACTAACAATTAAACGTATAAAATGTAAAGCAGCACTTCATCGCTTGATTTATTTGGACCATGTAATAAAACGTAGAAAATGCGAATACTCCTACCAAATTTCAAGTCAATCGGCCTTATAGTTCCTGAGATATCCTAATGAGTGAGCTCACTAATGGGATCTCCCCGCACTCCACCTTGCGGGTGGAGTTTAAAAAAATCTGTAATGTATCTATAAAGATTGTCAAAAATTTTAAATAAAAGACTGCGGATAGGTCGCCTTATGAAGTTAAATGCTTTATTGCAGCAACCTAAACTATTCAATCCGAATCTATTATCTTACTTAATACTTGTTATCAAAAACAAAGGAGTATAAAAAAACAATGAATACGTATATTAAAAATATAAATTTCATTGAAACTCCTGTTTGTACGCAAGCATTGTCCTTATTTACAAAACTCCATTGTTCGAATGTCAAAACTGACAACATACTCCAATAATCTGGCAAACAAACCAAATTATTATACTAACAATTAAACGTATAAAACGTAAAGCAGCACTTCATCGCTTGATTTATTTGGACCATGTAATAAAACGTAGAAAATGCGAATACTCCTACCAAATTTCAAGTCAATCGGCCTTATAGTTCCTGAGATATCCTAATGAGTGAGCTCACTAATGGGATCTCCCCGCACTCCACCTTGCGGGTGGAGTTTCACAAAATCCGTTCTTAGCTGACCTCTACACCGCGTAAGGAATACTCCTACCAAATTTCAAGTCAATCGGCCTTACAGTTCCTGAGATTTCGTGATGAGTCAGTTCAAAAATGGGATCTCCTATATATATATAGATTTGAAGATATACTACTCCGTAGTACATTCATTTGATCTATCTCGTAAGGTTTACCCAGCGTTTGCGATTTAAGCGCACAACAATATGTGCCTATGATCACATTACAAATCTTTGAATATTTAGTTATTTATTAAATAAGAGAAAAAGAGGCGAATTTGGAATAGTCTTGGTTTCCGATTTTCATTAATATTGTTTGATATTTGAGCGTTTTTAGACTCTGACCGACTGACCTCTATACCGCGTAAGGAATACTCCTACCAAATTTCAAGTCAATCGGCCTTAAAGTTCCTGAGATATCCTAATGAGTGAGTTCACAAATGGGATCTCCCCGTACTCCTCCTTGCGGGTGGAGTTTTTCAAAATCCGTTCTTAGCTGACCTCTACACCGCGTAAGGAATACTCCTACCAAATTTCAAGTCAATCGGCCTTACAGTTCCTGAGATTTCGTGATGAGTCAGTTAAAAAATGGGATCTCCTATATATATATAGATTTGAAGATATACTACTCCGTAGTACATTCATTTGATCTATCTCGTAAGGTTTACCCAGCGTTTGCGATTTAAGCGCACAAAAATATGTGCCTATGATCACATTACAAATCTTTGAATATTTCGTTATTAAAATAAGAGAAAAAGAGGCGAATTTGGAAAAGTCTTGGTTTCCGATTTTCATTAATATTGTTTGATATTTGAGCGTTTTTAGCTGACCTCTACATCGCGTAAGGAATACTCCTACCAAATTTCAAGTCAATCGGCCTTAAAGTTCCTGAGATATCCTAATGAGTGAGTTCACAAATGGGATCTCCCCGTACTCCTCCTTGCGGGTGGAGTTTTTCAAAATCTGTTCTTATCTGACCTCTACACCGTGTAAGGAATACTCTTACCAAATTTCAAGTCAATCGGCCTTATAGTTCCTGAGATATCCTAATGAGTAAGTTCACAAATGGGATCTCCCTGCACTCCACCTTCCGTGTGGAGTTCCACAAAATCCGTTCTTAGCTGATCTCTACACCGCGTAAGGAATACTCCTACCAAATTTCAAGTCAATCGGCCCTATAGTTCCTGAGATATCCTAATGAATAAGTTCACAAATGGGATCTCCCTGCACTCGATCTTCCGGGTGGAGTTTCATAAAATCCTTTCTTAGCTGATCTCTACACCGCGTAAGGAATACTCCTACCAAATTTCAAGTCAATCAGCCTTACAGTTCCTGAGATATCGTGATGAGTCAGTTCAAAAATGGGATCTCCTATATATATATAGATACAGTACCTGTATAGCAGAGCCGTGGTGGCCGAGTAGTTCGAGCAGTTGCCTGCGACGCAAAGATCGCAAATTCGAATCCCGACTCTACCCATGAGTTTTTCTGAACTTAAGTACAGTGATTAGTCCCAACACGAGCTTTACGGTGAAGGAAAACATCGAGAGGAAACCTGCATACGTCTGAGAAGAAATTCAAACGCATGTGTATAGTCGTGCTGGAGTAACGGCGATGGACTCGCCATCTGTCACGTTGGCACCTAATATACCTCTGGCGGAAAGTGGGTGTGTGGGTATTACCTATACACCTCTGCCTACCCCTTCGGGGACTCTTGTGGGAAGGCGTGAGGATATTTTTTTTTCTATATAGTAATATCCAAATGAATAACGAGATCTCCAAAATGCACGAATAATGACATAACGTAAATAAAAACCGATACCACGCCATCAATCAACGTGAATTGGAGAACAGACAACTTTTTCCGATACATTGGGCCCTGCACACCCTAACGTAAAGAATCGAATAATTATCCGTGAGTAATGCTCTCGTATTTTTTACGGATTAGTACGCCACTCTATATAACTCAGCTAACAGAGGCTATAGTTATAATTCCAATTATTCTAACTTCGAATGAACGCTCCTATTGGCTGATTGGATAAGCTGGGCGTTAAATTCGATCCTTACGGGTTTTTAGTACGGCACTTGCCTTACAAGTATATTATGCACATATATATCATCAAGCCAAGTCCCTCATGGGGTAAGGAGACAGAGTGCAGCGCCCGTTCTGACTGATTTTAATACATAATAATAATTAACAAATAATTAAGCCGTGGTGGTCGAGTGGTTCGGGCAGTTGCCTGCGACACAAAGATCGCAAGTTCGAAACCTGCATACGTTAGAGAAGAAATCTAAAGGCAAGGGGGTCGCGCGCTTGTTTGCTACCTTAGTGGTATAAAAAAGGATAACAATCTTAAACCTGAAAAACAAAGACTATTATGAGGTAACTTTATATTTTTTGATGTAATTATTTTCAAGTTGGACATTTAGCGTTACAGTGTCCTAAAGATTTGGAAACTTTCTACATTGCACTTAGCTGATTGCCCCCTTCTGTAAAATGTAACAACTACCATTTTCCTAACAAATGGCAGCTAATTTCAGGAAAGCCGACTGGGGGTGCGAGGGTGCATCTGTAATCCCGTAACTACTTTCAGTGGAGAATTAACTTGCGTGGATCTAGGAAACTTTCGAAAACGGAGAGATTTTGTTGCTATTTTTAGGGATTTAATATAATATTTAGTGACTCATCACTGTACTTAAGTTCAGAAAAACTTATTGGTACAGTCGGGATTCGAACTCGCAATCTTTGTGTTGAGTGGTTCAAAGAAAATGTTTACATGAATTTTAATATTGTTTTACCCAAAGAAGCGTAATAATGATTGAGTGTTTTACAAAAAGAAGTACTGAATAGCACTGTTATAGTATAGTATAAATATATGTATATACAAGAAGTTATAAGAATTGAAACCTTAATGTGAGTTCAATAATAGCTATAGAAATTGTACTATAGATAGCACTACTTAAATTTGTACAATTTCTGACTCAAAATATCTGTATCCTCAGGAATTCTATAAAAACAAAGTAAAATAATGCCACATCCAAAGACGAATAATATTCCTACCTCGATAGAACTCGTAATCAGAAGTCACGCACCTTTTATTGCAGCAATAAAACCATACAAGGAGTACTGATATAAAAATAAATAATTGAAATAAAAGGGAGCTTTGAAGGATATCTCCGCGAAACAACCAACTGACGTTCTTGAGACAACTGATATATTTTCACAGATTTTTTTTGGATTTAATAATAAAAAAAAAGCACTTAAAGAATTATTATAATATCCTCAAATATTTTTAGATAACGGGCTTTCGAATCTATGCAGGTGTACGTACGTAAGTTAAAAAAAACTCATTGCAACGGGATTCGAACTTGCAATCTTTGTGTTCCAGGCGACTACTCGAACCACTCGCCCACCACGGCGCTTATGTTACAAGACCCTATTTCTGCATAAATTGTACATAATATTTACTGCGAAAACTACCCTGTCGTCAGAGTTAATAATAATGTTTCTTTCAGACCCTGTCTGTTTAATAAATATAGTCATGTTGTTCGAACAAAAGTAAGTCTTATAAAATATATTTTTTTATAATCATACGAACTTGGCCAACAAGCCAGCGAGAACAGCCTGATAGCTAAAACAAAAACAGTATAATGTTGCGGGAGAGATTTTACGGTCATAGTATAGTCTAATAGTTGTTAATGCACCAGAGCAAAATCTCCCACGTTCACTTGAAAATATTAAATAAGTTTTCCGATTGGAATATAAAAAGGAAAAAAACGTACCACTGGAAGTTTGACAAGCTCATAGAAAGTGAACAAACCCGTGCTCTGTTCCTCGTGATACCTTCTCGAAGACCTGGGATTGGGTTCGTAATGAAACGACTACACAGATCCCCAAAAAGTGTCCAATCATTAATGTGTACAAACCGAGTATATACTACCGCGATTTAGTAATTATTCCAAAGTGGACAGCACCATCTATCGACAAACATTCACATTTTAAATACATCCATTACATATAACTGTGTCATAAATAGTTTGTACAACAGGATACGATAAGAAATCCGAAGGTATTATAGTACATATTATTTGGTGTCGGGGCAGAAAGAAATAAACTGAACTAAATTATTTGGATTAAAAAAACCTTTGATTTAAAGGAAGATATTGTGACAAATTTTTACGCTTCAAAACTAATTCAGAGACAACAACAATCGGAAATGGCGGCGGACTGGCGGACTCTGTAACGTTGGAATTCTTGGATTAGACCACGCAAAAATATACTGGAATTATTAAACAAACTATTTTTGTTGAATTTATGACAAAGAGTCATAAATTCAACAAAAAATAGTCCAGAAGTAAGATGTACTCGTACTCTTTGGTAGCTTTATGGTTTGTGTAGCTCAGGCTAGTGATGTCGGGCCCCAGTGGTCTCAATGGGCCCAATTAAAGCCCATAAAGGGACAGGGGACGTTCACAGAGGACCGTAACGAGGTACCCATATATTATTCACTGGGCATTTGATTCTTTGCGTTTGTGAAATGATAAGTTTTTGTGAGAAGTACCTACGAGTGCGTAATCTTACCTAAGTTTATGGATTTTGCAGCGTGTTGGCACTACGAAAGAATTGATACTCAAACTAAGGCATTTATATATTTTTTTTATATTTTATTTAATTATAAGCACGGCAATCAATGCTACATATATACGATGATATTATATCGCCGCCCCCGGAGAACAAAACGACAATCGCTATTGTCTTGTTTTTAATGTTATACCATATTCGAGTCTAATGGAGCATAATACACTTGGCAGCTTACGTTTGATTGAGAAAACGTTTCTCTAATATTTTGACCAAGAAGAGGATATATGGATCAAACCTTCTCGCTTCGCGGAATCGAGGAAAAGTTTTTGTATAACAACCAAAAGTTTTTCTGCACTTTCGTCGACTTAGAGAAGGCATCTGGGACGTGTTGCCTGGATATGGAGTGAGCAGTTCCCTACTGCATGCCGTGAAATCACTCTATAGTGATGGCAAGGCGTGCGTTAGGGTTAACGGTGAGATGTCACCCTGGTTTGATGTGAAGTCGGGGGTCAAGCAAGGCTGTATCATGTCTGCCTGGCTGTTCTTTATATATCTAGATAACTGTCTGAGAGCATTAAGAAAGAACAGATGTGGAGTGAAAATGGGAAATTTAGTGGTCAACTGCCTACTATACGCCGATGACGCGGTTTTACGGTTTATGGCGTCATCAGAGGGCGAACTGCAGTCACTAGTTACTATAATGAAAGAAGAATGTGGAAGAAAGATGGGGCTGCGCCTAAACGCTGGCAAGACTAAGGCTCTGGCATTCGAAAGAGATGAACAATGAACGAGTGAATTTGTATATCTAGGAAGCATGTTCACATGAGATGAAAAGCATGAAAATGATATTGAAAGAAGGATAACTACCGGTAATAAGGTGAATGGGGCAATGTCGGCGTTGATGGGCAGTTAAAGTCTCAGCAAGAATGCCCGAGTTCTACAATGCGATATTGGTGCCTACTTTATTGTATGGCAGCAAATCCTGGCAAACAGCAGTTGATATGCGATCTCTTCGAAAAATGTGCAGAGTCACGATTTTAGATCGAATCCGCAATTAAGAGATTCGCAAATCAACTGGGGTGAATGAGGGCCTGATTATAAAGATGAAGAAAAGCATGTTACGTTGGTTTGGACATATAGAATGGATGAGTGAAGAAAGATTGACGAAACAGATATACAAGCAAAAGTGTGTGCAAGAATAGGCAGAGGAAGACCGCGTTCCAACTACCTGGATCAAATCGATCAGATGCTCAAGGACGGGAACGTCAAGAGTACTCGAAACCGACGAGCATGTATGAAAAGACTAATGAATGTAGGCGAAGCGAAAGAGGTATGCAAGTCTAGAGAGAACTGGCGCTCTATACCCTCTGCCTAACCCGTTAGGGACTTAGCGTGATGATATACTAAATGCATAAGAATGTATATACACGGTACATACATATATCAAAATATATTTTTTTGTCTGTCTGTCTGTCTGTTTGTTCCGGGTAATGTCTGAAACGGCTGGACGTGTGAATTTGGCCGCTCTCTGAAATTGCCGCCCGGGGCATAGGCCCTGGCTTGCCCCCCCTAGATCCGGGGCTGCTAGATGTACACTATCATAATTAATGCCAAAGTTACTGACGAAAAGTACACAATTAAAGAAATGTTGCAGAATTACTTTTATGACATAAAATAACTAATAATCAATAGGAATTTGGTCAAAGATGTGGCTGGTCAGAAAACATCATGGTCCAAAATTATGGAAGTGAATGTTTCACATGTGCAACCTCATCTTCTATCTTACAAGTACGATTTTGATGCAGAGTATTCCCAAATGGATACTCAATTTCAACAAAAATTGCCAGCAAGAAGAAAGCGAGGTGCCCGCCAGACTGCATCAAACACGCCAAACTCTGCATCTGAACATCAATGGAAAGCAGCGTATACCGACCGTTTGCCTTTAACCAAGGCTGCATCAGGCATATGCTGACCTGATGAGCCTGTGTAAGAGCGAAGCATTCCAAAGTTATTACCATCGGTTCTAGTCTATCGGTCGGAGTCTCTGACCTTTATGGAAAGACCTATTGATGATCAAAGTGAGGAAGAATAATAAAATGTTTCATTGTCATTGTATTAAAACATTCTATTAAATTAAAGCAACCAATGGTTACCATATAATTTGTTTTATTTTGAAGGCAAGAACAACCGTCCAAAGTTCTATTTCCATACAAAAATGCTAAGTGATGAAATGATAAGTGACATTAAAATTCGATAATTGAGCTGTCAATAATCACTGAACAAAATTACAATGCAACATTGCAATATTTGTTTCCGCTTAGATGAACCGAGAATAAAAGGACAACGGACATTAAAAAATCTTGACGTCGATTAATTTTTATCAATATCTTATTTTGTTAATATCCTATTTAATTATACTACTGTTAATTATAATACTTTGACAAAAAGAATACTTAAAAAATTAGCTTTCATTTGAGCTAATTCACTTACAATATTGTTCAGTGAATCACCAGAAATCAGCGAAAATCGGTTTTTTATTTTTCCTGAAAAGTTGTGATTTTGTGATTGCCATTTTGTTCTCCGGGGGCGGCGATATATATTTAATAAACAAGTAATAAAATTGTACAGTTAATAAAAAAAAAAATGTATCCTCACGCAAGGGACCCCGAAGGACTAAGCATAGATATTTAGGTAGTACCCACACACATACATACCGCCAGAGATATATTTTAGGTACCAACGTGACAGATGGCGAGTTCATCGCCGGTACTCAAGCACGACTATACATACGCTTTTGAATGTCTTTCTCAAACTTATGCAGGTTTCTCTCGATGTTTTCCTTCACCGTAAAGCTCCTGGTGTGACATATCACTGCAGAGTTCAGAAAAACTCATTGATACAGTTGGGATTATTATATCATATAATTTATTAGTTTCAGCTTAAACTATAGATTTACTTTGCATATTTGCCTTAATACCTATAATCACTGCATCAATAAAAAATAATCTTATAAAAATCATCAAGCAATGTTTGGGAGCCCTTTGATGGTCTGAGAGATGCTTCATCCCTTCTCTTAATCGCGCATAAGGCTCTCGAGTGAAGGGCCGGGAAAGCTCTCGACACTCAAACGTGCAAATTATAGGCACGTGTCTGGTGCCGGAGGGCTCTCGTCACTGGGTCAGGTTTTTGAAGGATGGAGTAATTGATTCCCGAATTGGAATGTATGAAGCTCCATTGAGCAGGTTTTGTTTTATTTGGGGTGTACATATTTATCTTCTTACTAGATGTGTCCCGAAGCCTCACCGGCTCAAAATTTGATTAAATTTGTGGATGAGATGGTTTGGCCATGTAGAGAGAATGAATGAAGAACGATTGACGAAAAAGTGTAAAAGGCGAGTGTAAATGACAGTGTTGGAAGGAGTAGACCTAGGCTGACGTTTCAAGGCCAAAGCAAGGATGTCTTGAAAAAAGGCCAGATCAATAGTAACCTAAACCGATGAGCATGTATGAAGGGAATAATGAAAGTGGACGAAGTGAAACAAGTACGTAAGTATCGTAGCAAGTGGTAAGGAGTGGTCTCTGCCTACCCCTACGGGAATGAGCGTGATTTGATTACAATGTATGTAAGTATGAAGTAGAAGATACGAATGTGGACAAATCGAAAGAGATATGTTATTCGTATATGTAGTGATGATATGTATGTATGTTATTACTAGATTTCGAAGAGATTCAAAGTACCAAATATTTCTACGCTTAAATACCACTTTCGCTTCGTCCACATTCACCAAAGTTTATATGCTATCCGGTTTCAAGTTCATCTTGGTTCTTAGAAAGTCTTCCGACCCAACTATGTAATTACAAACTAAGCAAATGTCGTGCTATGAGAACTGGATAATGGATAGTCATTTAAAATAAAAATATAATATTTAAAATATACAATTGATAGAACACTAAGTCACAATTACAAATATTCGTATTCACAAAACAACCTGACCCGGCTTCGCAACATAAAGCTTTGACTGACCACTAGGCGTCAAAAAAAAACAAATTGTTATCAACGACCAAAACACAACATTGCGACTATAGACCCTCAGAATCCCGCAGAGAGTAGAGTATCATTATTGTGGTCTTATCAAGTTTGCGAACAATTCCAATAATTACATTAACAATAACAAGATGCCTACACTAGTATATTGTTACAATACCCTAAGGTTGTCGTGGGCAGATATTGCCGAAATATTTGAGCCGAAGTGTTCAAGAATGTATATTGTATTATGTAGAATTTAATTATATCACAAAAATTTATTTATGTATATATTAAGTATAATTATATACCATTACGCTAGCTTGGTTTGGACACAGAAAGAGAGAGACAGATGAGTAAAGAAAGATGGACGAACGAAGATATTGGAGTCGCGCCACAACGTCAAATTTAATGCGATCCTGATACCGTAGTAGAGTACCGACGACGTAGTTCCGCATTTCGTCATGGACGAGGACTTCTGGATGCAGAACGTGGAGTACTGTCGTCAGCGAACAAGTAGCGCGCAAACCCGTTGTGATGTGGACTATGGGCCTTATTATTGTCTACACTATGACATCGGTTCATACTGTAATGAATATAAAAAAATTGAGAAAGAAGTAAATGTAAAAATAATAGTAAAAAAAAACTAAAAACACGCTTTTTATAGAAAACCGAACTAAAAAATAGAAAATAAATTTCGATAATATCTTAAAAAGCGTGGGGTGCATGGTGTCAATAGTTATAAATATTTTATTGACAGATATTAGTAGAGTGATTATCATTTCTGTAATATCTTAAAAAGCACCCCACGCTTTTTAAGATATTATCGAAATTTATTTTCTATTTTTTAGTTCGGTTTTCTATAAAAAGCGTGTTTTTTAGTTTTTTTTAACTATTATTTATTTTCTACTTTTTAGTTATTAGTGTATTGTCATCGGTCCTCGATAAGTCTACAAAGTTTGAACGAAATCTGGCCGTTTAAAGTGGGTCAAAATCGAGCTCAAAGAAGTCGGTTACATACATACATACATACATACAGGTGAAGCTAATATAAAGCGTGTAAAAAACAAAGGAAATCAACGATCCTTGCGCCAAGTTATAACTCCACGCATTGCGTACTCTTACACTATTACAGGTTCCTTTGATATAAATTGCGCTACGCGACATAGACTAGTTCCCTTGTGGTTGTTGGGCCGGAATACTAAGCTTTGCGACAAATCCATTGTAGTTAATTCCAGTCACAGCACCTCAGAAAGGATTTCCCGATAAGATGAAATGGCAAGATGAAATTAAGGCTAAAACAATTCCTTTGATGCCGAAGAATAAGCAATATTGTTACTTCACTCAATAAGTAAAGTTATACATAGATATATATACTCAGCGCAGCAATAGACTAATCATCAGAGGATAGAATTAAATAATTTCTTATAATAATAATATGTATCTAACGCCTTCCCACTAGAGTCCAAAGTCGTAGACAGAAGTCTAACAACCCCATATTTACGCCGAAAATATATTTAAGTCAACGTATCAGATAGCAGAGGGATTAGTCCCATTGTGCGGCCAACACAGTATAACTCTCCAGACACAGAGTGGCAACGTGCAAGTGATACTTCGGTATTGCAAGCGTAAATAGGCTGCGGTAACCGTTTTCCATCAGGTGGGCCCGTATGCTTGTTTGCCACTCCAGTTGTATAAAAAAAAAAAGCGTATCCGTCGCTGTTTCTAATGCACGACTATGCATTCCTCCTTAAACGTATGCAGGATTTCTGTCAATGTTTTCCTTCACCTTAAAACTCGTGGTACTTAAGTTCTAGTGCTTCTTCTTTTTCGACGTTTTATAAGTGCCCATCTGGGCCTATGTGAAATAAAAAGATTTTGATTTTTTACTACAGTGATAAGTTAAGAACTTATCACTGTAGGTACAAGTTCAGAAACACTCATTGTTATAGTTGGGTTTGAACCCGAATACGTTAGATACAACTACTTGAATCACTCGGCAACCAAGGTGGAATATCTCGATTGACAAATCGATAACCATCTCAATAGATTACCCATAACGATTATGGTCTCATCTCTGTATAGAACCCATCGAAGGTTGTTGATTTGATTACGAGCAATTAATTAAACCTCTCTTCCCAATATCATAATCAACGGCAACGAGCTCTTGATTTAATGTAATCATTAAGAAAATGCACTGGATGGCTGAAGCTTTTCAAGTTTGTAAATTTTAGTTCGTAATTCTTAAAACTTGTTCACTGAGTGATTATTATTAAATACTCATAACACAAAATGAAATCTTGCACCAGGCACTATTATCAGTGAAAATAAATGTTTTAATCAAACCCTTGGTATAGAGATGTTGACTGTAATCCAATTAGCAATCTACATTAGCCAGCTACGTTGCGACGTGCTCGCTTATTGAACAAGTCAGTACAAATTCACGACATTTTGAATTCAGTCGCATTCAATCACACGAGGAAGTAAAAGCGAGTTCATTACCATTTATTTCCTCTGTGTACACCTGAGATTTAACCTCACCGCGTGCTTTTAATTATGAGCCTCAAACCGTTCATAATAAGGTAGAATTTCGTTCGTTGGAATCCACTTGATTTTGATTTATGGGAATACGTTGGATTCAGTGACAGTGTACGGATTAAAATGTCTTTTGTAGATTCTTAATACAAAAAGGAAAACAGGGAAAATTTTCGTATTTTGGCTGCTAACGCGTATAGTGAATTATAGGTTTGGATTCCAAGAATGCTGCCTCCAGTATCCCTAACCCATTGGGAAGTGTCCGCATCTTGATACATACCTACCCTTATTATAAAAAAGATACATTTCAGACCATGACAAACATGGCTGGAGGCCTAGGTCTTGCCATTGACCGGTTAAGTAGCAAAAGTTCCCGGAACTCACGCTACGAGAGACAATAACAAAAAAAAAAAAAAAAAAAAACATGACAAACAGATTTATGTGCTTCAGCTAATGACGTCACTGCCATGCCATACAAATTATAAATTTCGGATAACGTGATCGCTAACTGAAAAGGATGTTGACCAAAGCCGTAGATAACGGCATAACAGTCCTCCAGGAAGTCAGAAAGAAAAACATGCTAGACAAAAGATCTTTATTTCTACCTCACCGGCGGCGAACGCCTGATGCGTATAGCACGTATATACATAAGTAGTCTCCCCCACCTCGCAAGGTAGTTTTGTCGCCTAGTTATACCGTTCAAAGCGCAGGATATCGGAGTTTACAAAAGTGTTTCCCCGCACATACTAGCACTACTGGAAAGGTGACGCTATTATCTAATATTCTACAAAGTCAGAGTTTGTATGTTTGTTGTAACGCGCTAATATTAATAATTAATAATCCGAATTGAAAAATGCTTTCGTTTTAGATAGAGAGGTTAATACCTATTGGATGCGCGCAGAAAATCATATTTAACGAGTGAAATCGCGGGACAGAGGCTGCATACATAATAATATATTTTATATGATATTTATTATATTCACGCAGTTATTGCACAAAATAATAATAATAATATCCTCACGCCTTCCCACAAGGGTCCCCGAAGGGGTAAGCAGAGGTGTATAGGTAATACCCACACACCCACTTTCCGCCAGAGGTATATTAGGTGCCAACGTGACAGATGGCGAGTCCATCGCCGTTACTCAAGCACCACTATACATACGCCATTGAATTTCTTCTCAGACGTATGCAGGTTTCCTCTCGATGTTTTCCTTCACCGTAAAGCTCGTGGTGTGACTAATCACTGTACTTAAGTTCAGAAAAACTCATTGGTACAGTGGGGATTCGAAATTGCGACCTTTGCGTCGCAGGCAACTGCTCCAATAATTTGAAAGGACAGTCAGTTTGAACATGAAAAAAAACTCTTAGATTTACACGGATTTTTAATTAAAGAAAACGATGTTTCGTAACTTCGTTAACACCATTTTTAATATAAGGCTATTTTCTGTCTATTTGCTGAATAATTAACGAGTTTCAGCTGAAAACAATTAACAATGCACCGTTGGTGCTCTAAATCATAATTAATTCATTATTAATAACACGGGCTCGTAGAAGAGCGGAATAATAAATTTTAATTATGATAAATGAATTCGCGCCGGAGTCCTAAGGGGTTGAAGTGTTATCTAGTAAATTAGAAACACTTCAGGTTGATTGAAGGGTTATAATTGAAAATGCGTGACTATTTTACTAAGAACGATAAACGCAGTTTAGGCGTGTGGGCATAACTACCTACACATTCATTGAATACTTGTGTAATTATATTTTGTTAATTAATTATTATTATATCTTTTTTAATATATATACCTCCGACCAGGTGGGATGACGATCTGCGAAGGATGCTGGATTCGACAGGCTGAAGACAGGGCGCTATGGCGCTCATTAGGGAAGGCCTATGTCCAGCAGTGGACTAATGTTATATAGGCTGATTATGATTATGATGATATCTTTTTTTCACACACCACAAGCTTTACGGTCAAGAAAACATCGCGAGGCAACCTGTATATTCAAAGAAGTAATTGTAGAAGAAATTCAAAGACGTACATACGTATAGTTGTGCTTGAGTAACGCCGATGGTCTCGCCATCTGTCACGTTATCAGCCAAATCTCAAACTAAATGGGTGGTAATAAATCGTAAGTACGTATATTGAAGATGTAACTGAGAGCACAAAAAGATTCAATTGTTTCTTTCATCAACGCGACCAGGATTTAACACTATTAAATATCATTTATACGCGGACGAATGCATTCGATTTTTTTAAGTTTTTCAACCGATTTTTCGTAATCATTTCAACTGACATGACGGCGGAGAGTAAAGTTTTTGCGAGTAAATGGATAGCTAAGAGCAAAATTCTATCTGCCCACGAAATTATCGTTTTTAAACCAACTCGTCACTCAAAGGTGACACTTAAATGCAGTAAGACTCCGCCAAAATGCAATTGAGAATTCTAAACTTTAACTTAATTTAGGTCTTATAAAATTACAATAAAAAAAGCGTTCTTTAGTCAACATTTCGCGTCCACCCCTACTTTCTTGCGAGACCCTTATAGCGTCGATCGTCGGTTGTTTACCTTCTCGATTTGTATCGTAGATTGATGGAGACGGATGGCACCGCGCCTTTGTAAAGTACATACTACATACATACAGCTCTCGTAAAAAAGAAGGGCAATCGCTTGGGGAATTTTCCACTGCTATTACTTTGTTTCTACAAGACGCTACGGAAAAGATATATTAACATACTAGCAGACCCGGCCACGCGTTGCTGTGGCTAAGGTTTTTGTTATATTACATTGTAAATAAATAAATACTTACATAATCCAGTCAACAGATATCGCATCTGTCAGAATCGTTTGGAGCTAACAGATAATTGTCAAATAAAATTTGCAATAAATAAAATTGCGACTATAAATTTAGATGTAAGCTATCCTATGTTTCAAGTTGGTTGAAATCGGTTATGTTGTTTAGGAGTCCATCGCGGACAAACTAGTGACACATAGTTTATATATATTAATATTAAGATTAATAACGTTTTTGTATTAATACGATAATACATACATACATATCATCACGCCGAGTCCCTAACGGGGTAGGCAGAGAGTATAGAGCGCCAGTTCTCTCTAGACTTACATACCTCTTTCGCTTCGTCCACATTCATCAGTCTCTTCATACATGCTCGTCGGTTTCGAGTACTCTTAACGTTCCCGTCCTTGAGAGTCCGATCTATTTGGTCCAGGTAGTTGGAACGTGGCCTTCCTCTGCCTCTTCTTGCACACACTTTTGCTTTGTATATCTGTTTCGTCAATCTTTCTTCACTCATCCTTTCTATGTGTCCAAACCAACGTAACATGCCTTTCTTCATCTTTACAATCACGCCCTCATTCACGCCAGTTGATTTGCGAATCTCTTCATTGCGGATTCGATCTAATATCGTTACACCGCACATTTTTCGAAGAGATCGCATCTCGACTGCATTCAAGCTATTTTCATACTTCCTCTGACATACCTAGGATTCGCTGCCACACAATAAGGTAGGTACCAATATCGCGTTGTGGACAGCAACTCGAGCATTCTTGCTCAGACTTTTACTGCCCATCAACGCCGACATGGCTCCATTCACCTTATTTCCGGCAGTTATCCTTCTTTCAATATCTTTTTCATACTTTCCATCTCGTGTGAACATGCTTCCAAGATATACAAATTCATTCACTTGCTCTAGAATTTGCCCATTTACCGATATTGCACACTCGGTCACTTGTTCATCTCTTTCGAATACCAGAACCTTAGTCTTGCCAGCGTTTAGGCGCAGCCCCTTCTTTTCACATTCTTCTTTCATTATGGTAACTAGTGACTGCAGTTCGCCCTCTGATGACGCCAGTAAAACCGCGTCTTCGGCGTATAGTAGGCAGTTGACCACTAAGTTTCCCATTTTCACTCCACATCCGTTCGTTCTTAGTGCTCTCAGACAGTTATCTAGATATATAATGAACAGCCAGGCAGACATGATACACCCTTGTTTGACCCCCCGACTTCACATCAAACCAGGGTGACATCTCACCGTTAACCCTAACGCACGCCTCGCTATCACTTTAGAGTGATTTCACGGCATGCAGTAGGGAACTGCTCACTCCATATCCAGGCAACACGTCCCAGAGTTCCTTTCGTACGACTCTATCAAATGCCTTCTCTAAGTCGACGAAAGCGCAGAAAACCCAAAAAAAAGCGAATGCAAGAGCGATCCGAAAGGTTTCTCTGGGAATCCCAAGGTGGATTTAGACCAGAAAGAGGATGTATGGATCAAACCTTCTCGCTTCGCGGAATCGCGGAAAAGTTTTTGGATATTAATACGATAAGATTTGATAATTATGGGTTTCATCTAAAAAAAATACCTTGGGACAATTGCACACAAACTGACCTAGCCCCAAATTAAGAAAAGCTTGGTTTATGGTAACTAGACAAAGATATCTTTACTTATATACATAGATATATATATATATATATATATACTAGTGGTCCCGCCCAGCTTCGCTCGGGTGGAAAAAAAAAGATGATGGCGCCACCTATCGGGTCCAATTGTGAATCTAAACCATTCCCAGATCCCCTTGAACACACACAGAAAATTTCATTAAAATCGGTCCAGCCGTTTAGGAGGAGTTCAGTGACATACACACTCACAGAAGAATTATATATATATAAAGATATATAAATACATAGGACACCCAAGGCTAAGGTACAAATACTCGTGTTCATCACACAACAAACTATCTGCCCGGAGCGTGAATCAAACCCGCAACCTGTAGTTTCGCAGTCAGGAGATCTAACCACTACACCAGACGGCCTAGCGTGTTTACCCATTACCAGTACCCAGTACCCATTGAAGGACCCAGTTTGACGATGGTAATGATCTTGGTATCTAAAAAAGATTTTTGATGTGAAACATCTACAGCCGCACGTAAAACCGATTTCTGGCGTGGCGACGCATGCCGTGGCGATGCGTCGCCATACTTCAGTTACCATCGCCCAATTGTCACAGTACTACCGTCCTGAGAGGAAACATCGAATATAACTATTACCAAAGTTGACGACGTTACGAATTAAGTAGTTACGATTTGAAATAAATTCGTAAATTTTTGTATTTAATGAAAATAAATGTTTATTCAATAAATAGTCATCGTTATCTAGAATAAAAAACGTAATATTTTATTTTATCATTATGACATAGTTAGTTCCTATCACAATCTGTTCTTTTCTGCATATTACTTTTACAAAATAATGTCGATGTTTCACATCTGCCAGGCGTCCCGTGACGGCTCACATTTTTTTTTATAACTCAAACCACCTATTTATAGAACGTAATTAATTAGTACACCAAAGTAATGACTCGTGCCTTGCTGTCTTGAATTACACAGACTTCAGACAACAGATTCTCTTTCTACCTAATGAAATACCTTATAGAGTTTTGAAACCCTGCAAGTACACAAACCTTCAGTGTTGCTCTAGTCGGTAAACTCTTATTCACGAGTGTTAGTCTGTTGTGTCCTGTATTTCTCCAGATCATATTAGCATCATCCGAAGATCACGTGAGTATCTTACTAGCATCACTATCAATTAATCATTTCATGGTCAATGGTCTTGTCATGTTGTGTGTGATATGAGTGTATTTGGGATTTGAACTTGCTATATTTTGTGTTGTATGCGACTGCTCGAATTACACAGCCACCACGGCGATACCAGCGCGATATCAATTCATCATATCTGCATTATCTGCATACAAGAGCGACATTTTTATCTCACAGGCAGAGATTAATCAACAAATTTCGTTCTTAATGACATTTTAATGGGCTTTTGGTAGCCGAACGACAAGACAAGGTAAATCATAATGAAACAAAATTACTCCAATTCTTGTATGTCATAAAATGTCTTTGAAGTTTATGGAATTTTATGGACCCTGAAAATTAAGGAACGGTGACCTCCGCCTAAGGAAAATGGCTTGTAATTACTCTGAGCCTGCTTTGATAAGGACATTGCTGTTTCGGCGTTATAGGGCGATAAGTTACTTGAACGTAAATATTTATGAGATATTAGATGAGCTATTCATACCGGGCGTGATACCAATGTATAGTCGAACCACGATACAAAAATCTCTTGTAAGTATCTAATATAAAAAATATCAGCTTTTACTTGTATTCAGGTACTTCATCTGAATACAACTCAAAGTTAGCCACATTATACATGGCAGCTTCTTTAAAAATATCTTATTGGGAAATGTGGAGACAAACAGAGCAAGACTAGGATTTACATATGTACATGAGTCATCCCGAGTCAAAGAAATTGTTTGTGGATGGAATTAGGAGTGATTAGATCGAATGACTGAATGAATGAATCGAGCCAAAGTGAACGAGCATTTAAATTAATGCAGAGTAAATAAAAAATATACACTCTTTAATTTCGTGATATAGTTATTGAGCGACGCGTGAAGCGAAAGTTCAAGGGTTCGTAAACTACTAAGCGCTAGAATTTATATAGTTATATCATTATCTATCCTTGTCCTATAATACAAGCTACAATTTAGAACTAGATCAATTGATGTGGAACTTTTCTTAAACATGTATATAACAAAATAATTATACTATAATATGTAGGTATAACTATGTAATATAATTGAATTACCTTTTGTAGAATTTAAAGCTGTCGTTAAAAGTAAATAAATTCAAAAGGCTTATTATAAAACTTCAGATTATTTTAATTATTGCCATGCATGGCAATGAATTGCTTCTCTTGTACAGAGTTTATATATGTAACTTTAATCTTTCCTACCCCTACGTAAAAGGGAACAAATGTTAAAAAAGCAAACCGGGGAGTTTGTTTCGCCGTTTCTTCTTCTGGCAGGTATTTTTTCTTGGAAACGGTGGTAACTTTAGTTTATAATAAATATGTGACGTTCAATAAGTGTTCCCTGTGTCCCTTACGTTGAATAAAATATTTTGATTTAGATTTTAATGTTTTTGTAATTAATATCTTATGCCGTGAAAGCCATAAAAAAGTTGTATGTCTAGAGAGAACAGGCGCTCTGTGTACCCCGTAAGAGATTCGGCCTATATATATTTAAAAACATAATTTTGAAATGTATTATAGCATAAAGTTAAAAATCAGTTCTGAATTCCAGTACATTGACTGACGGTTGCTTCCAACCTGATCGATGTTCGAATGAACAGTTGGATGGGAGCCCATCCGGATAACACGTTTGATAGATGTTTCAAATGCATAGATTTGTGAATCGAGCTGTGGTGGCCCAGCGGTTCGAGTAGTTGCCTGTAACAAAAATATTGCAAGTTTGATTCCCGACTTTTTCAGAATTTTTTGTCACACCACGATCTTTACTGTGAAGGAAAACATCCAGAGGAAACATGGATACATTTAAAAAGAAATTCAAAGCTTTAATCGATAAACTGCAATAAGATCCCCTCCCAACTTTCAGGTTGGCACCTAAAATATATCTCCGGTGAAAAGTGTGGGTACCTCTGCCCTCTTTCTTTGTGGTAAGGAAGAACTTGCAAGCTAAGGGAGTGGGACTGTACTGGGCGAATTATTGACGCTGATGTTAACTGTAAAATATAAAATAAAATAAAATATAAAATAAAATAAAATGGAATAAAATATAAAATAAAATAAATATAAAATAAAATAAAATATAAAATAAAATAAATAAATGAATGTATGAATATATATACATATATAAATTAATAAATTATTCCATGACCCTCGATTCTACGATGTACCTTACCTTAACTTCGATACGGAAATTGAAATAATCGGGTCCGTTTTGGACCCTGCGGATTAAATTAAATTCTATTTTAGTGTGAACGACAATTTTATGAAATCATTCTATAAATTTCAGAAAATTTGCACGAATTTTTATTACGATCACAATTTCGAAGCTCCTAAAACTCAATTAGTAATGACTAATTTCTATTACGTACACTGTTACTATGAGCAATGCTTGAGAGATTCCTGTTATGCTATGTGGAATATTATTTATCGACGTCATATATAACTGCCTGCCCCTCTTCATAAATGAAACATTCCGTCGGCATGTCTTGATAAGATCCTGGCAGTTCATATACATAAATATACCTGCTCAGAATCCCACCATAAATTTACTTATAATGGTTAATTAACTTCATTGACCTAATACAATTCCTGTAATGTACGTATGTATTTGGATAGTGGCATTAAATTTGTGAAAATAAACGATAATTTATAGAAACAATTCTGATATGTACCTACATTTAATAAGTCGTGAGTGTTCAGCGCTGGAAACAGGGATACAATCAACGATAGCAATGGATAAACCGACCTACGTATCTACGTACTCAGCTACCTTTGAATTGTGGTAAAACTCAGTTCATACCGACAGTTATAAAGCATTTCTGTGTTGAAATTTAGTGATGGAACACTATCGCTGCTTCTCTAGCAATAAACTCGATTATGTACAAACTGTATAGAGAGAGCTGGCGCTCTATTCTCTCCGCCAACCCAGTTGGGCCTTTGCGTGATGATATGTATGTATATTATAACGTAGAAGGGTTCATTTGTCTGATAGCTACGTAAACGGTTTCAAAAATAAAAAAAATATTACTTTCATATTTAAACATACTCGTTATTTTTTTAAGAACTGACTTATTTCACGAAAATCATCAACCAATAAAATAATTATTAACGCGGGTGAAAGCGCTGGGTACGGTTAGTCTTATATATATCATGAATATATTTGATAATTAAATGCTTAACCAATTTATTTCGTGCGAAGCTAGTATTTCCAGTTCAGCAAAGAGGAAGTAAGCGGTAGAGCGATAATAGTACCACTGGCGCCATCTCTTAATTTCAGCGTGTGAATTAATTATCAATAGCAAAATATCGATATGTCAGCCGACACATCCCTAGCCCTAGTTAACCGCCAGGCAACAACTGCGCTCATTACGCGCGAGTGAGTTATGCCGCGACATGGACAGTACTTGTTGCCCGTGCCACTAAAATCTATAATGTATTTTAATGTTTGTTACTTGATCCCGTACACCCATTTTCCACCGCAGATATATTTCTATAAATTGATAGGTGAAACTGCGGAACACAACTAGGGTTAAAAAAAGCATGCTCGTAGGAATACACGGGTATTGATACAATCAATAAAGATGTATACATATATGTAGGCATAAGTATGAAGGTATTATAATAAGATAAGACATTTACATACAAAAGCATTGGGTTCGGCTCTCTTTGGCACATAAATCTCAAGGCTGACACGTCACCAGGTGCACCCATCGCGACTGTGAATACAAATGATAATGAACACGATGCGATGCCGTTGAAAACATTCGCACTGTCTCGGAGCCGCTGCGTTTAATCTTCCAATACGAAGCGGTTTGATTCCCAGTTTTAATTTTTAGACCGTTCTTTCTGTTTTACATAGTCAGGAATTGAAAGGGTAAATCCACAAAACCCACAGACGCATTTTTTGCCGAAAATATACATTTCTCATCAGAAAAATCGAAACTCCTTGCACGTTTATGTTTTGTAAGGATTATCAGAAAATTGTGCATATATAATATGTCAAATGTCGTTTAATAGTGAACAATAATACATCATTATTCATTATTAAACGCCATTTGATGTATATTCCTAAATATACACATTTATCTGATAATCCCTACAAAACAGAAACTTGCAAGGTGTTTCGATTTTTCTGATGGGAAGTATATTTTAGGTTTTATTTAGAGGAATATGTAAATATTAACTATATATATATCCTCACGCCTTCCCACAAGGGTAAGCAGAGGTGTATAGGTAATACCCACACACCCACTTTCCGCCAGACGAGCGGGTCCATCGCCGTTACTCAAGCATGACTATACATATTGAATTTCTTCTCAGACATAAATGCAGGTGTGAGTAATCACTGTATAAATATATAATATTAACTATATAAATATATAATGCAAAAAGCATAATATTTAAAGTAATGCCTTCATACCGAATGCATCAGCAAGTGTTGCTGATGCGGTGTACTTAGTTACGTATTTTTGGTTAGTTAATTGTTTTTAATAGGTTTATTTGGATAATACATACTTGTATGGATTTGTTCCCACAACTAGTCATTTAAAATTATTTAAATAGTATATATTTTTATACGTCGCGTCTTTTCCGTTGAGTGTGAACGAATCGTGTCGTTGACATTAATATATTTCGGCAAGCGAAAATATAATACTAATGAAGTGTCACTCCAGCCATGCAGAGCTGAACGAATGAAAAACTTTAAATTTGCTCCTTTTCAGTGTAAAATAAGCTTAATAAATGGAATTATTGTATGGAGTGACAGGAAAGGTCGGATAAAAACAAATGAATGCGATAATTTGACATTGACGTCATTTCTTTTATACCTAGAGGGACATGGTAATGGAGTGGTTCAGGTAGTCATGGCTGCAGGCTCGAGAGAAAACTGGCATACGTTTGAGGAATATAAGGAGAGTTTGTCAATTGTAGTGTTTGAGGCACAATGGCAATCTCGCCATCAGTCATGTTAGCACCTAAAATAATATCACAGTCGCTAAGAAGGTGTTGTTACACCGATATTGCACCGTGGACCTTTGGGATGGAGAATATAAAATTTAAGAGTTAGGCCTTTGTTAGTGTCTCTGATGCAATTCTTTCCATTTGGTTTATCCTCATATATATATACTCACGCCTTACAACAAGATTCCTCGAAGAGATAGGCAGAGGTGCAAAGGTAGTACTCACACACCTACTTTCTGCCAGATATAATATATCTTAGGTGCCAACGTGACAGATGGCGAGTCCATCGCTGTTGCTCAGGCATGACTATACATACGCCTCTGAATAGCTTCCCAGACGTATGCAGTTTTCTTGTGGTGTGACTAATCACTGTACTTAAATTCAGATAAGCTCATTGGTACAGTCGGAATTCAAACTTGCGATCTTTGTGTCGCAAGCAACTTGAACCACTCGGCCGCTACGGCTCACGTTCTTTCTAGCGCAATTTCTTTGACCTCCCTATACGTCATGAGAGATACTTTTTGATGTGAAACATCTATAGCCGCACGTAAAACCGATTTCTGGCGTGGCGACGCATGCCGTGGCGACGCGTCGCCATACTTCAGTTACCATCGACCAATTGTCACAGTAATACCGTCCTCAGAGGCAACATCGAATATAACTATTACCGAGGTCACTGATTAAACGAATTAAGTAGTCACGATTTGAAATAAATTTGTAAATTTTTGTATTTAATGAAAATAAATGTTTATTCAATAAATAGTCATCGTTATCTGGAAAAAAATCGTAATATTTTATTTTATCATTATGACATATTTAGTTCCTATCACAATCTGTTCTTTTCTGCATATTACTTTTACAAAATAATGTCGATATTTCACATCTGCCGGGCGTCCCGTGACGGCTCACATTTTTTCTTTGATCTGACTCCTGTATGTCTTTTGAACATGCCTTCATTTGTTTAATTTCATTAAGTCAACTTAAATTAACAAACACGCCCGCACTTAGTAAATAATAGTCCATAAACAACTATGTATATGACACTCATAGAAAGTCTTGAAGAGTTTCAGGACAGGTGTGCAATATTAGCAATAAAATCACCCTTAACTTAAACAAAATAAAGTTGGAAATCATAAATCACAGGTGCAACATACAAGTTGGTAAATAGAAAGGTACGTAAGCCCCTTTTGATTTGTGGCACAAGAATAAGACAACGTTGTTTATAGTTTCCTCGGCGTACAAAAGAATAATGTTTGTGCCGCGAAACTTGGCTTCGCTTTTTATTTTCAACTCTTAGCAACCATTTGTTATGTTTCAAAGAGCACTAGCAAGAGTGAAAACCTTTAACGGCCGTCTGGTCTAGTGGTTAGAGCTCCTGACTGCGAAACTTGAGGTCGCAGGTTCGAATCCCGCTGAGGGCAGATATTTGTGTGATGAACAAGAGTATTTGTACCTTAGCCTTGGATGTCCTATGTATTTATGTATATATCTGTCTATATAAGTAAATGTATCGTTGTCTAGTTACCATAACACAAGCTTTGCTTAATTTGGGACTAGGTCAATTTGTGTGGAATTATCCCAGGTATTTATTTATTTAACTTACGTTAAATTTTTACCTTTAATAACGCAAATAGCTCTTTTTTTTCTATATCATGAGGGTGAACACTAAGCATGCGGTCCGCCTAATAGTAATCGGTTACCACCGCCTATGGACGCTTGTAATACCAGGGGTATCGGACCGATTTTGACGGGACTTTCACTGGCAGATAGCTGATGTTAAAAGGAATACTTCAGACTACTTTTATTTTGGAATCTGAAAAATATTTATCATGTTAAATTTCACGCGGACGAAGTCCCGGGCACAGCTAGTGATTAAATAAAAGCAGCCATAATAATATAATAATAATTTCTTTATTTTCACACACAAAAGTAAGTTCAGTTTAACACTTTGTGTGAGACTGGTGCCTGAAATAGGTATACAATACCTGTAGTAAAGGTCACCAGTGCCCCACTGTGCTTTAGAGGATTCATTTTACTTACATTAAATGTGTAACTTACGGTAAATATAATATTTATGTACATGTGTGCGTGCGTGTATGTGTATGTGAAAGTGTGTGTGTATGGAGATGGGTGTGTGTAGTGGAAGTTTAGTGGGGGAGATATTATGAGTGTGTTGGGTACGTGTGTAAATTGGGAGTGTGTAAGATGATAAATTTGTGTATTGCGATTGTGCATGATTGAGTTATAATGTGTGTGGGATGCGAATGCGTCATGCGCCAGTGGGAGTGAGACTAAGTTTGAGAGTTTAATAAGTTTTCCGTCGCCATAGTACAGCCATACTTACATAGGTACATACATACGTACATAGCCATAGTACAGTAACCACGCACAAATCTATCAGATTGTATCAAAGCCTACATATCTCATTTGTAAGGAGGGATGTGCCCAAAATTAATCAGAGCCCGAGTAGCCGCAACCCAATTGAACGTGGGTCTTCGCCCGGAAACGTCTACATTGTGCTCCTGTCATAAACACTGACAGGCTTAACGTGACCGTAGATAAATACTACCTCTGGATCTCGTATGTACGTTACTCTAATATGTACAGGCTATGAGGATGATATACACATTAAATTGAGCTTTATAAATATGGGTATTAGATCGAAATTAAAACGAGATAAAAAAGTGTGTGTCAGCTCCGACGCACGACTGGAGTTTACTCCTTACGAACGATTATAAAATAAATAGATTAGTTAATAAGGGTAAATGAATGTATTTCTTATATTACTTAGAGTATGCATGACACATCTATAGATTGATTTTTATTCATTGAGTAATTTTCTCAATTTTGAAATAAATATCAATTGATATAAATTTATATTTATATCAATTATAAATAAAATATAAAATTTACGATAAAACCTCCGCAAGTTGACAGTTGTTGTAGGTTAATATCAGGTTAATACAATATGCAATTGAAAGTAAATATTAACATTAATTACATCGCCATTCTGTTATTCTCGTTGCGTTGCGTTGCGTAACGCTGTCATTCATCAGTAGATTTTACCTCTCATATTTTTCTCATACCGGGCGCCTTATATATGAAAATCGATTCTTAAGGAGTAAATTCCAATAATCTCTCGCTAGGAATATTTTAATTATCTTGGTATTTAAAGTTTATATTTAAAAACACATGTAGTCTCCCGCGGTTTCACCAACATCAAATTTGATTATCCACTCGCATAATAGAATATTGCAATATTATATTGTGTCCTCAATAACAGCATATAAATGCAAGTTTTAACGCGTTCAAACAAACAAAAGCAGAGCTTTAAAATATGTATCAGTATGTATAAGTACAAATAAAACAAAAGAGAATCGTATAGACTGAGATAATGTAATATCAACCTATGTTTAAATAAAAAAAATACAAAAGACAATAATGAGACTGAAACAATGCCGTACGAAAAGCAGTCATACTTCTTTTCTCATTAAAATACTAATAAACGAAGCAATTTAAGCATTGCCTAATTTACACTCAATACTTGCCACCCTATCATAATAAGGAAACGGATGATAAACCACCGTTTCTCATAATTCATATCGTTTGCCCCTAAATTGCTCCCTTCCGCGATATTATTGCGTTACATAACACCACCATGCAAATTGCGCGTAGATAACACCCCAGCCGCTTGCGCGTAAAGGCGGTATTACCTAACTCGCGACAGCTACGGGCAACAGCGATCACTTCAGACCAGCTAAAACTGTGGTTCTACTCTCACTGTGTTAATTGCGGCATTGTCTTGATAACTTTAGTTCTTTATTTGGTATGTGACGTTAAATAAGTCGTTGTTGATACAAGCCTAGTGGAGAAAGTGTATCAAAAGGACTGGGAGTAAAAGTTTGATGGCAGTGCTTATTCTCGGATCGAGGGTCTCGAGATCGATTCTAACGACCAGTCGTGAACAACAAAAACGTTTGTAGTGCAATATATATATATATATATCTAGGTAATACGTATGTGTTTTGAATACTAGAAATAATTTATGCATATCCTCACGCCTTCCCACAAGGGTCCCTGAAGGGAAGAGAAGTGGGTAGTATCCACACACGTTACTCAAGCACGACTATAGGTACATACGCCTTTGAATTTATTCTCAAACGTATGCAGGTTTCCTCTCGATGCTTTCCTTCATCGTAAAGCTCGTGGTATGGCTGATCACTGTACTTAAGTCCAGAAAAACTCATTGGTACAGTTGAGATTCGAACTTACAATATTTATGTCGCAGGCATCTCAAACCATTTGACCACCGCACTTCAAAGAACGAAATACTGTTTTAATGAATACTTAAAATGAAATTTCTAATTCCGGTGCATGCGTGTGGTAAATGGGCATGTTTCCAAAATGTTGGTATTATCAGTATTAAACTATTAAATGATAGCTCTGATCCCAACTACAAAGTGATTGTGCTAACTTTGTCTAACAACGATTGGTGTGGTATAAACCATTGTCGCGTCTCCATCGCCCATCGCTGTCGCTAAGTACAAAATGCTACTTTAAGCGGATTTGCATTTCTTATCCATGACAGATTCGTGACGTGATGTATATTAGATCTATGTTACTATGGCAAAGGTGACGAAATCTCGTTTACTCAGGTTTGATACAAATATGATGAGATCTTGTTGTATACTTTTGGGGATTAAAGTTAATTTGTGATGAAACACGTGGCGTGTTTTTGCCAATAAGAATTGTTGACCGAGTAAACTAATATCGCTATATATTAGGTATATTTTTGTGTTATCTTACTAATATTATAAATGTGAAAGTTTGTAAGTTTGGATGTTTGGATGTTTGCGATTCTTTCACGGCCAAACGGCTGAACCGATTTGGCTGAAAGTTGAAAGGTGATAGTTTATACCTAGGCATAGGACATAGGCTACTATTATTTTTTAGTCCTGAAAAATTGATTATTCTAATATTATAATGTATGATGCTCATTCATGGCATAGCGGCTTAACCGATTCTAGCAGGAAGATTTCCAAAGCTACTTTTTCGAACTCCACGCGGGCGAAGCCGCGGGCATGAGCTGGTATGTTATAAAGCTTGATGATGTTTCTATACGATTCAAAATTATCTATATCTTTCTGAAGCATGGCGCGATTGATACTGAATGAAGTATTCCGTTCCAAATATGGATTACCTCCACTTATATACTATTGAAAATTTTTCCTTACGTCTATTAGTTTATATACGGCATTAGTTCTGCTGCCACAGGTTGTGTGTTGCTGTGGTATTTGTACTCTTTGACATAGGCTTTAATATTACTAGCCTATTATTTTATTTTTATTTTATTTTATTTTGCCGTATAGAGCCGTGGTGGTCGAGTGTTTCGAGCAGTTGCCTGCGACGCAAAGGTCGCAAGTTCGGATCCCGACTGTACCAATGAGTTTTTCTGAACTTAAGTACAGTGATTAGTCACACCACGAGCAGAACGGTGAAGGAAAACATCGAGAGGAAACCTGCATACGTCTGAGAAGAAATTCAAAGGCGTATGTATAGTCGTGCTGGAGTAACGGCGATGGACTCGCCATCTGTCACGTTGGCACCTAATATACCTCTGGCGGAAAGTGGGTGTGTGGGTATTACCTATACACCTCTGCCTACCCCTTCGGGGACCCTTGTGGGAAGGCGTGAGGATATATTATTATATTCTATTATTATTTTATTTTATTTTAATAGGAAAACATACAGTTACATCTAATCTAAATTTACATAAACTATATTTAAGTTACAACCATTAACATGTTTTCGCAGTCATATAACAAAAGTAAGCTTGTTTAAGCTAGGCTATTTCTTATATGTATATATATCTAAATACCATCATGACAAATTTGTTGCACAGTTAGAGTTATTTACTATATCTAGCTTAGCAATGTCATTTACAAATATAATTACACATCAAGAGGATTTTGTCTTCTTTGTCATCTACGGCTGGAATCATTTTGAAAAAATACGCCTTTAAATAGCAAACTTGTAATGTGGCTAAATATTTACAAAATACATAGTAACAGCTACAGTACCTCTAAATATTCATCTTATCCACTCATATTTTGTGAAGTTTTACCGTATATCGGCGGAAGTTTTCATTGCGCTCCCACTATGAATAATGTTTCCCATCGAGCGGAAGCGGTTTCCGGCGAGCGGTGCGACCGCCCGTCTGAGCAAGCCCCTTATCTTACGAAGTCGGTTCGAATTTTAAACTTAGCGCTCAATTGAGATATCGCAATTCTTTGTCTTTTGTTTTTTTTCAAAGTCACCGTAAATTTATCGATTGCAATAAGAATTCTTCTTCGTGCCTTCCTTTAATGATCTCCAAAGGTTTGGACAGAGGTGTCACAACACTTTTCGCCGGAGATATATTTAAATGTCAACGTGACAGATGGCGAGCTATCATGATATGTATCCACCCTACTATTTATTGAAAATAAACTAGCAACATAATACAACCCTTTAAAAAGGTATCCTTTTCCACAATCTTAAATAGTAACGATGCAGAAGACCTTTTACCAACATTGACTCAACGGAAGGAAATTAAAGATTCTATCTACGTAAACTCAACTAGTATAAACTTAAATAGACAACCTAGATAACATCAATCTTTGGACCTTATTGAGTTTCAGATAAAGTTTCAATTGGAACGTTAACCGGAATTTGGTCGCGCCTGACATTCGACTCTGAAAGTTTGTCTAGTTATTTGTTCGGAGCAATAACGATGTAAGCTGTTGAGTTTTTATTGCATTATTGGGTATTCTTACTGTAGATAATATTCCTACAGGATATGATACAGTGGAGAATATGCAATTTGCAAATGCAAAGCCTAGATCATTTGTATGGAGTCATCATTACGGAAAGGATTCATTACATCGCATTGGATAAACCTAGAACCTCAAACGGGCAATTGAAATCAGGATTTTTTAAGATTAAAATAATAATAATATATCCTCACACTGTGCCTTGCCTTCCCACAAGGATCCTCGAAGGGGTAGGCAGAAGTGTATATGTATAACCTGCACACACTTTTCGCCGGAGGTTTGTTTGTCTGTTTCGAACTTGTTTGTCCAATATGCGCGTCATAGTCCACATTTCTATGTACACTATGATTTACATAGTACACCATAGTACACTATACATATTATCATCATATTAAGAATATATACATATCAGTATATTAAGAATACTTTAGGCCCAGCTTACAAAGCTGCCATTAATAACATTCTATGGGCCATAGAGAAAAAATCCATACCTATAAATATTAAAAATTTTTCAAACTTAGTCTTAATACAGACATGCGATTTAATATACTTATATTAATCATCAATTATAAGTGTAGCTTATATTAATAATCAATAAATAATAAGTGGTGATATTAGTCGAATGAAAACCAATTGCGCACCTTTTACTATTTCAGGCCTTCCCCATCAACGCAGTGCTACCAACCGTAAATTTCATTGTCAACAAACGGCCCCAACTCGTGTTCCGAATATTATATTAACTGAGCTAATTATCAAACCCAAATACAGATTAATTTGACGAGCGAAAAGGGCAACCCTGAATATCTCCTTTGATTTGCTTAAAAGGGTAGTAAACCTTCCCAAAATGATGGCATACCATTTATTTCCAATTCTGTTTCACAGTATTATGTCAAATACGGCCATTTGAGAGAAATTCACATGTTATAAATACATAAAAATTACAACCCATTAAAGTTTCAATACATACATGCAATGTACAACATAGCTATTATATGAATGTTCGAATGGACGGGTTTTGCCTATTCAACAAAATAATATATGTTTTATTCCAAAAAAATATTGCGCTAGAATTTTTAGTAACTTCATGCAAACATACATCTGCACGCCGGCTCACAAGGGTCCCCAAAAGGGGTAGGCAGAGGTACTTAGGCAGTAACCGCACATCCAATTTCCGCCAAATATTTAAAGTGTGAATGGCGAATTGACTTTCTTCTTAAGCGTATGCAGGTTTCCTCTCCATTTTTACCTCCACCGTAAGCTCGTGGTATAACTAATCTTAACTTAATAAACTTAATCTTAACTGAGCTTAAGTTAAAAAAACTCATTGGTTGTTCGGTCGGGATTCGAACATGCAATCTTAGTGTTGCAAGCAACTTGAACCACTCAGCCACCACGGCTCTTACAAATATAAGTAATCCATTTAAGCAATACAATAGGGATGTACAAAATGACAACAAATTCACACAACTTCGATTTCTCGATATCAGTTCTAAAGTCAAATTATATTTGAGTTGTAGTACTATAGATAAAAATTAAGCTGATAATTTACTTCGAAATGCATGGAATATTTTATGAATTATAAAAAAGTAATCAAGACCTCATAGAAAAATACAGCATAGACAATCTACATTGACAATGTCACAAAGACGGACATTTTATGAACAAAAGTAATTTAGACGTCTATCTACAAACGCTATCCAGATAACATCTCAAAAAGGACCGTAATAAAAATACAGTGTCAAGTTCGCGTCATAGATACGTAGCGCATACAATGAACGGCTAATTTGCGTCGTTTCACGCTGGGAAATACGCAAAATTGTTACAAAAATACGTTTTATTTCTCCGAGTCACAGAGCCTATTAAAAGTTGGAAGGCTAATGTTGTGCAGAATGGCTCAATTAACTCACACAAATGAAGATACTTTTTGCTGGAACAGGCGCGCTGTTACTTTTTACGACTTTAAAGTTTTTTGAATTTAGAATAATATACTTTTCGAAAAATTCAAGTTCTTTTCGAGGTGACTGGCTGGTGGCTATTCTTGTAATATTTTTTATGCAATAGTTACCATAGTGGCGATAAAAAGGTTGTGAATTGAGGAAAGTATAATGGTACAAGGGAAAGGAGAATCAAAATTAATGGTATTATTTTAATATTAAACATATCGGACCAAAATATATTTCATAAAAAGACTAGTATCCTTATCATAAATATTTTTTATTTTCGTTTGAGTTCACTTTTTTATTCCTTTTCATTCCTCTAGCGAAAATAAAACACAGCAAATTATTTATTCAAGGTGTTTTATTATTGAAATCAGAATAATTTACATTGTAAAAAATACACATACTCCAGTAATACGCTAAGGTTAACATTTCATCAGCTTTTTGGCTCTATTTTACATTAATCTATGGCTTTAATCTCCTTTTAAATAAATAGACGTTTGACAACAATTTGTAAATGCTTACAAGCTATTGGGGAAATTAATTTTGAGTAAAATCTATACTTTTATGAACTGGATACAGAGAGACAGTACAAATTGAAAAGAGTGAAGCTTTGTGCTCGTTTGTAAAGATTTTGATTAATTTAATACTAATTTGATTAATAATCACATTTTGAACATTTAAAGTACTTCTTTGGTAGATGTAGCACAATTTGTATGATCAGGTTTACATTATGAATACCAATGTCCTTTTGTCAAAGTTTCATTGTTTTTTTTTATTTGAAATTACAGCAAGGCAGAGCGAAAGCGTACTAGAAACACATCGAAAGGAGGTCTTACTTATTCGATTGCTTGTATTGTTTCTATAGATCTAACGATAGCTAGAAGAACTGTATTCCCATTGTTAAGACATTAAATCACTACGTATTATAAAACAAAGTCCTCCACCACGTCTGTCTGTCTGTTCGTGATTTACTCAAAAAGTACTGACCATATTTATATACGGGTTTTATTAATAGTCATAACGATTCATGAGAAAGGCTTAGGTAGACTTATTAAGATTTTCGGTAAATTTATTTAAATATAACGATAAGAGATTTAATCAAAAACACTGCCCCTTTAATAAAACAATATACCCGTGTGAAGACGGGGCGGGTAGCTAGTGTTGAATAAGTTATTTAGACAGAAGGCTTCGTGTTCTATGCTATCTTAACTACATACATGCTAAATATTATTTTACACTTATCGGTATGAAAAATAAAAGCTGCGTCTTTGGGATGATTGTACACTGACTAAATTAAGAGCTACACATCTGGGGCGTTACCATGACGCGCTTTCGTGCTATTATTCAATAGTGCGAAAGAGATGGATATATGCGACGACTGTGATCTGTCTCTTTCGCATTCTTGTATAATAAAGGTACGTCACACTAAAGCCCATGTTGAAACACTGTCCCGAAGATCGAATGCTTAAGTAAAAGATATGTATTTTTTAACTTTTTTTTTATTTTTCTCCCAAAGTTAATATTGTCAGATGATAATAATTGTATATAGAAATTGTTACGTAAAGTTTTGTAAATTAAAAGGTAGGTAAGTATTTTAAGTTAAAGACACCATGCAGTTTTGTACTAGAGCAGAAAGATTCCCTTAATAACTGGATAAGTTACAGTTACTATGTAACTCAAAGCATGGTTCCCGGGTAGGTAAGCTATTTATTGATGGTGAATTGATTTATTTCTGATATGGAAAATAAGTATTTTTCGAAAGATCTATAGAGTGTTATAAAATGTTATTGGGCTTAGTCTAATCTTATTCGCTCCTATTATAATTGACAAAAAAACCTAAAAATTTGAGAGAAGCTTTCTTAGGTACAGCCGGGTACAACTAAAATGAAAATTCATTATTCCAACATTGACAGTCATACCACACTTATTAATTTATACATTTTTTTACACACCATGCAAAAGAGTCAAAAGTAAACAGATTAAAATTGGAATCGAAATTAATGTATACTTGGACGGACAGAGACAGATGCTAAAGAAGTATATAATAACCACTAAATTAAGAAGTGCGTGAATGAAGAGCTTATCTGTGAAAATTATCAGACTTTCTTAATAAAAGAAATAAGGTAAGTATTTAATAACTGGCAGTAAAATATTAGCTCTCATTTTGTGTTACCACTGGCCAATGAAATTTTAAAACTTAAAAATAATTCGGAATTTGAAATGCGAATTAAGTGAGATTATTTCGCCAGTCTTCGTGAGTTTGCCCTGTCGTACAGTTGGTTGCACACCAACGGGACTGCGCTGTGGGCGGGCACGGAATTCCTCCAGGTCGTTGGCGACGGATCACTCTGCGCGTGCGTAATGCTGATCCGACGCAACCACCATCGCTTCGACATGGACTCCATTCACCCCAATCTGACACTCGGCAATTTAAAAGTCCTATAAAAGAGCATTGATTAGTTTCAGACAAAATCGATGTTGTTTTCTCGCTACAAGCGCCAAACTGAACCTCACTTTAAAGTTTATTTGCTATAGTGATCGATGTAGCGGAAACGAGGAAGTGTTAATTTTTGCTATTATTAAATAAATAATACTAATGCACTCACTAGCTCTTTTCCGCTTCCTCCTCTCTGCTGGGTCAGTGTTGTCAGCGCGCATTTTACGACGACGTCTAGCTCTGTAGCGGCGCTCGAGGCTCCTAAGAGCTGAACGCTCGCTAGCTGTGGGCCCTGAAGTTGGTAGTTCGTTTGCTGATCGAGGCTCTTCGGTTGTGCTAGAGGTCATGTTTGATCTAAGAAATAATAGGAACTTTCTATAGATGTCATTAATTTTCAAATTGAGAAACGGCAATGTGTCACATTGACAAATCTTATATATGTTATATAAATCACGTGCCACGTTGTTTGTCCGCGATGGACTCCTAAACTACTGAACCGAATTTGATCAAATTTGCACACCGTGTGCAGTTTGATCCAACTTGAAAGATAGAATAGCTTACATCTAAATTGGACCCTATAGGTGGCGCTGCGATCGTGTTTCAGGAAGTTTAAATTTTTCACCCGGGCGAAGCTGGGCGGGCAGCTAGTAAATTAATAAAAATATACAGTCGAATTGAGAACTTCCTTTTTAAATCCGCTAAGTAATAAAAAGGACGAAGGAAAGGAGAATATTGAACATTGATTATCAAAACCGAAAATTATCGTAAGGACCATATCTGATTAAAAGTATAACTACATATATAAAATGTTAGCTCTTACATAGTGTAATAAGAATAAGCCCCATCGGAAGTAGTCATAGATCCTTCGGCGAAAATCCTTGGGGCTTCAGCTCGTTCTACTTCTTCAGCGATGGACAGTGCTCTGTTCCCGTCCAAGACATCAATGCTGTTATGGTTCAATTTGTCCAGCTGAAGCACGTCGTATTTTCTGTCGTCGCTACTTCGATGGAATACTTCGGAGAGTTCGTATTCGCGTAACTGCGGAAAATATTTTTTATTTGGGATATTATCATACCACGAGCTTTACGGTGAAGGAAGGCATTGAGAGGTAACCTTCGCCGATTCGAGCGTGACGTACACACACGTCACGCTCGAATCGGCGAAGGACTCTACACCTGTCACGTTGACACCTTAAATATATCTTCGGCGTTAATGTAAGCAAATATCCTAAGGTCATTTACCGAATGTTTTATTTTTTTTTGTTTGTAACTTTGTAAATAAATAATACCGACGTTTTGAAATTTGTGCTAATTTGAAGCGATAATAGGCGCTGTGATATTGTTCCTGGAACGGGCGGGACATACTTGTCAGTATATAAAAGTTATTTAAATGTGTGCAGATAAAAATCCTTTTAAGTATCTCATCACTACTTTCCACAAGGGTCCCGAAGGGGTAGGCAGAGGTGTGTACGTAGTGCCTACACACCAACTTTCCGCCAGAGACATATTTTAGGTCCAACCTGACAGGTGGCGAAACCGTACTAATGCACGACTATACAAAAGCTTTTGAATTGCTTCTCAGATGTATGCAGGTTTCCTCTCGATGTTTTACTTCACCGTAAAGCTCGTGGTGTGACTAAATACTGTATTTAAGTTCAGAAAAACATTATTTTGTCGTAGGTACAGTCGGGACTGTAACTGGCCATCTTTGTGCTGCAAGCAGCAACTCGAGCCAGTCGGCCACCACGGCAATAATACTGTCTTTTTTATACTATTAAATATAAGCACAAAGAGTGATCTAAATAATGAACACATCTCAATTACTAGCTATAACAATAATATATTCTTAACTTTAACTATACTATCTAAAATACAAGAAAAGTTTACCTTTATGAACTGAAATGTGGCAATAGGCGGAAGTCTTCTCAGATGGGGGTAGAAAAAGGACCCCGCTGGGTGGGACGGGTATTTGGAAGTGATCCGGTAAGCAACCCCCTGTGGCGCGGTCGGCCAGTTAGGCGCTGTGAATGTGAACCCGTTATCTGTGCCGGCGTCTAGTGGATCCACCTAGGGAACAAATTATTTGTTTATTTATCACCTATGTATCTCCGGTATTGCTCACGGTAACCGCTTATCATCAGTTGGGTTGAATTCCTACGAGTTTTCTAGCATTGTGGTATTACATACATATCATCACTCCGAGTCCCTAACGGGGTAGACAGAGAGTATAGAGCGCCAATTCTCTCTAGACCTTCATACCTCTTTCGTTTCGTCTACATTCATCAGTCTCTTGATACATGCTCGTCGGTTTCGCTTACTCTTGACGTTCCCGTCCTTGAGCATCCGATCGATTTGATCCAGGTAGTTAGAACGTCTTCCTCTGCCTCTTCACCATTGTGGTATTAAGAAAATATATTTACGTATCTCCGGAATTGCTTGGCTGCGGAAACCGTTTATCATCAAGCGTGTCCAATACCAACTAGTTTTCCACCATTGTGGTATTAAGAAAAAAAAAACTTTACCTCGACTGTAATGCTATCCAGCCAGTTGCCGTCAACACAGAGGTCAAAGCTGTCTACGCCTATGAACCAATCAGGTGACGGGATCATTCTCGCCATCACCGATACCTGAAATAAATTATATTCTATAGAAGTCTATATGTAGGCAGTAGTGGTATATATTATTTTATGTAACGAAATGTTGCATATATTATGAACATCGTTTTGAATATGTCAGATCGACCATTTATACATTATCCATAATACATACATACATACATATCATCACGCCAAATCCCTAACGGGGTAGGCAGAGAGTATAGAGCGCCAGTTCTCTCTAGACTTACATACCTCTTTCGCTTCGTCCACATTCATCAGTCTCTTCATACATGCTCGTCGGTTTCGAGTACTCTTAACGTTCCCGTCCTTGAGAGTCCGATCGATTTGATCCAGGTAGTTGGAACGTGGCCTTCGTCTGCCTCTTCTTGCACACACTTTTGATTTGTTATTATTATAATATTATAATTATTATTATCCATTATAATTTATTATACATTATAATTATCCATAATTATTTTTTATATAATATCAGCATGACGATGCTATAAAACAAATAGCTCCAAAGATAATAAAATGACAACATTTTTAAAGGGGGTAGTATTCACACCGAAACATGGTTTTGTAAGTTCTTTTTCAGAACCTATAATGACACAAAAATCTTAATTTATTCAGTAGATTTCTTTGCCAAAATAAGTTTAGAAAATTGTCAAAGGGAATGTAAATTTTTCTCATTTGTTCCCTATCGCATACATATTTGCGCATTGTCCAAGCAATTTTCAGTTAAGAGCATTTTCTGGTCACATATTTTTCATATCGACTCATGTTAATTATATTAAAATACATATTTACTGTACGAAAAGCAACTTATTTACAACTATAATACTACATACATACTGATATGTGAACCAACAACAAGTCAAATATAACATTATCATATAGTGCCTAATAAGGATGTATTTCAATGAAATTTTCATTCGATACCGAGCCGTTAATATCCCGTACAAATATGAAACTGGCGATATTACTATGAAACTAATATCGCGGCTCGGTTAGTTCCCAAAATATAAATCCATATTGTTTGTTGATAAAGCCAAAACAATTACTCTGAGAACAGTTTATTGAACTACTGAAATGAGGTCTCGTTACGTATTATATAGGTACATATATATATGAATAAATTCGGCCAAAAAGCTTACTACTATTTTGAACGAGATGAGAAACTTTTCAAGTATGGACGTTTGTTACTCAATCCGGAATAATCTGAACGAAATCACTGAATTTTAATCCTAAAAACAACCCCTAGTCCAGTGAGACTATCTCTCACTAAATCGTTAATTACATCAATTCAGTACGAGAAAGACACTAATCAGTTTTATTAAATAATGTTTACATAACAATGAAGGCTAAGCCGTGTATAATTTATATTCTCAGGAATGAAATCTATATAAAAATGAATGTTTGTCTGTATGACCTTTATTGAATCGTGCTTACGATAAAGGACCGATTTTAATGGAATGTTCTGTGTCTTCAGGTGGATTCGAGAATGGTTTAGATTCACAATTGGACCCGATAGGTGGTGCTGCGATCGTGTTTCAGAAGCTTTTATTCTTTCACCCAAGCAAAGCCTGCTGGGCGGGACAGGTAGTGACAATATTTTTTTTTAAGTTACTATGGTGTGTTATTGTATTGCTTGCAAAGTTTCTAGTTATCTGATAAATACATTAATATATACCCGTATATATAATATAATAATACTATACCCGTACATCTCAGCCTAACGCAGACTTAGCATCTAGAGCGCTGTCGACAAACATCTGAGCTTTATTTCTCACGCCTTCCTACAAAGGTCCCCGAAGGGGTAGGCAGAGGTGTATAGGTAGTAAAGATAGTATCCACACACCCACTTTCCACCAGAGACATATTTTAGGTGCCAACGTGACAGATGGCTAGTCCATCGCCGTTACTCAAGCACAACTACACATATATTAATTGCTAGATAAATAAAAAAACCTGTTCTTATTACTTTATATATGTTCCATAGCATTTAAGCATTGTTTACTTGAGGTCAGTTAGTATCGTCACTACTCTGTTAAGTAGCAAAAGTAACTCTACAACAGAAAACTGAAGCTAGCAGAGACAATAAAAGAAATTGAATTAGTAACAATTACATTTTGTTACTCCTTGGGAGAGATATTTTTCTCAACGTAATTATAGAAGGTAAGTGTTAAGTCGGTATTGTAATAATAGAAACCTGCCAATTATAAAGGCTATAAATCTTAGTGTTGGCACGATAATCATTTCCCAAGATTTAATGAAGTATGTAATTAATTTGATCAAAGGTTTTTGTTGCCTAAACGAGCGTTTTTGCGCCAACTCCCAGTCTATGCGACCTAATTATCCCGTGTTGAAGGGAAAATTAATTTATCGTTTAACTGGATAATTAATTACTATGGAACTATTGTTATTTTCTTAAAGATATCAGGTAGCATTAATAGATCTATTTTTAGATTTAAATATTAATAAAAAAAACGCGATTTTATTGCGATTCAAATTCGGTGTAAATTAAACTGTACTATACAAGTTAGTGCACACTACTCAGCAGTTTCATTGTTAGTAAAATTATAATAATATCACCGCCTTCTGACAAGGGTCCCCCAAAGGGGTAGGCAGAGGTGTATAGGTAATACCCGCATACCCACATTCCGCCAGAGATATATTTTAGATGCCGTGACGTGACAGATGGTTCGTAATAATAAAATTCTCCTTATCTACGTAGATATATAGCTCACGCATATACATACGGCTTTCTATAAGGCTCTCTAGAGGCATTAGCCGATGGAGTACGCAGACATATTTTGGTAATACTATAAATATACCTCAATTACAAGTAAAAATACGAGAATTTCTTCTCAAACATCGCTCATTATGATACCAAACGCCATAACGCTCGTACTGTGTTGAATCACAGTACATAATTATTGTTAGGAAAACTTATGGTTTGAACCACACCACCAGTTACTAAACTGCAGACACTGAGCAAGAGAATTTTTTTTTTTTTTTTTTTTATTGTATTGTCTCTCGTAGCGTGAGTTCCGGGAACTTTTGCTACTTAACCGGTCAATGGCGAGACCTAGGCCTCCAGCCAGGCACTTTAGTACTAAGCAACACAGCTAAGGGCACCCCCTGTGGGGTACGAACCTCGGCTTAGGGCGTTGCTGGATCGCGAGCTAGGGAGCTGGGCTGGACTGTAAATTTTATTTATATATTATTTGGGGGCGGGATTTGCGCGTCAGGCTCGGCGCGGGCCGGCGTTTGCGGCGGGGGTCGGGGGGGAACATTACGGCTTATTCGCGTCGGGCCTCGTCGGCGAGGACGGAACAGTGGTCGGTTTTGTGTAGTGTTGGTATGTTTTTGTCGGGCGTCCTGGAGGACCGTTATGTCGTCATCCGGTTCGATGACGGCGTGTCTTGGACGCCTTATCTTCGAGATAAGGGAAGGAGTGTATCGGGCGGCCGATACGACGAGGGGGTTGGGGTGATTTACAGCAGAATCGAAATGACGTTTGGACAGTTTTTTCAAAAACTGTTTTATAGTGGGGACTTTGAGGTCAACGTGGAGTTGACTATTACGCATGTACCACGGGGCACCTGTGGCTCTCCGGAGAAACCGGCTTTGGAGCACTTGCAGGGGGTTTAGTGTTGACTTGCTAGTGTGTGCGAACACTACACCCGCATATGTCATGATTGGTCGAATGCACGTCGTGTAAATCCTCACCTTGGATTTCAATGAGAGTTTACTTCGCGCATTCAACATGCTGTGAAGTCTACCGAGCGCGAAGGTGGCTCGCGCGCGTACCGCCTTTACGTGGTGACGGAAAGAAAGGCGTTGATCGAGGATCACACCCAGGTATTTGGCTTTTTCTTCCCATGGAATGGGTTTGCCGAAGAGGGTGATGGGGGCTACCCGTGGGCGTTCGAGGCCTTTCCAGAATAGAATGGCTGCGCTTTTGGTGGGGTTCACTTCAATTCTCCATTTCCGGAACCACCGCCCCAGGGCTGTGACCGCGGATTGGAGGTTGTCGTGAATTCCCTCGGGAGTTCTACCTTTGTAGTAGATAGCCGTATCATCGGCGAATAGAGCGCTTTTAACTCGTCTATGGAGGGGAATGTCGCTAGTATAAAGCGTGAATAGGAGTGGCGAGAGCACTGAGCCTTGCGGGACTCCTGCTCGTATGGGATGGGGGGAAGAGAGTGTGCCCTCGACTCTGTAGCGGAAGGAGCGGTTCGACAAAAAGTCTCGTACTATGCGTACTAGACGGTCCGGCACGCCCAGCTGGTACAGCTTGTATATTAAGCCGTTGTGCCAGACCTTGTCGAATGCCTTCGCCACGTCGAAGAGGAGCATACCCGTGGTATAACCGAGTTGGAAGCCGCTACTGACGTCTTCCACTATACGGTGGACTTGTTGGACACAAGAGTGTTTGGTTCGAAAACCGAACTGTTGGTCAGGTATGACTTTCTTAGAGTCTGCAAAACTCTTTAATCTATTGTAGATAAGTCTCTCGTAAATCTTGCCAAGGACGTTGAGGAGACTGATGGGGCGATAACTGGAGGCTTCGGTCTTGGGTTTCCCTGGCTTGGGAATACCTATGACCGTTGCACTTTTCCAGGATTGGGGGAAAAAGTTGTTGCTCAGTGCTGCATTGAAGATGGCAGTGAGCAAAACTATGAGATAAGGGGAGAAGAGTTTGATAACTCTATTAGCGATCCCGTCGGGACCTGGGGCTTTCCTGGGATGAAGATCCTTGATCACTTTCCGGACTTCATCCACCGTGATTGGGGCGATAGGGTGGTCTGGGTGTTCGGAGGGTGGGTGGGATAGTTTGCTTTCGACCTCGGCGTCCAACTTCTTGAGGTGGCGCTGATCTACTGGCAAGGTGCTGGGCGTACATTGAGCCTCGAGACTGTCGGCCAGGCACTCGGACTTCTCGTCGTCGTCAAAGGCGGGCCCTTGATTTGGACGAGTGAGTGGAGGCATAGACGAAATTTTGTCTGATTTAAGTTTCCGTTGGAGATGCCAAAAGGCCAAGTGACTCGGTTCAAGTTCCCCTAGGAACTTGTTCCAGCGAGCGTCTCGCAGGTCTTTCATGCGGTATCTCAGATTGCGCTGGAGTGACCTCAGAAAGGTGCGGTTCGCTTCAGTCGGGTGAGCTCTATGCGCTCGGAGGGCGGCGTTCTTTTCCGTCACCATTTCACGCACGTCATCGGGAAGTTTCCAGCGATGATCTTCCATCACCGGAACTTGTCGTGAACAGGCGTCCACGGCTGACTGTACGTGAGCTGTGAGGGAATCGACCGCCTTTTGAGTGTCGGCTGCCGACTCTATGAGGGGCGGGATACTATCTAAGTGAACAGATGAAGAGGACTTGAGGAGTTCCTCCAGTTTTCTCCAGTCTGTTATCTTTTTCTGAGGCGGGGGCTGACCTGAGTCCGGGGGGCCTAGTCGGGGGGAGAGCGCTAAGGTAACAGGTCGGTGGTCGGAATCTAATTCGTCGTGCGACCTCAACGAGTGCAAACGGAGGTTTACATTCTTGATGATCACAATGTCTAGTACGTCCGGTCGGTGGTTGATATTCTCGGGGTAGTGGGTGGGGTGCATAGGCGCAATGACGTCAAATTCGAGGAGCCCACTGAGGTCCTCCAATTGGCGTCCTCTGTTATTTCGTGAGTGGCTGTTCCAAGCATCGCTCTTGGCATTCAGGTCACCCGCGATAATAACTGAGCTACTGAGGTTGATGAGGACTTTGATATCAGCTTTGATATCGGCCGTTGAGTTAATAGGGGAACAGTATGCAGAGACTATCGTGATCGGCTGATGGCCGGTCATTCCTAATCGACAGATCGAGGTCTCTATGTGGGAGAGGGTTGGTGGTTGGATCGGGATACAGTGCAGGGACCTCTTGTAATAGATCAAAGTACCGCCGAGGGCGGATCGAGATCTATCATTGCGAACTACGCAGTAGTTTGCAATTCTAGGGTCTCGGTGTGATGGTTTCAAGAAGGTTTCCTGCACTAAGAAAACGTCGATATTGTTGTCGCGGAGGAACGCGGCGATCTCTTCCTTTTGGCTGTGAATGCCGTTGGCATTAAAGTAGCCAATTGAAAGTGATCGGGGTTTGATTCTGCTGCTTACGTTTGAGTCCATTATTGGTTGGACGAGAAGGTAGCCAGGGACTCTGATACATCGGCGTAGTCGCCGAGCACTTTGAGGAGGGCCAGAGGGTCCTTCCGGACGGCCCTGAGGCTTCGTGCCATCTCGTTAACCCTTGAGAGGTTGACGGTGGAGAAAAGATCCGCCAGGAATGCCATGTTGGCGGAAGTTTCAGAGGGGGAGGAAGTGGGCTGGACCGCCTGGGGTCTACGCGGGGGAGTAGCAGCCTGGGGCTGGGGCTGTTGAGGTTTGGCGGTGGAGAGCGACGGCAGAGGTGTAATCTGCGGGCTCGGGGCCGCTGAGGGGACAGGGGGTGACGCTTGTGGGAGGGGTGGAAAATCCCTCGGAGGGAGGGCCCTCCACGGGGAAGGTCGGGGTGGGGCGGGTTGCGCGGGGGGGGCGTTACGCCATTCGCGGGCCGCTGCCCTCTTGACCACGACCGGTCTGGGTTTGGGGGCTTTGGGGCATCCCCTGTAATTGGCCGGGTGGCCTTCTTGGCGGCACAGCACGCAACTAGGGGGCGAGTCGGCGAGTGTGCGGTCCTTAGGGCGCGAGCAGTCGCTCGTCCCATGATCGCCCAGGCACTTGACGCACCTGGGTTTCGCGTTGCAGTTACGCGAAGCGTGCCCGTATAGTTGGCAGTTGTGACACTGCCCTATAGGGCCGCCCTTGTGGGGGGTTTCAACCCTTATGCCAGACAGGTGGCATAAGGTTTTTATCTTAAAGACGGCTTTGCCATCGGGGGAGTTCTCGCAGATGGCGAGAACCATGTTGAATGCCTCTCCGGCATTTTGTCGGTGCATGCGGTGCACCTCCTTCACCGTGACATTCTGAGCCTTCAGATCATCTTTGATCGACTCGGTATCGATTTCGCGTGGGACGCCGCGGATGACGACCCGGAGTAAACGGTCCTCCGGCAGATCATAAGTGTGGTATTCCACACTTCTGGCCTGCAGGAGCCTCGTGAAGGCTCTGAATTCGGTCGAATTCGGGAGGTGCACCTTAATGCCTTCGGCTGTGGCCGTGGCACGGGTGAAGGTGATTCGGTTGGTTTTACACCAACCGGAGATTTCCGTCCACTTGGACTTAGTGTGGACGAAAACGGGGGGGCAAGAGCGCTCCTTCGTCGAGGAAGGCCGCGTAGGTCGCGGGACGGGGGAGAGCCGGCTAGCCTGAGGGGCTTCGGCTTCCGGAGAGGCGAGGGGGGCGGGGGAGGGGGGTGCCGGGGAGGGGGCTACCGGGGAGGACTGTGCGGAGGGCACGGGCACGGTTTTGGGGGCTTTAGTCGGGGGGGAAGATGAGGTTGAGGCCTCTTTTTTTTTAGCGCGTCTGGCGCGCTTCTTGGAGCCCGTGACGGGCGTGAATTCGTCCGAGGAACCCTCGGACGACTCGGATTGTAGAGCAAGAGAAAACATTTCTAATTCCTTTTATTCCGACACCTACTATTAAGCTACTGTGTAGGTATTGGTGGATAAAATGAGTTCTTTTTAGTTATAAAGGTATAAAAACAAGTCAACACAAATGCGTAGTAAGGAAAAGTTGTCTAATAAAGAGCTTCATTCATGAGAAAAATCACGTACAAGAAGTCGCGTGGAACATCAAAGGTAAGCGCTGAAATTACGCTTAACTGCCAATAAAAGAAGAATACAAACGATATTCGATACGATTGAAATCCCTCTTTATTGCTTCAACATTAGAGTATTATATCCATTTGATCTCTCAAACAATATACATAGGTATCGGATTTAAGTTCGCTGTTTACTCTCGTGGGGATTAATTAATGTTACATTATATGGAAAGGAAACTTGCGCTCGTAATTAATCAAACTTTATGGTTAGCCGCAAATTAATTAGAAAAAGAGTGGTATTTATTTGAAGGTGCATATCAAATAATGTAAATACTATGTTTGAGATTATTGAGTTCTTCGTCCATTGCTAGAATTATTTGTGTTAGTGAGCTGATCGAAAGTTCGATCGAAGCTGATCGAAAGAGAGCTGAGTTCTATAGTTACTGACACTTTTTATTAACAGTTCTAGTAATTTGTGAAGAGGTGAAGAACATTGAACTGGGTCCCTATTAGTTGTCAAATAAAATATTCAGGTATATCAAACTCACCCTAGAATGATTTCCATCAACGAAGAATTCGGCTTCAGTCCGGCCCATTCCCTGCCCCACCGCCGGGGCTCCAAACACGTCCAGCGTCCCAGGGCTCGACCCCAGAGCGTCAGACCGACCAGTTTCGGCGAACTGTCGTACTGGGGACGAGACCCTGCGGCCCAGACGGAACAGTACGTATGATCGGTCGTGCGATACGCCTGTGGAAAAAGAAATACAAAAAAAAATTAATAATATTTTGCTTTGAATGCATACATCGTGGATAATGCGTGACCTGTGACATTTTTTCCATACTATTACATAAACGACTTCGCATCTTTTTAGAATACATCGGAGATGAGAGGCGAAAACTGTGATTGTTTTCATATCTACCGATATATTGTCGTGTTTTTTACAGATATTAGCAAGTTATAGCTATAGATGTATTGATCTTCTTTAAACAAATTTAAATTTCCTTTAAAAAATTAACTTAGGGAAACAAAAGTGAAGGATTTATTTTTGATATCATCTGTTATGAAAGTAAAAACAAAAATTTTCAAGATACCAATTTGATATCTTCATATTTCGTCAGTAAAAAAATAATTGCTTGATATTTCGATATAGGCGAAGAAATATGAGGAATATTTATAATGCTGCATTTTAGGGGCTTCTCCAAGCACCCCATTTAATGTGCGTGGTTTTAAAATATAAGTATTCTATCTTCTGTTTCGTTTTACTTTGAGTGCATATTTATCAGTTAAATAATCAAGCCTTAAAGCCGTAAGAGTTCGAGTTGCCTGCGACTCAAAGCTTGCAAGTTCGATTCCTGACTGTACCAATGAGTTTCAAAATAATCAAGCTTTAAACTGTTTTATTGCACAAAAATATTTATTTTCGAAGGTTTTTTTTTTAAATCGATGTATTATGTGGATGTCAATGGATGAAGAGGGGCTATTCGCCACCATGCTAGTTCTATTATAGCTCTTGGTATATTTTACTTTAACTTAAGGCTGGAAACGTCCAGAGTACACCAAAACCGTAGAGCAAGTATGACAAGACTGGTGAGTCCATTGTTTTTGGCATGGCGCTATCTGTACATGCTAATTATGTTACTGTTAATTGATCAAGTAAGTATATGTTTCCATGCACAGATGGTTCGAGAAATATATCGCCACAAATCTCTCACACACACACAGTCAATTCAACGAAGACACTTGATGCATGTTTTACGATATTATCCCGAATCAGCACAATTCAGTGTAATTAATTACGTAAGCTTTGTACTGTAAAAACATCCTGAGAATATATTTAATTCTTGCACAAACGAAAGCCCACCTACGTGCACCCCAATTCGTAAAGATTTTGGCAATATATTCGAGGATTAAGGGAACAAAAATGCATTAGGTACGAAAAGCATGTATCGTTTGTATAACACATGAGTCATATGTATGATACGAGTATGTTGAACTTTGCCAATTGGCATCGTTACAACGCGATTCACATTAATATAGACGCTGCATATTAAACTTTTTAATACATAACGTAATACAGCCGTGATGTCCGAGTGGTCTAATTAGTTGTACAAAACAATGATCGCAAGTTCTACCTCGGCGGTCTATATCAATCTATATCAAGCTTTTTTCTCAATTTAAACATAATTAATATAGTGGAGTGTTAGTATACCATAACATAGGTTTACGATGATGGAAAATATCGTGGCGATTTTAAGAAGGAATTCAACGACGTATGTTTAATCGTGCTTGAAACTGCGTTCGACCAGACAGCTGTCGCGTTATTACCTACTAGCTGTGCCCGCGACTTCGTCGGCGTGGATGGTTTTTTATCTTTCGTAAAAATGATTTTTTTTTTAATTAAAAGTATCCTATGTTACTTCTAATACCTCCAAGAATATGTGTACAAAATTGTATGATGATCGGTTTAGTAGTTTTTACGTGAAAGCGTAACAAACAAACTTACATTCACATTTATAATATTAGTAAGGATACATATGTGCGGCGTATATATATATATACGATCGAACGCTTAAGGATGGAAACGTCAAGAGTACTCGAAGCCGAGCACGTATGAAGAGACTGATAAATGTGAATAAGTCGAAAGCGGTCTGTAAGTCTGTAAGTCTGTAAGTCTCTATAGAAGTGGCATTGTATACTCTGTGTCTACCCTGTCAGGGACTTACCGTGACTATACATATTTTATAAATGCAATACTTGTTCACGAGATGAGGTAGACAAAAGCTTAGATTAGTTACTTAAGATACGCCAGTCTAAAAGGCTAAGTCCAACTCGAAACGAAACTAGACCGTAAGAACCGGCAAAAGGTTTTCATATAAATAAAATATAATATACTGTTGGCTTGTCCCTAATTTAATATTATGTTAGGTGGCTGAGTCCTTTCATTAACGTTATCTTATGGGCATTAATTAATTATGAGAGGTTTCGAACCCTTATTAGTTATAGGTGGGATATTCCCGAGATTTGCAAAAGTAGCTTCATACTAGTTACCTGTAATAAAATCTAGCATTGTATGTAGGGACATTGAAATCATTAATAGAAATAATTTGAGACTTATTAAATTACTTAAGGCCTTTTTGAACGAGGTTGTATATTCATCGTCGCTTTCAAAGAGCGACAAAGCATCATAAGTTATTAACTCGAACTACAAGATGAATAAGATGTATGTATGTAATATGGAACTGTAAAAATAAATAGACCTGCTTAAAATACAGCGACAGGTACATTAGCATCTTCTTTATATACATAATTCTACTGTACGTGTGTCACTGAATTCCTCCAAAACGGCGGGACTGATTTTAATGAAATTTTCTGTGTGTCTTCAGGTGGATACGAATGGTTTAGATTTAAAATTAGACCCTATAGGTGGCGCCGTCATCGTAGTTTTTGACCCTAGCGAAGCTGGGCGGGATAACTAGTATTTATCTAATGTTTTTAAAAAACCCCTTGCTATAAAGGGGCATTATTAAAAAAAACGTATGACACAGATTTTCCCATGTTATCATTTACGCTACAGCTTTACAATACAATATCCTCCATTTTATATTATAGCCGTGGTGGCCGAGAATCGAGTAGTCGCCTGCATTGCGAAAATAGCAATTTTCTGAACTTAATTACTGTGCTTAATCTAAGAGAAAACGTCGAGAAATCTGCATACATTTGAGATGCAAATCAAAAACGTAAGCATAGCCGTGCTTGAGAAACGGCGATGACCTTCCGCATCTGCCACGTCGGCAACTAAAATATATATCATGCGAGAAGAGGGTATTGTGTTACAATGCTCACTTAGGAACCCTTGTGGGAGGGCGTGGATGTATAAGATAATAATAATAATATAATATATCCTCACGCCTTCCCACAAGGGTCCCCGAAGGGGTAGGCAGAGGTGTATAGGTAATACCCACACACCCACTTTCCGCCGGAGGTATATTAGGTGCCAACGTGACAGATGGCGATTCCATCGCCGTTACTCAAGCACGACTATACATACGCCTTTGAATTTCTTCTCAGACGTATGCAGGTTTCCTCTCGATGTTTTCCTTCACCGTAAAGCTCGTGGTGTGACTAATCACTGTACTTAAGTTCAGAAAAACTCATTGGTACAGTTGGGATTAGAACTTGCGACCTTTTCGTCGCAGGCAACTGCTCGAACCACTCGGCCACCACGTATAAGATAAGACCTCATATTATTCTATTCCTCCAGTAAAATCATCAAGTATAGAATATATGTGCAAGAACTACAAGTATGCTTACACGCTCACTCATACACAACACATTCGAGCTAACGATCGTAATTAAGGGCAGGCACACCTTAAAGTAATGGCCGTGTTTTGCTCGACCGACAGCTCTCTGCCTAATTTCTTTTTTCCTCTCCAAGAAAAATACTCGAGTTTTATACAAACGACGGAATTAATTCAGCACGAATAAATATACGTGTCGAAGCCTAAGCTTTTGGTCGGCTAGATTTTATCTTGCATTTTTTCTTAGAATTGGCAGGTTGCCATATTTGGTGGTACTATTGAGAATTTAAGATTGGTTTAGGATTTGGTCCAGGTCCCTTGCGCAACTATGTGGGTTACTCGGCTTTTTTATTATCTCCGCTACGTTCAAACCATAACATTTGTTCATAATTCGACGGAGTAAGTTGATATTTATTGTGATGTCTGTATTTGACACTTTTATATATCTAATTCGACAGTAAATAGACAACTTAACAATCATATTATGTAGCTATTTAATATCTTTTCCAATAAACTATAATTTAATATAATATAATCATAATACTACAATAGCATTGGAGTACATACGATATTTTTATCGACTCTTTAACATTAACTTTCAGAAAAATTCATCGGTACAGTTAGGATTCAAACTTGCAAACCTTGTATTGCTGGCAACTAATGGGCCACCATGGCTATATACATTACATATATGTATATATAGTCCGGGGTAAGCATATATTGTACGGGTACAATATCTCATTCTCTCAGATTTAATGTTTAATAATTCACGAAATCTAATATACTGTGCTGAAACAACAATCGCACGGAGAGACTTCACAAGCTGCATTGGAATAGAATATCTACTTGAGCACATAGACGCAGTTAACCTAAATAAACACCATTTCGATAACGAGCCGTTTCTGCGACTTCGCGGCTGTTACTTGTGCCACGTAGTATTTATTCGCTAATTCGATTCCCGTATAAGCAAAAAATATCCTTAGAAAGAAATCGTTGCGAGGTTTGAAAAACGCTTGAAAAAAGAGAATTTCGGGGTGTTGCAGAACCCTCTTCTACTCTGAAGGAATATTTATGTCCGTCGCGATTTCATCATTTGATCGTGAATTTCGTTTTTAAAAGGCAAAAATCATGATTTTGCCTTTACCGTTAAGCTCAAGGTGTAATAAATCACTACTTAATTTTGGAGACGCTCATTGGTGCAGACAGGATTCGAACCTGCTATTTTTGTTATGCTGGCGGTTACTTAAAACACTTAGCCGCCACGGCTCTCAGCATATACAACCAACTAATATTCAAAGACAACTTGAGTAATGTTCCAAGTCGTTAGTAAAAGCCGTCATTTAGCTAAACGTCTAGATGCTTAGAGTAATACCGGTCGTTAAGGCAATCTTCATCGTATGATTTGCATCTGCGTAATTGTTGTGTGTGCCAAATCAATATGACTTTTTATTTCTTTGTCTCAAAGTTTATTTTTCTTCATTAACATTCATCAATCTATTCATACATGCTCGCCGGTTTCTAGTATTCGTTCCGTTCCCATCCAAACCCCACTTTACCCAATTAATAACTCATACATATTATATATCTACATTTTTAAAGTGGTTTGAGTAGTTGCCTGCGACGCAAAGGTCGCAAGTTCGAATCTCGACTGTACCAATGAGTTTTCTGAATTTAAGTAAAGTGATTAGTCACACTACGAGCATTATGGTGTAGGAAAACATCGAAAGGAAACCTGCATACGTCGGATAAGTAATTCAAAGGCGTATGTATAGTCGTGCTTGGGTAAAGGCGATTGCACTTACCTATACACCTGTGCTGCCCTTCAGGGACCCTTATGGGAAGGCGTGATTCATACGTTATCGTTACGTTCATACGATTCATACGGCGTTGATATAATAATAATAAAATAAATATCGTAACTCTGAGACCTTGACGAGGTAGGCAGTGAAAGTAGAGCGTTAGTTTTTTCTCTCTCGACTTACAGACCTCATTTGCTTGATCAACATTAATATTTTATTTAAATAAATAACTATAACAAAGAAGACCAGCCATCCCCGCGGATTCATCCGCGTAAAATTATATATATCATTGGTACATATTTTTTCTGGAATATAGCGTATTCAATGCGTTTTTCCATAGTCTGTCTGTGTAAAATTTATCTGTATATAGTATCTCCTCAAGTATCCTCGCAAACTCACAGTCATAATATTGGTACGATTTTCATGAATGCTAGAAGAAACATACAACACCTATGTAAGTATAACGTATAAAATCTAATTACGTGAAGCCGGGAGAGAAAATTAACAAGATTAAGTGCCTCAGGAATAGGAATCTCATCAAAGCTGTCCCAGCGAGTCATAAATCTACGTATTTCATGCATTCTCTCGCTGCCGCTCTACCTGCGAAGAATAGTGACGGTTGGAAGACAACATCGATACTTGACGACATTCTTTTCCTTTATGCGTATTTATTACATTTTAAAATCATCATCATATCATCACGCCGAGTCCTTAACGGGGTAGGCAGAGAGTATAGAGCGCCAGTTCTAGTTCTAGTTCAGACTTACATACCTCTTTCGCTTCGTCCACATTAATTAGTCTTTTCATACATCTCGCTCGGTTTCGAGTACTCCTGAAATTCCCGTCCTTGAGTCCGATCGATTTGCTCTAAGAACTCTTCCTCTTATTTTACACTATATACCAGTATATATTTACCGTTGGCCTTTAGAGACTACACAGACAGTATATTTATCACTTTATTAAATCGGCGATAAAGCGAAAGCGCAGCAGTGCTGATTTAATTTTAAAAACAGGCTTTGTTTTTCGTATTCCTTTTATTTAGTAAAAACATCATTGGACAAATATTCATCTGTTTTAAAACAATGTATATATGTAAAAGGAGGTCAGTCTGAGCTTATTATTAAGTATTTAGTAAAGCAAAATTGTCCTTAACCGTCTTATACAATATTTAAAGACCATGTAATGTCTTGTACACAAAGGACACTCCCCATATCTTCCGGCAGACTACTACATTCAATGCAATCAGATACTCGTATAGTGTACAAGCGACTAACGGCATTCGGTTGTCACATTCGAACAATGCCGTTTGAATATATCATATTTCAATTCTATTATTCGATAGAAATGTCCACTATACAATGCACTACTTTGCTTCACGTACGTTTAAATGGACCTAATCTCCAAGCTAAACTTGTACAATAAGAACTAGATTATGCAAGTCTTCACGCCTTCTCACAAGGGTCCCCGAAGGTAGGCCGAGGTGTATAGGACCCACACACCCCTTTTCCGCCCAATATATATTTTAGGTGCCAACCTGCTAGATGACGAGTCCATCGCCGTTACTCAAGCTCGACTATAGATACGGCTTTGATTTTCTTCTCAAACGTATGCAGGCTTCCTCGTTATTATTTACTTCACCGTAAAGGTCATAGTGTGATTAATTACTGTACTTAAAACTCGGTAGAGTTATGATTCGAACTTGCAATCTTAGTGTTGCAGGCAACTACTCGAACCACTGGGCCACCACGGCTCACAAGTCCATATATGTATCCTTGGTTCATCACACACCTCACAAGGCGTTAAGCTTCGCCACCAAGGGCTCTTTATCCACCAAACTAAACCGTCAATGAATGTATCAATCTCGACCATATCCATGCATACGTCTGATATATGATATAAGCATCGATATTTGAACATCACTAAAAGGTAAAAGTTGTTTAAATTTGGCACGGAAACGTGTGAGTAACACTCAATTACTCAATAGCCACAGCGTTGTATAATTTTACGTTACTCCGATCATAAATATAGTGGATAATGGGATGTGATTCATTCACTTCACAATATACATTCAAAAGGGAGTGTGAGTAAAACAAGTGTTGAGAGAATTATTTAATTTGTTGTTGACAAAAGAAAGAAATAATGATATAATCAACCGCGTTCCAATTTTCGCGTTCTTTTTCTGTCTTTCGTCTTATGCAGCCAGTTTTTTGTATTATTTTATATTATGTAAATCCTAGCCGGAAAATGTCCTTCTCGGAGTAGGGAGAGAGAGGTAGAGCTCCAGTTTTCTCTATACTTACAGTAGTCTTTTGCTTCATTTTCATTTGTCAGTCTTTTCATACAAATGCTGGTTTCCAGCTCTCTTGGTTCCTAATCCATGTTGTATCTCATTATCAATCAGTTTTGTTGTTCATCTATAAATGTATACATACAATAAATAAAATTGGAGTGTCTGTTTGTAATATTAAAATAACCGCTTTTTACTAACTGCATATGGATGTATACAAGGTATATATAGCAAAATCACATTTTAATTTTTTTTTGTCTGTCTGTCTGTCTGTTTGTTCCGTCTAATCTCTGAAACGGCTGGACCGATTTTGACGGGACTTTCACTGGCAGATAGCTAACATAAAAAGGAGTAACTAGGCTACTAGGCTTTATTTTAGAAACTGAACAACAGTTTTTTTGTTAAATACCACGCGGACGAAGTCGCGGGCACAGCTAGTTATAAGATAATACTACAAAGACTTCAGTTACTATACTCAATATTTATATCTTACGCGATGCGCAATAACACCTTATTTTAGGAGGAGGTATTTTAAGGTGCCGACGTGACAGATATCGACTCGGCAAAACGGCAAACGACTTTGGAGTTTTCTCAAGTGTATGTAGCTTTCATCACGATGATTTCCTTAACCGTAGAACAGTAATAAATCAGTCGACTTCTATATATAATAACTCATTGACACGACTGGAGGTTGAACCTGTAGTCTTGACTTTGCAGGTGACTACGTAAGCCACTCGGTCACCTCGGCAAGCTTAACATATTTTTAATTATAAGTCAAGCAGCAAGTACTGTTCCAAGCTGGTGTTTAAAGATGCAAGTTAATACTGGGTAGTAAATGGTTATTTCACTATAAAACTGGCTTCAAACCAAGTTACTTTCGTATCTCTAGCATCTATGAGGCGGTGAATTAAAAGTATCATAGAAGTAGTCGGGGTCATTGACATTTTATTACTGTAATGTATATTTGTCTAACAAGCTTATACACACAATAACGCTAAGTCCCCCAAGCAGTAGGTAATGAGAGTAGAACGCCAGTTCTCTCTAGTCTTGCAGACCTCTTGCGCTTCGAAGTTCGCAGTTCGAGGTTCTTCGAAGTTATCGAGTTCTCATGTCGTTCCTATCCCTTTTAATAACTTAAATGAATTAATTTGCAAATCCTTAATTACGTCACGAGGCTTATCATTCTCCACATTACTTTCTTTAACTACTCAAATTAACTTGATGCTCGTTTCGCGAAACATTGCCAACTCTACCGGCAATAGGCTCCAAAGTAAATGTATGTCAATTGGCAAATATACATATATGAGTATACATGATGGCGCAGAAATAGGGATAGTTACTCAAATATCTAATAAGCAGTTAAAGGAAGAAAATAATAACAAAACACGATATAATTTGACATAAATCTAACATCGTTTTTTTACCTTATTCATAACATAACACAACCCTCACGCCACGAAAGGCTCAGTAGTGTTGTACAGGTAGTACCCACACGCGCACTAATCACCGGCTTTGATACTTTTCTCAAACTTGCAGGTTTCTTTTCGATATTTTTCTTCACCGTAAAGCTCATGGTAGGACTAATCCCTGTACTTAAGTTGAGAAAAACTCATTGGTGCAGTCAAAATTCAAACTTACAATAATTCGTTGCAGGCTACTACTCCAACCATTAGGCCACTACGGCGGATCAAGATTGCAATCAAAATCAAAAAATCAAAATCAAAATATATTATTCAACGTAAGGGACACAGGGAACACTTATTGATATTAATATTATCTCTAATCTTAATATTATCTCTATCCCTATTAATATTATAAATGCGAAAGTAACTCTATCTGTCTGTCTGTTACCTTTTCACGCCTAAACTACTGAACCGATTTAAATGAAATTTGGTACAGATATAGCCTAGAGCTTGAGAAAGGACATAGGCTACTTTTTAATGCGAAAAAGGGTTGTAAGGGGTTGAAATAGGGGATTAAAGTTTGTATGGAAGTTTCGTCATTTTTGAAGCTAGAAGCTTGAAACTTATTTTTTTGGCTTTTGATTACATATAAATTAATATTACATTCAAAGTTTGTAAAAATGTTACCCGGTATGGTAAAAAAATGCTGCTTAATATCACTTTTCCGCGCGGACGAAGTCGCGGGCACAGCTACTTATACATAATTCTTACAGGTTCGTTGAAGAAAAGCATCAGTTATTGATAAATAATACAAGATACCTAAGTACCTATAAATCATCACGAGGTTAAGTTTTTCTTAAGACAGACCTCTACGACCGCCTGCAGACATCTTTCGCTTTATCTACATTAGTCAGCACATAATGTGTCCAACTATTCTATTGTCAAGATCAACATTATGACTGACCTGAATGGCCCACTCGACCCGATTACAGCTTATTCACAGTAGCCTCGCTCGTAAATAAAACAAAACTGTAGGCACTGGGTGTGAGTACATTCTGAAGATGTTTACTGTTCCAGCCGTTGGTTGTTTGTCACAACCCGCAATAAACAACGCACAATGAATTATTACTAGTTTGATTATCATGCGGTATAACTATGGAGTCGGGTATTTCGTATAGTTTTTATGTTAGAATTCAAGTTTGATCGAACAGTTTCTAGGTTAGCTTCAAATTATTTTTGTCTAGTTTTACCCGCGGTTTCATTCTCGTTAAATTTGGGATCCCGTTGGGTATAAATAAAATAAATAATAAATACCTTGGGACAATTGCACACAAATTGACCTAGTCCCAAAGTAAGCAAAGTTTGTGTTATGGTAACTAGACAGCGATATATTTACTTATATAGATAGATATATACATAAATACATAGGACATCCAAGACTAAGGTACAAATACTCGTGTTCACAAATATCTGCCCTCAGCGGGATTCGAACCCGCGACCTCAAGATTCGCAGTCTTACCACCACCACTAGACCAGACGATCGTCCGAGAGAGAAGAAAGAGGAACGTCAAGAGTACTCGAAACCGATAAGTATATGTGAATCTGGACGAGGCGAAACAGGTATGTAAGTCTAGAGAGGACTAGCGCTCTACTGTCTCTGCCGCCCCGTGAGGGACTGATGATATGTTTGTAGGTATCTAATACAAATTCTATTTCTCAAATCGGAATACCCGATTCCTGCAATTCCTGAAATTAGCACGTCTCCGAAGCGGTAGGCAGAGATGTGTAGGCGACATACATGCCTATATAGATATATAGACATGTATACCTATCGTTATCTCGTTTCCATAGTACAAGCTTTGCTTAGTTTGGGAGATATAATTGGTTAATTTGGAATTAGTTTGGGAGGAATAAGAGTATAAAAGGTCAAATTAGTGGAATTGTCCCAACATATTAGGTTTTTTTAATGTAATCAATTTAGCGCGGGTGAATTTATACATCACATGTTGTAGTATATAACAATAAAGCTTTTTTCTTCTTTTATTTTCTAAATAGCATCCGTGCAAAGCCAGGTCGAGTCGCTAGTAATTAATCAAATGTATACGAACTATTTCAATACCGCTACACCGCACCAAAAGGAATTCGAAATTGTATAAATATATATATCGTCATTTACTCAAAAAGGTAGCGATGAGGAAATATTTGCGTATAATTAAAGAGAATTCAGTCGAAAAGTTCAAAGCAGCGTTGATTTTATGAGACTTCAGTGAACGGGGTCTTTCAATGTTTCCTCTCTACTATTTACTCGCTTGTCGAATAGACGTGCAGTAAGGAGATATATTTGTAAGGATCTAGGACTTATAAGATAGAAACGCTTCTTCGAAGAATGATAGTGGTCCTCGAAAGAGTATAAAAGATGAAATAACATCCTCTTTTTCTAGGAGATGCACTTAGATATCAACGTGATAGGTACTGACTCTTAACCTTATATGCAATCAAATTTCTTCTCAAAAATATTCAGATTTCCTCGCACTGTTTTTTCTTCACGGTAAAGTTCATTGTGCGATCATTGTCATCAGCGTATACAAGCTGGGCTCTTGTTCTAATTGCTTTGGTAATTTACAATCCCATTGCCTTCATTTACGTCATGAAAAATACTTTTTCTTGAATTTCTTGTTATTCCACTTTCTCTCTTTCCTTTTAAGATAGTCTTGATTTTGTACGCCCTTTAGGCCCTAGCTTTAGCCCTTTTTTTAATATTTCTATTTAGACGGCTATGTCCCAAAAAGGTTCATTTACTATCACATGAGTATATAACCTTCTTTGGCCAATTTAAATTAATGAAACCTTTCAACATTCCAATGAATGCGATGGAAGTATAAACTAAAGTACAGGTTATTGTTCTGAAATACTAAGAATTGTTCAATGTTCTCATGTACTAAGAATACAGAAGAGCTTAACACAAAGTAACCAACTTTGAGTATAATAACGGAGAGTTAAGAAGAGACCTAAAGCATCACAACTGTAGACTTTGTTTTTGCAAAGATTCTTGTAGTTACGAAAGATGTTTATATAATAATGTTAATACGCTTGTTTCTATTATTCTTCGCATTAGACTTGATCAATCTCCACGCTTAAAATATAGTGTTGTCTAGTCAGTATCTGGAGAAATATCGATAGAATTTCATTACACATGTCTTAATGGTATATTATGTCGTAACATAATAGTGTTGTTACTGCGACTTGTTTCCTGTCCCTATCGATAAGTGGCTATTTTAAAGCACGGTATTTGGCCGGTAGCCAGAGACGCAAAGGGAATTCAATTTAAAGTTGGAATTAATTGCTTGTTCCTTTTAATGCTGTTGGTGCTATTTTATTGATGTGTCTCATAACTCATGCACGGTATTATCACCAGGGTTTATGAGATTGCTTACTGTTCGGATTCAATAACAGAGTTAAATATACAATACATAGGTAAATACATGCTTTGGGACAATTGAAAACAAATGGCCATAGTTCCAAATTAAGCAAGGTTCGTGCTCATGATATGTATACGTATATGGAGAGATAAATACGTACATACTTATGAGATCAAAGACTTGGGTACCGATACTCGCGTTCATCACACAAATATTTGCAGCTGGAATCGAACCTGTGACCCCTGCGATGATGAGAGGTGCAGTAGTAGTCGTATTCTATTATTCTCGACAATAATAGTGATAGTTATCTTTTCTTTACGTCTTCTCGTAAGGGTTTTCAAAGGGATGCCTACATTTCGCTACAGGCTATACGGTTTTATAGCGAGTCTGTGGTCTTAGGAACAGCTGCATTTTACCTCATCTAACTGTGTACTTATAGACTGTGTAGTACTTTCCTCCACCTTATTGTAAGTAGTATATGTGTTTTTTTTACGCCACTAGGGTGGTAGACAAGCATGCGGCTCGCCTGATGGTAAGCGGTTACCGCCGCCTATGGACGATTTCAATACCATGGGTATCAGTCGCGCGTTGGGACCCCCTGGGACCATGGTCTTAGAAAATGGGATTGTTGCTCACGTATGCGATAAGAAGCAATTAAAAATAAAAAATAAAAAATTATGACCTTATCTTTATATATATAATTCTTCTGTGAGTGTGTATGTCACTGAACTCCTCTCAAACGACTGGACCGATTTTGATGAATTTTTTTGTGTGTGTTCAAGGGGATCTGGGAATGGTTTAGATTCACAATTGGACCCGATAGGTGGCGCCACCATCTTTTTTTTTCCACCCGAGCGAAGCTGGGCGGGACAACTAGTTTTCACATAAAAATCTGCCGTTACTTAATCGTTATAGATTTAGAATCTAGACGTTTTTGTCTCATCAATAGAGTGAGAAATAAGCGTATAAAAATAACATTTCTGAAAATTTACGTAGCTATGTTGGCAAAGGGGTTACTGCTCCTTAGGGATTGAGAACTTATTACTGGTGTATTCGAATGTATTGTGCAATAGTACTTAGCGAACAATTCGCACTGGACTAGTTATAAGAGTAAATATCTCGCGCCGTCCCACAAGGGTTAGGCAGAGGTGTATACGTAGTTCCCAGGTTCCCACACACCCACTTTCCACCAGATATATTTTAGGTACCAACGTCACATCCGCGAAGGGCGTTAGGCGTTAGGGGGTGTATACGTAGTTCCCACACACCCACTTTCCACCAGAGATATATTTTAGGAGCAAAAACGTGCCAGATGGCGAGCCCATCGCCGTTACTCAAGCACGACTATACACACGCCTCTTCTTAAACGTATGCAGGTTTCAATGTAGAGCTCGTGGTGTGACTAATCACGTTATGATCAATTTTATGTGAGTAATTAAATTGGATGATAATATGTAATATGATAAATGCGAAAGCGGCAATGTATGTGGCAACCTCTTTCCCGTAAAAACTACTGAACGGAATTGGATGAAATTTGGATCAGAGACAGATTATGAGCTGGATTTTTAAATGCCTCTCAGACATATGCAGGTTTCGCCTCGATGTTTTCCTTCGCCGTAAAGCTCGTGATGTGACTAATCACTGTACTTAAGTTCAGAAAAACTCATTGGTACAGTTGGGATTCGAACATGCGATCTTTGTGACGCAGGCAACTACTCGAACCACTCGGCCACCACGGCTACTCACTTGTTATACATATTTTATTCCACAATATAATAAATCTTACGTTGGCCATAGAAATGGCACTGTAATGTCTCTGCCTACCCGTAAGGGACTTGAATGACGACATAACGGTCCTCCAGGACGCATGACAAAACATACCAACACTACACACAACCGACCACTGTTCCGTTCTCGCAGGCGAGGCTCGACGCGAATAAGCCGTAATGTTCCCCCCCGACCCCCGCCGCAAACACCGGCCCGCGCCGAGCCAGACGCGCAAATCCCGCCCCCAAATAATATATAAATAAAATTAACAGTCCAGCCCAGCTCTCTTGCTCGCGATCCAGCAACGCCCTAAGCCGAGGTTCGTACCCCACAGGGGGTGCCCTTAGCTGTGTTGCTTAGTAAGTGCCTGGCTGGAGGCCTAGGTCTCGCCATTGACCGGTTAAGTAGCAACAGTTCCCGGAACTCACGCTACGAGAGACAATACAAAAAAAAGGGACTTGTGATGTGTGGAAAATAACTGTGAATCATGACCTACTTAAAGCTTTTAAATTACCAATTGACTTTGGACACTGCAATTACTATTACAATATTTTTATCGCACCGCTGTGCTGCCGCCTACGCAGCTCTGAATCATCGCTTCGCCATGCAATGTTTTGTCGAAGTATTGTTTTCGTGACAATGGTAATTCTTAGAAAAGTTTGCAAGGTAATGGAATAATTCATGAATGCCAGTAATTACTTGATACGAATTTCAATAGATTGGTTCATTTGGAACCTTCAAGGACGGCGGTTAAGTTTCTTGGTTTTTGATATACATATCCTCACGCCTATTTTAGGTTCACGCATATTTTAGGTGCCAACGTGACAGATGGTGAGTCCATATAATAATAATATTCTCACGCCTTCCCACAAGGGTCCCCGAAGGGGTAGGCAGAGGTGTATAAGTCGTACCTACATACCCAATTCATTAGAATATTTTATGATCACTCCTTACCCCATTTATCCCCGGAGTAGCTAAAGGGTTACAACACCCAGATTGCACCGGAGATATACTTATTTAGGTGTAAGATAGTTTGGGTTTTAGTATATTACCTATACACCTCTGCCTACCCCTTCGGGGACCGTAATGGGAAAGCGTGAGGATATCTTATATTATAAAATTTTATTGTAATTACCTGAGCCAGTAAAAACATACCATGCCGCCTTACTGGGTAGGCAAATATTTATCTCTGCCTACTCAGTAAGTTCAAAGTAGCGCATTTCTAAACTTACAAACGACTTAAGCTTAAATGAATACAGTCAGTTTTCGTAATTTCACCCTCAACGCTCGGGTTACAAAAAGTAGGCGAATTTTATTACGACTAGTTAAGTTGTGAATGTAAATTGATGGCACAGTAAATTATTCATTGCTGGTTATTGCGCACAAATTTACACAATGGTGGAAATTTATTCGTCTGGTCCGAACTTCGAGCGGCTCAAGTCTTCTGAAGGAGTCGAGCTTAGCAATAATTATGTTTGAACTTTGCATTTTTGCATCGAATTCTAGTTGACAATGCATAGACACCTACCTCGAACAAACTATCTCATTGCCATGTAATACCATTTGAAATAAAAATTTGTTCGCCATAAAGAAAAAATATGAAATCATTTTATGACACTGAAAAAACACATACGAGGTAGGCAGAGAGTGTAGAGCGCCAGTAGTCTCTAGAATTACATAACTTCATCCACATCCATCAGTCTCTTTATACCTACATGCTCGACTGTTCTGAGTACTCTTAACGTACCAATACTTAAGCATTCGATCGATTGGATCTCGGTAGTCAGTAAATGGTCTTCCTTCCACACACTGAGAATTAAATATTGTAAACTCACCGTAAATTTTCGACCACTGGGCCGGTGGCCTCCAATCCGGATAATGTTTGGGGAACTTCTCTCTCGTCCAATACGTATGCAGCACCATTCGATAGACGGTCATTTTGTCCGGATTGCAGGCATCCGTATCACTGGGTGTCGGTGCTGCCGCGACAAGCGCCGGCAACAACAGCGCCAGTAACAATAGCGCCATTGTATCGATAGCGAATTGCCGTCACAACACTAAGTTTTTTGGGTCATATTGGGCCACTGTCACAACATGTCACTGTTTGTACCTGAAAGAGAAAAAAAGGCTTATCATACAAATATTACTGTTGGTCTGTGATCAATGATTTCGGTAAGACATGGCTATAATAGACGAACATACACAAATATAATGCATCTATATATTATTATGGTATATATTGTTACACAAATACACATAGATAGGATGAGTGAAGAAAGATTGACGAAACGGATATACAAAGCAAAATTGTGCAAGAAGAGGCAGAAGAAGGCCACGTTCCAACTACCTGGCTCAAATAGAACGGACGCTCAAAGGAAAGAGTACTCGAAACCGACGAGCATTTATGAAGAGACTGATGAATGTGGACGAAGCGAAAGAGGTATGTAAGTCTAGAGATAACTGGCGCTCTATACTCTCTGCCTACCCCGTTAGGGACTTGGCGTGATTATAATTATGTATGTATGTATGTTGTTACACAAAAAGTTTTTTCGATTGTCAATCCTAGTAATATTGTTACAAATGCGAATTTTGGAAAGGTGTATGTTCAATTTTCGCTAAAAATTAAAATGCTCAATGAAACTTAGCGCAGGGATAGATTATTAGCTAGATTAATAAATATGATATTTTATTCTGTAAAAAAATCTACTATGAAATCAATTTTTAAGCGGGTGATATCGCGGTGTTCAGCTACTGTAATATATTATTCTGACATCCAAATCAAGCCATATTTGTTGTATAACTTATACATATATCGACAAATGCCCAAAAATACCCTCTTTTTTTTTAAGTTGTTTCTAGTAGCGCGACTTATATACATTAATAATAAAAAAGATAAAATTTTGGGTAGTTTTAAGAGCGCAGGGCATAGTTAATCTCCCGTTCAGAATTGGTGTTGTATCTGGAGCATGCTCGATCGCCGTCAAACTGCACTGCTTCTGAGTAGTTTTGGGTTTTGTTGAGTGAGCTTTCTAGAACACCCGTTTGTCTCTAATGCAGTGAACACAGCTTCGCTACTCAACATAAGTTCGGTCACTAAATGTAAATTGGCATAAAGAAACTGTACCAAATAAAGTAATGTTAAAAGTTTTGGAATTAAGTCAGCGATGAATGTAATGAGATAGACGCTTTTAGTTCGTTTCCATTTCGAGTAACGCACATAAGGATTCCCTAAGGTATTGTGTCGAACTGTTTTGAGTGTAACAAATGGACAATAGAAATGTTCTCCGGATAAAGTAAATGTAGAAAATCTCATACTCGTCTCGTAGTCGACTAGAAGGAAAAATATTATTATGGAATTTTCTGATCAATTTGTAAGCTTATATAGTCGTATTATACTGAATGCGCATTAGATTAAGGTTCATTATAAAGCGATGTCAAAATCCATCCTTTACCTCTTACAATCAATCAATATAATTATAGCTTTAAACAGTATCTTAAAGAAATTGAGATTATTTAGAGTTATCTCTAATTTAGATAAGTATAGTTCTTATACGGAAGTATAGAGAAAAATTCTTCCCGGGTACTCTCTGAGGTCAAAAACATTGACTGGGTTTGAAAATCTAGTTTTATCTGGTTTTCACAATATCATCATCATCATCAGCCCACTCTAGTCCACTGCTGGACATAGGCCTCCCCTAATGAGCGCCATAGCGCCCTGTCTTCAGCTTGCCGCATCCAGCAGTCCTTGCCAGCAGTCCTTCGCAAATCGTCATCCCACCTGGTCGGAGGGCGTCCTACACTACTTTCACTATATAAAATTATAAATTGTGAGCTTTATGAATTAGTAACTTCTCTGTCTAAAATTAATTTATCGACAGCAAAACTCTTTGCGCCAGCCCTACCTATGTTATAGCCTACCGTACACATAATAACTGCCATATTCGCATGAACACGTTCAGTACAATAATACAATACATTATTTTCCCCATGAATGGACCGGTATAGTTATCTCACGTGAATACAACGGTAGGTCAACGACCGGACTATTTCTGTCCCTAAGGTATGTTTGAGACATAATGAGTCAACTGCGGATGAACTATGACAGGCGTCTGATGAACTATTGGGTTTAGGAAACCGCTCAAACGTTGGGTCAAATGTTTGAGCAGATGTTGGGCGAAATGTTGAGGTTGAAATTCTGGTTAGTTAGTTTGACATTGTTTCCCATTGTAACAAAACTTGAGGAGATTTGGGGAAAACGTCCACGTAAAAGCGTATGGAGTTTTATGAAACTATATATACTTTTTTATCGACTTATGGGTATATCATTTGAATAAAGTGTGGAACCCTCCACATTCCCAAAAAGATCGTTCACTAACGGTTATTGTTATCAAACGACTCTAAACCGAAACGACGGGTCTAAACGACCAGTTTAATGTTAGAATGGGAATAATCCCAGTGCAATTTAAGCGCGTTCCAAGTTTAATAAAATTACTGGAAGGGTTGTCTTGAGGGTTCAAAGTTCTTTGAAGTTAGAGGAAGAATTAAGTCTACTAATGTCGTATACTCTACCACTACACTAGTCTAGATGAAGGTCGATCCAAAGTATCCTGTGAAAGTTTAATCTTTACGCTTTCCCGCAAAGGTAACTGAAGGTCACTGTCATCACGGATAACTCATCATAAATTAAAGAGTTGAGCGTTTGACGGCGTCTCTGATCCAATTCCTTCCAAGGAGTTCCAAGTTTAGGAGGAGTTCAGTGACATACACACGCACAGAAGAAATATTATATAATATTTTTTTTAAATTTTCATACAAACTTTCTCCTGACAATAGTGAATACATAAAAGAAAGATTTATCCAATTTGGTGCAGTCGTTTGGAAGTTATGCACGTATAAACATTTCGGTGATTCATTTTTATATAAATAGATTGAGAAAGTTAGGTTTTATTAAACCGTGTTCGCCGAATGAGTATGTGGTCGCCTGCATCGCAAAGATTGCGAGTTCGAATCTTGACTTGTGACTATAACATTGTGTTTTCCTGAACTTAGGTTCAGTACAGTACATTACACCATGAACTTTCCTGTGGAGGAAAACATCGGAAAGCCTGCAGACGATTGAGAATAAATATTATATATAGTGGGTGAGTGGGTACTACCTCTACACCTCTCCGTACCTCTTCAGGGACCATTATGGGCAGGCGTGAACATAATTATATATTTAATAAATTTTAAGAGAAGAAAAATGAAGAGATTCGCAAATCAACTGGCGTGAATGAGGGCGTGATTGTAAAGATGAAGAAAGGCATGTTGGTTTGGACACATAGAAAGGATGAGTGAAGAAAGATTGACGAAACAGATATACAAAGCAAAAGTGTGTGCAAGAAGAGGCAGAGGAAGGCCACGTTCCAACTACCTGGATCAAATAGATCGGACTCTCAAGGACGGGAACGTTAAGAGTACTCGAAACCGACGAGCATGTATGAAGAGACTGATGAATGTGGACGAAGCGAAAGAGGTATGTAAGTCTAGAGAGAACTGGCGCTCTATACTCTCTGCCTACCCCGTTAGGGACTCGGCGTGATGATATGTATGTATGTAATAAATTTTATATATTTTGTATATATAACAGGCATTAAATATATTTTAGACGTATTTATTGAATCGCTTCTTGTCACATTCGCACCTAAATATATCTCAGGTGAAAAGGCGTATTGTATTAAACGTCTGCCTACCCCTTCAGATACTTGCAAGAAGGCGTGAAGAACAATCAAAGTTTTATTAATATTAAATTTTAATAAGCAATATATACTTTTCTCACAACTTCTGTTTCGCTGTTACACTTCTTTATTTCAATAAAAAGGTCGATATTCAAAATACTCTAAGGATAACACTCGTATAAATGAGGGTATATTCTACCCTTAGGATGCACTTTACCATAAATCCATCATAAATATACTTTGTTCATCCCTTCAATACCACCCTGATCGAGGGTATCCACCACTAAGTGTTATTTTTGTCATTATATTCAATGTAACTTTAGTAGAGTAGGGTGGGACTACCAACTTTTTTTAAGGTAAATTATATTTCTTGCCGGTTCTTCTCCATGGAAACGACCAACCCGAACCGTGCACCTTTTTCGACGTTTTATAAGTGCCCACCTAGGCCTACGTGGAATAAAAATATTTTGATTTTTGATTTTGATTATGTATTGTAATTTTTTTAAGTAGGAGAAAATAATTGGTAATTAGAACTAAATAGTATTGTACTATGTCATGACATTATAACGTGTAGATATGTATGTATTTATTATATAAAATATATGCTTGCGAAATAATAAGTTAAATTAAAAATATAAATCATTGCTAATATGCGTCAGTTCCACTTAACGTATCGACAAATTAATACTTCAGTAACTATGTATTTATATAAGTTTTTAATTTTAGCCATCACAGTAATAATATAGTAATGATATAATATATAATAATAATAATAGCTCCCTAACGTCCCTAACGGGGTAGACAGAGAGCGTCAGATCTCTCTAGACTGATATCTACATAAATAATGCTTTTGGACCTACAGGACCTGGGTAAAATTCATTGACTGATGATGACTGTTCTATTCTTTTGGATAAAAGCGTGTTTTTTTATTTTTGCTCTATTTTGCACCAAATTACACATAGTGCCATCCACGAATACGCGACCCACCAATTTCTAGTTAGAGTCCATTAATTAATCAGTATGTACCGATAATACGTAAACATTAGTAGAAGGTTGCATATTCACTTACACTATAAACAATAAATAGGGAAGAATAGTGGGGCGCGTCTTCGTGAATGGCACTATCTATAAAACATGAAAGAACTACATACACACAAAGGACAATTGGCGGTCTTATCACTCGCGGCGATCTCTTCCAGTCTACTATAACATATAATTGGTCGATATATTTACAAATGGTTGCAACGAATCCTACCACTTTTTTATATTTAAATATTTATTTTTTATATACCTGTGGCTAATGGTAAGTGGGTGCTTACGCCTGCAATGCCATTAAAAAAGGGAGAATGTGTACTATTAATTCGAATCAAGTACTTTCTTTACACATACATGTAAAACAAAAATGGATGGATTGAACACGTACCATTGATTGACACAAAATTCCAAAGACAGACAAAACAATAAGTGACCATATGGGAAATTCTGAACTCTAGAAGTCCAGTTGATCGGCTGATGGAATAATTAGACCGTGAACGGTTCGGTTGTTAACAGTTTTAAGTAGTTAACTACGCTGTCAATTAGAAAATAAACTCGAATATTGGAGTGCACAGCACCAAAGATTTAATTATATATTCGACAAAGCATACGAAGGAAACAATGTATTTTTTCTTTTTGTTTTCTTGGTTTACCTAACCGATGAAATATACATATTATACATAATTTAAATACTCAGATAAGCTACAGAAAGAGAGGAGAAATACCTTTCCTCAGCAGTGGGACATAAATGTCCATAAATAATAATAACAATATAAATAAATAAAAAGTACGGTTGAAGGTGAGTTGACACAGTTCGATTAGGTAGCAAAAATATCCCGGAATTCCCGCTCCGTGAGGAAACAAAAAAAAAGTTTATATTTGTCTTAACACCTGTATACTGGAGACGTATTCAAGTTTAATATATTTTGATCACTCAATAAAGAGTTTTAAACTATGTCGTTGGAACACCGATGAATTAAGCTGTGTAGAAGTTCCAAAAAGATTAACTTGAAGGCGGTCCTAAGACAACAGCAGAGTAACTTTATGTCCTTATTGCTTCGTCTAAAACGAGGGAACTTGTTAGAGAAGGAAAAAGTATTTACTAGACAGACTAACCATGAAGATAATTATGTAATACCATCAGTATTCTCATGTACGTAGGGTGCAGACAGTTATTAAGGTGTCTTAAAAAAATAATCCCTATAAAAATGAAGAGCATCCGGTCCCCACGGCCCTAGAGTTTCAACTCCAAACGCCACAAAGACGTAGTCTTGGCTCAAGGTAGCATATTTGCGACGCTTGAGGCACACTTGATGCCGGACGGATCAGGTCATTGATGGCTGCATGTCGCGACAGCCGGCCGGCACTACTAAAGCCGGAGAGGCCGTCGTGACCAAGATTATCAACACCTTCACCGCTATGACAGAGGTGTGGAACATTTACCTTAGCCCCTAACCTAAGATAGCTAAAATAAAAGTATTTGTGTGTATTTTGTTCTCAAATAACATGAATTCATTCATATTCAATCCAAGTGTTGATTTAACTAATGACTTATCTCTGTGGCAAATGTCATCCAATTGCATTCAGCCGTTCTGGCGTGATTAAGTAACAAATACCCTCACTTTTATAATATAGGTAGGTAGGATTCCCAAAGCTCTAAACAAGCAATAGCAAAAACCTATAGCTTTCAAAGTCCATAACTTTTTACGCCAACCCATTGCAAGTTCCCCCTTGTTTTTGAGCGCTAGCGCACCAATAATTCGATTATGGTATTGTTTTATGAGGCTGTATTCGCAAACAGTTGCCTGGGCGCTTCGTAACGATAGCTTGGGGAGAGATGGGTCTGGAATATCTTTGTTCGAAATGTTGTTCAGTACACAGAGGCTTGTTCAACCATTGGTTTTACCAAACGTTAATACTTTACTCGCTCAATCAGATAATAAAAATGTAAAATAAAGTAAGGAATAATGTATCTGTAAAATATTTTTTTATAATCTGCGTGAATCGCAGATTTACATATAGTTTGTAATAGTTTGTATAACTAGAGAGAACTGGCGCAAAATCCTCTTAACCTGACTATATGTATGTATGTATGATTCTGTGTTTTTCAGCGTGCAGTTTTAAACACATTTGTACTTCCATATTACTTCAAAAGGACCCCGAAGGGATCGGCAAAAGTGTAGTAATAGCGATTTCGGCCGAAGAAAGTATCAAGTACACGTTACATATATTGTCAGTCCTAAAATTATCACTGGCAGATAGCTGATATATAAAATACTCAGGATACTTTTATTTTAGAAACTAAACAATAACTTTTGTTTTGATTCCACGAAGTCGTGGGCACAGCTAGTTATAAATAAATAGTATCTATATTTGCACACCAACTCCCTAGCTCACACGTCAGATACACCCTAAGTCGACCTCGAAGCCTACAGGGAGTACCCTTAGTTGTGCTTGCTAAGCACTTACGAAGCGCTTGGCTGGAGGCCTTTTGATCTCGCCATTACCTGCTGCCACCTGTGGGCTGGAGCCCCTGGATACCAGCTAGGGCCTTTTGACGCGGTTCAGAAGCGCGCCGCTAGAATAGTCTATTAAAAAGACAATTAAATTAAATTAATGTCTGGTATTGAGTCTGTCACCGTTTCTTACACACAATGGCTTTGGATTACTTTACAGTCACGAAGCTTTCTTTCGGAGACTTCCTCGCCCTAAAACCTGTGATAGGTCAAACAATTCCACAAGTATAGTGTAATGCTAATATACAGTTTACATTTAGAATGATATAGGGAATAAACTGAAGCAGCTCCCTTATTGTGAATTAACGTGGCTCCATATTAAGTTATAACTAAGCTAACTCAAGTTACGCCGTTAGTGGATATTGTACTTGCATTCCGGATTCAAATGAGTTTTAATAATTCACATCGGCCCGTACCTTCGCTGTTAGTAGCTCGGATACACCTGAGCGACTGAAGCTACTTCGTAATTCGAAACGTGTATAGCACTTGAGAAGCGGCGATGGACTAGCCATCTGTTATGTGTTCATCAAAATGTATCGCCCGCGGAAATAATGGGTTACATTAATAATAATGTGTAAATCTCTGCTTCCTCCTGGAAGAGAAGGGAAGGTGGGAAGATATAAGAAATAAAAAAATTACACATTTGCAAGAAGCCTACAAAGATTGGAGAATTCCAGCTCCGACTGTGCCGATGAGTTTTTCTATAGTACAGGAATTAGTCACACCACAAGGCTTACGGTGAAGGAAAACATCGAAAGTAAACCTGCATACGTTTGAGAAGAAATTCATAGTCGTATGTATCAGACGTGCTTGAGTCGTTACTTACTGCACAGACATATTTAAAAAAATTTGTTCACGCCTTTCCACAAGGGTCTCGGAAGGGATAGGAAGAGGTGTGTAGGTAGTATTTTTCACCGGAGATATATTTAAGGTGACAATGTGACAGAGGATGAACAGACTATCTTATATATTAACATATTTTATTTACCACAGAATTATGAAATTACTATGAGCGCTAAATACATAAATAATATTCTCGTACCCTATTTTTTCGATTCGTGTGGACGTCTTTGTACCTTACAAGGCGTTAACTCGAGCCAACCTCACTTTAAACTGTAAATTAACTGACTTCATAAGTTTAGAAATTCACAAGTACATTTAAGCTACTTTTGACTTGGTTAATGCTGGTCTGTTTCTTTAATGAGCGTTCGTTCGCTTATTTACTTTACATTCTGTAGGCCGGACTTCATGACTTGTAAACCAGGTACTGGTTTGAAATGGAGTGATTAAAAAGTTTTGGGACATGCCGAACATTTTATGTTAATGGGTGTTATGTTTCATGAAATAGTAATAATCTTTACATAAAATATTATTTTATGTAAAGTATAATTAATAAAAGTGTAATATTTTTTTTTACCTTTTGTCTTTTTCATTGATAACAACGTTTTTGTATACAACATGAGTGGGAAACAAGCAAACGGCCCACGTGATAGGAAACGGTTACTGTAGCCCATTTACGCTCACGATCCCTCTGCTGCCAATACAATATAACAATCCTCCACAAGAAGCTCATTATTAGTTGGAACACAACACAAAAAAATATTTGGCTACGGACTTCCTTTCACATTAAAATTTGCAAATCCCTACAGCAAATTCTTTGTAATAAGCAGAAATTTGTTAAGTAAGCTACCGCATACATTTATTAAGTAATTCAAAGAGGTATTTAAAGGCGTGCCTTGGCGCTACACCTCTCACAAATAGCAGACCAAAATCATCCTTCAAATATCTTCAACTTATCCCATAGGGTATAATCGCTGTAAAAAATACAGCGTGAAATAATGTCGGAATGAATTTCACAGACTGTCCCAAGGGCGATCTTTGGAGTAGTCCACAAAGAAAGATTATGACGTCAACACATACCCATTTTATGTTAAATAATACCAAATTTATACCAAATTCCGCCTGAATTATGAAATATGTATATTTCATAGCTAGCTCAATATAACCTAAATATTGAATTGCAGCAAACAAAATAAATTGCCCTGATATTTTTGCTCTATAATTTTTTTTGCCTCTCGTTGCCTCGTCGTTTTTTGTCTCGTCGGAACAGAATTCATTACGAAATCAGATTAACAGATAAATGAGGATTTGAGTGGTTAATTCCGTTTATATCTAGTATCTATGATAAAAAAAATTACGTGAGCCGTCACGGGACGCCTGGCATATGTGAAACATCGACATTATTTTGTAAAAGTAATATGCAGAAAAGAACAGATTGTGATACGAACTAAATATGTCATAATGATAAAATAAAATATTACGATCTTTTTTCCATATAACGATGACTATTTATTCAATAAACATTTATTTTCAAAAATACAAAAATTTACGAATTTATTTCAAATCGTGACTACTTAATTCGTTTAATCAGTGACTTCGGTAATAGTTATATTCGATGTTGCCTCTGAGGACGGTATTACTGTGACAATTGGTCGATGGTAACTGAAGTATGGCGACGCGTCGCCACGGCATGCGTCGCCATGCCAGAAATCGGTTTTACGTGCGGCTATAGATGTTTCACATCAATAATTTATTTACTACTCAAGTAACACAACTCATAAAATTAGAACAAAATATAACAATTCAATTTATATAACAACTGCATTACAAAAAAATAACATCAACTAATAACCTACCCTTTGTGCCTACTCTGTTAAGCAGCTCACATGTCTGTTCCTGTATAGTCTGTGATGAGTTATGACATCTATCTCTTTTGCACTTGGTAATGAGGATACTTTTGTTGCGACGACGACGCATGCCGTGGCGACGCGTTGCCACGCCAGAAATCGGTTTTACGTGCGGCTATAGATGTTTCACATCAAAAACGATGTTCAAATGTTCTATGAATAAAACTAATATATAATGTGAGTACTTCAGTTATTATTATTATTTTGAATGCAATATTTTAATTATGTCTATTGTATACCTTATTATTAAATAGATAGGACACAAAATATTATATCAAATTGTATTAATTTGGTCGTGATCTTGCTTGATGTTCTTAAAGTGAAACTAGGGTTTACTAAAGGCATTGGATATAAATACCTAATTGCCAAAGTAAATTGTGATTGTGACAAGAGCCGTTGTAGCCGAGTACTAATAAGTTTTTCCGAACTTAAGTACAGTGATTATTCACACCTCGAGCTTTACGGTGAAGGAAAACATCGAGAGGAAGCCTGAGAGGACGTCTGAGAAGCAGAATCAAACCCGTAACCTCAATCTTCGCAGTCAGGCCCTCTGACCACTAGACCAGACGGCCGTCAAATAACAAATTAACAACACATTATATATATATATATATATATATGTATATATTGACAACCTTAATGGCAATAGTAAGAGGGTAACCATGTACGTTTATAGAGCATCGCTTTCGACTGTTGCACGATGTGGAATCAGCTTGCGGATATGCGGTCGACGGGTCCATTATGGCTAGTAATTAAGATGTATAACTTTGTCCTAAACTAACATTTGGATTGTATGAGGCAGCGATGACTGACCCAATAAATATTTTATTATTAATATACTCTGGTATTGAAGCTGACTGTTAACATTGTATGATTTTCTGATGGAGTAAATTTAAAGTTACGTGAAGTAAAGTTTGTACTATGGACACTAGACAATATATAAACATACTTTTAATATTATTATGGATCGATATATAAGTATATATATATATATATATATATTTATTATTTATTTATTAGATTAGTCACACCACGAGCTTTACGGTGAAGGAAAACATCGAGAGGAAACCTGCATACGTCTGAGGAGAAATTCAAAGGCGTATGTATAGTCGTGCTTGAGTAACGGCGATGGACTCGCCATCTGTCACGTTGGCACCTAATATACCTCTGGCGGAAAGTGGGTGTGTGGGTATTACCTATACACCTCTGCCTACCCCTTCGGGGACCCTTGTGGGAAGGCGTGAGGATATATATATTATTATATATATATATATATACATTTTCACGCCTTCCCACAAGGGTCCTTGAAGAAGGCAGAAGTGTGTAGTACACACCCACTTTCCGCCGGAGATAAATATTAGGTGCCAACGTGTCAGATGGCGAGTCCATCGCCGTTACTCAAGCACGACTATAATATGTAAATACGTCTTTGAATTTCTTCTCAAACGTATGAAGATTTCCTCTCGATGTTTTCCATCACCGTTAAGTTCGTGGTGTGACTAATCACTGTACTTAAGTTCAGAAAAACTCATTGGTACAGTCGGGTACTAGAACATGCTATCTTTGTGTTGCAGGCAACTACTCGAGCTACTCGCCCACCGCGGCTCTAAAAATAATGTAATAAGAGATTAGCGCGTCCATACAACTACCGTTTGCCTCTCCATAATGTTATTATAGAAATAGACAAACTTTCTCATATAAAATATTAATAGTACAAAGAAAGAAGCTGAATTTTCACGACCAACCGGACGTTACTCAAATAACTTCAATAGACGCCTTTCCCATTCACTTCCATTCAATAATAGTACTGTTCACGTCACTTCACCTTCATCTCTAAAATTCTTTATTTATATTAGAATCGTAACTAAATTGAAAATAATTTACAGTTCAGTGAATCGATATAAATATTAGTCTTATCGATATTTTTATTCGCAACTCCGCTATAAATAATTCATATTCAATTTGTCGGTTTCCCCGAAGTTTGATGAATTGTTTCGAGTTAAAAAATAAGAGGGTGAAGAAATAGGCGTTGTTGGAATATAAATAGAGTTATAGGATCAGAATGATAAATAAAACACATTTATACCTACATACATACAATGTATTATATCGATACTCGAAACCGATGAGCATGTATGAAGAGTCTGATGAATGTGGACGAAGCGAAAGAGGTAAGTCTAGAGAGAACTGGCGCTCTATACCCTCTCTCACCCCGTTAGGGACTCGGCGTGATGATATGCATGTGTGTAGAATGCAGAGTGTTAAAAGAACTATAGCTCTACTTTCTAACAACCTATATCGAATTGATCGAGCACTCGGCGCGACGGGCATATATGAAGTGAGTGATGAAAGATGATGCGAAAGAGATCGGTACGTCTAGAGAGAACTGGCGCTCTTCTCTCTGCTCCTTGAAGAACTCACCGTCATTATAAAGTTATATACACCTATGTAGTATGTTAATTTGATTTGGTAACTTTAGTTTATATTAAATATGTGACGTTCAATAAGTGTTCCCTGTGTCCCTTACGTTGAATAAAATATTTTGATTTAGATTTTGATTTTAATTATTTTAAGAAGGCAAGTGGGCGTTAATTGCTCCAACAGGTTCTAGTATCGTCTTACCAAAAGGGCTTTCTAAGAAAAACAATTTCAGGTTATTTGTTACCTTATCGGCTTTGCTATTCGATCCATTTTGAAGATAGCAAAAATCTTTAGAACAACCAAAAAGAGCTGCAAAATTAAAGTTCAAAGAACTGCAAAGTCATTTAGACCTCACCTGTTAACATGAGGTATCTGAACTTAAGTATGGTGATGTATCACACAATAGAACTTATGGTGCTGGCAAGTATCGTGTGGAAACTACCTACACCTACAGTCACTAAATTCTATCGTTATCTAGAATATCTCATATGGTATTCGAAATTTCAAATATGAAACAAAACACAAACGCGCAACGGGAACCTGTCAAATTAACGACCTCAACAGGACCGGTACGAAAATCATTCAAAATAGCAACTTAATTATATTTACGAATGTGATACGCTCTTGTGACAAAGGTTTCCAAGGCTATAACAAGCCAGTATTCTAGTTGTGATTTTGCAGTCAGTACCTAATTTCGTCTGAGCAACACCAAATGGCTTTGTGCTAGCATTAGGTATGCACGTCTGGTAGTTACGCTGAGGGGACCGCATTGGTACAGACAAAAGTGGTTCTCATTATATCTGCCATTATAATGAATGTGGATATTCCTGTTTTCACTGGGTTATCCATCCCAGAATATGACAACACATAATATTTTCATTTCACAACTAACTGTTGACCTAGCTCCGTTCCATTCGGGGCGCCGCCCACGCGTTCAAGTAATTCATTCACTTGGAAGCGAGCTCATGAATACATTATTATACCAGTTGAACTGTATTTCAGAACCTTACGCCGGAACACCCAGTTGAGTATTGATATGGTTCTGTAATTTACGTATCGATTCTATACGTATTTCTACACGCCTTCCTACAAGGGTCTTCGAAAAGGTAGGGGTGGTGCAACAACACCCTTTTTCACCGCAAGTATCTATTTAACTGCCAACGTGACAGATGACGAGTATGCCATCGCTTTTTAAGCACGCTACATACTTCTTTGAATTCCCAGATGTATGAGTTTCGACATGATGTTTTACTTCACTGGAAGCTCGTGTTGTGATATTACTGTACTTTAAGCTTACATACAGACTTCAAGAATGCCGGATGATCGCCGAATTCGTTTATTATTCAATTACAACAGTATTTAAATAATTATAATTTCAAGTATTGTTTGGTTGATTGAAGTTACAGCCAAAGCTTATCTAAAATGTTCAAAGCTCTAGTACATTTGAGATACATAAACAAAATGGAAAACACGACTCAGATGGACTAACATACATACATATCATCACGCCGAGTCTCTAACGAGGTAGGCAGATAGAGCGCCAGTACTCTCTAGTCTTACATATCTCTTTCGCTTCGTCCACATTCATCAGTGGACGAACAAATTGTGATATAAAACACAATCGCTCATAATATTGCCAAATGTACCTTAATTGTACCCAAAGAGGGATACAGCCTAGACTCAGGCCGTAAAGAGAATAACTTAGAATAAACCACAGTCATTGAAAGTTAGGTCGTCTGAGGAGGTATTTACACACAGAGTCAACTGAAATACCGTTAGTACGGTAATACAGTAAATCCTTACGCCATCCCACAAGGGTTACCGAAAGGAAAGGTTTGTCCGCGTAATATGCATATCCATCGCCGTTTCTCGAGACTATATATACGTCTTAAACATATTCAGGCTTCGATATAATATTGAACGTCACCGAAAAGCTCTTGTGATAAATCACTGCAGCAGCAGCAAACTTCTGCACATAAGAGCAGAAAAAACTTATGCCTTCCCACAAAGGTCCCCGATGGGGCAGGCAAAGGTGTATAGGTGTACACACCCACTTTCTGCCAGAGATATATTCTAGGTGTTAACGTGACAGATGGCGAGTCCGTCGCCGTTACTCAAGCACGACTAAGCATACGCCTTGATTAAAAGTATACAGGTTTTCTTTCGATTTTTCCTTCACTGTAAAGCCCGTGGTGTGGCTAATCACTGTACTTAAGTTCAGAAAACTCTTTGGTTCAAAGGGACTCAAACTCGGAATATTTGCGTTGTAGGCGTCTACTTCAACCAGTAGGGTGGCCTAAATATTGATACTATTGACTTCTATATATAAATGCGAATTTTGTGTTTTGAGTGTTGTTCAGTTTCAGTTGTGTTGTAAGGTTGTTTGGAATTGGTTTGGATTGGATGAAATTTGCACAGGGATTGATTATTTGCTAGATACATAATATATTTCAGAAAAGAACTACTAATGTAATGAAATCCAACGCGGGAGAAACCGTGGGGTAAAGTTAGTGTTAAATAAATGAACCCAAACATACTCCCGGTACTAAAGTTACCTCAGAAACTTGTAGCCCACTTTTAGGTTCGATGTCCTCGATCTAGCAAATTTATTTCTTAGAATCTGGAGCCCTCCTATACTCACAGAAAGTGGCGTACCTAGAATTTGTGAAGTTTTCTCGATTAGAAAATTCTGCGAAGAATTCGGTGAAATTACCTTATCAATGATTTGACACGACCCCTTAGTAATAATTAAGTCTTAATTTTTTAATATGTATTAAAAAAAATTAATACTTAAATTATTCGAAAGAACGTCTAAACTCTTTGTCGTTTTGACGATAATAATTTCCACCGTAGTACAGTACTCTAAACAAACATGAAATTAAAAAAGGCACAAACGCGACCTTGACGACTAAAGTTATGACACATCTTTATATATATAAAATTCTTCTGTGAGTGTGTATGTCACTGAACTCCTCCTAAACGCCTGGACCGATTTTAATGAAATTTTTTGTGTGTGTTCAAGGGGATCTGGGGATGGTTTAGATTCACAATTGGACCCGATAGGTGGCGCCACCATCTTTTTTTTCCACCCGAGCGAAGCTGGGCGGGACAACTAGTGTTATAGAAATATTTGAGCGTTACATCTGTGGTTACAACTGGCAACTCGGAGCTCGCGAGCTCTAACGACCTCACAAACGTAATTGCTCTTTGACAAATGGAACTAAATGTGCGGCTTTAGAATGTCTACAAGGATATTTTTAAAAATTTATTCTTCCTTTCACAAAATCTGTACTTATAATTTTTTTATGGACATTCTATTCCAAGTTATATAACATCCAATGACTCTCTCTGCCTTCCCCATGAGGATCTCAGTTATTTCTTATACAATAACACATTTTCTCGAAAAGCTTACCATCACTATTTATAAGTCTATATCTGGTTACCGTCATTGTTCCTGAATGCGAAAGGGAAAGATGTTTTAAGCATTCTTAAGGTATGTATACAATAATATACAATTATTGTATGCTGGCACACATTACTGGGCCGTTCCCATTTTTAAGGCACATTGTATAATATCCTCACGCCTTCCCGCAAGGGTCCCCGAAAACCAACGTGACAGATGGCGAGACCATCGCCGTTACTCAAGCACGACTATACATACGCCTTTGAATTTCTTCTCAGACGTATGCAGGTTTCCTCTCGATATTTTCGTTCACCGTAAAGCTCGTGGTGTAACTAATCACTGTACTTAAGTTCAGAAAAACACATTGGTACAGTCGGGATTCGAACTTGCGACCTTTGCGTCGCAGGCAACTGCTCGAACCACTCGGCCACCACGGCTATTTGTACATGCTATAAATATAATATATACCTACATGTATATATATATATAACTGTTAAGACTAATTGCGTTGCACAGCTCGAAGTAGAACAGACTTTTATGCCACTGTTCACAAACAGACCGCACCTTTACGACTATCTAGAACGCGGTCTTGTCCCAGCGGTATCCCGAAGACACCTCCAACGAAATATGACATAATCGTGTTAAAACACTTACTGAAAGTGATGGTTACTTGTTGCGAAATATGTATTGCTAAAAATTTACATAAAATGATGTGACAACAGATTCTCAATGTACTCGTAATAACGTGATTATCATCATTATCCATAGTTTTGTTTGTTTATTTTAATTGAAGCCGTGGTGGCCGAGTGGTTCGAATAGTCGCCTTTCTTTGCAACACAAAGATTACATGTCCGAATTCAGACTGTACCAATGAATTATTCTGAATTTAAGTACAGTGATTAGTCGAAGTCGTAGAGAAAATCTGTATACGTTCGAGTGAGAATTCAAAAATGTATGTATAGTCCGGCCTCTGCCTACCCTTCGGTAACTCTTATTAATAATAAAAGAGGTATTAATAATGAATGCTCATTGTGTTCTTTACGTTGGATAAAAGATTCAAGATCATTTGAATTTAGTTGTCTACTTCCCAAAGTAGCCTGGCTTAGTGATCGGCAATGTGCTGTTTCATGTCTGCCTACCTCTGGTGGGGTAGGCATACATATTTTAGACGGAAATTAAAACATACAGTTTCATTCAAACTATTCTAGAAAACACCTGTAGTGATCTGAAACAATCTAAAGAATGCTATAAGTCAACGCGATTATATTAGCAACACTGTCATTCCAGAAAAATTGTAAACAGTATGACGTCAGACGACCACTAAAATTGACTCTTCAGCCCAACTATTTTACTCATACTACACAATGTTATGCTTGCAGTTGAGAAAGCGGAAACATGTATCCAACTCAATGAACAGCCGATGAAATTTAATTTAGTCGGGGATTATATTATGTTGGTGCTTCAGAAGCGCCAGTTGCCTCTTGTCACCGTTCGATGACCTATTTCAAATCTATTTCGGTACAGATCACTCTTGGCTGGAACCGCGGCTTCCTATGACTAAAAAAAGTCCCGCCGGTGACACATTAGAAGCTCGATTTATCTTGGATAGGTGAGAGTAAAGTGTCTATTTTCTCTCTAATATTTACCACCTGTTCGAGAATAATGAAATGTATGTACAAGACTTTGTATTAATTTTAAATGTCTTCTTAAAATAGTTACGTAAACAAAAATCAATAATGCCACGACCTCGTAAGCTCCATTATCTTCTTGTGGTGTCACTTATGCGAAAAAGAAAACGATTTCAGTATTAATGGTTCTAGCAAATTAGGGTAAATTTAAATATCTCTTAACCACGCACATATTTTATCTGTATAGGTATCGAATCCGTCGTAAAGTCGTTTCAAAGTGTACTTTGTACAAAAAACAATTGAATTAATTACCTGAAAATATTTTCACATTGACCTCATAACTCCGGATGTAATAAATCCAGGTCAGTACAGTCGTCAGCAAATGTGTATATGTCTGTAGGTACATATGAGTACAGCGGTAATTCTGGGTTGTACTTGTTAACCTATTTTATTGAAAGTGCACTTGATATTCGCAGCGGATAGTGGACTCTCCGGGAATTGCGATGGCGTTTTTAATATTTATAATGTACATGACACTGACGATTATTATTTCGGCAAAGAGGTAATTCTTATTATTATACATATGTTTTACCTATTTATTAGCTGGGAACTAACTAACATTATATTGATTGATAAACTAATGAAGATATTTCATTTAGATAGAACAAAATCCCTTATAGACCGGGCGAAAAATATTGTGTATCGTAAGTAAGTGTATATAATAATAATAATAATAATGGCCTAATGGCAAAGAGCCTCGACCAACACCTCAAGAGGCTCTCGTTAGACGGTTGGATCAAGTGCCTGATGCAGAAAGCAGTACTGCTCGAAACGGCACGTATTGTGAGGAGATTTCTTTCTCTGGGACCCTAACCACCGGTACCTTGGACCCTGATCCCGATACCGGTGGGCCCCTATATTTTATATTTTTAAATATGTTTTTATATATATATATATATTTAAAAATTTAATCTATAAGATGTATTTCAAATAAAGAATAATAATAATAATAATAATACCTGGGACAACGCCACACAAATTGACCTAGTCCCAAAATTAAGCAAAGCTTGTGTTATGGTAACTAGACAACGATATATATACTTATATAGATAGATATATACATAAATACATAGGACATCCAAGACTAAGGTACAAATACTCGTGTTCATCACACAAATATTTGCCCTCAGCGGGATTCGAACCCACGACTTCAAGTTTCGCAGTCAGGAGCTCTAACCACTAAATAATAATAATTGTCAAATATTGCATCGTCGTATATTGCACACATTCGTTTGAAAATAACCAGCTACTGAAAATTGTTCTATCTTCACAACACTTTGCCGTAGACACTAGGTGCCCGAGAGCAGATGGCGAGTCCATTACCGTTTCTTAAGTGCCTCTCAAACGTATGCAGCTTTCCGATATTCTCCTACATAGTAAAGCTCATGGTGTGATTAATCTGTAAACTTTTCTAAATTGTTTTAAAATAATGAAGAATTGCAGCGAAATAGTTTTATTAGTCTAGAGAGAACTCGCGCTCTACTCTCCCTTCCTTGCTGAAGAGACTCGGCGTGATGATATATATGTATGTATGATACGTATGATGGTAGTAATTAACGAAATATTTTATTTGTTATATTAATTGTGAAACGCATGTCGTGTTTTCATATAATTAAGGAACCATTATTGTTGTTGCATGTAATTGTGTTCCTTGTTGGAAATCCAAGTTCATAAATAAATAAATAGTGATAAATAATTTATTTTGTAAACACAAAATACAAACTTCTATCGAAAGTAACAGTAAATACTTCTTTGTCGTCTAATGTCCATATCATGGAATTCCCTACATGAAAGCGCTGTCAGCGCTGAAAACCGAAAATGATATTTTCTTGAGCACTTTATACATTCGGTGAGTACGTTTTACAGCAAAAGTCACTTTCAATTTCAAGCAAGGAGCGCTTTACAGCTGCCAGTGGGCGTGACGGGCATAAAACCTCGCCTCGATCCACGCTGATACCGCGAGAGGATTACAGATTTTCTTACTTGTCAATCTGAATGATTCTCAACTCTACTACCTGAGTAATAAAGCATATATAACGCATATAACGTTTAACAATTTTAAACGTAAAGAATAGTTAATCATCATCGGGCATTTCAATTTTTCCTCGGACAGATGTTACCTCGTTGAAAGTGAACGGAAACGTATAAGTTTTCGTTTTACTTTTTATGTACCTCGCAAATTAGATTGTGAAATGTTTCTCTGCTCGGAATCAGGTGCGTTTGAGTTGGGAAAAGTCGGAAGTTGGAGAAAATATTACTCGAATATTTTTTTAGTATGAACTGTAGGAAGTATGGTGTTATAAGTATAATAATATAATATAATATATCCTCACGCCTTTCCACAAGGGGTCCCCGAAGGGGTAGGCAGAGGTGTATTGGTAATACCCACACACCCACTTTCCACCAGAGGTATATTAGGTGCTAGGTGTTATAAGTATAAAAAAAAAAGAAAAAAAAATAATTTCAGCAAATTTTCTGGAAGAAAATTTTCACTATCAGTTAAGGCCTACTGTGAAAACCAATCAGCTCCTCGAGTTGGGATTGTATTAATTGTACTTAACCCCAAGCTAGACATATCTTGCACTATAATAATAGAGACGCCATATTATAGCGATAATGGCTTCATGCTTATTGATAAGTGTTTAGTAAGGTATAGGCAGGGGTGTATTAGCACCCACTTTTCGCCGGACATATATTTATGATCCATCGTATGAATACATACATACATCGACTATACATATATACATTAAATTTATTTTTAAACGTAAGCAGGTTTCCTCTCGCAGTTTCCCTTTACCGTAAAGCTCGTGGTGTGACTAATTTTAAACGTTACGGTAAGTCGGGATTCAGATCTGTTATCTTTATGATGCAGGCAACTATAATATTATGAATTATTCAAATACTTATCCGTCCTATACGACGCCAAAGTTCAGAAAAACTCATTGGACATCACATCAGATTTAAGCCCAGACCTCAACTGTGTATATTGTAGAATACTCGTTATCAAAACGAGCCACAATAGGTATTTAAGCCAACATACCTACTGCCATAATCGGTTGGACAAAACTTTTACATTGTTAATGCCGCTGACGTTTTATGAGCCCTCCGCTAAGTACAGAATTAAATGGTGAACAAATGGCTTCATGTCACGGAATAAAGCACTAAAGTTGACCAGAAAGGTTGAATTGGCCTCATAACCCAAAAGGCGAAACCGCTAAAAGGCTGGAGAGACTACTTCCGTCGACTGGGATTTGGGAGAGATAATTAGGTCCCAAATAACGTTGAAGTGTCATTACGTCCGACCGACAATGACGACGTCGTGACATTGTTTTATTTTTGACATTTATTGGTGAGCTTTGGTTTGTTCATTTGTTTTTATGTTAAGCTCGTGACAGTTAGCTAGACAGCTACTTTATGTAAGTAAAACAAAAGTATTTATGGTCAGTAGTTAGTTCGGAGAGGTTTTGACGGTATTGTAAGTTCAAACCTGACTGTACTTTGTTTTTCCCAAAATTAGGTACATATTATTTACTTGTGGAACATAAGAAAATGTGATCGATGATAGGTCTCACGTGAAAATTTCTCTCCTCTTTGAATACCTTTTTTCATTACTGTACCTAAATTCAGTATTACTCATTGGCTGGCACCGTGGTATGATGCAGTGAACTAATCCATTGCCGTTTCGAAAACACTGTTTATACGTATTTGAAATCAACTACCATCATACTGAGCCCATCAGGCGGACACCATCATTTTAAAGAGATCTCGCGGCGTCTAATCGAGACATCTCGAGACAGGCGGGCTGGGACATATCTCGCTCAGAAAATCAGCATTGATATCCAGCGTGGCAATGCTGCTGGTCTTCTTAGCATATTGCCTCGGGATACCAATTTGAGTCAAATATTTTATCTATAAGTAGTTAGTTATACATACATACATACATATCATCACGCCGAGTCCCTAACGGGGTAGGCAGAGAGTATAGAGCGCCAGTTCTCTCTAGACTTACATACCTCTTTCGCTTCGTCCACATTCATCAGTCTCTTCATACATGCTCGTCGGTTTCGAGTACTCTTAACGTTCCCGTCCTTGAGAGTCCGATCTATTTGGTCCAGGTAGTTGGAACGTGGCCTTCCTCTGCCTCTTCTTGCACACACTTTTGCTTTGTATATCTGTTTCGTCAATCTTTCTTCACTCATCCTTTCTATGTGTCCAAACCAACGTAACATGCCTTTCTTCATCTTTACAATCACGCCCTCATTCACGCCAGTTGATTTGCGAATCTCTTCATTGCGGATTCGATCTAATATCGTTACGCCGCACATTTTTCGAAGAGATCTCATCTCAACTGCATTCAAGCTATTTTCATACTTCCTCTGACATACCCAGGATTCGCTGCCATACAATAAGGTAGGTACCAATATCGCGTTGTGGACAGCAACTCGAGCATTCTTGCTCAGACTTTTACTGCCCATCAACGCCGACATGGCTCCATTCACCTTATTTCCGGCAGTTATCCTTCTTTCAATATCTTTTTCATACTTTCCATCTCGTGTGAACATGCTTCCAAGATATACAAATTCATTCACTTGCTCTAGAATTTGCCCATTTACCGATATTGCACACTCGGTCACTTGTTCATCTCTTTCGAATACCAGAACCTTAGTCTTGCCAGCGTTTAGGCGCAGCCCCTTCTTTTCACATTCTTCTTTCATTATGGTAACTAGTGACTGCAGTTCGCCCTCTGATGACGCCAGTAAAACCGCGTCATCGGCGTATAGTAGGCAGTTGACCACTAAGTTTCCCATTTTCACTCCACATCCGTTCGTTCTTAGTGCTCTCAGACAGTTATCTAGATATATAATGAACAGCCAGGCAGACATGATACACCCTTGTTTGACCCCCGACTTCACATCAAACCAGGGTGACATCTCACCGTTAACCCTAACGCACGCCTCGCTATCACTATAGAGTGATTTCACGGCATGCAGTAGGGAACTGCTCACTCCATATCCAGGCAACACGTCCCAGAGTTCCTTTCGTACGACTCTATCAAATGCCTTCTCTAAGTCGACGAAAGCGCAGAAAACCCTTTGGTTAATATCCAAAAACTTTTCCGCGATTCCGCGAAGCGAGAAGGTTTGATCCATACATCCTCTTCCTGGTCTAAATCCACCTTGGGATTCCCAGAGAAACCTTTCGGATCGCTCTTGCATTCTTATCGTCAGGATCTTCGTGTACACTTTACTAGCTAAGCTGACCAAGCTGATGGCTCTGTAGTTGGAGCAGTCCAATCGTGATCCCTTTCCTTTATAGAAAGGCACGATGACTGCTCGCCTCCAGTTGTCCGGAACATCACCCCTTTCCCAGCAAAGATTGCATAGCAAATAGATGACGTCCCAGACCGCTGGTCCACCGTACTTGATCATCTCAGCCGTAATCCCATCTATTCCCGCAGCTTTTCCACATTTCAGACTTCTTATCGCACTTAAAATCTCTCCCATACTTATTTTATCCGCTTTAGGATCCTCGACAGATTCTGTTGGAGGCAGCTCTATGAGTAGATCAGCGGCATCATCATCATACATATCTTTGTAGAATTCACTCCATCGCCTGAGGACGTCAGTTTTGTCAGTTAGTATGTCATTGTCCTTCGAAATAATCACATTCATCCTACTACTAGCTGTAACACAATTTCTGGACTTCTTAACTTCCCTCCAAAAAAGTTTTGCATTGTCCTTGAAATTATGCGACAGTTTTTCGTCTACAGTCATTTGGAACCTCTCACGCTTCTGAGCTATTATCTCCTTCGTACGATTTTTTTGCAGGCGATATTTTTCTTTCATCTTTTCTTTCATACTTTCACTTGAGCTGGACATAGCCAAAATGTCTTGCCTTGCATCCTTCTTCTTTTTAACTTCTTCTTTCACTTCATCATCCCACCAACCATCGCCATTTTTGGTTGTCCGCCCTTTCGAAATGCCACAAACCTCTTTCGCGGCGCATAAAATGCTGGACTTCAGGAACTGCCAACAAACATCAACACTCTCAAACACATCTTTCGGGGGACAGGCTAGCTGTTCAGATACCCTTTCTTGATATCTGTCTCTAATAGTAATCTAATATCAGCTTGCCTGCCTCGTTCACTCTCTTATCACCATACTTGCCGAGTACTGCCTCGTAATCCTTACGGGCTGTCCCGACCCATCCATTCAGATCACCACAAATAATCAGCTTTTCATTCCCTTCTTTCGTCTCTAGAACATTACTCACACATTCCCAGAACTTATTCAGGTCGCAAGTGTCCGCTGAGGCCACCGGAGCATACACCGCGACTAAAAATAGTCGGGTAAGGCCTATTTTAAAGCGAGCCCAAATAAGTCTGGGGCTCACCGCATCATAACTTATCATACATTCTGCCAAGCGGCTGGATAGTAGAATTCCCACTCCCTGGCAGGCGTGCTCGGTGTTTGCCACTCCTGACCACAGCACTAAACTCCCGCCCGGGAGCTCGTCTACTCCACTACCCTTCCGCTTGGTTTCAGACAGGCACACAACATCTAACTCGCTCTCTGTCATAACATCGATCAATTCGTTCATCTTATCAGCCATACCTCCTCTTACATTCCATACACCCATCCTACACTCCACACTCCACTCCCCGCCGTGAGGCACTCCGCGTGATGGGTGGCGGTCCCCATCGCCGCACTGTGCTGAATTTTTCGCACCAGCGGGGACGGACTGGTGCGCGTCGCCTCGGGGGCACGCCCTAACAATGGCCGTCCGGCCAATGCGCATCGAGTGGAATTGCAGCCCTCTGGGCTGGCAGGAATCGCGACGTGCACGCTTCCACTGTGATCCCCAGTTTAGTTAGTTATATGACTCTATATTATGTTATTAGTCTACCAAATAAACCTAAATACGTTCAGTTGCAAAAATCATGAGGCAATAAAATGATACTTGACTTGTCACGTTAGCAAAAAAAATGGCGACCGTATTTTACAAGTGGTGACCTTAAATCTCTGCGTATGGCGCGCTAATGGAAATTGGGAGAGTTTTGACATTTTTTTCCCGCTATTTAATTTTGTAGTCGTAAATTGTGTGATATTTTTTTGTTTTAGGCCCGCTGTCATTGGTATAAATGTTTAACCTCTTTTGAACTGATATGTTTGATACATGTAAAAGCTCTTGTATTTGTAATGTAAAATTAAAATATGTAATAGTAAAATATCTGTATATATTTTAGGATAAGGTATATATTATATGGGCCCTTTAAATTGTAACATCTATTTTAATGTGTTCCTTGAAATAAAATGATTTATTATTTATGTATTTTTATATATTAGATGTAGGTGTATTCATACGGTGAAGGAAAACATCGAGAGGAAACCTGCATACGTCTGAGAATAAATTCAAAGGCGTATGTATTATAGTTGTGCTTGAGTAACGGCGATGGACTCGCCATCTGTCACGTTGGCACCTAATATACCTCTGGCGGAAAGTCGGTGTGTGGGTATTACCTATACACCACTGCCTACCCCTTCGGGGACCCTTGTGGGAAGGCGTGAGGATATATATATTAGATGGTAGTTTCCTTTGTCGATCGCTATTCTTTCACGTAGTTTATTGTGTAAGTGTGCAACCTTCCATTAAAGTTTGAGTATTAGTAGGTACACACTGATTACCACACGCACACTACAATTAGTAGAGTCGGGTCATAGTCCCCGCACCCCGCGGCCCCCCCAACTAGAAATTGGTGGGCGCGATTTCGTGGACGTCACTATCTATAATCAGGTTTGAATGCAGGTCAAACTAGTCTAGGATTTACATTATTATGTTCAAATAACATATATCATTCAAGATTAAGAACAAATATTCTTGTTCTGGTAATTTATTTAATTAATTTGAGTTTTTTTATTTCTGAAATTAATTAATTATTATTATTATTATTACAGGAATATTAGCTCCGAACGGGAATCGAACTTGCGACCTTAGCTTAACAGTTACGAAATCTGACCGCAAGACCAGATGGACTTCTGTAAAATGCAACCAATTTGCTAATTACTTACTAAAATGGCTACCAATTATTTTTGCAACTGAGTGTTTTGCGATAAAGCGAAATACAAATTGCCTGTCCTGATAATACTCTGTATAAATATTGTATGAATGTCAATGACACTGTAAAATTATCAATTCGCCGGAAGAGATATTCAACGAATTTGTTTGTTATCAATTATATCCTATCTGCTATATTCAATTTGAAAGGCTGTGCGGATGTATAATCCTCTTTCGCGTAAAAACTATTGAAGGGATTTCTATGAAATTTGTATAGTGATTGGATTGAAAAATTTACCAAACTTAATATTCCAGAAAAAATATCCCTATATAATATAAACATGTCACACGAGCGAAAGAAGTATGTAAGTCTAAAGAGAACCGGCGCTCTATACTCTCTGCCTACCCCGCTAGGGACTCGAAACGATGACCTATATAAATACCTAAATACTTTGGGACAATTCCACACAAATTGACCAAGTCCCAAATTAAGCAAAGCTTGTGTTATGGTAACTAGACAACGATATATTTACTTATATAGATATATATATATACTTAAATACATAGGACATCCAAGACTAAGGTACAAATACTCGTGTTCATCACACAAATACTTGCCCTCAGCGGGATTCAAACCTGCGACCTCAAGTTTCGCAATCAGAAGCTCTAACCACTAGACCAGACGGCCGTCAATATACCTCAAATATACCCCTGCCTACCCCTTTGGGGACCCTTGTGAGAAGGCATGAAGATAAGAGATGTAGATCTGATAGTCTAGAATAGACTGACGATTCTCTATAGTAGATACAGTAATACGGCTAAATGCATTTCGTAATTATGTACGAATATTATAAGAATTAAGTGCCAGAAGGCATAACTGTCTCCTAATGTAAAGTATGCAGTTTAATATAGTTTTAATACCTACATCTAGATCCATGGAGGCTGCAGTGGTTTAAATGCAACACAAACATTTAAATTTAAAATCCCGGCTGTACCAATAAGTTTTTCTTAAGTTAAATACAGTGATGACGCCACGAGCTTTACAGTAAACCTGCATACGTTTCAGAAGAAATTCAAAACGTTTGTTTAGTTGTGCTTGAGAGTCGGCGATGGATAGAATTGACCATCTGTCACAACGGCACCTAAATATTATATCCCCGGCGAGAAATGGGTGTTACACCTTTACCTACCCGTTCGGGGACCCTAACGAGAAGGCATTAAGAAGCTATATATGTATATCATGATCTGTTAAACTGTCAATAGTCATATTATGTCTTTCAATATAAGATACGGTTTTGTATGGTATTATGTGTGTCGTGGAAAATCTATTGAAAACCCATTAGATCAGCGTAGCGCTTCGCTACGGTCGTAGCGCCGTAGAATAAACAAAGTGCTACGGAATTTGTAGCCCCCGTAACGCCCCTGCCAAGTTGGTATCTAAATAAATTGAAAATATTTTTGTGGAAATATCTGCAAATTATAATAAAATACCTTAAATTTTGTATCGGCAATTTATACATAATAAACAAATGGACTTTATAAAATAGCAAAACTAGAGCACATTACGGATATTCAACGTAAATTAAAATTTCGTAAATCAAACAATTAACTACGTGTATCGCCATCAATTGTCATTCGTCATAACATTACCCTTAAAAGCAGACCGTAAAAAGATACGACAAATTTTATATTCTCTTACATCAAAGTAATTGAATCGTAAGAAAACAAAATGTAATAAATACCACAAAAGAAATAATAAAGATAAGAACGCCCTGAAACGAATGATAGATACATATTCAGGCGTTATCTACCTGAAATTGGCACCGCATTGCACTCACCGTAACTGCAGCTACATGATACACTCAATATCCAGGCACAGTTCGATTTGTATGCACAGTCTAATTAGCTTGCAGGCAAAGCAGGGATGGTTAAAGCGCTTCCATCAATTTTTCATTAAGAGCCCGGTGTAACACGCTTGTAACGTGTTAGAGGAACGGACAAGCACTGACGCACATCCGCGAAGCCCGAGCTCTCGGATGGAACTAGGATCACAGAGCCATCCAGCCCGAATCGAGCGCGACAGAGACGGTAATAGGGAGCGAGTGGGATGGAGCGCGAGGTGCGCAGGAAAGTATTAGATGTTTATTTGGGCTGCTTGTAATGGGATAACAGAAGCTTGTGCGTGAGCTTGTTCCCATTTGGAGTGCCGGGTACGGTTCGGGTTCTCGTCATGTTATTTTTTTAATAATCCTACTGATATTATAAATGAAATTATTAGTTGGGATGTCTGTTTCTCTTTCATGCAAAAACTTGTAAAAGAAATTGGATGCAATGTGGCAGAGATAGGTTATTATTAGCTAAATAAGCACGTCAAACATGGTTTATTACAGAAAAAACATCTATCGTTGAAATCAGTCTTTACGCGTGTGAATCCGTGGGGTTTACCAATAAGGTTATAATTTTTATTTTTATTTATTTATTGATCACCAACAAGATGTACATTATTACAAGTAATAAAAATCATTTGAAGTTGTGCCCGTGCTAAATGCTATCTTAATTATAGGTGAAAACTGCATGCAAAAAAACAAAAGACTCATTAACTAAAATTAAACTAACAAAATAAGATTAAACAACATAAACATCATTTAGCTAATATATAAAATTTAGGTTTGAGGAGTTACATTATAAAGAAAGCATGTTACAATCAGGATTAATACTGTTAGGACAAATTAATTATAGATTTCTTAAATTTAGAGGGTTTATCAGAGAAGATATCGACGGTATTAGGAAAGTTCTGGTCGTCCCTGATTTTGCCTTCAGCAATTCAGCAAATAATGATAAGAGGTTTTGTATAAAACATATATATGATTTACAAATCAAACTTACTACACATACATACCATCACGCTGCGTGCCTCACGGGGTAGGCAGAGAGAATAGTGCACTGGAACTCTATTCTATCTACCTACCCTGTGAGGGACAGGAAAGACCCCTTTTGCTTCGTCTAAATTCTCTTCAAACATGCTCGCCGGTTTCGATCACTTAATATCTGGTAACATTTATCTCTATGAAACAATGATTATGTAAATCTCTATGTAAATTTATTATGTTGTACTTTTTCACTTAGGAAATATTCGGTTCTGAAAATTATTCAAACGTTCTTAATGGGAAATTGACGAATCGATTGTCGGATGTAATTTACTAAGAACAAATTAAATAAATAACACACAAATTGCCCATAGTCGATCCTGGATTCTCTGATGACGCGTGCTATGAGCTGTAAATGAACTCCTGAAAACTATCCGGATGGACTGCATAAAAATACAAGGAAATCATATTAATTTATGCCCAACTGTGTCCGGTCATGTTGAACACATGAACCAAATTAAAAACTCAATAGTAGATACCTTATTTTCAGAATGACAGCTGTCATCGCAACAATCCCTAACTTCATGTAACTCGTAACGTAATGTAAGATATTCTAGAGATCGTTGTTAACGTTAATTTGTTTTTATTATGTTTCCTTTCAGGGAATTTTTACAATTAACAAGGCAAGGCATTCTACCCGCTGGGAGGATGAAATAAATCTGACAGTAGGTCCAAACTGGAGGAGGGTACCTCGCGACAGACATCAATGGATGTTGTTAGAGGAGGTCTTCGCCACGAGGCACACCGAAGTTGGAGAATATTTTTGATCTTTATTTTAACCAGTATTGTTAGTGCAATTTTCGGAATAAAGGGCTTTATTTTTTATTATTATTATACGTAGGGTAAATCTACCAATTCGCGAGAAAAATCTACAATGAAATAAAAATTTACGCGGCTGAAACTGTGTGGCTTTTGTAGTCATATATATTAAACCATAGGCAGCTAGTCTTCATATAAGCGTTTACTTTGTATACTCTATATAGTAGTATTGTCTACTTAGTAAACTTTGATAGTATAATGTACCAAACCCTTAGTGGTGCCATAGTACAAATTTTCACCGTCTCCTAATGTAAGGAAATTCTATCCTTGTCCGTTTGATGAATATTGAAAGGGATTCAACATTCCGCTGCCAGGCTTCACCGTTCATTAACGCAACAGAATAATGCCATCCTGTAACATGGAATTGGATATGGCAATATTGTTGAGGTCCAAGATAACGTCCATCTATTTTGTTATAAGAAGGTGCGATACATCATGGCAAAAAAACGGCGACGACCGTCTGGTCTAGTGGTTAGAGCTCCTGACTGCGAAACTTGAGGTCCGGGTTCGAATCCCGTTGAGGGCAGATATTTGTGTGATGAACACGAGTATTTGTACCTTAGTCTTGGATGTCCTATATATTTATGTATCTATCTATATAAGTAAATATATCGTTGTCTAGTTACCATAACATAAGCTTTGCTTAATTTGGGACTTGGTCAATTTGTGTGCAATTGTGCCAGGTATAAAAAGTTATTTCGCGCGTTATTACTCAAACAAAAATTATTGCTAAAAAGTCGTGCTTTTAGGAATTATTTTTGTATACAATTGTGTTATTCAGTCACTTATAATAAATAGGTCACAGGTTCAGCCTAGTTTAATATCACTTTTTAATTGCGTGAAATGTTTTGTTAATATAATAATATATAATATATTTATCTTATTTTATTAATATATTATAGACGGCCGCCTGGCCTGGTCTAGTGGTTAGAGCTCCTGACTGCGAACTTGAATATTATATGCGGCGTATGTATACACACGCTTGAGTAACGGCGATGGACTTGCCATCTGTCATGTTGGCACTCAAGATATATCTGGCGGAATGTGGGTGTGTGGTTACTACACAACTCTTCCTTTGCCTCCGGGGACCCTTGTGGCAAGGCGTGAAGTGTGTATATATATATATATTAAACATCTAGCGGACACTTGCATGTGTTGAAATTCAAACATATACATATATATAAGATGTGCTTGAAAAACGGTAACGGACTCGCCATCGTCATATGGCATTTAAATAATTCCCAGCGATCCCTAAAGGGTTAGGCACCCTTTTTATCAGCACCCGGTTTTCTCCGGATATGTTAAGACCCCTGCTTAAAGTCGCTTATGTATATACATACATACATCTCTTATGTATTACTTAATTAAGGCATGAATTATTCTATATTTATTTAGGCAGGCTTGTCAAAGGGTTGTTCTAATCGTGTAACTAGTCGGGTCTGTTAGTTTAGTTACCACGCTGGGTGTTTTCATATGAAGATTAAATACTTTCAGTATTCAGTTAATATTTCTGTTTCAACTTCCCTTTGAGAGTATTTTTTCATTACGTTGTTGAGTCCTTTTTTCTACGAATCATACTTAAGATAAGAGAGGTAGGGCATAACGGGTTTCCCGTTCGAATTTGGAACTGTCCGACTGGGGCAGGCCCTCCACTTTATAGAAGTCCGTAGCCAAATAACACAATTTATTGGTACTGTGTTCTTACGCGGTGAATAAGGTTTCCAATAATGAGCTCCTTGGGGAGAGGGAGGATTGTTATATTGTGTTGGCAGCAGAGAGATTAGTGCCATTATGCGGCTAACACAGTATAACTCTCCATAGCATAGTGGCAACGCTAATGTAGGTACAATGCTAATGTACGCAAATGAAGCGAAAGAGGTCGGCAAGTCTTAAGAAAAAAATATCTTAACTCTCTATGCTTGAACTCGTGATGATATTCATATTCTAAAAAATTCTCCGATAATACACAAAGACCACAACAATTGTTGTATACGTATGCCATTGAAAACAATACTTACCGCTGAATTATCCGGCCGTTATTAAAATGCCATTCGTAGAACTATATGCGTGGAAAAATTTAGTCCAGAGGCACAAAAGCTTACACATACACATGTGCCATTAAATACTTGCTTATAATATGATCCGCCTACCATTGTCCGGGCGGGCAACGGTGTCATTGTGCCCGTGAATCGATTTATTGAATAAAGTCATTACCGAACAGCGCCCTTTTGTTGCTCGCAGATTTTTTAATAAAAGCGCGAATGTGTTGCGTCATGTCAGCTGGTGATTAATACTTTTCGCAATTATATTGAGTTACAAAAGGGAAATTATTCAATAAATACCGTGGGATAAGTCCATAAAAGTTGACCTAGTCCCAAACAGAGCTTGTGCTATGGGCAGTACACAATAATACACATACGTACATAAGTAGATAATATTATTATACCAAGTCCTTCAAAGGGAATGTAGAGACATCAGAGCGCTAGCTAGCTCTCTACGTCTAAGACTTACCTATTTCGGTTCATCCAAATCCATCAACCCATTTAGGACTTACAGACCTTTCAGAAACCCTAATGGGAAGGCTTAAGGTAATTGCTGTGCTAGATATCCTGTAGGATATTTAATAATGGACGGATCGCATTGTGGTTTGCCTGAACAATCTCAATTTAAATATGTGGTACAGCCCGTAATTAATGATTACAAATTTTAATTATATATGTCGACACCGCTGATTAATAATTAAAAGTGCCCCTCGATAGATAAAAGAAATACATTATATCATAAATAACAGAAAGCAAGATTGACGTGTTATTATCGTTGTCACTTTCACGTTGTTTGAAAAGTAGTCGGGTTTGATCATCATTATACATTTAACAGCTGGACTCTTGTCGACGTAGCTGTTGCAAGTTATTCGATGTCCCTCCGCCAAGTTTGTCTCTTTTCTCCGAGAAGTGGGTGTGTGGGTACTACCTATACACCTCTGCCTACCCCTTCGGGGACCTTTATGGCAAGGCGTGAGGATATAATAATAATAATTATTAAGTTTGTGTATATTAGAGATTTTATCACCTAATAACATTAGGTAAGCGACCTGCTATGAATTAAGCGAAAGAACTGAACCAAATTCTAAGGAGGACTGGCGCTCCTATCTCGCTGCCAACTCTGCGAGGGTGTATGTAATAGCCTGCTTTACTCATTGCCAGCAATTAAAAAAGAGCACTGCATAATTTTAACGAAGTATATGGTAATGATCGGCAGTTCAAAAGTTAATTTGGCAACGCGAATGTCACCGTTACTGAGGGGCCAGGGAATGTATAAATTACCATCGAGAAAGGATCATAATATGCACCATTTCGTTTTCATTGCCACAACGCATTTTATGCTCGCTATAAAAAGTGTCGTTCACGCAGCATACATTAATATGTATGAATTTGTGGATCCTTTATTAAGGTTCGGGCCTTTTGTCAAATTAACTTAACGTTGAAAATTATATAACACGCCCGATCCCACAAGTGGTGGAAAAGAGACAGTTATATACCATCTTATATAAGAATACATATTTCGTAACGTATTTGAGCCGTGGCGGCCGAGTGGTTGGTGGCAACCAACACAAAGAATGCAACAAATACCAAGGAGTTTATCTCATCTTAAGTACAGTGATTAGACACACCACCAGAGGTGGTGCATACCTCTGAGAAGAAATTCAATGGCGTATGTATAGTCGTGCTTGAGTAACGGCGATGGACTCGCCATCTATCACCTTGGTACGTAAATATGTCTCTGGTGGAAAGTAGGTGTGTGGGTACTAACCACACACTTGTCGCAAGGCTTGAAGCTATATGATATCGTATCCTATATACAAGAGATATAAGATACTAGCGGTCCGTCCCAGCTTCGCACTGGTGGACATAAGATTTTTTTTCATAAGAAAATATAGCCTATGTCACTCAGGCTGAATGTAGCTTTTCAATGGTGAAAGAATTTTTCAAATCGGTCCAGTAGTTTCGGAGCCAATTCAATACAAACAATCAAATCATTCCTTATCATAATTAATATTAGTACCTTTAGAAAAGTTACCTCTCAACATTAAGTTCCCTTCAATCTCTCGAACAAAAGACTAACCAAAAGGAAGAAATAGCGTTTGGCAGACAAACGTCAACATCCCAGTGCTTTGCCCGCCATAGACGCGTCCGTTGGGAAATCTATCGTGCTGAATAAAGTCGCCTGCATTCAACCGAGTACCGGGTTTAATGTTTCAAGTAGCGTGATAAATTTCAGAACGAATATCTTGTCAATATTATTATCGTGTTAGAAAAAGAAAAAACTAATCATCCTTCTTATCATTTATACAGGTGTTGGTATATGCCGTACGAATACATATTATATATTCATGCCCTCCGGCAATAATTCCCTCAGGGGTAGGCAGAGGTGTGTAACTAGTACCCACACACATACTTTCCGCTGGAGATATATTTTAGGTGCCAACGTTACAGATGGCGAGACCATAGCCGTAACTCATGCACTATACATACGCCTTTGAATATCATTTCAAACGTATGCAGGTTTCCTCTCGATGTTTTCCTTCACCGTAAAGCCCAAAGTGGCTAATCACCGTACAGTAGTTCTGAAAAACTCATTGGTGCAGTCGGGATTTGAACTTGCAATCCTTGCGTTGCAGGCAACTACTCGAACCACTCTACCACCACGGTGCGGCAATAAAAAGTATCTAAGCTATATAATTCATCTTAAAAACTCCTTCAACAATCCGGCCCGCGCCGAGCCAGACGCGCATATCTCGCCCCCAAATAATATTTAAATAAAATTACCAGTCCAGCCCAGCTCCCTTGCTCGCGATCCAGCAACGCCCTAAGCCGAGGTTCGTACCCCACAGGGGGTGCCCTTAGCTGTGTTGCTTAGAACTGCCCATCACCAGCGAACATAGCATAAGCATTGTTCAACCATCCCTTGATAATGAGTCTAATAATTTAAAAATATAGCACACAATTTCGATTGTCACGACCCCTAGCTTTCAAATAATGAACACCATTTTTCAGGGCTTTGATGTAAGGGCCCGTTGAATGGACGATGGAACAATCTAATTAATTTGTGAAGGTTCATGATTACTCCGGGAATCGCGAAGGTACGTAATATCATATTTTATTGATCATTATGTAATATGGAAGGAAAGTATAATGGGGATGTTTTATTTTAGCACATTTTAACTTTAAGATTTTGTAGAAATTCGCAAATACATATATGTGCTTATACGGCCAGCGGGTCTAATGGTTTGAGCTCCTGACTGCGAAACTTGAGGTCGCGAGTTCGATTCCCGCTGAGGGCAAATATTTGTGTAATGAACACGAGTATTTGTACCTTAGTCTTCGAAGTCTTATGTATTTATGTATATCTATATAAATATATATGTCGTTGTTACAGTTACCATAAAACGACCTTTGCTTAATTTGGGGCTATGTCTATTTGTGTGGAATTGTCCAAGTTGTTGTTGTTTCGACGAATGCTTTACCTCATGTAAAAAAAATTCCAACACAACATTATTTAAGTACATTCAAAATTTAGTCCAACTGCAAGCTTCTGTACTGGTATCGCTTGAAACTTTTCAATGATAAAATAAAAATCCGAAAAAGCGTTAATTTAATCTAGAGATTATTTGTCAGCACCGTGGCAACATTAATCTCCCTGTCCGTAGTCGCGAGCAAATCGAATTGTTACATGCCTCTCACAAATCAGTCCCCATCAGAATCTTGTTCAAATTGAATTCTATTATGCGACGTCATGTGCGTGGGTACTTATACCAAATCCATTTTAAATATGCCATGCTGGAGGGATACTTCCTTTTTCAATTTGACTGGCTAGGGTTTGCTACATTCGATTCGATTCAAAAAGATTTTGAAATAAATATCTACCCTCTTTTTACAAGTGCGTTCAAAGAATCCTAACAAAGAGCGAAAATCCATGCCCACCTTTTTAGGAAAATTATAATTATAATAGAACTGTTTTGCATTCCAACAAAACAGATATTATGTGTGCGAAGAAACACACAGCGTTGGTTGAAGAAGCTGTCTCTAGATCTCGCCATTTTGCCAAATTAAATGGAATAACTTACCAAGTTTCCATGTTTTTATACTTCTCTCTCTTTCACTCGCAGTAGCGCGCGCCAAATTTGCTCTATCCTGGAGCGCGGTGTCAACTGTCACTCATAGAAGTCTTCAATATCCACCAGCCAGCCCTTGCTGCAACGCTGTGTGTTTCTTCGCACACATAATATCTGTTTTGTTGGAATGCAAAACAGTTCTATTATGTGTTCTCCAAAACACACAGCGTTGGTTGAAGACCTGTTTGTTATCTGCTGGTGAAAGAGAATCAGTATCTGATTGTAGACGCTATGTGATAAATTAATAAATTGAGATAAACTCAAATCCTCTGTTAAACAGAACAACCAAGAGAGGATCTCTTGAAGTATTGTGCTATTTGCAAAACTTCTTACTTATTTTATGGAATAATGCTTTGATGAAATTAATATCTTTTCAACAAAAGAAACGATAATCTGAGCCAAACTGCTCCTATTGAGATAGAAGTAAAAGTAATAATACTAGGTTATCATTAAAATCTTAAATGATATCAATATTGTAAAAATAGCAGTACAACAATAACAATATTATAATTAAAAAACATGAAATTTCTTCATTCATTCCTGAGAATGATCAGATCTACCTGGGGCCAGTATAAAAGCTTCATGGCTTTGTATATAATTTTTTTCTTTATTTAACCAAAAGCTGCCTTCTAGGTAACTTCTAGAAGTGACTGCAGCCCTGATACTTCTCGAGGGAGCATCAATATTAAGCTCCTCGAATATCATTTTAATACAGCCAGTTATTGTAGTCCTTGTAGCGGTTGGTTTACCCACACTTATTATAGAGATTATCCAGCAAGTCAGCAGCCTGACTGGACCTAGTCTTTCTTGTGTGGCACGTCTAAGACATCTGATATGCTTTACAGGGCATACATTATGGTCAGGGTGAGTCAGTTCCCTCCCATCTTTAATGTGGGGCATATATTATCCCTCCCTTTCCTTTAATCATATTACATATTATATTCCGAATTATGTTAAAGAGTAAGAATGTGCCTTCCAGATCCTTACTATCTGGAATATTAAACTTGTTGTATTCTAACGCAAGGAACTGGTGTTATACCAGTACCAATTATATGGTCTTAATATTTGCTTAGTGAAAATAATACATGAAATATGTATCTGATATATTATCTACACTTAAAGTGGCACAGTAAATCAAATTACTGATCTATGAAGAATTATCATATTGCAGGCAAAGTTATTCTTAAGATATAATTTAGCAAGTAATCTAGTTACCTAGATAGTGTCAAGGCTCTATGATTTATCTTATGTGACACCTTGACACCCATTTTCTTAATTCAACTTATTACTATTTTGTACATCATCCTCAATAGTCCCTTGGGTAATTGTTACTAGCCCTGGGATACATTCTGGTCGGTATAGACCTGACTATATACATAATATATAGATACATACATAGCTTCCTGCATAGGTCCGCTTTTGATACCGATTCCTCGTAAGCTCCTGCTTTCCTCGGGCAGTGTAAACCGAATCCAATGAGGGGCAATCGATATTCTACCTGCCGTAATGAAACGGCATGGACTTAAGTTTGGCGGAGGAAAATAACTAGCCCAATTGAAACTGTCGCCTTGGACGGTACGCATCGCAAAATCATGCCAAACCATCCGAGTCCCAATGACGTTACGTCGCACAACGGCCGACTACGTCCGGGACGCCCCACTTTTGAAATTTGGCCCCCGAGGCCTGGGGCAACAGGTGTCATTCCGACACGGGTGTGTTTCTTGTAAGAGGCGATAGGTTGGGAAAGCTCTTAAGTCCGTCTGGGACCTCCCTTTCTTAGAAGTATGGCCTTCGAGGCCTAGTAACCCAGGTGCCATTCCGACACGGCTTGATTCTGAGACTCCTTTATCTTTTTAACATGGCCCCCGAGGCCAGGTAAAACAGTTGTCATTCAGGGACGGATCCGTTTCCTGAGAGGCGGTCGGCTCTGACACTTAATCTCATCAGTGAGATAGTCAGAGAGTGGTGCCTAAGTGATCTGTTAACTCCAATAGTCTGGTAGTTAGGTTTAGGAGGACACTAGATTGAGTACCGCATTAACCCTACAACACTCTAATAACATTTTGTTGCCCACCACAATCTGAGTATTCAAGAGAAGGCTATGTATATGCTTGTCTTATTGCTCCAGACATAGCCAACTTCTCCCACTGGCTTAAATGCCAATAAAACTGATCTTGCCAGGCTAATGAAAGGTAATATTCATTCAGCTGAGCACTCCAGCCCACATCTGCTGCATATGTGGTATGAAAGCGAGTTATTGGTGACTTGTATGGTGCAATAGCATTGTGATCTATGGCATCTTGCCAGCATCTCAGCTTCTGGTACACAAGATAGGGTAGTAATAGTATTTGTCCAGGTTTACCTTTGGTGACAAAGTGCTCACCCTACTACTTCATTTTGTAGTAAACAGATTGGTAAAGTCCGGCTTTATCAATTCTGTAACTGAGTTACTTAGAGACTTTCTGGACATCTATGTGCCAGCCATGGGCTGCCAAAGGCTGCAGTTTCTGAAAACTGGGAAACTAAATTGACTTGCTCTAGTAGCCAAGTAAAACATTATCTAAGTTAGCATGTACCCTGCTACCTTAACAGTACAATTCTGCTGCCAGGTAGTTAGTTTCTACTGCTATGAAGTCCGCAGCCTGACTGTATATTATACTCTCACCATTATACTTCCCATAGGTTGAATATGGACCTTGAATGCTACCTGCGTTCTTAACTATGAATAACTTAAACTTGGACAGGTTTCATGTCTCTGTAAGATCTTTGCTTCTTTAATATTGTTTTTGTCATTTCAGAGTACAGCTCTATTTAAAAATAAACTTGTTTCTCTACTTTATATCTTTCCAAACAAACTTTGTTACAATATTGTATAAGAGTCTTAGTGAAGGGTATAATACTTGCTATTATGAACTTCAGAATGAATTCATACTGTAGCTCTTTGGTTGGCTTAAGAAGCGCAACCTCCCTGAAGTTCTCATGTAAGCATGTAAGCTCTAGTGTTATTGGGAAATTTTCCCCTTGACTTACAACCTCTAAGCCCACTTAAAAAGTCATCTCTCACCTCTATTCAAATCTCAGTTCTGATCTCTGGGATTCCTTCTGGATCTTAGGTATTCTGGTGCATTTATGCATGTACATGTGTATACAATTATTGTAAATAATATATAATATATCCTCACGCCTTCCCACAAGGGTCCCCGAAGGGGTAGGCAGAGGTGTATAGGTAATACCCACACACCCACTTTCCGCCAGAGGTATATTAGGTGCCAACGTGACAGATGGCGAGTCCATCGCCTTTACATTTATTGATTAAGGATTTTATCCCCTTCTGTCTATCTCTCCTTGGTAAAGCTAAGTTAAGTTTGGAGCTTATGTCTGACAGGGATGCTCTAACCTTCTTACAGTAAATTCATACATAAATATCATTAAAGAACATTTTAACTTCTTTTTTTATCTTCACTCCGTCCCAAAAGGGGTAGGCAGAAGTGTGTAGCAAAAACCTGCTCACCCTCTTTCCTACAGACATGTATTTTCTACTTTAGGTGCCAATGTGACAGATGGCAAGTACATTGTCATTACTTAAACCACAATTATATATACACCTTTCAATTTCTTCTCAAACATATGAAGGATCCTCTCAATATTTCCCTTCACCATAAATCGACTGATTGATGAATCACTGTACTTAAGCGTGGACAAGCTAATCGGGACAGTCAGGATTTAAACTTGCAATCATTGTTGCAGGCAACTACTTGAACCATTCTGCCGACACGACTTTCATTTTCAATATATACTTTCCCTTTAACTTGTACCACAAATTACCACCATGTTATTATCATAATACAGTAAGGACACCTGGACAAAAGAATGTGGCAGCTTTCTCACAAATATTTACTTAGGGATAATTCTTGTAAATTTGTTGCTGCCCTACTACTACTTATAAATCTTACAAGCCCTGCTATAATAAATCCTTTACTCTAGTAGTATATAGACCTTCTTGGCCGGAGTTAACACTGCTTCTGCAGATGCTAACTAATCCGAAGTATCTTGAACTAACATGAATCTTAATTTATTTTAAGATTGATTAATTTTAATAAGCCAAAATAAGATAGCAATCTTATTTGCCATAACGTATGCAATTTTTGCGTGCCGGAATGAGTGGTGTTAAAATGCTAAGGTTGACTTAGGAGTTACCAGCACTGGCAGAGTCAGGGAACTCCGACTTTTATTGTAGCCTATGATGAAGTTGACAATACTGTGGCAACTGTAACATATATCCTGATATAAAGTTTACCTGGTACCTTCAGTTTTCACTGCAATAATCGGAATCAGAATCTTTATGCGTAGTTCGCTTTCTTTTCTTGGCTGTTGAAGCCGCTACCTCATCCTCCGAGGATAAAAAACTCTTCTCATCCTCTTCACTCAGACTGAGAGAGGGATCACCACGGTCAGTGACTATCACGGAATACCGCTGGTCGATCATTTACCTGAGCACTGCAATCGCGGAAGCCTCGGTTTTGGTATTGGTACAAACATTAGTACCGAACAAGAATTACGCGCACTCAACTTAAAAAAAAAATTCAATCGAACTTCCACGACTATTATTTAAACATTTCCTGTAGTTTTAAGTGTATAACACTTATAATAACATAAATTTAGTTTACAAAACAAGATTTTGCATCCATTGGCGGCAAAATCTAAAGACGCTATGAGTGACAGTTGACACCGCGCTCCAGGATAGAGCAAATTTGGCGCGCGCTACTGCGAGTGAAAGAGAGAGAAGTATAAAAACATGGAAACTTGGTAAGTTATTCCATTTAATTTGGCAAAATGGCGAGATCTAGAGACAGCTTCTTCAACCAACGCTGTGTGTTTTGGAGAACACATAATATAAATAACGATTGTTTTTATTTGCCTATATAGTGCACAAGACTGTGAATTTTTTGCAAGTTCTTATTATAATTCAGATAAAACTTTGTAACAAAAAGTATAATTATAGGTACATTTTTATATTTATACTAACATTAGTACACTTTGGTACAATCGGGATTCAAATCCCGCCTGTACTAATGAGTTTTTTCTGAACTTAAGTACAGTGATTAGTCACACCACGAGCTTCGAGCAACGAAGGAAAACATCGAGAGGAAACCTGCATACGTCTGAGAAGCAATTCAAAGGCGTATGTATAGTCGTGCCTGAGTAACGGCGATGGACTTGTCATCTGTCACGTTGGCACCTCAAAATATATCTCTGGCAGAAAGTGGGCGTATTACCTATTGCAACTCTGCCTACCCCTTCGGAGACCCTTGTGGGAACAGATATAACAATGTTGGCAGTTCGTTATCTATGCAGCTATTTCTTTTATTGCATCGTCATATTCAAAACACCCGACCACTTCTAGAAGACAACTTGTTCTATTTTCTGAATGATTGTACATAAGGCAAACGCAGACGGTAAATAGGAAGTTTCGATTTATTCAATTAGCGTTACCAGGCAACTGACTCCCCTTCGGTATTAATTTACTTTAGCTCATGTTTGTGCTTGAGTTTAGAGTTAAAGTCTGTGATTTTAGACGATATAAATAAACTTCAGTAACGGTTGAGCAACCTCATTTCATTTTCGGTAATTGACTTCTAAGTTCTATTGAACGATAGGGCGACGCAACAGGGCTTCTTTGGGGCTTAGCAAACCATTATAATTTAAATTTATAGGTATATATTTATATACAATAATAATAATAAAAAAACTATAATATATTTTTGTGTCCGTGTAATACTTTTGATACGAGTAATAAGTTACTGATTCTTCTGAAACGAATTCTCGATGCTTTCCTGTACCGTGGAGGTGTGATTCGTTGCTGTATTTATATTTAGAATTTAAACTTATTAATATAGTTAGTCTGAGAAGAAATTCAAAGGCGTATGTATAGTCGTACTTGAGTAACGGCGATGGACTCGCCATCTGTCGCGTTGGCACCTAATATACCCCTGGCGGAAAGTGGGTGTGTGGGTATTACCTATACACCTCTGCCTACCCCTTCGGGGACCCTTGTGGGAAGGCTTTTTTTTTTTTTGTATTGTCTCTCGTAGCGTGAGTTCCGGGAACTTTTGCTACTTAACCGGTCAATGGCGAGACCTAGGCCTCCAGCCAGGTACTTTATTTCTAAGCAACACAGCTAAGGGCACCCCCTGTGGGGTACGAACCTCGGCTTAGGGCGTTGCTGGATCGCGAGCAAGGGAGCTGGGCTGGACTGGTAATTTTATTTAAATATTATTTGGGGGCGGGATTTGCGCGTCAGGCTCGGCGCGGGCCGGCGTTTGCCGGCTTATTCGCGTCGAGCCTCGTCGGCGAGGACGGAACAGTGGTCGGTTTTGTGTAGTGTTGGTATGTTTTTGTCGGGCGTCCTGGAGGACCGTTATGTCGTCATCCGGTTCGATGACGGCGTGTCTTGGACGCCTTATCTTCGAGATAAGGGAAGGAGTGTATCGGGCGGCCGATACGACGAGGGGGTTGGGGTGATTTACAGCAGAATCGAAATGACGTTTGGACAGTTTTTTCAAAAACTGTTTTATAGTGGGGACTTTGAGGTCAACGTGGAGTTGACTATTACGCATGTACCACGGGGCACCTGTGGCTCTCCGGAGAAACCGGCTTTGGAGCACTTGCAAGGGGTTAAGGGGTACTTGCTAGTGTGTGCGAACACTACACCCGCGTATGTCATGATTGGTCGAATGCACGTCGTGTAAATCCTCACCTTGGATTTCAATGAGAGTTTACTTCGCGCATTCAACATGCTGTGAAGTCTACCGAGCGCGAAGGCGGCTCGCGCGCGTACCGCCTTTACGTGGTGACGGAAAGAAAGGCGTTGATCGAGGATCACACCCAGGTATTTGGCTTTTTCTTCCCATGGAATAGGTTTGCCGAAGAGGGTGTGGGAAGGCGTGAGGATATATATATATATATATATATAGTTGTCCCGCCCAGCTTCGCTTGGGGTAACGACGGCGGCGCCACCTATCGGGTCCAATTGTGAATCTAAACCATTCCCAGATCCCCTTGAACACACACAAAAAATTTCATCAAAATCGGTCCAGTCGTTCATCGGTCAAGTTCAGTGACATACACACTCACAGAAGAATTATATATATAAAGATAGTTAGGGTTCGAACTTGTAATTGTTCCGTTGCGGCACTCGAACTACTTAGCTAACTCAGCTGATTGTTATATCTGCGAAATATTTTATTCCAAGCACGCGGCGGCGGATGTAAAACCATTGTGAGCGGAACAATCACAAAATGCTTACACGTATCCCTAGCCTATATAGGAATTGTTTAGTCACTATTTCAGGGAATATTGGTTCCTGCGATGGTTCATAAACCAAGGTATTTGCAATTTATAACAAACGGATTGTTTGTTAATCACTTAATGGTTAGTCATGGAAGTTGTTTGTCGTTTAACTAGACCCCCCACGATTTCATTCGTTTTTTTGTATTGCCTCTCGTAGCGTGAGTTCCGGGAACTTTTGCTACTTAACCGGTCAATGGCGAGACCTAGGCCTCCAGCCAGGCACTTTAGTACTAAGGAACACAGCTAAGGGCACCCCCTGTGGGGTACGAACCTCGATTTCATTCGAATACTTTTAAATGTATTTATACTTAACGTATTATGTAGAAGACTAACTATCTTATTTATTTATTACATTGCGTTTTATATCCATACTAGCTGTCCCGCCCAGCTTCGCATGGGTGAAAATTTACATACATACATACATACATACATATCATCACGCCAAGTCCCTAACGGGGTAGGCAGGGAGTATAGAGCGCCAGTTCTCTCTAGACTTCATACCTCTTTCGTTTCGTCCACATTCATCAGTCTCTTCATACATGTTCGTCGGTTTCGAATATTCTTGACGTTCCCGTCCTTGAGCGTCCGATCGATTTGATCTAGGTAGTTGGAACGTGGCCTTCCTCTGCCTGTTCTTGCACATACTTTTCCTTGTATTTCTGTTTCGTGAATCTTTCTTCACTCATCCTTTCTATATGTCCAAACCAGCGTAATATGTCATTCTTCATCTTTTCAATCTCGCCTTTCGAATCTCTTAATTCCGGATTCAATCTAAGATCGTTTACACGGCACATTTTTTGCATTTAAGCTATTTTTATACTTCCTCTGACATACCCAAGGTTCGCTGCCATACAATAAAGTAGGCACAAATATCACAGTGTGGACAGCAACCGTTGCTGCCCATCAACACCGACATGGCCCCATTCGCCTTATTACCGGCAGTTATCCTTCTTTCAATATCTTTTTCATACTTTCCATCTCGTGTGAACATGCTTCTTAAATATACAATTTCACTCACTTGCTCTAGGATTTGCCCATTTACCGATATAACACAATCAGTCACTTGTTAATCTCTTTCGGAAGTGAAAATAAAAATTTCATGAAACACGATTGCAGTCCCGCCTTTCGGGTCTAATTGTGAGTCTAAACCATTATCGAATCCACTTGAACACAAACCAAAAAAACAATAAAAAAACATAAAAATCGGTCCAGTATTAAGGAGAAGTTGAATGACTAACACACGGAAGGAATTAGATAATACTTTACACAACTTATATTATGATATTTTTTATTCTACAAATAGCTGTGGCCACAATCTAAACAATTTTGTTAATTTATGCATTGATGCAATACCGTTAGCTGGATAAATCATATTTTTAAAAAAAATATATCCGTCCTTTCCTCTTCGGAAAAATAGTAATGGGTATTGTAAAGCATCTTAAGAACGGTATATTTCACTAATACGCTGAAGGATGATGGCATCATCTCTTAGTTACGTTACAATATCGCGAGACTCCATATTCTCCCCAAACACGACTATGGCAACATCATTTAGCATTGGTGCATTGATGCCTCTCTCATGTCATGTCGTCTCCTGCAGTTCGCTTGTCTGCTCTGACCAGTATTTTCTGATTGTCCGATGGCATCACATCCCTTCTAAGGCAGTTTTGAACAATTGGATCAACTGATTATGTTCATGCAAAAGTTGTTGTAGCTGCTAAATGATCTCTGCGAACAGCGTTCATTTACTCCACCTTCAGAATTCTCCAGGAAATAAATCTGAACAAATTTGTATTTACCATTGCCTACGCTGTTCTTCAGTCTCATTGGCTCGAAGATTGAACTGGGCTTGCGTTACACTGCGATTGAACAGGACTTGCGTTACACTGCGATCGAACTGGTGTGCGCCAACCGATATTTTGACACCTTACTGGTGGCATTTTTTTTTAGAATAAAATACGACGATTAATCATGAAACTCACACTAAAACAAAACAAAATTTTTTTGCTGTTGTTGTTATGAAAGAAACTGTAATTTGTTGTTTGTCAAAATTACTACTTGAATGAAATGTCAGTCTATCTATCCGTAGGGTGCGTTCCACTACGCGTTCACAACGATCACGTTCACGACCGCAGTTTTTCCCGTTTCACTTGCTTGTAAGCGTTACCGTCGTAACCTCAAATAGAATGGATTACAGAGCGTTTTGAGCGTGCAGGTAAATAAAATAAACGGCGAGTTAGTAAAATGAAAGCAAAAGATTTAAGAGGTTAGTTTAAAATCTGTAAGCCTTGAAAAAAATTGATAAATTAATGTTTAAATCGATTCATATTGAAAAAAAATATAATCCTTTTTTTGTATGTTAAATAAGTGATGTAAATATTGTTGGTGTATTAAATTAATTTACGTTCAAATTGAATTAAAATGTCTTGCGGTGGCACGTGGATATTTGGTAAGAGGTACGGTCGCCATTTTATATGTTTTGAGTTTTGAAAATGCAGCTAATTTTCTCAACGATCACTTCGACCCACCTTTTTAGATGGGTCGTCGTGAGCGAAAGTATGACATTATAATTGACGTTTTCGCCGCGACCACAACGACCGCGGTCCTTATGTGGAACGGTTATAGGAGCATTTTGATCGCTGTGCGAGCTTAGTGGAACGAACGAACGAAAAAAAATTTGGCTCTCCCTTACAAAACTGACTACCAGCTGATTGATTTACTATGGTAGGGCCAAATTTTTTTTTCATATTTCGACCTATGTTCTTTGGGGAAAGTTGTTGAGTTTCATGAGCACATGCACCTCCTTCAGGGTTGATACCCCCTTCCGTTACACGCTGTATATATATTTTAGTACAAACTTGAATATCATTAAAAAATATTCTGGTATAATACCTTGAAAGTGGGCATGAAATTGTCCTGTATAATATGTGTAGCGCCAAATGATGTTATCTGGAAACAGTTGTTATATTTCTGAATGTTGGCCAAGAAGTGCTTAGAATCATTTCCAATCCCAGAAACTAAAGAGCGTAAAGGATCTGGTGGTGGGACCAATTGTAGCAATTTTACTTTGCCTCCAGCACAACATAATCCAGTAGATTCACCAGTGTATTTTAACGCCTTACAATATTTACAAATTATTTTCATTTCCCCAATTGTTACCGATTTGTCGGCACAATAATCAATTGCCGGATCATAGTGGAATGCAGCTCGTTCAAGAATCACAGGAGCACTGCGTCTGCGGATTCGGTCAATTTCATTATGTCGGGCTCGCTGTTGTTGTGTTTGATGTGCACGAACTCGTTGCATTCTAAGCCTATCCACTTCATTGTCAATCACTAAATAACGCAATTCTGACATAGCAATACGACTATTTTCTTGATCTGTCTCTCTCTGGTCATCAGTGCGGCTAGCACGTGAGGTAGCTCTTCGCACATTTGATTGACTGCGACGACCTAAGTCAGGTCGTCTTCTCCTCGGCATCGTAACGTAATTAATCAAAATGAGAAAATTTCTAAAAATGAAAAATGCGAAAGTGTCACTATCACAAAATATGAACAAAAAAAGAGCACACTACTTGGAATGTCACTATCACAAAGGATCACAAAAGTAAAGAAAGTTCTCGCGCACGTAGCAGTAATCGTCACTCACAAAGATAGAAGGATGCATTCATAGAATATCGAAACCATGATCGTAACACAATAATTTTTTCCGTGTTCTTTTAAGCCATAAATCTCCGTGTTCTGAAGTGCGACAGAATGATTGACATATTAGTTGGTTATCAAATCTTGACACTTTGACGTTAGCAACACACCTCAATTGCTTAGACAACAGTGAGTGATTATAATTTAATATGAACTTTACTGAATAGCAATAAAGTTCAAATTGACTCTAGAAAACGTTTGTATGGGAAATAGAAAAGGGCTGTTTTTAGGGTTTTCCCGGAAATTATTCGATTTTTTCTCGCCTTTTAAACCTTCCCTAGACCTCCACGAACATTTCAAGACTAAGATAAGATAAATCCGTTCAGCCGTTCTCGAGTTTTAGTGAGACTAACGAACAGCAATTCATTTTTATATATATAGATATAACATATTAATAATTTACTATTTAAATAATTTATTGGATAAATTTTTTGGCATAACATGCAAAGTTTACTTACTTATTTCACCGCTTTAAGTTACATTTTCTCGAAAACAAAGACACACTGTCTCCAGGCCACAATCTATCTCAATACCTTAGTTTATCAAAATTTGTACAGCAGTTTAACCGTGTAAGCGGAGCCCTTATAGACATAGAGAATGTAAGTATAGATGGGACACATACACATACACGTATATGTATATTATTCGTAAAAGGTTACAGATATAATTATTTCTATATATTAATTCACATAAATAAATAAATAAATAAATACCTGGGACAATTCCACACAAATTGACCTAGTCCCAAAGTAAGCAAAGCTTGTGTTATGGTAACTAGACAACGATATATATACTTATATAGATAGATATATACTTAAATGCATAGGACAGCCAAGACTAAGGTACAAATATTCGTGTTCATCACACAAATATCTGCCCTCAGCGGGATTCGAACCCGCGACCTCAAGTTTCGCAGTCAGGAGCTCTAACCACTAGACCAGACGGTCTAGTGTAGTGATACATATAATCACGTATAATCACATACGTGATTATATGTATGTATACATACATACATACATATAATCACGTCTCTTTCCCGTAGGGGTAGGCAGAGACCACTTCTTTCCACTTGCTACGATCCTTACATACTTCTTTCGCTTCGTCCACTTTCATTATTCTCTTCATACATGCTCTTCGGTTTAGGGTACTCTTGACCTGACCTTTTTTCAAGACGTCCCTAATTTGGTCTAGAAACGTCCGTCTAGGTCTACCCCTTCCAACACTTTCATTCACACTCGCCTTATACACTTTTTTCGTCAATCGTTCTTCATTAATTCTCTCGACATGGCCAAACCATCTCAGCATACCTTTCTCAATTTTTGTCGCTACATCTTCTTTCATTAATTCACATACATGTTAAGTTGTGATACACTAGAATACAATTATCCAATGGCAGAATTCCCAAAACGCTCCAAGCATTCGCGATGAAATTAGCAGGTAATAGTTACGTACATTCTAATTTACAACGTTCCAAGTAAATTGGTATAAAATTTATAATAATTTTACGGCATTGTACGCGCGTATAGGGAACGATGACCGCTTGGCATCAAACGTTTCGTATGTTATCCACATTTTTATTTAATAAATCAAGTTTACCGTTACTTGCTTAAGAATTGTTTACATACATATGTACAGAACATCATGCCGAGTCACTGACGGGGAAGGCAGAGAGAATAGAGCGCCCGCTCTCTCTAAACTTACATTCCTCTTCCTCTTCGTACACATTCATCAGTCTCTTCATACATGCTCGCCGGTTTTAAATACTCTTGACGTTCCCGTCCTTGAGTTTCCGATCGATTTGAATTTGGTAGTTGGAACGTGGTCTTTTTGCACACACTTTCGCTTTGTATATCTGTTTCGTAAATCTTTCTTCACTTGTCCTTTCTATATGTTCAAACCAACTTAACATGCCTTTTATCATCTTTTACAAGTCATATACATTCCTAAATTTATATCCTTATTTATGAATATAAACCTACCACGCCATTGGTCGCATCATGATTTGGTTGAATAATAAATCTGTCTTTTCGCGTCTGAAATATAATAAGACCATTTCAAAAGTCAACCTGGCGGCATCAAATCTCCGTACGAGTGCAATATGCCGCGTTGAAGTGCAAGATTGTACTCCCTTGGGGGGTTATGAGATTGTCTGCATTTGCATGCGACTGACTTGCCGCCATCTTATATTTGTGAAGTTGTTACTCAACATGATTGAGGCAATGTGTTTGTCGCACTTCTGTTTGGATTCTCCCTCATAGGGTTTTATTGTTGATGCATAATATATTACAACCTTATCTGGATGAATAGAGTTGAAGTTACTCAATCTAAGATAAAAAATTGGCTTTGTTTTATTTAATCAATAAATTCATGGCATTGGTAATAGGCCTTTTGTATGTACATATATAGACTTCACTCGTGAAGACGCTTTGGTGATTATAAAATCAGATTGATAGATTTTATTTATTATTATTATATTAAAGTTTATAATAATTGACTGAATCTTATCTAATCCTGAAGAAAGGTTCCTTTTAGTAATGTTAACAATTATATTAATCTTGCTACTATATATATATATTTATCTAAATAAATACAGTTATTAAAAAGTCACTGCAGACAAAAAAAAAGCAATCTTACATTATTGTTATTTTTTACCTCTCTTATCTCTCATATCAAAGTTAAACTTTAATAACTGGTTCAAATAACAAATTCTATTAAAAACACATATTGCTTCGAGTTATGTTCGCAACGAAGTTGTAAAATGAGGTTTATAAAGTAACAAAAGCAATTTAAATTCAAAAGTCGAGTATGCAAATAAAATAAAAGTATTATATTAAAAACACGAAAGCAGTTTATTCAAACGCTTTTTGTTTTAATTGGATTAAATTTTTGAGGACTGTGTGTACACATATTTTTAGGGCTTAGAGGCCAACTGGCTTTGGCCCAGTTGTCCCTTGGGGTTTACTGGTCCGAAACAGGTGGGTTCATCCCACTATTTTTATCACTACATAATATATTATTATTATTATTATAAAGGCCGTGGTGGCCGAGTGGTTCGAGCAGTTGCCTGCGACACAAAGATCGCAAGTTCGAATCCCCACTGTACCAATGAGTTTTTCTGAACTTAAGTACAGTGATTAGTCACACCACGAGCTTTACGGTGAAGGAAAACATCGTGAGGAAACCTGCATACGTCTGAGAAGAAATTCCAAAGCGTATGTATAGTCGTGCTTGAGTAACGGCGATGGACTCGCCATCTGCCACGTTGGCACCTAATATACCTCTGGCGGAAAGTGGGTGTGTGGTTATTACCCATACACCTCTGCCTACCCTTGTGGGAAGGCGTGAGGATATTTATTTATTTTTTATTTTTATTATTATAAATCAAAGTTTCCGTCGCTTCTGTCTTTCGCAAAAAGCTCAAAAACTACTGAACGCAGTTCTTCATGCAGTTTTTACCAAAACAGAATAATTAAATAGTAAGGGTGTATAATTTGCAAAGATTTTGTATAAATTAAGTGTATTCTGGTGCAAATTATTAAAAATTTCGAACGCTACCTTAATCCAAAGGAGATATATATAACAAGATAATATAAGTGCCCGATCGAAGCCGGGCGGGTCACTAGTATAGTCAAATTTCACTCCCCCATGATCATATATCAGATTTTGTTAAGGCATTTATATCTCGCTTTTTATGTGTTGAATATTTTTACAATAAGTGCCTTAAGAGGCTTTAAAGTCTAATCCATCGCCTTTTCCCAAGCACAACTTGAATACATTCGTATGCAGGTTTCCTCACGATGTTTCGTTCACCGTAAAGGTCGTGGTGTGACTAATGACTGTTCAGAAAAACTCGTTAGTACAGAGGATGCAACCTCGGGATTCGAGGTTGCATCCTCTGTTTTGCAGGTGGCTGCGCGAACCACTCGGCCACCACGGCGTGAAATAGTTATTTCCTTATCGTTCATTCCACTGTAAATAGATCAGTGGTTAAATCGATACCGAAGTGAGCCCAGCGATCGGCGGCGCATCTATCGAATTAAAAGTAGCAGTCTCAACCGGTGACTGCTCTCCGCAGTGGTGTCAAATTGAGTTTGCTGCAAATTGTACGGTGTCTGCAATCGAGATTTCCTCAACTATTGGTTCTCGAACAGAGCACATATATATTAAAAATACTATACATTTATGTGTCCCGAGATTCACCCGTGTAAAGTTTGATATTATTTGCAGATTTAGTTTTTCTGGAAATATAGTTATTTTTCCAACTCCTTATAATACAGCTATAGATAGTTCCATCCACGAAGACGCGCCCCACTATTCTTTCTTTTAGTTTATAGTGTAAGTGTGCAACCTTCCACTGATGTTTGAGTATTATCGGTACACACGGATTACCTATGACTGCACACGCACATTACAATTAATACAGTCGGGTCATACTCCCCGCTTCCCGCGACCCCCTGACTAGAAATTGGTGGGGTGCGTCTTCGCGAAAGGCACTTTCTATAATAATCTAATTACCATGTCCTAAGGAAGATTTTAAAAATACAATGCTAAATAAAATATCTACAAACATGTAATAGGTAAATATGGTACCTATACGTAAATCAAATGTTATCTTGGTAGCGACATGAGCACTGCAATCCCCAGAAGGTCAAAGGTAAAGTCACACAAACCCAAGATATTTATTCGAGTGCCTCAGAAATAATATATATTTTTTTTTATACGACTTGGGTGGCAAACAAGCATGCGGTCCGCCTGATATACTATACTGAATATATTATCTTAATGACGATGCAAAAAACAAATAGCACCAGAGAGAAATTTGGTTTTGGAGATAAAGAAAAAATTTACGTAGTTAGATTCTACCTGTATTTATTATTGTATCAGCAGATTTTTGCAGTCGTATTTGAGTATCGGCAACGGAATCGCCATCATTTTACAATAAATAATCGTGTTCATCAGTCCACAGTTCTCTCACAGTGAGTTTGATTGCGGCGTTTCAACCCAATACTCTAAGACTAAGACTCTCTCTTCATAGACAGAGCCAACTGTACTCTCTAGGGAAAACGTCAACTTGAACGTGTGAACCCGGACATACACACGTAACGAGCAAAGACAAACTCAGCTTTTGTATAACTCAGCCAAAATTCGTGCTCGTGAACAATAAGCGCATTGCTCCATATCGTGTCAGGAATCAGTTACAGTACAGTGATATTTATAACAGGTCGGCTTGTTTGATCTACAATCGCGTTGTGATTCCGTGACTTGCTTGTTTAGTGTTTGTGTGTTGATTGCATCTGTGTGTTTGGTTATTTTAGGTAACTATATAAGGATTATAAAAAAAAAAATTTTTACGGAGTTTTTTTTTATTAGTATTATTTTAGTGCCTTGTACAGTCTCGTCTTCTTAGAGGAATTAAATTAAAATTTCTTCTGCCAGAATTAAATTGGGAGATGTGTTCATTGTCTATTTGCGATAACTAACATTTTTAGACCACTTTGGGCAGACGCTGTTGAGAATAAGATCGACAAAGCGCGATTCCTTCGATATTCGATATTCGATTTATATGTTTGAAGGTAGCATTTTCTAAAACATAGTCTTCTCTAACTTTACTTTATGTATTTTTTCATACATACATATCATCAACACGAGTCCTTAACGGGTAAGGCAGAGAGAATAGAGCGCCAGTTCTCTCTAGATTTATTTTTCAAGTTCATACGTCTGACGACCGTCTGGTCTAGTGGTTAGAGCTCCTGACCCGAAACTTGAGGTCGCGGGTTCGAATCCCGCTGAGGGCTGATATTTTTGTCATGAACACGAATATTTGTACCTTAGTCTTGGATGTCCTATGTATTTGTGTATATATCTATCTATATAACTAAATATATCGTTGTCTAGTTACCATAACACAAGCTTTGCTTAATTTGGGACTAGGTCAATTTGTGTGGAATTGTCCCAGGTATTTATTTATTTTATTTTTTACACGTATATTATATATTTCACAATGATTTATTTTTGATGACTTGGTTAACTGATATGGAAGCTACCGCAATTTTACTAACTGACAATAAAACAAAAAATTAAATTATATGCCATTTGAATCCTATCTATCGCTAGCATATGATTTAAAAATGTTTTAAAGTAAAATAATAAATATCAAATAATATATAAGAAGTTGAGTCCTTCCATCTAAAATATTATCTACAACTATTTTGCAGTCATTTTAATTGGCCTCATCAAAGTTAGTTTCTTAATCAGTGTAGATAACTAGTTACAACTGTGATTTGGCTAAGTGTCAAGAAAATAATAAATAAATAAAGATCTAAGTTACCATAATTCAAACTGGATGACAATAACCGAAATCCGAAATTTCAATGTATTCGAATTCTTTCGAACGTTGGTATTCGAATTAAAAATCAGCCGAATAGTGCGAGGGTGCGCGATTAATCTTGCGGGACTTGTCGGTGCTATGTCCGCTGTCCGGCACTGTCCGGTCGGCGCCGTAAATCTTGAACACCCGCGTCCTGTCCGGTATCTCACTGCGCATACAAATATTCTCCGCCCTTTGTTATAATAGAAATTCGTTGACAAATATCTTTTAATTAAGTTTTGTTTTGACAGGACGTTGGTACGGGTCTTGTGTAGTTTTAACAATAAAAGGGTGCTTGCAGTTGTTGTCTGCATTTAAATTGGGTTTAATTCCTTTATAGTTTTTAAAGCGGTCTATTAAAAGAGATTATACATGTACAAATTTGTAAAAGTATGTCTATATATCTAAATATAATTATTATATCTTTCTTTAAGGTTCCCCGAAGGGGTAGGCAGTAAGTGTTAAGTGCCTAAAGAGCCACTTTCCGCCAGAGCTATATTTTACGTCCCAACGTGACCGACGGCAAGTACTTCGCCGTGTCAAAGGTAATAGTTTCGTATCGAGGTTTTCTTTCACCACAAAGCTAGATTTGACTTATCACTTACTTAAGTTCAGAAAAACTCATTGGTACATCCGGGATTCGAAGTTGCTGACTACTCAAATCTCTCAGCCACCACGGCTCTAGGTGACTTAGCCTACAATGTCAAGGCTGCTGATACAAAGCTGATAATATTTTTTTTAATACGTCAACTCTTATGTCCACATAATATGAACAAAACCATAGCGCGATGCTATTCGGTAATCTAGTGGTGAATATCTGAAAAGATTATTTTTAAAATCTTCATGCATATCGTTGCGTTATTATGCACCATTTTTATTATGTTATATCTTGCCAATATGGCTGTCAACTCGTTAAAACTCACTAAGGTGAGAGGTTAAGTACCGACCCTGATTAGTTTTGCAGCCAGTTTTGCACAGACTTCTTAGCCACATCATTGGTGATCCAACTTTTGCAGATGTGTCCTCCTTTTGATACTTTTACGACAGTATCAGTTTTAAGTATTTTTTAGTAAGCCGTAACAAAAAGATTGCAGGTTTCGACTCTCCACGGTATCAATGAGTTTTTCTGAAATCTACAGTGATTAGTCATACCGCGAGTTTAATGGTGAAGAAAAATGTCGAGAACAAACCTGCATACATTTGAGAAGAAATTCAAGGTCGTATGCGTCGTTAACGTCAAGAGTACTCGAAACCGACGAGCTTGTATGAATAGACTGATGAATGTGGCGAAGCGAAAGAGGTATTTAAGTCTAGAGAGAACTGGCGCTCTATGCTCTCTACCTACCCCGTTAGGAATTCGGCGTGATGATATAAATATGTGTATGCGTCGCCGACATCGTTCTTTTGATCGTTATCTTTATATTATATGCTTCCTAAATTATAAATAAATAACCAGGAAACAACATTACCCTCGCTTTTGTAGTCGGACAAAAAAATTATATGGTTTGCCACGTTTACGGTACCTACGTGTTTCTCAAGGTAATTCATTTATGATCGCCCCTGAAGATAAATGCAGTATTGTAAAATTGAACCTTTAACTCTTAGACGATACTCTGGAGACAGCTACGTGATCAACAGAACCCGCGGTAATATCAGACTAGATCTAACGCCCGGAAGAGTTAAAAGATAAAATAAAATAAATATCCTCACGCCTTCCCACAAGGGTCCCCGAAGGGGTAGGCAGAGGTGTATAGGTAATACCCACACACCCACTTTCCGCCAGAGGTATATTAGGTGCCAACGTGACAGATGGCGAGTCCATCGCCGTTACTCAAGCACGACTATACATACGCCTTTGAATTTCTTCTCAGACGTATGCAGGTTTCCTCTCGATGTTTTCCTTCACCGTAAAGCTCGTGGTGTGACTAATCACTGTACTTAAGTTCAGAAAAACTCATTGGTACAGTCGGGATTCGAACTTGCGACCTTTGCGTCGCAGGCAACTGCTCGAACCACTCGGCCACCACGGCTCCACGAGTTAAAAGATACCTCACCATATCAGACTTATGATTCAAATTCCCATACACGTCAAAGTTGTAGAGCTGGAAAGCTTGGTCCATGCATAATGTTGGCAGCTTTAAGAACGATTATGGTATAATAATATGTATATAAAACCCTTTTCACTACATGTGACTACAGCGCATATAGACATCATATCCTTTCTACAGAACGCTGAATTTCATTTGGCTAAAAGCGTGGAATGTTGCCACACATTTAGGGTTGCCACTAGAACAAATTTATGAAATGTTGGTTTTAATTAAAATTATAAATTTGAGCTTGCTTATGATACATACCCAATTCCCGCTAAGGGATATTAGCGTGAGCACGAGTATTTGTGCTTTGGAAGTCATAAGTCTTCAGTGAAAAGACATATTTATCTATTTAAGTATGTATATTAGAAGCAGTGGTGGCCCACAGTACCAGTAGTAACTTGTAGCATAAAGATTAGAATTCGAATAGTTCGAATACCGACTGTACCAATGAGTTAATCTGAACTAAAGGACAATGGTTACTCCCATCACGAGCTTTACGGTAAAATAACACATGGAGAAAACAAACAAATAAGAATTTATAGTCGTGCTGAAGTAACAGTGACTCGCCATTTGTGACGTTGGCAACTAAAATATATCTCCGGCGGAGAGTGGGTGTGTGGGTATTACTTATACAACACTGCCTACTAATCCGGGGACCCTAGTAGGAAGTAGTGAAGATTTTTTTAATGTCCAACGAAGTGTTACGTTCCTAATTCCACAGTATTCGGTTCTATGTATAATTTTAATTAGTTCGAGTTTCTGACACTAATTGGAGACGGTGGTAACCCTACAATAGAGTGGCGAGTTTATCCATACAGCAGGTCAATAACCCGGGATCCTTTTTGGGACAATAACGAGCAGCCTCCGAAGGGTTGGTTGACAACGTGTAGTTTCGTGTTGCACTGTTTCAAATGAAACAATTTACGTAGGAACACTAGTACCAACTATTTGGTATCACCTGACCTTCCTACTAATTCCTATGCAAAAGTATATGAGGTCGTTTGTTCCTCTATCACGCAAAACCCACTCAACGGGTTTATATGATATGACACCGAGATAGATTTTTAGCCTCATTGGCACATAAGATTCTATATTCTCAAAAAATAAAACAGAAAAAAAAATAACCAATAATAAAAAAATACGGGCACAGCTAGTAATATTGATAATATTACTCTAAAGCCGTGGTGACCAAAAACGTGACCGTTGCCACAATAATTGTAAGTTCGAATCCTTAATTAAAAAATAAAACATCTACATGTTTGTAATGAAATGCAAATAAGGTCACTATAATATAGTCGTGCTTGAGGAAAAGGTCGATGGACACGACAACTGATAAGTTGGTACCTTATTAAATCTCGGGCAAAACGTGGGTCTATGTACTACAGACAGCCTACCCACTCGGGGATCCCTGTGGGAAAGCATGAATATATATAAGAAGCTACATGCATACATATCATTACGCCGAGTCCCTTACGAGGCAGGCAGAAATATTTGAGCGTCAGTCCTCTCTGGACTTGTGGGAAGGCGTGAGGGTATATTATTATTATTATTTATTATTTCCTCTCTGGACTTGCATAACTCGACCACATTCATCAGTCTCTTCATACATGCTTGCAGGTTTTGACTACTCTGGACATCCCCACCGTTAAATGTCTGAGATATATAAGTAGTTAATCCTCCACACATTTACTGCATTACTCTCGTCATTCTAATTCCTTCTAAGCCAAGACTTCTGCGTACTATCACTGAGCTGCAACGAAATTGTTATTCCGTCTAGCTGCGAATGCAATAAATTGAAATAAAAGCCAACTGCATTCCGGAGTAAAGTTTACGCTAGGAACGGCGTGCAATTTGTGCGACTCTACAAAAATTGTAAAATTGTATTTTTTTTTATACCACTTTGGTGGCAAACAAGCATGCGGTCCGCCTATGGACGCTTGCAACACCAGAGGTATCACTCGCGCGTTGCCGACCCTGCAGGAATCTTTTCACACCCTTCTTGAAGAACTCCATGCTGTACTCTCCAGGGAAAACCTAAACGGGGAGCTCATTCCACAGCCTGAGCGTTCGCAGAAGAAAACTCCTTTGGAAGCGCACAGTTTAATCAAATCTCATCATTACAAATTTAAGAGCTGGGCTCTTGTCTAAATTGCGTAAAATAAATCAAATTTAAATTGCGTAAAATTGTATGTGTATAAAAAAAAAGCTCATGTTACACTGGAAGATAGTTATTTATAGGTGAAAGAGAATAATAGAAATCGATTTTGTAGTGTTCTCCATTAAATACGTAAGTTATGAGTAAATTTCTCCATTATAAACAAGTTTACAACCGTACAAACGTAACAACAATCAGACCATTTCTTTTTATAGAGCATTAAAATGTCCGGGGCATTGAATTTAATTATTTGTTTAAGAAATTTGTATTTAATTATTTTTATTGAATTAAACATATCATCATGTCATATTTACTGAAATCTGATGAATAATGAAATGGTTTTACACGCTTTATATTAGCTTCACCTGTATGTATGTATGTATGTATGTAACCGACTTCTTTGAGCTCGATTTTGACCCACTTTAAACGGCCAGATTTCGTTCAAACTTTGTAGACTTATCGAGGACCGATGACAATACACTAATAACTAAAAAGTAGAAAATAAATAATAGTTAAAAAAAACTAAAAAACACGCTTTTTATAGAAAACCGAACTAAAAAATAGAAAATAAATTTCGATAATATCTTAAAAAGCGTGGGGTGCTTTTTAAGATATTACCGAAATGATAATCACTCTACTAATATCTGTCAATAAAATATTTATAACTATTGACACCATGCACCCCACGCTTTTTAAGATATTATCGAAATTTATTTTCTATTTTTTAGTTCGGTTTTCTTATTTGTTTTACTTTAAGTCTAGGAGAATTAGTGCTCTCTCTGCCTATCCCGTTAGGGACTCTGCTTGTTATTGATATGGATTGTATGTCATTCGTTTGTAATAAGAGATCGATTATACCATACTGTTATTGACCATTTCATTCTCAATTACACTGAAGTTCGTTGTTAATTGGAATGGCAGATGTCAATTTAAATTCTTGCAACTGACGACATGAAGCCGAGCAAAGTTCATTGTCCTAGAGATTACATCTCGTTGGAGATTAAACAAACGTCTACTTTATAAGGGTCATGCCATTGACATTTTAACTGAAACCTTACTTACTTTGATTGCAATCAGTTAAGCTAGGAATAGTTTAATACAATTACTGGATTATTTCGATCAAGGGCCCCATAAGGTATACACATCTTATAAAGATACATACTTGCTATCATCACGCTGAGTCCCTAACGATGTAGGCAGAGAGAATGGAGCGCCAGTTTTCTCTAGACTTACATTCCTCTTACCAAAAGTACAAATGTGAAAGTTTCTGAATATGTTTGTTTACGCAAAAAGTAATGAAATTGTATTTATGAATAGATACATTTTCGCTTTGTAAATCTGTTTCATATATCTTTCTTCAAAGTCATCGGTTCTATATGTCGAAACAAACTTTACTTTATATTACACTGAATAGACAAGTATAGTATCTTCCAAATAATTTGAGATAATAGAAAATACTAAAAGTATCAATAGACATATACTTAGAAAAACTATTAAATATAATAGCTATTTAAGTCCTTTTTAAATAACTCGTTACATCGTTATCGTGCGAATCTAAAAGGATGACCATGGAAAACCTTATACAGAAAAATCCCTAAAACTTGAACTGTGAAATCGCTCGACTCATCCCGTCACTTGAAAACTACCCATCCGCAGACCCAGAGATCCCATTCTCTTGACGCGACGCCGGAGAGCTTGACAAATATCAGGCCAGCCTTTAAATAATTCTGTTAGTTTTTCTATATTAGACTTTTTATATAATATGATAATATATCCTTACGCCATCCCATAAGGGTCCTCGAAGGGGTAGGCAGAGGTGTATAGGTAAGTATCCACACACCCACTTTCCGCCAGAGATATATTTTAGGTGCCAACGTGACAGATGGCGAGTCCATCGCCGTTACTCAAGTAAGACTATCCTTTGAATTGCTTCTCAGACGTATGTAGGTGTGTATTTCCTCACGATGTTTTTTTCCTTCACCGTAAAGCTCGTGGTGTGACTAATCACTGTACTTAAGTTCAGAAAAACTCATTGGTACAGTCGGGATTCGAACTTGCGATCTTTGTATCGCAGGCAAGTGCTCGAACTACTCGGCCACCACGGCTTCTAGACTCTTTAATAAGAAACAAAAGTAATGTTTTGCCTTCTTAAAATATATACCATTGTATCTAGTTGTAATCTATCGCTACAAGTTGTGAGCTGTGTATCCTGATAGTCAATAGATGTGTCAAAAAAAATATGTGAAAATACAGAATGATTATTTTGAAACGGGTATTATTTTGTACGATACATTTAAAAAAACGGGAGGTATTCCTACGGAAGGTACATTTATCTTTCTCATTCAATCTAAATATAATTTATAAATATTACTTATCCCAGCTTTAACGGTTATTAAGTATAGCATTCATAATCGGCATGGTAGTTTCAATTCGTTAGATAGAGAAAGAATTCTTTCATCAAACTCATAATTATCATTCTTAATGTTTTCAACGTTCTTCTTCCACAAACTTTCGCACTGTATGTTTGTTTCGTCAATCTAATTCCAGTAATTCTTTATGTCCAAATAAATTTCGCACGTATTTCTCTATCTTTGCAATTCCACCCCACACACTAAGATATATATGATGTGTATTACTCACATGCATTGTGTGCGCCGCAGCGCGCAACTCTCAAAAGACAATTCATTTGAAGAGACCCGCGTCCCCTACACAAGTCGTCTGCAAATATTCTGCGTTCCATTACTTAATTGTTAATTATCTTCCTCCGCCCCGATGACATCTTGATGGAGAGGTTAAATTAATAACTTTTTTGGAGGGTTGCGAGGTCTTTGACATGCATTTCAAAAAAGATCCGTGGCCGTGCCTTGTGGTGCCGTGGTTTCGAGTTCGAGCCCGCAGTACAAAGGTTGTAAATACGAATCCCGACTGTCACAATTCTGATGTCGACTGTGTCTAGTCACTCCACGAGTGTCGGGATTCGATGATGCAATCTTTGTGTTTTGGGCATCTACTCAAACCACTCGGCCATCAGGATCCAGATTACGGCTGAGATATTAAACATTTAAATGTATAGTATGAGCGCAGATCAATAGCGTAGTACCCGTTTCCGCGGTCCATTGTCTGAACACAGTAATATATTGGAAAAGTTAACAGGTTACGGGTGCATTTTGTTGTTATTGTTGTACAGAACTAGAAAGACCAAGTTAAATTCGAGATCAGTATCCGAGGCGGTGATTTGAATCTCTTATCGAGTGGGTTGTGCATATAACCGCTGTATTCGATTTTGGCTTACGTTAAATATTCTGAAAGTAACGTGCAATGACTTGCAGGAGTGAACGTATTAACTGAAGCATCTGTGGCGAAACATAGCCGCGTGATATGTTCTTAGCATAATTATTGAGTATGATATACATACATATTAATGAAAGGAAAACTATTGACTCTTACATTAATTTCTATTATTATCTGAACTGTACCAATAAGTTTTTCTGAATATAAGTACAGTGATTAGTCACATCACGAGCTTTACGGTGAAGGAAAACATTGTGAGGAAACCTGCATACGTCTGAGAAGAAACAGTCGTGCTTGAGTAACGGCGATTGACTCGCCATCTGTCACGTTGGCACCTCTGGCGGAAAGTGGGTGTGTGGGTATTACCTATACACCTCTGCCTACCCCTTCGGGGACCCTTGTGGGAAGGCGTGTGGATATTAGAAATATGTTATTTTGTTAAACAACGCAAAGATATTTTCATTAAAAAAACGTACGAATACATTCTAAGTTTAAATGTGATCTCAATTTACAAACAAAATAATTTAATAATTATGTAACTTGAGTAACGGTGATGGACTCGCCATCTGTCATGTTGGCTCCTAAAATAAGATATCTGGCGGAAAATGGGTGTGTGGTTACTAACTATACACCTCTGCCTACCCCTTCGGGGACCCTTGTGGGAAGGTGTGAGGATATGATTGTTAGTTTGTGAGTATATTAGTAATCAGTAATCTATTAAAGAAATGAACCGATATGTCAAAAACATTTTAGCATGTTGACTACAGGCAATCTATCATAAGGGTACTGGACCCAAGAAAATGCAAATAGTTATCCTACTAATATTGTAAATCAGAAAGTAGAATAACCACTGAGCGGAAGTGGATCAAATTAGACGTAGTAGATAAATTAGCTGGATGAACGAATATTTTATTCCTTAATTTTAAAATCCATTAAATCAAATATTACGCGGGTAAAACCACAGGGTTAAGCTGGTATATATATATATATATATATATATATATATATCCTCACGCCTTCCCACAAGGGTCCCCGAAGGGGAAGGCAGAGGTGTATAGGTAATACCCACACACCCACTTTCCGGCAGAGGTATATTAGGTGCCAACGTGACAGATGGCGAGTCCATCGCCGTTACTCAAGCACGACTATACATATGCCTTTTTTGAATTTCTTCTCAGACGTATGCAGGTTTCCTCTCGATGTTTTCCTTCACCGTAAAGCTCGTGGTGTGACTAATCACTGTACTTAAGCTCAGAAAAAGTCATTGGTACAGTCGGGATTCGAACTTGCGACCTTTGCGTCGCAGGCATCTGCTGGAACCACTCGGCCACCACGGCTTTTTCAGTTCGGCAAAATTCCAGTATAACTCGACCTAATTCAGCTTGCCATGTAACAAGCCGCTCGTGGAGCCCATATTACGTCGCTCAAGGGACGTCTACAGAGGACCCGCATTGTGTAGTTAAAATTGCTCTCAACTAGCGGGAATTCATTTATTTCTAAGTCCTCGTAAGCAGGGGTGTTGCTATCATTGTTCTAGCTGAAATTCATGACGCTTGTCTGGTATATAGTTGAGTAGGTAAGGTCACAGAAATCAATTCTCCCTGAGGGCGGAAATGTGTGTGATGGACACAATTATATTTGAACCCAAGATTTGGATGTCATTTGTATTTGTGTATACTTTTTATTATACGTTCTTCACGCCCTGTCATAAGGATCCCCGGAGGGGTAGGCAGGGGTGTGTAGAAGCCTCGTCTTTTCCTTTCTTAGTGTAATTAGCTTATTAGGCAAATTGTGGTAAATACAAAAATAAATCTATCTATTCATATCAGTACACAATTGCTATCTATTAGCTCAATGTGATGTTTGGAACGATATACTGATATTTATGGGGATTTAATTTAATTATAAATACATTTGAGATAACTTCAAACCTTCAGTTCGATTTGATTTTGACAGATGGTGAGTTAGGTAGCGAATATTTGTACCATGCGAAAATCTAACCTACAGCTACGCAATTACCGACGACGACTGTAGCAAATAAAGCCTCCAAATTGCGTGTGAAAACTACTATTTAAAAAGACCTCATTTTAATTTCACAACTTTTTAAAGCCTATTTATTTAACAAATAAAACTCTATACAAAACCAAAATGAAAGTAAGCTTAGTTTTACTGCACTCTGAAAAACCCCGGGCGTAGCTAAATGTTTCCTTTAAAATACCTCAAAGGCCGCCATTTCCCCACTAATGGGCAACCCTAATGCTCACGGAACCCTGCACTTGGCAGTTAAACAAAGCACTGTAACTGAAGACTAGGTCTAAATGAAACTTGAGTAAAAGACGCAACAACTAAATTGCGAGAAAGGACTGTCTTATTGTAAGAATTAGACTTGTTAAAACAATACTTTGGTCTGATTTAAGCTGCTGTTATAATTTATATCTTCACGCCTTCCCACTAGTCCCCGAAAGGGTAGAAGTAAAAAGCACCCTCTTATGGCAAAAGATATATTCTACCTAAGAGACAGATGGCGTGTCCATTGCCGTTTCAAGGACGACTATACATATTTTTTTGATGACTAGACAGCATATTACAACCGCTTCAGCAGGTCTCCTAACGATCCTTTCCTCTACCATAAAGCTCGTGCTGGGATAAATCACTGTAAGTATCTAATATTAACACACAAGTTTCAACCTGGAATCGTAAGTATGCAGGTGGATACATAAACCGCTGTGCCATCATCACTATAGGCTTAAGAGCTGGGCTCTTGTCGGCGTCATCGACTTAACTCCTTCCATTTGTTACAGTCCAAAACAACCTCACTATACGCTATGACAGCCGATTTGCTCTGCTTTGACTCATGTCAAGTCACTTCCCTATACAAGATCTCGTTCTTCGTCTTCCTCTCATTCCTTCAACCTTCCCTTGATAGAAAAGATTATAAGAAAACCACGTTACTTAAACGGAGTTAGGGCGACGGTCAGACATGATCAATTGTTTCCTTTGGTCAGTAAAACAACACCAAGTTTTGCCGATAATGTCACAGGACACAGCTGTTGCCGTCTCAAGGTAACAAGTTCATTCAATATTTACGATTCAAGCCCACCGTACATGTGTTATTTCATATATATATAGCGTGGGCGTTTCTGTGTGTATATAATCGTTTTATCTATGTATACATCACGACGAGTCCCTAACGGGGTAGGCAGAGGGTATAGGGCGCCAGTTCTCTCTAGACTTACATAAAATCAAATGCTGTACGTTAGTCTCATGGAAACTTGAGAATCGCAAGACCTATTTAGATGGACACTTAGAATTAGCATGGGTCCATGGGACGCGCACATTGTAAATAAAAACCACCCAGGTGGCGCTGCGATAATGCAGATTTTTTTCATTCAAACGACGTAGGGTCTAGCAGCTTGTTTAGATATAAATAAAAAAAAAATATTGTATATTTTTTTCCTACAACCATACTAACGTCCTATATAGTACATTCTATTCTAATTTTATTTAAAATAAGATATTTTTTATAATTCAATTGAATAGAATAGTAGGGAATGTATAATAAGCAAGGGTCGAGCACTAACGCACAAAGCCTTCCAACTCATTGAACTGGGATGACCTGGTTACCTGGGCCTAATGGACCTGATAGGTTAAAGGACTGAAAGGTATAAAAAATACTGGCGGTCTAGCCCATATTTATGTCAAAATATGAGACCAATATTATTTTTAAAGCTTATAAGATGTTCTGAAAGAAGCGAAAAAGTGCTGACACGACTGGGCGTAACTATACGAAAGTATTTTTTTATAAAAGGGAAATGTATTATACTTATTGAAGAGGTCAAAAGACTCGTCTAAACAGGATTACTGCTGAAGACGGACATGACAGCATCTTTAAGAATATCGCAGAAGGAGTGAGAGGAAAAGGAAGACCAAGATCAACATATATGTGAGCCAGATCAAAGAGATTTTGGGAGAAGGGAGGTCAAAGACATTACGGTGGATAGAAGCAAATGTAAGTAATGGCAATTATTTTGGTCAATCTATCGTGATTATTGACGCAGATTTTTTTTAAACAACAAGAGTGGCACGCATACGGCCCATCTGATGGGAAACGGTTACCGCAGCCTATTTAAGCTCACGATACCGAAATATCACTTGCGTGTTGCCACTCTGTGTTATTGTTATTGAGTGCAGATATTTCATTGCTTAACACGGAGGCATCTTATAGTTTCAACCTATTATTTTTATGATTTCAAAAAGTTTTCCAACTTGAAACTCCGTAAATGTTAGCCTATAGCAATATTTCACGAACAATAATATCGTGTACAACACGATCCACTACACAGCGCAGGCAGTGTTTACAGGTTGAATGGGTCGGTTTCAAACTGGGCTACACTGCTCTTTGCATAACATCGATGCGCATAGTACACAGTGGGCAAAGAAATGCGACTTTATGAAACTCAGCGGAACTTTAAAATAGTTGAGGACCTAACCTTTTTGTTAAAAGAAGTTATTTTACAATAACTTACTCGTATTCTAACGCGCGTACTTAAATTTAATTTCTGTTTTGTTTTCATACCTACATATGTGTTAATCGGCCTATTAATATTTCCCTGTACCAAATTTCACCCAATTCTGTTGAGTAATTTTGATGTGATTGAGTAACAAACATTAACATTTATCATATTAGTAGGGTTTGTTTGTTTCGATATCTTACTTGCAGGTGACACACTATTTCACCACATACTAACTATTTATATTCTTACATATTACAGGTAGAGCTGTGGTGACCGAGTGGTTCGAGCTGTAGCCTACAACTCAAAAACTCAAGTCCAAATATCAAGTATACCAATGAGTTTTTCTGAACTGAGTATTATGATTAATTACCTATATCGCAAGCTTTACGGTGTAGTAAAATATAGAGATGAAACCTGCATACGTTTGAGAAGAAATTAAAAGACGTATGTAGAGTCTTGTTACCTACACACGTTAACCTTAGCCTTTCCCTTAGGGGATCCTTGCGGGAAGGTGGGAAGATATTCTATTCTGCATTTAAAAAATGACACAAACAATTTTCGGTATACTGAAATTGCTAGTTTTCGCAATAAATCCTCTGCACATAGTTTTTAGCGCTAAAAGCTTTGAAGCGCGACATCGCTTGATGATTCAAGAGTGTGCGAGCAAACGGTTCACTTCATCGCAGGCAGAGGGAAACTTTTGACCCGCTTATGCTAAGTAGGTCTCCCCACAGCTTGCCTACGGAAAATTTGTTATTGTATTGGAAGTTTTAAATAGGTATATAATTAATGCTTTCATTGTCACAAATGATGGAGGACTCGGCTCGTCATGATGGCAGCTAAAATGTATAGGTATCTGGCGAAAAATGGTTGTGTGGGCACTGTCTATTAACCCGGCATATCCCTTCGGTAACTTTGTCAAAGGCGTAAAGATATATGTATATACAATTATGTATGAATAATTATTATGTACATACCCATACAGCAAAATTTTGTGAGAATAAATAACGCGAATTTTCGTGAATGTCAAAGTTACCTTCTCAAAACAGAACACGGGAGGTCTACGAGAAGGAGCTAAGGCATAAATAAAATAATAATTATTTAAATGTAGCTTTGTAGCTTTTCTCGCTCCGGTTAAAATAAATTACGTATATATTTAAAAACTCTACAAATGTACATTTGTAGTAAAACTATTTGAAAATAAATCCTTATTAGTATTTCGTTCGCAAAATACAGTAAAATTATCGAAACCATCCTACTAAACTAACATGGTAACACATGAAATAGGGCAACCACACGTCCGTTGTGGGTAATCCGCGGAACGGGTGCCCACTAATGGCGGATTACCGCGGACAGTCCACAATCAAACGGGGATGAGCATCCGAAAAGGAGGGATGAAGTATACTTACCGACCGGCCAAAAATGATGTTATGTTCATAATATTATTATATTTACTTGATTAGGCTACTTTAATTATGAAAGGGATATAATATCTCTATTTCTTCTATGATATCATCTCGGGTAGTTATTGCTCGGACACTCAAGGACGCCAAGAGTACTCGAAACCAGCGAAAGCATTATAAATGAATCTACATAATATATGTATGTATGTGTGTGTGAATCAACTTTAAATGCAACCTAAATTTCCCTTTCTTCATCGCGTTGCGAAAGTAACGAACTCTTATCACTTACAGTCTAAATCTCAACATAGCCACATTCAATATCGATATTTCTCCTCAATAAAGCTAAGAATTTAAACGAAAACACGTCCTTGAAGGCTATTTGTGGAGATTTATAAGGGTTTTAAAGTTCCACTGTACGGCTCCGCAACGCTGCGCCTTTGTAAATAAATGCATTTAGCCTGATTTATCTCGAATCGATTCTGATTTCATTTACTATTCACTTGATATATCTAAGCGATATACATATATCCTTCCATATACTCCTTTTATTCACTAGAGGTGCCCCGCAGCTTCACTCACGCTAAATTCATATCTTAATATACACGAGTTTAGTATCTAGTAATTTTTTGTACGTATATTTGTTACGGGACTCCTCCTAAACAGATGAACTCATTTGAATGAAATTTTGTGTTTATAGTAAAGTAGGTCCCTAGGTGATAAGAAATATAAATTGGACCCGGAGTACAGTGATTAATCACACCACGAGCTTTACGGTGAAGGAAAACATCGAGAGGAAACCTGCATACGTCTGAGAAGAAATTCAAAGGCGTATGTATAGTCGTGCTTGAGTAACGGCGATGGACTCGCCATCTGTCACGTTGGCACCTAATATACCTCTGGCGGAAAGTGGGTGTGTGGGTATTACCTATACACCTCTACCTACCCCTTCGGGGACCCTTGTGGGAAGGCGTGAGGATATGAGGACCCGGTAGGTGGCACTGGGTTCGTGTTTCAGGAAATTTAATTGTTCACACATTCGAAGCTGACCTACTACTATGTTGCAAAGATTTCGCTCAGCGAATCAGGATTGCCATACAACATAGCAATACCGCCAGCCCTCTTTGCACCCTTCCGCGTGACTGAAATTTGGGATATTTATTTTATTTGCACATAAATACCATCACGCCGAGTCTAACGGGGTAGGCAGAGAGACTAGAGCGCCAGTTCTTTCTAGACTTACCTATCTTTCGCTTCGTCAACATTCATCAGTCTCTTTATACATGTTCGCCGGTTTCGACTACTCTTGGCGTTCCCTACCTTGAGTGTCCAATCGATTTGTTATTTTATATTCGAAATCTATTTTGTACAAAGCTTCTTTGTGTTAGCACAATTAATAATAAACAAATCATTAATAACAACTCCAGTATACGTATCGAAAAGGCGTCAGCAACAAAAAGCTAGTTATTTATGTTTCAATTCTGTCTGCGAAGAAAAAAGAAATTTGCTACAAAAAAGTTCGTTTCCCAGAATTTTGCTGATCATCCGCGGTCAGCCACCAGCCGCTGACGGACTGATATTCGGCCAATCGTGATGCGGCGGTTCCTCGCTCATTATTCTTCAAACACAATAGATTTTCACGAACAATTTGTCTATTCATATTTGAGATATATTCTAGATGCAGAGGTGTGTAGGCTGTACCCACACACCCACTTTCTACCGGAGATATATAGTCTAGAGTACTCGAAACCGGCGAGCATGTATGAAGAGATTGATAAATATCGACGTAGCGAAAGAGGTATGAAAGTCTAAAAAGAGCTGGAGCTCTATTCTTTTTGCCTACACCTTCAGGGACTCGGCGTCATGATATTAATGTATGTATGTAAGTTTATATTTCAGGTGTTCAAGCGAGACTATACCGAACTTGTACTCTTAGTGTGGGAATGGAATCAGCGATCTTAAGAGTTGCAGCTATCAGCTACAAGGTGTTGCTCCTGACAGAGGAGTGCAATACTGATATTGGGGATAGCGGGAAATTTCGACATACATATCCTAAATCGCTTCATTAATTCAAGAGAATACTAACACATCTTAAATTAACCTGGTTATAATATAACCTAGTTAGTGTAGATAAAATTCGAATCATACACTCTCTTATTTTACTCATCTCTTACATTTTGAAAATTTTTCCATCACGACATATCATCGACTCCCGTAGTGGTAGGCAGAGCTTGTTTTATTAATCAATCAATTAATTGATATTTTTATTGAATGCAAATTTGTTTGTCATCAAATGCACAGCAGGTACTTTAAATCAATAAAGTGCATTAAATTAATGCCATATAATGACCCAATAAATCGTGCTTTGATTTACAATTGGGTGATTAATTAACATTAGCTGCGCTTCAAAGCGCATATTTCAAATGCCCCGTCGCGTGTAACAATTGTATCCCGCATTCCATTTAAATAGTTGCCTGTATTAATGCATGAATTTGTCATGAGGTGCCTTGTTTTGTTTTAAGCGTGTTCTGGTGTGTATTAAAAGGTATACTTATTTATTACCAACTGTGGCCACGATTGTGTGGTTCGAGCAGTTGCCTGCGACGCAAAGGTCGCAAGTTCGAATCCCGACTGTACCAATGAGTTTTTCTGAACTTAAGTACAGTGATAAGTCACACCACGAGCTTTACGGTGAAGGAAAACATCGAGAGGAAACCTGCATACGTCTGAGAAGAAATTCAAAGGCGTATGTATAGTCGTGCTGGAGTAACGGCGATGGACTCGCCATCTGTCACGTTGGCACCTAATATACCTCTGGCGGAAAGTGGGTGTGTGGGTATTACCTATACACCTCTGCCTACCCCTTCGGGGACCCTTGTGGGAAGGCGTGAGGAATATATCCTCATGATAATGCAATTGACGACCCTATTAAAGGGATATATCTGTAACTATATATACATGATGTAAAAAACTAGTTTTCGGAGTTTAATTATACTTTGTAACCTTATAGTTACAGCAGATTTCGTAATTAATGTAAAAATAAACAACATACAATGTTTTTTTTATTTGATTCCCGTCATTATGTTCTATCATATATTAGAGCAACTTATGTTCTGAGACACCCTGTATATGTTTATGGAACTATTACTATTAACATTGTAGGCTTTGTAGATTCTTAGATCTTGCTAACATTGTTATAATTATCTTGTTTTATGTATGCTTTGTATAGTAAGCAACGACCTATTGTCGGACCTACGTTGTTCCCCCATACTTGGGTACTATTGCTGTAACGAAAAAAATATTGTATATGCCTAATGATTTGAAAAGAGTAACCATGGAGTTTCTTGCCGGTTCTTCTCCATGGAAGCGACCAACCCGAACCGTGCTTCTTTTTCGACGTTTTATAAGTGCCCATCTGGGCCTATGTGAAATAAAAAGATTTTGATTTGATTGATTTGATTTGATATTAAGAGATACAATTTTGGATAAGTTGTTTTGAATAGTTATAAACACTTCTCATCAGAAAAATCGAAACACCATGCATGTTTATGTTTTGTAAGGATTCTCAGAAAAATGTGTATATAAAGGTATATATGTGTAATGTCGTTTATATAGTGAATAATATGAGTAATATATTTTTTTCTGATAATCCTTGCAAGTTGTTTCGATTTTTCTGATGAGAAGTGTTTATAACTATTCAAAACAACTTATCCATAATAGTAGATGAGAAGTATATACAATACAATATACTCATCATCATCATCATCATCATCAGCCCACTCTAGTCCACTGCTGGACATAGGCCTCCCCTAATGAGCGCCATAGCGCCCTGTCTTCAGCTTGCCGCATCCAGCATCTGCCAGCAGTCCTTCGCAAATCGTCATCCTACCTGGTGGGAGGGCGTCCTACACTACGTTTGCCTAGTCGAGGTCTCCACAATATACTCGTAACTGAGTATTATTCATCTTCACCCTGAAGCAAACGCCAAAGTAACAAATCTATTACAGCCTTATCGCTGCAACAAGCAGGCTAACTTGGCGATCCCTTTATCTAGTTTACCCATAAATCATTTTATTCTGTCACTTTTTATTACGGACTTAGAGGACTCACTAATGGTCTAATTGTTGTGGAAATAGCGGGCATGAATTTAACTCTTCAGGTGACTCCTACATGTAACAAAATACATTATGAATTCATTGAATAGATATATACTAATATTATTAAAATGTATATTATTCAATCGCGCTAATGTAAGTGGAATGGAATTCGTCGAAGGGATAGATTACCAGCTGGGTTAATACACAGAACATGTTTTATTCCCGAAATTACTGTAAAAAGGATTTTATATTATTGTATAATAATATAATATAAGATGGACTCGCCATCTGTCACGTTGACACCTAATATACCTCTGGCGGAAAGTGGGTGTGTGGGTATTACCTATACACCTCTGCCTACCCCTTCGGGGACCCTTGTGGGAAGGCGTGAGGATATATATCATAATAATAGTAATAGTAAAGAGCCATGATGTCCGAGTGGATCGAGTATTCGAGAGTTCAAGTGGTGATCTATCTAATAATCTATCACTGTTACAAATTTTATCCAATTCCGTCCAACCGTTCTGGCATAATTGAGTAACAAACATTCTTATAACGACACAAAATGTTGCATTTATAATGTAAGTAGAAGCCTACTTGCATTCTAAATAGATTATATTTTTTTCCCATAATCATTCTTATTTTGTCCGATATTAAAGATACATTCGCTTGTACCTTATACTGTGTCTTTAAAGGTCTTTTGTATCCCTTATCTAAATGCGGTTTGATTAAACCATTGTGTATCGCAAAACCATTTGTTAGTTAATTAAAAGGAATCAGAGAGGAGTTTTAACAAGTTCTACGTTCTTTCCTAACAGATAATGAAAGATAAAATATATAAAACGTTTGAAATTATGAATAATGAATGTAGATACGAAGATATGAAATCCTGCCTAATCTTTTACGCAAAGACTTTTTTTTAAGTTTAAATTGTATTTCTCATTAATGAAGCAATTTATCACAGAACAGTAAATTGAACTAAGTCTACAAATGTATATTTATATCTCTGCAAATACCAAACAATGCAGGTCGTCTTATCTCCCGGACATCTCAGCGGCTACCACAGGTAACCACAAAAAGCTCCTTTGAAGGGTTGTGGTAGCCGAGGGGTTCGTTTCCGAGTAATTACCTGGAACACAAAGATTGCACGTTCGAATCCCGTTTTTCTTATGTGCAGTGAATAGTCACACCCCAAGGTTACGGTGAAGGAGAACATCGATAAGAATCCAGCACACGTTTGAGAAGGAATTCTATGACGTATGTATAATCGTGCTTCAAAAACGGCGACAGACCTGCCATCTGTCACATAGGCATCTAAAAATAGCGTTCTAGATCCTGCATAATCTGGGGCTTTATTGCATTCGTGAGAAGAAATCATGTAAATTATTTCAGGTATTCGAGGTGGTTGGTGATTGCGCTGAGAAAATTGTTCGGGGTACAACACAACACGGCGTCAATATGAAGTACCACTACTATAATGAAGCTGCGATCTTTCGTAATATCCTGTATATTACGAAAGATGACTGACCCAGGGCTAAACTAGTATTGAAAATGACGACCCGTATACTCTTGTTGTATAAAAAAAAATACAAATTTGTACAATTAGTACAGCAATTAAATGCCCAACGTTTTATTGAAATGTTTACAATCCCAGGGGCGTATTGGGCGCGGATAATTGTATAAATTATGCATCGACATGCCCCTCTTCATCACAATACTTGCTCGGCACATTTTTTCCGCTGATAATTATTTGCAGCGAGCTTTTTCATTTTGACGCGTGGGCTTACTGTTACAATAAATATATTATATTGTATCACTCACGCAATCATTGGTATAAAAAAAATCACAACTAATAATCATTGTTCTAACAGCTGACTTAGCCACCCTATTAAAAGGTTTTCACACACTCCCAAAATTCAGGACTATAATGTAGAAACAACTCTGTTAGGCTAAGAAGGACTGATACTTTAATTAGAGGGAAGACGATATGTTTGTAAGTACACAAGTTCACTCAACTGTGTGAAAATCTTATTGTATCCTCGTTCACGCCTTCGCATGAGGGTTCTCGAAAGGGTAGAGAGAGGTGTTCATTACTCTCTACGTCTTTTTTGCTCGCCCTCTTTTCAGCTGAGATATATTTAAGTACATACCCATGTGACAGATCCGGTCGTAGGTTCATAATTCCAGTTTAAACTGGAAAATGTTTTTTCGGCATCAAATTAGCGAGCTATCAAATTGTATCAAGTCGACACTCAATGCTTTCGCTTTTATATCGGAGCGAAATCGAGCATCGCATACCAAATCGATAGTGATCTCTGAAACTAGCCAACATCCACTAATTGAGGCATGTCCGGTCATTTTGTTCGGCATCTAAACTTTCCGAGTTGGGGCTTGTTAAGGGCAACAAATTCGGAAATCGCATCCAAATGTTAACGAGAACCAATTTGTGGGCCGTATCTACCCCGAGGCAACTCGAGGGGTTTACCGAAACATAGTATTTTATTAGAGGGTTGATGAGTTGTTTGCACTGTGCCTACCAATCGAGGATGCCTACGGGCTTGTAATGCACGTTCGAATTTTAAAAATTTATCGTAGAATGCTATTGTTTCGAGACCTTAATAGGTTTAGTACAGTTTTGATGAATTCGTATTGTAGGTTTGATGGGTCCGTTTCCGTAATGTTATTTCCTCTATTTATGATAACTATGAAAATCATTATTTATTATTGAATGCTAGTCATGCATCTTATTAACTACGTTATCTCACCAGCACTATATGATACTATAGCCCGAGGCAAAACCCGTTATATCAAGGCGACAAACGCGATACGTCCATAATTGCGAGCTGGGTTAATTTTCCGGTAATCTAGTATGAGTTGATGCGATTTCGAGGTTATGTCCCGCCTGGGGCATAACGCCCCGACGGCCGCCATATTGAATTACGGCGGTAACGTCAACGTCAGCCGCTGTGAAAATTACCAGGTGACATATGAAATTACCGGGAAAACTGCAGGCGATATTTATAAAGGAGTGTTTACACGTAAGTGACGTACTTACATATTATTTAAAATGCTTTTAAGGGGGTAATTTTTAAAGTTCGAATATGAATATTACAATGATTAAAATTTCGAAAAGCATATTAAGGAATCCTGTTTATACTTCATCAAAGAAGAATAAAGTTGAATTTCTGCACAAACGTATGTAAATTTCCTGACGTTGATTTTGGACTGTGAACCCGTGCTCTGGAAAATAACTGAACTTAAGATCCGAAAAACAATTGATGCTAAAGAGGTGATGATTTGATCTTGACTACTAAAACCAATCATCAACGGTGCCTTTTATTTGCTAATATTATTTACAATTTACAGTACAGTAGTGTAAACGTACCTTATTAACATATTTTTTTTTTGTACCGAAATAATATGTCATAAAAAATTATGATAAATTCAGACTTCCGTAAGCTGTGTTCATATTGTGAGTTTTGATACGAATACAACGCGATTAATATAGTTACATACATTCGATACGTCCATGTCGAAACGTTTACAGTTTGTAGGTACATGTTTGAAATTGTGTGCTCGGATATATTTTATCACAAGACATTTACTTATCAATTCATTTGCTTTACGATAATTTACATATTATTCAGATGAATATCTTCACGCCTTCACACAAGGTGATACTTCGGTATTATAAGCGTAAATAGGTTGCGGTAACCGTTTTCCATCCGGTCTGCCGTAAGCTTGTTTGCCACTCTTGTTGTATATAAAAATAAAGAAAAAAGGATAATATTACCTATGTACGTACGTACAATGCCGCCATTAAATAAGCATCCCCCTGATATGGAGCAGCAGCCGTATCAGTACTGGTGTATGGCCGAGGATTAGATATCTGGAAGGGCATATACCGGATATCAAGGAACAGGAAACTGGGCTTTAAACTGCGGTGCAGAAAGCAAGGGGAAACTACTGCACTAAGTTCCCACCTCATGTCACTGATGCAAATGGGACTGCATCAGAGACGCCGACAAGAGCCCAGCTCTTAAATTTGTGATGACGTACGTAAACGTATGCCAATGGTTTTTAGGTTTAAAATATCCAATAAGATAAAGCAACATAATCCGTTTCTCATAAAAAAAAGCAATTGTTTTTTTTATTATAACTGAAAAAAACCCCAATATGTATACAGACAGACGTAAAAAGCCAATAACAGTGTGTCCGAAGCAATATAGCGCGAGAAGTCTGCCGGAAGTGACGGACCCGCAACGCCAACGCTACCGCGTCAGCGGATTTCGTCAGCGGTAATCCAATATGGCGCGCGCGCGGACAGCATGTCCGTCCGAGTCTTGCTCCGAACCTTAGGTTAAGGCGTTTATAGATATTCTCGCATTGTGCGGTTCCAAAAGAGTTTCCTTCCGCTAACGCTCAGGCTGTGGAATGAGCTCCCCGTTGAGGTTTTCCCTGGAGAGTACCTACAGCATGGAGTTCTTTAAGAAGGGTGTGAAGATATTAATGCAGGTTCGGCAACGCGCGAGCGATACCCCTGGTGTTGCAAGCGTCCAAAGGCGGCGCTAACCACTTCCCATCAGGCGGGCCGCATGCTTGTCTGCCACCTAAGTGATATTAAAAAAAGAGAGAGGAAACCTGCATGCGTCAGTGAAGCAATTCAAAGTCGTATGTATAGTCGTGCTTGAGTAATGGCGATGGATTCGCCATCTGTCACGTTGGCTCCTAAAATATATCTCCGACGAAATAAGTGTGTGTTTCTACAAACTTGAATATACAAAAAACATTTAATGCAAATATTACACTTGAATCTCCGACTCTTACTGAGATTACCATAGCCTCGATTAATCTTAAAAATACGTTTATCGTTGTCATATTGGTGTGCAACTAACGTTATCTGGATCCGCTTCACGCTTGGGCCATGTCCAAGAGATAAAACGATAAAATACTTCAATTCTGCAAACTCTTTATTTTATTAGTTTTGCTGAATTTTATTGAAGTACATTTTTTTATAACATTCCGAGAAATAGAATACATTCGCTCTGATTTATATTGTGCAAATATCGACGACGGCTCATTGGTCAAAATACAATTTCATATTCTTTCCTTTCTCCTTGATTAAATTCGCTCGTTTCTGCCAAGAAAATATAATATTGGTAAAATAGAGATGAGAAGAAAATATGAAATGTAATTCTTGAAAAGTATACGTTTATGATATAAACAGTTTATATATTAAAACTACAAGTTAATTTTTCTTCTACTTTTGTTAAATATATATCTGGTCCCTTCCAGGTAGTTAAGCAAAATCGTGGTTGTACGTAAAAAAAATCCACATTAAATTGCTCGTCATCAATAAAAAAAATATATATAATTGAAACTACAAGTAGGTACCAAACAAGGGCCTTGTTGATACCTAAAAAAGAATCTAGGCCTCTCATAATCAAAGTCACCGTAGTACATACCTACCTACTACGAATACGAGATTTACGGTGAAGGGTCATTACCATTATGAAGAAATAAATGTATACGTTTCATAAGATATTCAACGACCTATGTGCATAGTCGTGTTTCAGTAACGGCGATGGATTAACTCTCTATAACCTTAATAAATAAATACCTGGGACAATTCCACACAAATTGACCTAGTCCCAAATTAAGCAAAGCTTGTGTTATGGTAACTAGACGACGATATATTTACTTATATAGATAGATATATACATAAATACATGGGACATCCAAGACTAAGGTACAAATACTCGTGTTCATCACACAAATATCTGCCCTCGGCGGGATTCGAACCCGCGACCTCAAGTTTCGCAGTCAGGAGCTCTAACCACTAGACCAGACGGCCGTCAAACCTTGGTACCTAATTACATCTCCGAAGAAAAGAGGATGTTCTTACATCTCTACTTAACCTTTCAGGAACCCTTGTGATTATTCTGAGGGTATACGTAAAGATATATTAAAATTTTAATATTAATTGAAATTGTTATAAATACGTAATTTGTGTATTCTTCATTATCTCGCCGAAACATATCTACGCTTTGCCTTACCTAACTGTTTATTGTCATAGTATCGTCGATGTACGCGATGATGTAAGGAAACTCATCCAAGTATATCACATTAGCAACGTACATTCGAAGTTTGCTATTCTAAGAGCCTCCATCGCTCTTCTACAAAAGTTTCCACATAACCCAACACTACCCTCGAAGAGTCAGCCAAGTGTGCATGCTTTAAAAATATCTAACGTCCATATAGTTCGAGACTTCCTTTTGCGTACGCTGATGTGAGAAAAAATGGATGCGCTACCAATTATTTTGTTCTTATTGCCTTGTGTTAGTAAAAATTACAGATCAAGTTTCTTCTTCTTTGTTAGAAATTACAAAATAACACATCGCTACGGATTGCGAATTCTTGTAGCCTTGTAATGTAGGCTGCAATGTTAAGATATAAGGGCGAGAGGTAACAGCCTTGACGCTCCACCGCCGACAGTGTCACAAATTCTGAGAATATGGTCAAATAATTCTATTTTTTGGGAATAGCATAGATTTGTAGAAACCTCTTAAGTAGAGAAGCCGTGGTCGAGGAGTCGTGCTATGCAAAGAATACAAGTTCAGACCTCGACTGTTTATTAATTTTTTTTTTGCTTATCTAAAAATTCAAACAATAACGCATAAAGACAGAAATTAATTAAAACAAAACTAGTAAATAGACCAACATATTCTATTTTACACATACACAATAAAATATAGTATAACTTTAAACACTTCTCAAGCAAATAATCTGATTCAACTATGTACCGCATCTAAATAATTGGCGTTCCACTTGCATACATCCTATACAAAGTTAAGCTGTACATTTTATCAAGGTGGAGTAGTAAACCTTCACCGCAGGGCCTGTATGCTGGCTACACTGCATCCTGTGTTTTCAAAGCATACTGCACAGACCGCGCTACATGTTAGGACGTTGCAGATTTGAGATATTGTTCGTTTTGATACGAAATGTTCAAAAGCATTTTTGACAACAATAACTTGATCTAAAATTTCGTAATATATTTCGTTATCCAAATGCTGTAAAACTAAAAAACTAAGAAGTAAAACTAAAAAGTATTATAAACAGTAACGTTTTCTTTTAACAAAATGTTGATTGACATTAATTTTCTTTAATCCATGATGTAGACTTAAACCACCTGGTTTAATTAAGTCTACAACGCAAAGATTGCAAATTCGAATTCAGAATGCAACAAATACACTACAAGAGAGGTAGGGCATAACGGGTTTCCCGTTCGAATTTGGAGCTGCCCGAGACCTCCACCTCATAGAAGTCCGTAGCCAAATAACACAATTTTTTGTGTTGTGTTCCTACGCGGTGAATAAGGTTTCCAGAAATGAGCTCCTTGGGGAGGGGGGAGGATTGTTACATTGTGTTGGAAGCAGGGGGATTAAGCCCATTATGCTGCCAACACACTATAACTCTCCGAACACAGAGTAGCAACGCGCAAGAGTTACTTCGGTATCGTGAGCGTAAATAGGCTACGGTAACCGTTTCCCATCAGGTGGGCCGTATGCTTGTTTGCCACTCTTGTTGTATAAAAAAAAAAAGCATTACGTTAAAAAGTAAATATCGAGAAGAAATTTGCATACGTTTGAAAAGAGATTCAAAGGCGTATGTATAGTCGCGTTTGACGACATCGCACTCTTACTCGAATCGCTCAGCCACCACTGCCCTGGTAAATTAAAATGTATGCAGGACAGCCAGTTCTAATATAAAATGCACTCAGTAGGTACCAACCTTACAAACACAGCTAACACATCTCCCAGCTTTTATGCGCTCATCTCTTCGCAAACATTTGTGTGTTGGCGTTTTGTTTACCAAACTGTCGTTTATTCATACCGTTCCCCCAACAAACAGATACTGTTGACAAGCCATAAGTAATTTGTTTGCGCAAATATTGTTAGTAATACCAACACTATGATGTTTGATAGTTAATACTTCATTCGTGATCTTAATTATTGAGATCTAATGTAATCTATGTAATCTAAAATGTAAGTCTAGAGTGAACTGGCTCCCTAATTTTGCTGCAATTATGGTTATAATATATCCTCACACCTTCCCACAAGGGTCCCCGAGGGGGTAGGCAGAGGCATATAGGTAGTACCCATACACCCACTTTCCGCCAGAGATATATTTTAGGTTCCAACGTGCCAGATGGCGAGTCCATCGCCAATACTCAAGCACGACTATATATACACTTTTGAATTTCTTCTCAGACGTATGCAGGTTTCCTCTCGAATGTTTCCTTCACCGTACTTAAGTTCATAAAAACTCATTGGTACAGTCGGGATTCGAACTTGCGATCTATGTGTCGTAGGCTCGAACCTCTCAGCCATCACGGCTTGCATCACGGCAATGCAAATAGTATGAAGCTACCCTTACCCCTACTTTTATCTATACCTAGACAAATAAATAGAATTGGAGTGTCTGTTTGTAATATTAAAATAACCGCTTTTTTATAAATGCACGGATGTATACACGGTAAATATACCAAAATAATTTTTTTACAGTTTTTATCTGTCTGTTTGTTCCTCTGAAATGAAATGGCTCGACCAATTTTGACGGGACTTTCATTGACAGATAGCTGATATTAAAAGGAATTACTTAGACTACTTTTATATTGGAAACTGAACAATATTTTTTTTGTTGAATTCCACGCGGACGAAGTCGCGGGCACAGCTAGTTCGAGATAAAAAAAAGGCCGGTTATATTGTATTATATTTAAATATACTTGACCACAAGTACCTTGCTAAAGACTACCATTGTTACTACTGTGAGGTCAAATGTATTACCCCCAGAGAGTGCCCCACTAGATTTATTGTTCACCCAACTTTTGGTTCGAACAGATGTTACTTTCGTGTAGGCATCTATTTGGGTGCAACAACCTACTCGTATCTCGGTTATATGGCGGTTTATTCTTCTAGCTAGAGCCGTGGTGGCCGAGTGGTTCAATTAGCGCCTGAACACGGAGATTGCAATTTCGAATCCCGACTGAACCGATGAGTTTTTCTGAATACAAATACAGTGATTGATTACGCCGTAACTCAAGCAGGACTATACGCCTTTGAATTGCTTCTCAGACGTATGCAGGTTTCGCCGCGATGTTTTCCTTTAACGTTAAGCTCATGGTGTGACTAATCACTGCACTTAAGTTCAGAAAAACCTATTGGTAACGCTGGGATTCGAACTCGCGATCTTTGTGTAGCAGGCAACTACTGGAACTACTCACCCACCACGGCTTTTTAAAACTTTAATTCAGGTAAATAAAAATTCCCTTAATATAAATAACAAACTATTTTCATAATCCTGAGAGCCTAAGCGCTTAATTAGCCGTGAAATAATTAAGTAAATTTAAAGCTCGCTAAAGTTAGGGAACAAAGCTTCCAAAGTAAGAAGTGACTTCTTAATATTCATAATATATCATTTTCACGGTTTTGCGTTAGTAAACTTTCATAACTCAAGTTGGAAACTTAACTCGTTGCATAGGGTTGGCCGTAATTCAAGATAACTTAAGATTTAGATACGGTTAAGTGGGGCTAAGCTGGAGTTAAGTGCTAAGTTGCGAAGTCCGGCGTTCTGGATCCAATATTCGAGCGAATGGAGTTTGAATTTTATTAAAAGTTCAGTGCTCTGAGGATAAATAACATTATACATACGTACATTGGAAACCCCTTGTGAGAGCTTCGTAAGTCATTGCCAGGCTATACCGAACTATATTGAGAAATAAGGGGGCGTTCTTTTAAATACTATTGTAAACGAAATTCAAGAATTTCTGAATCTTTTTCTTTTCTCAATTCGGGTTTTTTTTTATACAATAATAATTTTCCTTTTTTTTTATTTTAATTTATTCCATATCTTGACCAGAATTAGTTACAGTACTGATGACAATATTTGTGTCACTTGTTTAATTTGTCTAATTTGTGAATGTGAGAACATTGTAGGCTTTGTAGATTCTTAGATCTTGCTAACATTGTTATAATTATCTTGTTTTATGTATGCTTTGTATAGTAAGCAACGACCTATTCGGCCTACGTTGTTCCCCCATACTTGGGTACTATTGCTGTAACGAAAAAAAATATTGTATATGCCTAATGATTTGGAAAGAGTAACCATGGAGTTTCTTGCCGGTTCTTCTCCATGGAAGCGACCAACCCGAACCGTGCTTCTTTTTCGACGTTTTATAAGTGCCCATCTGGGCCTATGTGAAATAAAAAGATTTTGATTTGATTGATTTGAAGAATACTAAAGTGAGTGACCTAGTTGATGACTTCTCGAGCGATGGTCAAAATACCGGCGTCTGATCTGTATGTATTTTCATTATGATAATATTTTTCAGTAGTCACTTGCAACGCAAAGAGTGCAAGTTCGAATACCGACCGAACCACAAAGTTTTTCTTATCAAATAAGTGTTTATGGTGGTGCTTGAGAAATGACAATGGGCTCGCCATCTGTCAGGTTGGCACCTAAAATATATATCCAACGGAAATTGGGTGTGTGGATACTACTTAAACACCACTACACCACCAACACTACATACCCCTTCTGGAAGCCTGGATATATGAATATATCTTATATTAAAACTATTATTATCCGACACTTTTAATACTTAAATGAACTGAAGACTCAACAACTTTGGTTAATTCGTTATTTTGGTGGCGGCCAGTCCAGCATATTTGTGGTACCCTTGATTTATTAATGGCCAAGTAGAGAGGTAGGATGTAAAATGAGCGGTTACTGACTGAATTATTAAGCAGTTGGTTTTATCCGTGCGCAAAAATGGGCTCAACTCGTTATGCATTCATTAAAGTTCTATACTAAAATATTTACATATTATTATTTCAGTGTCATGTTAAACAAGCGAATGAGGTATGTATGTGCGTTCAGAGAGAACTGGCGTTCTACTCTCTATGCTTACCCCGTAAGGGACTCAGCGTGATGATATGTATGTCTGAAGGATTATACATTAGCTTACCTATATCTCTAGACTTACAAACCTCTTCAGGCTTAGAATCCACATTAATCAGTATCTTCATACATGCTCGCCGGTTTCGACGTTCCCATCCTTGAATATTAGATCGATACTCTAACAATCTACGTATATAAACTTCCGTATTTCAAAGGCCTGACGCGAGGGCATAAATTAAACTACTTGGGTGACTAACAAGCCTATGCTATATAACATGCTATGGGCGCTTGTTACATCAGGGCCTCGCGCGTTGCCGACCCTGTAACTCAAAAAATTATATACGGGTAGGCAGGGAGTATAGAGCGCCAGTTCTCTCTAGACTAACATATCTCTTTCGCTACGTCCATATCAACAAATTATATATCAAAATATAATATATAATTTCAATCAAATTTAATCAATTAAGAAGCTCAAACAACTGACTATTTCATTACGTCGCAAAAATGCCTGAAAAATAGCAACAGCAGCTGGGTATAGCCGCTGTTGCAAAGTAAAATTGCGAGCAAAGTACTTAAAGTGTATTTTTCTAAGGCCTTTTGTGCGCTACTGTACATGACACCTTTATTGGGCATTTTACGTCACAGACACTCACTAGCAACTATGCCAGATATTCCAGAAAAAAGGTTTTGGTCATACCTACAGTGTGCTATAAGTAGCAGTTACTATATGTGCGTATTTTCTAATACTTATAATTATTTTAACAATTGCCAATTTTTATAAAATCCGAACGAATTGGTGGAAAAAACAATGTTTGTGTTTAGGAAGTTATCGCTGAAACGTTGGTCAAAAACTACATTGATATATTATTTTGTTTATTGTTATTTTGTCCCTCCCAGCTTCGGGGGAAAAATACAATGGTGGCGCAATCTATCGGGTCCAATTAGAATCTAAACCATTCTCATGTCCACCTCACAGAGAAACGTAATTCAAATCGGTCCAGACGTGTAGGAGGAGTTCAGTGACATACACACGTACAGTAGAATTATATACATAAAGATATACATACGTATATATTAAATATATATATTTGATAATAGCCGTGGTGGCCGAGTGGTTCGAGCAGTTGCCTGCGACGCAAAGGTCGCAAGTTCGAATCCGGACTGTACTAATGAGTTTTTCTGAACTTAAGTACAGTGATTAGTCACACCACGAGCTGAACGGTGAAGGAAATCATCGAGAGGAAACCTGCATACGTCTGAGAAGAAATTCAAAGGCGTATGTAATAGTCGTGCTTGAGTAACGGCGATGGACTCGCTATCTGTCACGTTGGCACCTAATATACCTCTGGCGGAAAGTGGGTGTGTGGGTATTACCTATACACCTCTGCCTACCCCTTCGGGGACCCTTGTGGGAAGGCGTGAGGATATATATATTTGATATATATGTATGTATAAATTGTCAATCGGCACATTCCAGGCGAACTTCTTAATATAAGTTAAACTTGAGCAACAATACTCAAGTATCCTTTATCGGTAATCAATTCCGTGCAGCCGAGGCATTCTGGGTAACTTAAGTACCCTCAACCACATTACAAGATAGTTTCGACAACTTTGTTCAAGTCGCTTCTACTCGTTAACCCTGCTGTCCCTAGTAACATGATACGTCACCGATTGGTTCGAATGGGAAAACTTGGAAACTTGACTAAATAAGAGATTCAAATAAGCAAAGACCCCAAAGCGTCAAGTGGTAGGGTTCTTGCGGCTTCAAATCCATCTTCCTAAAATAGTTTTATTGTAAATAGTACATAAAAACTAATATATGATAAAACTCTATAACATTAATACCCCAAATGAGTAGTCCGTGGCTGTTCTCTGTCTCGACTCTACCTCGAAATGGTGTCGTCCTTTAATTTCTTCAATCCTTTGAATATTTTACTTCGCCGTAAATTTCGATTTGCCAGTTTACCACTCGGCCACCTAGACTCAACAGGGAATGGCTGAAGATATTGTCTTTTTTGTAATATTTAATGTCCGTGTAGCGTGAGATGAAAGAGTTTTTACTTTCTAGCATTCTTAATACTTAATAATCATACGTTACTTCACTTCACTGCAAACACAACTTAACCCTCACTCAAATGACTTTTCATCAAAGCCGCGAAACAGTGATAATCCATCAATTTGTTTGTCAAGGATTAAGATGTAATGGACGTCAAATATTGACAAGGCCCAAAACGTGACCATACGGCTCGCCAAAGGATCAATACCTTTTTCTTTTCATCGCCCCCTTTGGTTGAAATTTCTGATGCCTCCACTCCACCTGGATTGGGGTGTGAAACATTCCAAGAGATTGAATTTGCAAGTATAAACTGTTGAATCAACTTATTGTAAGAGCTATCACTACCTCCAAGCACTTTAAAAACTCAGATTGTAACCAACATGTGCCGAATGTAAAGAAAGAGCATCTATGAATTTTAGGGAGTTAATAAGAATTGTCATTTGATCTTGTTTAACAATAGAATGACCAAATAGTTACAATCGCTTAAATTAAGGTATTTTGTATTTGAATGGTCTCTCGTAGCGTGAGTTCCGGGATCCTTTGCTACTTAGCCGACATTTAAACCGTATAGCATCTAGCCAAGCACTTCTTAGGTGCTGAGCAAACACAGCTAAGGGCACTGTGCGGATAGAACCTCGGTTTAGTGCGCTGATTCGCGAGCAGAGCTGGACTGTATTTCATGATTAGTCGATTTTTACAAAGACCAGTAGAATTACGAATATAGAATTTATAAAAAACCAGTTTTAAAACCAGTGTGCTTAACTGAGTAAGTAATATATTTTGCTTACCACCTGATCATGTGCTAGCCCTTATGGCACCACTAGCGTTGCCGCCTCCGCCGTGACGTGGATCGTCATTTCACAAGAACGATATCTGAATTTTTTCTCATACATATGCAGGTTTCCTCTCGTTGTTTTCCTTTATCGCTAAGTGAGTAGTGAGAATTAACACTGTACTTCATTTCAGAAAATCTCATTGGTATAGTCGGGATTGAAACTGGCAGTCTTTGTGTTGTAGGCAACTACTCGAACCCTCGGCCACCACGGCTCTCCAATCAAAAGGATTTCATTAATGTGTGTAATTGCATACTACTTATCCTCATTAGTGCGTTCGAACAAACGAACAATTAAACACATTCTGCTTTAAAGTAACACAAGTATGGGAACAAAAACATAAGTAAGATACAAACGTAATTCCGTTTTATTGCAACACAAAGCCTTCAAAACGTCGATACTTCCTGAGGTGGTAATAAACTATGGAATTTACGAAGACAGACAAACCGGACGAAATTGGAAAGCAACACGCGAACGTTTCCTCAATATCATTCAGAGTTTCGGAGAATCTATTTGATTTGAAAGCACTCAGTATACTAGAGGCACTACATACCTACATGTTTGGCCTTCAGCTTGAATTACGGACTTTTTATAAGCTTACAATAGCTCTTTTAGTATAGAAATGGTAGTTATTCGAGAGGATTTTAGAATTTAGGTCCGGAAGGCACAGAATGCCATCGTACCTTAGACTTAGAGGCGTCTTTCGCGTCATCGGCAATCGCAATAGAAATTGCATAAGTTAAGTTGTTACCTCAGAGTCTTTGAATTAGCGTTGGGATTTAGGATAGTAGAGGTATTGGTCAGCAACGTGCGAGCGATACCCCTGGTGTTGCAAGATTGCATAGGTAACCGCTTACCATTAGGAGGGCCGCATTATTGTTTACCTTCAACTTTTTTACCCCATCCCACAAGGGTACCCAAAGGGGTATGCAGAAGTGTCTAGGTGCTCCGCCTGAGATATATTATGTTAGGTAGGTGCCAACGTGACAGATGGCGAGTCCATTGGCGTTACTCAAGCACAACTAAACATACTTCTTTGAATGAATAGAAAAATTTTATCATTTAAAATCCCGTAAATTTAAAAGAACAACGTAACAACTTATAAACACAGTGGATTGCAGGTCCATGCTGTCATATTGCTGAATGGAAATTAAATAATTGCTCCGAAAATAAAAAGGTGAAATTATCACAATCTGTGGCATAGAATATAAATACCTTGGTAGAAGTGATATTAAAACTTAACAATGAAAACCTCTAAGCTACTTAATTCATACCCAAATTTTGTAAAGCATTTTTTTTTAAAGAAATCTTTCTCGACGATCTAACAGTTCTAAAAGATAAGCCACATTTTGTCTAATTCCATTTTATACATCACACCATAAGATTTACGATGAGGGAAAACTTAGATACGTTGCAAACTTGAAAGGGAAGCTTGCTCACGTTTGAGAATAGCATCAAACGCTTTGTACAGGTGTGCTTGAGAAACACCCATAGACAGATCTGTCTCGTAGGAACCTAAATATATCTCCAGCAAAATAGGTGATGTGTTTCACCTTTTGGTATCCTCGTGGAATGGAAAATCTACATTTGAAACTGCAAATTCACCAAAACGATGTCTTTATTACCCCAATGAACAGTCTTTGACCTTATGCCGCGAGGTCGGCTGAACCAACAGGGTCGCAAAAGAGCGGCCTAATTGGCAATTTACTCATGTTTACAATACTATTGTTGAACCGGCTCGGTCAATTAATACTTGCCGTGAATACCCGGCCCACGTGTTTGTGTCAATTAATTTAGCATAAAGTAAATTTAGGTGACAGTTAAGTGACGACAACGCAAATTATTCGGTTTCCAGAATTGGTAAAGTCTAAAGAAAAATATTTTTGAGTAATGTTTATTAAAAAAATACTAGTCTTTGCCATAGCCATCGAATATGATCGATGCTCTTATGCAAAACGAATTAAAATTGAACATATAAAATAATTTTTTAGGCATCTCCTACAGATCTAGACACCTGAGAATCATTTGAAATAATAACGAAAAACACCGGGGACTATGTTACTTATAAAATTTTACCCCAGCGGTATTAGAATCCACCACCTTACCCCTTACCCTTACGCTTAATAAGAGTATTTCGCTATCAATCAACCACCTTAAAGAAACTTTTGTTTCCTATGTAAATTATTGCAATTAACAATAAATATAAATAAACAAATAAATTTGATCTAATGACAATATTTGTCTCGCAAATCCCCAAGCCCTCCCATCCCAGCCGAGCTATAATATCCGGGGACAGGGAAACTTTATAGCAAGGCCCGTCAACACATTACTGAGTAAAATGCCCCAACTTGTACCTTAGTTAATGTTGACGATTTCCTCGGGCATTGGGTGAAAAGGGATTTTTGGGAGCAAGTTTCAGAAGGAATAAAGGTTAATTTTCTTGTTTAGAGCCTTTGTTTGCACTAAGACTACCTGTGACACCAAATGCTGGCAAACCCTAGAAAATGATTAACACAGTAATGGAATCGCAACTCAATTGTTATCCGCGTGTGGGGATGCTTGTTCATCTTTCACGCTAGAACAAAATTTTGCGTAAAGATAGACGATTAGCTGGACTATACATTTATATGATTTTATAAGTGTATATAGGACGTGTTACATCGTAATAATATTCATAGAGAATAAAAAGAAACTATTTAGTTGATAAATCAAATCTTTCCTCCTTATAATTTGTATATATATCCTCATATACATCGTGAGGGAACCTGCATACGCCTGGGAAGAAATTCATAGGCGTATGTATAGTCGTGCTTGAGTAACGGCGATGGACTCGCCATCTGTCACGTTGGCACCTAATATACCTCTGGCGGAAAGTGTGTGTGGGGGTATTACCCATACACCTCTACCTACCCCTACCTCTGTAGGCAGAGGTGTATAGTTAGTACCCACACACATTCATGCATATCCTCTCGATATTTTTCTTCACCGTAAAGCTCCTGGTGTGACTGATCACAGCTGTGCTTAAGTTCAGAAAAACACATTGGTACAGTCGGGATTCGAACTTGCGATCTTTGTGTCGCAGGCAACTCGAACCACTCGGCCACCACGGCTCAGCCTATATAATATATATATATATATATATATAATGATATAGATAATATAACTTTATTTAATATTATGAAAACGTAATAAGCCGCGGGATAACTGGCTTATTTAATGAAAATTCAAGATTCCACTCTTCAAACTTTTGCAATATCAAAAGAGTTGAGCCTCTAGATTTATTTATTTTGATTCTGAAATGTTACTATATTTAAATAAAAACGTTTATACACTGTGTACTGTTTCAAATCTACTATATAATGTTATGTACTTACCCAAACAAATAATGGCCGTGGTGACGACTGATTCGAGAAGCCTGCAACGGAAAGATTTCGAATCACATTCGAATTCAGATTTCACATTCGAATTCTCACTGTTATGAGTTGTTCTGAACTTTTGTACAGTGATTAATCATACCACGAAAATTGTTTTCCATAGGTGTCATAGACTGTAAATTCCTGAGAAATAGAGTAACTCCAACAATAGGTCACTGTACTACATACATACATATATGTACATACATATCCTCACGCCTTCCCACAAGGGTAATACGTAAAGAACAAGAAACTCAAGAAATAGCTCAGTATAGAATTATCTTGTGAATATTGTACACTCCTTGTGTGTATGTTGTATTTTCACTTTGAAACCGACTTTGGCCTTTATGGTCTGGCCTTTATTTTATACAATTGAGCTGCAAACTAAATTAACACTTTTATCGTAGAGACTTTAATGGTATTTAGGAGAATTTGCAGTATACTTACCTACGTTACTTTCAATTGTTTCACTAAAACATGGAAAAAAATCGTTTCTAAATACAAAATTATCATCAGACCGACTCCTTTACGGGTTCACAGAAAGTGTGTGCAAGAAGAGGCAAAGCAAGGCCGTTCCAACTACCTAGATCAAATCGATCGGACACTCAAGGACGGGAACGTCAAGAGTACTCGAAACCGACGAGCATGTATGAAGAGACTGATGAATGTGGACGAAGCGAAAGAGGTATGTAAGTCTAGAGAGAACTGGCGCTCTACACTCTAACTCGGCGTGATGATATACTACTGCTATACATTTTGATTTATACTCTTTTTAAATTCTCGGATCCCCAAAGGGCGCAGTCCTACGGCTTGCGTAGAACACAACACGCAGAGACCCTTTGTGAGTTTAAATATAACATTTCATTGAGTTTTGAATAAGCAATAATTGTTTTTATTACTATATCCAAAATCAAAAATCAAAATCAAAATATTTTATTCAATTTAACAGACACAGGGACTTATTGAACGTCATATACTTAATAAAAACGGACGCTTCCACCGTTTCCAATAAAAAAAAACTGCCTGGAGAAGAAACGGCGAAACAAACTCCCCGGTTGTCTCTTTTAACATTTGTTCCCTTTTACGTTAGCAAAAGGGAAACAAACGTTTATAAGAGGAGCAATTCATTGGCATTTATGGCCATCATTCAATCCTTCGTCCCAAAACTAAAGATGATAATAAATGTTGTTCTTTTTTAAATAGAATATTGGTATTGACCGGTGTCGTTGCGCGGCCGGATACGGGTGTGATAGGAATCGATCCCGCTGCCGGTGATTGATGAATACGCCATTAGGGCGTTTACTTTAAATTGGAGGTTACACATGCGATCCTATTTACTGAGGGTTTCCAACCCTTGGATTTGGTTAATTTAAGGGAAGTAAGGAGCTGAATTTAGTAACCTATAAATTTTCCTTACAGGAAAATTGTTTTTTTTTCTTAAGCATCTGCTAACAACAAGTATGATGAGAAATTTTATATAGATTCTGAGATATTTATCACAAGGATATAGTTATAACTTTTATACATTAACACTGGAGCCCAGGCACAGTTTCTTATTTATAAATTATCTTTTATAATATATCCTCACGACTTCCCATAAGTTATGATACAGTTTTAATAGGCTATATATTATATGCTATTCTTTTTATCTTATTAATAGTCTTTGAAATCCCATGAAAGCATATTTTGGAGTAAGTATTTACTCCCTTGAATAATTTTGTTAAGGAGGATATATTCACAACAACCTGAAACTTCAAGAAGGCAACTGTTCTATTTTCTGTATAAAAAAATGTTTGCTGCTGGTAAGCAGCTGATGGTAAGCGGTCACCACTGCCTACAGATGCACTCGCGCGTCACTACCTTACAGATCTATGGAACATCACAAACTATCTACTTCGGCCTACAAACTGAGAGCATAACCCTTAAAAGTTGTGAGTAAAAATAGTTGGATATAGTAACGCAACACTATCGATCAATCAATCGGACACTTGCGGGCTGAGTGTTCACACCAGATTTGGGCGTAAAATATTGGGTAACACCTGAGACCGCTCGGAGATCCTAATATGTAAACGGTTTTTAGACGAAAATATATTACATTTAATGTACTTCATTTAATGCTGTCTCTAAGCTCGGTGAGATCGAAGGCAAATATCACGAATATTATCTTCTTAATATATATAAATTACGTGTCACGCGTTTTCAATAATATTAAGGCTGTATCCTCACGCCTTCCCACAAGGGTCCCCGAAGGGGTAGGCAGAGGTGTATAGGTAATACCCACACACCCACTTTCCGCCATAGGTATATTAGGTGCCAACGTGACAGATGGCGAGTCCATCGCCGTTACTCCAGCACGACTATACATACGCCTTTGAATTTCTTCCCAGACGTATGCAGGTTTCCTCTCGATGTTTTCCTTCACCGTAAAGCTCGTGGTGTGACTAATCACTGTACTTAAGTTCAGAAAAACTCATTGGTACAGTCGGAATTCGAACTTGCGACCTTTGCGTCGCAGACAACTGCTCGAACCACTCGGCTACCACGGCTCTTATATAATATAATTTAATTATTTATTATATAATTTAAATATAATTTAATATGAAAAAAAATTATGCATTGCATAGCCCCATGTATTGAGAAAAGCTACAAATCACCATGCTACTAGCCAAGGAAGCGGAGTAGTTGTGTATAATCAAATAACAGTTTATCAAATTATATTTGGCATTCTCTTCGGAGATTCATCTGAGATTTGATAATAAATTCTCGCCGTGCATGAGTATGTACTTTTGAAGTTACTCTCCTTGAGAGTTCGTGGCATTTATTTATATACAGTATTCAATCAATCATCAATCAAAATATTTTATATCATAAGCCTAGGTGGGCACTTATAAAACGTCAATAAAGGTATACAGTCCGGGTTGGTCGTTTCCATTGAAGAGAACCGGCAAGAAACTCCATGCATTCTCTTTTCAAGACATTTGATGTTACAAGATTATTATGTTACAGCATTAGTACTTAAGTATGGGAGACACACGTTGTTCCCCCCATACTTAGGTACTATTGCTGTAACGTAAAATATTGTTATTGTATATGCCTAATGATTTGAAAGGAGTAACCATGGAGTTCCTCCATGGAAGCGACCAACCCGAACCGTGCTCCTTTTTCGACGTTTTATAAGTGCCCACCTGGGCCTATGTGAAATAAAAATATTTTGATTTTAATTTTGACAGCGTTTCCTTACTGAAGTAAAGCTTCAAAAACCAAATTGTTTTTCCATTCACCTTTACTTCTTCAGACATTCCTCTAATCTTTTACCGACAAAATGAAATCGCGCCAACTATTTCAAGCTTTCAGCACGGTCGACTGAACAGGCAAGTTCAAACACCCCTCTGGTCCGTTCAAATTGAAAAACGTGAAATCTACTAACTACTAAAATAAATACGAAATTGGAGAAGTTTTTTTTACCAATTTACTTGTGTTTGGGCGGCAATACTTCCAAATGTTTGTGATGAAGAAGACTCTTTAGCCCAAAGAAAGTTTTTAAATATGTATGGATGCTTGTTACTCAATCACGCCAGAACGAATGAATGGAACTGAATTAAATAAGATATAAGAGGACATAGGATTATGTCTTGTTACGAAAATAAATCTAGATATAATTATACAAATGAAATCGTTTTTACGCGGGTGACACACAGCGCGATATATCCCGCTAGTAGTGGGTCCACGTGTTAGTATTAATTTGGTTTTGTTTCAAGTTTCCACCCATTTTATTTTGTTTTGATCTTAACCACTCTTGTATTTTGGGCCACCAAATATACCACTAATACGCTTGAACATAAATAAACACAGATGCACGTATGCTGCTCACGCGCTTACAAATCGTCACTCGTGTTTATTTCCGTCGAGAGAGCAACTGAATCGAAAATAGAAAAGTCCACCGTATCTCTTCGACGCAGGCACACGTGCGCGAAGAAATTAAACACTAACAGCATCTTAACTTTGATAAAATATCATTTATTACATATTTAAATTCGATTCTAGTGACGTTCACGCAGGATGGCGGCTTGGTGTCGTGTGGCTGCCATCTTGATTTTGTTAATGGCATTATCCAACAATGTTATGGGATGTGACGTCGACGACATGGCAGTTTACAAAGTGAAATTACAAATGTTGTGGAGCGAGGAGCGATTTCCGAAAGATTATCCCGTTACACGACCGAAAGCTCAATGGTCACAAGTTTTCCGTAAGTTTCAATATATTTTTTTATTGCGTCCATGGGCAATTTATAATTAATTCGGCAATTTATTTTTTATTAATATATGAATACTTTTAATTTATTTTCATTAGTGTGTGTGTGTGTGGGTACTACTTATACACCTCTGCCTACCCCTTCGGGGATCCTTATGGGAAGGCGTGAGAATATATTTTTATTATGTATCAATAGTTTCAAAATACATTATGTTTAACGATTTGACAAAAAACATAATCGAGGAATTCAAAACATCGCAGGTATACTGGGTCAGATTATTTAGATAAAAATATGGACTCATATAATAAAACGCTAGAAATCCAAGGTGAGGATTTACACGACGTGCATTCGACCAATCATGACATATGCCGGTGTAGTGTTCGCACACACTAGCAAGTCAACACTTAACCCCCTGCAAGTGCTCCAAAGCCGGTTTCTCCGGAGAGCCACAGGTGCCCCGTGGTACATGCGTAATAGTCAACTCCACGTTGACCTCAAAGTCCCAACCATAAAACAGTTTTTGAAAAAACTGGCCAAACGTCATTTCGATTCTGCTGTAAATCACCCCAACCCCCTCGTCGTATCGGCCGCCCGATACACTCCCTCCCTTATATCGAAGATAAGGCGTCCAAGACATGCCGTCATCGAACCGGATGACGACATAACGGTCCTCCAGGACGCCCGACAAAAACATACCAACACTACACACAACCGACCACTGTTCCGTCCTCGCCGGCGAGGCTCGACGCGAATAAGCCGTAATGTTCCCCCCCGACCTCCGCCGCAAACGCCGGCCCGCGCCGAGCTAAACGCGCAAATCCCGCCCCCAAATAATATTTAAATAAAATTACCAGTCCAGCCCAGCTCCCTTGCTCGCGATCCAGCAACGCCCTAAGCCGAGGTTCGTACCCCACAGGGGGTGCCCTTAGCTGTGTTGCTTAGTACTAAAGTGCCTGGCTGGAGGCCTAGGTCTCGCCATTGACCGGTTAAGTAGCAAAAGTTCCCGGAACTCACGCTACGAGAGACAATACAAAAAAAAAAAAAAAAAAAAAAAAAAAAAAAAAAACGCTACAATACAAATCTATGTAGCATAAATATTATGTTGTTCTGTGTACGCCATAAAAACGTAAAGTTTTCAATTGAGAGTAGGACCCACTTTATGTTTCGTGCTAGTAAAAGTTTTTTAACGGCCATTCTTTACCATGCGAGCTCAATGCGCCACATAATCAAATATTAATCGGTTATTGAAATGTCATATGTAAGTAAATTATAATAATTGTAAAATAATAAATTTACTCCATCATTATCATAAAGCCGATAGGCAAAAAGAGACCAAGGAAAAACAAAAGAAGTAAAAACAAAAGTTCTTTTTATCTTGTAACGGTTAAGTGACATTTTGCGGCTTTGCTCGTCTCAGATAAGGCGGTATTTATTTGTCGGTTGTCGTCTACAAAGGGAACTGATGCTATCAAAAATATTTCTTTTTCGCCGGACTTCTTGTGAGGCTCATTTATTAACTTTATTGTCGTTTGCACATCTTTTTCTTTTGATATAACTTTCACGTTTAACTGTTGCTTCCACGGTTACTCAAGTTTATGTACTTATATAATTATCTTCCTACACCACCTATATTCCACGATAGTCCAATTTGTTATCGAATACATATATACATAAACATCGATTGGAAACCTGCATACCTACTTTTGAAAAGACATTCAAAGACGAATGTATAGTAGTGCTTAAAAAACGGCGATTGATCGCCATTTGTCACCCTGGCCCCCTATAATACATCTCGGTCAAAAGTCGTGTGGGTGGGTACTACCTGTGTAGGTAGTACCCACCCATTGCCTATACACCTCTGCCTACCCCTTCGGGGACACTTTTGGGAAGGCGTAAAGATATAAATATAATAGTATGTCTTGTCACTATGTCAACATTTAACAGCTAACTGATGCCAACTAGAACCAGTGTTCGCCATTAAAGCTATGAATAAAACAGTTGGCCCAATCTGGGAATAGACGTGAAATCCGAATTAACTTAGTAATAACACGACGTTTCCGATTTCCTCCAAAGTGCTTTTATCTAACGTGCGCATAATGTCGTTTCAGACAGTTGGTTCGATAAGTAGATTCAAATGTTTTCATACGAAATAGGTAGGACTAAACCCTCTTTGACTGCCGTCTGGTCTAGTGGCTAGAGCTCCTGACTGCGGAACTTGAGATTGCGGGTTCGAATCCCGCTAAGGGCAGATATTTGTGTGATGAACACGAGTGTTTATCTTATATATATATATATATATAATATATCCTCACGCCTTCCCATAAGGGTCCCCGAAGGGGTAGGCAGAGGTGTATAGGCAATACCCACACGCCCTCTGTCACGTTGGCACCTAATGTACCTCTGGCGGAAAGTGGGTGTGTGGCTATTACCTATACACCTCTGCCTACCCCTTCGGGGACCCTTGTGGGAAGGCGTGAGGATATATTATTATTATTATAAGTTTTTACAAATCTAAGTACATGGACTTATGACACAACATCTTCACGATTAATGTTTCTCCTGTCATGGGTGGTTGTATGGTAGAAAATGCTTTAGCATTAATTCTACCATTGTACTTCAATTGTGCATAAATATTAAATAAATAAATGTAGTAATTCAAGACGTATGTTTATTTGTTCACATCATTAAGATGTGGATTGTTATAATGCAGTTGAGATGCTAGCGTTCCATTAGATAAATGTGCGGCGTGCCAACCATTCTAGATTAAATCCGTAATAAAGAGATTTGCAAGATAATTGGCGTGAACGAGGGTGTGATTGTAAAGATGAAAGAAGGCATGTCACGTTGTATTAGAAGTATAGAAAGGTTGAGTGAAGGAATAGATATAAACTGCGGAAGTTTGCACAGGTTCCACGTTTCAACTGCCTCGATGAAATCGGTCTAACACTTAAGAATGCTCGAAACCAGCGGGCATGTACGAAGCGACTGATGAAGGTTGAGAAGAAGAACTGGCACTCTCTATCTACCTGATGATGTGATGATAGATATGTATATGTTTACACAAATATTATAAATCCCAGTGTTGCCTTTAATAAAACATCTTTGGGTCGTCGACCGTAACCAAAAAACGAAGTTATCTTCATTATAATATGCATGATATTAAATTATGTAAGCTTGGGAACAAATCCTCGGGTACTGAGATATTTGAAAGGCATTTGTCCTTTTTGCATGGCAAAAATCCTTTTGTCTGTTTTCAATCGAAAGAAGGGTCACCAGGGTTGCCATGGAAACACGAGTGCGTTTTAATAAACCTTTCGACAGTAAAAGGGTTAAAAGGGTGATTTATTTTTGTTTTATTGTGACAAAGTGTTTATATATATCCTTAAGCCGGGATTAAAAACGAGATCGCTCCATCCCATTATTTACTTCCCGGAGTGCGCTTATTTGATGGGCTTTTCCGGCCAGTCTATAAGGTATCTTTATTTTTCAATACAACCTTATACATAAATAATAATAATAATGTATCTTCACGCCTTCCCATAAGGGAATATGCATGAGTTAAAATTTTGTAAATTCAATTAAAATTATTTATTTCAGACATGCTTTCATAGTATTAGTATACAAGATAACTTAATAAATAGTGTTAGTAATAAGCCTATCTACGTTACAACCGGTATGGATCCTTACCCAGTGACGCAGCTGACAGCAGCACACAGCAGACTTTAAAAAATACCATGTAGAAATATTGCGGCGAGAGGCTCGCTTGCAACCCAAACGTTGCAAGTGCGATGTAAGATTCTGCTTGTATAACTTTATCGTTCGTTACAGCAGACTTTTATGTGAAAATAAGGTAGTAAAAATTTTCATCTTGAGATGTTATTTTTTATTTGGTTTACTGTGACATATTGAGCAACTGTTCTATTTTCTGGCACAACATTAATCAATCATTTCGTAGATATGTTTCATATTTCATAACCGGCAGTGTTTATTATTTACTTGCAAAGGTACCATTCACGTGTCCCACAACCCTATCTAGGCGGGACAACAAGATACGAGATGGAGTAGATACGTTGATAGATGCGAATAAAATGTATATTAGCTGCCGGTGAGTCACTTGTCATGTGATGGGTAAACAATATTTTGTTTCTCTTTATGTTCTTTGTACGTTTCGCCAAGTAAATTGTATAAAATTATCTTTGATTTTTCAGTAAATAACAACCAATATGATTGCTCACAAAGTCATGTACTAACTAAAGTTTATTTGAGACAGTTGAGAGTGGCTATCTGACAATAATAATAATGATATGCCTCAGGACAATTTAATCTAGTCCCAAACTAACCGCCTCAAGCTTGTACTACGAGTTTAGATAGTGCCATCAACGAAGGCGCAGCCCGCTTTTCTTCCTTACAGTTTATAGTGTAAGTGTGCAACCTTCCACTAATGTTTGAGTATTGTCGGTACACACTGACTACTTATGAGGGCACACGCACACTCGCACTATATATATTCGATAACGATTATAAACGAAATAGATACACAAAGCGAAAGTATGTGCAAGAAGAGGCATAGGAATACCACGTTCTAACTACATACCTAGATCAACTATCGGACACTCAAGGACTCGTCAAGAGTAGTCAAAACCGGCGGGCATGTATAAAGAGACTGATGACGAAGCGAAAGAGGTATGAAAGTCTAGAGAGAACTGGCGCTCTACTCTCTCTACCCCCTTTAGGGCCTCGGCGTGATGATATGTTTGTCCTATTTATTAATCTGGCTAATTTAATTTAACTTTCTCCAAAATTCAGCCGTTCTACGGCATAATCGTGGATTATTAGCTTGCATAACACTTAGAACATGATTTATTCCAGATAAAAAGCTTGAATGGAATCAAATTTATCACGGGCTTACAGGTCCGTGTACAGCCACTATAATATAAAAATAGACATCAAAATATAGGTATGTAAAGACATACCAAGTCATAATATTTTGCTCTTAAAACTCTCAACTACGAATCGTATAATTTTAAGATTTGTACGATGAAATAACTGCACTCAGATTGTAATAACAAAATGTTATTCTTGTTTATGTTCAGTAAACTAACATCGAACGGATTACAATCATAAATCTACTCTAAATCTATGCATATTGAGGCTACTTTTCTATAATTAAAACTGAGCATTTCGTCCATTGAAACAGTTTCAGTTGCTGCTATATTTTATCTTTTTGATATATGAAGTAATATTTCTAAGATGGGAAAAAATCTTGTACATGTCGGTCCAAATGTGTTGATTTTGAAGTTGATCCATTAAAGTTGTTTGTTGAAATCTGATAGCGAACTACTGAGCACTCGGTCAGTAGTTCGATCTCCATTATATTTGTGACTAGCTGTCCCTGCGAGTTCGTCTGCGTGGAATTTAACAAAAAAAAATGTTGTTCAATCTATACCTATAATAAAAATGTAACTGATCGCTGTCTGTCAATGGAAGGTTTATGAGAAAAAATTTGATTGAGACCTTTTTCAACGCAAATAGCATCCAAAACACTGATTGTTAGAATTTTTGTCTGTTTATCTGTTTGTCTGTGCGTTTGGGCACGCTAATCTCAGAAACGGCTTATCCGATTTAGATGTGGTTTTTCAATAATATAATGTGGTAAGCTTTTTCGTAACATGTACAAAGTAAATCAAAATGTATATCCAAAAAATGCTGCCCAAAGTCACTATTCCACGCGGACGAAGTCGCGGGCACAGCTAGTTTCTAAATAAAAGTAGCCTAAGTTACTCTTTCTTGCTTCAGCTATCTGTCAGTGAAAATCTGTCCAGCCGTTTCAGAGATTATTCGGAACAAAAAGACAGACAGACAGACTGACAAAATTAATAAAAATATATATATTTTGGTACATGTACCGTGTATACATCCATATGCATTTAAAAAAAGTGGTTACTTTAATATTACAAACAGACACTCCAATTTTATTTATTTGTATAGATGAACTTGGGTATTCGCACTAAGTCTTAGATATCACATTTTCTTACTAGCTGTGCCTTGCGGTTTCGCTTGATCTTTTTCTGAATATAATAGAAAACATATCCTATCTGTTAATCCAGCTAATAAATAAACCCTGTGCCAATTTTGATCCAATTCGGTGCAGTTTTTACGTGAAAGAGGAACAAAAATAGTCACATACTTTTGCATTATTAGTAGGATGCATTCAGTTTTCTCTCCATGTTTTCCTTCACCGTAAACCTAATGATGTGAATCACTGTATTTCATTTCAGAAAAGGTCATCGGCAAAGTCGGGTTTCGAACTTGCAATATTTGTGTTGCAGGCAACTACTCGAACCACTCGGCCACCACGGCTCTTTGGAAAATATGATATCATATTTACAAACTTATATTACTTACTAACACACTTCCTATTCACGCGTATGAATTTTCACGCTTCATTAAACGCCGATTATATTTATAGATAGTACATTGAACTTTACATTTTCTTCAGAAACTTTGAGTTATAATATAAACTTAGTGATTTTGTAATGGGTCCATTGATTTTGATTTTTGCTCTCGCTTCCCCAAATGGGCCTTCGAAAGGGTAGGCAGATATGGAAAGTACACCTATTTTTCGCTGGAGATATTTTTAGGTGACGTCATCGCGGATGCTCAAAGACGACTATTCACAAGCCGCATTCTTCTCGTAAATAAATCTATACTCTAATATTATAAAGTGGAAAGTTTTGATTGTTTGTTTGTTTGTATTGAATAGGCCCCGAAACTACTGGACCGATTTGAAACATTCCTTCACCATTGGAAAGCTACATTCATCCTGAGTGACATGGCTATATTTTCTTTTATAAAAAAAAACTTATGTCCACCCTGTGTTATTATGTGCGAAGCCGGGACGGACCGCTATAATAAATAAAATAAATAAATGCCTAAACTTAAGTTTGTTATTACAGTTCAAGCCCACAACGCCTCCTACGCCTTGTACCACATTGGCTCAGTGGCCAGTCAGACGGTTCGCAACTTCGCTCAGTATGGAAAAATAGATGAGTTGGTGGTGGAAGGAGACGGGGAGCCAAGGATTTACGATCAATTCTCTGCTCCGGCCGTTGGATCTGGCACTGGAGAAACAGAGAATCTTGTGTTCGTCGATGGCGCTCATAGCTTGGTAAGGTGTCTGCATAACTTTTTATTAAGTAAGCTATTTATCTATACGAATAAAAAAAGTTGTGGAGTTCGTTTATTCTAACGCGATAATCTCGGGTACTGCTGGTTTGAATGGAAATATTATTTATTATAATAATATTAGATACAGATATATGGTTCGAGCCTGCAACACAAATAACTTCAAGTTCGCATCCCGAGTGCACCAATGAGTTATTCTGAACTTAAGTACAGTGATTAGTCACACCATGAGCTTTACGGTGTCCCCGTCTCTCCGCGACGTCATTCGCGCTAAATTTAATTGCTTTATTCCAAAAAAAAAAAAAAATTTAATAACATTTCACGCAGGTGAAACCGCGAGTCATAGCTGGTAGATTATACACACTTTTCCTAGGGCATAGACGTGGATTGAATACCCACCGAATCGTTGAGAAATCTATTGCCGCCTTGAGTCACTTTGGGGATGTCGTTCGTCTCGAGATTTACTGGTTAAGATAAAAAAAGGACACGATAATTTTGTAACTTGATCTAGATATAAGTAAATCAAGGAAAAAAATAATGTGATGAATGTGAATTTAATAGTGAATTTTCATCAGTGAATCTCGCGACAAACTTCTAACTATACAAAGGTACTTAAAACAAAGTCGTGATCTGAGCATTTAATAGCCTCAAATGTTTTAAGAATAAAAAATGATTTCTTACTAACTAATTATATCTTTTTTTTTATTACACAATTTGACTAGAACGTATTGTTTCCGACCGGGGCTTAACCCAAGCACCCAGCTATAGTAGAACTAAATAATACTCTTGAATATTTTTGCGAAAAATTATGCCTTTATTATATTTTGGTGATAGACTCACCAAAATATAATAAAGGCATATTTTTTTAAATCAAGACTGATCATTATAGATGAAGCGAAATAGGTCTGTTAGTGTAGATCAGTAAGAGAGATCTCTCTACCATCTCTGCTTACGCCTGAGGGACGAGGCCTGATGAAATGATAATCCTGTTGATATATTTTCAATTCTTTATGATTATGAAACCCACTTTTCAGGTATCGTTTATCAGCCGCATGACCCCGTCACCTGATTGGTTCATCGGCGTGGATAGTGTGGACCTGTGCGTGGACTCTACTTGGGTGGACCAAGTCGCATTGGATGTAAGACCTGTTTGCCAACATGGCATTTTTATAATATACTAGCCGTATCCTGAAACGCTTTGCATGAATGAGAATTATCGGTAGAAATCTTGTACTCATGCGAAATAGTGATAAAAACCATGCTTGTGTGTGTCAAAATATAAGCTCAAATATTGCAGAACTTCGCGAGTTTTTATAGCGTTCACAAGCCTTATTATATACATACACATGTACATATATATATATATATATATATATATATATATATATATACTAGATTTTGTCCGCGGCTTCGCCCGCGTGGACTTCGAAATAATAATAAGGCACATGTTATTCCCGAAGGAACGGAATTTTTCAGGATTTAAATGTAGCCTAAATCCTAATCCTAGGTATAACCCATAACTATTTCAACTTTTAGCCTAATCGGTTGAACAGTTATTGCCGTGAAAGAACAACATACTTACAAACTTTCGCCTTTATCTATCTATCTAATACCTTTAAACGAGCAATTCTTGTATATATATATATATATATATAATCTGAATCTCGGAAACGGCTCCAACGATTTTCATGAAATTTGGTACGGGGGGGATTTCGGGGGCAATAAATTGATCTAGATAGGTTTCATTTAAAAAAAAAGTTGTTTTATCCGTGTTTTTAGGCAATGAAAATCTCCTACAATTTCATTAGAATTTGAATTTCGCAGCAACAATAAAGCGTTGCTAAGCAACAAACTTTAAGCCAATGAGTTTTTGGTTTGACGTTTTCGTAGACGAATTATATATAAAATCAATTGTTTACTTACATGACAAAATGCCTAAAAGAAGAAGAAGACTCATCTCAAGAACATCTTCAAGAAAAAAGTGATCGACAAACAAGACTCATTTCAACAAATCAATGAAAATAATCAGCTTTCCGCTCGTCCCACACGTAGTGCTAAAGTCTTGCAAAACTTGACTAACATTATACGAGCAGAAAGGTCTTATGATTTAGATGTTTCACGAGGGCTTCTTTGTAGCCGCTGAATATGACCAACAGCGGGAACAACGTCCACAAGATTTGCGGCAGCGAGCAGCATAACGTGTAGCTACTGAACATTACGAACAACGGTAAGGACATAGGTAAGGACGTCTACAAGATTTGCGGCAGCGAGCAGCACAACGTGTAGCTACTGAACATTACGAATAACAGGAACGACGTTTACAAGATTTGCGGCAGCGAGCAGCACAACGTGTAGCTACTGAACATTACGAACAACGGGAACGACGTCTATAAGATTTGCGGCAGCGAACAGCACAACGTGTAGCTACTGAACATTAGGAACAACGAGAGTGACGCCTGTAAGATTTCCGGCAGCGTGCATCACTACGTGTAGCTACTGAAAATAACCAACAACGGGAGCGATGTCTACAGGATTTGCAGCAGCGAACAGCACAACGTATAGCTACTGAACATTACGAACAACGGGAACAACGCCTATAAGATTTGCGGCAGCGAGCAGCACAACGTGTAGCTACTGAACATTACGAATAACAGGAACGACGTTTACAAGATTTGCGGCAGCGAGCAGCACAACGTGTAGCTACTGAACATTACGAACAACGGGAACGACGTCTATAAGATTTGCGGCAGCGAGCAGCACAACGTGTAGCTACTGAACATTACGAATAACAGGAACGACGTTTACAAGATTTGCGGCAGCGAGCAGCACAACGTGTAGCTACTGAACATTACGAATAACAGGAACGACGTTTACAAGATTTGCGGCAGCGAGCAGCACAACGTGTAGCTACTGAACATTACGAACAACGGGAACGACGTCTATAAGATTTGCGGCAGCGAACAGCACAACGTGTAGCTACTGAACATTAGGAACAACGAGAGTGACGCCTGTAAGATTTCCGGCAGCGTGCATCACTACGTGTAGCTACTGAAAATAACCAACAACGGGAGCGATGTCTACAGGATTTGCAGCAGCGAACAGCACAACGTATAGCTACTGAACATTCCGAACAACGGGAACGACGTCTACAAGATTTGCGGCAGCGAGCAGCACAACGTGTAGCTACTGAACATTACGAACAACGGGAACGATGACTGCAAGATTTCCGGCAGCGAGCAGCACAACGTATAGCTACTAAACATTACGAGCAACGGGAACAACGTCTACAAGATTTGCGGCAGCGAGCAGCACAACGTGTAGCTACTGAACTTTACGAACAACGGTAAGGACGTCTACAAGATTTCCGGCAGCGAGCAGCACAACGTGTAGCTACTGAACATTAGAACAACAGGAACGACGTTTACAAGATTTGCGGCAGCGAGCAGCACAACGTATAGCTACTGAACATTACGAACAACGGGAACAACGCCTACAAGATTTGCGGCAGCGAGCAGCACAACGTATAGCTACTGAACATTAGAAACAACGGCAACAACGGCAACAACGTCTACAACATTTGCGGCAGCGAGCAGCACAACGTATAGCTAATGAACATTACGAACAACGGGAGCTATGTCTGCAAGGTTTGCGGCAGCGAGCAGCACAACGTGTAGCTACTAAACATTACGAACAACGGGAACGATGTCTATAAGATTTGCGGCAGCGAGCAGCACAACGTATAGCTACTGAAAATGACGAACAACAGGAACGACGTCTATAAGATTTCCGGCAGCGAGCAGCACAAGGTGTAGCTACTGAACATTACGAACAACAGGAACAACGTTTACAAGATTTGCGGCAGCGACCAGCACAACGTTTAGCTACTGAACATTACGAACAACGGGAACAACGCCTACAAAATTTGCGGCAACGAGCAGCACAACATGTAGCTACTGAACATTACGAACAACGGGAACGATGACTGCAAGATTTGCGGCAGCGAGCAGCACAACGTGTAGCTACTGAACATTACGAACAACGGGAACGACGTCTATAAGATTTGCGGCAGCGAACAGCACAACGTGTAGCTACTGAACATTAGGAACAACGAGAGTGACGCCTGTAAGATTTCCGGCAGCGTGCATCACTACGTGTAGCTACTGAAAATAACCAACAACGGGAGCGATGTCTACAGGATTTGCAGCAGCGAACAGCACAACGTATAGCTACTGAACATTCCGAACAACGGGAACGACGTCTACAAGATTTGCGGCAGCGAGCAGCACAACGTATAGCTACTGAACATTACGAACAACGGGAACAACGCCTACAAGATTTGCGGCAGCGAGCAGCACAACGTATAGCTACTGAACATTACGAACAACGGGAACAACGCCTACAAGATTTGCGGCAGCGAGCAGCACAACGTATAGCTACTGAACATTAGAAACAACGGCAACAACGGCAACAACGTCTACAACATTTGCGGCAGCGAGCAGCACAACGTATAGCTAATGAACATTACGAACAACGGGAGCTATGTCTGCAAGGTTTGCGGCAGCGAGCAGCACAACGTGTAGCTACTAAACATTACGAACAACGGGAACGATGTCTATAAGATTTGCGGCAGCGAGCAGCACAACGTATAGCTACTGAAAATGACGAACAACAGGAACGACGTCTATAAGATTTCCGGCAGCGAGCAGCACAAGGTGTAGCTACTGAACATTACGAACAACAGGAACAACGTTTACAAGATTTGCGGCAGCGACCAGCACAACGTTTAGCTACTGAACATTACGAACAACGGGAACAACGCCTACAAAATTTGCGGCAACGAGCAGCACAACATGTAGCTACTGAACATTACGAACAACGGGAACGATGACTGCAAGATTTGCGGCAGCGAGCAGCACAACGTGTAGCTACTAAACATTACGAACAACGTGAACGATGTCTACAAAATTTGCGGCAGCGAGCAGCACAACGTGTAGCTACTGAACATTACGAACAACGGGAACGATGACTGCAAGATTTGCGGCAGCGAGCAGCACAACGTGTAGCTACTAAACATTACGAACAACGGGAGCGATGTCTGCAAGATTTGCGGCAGCGAGCAGCACAACGTATAGCTACTGCACATTACAAACAACGGCAACAACGTCTACAAGATTTGCGGCAGCGAGCAGCACAACGTATAGCTACTGAACATTACGAACAACGGGAACGATATCTGCAAGGTTTGCGGCAGCGAGCAGCACAACGTGTAGCTACTAAACATTACAAACAACGGGAACGATGTCTACAAAATTTGCGGCAGCGAGCAGCACAACGTGTAGCTACTGAACATTACGAACAACGGGAACGATGACTGCAAGATTTGCGGCAGCGAGCAGCACAACGTGTAGCTACTAAACATTACGAACAACGGGAGCGATGTCTGCAAGATTTGCGGCAGCGAGCAGCACAACGTATAGCTACTGCACATTACAAACAACGGCAACAACGTCTACAAGATTTGCGGCAGCGAGCAGCACAACGTATAGCTAATGAACATTACGAACAACGGGAGCGATGTCTGCAAGATTTGCGGCAGCGAGCAGCACAACGTGTAGCTACTGAACATTACAAACAACGGAAAAGACGTCTATAAAATTTGCGGCAGCGAGCAGCACAACGTATAGCTATTGAAAATGACGAACAATAGGAGCGTTGTCTACAAGATTTGCGGCAACGTGCGGCAGAACGTGTAGCCACTGAAAATAACGAACAACGAGAGGGACGTCTGTAAGATTTCCGGCAGCGTATAACACAACGTGTAGCTACTGAAAATGTTGAACAACAGGAGCGATGTCCACAAGATTTGCGGCAGCGTGCGGCACAACGTGTAGCTACTTGAACAACGGAATCGACGACAAGATTTGTGACAGAGTATCGCACAACGTGTGTTTGCGTTGATAAAGGTCCAATCATATTTTTTCTCATACATCTACCATGTACAGACAGTGATCCGTTACAGTTTTACAAACCTTATTAAAATAATATAATATATATATAAGTATATATAATATAAATATATATAAATATATATATTATATAATATATATATAAATATATATATTTATATATATATATATTCTCACGCCTTCCCACAAGGGTCCCCTTCGGGCAGAGTGTGCAGAGGCAGAGTAGGCAGAGGTGTATAGGTAATATCTACACACCCACTTTCCGCCAGAGGTATATTAGGTGCCAACGTGACAGATGGTGAGTCCATCGCCGTTACTCAAGCACGACTATACATACGCCTTTGAATTTCTTCTCAGACGTATGCAGGTTTCCTCTCGATGTTTTCCTTCACCGTAAAGCTCGTGGTGTGACTAATCACTGTACTTAAGTTCAGAAAAACTCATTGGTACAGTCGGGATTCGAACTTGCGATCTTTGCGTCGCAGGCAACTGCTCGAACCACTCGGCCACCACGGCTTTTTTTTCGCTTCACACCTTATTCAATATTCAAAAAATATTATTCATATTTCATAAGTCCGTAATTCGTACGAAATAATGTTTTATATTATATTTACCGAGCTAAGCTCGGTCATCCAGGTACTAATATTAATAAGATAAATTTATACATATATCTATGTGTGTTTATGTATAATGTGATAAATGCAGCTTAGTCACAGTACGATCTTTATGGTGAAAGTATTTTCTAGCTGGAGCCCCTCGACGCGGGCGCAGCTAGCGGCCTAACCTTCACAGCTCCTCGCTGGGAGACCTCCCCTCCAGAGCCCATCACCAGACACAAACCCAGGCAACCCAACCACCCAGCGGCCGGATTCTACTACCCTGAGCTTAGAGAGCTGCCCAGTATAGCTAAAGTTGACTTTACCAAGGTATTTAATTGCTTTTTATGCTGTCGCTCTATTGGAAACTTATTAAATTTAACTCATATCCTATCACTTCTTTACAAAACTTTGTTTGATCCTAGAGCCCCCAGATATCTTCAGGAACGCTTTGAATTTCTTTTTTCCAACCTGCACCTACTTCGTAAAACCAGAGAACTTGTCCTTAAAACTCCTACCTTCACCTCTTCTTCCTATTCCAAGTCTTTCACTGCGCAAGCTGTCCGTCTTTGGAACTCGTTGCCCCAGAACATCAGGCTTGCACAGACATTAATCTCCTTCAAAAAGCTTTTATTTGAACACTATTTCTCTTTTTAACTTGTTTATATATATGTATACATGTATATATTATTGTATGTATGTTATATAAGTATATGTTTCGTATTTATTTATGTAGAATGCCTATTATTTATATATTATAATAATTGTTTCTATTTCATCCTCTCAACTGTCACACCTACCTTTTCTTTCTTTGTTTCTTACCTCTCTCTACACTTGGGTTGCCTGGTAGAAATCGCTTTTGTGATAAGGCCGCCTATTGTGCCTACTATATGTTTTTCTTTGTCTTTTCTGTTTGTTTTTGTAAATGTGTGTGTTTGTACAATAAAGGATATATTATTATTATTAAATTTGAATAAATATACTTTAGTAAAATCTTTAGTTCCATACATACAAGCTCGAGCGATAGTGTACTTAGCTTACGTATTACGATAGGGATAACGTGATAGGATAAAGAAGGATACTTCTTTCAATATATTTTTCATAGTTCCCTACAAATTCATTTACTTGCTTTTATTATATCTCATATTTAAGCAACTGTCCCTAAAGCACTCTGTTTGAATCTTTCTCCGTCTGAGTTCTGGTTCTTGAGTATTTCTGATTCACTATGATTTATTCCCATTTCTCGATAGGCCTCGTAATGCGATAATTATGTTAATATAGACGCTATCGTTTTGAGTTATATCGCCCGGATTAATGGTGTCTAAGTGCTCAATGAAATTACCTATTCTGTTACGTTACATTAATTCTTAGTGTGAATAATGCGGTGCGTAAGATGTTCATTGCTTGTGTGATCAAAAGGATTACGAGAAATACCGACACGTTTTACTTAAGGTACAAGTTCATTAATTAGTATTTTCATACATGCATATCATCATACCTGATCCGACATGGGTATTATTGTAGATATTAGTGATTAGAGCTCCTGACTGCGAAACTTGAGGTCGCGGTCGAATACCGCTGAGGGCAGACGTTTGTGTGATGAACACGAGTATTTGTTTGTACCTTTTAGTCTTTGATGTCGTATGTTTATATATATATATATATATCCATATAGGTAAATATATCGTTGTCTGGTTACCAAAACACAAGCTTTGCTTAATTTGGGACTAGGTATTTTATTGTGGAATTGTCCCTTTATTTATAATCATTTTTTTAAACTCGAATTTATTTATAATAATTATTATTATACTATATGGAACATTGTTGGATGAGTGTATGAATGAGGTTCTAATAATTGTTTTTTTACTAATTAGGGTAATTGGTTTAGCAGTACTAATCTATACTAATATTATAAAGAGGAAAGATTTGTATGTATGTATGTTTGTAAGGAATTGGCTCAAGAAATACTGGACCGATTTTAAAAAATTCTTTCACCATTTGAATGCTAAATTATACTGATTAATATAGACAATTTTAATTGCAAGAAAAAAATAAATTTTATGCCAAAATGTTTAAAAAATAAATGTCCACCCGTGCGAAGCCAGGACGGGCCGCTACTTATGAATAAAAAATAAAAGGTTAAAATAAAAGAAATTTTATTGACACTATAAAGGGGTCCTCGAATGTAGATAAGTATCAGCACCCACTTCACGCCAGAGATCTATTTATGTCCCACATGACTGACGGTGAGTTTCGTAGTTAAGTTCTTTTAATACGTATTCATCCTTCATGATAGGTGGAAACCGCTTACCGTTAGACGGACCACTTGTTTGCCACCCTAGTGGTATAAAAAAAAACAAAATTACAAATACTAAAAACTTACCAAAATTGTAAACTTTCAGATGAAAATGTACTCAAAAAAGGAATTGAATGACTTCATGAGACAAGAACTAATTGCGAAGCTCAAGAAAAAGGATTTACTTAAAAGCTTTTCCAGGAATAGACCGTCTGAAAAAGAAATTGTTGTTACCAATGAAGTAGCTACGAAAAGTCATATAGAATTACTTAAAGACTTGGAAGAGGAACCAATTGGGACCCCAAGGCCGAACAATCCTGATAACAATGTTGAAATTGTGACATTGACACCGTCTACGACGTATGTTTCATTAATAATAATTAAATAAAGATGTTAATTTTATTGATATAAAAAAAAATCCAAATCTACAAATCCGATTGCTCTAATAGAGCAATCGGATTTATAAATAAATACAAACATACATATAATTACATATAATCACGCCGAGTCCCTCAAGGAACGGGGTAGGTAGAAGCCTATTATGATTTATTGACATTCCACTTATATCTAATACATACTTATATTTGGATTATTTTACTTATTACATTGTGGACCCATTTGCACAGCGACAGTGGCGACAGTTGCATATTGTTGCATACAGTTGCAATTATAAAGAGACAAAAATTTTATTACTTAATTTTTTTAACCTTAATGATCTATATCTATCTACTTAAATTTATTAACAAAATTAATAATAACTTGAGGTCAAGATCCTCAAGATCTTTAGTCGCTTCATTCACATTCATCAGTCTCTTCATACATGCTTGTCAACGTTGAGTACTCTTGACGTTCGATTTGAAATTGGTATAAATTCCAAATACAAAATCGTGTTATATAACCATTTTTAAATTCAGAACAACAACTGAAAAAGAATTCGACGAGAATCTTCAGAACATGGACGATGTGGTATTGGCTATTGCTCACGGCACGAGGCTGGGTCTAGGAAAACACCTGCCAAGGCACTTCCGATCGCGGCTGCATCACGCCGTCAATAGAATACAGCGTGAGTAAACCTTTACTTATCGTATTAAAAAAAAAACACCGACCTTGAGACAAGTTATCACATAATGCTTGCACTGTTATAGCTTGGCATTTTAAACAAGCCTTACAGCCGGTTTCTCGTACGCATTTCTATCCATCAAATTACGTGACAGATTGTTAATCTCTAATTAGACGTAGTTTGGGTTGCTAGAAGCTTCAACTGACAAACTGTTGGCAGTTTGTCAACGGTATGTCAAATCCCAAATCAATTGCCGATTGGAGCCATTTTGAGTTTCTGAAAGCATTTTCTCTTTGTTAACAGATTGTTGACATACAATTTTTAATTGTAGATTATCGAGGAATTATCGACGTGTTAACGCAAGTATTCCGATTTTAACTCCAATTTCTAAGCGGATTTAATAGGATATAGGGATGTTACAAAATAATCGATTTTTATTTATCGTTTTTTATAGCAAAATTAATATTAAACTTAATTTGTATCAATAATGCTATTTGGTTTCCTAATTCCGTACGTTGAAATTTTTATAGAACATTGCCTTTGATTTTTAATTTTGAATTGGTTATTTTTTTATTCATATAATTTTATTTGATTTTTAATCTGATATTTTTTTAATATGAATCTCTTAAGACAAACCCTAAGACATAAGTGTGTAAAGTTACAGAAATCGATAAAATCGAATAATCTTTTAATAATAGCAAAAATATTAGAAATTGGCAAGTTTCAAATCATCATCATCAGCTGTCGGGAACCTACCTATATGTTGAATTACTATAACTTATATAATATAAGTATTAGAATAAAATATAAGTAGATAGATCGCGTTCTGTGTAATTTTTACGCGACAGCGGCGGCATTTTAACATTTACACTTTATTTATTTATATTCTTTACACTTGTTTATAAAACTGAAGTACTTAAACAAACAAGATAAACAACAACAAATCAAACTTTTGTCCAACTAACGAAACTTCAGCTCCCGGCGGGAATACTTTGACATTGCAAGACAAAGACGAAGCTATAAGCTAGAGGGAAATAGACATACTTTAAAAAATAATTCGGCTGTCAACAGTAGATTAGTTAATTTTTCGATGATTTGCGTTCTAGAAACTCAAAGCTCGATGACAGATTGTTAACAAATTGTTATTGTGACAATCGGTTGACTAATTCATCGTGCTAAAATTGTACCAGAAACCGGCGGTTATACCACATGGTTTTGTTAAAGCCAGATCAACGACAACAAATCTCGTTTCTTTTGTTGAAGACTTGACTGATAGTTTGGATCGTGGGCAACCAATAGACACAATATACACCGATTTCAGAAAGGCCTTCGATAAAGACATAGGAGCACAAACTTTTCTAGACATAAAGCACGTATTTCGCCACTTTTAGGTGCGACACAATATGTCTACGTTTTGAATCAAATTTGTAGCTTCGACAGTCGGTCAGTCACCTTAAGTAACAGCGAAAGTGGGTGTCGTTGCACTTCTGCCTACCCCTTCAGGGACCTTTGTTTAGAGAAGGCGTGATGATATAATTGGTATTCAGCTAATAATCTGTCTCGGGATACATTTCAGACCGCTCAGTAGGGTTTGCGTGAAAGGAACAAGCTTTCGTATTCATAATATTATAATGCAATTATTTATATCATTCAGCCAACGACTGCCAAGTCTCAGAATGGGGTGAATGGTCCCCTTGTTCCGTAACCTGCGGCTTCGGTGACAAATACAGGCACAGGTAAATTGCACATTACTCTAACCTTCTGACCATCTTTTTCGGTAAAAATATGGATTGTATTGAAAATAAAGTCTTTACCACGAGGTGCTATTGTCATGGTTGTAAATGTGTTTTGTCTATAAGTTAAGGAGATTTCCATTAACTAAGGACATACGCTGAGCTGGACTGATACATTGTCACTGAATGCGAAAGTAAGACTGATGTGAGATTTATAAAGGTCCCTTAAAGTTCCCGAAAGTCCACTCCAATATGCCCTCTTACGTTTTTTCCTACCACTTATATATATCTATCTATACTAATATTATAAAGAGGGAAAAATTGTATGTAAGTATTTTTGTAAGGACTTGGCTCAAAAAGTACCGGGGCGGGTCGCTAGTACTGAATAATTTCCGAGGAAAATATAATATAATAATATATCCTCACGCCTTCCCACAAGGGACCCCGAAGGAGTAGGCAGAGGTGTATAGGTAATACCCATACACCCACTTTCTGCCAGAGGTATATTAGGTGCCAACGTGACAGATGGCGAGTCCATCGCCGTTACTCAAGCACGACTATACATACGCCTTTGAATTTCTTCTCAGACGTATGCAGGTTTCCTCTCGATGTTTTCCTTCACCGTAAAGCTCGTGGTGTGACTAATCACTGTACTTAAGTTAGAAAAACTCATTGGTAGAGTCGGGATTCGAACTTGCGACCTTTGCGTCGAAGGCAACTGTTCAGACCACTCGGCCACCACGGCTCTCCGAGGAAGATATTTGGTAAATAGGTTGTAATATGTGGTACTTATTGTAAATGTCGGAAAAAGACAGTACGTGTGGTAGCTTTCATTGAAAACTACCATAATCCAATTGAGTAATAACAAGTCAGTACAGTCAGGCGTGCATGTATGAAAGGACAGGTGAGGTACGAGGTGACGTGAGGAAATTAGCGTAATGATATGTTTGAAGGTATTAATAGAAATGATTCTAATTAAAATGTTTTATTTAGAACTGTGATCAGGCCGAAGACTAAAGGAGGTCGCGACTGTCCCTCTCTAAAGGAAAGAGAGCACTGCGGGGATGTCAACTCCTGCGTACACATTGATTACTTTGAGTGGTGATTTAAGAAATAATATTTGTAAATAAATTAAACCTGTTATGATTTTTAACACTTAATACGATCGAGGCAAATAATAGCCTAATGGTCAAATTCAAAATGATACTATTTATGCATTTACATCAAATAAAAACGTTTACTACTTTATTTGATTAACAGGGTCCAACAAACTGGATCAAATCTATCATTATTTAATTAAAACCCATTGAAACCTTATTATTTATTAAAATCTTTTGAACCGTTGTAGCCCAGTGGTTTGAGTCGTTTCCTGCAACAGAAAGATTTGAATCCCGACTGTACCAATGAGTTTTTCTGAACTTAAGTACAGTGATTAGGCACACCATAAGCTTTACGGTGAAGAAAAACATCGAGAGGAAACCTGTATATGTTTAAGAAAAAAGTCAAAGGTGTATGTGTAGTTTTTTGAACCTAAAATATATATCGGGATGAATATGATTGTGTGGGTATTACCTATACACTTCTGCCTACCCTTGTGGGAAGGCGTGAGAATTAATATTGTGTATTAAAATATATCCTGAAAACCTTCCTTACATCAGCAATACAACACTACACAATTCCAGTACTATCTGGCTCCGATATTTTTGAACGAGCGAGACCGTTATGGCCCACAGCTCTTCAAATTGGTGTTTGTTTATCACCATCAAGGGATCACGTGTTTCGAATTCAGCCAGCCCCAAAAGCTTTCTACAATATTACCAGAAACAAAATTATGCATTTTACCAAAGAGCAAAGTACAATGACGATAAAATACCGACAGCAAGCTACGTCGTAAAAGGAAGAAGCAACTTTATAGAGGACGACAATAAAATGTGACGCAGGATTAAGATATAAAATATTAACATTGCTGACCGGAGTGTATGTAATATTGAATACATTTGATATGACAAAGAAAAATCCCCAATGAAAAATATACAACTCTTTTAGCCGGAAATATTTAGGTGCACTGACAGATGGCAAGTACATCGCCGTTTCTCAAGCCCATCTATATATATAAAAATGTTATGTTGGTTTGTGTACGCTTCAAAAACTCAAAAAGTTCTGCACCGATCGAGCTGAAATTTTAGCATGGTATATAATCCGCATCAAGGATTGTTTTTATCTATTTTTTGCATCAGTCACATATCCACAGCGAAGCGTGGCAGGGTAGGCAGCTAGTATATATTTAAAAAATAACCGTATTAAGAGAATTAAGACTAAGAAAAAACATAATTCAATGACGCTTACTGACTAATAAAAACAAAGCCAAATAAAAACGTTAGCTCTTTCGTGTCCAAAGTCATGTCCATTTCCATAAACATACTTTCACGAAAAAAGAAACGTGTTCCGTATTCGAAACGAATTCCAAACCGACCAATATTTATCACATGTTCATATAGTGTAAGTAAAATACAAGCGCTTTCACGGTTATATTCTTAATAAACACGGGATATTCTTAGACTATGTGCGGGCGCGAAGTATGAAGGTTTGGACTTCAACCCCCTTGTGCCTTCATCATTGGTATTCCGATCGGGATCGCCTCAAAATCAAGGAGTATGTGATTCGATTTCTAGGTTGGTCGAAATCTACTAAGAGATGTTAAAACCATCATAATTGTAGAAGTGTGTGGGTTATAAATCTATGTATGCTTACTTTACTGTCATTTAATATTTGGTAAATTTATATCGTTCATACATAAATCGTTAGCTGTGCCCCTTTTAAATGTATCATAATATACATAAAAATAAAATAAGGCAGCCTGGCACCTGAAATATATCTCTGGTGGAAGGTGTATGGGTACTACCTATACACTTCTGCCTACCCCTTCGGGAAGCCTAGTGAGTAGACGTGAGGAAATGTAGAATAAAGTATTCTATCAACTATTCTTTGGTTTTTACCGGCAACATTTTACGGTGAAGGAAATCACATACCCAGAGGAGGTTCTTTAAGTCTTACTTTAGGAAGGTCAGGGGGGAAGAAGGCCAGGATTTACAAACTTAGAAAACAGATTAAAAAAAGAGGGTCTGTCGTGCCGCATAAGGTGGTCAAAGAGATTGAACTGGACCTAAAAACAAGGAAGAAGTTGTCCCAGCTCTTAAATTTATAATGATTTTAAAACCTAACAAAATATCTGCCACATTGGTATACATTTTGTTGCCAGTCTGGTTAAGTGGTTAAAGCTCTTTGCTGCGAAGGTTCAGGTCGCGGATTTAATTCCCTTTGAGGGCGGATCAATGATTATTAATTTAAGTGGATGGTAATGTGTGTGTAAAACCTAGATAGTAGAAATTAATACCGAATGGGTATTATCTTCTCAATATTATATAAAGCACTCGCTCAATCGGAAACATCAATTGAGTGTCTCACCACGAGGTACATACTAAATACAGAACCCTACCGCCAGACGCGCGCTTGTCAAAATAAACTTCATATTATATCTTAACCTCATTGATTATTTACCAGGATTATGTACCATATTCTATTTGAAAATAGAGCTCAATATTGAACGTATAGTTTTTCAATATAATCATTACACCGTTTTATAATAAGCCTAGGCTTTATTCGTGATTCCTGTGAAAAGTCCTAAAATGTCACTTATCTTTCGAGCTTGACGCTTCTAATACTACTGTACTTCTTTGACAAATATTAAGTAATATGAAAGTAAGCTTATAATGAAACAGAAGATTATCCTTAATACATTCTTCAGTATCACTACTGAAGTAACTGTGTTTTTAACATCAACGTTGTTATTACTAAGTCGGTACTATTTCTATGTAGACGAAGTAATTGGACGCTAATTATATATTAACACTAGATTTGCCCGTGGTTTCACCCGAGATAAATTTGATTAAAGATATACCTTTAAGAGGTGTTTTTGTAATAAAATATAATCGTGTACTTTCATAGTAATGTATCATCCCACATGAGTTTATAATTGAAAGGCGTGTGAAAGAAACTTCCGTACAATCAAACTTTTCCTTTAATACATACATACATACATATCATCACGCCATGTCCCTAACGGGGTAGGCAGAGAGTATAGAGCGCCAGTTCTCTCTAGACTTACATACCTCTTTCGCTTCGTCCACATTCATCAGTCTCTTCATACATGCTCGTCGGTTTCGAGTACTCTTGACGTTCCCGTCCTTGATTTGATAATATAATAATATATAATAACATCGTGAGGTTTCCGAAGGGGTATGCAAAGGTATATAGGTAGTATCCACGCAACCACTTTCCGCTTGTTTCATCTGCAGCTTTTTCGTGACTAAATAGACCAATGGCAGCGCGGCATCTCTTGCCACGTTTCATGCGAGCTGTGGGTTCCTGCGGGAGCATTAGATATTGGTTGCTCAATGCTTTTTCTGGTATTTTATAATTATAATTTATCGAGTCAAAGCCAGATTCCATTGTTAATAGTATAAAAAAGCGTACTTATATAATAGAATTTTCTCATATGCAAACATATGCCGGCGGATAAGCTGACTCGGTGACTTGAAAGGTCAGGTCGAAGTTATGAGGATCTCTTTATAGCCTTAGTAACTGGCAGAATGTGACAATTCCGAACCTCTTACCCTTATTGATAGCTCCTCAAAACGAGAACGGAATCGCATATAAACTGGGTGCGCCCAGATAGTTCGCTGGAGGTGATATTGTTTTAAGATTTGTAGTTTTGCTTAGTATCTTAAAATACGTGGGGTTTTTAGATACTAAGCAAATAGAGAGAAAAAAGATACGAGCTTTACGGTGAAATGAATTATTAAGAGTAAACCTGCACACGTTTTAGAAGAAATTCAAAGACATATGTATAGTCGTGTTTGAGTAACGGCGATGGACTAGCCATCTCTGTCATATTGTCACCTAAAATATATCTCCTGTCTAGCGGAAATTGGGTACGTGAGTACTACCTACGCACCTCTGCCTACTTCTTCGGGGACTGCTTTATGGGAAGGCGTGAAGATATAGATTCAAAACTCAGGTTACTCTGGAATAATGTAGCTTTCCGTAGGCTAAACATTACAAATACTTTTAAACACAGTCAATGAATTAATCTTCATATTTTTTTGTTATAGACATTTACGCCAAAACTAATTTCACGTTCATTTGAAAATATTCCGCATTCCGAATGCTAAGGGTTTACTTTTAAAAAACAAGACACATAGGTTGAAAGATAGCCCTTGACTGGTGAGCGTGTTCAATTTTCCAACACATTAGAACCGGGGTCGATTCCGAGAAGGCTTGGTGATTGATTCCGATCCGCTCCAGGAATCCAGCCGTGATTGATACCAACTCTTGCGGAATTCTTTAAAGTGTCGATGTAACTATTATAAAGGTTGGGTTCTCATTTTAAATTTGTCAGGCGTGAAAAGTTGCGAGGGTGGCCATGATAGGGATTGTATATTTAGTATCAACTATGGATCAGATTATATAAGATAGTAAAATTTGTTTAAAATTTTGTGTTTTTGCCAAAATATATATTATTTAGGAACCTATATATGTATAACAATTAAACAAAATAGTTATATTGAAATGTAATAGTAGCTAAATGTAATACACACAAAATAAAAATATTATTCTCACGCCTTCATACAAGGGTCCCCGAAGGCATAAGCAGAGGTGTATAGGTAGTACCCTAGTAGGTGCCAACGTGACAGATGGCGAGTCCATCGCCGTTATTCAAGCACGACTATACATACGCCTAAGAATAGAAATAAATATATTATATACTTATAGATATATATACATAAATACATAGTACATCCAAGACTTAGGTACAAATACTCGTGTTCATCACACAAATGTCTGCCCTCAGCGGGATTCGAACGCGCGACCTCAAGTTTCGCAGTGAGGAGCTCTAACCACTAGACCAGACGGCCGCCATTATTATGTAAATAAGTTTCATTATGTCACCTGGCCCACCCCATCATACCGGGTACAGCCGCCCCCTCACACAAAGTACACAATGACTGATTTGAATATACTTCGATTGAATACAAATCAATTCATAATGGCGCGACCCGCGGGAACATTGACAATTCTGAGAATACAAATTTACTACATTATTGTCTTTTCTACGTGCGCAAGTTTTCATATAGATGTGCCAATAAATCACATTGATTTTGATACTCTTTCAGACTTTATCCTTCGGGGAACATGAGTGGGCTATGTACTATATTTGTACAAGCTTTCTCTAGGCCCCGGCCCCTGGACGTACAATGGTGTAGATACTGTTACGAGCTGGGGTTCGGGATAATTTAATGATAGCCGGTTGATGCACTTAAACGACACTTTATTCTATACACAGAATAATTCCGGAGACTTGTACAATAAATCCGTACCTATTCGCTACAACACTGATCACTACAACACAGTACTAGTAAAACACAGTAAACCCTAGGCACTGAAACACTTCTACTCTGTGTACACTACAACACAGTAACAGTAGAACACAGTAAACACTAGACACTGAAACACTTCTACTCTGCGTACACTACAACACAGTAACAGTAGAACACAGTAAACACTAGGCACTGAAACACTTCACTAACACTGTAACACTCACTATAGTCACCGATAAAACACTTGTGATCACTCGCACTGAACTCAACTCACTAACTCTAACTCAGACTCTCTAAACTGAACTAACTCTCTAAACTGACTCACTGTGCCCATCGGGTACCGCCTTATATATGGCACCGGCACGATATACTAGATATTGGTGGAAGGTTCTAGACCGCCATTAAGATGTTCGTAGAATTGCTGTGTGAATGCATCCGCAGAACAATGGCCGGGCGACGAAAACAACTTGTTTACGTCCTTTCTTAATTGCCTCCTTTTGTCTATATTTCCGGCTAAGTGTTGTTGTTTGGCATGAGTTTCACACGGCAAGACCTCTAGAACCTTCCGTCGTAACAATACTATAAATAAAAATAAATAAATATCCTCACGCCTTCCCACAAGGGTCCCCAAAGGGGTAGGCAGAAGTGTATAGGTAATACCCACACACCCACTTTCCGCCAGAGGTATATTATGTGCCAACGTGACAGATGGCGAGTCCATCGCCGTTACTCAAGCACGTCTATACATATGCCTTTGAATTTCTTCTCAGACGTATGCAGGTTTCCTCACGATGTTTTCCTTCATCGTACAGCTCGTGGTGTGATTAATCACTGTACTTAAGTTCAGAAAAACTCATTGGTACAGTCGGGATTCGAACTTGCGATCTTTGTGTCGCAGGCAACTGCTCGAACCACTCGGCCACCACGGCTTTACTCCTAGGTAGATAATATTTGCCATTATTATTAGATTATATTATCAGTTGTGATATATGTGATGTGTTCAGAGGTTTCAATAGTCAAACTAGTCCAGCACAGCTATAGAGCTCGCCAGGGTCACCAGAGCACCCAAGGTTGTATCCATGTATTTTTATACCAGTAGGGTTGCATACAAGGATGTGGCCCGCCTGATGGTAAGCGGTTACCACAGCCTATAGCCCCTTGCACACCAACAGTATCGCTCGCGCGTTGCCGACCCTCAATGTTCAAGCCTTTCTGTGATGAAATGAAACGAAATGAAACGAAATGAAACGAAACGAAACGAAACGAAACGAAACGAAATGAAATAGTTTTGAAATTAAATTAAATGATGTGGTTGAAATAGTTTTTATCTACCACGTTGGCATACATTTTCGCCGCAAGAGAGTAACATCTGCCTTCTCCTTCGGGGCGATTGCGAGAAGGTATGAAGATATATCTCTGACAAGAAAAAGGTGCTATTTTGCCGCTGCCTACCCATGCGGGAAGGTCCACGAACGCTCAGGCTGTGGAATGAACTCTCCGTTGCGGGTTTCTCTAGAGAGTACAGTATGGAGTTCTTCGAGAAGCGTGTCGAAAGTTTGCTACAGGGTCGGCAACGCGCAAGTGATACCCACAGTATTGCAAACGACCATAGGCAGTAATCGCTTACCATCGAGCCGGCGTGCTTATTTGCCACCCCAGTAGTAAAAAAAGCGAAGATATAAAATTGTAATTACATATCCTTCGGGGACCCTTGTGGGAAGGCGTGAGGATATATATATATATATATATATATTTATATAAATATTGTTCAGTTTCTAAAATAAAAGTAAGTACTCCTTCTCCTAAGTTATTCCTTTTTATTGCCAGTAAAAGTCCCGTCAATATCGGGTCAGCCGTTTCAGAGATTAGCCGGAACAAACAGACAGACAGACAAATATTTAAAAATATATATTTTGGTATATGTACCGTGTATACCTACATCCATATGCTTGTAGTAAAAAGATATTCTTTTTATATTACAAACAGACACTCCAATTTTATTTATTTGTATAGATTTCTATGAAGTCGTGTGACTCGAGATATATTTCCTGATGTAATTTCTTCTTAGACGTTTTCCCAAGAGAAAGAAACCATAACTCAATATCGGAATGAGTTTATCATTTATTTTGATCAATTGAAGTTAACCAAATATCGACATGGTATATTGGCTATAGGCTATTCTTACATAACTATCATTACGACAAGTCACTCTCGGAATGGACAGGGCAGAATAGCCGCTGTTTGAAGAGTTTCCAGGTCTGTCTTGGTCTATTTTTAACGTGGACTTCTTCCCCCTGCTGTATTAAAATCAAATGAAATAAATTTATGGCATGTAAAAATTACCTGAGTACAGACATAATTTACACATACTATGCTTAAAGATTAAATTACACCGTGATTGAGGGCAGAGCAATATGATGGCGGATACATAGCATGGTGCCCTACGTTTTACTTTAAAACAATTTTATTGTAAATAATATTAGCTGTAATGTTATGAGCTCAAAATACCAATATATGTATTTCATCATTATTTAGATGCAATCTCTTTGCGGCGTAACGATATTAGATCGAATCCGCAATGAAGAGATTCGCAAATCAACTGGCGTGAATTAGGGCGTGATTGTAAAGATGAAGAAAGGCATGTTACGTTGGTTTGGACACATAGAAAGGATGAGTGAAGAAAGATTGACGAAACAGATATACAAAGCAAAAGTGTGTGCAAGAAGAGGCGGAGGAAGGTCACGTTCCAACTACCTTAATCAAATAGATCGGACTCTCAAGGACGGGAACGTTAAGAGTACTCGAAACCGACGAGCATGTATGAAGAGACTGATGAATGTGGACGAAGCGAAAGAGGTATGTAAGACTAGAGAGAACTGGCGCTCTATACTCTCTGCCTACCCCGTTAGGGACTTGGCGTGATGATATGTATGTATGTAATTATTTTAAACTAGCGGCCCGCCCTGCCTTCGCACGGGTGGACATTTATTGTTTAAAAATTTTGGGAATAAAATTTTTTTTTTCTTGCATTTAAAATAGCCTATATTAATCAGTGATAATGTAGTGTTCAATTGGTGAAAGAATTTTAAAATCGGTCCAGTACTTTTAGAGCAGATTCCTTTCAAACATACTTATATACAAATCTTTCCTACAAAGATGTCAGAAGAACTATGTTTGGATGTAGCCAGGATGTGGGTCTGTGTAACAGTATCCTGGCGAACCCTAGTTCTGACAATATAAAATATTTATTAAAATTATATATGCGTAGATTTTAAGTACTTTTATATCCAGGTGTCCTCACGGAGTGACATAGTCGCTGTGCGACAAAACTCCTTTAATAAATAGAAAAAAAAAATCTTTCCTCTTAATATTAGTATAACTAGTATAAGTATAGCAGTAAAGACTTACGTTCTACCATCGTATCCTTTTGTCAGGCTGTTGAGCGAGAAATATGGGGCTAAATAAATAAAAATGCTACGTAAAAACTTTGCTGTAAATAAATTTTATTTCAACTGTAATTTTGACGCAACAAACCTCATTCAATCCTGCGTTTTTTGCAACCACTAGTTTTACGATCCGCGTCGACGCGACCTTTCAGAGAAATTCGACCTGGTGGCCGCCATTCCCCTTTATGCGGTTCGTACCACTGTCCCGGGTTGGCTGTTAACAATTTATTACCTAGTCCCTGTGTCCGGTTATAACTATGGATTGAAGAATATACTGGAATGTAGTTTTGTCACCTAGGACTTAATATCACATGGCATGTCGTATTAATATAGATATTTTTGCTGATGTAATAGGACTAACTTAGGCTACTTTTATTTTAGAAACATAATCAACAACTTTATAACGAAATTCCACGCGGACGAAGTCGCCGGCACAGCTAGTTGAAACTAGATTATAAAAACTGGGTACTCTAGAAATAGTCAATTTGTACTTGAAAGATATTGCAATAAATAATTGATATTGCAACGAAATCAACATGATATTCAAGCACCTTCTTGCTATGTCTCTTTCTATCCATTTGTCTGAATAAAGGCTACACAGATCAGCTAACATGGATACCTCGATAATGTAACATGTCAGATTACAGAATTATTCATGGTTGGAGATCTGCCAATCTTCAATAATTCGGTTTTCAAGAAAATTGGCGAAAATATGATCGAAACATCTAAACTTAGATCACACGAGTGGCCATAAATCAATCATGAACGGACGCGGGCGTTGGAGGGTACAAAAACATATCCCAGAGGCGAAAAAATTCGGTCGAAGTAACCTCTCCGAGTTAACTTGTACGCCCAAACGTTATCCTTTTATTCATAAATAACGAAAATCTGTGTCTGGCTGGTGGGAACTTTTTGCTAAGTAAAAGCCGACCTAAGATTACTTTTGTTCATCGGTGAGCAAACCTATCCAACTCTAAGCCATTAGGTCGCTCCCGGTCAAATCCATAAATAGGTACAGACATACTACTTGCATGCTACTATGACAAACGTGTCAGATATAAAACGGAGATATTAGTCAGCGTAAACTCCAATTTCACACAGCGATTTGCTTGTGCGAACTTCGCAGTCGACTTGCCCACATACCGATCTTAAATTGTTCCTATGAATTATTGTCCAACCAAAATGCATATTTCTTAAAGCATCATAACTCACCACAAGAAACTCAAGTGCGGCGAATAACTGAATAAGAATCGGTAAAGTGCGATTGCCTCGTGCTCGCATGGGTTCTGTTATTTGTAAATAAGTATTCTTAACACAGATTTTGTTCTCACAGAGAACGAATAATTGCTCAATAAATAATAATTCACGCAAGGATCCCCAAAGGAGTAGCCAATGAGTTTTTCTGAACTTAAGTACAGTGCTTAGTCGCTTTACGTTGAAGGAAAACATCGAGAGGAAACCTGCATACGTCTGAGAAGCAATTCATAGACGTATGTGTAGTCGTGCTTGAGTAACAGCCATGGTCTCGCCATCTGTCACGTTGGCACCTAAAAATATATATCTGGCGGAAAGTAGGTGTGTGGGTACTACTACCTAGATACACCGCTGTCTACCCCCTCGGGGACCCTTGTGGGAGGCATATTTTTATCATTTTTATTTGGGTTATTTTTTCGACCACTTTTAGTCACCATTTTCAATATAATTTATAATATTTCTATTATTAATTAAGGTCTCTTGTATTCTATTGTATAAAATTAAGTGTAAGTTATGTTTTTGTTCGAATTCAAATTTCAGAGTTAGGTTACCTCATACTTTTATGGTCTATTATGACCATAAAATTCTGCAGCGGTATCCTAAAACGTTTGTTCTTTAAACTAACGCGTCTAGTATTAAGAATTCGGCTAGCAATGGAAAACACCCGTGCAAGATGAAGCTACAGCGAGAACCTGAAAACTTTGCCCCATTTATATACACACTAGCTGTAAGCCGGGGTTTCTCCCGTGTAAAATTTCATAATATTTTCTAGCAAGAAAAATAGCCTATGTCACTCAGGGTTAATGTAGCTTGCCAATGGTGAAAGATTTTTTGAAATCGGTCCAGTAGTTTCGGAGTCTATTCAATACAAACAAACAAAAAATGTTTTTGCTAATTTTCTATAATATTCTTATAAAGACAAGAATTGGTATGTTTGCCACTATAATAAAATACTGCTGCATGATGTCCTTATGAACTTTTAACAAAATATATATATAACAAAAATATATTGTAAGAGAGGTAGGGCATAACGGGTTTCCCGTTCGAATTTGGAGCTGCCCGACTGGGGCAGGACCTCCACTTATAGAAGTCACTTTATTGTGTTGTGTTCCTACGCGGTGAATAAGGTTTCCAGTAATGAGCTTCTTGGGGAGGGGGGAGGATTTTTATATTGTGTTGGCAGCATAGGGATTAGTCCCATTGTGCGGCCAACATAGTATAACTCTCCGAACACAGAGTGGCAACGTGCAAGTGATACTTCGGTATTGCAAGCGTAAATAGGCTGCGGTAACCGTTTTCCATCCGCGGGTGGGCCGCATCAGCAGAGATATAACTTGCACGTAGCCGATCCAATATTGGGCGGAGCTGCTCGCAGTTCAAGGAACGAACTGATCTTGTTAGCATTAATTTAAATTTATTTAAGCACTCAATTATCTGCGAGTATTTAAATAAAAAGATAGAGATAACAACATAAAGTTAAAACGTTCAGTTTAAAGAGGAAATACATCGAGTTAAGATGAATATAATTTATTCAATAATTTCAACCACAAATTTAAAATACAACTATCTATTCAAACTAAGTAAACAACATATATACAATAAACCTTTATATTATACAAAAATCCCAGGTAGCGTTTCTAAGATATATATATTTCTAACATAAGATATAGACTTGAGTATTTTTATGCACCAAAATTACCTTTTATTTGTTGTCGTGGTCAAAGCACGTACGAGATTTCCAAACAATGTATTATTATTAATACTTACTATTAATTATTAATCACTCTGTAAATCATAGGCCATGACAAAACGCGCACTTTATTAAAATCGTTGGTATTGGCGATAATTTACATACTTGAGAAACGCAGGTAATTGCGGGGGTAAATATTGCAATGAGTCCCAATTTTCAGACAATTCAGTTTCCTTCAAGACATCAGCTGCATTCACTTCTCTGTCTACATTTCGTGGCAAACTTTCTCTTTTAGTAAATTCAACTACTTTTGATTCTTTGATAATACTCTCTAAGGGCTTATTACAAGGTCCAGTTATTTCTAACAGTTCATTCGACAAACTGTCGTACCTGTTCTTGTGAAACGGACAAATGGTCTCGACGACAAAGTAACATTGTTCAACATTCCGCTTAAGTTCTTGCACAGATCGGCAAGTGCATGGCTTAATAACAATATGAGGAGCCTTCTCATTGGATGTGCTTTTATTATTTGCATACCAATCTTTCGGAGATTTGTTTCGACCACAACATTTATAAGTGTTGTCTTTGTTAAGCGTGGTATTCCGCCAATCAAGGTTATAAATTCCCTTATTATCAGAAACTATTTGTAATCTATCGCAAATACATTTGGCCACATCACACGCATACTCTTCTGGCTTTGCATGGCATGTTGTAGTAACAGCTTTATCAGTGGGATCTTTGTTTTTTTCAATCAAATGTAAAGATGTAGATTCATTTACTTTTGACATATTTTCGCGTTTCATAATTTCTTGTACAACACATTCGTCGACAAATACGTAAATATTTCCTGATGGTGTAATTTTCAGTGACCCGTAACGAGTTTTTGTTTCTTCGTCGTGGCTCAAATCTATAACGATTTCTCCCGACTCTGTTCTTTTTATGGGAATAAGACCATGCGGCTTATTCGATATGTAGCTTTTTAGATTGTTGATAAAAGCTTTCTTTGATTCTTTATTCAGCACAACCGCAAGTTGGCCTGTTGAAGTCTTTCTTAGAACGGCAGATGGCTCGTTGAACAAAATCTTGTCGTTCAACTTAATCTTAACTTTTTCATACAAATATGAATCACTAGTCGCTTTTGATTCTGTAAGCTTAGGTTTTCTTAACATTTCTCTCTGTATAACTTTACAAGGGAGCAACTTATTTAACAGTTCTTCTAGTACTTTCTGCGATAGCGTCTTTGTGGGACTAATTGATGAAATGCTTATTTTAGAACCATTAATATCCATTCTCAAATGTCCAGATAAAGATCTCTTTAGCAAGGCTCTTTTGCAGCTTTCATGGAGGCAGGTGTCTTTTAAGTCGATTAGATAATTGTTTGAAGCCGTCGTTGTCAAATTAACGCTGCAGACCATTTCATGGCCGAAACTCTCTTGAATAGCGTTTATATACCGTTTTTCAAATTCTTTGTCAATAACAACTTCATAATTGCATGATGTCACCAATTTTAAAATGATTGGTAGTTCAGTTATAGTACTGTCTATTCTTTTCACTCGAACTTTAAAAAACTGTCGTTGGAGAAGATTTATATCATTATCTGCTATTATCCCTTCACTGACTTCTTTCGTTACATCTTTAATATCTCTAAGTTTTTCATCTGGGCTGGGTAAATTTATATTATCATTTGATAGGGGCTTACTGGCCAATTGTGATACTAGTTCATTGTTAGAAATATTTTGGGGTTTTAATGATTGTATAAAGTTTTTATGTACTTCTAAGAACCTGCTACCAGATAATGTTTTTTTAATTCTAATTAAATGATGTTCATTAGAAACGTCTTCATTCTTTTGAAAGTAAACAAAGAAATGGCCGGATTCGGTAGCCTTCAGGGAAACTACTAATGCTGGATCTTGTTCAGTTCTACGCTCAATGAGATATATAATATTCTCATCTATTTCTACCGCTATATTACCAGACGATGTATACGTCAATTTAATATCTGTACTCTCATCGAGTGCCTTATTTTTTTCTGACACATTGTCAAGATTATTATTACTTCTATCAACATTTTGGACTACATTCGATTCTTTTACTCTTGAACTTGAAAAATCCTGGACTGTTAGTAGGTCCGCCTCTGAAATAATATTATCTACCTCCTGTTCCGAAAGAATAACGCATGTGCTTTTGTCACAATTCTTCACAATTACTGCTTTCGTTATGTTTTCACCTGTAAGAGTTTATATCATGTTGAGATACAAATCGTATTCAAACTGTAGCAAACAATTTATTTACGTGGGAGTACAAATACGTGAAAGCAAAAAGAGTATAAATAAGAGTATACCTAGTGTGCTTTATTCTTCCTTGTGAAGTGCGAACTAGTATTTAGATTTATTTGTTGTTTTCTTATTTATAAACTGCTGCCTTTTTCTTTTATTTGCCATTTTTATTCGGGATAAATTTGTTTTTTTATGTATAAATAATTTATGTTGCCCAAGCTTCGATAAGGTCATAAAAAAATTATCCTGCCCATTCAAATTATCATTGTTAACAATAGGTCGAGGTCTTTTAGTGTATTGTTTTTTTACGCTTAATGAGGTATTATTACTTTTTTGAGATCTATTACATTTATGGAACTTTTCTCCATGTAATTGTGTGAGTTCGTATAAACAAAGAGTCTTATTCTGCAATCCATTTTTGTTTAGTATCATTGATTCCTGCGAGTTCATAGAATCGGAGTGCTTTTCAAATGAACCAATAGAGTTATGGAAATTATATGAACTATCAAGAGTATTAAATGACTTTTCTGTTTTCACATTGCTTCCGCTCCAGTTAAATGTTGCAGTTGTACTTGTTGATGTTAAAACAACATCTTCAGTTATTTTCTCATAACTTTCTTGCCTGGTATCAGAATTGTCGTCTTGGTGAAGATTTATATTTGGTTTTTTGACTATTTTGATGTTTATATAAGAAGAGGAACTAGAATTATCTCGATTCTGAAACTCTATTTTAGGATGAGACAAACGTTTGTCGGCGATCTCAACTTCATTAATTGTAGAATTACTGTGTTTCTGTTGTTCATTATCTGTAGTATCTGTCAATGTCTTAATTTCTTTGATTAATGATTTAACAGTTATCCATTCATGGTTAGAATCATTATTTTTATCTTTCATTTCCGGATCACATACAATGACATCTTTTATCAATTCCTTTACAGTATCACATACTTCTCGTCCAAATATTGTAAGATCAGGCTTTAAATCATTAACATTTACGTTTGTACCTATGTCAGCAGTTTCTGTAATATCAGCATTCTTAGATTCTGCTGAAGAAAGATACGAGTCGTGAACAGAATTTGTATTACCTACATTTTCAATTTGAATCGAATAACTCGTATACTCGGGTCGACTGGAAGGAGCATTGATATTAGTAGCTTCCAGTTTTTTTTTACGATCATCTTCGCCATTTAAAGATTTCTTTCGGATCCCATATTCCTTTGAATTTCCAGTATATCTATTTTCGCAATAATCAAATTGCAGAGTTTTATACAGATTTCCAAAAGGACCACATTTTTGTAAAGGCGAAAAGTAACCCGAGCTCGAACAAGTATAGAAAGACATTAATGAAGATATAGGAGTATTTGGTGAATAAGCCGATGATTTTGTTGAAAGTAAAGGCAGATAGCTATTTCCCTTCGTCGATTCGCCACGTTCATCCAAATATGTTACCTAAGATAAAATATAAGAATTCAGTATTTTACTTTTACTCCTGAGAAACATGGTGGTTACTTATTAATAAATAAATAAAACCACCATGCGTTTTAAAATATTTATTTCAAGAAATAGTAATCATAAACCTGGACAGGAATTTACGTATCAAAATGGTCAATATTTGTCTGTGCTCATAGACGTGCCTGGTATGACACTGTAACTTACTTTTTCTATAGGTGATACATCGGTGTACTTTCCAAATACTTCTTCGATTAGTTTGTCTCTAGGTCGGCTTCTACGACCTAGAATGATGAAATGGCTTGGTCACGATGGTTTGCAACTTACTAAATTGTACTCCCACGTAATATATTTTCGTACATTAAATGTTAGAAACAAGTGACTTACTTGATCTGCAACTGCAGGGTTTGGTGACAATTGTTCCACATTTACAGGTTATCTGAAATAAATTCTGACTATTAAGTAAATGTTCTATGTATATGTAAAATGTACGCATTTATTTCCCATATCTTCGCAACTTCCTAGGGTCCCAGCTGGTCCAATCAAATGACGTTTTCACCACCGTAAAGCTCGTGGTGTGATAAATCACTGCACTTAAGTATAGAAAAATCTACGGGCTTACCCTACCGCCGGGGTTCAACCTTCAATCATTACTTCTCTGACTAACCAACTTATTTTAGCTCATACAGTAATAATCAATTATATTACTTACTAATTCATCCGAAATTCCCGTGTCAGGATTACGTGATCTTTTACTTTTTGGGAGTGAGACCAATGACTCAGGGCCTAGAACACACTGAGCCGCTCTCATATTTTTGGAGAATGGACAGGACTGCCCCTGGCAGGGATCTGGTCTCCACGCAGCCACGTCTGTACCAACTAGACTTGGGACAGCATGCATAGCACAGTCGGGACCACACGCTGTTGTGCCCTTGAAAGGACACTTAACTTCTTCTCCCTGAAAATAATTAATGAAGTAGCTAAGAACAAGAGCCTCAAATGAAACCCAAGAGGCCAATAAAAATTAATGTTTTTTTTTTAATAGTTGCAAAGTGGTAAACAAACATGCGGGCCACTGGTGGTAAGTAGTTACCGCCGCCTATGGATGCTTGCAACACCAAAGTATCACTCGCAGACTGCCAACATTGCAGGGATATTTTCACACCCTTCTTGACTAACTCCATGAGCTACTCGGCGAGGAAAAACAATTGATGCAACAGAAGCATTTTCTTACTTCACGCCTTCCCGTTTCTTAATCACACACGACAGTCTTATGCATATGCATTATAATATATGGGTGTTTTATACCAATAAGGTGGCATACCAGTACGCCGGCCGCCTTATGTAAGTATAACTGATTAAAAATCTATAATTGTTAAGAGCATAACGGGTTTCCCGTTCGAATTTGGAGCTGCCCGACTGGGGCAGGACCTCCACCTTATAGAAGTCCGTAGCCAAATAACAAAATTTATTGTGTTGTGTTCCTACGCGGTGAATAAGGTTTCCAGTAATGAGCTCCTTGGGGAGGGGGGAGGATTGTTATATTGTGTTGGCAGCGGAGAGATTAGTCCCATTATGCTGCCAACACAGTATAAAAAAAATATAAAAAAATTGTTACGTCTCCTAGTGGAGTATTCAGATTTTGAGTTAATATTTACCGCGTCCTCTTTGTCCTTAGGGGGGCAGGGCGTGGGGTCTTGCGGCGGCGGGGGGGCTTTTCTAGTACAGATGCAGGCCTTAGGTCCCTTGGGACAGTTACACTCACTGGTTGCACCCCAGCGACGGCAAGGATCCTAAGAGATACACTTTAATGTTAGTGGTTTTATTTCGAGTAAAAAGGTTTTGTTACGAGTATATTTAAAGAATTTAACCTATTCATAAACTTGTTTATTAATATATTTTAAATGAAGATTAAAATATGAATATTAAGTTTAATTATGTAAACCTCAATAAGTATCAATCGCCGTTAGTTTCACAATTTCGATATAAACAATTGGACCCGAGGCGCTGCAATCGCGTTCGACTTTTATTTTAAACCCCAAACGAACCCGGGTGGGACAACTAGTTACACCATAAATGTAATATCATTATAATTTTACCTTCCTTGAAGCAGTTCCCTTGTCGGCCTTAGGAGGACGTTCTGCCTTGACTTTTTTAAGACACGTCATCAGTTGCTGGTAAGTTTCGGGATCCATCTAAAATTGAGTGAATTTACATTAACTTCAATGTCATCTTCACGTATCCCTATTAAGATATTCCCGAAGGGCAGATAGGGTTCCACCAGAGATATATTTTAGATGCCTACGTGACAGGTGGCGAATCCATTGCTGTTAGTCAAGCACGACTATAGATACGCCTTTGTTTTTCTTCTCAAACGTATGCAGGTTTCATCTCGAAGTTTTTGTTTTAAGACTTAACGTCTCTCACGACTGATTTACTATTTTTACAACTTCCAATGTTAATAAGGAAATAATTCGCAAGTTCGCACACATACTGTACCTATGTGTTTTTCTGAGCTTTACAGTGAAGGATAAAATCGTGTGAAAACCTACATATGTTCGAGAACAAATTCAATCGAAGTCCTTGAGAAGTGGCGCTTCTCAACGTCAACTCTACTCAACGACTACTCTTAATATACTAGAGACAGATAACGAGTTATTGCTATCCGTCACGTTGACATCTACATAAATCTTTTGCAAAAAAGGTTGCGAACATGAATGTTCCTTATACACACCTCACATCTCGTCTTGACCGCACCTCCGACTATCGTCAGGTTCAAGTTCTTCTTAACTGTCGTCAGTATGAAGTCCTGCAACAGTCTTCTAGTGTCCTCATTCAGCTTACCATTCCTGCTTCGCTTCAAACACTCTAGCACTTGTTCGGCCACTGCTTTCCCGGGCGCTGTCCTAGCTTGTCGTTCCAACACAGTGTACATGTTATCAAACACGTTGTCCAGGAATTTGTTCTTTACAGACATGCACACACAGTCCATAGTTGCGTCAGGGTTACAATGATCATTTTCATATAGGCAATCTCTCTCTTCAGCACACTTGGGACAATCGGTACAGAATTTTCTAATATCTATAGTGTCGGTACACTCATGACACCTGATGCATTTGACTTTGAACGAAGCTATTGCTTGCTCGACTTCTTTGATCTCATCATTTATGGATGTTTGCTTGTTCTTGCATCTGTCCTTGCACTGGTCGCAAGTTTGCTTCAATAGATCTATTTCCAACAGAAGGGCATCTTTCTGGAAAAAGTTATTTAATTTATGACGTTGTGACTTACTTGATATGATAAAGGGCGCAATCAAAATTTTTTTCAGTCTTTACTTTTGCGTCTATAATTTTGTCATTTATTTTCTGGATCATCTTACGATGAAACCTAAATGCACTTAAATGGTATATGGAGTAGCATTAACAATAATTATCTAGTTAAAGATCTTTAAAATAAGATGTATAACCCTTTGTTTTGGAGCTATTGATGTATATTGAATACAGTGGTCTAGTGATAATTATGTCAAATCTTATAAAAAAATTGCTTTACATCTTCATTTAGACTGTCATTAAAAAGCTCTACACACTGACCTCCGCTCTCAAATCTTCATTCTCCAGCTTTTTCTGCAAGAGTAATCTGCAAATTTTCTGCAGGTCTTCTCTCGCCTCTTTGATGTAGTTACCACCCTCACCTTCCTTATTATACCGATGCTTTGCAGCCTCTGCACTAGCTTTTTGAAGAGATGCCACTTGCGTAGCAATTCCATTGACTTTTGCCTAAAGACAACAAATCATCAAATACCATAACTTAACTCAAACATGTTTTGGAATTTTAAATTCAGAACTGCAATTTAAATATCGCTGGAAATGTATGGTACGGAAAATTTACGTATATTGAAAACCAAATGTTTTAGCTAATTGATATACCAAAAGTGCAAAGAGGTAAACGACCACTTAGTGCTATGTTTAAGTAGTTCTCAATCCTACGCCCGTTGCTGATACTGCAAGAAGCTGTACTAGCATCTAAAAGATGCTACTCTTTTTGCCAGCACAAATCTTATTGACTAGTGGGTACCTTACTCGCAACAAGAAAACAAAACTATCTAGTAGCAATGACGATAGGCTGTGTTTTTACTTTTTTTTAAATGTTATGTAAGAAAGGGGTCTGTTTAACTGTTAATCACAGGTATTTTTTACACTTACGAGAAATCCTCAAGAACGATTATTTTTTCAACCTGTATTTACTGAATAAATTCAAATTTTTATTTCTCTCTTCTACTTTCCCTCAGTCGGGCAACTATAATTCTGAATTGCATTGATTTGACACTATAAGGTGTAGTCAAAGTTATATTATATGTGACTCACAGTTGAAGCTTGCTTCTTATTGGTGGTCAATTGCGATGCTCCGCTTATTTCCTTCTTGTTACTCTCTATTTTCTTCTTGAACCCTTCTATCTCCATATCCATACATTTGATGTCATTAGTCTTTTGATTGATCTTGTCAATAATCTCTTGCTGGCATTTATGTATGCTGTACACTTGGGACTCGACCTCCTTTTTATTCTTACGCCATTTAGTTGCACTCTTCTCCACTTCTTTTAGCTTAAATTCATAAATTACGACTAAATTAATAGTCTTGAAAATTTACCAAAAATTGCAATAAAATATTAAACGTTAAATTAGATCCTTAGGAGGATAACTGCCGGAAATAAGGTGAACGGAGCCATGTCGGCGTTGATGGGCATTAAAAGTCTGAGCAAGATTGCTCGAGTTGCCGTCCACAACGCGATATTGGTACCTACCTTATTTTATGGCAGCGAATCCTGGGTATGTCAGAGGAAGTATGAAAATAGCTTGAATGCAGTTGAGATGCGATCTCTTCGAAAAATGTGCGGAGTAACGATTTTAGATCAAATCCGCAATGAAGAGATTCGCAAATCAACTGGCGTGAAAGAGGGCGTGATTGTAAAGATGAAGAAAGGCATGTTACGTTGGTTTGGACACATAGAAATGATGAGTGAAGAAAGATTGACGAAACAGATATACAAAGCAAAAGTGTGTGCAAGAAGAGGCAGAGGAAGGCCACGTTCCAACTACCTGGATCAAATCGATCGGACTCTCAAGGACGGGAACGTTAAGAGTACTCGAAACCGACGAGCATGTATGAAGAGATATGTGATGAATGTGGACGAAACGAAAGAGGTATGTATGTCTAGAGAGAACTGGCGCTCTATACTCTCTGCCAACCCCGTTAGGGACTTGGCGTGATGATATGTATATGTAAATTAGATCCTTGTTTTGTAATAAAAATACACCGCATTCATAACGTAAGTACCTACCTATAATGTGATGCCTGCACAAACGGTTAACAGTTACATCAACAATACAAATGGGTGATATTTATTACGCGTAGATATATTTATAACAAACCTCGCATTTTACAGTGACCTAAGGTTTCGAATAATTATACGAGTAAAGATTTACTCAATCAAAGCTAATTTTAAAAGCCGTGATGGCCGATTGTTTCGGGTAGTTGCCTGCAACACATTTTTTACCGCATTGTTGGCATACAAGCATGCGGTCTGCTTTATGCTTGCAACATTAGAGGTATCGCTCGCGTGCCTGCCAGGAGTATTGAACGCATCTTACATGTTTCATTAACCCCTGTTGCCTCTCCGTGGACTCTGCAACCTTCTTCTTGTAAGACTCTTCCATACACGACCACATACATTCAGCTTGCTTCAGTAGCTGCGTGCCCTCCCTCTCCCTATGCTCCAAGTGCGTGATCTGCTCTTGGAGTTCCTTCTGCGTCATCATCAGGTCGTTCAATCGAGCGTTACATTTCTTGTCAAATGAGGCAGCCTTAAAAAAAAAACAATCATAGTTTTTGTGATATAAAGTGGTATAAGTAGACAAACAAGCATTCGGTCTGCCAGATGGTAAGCGGTTACCGCAGGCTATAGATTCTTGCAAACCCACTTTATATACCCTGCCTTCCCACAAGGGTCCCAGAAGGGGAGGCAGTGTGTAATAATCCTCATCCTCTTTTCGCTGGAGAAACCAGTATTTAGTTGCTAACGTGACAGATGGCGAGTCTGTCGCCGATCCGAAAGCACGGCTACAAGTCATCGAATTCTAATCTATGAATCTACTCAAACGTGCACACGTTTGGGAAGAACATAGAAACCTGTACAGGTTTCCTCTCGATGTTTTCCTTCGCTATATAATTCGTGATTTTATCATTCAATGTTTATAAATAGAATAAAACTTATTGATACAGTCGGCATTCGAACCACAGCTCTACCTAACACTTCGTGAACGGCATTCGACATTAGAGTGGGTGCGCCTTAACGTATCTATTAGGAAGGAATGCCTTAAACAGGGGACTTGAGATCCTCTGGTGACCCTGTGGGACAGATAAGGTGTTTCTTACCTCCTTCAAGTTACACAGCACTTTGCTCAACGGCAAGGGATCCGCGTTAGCGCTCGGGGTCGGTGACTTTGATCCGCAGCAAGAGTCTCTATCCTTCTGTACTGGTTGCGAACCACTTGTACAACACCCGCTAGAAAAAAAAATTGCGTGGATTATTAAGTGGACATCTGCTATATGCTACTGCTGCTTATAATTAACAACTGCTCTAAGATACTCCGGTCAATTATGAACGACTGCGTTAAGTTACGTGTATAATATAAATGTTTAAATATTATGATCGATAATTTAATAAGGATCTGCTATGCTAAGACTAGGCATTCGGGAACACTACTCGTTTGCTACAACCTATTATCGTCGTGTTTTTTTTTCTATACAACAAGAGTGGCAAATAAGCATATGGCACCTGGTTGGTTACCGCAGCCTATTTACGCTCACGATACCGAAGTATTACTTGCCACACTGTGTTCGGAGAGTTATACTGTATTGGTAGCATAATTCTGCCCTCTGCTGCCAATACTATATAACAATCCTCCCCACTACCCAAAGATCTCATTATTGGAAACCTTATTCATCGCGAAGGGCCCCAAACAAAAAAAAATTGTTCTTTGGCTACGGACTTCTAAAGAGCCGTGGTGGCCGAGTGGTTCGAGCAGTTGCCTGTGACGCAAAGGTCGCAAGTTCGAATCCCGACTGTATCAATGAGTTTTTCTGAACTTAAGACAGTGATTAGTCACACCACAAGCTGAACGGTGAAGGAAAACATCGAGAGGAAACCTGCATACGTCTGAGAAGAAATTCAAAGGCGTATGTATAGTCGTGCTGGAGTAACGGCGATGGACTCGCCATCTGTCACGTTGGCACCTAATATACTTCTGGCGGAAAGTGGGTGTGTGGGTATTATCTATACACCTCTGCCTACCCCTTCGGGGACCCTTGTGGGAAGGCGTGAGGATATATATTTTTATAAGGTGGAGGTCCTGCCCCTCAGGCAACTCCAAATTCGAACGGGGAACCCGCTATGCCCTACCTCTCCTAATTGTGAGTTGTTATTTCACTTTATGTTCTGCTAGCGTAGAACGTAGCCGTAGACCCGGATTGCAAAACAGCATTTGTCAAAGCTTATATAGAATACGGGGCGAGACAGATCACACACTAGTGCTATCTAGTCAGAAAAATGCGGTAATCAATCAATAATGAGCTCGTATATTTGACGCCCAATTTCATATGTAGATTCTAAATAGGAAGCGAATATCGACTGGCCTAAGGCGAAAGGGTCGCGGCTCAGTCCCACACAAACATTTGTTGGATGAGTATATTTGTTTCCTGTGCTACACACTGATTGTCTGAGTGACACACTTAGATCTGTTTGACAACCTGTCATGACACATGTACTTAGCAATTTTTTTTTTAATTTTTATAATTTTAAAGCTCTATTCTCATACATCAAGACGTGTGCGTTTGGAAACTAGCAAAAATGAGGAAAACCGGCCAAGTGCGAGTCGCGCACTTAGGGCTGCGTAGCATTATCTTTAAAAACGGGTATTTAAAAAAAAACCTCTTTTTTTTTATACAGTTACAGTGGCAAACAAGCATACGGCCCATCTGATGGGAAACGGTTACCGCAGCCTATTTACGCTCACGATACCGAAGTATCACTTGCGCGTTGCCACTCTGTGTTCGGAGAGTTATAGTGTGTTGGCAGCATAAGGTTTAATCCCTCTGCTTCCAACACAATGTAACAATCCTCCCCCCTCCCCAAGGAGCTCATTACTGGAAACCTTATTCACCGCGTAGGAACATAACACAACAAATTGTGTTATTTGGCTACGGCCTTCTATAAGGTGGAGGTCCTGCCCCAGTCGGGCAGCTCCGAATTCGAACGGGAAACCCGTTATGCCCTACCTATCTTGTACCTACCTGTAGTATGTGTTGCCACAGCGCCAACAGAAATACATCATCTGTGAAGATTTCAACTGTCTAACTATCACAGTTCATGAGATACAGCCTGGTGACAGACGGACAGTCGAGTCTTAGTGAATAGGGTCTCGTTTTGCCCTTTGGGTCCGGAAACCTAAAAAGCTGGGCACATAAAACTACCTACATACTTAGAACTAAGATCTTCTTAATAATGTTGTATTGGTACCTTTTAACTTTATTAGCGAGATCCTTCTGCTTGTCGTTGTCACTCCTCCTAGGCACATTAGGCGCCATGTAGCACGCTACGGATTGTGGTAGCATGAAACCACTACTTTTCATATTAACTCTCATTCTCTGCTCTACCTCATTCTGGAAGGGTAAAATAGACTAGTTAATTTGCTAAGCCGGCCGCAGTGGCGTAGCTACAGGAGGGTTAGACGAGGCAGTGCCCCGGGGCCCCCAAGCTCAGGGGGCCCCGCGGACGAATCTGGCTTATGACAAATCTGGAGTATGTTAAATTCGGAAAATAACGAATACGGAACAAACAATTTTAAATAATTTAGTTGGGGCCCTATTTTAGTTTTACTTTTAGTTACTCCACTGGGACCATGTTTATTTTTCACCCCATGGCCTTTGGTTACCTAGCTACGCCTCTGGCTGACCGCCGGCATAAAGAGATTGATGGGCGTAGTCTGGATAGCACACGCACTTCGAATTTTCTACATTTACTGCTGTATCTGTGGTTGTTCAAGATGCTGCCTAAATTAACATCAATAAAAATAGGTACATTATATTGTTTTATTTTCTGAAAAAGTACTAAGATTTGTCACAATATGACAAACTTTTTGATAATGACCAGATTGTTTCAAACATATATATCTTAAATATATATAATATCTTAAAAAGCACCCCACGCTTTTTAAGGTATTATCGAAATTTATTTTCTATTTTTTAGTTCGGTTTTCTATAAAAAGCGTGTTTTTTAGTTTTTTTTAACTATTATTTAACTATTTTCTACTTTTTAGTTATTAGTGTATTGTCATCGGTCCTCGATAAGTCTACAAAGTTTGAACGAAATCTGGCCGTTTAAAGTGGGTCAAAATCGAGCTCAAAGAAGTCGGTTACATACATACATACATACATACATACATACATACATACATACAGGTGAAGCTAATATAAAGCGTGTAAAAATAGATCCACGTCGATCTTTAATTGTGGGTTTACTACTGACTATTATGGAGTAAATAACCTATCGAATTTTTTTTTTGGATTCCTGTCTGTTCCATAATTAATAGCTCCTAAATAATACCTATCCCATATCAAACTCTTAACAATATACTACTTAAACTAGCGACATCTATCGGCGACATTGGCGAACTACTGCAACTTTCTGTTTCTATGAGTTGTTAGCACGAAAACTCGAAACGCCGCGTACCTAATAGTATTCCAGCCTTTGTTGCTACTAGTTTCAGTTTGCTACTTTCTTTCATATAGACACCTATGAATTCGTTTCTTATTGGTTTGACACCAAAACGCGAAAAAGGTTTGTTGGTAAGTCTAGAGAGAACTGGCGGAGTCTCTGCCTATATGGTGACCGACTCGGCGTGATGATAAAATTATGCTTATATTTGTACCTATATTTGATATGAAAATGATTGAAACATCAAATATACAAAAGCATAATTTTATAATTCTTTTTTATACCACACGGGTGGCAACGAAGCATGCGGTCCGCCTGATAGTAAGCGGTTAGCGCCGCGTATGAACGCTTGCAATAACAGGGATATTGCTCGCGCGCTGCCGACCCTGCAGGAATCTTTATCATCACGCCTTTATAACTTTTTAAATAAAAATATAAATATGTATGTACGTAAGGCCATAATTTCGAGATCATATTATTAGCACTAAATAGAAATACCCACCGTAAGATCGCACTCGGGATCTTCTTTAAGTATATTCCAAAACTTGCACATCAATTCTATGCCAGGGTCCTCGGTTGACTTGTAAGGCGGGTCGCCTTCGAGGCCCCGGCGCGCCAACGTAGAGCTCAGCTCTTGGATCATTTCATCCAAGGCCTTGTAGCGCCGGTTGAGGCATTCTGGTATTTCACGCATTTTTTTGCTCTGCATTAAATGCGTATTGTCATAAATTTCATTAAATTAAATTAATAATATATCCTCACGCATAAGAATGGCGTAAGGAGGCCCCAGAAAGGGTCGGTAGAGGTATCAACAATCCCAGATTCCGGCAGATATATTTTAGGTGCCCACGTGACAGATGGCGACTACATCGCAGTAACTCAAGCATGACTATACAAATGCCTTCCGATTCTGAAACATATGCAGGTTTCTCGATGTTTTCTTCACCGATATACTCGTGGTTTGACTAATCACTGTTCCTAAGTTCAGAAAAACTCATTCGTACAGTCGGGATTCAAACTGGCAATCTTTGTATTGCAGGCAACCGCTCTAACCATACACCCACCGCTGTATACTTTTTTATATTTTTTTTATATAACATGTTTAATATTCTTATACTGTAATATAACACTGGTACTTATATATTTAATATTAAGACTTAAATTTGTCAAATTCTCATCATATACATTAATTCCTAATATTGTAGATATATTATGGCCTTAGGCATCATAAACGTTAATACGTTGCTTGACCATATGTCTAGCAATAAATTAAGTAAAAAGTAGGTTTCAAAAAGCATGCACTTACAACATCAATAAACTCTAAATTAAACTTAGTCTTACGTAGTTTTTGCCATGGTCTATGATTACAATAAAATAATTTTTGTTGCAGTGTTTTTAGAGCTAAAATTTTGACATACTATCCCATAAATATTTTTGACATTACTCAGGAATTATTTCTTCGAAGGAAAGTAGCAGAAATATACCCACTAACGGCCAGTATAACATAACAACAGAAAAGTTTTTAGGAGATGACTATTTGTACGGGTACTGGACGAATAAATTATATTTATTCGTACGGGTACTGGACAAACAATTTTTTAATAAAACTCATTTCTTATATTGACAGCTAGACAAATATTTTGTTGTCTATTGTCCATTCTAAAGCATGAAACCAAATCAAACACAAAATAAAAAAAAAATGAATATGGATCTTGGGTCCGGTATATACTAATATCAACGTGTTTCGAATATATTAAACATAGTTTTGTTTGCGATTTTTTACACGATAGCATCAATAATTTTTGTTTCGTATTACATGGCATTTTGATTAACAATTATTAGAAGATTTAGGCATCGAAAGGTACCATGCCCTTTTCTTAAAAAAATTGGAATTTGAACGCACACTACATACCTAGCAGCAGAATATTTATTGTTTACTTTGACTTTTGACATCTAATTCATTTGATAACATTAGGAGGTTGTGATAAGAACTTTAGTTTTTAATTTTTAATTTTAAGACGTCAGTTTCTTCGCGATCTTTGAATGATTAATACATAACATAATGACAGAACTTGGCCAGGTAGTTCAGACAAAATAATATGTACTTACCTACCTAGATCTCACACATCGAAAGTTTTTCAATGAGCCATTCTCTAGATTTTATTTGTAATTAATAATATTACATCATATAACAAACTATATCCCATTTTAGGAACATCCTAGAAACTTAATCCCGGCACTATGCAATCAGTTCTATCACTTAGGATGGGTGACCGGCACTGGAGGAGGAATCTCTATCAAAGAAGGGTATGTTTATTGAAAAATATATTTTTATATTACTTACTTATTATTTAGCTTTTACATTTTATTTATACATTTCTCATCATATAAATCGAAACACCTTGCAAGTTAATTTTCCTGATAATCTTTACAAAACATAAACTTGCAGTGTTAAAATTTTTCTAATGAGAAGTATATGTACATATCTTCACACCAACCCACAACGGTAGGCAGACTTGTGTAGGTAATATTATGGATATCCACACCACTTTCTAATCGAGATATATTTTATGAAGATGGCAAGTCCATCACTGTTTCTCTGGGACAATTATACATACATCTTTGATTTTCTGCTGATACCTATACAGGTAAACCTAATATTCTAGTTATGTGCCACTCATATTATTATTGGATAAGAAAGTGAGAAATAAAAAAAAAGCAATGCATTGCAATGAATTGCTCCTCCTGTAGGGAGTTTGTATGTAAGTTTCTTTACTTCTCTCAAGTAGATATTTTACCCCTATGTCAAAGAGAACAAATGTTATAAAGGAAACTGGGGAGTTTGTTTCAACATTTCTTCTCTTGACAAGTCTTTTTCTTGGAAGCGTTGTTGGCTTTAGTTTTTTTTATCTAGTATGTGACATCAACAACGTCAGGTGTTCCCTGTGTACTTGTTGAATATAAGATCAAATTAAATCTAATCAAATAAATTTATTGCATGTAAAATAACCTAAGTATAGACATCATTCAGATGATGATTTTTGGTTTGATTTGAAATAAGGTACCTACTTTGTACTAAGATATTATATCACATTCGATTTTCTATACTGAAGATTTAAACTAATAAATAAATATTTGGTTCCAGGGACAAAATCTACATAGCCCCATCAGGTGTACAAAAGGAGCGAATGAAGTCAGATGATTTGTTTGTCCAAACCATTGAGGATGTAGACTTGGAACTACCTCCGGCTGACAAAAAGTAAGTTGAAGTCGTAACTTTTGTATCCAAGTTTCTTATGACAATATTGTCCTACAAATTAAAAAGCTGATTTAATATACTAGATATATATAATAAGTTCTTAAACACGAAGCAAACTGTAGAACTATAGTTCTTCACCAAATGTTTATGTTTCACCACCATTACCACCATTTCACCAACATTATTATATAAAGCTTGCTTTATGATGAAGAAAAATTAATGAAAAAACAAGAAAGAGAGGTAGGGCATAACAGGTTTCCCGTTCGATTTGGAGCTGCCCGACTGGGGCAGGACCTCCACCTTGTAGAAGTCTGTAGCCAAATAACACAATTTATTGTGTTGTGTTCCTACGTGGTGAATAAGGTTTCCAGTAATGAGCTCTTTGGGGAGGGGGAGGATTGTTACATTGTGTTGGAAGCAGAGGGATTAAACCTTATGCTGCCAACACACTTTAACTCTCCGAACACAGAGTGGCAACGCGCAAGTGATACTTCGGTATTGTGAGCGTAAATAGGCTACGGTAACCGTTTCCCATCAGGTGGGCCGCATGCTTGTTTGCTACTCTTGTAGTATAAAAAAAAAAAAAAACATTGACAATAAATTCACAGATGTGTAAAGCTAGTTATGAGAGACAATGAAAGACTTCTTCTCTTTCATGTTGCATGTGTCATGGGCGCCTTTGTTTTATAAAGTTTTGGTTTAAATGTGATATTACATCTCTGCCTAACCTTACATATCTTCATATGTACTTCAATATATGCAATAGTATTCTAATCTTCTAAGTAACCAACTCATAAAAATCAATTTCCTTCCAGGCTAAAGAAAAGCCAGTGCACACCGCTATTTATGTTGGCATACAGAGAGCGCGGCGCCGGCGCAGTGATACACACACACTCGCCTCACGCAGTGCGGTGCACTTTGTTGTTTGATAAGGAGTTTGTTATCACACACCAGGAGATGATCAAGGTACTTTTTAAATAGTTTATTGTAATTTACATTCATACTTATTTTAAAGGCTTTTCTCAGCTGTGGGGCATATATCCTCACGCCTTCCCACAATGGTGCCTGAAGGGACATAGATTGTTATACATTTATAATTATAAATATATTTTAGATGCCTGCCACTGGTGTTGCAACCATAAGCGGTTTTTTTTGTTTGTTTGTTGCCATCTTTCTAGTATTAAAAAAACTTCTTGATACCTTGGTACTGGCCAGTGGGACTTTCAAGTGGGTGTTGCAAGAGTTGCCAAAGATTTGATATATGCTTGCAACACTTAATTACATAGCGGACTTGTCAAGAAGATAAGCTCATTACATTACAAATTATGTTTGTTTTGGTAAATTTGTCAATCACTGTATTTTCATGATACTTTTTTTTTATTTCAGGGCATAAAAGATGCAAAACTCGGGCGGTATCTTCGGTACGACGAGAGACTTGTTGTACCGATTATAGAGAACACCCCGTTTGAGAAGGACTTGGCTGGCAGTCTAGCGGAGGCGATACACAAGTACCCGGGCACTAGTGCGGTGCTTGTGAGGAGACATGGCGCTTATGTGTGGGGGGAGACATGGCAACAGGCGAAGACTATGTGCGTATTTTTGACGTGGCTTCGTTATATTTTTTTTCTTGGTGAATACCACCATGGGTTAATTACTCCTAATATTTTTTAAGATTCATTGATGTTTTCTTTGTGATTTTTTTTTCATTCGGGTTTTTCACAGGACTGAGTGCTACGATTACTTATTCGAAATGGCTGTGGAGATGAAGAAACTAGGCCTGGACCCCACTTTTAATCCAGAAACTGGTGTCAATGGGGACAAGTAAAAGCCACGAGTGATGAACAAAGGGCTTACCGCCATCTATAGTCGCTTACAACACCAGGAGTATCACTACACTATTGTATTCAAAAGTAAGGATTCGATTCGAATTTAAAATATTATTATAACTGTCATGTTTTCAAAATTCAACCAAATTAATTCTACAAAACTTACCTTAAAATATTTTGTTAAGATATTTAAATCGTAAATAGTAAATAAAACCAATATTTGCGATGAGATAACAACGTTTTATTCAAGTACTTCGACCTTCCCGCTCCGTTTCAAAAGTTCAGCAATAATACTTTGAGAGACGACCTCGAAACTTTTGCCCGAAATGATATCCGACGCTCCCTTAACAATACGCCTGTTAATCCCGTGAACGCTAGACGTACACCTGTTCAAAATAAGATCTTTAATTTCTTGCAACTGGGCTTTCGAAAGGATATTAGGGTAGGAATAATCGTATGGCATTCTCTCCTTCCTAGCCATTGCATATAATGATTGCAAATCCAAAGAGGTTTTGTTCTTCCTCGCGTTTATCACTTGTTTCCTTTGTAATATCTTCCTCATGTCGTCCAAATAGGGTTTGTTTTCCAATATCTTGTCGTCGATTATTTCTATCTCTTTGTCGTTGAATCTCTTGACACCTTCCATTTCGGCTTTGAAATTTGTGAGACTCGATGGTAGTTGCTTTAGAAGATTTTCTGAAAGATTTTGGTATGTTCGTAATATAGGTGATACACCACGAGCTTCACGGTGAAGGAAAACATCGAGAGGAAACCTGCATACGTCTGAGAAGAAATTCAAAGGCGTATGTATAGTCGTGCTTGAGTAACGGCGATGGACTCGCCATCGGTCACGTTGGCACCTAATATACCTCTGGCGGAAAGTGGGTGGGTGGGTATTACCTATACACCTCTGCCTACCCCTTCGGGGACCCTTGTGGGAAGGCGTGAGGATATATTATTATTATGAATGTATACTGTATATTCCTAGTAATATGAGAGCTGTGGTGGCCGAGGCAACACAAAGTTTGCCAGTTCGAAGGTGACCTGTACCAATGAGTTTTTCTGAACTTAAGTACAGTGATTAGTCACACCACGAGCTTTACGGTGAAGGAAAACATCGAGGGGGAAACTGCATACGTTTGAGTAGCAATTCAAAGGCGTACTATGTATCGTCGTGCTTGAGTAACGGTAACTCTGGTACTCTTCGGGAACTCTTGTGGCGTGATATATATAAAAATGTGAAATATTATGGAGACTTTTTTTACTTAGGTACTCAATCACACCAAAACGGCTGTACCTGATGTATTAAAAAGACTATAGTTATTAATTTCCTTGACCCGTCAAACTAATCTTGATAATAATGATTCTAGCTAAAGATTGAAGATCCTAAAACCATTTTGATGTTATTTGACAAGTTCAGCGAGTTAGTAACTTATGATATCTGCAGGTATAGAGAGAGCCATCCACGAAGACGCACCCCACTATTCTTCGCGCAAAGTGTGCAACCTTACACTAATGTTAATGTAACACATTGATTATTGTTAATGCACACTACAATTAATAGACAGAAATTGGTGGGGCGCGTCTTCGTGGATGACACTTTCTGTACATAGGTAATTTCGCGAGCAGAATGAATTTTAATTCTATCACTATCATAAGGGAAAATTGTATACGTATTTTAAAAACATATTCATTACCGTCTTCTTCGGTACAAATGGGTTTTACTGAAAAAAACGCTCTCATTTTTTGCACCGGCTTCTCCAAATCGCCTACAGTGGAGTGATCGTAGACGTCGTACTCCACGCAAACCACCTTCTCTTCCAGTTTCCTCACTTCGATGTTGTTCTTCTTACACCTCGAGAACTTCTCCGCGATTATCTTCACTCTGGGTACATTTGATATGTGAATGTCTTTTGATATGCTCTTCAAGGATTTCACTGCCTCTGCGGCTGAAGATTAAACAAAATGTATCATCTGTCTGTGGATAGGTATGAATACTCTGTGGATACTGTAGATATTTGGATCTGTAGATACTGTTTGGTCGACTGTTAAAGATAGTGACTACGAAGATGCGGCCCACTATTCTTGCTTCCAGTTAAGAGTGTAAGTGTGCAACCTTCCAAAAATATTGAGTATTACACTGATTACTTATGAGTGCACAGGCACACTACAATTAATATACTCGGATGATAATCCCTGCATCCCGCGACCCCTTGACTAGAAATTGGTGGGGCGTGTCTTCGTGGATGGCACTATCTATATTTGTTTGTCAAGCCAAGCTTATTGTTATTTGATGACTGATTGTATCCCTAATAAAATAAACGAATAATAACAAGACTGTTACAATTATTTGTAGATTATACATCAGGTCTCAACAATCGCGGGCTGAATTCCCGCCAGCAGCAAAATTTTGTGTTGTGAGTATTTTTGTTAAATCTCGATGTAATATTTATGGAACTAATTGTTGGTTAGTTAGAACTAGTTAGTTGATATGACAACCTACATCGTAAAATAGCATATTTATAAGAGCCGTGGCGGCCGAGTATTGTACATAATTGTAACTTTTTAACTTTAGTCCAGTGATTAGTCACACCACGAGCTTTACGGTGAAGAAAAACATTTCAAGAAATTCAAAAGGCGTATGTACATACAGAGCTTGAGTAACGGCGATAGACTCGCCATCTGTTACGTTGGCGCTTTTGTGTGTGGATACCCCTTCGGAGATCCTTGTCGGAAGGCTTGAGGATTTAAGAATTCAAGTTGTTGTAGCCCGTCCTTACACACCAATTGCTTTACCCAGTCGCTTGTCGGGTACAATGAGCCTGTCAATCTCTTCGGTACTGTCAACATTTTGCCACTGGGAACCGTCAGACGTCTCCACATACTCCTGAATATTTTTTTCAGTGTCATACTGCGAGGCTTCCTCTACTTTGATAGCACCGTCGTAGAACATTTCAATGCTATTCACTGGCTTAAAATCTGCGTCCAAATCTGGTATTGATGGCTCGAAACCGTACTGGTCCATTAGTAGGCTTTGGTACTGCAATACGTAATAATAAATGAGAACAATATATATATCCTCACACCTTCCCACAAGATTCCCCGAAGCTAGGCAGAGGTGTATAGGTAGTAACCACATACCCACTTTCCCCACAGATATATTTTAGGTACCAAAGTGACATGGCGAGCCCATCGCCGTTACTCAAGCTCGTGCTTGAGTAACTGCGATACATACGCCTTTGAATTGCTTCTCAGACGTATGCAGGTTTCCTCTCGCAGTTTAGGTGGCGTGTGACAAATCAGTGTACTTAAGTTCAGATAAACTTTAGATGAATTGATATAGTCGGGATTCGAGCTTGCGATCTTTGTGTCGCAGGCAACTAAGCATATTACACGACATTACCTGTTCAATTGGGCTATCGACAACTTTTTCAGTGATTTGCCCAAAATCCTTTCGGTCAGGGCTGACGTAACAGCACCTGTTCATCATAAGCTTCTCCTTAGGCCGCGAAGAGTCATTGTCGTTAACATGTCTCGTATCAATCGCGACAGCTCTCACATCCTCTTTACTCTTCCCTTTAAGCGGTTTCGCTTTTGCATCGAAATCATTTTTACGCGGAATCCTACCGTATCTACGCTGGTTTCTGTTCATTTTAATTCAGAATTCATATTCACTACAATTTTGGCCCCATATTTGCGATGAACGCTGATAAGGTTATTTATTAATATCGTTTATTCAGTCGGTGACATTCTGAATAGTTGTCATTATATGTTTTTCTATTTGCAAACGTCATATATAACAGATTCTGTGTCTCATTGCTGGGCAAAGGCCTCCCTCGTTTCAATCCACCCTCCATGATCGAGATAAGGAAGAGGTAAGCCGAATTTCGAAATAACCCTCTGGCGATTCAAAGGAGATTTTTAGCCATAAAATGTATTTTATAATTTATTTTGTAAACGTGGATTAAAAACGTACGTCGTATCGTTATAATCCAACCGACTCTAGAGTATTTGGACATTTTTTTTTACTTTGTTAGCCCTACTACTTGGCCCGTACAAATTCGTAGCCTTGTGCTTAGTGGTAAGCGCTATTTGCAGTTATAGTAAATTGATATCAATGCAAAACATCGAGAGGAAACCTGCATACGTCTGAGAAGAAATTCAAAGGCGTTTGTATAGTTGTGCTGGAATAACGGCGATGGACTCGCCATCTGTCACGTTGGCACCTAATATACCTCTGGCGGAAAGTGGGTGTGTGGGTATTACCTATACACCTCTGCCTACCCCTTCGGGGACCCTTGCGGGAAGGCGTGAGGATATCAATGCTATTTATGAAAACTATTATTTTCCTAAGCAGTAAAAAAAATAAAACAAAATAACATGATTCCAGCGTTTATTTTTTAAGAGAAACCGACATATCTTTTAAATGAATCCCACCAGATATTTTAATTCACTCAGACAAATTGTTAACTTTTTTCACGCGATAATTTCAGCCAAGGTTATCTGTCACTTAAGAACTTATATCACAAAAAGACAAAATTTACTTAGGACTCAAGCAATGATAGCGAGTATTAGTAACACTTAGAACGACGTCGATATACCACAGTGGTAGAAGGCATATGCCCTGCGTCCTGATTGGGACGTAATGTAATGGTGCGAATTGTAATCAGCACCTTTTCGCTACGTGGTAGGCACGTCACTACTGCCATGCATCGCGTAGGACTAAGGATCTTTTGCACCGACCGACCGTCCACCAAGAGCTGTAAAAACAAGTTGATATGATTTTTAAAACAATCTTTGAAGCATTGAGTCCTAAACACCACCAGTTGATATTAACTAGGTCGGTTGACCACTTTCCGTGAGAACTTCACTGCTATACTAGAAATATTGCGTGGTCAGTACAGCATTTATATTTGCAAAAATAATTTATTTGCAAAAACATGGCAGCAGGCTAATAAGCATAAGCAGGCTTTACAATTTAATAATAATATGAAGATTCCTAATACAGGCATTTTTATACTAAGCTAAGCTATTTTATTGTAACCATTCTTTTCTAGAATAAAGAATATAATTTCATAAAAAATAATCTACAAGGAGGTCGAACTAATTAAGACCTTTTTATCAATGCGCAACTACTTAACTATCAAACGCAACACACTAAAATATGAGTGACTTGATATGTTTACGGTAATATTAACACCGATACAATGTTTTCTTCACATTAGAGCTTCCGGTGATGGAAAACGTTTAAAGAAAACCAGAAACGTCTGAACAAAATTTAAAGACCGACGTGAAATCGTGTCTGTCATGTCATCTGCTAACAACTCAACATATCTTGACGAAATCAGGTTTATATAGTAAATTAAACAAAATACGTTAGACAATAACGCTAGAAGATAAGCTATGCGCATGGGCATCTTATAGGTTATGGATGATCCCGTACCTCATAACCGTTCACGTCATCTGTTGATTGCGGTGCGTTCCACTTCACTAGCACAGTGTGCTCGGATACTTTGCGGACTCCCAGAGAGCCCACTTTCAGCGCTTCGCAGCTACAATCCTGAAATATGTGAGAACTAAGTAGATTGTTAATGGCCAGCATATACCTACGTGACCACATAATTATCTTACAATTCGAGTAATGATACAGGAAGCTATATTTACCACGGCATTTGGTTGTTGGTTGCAGTTTATGTTTTCGTCAACGAGCCGTTTCTTATAGTTTTCCGTTATGGACGATTTCATATTAATTGGCGCCTCATCCTCTAAATCCAGTTTGCTCTGTGGTTTGACAATTTATTGGTATAGTATGAAGTACTCTATAGAGAGTGCCATCCACAAAGACGCGCTCCAATATTCTTCCCTATAATATAAGTATACCTCCCACTAATGTTTTAGTATCGGTACTGATTACCAATGAGCGCGTGTACACCACAATTAATAGACTCGGGTCATACTCCAAGCACCCGCGACCCCCTCGACTTGAAATTTGTGAGGCACGTCTTCGTGGATGGTACTATCAGTAAATAAGTAAGTAGATAGTGTAAAAGGTCTACCAACAAAAACGATTACCTTATTACTAACTTATATATTGAACACTCAAGGATGGGTCCACTATACACTGATGAATATGGATGAAGCGAAAGAGTCCTGGAAGTCTAGAGGGTCGTGAGGAGGGAGAGTCGTGATGATGTGCATGTATGTACTCTTTAACTCGGTTTATTTACGACATAATGGCTTACACTGTATTACGACGAACATCCATCAAATCACGAAATCGATATAATAACACACATAGGTACATATTTATGGCAGGTTTATGGTTTATTAGATATATAGGTGTATGGTTTATTATTATGGCAGGTTTGAACCTGCAACCTTGACGTTGCAACTATGACCACGATTACTTAAACCACTCAGGAAGTAAATCAACTCACTTGAAATGGCGACTTAAGACTTGATTGAGCAGAAACGAAAGATGGCAAATCCATATTTGTATCTAGAGAAAGCAGCGGCATGTTTAGTAATTCGTTCACTTCGACTTGTAATTTAACCTGAAAGAACTTATTTCTGTGTTATATCTATTCTACGAAAAACGTATATACCTACATCTTTTTATATGTTCTCGCTTTCCCACAAGGGTCACCGAAGGGGTAGGCAGAGGTCGGTAGGTAGGTAGCTAAATAACTACTTTTTGCCGGAGATATATTTTATGTGCCAACGTGATAGATGATTGAATAATTGAATTTCTTCTCAAGGTATGCAGGTAACCTCTTCATGTTTTTCAATAGTGTCAAAAAGATCAGAAAAACTCATTGGTATCGTGATTTGAACTTGCAATATTTGTGATACTAGTTGTACAAATTCTCTGATTATGTCAGAGGAAAAAGATATACAATAATAAAAAAATTGCTGGCAATTACTCGAACCACACGGAAACTACAGGATGTTGCAAAACGTGTTTTTCACTCTTACTCACTAGAGCTTTGTTCTCATAGTCCAAATTCTGCCTCGGTCCCCTTATTGCACTGGTCTGCATAGATATAGAATGCACGGTATCTTTGATATCAACCGCTAGCGAAGGATATATACAAACTCCTTTGTTTTTAGTGCTAGGATCCGAGCTTAGCGGTATTTTTTTATTTAATATCGTCAATAATTTCTCCTCGGTCTTAGTTGGATCCTAAAATAGAATAAAACTGTTGAGCTGTTTGTCAAAGCTTTCATATATATACGAATTTTATTTGTAATATGTCTGTTTGAATTTTATTTGTAATAATCGCTTTTTACTAAATGTATTTGGATGTCATGGTATATATACTAAAATATTTTTTTTTACAATTTTTGTCTGTCTGTCTGTTTGTTCCGGCTAATCTCTGAAACGGCAGGACCAATTTTGACGGGACTTTAACTGGTAGATGTAAAAAGGAGTAAATTAGGCTTTATATGAGAAACTAAAAATACCTAGCTTTTTGTTAAACTCCACGCGGACGAAGTCGCGGGCACAACTAGTCATATATATACCGAAATTAATTAATAATATTAATGAGTAATGAATTTATCGCCGGGCAAAGCTAGCTATTTAATAAATACAATTTATTTACTAACACAAACATCACGATTCCTCTTGCTATTATCTATCGAATCGTCAGCAGATGTCGAAGCACTCACATCCTCGTTCGAACCAAATACAATATTTAGTCTTTTGGCAATGCTATTGATCTCCTCAAATTCTTTGGCTTCAATTTGCAGTAAGTTTCCTGTATCAGAAGTCACTTCTTTATCAGCTCGTGCGATAAGTGTATTCGATATTTGAGTGGATACAGATACACACAATTTTTTCGGTTCTAATACACATTTAATATTGATATGTTTCGATACTTTAATAGTCCGTCTCAGTGGTCGCCAATATTGTTTATATCGCTTCTTTATAGTCGGTTCATCTATCTTTGTAACAGGATTACATAGTCTGCACCTTTCTCGCTTGGAATACTTATTTTCTTGTATTTTATGTGTTTGATGAGCATTTACTTCTTCATTTCGTGGATTTCGATTAAAATGATTCAAATCGCATCTTTGTGGAATACCTTCGTTGAGCGATTGGAAAATCCTTGCACCTTCTATGTGTACTTTATGGTCTCGACAATTATCATTTGATACATTTACCTGGTTGATGTTTATTATTTGTTTATCTTCCACATGTGTTTGTTGTACCATGAGTTCTGGCTTATTAATTGTCTGTGATCCCGTTTGTCCATCTCCCTTATCCATTTTTAATAAGGTAACGTCTTTCTTAAGATTTTTATTAAATAAAGATTCCTGGGATTGTTTTAATTTTTGAGATATGCTTACAAATTCTCTATTAGCCTTTTCGTAATTTTCTAATATTTGTAAGAGCTGAAAGGAGAATGCTTTAGCTTCTTTCAATGTGTTTTGTACTCTTTTATAATCATCTTCGTTACTTAGAATGCCTGTGCATGCTCTATGACTAAACTCTTCCGAGAATTTTTTGTATTTACTAAAGTTGCCAATATCATTTGTTCTATCCGTCGGTTCATATATAATGTCAGGAACAGGATAAAAGTTTTTAGTATCAATATTATGGAAAAACTGTTTAGAAGTATTTCCCATTACGAACCTTTTCACTAGATCAATATCCTGATTACTTTTATCTTCAATTACACTTGAAGTATTACAACGTGGATGACAACTATCTTTATTAAATTCGTTCCATGCGCCTTTTTTGACACGAGAATTGATATCGCTCGCATAGTCTTGAGAATGTGATCTATTTTCGTGGATTGCATTTATGTTTTTTAAAGCTTTATTCAATCTTTCCAAGTTCAGGTCTTTATCCATTTTCAACTGCATAGCAAGTCTAATGCCAACTTCGGCAGATTTTGGAAAAGAGACTATGTAATCAGGATTTTCATGACCTGAACTGTTACAAGAACTCTCCCAGGATTTATTTCTCGTGCCGGAAACCGGCGTTATGCTGTTGTCTTTCGTGTCTGACGTTTTGGGTGTACTGTCATATGAAAAATATTCCGAATGGTAGCTTCCTGATGCTTCGTAGTCTACGGGAATCATGTTATTGATAGATTTATGCGATTCATCATATTGTGTGTAAGCTTCGCATTTCAAGATTTCGTTGATCAAAGGTATTTTAAAACTTTTCTGAAATAGATTTTGTTCTTGTATTTTACCGGGAGATTTAATCGTATGCCGATTCAAATAACTTTCTATGTAATCATTTTGGGAAAAAGCATGATAAATGGGAAGACTTCCTCGCATCGTCATCCTAGAATTTGAGTTTTTAGATTTACAACAAATGGAGCCGTCTTTACTTAATGTTTCGAAACTATCGTTCACTTTTGTGTTATAAATTGATGGCGTGAGACGCTCTCCTTTTTTAATTGGATAAAGAGACTCATTCGAGTTAACATATTTACTAGAACAATGCCTGCACCTATCTTCTGAACAGTCGCAAGCACTATCGTTGTCTTTATATTTAATATTTCGACAATCAGGACAATCGCATCGGCTACATCTACATGGTTTAGATGAACTTTTATTTGACATTTTACTGTAATAATAGGCTTTTGTCGTGGAACGTTGAGCTGATTTGCAATTTAAGCAACAACATATGTCGCATCTGCAATCGGTACTATGAGTCATCATGGCTATTTTCTCTTTGTTGCTAGAGCAGACTAAGCATTCGCATGGCGTACAGCTGCAAGATGCAGCCTTAGCTGTGGGGTAGGCTCTCAGGGTTTGCCTTCTTTTTTGCACCAAGCTCGGTCGCGTTTCCTTACAACTACAAACTATGCATTCACACTCATTGCACTTGCATTCCTGTTTAGCCGAAGATTTTGACGTAGTCATATGTTTGCAGCCTGTTTGAAACTTCGGAAAAGTGCTAGCCATTGCAGCGAACATAGCGATTGTATCGTGTTTTGCCTTCGAGTCATCAAGTGATTGCTCCGGATTATCTCCGACCATAACTCTGCGTATGTCGTAGTCATGAGTATCTTTTTCAACTGGTTTCCTCATTACTTTTCGCTGTCGTTCACACTTACATGTGTCTGTGCCATCTGGCTCGCAAGTGCTGTCGACGCATGCTTCGCAGTGACAATGTGGATGTCTATTAATTCCTGTAGACATCTCCTGCATTAAGTGTGGTGGTACGCCGAAATGTCCGCATTGTACGCAATCGCAAGGCGAGCACGAGCATTCGTTACGACTGTGTTCCTCTCCCACTGGAGCGACTACTAACGTCCTTGGCTGATGATGTATGGCCAAGTGCTTACATTCAATACATTGGCAAGGTGCGCAATCACACGGCTTAGAAAAACTATCACTACATTTGATGCAATCGCACGGCTTACAATCACAATCACCGGGCTTGGTTGGTAGCATTGGCAATTTTTTGCATTCAAGTTTAGCACACTTCATATGAGACTGTTGATTTCGATCTTGAATGCCATTTTTTGCCAAGTAACTGGAGCAATCTTGGCATTCGCATGGCTTACATCTACACAGATCATTTTTAACTGGAAATATTGTTGTACCAATACATTCGCAGACTTTGCAACTGCAAGCATCGTAGGCCTCCTTAATTTTTTTAAAAATATCATATTTTGTTAACGTGCGTTCGTCGGATTCGGCTTTATTGTAGGATAGCGACTCTTTGAAATTTTTATATGGCACGTTCATGACTTGAGCGCTTAACTTTGCCATTCCTGGATTAATCTCATGACGGGAATAGGGAAGGGACGTACTCCGAACATGAGGACTTTTCTTGTAATCCGTATCGTCGTTCGTATCATGCTCGGGTTTGTTCAAGTATATGTTTTTATTTAAGGGGTCCTCAACTTCTTTTTGACTAATATCATAAGAGATATCTTCAGTTAGATGCTCATTGATATCGACGTCATCTTTTTGCGGTTTCTCGAGTATATTGTCTTCATTAAGATTATTTGACTGACTAACGCTAAGTCCAACAGACTTATTAGTATAAAATAGGCAAGTTTGAGAAGCTCTGCAATTGCCACAAGCACATCCATTTTGTCCCCGTCTTTGTGTGAAACAAGTAAGTGAATCGCAGTCCAAACACGAACATAGAGAATTAAGGATTTCCGGGGTTGAATGAATACCTATCGTAGTCTTAAAGGATTTATTAGCCATTGTGCTTCCTAATATTGATAAAGTAATGTAATGTCACTTTTAGGGCAAAATCTTCTTCATTCCTTTTTATCTTTTTCTGTATCTACAGCGTCTAAGCAATTATGTTTTTTTATCTTTGAATGGTTAGATTCATTTGAATGCGCTTTCATGAGGCTGACGACACTACGGCAACATAAACTTGGGGATTTTCTTGTCTGCAAAAATAAAGACAAATATTTTAGTTTTTTTTTATAATTACCTACCCTAGTAGTTGCTCTCCATCCATTCCAATTTTGACGAAAATCGGATTATTCGATGTATTGGATACAATAGTAAAATTTTTAAGACGCAAACATTGAATATTGCTTCGGCATATATCATAAAATTTGGAAAAAAGACAAGATTTAAGATTCTACAACGTGCGTATAACTTTCGAAGTGTTTATCGTATTCATGGAATGTTTCATTGGGATACTAGGAATAAATGCATTTCTATACCTAATGTTTTTGTAAGTTTTACCATTGACCTACTGAAACGAGAGTAGGCTCATTTCCGATATGTACTTCTGGAAATCACATAATTTTCTTACAAAATTTCTGCCTTTTTACATTTTTCAATGTCAACGAAAATAAATTTGACACTTGCTTTTCTTCTGTCACATCATTTTTGACATTTATCCTCTTTGATTTTCTAAATAATTTTAATGGATAGAAATAGTTCGTAACAAGTATTATATGACTTAAAAATTACTGACCGGGCCGGAATAAAAAATATGCCTTATTTATTTATGCTTTATTGAATATTAAAACATGACAGAACCTCATACGTACAAAGTACAATTGGCGGTCTTAACGCACTCGGCGAACTGTTACAGACAACCTTTGGATGAAATTGGTTGAAACATTAATAATTAATTTGATAGTCGGTAGTTTAGGCACAGGCATGTTATTAAAAACAAGTATATCCTCACGCCTTCCCACAAGGGTCCCCGAAGGGGTAGGCAGAGGTGTATAGGTAATACCCACACACCCACTTTCCGCCAGAGGTATATTAGGTGCCAACGTGACAGATGGCGAGTCCATCGCCGTTACTCAAGCACGACTATACATACGCCTTTGAATTTCTTCTCAGTCGTGTGCAGGTTTCCTCTCGATGTTTTCCTTCACCGTAAAGCTCGTGGTGTGACTAATCACTGTACTTACGTTCAGAAAAACTCATTGGTACAGTCGGGGTTCGAACTTGCGACCTTTTCGTCGCAGGAAACTGCTCTAACCACTCGGCCACCACGGCTTTCAAATACAAGTATATGTATAATATATTTAAATTTATATTTAGGAGAAACTAAATTTGCACTTCAATTAATACTTCCAAAATTAAGGTTTATGTTTCATTAATAATCTACCAATGCTAGTTCTGGAATAATTCAAAAGCTTTTAACTAAATAATAATCTACTTTATATATTGGCTTGAGTAAATACTGTTTAACATTTGCAACTAGACATTGCTAAAAACGTCAACATACTCTAAAGACACTCATTAATGTAAATGAAGGGAAAGAGATATGTAATTCGAGTGATGATTTGACGCTCGTACCTCCCATGAAGGACTCCGCTTGATGATGTAGGTATGTAGGTTTTACAAAGAAAAACATTGTTACAATAAATCATTTTAATTCAATTAAAATTATCATTTCGTAAATAAAACATTATGTTTAATACATACATAATAGACAAAGTAACAATCGCTAATGTGTGAGTGACTTGTATTGTTAATTTCTGATACATTACATCGATTCATCAAAACTGCTACGTAATAATTATTTACACAAACCCAACTTGCTCACAGTAAAACTTTCGGACATGACTGACTTTACTGTACCAACACAAATCTTAATCGGAGGACAGGAGTCTCACCACGACGTAAGGCAGTTTTAATTCAAGAATGCTTCAACGACAGATGCATAACCACGTCCATAAATCCGTCTTTATCACAACAATAGTACATCATGATGATGGACATGTATGGACCATGATGCAAAATTTTGTAGGCGACAGAAGTACACGACGTGTATAAACCCGTCCCTTTCGCACACGGAATGGAGATGGCAAAGCACGTCGTGGTGCCAGGTATGTTTATTGAAAGCAAGTGTACACGGAAACACGATTGGCACTGACACGTTAAAACGAAAAACTTGAAAATCCAATCCACAATACGACAAAGGGGTCAACTTATGGCTCGTTAGTGAGAATGGTCGTTAGAATCGTAAAACATATTGTTTTTGTCGAGAAACTGTTGGTCGATATGTTTCGCTTACATTTATTTATTGAATAAGAGTATTATTATATTATAATACAAATTATTTACACTTCATATTCATAAAATAGATAACGTTTTAACTAAGAAGGCACCAGAGTGAGGTCGGTGGAGGTATACCTAACACCTGAAAATACAAAACAAATGATTACTTATTTATTTATTTGGATCACCAACAGGTAAGAACACCTTAATATTAACAGAAAATGCCATAATGAAACATACGTAAGTGCCAGTCTTTTAAGCACATACTAATGGTAATTATTCATGAAGGGTGTGAAAAGATTCCTGCAGGGTCGGCAGCGCACGAGTGATGCCCCTGGTATTGCAAACGTCCATAGGCCGCGGTATCCGCTTACCACCAGACGGGCCATATGCTTGTATACCACCCTAGTGGTAAAGAAAAAATATAGTAATTAATGTAATAATGGAAGTAGCCTATGCCCTTAATATTTATGATATGTTATTTTGAATTTAATATATAAAACTAACTTTGGAATTATGTGTAAATTTGCGGGAAGCTACATAACAATATCAAAGTTCTTATTAAAATTTGAGGAAGAGGGGAGATAGATATATTTCCTCTCGATTACAACCCACCACTTGGGAGCATGGCTCCAGGGTGCGAAATCAAAAACTGCAGGTAAAAAACCCTTTCGATGAGAAAAGTAAGAATTTTTATTAAGTAATTACTCACATAAAATGCACGTATGACGACATTTAGACGTCCGTGCTCCAAACTATCGCATTTGTGCCCAACGCACAAGATGGACAATTCTGTAACAATTATAATTTATATATATCCTCACGCCTTCCCACAAGGGTCCCCGAAGGGGTAGGCAGAGGTGTATAGGTAATACCCACACACCCACTTTCCGCCAGAGGTATATTAGGTGCCAACGTGACAGATGGCAAGTCCATCGCCGTTCAGCACGACTATACATACGCCTTTGAATTTCTTCTCGGACGTATGCAGGTTTCCTCTCGATGTTTTCCTTCACCGTTAAGCTCGGTGTGTGACTAATCACTGTACTTAAGTTCAGAAAACCTCATTAGTACAGTCGGGATTCGAACCTGCTACCTTTGCGTCGCAGGCAACTGCTCAAACCACTCGGCCACCACGGCTGTGTATAATTTAAATTATATTTTAATTATAATTTAAATTTCAATATAAAATAAATAAAAAAAATTAATTAAATAAGACCAACAAGGACCATGGGCTAGATATATCATAGATAGATTACAATATAATATTGAACAAGATGTAAAAAAAATTACAATAACTTTAACATTTTGTTTACGTAAATTATATCGTATTTAATATTATAGAGAGAAATTAATGAACAATCGAATTGTTTGTAATATACATTCCTAGTAGAATACTTATACCAAAAAAAAACTTTTACATTTGGAAAGCTACATTGGTACTTAATAACATGAGCTTTGTCTGACTAAAATGTCACAAACATGAAAATCTAATTTAACGTGGGTAAAATCGAGTCATCTTTATTGAAAACAATAATATGATTTTAAGTGCATATTGCACGCTCACTTATCCAATTACTATTGTGCAACTCAATATTACTATAGTATTTCCATTAAAGTGAATATTGAAGACAATAATTTGATTCTACGCCTAAAATATTGAAATTATTATGAAAATAGCATAGCAATAGCAATGCTTGAGTATAACTTTTTTAATTATTTGCATATCATATGTTTTTTTACTATGAGTGTACATATATGTGCTTTGGCTATATGGCTGTTAGCCTATATATGTAGATATTTGTAATAAATAAATAAAAATACTTACAACAATACTTTCTATGGCGTTAGCTAATTGTTCTTCCATTATTTTTACGTCGCCGTGATCCAAAACTTCCTGAAATGTACAAATATATTTTAATACATACAATACTTATCACATACGTATTATATATATAAAGATACTGATGAGTGTGGATGAAGCGAAAGAGGTCTGTAGATAACTACTTTACCTAGTTCGAATCCAAGACAGAGGATGTCCTCAAAACAATGTAGCTACATTGTTTAGCAACCTCTGGCATAATTTATACCCATAAAGAAAACTTGACAAATAGTTTGCTCATGGTTAATGCAGCTACTAACAATACGTTTACCAATCGTATCATCACGCCAAGTTCCTCACGGGATAGGCAGAGAGTGTAAAGCATAATCTCTCTCTCAGTTACGTAATACAATTTTGATAAGAAGTTACCTCTTGACAAATCTTGACGGCGTCAGCAAGGTCGGGCATGGCAGCAGCGAGTCGCGCAGCTGCGCAGGCGCAGCTTACGCTAGCCAGCCGCGCCGCGCCCGCCACCACGCCAGCGTTCCCCGCCTGGGCTTCGAACACGCTGTACGTCATCGTAGACACAGCACGTTGCCATTCCTATATCATACAACATCACACTTAGCATACACTTGACAATCTTTTTACATGACTTTTGTTGGTTTTTAATGAGACTTACTATTCATATGAAAATTACTACGTTTATCTTGTAGATATTTTAATTCCACTGGTTTTGTATGCTCTTCCTACCCCGTGAGGGCGTGATATAAATAGGGTGTATTATGTGAATGTTTCAATTCCTACCATATATGTAGTGAGTATATATGGCCTAAGATATTATCAACATCTCTTCGATTATCCCATCGCCATACGATATCTGCTATAGCTTGTTAGCTAAGCTCTTAGACCAGAACCAAAAAATCTCAACGATCCCTTCTATTTTTTAATCCCTTAACCGTGAAATAAAATATCGTAATGATGCAGTTTGGGACATTATTCGAACGTTTTTATCGCATATCTAGAGGGACTGATGGTAATCGGATACCGTAGATAATAAGAGCAAGCTGTACCTGAAATATTACTGGCGCGTGCGGAAGCAGTATCATTTGGCTATGTACTTAATCATTTTGAATCCTTTTGGGTCCTACTCTTTTAACAAATCCTTCTTCAATGTAACGTAAACTTTCTTTTGTAACAAATGAGTACGACTCAAGAAGTCTAGTCTATGTTGAATGTAAGACACCGTTGTGCTATCTTTTATCGAATCTTATCCTACCTCAATGTACGGGTGACGAACGACCATTCACCATTGCTTAGCAAAAATTAGCACGAATACTTATAACATCAACTTTAACATACAAACATGATAGCGATGTCGCCTTTACCATCATTATTTCAATAATATTCGTGTATTAGTAATAGTCACGCAAGAATTCTAATGTTACTCAAATTTTAGTCACAATTATATGGTTATTATATTATATATGTATACCATACTTGCCTCTGTATCAGTCTTGGCATCGGCGTCGCCTATAGACCTAACAAGTTCTTTTGATATAGCCATTAGGAGGTAATTCGTAATCTTTGCTTTGGTTTCAACTGTTATGTCTCTAGTATTGGCAGCGCCAATCTCCTTGCACAATTTTGTCAGATCATCGTCGACTGTTTTGTGTATTCTATCAAAGAGGTCTTCTATCAACTGGCTGACCAGCTGGCTTCTCATAGATGGACACGTGCAACGTGAATCAGACGTTATGTAGCTCATGCTATGGTGCATTCTTCCGTAATCTGTCTTCTTTGGTACCGCCGTGTATATCGAGTAGCCTTCGTCAATGTACTCCGTTCTTTCCGGCTGTAGCTCTACTCTGGACGCGTGGTAAGATTGTCTCATCGTTTCGCTTCTCAACTCCTCGAGCTCTTCGGTTTTGATCGACAGTTCGTGACTCAATGTCTTTATTTTATCTTCGCATTTTCTCTTGCATTGAGTTAAAGCTTTTTGCGTCAAAGACAGCTGCTTTTCCAGAGATTCCACCTGAGAACACATGTCTTCATAAAAAGTCTTCTGGTAGGTGTTCCATGCATATTTACACATCGTCGACGCATGCACTGTGTAAACCGAGCGACCGAGCGAGTCAAAGGTCGTGTGCCAAGCGAACATGCAACCGTGTTAGTTGGTAAAACAAAAGCATTATTACTACATGCAATACCAAAGCCACTACACACATAACTATCTAACACACCAAATACCACATTAAGATCTACGTGTATGCTACTTTCTAATATAAATACTGTAAACAACATATTTATTTTTATATATACTACCTACATATATATCTATCACTAGAATCCCCGTAGCTAACAAACCGAAACCAATTTTTTTCGTAAGGTCCCAATTTGTTTCTGGTCGTAAATATTAACTATTCATTGTGAAATTTTTCGTATGAAACTTAATTTAAAATTAACTAATTTATTTCGATCTTCAATAAAAATAACTTAATATTCCAATGAAATAAGGTTGAATAGTCTAACAATTTTATTATACTCTTGGAGCCTGAACCTAACCTAAAATTGACACAGTACATTTGGTACTTTGGTCGTACATGACCTATATAATTCCAGATAATAGTAAATATGTATATTACAGTACATACCTCCTCTTTCAATTCGCTATTAGTTACTTCCAACTCTTGGTTGTTTTTGCAGGACCTGGTCAGTTCTCTCCTGATGGACTCCAAGTCTCCCATGAAGCTTTTCTCCGTCTTCCTCGATGTTTCCTTCTGCGACTTCAAATCGCCATCCAACTGCTTGTTGATCTTACGCAGTTTTTCTATTTCTTTCTGCAATAAAGATGCACGGGTGTAATCATTATTTTCCACTTATTGTCAATTCTATAATTAATATAATTATGATGTAATTCGAAATGTCAAAAGTATTATAATATTCCACTAAAGATATATTAGTAGTATATGGAAGCAGATTAGACCGTGTAAATTTGTTTTTAGTTATGACTTCGTGTTATACTGTCGATAAAAACTAATATTCAACTCTACATATATACACATACAAACAGGCAACTAAACACAAACTAATACATAGTCACACACACACACACACACACACACACACACACACACACACACACACACACACACACACACACACACACACACACACACACACACACACACACACACACACAAGGAGGGAGCTTGTTAATCAAATTTTCACTTTAATAGTGTCAACCAGGAACTCTGTAACAACTCTTTCTGGGGATGAGTGTTAATGTCTGCGACGCAGTTTTATGTACACTACTGTAGGCATTATCGCACATTTATTGGTAAATTATAACTGTGTTTTCTGTTCCTAAATAAATACATAAAGGGAAATGTTAAAAATCATAAAATATATTCATTAAACTTACCCTAAACTGATTATCAGCAGTTCTGAACGCAGTGTCAGTCTTCTTGGCATCGGCATCAGCCTTGGCGAACATGGCAGTGACGTTAGCGTTCTGTTCCAACAACGCTTTGGTGTCTCTCTCAGCCTTCTCCAGCGCAATACGCATGCCCGACTCCGATTCTTCAACCTCCTGAAGTTTTTTCTTCAAGGAGTCGAAACACTTCTTGAACTGATTGCTTTCCGTTTCTAGTTTCTTTACCTGTGTGCATTTTATAAATTGAATATTTACAGCTTTTGTTGAACAACGAAACGATGACATCAAAGTTCTCAGCCAGAAAATCGAACCAACGGCGCCTTACACTTCTAAATGTGAATTTCTTGTATTCTACGACTAATATAAAAAGCGTCAAGGATACTGAAGTTATAAAACATAACTATGGGGCCTATACTAGGGTATACTAGAAAAGAACAGACGTAATTGGCATGCACATGGTTTAAGATTTACTTGCAAGTACGTTTTTTAAGACAGATATAATCGTCGTTATTGAGGACTGCGTCTAAATTACATTGGACAATATTGCGTTCCTGCAGTGAGTATGGTTTCCAAAACACTATACATATTAAACTTTAATTTGTTTGTCAGTTACGGTTCTTTACACACAGTCAAAATACAAGATGCCTGCCTGTAGTAGGGGTCAGCAATAACGCAAGCGCTATAAGATATGCTTTTGTAGGAACAATAATAAAATATTACAGTAGGTATCCATATTAAAATATATCTGTGCTAGCAGAAGGGCCAGTCATCTTTTATTCTGTTAGCACTTTTTCTTACCCTAATCTGAAACGCATTCTGATCTCCTGGTAGTATTTAAACTACATAAAAGAGGTATGTAAGTCTAGAGAGAACTGGCACTCTCTACTCTCTGCATACCCACTTAGGGTCTCGGCGTGATGATGTGATATGATACATAAAATTCTAACTGTATTTTCTGTTCCTAATAAATACATTGAATAAAAAGAAATTCATATCACCAAAAGATAGATATAATCTACATTTTCAATTCAAAGATATAGTACATACCTTCATACATATCATAAAGATGAGTCCCTCACGGAGTAGGCAGAAACAGTAAAACGCCAGTTCTCTTTAGCACTTTCGCTTTCGTAACGATACAGTCGAAAGTCAAAATCTTTACCTTCCCCCTCAAGTCGGATTCCGTAGCTTGCGACTCTTCTATCTTCTTCTTATAGCCGCCCTCCATCTCCGCCCACATGTCATCAGCTTGCGTCAACATCTCCAAGTAAGCCGCCTCTCGCTTCTCCAGCTCTGCTACTCTGCTCTTCAACTCTTGTTCGTTTATCAACAGGGCTCGGATCTTCGTGCCCATTGAAGGATCGACTGGGAGCTGTAATAAAAACATTGTTTCTTCAGTTTCTCAAGTTATATACGTTCGAAATAATTAAAGAGCCGTACAAATCATCTGCAAAAACTAGTTCGAGTCAGAACTATACGCGAGTTGTGCGGTAACATTAAAATAATATTGATAAATCACGCGCACAAAGCTAGTACAAAACGGTGAAGCTCACAAAATTGTCGTTGGATATGAAAACAATAACTGAACGCCTTCTTACAGGGGTCCCCAAAGAGGCAGGCAGAGGTGTGTAGGTAGTACCCATCCAGAGATATATTTTAGGCGCCAACGTGACAGAAGGCGAGTTCATAGCTGTTACTCAATCTCGACTAATAAATAGCCTATGAATTTCTTCTCTAAGTATTTAGGTAGGTTTCCAGTCGATGTTTTCCTTCACCGTAAGGCTCGTGGTGTGACTACTCACTGTACTGAAGTTCTGAAAAACTCAGTGGTACATTCGAACTTGCATCATCTTTGTGGCGTGCATTTACTCGAACCACTTGGCCACCACGGCTCTTAATAATAAAGATATAATTTTCCCACGCCCTCCCATATGGACTTATATTTCGCCGAAGACATATTTAGGAGCGAATGTAATGTTTTCTATAACCGTAAAACTCGTGGTATGATTGACACCCACTAAAGTCCAGAGAACCTCATTACTCGTTTGCATTACATATACATATTTTACATCTTTGCTTTACACGCTGCTACTTGAACCACTTGCCTATCACGGCATATACAGATTATACCCTAGAGTAAAAGTTGAAGTATGACGTCACACAGAATTATCCAACGTGCGTTATAAAGAGCAATAAAAGTCAATGAAGATTTCATCAAAATCGTTATGGTCACAGACTTCGTAACTACACATTCTTACGATGCCACGCTCCAATGCTGATGTGTGTTAACTAACATTGAAAATATTCGCAGAAATATGTTAGTGTTTAATTTTAAATTGCGGAATCTCTAGTCTTCCCTAGTATTTCTAGTACTTTCAAGTCTCGTTAGTTCACTCTAGTTTATCGTCTCTCCAGTATCTCTAGTCTCTCTAGTGCCTGTTTAGTCCTTCAGTTCTCCCTGTTCTCAATCCAAGTCTGCTTTGAATCATTATGACTGGATTGTGTAACGTATTGAGGACAACAATTTAATTGACATTGCTAATAATAATATATTTGAAAGAAAAAAGAATATATTTGAAACAAATTGGCAGTTTCCATCTGATTTAATAGTATATATCCTCACGCCTTCCCACAAGGGTCCCCGAAGGGGTAGGCAGAGGTGTATAGGTAATACCCACACACCCACTTTCCGTCAGAGGTATATTAGGTGCCAACGTGACAGATGGCGAGTCCATCGCCGTTACTCAAGCACGACTATACATACGCCTTTTAAATTTCTTCTCAGACGTATGCAGGTTTCCTCTCGATGTTTTCCTTCACCGTAAAGCTCGTGGTGTGACTAATCACTGTACTTAAGTTCAGAAAACTCATTGGTACAGTCGGGATTCGAACTTGCGACCTTTGCGTCGCAGGCAACTGCTCGAACCATTCGGCCACCACGGCAATTTTAATAGTAGTTGATCAATAATATCTAATGCGACCGAAACATGTAAAAGAAAATTACCTTTTCGCCTTCTTTCTCGTCCCTAACTTTCTTCTCGAGTTCTTCAATCTTCTCTTCTAGCTTCCCCTTCTTGACATCAGCTCCACAAACGGCGGCTGTGATTTGCCGTTTTGCAGTTTCCAATTCTTCTTCTAGCTCTTTTATCCTACTCTCTAAGCTCTTCTTGAAACGTTTCGTTTGGTCTTCGATCTGCTTCTTCTCCGATAAAAGTCTGAAAATATTATATGGTCCAGTTTTAATATTTCGTCTGTGCTGAATCTTTTGACTGCGCATAATCTCCAAATGCGCTAATCTCAAGAGTTGCTTCAAAAACCAGAAATCCTGTATGAATAATAATGTATGACTTTGATTTTGATTTTTTTAAAGAATGGCAAAAGATATCATCATACTATACTATATCATATATTACCCAATGGAGAGGAGCAGTAAGTATATACATATTATGTATATAAGAGACTGATGAATGTGGACGAAGCGAAAGAGGTATGTAAGCCAAGAGAGAACTGGCGCTCTATGCTCTCTGCCTACCCCGTTAGGGACTCGGCGTGATGATTTGATTATGTATAATCAAATAGAAGGCGGGTTAAACCGTGGAACCTAACCGTGGAACCGTGGAAGCTAGTTAAATATATAGTGCTGACAGGAAAATCAGACAATTACAAAAAATTACCTTTACAAATAGGTTTACAAATAGTTTGTTCTAACTGACTGACTAACCAGCTCATTATGGTAGATTGTACGTATTCGGTTATCAAACATTAAACTAGTTGTTACGCTTGCGCTTAGTAAATTCCGATTTCTGGGTAGATCTAAGCAATATAATAAATAACCCGTGTACGGCTTACGGTGAAGGCAAACATCGAGCGGAAACCTGCATACGTCTGAGAAGAAATTCAAAGGCGTATGTATAGTCGTGCTTGAGCAACGGCGATGGACTCGCCATCTGTCACGTTGGCACCTAATATCCCTCTGGCGGAAAGTGGGTGTGTGGGTATTACCTATACACCTCTGCCTACCCCTTCGGGGACCCTTGTGGGAAGGAGTGAGGATATATTATATTATTATTATTATGTTGGCTATGTAGTTACATAAAATAAATGTATATTCTCATTGAATGAGCTAGCTGGGTTCAAATAATGGATGAAGATTCAAAACCCCCATTTTAGAATTTTCCTCATATCCGAATTGACACTTAAAATTTATTGACACATACTTTGCCGTCATCAAAGCCGCGAGCCGAGGCTAGTTTTTGATATCAAGTGTGTGTACTTACGTAGTGATCTGTTTCTGCATCTCATTTACCGTCGGTGGTGGAACCACGGTTAGATCAGCCCAGGCGACAAGAGCTCCACATTGTTGCTTCTTGCGAGATTCTTCTTTGATCTGCGCCACTACCGCTCTTGTATCCTGCCCGTACGGGCCCATCCGGGTCAACAAGGATTGCTGGAACATTTTGAAGAGACGTTTATTTATTATAATCAATATGCCAAAGACTAAGATAAAATCAATCGAACAGTCATGGATGGGAACGTCAAGAGTACTCGAAACCGACGAGCATGTACGAAGAGACCGATGACTATGGAAGAAGCGATGGAGGTCTGTAACTCTAAAGAGATCTGGCGCTTTACTCTCTCTGCCTACACCGTGAGCGTGATGAAACGTATGTATTCTATACTATTATAAAGAGGAAAGATTTGTATGTAAGTATGTTTGTATTGAATAGGCTCCGTAACTATTAGACCGATTTGAAAAATTATTTCACCATTGGAAAGCTACATTCACCCTGAGCGACATAGGCTATATATCTTCTTTCATAAAAAAAATCTTATGTCCAAGCTGGGACGGACCGCTAGTTATTAATATCCATCTATGTCCTACAACTGGGTAAATGCCTCTATCCTCTCTCCCCACACCCCGCGATAAAGCGCTACTTCCGACCATGTGATGTTAATAGAGTAGGAGCGGCTGTCATACGCAATCCGTACTAACCTTTCCACCTGTAGATAGTTCAGCACCAATAACTCTAACAACGTTCCACGCAATTAGAGCCGGGACGGCCTTCTCCAGTTTTTCTAGCCTCATTCGTATTTCCCGCTGAAAGTAAAAGTCGTTTATCCATTATTCTCGTCCAGACAGTTGAGAAATCCGAATCAATAAATACTATGAACACAGTTATTAGGCCTTGCATGGACGCTTATGATCTCATTTACTAACCTTGAATACAAAGTTGAATGGTAAACAATTGAATGAATATAATCCTTAAAATATTTTCGCGCTGTCATGGAACATCGCATCGTTAGTACTTGAAACCAAGAAGCATTTTAAGACTGGCTGATGAATTTGAATGAAGTGAAAGAAGTCTAATAGATTAATAAGATTTTTAGGGTTAGGGTAGGGTTAGGGTACCCTAAAAATTACTCAAGACTCTTTATACATCGTTATCATCACGATGATAGTGTGTTTTTTCGTAAAGTAACATAAAGTAGGGTGGTCTGACCAAAGCAAGCGTTGACTAGACACAAACGAAATAATGTACGAAGCAGTGGAATGTACCAGGCTAACAGATCCAGTAGGCATACCTCTTGAGCTTTCAGTGAAACTTCCTTATTGGTCAGTTCGGCCACCAGGCGCTCGGCCTGAGCCCGCGAACATTCCCTTTGCTCGGTCATGTCTCTCAGTTGAGCAGAACAGAGCTCATAGTCCATCTCAAGCCTGTAACAAGTAAATTCGTTTTTAATTCACGGATCCTAAAATGCATTTTCAAATACATTAGAGCGAAACATACTGCTGCCAATGTAGTCGGGTGTCATTTTCGATTTCTTCTAATTCACAACATTCCTCTTCTAGCCTCTCGTATTTGTCTTGAAGTTCTGTAATCTGCGATTCAAGCTCCTGCAAAGATTATAAAACAATGTATTGATCATTCGAATATATCATTAATTGTAAGAAAGCTTCCTTATCGCTTACCTGTATCCTATTTTCTAAGAGGAACTCTTTCTGCAATCTCTGCGCGAGTTTAGCCTCTTTGACGTCCTGCGCTGCCTCGTAAATGGAGATCTTTCCCTCTAAGAACTTAAGCCGCCTTTCGTAATACTGTTTGTGTTTTTTCCCCAACTTCACGCACCTGCACTCCAGGCCATCGACATCCTCCTTAGTACTTAACGTTCTATTTCTAACACCTTGCCTCTCTAGTTTTTCTCTTATACTATTCAGTCGTTGTATTTCGGTGTTCAATTCACCACTGCATTCAAAGCTGTCGTTAGAATCTGTCTGCGTGCTTTTCGATTCTGTTTCTGTCTCGGCACCTTCAAAGATACCACTCTCTTGTAATATATTCGGCTTCCTGTCGTCACTACAAAGACTCTCCAAGGATCCGCATTTGTATCCCTTCTGCTGGTACGGTGTGACAGTTGCTATTGCTTTTTGAGTCTTGTGCGATGGAATGTCGGTTTCTGATTTTAATCGTAGATCACATATTCTTCTTGGTTTTGTCTGCGGAATTAATTAAATGTTTGTTAATTTTTATACATGATTTGACATGATATGGATTGACACTGACAAATAACTACTTTTTAAACGTACTTGAAAACATTCATCCTCGCTAACAGAGCTGCTCAATGTTTGAAGGTTGTATAGCAGCATAAGAACCTGCTCCAAGCAGTTCCTGTCTTCCGCCGACGCCGCGTTTAGGATCATCTGCTCCAGATGTTCTTTGACCGGATTGCTCTTGAGCGAATCGCTCATTGTTTCCGAGTTCCTATCTAAGATGTCTGCTAGGACTTGCGCTTTAGCGAAGTCTTCTTTGAAGTCATCGTGTGGGGTGGGCAGTAGGCGCCGGGGGTTGCAGGGGCTGCTCGGGGCGTGAGGAGATTTGTAGCCGGAGTCCATTCGCTTGAGCTCAGGCGACGCAGAGTCCTTAATACGGGAGCCGGGCGACACACACCCTGAATCCGAGTCAGTTAGGTTGTCCCGTGTACCCTGGAAATAAATAGTATTTTCAATAACCTGAACACTTCGCAATACGCGGTTCAACAAAAGTAGTTGAAGAAAGATTGGAAGAGCTTCTTGAAACAGATTGAAGGGAGGTGGACCAAGAATTTTACAAAATGGTGGCCTAAAGGAGTGAAACTCAGAGTAGACCACTAGCCCGATGGTCAGACAATATCGTGGCGCTGGGTGAAAGTCAATGTCTGTGACTGGCACAGGATCGAAAACAGAGGCATGTGGGAAAAACGCCTGTACATTGCAGGTGGTTGGTAAAGCCTGGTTTCTTGATGCAGATGAAGATATACACTAGTTCTTTAAAATAATTTCAAATTCCATATCGAATCATGTTTATATAAAACTTAACACGGTGAGTTCAACAAAGAATGAATAACAGCTAAAGGTATTTCCTCATTAGAATACTGGCGTTCAATAATACTTACATAATGTCACACTATCTACGTAAATACCTATATGCTTGAATTCCATGTCAACACCTTTATTATAATGTTAAACTCTAGGCATATTTGTTACAACCTTGTTTTTCACATCATTTGTGTTACCAAATATATATCAACGTTTTCCCGTTACAGTTACACGAATATCCCTCTTGAGGAGGAATATTCGTGTAACTGTAACCTCTTTTCGCCGTAGATATAATAACGTGCAAACGTAATAGATACAATAAGAAGGGGTTTCCCTTCTTATTATATCGAGTTGTTGTGGCGAGTCTATGAATTTCTTCTCAAATGTATGCAAATTACCACACGATGTTCTTCATCGAAGCGTATAGTGAAAACACAACGACCACCAGGATTCGATCTTGCAATTTAGTGTTTGCAAATAACCACTTAAACCACTCGGGAACCACGGCTCGAACTCAATGAGTAAAAATTAACTCCGACATAAAATAAAACACACTATTCGCTTAACAAATATGCTTACGTCCACCAAATCCGACCTGTGGGTTGGAATGGCTTAACTAGAGCCACGAGGTCCAAGTTAAAAATCTGATTATAACCAGCTAATGTTGTATGTCCATTATTAACTCCCACGTATATTGCGACGATACACATCTATACTTCATATTATAAAGAGGAATAGTTAGTTTGTTTTCTTGATGTCTTTTTAAAAGTTTTATGAAGAATTCTAAAGATATATATCATCATGATAAAGCTCCCAAGGGAGCGGAACAATAATGTGATGTTAGAATATAAGATTACAGAGTTCTCTCTCTTCCGTACGCTTGAGGGTCTGGGTATGATGCTATATATATGAACTTTCCTATTTGCCGTTCATAATGAACTAATTGAACTTCTCTTCACTTCTTATAAACTAATTCAATACTTTAGAATGGATAGATCCCAATGCAATGTAATTACCATGTGCTGAGGAATAACTGAACCTACCGACGTCGCCTTAACAGAATTTGCGCCTTAAAGACGGCTTCCCCTTAAAATTAGAATTTGCCGCCAAATGTACTTGGCCATGACACATTTTTTTACTGCTTCGCGCTTTTTGTATTATAGCACAGAAATTTAATGAGTATATTCGCATAATGCTGGATTACATTTCTCATACAAATTAAAGTGGAGTTCAGTTAATATACTAACGCCTCATAAAAAAGGTCTAGATCAATTGGTCGTATAAAATCAAAAATTCAAACAATTGGTAATCCCGCGAAGCCAGATCATTCAAACACAACTTGAAACCACGAAGCTCGATTACCTGAACACCATGTTAAATAATAGATATTCAATATCGTGAATGCTAATAGAAAAGGATATTATTGTTTAGATCCGCTGGTCTGTCACCGTAAGTAGATATGGTATGACTAAGACCGGCCTCCTTTATCGTCCGATGTCCATATATGTATATCATAAACAACGGCGCTTCCGTCTACCATGGCCATGAAGGATAGTCGGAACAACATTTAAATGTATGACTCTCCTTAGTTGCGCCGAAATGGGTTCATACTCACAGGACATTCACCTATCATTTGTCCTTTTAATTGATATGTAGATATGGAGAACTATATAATAATAGTTGACAAGCCTATGGAGTTAATTAAAAATATTTTATATTTACATATTTTGAAATGAAAAAAAAATAAAATAAAAAAAATTACATCTTGATTAAGATATGTGTATTTATAAAAAATATATTATCTTGACACTTAATCTGCCAGCAGAAGAAACAAACTAGGATACTCGAAGGGTAGGCAGAGGTGTATAGGGAGTACCGAGTACCCACACACTATCATTTCGTCGGAGATGTATGTTCGGTGAGCGTGACAGAAGGCGAGTCCATCGCCGGTACTTAAGCAAAACTGTACATAGGTACGCCTTTGAATTTCTTCTCAAACGTAATAAGATTTGATACATTTTTTTTTGATATAGAAAAAGCCCGTTCGAAGGTTATATCGTCAACGAATAATAGTATTTTGCGCGAGTAAAACTGCGTGGCATAAGTTGTTATTTACATTATTGCAATGTTAGTACATTTCTAATTGCGTTAGTGTACAAGACCTTGCTGGAAGGATCGCCTCTTTGTCTTCAGCGGTTGGTCAGACCGCAGTAATTTATGTTCAACTTAAGTGTGCAAGGTAATCTTGTACGAAGGTATTTCTCGTGTATAACTAAGTATTTACAATTTTATTTTAATTGCTATTAAACACTTATAGACACCCAACTACTACTAACTACTATTTAGTATTCTTTATTTATTTATTATTATTATTTTACAAGTATTAGTATTTAGTAGTATTTATAAAAAGCCCTTATTTTGGTACAAGTATTTTCTACACTCAAAAAGCCGCGTTGGTGATTCGTGTAATTGCGTCTTTGAATTTCTTCTCAAACGAGTTATACCAATGAGTTTTTATTAACAACTGAGGCAACACTCGTTTGAGAAGAAATCCGAAGCCACATACAGTCATGCTTAAGTAACGGAGTTGGACTCGCCATTTTTGGGGAGCCTTGCTGAGCTGAGCCTAAAACTTCATTTAATAGGTAGATTTCTTTTTCTGGAATAAAAAATCTAAACATATTTACATATTCTTCTCTAGCACTGTCTCTCTCCATATATCTCTGTGCTAATCCAATTCAATATATGTACCTATGTGATTGGATGCCCGTTTAGATCATCTGAGGAAATTAGTTCAGTTCTGATAAACAGCATCTGTATGTAGAAATTGTCAAAGCTTTTTTGTATGTGTTAAAACGAACCATCGCAGGTTAATATTAAAAAATATCAGTTGAAACTCCTGCTTCGTAATTAATAACGAGAAAATAACCCTCCCGTTAGTCACCGCATCACTTTAGAAACTGAACAAATGCATTTTCATTGTCAACACCTATGGAGCGTATAAGCGACGTTGGTTTCAGGACGATGACATCAATGTTTGTTTTGCATTATGGAGATGCGAAGTGGCTTACTCAAAACACGTCACTCAAAACATGTTCAGTGGTGGGTATGCTAGCCTAGTACTGTGGGAAAATTTGTATGAGATGTAACTGAGGTTTGAATCGAAGTTAAGCATTGAAATATCCGCTCGTGGGTTAAAAACGTTATAATTAATTAAATTAGTTTCCTGTCACTTGCATACGCTTGAGAAGAAATCCAAAGGCGTATGTATAGTGGTGCTTGAGTAACGGCTAAGGACCCGACCTCTGTCACGTTAGCACCAAAAATATATCTCTGGCGAAAAGTGGGTGTGTATGCACCTCTGCCGTTCGGGGAGCGTTTTGGAAAGGCGTGAGGATATATGAATAAAACATAGCCTGTGTTCCAGCATCTATATTTATGCCTATTTTATCCGAATCCTATATATCCTCACTAACATTCACATTTATGATATTTGTAAGTTAAATGTTAGGGCATGTACAAGATAATATAAGGCTAATTTTTGTTATAAAGCCGTTAATATAGTAAAATTGTATATTATCTTGAGGTGGCAACCCTACCAATAAAACACATTTTCATTGCGTAAAAGATTTCGTTGTTTGCTCTACATTTAAGATACACAGATTGCATTGAGCATGTACATATACGTTGTATGTGAACGATAATATTAATATGTGTGTGTGTGTGTGTGCGTATTAAAGCTGACATATCTATATTTAAAGTACATATTTATACAGTAAATTTATTGCAGATTTCTGTAATTTGGGTCAAGTTTAGACGTTTTGAAAAAAGATGGATTTACGTAATTTATTAATTAATTAGTTATTGCAAATTAATTGGTATTACAAACATTTTTGCTGCACAAAAGTATTTAAATACATTCCACAGTAAATGTGTTTGTCAGTTTTAGGAATGAATTTTGATTGTGATATTTTCACAAGAACCTCATTAAAGATATAATTAATTTTCCAGTGAACTATTAACGGTTTCCTAACAACGAGACTTAAGGGACACAGGGTTCCCTGTGTCCCTTATTGAACGTCACATAGTAAATACAAAAACTACCGTTACCACCGTTTCCAAGGAAGAAAAACAGGAGAAGAAGCAACGAAACTTCTAACGAAATTATTTCCTTTATTTACGTAAGCGTTTTTGTACAAGAGGATAAATCTATTGCCATGCATGGCTATCATTAATATATTCCGATATGAGTTATGACTTTAGGTTTGATAATACCAATTTTATATGGCAATTGCTATTATCTTCTGAAGAAAGGTTCCCGAAGAGATAGGAGGAGAGGAAGGAGGCGTAATATTACTTTTCGCCGGCGATATGGCTATTGAAGAGCTAAGGTGACAGATGGCGAGACCATCTCCGTTTGTCAAGATATATGTACTTCTTTGAATTACTTCTGAAACCTATGCAGCTTACATTAACTGTAAGGCTCATGGTATAGTCGGAGCTCGACCTTGTAACACTTGCGTTGCAAGTACAGGTACTCAAACCATTCGACCACCACAGCTCTAGTAGTCATGTCATTGAAATTTAAAGCAATTAGTGATTCATAGTCGTTAATACACATTAAACCAAATAGTCGTAATTGCGCCGTTTACTGCCTACTTAGAAGTACGTTCAAACCTTCTAATCCGGGCGTTAGTCCTTCATCTTTCACCTTAAGCTAGAGCTATTTACATAAGGAAATACGTACTTAGGAAGCTGTACTGCCGCTTGGTATAAACAATGAATAAAATAAGTGTTAGAGCCGCGATAGTCGAGCGGATTAAATAGCAACCCGCGAGGTTTTGCAGGTTCGAATTCTGCCTGTTTGTGTATACATTATCTAAGCAAAAAGTAATTTCTATGTCATAAGTTGATATCCTATACACTTATGATTTGTGTACATAATAGTATCATATTGCAGGATTTGTAGCTGGTCTAGATTTATATGTTAGTATTTCCAAATTTCATGAATTTTTTCTCTAATCCGTATGAGCAGCAGTATTCGCATTTGCAACGATTATTGTATACGTTACAAAGGCGCATATTTTGTGCAATAGGTAACTGTAATACCAATAGGATTGATAATACCACCCCTAAATACAAACATGACTTACCAACCCTTTAGTGATTAGATAAGCAATCCATTTCGTGTAGTAAGTATGTAGATCCTTCACACTTTTAAGAGCACAAAATTACCAGAACACTCCATTTCAATCACCACTTCAACCTTATACTTATAAAAGAAGAATATCACTTCTATTGCACTTAATTTTTGAAACTCCAAGTTAAACATTTTTCTTAAGGTCTGTTTATACAGGAAGAGACATAAAGCAGCGACGTGTTGCGATACAACCGGTCCGTATGAAGCGGCTTTCGTGCTCACCTTATCAGGAGCCGCGTCTTCAAGCTCCAGAAGCCTGAACTCCATGAGCTCCAGCTGGTCGCGCGCGTCTCGCAGCGCGTCGGCGAGTCGCGTGCACTCGCGCGCTGCGGCCGACGCACGCTCCGTCGCCGACCGACAATGTCCGCACGACTGTGGTAGGGAGACAAGCTTTTGTACCAATATCTTAAACATCATGGATACCGAAATGGGTAACTTGCGATATATTTTTAGCGTATTTCGTTACTAAACTAATATTTCTATACATAAAAAGGGGTGCCTTAGAAATAAAAAAATAGATAGGGCACAAGGAAAGGGAGGAATTATTAATAATATTATAGCGATCCTAATAGTTTCTGAAAAAAAATCCCATACCCTAACTCTTTGGAGTGTGTTTTTTTTATTTTTATACTACATGGGTGTCAAACAAGCATGCGGTCCGCCTGGTGGTAAGCGGTTACCGCCGCCTATGGACGCTTGCAACATCAGGGCTATCACTCGCGCGCTGCCGACCCTGCAGGAATCTTTTCACACCCTTCTTGAAAAACTCCATGCTGTACTCTCCAGGGAAAACCTCAACGGGGAGCTCATTCCACAGCCTGAGAGTTCGCGGAAGGAAACTCCTTTGTAACCGCGCAGTGTGAGACTTTTGTGGTTCCAAGGTATGGGGATGAATTCCCCGTCGATGGCGAGAGGTGTTTGTTTAATTGCATCATCTTGATGAAAAATTCACAAGTTATGGACATGTAACTCCTAGAAGACTGTTCTGTTTTATTAGACACCCTGTTTAGGCAAGTAATATACACTTGATGGTCTCTGAGCACTAAGCCTCTGAATCGACTTTTATAAATGTTTGTGTCCAAAGATGGTGCAAATTGGTGATCGAGTCCTAGATTAAAATTTTCCACCAAAGTCATGCTGGGCGGGACCGCTAGCGTATCATTTTATTTGATAAAATGATTTTGATTTGATTCGTTTTTAGTACTAAAACTAAATTAAATGGACCCAGTTGACATGTTTTATCTAACAATTTTATATAAATTATCGAATGTATTACTAAATTGCCTTTGCCTACCAAGTGAGGGACTCGGCCTTGTCATATGACCTATATATTTACTGATTAATCACATTGAAATAATGATACTCGCATGTTTTATGGACACCCTACCTAACAATGAAACAATGTTAGGTGACGCAAGCAAGCCCATGCGCCAATACCCGACTGGGTGACAAAATGTATATTGCGATACTATTTGACATTTTATCAAGAGATCCTCTCGTGACGATCTCAAGGGCATACATCAGACGCCTCTTTACACGCACGTTTATATACCGATATTGAGATATTATATTTGAGAAGAAATTCAAAGGCGTATGTATAGCCGTGCTTGAGTAACGGCGATGGACTCGCCATCTGCAACTTTGGCCCAAACCAACGTAACATGCCATTCTTTATCTTTACAACTACACTATCTTTCACGCCAGTTATTTTACGAATCTCTTAATTGCGGATTCGATCTAAGATCGTTACGCCGCACAGCGAAGAGATATATACCTATATGTAAGTTTATTTTTTATCACGTGGGACAGTGGAGCTAGATCTCTCTAGACTTACGGACCTCTTTCGCTTCGTCCACAGTTATCAGAAAGTCAGAAATCAGTTAGAAAAGCCGTGGTGGCCGAGTGGTTCGAGCAGTTGCCTGCGACGCAAAGGTCGCAAGTTCGAATCCCGACTGTACCAATGAGTTTTTCTGAACTTAAGTACAGTGATTAGTCACACCACGAGCTGAACGGTGAAGGAAAACATCGAGAGGAAACCTGCATACGTCTGAGAAGAAATTCAAAAGGCGTATGTATAGTCGTGCTTGAGTAACGGCGATGGACTCGCCATCTGTCACGTTGGCACCTAATATACCTCTGGCGGAAAATGGGTGTGTGGGAATCACCTATACACCTCTGCCTACCCCTTCGGGGACCCTTATGGGAAGGCGTGAGGATATATTATATGATGATGATTCAAAAGGCACGCGCTATGCATGAGGAGGGTATACAAAGCAATTTGGCTGCAGATCCGAAGTCGTTTTGGGACTACATAAGAACCAAGAAAGGAAAAACAAACCGTCAAAAAGTCACTAAGGACGGAAATATTTTGACGGATAAGGAATGCGCATCGGAATTCGCCAAGTATTTTAAGTCGGTGTACGGCAATAGTGCAGCTGTACTGGATGTGGATAAAGCATCGGCGGCGGTAGGCTCGAGTAGCGCGCGGGTGCATCTCGGCCGACTGACGCTGGATGAAGTAGGCGCAGCGCTCGCGAGACTTAAGCCCAAGCGGTCTGCAGGCCCGGACGGCATTCCTGCTTTTGTGGTAAGGGATTGTGCCTCGGTATTGGCAGAGCCACTGACGCATATATTTAATTTGTGTCTAGATGCGTCTCATTTCCCAGAACGATGGAAAATTACCAGGGTTGTCCCAATACCAAAAAGTGGAACCGAGACCGACGTGACCCTTTTTAGGCCGGTGGCAACATTGTCGACCCCAGCTAAGGTTTTTGAATCGGCAATACAGCAAAGTGTCCAGGAACAGGTGTCGCCTCATCTCTCGGATGCCCAGCACGGATTCCGAAGGGCTCGAAGTACTACCAGCAATCTCCTAACCTCCATGGCATACATTGTTCCTCAGGTCGATGCAGGTGTGCAAGTCGACGCCGCCTACTTTGACTTCAAAAAAGCCTTCGATTTAGTAGATAACGACATCTTGTTGGCTAAGTTGGCGGCTGTTGGCTTCACAAATAAATTGCTAAATTTTTTTGCGAGTTACATGAGGGACAGAAAACAGTACGTGGAATATGCTGGTTGTACTTCAGAGCCTTACTTGACTAGGACAGGGGTAAGCCAGGGAAGTAACTTGGGTCCATTACAGTTTTCTTTAATGATAAATGACTTACCCCAAGTAGTCGGGAATGCTGAGTGTCTGTTATTTGCGGACGATCTTAAATTGCTGATGCCGGTTAAAGACGCAAACGATTGTGAACGACTGCAGCGGGACGTGGATAGAGTGGTGGAGTGGAGTCGCAACAACAGGTTGCAGTTCAATATTGACAAATGCTCAATTATAACATTTAGTCGGGCCAGGACACCCCTTCACCACAACTACAACATGGCTGGCACCCCGTTGCAAAGGACAGACAAGATAAGGGACCTGGGAGTCGGTATGACCACGGGCTTGACATTCCGCGAACATGTGCTAAGCACTTGTAAAAAAGCGTACAGAACTTTGGGCTTCGTGCTTCGTAACGCTGGAAACTTTAGCAATGTAAGCGCTGTAGCAGCATTGTACAATGCCTTAGTCCGAAGCCAGCTGGAGAGCAACGCGATCGTATGGGCCCCACATGAAGCTAAATATAGTCAGATGGTGGAGCTCATACAAAACAAGTTCGTGAGATACCTATACTTCAAGTTGTATGGAGTATATCCCTCCTACCCATTGATGTATCCAACCCTGTTCGTTCTGGGCATGGTTGGATACAACAAACTTCAAGTTAGGAGGGAGCTAGCATTAGCATTATATACATTAAAAGTACTTCTAGGGAAGGTATCAAACCCTAAAATATTAGAGTTAGTTTGTTTGTGCGTGCCAGACAACTTTGTGGGTCGTAGGCGCAAGCCGCCCCTCCTGGCGGTGCCTCGCGGGAAGACCAACCTACTGAACAAGGCGCCCCTGACGCGCACCATACACACACTCAATCTTGTTGCGGACAATATCGATCTGTTCTCGTGTTCTATGAACGAATTCGCAAAGACCACGTTATTCGTATTGTGCTATACTTAATTACTATGTATTATATTATATATATATTATAAATTACTAATATTATAATAATAGTTTTCTACACTGTCGAATTGGGTGTATCTGTAATGGCAGTGTATAGTGTTTTATAATAAATAAATAAATAAATAAATAAATAAATAAATAAATAAATAAATAAATATTATATTATACTCACCGGTCTCGCGTACTATTGACGTTCCCAGTCCGTTATCTACCTACCTTGTTCGACTTTGCATCACATGTACGGTTGTATAATAAAAGCAGGCGCATTTTAACTGAACCTGCTTTCGACTAGACTTAAATCTTGTATGGTGGTCTCTGGTGGTATGGTTACTGGAAGCGTATGGGATTGGTACTAACCCACATGTCGTTGAGCGGTTGTGGCGAGAGCGATGCGGGTGCGGAAGACACCGCCGAATCCTCGTCAGACGGGGCCTCCTGGAACAAAGACCTGAACTCAGAACAAATGACAGGTGACAGGACAGTACACCTGTTACAAACACACCCACTGAACTCAGAACATCATTTTAATTAGTGTAAGTAAAAGTGCACACATGTGAATAGGCACGTACTGGGACCACATGGTCGGGAAGAACTAAAGCAACGGGTACTAGTCATTAGTATGTCCTACAATAATAATATCTTGTTATAATTCCTCATAAATTTACCAAGTCACGACATAAGCAGAGTAAGAGCTTTGCGTATGACGTTCCCTCATAGGGTAGACAGAGAGAGTAAAGCGCCAGTTCTGAGGAAGTGTCAGTAAGACCCTCTAGTTCTTTCGATTTATCACTATTTACCTCTTCTTAATATAACCTCAAGCCCTCCACATGGGGCCCCGAAGGGGTAAGCAGAAGTGTATAGATTGTACACACACACATACTTGCCGCTGGAGATATATTTTAGGTTTCTTCTTATATTGGTAACTAAACGAAGTAAATAAAAGATCAAAAACCGGACTCAATAACTACGATATCAAGACCGCTTCTGCGGTTTGAGTTCATCTGTGCTCATTGACATCCCTTTCATCCTCTTGGGGGTTTGAAGAAACTTAATGTATAAAGGTTGCAAGGTCTGACTTAAAGATGAAATATATTAGTTTTTCTGATTTCGAGAAGTTAATAATTAGAACGTACACAATATTTTTTTACTTGTAGTAAGTACCACTAAGTTTATGATTTACCACAATTATATTTCGTTCGATTGTTTTATATATGTATAATTTGTTACAACAATTAATTCTTGAACAACGTACCCTATAATAAGTTTCCTTTCTATGTTGAATATCGGTTTTCAGATCCTCCCGGTTGCTCTTATCTTTACCCTGTAACAAAAAGAGAATGTTTATTAATACCCAATACAAAAGAAGCTTTTTTATTTATATATCCTCACGACTTCCCACAAGGGTCCCCGAAGGGGTAGGCAGAGGTGTATAGGTAGTACCCACACACCCACTTTCCGCCAGAGATATATATTAGGTGCCAACGTGACAGGTGGCGAGTCCGTCGCCGTTACTCAAGCACGACTATACATACGCCTTTGAATTGTTTCCTCTCGATGTTTTCCTTCACCGTAAAGCTCGTGGTGTGACTTATCACTGTACTTTCATTCACTTTCATACACACTGTAATTTCATACAGAAAAACCAAAAACAATGACCAACTCCTTTATGAAACAAAACAAAACTCGTCGTACCGTGGACCGGCTAAGAATGGCAAATTACCAACAATCAGGAATTCAGGATTCGAACATGTAATCTTTGCGTTGCCGACGACTGGAACCACTCAGCAAGCACGGCTTTAGTTTGCGGTATCTTTCACCATGACCAAGCCCCATGGCGAACGTTTCGATCATCACAAGTACGTCAATGTCCGCCTCCGGTTGTCAAAATGATCGTGAATATCGCAACCAATAACTAGTGAGTCGGTTAAACCCAGTCGTGATTAGGCAGTCGGGTCTAATAACGAAGGTTATAAGCAATGGCGGATTAACCATGTAGCAAGAGTAGCAATGGTATGGGCCTCGCACATTTGGGGGCACCAAACCTATCTGGCCGTAAAAAAGTCCATTTATATGGAAGTTCTTTTGTTTTATTTACTACCATTTACCTGATAACTTAAAGCTATACAAGAACCCCGTGATAGAATTTACTACGGGACATGCGCCTACTTAATCCGGCTCTGGTCAAACTTTGTAAGAGCTGGGCGTCTGTGACACAATTCCTCCATTTGCTTCTGTCCAGTGCAATCTCTTTGATCTCCCTAAGCGTCATGAGAAACACATTATCTTTGATCCGACTCATAATGATAAGACCATGATGAAATACGATTTTTATTTGACGCTTTTAATTAGGTAAACCTTTTATGGATAAAGTCGTTTATCATTAATTTCAACATACATAAGTGTAATTGCATTGATGGTTAGACTAATTGCTTAGTCCTAGGACTCGCCAATAGATAGGCACTAGGTCTCCCGTTAAAACGCAAGCGTTTACGAGCTGCAGCAACCGGGTTAATCATTATTATTAGTTACGTGCACCTTAGTTGGAGACGAGGGTGAGAGAGGTTGCCTAGTGATCCCAACGTGTATCTGCCTGGACATTAATTCAGTTTTGTATTAATTTTTTTAACTTGTGTAATAATCGGCGGACTCATCTCCTGAACGTCCGTTTTACGTAATGACAGCGAGCACCCCGCCCCTCCGTCCAATGGCTTACATACTTAAGGCGCGGCCAAATAGTTCTGTACTAACTATAACAAGAGCTATATAAAATTCAAATGCACTGGCATATGATGACGCCTACAGCTTTGAATATAGTTGAGATCTTTTAGCCACCATTGCTATTTAATATGAAAAGGCGCTATTCCTGTGGAACTTTGTTTTCTTCTGCCTCGTCCAAAAACTTTTTGTACTATATTTCTGTATTATAATTTTTTATTCTCTAAACGAAACATAGCTTATATCATATTTAAAATCGCAAGAGACTTAGCGAATACATCGAACACTAAAGAGTGGGAACGCCAAGAGAATCTTCAAAGCCGGAATAAGAAGATACTGATGAAACGAAAGAAGTAAATGTCTAGGAAGGTTGGTAATTAAGTAAGCTAGAAGGTAATCTGGATGAAGCGAAAGAGGTGGTGGTCTACTCTGGGTGCCTATCCCACATCTCCCATCTCTCCATCGCGGATTCCATCTGCTTCCGATTTCCTGTGCAGAAGGCCCTCATTCACCACTAACAATCCATGCGTTACGTAACTATACAATTAATAGAAATCATAATTCAATTTTGACATAAGATAACAAGCCTTTTTAAAACAATATGCTTACGTTCTTGTTACATAAAGCAATTACTCAAACTATTCATCGTGATAAATGGTCTAGGTATCTAACTTATTCAAACATATTACATGCATGCATTTGTACTGACAGCTACAATTGATACACATACGCATAAAAAAGTTCTCAAATATTATGGTTAGACAACAGCTGCTTCTTGTGAATTGGCAACCTGTTACGATGTTATATAATTCTACCTATACATAAGAAGATATCTATCAAGCCAAGTGCCTCCTTGGGTATGCTGATAGAGAGGAGACTGTGTTAGTATAGAGAGAAGTCGCACTCTACACTCTCTGCCTTCCTCGAAAGAGAATAGGCGTGATATATATACTTATAAGCCGACCGTCTGGTCTAGTGGTTAGAGCTCCTGACTGCGACACTTGAGGTTGCGGCTTCGAATTCCGCTGAGGGCAGGTATTTGTGTGATGAACACGGATATTTGTACCTTAGTCTTGGATGTCCTATATATTTAAGTATATAAGTAAATATATCGTTGTCTAGTTACCATAACACAAGCTTTGCTTAATTTGGGACTAGGTCAATTTGTGTGGAATTGTCCCAGGTATTTATTATTATTATAAGCTAAAGTTCCCGCTTAAGCTGAGCCTTCTACTTAAGGCTTTTTTACAATATTTATATTAAGTTACTTTGTATAAATAACAATTACAACTGTACTACACCCATAGCAAACTCCCTTACTTATAATTGATAAGGTTTTGAATCTCGATTACCCACTTTTCAGGCATTTAAACATTAAAAAGGCATTTAAACAAGAATAAAAACTCCCTTAAACCAATGTCATCTCATAGCAATTACATTTTTATCGCACGTATAAGCTCTTACTGAGAAGGGAAAGTGCTGATTGTAATCACGAACTTACAAATCAATACATTGGTACAAAATGTAGGGCAGATAATTTCTACGTTAACGGATGACCCGCGAGAGCTTTCTAAAGGCATTCGTGATCAAGTTGATGTGCAGAGACAAAGTCGGCAGATCACGGGATGATAGCTGATCCATAATCACGAGAAGAGTTTGGTCGTCTTACTCTAACAGCGACTGGAATAACGCCGGCAAATAGTGACAATTGATTAATACAGAAACCATTCGTAAGTTTAGCAGTTCGTTACGAAACAGTTTCTATAATACATCTAGACTGACCATTCTTATATTATATACGTACTAGCTGTCCCGCTGTTTCCCCCCAGGTTGCATGGGTCCCCGAAGGGGTAGGCAGAGGTGTATAGATAGTACCCACAGACCCAATTTCCGCCAGAGATATATTTTAGGTGCTAACGTGACAGATGGCGAGTCCTGTTACTCAAGTACGACTTAGATACGCCTTTGAATTGCTTCTCAGACGTATGCAGGTTTCCTTTCGATGTTTTCTTTCACCGTAAAGCTCGTGGTGTGACTAAACTGTACTTAAGTTCAGAAAAACTCATTGGTTCAGTCAGGATACGAACTGTATAGTGAATAGTAATTCAACTACTCAAACCACTCGGCCACCACGGCTCTTAATAAATTATAATTCAGGTTAAATACATAATTATCCCTAGTAGTATACCTGTCGTAGTGGATGGTAACGACTGCTCCATATGACCATATTTGGGAGCAAACTGGCTTATATTGGGAACGTACACAGTTACCAAAGAATTGCAAATTTGATCTGAATGCGAATTGCGTAGTTAATTTGAGTGTATTATTGAGACCACTACATATGCATATCACACACTCTGTTGAAATAAAAGACAAGGAAAGGCGAGGCAATGTTTCGTTAGTGTCTTATTTACTTAAATGAATTTTGAATTAGACAAACAATTTAATCACGTGTGCTGATGACGTAAAATCATAATTCAATAGATTTATTTTAGTACTACTAAGGTAACAATCTCATGACGTATAGGGAGGTCAAAGAGGTTGCGCTGGACAGAAGCAAATGGAAGGGACTGCATCAGAGACGTAATTTTTTTTTTTTTTTTATACAACTAGAGTGGCAAACAAGCATACGGGCCCACCTGATGGAAAACGGTTACCGCAGCCTATTTACGCTTGCAATACCGAAGTATCACTTGCGTGTTGCCACTGTGTTCGGAGAGTTATACTGTGTTGGCCGCACAATGGGACTAATCCCTCTGCTGCCAACACAATATAACAATCCTACCCCCTCCCCAAGGAGCTCATTACTGGAAACCTTATTCACCGCGTAGGAACATAACACAAATAATTGTGTTATTTGGCTACGGACTTCTATAAGGTGGAGGTCCTGCCCCAGTCGGGCAGCTCCAAATTCGAACGGGAAACCCGTTATGCCCTACCTCTCTCATACGCCCTACCTCTCTCATTATGCCCTACCTCTCTCTAATTATGCTTGCTAATAATAAATAATTCTGCTTGCGTCAAATTATTCGATTCGATCTTCTACTAATAAATATCTTTGTTTTTGCTACAGATATAATAATGTGTATCGTTTTGCATCCCTTATTAATCCCTTATTATTTTTTCCCTTAGAATTCCAAAGAGGCATCCACGTATTAGATATTTATCCCCACGCAAACCTGAGTAAACGATGAACCTGAACAATTAGCCCGGCATAGAGGGACCCAAGAAGTGAAGAGAAACATATTAATAATAAATTTATATTAATTAGTAATTGTTTTAAAATATATTGATCGGTTAGACCAGCCTGGTTTGATTTAATGAAGCTTTACCAATCCCCGATACATAAGACATCGACGAGCTCTGTCATCGTTGTTAACATACATATATTTAAGAGCTAGGCTCTTGTCGGCGACTCTGATGCAATTCTTTCCATTTGTTTCTGCCAGCGCAATCTCTTTGACCACTTAATCTAATATTAATATCTTCAGCGAAAATAGGGTGTACCCTCTGCCTACCCCTTCGCACACCCTATTTAGAAGAAAGCGTAAAGATATGACGTTCAATAAGTTCTTCCTGTATCCCTGAATTGGTAGTTGAATAAAAAAACGTTAACCGAAAACTTCAGATACGACATTTAAGTGCCCCGACATCACTTCACGGTGCCTTATCCAAGAAGCCTCTATTCATCTATCGCAAAACATACTTTCACTGCAGTTATTGTTCTGTAATAATTAACATTCGGATAACGAAGCAAAAGCTCACTGTTGTACAAATATTGCCTACTAGAGTCGGGCGTGTACTTTGGCAATGTTCACCAGTTATCTTATTGTAGGCATCTGCCCGATCTTTTTATCATCACACGTGTTTATATTAACACAGTTGCTGACTACATTTTACTTTCAATGCAGCGTATATTCTGCGATATTTAACTGTATAAGTATTATTTAAAAGCCGTGGTGGCTGAGTTGTTAGAGTAATCGCCTGCAACGTAAAGATTGCAAGTTCGAATCCCGACTGTACCTATAAGTTTTTATGAAGTAAAGTACAGTGATAATCATCACCAGAGCTACGGTAGGAACATCAAGAGGAACCCGCATACATTTGAGAAGTCAGTATGAAGGCGTTGAGTGTTCGATCGATGGTCGTTGTAACGTGGTATTCTTGTGCCTCTTAACACATCACCTTTCTTAACACAACCTTAATAAATAATGTTGTATCAAAATTATTTTAGAACTTAAACTACTTTCGAAATATTTTATAAATTCTATTGTAAAAGTCTTTATCACCAGACACCAGAACCAATCCGAAACCGCGAGGTTCGGAAGATCCAGGAACGTTCTAAGTCGAGGTCTGTCTGTACCCTACAGGGCTCTCTTAGCTATGTTTGCACCTCAAAAGTGCCTGGCTGGTGGCTTTGGTCTAGCCATTGTTCTATTAAGTAGAAAAAGTTGTCTGACGCTTCGAAAACTCAAAAAAACAGTTTACACGAGAATATAACAAAGTTATATTGCATAAAGTCCTGAATAAAAGAGATCGCTTAAATTTACGCTGGTAATAGAAAACTTCTTGTTTCAAACCTATTCAGTGAATGTAATCTAAGGGACAAATGGATATTTGAACCAAAGTCGGAGTAACGATTTGTCCTTGCAATAGTCACGGGCTAGTGGTCTATGCGACCCAGTTCCCATGCCGCGACGGGTAAAGGAAATCCATATTGATTTACTGCCCACCTGATTACAGCCTGCAGGGAATTTGTTGTGAAGTTTTGAATGATAGTTGTTATTTGTCTTGATCCTTCTAATCTATTCTACACCTATTCACCGCCAATGATTAACTAGATGGCAAGTCCATCGCCGTTACTCAAGTACGACTATATATACGCCTTTAATGTTCTTCAAGCGTATGCAGGTCGCATACGCGATGTTTTCCTTCGCCGTAAAGCTCGTGGTGTGACTAATCACTGTACTTAAGTTTGGAAAAACTCATTGGTACATTCATACATACATACATATCCTCTCGCCTTCCCACATGGATCCCCGAAGGGTTAGGCAGAGGTGTATGGGTAGTACCCACACACCCTCTTTCCGCTTGAGATATATTTTAGGTGCGAACGTGATAGATGGCTAGTCCATGGCCGTTACTCAAGCACGACTATATATACGCCTTTGATTTATTTCACACGTATGCAGGTTGCATATGCGATGTTTTCCTTCGCCGTAAAGCTCGTGGTGTGACTAATCACTTAATTTCGGAAAAACTCATTGGTACATTCGAGATTCGAACTTGCAATCTTCGTGTTACTGGCAACTACTCGAACCACTCGGCCACCACGGCTCCATTTTACTAAGTTAGTTAAAAAGCTATACCAAGGCTACTTACTTTGTGTTAGTGTACGTGACCACAATACAAGTTAGAGGTATTACAGTAAATATAAATAAATTCTTGACTCATAAAAAGGGGTTTATTATTTCCAGCTACGATTCCTATTGCATTGTATTATACTGCATGTTTTATTCTGTATTCATGAATTTACTTGATGCTAAAGTTCTGAGAACATTACAATTATTCCAAAGGTGACAATCATCGCTCCGAACGTTTTTAAAACTCACAACTTACTGATTCTCCTTCCTCTGCCTCTTCTTGCACACACTTTTGCTTTGTATATCTGTTTCGTCAATCTTTCTTCACTCATCCTTTCTATGTGTCCAAACCAACGTAACATGCCTTTCTTCATCTTTACAATCACGCCCTCTTTCACGCCAGTTGATTTGCGAATCTCTTCATTGCGGATTCGATCTAATATCGTTACTCCGCACATTTTTCGAAGAGATCGAATGCAGTTGAGATGCGATCTCTTCGAAAAATGTGCGGAGTAACGATATTAGATGAGTGAAGAAAAATTGACGAAACAGATATACAAAGCAAAAGTGTGTGCAAGAAGAGGCAGAGGAAGGCTACGTTCCAACTACCTGGATCAAATCGATCGGACTCTCAAGGACGGGAACGTTAAGAGTACTCGAAACCGACGAGCATGTATGAAGAGACTGATGAATGTGGACGAAGCGGAAGAGGTATGTAAGTCTAGAGAGAACTGGCGCTCTATACTCTCTACCTACCCCGTTAGGGACTTGGCGTGATGATATGTATGTATGTATGTAACTTACTGATTTAAAAAATCCAGCAGCGTTGATGTTTGAATTGCCGATTGAATTATTCCATAGTAAGTCGAGCTATGCTTGTATATATGCGAGCTACATTTTTCAATATGAAAGCTCTACTAAAATATCAATAATGTAAACATCATTGAAAAAATTACGTTTCCTGAAACACGATTTCAATAAAATCGGTCCAACTGTTTAGGAGGATCTCAGTGACATACACGCACAGAAGAAATATACATATAAATATATTATATATATATATATATATATATATATATATATATATATATACATTTATATATATATATATATACATTTATATATACATATATATATATATACATTTCACCAGAGATATATTTTAGGTGCCAACGTGGCAGCTGGCGAGGCAGTCGAGAGAAGAGATAAAAATTTAAGACTACATACGTCTTTACGTTTCTATGGTTTTCTCGCTATGTTTCTTGTTATTTCAATGGCACGGTCAGGATTCAAACTGGCAATCTTTGTGCAGACGACTACTCGAACTACTCTGTCAGCACGACTAATACATACGGCCATCTGATTAAGGTAGCCAATAATTCAGCATTACAATACCAGTCTGTACCGCGAATCAGAAACGTAATAAATCGAAAGTTACCGATGTAAGCGCCGCACTGTTCGTGAGCCAGCGATCATATTGCGGTCTCATTAAAGTTAGTAACAACTAAATGTAATGTTGAATCATTGTACGACTACCAGCTGTATCTTTGAATTACGCATTCTAGTATCAAATTAAACAGCCATAAAGTAAATAGCTTTTAGATAAAATCACAATAGAAATATAGATGTATACTTAGACTGGGTGTCTTAATCTTTTATGATAAGGTGTAATTATTTATGATAAGGTACTGAAATTTATAATAATATCCTCACGCCTTCACCCAAGGAGAGCAGAGATGTATAGATAGTAGGTACCGACGCACCTCACGTGCTAACGTGACAAATGGCGAGCTAGTCGCCATTACCCTTGCACGACTAAACATACGCCTTTGAACTTCTTCTCAAACGTATGCAGGTTTCGACTGCAAGGGTGTAAATATACAATCATATTAATGTTAATCTGCTTACCCCGTTAGGGACTCGGCGTGATGATTTTTATATGTATGTATATTAATGTTTAGTGAATATACAATTAATACATTAATATTTAGTAATAAGAAACATACCTAAATATAATTATCCAGCGGAATTCAAATGCCGATTTAGATTCACACCGCTATCTTCAGAGACATTTGCGTTAAGTAAATTTTCTTGTCCGACCAATAATCACTATTTACGCAAATAATAAGCTAGATAAAAAAATTGCAACCACATCTGTAAGGTGTGGACAATATACTGCTTATAGTAATGGTCCACGTGCCTGTCATTTGTACTTTTAATGACGTCATTATTCATGCTTTCTACAACTGATGAGCTCTCAACGATTATGACGAAGGGTCAAACTTTCCAAGGCTTCTCATTCAGTCATTGTTTGAGGCTATTCAGGCGTACCCGTGAAGTGAAGTTTGGTTCAATATCAAAATTAGAGTTTACAAAAAAAACATAATACAAATAAAACATATTCGGTCGAATTGAGAAACCTCCTTCTTATTTCAAGTCGGTTAAAAAACACGCTTTTCATAGGAAATTCAACAAAAACATAAATTTGAATAAAGAATAGTGTAATAAGAAAAAAGAGCTTGGGATGCAATAATGTATGTCTCATTGATCGCTCTGTTTGAAGCTTTTAAAAGCGTGTTAAAATAGAGATAATATATTCTTTTCAGAAATCCGTCCGAATTCTAAAGTTTACGGGAGATATCGCGGTTCATAGGTAATTTGTAGATATGTAGAACGCTGTGCTAAATAATACAAACGAAGCATCGACCTAGACCTATTTTGGGTGCAAAAAGTTTTAGACGTAAATAATTCCTCTCATAGCGCTATGACTAATGTATTTTATTTCTTCTTCATTGTCAGTATGAAAGAACCACTTAAAATTAAGTAGGTTATCGTTAATTTACTTGAATACAACAAAAAATATCGTTAAACACTTTGCGTGTTACTAGAAGCGGTGTCACACAAAAACCACCTTTGGGATGCACCGACTTTCACCGGATATCTCCTTACATACAACAATGCATCGATGTTCCGAATCGATGAAACACGATTGTCCGAGTAATCGATTACGCAACTGAATTGACCGTAGGCTTTAGTTGTTTTTTTTTATTTTAGGTTAAGTGGCAACGCGCAAGTGATACTTTGGTATTGTAAGCGTAATTGGCTGCGGTAATCGTTTTCCATCAGGCCCGTATGTTTGTTTGCCACTCCTGTTGTATAAAAAAAAATTTTAATCTATCATCATCATCATCAGCCTACTCTAGTCCACTGCTGGACATAGGCCTCCCCTAATGAGCGCCATAGCGCCCTGTCTTCAGCTTGCCGCATCCAGCATCTGCCAGCAGTCCTTCGCAAATCGTTATCCCACCTGGTCGGAGGGCGTTTATTATTTGTATTATTATTATTAATTATTAGTATTAATTGTATGTATTACAAAATAATAAAATTGCGTTTCATATCCGTATGACATTTTGTCATGTCCTGTTACTTACCTTCACGCCTTCCCACATGGTAGGCAGAGTTGTGTAAAGCCCCCACCCTGCTCCCACATTTCGCCAGAGATATACTTTAGATGCCAGCGTGGCGAGTCCATCGCTGTCTCAGCAATTACCCGACTTCTTGGAATTTCTTCTCAAACTTATGCAGGCTTCCTTACGAAGTTATCCGTTAAAGTAGATTAAATTGTTACAAATGCCTTCAGAAAGCCAATTTGTTTATTTATTGTACATCTAGTAAGCAACCGAAACATATCTAAGCTCTCACAGTGACGTAGAGCAAAGCGTCCCACACCCAACAGAGGTGGGACAAAGTGGCCCACGGCCCACTTTCCAACCTGTAAGTAGAGGGTCAAAAGTGAGCACCTACTTAATGTGTTTTGTTGTGCATCGACGGCTATGTTGACGCCTGTTTCTCACGTGGTTTGATAGAATTTCATGCTCATTTTATTTTACATGCTATGCCCGCGGAATCATTCATATATATATATATATATATAAATTAGATTAAACATATACAGGGTGACAGGGTGACTCAGTAATAGAACATAACTGTCGGATATTGTATATAATATATATATCCTCACGCCTTCCCACAAAGGGCCTCGAAGGGGTAGGCAGTATCTGTCCCGTAGGCACCTAAAAATATCTCTGGCGGAAAGTGGGTGTGTGAGCCACCGTGGCAAATCCTGGATAATCCTGTTTTATTTACTCGATAAAGGCCACACAAAACCTTACAACAAATTAAAAACATAGCTTTCCCACACGATATACGATCTTATTTTACTGACTTTAATTCTCAAATTTGTGGTTACCACTGTGTATCCTGGATGACCACAAACTGCGATGGGAATGTGCAGTCAACCAATACGAACAAACCATAAGCTATTGACAACTATATAGTGGTCTATGGGAATTGAATATAAAAATACATACATACATACTCATAAATACGTAACCAAAGAAAACTAGGGCCCCAATTAACTATTTAAAATCGTTTGTTCCATATTCGTCGTTTTCCAAATTCGACGTACTCCAGATTTGTCGTAAGCCAGATTCGTCCGAGGGACCCCCTGAGCCTAGGGGCCCCGGGGGAATGCCCCGTCCAGCCCTCCGGTAGCTACGCCACTGCATACATATCATCTCGCCGAGTCCCTCACGAGTAAGGCAGAGAGAAGAGCGCCAATTCTTTTAGCTTTATTGCTATCTATTAGTGACTTTATAAAATCTTGGTACTAGCGATCCGCCCCGAATTCGCTCGGGTATATACATTGTTCTGTTATATCTCACAGGAATTAGGCAGGATTTTCTATGGAAACTCCCATGCGTTCATGCACTTTTTCTGTTCCAAAATGTTCAATAATAATTATCTACCTACCTCAAACAACTTACACGATACGACGAACACGGGCTTATCGATCACTCTATTTATTGATGAAAAGTTTATGAAAATCCGTTCAGACATTTTAATTAAAATAAAATAGTTTTGCCCACCAGGAACTCTAAAACACCCCCTTCTGGGGGTGAGTGTTAATGTTTGTGACACAGTTGTATACTACTGTAGGCTTTATCGCACATTTATTGGTAAATTATAACTGTGGTTTCTGTTCCTAAATAAATAGTATCCAAATTACGGTTTTTTGTACACTGTAAAGTTGCGTTGCAAGCAGTCTTAAACCTTGAAATTTCAGTTCTGAGAAGGAATCCTTATAAAGCAATTTGTTGAGTACGTTAAAACAACGAACGTTACACCTGAGAATGCACAGGTTTCCTGTGGGTTTGAAGCGTGGTGACTTGATTTTTTTAAAACAACATAATAAAAAAAACTTTTGTGGCCAAGGAGATTGAGCAGTCGACAACAACACAAAGATCGCACGTTCGAATCCCTACTACACCGTTAATACTTTCTCAACTTAAGTACAGTTTAAAGTAGAGAGGAACCCTGCATACGTCTGAGAAGATGTTCAAAGACGTATGTTATAAATATTCAGTAAATAGTGATCCTTATAGATGATATCCTTATATGAGAAATAGTAATAGTAAATAGAAAGGATGAGTGAAGAAAGATTGACGAAACAGATATACAAAGCAAAAGTGTGTGCAAGAAGAGGCAGAGGAAGGCCACGTTCCAACTACCTGGATCAAATAGATCGGACTCTCAAGGACGGGAACGTTAAGAGTACTCGAAACCGACGAGCATGTATGAAGAGACTGATGAATGTGGACGAAGCGAAAGAGGTATGTAAGTCTAGAGAGAACTGGCGCTCTATACTCTCTGCCTAACCCGTTAAGGACTCGGCGTGATGATATGTATGTATGTAAATAGTGATCCTCAATTGTTTTTCATGTTATCTCTTAGTTCCGGGAACTTTTGCCAATTATCCCTACAATGCCAACACATCTAAGGGTTACTGTAACCCCCTGTGGGTAACGGACCTCAGCTTAGAGCGTTGTGATATGTATGTATGTATGTATACATGAGAGCGTTGTAAGCGAGATAGTGAGCTCCTGGACGGGTGCGTCACTTCTTTGTACTTCTAAATTAATGTATACTTCTCTCGCCACGAAACTTTTAACTTTCGACTCAGCTAAAACACGCTTATTGAACAAGTAAACAAGGGCTTAAAAGGTTTACAAAATAGACATCACAGTTGGAAAATAGTGTCATTCTATTACCAACCTAACAAACTACGACATACAGTATAATGTCGTTTGCGCGGTCAGTAGCTCATTTTAAGACGTAAAAAAGCCTCAAACATCCATGTCACGAGTAGGGACGAGTTTTTTAAACCATAGTTCACTGAATGAGCCCACAAAACCGGTTCCCGAGTTATCTTCAAGGGTATGATCCCGACACAAAACAGCGTTTGGGATGTTAACTATTAAAAAAGCACCAAGGCTTACGGACATCCTGGTAAATCTTCTGTTAATGGACATAAGGCTTAATATCGCTCAACCGATTTGAGAAGGTCCGGAATTATGAGAATATTCTTATGAATGAATTCCATTATAATACCTGGTTATTTTTTGTCCGTCTCTTTGGGATACTAATAGCGGATCGTTCTCCAAAATTAATTTTGTGTTGTCCTATCTTAAGGAATACACTAAAATTAGCAATATTTACAAAAAACTAGTTTTATAATTAACTACATAGATAGTTAAAATATTTGACCCAAATCGGTATCCCTAACCAAAGTGCCAAGAAGACTAGCAGCATTGCCACGCTGGATAGCAATTCTAATTCTCTGAGCAGAATTATCACAGATTTTTTGCTGCAATGCTAGTAGATTAGGAGACACTGTGAGGTTGTTAGTTCCTCTTTCCCTCAAAAACTACTAAACGGAATTTCATTATATTTGGCACGGAGATAATTTACTAGACTTCTAGACTATTTAAAAAAAAAACGAATTTTACCTTTCCTTCCAAATATTCTTAAAGAAGCTGTCAAGTCGTATACAGCTGGCTGGTTAGTTTACATAGTTAAAAAAATATTTTAAAAATCGAATGGATTCAAAATACGGTCAAAGTAGAACAGTGCCTTGTGACTTTCTTTGAGTTTATCAGAATATCTTTCATCTGCCGCAGATTTGTCGGTCCATTCTCACTGACCATAAAATTTAAGCACAAAGTTGACACAAAAACATAATCGTAAATATATAATTCTTGAATGATTCATTGATCTGTCCAGACAGAAAGTCTGCTAAAGTGTACACAATGCGGCCGTTGGGCAATAAATCATGAGAGCTTTACAATTTACCATTCAAACCACAGAATCATCAATAGTTAATTACTATAAGCCATAATTGCTATAAATCAGGGAAAGCAATACGAAGAATTCCCACGGCTTTAATGTAAGGTAATGTAGAGATATTAGGCAAAGAGGTCGTCTATTAATTTAACTTTTATTAGAATCACAAAACAATTGGGGTTGGAGATAGTAGGAATTGTCTTTTTTGTTTCGTTGTACAGTCAGCGCCATTTTAGTCGTAAAGATTTCTTTTACTGACAGCGTTACTCCCAACAATGTTACTATTCGTATTTTAACATAATATTAAGGTAAGTTCCAAATACGATTATAGTATTAGTTTTAATACGAGTATACTCATATTTTCTCTTTCCTCTTCTCTCCTCTTTCGGTTCCTTCATGTTTCTTTATGCATGTGGATGCAGCGAAAGAGGATTGTAGGTCTGTAAGAGGTCTTTAAAAAGAAAACTGTCACTTTACTCTCTGCGTCTACCCCGTGATAGACAAGTATACCGAGATAAAAATAGATAGGTACGCTTAATATTTCCTTCGATTTTTACAAAGCGGCTATTGAAAACTTCAACGTTCAATTCTTCCCTTTGGTCAGGTTGCTGCTATGACCTCATAATCTACATTGTAACACGTAAAACTTGATCGCACCGGCTATTAAGGGTAAGTATACACAAGCGGAAACGGGCGACGATCGCAATGCAAAAAGTCGCCGGCAATCCACATCCGATTCCAGGAAGTCGATAGACGGATCTAAATAAGATTTTCTATAAACTAAAGTGGACATATAATTCTACAATACATTTCCAGTTGCAGTTTTATTGGTAGAAAATAATGAGCGTGTGATAATATCGTCGTCGTAATAATGAGTATGCACGCCTTCCCACAAGGGGTAGGCAGAGGTGTCTTTCGCCGAAGATACATAATAGATGCAAACGTGACGGATGGCTAGTCTACCGCCGTTTCTAAAGTACTACAATGCATACGTCTTTGAATGTCATTTCATTTGTCTTCTCGATGTTTTCCTTCACCATAAAGCTCTTGGTGTGACTGTACTTAAGTTTAAAAGCTCATTGGTATCAAAGAGTATGAACCCGAGATCAAAAGTATAAAGCTTAGCTACGAGATGGTTTCTTAATTTCATAAGTCCTATTCTTTGTACCGATTTTCCCCCGATTGAACCAATTTTTTAGGGCTCTTAGCAGACCTTTGTTAAACATATTCAACTTATTGAATGTGATCTGTGAAATTATGGAGTAGAATTGGTGACCACGCCATTGTAATATATAGACCCACCAAGCTTCTGACCACGCACAATAAGCTCAAAGCTTAACGCTTAACAAAGCTTAACTTCTTATTGGCAACAATAAACACTGTTAAAATTATGGTCATCTATCCTACTATCATTAAATGCGAAAGACAAATATTTGTGTCACTTGTATAATTTGTGAATGTGAGAGCTTTGTAGGCTTTTTAGATTCTTAGATCTTGCTAACATTGTTATAATTATCTTGTTTTATGTATGTTTTGTATAATAAGCAACGACCTATTGTCGGGCCTACGTTCTTCCCCCATACTTGGGTACTATTGCTGTAACGTAAAAATATTGTTATTGTATATGCCTAATGATTTTAAAAGAGTAACCATGGAGTTTCTTGCCCCTTCTTCTCCATGGAAACGACCAACCCGAACCGTGCACCTTGTTTGCACCTTAGGGTGGATGTTTGCTGCTCCAGGATGAACTGAATTAGATGAAATTTGGCACACAGATAGATTATTAACAAGATTAACAAATTACAGAAATAAATTACGCGGGTAAAACCACAAAATACAGTTAGTACAGTAATAAATAAAAACCCAGAACACAAGTCATTACAAACAAAAAATGTTACACCTCGTACTACAAATTCTCGACACTAACAATAAAAAAACAGTAAACTTAACGAATCAGCTATGTTATCGTTGTTACACGAATTTCTAAAGGCTTCTTCCACTTAATCAGGGACGCTTCGTCCGGTGTACCGTTGGGACCGGTCCCGCCCGGACGGTATGGATCCGGTTTCCAAACGTGATGGATCACCAGTGTGACGTAGACGCCACCGCGCCGAACAAAATGTCTTTCCGAGAATGTCTCACACGAGCTTTCGGTGAATCTAGAGATCTTTTGTCACCCACTTATAGAAAGCTGTAACGAACATAATACTTTGCACTTTATATTTATCTTATCACTTTCCCACAAGTCTCCAAGTCTTCGCCTTAGATGAAGCAGGGCAGGGGAAGGAGTTTTGGAAGGAGATACCAGAGATACGTATATTTAGATACCAACGTGACAGATGCGAGTCTAGCGCCATTTCTCGAGCACAACTATACGATGCTTTCCTTCACCGCAAAACTTCTCTTCATGCATAACAGTACTTAAGTTTAACCTCATTGGTAAAGACCGCTAGGTCCAAATCTACAATGTTTGTTTTACCGGCGAATGTATAAATTACTAGGCCACCCCGAATCGTAACTAATAAGAAAATAGATGACCTTATCGTTATCACTGAAAATTTTAATAAAATCTGCAATATTCAGAATTATACAATTAAATTAAATTATGCGGAAAGTGGGTGTGTGGGTATTACCTATACACCTCTGCCTACCCCTTCGGGGACCCTTGTGGGAAGGCGTGAGGATATATTATTATTATACAATGCAAACCCCTTCGGGGACCCTTGTGGGAAGGCGTGAGGATATATATTATACAATGCGCCTGGTCCAATGTCCACACTCAAGGATATTCGTTTTAGCACTTAAAGATGTTTAGCTAATTTGATTATTTGTAATTCAATGTGACGGCCGAGAAAAAAAAAATTGGGAAAAAATGACTTTATTCCTTCAATACTTTCTTATTAAAATTCAAAGTAAAATCTGCGCATGCTCAAAGTATAATAGTGTTAGTAGATCAAGGGTTCCATCAATGTTTGCGGAAATGAGAGAAATCACCGCATGACTAGTCGGTTTGTTTGTTCTCACGAGGTTCGCCGGTTTGCTTTAAGATTGTTGTGTACACACTCTATGAAATATAACGAAGCTATATTATTGACCAACCATTATGGATATTACTTGCAAAGCTCATAATCTTTCTTTTCAAGTAGGTGGGGAAACCAGCTGGCGGCCCGCGTGATGGTAAAAGATTATCACTTCTAGAAACACCAGGAGTAGATCTCGCGAACATACCAACAGAGACAATTTCGTCACAGTCCCCTTGAAACCTGAAGAATGCTGTTTTTTTACGCAAAACCTCTGTAGAGCGTTCTCATCATAATTTTCGCGGCCCCTAAAAGACATTGCTTAGAAACTGCACTTTTCAAGACATATTTTAACTCCAATATCTGAAAAAGATGAATTCCCCGTTGATGGCGAGAGGTGCGTCGATGGAAAGTTATGACAATAAATTTACATGATAGGCCATAAAAATAACGAAGATGAGTAGCAAAAACGTTTATATTACGTAATTTAACTGCAATTTCCTACTTAAAATATGCTTACGATAATCCACAAATGAACACTTCAATAGTCACGTAACGCATCATTTTATCATTTGATGACATTCCAGCATCAATAGTCAATTTCACCGCCTTTGGTTAACTTGACGGTTTGACTTGTTAGAGGGATTAAGTGGTTTATGTAATGTAGTTTGGGCTTGGTATTCGCACTGTACGTACTGTGTAGTGATTCATGCCTGATTACTGGGATACGTTCGAAGAAATTCAGAGATATAACTACAGCAGTGTCTATGAGATGGCGATGGACTCGCCATCTATCGAATTCGAGATCACTGAATCTGGATCTCCTCAACAAAGGGCAGAAATTTTGGTATTATATCCCTTTGATGATATGTATGATGTAGGCAAATGTCAGATAGGTTTAACGTAAGAATAAGCCCTAAAAACGTTGGAGATTAAGGCTAGTGTCATCGAACTTCATTGTCTTAGGAATCCTTAAAATGGATATACATATGTACGTACATATCACCACGCTAAGTCCAAGATAGACAGAGAGAATAGTGCGCCAGATCCCTGTAGACAATAAGTATAAAAATAACACTTAGCCCTTTAAATTCCTGACCAACTTTGTGAGGATCCCATTATAGATAGCCTAAAGGGCACTGTGGTAGTCTCGCGCAGGTGCACAAATGTCAAGTCGTTACGATTCAAGCAGTAACGATGGCCCAACATCGATAAACAGTTCGATATATCGATCCGTTCCAAATGGGGTACCGTTATATAATTCGTTCGCGGCAATCCATAATGAACGGGATCGATTCGGACACACAATTTGTTCCGATTTAGTAAGAGTGATAAGAATTTGAGATAGCGCCGCAAGTTTCCCGATAAAATCAGATTTCAAATCTAAATGACGTTACACCGTTCAACTACAAACAAGGTCAAAATAAGTACTGCTGACACTAAAGTTAGTTCCGTTTTTTTTAATTTTAATAGATTTTTGCTCAGCTATGAAATGTACCAGGATAACAGAACACGGTGACAGTAATACCTATAACTACAAAACTGGCATACGGCCCGGATGGTAAATTCTTCGAACTGTAATAAACAAGGTGAGTTAACATTTGCAATAGACTCGCTCACAAACAGCTGATAGGGTTTAAATGTCATTCTTTTTTCAAAACAGGTGTCACAAACTGTTTTTTTTTAAATTGTGTGACACCTGTCATCCGATATGTCAAATGTAAGACAGATTATGAGTGGTTTGACCATTGTCTTTCATCGATTATGAAGACATTCGCAGCTGCCTCGAGTTGTACGCGGTCTTGACCCTTGCGTCTGATTATTGCTGATATAAGCTTATTGCTGATATTAAGTGGCGAAATTGAGCCGTAATTACCATAGATTTTATTGTTATGCCAATCCATAATGGCTTTCGTGGCTTATCAATTAAGGACCAGAATGTAAGATTTAGATTTATTGAAAACTAGCTGGGCCCGCGACTTCGTCGGCATGTAATAATGACTTTGGGCAGCATTTTTTGGAAAACATTTTGATTTATATGTTACGAAAAGCTTACCACATAATATTATTGAAAACCATATCTAAATTGGATAAGCCATTATTGTGATTAGCTTGCATAAACGCACAGACAGACAAAAAAATCTAACAATCAGAGTTTTGGGTGCTATTTGTGTTGATAAAAATCTCTATCTTTCTCATATATCTTCCATGTACAGTGAAGTGTTAGGTATATATGACTTAATCTATTAAGATATTTTGGTTGAGGCCTTTGCCTAATATAATCGGCGAGAAGTATATCATGGCTTTTTAATCCCACTAAGATTATAAATACGAATGTTTGTTACAGAATCACGCCAAATCAGTTGAACGGTTAAAACGGAACAGTTAAAATTTGACACAGAGATAGATTAATAGCTAAGATGTTTTATTCCAGTAAAAAAATATACCAATAAAATCATATTTTACCCGAATGAAATTGCGCTAGTTTTAATATATCATGATACTGACCTGATCAATGCGCAGTTTCCTGCAGATTTCATTAACACCGCACTCCATTCTTTGCGCCTGAAACAAGAGAAAGAATCTTAGCATATGGCAACACATAGGTACCAATACGGTTTTACTTAAGGTTGGGCAGATATGTAACAACAACGTCTTATCTTCGGATGAATTAAATGGTACTAATGTTGACGATTCTGTCGCCGTTACTCAAACAAGAATATACGAATAGCTTCTGTCTCGTGGATTGGTTAATCACTGCACATAAGTTGAGAAACTCATTAGTATAGTCAAGTTGTATAAAAAAAATCCCTATGGATTGGAACTTGCAATCGTTTCGTTGCGTGCTACTAAAAAAACTCGGTAACCAAGGCTCCCTTTTTGTTTTTCTGTCTTTTTTCCTTTTTAAAGTTACTTCGTAAGGTGAATTTAATCACGGTTATTCTATTTGTTATCTGTCACGTTAGCACCCAAATAAATCCCCAGCTAAAAAAGGGTGTAATAGGACACGCGATTACTAGGTGTAAGCTTAAGAATAACATAAATCGCAGTGATAAAGAAAATTGCGACATCCGTTTACATCCTCTACATGCGTACAGTAACTTTAAACTTTATTACTGGCCAATAACATCGTATACATTCAGAACTCGGGAATGATCACAGTTTAGATGGCATAATAAACTTTAATATCATAGTATTTGAGTCGAAAGTGGTGTACATATGGAGAGCAGAGTAAATGATTAATGATAGGCATGTCGGGATGTTGCTAATCATGATCAAGTGAAGTGCAGATTGCTAGTGTCTGCGATACTCCGTGTGTCTAGTGTGCGCTAGTGTCTCTCGTGTAATGTAATATTTTACAAACGAAAATGTATTTTAATCTTAGAGCCTTAAAATGCTTATTGCATAATTTTTACCAATGTATATGTAACTGGCGTATACCCGGCGAGTGTTACTACGCAAAGAAAGATATAAATTTTATCTATTGTTTCAGTGCCCTTAATCCAAAATTCGCATTATTGCCTTTCAAACGAAACCGGTCTGGGGTATTTTTTTTTATTTCGGTGTGGCTGATTGGTTCGAACAGTAGCCTGCAAAACAAAGATCGTAAGTTCGTATCCCGACTATACCGATGAAATTGTCGGACCTGTGTACAGTAATTAATCACACTGCGAGTGCATGTAGTGCTTGAATAACGGCGATGGACTCGCCATCTGTCACGTTGGCAACTAATATATATCTCTGGCGGAAAGTGGATGTGTTGGTACTACCTACACGTCTCTGCCTACCCCTTCTGGGGCACTCATGGGATGGCGTATTTTATATATAATAATATTTTAGAACGCTTGACCTAGTTCCAAACTTAGCAAACATCGGATGGGCCGTAAGCTTGTTTGCCACTCTTGTTGTATAAAAAAAAACATGGTTCTATGGGACGATGATTAATCAGTTGGGATTTGAACTTGCAAGATTTACGTTGCAGTCGACTCACACCACTAGGTTACTAAAAAACATAAATACGATTTATGTGAAGCATTCCGTTGTAAGAATTCAATCGATTTCAAACAATCGTTAGAAGGGCAATAGCTACGATTTAGGTTTACGAGCAACTCTAGGTACCTACTCTAGACAACGAGAGTAAGCATTAGACTCGGCTAGTGAACGCAACCGCAGAGGCATTCCAAAGGCTATCAAGGTCTGAGCATGCTTTGATAATAGCCATGAGATTAACCAATTAGGTTAATATAATAACTAACACAATAATTTAAAAAAACGTGACTTAGTCGTAAACCTTCAAAACTCGGTCGAAAATTTACAGTGAATAAAGACTAGCTCTGTCATATGCCTTACACGACTTGACAGCTTGTTTAGAAAGATCTTATAAGGAAAAGTAAAGGAGGAAGAGAAAGAATACATACATATCTACGATCAGATAAAAAGTGTCTCTCATGGCGTATAGGGTGATCGAATTGGACAACAATATCAGGAAGTGCATCAGAGACGCTGAAGAGCCCAACTCTTAATTTTATCCTGACGATCCGCGGTTACACCTGCGTCAAATATGAGTATTCACTTGGAATATACAAAGCGAAAGTGTGTGCAAGAAGAGGCATAGGAAGGCCACGTTCCAACTACCTAGATCAAATTCATCGAATGCTCAAGGACGGGAACGTCAAGAGTATTCGAAACCGTCGAGCATATATGAAGAGACTAATAGAAAGATATGATAGAAAAAAGCTTACAAATATGGATTATTGATCTAGGTTTTTATAATTATTTGAAAGGATACATCAGAGAAACCTTGGAACCATACAACATTACTACCTGTTAGCCTGGTATATCCTACTACTGTGCTCTTCCCATGATTTCCACGTCCACAGTCCACGGATATTAATTTGTCTGTGATCTACCTCGCTAACGTTTAGCAGCGTCTAACGCCATCCATAGGCAAGCATGCGCCATTGAGTGGACACTCAGGTGACAGGTCAGAGATTCAGCAATATTTAAATTGTATTCTTATAAAAGACTTGTCATTCGGGATTGAAAATGTATGACTCCATGTTATAAACTTAATTCTCATAGAAACAATGCCAACAATCACACCAATAATTCTTAATTGTAGGTATATTCGCATTATCTGTATGTGATGTAGAGCACATGTCTACTCGTCGTCGTCATCTGACTCATAGGGCCTGATTACAATTCTCGGCTCGTGTTTAAACCTAGCCTTAAAGGAATGTCAATGCAATCACGCTGCTATAATAAAACTTTAGCTCCCTAGCTCGCGAATCAGCATCGACCGACGCGAAAGGCCTAGCACCTAAGAAATGCCTGACAAGGAGTCTTTTGTTCAGATAAGTCGAAAAATTCCTGTAACCCCTGTTACCAGAGACAATAAGAAAGAAGTAAAGACATACAAAGCAGAGCACTAACTTGTGGTCTTCAAAGGAATAGCCTTTTTTCTTAGGGATCGGAAGACTGATGCTTGCGTATGTAGTCTCGTACACGTGATCATAAATGATGCTAAACAGGCAGTTGAAGAGAGGCGCCTCTCTTTCAAAATAAGACTCCTACAATTCCAATTCCTAGTTCCCAACTACCGGTACGTTACGTTCCCAACCAAACGGCAGCGCTTCAGATAAAGTTACCGACTCGTAAAGTGTTTAGAACTCTGCAAAACAATTGATGTAAACCGTGATGGCCGAGGTTCCAGTAGTTTAGGCAGCACAAAGATTGCAAGTTCGAATCCCTATTGTACCGCAGTTTGGAAGCATAACTTCGTATGTGGCTGTCTCTTAACCACCACGGCACGTTCAAGGATCTACAGCCAAATTGGGACGCAATAAATTGCGGAATAGCCCGCGTATTCTCAATAAGGAGTACCTACACTTTGAACACAATAACGATTGATGAGTTCTTACGAAATGTTGCTCTGTCATTCGATTGCAAAACGCATGTTTACTTTGGAACCAACGGACGTACTCTTTTATAAAAATGAAGTTAAATTAAGACGATATAATTGTTATATTAGCATTAAAGTGGCAACCGCTGCGTATGATCGCTTGCCTTCAAGCTTTGCCGAACCTAAGGGGATATTTGCAAACCATTCTTAAATAATTTCATGCTGGACTTTAAGCAAAACCTCAACGGAAAGTTCATTCCACGGCCTGATCGAAAATTATATGGAGAAAAAAACAATAAAATTTCAATCAAGATACGGACTGCTTATTTGCCACTTTAATAATATTGAAGACTAGCTTTGAGCCGCAGTTTCTCCCGCGTATAATTTTCATAATCTTTTCTAGCAACAAATATAGCCTGTATCACTCAAGGTGAATTTAGCTTTTCAATGGTGAAAGAATTTTTGAAATCGGCATAGTAAATGTTGAGTTTACTCATTACAAACATACACACACACAAAAATACAAAACTTTCCTGTTTTTAATATTAGTATAGAAGTATATATAATTTCTTGTTGATTGCAAACGTCTGTGATATATCGGATTGTAAATGGAGAATTGATTTATATAACGACACTAAAGTATAGGCCGGATGACAAGCAGTGCGTGACAGCCACCAGTCATGCACTAGTTGCCAGTGAGACTGGAGTTGTAAGATTCTGATTCACTTAGTACACATCTGTTGACCGCTGAGGAATCTTGATTGAATAATATTCATGAGAGATCATTTACTTTAAGAACCGCCCTTGGCGGCGCCTCTGATGCAATACTTTCCATTTGTCTCGTTGGAGCGATTTCTTGGACCTCCCTTTTCGCCATGACAGACCCGGTTCTTTATGTCAGACCATGTTAGCTCAATGTTTCGGGTAGTCGTCTGTCACTCAAAGGTTGCAAGTCCGGACTATAGCCCACGAGCATTACGTTGTCGAAAGACGTCTGCAATATTTACTTTCTGACCCAATCTATCCCGTTGTCACTTAAACATGTTCCAGGTAATACGATGAGAATTACCGTTTGTGTGAAGAAAAAAAAAATATTTTGCATCGCGGTTTCAACAAATTTGATTTCATTAAATATATATTGTGTTATTCCAGCTAATGATATATATCTGTACTAGGTTACATCTAATGCGATTCAGTGGTTATTTTTAACGTGAAAAGGGAAGTAACGTTTAGGTACAAAGTAACATCTAATTGAAACCTCATATGGAAAAGGAGAATACCAATAAAAATATAATTAAAAGAAATATAAATATAATTAATAATATGGAACCATCAACAGAGCTGGTGCGGCCTGTGAAGCGGCTGAAAAAGCTAAAGTATGCAAATACAGGGGTCTAGGCTCCGAATATGATTTTGTCCCATTCGGTGTCGAGACCCTTGGTCCGTGGGGTCACCTCCATCACAGGAGATCGAAGAGCTGGCAGCTACCTCGGACAAAGAATTAGCCTAGCTATTCAAAGGGGGAACGCTGCCAGTATCTTCGGAACCCTGCCAGTATCTTCGGAACCCTGCCTAAAGGGACTCCTTTTAAGAATATTTTTTAGTTATTATATTATTATTATTATTTTCTTCTTTTTAGTAGTAAGTAAGTAGCTGGATTAACACATATTATATTTTGTTCGGAAAATAAATGTTTAATATTAAAAGAAACAAGATAAAGTGTTATGTACCTATATTTATAATCAGTTCATATATTAGACCTATTTATGTGGGTATATGTACTGCTCGTACATAAGTCAGATAAGATAACATAAGAAAAATCTATCAAGCAAATAACTTTTCGTAGTAGGTACAAACGATCCAACTTAAGGCTTATCTAATAACGTGGTCATAAACGTACCGTGAACACATAATGAACAATTACAACAACACGAGTCAAGATTGGAAAGTAAAAATTGTATGTATGGTAAAAATCGAATTGAATTTAACGGATATTCTACACGCAACATCTGTAAAATGTTTCGACACGTATGTTTCCGCGGAGCATCTTGTTTTCTAAATGCTTTACTGTTATTTCTTATCTAGATTATGCCATTTCCCAGCAGTGGGAAATAGATATCTTTAAATAAAAATTAAATTAACAAATAATCTTTAACGGTACACACTGATTACCTATGAGTGCACACTACAATTAATAGACTCTGGTCATACGCCTCGCATCCCGCGATCCCTCGACTAGAAATTGGTGGAGCGCGTCTTTGTGGATGGCACTATCTGTACTCGAAACCGGTAATGTATCTAGGGATGACTTAAAAACTCTAATCTAAAAAATGTATACAAATAAATTCATTTTAATATAAATCTTGAGAACTTTTATAATCTGAGACATTTTCATAACGAGGTACCTTATCAAATTACGATTGAGCTTCCTCGAGATAGAAGGTCGATATTACAATAAAATATCTATTAAAATTATAGATTTAAATATCTTCCGGTGAACAACATCACGCCGAATCTGACGGGGTAAGCAGAAAGACTAGAGTGCCAGTTCTCTCTAGACCTCTTATCTTTGTATATATAATTCCTCTGAACGTGTGTTTGTAACCCCTCCTAAACGACTGGAATGATTTGCATGGAATTGGATTAGAATTTGTACATATATTTTAGTGTACCTGGATTATTTTTAAATACAAATGAACATTTAATTGTCTAAGACCCTGTCTATTTTCGGTGAATCATTAAGTTTCCCATAGATTTTATTCAATATTTTCACCCAGGCGAAGTGGGGTGGAGGAGCTAGTACGTATATAATTGAACAAGTACTCTGTCAATTGTAAATAATACAAAGCCAAATACGGTCTTTATCAGAACAACGGGAGCCGAAAGAATTCACCTTATATTTTTGTCTGTCTGTATGTTTGTATACACACCACGCAAAAACTACGTTATGAAACTGATTGCAGTCAGCGATGTATTGCTATAATTCTGACTTGAAACATAACCTCAAATTTATTCCAGTCAGATTCAGCTAAAGCACGGTCGCGGAGCAGGAAGAATTTCGTACAATGACCTCTTTACCTACTGACAGTGGTCACAAACATTTTTATATGTGTGGTTTGCATGAAATATTTGAAGGATAGAAAAAAACTAGCTTATTAAATAAATTATTATTAAGTATTTTGTTAAACAATAAACTCTTCAGACATTCCATTACTTTTATTTATAACAATTTTGCAATAATACCTTTAGTACCTTTTTTGTTGTAGGTAACTCTCCTTTTAAATAAAAGCTGTGCACTATTCGTCTGATGCACGATTTATCGAACTCATCAGTCTTTTCAATTACTGAGAGTCGTTTTTTCGGTGAAGGAGCCGGCTTGACGGTGTCTGTTTCGGTATATTCTTTTAAAATACGATATATGGCCGATTTTGAAATGCCCAAGATATCGGCTGTTTTGTCCTTCATTTCTTTTTTTGAAGGATATTTATCGGCAGGCCAGGATTCCTTAATGTATTTAAACACGTTAATAATCATAACCTTCTCAGATTCACTAAAGTGTGACATTTTTCTTTTCTTCCGCGGAGAAACAAACTTCTTGAATGGACGCGAGGTAGACGGCACTGGTTCCATTTTAAAACAGTAAATTAAACTTAACAAATCAACGAAACCACTTAACAATTAAAACAAGACAACAAAAACTAACAAATAACAACAAACTAAGATAAATGTGTTTCAAAATTGAACGAGCACTAACGCATCCCAAGATGGAATGTCGTTAGTTATTCAAAAATTATGAATCATGTCAAATACTTTTAATTGCGACCAAAACACCAGACGCAAGCAAGAACAAACCTTACGGTCTCAATTAAACGGTTTTCAATCCCTGGCGACAGCGGTCATTGCATCTGTGCGAGCGAGACGCATTATATTTACGCGGGAGTGACAGAGATGGGTAATAATAGGTTATCGTACGAAATTCTTTCTGTTCCGCGACCGTGCTTTAGATAGGCGGCGCTGCAAATCGTGTTCCATATTTAAAATATTACACCGAAGCGAAGCTGGGCTTGACAAGTAGTTTTGGACATATAAGTTTCGTCTTGTCACTTGGACGACTGGCTCGTGAATATGTTAAAAGTTCGTTAGCTGAAGACAGCATTAGCATAGTAGTACGATGAATGTTCATTAGTTTCGTAAGAGCCACACACAGCGCACTTTGATGCAACATTCATGACAATAGGTGCTTTTTCAGACTTACTACTTAGTCACGCTTGCATTTTATAGTTGCCGCCAACGCCTAACTATCACTATATGTATAGCAGGACATAATCCTCCGTCGCGTGTCTGTTGCCGATACACTCAAAAACAACTGAACGAAACTTTTACCTACAAAAAATATGTACAAGTTGTTTTTGTTTGTAATTTAGTTGGAAAATTCCAATAACTGTTGAAAATGTGGAATGTCAAGCCTTGGTTCGTTCGTTTAAAACGCTGGGGCGTTGGGGTATATTTTATAAGTGTATAATAATGAGTAACGCCGATGGTCTCGCCATCTGTCACGTTGGCACCTTATATACCTCTGGCGGAAAGTGGGTGTGTGGGTATTACTTTTACACCTCTGCCTACCCCTTCGGGAACCCTTGTGGGAAGGCGTGAGGATATATTATTATTATTAACAATACAATGTATGCACCCATGTGAAGCCGGGGCGTCACTAGTATGCTAGACTAGAGCTGCATAGAGATTTTTATTTCGCTTAATTGCATATAAACACTGACTGCGTTGGCGTTTTACGAGTTTTCGGTATAATATTATGGAAATTTGCACAATGTGTTAATTCAAGATTTAACCAACGCCGGATTTCCGTCTATAAGTCCCTATGGTGGAACCACCATATTATATTGTACGGCTAGTGTATCGTCGCATAGATGCCCAACATTACATAACATCCTTTGATAGCCCGTGTGACAGACCAGCGGAATTTAAATCCAACTTATTTATTACCAAGCTATTTTGTTTCATAATAAGCCATAAAACAAAATAGCATTTTCCCAATGACGTAACGTGAAAAGTATTATGTAAGCCGCGCCTACATCGGTTTTTTATCGATAAGGTTGGATGGGAGGAAATTTAAGCGCGAAAAGGAAAATGGGCTATTGGCCACCCTTAATTTTTATAATGTACTTTCGAGGGCAATAGATACACCCTTAAATAAGGTGGTAAATTTAACGAACGATAAACGCTCAGTAATATAAAACTTCAGTTGCCAATTTCCGCAGACACGGGGAATTTAATTGGTACTTGAAATAACATTATTACATGACTTCGCGAATTCTATGGTTACGGTAACAAAAAATAATGGTTGTCAAAATGCACCATATATTTATTTATACATATTAAAAGCTAAGTACTTTATTGTATGGCAGCGACATCTGGGGTTGTTAGAGGAAGCATGAAAATAAGATAACGCAGTATAGATAGATGCATTCCTTTCGATAAAAAAAACTCGCAATTATGTATATAGGAACTAGATCGAATCCGCAATGAAGAGATTTGCAAAGCAACTGGCGTGAATGAGGGTGTGACTGTATAGAGAAAGAAGGGCGTGTTACGTTAGTTTGGACATATATGAGTAAATAAATATTGGCAACTGTTTTGTCATTTGCAATGGGAAAGTGTGTGGAAATAGAGGCAGAGGAAGACAACCGAATCGTTACGTCGTCCGTCACGAGAGGACAGAGAGAGTCCTATAGAACGCCAGTTTTCCCTAGACTTACAGACCTGGTTCGCTTCATGCAAATACATCAGTCTCTTCATACATGCTAGCCAGTTTCATATGATATAGATAATAATTATACCAGCTGCCCCAAGAGTAATTCTTACAATTGCCTACCATTTAAGTAGGCAACATGTATCGCCCACCTTGTAGATGGTCAATCCATCAAATTGATCGATCGAAGATCGACACCTGTCAGCAACACACGTAGAGATAATTGTCTTTAAACAGGTGAAAGCATCTACGCAGCTGTGCAAACTGGTTATCGGAATTGTTTTGTTAAGTGCGCAAATAATGGGGATTCCGGATAACGTACAATAATATTGTAGAACTTACTAACTGCGCCCTGCATCTCCACCCGCCCTTAATTTGTATTTTAATATCTAATACGAAGTAAAAATATATCTCTGACAGAAAGTGGGAGTGTGAGTACTAACTATACACCTCTGCCTACCCTTGTGGGCGTGAGGATATAATTCTAAGTACAGCTTAGGAATAATAACCAAATTGCTGTATTGTGATCCGCATACCAAACACTTCATTGGAGCAAACCTATTTCATTTCTATTTACTATAATATTTTATTGCCTGCTATGGTGTCATATACTTGAAGAATCACAATAAAGTGTTTTATAAGAAGCTCTCAAGAATGTTGTGTGTATTACTTATAATAATAGAGATGAAGTCAAATTACTTAAACAATGTAAACTTAGATTTTATCAATTATACTAGCAACTAGCTGTACCCTGCCACGCTTCGCTGTAGATATGTGACTGATGCAAGAAATAGATAAAAGCAACTCTTGATGCGGATTATATATCATGCTGAAATTTCAGCTCGATCGGTGCAGAACTTTTTGAGTTTTATAAGCGTACACAAACCAACATAACAGTTTTATGTACCTATCCATGCTTAACATAGAATAGATATGCACGAATAAGTTGATTAAGTTACGGGAATTCAGCCACAGGCTCGGATCATCTGTCCTTTCCTGTTTGCTATCGAACGTGTGAGAAACAGTTATATCATATGAATACTATTATAACTTTACAGGTTGGCTTAGAAGATTAACTATTTTGCCTCCAGAAGTTATAGGGTATTGTGAATATCATCAAATAGCTCCGAAGGTGTCAACATTATTAAAAGGAAATATTACTGACATCTCAGCTGTGATTTATGTTACGTTGGTTCGTGTATTACTATAAAAAATACTATTGTTATCCGCATGGTTTCAATGATATAATATAGCCTAACAACTTCCTCAAAAACTGGGCCATATAATTTTTCAACTTTCTAATATTGGTCGAAATTGATTTAGCAATTTTTGATTAGCTCAGATCGATCGGACGCTCAAGGACGCGAACGTCAAGAGCCCTCGAAACTGACGAGCATGTATGAAGAGACTGATGAATGTGGACGAAGCGAAAGAGCTATCTATGTAAGTCTAGAGAGAACTGGCGCTCTATACTATCTGCCTACCCCGTTAGGGACGCGGCGTGATGATATTATGATGATGATTAGCTCTTTTAAACAAACATACGAACAAGCTTGTTTGGATCATGTCATGATCAAAACAAAATTGGATGCTACATGCATTGTTTTGGAGTCTTCTATCACAGACCACGAAAGTGTGGCTGTCTCTCTGTCTCGCGAAGGCAGCCGGGAACACACCAATACTCAGTATGAACGTATTGACTATGCTGGACTGGATAATATCTTACAAAACATCGATATTCGACCAATCCTTGCTAGCTCAAACGTAAATGTAGCTACTGATTTATTAGTCAGCAAATTAACCTCAGCTATCAAAGAAAACACTAAGCTAGTTATACCACCTAGGAGAAAACGCATCAATAAGCCTTGGATAACTAGCGGGCTTCTTCGTTGTATGCGTAACAGGGACAACCTTTATAAAAAATTTAAAAAGAATCCAAATAATGGAATACTTAAGACAACGTATACTAGATATAGGAACTTCTGTAATGCAATCCTCAAAAAAACAAAGAGGTGCTATGAAAAGCAGGAGATTCTTAATTCCAAAAGAAATAAAAAAGACTTATGGAACGTTATTAAAAAAATCAGCGGTTACAATAAAAAAATTGACAAATCTAAGCTTCTACTATCATTAGAAAACCCGAAGATTTCCCTCAACCATGTTAACAGATTCTTTGCAGCGGTAGGCAAAAACCTAGCGGAACAGATTCAATCTGTAAGTAACCCAATTCCTAACTGGAATTATTCCACAAATTCATGTCCTATAAATTCTCTTGTTTTACTTCCTACGGACGATGAAGAAGTCATGCATATCATCAACGGCTTAAGAGACAATTGCGCAACGGGACTTGATAATATCTCAGGAAAAATCCTTAAAAGGTACAGTCATTACCTCACCCCGGCCATTACCCATATTTGTAATTTAGCGTTATCATCCGGCATCTTCCCGTCGGTGTTCAAAACGGCTGTTATTAAGCCAATACACAAGAGCGGCAATGAAGACTGTGTCAACAATTTTAGACCTATCTCACTCCTTTCTACATTGTCAAAAATTCTAGAAAAAATAATGAATCGGCGTTTAACATCTTTCTTAGAATCAAATCACCTCCTTGCACAAAACCAATTCGGTTTTCGACATGGTATGTCAACGGCCGATGCAGTGCATACGTTAGTTAACTCAGTAATTACTCATTTAGATATTAGAACGAAATGCCTCGCAATCTTCTTGGACTTGGCAAAGGCATTTGACACAGTCTCCATCCCTCTCCTCTTGTCTAAGCTCGAAAACATTGGTATTCGTGGCCTTCCTCTAAAACTGTTTGCGGATTACCTTTCTGATCGAAAACAACGTGTTAAAATTGATCAGATGGTGAGTGATGAACTTACAGTTAACTATGGAGTGCCTCAGGGTAGTATACTAGGCCCAACACTGTTCCAAGTATATATAAACGATTTATGTCATCTAAAACTACAAAGCTGTAATATTCTAACTTATGCGGATGATACTGTTCTTCTCTTCCATGGGAACAGTTGGGATGAGGTTTTCCTAATGGCTCAACGTGGCTTCAACAAAGTTAGCACATGGTTACACAGTAACCTCTTGACTCTTAACATAACTAAAACTAAATATATTACTTTCTCTCTGAGGGCTAATAATCTTCCACCTCCATCTTTCACCATCTATGCTCATCGTCTTACTACCTGTGCTTCTGATTGCTGCTGTCCGGTGTTTCAACGTGTCGCTAATATGTTATACCTGGGCGTAGTCATTGATCAGCACTTAAGTTTCAAACCACATATTGAGGCTCTTGTCATTAAGCTTCGTAAGTTGATCTACATTTTTAGATCACTAAGAAATGTCGCGGATCGTCAAACTATCAGGATGGTCTATTGTGCCCTTTGCAAATCTATCATAGAGTACTGCATTACTTCTTGGGGTGGTGTGGCAAAAACTCACATGATGGAAGTGGAGAGGGCACAGCGTGCCATATTGAAGGTTGGTGCTGGGCTCCCCTTTCGCTATCCATCAGTTGACCTCTACAAGATATGGGATGTGCTGAGCGTTAGGCAAGCTTTCATCATGCAAACTTTTATAAAAAAACATTCCCAAACTGTATTTTACCCACAACAAGATCGGGAAAAGCGAAGAAAGGGTGTAATATCGCAATCGCGTATATTTAGCTCTAGCAAGGCTCATCACTTTTTCTGCTTTCTTGGTAATTATATTTATAACCGTATCAATAAAATACTCAATATTCATGCCTTACCTAAGTACCTATAGGGCCAAACTGAACTGAAAATTTACTCTCACTCACGATTTAGCTAGACTATATACCTCCTCTTACTTTGTAACATACTTCCTCTCACGAAGAATAAATTTAATTTTAATTAACCGAACACCACAGTCACCTTAAGTATATAATTATAATGCCTATCCTTGCAAGGTACGTAAAACTACTCACTCATACTAAGCAGAACGATTCACGTTCATTAATTGCTACTTCACTACCACGACACCAACACACTCACCACACGATACATACATACAACTATACTTAACACACAACTATACTAAACACTTACACATGTTTTAAATATTGCATTTTCACTTATTACTAATTAAATATATGTCATTGTTTTAGTTTAAAATGGTTAGCTGTTGTTATCATAGATCCTTTATCTGTAAGACTGCACTGTATACCTACTATTTCTAGTTGTGTAATAATTTATACCAATGGTGACCTGTAACACGGGTTTACGTTGTAGACCTACCTCAGGCACCATTCTCTCACAAAGTTTGCATATTACTATTACTTACTATAAGCCCACCACTGTAACTACTGCTTTGTGAAGAGAAAAATAAATGATTATTATTATTATTATTATAGCTACCTGTTTATCAGTAAAAATTCCCAACGGTAAATTTACACGGGAACGCATGTGGAGAGAATACAAAATATTACTTGTATGAGCTGAGCTTCCCATGAACTTTTATTATACGTACCCGCGAATATAATATTTATGAGTATTTTAATTATTCCGCCCACATCATGAGACCTCTGTACGTGACGCCATTCTAACGTTACGTTCAGTAAGCGCCTGTGTAGTAGAAGTTAAAATACTAAGGCATTCCTCAAATTCTACGGCTTAACTTTGTACGAAATCGGCATACTGATAAGGTAACTATATGCTATGTTTTGCCAAATCAATAACATTCCTTACTATATTTTATATATATATATATATATATTATTATACTAGTACTATATACACTAGTATTGACATAGTATGACGATACAAATAACATAGCTGAGGGATCTTACACCTTCGTGTTCCACCAAGATTGCTGAGAAAATGCTTAGCGCTTAATTAGGTACGCATGTATGAAATACCCCTTTCCACCAGACATATATTTTAAGTGCCAACGCTAGATGGCGAGTCCATCGCCGTTACTCAAAGACGACCATACATACGTCATTGAAATTCTTCTTAAACATATGCAAGTTTCCTCTCGATCTTTTCCTTCGCCGTAAAGTTTGCGGTATGACTAATCACTGTACTTAAGTTAATAGTAGTAAAAAAATATTTTAGCCTTGGTGTAATACCAATTGATTATTAACATAAAAATAATGCATCATTGCAGAAACCACTTAGTTCATTTTGTTACAAACACACATATAAATATCTTAATTTCAAATGCTAGATATATTTACACATAAATTATGTCGTAATGAAATATTGTGAAGAGTTAGTGTTACCTAAATTTTGTCAGGCCAAAGAGATTGGGAATCTATTACAATGTTTTATGATTTTTTTGTCGATATTTGTTACTTTCTAAAGCATTACGATGTTAATTTCAAGGGTAATAATGCTCATTATAAATATATACGCCTATCAATACAGCAGTAGGCAGAGCAAGCAAGGAGGACAACCTCCTTTCGCCGATGTAGGTACATGTAGGTGATAGCGTGACAGACGGCAAGTGCGTCGCTGTCATACATCATACGTCCTAAAATTTCCTCTCAAACATATGCAGGATTCCTATCGTAAAACCTCGCAATGTAAAAATTCATAAAATAGCTAGTTTGGGACTTGTTTTTTATTAGATATGCACTTTAAGCGTTAGTTCATGGCCTGTCAGACGCATATTTAATGGAATTAACGTTAAAATGTCAATTGTTTATTTATTCACAATTCACACATTTGCAGTATAAACAAGTTGCAGGTTGTTGATGCTAAAATTATATTTCGAACAAAGTTCAATTCAATCAAAAACAAGTTCAAAAGACTCTTGTCTGTAGCATATAAACATTTGCTACAGATGAATAAACATGCATTATTTATTAAAGATTGCCGAAACAGATATCGAAAGCGATCGGACGCTCAAGGACGGGAACGTCAAGAGTACTCGAAACCGACGTGCATTTATAAAGAGACTAATAAATGTGGAAGAAGCGAAAGAGGAATGTAAGTCTAGAGAGAACTGGCGCTCTGTACTCTCTGCCGACCCCGTTAGGGACTTGGCGTGATGATATGTATGTATGTATTAAATAGAATGTGTTGTCTTTGGTTACAAAACAAGGACGTACATTGAAATAATTGATAAAAGCAATAAATATTTTACACTCAAACTTTTGTTTGCGCGAATTTAAACGAGGGATAATTATGATATCATCACGCCGTTCCTAACGGGGTAGGCAGAGTCAGTTCTCTCCAGACATTTGAAGCTCTTTCGCTTCATACACACATTCTCGTCACATCATTCTCGCCATACATGTTCGCCGGATTCAAATACTCCAGGCTAATTGAATATTACAATCACATTATAAGTAGTATGCAAAATATCTCACGTGAACATGTTACCCTATAGCGGAGTACTTAACAATTGTAGTATCTAATTAGCGAATTGTGACCGTGTGACTCGGTCCCGGCGCACCGTGGTTAAAACAAGGTACTAGAATAACCTTACAAGTATAACCAGGTATGTATATTGCATACATATATGAGCCAATTGGTTCGAGTAGTCGCCTGCAACGCAAACATTGTTTGTTTGAATACCGACTGCACCAGTGAGTTTTTCTAAACTTAAAGGAGGAGGGAGAAAGGGTCGACTCAACTATCTTGTGCCGCGACGAGAGACGAGTTAAACCTATTTCGCGACACCCTTGATGAAATCCTACAAATATTATAAATGTGATAGTTTATATGTGTTTGTTGCTTTTTCACGCAAATACTTCTCAATGGAAATGGATGAAATTTGGCACAGAGATAGAACATTAACTAGATTAATTCGTAGGATATGTTTTATTTCAGAAATAATCTACCAATTTAATAAAAATAATTTTAGACCCAAGACTCTAAACGCACTGTGTGACACAGAGAGCACCCACTAATCGTTAGATTATCAGTGGAACCTCTTGTGGGAAAACAAGCCCCAACGTGGGAATAAGAATAGCTTCGCACACTTACTGTCTGGGACACAGTTACGGAACAAGTCTCATGATAAATTCATTTTAACATTAAGAAAAAAACGCAGAACTGATTACGATTCTGGAAATATTATATACGGGCCCCACTAATTTCTAGTCGAAGGGGTCGTGAGAGTATGACCTGAATATATGAACTGCAGTGTAAGTGTGCACTCATAGTTAATCAGTGTGTACCGACAATACTCAGATATTAGTAGAAGGTTGCACACTTACTATAAACTATGAAGAAGAAAAGTGGGGCGCTTCTTCGTGGATGGCACTATCTATATATATTATAGATACTCAAGGATGAGAACAGAGAGAATTGGCGGTCTATTCTCTAAGCCTAACCCGTTGGGGGCTAGGCGTGATGATATGTATGTTTAAATATTACTAAAGCCTTTATCAAACATAACGTCAACAACGTGCGAGTGAGAGCTTTACCTTTAGGTTGGACAGCAACATGTCGTGTGGTAAGCTTATTTAGCACCTTTTGGTACGTACTTGTTTTTCAAAAATGTATCTCAAATAAAGGTCAACCACTGAGCCGTCTCACTGGTACTAGGAGCACATGAAAGCCATGGTTAACTTAAACTCAAAACCTTTGTGAATAGAATATTAGGAGAAAGTAAAAACCAATGACAGATGCCAACGTCAATAGCAAGGAAGGGTCCGACGTGGGAAGTGTATACAAAACTTCGTGAGCAAATATAAGCCCTACTGACAGGTTCCTAAAACAAGTGTGACTTTTACTGATGGTCAGCGAATGTTTGGTAGATATGTACAGATGGATTATTCGAGAGTATTACATACATACATACACATCTAATTATTGTCTTCTTGTTGTATTGTACTGTATAGTGGTATAAAAAAAAAAAAAAAAATTCTAGCCTAAAGAACAACACTTCCAGCCAGCGTAGCTAGGTAAAGGCCCTGGGCCAAAAAAAGTACTAGGGACCCAACTAAACTTTTTAAATTTGTTTGTTCCGTATTTGTCGTTTTCCGAACGCGATTAAGTAACTCCAGTTTGGTCGTAATTCAGATTCGTACGAGAGCCCCCCGAGCTTGGAGGCCCCGGGGCACTGCCCTGTCTAGGCCTCCGATAGCTACGCCACTGCTTCCTGATCTGAAATACTTAGTTAAGATATAATGATTTGTATTGTTTTATTATTTTTATGATTTTCTTTTTATTATTATGATTTTAAAATTGTCAAAGAATATTAAAATATTAGGTACTAGATACCTGGTCATCTGTGAAGATATTGATGAAGCGACAGTGGTTTTTTAATATACGCTATATTCTCTGCCTTTCTCGAAAAGTAATCGGAACAAGCCGAAATATTACCTCTTTAAATATTTTTTAATTAAATTGAAATACAAAATCACTTATTCAACGAAAGGGACTGGGAGAACACGTGCCTATTAAACGTCATATATTAAAACAAAAGTAGCCACCGTTTCCAAGGAGAAGAGTCGAAATTAACTGACCGATTTAGTCCTCAGAATCGTATTAAAATCAATATGATATCCAATAATTAATGTCGCATTAATGTTGCGAACGGCAAGTTGACCGCAGATTACGCAAGAGTGAGTACCCAGGAGACGGGCTGAGGTGAATGACAGACATCGAACACAAGCGTCTTCAATGTCAATATAAACGTATTGATTACTATTCCTGCAGCTGTAGGAAACTATCGACCCGCCCCGGCTTCGCATAGGTTAAATTAAGCAAAAAAATAAAAATTAACTTCCCATTATGGATTTTTCCGGATAATACAGCATGGAGTTCCTCAAGAAGAGATGAGATGATAAGAAGAAAAATATACCTGATATAAACCTGACTTCGCTAGTAATTTAATTAGCCGCCCTTGCTAGCGATGTAAATCCTCTCACGTCGGTGATGATTGACCTAGTAAGCAGTAGTAGTTAGAACGCGATTCAATCACTTTAGTTGTCTCTATCGATTATACAATACAAACAAACAAAACATACAAAGTACAAGTAAGTGGCAAGCGTTAGCGGAAGTGCAACTGGCCAATATATTGTATAACCTCAACACGCCCCAAGCGCCCAGATGGTCCCAGTATTCATAGCAATTATTAAAATACAGTGATTAATTGTTATACAATAACAATTAGGCGGTGTTTTGCTGTGGCCTCTTTGTATCACGCGCTAATGGGGTTACGATTTCACTGTAAGTATTTATTTCACTCAATTACAAACATTGCATAATTGTGATTGCTAGGTACTAACTAGTATGTAAGTTTCATCTCTAACAAAAGTTCAATGCTCCATTAAATAAAAAAATTTTTTTTTAATGAAATGCAGTTGACAAGAGCAGATGACGACATCAGATAGACTCTACAATGAACAAATTCGCAAAGTGACTGTCGTGAATGACAGTGTGATTGTAGAGATGACGAAAGGCAAGCTACTTTGTTTTGAACATACAGAAAGGACCACTTTCCAGCTACCAGCTTCCAGCCTACACCAAAACGATCGAACACTCGTGGGATCGTTAAGAATACTCGAAATCGGCGCCTAATGTGAGACTGATCAATGTGGACCAAGCGAAGATTTTATTGATTATGATGAAGGGTGTTTATGAAGGTGTAGAGGTCTCTACTTGGAGAGACGTCGACAGACTCCTCGTTGAGATGTTTGCACTATAATTTGCAGCACAATCCTTACGGGATAGAGTCAAGATACGTATATGAACTTTCAGACAAGATACATATAAGAAGTATATATTTGGGCACTGCATTCTCAATTGCTATAATATGTACTAATCATTTTAAGATGAAATATCAAACCTAGTTGAGGTAGCAAGCTTATTCATATCCAATCAAAGATAGATTGTGACACTTCGGTTAGCCGAGGTAATGTATCCGGAGGGTAATTTTCACCACAATATATTATGAACGTCCATCGTCCATGAGAGTTCATCGCCGTTTCTCAACCACGACTATACATACGTCTTTGAATTTCTTCTCAAAGGTTTCCTCTTTTTTCACCAAAAGAGCTCGTGGGGTCAATGACACCACTGCTCACACAAAAAAATCACTTGTACAGCGGAATTCGAACTTGCAATCATGGCAGTGCCGGTGACCACACGAAGCAGCTAGCTAGCGGCTCTAATATATCTAGAATTGTATGTTCCCTAGAATCTCCCACAATAAAGAAGCAAGAAGCATCACGTCACATTAACCGCGTTGCGTGTGCAATCAATATACATATATTCCTTCGTCATGAGAACCTGAGTATGACCCAAAAGTGTCTTGTTTTTTGTCCATTAGTTGTTAGTACAATAGCATAAATGAACGAGACTCCTCGAAGCAATTAGCGAATGATCGTTAACACAATAAGAATATGCGGAAGTTTCAACAAGTGCCGACTTTTTACACTAAACCACTTATACAACTAACTGTACATTAATGAACACTTTCCCACTGGACTGTAGATTCTGCCTTCCCACGCAAAGAAATGTGCTATAAATGAAATAATACTAACCGATAAAATGAAGACAGGATATAACAGGATAAGACAAGATAGAAATGAAGAAGAGAAGTTAATAAAACAATCCGTGTTTGACATCTTGGGAGATACTGTCGAGTCCTGTCCCGGCCGCGTCTTTGCTACGGGGTAAAGAGAAAATCCAATCGTCAATTTGACGTTTGCAATCCTCCTGGGGAAGTTACTTTAAGTTTAGTGTGTGGAATGAAGATACATGAAATGAAGGTGTGTTGTTTCTTGTAAATAGTTTGTGTAGGAATGTTGTCAGTGTCAAGAGTACTCGAAACCGTCGAGCTTGTATGAAGAGACTAATGAATGTGGGTGAAGTGAAAGAGGTCTGCTAGTCTAGAGAGAACGTAACGATATTGTATGTAGATTTATGATGAATGTAGGTTAATAATATCTACATATTAGTCTACTCCAGTAACAAAAGTGAAACAGGGTCGTATCAAATGTCATACATAGGTGTCTAATTATCTTAACTTAATTGAACAATAGCAAAAAATATTAATCACGGATTTTAACTCCTTCCACAGCGTAATTTCTCACAGTCTTATAACTTGAATTACAGAGATTGATGTTTGAGTTGCTCTGAAATAATTGCATTCACACGCAGTTTTTGCATGGCTAGCCCATTATTAAATACGAATACAATAAGCTTACATTATTCTATTATTAAAAGCTTTTTATTAATGATTGCAAGTTCGAATCCCGACTGTAGCCATGACTTTTTCTGAAGTTAACTTTAGTACGATTATTAGTCACACCACGAGTTTTATGGTGAGGAGAAACATCGAGAGGAAGCCGGCATACGTTTGAAAAGAAATTCAAAAACGCGCTTGAGAAATGGCGATGGTGTCGCCATCTGTCATAATGGCGCATAAAATATAGCACCAAGGAAAAGTGGCTTTGTACACACTATATCATACATCTTCGGGGAACCTTTCCGAGAATATATATATATATTGTTGTTAATAATAACCAGTTTAGTTTCTATGACATTTAATTTTCATCACTCACGTCACGTGAATTAATGTATAAACAAAGGTTTGTCTTTGGATGTTAATTACAATCAAGTAAATCTTCAACCATCATCCATAAACATAGAATAAGTATAATACATTACCATTAGTACTATTAGTAATACATTACTTACTGATGAATGTAGATGAAGCAAAAGACGGCTGAGGTCTAGAGAGAACCTGCGCCTACTCAGAGAGGGACTCGGAGGGATATGTATTAATTATTTTTCTTGCATTTAATAACCCTTTTCTTGAGTTGCAATGTATGTATACACATGATACAAGTTGAAGATAAAATTGCTATCAACAATTATGAAATGAAAACTATTCTAACACATCAATAAACTTTGTATTAGAATAGTGCATAGACCGTGCATAAGCCGTGGTGGCCGAGTGGTTCGAGCAGTTGCCTGCGACGCAAAGGTCGCAAGTTCGAATCCTGACTGTACCAATGAGTTTTTCTGAACTTAAGTACAGTGATAAGTTACACCACGAGCTTAACGGTGAAGGAAAACATCGAGAGGAAACCTGCATACGTCTGAGAAGAAATTCAAAGGCGTATGTATAGTCGTGCTGGAGTAACGGCGATGGACTCGCCATCTGTCACGTTGGCACCTAATATACCTCTGGCGGAAAGTGGGTGTGTGGGTATTACCTATACACCTCTGCCTACCTGCCTGCCACCCTTGTGGGAAGGCGTGAGGATATATTATATTATTTTTATTATTTAGTGCATAGACCACGTATTTAGCTTATATATATTTTCCCTACACACAACTACATAATAAAGTTACCAAAAGTGCTAAAATATTATTACATAATAAACCTTACGCAATCACCAATAGGCGCACTTTTCTTTAACGTAATATTTGTTTGGGTGTGTTTATCTACAAGTTCCGGTGACTTTCGTTTGCATTGTTATTCAACGCGCCTCCTCTGACATCTTCGTCTTCTTGGTATCTTCGCGGGCGTCTGGACTTCGAATGGACTTCTAAGAATACGGTGATATTTATTTTATAACTTAGCGATAATATACCTTTAAGCTTGACACTTAAGATTCAGTTTACTTTACAATTCCACGACTGTTAGTCTGCTTGCCTTATGACATCGGCTGCTCGACCGAATATGTAAAATATTGTAGCATAACAACGAACATAAAATGACGGGAAAATCTGAGGGACTCGGTTCGGCATTACCTATATGTATTATAATAGACGAACAAGTAACCATAATACATACATACATATCATCCCGCCGAGTCTCTAACGTGGCAGAGAGTATAGAGCGCCAGTTCTCTCTAGACTTACCTGTTTTCCATTAATCTTAACAAAAATGATAATTATAAAGCCGTGGTGGCCGAGTGAATGCAAATGTTGGCACCTAAAATATAGCTGAAAGTGGATATTTGGGTCAACCTACACACCGCTGCCAACCCCTTCGGGGACCCTTGTGGGAAGGCGTGAAGAAGGCTACTTACCTTAGGCTATCTATTGACTACGCTACTGTCTATCTATCAGTAAATAGTAAAATAATAAATAGAAAAATCAATTGCCGTGAATATGTTCCACCATAACTCGAGAAAAAGGACTGGTATGTGTTTGCTTACTGTCAATGTATTCCAGATTTTCGTTCACCGAAGCAATGGTCCACTCTCCAGCTAGTATGCTTGTAAAATAATTCGGCTGAATTTGAACGGGTTAGTGTACTTTGGACTCACTGAAGTTTTGCTATCAATTTTTAGCTACCACACATTCATGCATGTAAAGCATAAAATGTCAAACGGTACCTACGTCTTTTGTGTACATGAAAGTCTTATTCTTTCCTCCTTCTTTAAGAAATTACAGATAATGAACGACCAGGCGTTAGTACTCTATTGGTCATTATAACTAAACCTTGGCCTTTCTAATCTTAACAATCGAACCTTCGTAACAAATGCATCGAATCAATGGCCCACAAGGTGATAACGAATCGGTAAACGGTCCCAGCACTCAATCACGAGAACGCAAGAATTTACTTGACGTTCAAAAGTATTTACATGAACGTATCACGACTTGCATTGATTAATTAAAATGCGATTCTGTGCTATTTCAATTAGTCGGCGTCCTAGATTCCGAAGCTTTATTCGAAGGGGTGAAATCTAGGTCGTATTTTGATGGGAATTAAAAGGCAGTAGAAATCTTCTAAGGATTTTCAAACTAACACGAGATCTAGTGTACGTCAGAGAAAGCATGAAAGAAGATTTAATGCTGTTAAATCTACTCATATACACTCCCTACAAATAATTAAGCGTAACGAATTAAGATCAAATTAATAATTATAAGATAAGCGATCGGACGGGAACGTCAAGAGTACTCGAAACCGACGACATGTACGACGACGAGAGAGACTGATGAATGTGGACGAAGCGAAAGGGGTATGTAAGTTTAGAGAGAACTGGCGCTCTATACTGTCTGTCTACCCCGTTAGAGACGGCGTGATGATATGTATGTAGATTTCTTATATAAATAACTTAAGCAGTAGTAACAATGATTAGTCACACCACGAGCTTAACCGTGGAGGAAAATCTCGAGAGGCCATCTGCATACGTTTGAGAAGATATTCAAAATCATATGTATAGTCGTGCTTGAGTTACGGCGATGGACCTTAAATATATCTTATGGGAAAGCGTGAATGGATATTGTTATAGGATATAAAGGCTTTAATGATAAATATTTTTCCTTTCTTTCTTTCTTAACCTTAACGAGTGGTTACATATGAATAGTACTAAGTGTCAATACAGTTAACCATAGTGTTGAACAATGGCCTTTTCACTTGTTTCGCTTGTGGTGTTAGGGAAAGTGCAAATAACAATGTTACCGCAAATAAATTGTTACACCAAACTGCATTGAATATTGTTTGTAGTTTGTCCAATAATGTGGTATTTGCGAGGTCACGTTTACTTACAGAATATTATAAAGATGTAAGATTTTATTGTTTTTGTGTTTGTCATGGATAAACTTAAAAATAATTCAACCATTTGTTAATTATTTCACCAATGGTAACCTACGTCATTCAGGACATAACGTTACATTAAAACACACAACTATTTTTATAAACATAATAGTTATCCCGCCCGAAAATACGATGGTGGCGCCACCTATCGCGTCCAATTGTGAATCTAAACCACTCTCGAATCCACCTGAAGATACGAAGAAATTTTCATTAAAATCGGTTCAGCCGTTTAGGAGGACTTCAGTGACACACACTACACATGTACAGAAGAAATATATATATATAAAGATAAAGATATGTATTAAAAAGTAGAGTTTTAATGTTGTTTTGAACACGCTAGCCTTAGAAAAAATTCTTTAATTGTAAGATTTTTTTATTATAGCAGGCTGGCTGTCGGAAGGCTTAAAGGCATTTTTATGCTACTAACTGAGGGAGCGAAGTACCTACCTATTGAATAAACATTATTACCTTTATGGTTGTTTTTTATTTAATAATGCAATATATTATATTGAAATGTGTCAAAAGTGTTTATTCATTTGTGTTTGTCTATCAAATAAAAGTGCATACCGTTATGTAGGCATCAAATTTCAATATTGAAATTCATGCGGTTTTGTTTAACCACAGAATGCTAGATTAGGGTTAAGTATTATTTTGAACTCTATTTCAACCAGCGAAGATCACCGACGTTAAATTTCGTTAATGTATACCAACCCATAGAGGTAGACAATAAATGGACTATGAAATGCAAAATTACTTTTATAAATCGAATTAGCAGTTCCTGACATACGCTACTCCGACTAAAGAGAAAACTCTTTATAATTATTGGTATAAATAACTATACCAAGCATTGAATACAATTAATTAAAAACTGAAATTTTGAATGTAGAACTTAAACAGATGGAACATAATTTATCATGCCTTAGAAGAAAATATAATTTTGATTACACTGTGTACAGTCGCACACAAAGGTGGTATTCGCTCGATGACATGTCAATACGGTGACTAAGATGGTATATTCACGAAGACAATGCAAGTACCTATTGCAGCTAAACAATGCATATTTAATTATTTACTTTGGTGCAAGTGAGTGGTGGATAGCGTGAAGATCAATAGTAAATAATTCTTATAAGAGAGTGTTTGGTTTCCTATAATGAAAAGTCACAAGAAACTTTTTTGTGACATAACTTTTTAGGAGTTATTTCTTGTCGGATACTCTAATAATGTGTGATGTAAAATAAGTATATTTAAGGGCCGAAATATTATAGCGCGTGTTTTAGGTATCCCCAAGTTTTAGGAATCTATAAAAATTCAAAGGATCTATTAATAGCGGCCCGGACCCTACTCATCATCATTATCATCAGCCTAAACTAGTCCACTGCTGGACATAGACCTCCCCTAATGAGCGCCATAGCACCCTGTCTTCAGCCTGCCACATCCAGCATCTGCCAGCAGTCCTTCACATTTTGTCATCCCACCTGGTCGGAGGGCGTCCTACTACTTACCACCAAATCAATCACCAAATGAAGTAAAAAAAATACTCTTCCGAAGTTTTTTACTTCTGTGATTTTACATTATTACACACTAAAACAATATTAAACTTGTTTCAAATATGTTCACTTGTCAGTGAAAATTACGGATTACAAGAGATCTGTAGAGATTATTGATTAAGAACTCAGCGATATATTGCGTCAGTAGCTCTTTAAACTTTTTCATAAGATTTTAAGTGATATCAACAATATCTTTAAACTTTGGACCTCTGTCTGCCTATGAAAAACTCTTCGACGTGAATATTGACTATTTTTAGATGGAACATTTTAAACTAAGTTCTCTTAAAAACCGTTAAGTTCTTGTATTAGCCGCCATAGATCAAATCAGCCGGTCATTGCCTTTTATCGTGTACCAAAATTGGTAAACAATATGCTACTGAGTATCTCAATAAGATATTAAATTGTAAAATCATCGCGCTTAAAATTCCTTCATTATCCTGGGACACTTCACCAAACACCTAGTCTCAAACCAAGCTAAACTATACATAGCGATGTACCTATGTACATATTAATATATACACGTAAGGATGGGAACGTCAAGAGTTCTCGAAGTCGTAACTGACGAGCTACGTGCTCATCTCATGATGAATGTAGAGAGGTATTTAAATCTAGTGAGAACTAGCACTTTACTCTCTCTCACTCTCTCTCTATCTCTGTCTACCCTGCGAGGGACATGTCATGTAATATCTGTCTATATGTTTCTATCTAGATATCTCAAGCTTGTTGTCCTGCGTTATTGTGGTAAAAACTGAACAGATTTTGATGTAAGCTTTATGTGTCTCTGGGCAGTCAAGATGTAACAATTTGACTCAATAGATGGTACTGGGTTCATATTCCAGATATAGTTTATTTATCAACCGCATAGAGCTGGTATTGTAAAAAAAACTTCGATTGAAGACAGAATATCGCCGACTTGACGACTGACCTTATGCCACGCCGTTGTGCAATGCTGCGTCGGTCATTACTCCGTAACAAATTCTAAATGATATCATTACAGATATAAAAACGTTACAGGAATGAGTTGCGCTACATTGACCACCCAATATGATCTTAAGCGTCCACGTAGAAGAATATGATCGTGTGAGTATGATATCCAGACTTGATACAGACAAATTTTTGACGTCGAGCAACTTTGATCAATCTCAAATCGGTGGGACTCCCCTCAGATGCGTCACATCCATACCGTTTGTAATGTAGGTAGCCTTATTACTAACACTATTTATTAAGTTATCTTGTATACTCATGTCTGAAATAAATGATTTGAATATATATAATATATCCTCACACCTTCCCATAAGGGTCAAGGGGTAGGCAGAGGTGTATAGGTAATACCCACACACCCACTTTCCGCCAGAGATATATTAGGTGCGAAAGTGATAGATGGCGAGTCCATCGCCGTTACTCAAGCACGACTATACATACGCCTTTGAATTGCTTTTCAGACGAATGCAGATTTCCTTCACCGTAAAGCTCGTGGTGTGACAAATTTGAATTGTACCTCAATTATATTTTCTTAAAGTACGAGTAAAGTTCAACTCGACACGTAATCCAACCGAAGAAAGTAAAACGCCGATTAACATGACAATGGACGTAAATCATTCACAAAATAAACACCGAATTACATAACGCCACGTCAGCCTGCCACAATGATATTGAAATCGGTTTTCCGTATTTGAAGCCGGCTTTTAAAAGTATCAAATGAGACATTTTACGAAACATTCAAGCGTTAATAAATTACAAAATGATAAAACACACGTTTTGCAACTGATAAAGCGCCACACCTAAATTGTACAACCCAGTTAAATTAGGTGAATGGCTTTTGTAACATGCTGCACCTAACATGTGTATATTATGTAAAAACCGAGGAGCGTGTGCAAAATAATCATAATCATTTACCTCATATCATACCAGGTTTTTCCTGCGTCTTTTATCCATATATTTTTATCAGGTGATTTTCTTTTGTCTTCATCTGTATCCAATGTTGAATTTATTAATAACTAGCTGTCCCGCCCAGCTTCGGTCGGGTGAAAAAAATTAAATAAAAATGTTAGTGTTCGACAATCACTTAGGTGTATGAACAATAGACAGTAGCCGATTCTCAGACCTACTGAATATGTATATAAAATTTAATTAATAATTAATGTATATATTTGCATGACGATAAAGAAGAACATCGAGAGGAAACCTACATATGTTTCAGGGGAAATTCAATGACGTACATATATATGAATGTATGTGTAATCGTGCTTGGAAAACGGCCATTACTGTCGTCATATCTGTCATGTTGTCATGTTGCCATGTTTGCAGAGAGAGAGAGAGAAAAGAGGGTGTTTTTATATCTTTTAAGGACCTCACGATGACGTGAAGATTTCTAATGTTCAGTTTTGTTTTTATAACATATTGTCTTGTAATACGCATTGACAAACATTTTGTAGCAATATGTAGGAGTCATATGAGAGCTCAATAACCGCTATGTAGGTCTTGGCTTTAGACACTAAAACGTCGTTACCCCTATGTTTCGCAAATAAGTTTCGTTCAGCTCAATCTAATATGTAACTTGTATAAAATATAAAAAACGTAAAAGTATAAAATCAAACTTGTATAAAGGTGCCCCGTCGTCTCAATAGAGTTCAATTTGATATTATGAAAAAATTCACTATAAAATAATGTAATCATATACGTTTTTTCGCAGATATAGGCCTTTTGGGACATAGCTAAAGCAATAGCTTATTTTTTTTTATTTTAAATGTATCGATAATATCTTCTAAGGCTTCGTCCATCCCAACAGTATTAATTTGCTGCAGGGTTCGTTAAAAAATATAAATAACCTCAAATTGTTCGTAAAAGTTCGAGTAAAAACTATATTCAGTAGCCACGCATTCATTACGGCATCCGTGATCTGAATAACAAGGCTCTTGGTAGGCAAAAGGGTATTGAATCATTCACACGGCGACTGGCCCTATCGAGGATTCGTCTCCATGCACCGTTGGTCACGAGCGCATCAACAATAGATCGTGGAAGCCTCACCTCGGTGCGAACCTTGGCCGGTTGTAAGTAAAAACTATGCTTTTGTACTTTACCGATGACAATGTGTTTGTTTGTCGGAATTTTCACGTCATTTCCTCATCTATAATATATCTGAATGGTAGTAACGCTTAACTTTTATAAATCTTAGTCATATTATATGAACGATTTCACATGTGCCACAATGGTATATTTGTGTATTGATAAAGATATATTTCTTTTTCAGTAAGTTTATATAGATAGAATTAAGTTTTTTCATCGCATTAGATCTAAGATACTGTAAAGGTGGAAAATGGAAATAAATAAATGCGAAAGTTTGTTAGGCGGTTCGTTCCTCAATCACCAGAAAGGCACAGTGCTAGATTATTTCCTGGACAAAAAGAATATGTTTTTTCTAAAATAAAATTTAAGGCGAGTAAAACCATGTGCGACAGCTACTAGGAGAGTATACTCAACTGGAGATGCATACATACATACATACATATCATCACGCCAAGTCCCTAACGGGGTAGGCAGAGAGTATACAGCGCCAGTTCTCTCTAGACTTATCATCATTCTCTTCATACATGCTCGTCGGTTTCGAGTACTCTTAACGTTCCCGTCCTTGAGAGTCCGATCTATTTGATCCAGGTAGTTCGAACGTGGCCTTCCTCTGCCTCTTCTTGCACACACTTTTGCTTTGTATATGTGTTTCGTCAATCTTTCTTCACTCATCCTTTCTATGTGTCCTAACCAACGTAATATGCCTTTCTTCATCTTTACAATCACGCCCTCATTCACGCCAGTTAATTTGCGAATCTCTTCATTGGGGATTCGATATAATATCGCTACGCCGCACATTTTTCGAAGAGATCGCATCTCAACTGCATTCCCTCTATTTTCATACTTCCTCTGACATACCCAGGATTCGCTGCCATACAATAATGTAGGTACCAATATCGCGTTGTGGACAGCAACTCGAGCATTCTTGCTCAGACTTTTACTGCCCATCAACGCCGACATGGCTCCATTCACCTTATTTCCGGCAGTTATCCTTCTTTCAATATCTTTTTGCAACTGGAGATGCAATCACTAAATACTCATAACATTATTCATAACATTTCCAGTTTGTTAGTTGGAATAAGGACGTTTTTTGACACATTTGGCCGAGTGGTTCGAGTAATCGTCCGCAACGAAAAGGTTTCAAGTTCCCACCAGTACCAATATGTCTTACCTAAATTAATCATACAACGTGCTTGACGAAAAATATCTACAGGAAACCTGCATACGTTTGCGAATTTTAAAGCCAAATGTAGGTATAGTGGTGCTTGAGAGACGGCGATGGTCTCGCCATCTATCACGTTGCCACCTAAAATAGCTCCGGCAAGAATACTGTCTTCTCTTCGGGGACCCTAATGGTAAGGTGCGAAGATATACGAAACATGATGAAAATTTTTATTACGACAGTAAAACTGTCTTGTTTTTAATTTTGATCTGTAAAATACGAAAGCATGTACAATTCCCCACACCGTTTTTAATCTAACTACAATACATTTCCAAACTAATTGATTACAGATTAGAATACAAATTGCCTAGAACGGTCTTGACCTGCATCCAAGATCAAACATGACGCATACCGTGTGGGCATCCGTCTGTAACGAAGCTATTGTTTATACATATACTAGCTGCCCGCCCCGGCTTCACTCACTTCACCGCCTGGGTGCATTGTACTAACAATATTGTAAAAGATAAAAATGGTTACTGTCGGTTATCCTTTAGAGATAAATACATACCATCGCGGACTTTTGGAATTGTTTCAAAGATCTAAGCGAAAAGACAGCGGAAACGACTTCACTTTATACTATGTAAAGATACCCCACAAGGGTCCCCGAAGGGTAGGCAGGGGTGTGTAGGTAGTACCCACACACCCACTTTCCGCCAAAGATTGTAAGTATTAAGAATTCGACGAAGGCGTTCAATCTTGGAAGATGGAAGGTGAAGGGTGGAAAGAGACTTTTTCAAGTACAATTTTATGTGATTATGTTAGCATTCTGCTTCCCACGAATAAGGCACGACTGTTCACTGAGTCATCATATTGTCCTTGAGAACGCACTTAAAGAATCCCAAAAAAATATTACTATGTCCAAAAACCATTCAATCGTCCAGGATGAAGCGACGTCTACCCATTTAAGGTTCACGACATACAAGGCGGCCAAAATCTTTACTATAATTACATAAAGATACAGTTTGTTTGTTTGTTACAATGCGCTAATAATATTACTGTCTGTCCCGCATGGCTTGTGTCAAAAAGAAATTTAAACACAACCACAGCCTATCAATTCCGATTATGAATCTAAATCATTCTTGAATCGATCTGAACACACAATCAGCTAAATTGCTCCAGCCGCTTAGGACTTTAGTCTCATTCGTATAGAAGATTTAAATATTCGAAAAAGAATCAGTTTGTTTCTTTGCTTGAAGGCGCTTATAATAAAATATATATCTCGCTTATCTCAGGACCTATTAATACGAATTTAAAATTGTTTTTGCATACAAGCGAAAGAGGTATGTAAGAGAGAACTGGCGCTCTATACTCTCTGCCTACCCCGTTAGGGACTTGGCGTGATGATATGATGATGATGATAAAATTGTTTTTGCTCTATATAGCCCCTTTATTAAGCATTATCATGATAGTCATGACAGTTAATGAATAATCTAATTGAATGCAGGTGAAACCGCTGGCGTAGCTAGTCTATATAGACATAAAAACATTGCTACCGATGTTGTCATCATTAATATTCCACGTGGGATGAACAAACCAGTCTTCTGACATTTTAATACATGTGTTCTATATTTTGGATGCTGTGACTTGTTTAAGGGGCTTTAATGTTCTTATTATAGTTAATGTATTCAGCTTTACGCTTAGATGAGGTGATTGTGAGAAGAAAAACACATAACAACATCACTCACGGGACACGGGGTAGGCAGAGAAAATATTTAATAAAGAGCTTCATCCAAATGTATCAGGACGACTATTACAGACCATCACAGCTTTAATAATAAATCATCATCATCATTTTATCATCACGCCGAGTCCCTAGTGAGGTTGGCAGAGTATAGAGCGCTAATTCTCTCCAGACTTGCATACCTCTTTCGCTTTGTCCACATTCACCAGTAATAAATAATTATGAAAAATCATGTTATTATAATGCATTACATCAAAAACTTGTCATTGACTCTAGGACTAGTATCCACGGTGCAAAAATATTAATGACTAGCTGTCCCGCCCAGCTTCGCTCGGGTGAAAAAGTTAAATTGCCCGTAACACGATCGCAGCGCCACCTATTGAGTCCAATTGTAAATCTAAACCATTCTCGAATCTAGCTTAAGACACACAGAAACACACAGAAAGCTTCGCCCGGGTAAAAAGGTAAAATTCTTGAAACTCGATCGCAGCGCCACCTCTCGGGTCCAATTTAATATAGCCTATGTTACTCGGGGATAATGTAGCTTTCCAAAGGTGAAAGAATTTTTGAAATCGGTCCAGTAGTTTCGGAGCCTATTCATTACAAACAAACAAACAAACAAACAAATCTTTCCTCTTTATAATATTAGTATAGATACGTCAAAATTGTCTAAAAAACAAAGTGTCGTGTCAAACGTGTACATTATGAAATCTCACATTGATTATCTTCATTCTAATGTTGCTATACTTATATATAATCTGTTATACAATCATTACTTTGGAAATGTCAGTCGTGCGCATCAATTGTATTAACATAACCTTTAACTTCCAATTCGACGTACTTACTTAAACATCAGAGGGTATGTAGCATAGTAATTTAAATTAACGACCTTAAATGCGCTTGGGTAAAATACAAATTTGAATGTAATCTTGATCAATATTGCAATAAAATATATCTAATAAATAAATATATAACAAAACTATGTACCTACATACGTTAATTATTGAATTCTGTGAGTGACAATAAACAAAACGATTGTTGTATGTATTCACGAAGGTGCCCACAGACAATATTTATGGGCTGGTAAGTATATGTAGTTCTTTGATCGCGTCTTCATAGGAAGCGAAGACCTCATTGGTTTAGACCATCAGGGTTACATCTGCTATCTTCTCTTTACTGACAAAGAACAGTTAAAACTAACTACAGATAAAATATTTGTCCCAATTCGGTATCCCGCGGTAACGTGCCAAGAAGACTAGCAGCATTGCCACGCTGGATAGCAATGCTGATTCTCTGAGCGAGGTAGGTTCCAGCCCGCCTGTCACGAAAGGTATAGACTAGACGCTGCGAGACCTCTTTAAAAAGATGGACATTATATACAGAACAAGATTTGGTTGTTTGTACATAATTTTGAAAACGTTATCTGTACGGAATCCTTTTACGGCACAATCTGATTTCAGGGACGCGTTTGAAGAACCAAACATGGGAGCTAATCAAGCCAGCTTAAGATTGTAGTTAAGCTAAACTGGCGGAGGGTACGTACTACTAAATAGTAGAAGATACCATCAAGGTTCGGGCGTCGTGGGTGTGCGGGTACGATGAACGGTGTAAGATAAGCAATGGAGTGCCGCAGGGTAAGGTTCTGGGTCACTTTCTTTACACTATTCACAAAGGTTTGATATGTCAATGGAATGCTGTGCATGGAATTTAACTGACGCAATTCTTATTTCAAACTTAACATCGGATATTCTAAATTAAAATTGCTAATGTATGTATACTTGTAGTAGTTTGATATAATTTGAAAGAGTTATTCATGTAACGGAATGCGATTCCTTAAATGGTAAGTTGTACTCCGCTATGGGCGAAGAAAGCGTCCCACATGCATTGTTTGATACAAATGCAATAGTTAAACAATGTTGAGTTACGTACCATCTGTGTTAATAGTCTCCATTTCAGTCAAGCGCGACCAATTGAATACTAACAGGTTGTTTGGCTAGAAATTAATATGAGGAGGAATGGTTTATTATATTTGCATAGCTTGCATTCGGCTTTTCCCTTGATCCTCGATTCTCCTGATCGTGACCTGGATATATAGAGTCGAAGTGAGAAGAGGTCTGAATAGAAACAGGATTTACCTTACGCCAATAACGTCATTTGAATATACTTATGTGTAGACAAGTCAAATAAATATGCGTAATTTGTTCAAATCCATTGCACAGAAATGAAGTATGAAGTAGGGTAATAAATACATTCAGATATAGATCGTTGTGGTTGGCGCGAAGTCAAGCCTTATTTTAGATTAAGTAGAAATAGAAGCCTTAAGTGCACTTGAGTAACGGAAGTCGCATCAGGCTACACAATGGTTCAAGTTGCTCATTTAAATGAACAGATTAAAAGAAAAGTATTCGTCTCAAACTCATGAACACCAGTTCTATTTTTCAAATGTATTTAACAACGTATATGTTAAAATAGACTCCTGAAATGTATACCAAATGCCTTGGGCAATTACAGAGTAATTCAACACTTTTCTAAAATAAATCAAGGGTGCGAATGAGACGGACATATACCACATCAATAAATATGTCCCATTCACACACTCGAATTACTTCTGACACGAGTGCCGTGTGTCGTGCCGTGTGCCGTGTGCCGTGAAATAAGTGCTGTGTTATGTGCAATATTTTTCCGACTTCGATTCGATTCCGACCGACGATTCAATTATCCGATAACGTATTACGAAATATTTGTCAGTAGCTAATATAATAATTATAATAATATTATATCCTCACGCTTTCTCTCTCTTCTCTCTGCTTATCCCTTTCAAGGGGGGGTATAGGTAGTACCTACACACACTTTCCGCCAGGAATATGTTTTAGGTGACAATGTGTCAGATGGCGAGACCATCGTCGTACTAATGCAAGACTATACATACGCCTTTGAATTACTTCTCAGACGTATGCAGGTTTCTTCTCGATGTTTTCCTTCACCGTAAAGCTCGTCGTGTGACTAAACACTAATAATTCCTCATTATCGTTGTGATATTTCTTTGTAATGTCATTCAAACGAACGCTCTATTGTTAATTAAGCGTCATTGCCTATAATTGATGGTAACAATTCGCAAAGCATCAACCGCAAGCCGCTCTCATGAGATTGCCTAGCCGCTTTCTAGACTGAGATTGGTTCCACTAATGTATGTTCTTAAAATATTCCCTCGTCAACTATTATTTATATTAATAAACCTTAATTATTCATATTTGTATAGTAACAGTTAAAGTTATGTTACTCAAAGGCCTCAGTTTCCTAGCCAAAAATAGTTTCGAGCGCGGCCATGTCAGAACACTATGGTTATTATCCTATTATATTTTGTTTATGGTCATGCATGGAGTAAATTAACTCATCGCCCTTGACATGCATTACGTTGGAATAATTATTATAATTGTAGTTGGCATTATTTAGGTTTAATTATGACAAAGCATGTGAGGTTAGGAAGTGCTTATTAAATATAAAAACCTTATAAGGTATTAATTAGCTTATCAGTACTTGTGTAAAATCATATGGTTGCAATCTTTAATAATTTCTAACTCCCTTATTTGTGTAAATGACTTGCACAGTTAATGCACAGTTATTGATATACCGTTTAATTTGCCTACTGATGATTTTGAAGTTTGATTTGTCGTCTCGTTGTACAAAAAAAAGCCGTAATGGCCGACTGATTCGTGTAGTCGCTTGTAACACAAAGATTGCAAGTGCGAATCCCGACTATACCAAGAGTTTTACTAAACTTAAGTACAGTGATCAGTCACACCACGAGCTATACGGTGTAGGAAAATATTGAGAGGAAGCCTCCACATGTTTGCGAAGAAATTCAGACGTAGACGTCGTGCTCGAGAAACGGCGATAAACTCTGGCAAAATGTGTGTGGACCTACACACCTCTGCCTTCCCCTTTGGGTACTCTTGTGGGAAGGTGTAAAGATATATATTGTGCAAATGGATATCGACTGTCTATGAATTTTATCACTATAAATGCACTATTACTCAAATGCCTATTAATTAATTTAGTTATTAAAAGAGGCGCAGTTTGCTTGTAGCGCGCTCGGGACAACTCATCCGATTAGAAAAAAAACGGCATTAATCATAAGATTGCGGAAGCCCATTTATTAAAAAAAGCTTTTGTTTATATATACTAGCCAGCGAACGGAGCAGAAATCATATACATGTATATATATACATCATTGACATGTAGTCAAATAAGACGCGGGGAAACCACGATCCTCAGCTACTACTCATAATAACGTATACAAATCTTAAAGGCTACAATTGCAGTAATTATATCACGTTAAACTCCTTTCTCCGCAGCGCCTCGAACAACAAATTAAGTCATCAAACTGGTGATGAAGAAACCTAACAATTAAGTCAATGACGTCTCGGGCTGAATACAAATGCTTGGAACGGTTTATTTAGATGTCAATCTTGGCCACACGCGATGTCCTGCGGGCGCTTAATGCTATGTGCCTTATATATATACATACATACATACATTAATTAAGAGAGGTAGAATTTGGAGCTGCCCGACTTGGGCAGGACCTCCACCTTATAATAAGAATAATATTTTATTTCAGATATCAATAGATCCATATTTTGTTGGTAAAAACAGAATGAATTAATAAAATATGTTATTTATTACATTTAATCATCCTCTTCACGAGGCAACTCCGTATCGGAGAAGCAATAGCTATCTAACATAGCTTATAGAATTCCGTAGCCAAATAACACATTGTTTTTATACATACATATCATCACGCCGAGTCCCTAACGGGGTAGGCAGAGATTATAGAGTGTCTGTTCTCTCTAGAAGTCTAGAGTGAACATACCTCTTTCGCTTCGTCCACATTCATCATAAATAATATATCCTCATGCCTTCCCGTAAGGGTCACCCGAAGGGATAGGCCGAGGTGTATAGGTGTCATTTTCCAATCCTTACCTTAAGTTATTTGCTCCGCGCTGTCGCAACGCATTTTTACGAAACAATCTCTCACCTGGAACAAACAAAATACATAATTATACATTGTAACAAACAGTAAACATTATACGCTGTAATACAATTATTATAATTGTGCCAAATTAGTAACATTCCTGACACGCCCTTTAACTGCAAGTATTAAGGTTGAAAATTGGGAGTTTTTAAACCGTAACGGACATCAGAAGCACTTTTTAATATTACGTAATAACATTCCATGTGAAAGTAAGTATAAGGTAAAAAGGTAAAGATTTCCTGCTCACAAAAAGCTTTTAATAAACTTGGTCAGGAAACGACGAGATATTTTCCTTCACCGTAAGCCTCGTGACAATATTATCGTATTATTTTTGCAAATTGATATAACACTGAACATTTTAAAACACTCAATTACATACTTATTCATAAATGAGGTCTTATTATATTATCTTTTAACTACATTATCTTTGGAACAAGCAAACTACATATTATGTAAATATGTTGTGGTAATAAGGTTTTGTTTGCTTTCAGGTGTGTGACGCAACGTATGTACACGACACACTGTATTCAGCATCTCTTATCTCATTTAGGTTTTTCGTCTTCACAATAACCTACATTTTGTTTTAATTTATTTATATCTTCATGCCTACTTACAAGAGTCCCCGAAGGGATAGGTGTGGGTGTGTACTGCCCACACACCCACTTTACGCCGGAAATATATTTTAGAGGTCAACGTGACAGTGCCAGGATTCGTCTCGATGTTTTCCTACACTGTAAAGCTCGTGGTGTAATTAATATCTGTTGAGAAGACATTCAAATGCGTATGTATAATCGTGCTTGAGTTACGGCGATGGACTCGCCATTTGTCACATTGGCACTAAACATACCTCCGGCGGATGTGTGTGGGTACAATCTACCGACTTCTGCGCACTCCTTCGGGGACCCTTGTGCAAGAGTGTGAAGATATTTTATATTATTATACTAGCTAGTAGTACACTTCCTCTGTATACCCCGTGAGGGACTCGGCGTGACGATGCCGTCATTAATTCGTTCATCAAACACCAAATGCCGCAAAATGCGTGCAGGAACGTAACCACAACAAGAGCATTGACAACAATCCGTGTAATTATATAAAATGCCTGTAATGATCCGGTCCGTCCGCCTAATTGTACCACGCACACGTGCGCCTGCACAATATGGCTGTGCTATAATTGTTGCCATTTTTTGCGGTTATTCTGTAGCAGATTTTTTTTGGGTGATTGCATCGCACTTGGGAGCTGGTTAGCGAAAAACAATGAAGTTACATAAGGCGAATTTTTCAGCAATCAAATACATGTATATATAAGCCCTCTCAACATGATTTTCAACTTAGCACACAGGTCACTGATCCTGCGACCGAAATCTTTACGAAAAATTATTATACGAAAGCATACTTACAAACTGAGTACATCGCTTCCCTCACGGAGTAGACAGAGAAAAGAGAGCGCCAGATCCGTCTAGACTTACAGGAGTCTTTCGCTACATGGCACACTATGCGTTATTTATGTATTTACTAAAGTCATCAAAGCCACTTGTCACTATCTCATACCTCTTCGTAAGTAAACATTGTGCAATTTAGTGGCCGAGCTATGATTGATCACACTTTCTCGAGTGCTTTTTGCGTTAATCATCAATATAGTATGTAATTAACATTATAGTAGCTGTATATGTTGGATGTTATGGGACCATTTTGTGTGTAATATATATTATCTTTTTGTGTCAAAAGATGTCGCTGTACGTCAGATTAAATCTCGCTATAGAGATCCTCTGTGTACATTATATATATACATTTGTAGTTTTGATAAAAGTTCCCCACAGGGGGTGCCCGTAGCTGTGTTGCTTAGAAATAAAGTGCCTGGCTGGCGGTTAAGTAGCAAAAGTTCCCGGAACTCACGCTATGACTACGAGAGACAATACAAAAAAAAAGATAAGTTACTTGGCTCTCTAGTTCTCTCTTGTACCGTCTTGCTATCTTTCTTTTACTCTTTTTACATATCGTCATGGAAGCAAACTACTCAAAATGAAATTATATGCAAGTAAACAGTTAAATAAATTACCAAACTATGTTAAGGAATGTGACAGCATAGATATATACAAAAGTAAATAAGTTAAAGTTAAATTAAAGTTAACGTAAGTTAAGTCGGAGGCAGTAAGTAACTATTATGTATGTAACACAAACACATATTACATCTCATTTTAACATATGTATGTTTTATGAGAATAAGCTCTTTAAAAATAACTTATAGTACTTAAACAAGCTATAGCCTGTAGCCTTCTAACGGGCTATCAAAAGCAAAAAGATTCTCGTGATAAGTCAGTCACTGGTATTTCGCTTATCCTTATATTATGTATTGTAAGAATAAAGGTACTGGCGGAAAGCGGCGGTGTGGGCATTACCTATATACTCCTCCTCTGATATTTTATATATACGCGAAAGTTTATCAGGATATCTGCTACTCAATCACGCCAGAGCGACAGATCGGAGTAGGATGAAATAAGTCACAGAGGCAGATAATTAACTGGATTAATACATATGATTTATTTCAGCATGTATGCAGAGATTGATGAATATGGACGAAGCGAAAGAGGTGTGTAAGTCTAGAGAGAACTGGCGCTCTATATTCCCTGACTACCACGTTAGGGACTCGGCGTGATGATATGTATATCTATTTGTTTCAGAAAAACTCTCCTAGAAATAATCATTTACGCGGATGAAACTGCGGCACAGCTTGGCAATATAGATATATACCTAGAACATACGTGTCTATATGGTTCCCAAGCTTATGAAAGCTGTCCCGATCCAATCAGCGAAAGTTGTATCTAGTGACTGGTGATAACATTCTGTTGAACTGACCAGAACTTTGTAAAAAGGTTTGTAGAAAGGCAATAGGAATCTGGGAGCAATTGAGTTCAGATCGGCGTGTTAATCGTGCCTCTATTCAACAGATTCGGTGGACAAATTAAATTAACTGATTGTTCCTACATAAAAACCCTTTTCTAGTCGTTAGAATAAACTTATCTTTCATATTACTGTACTTAAGTTGTACTTGACTTTTACTTAAGTCACTTGACTACCACGACTATGAAATAAATATACAAGCTAGATGTACCCCGCAGTCTCTCTCACCGCTTGATTGATGACTACTCCCCTCCTTTAGGTAATAACATGACAATATAGCCTATAGCCTCCCGCAATAAACAGGCTATCTAATGCAACATTTTTACAAATCGGGTAAATATTGCCTGAGATTAGCGCGTTTAAACAACTAACTGCCTCTTTATAATAGTAGCGCCAACAGTGATTTGAAGACATCTATGCTAGTTGGTACGCTCCTTAGGGTAGCATTTTGACATATAGTCTATACTTCTTCGACTTCCTCAATAAACAGTTCAATACAAATCCAAATCAATGTTTTCTCAAGAGAGCCGTGGTGGCCGGGTGGTTCGAGTAGTTGACTGCAACACAAAGATTGCAGTTGAGTTTATCTGAAGTATAGTGATTAGTCACACCACGAGCTTTACGGTGAAGGAAAACGTCGAGAGAAAACCTGCATACGTTTGAGAAGAAATTCAAAGGCGTATGTAAAGTGCTTGAATTACGGCGACGGACTCGCCATCGGTCACGTTAACACCTAGAATATATCTCTGGCGGTTAGTGGGTGTGTGTGTACTACCTATACACCTCTGCCTCCCTTCGGGGATAAGTACTTCAAGAAATTACCTATTTCCTATAAACTTACAAACGTAACCTCTTTATAATATCAGTGTCAGGTTTAAATCTTAAAGGAACTATTTACTTGGCTACAAAAAAATCTATCTACGATGCACGCGGTGTGACGGCCATATCGAAGCTAACAAAAAATTCTGGAGTCGTGTCAAATTGATTTCACATTGGTGGATCATTTGAGTTTTAATACGACTTATTTTAATGCACTTCTGTTGGGAAGTGGAGAATTTCTTAGGAGTTTTTAAACTTTAAACTCTTATCCCCTTTAACTTAGAGTTGTTCATATTCTTACTTAAAATAAAAGTTTTTTTTTTAACAATTTATACAACAATGTGGCTGATAGTTTAGAACTCGAATATAATATGGTTCTATTTTCCAAAAAGATCCTGTTTAAAGAGGGTGCCGTTTATCTATGGCTCCCCTTCGGCGTTAAGATATATCTATATAAATAAAAATGAATGTTGGTAAGTGCATAACTAAAAAATGGCTGGACCAATTCGGCTAATTAATTTTATTGTATGTTCCTTAAGGTCCACGGAAGGATTTATTACTATAAAAAAACTTCCAAATTCATTATATTCGGCATAGGTGAATTAAAGACATACAAATCAGTTGATTGCGCTAATAAAGATGATTAATATATTACATACATACATATCATCACGCCATGTCCCTAACGGGGTAGGCAGAGAGTATAGAGCGCCAGTTCTCTCTAGACTTACATACCTCTTTCGCTTCGTCCACATTCATCAGTCTCTTCATACATCCTCGTCGGTTTCGAGTACTCTTAACGTTCCCGTCCTTGAGAGTTCGATCGATTTGATCCAGGTAGTTGGAATGTGGCCTTCCTCTGCCTCTTCTTGCACACACTTTTGCTTTGTATATCTGTTTCGACAATCTTTCTTCACTCATCCTTTCTATGTGTTCAAACCAACGTAACATGCCGTTCTTCATCTTTACAATCACGCCCTCATTCACGCCAGTTGATTTGCGAATCTCTTCATTGCGGATTCGATCTAATATCGTTACGCCGCACATTTTTCGAAGAGATCGCATCTCAACTGCATTCAAGCTATTTTCATACTTCCTCTGACATACCCAGGATTCGCTGCCATACAATAAGGTAGGTACCAATATCGCGTTGTGGACAGCAACTCAAGCATTCTTGCTCAGACTTTTACTGTCCATCAACGCCGACATTGCTCCATTCACCTTATTTCCGGCAGTTATCCTTCTTTCAATATCTTTTTAATACCTTCCATCTCGTGTGAACATGCTTCCTAGATATACAAATTCATTCACTTGCTCTAGAATTTGCCCATTTACTGATATAGCACACTCGGTCACTTGTTCCTCTCTTTCGAATACCAGAACCTTAGTCTTGCCAGCGTTTAGGCGCAGCCCCTTCTTTTCACATTTTTCTTTCATTATGGTAACTAGTGACTGCAGTTCGCCCTCTGATGACGCCAGTAAAACCGCGTCATCGGCGTATAGTAGGCAGTTGACCACTAAGTTTCCCATTTTCACTCCACATCCGTGCGTTCTTAGTGCTCTCAGACAGTTATCTAGATATATAATGAACAGCCAGGCAGACATGATACACCCTTTATTATTAATATATTTATTCGTTTATTGTTGAGAGAGAGATATAAATAACGTGATCACTGGAAAAACGTTACATTTATTAAATTTTTACTCTTTACTTTTGACAGAACGAAGTCTGTCCGGGAAGCTAGTTAGTAGCTAGTTATTTTAATTATTATAATTATTTTATTTTTAAGTAATGCTTTTTTTAACAATTTATACCATGAATGTGCCAGATATTATAGAACTTGAAAATAATAAGGTCCTCAAATTATGTTTATAAATTTCCTCATCTTGGCATTCGCAGAAACCATACCGTTTTATCAGTGCGTGCAATGGTAATTTTTTTCCTTATTTCTCAAATGACAATAATGATTATATCTGATGCTTATTTTACATCATGTTTTACGACCACGACAACTCCCATTGAAACTGAAACGTAAACCCATGCCTTGCCACTATGCCTTGCCACTTGCCACCCCCGAATGGGTAGGCACAGGTGAACAACAAAAAAGTAGGTTTTGTTTGGCATTTCTGTTTTCAAGCACATTTTTTTCTAATATAGGTTAGGTTTTTAATCTAAAAAACTAATTAACTACTAACTAATGTTGGCTCAGACCGCCCGGAAACGAGCCTGTAATCCTGATTTCATAGGCAGCTACATACACCACGTACTATATTGTTGTGGCCATATTGTATGATTGATTAAACAAGCAATGTTTATTTGGTCACATTGGACGACAAATATATAAATATATATAGGTATATGAGAAGATCGGTAAATGTACATCACTATAGTCAGAATTTTAATTCGATTCCAGATTTGACATTAGCTACTGACATTTTGTGAAATAATGATACCACATATAATAGTGTAGCGATGAACACAAAAATCGATAAACAATCGTGTCATTCGGCTTTATTCTCCCAGTCTGACTGCACGAATATCTTATTTCATTGCGAATCGATATTTTGTTATTTTGTTGGGTTTTTGTTAAAGTGTTGTTACGTTGTGTTTGTTGTTACGTTTATAGTTTTTTGTGAACTTTGATTGAATCTATTTGTTTTGGTTTTCCATCAAAATGGATCCTCAGCCAAGTACATCACAAAAAGACGTGGATGTTTTCTTGTCCCCAAGAAAAAAACTTGTCATGTTCCTTCATGATCACATTTTTTTATTTATTTCACACACAATTATAAAAGAAAAGTCTCAGATCGTTAATTAATCGTCAAAACTAAATTTCCTGATATACTTAGTTTACGAGAGTAAAATTATAAACGAGAAGAATCGATCCGGAAATATTCCATTTCCATATCGAATAATTTCGCAACGTCACTATTTAGTACTTGTCATAACGTTGCAACACTGAAATTGTCAAATCTGGAATCGAATTAAAATTCTGACTTTAGTCTACCATTTGCGCCTGCAATACACAAGTAGATAGGGTGTGTTTTTATAATACCACAATGTGCGACAAGTCGAGACTATTTCCTGCTCGTACAACCAACGCCCTGTACTACTGTAGGCAATAGTAAAAACACTTGATAGAAAGGCAGTATCGGGCTTTAGAATGGTATATTATATATCACGCCTACCCAAAACAGTCTTCGCAGGGTTGGGCGGAAGGTTCAGGCAATTATGTTTGATGCAATACAACAGATGTATCTTTCACGTTACGACTCACGGATTTATATAAAGCCGTGGTGGTTGAGAGGTTCGAGTAGTTGCCTTCAACACAAAGATTGCAAGTTCGAATTCCGACTGTACCGATGACTTTTCTGAACTTAAGTACAGTTTTACCACGTGCTTTACTGTGAAGGAAAAAAATTAGAAGAACATGCTTATGATTCAGAAGAAATTCATAGATATTGTATTGTCGTCCTTGAGTAACGGCGATGGACTCGCCATCTGTCAAGTTTTCACCTAAAATATATATTCGGCGGAAAGTTGGTGTTTGAGTACAATCTGCACATCTTTGCCTACCCTAACGGGAAGGTGTGAAGATTTAATATACGCCTTTGAATCAATTCTCTTCTCTCATGTTAACAGGTTTGATTAATTAATTTATTATACTCTGGACACACTATAAGGTGGCCCTAGACAGATATACTCTACCCTACCCTACCCTAGATAGAGCCCATACAATATAGGTAGTTCAACGCTATACCTAGAGATAAGAATATATGTACGTAAGTAGATATGTGACATATTAATTTTGCAAGTATGTATAGAGAAAACTATTCTAGAAATCGAAAATGCAGAATACTTCTCTTAAATTAAACACTACATACACACGTATTACCATACTAAATTTCTTACCTCGTAAGGGGTATACCACATACCTCTTTCGCTTTATCCACATTCATCAGCCTCTTCATACATGCTCGCCGGTTTCGACCTCTCATGGCGTTCCCATCATTGAATGTTCGATCGGTTTATAAAACTATGTATAAGGAATGGAATTGTAGCAACGTTATTCTAAATTAAGTTATTTAATCAACTAGTAAACGAACAAGTCCCTATACGGAACATTCGGCGTGTGAACACGACTCTCACTTGTCGACAATTTTATTTACAACTCTTTAGTCGAACCTGTTCAGCAATCAACATATTATTTTAGTTGTTACGGTTAACTAGTTCATATCCGATGTGAAAATACTTTTTCCAATGAGAAATTGACTAGTATATATAGCGTAATGGGCTGAAAATATCTTCTACCAATTTCATAAAGGTTTACCTGGCTTTTTTATCCAGCTTCTAGGCTCATTTTAATTTAAACACATGTCACATATATACATTTTCATTCATATCTATACTAATATTATAAAGAGGAAAGATTTGTTTGTTTGTTTGTTTGTAATGAATAGGCTCCGAAACTACTGGACCGATTTCAAAAATTCTTTCACCATTGGAAAGCTACATTATCCCCGAGTAACATAGGCTATATTAAATTGGACCCGATAGGTGGAGCTGCGATCGAGTTTCAAGAATTTTACCTTTTTACCCGGGCGAAGCTTTCTGTGTGTTTCTGTGTGTCTTAAGCTAGATTCGAGAATGGTTTAGATTTACAATTGGACCCAATAGGTGGCGCTGCGATCGTGTTACGGGCAATTTAACTTTTTCACCCAAGCGAAGCTGGGCGGGACAGCTAGTTGGCAAATAAATGTCAATCAGAAGACCACGTTCCAACTATTAAAAACCCATTGAGCCACACCGATCCAATGGCTATTGGATGATAATGTCAGGCTTGACATTAATTTACATAATATCACAAAAAAATATATATGTTTATGTATCCTTACGCCTACCCACAAGGGTCTCCGAAGGGGTAGGCACAGATGTATAGCTAGTACCCACAGACCCACTTTCTGCCCGAAATATATTTAAGGTGTGTGAACGTGACAGATGGCAAACCCATATCCGTTACTCAAGCACGACTTCCCACAAGGATCCCCGAAGAGGTATGCAGTGTGTCGGTAGTACCCACACACCATTCCTTCACCGCAGATTTATTTTAAGTTTAGACATAACTATATATACTACATAACATAACATAACATACTTTTAAGAGAGGTAGGGCATAACGGGTTTCCCGTTCGAATTCGGAGCTGCCCGACTGGGGCAGGACCTCCACCTTACAGAAGTCCGTAGCCAAATAACACAATTTTTTGTGTTGTGTTCCTACGCGGTGAATAAGGTTTCCAGTAATGAGCTCCTTGGGGAGGGGGGAGGATTGTTACATTGTGTTGGAAGCAGAGGGATTAAACCCATTATGCTGCCATCACACTGTAACTCTCCGAACACAGAGTGGCAACGCGCATGTGAAACTTCGGTATCGTGAGCGTAAATAGGCTACGGTAACCGTTTTCCATCAGGGGGGCCGTATGCTTGTTTGCCACTCTTGTTGTATAAAAAAAAAACATCAATAAATGACAATAATAATGTATTCAATTCAGAACAGAAAGCTTCTTTAATAAAAAGTAGAATGCACCAGAATGTGGAGTAGGAAGTACAAGCATGAGTGGCTAAGTGTAGTGCACACTATTGGCTGGATGCTTCACGCGGAAATACCACACTATTATTGTCGCTTTGCGTGTTAGAATCGTTAATATTTCAGTGCGGTGTGCACTCGGGTTTGTTTATATCCCAAATTTCATGAAAGCTTATGTCATTGTCATTAAAGCATTTGTTTTAGGGTGTACATTTTCGCGCGGAGTTTTAAAAAGATATTATGAATATCATCATCTAATGGTTTTATAGACTTAATTAGTAAATATGTCAATTCTAAATATTAGAATTGCGAAATTAGGTTTGTTTGGTATGCTTTCACGTCTTTCATCTATTCAACTGAACATCGTTCAATACGAAAAAAGAAATAAGTAAGGTATCGATTATCTAGAAAAAAGTACTGATTTCAATGGACAGAACAATAAATTTCGAAAATAGACTTTTATAAACTGCAACGAGATACCTAGATTGCAGAAGAAAAAAGTACGTGTAGCCCAGAAAAAACTAATGAAAAATAGTAAAGTAACGCGAGCAACATCACGGGTAAAAGCTAGTAAGCTAAAAAGATCCATCAATCTAGGGTAAGAGACAAAGACCGCCCAACTGGGCGCGGTGACCATAATATACACTGCTACAAACTATTGTGACGCAACTACTCAGATCCCATCAGGGCTCAAACAATACAGGGCACAGCATCCGGTGACACCCGTGCGTATAGATGAACTGATTTGTGATAATATAATGTATAGAAGAACTTTGTGTAGTTTAATGTCACCTGCAAAACCGAGGAGCATTTGGAGCAGGTCCAAATCTTGGAATTTGTAACTGTAGTATAAAGATTTTTAACACCGCGAAAAACAACAAGAAAGGATGCATAAATCGGGAGAGAGAACGTCTGAGAGAAAATTAGATGTCTGAATTGTCACTTTGCAACAGTGTCGTATTGTCTGCTTTGTCACGTTCAAAAATTGTCACATTGTCTGTTTTGTCACGTTGGAACTTTGTCACCATATCTTTTCTGTCAAGTTACTTTAATAATCTCCAGCGAAAGGCGGGTTTATATACATACATTATATACAATTAATTAGACATAAGTACATATGGCATATGCTAAAGTATTGAAATGAAAATAATTTTATATATACCCACCTTATATCTTTACTTATATGAATTGTACTAGTTTCTGTGTCCGATAAGAATGTGGGTGTAACATGTTTCACGAACGATTGCAATAGAAAGTATTTTACTTTAGTTTTCACAATATAACGCTGACATAATATTGTGTAGGTAATTTGAACACAATTAGAAGGCGTAATGGTATATAAATAAAATGTATTCAACGTAGTATCAAAATAATATATTCGGACTCGCCATCTGTCACGTTGGCACCTAAAATATATCTCTGGCGGAAAGTGGGTGTGTGGGTATTAACTATACACCTCTCCTACCCCTTCGGGGACCCTTGTGGGAAGGCGTGAGGATATATTATATTATTATTATTATATAATATACCATAATGAAAATCCGCAATCTTGCCATGCTTGATCTTCTGCACTAGTGGCCGCTGGTGAACCAAATCATTCCCAGCCCTTGCCTTGCCACCAATATGGTATAAAAAAAATACATACAAACATGTATACATTTTGAATCCGTTAATTTTATATGAAATTGGATAAGAACCTTTACCCATGACGTACAAAACAATTAATTCTAGGGTTTAAAGGGACAATCTGTATTTGACGTTTAATATTAGGATTGCGATAATAATAAAATATAAACATGACCTCTACACAGTTAAACGACAATAGATTAGGTTCCACAGAATTTTAAAATCTTTCGCGATAGTTACTTCCTTCGCTTCCTTAGATTTCAACTAAATTTGTTGAGTAACAACATTCAATAATAAAATAATAAAAATAGGTTATATAATGTCATAACACTTACGTGATGACAAATGCCCAGCGCTAATACAACCCAGATATGTAAAATGACACTTACCTGTAACAAAATAGAAATAAAAATTAATTAACTGGAAGCAAACACAGTTCTCACAGCAGCGTAACCAGAATAACAGTTACTATAACAAGACATTAAAAAGCGCACATCATTGTTCTACGGCTGAGTGCTCTATTTACCTAGTAACTGGGGCCCGTTATGTTTTGATAATATGAGAAAAAATTAAGAAGCACATCATTCAGGGAGATACCAAAGAGCAGTAACTCGAAGATAGATAAAGCACAATAGAATTACCTGTCATATTAAATTCATTTGTCATACTACAATATGCCTGCCTGATTATTAATTTATTTATTAATTTTATTTAATATTTTTTTGCTTGTACAACAAAAAACTGGCCATAAAATTATTATTAATAAGTTTAAGTTGGGCATTAAAACTAAATACAAAATGAAAATAGAATTAAAAAATATTGTGATGTATTTCAGCAGTGATAGGAATAGGTAGGTACCTGGCGGGTTAGTTTGAATTGTCCTTCGAAGTGGAGTTTTCCATCTGGCACTGATTCCACTGCACGATCACACTCTTTATATTGGGATTTAATGAGTCCACACACTTATTAGTCTCTCGCGGTATTTTGGATAATTTAGGGAGTTTTATTGAAGGAGCGCGTGCGTTGCGTGTATAGCGTAAGCGTCGACTTTTTGAATGTGTAAGGGAGCGGGTGAATGATTTTGGGAACGGATTAGGAGAGTGTTATGAGCTAATGAGTTAGTGTGGTGAGTAGTGCATAGATAAAATAAATAATCTATTAAGCGGCGCGTACAACTCCCCCGGCCTAGAGGTTTCCTCTAGAAGAAAGTTGAAAAAGCGTTAAACTAATGAGCGAGTAAATGCGGGTGCGTTTGAAAGAACTAAAACTAAAACATATATTTATTTTTAAACTTATTGCAGAGGAAGAGGACAGACTCTTACAACTGGACGTATATAAGTACCAGAAGCAGTGCGAACCTTTAATGTGCGAATAATATTGTCTTTACCGCGGTATACTTCGTCCACGATGCCCAACGGCCAACAAAGAGGGTGCGCATTGTTATCTTTGATAACTACTACAGAACCTAGCTGAGCTGGATTAGTTAGCGTATTATATTGGTGTACTCTTTGTCTCACCAAGTTTCTAGCGGCTAGAAACCAAAACTTCTGTCGAAGCAGGGAAAGTAATAGGGAAGGACCAGTATGCAGATTACATACGTGAAAATAGTCAACAATGAGCTGGGTAAGGCGATGTTTCGATGGAAGAATAATAGGGTGTTTCTGTCCATAGTTAAGTTGCGAATGCGTCAGTCGGCCGCCGACACGAATTATATTTTCGTCGTCAATGAACGGGTTGAGTTGAGAATGAGGGGCTTACTGATGCGTTTATTATTTTTAATAGCGTGGCTATCTTTAGCGAAACAATTACTTTGTACGTGACGTATGAGAAAGAGTTCAGCGTTATCTAAGTCAAACGGTGTGATTAAACCGGTTGTGCGTATAATTTTTGCGAAACGCAGTACGTATACTGTGGCGCGTAATAGTTTTTTATAGGATGAAAAGCGTTCTATCAATTTATCTATTAAATGAGTTTCAGTTATGTCAATTTCAGTGACGAGAGAAACAGTTTTCTCTTCTAGATTATCGACTTTATTGGGCGATACAAGAAATTGTTTGATGGGCCACTCTTTGATAGGGTGAGAAACCCATTGCGGTCCGTGAAACCACTTTTCCTGATTTAATAGGTGTTTAGGTGTAACAGGTCGCGATATTATATCTGCTGGGTTCTCATCACCACTGATGTGATACCAGTGGTTGGCTGAAAGCTTGGAATTAACTTCCGTAATTCTGTTTGCTACGAAAGTGTGAAATTTAAAAGCGGGTGAATGTATCCACGTCAATGCCACAGTTGAATCAGAGAATGCGTATATATAATTTATTGGGCAGCGTTCACTTATAATATCACGTACACAGGATATGAGATTAGCTAAGAGCAATGCGGCGCATAATTCCAGGCGAGCGAGAGACACTTTCTTCAGCGGTGCGACGCGTGATTTAGAGCTAAGAAGGTTGACAACTCCTGGTGAATCCGCGTTAGTACCGACACGAACATATAAAACAGCTCCGTAGCATTTTTCACTAGCGTCAGCGAAACCAACGATAGTCACGTGAGACCCTGCGGTTATACCTACATGTCGCGGTATACTTAATTTAGACAGATCCGAGAGTTCACTTCTGAACTGAGTCCATTTTTGTCGTATGGAATCCGGGACAGGTTGATCCCAGTCTAACTCGCGTTGCCAACACTCCTGAACTAACAATTTCATAAAAGCTGTAATACAGCCTAAAAAACCTAAAGGGTCAAAAAGACGAGCGGTAGCGGAAAGGATAGTGCGCTTTGTACAAACGTCAGAATCATCATCGGTGATTTTATAGGTAAAAATATCATCGTGGGGCTGCCATTGCATTCCAATAATTTTTGTGGTTAATTCACTATCTGCGTCAAAGTTTATTTGTTGTGGATTTTTATGCGAGTGCGGAATTTTATTCATGAGTTCGGAGCTATTTGAATTCCATTTTACTAAATTGAAGCCCCCGGCCATGAACATGTTCACCATCTGATGATAAGTACGTTCGGCTTCGTCTATTCCGTCCATGGACGAAACATAGTCATCCATGAACATTCGGTTCTCGGCTTCTAGCGCGCCGATCGGAAACTTGTCGCGTTCGTCAGCCGCGAGCTGTCGCACTACGCGCATGGCGAGGTAAGGCGAGCTAGATATCCCAAATGATACCCGATTGAACTGAAAGACTTCAATGGCGGACTCCGAATTAAAGCGAAATAATATGCGCTGAAAAGGTTGATGACCTGGTGCGAGTTTGACACAAAAGTACATATTCTCAATATCTGAGGTGAGAGCGATGGAGAATATGCGTAGGTTAATTAATAAATCAAATATGTTGCGTTGTAAATTGGGTCCTGTAAATAATAATGAGTTGAGCGATTTTCCAGAAGTAGTTTTACATGATGCGTCAAGAATAATCCGAGTTTTTGATGTTGTTTTTTCCGGTCGATAAACGGCCCTATGCGGTATGTAGTAAGCGTTATCGGTGGGACGGAGATCGTCCACCCCGACTTTGGTTAAAAAACCGCGATCAATATATTCTTGCACTGTGGCATTATAATCGTTGCGTAATTCCGGGATAGCGTCTAGCTTTTTTTCTAAATTAATTAAACGGCGTTTAGCGGTCGTGTAAGAATCACCGAGTTCAGAGGGATCGGACTTAAATGGGAGACTGACAGTGTAGGTACCACTGTCGTCACGCGTGTAGGTAGACTGGAAAATATTTTCACACATCTTATCATCCGGACTATAATGTATTTTATTCGGTACACTTTCGAGTTCCCAAAAGCGTTGCGTCAAATTGTCTAAAGAAGGCGAGTCAACATTACAAAAAAATGTCTTATCATTTGAGCGCGTGTTAGACGGGTCGCAGTCCGCGCGCCCCATAGCGATATATCCGAGCGTAGTCTCCACACCGATAACAGATGACCGGGCAGAAGTTACCTTGTTCCCGCGCAACAATAATGCAAAGAGTTCATTACCTATAAGGCAGTCAACGTCTGCCGGCGTGTGGAAATCATCGTCTGCCATAGGCACGTTTCGCAGATGATCTAATTGAGACAAGTCTATGGGTGCGTTCGGCAAGTGATCGGTGATAGAATTAATCACACGAGCGTTTATTGTGTATTTACACCGTTCGTCAAAGCGGGAATGAATTATGAAAGAAGCGGTTCCTAGCGAAATACTTTCCGAGTTGCCTATACCTTTTATTGTAGTTGAAGCGGGCTTAATATTTAAATTTAGTTTTTCACAACATTGTTTTGTAATGAAATGGCTCATAGAACCAGTATCTAAGAATACGCGGAGCTTGTGACATTTTTTATTATTATCATAAACATAAACAGACGCAGTAGGTAATAATACGACGGTATTTTTATTATTACCAGGCGCAGGCGTAATAGCGGAAAGTGACAAGTTCATCTGCGTTTGCTTAGCTTGAGACTGCGCTGAAGCGGGCGGTTCTACGTTGCGAGCGACGGAGTGCCCGCGCATATTGCAATCTACTTCGCGCGGTGTAGGCGATAGCGGCGGCTGCGAGCGGTTCGCGTTCGCGCGGCTACTCGTATTTGTATTATACCGTTGAGGTGAAGATGTGTGCGGTGATGAGTGAATGTGAGCGTTTTGGAATGATTTTGAATTATAATATGCGTTATTTTGGTTGTTGTTGTGAGATTGATCTACATGAATGAGTGTATGGTGTTTTCTTTGACATATTGCGCAGCGGTTTTGAGATTGGCAATTATTTATGTTGTGGAATCCCAAACAGTTTCGACAAAAACCGTGTTGTGTCACTAACGAGTTACGTGTGTGTGCGTTGTGTGATAAGAAAGTACTGCACTTGAAAAGTGCATGTTCGGGATAGATTTTACAAATATTACAATTGCGGGGTGATTGCGAGGGATGCGTGAGCGAGTGGTGCGTTTGTGGTAGTCGATGCGAGGCGTGTGTGAATGTGTTGTGTGTGTGAAGCGGGTGAGAATACGTGTCGTCGTTGCTGGCTACAACGGAGTTGTTGTTGACAACAAATGCGTGTGTAGATTTTGTGTTTTTAGCGTGTTGTGGGACTTGCGGGTTATAATTTTTATTAGCGTAGGTAGGTTTAGAGTTCGTCGATAATGATGAGCGTAGTGAATGAATTTTATTCTGTTCTTTTATGAATTGCTTAAGTTGATTGAAAGTAGGTATTTTAACGCTGCGGTGCGCTTGTTCGAAAAGGTTCAATGTGTCTTTATCTAATTTACTCAACGCGATGTGAGTTATAATAAAATCGGAGATATCATCAATTTCTAAAAGACGTAATGCGGCTTCGGCGGTACAGAACTGTTCCAAAAATGCGTCAGTGTTTTGAGTTTTAAAATGTAACATTTGTTCAACGTACATTGATGCTTGCACTCGAATATCGTGATATTTTTCGACTAAATTATTCCATAAAATGTTGTAATTTTCTCCCGTATTAGGAATACTACTGCAAGCGGTCAATGCACTCTTAGAAAGTTTACTAATTAGGTATTGAGCCTTTTCGGTGGGTGAAAGCGTGGGGTTGTCATGAATAAGACTTTTAAAGTTTTGATAAAAGACTGGCCACTTATATGGAGATCCATCAAAACCTATCAATTCAATAGGAGCTAGCTTTTTAGAAAATTCGAATTTGCGACGTTCTGAGTTGGCCTTGAGCTGCGTGATCGACTTTTCTACGGCAATGATATTACAGTATAAATCATCAAATGCATCAAGTTCGCTAAACGATGGTTTGACCTCTTCGTTCTGTTGCAAATAGCACATATTCAACGAGTCTATAGTTTGCAAGAAATCAGTTCTAGTCTTTTCCAACGACTGGACGCGAGACATAAATTGTTGCTCATTTATAGGATCGGAAACCTTTAGACTAAGGTCGAATAATTGTTGCACTCGAGCAAACAAAGATTCTTTTTTCGATTCTAATAAAGATATTTTACGTTTTAATTCCGCCATGATGAATTTGAATTCAAAAATATGTACGGGAAATTAGGCGTAATGCCTGCGATAATAAGGGCGAGCGTTGCTTGGCGTGAGTCGACTACAAAATGCCGCGAATGATTTCTAGATTCAACGAAGGAATAGAAATATGTAGGTAATTATAAGATGCGTTAAGGAATACTTTTTGTATACAATAAATAAGCGTTATGAAATATATAAATGCGTTTAAATATATATGCGTTTATGAAATGATGCGTTTTCTAATTTGAACCGTGTAGGTAGTTAAATGGCGGATGATCGAGAACAAATTGCGAACTTAATTTGCGAAAATAATGAGCTTGTGAGTGTTTTGTGAGGGAATTTGAGTGTCTGGAGAGATAGGGTTAAATGATCCGGCGCGATTAGGATCAAGAGAAGAGTTGTGATGTATTTCAGCAGTGATAGGAATAGGTAGGTACCTGGCGGGTTAGTTTGAATTGTCCTTCGAAGTGGAGTTTTCCATCTGGCACTGATTCCACTGCACGATCACACTCTTTATATTGGGATTTAATGAGTCCACACACTTATTAGTCTCTCGCGGTATTTTGGATAATTTAGGGAGTTTTATTGAAGGAGCGCGTGCGTTGCGTGTATAGCGTAAGCGTCGACTTTTTGAATGTGTAAGGGAGCGGGTGAATGATTTTGGGAACGGATTAGGAGAGTGTTATGAGCTAATGAGTTAGTGTGGTGAGTAGTGCATAGATAAAATAAATAATCTATTAAGCGGCGCGTACAAATATATTATATTAAAAATATTATATTCCGGCAGTATTTTCGGTATTTTGAGATGGTAAGCAAAGATAAGAGTAATTAAATATTCCTAAGGAGCCTACAACGTGCGGGCGATACCTATGACGTTGGTAACCGTTTACCATTAGGCGGACCGCTTACTTTCCATATTAAGTGTGTTCGTGAATGGCGCTATCTATATAAAGCAGGAATCATTAGCAGCACTGCCACTCCTCGTTGTTTTCCAAAGTTCAGAGATATCGAAGGAACGCAACACTATCTAGGAGGTGGTATTATGATGAGATTCTATTTCATGGCTATTATTTAATCCTAACTAATCACCACAAGCTGCCTTGTCAGCTATAATTCGAAATTCAATTAGAATTAGAGAGCTTAACAAGAGTTTTAAGTTTTTAGTCGCGCTGAGCAGACCAGTTGTAGTTAAATGGATGTTAATCAGGCTTACATACGTCGAGCAGGCATATCTAAGGTTTATTACACAGAAGATTATCGACTCACATGTTGTACCACTACTATATGATAATCTTACTACCTACTTTATTATTGCAACAAGCTGGAAATTAAGGATATGGGCAGCTTAATGGTAAGCGATCACCGTGGCTTGCCAACTTTGAGATAAGGCAATAAGGACTGAAAATTATTGTCTTTCAATAAAGCTCTCTCTCTCAGTAAATCTCTTAGCTCAGGAACATAACACAGACACAGCGACATTTGACGGGAAGACGTTTGGTACTCCCTGACAGACAACTTAAATTTGGAATGGAAGATTGTAATTTTATCACTTCAACGTACCCTCTTAGTCCCTTCCATATTCACAACTGTATTTATAAACATTCCAACTAATATAATAATCGATCTAAATAGATTCACGTCAAAGTGTCGTTTATAGTAGGAAATGACATAAATCAAGATCACTACGTGACATTTTCGCCAACTTGTCACTCGCTGACGCAACCAATGTGGTGCTGTCATTATGCAGGGTAATTAGGTGTGCACAAACTTTCTGTTCTGACATATGAAGTGAGATTCTCGAAGTGGTGTTGATTCCTTTCCCGTGAAATATTTCGCACCTTACAAACAAGTGCCAATCGCTTTTTATTGCAACATTTGAGGTTATTGATTACGACGTGGCTCATCGTAATCATTTGCTAATTTATAATTTTTTTTCGTAAATAATTAATTCCTAAATTTTATTAACATTGAAAAGATAACTCCGTGAGTTAGCTGATAGAAACACCAGTTAGTAACAGTAGCCAGAATTTAAGAAAAAATTAAGAGCCTACAAGATTACAATCAGGGATTTCAATACGGAAAACTAAATCCGGTATTCCGGATTCCGGAACCGAAAAATATACCGAACCCGATGATATAATTTTTTTTACAAAACACTTCACTTTGTAGTGGACTTTTAATTGTTTACTCGATCCAATGGGACCAGATCGTTTTACCATCAGATTGTGAATTTGGATTAAAATTCCACAGGATTTCAATCTTTATTCACAGTAGATATTATAACAAACATCAATAAATGCATTCCGAGAAATTACCTTATCTTAACTCGCATTGCAATATCTCTCTTAAACTCATAGTTGGGGAGTGCGCACGCGCCGCATAACGGAATCACGCATTAGCGTTAGTCACACACTCGCCTTTGGTCACACCTCGCATCTGACGGCGATCTGTTCCGGTGGATTCTTTAGAAAGTACATTACTCAAGTTTTGATCTTACGTAGTTTGACAAGATCATGTAGGTACAACTGGCAAGAAACCGGTAGTAGGTTTAAAAACAGGTAGGGCACCGAATCTCATTCAGAATTGGTGTCGCCCAACTGGGACAGCGTCTGCATTTTACGGAAGACCGCCGTATGGCAAAATGTTAGGTAAACTTAAACTTCAAGAATAATTCGTATTATATATACTCACGCCTTATAACATACATACAAACATAACGGTAATACCCACACACCCACTTTCCGCCAGAGGTATATTAGGTGCCAACGTGACAGATGGCGAGTCCATCGCCGTTACTCAAGCACGACTATACATAGGCCTTTGAATTTCTTCTCAGACGTATGCAGGTTTCCTCTCGATGTTTTCCTTCACCGTAAAGCTCGTGGTATGACTTTATAAATACTTTTGTGCTATTGTAAATGTTATATATCAAATATCTCTGGCGGAAAGTGGGTGTGTGTACCTATACACCTCTTTCTACCTTAAACTAACTAAATAGGTATGTATAGTTTGCAAGGAGTGTTAAATGAACTTGATGGGAACATATTTGATTGATCTGAACAGCATATTAACAAGCGCTATAAAGCGCTATATGTATTGATCCAATTAAGTATCTCTAACACAGTGAAAGTATTACGTCAAGTGGATGATCTTAAATAGCTCGAAATACTCGACTAATATATATAAGGGCGATTGGTTCGAATTGCCTGCAACACATAGATAACACGTTCGAATCCCGACTGTACCAATGAGTTTTTCCGAACTTAAGTACAGTGATTAGTCACACCACGAGCTTTACGGTCAAGGAAAACATCGAGAGGAAACCTGCATACGTTTAAAAAGAAATTCTAAGGCGTATGTATAGTCGTCGAACGGCTATGAACTCGCCACCTGTCACGTTGGCACCTAAAGTATATTTGGCGGAAAGTGGGTATATGAAACCTACACACCTATGCCCACTTTGGGGATCCTGGCGGGTAGGTGTGTATATTATGTGTATGATATTTATATGTACACTAGTGGTCCCGCCCAGCTTCGCTCGGGTGGAAAAAAAAGATGGTGGCGCCACCTATCGGGTCCAATTGTGAATCTAAACCATTCCCAGATCCCCTTGAACACACACAAAAAATTTAATCAAAATCGGTCCAGTCGTTTGACAGGAGTTCAGTGACATACACACTCACAGAAGAATTATATATATAAAGATATATGAAATTTATCGCCGCTGCAACCCTGGACACAAATTTTCCTACTAATATTATAAATGCGAAAGTTTGTGACGTTTTTTTTGTTTCTCTTTCACGCAAAAACTAATGAACGGAATGAACGAAATGAGATGAACGTTGTAGAGATAGATTATTAGTTGCATATGTTTATTTAGGCGCGGGTAAAGCCTCGGGACATAGCTAGTTATACGACGTTAAAAAAGTTCCATAAGTCCTCTGAAATATGACAATACAAAATTAAATATTTGAATTTTCAATTGAAGTTCACAATACACAACACGGATGGCGTTCGTACGAAGGCGCCAGATGCCACAGTTTAAATGTCAATAACCTTTTGTTGACATTGAAATGACGACCACATGCTCAGCTTAGATAACCGCCGGAATGCTAATAGCTGATGATGCTTACAATAAATGCCTGAACACGAATAAAAAAGTAGTTGAAAATAAATGTGACTGGTTTTTTATACTCGTAGATGTCAAAGGTAAACGCAATGTGTTTTAATTATTCCATTTGACATGGTAATCGAAAAATATTTAATCAAAAATTTCAAAAAAATTTAGAGTCGTGGTGGTCCACGAAGGTGTATGCAGAGGTGTACATGTAGTACCCACACACCCACTTACCGTCAGAGATATATTTTAGGTGCCAACGTGACAGCTGTAGAGTCCATCGTCGTTAATAAAGAGCGACAATATATGTAAGTATACGCCTTAAATTTCTTCTCAAACGTATGTAGGTTTCCTCTCGGTGTTTCCCTGCACCGTAAAGCGCGTGGTGTGACTAATCATTGTACTTAACTTCAGAAAAACTCATTGGTACAGACGGGATTCGAACTTGCAATTTTTGTGTTGCAGGCAACTATTATGTCCAATTGGCCACCAGAGCTTTATTAAACAACAAATTAAACAGTTACATAAGCAGGAAATATCTTCCTCGCGGTGTAACTAGACTAAGCCTGAACTGGGCGTCGGTAAGTTTTTCTCGCTTGCAGCACTGCGGTCAATCAACTCACATTCATTTTTACTTATCATAATCGCAATACCTGTTACGTAAAATGCTGGTACAGTAAATTGATATGAGGAGATTTGTAGAAGGCTTAATCAGTAATTATTGTAATGTCTTATTTTCTGATTATTTATTCAAGACATGGATAAAAATGTCTTTCAGTCATATATTTTTCGAAAACAAGTCTATTTTAATATTGCATTTAAATACTTGCATTAAAATGTTTGGTGGTATATTAATTTTTTTTTATTCTAACCATAAATACTGACAGTTGTCAAAAATAAGTCGCAGGGAAAAAATACCATAGATACTATGTAATATTGAAACTCAGCGTATTGACATTTTTAAAAATGTTGTAAAGTCAATGTCAATCAATACATTTAGTTACGACGCCGTAAGTTGACTTCCGTAGCGAACATCTAGTTATAAACCACATTACTAGAAATTATGTTACTACAACCAAAATGTTGACTCGTTTAATGCATGCCATTCACAAATCTACTACTTAAATAGATAAAGTGTTACGGTTTCCTACACACCTGTGAACTTTCTCTTCTGATCGCTTGTATTCCGATACTCATAGTATTGAGAACAATCGTAATGACATTAGTTGAAAGTAGGTGGGATCAAAGCGAGTGGCGAAGTGCGTTCGTTGACATTTTCAAGGAACCTAAAGGGTGGCTCGAGAAGTCGCTTGTCAGTTTATTCTGACCGAATGTACACCACGGCCTTTGTCGTAAAATGTCGTACCACTCGAACTCACGGCTCAAAATCTAATTAATCATCCATGTTTTTAAGAGCCACATTTAAGGCTGGTTGCCGCCACTAAAGATAGTGAATATAGTATGCCAATACAAACTGCCAACGATTGCGGGCAATAAGCCCTAGCAGGAACTATAAATAGGATTGCAATTATATTATGCATTCATCAAATACAAATTGTTCTAGGAACCTAGGGCGAGATCACACGTTGCAGTCGCAGGAAGCGCATCCGTCTTTTTGTAAAGCCACCCGACGGGCTATTTCCTGAAACTATCATGTTTACGACCTATGTGTACCTTTGTCTTGGACTTATTTTGAGATTGTACTGTATGAAAACCTTTACACTTAACTGCATTTTGAATTAAGATTAATAAATTTTGAATTTCTTTTATAGGGAACAAACATGCAAACATTATTCTTTATTTATATAGATTTCATCACAATCAATGGTTTGGTCAATGATTTCGGAACGCATAGAGAATTAATTATTACTTCAGGGCGTAATTTTGGCCGTGGAATTTAAGCTATAAAAGTATCTATATTTTTCGTCTTACCTCTACAGTCGTGAATAATGATTGCATTAGTAACCTCATAGGTGTTCCATCTTCAAGGTACAACGTGGTATTAAATTCAGATCACACTTTTTAACTTTCTTATCATCTGAGATCCTCGGGAGTAGACAGAAAGCGTAGAGCACCAGATTTGAGAGTTCAAAATGCATGGAGTTCTTCAAGAAGGGCGTGCTTTTTGCAGGACGGAAACACGCATATTAAGTCTTCAGTGCGATAACCGCTTACTACCAGTCGAGCCGCACGTTGTTGTTGTTTGCCACTTCAATGTTTTAATAAAAACGACCACAACTAAAAAAAGATAAGCTAAGACAGGTAAGTCATTGTTTTAATTAAAAGCTGCTTAATTACCAGAGAGGCTGCGATACAATCAAGATAAAAAGTGATAAATGTCCGAAAACCAGTTCCGAATGATACAAGTAACGTGATCGGTACAAATAATTACTTCACCGTGGGCAAGATTACGAAACGGCGAGCAACAACGACAGGTTTCAAACCATTGCACGCATTGTATTCAAATGACGCGGATGATTTAGAGCGAAGCGTGACAGTTACTACACACATCACTCTTTAACGTTATACACAATTCAAGGCTATGCATACATGGGAAACGGGAAGATTGTTCGGTGTAACTGCAGTTCTGCCAATTAATGGATTGCAATATTATCTTTGACATAATACCGACAGTAATGGATCAGTTGTGCACATGCTTTGCCTTGGTCTAATTTTGCGCTCTGCGTTCTCGCACAAGTGAATTATGATCTCCTATTGAATACAATATTTGTATTTACTAATGTACTGCAGAAGGCTTATTAATACTTCGCCATGGAATTAATTTATTACCATACAAAGTGTATGAATGAAAGATGGTGTCAGTGTAATTTTAAGTTCACTTTTGTTCTTTCATCTTCGGATCAAATATCAACGAACTCATAATTTTACGCCTTCCCACAAGGGTCCCCGAAGGGGTAGGCAGAGGTGTATAGGTATTACTCACACACCCACTTTCCGCCAGAGATATATTTTACGTGTAGTTCGACATCGCTATCAACTTTATTCCGATTTCCCAAAGTTGGGGAAAAAATATTTCAATTCAGCTAGAATAAAATCACTTGACATGTATTCAAATATACATTTACGCCGTGTGAGAAGTGCGCCAGTCTTCTCTTGTCTTACAGACGTCTTTCACATTCACTCATACTTTTCATACATGACCACCGGTGACTTTAGGTACTTTCGGTTGTCGTGATACGAAGACAAATTTTCAAGGATCATTTTGATCATTGTCAATTTGAAAACAGAACATAATTTTGTTCCATTTTTAAATGCAAAAAAACTATAGAATATATTATAGCTTTATGCAAGAGCTGTTTACATTTGTTTTATCTATAGGTTGTTTCCTCTTCTTAAGCTTTCTCCTTTCCCCAATAGTGCCCCAATTGCGCAACGATAACGTCTGTTGTTACATCGGCAATAACAAATCCGTTTCCCAAGGATGAACTATTGTTTTCTACTGCCATACAATTTCACTTTGCCTTTTTTAAGTGAAAGTTTTGATCAGCACGTACTTGGGTAGAATTTATTATTTTATGCACGTAGGCTTCAAGGTGACTACCGCACACTAGACTCAGTACAATTCAAGGCCCTATTAATGTTTTGATTAATTAAGCGTGCATAAATAATCTAAACATTATGAAAACATTTATTTTCCATAATCAAATTAAGTGGTTGAAGTCACCCACTAAATTTGATTATAAATTCAAAACCAGATCTGTGAGTCTTCTGATGTAATTTTGCACACTGGCTTCGAGAGCCAAGGTGCGCGTCGATATTTTCACACATTGCTCTAGTTCTAAATACCCTTTTTTTTTTGCTGCGTGCTATAATAATTTGGTATCCAAACCTTCGTTGCATAGACAACCTTAAAATTATCATTACAAGGCTCAACTTATATAAAAGCAAACATTCGACACTGATTCTTATCAAGGACCGAGCTTTAAGTTCAGCGAACTCATTCAATAGTTTAAAATAAAAGCAGTCCCTTCATCGCTTCAATGCATTTGATACTCTATTGACTGAAAATACGAGTTAAAAAGGCTTGCTGCTGAAGTGTTTCATAACAAGCGTACATTATCGATGTTTTGATTGATGCAAGAGCAAGACGGAATAGTGTTAGCGATAACAGTCGACATTATGGATCTACAATACAATCCGCAAGTGTCCCGATGGGGTAGGCAGAACTGTAATAGTGTCCTTTTTTGCAGATATATTTAGGTGCCAAAATGACACATGTCGAGTCCTCCGCCATTTCTCTAACCGCCGGTTTCTGGTACAATTTTAGCACGATGAATTAGTCAACACTTTGTCACAATAACAATTTGTTAACAATCTGTCATCGAGCTTTGAGTTTCTAGAACGCAAATCATCGAAAAATTAACTAATCTACTGTTGACAGCCGAATTATTTTTTAAAGTATATCTATTTCCCTCTAGCTTATAGCTTCGTCTTTGTCTTGCAATGTCAAAGTATTCCCGCCGGGAGCTGAAGTTTCGTTAGTTGGACAAAAGTTTGATTTGTTGTTGTTTATCTTGTTTGTTTAGGTACTTCAGTTATCGTGTGATAAACAAGTGTAAAGAATATAAATAAATAAAGTGTAAATGTTAAAATGCCGCCGCTGTCGCGTAAAATTACACAGAACGCGATCTATCTACTTATATTTTATTCTAATATTTATATTATATAATTTATAGTAATTCAACATATAGGTAGGTTCCCGACAGGGCTGATGATTTGAAACTTGCCAATTTCTAATATTTTTGCTATTATTAAAAGATTATTTCGATTTCTGTAACTTTACACACTTATGTCTTAGGGTTTGTCTAAAGAGATTCAAATTAAAAAATATCAGATTAAAAATCAAATAAAATTATATGAATAAAAATATAACCAATTCAAAACTAAAAATCAAAGGCAATGTTCTATTAATATTTCAACGTAAGGAATTAGGAAACCAAATAGCATTATTGATAGAAATTAAGTTTTATATTAATATTGCTATAAAAAACGAAAAATTTAAATCGATTATTTTGTAACATCCCTATATCCTATTAAATCCGCTTAGAAATTGGAGTTCAAATCGGAATACTTGCGTTAACACGTCGATAATTCCTCGATAATCTACAATTAAAAATTGTATGTCAACAATATGTTAACAAAGAGAAAATGCGTTCAGAAACTCAAAATGGCTCCAATCGGCAATTGATTTGGGATTTGACATACCGTTGACAAACTGCCAACAGTTTGTCAGTTGAAGCTTCTAGCAACCCAAACTACGTCTAATTAGAGATTAACAATCTGTCACGTAATTTGATGGATAGAAATGCGTACGAGAAACCGGCTGTAAGACGACTTATACGACTATACGGCATTGATTTTCTTTCCTAACGTATGCAGGTTCCCTTTACAAGATTCTTTCACTGAAAAGTTCTCCGTGAGATTAATCACCATTAATAAGTACTTAGGTACTTAATACTTAATACAGATATACTTCTGCATATACACATACACTTACTTCAGTTAAAAAGAAAACTCAATGTGGTAATACAGTCGAAGTTGTAATCTTGATAATGCAGGCTAACCACTCGGGGCTCTATTATGTCATGAAAAATGTACTGAATCGAGGAATACGTGAATGGTTTGAACCGACCTTAATTGTAAAACAATTGAATTGACAGAAATTGGAATGAAATTGGATGTTGCGATAAGGACGCCTGTTGTATAAGGGGGCGATGAACTTATACAAACGACATACAATTTAGGCGTGAATAACTTGAATTAAAGCTAGATAAGGATTTCTTGAGGGAAGTACTAGTCGCGTTTTCGTCTGCAAAGTCTTAAAAAAGTTCTCCAAGGTCGTCATAGCAATCTTTATGCAACAAATCATCAAAATTAGTTCAGTACTTTTATAGGCCAAGAAGATAAATATTTCTAAGTTGATCGAATACTTTTTTTTACAACTTATAAATGTATTTAGTTGCAAGTTTTGGTCGTGATATTCAAATGGGACACTTAACTCGATGATGAGTTAAAGGTTCGGTTAAAATACCATTAGTGCATTCGTGAGCGGTCAGACTTCGTACTTGGGAATCAGAAGACACTCGATGTCACGAGCTTGAATTCTTATATCTTGACTTATACTATACGCATGTATATTATGAGGTGAATCCCGTTCAAATGTGTTTTTTTTAATAACCTAAGTACAGTGATTAATCACACCGCACCACGAGCTTTACGGTGATGGAAAACATCGATAGAAAACTGACATTCGATTGAAAAGAAACTCAAATAGAATACGTCAACGGCGATAGACTCGCCACGTGTTACGTTGACACCTAAATATATCTCTGGTGAAGTGGGTGCGTTGATACACCTACATACATCGTTTCGTGGAATCTTATGGGAAGGTGTCAAAAAAAAAACAAAATAAAACATGTATGCAAATTCACACTCCTCTCTCACAGACACACACACTTTTTTATTTATTTTCTATGTTCATTATTTTTAAGTAACATACCAAAACTGACTTTTAGTTGTTTTGTTGAACAGTATGTATACGAAATAATTATAGGTAAAGGAAGAGCAGTTTTTTTTTTTTTTTATACAACAAGAGTGACAAACAAGCATACGGCTCATCTGATGGGAAACGATTACCGCAGCCTATTTACGCTCACGATACTGAAGTATTTGCGTGTTACTACTCTGTGTTCGGAGAGTTATAGTGTGTTGGCAGCATAATGGGTTTAATCCCTCTGCTTCCAACACAATGTAACAATCCTCCCCCCTCCCCAAGGAGCTCATTACTGGAAACCTTATTCACCGCGTAGGAACACAACACAAAAAATTGTGTTATTTGGCTACGGACTTCTATAAGGTGGAGGTCCTGCCCCAGTCGGGCAGCTCCGAATTCGAACGGGAAACCCGTTATGCCCTACCTCTCTTATATACTTAGATACTTCTAGTAGAGCCATAAATATGCTTAAAAGGAGTAACTGGTCGTAAATTTAATCATCATGTAATACTGGTACTTAAATTAAAAAAAAAGTAAGCGTTTATATTTATATATTTATGCGTTAATATTTTTTACTTTTTTTTTTTGTAAGTAAACGTAGTTATGTTTGCATATAAACTTGAACTGTCATCTTGAGCAGTCATACACATTTCTTTTTGTGTGAAATTTGTAATAATTTTTATTAAGTACCTACGTTTATGCCTTATATACGGCCCCGACTACACTTTGGATATCACTGTATATATAGATATCCAAATAAAACATTCGTTTAATATATATTTTTGTAGTTTGCCGCCGTGGTGGCCGAGTGGTTCGAGCGTTGCATGCGACGCAAAGGTCGCAAGTTCGAATCCCGACTGTACCAATGAGTTTTTCTGAACTTAAGCACAGTGATTAGTCACACCACGAGCTTAACGGTGAAGGAAAACATCGAGAGGAAACCTGCATACGTCTGAGAAGAAATTCAAAGGCGTATGTACAGTCGTGCTGGAGTAGCGGCGATGGACTCGCCATCTCACTCGCAAAGTGGGTGTGTGGGTATTACCTATACACCTCTGCCTACCCCTTCGGGGACCCTTGTGGGAAGGCGTAAGGATATATTATATTATTATTATATATATTATTATATTATATAATTATATATTTTTGTATATTTTTAAGCCATAAATTCCAGTCGCATTCTAACTCCACTTGCACTATACAAACTGGATATATAATATATGCAAAGCGTAGTTTCGTATCCACGGGTCAGCGGGTCGTGTGGCTAATGACATTGAATCGTAGCTTTGTTGAGATCCGGCGACATAAATATTCGTTTGATCTGCCGATACGCCAATATGCCGCTTACAGGATGCTTTTAACGGTTAAATACAAGTTCCTTATTGGCCGTTATCCCCATGTAATGAGAGGAACCGGCTACCTTATTCAATTGGATAGCCACAGTAATTTGTAAGACGCTTCTGCCATATTCAACTAACGTTCTAATTTTTCTTTCGTAATACATACCCGTGGATATCTATCGCCGTTTATATCTTTTGGTTCGAGTAGTTTGCAACGCAGAAGTTCGAATCCCGACTGTACCAATGAGTTTTACTTAACTTAAGTACAGTGATTAGTCACACCACGAGCTTTACTGTGAAGGAAAACATCAATAGGAAACTTGTTTAAGGTAGAGAAGAAATTCAAAGGTGTGTATGGTCGTGCTAAGTAACCGCGATGGACTCGCCGTCACGTTGGCACCTATAATATATCTCTGCGAGAAGTAGGTGTGTGGGTACTATCCACACACCACAGCCAACCCCTTTGGGTACCCTTGTTGGAAGGCGTAAAGAAAGAAAGTCGTAATAGATAATTGCTCTGTGCCCCATTTCTATATCATATACCTACGGCTATAATAGGAGTACACTTATCGTGTCCAAACCAACGTAACATGTCTTTCATCATCTTTACAGCCACACCCTCGTTCCTAAATTACTATTAAGTATTATTAAGCATTCCATACTTTCCAAAATATTACTTAATTGTTGTATAAAGAAATACTATTACACAATCAAAACCAAAAGAATTGCTTTAGTTAATAATCGCGGTCAGAACGCTTCCTTATTCCTTCCTCGGCACGATAACGTCCGCTTCTATAAATACATACATATGATTAGCCAAACCATTCAATCTTTGCAGCCGTGGTGGCCGACTTGTTCGAGGAGGTGCCTGCGACAAAGATTGCTGTTCGATCGATTGAAGTTCGAATCCCGACTGTACCATTGAGTTTTTCCGAACTTAAGTGATCACGAGCTTTACGGTGAAGGAAACCTAAAAACGTCTATGAAGCAATTCAAAGGCGTATGTATAGTCGTGCTTGAGTTACGGCGATGGACTCGCCATCTGTTACGTTGGCACCTAAAATATATCTCTGGCGGAAAGTTGGTTTGTGTGTAATACCCGTACACCTCTCTTTCGGGGACCCTTGTGGGAAGGCGTGAGGAAATATATGGGGAGGCCACATTCAGCAATAGTAATGTAAAATAGCTGAAGAGACCCTACACCTAGATCTCACTCGCTATAATTACCACGCCAGTATGCACTTGTTCAATCCTCCCATTAGCGCTAAACACATAGAAAGCGTTTTCCTTTAGGTCAAGCATGGTCGAACACGAACATTAAGAGACAGTGGGTGACCACTGTAATGAAGGAGGAAGACAACTAGGTATCTACTAAGCACAAACGCGGAAAAGGTTGTATTAGAAAACAAGGGATATGAGACAGCGGTAAAGTGGCTGTATTTTTATTTATACTAAGATGGTAAATAACTATGCGGTACGCTTGGTAAGCGGTTACTGTCTGTAGATGCACCACCAAGGGAAGCGCGTGTCATTTCTGCAGGAATCTATATACAGTCTTATTGAACAAGGGCAAAATAGGCTTAGTATTAGAGTCGGCTGCGGCGGCAAGCATTCAAAGGCGGCGGTAACCTCTTACCATCAGACGGACCGCATGCTTGTTTACCACCCTTGAGATATAAAATTACGGTATTAAAACTGTACAAGAATCCGTTACAAAACTCGTAGATACTTATTTCTTAATGGAACTTCATTCTTCATCATCATCTTCATTAAGATGTCTAGTGGTTAGAGCTCCTGACTGCAAAAATTTAAGTCACGGGTTCTTTTCCCTCTGATGGAAAATATTGCGCATGAGTATTTGTACCTTAGTCTTGGATATTTATGTATATATGTAAATATATCGCCGTCCAGTTACCATAACAGAGCTTTGCTAAAATTAGGGCTATGTCAATTTGTGTGGAATTGTCCAAGGTATTATTATTCTGCATATGTTTAATCTGTTACGTTGTAACCTCGCTAACGAGTAACGACTATCAGTGTCAAACTCAAACTTATATTCAAATATAGAACGTCATTCGTTTCCGAAAAAGTCAGCCAAACAGACCCACAAAGACAAACCCGAAAATAAAATAATAAGCGCCAACGACAATAGTGTGTCGCTGTTTCCCAAGCACGACTTAACACACGTACTCAAATGTCTTCTCAGCCGTATGTAACTGTTCTCGACATGTTTTCTTTCACGACAAACCTCAAACTATTACAGTTATAGTGTACTTAGTACATATCTCTTCGAATTTCTTCTCAAACTGGCGATGTTTGTCTTCACAGTAAAACTCGTGGTGTGATAAACCATTGTTGCTACTAAGTTCAGAAAATATTCTGAGGTTTACGTAATTAATACATACCTACATATCATCCCAAGTCCTCCTAAGTCCCTTATAGGGTAAGCAGAGACAATAGAGCGTCAGTTCTCTTTAAACTTACAGACCACAATCAACCACATTCAAATCAGTATCTTGATACATGCCAATTACCATGTATCTTGAGATAAGACGCGGAGGTTCGAACCCACTTTAGGCCCAATTTTAAGTAATAAATGTATGTATTTATATATAAATTCCACATTCCTTACATAACTCTTTCGCTTCATGCACATTCATAAATGCTTACATACATGGTCGTCGGTTATTTATTACCTACTTAAGTTCATAAGACATCTTGTGTAGGTACAGTCCGTCAGTTAGTCAGTCAAACCTACTTACGCCCAATTTAAAGTATAATAAATGTGCTTTTAAATGCTTTATGACATATGAATCCCACTTTCCCATGAAAAGTAATATAAGTAAAGCGTTTACCTCTTGGGTCACGGTTACCATGCCGCGCGGGAAAGTGCACACTTCAATTTTCTACTTTCTGTGCGTCTAACTTCAATTAAACGTCAAGTACCCGTTAGTTAAACTTTGCGAAAGGCTATATACCTGTCTACACTGCTTAGATAAACAACATGTGTTTTATCTGTTTATGTATATAATAGTTTTGCTTTTAATAGATAATTATATCTAGTAAAGTCAAACCGAGCAATAATTTCGACGACATAAAAATTGACTCTTTTTAAGATTACCGTAACAAATAAAGTTTTTAAATAAATCATTTTAGAATCTAATTTCTTTGACAAAGGCACGATGATGTTCATTTTAATATGACGAAAAAATCTCTTCTTTGTCACTGCGGTGCCATCAGGAGGACTTAGGATAATTTATAATAAAGAAAACGAGACAGTAAAATTATTTCATATTTCGTTCTATTTACAAAAGACTAGCAATACGCCCGGATCCGCCGGTAAAATAAAATAAAAATCTTTTTAAACGTTACTTGTTGCCAGTCCTAAAATGCATGTAATTTTTATGGAAAATACAACATTATATTGTAAAGTGAAAATGCTTAGCATGCATTCTAAATACATAGTAATTCAAGTTATGCAACCAGTATTTAGTTCTCGCACATACATTTTGAATATTTCATACATTTCTTGATGATAATTGATGCTGTAACGTATATAAATGCGTCTTAAGCAATATATTTTTTATAAACTAGTTTACTTTAATGCAATACTTCGATTACAGCATAGTACTAGATAATATTATAATAAGATAGATAATTATATTAAATAATATATAAACCTTTTTGCAAAGAAAATGACATAGCCAACTTCTGATTACTTAAAAAGCATCACATTTACAATACTTCTTTTAAAAATCGTTTATTTTAAAAAAGTATAAACGTCTGTTTTTATTTTTAAACAATTGAAATTAGAACACCAATATTTAGATTCCTAACAAAGCAATCTAAATTAATCATGAAATTCGTAAGGTTAAAAATAAGAAAAGTTCAACCACATCATTGCCTATTTAAAATTTAAAATTAGAACATCAAGCATTTTAGTGATTAATAATATCATGACTTATATATAGCAGCAGAGAGTTGGAATACAAATTGAGTACTCTCTTCCGATATTGTCACCCGTAAAGTATTTCTTACACAATAATATCGACACGTTGCAAGAAGGAAATGTAAGTAATCCGACACTATAAATTTATAGAAATGTTGTTACAATTCAAATATTATGTAAGCATTTATTATACGTACAATTCAAAAGACAGCATAATTTACTTGGACTAATGAATCGTATTACCTATCAAAGCGGTGACGTAATAACGCAGTGTCAGAAAGCACGACAGATAAACACTAGTGAAAAATGTGACTTATTCTTTCGAGGACTGGGATAATCTAATTATGAATTGAAAATCGAGTCCTAATCATTTACTTACAGTTATTTTTTTGATTGTGTCTCATAGTACCGGGAACTTTGGTCGTTGACATGTTTAGAACTAGAAGTGTTCCACAGTTTCGCTAGCGTAATATTTGATTTCTTAAGTAGATTTTTTTCTGGACTAAACCATTTCCAGCTAATAATCTATCTCTGTACAAAATTTCAACCAATTCCGTTCTCCCGTTATTGCCTTATTGATTGACAACCATCCTCACCAACCTTCGCATTTCTATACTAATATTATAAAGAGGAAAGATTTGTTTGTTTGTTTGTTTGTAATGAATAGGCTCCGAAACTACTGAACCGATTTCAAAAATTCTTTCACTTTTGGAAAGCTACATTATCCCCGAGTAACATAGGCTATGTTACTCGGTGTCTGTGTGTTCTTAAGCTAGATTCGAGAATGGTTTAGATTTACAATTGGACCCAATAGGTGGCGCTGCGATCGTGTTACGGGCAATTTAACTTTTTCACCCGAGCGAAGCTGGGCGGGACAGCTAGTAATATATAAAGTAGGATATCGCATCGGTACGAGATACATAAAATTACCAAATAAAATACAGTTCTTAACCAAATAGCTAATTTAAAAGCAAATTTCGTGATGTTACAATTTACAACTGCTGTTAATAAAATGCAAAATAATCTTACTTACTTACTTAATAAATTATTACTTTACATTTGAAGGCCTCAATAAATTTTATTGGATGGTAATTGCGCCCTCTGCTTATTACGGCCCCTTTAACTAACAGGAGAAATCCATTACAACTATCAGCTGTATTTATAAGGGGTAATTGAAGGCATTTATGAGAGTTAACATATACATATTAGTTATATACATATATATATATATATATATATATATATATATATATATATATATATACGGTGAAGGAAAACATCGAGAGGAAACCTGCATACGTCTGAGAAGAAATTCAAAGGCGTATGTATAGTCGTGCTGGAGTAACGGCGATGGACTCGCCATCTGTCACGTTGGCACCTAATATACCTCTGGCGGAAAGTGGGTGTGTGGGTATTACCTATACACCTCTGCCTACCCCTTCGGGGACCCTTGTGGGGAGGCGTGAGGATATATTATTATATTATATTTATATAATATTCATAATTATTAATATTATTATTATATTAGGTCTTAAGTTGACACCTGATGTTGATAAATAATTTATAACTATACCTTAATATCATATAGTGTAGTGTTTGCAATACATATATAACCTATAAAAAAATACAATAATTAATGTCTAATAGTTTTCCCCTAAAGATGACAGCTCTCAATGAAGGGTCCCTTGGTGTTGCAAGCGTCTCTAGGTACCGGTAACCGCTCACCATGCTTGCTACCTCTGTGGTTAATTTATGGATAATAAATAGAAAATCAATTGGCATTAAATGCGTACAGTATCTGTCGATTTCTAAACTCAGCCAAGGCAACTAAAGCGTACTAACCAACACGCAACGTAACCAAATCCAATTTCAGTACACGAAAACATAAGTTTTTGCTAACATTAAACTCATACTAGAATTGAATTGAACGCAGTTATGAGGTTAATATTGGGGACATAGCTGCAGTAACCGGAAATTCAATATTATTTGTTAAGAGAACAGTCATTCGGATCGTGAGAACGAGTTTATTGTAATGCTAATCATTTCAAACTTGGTCATGAATCTGTGACTTGTATAAGACTTGAATAATGCTACTATTATTATAAATATGTATATATACTTATGTATATGCCGAGTCCCTTCCATGTAGGAGAGAAACGAGTTAATGGTCAGACTGCTTTTTCATAAAAAATGCTTTTTGTAAAGGCAGTTTTTTTTTCAACGGGTAACTTTAATCTGCATGAACTTCGGAATTAAAAAAGTTTTCATGTAACAAGTATTGTAAGTGTATTTTTTTTACAAAAATCCGGCTAAAATAAATTGATTTTGAAAATAATATGCACTAGGAGATGTATTTGGAAATTAAAAAAAAATTACAAACAAATGAGCTCAATATAAAATTTTACGGAATCATGGAAAATATGTTTTATAAAAATCAGGCGGACCACATGCTTGTTTGTCCACACATGTGGTATAAAAAAAATACCAACAAAAAAACGACTAACTAAAACAATGCAATTTAAATAAAATGAAGAAAACACTCTCTTTTATGTAGTCGCTATAAAAGTATTCGCGGATGGGCTGGAAAATTTTGTAAATATGTAGGAAACACGGCAGAAGCCGGAGCTAACACCTAACGGCATTCCGATAAGGTCTCATTGATTTCAATGGCTATTGGAAATGAGATGACACAAATCTTCTAATGACCTTATAAGGCAAGGTGTAAATAATTGATTAAAAACAACAAGTTAATTGATTGTCAATACTATATCTAACAATGAAATCATTATATACGCAGCAGGAAAATATCGTACGGAAACCTGCTTACGTTTGAAAAGAAATTCATAGGTGGTACAGACTGTCATTCACAGTTGTAGACAGTCGTTTTGACAGACTAGCGAGTCTGTTTTTCTGGACCTAAGCACCTAAACATACATATTATATATATGTATGTTATATAGATATATATATATATATATAACATACATATATATATATATATATATATATATATATATATATATATATATATATTCTTACTAATATTACAAATGTGAAAGTTTGTAAGTTTTGATGTTTGCGGTTCATAGCGGCTGAACCGATTCTAACAGGAAAATATTGTAGCTACTTTTTCGAACTCCACGCGGGCGAAGCCGCGGGCATAAGCTAGTTGTGCAATATATTTTAGTGCCAACGTGACAGACCGCGAGTCCATCGCAGTGTCTCAAGCACAACAATACAGACATCTATGAATTTCTTCTTTCGAACGTAGGCAGTTTCCTCTTGATGTTTTCCTTTACCCTTAAGCTTCTACTGTGTCTAATTAAACTCTTAGGGAAAGAGGATGTTGGCTCACCTTCCGTAAACTTTGAAAATTTACATAAAAATGCCGTCATGTTTGTAAAACTCGAAAACGATCTCAAAACATTCCCATGCCACAAGACATATTCAATGCTAATTAAAAAAACAATTAAAATCAACTCGATTGAAATAAAAACAGACAATAAGCGGATTGTTTTCATACCATCGTGTTTCCGCTAACAATCGCGGTGCGACGAGGTCGTGTATCGAGTGAGAGGCTACCTAAAATTGCTATTTAGCTAATCCAGTGTGTTTTAGAGTTATGATACTCACAGCCATTGTTTCATTATCATACCAGCCTAGCGGTCTATTGGTCAGGGCTTTTGCGAAAGTTCGATTCGGCGTGGGTTCGGTTTTTGCTGCCCAACACGGTAAATCGTCTTTATTAGTCTTCATCTTAGTCTTGTATTTGCGTATTCTTTAGATTTGTATATGGTTCTCTAGTTTCTACAGGATAAGAAGATCCTCGAAGCAGAACCATTCCACCTTACCCACCACACGTCTTCTTAGAAATACAAATGTCTCAAACTGTGCGGTTTCAAAGGATTTTAGGGTAAAAGTACTATTTACACTTTTATTGAAGAACTCCATGCTGTTCTCTCCAGGGAAAACCTCAACGTGGAGCTCATTCCGCAGCCTGACCGTTCGCGGAAGGAAACTCCTTCGGAACCGCGCAGTGCGAACTAACTCTACATATATTTAATTCCAATAAACAACATTGTTACAAAGTAGAGATCCATAGTGAAAGCAGATTTTTCTATTTGCTATTTCGAAAGGCGTAGATTAAACGTTGATAAACAGATGTGATAAGAGCATGCACATAATACTAAAGATAAGTGTGTAACTAACACGGAAGGCTACGATAAAAATGCAGTAGAAGCAGATAAAAAAGAACTAATATTTTGTAAGGCCTTACTGCCTTAAACTCCTTTACTTTACTTAATCTGCGCGACTAGCTGTAATCCGATTTGGCTTGAGTTACTAATCACCAGAACCTTTGCTTCAATCATGAGGTTATTCTATTATATCTAGGCTATCATTATATACTTACGTCAACAGTACATACGTCATTGAATTCCTACTTAAAAGTATGCAAGTTTCCTCTCAATGTTTTCGTTCACCGCAAAGCGAGTGGTGTAGTTCAAAAACGAAACTCAGTTAAGTACAAAAAAATCTCATGGGTACAGTCGGGTTCGAAGTTGTATCTTTGCGTTGCAGGCGAACTTTAACCTCTCGCAAACCCTGGCTCATTATCTTGTCTTGCCATCTGAAGACCGTGTATTCAATTCACAAAAGTCAGATTTAATTTCCACATATTTATTAAACCTGTATTCTAAGATCAAATGTCGATCAACATGGGATAAACAATAGAAAACAAGTTGTGAGTTTAAGACATACCTATTCGATTGTTCGTACTCTGCATTAATAATACTATTGTTAGTGTAGTTGTAAATGATATTGTTTGTAAATTCTCACAAGTGATTGATTATGCTAGTAATGATGACTACAGGGACCAAATTCTACATACATATGTTTATACTAGCCGTACCCAGCCACGCTTCACTGTCGCGCATTATGACAATAACTTCGAAATACTATCCGAAAAAGATATTGAATAGATACCTAAATATACATATATTTATAAGTCTCGGTTCTTTATTGCATTACATTATTATATTACTATATCTAATGCCTAACAATTTGATTGAACTATAACCAATTAATTCCCGGTCAAAATTACATGCTTTGACAGTTGAAATGTATTCAAATAGTCTGTGAAACGAAACGTAATACAGAAATTACCAAAAAAAACTTCAGTTCAGTTCAATTTCAAAATCGGTAATGTGGCCAGTCACATAAGTTCTTATTTCTAACCACATCGAATAAGATCGAATACAGTACTCAATAATGTATTGAGATAATACCATTCAGGCCATGATGTATGCAGTATGCAGCCATCATCTGATTCATAAATCTCACTTTTCTACTTCAATGAAAACGATAAAAAATAATTACGATATGTTTTATTGGCGTACAATTCCACTTCTACTACCGAAGGACCCTAATTCCCATCATTAAGTACAACTGCTTCCATCCAGATAATATTTGAAATATTATCCCTTAACCAGGGAAGGACTGGGCGTGATGATATATGCGTACATACATATGATCGCGCCATAGTATAAAGAAGTTTATACTATGATCGCGCCGAGTGCCTCACGTGGGAGGCCAGTTCTCTCTAGACTTGCAGACCTCTTTCGTTTCATCCGCATTTAGAAGTCTCTTGATAACATCATGATTTTCAGACATCCAACTAATGTTGGCTGGGTCTTGTCCAGATGAAACTAATGTAAAGGTGAAGTTTTGAATACGTAATTATCGCAAGGTAGCCCGCGCAGCCAGTAGAAAGTTGCTAGCATTGAATGGCAATAATTTATGATAGCGAATTCTTGCGCCCAAGTAGAAGTACTTGGAGAAGTATTGAAGAAGTTCAATAAGCTATCATGGGCTGGAAAGGTGTGAAAAAAATGTGAGAGTTGTTACGAATGTGCTATCGTTATGTTATATAATGTCCCTGTAACAATGCCATAAATAAAAAATAAAAAAATGCCATAAATATTGGTAGAAATAAATTTCATTTCATTTGTAAAAAGAATATTTCTTTGAGCAGGTTCTAATAAGATTGCAAGCTATCCAAAGTATTCATACAAACATAGGCCGACTCTTTATCGGAGAAGGCAGAGAGAAAAGAGCACCAGTTTTTTCTAGACTTACATACGTCTTCACATAATCCACATTCATTAGTCTCTTCAGACATACTCACGGATTTCGAGTACTCTTGATTAAGAACGTCAAAAGTCCTTGAGTGTTTAATCTATGTCATCTGGTTAAATTTCCCTAAACTCGAATGCTGTGATTTATCACACTAAAAGCTTTACGGTTAAAAGCTTTAAGGAAAACATCGTGGGATAGTATCGCCGCCTATGGACGCTTGCAACACCAGAGGTAAGTCACGCGCGCAGCCAACTCTTGTGAGAAATCATAAAGATATGAATATATTTTAGTAACTCCACCGTGCTTTTGTTCCTCATATATGAAAGTCCATTTACGACCTTTACAATGTTAACCAAACAAGTACCTCACATTATTTTTATCCATCCAAATAACTCAGGTGAACGGTCGTCAAAAGCTGAGAGCTAATGACACCAACAATATAGCTCGGGACTTCGAGAGAAACTCATAAAAAGATTACGTACATAAGAACATTATGGCTTTCACGATAATTTTGAGATCGTTCGTGTAAAACGAATATTTTTAATGATAGTTGTTCTCACACAAGAGGCTTTAATGGATTGTTAATCATTTCTTGACGGTATGTACAACGTGTCTTAGAAATAGGACAGTTGTCTTCTAGAAGTTGTTTTGAATATATCCCCATGTCGATGCAGTAAAACAAATAGCTCTAAAGATAACAAAATAACAACATTATTAAAGGGTTGAAAACTCCGAGTTACTCCGAAACATGGTTTTATGGGATTTTTTCAGGAACTTTAATACAATATCAAAAAATCCGTAGTTAGATTTTACATATAAAACTTCATCGTAACAGCTGATACGAAAATAAGTTAAGACATTTATCAATTTTGTTAAATTTATTTTCTTCCTGTAATTTTGCCATATCCGAGCAAAAACCTCCTAGAAAGATTTTTTATTTTGAAATGCTGTCAAAACATATAGGTAGACAATATGAAAGTGGCTGAAATAAGAGGCAGACGAACCCAGCGATAACGTGGTTGAATCTACCAGATTCATCCACTTAAGTATGGGGTGTTCTCAAAACCGACGAACATGTATGAAACGCGAGATAAACATGGATAAAGCGTTCGTAAGCCTAGAAAGAACTGGCTACCCTCTATGCCTCTACTTGGGTCCTCAGCATTTCATCCACGTTAAAATGTATAATACATATTACATACAAGTCTACAGTTCCTCTGCTTCATGATGATAGTCTTTAGTTTAATGAACGGTCTTTCTAATGCAAAAAGATTTAAGACTAGTTTCTGATATTAACGTATTCAAACAAACAAGCTGCCTGTTTATAATAATATATATTTGTATAGATTTGGTGGCATCGCGTAACCAGTTAGCATGCTAAAAGTAACTGAATGCTTACAAATGCAACATAAATCCAGTGCACTAATGCAATTACGGCATCGAACTCATTAAAAGTATCTTTGCAATAACAAGCTCGAAGTACCATCCCGTTTTAAATCTATTCCGGAGAGAACTGGCGACATTATAGACTGAAATCAGATATTCTATTACTGAGTATTTCAACTGGTTCAACCTCTAGAAGAACTACAAATAAATCTATAGAACACTAGAAATCGGTGTAAAGAAGACAGAAGCAACTATAGTTTTATTCTTAGGCTCTAACCCTGGTGCTCATTGGATGCAGTTGGCAATGGATCTGTCGTACTGGAGAAGGATTGGAGAGGCCTCAGTTCAGCAGTGGACAGAGATAGGATGAAATGATGATGATGATGTGACGATCAATAAGTGACCCCTGCATCCCATAAGTTAAATAAGATTTTCGATTTAATTTTAATCATGGATTGCTAGATATTGACATCTTGAGCCTCTGAACAACGGTTTCCGTAGCGTTAGGCAGACGCTTAACAATACGCCGTTTTCTCTGGAGATGTTTTATGGCAAGCAAGCAAGTACGACACGGTTTCTTAAGTAAGACGTAAATATAAACAAAATTTGCCCCCAGTTTCACCCTTGATTTAATGGTATAATGAACATAATCTATATGTTATTCCAGTCGATCATCTATTAATGTGCCAAATTTCATCCAATTCTGTTAACTAACTTTGGCGTGGAATATGAACAAACATCCTCACAAACTTCCACACATAATATTGGTAGGATAGTTATTTATTTACTTACTTAGTATTTCCTAAATTAACTTATTTCATATCCTCGCGCCTTCCCACAAGGGTCCCCCTTGTGGGAAGGCGAAAGGCGAAAGGAGTAGGCAGAGGTGTATGGGTGATAACCACCCACCAACATGCCAACGTGACAGATGGCGTGTCCATCGCCTTTACTCAAGCACGACTATACATACGCCTTTGAATTTCTTCTCAGACGTATGCAGGTTTCCTCTCGATGTTTTCCTTCACCGTAAAGCTCGTGGTGTGACTAATCACTGTACTTAAGTTCAGAAAAACTCATTGGCACAGTCGGGATTCGAACTTGCGATCTTTGTGTCGCAGGCAGCTGCTCGAACCACTCGGCCACCACGGCTTATTATTATGACTTATATTATTATAACTTATTTCAATTAAAAGTACGTAAGGTTGAGACTTCGTTCATCAATGGCGTCACACCGAATTTATAAATACATAATTAAGGAGGAGTTAGTTAAAATTGCAATTAGTGTGATCACACAGTTACTTAGCGCTACGAATGTACCTTTTAACTTAATTAAACTAACCTTTTACTGGGAAAAGTTCATAAACGTAATTTAAACAGCACTGTGAAATTGTAAGCACTAAGCCAATTTCATAAATTAAATCAAGAGATGTTACGTTCGTTTGAACATAAAGAAAGGGTGTGTGAAGAAAGGTCGACGAAACAGATACACAAAGCAAAAGTGTATGCAAGAAGAGGCAGAGGAAGTCCACGTTCCAACTACTTAGATCAAATATCAAAGATCATAGAGCTAGATTATTAGATGAACTCACATAGGACATGTTTTATTTCAGAACGAAAATAAATGTACCCGTGTGAAATGGCAGGGCATAGCTAATAGCTATTGTTATAAATGTAATATTATTCCTGTGCTCACTGAAACCTCTAAGCTCTATAAGGCACTTGTATACTTTCCACTGTGGTATACGAGTATACATCAGTTATTTTATTAATTAGGTATTAAGTTAATAATATTGTAAAAACCGTTAACAAATAACCCGATAACACTTCTACAATTTCCTGTTGTTGCCAGTATTCTTTGATAAAATAACGCGCAAAGCTTCGTCAAAACCTTTCGTGTATTTCAAATATAACAATTGACTGCCTTACTTTCGATACCAATTACAACCATTAAAATTGCATAAAAATAATCAATTGCACGATAATAACCCAATTTTAGACAATTGCGTGGATAATGTATTCATTCTAGTTGGCTAATATTGACAAAGCATTATAATTAGGTTGTACAAAACCACAAACTGTTTACTTGATAAGACTTTACAATAAAATTGTTTTTACGTATAAACTTTGACTAAGCAACGAAATTATTTTACAGTTTCCATATTAAACATACAAAACTTTCTCTTATTACCTACTAATTCAAAGAAGGTACGAATGTAGATAAAATGGACACAAGACTTACAGCAGTAGAAAGTAAATCCAAAATATGATGAGCGGCAGAAATGATCACGACTACAGTCCACAGTCACCGAGTTATTAAAAAAAAATATATCAAATTTGCAAACCGAACACTGTTACATACGCACAAGGGTCACTGAAGCACTATATACAAAGTCGAAACACAAAATATTTCTGAACGTTAATTTTAAATAGTGAACACAGTTCAAAAACTGACAGTTGAAAATCAAAGATGGCTACACGCGTGCGCTCTCGTCCGCTACTCGAATCGGTCTGTCTGCCTCTTAGCAGTTAGTAGTCTTGCTTGTGTGTCTGTCTCAACTTTACGAGCCGAAATGTGTGACACGCGACCACACAGGTCCATTTTGTTTTTCCATTGTTATTGGCGAATAGTTTTTGAAACCTTCAATTAATAAACTCTAGGTGGTCAAAAACGTATAAGGATTACATCAATCATTATTTGATTCAAATACCGTCTTTTTAAAGAGGTCTAGAACATATCTCGCTCAGAGAATCAGCATTGCTATCCAGCGTGACAATGCTGCTAGTCTTCTTGGCACGTTGCCTCGGGAAACCGATTTGGGGCAAATATTTTATCTGTAAGTCGTTAGTTTCAACGGTTTTTTGTAAATATTGTTAATTGTTGTTATTATAAATAAAGATCAGATAAGATAAGAGCCGTGGTGGCCGAGTGGTTCGAGCAGTTGCCTGCGACACAAAGATCGCAAGTTCGAATCCCGACTGTACCAATGAGTTTTTCTGAACTTAAGTACAGTGATTAGTCACACCACGAGCTTTACGGTGAAGGAAAACATCGTGAGGAAACCTGCATGCGTCTGAGAAGAAATTCAAAGGCTAGTATAGTCGTGCTTGAGTAACGGCGATGGACTCGCCATCTGTCACGTTGGCACCTAATATACCTCTGGCGGAAAGTGGGTGTGTGGGTATTACCTATACACCTCTGCCTACCCCTTCGGGGAACCTTGTGGGAAGGCGTGAGGATATATTATTATTATTATTATAAATAAAGATATAGTGCCTTATAATTCAACATTGTAAATTCCGATTGAGCCATAGTGGCCGAGCGGCTCCGGTTATTAGCAACATAAAGATTTCAAGGTGGATCCCCGACTGTAGGGACCATGAATTTTCTAAACTTACAGTAGCAAGGACAACATCGAGAGGGAACCTGTATACGTTTGAGACGAATGTTAAGTCGTGCTTGAGTAACGGCGATGGACACTCCATTGGTTTGGGTACTACCTAAACACCTCTGCGTCCCATTCGGGGACCCTTTTAGGCAGGCGTAAAAATAACTTTTGATCTGCAACACTAAAAGCCGCTCACATAATTCTTAGCTAATCGTGAACAATAAGTTAGTGCTATTACGGATTTAAGACACAACATCACATTCATTTAGAGTCTGAGACACGTAACGTTATAATCCGCTGAGACACAATAACGCGGCAAACGTGCATTAAAAACGCGTAACTAAGTTGTAAATCGAGTTGTAAAACTTTATGGGCAGCTAAATAAAAGGTAGATCAAAATGCTTAGGAATAGTTTATTTGCAATCTATTACTCAGCATTTATATACAAACTGTATGTTTGAGTACGAACAAACGCGAATGTGTTGAAAAATTTACAGTGAAGTTTAGTGGTAAATTGCAGGTTAGAATCGAGGTAGTCTGTTTAAACGAGTTTACTAAGCGTATGTACAAGCTTAGTCGCATGAGAAACATAGTGCGCAATCCTGCATTGATTTAAAAAAGTTAATCAAAGATGTAGTGTCTTTGGTAAAGGACGATGGACTTGCTGCCATCTGTCAAGTTGACAGCAATATATATGCGAAAAGATAGTGTCGTTTAATTTTTGGGAGATATAAAAAAAAACAAAAATACCTGGGACAATTCCACACAAATTGACCTAGTCCCAAATTAAGCAAAGCTGTTATGGTAACTAGACAACGATATATTTACTTATATTGATAGATATATACTTAAATACATAGGACATCCAAGACTAAGGTACAAATATTCGTGTTCATCACACAATTATCCGCCCTCAGCGGGATTCGAACCCGCGACCTCAAGTTTCGCAGTCAGGAGCTCTAACCACTAGACCAGACGGCCGCCAAATATGTATGATACCTTTCAAAAGCAACTAATCTATGTATTGATTTGTATGGAATATATCATTACGCCATATTTATTTCCAATTAACATATTAGACGAGAATAACTGCACGACGAACGAAAGAAGAAAGTAAACCGATTTAAACTTTAATTAAGAACCTATCACAAATTCATTACAAATACTTTTGGTGAATTAGCATAAGTTTTAGGAGCATAGTAAAACCGGCGAGCATGTATGAAGACGTATGAATATGTAGAGAAAGATGTAAGTGTAGAGAGACATGGCGCTCTACTCGTACTACGCGTAGTTACTAGCAAATATAGGTCATAAGCAAGCTAGACTAGTTCAAACAACATTTCTCCGATTGCATTTCCTTCACAAAATGACAAAATGTTGAATTAAACAATTGTTTTGAAAAATTCTACATTTCGTCAGATAAGTTAGCAACAAGTAATGTCTTTGTCTTCTGTCAAATCTTAACGTCAATCTCCCTTGAACTGAAGTTAAAGAATACTAGCTCAAGCCCGCGGCTTCGCGCGCGTGGAGTTCGAAAAAGTAGCTACAATATTTTCCTGATAAAATATTTAGGTTCAGTCGCTATGCCGTGATAGAGCAACATACAAACTTAGGCCTTTATAATATTAGAACATCGAATTATTTGGATTTTTTGTAATGACAGGATTGATTTTTCAAACATGTGTCAAAATAAAATGTCATTTAAATTAAAAGTACTAAGTATTGATATCATTTTGATGCAAATCTGAATTACTACTAAAAATGAGGCAAATTTAAAAATAAAATGTAGGGATAAAAAGTAGCCTATGTCCCATTCCTATGTATAAGCAAAAATCAAAATCAAAATCAAAATATTTTATTCAACGTAAGGGACACAGGGAACACTTATTGAACGTCACGTTTAATATAAACTAAAGTTACCACCGTTTCCAAGAAAAAATACCTGCCAGGAGAAGAAACGGCAAAACAAACTCCCCGGTTTGCTTTTTTAACATTTGTTCCCTTTTACGTAGGGGTAGGAAAGATTAAAGTTACATATATAAACTTTGTATAAGAGGAGCAATTCATTGCCATGCATGGCCATCATTAAAATAATCTGATGTTTTATAATAAGCCTTTTGAATTAATTTACTTTTAAGATTCAATTTCAATTACAATTAAGATTCAAATTCAAGAAGCCATCACGATTTCAACTTTCAGCCAAATCGGTTCAGCCGTTTTGCCGTGAAAGAACTGCAAACATCCAAACTTACAAACTTTCACATTTATAATAATAATAATACCTCACGCCTTCCCACAAGGGTCCCCGAAGGGGTAGGCAGAGGTGTATAGGTGCCAACGTGACAGATGGCGAGTCCATCGCCGTTACTCAAGCACGACTATACATACGCCTTTAGAATTTCTTCTCAGACGTATTCAGGTTTCCTCTCGATGTTTTCCTTCACCGTAAAGCTCGTTGTGTGACTTATCACTATACTTAAGTTCAGAAAAACTCATTGGTACAGTCGGGATTCGAACTTGCGACCTTTATGTCGCAGGCAACTGCTCGAACCACTCGGCCACCACGGCTTTCCGCCACCATTTTAGTAAGATAAGATATATATCTATATAGATATATCTTCATGCCTCCCACAAGTGTCCCAGAAGGGGTAGGCAGATGTGTAGGTAGTACTCACACACCCACTTTCCGCCGGAGATATATTTTAGGCGCCAACGTGACAGTTACTCAAGCACGACTATACACACGTCTTTGAATTTCATCGCAAACGTATGCAGGTTTCCTGTCGACAGTTTTCTTCACCGTAAACTCGTGGTGTGGATTATCAGTGTACCAAAGTTCAGAAAAACTAATTGGTATAGTCGGGATTCGAACTTGCAATCTTTGTGTAGCCAGCAACAACTCGAAACCGGCTACCACCGGTTAAAGAAAATGCATAAAAAGTCGAAAAATATTCACGTTTAAAGGGACCGTGAGAATCTCAGTAATATTTGTAAATAGACCAAGTTCAAACTGAAATTATGTAATGGAACTCTAGTTGTAATTCACTACGGTATTGCAAGAGGTTAGGAAAGTTTAATTTGAATGGGTGTTAGTTACGAGTAAGCGATTACTCGAGTGTCTGCTTAAAATGTAACGGTGTCAACCGAGAGAGTAAGTTGAATAACACTATAGTTTTGAACGCATGTAAATTATTCAGCAATGGAATTTATGATTGCGACAAATACTATAGACGTACACATACATATCCTACCTACTTATATATTAAATATTTAAGAGCCGTCGTGGCCGAGTGGTTCGAGCAGTTGCCTGCGACGCAAAGGTCGCAAGTTCGAATCCCGACTGTACCAATGAGTTTTTCTGAACTTAAGTACTGTGATTAGTCACACCACGAGCTTTACGGTGAAGGAAAACATCGAGAGGAAACCTGCATACGTCTGAGAAGAAATTCAAAGGCGTATGTATAGTCGTGCTGGAGTAACGGCGATGGACTCGCCATCTGTCACGTTGGCACCTAATATACCTCTGGCGGAAAGTGAGTGTGTGGACCCATACACCTCTGCCTACTCCTTCGGGGACCCTTGTGGGAAGGCGTGAGGATATATTATATTATTAATTTTATATACATATATATATATAAATATTTTTTTAATGCAAAGAAACTTTACGCTACGTAAGTAGTCATTCATTCCTAAATAAATAAATAAAAAAAAAAATTTTTTTATATGTAAAACCTAGGACAATGGTTTTTCTATATCAGCATAGTATATGTTATTATCACCTCATTTTAACCATGGCTTGCTTTCATGCACTGCACTAGAAGTTCCTCTGTTATTACTTTCGGAAATACCCCGTGTACCTTTAGGCTCCGTTATTTATCTCAACCACTCTCGAACTAGTGATGCACGTTAATTATAATAATAATATAATAGTGCTCTATATTTATTTCTTGACATAATAGTATTGAAAAACTTCATACACACGCAGAGTCCCTCTCGAAGTAGGCAGAGTAGAGTACAGACCTCTTTCACTTTCTCCACATTAAATAATCGTTACAGACCTGAAGTAATATTTAAATTTAATATGTCTTCTGACTTCTGACTTCGTGGACATTAACTATGTTGATTGGTTCAAATTGAGTTGTCTTGTCAAATTTACATGTTACATATAATTTCGCCACATTGCACCATAGATTTGTAGATAATAACGTGACAGATGGCTAGTCTATGGCTGCTTCTTTGTCACGGCATTAAGGCTTCGTAATAAGGCTGCTCGGGCAGACAAACTGCTAGAAGCCGGTTTGTTGCTTTACTCGTAATAAAAAAATATTAAATTACTGTTCATATTTGAATGTTGGTTATATCTGTCAATCTGGTTAGTTGTCAAATATTATAGGTATCGTGGTGTAAATAAAACATAGTTTTTTCTTGTCTTTCTTTCTTAAATCTATAGCTGACTGGGTGTGACTGAGAGTATTGCATGATTTAAAATTACAATAAAATCTAGCTAAATTGGTAATAAACATCCGTCTATAATATACCATAAGAATATAAACAAGTTTTATACTAAAAATCTGTACCTACGCAACCTTTCCCCGCCCTACGCAAAGACGCGTCCCACAATGCCTGCCCCGAGGCGATCTCCCACACACCATTCATTTGGATGTTTTGCTCCATTTCACAAATTATCAAACATTCCTTCATAAAGGTAGTTCAATATTTAATAGTTTAAGTGTTTTTTTGTGCAATCATTGTAATAACAAACTATTAAATTTTTTTGGCTTTAATTTTACGGCCTGTCTCTTTTCCATATTCAAGGAGTACTGGTTGTTTTTTTTAAATATACACATTCAAATGTAGAAATTAAAATGTATTACGACGTTGTTACGTTCTTGCTTTACTGATTTTAAATTTTGGCTCGGCCTAGGGTCGCTCTCTCAAAGTACCTACGTATTTAATTATGGCAAATACATGTTCAGCGATTAAAATTACTGTACGTAAAATTAATCAAGGGGTCTTTTATAATGATCCTAACGCCTTCCCACAATGGTCCCCAAAGAGGTAAGCAGAGGTGTATAGGCCATATCAAACACCCACCTTCCGCCAGAAATATACAAGTTTCCTCTCGATGTTTTCCCTTCACCGTAAAGCACGTGATGTGACTAATCACTGTACTTTAGTTCAGCTGAAGCAGTTCAATGGTACAGTCGGGATTCAAACATGCGATAAGCTGACTTATCGCATGCTATATGACAAAAAAATATCGCTCGTTATGTGACAATAATCCAATAACGATTATTTTACTGACCTGATCATTTTGCTGAGCAACCACCGCCTTCACAGCCTCCCGCTTCAGCTGTGTTATCACCCGCTCTTTCGATTTGATTTCCTCCAGCTGTAAACAAAGAAAGCTTTAGCTTTAATAATTACCACAGCGCCTGATATGTTTTAAAAGTGACGTTAAAATGTGTTGCTATTTAAAACCATCAGGCGCTTGTTCTTTAAACTAGACATATTCGAGGTTTATTCATTAACTAACTTCTCTACTCTCCTGAGTAGTACCATGATGATATAGTCTCAATAAGCGGACTGTTTAATGCAAACATATTTTCATTAATTAATTAGTATGATATTAAATTTAATAATAATTAATCAATTACAATAATTGCAACTTGATACTAAAATTTTTATTCAAGTTAAGCTTTGTAATTTTTGATATTACTTATTCCCAGACGTATGCAGGTTTCCTCTCGATGTTTTCCTTCACCGTAAAGCTCGTGAATCACTGTACTTTAGTTCAGAAAAACTCATTGGTACAGTCTGGATTCAAACTTGCATTCTTTGTGTCGCAGGCAACTACTCGAACCATTCGACCACCCCAGCTTTTATCTTTATTTCTATTATTATAATGGAATATACTTAAGAAATATGGTTAAGGTATACAAACCAGTTTATGGCACTGTGCTCGCGCGTCTTTCCGCGAGGCCTGCTCGAGCGCCGCGTGCCTGGCCGCCTGCGCGCGAACCTCGGCTGCGCGAGCGCTTTCCGCCGCTTGGGCGACCTGGATAACACAGCAAACTTAAAACAAGCAAGTGTCACATATCTATTCAAACAAGCAATTCTCACTAACAAGAAATATATATTATTTATCCGTTCAGGCATTAAATTTTTAACAGACGTCGCCTTATCAGAAACCGCGTCGTAATTAAGAATTCGCTTCATATCATACTTGACTAACTAAGTTAAATTCACTATATTTTTTTTTTATCCTACAAGAGTGGCAAACAAGCATACGGCCCACCTGATAGGAAACGGTTACCGTAGCCTATTTACGCCCAAGATACCGAAGTATCACTTGCGCGTTGCCACTGTTCGGAGTGTTCGGAGTGTTCGTGTTCGGAGAGTTATAGTGTGTTGGCAGCATAAGGTTTAATCCCTTTGCTTCCAACACAATGTAACAATCCTCCCCCCTCCCCAAGGAGCTCATTACTGGAAACCTTATTCACCACGTAGAAACACAACACAATAAATTGTGTCATTTGGCTACGGATTTCTATAAGGTGGAGGTCCTGCCCCAGTCGGGCAGCTCCAAATCGAACGGGAAACCCGTTATGCCCTACCTCTCTCTATTCGCAAAATATGAATCAATTTTCTCGCAGATATTTAAGTGAAGCCTGGTAAAAAATACTAGCACCTTATAAAGAAAAGCCCGCATAAATTGGTCCCACAAGGACAAACATTGAAACAATATACAAAGGAAATATCTTTTATAAATTGTTGCTTAATAGTCCGATACTTTAACGTACATTTAAAATCTCGGGCTAGTTTACACTTTAACCATTTTTTGAGATAGTCTACTACATTTTTCGATCATAGATTAACATGCCAGGTAAGCTGTCATTATTTATATCAATACAGAAAATATTAACTCGAACTTTTTATCGCAACTGCAAATCTAGTTAATTATTTTACCATAAAAGCAAACCTACGCCGTGCCATCAGCTCGCAACATCAACAAAATGTCGGCGCACAATTAAACGACAATATTTCCCTAGCTTGCCTTAATTGACATGCTTTTATTAAGCACACAATACGAATGACATTATTCTCACTAATGATTTAAAACGGCCTCTTTTAACGTGAAACTGACCTTCAATTCCACAGTAGTCGTCCAAACTTGGTCCAAAATGGCTAAATATCTTCATATATTTTTATCAATACAATTATTTATAACATATTCTGCCTCCCTTCACCAACACAGTGATCTCTATAAAGACGTCTTTGCGTACCACAATGAGACATACAGCAAAGCTTTATTTGCAAGCGAAGTCGTCAACAAGATCTACAACTCCTTTCGCCAGTGGTTCTTCACTGTTACATTTTGTGAGTTTACCTATTTTGAGAACAGGATCCTTAAATACATTGAGAACTACGATAATGGATACCCTGTCATGCTTTTGAATGGCTGTCCGGATTCGAATAGAACTAAAATCAAGCCAAAGCTAAACAGGCATGGGAAAACTGCTTATATTGTCACTTCAAACGAATTTACGGCAGAAGTCAGTGAGTCCGTCATACAAGCTTTGAAGAAGACCGGTGTTTTCAAGCCTAGAAGTGCTGTCATCTTCGTTGTTAACGTTCCAGTTGAGCTCGACAGCTACTCCTACTACACAATCAAGAACCATTTCTTGCTATTATGGAGTACAAGCATCACTAACTCCGTCTTACTTTTGAAATCGGATCGGTTAAGAATGTTCACATACAATCCATTCTTCGACGAAGTCAGAGATATAACGGAAGTAGTAGATGTCTCTCGCTTGCTATCAAGACAATATAACAATTTGTACGGACACACACTACGTTTAAGTGTGTTTAGGAAAATTTACACGTCGGAGGAAGCTGGTCCTATATATTGTGATTCAAATTTGGCTAAAACCGTCGTGCAATTCATGAATGCAAGCTGCACACCTTTGATACCGAGAGATGGAAGTACCGTTGGAGATCTCTTAGAGAATGGAACAGCTACCGGCGTAACTTCGGACTTGATAGATGGCTATTCAGATTTAGAACTTAACTCTCGTATCCTGAAGACATCTTATTACGGATACATCGATACTACGTACCCTTTGTCACAGGATGAGTTGTGTTTCTTGGTAAGGAAATCCACAAAACAATCTACTTTCATGACGACCATAAAACTGATATCGTCCAATGTTTTGATACTTGTCACTATCAGTCTGATTCTATCGATTGCAGTCACAGTAATAGCAAGGAAAATTGAGAGCGAAGTGTGGAATTACCAGGATAAGCGAACGACGGGAGAGACGATCATGGATTTGGTAAAATGCGTGATCCGGCAGACATGTGACTTCAAATTTTGGGGGCCAGTTTTTCGGTTTCTAGTATTGACAATTGTCATGTATTCTTTGATTGTTGACTGTGTTATTGATGTGAGTATACTTACATATTATTATTTGATTTCATTAAGGGATTTTTAGGTATATTTTTTTGTAGGTTTAAATCTTTCTCCAGGCCAAATTTCATCCGTTGAGCCGTTCCGATGTGATTAAGTAACAAATATCCTCCAAAATTTATAATATTTTTGGGATTGCGTATGATTGGAGCCTTAGGAAAAAATTGGTTAAATTATATTGAAATATTTATGTTTTCAGGGTATTATTACATCGGCTGTCACCTACTCAAGATTTAAGTCAGATATAAATACCATTACCGAACTAGGTATGGACACCAATCTCACGCTTGGAGTTCATAACCGTCATATTAAGACGTTCAACAGCAGCATTAGTGACGATTACTACACAATGTTCAAAGACCGTATTGAAATATTCAACGACCATAAGATCAAGGAAGTTATAGACAAGAGGCAGTTCCAATATGCAACTTTATTGAGAAGAACTGATGCTTCTTACATCAGCAGAAAACCCGTGAATATGGCGGATGGCCGGCCAATTTTTCATGTGGTGCCCGACTGTCCAGTACCCTGTTCTATTGTCTATGGTCTGCGCTACGGCAGCCCGTATCTGCCTAGATTGAACTATATACTTCATCACCTGAATCAAGGGGGTATTTTGCAACATTGGGTCTCCTCAGAAGAATATAATCTGTATCGACATCTTTACTTGGAGGAGAATAAAGAACGCAAGCCTTTAAACAGTAAAAATCTTTTTGAAGTGTTTCTAGTCCTACTTATTGGACTTCTAATATCGTCTTTGGCGTTTGTATTGGAAATATTAGTGCATGCATTAACTAAGAGTTGAAATAAATTCATAGCTCACCTTGAGTTTTTCATGTAGACCCTTGTTGGCTGATTTCAGTGACTGAATCTCTGTTGTTAACCTTTTCAGTTCAATTAGTCTGCTACCTGAATGACAATCTTCGTGTTTATCGTTCTTAGTGACTGTTCTCAACTGCTTTTCGAGGAATTCCTCACGTTTTTTGTATTCAGTCTTCAGGTTTCTGAGTGTGCTTTCTTGTCGGGCCTTCAGTGCTCTGACTTCGCTCCGCTCGACGTCGAGCAATTTCTTCAAGGTCGCGTTGTCAAACCGTAACCTCTCGACGAGGCCCTTTAACTTGTTAAGGAATGCATCGTCGACGGTTCGTTTGTGGTCCTCAGTTGGTACGGCGGATATCAGACTGCTGGTGGTCGATGTGTCGGTAGACGCCATGTTGTGACGTCACCGGCCTCGTTATATACAATTCGGGATTATGTCCCGTTCGTCCGCGGTCTAGCGCCTCGTACGTGCTTCGTACGTATCGTTCGCTAGTCTTTCGTTCAATTCGCGTATTCGAATGTGCTCCGGTTGCGTTGCCAATCCTGAAACGGAACAGATGAAAGCTTAATTATTGTATGTGCAAACCTTCCCACAATATCCTGAAATTATGAATTAGGTGCCAACATGATAGATGACGTGATGATGTGACTAAGACTAGCCAAGTCTTCACTTTTCATCAACGTATACAGCTTTTTGTAGCAGTGCATTTTTCTTCGATCGCTGACTATTACGAATGAGGTTTTTTTTAACTTAAGTAACTATGAAAGGAAATCTTAGGCTTGAAAAACGGCGACGGACTCGCCATCTGTCACGTGAAAACATATATAATGTTATTTACGGAAAGTGTTGGAAATGTGTTTCAGGAACATGAAAGTTGCGCTTTCGTGTTTCTTCTATAGACAAATAAACAAACCTATTCAGTGTTGCATATTTACGTTTCCATCTCGTAACTGGGTCACGGCAGTACATCTCAATGATAAACAAAGTGCGCACAGAACTATAATTACATAGAGCATTTACGTAAAACCATGACGTTCTGTTGCAATCATTGAACATTGCAAAGGGACTAAATTTTTTTATATCTTCGCGCTTTCCTAAAAGGTTGCTAAAAGGGTAGACTAAGTTTTGCCGTAATGCCCGAACACCTACTTTTCACCGGATATGTAGGTGCCAACGTAATAAATAGGTTGCGAATCCATCGCCGTTTGTCAAAGACGACTACTCTACATATACGTGTTTGAATTTCTTCTCAGACGTATGCAGGCTTCCTCTCGATGTTTTCCTTCACCGTAAAGCACGTGGTGTGACAAATTTTTGTAGTTAAGTTCATAAAAACGCATCGGTACAGTCGGGATTCGAGTTGGTAATGTTCGTTTTGCAGGCGAACCACTCGAACCACTCGGACAACACCCACGGCTCTATACTTAGAAGCAGAGTTCGTTTTTTTTTAATCCGCTTATCTCAGGAACTCCTAATCCGATTTGGAAATGATTTGTTTTTTTGTGATTCCTCTGGCTTGTCTGTACAGGCAACTATGTACAATAATAAAGTTTGTTATGTGGGCAACGCCCTACGCGTTGAGCGTATGGCATCTTAAGATAACTTCTTATATGCATATCCTAACTATCTATTGTCTACAGATTTGTGTGGGATACGCTTAGAGCAACGTACGCTAAAGATGTAAGAGACAGTTTAAAAAAAGAATAAACTGCTACGATTGCCATTTTTGAGGGGAAATCCTTCAATGGAACCTGACCGACTAAAAGTGGGCAGAGTTATTATAGCCAATTAAATAATTCTTTCAACAGACACATTTCAGAGTGACATGGCTAGTCTGTTCTGACACCATTTCTCACGTATAAGTCTTCGAATCAAAGTGTAAATGCTTAAAAAATATTAAACCTACATACGAAAATCTTCACGCCGAGACCGGTTATCTCTAGACTAACAGACCTTTGCTTCATCCACATTCATCAGTCTCATCATGTGCTCGCCCGTTACGAGTTACTCTTCACGTACCAAGCCTTGAGTGTTAAGTCACGTTGACAAGAACTTCAATGGAAACCATCGAGAGGCTTACGTTTCAGATGAAATTTAAGAGACGCAGGAAGAGTCGTGCTTGAGAAACGGCCACGGACTCGCCATCTGTTAAGTTGGCACCTAAATATATGTATCTCAGGCATACAAAGACTGTTTACGCACTTCCTACCTTTTCCGGAACCTCGTGGAAAGCGGTGAAGAAGAGAATTTTCAATGGAAACTAAAGAGGACCTACATATTAAGTACTAACACGCGAGTGATGCAATTCCCATAAGAGTGAAAAATGTTAATGATGTATATTTGCCCCACATAATGCTGACCATGGTATAATAAGTGCTCTACCGAAATAACATGAACTAGGGCGCGGCTCCACTCGACACTGTGACGTCATTTTGTAAAGTTTCGCATCCACTATTAGCTATCATCAGTGCTGAAGCGATTGCTTTAAGTAATTAGGAAAATATACTTGTGCTATATATAAATATATTAAAATTGAACATCACGAGCTTTACGGTGTAGGACAACACCGAGAGGAAACCTGCAAAAGTTTGAGATAAAATTCAAAGGTATGTATAGTCGTGCTTGAGTAACGGCGATAAAGTCGCCATCTGTCACGTTGGCACCCTAAATATATCTCTACCGGAAAGTGGGTGTGTGGGTTCTACCTACACACCTCTGCCTTCCTCTTCGGGGCCCCTTTTTAGAAGTCTTGTAGATTTATTTTTTAGAAGAAGTTCGTTCTCGTTATTAAAATAGTGTCAGTAAAGAATCCAAGAGATTGTAGATGTAACTAAGAGTAGTATCTCAATTATCATATTTAACGCTTAGCATTGATTGGATGTAGAGCTTTATTGTGCCAAACTTCAATACGTCTGGATGAATCTATTGTACGTGTGCTGATGAACTAATTTAGGTCGACAATACATTTTCAGACAGAAGTACGTTTACCCAACCCCTGATCTTAATATGGACAAGTCAAAGCGTTTTTCCGAGCGGCTATAACAGGGGGAGCCAAAAGCTATACTTCATCCACAAGGGTTGTATTGATAGTAAGCGGTTACCACCGCCAATTGACGCTGGCAACACCAGGGTTTCGCTCTGGCGTTGCCGATCCTGCAGGAATATTTTCACAACCTTATTGAAATCTCTATGCTGTACTCTCCAGGGAATTCCTAGACATACGGTGAGTTTATTCCACAATCTGAGCGCTCGCAGTTCATTCACACACTCGTAAAAGCCAACAAATATATTCTTGAAACAAAAGATTAATGGTTCGATCGTCGGATCAATATACCGATTGAACCGAATCAGAGTGAGCAAGAACGATACAAGATGGTCACGCAATGCCGTTTAAATGTATAAAACACTGATTATTTAAGACCATAAGCAGTGTATCTTATCTTTGTGTATCTTACAAAGAAAGCAGTGTTTATGACTTTACGATGTAAATAACACATCTACTGTCGAGTTTGCCGTGTGCCTGTAATATTACATGATACAATTAAATCTTACTTCATGCATACATACATAAATTATCACGCCTACTGCCTCACCTAGTAGACGGTATTTAAGCAGAAAGATAGTCGTCGCGTTTTTCATACACAATTGTCGGTTTAGAATACTCTAAAAATATAACATTCCACTATCCACCGATCAAGATCTACCAATCAGGGTCTATCGCTTAGAGTCTAGAAGCTTTTGCTATTTGCTAGCTATTCACTTTGCGCTACTGACTAGTCTAAAGTCGTGCCCCTTCATTAAATTATTTCGAGGTTTGGGTTTGATTTTTTTATTTCTCATAAGAAATTAATATATTTTTAATATGCAAATGTTTTTTTCGTTTAATATGAATTTTATTCGAGGTAGAGACATGCACAATGTACCTACGACATACAATTTCGAATTAAAACGTATTTTTGCAACAGGCACGCCACCTAGTTCTATTAAATACAGACTAGTTTAAAGAATGTAATCGAACTATTTTAAAAGTATACTAGTGGTCCCGCCCAGCTTCGCTTGGGTGGAAAAAAAAAGATGGTGGCGCCACCTATCGGGTCCAATTGTGAATCTAAACCATTCCCAGATCCCCTTGAACACACACAAAAAATTTCATCAAAATCGGTCCAGTCGTTTAGGAGGAGTTCAGTCACATACACACGCACACAAGAAATATATATATTAAGATGTAATAAGAAAGTTCGATATGATTGGAAAATATCGCTCGATAGTAGGTAGGTAGATCTCTTGTCTGACGAGCTCCACCCAGATTCGTTACAATTTGATCCCTATTATTTATTTGTACAAGAAACATTCATAAATCGAATTACGTTTGCATTCGAATCTACCTATAAACAATTTTTGACAACATTCAAACCAATTTAGATTATTTTTTTTAAAAAATGTATGTAAGTAATCGGTAGTGTGTACCAATAGATGGCGCTAAGAACATTTCTCAATCTACAATTAAACACTTTTCCTTCAGTCTCTCAATTGATTGAGACAGACATTCATAGCGTTTAATCAAATAGAAATGGCCTATTGATATCAGTGCAAACGCTAAGAGCCTGTGGCAGAGCAGAACAACGAATTCAGATCAATTTAATAAGGAAGTGGCCACGACTCGACTCGCCTCGCAAAGGACGTGCAATTGTGCTCATTATGATGTATGAGAGTGAATTGAACCCAATGACCCAGTGGGCAACGCTCAACACAATGATGCAAATAATATTGATAAAGATAATTGCAAACCTAATAATGGTACAAATTTTGTCTGGTCCCGATCAGACAAACACACATTTTGTCTGGTCCCGACCAGACAAAATGTGTGTGAATATGTGCTTGCTATGTGTCTGTATGTATTATATAAGTATAAAATCTTTGTATGTATAATGATGATAATAATAATGGTATAAATAAGAAATTTTACGAGAATGTTTGTTCTACTTCTATGCCAAGAATTGGATGAAATTTGGCACAGAGATGATCAGCTGAATCAACATATGGGCTATGTTTAATAATAAAATAAATAAATTACCAATGATATCAAATTGTATGCAGGAGAAACCATGGGGCTGGGCTTGTTAGTCATAAAGGGATGAACCGTAAGAGACCGGCTGATAAAAAGATGGACTGAATGGTAGTTAAAATAATTCAGTATGTGTACTAAACAAATATGAGTGAACATGAGTGGGGAACCCTACGTGAAGCTTAGCGATCAACTGAAGAAATCTTGAGTTTTCAAGGTACCTTCACCCAACGCTATACATATAGGTACGCCGCTGTTTGACTATAAACACAGCGTTATAAGAACATGGGTTTTAATAGTCGATTAGGGCCACATCACCACGTATCACACTCACTCATCCCGAAATATCGGTGACACCAACTGACTCACTGCCCGCTGCATATGTCCACGTCATATCTCACAATCCTAACATCCTACAATTCCTGCTAATGTTCATAAATGCGAAACTTTGTGACGACTTTTGTTACTCACTACTGTAAACCTAAGTATCTGAAAATGGTCATAATCATGGGCCGCGGAAGCTGTACCATCTCGCGCTTAGGTTTGTTTTCACTTTATGAGCCTGAAGTGATAGACACCAGTCAGTTGATCGTAGTACTGGTACGATTTTATTTTATAACCTGTGCCTGCGACTTCGTCCGCGTGGATATTAACAAAAAAGTTATTGTTTAGTTTCTAAAATAAAAGTAGCCTAAGGTACTCCTTTTTACATCAGCTATCTGCCAGTGAAAGTCACGTCAAATCAGTTCAGCCGTTTCAGAGATTAGCCGGAACAAACAGAAAAAAAATATATATTTTGGTATGTGTACCGTGTATACTTCCGTATTGGTATATGTACCATATTCATATGCATTTAGTAAAAAGCGGTTATTTTATTATTACAAACAGACACTGCGATTTTATTTATTATATATTGTGTATAGATTAACAGTTAATCTTAAAATACGCCAGTGGCATTAATGTCGTCTCACTAATTTGATTGGTTCCATTTCGAGTGCAACCAATTCAAACAGTTTCCGAACACCACACCAGCACTCGGCGCTAACTGAATCCCATTAACCATTTCGAGTTGCCGTCACCGGCATTTCAAAACGTCAACGCCTAAGACATTTTGGTAATGACAAACATCAACATGTGAGCGGACAACATGTCACAACTATAAATTTGCCTTTCAATCCTTCGAGCTATAAATAGTTGGACGTCACACATCCCATAAGCTATTGTTACGATAGGAGGAAGTTGTAAATGCCTCGCTTGTTATATGCATGAGCTTCTTGCTTTCGTATGAGAATAGCTTTAAATAGTAGTGGCCGAGTGGTGTATGTAGTCAAGATTGCAGGTTTAAATCCTGTTCTGTATCAATGAGTTTTGGGCAATGATTTGTCACACTGACAGGTTTATGGCGAAGAAGAACATTGCAAGCAAACTGACCATGATGAGGAGAGATTTAGAGATATAATATTTGACGCGTTATTACGCCTATTACTATAGGAACGGAATTATCTTGGGAAATCATATTTAGATGGGTCCTACGGGATGTCAACTTATGACAAATGATCTAAAATTATTAAACTGAGATCAAAATCTCTCACAACTATATACTGTTATTGATTTTGTTATTTGAAATCGGGTGTTGCTAAGCAACTGGAAAGTAAACATAAATATTTAGGATTTTCACGGCTTAAAATAACACAAAGGTCATTGAACCCCCTCCCCCTTCTTTTTGGTTGGAACAATTACCGACAAACGTCACATACGTACACTTTTTTCTTTTTCTAAATTATATGCCAAAAGACAGACGGAAAATAGATATAGTGTATATGTATTTATATCTGCACGTCCACGAGGGTCTCCCAAAGAGTGTGCAGAGGTGTAAATGCAACACACTTTTTTGCCGGGATCTAGGTGTCCACGTGACAGATGTCGAGGCTATCACCGTTTGTCAAGCACAACTCAAACGTGTGCAGGTTTTCCCTCAATATCTCCCTTCAACTCAAAGTTCGTGGTGTGATCAATCGAAGCTCAGTACAGTCGGATTTGAACTTGAAATCTCTTGAAAAACTCCCTCGAGCATTTTTTCTCAACTTTGCAACAAGTATGCAATTTATCTAGAAAATCCGTGACGTTCAAACCAAAAATAAACGCGCATGTAGACTGGCCTTCGGTCCCATGTAATTTCTGTTAAATATTTTGTGGCATTCTGCCAAATTACGGTCAGTTGCTCTGGAAGCGATTATTTTCCATACCAAGGGTGTATCTTGCAGATAATGTAGGTAATGTTTTGATGACATGAGCTTGCACACATGTCAGACTTTTAAGCAAATCTCTCCTTAGAGTTCCTTCTCTCCATACCACACGGGTGGCAAACAAGCATTACGCTTTATGGTAAGCGGTTACCGCCGCCTATGGACGCTTTCAATACCAGGGTTTATGAGCACGGTATCATCGACAATGCTAGCGGCGCGTCCTCAAGGCATTAGGGTGCCCGAAAGGATCCACCTTATATTTTTAGGCTGTGTTACATGTAGATGCCAAAAACATATTTTATTCCCGACTGTGCCAATGATTTTTTCTGAACTTAAGTACCTACAGTGATTAGACAAACCACGAGCTTTAAGGTGCCAACGTGACAGATAGCGAGACTATCGCTTTTTCTCAAGCACAACTACACATATATATTAGAATATCTTCTCAAACGTATGCAGTTTTTCTCTAGATATTTTCCTTCCATGAAACCTCGTGGTGTGATTGGTCAGTATTTAAAAGCTCGTCTCTCTTCAGAACCTGCAACCTGTTTTTTTCAGATTCAAACTACTCGACCACCACTCCTTATAGGATCCTGGTAGTAAAACCCGCAAAAGAAGCTAGGAAGCCGTATGCGCTACGCTACGGTATCCGATACTCAAGTGTGTAACACGTGGCATTAAGTAAATATCGCTCGTTCCGACCTAACACTGTTAGGTTAATCCGGTCGTCACATTTCGGTCTATTTGGGTAAGATGATAATAAAGTTCCCAACGCAGCTCTGTGGCAGCATGTTATAAAAATAACTAGCAAGGCATGTAAATAAAGAGCTTATAGTTAAGTTCTATGTATAATATTAAGAATAAATAAATAAATAAATACCTGGGACAATTCCACACAAATTGACCTAGTCCCAAATTAAGCAAAGCTTGTGTTATGGTAACTAGACAACGATATATGTACTTATATAGATAGATATATACTTAAATACATAGAACATCCAAGACTAAGGTACAAATATTCGTGTTCTTCACACAAATATCTGCCCTCAGCGGGATTCGAACCCGCGACCTCAAGTTTCGCAGTCAGGAGCTCTAACCACTAGACCAGACGGTCGTCAAATACTTAGGATAGAATAGTTAGGATAAACAGATTAGGACGAAACAGTTATACAAAGCAAAAGTGTGTGCAAGAAGAGGCAGAGGACGACCACGTTCCAATTACCTAGATCAAATCGATCGGACGCTCTAGGGCGTCAAGAGTACTCGAAACCAACGAGCATGTATGAAGAGACTGATGAATGTGGACGAAGCGAAAGAGATATGAAAGTCTAGAGAGATATCTCTATAATCTCTGCCTTCCCCGTTAGGGACTCGGCGTGATGATATGTAAGTATGTATGTATACTTAGGATACAGGCATGTTTGCTGTTATGAGACCATTTTGTATGTAATATGTAGCAGTTTACGTGAGTGGCATGTCATGTCAAAGCGTGAGTTAAGGAACCCCAATCACCTAATTACGGCCTCATTAGCAGGAACCCCCATCCAGCAAACGAGAGCAAATCTAACGTTACTCGTAAAAACGAGCAATAATTTTTGTGTTCATTCACAACTTCCTCTGTTTATTGTAAATCTTATAATAGTTCTACCTATTTAATAAGTATATTTTAATAGTAGCCAGTCCCCTAACTTGTGCCTTTCCTCAAATACAAAAATTACACCAATTCTTTATTGCTCTAGGGTTCATTCGTACAATACCTATTTAATTACTGCTCTATTGATTCCATATAAAACATAGCAGACAGACAAATGGTTCAAATAGGCAGGAAAGGTGTGTTTCCGAAGTATAATTTGCTAGCTGATCCCTGCGACTTCATGTGGCCGCGACATCAACTGCATAAAAAAAAATTGGTAGGTAGATTTTTCTGGAATGTAAGATTAACTATCTGCTAATCGAGCTAATAGTCTATCTCCGTGTCAAATTTCATCTAATTCCGACCAGTAGTTTTCGATAGAGAAACAAACAACCGCACAAAATTTCTCATTAAAAGCATTAAGCTTAAGCTTCGTGCTCAAAGAATTTGGTACTATCTTTATATATATATTTCTTCTGTGAGTGTGTATGTCACTGAACTCCTCTCAAACGACTGGACCGATTTTGATGAAATTTTTTGTGTGTGTTCAAGGGGATCTGGGAATGGTTTAGATTCACAATTGGACCCGATAGGTGGCGCCACCATCTTTTTTTTCCACCCGAGCGAAGCTGGGCGGGACCACTAGTAGTCTACTAACTTTAGATAGCCTATTTCACCTTGTTAGAGTTTTAAATATCTTCACGTCTTCCTCAATAGTGTAACAAAGTTATTTTTGCCTAAGATACATTTAGATCTCAACGTGACAGATGGAGAGTCCGTACAAAAAGGAGCCTATTTCCTCCTCCAAGGTTTCATTTATCAAAATTAGTTCGCGGGATTAGACAGAAGGACAGACATTCTGCTTTTGCATATATAATATTACTAGGGATAGGTAGGGTCATTACCCCAGGGGTAAAGTCACGCGATCGCAGGGAAACACTCTACTGAAATATACGCTCACTGTTATGTTGCGTGTTAGAAGAATCTATTTTATAGTAGCCAGAGAATGTCCTACTAAAGGAATCTAAATGTACATTAGTGAAAATAAGAACGTTAAGAGTACCTACTCAGAACCGGCGAACATGTTAATAGGCTGACGAATGAGGATGAAGCGAAATAAAGTCTGTAAATCTCGCTAGACTTACATACTTTCTTTCGTTTGGCTAGGGTCGCCTGCCTGGGTTAGCAGGCAGAGAGAGTACGCCAGTTCTAGGGAGAACTGACGCAGTGACGGACTGAGCGTGATGATATACGCTACAGACTAGCTATGTAGCACCCCTTCAAAGTGGATGCGAACAAAAGCAATTATGCAGATTAAATAAACCATGCAGTGAAAGTATGTATGTAAAGTGAAAAATCTGATTTCGTAATCTAAAAGAGAATCTTAAATTGTCTATGTTTCGTTACATCAAAAGTATGTTATAACGAGCTTGTATTCTATAGAACAAGTATACTATACATATCTTTATGTAAATCTAGAGAGAATCAGCTCTTGTCTCTAAGACTAGACAGACTTTAAGTTCACAGCCGTGGTGGCCGAGTGGTTCGAGCAGTTGCCTGCGACACAAAGATCGCAAGTTTGAATCCCGACTGTACCAATGAGTTTTTCTGAACTTAAATACAATGATTAGTCACACCACGAGCTTTACGGTGAAGGAAAACATCGAGAGGAAACCTGCATACGTCTGAGAAGAAATTCAAAGGCGTATGGATAGTTGTGCTTGAGTAACGGCGATGGACTCGCCATCTGTCACGTTAGCACCTAATATACCTCTGGCGGAAAGTGGGTGTGTGGGTATTACCTATACACCTCTGCCTACCCCTTCGGGGACCCTTGTGGGAAGGCGTGAGGATATATTATATTATTATTATAGACATAAGTTTAATTTTTGTTACTGACACTCAATCTATGCAAAGTCTGAAATTAATAATAAATTTAGTTTTTATTTATTTTAAGTATAATGTCTTGTATTTCGTTATTGACGTGTTGGGGCGGAAGTCTGAAAAACAGGTTTTAGCCAAGTTTAAACTTTGGCAAAACATACTTATGTACATATGTACGATCTCGCAGAGCACCTCACGGGGTAAGCAGAGCGAGTAGAGCGCCAGTTTTCTTTAGCCTTTAGCAAAACTTGCAGAAAATGTTTAAATAAAGATTGCTGAGCAGTGCGAATTTCCACATACGTTATTCCCATGTGTGACACATTTCGTTCGATATTGATAAAATAAAACCACAAATCCTGTTTATTTCCTCATTTTGACGTAGTCGGGCAACTGTTGAACAAAAATAGTCAATGTCGCCAACTTAATGTACTGGAAAAACGTTCCTATATACGGACGAACGTATTAGTTAGTCGTGTTTCAGTAACACTAGTTTATTTCAGTCGGTTACCTATTTAATATATATGTATTTCAAATTAAAACATTAATCTGCGTGTAACGATAGTCAATTAATGAGGAAAAGTCCACATTAATTGACCAGTGTTGCTGAACAACAACACAGCTCTGTGATGTCTTAACTTTAAGTAATTTTCAGTGTATATAGTTTTCAACAAAAGTATACAATAAATATTTAATTGTGTGTAGTGGAATGAACCAATAAACCGGTCATCATGAGTGGGTGTTCAAGCCGCGGTGTATTCAGCAAACTCTTTGCAAAGAAGCTACATAGAGAGAGAGACGACAGAGCGACGGATATAGGAATGCCTACCAATGTGCAAAAACACATACACGTCAGCAAGAACTCTGAAACAGGAATGCTCGAGGGTCTGCCATCGTCTTGGCTCCGACTGTTGAACACGCAGATAACACCCGGTGAGCAGAATGAAAACCCTGACGCAGTCATGCAAGCCCTCAAGTTCCACATGTACTCCATGAAGAAGGAGAAAGCGCAAGATGATCTATTCAAACCCTTCGTTACGCCAGAAGCGATTACTGAAGAGGATATGGAAATTGAAAAATTCTTGGATCATAAAAAAGCTCACCAAAGTCAAGATTCGGTTTTGTATTTTAGGCAAAGTTCTGAAGACGATGAAAAGCCGGAAACCACTCGAAATCATGTCCCTAAGTCAGCTTCGACACCGAATACCAAAAATTTTGATGCAATTGAGAAGTTGACACCTAAAGGCAATGAAACAGATGAAACGCCGACTTTGCGGAAAAAGGAACTTATGAACGCAAAGCTGACTGATGAAGAAGTTTATGAAGAATTGAAGAAGATTTGCAATAAAGACGACCCGAACGTTCGGTTTCAGCGGGAGAACCATCTTGGCTCTGGAGTTTCAGGTAAATTTACATATTTTATTCCTAATTGGTTAAGAAAAATATGCCTATAAAATGGCGTGTCTTGGAAACGGTAAATTCAAATTCAATATATTTAAGACTTTCAATAAGTGTTCCATCACATCGTTTACGTTTAATAAACTTTCGATTTCGTACATACATACATATCATCACGCCAAGGCAGAGAGTATAGAGCGCCAGTTCTCTCTAGACTTACATACCTCTTTCGCTTCATCCACCATTTCCCATCCCACCATTCATCAGTCTCTTCATACATGCTCGTCGGTTTCGAGTACTCTTAACGTTCCTGTCCTTGAGCGTCTGATCGATTTGATCCAGGTAGTTGGAACGTGGCCTTCCTCTGCCTCTTCTTGCACACACTTTTGCTTTGTATATCTGTTTCGTGAATCTTTCTTCACTCATCCTTTCTATGTGTCCAAACCAACGTAACATGCCTTTCTTCATCTTTACAATCACGCCCTCATTCACGCAAGTTGATTTGCGAATCTCTCCATTGCGGATTCGATCTCATATCGTTACTCCGCACATTTTTCGAAGAGATCATGTCTCAACTGCATTCACGCTATTTTTGTACTTCCTCTGACATACCCAGGATTCGCTGCCATACAATAATTTTAAAAATCATTTGAACAATATCTGGCAAGGGTAGGTGCTAGTTACATCATTACCTTTCACTCGTTTTGTCATTAGTGACGAAATCTGGTTACTTATTGATGGTCAGTCTGAACTCGAGGAGTTAGACTAGTAGCATTAGAGAAAAGTATGTTCAGGGAAATTGCGCGTTAAAGGTTGACGTTAACGTACTGACGCGTACACTTATCTTCGCTAATCATGACCAGATCAGTTGGCTTATTCTAAACTCATAGTATAATCAGCGATATTGTAAATTCAGGAAAATTATGCGTAAAAGGTTTACGTTATAGAACTGACACGTACAGGGATATGTCCGAACATATTTAGAATGTATATTCATAGAATCTACCTATTATTATAAATAAAAATAAAATAGTTTATTTCTCACCACTTGTTATAGCTATTACATTACGTTTAATGACATCAGAATAACATTGTTTTAGGTATAATACGCTTTACTATATCTGGTATAATATACTAAGTTCTAACCAAATGGCATCATTACTCACAATTGGTAATTAACAAGTAGAGATGTGGTGGTGGGGTTACAAAACTTGTTGAATCTGTCTCCTGAACTAGGTGGGACCTGTATCTCAGGAGATAGTATTATTTCTTTAATACTCAAAAGTAGAGCACTCTTTACCAAAGACATAGAGTAAAGCAAGTAAATATAGATGATATATAGCTAATAAAGGATAATAAATTGATCGCAAATGGTAATATGATCCAATATTGTTTGCCTTGATTAATTCGCGGTTCCATCCACGCGTTGCGTGAGGCGTGATAGGCATACTTGGTTGAACATCTTGAGCCATATATATATACATGTATTTTTTTCTGAACTTAAGTACAGCGATTAGTCACACGACGTCCTTCATGGTGAAGAAAAACATCGAGAGGAAACCTGCATACATGTGAAAAGAAGTGCTTGAGATGCGACGATGGACTCGCTTATTATCACGTTGGCACCTAAAGACCTTCGGAGGCCCATGTGGGAAGGGGTGTGTATGTGTAAAATTAAAGTTACAAAAGTTATAAATCAACGCCCTTTTCCTGGTTAAATTATGAATATTCGGATATAAGATTAAATAATGTAATAAGAATACCATAAATCAGTTCTGCATCTCATGACTGTTTTCTGTCCCTAATAAAGAATACAAATAAACTTCACCTAAAATTACACGTGACATAAGCTTAACCTCGAGGGCTATAGAAAAAAATATATCTACTACATTATACCTCGCAACATGTGATAGGTATAAATTATAAGTATTTACCTTTATAATAAGAATCCAAAGGCATATCCATAAAACACGCACTAGATAAAATGTCACCCACCGGTATACCTACATCGAAACGCACAGTTTCATTTGACAGAACGCTTGTCGTCGTTTCCCGGTTCGAAATTCGAAAATTTAAATTTTTGACACTGACAGAGAATGCTGATTTATATTTCTTGACTAATTATTGGGGTAGTAGTGAGGGTAGTTTTAGTAGTAAGGCAGGCAACGCGGGAAACGACAGGCGGACCGCGCGGAGTGGACGACGAGACTGATTTCAGTGGGCGGCTTGCTGGCCGCCCAGCGCTCTGCGTGATGTGCTACAGGCGTCATGTAACAACGAGAAAGTAACATACCATATTATATTAATGATTTATACCTCATGACGTTAAGGACCCAATTGGTCTAGACTATATACAATGGCTTTATAAATGTACGATAGACACGTGATACTTAATTCATATATACATTTTGATATGGAAGAGTGGGGTCTTCTATCACAGGTATCTTAATACTTACAAGAAGGTCTCAACAATATTTTTGTTACAACTTGTCACAACAGAAATAAATTCTTTTAATTCTTTTTAATTCATCTTGTTTCTAATCAATCCTATGCCGGATCAGTTACAAAGTAGTCAGAAAGCTACAAGCTTCAGATTAAGATACCTTGCTTGTAGTTTTCTGGACTTATCCGGATATAATTGAGATAGGAAATCATTACACAATCTATGCCCCATTATAAAATAGCACAGGTTTGGATACAAGTTTTCTATTGGAAAAGCGACTAGCTCCTGTTATTTAAAAATATATTTGTAAATATAATAAAAATAAATTGTTTATCCATTTAAATCTCTTTATTTACTGTTCTACACTACTATCTACTGTTAAACACAAGTGTCAATTACAAACAGTATTAACGTGTGGCAGTAAAACGTCTTGTAGTTGCAGTTTGACAACGTTATAATGTTAATCATCTCCAATCAGCAGAGATTAAACGCCATTGCACGAGTACAAACTATGAATCATTTTGGAGACGTTCCACAATGAAGATACACGTGCAAATTGAAGCTAATTGAATGACTGTAACTTGTTTATGGATACGACCTTACACATATTTTAAATTTCGAATTATTTAAACTTCAGAGTAAATTATGAAAGGTAATCTGAATATAGGTTGTCTGAATGATAAAATTGGAACCGAAATTTTCATTTATCACAAAGTAATTAACGAAAAAATTATATGATTCCTAGAGCTAACTGTAATTTTTTATTCTAGACTAGCTGTGCCCGCGACTTCCTCCGCGTGGAATTTAACAAGTTTCTAAAATAAAAGTCGCCTAAGTTACTCCTTTTTATATCAGCTATCTGCCAGTGAAGGTCCCGTCAAAATCGGTCCAGTCGTTTTAGAGATTAACCGGAACAAACAGACAGACAGATAATTATATTTTGGTGTATGTACCGTGTATACATCCATATGCGTTTAGTAAAAAGCGGTTATTTCAATATTACAAACAGACAATTTTATTATATGTATGTATAGATAAAAAATATATATCATATCTGTTGGTGCGCACGCGCATACCGTCAGACATTTTCATTTGAACAACTAAGCCGATGAGCGAATTCAAAAGCTATTGACCTAAAAATAACACGCCCCGTCCGCCAGAGAAAGAATTGTTTACTACAGACGCGAGCAAACTGCATCACTGAGCTTGCTCTCTTAACTTCCACTAAGATTACAAAACTGATAATGATGTGAATTTAGCATCGATATGTAATAATAATAATAAATACCTGGGACAATTCCACACAAATTGACCTAGTCCCAAATTAAGCAAAGCTTGTGTTATGGTAGCTAGACAACGATATATTTATTTAAATAGATAGATATATACATAAATACCTAGGAAATCCAAGACTAAGATACAAATAATCGTGTTCATCACACAAATCTCTGCCCTCAGCGGGATTCGAACCCGCGACCTCAAGTTTCGCAGTCAGGAGCTCTAACCACTAGACCAGACGGTCGTCAAATATTGTATGTTAATTAAAAGAGCCGTGGTGGCAGAGTGGTTAGAGTAGTCGCCTGCAAAATTATGATTACAAGTTCGAACTTCGACTGTATCAAGGAGTACTGAACTTAAGCACAGCGATGGATCACTCGAGATATTTGTAATTATTTGCTCTATAAATTGTGTTTGACATAATTGTTAAGCAAATAAAGACTGGTTGCCTGGAAATCGCTTTTCCGATAAGGCCGTCTATTGTGCCTACTACATATTTTTTTTGTAGATGTTATTTGATTATTATTATTATTATAAAGATATCAGTTAAAGCATGTGTAGGAGATAATAAATCCTTTAATTTTTTATGATTCGTTCAATTTCATTCGCCAAAAACGTTCGAGCGAAAACAAAACTCAATGCTCGCATCAATAGGTAGACGCTAGCAAGTAACTTACGCTACACAACATGTTAAGTGTGAATGGAGCACTTAGTTCTACTTACCGCTGGGAGAGCTGCACATGACGCCAACTTTTAATGGCAGCCGGTCTGGTGACCAGAGCTCCTGGCTGCGAACCTTGGAGTCCAGAGATCGATACCCGCCGGGTCTAACAATATTGTGATCACCACGAATATCTATACCTTAGTCTTTGATGTCCTGTGTGCACATTAATTAAGTTGTCTAGTCTCCACAGTAGAAACTTTGCTTAGTTTATAACTAAGTAGAATATTCCCCAATTAATTATTTTATCGCATCGATTTAAGCGGCGTAAAACGTCTTTTTTTTCGGGAATTAAACATCCTGTGTTTACCCAGCTAATAATATAGTTCCGTGCCAAATGTCATCCACTTCCGTTCAGTAGTTCTTGGGTACAAAAACTAACTTACGCATTTATAATATTAGTAGGATTATTATTGACAGCTTACGTCGCACCCTATTGCCTATAGATACATTATTAATGTGAGATCTGTATGCAAATACAACTGACACTGACAGTTTCTATTCCTCACCTCTCACATCTCTGCATCTCGCCATCATTGGGAATTCATCCTTACACAGTACAAGCAAAAATGTGTCGCACTTTGCGATTCCCAATGAGTTTACCACAAACTCTCCGGTAAAAAATTCCAAACAAACTTCAGCTTCAAAGGTAAAAGTAACCGGTAACCAACAGTAGCACTGTTCCTTAGGGTAATAGGTACATGAAGGCAGATTTAATACTACATAGCATCGATCAAAGGCAAGTCGTATTGCCCCATCGCTAGGAAAGAAAGAATACACTACAAAAGAGTTACCTAAAGAAAATAACAAACAGTGAAGAGTTACAGGATCAAACACAGTTACGTTTGCTGTCAAAACATGCCCAAATAATCCTTAAACGTATGTCCATTAAGCTCATGCAACCGTATGCAATACTACTATTTTGGTCGCCGCTTCCGTGAGGTAGATTCAATACTTCGAGAGTATGCGTGATATGTTACGAGAAACAGACATGTACACGTTAATTCCGCAAATAGATTTTGGGCCAACATCACCGCTAATAAGGCTATCAATACACCGATACACCTCCGCCATCTTCGATCTATGAGATCATAGAGGATGCACTATTACTAGGGAAATAAGAGCGCGATTTTGAGTACTAACGAATATCACATTTAGCTTTATATATATATATACTATGCTAATTTGGTTTTATTTGTGTACTTTATTATTGTCTATTTTTAATGTAATTATAAGTTAATCTTTTAATTTATAAACTATAAGTTTGTATGTATATGTTCCGAAGTTGGGTTTTCTTTTGTTTACGACCATTCCTGTTAAAATGCTCGAAAATAAAATGTCGTCATATAATGAATGCCTCAATCAGGACATAAATTAATTAACAGATTATTATTCGAACTTGAATAAGATAAGACACTGATTAGATGCAGATACAAAACCAGCAGTATCACAGAGAGTAATGTAGTTATTTTAATATTCTTAAGTATTCTCATTTTTAGCGACCACTTTATTATTTTTAAATGGCTATCTCTTACTGCCAGTGCCATATATATATTTTTATAGTTTTTATGTGACTTAATATTAAATATTTAGTGTTCCACTATGTTTTATGCAAACATTTTTACTATAAACAAACTAAAACTTGACTACGGAAACAAGATGTCGCTAGTAGTCGATAATTACCAAGAACTTACATGAATAGATTTTCTCCAGCTTTTGCATTTCATGTAACTACATGCCACCGACGAACTACAAATGTACAAACATCCTCGCACGTTTACTCATGGATTTACACATGTGAGTGAATCGTTTATTGTTTAAGACTGTCCGAGATAGGTTCATACATTTATTTTTATTTATTTATTTATTGCATGAAGATTTACAGCAAGTAATACAAGTAAATAAAACATAGATGTAACTAAATGCTAATAACAAATCTTCACCTGCCTTCACATATACACTGACATCACATAACTACAAATATAGCTAGTAAGTAAACCTTTTGCCTGCTTTTTGCGGTTGGATAAAGAAAACTCAATTTTATCAAAAATATATAAAAGGATTGTCTCATAAAGGTAATTTTATGTAGATTGAACTAATTAATAATTGGCCGAGTGGTTCGAGTAGTTGCCTGCGACACAAAGATCGCAAGTTCGAATCCCGACTGTACCAATGAGTTTTTCTGAACTTAAGTACAGTGATTAGTCACACCACGAGCTTTACGGTGAAGGAAAACATCGGGAGGAAACCTGCATAGGTCTGAGAAGCAATTCGACGTATGTATAGTTGTGCTTGAGTAATGGCGATGGACTCGCCATCTATCACGTTGGCACCTAATATATATCTCTGGCGGAAAGTGGGTGTATGGGTATTACCTATACACCTCTGCCTACCCCTTCGGGGACCCTTGTGGGAAGGCGTGAGGATATATTATATATTGAACTAATTTAATATAACTACATATAAGAACTGGACAGCTGGACATTTAATATGGCTCGCTCCTGCCCGTCAGTTCGAAATTAGCCCGGTTTTACAGCCACAGCTGTGACGTACTAAATTGTACTTATCATTGGCCATTGACCTTTTCTGGCCGTTTATAGTGAGCGTTGCCAATAAATTATGTCAAGTAATAAAATTATCACAGAAATACAACGTATTTATATATTTTTCTAGTATGATATAATATTTATGATGTATTTTTTGTATTCTGTGGTAATAAACTATTTGTAAAATGTAGGACACTATTTTCTACAATAAAGTGTTCCTACATAAATGTATGTACGTACGTAGGTATGTAAACGTGAAACTTTGGTGTGAACATACTTTTTTGGGTGCTGTTTTTAATCCACTGAATTGGGCAACGGGGAGATATGGTTGTATATACATGCTCCACCAATACATTATATATGAGGCATGATCGTATGATTCATCCAAAATTCCAACTCTATCAACCAACTGCATTTAACCAACATTATCAAAATACATGCTCAAGACTGCCAACTTGAAAATGTATTAAAGCGTTCCGTTATACAAATATGTATAATATGAATTGCATTATAAGATATGAAAGGCACTTCATTGAATAGGACCCAGGTTCTAAACCAAACCGAGGAATATACATAATACCAACGACTAGTTTTGTTTTGAGTCCTGTATCGAGGAATACTCTGGAGCTTTATGATAAATAAATAGAGCACACAAGAGATGTCCAACTTGATACATAAGCTCAGTGGCCATTTTCATCCCTGCAAATAACACTACCTAACAAACATTTTTATTGCTTATAAAAAGCGCTATTATTAAAAGAAACCCAGGGCAAGTAAGTCAACGTCAAGTCAAATTTGTAGGAAATTTATTATAAACTTAGATTATTATTTTGATTTCCATATATGTAATACAAATGCCACTTACTTATATTGAAATCACATAAGTCATGTTATGTTAGTGGTCATGGTATGTTCAAAATAAAGGCTGCGTGTAACGTAACGAAATGAGCTTAATTTTTTTTTGTTTGACGGATTGGACTGACAGATAGTTTGATTAGGATAGATATTTTTTAGTGACTCCCGTGTGCTAAGGAGCTATCCGTCCTACTTTAAGCCACTCCTAATACTTATTTTATGTGAAATTAGACTTTTATCCTGGGATAGTGTGTGGGAAATGTAGTGTTATGTTATTAAGACGCGTCAGTGAGATGGCATAGTGATTTAACAAGACTAATTAATCAATCAATATGAGTGGGCGATCGGGCCGCGGTGTGTTTGGGAAGTTGTTCTCAAAGAAACAGCACAAAGACAGGGATGAAAGAGCGACGGAGATCGGAATGCCTACTAATGTGAAACAACACATACACGTCAGCAAGAACTCTGAAACAGGAATGCTCGAGGGTCTGCCATCGTCTTGGCTCCGACTGTTGAACACGCAGATAACACCCGCCGAGCAAAATGAGAATCCTGACGCAGCGATACAGGCCGTCAAGTTCCACATGTACTCCATCAAGAAAGAAAAAGCGCAAGACGAACCTTTCAAACCTTTCGTTACGCAAGAGGTGATAACTGAAGAGGACTTGGAAATTGAGAAGTTGCTTGACCATAAAAATGCTCACCAAAGCCAAGACTCCGACTTGTCTATTGGGCAAAGCAGTGAGGATGATGTCAGTTCTACAGACACATACCCTCACAGGCAGACAATGCCGGTATCACCATCCAAACATAGCCTGAAGAAGAAAGATACCATGAAGGACTTGACAGCCGTTGTACAGGACCTGTCATTGATAGGTAGCGAGCCTGACGAGAGCCCTATATTGAGGAAAAAAGAATTGATGAATTCAATGCTGACTGATGAGGAAGTGTATGAGGAATTGAGAAGGATTTGCAACCAGGATGACCCATACATCAGATTTGAGAGGGTGAAGCAACTTGGTGCCGGGGCTTCAGGTAGTTTTCAAATATATTTTTACACTATTGTGAGTTATTATTATGTATTCCAAACAAATTACACTATGGTAACAAGACAATGGTATATATATGTATATACTTATTAATAGATAGTACCATCCATGAAGACACCCTCCACTATTCTCCCTTATAAGTGTGCAACCTTCCACTAATGTTTGAGTATTATCGGTACCCACTGATTACCTACGAGTGCACAAGCACACACACTACAATTAAGACTGGTTTTATACTCCCCACATCCCGTGACCCCTTGACTAGAAATTTGTGGGGTGGGTCCGTGTGGATGGCACTATCTATAGATGATATGTACGAAAACACATAAAATATCCAAGACTATGGTATGGATACTTGTGTTCATCACACAAATATCTGCCCTTAGTGGGAATTGAGTCCGTAAACTCAAGCTTCACAGGCAAGTGTTGTGACCACTAGACCTCTCTGGATGGTACTCTGAATGATGATTGCTTCTCGTTTAACCTGGCTATTACTATCACTAGGAAAATTAATGCAAGATCTTGTTTGCCACATTATCTAGTACATATATATATAACTTGAAACCGGTGTCAATGTATGAAGAGGCTGGTGAATGCAAATGAAGCAAAAGAGACCTATAAGTCTTGATAGCACTGCCTACACCCTCTGCCCACTCCGTGAATATGGATATATCCACGATATATCCATGATACCTTGAAACAGCTGAGCACATATGAAAATACTGATGAATGGTATAAGAAGCAAAACAGTTCTGTAAGTCTTGAGAGAACTGGCTATTGTCTCTACCTACCCCATGGAAGACTGAGTGAAATCAGATAAAACATAATATAAATAATATATCCTCATGCTTTCCCACAAGGGTCCCCAAAGGGGTTGGATGAGGTGTATAGGTAGTACCCACACACCCACTTTCTGCCATTATGCTTGATATTATGTATTCACAAAATTTCGATTTTGACATTACTTAGTCAATTTACATGAATCAAGGTTCCCTGTATCTTATCATTTCATCAACCTTGGCCATTCTTCTATTACATATTACGGAGCAATATGTAATTCATTCTTCAAATACATAGAGTATGCACATGTTTTCTTTGTAGTGTTTCAGGTTTAATAATTAATTGCATTTATTGTGTATCTTAATTTATATCTCCACACTTCCAAAGGGACAGGTGTATTAACACCGCCGAGTGACGGCGAGTCTGTCGCCGTTTCCCAAGCATGACCATACATTTCTTTGAATTAGGAATTAATTAATTAACTTTCTATTGCCTGAGGGATTCTACTTGTTGATATAGATAGGTAGCTAAATAATTAACAAACAGGTATAATATTCCTTTTTATTAGATATACATTTGTGTGTTTAATAACTTTTTAATTGGTTGCCTAAATTTAGGTTATCACAATGCAGCTTAATTGTGTAGGCTCTGGTGTAGCGGGCAAAAGTCTTTGGTGGTTATCTTGAGGTTGCAGGCTCGATGGTCGCTGTGGGAATTAATACTGAGCTTAATATATATCCTCACTTAACTAATACGCGATAATTCATTTACGTAGTTCGAAGGGCGATCCCATCCTTCTATATCATTCGAACGCCGAATTTTAAAGACACATCTGTAGAAAGTATGATTGTTGTCAGGTCCCTTTGTACAAGCTTAGCACGAAACTGGTCATAGAGGAGTTAGGGCACGATTACATTAAAGGTGCGGCTATTGCTAGGTCGGCACACCCTATGCCATGGCCAACTTTTAAATATCGAACGTTATAGGGAAACATGGTTTACCGTTGGAAACCATTGGCCTTTCAAATATACGTACATTTCGGAACTCACTCTAACTAATCGAAGACACGCGGTTGTTGATCAGCTTTCCTCTAATAAATCTAGCTACACCAAAGTATGTCTATGGTAAACTGGTATTCTGCCCAGCCCTGAGGCACTAAGTGATGATATGTATTGATTGTCGTCGGTTTTCAAAGAATATACTATAAGGGAATATACCCACATAATTCTTATCGGACGGACACACCTCTTTCGCTTTCTCCACACAGTACAACAAGTGTGCCGGATAAAACAGGTTTCGAAATTTAAAAAAAAAAACATAAAAAGGCAATGTATTTTTTATTACTTAACTCTAGTACATATCCCTCTGAAATAGAGAATGCTACTTACGCGGTCAATTGCTCTACATGCGATAGCCGTGGGCAGAAGAGGGGCCGCTCATCTCTTATTCTACAAGCGTAACAAGTTCACGCAAACACGCCATTTCTTCAGATATTGCTAACCCTTACACGCTGTGGCATCCGCTAATCATAATTCGTGTCAAAAAAAATTAATAATTGACCTAGTCATTTGGGTATATTTAAGAATTTAAAGAGTTGAAATAGAAAAGAAGAATTTTAACTGATTTGTGACAATTATGTATAGGTGTAGATACTACAGTCTTGTAAAAAACCTTCTAATAAAGATACAATTCCTCAAATAGTATTATGAAAACTGAGCGTCAAATTTGAATTTAAAATTGAATTATTATTGTAATCTTATCTTATCGCAACGTGATATTTACGTGATTAATAAAAGTGAAGATTCAAATGGAAATGTAAGTACTTTCATAGAACGTTATCTTCACATACTCATAAAGTCCCAGACGTCACCAGATACAAAGAGCCCTAAAGGCAAACCGATTTTAACATGGACTTAAATATTGAATATTGATATACATGAATTTTTTGGCGCAATAGGCTCAAAATCGTCGCCTTCGTTTTATATCTCAGTGGTTATTGCAGCTGACTCATGGATAGAATTCTACAATATTATTTTTTGCATTTAATAATCCAATTCTTGATGGAGATAATAAAATTTTAAAAATATGTTTGTTCTATTCAACGACGTGTAAAACCACGGGGCGTAGTATTTTATACGGAAAATATATGTAAAGTTAAGTAAGTCTACAAAAATTTTAAACTGTTCTGCTAGATCAAATTTCAAGTTTGTAAAGTCTTATGGTTTCTGATAATATGAGTTACGAGTGAACTTTTACGGATTCCGTTGTCTTGTTACTTTGAGAAATTATTTAATGATGAAGTATTTACTGCACATACATAATCGGCAATACCGGCTATGTATGGTTGGCAATACTAACTATTATCGTACAGAAACCACTGTATATAAAAGTGTATCCTATTCATGTACTTATTGTATTTTCATCATTAACGTATACTAACTGTGGAACTAATGTAGGTATACCTTAATTCCACAGTCAAGCCGGTTTTGTGGTGCTATTGTTAAGATTTGGAGATCGACAAAGAAATAAAAAGCTTTACTTTAATTATTTACTAAATCAAGTGTCGATTGCGTATTCATCGCTCACTGAACTGTAGATGTTTTCATTTATAACGATAACTACTAAATTACTTGAATTTCTCTTCCAGGAGTGGTGTTCATAGCAATAGACAGCAAAGACAACTCGAAGGTGGCCATAAAAGACATAGACTTAACCAAGCAATCAAAGAAGGATCTCATACTCAATGAAATAAACGTGTTGAAAGGTTTCAATCACAAGAATCTTGTCAATTTCCTCGATGCATTCCTGAGCTTTGACCACCTGTGGGTGGCTATGGAGCTACTCGATGGTGGTTCCTTAACAGATGTTGTTACCGAAGTGGTCATGAAGGAGGGACAAATCGCAGCCGTGTGCCGCGAGACACTCCAAGCCATAGCTTTCCTGCACTCCAAGGGAACAATACACAGAGATATCAAATCTGACAATGTGTTGCTCGGCATGGATGGATCTGTCAAAGTGACAGATTTCGGCTTCTGTGCAAACATCGTCGGTGACGAGAAACGCCAGACCATGGTTGGCACGCCGTATTGGATGGCCCCCGAAGTAGTCACAAGGAAACAGTACGGAAAGAAGGTTGATGTTTGGTCTTTAGGTATTATGGCCATTGAAATGATTGAAGGAGAGCCGCCCTACATGAAAGAAACCCCACTAAGGGCCTTATATCTAATAGCAGCCGTCGGACGGCCGAAGATACCGCGGTGGGAGAACCTATCGCCGGATTTCCAAGACTTTTTGGACAAATGTTTGCAAGTAGACGTGGACCTGCGTGCGACGGCGGACGAACTCCTCGCGCACCCCTTCCTCGAGTGTGCCATGGAACTGAGGACCCTCACGCCACTCATCAAAGCTGCGCAAAAGATCCTGCACAAGAGCTACGACTGAGACTGCTTTATACTTCCATTCCCTAATTTTCCCCACGCTCCCCGTTTTAAGTAGCGTCTTTAGGTACAAGTCTAAGAAATTGGTGCCAAGGTAATGGATATTGGTTTTTATAAATTTTCTTTATAATTAAAAAAGCAGGGCATTTTTTTTATGTTTATGGGAATTTTACAAGAAAAAGTCTATTGGATAAGATTAAATCGTATGTTGCAAATGTGGAGATTAAGCAATCCATGTATTAGCATAGTGCCACAAGATATTTATATTTGACAAAACGCTTGGCGCGTTTAGCTTTTGTCTTATCACTATCGCTCCTATAGATATCTTATCTGCTACTGATATAGATATTCGTACATCACAGCGTTACATAGTGTATATTGCATTAATGATTTTTATGGATCAACCTTTTTTATATATTGTACAATTATTACGCCATATATATTCAAACAATATTCTACAATATTGTTACTTAAGAATAATCTGTCCAAATTCTTTATAAAAACATAGATTTTACGGAATTGAGTTGATACAAATCAATAAATAGTAAACACTGACGGATATGGTTGATTTGCCAAAAATGTACATAAACAATTTTATTATAGCTAGTCGTTAAGCATTCTTCTGTTGATGATTGTTTTACTTTTATATCGTTTTTTCTACTGACCAAATATTATCTTCAAAGTTGACAATGTTGACATTTCACATTCCTTTTAAACTTCCAAACTTTTTAGTATTTCGAATTTTGAACTGGCGCTAAAGTCGTTTTTTTTCGGCCTTCGCCAAATTGCTAAGTATTAGTCTATGTGTGTTTAGCCTACTTACATAGTGATGTTTAATTGACGAACTTACGTATGTATGTACGTCCGCTTTAAGCCTAACAGAAGCGCTATGAAAACTTATAAGACTGTATTTTTTATTGGACGCAAATATTGACTGCATTTCATATTAACTTTTAAATCGTATTCGCTTGAAGTATTCTTAGAATCGTCCATTTCAGTGTGGTATTCACGAAAAGCTGATTCAAATATATTCCCTTCCCATGAATCACGCTTGGCGTGGATGCGGTATTTGTTTTAAATACATAGATTGATGAATCCGGTACAAAATGGATTCGCATATTCCAGATAATTTTTTTAATACTAACAAATGCCTTATTTTTGTACGTACAAGATGTAAACATACATTATAAAAGAAATTATATGTACAAATTTAAATGACTCAATCGTAGTACAGATTTTTCGACAAATATATCTACAGATGTCAAACAATGACGTTTCAAACAATATAAGGTATTGAATTCTTTATGTTTTCACATTAGAATAAGGAACAAACAAGAAAATATGTATAATTATTATTAATATGAAGAAAAATGTAAAGCTGTGGTGATTGCGCTCATCAATTGCTAGTAAGCAAAGCTGAATTTGCAATAGTCATATTTACTGTATTTTTAAACACTCGCGAATAAGTTGACATCACGAGACAGATTAACAAATATTTGTTATCTTTAGTCATGTAGAAGAACTTTTTGAACATTTTCAAATAATAAATAACGACATTAAATTGTTGGTTGCGATCGATTTTGTTAAATGTATCAAATTCCTGTATGTATTTCAAGTGCTTTTATCGACAATACTTTTTAATGTCAGGGAATGAATGTAAATTTCCAGAATTATTGTTCCAATATGCGAACAATTTATTTAAAGTCTAATTTTAATATTACTTGCAAATTAGTTGTTAAATATGTTCTATGGGCCATATAATGTATGTAGGTATTTGGATAAAGCATTTAAATGTTAAAGCTTAAAGTATGTAAGCATATCTGCGTTTAATATAATGACTTGATGAACACAAAGTTCATATTTTGTAGGATGGTTTGTCTTAACACTCGAGGATTACCGCTACCGCTTACCATCAGGTTGGATTATAGTCTAAATAATAATCTTGATCATTTCCACGTTCTGGACACGTTTAGTGCGTTACATAACTTACGTGAAAGTTAGCGCATATTAACATCGGCCAACCGACTAAGCTAACTGCCCTCAACCTAGATTTGACACTTCACACCTTACCACAACAGTCCCCGAGGGACTACTTCAAGAATTCGGTGTTGAATGTGTGTGTGTTGTGTGTGAATTAGGTGAAGATTTAGGTGTCAATATAATATGGTGAGTCCGTTGCCTTTCCTCAAACACTTCTTTCATTTGTGAAAGCGTGAGGACGTGAACCTTTATGAACTTAAAATACGTTTGCTACTTTACCGAAGCATGGCGATACCAAAGACATCCCAATTTATAGAGCCAGACAATTTTTAGGTGCTTATAACGTTTGCGTGAATACTGAAGGATATTACGTTTGATACATGTTTATTAGCGCAATATACAAAGAATTGATACGTAATCAATAAGATTGAAACTACTACGAATACTCGTCAAGTTCACTTGCGCAATATGAACGTTGTTAAACCGCTGTCTACCCGTCTTCACAAAACCTGAGCCCTATGGACCCAAAAGATTACAACAATAACATTAGTTCGTTTATCGGTTGGGAGTTGGTTTGGTAATTAATTAAACGTTAACGTTAAATAAATAAGTTAAACGCAGATATGTAAAATTGTTGCGTAAAACTAAAGCCTTAAGTCACATTTTGGCTTAGCAAACAAACAAATAACTTGCGCTTAAGTTCGATTGTGGTTATAATGACTATATAAACAAAGTACATTGATCGTCCAAATGGCGAACGGAGAATTAGAGAGAGTACCTACATTCTCGTAATATTTACCCTATTGAACTCCTAGTTCAACATTTTCGGTCAGCTGTTGCCAGCGTGGCAGTTTCATCCCCCGGAGGTTCTATATTCGTGACAAAAGGTAGGCTACGTCCTTCCCCAAGATCCTATCTCTCTATACCTAAAATTCATCGAAATTGGTACAGCACGAAAACGTTACAGTCAGACAGATACTTTCGCATTTATAATAGGTATTATATTATTTCACGCTTTCCCACAAGGGTCTCCAAGGGTCTTTGTCTGCCTTCGAGGACCCTTGGAAGGCGAATACAGGATGTTTCATAAAATAGAGCAATTATAGAAGTTAAATAAATTATCAACTTAATGTTTTCTGACGTGACAACGTAGTCGATGAAGGCCCGCTGCACTCACCAAAAAGGACGACTCATTGTCCCGTTACGCTCATTGTAACGTTACGATCGGAGCGAGAGCGCTACACGAGCGAGCGAAAGGCACGATCTTGTTATGACGTTAAACTATCGTCCGTATACCGACACACAATTACAGACGTAAAATTTTGTTTTTTATTTGTTTCCATCACTGATTTTAAGAAACTTCCCCATTTTCTGAAGCACCCTGTATAGTAAATATGGTGTAACACCTTTGTACCGCGAGTGCCTGTTTCTTGTTAATGTGTATCGGCTAGAGTAGGGCGCTGCAAGCAACGAATTGTGTAATGTTACGCTAGTGCTAAGTATACACCAATGACACTTTTTGAACATTTTATTAATAGATTTGCCTATTAAATTATTTTTGTAAAACAGATTCCAGTTCTTTTATTTAATCCCGCTTGAATCACCCGGTCTGAGATATTCATAGTTGTATGTGAAATATTCGTTATCATTCGTCTAGGACTACTTACCACAGATTATTTGATAAATGTTATCTGTGCATATTTCAAACTTATTTACTTAACAATACATTGTTTGCTTCTGGTGTGGGTTTAATAAGATAGTCAAATTATATTTAATATATAAATATTTTTATATTTAGATAAATAAATTATGTAAGGGGGTTAAATATCACAATATTTTTGTTGATATATTGGTGGTAATACAGCATGTTGATCGCCTGGCGATTGCTAGCAACAGAGATATTAATCACCCACTGCCTTCCATGAATAAATCTTATCACACCCTTCTTGAAGAACTCCATATGAAACTATATTATATCAATGTTCATTATTTAGCTCCAAGCATCAACTATATATCTTTTTTCTCTTTGCATTACTGCAATGGTTGTCTCTGCCTCTTCTTGAGATTTGCAGTCGTGTTCCACAAGGCATTTGACTAATATATCCTTCACTTGTGCTGCCATTTTATTCAAATCGCCACACACAAATATTGATGCTCCACTTCCGATTAGAGTTGCAATTTCTTTGCCATCTTGTAGTAAGGCATCCTGTGGAATAGAGAAAGCTTACAATATTTAACAGACTTGATAATGGTCAGGACAAAGCATTTGTCTTTAGACAAGCATGTTTGAAGAGTGATAAATGTGGATGTACATGGGCATATAGTATACTAGCTGTCCCGCCCAACTTCGCCCGGGTGAAAAAGTAAAATGCCCTGAAACACGATCGCAGCGCCACCTATCGTGTCCAATTGTGATGTAAGCTATCCTATCTTTTAAGTTGGATCAAACTGCACACGTTGTTCAAATTTGATTGAAATCGGTAAAGTAGTTTAGGAGTCCATCGCGGACAAACAACGTGACACGTTATTAAATATATTAAGATTACACTGACCTGAATATATTTAACTCCATCAATATCTACCCTTGAAAATGCTGTACTCATCTTCTTCAGCACTCCTCTTGACAGGAAACCATTCAACTCTTTCTCGTAAATAAAGTCTAACTCCGGATTCCTACAGCCAAAGTATAAATAGACATCCCTTTCCTTTGAATCTTCAATTTCTTCTAGAAAACCTATAAATGGAGCCACACCCGTCCCAGGCCCAATTAAAATTAAGGGATCTCTATGGTCCGGTAACTTGAACCCTGCAATATTCTTCCTTAAATAAATAGGCACATTAACCTCCTGCAAGTCATTAACATTCAAGTTTTTCATTCTATTTTCAAGATTGAAATCCTCTTTAAGTTTGTCTTCAAGCCAACCAGTTGTCAAACCTCTTCTGGTATCACTAATATTCATCACTGAAAAACATATTATGATGACATTTGCATTTCTCACACTACTATTGACAATAGAATAGGGCCTTGGCAATAGTCTTGGTAGATTTGCCAATAGCACTTCTATAGGCGGCTTGCAGGATTTGAATATTGTTAATAAGTCCATGAGACAGAGATTTCTGTTTAGAATGTGTGTTGAATATGCTGCGGAGCCTTCTTTGCTGGAGAGGTATTCTAGAACTTTCCTTTCAGTTTCATCTTTAGTGTACCGAGACAATGCTAGCAGAAACAACTGAAAGATATAATTTATTAGTAGAAGCTAAAGGTATGGTATGGTATGTATGTATGATTGAATAGTAGAGAATATCATTTACTTAGTTTAAGTTATTTTTGCTACCTCTATTTTCAACTTTTTTTAGACAAATATGTTAAAAACTTACAGCAATAAAGGCTTATATTATTTATTAAATGTATATATTTGTATATAAAATGTATACCTTTTTTATGACAGTCCGAAGATCGACACAATGTGTCAGCACATGTCTTAAAGTAGATCTCCTTGGAATGTGAGCAGGTAGCTTTCCTTTTACATTGTGGTCTAAACAAAGGTCATAGCATTCATCAGCTTGTGTTAGTGATAAATTATTAATGAAGAAATCTACTTCAGACTCAACATTAGGTGGCACTATACCAATAGTGTCGCCTGCATTGAATTTAAATGTAGTATCCTGAAAAAACAAGTACCTTTTAGTGACTACAAGAATTGTACTACTCTCAAGCTAAGTAAATGTTTCATAGGACATAGATAATGATGCAGAAGAAAAAAGTTCTCGTATTTTTCATACATATCCATCCCAGCAGAAATGGATGCTGCTACGTAGAGCTTGCAAATCAGGAGTTTTGACCACTAGATGAGATGGTCTTGATGCTAATAAGGTAAATAGAAATCACTGCAAATAGCTTTTCTCATTGTTGCCTTATATCATTGGAACAAATTGTATTGAAGGCAGATGGGGCGACTTAACAGTTTTTGACAAAACATCTATAGAATGCTTCTTCAAATGCATGATTTGTTGCTGATTCAGTTTATTTGTTTGTTTCAATTATCCTGTAATGTATTTTGTTTTACAGCAATGATTCAATAGATACCTACATCTACAACAAACGAGATTTCATACACTGCTTTGCAGTCACCAGTTTCTGACGTGAGCCGTCTCCAATTTTGAATATGTGCATGATGTAGCTCACTGTTGGCAAATGGCAGGGGTGGCTGCACTCCACTGTACACTGTTTCGCTAACCTAGAAGATGGGTAAGAACATACATTTTAATTCGTTTGTTACGCCAAGTTTAGACACTTGATTATTGAGACAAGAGCAAAACTCGGTAAGTTAAAAAGCATTAAAAAAACTTACCTCATTTAGTTTATACTCAATTTTCAATGCAGTTTCTTTGTAAGTGGGCAAAGTTAATGTGGGATTTTGAGAAACGGTCTCATAAATATCTCCAAAGTCTTGACACACGACCATTATAATTTTTGTTAATGTTATAATTTAACAAGATAGCCTCTATAATCTAGTAGACTGCACTGGACGCAGTAGGAAGGTACCTGTCACCTGTACCTGTGGGTACTGTGTCAGTCATGACAGTCAGCTGTCTGTCAGTCTGTCATGTCAGGTAGTTTTTTCTTACATTAAATGGTACCGGTTAACTATGAACGTGAGACAGGGAGTCTTTCAATACTATTGTTATAATTCGAATATTTAACTGGGACAAGTAAACATTTTGAAATAAAAAAATTACATATGTTTCTTTTCGTATATTATACATAGTTTTCGTTTTATTTATTTTATTCTTCTTAATGTTACCTAGGTTGGCCCTTACGGCGACATCTCGTCTCCCGATAGGACTGAAAAAATATATACTTATCAACTCAAATCATATGAGTAGGTTATAAAATTATAACTTAACTTAATCTATAAAAATGTGTTCTTCTTCACAGACTGTGCGTCTTTTGACCGCAAACGTGAACCCAATCAAGGTACATATAAATTTCGCGTCATTTTTGGCCTTCTCTAATTGCATTAGCATTGCTTAAGCATTTATCGACATCGAAATAATAACGCTTAGAAGAGTCGGTCAGCTTGTACTTATACATTTACGAGTAGTTTGGTACCCAGTTCACTTATATATAATACTTCAAAAGTTTTTGATAAAAATATCATACTATCAATGGGTACTCCTGGATCATCTGTATTTCCCTCCAAGCATTCAGGGCAAATAGTTGATTCACAAGGATTCTCAGTTGACGTCGGGAACGAAGGCATCATCTCGGCGGGTGGTGGCTAAGAAATACGAAAAATATGACTAGAGAGAGATAACGAGGGGTGAATGGCAATAGAAGAAGACAATAAGAGAACATGGCAAGACATATTAAAGCCTGTAGGGAGGTCGTCAATAGGAGGGAGGTCAGATATTGCACAGCGCTGCACAAACAATGCTAGCGCATGGAAGAGTTTAGATCTTATTTATATTATTAATATTTGTGCATTTTTAAGACTATAGATTTACACAATGTTTTTCTTCATATACAAGCTGTTCCCCGCGGTTTCTCCCGCGTAAAAATCGATTACAATTGTATAATTTTTTGTAATAAAAATTTGAGAATATGTGTACAAAGCTTCATGAAGATCGGTTGAGTAGTTTGTATGTGAAAGCGAAACAAACTTAAATTCACATTTATTTCCATAAATATATCACAAAGGTGGAAAAAAGAATGCAATCCCACGGATTATAAGTGGTTACCGCCGCCTATGAACGCTTGCAACACCAGGGACCCAGTGGAATGCATGTGTAAATTTTAGACTATTTCCACATAATTCATGATGCCAAGTCCTTTACAGGGTACGCGCAGAGTAGCGCGCAACTATCTCTCGATTTACTTACTCTGGGCTATTTCGAACTCCAAACATATTTAGTAATACCTCAAGTCTATATAAGTATGACAGTTTGCACGGATCCCATGTGGTACAAAGTGTCGCGTTATGCATCATATCCTTCCGGGGCTCGTCGCCAAAGTAATCAAATGTGATCACAATGTTGTTGTCTATTGCGCACTCCCCTAAGAAGTCATCGACCGATACCTGCAATATTTCTAACAAATAAATAATAGTAAAAAAATAGTCCCTTGCGGGGTAGGCAGAGGGAGTAGGGCGCTAGTTCTCTCTAAACTTACAGACCTCTTCCTCTTCATCTCATCAATCAATCTGTTCTAATACGCTTGCTTAACTGATTTGTACAACATATTTTTTTCGGGTAATAAAAGATTTCAAGTATTTAAATATTTCTATGAACAAATAAATTCGATATGATTTGATAAATACATTTATCTTCACATCTACGCCCTCCCAAATAGGTCTCCGAAGAAGTAGGCAGAAATGTGTGTGCATACATTCACCTTGTCCATAAATGAACGAAGAATTATTACCTGTCAGTTTGACATGTAACATGTTTAACATGTAATGTATCTCAGAACTTTTTGTGTTAATTAATAGAACTCTACCATATAACGTTTTTGGCCATTAAGTTTTTGCATACCTTGGTCTTATTCCCGCAGTCTAAAGTACCATTCTGGAAATAATTATTCTCTCTGTCCCCGTTGCCTAGACAGAACATCCACCCTTCATGGAACGAGTACTCGATAGGAGCGACTTCAGCTTCTATACAAGGGTCCACCGGCACTGGAATCGACTGCTTTCCGTACGTACACTTACGTTCGTGCATGTTCGCTTGGATTCTGTACGCGTCCAAGTCTGGCTCAGATCCTTCTGGACATTTGTAATAATTACCTGCGGAATGCAAGTAGGAACACTAAGGAGGAAGGCAGAAGCAGGACTGGTGAATTGAGATATGATGAGTTATATTCATCATTTATCATATCATTTTCTGTTAAATGAAAATGAGTTTGTTAACAGTAGATGTAGTCTCATCACATGAAAATTCATGCATGCATGTTTTGTCGTCAGTTGTCTAGCCGCAACGTTAAATTTAATACTTACTTAATTTATTTCAAGCGAAAAGACATTGTGTGTTACCCCTGTAACTACCCTGTTGGAAGAATGTTAAACACACCATAGATCAAAAACTTTTTGTTATTTACATCTTTGTCGTCTGTGGCGCTTGGGCCTTCTCCGCACGCGTCTGCTTGTCGCTGTTGTCTATATTAATCTTACTAATATTATAAATGTGAAAGTTTTTAAGTTTGGATGTTTGCGGTACTTTCACGGCAAAACGGCTGAACCGATTTGGCTTAAAGTTGAAATCGTGGTGGCTTATACCTAGGAATAGGACATAGGCAACTTTTTTTCTTTTTATAATCTCGAAAATTCAAAGATCTTATATTATAATATTATAAAGTATGATGCTCTTTCATGGCATAGCAGCTGAACTGATTCTAGCAGGAAAACACATAAGCTACCTTTTCGAACTCCACGCGGGCGAAGCCGCGGGCATAAGCTCGTTTGCAATAAACGTTGATTACTTATCTTCTATTTTTGGTGTATCATGGGAAAGTATATGGGAAACTAAACCCATACACTCCTTAAGGGTCCCCGTTGTGGGTAGGCGTTGAGATAAAAAAATATTTCATTATGACCTTACCATTTTGTATAATATAGACAGTTTTCTTGTGAGCTGTGATGACTGTTCGCACTGTCAGACCGTTGCCTCCGCTTTTGATGTTCTCCATGAGGACCTCTTGCGCCGCGCGCTGCTCCCTGGACCACTTGGCCGCTTCCTCCGCAAGGATCTGACGGCTCACTCTACCCGGCGATTGGGTCGACTGCAGAACAAATTAACTGATCATAATAAAATTATATAATAATTTTTTCTACGGTTTTTTACTAGCCAGCACAACGCACTGGTGCCTGAGAAACCCGTTGTAGTTGGAATGTTGAGAAGATTCCTTGTTACGTAAACACTCCCGAGGCGATTTACGTGGTGTAATGATATGGGGACCCAATAACATTATCTGCTACATAAGGGATTGTATTAATGGCAGTATTGAAAAAACAATTTACCTTCAGCAAACGAAAATATTCAAAGTACTCGGATCAAATCGACGGACCTAAAAGGTATGGGCACTTTATGTATACCCGAAATCGTCCAGCATGGATGTTAGCTTTTTCTATGTCATTAATGTGGCAAAACGCAGTATATTGATGATAGCAACACAGCGTATCGTTCTAATTAATAACCCTGCAAGAATCTAGTTACAAAGTACTGGCGCTCTAGTCTATCTTCCTACCGCGAAGGCCTTAATATATATATATATATATATATATATATATATATATATTTGTCTAAAATATATGTATACTGTTAATATTTACCTGTGGAGGGCTCTCCATGATGATGTGCGGTCGCCCAAGAGTGTGTTGCCACATCAACTGCGCAGCAACTTTATGCTTTGCGCTGTGGTGAAGGGGCTGGATTTGCAGGATTCCATACCAGGCCAGGTCTCTGTACACGCTGTCTGGCAGATATCCAGTCTGTCAATGAGACATATTACATCAGAGATATCACACATCTCAATGCAGTATTTCATCAATAATTTTATTTTCCCAAAATAGGTGAAAAAGGTGTTAGGAGATAGTAGATAATGGAAAAGATCCTTCGATTTAAAAAAAAAAATCGTTATACTCACGGGCATAAAGTCCATGTGCCACTGAAACAACAAAAAATACATATATTTCGGTTCTGATATCTTTTTTTACCTGCAAGTCACTCCAAATACCTCTTCTTCAATCTGTTCCGTAGTTCCTCCACCATCTAAAATCAATAAGATTTAAAATTAAAACGTTAAATCAAGACTTTTAAATGATTTTGGAATTCTGGAAGCACTTACATTCATCTTCACCGAGCTGTGAACAAACGACGGCAATCTGTAGAAATGTAGCAATTGAATACAAATAAAATTTATGATTTTTCGTCATTTTCAAATATGTAGCGTTCACAACTATATTAATTGGAATATTGAAAACGATACCGAAGTTAATCGCCGTAGCAATTAACGAGCTGTTACGGTAACGAATTTCAAAAGCATATAATTTTTAATTGGCAGCAATAAAGAGAGCTTAAGACAGTACTAAAACCATTATTTTCTACATTGTTTTTAATACTGATCGTACTTCGATAATTTCGTTGGAATTTTGCTCGCCGTAGGTACAATTTATCCCGCCAGTTTCTGACTGAAGAAAACAAAATTTGTTCCATAATAATTATGCACTCTCCTTTAAAACATTTTTTTTTACAAAATTTTCCAAATTTACCTATAAGGCGAAGGAATATGAACCTGAAAGATCGACGATGTTCGAACATTCGAAGGTAGGTAGGTGAAAAAGTTAAAAGAAACACCGAACGAGCACAGATTGAAAATACCTATAGTGAATTGTACGATTACTTTGTGCGTCACTTGCGTCAGTAAAGTCAAGTGACTCAAGTCAACAAGCAAGGTAGATAGAGGCACATCCCGAGGACAGAGCAATCGCTAATCGATCAGTCGAACATTAAATTGAGTGTAACGTTTTTTATACGGAGTTTTTTTGTCGATTTATGTATGGAGTAAGTTATAAAAACCCTAAGAGTGAAGTTATAGTCGCTACTATGAATACATTAGATAAACAGCTTGCTGATCTTCGGATCTATGCGAATGAATTAGACGCAAAGTTGCAAGACGACATTAATACATCTAAGAAGAAACCTTCGATACCACCGAAAAAAAACAAGGCGCCGCTGCCGCAAATACCGCAAAGTTACACAGTAAAATCGGCCTGCGAACCTTCTTATTCGTCCAGATTGGAGTACGGCAGTCGAACCAGTTCTACTTACTCAAATTTAGTGCCAGTTAAAAGTTGTATAGTGCGAAACACAGCTCGAGTCCGGAGCGGTGATGTGCTTCTATACAGCAACTTAATGCCTCCAGGAGGCACAAATCACGTTTATTCGAACATTCCACACATGAGAAATCTAGCTGAGAACATTTACGATAGAGATAACCGGTCTTCAGTTTCAAGAATAAGTGATTTAGGTGCGCAGTCGAATTACAGTGAGTTACGGCGACCGGGCTCTGCATATCCGCCTTCTTCAGCGTCTGTGAACGCCCAGGACTTTTCTACGTATGGGGGATCTCAAGCTTCTTCGACATATGAATCATTGTACGAGCCAATTAACCCTCGACCTTGTAGTCAGCTATCAGGGACTTCACTGTATGGCGGATATGTCGGAACAACTGTGGAGCCCACTCCAGAGCCTGAAGATGAGCTATATTGTGGCAATTGCTACCAGTGTGAGAAGAAGATCATGGGAGAGACTACTGGTTGCACAGCCATGGAGAGGATCTACCACATCAAATGTTTCTGTTGTCAGCAATGTGGAATTAATTTACAGGTGCCATAATCTTTTCATATATTTTTTTGTATTGTATCAATAAAAACCACTGTCTTTAAAAACTAGAGGAAGTGTTAAACAGCTTAAAATAATATTTTGTGTTCCAAGAATTTATAAAAAAAATACCTTAGCAATTTTTCATATATTATAGAATCAAAGAATTTATTCTCCAAACCTCTGAATTGTTAATGTAAACAAAGGTATTGTAAAGGTTAATGTAAATAAAGGTTTTATAGGTTTGTCTGATTTTTAGGGACGGCCTTTCTATGCAGTTCAAGGAAGAGCCCTTTGTGAGGTGGACTATCTGGATACGCTAGAGAAATGCTGCGTTTGTGGAGACCCTATCTTGGACCGCATCCTGCGGGCTACGGGCAAGCCATACCATCCACAATGCTTTACTTGTGTTGTTTGCCGCAAGAGCTTGGATGGAATACCATTCACCGTGGATGCTGTCAATCGCATTCACTGTATTGAGGACTTCCATAAGAGGTAAGAGACAAAGGTTTGCAAGATTTTGGGTGGATTCTCCTAACTGAACTCAACTAAATGAGTGTGGTTAGATGCAGTTCTAGTAAAATAATAATAATTAAAATATTACAACCTATAGTATTCATTTAATAATAAAATAATATCCATGATTATATTATTAAAGGTTCATCTAAAATCTGGCTAATAGCTTAATTTATAATGGGAGTCTTATTTACTACTCATTGTTATTAATCACCTAATCTGTCAGATATGCCCCTCGATGTGCACGATGTCGCGAGCCGATCGTGCCAGAAGGCGGCGCCGAAGAAACAGTACGCATCGTAGCCCTGGATAAAAGTTTCCATATCGCGTGCTATGCCTGCGAGGACTGTGGCGCGTCGCTGTGTTCGCGGCAAGAAGGTCGTGGCTGCTATCCTCTCGACGGACACCTCTATTGCAAGGAGTGCAATGCCAGGCGTATTCAAGACCTCTCTAGAAATATCAACTAGGAAGCAAAATGGGCCTTGATTGCAGCTATTTCATGTCATCACAAGATTCATAATGTGCTTAGCATTAAAATTAAAAAAATCAAAGATGAAGTTTGAAGATTTAAATTCTGAAAAAGATATGAATATTTAAAAATCTTTTAGTAGTTTTTAGCTGTAGTAATGTTGATGTGGTCTAATGTGAAAATATTGTTGTAATTAATAGAAATGTATTGCCATAATTATTATATACTGTTTCTATTGACTTCTAATATCTCATAAGATGCATGCTAAACATTATCAGAAGTTATTACGTATTGTTATTTAAGACAGTTGATTCTTTTAAATGAAATTAGTCTTAAGTATAACTATAGAATATATTGTTGTAAAATATGGCTTCTATTCATGGAAAAAAATCTCTACATTTATCCCAGTTCAATTACAATTAAGTATGTAACAGAAACCTTGAAATCACAAATTGTATAAATAAGGGTTACCATTATCTGATCTAACATTCCCGAACTCTAAGGCTGTGTAGTTTTCACCATACATAATATAATTCAGTATTATTTTGTAACTTAATTTAAAACGTGATCATATTTTGTAAGTGTTTTTGACAACATACGTCATGTGCGTACCCACTTATTTAAGTGCCATTTAAGTTAGAAAGTTATGGTTGTGCAGTGAATGTTATCTATATTATTTACTACAATCTTATTATATTGCGTCCAGTCTATTCCTTACGAAAATCGACCGCATTTATAAATGAAATATGATAAGCAGCTTTGATATTATTCAAAAGCTAATTATGATTAAGATTGAATATTAACATGAATGTTAGCATACTTAGTCAACTAATGTATAAATGTATGCTACATGCTGTGTAGATTGAAATAAAAACATACACATGAAAATGTCCACATTTATTTACATTTACTTACTCTACCTAGGCTGTAGACATAGCTGTCTACTTAATTCATGCATTCACGAGAGATCACAAATAAAACTAAGTATAATAATGCATCACTTTTAAACTTTTATTTTTTTTATACTATCTATACAGAAATTTGTATTTCCAAGCGCGTCTCATTCTTGACTCACGTCATCGCCTTAAAAAACCTTAACTATGCTTAATACAAAAAGAAGACTTTGGCTCCCCATCAATATAGCAACATCGTAACAATACATTCCATTGTACACTTTGACCTGCTGTAAATATAAGTATGTAATTAATTAATTCCGGATTTGAGATTAGACAACGTTAGATCAATCAGTATAAGTATTAAGTGCTCAGTATGGAGTAAATTGAAATTCCATAACCCAAAAGATTTCCCTACACAACAGTTAATTTAGCCATTAAGAAAATAACAGGGTTTAACAAGGACTGTGCTAGGTCAGAAAAAAACGCAGTAACAGACTTTAAATTTCCTCTTATAGAGATTCAAATTTATATTTTATAGCCAGTCTATTAGTTTACTATTCAGTGCCCTATCACTTATTTATATATTTACACACGCTTAGCGGCAAATGGGCTGACTTAACACTAACTTAGTCTAGCATATATTTTACACTGAATTCAGAATGTTGAATTAGCACTTCGTATAAATTTATTGTAAAAATAAATCATAAATGAAAACCATTCTGTACACACAAGGAACCCATACGTTAATAAGTTATACATGACCAAACAGTTATACACCAAGCACATCTATTGATATATATACATCTCATTTGCACTCTTGGGAATGTAATACTGCGTCGATTGCCAAGTTATATGTATATATAAACGCTTTCCCACAAGGGTCTCCGAAGAGGTTGGCGGAGGTGTGTAGGTAGACCCAGACACCCACTTTTCGCCAGATACATTTTACGTGCTAACATGACAGATGGAGAGTTTATCGCCGTTAATCAGTTTCATAATTTAATTTAAAAAAATGGAGTTGCGTCCAAGCAACGCCTTTTTAGACTGTTATATTTCGGGTAGTAAAAACGTTTGGATAGATCTCAAATAAAAATATTAAAAGTCCTTTTTGGGCATTGCGGCAGAACCCCGCAAGAGTGTGTTCCTAACTTCATTTTAAACTTTATATACTTTAAATATATCTCGATATGGTCAAGTTCAAATTTTCCTGATCAACAAAATTTTTTTTCTATTATCATCCTTGTGAGAAATATACCCTCATAGTTTTTACCGAGGGTTTTCATTAGACAAACAATTATTCATGCACTCTTAAAAGGTAAGGTAATTAACTTTACTTAGTAATGCAATTTGTCAACATAATAGTTTACGGACTTAACGTATATGAAATAAAAGTAAAGTAATTCTAGGAGTATGCTTTTGATTGAGGCTTATGACCAAAAGCAAACAAGTAAAATTATTGTACAATATGGTGCTCATTTCTGTGTTCAATTTGTGGTCTCTTTTCCTTATAGTATTATATAATATTTACACGTAATTATCAACCATATGTCACTAATAAAGCTTTAAAAGTGTAGGACTTTAAATAAACAATACGTGCGATGGATTCCAAGTACACATCGCTTTATTAAAACATTGACGGAACCTCTAAAGTAACAGCTTACATTCATTAACATTTATAGATATGATAATCATACTCTTTTAACAAAACACAGAAACTGACTTCTACTTGCCTTGGAGGTGGAGTTTTTCATTAAAATAATAAGGCAATATGCACAAATTGTCATTAATTTGATCCACAAACTGAAGATATATAACTTAGCATACACACAAGTAATGTTGATAGCTCAATTTAGTATCTATAAGTTTTTGGATGTTAACTAATTCAATAAGGTAATAAGTGAATATGGAGATGTTTTGGGATGTAATGCTTGTAAAAACAATGGTATTTTATAGCTAATTAATTTATGAAAGAAAGGATTAAAAAAAATCCTGTCGAAAATGTTCGTGTTTTATCTCGTTATGTGATGCTAAGAATATGAAACAAAAGTTGACGTGCTCCATCCGGTGATAATAGAGAAACTTGCATAAGGCCAATGGATGGCCAATGGTAGTAATAAACAAAATCTCGTTTACATGACAACGTAAGATTAAAGCAAAATGGCAACAGAAGAAGCTACACAGCCATTGAAATATTTAAAGTCACAATTTAAACTATACATAGAATAATTAACACTTATGTGGGTATTCACATTATTGTCCAAACATATAAATATATTATAGCAGACATACTGTCTTCAGCTTCACAGAATAAACTTTTTAAGTCTTCTGCATTCCTTGTATGTATGTTACAAGACAATATAATAACCGAGGTGTATTCAACAAAAAAAGATCATTATTTTATAATAATTTACGGCAAGTACAAAAATACCAATTTTTCTTCAAGTCACTGTCACTGAATTGCCACATTTCAAGATGGATAACTAATTATCAACACAGAACACTTACTTATCATATAATCTTTAGCTTGTAAAACACTAAATTAAAATATGCACTGACTCCCAAAAATAATAAAACATCATTTATCAGTATTCTTGTATTGTAGTACTAGTCGAATCGAGATAGGTGGCAATATTCTATGAATTAAAATTTCCAAATTATAAGCGCACTTATAGAAAATGTACACCCCTCGAAGAGCAATGTAGGGAGTAAAAGTGCCATGTTATAACTTTGAATGAACCAATTACATTCACCTAAACATACTTTTTCGCCTCTCGCCCTTCTCGGCGCTAGGATCCCATTCAATGTCATCGGGATCGTCGCCTTCAAAGTTAAGCGGGGAGACCGGGGACAGGGTGCTGGAGTCGTCCTCCTCTTCATGGGAGCGAGGGGAGTGCGGGGTGCGCGGCGACTGTTCCAAGCTGGTGGCGCGATAGCCTTCAGGCATTACAGACAGCATGTCGGTATACGTATCCTCTGCCAATGGGAATTCCCGAGGAGTGTATGGTCTCACTGTCTGAAATAATAAAACGTGTTAACGTTATTCGCGAGCGGTTGTTAGTAGCATTGATGAGTTATAGATGGCTGATTTTGACCTAAATTTACTATTGCATTCATTCAGTATTACATTCTGAGCTCTTACAAGTTCTTTTTTTACCGTAGCATGTGACTAAATGTTAGTAAAAGTTTGATGAAATGGTAAAGTAAGTTGAGGACGGATTTTTTTTCAGTTTTTTCCGAAACCGAAACCGGCGAGCATATGTGAAGAGGCTGATAAACGTGGACGAAGCGAAAGAAGTGTGCAAGTTTAAAGGGAACTGGCGCTCTATTCTCTCTGCCTAACGGGATCCCAGAGTTCCTAACGGGCGACTCCCCTACTCAGCGTGATGATATATACGTATATGTATGTAGTTAGCATTCCCAACATGCATAACTTCATAGATACAGCAGATTTTATTTGCTTCCTTTAATCGTACCACTCATTACATTTTTAATAACTATCCCCTTTTCTGCACACTGCATACAAAGAATGATAAAAACTAGCCTCATAATCGTTTTGCGGTGTCGAGTCTTGCGACTCGGAAGGTTGCCGCGGCGGGCGAATGGGCGGCGGCGTGGGCGTGGGCGCTTGGGGCGGCGTGGGCGCGGCGGCCGGCGGGGGCGGCGGGGGCGACAGCGGCGCGCCGGTGGAGTCGCTGCGCGGGCGGCGCGCCCTCTGCTTGCGCATGTAGCGCGCTCGCTCCCTGCCCTCGGCACGCAGGTGACGTGCCGCCACCGCTGCTTCTGATATATCCTCATCCTAAAAATATAATAACAATTAAGCCGTGGTGGCCGAGTGGTTCGAGCAGTTGCCGACACAAAGATAGCAAGTTCGAAACCCGTCTGTACCAATGAGTTTTTCTGAACTAAGTACAGTGATTAGTCACACCACGAGCTTTGCGGTGAAGGAACACATCGAGAGGAAACCTGCATACGTCTGAGAAGAAATTCAAAGGCTTATGCATAGACGTGCTTGAGTAACGACGTAGACTCGCCAACTGTCACGTTTGCACCTAATATACCTCTGGCGGAAAGTGGGTGTGTGGGTATTACCTATACACCTCTGCCTACCCCTTCGGGGACCCTTGTGGGAAGGCGTGAGGATATATAAAATATCGATATGTCGCCAGTACGATCCTTGCCGATACAAATTAGCTTACACTTTTTGAGAAGTAAAAATAAACATCTAATGACCCCAAAGCCTACCACTTCATATTAGCAGAACTTAACCTAACCTTTGGTCTTCACTTCAGAAGTAACCAAAGGTAATGCCTGTAATAGTCTGTCAGGTGCAGACAGCACCATTTACTGCGACCGGCTCGGTAGTTTTTTTCACTATCCATAAATCACAGTAAATTTACATTTCCACCCACCTCACTTTCCACAGATATTCGCGTGGACTTCATCACACCATTATTCATCGGTGAATCAGGAACGTCTAGCATTCGCCATCTTTAAACAATACAATAACATTTTATCAAAATCTTAGTTTAACAGAAAAGAAGAAAATAGCATAAATAGTTTAACAAAACTCGAATATCGAGTTAAAAAAGCCAAAATAGAACGTTACATGCTCGCAGTTTTTAAGATAAATCTACACTTTCATACTTTTTTATGTGTATTTGAGTTATGTTTGTGTTGTGTGTGTGTATTTGTGACGTGTTTTATAAATACGTGTCAACTTACTTGGGCGTGATGATCTCCTTGTAGGTGAGTATCTGCGGACGAGTGTTCGCCGCGATGCTCTGCGGTATGACGATGTTGTCGATGTCGTACGACTGACGGCGCCACCGGGTCTCTGTGCTCGACCGACCCCGACTCCTGGCCACAAAGTATATTATTCAAAATTAAAAAGTTTTCAAAAGTGGACGTCTCTCTAGACTCTTTGCGCGACTAACGAACAGCAATTGATATTTATATATAGAAGATAGATAAGCAGGTCTATTATGAATTGATGATACATTACATGTCAGAATTTATTTAACATAACCATACTCAGAATGCTGTACTGGACACCTATTAGAAAGTTAACCTTTCCTATACAAAGCATTGTCCTGGTATCAAAACTGTACAATCATTCCCAAATTTGAGTAGGGATGTGGAGGATACTTTATTTATCCCCACGCCTTCCCCTGAGGTTCCCTGAAGACGTAGGCAGTGGTGTGTAGTGTTTTCGCGCGAGATATTATTTTAGATGCCAATCAATCGCTTTTCTGAAGAAATGTGCCATGCTTATTTTATACCGTAAGAGACGCACAATAGTGTATATAATAAATAGGGCCAACAAGTTTTCACATGGCATATTGATACATACCTTTCATGCCCTGAAGTGGAGGTTTCTTCTTCTCTGTCCTTTTCTCGTATTTTCCTCGATAAAGGTGGTCTGCCTCGTTTCAGCCCTAAAATGTTAAATTTACACAATCAGAGAGGAATTTAACTAATCCAATATGTTGCCAAAAATTTACAGTAAAACTGTAACTTATTGTTTACGCTAAGCTAATATTGAGTCGTCCATTCAAGGACTTGCATTTAAACGAGCCCACTAGTACAAACATGTATTAGGTTTATTGACAAAAGGTGTGTGAAAATGCAATGGGTCTTTTACAAGGTAGTTTCCATTCCTCAGGCGCATTTTTCATACATTACGTAGGTACCTACAGGTTATATCATATTTTATCTCCGAAAACACTCCGTGTGACTTATCTCTACTGTAAATTCGGGTAAAACATGATCTAGCTAACAGGCGTTCTTATGTGTTAGCAAACAAAGCTAAGTGCCCCCCTTTCTGGGGCTCGGTTGAGGATGCAGCTGAGAGTCGAACTATCTTACTAATATTATGAATGCGAAAGTTTGTGAAGATGTTCGTTCCTTTTTCACATAAATACAACAGAACATAATTGGGTGAAAATTGGCACAGAGGGCAGATTATTAGCTGGATACATAGCATGTTTTAAACTAGACTACTAATACAGGGCACAAACAGCTTTTATTGAAACAATTGAAAGGCTAGTTATAGTCTAGGCTAGTTAAGAGAGGTAGGGCATAACGGATTTCCCGTTCGAATTTGGAGCTGCCCGACTGGGGCAGGACCTCCACCTTATAGAAGTCCGTAGCCAAATAACACAATTTATTGTGTTGTGTTCCTACGCGGTGAATAAGGTTTCCAGTAATGAGCTCCTTGGGGAGGGGGGAGGATTATTACATTGTGTTGGAAGCATAGGGATTAAACCTTATGCTGCCAACTCACTATAACTCTCCGAACACAGAGTGGCAACGCGCAAGTGATACTTTGGTATCGTGAGCGTAAATAGGCTACGGTAACCGTTTCCCATCAGGTGAGCCGTATGCTTGTTTACCACTCTTGTTGTATAAAAAAAAAAAAAAGTCAGTGGGTGTGTACTGACTGGTGGGATGCCGGCGCGGCGCGGGCGCGGGCGGCGGCGCGGGCGGCGCGCGCGGCTGACGGCGCGCCCAGCGGCCGCGGAACCACGCGCGCGAGCACAGCGCCGCCATGTGGATGCCCGGCGGCACGTCTGCACACAACACATGCTTAAGGACCCCAGCCATGGTACTGCACTGCTTTGGAACATATCATCACGACGAGTTCCTCGCGAGCATGTATGAAGAGACTGATGAATGTGGACGAAGCAAAAGAGATATGTAAGTCTAGAGAGAACTGGCGCTCTATACTCTGCATACACCGTTACGGACTCGGCGTATATTATGATGATGATGAGTTCCTCGCGAGGCTGGCCTATCATTAACACATGTTAAAACCACAAGGGCCAACTAACGGTGAAGCCTGAAGTTGAGTAGTCACCACCGGGAGGAACTTCTATAAGGTTTTATAGGTCCTCGGAAACTAGCCTACTTGGCTGCAGAAACTTTGTGGATGTTTGATACCACTGAGATGTAGCAAATAGTGTAACAAGGGCGGTGCCTACATACAGACGAGCGTCGTCAATCGCCCGAAGCTTGTGAATATTTTTGAGTACAGCGCAACGGCATCTAGCTAGCATGAGTATCGTGATGGTAAGCGGTCACCACAGCCTATGGACGCTTGCAACACCAGCGGTATGCAACGCGCCACGCTTGCCAGCATGTATGCCATTATGAGGTTGTGTGCGTGGTGGTACCTTTGATGTCGCTGAGCACGGGGTGGTAGCCGGGGTCGAGCGCGGCGAGGCGCGCGGCGGGCGGCAGCGGGCCGGCGGCGGCGGGCTGCGTGCACTCGGCGCGGCCCGTGCACACCGGGCAGCTCTCCTCGCCGAGCGAACAGCTGCATCTGCACAGGCACACAACACCACATTCATAACCTCATACTGATATGAATATAATATATCCTCACGCCTTCCCAAGGATCCTCAAAGATCCCCGAAGGGGTAGGCACAGGTGTATAGGTAATACCCACACACCCACTTTCCGCTAGAGATATATTTTAGGTGCCAACGTGACAGATGGCGAGTCTGACGCCGTTACTCAAGCACGACTATACATACGCCTTTGAATTACTTCTCAAACGTATGCAGGTTTCCTCTCGATGTTTTCCTTGACCGTAAAGCTCGTGGTGTGACTAATCACTGTACTTAAGTTCAGAAACACTGTAAGTTACAGTCGGGATTCGAACTTGCGATCTTTGTGTCGATCAACTCGGCCACCACGGCCTTGGTGTACATGTAAATAAATAGTTATTATTGTTGTTGTTGTAAGCCTGACATCCCCCTGCTGGGCTGGATCAATCCACACATCTGCCAACCACCTACGTCAGGGAAATTCTTTTAAGTAATTAATTATCTTCATAACAGCTTACTTAATGTCGGAGGGCTTAGCAGCTTTATTGGTGGCGATGTGTAGGTTGTGCATCTGGAGCAGCTTCCTCTTCTTGAAGGTTTCCCGCCGCAGCGGGCGCACTCTCGCGCAGGTTTCCGTGCGGGGGTCATCGGCCGCCGGCTCGGCCCCGGGCAGCGAGCCTTCGTATGCAACAGGCTCGCCCTCAAACTCCACTGGACCTTTGGCTTCGCGTACCTAGAAACAAAACGGATTGAATTTATAACATTTTAATCTTCATAGGTATTAATTTCACTAGTGTGTAGGAAATATCTGGCTGGTGAAGAGTAGAGTAGCTAGTGTAATATATGACACTACACACAGATTTAAATGCACCCTGAGCTAGACAGCTTTTAATAGATGATAGAATGTCATGGTAAATTTTATATCTAAACACGCACCAAGGTGGCATATGGCCTTCATGCAATATAGTTGTCCTCGCATGTAAAACTGAATAACTTATCAATGGTGCCTATACATTCGGCATCAAATAATAAGCCATTTTGTCGTAGTTTGCCGTCGGATGGGTCACGCTGTTGATACAGTACATACGCGGCCTTGAGTCGCTTAATTCGTGCGTAAGCAGAACTTGTTACAACTTGCACACGGCATCTTGAGCAAATATCATTTCATTATCTAATCATTTCATAGGTACCTTGAAAACCAAGATACATTCTAATTGTCCAGTGAAGTTACTTGACAAATAGTTGCACTACAAACTATTTGGTAAGATTTACTTGTTTAATTAATTAGGTAAGTTAAGTATACATACATATAGTTCTTAATAACATACAAAATACATATATTAATTCAGACCAATAAATAGCAGAGGTTTGCGGGTCTTGGCAGCGAAGCTAAAGGTCGCAGATTCAATCCCAGAAACACACTTACTTTACATCTTTTTCTTGGATACTATATTTTAACATACTAATATCACTCTGTAGAATACATTTATGTACACTAGCTTTATCTTATCAATGGGTTAATTTAGACAATTTTCGTGCCCATCAGTTGCCACATCATTCCTTGCGGTGCATAGCCGAAAAGAGCTTGGCTAAAAACAAGAAGGTCTATTGCGCGTTTGTGGATCTTGAAAAGGCCTATGATAGAGTGGTGAGGAATGAATTGTCGTCAGCATTGTCCGTGAACGGTGTGAGCAGCAACCTCGTGCGGGCATTGCAATCTCTATATAGGGATTCTAGTGCTTGTGCGAGGATAAACGGGGCCTACACTGAATGGTTTAATATCGAGAGAGGTGTTAGACAGGGATGTGTAGCGTCACCGTGGCTGTTTAATCTGTTCATGAACAATTGCTTGACAGATTTAAAAGAGAATGAAAGTGGGTTGAGAATGAATGAGTTACTCGTCAAGTGTTTTCTGTATGCTGATGACCAAGTATTACTTGCGTCTACGGCCGAGGAGTTGCAGGAGATGGTAACTGCTATGAGTGGAGCTTTTATTAGAAAGGGAATGAAGATGAATGTAAAGAAGACGAAGGTATTGGTGTTTGAAAGAGATGAGGCAGTGTCAGAGTGCAATATCGTGATTGGAGATTAACAAATTGAACAGGTGAATGAGTTTGTGTATCTGGGATCAAAGTTTACAAGAGAGGGAAAGTGTGAGAGTGATATTGAAAGAAGAGTGAATGCAGGAAACATGGTGAATGGAGCTTTGCACTCCTTCATGGGCAGTCGGAATGTGTCTTTCAAGGCTCGTTTGGCTGTGCATGGGGGAGTGTTGGTTCCGACACTCATGTACGGAAGTGAAAGTTGGGTATGGCAGAAGAAGCATGAAAGCCGAATAAATGCAGTTGAGATGAGAGCGTTAAGAAGTATGATAGGAGTTAAACTGAGTGACAGGATAAGAAATAGTGAGATAAGGAAACGTTGTGGTCTGAAAGAAGATGTAGTGACAAAAATTGAGAAAGGTATGCTGAGATGGTTTGGCCATGTCGAGAGAATGAATGAAGAACGATTGACGAAAAAAGTGTATAAGGCGAGTGTGAATGAAAGTGTTGGAAGGGGTAGACCTAGACGGACGTTTCTAGACCAAATTAGGGACGTCTTGAAAAAAGGTCAGGAGTACCCTAAACCGAAGAGCATGTATGAAGAGAATAATGAAAGTGGACGAAGCGAAAGAAGTATGTAAGAATCGTAGCAAGTGGAAAGAAGTGGTCTCTGCCTACCCCAACGGGAAAGAGGCGTGATTATATGTATGTATCATTAAAGAAAACAGTTGCGAAATACAAATTAAATTTATTATATAGAAAGGACTACATATTTATTATTGTTTGTAATATATACCTGTATATGTACTTGTATATGGATGATTGATAAATAAATAAAAAAAATTATTGCGTTTGTGTAATTACATACATACATATCATCACGCCAAGTCTCTAACGGGGGTAGGCAGAGAGTATAGAGCGCCAGTTCTCTCTAGACTTACATACCTCTTTCGCTTCGTCCACATTCATCAGTCTCTTCATACATGCTCGTCGGTTTCGAGTACTCTTAACGTTCCCGACCTTGAGTCCGATCGATTTGATCCAGTAAAATAAATTGTGTAATTATAATTATGTAAAGTCCGATTTACACTGGGCTCAACATTCCCAAGATATCATTGATTGATTACTAAATAAAATTGTGCTTGGTATAAACAGTATATCCTCATATCCTCACGCCTTCCCACAAGGGTCCCCGAAGGGGTAGGCAGAGGTGTATAGGTAATACCCACACACCCAATTTCCGCCAGAGGTATATTAGGTGCCAACGTGACAGATGGCGAGTCCATCGCCGTTACTCAAGCACGACTATACATACGCCTTTGAATTTCTTCTCAGACGTATGCAGGTTTCCTCTCGATGTTTTCCTTCACCGTAAAGTTCGTGGTGTGACTAATCACTGTACTTAAGTTTAGAAAAACTCATTGGTACAGTCGGGATTCGAACTTGCGACCTTTGCGTCGCAGGCAACTGCTCGAACCACTCGGGCACCACGGTATAAACAGTAAACATGTATAAATAAACATTTAAAGCATTTAGGCTAATATGAGAGTTATTCAGTGCATGACTCACATCTCATGCATTAGAGATAAACCGTAACCCGAGATTCACGTAATTGTAAACGTGAATTTGTAATTGTCAGCGACTTACACTGAACATGGATTGAGTGGTCTTAATGTTTACCACAAGAGGATATTGGGTTGGTTACGATGACATAAAAACGTACACGTACATATATACATATACATTACTAGCGGTCTGTCCCGGCTTCGCACGGGTGGACATTTTTTTTTTATAAAAGAGAATATAGCCTATGGCGCAGGGTGAATGACGATGGAAGTACTTTTTGAGCCAATTCAACATAATTACATACAAATCTTTCCTCTTTACAATAGTAAGTATAGATATATGGCCGCGGTGGCCGAGTGATTCGAGTAAACAAGCTTGCAGGTTCGAACTTTAGTGATCTATAGACCAAAATCACAGTCCGCAATAGTACGGTAATTATCATAAACTAGATATTTAAGTTTTAAAAGTAAAACTTTTTTATTATTCCATGGCTTTAACGCGTATTTTTAAAAGAAGACATTTGGTAGTCTCTCGAAAAGGCGAATAAATTATAACCAATGAAATGTGGGTGTCATGAAGTTTCTTTGGAGACCCATTTAGGGTGTGAAGACATAACATTAAAGGGCAACTATACATGTTCAGTCTTACACTACATACTATGTGAAGCGTAGGGTTTAACTGATATTTTGGGGGGTATTTCAATCAAAATTATTTATGATTACGTAGTATTATAACCACAATGACAGACATCCTTATAAGTAGATATTTATGACACATAATGTAAAACATCCATTATGGTAAGATTATTATAATCAATATTATACCATGATTCATAGGTATTTATTGAATCACACTGCTAGCTAGCACCTGTGGTATTACCAACGGTCAGAATGTCTGTATAAAAGGTAGCTAATACTCTAATCGACATATAAGATACCTACAAACTTTCGCATTAATGAACACAAACAAAAATGTACAGAATGCAATTCGCATCGAGGCTGTATCCGCTTATAAGCGGTATGAAGAACAGCCAAACCCTTTGTAGATGGTCGATAGATATGTACATACCTAAACACGGCTGAATATATTGAGAGGAGTCACTTTGCTAGTGGCTATTAGTAAACCTGACTTTACTCATCACCTAGTCAATGGGTCCAGCTACACGCCAACGATCAAAGTTTATTATGGAGTAGATTAAATTTTAGTGACATTGAGTGATACTTAGCAAGTATTATTATTTTTCCAATAATCACGATTGACAAAATTATTATTGTAGGCACGTGTTTGTCCTCATTAACATTCCTTTAGAAAAATGGCACATGGAGTTTCTCAACTTTGGGGAAGTCTTCAAAGAGGAGGTCTGGTCATGGTCTCCAGAAGGTAGTTTAATTGTGTTGTGAAGTTTCAGAATGTAGGTGTAGGACTGATTAGGACAACGTTGATTTAAAGGATTTACATGTATCCTGCTTCTCATTTGATTTGGAAATGTTATGTGTATGTTAAGTGGAGGAACGTTAATTCTTATTAAGAATTACGTCACTATAATCTAACCCTATTTTTAAGTTATTAGTCTGTAAGCATTCCTCAAAAGCTGGATGGGACAGCTAGTTAACTATAATTTAAGGGGGCCAGCTAGTAAAGTTCAAATTAATAAAACTTAAAAATAATGGGTGACCTGTTTGTGCAGGTCGGTATGCTGTCGTATCTTGTAGTCCAGCTCCTGCACCTGCGCCTGCAGCCAGCACCACCGCGACGCGACCGACGCGCGCTCCTTTTGCCACCGCCACAGGGCACGCTTCTCTCTGGAAACATTTATAGACAATCAGTCAGAAAATTATAAATATGATAATGTTTGTCCCTCAATCATGCCAGAGCAACTGAATGGAATTGGACGAAGTTTTATTCCTAGTGAATTTTCTTTGCGAAACAATAAATACTAATTTACTTTACACTAGTAATAGTACATTGTACTATTACGTGTCTACTAGTAGTACATTGTGCTACTGCTATGTTAAAAGAGACTGATGCATATGGACGAAGCAGAGGTCTGTAAGTATAGAGAGAATTGGCTCCACTATCTCTACCAATCCCTGAGTGACACATCTTCATTGTATATACATATTATATACTGGTGCTACTATAATTATATATATATATATAACGCCTGATAAAGCCGAGAGACTAGGGGAAAAATATTGGTGAAAGATTTTTCCTTCAATCTATACCTGAAATATGTGATTGTATACTATACTGCTGAGTTGTTGTGACATTACTTACAAAAAATTGTTAACACTTAAATACATTTGGGTAAGCTTCAGCCCAAATGTCTCACATAAATTGATCGTACATAATACCTACAAAATATGAGCTTGAAGACCATACAAATGCAAGACATAATTTGGGAGTTTATTGGGTTATCAGCTCTCACCATCAGCTTTGATTGACATTCATAATGTGTATCATCACACCTAGTCACTCAAAAAGTTTGTGGAAAGAGTAAAGCGCCAGTTCACTGTAAACTTTAATCATTGGTATTTTCTACATGCTGGCCAGCTTCAATTATTTTTAAGGACATTTTCATATCCCATCATTGCATAGTGTAATCCTCAAATTAGTTTGCATTGAATAAGTAGTAAACAACATCATAAATCTAACTGAACAATGTTTTAACATGATTATACATTGAATTTGTAACCAATGAATAATTTCTATTGAGAACACATAACTGTAGTGTTGAAATTTGAATTGCATTAGTCAAGAGCCATGAACAACAATGACAGTTCTCAATAGAAGACATTCTTTAATGAGTGAATGTATTTTTTCTGTTTCAACAGCTCATTCACACAAAATCTTAACAAATTGAACCTACCTCAAGAATAACTCTTGTCTATTGCTTCAGTAATTTTTCAGTATTATCACAGAGACAAAAAAATTTATGCAATGGAGACTTAGTTTTAATAATAATATCCTCACGCCTTCCCACAAGGGTCCCCGAAGGGGTAGGCAGAGGTGTATAGGTAATACACACACACCCACTTTCCGCCGGAGGTATATTAGGTGCCAACGTGACAGATGGCGAGTCCATCGCCGTTACTCAAGCACGACTATACATATGCCTTTGAATTTCTTCTCAGACGTATGCAGGTTTCCAGTTTTATAATATACCTTTATCATATCCTACTACTTAGCAATCTGTTTATTTTACAATCTACTATGCAGATTACCCCATGAGTGACTTAGATGTAAACTATGTATGTCATGTGTCAATATTTTCATCCGGAAATGTATATTTCATTTCAGCATGACAGCAGGGACATGCAGCCCATGGTACAATCATCATCCTTTGTCCACAAATCTTTATGCAACTTCTGCTATGCTATTCTCTCAGACTCTCAGACTGGCTTCTTCCTGTATTGCAGCAGATAACTCATTTATGTTAGTTTGTGTATGACAAATGCATTAACAAAAATCAAGTGGAATTACATCATCCACAACTGACTCTACAAATAGGACAACAATATGGTAACTTTTTCTATGATGCAATATTGTGTAACACATGAGTTAATCTACTATTCTTACACATAACTACAAGTCTCTGTAGTGAAATAGGGACCACCAGTCTACTTACAGTCCTTTACCAATTTACATTATCATCTTCATACATAATCACCAGTTGAGTATACTTTTTACTTGGTAAATAGCTTCAATCAACACTAATATATGGTAATTAAGAATTATAAAGATTATTAGCCTGACTAGCATCAGGAAATAATGTAAAATCTGTATCAAAATGTTACTTATTATATTAACAACTTATTATATTACTAATTCAGAGCACCATACTCAATAAGTAATACAGATTTTGAATGAAATGCTAATACTGTACTTCATTAGTATAGGATTATTCATACAATGAGCTTTGTGGTGAAGTAAAACATCTGAAGATCAAGATGAAAACCTTTTAGAAGAAATTCAAGATCCTTGTTGTTAGCCTTGATGATATGAATCTAATATACAATTTAACAAATACTGTTCAAATTCAAAATCAAATTCAAAGGCGTATGTATAGTCGTGCTTGAGTAACGGCGATGGACACGCCATCTGTCATGTTGGCACCTAATATACCTCTGGCGGAAAGTGGGTGTGTGGGTATTACCTATACACCTGTGCCTACCCCTTCGGGGACCCTTGTGGGAAGGCGTGAGGATATATTATTATAACAAATACTGTAATGCCAAGATTGTAGGTAGAAACCTAGGTGGTGTGTATGGAGATTTTTCTGATGTAGTTTTGTCACACTGAAAGCTTCAGAAAGAATATTTTAGGAAACAATGCTTTAGTATGCCAATGATTAGTTAAATTGCATATATGTCTATGGACTTCAGAGGGTCAAATACCTAAATATAACTAAAAGGAAAAGTTGAATTTAAACCTCTGTCCACCCTCAGTAATGAAAGTATTTATCCCTAGGCAAACTGCTTAATATAAGAAGTAGCTATACTCAGGAACAACAAGATATTGCAATGATTACTCACATGGGCATATGCTGTTGATGTGGATTGTTGTACACAACAGCTTCATCATTGCTCTCAGCACCGGACGATGACGCTGTAGCGTCAGAGTCCAGCTCTCGCTTAACTACTGACAAGTGTGACCTCAGAGCACCAGCTGTGTCCTCTAGGCCCGTCAGAGTCCCAGACGGTATGCCTATAGAAGCTGATCGTGACACATCCTCCGTAGATGTCCCAGCTCGGTAATACTTTGGTCCAACCACATTACGAGACGCAGCATTTGCCTGCAGAGCTGCTGTTGTTTCCACCCTTTTCAAAAAAGCTTTCAAGCCGACTGGCCTTCCTCCACCATCTTTCCTTGCTCCTCGAGTACATTTCTCAAATGTCTGTGCAACTTCATCTGAAATTCTTTTGCCAATTGCTCTGGCTTGCAAGATACGCAGCCTTCTTTGAAGAAATGAACATCTACGTTCTAGGCGAGCTTGTACTACCTTAATCTTATCCTCTGCAGTATCACCTTCAGAATCTGCAGTGTCTGTCAAATCAAACCCTGATAGGGGGAAAATGGCATCTGGATCACCAGTAGACAAGGCATCTCCACCACTCTCTAATGTTTTGATGGCCTGAAGCAAATCTGCCTGGCCTAAGTCACTGCTGCCAAGCTCTACCAGGATCTGTTCCATTTCTTGGGAATCTTTGGCAAGGCTGGGCTGATTTTGAAGCCCCATGTCGTCTTCCTCCATATGTGTGGAGAAGTTATCGACGGACGCAAGCGCCCGTCTGCGTTGCGAGAGTCGTTCAATGTCTACAGCGTCTGGGTCACGGGCGCACAGCTCTCGGGGTGCGAGCGGAAGCGCCGGGGCCATGACACGCGTGTGCCCGCCACGGACGCCGGCGCCCGACGCGTCAGGGCGGGCTCCCGTCACCGCGCATCCCGTGCCTTATGTAACACCACTTACACGCGATCACTACACTATCACTACACTGCACAATAACACTACTGGATGGGTTCATTCTTCACAGAATCAATCACCCGCCGGCTCCATTGCGAGACAGAAGAAACAGAGCGAATGAAACTGGGCGCGCTTCTGAAAAACAACGTTTATATGGGGTTACAAGCCGGTTTCTGTTTATACAATCTATATATTCACATAGAAGGCCGTTGTTCAGTTTTTATAGACAAAATTTATCTCACAGAGCCTAATAATTCAAAATTTGACCCACGTGATAACGAATAGTAGGCTAGCGATCGCAGTTGCTTGTTTCTCTACGATATGAAACAGGAAATGATACACTTCAAAATCACTTTCGGCAGACGCTATTAGTGCATTGCATGGATAAATTCACATTGTTCAAATAACTGGGGCATATACAAAACAATGATTGAGGATTTTTCGATATTAATGGCGGAATCGGGCCAAAACACTATTCAACTGGGTAGATATTCGTATCCAGTGACGAAACATACACACGGCGGATGGCGGTACACAGTACACACCGCACCGCACACGACACGGCAGGCACAGAACGACGCAACTTATGCAAGAGAAAGAGATAGCTAGACTGATACGTCCTTGAAGTACTTGCGCGGTAAAGTCAAATTGGTTAACGAAATTTTTAGGAAGCCTATACTTCGCTAAAATTATTTACACGAAGTGTTTTTTTTATTATAAAAACATTAAATTGAGTTGTAATTATCTTAAATGTATGTGAATTTAGTATTTTACTTAATAGGGAATTTGAATGACTACATTCTTGCTACAATAAACGCCGCCACGCATGAAATCAAGAAAAATACTTTTAATGATTATGACATACTACATCCTTGTCCAAAGGATACATTTTATATCCTTTGGACAAGTATGTACATAAATATGAATCTGTATGCCAGGATAATACAAATATATGTTATAATACCGTACAAGAAAAAACGTAAACAAAAAGTAGAATAACTTCCGGTCCCTACGCGAAAATCATTACTCGATGCGTTCCAGTTGTGAATCGACATCCTTGACATTTTTCTGTCTTTGATATTTGTATTTTTTTAAAGTTCGTATGTATTGCAGTGGAACGCAAGTCAGAAAATAATAAATCAATTAAAGCAGTAGGTATATATAGGTCCTACCTACTAAAAATGATTTAAAGTTTACTAAGAATGACACAGACTCATCCCAGACAATAAATATTTATTAATCTGAGATAACAGATTAAAAATTGACATTAAGAAAGTTGAAGAGTTGTACTTTGTACTGTACAGTAGGTACTTTACTTCTCCTATATTTATACTTTGTTACGTTTACATTACATTAAAATACGAGTACATTACATTTAAAGCGGATCATGATAAAAAAATAAGCCAAACAACATTCAGTTATCGGACGTATGTCTTTTTTTGTAATTAGGTCTTTCTCGATTGTCTTCAATCTCGATGTGCATTCAGCGCAAGCAAAATATCATGATTACCTAAAGATTAAAAAGAAAAAGTAGCGTAAGGTTAGTCGCTTAGCCAACGTATTTTATTAATAGGCAATCATGGACGTATAGAAAAATATACGTTCATAACCGCAACGTAAAGAACCGACAACGTACGTCTGTTTTTATATGCTAATCTGCAAGCAGACAGCACTCCGCTTAAAACATTGGTTTCTTGGATAGACGTACGTAGTACATAGTAGTAAAATAGTACAAAAGTAGTACTATCATCATTCTTTGTACGCAGTAAATATGTTTTTATGAAATTGATGGTAGGTTTTTACTTAACCGGACTAGGTAAGATAGCTGCCTACCCAGAATCGGTCACTAGTTATGGCTACTATTAACCCTACTGTACAGTATGCAGTTACATACAAACATGTAGTTATGTTTGAAGCAGGATAAATATTAAGGTTTTGAGTAATAATAATTATTACTGAATAATATGGATATTTTCTAATCAAAAACTTAATGTTCCTGTATGTTTAATTATTGAATAATTAACTTAATGTTCCTGTATGTTTAATTATTGAATAATTAAACATACAGGAACGAATTAAACATAAGGAAAGAAGGAATTAAACATATGAAATATAAAGTTATTTAACTTTATATTTCATAGCCAAGCAAGCAACATACAACAAATGTAGCTTAATTCTCAGGAACAAGTTAGGTATCAATTAAAAAGGCAAGGAATATCTTTAAAAAAAAAGTATCTAACATCTAATAGATTATTCTGTTAAATTATTAAACCCCAGACTGTTAAGTAAATATGATATCAAGTTATAGTTAAGGATAGTTTTAAATATTTGTTCCTGTTTTCTTGAGAATTTCTAAGGTTTGAAGCAATGACACTGTACATCTTAAGTTTTATAAGCTGATATTGCTCAGCCCTTTTAATACTTATGCATAAAGTTACTAATTATATTCAAATGTTATTCTTACCTTAGGGGGTAAGTAGTTCTTGACTCCATCATTTCTTAAGCTACTGGAATGTGTGTAGTGATAACATTTGCTTTTCCTCATCATGTCCTGGCCTTCCATCCTATAAATTACCAAAAGAAAAGAATACAACAACAAACTTAGTTTTAAGTAATATACAAAATTACACTTCTCAGGCTTACACTGCTGACATTAGGCTTGACATAATATTTGTGAAAAAATTATGTCACTGCTGTCATAGAAGTTAAGAAATTGAAAAAAAAGTAGCTGTATCAGTATATACTTTTACACAGCTGTAGAGTATGTAAACTTTGTATGTATTGTTGGGTACAATGCTCGACTATAACATTTTTCTGATGATTTTAAGCAAACATTTCCAGCTGCTGGTTTAATTGTGTTTATTACTACCTTCTAAATGTTCAATCCGCTTAGCTCTACTCATATTATAGACTTACTCAATTATACCGTTTATAAAATTCAATCCACTTTAAGCCTAGATGAAATCTAAAAAGTAGATTGTAGTACTGTTTAAGTATTGTTACGGTTTTAGATAATATCATCAGGTTAAAGTTTTATTATTCAAAAATAAGGTTTGTTGCAACTATCTGATTTTATCAGAGTATATATGATAAAAAAAAACTAATTAATTCTCACAGTCATCCATAAGGGGATTATTCATAGCTCAGTATGATTATTTTCTCAATTAGGGTTTATTAAACGGAACTCAAGCTCAGCTATTCAAATATTTGCTACCAATAATTATGGTAAGGAATGTTATATTGTTGAAGTAAGTCTGAGAGATAAATTCCATCTACAGGTTTAATAGGCATTATTGTATTATACTAAACTTGGCTAAACCATGTAACAAGGATATTTAGAACAGCAGACTTCATATTGGCTTTTGGTCAACATATCTTTAATCATGGTTGCCTGAATTTATGTCCCAATTGGCACAATGACCAATTAATATTTAACTTTCTTGTTTCATGAAAATATGAAATACTGCCAAATAAGTCAGTGAGTACTTTGGCATAGAAATTTAACCAGATTGCAATCCTTCTTACAACTGTTTATATGTCATTAAAACCAGCATTTTCAATATTGATAAAGCAATGATATATTTTTACTTTTTTGGCTAAAATCATTGGAATTAATCAGATTGCATTATATTTCTGAGAGTGGATAATTTATGTATAGTTAGTATTACAGGTACCTATGACCCTATAACTCCAATACCTACCTAGTTTACTTAAGATTACTCTCTTTGATATACTCAAATGCTTATCCATGTGACTTAGTAACTTACACATTTTATTTATACAACATTACCTACGTTGGTATTGAATATACTGTGTTTTATTAGATAGTATTTCTAAGCATTTATAAATCTACATTAGTTACCTTAGTGATGTTAATAAGATGTAAAAAATACACAAAGTAAGTTTGAATGTCTCTAAGGAAATACTTTGATACTTTAATGCTATTTTATAAAGGAAAATTAATTTTAATTAACTTTTATTGTACAATATCTTGGTGCCACAGCATTGTTACAATATTATATCTCAGAAAGTCACTTATTCTTAAAACTTTACTTTTAACATATAGGATTACTAATTAAATGAGTTCAAACTCAAAAGAGAATCAAAATAAAATATTAAAGTATATAAAATTATCCTGAACTATTTTATTTGTTCCTTACCTTTGCACGCAACGACTACTAAGGAAAGAAAGAGAAGTAAAACGTAAATAATGTTCACGAATCTCGTACGTTTTTGTTCTCTGTCGTTTGTGTTGCTTTGGTTCGTTTCATCATGCTTCTAATGTAGTAATATTATTTTTGGAATGGGCGTTGACAGGAATTTGTTCTTGCCTTGCCTGTGTTGCCTACCCTGAGATGCCAAATGTCAAATAGCCGGCTGTCTGTCGGGCACGCACCTTGCTCGCTTGTCTTGTTCTTGTCTGTGTTTCGAATCAACAACGCAACGGATTATAAATTTACTTGTTTTGGTTGACCATTGTTTAAAGTAATGGCTTTGAATTTTGATAGAACCCAGTTGCACATGAGTCAGCACACTCCACTGAGAAACAAACGATCCAGACAGCTATTGCATCAAGAGGACACATTGAATATATCACCTATTTTGAATGAGACATCTATTTTCAAAAATCTCAACGACACAAGTTTGAGGCAAGTCCTTAACGAATCGTCGATTATACTCAACTCTGGTACAACTGGTGAAGGTTTGGATGAAGCTTTTTTTGAGATAATTCAAACAAGTAGATCTAACGACGTATTGGATACTTTAGCTAGGTTAGGGCAAGTGTGCTGTGATTCTCTAGAGCTTGTAGAGCCATGGAACAGGTACAATGCTCAAAATTATTGGCTGGCAGAAGAGGCGAACACTTGGAAGCTGTTACACTGCTTGTATTCAGACTCCATTACAGAACATCCCCAGTCAATGGACAGTTTGATAACTGAAACAGTCTTATCACAACAAACATTAGTCAATGCCTTATTTAGAAGTGATTCTGAATTGAGACTTCTTCAGTTGCTGGTAGATTGGTTGGAAGCAAGTGCTGCTTACCAAGAAGAGGCAACAAAGACATCAGCACCTATCCTTGGCAACAATATTCATTGGGGAAATACACTGCATCAGTTATTAATTGGGTCCAGTTTGTTTAATAAAGACAAAAACAAAGCAATGGTCACATGTATCGATCCTGATGCACCAAGGAGGCAGAATAAAACAATACATTCTGATGATAGTAAAGATGATATTGATCTCTGCAAGAGAATTTTCACAGAAGTTAGATGTGGCAAGTTCAAGGATGCAATATCTCTATGCATTACTGGTGGGCAGGCTTGGAGAGCAGCTGCACTGCAGGGCTGGATGTTAGTGCACTATCTACCAAGAGATGATCCAAATGCTCCTTTAGAAATTACTGGGAATCCATCAAGAGACTTGTGGAAATGGTGTGCACTAGGAATAGCCACAAATATATCTGAGAATATTCACTACAAAGCTACTATTGGAGTCCTCTGTGGGCACTTGGCAAGCACAATCCATGCATGCCAAGGAAGCTGGGAAGATCTATTGTGGGCCCATTTGAGGGTGCAAATTGAAGCTAGAGTGGACAGATTCCTGCACGAACACCATGCTACTGCAGACGCCAACACAACCACTCCTGATGTGCTGGAACTGTTACAACTAGAACTACAAGTTGAGGAAATGTCTCTGCAAAAAGTATTCAGTGCTGTTAAATCCATGTTGGAAGGAAAAAGGGAATCCAACTACCAAACTTGTCAGCGTCACTTAATGCTGGGTCATATAAAATCCATCATGCAAGACTCTCTACAATGGCTTGATACTGCCGAAGACAAGTTTGTTAGATTCTTGGCGCATCTTATATTGGTTTTGCGTTTGATGGGTAAAGATCCACAGCATGATATCGGAGATCAGGTTCTAGAGAAGTATGTAAGCCAGCTCATTGCTAGGTTGATTGATGGGTCTGTGGATTGTCCAGAATTAATTGCATATTACACTGCTACAGTTCCAGTTTCTCATCAAATACTCCTATATGCTGACTTGATGGATCACATCCACAAAAGTCAGTTTAGGCAAGGAGTAGTGAAAGCTGGACAAAAAGCCGGCATTGATGTGGCTGCATCAGCTAGGGTTGCCATAAAAAAGGCTATCACAGAGATCCAAGAGGGTTATGGTAACTTAGATGTCACCTTAAATCAAACTACAGCAGTTGAAAAGGATAAGGTATTGATATCAAAAGTCATATCTTCTCTTGAGTGGCTAGCTCTCATTCCAAATCAGACTGAAGAAGCTCTATGGTTGAGTAATGCTATGATAAGAACATTTATCTTTATTGGAAACACTGATGCTGCTTTGGCTTGTGTTTCTAATGTCAACCAAATGTTTCCTGATATTTTAAACAGTAGTTCTTCTACATCATCTGAATTGAGAGAATATTTGTGTCTGAAAGCATATTTGGAAGCTCTAGAAGGCTTTGCTACTTGGCACAGACATTATGTAAGCGGTCAGCCTAAGGATGTGGAGCCGGTGCCATCAGATGCATCATTCTCCGATAAAGTACACTATGAACAGAGATGTGCGCAAGTGGAGCAGCAAAAGGCACGCTGGAGCAATGCAGTGCTACATCAATCACGTCACACAAAGAACCTGCTTTACAGTGTATTGCTGTTCCCTGGAGGATGGTTGCAGGATGAAAATGACAGTACTATGTCAGAAAATTTCACAGAGGATGAGAAAAAAGAAAGAAGCAAGCAGCTAGAGACACTAAGGCGTCTATGTATTCCCGAAGTGGTCATTCTGGTTCTCAAGATATTACAAAGTACTAATGATGTGAGCAATCACAAAGAAGCAATTAAGTTGAGCAATCTGATCGCTGGTGAAAATAGATGTTTGTACAAAGTTTTTACCAAGAGCAAACTCATGGAGGTTCTTGACAGGATCAAAGAATCATCCTTCTTTTTGTTAGAGAATGGAAAAGATGTGTTTGGTTTTGACATTAATGATGAGTAATATGTTTTTCTTGCAGTATTTGTTTAATAATAAAAAAAAAGTGAATTAAATATGTCTTTATTTTCTCAAAAGCCATAAGTTCATAATCATAATTTTGAGTTGAAAATTTGTTTGTTCTGTACAAGAGTTATGATCGCTACCTCCAGATCACAGATCGCTTTTAACTATGAGACCTTAACAGGGTTTAAATTAATTAAATCATTGCTGCTTTCTGCTAAGTCTATGATTGATACCCTGCCCCTTTGCTTAATGAACTTAGCAACGTCTTCAAGTTCTTTTTGTGAAATGTAAATAAATTTCCCTCTGTCATCCACTACTCCAGTGAGTTCCCCAGCAGCTTGTAGATCTGCTATCCTGTCGATAGCTGCTTGTGTTTTCAGTTTGAAGTGTGCTGCCAAATCTTCTAGCAGTACTACTTTTTGTTCCTGAAATAAATGTTTCTTCAGTTTACTAATTGAAATCCATAGACAGATATAATCCATAATTTAATCTTCATGATGGACTAAATAAAGAAGAAAAAATACAAACTGTAATACATGCTATTATTGAAATTGCTTAGGTAGTATGCAATAATACATTTCATAACTGGATCTTTAATTGCTTGTGACCTAGACAAATTTACATGCTCCATAACTAGAATATACCCTGATATTATTAAGTAATAATTATGATTATGACCCATTGCAGTTAGTCAATACATATATAACCACCTTTATGTAATTAACAAAGTCACGCAGAAGATTTTCTTTGTCTTCTTCATCATTTTCGTCGAAACCTTCCTGGTCGACTGTGAAGGCAGCCTTCAAGGTCTCATACTCTTCCTGTTCACGCTTCTTGCGCTCTTCTTCGGCTTTCTTCTCAGCCTCTTCTCGTATGCGTTCCTCTTCCTATATGTCGTAAAAATTTAAGTAATTTACTATTGGTATTTATCAATATGGATATTTGTTGAATATTGTGGACATGACAAACTAATATTATAAATATGAAAGTTTGAGGAAGTTTGTTACTTTTTCACTCAAGAACTCCAGAATGGAATTTGATAAATTGGCACATATAGCATGGCAAACGTAAATAATATAATAATCATTTTATTCTAGAAAAAAAATTAATAGCACTGCAGGCAGCTATTATGAGATAAGTTAAGCCTACTGATAGTAGGCCTACTGATCTGGAATCTACTAAGCTTGGGAAATTATAAATGTGAACAATGCATTTATTACAGCTTACCTACCTCTTGTTTCTCTTCAAGTTTCTTTTTTTCTTGTTCTAATTCCTCATCTTTTTTCTTTTTGATTTCTCTGTACTGCTCTTCTGCTTCACGGGCCTTTTTCTTCTCCAGCTTAGCTTCTAGCTTTGCTCTTTTCTATAATATAATATAAAGTTATGTATCTTACACCAGTTAAGCAATAGGGTATGTAGGTTCTTAGGTCCAGCAGCTGTGATCCCAGGAGTCAATAAACACTTTAATAAAAAATTCACAAAATTCACCATGATTCAGGACATTCAGGATGATTAAGCTTGAGCTTTAAGGTGAAGGAAAACATCTAGAGGAAACCTGCATCACCTTCTCAGACATGCTTGAGTAACGGTGAAGGACCTGCTATTTGCCACATTGGTATCTATGTTGAGCCCTTCGGGGACACTTGTGGGAAGGCATGAGGATATATATATATATATATATATATATATATATATATATATATATATATATATATATATATATAAATATTTGGAGTTTAATACATTTGTGTATTAACATAACAACACAAATCATGCAGATTTTACATACTTAAAATTTTTTTCTCTCTGCCTACCCTGTAAAAGGGAGTTGGTGTGATGATGAGTATGTACATTTATAAGGATTAAACTACATCATTTAGTTCATCATCATCATGAATAATATCCATTTGTTATTTTAATATTTTCTCTTGTATCAACTAACTAGAATTTTAATTATGAAATCACTTTGTAGTAAGGAATAAGATAGTTGATATGATGCATGACAGTTTTATTATGTGACATTGTACCATGAAAATATAAATTTCTTTTATAGAGAAGCAATTCAAAGTCGTATGTATAGTCGTACTTGAGTAACGGCGATGGACTCACCATCAGTTGGCATCTGACATTGGCACCTCTATATATCTCTGGCAGAAAGTGGGTATGGGTACTACCTATACACCTCTGCCTACCCCTTCGGGGACCCTTGTGGAAGGTGTGAGGATATATATATTTTTTTATACTTTCTTGAAGTAGCCCCTTTGGTTTGTGAGCAGTGAAACAAAAAGTTGAAAATTACCTTTGCACCCATATTATCAGTAAATTCCACTTTCTGAGCGGTATCCTCAGGATGTTCTTCATCAACATTGTCCGCCACTTCAGGTTCTTCCTCTAGGAGAGCTTGTTGGTTCCTGGCAGCTGTAGTTTAAATAACATATGATCTATGAATTTATTATAAGTTATTGACGTGAAAGAAACATGTACATATATATATACATATTATTATCATAACATATATGTTAACATACATACAAATACAAACAGTCAAGTAATATCACTCATACAATATGGCCCAAAGGAACACTTCTACACTACACTTGCCTATGAAACTATATACATACATGGCAACACTCTGAGCCCCTCTCAGGGCTCATTGCCAACCCTGCAGGAATCTTTTCACACCCTTCTTGAAAAACTCCATACTGTAGAGAGCCCATTCTCTCCTGACTTATAAAGCTTTGTCACTTCATCCTCATTCATGGGTAAATTATTTTAGTAAGTAAAAAAACATTTAGTCACCATTGGCTCGCATGCGTGCTCGTTGGTTTCTGACTGCTTGGACTCGCCCTGGACCACCATCTCTCTGGGCTACAGGTCGAGGTCTCGCGCCAGCTGGACATGAAAACAAGATAAGACTTGGGTCTTTAATAAGCATTCTTATAGTTAGGAAATTCGTAGTACTCACCTTGAGGCTTAACCTCCGACACTCTTAGAAATATAACCGATAGAACAATAATTACAATTGCACTAAGAATTGCAGCAATAATAAAAGGATCCATGGTGAACGTAGGTACTGAGAAATAGCTAACCTTACGCCTTTCGTTTACTATGTTATAATAAAATTATCTGCTATTGACATAAGACGTTTCGGCATAATTCTAACTTATCATATCCGGATCATCCCAAGATAATATATCCAAATTATTATGGAAATGTATTATGGAATCGTTATAGTGTCGTAGACTCGTTCTCGTAATATTAATGAGACGTCATCAACAAATTGGAAATTGACAACAACTTATCAATCTGATTCTCACACCACCACAGACAAAATATTTTTACAGGTTAACAACTTAGTTACTTTACAAAAGATTGTCCTACAAGCAATCACACATAAAATGTAATCAGTATCAATATCAGAGTGGATAAAAGCCTCAGTTTTATGTATATGGTATTGAGGATAGATTAGATACATTACATTAGTTTGAATAATCAAGACGGATCGACTTCCAAAAACCGATTTGACTAATTAATTAGCCTTATAATTAATTTTTCGAATTGTAATCCAAGCTTAAATTGCCTATTCTGCATTTTTTTCCATATTACTTCCTAAAATATTTAATTCAATTTTAGTATTTTATTTTATATACATAAGTATTTCGTATTTGGATGTATTTTTGTATCAATAGGTTTGGAACACACTGAAACAAGGAAAGGATGCAACACATTCGTTGACATTTTTGTTTTGAACGAACACGGTATTAATCGATGACGTGTGTCATGTCATTTTTTTCCTGAAGAAGTATTGTAGTGAATTTTATCTTTTCGCCGGACCCTAGAAGTTCCATAACATGGAGATAATTAAGTTATCTACATTTATAGCCGTATTTCTTATATTAGATGTAGCTTCAGCCTTATATTTCCATATAGCTGAAGGTGAAAGGAAATGTTTCATAGAAGAAATACCGGATGACACTACTGTTATTGGTAATGGGATTTCCATTTGAGCTTAATATATATGTCGTTATAGAATGGAGTTCATTGTATATTATTTTCAGTAAACTATAAGGTGGAGCTGTACGACCCCAGGTCTGGAGGCTTTATGCCTTCCACGCCGGGAATCGGTATGCATGTGGAGGTGCGCGACCCTAATGATCAGATAGTGCTGTCGCGTGTCTACTCCTCTGAAGGCATGATATCTTTCACGTCGACAACACCAGGAGAGCACGTTATTTGCATGTACTCCAATAGCACCTCGTGGTTCAGTGGCTCACAATTGAGAGTGAGTATTCAGTATTTTTTTCTCTGTGCAAGGGAGTGAAGTTAGGAAAGAAGAAAAGATTTCATAGGGCTCTATTTACCATCAGGTGTACTGCATGCTTGGTAAATAATATCTTTTTGTACATTGTTTTGTTATTAATTCTCTTCTGAGAGTATCCAATTAAGCCCCTAAATAAAGTTTAAAAGTAATGTTATTCCAAATATCCATCTATATTAATCTTATTGGACAACACTATTTTACAACATCAGCCATTGTAGTTCAATTTGTACACTTGTGTAAACATTGTTCATGACCAATGATTATGGAGGCAAAGTTACAGTACATAATTACAATATATCTTTACTCCATTCAATATGGTGTTAACCTATAAAGTGTTTGTATATTTCAATTATAAATTATGTCATTGTAGTTATGCATTAACCAAAGTAAAAATGATAAATATTTCCTATTGTCCTCATTGCATTTTTTTTGTCCATTTATTACTCTCGAAACTGACAAGCAACGTATGAAGACGTCTGCAACAAGCATGTATGAAGAGACTGATGAATGTGGACAAAGCGAAAGAGGTATGTAAGTCTGGCGCGCTATTGTGCCTGCCTAGCCTGTTAGGGTTTGGCGTGATGATATGTATGTATGTATATTACTCTCAGTATTGTTTACTGTAACATCTTTAATACTTTTATTTTACAGGTGCATCTTGACATCCAAGTTGGGGAGCATGCAGTAGACTATGCAAATGTAGCACAGAAGGACAAGCTCACAGAGCTACAGCTGAGGATCAGACAGTTGTTGGACCAAGTTCACCAGATTACTAAGGAACAGAGCTATCAAAGGGTAATTTGAAATGCCTCAATTAAAATAGTAGATTGTTACATAAACATTAAGATAAGCAAAAGAGGTATTTAAGTCTAGAGAAAACTGGTTCTCTACCCTTAGTATGTTCACAGAAATAACCATGCATGATCAGAGCAATTAATATCCTAGAATGCATTTGTATTGTCACTTGTCAGATAATCAGCTCAGTGAAACAGTCACTGATTGACATAAATCACAGCTTGAATCTAGAAATGAATGTTTGAAGGAATTCAAAGGTGTAGGTATAGACATGTTTGAGTAATGGCTATGGACTCTGCTATCTGTCATTGCCGCCTAAAAAATATATCTCTGGCAGAAAGTGGGTGTGCAGGTACTTTCTACACACCTCTGCTTACTTCTTCGGGGACTTGTGGGAAGGTGTGTAGATCTTTTTATATTATTATTTTATATACTAATTCATACATCTTATTTCCAGCATCGTGAAGAGCGCTTTAGACAGACTTCAGAGAGTACCAATCAGCGTGTACTGTGGTGGAGTCTCCTTCAGACTGGTGTTTTAGTTGGTATTGGCTACTGGCAGATGAGACATCTGAAGAGCTTCTTTGAGGCCAAGAAATTAGTCTAAACAATTTAAGTTATTTATTAAGCTTTAGTATTCATATATATTCATATTTATCTTTGTAATGCTGTTGAGTGTAATTTAAAATTTGTTTCGGTATTGCCCTATGTTCCATGTCTGTTTAGTAAATGATCTGTATTTTTCCAATAAAATAAATAATAAATTACACAGTGACAATTTGTTTTTAATAAACAATTTCCCTACAAAATAAGAAAAGGAGATAGATAATTTGTATACAAAATAACAGGTAAGGCAATTTTTAGATTTAATGTAATGTAAGCTTATAAATTCAACATTAATGATGAAATTGATTTAAAAACATATTGCTGTCAATTATATAACCTTGTTTGCATAGTTACCAACTGAATTATCTCATTAATAATCTAACAGACACTGCCTATTTACTAATTTTGTATATAATGGTAACACCAGATGGAGCCATACTGTTACAGAAAAAGTTGCAATGGAGTTATCTTTCACATTTCACAAATTACAATTAACTTTTTTTTCTCAACTTCTGCAGCTATATGGAACTTGTACATACAGAACAAATTAATTGGTAATCTGCTTTACTTTTAACCTTTCATCAAGGTATTTTATGAACATCCATGGAGCAGCTTTAGGGAAGGGAGTCAAAAGGTTGAAATCCACATTATTTAATGTGCTCACTAGGGTATCACAAGTGCAATAATACAAGTGGCTATCGACTTGAAGCTGTTCAGCCAGTTCCAGTTGGTGATTGTCCATTAAATCTTCATTCACTACGACTAATAAGGGTTTGTTTGCCTCCAATGTTTCTAAGCAGCTGCCTGCTCCTGCATGGCTTATAACCAAGTCTGCATTGCTTATATCTTCCTGTATGGAGTCTTTAAACCTGTACAAACTCAGTTGAACTCCATCTATGTTAAATTCTCCCGGATCCTCATCACTATTTCCTATCTGGAATACTATCTCTCTACATCCAATGTTTTTTAAGGCTTTGACAACAGAACTAGAGAAGATGTACTTGCACAGTAAATCGAAACGAGTTGTCCCCACCGTTATAAATACTTTTGCATATTCTTTTGGCATTCTGTATGATTTTGGATGAAGTGCTATAAATAAAGTTTGTTTGCCTGTATTTTTTTATTGTATTTCTTCCACATTGAATAAAATAAATGTCAAAATATGAATGTGACAGATGTCAAAACAACTATCTGCGTTCCATTTTGATGCATATGATGTTTTACTAAATGTAAATGTGATATAATAAAGTTTGAACGAATAATTTATGTCTAAGGACCTACAATACCTACGTTGTAAATAATATTATGGGAATTCAAGTGGTATCCTGATAAAGTTTTTATATACATTTATTTGTATGTAATAGTATCGCTCGGCAGCGCGCGAGCCCCATGGTGTTGAAAGCGTCCATAGACCGCTTACCGCATGCTTGTTGGCCACCCTTGTAGTATAAAAAACAGTCTGTTGCGTTTGTACTGCGCACGCGCGCGAGCCGCCTTCGCGCTCGGTAGACTTCACAGCATGTTGAATGCACGAAGTAAACTCTCATTGAAATCCAAGGTGAGGATTTACACGACGTGCATTCGACCAATCATGACATATGCGGGTGTAGTGTTCGCACACACTAGCAAGTCAACGCTTAACCCCCTGCAAGTGCTCCAAAGCCGGCTTCTCCGGAGAGCCACAGGTGCCCCGTGGTACATGCGTAATAGTCAACTCCACGTTGACCTCAAAGTCCCAACTATAAAACAGTTTTTGAAAAAACTGGCCAAACGTCATTTCGATTCTGCTGTAAATCACCCCAACCCCCTCGTCGTATCGGCCGCCCGATACACTCCTTCCCTTATCTCGAAGATAAGGCGTCCAAGACATGCCGTCATCGAACCCGATGACGACATAACGGTCCTCCAGGACGCCCGACTAAAACATACAAACACTACACACAACCGACCACTGTTCCGTCCTCGCCGGCGAGGCCCGACGCGAATAAGCCGTAATGTTCCCCCCCGATCTCCGCCGCAAACGCCGGCCCGCGCCGAGCCAGACGCGCAAATCCCGCCCCCCAAATAATATTAAAATAAAATTACCAGTCCAGCCCAGCTCCCTTGCTCGCGATCCAGCAACGCCCTAAGCCGAGGTTCGTACCCCACAGGGGGTGCCCTTAGCTGTGTTGCTTAAAAATAAAGTGCCTGGCTGGAGGCCTAGGTCTCGCCATTGACCGGTTAAGTAGCAAAAGTTCCCGGAACTCACGCTACGAGACAATACAAAAAAAAAAAAAAATTGTACTGCGTCCATTTTTCTGAACTTTTGAGAGTACAGAATATAGTGCTTTTTGGCGACAAAGTCATTTTTAACCAAGTTCATCAACCAACCAAAGATTCAAGCATTTCTAGTGTACCTAATCGGCTAAATTGTTTAGGCCCAACCTAGTGACTCATATACATTCTAACTCGTACGGCGGAAGTCAAGTAAAAGAAAATAATTTGTTACTAATATTACATAACGAAAGTCATCGGTGTGTCTGAAGCATTTCATGACTCGAAGGTACCTACGTAATTATAAATGAATCTTTAAACAACGGCTGACCTTTATGCGGTATCTATATATGTATTGCAAGACCTGGGGTGTTCTTTTGAAATTATTAAATATATATGCCTTACATGTTCAAGACCGTAAAGGTATAATAATAATAATAATAATAATTCATTTATTTCATATATACAAATCCATAATGTTATTAAATAAAATACATTGTTTTGTTTTTTTTTCAAAGGAGAGAAATTAAATAGTCTAAATCAAAATTAAGAACAAATTAAAATAAATGGTCCCTCCCTATATCACTGTGTTGAATAGGTACAAAAGCAAACTTGTGCTTTATCGGGAACTCAAGATTTAAAGAAAGGTCATGGGAGTTTCAAGCCCCAGTGGTACTAATGAGTTTCGGATCTTAAGTACCTACCTACAGTGATAAACGAGTAAGTAGGATTTGACATCTAAAAATATCTCTGAAATTGTTCTAAACGACACGCTTTGCTTGGACCCTTGTGGGTATGCGTAAATATACATGTCCAATAAGGTTCACATTTAATACAAATAGGTTATAAAGTTAACAAAATATGTATATATAAAAATGTATATAATTTATGATGGATGGATGGACCGATGGACTCGCCATCTGTCACGATGGCACTTAACGTATATCTCTGGTGGAAAGTGGGTGAATGAATATTACCTATACACCTCAGCCTACCTTTATGGGAAGGCGTATATAATTAAATCATGCTGTATATAAGACAATAGCACGCAATGCCACGCCGAAACCTACTCAGTCGCATCAAGCTTGTACCCAATTCAAATCAAAAGTTAATATGATACACGTGCCTTTAATAATTAGAACATCTTTGATTAAAACAGGTAATTAATTTCCCTCAAATGATTATGTTTGGAATGACATTTGAAGTGCGAAATCCATACACAGACAACGTCCAAGTGCATAATGCAAAGATGCTTCGTGATTTTCTTTTGTATTATTATTTGTGTATCAGGGGAAGATTTTCCATCATTGATAACAGCGAATTCTTCTATAGGTATGTAATAAATAGTGCCTTTACAATTTGTACCTAATAAAGTTAAAAGATACCGTATGAGCCGTGGTGACGAGCATGTATGAAGAGACTGATGAATGCGGACGAAGCGAAAGAGGTATGCAAGTCTAGAGAGAACTGGCGCTCTATACTCTCTGCTTACCCCGTTAGGGACTTGGCGTGATGATATGTATGTATAAGCCGTGGTGGCCGAGAGGTTCGAGTTGCCTGCAATATTGTGATTGCAAGATCGAATCCCGACTGCACCAATGAGTTTTCTGAACTTAAGTATAGTGATTAGTCACACCACGAGCTTTACGGTGAAGGAAAACATCGAGAGGAAACCTGCGTATGCTTTAAAAGAAATTCACAGGCGTATGTATAGTCGTGCTTGAGTTCCTCACAGCGACGAACTCGCAATCTGTCACGTTAGCACCTAATAACTCTTGATGAAACTGGGTGTGTGTGTGGGTACTACCTATACACCTCTGCCTACCCCTTCGGGGACCATTGTGGGAAGGCGTGAAGATATCTCATTTTATATTATTGTTAGAAATACGTGAAAAGTTTGAATCTTTCAAGTTAAAAAAAAGTCAGACGAATTAGACATAAAATTTATGTTAATAAATTTGCCGCCCTGCTGGTAAAATCGCCACTGAAATACTTCATAATAATCTCTTATTGTATACTCATGTATGATTCCAGCTGTGGTTCTAGACCGGCAATATCTTGGGGACCAGTATCAAACAATATTGGATGGGTTGAAGGACTATATCAAGGAGTTGACGCGAGTTGAGCTCAAGCATGGCGGGGTGCTGGTACACTACTACTCCTGGACTTCGATCAGTCTTAAAAAAGGTCTTTGACTTTGTCTATTCTAGTCTGCGCAGAACTAGATGTTGCCTATTACACATTAGATTATTGACAGCGCTGTAAAAACAGTTGTACCTTTGGAAGTTTTTATTGTTATTATTGTAGTAATTGATAATACCCCAAGAACTAATTAAATTAAATTACATTAAATGACATACCTACTCTCAAAACTTTCCGAATTGAGTCAGTTTTATATCTATTAGGTATAATATTTAGATCGTTTTTATCTTTTATATAGTTTTATTACTCAGATAGTTTTATAGATAGTTTCGCCGCACATATTTCATGGACGTTCATTTTATTGGTTTTATATCTTCATGAACTTCATATATCATAATGACAATTGTATGGGTTAGGTTTCCTTGCCGTGTTCAGCATAGCATCCTGCGAAGATACCTGGTCCTTGTTCTCCCGTGCTGAAGAGGAAGAGTTGCTCCTCTTCGCTCTGACGGAGGTGGACTGTCCCCGCCTGCCGACACGGTCAGCGATCACCGTTACATACGCAGATCCTGGGCAGGAACTGCCTCAAATGATCCTCGACCTTAGATCTTTTAATTCATTTAAGTGGAAGTCTGCTGTTATTCTTCATGATGATACTTTGCGTAAGTTCAAATTGTATATCCTGCTTTTTTGTTTCTGACTGGTTATAACCTCATAGCGCGAGTTCCGAGAATTGCTAATTAACCATACAATTACCACCGGTCGCTAAAGCGACCGGTGGTAATTGTATGTGTGAAGCTATTTTCGGAAGCTGTGCCTAAAGGCACAGCTTCCGAAAATAGCTACTAGCTGTCCCGCCCAGCTTCGCTTGGGTGAAAAAGGATTAGTTCTGAAACACTATTGCAGCGCCACTAATCGGGCCCAATCTAAACCATTCTCGAATCCACCTAAAGACACGGATTTCATTAAACTCGGTCTAGCCGTTTAGTAGGAGTTCAAGGAGGAGGACAACCACACGACCAGAAGAAATATATATATACCTATAAAGATATATAGATATCTAGACACAGGTGTAACAACACCTTCTTTTCTATGGAGATAAATTCAGGTGTCAACGTGACAGGTGGCGAGTCCGTATCACGACAAAACATACGTCTTTGAATTTCTTTCCTTCATCGTAAAGTTCGTGGTGTGATTAATCACTCTACTTAAGTTTAAAAATAAACATTAATACAATAGGCGTTCCAAACTGCAATTATGATGTTGCAGGCGCTTTCTTGAACAACTTCCCTACCACGGTTTTATAGTAAAACATATACATACATACATACATACATATCATCACGCCAGGTCCCTAACGTGGTAGGCAGAGAGTATAGAGCGCCAGTTCTCTCTAGACTTACATACTTCTTTCGCTTCGTCCACATTCATTAGTCTCTTCTCTCTCTCTCTCTCTTCATACATGCTCGTCGGTTTCGAGTACTCTTGACGTTCCCGTCCTTGAGCGTCCGATCGATTAGGTATTTAATGGTAAGAAAACAACTGTTTTCTTAACCTTATAAATACTACCGCTTCAAGAATTGTTTTGCGTACAGGTAGAGACATGATCTCCAGAGTAGTGCAAGCTCTGACGTCACAGATCGATGACGACAGTGCCTCCTCGGTATCGGTGACAGTGTTCAAGATGAGACACGAGATCAACGAGTACTTGAGAAGGAAAGAGGTGCATAGAGTATTGTCCAAACTGCCTGTCAAGTATATAGGTGAGTAAAAGTTTCATCATCAAAGTAATACATACGCAAGTAACTTATATATATATATATCCTCACACCTTTCCACAAGGGTCCCCGAAGGGGTTGGCAGAGGTGTATATGTAGTACCCACACACCCACTTTCCGCGATAGATATATTTTAGGTGACAGATGACGAGTGCATGGCTGTTACTCAAGCACGACTATACATTTGCAGGTTTCTTCTCCATGTTTTCCTTCACCGTAAAGCTCACGATATGACTAATCACTGTACTTTAGTGTAGAAAAACTCATCAGTACAGTCGCGATTCGAACTTGCGATCTTTGTGTCTTTGTGTCTCAAATCTTAAGACGATCTGTCAAATTCGGCCATCGGATCTGAAGATCTGAAAGCACATCAATAAAATATTACTCTTAATAATGAAATAATCATCAATATTTCCACACTAGGTGAGAACTTCCTTGCAATAGTGACGTCAGAGGTAATGACGACAATGGCTGAGACGGCCCGGGAGCTACTCATGTCCCATACCCTGGCTCAATGGTTGTACGTGATATCTGACACCAATGTGCACAAGGGCAACCTTACTGGCCTTATCAATAACATGTACGAGGGAGAAAATGTTGCTTACATTTACAACCAGACCGATGACGACCCGGAATGTAGAGTAAGTTGGTTTTAACACGACATTAAGGTATTGAGCAGTATGAGAACTGTTCCTGTTTCACCTATACAATAAATCGAGAAGCTTTTTAAGGAGAAATAAATTAGAATGGAGTATTCAGTAGTAATATCCGTAACATTCCCTTCAGACTGTCGCAAACGCCGGCCCGTGCCGAGCCAGACGCGCAAATCTTACCCCTAAATATTTAAATAAAATCACCAGCTCCCTGATCCAGACACGCTCTAAGCCGAGGCTCGTACCCCACAGGGGTGACCTTAGCTGTGTTTGCTTAGCACATAAAAGTGCCTGGCAGGAGGCCTTGGTCTCGCAATTGACCCCGCAAAAAGTTCCCTATGAAGAACTTACGCTATGAGAGACAATACAAAATAAACTACGTGTCTTCTGTTCTTCTCAAAAGGTTTGCAAGTTTCCTCTCGACGTTTTCCATCATGCAAAAATTCGTGGTGTGACTAATCACTGTACTTAAGCTCTGAAAAACACAGTGGTCTAGTCGGGATTCGAGCTTGCACTGTTTGTATTGCAGGGGACTCGGACCCCTCGGCCACCACGGCTCTTATTATAGCATATATGTATCTGTATGCATGTATGTACAATAATAATAATAATATATTATCACACCTTCCCACAAGGGTCCCCGAAGGGATAGGCAGAGGTGTATAGTAATACCCACACACCCACTTTTTGCCAGAGGTATATTTACATTGTAGAATGGGCTAATGTGTTACTGTGAGGAGATGATGAAAGCCTTCGTGTCGGCTCTGGACGCAGCTGTGCAAGACGAGTTTGACGTAGCGGCGCAGGTATCAGACGAGGAGTGGGAGGCCATCAGACCCACCAAGATACAGAGGCGTGATATGCTGCTTAAGCATATGCAGGTACATTGGGGCTCTAAACTATTTCATTAAGGTTAGTAGTTTGAAGAAGGTCGTATAGCAAAGTCACATCAGTTAGTTAATGTTGCCCTGTCAAACGTAAATGATACAGAATAAAATAGCACAGTTGTTTTATAGTAGTGGTAGGGTTTCGTGAATATATCCTCATGACCATGCAATTAAACATAGAGCTCCTTGATGACAACCTTATTGAAGGGAGAAAACTTTTTTATACATACATGATTCTATGACTTAGCAACACATTGCATCAAAAAGTCGTTGCGGAAACTGCACCGTGTGGCGAGCTCTGGCGGCAGACACGTGGGGCGCGACCTACAGGCAGTACACCGAACCTCAATCTTCCGAGACTCCTTCTAACCACACCAATGGCACCACTTTGATTGAGCAAGTCGAACTCCTGCACGTGAGTTATGTCTTATTAGTTTGTATGTCAATGAATTGCTCCTCTTGTAGAGAGTTTATTTGTAAGTTTAATCTTTTTCTACCCCTACGTAAAAGGGAACAAATGTTAAAAGAGGAAACCGGGGTTTTGGTATCGCCATATAACATTGATGTCAAAGACTACTAATGTATACTGGAAAATTGATGCTCTGCCCTTATTGGCCGTAGCGTGATGTTATATAGCCGAAACAAACACACAAACTCCTCAGTTTTATAACATTGGTATAGGTACATAGCCAAGCAGCAACACCCAAGCATCACAATCGTTATATTAACAGCCGAGGGGGTCTAAGGGGGGCAAACGCGATCTGTTCTGCTAGAACAGCTGTTTAACGAGAAGCTTTATACATCGTCCAATATCGCCATTTGACACCAATTATTCAGCAAGATGACTGCAAAATATACCCAGTAGTGTGATGGTACCTTTGTGTCCTATTCTAGTACTCCTTTATAGATACTCAGATATCACGCGTAGTTTTCGTTTTGCTAGAAGTGTTGTAATTTGTTCCAGGTCGGTTACTGGCGTCCCATCGATGCTGTACGATTTACAGACGTTTTGTTTCCTCACGTTGAGCACGGCTTCAGGGGTAAAGAATTGCCTATTATAACATATCACGTAAGTTATTATTTAATTAACATAAGTTAGCTAATACCCGGGCAAAATTTAAGTAATCTTCCCGCGGTTTAGATCAAATCTATAACCCTAAAATCTTTTTAATTCTAGTAAATATTTTTACATTGATTTGGTTTTTAGAAACACTTAAAATAGTATATTCTTACATGTATCGTATATAGAGTATATAGAGTCCCTCTCAGTTTGGGCACAGAGAGTAGGGAGCCGGATCTCTCTAGACTTCTTTCGCCTGATCCACATTCATCAGTCTCTTTATACATGTTCGCCGGCTTAGAGTACTCTTGAAGTGTCCATCCTTGAGTGTCCGATCGATTTGATCTTACTTGAAAGGTGGTCTTCCTCTGCCTCTTCTTGCACATACTATCGCATTGTATATCTGTTTTATCAATCTTTCTGCAGTTAACTTTCTCTATATCCAAATCAACGAAACATGCTTTTCTTCATCTTTAAAAATATGTTTGTTGTATCATTTCAGAATCCTCCATGGACTATATTGCAAGCCAACGAGACTGGGGCCATAGTCAAGTGTTCCGGGCTTATCTTCGACATTGTCAACCAACTAGCTCGGAATAAGAATTTTACGTTAGTTCCCGAATTATTTATAATCGATTCTTTATTAATTATAAAAAAAAAGGAAAAAAAAGCCGTGGTGGCCGAGTGGTTCGACAAGTTGCCTGCGACGCAAAGGTCGCAAGTTCGAATCCCGACTGTACCAATGAGTTTTTCTGAACTTAAGTACAGTGATTAGTCACACCACGAGCTTAACGGTGAAGGAAAACATCGAGAAGAAACCTGCATACGTCTGAGAAGAAATTCAAATGGCGTATGTATAGTCGTGCTTGAGTAACGGCGATGGACTCGTCATCTGTCACGTTGGCACCTAATATACCTCTGGCGGAAAGTGGGTGTGTGGGTATTACCTATACACCTCTGCCTACCCCTTCGGGGACCCTTGTGGGAAGGCGTGAGGATATATTATTATATTATTTATAAAAAAAAAAATATTAATTATTAATTATAATGTGGCATTAGTGTAGTATTAGTGTGGTATTAGTGGCTTATCATGTAACACCATTGCCCGATTAGAATTAACATAACGAGCATTACAACGAAAACACATTGAGCAGAAACCTGTTTACGTTTAAGAAGAAATTCAAAGACATTTGTATAGGCGTGCTTGAGAAACGATGGGCTCGCCATCTGTCACGCTAGTGTGTAAACATAGGTTGTCCAAGTCAGGAACTAATAACGTTTCTTTCGTTTCAGAATGAAAATAATCTTACCCAGTGCAATGAAGGGCTTCGCTAACAAAACGTTAAGTGACGTAAGTTGATAAAAATATATCCTTACGCCTTCCCACAAGGGTCCCCGAAGGGGTAGGCAGAGGTTTATAGGTAGTACCCACACTTCCGTCAGAGATATATTTTATATGCCAACGTGACAGATGACGAGTCCATCACCGTTCAAGCACGACTATACACACCCCATTGAATTTGTTCTCAAACGATGCAGGTTACCTCTCGATGTTTTCCTTCACCGTAAAGCTCGTGGTGTAAATGAATAACTATACGTATGTTTAGAAAGAAACATCGGTACCCACAGTCGGGTTTCGAACTTGCAATATTATGTTGCAGGCAACTACTCGAACAACTCGGCTACCACGGCTTAATATATAGGCTATATTTGAATATTAGGATATTAATAAATTCGAATGTAATAAATTTAGGGACCGAGTAATTTAGTGTAGAAAAAACTCAAGGATTATTATGGGCACAAGGGTAGGCAGAGGTATAGTACTCAAAATAAAAAGTACATACTAATAAACAAACTAAATGTTGACAGATGATGCACAGTCAAAGCGCCATGTTGACATTAGCAGCCATCGCGAGAGGCCAGGCGGCGCTGGCGGCGGCGTCCTTTACCATTCTACCTGATCCCATACCAGGTAACCTAGTAATACCTGAATACTTTTTTTTTTCATTTTCTTCGTCAGGCGCGTATCAGTTAAAAATCTTTACGCAGTGTATAAGTGGAATGAATTAATGATAATATTTCGTATTTTACATTACAGACAGTATTTTTTTAACTTATATTCACTAAAATTTGTTGTTATATATTAATGTACGAATATAAAATGCAGTACAAATATATAATTGAACTACTTACGCGTACGATTGTTTTAATAGACTCTTAGTTTGAAATAAGAGTTTTAAATATAAATGTATTTTTGTTGAAACCATTAGTATACAGAGTTCAAAGTTGAAAAGGGTAACCATGGAGTTTCTTGCCGGTTCTTCTCCATGGAAGCGAGTAAACTTTGTCATCTTTGGTTACGTACTCTTTCTATAGATTGTTCAGGTATTGTGTTGTCCAGTCAAAAACAAAATAGGTCGAAATATGTTCGGATGAATTTTATCAAAGCTCGGTTACAGCTTTTGTTCATAATATTATGTATAACTTGCTTTGTCCGCGATTTCGTCCGCATGGAATTGAACAAAAAATATTGTTCAGTTTCTAAAATAAAAGGAGTCTAAGTTACCCCTTTTTACATCAGCTATCTGCCCATCCCGTAAAGTCACCTCAAAATCAGTCCAGCCGTTTCAGAGATTAGCCGGAACAAACACACAGACAGACATACAAAAATAAAAAAATAAAAATATTTTGGTATATGTACCGTGTATACATCCACGTCTCACAGAACTAAAATTTTATTTATTTGTATAGATATCCATTGTTCTATAGTCTTTTATCATCTATTGTAAAATTTGAATATTTTTTGCATGGCAAGATGCATTGTGCACCTACAAAGTGTATTCCAGGCATAAACTACACAATACCGGTGAGCAGCCAGCCGTACGCGTTCATGATAGCAAGGCCCCGCGAGCTCAGCCGAGCTATGCTATTTCTCCTGCCTTTTACCACTGATGTAAGCACTGCTATTTGTAGATATTATAAAACAGCAACAACAGTACAACAAGCATAGGTACTTAGTACTAGCTGCCGCGCGTGGAATTTGACTAAAAAGTTAAAGTTACTCCTTATTAGCTATCTGCTAGTGAAAGTCCCGTCAAAATCGGTCCAGCCGTTTCAGAGATTAGTCGGAACAAACAAACATACAGACAAAACATTTTAAAAATGTGACTTATATGTACCGTGTATGCATCCTTATGCATTTAGTAAAAAGCGGTTATTTTAATATTATAAACAGAGACTTCAATTTTATTTATTTGTATAAATGATGGTGGCGTTACTTAATAGTCATACGAGCATACGTATAGAAGAACTCATTGGTACAGTCGGGATTCGAACTTGCGATCTTTGTATCGCAGGCAACTACTCGAACCACTCTGCCACCACGGTATATGAAAAATGTATAGTATACAAAATACTCATGTAGACTGTACTTTCTAGACATGGCTCTGCCTTGGTCTGGCAGTGGTGCTTATGGGTCCAACCCTGTACGCGGTGCATCGCTTCAGCCCTTACTACGAAGCCAAGGAGATCACGAGGCAAGGCGGCTTGGCCACCATCCATAACTGCTTGTGGTACATATATGGTGCTCTGTTACAACAAGGTAAATTCACACTAGTTATTTATCTAATCTTGTTGCTGATAGCGTAGATAGTTTATGGTATTTTTTCCTCTCTGTCTTTCCGAAGAGTTTGCGTCTTGTCCCATATTTGTCTATGGTAGCTATAACTACGCCAAACTGGTTTGCTTACTCAGTGTCTCTACCATAGACTACTGTTAATATACTAGAGACTACGATAGAAGCCGCCTATGACCGCTTGCAACAAGTCTCCGAGTCTGATAGATATTTCACCGAAATATACATACATACATCACAGGTTTTAGACTTGCAGACCTCTTTCGCTTCATCCAAATATACATACATACATCAATCCGAGTCCCTCATAGGTTTGAGACCTGCAGACCTCTTTCGCTTCATCCAAATATACATACATACATCAATCCGAGTCCCTCATAGGTTTTAGACCTGCAGACCTCTTTCGCTTCATCCAAATATACATACATACATCAATCCGAGTCCCTCATAGGTTTGAGACCTGCAGACCTCTTTCGCTTCATCCAAATTCACTGAGTATCATAATGATTATAAAGGTATATTTACGAAATATTGTATACTTAGTTTGATTAATTAATACACAGTTTTTACTTTTAGTACACAATTAGTACTTGTTAACATAGTTGCTCTCTGCCATCTTTTTTCATAAAAAATAAAACAGGTGTTACCAATCAAAGCCGTGGTGGCCGAGTGGTTTGAGCAGTTGCCTGCGACGCAAAGGTCGCAAGTTCGAATCCCGACTGTACCAATGAGTTTTTCTGAACTTAAGTACAGTGATTAGTCACACCACGAGCTTAACGGTGAAGGAAAATATCTAGAGGAAACCTGCATACGTCTGAGAAGAAATTCAAAGGCGTATGTATAGTCGTGCTGGAGTAACGGCGATGGACTCGCCATCTGTCACGTTGGCGCCTAATATACCTCTGGCGGAAAGTGGGTGTGTGGGTATTACCTATACACCTCTGCCTACCCCTTCGGGGACCCTTGTGGGAAGGCGTGAGGATGAGGAGGTGTTACCAATCATACCAATGTGTCAGTAATACCTTTGGTATTAAAAGCGTCTGTAGCCGGCGGTACCGGTTGACATCCGATGAGGCGAAAGCTTGTCTACCACCTCATTGGTATACAAAATATATACATTTTAGGAGGCATGTACCTTCCTCGCGCTGACAGCGGTCGCTTGGTGGTCGGCACATGGTGGCTGGTGGTGTTGGTCGTCGTCACCACGTACTCTGGAAACCTGGTCGCGTTCCTTACATTTCCCAAACAGGAGATTCCCGTCACAACAGTAGCTGAGTTATTGGACAATAGCGCTACATATTCCTGGACTATCAGTAAGGGATCTTATCTGGAGAATGAGTTGAAGGTAATAGTTATTCCCTTATCTGTGCCCCGCGATTTCACCCGCGTTAAACATGTTATGAGGTTATCCAGCTAATAACCTACCTATAGCTAATAACCTATCTATAGCTAATAACCTATCTATAGCTAATAACCTACCTATAGCTAATAACCTATCTATAGCTAATAACCTATCTATAGCTAATAACCTATCTATAGCTAATAACCTACCTATAGCTAATAACCTATCTATAGCTAATAACCTATCTATAGCTAATAACCTATCTATAGCTAATAACCTATCTATAGCTAATAACCTATCTATAGCTAATAACCTATCTATAGCTAATAACCTATCTGTAGCTAATAACCTATCTATAGCTAATAATCTATGCCAAATTTCATCTAATTTCGTACAGTACCTTTTGCGTGAAAGAGGGAGAAACTCCCTCTCAAACTTTGCATTTATAATATTACCACCAGCACCAATATTAATTGGAGGTCCAGCTACGCTCCTAAAACCTTAGTACGCGTTGCCTATCTCATATTAAGAAATACCCGTATTAACAGTATAAGGAACGAACGGTCCCCTGTTCTGACAATACAGCCATTATTGTGGACCTCTGAAAACCTCAGCGCAGGACCACAACAGTACTTGTGAAGAGCGCCACTTGTCTGCTTTTTGCAAAAGGAGTTCCGTTGGACTCTACCTCTCTTCAGTTATTTGTATGCAACCTGTGGGGGTGCACGAGGATGAGGACAAATCTGCGTGCATCGATCTAAAAATCCATGTGCGGTGAACCCAAGTCATAGCCATGGTGTAGACCATAGATGGAAAATAGATTATTTGCTCTTGATACAGTGTCTTGTCATTTCAAATAGCATCCGGCTGGAGAACTATTATCCATGTCATATTAAACAAAAAAAAAGTTTCAATGAAGTGGTTTGTCACATGTGGGTTATGTGACAGGTAAAAATTACATATTATATTTCATTCAGTTTATTGATGGAATCAAGAACATAGTGTAAATTTTCAGAATTCAGACGAAACTAAATACAAATCTCTCCTCAAGGGTGCTGAGCTCATTTCAGGAGTAGCAGGAGTAGAAGGTAGCGTCATCATTGGTAAGTTAAGGACAAGTTTTCAAGCAGCATATAGTTATTTAGTTAAGTATTATTTCCTGGTAGTATATGGTCGTTTCTTTAAGCTGTACCCATTAAGATATGTGGCAATTAAGTTGAACTTGCGGAATGACAAAATAAAGCGACTAATCAACTCTAAGTTAACGAGAAAGATGCGCAATATCGGTAGTTTAATTCAAGTTACGCGCCAAGCAATTAGCATGCTGTTCTTTCTTTAGACTAATTAATACAATTTTGCATCTTATAATGTACGGGTTAGCTTTACAGTCAAGACTGATAATACTGACCATAATCGACACAGGCCAGATTGATCAGACCTTGAAGGCAACATGAATTTGCTTCGTCCATAGTTGTACACTCAAATTTAAGTGCCATTGTTGAAAAAAGATGTTAAAAATATAATTCGTATTCGAGTAAAAGATGAGTATCCATGTCATGAATAAATTATAATGATAAAAAGTGCTATCGTTGATTTAGGGGTGATGTGTAAGGTTCCAGTGTCCTGAACCGCGTGCGCAATGACCGACACGTGTTGATCGACTGGAAGCTGCGCTTGAGTTACTTGATGCGCGCCGACCATCTGCGCACTGACTCCTGCGATTTCTCACTGAGTTAGTATCATCATGATTAGTCACACCACGCGCTCAAGAAAAACACCCAGAGGAAACCTGCATACGTTTGAGAAGATATTAAAAGACGTGTTTATAGTCGTGCTTGAGAAACGGCGATGCACTCGCGATCTGTTACGTTTGCACCTAAAATATATATCTAAGAAACAGGGTTTTGTAACACCTATAACTATCCTCGTCTCCGGGGACCCTTGTGGAATGGCGTGAAATTGACTTCGTGACTTATCCTTTATAAATATATGTATGTATACACCATCGAACATGCCATTCTTCGTCTCTATGAGCTATCCCAGTAGAAGCAGAGCGAGGTGGCCCAAGCAATATCCAGTTATAGATATAGATAGTGTCATCCACGAAGACGCACCCCACTATTTTATTATTCCCCATAGAAGTGTGCATCCTTCCACTAATGTTTGAGTATTATCGGTACACTGATTACCTATGAGTGCACACGCACACTACAATTAATAGAGTCGAGTCATACTCCCCGTATCCCGCGACCTCCCGACTAATAATTGGTGGGGCGCGTCTTCGTGGATGGCACTATGTGTAGTAATGCCTTCACAGGTGCAGAGGAGTTCTTGCATGAGCAGGTAGCCATGATAGTGCCAGCGGGCAGTCCTTACCTAGCAGTTATCAATAAAGAGTAAGTCTTAAATTGTTATTATTAGAGAGTGAGCCAAGGTTGAAGTTATGCGGGGTTATTCTTAGGCTTATTTATTTATTGGCACCTAATATACCTCTGGTGGAAAGTGGGTGTGTGGGTATTACCTATACACCTCTGCCTACCCCTTCGGGGACCCTTGTGGGAAGGCGTGAGGATATATTATTATTTATTTATTTATTTATTTATTTATTTACATACTTATATTATCATGACAGGTAATAAGCTACAGAGGACCTGATAACAGGTTAATAGTTACTTTCGTAAATTCCGCAAATGTACAAGTGAAAATATCAGGTTAGTTTTTTTTGCCGTATTTTTATTAGTTTCACAAGATTTCCGAAGGTTTAAATGATTTTTTATTATGTATTCCTCATGGGCGATATGTTGAGCGAGCAAAGCTGTTCAGTAGTGTATATTTACAGATCTCTTTGTGCCGGTCTGACAGCATCATTCACAACAGGTCTCCATACGCGCACAAGGATCACAAAAAAACCCTCTCACAACATCGACAAAGAATAAACGTTTATCGTGGTTATAGGATAAATCGTATGCACAAAGCGGGGCTCATCACAAAATGGCTCAGCGCATACCTGCCCAAGCGCGACCAGTGTTGGAAGACCTCCTCCGTTGCCCAGGAAGTAGACAACCACACGGTCAACCTGAGGGATATGCAGGGATCATTCTTTGTGCTATTTCTTGGTTCGTCTAATTATCTATTATACTCGGTACAGAACTTTCTTTTGCTAAGTTACTCTATACCATTATAGTTACCGCCATCGACGATGACGCCCCCCCTTTTCTTCCCTAAAGTTTATAGTGTAAGTGTGCAACCTTCCACAAATGTTTGAGTATTGTCGGTACACACTGATTACCTATGAGTGCTCACGCACACTACAATTAATAGAGTCGGATCTTACTCCTCGCATCCCGCGACTAGAATTTGGGGGCGCCTCTTCGTGGATGGCTCTATCTGTTATTATTAATTTTAATGCGAAAGTTTGTGAGGATATTTGTTCTTCTTTTACGCAAAAGCTACTGGATTGGATGAATTGGATGAAATTTGACACGGATGTAGATTAATAGCTGTAAATAACCTATCTCTGTGCTTTCACACATAGGGTATGTATGATAACAGAAAAATCTACTTATAAAATCATATGTTATGCCACTGTAAAATCGGGGCACAGTTAGTACCATCATAATATAGCCATCGCCAACACCGGAATTTATCAAAGTGGAGAAGAGTTTCTCAAAGAGGAGAGAGAGATAGCGATAGTGTAAACGAAAATCATTTTAGCAGGATTTTCAAACTTGCGTCTCTAAAAAGATCAAAGACCAACGAACTTTTTACAGGTTTTTTCTCGGCATCATCAGTATTACTCTTCGAATGGCTGTACAACCGGCGCAAGAGACAACGCGAGCAAAACTTCATCAAACCCTATATCGAGTGATGTAACTTATTTGTAGTAATAAAAATGAACTTTGATGTTTTAGAGGTTTTAATTACTTCGTCTGATAGTCAGGCCCTGTCTGCGAAACTAAAGTTGTTAGGTTCGTTCACCACGAGGGCATATGTATATGAGTAATTAACAACAGTATGTCCTTTGTATTAACTATGACTAGCTGCGCCCTGCAGTTTGACATGCGAAAAGTATTTTTTTTCTGGAATAAAATTTTCCCTATTTAGGCAACTTTTTTCATTTTTTTTCTGCTCCTATTGGCCGTAGCGTAAATTTATATTGCTCCTTTAATAAACGGCATATGAAACGCAAAAAGTTTTTTGAAATCTGATTACTAGTTCCTAAGATTATCGCGTTCAACCATTAGTATAGATACAAGTACATATATGTATGTATGTAGATAGAATTCGCAATAAAATTAATAACCTAGAAACATTTATTCAAAGTAAAGGCACAGAGACCCACTTTAAATTATTAAAGAGATTCCATACAACTGATGCGAATGCAAGTGTCATTGTAAAGATAAAGACAGTTGGTTTGGAGAAAGTGAATGTATGTAAAAGACTCAGATAAGTTACGTATGAACAATCTAGATCAAATCTATCGATCAAGTACTGGAACGTCAAGAGTACCTACCCGAAACAGGCGAGTATGTATGTATTGAGAGAATACAGACGATACGAAAAAGGTAAAAGACTGTAGCTCTAGCTTTTTTTCCACTCGGTAAGAGATTAGGGGCTATATAGGATTATAGGATGTATGAATCGCTGTGCTTTGGAAACGGCGATGGAGACGCCACCTGTCAAGTTGGCAATATTTCAATCGAAGACGGCGTTGCTTGTTTGAAAGGACCTAATTTCGAATCAATCGTTAACTAGCGCATGTTTTAATTAACACAAGTGTTGCTACACTCGAGCACGTAGTCACAAGATGAACACGCATTGGATATGAGAAACGTGCGAGAAATCACGTCATCTAAGCATTAAATAATACCTAAATTATTTGCATACTGGTACTATTAACATTCAAATACTTCAACTATTACAATTCTATCTGTTGATAGTTTTAACCTAACTGTAAAATTACCACAGACCTGGGAGCGTGCCTCGTGCGAAAGAGATAGATATATACACGTATATACATTCATCTCTCTCGCACACATTAATAATGGTTAATTATAATCGACATATGTAGTAAAGTCACTCCTTAGCGCTCTCCCCCCGACTAGGCCCCCCGGACTCAGGTCAGTCCCCACCTCAGAAAAAGATAACAGACTGGAGAAAACTGGAGGAACTCCTCAAGTCCTCTTCATCTGTTCACTTAGATAGTATCCCGCCCCTCATAGAGTCGGCAGCCGACACACAAAAGGCGGTCGATTCCCTCACAGCTCACGTACAGTCAGCCGTGGACGCCTGTTCACGACAAGTTCCGGTGATGGAAGACCATCGCTGGAAACTTCCCGACGACGTGCGTGAACTGGTGACGGAAAAGAACGCCGCCCTCCGAGCGCATAGAGCTCACCCGACTGAAGTGAACCGCATCTTTCTGAGGTCACTCCAGCGCTAGCTGAGATACCGCATTAAAGACCTGCGAGACGCTCGTTGGAACAAGTTCCTAGGGGAACTTGAACCGAGTCACTTGGCCTTCTGGCATCTCCAACGGAAACTTAAATCAGACAAAATCTCGTCCATGCCTCCACTCACTCGTCCAAATCAAGGGCCCGCCTTTGACGACGACGAGAAGTCCGAGTGCCTGGCCGACAGTCTCGAGGCTCAATGTACGTCCAGCACCTTGCCGGTAGATCCGCGCCATCTCGATAAGGTGGATGCCGAGGTCGAAAGCAAACTATCTCTCCCACCCTCCGAAGACCCAGACCACCCCATCGCCCCAATCACGGTCGACGAAGTCCGGAAAGTGATCAAGGATCTCCACCCCAGGAAAGCCCCAGGTCCCGACGGGATCGCTAATAGAGTTATCAAACTCTTCTCACCTTATCTCATAGTTTTGCTCACTGCCATCTTCAATGCCGCACTGAGCAACAACTTTTTCCCCCAATCCAGGAAAAGTGCAACAGTCATAGGTATTCCCAAGCCAGAGAAACCCAAGACCGAAGCCTCCAGTTACCGCCCCATCAGTCTCCTCAATGTACTTGGCAAGATTTACGAGAGACTTATCTACAATAGACTAAAGAGTTTTGCAGACTCTAAGAAAGTCATACCTGACCAACAGTTCGGTTTTCGAACCAAACACTCCTGTGTCCAACAAGTCCACCGTATTGTGGAAGACGTCAGTAGCGGCTTCCAATTCGGTTTTACCACGGGTATGCTCCTCTTCGACGTGGCGAAGGCATTCGACAAGGTCTGGCATGACGGCTTGATATACAAGCTGTACCAGTTGGGCGTGCCGGACCGTCTAGTACGCATAGTACGGGACTTTTTGTCGAACTGCTCCTTCCGCTACAGAGTCGAGGGCACACTCTCTTCCCCCCATCCCATACGAGCAGGAGTCCCGCAAGGCTCAGTGCTCTCGCCACTCCTATTCACGCTTTATACTAGCGACATTCCCCTCCTTAGACGAGTTAAAAGCGCTCTATTCGCCGATGATACGGCTATCTACTACAAAGGTAGAACTCCCGTTGTCTCACGACAACCTCCAATCCGCAGTCACGGCCCTGGGGCGGTGGTTCCGGAAATGGAGAATTGAAGTGAACCCGACCAAAAGCGCAGCCATTCTATTCTGGAAAGGCCTCGAACGCCCACGGGTAGCCCCCATCACCCTCTTCGGCAAACCCATTCCATGGGAAGAAAAAGCCAAATACCTGGGTGTGATCCTTGATCAACGCCTTTCTTTCCGTCACCACGTAAAGGCGGTACGCGCGCGAGCCGCCTTCGCGCTCGGTAGACTTCACAGCATGTTGAATGCACGAAGTAAACTCTCATTGAAATCCAAGGTGAGGATTTACACGACGTGCATTCGACCAATCATGACATATGCGGGTGTAGTGTTCGCACACACTAGCAAGTCAACGCTTAACCCCCTGCAAGTGCTCCAAAGCCGGTTTCTCCGGAGAGCCACAGGTGCCCCGTGGTACATGCGTAATAGTCAACTCCACGTTGACCTCAAAGTCCCAACTATAAAACAGTTTTTGAAAAAACTGTCCAAACGTCATTTCGATTCTGCTGTAAATCACCCCACGTCGTATCGGCCACCCGATACACTCCTTCCCTTATCTCGAAAATAAGGCGTCCAAGACATGCCGTCATCGAACCGGATGACGACATAACAGTCCTCCAGGACGCCCGACAAAAACATACCAACACTACACACAACCGACCACTGTTCCGTCCTCGACGGCGAGGCTCGACGCGAATAAGCCGTAATGTTCCCCCCCGACCTCCGCCGCAAACGCCGGCCCGCGCCGAGCCAGACGCACAAATCCCGCCCCCAAATAATATTTAAATAAAATTACCAGTCCAGCCCAGCTCCCTTGCTCGCGATCCAGCAACGCCCTAAACCGAGGTTCGTACCCCACAGGGGGTGCCCTTAGCTGTGTTGCTTAGAAATAAAGTGCCTGGCTGGAGGCCTAGGTCTCGCCATTGACCGGTTAAGTAGCAAAAGTTCCCGGAACTCACGCTACGAGAGACAATACAAAAAAAAATAAAAAATAACATACATACATACATATCATCACGCCAAGTCCCTAACGGGGTAGGCAGAGAGTATAGAGCGCCAGTTCTCTCTAGACTTACATACCTCTTTCGCTTCGTCCACATTCATCAGTCTCTTCATACATGCTCGTCGGTTTCGAGTACTCTTAACGTTCCCGTCCTTGAGAGTCCGATCTATTTGATCCAGGTAGTTGGAACGTGGCCTTCCTCTGCCTCTTCTTGCACACACTTTTGCTTTGTATATCTGTTTCGTCAATCTTTCTTCACTCATCCTTTCTATGTGTCCAAACCAACGTAACATGCCTTTCTTCATCTTTACAATCACGCCCTCATTCACGCCAGTTGATTTGCGAATCTCTTCATTGCGGATTCGATCTAATATCGTTACGCCGCACATTTTTCGAAGAGATCGCATCTCGATTGCTTTCAAGCTATTTTCATACTTCCTCTGACATACCCAGGATTCGCTGCCATACAATAAGGTAGGTACCAATATCGCGTTGTGGACAGCAACTCGAGCATTCTTGCTCAGGCTTTTACTGCCCATCAACGCCGACATGGCTCCATTCACCTTATTTCCGGCAGTTATCCTTCTTTCAATATCTTTTTCATACTTTACATCTCGTGTGAACATGCTTCCAAGATATACAAATTCATTCACTTGCTCTAGAATTTGCCCATTTACCGATATTGCACACTCGGTCACTTGTTCATCTCTTTCGAATACCAGAACCTTAGTCTTGCCAGCGTTTAGGCGCAGCCCCTTCTTTTCACATTCTTCTTTCATTATGGTAACTAGTGACTGCAGTTCGCCCTCTGATGACGCCAGTAAGACCGCGTCATCGGCGTATAGTAGGCAGGAACTGCCAACAAACATCGACACTCTCAAACACATCTTTCGGGGGACAGGCTAGCTGTTCAGATACCCTTTCTTGATATCTGTCTCTAATAGCCGCATCTTGAAGCCTCCAGCTTTTGATGCGGTCTGCGACTGCAGAACAGGGACCCCCAGCACGGGATCGCCAGCCCGCGAACAGACCTCTTATTCTAGTTATAACCAGAAAGTGGTCCGTTCCCAGGTCGGCTCCCCTATACACCCTGGTGTCCATCACCTGTGTTCTGAGTCGCTGATCTATTAGAAACAGATCTATCATGCTTCGCTCATTTTTCCGTTCCCATGTATACTGATGAATCCTCTTGTGGTCGAACATGGTGTTCGCCACAAAAAGGTCTCTCTCCATGCATACATCTAATATCAGCTTGCCTGCCTCGTTCACTCTCTTATCACATACTTGCCGAGTACTGCCTCGTAATCCTTACGGGCTGTCCCGACCCATCCATTCAGATCACCACAAATAATCAGCTTTTCATTCCCTTCTTTCGTCTCTAGAACATTACTCACACATTCCCAGAACTTATTCAGGTCGCAAGTGTCCGCTGAGGCCACCGGAGCATACACCGCGACTAAAAATAGTCGGGTAAGGCCTATTTTAAAGCGAGCCCAAATAAGTCTGGGGCTCACCGCATCATAACTTATCATACATTCTGCCAAGCGGCTGGATAGTAGAATTCCCACTCCCTGGCAGGCGTGCTCGGTGTTTGCCACTCCTGACCACAGCACTAAACTCCCGCCCGGGAGCTCGTCTACTCCACTACCCTTCCGCTTGGTTTCAGACAAGCACACAACATCTAACTCGCTCTCTGTCATAACATCGATCAATTCGTTCATCTTATCAGCCATACCTCCTCTTACATTCCATACACCCATCCTACACTCCACACTCCACTTCCCGCCGTGAGGCACTCCGCGTGATGGGTGGCGGTCCCCATCGCCGCACTGTGCTGAATTTTTCGCACCAGCGGGGACGGACTGGTGCGCGTCGCCTCGGGGGCACGCCCTAACAGCCGTCCGGCCAATGCGCATCGAGTGGAATTGCAGCCCTCTGGGCTGGCAGGAATCGCGACGTGCACGCTTCCACTGTGATCCCCAAATAAAAAATAAATAAATAGTAAAGTCACTGGAATTCGATATTGTCGTGTTCCTGTGAACCAGAACGCCAAAACGTCTGGAAAGAATGACTCTCAAGCGATTTTATTACTAAGTAGATGTTTCTTCGTGAATCTCTTTTTAAGAACCGAACCCGTTTCATTCCCTGTTACTATACCATCTATACTTAGCGGTTTTTGCTCTTGTTCCATATCTATGGTATGAACTGAATGCGCCCAACCAGTATTCGTCGGCCGTCTGGTCTAGTGGTTAGAGCTCCTGACTGCGAAACTTGAGGTCGCGGGTTCGGATCCCGCTGAGGGCAGATATTTTGTCCTGTATTCTTGGATGTCCTATGTATTTATGTATATATCTATCTATATAAGTAAATACATCGTTGTCTGGTTACCATAACACAAGCTTTGCTTAATTTGGGGCTAGGTCAATTTGTGTGGAATTGTAAAAGAAAGTATGTTTGAGGGAGACCTAAATTTAATGCCATTGATTAGTAATCGCTTTAACAGTTAAAATGCTAATCTGCTTATATCTAGATCAGATCTAAAAAACCCTTGAGGATGGGAACTTCAAGTATTCGAGACTGCGAATTTACGAAGAGTCTGATGAATGTGAATGAAGCAAAGGAGGCATGCAAAGGAAGAATCGGCGCTCCTCGTCTCCGCTTGAGGGACTCGGCATGTTGATATTGTATAGTTGTGCTACAGTGCTTTGTCCGAAAGTTATATCTAAATTTCTGACAACTAAAGCCGTGTTACTGTCATTATTCAAGAGGATAATTCACGTTAGGTTTCAATTAGACGAGAGACATCTTTAAAAAGATTCTGGACAACAAGGTCCCAAAGTAATACAGTAATTAATATATTAGAAAACCGGTGGCGATGGAGTGAATTCTACAAAGATATGTATGATGATGATGCCGCTGATCTACTCATAGAGCTGCCTCCAACAGAATCTGTCGAGGATCCTATAGCGGATAAAATAAGTATGGGAGAGATTGTAAGTGCGATAAGAAGTCTGAAATGTGGAAAAGCTGCGGGAATAGATGGGATTACGGCTGAAATGATCAAGTACGGTGGACCAGCGGTCTGGGACGTCATCTATTTGCTATGCAATCTTTGCTGGGAAAAGGGTGATGTTCCGGACGACTGGAGGCGAGCAGTCATCGTGCCTTTCTATAAAGGAAAGGGATCACGATTGGACTGCTCCAACTACAGAGCCATCAGCTTGGTCAGCTTAGCTAGTAAAGTGTACACGAAGATCCTGACGATAAGAATGCAAGAGCGATCCGAAAGGTTTCTCTGGGAATCCCAAGGTGGATTTAGACCAGGAAGAGGATGTATGGATCAAACCTTCTTGCTTCGCGGAATCGCGGAAAAGTTTTTGGATATTAATCAAAGGGTTTTCTGCGCTTTCGTCGACTTAGAGAAGGCATTTGATAGAGTCGTACGAAAGGAACTCTGGGACGTGTTGCCTGGATATGGAGTGAGCAGTTCCCTACTGCATGCCGTGAAATCACTCTATAGTGATAGCGAGGCGTGCGTTAGGGTTAACGGTGAGATGTCACCCTGGTTTGATGTGAAGTCGGGGGTCAAACAAGGGTGTATCATGTCTGCCTGGCTGTTCATTATATATCTAGATAACTGTCTGAGAGCACTAACAACGAACGGATGTGGAGTGAAAATGGGAAACTTAGTGGTCAACTGCCTACTATACGCCGATGACGCGGTTTTACTGGCGTCATCAGAGGGCGAACTGCAGTCACTAGTTACCATAATGAAAGAAGAATGTGAAAAGAAGGGGCTGCGCCTAAACGCTGGCAAGACTAAGGTTCTGGTATTCGAAAGAGATGAACAAGTGACCGAGTGTGCAATATCGGTAAATGGGCAAATTCTAGAGCAAGTGAATGAATTTGTATATCTTGGAAGCATGTTCACACGAGATGGAAAGTATGAAAAAGATATTGAAAGAAGGATAACTGCCGGAAATAAGGTGAATGGGGCCATGTCGGCGTTGATGGGCAGTAAAAGTCTGAGCAAGAATGCTCGAGTTGCTGTCCACAACGCGATATTGGTACCTACCTTATTGTATGGCAGCGAATCCTGGGTATGTCAGAGGTAGTATGAAAATAGCTTGAATGCAGTCGAGATGCGATCTCTTCGAAAAATGTGCGGCGTAACGATATTAGATCAAATCCGCAATGAAGAGATTCGCAAATCAACTGGCGTGAATGAGGGCGTGATTGTAAAGATGAAGAAAGGCATGTTACGTTGGTTTGGACACATAGAAAGGATGAGTGAAGAAAGATTGACGAAACAGATATACAAAGCAAAAGTGTGTGCAAGAAGAGGCAGAGGAAGGCCACGTTCCAACTACCTGGATCAAATAGATCGGACTCTCAAGGACGGGAACGTTAAGAGTACTCGAAACCGACGAGCATGTATGAAGAGACTGATGAATGTGGACGAAGCGAAAGAGGTATGTAAGTCTAGAGAGAACTGGCGCTCTATACTCTCTGCCTACCCCGTTAGGGACTTGGCGTGATGATATGTATGTATGTAGAAAACCGGTCCTTTGCCCTTTTTACTGGAAAAATACTGGGTTATCTTTACGTATGAAAATTAGCGCATAGATATTATAATGTTAAGTCAGACAGCACACCAGTGTTGGGTGTATGTGTGTGTGGCTCTGTGGAGGCAAACCGGTGCTGGCTTGCGTATTTAAATACATGGGCTATGACTGTGGTCACAGTTTGATTCGGCTTACACCACTATCGGTCGCGAAGCTTACATTATTGGGAGTGTAATTTTTACTTTTTCTTAAAAATCATTAGGTGTCAATGACAAGATCGAAGAGAAAGTTCGCGATCACGGACAAATTTCTGCCAAGGTCAGTATTACAATAATATTGTTATTTACACTATCTATAACTCAAGAACGGGTGGACCGATTCTAGTTGGCAGTTATCCTCGGATTAGAGGATAACTGTTAAAATATAGGAATTATTTACGTATTAAAACTATCGCTACATTTATTGTCTGATGGGAAGAAGTTCGCCGGGTCAGCTAGGATAATAATATATTTTAAATAAAAAATATTTCATTATGACTTAGTTTCAATTAATATTAATATTTTTTAATTCTGCAAAAATACTACTACTAAATTATAAATTATTTCTTTTTATGAAATTATAAGTTTTGGATTGTTAAACATATTGATAAATTATCCCGTGATTACTTTGCTACTATGCTGATGCTGAGCGATATTCTTATTTCGATATAATATTCAGTGCTGACAAAGGATTTGAGTAACATTTTCCAACATTATACTGATCGCTTAGTTTGAAATTGCCTTGCAGTATTCAATTTAAATTGGTCATGTGGCATGTTAAACGTGAGCCTGCCTTATCTGCCAAAGGTCACAGGTTCGATCACCCGCCATACCACAGGGGTCAAGGAACAGTGTTTGTACCTTAATTAATCCTCTTTTCATCATTGAAAATAAATATGAGTAACTACTATATATTCGCGCCTTCCCATAAAGGTAGACAATATTTAGTAGACAGGTGTATACGTAGTACTCACATACCCACTTTAGTCAGTAATATATTTATGTAAGTACAGTGATTAGTTTAACCACGAGCTTTAAGGTGAAGGAAAACATCGAGAGGAAACCTGCATACGTCTGAGAAGCAATTCAAAGGCGTGTGTATAGTCGTGCTTGAGTACCGGCGATGGACTCGTCATCTACTACGTTGGCACCTAAAATATATCCCTGGCGGAAAGTGGTTACCTACACACACATGTGCCTATCACTTCGGGTACCCTTGTGGGAAGGCATGAATATATTATTATTATATTTTAAAATTATTGTAAATAAATAAATAAATTATAAGAGCAGGATAAAAACCGAAAAAATCTATGGTATCTGCTTAAAACAACATAAATATTTGGAAAATAGCTTCATTCGTACAACAACGTGCAACCGGTTGTTCAAGTAGAACGATCACGCGGCGAATGCCTGCATAGCATTACCACGTGTGAATGTCGTAGGACTTATAATGGGGCTTGGTGGCCGAGTGGCTTAATGTGTCGCCGGCAAAGTGAAGTTTACAGGTTCAAACGCTGGTCTGCACGATTGCACTATGAGTTTATTTTTCTTTACGGGTTTCTTTAGGCTTTGTAAATACTCGTGAAACGGCGATTTCGCCATCTGTCACGTTTACTTTTAAATATATCTCAGGAGAAAAGAGTGCGAAGGTGTGAAGACACAGAGAGTGAAAATCTAAATATAGAAACCTGTGACCATGTCTGAAGAGACTGATAATTTAGATGTAGTCTTGACTTGTAGTACGACCGTCTGGTCTAGTGGTTAGAACTCCTGACTGCGAAACTTGAGGTCGCGGGATCGAATTCCGCTGAGGGCAGATATTTGTGTGATGAACACGAATATTTGTACCTTAGTCTTGGATGTCCTATGTATTTAAGTATATATCTATCTATATCAAAAGCTTTGCTTAATTTGGGACTAGGTCAATTTGTGTGGAATTGTCCCAGGTATTTTTTTTATTATAGGTATTAGTCTAAGAGTTATGTATGACTACAGAGAACTGGAGCTCTACTCTCTGTCCCTACACCGTTAAGGACTCTGGGTGAAGATATGTATGCATGTATGAAAATGTCAAAGTAGAGAATCGGTTTGGAATCCGGCGAGCATGTTTATTTCTTACATTACAAGGGTGATACCGATTATCTCGGATCAATTCCTGACATGTTACCAGCTCGTTACCAACCTTATCACGAACGTAGTTGTTGAAGCACTATTGAAATGATCACGAATAGTATGTGACATTCTAATTCTAAGGGCACGTTCCGAGGGTCTCGAAAATATAAAAAAAAATGTTTAAAAGTTATTTAACAAAATATCAGCTACTCTAAAATTATACCATTCATTTTGATGTGACCTCAATCGGAGTTAAAGCGGTCGCCCTAACCGAAATTGATTGGATCTTCTTATCGCCGAAACTACGAAGTTAAAATGATACCTAAGTCTATAAAGTCTTAATACTCAGCATATCGACCCTATCAACACGAGTTCCAATGGCACTTGTCCGGTTTTGGGAAAAAATCTATTGATACCACCCACACGTATTCCACAATATCTTTAAATTCTATCCTTTACTTTCAATTCCAAATTGATACCACACGTATTCGACAGTATAAACACATTTCATCGAAAAATTATACTCAACTGTATGTCACGTGATATTGTCTTTAGTGTTTTTTTTCTTCTGCTATGTGTTAACAAAACAAAATCGGAAAGCGTCGATCACCCGCACGCCGAGTGACTGCCAGTCACTGAACTTGATTCCAAATTTTTAATTAATTTCCGTTGTAGGTATCGACCCGTCCGTCCGGTCGGTACGTCATGATCTAAGTATTTTTCAAGGAAATAAGATTGCACAACATGTTAAAATTTTTTTGTTACAAATTTAAATGATGACAAATTTGAATAATTTGAATGAATTAAATTTTTTTCAGTTTGCTCCAAGAATTCGAGCTAGAAGATTATTTTTACATTCCGAGATACTCACGGGGTAGTCGGGGGGAGAAATTGGAGCGTAAGTTCTGTCTAGACTAACAGACCTCTTTCGGTTCATCCACGTTCTTCAGTCTCTTCATACAGTCAGTTTCGTGTAGTTAGCAGAGCGAACATGAAAACTTAATAGGGTTTTGAGAGAAACGTGTGACGCGTGTCATTAAATATGTTTAAGAGTCTAGCTTTCTTGAGAAAGTAGAAATCGATGCCCTGTACGAATCAGTTACCGGTTTCCCGTGATATTATAACATACGTATCGGATAAATTGTATAAGAGATAGGAGGCTAGCTTTAGGTAACACACATTGAACTAATTTATCATTTATCTGTGTCATGTAAATAATATAATATTTGTTTATTAACAACAATTAATAATATTTACAAAGAACAATTGAAACTAACTACGTAAATAATTAAGTTCATAGCTCTTCTTTTTAGCGCCCTCTTTGCTGGAATGGTCTCGAACAATATATTGCGGATTGCTCTCTTCTGGATTAAGTTCTAATGTTTAGTTAATAACAAACTGTACAACTATATTTAAGCATGCGATGGTCACCTATAAGTGATTGACAATTTAGATTACCTATACCAATGTCATTGTCCTGTTATGTATAAATTCATGTAAAAATGGTTGTGATTATTTTAATTAAAAAAAACGAGTCCCTCACCGAGTAGAGAGAGCAGACCAGAGTGCCAGTTCTCTCTGGACTTACAGGCCTTCTTACTTACATGAACCGAAGTTCATCTACATTCTTCGTTTTTGTCTTCGAGTGAGTAAAACATCACGACCTCTTTCTCTTCATATATACGGAGAGACTGACGAATCATGGTTGCCCGGCAATTCGAGTAATTTAGGCGTTTTTGAGTGCTTGATCATTATTCGCTTATCATTAGTTATAATAAATTATATCCTACGAGAGTTCTATTCAAATTCACCTAGTCGCAATCTGAACGATATACATAATCTTGTAGTATATCACGCCTTTGTACAAGGGTCCCCGAAGGGTGCACAGAAGTGCTAAGATAGTACACACACTCACACACTTTTCCCACATATATTTTAGGTGCTAACGTGACAGATGGCGAGTTTGTCGCTGTTACTCAAGCACGACTATACATACGACTGAATTTCTTCTCAAGCGTATGCAGGTTTCCTCTGGATGTTTTTCTTCACCGTCGAGCTTGCGACCTTAGTGTCGCAGGCAACTACTCGAACCGCTACCAACCACCGTACGTAAACCACGTTTTCACTAGTGACATACTTAAAATTAAAATATTGACACAAAGGATATTAATTATGCTTTCCATCGGAATTCTTACGTAACATTGCACACTTATTCAGGCGTAGGTACCTCAGTTCTTAGATGCATAATGAACTGCATAAATATGCATTAATCCGCCATAAACCAGTGAGAACTGGAAACAAAGAGCTTATACCGGATAGATCAGATGATGCAACAGTAAAGTAAATTGTATCATCACTTAAGAACTTATATTAATACTTTTTACACAGATAAACAGGATAATGTGCTTTAATGTATTCATAATAATATTTATAGTCTCTGGTAAATCAGTCACCTTGAGACAATAAGGTCATAAAGGTCAAACAATTTTAAACTATGTAGGTTTTAGGTAATAAAATAAGATGAGACTAGAATAGTTTCTTGCCGGTTCTTCTCCATGGAAACGATCAACCCGAACAGTGCACCTTTTTCGACGTTTTATAAGTGCCCATCTAGGACTATGTGAAATAAGATATTTTGATTTTGGTATGTACGGCGCGTTACTTTCGACAACTGGCTTGCAAGTTAGCAATGTTCATATATATTGTATTCAATAGTTCGTATTGGTCGGATAGATGGCCGCTCAAATAATAACCTCTTCAGTGCTTCAAACAACCACTCTAAGCTTACAAGTAATGACACAGTAACCCTAGTTACGAAACTTCTATCTCTACCCCAGTTCAAATCCTTGTCTAACAGAAGTGGTCAATAATGATAGCAAAACCGATCTTATATTGTCGCAGCTAGAACATAATTTAGTTCGATATAACAAACAGGAAACTTAGTTTGTCCCTTACCAGTACTACAAAAATGGTTCCACCCATCTCTTCAGCTGATGAGCGTGACTTGGCAGAATTCTAAGATAATGAACACTAGAGCTAGCAATTTTCTATTGAAGTCTAGGTTTGTCCGAGTATTTAACAGTTTTTTTTAGGTATTTTCGACATGACATCAAGTAGACAGGATCGTAATTGAAATAGGAACTAGGGGCGGTAACATCAAAGGCATATTTATTTAAAATTTATGCACAATTACAGTACAATGGTGGACTTAATGCTAAAGCATATGGTTTTTTATTGTGTTAATGGAGCTTAAGTATATATTTATAGCTATGTAAGTACATACTCGTATGTACATTTAATAGTGATAAATACATAAAAGAAAAATATTTTTCATCGAATTTTTTAAGGCGGTTCAATTTTTCCGAAACGGCGGCGAACTGAAGCCATGATTCATGTTGACTCCATGTGGATCGTCAGTTATAACACATATATTTTTATTGTGTTTGCGGACAGGCACAAAGATATACTGACTGTGCCCTATGGTTTCGCCTGCGTAGAATTTAATTTCATATGTATTTTTTTCCTGATTGATTGAGTAACAAACATTCTCACAAACTTTCCCATTTGTAACAATATATTAAAGAGATAACCTCGCTAATAAACTACGATGTTCCTCTTTCAGGCTCGCTAAAAACCTGTGCACCAGAAAAGGCAGCCGTCGGGCTAACACCGGCAACCGTCTGGAACACGCCGTGCTCACCCACATCCAACACGTGCCGTAGCTTTGCCGCGAGCCGCCCCCTCTCCCCGTCACCCCCACCTCACTGATGCTAGCCACGATGGCCCGCGGCGACGAGTGCAAGACAGCCACCAAAGCTACCCACGCCTGCAAGCAGTTCGAAGTCTCTGCTCCTATGAAGTAAGTACGCGGCATCGGGTCGAGCATTCGCCTGCAGCGTTAAGATTGCAAGTTCGAATCTTGACTATACTAATAAGTTTTTCTGATCTTAAGTACAGTAATTAAACGTACAACAACATCACGAGCTTAACTGTGAAGGGAAACATTGAGAGGAAACCTTCATGCGTTTGAGAAGAAATTCAAACACGTATGTATAGTAAACGAAACCGTCGAGCATGTATGAAGACACTGATGAATGTGGACGAAGCGAATGAGGCATGTAAGTCTAGAGAGAACTGGCGCTCTATACTTTCTGCCTACCCCGTTTGTGACGCGGCGTGATGATATGTATGTATAGTATTTATAGTCATGCTTCAGAACCTGCAATGGAGTCAATCTGTCATGTTGGCACCTGAAAATATATTTGTGACGAAAATTGGGGGAAAAAAGAAATTATAAGATTTATAAGAAAGATACGAAAAATTCTTGCTTGGTCGGCAGCGCGCAAGTACCCATGGTGTTGCAAGCTTTGCAAATAGAGTAATATAAGTATCTCTCGCATGCCGTGGACAGATTATACAATACTATATAGCAACATTGATGACTACTATAGAGCAATGAAATGGTTTTAACTCGTTACCCAGATGTGAACATTTTGGATAATATTTAAGACCTTTTGTAACTACTTTCAGAAAGCAAATGGCCCAGGCCCCCACTTACAAGGCCCCGGCAAAGCCCGAGCAGAAGAAGGACTACGGGGCGTGGGGCTCCACCTTTAAGGACAAGAAGACCTTCACTGAGATGCACTTGTGCTGACTGTGGACCACTCACTAACCCATGTCACATCCACATATAAAATTGTAATGGCCAGAGTTTGGTCCGATACCAATTGACACATGTTCGAAAATCCATTAAATTAAAAAAAATAACGAAACTAAGTGACGGTTCATATTTGGCAAGCCGAACTCTTTGCTTAAAATGCACTCCTATTTTAAATACCGAAAAACAATTTAAAATCATATTTTTTTGACAACTTCGAATTATAAAACTCGGCCACTATCATATTTTGTGCTACCACCAAAAATTGTATTTTTAGAAAAATAAAAAACGTAGCCAAAATGGACGTGTTTGTGGCAATAGCTTAGCTTATTCATATATTTTTTGTTTTCAATGGTGTAGGTTTTGATTTTATTTGCGTACTAACCAAATCATATGTTTCATATATTAACAGATTAAAGTCATCATTCATTGCAGAGCACTTTTTGTTAAAGACCTTGAGGACACCATATAGGTGAAAGATTATGCTACTACATCAGGGTGAGCAAAGGAGGGATCAGCAGATTCTAAGTGAAAGAATACTCTATACACTTTTATGATACCTACGTCGATTAATTGTTATTTAAGATCAGAAGGATCGCCGTTTTCGTCTTCAAAAATTAAACTCTTCGGTCTCCAAGAATCTTCTGGTCAAAAATCAGTTTGGACTTTGTTATCTGATAAAAAACCATTAAGTAAAGAAGGTGAAATAGACGCCACTCACTTGAGAAGAAATTCAAATATGAACGATACTGAAGTGGTGTCAAAGCGACGGTGATAGACTTACAATCTATAATGATGGTAATGTGGGCAATAACTACACCTCTGCCGAATCCTGTCAGAAGCTTCTTAAAGATTATACGTTAGCTATTTTCAAGTGATATCTGTGCTTTTATGCCTTTTAAGCACGTCAAGATGCTGCGAGTGTGGTCACGTTCATCAGTTTTCTTTCATCTAAACTATTTAAGTATTCACTATAGTCCAACTCAGTTATACGACCCCCGTTTACTTTTTAACAGAGCTGTATGATCCCTAAGCAATAAAATCAAAAGTAATGCAGTACAGCAAGACATGCGTAATATATTTTAGTTCAAAAATATTAAACCAATAGAAAACCAAAAAGTTTAAACAAGTAAAGTTCGCTGTGAGAAAATTAATATGAATGCTTGACATTTTGAGATGAAAGCTTCTAGCAACAGCTTTCATTTCAGGTTTGAACGTAGCTCAAACGTGTTTTTCATTATTTACAACGGCTCAGCCGGCTGTTGGTATCTACATAAATAAAGCTCTCGCCACACCTAATCAACCGATTATACGCAATGCGCGAAGCTTTACGCAACAGGTTTTTATTAGGTACCATATATTTAAGATATGAAAAACGTTCTGTAGCATATAGGTATATTCGAGTAGTTGCCTGCGACACAAAGATCGCAAGTTCGAATCCCGACCGTACCAATAAGTTTTTCAGTACTTAAGTACAGTGTTTAGTCACACAACGAGCTTTAAGGTGAAGAAAAACATCGAGCGGAAACCTGCATACGTTAGAGAAGAAATTAAAAGGCATGTGTAGTCTTGAGTTACGGTGATGGACTTACCGTCTGTCACGTTGGCACCTAAAATATATCTCTAGAGGAAAATGGGTGTGTGGGTACTACCGATACACCTCTGTCTACCCCTTCGGAGACCCTTAAGTGAAGGATGGTGAGGTTATATATATTCGACTATAAAATTAGTATCCATATCATAAATTAATAATTAATTAAAAAGTAAGTCCCCAAGTCCAAGCTCTTAATTTTAACGAAAGTCGCTCAGGTGCGTGTGGACCTTTAACAAGGCAGCTTTTATGTACTGTTTTTATTGTTTTCCTCTGAATCACTACACTGTACTAAATTGAGGTAAGTTGACCGACTTTCTAGCCGAGGAGATGTACATTAAATAGAGATCGTAATGGCAGATTTAGCTATTTTGTGTATCTACGCAGCGTGGATATAAAATACAACAAGCTATTCGGTTAATAGGAAATTATGAGAAGAAATTCCAAACTGTTTTAATCCGAGTACATCAGGATTAGCGGCGGCCCCGTCACCTGTCACGTTGACGTATAGGTGTCAAAGTGACAGATACATTTAGATGTACATAGTGGGAAGGTTACATACAGGTGGATATATCGTATCTATACTATAATATTATAAAGCTGAAGAGTTTGTTTGTTTGTTTGAACGCGCTAATCTCAGGAACTACTGGTTGGAATTGAAAAATTCTTTTTGTGTTGGTTAGTCCATGATTCTAGGAAGGCTTTAGGCTATATAAAATATAAATAAATAATAGTTAATATTTAAAAAATCTCTGAAAAGTGAGTGTGCGAAAGAGACAGACAACAAGATTCTGAGACGTTTTCAATATATTGACAAATACTCTGTCAGAGTGACGTGTAAATATTGACGGTAAAGGTGCGTTCCACTAAGCGCCCACAACAATGAAAATTCTCCTATACCTAATCGATCCACATAACGACCGCGGTCGTTGTGCTCGCGGCGAAAACGTCAATTATAATGTCATAACTTACGCTCACGATGACCCATCTAAAAAGGTGGGTCGAAGTGATCGTTGAATCGAAGAAAATTTGCGTCATTTTCAAAACTCAAAGCATATAAAATGGCGACTGTACCTCTTACCAAATATCCAAGTGTCGCCGCAAGACATTTTAATTCCATTTGAACGTAAATTAATTTAAAACACCAATAATATTAAATATAAAAAAAACATTATATTTTTTTTCAATATAAATCTATTTAAATTAATCAAGTTTATTTTCAAGGCTTACAGATTATAAACTAACATCTTAAATCTTTTGCTTTCTTTTTACTAACTCGCCGTTTGTATTATTTGAGTATTGTATGAGGTTACGACAGTAACGCTTACAAGCAAACTGTGGTCGTGAGCGTGATCATTGTGAACGCTTAGTGGAACGCACCCTATGTATAGCTTGACTGACATTTCATTCAAGTAGTAGTTTCGACAAACCTCAAATTACAGTTTCTTTCATAACAACAAAAGCAAAAAGATGTTTGTTGTGTTTTAGTGTGAGTTTCATAATTAATCGTCGTATTTTATTAGTAATACCACCCGTAAGGCGTCAAAATATCCGTTGGCGCACACCAGTTCGATCGCAGTGTAATGCAAGTCCTATTCAATCGCAGTGTAACGCAAGCCCAGTTCAATCTTCGAGCCAATGAGACTGAAGAACAGCGTAGGCAATGGTAAATACAAATTTCTCCAGATTTATTTCCTGGGGAATTCTGAAGAAGAAGTAAATGAACGCTGTTCGCAGATATCATTTAGCAGTTACAACAACTTTTGCATGAACATAACCAGTCATCCAATTGTTCAAAACTGTCTTACAAGTAATGTGATGCCATCGGACAATCAGAAAATAGTGATCACAGCAGACAAGCGACCTGCAGGAGACAACATGTCATGAGAGAGGCATCAATGCACCAATGTTAAATGATGTTGCCTTAATCGTGATTGGGGAGAATATGGAGTCTCGCGATATTGTAATGTAACCAAGAAATGATGCCATCATCCTTCAGCATATTAGGGCAAATTCTCACCTCTTATCAAAATAATCTAATATCCATGTAACAATAAATGAATATAAACTACACCTAAACAATACTTTTAATGCCTAACTTTTTAACATAATAGTAATGTTTCAAACTACTTAACCCTTTCGTTAACAAGTCAGCAGGCATTTCAGTAGTTGGCAAATTGCCTTGGCATTGAAATTTTGACATTGAAAAAAATGTCATTGCCATGTACTCGGCCTCAGTACTGGACAATGCCACTGTCGGTTGTTTTTTGCATTCATATGATATTACAGTACCAGACAATTTAAAACAGAAACCTGTATAAGATCTCCTGTCAATAGTATTTGATGTCCAATCTGAGTCTACAAATCCTTCTAAGTTTTTATTATCATTTGTAAACATTAAACCATAAGATTTTGTTTTATTTAAATATTCTAACACTCTCTTTGCGTTTTTCCAGTGAACTGCAGTAAAACAATTGTTAAATTGGCTTAAATAGCTGACACTGTAACTGATATCTGGGTGTGTAAGTATAGACAAATACATAAGACTTCCTATCAGTTGCTGATAAGGATATTATTTACAAAACTTTTTCTGACTTATCCAACTTCAAATTACATTCAATAGGAGTATCAACAACATTACAGTTTGACATCTTAAACTTATTTAAAATATGTTCGACAAAATGCTCCTGATCTAATGATATACAACCATTTTTATATACTTTTACTCTCATACCTAAGCATTCTTTCACTTGCCCTGAATCTTTAGTTTTGAAATTTGACATTAAACTATGTTTCAGTTCATCTGTCAATGCCTTGCTACTGGAAAATATGAAAAAATCATCGACAAACACAGTTTTTAAAATTTGTTCCTTATTTACCTTTTACTATATAAACATGGTTCCAATTTAAACTTAATATAACCCTGGCTTAACAAACAATCATCTACTCTTTTATTCCACTGCCTTGCTGATTGTTTCAGTCCATAAATTGCATGTTTTAGTTTGAGTACACTGTTACTCTGACATTCTAAATTAGGTGGTACTTGCATGTATACTGTTTCATCAAGGTACCTAGCCATTTAAAAATGCAGTGTTAACATCAAGATGAGTTATTTCTAAATTTAACTTTACACTTAAAGAAAATAACATTCTCAAAGTTGAGTGTGTTAATACAGGTGAGTATGTTTCTTTATAGTCCACACCTTCTACTTGGGTAGAGCCCTTAGCGACTAAACGAGCCCTATATCTCACTTTATTATCACTTACAAACTTTCTTTTGAAAACCCAAATTTTAAATTATTTTCACAAATTCTAGAGCAAGTGAATGAATTTGTATATCTAGGAAGCATGTTCACACGAGATGGAAAGTATGAAAAAGATATTGAAAGAAGGCTAACTGCCGGTATTAAGGTGAATGGGGCCATGTCGGTGTTGATGGCCAGCAACGGTTGCTGTCCACAGCGTGATATTTGTGCCTACTTTATTGTATGCAGCGAACCCTGGGTATGTCAGATGAAGTATGAAGATAGCTTAAATGCAGCTGAGATGCGATATCAGCTGCGAAAAACGTGCGGAGTAACGATCTTAGTTCGAGTCCGGAATCAAGAGATTCGCAAATCAACTGGCGTGAATCAGGGCGAGATTGAAAAGATGAAGAAAGGCATGCTACGCTGACTTGGACATATAGTAAGGTTGAGTGAAGAAAGATTGACGATACAGATATACAAAGCAAAAGTGTGTGCAAGAAGACGCAGAGGAAGGCCACGTTCCAACTACCTGGATCAAATCGATCGGACGCTCAAGGACGGGAACGAAAAGAGTACTCGAAACCGACGATCATGTATGAAGAGACTGATGAATGTGGACGAAGCAAAAGAAGTATAAAGTCTAGAGAGAACTGGCGCTCTATACTCCCTGCCTACCCCCTTAGGGACTTGGTGTGATGATATGTATGTATGTATGTATGTAAATTTTCACCCATGCGAAGCTGGGCGGGTCAGCTAGTTGATTAATATTTGTGTACAATCCGTTTATGTCATATTCACGTAATGGTTGTACTATGGCAGGTTTATTTGAATTGTGGCCGGTAGATGGCACTGTACCTTTAGTAATACTTTTTGAATCGCGCTACCATGGCGTTCTGCGTGTATGGTATATACTCAGGTTGAACACTGATTAAACACTAGCCGTCCCGCCCAGCTTCGCTCGGGTGAAAAAGTTAAATTGCCCGTAACAAGATCGCAGCGCCACCTATTGGGTCTAATTGTAAATCTAAACCATTCTCGAATCTAGCTTAAGACACACAGAAAGCTTCGCCCGGGTAAAAAGGTAAAATTCTTGAAACTCGATCGCAGCGCCACCTATCGGGTCCAATTTAATATATCCTATGTTACTCGGGGATAATGTAGCTTTACAAAGGTGAAAGAATTTTTGAAATCGGTCCAGTGGTTTCGGAGCCTATTCATTACAAACAAACAAACAAACAAACAAACAAATCTTTCCTCTTTATAATATTAGTATAGATTGGACACTTTTTGGGGAATTTTATGTCGTTTCATTACTAACCCGATCCCAGTACCTACTTACACGAGGAACAGAGCATCAGTTTGATCAATTTGAATTCAATTGCTTGTTTGCATATATTTTATATTTTTTTCCATATACAGGGTGTCTCAAAACTCAACGATAGCCTGGTAGTCCTGGTACCGGGCGAGAGGCCAAGGTATTACCAGTTATGAAAAAAAAAAGAAAAAAAATCTATGTCACTTAGTCAAGCGATGATAGACATTTTTCGGAAAAGTTAAAAATTTTACACCCTTGGTCGCATTTTTAGGTACTGTGATCACAATTTTCACAATTTTACAGTGATTTTTTAATAATGTTATCTCAAATAACAGTGCTATTAATGGTAACCACAAATGAAAGTAATAATCATTGTTAACTAAGTAAAATAAATTAAATTTTGACGAGTTATGGTTTATAAAATTTATGCCAGTCAACTTTGACACTCTACGTTGAAAAAAAAAATGTACTACACTACCTATGGCAATTTTTTTTTAAAAGATGGCCCATTTAGTCTACATTTCAAAATAGTACAACACTTGCCACTTTTCTTGCCAATAAAACTCCCATTTCGTATTTTTTGCGAAAGGAACTCATGGAAAATTTAATCAAAATAAAACGGTATATTATCGTAACACTTTATTATCCTCCTAAAATTAAAGCAGATGCTCAAATTGTTTCCCTCCAGCACGAATACAAGCTCTGCATCGCGTCAGAAATTACCTGTTCACCAGTCTTGCAAATCTCCTCGCATTGATTTCTTCTGATGCTGCATCAATTTTATGGCGCAATTCTGTAAAAAAATCACTGTAAAATTGAGAAAATTGAGATCACAGTGCCTAAAAATGCGACCAAGGGTGTAAAGTTTTTAACTTTTCCGAAAAATGTCTATCATCGCTTGACTAAGTGACATAGATTTTTTTCATATTTTTTTCATAACTGGTATACCTTGGCCTCTCGCCCGGTACCAGGTTATCGTTGAGTTTTGGGACACCCTGTATGTATCGAGTTTTATACAAACTACCTACATAGTTTAAGTAAAATCTCCCCGCCGCGTCTATCTGATTAGCAAGGATTTAGATACTAGAGGTTATTAATGAACTATTTTCCTAAATGACACCCATGCGAAGTCAAGATACGTGGATGGTATGTTTTATTTGGTGAGAACACGAGTTTTCAGCTTCAATGTGTCTGAATATTTCAAAACCATAATTGCGCGACTAGCGAAAATCCCGAGTCCTAAGAACCAACATAACTAAATACATAATGAGTACTTATTATAATCACGAAGTTATTCACAAGCTTTTCATACTTACGTTTGAATAAATGCGGATAATTATTTTGATTCAGTGCCCAATCACTCGGTATTCAAAGCACGAAGCTAAGCGGTCTAGTTTAAAATTGCACGGAACGAGGATTGGCTTCACAGACGCAAAATTCACATAGAAAAATGTAATTAATTTCTTAAAAGTATTCGTAGGTATTGTATAGCGAATCAAAGGAGCTTAGCCGAGTGGTCCTAGTAGTCGTATGCAACGTAAATATTGCGAGTACTAATTCCGATTGTACTAATGAGTTCTGAACTTCAGAAATACCACAAGCTTTATAGCGAAGAAAAACATCTTAGGAAAACGTCTGAGATACATTCTGTAAATTATAAGGCAGTTTTCAGTTTCTAAATAAAATTAAAATAAAATCAAAAGAGAAAAATTGCGTGAGGACACTGATACCCATTTAAATTGTGGTAAAAAAAGTCCATATACGTTAGTGCTACAAGGACAAGTGCGATCCCTAATGTCCCGCAGAGTCCCGCGGGCAGCGCGTGCTATCGACCGCCGGCGTGCTGCGGCTCGTGGCCCGCACGAGCCTGTGCGCGCGCACTGACTGCCTTACCGCAGGATATACAACATTTACTTAATTTGAACCTACATACCTATAATAATAATAATAATAAAAATTATATATAGTAATAAAATAATAATTGTCATTCTAAAAAATTTTAAAAATATGCTAGACATTTTCTTGTTTAAACTAACTGTACTAAATATACAACAGTAACTTTTAATGTAAGGCTATACAACAGTAATTGTATTCGAGCGTATTTAAAAAAATATTACTAATAAAAGAGATAATAAAAAAAATTACAGATATTTTATTTATATATGTTTGTAATCTGTTTGTTAATGGCGCTAGAACGGATAAACGTATTTGGATAATATTTGGCACGGACATAAAAAATACCTTATACACATAGAGTAATTTAAGTAAAAAACTCGAGCTTCCATAATATCAGACTGATCAATCACATTTAACGCTAGTGACATCGCGGGGTACATTAACCACGGGGTAGAGTTAGATAAAAAATAATGCAACAACTTTGCTGCGTAATCTAGCCCGAAAAAAAGCGACCTCATAAGAAGAAACTTTTAAATTACGAACTTCACCGATTAAGTTAAAGAGAACAACAAATAAATGTTAGCACTGCGACTATTTAGTTGGGAAACGCGTAGCTTTGTCGATAAGCGCACGCGAGTTGGAGCGTGCGGCAGTCGGCGAGCGGCGCGGCACACGCCGCATGGCCGACCGGAGCAAGCACCGCGTCGCGCCTCTGCCGGCGCCGACGAAGAAGCAATACGCGTACACCCCGTGCCCGCGCTCAGAGGAAGTGGGCACCGACCTTGCTCTCCAGCTTCTCAGACACTACACGCCGCCGGAGACACCCCAGAAGTCTCCACACGGTAAGCGCTTAACTGATCAACCCGAATCTAAGTGACACTACAACTTTATTCGCGGGAAAAGTTTGAACGTGCTACGGAACTTTGAATCGGATCTTGAAGATTTATACCTAACTTTAAAACCAGTCGGAATGGTATATTTACTTAGTCGTCTCGGATAAAATAAACATATTAATTGGAATAACAGATGCCACAAATAAATATTTTGCAAATGGGTCATGCACCAGCTGTCATTTATAAATATTACGCTACGGGACGAAATTCTAATCCCGGCGTATTTTTGCAGGGATGTTCATTATAATACCGCACTCATATCGTCACTATTACTTCTCAATTTTTTCTCATCAGTACGATGTTTGTACCTGAATTACTAATCAGGTTTTCAAAGTATGAACCACGCTAGTTTCAAGTGTCAGTTCTGTATGTTTCCAAGTTTAAACGGCATGGACTCGAATGAAATTTGGATAAGGCCCCGAATCCACACATAAGCTACTTATTATCCCTAAAGCTTTTTTTAACTATCAGTAAACAAACAACTATTTTTTTTAACAAGTCATACAGTCACTGGTATTTCAAGATAACACGAAACAATTTTAATTTAGCTTTACAACAGTTTATGCTCACGATGTGCAAACGTACTGCAACAAGGTCCACGAGAATAAATTTAGTTCAATGCACGCACATTGCTGGCATTTACATTAGATCTATTCGATATATGTAGTTATTGGGTTATTTGTATCAGCCCAGTGTCATTGATAAAGCGTTTTCTTGGCGTTAAGATTTTCTGTGAGTAATAATAATAATAATATAATAATAATAATTACTTTATTTTCTCCCACAAAAGTAAGTTCAGCTAAACACTTACTATCGTGAGAGACTGGTGCCTGAGATAGGTATACAATACCTGTAGTACAGGTCACCATCACTAATAAAGTTGTATTGATACTCGTACAGTATTTAAAATAATAATAGTAACATATGGCAGTAGTGCCAGCGTTCTTGGCACCTTCCAACTGGATAATTACTTGTGACAAGTGTTTATCATCAATCATTAAAACTATAACTTAAATTGGGACGACTAATTATCCCATGTGTGTGTGGGTACTACCTACACACCTCTGCCTATTACTTTGGAGACCCTTGTGGGCAGGTGTGCGGGAGAGGAAGAAGAAATGCATGACGGGCGTCATACTCCCTTGCTTACGTAGATAAATGAGGAGAAGTGCCATCAACCCAAGAAGACACATTCAATATTATGTCAAGGAATCGAGAGAAATTTATTGTTACTATTTACCTTCTTTCTTTCTTTTCCGTGATAAAAATGAGAGCATAGGTTTGTCAGCAGCACGGAAACGGCGGAAGGCGAAAGTGATTTCAATAAAAAAATACTACAGGCCACATAAATGAATAAATAATTTAATTAAATTTGATGCTTCGTGCAGCTTCTCCCCACGTTGATATCTTATACGTAAACCTTTATAAGTGACTTATGAGAAAACATATCCATCCATCAAGTTGATCCTTCTTCTATATATTTTTTTACATATTATCATTATATGTATACTAGCTTATGCCCGCGGCTTCGCCCGCGTGGAGTTCGAAAAAGTAGCTTTAGAAATTTTCCTGCTAGAATCGGTTCAGCCGCTATGCCGTGAAAGAGCATCATACATTATAATAAGAACTTTGAATTTTTATATTTTATATCTTTGATAAAAAAATAGTAGCCTATGTCCTATTCCTAGGTATAAGCTATCACCATTTCAACTTTCAGCCTAATCGGTTCAGCCGTTTGGCCGTGAAAGAACCGCAAACATCCAAACTTACAAACTTTCACATTTAAAATATTAGTAAGATTGTATATAATACCTTTCTACTTACATATAGATACGGATTAAACCGAACGGAAAAAATAAGGATTTTAAATCTGGAAAAAATAATCTGGAAAAAAGCCGTGGTGGCCGAGTGGTTCGAGCAGTTGCCTGCGACGCAAAGGTCGCAAGTTCGAATCCCGCCTGTACCAATGACTTTTTCTGAACTTAAGTACAGTGATTAGTCACACCACGAGCTTAACGGTGAAAGAAAACATCGAGAGGACACCTGCAGACGTCTGAGAAGAAATTCAAAGGCGTATGTATAGTCGTGCTCGAGTAACGGCGATGGAATCCCCATCTGTCACGTTGGCACCTAATATACCTCTGGCGGAAAGTGGGTGTGTGGGTATTACCTATACACCTCTGCCTACCCCTTCGGGGACCCTTGTGGGAAGGCGTGTGGATATATATTATATAAATCTGGAATAGATTAAAGCTAAACAATTTTTCCAAGGTAAAGTTCGTGGCATGTTTTTGTAGTGGAGGCGAAAATCGCTCACATTACGTTTTTAAACTCAAGTTGAGTCATTGTTCAACTTTTTTCCACAACAATGTTGAATAAAGAATTTTATTAATAATAAACTTCCTAAAAAACTCCAGTACTCACAGTTTTACCAGATATTTCGAAAGTAAAATTATCTAAAGTATGGCAGCACTGCCAGCGTTCTTGGCACCATCCCACTGGATTATTACTTGTGACAAGTGTTTGATTGATTAAAGACTAGCTATCTAGGGATCGCAGTTTCAGTACGTAAAATTTGATCTTATGACTTCACCACGATAATAATCTATCACTATGCCAAATTTTATCCAATTCCGTTCAGTAATATATCCTCACGCCTTCCCACAAGGGTCCCCGAAGGGGTAGGCAGAGGTGTATAGGTAATACCCACACACCCACTTTCCGCCAGAGGTATATTTGGTGCCAACGTGACAGATGGCGAGTCCATCGCCGTTACTCAAGCACGACTATACAGGTTCAGTAGTTTCTGCGTGAAAAAGGAACGAACTTCCTCACAAAATTTCGCATTTATAATATTGTGAAGTGTCAATGTGTTTGTGTGTCTGAACGCAGAGTTGTGTGTTAAAGACACGACTTGTTAAATCATAAAGTCACTGTTGATTCACGATATTCCGACTTTCAGTGAAAATTCTAAAGCTATTTGGCGCGCCAAGTATATTTCGTTTTATTATCTTGTATTTAACACTTCTTGTTTCCTTCACACTAACTTGGAATAAGTAAAAACCTTCACACTTCATCGGAGGGGTACCTAAACCCCCACTTTTCGACGGAGACATATTTTAGGTGCTAACGTTCGTCACATGGCGAGTCCATTGTCCTACAAGGGTTCCCAAAACGATAGAGAGATTTTTTTGTTGGTGTTACCCGCACAACCAGAGGTATATTTAAGGTGCCAACGTGACAGATGGACAGACATATACATACGCCTTTGAATTCCTTCTCAAACGTGGCAGGTTTCCTCTCGATATTTTCCTTCACCGTAAAGCTCGTGGTGTGAAACATTGAACTTAAGTTCAATATAACTCATTGGTACAGTCGGGATTCGAACTTGCAATCTTAGTGTTACAGGCAACTACTCTAACCACTCGGGCAAATGTTATTCCAACCCTAAAGGAGCGTCGCATACTTTATTCAGTACGCAATTTAGCTGTTATAATATTTTGCATAGTTTAATAAATAATTTATATTAATGGGCAATTAAAATTCCAAAACGTGCCAGTAACACTCTCCAGCATCATGGTGATTAAAATAGTTTCATTCATGCAACACATACTTCGTCAGTTTGATTTACAGTTAGTCAACACTGAAAATACTTTGCATTACTCTACGATTTTGTATATCGTAGTTAAAGGCATACGTTAACTTATTCATTAGGATAATAACTTATTTGCCAAATAGTAGAAACATGTGAGAGGTGTTTTTAGTTCATGGAAATTTTTCACTGGGAATTTCCTCTCATCTAATGTTTGGTTTTGGAAAACACAAGTATATTATACCTAATTATACTAATAGATCTTGTCGCCTTCCCATAAGATTCACCGGAGGGATAGGCAGAGTGGTCATTACGTGTCAATACGTGTGCTCTTGTCACGGGGACCCGTAAACTTTATTTGAGACCCCTATATAAAAATTGAAGGCATGTAGTCCCCAACTCCCTGGATCAGTTGAATAATCCGTGAATATGATTATAACATTATTATGATTAACTCACGTAATGATATGATAGCCCGAGGAAGCCAGATTAGTGTTGAAATATTCAAGCGATCCGCAACAGTTAGCGGATGATGCGTCGAGGCGCAATGCGGATGTCGGGCCTTTGTTTAAAACCTCTTGTCGTCTCATTGAAGTTGCTTATGATATGTAATAGTCCTAAAGACAACATTACTAGAGAATTTATAGTATAAGTATAATAAAAGTAATATAACGTCTTCAAATGTACGATTTGTCATTTACCCTACCGCATTGCCCGTGATGTGAAAATATACAACTCAATGGTTATTTATATTATACTGGGGTATGAACGTACTTTTTACAGTGAGCAGGTGTTTTTTTTATTTTGTTCTTTAGTCTACCACGGTTCATATTTGGATAGTTATTACGGCAACTTCGGTTTTTGTAAGTGATTTCGCCCAGCTTGTTTGCGTGAAACAAAAATTACACGATCGCACCGCAATTTATCGCGACGGATTGTGAATGCATACCATATTTTTTTCTGAACACAAAAAAAAATACAAATGCGTTCGTGCATTCTATATTATAAGCATATGGACATAGGCGTTAGAAATGATGCCCTTATTTTCAGGTTAGTTCTATAATTAAAGAACTAAAATATTCTCAAATTAATCTTGTTTTATGGTAATTAGACAAGGATATATATATTTATATTGATAAATAAACACAAAGGACTACCAAGGCTAAGGTGTAAATACTCTTGTTCATCACACAAATATCCGCCCTCAATGACAATAGAACTCCCCTCGAGGTTCGCGATCAGGAGTTCCTATCACTAGACCAGACGGCCATCATATTGCGCCGTAAGTAAAGTTTCCGATCCGAAGTCGATATGAAATGCACGTGCTGGAAGAAGAGAAGCTGAATGCAGTTCAACAAAGTTTGTTTCGCCGTTTCTTCTCCTGGCAGGTACTTTTTTTCTTGGAAACGGTGGTAACTTTAGTTTATATTAAATATGTGACGTTCAATAAGTGTTCCCTGTGTCCCTTACATTGAATAAAATATTTTGATTTTGATTTTGATTTTGATTTTGATTTTGATTTTGATTTTGATTTTGATTTTGATTTTGATTTTGATTTTGATTTTGATTTTGATTTTGATTTTGATTTTGATTTTGATTTTGATTTTGATTTTGATTTTGATTTTGATTTTGATTTTGATTTTGATTTTGATTTTGATTTTGATTTTGATTTTGATTTTGAACTGCAACCCTCCCAATATAAGGTGAGCAAGGTCAAAATGCCTTTTATAAAAGCTCCGATTCGCCTCCAAACAAATATATATGTTTTTTGGACGATAACATCGTTACATTTGCACAGTATTGCGATTGGAGGGACGCAAACAGTAATACTGCCCGAGGAGTAATAACAGGACACTCAGAGGGTACGGACACCATCTGCTATGCTTGCGAAGATATTAGTTTTGAATATAGGTTTAGCTTTAAAGTATTTATTTCAAATAAAAAAAAAATAGGACACTTAAAATGAGATACAGAGTATAATTTTTATTTTTTGTTTTATTTATTAGAATGCACATTAGAACGGCCAGTAGCCAATTACATTAAATGCAGTACACGATATATACAGAACACAATACGTAGAATTTTATACACAGTATGTACACAAAAGAAAATGTATTGACAACATTCATACATTAATATTAATGTTTGCTTGTTTACCCCAAGTGATATTTTTTCCTCTAATATTTGGTGTTCTTAGTGCATATTAAATGAAGACCAAATTAATAATACTTATATCTTCACGCCTTCCCACAAAGGTACCCGAGGGGGTAGGCGGAAATATCAAGGTACTACCCGCACACTCAGTTTTCGCCGTAGATATATTCTAGGTGGTAACGTGACAGATGGCGACAGTCAGACAGTAACGACTTACTCAAGCACGACTAAACTACGCCTTTGAATTTACTCTTAAGCGTATGCAGGCTTCCTCGCGATGTTTGCCTTCCCCGTAAAACTCATGGTGCGACTTATCACTGTACTAAGTTCAGAAGTTATGTATTTTTTTTGTTTTGTATTACAGGTAACTACTCGAACCACTTGGCCACCACGGCACATAGTTATATTGTTTGAATACTTTAAGATATATTTTTTGTACGGAGAGCTCATATCGCTCAGAAATATATATATATATATATAATATATATATATATATATATATATATATATTTCTATAAACACGCTGCATCGGAATGTAACACTTTCCCACGAGTGCTTTACGTCCAACACTACCCGCAAATGAAAACCTGACCTGTATGTCCTGCAAAAACCTACCGCTTGTTTGCTGGGCTAAGCGCTATATCGTCATAGTAAGCGAAAGGGTAACCACATAGTTTGCGTTTACGTTTAAATGACCAAAGTTAGCCCTTTAGAGTTAGCGGTGGGGGAAGTCGAGGTCTCCCGTAATATCGTATCGTAAAAGTATGTGTGTGGCTCGAGAGATATATTATAAGATGTCAAAAATTTATGGAAAATGAATCCAGTCCAGCTTAGCTTCCCAGCTCGCGAATTAGTAACTTCCTAGCCGACACTCATGTCTGAAGGCCACAGTGGGTGCGCTTAATTGTGTTTGCTTAGCCCTTACTACTTCTTATTGTGCGGTTAAGTAGCAAAAGATAGGTACAAGATCCCAGAAAGTAGACAATGAGAAAATGTCGATAAATTCTCGACCCTTTGATGAAAAGGATTCTGCAAATCAGCCGGATAAAAATATTTAGAAATTGATGCGGTTGAGATGTGCGGCGTAAAAATTGGGTCGAATTCGCAATGAAGAGATTTGCTAACCAACTGGCGTGATGAGGGTGATATTGTTAAGATCAAGAAAGTGTGAGCAGAGAAGGATCGACAAAACAGATATACAAAGCAAAAGTGTGTGCAAGAAGAGGCAGAGGAAGACCACGTTCCAACTACCTGGATCAAATAGATCGGATTCTCAAGGATAGGAACGTCAAGAGTACTTAAAACTTATACGGGAGTGTATGTATTTTTGATAAAAAGCACTATTATTTTTACATTACAAATAGTAATTTATTTTTTACGTAAAAAATGTTTAAATACACTAATAGTTATATTCCATTTACTAATCTTGGAAGAAAAGCTTAACCTACTTTCAAGGCTTACGTAGTTATATTATATATTACGTAATATAAAGCTATTATATATATATATATATACGTTTACTCTTATTAATTACGATACCAAACGAATTATTTTTTTACTATTGTTTCATCTGAGAGCCGTGGTGGCTGAGTGGTTACACAAAGATTGCTAGTTCGACTGTACCAATTAGCTTTTGTAGCTTGAGTACAATGATTAGTCACACCGATCAGTCAGTAGTGAAGGAAAACATCGAGAGGACAACCTTCGTACGTTTGAGAAGAAATTCAAAAGCCGTATGTATATTTAGCATAGGCACCTAATTAATGACGACAGACCCGCCATGTGACACGTTGGCACCTGAAACCTATCTCTAGCGGTTGGTATTTGTATGCAAGAAGAGTAGGGAGCCAGGTCTTCAGGTCAGGCGTTCAGGTCAGACTTACATCCTATTGCTTCATCAACATTTCGCAGTCTTTTCGTACTTCCTCACCGGTGTTGAGTACTCTTGACGTTCCCATCCTTGAGTGTTCGATCGATTGAATATAGCTTATTAATATAGCGAGCCGATACTTCTTGTACTATTTGGTACAAGTACACTTTGTATTTACACACACTTTGTATTTAGATATATTTCTCCTAGGACTTTAGGGAGAGTAGTGATTCAATTGAAATAAGGGTCACTTTGGAGGGAATGTGGGAAAAGAAAACGGTTTTATATACAAACGTGCTTAAGAAGGATTATAAAAGGCGATATTATTACTTTTCACTAAAATTATATTTATTTTATTTGCCAATATGTATAATGTATTTAGTTAAATCGAATCGCAACCGATTTGGGTCCGAACCGAACTTGCATAAAACGAAAACAAACTCAACAAATATAAACAAGACGTAAGTCAAGCAAAGGTATGTATAAGATTTGTTTAATATACATATATAATAAATAAATAAATAAAGTCCCGACGGATGCAAAAATATTATATAAAGTATGTCAGGCGTTGTTGTGAACTGTCGTAACTCAAGGTCGTCACGAAGCGCGCTAACTAGATGAAGGTAGCAAACGCGACGGCTTGCTATTAAGTCCACCAATTTACTCCTATCCAGCTCGAAAGTGACACTCATTCTTGTCGAAGTCATTAAAAAACTTCTTCTATACTAACATTATAAAGATATAGAGTTTGTTTGTAAACGCGGAAATCTCAGGAACTGCAAATTATACAGAGCTATATTTAGGTGCCAATATTATAGATCAAGATAAAAATCTTTTTAATTTGAATAACATCATTTAAGTTAAGACAAGATAATATATTTGCGCATTAACTGTTTCAGTGTTATGAACATATCCTTGAAACACTTAGTCGCCCATGTGAAACTTGCAATTTTTTTCAGATCACTTCAACATGGGCGTTACTTATTAAATATAAAATTACTGTTACCTTATCGTTACAGTATCGTAGAAGCCGTGGTGGCCGAGTGGTTCGAGCAGTTGCCTGCGACACAAAGATCGCAAGTTCGAATCCCGACTATACCACTAAGTTTTTCTGAACTTAAGTACAGTGATTAGTCACACCACGAGCTTTACGGTGAAGGAAAACATCGAGAGGAAACCTGCATACGTCTGAGAAGAAATTCAAAGGCGTATGTGTAGTTGTGCTTGAGTAACGGCGATGGACTCGCCATTTGTCACGTTAGCACCTAATATACCTCTGACGGAAAGTGGGTGTGTGGGTATTACCTATACACCTCTGCCTACTCCTTCGGGGACCCTTGTGGGAAGACGTGAGGATATTATTATATTTATTATTATTATTATTACCTTATCGTTTCATGGTGAAATATGGCGAGTCCATCGACGTTTCTCAAATATACATACGTCTTTAAATATTACTCAAACGTATGCCGGCCGGATAACTGCAGTGATGATAACAGCATATAACAGCATTAGATGTAGTGACCAGAAGCTCACTACATCTAATCGTATTTATTACGCCTGTTTATTGATGAAGGTTTTATACTATACTAGCTGTCCCGCCCAGCTTCACTTGGGTGAAAATGTGAAATTCCTGAAACACGATCGCAGCGCCACCTATGGGGTCCAATTGTGAACCTAAACCATTCTCGAATCCACCTGAAGAGACACAGAAAATTTCATTAAAATCGCTCCAGCCGTTTACGATTCTATAAAGGACATGCAGACAAACATTAATTTTTATCATCATAATATCATCACGCTCCCTAACGGGGTAGGAAAAGAGTATAGAGATCGCATATCAACTGCATTTAAGCTATTTTCATTCTTCCCCTGACGTACCCAGGATTCGCTGCCATACAATAAAGTAGGCTATTTGTATTAATTTTTATACATATAGATATCAACATGCAACTAACCAAGGGTGCTTAAATTGAGTCGCAGGGCTCAGCTAAGCAAGCCAATCAATATATAGTACTCAGTGAAATGCGTTGCTATCGCTTCGCAACCCACTGTCGTAAAATTTACATAACGTCATGCCATGTACATTACGGTGTACGCAGAGATAGTAGAGCGCCAGGCCTCTCTACAGTACCGTTCACTTCAAACGCATTCATCAGTCTCTTTATAAGTACATTCCAAATTCTAGCACTTTTATTAACCGTGATCGATTTGTAGAGTACGTTTGGTACATAGTTATTTACTTGTACATACATACATATCATCACGCCGAGTCCCTAACGGGGTAGGCAGAGAGTATAGAGCGCCAGTTCTCTTCAGACGTACATACCTCTTTCGCTTCGTCCACATTCATCAGTCTCATCATACATGCTTGTACTGCACTAAAATAGATTTGATTTCTCAGTAAGAAAAATATATATATATATTTTTTGCATGGACCGAGCGGATACCGCGACATGTCACCAGTAAACTTTGGCAGTTCAATGACACTAAATATCTTGAAGTTGGTAACCATATTTAAAATAAATGTATATATGATCGGAAATATTATGTTTCTAAATTATTAATGTTAGTTCAGTATATATAATTGTATTAAACTAGAAATTATATTACTCTTGATAACAGTTTTATCGTTTCTGATGAAACATTGTATTTTGATAATACTTTATTTCTCAACCCTTTTTAACTTACATATCCATCTATTGTTGTCAACATACATACATGAGTCAGATCAAAGAAAAAGTGTCTCTCATGACGTATAGGGAGGTCAAAGAGGTTGCGCTGGACAGAAGCTAATAGATACCGACAAAGATTACAATGTAACAAGAACCCAGCGCGTAAATTTATAATGACAATAATATCAACGAATCAACAACAGATGGCACCACAATACATCGTTAGCGTGGGAGTATGTCTCCAAAGACGAGTGAATTTGGATCGCCCAGGCACTTAATAATTGCTTGCCATAAACCACGACCTAACAAATGTCGCTATCATAATAAAATTATCATATTCCATCCCGCGGTCGTCTGGTAACGATTGCCGAGTGCGATAACCCAGCTAAATTGTACTTATAAAATGTTGTGATACTACATATCGCGCAAAAACTAGTACAATTGTGTCACGTGTCACAAACTTGGGATGCATATTAAAAGATAAATTGTATCTCACGCCCTCTACCGTGTTGCCGGTAACAATACCAACAACTCGACCACCAAGGCTCCTTAAATTATAACACTAATTTTATTAATGAAAAGCCCGATCGCGATCGCCCGAAAAATTAGAGAAAGTTCCGAGAGAGTCCCGACTTTACCAATGAGTTTTTCTGAACTTAAGTATAGTGATTAGGCACACCACGAGCTGAACGGTGAAGGAAAACATCGAGTCGAAACCTGCATACGTCTGAGAAGAAATTCAAAGGCGTATGTATAGTCGTGCTGGAGTAACGGCGATAGACTCGCCATCTGTCACGTTGGCACCTAATATACCCGTGGCGGAAAGTGGGTGTGTGGGTATTACCTATACACCTCTGCCTACACCTTCCGGGACTCTTGTGGGAAGGCTTGAGGTTATATTATATTATTATTATTATTGAAATTAGTTCGTAAAATACGTACTAATTATTTCAAGTGGTTCGTACCTACTGCGTAGGATTTAGTGCCTTCTGACTACATTAAACCCTAACTGAATGATAGTTATAACGAGAAATATATTCTGGCGAGTAAATTTTGGTAATTGCTGCACTGTTCCTGAAACTGGGTTATCGCGCAAATAAAATAATATTATTCGTCTATTTAATATTCAATTTTGACAGTTTAATGAGAACATTTCAATAGCAAAGCTAAATTATGCTATGTGATAATAATAAAACCAATTTGCGTATACAAGGTCTGCACCACAGGGTTTTTCTACTTTTAATTACAGTAATGACTATAGAGTCCTGATGGCCAAGTGGTTCGAGTAGTCACCTGCAAGTTTAAATCACCACTGTACCAGATTAAGTACAATTTATTAGTCGCACCACGAGCGGTTTACGGTAAAGGAAAAACATCGAGAGGAAATCGTTGGAGAAGAAATTTGAAGACGTATGTGTAGTCGTGTCTGAAATACGATGCATTCGCCATCTGTCACGTTGGCACCAAAATATTATGTAAGGCGAAACTACTGGTTTTGTTACCTCTGCTTACCATTGAGGAACCTTGTGGGAAGGTGTGAAGAAATTATATTATTGAAGTTATGTTTTTTTACAATTTTATATCCAGTGACATGGGCCTGCTTAACATTAACACAGGCTGTTCTGCAGCCTAGCAATGTCAGCAGTTGTTAATGCTTTCTCCTTCCATTCGGAAACCGACTAGCACTAATACTACTAACCTTAGCATAATAATTTTTTTGTATAACTGTTTGGTGAAATAAATTTTATAATTTTTATAATGTTTTATTTATAATTTATTACAGTATTTGTTGACACAAACGACGTTTTATTCAACAATTAATAGTATTTCGAAAAGATCGTTAACATAACTAACTAGTTACAGGCAAAATATTTTGAGCCTAATCGGTATCCCGAGGCAACATACCAAGAAGACTAGCAGCATTGCCACGCTGGATAGTAATGCTGATTCTCTGAGCGAGATATGTTCCAGCCCGCCTGTCACAATGTCTCAATCTGTGAAGTGAGCTGTTAGATTTTCGCCCAGTGTAAAAAAGAGGGTACTTAAGTCGAGGAAAACATGACTTAAGTCCGCTTCAGGTCACACAATAGTACGAAAGAATTTTCATAAAAACTGACACGTTGGATGTCAAATTCTATCTATAAATATATCTCTAGAAAAATGAGTGTTACAACATCACCTACCGTCATGGAAGGTTGTGTGCATCAATATACACATATTGTGACAGCAAATTCGATGTATCATACCTATATATAGAGTTATCGAGAACAATGCATTGGATACATTTGTGTCAGCTAATTTCTATCTAAAGCACGGTCGCGGAACAGAAAGAATTTCGTACGATAACCTATTATTACCCATCTCTGTCACTCCCGCGTAAATATAATGCGTCTCGCTCGCACAGATGCAATGACCGCTGTCGCCAGGGATTGTAAACCGTTTAATTGAGACCGTAAGGTTTGTTCTTGCTTGCGTCTGGTGTTTTGGTCGCAATTAAAAGTATTTGACATGATTCATAATTTTTGAATAACTAACGACATTCCATCTTGGGATGCGTTAGTGCTCGTTCAATTTTGAAACACATTTCTCTTAGTTTGTTGTTATTTGTTAGTGATTGTGATTCAGTTTTATATTGAGATATTATTGCAAAATTGTTATAAATAAAAGTAATGGAATGTCTGAAGAGTTTATTGTTTAACAAAATACTTAATAATAATTTATTTAATAAGCTAGTTTTTTTCTATCCTTCAAATATTTCATGCAAACCACACATATAAAAATGTTTGTGACCACTGTCAGTAGGTAAAGAGGTCATTGTACGAAATTCTTCCTGCTCCGCGACCGTACTCGCTTCTTCCATATTCAGCATATATACTTGGCCTCTTGACTTCCCATCCTAAAGTGATTTATCTTGTAGATCAATAATTTAGGTACAAAGTAATATAGTAACGGAAATTAATTTCAATTTATTTATTTATTTAATTATCACCACATAGGTTCAGTTAGTTCAGTGGATGTGTTGGTACTACCTGTACACCTCTGCCTACCCTTCGGGGACCCTTGTGAGAAGGCGTGAGGACATAGGTGCAGTTACGCTAACAACACTTATCTACACTTAATATATGAGTTAATGTGGATTATGCCGGGTGATTAGGAATTCAAATTAATGTGATTTAGCCCACAGGTGCGCTAAATACCTCATAAAATGTATGAATGGGCCCCCGGACACTAACCGGAAGTGCGACCGCTGACCACCTGTGGGCGTCTACTGTATTGCATAAAGCCTTCCTTGATTGATTTTGATTTTGATTGACCATTTATACATATGTATGTATACATTTTGATTGGAGAAGTCACTTTGGTGGCTGATATAAAGAACGTATTCTATAAGTAGTCCAAAAAGAAAGGAAGCAAGGAAGGAAAGGAAGAAAGGCATGTTACGTTAGTTTGGACATATAGAAAGGATGAGTGAAGAAAGATTGACGATACAGATATACAAAGCGAAAGTATGTGCAAGAAGAGGCAGAGGGAGACCACGTTCCAACTACCTAGATCAAATCGATACTCGAAACCGATGAGCATGTATAAAGAGACTGATGAATGTGGACGAAGCGAAAGAGGTATGTAAGTCTAGACAGAACTGGCGCTCTATATTCTCTGCCTATCGCGTTAAGGACTCAGCATGATGATAAGTATGATAATATTTTCGCGCCTTACCACAAGGGTCATCGAAGGGGAAGGAAGAAGTGTAGGCTTAGATATAACTCATATTTTGGGAGTCCATATTGATATGCATGCAACACTATTTAAGTACGTGAAAAGTCAGCTCTACACAATGGAGCGCTAGTTATCTTTAGCTACATCATATATAGGAGTTCAGATCGGCAATGTAAATCCTTTGTAAATGATATGAAGTCGCAAAAGCCACACGTAGCAGATTTTCCTCAGAGCACCGAGCGAGAGGTGCAGGAAATCGATTGAATAATATATTATTCACGAATAAGTATTGCGCTGCAGAGCCCAGTGTTCAAGGTGGCGTTTTCTTTAGCTACGAATCTTGTTTTCAAAACACCTACGATTTCAAATAATGCTGTTTCATTACTGAACTTGTTGTTCTATCAAAGATTCAATTTTGAAAAGAAAAATGTGAAAAAACAGCGCTGGTGGACGAGAGGTTTGAGTACATAGTTGCCTCGAGTCCTGACTGTACCAATTAAATTTCTTAAGTACAGTGAGTCACACCACGAGCTTTACGGTGAAGGAAAACATCGAGAGGAAACCTGTAAGCGTCTGAGAAGCAATTCAATGGCGTATGTATAGTCGTCCTTGAGGTACGGCGATGGACTCGCCATCTATCACGTTGGCGCCTAAAATATATATTTCGTAGAAAGTGTGTGTGTGCAGGTACTGCCTACCCATTTGGGGTCGCTTGTGGGAAGGCGTGAAGATATCATAAAAGATATAAGAAGGTGTTGCCCCGTTTAATTATCGTCAAGATAACTATTGGAAGTTGAATGTAGATTACTAACTGCGTTTTCGTAAGTAAAATACGAAAATGAATGAATAAACGTGTAAATGATAACGTGTTTAATAATATGTGTATAGATTCGGCTTCTAGTAAACGATCAGTTTACAAAATTTTAAATCTTATATTACGCGAACGCGACGGAACGAATCGTGTAAACAGCTTTTCCCCCATTTTATACTCAACTTACATACATACATACATATCATCACGCCAAGTCCCTAACGGGGTAGGCAGAGAGTATAGAGCGCCAGTTCTCTCTAGACTTACATACCTCTTTCGCTTCGTCCACATTCATCAGTCTCTTCATACATGCTCGTCGGTTTCGAGTACTCTTAACGTTCCCGTCCTTGAGAGTCCGATCTATTTGATCCAGGTAGTTGGAACGTGGCCTTCCTCTGCCTCTTCTTGCACACACTTTTGCTTTGTATATCTGTTTCGTCAATCTTTCTTCACTCATCCTTTCTATGTGTCCAAACCAACGTAACATGCCTTTCTTCATCTTTACAATCACGCCCTCATTCACGCCAGTTGATTTGCGATTACTCAACTTATGAAACGATATATTCTGGTTGAATGCCCGTAACCGACGAGCATGTCTGAAGAGCATGATGAATGTTGATGAAGCGAAAGAGTTTGTAAGTCTACGGAGAATTGGCGCTCTACTGCCTAACACGTGAGAGACATGACGTGATGCTGTGAAGCTTTTTCCAAATCGAACCCGGGGCGATTCACTAGCTATGTAGATAAAAGTGCAAATATTAATAACCGTGAGCAATTTCGTAAAATCATAAGTGTGCTCGTAAAAAATGATTTATCACACTTTGTAGCATCGCGGAAAATTCTCAAGATTTATGACTCCATCATTCCTGTGTGTTGCAGCCTTTTTGTTCATAAAATATAGGTGCTAGCTGGGCTGAATTTTTGGCAGTTGAATTTCAAACTTAACTTGAAAAGGGTACGGATCGTTTTCGTATGAATAATACATGTGTTTACTTTAGCATTCTCCAGGCTACGTGCGTTATATTTCAAATTGTACTTGACATTACTGACGGAGATCTTTGATGTGAATCTCTATATTCATAGTACTGTTCAATCTCTAGGCATAATACTTTTCGTTTGAATTCACGCGATCCTATTTCTATGATTTGTATGACAATGACATTAGCCATGGAAAAGTTTCCTTCAGCAGTACAAGAATGTCTTGTCGCCGTTTCACTGTGACAGGCTTCCATTTTGTAGTGGTTTTGATACGTACGTGGCGACGTGACAGGGCTTACGTCAGCATTTGGAACGTGGTGTGGTATTTTGAATTAGATTTTTTATTTAACACTTAGCAAGCTGCGTTTCATTGCATGCATTTGGTTATGGTCTGTTAACAAGCATGACCAATTTGATGAGGAGAATATATAACTTTTGAAATCTTAATATTGTATTCTCTTTCAAACAACTTAAAATTAATTTGTTAAAATGGTTATACATATAGTATAACATAGTAGTCATGAAACTAAGAAATTAAAACTAACAAATAACATCAATACAAGAGATACATACGCTATTCAAGTTGCTCGTATATAATTGAATCGACCAATTGATTCAAATACATATTTGAAGGTTGCGACGAGGTACTTCCGTACCTGGCACTATAGGCGCAGTCAGACTGTTATCCGAAAGAGAACGGCAATGTCATTAAATATACAAGCTCGTTAAAGTAAAAAAGTACTATTACAGTTTTGTTAAGTACATATTTACACAATGCGGAAAGCCGGGCAGAGGTCCCTCGTTGGGCGCCAAAAAGCGTGATAAAATTAAATTTTTACTTTAGTCGATGTATTACGCAATTGTGGGGTTTAACCTTGAAATTTGCGGTACTTCTTTTTTACATTTATACATATTCATATATATTACATGTTAGAAATAAAAAAAATACATGTTTTTTTAATTACGGTGGCAATATATTTAGAGTAAATCCTTTATTGCAGTAGATATTCGTATTATATAATTTCAAGCATTAGCGATAGATGGTATGAGAGTCTCATAGATCGTAATCCCATGCAGAAATGTATCTGCTCTAAGGCTCTCGTCGTGTTGATGCAGTCCAGGGGGTGTTTTGGCCATCGGAGAGAAGCCCAGCGCTGGGATGCCCAGAGATCGGATGTACCTGCTATCAGTACCTCCGGGGAAAGTACGGGGCTTGATGGAAAGTTTGCTGAAAGAAATAAATACTCGTGGAAAGTTTGACAAGGCGGACAATAGAGTAAATAGCACATCTCAAGCAAGCGATTTTGGAACAGCACGTATTTATTTGTACCTAATAAAATTAATAAGTAATGTTAATTGACAACACGACAACGATGTTAAGTAAAGAAAAGAAAGCGATTTCATGAATGAACAGTAAAGTCTTATATAGATAAAGTAATATTGCTTTTTCATCTACGCACCTTCCCAATTAAAGTTATATAGTTTATTCTTCATCTACACACCTTTCCACAAGGTCCCTGAAGGGGTAGGCATAGGTGTGCAAGTAGTACCCATGTACTCACTTTCCGCCAGAGATACATTTTAGGTGCCAACGTGACAGATAGCGAGTTTATCGCCGTTTCTCAAGCACGACTATAATACATCTTAAGAATTTCTTCTCAAACGTATACAGGTTTCCTTCACCTTAAAGATCGTGGTGAGACTAATCACTAATTTAGTACAGAAAAGCTTAATAGTACAGTCGGGATTCGAACTTGCAATCTTTGTGCTGCAGGCAAATACACCACTGAGTACCAATGAGTTTTTTCTGAACTTAAGTACAGTGATTAGTCACACCACGAGCTTTACGGTGAAGGAAAACATCGAGAGGAAACCTGCATACGTCTGAGAAGAAATTCAAAGGCGTATGTATAGTCGTGCTTGAGTAACGGCGATGGACTCGCCATCTGTCACGTTGGCACCTAATAGACCTCTGGCGGAAAGTGGGTGTGTGGGTATTACCTATACACCTCTGCCTACCCCTTCGGTGACCCTTGTGGGAAGGCGTGAGGATATATATTATTAATTATATTTTACTTACAGTTGGTCAGTCGCGTTTTTGAAAGCGACCCAATAAGCGTTTGTGTCATCAAGTTTGGTGGGAGGGGAGTATGGGTCCTTCTGTGAGAAGGTGTACGTGACTCCCTCTCCCGCTGCGGCGCACCAGCCTTTCACCTGCATTTTATTCGTATTTCAATTGTTTAAAAATTGCAATCTAGAAATTACTCTAAGGCAAAAATAATAATATTGGAGCTTGTAAGAGCGTAGTTGTTGCCACAAGCGCACAGTTAGTTGTATCGTCATTTTATAATATTTTTCTAGAGTCAAACCTATCTTATAACACATAAGATATGTTCTACTTAATAATTCATCTGTTTTGATATATAAGTAATTCCATTTAGCCATTTTGATGTGAATAAGTAACGAACATTCTCATAGACTTTCGCATTTTTTATATTAGTTATCGCAATAGATATTCAAAGGGAGTTCATGATATGACTTTACAAACACTTCATTCCATAAGTACGGGCTAACTCCGTGGTTGCAGAGTGGATGATGCTGACATGACGACAGACTCGCCACCTACCACACGCCTAAATAGGTAACCAAGAGGCCAAAGGAGGCTGTACATTTAATCCCTGGCTGCATATACGTGAAGATTGAATGAGAGTGAATACCTACCGTATTTTCAAGTTCTTGTTGATCCAAAGACAGAGCGATACGTATGTCGAATGAGGCGGTTAGTTGTTCTGGGATCACATTGTTCTGGATACCTCCCTGAGAACAATTTAAATCATTATTTAGGCACAGACTTTAATTAGTTTACGTGACAGATTAGTATATTATTAGATCATTATATTGAATGTGATTCGGTCACCCAGTAGAACCTTAATTTTGTTCATTATTTAAATGTTTTTTTCTTTTATTCCAATAATGTCGTTCTTCTTTTGTTTTCCCCAATATACCAAGAGACAACACTGTACAATAGCCTATTTTGTTTTCACAATTACTTAATTTAATTATTATCAAATTACGCGATACACAAAATTACACACAAATACATTAATTAGGATAATAAAAAAAGCTCTACTAGATTTCCGTCTTAAAATTGTCAAGACCGGTACCACTAGTATTTTTTTGTAGCCACGAGTGAGGGTGCGACTTTTAGTTAGGCAGCGTCTGGTGCGCTCAGGGCCGATAGTCTGATACTGGTATCTTTACTTACTGAGAGCATCGTAAGGTTGACACTAGTAACGTCACCAATGGTCAGGTCTGGGTTGGAGGCCAGCTTCTGCTTGGATTCCAGACGCATATCCATGAACTTATCGATCATGAAGCGGATCTGTCAAACAATCAGTCCAGTGAGATCGTATAATATATATATCACGCCATTCCGCAAGGATCTTCGAAGAAGTAGACAGAGTTTGCCTTTGAATTGCTTCTCAAACATATGCAGGTTTCCTCTCGATGTTTTCCTTCACCGTATAGCTCGTGGTGTGACTAATCACTGTAGTTAAGCTCAGAAAAACTCATTGTTACAGTCGGGATTCGAACTTGCAATCTTGTTGCATGCAACAACTCGAACAACTCGGTCACCACGGCTTATGAACTTCTTATTACTTCTCTAAGAAGGACATCCAAGACTAAGGTAAAAATACTCGTGTTTCACACAAATATCTGCCCTCAGCGGGAATCGAACCCGCGACCTCGAGCTTCTCAGTCAGAAACTGACCGCTGGACCAGAAGGCCGTCAATAAATAAATAGTATAATATTTCGTATCAATGATTTGATTTGATTGCAGTTACTGTAATAACAAAGATTACGTAAACGACATTTAACATAACAAAGATTACGGACAAAGACAAAAAAGTTATTTAAAGTTGGCGAAAAAAGATTTACGTATGTCAACATCAACAAATATCTAATATTTAACTAATGATATATGTATTTATCTGGTAAACAACGTTATAAAAGTATATTTGTCAGAAGTGGGATTCGAACCCACGCCCACAGAAGTGGACTGCGACCTGAACGCAGCGCCTTAGACCGCTCGGCCATCCTGACATATTGCATTAATGTGAAAATACAGTACGGAATTTCATTATGATTTGCCATTGGTAAATTTGTATTCTCTTAGAAACTTCCAGATAGCTAATTAGATATTGAATACTGTTTATAGAAGTAAGACTTACTTTAAGTTTGGGAATCTCAGCAACCGCTATTACGAATCAATTCAAACTTAGAACATTAGCAATACAGTTTCGAGTAGCTGGCACTAATAAGAATAAAGATATCGTAAGGTGATAGAATCACCATATTGGCAACATGAATCCTGTGGTGCTATCAGATTGCTAATTAATCTTATCTGGGCTCTAAATTAATCTATACAAATAAATAAAATTTGAGTGTTTTTGTATGTGTAAAAATAACCCTTTTTCCTAAAAAGGGTTCTTAGTATGGATATGTACACGGTAAATATACCAAAAAATATATCATTATTAAAATTTTTGTCTGTCTATGTGTCTGTTTGTTCCGGCTAATGTCTGAAACGGCTGGACCAATTTTGTCGTGACTTTCACTGGCAGATAGCTGATGTAAAAAGGAGTAACTTAGGCTACTTTTATTTTATACTTTTACTTTCTTGTAAAATTCCATGCGGACGAAGTCGCGGACACAGCTAGTTCATAATACAAATCTTACAAGTTCAACTTGAGGCGTCGATATTCAAACGCAATATTTTGTGAGAAAAACATTACTCGAATGGCACGAGTCTTACGATCAGTGACCTACAGATAGGTAGTAGATCGCAGCCATCCATCTCTGCTTATAAATCGTTAGAGCGCCGCTTGTGCAAGAGTGCGACATATTTCACTTCGCTCGCTAAATCATGCCGAAAAGACAGACTTGAATATTCATCATTGTTTCTGGTAGAGGTTCAGATTAGGTAATCTGAATCCCTGCCAGAACCTTTCTTTATCTCCCTCTTTTGAGAGGTGTCAAAATGTATAGAACCACATGTGAAGTCAACATTGTAAGCTTGAATCACGGTTCTAATTAGTTCTGAACATAAGTGAACTGATGTGACTAACCACGAGCTTAACGGTAGAGGAAAACATTAAGAGGAAACCTACTTTTTGAGAAGAAATTCAAAGGCGTATAGTCGTGCTTAAGTGACGGCGATGGACTCGCCATCTGTCACGTTGGCACTTAAAAATATATCTTTAGCGTAAGGGTGGTAAAGCTCGTGGTGTCGCAAATTATTTTAGAAATAGGTAGAGATCACCGATCTGGTAACTTCTGGGAATCTGGGAACTGGGAAAAGAAAACATGCTGACTACTTTAACCACTCGGCCACTACGGCTCGACCCAAGTCGAGTTATACGTAACGTAATATTTCAAGTTAATACCGTAATGGTTAGCAAGCAAAACGCCAGGAAATTGGACCTGGTCTTCGCCGTATTAGAAAGAGTTATGTCGAAAATAGACATGATGAATCATTGACGAGTCTATTAGCTTGTATGTTTCAACCGTTTTTCGCATCGCTATGGCGATTACATTGTATGTTGGTCGTAATACTAGTTGACACTTATGAAATACTACGAAGAAATATAGGGTAATAGCAAATAGCAGCCGTGGTGGCCGAGTGGTTCGAGCAGTTGCCTGCGACGTAAAGGTCGCAAGTTCGAATCCCGACTGTAACAATGAGTTTTTCTGAACTTAAGTACAGTAATTAGACATACCACTAGCTTTACGGTGAAGGAAAACATCGAGAGGAAACCTGCATACGTCTGGGAAGAAATTCAAAGGCGTATGTATAGTCGTGCTTGAATAACGGCGATGGACTCGCCATCTGTCACGTTGGCACCTAATATACCTCTGGCGGAAAGTGGGTGTGTAGGTGTTGCCTATACACCTCTGCGTGAGGATATTATTATTATATAAATATAGGGTGTGTGACATTAACCCACATTTTTATATAATGAAGCCACCTTTTATTATATTCATAGAGATATGCTGTTCTTGAGCCAACGAGATTTAAATCAGTCTTGTGCGACAAACGATACCTACCACAAGGCAGGCAAAGGTGTATAGGTAGACCCACACATCCACTTTCCGCCAGAGATATATTTTAGGTGCCAACGTGACAGATGGCGAGTCCGTCGCCGTTACTCAAGCACGACTATACATACGCCTTTGAATTGCTTCTCAGACGTATGCAGGTTTCCTCTCGATGTTTTCCTTCACCGAAAAGCTTGTGGTGTGACTAATCACTGTACTTAAATTCAGAAAAACTCATTGGTACAGTCGGGCTTCGAACTTTCAATCTTTGTGTCGCAGGCATCTACTAGAACCAGCATCTACTCGGCCACCGCGGCCTTTAAATGAGTTAATAATAATATTATGAAGGTAAAAAGAACAATAGTATGAAGTAGGAGTCGGCAATGCGGCAAATGCACCAGTCGGTTCGTGTCAATCAATTTCAATCAACTATTATTAATTAACTCGATTATTATGATTTGCCGTATTGCGCCTTGACTAGAACCTGTAGCACTTCATATATGCTAGTACTGTACTGTACTATACTGAATTGTACTGTATGCTAGTACTGTACAGAAGCAGAGATTATTCGAACGCACTAAACACAGGAAATATTAGAAAAGACCGATTAGAAAAAAAATCCATTAGATAGCCTTTTATTAACGAAGGCTAAAGGCCTCATATGCAGTACTTAAGGAAAGCTTAATGCAACGCGGATGAGCTCGCGGGGTACAATTAGTTTATGTATACCACTGTATTCCCAGGGATATCTTAATTTACACAGCGCGAACAACTGTGTACCAAAGCCTATTTACATCATTCGATACGTTTCTGAGCCGTTGTGGCCAAGTGCTACGAATAGTCGCCTACAACACAACAGTCGCCTTAGAATCCAATGTGTTTATTAAATTAATTACAGCGATTAAACACTCGCTTAACGGTGAAAGAACGTTGATAGGAAACCTGCATACATTTTAGAAGATTTTTAAAGACGTATGTGACTATAGTAATCGTGCAGGAGATACAGCTAAAGACTCGCTGTCTGTCACGTTGTCATCTTAATCTCATCTATATCTCTCGTTATTAAACTTATGTCTTCTCCTTTCGGTTCCTGTACGAGAAGGCATCAAGATACGATGCTGAATGTACGTCCGCACCATTACAAGTGAACCTCTGCATTGATTCCTCTGCCATTTATCCGCATTAGTACATTCCGATTTACCGTTTATGGATACTTATCATTGCACCGAGTCCCTCGCGGAGTAGACAGACAATATACTATAGACAGACAACTTATTACATACATACATTGTCCCGCCCAGCTTCGCTCGGATGAAAAAATACGATGGTGGCGCCACCTATCGCGTCCAATTGTGAATCTAAACCATTCCCAGATCCCCTTGAACACACACAAAAAATTTCATCAAAATCGGTCCAGTCGTTTGGGAGAAGTTCAGTGACATACACACTCACAGAAGAATTATATATATAAAGATATGAAATCGATCGGACGCTCAAGGCCGAGAACGTCAAGAGTACTCGAAACCGACGAGCATGTATGAAGAGACTGATGAATGTGGACAAAGCGAAAGAGGTATGTAAGCCTAGAGAGAACTGGCGCTCCATACTCTCTGCCTACCCCATTAGGGACTCGGCGTGATGATAAGAAATATATTACTCATTATTTAACAATATTTACAGAAACTGTTTCAAAACTAACCACTTATAAAAAATACGTTGCCGCGGGATACCAATTTGGGTCAAATATTTTATTTGCAAAGGATTTGTATTTTGTTTTTTTTGTCACTTATTTTTTGGTTATCACCAAATCGAGCTTACGACATCGGAATCGTATACAAGCGTACGATATCGTATCAGCTGATGTAAAGCGCTTTTATGTTGGCTTCGCTCCAATACACATGTAAATCGTTATTCATTGCTACCAAATTTATTTGAAACGATATCTGTCTTAATGTAACATTAATATAATTTTTAATACATTACTAACATCAATTTTAGATTTATATACTTAGTAAAGACTTATTCAAGAAACCAAATTGTCAGTGGAATAATCTGTCACGTTGGCACCTAAAATATATGGTGAGGTAGGCAGAGGTGTGCAGGTCACACACCCACTTTTCACTGGAGATATATTTTAGGTGCCAACGTGACAAATGGCGAGTCCATCGCCGTTACTCAACCTCAATTATAAATACGTCTTTGAGTTTCATCGCAAACGTAAAGCTCTTGATGTGATTAATCACTGTAGGTACATAAGTTCAGAAAAACTCAATAATACAATCGGGATTCGAACTTGCCATCTTTGTGTTGCAGGCAACTGCTCGAATCACTCGGCCACCTCGGCTCTTTATATTCCTTATCCTAATTTTAAGTAGGTATACCTGTATATACATGTGTAAGTTCGACACAGAACGTGTACGCTGACTTAACTACGAAATTTAGACGGGAGTCAAAAGTTTATATTTATGCCTACCTTCTCTCCGCAGTTGTCCGGAAGCAGCAGCGACCCGTGTCCTGACTTGCCTGGGCATATGATGTTTATATCTGTAATTATAATGGTTAGTTACCAGAGAGTATTGGCGCTCTACTTACTCTATCTTATCTCTTCTCTCTCTGCCTACTCTGTGAGAGACTCCGCTTGTAATATTTACGTATGTCGTTATTTAAACTTACTTCTGTAATTTTGTTATCTTTCTAATGTCATGGTAATATAATAAAGTAATGTTTTTAGTGGCGTCATAGAAGTATGAGGTCACTAAAACACATTACTGGTGTAATATTATAGGTAAATATATATTTATGAATAAATGTATCCAGGAAGCTATTCATGCTAGTGGATGAACCGAGAATTTAAACGTTCTATTTACCATAATAGTCATGATACTTATAGCGTATACAGACGGATAAACCAACGTAAATAGACGTATATAGGTGCCGAGATTACACCCTGTCTACGCCACTACTCATTCATTCGTTCCCGCTCAGTCGGTCTGAGGCGCTCCTGGCGCCCTCTCTCTCTTCCACGAACCAGCGACGCGTAAGCATCTCGTGTGTGTCGATTTTAATTAATATACATTTTGAAGAAATACAATACTTGAGTTTTAGTCAATTTAAAGCTCCATAATGTCCCTACGAGACATAAATTGGTGACCCCGACGTGATTTACATGCAACAAGCGCATTGGAGTCTGGATGGACAAGCCAAGGTCACACTGAACACCGCCGGGCAGTGACGCAGCAAAAGCCTCACCTCGCAGCATATTTCATCAGATAAGTGCCCTGTTTATCCATCCCTACTTCCTAACTATTCATCAACCATAATTTCATGTCAATCATAATCAAAAATACAATTCATTTGTGGAAATAAAATTCAACTCGTAATTTACACAAGTACCCCCAAATAAAAAAAAAAAATATATATATCTTTATTAATTTATTGTTCGCTTTCTATCTACGTTAAAATCATATTCAAATTCATAATTCAACTACTTGATAATACCATACATTCAGTCCACATCGTTTTGCACCAGGATTTTCGTGATATTTAGACGATTTCTTGCCGACCATTTCCAGGAACGCGGGTCGCTTGGTGACCCGGCCATTGTCCGGCCAACGGTGCAACAGCTGATTGCACCGCTTGGCTCCTGTCGTACCACCCAGGTATTCGCCGTGTGAGGAAAGTAAGACGAAACAATTATTTCCTAATCAAATCACCTTCCGTGGTTGTTGCTTTGTGATCAATTGTTGTTATCAATCATTTTATAGTTACCTTAATGTGTATTTAAGATGTCGGAAAAGGAAAATATACTTGACAAAAGACAAGCACCTATCACTAAAAGTATGGTAGGCAGTTCCATCAATGCTGAAATTGGAAATTTATTAATAAAGCGAAGCTCAATTAAAGGGCAAATTACTAAATTCAAAAACTATATCGACAAAATCACAAAGCAAGCAACATTGACCACTGTTGAGTTTGCCGAGTTATCCTTGAAGCTCGGCAGGTTTGACAGTCTATCAACAAAGTTTGATGAGCTGCAGACTCAGATAGAGATTCTGAATAGTAAAGATTTAGAAAGTGAAATTGATGAGCGAGAGCGCATTGAACAAGACATTATTTTGTGTACAGCTATAGCCAATGGTTTAATTGAAACACACAATGAAATTAAATCATTTGAACAAGAACGGAAAAGACGAGCATCTATGTTCGAAGAAGCTCAGTGCACTCTCGATCATGGTAATGATACAGGCTTAAGGTTGCCACAAATTCAGATTGCTAAATTTGATGGCTCATTTTTTCGCTGGCTTGAGTTCCACGACACTTTTACAAACTTAATACATAATAACCTACGCATACCTAATATACAAAAGTTTCATTATTTACTGTCATACCTCGAAGGTGAAGCGAAGCGCATAGTATCTAATATTGAAATATCCTCAGCTAATTATTTAAATGCCTGGGAACTACTTTGTGAACGATTTAACAACAAAAAATTGTTACTAAATCACCATATAAAATCTTTATTCAATGTGCAACAAGTTACTCGTGAGTCTGAAGATTCGTTGAGATTTCTCGTAGATCATATAACTAAAAACTTACGTGCCATATCCAACCTTGGTCAGCTTATAGATCAATGGGATATACTTTTAATTTTCATTTTAACATCTAAACTTGATAACAATACCTTGATGAAATGGGAGGAGCACAGTAGCACGTTAGGTGACAGTCCTACATTAGAGCAGTTCAAATCTTTTCTACTTGACCGTGCACACGTTCTCGAGGCAATGCATCGTCACAAGGATACTAATAATACCAAAGTTCAGCAAAATATAGGTGTCGCTAGCAGCAGCAGACTAGGTGGCTCACACACTAAGTCGTTTACTTCAGTTAGTCGAAATAATGGTGGTTCATATAAATGCGTTGTTTGTAAACAAAATCATAAAATATATGACTGTCCTTCCTTTAAATCGAAAAATATAAAAGACAAATTGCTAGATGTCTCTCAGAATAAATTATGTACCAACTGCTTAAGACAGGGTCATCTCTTGAGCGAGTGCCGTATGGGTCCCTGTAGATATTGTCAAAAACGTCATAATTCATTACTTCATACTGATTCACCTGACTCAATTGTTAATTCTATTGAAGTCCAAAAACCTGAGTCTGTCGTAAACTTTTCTGAGCAAATTTCTAGTCAAGTAGTGTTGTCTACTGCCCTAATTGAAGTTGTGAACCCATTGACAATGGAGGTAGTCAAGGTACGTGCCTTAATGGATTCAGGCAGTCAATCATCGTTCATAACCAAGTCATTACGAGATAAGTTATCACTTAACATAATTCCCACTTCAATAAATGTCATTGGTATTGGTAATTGCCATGCTGACACTGTCACCGAAAGATGTGTCGTGCAGTTGCAATCCCGTGATTCAATTAATGATTTCAAAATTACCGTTTCTTGTTTTGTCTTAGGAACTCTTGCAGGAAAGTTACCAAGATTTCCCATAGATCTAAGTCACCTCAACCTTCCACAAAATATACAGTTAGCCGACCCTCACTTCGACCAACCAGCTCCTATTGATTTGCTGATTGGAGCCGACATCTTCTGGGATGTCCTAGGTAGTGAGTTGAAGTCACTAGGAAAGCATAAACCTAAGCTATATAATTCACAATTTGGTTGGTTGATTGGTGGCCAGATGAACACACACAGCCCACTACAATACACACATATAAACACATTCAACAAAATTCATTCGAATCATACAATATTGTCACAGCAGGGTTTGTCTACAAAATCCCACGTTGACAACTCATCCACAACTCATTCAATTCATACAAAAATGTCACAGCAGGATTTGTGCACAGAATCCCACGTTGACAAATTTCTACCAAAATTCTGGGAGCTGGAAGAGCTACCACAAAGAGCTATCTTAAGTGAATCAGCTAAGTTTTGCGAAGATCATTTTTTAACAAACACTAGAAGATTAGATACTGGTCGATTTTGTGTTAGGTTGCCGCTGCGCGATTCTCCTGATTGCTTAGGTGACTCGTACACACTTGCCAAAAGGCGTCTCCTTCACTTAGAAAAAAGATTCAGGAAAGGTCCTATATTAAAATTACAATACGTACAATTTATGAGAGAATATGAAGTACTAGGCCATCTCTCTAAATCTAAGGTACATTTACCCAATCCATCATACTTTCTGTGTCATCATGCAGTGTTTAAAGACTCCAGCGAGTCTACTAAGATCCGAGTGGTGTTCGATGGTTCCGCACCCTCATCCTCCGGTTATTCTGTCAATGATCTACAAATGGTGGGTCCAAATGTGCAGGACTCTCTCTTCTCAATTTTAATACGAGCTCGCCAGTATAAGTATCTCCTCACCGGAGACGTTGAGAAAATGTACCGTCAAGTTCAAGTCCATACCGGTGACAGAAACCTACAGCTCATATTATGGAGAGAGGATGAGTCTCAACCCATCAAAACTATGCAGTTGAATACTGTCACTTACGGGACTGCAAGTGCCAGTTATTTAAGTACTCGCTGTTTGAAGCAGATAGGAGAGGAGTGTGATGACGAACTCATTAAACCTATCATTCAACACGATTTCTACGTTGATGATCTAATAACTGGGTCTAATCACGAAGACGAGTTACGTCAGATCTATCATTTAGTCAGCAAGGAACTCCAAAAGGGTTGTTTTAATCTAAGAAAATTCAAATCAAATTTATATTCTCTTTTTAATGATTCTTGTGCAGATCAAGCCATTTTAACCATTAGTGAATCTTCTAACACTCTTGGATTAGGCTGGGATCCAAATAGTGACACTCTCAATTTATTTATTAATATTCCCCCGCAAAATAAAATAATTAGTAAGAGATTTATTATGTCTAATTCATTAAAAATATTTGACCCTTTAGGTCTTCTTAGTCCCTGCATAATGCAGCCGAAATTAATGCTACAAAATCTGTGGCAACAAAAACTTGATTGGGACGATCCAGTCCCAGGTAACATAAAAGAACTATGGTTGAAGTTCTCTGAAAGTTTACCTGTTCTCTCTAGACTACAGATTCCCAGATATGTACTTTGTGACAATCCTATATTCATCGAAATTCATTCATTCTGTGATGCGTCTCAGGTTGGGTATGGCGCCTGTATCTACTTGCGTACTTCTGATTGTTACAAAAACATCACAGTAAATCTACTGTGCTCAAAGTCCAAGGTGGCGCCTCTAAAGCCCACGTCAATTCCTCGCTTAGAGCTTTGTGCCGCTCTCCTAGCAGCTCGTTTGTGTAAAGCTGTCACTGAAGCTATTCGCTATGTTCCCTGTCGCACGGTCTATTGGTGCGACTCCAGTATAGTCTTGGGGTGGCTTACAGGTGATCCCACTAAGCTGAAAACTTTCGTGGCCAATAGGGTTTGTGAAATTCAGGAACTAAGTAATGCTTCTTCATGGAGACATGTTCCTACAGCAGACAACCCAGCTGATTTAATTTCAAGAAGTGTTAACCCCGATCAGCTGCTAAGCTCATCGGTCTGGTGGTATGGTCCTAGCTTTTTACAAAAGGATGAAACACATTGGCCTGTTTTAAATGTAATACCTGTGGACAACATGCCTGAAACTAAACCTACTACTAATTCACTAACCATGCATATATATGAACCAATCATTAATTTCCAACGCTTTTCTAAATTGAGTAGATTAAAAAGGACTTTCTGCTATGTACAGCGCTTTATTCACAATATGAAATACCCTAAAGACAAAATGACTGGAATTTTAACTACAACTGAATTAAAGTCATCTTTTGAACATCTATGTTTTATTGCCCAACAAGAATGTTTTAGTAAGGAATATACTATTTTATCAAATAATAAATGTCTAAGTTCAAAATCTAAAATTTTATCATTGTCTCCCTTTGTCAATGAAAGCGATAACTTGATAAGAGTTGGTGGAAGAATAGATTCTTCCAGCTATCCCTTTGAAAAAAGGCACCCTATTCTTTTAGTAGCCTCACACTATCTAACAAAATTAATTTTTGAACAAGAACATGTCAGCAACTTACACGCAGGCCCTCAGCTACTGTTAGCAATAGTGAGAGAAACTGTATGGCCACTAAATGGTCGGTGGCTCGCGCGACGCACAGCAAACAACTGCGTGCGTTGTCGACGCGCCCTCGGTAAGACATTATGTCCCAAAATGGGAGACCTCCCATTACAACGCGTAGTTCCAGATTTTCCTTTCAATTCGGTAGGAATGGATTATGCTGGACCGTTTCTCGTCCTTAATCGAAAGGGTCGTGGAGCCAAGGTCAGTAAATGCTACTTGTGTATATTCGTATGCTTACGGTACAAGTGTCTTTACTACTTGGAGGTTGTTAGTGACCTGTCAAAAGATGCATTCATAATGACATTACGTAGATTCATTGCTCGCCGTGGAAAGCCGGCGGAACTGTTTTCTGACAATGGACGCAACTTCGTTGCCGCAGCTAAAGAGCTAAGTACATTTTTAAAAATTCATGTGGAGTCACTGTCTGAGTTTGCAGCTCAAGAAGGAATTAGATTCATTTTTACTCCGTCTTATGCTCCTCACTTCGGCGGTATTTGGGAGGCTGGTGTGAAGTCGGCTAAATTTCACGTTAAACGCGTTATCGGTAATTCTCACGTCACATTCGAAGAATTAACCACTTTATTTGCACAAGTGGAATGTATTCTCAACAGCCGTCCCTTATGTCCCTTGTCCTCATCACCACACGACTACCAATACCTATCCCCAGGGCACTTTCTTATAGGAAGCCAATTAAATGCACTACCTGCACCTACTCTGGAAGCCCAAAGACAAAGCAGCCTGAACCGCTACGCTCGCTTTGAACAAATAAGGCAACACTTCTGGCGAAGATGGCAAAGGGAGTACATATCAGAGTTGCAGCTACGAACAAAGTGGAAGCAAACGACTAGAACCCTGAACATTGGAGATTTGGTCTTGCTTCATGAAGAAGCACTGCCTCCATTGTGCTGGCGAGTTGGACGCGTGACTAAGTTGTTCCCTGGTCCAGATAATATTTCACGCGTTGCCGAGGTCACCACATCCAAGGGAGTTTACCGGCGACCCTTCGTTCGGCTCTGCCCACTTCTACCAGAAGAATAACCACAAGAAACGATGATGTTGAAGAACTCATGTCTTCAACGGGGGGAGTTTATGTCTACGCCACTACTCATTCATTCGTTCCCGCTCAGTCGGTCTGAGGCGCTCCTGGCGCCCTCTCTCTCTTCCACGAACCAGCGACGCGTAAGCATCTCGTGTGTGTCGATTTTAATTAATATACATTTTGAAGAAATACAATACTTGAGTTTTAGTCAATTTAAAGCTCCATAATGTCCCTACGAGACACACCCAATTACACAAAATAATACGTTAGTCACACAAATGCTTGTTGCCATGATCGAACTTGAGACCATTAGCACAGTGCATATAGCGTGCCAGATGGTAGTACTACTTACGCCAGATACTCCTCTCCCCATTGAAGAGTAGGTAGTCATCGGTGTCACTGGCAATGCCCTCGTCCAGAGCGAATCCAACATTCAGATTCCTGAAGTGGTCGGTCTTCACGAACTCTCCCATACCCGGACCACCGCCCACCTCTTCGTCTGGTAATAAATGGATTCTTATTTAGGTTTTTTCGTTTATATACAAATGCATGTCATGGATATTAGTCCTTTAATAAAACTATATTATATAATATATACTAAAAAAGTAAAGGTATAAATTATCACATAATTATACATATTATTGAATATACATATCATCATGCTCAGTCCCTAATGGGATGGGCAGAGAGAATCGGCCGCCGGTTCTCCCTCATACCTCTTTCACTTCGTTCTTACTCATCTTTTCTCGTCTCTTAATACATGTAGGGCGAATTTTTAGTACTCTTGACGTTCTCGTCCTTGAGTGTCCGATCGATTTGATGGAACTATATACAAGTCATGTTGCCAAACCTAATGTATTTTTAGTTTTTTGGTTTCATTTCCGAAAAGAGTTGGAAGTATGGCGAGTTGTTCCTTAAGAACGCTGATGGCGAGTCTGACACGAATGTATCATGTGCAAGAAAATGCGTCGTACAAACACCTACGAATTTTATGCAGACGTGTGCATCTTCACGATGTTTTTCTTCACAATAAATCACAGTACTTAAGTTACGAAAAAACTGATTGGAAAATATTTCCGCAGCTTATACCTGCAAGAACGACGAATTTGCAAGAAACTTAGACAACTCAGCCACTCGGCCATTCTAGTATTTCTTTTCTTTCTATGGTTATTAAATGTATATTAACAAACCAGGAACGAAGGACAGATGAACTGTCCTCTTCATCCGGATCCCCTTTGCCTTGAGCCTCCTCACAGCCTCAATGTACTGGATGGCTACCGACTTCATGTCTTGTATCCCACGTGCATAGATGATACCGTCATGTATTTCCGCCGCGAAGGGTGGGTGAGTCCAACTTTTCTGAAAATCAAGTAGCATGGATTGTTCTTTTGCACTTTGAACTCGTGTTGTGATAAATCACCGTCATTAAGGTTTAGTGAGCCGTGATGGCAAGGTTCGAGCAGTAGCTTGCAACACAAAGATTGCAAGTTCCAATCCCAACTGTACGTTGAGGATACATATTGAGATGAAACATGCATATGCGAAATATACGTCTGAGATGAAATTCAAAGACGAAACGGCGATGGACTCGCCGTCTGTCACGTTAGCATCTACATATATCTCCGGCTGAAAATAGTCACGTTATTCTCCTGTCTACCTCTTCAGGGACCCAAGTCAAAAGGCATGAATATTGTGGGGACATATAACAATGATAAAAATCAGTACACCTCCACAGTCCGTCACAATACCTTTTGAATAGATCTAGGCCCTGCCTAAGCTAAGCTTTTGCTATGGAAACTAGATAACGATGTACTTACTTATAAATATATGTTTATATACCTTAATATATAATTCGTGCGAGACTAAAGCACAAATATCATGTCAGAAACATTCGCCCAAGCGTGTCGCGAACCTCGAGTCTGGACCGCAAGATTTGCAGGCGCAAGCTCTGACAACGTCAAGAAGCCCTCATTAAAACCATGTAGACTAACCTCGAAAACTGGAACAACATCCATATGAGAGTTGAGCAGTATAGCAGGCAGGGTTGGATCCTGTCCCTCCCAGGTCATCACCAGTACAGGCTTCTTGGGCACCACCTCGAACAGCTGCACCGGCAGCCCGAGCTCCTGCGCCTGCCTTTTGAGGTATTTCACGCACTCATCTGGAGAACAACATCCATGCATAGGGACATATAGTCAGTAGTTAGCTATAATGAAACTGAAAGCTTACTGCGACAACCAGAATAACCTTTACATGCACGGCATACAAATTCATACACACTTTTTGAAACACACGTACATATACACACATACACACATATATACATATACACACACACACACATATACACACACACTCAATATGCACCGCTAGTATCTATAACATCAAATAGTATAATACTCCGGATATATATCTCAAATTGTATTAACATCTTAGTAACTACTGTGAATGTACTCGTAATTAAGAAGAGCAGGGCCTCCTAACACAGGCATTTCATGCTTAAAAGGAGACTCTGGTCAATAGTTAAAATTAATGTCAAACTTTGTTACTGAATAAATTATATTATATTATATTATATTATATATTATATAAATCTTTCTTCAGATCCCTCGTGGAAAAGCCAAAGGGAGCTGAGTGCCAGTTCTATATAGACTTACATACATATCATCAAGTGTATTTATAGTGTAATGTAAGGTTTGAACTTAGATTGGTTTATTTTGATAATTTTAACTTATTCTTAATGTTGATTTGATTTTGAATTTTTAATGTATGGATTTTGGTATCTGAAATAAATGAATTATTGTTATTATCACGCCGAGTCACTAACCTCTTTCGCCTCATCTACGAGTATACACAAAAAGTGTCTTTATGCGATCTCGCCCTATACCTTAAGGATTTGCAATATTTGTGTTGCAAGCAACTACTCGAACCACTCGGCCACCACGACTCTATATATATCTATATTTATCATACTGTATATATGTATATTTATATAAAAATAATATAATAATATATCCTCACGCCTTCCCACAAGGGTCCCCGAAGGGGTAGGCAGAGGTGTATAGGTAATACCCACACACCCACTTTCCGCCAGAGGTATATTAGGTGCCAACGTGACAGATGGCGAGTCCATCGCCGTTACTCAAGCACGACTATACATACGCCTTTGAATTGCTCCCTTATAACACGTTTTATAACGAACGGGAAACGTATATTACACAATGTTTTTGAATTGATATTGATGACAGCCATTCCCGTTCGTCAGGCATAAGGCGGCGATCCTCTGCAAAGTAAACTAGTTGAAGTTACCCGATCAAAATCAAATCAAAATATTTTATTTCACATATGCCTAGATGGGCACTTATAAAACGTCGAAAAAGGTTCACGGTTCGGGTTGATCGTTTCCATGGAGAAGAACCGGCAAGAGACACCATGGTTACTCTTTCCAAGGTATACAATAACAATATTATTATGTTACAGCTTTAGTACTTAAGTATGGGGTAACAGCGTAGGCCCGACAATAGGTAGTTAATCGAAACACATGCAACCATCTCAATTGGGTAAGTAAGAATTAAAAACGTTAGGAGGTTACGGAAGTATACGTTGTCTCCTGTCTCCCTTAAATTGCAGTAATCCCTAAATTAAACGTATTACAGAGGAGGGTCATTCGGGTATCGTATAAAGGTCACAAATAAGGTAACTCAGAGTGCACGTACCGTAATTAACATTCGGATGGACGCTGCGGATCCTCAGGTAATCCCGCAAATTGCTAACAGCGGGCTCGTTGGCGTAGTCGATGGACATTTTCGATAAAATACGTGACGCAATTTTTTTAACTGACCACTTTGTGACGGAAGTTACTAATAATGTATTATTCTAGTAGCGCATATAAATATTGTTTTATAAACCACAAAATTGATTTGGTTTCGAGTGAAGAGGAGAATGGGCGTGTTTATATGATATGCTAGTAAAAAATATATTTTATTCGATTAGTTTTGAGTTTTTAATTGTATTAAAATTGTCGAATGAGTTATATCAGTCTAAATAAAATTGACAAGGCGTTAAATATATTATATTTATACTAGCTGTGCCCGCGACTTCGTCCGCGTAGAATTTAACAAAAGAAATATTGTTCAGTTTCAAAAACAAAAGTAGCTTAAGGTAACTTAGGTCACTCCTTTCTTAGCTATCTGCCTGGGAAAGTCCCGTCAAAATCAGTCCAGCCGTTTCAGAGATAAGCCGGAACAAACAGACAGGCAAAGAGACAAACATTAAAAAAATAGAAATTGGTATATGTACCGTGTATACATCCATATGCATTTAGTAAAAAGCGGTTATTTCAATATTACAAACAGACACTCCAATATGATGTATTGATTAAGATCTGATAGTGAGACCGTGACAATCTTACCATCTGTTATTGTACATACATAATTAATTCAGTAGAAGATAGAACCTCCTCCTTTTATTGAAGTTGGTTCAAAAATACTCAGTCCGCAATATATGAGAGTACCCAGTATAGTTCGCATTATTAGAATAAAAAAAATACTAATATTTCTATTTTAATTTCAACTATTGCAACTTTTCAACTTACTGGGACAAGTCAGGATGGCCGAGCGGTCTAAGGCGCTGCGTTCAGGTCGCAGTCCACTTCTGTGGGCGTGGGTTCGAATCCCACTTCTGACATGGTTAGCACGCTACATTTTGTTTTATATATTTAAAGTTAATTAACTAGTACTGTAAAATGTATTGCTGGAATGACATACGTATAATTAAATTGCCTATATTATGGGACACTGTCATTTAAATCTTACATCTTTTGAGTGTACATTTATATCTAGGTTTTCGAGTAACTTTTTTCATTTGTTCTTCGAGGACAAAACTTATTCATGGGTTATGTAAGATTTCTACTCACTAAAACCTCCTCGGCGGCCGTCCTCTGTGAATATAGGAGCTCTGGGATCTCCCGAGGAGAGTACCCTCCTGTACTTTGCCTGAGCACATCCCAGGGCGCCTAGCTTCGCCCCTAGTACGATCGCTGTGCCATCGGAAGCAGGCATATCGCGCTCTGCCAACCCTTGGCCTGGGTTGTGTGACAGCCAGTGCCCCACCCCAACTATCTCAACCCCCATTTAGTCATCTCTTACGACAGGCAGGGGATACCATAGCCAAAAGTTCTTAAACACTGGCTACGGTTTCGAGTAACCTGCTTTAAGAGTGGGGTACTAACGCATGACTGCATGAGTATTTCATATATGCACGCTAGATCCAAGTAAGAGAACTTTCGTAAATTTTCAAATAAATTATTTAACCAAGTCTCATAGGACCATTTGAAACTAAAGCACAACTGCATATACAATTGACACTTGACACTTAACAATAAGGTACTATAAATATTCAACCCTTAATCAAGTTTCATAGCAACACCAAACCTAAGTTTACTATGAAGTTCGAAGCAAATGTCATATTTAACTGTCAGTGGCGTATATTTTCTTTCGTATTGGTGCGATCAATGAAATGGCAAATCAATGCGCTATTCTACTTGGTTTGGAATAAAAAAAGCCGTGGTGGCCGAGTTGTTCGAGCAGTTGCCTGCGACACAAAGATCGCAAGTTCCAACTGTACCAATGAGTTTTTCTGAACACTTACAGTGATTAGTCACACCACGAGCTTTACGGTGAAGGAAAACATCGAGAGGAAACCTGCATACGTCTGAGAAGAAATCCAAAGGCGTATCTAAAGTCGTGTTGGAGTAACGGCGATGGACTCGCCGCACTCGAATGAACTTATATATATGTTATAAAAATGTTGTATACATTTCTGTATGTTGATTTAAATAACGTGTACAATTATCCCCAACCTACCCGACAGGAACCTGATAGGAGATAGTAATAACTGACCTATATGTACACCACTGCGGTTGATTCCGCAACGGGCGTGTGATACCTCTGGTGTTGCAAGGCGGTGGTAACCGCATACCACCACGGAAACATCGAGAGGGCCTGCATACGTTGAGAAGCAATTCAAAGGCGTATGTATAGTCGTGCTTGAATATCGGCGATGGACTCGCCATCTGTCACGTTGTTTGGGTACGCGGTTTGGGTGGACCCGGCAGCGGCTTTTATTAGTTATATCCACTCAAGCGAAGCTGGGCGGGACAGTAGAGAGTATATATCTATATATATACTCGTTGTTAGGTAGTATATACATCGTTAGAAATGCCGCAGTACTAATTACTCGGCAGTTATGTACAGGTCTTTTGTGTTGAGCGTAATATCATTTAACATGTTAACTAGTTACGCTCCTCGTTTTCAACCTATTTTTTTAGAAACAAATGCCGTTTACTTACGGTATCCACTCTCTCATAAACTTACATACATACATATCATCTCGCCGAGTCCCTAACGGGGTAGGCAGTGAGAATAGAGCGCCAGTTCTGCATACCTCTCATAAACTTAGTAATTTATACTTTTTTTAGAGTACTTGGCGAGCATGTATGAAGGGACTGATGACTGTGGGTGAAGCGGAAGAGGTAGGTATGTACGTTGCAGAGAACTAGCACTCTACTCGCTCTGTCTATCGGTACGAAACTCGGGGTAATGATGTACCTCGTAAGTAAAAATACATAAAAAAATACGCTGAAATATTGTTATCATAAAAACGTATTTCTTCATGCTGAATGAGGTGGAATAATAATTGAATCAACGTATTGCAGTAGGTTTATTTTAATATTTTTACTTAAAATATTATACCGCCATCTGTCGGCAACACGTCAACATACGATGCGATGTACTTTTCAGGCACGTGTTGTTACAGGGGCTTACAGAGACTTTTCACATATATCCTCCAGAGGGCGCCAGCGCGCGTTGCTTATCAATAGCAAGAGCTAGTTAGTTCTGGCACTTTATACTATGGTTCTGGTCTAATTTATTTATTAACTACTGTAACCCGAGACTTGGCCGCGTGGAATTTACCGGAAAAAAATTTTCGGTTTCGAAAATAAAAGTAACCCAGGTTACCGACCCAATCGGTCCAACGGTTTCAGAGATTAGCCGGAACAAACAGACAGACAAAAATTGTATGCATTTAGTAAAAATGCATATGCATTTATTGAATAGCGATTATTTTAATATTACAAACAGACACTCCAATTTTATTGGAGCTAAATCATCATCATCATATTTAAGAAGCTCACGTCGAGAATATTGAATGATGGGGTCTGAAGAGGGTCTCATGTTGGCCTCTCTGTTACACATCATTTCTCTTCGTACAATTGTCTTTTCTTTAATTTGACTCTTGTGTTTGTCTTCCTCTCTTATCAACTTTTGTCTATATCTGTCACGTTGGCACCTTAATATACCTGCGGCGTAAAGAGATTTGCTACACTTCTGCCTACTGCTTCGAATTTATAACGGCTTTGTTTTTTTTACCCTTTAAAAGTAAAGTTTGTCGGCAAACTTACCTTCGCTACTTACTAGTATTCGCTAAACATGCATGAGAGGCTATTATTGTTGTCGATGGCCTTAAAAATGTACGTGTCATCGTGATTTTCAAAAGCTTTGCTACCCATTGACAAGCCCGACGTCGGCGTCCCTACGATGACTGGCCCATTACAGCTATCAGGGATTGAGTAAGCTTTTACCGTGCATATTAATGGGAGCACTAGAGAACTAGGCAAGGCGGAGATTGATGGTGACGGCAAATAAGCAGCCCACCTGATGGTAAGCGGTTATCGTAACGTATAGGCGCTAGCAATACCTAAAAAAATACCTTGGGACAATTCCACACAAATTGACATATCAAAATTAAGCAAAGCTTGTGTTTTGTTAACTAAACAACGATATATTTACTAACATAGATAGATTGATATCCTCACGCCTTTCCACAAGGGTCCCCGAAGGGGTATAGATAGATATAATATAGATATACATTAATACATAGGACATCCAAGACTAAGGTACAAATACTCGTGTTCATTACACAAACATCTGCCCTCAGTGGGAATCGAACCCGTGACCTCAAGTTTCGCAGTCAGGAGCTCTAGCCACTAGACCAGAAGGCCGTCAATAGCAGATCTATATTCTCTCAAACTTTTACAATTTAGTATTTATTAGTTGGATTCAATACTCAAGTGTCGGTCATGTGTGAAGTGGTCCAAACTATAAGTGTGTCGTGATTGGTACGTGCGAAATGTCAGGTTATTTTGGAATTCCTTCCACCCACACCTTAGAACTCGACTGGTGCAAATCAGCTGTGACTTGCATGAAATATAAACAGATTTTACGATGCGTGGGGACAGTATTGCGTACAGTGGTCTCTACCTGCTGCTATAGCTAGTGACATCCACGAAGACGCGCCCCTCTATTCCCCCTTACAGTTTATAGTATAAGTGTACAACTTTCCACTAATGTTTGAGCATTATCGCTTTGCACGCTGATTACCTATGAGTGCACACGCACACTTAATAGACTACAATTACACTACACTACACTACACTATACACATACACTACTACTACATATACACTACAATTAATAGAACTCCTCGACTAATAATTGGCGCGTCTTCGTGGATGGCACTATCTATCTATATTCGTTTTGTCAAACTAAGGTCAAACTTTATTTTGCGTCAGTTATTTTTTGCTTCAAAATTGAGGTACTGTGTTTAATACATTGTTATAAAATATTGTTTGTTCGATTTGATTTCGTTACATATAAACTTTAGTTTCCTTAGTATATTATTTATCATGTAATTACAATATTTTAGAAATTATAACAATTTTATTTGTGGCAACATTCGTACTGATCATGACCATAACAGCACCCCGAAATAACCCAACGAGAAAAAGTAAAGTTAATAATACCGTATTTCTTTTCCAAAATTTTTTTGGTAATTTTGCGAGTATTACTTAGTTATAAATATAAGGGTATATGAAAATAAAATATTGTATGAGCTTTTAAAAGTTTATATTATGAGCATTATTTAGCCAATACAAGAACAAACTTTGCCTGCACGAAGGTTATAAGCAAGATTGTTTTCGCTGTCCGTTATTTTGTCTTACGCGTTATACATAGGTTCTGGTCCGAAGACAGCACCGTTTTTCGTTATGTATTTGTTACGTGAAATATGAAGTTAGATTTCACAACAAAATGAGAGGTAAACATACATACACATCATCACGCCGAGTCCCTAACGGGGTAGGCAGAGAGTATAGAGCGCTAGTTCTCTCTAGACTTACATACCTCTTTCGCTTCGTCCACATTCACTAGTCTCTTCATACATGCTAGTCGGTTTCGAGTACCTGAGAATCATCAGTACCCTCGCATACAAATTGAACGAATGCTTGGAGTCAACATATCATTGACCTATAGGAATCCGCTGTGCCCTCACCATTTCATGATATAGCATTTATAATTAAATATTGTGAGATAAGCAAATTTCGGCATATACAATAACAGTCGTAGTTTTTTAATATGCCACCCATACAACTTAGGTAACGAAAACTAACCGAAACTATTTATTTTAATTTAATTAAAAGAAACTATTCAGTAATATATTTGAAACAAAAATAAAATACAGAACAAATATTATTTCTTTAATAAGCTAACTTTGTATGTTTCCCTTAATCACCTCCGTGAATTTTCATCACCATTCTAAGTCAAACCCTGACCCCGTTGTACTGTTATCAAGATTGAAATCATCGATAATACACGGGTGACCACTGAGTATCCAACGGCGCGGTAAAACGCTCCCCAGTCAGTCGGCAAAACGACCGCGCACCGCGAGCACTATCAACATCGCGATAGATTTAATTAAAAAATAAACTTCGAACACTGGCTGAAACGGAATTAAAAAAAATATGATTTAAAAATAAAGTGTCATTTCTTTTGCGCGCCAAGCGCATAATAACGCTCAAATATTTTTTCGTTTCATGTTGCTAATTATTGTTATGTTGTGTAAAATAATACTAAAACAGAATAATAATTAATGATATATAATTAGAATAAGGTTAAAGTGTTAGTGTAGTGTAGTATCAGTGCTGAACTTAGCCACCGAAAACTAAGAAGTGATTTAGTTCAGACGTATGGTAAGATTTACTTTGCACGGCGATCAATAATAAACAAACCATTTAAGTACTCTACATACAATAAATACTTTGGACCAATTAAGCGCAGATTGACTCACAAAAGCACCTACTTTTAAAAGGTCCGGATTAAGTCGTTCTTCCCCTACCTACGTGCTATATCGCCGATTAGCCACAATATCGTACCCTCAAAATAAATCAATTAATAATAATTAATTCGTCTAATTTTAGTTGCTACCTATACCATCAAGGCCAAGTCGTTGTTCGGCACAAATTGTTTTTTAAACTTTTATAATATGTTCCACGTAGGAATATCTCTAACATCTGTGACATTATCCTATTATTAGCATTCTTTTCACGAGCTGCGATTTTCAGTCCTGTGCCTAATCTCATAATCTCATCCATTGTCTTCGTGAAGCGCTTTGCGTGGCGATATTTCCTCAGCCCTTATTCTAATAACCTTCGAAATATAATTCTATTAAGTAAAGCATTATTGAAGATATAAAAGGCGACACGCCTGGTCTTTACTAGCCTATATTATATTTTCAGATGTAGGCTATTAGTAACATATATACATATTCGTGGGGTAGGCAGAGAGAGTAGAGCGTCAGTTCTCTCTAGGCGTACAGACCTCTTACGCTTCATCCACATTTGTCAGTCTCTTCATATGTTCTAGTAGTTCTTAGAGAATGAAAAAATTAAATATCTCCGTATTATTTTCCTACCTACCGGAATTGTCAGGATGTTGGTGATTTATTTAGTCGCAAAGCGAACGGGGTCTATTCCTGTACCGCATTAACGTATTTAACGTAAATAAATTCGGAAACAAACTCTGACAAACCGTTGGCCGCCACCTCGAGTCGTATAAAAGACAAGTGCGTCACACTACAGCTCTTGTTATTAACGCTTTGTTCGCATTTGAATTACGAAGTGCGTTAAAGTAACAATATAGTCTGGGGACGAAAAAACTCTAAGGTTTCAAAAGAGTTTTCACCATATAGTAAAGCATGGAGCTCTTCAAGGTTGTGAAGAGATGCTTGCAGGCAACGCTCGAGCGAAATCGCTTGCGTTGCAGGCGGCCATAGGCGGCGGTAACCGTTTACCACTGGCGGGCTGCTTGTTTGCCACTAGTGGTATTGCAAAAAACATATTTATAAAAACATATAAATTGACTTCACATGACAGACATCTTAAGAAAAAGCTCTTGCATACTGATGGTATCAACACGTCATAAGGCCATTCTTGATCACACGAGACCTCACGAGAGGAAATTTGTGTTAGGAGAACCTGCATTATGTTTCTGATAAAATCCTAACACTATTCAGAAGCAGGTGGTCTTGTAAGGAGGAGGTGCAGTTTCAATCGGGCAACTCCAAATTAGAACAAAGGGATTCGTTGACCTTACCACAATTGCTCAACAGCACCCAGGGGTTGGGTGTAGGTACGGCCAACTACTACCTCAACTAGTGTTATATGTAGAGGTTGATGTAATATTGAATTAAGGTCGCTCCCATAAACAAACATTACATATACCTAGTATAATATAAGAAAAGTTGAAAAGTCATGTTACTTTGTTTTGGGCATATAGAAAGTATTACTGATGAAAGATTTACTAAACATTTATAAAATACGAATGTGTGTGGAAGAAAGCCACGTCCCAAATACCAAAAAAAAACAAAATCAAATCGATCGAACACTCAAGGATGAGAACGAAAAGAGTACCTACTGGTAACTGTGTAAACTGATGTCTGTGGATAAAAACCGGCGAGCATGTAAGAGAGGGAGAGACTGTAGATAAAGCGAAAGAGGTATGGTAAGTCTAGAGAACTGGCGGCCAACTTTCTCTGCCTACCCCGTAAGGGACTAGTAAGCATACATATCGCATATACATGTGTGTATCAGAAAATATAACAGTTGTCTTCTAAAAGCTCTCGAATATTGTGAATATATCCTCAGGACGGTGCAATAAAAAATAGGGTGTTTTCAAATGCTATTAATGACATAAAACATCTAGGTTAGGTTCTTCGTGAACAACTATCGTGATGGCAATTTTTTTATACGAAAATAAGGAATTAATCTATCAACTTAGATTTTTTTATTTAATTTTTGTTTTTATTAGCTTCCTTTCATTATGCCCTGTCACATATTTGAGCAAATGTCCCACTTTCTGAGACACCCTATATGTGAATGAAATAAAAAACACGTTTGCGTGTGCTATGCGTAAAGTGCGTGAAAGGTGACCGTAAAGCAGCATAACTAATTACTTAACCCATATTAAATCCGTAACGTACCTTTTTACAGTACGCACTGAAATGTAATTTGACACCATATTATATGTTTGTATATTGTACATTGCAGACAAGCGATTAATTATTAAGCAAATGATTAGATTAGTTAAAATAGGTATGTGAGTATGGAATGCATTAAGTACAAGTGTACCAACCTCATAATTTGTGTATGTTATTTTCAGTTTATCAAATATATAGGCAGTTTGTAAACTTACGTGTGTTCCATTCTACGCTATTTTGTCTCTGTGTGAAAAAGAATCGTTTTAATATGACATAACGAAAGGAAGTTTCATTCTTCATTCTTTCGTTCAGTATTCTACTGAAAAATACATTAAGCAATTTGCGAAATATGTTTATGGAAATCAGCCAACACAGAACAAACAAAGCAATATACCAAAAGTACAAACTTTCGCTGTTTTATTGCATATGTGCGGAAAGCGTGAAATATATATGGGAGCTACTCACATCCGGCGAGCATAACACCTACAAATCTTATCTTACAATAGTACCTAAGTATAGTAATAAGTGACAGTTAAAAGTTGAATATATTTGAAGACGTACATATATCGTTGGAGTATAAAATTTATATATACACTTCTCATCAGATTATTCACTATCAAACAACATTTAACGTATATTCCTAAATATACACATTTTTCTGATAATCCTTACAAAACATAAACTTGCAAGGTGATTAAATTTTTCTGCTGAGAAGTGTAGTATATAGTTTTGTCACCAAACGGTAACAAGATGAAATATTTCAGACATAGTTTCAATTAAATTTGTTGATATATTATCGTTAATTTGTTTAATATTTAACGGATCGCGAATGCGCAAGTTATATGCACACATACATGTGTGCAGGTAGTGGTAAGCGTTTACTAGGCATATATTTGTCACCTTAGTGATATACAAATAATGGTCAAAATCGAATGAACGAACATTGCATCAAGTAAAAAACATTTACATCGTCAACTTTTTGTATCAAGTGCGATCTCTTCCAGCCATTAGAGAATCAATCTATCGATCATCAATTTCTTGTAGGTGCGAGTAAACCGATATCATAGTGTCCAGTTAGGAGTTATTTAGGACAGTAAGTCCCCAATCAAATAGCTATTAGCGTTCGGCAAGGGCCATAGCCACTAATTGACTAGCTAGCCACAATTCCTGATTTATCACTTCGCCGCAAAAGCTGCCAAGATTACTTGAACTATTTCACCCTGAACCGTTAACGTATTTTGTAGAAGACAATAAAATTTATATTTATGAACAGTTGCCAACCTTCCCATGGCTATGGTTATAAAAATTACTTCAGAGATACATTTTGACAACGCAAGGTTTATTATTTATCTTCATATGATATATATCTTCGCGCCTTCCCACAAGTGTCTTCGAAAGGGTAGACAGAGGTGTGTAGGTAGTACCCAACGTGCGAGATACACCGTGACAAATGGCGAGTCCATCGCTATTTCTTAAGCCCGATACAAACGTCTTTAAATTTCTTCTCAAACGTATGCAGGTTTCCTCTAGATGGTCTTTTCACGGAAAATCTTCACTGTACTTTTTGTACTATTTATTATATTGTTATAATTGAACATAAACGACAGAAAATGGTGCAAAAAGTTTTTATATTAATACAACAATAAACTAAAGAACAATGTAATGAAGACGGTTTTATTGAAACAATCTCTCTCAACTCACAACAGTAGAAATTGTGTTCTACTTAATGTCTTAAGGAGCTTGTCCGCTACAGTGACTCGTGTTAATTGAAATTTCAGATTATATCTAGTATTTTCAGCAAAATAAAATTTTGTCTTCATTTGATTCAATGAAGCGTTACAATATCATGATGAGACTGTATTATTTGCTGATAAAACGAAACTGATATTTATAAAAACAATTATGATATTATTATATAATATATCCAGACGCTTTCCCACAAGAGTCCCCGAAGGGGTAGGCAGAGGTGTATAGGTAATACCCACACACCCACTTTCCGCCACAGTGGGATATTCCATAATTGTTTTTATAACATTTAAAATTTTACTAGTATTCTGCTTGCTAGCATGCTTATTTAACGCTACACGCAATAGATTGTTTTCATCATACCAACGTAAAATAAAAGCAAGCGTCTAATACAAACTCTATTTAATAAGCACGAGAAATGTTTAACATTTTCATGGAAATATATTTGACAGAAATATCCGCCACGAATAACAAGCCGCATTGGAGATAGACAATGAATTTGGCACTGATTACGATGTAGGTTTACCTTTTTTTAGAAAACAAGCATACATTCTGCTAGACGGAAAGTGGTTATCGTAACCTAGCATTTATACCTAGCGGTATTGACGCTGTATTGACGCGATGGATAGTGGAAAACCTTATATATCACTGGCTGAAAGTGGCCGTTGTGCCTTACCTCTAGCAAAATTATGACAATTCCATTAAATTTTAAAGTTAAATAAATTTTATATATCTAGGTAATATTTTTAAAGTTGGTGTGTGGGCCTGTACATAGTATGTACAGGCCCACACACCTGTGTACTGTGTACTACATACACATACACCTGTACATATGTACTGCCTGTACATATGTCAACCCCTTCGGGGACCCTTTTAGGAAGGCGTGAGGATATATTATATTATATATAATATTTTTCAGTTGTCTAGAATTTCTTGAAGACGATAACCTTAAAACTATAGAACCAAATCCAATCCGCTGAAGTATCTAATACTTGCGATTGCAATCTGGTGTTAATACACAATTGAACGAATCATTCTATAATCTAATAGATTCCAATATTGAGACAAGCTTTACATACAAATGCTTCAAAGTAAAATACAATCTCTAAGTACGTACTATAGAAGCTTTATTAAAACGAGTGCCCCCGTTTCCATCAAGGTACTAAATGATGTGATGCGCATAATAATTCAGCCGAGAATATCCTCTTATTTTGCCACTCACTCACTTGCATTCCACTCAATTTACAGTGTTTTACATAATGTTGTTGTCCCGCAGGAGACGTCGTTGTCAGTAACGAATCGTGTACGCTAAGTCGAAATTAATACAGTCATTCACATTGTTTTGCGAAGTACTGAATTTTCATTGCTACATACTTGAATATACTACCTATACACCTTTCCCTACCCCTTCGGGGACCCTTGTGGGAAGGCGTGAGGATATATATATATATATATACTTGAATATATCGCCTGCAACACAATGATTGCAAGCTCGAATCCCGACGGTAACAATGAGTTTTTCAGAGCTTAAGTTAGTCAAACGAGCTTTAATTCAGGTCGTCTTCAGGTGGATTCGAGAATTAGTATAGTTATAATTAATAAATGGAAATAATTCCGTATATTGATGGGGACGTTGGGCAATCAACGGTGAGAAGCTTTTCGAGTTTTAAAAGCGTACACAAATCAACTTAACATTTTCAAATAAATATGTATATTGATAATTATTTTTATACCGCCAAGTGTCCCTAAAATTGGGTGGAATAATTTGTTTACGTTTTATTAACGACTACATACGTAGGTATGTGTGTGTTTGAATTATTTCTTAAACGGTTCCCACGCGATGCCTTCTACCTTAATACATACCGACGGGGTATGACGGGAGGCGACGACATAACGGTCCTCCAGGACGCCCGACAAAAACATACCAACACTACACAAAACCGACCACTGTTCCGTCCTCGCCGACGAGGCTCGACGCGAATAAGCCGTAATGTTCCCCCCCGACCCCCGCCGCAAACGCCGGCCCGCGCCGAGCCTGACGCGCAAATCCCGCCCCCAAAAAATATTTAAATAAAATGACCAGTCCAGCCCAGCTCCCTTGCTCGCGATCCAGCAACGCCCTAAGCCGAGGTTCGTACCCCACAGGGGGTGCCCTTAGCTGTGTTGCTTAGAAATAAAGTGCCTGGCTGGAGGCCTAGGTCTCGCCATTGACCGGTTAAGTAGCAAAAGTTCCCGGAACTCATGCTACGAGAGACAATACAAAAAAAAAAAAAAAAATGACGGGAGGTTAAACTCCTCTTCCAGATTAAATAAACGCAAAACAATATATATGTCAACACTTTTATCCTATTCCATATTGTTTATTGTGAATATTTAAAGTAAACCGTATCCCGCAAATATTTGGGTACCAATAAAATCACCAACTTTATACTACTGATATAAATTCTCAATTTACTTTGCGTGTGGAGTCACGGATTTTAGCCTTATAACGTAGATACATTCTCACCAGATCTCGCTGATCCCACAAAGCTGTGTTATCAAGGAATAGCTGGCATCTTTATAATGGAATGCTAACAAGAGACAAATCAGTACACAATGGAGTTTAAGGTTCCGTACGTGACTTAGTCGAGACAAATTCTTTGTGAACTTATTGAAATTATTGCAATAAGGAACGTACATACATATATCGTCATGATATGATACAGAAACTAGTCTGATTTGAAAAAGTAACCATGGAGTTTCCTGTCAGTTCTTCTCCATGGAAACGACCAACCCGAACCGTGCACCTTTTCCGACGTTTTATAAGTGCCCATCTAGGCCTATGTGAGATAAAATATTTTGATTTGATTTGAATCATTTGTCTCTAAATATATGCTCGTCGGTTTTGAGTACTCTCGACGTTCTCATACTTGGCTATCCGATCGTTTTATCTACGTAGTTAGAACGTGTTCTTCCTCTGTGTCGGTATAGACGAGATGATACCTTTAATTACCAACGTATTACAGTTCCTCTATTATCCCTTCTCTGGAAACTACGTGGGATGATGGTTAGCTGTAGGTTTTAAGATCGTAAAATCTGCATTCGGGATTCGAGTTTGATTTCTTTGCTTTTCAGGCGATTACTGAACGCACCACGGCTTCGGTTATTAATCAGTTTAATTATGATATTATTTACCTAACAAATTATGTAACATATTAGTATTAATCGGAGATATTATGCAATATTCCTTGCTAATATCTCCAAGGTCTATTCCCATGACAGGAAAACAAAGAGGTTACATAAACACAGGCACGTAATAGACTTGTCCACCATTTGGCAGACTTGTTACCCAATAAAATCTACGATCTGCCATAGTTACATCATCTTGTCTTATCATATTCCTCACGCCGTCCCACAAGGGTCCCCGAAGGGGTAGGCAGAGGTGTATAGGTAATACCCATACACCCACTTTCCGCCAGAGGTATATTAGGTGCCAACGTGACAGATGGCGAGTCCATCGCCGTTACTCAAGCACGACTATACATACGCCTTTGAATTTCTTCTCAAACGTATGCAGGTTTCCTCTCGATGTTTTCCTTCACCGTAAAGCTCGTGGTGTGACTAATCACTGTACTTAAGTTCAGAAAAACTCATTGGTACAGTCGGGATTCGAACTTGCGACCTTTGCGTCGCAGGCAACTGCTCGAACCACTCGGCCACCACGGCTCGGTTTTCGGTTTCGGTTTTCGGTTCGGTATTCGGTTCTTTAAATACTTTTTCACCGTTCAAAAGTCTATTTTCATCGTTGTGTTTCAGATAATATCCCCGTAGATTCAATCGCCTTGTAACTTTACTAGAAGAGTATATTATTGTAAATTATATGTTTACAAACATTACTGCAATATATATATGTGAATTTGAAAAGTAGAAACAACCTAGTGGCCCGCCTAATGGTTAATGGGTACCTCCAGTTATGGACACTTGTAACACTAACAGTATTTATCAATCGTGGGTTCCAACCTTGCTGGAATCTTATCACAGCGTTAAACCCCACGCTGTTCCTTCTAGGGAAAACCACAACGAGGAGTTCATCAAAGTCCCCTAAGACAGCGCTCAGAGGGATATGTGTTTGATGTCAATTAATGGTGTTACATACTCCCGTTCATAGCGAGGAAGTATGGTGAAAGGAGGTAACCGTGAACATTTCAAACAATTCGTCAGACCATCCTACGTTATGCAGAACACACACAAGGAGATTCGCTTGTGATCATAGGCGATAGCCTCAGCGCGTTTTTAAACCGCCAAAAGGCCACAAATTTTATCCATGTGCTACTACTAGACTTAAAATAAGTCTTTCATGACTGCCGGGTAGTTGGATGAGTGACCAATACTATAAGTCCCCTGCGTGCCTTAAAAACAAATCGTTAGCTAGTGCAAAAAATAGCCTTCAGCCTAAAATTTACTGTAAACGGAAATACAGAAAGTCCGATGAATATATGTAAGAAAGTGTAATGATTATATGAAATGTGCGTGACGAAAATTGTGGCACCGTGGCCTTGACCTGGCCTGACCGTGTAAGGCTACGCGGTGTTTGTACTACGGCCGGTGTGGCGGGATGGCCAGTGGCCTATCCTAAATTATAATTTGGAGTATTGATATCATTGAAATTTGACTTAAATTGTGATAATCAAGGGACGTTGTGAATTAAATTTACAAAAGTTTTTTTTTTTGTTATATCCTTATATCGAACCTTCCCAAGAGGGTCCCCGAACTTCCCATAAGGATCGCTACTCAAGCACGACTATACATACGCCTTTTCTTCTCGAACATATACAGGTCTCTCGATGTTGTCCCTCAACGTAAAGCTCGTAATGGTACTAATCACTGTATCACTTTAGTTCAGAAAGATTCATTGGTATAGCCGAGATCCGTAATTTCAATCTTTATGTTGCAGATGACTACTCGAACCACTCTGTCACCACGGCTCTTTCCATCCATCTATAAGCTTTTAATTATTATTTACAAATATATTCATCTAGGACAAACTTAAATGTCAGAGTTCCGCGCGTGACAGTCAGAGAGAGAGAGAGTAGAGTGTCAGTTCCGACATACAGACCTCTTTCGCTTCTTCCAAATTAACTGTCTCTTCATTCATCACTTTTGAGTACTTTAACGTTCCCTTTCCCTTTCATGAGTATTCTGATCTAGGTAGTTGGAACGCGATCTGCGTCTACTTCTTCACACACACATTCTTATTGCATATCTTTTAGTTAACCTTTCTTTCAACGACTTTCAACACTCAATCTATCTAGATTTATAAAAGACGAGTCAACTAGGATTAATGTAGTTTCAAATATTCAATCATCCTTCTTAAAAATTGAAAAAAGCAATTTATAAGTCCCCTAAAAGCTGACTAAGGACCCCAAAGCTCAATGGAGATTATTTTAATTTTGCCTACGCAAGATATTTTATTGTCGTCGCTCTAATACCATCTCATGGAGTAGACTTTTTATGAAGATTCGTACGAAAACAAAAACATTTATCTGTCTCGAGAATGCGCGCAGTTCGATGAAACTACCTAACCAATATGGGAAAGAATATTGAAGTATTATTGGTGTTAAGTAGTCAACGTTCCAACTACCTAGATCAAATCGATCGGACACTCAAGGACGGGAACGTCAAGAGTACTCGAAACCGGCGAGCATGTATGAGAATAGACTGATGAATTTGGACGAAGCTAAATAGGTATGTAAGTCTAGAGAGAACTGGCGATGTATTCTATCTGCCTACCCTGTTAAGGACTCGGCGAGTTGATATGTAGGTATGCAAGCAATTATAATATTGTTGTGCTAGGCACCCCCCCGGCCCGGATTTTAGAACATATTATATATGAATGTATATCATCAATCCAAGTCCGTCACGAGTTTTACAAATATTATAAATACAAAAGTTTGTGAATATGTTGGTTCCTCTTTCATACAAAAACTACTGACTGTCAATTGGATGAAGTTTGACACAGATATAGATTATTAGCTGGATTTAATACACATATGTTTTATTGCAGAAAAAACACCAGTTAAATTTTACGCAAGTGAAGCCGCGGCTCACCTAGTATATTTACATATAAAATGTGTATAGGTAACAAATGCCGTAGCTCGACAGAAGTAAACACCGATGAAAGGCCGCGCCCGAACTTCCACTATTAAACCAAATTAATGATGCTCTTTCCGTATATTTTTTTAAAGCTCGATGTTATTTTTTTATTATAAGTCTCTGTGTAGTACTAGCTGTACGGTAATACATAAGACCTAGTTTTTCATCCTAGGGTCTCTATAGTATTGACATCCATACAAATACATTTCATCACAGCTCATACCGCCAATTCTTTTTTACTTATAGACCTCTTTCGCTTCATCTAAATTCATCAGACTCTTCATATTTGCATCCGGCTTAAGTATTACCTTTAGGCTGGATAAGTACATAGTACGTAGCATTCCTTGTAAAATTCCATCAAGACTATTTCGACCATTTTATTGTGACAAACGGACACAGTAATGCTAGCTTTAATAAAATGTAATGTGACTATCAAAGCCTGAACACGTTCCGATTCGCACGTGGCGCCGCTGTTTGGAGTTTCTCGACAGGATAGAAATAAAACACTGCCGTCAGTACTACCCTTCCTTAAGGGATAATTTTCCAACAACTTTGACGATTCAATTAAAACTAATCGGCCCCAGGTTCCAATTTTTAAATGGCTATCTGTTCTGGTGGTCAGTGCTCCTGCTACGAAGCTTTAGGTCGCGATTCGATTTCCGTATTCACATGAATTATGACTGCAATACCATAAAACAAAATGGCATGAACAAGGGTGTGATCGTGAAGATGAAAAAAGTTACGTTGGTTAGGACGTATAAAAAAGCTTAGAGAAAAAATAATGACGTAATATACAGTGCAAAAGTGTATGAATAAAGAAGCCGAGGGAGACTACGATCTAACTACCTAGGACCGTCAAGACTACTTGAAACCGACGAGCATATACAGAGGTACGAAGAGAGATTAAGCGAGGTTTCTGTAGCCTACGAGTCTAGAGAAAATGCCTCTACTCTCTTTGTCTATCCTATGATAGACTAGGCTAGTTGATATGTCATATGTATGTATTAAAACTACCGGAATCACGTCAGAATATCTAAAACTGACAAATGGCTATTAACAATGCAGATTGGGACATTGGACTAACCAATCGAATGATTTCTGCTCTCCCAGAGCTCTATTCTCGGTAACGACTATATATTGGCCATAATGATTTTTTCCAGATAAGAACTGATGCTGGCTTCCGGCCAGCCATGTTTATTAACCGTACTATCTCTATGTAATCGTTTTTTAGATAAACACGATCCGTGATCTGCGTTTGTTACGACAATGTCAAAATTACAGGTTCAAATCTTTATTGTTTGTGCCAATTACTTCCTCTGACTTCATACATAACTCCACTTGAAAAACAATATCTCACCGATAGCTCTGGGGCAAAAGTTCACGATCTATTTTTACATATAGGTTTTTTTTAACAATAACGATAAGATGTACGCATTTTGAGTATGCGACCTACATGCTTATATGCTTCTAGCTTACCAGTGATGGAAAACACCTTGAATACCTTTAAGGCGAAATATTTAAAATCATTTGTAATTTTTTAAAGTAACGAAAAGATTTGCATCTGTGTGTGTTTGGTACTATTAAAAAACTGATAGTGATAATAACTAAGGGTTGTGGACATAATTAAAAGCACGAACATGAACTACGAGATACCATCAGAGGTTAAACCAATCAATAACACAAGATGCTATCAGTACTTGGTCGTGTGGCGCCCAACTTGGGAGTTCAAACATTCTAGCCAAACCTTAGACAAGTACATACAATACATTAATATCAAAAATAAACAATTAGATCAGACAATCAAAGTTGGAAAAGTCAACAGTACTCAAAATAGGCGAGCATGTACGAGCATGGATGATGAATGTGGACGAAGCGCGATATATTGAAAAGAAGGCTTGCCTAAAGAAAACTAGCGCTCTTCGATAATATGATCTCTTCGATTCTACAAAAAAAAATGCATTGTCCATTCGTTTATTATGACAGACTCCCTAATTATTTTAATGAAAACGTTATATTTATACATAATTTCCAAACGGCGACCAATACATTCTCTTACCTAACATCTGTGGCATTATATCATTTACCAAAAAAAAATCAAAGGCTAATGACGCTCATCGAATCTAACGCCAATTCTTTGTTGAAATTCTAGATGCGAATAGTTGTTTGGACAAGATTAACTATATATGTACCTCTTTCTGAAAAAAACAATCAAATCTGCATACGTTTGAGAAGAAAATCAATATACAGTCGTGCTTGAGAAGGTAATGAACGACAGATATCGTCACACTTAACAACTAAATGTACAACCTTAACGTAACCGCCGAAATGAGGGAGTTTGTTATAACTCCCACCACCATACAGCGAAAGACCAGTTTCGTTAAATCCTCCATCAAAAAATACTCAACTATTCGGCAAATCTGTATTTGACGGAGTTATGTCAAATGACATCGCGCTATGAAGTGTTGAAAGCTCACCTGCACTGTCAGTTATACTTGGACCAACTCCAACGTAAACTAGACAACAGATATACGATATATTTTAGCTTTGTTTATTGAAATTCATCTGTATTTTCATGTTAAATTAAGGTGCATCATAAAATGGATCACGACGGTTATTTATATGCTGTTAATATTATTGAATTTGAGAGTACTCGAAACCGACGCGCTTGTATTAAGAGACTGATGAATGTGGACGAAGCGAAAGTTATGTTAGTCTAGAGAGAGATGGCGCTCCATATTCTCTGCCTACCCCTTTAGGGACTCGGTGTGATGATATGATGAGGATGATGAATTTGAGATTTTTCGTCTTAATGTACCTACACTGAAAAAACACATATTTTACTTTACTCTCAAGGGAAACCCTCAACAGTTTGTTCGTTCCCTAAGCGTTCGCGGTTGAAAATTCTATAAGGAATAATTCAGGTAAATTATTCAATGTCCTTAGTCCCTATTCACCTCTACTTTACATACACAATGTTAGGTGCCAACGTGACAGATGGCGAGTCCATCGCCGTTATTCCAGCAAGACTATACATACGCCATTGAATTTCTTCTCAGACGTATGCAGGTTTCCTCTCGATGTTTTCCTTCACCGTAAAGCTCGTGGTGTGACTAATCACTGTATTTAAGTTCAGAAAAACTCATTGGTACAGTCGGGATTCGAACTTGCGACCTTTGCGTCGCAGGCAACTGCTCGAACCACTCGACCACCACGGCTGTTATGTGCTAATTTTCAATATGACCCTTACTGCCATAGACATAGATACTGACATAGATCACTTGCTGGAACCCTAGGATGGGTATTATTCAAGAAAATATTAAAAATATATGATAACCAATGAACTAAAATTGTATGGGGATCAAATCGTGGAGCGCAGTTAGTTTTTTATATCTAAATCATTGTTCCTGCTGACTTAATTATTAAATATAAGGCCATAAAAATAAATAAATATACACAATGTCCACGATAACACTTGATAAACACACGACAATGTATGCTTTCAGATATTATCTGACCTTTGGAACATGCACAGCAATCGTAATAGTATACCATTAAATAATGAAATGCTAAATTTATATTGTAAGGTTGAATCATGCTTGGCTTAAATAATTAAGCCAATGTAGAGTAGTAGAAAGAAGTTAGCTCATAGTCTTACACTCATCGTTGCCCATGTATGAAGAGACATGAACATGGATGAAGCAAAAGATGTCTAAGTCTAAAAGAGAACTAGCGTTCTACTCTATCTGCCTCGCTCTCTCTCTCGCTCGTGATGGTATATATACATACAAATGTATATAATCTGGGAACGCCTGTCAGTGTGTTCCTGGTGTGAAAGATATAAAAAAAAGCCTCGCTAGATGGCGCTGCAGAACACCAATAATGTTCCACGGATCACAATGAAATATGTATGGCATTAAGTAAGCCGGGTGCAACTAGTTTTGAACTAAATATTAAGAATCAAGTTGCAGTCCATAGGTACTCAACCCTGAAAGTTATAAAGCGACCCAGGCGTAAGCATCCGACGTAGTTTTATTGAAAATAGAAGTACGTCAGCAACTTCAAAAGTTCCCCAACATTATGGAAGTTTCAATAACTTTATTGCAAATTTTGCAAGCGAATAAACCGTTAACATAAATAGCAAAAAAATTTAAAACTCCAATAAAATAAAGGGGAAAATTCATTCACCAATAGTCTTTACTATCGGAATAACTAAGTACTGTATAAAGTAACCGGTGTTTCGTGGAAAAGATCATGGGTGAACTTCCGTACGTGTTTCGAATAAAGCACGGTCGCGGAGCAGGAAGAATTTCGTACAATGACCTATTATTACCCATCTCTGTCACTCCCGCGTAAATATAATGCGTCTCGCTCGCACAGATGCAATGACCGCTGTCGCCAGGGATTGAAAACCGTTTAATTGAGACCGTAAGGTTTGTTCTTGCTTGCGTCTGGTGTTTTGGTCGCAATTAAAAGTATTTGACATGATTCATAATTTTTGAATAACTAACGACATTCCATCTTGGGATGCGTTAGTGCTCGTTCAATTTTGAAACACATTTATCTTAGTTTGTTGTTATTTGTTAGTTTTTGTTGTCTTGTTTTAATTGTTAAGTGGTTTCGTTGATTTGTTAAGTTTAATTTACTGTTTTAAAATGGAACCAGTGCCGTCTACCTCGCGTCCATTCAAGAAGTTTGTTTCTCCGCGGAAGAAAAGAAAAATGTCACACTTTAGTGAATCTGAGAAGGTTATGATTATTAACGTGTTTAAATACATTAAGGAATCCTGGCCTGCCGATAAATATCCTTCAAAAAAAGAAATGAAGGACAAAACAGCCGATATCTTGGGCATTTCAAAATCGGCCATATATCGTATACATATATATACTCGACCACGACAGAGGAATAACACATCTGTGATTCAGTTTTATATTGAGATATTATTGCAAAATTGTTATAAATAAAAGTAATGGAATGTCTGAAGAGTTTATTGTTTAACAAAATACTTAATAATAATTTATTTAATAAGCTAGTTTTTTTCTATCCTTCAAATATTTCATGCAAACCACACATATAAAAATGTTTGTGACCACTGTCAGTAGGTAAAGAGGTCATTGTACGAAATTCTTCCTGCTCCGCGACCGTGCTTTAGCAAATGCCCTTATACACTGCTACGCCACGTAGCCCCGCTACGACGCCTACGGGGCAGGCTCTACGCGTCTACGTCGTAGCGAATTACTACGAGTTTCGGTTTTATGTTTGGAGTAAGTAATAAAATAAGATAATTTGGTTTACTATTATCTGAGTGATCGTAAATACGTTTTGGGAACCAAAACACATATTGGAGTTACATTTAGACTAGGATTTATTCCTAGTCTAAATGTAACTCCACAATGTAATACCACGCTTAAAGTTTATGAAACATACATCCATTAGCTAATTAGCGTGCTGTGCGTAAATTAATTTCATGGCTCGTTATTTTTATTATGAAAACATTAAGTTTCACGTTATGGCAACATTTTTCTTCGATGCTCTGCTCATATTGGTCGTGGCGGCGTGATGTTATATAGCCTATAGCAAAATATATATTTAAATATATAATATTGTTATTTTTTACATCATATTATCTGACAAATAAATCATAATTTTAATAGCGCACCTCAATAAACAGGCTATCTAGGTAATACAAATTTCCACTTTTTTTTTCAATGTCCCATACATCGGCCTCTGAATGGAAGCTTAATGTGGAATATGACACTCGGGCAACATCAACCCATTTTAGGAGACACCGAAGAAAAATCAAAAAATTTTGGTAGGTACTATACAATCATGAACCATGAATATAGACCGCACCCCCAAAGGTATGTTATTAAGTACCAGGTTGGCATAATTAATTGTGGACTCACATGCGAGGAACGAATTAACATACCACGTAGCGGCATCCGTTGAGATAGCAATACTACCTGTGCCTGTAGTTTTATACCCGCGTACCCGCGTAAGCTATTATATAATACCCTCACGCCTTCCCATAAGGGTCCCCAAAGAGGTAGGCAGAGGTGTATAGATAGTACCCACATATCCACTTACTTCATTAAAATATATCCTATGCATTAATCCAGCTATTAATCTATATAAATTTCGTCTAAATCGGTTCAGTATTTTTTCGCGGGAGAGGACATCCTCACAAGCTTTGGCATTACAAATGTTAGAAGGGTTTATTTGTAAGAGGTTAAGAAGAAGAAGAAGAAGAGATTAAAAAAAGATAAGTACAATAGATTGAAAATGAAGAGAGAAGGAAAGTATTACCAACTAAATCGGTTTACAAAGAAAAATGATGCAAAACTATTCAAAGCTAGCTTTATCATGTAATCGAAGGGAACACTTGTTCTAAATTTGTTTTAGCCCATACCTTTAATTGTCCCCATAGCCTTGCTAATTGAATCCCAGCGCTTTTATGTCTAGATACCGATTCTAAAAAATATAGCTCAAAATTTTCTTTGCCAAGAAAATGTGCCAATATTCGGTAAGTTACATTCCTTTCCAAGGCATTATTATACTTTGCCAAAAGAAAACATGTTTATGATTAAAAACAAGGGCATGCAAATTGCATTGCCAATGCGGCCGGCTAGCAGTGTTGTACTTTTAGTTTTTAAAACCGAAGACAACCTTTCCAAGGTTTCCAGAAATGAGCTCCTTGGGGAGGGGGGAGAATTGTTACATTGTGTTGGAAGCAGATGGATTAAACCCATTATGCTGCCAACACACTGTAACTCTCCGAACACAGAGTGGCAACGCGCAAGTGATACTTCGGTATCGTGAGCGTAAATAGGCTACGGTAACCGTTTCCCATCAGGTGGGCCGTATGCTTGTTTGCCACTCTTGTTGTATAAAAAAAAAAAAAAAAAACCTTATTTTCGTCATCACAGTTGAAACTAATTTTATTAGAACGATCTAGCACCCCATTCCACACGTAAATACGTATTTAGGTGTGGAATGCCAGGTGCCAAAATGATTTTCAACTGCACTCGCAATATTTAAATCTGGCTCTCGACTGAAATATAAAAAAAAATTAATTAGAGGACCACGTGGTCCACTAATTCTTATTAAAATTCGCCTCTCTACTTATGTTCCAGGAACTTTGCTACTAAACTATACAATGGCGAGACAAAAAGCTCTCAACCAAAGCACTTTTTCGGGGCTAAGGACGTATTTGACTTGTAACTTGATTGAAATACTTTATCTTACGTAAAATACATAAAAAGTAACAGGTTCTCATTAGAGCTTAGATTATTTTCAAATCCCTACCTAATCCATTTTGCTTCGTGCTAAGGGCCTCGTTTTTTCCCCAGGGCCTTGTAATGCTAACCCAATACTATTAAATAATACAATCAAGGGAATACCCATCAGAAGTGGTGACAGCATGCGAACAGGGCTGGCACGCGGCCAACGTCACTTGTAATGACATATTCGCAGCTAGTAGAGCGTAACTACTGTGCGTCAACCCTATTGTGTCCAAGTGTTATAGTCATGTCAGTAACTTAGACATGGAGATTGATCAAAGCAAAATAATCCATATAGCTGAAATTGAGTACAAGAAGGAATTTAAATAAAAATTACGATATAATTAAGTAAGATAATAAATATTAAAAGTCTTCAAAATAAAGTGAAGACAAAATTATATATGTTAATAATATGGTTATCTACTATTATATGTCAATATTATTAAATTAAATAAACGTTACATCAAATCGAAACGAAAAAAAACGAAATCAAAAGATGATACGAAACTTAGTTTTTGTATTGATGTATTTTTTTACTTAACTACCCTCTTTTGAAGTCTGTAAAAAAAAACAAATATATACAAATTTAATTCAAAATATGATTGCATTAATCGAAATCTAATTCATGGGTCCTCTTATATTATTTGTAAACATGTAGTACTAGGCTAAACCAAGATCAGCTACTGATTTTTTATATTATTTTATTTTTATATGAATGATTCCCTTTCCTCCTTCCCAAGTTCCCAATCAATTCCCAATTCCTAAGAAATGTTATCTTACTGTTGTTATGTATATATCTTCGGAAAAAGGCGCGTACTCAAGTCAATTTCTTTTCCATTTATCAGGGAACGATCTTGTTTGGCACACAAAGGGCTTTCGGCACAAAACGTGACCCTATTGTTGTGTCTCCTTGACCGAAGCTTCGAAATCATTTAAGGGCAGTAATGACCCTCGCACTCACAATATTTAAATCTGGCTCTCGATTGAAATATAGCTCGTTTGTATTCCATGTGAAAAAATACAAGTCCCGTTTAATTTAATACATTTATTGTGGATCTTTCTTTGAGAAGCTGTTGTAGCTCAAACCCTGGCGGTCCGTACCAATAAACTTAAGTATATTTATCGCACCACGAGCATGACGATAAAAGAATATCGTCAGGAAACCTGCATACGTCACAGAAGAAATTTTATAATTTTAGAGGCGTTCAAATAGGGCTGAGAAGCGGCTACCGACTCAACGTCTGTAACCTATATATTTTCGGCGAATAGTGGTAGAATGGACACTCGTCACACCTCTGCCTACCATCTCTACCTCATGTGAGGGGGCATGATATTATTCTTGTAATATTGATTTCTAATTAATCTTGCTATGCAAAGGTATTAAATAGGTTGGCCTATTACACGACTACCTCTATGGTAACTAAAAACAATTTTTGTCGTTCCATCGGTTATAACAAGAGCAATACTCTCAATTTTAAGAAGAAAACTAGATAATAATTAATTAGAACTTAAAATATTAATTTCAAAAGAGGCATGCAATGCGGCTTTTATACATTCGGCAGTATTCGGTCGGCGTTTGAGAAATCTAGTAATCCGTCTAAATGATTTATCAAACAGATCTGAAACCGTTTAAATCTTTATATATAACATCAAATAATTGTTGTTTAATAATTATAGCTTTTAAAAGGGTTGAGTTTCTTGTTTAAGTTTCCGCAGTTATGACTGAGCAAGAACGTTTTCTTATGTTTTTTTGTAAAAATGTCTGATTTCCCTCACGGGCTGAGGCAGAGAGGGTAGAGCGCTAGACCTCAGCTTGAGTAAGTTTACATACATGCAAACATATCATCACGCCGAGTCCCTAACGGGGTAGGCAGAGAGTATAGCGCGCCAGTTCAGCCAGCCAGCCAGTAGCAAGTTTACATAAAATATAATTAATACAATACCAACTACCTTTTTACAAGCATATTTTCTCTCCACTTAAGATGGCGAGTCTGTTTCCGTATCTAAGGCACTGTCCCGAGTACGTCTTTGAATTTCTTCTTGAATGTTCAAATATGTTACCCAACTACGTTTTCCTTCACAGAATTTCTATCGGAAGCGACCTGCGATGACTGTTAACTCGTATTACTAGACACCATACTGATATGAGGGTGATATTCGAACGGAAATTAACATTTCAGAACTATGCCATTTCACTAGTCAAAGAATTCTCCAGGCTTTTGGATATTGTGTTAAAAACGTTATAGATAGTGCCATCCAAGAAGGTAAGTGTGCAACCTATCACTAATGTTCGAGTATTGAATGCACACGCACACTAAAATTAATCGGGTCACACTCGCATCCCGCGACCTACTCGACTAGAAATTGGTGGGCCGCGTCTTCGTGGATAGCACTATCTGGATGGGAACTAACACTGTTAATCTCAAATTATAGTTATTGTATACAGTTATAACTTAAAAACAATGAAGTTTTTAGCATGTATTCCAACTTTACAACTCACTAACAGGAAGGCGTAGGGTTGTCACACGTTCGGCAACATGTTCGACGGACATTAAATCAGTTTATGAGCTCTGTTTATAGAGCACCCTATAACTGTTTTTAGTCTAGTCTTCAGAGTAAGTAGTGATAAATGGCTTTGTTGGAGATCCACTGAAGGCTGTAATTTTCATAGATATACATACATACATATCATCACCTGGAATCCCTAACGTGTGGTAGCCAGAGAGAATAGGGCGTCAGTTCTCTCTAGACTCTATTCATCAGTCACATTTTCATTGTCTATAAATAATACCTACATATATACATACCTTATATATATATATATATAGAGAGAGAGAGAGAGAGTGATACCCCTGGTGTTGCAAGCGTCCATAGGCGGCGGTAACCACTTACCATCAGGCGGACCGCAAGCTTGTTTGCCAACCAAGTGGTATAAAAAAAAAAAAAAAAAGAGAGAGGGAGATATTTAGATTACTTGAAACCGATGAATATCTCTACAAAAGAATGATTAACAAAAAAAAATACTATATATATAATGACAAATGCTAAAGGTATAAAACGCGAACAATTATTGAAAATATCGCACAAATGCCAGCCACAACATAAACTTTATCGAAAGGGGTTTTACGGCAGCAGACACCGCGCCGCCACAATAACGATAGTCATGTTTTATTATCCGCAGTGAATTAGTCAATAAACAGGCGTGATTCCCCAATCACGCCAGAAATAACCGGAAGTACCCTCATTTCCATGCCAAAAGGACGCGACCTGGTATTTCGAGAGAGACTTTTGAGCTTCGAAAACCATACTTCATCACTTTTATACATCTAAGAGAGTAGAGCACAACTAATTGCCCGAATGAAACTGTGATCTCTGCCTTGCAGAGAGGAAAGTTATATATATATAGTCGTGCTTTCATTTAATTACGGCGGTAGGCTTGCCATCTGTCACGTTGACACCTAAAATATATCTCTGAAGGAAAGTGCGTGTGTTCTTCTGCACAAATCTGCCGACCACTTCGGGTACCTACCCTTGTTTGAAGGTGTGAATATATACGAAGAACTATTTAAAAGTTACCAAAGAAATTAGACCAAAAGAGATTATTTGTGAACTAATAAGCTCGACTTTCTAGGGCAAAGAGACAATATTTTTTCCCAAACTTGACGTAAACTTACTTCGCCAGATGAATGTCGAAGGAAATTATCATTAGTTATAAGTTAACTTGTTCAATGGAAATATGGATAGCTCGTAGAAAACATCCGTTAAGCGAATTGTGGATGACAAATAGGATAAATCTACTAAGTACTCACAAAAGTTTCCAGACGTACATTATACCGAAAAATATCTGTTCTAGAATGTTCCATAAATCGTATCTAATTTATAATAATAATAATAATATCCTCACGCCTTCCCACAAGGGTCCCCGAAGGGGTAGGCAGAGGTGTATGGGTAATACCCACACACCCACTTTCCGCCAGAGGTATATTAAGTGCCAACGTGACAGATGGCGAGTCCATCGCCGTTACTCAAGCACGACTATACATACGCCTTTGAATTTCTTCCCAGAAGTATGCAGGTTTCCTCACGATGTTTTCCTTCACCGTAAAGCTCGTGGTGTGACTAATCATCTAATTTACTTTTATAATGAAATAAATTACTAAAACGAACAGACACTCAAAGACGAACGTCAAGAGTACTCGAGACCGGCGAGCATAGAAGTGACGGATGAGTGTGGACGAAGCGAAAGAGGTATGCAAGTCTAGAGAGAACTGGCGCTCTATTGTGTCTGCCTACCCCGTTAGGGTCTCTGCGTGATGATTAAATATAGGAAAGTACTCTCATGTTGTATAGTTATTAGAATAATTCGTTATTTCTATTCTCTTTTCTATTATTAGTTTAAATTGGATGCAGTTTGTAGTCAAATCAGGGTATAGATTTGCAACTATTCAAAAATATAAAATTTTATTAAAAACATTCACATGCAGAGTATAACATTAACCTCGAGACGAAGCCTACGATAAATAATTATTTTCGATGGAAGAAGCCTGTGATTTGGATACTATGTATGTGATTAGATCTTATCAATAAACTTCAAATTATCTCGTCATAAGTGTATGTATTTACGTAAGCACAGATAAAGAAAATAATCAAAGAGAAAAATCAATAAAGCGAACGCTACGGATTTCAATCAGCTTGATTTATCCACGACTGTGCCAAAAAGTGACATTAACAAAGTCGAACGTAAGGATACAAATCAAATTTCAAAGCGAGGGAAACCGTAGGACTCATTTAATTATAAATAATTCCACTCTTAGTATTTTATTGAAATTCTAATATTGAAAAAATATTAAAGACCTTACACCGTTTCTTTGACAGTACATATACAAAACAGTCAGGTGAAATCGATGATGCAGTGAATATTTTATGACATGGCATCTATTGTACTACCTCAGCCTTGCCAGCCATGTTCCAAGAAACAGAAAAGTCACTGGTTTCACATAATTACGGTCATTTTAAAATGTTTCTTGACAATTTCAAACAAACATAAATAATCACACCGAGTTTCCCACGGGGAGACAGAGAGAGTACAATGCCATTTTTCGCTGTATCCACATTCATATCAGACTATCCCATGTTTGGTGTTCAATCGGTTTAATCTGGATATTTGGAAGGTGATCCTTTCGACAGTCGATTTATTGAAGACACTCGTTTACAAAAGAATTGTTCTACCCTACCAACTTCAACGTGTTCCTAGAGGAATTGAGTGGGAACATTTAATGAACGTCATATTTTACCAAAACTTCCAAGGCCGGAGGTCAAATCTCGAGCGATTCGAGTAGTTGACTACAAACATCTGGACCAGGACACCAGCATACGCTTGAGAAGAAATTCAAAGGCGTGTGTATAGTCGTGTTTAAGTTACGGCGATGGACTCGCCATCTGTCATCTCATTGACAAACGAAATATATCTGCATTATCAAATGATTTCATTTATAAGCAAGTAACGGTTGTAAACGAAGCTTCATTTTTCACCGCCATGCCAGACTATCATCATTCATATAATCTATTTCAAGCAAATTTTCATTACATCAAGTCAATGTTATCGCCTAGGTATTCTAGGTAGGAATCAATAAGCTCCCAGTACATTTATGAATATATTGAAATTAGCGAAGACATGAATGGGTCTACTACGGGACTCGCAACCCATTGAGAAACTATCTATCATGATTTCAAAAATAACTGCGCCTAACCAAACACCTGATTGATCGCTATGCATTGGTAAAATTTCACCATAATCTGAAACAGAAATAAGTTATGACCCCGTGTATCGGACAGAGACGGAAGACGCGTGAACATAGCACAGACTAATTAGTGCTCGACGTAAGAGCGAGAGGGACTGTTTTTGTGAAAGAGACAAGAGTTGGGCAGCTTTCCAAGATGAATTTGATGTTTCGAAAGAACTTCAGCGCGGAGAAGACCGTGTCGTCGAGCGGGGGTGGGGGGAAGGCGAGGGGGGCTTTGGGTGCAGGGAGAAACGCCAAGCGGCGCGACAGGGAGCGCTACTCCTGCATGGATGACCACCACTACAAAACCCACATTCTCTTCTCCGTGCCAAGAGCCAGCACGCAGTACAACGATGGCTCAGGTAAACGCTGCTGGTGTACCATTAAAAGTGACGCAGAAAGTGAATTGTTAGTAGTGAATTGGACCGCCATGGTGAGCAAGTAAGTTTTAACTATAAGATTCAGTGGGAGTGTATCTTTAAGCATCCTTGCGAGTTATTTTAGTCGTTAACGACCTTATTGATCATCGCTTATGTCTGTCACAAACGCTTCTAGTTATAAATACCTCCTCTGACAGATATGCATATTTATTTACGTTCATTTTCGTGTTGTATGTCCTTATTATTCTCTGAAATAAAACAATATTCAACTGACTTATAATAATTTTCGAAAGCGGTACGTACATGATATGAGATATAATGAGGCACAGTATTAAATATCCTTACAATTACAGCAGAATGAACTAGTATAAACTAGTTTTAACTACACGTAGAGGCCTCTTTGAGTTTCAATAAAAGTAAGGGATATCCACAGTTGGCGTATATCATACCCGGATGCGCATTATTATCATAGTAATAGCCGTGACCAGAACTGAATATGCAGGCATACATGTTTCGTTTGGTATCCTAATTTTAAACTACAAATTTAATACTATTATAACAACTAATCTAAATGATGTTATCCCAAATGAAGTAAGTCTGGTGGTTCTGATAACAATTTGTCATAGGTAGGTACTATTTATTCTATAATATATGAATTCCCATAAGAGGGGTAACTAGAGAGTGTAGAGCGCCAGTTAATTTTCGATTTACAGTCCTCTACCTGATCTACATTGATCAGTCTTTACATTCATTGAGGAAAGGCGTGACGAAATCATATAGTTACTGATTTATCTCAATCATTTTTGGTAAGACCCTAAATTCCTGCCCCCAGAACGATGTGGTCCTGTCTTGGGCGGGGGCACGGGGCCGGAACCGGAACCGCCACAGCCTCTCGTGACCCGCGAGCCTACGGTGTCGCTTATGCGATGGGACCGGCCCGTCACCACCTCCACACACCGCCGCACCGCGCCTGTCTCACTCGCCACTCTAGAGAAGGACTGCTTCGTCATCCCAGCGCATGCACTTGATAGATTCCTGCCTGATGGAGTGCCGGTAAGGAGGGTTCATACTCAGGTCTCATCCGTTTTAATGCAATCGCTGTTAGAGAACTAGCAATCTAATTAATAAAATAAATATACTGTATTTTTGCCAAATAAATTGCTCTTAATCTTAAAAGATTTTTACGCAATTATTAATGGGAACTTTCAATTTAAATAGTTTTTTTTTAATCAATAAGGTATGGCGGACAAACATACGGTCCATCCAATAGACTAATTAGTCAGTTGAAATTTATCAGACTTTCTAACGCGCTTAACAGATACCAAAAATTTCAATTCCAGCTTCCTGTACCACCTCCAACGCCGGAAAAAGGGGTGACAACCAAATCAGCTCAGCAAAATTCCCTCAGTGTCCTCGAAATAGCCGACCCCAAACTCTGCATCCTGGCGCACCTAATGAGTCCACTCGAACCTATCGAACCAATTCTTGAGTCACCGCTCGCTAAGCCGCTGATAAGGCAGAAAGCGGCGGCAGCAGATCTATTGAACGAAGTGGCTCAAGCTAACACAGCAGTTGGAGGAATGTTGCTGGCGAACATGGAAAAGAACGCCGAATTTCCTTTTATATCCTACTATGTAATAAACACAATGCAATCAGATCCACTGCTGTTTTATAACAACATGCGGTGTGCTTCCTTGGCGAAGTTCGACCCGAAAACGATCAGATACTCCGCTGCGCATACTTTGGACTTGTACAGCGAAGTGGCCATGATATGCAGGCCCCCGTTCAATGACCTGGCTGGTGGCCCCAAGAAATCACACACACCTACTACTGGTTATATTATAAGTGTTTATAAGGTAGGTTATATGAAATTAGCTTTCCAAGTCCAACCGGTCAAAATAAATATGTATAGAAATAACCGCAGTTTTCGTTTCTGCAGGTGTTTGAAGGAGATGACGGGGAGAGATTCGAACGCAACTGGTTATACTGGACTGGAGCTCGGATGCTGTACCGCCACCTCCCCCACACGGTAGGTATGCGCAAGATTGCTCTCCACAAGTCAGTGGCAGCGCACGGAGACAAGATGTACCTGCTCGTGTGCGAGTGTGCTAACTTGATGGACGACTTATCTGGCGCGGCAATGTTGGTGACGGCGCTGCGGGCCCGGCTGTGCGGGTATACGGGGCTGTACCGACCAATACAGACTTTCTAGTAGCTGGACTTAGGCCTTTACGGCCCCGTAAAGGCCTAAGTTGCGTTGTTCTTTAAGGGATCGGGAATTAATCAAGGAAGATATGTCTTTTGAAGCCCAGAGTGTATTTCAAGCCATATTTGCAATATATACGAGTTAGTAAGATCTATAAAACTAAATAAAGTGCATGATTTGAAGTCAAACTTTGAAGTGATAAGCATATTGCGAAGGTGATATTGTTATTATCATTACCTAACATGGTTGATTAAACCGTTCATGCTACAAGTTCAGATCAAAATATTCAAGTGGCATATCTTCCAGATTGTTAAGTCTATAGGTGTATGTAGGCTATAATAAGACGATCCCAAATAGAATCGACCTGAAAACGCTCTGATTGGTCATGGAGAGCATAAGTTGTGAAAAACGGACCAAGTTTAACTAAGATTCTTGACATTCTGAGTGATTGTAGCTTGTGTTAGCCGATGTGTTCTGTAAGATTAGATCTTTCTTATATCTCATAGTTGTATCTATCTCAAACGTGTGATTAGTGCGATTGCGTCGATTTCTTGATGAAGTCTTCCAATTAATTGATTCTTAAATAATATTTCAGCAGCCAAATGCCGTTTATGTATTCATTATAGGATAAGAGCTTCTAGATTATACTAGAGAGAGGCCACGTTCCAACTATCTAGGACAGATCAATCGAAACGTCAAGAGAACTCGAAACTGGCGAGCACGTATGAAGACAGATGAGTGTCTGTGACGCGAGAGAAGTATGTTAGTCCAGAGAAGACCTCTCTCTGCCCACCCCGTGAGGAATTCGTGTGAGATAATAATCAAGATATAAATGCAAAATTTTGACTCACGTATTTTAAATAAATCACTCGTAGATTTTCGAAACTCTTTTTAATAGATTCGATCAAGTACTGTGGTTATGCTTGTATCGTTATCACCGAGTGCGAAAGAGACAGATATACATTTGTCGCTTAAAATTTTTTTCATGATATGTCTCCTGAATAATTCTAAATTTGTTTATAGATACATATCTAGGGATACATATCAGCCGATTTCATAAAGTAAGCCGATTTTGCTCACTTTATGAAACACGACATTGCTCAGAGAAAACACGTTTTAGTTAATATTATTTCAACTACAGAAACCTCATTGTATAAAGTATATAATAATTCCTCCAAAAAATACGACGAACGATTATATAATGAAATAAAACTTAAAATAAAATATTTAAATTCCATAATGCCTTGCTTACAAAGTTCAAAAAGAGAAATAGCGAAGTTTAAGCAATTGAAAACTTGTACATTAAGTATTAATATAATAAAAGTATTTAACACGAGTATACGTACTATAATGTCAATTAGAATTACTGGAGTGACATCTATACATTTTTGACAGGCCCCATAGCGTAAAAAAAGAAAACAGAATATCCTATTTCTATGGATACAATTAAACTGAGGCATCCGACATGTGACATTATCTTTCTTTTTTCTTTAGTCTTATTGCTTGCAGCACCATAGCTATCAGTCACGCGTTCAGCGTTGTGGACCCGACATGCAGCGTTTCCCACCCTTCTTTATGACTCCATGTTGTATTTGTCTGGGGAAAACCTCAACTGGAAGTTCATTCCTTTGATAACTACACACACAGTGTTTGGTTCCAAATTGTGGGGATCAATTCCTTCCTTTCAATGCTTGTGCAGTGGACAACCTAACTGTCGGTACACAGACTGGTAACGGTCAAGTGACTCTTCCGCTTCGATATCGTAAGTGCAATTAGGCTACGGTAACCGTTTCCCATCAAGTGGGCCGTATGTGCCACATGTTTGCCACTCTTGATGGATAAAAAAAAACGTGTGGGTCTCGGGACGCCCAACAGAAGTGATAACTAATCTAATTTAAACTATTTACTATTGAATTCGTTTAGCTCTTAAATTATCTTGTTCCAATTTTAGCGCCATCTAGTATAACATGGCAGAACTAGTGAGCATATCAATTGATTATATTTAGCACTAGCTGTCCCGCCCAGCTACGTCCGGGTGAAAAAGTAAAATTTCCTGAAACATGATCGCAGCGCCACCTGTTGAGTCCAAATTATGATGTAAGCTATCCTATCTGTTAAGTTGGATCAAACTGTGTCCAAATTTGATTGAAATCGGTTAAGTTATTTAGGAGCCCGTCGCGGACCTAATTGCCATAAAAAAGGTTATAGTGAGTCAATCTTAAAAGATAGACATATGCTGTCGCGGACATTTTTTTTGAAATTTTAAAGAGGAACAATTCCCTCATACATGATATTATCGTAACTTAAACCGTTTACGCAGCGCACGCAACGGAAGCTCTCAAAAAGTAATATTTTATCCCGTTCTTGCAACATTTTTCATTTATGCTTCGCTCCTATTAGTCGTAGCGTGATGTTATATAGCCTAAAGCCTTCCTAGAGAAATGGACTATCCAACACAAAAATAATTTTTCAATTCCAATCAGAAGTTCCTGAGTTTTTTTTTTATTTTTTTCTTTTATACAACAAGAGTGGCAAACAAGCATACGGCCCATCTGATGGGAAACGGTTACCGCAGCCTATTTACGCTCACGATACCGAAGTATCACTTGCGTGTTGCCACTCTGTGTTCGGAGAGTTATAGTGTGTTGGCAGCATAATGGGTTTAATCCCTCTGCTTCCAACACAATGTAACAATCCTCCCCCCTCTCCGAGGAGCTCATTACTGGAAACCTTATTCACCGCGTAGGAACACAACACAAAAAATTGTGTTATTTGGCTACGGACTTCTATAAGGTGGAGGGTCCTGCCCCAGTCGGGCAGCTCCGAATTAGAACGGGAAACCCGTTATGCCCTACCTCTCTAGAGATAAGCGCGTTCAAACAAACAAACAAACAAACTCTTCAGCTTCATAATATTAGTATAGATTATTGAAAAGCTATTCAGTAGTGTTTATACACGAGTAAAGATTGTACTTTTGCCGTAACGCGTGACGTAACGAAGCGGTTTACACTCCCTTATAAAGTTATTACTTCAAAAAATGGGAAGCCCGTAGTCCCCACTGCACAAGCGTTGCTCCATCCTTCTCGTAAGTATTACGTAACTTCAAATCTGAGTATATTTATTTGTTGTTATGTATTAACTGTGAGAACTTATTGTGAAGGTAACGCGGATAGAAATGTAGTCTAAAATGCATACTTTTTAAAGATTTAAAACGATTTACTAAGCTAGTTATTGTTAAATTAAGTATCATTATTGAGATATTGTTGCGTGGGACAATAAAGGTTGTTAGCCAATAGTTAAATGTCTTAGTTGTTAGATTATGGGGGCTGCCATTTAATATATAAATCAGATGGGTTAGATTTATCTACATACATACAATTCATAGATGTAACGTCAAACTATGTTAGCCACGGTAGGTCTTGCTAACGTTTTTTTTATTCTTTACCTATCTGTTGTTTATTGCATTAAAATACGCGGTGTCGTATTTCAATGCATCTGCAGTTTTAGAAACTCCGAGATGCATCTTAATCAGTCTCGAAACTTAATAGGCCTCTACGTTTTTTAGATTCGCTTACTTATGGCTACCTAAAGAGATAATCACTCTGAGGGCAGCGGCATAATTAATTATTTCTTCAACTCTTCCTAGCCTGCTAAGTGAATGGTCTGTAGAATTTACATTAGGATTTGGAAGACGAGTAACTTTACTTAAGTGACGTGATCATATCAATCAAGTCACGTTTGACTATGATACGTCAGTCTGATGAAAACTGACTTTTTCTGAATGAAGTTTAAGGTTTAAGGGAACAAGCAAGTTAGGCTTCAAGATATCGACTAAAGCAATATTTGGCTAGTAGCTAAAATTATTGATATTTTCGTACTTTCGTTGTCGTGTAAGTAATTCCGACAACAAATGAACCACTTATCCTCTTGCCTGCCTTTCTGTGTTCAGGAATAAGCAGCCTGCTCCGCTAATACTCTCTCCTTATATTTTAGATGTGAATAAAACATGTTTTATTCTTGATGAAAAATCTATCAAGAATATCAATATTAACGTACACTTAGAGATATTTATAAAATTTAATATGTATTCAGTAATTTAGACTTACTAATGCGTTGCGTTACCATGATTTACTAATGCTAAGATTATTTAAGGCGTGCGAAAGAGACAGATGCAGGCGTGTATCTATAACCTGTCTCTTTCATACCAAATTTTGAGCATTATACGTTACGATACGTGGGGTTCGTTTTATTTTATTTTTCGTACTATTATGTACCTCATATTATAGTAATAAAGTTCATTTTCGTCTATTGAGATCAAGTGCGACGGGCTTAAATAGTGCTGTAGATACGTACACCATACTAACAGTTCCCCGAACGCTTGTTAAAATACCTTATATATTTAGGTTAAGTATTTTGTCTTTGGATAGGTGTATAAATGGTCGACAGTCAATATTTATATTCTATCTACTTAATGTGAAATATCTGTTTTGAATCAAATTAAAAAAAATGAAATAAACAAAGAAACTGTTTAATAAAGCACTAACAATATAAAAGACATGTTAAATAATTTGTCTCAACTAAATATACGAAGAAAGCCGTACCATCCTTAATGGGTCAGTGTGGATGATGTACAAAGTACAGTCTGGAAGCAGAGGAGGACCACGTTCCAATTACAACGAGATTTAATCAAACCTTTAGGAATGCGAAGAGACTGAAGGGAAAGAGTTCCTTTAGTGTACAATAACGCACTATTGTCTCTGTCTATAGATAGTGCCATCCACGAAAACGCGCCCCACCAATTTCTAGTCGAAGAGGTCGCGGGATAACTCGATTCTATTAAGTGGAGTCTGCGTGTGCACTCATAGGTAATCAGTGTGTACCGATAATATTTGAGTATTATCGGTTTAGTATCGGCATTAGTTGACATATAGATTGCACACTTACACTATAAACTGGAAGAATAGTGGGGCGCGTCTTGGTGGATGGCACTATCTACATGTGAATTTGGATGATAAAGTATGATGGGTAAGTGTCTTTTGAAATATCGTACAATATAGTTGACCAAATGATGATACGTAGTATTTAATATTTACACGCACTAAAAAGTTGGGCTTAAAACGCTTAACTAGGTACAAAAGCTTACAAATAAAAAATAATTTAACATTATGTTCAAATCTTAAAGCATCCAAAATGGACGAATCGCTTTATTATGAGGTTAGGATAATAGTGTAAAAGAAAAGAAAGTGTGGCAATAAAAAAGATTTGAAGTAATAGAACATAGAATTATAAATACAGCACTTAAAATTATTTAAAATTAGTTCAGTAGCATTAGCATTCAGTTACATTGACTAGTAAGTGTTTTAATAAATATAATTTATATCTTTATATATATAATTCTTCTGTGAGTGTGTATGTCACTGAACTTCTCCCAAACGACTGGACCGATTTTGATGAAATTTTTTGTGTGTGTTCAAGGGGATCTGGGAATGGTTTAGATTCACAATTGGACCCGATAGGTGGCGCCACCATCTTTTTTTTTCCACCCGAGCGAAGCTGGGCGGGACCACTAGTTTGATATAAATAAGTATCATATATTTTAATTACAAAGCATGCGACTAAAATCCATTGTTCCGTGTCACGTCAGGCTATCATCATTTTATCGTTACACGTCACAACAACAACAACGATCAGGTTACAATCGTTATTTTTCACTTTCATCTCAACATCTATGTGATAGCCTCTTTCATGTTGAGTCCGTCACACACACTTTCTTACAGTTTAGATAATGGCCCTGGATAATGATTTTATGAGTAACCATTAGGTACAATCCGACTATGTTTTTAAGTAACTGTTTGTACTTATATAAGAAATTATTTTGCGGTGGTGCTAATACTAGTCAATTCATAGTTAGCAATAATAAAGCTTTTGAATTCGTTGGAGTATTTATTCAAGTGTGGCGTAACATTGAATACCTATGAGTATAAAAGCTGTAAAAAATAATTAAATTGTTAAGCAGTGTTTTTTTAAAGTATTTGACTTTTGACGTTTTAAATAAATTGACTTAGTCAAATTTTAAAAAGCTGGGAGGGACTTTTAGGCGTCAGCTATGGTCGTTGGGACGAAAATGTACAAGTAGTTACTTTAGACGAATAAAGTTCCATAGAACTTTCTCATTTGTAAAATATATTTATCATTCGTTTGCTTAACTAGTTTAGTAGTTATTTAAAGAACTTAGTTGGTCAGCTAATTATGGACTACTTAAATAATTAAGAACTATACATCGTTCTGACAAAGTTATTAAACTATGCATCTAATGGTTTCACATATCTGTAAATGGTTCTTGGTTTTCAGTGCCAATTATAGCTTACATATTTTCTTAGTGTATTTTAGCTACTAACCTCCAATCTTCGTGTAGCTATCTAGGTAAAAGTGGCGCCATCTATTTAAAAAAGTGCAAACCATTACAACAAAAGATAACATTGCATATGAAAGAAAACATTGTTATCAGGAGATATTTGACTTAATCATGCGTTATCTGAAATTGCGTAACAAATATTTTAAAAATAAACTAATAATTATTATTGTTAAAGCTTTGGCCTATTTATATCAAGACTGTTATTCAAGAGAATCTACATCAATTTGCAAAATCTGACTTGAGCAATAATAATAATTACATATTAAAAGAAATACGGCGTGTAAGGCGTGTTTGACCGCTGATTGCATAAGTTTTAGTACTTAAGTAGCGTTAAAAATAATTCTGATACTGAATTTAACATATAAGAATTCAATTCAACTATGCTTATTTAAATCAGTACAATACGCTGTTATTTGAAGCATAAAAAATATTGATAAGCTTCAAGAGCTAGTTTCAATTATTAGGCTAAACTTTTAGCTTGTATAGAGAATTCAATTTCAATTATTTTTATAATAAAGTTGGAAATTTGAATAAAACTGAGTTTTTTTGTACCCAATATTCCTGAGCCTTGAGGCTATTTGTATAGACCATCCACTGGAAAATATAAGTAGTAGTGATTTTATATCTGAGTCAAAAGGACAGAATCGTACATGCTATAGGATATACATAAACTTATCTAAAACAAACTAAGATCACAAGTTCGAAGCCAGATTGTACGAATATTTTTTTCTGAACTTAACAGTACAGTGATTAGTCACACCACGAGCTTTACAGTGTAGGAAAATATTCAAAGGCGTATAGTTGTGCTGGAGGACTCGCCATCTGTCACGTTGGCACTTAAAATATATCTCTGGCGGCAAGTGGGTGTGAGGGTACTATCTATATTTTTTATATTTATACATATACAGTCTTATTAATAAAAATAGCTTATTCTTCTCTTACTCCAAAGTTACACCGGGACTAGTTATACTCCAAAGTTACACCGGGACTAGTTAATTCTAGATTAGTCACGAAATAGCTCCGTGTTAATAACGGTATTAATAAATACGAAGTAGGTTCGGAGTAACAATACAATTCTTACACTGAGATTAAGGTGTAGGTTATGGCAGCCCACTGATATTAAAAGTAAAAAGAATGAACAAAATGACCTGGTCGAATGAAAAGACACTGACAGTTAGGTAAATTTGAGACTTTTATTTGACAATCACAACTTTCAAGTATTAAATAGTAGTCTTTGTTATCATCTTCTTCAAGGTCTTCAAAAGGGTTATTGCGAGTTTTATACAATTTCACATGCCTTATTAATGGTTATACCTATATATTCAATTCCTTATATCATTCTCAAATGAAATATCTCTATTAATTTTAATCTACATTAATTACAAAATCAGACGCTAGTAAGTACTTGAACGAACACCAAACAAATATAAAAATATTATTTGGTTATGTTTAGTTCATATATTTCAATGGAAGTTGGAAATACAATACAAATCTATGCTTACTCAAGCTTTAAACCATGGGTCTCCGCGGAGTAACTTTTACTCCGGGAGTAAATGTTGATTAGTTATCTCCGTCCTTACTCCTAGTTTATTAATACCATATTTGCCTAATCTTTGCGTAAGTCTTGGAGTAAAGTTGTTCTGACTCTAATCATAGTTTATTAATAAGGCTGATACTGTTAAGTTAAATGGGTCAGTATTTTACATTACATTTATTTTTAGTGATCATAATTCGAATGACTACTCTCACTCATACTATCTAGAACGAACTGTATTCTCTACTCTCTCTGTCAACCCCATGAGGGACTCGGCGAGATGATAAGATGGTGATGGATGGTGTATACAGATTATCTGTTACAATTACCAATATGTATATTTTTTATTTATGTACTTTATATATGCAGGCAATAAAAAAGTATGACTCCAAAAAAAATTTATATGTATGAATAAAAAAGTATTCCTCAAACAGGATTTTAGATTCAAAACTACAAAGTAAATTATAAACATTAATTTTAATACCATTATAAGTTATTAACCAGTAAATAAACTATCATACTTCTAATATATAGCTAATTGGACCTACATCAGTATCCCTTGTGCCCTCTAAACCTCCTTCTGTTGTCAAGCTGGAAAAAAAATTTTGAAATCAATTATAGTGGCTGGATGCAAGATTATAGGTACCAGAAGGTTTTGCCAAACATAACATTAGGTTTCTCAAAAATCAGTACTAAACGCATTGTACAATGCATACAACAGTAATGGGCTATATGAGCTGCCTGTTGAGGTGGAGTACAGCATGATGGAGGTCCTGAAAAGGAGCAGGGTGGGCAGTGCAGGAGTGATACCCCTGATGTTGCAAGCATCCTAGCCAGCATCCATAGGCGGCAGGCAGCATCCGACAACTGCTTTCCATCGTGTGTACCACATGCTTGTTTTTCACCTTTGTAACAATGATTCTACCCTCTGAGATAAAAGCAGTGAGTATATTTGTGAATATTTAACTAATTATTCTATTAAGCTTCATTATAAATAAAAAACTGGCATTCTATACTCTCTGCCTACCCCGTTAGGGACTTGGCATGATGATATGTATGTATGTATGTAAACATTTCTTGAAACATACATACACGATTAGAGACTACAACAAATGGTATAACTAAATTGGTAAGTGAATGATATAATACCCTTGAAATATACTCACTAAAGATCGCTTGCATTCAAAGAAACTTTGGCGCAGTTGCATACACTCCTCAGGTACAACTCCGTCTTTCAAACACTCTCTCGGCGTCTTTTTATCCTGTGTTATAACTATATTCAGTCAATGGAATATATGGTTAATTTACATGGCAGGGAACAATACGTTTTTGGAGATATATAATTTGCTACAAAATTTTAAATAATATACTTAAAAATTGTATTGAAGTAAACACGCAAATAAAATAAGTAGAACCCCCATTAGTAAGCAGGTCATTTGCCGCGTAAATAACTCACCTTTTTACAACAATCGCTGTTTAGTAAACATAATTTTAGGTCTGCTCTAACTCCGGCACACGGCGACTTATCTGCAAGGCCGATTTCATCCGGAGCGAAAGTAACCATTTCAGTCGATTTAATAGGACCCAAAAATACTGCTATTAACTATTTACCTCTAAATCGGTCGAATTTTTGATAATAAATATGTATAAGGTAGAATACATAGACTACTATTAATATACTAGGTAGAATATATCAATCAGCCGACATTGAATAACTGATAACATAAAATGACAACTATGACGAGTCTGACGTGTTCAATAGTAGTCTTTGACAATAAATATTGACATGACAACAGCTGTTTGTATGTACGAAATACAGTTCCATGATCAATTCCAGATCAAAATCTTTATATGAATGTAAAGATATGTAAATATAAAATGCAGAGATTATTTCCATCGACAGTGAGAAGATTGTCGCATGTCTGCAGTTTAAAACCTTATAAAGAAACAAAATGGTTGATGCCGAATGGAAATCCAATTGGAGCGTATATTTACAACTGTGTAGCTAGTGAAAAAGTTCCAGTGATTCTGAATGATCCTCATATAGCTACATGGTACTCCTGCGGACCTACAGTGTACGATTCAGCACACCTTGGGCATGCTAGCTGTTACGTCAAACTCGACATCATACAACGAATCCTAAAATCATTCTTCAATATCAAACTGGTCAACGCTATTGGTATCACAGACATAGATGATAAAATAATTAAGAAAGGCTTGGAATCAAATCTATGCTTCACAACTGTCGCGAAGAAGTATGAGCATGAATTCTGGATCGATATGACCAGCTTGAACATTGATAAACCTTTGATAATTACAAGGGTCTCAGAACATATAAATACTATCGAAAACTTTGTTAAAAAACTCATTCATAAGGACATGGCATATGCAACACATGATGGCTCTGTATATTTTGATACTAGCAAGTTTCCTACATATGGTAAGTTGCAGAGAATGCAGAACATTGGGGAGCCATCAGATATGTCAAAAAGGAACAAAATGGACTTTGCCCTGTGGAAGGGTTGCAAGCCCGGGGAGCCCCATTGGGAAACTGCCTGGGGCAAGGGCCGGCCAGGGTGGCATATTGAGTGCTCAGCTATGGTCAGTAAGGTGTTTGGTTCACAGATTGACTTCCATGCGGGAGGAGTTGATTTACAGTTCCCTCACCATGAAAATGAGGAGGCACAATCTTGTGCTTACCACAATACGAGGCAGTGGGCCAACTATTGGATCCATGTTGGCCATCTACATGTAAAGGGGGAAACTAAAATGTCTAAATCTCTCCAGAACACAATATCCATCCCAAAGTTACTTGAATCATACAGCGCTGATACATTTAGAATGGCCTGTCTGATGTCGAAGTATAGGTACACAATGGAGTACAGTGACAAAGCTATGGATACTGCACAAGAAGTCCTGAACAAATTCAAATATTTCCTCAAAGATGCTATTGCTTATGTTAACAGCAATTCAGAAGCAAATGGTGATTACAAGGACATAATTCTCAACGATCTTCAGAAAGCTGAAGACACTATTTTGGAGGCTTTAAAAACTGACTTTGATACTGCAACCTGCATCAATACATTGTTAGGCTTGGTCTATAATACCAATAAAATAATGAAACTAAATACATCTGAATACTACCCAGTGCCTGTGATCCTAATAGCAGAATTTGTTACTGATGTTTTGATGAAATTTGGGCTTAAACTGGAAAATAGAACTCAACATAATGCCATATCAAACTCCTTGATAGACACATTAGTGGAGTTCAGACATGCTGTGAGGTTGAATGCAATATCTCGAAAAGATAAGGATTTATTGACCTCATGTGACATTGTTAGAGATAAAATTAACTCATTCAAAGTTCAAATAAATGACAAGGGTAACACATCAACATGGGTTGTTACCAAATAGGAGTATTGTTTAAGAGCTATCTACCCAGCATCACTATAAGTAAAAATAATTCATCAAAATTGGTTGAACCATTCAAGTCTTCGCAAAACTAATGCATGAGCCCTGCCCATCTTTCTACATACATACATACATATTGTCACGCAGTCTCTAACAGGGTAGGCAGCGAGAGTGCCAGTTCTCTCTAGACCATACCTCTTTCGCTTTGTAATAAGTAAAAACTCCAAAACATGATAGCAGGGCACCAATTGCGCCAAATTGTGAATCGTTTGTTGCACACGATTTTTTTTTTCAAAATCGGTCAGTCATTTAGGAAGACTTCCGTTACTTACACGCGGGAGTATTATAAATAATTATATATATATTATATAAATAAATAGATTAAGTTTACATTATAGTTGTCATTAATCTTAGAAAATAAAAGTTGATCATCATTTTGTTACTCCTGAACTATTTTTATTTGATAAATTTAATAAACATTTACGTCCACTGACTAGACAATAAGGAAATGAGATTTCAGGGCATCATATATGAGCATAAGGAAAACACTAGTTATGACAAGCACTTGATACATTGTTCAGAATAACAACTTGTGTGAGCTGAGGATAAATTATATCATGTTATCTCACCGCAATAACATAGGATTGTAAACAGAAAACCTACTTAGTGTCAGTCTTATAAGATTACATATTCAATTGTATGTAATACAATCATTTTGTTCAAACCAAGTCCTTAAAATAACATTGGGGGCTGTTCCATGGCATTAAGTACAAATGACACTGACATCAATGGGGAAAAGATTAACTCATCAAGTTACACGTGAAACAATGGAATGTGAAAATCAGTCACGCTAAAGCTTTAATTTCATCTCAATGCAAACGGATTTTAATTTCAACCTCACTATTTATTAAAATCTTTAAATTCATACAATGTCCCTCTTTCACGCAGAAACAATTGAACAAAGTTGGATGACAATTGGCACAGAGATAGATTATAAGCTGGATTAACTCAAAAACAGAGGGGCACATCTGGTTTACAATTAATGACAAATACAGTTTATTTCTTAATTTAAAAGTAATTTTAGAATCCTCAGTCTTGCCAGCCAAACAAACGTAACCTGATGAGTCAAATAAAAAAAAATGGCAGGAACAAAGTTCACTCGACATTTTAGCTGTAAAAGAGTTAAAAATCAATTAGCAGCTTGCGTCGCGCCGTTTTTGTCTTGTATCATAACTTCAGCTTTGTAGACTTTCCAGGCGACGAGATAGTCCCGCACCATCTTGAAGAGTGTGTAGTAGTTGATGAAGAGAAGAATGACTATTGCGAGGAAGTAATGCCATTGGATAGAGCTGAAGAGGAGGCAGAGTTGCAGGACAATGAGAGACATCTGTAGGCAGAGCAGTAGGCACAGTAACGTGGATGGGTTACTGAACACGGCCTGTGGACAAGTTCAGCATTTATTTACTGGTTAATAGTTTTTTTCGCACTATTACTATTGCAGTAGATGCATTTACAGGTAAACCCCCCCCGTTTACCTGTAAATGTGCAATATATCTATAAAGAATTCCTACTTTAAAGAGAAAATTTCCCCAAACTGACATGGGCCCAACATTGAGTGAGACTTTTTATTCATAGATAAGATATAAATAAAAATAATCCGTCCTCATCTAGAATGGAACCCGCGATATCAAGCTTCGCAGACAGGAGTCTCAATTAATGGCATCATCTTTTATAAAACTCATGGCTGGCACCACTAGCTGTAGGTATATGTATCAACATTAGCTTGCAAGAAAGATCAGTACATACATGGAAGCGCGTGTGCTCCGAGAGGCCTGGTTGTGCGGCCACCGTGTTTGTGATCGCCACGTAGCTGCGTCCCTCGAATACCACCCGGGCGCCTTTTGAGTACAAACGGCTGTTGGACCACTCGCTCACTTCACATGGCGCATCTGATAACCAACATAATTACATCAGTAAATACCTAATTATATACTTTTTCGGCTATAGCACGTTCACCAATTTTAGAGATCGCAGATAGCTGTCATGGTCTAAGGTCTAAGAAAACAAGAAAGCAGAAAATACGGCCCCAGCGGCCGAGGTGGAGGGCGGCCCGGTGGGGCACGGGGCAGTGCAGGTACAGTACCTGGGCTGGCCGTGGGAGGGCCCCAGCGGCCGAGGTGGAGGGCGGCCCGGTGGGGCACGGGGCAGTGCAGGTACAGTACCTGGGCTGGCCGTGGGAGGGCCCCAGCGGCCGAGGTGGAGGGCGGCCCGGTGGGGCACGGGGCAGTGCAGGTACAGTACCTGGGCTGGCCGTGGGAGGGCCCCAGCGGCCGAGGTGGAGGGCGGCCCGGTGGGGCACGGGGCAGTGCAGGTACAGTACCTGGGCTGGCCGTGGGAGGGCCCCAGCGGCCGAGGTGGAGGGCGGCCCGGTGGGGCACGTCGCAGTGAGCGCCTGACAGCAGCTGGCTGGCGTAGCGGCCGAACAGGCCCGCCCACACGAACACCACTTGCTGAGATGCGCCGTACACGTCGTAGTACAGGTACGACTAGCAACAGTGTGAACATGTATCAAACAATGTTTTATAGCACTTATTACAATATAAGTAGTCTACTACTACAGTGCTCAGACCACGAGCTTTACGGTGATGATTTAATATAGAAGAGAAACGAAAAAAAATTCGAGAATTATGAGAAGAAACACTATGGCTTTTTAAAGCTGTAATTTAGTAATAATTAGCATAGCAAAAAATCGGGAATAAAATTATCAACCTTATTAAAAGAAACAGGGCCAATGTTAGTAAATGAAAAACCGGAGTTATTTTTCCGCCGTTTCTGCTATAGAAATTTCATATTTAATGTGTCGTTTCGTTTAGCAAATTTTCCTTGTGTCCCTTACATCGAATAAAATATAGATCATATAGTGCCTTCCAGCCCCCACTATTCTTGCCTATCTATACTAATATTATAAAGAGGAAAGATTTGTTTGTTTGTTTGTTTGTTTGTAATGAATAGGCTCCGAAACTACTGGACCGATTTCAAAAATTCTTTCACCTTTGGAAAGCTACATTATCCCCGAGTAACATAGGCTATATTAAATTGGACCCGATAGGTGGCGCTGCGATCGAGTTTCAAGAATTTTACCTTTTTACCCGGGCGAAGCTTTCTGTGTGTTTATGTGTGTCTTAAGCTAGATTCGAGAATGGTTTAGATTTACAATTGGACCCAATAGGTGGCGCTGCGATCGTATTACGGGCAATTTAACTTTTTCACCCGAGCGAAGCTGGGCGGGACAGCTAGTAGTTTATAATTGTGTAACCTTCCACAAATTTTTGATTATTATCGGTACACACTGATTACCTATGAGTGCACACTACAATTAATAAATATATGGGTCATACTCCCGCATCCCGCAACCCCCTCGACTAGAAATCGGTGGGGCGCGTTATCGTGGATGGCACTATCTGTACGGCATTGACCATAAACAAGGCCCATAACATACTGACCTGTGCGAAGCAGCACGGTATGAAGCTGGTATAGTAGGCGCCGAGTACCGAGTTGAAGAGTATCTTCTTGACGCGCATGTTGAAGTCGTGCCTGAGAGCGAGCACCTCAGCGCGCGCGTGCGCCGCGTCGGGCCCGCAGCTGTGCGGCGGCGCGGGGCCCCAAAGCTCCAGGAACGGGCCCGCCGACGGCCCGAACAGCACCACGTATATTATTGCTCTGCACATCAGTACACGCATACATCAGTGCTAATTAACTCAACATAAGGCCCTTAGACTGCATAAAAGAAAAATAACTTTGTATACTTTTATGGTCCGTACGATAGCATTTACTATGCTTGCTACGTTGTTAATCCACCACTGACATAAATAGCATGCTGAGACTATGCTCTACTCGCTCTACTGATTCACTTCCCTCTATACTTACGGACGGACAAGTCATACTTACGGATAACATAGGTAGAATATTTTGGCAAGTGGATGTTTGAGCACAATGAAGTATGTACACCATGCTAGGGCTCCTAGTATCACTCCCAGTACAAACATTCTGGAAATAAATTAAGCAATCATGAAATATGATGGTACATTTGTATGGGAAAGAATTAGATTTATAGGCAATATACACTCTTTTGATTGATAATTATCAACATAGTGGTGAACGTTTACCATCACTTATTGGCTATAGCAATGACTAGTATAACATGTGCTTTACACCCTAACTTTGTGCATATCGGATTGAAAATTTGTGGTTATCAAGTCACTAAAGAGATCAGATATAATGTACAGGTGCTGTAAATACCCAGCATTGACTGAATAGTAAGTAGGTGTCCAAATGCTTACCGAGCAGCTATAACTGCATGAGGCAACAACTTTGGTGCAAAAGTAGCCTTCAATAGAGCAAGAACCATACACAGTAGTAGCCTGCGGCAAATTATTGTCACTATAAAGGCTACCAAATGTGGGTCAATTAGATAGAAGTTCTGAAACAATTGAAAACACATATAAGCATTTTTTGGATATATCTTATACCTTTAAAGGAGCAATTCTTGTATATAAATATATAATTGGATCTCGGAATTGACTCCAACGATTTTCATAAAACTGGGTTGCGGGGGGGATTTCGGGGGCGATAAATCGATCTAGCTGGGTTTCATTTTTAGAAAACGTCGTTTAATCCGTTTTTAGGCAATGAAAAACTGCTACAAGTTCATTTGAATATGAGTTTTGCCACTGCTCTACCACACAGCAACAATAAAGCGTTGCTAAGCAACAAATACTAAGCCAGTGAGTGTTTGCGTGGATTAAATCAATTGTTAAATACGGAGCTAAGCTCAGTCATCCAGGCACTTTTTATTTTAATTAATTGATGAAATGAAATCAAATGAAGGTTTTTTTCTAATTGCATTTTAAGTTTCAACAATACTTTAAAAAAGATAAAATTTATAGTTTTTTTGTCTTTGTTCCTGCTATCTGTGAAATGGCTGGACTTTGATGAAACTTTGAATAACAGATAGTCAATGCTAGGATTTTGATTTGGACTTTTAATATCCATCTCATTTAAAAAATCAATTTTATTTAATCAATTACTAAATTTATGGGTTTAATATCTGAAATAAATAAATTATTTTTATTATTATTATTAGTAAGTATTCCTAAGTTTTATATACTATGCACAATAAAATTTTACATTGGTGAAACTGTAGGGTTTACATATTTAAAAAAAATTACTTATCAATATCAAAATAAGGTGAATGGAGCCATGTCGGCGTTGATGGGCAGTAAAAGTCTGAGCAAGAATGCTCGAGTTGCTGTCCACAACGCGATATTGGTACCTACCTTATTGTATGGCAGCGAATCCTGGGTATGTCAGAGGAAGTATGAAAATAGCTTGAATGCAGTTGAGATGCGATCACTTCGAAAAATGTGCGGCATAACGATATCAGATCGAATCCGCAATGAAGAGATTCGCAAATCAACTGGCGTGAATGAGGGCGTGATTGTAAAGATGAAGAAAGGCATGTTACGTTGGTTTGGACACATAGAAAGTGTTATGTCCAATAAAACAACATTATTCACGAATCACATGTATTGTGCTAGGTAGCAAAACACAGACTGGAAATATCCACAATATATGCTTACAAACTACCCTTTAAACTTGTACTTTTACTAATCTTATTGACTAATAAGATTAAATAAGTACCCACCAGATACATAACAGAAAGGATGAGTGAAGAAAGATTGACGAAACAGATATACAAAGCAAAAGTGTGTGCAAGAAGAGGCAGAGGAAGGCCACGTTCCAACTACCTGGATCAAATAGATCGGACTCTCCCGACGAGCATGTATGAAGAGACTGATGAATGTGGACGAAGCGAAAGAGGTATGTAAGTCTAGAGAGAACTGGCGCTCTATACTCTCTGCCTACCCCGTTAGGGACTTGGCGTGATGATATGTATGTATGTACTTATCAATAATAAAAGAAACATTAAAGAAATTGTTACCATAGCTTGATTTGTGTATGAGTGTGGAAGCCACCATGTTGTCCTATACAGATTGAGCAACTGCAGACCGGTTGCAACCAGTGTAAAAACAAATGTCATAGCCTCAAACAAAAGTACTCCATCTTGAGGTATATATGGGAATGGGATGTGCTTGGGTGGGACTGGTCCCTCTGCCAGCTTTATCTCTGTATGCACGGCTTGTGTGGGTGGTGGCAAGCGAGAAGAACGACCTACCCGCTTGCCACCATTCACATCTTCATCTGACGCTGGCAGTGTACCCTGAAAATAATTAGAAGATATTATAATACATTTAATACTTTTAAATGTTACAAATATACTAAAATATAAATATTACTTTGAATTTAAAAGTTATTAGTTATAAACATCCAGACTTGAAATGAAGGAGTAATTGGTAATGTCAACGAGCTTACCTTTTTACTAACGGCTGGAGTCTTTTTAGATCCCGGTGGCATCATTTTACAGGCTATCTGTGGCAAAGGCCGCTTTATAAGCGGGTCCTTGATGATTTTTCGCCGCCTGGAGATCGCCGTTGAGGAAGTACTGCTCACTTGCGAGTAAGCCCAGCGTCGAGCCAGGAGTATCGTCAAGCAGCCAACGACTGCTGGTAAGAAGAACACGACAAAAGGCCCACTTTCATTTTCCGTACAACTCATCACTCACATGTTAAAATGTTTTTAAAGTATCACAATAATATCTTAGTCCTCAAAAGCTACTTTCGTTTCTTATGTACAGTACCATAGCACTCACTGACACTCTAAGTCTAATAAATGTCACAGTGACAATAATATTGTCAAGTTTCTTGATTTCATTTTAATAGTCTGTATGTGGAAAATAGAAGAAGAATTATGATCCTAACAGTTTCTTAAAAATATTAAGGACAAGTTGTGCCCCGCGTAAAAATCGATTTCATTAGTATAATTATATATAGATTTATTTTCGGCACAAAACCTCTTATCCAATCCTATGTGTTAATCCAGCCAAATTTCATTCAAATCTGTTATGCAATCCGTTCAGGTGTGATTGAGTACCAAACATCCATACACACAAACATTCGCATTTATAATATATAGGTAAATAAATAATGGGAAAGAGAGTAAAAATAACTTCAAGATTTCTGACGAAAATTCGACTCATGATAACAAACATTACAGAAAATATGTCTTTCATAACGAATAGGGAAGTAAAAAATATTGTGCTGGACACAGGCAAATTCAAGAGTTGTGTCAGAGACGGAAACAGATTATCGACTTTTGGCCCTTCTCTGCTGCAAATACACAATACGGCTGTAATCGCCGGACAATGCAAAGAATGCATAAAGATTCCAAATCTATCGTCAAAGCTGCGTCAATATTTCAGTATGTATGAAAATAGAGAGTATTCATAGATATTCAGTCTAGACCGTTTCTGATTATGTCATAGCTGTCAAATCTGCGAACAAATTGATTGATTGATTTTTCTTTTCAAAGAACTTACTATACCTTGAACCTTCTGGTTTATTAATTATTTATGCCGGTCAAAATAAAATTAAGTATACTCCATGTCTGTGTATGTTACTTAAGAATAGATTAATTATATTTTAATAAAATGCACGAAATAAATCAACACCTATAAAAATATATATTTAATTCACTACTTGTTTACGGAAAAAATGTCGTTCGCTTTAATATGCTCCCTTGTTTTAGCGTTTTATGTAGTCATATGGTTTTTCGATGCATTTTTCAAGGTAAGTAGACTACATATTTGTTTTTTTAAAAGAGTTATTAGTCGTTGTATAGCACCTAAGTATATATTTTTTTATTACTTCCAGAGTTGTATGCACTATCCATACTTTGCGTTCTTAGAAGGTACAGGACTAAAGTTCGGAGTACTGAATTTCTCATGGACCACTACTGCGTTCAATAGATGCATTTACCGTTGGAGCAAAAACTTATCACGCATTTTGCGTAAATGGTACACATGTGGCTACTTATTTACATTATGGATATTCCTACCATTCTCATTGTGGACTCTACTTACATTCATTTTTGAACATTTCTATGACACCATAGAGATTACCAGTGTACCAGAAGTGAAGGCAATGATTCCAGGAATTAATATTCCTGTTTCCGACTTTTGGGTTTACTTCTTGTCTATGGCATTCAGCTCTATATTCCATGAGCTAGGCCATGCTCTGGCGGCAGCACAGGAAGATGTTCAACTGGTATCCGTAGGAGTTTACATCTTTACTATAATACCTGTAGCATTTGTTGAATTGAATACAGAACATTTAAATAGTCTTGCTGTAACTAAAAGATTAAGGATATATTGTGCTGGAGTGTGGCACAACATTGCTACGGCTTTTATGGCCTTACTACTGTTCTTCTCAGCTCCAATATTGTTCAATATAGCTTACACTACAGGTATTGGTGTGAGGATAACTGGTTTCACTGATGACTCACCACTGCAAGATATTAGAGGCTTTGAGGAAGGTGATGTTATAACGTCTATTAACAACTGTAATATAAAGACTGCTGTAGACTGGAACTACTGTCTGCACTTGGCACATGATAGATTTGGTATATGCACTAGTGCAGAATTTATAGCACAGAATGATGAAATTATGATGGAAACGGTGAAGGAGAATGATGTTGTTGAGTGCTGTAGAAAAGATGACTTATATAGCTTCTGCTTTGAATATATGGAGCCTAAAGTTGTTGCCGATTCTGTATTACCAGGACAGTATTCTTGCCTCAAGCCCAGAGATATGGTCAAAGAACAATTTATAAAATGCACAGAAACTGCAGGCTATGCATGTCCAAGAGCTATGCATTGCCTAAAGCCTTCACTTAATAATCATACCTACTTAATAATCATAGACCGAAAGAATAATAAAGGAGTGCTTTATTTAGGGATGCCATATGACTTGCACAAAACTGTTTTTGTTGATCAATATTTTCCTAGAATAAGTTTGTTCTCAATTTTCTCTCCTGCTCAGTTTGAGAAGCTGTTGAGATACATCTTCATGTTCTCAATGGGTATAGCATTTCTAAATATCATCCCATGCTATGGTATGGATGGTCATCACATAGCGAGGAACTTGATTCAAATTTTAGCTAAATACTTAAATAAAAATGGTGATTTTGTTATGTTTTTCACAGTATTCATAGTTGTGGTAGGCACTGGTGTGACAGGGCCAATATTAATTTACTTGTTCTATAAAGCTGTACATGAAGATATCTAATTTATTATATGATTTGGGAATTAGCTTACATAGAGCTAAGAGCTTGTAGATTAGTTACTTAGTGATAAGTTTTAAAGAAGTCTGAAGTATGTGTATTTATTGCCATATTTAAATTATTATTTCCTATATTTAAATATGATGAATTCTTTTCTGTGTAAATTAATGTAATAAGTAAGATATATTATGTATTGCAGTGTACAATATATTGTCTTTACAATAAATTACATAATTGATTAATGTCAAGATTACATGATAAATAACATTGTAAATTACCATTTTAAATAAAAAATTTATATGTGACTATACAGTTTTTATTTTACATTTCAGTTCAGGAGTATTTTTTAAGCAATATACAGTTTTGTAATACAAGAACTTCACATATCTTCTTTAAACAATATAACACTATCTATCAACATATTTTGAACTATACAGGCTATAACCCACCCAAAATTTCAGATTTTACTCAAAGCAAGGGTGTTCTTCAAGTCAGATAGGTTCTTTTTTCCGTAATGCAACAATGTTCTGATTGTTGCTGCGTCAGTGTGATGCATGTTATTTCTAAAGTCTTCCCTAGTCCATTGAATGAGCTCTGTTTTGGTTTTCTCATCCGGAGCTTGTTTGATAGTGCGGAATATCTCTCTATACAGTTTTAATACTTCTTGGCGTAGAAGGAACTGGAATAGAAAAGAGTTGTGTTCTTTATGCTTATATTGTGACAAACTAAGAAATTTATATTTCTTAATAAACAGCATTTCAAATTTTTTTTCGGTGAGGTCTCAACTAGTTCGTCATTCGAAATGGAAAGATTAAATTACCTGTTTCAAATTCAAAGTCGATTTCGGTAATTTTGAAGACATTTTTTCGTATTATAGTAAAGTTATCACCAATAAATTAAATATAATATAAGCCAACTAATAAATTAAGTCATTATCGTCAAATTAAAAGTTCTACAACATTTTACAACGGCACCAAATTTCTTCTGAATTACAAATTGAAAATGTTCCAGACCGAAAACAAATAACAAGAAAATAAAACTGCTGTATTTGACATGTGTCAGTTGTATACTTTGACAGCGTGGTTGAAAATAACTAGAAATAGTTTTAACTAAAATCTTGGATATAGGCCTATTGCCAGGCGACGTCATGATATTATGGAATCTCACGGAACATTTCGGGTACCTAGTACTACTAGTAACAAAAGCAAGCATTTATTATCAACGAAACCAAATAGGTTTTTTTAATCAAAATATAGTTGTTTTGAGAAGTAAAATTTATTAAAAATTAACTTTTTTTTGAGTTTATTGGAGTTTACGCCTTAAGAATCGATTTTCATATATAAGGCGCCCGGTATGAGAAAAATATGAGAGGTAAAATCTACTGATGAATGACAGCGTTACGTTTTTGGTGCTCTCGTACTCTCCATGGCAACGAGAATAACAGAATGGCGATGTAATTAATGTTAATATTTACTTTCAATTGCATATTGTATTAACCTGATATTAACCTACAACAACTGTCAACTTGCTGAGGTTTTATCGTAAATTTTATCGTATATAAATATAAATTTATATCAATTGATATTTATTTCAAAATTGAGAAAATTACTCAATGAATAAAAATCAATCAATAGATGTGTCATGCATACTCTAAGTAATATAAGAAATGCATTCATTTACCCTTATTAACTAATCTATTTATTTTATAATCGTTCGTAAGGAGTAAACTCCAGTCGTGCGTCGGAGCTGACACACTCTTTTTATTTTTTATACCACTTGGGTGGCAAACAAGCATGCGGGCCGCCTGATGGTAAGCGGTTACCGCCGCCTATGGACGCTTGCAGCACCAAGGATATCACTCGCGCGTAACCGACCCTGCAGGAATCTTTTCACACCCTTCTTGAACAACTCCATGCTGTATTCTCCAGGGAAAACCTCAACGGGGAGCTGATTCCACAGCCTGAGCGTTCGCGGAAGAAAACTCCTTTGGAAGCGCACAGTGCGAGACCTTTGTGGTTCCAAGGTATGGGGATGAATTCCCCGTCGATGGCGAGAGGTGCGGTGGAAGTGGGCATCATGTCGAACAATTCTGCAGAACACTCCCCGTTTTACAAGCCGTAGAACACACACAGGGAGGCAGTCTCTCCTCAGACTTAGTGGTTCCCAGCCGCTTGTGAGCATTGGATCATCGACTATTCTAGCGGCGCGTTTCTGAACCGCATCAAAAGGCCCTAGCTGGTATCCAGGGGCTCCAGCCTACAGGTGGCAGCAGTACTCCATATGTAGCCGAACTTGCGACTTATAAAGTTGCATCCTTTGTTGCGATGTGAAGTAATGCTTAGCTCTGTTGAGCACACCGAGCTTCCTTGACGCCAGCTTAGCCTTGTCCTCTAAATGACCACGGAACTGAACGTCACCAGAAATATCGACCCCAAGGATCCTAATGCTCTCCTAGATGTTCAGGGGAGTGTTCTGGAATTGTGGAGCCACAGCGAATAGAGTTTTTAGCGGTGAACGCGCAAACTTGTGTCTTAGTGGAGTTGAAGTGGATTAGGTTTAGTCGACCCCAATCGGAGACACTGCGAAGTGTACTCTCGATTTCAGACACAAGTCGTTCGCGACTTTCCTCCACAGTGGAACGAGGGAGATTAGCACGGCCCGTGTAGTAAGTGTCCCCAGTGCTGTCGTCTGCATAGCAATGAATGGCTTCAATAGAAAGCATGTCATTAATATGCAGAAGAAACAGAGTCGGGGACAACACAGAGCCTTGCGGGACGCCAGCATTAATGTCCATGCTTTCGGAGCAGCTACCGTCAACGACGGCTCTTATGCATCTGCTGGCTGGATAGAAAGCTGGCGACCCATTTGCATAATCCCTCTGGCAGTCCATAGGATGGAAGCTTCGATAGAAGACCGCGATGCCAGACCCGATCGAACGCTTTCGCCCCATCCAAGCTAACAGCTAATGCCTCACCTTGACTCTCAACGGCGAGTGACCAACGACAACCAACTTATTGTTTTGAGAAGAAAAATTGTGATTGAATCTCGATAATGCATTCCATGGATTAAAATACTTGTAGCTATCTGGCTCGTTCCAGTATTTTGATATCTGTGAAAATAGTTTTCATATCTACAAAAATGTAATCATATGTACGTGTACGGGCTATGGAGGTTGGAGGTGTCCGTCAAAACAAAATGCATTAAATTAGGGTGGGGTAGGGCAAAGACTACTATTTAATTATACTTAAGGTTATATTTACTACATTACAGTGTAATACGCAAGTAGTTGACATTTTCAATAAGCCATGCTACTTTTGTCGACAAAAATACATATTTGTTTAACTCAGCATACTTCAATTCGTTTACAAATTACAATTGCTACATTCATACCATACCCTTTGTCTACACCAGCGCCATTCTGGAAGGTTTTTGAACTGTTATTTACAACTTACAGCTGGACACTTTTTAAATTTTCTACCATATGAGATGACTCCTTACTCTACCCTCCATAGAACTTACAGGTAATAATGGTATATCCACAGATAAGTAAGTTATATGTTGGGTATTTCACACGGCAGCGAGTGATTAAGGGAGAATAATTTTTCAAGTTTTTTTTCTATTAAAAAAAAATGTTTAACTATAGGTACCTACTTATAAGTATAGTATATAGCATACAATATAAACAATCGCACAAATTCACAATTAACAAAGAATCAAAACAGACATAAGCTAAGTACACTGTTACCTCTATATAGGAAAACCTAATTTGTTTTAGCATATTTTTTGGTTAAGCAATGATGCAATTGAAATTAAAGAAAACAAATAAAAACAATAAAGTATTTTCTTAACGTAATTATGATTATAAATCTCTGTAAGTGTAGGTAGGTAGGTAATTCTATTTAAAACGCAATCTGCGTGACCAAAATGCTGACACTAGAAGAAGAGAACGCATCAAATAAAAAAAGAAACGAACTGTATCAAATCAGATTAAAATTATTATGTTATGACCAAACAAACGGATAAAAAATCAAATTATAATTAAATTCTAACATAACTTATCTTGGAAGCACCTTTACCTATTTTGGACGTATGAAAAAGATACTGAAAGACGGAACAGCCGGTTAGAAAACGAATCTTATTTGGTAGTGAATAAGTAAGAAAGAAAAGAGATCATGTATTTTTTTTTTTAACATTACAATTTAAACTACTCCAAGCCTAGTGTCTACCTCGTACCTACCTACATACCCACGTAAGGACTCGCGAGATTATAATTATTATGTTATAATCGTTTAAAGTTGTTGACCGAATTGTATGGGTTCATAATGTTATTTCAATTACGCATCGGTGTAAGTACCTAAAATATACCAATGTTGACATTTGCATATCCACTCGCTACCACTACGAGAAAACAGTTCATCGAATTAGTACTTACCTACTATAAATAGATGGAGTTAACTTCAAATTTCAAACAAGTCATAGCGACGCAACTTTATTTTAATGTTTCCGAAAATTGCAAGGCCCTTCGCCTCTCGCTTGAAAGTTTTCATACTTTTATAATCCTTAGAATTCACTTACCTAATTAAAAGTATATTATATTATTCTGATTAAGCACTAATAACGCCTCATTAAGAACTCAACACATGCCAATCTACCAAAATAATTACAAAAGTTTAATAATATTGGCGGCATAAAATTACCGCCCAATTTACTACCCGCTTGAAAACTCCGCCCAAGTCAAAGTGTGCGGAAAAATGAACCTTTTTCTACGGGGAAGGGCGAAATCATCACCAATCGTGTGCAGAAGCCGGCGGGCAAACCGCTCGCTTCTTGCTTGCTTGTCAGTTTGTCACGTCACTTCAGCCAGCCAGTCGAGCTGCGTGAGCCGCGCGATAAGCACGTAGTTGATTTGGAGGCAAAATCTTTGTGAACGTGATATGTTTACGCGTAGCGAGTTGCATAAGAAAAACTTTTAAGACAGTTTAATGTTTATCCCACAGTTTGTTTATTTTAGTGAACATTGATATTGTAAAATATGGACAACAAAGCTTCAGTAAATCCTTCTCCACCACCAAGGGCTCCAGTGAAAAAGGAGAACGAAGAAGAGATCAAGGTAAGATTTAATTTCAAATATTTTGTTCGCAGCATTGACGTGAATTTCCGTTGGAAAACCATCATCATATTACAAGCTCGTATTATTGGCAGCCGGCCTGCTTCATCCCGTCTCGTAATAGGAGACTTGAGAATCGTATTTTTAAATTCGATATTTGTTCACATTTCGCGAGGGGTTCCATCTCTTGGTCTCGTCAAATGCTTCAGCCGGGGACTTTAGTGTATAAATTATTCGGTGTAAAGTTACGCTATTAATTACATTTTGCGATACACAATAAAACGCGTGTAATATCACGTTTTCGAGGCCTTTTCCAGCCATTAAAGTGTGTAACGCGATATCCGAAGCGCGCTCGGATCGCTGTAACCAGAGTCGCTGGATGTTTTGATAATAGATATAGGCGCTGGTGTGTAAGCGTGTACGGACGGGCCGAAGCGAGGTGTGTGCGTGAGGGTAATTTTAGACGTTCCTTTGCTCAAAACGTAACTCGAGACCGTCCCAGGCCACAAGCCGACGCTTCAATTTATTGTTTTCATCTGATTATCGTAATTCCGTAGTCATATGTACTGTTAGCTAGTTGCAAATGAATCGCAAATCGCGATTCGATTACTCGCGATGTCGCGAATGTCGCCCCCGCCGATTCGCGCGCTTTTATTTTGGCGCCACGGAAATAGTTTGACATGTCAATAACCCCATTGGCGGTGTCCACGCAACGTGACGTCACAGGACACACGCGTCGTTTTGTATGAGAAAAGTATGAGGTCGATTTAATTTATTGTTCTAGTCGTCTCTCGACCTAGTTAATTGTTATATTTATTTCATATATTTGCGTTTAATATTTCGTCGGAAATGTAGCCTATAAAGTGCCTAATATTAAGACTGGGCTAATTATCGTGTAACCAGAAATTTATAAATTCGGCCACGGTAAATAATTGTTCAGACGCAACATATTACCAGCCATCATCTGATGAGTCTTAGTTTTAACCAAGCACTGGTTAAAGTGCCATAAATAACGATATCAGTGTTCTATGAACAAAGCATAATAAAAAAAAACAAGCATACAATTTTGTGTTCTATCTGTGTGATTGATGTGATGTGACTTTCCTCAACGATACCATAAAAAAATGGCGTTGACAAAATTTTGTATTATATGTAATGGAAAGAAAACATAAAAAACCTTAATTTCAATGTCCTTATAAAAAGGTCATTTGACGTATACCTTACTGCACAATATGACACATACAGTACATACTAAATACCAAAATGTTTACAAGACACAGAAAAAAATCTGAACTAAACCTCTTTGCTTGATTCTAGCTAAAACGCATCATATGTTTTGAAAATAAAAACTTACCATTATGAAAAAATCATTGAGTGAAAAAACTTGTCTATTGCCCTACGAAAATATTTGGGCTTATAATGTTTATTAAGCAATCCGAAAGTTCAAGTTGTAATTTTTGAAAAAAAAAAAGTGCAAACCATTTATTTATTCGAGTGGCCAATGTATCCCTTTGAACCACCTTATTTCTTTTTAAATTATATACGAACAAATTAATAAATTTTCGATGAAGTTATCGGTTTAATTTATTCAATTTGTAAAATTTACAGCAAAAGCGGCCTCGGAGATTTTGCTGTAAATTGTATCGTTTAAATCTAATGATTTAGAAAAAACTTTTTTTTTATACAACAAGAGTGGCAAACAAGCATACGGCCCACCAGGAAAACGGTTACCGTAGCCTATTTACGCTTACAATACCGAAGTATCACTTGCGCGTTGCCACTCTGTGTTCGGAGAGATATACTGTGTTGGCAGCATAATGGGACTAATCCTCTGCTGCCAACACAATTTAACAATCCTCCCCCTCCCCAAGGAACTCATTACTGGAAGCCTTATTCACCGCGTAGGAACACAACACAATAAATTGTGTTATTTGGATACGGACTTCTATAAGATGGAGGTCCTGCCCCCGTCGGGCAGCTCTAAATTCGAACGGGAAACCCATTATGCCCTACCTCTCTTTAATTATTTTTTTTATTTATTTAATTTAATTATCACGACATTGGTTACTTACGCTACTTCTTAGTTTTACGTATAATTATTATGATTCAGCTTTACGTTGGTTTGAACATATAGAAATGAGGAGTGAAGAAAGATTGACGAAACATATATACAAAGCAAAAATGTGTGCAAGAAGAGGCAGAGGAAGACCACGTTCCAACTACCTGGATCGAATCGATCGGACACTCAAGGACGGGAACGTAAAGAGTGCTCGAAACCGACGGGTATGTATGAAGAGACTGATCAATGTGGACGAAGCAATGAAGTATGTAAGTCTAGGGAGAACTGGCGCTCTACTCTAACCCTTTAGGGACTCTGCGTGATGATATGTATGTATGTACATATTCAGCTAAAAAAATACAATCGTTCTCAGTATGATCTATACTAATATTATAAAGAGGAAAGATTTGTTTGTTTGTTTGTTTGTTTGTTTGTAATGAATAGGCTCCGAAACTACTGGACCGATTTCAAAAATTCTTTCACCTTTGGAAAGCTACATTATCCCCGAGTAACATAGGCTATATTAAATTGGACCCGATAGGTGGCGCTGCGATCGAGTTTCAAGAATTTTACCTTTTTACCCGGGCGAAGCTTTCTGTGTGTTTCTGTGTGTCTTAAGCTAGATTCGAGAAAGGTTTAGATTTACAATTGGACCCAATAGGTGGCGCTGCGATCGTGTTACGGGCAATTTAACTTTTTCACCCGAGCGAAGCTGGGCGGGACAGCTAGTATTATATAACTGTGAATCTCCCATACCACTGTTCCATGCAGGTAATTTAAATAGACCGTGAGTCATATTGCTACAAACCTATAGGTAACATTACAATCTAGATTGATTCAAAATTTCAAAGAAATCAAAACCATTTTCGATCTAAATGCAAATAAGCTAATGCATGCACATGTAACCGATTCGTGCACCTTGTAACGGTAAATTGACGAAAAGTACAATTTAGTTATTGTCACGAACAGACACGAACGGGATCGAACATTTGACGCTCAATTGTGAATACAGAAACGTCTAGGTAAGGTAGGTAGGCAGAAGCGTGTAGAAGTACTTAAACACCCACTTTCCGCCTAGATTTTAGGTGCCAACATGACAGATGGCGAGTTCATCGCCGTTACTCAAGCACTACTATACCCAGATACGCCTTTGAATGTCTGCAGTTTTCTTCTTGATGTTTTCCTTAACCGTAAAGCCTAAATCACTATTTATGATGTTAATATGTAGTATGAAAATGCCAATTTTAAACCACTTTCACTTAGGGGTGGCAAAGCGTGTCCTGATGCGGTTACTTGAACCTTGTTCGGATTCCGACTGAACCAATAAGTTTTTACAAAATTTATAAGTCCATTGATAAATCACACGACGAGCTTTACGGTGGAGGAAAACATCGAGAGGAAACCTGTATACTTAAGTTTGAAAAGAAATTCAAAGACGTCTATGTATAGTGTTGAGAAACGGCGATGGACTGGACAACTGTCACGTTGGCAATTAAATATATCTCTGGCGAAAACAGGGTGTGTTACTCCACCCCTGCCTACCCCTTCCCGTAACTTTCTGAAGATGTATAAGTTATAAATAATATAAGGCGAGTACAAAGGTCTTATGAATTATGAAATTACTAACACTGGCCAGTAAAACTGCAATACCAGAAAAGAAAACATGACACAGTGCCCTAGAATGATTTCCAAAGTTTGCTGACGACCCGCTAACATTAAAGATGCACTTGCAATGCTCGCGCGCATTACCAGGGCAAGGCCACAGCAGCATCAACGTAATTTAAACCTTCTACAACAGTAATAAGACTCCTAGTCTTATAACATTAATTCGGCTAACATTGTATGATACGCCTTGTTATTTGTGTTACACATGTCCGTCCGTATCGTATCATTTGTAAAGCTATTTAATAAGAATACCTACACGGTCATGAACAGTCTGAATTTGCTTTAAGGTTAGATGAACATTGAGTTACGTAGTAATTGTTTAGTAGTCCATGGTTCTTTCATTATCTATGGTTATTATATACTCTATTGCGTGTGTTATGGAGTTCAGATGTGAACGTGGATGAAAATTGTAAAAAAATACACTTATGCCTCGAATGAAAAAGAAGATTCATACAAGCAGTTTCTTTGTATGAGCTAACTTCAGGGACCGATTTCATAAAATATGTTGCCCATATTTAATTTTATCGGTATAGATAGTGCCATCCACGAAGACGCGCCCCACCAATTTCTAGTCGAGGAGGTTCGTGGATGTGGGGAGTATGACCCGATTCTCTATAAATTAAAATCTTTTTTTTTTATATACAACAAGAGTGGGAAACAAGCATACGGCCCACCCGATGGGAAAGGGTTACCGTAGCCTATTTATGCTTACAATAGCGAAGTATCACTTGCGCGTTGCCACTCTGTTTGCGGAGAGTTATAGTGTATGGCAGCATAATGGGACTAATCCCTCTGCTGCCAACACAATACAACAATCCTCCCTCACCCCAAGGAGCTCATTACTGGAAACCTTATTCACGGCGTAGGAACACAACACAATAAATTGTGTTATTTGGCTACGGCCTTCTATAAGGTGGAGGTCCTGCAGCAGTCGGGCAGCTCCAAATTCGTACGGGGAACCCGTTATGCCCTACCTCTCTCTGTGCGTGTGCACTCATAGGTGTACCGATAATACTCAAACATTAGTGAAGGGGAATAGTGGGGCGCGTCTTCGTAGTGCCACTATCTACATAGCGGTGTAACGGTATTTATTGCAAATGGCTAGTCTATATATGTATACCACTGTTACTATTCATGGGAGCGAAGTGATAATCATATACATGTAGAACGCGAGTGAAGCCGCGAGTCACAGCTTCTATAATATAATATAATAATTACAACAATATAAGGTAACGAACAAACATGGAAAGTCAACACGGGTGTGATGGGAGACACGCGATACCCAGTTGTAACTCACACCGACGATGCGATGCCTCTGCATTGTACATCATCCATAGACTACATACCGGTGGCAGATCAGAAGCGTCAACTTTGTTGTCTGTGCACATTGTATTACTCTACTAGTCTTTGCCAGTGTTTCTTCTCAGGTTATAAGAGCCGTGGTGGCCGAGTGGTTCGAGCAGTTGCCTGCGACGCAAAGGTCGCAAGTTCGAATCCCGACTGTACCAATGAGTTTTTCTGAACTTAAGTACAGTGATTAGTCACACCACGAGCTTTACGGTGAAGGAAAACATCGAGAGGAAACCTGCATACGTCTGAGAAGAAATTCAAAGGCGTATGTATAGTCGTGCTTGAGTAACGGCGATGGACTCGCCATCTGTCACGTTGGCACCTAATATACCTCTGGCGGAAAGTGGGTATGTGGGTATTACCTATACACCTCTGCCTACCCCTTCGGGGACCCTTGTGGGAAGGCGTGAGGAAAGCTACCGTAGGCCCTCTGTTCCTGACAACGCCTCAGTGAAGTAAAGTACCGCAGTTTTACCCAAATAAAATTTTATTTAATCGGTAGATTTTTTCTGGGATAAAACATATTACAATTATATAAACATATAACAAAATACTGGAAATGGTTGCTTACGTATTAATTACATATTACATGTGTTCACGCAGCTCATAAACTGCCTCTGCGCCAAATGTCATCCAATTTCGTTAAGGAGAATTTACGTGAAAGATAAAGTAGTAAGGTACAATCATCCTCATGAACTATTCCATTATAATACTACATAGTAGGGTGTATAGTAATACATTCAGCACGGGGTTGGCAGAGAGATGAGAGAGGGTAGAGCGCCAGTTCTCTCTAGACTTACTGAGAAGTCTAGACTTACTATGAGTTGCAAGCAAAATTAAACAAGAATGCGTCCGTAAGATAACTCGTATATTGAATCAATCGTCGTACATCAATTGTTTTTCCTCTGATGACATTTGTCTTTCGCGCCATAATCATTCTATGGTGCCAGTTTCACTGGTCAATATACAATAAATACTCTATACACTTCACTTACACAAACAAAAGAGGTTTCTTTTGTTTTATGGACTTGGAATGTATTAAGTGACCCTTAACGTCGTTATGCAACTTTGTATAGATAATTTGTGAGTGATACATGAAACTTAATAAAATAATTTTGCCGTCACAGAAGTGTCTCATCTACTGCGATGTCACAACTCTCATAGTCTTTGCCAGAGGGGGGTGAATAAACACCACCTTACTGGCACGAGCTTGTGGGCATCAAGTGTCCACCGTCCACTGCCAGGCCCGCCAGGCCTGACCATTCGTAATACTGGTTTTCAACCTTATCTCGTAGATTTAAGGGTGAAAATGTCGTAAAAAAACTGCAAATAGACGCGATAAATCTAGCTCCTCGTTCCGTTTAGAATAGTTGTTCGCTTCCATATCGCATTTTTCTCCAGTAGCACGCGTGTTAATATAATTATTAAGACCAATCACCTTTTTGTCGAAAACTCCAAAATCTGTACATTGGCATGTTACGTTGGTTTGGACACATAGAAAGGATGAGTGAAGAAAGATTGACGAAACAGATATACAAAGCAAAAGTGTGTGCAAGAAGGCCACGTTCCAACTACCTGGATCAAATCGATCGGACTCTCAAGGACGGGAACGTTAAGAGTACTCGAAACCGACGAGCATGTATGAAGAGACTGATGAATGTGGATGAAGCGAAAGAGGTATGTAAGTCTAGAGAGAACTGGCGCTCTATACTCTCTGCCTACCCCGTTAGGGACTTGGCGTGATGATATGTATGTATGTATGTATAATATTGCAAGGAATTTAGGATAATTTTTTTTCAAAAAGATTGGAAAAATCTTGTTGAAAAGAACACACAGCTAAATTACTGTTGACATGGATGATGCTAGATTGTAAAACTGCACTAGGGTGGTTTTATTGCGGCAAGAATCAAAGACGTCATCTGTCACGTTGGTATCTAAGAGGATGTTGGTATTGTTTTCATTCGGGGCCTCTTGTTGAAAGGCGTGATGAGGCATGAAATCTAATTTATACATACATATTATCACGCAGAGTCCCTAACCCGGTAGGCAGAGACAATAGTGTGTCAGTTCTCTCTAGACTTGCATACCTCTTTCGCTTAGTCCACATTTATCAGTCTCTTCATACATGCTCGTCGGTTTCGATTACTCTTATATATATGTACAATATATTTATATAACAGCTAGATGTGCCCGCGGTTTAGCCCGCGTAAAATATGGTTAATTTTTTTTTGAAAAGAAACATATTATCTTTTTTTAATCCAGCGAATAATCTATCTCTGTAAAAATTTCATCCAATTCCTTTATATAGCATTTCTGCAAAACACACAAACTTTCGCGTTCGTAATATTAAGTAGTATAGTTGGAGTATTTGTCCTGTTGTGCCTAACACATGTGCACTTCAATATTTTACAATACAATCACAATACAATACTTCTAATTTGCGTAGATTCATGGTTACCCTCACGCCTTCCCACAAGGGCCCCCGAAGGGGTAGGCACTAGGCAGAGGTGTGTAGATAATACCCACACACCCACTTTCCGCCAGAGGTATATTAGGTGCCAACGTGACAGATGGCGAGTCCATCGCCGATTCATGGTTAATATTAATTTTAATATTAATATTAACCTAACTAACTAAATAATTGATGTAAATGTTACAGTGAACAATAAATAAACGCATTTAAATTAATTCCTTCACAGCGTTCACGTTATATTGGGTGACATAAAAACTGCTGCGGTATCATGTTACATGGTTATTTGACTCCTTACGGCTGAATGTTAAAAAGTCTCATAACAAATGAGTTATTTATATATTAAGCTCAGCGTATTGAGCTTTTATGGAATCTAGAGACGGTTGCAACTTCGTCGGAATACATCGTACTAATCTAATACTAATATTATATAGAGGCGTAGTGACCGAGTGCTTCGACTAGTTACCTGCAACACAAAGATTGCAAGTTCGAATCCCGACTTACTAACTTAAGTCACACGACGAGTCTTAACGTGGAAAACATCGAGAGGAAACCTGTATACATACGTTTGAGATGGAATTCAGAGCGTATTTAAAGACTTGCCGTTCGTCATGGTGGCACCAAAAAATAAATCTCTGACGGAAAGTGGATGTGTGGGTACTAAGTATAAACCTTTGAGACCCTTGTGGACGACTCTTGTGGGAAGGATATGTTTAAATAAATAAATGAACGTGAGTGAAACCCATGTGCACGGCTAGTAGTAAAATAATTGGTCCTCAACATTTTCCTCCCTAATATATTCTATTGTGTAGTATATATATACGTATCTTGTTGCCGACCACAGATACATACATCCAGTTATGGTAACGGGACTTTTGTTAAGACTGTACACCCTAACGAAAGTGAGGAATATGTGAGTTATGTAACCCGATACTGTTGAAAGGTGTCTCAGTATTTGGACGGGTCGCCTTTTAGGCCGATATCGACTTACAGCGATTCGGGTTACTCTGCCGGACTGACGTGGAAACACGGCGAAGACTGTATTTCGTTTATTGAAATGTGATTTCTACCATATCTTGCTTTTGACGAAATTCAAGTTTCTTTCTTTATTACTACCTTTATTTAAAATATATCTTATACATTAAATTTTTTTGGATCTCTGTTACATATAAGCTTGTATATTATGATATTCTGACACTTATTCTTAACAATGGAAATAATACATTTTGTAGGGAATACGTCTCCGATGGGGTAGGCGTCTAGATAGCCAGCGAGTCCATCGCCGTTTCTCAAGCACGGCTATATACGTGTTTGAATTTATTCTCGAACGTACCTATGCAGCTTTCCTCTCGGTGGTTTCCTCCACCGTAAAGCTCGTGGTGGGACTAATCCAGGGATTTTTCTTCACGTAACAGTGAGTAATTTGTTCTATCTGTATGGTGTAGTTAGTTGATTTCAGCTTAATTTTAATAATGTAATAATTTATCTTAATTAAAGAACTTGTTTAGGCTTCTCTCATACATAATTACACTTCGTGTTAGGGAAAAGAAAATGCCTTATTCTCGAATGAGTTTTTTTTGTATCAAAATTATTGGAACAATTTATACGAAATTGTAACCAGAGACTAAGTGTGGCGTTACGTTTCACGCGAATTTATTATTATGAGGTATAATTAAAATATTTTTAATTACATAATTTGAGAACATCGGCGGCGGGTTTCAATCGCGTTTTAATTATTGTGAAGTTCGTCTCGACACTCGATGCGGGATCGTTAATTTCAGTGTAATTGGAGACCCTCTGTGTCTACACTGTTTTTTATTTTAAAAGTAGGTATCATAAGTAATTTGGAAGGTTTGGGTAGAAAATGGTAGTAAAAACATTAAAAGAATTTTATTCAATAACAATAACGACTTTGTCAGGTATTATCGCATCTATGTTTTTTTAAGTTTCGTTAAGTGTATTTGTCTTCTAAATTAATAAAACAATGTCCGTTTATTTACACCATTTATAATTCAAGGACGGATGGACCGATTATGATGATCTCTGTATGGTTGGATTCGTCTAATCCGAAAAGGACTAATTGCCTTTAGCGCTACGAAGTTGATCGGGTCAGCTAGTAACTTATTTAATATAATAAATAGCAATAAATAGCAATAAATAAAAATATAGAACTAACCACAGACGAACTACGGGGCTTAGTCCGTCAGACTTCTTACGTCATCATACTTGTCACCCAGGATGACTTTGACATAACACCCATATAATAATAATTATAAATAATAAATATCTTTAGGACAATTCCACAAAAATTTACCTAGTCCCAAATTAAGCAAAGTTTGTATTATGGTAATTAGACAACGATATATTTAGTTTAAAATGTTTATTTGTAAAAAAGTTTTGGAAATTAAATTATTATTATTATTAATTTATATAGATAAATATATACATAAATACGTAGGACATCCAAGACCAAGCTACAAATACTCGTGTTCATCACACAAAATATCTGCCCTCAGCGGGATTCGAACCAACGACCTTAGGTTTTGCAGTCAGGAGCTCTATCCACTAAACCAGACGGCCGTCATCATAATTATGATGTTGCCATAGCATAGCAATAACGCCCGTGCCAAATTCATAATTACGGTCATTTTTATGTGTACGTCTTCACGCCTCCTTATCCCCTCGGGTTTTCCTCGGGTAAGTGTTAGGCAGAGGTTTTTTAGTACAGACTCTCTCTTCAACGGGGATATATTTGGGTTCCAACTTGACAGATGGCGAGTCCATCCCCGTATCTTCTCGGTGTTGTCGTTCACCGTAAAGCTCGTGGTGTGGCTGTGTAACAATTGTATGGCTGAACATTTATGTGTGTACATAAATGTACAGCCATATTTATGTCCCATTGCTGGGCAAAAGCTTCCCTCTTGTCTTTCTACTTCCCGCGATCGAGAGCCACCTCCGACCAATTGTTCAGGTGCATGTCCAGTTCGTCCCGCTATCTTCTTCTTGGCTATCCTTGTCTCCGTGTCACGTTCTGTGTAGTCCATTGTGTCATTTGTCTGGCACAACCCGTCTTACATTAGACAGACAGACATTATACATACATATGTAAAAAACATGTCAAAAGAAAAGTAGCCAAGTTATTTCTACATAATTTATACAACACTATAATAGAAAATTAAGACTAAACAACACTACATTTAAAAAAAAATATTATGCTTTTATTTTGATATGCATAATAGGCACTTACATTTTATTGTATCTGTATAGAGTACAGATAATATAGTTATGTCATGTATGTGCCAGTTACGCTCACAAGGTGGCGCTAGTGTACAAAAATAAAACTTCGACAAAAGGGTTTCATTACCGTCACCAGTGTTGAGCAAACAAAAGAGGAACCCTAGAGAATATGATCCCGTATAATTAATGCTCGTCTAAACTAAACCCTGCCGCCATTTGACGCCGGCTTGCGTCAGTCCCGGCTGACGTTCATTTTCGTGTAATCCGAAGCTTGTTCAGTCTGGTCCCGCTACATACAACTATAATCTATCAAAGTTGATCAACGGCGAGGACCTTTTGTTCTAGAAGGATCTATTATTATCAAATAAAAATTAACAATACACCTAGCTGTGCCCCATACATTTCATCTTATCGTTACCTATATTTTGGGCAACTTTTTATGTATATATATATATATATTTTTTATACCACATGGGTGACAAACAAGCATGCGGTCCGCCTGATGGTAAGAGGTTACCGCCGCCTATATTTATTATATTATATATATATATATATATATATATATATATATATATATATATATATATATATAATCTTTATATATATATAATTCTTCTGTGAGTGTGTATGTCACTGAACTCCTCCTAAACGGCTGGACCGATTTTAATGAAATTTTCTGTGTGTGTTCAAGGGGATCTGGGAATGGTTTTGATTCACAATTGGACCCGATAGGTGGCGTCACTGGGTCCGTGGCTTTAATTTTTTCTCCCAAGCGAAGCTGGGCGGGACAACTAGTATATTAGATTTCTTCTGTACATGTATGTATGTCACTAAAATCCTCAAAAATTACTGGACCGATTTTAATGATATTTGCTGTACATTTAAAAGTCTGACAGACACAGTCTTCAGGTGGATTCCAGAATGGTTTAGATTTACAATTGGACCTGATAGGTGGCGCACTGCGTCCGTAACTTTTATCTTTCACCCGAGCGAAGCTGGGCGGGATAGCTAGAATCTTTATAAATTATTGCCTATGTTGTATTCTGATGTATGAGCTATATTGTTGTAGCTATAAATATATTCATTATAATCACAAATATCCTAACAAACAATTTTCGTTCCAACCTGCAATCAGAACTTCCCAAGTGACAACTTAAACCACACGACCACCATACACTACAAGGTGCAGACCAAAAACAATAATAATACTTACATACAATGTAAGGATTGTAACATTTAAAACAGCGGTATGTCATAGTGTAACGTGAGCCGATCCAACATCGCGACTCGTAATCAGACACCTACCGTTTTATGCTTGTCCAACTTTAAGTGTGTTGTTGAATCTTTTGCCGATTTAAAGATAATAAAAATATCACGGTGTATATAATATATGCATGGATATATTATATCCATTAATGACATATTCTTATTTGGGATTCTGTACACATTTCAATATATATGCTTATACATCATATTTGCCAATAGATGGCGCTTTTCACCCTTTACTTTGCTCTAAATCGCGCTATCAAAGACTTATTGACATTATGGTAAATAGTAAATTGATATTAAACACTGTATATTGGGACCATGTGTTGTAATCTTACCTATTCGATGAACAGATCCCTTCATTTATAAAATATCTGGTACTACTACTAACTTTAGTCTCACCGTTAGTTACGACCTGTGTACTTAGGGACACGGTATCGAATAGAAAGTATCGGTTCTGTACTCATGAGTAGTATCGAAAAATATTGAATCAAAAGTATCGATACTTTGAAGTATCGAGTTCTTACCTTAGGGCCTCGAGCGCATACGCCAGGACTCACGACGTCAATGTCAGTCAGTAAGTAAGGACAGTTTAGTTACAGTAGAACATATAAAAAAACGCAACGCACCTGTTGTGAAAATAGTTTGATCCCGCAGAAACAGAAAAGAAAGACAATCGAATTGAGAATCACATCATTATTTCAAGTGTGTTAATAAGCTTTAGTACGCCAGCACGACTCTATGACATTACATCATGGGTAGATCTTTTCCAAGTAAGGAATGACGTCATATGGTATCAGATATCGGCAACTATGAATGGTCAATAAATGAATACCTCGTATCATATTCATGGATCGGATTACTAATTACAGGAAAATATAGCCCAAATAAAATTTTTCCTTATATATATATATATATATTTTGGATTACATTTGCGTTGTTCAAAATCTCACTGCATCTGTCTGCCGGAATCCGATGAACTCGTAAAGTACTAAATGAGTTTTTCTAAGGTTTTCACCATTAGTGGATATTCCTTCAAACATTTGTATAGACCCTGGTGGTGTAGTGGATCGAGTCAACTGCAAACCGAGATTGTAGGTTCGAATACCTACTACTGTAATAATTGGTGTTTTCTGAACTTCAGTTGGCACAGCGATTAATAATATCACGAGCTTAGATGTTTTTCTAGTTTAAAACATATATCTTCACGCTTCAGGCAGGTTGGCAGAGATAGTACCCACACACCCACCGCCAGAGATATTTTAGGTGCCAATGATAGATGGTGAGTCAATCGCCGTTAGCACCACCATACATACGCCTTTGAATTTCTTCTCAAACGTATGCAGGTTTCCTCTCGATATTTTCCTTCACCGTAAAGCTCGTGGTGTGACTAATCAATGTAGTAGGTACTAGGTACTTAAGTTCAGAAAAAATCATCTGTACATTCTGGATTCGAACCTGCAATCTTTGAGGTGTACACGGCTCTAGGATATACATCTATAATTTTATTTATGAAGCTTTTTTTAAGTAATATAATGACTAATTAATCAGTTAAGTATATTGTTACTTACAGAACAAACAGCGCTAATAAGCGGACGATCGCGCCACGCACTATTGCGTTACAAAGACAACAATTTGTGCGCATCTGACACCCGCTACCCGTGTGAATATGCGCGCGACGGTAAACAATCCGACGTGTATATTTGATGACATCTTAATAAACTTCTGCGAGTTATGCTCTTTATTTTTATAAGGAGGTCTCGACGAATCTTTTAAAGGCGTCTCGCGAGTATTTCGCTCAGCCAATCAGCATTGCCATACAACGTGGCAAGGCTGCCAGGGTTCTTGGCACCCGTGGCACACTGGAATTCGAAACATACATTTTATTTATAAAAATTTTGTGTAGTTAGTTTTGAATTACAAATATATATGCGACTGAAGGATAGGTATCCATGTCATGAAAATATTATAATGTCAAAAAAAATTTCGCGCACTCTTAAAAACTCGCGAGTTTTTAAAAGAACGCCCATAAATTGGTCAGCTTATTCGTATTACACAACTTTACAAAGTGATTATGCCGACTTCATTATAACCATCATTTACCTACCTGATTTAAATAACCCAACCCCTTTAATACATTTTTTTTAAGTTAAATTATTTCCAAGATATATTTGTCAGCTTCAATTTTCTCACAGACTATATAAAGCGAGCTATAGCTGAAGCTAGAAAATTGAAGTGCTATTATTATAATCAATCCGTAACACAATCCTGCCAGTAGCTGTTGCCGATCTGCGCTCGTATTTTTAGCTGACCCAACACCCGATATCCAAGTTCATTGTGTAGTGCGTCCGTGTGGACGCAAGGGGGAGCGGAGCCAGGAATTTAAGGGTAATGTATCGCTTTGCAACTCGTTAACAATAATCATCACCTTAATATACGAACATACTATAATGTTATTCGCCTTAAGTGCTTACGTCTTACGACGAATTGAACCTTCGTAAATGCCCGAATTAATTGCATATTTTTGTTTTATAGTAGAGATGAGAGTAGATAATTTACAATACTTTATTATTAAATGCGACTGGCATGTATGAAGAGACTGATGAATGGGGAGGAAGCGAAAGAGGTATGTAAGTCTAGAGATAACTGGCGCTGTATACCCTCTACCTTCCCCGTTAGGGACTCGGCATGATGATATGTATGTACGCGCGAGTGATACCCCTGGTGTTGCAAGCGTCCATAGGCGGCGGTAACCGCTTACCATCAGGCGGAACGCATGCTTGTTTGCCACCCAAGTGGTATAAAAAAAAATGTATAATAAAATGCATCCAGAAAACGCGTACATATCTCGCTCAGAGAATCAGCATTGTTATCCAGCGTGGCAATGCTGCTAGTCTTCTTGGCAGGTTGCCGCGTGGTATCGATTTGGTACACATTTTTTATTTAAAGTAGTTTTACAACTGATATAATGTAAAGTTTATTAATAAAAAAATTGTGTAATGCTTTTGGGGAAAAATAACTATTCGTTAAGAAAAACTCATTGTTGCCGACCCCCATCGAACCACCTAGATTTGCAGATGGCAATATCCTCACGCCTTCCCACAAGGGTCCCCGAAGGGGTAGGCAGAGGTGTATAGGTAATACCCACACATCCACTTTCCGCCAGAGGTATATTAGGTGCCAACGTGACAGATGGCGAGTCCATCGCCGTTACTCAAGCACGCCTATACATACGCCTTTGAATTGCTTCTCAAACGTATGCAGGTTTCCTCTAGATGTTTTCCTTCACCGTAAAGCTCGTGGTGTGTCTAATCACTGTACTCAAGTTCAGAAAAAAATCATTGGTACAGTCGGGATTCGAACTTGCTATCTTTGTGTCGCAGGCTCTGCTCTCGAACCACTCGGCCACAACGGCCAGCAGATGGCTTTCTATTTTAATTAAATTCACTAAAATGAAGACACAAAGCCACTAAGCCAGCGTTACCTTTCAAAGGCGAGCGAGTCTAGTGCTAACTTAGCAAGTCTTGCCCAAAGTGTGGGGCTCACATGACCGAGACAGGGCGCACGGTTGCTCTGAGAGTAATGCACCGAACCCGACCTCTTTGTTTCTCCCAGACGTTTATAATGAGAAACATGTGAAACATAATCGATCGACGTCATACGAGACCAAATACTAAACCCGTGGTTTTGTTCCCGCGTTCGCGCCTTTGTGTTCTATCCGAGGGCTCGGGTTCTGTACCCACGTATTGGATTGATATATTTATAAATACGCTATTGTTATATTGAAGGTCTGCGTGATGCAGAAAGGGAACTCTTGCTCGTAAGATTACACTGTGCTGAAGTTTTATTCTTTGGTTAGAAAGAGAGATAATATAATATAATCTAGAAGGGAACGTCAAGAGTACTCGAAACCGACGAGCATGTATGAAGAGACTGATGAATGTGGAATAAGCGAAAGAGGTATGTAAGTGTAGAGAGAACATTTTGGCATAGTTTTTTTTCTTGCAATTAAAATAGCCTTAATATTAAACTGTGATAATGAAGTATTCAAATGGTGAAAGAATTTTTAAAATCGGTCCAGTACTTTTTAGCCAATTCCTTACAAACATACATACAAATCTTTCCTCTTTATAATATTAGAATAGATAGACCATGGTGAGAACCGTGTATAGCCATTCAAATAGATTCCTATGTACTTTTTACATAATTCTCTAAGGGGCCCATCGATGAGTATCTTAGCTAGTCATCTTCCAAGACATTACAAATGCAGCAGCCCTAACTGAGTATTTTTAGGCGCACGCAATGCACCATTTGCTATTAGCGTAAAGGTCTATTTCTGTGAAGTCTGCGTGTAACGTGTTCCGCAAGACTAGCACTGGGAACACCGTGACTTGCAAATGATACTATTGTTCGCGGGTGAGAAAGGGACGAATAGTATATCAGGGTTCCCGATGGGGTAGTCAGAAGCGACACAAAGTCCTCCAACTTGTTATTTAGCGTGTCCGCGTACTCGACATAACGAAATGAAGTTAGGATGTTTTTATAAATAAAATTGATGTTTTTTTGTAGGTTCATATACAATACGTGTTCATCGCCAAATCTGATTTCAAACCAAGAAGCTGAGTCATCAATGATTATTTTTATTTTGATTTAACTGTAATAATAGTTGCCAGGTTGGCTCGTTACAGCATTGCAATAATAGTAGGGAGTCCATATTTGTTTCCGCGTACATTAGCGGGGCGATCGTTTTACACGGCATTAGGTAAATTATAAGCTCCACTAGCCTCTGACACATGATATGTTTGCAGTCGCGCCGTCTCGGCTTCACCAACTACATAGTCCATCCTTGTACAGTACCTAAACCGGAGCAATAGCATAACTTTTTGGAACGAAGTTCCTTATCGCGCGTTGTGAAAGGGGGCTAGACGGAAAAAAATCTTACGAAAAGTTGTCACGACATTCTTACGAAAAGTTGTCACGACACTTTTATTACGCAAATTTAACCTACTGATTAAGTTTATATAACATTATATTTGTTAATAATAAAAAAAATATTATTATAACTTAAAAAAAATAAAATTTTATTACAATTCCTTTTTTTGCTGTATATTTATAACCCCCGTGTGAGTGACGTGTGCTTCTTGAACTTCGTTCCATCCGGGTGTCCCTTGACACCTCTCAAGTTTTATTTTTTTGCATAGTGATTTATTACATTTAATCGTTTTACAATTGTAGCGAACTGTGCTCGCGTTGTGTCAATCCAGCTAATATAATCTATCACTGTTCCAATTTTCATACAACTCCGTTCAGTAGTTTTTGCTTGAAAGAGGAACAAACACAAACTTTCGCATTTATAATACAACTAGTGCCCGTGACTTCGTCGCGTCGCATGGTTATTGTTAATTTTTTTAAAGCCTAAGTTACTCCTTGTTACATCAGCTATCTGCGAGTGAAAGTCCCGTCACAATCGGTCCAGCCGATTCAGTGATTAGCTTGAACAAACAGACAGACAGAAAAATTGTATTGTGTATTCATACATCCATATGCATTACATCCAATCTTTTACAAAAAACAAAATTTGTATAGATCAGGATATATCACAGGATCATAGGGTACGTACTTCATAGAAAACTAATCAACAGTTGTACTTGCTCTACTGATTTCTATTGCGCTACGTACATAGCGTGCCCTAATGAATGACGTGTCCGCTCTAGGATCCCGGTGACATTTCGATGCCATTGATTGCGTGGGCTCCAGACTTTAGCACTAGGCCTTGGAATAAAACTGGATTTTTTAAACACGATATGAGTTAAATCACTATTAAAATTTCAATCACGTTAATATTTTCATACAACATAAAACTTCTTTGTACATGCAATTGTATAAAGACAAAATAAATAATAATACATATTAACAAAATATCTTCTCGCCCTGCCAGTAACGCAACAATCTCCTTTCGCCTGAGGATTTTTTAGGTGACAACGTGAATGATGGCGAGCCCATTGCTCTTACGCACGGCTATACGGTCTGTGAATTTAATCTCAAACGTATGCAGGTTTCGCTCGTTGTTTCCGAAAATCACGCGATGTTAAGAACCATTGCAGTTAAGTTAAAAAAACGATTTGAACAGTCGGAAAACAATCTCTGTGTTGCAGGCACACATAGACACCTCGAACTACTCGGCCACCACGGCTCTTGATGGTCTTATCGTCGTAAATATAAAAGATAAGTGTATGTCATAAAGCTTCTTGAAGGTTAAGTCAGAGATATAATAACACTCAGTGGACCTATAACGTGACGTCACGCGATGAAACTTCAGGATTCAAGCGACATATCCAAAACAAAAAGCTTGCAATTACCGTGTCAAACAAACAAACTCCTTTTCTTTATAGTGTAAGTATAGATTAATGTATAAGAATATACTACAAATGTATCCATAGACAAGCTTAGCGCGGCCCACCTGAAACAAGAAAAAATATTTTTATTATATTATATACACACACATATCATCACGCCGAGTCCCTAACGGGGTAGGCAGAGAGTATAGTGCGCCAGTTCTCTCTAGACTTACATACCTCTTTCGCTTCGTCCACATTCATCAGTCTCTTCATACATGCTCGTCGGTTTCGAGTACTCTTGACGTTCCCGTCCTTGAGCGTCCGATTATATATACATTTATTTATCCACAATCATATTAACATCTTTACAGTGCATAACAAATACGATGTTATAATATGTATAACGCAGTGCACCATCGTCGAAACAAGTCCGCATTCGCCATTTAAATATGAGATGTATTAAGTTTCAAACGTCCAATAACGTGGACCATATTTTTTCTCACGGCTACTGTGCTGTGGCTCCCGCTGGTAATTTTGTTGCCAGTCAACGAGTTTTATATATTTTTATGTATATGTTCCTTCAAATGTTTCCACAAGGGTTTCCGAAGGGGTAGGCCAAGTTGTGAAATAAGTGATAGATGGCGAGTCCATCGCCGTTTTCTCAAGCACCACTATACATACGTCTTTCAATTTGATCTCAAATGCATGCAGGTTTCCTGTCGATGCTTTGCTTCACCGTTCCTTTACTTAAGTACAGTGATTATTCACACAACGAGATTTACGGTGAAGGGTAACATCGAGAGGAAACCTACATACGTCTGAGAAGAAATTGAAGGCTTGTCGTGCTTGAATAACGGCTATGAACCCGCTATCTTTCGAGTTGGCATCTAAAATATATCTCTGGCGGAAAGTGGGTGTGTAGGAAACGTATTTGCTCTTCTGAGAAGGAGTGAAGATGAGAAGGAAAAAATGGACGATGTGTTTTTTTAATATACTCTCATTTCAAGCGTCAGCGTTGATGCTGTTCTTGTCAAGACCCTATTTGCTACTGGGGACTCTCAGACGTGATTTTAGAACGCTGCAAAATAGATGAATATTTTGCTAACTGTTAAATTCAAACGTCGAACAAAGTATCAAAAGTCATAACAACGTTCGTAGTTGTCTGCTCTGGCAACACTGCTGCGTGCGTAGGTCGCTTCGAGTCGGATCGAGTTTCCGAACGCTCCTAAATTTACCTTGCGAGCTACTGCCATTAAAAGCATTTATGTTATATTGGATATCACAATATTAGAGTCATTGCTCGGCTTGAGTTACGACTGTGCTCTGACCCAGCTAGGCATTGTGATCGATCCTGTGATAAATCTCCAGTTGAAATAATAATAATATATCCTCACGCCTTCCCACAAGGGTCCCTGAAGGTATAGGCAGAGGTGTATAGGTAATACCCACACACCCACTTTCCGCCAGAGATATATTTTAGGTGCCAACGTGACAGATGGCGAGTCCATCGCCGTTGCTCAAACACGACTATACATATGCCAGTCGAAATAGTTAATCATTGATGAAGTCCATTGACATTTAATCTTTGTTCTGACTGATATAATAATATTGTTATTGTACACCTAATGATTTTAAAAGAGTAACCATGGAGTTTCTTGCCGGTTCTTTTCCATGGCAACGACCAACCCGAACCGTGCACCTTTTTCGACGTTTTATAAGTGCCCATCTAGGCCTATGTGAAATAAAAATATTTTGATTGATTGACTCGTATTAGTATTATCATAGTTAATCTCGGCCTTCCTCTTGCTCTCTCTCTTTCTCTTGAATGGCGGCTGTATGGTCGAATAGTAAGAGCTCCTGACTGCGAAACTTGAGGTGTGCTGAGGGCAGATATATTTGAGATGACCACGAGTATTTGTACCTTAGTTTTGGATGTCCTATGCATTTCGGTATATATATATCTATAAAAGTAAATATACCGTTGTCTAGTTACCATAACACAAGCTTTGCTTAATTTGGGGCTATGTCAATTTGTGTGGAATTGTCCCAAGGTATTTATTATTATTTATTCTTGCACACTTTCCTTCCAAGATATTCCTAAAGAAGCTGTTATGTCGTATATGGTGGCATATCATCTTTCCTTTCCTATTATCAAATGTCTTTAGTAATAGGTACTCGTGTTTCTTCGAGACTTCGTAGCAAGTCTTCTTTTGTTACCGTGTCAGTCCAGCTGATTTTTTCCCTCCTTCCCTAAGACCTCAAATACCTCCAAAACATAAATCTTACTAATCTTATCTTACTTCTTACTAATATTATAAATGTGAAAGTTTGTAAATTTGGCTGAAAGTTGAAATGGTGAGAGCTTATACCTAGGAATAGGACATAGGCTACTTTTTTGTATCCTGCAAAAAAGTTTTTGTATTATAATGTATGATGCTCTTTCACGGCATATCGGCTGAACTGATTCTAGCAGGAACATTTTCAAATCTACTTTTTGAACTACACGCGGACGAAGCCGCGGGCATAAGCTGGTAAATAATAAATTGAAAACGCATCATTGTTTTAGTGGCAGCGACTTATTAATATTTCCCTGCAATATGGGATATCAAGTTATTATGCCATTATTTGGCAAAGTATGATAGTTAAATTCTGAATAATGGGTTAGTCTACTTCTTCTACTCTTACTCAGTTTTATATTACCACTGAGCCGTGGCGGACGAGTGGTTCGAGTAGTAGTTCGAGTAGTTCAACACAAAATTGCAAGTTCGAATCCCGACTTTACTAATGAGTTTTTCTGAACTTAAGTACAGTGATTACTCACACCATGAGTTTTACGGTGAAGGAAATCATCGAGAGGAAACTTGCCTACGTTTGCCTACCTTGTTTCTACGTACGTAGAAATTAAAGGCGTATGTATAGTCATGCTTGAGTAACAGCGATGGACTCGCCATCTGTCACGTTGGTACCTAAATTATATCTCTGGCGGAAAGTGGCTGTGTGGGTACTACCTATACACCTCTGCCTTCTCTCCTCGGGGATCCTTGTAGGAAGGCGTGAGGATACTATACTACCATTCCGTAGAACGGATAGTGTATTCGAGTATCTTATTATCACCGTCTGATCATTATTACGCGACGCAATACCACCGGCATTGTAGGTAATTTGATGTAGGTACACAGTTTGTGATTAATTTGTTTTATTTATATATTGCCAGAGTTGCGAATGCCTACAGTGTAAATAAATTACAATTATCTGCAAAAATATATTTATATGTAAGTAGGTACAATTAAAAGTTGTGTAGTCACGGATAAAAGATAAAAGACGGCAGGGCCGACCTGGAGTAGGATCGCCGCATCAAGATCAGCTTGGAAAGCCATGCAAGAGGCATATGTCCAGCAGTGGACGCATATATGCTGAGAAGAAGAAGAAGAAGTCACGGATAATTTTAGGACCCGAAATCGGGAACTAACAGTGACACAAAAATTACACGCTATGATTACAATAACACAATTTGCCAGGCACTTAAAATATTCCAAACGTCTCTGCTCGATTCCAACCAAATATTCTTTCAACAACAATTTTATGTCCATAGGACAGGAGGATCACATCTGACTCGTGGAGGACTGTCATTTAAATAACGGACATATCGAAAAGTCACATACCCGTCATCTGATACTGTGACATGTATCTCGCTATCTTTGTCAATGCTTTTGATAGCTAAAGCTTTGTTCATAATGCGAATAATAACAGCATTTGGTACTTTAGAGAACTTCGTGAACAAACTAAAAGAGAATCGATCCCCTTTCATAACTCTGTGCAAATCCGACGGGAAATGATTTCTAAAAATGTTAAGAACGAAATCGACAAATTCATCATGATCATTCCGCAGCGCTGTCCAAAGCAAGTCATTGCTTACAACCAGAGTGGTGAATACTTCGCTGTCTTTGCTCTCCAAATACTTTTCGAAACACTTGAGCAGGTACATAGATGTCGCCTTCAGCCTACTGCTGACAGCGCAGTCAATAGCAGTATCTTTATAGTAATGAGTATCTATCTGCATATAACGTGCCTGCTCCATCAAGCATTCGAAAACCATTCGCATTGAGTGTTCATCGTTAATATTAGTTCTCAACGTCACGTCATCAAATAATTTATAATCTACAAAACCACTGACCCCTAAACGTTGGAGCATAATCACTTGTGTCAGTATGAACTCCCAGGTTTCATTCACCGTGTCCATTTCCTGCGAAGCGTACGCGCTCTTCAAAGCCTCGCAGATGTAATCGGCCGCGAAGTACTCGGCGAATGTGAGATGCACAAACCTGGGTACGTCGCCTACGATGCAGTCAATAACGCCGGTTTTCTCAGAGGCGTATCTTATTACTTCAATTGTTGCCTTAACAACATCTAACTCGTCTTTAGACATGATATCTCCACTTGCATCCCTGAACAGAGCGTGATAAGCTAGCATTCGATGCCTGTGTACAAACTCGGCCAGCTCCCTGTCATGTATCACTTTACTATCTGGCTTGCTCACGTCGATGCAGTTCTTCTCCTCGAAACGTATTTTCGTTACTTTAATTTCCAAGAAACGTTTGTAAAGAGAGAAGGTGTTTGTATCCAGGTCCCATTTGCTGCTGTTTGTGTTCGCCAGATTAAACTGTATCTCATTCTGAAGATATTCACCCACAATGTTCGTGTGTAAGGGTGAGCCTGATGTTACATCCGCGTATCTAGTGTATTCGCGCCGTGTGACCTGACCGAAAAGCTGGTCGATCAACGAATAACTTGGGTCCAGACGCCAAGAGTTTGTGACCGTTTCTATAGCTGGCGATAAAGCGATGTTATTTATTTCATCTTGAAAGTACTTCGCCGCAATTATGAATACTTCATGCAGCGGAACATGTATCGGTTTCAAGCGTCTTCGGGGCTGCTCGTACTCATGTTGTACGCTAAAGTGTTTCATGTACTCCATAAAAGCAGTGACGTTCTGAAATTGCTCGAATGTGAATTGATCGAGCTTCATGTGCTGCTTCCAATACTTATCCAAGTAGAAACGTTGGTCAATCGCTGAGAGTGGCGCTAGAGTGTACGACAGCCCAAACTCCCGTTCTATTACATGCTTCACGTTATTATAGGAGCGGCTCGCTATCCAGAGCTTCGGCTTCTTGATGACACCACTAGCATGCTCAATCGATACACTGCTCGCGGTTGCTTTCATGAGACTGATCACTTCTTTTTCATACAGAGGACAAATCTCGTCGAATCCGTCAAAGATAAATATCGTCAGCCCGTTATTATGCAGATGGATAAAGAGTTCGGCTTGTAGAATATCTGTAACACTAATGCTGTCTGCTTTGATTTTAACTCCATTGGAAGTGTTGACAAAATCATGTTCACAATTGCCGTTGGTGACAGCGTTACATAAAAATGTCAATGTCTCCGCAGCGTCTATAGTAATATTGCCTTGCTGCCATTTGTGAAACTGTTGTGTGTAATCTAACAAATTGATGCGAGCTATCCAGACGTTGGGATAGTGCGTCCTAGTTTCCAGCGACAAATGTGTGAGGAAAGTGGATTTACCCATGCCAGGAGGCGCGGTGATCACGACTATGTTTTGTGAGAGATCGTTCAGAGTTTTAGCATTATATTTTTTATCGTAGAACATTTCGTCATCAGAGAAATCTTCTACATAATTTATATGATCATAATTTTCGATAGGAGGTATCGCTTCTCGTCGCATTAGATATCTTTTGATGTACAGCTTTCTCATGTTATAGTACATTGGAGAGGCGAGTGGTTTGCCTATCTCAATCACTTCACCATTTATAAGCTTCTGTTGTATATGCGACGTTATTATATGTTGAGAGCCTTCCGCGATTATTGACTTCAATACTACTTCGTCGCCTTGATAGAATACTTTATAGCCTGATAAAATCATTTCTCGAGATCTAGTACACAAATCCATTAAGCCATTCTTGTTGTCTTTCACCTCATAGTACGCGAAGGTCAGCTCCTGCTTCAGTGCTATGGACAGGGGTACGTCCGTGATAACTATAATTTTCTTCTGCGGCACATCTTCTATCAATTGTACCAATGAGTCGCAAATACTCTCTATGTCGTCGATCGCTGTGCATGTTAAAACAAAGGCGTCTAAATTAGAATTATTGATTTCGAGCACTAGATCACAAAACAATAAACTTGTCACGTAATTAAAATCAATAAACGTACAACTTTGTGAACTGGCGTAATGTTGCATCAACTTAATAGCAGTATGTGCTACCGAATCGGTCACAATCAAAACAAGACGATTTGTGGCCTCGTCTATACCCAGAGACTTGACTGCAACTTCATCGAACTCTATCTCACTGCTCCGGAGTTTGTTGATAGTTACATGGTTTAAAATGGTCAAAAGAAGATCATCAATGACTTCATTCATCGAGTCTCGGAGATAAGTGGTATGTATAGTCAAATAATCGGCTTTATCCGGCAACAACCACCACTTCTGCACTGAATCGTGCAGCTTTAAGAAAACAGCGTCTGATTTGGCGCGAAGTAATGACTTTCGGCCAATTTTAGTTTTAAGGAGTCTATTTATTTCCTTTTTCGTAATATCTTCCACCGCGTCCTCTTTGGCTTGGCCTGTGCATAGCCAGTAATGCCCTATGAAGTCTTTGACTAAATACTCTTCGTAAAAATTATCCTGGAAAGAATATTTCGGAAAGCATTCGACCCAGAATTTGAACCTGTACGTTGTTAGTAGATGTTCATCGTATTTTTGTGTTAGTATATTCCACAGCTTTTTGGCGTGCTCCGGTAACGGTGCGCTAGTATTGAACTTGAGCGTACCAGTGTCTCCATCCAGCACGAGCAGGTTGCCCAGCGCGCTCCCCAGTCCACCATCGTGCTCCACTACGCCATGCTCTACCATCCGTCCTGGACCGACCAGGCTATCATTCAATTCCACAATATTAATGCCACCTGAACATTTTGCCTTCTGAAATAACTCAATAAGATTCGTGGCCAAAAAATTCAGTCTTTTAACCATTTTGCTTGCATTGCCTTTAAGCGTCAAGTCTCTGTTGCCGAATCCATCGGGTAATATGAACTTTAGATCTTTCAATAGCCTTTTCCCCTTTATATTTACGGCGTTTCTGATAATAGAAGGTGTAACCTTAACATAGTTTAAAAAATCTATTCCGGTGGTTTTGTCAGATGTGCCTTCTGCTAAGACGAGCTTATTCGTCGTCCGATCATAATTAACCACGGTACCGATGACATAACTAATGCTCTCAGCGGTTAAATTCGCATTAAGGAAGCTTTCGACTATTGACATGTCATCGACACCCGCGTGCAATGGCTTGTAGTTCACGGCTTCGGCGTACAGAGATTCTCTGAATATATTCGTGGAACGTTCCTTGTTATCATAGAATTCTTTCCGAAACTTGTATGTTATACTGTTGAGATTTACAGTGTCGTTGATCACTTCAACGACGTTTTGCCACAACACCACGTGGTACATTTTGATCAATTTGTCTTCCATCATATTTCCTGCGTTTTTTTTAACGATGTAATCGAAGAAGGCCTTTCCGAGTTGTTTCATGTTCCTGTCTACAAGTTGTTCCGTAAGGAAGTCGAAATGCTTGTATTCAAGTTGGAATATGTCCCCAGACTGGTTCGTTTGTAAGAGATCCCTTATCTCATCATTGGTGTCGTTTTGTTCCAAAAGTCTGCGGTACTCAATGCTATGTTTCAGCGGCGTGTAGATAACGAAGAGGCAACGCGAGTCGTGAAATGCGCCTTTGAAAATAATATCCCTGGACTTGGGCGTAAACTTTTGTCTGATCATCAAGTAACTCTCAAAATGATTCTCGACGCTAAAGTCTCCACTGGTGCTCCGCAGATCAGCCATGGTCATCTTCCCCTTATCAGGATTGACCTTGTGTTTCGCTTGCAGGAACACGACGACGTGTCTGTCGCTGTGGGCAGGTTTGTATTTGAAGCACAAATCGTCCAGCGCTCCGGCGCCGGCGAGGTTGGCGCCCAGATAGAACTCTGGTGTGGGTTTTCTGTTCTGGAACTGTAACAAGAACCACGTTAGTAACTTGGTTTCATAAAGTTGTCCAGTGACAGCCATTGCGCCGGTTCGTCTGATGTGCTCAAAGCTCTGTGTCTTATTCATTTGGACTTCTTTTGTGGATGCATTGGTGGCTATATCTTGTTGATCTTTGAGTACATTTGTAGGTGATGATACACAAACTTTATTGTTCTCCATATTGCCCGACTACGAGTACTCATATATACAGGCCATTTAAGAGTCCAATCTTGGTGGTTATGATTCCAAATTTACTTTATATTCTGTGACTTGAAAATTGTTGTACCTGCAATAGAAATAAATAAATGTTATTCACCTTTAAAATTTTCCGTGTTCTCTGAAGTCGTACAGTATCACTTCATGTACCTACAGACTCATCAAAAGCTGGTTCGCTGGTTTCAAAAACTCTCAATGCTACCATCCTTGAGTGTTCGATCGATTTGATTTAGGTAGATGGAACCTGGAATTCTTCTGCTTCTTGCAGGCGATATCCATATGTAACATGCTTTACTTGATGATTTAAGTAATTTCCGAGCTTACACTAGTTGGTTTGCGTGTCTCTTATGGGTCATACACAAAATTGTATGATCCACTCTGAATACCTCACCTCACCTCACATAGCAACGCTGAAGATGAGAAAATAAAAAGTCTTCTTCATTAAAAAAATAACAATATTTATTTTCGTACCCTTAACACCCTAACGAAATTATAAACAATATTTAGACAACATTGGTCATGTTTTTAACACGCTTTTATAAGCTGGAGTTGTATGTATTTTTGATGAATCTTTGTCTCAGATGCAGACGAAGAACATTTTACAACATAAGACATTAAATATTAATATTTTTACATATTTAAGGATCGTTATACTCTATTTCATTGTAATAATTAAAACATAAAACAAAATCTGAATTACCAATAAGACAAATTTTCTCATCATCGGACTCATATAAAATGAAGGGAGAAGGGGTTGTATGAAAAACTTTGACAGTATTTTCTGCATGTTCACTAAAATTTTCCGTTATTTTCATTGACATCGTAGACGTAAAACGTTCAACATAATGTATAGGGATTCAAATGTTGCCCTGTTCATATGTGGAACGGCTTACCATGACATTGAAAATATATTAAGGTTTAAGTATTTCATATCCGAACAGCAAGGGGACTTTGTCTGTTAATTGAATCGATAAAGTAACATTTAACAAAACGCATCTTCCTGCACAGTAAAAATCAAAATATTTTATTCAACGTAAGGGACACAGGGAACACTTATTGAACGTCACATATCTTCTATATATATAAAAATGAATCACCGAAATGTTTGTACGCGCATAACTTCTAAACGACTGCACCAAATTGGATAGATCTTTCTTTTATGTATTCTTTATTGTCAGGAGAAGGTTTGTGTGAAAAGAGGTATGTAAGTCTAGAGAGAATTGGTGCCCTATACTAGCTGCCTACCCCCGTTAGTGACGGCGTGACGATGTGAATGTATGTAATTATTTATTTATATGTTGTCATATAGGGGAAGGCGTGAGGATATATTATTATATAAGTTGTCATATAAGGATTGCGAATGTCTACAGTGTAAATTTATCTGCAAAAATATATTAATCTGTAAGTACAAATAACAGTTGTATATTTACGGATAATTTTCGGAACCGAAACCGGAAACTATATCCTCACGCCTTCCAACAAGGGTCCCCGAAGGGGTAGGCAGAGGTGTATAGGTAGTACCCACACACCTAGTTTCCGCCAGAGATATATTTTAGGTGCCAACGTGACAGATGGCGAGTCCGTCGCCGTTACTCAAGTACGACTACATACGCCTTTGAATTGTTTCTAAAACATATGCAGGCTTCCTCTCGATGTTTTCCTTCACTGTAAAGCTCGTGGTGTGACCGGAAACTAACGATACATTATGACACAAAAATTACACGCTTTGACTACAACAACACAATTTGTCAGGCACTGAAAATATTCGAAACGTCTGCTTGATTCCAACGAAAAACTTCTTTCAACAACGACTTTATGTCCATAAAACAGGAGGATCACATCTGACGCGTGGAGGACTGCCAACAAAATAAAAAAACCTCACATATCCGTCATCTGATACTGTGACATGTATCTCGCTATCCTTGTCAATGCGTTTGGTATCTAGGGCTTTGCTCATAATGCGAATAATTACAGCATTTGGTACTTTAGAGAACCTCGTTAACAAACTAAAAGAGAATCGATCCCCTTTCATAACTCTGTGCAATTTCGACGGGAAATGATTTCTAAAAATGTTAAGAACGAAATCGACAAATTCATCATGATCATTCTGCAGCGCTGTCCAAAGCAAGTCATTGCTTGCAACCAGTGTGGTGAATACTTCGCTGTCGTTGCTCTCCAAATACTTTTCGAAACACTTGAGCAGGTACATAGATGTCGCCTTCAGCCTACTGCTGACAGCGCAGTCAATAGCAGTATCTTTATAGTAATGAGTATCTATCTGCATATAACGTGCCTGCTCCATCAAGCATTCGAAAACCATTCGCATTGAGTGTTCATCGTTAATATTAGTTCTCAACGTCACGTCATCAAATAATTTATAATCTACAAAACCACTGACCCCTAAACGTTGGAGCATAATCACTTGTGTCAGTATGAACTCCCAGGTTTCATTCACCGTGTCCATTTCCTGCGAAGCGTACGCGCTCTTCAAAGCCTCGCAGATGTAATCGGCCGCGAAGTACTCGGCGAATGTGAGATGCACAAACCTGGGTACGTCGCCTACGATGCAGTCAATAACGCCGGTTTTCTCAGAGGCGTATCTTATTACTTCAATTGTTGCCTTAACAACATCTAACTCGTCTTTAGACATGATATCTCCACTTGCATCCCTGAACAGAGCGTGATAAGCTAGCATTCGATGCCTGTGTACAAACTCGGCCAGCTCCCTGTCATGTATCACTTTACTATCTGGCTTGCTCACGTCGATGCAGTTCTTCTCCTCGAAACGTATTTTCGTTACTTTAATTTCCAAGAAACGTTTGTAAAGAGAGAAGGTGTTTGTATCCAGGTCCCATTTGCTGCTGTTTGTGTTCGCCAGATTAAACTGTATCTCATTCTGAAGATATTCACCCACAATGTTCGTGTGTAAGGGTGAGCCTGATGTTACATCCGCGTATCTAGTGTATTCGCGCCGTGTGACCTGACCGAAAAGCTGGTCGATCAACGAATAACTCGGGTCCAGACGCCAAGAGTTTGTTAGCGTTTCTATAGCTGGCGATAAAGCGATGTTATTTATTTCATCTTGAAAGTACTTTGCCGCAATTATGAATACTTCATGCAGCGGAACATGTATCGGTTTCAAGCGTCTTCGAGGCTGTTCGTACTCATGTTGTACGCTAAAGTATTTCATGTACTCCATAAAAGCAGTGACGTTCTGAAATTGCTCGAATGTGAATTGTTCGAGCTTCATGTGCTGCTTCCAATACTTATCCAAGTAGAAACGTTGGTCGATCGCTGAGAGTGGCGCTAGAGTGTACGACAGCCCAAACTCCCGTTCTATTACATGCTTCACGTTATTATAGGAGCGGCTCGCTATCCAGAGCTTCGGCTTCTTGATGACACCACTAGCATGCTCCATCGATACACTGCTCGCGGTTGCTTTCATAAGACTGATCACTTCTTTTTCATACAGAGGACAAATCTCGTCGAATCCGTCAAAGATAAATATCGTTAGCCCGTTATTATGCAGATGGATAAAGAGTTCGGCTTGTAGAATATCTGTAACACTAATGCTGTCTGCTTTGATTTTAACTCCACTGGAAGTGTTGACAAAATCATGTTCACAATTGCCGTTGGTGACAGCGTTACATAAAAATTTCAATGTCTCCGCAGCGTCTATAGTAATGCTGCCTTGCTGCCATTTGTGAAACTGTTGTGTGTAATCTAACAAATTGATGCGAGCTATCCAGACGTTGGGATAGTGCGTCGTAGTTTCCAGCGACAAATGTGTGAGGAAAGTGGATTTACCCATGCCAGGAGGCGCGGTGATCACGACTATGTCTTGTGAGAGATCGTTCAGAGTTTCAGCTATATATTTTTTATCGTAGAACATTTCGTCATCAGAGAAATCTTCTACATAATTTATACGATCATAATTTTCGATAGGAGGTATCACTTCTCGTCGCGTTAGATATCTTTTGATGTACAGCTTTCTCATGTTATAGTACCTTGGAGAGGCGAGTGGTTTGCCTATCTCAATCACTTCACCATTTATAAGCTTTTGTAGTATATGCGAAGTTATTATATGTTGAGAGCCTTCCGCGATTATTAACTTCAAGACTACTTCGTCGCCTTGATAAAATACTTTATAGCCTGATAAAATCATTTCTCGAGATCTAGTACACAAATCCATTAAGCCATTCTTGTTGTCTTTCACCTCATAGTACGCGAAGGCCAGCTCCTGCTTCAGTGCTATGGACAGGGGTACGTCCGTGATAACTGTAATTTTCTTCTGCGGCACATCTTCTATTAATTGTACCAATAAGTCGCAAATACGTTCTATGTCATCGGACGCCGTGCATGTTAAAACAAAGGCGTCTAAATTAGAGTTATTGATTTCGAGCACTAGATCAGAAAAAAATGACCTTGTCACGTAATTAAAATCAATAAACGCACAACTTTGTGAACTTGCGTAATGTTGCATTAACTTAATAGCATGTGCATGTGTGTAATAGTATGTGCGACCAAATCTGTTACAATCAAAACAAGACGATTTGTGGCCTCGTCTATACTCAGAGACTTGACCGCAACTTCATCGAACTCTATCTCACTGCTCCGGAGTTTGTTGATAGTTACATGGTTTAAAATGGTCAAAAGAAGATCATCAATGACTTCATTTATCGAGTCTCGGAGATATGTGGTATCTATAGTCAAATAATCGGCTTTTTCCGGCAACATCCACCACTTCTGCACTGAATCGTGCAGCTTTAAAAAAACAGCGTCAGATTTGGCGCGAAGTAATGACTTTCGGCCAATTTTAGTTTTAAGGAGTCTATTTATTTCCTTTTTCGTAATATCTTCCACTGCGTCCTCTTTGGCTTGGCCTGTGCATAGCCAGTAATGCCCAATGAAGTCTTTGACTAAATACTTTTCGTAAAAATTATCCTGGAAAGAATATATCGGAAAGCATTCGACCCAGAATTTAAACCTGTACGTTGTTAGTAGATGTTCATCGTATTTTTGTGTTAGTATATTCCACAGCTTGTTGGCGTGCTCCGGTAACGGTGCGCTAGTATTGAACTTGAGCGTACCAGTGTCTCCATCCAGCACGAGCAGGTTGCCCAGCGCGCTCCCCAGCCCACCATCGTGCTCCACTACGCCATGCTCTACCATCCGTCCTGGACCGACCAGGCTATCATTCAATTCCACAATATTAATGCCACCTGAACATTTTGCCTTCTGCAATAACTCAATAAGATTCGTGGCCAAAAAATTCAGTCTTTTAACCATTTTGCTTGCACTGCCTTTAAGCGTCAAGTCTCTGTTGCCGAATCCATCGGGTAATATGAACTTTAGATCTTTCAATAGCCTTTTCCCCTTTATATTTACGGCGTTTCTGATAATAGAAGGTGTAACCTTAACATAGTTTAAAAAATCTATTCCGGTGGTTTTGTCACATGTGCCATCTGCTAAGACGAGCTTATTCGTCGTCCGATCATAACTAAGCACGGAACCGATGACATAACTAATGCTCTCAGCGGTTAAATTTGCATTAAGGAAGCTTTCGACTATTGACATGTCATCGACACCCGCGTGCAATGGCTTGTAGTTCACGGCTTCGGCGTACAAAGATTCTCTGAATATATTCGTGGAACGTTCCTTGTTATCATAGAATTCTTTCCGAAACTTGTAAGTTATACTGTTGAGATTTACAGTGTCGTCGATCACTTCAACGACGTTTTGCCACAACACCACGTGGTACATTTTGATCAATTTGTCTTCCATCATATTTCCTGCGTTTTTTTTAACGATGTAATCGAAGAAGGTCTTTCCGAGTTGTTTCATGTTCCTGTCTACAAGTTGTTCCGTAAGGAAGTCGAAATGCTTGTATTCAAGTAGGAATATATCCCCAGACTGGTTCGTTTGTATGAGATCCCTTATCTCATCGTTGGTGTCGTTTTGTTCCAAAAGTCTGCGGTACTCAATGCTATGTTTCAGCGGCGTGTAGATAACGAAGATGCAACGCGTGTCGTGAAAGGCTCCTTTGAATATAATATCCCTGGACTTGGGCGCAAACTTTTGTCTGATCATCAAGTAACTTTCAAAATGATTCTCGACGCTAAAGTCTCCACTGGTGCTCCGCAGATCAGCCATGGTCATCTTCCCCTTATAAGGATTGACCTTGTGTTTCGCTTGCAGGAACACGACGACGTGTCTGTCGCTGTGGGCAGCTTTGTATTTGAAGCACAAATCGTCCAGCGCTCCGGCGCCGGCGAGGTTGGCGCCCAGATAGAACTCTGGTGTGGGTTTTCTGTTCTGGAACCGTAACAAGAACAACGTTAGTAACTTGGTTTCATAAAGTTGTCCAGTGACAGCCATTGCGCCGGTTCGTCTGATGTGCTCAAAGCTCTGTGTCTTATTCATTTGGTCTTCTTTTGTGGATGTAGTGGTTGCCATATCTTGTTGATCTTTGAGTTCATTTGTAAGTGATGATAGACAATCTTTATTGTTCTCCATATTGCCCGACTACATGTACTCATCTGTACATGACATTTAAGTCCTATCTTGGTGGTAATGATTCTAAATTCACTTTTTATTTTGTGACTTGAAAATTGTTGTACCTGCAATAGAAATATGTATAATTTATTATCCGTGTTCTCTGAAGTATTACAGTATCACTGTATCTACCTAGTCTCTTCAAAAATACTCGCTGGCTTAGAGTTCTCTCAATATAACCATCCTTGATGTTTGATCGATTTGATCTAAGTAGTTGGAACCTGGACTTTTTCTGCTTGGTCCGGACATTGATTCTCTGTGTTCGCATTATTTAACTGTGTCTTCGATCACCTGTCACTCACAATATCCATATATCGTATGTAACATGCCTTTCTTCAACATTTCAATCATTCCCTAGTTTGCATAAGGTGCTTTGCGTGTCTCTTGTGGCACAAAATAGATCGAATTCTGGATTTGAGAAAATAAAAAACCTACTTCATAAAAAAATTACAATATTTATTTTCATACCCTAACGAATCCCTAACGAACCCCGTCTCTATAAGTTGCAGAAGAAAAAATGTTAACATGATTACTTAAATTTACAATTTTTATTACGTAACAGTATTTCTACTTATCAAAGGATCGTTCTACTCTATTTAATTAAAATTATTAAAAATTAAAGATAAATCTGAAAAACACAATAAGGACAAATTTTCTCATCATCGGACTCATGTAAAATGAAGGGTAATCTTTTATTATCTCTATAATCTTATATATATTGAAGGTGTGATAGAATTTTCTGCATATTCTTAAAAATTCTCTGCTATTTTCATTGATGTCGCAGATGATAAGAGAGGTAGAGTATAACGGGTTCCCCGTTCGAACTTGGAGCTGCCCGGCTGGGACTACACCTCCACCTTATAGAAGCCCGTAGCCAAATAAGACAAATTTATTATGTTGTGTTTCTACGCGATGAATAAGGTCTCCAATATTGAGCTCCTTGGGGAGGGGGAGGAATGGTTATATTGTGTTGGCAGCAGAGGGATTAGTCGCATTATTTGGCAGCAACAGTATAACTCTTCGAACACAGAGTGGCAACGCGCAAGTGATACCTCAGTATCGTGAGCGTAAATAGGCTACTGTCACCGTTATCCATTAGGTGGGACGTAAGCCCGATCGCCACTCTTGTTGTATAAAAACATATGAGGAACGGCTGAGTACTGGCGCTCTATACTCTCTGCCTTACTCGTTAGGGACTCGGCCTGATGATGTGTATATATAAATATGAAACGACTTACCATGTAATTCAAGTATATTGTAAAATGAAAACTTTTTATAAATGTCATTCAAGGTATATTAAGGTTTCAGTATTTTATATCCTAACAGCCTTCCAAGGTAGGGAGGAGGACTTATTTGCTTGTTAATTGCCTTCACAAGCAAGGATGGAAACGTCAAGAGTAGGTACTCGAAACCGGCGAGCATGTACGAAGAGACTGATGAATATGGACGAAGCGAAAGAGATATGTAAGTCTAGAGAGAACTGGCGCTCTATCTATACTCTTTGTCTGCCCCGTTGGGGACTCGGCGTGATGATATGTATGTAACAATCAACAATGCATTAAAAGGTGTATTACATATAAAAAATACTGATGCCGGTAAAAAATTAGCTTAACAACTAGCGGACATGTTTTCGTCAGTTTTCGAGTACATGACCCTTAAGCGGATTCGATATAATATCGTTAAGCCGCAATTTTTTCGAAGAAGGCGCATCTCGTCTGCTTCAAGCTTCCTATGACATACTCATAAGAGAAAACTATTACAGAAATCCTTTATTACATACATACATATCATCACGCCAAGTCTCTAGCGGGGTAGGCAGAGAGTATAGAGCGCCACTTCTCTCTAGACTTACATACCTATTTCGCTTCGTCCACATTCATCAGTCTTTTCATACATGCTCGTCGGTTTCGAGTACTCTTAACGTTCCCGTCCTTGAGAGTCCGATCGATTTGATCCAGGTAGTTGGAACGTGGCCTTCCTCTGCCTCTTCTTGCACACACTTTTGCTCTGTATATCTGTTTCGTCAATCTTTCTTATCAAATCCTCTATTGCATACCGAAAATCATTGTATAAAGAACCTTAAGGTCAGAACGAATGTAGTACAAAACAACGTGTAACTTACCTACTGGTACGGTTTACACGTCACGTATCTCCATGAAGGAATTAACAAGTCTGGATCTAACTTGTGGAAACACTTTTCATGAACTACACCAAAATTATCGGCAAACTAAAACAATGACAGATAATATTATTCTATCTAAATTATTTGCGTGGTTCTCTTATCTTTCGTTTGATAAAACTGGAACCATATAGGTGCGTTCGATGTTAAGATTTTTGGCGATAATCCATTGTTTTAATACATCACAATTGATACACCATTACCTTGTTACCACGCTATATTATAGTTATTTTTTGTATTGGAATAAGAGATAATTGAAGAGCCGAAGTGGCCGAGTAGTTCGCGTTGAATGTAACACAAAGATTGCAAGTTCGATCCCCGACTGAACCTATGAGTTTTTCTGACCTTAAGTACAGTGATTAGTCACACCACGACCTTTACGGTGGAACAAAAACATCGAGAGGAAACCTGTATAGGTAGGGGGAAGAAATTCAAAGACGCGCATATTGTTGTGCTAAGTAACGGCGATGGACTCGCCATCTATCATGATAGCACCTAAAATATATCTCTGGCGGAAATTAGATGTGTGGGTACTGCCTATACACTTCTGCATACCCCTTTAGGACCCTTTTGGGATGGCGTGAGTATATAGATAAACATTAGAATTGCTCAATTGGATTACTTCATTCAATTCAAATATTTTCGAGCCCATCCATTCAATTGCATCTATGTTTCTAGGTAGGGAGATAGTCCCCTCCTTACAGCTAACACTGATGTGAGTGATTGAGATGTCAAAAGTGTTCTTGCAAATTGTCCACACTGTAAAATCATGGCATTGATATGAAGGTGCCGTCGGAGAGTTAAGACAAAATACGCGATACATGTATACGTTTGAGAAAAAATCCAAATTTGAATGTACCTAAATAATCTGAGAATCGGTGACTCGCCATCTGCTACGTCGGCACTTTAATATATGTAAGTACTTAACAGTGACTGGAGCAATACCTACTTGTAGTGTACTTCTGTGAGGCATGTTCATTTTGGTTTCAAAATCTACAAGCAAAACCATGCAATAATTTCAGCTTCTTCCGCTAAATGATATAACTATAAAATGATAATCCAGCTAACAAGTGTTTCGGTAACTGGAGTCCAATTATCTTCGCCGAGCTGGTCATCTTGATAGTGAAATATTACCCGTCTCGCCAGGACGTCAGCCCTTAATTAAAACCAGGTTATTTTGACGCTCGTATGACAAACGTATATGGTTACATGGTATATTATAATGAGGACGTCTTCGGTTATTATAGTAAGCTCAGTAAAGCTCTTGTAATGTAATGAAGGTTTGTATTCCTAGTAAAAGGATATTGATTTTGTAGCGACGACTATACGAAATGTCTTGCTACGAGATTATGTGCTACGGTTAAAATTGATGATAGAAGGTTGATGGAATGTAGAAGGATAGGAATTAAGTATGGCGTGTGTGTCGACTTATGCACGAAGAATGAGAAAAGTTTGACGAAACAGATGCCAACCATACGACAGGGAGAGGTTGATGAGATGATGATCATGCTCCGACTAGACACCTAGATATATTACGTATCAACTCGGATGAAGTACATAGGTACATACGGCTTCGCTCTTAAAAGAATACGGCACGGCTATATATATAATAATATCCTCACGCCTTTTCACAAGGATCCCCGAAGGGGTAGGCAGAGGTGTATAGGTAGTACACCCAGACACGCACTTTCCGCCAGATATATATCTTAAGTGCCAACGTGGCTGATGGCGAGTCCATCGCCGTTACTCACTATACATACGCCTTTGAATTTCTTCATAGACGTATACAGGTTTCCTCTCGATGTTTTCCTTCACCGTAAAGCTCGTGGTGTGACTAATCACTGTACTAAAGTTCAGAAAAGACACATTGGTACAGACACGATTCAAACTTGCGATCTTTGTTTCGCAGGCAACTACTCGAACCACTCGGCCTCGGCACAGCACTTCTACATAGATATATATTTAGAGTTTGATATGATATCGCTGCTGTGACAAAAAGAGCTTTTCAGTATTACCGTGTAGCCCGAGATCGGATATTGCGTGTTTGATAGCGTTCATAATTCACCTGAAGGTGTGCGTTCGAATCGTTAGCGTCTTACTTTTCGCAACAAGCACCGCAATCACAATACGAAACAGTCGATCAGTGAAACAAATTAACATTTAAAAATACACAAACACGCGAGGATTACGTGTGAAATCACTCCCCGAACATAATCCGTACATTTCGCTGACACAGATATCCCTTGAGTTACGTCGCATTGTAAACTGTGACACTTGGTGTATTTATACGAATTTATTAAAACGATCGTTGGCAATAAAACGTCGGCATAAGGAGGTCGTCTGAACTCTGAACAACATTTATTTCATATAATCGTGTGTTATTTTAGCACGATCTTAAAAATAAGCTTTAGTATTTCTGTAACGTGTGGGGGAGTAGATTCTCCTGCAGGCTAAGATCAACCAACTACCACATTTTTACAATTGTTTTAGTCGATACCCCGTGGCAATCATATAATATGGTGCAATAGAGGAAGTAAAAACATTTCCTCTAATAAAGAAGGTAACCATACGGCCTGCCTGATGGTATGTTATGTTCGCCGCCTATGAAGACGAGCAAGAACAGCATCGCTAAAGTTTTTTTATATACCTTGTAGTTAAAATACAGTTTAGATGGACTTGGTGCCTTTCTAATTTATTTATTTAGGTCTACCAACATATGCTTACAATAATACTTAAATACTATTACATTTGAAAACTTAAAACTAAAAGTAGCATACAATTATAGGTAAACACGACTTGCACAAATAATAAGAGTAGGCTTAAATGTAATTAAAATTCTACATGCTGGTTACGGTTTGGCGGTAATGCGACCGCATCCGCAATGGAAGTTCGTAAAGCAACTTTAATGCATGAGGTTGTGATTGTTAAGGTGAAGAAAGGCATTTTACATACATATCGAAATTATGGGCGACGTAAAATGGACGAAATAAGCATACAATGGGTGTGAAAGAAGATCAGTCGTTCAGTCATTCGTTTTACTTTAGTGTTTATGTAAAATATCTTGCTGAAGGCAAGATATATCACATCAATTTCACATCGGTACATAGGTATTTTTTTTATACCACATACGGGCGGCATGCTGTCCGCCTGATGGTAAGCGGCTACAGCTTGCAGCATCAGGGGTATTGCTCGCGCGTACATAATTATCACGTCCTATTTAAGCAAAAATTTACATAGTCCCAAACTAAGCTACCTTGGGAACAAGACAACGATAAAACTATATACGTACACTGGCGGATATCTGGCGTGTGCTATAGGTAGTGCCATCCACGTAGACGCGCCCCACCCATTTCTAGCCGAGGGGGTCGCGGGATGCGGGGAGTATGATCCGAGTCTATTAATTGTAGTGTGCACTCATAGATAATCAGTGTGTACGGATAATACTCAAACATTTGTGGAAGGTTGCACACTTACACTATAAACTATAGGGTAGAAAAGTGGGGCGCGCGTAAGAGAATTTAGGTACGTATCAAAAGATCGTTGACATTCTAAAATTATTTGTATACCCTGCCAACGAGGTCCTGTCTCGTTCCAATAAACCTATCTTCTCATAACCAGCGTCGTGAACAATGATTATTCAGAGGTATCTTTGATTATTTCCAGGAGTTCGCAGAGACTGCAATGAATGAACTACTGGGCTGGTATGGATACGAGAGGCTGGAGCTAAGGCGGTGGGCCGCATCTCGAGCGAGAGACGCTTCCAGCCCAGAGCAGGCCAATGAGCACAAAAATAAAGGTAACACTTATAATTTGAGCTTTGCCTTTGCCTACCCCTTTCGGGACCCTTATGGGGATATATAATAATATTTATGTTAGCATAAACAGCTGTGGTGGCGGAGTGGTTCGAGTCGTTGCCTGCGACACAATGATCACATGTTCGAATCCCGACTGTACCACACACTACATTGTACACAGTGATTAGTCACACCACGCGCTTTACGGTGGAGGAAAACATTGAGAGGAAACCTGCATACGTCCGAGAAGCAATTCAAAGGCGAATGTATGTGCTTGTGCTTGAGTAACGGCGAAGGACTCGCCATCATGTTGGCACCTACAATATATCTCTGGCGGAAAGTGGGTATATGGGTATAACCTATACACCTCTGCCTACCCCTTCGGGGACTTTGTGGGAAGGCGTGACGATATTATAATTATTTAAGCACGCATACCGCAGTTTTGAACCAAACCAGGATACTTATATAAAGTGTGACCATTCAACAATAAGGATTACATTCGATCAACGTCCAAAAACCGATTGGTAATATTCTAATTTCGAAATCGGGACAAAATTCCAATCAGGTACTTATGTAATATTGCTATGAACAAAGTGGTATTACATTTCTAAGAACGAACCCCTCATTGCAGCTGTACTTCTACGAACTATCGCGTTTCCGAACGAGCCCTCGCGCGCTTTTTTGACAGCTGAAATGGCGGCAAATTGTGCATCTTCGTGGGGCGTCCGATAATAATCAAAAGCCAATTCAATACATACTATTAGTATAAATAAACATATTTCTTAGAAGGTGTGGAGGGACAGTCACTATTAAAATTTGTTTTATATTTTCCTGAAAACATCGCAACATCTGCTAACATTAGAAAAATAATAATACAATACACGTACTTTATTACGCGTACTATCGTCCTCTAGTAACAACGACGGCCATGTCATGTGGCACATAAAAATATCTATGATACAAGGACTTGTTTTGTAAATATACCTAGTAAAAAAAAACCAACAGTTTTTCATCTGTTTGTTTTTTTCGTTGATTGGTCGTTGAAGATTGACAGTATGTCGACCTATAATAAGAAAATGATTATGAAAGTAATAGTCGATATATTTAAATATTTACAACACAATGGCGACAATGCTGCCACTTGCCAGCCAGTGTTTGATTTAGTAAAGGTTTTTCACGTAGTTTTGTTTAACAAAACTGATAGATTTATAAAATCTTTTATAATAAAGTTTTCGCAATCAGAAACGGAATATTAAATCCAAATTTGTTGGCCGAACACCAACGTACAACCCAACCCACAAGTAAAATGTGTGAACCATTCCGCGCATTATATACCTGTAGGTATGTGAGTAGTGATCATGTACAGACAGATGCTCGCAAAGGAACATTATTTACAAATTTGATACCACAAAGCCGGTTTACTATTCCTAATGAACGCCGCGAATTTACTGACGTATATACACATGCGCAAACGTAGGTGTATGTACGAATGGCGCAAGTGAAAAGGTAGAACTTTGCGGTTCAAACGTGATTATTAGGAACGTATAAAGTTACCTTATTTCATTACGACGTTTAGATACGTTTGGTTTACTTACCTATTTCTGGAGGTATTCCGTTACGCAATATGTTGATCCATTCATTGTGTCTATTGTTCCTCTAATTACTCTGAGGACCTTACATTAAAGTTACTATGTTATTGCAAACACTATGCGCAGCTAAACCCTTTTGCAAACATTGATAGCTTGCTGATATCAGCCGTCATTACTTGGCATTATATATATATCTTAAAATTACGCGTCACGTTGTATGTCTGCGATGGACTCCTAAGCTGCTTAACCGATTTCGACCCAAGCATAAACTTGGCGCCAGAGATGTATTTTAGGTGCAAACGTGACTACTTCAAAAAAGGAGTAGGTTTCTCAATTTTATTTATTTATTTTATTACATGATTTTTACTTCATTTCATTTTGAAATCGAGTTTATTATTTATGTAAATCGAACGTAATACTAAATACATCTTCAAAAGCGCAACAAAAGTTCAATGTAGCATTTTATTTACGGCCCCGCAAAAGCCGTATTTATTTCGAAACACTCGATAGTAGTAAAAGCAGGTCTCCAATATCGAACCTGATCGTTACTTTTGCCGTTATTCCATCGTTGGATATCGGAAATTAATAGGGTTTATAACGAGCTATCAATGTTTTTGCTGCGACCGACCACCAATAATGAGAAATAGTGTCCGGTTACACGATGTGTTTTTTATGTTCTCTCGATATCACTCGCAAATTAATTGGAGACGAGTTTTCTAAAGCCTTAGTCTGCATCTTTGGATCGGTCTCCCATTCTTTCAATCTGAGTGTTAAGAGATATAAGCAAGGAATGTGTAAAAAATGTTTGGTCATTAATTTCCTCTACATTATTGATATGGCTGCATCAGTTATTCTATTGTAGGATTGAATTGAAATCTCGCCGATTTTCTCATTTGGTAGGTAAAGATAGTAGAGCGCCAGTTCTGTATAGATCTCTTTGGCATAATCTACATTCATCAGACCAGCTTATTTTAGCACTGTAGCGCTAAAAGTAGTGTCCTTCCGAGAACGCTCAGGCGGGCATAATTCCCGTTGACGTTTGCCTTAGAGAGTAAAGTATAGAGTTCTTTGAGAAGAGTGCGAAAGATTCCTTCAGGGTTGAGAGCGCGCGTGCGACTCTCTTGGTATTGCAAGCGTGATGCGGCTGACCATCAGGCATGCATGTTGTTCACCATAGTGGTATAAATAAACGGTGTAAGGTGTAAGGGAACACTTTACCATCACTGCCAAGTCTTTTCGCAAACTTTTTAAAGAAACAAAAACTTAGAAAAAACTCTTAAACGGGCTGAGAAGATGATATAAACAATACCCCTTTCTAAATCATTCGTGTCAACACTTAGGCAAATCGGATTCAAGTACTGCGAAAGCAAGCCAAGTTTACCAAAATAGATTAGTCTATAGAATTTTACTGACTGCTCGTTTTCTAGGCAACACTCAGTGCCAAGACGATATCAATTAAGTGTTTTAGAAATCGAAAACTTACCTATTGCCAAGGAGGTACTTACTTACAACGACCTTTTCAAAAAGTCCTAGTGAACGTATTTTAAGTAGTCCCACTGTAAACCCTACTCACTGTAAAAGTCTGGAATTATTCCAGACACCAACCTTAAATTCGAAAGGAAACCTGCATAGATTTGAGAAAGACTTCATTAGGACCTAAAATACATATGATATACACACATATCATGACGCCAAGTCCCTTAGGCACAGGGAGTAGGGCGCCAGTTCTCTCTCGGTTTATACCTCTTTAGCTTCGTTCACTTTCACCAGTCTCTTCATACATGCTCGCTAATTTGGAGTACTGACGTTCCTATCCTTAAGTGTTGATATTTTTGACGGTTACCAAACATCTTCCTTTCTTGCAGACGAGTGTTCGTGGTGCAACAAGAACATTACCAGCGAGGGTGGTGAGCTCCAGCAGGCCGGGGCGACGTTCTGCTCGGAGCTGTGCTTCAGCCAGTCCCGACGAGCTAACTTCAAACGCGCCAAGACTTGCGACTGGTGTCGCCATGTTAGGCATACAGTGGCTTACGTGGACTTTCAGGTAATTAGGAAAATAAATATAATAATAACTTAATACTTGATATTCTACTACACCACTTTAATGGTAAAAGAAAACATCGAGATAAAACCTGCATACATTTCAGATGTCATTCATAGACGTGCATATGTATGCAAGTCATCGTTGAGAAACGGTATTGTACTAACAATCTGCCACTTGGCTCGTTGGCACTTTATTAAATCTCCGATACACATATGCCGACATAGCCGACTCGGGAGAGGGGGATTCTGTTGTTTGGCTGATTATTTAAGAAAATTGTAATCTAATAAAATTTTATAAATTCCAGGACGGCGCCACCCAGCTACAGTTCTGTTCAGACAAGTGTCTCAACCAATACAAGATGCACATCTTCTGCCGGGAGACGCAAGCCCATCTGGACCTGAACCCCCACCTTGTAAACGCCTCGTCAACATCGAGCCTTATCACGCCCGAACTCTGGCTTAAGAACTGCAAAAGTCGATCCGTGTCTCCAGCGTCCGAGCGATCAGGGTCACCTAGCTCAGATAACCCACCAACCAAATCCAATCCAGAAAAACCAGAAGCCCAGATGCAGACCAGATCTCCACTACCTTTGATAACGATAGCCCCGACATCGAAGCTCATGAAACCAAAGAGGCCTTCAGAGGAAGCGACGTCAGTGCACAAGTCACCTGAGACTAAAAAAGCTATCAAGACAACTAAAATGAACTTGCGAAAACGGAGAACGTCCAAGTGCTCTGCAACAGTCACCTCCCAGACTATAAGGCAACGAAGCTCAACGCCTAAAGCACAAGACCTGCGCATGCGCAGCACTTCTGAAGGGTCTTCGCCTGGGTCTGTTACAGGTAATGCGATACACTCGCCTCCACACCCTATGAACTACCCAGTCCCACCTTCACAATTCCCCAATCCAATGTTCGGGGTGCCACCGCCAGTATTCATGGACAGCCATATGGACCCAAGGCTCCCGAACATGTTCCCACCGAGACTTAACTTCATGCCTCGACCTTCGATGCCGATGGCCCAGGAGAGACCGAGGCTTCCTCTACCGATGAACTTCGCTCAGCCTTTAGGGCAGCCCCCGCCGGTCACCATCCTAGTCCCATACCCGGTGGTCATACCCATACCCTTACCCATTCCCATCCCAATACCATTGACCTCATTCATCCAAGCGCACTGTGCCAGTAAAGTGAAGACAGAAACCAAAAGTGACGACACTGAAGGACCTTTGGACTTTACGATGAACAGTGAAAAGAGTAAAGAGGAGGCAAAAGTTGCTGAAGAGGTCCCACCAGAACTTAGCGAAAACAAGACGATGTCGGAACAAAATGACGTAAATGAGCGAATAAATGATCTCGAGAGTGAAGATGTCGACACTGCAAATGCTGAACAAACACTACCTAAGTTTAAGATAACGAGGTTGGGTAACAAAATGGCCAAGATAGTGGCAAACCCACCCGAATCAACTAGACCTTTAAGGAAGCGACGAAGACTCGTGGAAGTACCGGCAGATGACGAAGCACTAATGCCTAAAACGAGGAAAATTGTTCAGGTGTAAATTCTCATAATCTCAGCCTCAGTACTTACTTCCGATACATATCACAAATGCATGATAATCTGTAGAGTATTCTATCAGATTGCTAGTCGTAGCTTTAAGGTGATTAAACTCTTTATATCTCAGTGTAATAATAATATAGGAAGCACTTTATATGTGATATTAGTAACTTATTGCTAACTTCATTGTATGTGAAATAAAATAATAACATAAATTATAATAATACTACCTTTAAATGTATTTAATTTAACTAGTCTTTTCCTCACAAATAAACTCTGTGCATTATTTTTATTGAACATACATTTTTGAATTTCCACCTATCCAAATCATCAGATCCCATAGGGACACCAATGTTATTGGGCTTACCTACTAGCGCCATCTACCCGACCGATTTGTAAAGTTCGTTTTTAACACATGCAATAGTCCGTCGCGTCTGCCTGTCTGTTCGCCATAAACTATAAAACTACTGGACGTATTTTCAGCCGGTTTTAACCAATAGACAGGGATTCACGAGGAAGGTTTAAGTGCATAATCTATGCATGTATATAAAAATTAATGTTTGTCTGTAATTCCTTTATAGAATCGTAAACGGCTGGCCGATTTTAATGCGTTTTCTTCAGGTGGATTCGAGAATGGTTTAGATTCACAATTGAACCCGATAGAAGGCGCCACTGGGTCCGCTTTTATTTTTTCAAACAAGCGAAGCCGGACAGGACAACTAGTTTGTTATGCTCGTACAACAGAAAAAAGTGTAGGCAATAATTATACTTACAGGTAGTAGACTCGTATGAAGCCAGGGCGAGTCACTTTTAATGTATATATATTTTAGGACATCTCTGCAAGGATGCAATGACATCCTCCTTTCGCTGGAGACGACGACGGGTCTATTGCATTCATTAAAACATGTAATTTTTTTCACCTTAACTGAAAATTAAAATAACTTGAATAGTTGCTATGTGACTACTGATTATATGCGAGTTCAACAGTTGGTCTTCAATTATGAAACAGCTGTAAAAACTGTGACTCATTCCTTATGGCTACAATTGGGTACAATATATGGTATGTTGTTTTTGTTTGCGTTTGTGTAGAAAAAGTTTAAAAAATCATAGGCTTTTAATGTCTTTACTTTATTAAAATCACTAAAAACCAGTAATGGAAAATATGATTGCTTCATTTAACAACTTGTTTACTTACTACCTATTAGCTTGGCCACATAAGATGGACAACAATTATATGCCTCTACATTTGTACATTTCTTGAGATCCAATAACATTTAATATAGTAACATTGCAATCTATAAAAAAAATATTTATCTATGTTACTTGAAAGCATGGGCACACTGGCTCTAATACATGTTAACTTTTTAAAGGCAATACTGGCTTTAAAAAAGGAGAACTCCAGCAAATTTAAGAATTAAGGGTTTGTCTATGATTATTACTTGGAGTTATAAAGATTCCAGAGTGTGATAGCACCATCGAGTCCACCTGCCGCCATTATATTGGCATTCCAATAAGAAACTTTTTCAGTGGAATAAGCAACATCTTGTATTGCTTGTTTGTGTTCCGTTAGGACAACCAGGGGCCGCAGAGAGAACCACGAGAAGATGCGGATATGTCCATCCCAACCCCCAGAAGCGAACACCTTCCCATCCGACCTGGACGTAACTCTATTTATACCTGGGTTCTTTATAGTTATATCCAACTTATGAGCCAAGTTTAAGTCTTTTTTCCCTAAACTAAATATTTGTATCACATCTGATGCATTGCCCACCATGCCTCTTTGTTGTTCAAGATGATAGTCTACCGACAAAGGGCATTCCTTTGTTTGCAGCTTGCCAATGCATTGACTAGTGTTGAGATCCCACAACAGGAGCCAACCAGCCTCATAGCCCACTAACAAGCATTGCCTGTTTCCTGGGAACTCAATGTATTTTAGGCACATTGGATCCCCCAATTTTGGTGCAGCTGGTGGTTCCAAGCAACCTAGCTGCTCCCCAGTAAAGTTGTATATTTGTATCTTGGAGTCCTTGTCAGGTACATAGAGCGCTTCCAGTTTTGTGTTGGCTTCAAAACGACAAAAACCAAGATAATCTATATTGATGATGGCTTCCTCTTTATAACCACTGTTTGTCAGAACAAAAATTTTAAACTTCCCTCCTTTCTCTTGAGTGATGAGCTGGGTGCTGGTGTGGATGAGGTGCAGGATGGGAGCTTGACCAACCTGGATCTTCTGCTGAACTCGATTTGTCTGTTAACCACAATTGTTTATTAGCTTATTAGGTCAACATAAGACGTCACCTAGCCGAACACAAGCAATTCTAACACGAACTTCCGTGCTTACTCTCACAAATTTTTATTTAGGCCTTTGTTTCAATACATTAGCTTAATATTATGTAAAATAGTGGCAACGGTCGAGCTTATATTCTAGGCCACACGAAATGGGGGTAGTAAACAAAACTGACGCGCAGATAGTAGCTACATGACACGGCAAAAAATATTTTTTAGGCGTAGTTGGTAATGGTAATTCATATCCTTGGAATAATTTGTCTCACCTACCTGAAGATTGTATGCATAAACATAGCCGTTTTTCGAACCGGCTAGTAACCTCTCGAGTCCACCAGGTAAAAAGCTAAATGCCAGAGAATATACAGGCACGTTGTCAACGTTTCTAATTGTATAAACTGGGTCTGGTGGTAGCAGTGCCATTCTTGGTCAAGCTCGAACCGAAAGACTTTTATGGAATTAAAAAATAAATATATATTGAAATTAATCAAGCCATCAGAAACACAACCACAACTACGCACAACACAAAACTGACAGAAAAACAAAAAGAGTTTACATTGTACGTATCCCCATTGTCACTGGTTACGTTCAAAAGTTACATATTATACATTATTTAATTTTTTATTCAAATCTTAGTAATTGTTGATGCAAGATACACAGGAAGGAAGTCAGCGCACCCGAACTATTACGAAATTGCATTCTATTATCTTAATTTATTTAAAAATATTTTAAGTATCAACTATATTATTTTATTTTTGTAGTATAATATGATTGTGTTGTTGAATAATTTTATCCTAATTAATGTAATTGGTATGTTTATGCCGTTTTAATTATGTCAATAAATAAATAAATAAAATGATGATTTATAAATGCGTTTATGGACGTCTTGAAAAAAGGTCAGGTCAAGAGTACCCTAAACCGAAGAGCATGTATGAAGAGAATAATGAAAGTGGACGAAGCGAAAGAAGTATGTAAGGATCGTAGCAAGTGGAAAGAAGTGGTCTCTGCCTACCCCTACGGGAAAGAGTCGTGATTATATGTATGTATGTATGTATGTATGTATGTATAAATGCGTGTGGCTGAACATCTAGTCCACATGTCATGAGGATGTATATAAAAAAATATGATTTATTTATCGAGGTATAACTATTACATTAATATATAGGTACTAGTAACTACTTACTTACTACTAAAAAGAAAAAAAATATATGTGTCAGTCTCGAAGTCATCTGTTTGACATTTGATACAAGAATACGATGCGTCAGTTTGCCGTCCGCCAGTCTGTCACCCGTCCTCGACAATCAGTTTAGTTTTCTCTTTCACAAGTGGTGATAGGCAGTTTTATGGTGTTTAACGCTATTATGATATTTTGAATGAGAATCAAATCATCCTACCTAATAATGGGTGCCATATATAAAATAAGGAGATTAATTTAGTCAGAGCTACACAAATGGCTACGGAATTACTACTAAAATCGGCTAAGCACGCGAAGTATTTATCATATAGAAAGATCTTATACCATAGGTTTTTTGTAGGCCTACTTTTGTTTATAGTGATATCTTTAGTGTTTATTGTGGTGTTCAATGTTTTCTCTGGTGGTACGCCACGGACGGACGTTTATCAGCCTGTGAATTTGGATATAGCGAGTGCTGAAGTGATAAGAATTGGGGGTGATGCGCCGAGTTCGAACCCTCGTGTTGTGAACTGCACGTATTGGGACTGCTTTAACGTTTACAAATGCGGCAGAGGTGGACACGAGAAGATAACTATTTACATTTACCCTTTGAAAAATTATCAGTCTGACAATGGTTATAGTATAAGTCGGTATTCTAGAGAATTTTATACTATATTGGAGACAATTAAGCATAGTAAATATTACACGCCTAACCCTGAGGAGGCTTGTTTACTGGTTCCCAGCATAGATACACTGAACCAGCTTAGTTTCTCCAGTGATTATGTGTCCCGAGCCCTGCAGTCCCTTGATCAGTGAGTACCACTTTTTCTAAGACTATTGAAACAGGTGTCCATTTATTATGAAGTTCTTACACTAGCCAATAGAATCATAGCTGGGCTTGTGGTTTCTTCTGCATATTATTTGATTTATGGACTTTTTCTGGAATATATTAATTTGTTTACCGCCAATAATCTATCTTTGTACCAAATTTAATCCATTGAATCCATTTAATTTAATCCAGAGAAAAATAAATGATTTTATTATTTTTTTTTTTTTCAAATACATCTTATAGATAACATTTTTAAATATATATATATATATATATAAAAAAAAACTTATATATTATTATAAAATATAGGGGCCCACCGTATCGGGATCAGGGTCCAAGGTACCGGTGGTTAGGGTCCCAGAGAAATAAAATCTCCTCACAATACGTACAAACCCCATGAAAATCCATTGAGTGTTTTAGGAGTAACTAGATAGATGAACATGGAGAGTGACTTTGTTTGAAAAGTTTCAGTTTCAAAAAAATATTATCTAGGTAGGCTCAAAAAATGGTGCTCTATCTTTAAAAAGTTTATTGATATAAGTAAAATAAATAATATATCCTCACGCCTTCCCACAAGGGTCCCCGAAGGGGTAGGCAGAGGTGTATAGGTAATACCAACACACCCACTTTCCGCCAGAGGTATATTATGGTGAAGTTCAGAAAAACTCATTGGTACAGTCGGGATTTGAACTTGCGATCTTTGTGTCGCAGGCAACTGCTCGAACCACTTCGCCACCACAGCTACTACTATAAGTATTGTCATAACAATATAATGTTATTTTGAATACCTATTTGTATTAGTCATAAAAGTCTCCTGAGGGATATGGGGTGTATCAACACAAGCAAATTATATATAGGCTTTAAATTCCCTCTCTAACTTATTTGTGATTACTCCAATCCTTCATGTAAAGTTAATAGTGAAATTTCTGTCTATATATATATATATTTATGGACCAGAAATAATTATGGATGAGGACCATCAAAACTTGATCCTGAAATGTTTACTTTGACACTTGCAAATAAAAGTACTAGTAGTACTCTTCGGTTTCACCCATGTAAAATTTGATTGCATTGGAATTAAAAAAAGAAATGTTGATTGGAATATATTCATTGTGTTAGTTTAGCTAGTATCAGGCCAAATTTCATCCCATTACGTTCAGCCATTCTGGCATTATTGAGTAACAAAGTTCCTCTCGTAATATTAGTAGGTCTAAGCCAGCATAGCTTACTTAATTGATAAAATATTTTTACAACAGCTGGAACAATGGAGAAAATCACATCATATTCAACATGCTGTCCGGAGCACCACCAAACTATGAAACGGTTGTTAACGTCAACACATCAAAAGCTATTATAGCAGGAGCAGGCTTCAACTCCTGGTCTTTTCGCTACGGGTTCGACATATCAATACCAGTATACAGCCCGGTAGCTGAGAAAATCAATGATAAACAGCCAGAAGAAAAGAAATATTTAATCGTATCCACACAGTTGAATATACCCAGTAATTATCTAGAAGACTTGCAAAACATTGCATCCTCATCAAACGACTTGCTCTTGCTGGGCACATGTAAGTCGGAAACTGGCACGGTGGACCATCTTAGGCGCTGTGAATACACCACAGGAAGAATATTCGACTATCCAGAGGTATTAAAAGATGGGTTGTTCTGTCTGGTTGTACGAAGTACCAGATTAACACATGCAATGCTGATGGATGTGATTGCATCCCAATGCATTCCGATTGTCGTCGCCGATTCTGTGGTGATGCCGTTCAACTCTCACGTGGACTGGCATAGGCTGGCCATGTTCATTCCCGAAGAGAATATCAAGAATCTTTTGAAAGTAGTACACTCAGTGAGTAAGGAAAGGCGCGGCGAGCTATATTGGCAGCTGAGGTGGGCGTACGATAGATACTTCGCTAGTATACAGAAGATAACACTTACCACGCTGGAGATCATTAACGAAAAAGTATTCCCGTTAGCGGCGAGAATGTATGAAGAGTGGAATATGCCTGAGTATTTGGTAAGTTGTATATATATATATATACAAATCTTCTATAACGCCGTCCCAAAGCCTTGAAGCCGTGGTGGCCGAGTGGTTCGAGCAGTTGCCTGCGACGCAAAGGTCGCAAGTTCGAATCCCGACACTGTACCAATGAGTTTTTCTGAACTTAAGTACAGTGATTAGTCACACCACGAGCTTTACGGTGAAGGAAAACATTGAGAGGAAACCTGCATACGTCTAAGAAGAAATTCAAAAGGCGTATGTATAGTCGTGCTTGAGTAACGGCGATGGACTCGCCATCTGTCACATTGGCATCTAATATACCTCTGGCGGAAAGTGGGTGTGTGGGTATTACATATACACCTCTGCCTACCCCTTCGGGGACCCTTGTGGGAAGGCGTGAGGATATATTATTTTATTTATATTATTTGAATTTCTTCAGATTCTTCGTAATCTTCGTATGTCAGAGGAAGTATGAAAATAGCTTGAATGCAGTTGAGATGCGATCGCTTCGAAAAATGTGCGGAGTAACGATTTTAGATCGAGTCCGCAATGAAGAGATTCGCAAATCAACTGGCGTGAATGAGGGCGTGATTGTAAAGATGAAGAAAGGCATGTTACGTTGGTTTGGACACATAGAAAGGATGAGCGAAGAAAGATTGACGAAACAGATATACAAAGCAAAAGTGTGTGCAAGAAGAGGCAGAGGAAGGCCACGTTCCAACTACCTGGATCAAATCGATCGGACTCTCAAGGACGGGAACGTTAAGAGTACTCGAAACCGACGAGCATGTATGAAGAGACTGATGAACGTGGACGAAGCGAAAGAGGTATGTAAGTCTAGAGAGAACTGGCGCTCTATACTCTCTGCCTACCCCGCTAGGGACTTGGCGTGATGATATGTATGAATTTCTTCTCAGACGTATGCAGGTTTCCTCTCGATGTTTTCCTTCACCGTAAAGCTCGTGGTGTGACTAATCAACTTAAGTTCGGATAAATTCACTCGTAGGTACATTCGGGATTCGAATATTAAATCGTTGTGTAGCAGGCGACTGCTCGCACCAATCGGCCACCACGGCTTTTGGTAAGTTCGTGGATTAAATCTACGATTTTACCACGTTTTAATAGTTCAACTGTCACAGGTCACGTGATTGATGGTGAAAATAAAAGTTTTCGTCGTAGGTATAAAAGAAAGGTTATCTAAAGTACAAGGTCGAATGACATTAATCAAGGCAGGAAATCCATGTGCGTCATTCCCTGGTGCTAAGTGTAATAACCTACCATAAACACTATTTTTATTACTGGACATCTATTTCTATAGAGCTGCGATGCCGAGTGGTTCGAGTTGGCGCTTGCAACGCAAAGATTGCAAGTTCTAATCCCGTCTTTTTCAATGTGTTTTTTTCTGATCTGTTTCTGAACACGCTTTCCTATAAAGGTCCCCAAAGGGGAACAATATCCACCTTTCAGAGATATATTTAAGTACCGACGTACACGACGACAGATGACGAATACAGAATCCGTAACCGTTTCACAAGCACAACAATACGTACGCCTTTTCCTTCATCACGAAGCTCCTGGTGTGTCTAAGCGATGGTCAGATGAATGGAGAGAAACTCATAAGTTCCCATAGGAATTCCAACCACCAATCCAAAACGGCTAATCTCAATGTTTTCCTTCACCGAAAACCTCTTGTAATTAGTAGCTGTACTTTAGTTCAGAAAAAAAACATATATATCATCCGATCCCTCACGAGGTAGGCGGAGAGAGTATAGAAGCGAAAACCATTTAAAAAATAAGTTGAAATTATCTATATTATAAGTAGATTGTTTTTACTTATTTTTGCATAAAAATGTTCTGAGGCGATAAAGTTATACACGTAGGTTCTTACTACATTCTAAATAGTTACAGAAAACCATGTTTCGGATTAAGTATCCCTTTAATAATATTGACACAGAAAGGATGAGTGAAGAAAGATTGACCAAACAGATATACAAAGCAAAAGTGTGTGCAAGAAGAGGCAGAGGAAGGCCACGTTCCAACTACCTAGATCAAATAGATCGGAGTCTCAAGGACGGGAACGTTAAGAGTACTCGAAACCGACGAGCATGTATGAAGAGACTGATGAATGTGGACGAAGCGAAAGAGGTATGTAAGTCTAGAGAGAACTGGCGCTCTATACTCTCTGCCTACCCCGTTAGGGACTTGGCGTGATGATATGTATGTTAATAATATTGTTATCGTCGGAGCTATTTGTATTATTACATTCATAACATATATAACTTCTAAGATACATCTGTTCTATTTTCTAAAGTAGCCTGTATAATAACTGTGCCGATCAAGGGAAGAAATGTACGATATAGGTACGTCATAACGAATGACGTATCTTCGTGTGGAACACAGGCTATTTAAAAAAACATAACTTTTTAATATCGCATTTCAAACACAGACTATAAAAATATTTGAATTTCGAAATATTTGAGATTCACCACTATGCTTTTCCCCCAGTATGGTCCAGTGAACCCGCTGTTCCTGCCGGTGACTGCAGCGAAGGGTCCGGGCTTCACGGCCGTCATCCTGACGTACGACCGGGTGGAGAGCCTGTTCACCCTCGTGCGCAAGTTGGTGCGCACCCCGAGCCTCGCCAAGATACTGGTCGTGTGGAACAATCAGAACAAACCACCCCCGCCATGTGAGTTCTCTGTCATATCACACTTGGTTTGCCTCGCGGTTTCACCCGCACTACTGACCCTTTTCACTGGGTTTGGGTTTTTTAACGAGCTAGTCTCAGGTACTCGAAACCCATTAAAAAACAAACAATAGATCATAAATTAGCACCTAAAGTATATCACTGGCGGAAAGTCGGTGTGTGGGTACTTACTACCTATACACCGCTACCTATAGCCACCCTTTCGGGGGACCCTTGTGGGTAGGCAGCGGTGTATAGGTAGTACCAACATGCCCACTTACCGGTAGAGATATATTTAACGTGACAGATGGCGAGTCCATCAGCGTTACCCAAGCACGACTATACATACCTTAGAATTGCTTCTCAGACGTATGCAGGTTTCATCTCGATGTTTTTAATATTTTTTTATATAATAATATTTTTGCAAATTGCAAACAATTGCAAAAACATGGTATTTCAATATATATTCAGGCGTTACAATCTTCACTGTAAAACTCATGGTGTGACTAATCACTGTACTTAAGTTCAGAAAAACTCATTGGTACAATCGAGATTCGAACTTGCGATCTTTGTTGTCACAGGCAACTACTCAAACCACTATGCCACCACGGCTTAATTTATATAATGTTAGTGGAATATAACACGGCTGAAACTGGGGGCAAAGTTACCCCATAATGTTAGTAGTAAAGTTGTGTACAACGGTTCCGAGCCTCAAAAGGAAGTTGAACTAAAGGCGTGCATCTCAACTTGCGTATCACAGCCATCCAGCCATCGCGTTATCTCCGCGATAGCACAAACAACTTATTCAGGTCGACGATAAACTGTCGGCTATTTTTAATTACGGTAGCTTGTGGCTTAGGGCACCTAGTATACCTAGATCAAAGCCTTGTCCTCTGCTGAAGCTTTGTCTTGGAAACGGCGATACCGGTAATGAATATCGAATACTAATATGTCCCGCGATTTCCCCCGCGTATCGTGGAATAAAAAATATCCAACTAATAAACTATCTAGTTTGATTGTGTAATAATCTCGTTTAGCAGTTTTTGCGTGAAAGAGATGAAGATACGAAAACAATAAGAGAGGTAGGGCATAACGGGTTTCCCGTTCGAATTCGGAGCTGCCCGACTGGGGCAGGACCTCCACCTTATAGAAGTCCGTAGCCAAATAACATTTTTTTTTGTGTTCTGTTCCTGCGCCACGAATAAAGTTTCTAATAATGAGCTCCTTGGGGGAGAGGATTGTTATATTATGTTGGCAGCAGAGGGATTAGTCCCATTACTCTGCCAACATAGTAAAGCTCTCCGAAAACAGGCTGGCAATGCGCAAGTGATGTACCGTATATAGGATACGGTAACCGTTTCCCATCGGGCGGGCCGTATGCTTGTTTGCTTGATGTATAAAAAAAACAAACTTAAATATCGGTAGGATTTCACAGAGGCAGTTGGATGACACAGATATAAGCAAAGCTTTGCGTTGCCAACATTCTTATACAAATTGTACTTATCAAGTACAGGTTTTTTGTAAGTTTGAGTAAGCATATTTTTGCCACGATTAGCCGTTTGGTCAGCCTTAAGGGAAATCCGCGAAATGATACCTATATTGCGGGATCTGCTTAGTTAGGTATTTTTAGCGAGATATTTTTTGCTCTCCCTCAATGCAATACCTAGTGTCCAAACTAGTGCACTCTTTAGACTAGTATTCCGTCCACGACTCGCGTGGGACTTTGCAAACAAGATTTAAAGAACTACAATTCCTTCACTAGCGCAATTGCTTTTATTTATATCTCACACTGAACTGAGTAGTGAGTAGCAATTTTAGCTGGTTGGTTGATATATTATTGACTTCGACAATGGTAAGATTACTTAATATAATAATATATAAAATAATGATATATCCTCACGCCTTCCCACAAGGATCCCCGTAGGGGTAGGCAGAGGTGTTTAGGTAATACTCATACACCTACTTTCCGCCAGAGATATATTTTAGGTGCCAACGTGACAGATGACGAGTCAATCGCCGTTACTCAAGCACGACTATACATACGTCTTTGAATTTACTTCTCAGACGTATGCAGGTTTCCTCACTATGTTTTCCTTCGCCGTAAAGTTCGTGGTGTGACTAATCACTGTACTTAAGTTCAGAAAACTCATTGGTTCAGTCGGGATTCGAACTTGCGATCTTTGTGGCGCACACAACTACTCGAATCACTCGGCCACCACGGCTTTTTCCGAATTCGAATGGCATGATACTCATATTTTTTTTCATACAAAATTACATATTAATAGGTGGTAAATAAATCAATACTGAATGATGAGACTGATATGAATAAATCAATGAAAACATGAATACTGTAAAATCTACTATATTGTAGACAGATAAGTACGATATTTAAATGGCACGATACTATTTTTTTTGTTACAGCATCGGAATGGCCAGTTATCAATAAGCCGCTGAAGGTAATCCAGACCAAAGAGAACAAACTGTCAAATAGATTCTACCCTTATGACGAGATCGAGACGGAATGTCAATTGACCATAGACGATGACATCGTGATGCTGACGCCCGATGAGCTGGAGTTTGGGTAAGGCTGGAATCTCTTCATCTACATTCATCAGTCTCATACATGTTTGGTAGGATAGGGTAGGCAAAGAGTATTGTAGACTTGAATACTAATATTATGTAGTCAGTCAGTTTGTTTCTTCGGATGGACTGATCTGATGAAATATTAAACCGATATTTTTTGCATTACATAGCCCGTTCATTGAGGAAGGCTGTATGCTATTACCCACCGGATTGCATAATTCAATTATACGCGACCCGAAGCCGCGGGGCGCAGCTAGTAATATCGTATGCTCGCCACTTCTATATATTTGTAGGTCTGTCGCCGTCTTCCAGGCACGATTTAACCATCGTCTTGAATTTATTCTCAAACTTATGCAGTCTTGCTCACAATTTATTCTTTCACCGTAAATCTCGTGGCGGGACAAACCACTGTACGTACAAAGTTACAAACTCATTGGTACCTACAGATAATCGGGGTTTGAACATTCTACATACATACCAGACTCGGCGTGATGATATGTTTATTATGTACATACATACATATATACTTACATATCATACCCGAGTCCCTACCGGGCTAGGCAGAGAGTATAGAGCGCCAGTTCTCTCTGGACTTATTTATTTATTTATTAGAGTTTCCAACAAGAAATACACAAAACTTTCTTAACAGCTATGATATAAAAAAAAAATTGTGATTCCTTAATTATAGAAAACCACAGCATGCATGAAAACCTTAGAGCTAAAACATAAATTTAAAAAGGTGTTCGTTACAGCTAACAATTTGTGAATTTTAAATTTTAACACAAATCCTTTCTAAACTTATGAATACACTTATAGTGTTGATGTAATTGTATGTAGTTATTGATGTAAATATTAGGTTTTTAATTTTAGATTTTTGTATTACAGTGTCCAAATATGTATATTGTTGGTGTACCGGAATAAAAAAATAATAGTTAAAAAAAACTAAAAAACACGCTTTTTATAGAAAACCGAACTAAAAAATAGAAAATAAATTTCGATAATATCTTAAAAAGCGTGGGGTGCATGGTGTCAATAGTTATAAATATTTTATTGACAGATATTAGTAGCACCCCACGCTTTTTAAGATATTATCGAAATTTATTTTCTATTTTTTTAGTTCGGTTTTCTATAAAAAGCGTGTTTTTTAACTATTATTTATTTTCTCCTTTTTAGTTATTAGTGTATTGTCATCGGTCCTCGATAAGTCTACAAAGTTTGAACGAAATCTGGCCGTTTAAAGTGGGTCAAAATCGAGCTCAAAGAAGTCGGTTACATACATACATACATACATACATACAGGTGAAGCTAATATAAAGCGTGTAAAAAAAACTAACCTAACAACTAAGTATTAACAGTAAAACAGGAATATCATAGCGATTAATATTGATACGGAACAGGTTTTAGGTTTCAACTTGTTCGCTAATACGAGCTATGAGTGGTACTGATTCTATAACCACAGGTCTAGTGATCTCTTGGCTGCGGTGGTTAGGGTACGAGTTCGATCCCCCGATATCTAATTTGATGTATGAAGTACGAATGTGCGAAGATATATTTTTTCATCTACATATTATGAAGCCGTGGTATGACCAATGACTGTACATAATCTGCAGGGTCGGCAGCTCTAGCCGGCGGTAACCGCTGGCGGACAGCATGCTTGTTTGCCACACGTGTGTAATAAACAAATAAAAGATACTGTTAAAAATAGTCAATGGTACAGTCAGGATTCAATCTTGCAGTCTCTGTGTAGCGGGCAACTACTCAAATCACTGAGCCGCGACGGCTTAATTTAATCTATACAAATAAATAATATTGGAGTGTCTGTTTGTAATATTAAAATAACCGCTTTTTATTAAATGCATATGGATGTATACACGGTACATACACCAAAATTTTTTTTTACAATTTTTGTCTGTCTGTCTGTCTGTTTGTTGCGGGTAATCTCTGAAACGGCTGGACCGAATTTAACGGGACTTTCACTGGTAGATAGCCGATGTAAGACGGAGTAACTTAGGCTACTTTTATTTTAGAAGCTAAACAAAACCTTTTTGTTAAATTCCACGCAGACGAAGTCGCGGGCACAGCTAGTATCATCATTCAAATATAAATTGAGACTGATCGCTTCTGAATGATCGTCGCACTAACATACTCACCATCGTCAAATACCAAATAACTAAACAATGTTTATTTATATACATGTCTCTACGGTATTTGTCTACAAATTGGCGTGTAACGAGCGCGTCGCGGATTAACTCAATTTACCTTTTCTTCGTATTTATAGACTAGGAGCCGTGTAACTGTCTAACTTGAGTCGTTTTAACGATGTTTTGTAGCAATTTTTCCCGACTTGTTTCATGTACATACGTAATTTAAAGCGTGATGGTATTTTCATGTTTTTGATCATATTTTTCACGATCCCTGCTTATTGTTACGATGCTTGTAACTTTTGTTGTTAATATATTAACAGCCGTGGTGGCCGAGTGGTTCGAGTAGTTGCCTGCTACACGAAGATCGCAGGTTCGAATCCCGACCGTACCAATGGGTTTTTCTAAATTTAAGTACTGTCGCACCACGAGCTGAAGAAAACCAGCATACGTTTGAGAAGTAATTCAAAGGCGTCGTATGTATAGTCGTGCTTGAGTCACGGCGATGAACTTACCATATCCTATACCTTAAATATAACTCTGGCGGAAAGTGGGTGTGTGGGTACTTACACTACTACTATTAGTAGTTAGGTACTACCTATACACCTCTGCCTACCCTATCTTTATGTATATAAAACTATATTCCGATGTTATGCATAACCATCTACACGTGCTGCACTAAGATATGCTAATTGTACGGCTTGTTTAGTGGGCAAGTCATGTTAGTGGCGACATTGTTACCCGACAACCTACTTCAATGTTTGTCTACCGTGGCGTTTTGCAGAAATAAATATTTATTAAGCGTAAGCGTATGTTTGCTCTCTTTATGATCAAATTGTGATAAAACTATGTTAGGATGTATTGTGGACGGTCGCGGAGGTTCCTGGCCCGAAAAAAAAGATTCGAATTGGGGAAGCTATTTAAACAATATTTCACAAAGTCCACATGTAATGTACCTACGTCTTAAAGTCCTAATTTCCAAAGCAACAACAGAAATTCTTAATGCTAGTATTGGGGTTATCGGCTTTAAATAATCAAATACCTGTAGTAGACGGAATGAGCACCAATGCGGTGTACTAAATAAGCCAGGGCAACTGCTAGTCTATACTTCTATAATATCCTTACTAATATTATAAATGTGAATGTCAGTTTGTTTGTTACGCTTTCACGTAAAAACTACTTAACCGTTCATCATGAAACTTTGTACATATATTTTTGGAGGTATTAGAGGAAACATAGGATACATTTTATTGAAAAAAAAACCATTTTTACGAAAGATAAAAAAGCCGTCCACGTCGACGAAGTCGCGGGCACTGCTTGTTATACATAAATAGGAAAGATTTGTATGTAAGTATGTTTGTAAGGAATTGGATCAAAAACTACTGGACCGATTTTAAAAATTCTTTCACCATTTGAATGCTACATTATCACTGATTAATAAAGGCTATTTTAATTGCAAGAAAAAAAAATATTGCCGTAATGTAAAAAAATGTATGTCTACCCGTGCGAAGCCGGGACGGGCCGCTAGTCTGATATAAACAAAGCTAATTAAAAAATAAGCAGTGAGCTGTAGTGGTCGAATGGTTCGATGAGTCACCGTAGTAGACAAAGATTGCAAGTTGGAAGCCCGACTGAGTTTTTCTGAACTTAAGTACAGTGATTTGTTCTTGGTAGTTGGGAGTCTACAAGGCGCTCTACTCTCTGCCTACCTCGTGTGGGACGTGATGTATGTACAGTGATTAGTCACGCCACGAACTTTACGATGAAGGTCAACATCGAGAGGGAACTTGCATAAGTTCGAAAAGTTACATAATTCAAAGACTTCTGTATACACACAATTGTGTTTGAGAACCGACAATGGACCACATCTGTCACTTTGTACCTAAATTATATTTTCCGCGAATACTACACAGCTCTGCCTACCCCTTCGGGGACCCTATATAAACAAAGCTTTAATGAAATTGCGAGCTCCCGGGCTATAATAATAAAATCGAAAGTGTAGTGAAATGCGATCGCGGAGCGGCACTAACGACCGCCTGTCACTCAACTGACAGCAGTTGTCATACTGTTAGTATTATGTTTTTTAATGCCTGTGCAGATTAGGGTTGCCAGTCGTAATATTTTTTGACATAAATTATGTGTTATAATATTTATAGTAAATTGTTTTCGTGTTCTTTAAAAATATATCGAAGCACAGGCGTGCCCCATAACGAGACTAAACATATAAATGAGTTTTTTTTTTCTTTGTGTATTATTATTTTAATTTATGACAGCGAGGTAAACCGATAATTTTGCACAAACCTTGTACCGATAAAGGATATCGGATATAGGCCTTCTCTTTTGCCCCGAAAAACTGTTCCGATGGGAGCATACCTTTAGCCGTTTACGTGATGTGGGAACACCGCGGGGCCAACCCCATCTACCTTCCTACTTCCTACTAATATTATAAATGTGAAATTTTGTATGTATCCATACATGTATGATGTTTGTTACTCAATCACGCCAGAACGGCAAACACCAACCAAAAAAATTTGGCACAGAGATAGCATTTTATTAGCTGGATTAACGCGTAGGATAGTTATGTTTGTAATAATAAATAAATCTAGATTGAGAATTTATTGAAATCGATTTTTACTCTGAGCAGTGGTGGCCGAGTGGTTCGAGCAGTTGCCTGTGACGCAAAGGTCGCAAGTTCGAATCCCGACTGTACCAATGAGTTTTTCTGAACTTAAGTACAGTGATTAGTCACACCACGAGCTTTACGGTGAAGGAAAACATCGAGAGGAAACCTGCATACGTCTGAGAAGAAATTCAAAGGCGTGTGTATAGTCGTGCTTGAGTAACGGCGATGGACTCGCCATCTGTCACGTTGGCACCTAATATACCTCTGGCGGAAAGTGGGTGTGTGGGTATTACCTATACACCTCTGCCTACCCCTTCGGGGACCCTTGTGGGAAGGCGTGAGGATTTTTACTCGGGTGACACCGCGAGGCATAGATAGGTAAGTAGATGTTTGTTTCAATCGACTTCATCAATAAACAAAATTGGTTTACGTTATTATTAACTAGATGTGTTTTATTAAAAAAAAATGCTGAGGTTCGAGTAGAAGACCCCTTCCTGTGCTAATTTAGCAAATTTACACGGGTGTAACTGCGGGGCACGCCTAGTCTAATATATATACGTAATATTCCAGTTTCGACGTTTGGCGCGAGTTCCCCGACCGTATAGTGGGGTTTCCGTCCAGGCTACACGTGTGGGACAACGGGACGAGCTCCTGGAGGTACCACAGCGAGTGGACCAACCAAATATCAATGGTGAGACTGCGTAATAAACCATTATTAAAATTTTTGTCTGTCTGTCTTTATAAACCACTAGCGGTCCGTCCTGGCTTCGCACGGTTGGACATAATTTTTTTTTATATTTTATGAAAGAAAATATAGACTATGTTACTCAGTGTGAATGTAGCTTTCCAATGGTGAAATAATTTTTCAAATCGGTCCAGTAGTTTACATACTACAACAATACAAACATATTTACATACAAATCTTTCCTCTTTATAATGTTAAGTATAGTTAATCATTTAAGATAAGTAGTAAACATGATAGAAATCCCTAAGCCGAAGAATCCCATTTAAACTTAAAAAAAAACGCGTCCGTTTTCTGTGTACCTACCTACACCATAGGCTTACTTAGAAAATCAAGGGAGTAAGAATTTTACTTTGTATTATGGGTATATTACAAATATAATATGAAAATAGCTTTCAAAGTACACCATAACCCCCCCCCCCCCCCCCCCCCCCCCCCCGCCTTCTCCCCCGACTGCCGTCAATCACGACGCTGGAACAGCGGACCAAAACATGGCTAACCCACTAGCCTAATGCAAGCGACCTTCGCTTTGTTGTTCCAATACAACTATGTATTCGTGCGAGATACTGGACTCGTATTTACAAATTTATAAGGTTAGCTGTACTGTGATTGATTATATTTAGGTAGATAAAAGCCGTGGTGGCCGAGTAGTTCGAGTAGTTGCCTGCAATACAAAGATTGCAAGCTCAAATCCCGACTGTAGGTACCAATGACATTTTCTGAACTTAAGTTCAGTGATTGGAACACCAAGAGCATTACAGTGAAGGAAAACATCGAGAGGAAACCTGCATACGTTTGAGAAGGAATTCAAAGACTTGTGTACAGTCGTGCTTGAGTAACGGCGATGGGCTCGCCATCTGTCACGTTGCTACTTGTTACACACGTCTGCCTACCCCTTCGCGGACCATTGTGGAAATGCGTGGAGAAGATATATAAAGTCTATCTCTAGTCAAGGTTTATCTAATACCGTTCAGTACCTTTCAAATTGGCATTTCGACTCGGCGTCATGATAAATTACGTTTATTTATCATCACGAACCAACCCAGGCCATGGCATCAATTACCCGTGAGTACGATCGCACTCAAAAGTATCCCAATAAATATTTGTTCCAATTCATTCAATCGAGTGCACAAGTGTTCATAAGTGTCTTAATATATCTAGTGATGCTGTGAGATCTCATCTCAATGGGCTTAATATAAATTTATGTACATACTTTTATTACGATGTTTATTGTTTTTCATGGTAGTAAATGAGATTCGATGTTCTGAGGGTGTGAGACAGTAGGTTTATGATTTACGATAGTGACTTTGGGCTAGTGTATTTTTTATTTATTTTGGATGTGTGTGTGTGTGTATAGGGGATGCCTACGTCATAGTAGATTTATGCATGCAAAGTCTCCGATCGGTTTAAATTTGTCAAATTTTCATACAAACTTTCATCCCCTATTTTATCCCCTTGGGGATAGAATTAATCAAAATCTTAGCGGATGCCTACGTCATAATATCTACCTTCATGCCAAATTTCAGCCCGATCCGTCCGGTGGTTTGGGCTGTGCGTTGATAGTTCACTATTTCAGTCAGTCACCTTTGAGTTATTATATATATATAGATTGCTGGGGTCGCAAATATACTGGCTGTGCACGCGAATTCGTCCGCGTGGAGTAGTGACTTTGGGCAGCGTTTTTTGTATATATATTTTGGTTTATTTTAGATGTGTTAAATGAAGCTTACCACCATATCTTAGAAACCACATCTAAATCGGATAAGCCGTTTCTTTGATTAGCGTGCACAAACGCACAGACAAACCGATAAAAATTCGAACAATCAGTGTTTTAGGTGCTATTTGCGTTGATAAAGGTCCCAATAATATTTTCTCTCATATATGTACAGACAGCGATCCGTAACATTTTCCCACAAGGGTCCTCGAAGTTGTAGGCAGAGGTGAGTAGGTAGTACCAACATACCAACTTACACCCCTTCGGGAACCCATGTGGCGTGGCGTGAAGATATAAGAAATAAATAGATAAATATATTTAAGCCACTTACGACATAAAACCCTTTTCATAAATGTTTGAGTTCAATTGTATAATGTTACAAAGTTACATATTGACTTTATTTGAAAGCTTATTTTCTCTAATACTGAAAATTAAGTGTTTAGAGTTGTTTTTTATAAAGTAATATTTTATTTTTGCAGGTGCTTACCGGCGCGGCGTTCCACCACAAGATATGGTCGTGGTACTACACGTACAAGATGCCGGCCGACATCCGCCGCTGGGTGGACGAGAACTTCAACTGCGAGGACATTGCCATCAACTTCCTCGTAGCCAACGTCACCAGGAAACCACCTATAAAGGTTATTGGCCCATTATCATTAATGCCCTGTTGGCTAATCAGCTCGAGTAGTCTGTACGAAGATTCCAATTTCATTTCACTTAAAACTAAGTTGCCATTATTAAAGTCGCATGGAATCTGGTTTTTTTATATTCCGAAATGTTATTAAGTCAGAGTCCGAGGGGTCCCCTGAGCTTAGGGGCCCCGTCTAGCCCTCCTATACCCCCTATATATATATATATATACCTAGCTTATGCCCGCGGCTTCGCCCGCGTGGAGTTCGAAAAAATAACTTATGTATTTTCCTGCTAGAATCGGTTCAGCCGCTATGCCGTGAAAGAGCATCATGAGAAATTTAGAATTCCGCCAAATCGGTTCAGCCGTTTGGCCGTGAAAGAACCGCAAACATCCAAACTTACAAACTATAATAATAATAATAAATACCTGGGACAATTCCACACAAATTGACCTAGTCCCAAATTAAGCAAAGCTTGTGTTATGGTAAGTAGACAACGATATATTTACTTATATAGATAGATATATACTTAAATACATAGGACATCCAAAACTAAGGTACAAATATTCGTGTTCATTACACAAATATCTGACCTCAGCGGGATTCGAACCCGCGACCTCAAGTTTCGCTGTCAGAAGCTTCAACCACTAGACCAGACGGTCGTCAACTTTCACTCAAACTTTTACATTTATAATATTGGTAAGTATATATACCTAACTGTCTCACCACGAGCTTTACGGTGAAGGAAAACATCGAGAGGAAACCTGCATACGTTTGAGAAGAAATTCAAAGGCGTATGTATAGTCGTGCTTGAGTAACGGCGATGGACTCGCCATCTGTCACGTTGGCACCTAATATACCCCTAGCGGAAAGTGGGTGTGTGGGTATTACCTATACACCTCTGCCTACCCCTTCGGGGACCCTTGTGGGAAGGAGGACGTGAGGATATATATATATATATATATATCGGCGCAAATACAACAATTCACCATTTATAAAAACCACGAGCTTTACGGTGAAGGAAAACATCGAGAGGAAACCTGCATACGTCTGAGAAGAAATTCAAAGGCGTATGTATAGTCGTGCTTGAGTAACGGCGATGGACTCGCCATCTGTCACGTTGGCACCTAATATACCTCTGGCGGAAAGTGGGTGTGTGGGTATTACTTATACACCTCTGCCTACCCCTTCGGGAACCCTTGTGGGAAGGCGTGAGGATATATATAAAAACAATAATAATTAAGTTTACTAGAAATTAATGTATATAATAATATAATATATCCTCACGCCTTCCCACAAGGGTCCCAGAAGGGGTAGGCAGAGGTGTATGTATTAATGTAAACAGCATGCTATTATTGTAAATTGAATAACTTAAGAACACGTGCACGTGCGCCGAGCATTACCAATACGGACGCACAGTCGACAATAGATCCCCCCGACCTCCACCGCAAACGCCGGCCCGCGCCGAGCCAGACGCGCAAATCCCGCCCCCTAATAATATTTAAATAAAATGACCAGTCCAGCCCAGCTCCCTTGCTCGCGATCCAGCAACGCCCTAAGCCGAGGTTCGTACCCCACAGGGGGTGCCCTTAGCTGTGTTGCTTAGTACTAAAGTGCCTGGCTGGAGGCCTAAGTCTCGCCATTGACCGGTTAAGTAGCAAAAGTTCCCGGAACTCACGCTACGAGAGACAATACAAAAAAATAATAATAATAAAAGACAATAGATCATTCGTGCTCGAGCTGTCGGACAGTACGGACCTCTCTGTGACGTCATTACGCTACCCGGCGAATATAAGCTTGGCAGATATCTGTGAAGTTTTCTTAAAGGACCCAAATATGAGTCACCATCATGAAACCAACAATTATGACAACAGCGATGCTGACGTCACACCACTCATAAACGCCAAGGAGGTACCCCTCCTCCGTCATATATATATATATATATATAACCCCTAATAAATGGTGTGTGCGAGCAGGTGACTCCGCGCAAGAAGTTCAAGTGCCCGGAGTGCACCAACACGGAGATGCTGTCAGCTGACGCGCGCCACATGACGCAGCGCTCCGGCTGCGTGCGGCGCTTCACGGAGCGCTACGGGCACATGGCGCTAAAGGTATGCCTGTACGGGGCTCCTCTTAGCTCTTATTAGCTTCACCCGTATGTGAAGTGACAAGTGACCGAGTGTGCTATACCGGTAAATGGGCAAATTCTAGAGCAAGTGTATGAATTTGTATATCTAGGAAGCATGTTCACACGAGATGGAAAGTATGAAAAAGATATTGAAAGAAGGATAACTGCCGGAAGTAAGGTGAATGGAGCCTTGTCGGCGTTGATGGGCAGTTAAAGTCTGAGCAAGAATGCTCGAGTTGCTGTCCACAACGCGATATTGGTACCTACCTTATTGTATGGCAGCGAATCCTGGGTATGTCAGAGGAAGTATGAAAATAGCTTGAATGCAGTTGAGATGAGATCTCTTCGAAAAATGTGCGGAGTAACGATATTAGATCGAATCCGCAATGAAGAGATTCGCAAATCAACTGGCGTGAATGAGGGCGTGATTGTAGGGATGAAGAAAGGCATGTTACGTTGGTTTGGACACATAGAAAGGATGAGTGAAGAAAGATTGACGAAACAGATATACAAAGCAAAAGTGTGTGCAAGAAGAGGCAGAGGAAGGCCACGTTCCAACTACCTGGATCAAATCGGTCGGACTCTAAAGGACGGGAACGTTAAGAGTACTCGAAACCGATGAGCATGTATGAAGAGACTGATGAATGTGGACGAAGCGAAAGAGGTATGTAAGTCTAGAGAGAACTGGCGCTCTATACTCTCTGCCTACCCCATTAGAAACTCAGTGTGATGATATGTACATTTAAATAATTCTTCGGCAGAAGTTGTGGAGGCTAACATAACTAATTTGTATATAATTTGTAGGCCGTGGAGTTCCGCGCTGATCCTCTGCAGTACCGAGAGGCGTCCGGCTCGCCGCACTTGTACCCCGACATTGGGGCGTTGTAAGGTAACCTAGACACGGGCCCTCCGATATTAATAAAAACATACTGATGCAATTATAAACAAATTGGAAAATTCTCATGTTTTGCTCTAAGATGCCATATATAAACTGTAAAATGAAGAAATTATGAATTTTCTATTTTTGATCTTATTTTCGTGTAAGTGATTATTTCACATGTTCAGTTACAAGTAACCAAAGTACTGCCATCTGTTGACATTTTATGAAACTAGCAGCTATTGAAACCACTGAAAGGTACATGTGCTGCCATCTGTTGGCAGAGACCGGTATTTAGACTTCAAATGGTTGGTCAAAATCTATTAAGCATTCCGTTGTGTTATGTAGAGAATATATTTTTTATTAAGAAAGAGAAATATTGACTATGTTTTCAAAGAGGGCCCGTCAAGTTAGCACGTAAGCACGAATGTAGGAGGTACGGAGGACAATAACAAATTGAATTAAGGCTGTAAGTGGATAAAATGGGATTGCGTCCCTCATACCAGGGTATGTAGTGTAACTGTCATCTGCGTCGATGCTTTTCAAATATTGTACTGTTGGGGGCAACTGCCAGTTCGTCGTTGTTTTCCAGAAACGCTAGATCTCTCTGTAATATAAAAATTAGTTCTAAGTCTGTGCCATTGTAACGCCCCTTAATCACACTTAAGTATAGCTATTTGGACGTTCCCCCCAACTGTACAGTCGCAACGAATGTGTGTATTTGTAAAGTACACTCGTGTTGGAAAGTTGTCACAAGGAATGTATCATTTATAAATGTTTTTGCGTTGTGAGCTTAGAGAATGCCTTTTGGATTTGTTTTACCGTGTCAATTTGTAGAGTAAATGAATCGCTTCACGGAGCGATCTCGTATATTTGTAGTAGTGTGAGTAACTTTAAAACGAATTTCACAACATTGTTTTTTAGCCTCTCTAATGTTGAAATTTGTATAAAAGTTAGTACCAGTAAGAATAATTTCAAGATCTTCGGTCCCATACTTCCGGCGTACTCCCGTAATGCGAACATATCTTTCTTTGAATAGGTTTAGATATTTCTGTGGATATGAGTAGACAAAATGGTGTTTGTTTATAGTGTTCATTAAAATTAAGACATATTTCGTTCGTGCCTACCCGGCGAGGGTCTCGGGTATGTGTTACAATAATACAGTGTGAATACGTATCGTACGTCATCCACTTGCAATATTGTGTTGACAGTCAATATAACAAATCATTTTCTATGACAATAATTTTGTAGTCGTAATCTCCCCTATTGCTTTCGAGTCAATTCTTACTCTAAATGTGAATTCGCGCGAAATGTCTGGCAAAATTATACTAATTATTTGTATATATAAAATATTTCATTTATTTAAACTTCATTATTAGTTTTTTTTTTTTATTACGATTGTTGAAAAAACAATATGAAGAGATTCTATATTAAAAAACAATAACTTTTATTTTAAAACGCTTTACAAACAGAGGTTATGGAATTTTTGTATTAGGCCTATATATGCCATTTACATATTAAAAAAAAATGTTTGCCAAACATTCCTCGTCGGACGTATCTTGTGTCTGTATATCTGTCTTTTTATCTGTCCTTAGGCGACTGAACATATTCTAAAGCGTTAGAAAGGTACTCGTGTATGTTAGTTGTATAGTGAGAATTTTAGTCCATCTCCACATATCGGTGCTTGTGCGGCAGATTTAAAAATGAAAATTTATTCCTAATAAATTAAAAATGTATGTAGATATTATGTATTCCACTCTACGGTAACGCACGATTTAAAACGTAGCCTAGGTAGTCATAAGTGTATGTAATTTGGTCGTATTATAGTTACGATGAAGCGGACTGAAGTAAGCAGTTGTAGAATTGTCAATCGGTATTTAAATTGCGTCGTATTTACATTTTTCCTTTTTATGTATAAAGCAATCGGAGAATTTGTACCTTAAATAGTAAATGCTAAAGTTTATTTTTTATTGAATTTAAAAAGATACCAGTAATCTTTTGTTTGAAGCAATCACAGATTTAACGTCCCAAGCAATATTGGAACATTCATTACGAAATTAGAAGTAAGTTTCTATTTGAATAAATTTAGAAAGATTTAAAAAGACCCGTATTACGAACTGAATTAAGTAATCAATTTATACATACAATATGAAAATATTAGTAATTTTTTTAAGGTTACACAAATAACTTGATAGGTTTTCTTCAAACACATGAGCTCTCAATACTGATTGTATGCTGCGACTGTTTTCCATGTTTCCCGTCAGTTAACGCCATCTATCGAGATATATCAGAAATAAACAGTGGTAGCATAAATTCAATGGACAATTTTTACACTTATACACAATTTCTATCAGAAGAATAAATGTAATTTTAAATAGGTTTATTGTTCTACATATTATTGAATATTGAAAAAATGCTCGGAGATTTTTTATTTAAGATCACAATATTGCGGATTATAATGTACGTAGCGAAATATATTTACGTTTTAGTAAACTATTTAGTTAGTACAGTCGCACTGAATATTCTGTTGAATTTTTTATTTATTTATTTTTTACCCAATATAACGACTGGCAGAAGATATCGAGAAAAGATTTTTTTTATTATTTTTATGGCGTAAATTGAAATGATTATTGTGAACGCAGCCAAAGACCCTTACTGCTAGTCTACGTGTATTTATGGTTTTGCATTTACTAAGGATATATTTACCATACTCTGTTATGTTACCAGAACTATATCGTGTAGTAGACTGATGTATTATAATATAATATTATATAATTAATTCGATCCGTACATTTTTAACGTGAAATTATTACTTGACGAACATTGTTAGTGATGAGATTGGTGTTTAGATATTATTACATAACGGAGGCATGACATTGAAGTGACAGTTAGTGTTGTTGTTAAAAGGAAATAATAATAATATATTTCCACGCCTCCCGCAGGTGTCCCCAAAGGGGTAGGCTGGTGTGTAGGTAATACATGTCCACTTATCGCCGGAGATATATTTGAAGTGAGGTGAGGTTTCACTATACATCCGTGTTTGAATTTCTTTTCAAACGTATACAGGATTCCTCTCGATGTTTTTTATTCTGGGCCTAGTCGCTGTGCTGAAGATCAGATCAGTCACTGGTAACGTCGACTTTTCGGACCCCTCAGCCTGAAAAAAAATATAATGCATTTACAAAAACATTTTTTTTCGTCGTAAAGACCACACGTGGGGGAAGTCTTTGCCCAACTATGGGATGTACCATGTGCAGTAGTAACTCTAGAGGATAAATTAACTGAAAGATTAATTCCTGTTTGCCACTTTATTGCTAGGTATGAAAATCCTTATATACCTATCGCTGTGTTGACACCTCAATGTTGTGTCTGAGCAAAGTGGAAGGAGATTGTCTAGAATGGCCTATTTAGATAAATGAATTAGAAAAATATATATGTATATGAATTGATATTTAGAATAATTATATTGATAATATAATATATTCTTTAAGTACTGACAGTTCGGTTTCCGTAGTTTTTTTAATTAATTAAAAAGAGGAAAGGTCGCGGGTCCGAATGAATGTTTTTTTCCATGAAATAAAAAGCACGTGATTGGTAGAAATTTAAAAAAAAATTATGATTTTAGTTTGAAAGACTGGACTATCTGCATCGGTTTAAATTTTGTTCCTATATAGGGTTCAAGAATTAGGTACGTTTTCCACGCAAGTGTACATTCTAAAGGCCTCTTCATTACGCCGACTCAAAGACATTAGGCATAACTAAACAGTGACGTTTTCAGTCGGTAAAGTCCATGAGGTTTGATAAAACAAAGTTTCCTGTATGGTATTATAACATATATTTGTAATAAAGTTAATTTAGGGCCTCAGCTTTTTTACATCAGGACCTTTTGCTAGCTACGCCTTCCTAGGAAACAGTTTGGTTGGTAATTTGTTTGACACTAGGGCTTTTAGTTACTTGATCTATGCCTTTCGAGTGTACCCAAAATGCGTTGTAACTAGCGTTACATTATCACTTCATCTAACTTCAATAGTAGCTCTTGAAGATTTCTTTTTACGTTAAAATTTTAAAATATATTTCTTTTTTTTTATACAACCAGAATGGCAAACAAGCATACGGCCCACCCGTTGGAAAACCTAAGCCTATTTACGCTTACAATACCGAAGCGTCACATGCGCGTTGCCAGTTTGTGTTCGGAGTGTTATACTATGCCCTACCTCTCTTAACCTGAAATTCTGCTGCTAAGTTTAATAGAAATCAATCGAAAAACTACGTGCTATATTATTATTATTTAGAACAATTTGTGTACATAATGTTATTTTTTATCCTTGTATTTTTTGATGTTTTATCTTATAGTTTTTTTTATTATAGTTATATTAAATAGAGATCAACTTCATCTTGGGACTGCATAGTATTTTATTAGAGCAGCTAATGAAGCGAAACATATTAAATACATATAGTTAATATACTCTCTAGATTGTAAGATACATTGTCAATAAGATTACATTTATGGTAATACATATGTTTTTTATCTATGTGTAAATATTTGGTCTGTGGCCATCCAGTGTCGATTTATGCATATATATATTTTGGTGTCGTATTTATATTTTAAATTTGTGAGATATCTTTTAAGATATGAAAAATATATTAATTCAAAAAAACTGCTAATGTTCACCCTTTTAAATCGATTAAAATATGAATATTTGGAATAATTTTTCGCAGTTTCTTTTAATATTTAACAATTCGCATGACATTTTGGAAAGACGACTTTCCTAAATATTTTTTGCTTTTAATATAAAAATCAAAGCTTTTCTGAAAGAAAAACAGTATTTATCTGAGCCATAACTAAAATGTATTTATGCATATGACCATAATCAGACCACAGATACGCAACTTTATGTATCTATCAATTAAAAAACTGTATGTGGTGTGCGTTCGTTGTCGACCTTGTGTTTTAGGGTAGATAAATGTTAGGTGTAAGTACTTAATAGATGCATATTTAATTTGTTGCAAATATGTACAGCGTGTATATAGTACATTATACAGTAAATAAAAGAAGACATATCAATTTGTATATGTTTTGTTTTTTATTTCATCCAAAAAAGAAAGAAAGAAAGAAAAACTTTAACACACGAGTGACACTGACAATAAAATATGATATTGCCAACAATTAAAAAACAATGAAAAGAAAATAATAAGAACATTTTTTACTTAAAAAGTATATACCCTAACGCCTTCCCGCAAAGGGTAGGCAGAGATGTGTAGGTAGTACACACACACCCACTTTCCACCAGATATATATATTAGGTGCCAACGTGACAGATGGCGAGTCCATCGCCGTTACTCAAGCACGACTACACATACGCCTTTGAATTTCTTCTCAGACGTATGCAGGTTTCCTCTCGTTGCTTTCCTTCACCGCAAAGCTCGTGGTGTGACTAATCACTGTACTTAAGTTCAGAAAAACTCAGTGATACTGTCGGGATTCAAACTTGCGTTCTTTGTGTCGCAGGCAACTGCTCGAACCACTCGACCACCACGGCTGATCAAAAACTAAAGCCATAATTTATAAAAAAAAAATTAAATTGATTGTTTTTTGGACTGGAAGCATCCTCTGAAAGCCGATATTTAATTAATTGGTATTGTCATCTTCACCTATATATTCAGCCGCTATGCCGTGATAGAGCAACATACAAACTTAGGCCTTTATCATATTAGAACATCGAATTATTTGGAATTTTTGTAATGACAGGATTGATTTTTCAAACATGTGTCAAAATAAAATGTACTTTAAATTAAAAACACTAAGGAGTATTGATATCATTTTGATGCAAATCTGAATTACTACAAAAAATGAGGCAAATTTAAAAATAAAATGTAGGGATAAAAAGTTGCCTATGTCCTATTCATAGGTATAAGCCATCACGATTTTTAGCCAAATCGGTTAAAAAAAAAAGCCAAAAAATCTATACCGTTTTGCCGTGAAAGAACCGCAAACATCCAAACTTACAAATTTACACATTTATATTATATTAGTAAGAGGTAATTTTTCATTAATATTAATCTAATTTGTATTTTTATGGATAAACCGGGCAGTGTTAATTGTTTTTTTTTTTTTTTTTAAATCCGTCTTCAGGTTGCCACAGAACAGGGCCTCGCGAAATCTGTCTAGCCCACATCAAATTTAGGTCTTGCCCCGCCACTGGGCGTTTGTATGTATGTATGTATGCATATTAAAAAATAACGGGTTTGGATGAAATTTGGAATTAAGATGTTGGTGAAGACGTTTTAAGGTGTTCTTTTCCAGAAAAAAAAATGAAAATTTTCGCGAGTGAAACTGCGAGACACAGGTATATGCGTATTTCGTATGCGTAGTACATTATATGCGTCGTTCGGTCAACATTATTATAATTTGATTAAACTCTTATAATTTTAGACGTGCTTAATTATAAATAAATAAATTGATTAACGACCAAATTGCGCTTTTGTTATCACAGCGAGCGCGGACTTCGATAACGCAACGGGAAGTATCCAAATATTAAATGAATAATTATTAACTATATACGTATACCGTGTGAGATAGCGTCATCAGATCGCATGTTTAACGGCTAGTCATTAATTAATGACGCCATTTTGTTATCGTCTTCGATATTGAATGACCTAAATGAATATGCAGACGTAATTGTATCTAAGCCAGTTAATCTTGGTTGCGTACGTTACTAAGGATAAATCGAAACAACTCGATATTTGAGCGTGGAAGGAGTCAAAGGTGTGCGACGACAGATGGCGCTGTATACGATATTAGGAGAAACATTGTTGACTCAATTTGTGCAGAAAGGGGGGCATGAAAGACATTGTTACGGAATAGAGTATAGATGAGGGATGAAGACAAAACATATGTACAAAACGAACGTGTCTAGACAAACAGGGGAAGAACACATTCCAAGATTTACTGATCGAACAGTCAAACAAGAAGCTATGAGAACATTGAAGTAATGCATGTTTGGATGAAGTAAAAGAGTTAGACACACAATTTAAGACTTCTCCTATATTTGCCTACCGCGATTGTGACACAGAACATAAATATGTAGGGTTTTTTATACTACTAGAGTGGCAAACAAGCATACGGCCCATCTGATGGGAAACGGTTACCGTAACCTATTTACGCTCCTGATACCGAAGTATCACTTGCGCGTTGCCACTCTGTGTTCGGAGAGTTATACTGTTTTGGCAGAAGAGGTGTGTGTGAGTTGTGCCTGCGACTTCGTCCGCATGGATTTTAACAAAGAAGTTATTGATCTGTTTCTAAGATAAAAGTACTGCCAGTGAAAGCCCCGTTAAAATCAGTCCAGCCGTTTCAGAGATTAGCCGGAACCAACAAACGCAAAAACATTATTATATTAAAAACAGCATTTAGTAAAAAGCTGTTATTTTAATATTACAAACAGACACTCCAATTTTATTTGGAAACGACCAACCCGAACCTTGCACCTTTTTCGACGTTTTATAAGTGCCCGTCTAGGCCTATGTGAAATAAAATATTTTGATTTATTTGTACTAGTTTTTTCTAAATCCAAGATAATTTCAAATCCCAATTCGTAAGTAGTAGTAATCCGTTAAAGTTGCCAGATAAACGGCTATACGCTTTTGCAAGGTACGCCATCTTGTCCCGCGATATATTTAAAAACTATCTAGGTAAATAAAAATAAAGCCGGAATGCACTGGGCTTGTACGCAGACGCGTGGAATTTAAGCAAGGACAATTAATTTTGTTGCAATTTACGGTATTCATGTACGTTTTACCACTAATTGTTTAAATTAAGATGGATGCTTAGGACTAGCGTTATTGTACATTGTTCATTATCATCTCTGTCTGGTCTTGACAATATTCACGTTTCAATTTACTGCAAGGGTAGTATACAGTGTAGTCATGTGTAGTATTATGTCAGGGCGGGGTTGTGGTATCAAGTTTATGATATTAAATATAAATACCCTCACGCCTTCCCACAAGGGCCCCCGAAGATGTCGGCACAGGTGTGTAGGTAGGACCCACCAACTTTCCGTCGGAGATATATGCCTAGGTGCCAGCGTGACAGATGGCGTGTCCGTCGCCGTTACTGAAGCACGACTATAAATACGCCTTTGAATTACTTCTCCAACGTATGCAGGTATCCTATCTATGTTTTTCTTCTCCGTAAAGCTCGTGGTTTGACTAATCACTGTACTTAAGTTCAGAATTTTTTTTTAATGCAGTCGAGATTTGAACTTGCAATCTTAGTGTTGCAGGCAACTGCTCGAAGCACTCGGCCACGACGGCGTCATTTAGGCGCGGGTTCTGATAGTCTTTTGTTTATTTTGGCCGATGATTTTGTAGTAACGCTTGCTACCTATACTAAGGGCTTCACCAGAGCTAATGCCCCATTTACTATGTTTTAGGACTACGTAATTACTCAAGCGAAGTGCACACCCACTTTGACAATTTGATATTGAGTAATCAGACATTGGAGTAAAAAAAAACTGGTGATTAGGCATTGATACTTGAGCGCCTGGCGTCCTCTTTCGAGCAACACTTTTAAATCATATTCATATCTTCACCTCTTTCCTAAGGAGTAGGCAGACGTGTCAGATGTCAGCCTCTTTTTGCCGGAAGTGATGGAAAGTATTTCACCTTTTCCATACAATTTTGTCACCGATATGCTCGTAGTGTGATAAATCACTGTAAGTTCACGACAAACCGTCGGGGATTGATCCAATCTGGATTTTCAATGATTACTACTAAAACCACTGGGCCACAACGATAGTTTATATATGTAGTTAATTTTAAAGTTAAAGTCTCCAACTGATCATTTAGTCCTCTGAAAACAAACGGTCAACCAATTGTATGGATCCGTAAATCGCAGTCATAACGAACAACTGCTAACACAGCCTTATAACTCAGACATACGTATTCTATTAGCCGGAAAAGATGCGATCTAGTTGCGAACAAAGCATCGAACCGACCATATATCGGTAGTTAGTTTTACGAGCAGACTATTGCATTGTCAGTCCGCCGATATATAAAGGGTGTTGGTCGCAAATCGTACGCACACTCGGGCCCCTTTGTACGATCCGACAACGCGCATTGTAACCGCCGACACGGGTAGGTGTTAATGTCAGCCACAAATATGTAGCGAACGAAAAACAAAGCACCAACGAACAAGACCCTACCGAACGGGATTTATACTTACGTATTTCGCGCGTAACACCGACGAAACAATTTTAATTAGTGTGCCCACCGCATAATGAATAGAGATATAAAGTGTGCCTGCGGATTCCTGGGGTTCGATTCCCCATTTGTGCGCGCCTCAATAATTGGGTACTAGATGATAATATGCGCGCTATGCCCGCTATGTCTAGCCTCGCAGGTTTGGTTTGCACGGAACTCCACTCGAGCCCCCATTTCCCCAACTAAACAATTTTTTTATTAGGTCTTGTAGCGTGAGTTCGGTCTTTTACTTCTTCACCGAATAATGTCGAGTCCAAAAGGCCAACAGCCAGAGTTTTCCACTTCTTAGGTGCTTAGCAACACAGTTAAGAGGGGTCAGAACCTCGGCTTAGGGCGTTGTTGATACGCGAGCTAGGGAGCTGGGCTGGACCGGGTCTGAAAGTACCATTGTCTTTCAACTTTTGCCAGCGCGTAGATTAAAAGAAAATATAAGTATTATTCTCAAGGGAGAGGAAAGTATTTTTTATACGAGCATTGAGCATAAAAACGCTGTTCATTGGCAGAGATAAACTGGAGCATGGGAAAACGTAAAGGGAACTGTGATATTTCGAAAGAAAATTTTGCATTTACAAAAAAAAATTAAGCGAGCGAAGCGGCGCGCAAAAGTATGTTAATCTCAACCAAGGGGAAACCCAAATTTCATACATCGCCTCCTAATTACAATTTAGCTTTTTAAGGGAAATTCATTACGGAGTAATTAATTTTAAGGATAAACTTGCTAATAACCAGGATATTTTAAATATTATATTAATTATCAAATATATCCGTTTAGGGAAATCGGTGGCTCTAGATAATTCCTTTTCTGTTAGCGTTCAAGCTATACGATGTATTTCAATGTCATTTGGCGGAACAAATTTTTCGCAAAGTAGAGTCTCACTAACCGGCACTCAGTAGTCCGGTAAGTCTGGGTGCCAGACGTATCGGACTCTTCTCCGACTCTGTCTACTCTTGATCCGGTCTTGCACACAGCTATCAGTATGACCTCAAAAATGATCACTATAGCACGTACATATTTTTATTTACCTGTTGATTTTTGAAAATAGAATTGTCACTAATGTAGGTTAGGTACCATAAACGTACATTATGTCAAGTATATTTTTCTTTCTATAATTCGCTTTTTTATTTACATATAATATAAGGGTTTCTGTATACGATCCAATAATCCGAGACAGATGAATGTCGATAAAGCGATAGGGGTAGGGTCTAGAGAGAACTGGCGCTCTAATATCACTGCCTACCCCGTGAGGGACTCGCTTTATGTAGGTAGGACATGTATGCAGCATAAATGCGAAAATTGGTGAGGAAGTTTGTTCCTCCGTCACGCAAAAACTACTAGCCGGAATTGGATGGAATTTAGCACAGAGGTCGATTTTTAGCTGTACCTATATAGTTTATTAAAAAAAAATTACAACATTTTGGCCGCAAAACACAGCTAGTACTCTATATTGAAGGTAGCTTTCCAATATGGTCACTGGTGACGTGATCCTTCGACTATAATATAAACAACGCCATAGATAAAATAAGTTTATGAATCAATGTGTTATAGGTCATTGACACTTGAGACAGTGACAGCTACCCCAAATATGGTGACCATGGATTAAAAAATTTAAAGTAATATTTATTTATATAACTTCTAGTTACTGGGACGAACGGTAAAGAAAATAGAAAATTAAAAAAGTGCCAGCAATAACTTAATGCGGTGAAGGAAACTTCAATATGTTAAATAGGATCTATACATATCTGACTCACAAATTAATAAATGAATAATGTATCTTCTCGCCTTCCCACAAGGGTCTCCGAAGGGATCTGCCTACTCCTTCGGGTTGTGTCATTTTAGGTGCCATGACAGATGGCGAGTCCATCGTCGTTACTCAAGCACGACTACACATATGTGCGTCTTTGAACTTATCAAACGTATGCAGGTTTCCATTCGATGTTTTCCTTAATCTGTCACGTTGGCACCTAAAATACATCTCTGGCGGAAAGTGTGAGGATAAACAGTATAACAATCTGATATCCCACATAATCGAATTAGATGTGGTCTGTACACTGAGTGGCATATTGAATAGCGTTGCGTCAACGTAGCCATCCTTGGCGCACGCCACTTCCACTTTTGGCAAGGAATGCGCGCCGACTGGCACCACCAAGTATCATACAATAATTGTATTTGTTTAGAAAGTAATTGGACTGTTTTACACTTCAGCCTACCCCTTGGGAGACCCTAGTGGGAAGGCGTGAAGATTATATGATGGCATTTGAATCGAAGGAATCATTTGACAAGCACACCATCTTTCTCACTGTGTACGTCTTTTCTTGAGTAGGAGAGAAGACAACGGCGTAAGATATTAGGTAACTAGCCGTGCCTCTTAGAATTAAATTTCATCGTCCTTAGTGCTAAAAAACTGGAAGAGCATATATCTATCTCTGTGACAAATTTCATCTAAATCCGTCCGACCGCTCTGGTAAACTTTCCCATCCATAGTAGGTATTATTATCATTTAGTGCTTCTTCATTTGGCCGTTAACTCTTATCTTAATACTACTAAAGTGGCAAAGAAGATTACAGCCGCCTATGCCTACAGCACCAAGGGTATCACACGCCATCCAATATCATACATACATACATATCATCACGCCGAGTCCCTAACAGGGTAGGCAGGGAGTATAGAGCGCCAGTTCTCTACCTACCTACCTCATAGCTTCGTCCACATACATCAGTCTCTTCATACATGCACGTCTGTTCCGGTCTCGACGTTCCCGTCTCGATGTCCGATATCATATCCTACTTAAAGTTAAACGAATGCTAATTAACAAAACGGAATTGCCAGAAAATTGTCAACTCTAACCAAATTAGGCAATAATTTAAATTTCCTCTGCGGTTTTCCTCCTGGCTACACATCCTAATTGTCCTCCCCATTCCCAATCAATTGGAGTAATTCCTGGTTTGTTGGTGCCAAATACGATAATTAGGAACTTACATTACATATCCCGATAGTGACGGGAATACCGACCATTCTGAGATAAGTTGAAATTATACAAATAATTGCAGTACAAAATGCATACATCGCAATTTGTAAGTACCTACTTTTTTATTTTTTTATACAACAAGAGTGGCAAACAAGCATACGGCCCACCTGATGGGAAACGGTTACCGTAGCCTTTTTACGCTCACCATACCGAAGTATCACTTGCGCGTTGCCACTCTGTGTTCGGAGAGTTATAGTGTGTTGGCAGCATAAGGTTTAATCCCTCTGCTTCCAACACAATGTAACAATCCTCCCCCCTCCCCAAGGAGCTCATTACTGGAAACCTCATTCACCACGTAGGAACAAAACACTATAAATTGTGTTATTTGGCTACGGACTTCTATAAGGTGGAGGTCCTGCCCCAGTCGGGCAGCTCCAAATTCGTGAAACACGATTGCAGCGCCACCTGTCGGGTTCATTTGTGAATCTAAACCATTTTGAATCCACCTAAAGACACACAGAAAATTTCATTGAAATCCGAAAGGCATGGGCCTGCTGATCATTAATACAGACTGTCATGCAGTCATGCACTACTCCTTGTAAAATTCTATAACATTTGTATATACAGTTTACTATAAAAGAATACCTACTAACCCCATTTGGTGAAATAAATTATTATTAGTTATTGATATTACTTTTTTATTTTTTTTATAGAGCCGTGGTGGCCGAGTGGTTCGACCAGTTGCCTGCGACGTAAAGGTCGCAAGTTCGAATCCGACTGTACCAATGAGTTTTTCTGAACTTAAGTACAGTGATTAGTCACACCACGAGCTTTACGGTGAAGGAAAACATCGAGAGGAAACCTGCATACGTCTGAGAAGAAATTCTAAGGCGTATGTATAGTTGTGCTTGAGTAGCGGCGATGGACTCGCCATCTGTCACGTTGGCACCTAATGTACCTCTGGCGGAGAGTGGGTGTGTGAGTGTTGCCTGTACACCTCTGCCTACCCCTTCGGGGACCCTTGTGGGAAGGCGTGAGGATATATTATATATATATTATTATTATTTTTTTTTTAGATTTAAAGCCGTGGTGGCCGAGTGATTCGAGCAGTTACCTGCGACACAAAGATCGCAAGTTCGAATCCCGACTGTACCAATGAGTTTTTCTGAACTTAAGTACAGTGATTAGTCACACCACGAACTTTACGGTGAAGGAAAACATCGAGAGGAAACCTGCATACGTCTGAGAAGAAATTCAAAGGCGTATCTATAGGCGTATATATAGTCGTAACGGCGATGGACTTGCTGGCGGAAAGTGGCTGTGTGGGTATTACCTATACACCTCTGCCTACCCCTTCGGGGACCCTTGTGGGAAGGATATATACATACATGTAAAACAAAACAAAACAATAACGAGGTTTCGAAAACAGAACTGCGAAAGAGTTGAACGAACGGTGAGCAAGGACTATAAAATAACCTTAAAAAGGTGGAACGACATCTTGTGGGCGAACTAGCTGTTAACGATTGTGAAAACTCACAAATTTGCGTTAATGACACTATAAAAAATATAATTTTGGAAAAATATACACTACTAGGACATCTTGTGACGTTGAGGGTTCTAATGAAGTTAGCCGAAAGAATCAGAAGCCGAATCAATGGTAATACAGATTAACTATGGTTGTCAGTATTGAGTTTCCTAAGTATAGAGCTATTTCAAGTTTTCCTTTCTAATATTTATTTTATCCTTGGGGCCCATACTTGCAGAGGGGTTATAGCAGAATAATAAAAAGAAAAAAAAATACTATGTAATCTCGTTATAAATCAATGAAAACATACTAACAATTAAATTAAAAATAATTACACTTTTATGTTACTAACACTATACTACTTACCTTGTAAACCTAGAATCGGTAAGAAATATAGGCTTTTTTATTTTTATTTTATTTTGTTATTGTTCTAATATTAAAATGCGAAAGAAAGTGGTAGAAGAGGAAGACTGCACCCCAACTACCTAGTCCAAATCGAAGGAACACTTAAGAATGGGAACTTCAAGAGAACTCGAAAGCATGAATGAAGAGATTTTTATTGGTAGATGAGGCGAAAGGTTTTTCAGCCAAGAGAACTGGCGTTCTACTCTCTCCGACCCCGCGAGTCGGGTGATGTTATGTATGAAGGAGAAAAATTGCTAGCATGTTTCTCAAGACAAGTTCAGGGCATCACACTGGGGCTTGTCATAAAAATGTTTAAAACTTAAAGCTCGTGGTGTGAGTCACTGTACTTAAGTTCAGAAAAACTCTTTGCTAATCCGGCATCGATTCGAACATGGAATCCTTGTGTAGCTGGCAACTCGAACCACGGCTCATCGATACGCATAACTTTAGAATAATTTCTATTTAATTACAAATCATGAATTATAGAAATACCTATTCATAAAGGAAATATTAATTATACTGCAAATAATAATATTCTACTAGTATACTATTATAAATACGGCAGAACCTCTGTCTTTTGAAGCAAAATAATTCAAACGTTGAGGAAAGAGTGTGTACCTACTTTACATATATGTATAATAGACAGCTTGAATTAAAAAATATACATAATTATTTTATTGGAAGTTTCATTACATGCGAGTTTCCTGTAGTAAAAGTATGCCTACGTGACAATTAATAATGTTTTATGATTAATTGTCACGTAGACATACTTTTGGGTCAAAGGATACAATAATTCGTTCAGCCGTATTAGATCCCTAAATAAAAAGTAAATATAAAAATGGCCGACGAATTATACTACTGCAATTTCCTCCGTACAGAGTGGAGATGAAAGTTGCACATCTACAATGCCCTCTCGAAAATAGGAACTCTAAACTTGCAAAACGTATACTTAGAAAATATTGTAGAATTTGGATGAAGGAGTTTCGTACATTTGAACCGGATTGGCGCTCTCCGAGAGACTGTAAGTGTCATTTCGGTGACTAAAGTGGATAACGTTGCACCAAAATCCGGCCAGTCACATGTAGGTTGGCGAATGGTCATAATGCAAGGTACCTCTATAGATACTTATGTAGGTATCATTCAAACAGTGACGTGACAAAGTTTTTAATTATTAGACGTGAAAATCGCCAGGTGCAAGTAGGAGGGATTTCAGTGGCCCCCATTTGACCGTCGATTGCCATATTTGGTACGGCTCGATGCTAAATATGGCTCGGGCTCAGCCCACCGCCCCGCCGCCGCGCCCGATCCGCTCCACTTCCGACTCTATTATTTCTATTTACGAAATAAACTCAAAATAAAAGCTCTATTTTAATACGGATTTCGGGCACTGAAATGTTCGCGGGTTCCCGGTGCACGCCGCTTTTCACGCGGATGTGTCGGGTTACGGGTAATCGCGATGCTTCCGTCCCGTTCGGCGGCTATACGTCAAGCTATGCGCGAGCGAGACGGATAGAAGGCAAGACGCGCGGGACGGAACCGCGCGAAGTCAGTTGCGGTCCGAGCGGCCGACTCGTCAGTCCCGCCCTCGGTTCTTTCGCGTTTTCGGTTAGTCTCCGTTCGACGTTCGGACGGTGAGGTGTGTATTGCGCGTCTGCGCACCGGTTACTGTGGCGTACTGCGAGGTTATCATGGACGCACCGGGCGGAGCGCGGGAGCCCCGCTTCGGGTCGCCCTATGGAATGGGATTGTTAGGGGAGATGGGAGACATGTACGGCGGGCGGCCTGGAAGCGCGCTGGGCGGCGGACTACGGCCGGGCATGCAACCCTGCCCGATGCCGCGCGCTGGGGTCAAGCGGCCCTCTGACCAGTGCTACGACGATAGGCCCTCCCAAAGTGTCCCGCTCGACCACTGCCCCATGCCTGACATCGCTGACGACTATGCCTCGCTCCAACCCAAAAAATCGCCTCCATCTAATGGTAAAAAGACCAAGGGCCGTGTCAAGATAAAAATGGAGTACATTGACAATAAACTACGGCGGTACACAACATTCTCCAAGCGGAAGACAGGCATTATGAAGAAGGTGGGTTGCTGCATCCCCTTTTGGCAATATTCCATATGGGTCACGGAGAACTCTGGCCTCCTGCAACCAGTGTTATGGCAAAGTGCTTTATTATTACAACGGCTTGATGGTAGGCAGTGAAAGGCAATCAATTGTGGTGTTAACTAGGAATTGAAAGAAATAATTGCAACTAAAACTTATTAACTCCATTAACACTATATACTTGTGCACTTATAATTATAATTATCAAAGTTACTTAAACAGTCATAACTAATTGATTTGATAATATAATAATTGAAAAGGTATAATTTCTTAAAAAAAATCAATGCTTTATTCTAATTTCAACTTTAAGATGTGACAAGTATCTTAGCGCTACACACTGCAAATGTAACACAGTTTATGTAGTTTTCTAATTAATTGTACTATGAAACATTGTTTTGAAATAAGTTACAGGTTAACTCATAATTCTAAATATTCCTATAATTCTTTAAATGAAAATAGAAACAATTTTCATAAGATAAGTTAACTATTAAAAATTTTTAGAACCATTAAACATTTTTTGTGACTTATAATTTATAAAATTTGTCTTATAATTTCACTACTTTAATATAATTCAAAACTTTATAGAGTCTCAATTCATGTAGAAAATAAGAATTGATTGCCTTAAACTGATATATTACCAACATTTGCACATTTATAGGTTATGTTCTGCTAATAGTGTTTATTATATATGGAATATTGCTGAAATGCGGTACAAATGTATCTTTTGACTAAAACTGAATAATACAATAGTCCGGCGTAGGCAGACACATGTGTTTTTCGTAAATTTTACGTGTTTTTGTGAACATTTGTGAGGAGAGTTTTGACAGATGTCAGCTGTTACATGGTTACCGTTCGTGAGTATTTATTGTAAATTTTTCGATACTTAACGTTTCTGTAATAAAATTCAATTGACGGGTTTGGTAAATATTCCAATCTGAACAGCTAAATAACGGATAAATAATGTTTTACTGCTATAATCAGTGAGCGATGTAATGACAGCTGTTATTGTCGAACGGATCAACAGATGGCGCTACCTGAACTGTTTGGTTGTTTTCTCTTAATTATTATACAAAATGACATACTGTTGGAGGATAACATACGTTGAGTAATTATTGATAAAATTATTCTAGATTGGAACATAAGGTTAGTAGTCCGTAGTGACCAGTCAGATCGATATTGATATAATAAGTATCCACAAATCACCTGAAAATGAGAAATTGCTAAGGCCCGTAGAAATATTATAATTTAAATTGATTAATGATGATTGTTTTAATTTTTATGGAACTGTATCCTTATGCAGGATGTTTTAATGTTAAAAACTTACTTGTATATAAATTCCTTGTCATTAATTTAGGATACTAAAAATACCGGCGTTATCTTACCTATTGGTGAATATGTAGTGGTCAATACCATAGTTAGGCGACAGTAAAATTATGAAGGAGGTATGTAGAAGTGTTTTAGAACTACATATACCAGATACATTACCAGTAGACATAAATGGTTATATATACAAAGTGATCACATCTTGTTGTTTGGACACATAGAAAGGATGAGTGAAGAAAGATTGACGAAACAGATATACAAAGCAAAAGTGTGTGCAAGAAGAGGCAGAGGAAGGCCACGTTCCAACTACGTGGATCAAATAGATCGGACTCTCAAGGACGGGAACGTTAAGAGTACTCGAAACCGACGAACATGTATGAAGAGACTGATGAATGTGGACGAAGCGAAAGAGGTATGTACGTCTAGAGAGAACTGGCGCTCTATACTCTCTGCCTACCCCGTTAGGGGCTTGGCGTGATGATATGTATGTATGTATATGATCACATCGAGATTGAATGTACCTAAATATGGAACGTTTTGAAATATTAAAATTTTCGAAACATGGGGTTTGGTTTGTCTTGTGGGCGTTTGTAATGATATAGGTACTTCTTTTTACGTAAAAATATTACTTGATTTTAATTGCCTTGGAGCACAATTGCCTTTTTCGCCAAATTTATTGGTAGTTGCGATGACGACATTTGAATGAACTGATAAAACACGTTAGTTTGGTGTGCCTTTTTGTTAAATATAATCTATATAAAGCTACTTGTCTACGTGTACGAGGGTCCACTGAATTTCATTTACAATATGTTAATAAAGTGAAATTATTTAATTCTGTCACACCACGAGCCTTGTGAAAACTTTTTGAGAAGAAATTCAAAGACGTATGTATTATATAGTCGTGCTTGAGTAACAGCGATGAAATCGATTTTAAATAAAATATATCTTCGGAAATATATCTTCGGCTAAAAGTGGGTATGTGGATACTACCTACACACTTCTGCTTTCCCCTTCGGAGACCCTTGTGCGAAGGCTTTAAGGTATATACATACATTAATTCTGAATTATCTGTAAATTAATCATCCTATTTCAACTTGATAGCTATTAGACAGTTTTGAAGTTTTGAAGAGCCGTGGTGGCCGAGTGGTTCGAGCAGTTGCCTGCGACGCAAAGGTCGCAAGTTCGAATCCCGACTGTACCAATGAGTTTTTCTGAACTTAAGTACAGTGATTAGTCACACCACGAGCTTTACGGTGAAGGAAAACATCGAGAGGAAACCTGCATACGTCTGAGAAGAAATTCAAAGGCGTATGTATAGTCGTGCTTGAGTAACGGCGATGGACTCGCCATCTGTCACGTTGGCACCTAATATACCTCTGGCGGAAAGTGGGTGTGTGGGTATTACCTATACACCTCTGCCTACCCCTTCGGGGACCCTTGTGGGAAGGCGTGAGGATATATTATTATTTTATAATAAGGCAGCTGGATTTAATTCATAAAAAAAAATAAGTGTAACATTTCCAATGTTCCTAGGAGGCAAAGTATCGACCGGTAGCTTCATTAAGGGAGCAGACATTGTCAATCTTTCGCATGTAGACACGTCTAAGTGGCCAGTGCACGAACGTCCATCAAAAATCGCCGAGATCAGATGCAAATAGCGAGCGAGTAGCGTTATTGAATGAACACAGACCGAACGTGGTCAATTTAAGCTTTAAATCACACTGTATAATCTTCACGCCTTTCTTTATGGATTTCAAAGGGGTAGACAGAGGTTTTTTACCACCCTTTTCAGTCAGATGCTTAGTTCGTCGCCGCTTCTCAAGCAGGACTGTACATAATATATGTACATATGTGTTGTCTTAAACTTACACAGGTGTTCTCTCGATGTTTTCTGTAGTGTAGATCACGGCTTGGTATTTGTTGGAAAACACTATTGTGTACTGCGGTTCCATCCGTGTAAAATTTTAATTCATAGGTTAATCTTTTTTATAGTAACATCCTTTGTGTTAAACCAGCTAATAATCTATATCTGTGCCAATTTTCATACGATTCCGTTCAGTAGTTTAGTTTAGTAGATAAACAAATATCTTCATATACTTTCTCATGTGTGCTATATATATAAAAGGATCAATGATATACAGTATAAAATGCCTATGAACTTTAAGGGTATTTGCATTTTGCCCCGTCAATGTTTCTGCAAAAGCGGTATTGTTGGACCACAGCTAGCGGCGGATAGTGCGCATGCGCCGGTCCTGTCGCGCAGCGGGTATCAAAGTCGCCGGCGTGCCCTGTTGTTTCTTGTTAGCAAAACAGCCAAGCATCCTTCCCGCCTCGTTATAAATACTGCTAACCTTCTATTTGTGCAAATACCTAATTGGGACTGTGTTTTATGGACATAATGCTATCTCAGAATTTTAAGTACTTTCCAGACATAATATTTCTTCAGTGAAAACTTTCTTGATATAACAATTTGCCCACTCCTCTTCTAAGAGCTAATTTCACGTCGTTATGTAGAGCAAAGAAGCATATGTCAAAAAATCTTTCATTACACTAGATAACAACTTCTCTTTTTGCTTGTCAAGGAGATCCTATGCAACTTATGAAATGAAATTTTAAAGTTTCAACGACAGTTCGAGTTATTCTAAACCTTTAACTTATTTCAAAATCGCCAACTTTTAACGAGCTCATCGAAGTTTAATGTCCAGTGAATTTGATTACAGGCAAGTGCTATCTGTCCGGTGGACCGATCACCCAGTACAGTGTACGACGGCCTTTAATTGCGGCGCCCAGGGGTCCGTAGGGGCAACACGAAGGCATTTGTTCTTGGTTTGCCGGTTATCTACTTTGTCATGAAATTTGCCGACAATACACGGCTCTTTAATAGTTTCTCCTAACATAAATTTTACAGTAAATCCATTAGTCAAAGTTTCATGTTCAACAATATTGGCGCGTAATTTTTATTTTTATTCTTTGTCTGTTATTTCCTAAAGTAGAGCTGTGACAACTTTCATGTGATAGGTGAATCCAATTCCAGGCATCATGATAGTCATAATGAACTAGAAAGTGACCCTGACGTTCCTGTTAGCCTAGTACATCCCACATTGGCTAATGCCTTCTCTCCCCCCATGTTTTCAACTACCTGTCTGCTAATATTGGCCAGTCCACGGGTTAACCAAGTCCAACTAGAAATTATCAAATTAATAAATTTTACGAATCAAATGCACACAAGCCTTTAAAAACCCAAGTTTTCCGAATGACAAACCTCACCATTTCACCAAGATTACAACCTTAAGTATAAATCAAAAACGTGCGCTTTTAAATGATAATAGCCCTCATTGTCTCGCTGAAAGAATAAATTATTCAGCCAGATAGTCTTGCCGATACAGACCTTAAGGGGGACATTTTAATAAATTTAAAATAACGATTATCTTTGTGTTGCCGAGTCGTGATTTCGTTAGGTTCGCGGTTCGCTCTATGGCTAGAATAAGTCGTCACGAGCTATTACTAAATTAATTAGGAGCTGGCTCGGATGTAGATTGCGGTTGAGATATTTTCCCACACGAGCGCGGCTATATCTTGATTTTGTAACAATTGTTTTATGACTGCGAAGGTTTTACGTTTGATGTACGATTTGGGATTAATTTCTTCTTGCTTTCTTGATAGCTTCGAATTTCAAAAATATATCCACTATCGTATTTATCGACACGTCGATTCTCACGAGGTACCGAGAACCAGACCTCTTTCGCTTCAACATCAGTCTCTTCATCGATGCTTGTTTCGAGTACTCATTACCATCCTGTGTTCAAACCATTTTATCTAATCAGACGTAGACTTAAATCACACACAATAAATCTTTGCGGTTGCATTTAACTACCTTTATAGCTCCCATACACTACTATTTGTATCGAAAGCTTAGAAATAATCGAAAGTCTCGAGATTCGAGAGTCAGTTAAAATAAATTATCCTATATTCAAGGGGATTTCGCAAGTAATCGAACCGAGCTTAGGTGTAATTCAGGAGCTAGAAATATTCGGGTCGTTCCAAAATGAAACAATTATTGCGCCTACCTACGTTGCGCCGGTTGTAATTGCGGCGCGGGCGCGCATCTGCGACCCATATCTCACGGACCGTTTTGTAATGCTAATGCGAACTGGTGCGATTCTGTGTGAAACTCATTTAGGATTTTACTACGATCTGACCACGGTATAAAGGGATTCAATTTTAGAATTAATGTTCCGGATTTTTACTTAAAGCAATTCGTAGCAAAGAAATGTTTTAAATTGGTTTGAGCCAATCATCAATTAAGGCCAAATGATTAACCATAATATATGTCATCGAGGTTTTTTTTTAACAAATATACGTACTGGAAGTTCATTATTACATAAAGTCTGAGCTCGTATGCATTTGATTACCAACAACGACGAACCGTACTAAAAATCGAAAGTGCCAAATATGGCTCCAAAAATACCAGGAGCGCATAGCTGTAGAAGGAGTCGGGCGCTGTTAACTTCGACAAGCCATCTTGCGGTAGCAGGACGAACCTCTGCTATTTCCTAAATCGTTGGATAGGTGGCGCTTATGGCATTAGAAAGTTAACTTTCTTTGTTAATGAAAAAAAAGGGACAATAATGTCTTTGAATTGTTTGTCAGATATTATGAAATGATTAGGCTAATTATAATTATAGAAAATAACTGAGTAAAAAAAACAAACATGCTATAATATTTTTTAAACTGTTGAAATGAAGTTCAAATTGCATATATCACAAAATTCTTCTTAGCATCCATTTTGGCTAGTTGGTTCAAGCTCGACCGCCTTACTAGCTCATTTACCAGGACCCCACATAGCTAAGGAGTTAGTCTAATACGTCCAAATTACGCTGAACTCTAAACGCCTAGTATTCTACTCCTGTATTAGTTGTAACCTCGTGTCTAACAAGGGACGGGGTGGGTCAAGTTCGATTGGTCGGTAGGAAGGGAATGTCTGGCGCGTCGGCCCGCCCCCAGCGACACCTAGCGTGAACGCCTTGTTGATATGCTTGCCTGGTACGGGTGCCATTGTGGTGCCACTTGTGCGGGTGCCGTAAGTTCAGTGTTTCGTCAAGTTCCGTCCATTTTCTGCGAAATTAATTTCCGACCATTTTATCTGTATTGATTATTTACAGATTGTACTAGTTACTACGTTGATTGATCGTAAAAGTAAAAGCAACGCAGTATGAGTGCAACCTACAGACAAGTTGTCATTGCAAATAGTTACACTGATTAGTCGGGAAGATCGACATGTGTCCGTACGTCGGTCCGACTAATCGTTGGATTTATCGGTCGGACACCGTTCGTTAGTTGTCGGGTCTACATCAAAGGGGTTTCGACTCACGACTGTTACGTTCACGACATGAGTTTTCGAGAAAACTGTAAGTTATGCGCACGAATATGAGGTACTTATGTCATTAATGGTGAGCCAGATAGGAAAACATGCGATTGTAGGCAATCGTTTATCGGCTTTGTAAAAAAAATCGCCTATGCTGGATAAAGTAGAAAAGTGCCAACGTCTAGTTGCTGCCTCGAAAGCATCCAGTCGTGAGCTTTTATCACCATCCCCTTGGTATTATCTAAATGTTGTCGACACTCGATCTCGTTCGCCCGTGTTACAAAACGACTCACTTCGAATCGTAGCAAATTTCCCTTTTCTTATTCACACTCTTAAATATTACTTTTCTTTCTTATATACCTTGAGTTTGAGTACCATTCGGCCAAAATGTAATTCTTCGAATACGGTATGTAATCTATTGAGTGGATATTATATAAGAGTAGATTATAAGAATAATTTTAAATTGTAGGCAGGTGTCAATGATTCTGCTTTCATCAGGACTTTGATTTGAAAATAATGATGATTTCTTCCTATTCCACTTTTCATTGCATCAAAGATGGAATTCCTTAGAGATCTTCATCCTTTTCCGCGTCAAGTAATGACATTTTTTATTTGATTAGATATTCTATGACACTAATAGGTAATGAGCGTCGTCTAAACGAACATACCGACATTGTCGTTATGGTAGGAGGCGGTTTGAATTTAGTTAATAAAAAAAACTCAATTGTTGTTGATTTAATTGTTGGAATTTGGTCACGAAAATTAATGATCAGGGAAATAAAGATTGATTTGATAATGTAAGAGATTATTTATAAAACTTGACCATGTACAAATGTAGAATAGAATAGTCGAAAACATATTTCAACGGTATTAAGACAATTTAATGTATTAATAACGCCGTTGATTTTACTTCACGGCGACAAAATATGAAGAGATTGATTAATGCGGAAGAGCTCTAAGACTAGAGAACACTAACGGTGCACTTTCTCTGCCCTGTGAGGTACAAATGTCCTTTTGATTGATTTCATTGAAGTCCTTTTTAGTACCCTTGACAACGAGTATGGAAACTTTCATGAGATGATCAATCGAGTAGTAACAGGGAAAACAAAATATTTCCTAGGATACGTTGTCTATCCTGACGATTTCATATTTTTTCTTCTGACAATAAGAACATTACACACATTACATTCTTTTAACTTGTACCTCGAACGTATAGAAGGCAGTCTCCAAAGCCGGTTCCCTCGGGACATAGGCCCGTGGGATACATATCTGAGATAACAACGCTCTGTAGATGTTCTATCTCATTGATTTCACAAATAATTGGTCAGAGAATTCAGGGAGTAACAGCAATGTTGTGTTTCATGTTTTTATGTTTTATCTGCAGCATGTATCTGACTCCCACCTTTTAAAAAATAATTTCAAATAGTTTTTTTTAATAATGGCGAAAAATTTGCCGTCACAATAGCACGTAAATGTCTCCGATGAAAAGAGGGCTTGTTTCACCTTTGCCTGCCTCTTTGTGAACCCTTGTGGACCCTTGTGGCAGGGTATGAACAAATACATATTTGAAATTACTCAAAATAAATTAGATACTTAATTATTTTGGGTCACCTGCTGTCAGGAAACAGTGTTTCAATTAAGTGTTTCGTAAAGTTTATTAAAGGCCAGTCCAATTACCTTTAATTTTTATGCTATACAGATAAAAACCCAAATGAAATTAAATAGACATATTTATACAAAAATCTGCTAATTCATTAGAACAATATGCCTATATTCTAGCCGAGACTTACTCACGAGTTTCCCGTTCGAATTCGGAGCTGCCCGACTGGGGCAGGACCTCCACCTTATAGAAGTCCGTAGCCAAACAACACAATTTATCTTGTTGTGTTCCTACGCGGTGAATAAGGTTTCCAGTTATGAGCTCCTTGGGGAGGGGGAGGATTGTTATATTGTGTTGGCAGCAGAGGGATTATTCCCATTATGCTGCCAACACAGTATTACTCACCGAACACAGAGTGACAACGCGCAAGTGATACTTCGGTATTGTAAGCGTAAATAGGCTGCGATAACCGTTTTCGATCAGGTGGGCCGTATGCTTGTTTGCCACTCATGTTGTATAAAAAAAAACTATCGCATAACTTGCACGATACCGATGCGCAAGCGCAACTGACTCGGCCGAAATAGTTCGTCAGGTGTCGCACGGAAACGATTCAGTGTTAGCAATGAACTATGATTGTATGCCACCCAATAAACTATCAGTTGACAAACTTTGTCATGTCATTGCATACTTCTAATATAATATTAGAAGTATGAAAGCAAAAGTTTGTGGTGGTGTTTGTTATTCAAACACGACAGAACGTCTGAACTGTATCGAATGAAATTTGGCACAGTGATAGATTTTATTACGTAAATTAACAAGTAGGATATGTTTTATTCAAAAGAATTGTACCAATGAAATTATTTAAAAAGATTTTACGCAGGTGAAATCGCGAAACCACTGCTAGTCACTACTTGTTTTGGTCCAAAAAGTGCCTGGTTGTATTTTTGGTAATATTTGGATCTATCCGGTTATGTTTTGGCTTGCTTTTATCAACATTCGGCTAGAACTGTTTCTTTTATGTTAATTCAATGAGGCATTATTTGGACGGACTTTATATCATCACTCTTTTCCACATTTTATTTGTATTTTTATACTATATTACTAGGTCTAGGAGACCCTAATGATCTAGGTAACTAGTTTAATTATTTTTCTCTCTAATTCGATTCTTGTATAACTTGTATTGTTAATCTGTTTGTATCACATATATTTTCATTTCATATTTGTTTTTGAATTCATAAGAGACATTTCTCCTTTGCTATGTCTCATATATGTTAATCTTGGTGAAGTTACCGGCGACATAGGCGCCGACAAGAGCCCAGCTTTTAAATTTATGATCTCGATCAAATATGTAGGTTCTCGTATTATATTTTTCTTCACCGTAAAGCTCGTAGTGTGATGATCACTATACTTAATTCAGACTGATTGGTGGAGACCGTCGGGGATCGAATCTCCAATATTGATTTAGCAGGGTAATTTTTTTCATTATATGTAGAGAATATAATGTTCATTATATGCTCTGCATTAATCACCGTGCTATTTACGGCATGCAATGTGAGCAGTGGTGTTATACTAAAGCGCCTGTTACATAAACTATTTCAGGATTTTGTAAGCACACAGCAGTTACTAAAGTATTAGCATCGGAGTTTGATCATGTTATAGCGGTAAATATTATCCTCGTGTCAATGACATAATTTGCATACCTAAATGATTCCAATACAGTTTATGTACGACGGACATTATTCGGCATGAGATTGTATCAGCTGAAAAAAAATCAAGATCTCCAGCCACCATAGAGATCACCGATATGTGTCGTTCTGTCAAAATTTTCCGACTTGTTCCAACCAGCGGGGTTCCATCCATTATGTATCAGTCTCTGGAATTTAATAAATTAAACATTAACGAGTAAGTTTTTATTTGATTGTGGCTGCGAAGTTCGGTCACTTTTTTCGATCAATTAAAAAAACTACCAAACGTTCACAGTTCACTGGGAAAGCTCTGTTTCGCCATCGTTATCATGCAATTGAACAATACCAACGCGTTTTTGCCCTAAATGTCGGTTTTGAAGGTATTCGCGTTATTCCCAAACGAAACTGGATTCGTGTTCTACAGAAGATTTCGAAAGCGTCGTTTTTACGAGACAACCTTGATCAATAAATTCGGACCGAAGAGCTCAACAGACAGAAATTCCTGTTAATTCGCGCTAGTCGGATAACGTTTGTTGACTAAATTTATTGGTCATCAGTTAAGAATACGCTAATTATCAAAATACTGTAGACAAAATTAAAAATGTGGATATGTCGGAGGCGCTCATCCGTAGACCGTAATCCGTGACAGGCAGTGCTGCGAGTGCCGCCCACGCGAGCGGTCGCGCGGTGGCACGCCGCGGAGTCAGCATCGTCACGTGCGCGCCCACCTGACGCCTACCGACGCATAACATTGCGAAAAAACCTAATCTTGAGTCCTGTTCTAACCTTGAAATTTAATAACTTTGTAAATTACCTCATGTGGGCTATTGGACCACTCAAATCCCTCCATTATCTTCCTTTGTTCTTGTATTCAAATGCATACAAATTTGGTGCATTCATCGTATAGTACACATAACTAGTATATATAGGCCATGTCGAGATTCATTTCGTGGTCATAACTCACATCGCCTAATTAGGTCCGTGGAAGTATAAATGCAGCTTGCTAACCCAATTAAAATTCCCCATAGCTGCTCATAAGTATTGTAAATAAACGGTCCATTATCGGACTCCTTTCGAGCCATTCGGATAATCTCAATAATTCTCGTGGCGCGTGTTAGTCGTTAATTAAGCTATTTGTCAGGTGGCGGGACAATTTACATTTCTCCTGGAGTCCTGGGGATTCTCCGTGGCTCGAGGGCTTCCAAACGACGTATTATTATCCTTTTAGGGAGGGCGGCATCTTCTTAGAGGCGCATGGCCTCTTCTGAACCTTTTATTGGGACCACCTGTGTTTGTTTGCTCCGACGTATGAATTGTCCCGTAAATAAGAGTTGTGAAATATTTGCCTTTGGTTTCTTAATGCTATTTAGTGGTGGCACCGCTCTTAATTTGCATAGATCCGAGACAGAAATTAGCATTTAACACGGGAGCATTCTTGGGGCTGATCTAAATGTGATGTTGCGCACAATCCCCGACTGAATCGCATTAGAAATTCGATGGGTAGTCCAATAATAGGGAAGATCGTCCACATAAACTGAGGACGAATAGCTAATACATTAACATGTAAGCCAGTGGTCGAGGTACACGTTGTCCGACAGAGGTATAAAAATGTCTCGAAGTGAACACAATTCATGGGAACTCGTTCTGTGGTGGGACAGGCCATCAGTTGCCCCGGCCGCAGGTGAAATGTATTGACAAGTGGTCTTCCTTGATGCGTATCGGCGTGATGGTATCGTGGTGGCGGCGGCGCTTCAGTCGTCGGCTCCTGTTGCTCTCGGACCCGTTGCATTGTGGAGATCACAGATAAAGCTTGTTTATTTAGCGCTAAAATTTATTCAGCCATGAGAGGCCATTATGAAAAGAATTATTAACAGTTGGACAGGTTTACGTTCATAAGCTCGGGTAATAGCGTGTTGAGTTATGTTTGTTTTTTCGCGTGTTCCAGTAATGAATTGAATGGTAATACATTTTATAAATTCATCTTTTATGTAGCTCAACACAATAGTGCGCATTGCTGTACCGGAGTCTGCTGTAATTGGATACGGATTAGTATTCGCTCTACATCTGAGCGCAGTAGGCAATTAATCAAGGTCGCGTTAGTACTCTACTAAATTATAACATACTTAAACATCGATAAACGGCCATAATCGAGCAGGAAACTTATGGAGTCTGCGGTGCGACACAATAAATTAAGGATACGACTCGACGGTCATTCATAAAGCAATATGCTTGTTTATGAATGAAATAGCCAACAAGAATATTAAACGTGTAATTATCAACGCCATTGGCGTCGATATTAAGCCGGCCTCATTTGCATAGCTCTCGGCACCGTCTACGGAACTTTATCTCGGCGTTTATTGATTCAAACGATGTATATTGTGGATTTATAAATTAAAATTTCATTGTTCCCATGGTTTGGCTCATTAGTGCTGTCTTAAATTGAATAGAATATTAAAATGACATCCATATTGGCTTAATCAACTTTATAGGCTCCCTAGACAACTTAAGTTTAATGATTTTCAGTTTAACGATTGGTTCGTTTTATCTATTGTTACCAAGTTGACAGCTCTTAATCCATATGAATACAAATTAACTGCTAGCGGTACAGCAACAAGAGCGATGGCTATTGTCACAACTGTACACATTGATGGGACACGTGCGTACGAATTTTAGGCTGTATCGTTTATCGTACATTGTTTATCGTCATCGCAATTCTTTGATTCTACCTGAGTACCACTTGCCTTAACACCGGTTCTAGTAATCGGTAATTATTGTTGGAGCTGCGTTTAAACTAATCGTCCCAGACGCCTTCCAGTGGCTGTTTGACGCCATGCAATGTGCCGTGAGCAATCTCTGCCCTGCTGAGTGACAACTTTAATGCTGATACAGATTTTTGCTTAATGAACAAGACTAACAACATTCACTTCGTAATTATCATGATACGTTTTCATTATCAGCTAATTTAATTCTGTATTTGCGCAACACGTTCCCTTTTTTGCTTCTCATTTTCCCTTGGTCTCGATTTTCGGATTTAATCGTTTATCTTTTTATGGTCGAACCTAAAATTTATCATCAATTTAAAAGGTGCTCACTTTATATAAACTACTAGCTGTGCCGCAATTTCAGACGGGTTTAATATAATATTGTTATTTTTCTTTCTGGAGTGAAACTTAATATCCTATGTGTTAATTCAGCTTATAATGCATCTCTATGCCAAATTTCATCCTGACAAACTTTCGCATTTGTAATATTAGTAGGATTCTTTTTTTAATTGAAAAGTATGACTACTTTTGTGGTGACCAATGTAGCTTCCTTTTCTCGTATTTGTCCAGCGCCGACTCTTCTGTGTATGCACCGACGGCCATTTTGCTATTCACGCGAAGCAACCTGTAACTTATTCTCGACCTACCCCTTCCTCGTTTCCCCTCAGCCTTCCAGTCCAGTATCCTTATCAAACTATACAAGTAATATAGTTATTCGAACTCATAGCGCTGTAGCAACGATTCCATACATTCCACATGGTCATTTAATATTGCCTGCAAACGTGCATTTCGCCACATCGCGATTTTTAAAGTCATATCAGTTCACGCATTGCTTAACGAATGGGGTCCTTATCGAGCATTGTTATCTTTAATAACACATTCTTCGTATGCGTAGGTTTTCAGCTCGTTGTCCGACTGTATATCAGCCCCGGATCATTTACATATTGTACCGCTATTCAAGGAAACATCCGACTGGTTCGTTCTGAATCATTACTTTTTTTCCGTAATCAAGTTTTCGGTCGCATCTGACGTCCCCAAAACAAACAAGCCGTGAATTTGCTGTTGTTGTATTGTAGTTCTTTATTGTATCTGAATGCCTTCTCATAACAGGTTCTGAAGTGATAAGTGAAGATGTAACATTTAGGTGACAACGTGACACATGGCGAGTCCATCTCCGTTTCTCAAACACTATATACACATCTTTGAATTTCTTCTCAGACGTATGCAGGCTACCTCTCGGTGTTTTCTATTCTCGTAAAGTTCATGATGTGTCTAACTGCAGAAAAACTCATTGCGACAGTTGGAATTTGAACCTGCAATCATTGTGTAGCAGGCGACTCGGCACTACGGCTCACGGTGGTTTGGTATAAATGCCAATGTCAGATTTACAATATAACAGCAAAGCTAACTTTGTGATGGTAGTTCGTTATGATAGTCTTAATCGTGATTAAGAGTGTGGCTTCCGATTGGTTTGCAGTGGGCTGTAATGAAGCCGCTTTCACTTTTCGGCCATTACGGGCGTTGATGTCGGTTTTATGGGTACATGAAATTGGCAGACCCCTGTGGGTTTTTAAAATCATATTCATGATTTATAGTTTCAGTGTCTTGCAGGTTCCATCGCCTTTTAGCATACTTTTGAGTATATTTATCTGAGTGATGAAGCGAAAGAGGTGGGTAAGTTTTAAAAGAACCGCTTTACTCTCTTTGCATTCCCTGTGTGAGGGAAATTATGTGTGGTTAAGGATTCAGTTGTTCTCTCATGTTTGCTCGATACAATAACAATTAAGCTAAAGTATTATATATCCTCACGCCCACAAGGTTCCCCGAGGTAGACAGAGGTGTATAGGTGGTACCTATATACGCACTTTCCGCCAGAGTATATTTTTGGTGCCAGCGTAACAGATGGCGAGTTGTTCGCCGTTAATCAAGCACCACTATACATAAGCCTTTGAATTTCTTCTCAAGCGTATGCAGGTTTCCTCCCGATGTTTTCCTTCACCGTAAAGCTCGTGGTGGGAGTAATCACTTTATCATGTACTTGAGTTCAGAAAAAGTCATTGGTACAGTCGGGATTCGAACTTGCAATGTGTGTTGCAGGCATTTGCTCGAGCTATAAAGTAAAGTCACATTTACGATAAATAGTCCAAAACCAGCTTATGATGATGTTGTTACTTTATAAATAGCTGTATTGTGAGATAAAGAAACACGTTACTAAATAAAACCGCGAGCTCCTTACGGCGGTCCATATAATCTTGGGTGCCATTAAAGAGGTGAATCAACTTGGCTCGATGCAAATATCATCACTGCCTTACAGGGTGTGTGGTGACGTAAAAGCTCGAGTGGCAAACAAAACCACGTGGCTATAGGAATAGCGTACTCGGCCCGCTTCAACCTTATACGACTAATCCTGTCGAGAGCTACCCACAAATATGGCAACACGCAACCTGTTTTTGGGGCTTCCTTTGCCCCTGCCCGCAACTTGCCTTTTTATTGGTGACTCACGTGGTACACGTTATGTCATTTATATGAGTTGATTGTGTTTTGTTTTTGATTATAATGATGTGAAATTATACTAAAAATTCAAAGGCGTATACATAGTCGTGCTTGAGTAACGGCGACGGAGTCGCCACGTAGGCACCTAACTCGCCATCTGTCACGCTGGTACCTCAAATGTATCTCTAGCGAAAAGTGGGTACTACCTCTCTCTGTCTATCCCTTCAGGGCTTGTGGGAACTCGTGAAGATATTAATAACCTATATTAGTGTAAAAGATATCAGTAGAGTGACTTATCCGACTGGAATTTTCTGAAAATGAATGCTAATAGTTTCGTCGTGATAAGTGGGCGCAACTAGTCCTATAACCCTGACTTTACACGTGTTATTTACATATGAAGTGGCCTAGCCCGTATACGATAATGAGATAACACCTGAGGTTGCAGTGAAAGTGGTATAGAGACGCTAACAGTAGAGGAATTGGTTGTCGCTTACCGTAATTGGCGTCCGAGTGGTTTATCAGGCACTTAAAGAATGTTAAGAAGTTTAAAGCATCATTGTTGACCTTTCCAATCACGTAGCACGTAGGGCTTATATTTTGTTTTCATACCCTCATACCTTGCTGCAATGGGGTAGGCAGAGGTGGAATATCACTAACTCTATAAGAGATAAATTTAGGTTAGTATACAAGGCGAGCTTACAGAAATTCCTCAAGAACGACTTAAGATATTAAATTAAATTATTAAAGCAATTGGGTAGGCAGAGGTGGAATATCACGAACTCTTTAAGAGATATATTTAGGGAAGTTATATATCTCTGAAACATCATTCATTTCATCTCTGAAACACTCGTAGGTACAGACTAATAGAGTTCGAACTTGCGATCTAGAATTTACAGGTGTGTGATATGAACCATCGGCTACCGTGGCTTCACATCTATCGTACAAATGTCGAAATATTTGGCAACAATTTTTTGGCCTTTGAATTCGAAAAATGTGTTGAGATTTCATATTTTGTTCTGTACATGTATCTCGCAACATATTGTTGCGATGGAAGGTTCTGGAGGTCTTGCCGTGTGAAAGCCATGCCTAACAACTCCAGCTCGTAACAATATGTTCAACATTGTCGGTTCATGTTATGGTCTCTGATTTTATATTTAGAAGTTTTATATTCTTATCAACAACGTTCAAAATTGCAGATAAGTATGTTGAATTTAATGTGGGGCGTTTCAAGTGTCCGTAACTCTTTATATGCTGCGACGCATTCTGAATATATAACGCCTATTTTTGTTGTTTTAACACAATTTATATTTGATTAGCTTCAGCAGTCAAGTATAACTCGTTCAAGTATAATATAAAATTTTATTTCACATAATATGATGGTATCGTAGCTATAAAGTTGTTAAGCCACAATTGCTTAGCGCACCGAGTACACGCCAAAAATTCGACATTAACCAATAAAATTAAAATGCCATAAAACGATGATTCTGCACGAAAATCGACACAAGAATCACAGGGTATTCATAATATTACATTATTATTAGTCAGTTATTGCGAATTTTATGAGTTTTCTTGTTTCTTGTTTCCGCGAAATGTTGACGTTAGTGTGACGGGCGGGTCGGGCACCGGCTGAGTTTAACAAGACTGGCTTGCAATTAAGGACTGTTTACCGGGCATTAATTTTTGGCAATAAAAGAGGAGCACGCATGAAATGATCGGTACGCATGCGCTCTCGGATGCTCCGTGGGAAAAGCGGCCGCTTTGTGGGCCATTGTAGTTGCAATTAGCTGTTTTTTGTCGGCGTTGTCGCAAGTCGCACTTGACAGAGAAATGTCGCGTCGCGTTTTCATTAATTTTTCTGACTTACGAACCGCAGCCCGCATTACATACGCGACCTCTTTGTGCCTCCGACAATTTTAGGGCACGTTTTATCATGGAACGAGTCGGGTATGTTTTTGCGAATCAGTATTTTCTCCACTTGAGAGCGCGCGGGATGATCATTTTCGCTGTCAATTGCAAATATATTTAATGTACAATTTATGTAATTTCACCGATTCCAAGTAGATATTATCGTGGCAACTTGGTTGTTTTTCTATTTCCTGGTATCGTTCGAAGAATGCTGTAAGTGTATTCTGCACTTTCTTCATTTTTTGTCGAGTATAATTTAATAAATAGTTGGCGTAACATGTTTCCCAGCGCTAACTAGGCGATTATCTTGTTTATAGAGCTATTAGTTGGCGTGCTATCGGATTCTGTATCTGATCTTGGCAAAAAGTGCCGTTTTCATCGCCCCGTGGTGGAGACGTCGGAACTGGCATCGCTTGTTCGCTAGGGCTGTACATAAAAAACGTAGGTCACAACTCAATACATACATTACATATGTGGCCCAAAATCGATAAGAAAGTGTGTTTAAATAAAATGTTTTCTTTGTCGACAGCCCTCAAAGCATCTTATAGTTTTTATATATGCCATTATGTGCAATTCAATATACTGCACTTATAACAATAAATTCGGTGCTTCATGAGTCTGGAAGAAATGTAAGTGAACTTTCTGACTCATTTTGTTTCATATCAAATTGACATTGTGGCTATATTTTGGCAGTTGGTTTAATATTACGACGACTTGAATATAAGACAGATGTTACTGCAGTAATGTGATTTACATTATAAAGCCTAGATGCAGTCTGATTTGCTTTTGAGACTCGCCTGCAAATCTGTTTGTAAATGCAAAACTATCTCAACATATGTTCTATGTTATATATATATCTACAAGCTGTGCCCGCGACTTCGTCCGCGTGGGATAGTGACTGCGCAGTATTTTTTGATTTATTTTGGATGTGTGTGTGTTTATAGGGGATGCCTACGTCATAGTAGCTTTATGCATGCAAAGTCTCAGCCCGATCGGTTTAAAATTGTCAAAGTTTCATACAAACTTTCATCCCCTATTTTTTTCCCTTGGGGGTAGAATTAATCAAAATCGTTTCTTACCGGATGCCTACGTCATAACATCTACCTGCATGCCAAATTTCAGGTCCCGATCCGTCCAGTGGTTTGGGCTGTGCGTTGATCACTATGTCAGTCAGCCAGTCAGTCACCTTTGAGTTATATAGATATAGATGAGCATTATCGTGCCTTAGTCCTGCAAAAAAATTAGAATACCTCGTCCGATGTTGATGAATTTCTGTGTGTGTGTTTACGTAAAGATCCCTGACGCCCTAGCTTTACAAGTGTCCTCCATCATGAGTGCAGAAATCCGAGTATGTTTCAATTAGAATCAATGTTACTTTTCGAAATCCTCTATTTCTTTATCTTTTTGTTGTATGCTTGTTGTTTTCCTTCCACTAAGATGGCATCCAGTACGCCTAACGGTAAGCGGTTACCACCGATGCTGAAACTTGCAACACCATCGAATCTTCACTCCCTTCTTATAGAACTCCATGCATGCTTATTGTACTCCCCAAGGGTTTTCTAATGGGAATTGACGTCCCACAACCTGAGCGCTCTCTTGGGTATAACAAACTGATATAAAAAAATTAAGAGGTATATAATTCCTATTCAATGCGTTAACGAATTAATCAACGGACTGCCAACTCTCTCATTTCCAAAAGTATTTTCATTGTCGTTTGACAACTGGTTAAGTTGCGTTGCTAATCCCGACAGACGTGTGCTCACGGCGACTACACGGCGGTGACGATCAAATTTGTAAAAGCGATTGCATTCACGCATGTATTATTATATTAAGCTTGGTTTTGACAGCGGCCCTGTTGTCGAATTCGCCACACGCAACGATGGTGACGTCACGGATTAAGACCAATGTGGATATTTGTGTGTGTGTGATTATTTAGCACAAGTGAGCTTTGTCACTGTGGTTCTCAATACTCGTACTATTATGGGCAGTAGCATAGCCGTGGTGGAGGAATGATCCGAGCAGCCTGCAACGCAAGTATTATAGGTTAGGAAAACTTAAAACTGTAGTCGGGATCGAACTTGCAATCTTCGCGTTGCAGGCGACCACTCGAACCACACGGCCGCCAACGGCTGTCATATTCGCTGCTATAATATAAACATTTCTGTCAGATTGATGTCGCAATCTGTCCTAAATTTGAGGTAAATGTATATTATTTATTGATTTATGTCACTTCATCTGAATTTGTTCTTGAGTGAGGTGGACTTGTTTGATTACTTTCGTTATGAACTGATTTCCTTAATATGCTCGTGTCCACGTGAGTTTGCTGGACTCCATTTCACCGTACCACAGTCACTTGTCAATAAATTGGAGCATTTTTTTTTAATTTATCAGATATTTTAGCAGCAGGTCTTTATATAAGCATTTGAACACTGTATCTGTATAATTTATTTTTACATATTGAAGATTAAAGTTGCGTCATTGATTTCGTATCAAGGGATTATAGTGCGAGCTTTTAATTGAATATTAATATCGTATCGTAAGACTTAGAGTAGCAGTTCAAGTGATTAGGTAAATTACATACATACATAAAAGCCGCGGGTTGCCGAGTGGTTCGAGTAATTGCCTGCGACACATATATCGTGAGTACGAATCCCGACTATACTAATGAGTTTTTCTGAACTTAGGTACAGTGATTAGTTACATCACGAGCTTTACGGTAAAGGAAAATTTCTAAGCTGCTACCTAAAGCTTCACAGCTAAGAAATTAGGCCAACTAATGCAGTCGTCTGTACGATACATACAATATTTTGAGAAACGCTATTAAACTATGAGAAAGAGTATCATGTTTTATATTATGTTTGGTGGCAGCCCTTGGAGTCGGGTCAACGTCGGAGTCAAATAGGGGTTAGCCAATTGTTTGCTTCGGTTCATAATCTAAACTAAGCTATTGACTTATGGCGGTGTAATCTTGCAGTAACTGTAAACAAGGGAAGGTAAATAAATATGAACGTGGAAGATCCGATAAATCTGATCGAAAGAGCCATAGCAATTAGGTTATTTATCATGATTTCGTCACGCCACGATTTCCATTTAACAGGTTGGAAAAAATTATGAGTAGTTATATACATATACTCGGGGTTATGTTAATATACCTCTGCCTACCCCCTTCGGAAGTCTTTATGGAAAGGCGTAAAGAGGAAAATATATATTTCAATTAAGGATGGTTAATGAAGGAACGATGAATACCCAATTTATTTAGTTGCTGCTAATTTCGTCTGCTACTTGTAATGTAGCGAAATTTACGAGCTAATGTAATGCCCAGTTAAGAAAGCACCTATAATGTCGTAGCTATATTTGGAAATACGTTGTTTTTGTATGAAATGCTGCGTTTTTTTTATAAATGACCAACATACGTTAATGGGTAAGTTCCCTGAAATATCACCTTACATTAATCATATTTAGCAATAATGCTCATTAAAGGAGAATTTGTGATGTCAATTTCGGCAGTGTTTTTGACGTGCGATATTAATTGTGTCGCCTCCGATCGCCTTGTTACGATATTAATAAGGATCACTTTGCATTGACCTAATTGCCTGCCGTCAGGTCGGTGTCACAACAGATGTGCGGAGTAGACTTGCTAATTACGATCTTATCATCAATCATGTAGTTCAATGGCACTCCCCAAAGGACTACCGACTTGGCACCTTGTTAATAAATGTAAACCTTACGCGGTAGGCGTTTCAGCTCAATTTCAAGTAATTTTGCAATCAATTAGCTTGAATTAGCCCCTCACGGGGTGGACAGAGAGAGTACCAGTATTCTTTAGACTTCTATCTCTTTCGTTTGGGTCACATGCCCTGTTTCACGTGTTCTTGAAGTTCACCTCCTTGAGTGTCCGATCAATTTGATCTAGGTAGTTGGGACGTGGTCTTCATCTGCCTCTTGCACATTCTTTCATATTAATGTTATACTCATATTTTTTCCTTCTTCTTCTTCTACTTCTCAGCATATATGCGTCCACTGCTGGACATATGCCTCTTGCATAGATTTCCAAGCTGATCTTGATTATTTTTTCCTAATGTTTGTATAATGTAGAGCCGTCTGTGGTGGCTGACTGTGCCAATGCTTTCCTGAACATAAGCACAGTGATTAGTCACACCACGAGCTTTACGAATACATTGAGAGGAAACCTGTCTACGTTTGAGAAGAAATTCGCGAAATTTGCTAAGGTAATTCGTGCTTGAGTAACGGCGATAGACTTGCCTTCTGTCACGTTTGCACCTAAAATGGAACGTGGGTTTGTGGGTACTAACTACACAGCTCCTTCGGGGACCCTTATAGAAAAGCTTGAAGATATACACGTATTATGTACGTAGTGTAATTTCCGATGTTATGTCTATGTTATGGGAATGTTAGTTTATGCCATATGATGGTTATCTCGCGATGGCCTCTTTAGCTCCGTTCCACCTTCCACCATCCGCCTTCGATCGGTTGTCAATGTTGGTGGAAGCCTGTTGACCTTTTTCAAACATTCACGATCTTTCAGCTTTAGATAGTATCGAGTCTATACTAATAAATAACTTTGAAATATCCGTTTGTAATATCAAAATATTTTTCCAAAATGCATAAGAAAGCATACGGTACAATCTCCCACAAGGTCGAAGGAGTAGGTGGAGGTATTTCAAGACCGTCTTTTGATCTTGTAATAAGTGTAACATGAAGTTCATCAAGTGTGTTGCAATTGCAAGTTCATCGTCACTTTGTGAAAAGATTCCTCAGTCACGCGCGAGCGGATACCCCTGGTGTTGGAACCGTCTATAGGCGGCGGTAGCCGCTTACCATTAAGACGGTCGTTTCCCACCTTATTAATATAAGAAAAATATAGTATGAGATGCGACATATCAATAACTATATACGATCTTTGCACTTGAACGTGCTTTGAGTAGGCGAATTGGGACCGCAGAACGATGTTATGTAACAGAAAACGAAACGAATCCAAAAAGTAATGTTTTACATTAAAAAACCACAAAACCACCTCCACATGGATCTCTATTGCTTACGTATTAAGGTTGACAGTCTGGTTAGCATCAATTTGAATGTGGAAAATAGTCGAGCTACCTCACTTTTGTCAATTGTATGCATATTGATGTTTCACCAATTCGTTATCGCGTAACTCTTAATTCGTAGGCAATGGAGCTTAAATTTGTGTGCTCTCGCTGTGGCGGCGAGGTGGTTCAGTAGGTGGTGTGGGTGGCAAGGCGCCTGTGGGTGTGATAATTCGTCTTGCATACACAAAGAGTGGCGTGAGAGTGATATTGCTCCCGAAAACTGAACGTTTACACACGAATTAGTGGCGTGGGAGAGGTGAAAGGTCGGAGGGAAAACTTTACGGGAGCCGATGGACCAGTCTGTGTTTGTCTTTGATGGCCCGACGCACAAATTGGTCTCGTTCTGGATACCGTTAGACAAACTAATGAACCTTATGTTCCGCTAGGAATATGTGTGTTAAAATAGATATATTTTTCGTAAGTGTCGAAACTAGAATTCGTTCAAGCTCGCCGGCTAACAAAAGTTCACAAATGCACGCGTAAGACAAGATAATTAACGAATGTAGGGCTATATGAGTCGTTAAACGAGCGTAAATCTAGTCACTAAAACAAGAAATGCAAGATTTAATTTTCGAGTTTTTGGGTTTACTGGTAACAAGCAGTTTAATGCTTGTATAGACTATTTTGGGGCCTTCCCTTCTCTTTAGGCCTTGTTTTAATGTTCCGAATCTAATAGTGTGTTTTTTGTTTTCCAGGCGTACGAACTGTCGACGCTGACGGGTACACAAGTAATGCTACTAGTCGCCTCTGAAACTGGGCACGTTTATACATTCGCCACCCGGAAGTTACAGCCAATGATCACGTCAGATTCGGGCAAAAGGCTGATACAGACGTGCCTTAATTCGCCCGATCCCCCCACCACCAGCGAGCAGCGCATGGCGGCTACCGGCTTCGAGGAGACCGAGCTCACCTATAACGTGGTAGACGAGGACATGAAGGTGAGACAATTGGCATACGCGGGATCCGCGCAGTACCCCATAGAGCATCACCCGGGGCTAGCCCCCTCGCCGCTGCAGCAGTACCACCAACACCCCCCCTGCCCCTCCCCGCTGCCGCTCAGCTCCCTCGGTCAGCCCTACTCACACCCCCACCTTTCGCATCCCCACATGTCGCACCATCCCCAACGGTAGTCACCATCTCGTTAGAACTTGATCCAACAACAGATTAGGACATTTCGACTGTTACTCAGATAGTCACGTTAGATTAAGAGAAAGATAAATAATATACAACTATTGTGTTAATATATTTTGTAAATATATTATGAGATAATTTGTTTTTTGCTCTTTCACGTCTGCTATTTCGAGGATTTGAGTGTGGGTGTCTCCGAGGACGATGTTCCGTTTGCGTAACGTTATTAAAATGTTGCAGTTGAGTCGATGTTTCACATAACACATTGCGTGTCAAAACTGACGTATCCATTGAGAACGTAATGGATAAGTACCGTGGACGTTCAACATTAATTACATATTATATGGTTAAATTTCATGCTACCGATGATGGCCGTTAATATACGAGCAAAAAGTCCAAGTTGTACACTTCGCGCTGCATACATTATGAATTATAATCGTATTAATATTATATTATAATTATACATCTCAATAGTACTCGAGCTTGGAATCAATTTAGTAAAGATATATACATTAATCATGCAACCAATAATCCTATCAATAGTATTGATGATCTGTGTGCAGTAGATGTCGAAATTGATATAATGTTCGGTAGCGAAAAAAACTGATTTGAAATGGGATCATAATTAATACTAGTAACCGGTCAAGCTTGGAGTGACGCCTCGGATGTGGGAGCGGTCGCGAGATCTACTGAATCATTACTATCAATGAATCGGCCGTTCATTCCTAATAAAACACATCCGAAGAGAAGTTTAATGATATTGATTATACACTAAACCCAAATTGTAGTAAGTAATAGGATAGCTCTTTAGCATACAGTCCGGGGCTTAATTCAAAGAGAGGAAATTATGTGGTGGAACGGTTTATCTAAGCGAAAGCAACAAAAAGTTAACAACATAGTAAGCAGGTGTGTCTATGGCTAGAGACAGTTCCAATTATCAAGGGAGCGCACTTCGCCTCGGGTCTTAGTCCTCGTGATCCGGATTATCAAGAAACTTAATTGAAAATTACTTTCGGAGGTACACAGAGTGATCATTATAAATTCTCCTGTCAGACTTGACGCCGACCGGAGCGCAAGGGAAATCAATCTGAGTAACGCGGGGGCTTTCACATCTGAACTAATAAACAACGCTCTCGGTATCAATAATGATACAATATATCTAAATTCAATTTCAAATATTAACGCATTCAATTTAGTAGGTGTATCTTCACCTACCAACAGTTAATCAATGAAACTTACAACTGATCAAATACGGCCAAATACGGTGGAACTGACGCGTCGACTCATTGAGCCGCTCAGATTCGATTCGATTCATCCATTAAGAGAACACACCTTGCGTTGCTAATCGTATACTATTTATTCGTCGATTTGTACCAAGTAGCTGGTCTCGCTACCGTCGCATCGATTGCACTGAACCATTAATTCCCTGTTTCTCATTTGCATATCGTTTTAATTTGGAATCCATCCGGCGCCCACTGAGTTCGCCCCCGACCTCGAATGTCGCTTGTAAGCTCTCTGATATGTTGAAATCGATTACTTCGATTCTTTCGTTTCGCGCTCGATTCGATTAAAATCTCTCCTCTTCAGGTGGGTCGTTCTCAGCGGACTGCGTTTGACGTACGGAAATAATACGTCCCCGACGATATTCATCGTTATTGTTCGCGCATCGTCGATAAGTCGAAACGATTGAAATATTCACGCGGTAATTACGATTTGGAGAGATAAGCGCGTCCCGCGATGAGCGCGCCTCTAGATCCCTATCGCGCGTCGCTGTATTTCTATTCCGACGTACATCACGTCGTGACTGTTGTGTTGTGTTGGACATACCGTATCGTGCTCTTGTTTCACGTGTCTTAATATTCAAAGGCGGCATTTTTCTCTCTAGGAACAGTTTCACCTGTCATCACTGGGAAGTCGTTTACATAAATATATTTCTTTACGTATTCTCTGCGTGTAGTGTTAGTCGCCTGGTGCGTGAGTGAATATAAACTGTATTAGCGAGGCTTGCCGTTTGGCGTAACTCTAGCGTGGAGGATGCAGATAGTCTTGTGCATGAATTAGTGGCGTAAATGTGGCAGTCGGTCAGTGCCCCCGCGCGTCTCCATCGATGACGGATCCTCGTTTCGTAACGCTCTCAGCGCGATGTTTCTTCATGAGATTTCCGAACGGATTCCTTCGTTCTGTTTCGAGGCACGTCTGCGCCGAGGGAACTACTCGAGCAATTTAAAAAAACAAAACAGATGTCGCCGCTATGGAAAATGTCGACACGAGTCGTAAATTGTTGGTCTTTTTTAGCGGTGGGACAATCAGGCTTAGGCCCGCCTTTCCAATAGCGACGGTGAGTCATCCGTCCACATAACGTATTCTACTCGCAACGCACGAGACGCGTGCGTCTATTCTTGACATCGCTCGGTAATCGCTCGTTAGTCCTCTCGCACCTCGGTTTATTAACTTATCAATACTATTGTTTTGATAAACGCCCAGCGCGCAATTTATGTTGACTCATCGTATTGTACGCGGCTAATGTAGCCGCATAATTGTCTGGGTGTAAGCCGATTGGCCGCTTGTGCAACCCCGACGCGCACAACAATATAGCTAATTTGACTAATAGCTGCTTTGTAATCGTCGCCGCGTGTGGCTCTAGGATTACATGATTATCGCGGCTTTCCTTTGTTTCTGAGACCGTTTGCTTAAGTTAAGGTCTTCTTTAAGCATTTGTTGATACCCCGTGAGCAGAATGAGGAAGCGTACCCTAAATTACTATCTGGAGACCAACGTGGGTCTGGTGCGATCATTCACTTATTATTCAGCGCGTGAACGGGCAACCTTCAATTTACAAAAAAAGTATTTAATGTTTGCGAAGTTTGTATTAATGATCGGTTCTTCCCTATAATTAACGTATTGCCGGTCGACCACCCGGGCGCACTTGGATTCAGCTTCACTTTACCCGACGTAAGAGTAATATTTGGCGTATTACTGCCGCTGTCCTCCTTGCTAAATTAAGATATACGTACGGTGTATTTCCATCGAAGAGCGCTTGCAATTTGGTAAAGCGTTGGGAAGAGCAATGACCGTAATAAATCTCATTCACGCCATTATTTTAATAATGGTTGTGCATATTGACTGTAACTGTCGTTCGTTACATTAAATAGTTTAATGGTGTATGCGCTGGAGAGTTCAACAGTGCGTTGGAAGTTTCCTTGTGACGCGTGCGCGGTTTCCTCTCTAGATGGTGTATTATTTTAGGAGCTGCGTGGAGCACTCGGTGCACTATTACGGAGGCCTGCGCCCGCGCCGCTCTGTTGCATAATTCAGACACGAGCCCCGCCGTTTGCATTCCGATACTTGATATGTGCTTTCACATGTATTTATGGACAAGATTTTGTGTCTCCGTAATGTTTGGCGAATAAATAAATTGTGTTTAAGGCATAAATACAATGGGCGCGCCGGCGGCTCCCCTCGTTACGTCGGCGAATGTAAAGTCCGAGCTAGCCCGGGTTGTCGGTGCGTCAGCCGCTGAGATATTTGATGCGCCTCTGTATATTGTTGTTTAGGGACTTCGTTACGTGCTCGGTTTATGTCGGTGCGTACAAATTGATGCAGCTAGGTGCTTCGGCGGCGGCGCACTTGTTCGCACTGCACCGTCACTACGCTTTAGACACATTTCACAATCCGTCCTTCCGTCCGGCATTTGTTATTCAGTCATTTACGCAGTCGCTTGTTGTCCTAAAACCGCGTACCTAATTATTCATGACCCTTAAAACAGTATGCAAGTAAACATCCTAGTGCTGCCTGCCAACTAATCGCCAGTCAACGTCACTATCTTCGCCTAGGATCAAAGCTGGCGATTCCGGTCATGTCTCACTTACCGCAATTCTAATGATTTGCTGCGGAGGTCCTGTTCTGTATGCGACCCGAGTGCTCTGCGTTTGTATGCAAGGTGCACTATTGTCTATCCCGCGTCCATCTCCAGAAACTTCCGCGAACATCGGCCTGATTGCTCTAATTGAAATTTATTCACTGCTCCCGCATCGCGACTCGGTTACCCAATGCTTCTAATCTTAGCAGATAACAGGAATATCTCATTTCATTGCTATCATTAGGTAAATAGGTATACCTGAACAGCTCCATGGAATATCCATGCCTCTATTATGAGTCTTAATGACAAATTCGCATTCAAGATGCGTTTTCATATGTTAACCCTTAGTATGAGAAGTGCTCTGCTAACTTCTCAGAACCGATATTATTTCGAGCAATTTCTGCGAATTATTATTTTAGTATCAGACCATCGGGGTCCATTCAATACGAGAGCATGTCATCTTTAAGATGTTGAATTAGATTAATGAATAAAGCCCGATTGTCTCCCGCGTTTAGTTATGTATACGCTTGCATTTATGCGATCTCGTTTACTGGATTGACACTGGACGCGCCTCATCCATTATAGATTTAGCCGCATCCATCGCTCGGCTCACCGATGTCTGTGTCATTTCGATAATTGGACCCTCGATTATATTCAATTATATTTCCACTTGCGCAATACCAACATCTGCACTCCAGATACTTTGATGGACGTACGATTACGTCATTGCGATTTAATCTATGACCAATTAAATGATTTGTTTGTATTAAATATCGGATTATGTAAAGTTAAAATCGATATAAGTATCGATAAACTTTAACAATAGGCTATCAGATCCGCGACGGTACAAGAGTGAAGCAATCTATTGTTTACATGGTAGTAATCGATGGGGCGGTATTGGCATCGGAGTCGATTAATTCGGTGTATTCGAGTCGGCCCACTTCCTAAAACTAGACTGGGAGACGCACATGGTTAAAATTAGTCTCGCGCCAAGAATAGCGAAAACTAGCCGCGGCCGCGTCACCGGCGCGCATCGACCTGCTTTAGATATTGTATTACACACTGGACTCCGCTACACGTGTTTGTTTATGCCACGCATTTGCTTCATTACCCTCATCATCATCACTATCATTATCATTTAGTCTCTTGCCTGCGCCGCTGAAACAATTCCGAGTTTTTTCTCCTACCTACTACGGCTCCTGTAAAAGTAATGTAATTACGGGTAATTAAATCAAACGTGCAAATAAATGGGAAATATGTACGTATCAAGCAAATTATATGACGTCCTTCGATCTAGTTTAATTAAGTGTGCTATCATGAAAGCCGATGCTAGCTACTGTATGTTGTTCCACTTAATTGCGGTGTAAAATAAAAGACACAATTTTTGATAAATGTTTTGAATAGTCCGTGGAGTGCAGTGCGCCGCAATATTAGCATCAGAGCCCAGGCAAAGCGCTCGATCCCAAACATGACTGTTGATTTTTGAATTTATTGTTCAAACAACGTTTTCTTCTGTTGAGACACAAGTTATCGGTCATGCTTTTGTAGCGCAATCTCCTCATCGTTCCGGCGGCGTTACTTTACGAGCCACAACATCGTTTGTTTCTTTTACATCGCCGCTTTATTCGGCGATCTGACCAGCGGTAACTGTTGCAAAATGGTATTGTATGTCGTCTAAAACGTTAGTTCCGTGTCCATAAATTCAAACTAGCGTCCCGTTTGAGGCTCGACCGTTACCGCGTGGGAAATGATCGGGTCCCGGCGTCGGGCGGTGAGGCTTTGTTAGGACGATTGTCCACCGAGTGGTGTAGATGACGCGATAGCTGCGCGCCAGCGTGGTGACAGCTACGTGGGAAATACTACTGGGTTACTGTGTCCGAGCGCTTATCCTCACATATTGTCCTGCTGAAAATGAAATGTACCTATATGTAATTGACTCACTGAAAATGCTGCGCAAAAGACCCGCGGAGCATTGAAGTCACGTTATAGATTAAGCAGCGTGTTCAAAAGTTTTTACATTACATACATATCATCACGCCAAGTCCTAACGGGGCGGGCAAAGAATAGAGCGCCAGTTTTCTCTAGACTTACATACCTCTTTCGCTTCGTCCACATTAGGTTTCGAGTACTCTTGATGTTCTCATTCTTGAATGTTTTTACATTGGTTAACTGTGCATCTACAAAAGGGGTTCAACTTCTAAGGCTTCTATGGGCGACATGTCAAGGCATTGCGTGTGCCATCCGGTACATATTGTGCCAACTTTATATTTCCCACTTGAACAACGTGAAAACGTACCGGTGACTAATAATGTATTCCACACGCGTCCAGTGTTAACTCGACGGGTATTGAGCTCTGAAAACAAATCCTTAGCCTTTGTGACCGCGCCGATCCATCATATGAGTTTTTCTATTGACCAACTGTATCAACGAGCTTACACAAACAAAAAGCATTGAAATGCTAATCGTGGCGTACGTGCCGCGGATTAGTTCCGCCCGAATACTTACGTGGGAAATATCCTAAACATTGACCAATTGTCATTAGCCCTGTACTTTTTGAAGTGATCCATATCGGCGGTCCTTTTGTACCAGCTGTGCGGCAGAAGCGTCTGTGCTCTCTACCCTTGCAAATCCCGTGTCTTCTGGTCTCTTCTGACTTCCCTCATACACGGGTTAATCAGGACGTGCACATTATACATTTACGAGCTGGGCTCTAGTCGGCGTTTCCCATACATCTCTTTCCATCTCTCTGACCTCCCAATTCGTCGTCAAAGACTCCTTTTCTTTGATCTTTCCGAGGATATTTGATTTGCCCATAAAGCGTTTGTAGTGAAACCGTCTACGTCGGCTAATTGTTTGAACATTAACCTTATATGGCCACCTACATAAACGGTGATATAATCTTTCGATAGAGGTATTGGCTCATGGTTGCATTGGGAGCGTGGGCGGCGTCCTTCTCCGGCGAGTTCCGATCGTTTAATGCCGTTTGTTTGTTACACATAGGAGCGCGTGCTGGCTACACATGATTTATGTATGACCCGTATTCCTCATCTAACTAGATATATTCCGGAGTGATTGTGGTCGCTGCACAGCGCTCGCGGGGATCGTGTCGCGAATGTAAAGCGTTCCGTACCTTAGCCTCGCATATCTTGTGCCTTCTTAATGCGCAATCAATGCATTCGCCGTGCATTTAATCAGAGCAGTTACCGAAATTGCCTTCATTAGCAAAGCGGGCCTTTCTTTTCACAAAAACTGTATCACGGAACCTGTTCTCTTTCTCTATAAACGTCCCTTTCCACGTTTATGTAGCAAATTAAATTGGTACGTACGAGTGATCGCTGGTATCTTAACAATCTGATATATTTCACGTTTCTTGATAATCAGGTCGGCGGTGGAGCGAGCTTTGTAAATTCCATTTCGAATTTCTCTAGCTATCAAGCGCTTTAAATTATCTTAATTTTGTTTTTTTCTAACTTTTTTTATCGAGACATTTGGCACATTTTGAATCCAATATTTAGTTGCATTGCAAATACAGCAAGTATTGTGCATTACTATCAAATGTAGATGGTTTGATCCAAAGATGTGATCGTAAACTGACGGCGATATACGAGGGGTAGGGTTCGGATAATGCGACTTAATATAGTGGATAGCGGTGAAATGGGATAACTTTTGAGCTTTGTCTGATGCAAGAACATGCTAGGCAGTATAATCTAAATGTTATTCCATATTTGACTTGTTTAATATTATAAGAGACTGATGAATGTGGACGAAGCGAAAGAGGTATGTAAGTCTAGAGAGAACTGGCGCTCTATACTCTCTGCCTGCCCCGTTAGGGACTTGGCGTGATGATATGTATGTATGTAAGAAGGTCTGTAAGAACAAAGAGAATTGGCGTTCTACTCCCTCTGGCTACCCCATGAGGGACTAAGCGTGTTGATAATGTTGCATTGCATTCATAGCAAATTTATTTCAATATTATTCTCTAGTGCATTGTTAGCATGGAGTTACGGCAAATAGGCAACGCCATTAATTTATTTAGTTAGTAGTTAGTAATGAAGATTCTAAATTGCGATGACTTTGATAATGCGTTATACCCACAAGTCTACCTTGTGTACGGAGATGCGCTTAGAAATGCAAAGGTTAAATTGTCTAGGGAAAACCGCAGAACTTAATTAACACACATACTTATGTTAATAAGAATGTATAATAAGACAATGCAACTTCTAACGTGTTCGGAGGGTAATATTAAAATGTTTTTAGAAATCATGGAGTTATTACTCAATTCTCTATGTAGGTTATTAAGATTAAGAACACACATAACCAATCGTGCAAATTTTTATTTATCTAGAACAAACAGTACGTATGTAGGTGGGCCGTGATAATTTGAACCATATCAATTCCATGGCAATTTGATGTAAAACCGATATTTATAATATTTTTTGTCTGGAAGTTCACAAGAAAACGTGACTCGAATAATGTAAGCAACGAGAGGCACGCAAAGATAATGATCATATATTTCTGAATGAGAGGTGCCCGTAAACTACACAGAGTCGATCAGTTGCGTCACACACTAGCCGAAAGTGGTCATAAACTGACGAGCCTTGGTATCGAGTTCTGTGATCTGTGACATTGCGGAATTGCTCTATCGGCCATCCCTTTCGCTCTAAGGCGTCTCAATCACGCTAGACAAGGCAGACGGGGCTCCGTTCTGCCGCTCTCACTTCCGCCCGCCCACGACAACGCGGGCGCAACCTACGCGCTAACTTACTTTTTAAATCGCAATCCGGTGGTCTTGTCGCAACAATTGTTATTTCGCTTTTGATAATAAAAAAACGCTTTTTCGTATATTTTTGGATGACATCAACACGTAGGTGGCTCTCAATAAAATGTGTTCGCTCGCACTTTTCGATGCACAAGCTTTCGAAACTGTGTCCTTTAAATTATGACTTAATTTCGAGCGCCTCTTTGTGAGATATTTTATATTACAATAACGGTTCTCTCGCCGTGAAGTGCGTTGTGGGATGTCGTTACGGTGCTACATTTGTACTTTAACGAACTCTGAAATCGAGCTTAAAAGCTTTTGTTGAATGTTGCGCTAAAAGAGATCTACTGCACACGTAGTCTAAAGGATAAAGTTTTCATACGAATCAAACCCATATTGAACTTCGGCATACGACATCGACTCAAATCCTCGAAACTTGGAGATGCAAGAAGCCAAAAAAGGCACATAATAATAAATAGCACATATGAAAAGTGAAACGTATAGGGTTGCGGATTGGGAGACGTAGCTCGCTTTACCAAAACACATGAATACGCGAGGCTAGAGGAAGCATTACCTATAGCCGCATAATATGATAACTCGTCGAAATATGTCTAAGAAGGTATTTTGTCTCGTTCTAACATTATTTGACAGAGAAAGACGTAAAGATGTCTTTGTTCAATCGACATGTTTGTATGTACAGTGCTAAATGGTATGTTTCCTCCAAACAATTGTACATTTTGTGCATGTACGCGTAATTATTATGCTATCGTAAGTTTTATACTGTAATGCATTTTACTCAATAATTCTCAGGCCATTAACGAAGTGCCATCCTCTTAATAGTTTGTAAGTTAAAAGTTTCTGACGGCAACGAATTTCTTGAGTTTTCCCGATTGATTTCGATAGTATCGAATGGTGCTAAAACGGTACTGCAGCGGCGTTGGAGCCACACTGGGTGATCTCTAATGAAAATTGAATCTTATTATATATACGTGTTATATATATTTTACATTGTAGTTTTTTGGGACCAAGTCCCGATATTGATACCTGTAAGTAAATTAACATTCCCATTGTGAGTTCATGTGTCTATATTTTAACATGTTTGTGATCCATCCAACGTATAATATACAATTAGTTTCTTCCAATAAAGGCATGATTTGTGTGTGTTTGAACGGTTGTCTACTTAATTTGACTGAGGCTTTATTGAATCTATAATTATTACGAATTAATTGGTGCTAAACATTTTTGTACAATGTGTCTTTTTCAATATTTCTTTCTTTAAGAAAGTTACACATTCCAAAAACTTTTCCAATATATGGAAGAAACATCTATTTAGTATTTAGCGGCCTTAAGATTTGTAGTTTTGTGTAGATAAGACAAGAACTATTAAAATATTTATAATTAATGAAGCATCAGTCATGGAATAGTTCAATTTTACTAGTGTCCAAATTTGTTTAAATATAATGAGTTAAGCTTAGTGTTAGTGTGAAATTGCTAGTAAAATTGGATCTCGCGATTTTGGACTTTGATAAAATATTAATAAATTAATATATTAAGCATTTAGTGTACGGTGAAAGTTGTTTTAAGCGACGATCGAATGCGAGTTCCAAGCAGTTTTGAGTAAAAAAATCGCACCGATTTGAAGGGATACTTGTCAGCGATTATCGCTTAAAATAATCTTTACATTAACGATTGTATCCTAACATGTGATGCGGTACAGTCAGTAACATAAACTAATGTCATTCGATGGACATTATAATGTCCCGATTTTAAATTTCGAATTTACCATCGGTTTAATGGCAACCTCTTCGGATAATATTGAAGTAAATGTTACTGGCCGTTTATAATGAAGACCCGATGAGTGTCTTATTAGTGCCTTACGAACGACCGAGTGGGACTCCGAAAATTGTACTTAAATTTGTAAAGATGACTCCTGTTTTCAGTATTACATGCACGGATTGTATTTAAAAGCAATGGTTCGTATGAAGTGATATAATATTTTCCGATATCGAAGAAAATCAAAAATTCTTATTAGATTTATTAACATGGCATTAGTAATGAAAATTTTACTATTTTTTAACGTAAAAAAGCATTTACGATCACTTTACCGAGAACAAAATATTATTACCGTAAAAGAAAACATTTTTGTTTATTAATACGTCAACGAACATTAAGGCAAAAGCCACATAATATTATCAATGCCAATTGTTTCTTTTTATGAAAAGCGCCGGCGCAAGTCCGACAGAGTTAGTCACGTTGCTGACAGAAACGTTAAACGAAGATGCGGTGGATATGCGAAAAATTCTTTATTTAAATATGAAATTAAGTTTTTCGACATGCGCTCATTGCTTTTTGAGTATTATTCATGTAGCGCTGATAAATGTGCGACGTGCAATAATTCCCTTCGTACAGAGCAGGGCCGTGTACAGCCTGTACACACGCAGTAGCTACATATATTTTTTGTATAAAATTTATAGCTCTCATTACAATGTTTATAGTATATTCTCGTGTGTTTTATTGGCTCGTGTCTGTACGCTCTTGATAATACTTTATTGTATTGAAGAGTATTTTTATTATCGTGCAAGGTAGAAATGAAAATGGTTAGTGAGAACGACAGTATGAAATTTTTGAATTTGTATTCGGTTACACTTTGCGTGTCATGCTCGACTGTACTTTTTTTATTTGTACCTTGTCTATGATTGGTCGTATTTTTGTTGCAAACGGATTTTATACGAAAGTTTTAATTGTTTATGTACTATTATTATCTATGGTCGGATTCAGTGCACGAGTCTATGGAATCTGATTGCAACTAAATACTTTTATATCATACGAATATTTGTACTCTTATGAAATATTTTTGATAAATTTAACTAGGTTGTGAAATGGCGGTCTATTAGTAAAAATGGAAATATAATTAAGCTCTAACTATTCAGTCACATTTGACGCTATCGCATCTTCAACTGTGACGTTAATAAAAGACAATGTGATAGAAATAATACCTAAAGACGCTAGATCATTGTTACTGTATTTTTTGTAAATATGTACAATAGATTAAAAAGTAACGTAATAAGGCGATAATAATAAAGTTTAATAATAGATGCAATGTTGTACAAGTTTTTTTTCTATTTAAATATTTTTTTTGAAAGATTTAATCTACTCTATTTTAATAATGACTTATATTATCGTTTCGAATAATTTATATAATGTGTTTGTACGATGTCGTAGATGAAATCAGATGATGACATTGAAAAAAAAATTAAAAAAATAAATGTTCAAAAATTCTTTTGATTTTGTGTCCTACCGCCCTACTATCGGACCGCCCGCGGAAACTTGATCCTGCTTGGCGTCCTATGCCTCAACTTGAAGTTTCATGACTAATCAGCGAAATTTCTATCAAAACAAGTATTAATGAGGAGTTTTAGGGGACTTTTCCCTTAAAACACTGAAACTTCAATTTGGGCATCGAAATTTAACATTGTGTTAGGGGCGGCGGCCGTGGGGCCCCAGATGGGATAGGCACTATTCCACCGACATTCGGCACATTACTTAAAGGCCTAAAGTTATGTGTTCGCATTCGTCGGAATTTTGTTTCATCCCATCTCAGGCCGTCGCCATCCCGACTCGACAGGTCAACTTCCCGCCGCGATTCCTTATTAATTACATTACAAACACTCTCGTAAAACATGCAATTTGACGTTTTTAATTACGACGCGATATTAATTAATAACGATATTTCAATGGGGTGTGTCCGATAGTGTTTGGCTTAAAGTTTCAAAATCCGACGATTGTATCGATATGCGCCTTTAATAACATCGAACGAAGGCGCACATTCGATTCAGTCATCGGATAGTTTTAAAACGGTCGATGCCAAAAGTTGTGTCGCTGTCCCTATAATTACTTTCGCCTCGGAGGTATCGTCGTAAAGATGCAATAATTGCTCAATGATCCACCTTCGGTACGGACCGACAGAGAGAAGGCGTTCTTTTCTTTTTACCAACTTGTAAAGTTTTGGGACAGCTTTCTTTTGACATCGATAAGACATAGTATAAGATTGGCCAATCTTTTGCGAACAAGTGGAAAAGGAAGCACGTGGATAAAAGAAAGAAAACTCCGAAAAGGTATGTCAGTTTTCTATTATTTATGTACTAAGATAATATTGATCGACTAACATTAACCTGTGTTTGTTTGTTTTCTTCGTGTGCTTTTTCAGGTACTTTACAGGTATCAATATACATTTCATTATTGTGTATTCTGTGTACATCTCTTATACAGGTCTTATACTCGGAAGATTTACAGCAGCAGCTTTAAACAATATATAATTCGAATACACTTAACAGCATATCTCCGTAACCTGATAATTGAGAAACGCATTATCCTAATTCAGAAACTATATATCGCCTTAATAAATGTTAAAAGCAAAGCAACAATTTGCGCATTCGTTAAACAACGCATTAAGGCCGACACCGATCCTGCGAGAGGTCACGGCTTAATGTATCCCTTTAAAATATTGTGACGTCCATGAATAATATTCGCTACGTGAGTTTACTACATTATTAACACCATTATACTTTGACCTCTATCTTTGCTCGTCACTGCACAGTGCAGACTCAAAGCAGTAGTGACTGAGAAACCGTTGGACAAGTCGTGTATCTGCAAATGGCGGATGCCCGTAATCGGACTCAGAAAGGAGAAGAGTTATCTATATATAAATCTACCACCCCTTTGGAAAAATACTACCTACAGTAATAGGCTGCAAAGGGTTTCACTACTAGCCTAGTGGAAAAGAAATGCAAGGAGTTACACGATCCCGAAATTTTTTTATTGGCGATTTCATGTTTTCCTAGTACCTACAAATGAATTTAGTCGAAAAAAAAACCTTATTTAATATATAGCAAGTTACTTACTGACAATATGCTCGGCCTACTTTGGACGTTCAGTGTGCGAATATTTAGGATCTGATCCCCTTTCCGTTCCTCCGCACCTAATGTCATCCGCATACGATGAATAGCGCGATCAAAATGGGATTTGGTCTTCGAGGCAGATTCGAAATTGCTAGGTGGTTTAATGTATGCCATAACTACGACTTAATCTTCAAGAGGGGTGAGGAGATCAAGCTAAATTGGTCAGTTCAGTTATATTAACATGTTGATCGTCGTTTCAATGGGGTTGATTTATAGCACGTGCCCGGTTCATCTGCTAAGCCCATTTGAGCGTCAATCCGCGTCTCTAGTTTCTAATACTTACAATAGACAATGGATGATTGATATCGTGTTTATTAATTCCTATTTATCGTTGGCGGTCTTTGGTCACTTGGATCTTAATACATTATTATTGCTAGGTAAAGCTAAGATTCTTGTCTATAATACTATAGACAAGAATCTTACACTATTGTTAGTTTTTTTTAATAATACAACTTTGCCCAATTTGGGACTAAGTATATTTGTTTGGGACTCTCGCAGTATTAAAATCTTCTCTTAGAGAAGAGGTATAACGGGCTTCCCTTTCGAATTTGGAGCTGGCTGGGGCAGGACCTCCACCTTATAGAAGTCCGTAGCCAAATAAGAAAATTGTATTGTGTTGTGTTTCTACGCGGGGAATAAGGTCTCCAATAATGAGCTCCTTGGGGAAGGGGGAGGCTTGTTATATTGTGTTGACAGCAGAGGGATTAGTACCATTATGTTTCCAACACAGTACAACTCTCCGAAGACTGAGTGGCAACATGCAAGTAAAACCTCGGTATCGTAAGGGTAAATAGGCTACGGTAACAGTTTCCCATCAGATGGGCCGTATGCTTGTATGCCATTCTTGTTTCAGAAAGAAAGGAAATCTTCAAGTCTGGGTTCGAAATTCTTTGGATGACGGAAGATCTCTCATCTACGTTAATTTAAGTTCTGGGCAGCCTCATTCTTTCTGTCCGCAATCTCTTTGACCTCCCTGTATCTCTTTCAGAGATATATTCAAAGGTGTATAAGAGTCGGAGGTATTTTCAAAGACAACTCTAATACTTTCACATGGAACATTAGTATTCGTAGATCGTCTTCGCCGTACTGGATGTGCACACTTGGCCACGGTTACTACGCACTTCCACTAAATTAGTTACACTTCCATTTATACTATAGCTGTAAAGCTGAAGAAACTCTTCCATCGTTTCTTCGTTCGTCAAAATTGAAGAGTTTATAATCGTTTTCACGTTAATTACGTTCTGAAAAAAAAACCTATTAACAATGTTATATTTTTTATCTAATCTTCACCCCTAACCCCAAGGGTCCCCGAAGGGGTAGGCAGACGTGTGTAGATCATCATCATCATTCCGCCGGAGCCATCCACCGGAGATAAACCTATGGAGCTATTTATTGCATCTTGATAAGAATATATTCACTTCGAAAAGCCAACTGTTCTAAACCTGTATATATATAAACAACAGATCAAATCAAGAATCACTCTCTTAAATTAAGTAAACGCATATTATGTGTGCTCCAGTGGCTGGAATCTTTCGGTTTCGCTTTGCCACGGTCCATAAATAACGTGAAATGTGATCAATTGCATTATGTTGATTGCTAGACTCTCGCGATGGACTATAACTCTGTGTATATACATTTATGTTCATAAGCCGTACATGGCCGTGTGCTTCGAGTACCTAGTTGCCAAGTTCGAATCCCGACTGTACCAGTGAGATTTTCTCAACTAAAACACAGTGATATAAGGAAAAGGCGTATGTATAGATATATGGCGTATGTATAGGCGTATATATAGTCGTGCTTGAGTAACGGTTATGGTCTCGCCATCTGGTACGTTGGCAATGGCACCTAAAATATATCTCTGGCGGAAAAAGGGTGTGTAAGTACTAACTAACGTCTCCGGGGCCCCTTGCTGGAAGGAGTGAAGTTGTGTGAAGAAGTAGAAACAGAAAAGCGATCACCACGTGATGAGCCACAATTGCGTTACAGAATATCTCGCAGGCCTCTACAATATGTAGTTTATTACGTAGTAATGTCATTATACTCGTATGAATCCAAAGTATACAGACTGCACATGAAATTTCGACGGCTGCAATAAAAGGGTCATTTTGTACATAATTTAACGTTAAACAAATTGCCACTCGACACAAGCGTGGAGCACACGAAACTCCTTTTAGCAAGGAGTGAGATTTATTAAGCTCATCGATCTTCGGATGCTGCACAGCGGTGCCATCGGAGTGTTTCGTGTTTCCACAAAAATCCCATTTAAAATAATGTTTAATTATTGATTCGATATTGATCTATAATATGAAGCCGTGGTGGCCGAGTGGTTCGTGCAGTTGCCTGCGACGCAAAGGTCGCATGTTCGAATCCCGACTGTACCAATGAGTTTTTCTGAACTTAAGTACAGTGATTAGTCACACCACGAGCTTTACGGTGAAGGAAAACATCGAGAGGAAACCTGCATACGTCTGAGAAGAAATTCAAAGGCGTATGTATAGTCGTGCTTGAGTAACGGCGATGGACTCGCCATCTGTCACGTTGGCACCTAATATACCTCTGGCGGAAAGTGGGTATTACCCATACACCTCTGCCTACCCCTTCGGGGACCCTTGTGGAAGGCTAATATATAATCGTTAGAGTATATATCTTTTAAGAACCCCTGACACCGTCGTGAGGTAAGTCACACCGTCGTCGTCGTGAAGTAAGAAGGAGGTGTTCAGAGAAAAACACACGCACTGAAGAAATATATATATAAAGATATATTTATTGTATATGTCCGCTAATTCCCATATTCATTCCGCATGTCCATTTCTCCTTTTCAACAGGGTGTTGACAAAAAGAAATTCCATTTGGTATATCCAAGCTAGCCTTTATTCTTGAAGAATCACCCGAAGCGATATCGTGTATCCGCTGCATTAATGCAAATTGCCCGGCGGTGCGGCGCATCGGCGTTATCGAACATTTTTATACTGCGTCGGGAGAATGTATGCCCATTATGAAAAATACGGATTCTTTTGTAAAAAGGAATTTGTGTGTGGAAATCTGCGCTTTAAAAGTTACTTAAAATGTTTCAATTGTCATACCTGAATATACGTCTTTATTGATAGAGTTAATAATATCTATACAAATTGATGTAGCTGCGTTCAACTACTAAATTGTGGGTTTCGTGTTGATACATATGTACTTTACGTAGCTTAAGCCATTAAATGTGATACGATGTTAAAATATCTATAAATAAAAATACCAACTTTTTTACTTTTAATCACCATGCTAGTGATCTAAAAATAGTACCATCCACCAAGACGCGCCCCACCATATTCTAGTCGAGGGAGTCGCGGGATGCTGTGAGTATGACCCGAGTCTATTTATTGTGGTCTGCGAATGCACTGATAGGTAATCAGTGTGAAAGGTTGACTTACACTATAGACTATAAGGAAGAATAGTGGGGCGCGTCTTCGTGGATGGCGCTATTTATATCAGCAGGTTTTGGAAAGGTTCTAATTAAAGACTCATTGGTACAGTCGGGATTCGAACTTGCGACCTTTGCGTCGCAGGCAACTGCTCGAACCACTCGGCCACCACGGCTCTATTATGATTAGTCACACCACGAGCTTTACGGTGAAGGAAAACATCGAGAGGAAACCTGCATACGTCTGAGAAGAAATTCAAAGGCGTATGTATAGTCGTGCTTGAGTAACGGCGATGGACTCGCCATCTGTCACGTTGGCACTTAATATACCTCTGGCGGAAAGTGGGTGTGTGGGTATTACCTATACACCTCTGCCTACCCCTTCGGGGACCCTTGTGGGAAGGCGTGAGGTTATATAAAGACTAATCGTTTTTATGACTTGATTTAACTGAGAGAGTATCTTCCTCATGGATAGATTGGCGTTAATTAAAATGAAGAAAGGCATGTTACACTGGTTTGGACATATAGAAAGGATGAGTGAAGAAATATTGACGAAACAGTTAACAAAGCGAAAGTGTGTGCAAGAAAAGGCAGAGTAAGACCGAGCTCCAACTCCCTAAATCAAATCAATCGGACGCTCAAGGACGGGAACGTCAAGAGTACTCGACACCGACGAGCATGTATGAAGAGACTGATAAATGTGGACGAAGCAAAAGAGGTATGTAAGTCAAGAGAGAACTGGCGCTCTAAACTCTGGCTATCCCGTTAGGGATTCGGCGTAACCATACGTATTAAAATAAAAACTTAAAAAAGACATTACACGCCTTAAAATAATATTTTCAACGCAGCAATTGAAATGACGATTCAAATAAAAAAGTTTATGGTCACGTTCCTGAGCTTGAGACGTGGATGTCCTCACTATTTATTCCGTCCCTTGTTTACAGAACGATATCTGTATAAGTATGTCGTCGGGATAAAGATAAAATTGTTGACTTACTAGCGTTTTGTCGGTAAGATGTCGTAAATATGCGGGGTTACGGTTATAGGCTTGGATTGTTGTAATCGGGGTCTGCTGATTGACTGATGGGCAGTCTGATAGTTGGATGTCAAAGGCGTCGCTCTCATTCCAATTTGTTTCTACGCTTCTGAGAGGGTAAGCAACGAAAAGTTGAAGGGAATTCTAAAATAGTCGGGTGGCCGAGTCGTTCGAGTGATTACCTGCATCACAAGAAAGTTCGAATCCCGATTATACCAATGAGTTTTTCTGAACTTGAGTACAGTGATCTAAGTAAGTAAGGTAGTAAAGTAAAGATCAGTCAGACTAAGAAATTTACGGTGAATAAACATCATTAGGAAACCTGCAAATGTTTGATAAGAAATTCAAAGACGTATGGTATAGTCCTTAGTTTGAGTGACAGCGATGGACTCGCGATCTGCCGATGCGATGCCGGAAAGTGAATGTGTGGGTTCTATTACGTGTTCTAGTACGTGGGAACATGTGAAAAGGTTATAACCGCCCTAATACTCAAGGTTAAGCATTAAATTGCTTCGAATTCTAGGTCTTAGTTCCTTCTGGTAAAGGCTTCTTGTCTCACAACTGACAGGTTGAGTAACAATGACCTCAAGCTACGAGAGACGATACAAAAAGTATTTCATTCTGTTAAATGAACAATTGAATCATTGATTTTTGGTGTCGGTATTGGATTTACCACTTTAAGTGGAAAAATGCGCCAACCTTTCTGCACTGTTTTTATATGATTACTCCCTCATACTATACATAAAGTAAACAGCCCTTCATATTTATCACATGCCCTCAGAATGTCAAAATTAAGTACACTTATAATAATAATATTCCGGACTTAACTTTTAACATAAGTGGTTCGAGCTCCCCTGTGCAGGAGACCAAATACCTAGTAATTTTGGAAAGTTTCAATACAAAGTAAATACACACCTTTTCAATTATCGCGCGGGGCTTTATTTCAATTATACCCCAAGGAAATTGATGGTCCAAAAACCATCATTAAACTCCATATGCAATTCTTGATGTTTCATGCAAAATATATTGAATACTTTGCCCGAATATTATCGATATTTATGAAGATTTCGAGCTTACTATAAGAATAACTTTAAATTTTTATGTTCGTGTAATTTTTTTGAATTTATTCCCAATATTGAAGCAGAGTTTAAGTTCAAATTCATAGAATGTCATGCTCTTTAGTAAGTTTTATTAGCCTTTTGGCAGTAGCAGCACTAGTGGTACCAATCGGACGATAACAACGATAGAATATCCAATATTAGGTTTACTCTATGAAAATCATCAAATTCTCGAAGAGGCTTATAATATATTAGCACCCTTATTGCTGTTGTGTCTTGAATAGAGAAACTTCCTGGCTTAAAATAATTAGAACTTATTAAATTCATATGTCTGTTTGGGGAGGCAAAATAACACGATGCATGCGTATTATTTGCACTGTGCATCCACTTTTAAGCGCTGGCGCGAAATCACGGCTTACACTCGCCGACAAATTATCGCTCTTCACGGTTCCATTTTGACAGCTTAAATTGTTTTAAAATGTTTCTCGACGAGTATTTATATAGACATACTTCTGTTGTTTACATAATAGTTATAAAGTCTGGTTTCACGGTCTCCAGATATTAGGTATGTCTGGAGAATGGTTTAAGCACGAAATATAAAGGAAATATAGCAGTAATATTAATGGCTGCGTGCACAATTCTGCTTAAGATAAGGGCTTTTTTTTTATTAATCCATTTATTTCAGGCAACACAATAAAAGTACACGTACAAATATAGGGCCCATAAATATATACCTTAAAGACTAACATACATAATTAATAAAATATATCCTTTGTTTAGCTGATCACTCAAGTACAAGTGTAAGAATACACGTAGATTTTAATTACGGGAACGTCAAGAGTACTCGAAGCCGACGAGCATGTATGAAGAGACTAATTAATGTGGACGAAGCGAAAGAGGTATGTAAGTCTTGAGAGAACTTGCGCTCTATACACTCTGCCTACCCCGTTAGGGACTCGGCGTGATGATATGATAGGAATTACATAGAATTTGCGGATAGTTGAGCTTTCTAAAAATTATATTTAAAGAAACCGTATCCTAATTGGATGCTGCTACAGTTCTAAATGTTACGCTGGAAACAATATTGGCCCAACCATTATAACAGTTGAAAAGCAATGTGATACTTGGTAATAAATCACGGCCAACATTCTCGGCAATGTCTCCAAAAAATATCGCATGCGATAAAGGGCATACCCCAAAACAAGTTTGTCATCAAATGGAAGCCTTTCGTTAATTAATTTCAACATTAATAGGACCATTAACATCGTGATAGCAGTCCGGAGAAATTGAAGTAAGCGCGTACCGTCTCAATAACAATAACGTATTCTGATAACGGGTTGTAAATAACCGATATTACGATATAGTCACGTCTCTTTTTAATTAGCCGCGAATCTTGATATCGAAATTTTAATTGATTTAAAGAGTGATTCAGTATTTAAAAGATCGACAAGAGAATTCGATATTTTAAAAATACGTTTCACAGAATATTGCATGTTTTATTGTCATGTTCGAAAAGAGAGATTTCTCATTTATTATTAACTACCTGCCGACATAATTAGGATAAGTTGTATAATTAGGATAAGGAGAGACAGGAAGACTAAAATTGAAATCAAATCGATCGGACACTCAATGATAGGAACGTTTAGAGTTAGCTCGAAATAGTCGAACATGTATGAAGACACTGTGGACGAAGCTAAAGAGGTCTGTAAGTTTCAAGTGAACTGAGGCTTAACTCTGTATGCTTTACCCGTGAGGGTGTGAGCCCCTCACGAGCTCGGTGACTTATATATGTGTGTGTATAAAGCGTAAGAATATTTCCAACTGACGGTGAAAACCGAATCAAGATCCGTTCACTACATTTTGAGTTTTATCGTGTTTAGGTAAAGTATATTGTTGATAATTGTATCAAATAGCTCGTGTTATCCATGAGTAAAGTCAAAAGTAAACAGTTTGAACGCGTTGATACATACACGTAGTAATAATTCGCACGTTATCGTTCTCGTGGAAAATTGCGGATTATCAACCGCTCATTATGTTTGTTATGTAATTATTAATCGAATTATTTGGCCGCCATTGGGCTTGAAGAATTTGAGTTTTCGAATGAAGTGATTCGCACAGCAAGTGGTGTGATTGTAAAGACATAAAGGCATATTACTTTATTTTGGAGGTTTATATGAGTTATTTTTTCCACTAATAACTTCTTATTAGTTCTCGTATCTAAAGTTAAGAAATCTAATTATTCATATATAAAAATAATAATTCATAAATATCAAATTCAAGCTATTCAGTTGGTGTACAGCACTAACTAGGGTGCTAAGAAGGCTGGCGGCATTGCCACGTTGTATGGCAATGCTGATTCGCTGATCGAATTATTCGCCAGCCCTCTTGCCACAGGAGACATCTTTATAAAAATATTATGTAATCGCTCATTAATTTTAATTTGTGTGAAAGTCTGTGCAATGCGAGGCAAAGGAAGACCACGTTCCAACTACCTCGAAAATCGATCCGAGTCTCAAGGACGGGAACGTCAAGAGTACTCGAAACCGACGAGCATGTATGAAGAGACTGATGAATGTGGTCGTAGCAAATTCCAACTACCTAAAGCAAATCGATCGGACGCTCAAGGACGGGAACGTCAAGAGTACTCGAAACCGACGAGCATGTATGAATGACTGATGGATGTGGACGTAGCGAAAGAGGTTTGTAAGTCTAGAGAGAACTGACGCTCTATACTCAGGCAGAGTTACACCCCGTTAGGGACATGGCGTGATCATGTATGTATGTATGATTTTCATTTGTATAGGGGCACATAATCAATCATTGAAAGTGCCAAAACATGAGATATTTGCATCCTACAATTTAGTTCTCCACGAGGACGTCTCCTATACGTCACTCGCAGCGCTTCCAAGATTTATTGTCGTTATTATACCGCCGATTTTATGCAAAAGTAACCCAGCGCGGGCCAATTTTCCCACTACGTGGAACGCAGAAAAACAATTTGTTTGATGGCGTATTCGGGCGTTAATATACGACCCGTCGTGAGTCAAGATTGACAGCCGGCCTACTGTTCATAAGCAAGCTTAGAGTAATTCAAACTCTTACGAGTTGCATTTGATTAATCGTTAGTGATGAATGTCGCTGTCAAAGACTTTCATAATGTAGTTTTGTAATTAAGTAATAGTCGTGCTTGAGAAATGGTAACGGACTCACCATCTCGGTGACCCACCACTCTGTGTTAGTGTGAGAGTTATACTTTGTTGGCAATGTAATGGGACTGATCCCTCGTCAGCACGAGCTTTACGGTGTGACTTTACGTGGTGTGACTAATCACTGTACTTCAAGTTCAGGAAAACTCATTGGTACAGTCGGGGTTCGAACTTGCGACCTTTTTGCGTTGCATGCGTTGGCATGGTGTATTTATATATTGGGATACCTTAGCGTATGCCAACATTGTTCGAAGACAAATGAAGATCGACTGCCATAAAAATGTCAAGTTCCTGCACCTTTACCTAATTCAATGGTTTATTTATTAATCGTTAAACGTCAGCTCCAACAAAGATACAATTTATATTTTCCGTTAGTCCTTTCACAGCACTCCATTAAAAATGAATCAATCGGCGCTAATAGCTGAGTCGTGAACTGTAAACAATTATAGTTACCGTCATACAGTTTTCACTACAAATCATACAATCATCTTGTCTTCGTGATGAAGGGGACAGGTGGCGCTAGAGGCGAGCGTGTATCGCCGCCTTATCGATACATCGATATGTTATAGATGTTAATCGATTGTATTTAAAGCACAGTTCGATCGCTATCGCACGTTTATTGCCCGTAACGTAGTCGTGGCTATAACGCGTTGTTACGATGACAGACCGATAAGAAATATATGTAACGTTTAGCGCGTACGGGTATTGACATACATATTAACGGACAATTTATTGATGTAGTTTGATAGTAAATCATTGTTAGTTATTAGATTCGTAAGATAATCAAGTATAAAAATAATTAAGTGCCTTTTAACGTTTATTTTGAATTTGCGATTTCTATGTCAGCAGGTCAGTAAATAGTAAACAAATTGCACCAAATCGAGCGAGAAACTTATTTTATATGTATATAGGTATACTTTCGTGTTTAATATCTTCAAGCCGGTGTAATGACTCCCACGTTTACTAGCGAGACTAGCGAGAGCTAGTCGCTTCATCCACATTCATCAGTCTCTTCATACGTTCTTGATGGTTTCAAGTTCCACCCGAAGAGTTTGTAAGTGCGGATAATATTTAATATCTAAGTGCCAGTGTTGGTAACAGATGGCGACTCCACCATCGTTTCTGAGGTACTTCATATACCAAAATAAATACGATTCTGAAAAATATTCTCAGACCTAAAGGAAATTCTTCACAAAGTTTTCTGTCAACGTAAAGCTACAGATTTTAAGTCTGTGATCGTGACGTTGCAGTTGGCTAATTTAATTACTCCCCTACCACGGATTTTTTCTTTTTCTTCTTAAGTGTATCTTCATGCCTTTCTAACAGGTTTAGACAGGGATGTGTAGTACCCACACACCCACTTTTCGCCGGAGATATATTTTAGGTGCCAACGTGACTGATGGATAGTCCATCGCATTTTAATAATGTACAAGATTGAATAATCGACATCTTATCAGTAGGAGTATTTAAATATAGAATATTTAATTCATGTTATTATGCTTACGGTTTCCGGTACTTGACACGATAAAACGACATAATATGTATTTAATCTAAACATATAATAATCTAATATATATTGCCAGTGCAATATATGTAGTGCAAATAATATATAAGCCGTGGTGGCCGAGTGGTTCGAACAGCTGCCTGCGACGCAAAGGTCGCAAGTTCGAATCCCGACTGTACCAATGAGTTTTTCTGAACTTAAGTACAGTGATTAGTCACACCACGAGCTGAACGGTGAAGGAAAACATCGGGAGGAAACCTGCATACGTCTGAGAATAAATTCAAAGGCGTTTGTATAGAGTCGTACGAAAGGAACTCTGGGACGTGTTGCCTGGATATGGAGTGAGCAGTTCCCTACTGCATGCCGTGAAATCACTCTATAGTGATAGCGAGGCGTGCGTTAGGGTTAACGGTGAGATGTCACCCTGGTTTGATGTGAAGTCGGGGGTCAAACAAGGGTGTATCATGTCTGCCTGGCTGTTCATTATATATCTAGATAACTGTCTGAGAGCACTAAGAACGAACGGATGTGGAGTGAAAATGGGAAACTTAGTGGTCAACTGCCTACTATACGCCGATGACGCGGTTTTACTGGCGTCATCAGAGGGCGAACTGCAGTCACTAGTTACCATAATGAAAGAAGAATGTGAAAAGAAGGGGCTGCGCCTAAACGCTGGCAAGACTAAGGTTCTGGTATTCGAAAGAGATGAACAAGTGACCGAGTGTGCAATATCGGTAAATGGGCAAATTCTAGAGCAAGTGAATGAATTTGTATATCTTGGAAGCATGTTCACACGAGATGGAAAGTATGAAAAAGATATTGAAAGAAGGATAACTGCCGGAAATAAGGTGAATGGAGCCATGTCGGCGTTGATGGGCAGTAAAAGTCTGAGCAAGAATGCTCGAGTTGCTGTCCACAACGCGATATTGGTACCTACCTTATTGTATGGCAGCGAATCCTGGGTATGTCAGAGGAAGTATGAAAATAGCTTGAATGCAGTCGAGATGCGATCTCTTCGAAAAATGTGCGGCGTAACGATATTAGATCGAATCCGCAATGAAGAGATTCGCAAATCAACTGGCGTGAATGAGGGCGTGATTGTAAAGATGAAGAAAGGCATGTTACGTTGGTTTGGACACATAGAAAGGATGAGTGAAGAAAGATTGACGAAACAGATATACAAAGCAAAAGTGTGTGCAAGAAGAGGCAGAGGAAGGCCACGTTCCAACTACCTGTATCAAATAGATCGGACTCTCAAGGACGGGAACGTTAAGAGTACTCGAAACCGACGAGCATGTATGAAGAGACTGATGAATGTGGACGAAGCGAAAGAGGTATGTAAGTCTAGAGAGAACTGGCGCTCTATACTCTCTGCCTACCCCGTTAGGGACTTGGCGTGATGATATGTATGTGTGTATGTTTGTATAGTCGTGCTGTAGTAACGGCGATGGACTCGCCATCTGTCACGTTGGCACCTAATATACCTCTGGCGGAAAGTGGGTGTGTGGGTATTTCCTATACACCTCTGCCTACCCCTTCGGGGACCCTTGTGGGAAGGCGTGAGGATATATTATTATATTATTATATTGCCAGTTCGAATTCCGACTTTACCAATCTGGTTTTCTGAACTTAGGCACAGTGACACCATGAGCTTTGCGATGAGAAGAATAATGTCGTGTGTATATTCGTGCTTTAAGCAGTGATGGACTCGCTATCTGTCACGTTGGCAACTAAAATATATCTCTGGCGAAAGCACTACATACCACTGCCTACACCTTGTAGGAAGTCGTAAAGATATTTTTCTACAATTAGGCATTTTAGGCCTTAAGTTTTTATTGCACAACTTATATTTCGATATCGATACCACCCCTTCTCTAGTAGTAAACGCCGCAGTAGACATAAACCATGAGGGGTATTAGAATTGAGTGCATCTAGTGTGTTTGGCATTTTTATTATATCCGATTATCGGTTGGTCTGTGCGCGTTGACAGCCCGTCAGTTTTTGTCAATTTGGCGATATTTATTGTACGTCGATACCAGCTGCTCATAATTATCCACTCCATCACTTCTGTAAGCCTTTTAAATTGTTTATACAATTAATTTTTATATGAAATTAAGAATATGTATATGAGAGAATTGAGCAATCGCCTGCTAGATCAAGATTGCAGGTTTGTTTGCAGTGTTGTTTTTTTTTATTGTATTACTGTGCATACCAAATCAGCTTTGAATGTGTGAATCTCAAAGTATTTATAGTCGTGCTTGAGCTCGCCGATTCACTCTCGCCATCTGTCACGTTGGTACCTAAATATTATATCTGTCGAAAAGGGGTGTTGATACACTCTGCCTATTCCTTCGGCGACCCTTATGTTAAGGTGTAAAGAATAATTAAATCTTTAAAAAAATGACATGGTATTGTTCTGATACATTACTAACACGAGAACAGCATTCAGAATTTTAGTTACTTCATGAGATGAATTGGACATTGAAGGATCTATTAGTAACACTCCTAAAATTATAGATATCACGTTAAACTGTTCGACAAGTAGAGTAGGTATGGCATTATAGTACATTTTAAAACTTACATTATTAGCAATATTAACCAAAAAGCATCGGTTTTGCCGTTTTCGTACGTTTTTGGTCGCTATAAACTCCAGAGGTATCAAAAAATCTCTAGACCCTCTTGAAACAGCTAAATGACGATACAAGCAAAGTGCACAGGCGTAATCCGACGTAATCCGTAGTTTGAATCTAATATTCAAATTCATTCCGACATTTGATAAAACTAACATTTGTTTGCACAGGAAATCAATTAAATGATATTAATCAAATTATATTCCACGTCATATACCCACTAACCGACCTCTGCACGATGTGTAGGTATGTAGTTTGACATGCCAAATAATTTATTACTAATATTATGAGAACGATTGTGTTTCAGCGTAGGCGATACATTTAATTGACTCGATTTGGACTGGGTCAAGTCAAAAGCTTCCATTGATAACTGTCAAGATCTACGCCATCATTTTATAAACGCCTCTTGTCAGCGTCTCTGATGCAATCCTTTTCATTTACTACTGTCCTGTATAATCTCTTTGACCTCCCTATACGTCATGAGAGACACTTATTCTTTGATCTGACTTATAAATGTTGGTCTTCTTCTTGTTTTCACGTTGGTTTGGACATATAGAAAGGATGAGTGAAGAAAGATTGACGAAACAGATATACAAAGAAAAAGTGTGTGCAAGAAGAGGCAGAGGAAGGCCACGTTCCAACTACCTGGATCAAATAGATCGGACTCTCAAGGACGGGAACGTTAAGAGTACTCGAAACGAAAGAGGTATGTAAGTCTAGAGAGAACTGGCGCTCTATACTCTCTGCCTACCCCGTTAGGGACTTGGCGTGATGATATGTATGTATGTATGTCTTTTTCTTGCGCTCTTATCTTCTGAGATATTTCTAAAGTAGCTATCTGTCAACATTAGACCTTAAAAATATCTCTAACTATTGTGTGTTAAAGTAGGCTGCATTTTTTATTGCGTAATGTTTGAACCAATACAGAATTAGATAAATTGTCATCGACGACTCCTTTCTTTTTTTTTATTTCTTCTGGAATGGACTTGAAGAATGTTGAGCATCTAAGCTTTATTACCCATTGCCTACAAACGAAACAGAGTCCCGTTTGATGTCTCTACTTAAGAGAGTAGTTAAATGTAGATGGAAGGTAATTCAGGACCGCTGAAATGGAATATATTTTTGCAAATTTTGCTATTTTTCGGGTAAGAAACATGAATTTATCAATGGATACAACTTTGATTTTGCCACTTTCTGCTTATTATATTGTTCAGTTAAAGTGGTTCGAGCAAGGCACAAACTAAACATTATATAAATAATAATATTCTCACACCTTCCTACAAGGGCCCGTGAAGAGGCAAGCAGTCCCACTTTCCGCCAGAGATATATTTTAAGTGCCAACGTGACAGATGGCGAGTCCATCTCCGTTACTCAAGCATGACTATATGTCTATATATGACTATACATACGCCTTTGAATTTCCTCTCAGTCGTATGCAGGTTTCCTCTCGATGTTTTCCTTCACCGTAAAGCTCGAGGTGTGACTAATCACTGTACTTAAGTTCAGAAAAACTCATTGGTACAGTCGGGATTCGAACTAGCGATCGTTGTATCGCAGGCAACTACTACTCAAACTACTCTGCCAGCGCGGCCTTTTTTTTTTGTTAAATTCCAAGCAGACGAGTTTATATATATATATAGGGTTATTGTTTCATAGTTCCTAAACTGCTACTTTAATTTATCAAAAATGGGTGTTTTTTAGATATGTTTTGTCACCATCTGTATTTTTGGCACCATAATATATCTCCAGCGAAAAGACTCGTTACACACGTGACGATACGTGTATTATGCATTAAAATATGTGAAGTCTCTGTTTGGACAAATAGAGTGGATGAGTGAAGAACGATTGTCGAGACAGATATACAAGGCGAAAGTGTGTGCAAGAAAAGGCAGAGGAAAACCGCGTACCAGCTACCTAGATCAAATCGATAAGACGAAGGTCGGGAACGTCAAGAGTATTCGAACCCGACGAGCATTTATGAAGAGACTGATGAATGTGCACGAAGCGAAATAGGTATGTAAGTCTAGAGAGCACCGGCGCTCTAAACTCTGCCTAGCCCGTTAAGGACTCGGCGTGCTGATACGTATGAAGTTTTTTATGAGGTCTTTAGCGGGTGATACCCCTGGTGTCGCTAGCGTTAAAAAGTCGCCCCGTTTGTCACCTTAGTGGTACAAACAAGGAATATTTTGACGCCCACTAGCTATATCGAATTGTTACGAAGTATTGATGACAGAGTTGTTTCGAATTAAGGCGATTTATCGTAAGAGCAGCTAATTAGCATAATTTGTCGGCAACTGTTTAAGACACTAATGCTAGTATCAATCAGTCGTGTTGAGGAAGCTGAGTTATGGCTCGGTAGTTAAATAGCGAAAATGCGCAGTGAATGTTGGTCTATTGATTAACACAAATAGTTTTACCGAACACAAATGTTCTAATAAATTCGAAGAAGATGGGTAAAAAATGTGTACGACTTTTGTATGTGCCTCGTTAACAAATAGAGCTATATATTTCTAGAGATATATATTTATATAATTAATGTTTTTAATGAAATACATACATATTATCACGCCGACTCCCTAACGGGATAGGCAGAGAGAATAGAGCGCCAGTTCTTTTTAGACTGACATATCTCTTTCGCTTCATCCATATTCATCAGTCTATTCATACATTCTTCTACTTTAATGAAATCATATTATTTATTTGGTCCCCGCAGGCTGCATACTGGTTGTCCACATCAATGATATGCATGAAAATATTCATACATTTTAAGGTTTATAAATAGTATTAAAAAAGGTTACAATGACTAAAAACAAACGACCTGGATATAATCGACCGAACAATATTAGGCGTTATGAACGGCGAACGTGTATGAAGATACTGATGACACTGAAACGAAAGAAGCTAACGTGAAGAAAGGACTTGACGCTCTACTCTCACTGTCTTCTCTACAAGAGACTAAGCGTGATGCAGATATATTTTTAACATGCTTTGTATAGTAAGCAACGACCTATTGTCGGACCTACGTTGTTCCCCCATACTTGGGTACTATTGCTGTAACGAAAAAAATATTGTATATGCCTAATGATTTGAAAAGAGTAACCATGGAGTTTCTTGCCGGTTCTTCTCCATGGAAGCGACCAACCCGAACCGTGCTTCTTTTTCGACGTTTTATAAGTGCCCATCTGGGCCTATGTGAAATAAAAAGATTTTGATTTGATTTGATTTGATTTGAACATACATATATTAAAAATATATTTGTTTATCTCTTCTGTGTATCGAAGTGGCACAAATTAATCCTTTATATATTGTCATAATCAATTCGAGTAATAAATCAGCATGCCATATTTTTTTACATATTGAATCATTCACCAAATCGGATTAATCAAGAATTTTTGCTGACGCGCAGAAAAAACAAGGTTTGTTGATTTTATTCCTCTCATTAGGGTTTTGTCAAATTCTGTTTCTTTTCTTTATATTTGAATGGCATATGGTAGTACTCCAGTTAGCATGACGCGAGATTAAACCTCGTTGCGAAAAAAATATTACATCAAGCACGTTTGTGCGTTGAGTTTATTTTGATTTTGAGATAGAGTTCATTTAATGTAAGATTTAATAGAGGTTCATTTAAGGATAGTTTAAATATTCTTCTTAATATATTATACTTATTATTGAGAATATTTTTCAGGCTTATAATGTGTCGGACATACGGTGATAGGCTGGTTACTTGTCACACTGGCACCTAAATATATTTCATTGAAATAGGTGTTACTTTCCTGACATTCAAACTGACTCTTGTGAAATATATATATACGTAAATACATATATACCCGTCGGAAGTGTCTATTTATTCAAACCTTAGGTGACTAGTTAAGATACATAAGTATGGACGAAGCGAAGAGGTATGTCCCTAAGGACGATGAGGACTGACTCTCTACTCTCTCTTTCTGCCCCGTGATGAACTTGGCGTGTTGTTATGTATGTCTGTATATATGTACGATTGTTTCTAAGAAATACACGTACTTTATAATTACATTAAATATCTTTAGCGGAACCCAAGCCGTATTTTATCAGTTCGTTTCATCTCATCTTTATGATTCCCAACACCCTTAAGCGAAAAAACCCTTATCATCAATCTCGCTTCTCTCATCACCGATCCATCACCAATAAATATGTCAACGGTTTGACATCTCAGAATAATGGTCAGTGGAGACAATGGCATAATTTGACGTTAAATCAAAATATCGAGGAATTACGGGTTGTGTAATAAAGATCTAAGGTTCACGAGGCGATCGCACTGATAACAATCAGATCATCACTATAGATAAGGCACTGGATTTGAAAGTATAAAATGTTTGGACAACTCTCGTATGGAATCTTTCACGTTTGTAAATGCACGAATATGACGATTTACCTTTTCGTTACAATCGTACTAAAACAAACTTTATCTTTGAGTTATTAAGTCGATGTTCCTTTGTGTCTTCCGAGATGCTGTCAGCATTCTTCTTACGCTGTGCTATTGGAATTTGTACCTTATGTGTGCAATGTAAAGGTCGGTATTGTACGTGCGAGTCGTTATCGAGACCAATCACTTGACTTTCGCACGATTGATCGATAGTATTTTTTGCTGTTGCTTTATTTATAAAACAATTGAACGTCTTCGATTCGATAAATGCTAGCCCCTACTCATGTCCATGAAGACATTTTCACGTAGAAACTATTCGAGAATGAACTCTGAATAATCTCAATATTGATTACAATATTAATAGTTATAGCTGATGTACTCTGTATACTGTATGTATACTTATGTATATGTGATCTCTTTAATAGAATATTTGGAGATTAGAGCAAGAAAAGCTTGGACTTTGATACAAAGTTGGTATACGAGTGATCTGTAGCAGTATAATTTATTTATTTATGTACTTGGATTTCCAACAAGGAATATAAAATTACATGCAACATAACAATTTAGGTGGTGACATCAATATTGGTTCCTTAATTATAGGAAATCACAACATGCGTTTCATTAATTAACATAACAAATAAAATATTGCGTAAGGATACATAGTAAAGTGTTGCTTAGTTTAGTTTGGGGTTAGCTTATGTAAATTTGTGTAAATATGTTTTTTAAAAGTCCTTAAATTATTATTGAAAATATCTATGTCTTCAGAGTTTTTGGAAATGGCATTGTATTCGTTTGCCATTCTAACAATCGGAGAGTGCTTGCCGAGGTTGGTTCTACATTTGGGGATTGCGACCAGAGGGCAAGGGTGTCGTGGCATTCTATGTGGAACTTTTATAGGTATTTTACACAGTAAGTCCGAAGAGTCAATGTCATTATTAAGCAATTTGTGTAAAAATGATAGGTCGCAAACCTTACGACGCGATTCAAGGGAAGTAAGATTAAAATAATTTAGTTTACTACTGTAGGAGTTGATAGAGCGTCGCAAATTGAATCGAAAGGCCAGTTGACGAACCAGTCTCTTTTGAATCCCTTCAATTTTGTTAATATAGACTCGGTAGGTGGGGTTCCAAGCCGTGCTACAGTACCCTAATCGACTACGTACAGGCTGTATAATTGCAAATTTATATATATGTATATAATGTGTGTGATCTGCGGTCGCACTCACGCAAACTCATGTATACGAACATTTTATTATGCCTATATATGAACAATTGTAAGAGTTCTTATAACCTTCGCCACCTTCCGCTGAATCCCGTGAAATTCGGTCTCCTCGTTTCGAAGGATAGCCAGAACAAACAGAGAGACAAGCCAGCCATCATTACCATTAGCTCTGTGTTATACAACAAAGCAAATCAATTTTCAAAAATTGTACACTTATGTTCACATAAATGTAAGCGACAAGTTAAATCGTGGCTCTTCTCACTCACGTACGAAGAAACCGAGAATCTCATGAAGTCTTCTATGTAACTTTTATTTCAGTAATTTATATCTCACACACGCATATACACTCACTCACACTCACACATTCACATACACATACACATACACACACACACACACACACACTCTCACACACACCCACGCACACACTCTGTTATTTTCTGTATATCCTGTATCTATAGGAACTATGACCATCTCTATCCGGGGATGAGTGTTAATGTCTGCGACACAGTTTACAACTACTGCAGGCATTATCGCATAGAATTTTGTACGATATATTTTTTGTTCCGTAATAAATAATAAATAATAATAAATAATAAATAATAATAATATATAAATAGTGATTTTCTTATTCTTACGGAATAAGCATAAGATTTTTGAAAAAAAAATTACAAACAGACTATACACAAACAATACAGACTATACACAAACAATACAGACAATACACAGTATTTCTGGACGGTAATACTCGTCACACAAAAAAAACAATAGATTTGTGTTCCTGATTCGAGTTTGAAAATCGAATGCATTCTCATCAACGTACCTATTTGCTAATACAAGTACTCATAGTACGGTCTTTGCAGGTTTCGATGGCCAGTTCCGTAAGCTCGGAATGTTCCGCGGTCGTAGTAATTGTCATTTCATTATAGAAGTATTCGCGCACGCCGTAGCGTAGGTATTTCGGATATTTTTTGGTCGGAAACAAAATTACCGATAATCGTACCATTCGATTCCCGATCGATTTTATTCAAGTATCGAGTTATTCGTTTTGTTTTCATTATTAAAACGGCTTATTGTTCATGGCTGGGTGTCTGAATTCTTCACGCGATCTGGGTATTTGTTTTTTGATATTAATTATTACCTATATATGCGAAAAAACGTAAATTCTAGATCGTATGACAGGCAAAGAAGACAAGGCCTCCGTAGGCTAATACGTCGGCAGATGGTTACAGTACAGGTTCAAATTCTGGTAATTTTTTTTATCTGGATATGAGTCGGTATATTACGGTGATGTGTTTAATCACTGTACTTAAGTCCAGAAAAAGAAATTGGTACAATCGGGTTACGAACTTGCAATCGTTGCGTTGCAGGCGACTACTCGAACCACTCGGTCACCACGGCTCTTTGAATCGAAAAGGTTGCTATTATGAACAAAACCTTAAAAGTTAAAAAATTATATGAATTGTCTTAAAATATCAGACAGAATAAAAGACAGAATCACACACACACACGCGCACGCACAGTCTCTCACACACACACACACCACACACATATAATGTTACTCGTAGTCATAGAAGAGCGGAGTGTCCTAACACAGGCATCCTTGCTTAAAAGGAGACTCTGGTCGCTAGATTAAGTTTAAGAAATGCTTTGTGAGTAAATGAAGATTATTATTATTATTATAATAGTAGTAGAATTTAATTCCGTTTCTGAGAGACGAGGTAGCACCCCGTCTTGTAGACACTAAAACGATTTCTGTGAAAAGCAAGTACTTAAATAAGTAAATGGGCATTCAAGTGTAATTGAAAGGAAAAATAGAACGACTTCCCGTAATAATGTATTAAGTTATAGTGCTTTGAGTGAGTTGCTACGAAGGCTTCGACTGGAAAATGCTTAAGGCTCTGACTGAGTGGTTTAAGTTTTTTTACATTGTCTTGCGCAAACTTGTTTAAAATAAATGGTTATGTTATCTATATGAATAAAACTGAATCACTTAATGTGTTGCTAAGCGCAAAACTCTAAAACGGCTGAACCGATTGGGATGATTAATTTTTTGTTATGTTTGATGAAGTCTGAGGAAGGTTCTTATGGAGAGAAAATATTAAAAAATGTTAGGAAATAAGTAAAAACAAAAATTAGTACAAATACACAAAAAAAAAGCCGTGGTGGCCGAGTGGTTCGAGCAGTTGCCTGCGACGCAAAGGTCGCAAGTTAGAATCCCGACTGTACCAATGAGTTTTTCTGATCTTAAGTACAGTGATTAGTCACACCACGAGCTTTACGGTGAAGGAAAACATCGAGAGGAAACCTACATACGTCTGAGAAGAAATTCAAAGGCGTATGTATAGTCGTGCCCCTCTGCTTCCTTCTCTGCCTACCTCTTCGGGGACCCTTGTGGGAAGGCGTGAGGATATATTATATATATATATATATATATATATATATATAAAAAAATATACACAACTTGACTTGGTTCCAAGCTACACATACTTATGTGGAATTATCGTTACCACCGTTTCCAGTGTTGCGATGCGAAATATACATATGTACATAGAATATGTATGTGTCCTACACTTTTGCGAAACTGCGCTGCAGTTTGTGCTACCAGAAGCGAAATCCCAACACAAGTATCCACACACATACATACCGTCACGCTATGTCCCTCACGTGGCAGTGATCGACTTACAACCCTATTTCAAACGTAGGTAGATACGTGGAACCCTATTTCATACTTTAAAAGTACATAACAAGAATTATTTGCATAAAGGAAATATTTTTGATAATAACAAATTTTATTACATAAAAATTAGGAATGTATATATATAGTGCCATCCACGACGACGCGCCCCACTATTCTTCCTCATAGTTTATAGTGTAAGTGTGCAACCTTCCACTAATGTTTGAGTATTTTCGCTACACACTGATTAACTACGAGTGCACACACAATTAATATACTCGGGTCATACTCCCCGCATCCCGCGATATTCGACTAGAAATTGGTGGGGCGCGTCTTCGTAGGTGGTATCTATATCTGTGTTCTGTTAGGGACAGATATGTCTGCCTGTCTTGTGGGGGAGATTATACGATGGTATATACAATTTTAACATTGTAATAATGTATTACATACGATGAAATTTATTGCTCTCGAGTAGTGATGAGCTTCAATTGACTCTGATTTGAAATAAGCAAGTAATTTTTTTCCTCCTCTCTGTCGTGACATCGACATCATTTAATCAAGGCAAATAAATATTTCAGCTCATGTTTTCTTAATGCAAGTACACATTTCATTTGTAATGTATTATTATATGAAAGCAATAAAAACGTTAAGCGATCCACATTGAATTTACAGTATAAGGTATAGGGATGCTGGGCTATTTATCTTTCGTGATTCCTACGAGTATTACTAGAATTAAACGTTATTTTTTTTAAATACTGATGAATGTGGAGCGAAAGAGGTATAATAATAAATACCTGGGACTATTCCACACAAATTGACCTAGTCCCATGTTAAGCAAAGCTTGTGTTATGGTAACTGGACAACGATATATTTACTTATATAAATAGATATATACATAAATACATAGGACATCCAAGACTAAGGTACAAATACTCGTGTTCATCACACAAATATTTGCCCTCAGCGGGATTCGAACCCGCGACCTCAAGTTTCGCAGTCAGGAGCTCTAACCACTAGACCAAACGGTCGTCAAAGGTATGTACCTACGTCATATCATTCTTCTTCGCTTTGATATCTTATTATTTACTGGCTTACTATCTTTCTATAACTATTTAGTAAGAGAAAGCGTACAGTGGAATCTCCAGAGCAATTGTGAACCTAGCTCGACTGGAGGTCCTCGCTCGCAGGACCTCAACCTTTGACCAGATCATATGCAAATATTACTGATTTCAACTAGGGTTGTATTACTGTAAGGATGGGTTCCAGAACTTCAAATGACGACCGTCTGGTCTAGTAGTTAGAGCTCTTGACTGCGAAACTTGAGGTCGCGGGTTTGAATCCCGCTGAGGGCAAATATTTGTGTGATGAACACGAGTATTTGTACCTTAGTCTTGGATGTCCTATGTATTTGTGTATATATCTATCTATATAAGTAAATATATCGTTGTCTAGTTACCATAACACAAGCTTTGCTTAATTTGGGACTAGGTCAGTTTGTGTGGAATTGTCCCAGGTATTTATTTATTAAATGGCTGTGGCAGAAGCGGTACCAGCCCTTACAAGAAATCCTTTTGTTTTCACGTTCACGGTTAGCCATTGCGTCTGGCTATGACTTAACTTTTCCACAACTACTGTCATCACCTTACTGTCTTACGCTATCCGTGGGATGGCATGGGGCCATGAGCAGGGTATCATCCGTGATCAGGAAGGCGGCAGCCCAGGTGCAGGTTTCCTCTCGACGTTTTCCTTCATCGTAAAGCTCGTGGTGTACTTATCAATATTTAACTTCAAAAAAATAATGGGTACAGTCGCGATTTGAACTTAGTGTTGCAGGCGATTAGACGAACCACTCGGCCACCACGGCTCATAAAAAATATTGCCATTAAGTAAAAGGATGTGCCTTAAAAGGATACACTCTAATATTTGTGTTGGATCATTCAGCCTTTGTTACATGCCACGTATATCATACGCCCTCCAATGTATCATTTGTCAACGACACGATGTGACGTTAGCCTCCAGTCGTCACTCGTGAGGTTGTTCTCGTAAAACGTATACCCGCGGTCGTAAAATATAAGTGACTAGCGGCCCGTCCCGGCTCCGCACGGGTGGACATTTATTTTTTAAACATTTGGGCATAATTTTTTTCTTGCAATTAAATCTTTTATTATTCTATCCTTATCTATATTTATCTATATCCTTACCTATATTATATCCTTGCCTTTATTAATTAGTGATAATGTGGCATTCAAATGGTGAAAGATTTTTTTAAATCGGTCCAGTACTTTTTGAGACATTCCTTACAAACATACTTCCATACAAATCTTTCCTCTATATAATATTAGTATAGTCTAGTCGTGCCGCTGGGTCTGTTTTTTCTGGAGTTATACATATCCTCACAATATATCCTCACGCCTTTAGTTAAATTACGACGCCTTAAATTACGACTACATTCTTCGCCAATCAATTGCAAGTAATGAAATTCTTCGCTAAACGCTAACGGCAAACTTCAGGAGCAAGAACATCGTTTAGCAAATTATAACCCGCTTTGCAACACGCAACGTATTAATTAGAGAGCATTATCATAATGTTCCTATCACTTCACGTCACAGAGAATCATTTACTTGAACTGGCTTTAACAGATTTTCAATTTTCATTTTACTGTTATCTTATAGAAAAACTATGGAAACTACGTATAAGAAAGTAATATATGTATACTAATGTATGTGTGAAAGTAATGTGGTGAAGGAAAACAATCGAAAGGAAACCTGCATACGTCTGAGAAGAAATTCAAAAGGCGTATGTATAGTCGTGCTTGAGTAACGGCGATGGACTCGCCATCTGCCACGTTGGCACCTGATATACCTCTGGCGGAAAGTGGGTGTGTGGGCATTACCTATACACCTCTGCCTACCCCTTCGGGGACCCTTGTGGGTAGGCGTGAGGATATATTATTATATTATATATATTTATGTGCGTGTGCTAGTCACTGAACTTTTCCTAAACGGCTGGGCCGATTTTAATTAAATTTTCTATGCCTTCATGTGGATTAGCGAATGGTTTAGATTCACAATTGGACCCGATAGGTGGCGCTGCGATCGTGTTTCGGGAAATGTAATTTTTTTACCCGAACGAAACTGGGTGGGACAGATAGTTGTTAATAAAAAAATCAGTACTACCACATGAAATCTATTTTACGCGGGTAAAACCGCGGCCCAAACCCAATTTAACGGCACGGTCGTAATCTAGCAACTGTAAGTCAGCTTTCTAGTCTCATTCAATTTACCTTCTGACAAGAGTCTGAACAATATACGGGAGCTACATGGGTGCGCACTACCGACCATTACGTATTCAGACCACGATCGCAGCGGACCGAACGCACTGGGACGCACCACCACAAATACACCAATCCACCTTCCATTACTGCGTTCGTTTTGTGAGTACCTTTTCCGTGGCGGTAATTTAACGGTAATGTACACCGCATATTGTAATATTGTCTTAAGCTTTTGCTGTAGTGTGTGGAAGGTACGCACCGAGCAAACGTCATCGGCTGATAATTGTCGCTCCACGCCGCGAGCCCTTATCGCCCTAGATAAGCCCGCTTCCATCTTATTGTCCGCTTCAGATAGCTACCACAATGCAAGGAATATTACTAATTAGGCTCTATTTATGAACACACCGGCCATTGTTGAAAGAATGAGATAGTTATCTGTTTGTTGTCTGCAAATGAGATTTGCGATGCCGCTTTGTCGGTTGGCCAAGTTGTATGAGCTTTGTTCATCTGAGGTATTATCTGGGAGCACTGGACATTGTTTCTGTGCCGGTAAGGGCGCGGGCATACGGGAGATTAACTGGACAACACGTTTCATTAAATTGAATTAAAAAACAGAAACATCTATATCCTCACGCCTTCCCACAAGGGTCCCCGAAGGGGTCGGCAGAGGTGTATAGGTAATACCCACTTTCCGCAAGAGGTATATTACGTGCCAACGTGACAGATGGCGAGTCCATCGCCGTTACTGAAGCACGACTATACATACGCCTTTGAATTGCTTCTCAGACGTATGCAGGTTTCTTCTCGATGTTTCCTTCACCGTAAAGCTCGTGGTGTGACTAAACACTGTACTTAAGTTCAGAAAAACTCATTGGTACAGTCGGGAGTCGCAGGCAACTGCTCGAACCATTCGGCCACTACGGCTTTTTACATGGATATATATGGTGATATTTAAAAACTGTGATGCCTTTGCTCTTGTCTCTATATTAATGTAACATACATATATATCACCACGCCGAGTCCCTAACGGGGTAGGCAGAGAGTATAGCTATAGAGCGCCAAGTCTCTCTAGACTTACATACCTCTTTCGCTTCGTCCACGTTCATCAGTCTCTTCTTGGCTCGTGCTCGTCGGTTTCGAGTACTCTTGACGTTCCCGTCCTTGAGCGTCCGATCGATTTGATCTAGTTAGTTGGAACGTGGTTTATGTATACCTCCTATATTTACATATAGGCGTTACTTTTAGCAAAAAAATGCCTTTGTAGATGGCCCCTTATCGCCTCCATGTCCCTCCTATTATCAGATGGAGTAAGGTATCGCGACATGTATTTTCCGTAAGAGCGCACGTACAAATCGCACTAACGGGACGGGAAGTTACCACTGACCCAGGATTGTATCTTCACGAAATTCCTCAGAAATTAAAACCGACCGAGTATCTGGGTCGGTTGCATTAGAGCTGAAATTAAATTTTCGCGAAGTTACTGTTTGATTTTTCAGAAATATAACATCCTATGTGTTAATCTAGCTAATACTCTATCACTGCCAAATTTCATCCAATGTTGTTTAGTAGTTTTTGCTTGAAAGAGGAACAAAAATCCTCACAAATTTTCGCCTTATTTAATTAAAATAAAAAGTGGGGAGGCAGGGAGGGTAGGGAAGTAGAGGCAGAGGAGCATTTTTTCTTTTTTACATTTCCACACAAATTGACCTAGTCCCAAATTAAGCAAAGCTTGTGTTACGGTAACTAGACAACTACATATTTACTTATATAGATAGATATATACATAAATACATAGGACATCCAAGACTAAGCTACAAATACTCGTGTTCATCACACGAATATCTGCCCTCAGCGGGATTCGAACCCGCGGCCTCAAGTTTCGCAGTCAGGAGCTCTAACCACTAGACCAGACGGCCGTCAATTATCATTTTAGTAAGTTTAGAGAGAACTGGGGCTCTACTCTCTGCTTACCCCGAGGGGTACTCACCGTAATGATATGTATGTATAATTTTATTTTCTTCAGCCAGTTAAAGAGCCTTATCTGTGCGTATTACCGAATAGGTATTGTTTTTAATCGTAAATGGAAAAGCAATTAATAGTTCGTTGAACCGAATTCAAATTGTTTTTTTATACTGTCACACAATATGTTTTAAACAATTTTCAAACGCTATGTAACAAAAACCGCGTTTCTTTATCGCCGATATAAATGTACAAATCGGATATGGGATGTACATTTGTCGGACTGTCGTTTACCGGATATCAATTAAGGAATCTAGCAGTTCTCCTAAATATCTCGACATACATATTATTTATCGCAGACTAGGTATCCCACGCGGATTCTTTCGCATAAAATTTCATTTCAATGCGAGATTTTTTTTTGGAATGAACCGTATAATTAATGTGTTAATCCTGCTATCTAAACTACAATCTACATCCTACATCCAATTCTGTTCAGTAGTTTTTATTTTTGTTTAAGTATCCTCACAACGCTTCACGTTCTATTATTATACTAACTGTACGCTCCACAGTGGGGTATTGTGGTTGCTTCGTAAAGAATGGCCGTAACTTTCTTTTACTAATATTAAAATTGATAAAAAGACATACCATAGTTAGTACCCACTCACCTACTTTCTTCCAAAGAGAAGAAGTCCATCGCCGCAGGTTGCCTATCGATGTTGTCCTTCACCGTAAGCCAAATTGCATATATACTCTGTCAGAATTTGAGTTCAATCGGTACAGAACTATTCGCGTTTTTAAACCATACACAAACGAACTAAGCATTTTTATACTTAATGGAGATGGAATTAAAATAAAAAAATATCTGGTCTTAAGTACAGTGATTAGTCACACTACGAGCTTTACGGCGAAGGAAAACATCGAGAACCTGCATACGTCTGAGAAACAATTCAAAGGTTGTATCGCTCGCCATCTGTCACATTGGCACCTAAAATAAATGGCATTACCCTCGGGTGTGTCGTGTTCCTGTGGTGAGTAAGGTCGCCAGGCTCCAAGAGGAAGCGGTGTGTCGGCAGCACAGGACCAGTGGTGCAATTCCGCCGTGGTGGTGACCAGGCGCGGCATGTCGGTGCGGTTGTTAGGGAGACCCGGTGAAACGGCTGTCCGCTGGCCGCCCGCATATAGTAGGGGTCCCGAACCCAGGGATCACCTAATCTCCGCCCTGGGAGGCTGACCCGCACATGTGTGTAAAGTCCTTGGTGTAGTGGTCGTGCCGGAGGAGGAGACCGGAGTGGACCCGGCCGCTGCATCAGGGGGGGATCGGGGGCCCTTCCGACTTCCGCTCCGGCAATCCGCACTACCTGTACATCACTGCGGCGGATTGAGACTGCGCTTTGTCCTCTTTGATGCCGACACAACGATTCCTCTTCTTCCTTTTCAGCACCCTTAGAAATCTAAAATGGCCAAATTTAAAAATAGTAGAAGTTTCCCAGCGGCCTCCCCTTCCATATTAAAAATGGACTTTTGCAACATCAGGGGACTTCATTCTAATCTAAATGCAGTCCACCAACACCTTGAGACGACACAGCCGACTCTGCTATTTCTGACGGAGACGCAGATATCCTGCCCTGATGATACATCGTACCTGAACTACCCCGGGTACAAGATGGAACACAATTTTGTGCGCCGCGCCGGGGTATGTATGTACTTCCGGGAGGATATTTGCTGTCGACGTCTCCACGGCCTTGAAGACAGAGACCTGTCAATTTTGTGGGTGCGCGTAGACTATGGTGGCAACACCCGAATCTACGCGTGCCTTTACAGGTCCCATAGCGGTGACACAGACACAGTTCGCCTATTTGAGCACCTGCAATCGACAACGGACAAAGTACTTGAGCAGTACCCCTCCGCGGAGTTGGTGGTTTTAGGAGATTTTAACGCTCACCATGTTGAGTGGCTTGGCTCTCGGTCCACTGACTGCGCGGGGAGGGCTGCTTACGAGCTTGCCCTGGCTTATGGCTTCTCGCAGCTGGTACACGAACCAACCAGAATACCTGATATCGAGGGCCATACAAGCTCTTTACTGGACCTTCTGCTGACCACGCGACCGGACAGCTATTCCATCTCGGTGGGTGCGCCGCTTGGCACATCCGACCACTGTCTGGTCCGGACGCAAGTGCCGTGCGCAAAGGCCGAAGTGCCCCGACCCCCGGGGCGGCGGCGCATGTGGCACTACAAGGCAGCAGACTGGGATGGATTGCGTGAGTTTTACGCATCGTACCCGTGGAGGCAGATCTGCTTTGCATCAGAAGATCCAGACCCCTGTGCAGCAGCCGTCGCTGAGACGATACTGGCGGGAATGGAATGCTACATCCCAAACTCGCTAGTAGCTACAGGGGTAAAGAAACAGCCGTGGTTTAATAAGCCCTGCAAGGAAGCTAAATTATCCAAGCAAGCCTTGTATGAGGCGTGGACCACGGCTCGATCCAATCTGGACCCCAACATATCTGATGCAAAGCGGAAACTTAATGCTGCCTCGAGGCACTGTAAGCGAGCGATTGCCAGGGCGAAATTCGATTTCGTCAGCAGAATTGGTAAGAGACTCGCTAGCTACCCTTCTGGCAGCCGTGCTTTTTGGTCCCTTGCCAAGGCTGCTGAGGGAAACTTTTGCCAGTCGTCCCTACCACCACTCCGTAAGCCGGATGGTAACTTGGCCCACAGTGCCAAAGAGAAAGCGGATCTATTGGGCTCTCTCTTTGCCTCGAACTCGACTATGGATGACGGAGGCGCCACACCGCCAACTATCCTGCGGTGTGAGAACTCTATGCCGGAGATAAGCATAACCCAACGGGAGGTCCGGCGGGAGATGCTGTCTCTGGACGTCCATAAGTCGAGCGGGCCAGACGGTATTCCGGCAGTGGTGCTTAAGCAGTGTGCTCCTGAACTGTGTCCTGTTTTGACGCGCCTATTCGCGCTTTCCTACTCCACCCAAAAAGTCCCAACTTCGTGGAAGACCGCCCACGTGCACCCAGTGCCCAAAAAGGGCGATAGATCAGACCCATCGAATTACAGGCCGATCGCCATCACCTCCCTCCTCTCCAAAATTATGGAGCGAGTGATTAACACGCAACTCCTGCGATATCTAGAGGGTCACGGTTTGTTGAGTGACCAACAGTATGGCTTCCGCCACAGTCGCTCAGCGGGTGACCTTCTAGTATATCTCACGCACCGTTGGTCACTCGCCATTGAGAGTCAAGGTGAGGCATTAGCTGTTAGCTTGGATGTGGCGAAAGCGTTCGATCGGGTCTGGCATCGCGGTCTTCTATCGAAGCTTCCATCTTACGGACTGCCAGAGGGATTATGCAAATGGGTCGCCAGCTTTCTGTCCAGCAGATGCATAAGAGCCGTCGTTGACGGTAGCTGCTCCGAAAGCATGGAAATTAATGCTGGCGTCCCGCAAGGCTCTGTGTTGTCCCCGACTCTGTTTCTTCTGCATATTAATGACATGCTTTCTATTGAAGGCATTCATTGCTATGCAGACGACAGCACTGGGGACACTTACTACACGGGCCGTGCTAATCTCCCTCGTTCCACTGTGGAGGAAAGTCGCGAACGACTTGTGTCAGAAATCGAGAGTACACTTCGCAGTGTCTCCGATTGGGGTCGACTAAACCTAGTCCACTTCAACCCCACTAAGACACAAGTTTGCGCGTTCACCGCAAAAAAAACTCCATTCGCTGTGGCTCCACAATTCCAGAACACTCCCCTGAACATCTCGGAGAGCATTAGGATCCTTGGGGTCGATATTTCTAGCGACGTTCAGTTCCGTGGTCATTTAGAGGACAAGGCTAAGCTGGCGTCGAGGAAGCTCGGTGTGCTCAACAGAGCTAAGCAGTACTTCACACCGCAACAAAGGCTGCAACTTTATAAGTCGCAAGTTCGGCCACATATGGAGTACTGCTGCCACCTGTGGGCTGGAGCCCCTGGATACCAGCTTGGGCCTTTTGACGCGGTTCAGAAACGCGCCGCTAGAATTGTCGACGATCCCATGCTCACAAGCGGCTTGGAATCACTAAGTCTGAGGAGAGACTTTGCCTCCCTGTGTGTGTTCTACCGCTTGTATAACGGGGAGTGTTCTGCAGAATTGTTCGATATGATGCCCACTTCCACCTTCTACCACCGCACCTCTCGCCATCGACGGGGAATTCATCCCCATACCTTGGAACCACAAAGGTCTCGCACTGTGCGCTTCCAAAGAAGTTTTCTTCCGCGAACGCTCAGGCTGTGGAATGAGCTCCCCGTTGAGGTTTTCCCTGGAGAGTACAGCATGGAGTTCTTCAAGAAGGGTGTGAAAAGATTCCTGCAGGGTCGGCAACGCGCGAGTGATACCCCTGGTGTTGCAAGCGTCCATAGGCGGCGGTAACCGCTTACCATCAGGCGGACCGCATGCTTATTTGCCACCCAAGTGGTATAAAAAAAAAAAAAAAAAAAAAAAAAAAAAATCTCTGGCGGAAAGTGGGGTATTACCTCTACACCTCTGCCTACCTCCTTGGGGACCCTTGTGGGAAGGCGTGAGGATATAAAATGAAGTTCTTTTTTACTTGATTGTAATCAGTTACCATTATTTAGAGAGAGCAGAGTACCAGTTCTCTCTAGGCTTACAGACACTTCGCTTCGTAACTACTATAGAACTATTTGGTATCGTAAAAGTCTACTGTGGGAGTTCAGGTAAATGTATTAGAGAGACACAATTTTAAAATAAGTAGGTAGGTACCGTTTTATGTGCCTCTTGAAATACGAGCTTTTGATACAAAAGCGGCAGTGCTGGATCCAATTATGCATTGTCCAATGTTTTATCCAACGTTGGCTTGGTTTCTTCTAAGGTTTTTGTCCTACTGTATGCAAAATGCAGCTTGCATTTATGTGGCGTTTTAATACTTATCAAAGATGCAAAATCTTAAGGCTGCGGGTTCGATTCCCACTTAGAGCAGATATTTGTTTGTCGAACAGGAGCATTTTTTCTCGTCTTAGATGAACTATGTATTTATGTAAGTATATATACAAATAACGTTATTTATATCTATACAACGATATTTAAGTATATATATTGTTGTTTAGTTACTGTTCTTAACTCGCATACCCGCCGATTTCGAGTTCCCTTGACTTTTCCATTCGTGTCCGTTGGACTAGATCTAGCTAATGTGTTCTTCCTCTGCATTATAGTTTTCATGCATACATATCATCACGCCAAGTTCCTAACGGGGTAGGCAGAGAGTATAGAGCACCAGTTCTCTCTAGACTTGCATACCTCTTCCGCTTCGTCCACATTCATCAGTCTCTTCATACATGCTCGTCGGTTTCGAGTACTCTTGACGTTCCCGTCCTTGAGCGTCCGGTCGAGTATAGTTTTCCTTCCTTATATTTGTCTCGTAGGGTAAGTAGGCTAAGGATAAACATTGCTAACTAATACTAATGCTAATCTGAGCTTGGAGAATAATAAACAAATCATAACAAGGGTTAGCGTGTGGGTAGGTAAAAGAGGTATAATTACCTCTTTTCAAAGCACTCAAGATAATCATTTTACAATATTATTGTTTCTTTTATATGTGTACACTGAATCATGTACATTTATCGTGAATTATATATTCAATATATTTTCGACTTCTAACCATAAGGCCGAGGTATAAAAACCCTCTTTTTCCCTCGTTTCGCCGGTCATATAAGGTATCAACTTCCATAGAATGCAATTCCATAGCCGTTTCTCGAGATTAGAATATAACTATTTAAAAATAAACTATAGTACCTACCAATTATGTTGTTAAGTAAATCCACTTTAAAATAGTAATACGGAAAGTGGGTGCGTGGGTACTACCTATACACCTCTGCCTACCCCTTCGGCGACTCTTGTGGGAAGGCGTGAGGATACATTTATGTGTAAATATTGTAGTACTATTTTACTACCAGAAATGTTCTGAGGGCTAATTGGTTTGGCTGCCAACATGCCATTATGACAGACCCCAAGTGGAAAAATTAATGTTTTTGTATTTACCGCACCAGTATGGCCACTAGAAAATAGCATTTCGCGTTTATTGCACAATGAATTGTGTCGTTTTATGTTAATAACACGCCACGTGGGCCGAATGTCGAAATACTGACTAATCGAGCCGTGGGTGAGAAAAAAATGGCAATTTTAAATTATTCACGCTACCCACTACATAAATATCACTAGGACTTTTAATTACTTAATTATTTATTATAGTGAAATTAACATGTCGCCTACATCGTTTTTTGTCCATGTGTTCAATAGCTGAGAATGGTTTTTGCTCTTTTCTTATATTTGGAAACAACTAGTTAACAGTTTTGTTCTTTTGTAACTGTTCATAAAATATATGGACTTCTGAATGATTTGTCTTTTACCCTGTTCCTTGTATGGACGTGTGATCGGTGAACGAACAGAAGTCGGCCATTTTTCTTGACATAACCACGAGTCAGATAAGCTTATAAATCTTACTTCTTCATATTGAACACAATTCATTAACGTTTAGCGTCGGCGATTAATTGGTCTTTCCAAAATATTGCGAACGTTAAAATATCTTATTTAAAATGGCAACATTATTAGCAACAAGTATGGTTAGGTTAACAAATGTGGCTCCAAAAGTTGGCCGATGACAGACACATAGTGGTCATCCGTACGCCTTGTAGAGAATGGTGAATTATATTCATACTTTGGAATGTATTGCTTTCGAATACTCGATGAGACTTGGAGGTCGTTTAAGTCACATGAACAACAAACATTCAAACCAATTCAACTTTTCCCTTTAAGTTTATACTTTGAAACTGCAGCACAGTTCTTCATGAAGGGTATAGAAATATTCCTGCAGGGTCGGCAACGTGCGATCGTTAGACACCCTTGGTGTTGAACAGGCGGACTGCCAACAGGCTTGTTTGCCACTTTCATTATCGTTATCATCAGCCATTAGACGCCTACTGTTGGCATAGGCCTCCCCCTTAGAACGCCACAACGATTGGTTGTTTGTTGTCTGCATCCAACCCCTCCCCGCGACTCTGACCAGGTCATCGGTCCACGGCACTACTGGAAGGGGACATCCAGTACGTGGTCTCAACTCCCAAATCTTTCTTCCCCAAGTCGGTTCTGCGAGCGATGTGGCCTGCTCATTGCTACTTCAACCTGCTAATTAGGCAGTTTACCACTTTAGTGTAAAAGTAGCTAAAGAAATAAAAAAGTATCAGGGTTTTATGTGACTTAGAAGTTTATGGCACCACGCTCCTCACTGTGAAGGAAAGTATCAAATGGAATGTCCGTCAAAAATCGTGGAAGACATTATTCCATCCCTAGGATATATTTACAGACTCGCCATCTGTCATGTTGGCACCTATATATTGACGTAATGATGTTCTCATTATGTTCTGACAAGTAGGTGTAAATATCGTGTTATATTGTTTCCAAACAACATCCTGTTTTAAATTATTTTAAAACCACGCAGGTTCCAATTGAGTTATCCAAGCAAGGATATTGGACAAAACTAGTTTTTTTACGAAACATAAAAGATAACGAGCGTCTTGCAAAAACAATTCAGATTTCTGTAATGATAAAATTCCATACAATAGGTGTTTAAAATATAGCTTGGACAATTGAAATCGCAAGGCTTAAGCTCCTTTGGGCTCCCTGTAAGCACACGAGTTACTTAATCAAGAGATAGTTGTCGGAACATTAAATTGTTATTACTTAATAAAATTTTACGCATACTTTACGGTTTTCTGTCATAATGTTTTCATTTATATGTCGTGTTTTTATGTTTAACTAGCTATGCCCGCGCCTTCAGCCGCGTGGAATAGTTATTGTTTTATTATTAATTTATATTTTTTTTAAAGTAAATTTCTATAATAAATGAAGTAGTCTAAGTTACTCCTTATTACATTAGCCATCTGCCAGTGAATGTCTCATCAAACCGGGTCTGCTGTTTCAGAGATTAGCCGGAACAGACAGACAAAAATTTTAAAAACATATATAAAAAAAATTATCCTCACGCCTTCCCATAAGGGTCCCCGAAGGGTAGGCAGAGGTGTATAGGTAATACCCACACACCCACTTTCCGCCAGAGGTATATTAGGTGCCAACGTGACAGATGGCGAGTCCATCGCCGCTACTCAAGCACGACTATACATACGCCTTTGAATTTCTTCTCAGACGTATGCAGGTTTCCTCTCGATGTTTTCCTTCACCGTAAAGCTCGTGGTGTGACTAATCACTGTACTTAAGTTCAGAAAAAACTCATGGGTACAGTCAGGATTCGAACTTGCGACCTTTACGTCGCAGGCAACTGCTCGAACCACTCGGCCAACACGGCTTTGTAAAAACATATATGTTGGTATATATAACTACCATGGTTACATGCATATGCATTTAGTAAAAAGCGGTTATTTTTATATTACTAACAGACACTCCAATTTAATTTATTTGTATAGTTGATGTCACTATCGAGTTTAACGCCCGACAGACGCCCGACAGTGGTAACAGAAGTGTAACTATTATGGGTAGCATAATAGTTACACTTCTGTTGCCACTGCCTCGAAGACTGTAAGATCCTTGGTCTTTTCTAAACTAGCCAATCAATCAATCAGACCCCACCATATTGACAGATGACATCATGACAGAGTTACATTTGTTATCTGGAAAAATCACGCATAGAACATTTGAGGTATGCGGAAAAGTTTCTTATAAATAACCTATAGCTCGCCTCAAGTACCTCGCTGGGTAGGCAGACAACAGGAGTTTGTAACAAGACGTATTTGTTATTGAGTTTCTTCCCAGTTTATGGAAAGAGTTTATATTTTGTAAGGATCATCAGAAAAAATTAAAAAAAAAATCCTCACGCCTTCCCACAAGGGTCCCCGAAGGGGTAGGCAGAGGTGTGTAGGTAATACCCATACACCCACTTTCCGCCAGAGATATATTATAGGTGCAAACGTGACAGATGGCGAGTCCGTCGCCGTTACTGAAGCACGACTACACATACGCCTTTTGAATTACTTCTCAAACTGTTTTCCTGTTGTTTGTTGTTTCATACATACATACATATCATCACGCCAAGTCCCTAACGGGGTAGGCAGAGAGTATAGAGCGCCAGTTCTCTCTAGACTTACATACCTCTTTCGCTTCGTGCACATTCATCAGTCTCTGCATACATGCTCGTCGGTTTCGAGTACTCTTAACGTTCCCGTCCTTGAGCGTCAGATCGATTTGATCCAGGTAGTTGAAACGTGGCCTTCCTCTGCCTCTTCTTGCACACACTTTTGCTTTGTATATCTGTTTCGTCAATCTTTTTTCACTCATCCTTTCTATATGTCCAAACCAACGTAACATGCCTTTCTTCATCTTTACAATCACGCCCTCGTTCACGCCAGTTGATTTGCGAATCTCTTCATTGTGGGTTCGATCTAATATCGTTACTCCGCACATTTTTCGAAGACATCGCATCTCAACTGCATCTCGTATGTTTGTTGTTTCGATGTTGGTATTCTTCAGTCCTTTAATATATGCTCACCGGTTACAAGTACTTTTAGCTCTTACCGTCCCATTAGCGATTTGATCTAGGTAATAGGAACGCGGTCTTCTTCTGCCTCTTGCAGATACTTTCGCATTGACTATCTGTTTCGACAACCTTACTTAAGAAACTCTTCATACAAGCAGTCCTAACTACAGGGTACACGGGTGTTGCAGGTTATTAGGGCCATTTAACCAATACGTCGCAAGTTATCTGCCATTTAGACTAAACGACCGCCGAGCTTGCTGCGAGCTACAGTAGACCTACGTTACCATCATAACATTAAACGCGATTTGTAACACTATATAATGTAATAATGCTTCATTATTACTATTATAGTAGTTTTAAAAGCAATGGTGGCTCGAGTAGTCTGCAACACAACGATTGCAAGTTCGAGTCCCGACTGTACCAATGAGTTTTTCCGAACTGAAGTATGGTGATTAGTCACACCACGAGCTCTACGGTGAAGGAAAACATCGAGGGGAAACCTGCACAAGTAGTATATTTTTAACATCGCTTAGTAACTGTCTTTGCCAATCTTCTCGCCCTCCTTCAAAGGTCGCCGAAAGCCGAGAGATGTAATGGGGCCCACTCAGACACTTTTCGACGTAGATCTACTTTATATACCAACGTGACAGATGGGGATTTCCTCCGTTTCTCAAGCACGACTATACATACGGCTTTGAATTTCTTCTCAAACGTATTCAGATTTCCTATCGATATTTGCCTGCACCATAAATCTCGTGGTGTGTCTAATCACTGTACTAAATTTCAGAAAAACTCATGGTTACAGTCGGGATACGAACTTGCAATATTTGTATTGCAACCGGTGAAGACTTGCAGTGTCACCGAACAGATCCTTGGCGCACAAGCAATACAGGTCCACGTGCCGTTCGTGTGCTGCCACCTATTTGTAATTTTTCACTAATGATCACTTCAGAAAGCGATAAACAGGATCGAAAGTGAGCCATCGAATTACGATCGATTACTGCGATCGTAGTGAAACCACTCGACAGGCCGCCCACGGGCGCGAATGTCGTTATTAAGTTGTTATGTTGTTTTCTCCCAAACACATGGAAAGTGGACCGTATTGTCTGGGATTATGCTTAGACCTACACAGTCGGCTATACAATATGTGATGGACTGGTAGCTTAGTCAATAGTCCTGCCTGTGAGGTTTTAAGTCGCGTTTGAACATCGCAGGCGGTAGATGTTCTTATGTTGTATTGAAACTAAGTCTTAGATGTCCTTTTTGGACCCCTATTCGTAAGTAGGTTATAGGCTCAACTCTATGCGAACTTTAGGTGTCAACGTGACAGTCCACCGTCGCTATTTCTTCTCAAACGTATGCATTCAGGTTTCCCAACGATGTTTTCCTTCACCGTAGAGCTCATCTATAGGTACTAATATTATAAAGAGAAAAGATTAGTATGTTTGTTTTGAATAGGCTCCGAAACTTCTGGACCAATTTGAAAAATTCTTTCACCATTCGAAAGCTACATTAACCCTGAGCCCCATAGCTTATATCACCCTGATATAAGCTATATTTTCTTTTATAATAAAAATCTTATGTCCACTCGTGCGAAGCCGGGACGGACCGCTAGTAGTGTTATAAGTCTTAGTATTTAAGTTCAGAAAAATCTCAATGGAGCAGATTGTCAGGGTTCGCCTTACATACATATACATATCATCACACCGAGTCCGAGTAGGCAGAGAGTATAGAGCGCCAGTTCTCTCTAGACTTACATACCTCTCTCGATTCGTCCATATTCATCAATCTCTTTAAACATGCTCGTTGGTTTCGAGTACTTTCCCGTCCTTGAGCGTCCGATCGATTTGATCTAGGTAGTTGGAACGTGGTCTACTTGTGCCTCTTTTTGCACACATTTTCGCGTTGTATATCTGTTTCGTCAATCTTTCTTCACTCATCCTTTCAATATGTCCAAACCCACGTAACATGCCTTTCTTCATCTTTACAAAGCCCTCATTCACGCCGGTCGATTCTCGAATGCGGACTCTCCATTGCGGATTCGATCTAAGATTGACTCCGCATTTTTCGAAGGGTTCTACTTGCGATCTTGATTTTGCAGGTGACTAGCCACTTGGCTACAAGGGCACATCAATTATTTATAGATATCGAAAGAACTAACCATCTGTAAGTATTTGTCACATGCAGTGTGTCCAGTTGCAGCCTCATGGTATCTCAGACATCTCGATATATGGCACCCAGCTGTGAAAATTGTTGCCGCGAACACACGCGGGGAAAAACAATATAGGCTCTAATTATAATTACACCTCGTTAAACATGGTACTTGGACACGGGGGGTGGAACAATGCCTGCCGTATTGGTATTTTAACATATCTATAAAAAAACATAGCCTTAGTCCGTGACTTCGCTTTTGATCGTTTAGATCTTATCGGTCTAAGTATTAATATAAACAAACACGAGTAACTTATATTTCCTTTTTTTTTTTTTTTTTTTCTGGGACAATTCCACACAAATTGACCTAGTCCCAAATTAAGCAAATCTTGTGTTATGGTAACTAGACAACGATATATTTACTTACATAGATAGATATATACTTAAATACATAGGACATCCAAGACTAAGGTATAAATACTCGTGTTCATCACACAAATATTTGCCCTCAGCGGAATTCGAGCCCGCGATCTCAAGTTTCGCAGTCAGGAGCTCTAACTACTAGACCGGACGGTCGTCTTTGAGAACGGAACTTTCTCTGCATGAAAATTTCCTTCGCCGTGACCTTAACAAAGTGAAAAAAAATATTACGGTCAAGTTGAGGGTTTTTCTAAGTCTGCGGTTTATACCAAGCATGGGATCATGAGCCTACTTCAAAATTTGCTTATAATATACATAATTATCGTTAAATATATAGGACATTTAAGATATAGTAGCCGTGGTGGCCGAGGGGTGTGTGCAGGTACCTGCAATACATACAAGTTCGGATCCCGACTGTCTTGAGAGGGATGTACTTGAATGAAGATGAGTCTAGGACGATAATAGCCTATACATGTATATACTAGCTTTACTGCTATAGTGCTATCATGTGCGCCGAGAGACAATTTTATCGACCCATTTTTCGGTCCAAACATGAGCCGGGATATCGACTCGATAAACTTGTCTCGCGTCTCACACGCGTGCGTGAGATAAGATGTCGCATCGAACTAGTTCCAGCCGCAAACTTTCGTCAAATTTCACGGAAATATTTCTCGGCTAATTATCGTTGGTGCGGGTAATATTTTTGCACAACACTATACGTGTCATCGCTATAACTCACGCTTTAATAACACGCCGCCGAGCGTCCACATTATTCTTACGCGAAGATGCGCAGGAGTTGATGTGTGGTATCCGTTACGAGCGGCCGCGGGGCGACAATCTCTCGCGAGTCATACGCTGTATCCTACAAATCTTTATAAATGCGATAGCTTCTGAAGATGTTTGTTCCTCTTTCAAGCAAGAACTACTGAACGGGATGAGATGAATTTTGGCATAGAGATTGGCTGGATTAACATAAAGGATACGTTTTATTCAAAAAACCTAATGTCATCCACTCAATGTTTACACTGTTGAAACTCATAATTCAAAAGACGTATCGTTCATTTCATTTAAACTATGATATATGCCAAGCTTTAAAGGAATATTGACCTATTGGCATGTACTCTTTCATCCCTTATACATTGTATAGTTACATTTAATGCATTCTACACAATATTTACATACACATTCTATAAAAAAATATGTGCGTATTGCATTGCTTATTGATTCATGTTTATATCATAATAGATATTCAAACACGTAAATATATACGTTTGCGATTGACGTATTACGCAGCAAAATAAATGCCCCTGCGGGAAGCCGCGAGGTGAGAATATAGAGTTTTTCGGTAATATTGTTAAGCGAATATGCCCCGCTAGCGGTTCCTCGTTCACACCGCAGCGTAACGACGCAACCGTTCATTAACGTACGCTTTTCGGATAATTACGTACTGATAAACCAAGCAAATTGTTCGCGAATTATCTCCACGAACAGCCCTGATGAATATCATCTCGTACCCCGAATAACGTGATTTTACCACTCGTGAAACTTAATCGTGTTAATTATATGTTTTTAAAAACTTTTATTGTGTATTCAATTTGTGCTTAATGATGTACGAAACGACAAGTGTTGCAAGTTATAAATATTTTAATTGTAGTTATTGATGGGTTCTGCGAGCGGATGCTCTTATTATATATGTCAAATTAAATGGCATTGTGTTTGGAAAAATCGATTTCATTCGAAACTCGATTGAAATCGGTTTTTTTTCATCCTATTAATCGTATCCGTCAAGAGTACTCGAAACCGACGAGCATGCATGAAGAGACTGATGAATGTGGACGTAGCGAAAGAGGTATCTAAGTCTAGAGTGAACTGGCGCTCTATACTCTCTGCCTAACCTGTCAGGGACTCGGCGTGTTGATACGTTTTAATATTATAAATGCGAAAGTTTATGATTATGTTTTGGCTCTATTTGGCGCATATATACATTATTAGCTAGGCATATAGGTTTTGCTTTGTTTTAAAAAAAAAAAAAACAATGAAATCAATGTTTCAATGCTTAACACGAGTGTAACCACGAGGTACATCTATGTATAATATACTTTTTATTATTATATCCTCACGCCTTCCCACAAGGGTCCCCAAAGGGGTAGGCAGAGGTGTATAGGTAATACCCGTGGGTGAGTACCCACTTTCCGCCAGGGGTATATTAGGTGCCAACGTGACAGATGGCGAGTCCATCGCCGTTACTCAAGCCCAACTATACATTCGCCTTTGATTTTCTTCTCAGACGTATGCAGGTTTCCTCTCGATGTTTTCCTTCACCGTAAAGCTCGTGGTGTGACTAATATATAATATATGTATATACTCTACATTATTATAATATTTTACCGTTTCAACTTTCCGATAAGATTATTTCCATCAACTCTTCTTTGGACGTAATCTTGGAAATTCCACCATAACAATGCTAACAACCGCTATGCTATCAAAACCGATACAGGTTTACAACCGTATTCATTATCCATCTTTAAAATACGTAATTTTCAGGTAATAAATTACATATTTAATATCAAAGATGTAATTTTGTTGCGTCCTAATAAAATCCTGTACTCGTGACATGCAGGTCACTGCAACAAATTATCCTTCAATCATTCATTACTCGTCAGCAAACCAATTATAATGACACGTCAAAATCAGGTCGAGTGTACTATACATATACACAAAACGAAAGCTAAATTAGACCTTGTGTACTTAAATTTAAAGTTTAAAGTTATAGTTCGGCGGAACCAAATAACCGCCAGTTGTGTGTTCGAAAATCGCTAGTCTTGTACTTCTTATTGCTTAATATTTACTTTAAACCCGCAATGTTAATTGTCGCATCCAATTTAATTTTATGATTTATATCCGTCCTTGTCTAACAGTGAGCATCAGAGTGAGTGGACGCGGCGAGCGATACACATAAATTGTAAATGTAAAATTTTACGATATAATCGTCGTCAGTGGGTAACGGTGTGAAATGCGGCTTCGTGTATGTAAATTTGTATGGCGTCTCGGGTTATTGTTTCTAGGAAAGGTTTGTTGAGAGCAAATAGGCGGTATCGCGCCTTGAGTACTGTGTCATTTGGATGAAGTAAATTGGGGGGCGATGATTGATCTTGAGAGTTGTCGAACGAGTTCACTGCAGCCTGCAAGGCAAGTTTAGGCTCTTAAGTATCAAGTTTTTTTTGTGTTTTGACTTCGGTGTTACATCATACAATAATACTATTAATCCGTTGAGCTCGTGTGGTCGAGTAGTCGCCTGCATTGCTAGGGATGCAAGTTCGAATCCCGACTGTACCAGTTATTTTTCTAAACATTGCAGTGATAGAATTGAAGTGAAGAAAACATCGTAAGGAAATAGTATGCAACGTTTGTGACGAAATTCAGAGCTTGACAAATGGCGATGGACTCGCCCATCTGTCACGTTGGCACATAAATAAATCTCCTGCTAAAAGAGGTTGTGTTATTACACTCTTCCTACCCATTCGGCGACCGTTGTGGCAAGAATATTATATATTAGATTTTGAAGTCTTAAATCGACTTCAAATAAAAACAAAATTCTTTAATTTCTATATTTTAAACGAGCTTTACCTGAACTTAGCTTGTAATTTCTCGTATTCTGAGCTCCAGTACGATTTGGCAGCGACCTTCTTTAAAGTTTTTACTGACCCACTTGGGCAATATTCAATTCAAATTGGGAAATATTAGAGATATACGTGGTATCCTACCTCTCTTAAGTTCGATATAAGCTTAAATTTTTTTATAGTCTCTTGTAGTATGAGTTCAGGAAACTTTTGCTACTTGGACCGAACCACCGACTTGATTGAAAAATGGCTAGACCATGGCCTCCAGCCAGGCCCTTTAGAGGTGCTAAGGACGCCCCTGTAGGGTACGCACCTCGGCTTAAAGCGTTGCTGGATCGCGAGCGTTACATATCTTCACGCCTAGTCCCTAACGGGATTGGCAGATAGGAAAACAGTTTTCCAGTATTCTCTAGACTTTCATACTTCTTTCGCTTCATCCACATTCATCAGTCTCTTCATATATGCTCGCCTGTTTTGAGTACTCTTAACGTTCCCGTCTTTGAGTGTTCGATCCAGTAGATCTAGGTAGTGAAACGTGGCCTCCCTCTGCCTCTTCTTGTACACACTTACTGCTATTTATATATATAGATATATATCTGTTTTTAGGTTCGCGGGGGATACGGGGGCAGGGAGCTTAAGCTCAATTCTAAGAAGACATCTTCAATATACGCACATTTGCTATGAAAACACGAGTAGATTACATTCATACAACCCAATCTGCATGTAATAAATAACAGAGGACAATATTTAGGCGTTGGTCCATTGTGGGGCAGCTTCGCAGTGTAGTACTCATGATGATTAATGTCAGACATATTGTGCTCCGTGTCACGGGTACTGACTGCAGGTTAAGCGGGCTCTGCTCGACTTCAGATACACTCTTCGTCACTCAGGCGTATGTTTATATAAATTTGATTGATTATTTTCATGATTTTTGAATGAGTGTCTGGCATACGCAGAAAAAAAGGCCTTCGCTGTGATTAATTTATAACATTATATATTACATTATGTATAGTCGTGTTTGAGTAACGGCGATGGACTCGCCATCTGTCACGTTGGCACCTAATATACCTCTGGCGGAAAGTGGGTGTGTGGGTATTACCTATACACCTCTGCCTAGACACCCTTGTGGGAAGGCGTTGGGATATATATATATACATATATATTACTCGTGTCTTTCAGTTTAAAAAAAAACCTTTTGTTCGACGTAACGGACACAGGGAACACCTATTGAACGTCACATACCTACTTAATTAAAAAATAAAACTACCACCGTTTCCAAGAAAAAACATGTTAGGAGAAGATACGACGAAACCAATATGTATTATAATATTTTTAACCAAATTATCGAAATTGACGGCCGTCTAGTGGTTAGAGCTCCGAAACTTGAAGTCGCGGGTTCGAATCCCGCTGAGGGCAGATATTTGTGTGATGAACACGAGTATTTGTACCTTAGTCTTGGAAGTCCTATGTATGTATGTATATATCTATCTATATAAGTAAATATATCGTTGTCTAGTTACCATAACACAAGCTTTGCTTAATTTGGGACTCGGTCAATTTGTGTGGAATTGTCCCAGCTATTTATTTATTTTTTTATAATTACCAAATCTTGATAATTTATGAAATAAATAACATTAGCTGTACCCCGCAGATTCACCCACGTACAATTTTATTTCATTGCTATTTTTTTTAAACAAACAGAAAAATTCTATTCTTTCCTATAATGTGGCCTGTATTTCTCGCTAAAGATGTATCTCTCTAATGTAGAAATAATAATAATTTGGATTTTTTTCTACGCCTTTGAATTTCTTCTCAAACGTATGCGCAGGTTTCCTCTCGATGTTTTCCTTCGCCCTTAAAGCTACTGTGACTAATCACTGTACTTAAGTTCAGAAAAAATAGGTACAGTCGGGTTTGAACTTGCAATATTTCAACCACTCATCCGCCACGACTTGTTTATATTGTATGATATAGTTAAGCTTCCATATATCTTTTAATATATTAGTGTATAAATGTATATGATAATATTAATGTATAATATTTACTTTTCGTACATGCTAACGGTATCCACGTGTGAAGCATCTTTTAAGAACCACGGTACAATATGCTTCAGAGGTGACCATTGTCCAACGCGTCCGTCATACGTCTCGGGACGGCATTATGCAATAATAGCCCATTTTGAGTTAAGCCTTCTGTTTAACTCAAAATGTCCATGTTTGTTGTAGGTAATATTACATTTTTAGGTCTGACCGCGAAGCTTGAGGTTTCGGATTCGATTCCTGTTGGGGTGGAGTTTGTGTTGTTATCAGTAATTCTACTTTATAGATAGTGCCATCCACGAAGACGCGCCCTACCAGTTTCTAGCCGAGGGGGCCGTGAGATGCGGGGTGTATGACCCGACTCTATTAATTGTAGTGTTCGTGTGCACTCATACTTAGTAGTGTCGTCATACTCGTAGTCATACTCAGTGTGTAGCGATAATATTCAAACATTATAGGAAGGTTGCACACTTACACTATTAATAATAATAATATATCCTCACGCCTTCCCACAAGGGTCCCCGAAGGGGTAGGCAGAGGTGTATAGGTAATACCCACTTTCCACCAGAGGTATATTAGATGCCAACGTGACAGACACTATTAACTATGATGAAGAATAGCGGGGCGCGTCCTCGTGGATGGCGCTATCTATAATCTTGGATGTCTTATGTATTTTTATACCTTTGTTTCATGTTCAAGATCGATGAACATAAAACTCTTTCGCTAAATTCATCAGATAGTATTAATTCATAAGTCTAGATAGAATTGCATTATTAAATTCTGAGTACAATTCAGAGTTTTTTTTTTATACAACAAGAATGGCAAACAAGCATACGGCCCATCTGATGGGTTGGATGGAAACGGTTACCGCAGCCTATTTACGCTCACGACACCGAAGTATCACTTGCGTGTTGCCACTCTGTGTTCGGAGAGTTATAGTGTGTTGGCAGCATAATGGGTTTAATCCCTCTGCTTGCATGCTTCCAACACAATGTAACAATCCTCCCCCCTCCCCAAGGAGCTCATTACTGGAAACCTTATTCACCGCGTAGGAACACAACACAAAATATTGTGTTATTTGGCTACGGACTTCTATAAGGTGGAGGTCCTGCCCCAGTCGGGCAGCTCCGAATTCGAACGGGAAACCCGTTATGCCCTACCTCTCTTCGTTATGCCCTACCTCTCTTACCTACCTATAGTACAAACTTTGTTTAGTTTGGGACTGGGTACTTTTCCGTAGAATTATTCTAGGTAGTTTGGTATAAAGGGTGCGATGCTATCAATATCGTGTTTCATCTATACACTCGTGAAACCAGCCTACAACCTTAATCGTCGCATCCCTAAATTAATGAAAATAATTAATGTCTGTATTTATTTATTTTATTTATTTATTTAAGGCCACTTACATAGTAGACACTAAAAATAACTTACAACTAGATGTTAAATATTAGTTGAATGCCACTACATTTACAAGCGGCGACAGCATGCACACAAATTAATAAGGAGCACAGAAAAATGGGTATAGATAATAATAATAATATAGGTTTATATCTAGATTATATATGATAAAAGGAAGCTAAATTAGGTAGTTTAACATACACCATAAAATAATGAAAAACTAAAAACTAAAAACTAAAATAAAACAAGACAAAACAAAGTAAAGTATGTAGATACAAACAAATTCTGTAATTAATTAATCATAAAATATTATTTGACTAGCACCGACATTAATAACGTTGTGTTCATACCGCGCAATATCAAAGTGCAAAAATAATTAACAGATAATTAAAGGTATATTTCATAGGGAAAGCGTTGAGTTTATTGTTTTTTGTTAATATTCGATTAATTTGTGGTTTCATTAATAATGATAATATATTAGTAAGTATGGGTATATATAAATACATTTATACGTTTGTTCCAAGTTTTAAATGGATATTGGCAGTGTTATGTGTATTAGAAAGAGCCGTGGTGGCTGAGTGGTTCGAGCAGTTGCCTGCGACGCAAAGGTCGCAAGTTCGAATCCCGACTGTACCAATGAGTTTTTCTGAACTTAAGTACAGTGATAAGTCACACCACGAGCTTTACGGTAAAGGAAAACATCGAGAGGAAACCTGCATACGTCTGAGAAGAAATTCAAATGACGTATGTAATAGTCGTGCTTGAATAACGGCGATGGATGTAATTGGTATAGTCTGGATTTGAACTTGCCATTTCTGTGTCGACCACCACGACACATTAATGTGATTTATAGATACTTTAAAAGCCAGTTAATAATAAATAAGGTTAGGAATATGTTAGTCACATTATGAAGTGCAGCTGTCTTTGTAAGACTGGCGTCCTTTACGGGTATTAAATCATTTAAAACGTCGAGAAAGAGTTGAATAAAAAAGTATTCACAAACTAGCTGACCCGCCCAGCTTTGCTTTGATAAAACAATAAAAAATAAGTGCCTAAAACATCGCTACGCTTTTTAATTGTAAATCTCAACCATCTAGGTACTTCAAACACACATAAAATCCACGAAATTGGTCTATGTTTTTAGGAATTTAGTGACATTCAAACGTACTGAAAAATATTATTATACTTATAGAAACGCTTAGCGCTTAGTATCCTCCTTCCCGATTTTATTGTCGTAATCATTAAATGATATGAAATTTAATAAAACATGCTCTATTTTCCAATATTGTGTCAAAATTTCAACACTAGCAGATAAACGATTTTAAACAAAGGACCATATTTTTAATTTATACAGATATTCAATCCAGTAAAAATAATTATGAAATTAATTACTCCCGTCCACAGCTTAGACACACTATATTAAAAATGGAATTCATAAATATTTAAATTGCTAGTAAATGGCTGTAGACTGTGGTCTACACATGTCGCGTTGTGCGCAATAGCTGTAGCCGCACCCTGCAATTAAAATATACACAAAGCGGCAAAAAACACAAACAAATTGTTCCGGTATTAACATAGATTACTTTATTATTATAAAAATCATGAGCTCGCTCGATAATTGGCTAGTATTTGTATCTCTAGGTATTATACCGTATCAATAACTCAAGCGATTAATTCGATGATAATCAAGGAAGTTTATTTTAATGACTTGCTTAGAGTATACTATCCTTTATACGCGATAGGTTATTATGCCTTGCCATGTTGACCGATTGGTCCGAGCAGTTTGCAACACACGATTGCACTGTACCAATGAGGTTTTTTGAACCTAAGTCCAGGGTTACTCACACCACGAGCTTCACGGTGAAAGAAAACATTGAGAGGAAACCTGTATAGTTTTGAGAATTAAAAGATTTGACATCTGTCATGATGGCATCTGGACTATATCTCTGGAGGAAAGTGGGTGTGTGGTTCCTGCCTGCACACCCCTACCATTTCGGCAACCCTTGTGGATAGGCGTGACGATAAATTTATGTGTACAGTTCCTAATGCAATATTTATTAATATGTAAAGATTCCTTCATTCATTTTCTTAATTGTCTTTTTATTTGCAGGTCGGTATCTGTCGTCCCACAAGGTCTGTCATTGCATGTGTGTTCGTGTGATTGTGTGTTTAAATATAGTTCATTTTTTTTTCGTGAAAGTGAAACATTGGTTACACCACGAGCTTTACGGTGAAGGAAAACATCGAGAGGAGACCTGCATACGTCTGAGAAGCAATTCAAAGGCGTTTGCATAGTTGTGCTTGAGCAACGGCGATGGACTCGCCATCTATCACGTTGGCACCTAAAATATATCTGGCGGAAAGTGGGTGTATGGGTATTACCTATACACCTCTGCCTACTCCTTCGGGGACCCTTGTGGGAAGTCGTGAGGAAAGTGTTACAAGTACCCGCAAAAAATTTCACATTTATAATATTGGTAGAATTTAAATATTACCCTTGGAACAAGCATTAAAAGTATGATTGTCGTACAGATATTAGGAGCAAGCGGGCACCCTTCACACGGAAGGCTATGTCTGTGGCACCCCTAACAGTCTATCTAAGAATCATAAAAAATGTAAACAACTAGCCCAATTTACTGATGTCTTTAATTCGACATAATATTCGTGGTTCCCTCTCATTTGGACCATCCCAGTTGACATTATTTCACGCATCCATTGGCCTGCCCACGTGTCTCCTGCTAGCATCGTATGTAACTGTCACATGAGAAATTTGGTAATTATTGCATTATACTTGCTCGCTGATATTTGACATTTGGATGTGGTCACACCTTTTCATCCATGTGTATAACACACATGGAGTACCTACACGAAGAAAATGTGTGTGCGAAAATTATGTTTTGTCGTAAGTATGTATAAGTCGTTAATACTCGGAAACATTTAATGATATCTCGAAGCCGTATTGTCTCGGCCAGTAGGCAGCAGGTTGCGCGACCTACATAGCGCAATTACAGAGCCTTGATACCTGCGCCGGCGCCGCTATTAGCTTAAATGTGAGTGCTGTGGAATGGAAAAGTGAAAAGTTTTGCGGTTCTGCAATGCACGTACTTTATATTACTCTTAACTGTTAACATACATCTTTATTACAAACATTTAGATGATATTTTAGGAGTCATAGTCGAATGGCTCGAATTGTCACTTGAAACAGATTGCAAGTTCGAAACCCGTACAGTGACTAGTAGACACTGCACAAAAAGGTATTGCGTCTTTTGACCGAGGCCTCTGGTGACAAGAAGGCTGGCACTTACCTTGCGCTAAGAGTCAGCATTGCCATAGAGCGTGGCAATGCTGCCAGCTTTCTTGGCACTTCTCGTGAGACAACGAGTTAGTACAGGTTTTTAGTTAATTTAGTTTAATGAAATACCTTGGTTTATTTATATTTTGCTTGGTCGAATGCAACCAACGTATCATATAATTTTCATATGGATATAAATATAATATTCGGGACAAAGGCTGCAACTTTTTAATTCACAAGATAGGCCTCATATGGAGTACTGCTGCCACCTGTGGGCTAGAGCCCCTTAATAGCAGCTAGGGCCTTTTGGCGCGATCCAGAAACGCGCCGCTAGGATTGTCGACGATCCCATGCTCACAAAAGGCATAGAACCACTATGGCTGAAAAGAGCCATCGCCTCCCTGTGTGTGTTCTACCGTTTGTATAACGGAGAGTGTTCTGAAGAATCTTTCGACATGATGCCCACTTCTACCATCTACCACCGCACCTCTCGCCATCGACTGGGAATTCATCCCCATACCTCGGAACCAAAAGGTACTGCGCGGTTCCAAAAGAATGTCCTTCCACGAACGATCAGGCTGTGGATTGAACTCCCCGTTGAGGGAGTTTTCCATTCATGGAGTTCGGGTAGTGTGGTGTAGGGTGTGGAGAGATTACCTTTAGTTCATGCTCTCCTGGTACATTCTTAAAGGTTTTCCCTAGAGAATGCAGCATGGAGTACTTTAAAAAGGTGTGAAAAGATTCCTGCAGGGTCGGCAGCCGGTGAGCGATACCCTTAGTGTTGCAAGCATCCATAGGTGGCGGTAACCGTTTACCATCAGACATGTTTGTTTGCCACCCTCGGGGTATAAAAATGGTAAATAATAAGCCCAGAAGTTAATAATGCAAACGAGTTTCTACGTCATCTCTCGTGATAGCACCAGATAAATCACCAATATTTTGATGTACGCACATTTTATGAGACCTATAATAAGTATTTATCGGCAATTTGTTTAATTAATGATATCGTTCGGATCGTACACGAAACGATTGGCATTATCGATTCGACTTTTGGATCGTAAAGATTCAATTTTATAACTACAATTCGGCTTTTATAGCCAGTTCCGCTTGGTCGGATGCGGAGTCCCTAATGGACAACGGACTTTAAATTCTACTATTTGCAAGAGTTTACTTCACTTCTATTTCACTAAAGCTAAGAAGTTATTCAGAATAGAGCGTGGGTTTTTAATTTTAAAGTTGGCGCAGTACTGTTACATAGAGGGTGCTACTCCGCATATATTCTAGATTTGTATTTACCAAATGACGTAATTCGTACATTCTTTAATTTTTTTCTAACACAAAGGAACATTAAGAGTGTTTAGCGAGGATGTATGAAAAGACAATTGTGGATGAAGCGAAGGTGTGTGAGATTAGAGAGACTGACGCTTTACTCTCTGTCTACCCTGTGTGGGACTCGACGTGATGTAATCTTTATGCTTGAAACAATAACAATACAATTCTCGACGCAATCTTCCCACTCTTCTCATCTTCCGGTCCAAGAAAACCTTCTCAACTTAACACTTGCAATATCTTGGCAGTTGAAGCCTTAATGCCAACGCTTGAACGTCCAAAGAAACTTTTTTAAATGGTAATATTATGTTTTACTTGTCACCTGATTAAAAATATATTCTTTAGCTCTGCACTCACAACTTCTTACAGCGTACTTATATTTCAAAGTGCCCTTTAAAACTTTCAGACCTTCCGTCAGGACGGTATGTCTTTGCCTGTTATCTCGAAAGTTTCTTAGTGGATAGGTGAGCGAGTGATTTGAGAAGATCAGCGTAACAAACCATTGCAGGCTTGAACCTCGGTTCTTTGCATCACTTAGAGTACATTTATTTATTACACGACGAGTTTTACGGTCAACGCAACCGTACACTGTATTTGTTTTTCAAGAAAAAACTACCTAGGTATTATTTTCCTGCTTGAGAAACGATAAAAGCATCTGTATATGAAACGATCACAGACTTGCTTACTGTCACGTAACCGTTATATGCATATATCGCCATCTGCCACGTTGGCACCTAAAATACATCTCTGGTGGAAAGTGGGTATGTAGGTTCTACATATACACCTCTGCCTACCGTTGTGGGAAGGCATGAGGAATTTTTTTTATATACATATATGTATCTCTAGCGAAACAGGGTGTTGTTTTGCCTCTGTCTAGTGCTTTGTAGATTGTGTGAAGTCATTTTCCTGTAGTTATTTACCTAGTACCTATTGTCCAAAAATGTATGGCAAATGTTTTCAGCATTAACCTCCCTGATGAATTAAAATCACACACATCTTCTGGATAAGGTAATAAATACTCTTAAGAACTGTGTTTTTTTTTATTTCTGGACCTAACCTGTTTTTTCCCTACTCGTGCACTCACAAGCATGTCTCTCTATGGTTCAATCAGACCTTACTGTAACTTGGATGGATCGCAAATTAACTGAACTTATTTTCTGCTTGAACTAACAAATTAATATTTCCCTCTTTCTCACAGGAAGCGGAGGAAACAGTCACCAAAGGTCTGAAAAGGCACAAAGTTGAGGTAAGTGGAAATTAAGGTAATCTAATGCTATGAAATTATGTACTGCGTTTTGCGAAAAATATACGTATGTATATTAAGAATTTTGAAAATCGGTCCAAAAATGGGGGAGAAATCGGTGAACATACATAAAAAACAGTCGAACGTGGAACCTCCCCCTTTTTTTGTCGGTTATATAATGTGATAAAGTTGCTATTAGAATGCGCATTCTCGTTAAGAAAAGGTTCAGTAGTATTCAGATTCCTTCAAGAGAGGTAGAGAAAGAGAGAGATCTTGACGTGATACATATCGAAGCCGAGTCCGCTCGATAGGCACAGTGAGTGGAGCGCCAGTTCAATCGAGGCTTACAGACGTCATTCTCTTCGTCCACATTCATCAGTCTCTTCGTAAATGGTTAAGATATTATTGTACTGTTCCCCGCGGATCCACCCGCGCGAATAAATTAAGTCTTGTGCTAATCCAGCAAATAATGTATACCTGTGCAAATTCCATTCGTAGTTTTTGCGTGAAAGACAAACAAACATCCCCACAAAATTACCCATTTTTAATATTAGTACAATTTTGCAACTGGCTCATAATTTTCCTCATAGTAATAGTGATTGTCAATAGACTCGTGCGCGTGTCTCGTATGTTGCGATAAACAATCGATCGCGCGGCTTTGAAGTCGATAATTGAGAGTTACCTCTGCGCTTGCGCACGGTAGTCCTGTGTCACGCTAAGTGATATCGTGACGTCACGTTAGGGTGTTGGCGTGAAATGTGAAATTGGCGTTTTATTCTATCGCTTATGAAATGATACACTTATACTAGTAATTTTTTAATACACGGAGCAGAGATGGCCGAGTTGTAGTTATTTTGTCTTAGTTGAGTAGGTACTTTTTACATGATGGCCCAGATAAAAATGCCTAATAATAATTAGTTAACTAAAAACAATAGTTTTACTTTTGATTTTATTTCTTATTGGATTATTTCGTGTAAGAATTTAAAAAAAAAGTTCCATAGCTTGGATTTAATTTCATTTTGAGATCGTTTTTTTATATTATAAAAGTGACATGGAGCGATAGCCTAATAATGCGGTAAGCGCTTACCGATTCCTATAGACAGTTTAGAATTGCTCCTCTCACTCGTTGCCGACGCTGCAAAACATTGTTCAAACCCTTAAAAACCCCATGTACCTTCGAAAATATATGACTTTTTAAACTTGGAAGTTAATCTAAGGTTTCGGCGTTTATTTCGTCCCCTTCTTGAAGAAAGAAGAAGAATATTAAACATGGTACCTATGTTTAATATTCTCGCTATTTTCAAAGCCGAATGCTCATTGCTAAATCGCTCGAAGATTGTGGAGGGGTAGACCGTAATGTTGCGTCACTTGGACAATTTACAGTAATGTACATGTTGGTTATGATGGAACAGACAGACCAGTGGAGGAACCTTTTGTTGTAGGCATCAGGTTCTCTTTAGACTTTCACCAATATTGTTCAGCTTTGTACGTGTTAAATGCGATTAAAATACTTTTAAAATATATACTTCTTGCAAAATATTTGATACAGGATGCCCAAACGCAAGCTCTTACACAACAGATAAATATGAAATTAAGAAAACATTTTAATTTGTAATCGAATGATTGACGCCTGTAGTTATTATATTCAAGGATTTATTTTTGCATAAAACCGGCTATTATTTATAGGGTTGAACAAGTTTTTTTTATTTATTTATTGATCAAAATTTTCCATAGAATTAAAAAAAAAGGTCTGCTAAAACATGTCTTGGACATACATATCATCGCGCGGAGTGCCTAACGGGGTAGTCAGAGGGAGTAGGAGCGCCAGTTCTCTTTAGACTTATATGCCTCTTTCGCTTCGTCCTCATTCGTCAGTCCCTTCATACATGTTCGCCGGTTTTGACTACATACATAGTGTTAATACAGCAATGTTTGTACTAGAAATTTTCTTGGGCTTCACTCATGATAAATTTAATTATCCTCTCCTTTGAGTAAGTATGATTAAAGGCTATTTAATACAGACATATTTTTACCAATCGGATAAGCAGTTTCTAAGATTAAACATAAACAAAGTCTGCTTTTTACACGCTTTATATTAGCTTCACCTGTATGTATGTATGTATGTATGTATGTATGTATGTAACCGACTTCTTTGAGCTCGATTTTGACCCACTTTAAACGGCCAGATTTCGTTCAAACTTTGTAGACTTATCGAGGACCGATGACAATACACTAATAACTAAAAAGTAGAAAATAAATAGTAGTTAAAAAAACTAAAAAACACGCTTTTTATAGAAAACCGAACTAAAAAATAGAAAATAAATTTCGATAATATCTTAAAAAGCGTGGGGTGCTTTTTAAGATATTACCGAAATGATAATCACTCTACTAATATCTGTCAATAAAATATTTATAACTATTGACACCATGCACCCCACGCTTTTTAAGATATTATCGAAATTTATTTTCTATTTTTTAGTTCGGTTTTCTATAAAAAGCGTGTTTTTTAGTTTTTTTTAACTATTTTTACAATATAAGTATAGTATTTCTTTCACTCGGAGGTTTATTTGGACCCCCACAATATTCCCACAATGTTGATTTTACTCACATTTCGACAGAACGGGACAGATGGTGAGTCTCAGTCACGACTCTCATACCGTACATACATTGAGGTTCTCAATCATATGCAGGTGCTTGGATGATATTTTCGTTCAACATTGAGCTGCGGTGAGTCGCGTACTTAAGCTTAGAAAATATGTACTGGATCGCCGAAGTTTGAAGTTGCAATATCTTGGCTTGACTGGTCAACCATTCGGCCACTGCGGCACTGAGCCGCAGTTGATCGTGGTAATTACTTACTTTTCTAGTTTCTACTTGTCGAGTCGGGAATGCTACCTTCATTAAGGGCACTCAAATGACTGGATGCGCTATGACTGAGACAAGGGCAGAAAAACCTTTGCGTACATTGTATCGGACATATGTAGGGAATGGCGGCTAATTGTCACCCGCGTGCCATCAATAGTATATAGCGTGCAGCGTGACAATTTGTTCGGTGCGTTGACATGGTGCGTGCGAGCTTTGTCAGTGCGCGTGACCAATGTGCGACTACACACGAAAGTCTAAAAAAATCAAAATCTAAATATTTTATTCAACGTAAAGGACACAGAGAACACTTATTGAACGTACATACACACGTACTTTAAAAACTATAGTTAACACCGTCTATTTGGGAAAGTTGAAATTAGAGAGGCGTGATGGATTTGAGTCGTCTCCAACGCTGAGATTATAAGTACGAATCTTGGTTGTATCAATGTTTTTCTTTCTTAATTATATAGAGTAATTACTATGCTACCACGAGCTTCACGGGAAAGGAAAATCTGTATGTTTCCGAAGATGTTTAAAAGACGCAATCAAGAGAGAACGGGAGCTCTATACTCTCTGCCTACTCCGTTAGGTACTCGGCGCGATGATATGTATGTACTGTGGTCTGGCTTTTTGGGCAGAGCTCCTGACTGCGAAGATTGAGTCGCGGGCTTGATTCCCGCTGAGCCGCCCAGCTATTGGGTCTAATTCTTAATCTAAACTGTTCCGTTTAGGCGGAGTTCAATAGAGATAGGAGAAATATATGTATAAAGATCTCTAGACAAATTCAACGTGTGACAATGAAAATGCACTCTTTTAGTTTACATCTGTAGTGTGAGAATAAATTGTAAATTAGTCCGAGAGCGTTAGCTGTCCGCAAGCCCGTGTTTATGACTTAGTATGCATCTAACATAGGCTGAGCTGGAATATTGAAATTTATACATAACTAGCTATGCCCGCGACTTCGTCCGCGTGGAATAGTGACTTTGGGCAGCATTTTTTGGATATACATTTTGATTTATTTTGGATATATGTTAAGTAAAGCTTACCACATTATATTAGTGAAGACCACATCTAAATCGGAAAAGCCTTTCTGAGATTAGCGTGCACAAACGCACAGACAAACAGACAATTCTAACAATCAGTGTTTTGGGTGCTGTTTGCGTTGATAAAGGTCCCAATCAGATTTTTTCTCATATATCTTCCATGTACAGACAGCGATCCGTCACATTTTTATAATATGTATAGGTAGATGGTTACGCAGTCGTTAGCGGCTCTACGACTATGTCGTTGGTTTTAGTATCAGAAGAAAGCAGAAGTAAGCTAAATCCAATTCAGAGCCAAATTCATCAAAATCAAAAGACTTTTATTCAACGTATGGGATGCCGCGTACAGTTACATACATTCATATCATCACACCGAGGCCCTTACAGTTATGAAACGTGACCTATTGAATAATAATAATAATAATATATCCTCACGCCTTCCCACAAGGATCCCCTAAGGTGTAGGCAGAGGTGTATAGGTAATACCAAATTGCTCGAGAGGTTGTCCACAACGCGATATTGGTACTTTATTGTAAGGCAGCGAATCCTGGGTATGATGAAGAGACTGATGAATGTGGACGAAGCGACAGAGGTATGTAAGTCTAGAGCGAACTGGCGCTCTTTTCTCTCTGCCTACCCCGTTAGGTACTCGGCGTGATGATATGAATGTATGTATGTAAATAATAAAGCAATTTGTTAATTATGTCTTGGGGTCCTGAGGCTCACCATCTTTTTAAAGAGGTCTCATGCCATCTAGTCGAGACCTCTCGTGACAGGCGGGCTGGAACGTATCTCGCTTAGAGAATCAGCGTTGCTATCCAGCGTGGCAATGCTGCTAGTCTTCTTGGCACATCGCTTAGGGATACCGATTTGGGACAAATATTTTATCTGTAAGTAACAACTGTTCTTTGTAAATATTTAAAAAAAAATATCTTGCAGAATAATGTTATACGGTTACAGCTTGAGTATGAAAATAAATTATTAATGTTATTTGTCTTCGTTTAATAATATATTCAATTAATTTCGTTCGCATGAGCACCTGCTTCACAGATGGTGGGTGTAGTAAAGTTTATCAGAAAAAGGTGTGAATAACGTTGTATTTTACAATCGTTTTTTGAATCCTGTCACCCGGCTCTTAGTCGTCTGTTAATTATTCTGGGAGTTTGATTAGATCTTTAAATCCGTAAATTAGATCCGTAAATAACCAAACCAACGTAACATGCCTTTCTTCATCTTTACAATCACGCCCTCATTCACGCCATAATAAACACTATTTATAACGACTTACCAGAATAGAGCTGCACTGACCCAAATACGAGTACGTATATTTTACTATTTCAACGAAATGAAACTAATTAATGACACTAAGTGCCGCAAAACTTTATACAGAGTGTGTGGAGAACCGTTACATGAGACTGTATGTCTACCTCTAGATGCATCTTTGTTATTAATCTGCCTGTTGTCATTTACCAACAGTTATTCAGCAGTCTTCATTAAAACAACAAGCAATTATGGAATCTATTTTTACAGTATTAAGGGTCAAGTGAACTTTCGCAGGTGTCAAAATAAGTCGGCGCAAATTTCCCGACAATTTATTCCAGTACATATCGTTTCGATCTTAATATGACGGGGTAAGGTTGATTTTATCGTACTTTTATATAGGTACACTTTTTAAGTTGTATGTGTTGCAGATCACACGGATAGTGGTGTCATAACGTAAATCGTCTTATCTATCCTAATGATAAAAACTCGCTTTTTGTATCTTGAGCTTAAAGCTTGTAGGTATCGGTTTTGCATATATATAAGCCGTGGTGGCCGAGTGGTTCGAGTAGCCGCCTACGACACAAAGATTGCAAGGTCGAATCCCTGTTCCTATGAGTTTTTCAGAACTAAAGTACAGTGATTATGCACACCACGAGATTTGCAAATGCTTACGATGAAATTCAAAGGCCTATGTATAATCATGCTTGAATAACGGCGATGGACTCGCCAATGATCACATTGGCACGTAAAGTTTGTCTCTGGCGGAAAGTGGGTGTTATTGGAATGCGTCATACCCGTTCGGGGACGCTCGTCTTTAAATAAAAAAAAAATGTTAGTTTGGACATAGAGTACGGATAAGTGAACAAAGATTGACGAAACAGATATACAATGCGAAAATGTGGTTAAAAAGCGACAGAGGAGATTAAATCGATCGACGGATCAAGGATAGCAACGTAAAGAGTACTCGACGGAGAGACTGATGAATTGGATGGCGCTGAAAAGGTCTAGAGAGGACTGGTGCACCTCTTGAAAGATTCCATGTGATGTCATATACTCGTGTGTTTAATTAAACCATCAAAAATGCACTCTACATTGTGTACACTAAAATGCTTGCAAATTCAAGTATTTTAAAGATCAATTTCTCTAAAATGACGTGAATGGGCGCCGATATCGAGATAACAGGATAATAATTAGGTATATCAAGATTTTGTAATCTTTACGCACTTACGCACGTGTCAAAAGTTTTATATTTAAAAAACAAAAAATAATTAAATGCAATTTTTATATACAGATAGTGTTACCAATGTACAAATTTTAATCGGAGCCTTAACACGACACTTTTAAAAATAAACTCGCTACAGATATTAGCATATTTCCAGCGAACGATTATTATCTGTGGTGAAGATGGAACTTTCGCGAAATTACACATAACTTAGGTGATAACACGGGAATTATGAGTGACAAGACACGGCATTATCACATCACATTTATGATACAACCTCATTTGATATAAAATTTGCATTTATATAGCAACACTTTAAATTTAATAAAAATTATATCCTGAGGATATAATTGTAGGCAGATGTGTATAGCGTAGAGGTAGAGGTAGTACCTACACACCCACTTTCCGCCAGAGATATATTTTAGGTGCCAACCTGACAGATGGCGAGTCCATCGCCGTTAGTCCAGCACGACTATACATACTCCTTCGTATTGCTTCTCAAGCGTATGTAGGTTTCCTCTCGATGTTTTCACCGTAAAGGTCGTGGTGTGACTATTCATTGTACTTAAGTTCAGAAAAACCCATTGGTACAACCGGGATTCGAAGCTACGATCTTTGTGTCGAGGGAACGTCAAGAGTTCTCGAAACCGACGAGCACATACCTCTTTAGTAAGTGGTATGTAAGACTAGAGAGAACTGGCGCTCTATACTCTCTGCCTACCCCGTTAGGGACTCGGCGTGATGATGTGTATATATATTTATTTGCGGGTATAAGAATACTTCTGTAAGTAATATTAATATAATCTTACACAGTGATCTTAGATCAAATCGATCCGAAACACTCGTGATTGGGAACGTCAAGAAATCTCGGAACGGGCGAGCATGTATGTATGTATGACGTACTGATGAATTTGGAGGAAGCTTTACTCTCTCTGCCTATCCCGTGAGTGACTTGGCATACGTACGTATGTACACAGTGTATGAATATAAATCTAATGAGAAAATCCCGTTTGATCGCCGTACAACTTTTTCAATCAAACGCTAGAATCCGGTTCATGGTTTATGTTTGAATATCATACTTACATGGCCCATCTCATTGGACTCGTAAAGGGGGGACGTGAAAACATGTAGTATGCTTAAACTTTTTTCGAATCTATAAAACGGGCGCTATGATGCGCTAGTACACTAATTTGCGTCTATATCGTAAACTACACCGGTGTTTAAGCGCACGGCTTAAGGCTGCTCGCATATGAGCCGTTAAAGTTGCTAGAATAAAGTTATAGTTAAAGTTATAGTTAAAGTTATAGTTAAAGTTATAGTTAAAGTTATAGTTAAAGTTATAGTTAAAGTTATAGTTAAAGTTATAGTTAAAGTTATAGTTAAAGTTATAGTTAAAGTTATAGTTAAAGTTATAGTTAAAGTTATAGTTAAAGTTATAGTTAACGTTATAGTTAAAGTTATAGTTAAAGTTATAGTTAAAGTTATAGTTAAAGCTATAGTTAAAGTTATAGTTAAAGTTATAGTTAAAGTTATAGTTAAAGTTATAGTTAAAGTTATAGTTAAAGTTATAGTTAAAGTTATAGTTAAAGTTATAGTTAAAGTTATAGTTAAAGTTTATAGTTATAGTAGCTAAAGTTGCTAAATTTAGAAATTAAACCAGCCCAGCTCTCTTGCTCGCGATCCAGCAACGGCTTAAACCGAGGTCCGTCCCACAGGGCGTGCCCTTAGCTGTGTTGCTTAGCACTTAAGTGCCTGGCTGGAGGCCTAGGTCTCGCCATTGACCGGTTAAGTAGCAAAAGTTCTTTACAGTCATGTTTGCTTACTTTCCTACGTATTATGAAGTGATCTTAGATGAAGGGTGCCACTTAACATAGAAAAAAAAAACGTATAGTATTTGAATCAAAAATCTTTATTCAACGTAAGGGACATAGGGGAATATTTATTGAACGACACATACTAAATATAAAACTAAGATGATACGGTGAAAAGATTCGGTCGGCAGCGCGCGAGTGATACCCCTGGTGTTGCAAGCGTCCATAGGCGGCGGTAACCGCTTACCATCAGGCGGACCGCAGGCTTGTTGGTCACCTATGTGGTATTAAAAAAAAACTACAGGTACCACCGTTTACAAGAAAAGAAACCTGTCAAGAGCAGTATAAGTGGAAAACGGTCGGTAGAAAATGATGTTCATACCTCTCTTTCCCAGTATTGAAGATCGACATTAAAATAAAATCTACCATTTATAGGTTTATCTTAATTTTTTATCACAGATCGTTTATTCGACATAAAGAACACAGGGAACATTTTAATAATCGTCACCAACATTTTACAAGAAAAAAATTGTTAGCAGAAGAAACGGGGAAACAAACTCCATGGATTTCTTTTTAAACATTGGTTCCATTTTTTATGTATGGAGTAAGATTTTATTAACATAGAATTCTTTTATGAGTTTGTGTTTGATAATGGCTGTAAACTCTAGAAATAGTAGCGGCATACGCTCATGTGCATACAGCCTTAGCGATCGTAAGTGTGGCGACAGAAATGTCGACACATTACGGCCAAGTTAACGAGCTCACCGGCGGCTAGTGATGTGAATAGTTATCGATATTCTTACTCTTGTATTATGTATACCTTTGTACGTGCGTGACATACGGAAGTAGTGAAGAGATTCGCTTGATAATATTGAAAAATTTGCTACGCTTGTACAACGTTTGCTTGTTAAAGTTTTCATTCGTTGTCAAATTGTATATTGCCAATTACAATAGTAATAATAAATATATTTTATTCAAGTGACCATGACTCATTTTGTTAGTAATACTTAATTATATGTTAGTTAAAACTATATAAAAGTAATTATTTTATTTGGTTAATTAAATTATATATAATATATTCTGACGTTAAACTTTGCAAATCGCATTTTAATTACACCATTTTACCCATTATTAATGCAGTCAACATTCAATAATATATCTGCGATACGATCACACCCATCATAAATACTAAAGAGGGTACTCAATTCGAAACGTTATTTCTTGAAATTACCGTTAAACGACATACACAATACCTGATACTAAAAAAACGTTGAGCGTCAGCGCGTCCGGCAACAAATTGGCTCGTTATCACTCGATCGGTGGCAATAAGTCGCAGCGCCATCGATAAACACGGATATAACGCATCGACATCGACTACCATGTTGCACGCACACCACTAGTGTGGGGTGACACGCGTCTGAGCGATTGGTTTGCTATATGCTTGATTTACGTTACTGGGCAGCGCTGGACTATTTTTAACTGAGAAAATTATGCGGTGTTATGCGATAGAATTCTCGCAGCTGACTTATAAAATATGTTATGCACAGGAAAAATTATACAAATGGATATCTATCCCCACACAAGTCACTTAACTTTGAGGACCCAAAGATTTGGGACAAACAATAATATGTATCTTCACGCCTTCCCACATGAGATCCCGAAAGGGTAAGCAGAGGTGTGTGGCAATTTTTCCGCTAGAGATATATTTTTAGGTGCCAACGTGACAGAACACGACTAATACATACGCGTTTAAATTTCTTCTCAAACGTATGCAGATTTCTTCTTGTTTTTTTCCTATATATTTATATATTACATTAAAAGAAAAAAGCCTAGATGAAAAAACACCTTTGCCAACCCTTGTAGGAAGATCCTTTGATGAAGAAATATGTAGTATATTTTCTACGGTTGTTGAAGTTTTTCTTAAACCTTATGCAGTAAATGGCAAGTATGCCGGTTTTGTTTCGAGCGTTGTAAAAGCTTTGCCAACCCTTCCTTGAGCAATGTGTGAAGACGTGAAAAAGTACTGTAAGTAAAAGTCTGAACATTCTTTTTGCATTTCCCATAAATAATTTTTCTTTAATCGTCTGTGGGGGGTCTGTTCCAGTCTATTGAAAGTGCACATACCGATCAATTTACCTAGAAACACTATTCAATAGAGCCGTGGGGTTCGAGCAGTTGCCTGCGACACAAAGATCGCAAGTTCGAATCCCGACTGTACCAATGAGTTTTTCTGATCTTAAGTACAGTGATTAGTCACACCATGAGCTTTACGGTGAAGGAAAACATCGAGAGGAAACCTACATACGTCTGAGAAGAAATACAAAGCGTATGTATAATTGTGCTTGAGTAACGGCTATGGACTCGCCATCTATCATTGGCACCTAATATACTTCTGGCGGAAAGTGGGTGTGTGGGTATTACCTATACACCTCTACACACTATTTACACTATTCAATTATTATGGTATTTTTTTTATGTATTTTATAATTGTTCTATTACTGGATTAAAATACATATATGTTTACGCCTTCTATCGCGCCGCACCTCTCGCTATCGACGGGAAATATCCCCATGCCAACATAGCAACAACAAATGCCTCGCACTGCGCGGTTTCAATGAAGTTTCCTTCTGCGAACGCACAGGCTGTGGAATGAACTCCCGTTGAGGCTTTCTCTGGAGAGTATGGTGGTGGTGGTGGTGGTGACATGGTCGACATGGTAAATCGATCTTCAAAAAGGCGTCAAAAGATTCCTGCAGGGTCGGCAATGCACGAGGGTACGCACCTGGTATTGGCAGCCTATGAACAGGTGGCAGTAACCGCTTAACATGTTAGAAATTGCTTTCCTACTGGCTGGAGGGGCGGGGAGTGAGGCCTTAAACGGAAAAATCTCAAATGCCAATTCATCATTACATTGATTAGGATGATTATTACATATAGCTTGAGATGACCCGCCCCCAACCCCCCTCCAGATTTCCCGCATCTTATCCACATAATGAAAACAACAAAGGCAAGATCATCAACCCAATGACGTCACACAAGCACTCAAGGCAAAAACAACATGCCTTCTACGGCATCTCACATGTGGCTAAATACATCGATATATCGATACTGCGCTACCGTATCGAGAAAAAAACCAAACACTGACCTTTATTATGCATTACCACGCCCTATCGAATAATGTTCTATCGGTAATTTGACTCGAGAAGCGGTGAAAATCGACGTTTTCTTAGCATATGGTGGATGTGACAGTCCGTTACGTGGATTTTTTCCAGTGAAATGTACTAGAGCCTAGTTTTATAACGGTGATGCAGGGTTCGTCTCGGTTCACGCAAGGTTATTTAAAAGCAAAAGTGGTTTGCCACATGCTACTTTCTTACTTAGTTATATGGTATAGTGGATTCGATTGCGGACCGCGGTGACCCAGTGGTTTCAGTAGCAGGTGACGCATTTTCAATATTAACGGGTTCAAGCCCTTTTGGACTTCTTAGCCCTTTGCCTAACGAACATGTATTTTGCAGACGAGTTTACGGTAAAGGAAATTACTAGACGCTTCTATACGTCCGAAATAATAAAAAGAAAATATGTAAAGCTCTAGACAACAGCAACTTTATATGAACATATAAAGTTGGATACTAAATATATTTCCGACGAAAAAAGGACTCCTACCCATGTGGTCTTTGATTTAGGTTTATGTATAATTAAAATGCATTTTCTAAGAAAAATCACTTCACGTTTTGTCTAAAGTCTTATAAGTCAGTCATACACGCGATAAACACGCGAATAAAAATATATATAGCGTACTACATATTTTATTTATACATACATATAATCTAAATTATTTAATCTTAACATCTGACCAACGAGTCCAACATCTCAATAACAATCTACGCCACACCTCGGCTAGGACAAACAGACAAACTTATCTTGCAACGTTATCTCTCTGCAGTCTAAGCGTCCAACGTAGTTGGCCATTTGGCACTATTAGTGGTCTTCGTTGGTTATGATCGTAGGTTCTATCCCGTGTGTCCAGGTAGAGTGAGAAGGTAACCAATTAGTGTTTGTGTAATAAAAACTTTTGTTCGTTTCGCTCATTGCTCTCAATAAATCCATATAAATTTAATATTTTTTCATATCTTCACGAGGTAACAACACATTTCTTATGTTCATACATAGATACATATCATCACGCCGAGTCCCTAATTGGGTAGGCAGAGTATAGAGCGCCAATTCTCTTTTGTATGTTTCTTATGTATATTTATTTAATTGAACAGCTTGTAACAAGGAGGATTCAAACTTGCAACCTTTGTCTCGCAGGCAACTACTCGAACCACTCGGCCACCACGGGCTTATATATATTTATACACAAATATTTGCAGCACGCCTTCCCACAAAGAGCTCCCGAAGGGTAGGCAGAGGTGTTCTTAGTAACTATATTACCCAATTATTTTTAAGAAACATGTTATAGCTCAATGACCAATAAAACATACCTATGCAATACTTGACATAAAATATGTTATTTTAAATGTGAGTTTTAATCTCTAGGTCGCGGCACCATTACCGTTGTATCTTTTAAATCTTCGCGTATATGCACTAACATTAGGTCTATTTATTACTGGCTAGGTCATATCGTACTTAGATAGCTGGTTGACAAACAAAAACATGCCCTACAGGCATCAGGCGAAGCCTCAATGTGAATGACAAGCAGTTGTAACTTACGACATTTTGTTATAAGGCGATTTAGATAATGATATGAACTGTGATTTAATAAATCCATCCCTTTTCAGACTCTAAAGTATATCGGTTTAGTATCTATTCATTCTTTTACGAAATTGAGTGATAAACGCTTATTCAAAGAAATAAGCTAATGTTCGCTTGTCAAGTTGCAGTCGTGTCAAGGATTTTGCAAATGTCGTCTCAAAAATGCTAGTTTCCTTCACTGTAAAGCTATTAGTCTAACACTATAGGTCTTCACTGAATCGTGTTTGCTTTAAATGTATCATCACTCAAAAAAGAGACTGATGAATGTAAATTAAGCAAAATGGGTATTTAAGTCTAGAGAACTGGCGCTCTGCTCTCTCTGCCCTATTTATTTTTATTTATTTATTTACTAAGGAAGAGAAAACACAGTTACAACCAAATGTGCGATAATGCCTGCAGTAGTATAAAACTGTGTCGCAGACATTAACACTCATCCGCAGAAAGATATGTTGCAGAGTTCCAAGTTGACACTATGAAAGCCGTGGTGGCCGAGTGGTTCGAGCAGTTGCCTGCGACGCAAAGGTCGCAAGTTTGAATCCCGACTGTACCAATGAGTTTTTCTGAACTTAAGTACAGTGATTAGTCACACCAAGAGCTTTACGGTGAAGGAAAACATCGTGAGGAAACCTGCATACGTCTGAGAAGAAATTCAAAGGAGTATGTATAGTCGTGCTTGAGTAACGACGATGGACTCGCCATCTGTCACGTTGGCACCTAATATACCTCTGGCGGAAAGTGTGTGTGTAGGTGGGTATTACCCTTACACCTCTCACCTTCGGGGACCCTTGTGGGAAGGCGTGAGGATATTTTTTTTTTTAAAAAAAATATTGTTAAAAGGAGTCCCTTTAGGCAGGGTTCCGAAGATACTGGCAGCGTTCCCCCTTTGAATAGCTAGGCTAATTCTTTGTCCGAGGTAGCTGCCAGCTCTTCGGTCTCCTGTGATGTCGACCAACCTTTTTGCTATTTCCTTAAATAGCTTTGTGGCACTAGGACCCCACATTGATTATTGAATTAGGGCATGATAGTGTGTGTGTGTGTGTGTATGAATATGCTTAACATTTTTACTACAAGCACTTTCCACTTTCCTTAGTATCCTCCGGCAAGGAATATACATTTATTATTCATGAAATCATGACCTCGTCCTACCTCTTCAGCCTGATATTGAACATTTTTTTGTGTAATGTAGTAACCACAGTATAAGCAAAACTTTCACATAATACCCTATAAATATAACCCCCCCCCCCCCCCCCCCGTCAAGCTCGTGGTGTGACTAATCACTGTAATTAAGTTCAGAAAAACTCATTGGTACAGTCGGGATTCGAACTTGCAATCTTCGTGTCGCAGGCAACAATTTGAACCACTCAGCCACCACGTCTTTTATCTATTTAATTATTAAATTTATTTAAAGATACTATTCAAAACAAAATCGTGTTTCTAAAATTTCTTATTTAAAGTGACTGTAAAAACATTGTCAAAGCGGAAAGAGGTGGATAAATAGAGCACGCGCGAGATACTCCAGCGGACGGGCGCGCCGTGACGTCATTTCCTTATCGGCGCGTGCGCAAACACAGGGCAGGGCAAGGCATGAGAGGACTGAGTTGAACATTACTTTAGCGCATAAAAGATAAGATAATTTACCTCTCGCCTTCCCATAAGAGTCCCCGAATGGGTAGGCAGAGGTGTATAGGTAGTACTCACACACCCACTTTCCGCCAGAGATATATTTTAGGTGCCAACGTGAGAGATGGATAGTCCATCGCCGTTACTCAAGCACGACTATACATACGCCTTTGAATTGCTTCTCAGACGTATGCAGGTTTCCTCTCGATGTTTTCCTTCACCTTATAGCTCGTAGTGTGACTAGTCACTGTACTCAAGTTTATAAAAACTCATTGGTACAGTCGGGATTCGAACTTGCGATCTTTGTGTCGCAGGCGGCCACGGCTATCTAATGCATCTATGTGAAGCGAAATATGTCTGTCTATAGAGAATGGCGTTTTATCCATTATGTTTATCCCGGCATTATGTATGTGAATATCGATTTTTATTTCGTTGTTGGTCTCTTGGATACAATATCCTGTATGAAAAGTGTCTCATTACGCGATTCTCGAGACTTGAGCCCAGCTACAATGCGAGGCCGCGCCACTTCCGTTACGATAACACAATTCTTTTCAACATATTTAACTCTTATCCACTGTTAATAAAGTCTATATTCCATTGACAAAATGCTAAAGAAACGTTGTCTTAAAACTATACGCACAAGCACATGTCTTCACCCTTATCACCATGGTTTTAGAATCTAAACTCCTGTAACGGGAATCTGAGTTAGTTGTAAGCGGCGTCGTCGTATAAAAGAGTTCAACGGGGTGCGTAGAGGATGTCCGTCGAAAAGTTCATAGTCTAGAATGTGTGGATTTGTCGTACGACTTTAAACATGATACGGACATTTAGGATGCTATCTTATTAATATTGTTATAAGGTTCATATTTGCATGCAATTACATAATGGCTCATAAGATTTTTTTCTGAATACGTTTTCTGTAATATTTGATGACTTAAGTCCAATTTAGACCAGTCAGAATCTATAAATTTTTTATTTGTGTTTTGACTATTCACAGTTGAGATATATATAAAATAAGTAAAACTTAATTATGCTGGCCAATTGGTTTGAGTATTCGTCATCGAAATAAAGATCGCAGGTTCCGTCCTCGGCAATCTATACTAATGAGCTTTTAGAACTTAGCCACAAATATTGATCGCTCGGAGAATCAGCATTGCTATCCAGCGTGTCAAGGCTGCCAGTCTTCTTGGCACGTTGCCGCGGGGAACAGATTTATGTCCCGCTGTGCCCGCGACTTCGTCCGCGTGGATATTAAATAAAAAGTTATTGTTTAGTTTCTAAAATAAAAGTAGCTTATGTTACTTTTTTACATCAACTATCTGCCAGTGAAAGTCCCGTCAAAATCGGTCCAGCCGTTTCAGAGATTAGCCGGAACAAACAGATAGACAGGCAGACAAAAAATGTTAAAAATGTGATTTTGCTATATGTACCGTGTATACATCCATATGCATTAAGTAAAAAGCGTAAAAATTACAAACAGACACTCCAATTTTATTTATTTGTATGTTTGGATGTTGTTTTTATAAAATAATATTTGTAGCATTAACTTTCATTAAAAGTCTTGCAAACATGAATAATTTTGACTGAATGTCTTATCGATCAATACGTTAAATGAGGTGGCATTGTACTAATGTCATCGCATGCAATCAGTAAGCATTGAAGGCACGTGTAACACTCAAAAGTTGGCATAACAGAAAGTATCGCGTTGCGGCCTTTCTCAGAACACTGATGACAGTCCAGATTTTAGAGATATATCATCGGCGGCGATGGTGATCAACCTTTGGATATTTCTCCTGAAATATTATAGTAGTAAAAAGTTAAAGCCGTGGTGGCCGAGTGGTTCGAGCAGTTGCCTACGACACAAAGATCGCAAGTTCGAATCCCGACTGTACCAATGAGTTTTTCTGAACAGTACAGTGATTAGTCACACCACGAGCTTTACGGTGAAGGAAAACATCGAGAGGAAACCTGCATACGTCTGAGAAGAAATTCAAAGGCGTATGTATAGTCGTGCTTGAGTAACGGCGATGGACTCGCCATCTGTCACGTTGGCACCCAATATACCTCTGGTGGAAAGTGGGTGTGTGGGTATTACCTATACACCTCTGCCTATCCCTTCGGGGACCCTTGTGGGAAGGCGTGAGGATATATTATAATAATAGTTTAAATCAATCATATTCTAATGAAATAGGACGTTTAAACGTATAAAAAAATGTTTTTAATAATATAGTGAAGTAAACGATTTTAGATTGAATCCGCAACGAAGAGATTAGGTTTATAGAATTTATTCTCATAAAAACTTACATAAGTTCACTTACAATGAGATTTGGATTAACAATTTCTTAATTTTAATGACATAATTTTACTCTGGCTATCGTTACTAAATCCTTATAATTTGACAAACTTATACATATATTGCTTCAATCTATTTTTGAAATGTTTAATATCCTCACAGCTTTTAATATCATTAGGTAACTGATTGTACAGCTGTATTCGTAATTTTCTTTTTAATAATTTATCGTATTTTTTTTATATTATATTCGTAAGTATTTATATTCGTAATTTTCTTTTCGTAATTCGTAATTCGATTGTATTCGTAAAACGAGTCGCGTGATCGAGGGTGTGATTGTAAAGATGAAGGCACGTTATGTTGGTTTGCACATGTAGGAAGGGTGAGTGAATAAGAATTGATGAAACAGATATACTAAGCGAAAGTGTGTGCAAGAAACGGCAGAGGAAGACCACGTTCTAACCAAATTCCCAGTCAGGAGCTCTGACCACAAGACCAGGCGGCCATTTCAATTATTCGCAGTGTATTCTACCGAACCTGTTGAATTTTAGTGTTTATTTTGGTCAAGAGGAATTAATTAAATTATAATTATATAATATATACAAGATGAACCCCGCGGTTCTACCCGCACAAAATTTGATTTCATTGGTAGACTTTTTTCTGGAATTAAACACATTATTTGTGTTAATCCACCTAATAAATCTATAACTCTGCTAAATTCCACTCAATTCCGTACAGCCGTTCTGGCATGTAAGTAACAAAAATACTTACAAACTTTCACATTAATATATTATTATTAGGATTAATATGAAACGAAACCAAATGTTGGCCGTCCCATCTTGATCTGAATCCGAGCCGTATCCAATTGCATTACACTCAGCGATCGTTATTTTGTACATTTACGGGTCAAAGTACACTTTATGTTATTTGCTTAGCTTCAAAGTTCGCGACTTATCCCTTTGTTCACAGTAATGTTATTATTATTATGAAAGTTGCTTTCTTCGTTCCTTTAATGTTTTAAATAGAGATCGTGTGAATGATTAATTTTATTATCATCCCACTGCATCGTTATTTATATTTGCTAGCCGCCTGGTCTAGTGGTTAGAGCTCCTGACTGAAACTTAAGATCGCGGGTTCTATTCCCGCTGAGGGTAGATACAATAGTTGCAATGGGCAAAGTGGCACAACGTAGCGTTAGTCGTATAAAGAAGTCTGGCTGCGCATAAGTACATGCGCATACACGAGAACGGACTGGAATCGCCGTGCAATTATTCGCCTTGAACAAGAGAGGGACAAATACCATGAGATGATAGCCAACCTTTAGTTGGAGAGGCACCCGAAGAAGGAGCTGTCATAACTATACAATATGATCTGTGAATGATGAGAATGGCTGAATATGAATTTAAAAGATAAAAGATTAGTCACAACACGAACACGAGAGTCACAGAACGAGAGAGAGAAAATATCGAGAGGAAACCTGCATACGTCTGAGAAGAAATTCAAAGGCGTATGTATAGTCGTGCTTGAGTAACGGCGATGGACTCGCCATCTGTCACGTTGGCACCTAATATACCTCTGGCGGGAAGTGGGTGTGTGGGTAATACCTATACACCTCTGTCTAATCCTTCGGGGACCCTCGTGGGAAGGCGTGAGGATAAAAGTGCATGCTCCAGTAGTTAGTAAAACATAGTTTTTGGCATCATAGAAAGACATTCCATACTGTCTGAGTAGACCTCAGTCATAAAGAACTTTTTAGACCTCAGTGATAAATGCATAAATATTCAAACGGCAATAGCTGTTTAAAAGCTTTTCAAGTGGATCCAAAAAGCAATTTATCAGCGTTATTAACCCACCGCGAAACGCATTGTGTTGCTAATGAGCTTGGTGTTGTTTTAGAAGGAAAAACTCTTATTCAAAAAGTATATTAACCGTGGTGGCCGAGTGGTTCGTTTCGTGCAATGCAATAATAATAATAATAATAATAATAATAAAACTTTATTCAGTAACAAAAATATCAAATTACATAACTAGTGACCAGAGTCCCCTTTTAAGCGTAAGCCTGTGTTAGGAGTCTCTGCTCTTCCCTAGCTTAGTTTATTCACTTAAAGTACAAAATTTATTAATATTTGAATTAAAAAACAAGAGAAAATGTGTGTGTGTGTGTGAGCGTGTGTGTGTGTGCGCGTGTGTGTGTGCGTGTATATGTGTGTGTGTGGTTGTGTGTAATTATATCATTGCAATAGGGTTTCAATTTCATCATAACTAAGGGGTACAATCCACTTAGTTATATTTTTTTTAAGTTCAAAACAGGTCGTAGAATATATATTTATAATTTTGTTATGCAAGGATTGTAAGTTCGAATCTGGACTGCACAAACTAGTTTTTTCTGAATTTTTGGTATATCGAGTAACCTGCATGCGATTGACGAAATGACGAATGTATTTGATGACGACGGATTCGGTATTAGTCACGTTGGCACCTAAATATATAATAATAATTTATTGAGCATAAAATTGGTTACATGTTATGCACACATACGACCGTCTGGTCTAGTGGTTAGAGCTCCTGACTGCGAAACTTGAGGACGCGGGTTTGAATCCCGCTGAGGGCAGATATTTGTGGAGAACACGAATATTTGTACCTTAGTCTTGGATATCCTATGTATTTAAGTATCCATCTATCTATATAAGTATATATATCGTTGTCTAGTTACCATAACACAAGCTTTGCTTAATTTGGGACTAGGTCAATTTGTGTGGAATTGTCCCAGGTATTTATTATTATTATTTATTTACATAAAACAAATAGACAAGTTAAACAACTAAGTTAACAGGCACAGAAATTATATTCGAGTACACATATTTTAAATTTATACACCACATTTCTGGCGCAAAGAGGGTATATTGGCTAGTCTGAGACTCTTGTGACGAGGTGTAAAAATACCAGAGCTTCTGGAATAGTAAATATTTAAAGAAAAACAAATTGAATGTCCAATATAATTACGCGCGATTAGGCTACGAGATAAGAGCACAAGTTCTTTCTAGACTTACCTACTATATACCAATTTCGCTTCCAAATTCATTTGTCACACCAAACATGCTTGCCGATTTAGTGTACTATTGACGTTCCAATCCTTTTTTGCTCAATCGATTCGACACCTGGGTTAATCTCTACTACCGATTTATGTGTAGGAAATAATGTGATGTGATTATTTTAAGAACTTGCCACTCTTTGATAAGATTGGAGTCACGGTAGTACGTTGATACTCCACAGGATTATGAACCTTAAGGCAATGTTTTGTGTCGATAATGAAATAAAGATAACGTGACGCCTCCGTTGACGAAGCTGTGCCATGTTACCCGACCTTCAATTCACAAATTGTTTGTCTGTGGTATTCGAGTAGTGTAGATGTATCCAGTTACGAGACAACTTTTTTCCAATTAGTTCAACTGGATGTACTTCCAATGTTTCAAGTTCTCATACAAATTGATGGAGTATTAAAACACTAAAATAAATTGACGAGCATTTTAACGAAAGGACCCCGCAGCCTCATGAATTGTTAATTAAATTTTAATTAAACTTGCTAAGATTACCGCGTATCCAGCAAAAAGTTTTAACGGTCTGTTGACGAATTCTTCTCAAGCTTCGACGCCCTACTTATCCGGCTTGGGTTTTAAAGTCCTTTGAGTTCTACAAACGTTAAAAGCACTCGTTTGGCATTAGTGTCTGTTATTAGAATGCAGCTTTAGTATTTGCTAGTATAAGCACCATTCTTATTCTGATAATATTTGCATCGATAGTTCTGAGCAAGTTCACCAAACGTTCTGAAAATTTTGTTCATTATATTTTATGAGAATACGGTGAAGGAAAACATCGAGAGGAAATCTGCATACATACATACATTCATATCGTCACGCCGAGTCCCTAACGGGGTAGGCAGAGAGTATAGAGCTCAAGTTCTCTCTAATTCAAAAATGTATGTATAGTCGTGCTTGAGAAAAGGCGATGGACGCGTCATGTGTCATGTTGGCACCTAAATATCAGTCCGGCAAGAATAAGGTGTGTTACTAAGCACCTCTGCGATTTACAGCTCGTGGAGGATGCGAAACATATGGACGGATTTACATAAAGTCTGCTAATCAATAACACATATGAACACATAATTAACAGAAATGCAAGTCCAATGTAATTGTCGACAGTAACTTCCCGATGATTTGCGATGTATGACGATTTGTAACGACAGAATACTATATTGTACTATGTTCATGCAGCTGCGCTCACATTATCGCTTTTGGGTTCCGTGGGAGGGATGAACTCCTTTCTCAGTGCCTTAGTATGAATTAACTCAAAGAAAAACTTCACGCCTTCCTAAAAAGATACAGAGAGTGCACCAGATGAAGAAAAGCTCTGGCTCTCTCTAGACCAGGGTTTCTCAAAGCGGGGAACACAAACCCCTAGGGGTTCGCCATTCGACGGTAGGGGTTTACGACATGGCTTGATAAATGTAGTCTATAGGGTTTTAAAAAAAGGCCAGAATAAAAATAAAAAAACTGAAATCGACTTGATACCGAGTCAGAATTAAGTTTAAAATTTGTGGAAAATATTTCTTATCAATACTTATTTTGGCACTACTGTATTTGCTACCTTTTATTGAGATAAAACCCTTATTATAAATACATTACAAAAAACAGTCAATGTTATTATTTTCTTTGGGGGGGGAGGGTGATTTTATTAGTTAAGGGGTTCCCTGTCAGCTTAAGACTGGTGATTTTTTATTAATGAATAATAGAAAGAACTAGAACTAGCGCTCTCTACTTCTCTTTGCCTAGCGCCGCGAGGAACAAGGCGTGCTATGCATGATTTATGTGTATGATACAAAATACAATTGATTTACAGAAAAATTCTATAAGTGGTAAGGAAACAGCTTCGGCTAAAAGCCACCATCATACAGGAAACGATCCCAGCGACTTTAACGCTTGAACTGCGTTTGAACTGCAGTTAACACCATCTAATTCCCGTTTAAGCTTTATGATGCTAGAAAACTGGTTAGAGACTTATTTACTCCACGTTTCAATAGCAATATAGTTGCCAACGTGACAGGTAGCTTTTTAGATACGTCTCATAGACATGACTGCCGTCTCGATTTCTTTAGACCTATACAAGTTTCCCTAAAATATTCCTCTATATTTAAGTTCAGAAAAATTCATCATCATCATCAACTCATCATCATTGCTCCAGCCCGCCAGATTTGCACTTGCAGATGCAGATCTTGCAGATCCTAGCCTTGTAGATGAAAAATCACTCAGCCACTATTGCTTTGCTAAGACAAAATGTGGGAGAAAAATCTTAGTAATATATGGTAGTAGATAGCAATTGACGGTATTTTCATCATGTGATTCGTTGATTTTGGGTATGTGGGTACTACCTATACACCCCTGCCTACCCCTTTGGGGACTCGGCGTAATAATTGATTTTAATGGTAGTTTTTTTCTGGTTAAAATATTCTATGTGTTGATCCAGCTAATAATCTTTGTGCCAAATTGCATTCTATTCCGTTTATCCTTCTAGCGTAATTGAGTTACAAATATGCATACTTACAAACAAACTTTAATAACATTAGTAGGATAACTTTGAAGTTCCAGAAAATGAGAAATGAACGACAGTGCAATCAGCGTATAAAAGCCTATATTAGCGACATTAGCTGCGGAAAACTTATTCCTGATGGTTGATAACCACTTACCACCGGATCGCATAGAGATTTGCCACCTTCCTGATCTAAAAAAAATAAACAAGATATTGCCAAAGACATACCCGATTTAGCGTAGGGTAAACGCTACGAGAAATATATATTTTCAAAAATATTACATACGGGACCTTCATCACGCCATCCTATTCGGTCACGCAAGTTTTTTGTGTCGTGTTATTTATTATCGCGTTTGTGGCTCACGGTAACTATTAATTTTGATGTTCGGCTATTTGCCATTCTGCCTTTTTGTGCTGCATGCGGTGATGCTATTGGTCGTTGAAGAGCCTTCTCAATTCACTCGAAGACAGTTTCAAAATTATTTGGCCTTATTATTATCCTAACTGTCCGCAATAAGGTCAGTGGATATATTTTTCGTGACGGCCGTCATGGCCGAGTGGTTTCTGGAGTTGCAAAGTTGCGATTGCAATTCTGGTCTCTCTGCAAGGTCTGTACCAATGAGTTTTTGTCAACATACAAACCTAAGTGAAGGAAAACGTCGTACGGAAGCCCGCGTATGTTTATAGATAAGTTCAAAGAAGTATGTATAAACAAAAAAAATTAAGGTAGTGTCGTACCTCAAAGCTTGTGAAGCAGACTGCAGTTGGCCTATTGGAAAGCGGTTTCCGCTACCTATCGATATTTGCAACACTATAACCATCAATATCCTAATTCCCTTCATACATGTATGTAATACAAAATCACAGAACTCTTTTACCAAATACCAAATATTGAAGTTTAAGATTTGATTTTTAAAGAGCCCGGGTGGCCGCGTGGTCTTAGTAGTTTGTCTTATACGTGCTTTACGGTTAAAGAAAACATCGTGAGCAAACCTTCATATGTTTGAGAAAAAATTCAAAGAAGTATCAACAGACGTGCTTGAGTAGTGGCGATGGGCCCTCCATCTGCCACGTTGGCATATTTATCTCCGGAAGAAAGTGGGTGGGTACAAATTACTTATGTATTTTGAACCTGCAAGTACTTGTTTTTGAAGTGGACCTATATTATTATTGCCAAGAATGGTATTATATCATCAGAGTACAAGAGAACTGCATAATGAAGAAAGTCGCGGCTTGCTAGCATCGTTACGTACAATAATCTTATCGGTTCCATGTCGGCACATCAGCCCGGGAGGTGCGCGAGAAATTGGTATTGCTTCCGAAATTCGACAAGTTCAGTTCGACCATAGTCTGTTCGCGAACAGTACACTAAGATATCTAAATAAATTACCCATTTACTAGTAAGGTTGTGATAATCATGTTTCTTTAACCTCACATATTGAACATAAATAATAATCTCATAAATAATATATCCTCACGCCATCCCACAAGGGTCCCCGAAGGGGTAGGCAGAGGTGTATAGGTAATACCCACACACCCACTTTCCGCCAGAGGTATATTAGGTGCCAACGTGTGTAAAGTATGTAACATAATACACTAACATATGTACTCAATCCCTCAATACTTTACACTCTTAATTTTCACAAAATCTTCGCCTCAACCGCACTCATACACACACACACACACACACACACTCATACACACTCATACACACTAGGAACTCTTTACCACCTCTTTCTAGAGATGAGTGTTAATATCTGCGACACAGTTGTATACTACTGCAGGCATTATCGTACATTTATTTGTAACTGTGTGTTCTGTTCCTTAATAAAACATAAATACATATCACCACGCCAAGTCCCTAACGGGGTAGGCAGAGAGTATAGAGCGAAAAAATAAATGAATAAATTACATACATTATATCTCGCCTAAAATTACTGAACTCTTTCGCTTCATCTACGGTCTTAGTTTTGTAGGTTATAATCATTCAACTCTAAGAAGAAATCTGCATAAGTTTGAGAAGAAATCTGCATAAGTTTGAGAAGAAATTAGGAGACATATGTACAGCTTGAGTAACGGACACGGACTCTTCATATCTCACGATAGCAAATGTTGTTAACGTTAGGTGTAAAAAGGAGGCCGTTCTTACTTTCTAACTTTTTGCTGACCTTTGTGAAGGAAGGTATATTCTGATAAAAGATTTTTAACAAAACATCCTAGAAAGCTTAATCTCAAATCTTTATCGTCCGCCCTAGGCTCAAATTGGGTCCGAGGGATCAAATCGAATCAAATCTCAAATCTTTTATTCAACGCAAGGGACACAGGAAACACTTATATTGAAAACCTCTTGTACAAAATATAACGCTACAGTTAAATAAAACATTAAGGCTGAAAATCAATCAAATAAGTGGTAAGTTCTGTAACAAAATGTAACGCATAATTTGAATTTGTTATTGTATTTAGATATAAGGTGAGAATGTCAAGAGTACTTAAACCTGCGAACATGAACAACAAAAAAGGGGAAAATATATTAAAAATGTCTAGTCGAGACCTCTCGTGACAGGCGGGCTGGAACATATCTCGCTCAGAGAATCAGCATTGCTATCCAGCGTGGCAATGCTGCTAGTCTTCTTAGCACGTTGCCTCGGGATACCGATTTGGGACAAATATTTTACCTGTAAGTAGTTAGTTTCAACTGTTCTTTGTAAATATTATTAATTGTTGTTATTGTAAATAAAAATAAAAAATTTCAATAGTTAATTGTAAGAATAAAAATATCAAATTGCTTTTACTACTTGAGTTGAGTTTAGTATAATTTGCATTGTTCATACTGTTTGCCCTTGTACTATGTCATCTGCTAATAAAGGTTGTTGTCAGCGAGTGAAAGTTCACAGATTTACGCCGCGTGCTCAGATACCCATCCTTATGTAAGGCTGAGTCGTGAGTTAATGGAATTTATTTGCATACATTCGTATTGTACGAGCCTGATGTGTATGTACCTGCGGCCAGACGTGTCCCAGAGAGGCGAACGAAGTGTTGAAGCCGGTCAGCGGTGATGGGTTCCTGGTATCATTTTGTGAACTACATTTGCCTGAGAAGAATAATTTGCTAAGAAAACGTAATAAGTAGTACAATAGTTTATCCTAGTGCCGATAGCTATATCGGCCAACGGTACAGTGGATCTTGATCCCGATACCGGTGAGGTCTATATCAAATATAAAAATAGTATTATAATAATTATTAAAGCGGTTTGAGTAGCTGCCCGCAGCACAAATATAAGTGCAAATCCCGACTGCACCAATATGTTTTCCTGAACTTAGGTACCTACAGTAAACGTCGAGTAAGCCATTCTCGAATCCACCTGAAGATACACAGAAAATTTCATCAAAATCGGTCCAGCCGTTTACGGTTCTATAAAGGACATACAGACAAACATTCACTTTTATATATATATATATATACTAGTGGTCCCGCCCAGCTTCGCTTGGGAGACCCAGTGGCGCCACCTATCGGGTCCAATTGTGAATCTAAACCATTCCCAGATCCCCTTGAACACACACAGAAAATTTCATTAAAATCGGTCCAGCCGTTCCAGGAGGAGTTCAGTCACATACACACGCACACAAGAAATATATATATTAAGATGCACAATTGTGCGAACACAAATACTTGAACTTCTATCGTAGATGTTCTGTATACTTATATACAAATCTAGCTTTGTAAGTATATATATCATAGTCTCGTTTCCATAGTACAAACTTCGCTTTTGTACGCCTTGGTCTGTCTATGTTATGGTACTTTGCAAAAGAACGAAGATCCCTAAAATGCATTTACAATAGTCTTACATTTGACGTGTGTAGGTACATTAGTCATAAACCGCAAGGTTGTTATATGTTATATATAAAGCAAAGCCGATAAACAGTAGCTCTACGTGACGTGTGTGTCAATATATGATGATTCAGTAGCATTCCTGGATGGCTGGTGTCGGATGGCAGCGCAGCCTCCAAGCTTTAGTTTCTCAGGGTCACTTATCATTCATCATAACAATCTTTATTATGTACCTATTCTATAGAGAGCCGTGGTGGCAGAGTGGTTCGAGTGGTTGCCTGCGACACAAAGATTGCATGTTCGAATCCCGACTGTACCAATGAGTTTTTCTGAACTTCAGTACAGTGGTTAGTCACACCACGAGCTTTACGGTGAGGAAAACATCGAGAGGAAACCTGTATACGTCCGAGAAGCAATTCAAAGGCGTATGTATAGTCGTGCTTGAGCAGCGGCGATGGACTCGCCATCTGTCAAGTTGGCACCTAAAATATATTTTTGGCAAAAAGCGGGTACTACTTATACACCTTTGCCTACCCCTTCGGGCACCCTTGTGTTTACCTGTAGTAAATAAAATATAGAGTTTAAATTAAATTGAATACAATAATATGACAGAAAGATTACAACGATGCATTTCAAATAAATAACATCTTTTTTTCAAAATCGGTTCATAATATTCGAATTTCACAATCGTACTTTATCATATCCTTCAAAGGTTTAAACAGTCTTAACAATTCAGCGACTGAAAATTGTTTTTCCTTTAACCGATTGGATTTTCAGTCGAGTCTGGTCGAACACAAATTCAATCACCGCTTAATACCGGTTTTAAGGGGTTTAAAATGCTGGATGTCAGACTGAAATACAATTTCAGTATATATTTTTTTTTATTCCTTCATTTACCTTTTATTCGTTGTTGCTGCGCTGCGCCTTGCTTGTGGTTAAACGGTTATGATGCATGGTAAGTTTAAACTTACTAAATACATACATATCATCACGACTAGTCCTTAACGGGGTAGGCATAGATAATAGAGCGCCAGTTCACTCTAGACTTGCATATCTCTTTCGCTTCGTCCACATTCATCAGACTCTTCATACATGCTTCGGTTTCGAGTACTCTTGACGTTCCCGTCATTGAGCGTCCGATCGACCGATCTAGGTAGTTGGAAAGTGGTCTTCCTCTGCCTCGTCTTGCACTTACTTCTTTTCGTTATAAAATATTTATGTTTGATTGTTCGCGTAGTTCGCGCGGTGGCACCGCGTGGCACTGCTAGTTTTACTATAAGTATAGGATAGACTAAGTAAAAGAGAAGTTTAAAGTAAAAAGAACATAAAATTAAAGTTCCCTTGACCGGTGACCGGTGACTCATGCGCAGGCGCCGCGGCGCAAGGGCAAGTCACCTACATACATAAATGTGGACAATTTTAGCTATATAAATCGTTGTGACATTCTGCATTCTGTCGTAACTAGAAAATCCACACATTTTACTGCAAAGCTAAGTAATTATCTAGAGCGCTACTTTATAGTTCCTATCGAAATCTAGGTCTGGCACTCTCATTTTAGCCGACTTCAAAAGGAGGTATTTTTCAGGAGACCGTGGAATAATTCACAGTTATTATATTATATATATATTTTCACGCCTTCACAAGGGTACCACAAGAGGTAGGCAGAGGTGTGTAGTAAACCTCATTCCGCCGGAAATAGATTAAGGTGCCAAGCCAGATGGCGATCGGCTGTCTTCATCATTGAACCTAAAAGCCTTGTATGCATTAAGCAATTAAATGAAAAAACATATTCAACTAAAAGGTCGTGTGTCCAACGCTGTTATCTAAACACGCAAAACGTACAGAATTAGCGACCGGAGGTGAAATTACGTGCGTGGGCGCTCTGACTAAGTGGACGCGCGTAATGTACGACTGTGTCCTTTGCTTTGTGTCCAATGTTGTGGGCCACTTGGGATCTTTGCTTTAGGATCGTGTGCATTATCCTATAATACACAAATATACAAATATAATATGTAATATATCTGGACATTGTGCTCTTAGTCACGTTATAACAAGCTTACTACTTATTAAGTCTAAGAGGCCTGGTGTCCGAGTAGTTGCCTGCAACTCAAAGATTGTAAGTTTTAATACCGACTGTACCAATAAGTTCTACTAAACGTAAGTACAGTGATTAGTCACACCACAAGCTTTACGGTGAAGGAAAACATCGAGAGGAAACCTGCATACGTCTGAGAAGAAATTCAAAGGCGTATGTATAGTCGTGCTTGAGGTGTCACGTTGGTATCTTAATATATCTCTAGATAAAAGTGGTGTGTGGGCACTTACCTAACCTCTACCTACCTTTCGGGGACCCTTGTGGGAAAGCATGACGATATATTATATAATTTTTATATTAAATGATTTATATGAGTCACCTACACACGTGGTGGCCGAGTGGTTCGAGCAGTTGCCTGCGACGCAAAGGTCGCAAGTTCGAATCCCGACTGTACCAATGAGTTTTTCTGAACTTAAGTGCAGTGATTAGTCACACCACGAGCTTTACGGTGAAGGAAAACATCGAGAGGAAACCTGCAGACGTCTGAGAAGAAATTCAAAGGCGTATGTATAGTCGTGCTTGAGTAACGGCGATGGAATCGCCATCTGTCACGTTGGCACCTATATACCTCTGGCGGAAAGTGGGTGTTGGGTATGACCTATACATCTCTGCCTACCCCTTCGGGGATCCTTGTGGGAAGGCGTGAGGATAATTACCTACACTACAATGGGAACGATCTCCGATTTTCCTGTTTTCTCTATAATCCATACCCAATGAAAACGCACCGGAGAGTTCTTAACTACGGGGGCAATCACTTAAGGCATAACACCCCTGCACTCGGTGTAAAACAATTAGCCCTCTCGTTTGCCACTTAAGTCAGTTTGTCTACTGTTTAGCGGTTCACTTGCTTAGCGCTGGTCCAAGTTGCAAGCGACTGACAGCCGGGCGAGAGCTCTTGGTTTTAAAAACAATAGTTCATCTATACTAATATTATAAAGAGGAAAGATTTGTTTGTTTGTTCGTTTGTTTGTAATGAATAGGCTCCGAAACTACTGGACCGATTTCAAAAATTCTTTCACCTTTGGAAAGCTACATTATCCCCGAGTAACATAGGCTATATTAAATTGGACCCGATAGGTGGCGCTGCGATCGAGTTTTAGGAATTTTAACTTTTTTACCCGTGCGAAGCTATCCCTTTCTGTGTGTCTTAAGGTGGATTCGACAATGGTTTAGATTTACAATTGGACCCGATAGGTGGCGCTGCGATCGTGTTACGGGCAATTTAACTTTTTCACCCGAGTAAAGCTGGGCGGGACAGCTAGTTAGGGTATAATTTTAATTGCAGATGGGATTAATTTTTTATTATTTTGCTTTATTTGGGACTAGGTCAATTTGTGTGGAATTGTCCCAGGTATTTATTTATTTATTTGAGTAAAATTTTGATAATTTTCATATCTCTGATTTAACACGTATTAAAATATTGATGTGAAGAACTCGGCCTGATAATGTATTTACGCCTTCCCAGAAGGGCTCAACGAAGGGATAGGCAGAAGTGTATAAGGAGTACAAACCCACTTTCCGCCGGAGATATATTTTAGGTTTTAACGTGACAAATGGCGAGTTGGCATCTTCGTCGCTCAAGCACAACTTTTTGCACAGAACACACCTACATTCACGTTTTAGTTTATTTTCTAGCGTGTACGGTTTCTTCTCGATGTTTTTCATCATCTTAAAGCTCGTGGTGTGACTGTACTTAAGTTCAAAAAAACTTATTGATACAGCTGGGACTCGAACTTGCAATCTTTGTATTGCAGGCTACTTGAGCCACTCGACCACCACGTCTTTTTATGGTAATTGTAATAATGTCCAATTATGACGTTGGATAACATTTGCTTTGACTTTTATGCTAGCACGAGGCTCTTAAATAAAATAAAACTCTTCGATATGACTTGATCATACAGAGGCGCAAATACTTAATTTAAATATCATTAATATTAAAATAAAATTATATTTATTTATTGATAAATGTGGACGAAGCGAGATATGTAAGTCTAGAGAATACTGACGCTCTATACTCTCTCCCTACACCGTTAAGGATTCGGCGTGATGATATGATGATGATGAATAAAAAATATTTATTTAATATAATTATTATATTAGGTGCCAACGTGACGGATGGCGAGTCCATCGCCGTTACTCAAGCACGACTATACTATAGGCTTTGAATTTTTTCTCAGACGTATGCAGGTTTCCTCTCGATGTTTTCCTTCACCGTATAGCTCGTGGTGTGACTAATCACTGTACTTAATGCTCCTATGTTAATGATATTATTTATTAGTTATTTTTACATGCAATAAATATATTTGATTTGATTTGATTTGATATTTATTTAAATTAAAATAAATATTAAAAATATTTCCCCACCAGAATTAACCTCATTACACAATCTTCAGCGTGTTTGCACAAATCGCCGAAAGTTCACAGCTCGCACCATAGTAGCGTAGATGAAATCCCAAGCACAATGTTCCCATGCCCCGCCCACTGCTGGGGTTTAGTGCGCTTTGCTTAATTAACGATAATTGAGTGCCAGCCAATCGGTCCAGAGTGCTACTTATCACGTCTTACACTCACTTATGTACTCGCGATATCCTCGGCTTTGGGAAAAGTTATATGTTTATTAAAAAAAAACACTATCTTCATATTTTATTACACCCCTAACCATCATGCGGGCCGCATGCTTGTTGGGAAGTTGACCCAAGTGGCTTTAAAAAAAACAAATAAAAATGAATATTTATAAAGCACATACATATCATCACGCCGAGTCCCTAACGGGGTAGGCAGAGTGTATAGAGCGCCAGTTTTCTCTAGACTTACATACCTCTTTCGCTTCGTCCACAACCTTGAGCTACCTTGACCGTCCGACCGATTATAACTCTTATATAATTTTATTATAACAATAGTATATATTTATGCCCTTCCACAAGGGTAGGCAGAGGTGTGAAGGTAGTACCCACACACTCAATTATCGCTAGATATATATATTACGGTGCCAACATAAGGCACGACTAAACATATCTTTGAATTACTTCTCAAACGTATGCAGATTTCCTCTTCTCTCTCGATGTCTACTAGATGTTTACCTTCACCGTAAAGTTCGTGGTGTGATAAATCACATGAGCTAAACTGATCATTCCAGTCGGGATTCGATTTCGAAATTCGAATGCCTACAACTACACTCGTTTCCTCCTTTTATTCAATTTAATGAAACTCTTTCAATTCGAAAAGACCAGCTATTGAGAACAAACTTCTCGTGCTCCACTTACTCAAGTAACAAACAACAAAAAAGCAGTAAAAACCTTATAGAAGCAAGCCCACGCCCACTCGGCGACGTTTAATGCCTCTAATATGACGTAATTTATCGCGGCCCAGTGTGCGGTGGCCCTTATCTGGGCTACTCATTGTACTTGCAACTTTACACTAATAAATAACACACCGTGAATTTGTTAATGTTGCAATCTTCAGATGGACAAACCGATATTGATGTGTTGACCACTTTTGTTCACGCCTGCCCACAAGGGTCGCCGAAGGGGTAGGCACAAGTGGGCAGGAAGTACCCACACACCCACTTTCGCCGGAGATATTTTATGTGCCAACGTGACAGATGGCGAGTCCATCGCCGTTACCCAAGCATGAATGAATTTCTTCTCAAACGTATGCAGGTTTCCTCTCGATGTTTTCCGACAACGTAAAGCTCGACTGTAGCCGGGATTCGAACTTGCGATTTTTGTGTGGCAGGCAACCATTCGAATCACTCGGTCACCACGACTTATTATATGTATATTAAGATATAAATCATGTATATAATATATGTTACGTTGGTTTGGACACATAGAAAGGATGAGTGAAGAAAGATTGACCAAACAGATATACAAAGCCAAAGTGTGTGCAAGAAGAGGCAGAGGAAGGCCACGTTCCAACTACCTGGATCAAATCGATCGGACGCTCAAGGAATGGAACGTTAAGAGTACTCGAAATCGACGAGCATGTATGAAGAGACTGATGAATGTGGACGAAGCGAAAGAGGTATGTAAGTCTAGAGAGAACTGGCGCTCTTTACTCTCTGCCTACCCTGGGGACCTGCCTACCGTTAGGGATTTGGCCTGATGATATGTATGTATGTATATAACATATATTTAGAACATCCATAGTTTTCTTAGTAACAGAATGCTATGCTTGTAGTTTAAGTATACCGTTTTTAAATAAAAAGCCTTTAACGACATAAGTAATGCCATATATTCAAATGAGCTGCCGTGACGCTGCAATTCTAAGATATGACAAAGACTTTAAAAGGTGTAAAGAGGATCCAACAGGGCTGCCATCCCGAAAAGATAACGGCTTATTTATTGTCCCCTCCTAGAATAGGAGTTCTAAGGATGAAAATATATCAGTGTTCACGAACGGCAATAGGTACGTTGAAGCTAGGCTAATTAGCTCGGCTTTATATGTATCATGTACCTTTTGTTTTGTACTAGAGAAAAATAATATTTATAAAGTAAATACGTATATATATACCTATACCATCTCGCTGAGTCCCTAGCGGGGTAGGTAGAGAGAATAGAGCGCCAGTTCTCTCTAGACTTGCATACCTCTTTCGCTTTGTTCACATTCATCAGTCTCTTCATACATGCTCGCCGGATTCGAGTCCTCTTGACGTTCCCGTCTTTGAGTGTCCGATCGATTTGGTTTAGGTAGTTGTAACGTGGTCTTCCTCTGCCTCGTCTTGCACATACTTTCGCTTTGTATATCTGTTTATATAAAGTAGTTACCTATAAACGCAATATATCACGTAAGCAAACGCTCATAAAAATCAAAATAATCTAAACGTTTTATTCAGTCCAGCCCAACTCCCTTGCTAGCGATCCAGCAACGCCCTAAGCCGATGTTCGTACCCCACAGGGGGTGCCCTTAGCTGTTTTGCTTAGTACTAAAGTGCCTGGCTGGAGGCCTAGGTCTCGCTATTGACCGGTTAAGTAGCAAAAGTTCCCGGAATTCACGCTAGGAAAGACAACACACTAAAAAAGAAAAAAACTCATATTTTTTCGCTGTAACTGATACATGTTTAACAAACGTCGTGACCCCGTTCACTAAGCCGAGCCAAGTCCCGGGTAGTTTGTCGTAATTATTTATGTAAATATTTTTTCGATTAAAAACACAAACGCCACGCCCGCGTCACGGAGACCGTTTGATTTATCACAGAAAAAAGTAATTTAAAGCTTGTACCTTTTTGCAGAGCTCCTACGCCACGCCCACGCAACAACTGTGGTCATAAAGCCAGGTTTGCGTGAGAATTTGCATCAAACTTTGGTTGTTTCATTTGCGAAAAACTTTGTATAAGGAGAATCCCCGTTTTCTACATATTAGCAATGCCAATCTGCCGTTATTAGAACTTTGACCTGACCTACATTAAAAACATAAATGCTGCCTACTTGAGAAACGCGAGAATAATTTTCTTTCACAAACACTACATGCCTGTCCGCCTTATTGTAAAAGGCTGCCACCGCTGATGAAGCTGCCGACCCTGCAGGAATCTTTTTACACCTTCATGAAGAACTCCATGCTGCTCTCTAGGGAAACCCTCATGGTTCATTACACAGCCTGAGCGTTCGTGTTGACTTATTTTTTTTTTTTTTATACAACAAGAGTGGCAAACAAGCATACGGCCCACCTACGGTTACCGTAGCCTATTTACGCTCATGATACCGAAGTATCACTTGCGCGTTGCCACTCTGTGTTCGGAGAGTACAGTGTGTTGGCAGCATAATGGGTTTAATCCCTCTGCTTCCAACACAATGTAACAATCCTCCCCCTCCCCAAGGAGCTCATTTCTGGAAATCTTATTCACCGCGTAGGAACATAACACAAAAAATTGTGTTATTTGGCTACTTAAATCAATGCCTTTACATCTCACGATCCCGGAACGCTACATATCCTGTATATTGACAGTACACTATATAGCATTTTTGATTGTATGTATGTATGTATATATTTATATACACATAATACATACATACATATCATCACGCCGAGTCCCTAACGGGGTATGCAGAGAGTATAGAGCGCCAGTTCTCTCTAAACTTACATACCTCTTTCCCTTCGTTCATATTCATCATATAAAAAATATATTAAACGTTTGTCTCACAAAGCACAGAACAAAGTGAGAACAATACGAAACGAGATTAATCCGATACAAAACGCTCATCTCGCGATGGTATCTCTCAGTTTTGTCTCGCTCGTTACAGCATGTAAACAGCTTGTCCGCCGAGCGCATTGTGCTGTCATAATAATTATGTATCGCGAGCGTTAAATATCCGCGATGCACTTGCGACTGTATTCACGAAGAGCCCGGGGATATATTTAAAGGATATTCCTATTGTTGTTTATATAAAAAGTACGATATTACCCCGCGTCCTTCACTAGGGAGAGTAGAGAACCAGTTCGCTCTAGACATACAACTCCTTCTTCCAAGTCTCTTCTTCATGCTTCTCTTCTTCATACATGCTTGTTAGCTTAGACTACGTTGTTTTACGTACTTTAGGACTCTTTTGCATTGAATATACGTTTTCATAACCTTTCTGTCAAAGCTAACTTAACATACGCTTTTATACGCTTTTCCTCACGTCTTCCCATAAGGGTTTCCGAAGGGGTAGGCAGAGGTGTATAGGTAATACCCACACACCAACTTTCCGGCAGAGATATATTAGGTGCCAACGTGACAGATGGCGAGTCCATCGCCGTTACTCAAGCACGACTATTGCATACGCCTTTTGAATTTCTTCTCAGACGTATGCAGGTTTCCTCACGATGTTTTCCTTCACCGTAAAGCTCGTGGTGTGACTAGTCACTGTACTTAAGTTCAGAAAAACTCACCACGAAACTACTGATGATGATGATAGCAGTCATCTACGCAGGATTTTTTAATGCATATGCCATCGCGCAACTGCATATGCCCTCTCTCGTCCTCCCTCCCCGTGACCCAGTGGAACGGGGACCGATACAACCAGCGGGGGGTTCGGATGCAGGTTTGGTTTCAAGGTTTCCTTCTCTAGCACTGATTATTATCACACGAAACTACTATGTCATTAGCGAAAGAGGTCTGTTTAAAGAGCAACTTTACTCTTTCTGCCTACCTCGTGAAGAATTCCGCGTGATGATATGTATATATGTACTCTGGTAGGTCATACATTGTCACAACGTCAATTCGAAGGTGTATCTCGTATACTTGTGTATTTTGTGTGTTGCCCGCGCAAATATTTGTCATCCGTCTTCCTGGCCACTTCCTCCGTTAGTCATAAGGTTTAACTCTGGTACAATCGACGCTAATAGTTAACACATGAACTATATAATATAATCTATATCTAATTCACTTTCCATTGTGAGTGTACTAAGCACTTCAAAGATTAGGAATAGTTACGCTGGTCAGCAATGCTATTTGAGAGAGGTATGCAGCAAACAAAAATCCCTGTTTCACTTTACCACGTAAGTATACCAAGATCTAAGAACATTAATATATATACTAGTTAGCGATGTTAAATGGCTGAGCTAATTATGCCGTTTCTAGATGACCACTCATTTAGGGCCATCACATGCCATACGTATCGCGTTACAATATTAATGCTATAGGACTTCTGTAGCCGATTGTACATTTGGGTTTTTAGTTGGACCATGACCCCTCCTGGGGTCAAATTGGGGGTCTCGTAGGTTTTGTAACTTGTATCCTTCGTAGCTGATACAATTACCTATTTGCGTTGCAAAGCGCTTTTAACTTCTTTGTATCGTTTCGAATAATGAAAATACATATGTACGTCAATACATACATAATATCATCACGCCGAGTCTCTAATGGGGTAGGCAGGTATATATCAGATTTATTATCTTTATATATATAATTCTTCTGTGAGTGTGTATGCCACTGAACTCCTCCCAAACGACTGGACCGATTTTGTTTTTTTTGTGTGTGTTCAAGGGGATCTGGGAATGGTTTAGTTTCACAATTGGACCCGATAGGTGGCGCCACCATCTTTTTTTTCCACCCGAGGGTAGCTGGGCGGGACAACTAGTTTATTATATTTATTGTGCCAGATTTATATATCTCTTATTTTAAGTATTTTTGCCGTGCTTGACTACTATTGATGTAGTCCGGCTTTTGTTTAACCTTTTGAATAATATAATAAATATATAAATAAATAATATATCCTCATGCCTTCCTTCAAGGATCCCCGCAGAGGTGTATAGGGAGTACCCGCACACCCACTTTCCGCCAGAGATATATTTTGGTGCTAACGTGACAGATCGCGAGTCCGTCGCCGTTACTCAAGCACGACTATACATACGCCTTGGAATTTCTTCTCAAGCGTATGCAGTTTTCCTCTCGATGTTTTCCTTCACCGTAAACCTCGTGGTGTGACTAATCACTGTACTTAATGACAGAAATCTCATTTGTACAGTCGGGATTCGAACTTACGATCTTTGTGTCGCAGGCAACTTCTCGAAACTCTGCCACCACGGCACCGTTTGAATACATGATATGTTGTTATCCTTTGAATCTGCATCAGAAGTACCTAGCAATAAGATCGTAACATATTTTAATCTTCTCTCCTGAAGCTTAAGTAATCTGCCGAAATAACATTAAAGTAAACAATGCAAGTCACATACAGATAAGTGCACCCGAGGAGCAATCGCGTCGTGTCGCGCGATGGAGCGATTGTCGCAAAGACACCGCGCGTTTGTGCCGCGCCGCCGCACACGCACTGATAGGGTGGCGATAGTTGCTTGCGCACTTGGTTAGCCCGGGTGTATAGCTTTTGATATTCGACGGAACTGTGTATATAAATAGTGTATAGCCGTAGTGGCCGAGTGGTTCGCGCAGTTGCCTGCGACGCAAAGATCGCAAGTTCGAATCCCGACTGTACCAATGAGTGTTTCTGAACTTAAGTACAGTGATTAGTCACACCACGAGCTTGTCTATGAGTGCACACGCACATGATTGCACCATATTGATATGAGTGCAGCTTCACTACTATTAAAAGACTCGGGTCATACTCCACGCGTCCCGCGACCCCTCGACTAGAAATTTGTGGGGCGAGTCTTCGTGGATGGCATCTATACCAGAGGAACGGCGCTTTTTGTAATATGCATTAAGGAAGCAAATTTTTACACACACTTCAGACCCTTTTTTTTTTTTTATACAACAAGAGTGGCAAACAAACATTCGGCCCACCTGATGGGAAACGGTTACCGCAGCCTATTTACGCTCACGATACTGAAGTATCACTTGCGTGTTGCCACTCTGTGTTCGGAGAGTTATAGTGTGTTGGCAGCATAATGGGTTTAATCCCTCTGCTTCCAACACAATGTAACAATCCTCCCCCCTCCCCAAGGAACTCATTACTGGAAACCTTATTCACCGCGTAGGAACACAACACAAAAAAATTGTGTTATTTGGCTACGGACTTCTAGAAGGTGGAGGTCCTGCCCCAGTCGGGCAGCTCCGAATTCGAACGGGAAACTCGTTATGCCCTACCTCTCTTTTTGAGATTGTTTATAGATTATAGATTCCGACATATTTAATTCTATCCCTCAACCTTTGGACTGGGTCAGAGCAGCGATACAGTTAGCGAATGCAGATATAATATGCACCTTAATAACAATATGTTTAAAGTTCTAAATAGTACAACGAATTGTTTAGCCGTAAAGGCCGTTCACAGGTAAAAGCGAACTTATCATAAAGAAATAAAGTTGAATTTTATATATGAGCTTAACAGTTTGTATTGGATGTAACTTATGGTTGTTTCAACTATGTGGGATATTTATTGTTTCGGATATTTATTAATACTAGCGGATATCCGGCGTGAGGTTCTAAGTTAAAGAAAGGAATACCTTTTATCTATTGCTCTGGTGGTCTAAAACCATACTCGCATTATTGCCTTTCAAATGAAACCTGTTTGGGGCACATCGTCAATATTTTCAAAGTCTAGGACATAAAGGTCATTGCTAGAAAAATTTTTCAACAATTTAGTATTTTAGTTAGCTCTGTTTTTGGTATAAACTCATTGGTACAGTCGGAATTCGAAATTGTTATCTTTGTATTGCAAGCAACTACTGGAACCACTAGGCCACCACGGCTCATAAACCTAATAATATAATATAAATAATAATAATATATATCCTCAAAGATTGAATAAAAATATTGACGAAACAGATATACAAATCAAAAGTGTGTGCAAGAAGAGGCAGAGGAAGACCACGTTCCAATTACCTAGATCAAATCGATCGGACGCTCAAGGACGGGAACGTCAAGAGTACTCGAAACCGACAAGCATGTATGAAGAGACTGATGAATGTGGACGAAGCGAAAGAGGTTTGTAAGTCTAGAGAGAACTGGCGCTCTATACTCTTTGTCTACCCCGTTAGGGAATTGGCGTGATGATAGGTATATCCTAATAAATATAAATTTATCCGCAAACATAAATATCCGAAAACTATCGACGGTACCCAGCTAGATCTCTCGCGGCGGTTGGGTCACACAGATAGTATCGGGTGACCGCGGAACCTGAGGCGTCGTTTAATTGCACAGATTCGATTCCCGCAGTGGGCGGTGGTTTATAAATTGTATGAGCGGTAGCACTGGGTGGTGAATAGTCTATGACCATTTCGGAATTATTCGGGGTGGTTGCATTTACTAACATATATTATATGTCACAACGAACATTACAATATATATTCAATAAACTTTAGTACATCAAGATTTAGTTTCAATATTTATAAAAAGACGTGGTGGCCGAGTAGTTCGAGTAGTTGCCTGCAACACAAAGATTGGAAATTCCAATCTCGGCTGTAACAATGAGTTTGATGAATTCAAATGCAATGATTAGTCAAACCACGAGCTTTACGGTAAAGGAAAATATCGAAACTTGCATACGTTTGATAATTTTTTTTCGTTACATAACTAAAATACATCTCTGGTGGAAAGTGGATGTGTGGATATTGTCTACACACCTCTGCCTATCCCTTCAGGGAGCCTTGTAAGGAGCCTTAAATATATACATATAGTAATATCATTGAACGGCAAAACGATTGAAGAAGTGAACGACTACATATACCTGGGTCAGAAAATAACACTAAAAAAAGATCCATTAGACTCTGAAATTAGCAGACGCATCCAGCTTGGATGGGGTGCATTCGGTAAGCTCAAAGACGTCTTCAGCTCAAAAATCCCACAAACACTGAAAACGAGAGTCTACAACCAGTGTGTACTCCCAGTAATAACATACGCATGCGAAACGTGGACGCTAACCGCTGGAAGAATCCACCGCCTAAAAGTGGCACAGCGAGCTATGGAGCGCTCAATGCTCGGAATCTCTCTGCGAGATAGAATACGGAACGAAGACAAGATAGAATACAGATTCGCCAACGCACGAAAGTTACCGACATCGGAAAAAGAGTTGCGCAATTGAAGTGGCAATGGGCTGGACATATATGTCGCAGAGGCGATGACAGATGGAGCCAGCGAGCGCTTCACTGGAGGCCGCGAACGGGTGGCAGAAGCGTTGGAAGACCGCAAGCCAGATGGTCGGACGACATTAAAAAGACGGCAGGGCCGACCTGGAGTAGGATCGCCGCATCAAGATCAGCTTTGAAATCTATGCAAGAGGCATATGTCCAGCAGTGGACGCATATATGCTGAGAAGAAGAAGAAGAAGATGTAGTACACACAACGCCTTTCGACGTGTTAATTATGTAGGTACTTATTTTATTACAATTTATTTATTGTATAAGGAGCGGTTCAATTTTCAACGGGAGATTCCGGTGAGTTCTGTCTCTTTCTCTCTCTTATGTTGTCCTTCTACTCGTGACTATCAATCGCTCACTCTACAGTGTAGCGAAACGTATGTTCGGTTGTTCCGTAAGACTCTTCTCTTCCTATACTCCAACCTTTAGGCATTTTGCCTTTTCCCTGTAATTCCATCCGGAATATCATCAAGTGCTTCACGAAGCTACAGAAGCAGTAAAAATGGCAGGACTAGGTCCGATGCAGTGTGAGGTAGCTAGTGTTTATAAAGATATATCAAATCTGCATAATACTTCGAAGAATCCGTTGATTGTGTTGTTAGAATTAAGTACGTTCTTGATGAAGTTGAAAGAATTCGCCATGTGGGCGGTATTCCGTTGCTACGCTCACTACTGGCATTGATAAGATTATATAACGACCATTTAGTAGGTATGTACATGTATTCTTTTAAACTGATATTTAAGCCGTGGTGGCCGAGTGGTTCGAGCAGTCTAAACATTGCTAGTTCCAATCCTGACTGAAATAGTGTTTAGTCACACCACGAGATTTACGGTGAAGGCATCGAAAGGAAACCTGAGAAGAAATTCAAAGATATATAGCGTCGATGGACTCGACATCTGTCATGTTGGGACAAAATATATCTCTGGCGAAAAGTGAGTGGGTGCTGTACTACCTACACACCTGGCCTACCCTTCGGAGATGCTTTTGAGAAGGCGTGAAGATATAGAAACATGAAGAATAATTTGAAAGTCTCGATCTCGAACGGGGTAGGCAGAGAGTATAAAGCGCCAGTTCTCTCTAGACTTACATACCTCCTTCGCTTCGTCTACATTCATCAGTCTCTTCATACATGCTCGTCGGATTCGAGTACTCTTAACGTTCCCGTCCTTGAGCGTCCGATCGATTTGATCCAGGTAGTTGGAACGTGGCCTTCCTCTGCCTCTTCTTGCACACACTTTTGCTTTGTATATCTGTTTCGTCAACATTCTTCACTCATCCTTTCTATGTGTCCAAACCAACGTAACATGCCTTTCTTCATCTTTACAATCACGCCCTCATTCACGCCAGTTGATTTGCGAATCTCCGCAAATAATGGACTAATTACTAAGAATTATCAAGATATGTTTTTTTTATACTACAAGAGTGCCCAGCAAGCATACGGCCCGCCTGATGGGAAACTGCTACCGTAGCCTATTTATGCTAACAATACCGAAGTATCACTTGCGCGCTGCCACTCTATATTTGGAGAGTTTTACTGTGTTGGCCGCATAATATGACAATCCTCCCCCCTCCCCAAAGTGCTCATTACTGGAGACCTAATTCACCGCGTAGGAACACAATACAATAAATTGTGTTATTTAGCTACGGACTTCTATAAGGTGGAGGTCCTGCCCCAGTCGGGCAGCTCTAAATTCGAACGGAAAACCCGTTATGCCCTACCTCTCTTAAGAATGAAGGAAGGCATCGCTACGATTAGTCCAAAAGAGGATCCTTATGCCCAGCTGTGGGTTCCAAGAAGCTGTACATAATGACGAATCACGCTAGTACTAAAACGTTTACTATAAGCCCTATTCATTTCACCATTCACGTTTGCATTAATATATCGCGAATTTAATTATAGATTATTCATTGCTTTAGTTAAGCCAAATGATACTTTAATACAATGTAGCATAATTTTCTTTACAATGATCTTCTCCTATCATTTATGACTTTCTTCATAGTTATAATGGTGTGTGCATGTACATCGTATCATCCAACTAATGTCAGACCATTTTAATCTCTGTACTGTAATAGGTAAAGTCGGCTTTTCCATAGTCGTGAGTATTGTTTGAATGTTGCTCTGATTCAAACAGTTAGTTTTGACTCCCGGGGTGGCTTGTACAATGTACACGTTCGTGACACTGGTCTATTTACGATCGGGCTGCGCAAGACCATAAAGACGTACCGCGGTTCAATAGACGTGGACACCCTTTACAATACATATCATTATTATTCATACAAGTAGAATAGCTTTCTGCGATGAATCATATGATAGTTTCGCAAACGCATCTCAATGAAAAAAAACAACGCATAAGTAATAATAAAACAAAATATATCCTCAATCCTTCCCACAAGTTACACCAAGGGGTAGACAGAAGTGTTTAGGATTACCTAAATTGGTAAGGGTATAACCCATACACCTACTTTCCGCCAGAGATATATTTTAAGTGCCAACGTGACAGGCGGCGAGCCCATCGCCGTTACACAAGCACGACTATACATACGCCTTTGAATTGCTTCTCAGACGTATGCAGGTTCCTCTAGATTTATTCCTTCACTTTTAAGGTCGTGGTGTGACTAATCACTGTACTTGCGTTCAGAAAAACTCAATTGTACAGTTGGGATTAGAACCTGCGATCGTTGTGTAACTACTCGAACCACTCGGCTACCACGGCTTTTTTTTACGCTTAAGTAGCTCAGATTATTATTTACGACGAAGAGATTCTAAGGTTAAAAGGTCATAATTATGCTTACATCTTACTACAATTGTTAGACAGAGAAGAACACAACACAAAGAGTTCGCTTTTATATTTATTCGTATAATCTCAGTTTAGACGGAGATCTTGTAGCCGTATCACAATATTATTTTCTCCATAATATATAGAAAGAACGTCTCATATATGATCAGCGCTAAATCAAAACTCGCAATGTGTACAGACGGTGTGGATGAAGCGTAAGAGATCAAGTAGGATAGAGAACTGGCGCTCTACTATCTCCACCTATCCTGTACTGTACGTAGTAGTTGCTGAATTTAAGTACCCAGTCATGTATGGAATATACGTCATACAAACCGCACACGGGAGCATTGTGTGTCATGTCCACACTATTAACGGCCCGATTTATCCGTCTCTAATGGCGGGCGTCTTGGAATAATTACACGAGATGCGCACGCGCACTCGCCCTCCGCTCTCATGCTAGGCTATCAATAATGTTTACTCACTTTTAATTCACTTTATTGTATCCGGTATAGTAATCTGTTTGTGCTACATATGGAAGGTTCGGTTCCCGCCCGCAGCAAAGTTTTGTCTTATGAACAGGTTTGTTAGAAATTTGGTTGATGATTATGCTGATATTATATATATCAGCATAATCATCGTATCAGTAAACTAGCTGTCCCGCCCAGCTTCGCCCGGGTGAACAAGTAAAATTTCCTGAACGATCGTAGCGCCACCTATCGGGTCCAATTGTGATGTAAGCTATCCTTTCTTTTAAGTTGGATCAAACTGCATACGGCGTGCAAATTTGATTGAAATCGGTTAAGTAGTTCAGGAGCCCATCGTGGACTTGATTGCCATAAAAAAGGTTATAGTGAGTCAATCTTAAAAGATAGACATATGCTGTCGCGGACTTTTTTTTAGAACTTTTGTGTTATATTTGTGTAACTTAAACCGTTTACGCAGCGCACGCAACGGAAGCTCTCAAAAAGGAATATTTTTCCCGTTCTGGCAACATTATTCATTTATGCTTCGCTCCTATTGGTCGTAGCGTGATATTACTTAAGCATTTATGAACGCTGTGGTAGCCGAGAGGTTCGAGTAGTTGCCTGCAACACAAAGACTGTAAGCTCTAATCCCGACTGTACCAATGACTTTTTATAAATTTCAGCACAATGATTAATCACACCACGAGCTTTACGATGAAGGAAAGCATCGAGGGGATACAATCACGTCTTTTGTTTTGCGAATATTTTTGAATTAGGTTAGTAACACCGCACATTTTTAAAGGACTGCGTTTGAACTGCTTTCTCATTTGAACTTATCCAGGATTCTCTGCCGTATAATAAATTTTGAGAGCCATAATCACATAAAGCAAAACTTAATTGGCAAATTGAAGTAAAAAGCAAAGCAACAAATGTCGCTTAGTTTAATTTTCGTCCGTACAAAATAATACGATTTTAATTTCACCGTGTGTTATGCTGTGAATTTAACGAATTAAATGCGCATCAATTTTAAGGTTTTAACATTAAAATAGCCCAAAGTGAAGAATGCCCTTTGATGTCAAGGAAAATGAACCTTATCACTGTGTATTAAGCGTGGAGTTGTTTGTTAGAGTTGAAATTAATGTTGGATGAGAGAAATTCCGTTGGTGGTCCTTACTCAGCGGCTGGTTTTGTGACGTAACAGAGAAGAAAGTTACGTTATTTTTTACGTATATAAGGATGCACTCATTGTCTGTTACTACTCGTACATTATGTAACATTTAATTGCTACTGGGCTTTGGTGAAATATTGCGTAATGAGTTGAAAAGGTCTCATGGCAGAAGAACTTTTGATTTTAAGTATACTTTAATCATGATGGTGCTTAAGAAGTGACCTGTTAATTTCATATCATAGGTTCAGACCCAAGTCTATATTAATCTTTATAATGATCTATATCAAGTGTATGGATTTTGGTATCTGAAATAAATGAATTATTATTATTATTATTATATACCAATGAGCTTTTCTGAGTCATGATTTGTCACACCCAGAGCTTAAATCTGAAGGAATATCTAGTTGATATCGGTGGAAAATACATCTGCCTAGATGTGTTTCGCCGAAGATTTATATTAGGTGCCATTGTGACAGATGGCGAGTCCATCGCCGTTACTCAAGCACGACTATACATACGCCTTTGAATTGCTTATCAAGCATATGCAGGTTCCCTCTCGATGTTTTCCTTCACCGTAAAGCTCGTGGTGTGACTAATCACTGTACTGAAGTTCAGAAAAACTTGGTACCGTCCGAATTCGAACTGAAGTAGATTTTATATATTTTTTTCTATTTAGATTTATCTGTAGAAAAAGGAACAACTCGTCAATGAATGTCACAAGAAGGTCAGGTGCAGTCATAGCCAACCAATTGAAAAGTTTAACTAGCCCATTCGATAGTCACTCAGGCCATTACGTTTAACAGTTGTCGTATTATCGATCGTCAAAGTGTATTCTAATTCAAAGTTGATAGCTACTGACTTGTCAGCCCGAGGACTTCCTTCTCTCAGAGGGTAAAAGTCCGGGAAGTTGTTGTTGATTTGTTCAATTAAGCTTTACTGTTGGAGAAATAGATTTAATTAAACAAAAAATCCGCTTACATCAGCAGGTATCGATAGAGGATCTGTTACGTTGAATAAATAGATCAGTAAAAGTTAATACACATAGAAAGGATGAGTGAAGAAAAGATTGACGAAACAGATATACATACAGAGCAAAAGTGTGTGCAAGAAGAGGCAGAGGAAGGCCACGTTCCAACTACCTGGATCAAATCGATCGGACTCTCAAGGACGGGAACGTTAAGAGTACTCGAAACCGACGAGCATGTATGAAAAGACTGATGAATGTGGACGAAGCGAAAGAGGTATGTAAGTCTAGAGAGAACTGGCGCTCTATACTCTCTGCCTACCCCGCTAGGGACTTGGCGTGATGATATGTATGTATGTATGTATGTATGTATGTATGTAAAAGTTAATAGAAATCGACATACTGATACAGAAACCTATGCATGGCGAGCATGTATGAAAAATATGACCAATGTGGATGTAGAAAAATAGGTCTGTGTCTAGAAAGAACTGTCGCTCTACTCTATACTATTATGTAATACATTATCTTCGGTCATGGCTTTGCGCAACATCTTGCATATAGTAATTTTTTACCAGACGACCGTTCTAGTGGTTAGAGCTCCTGACTGCGAAACTTGAGGTCGCGGGTTCGAATCCCGCTGAGGGCAGATATTTGTGTGATGAACACGAATATTTGTATCTTAGTCTTGGATGTCCTATGTATTTATGTATATATCTATCTATATAAGTAAATATATCGTTGTCTAGTTACCATAACACAAGCTTTGCTTAATTTGGGTCTAGGTCAATTTGTGTGGAATTGTCCCAGGTATTTTTAGCTCTTCAAAAATACTTTGCTTTTTGACTCATATTTGTCACCATTAGAGCTGACGTGTCATGTGTATTTCTATAGTGTTTTTGTTTCACCTGCTTTATGTCCACCATACCCTGTTATGTGCCAATAAAAAGTATTTCAATTGATCCCTGGCAATGGAATGTTTCCTTAACGCAAACAATTAGCCAAGAGTAACGAGCTGTCTCAACTTCTTGTGTCCTAACTTTTAAGATTCACACCTCGCTTCAGCGCGGGTATGCGGGGCCACGTTACGACCTATTGTGGATGAAGTTGTCCAAAAACCGAGTATTTCCACCATTGTGGGGCGCACAATGGGCCGTTAGGGCAAGGGAGACACTTCACTCGTTTTAATTGGTAACTGAGTTGGTCAATCACGCAAGAACTGAGAGAATGGCAAGATATATTGCATGGACACGTTGGAGACGGTGATTACGAGGGACTTATTCATTTTTAACTAACTCTCCCTTTAGTTTGAGCCGCGCGAAAATTTATTTCCTTAATTGATTATTCGTTCTGGTATAAGAATTATCAATCCAGCTAAAAATCTAGCCCTGTGCCAAATTTCAATCAATTCCGTTTAGATGTTCCGGCGTAATTGAGTAACAGACATCCTTAAAAAATTTTGCGTTTATAATGTTTAGGATTGTGGGAATGTGTGATTGTGGGAATTGTAGGGAATATTAAGGAAGCATGTAGGATTTATTTTGTTACTATTTGAAGATGCCGTGGTGACAGACTGGTTCGAATCCCGACCGCACAAAGGATATTCTGGACTTACGTACAGTGTCTGCTCACACCATGAGCTTTAAGGTGAAGAAAATCTTTGAGAGGAATTTGACTAAGGTAAAGCTATTGCATAGCATTTTTTATCAACTTATGCAATACACCTATATACTTTCTCACAAACAGCTGCTTACGTACTAGGCATGCCTTTTAAGTTCTGTCGTTTCCATATTTCCCGGCAATTTTGAATTTCGAACTGTTCTATATTCGAATGTTTTTTTTTTATTTTTATTTTTTTTTATACAACAAGAGTGGCAAACAAACATACGGCCCACCTGATGGGAAACGGTTACCGTAGCCTATTTACGCTCACGATACCGAAGTATCACTTGCGCGTTGCCACTCTGTGTTCGGAGAGTTATAGTGTGATGGCAGCATAATGGGTTTAATCCCTCTGCTTCCAACACAATGTAACAATCCTCCCCCCTCCCCAAGGAGCTCATTACTGGAAACCTTATTCACTGCGTAGGAACACAACACAATAAATTGTGTTATTTGGCTACGGTCTTCTATAAGGTGGAGGTCCTGCCCCAGTCGGGCAGCTCCTAATTCGAACGGGAAACCCGTTATGCCCTACCTCTCTTATGTGTTAAAATTTTGAATGTGTTAGGTTATTTTCGTTATGAATTTCTGGATTCGGTCTCCACGCTCAAGTCCCGCGATAGAAGCTATGCAATAGCTTAAAAATATTATATATCGAGATAACGATAGATGTGGATGACGTGAAAGGTTTGTAAGTAGAGAGAACTCTGCCTACACCGCAAAAAACATGGCGTGATGTTATGTACGTATGTACATTAGGTATATTACATTAATACGTTATTGTTTGTAAATGGAATTTTTATTTGACAGTCCATTGATCACGTGACAAAAAAGATGGCGGCATTCGCCTAACGCTGCACGTGTTGGACGAAAAAACTGCCACTTTGGCGCGCAGCAGCGCGTATTTCTACCGCAAAAACGTCGAACTATGCAACGAAATGGAACAAAAAGATTCGTTAAACATACATGGAGTGAAAATCAAAGCTATTCGCATGATATAGAGTCACTCTTTATCAAAGAATGTTACGATCTCATTTTATGATTGAATCATGAAAGAGCCGATGTGGCCGCGCGGTTCGAGTAGTTGCCTGCGACTCAAAGATTGCAAGTTCGAATCCCGACTGTACAGTTATTAGTTACACCACAAGCTTTTCGGTGAAGGTAACATCGAGACGAAACCTGCATGCGTCAGAGAAGCAATTCAAAAGCGTATGTATAGTCGTCCTTGAGTAACGGCGATAGTCTCGCCATTTGTCACGTTAGCACCTAAAATATATGTCTTGCGGAAAGTGGGTGTGTGGGTACTACCTGTACACGTCTGCCTACCCCTTCGGGTACCTTTATGGGAAGGCGTGAGGATAATCAATCATGATGTTGAACATCACAGTTTCGTAATTCAAGTCGTATGTATAATTGCCCGATCAAGATGTCCAAGTGACCTATAGCAGTGTGAAAATATCGTATTATTACAGTATTGAGTCATGATGTCAAGGTACGAGAGATCTTCAATTATTTAAAACTAGTTATGCCCCGCAGTTCTGCCTGCGTAAAATGTTTTTTCATTAGCAGATTTATGGCGCATCGTGGCAACAGATCAGTCAGACAGTCTTCTTTCTTAAGCACGACTAAGCATACTTCTTTTTTACCTCATCTGAAACCTTAAGTTCGTGGCGTGATCTCTAAATTTTTATCGTGCATGTGCCTATTCGAACCGCTCAGCCGCTAATCTGTTAGAGCCACATGGCCACCACAGCTCTTACTACAATAGCAACTAGACAAAAACACTGAGGCTAAGGCAGGGTCCATATGGTACGATATTGATCACTGCGCGGTCCCACGCTGTCGCGTGACAAAAAGCGACACTCATTAGAATGCAGCGCGCGACACTGGCGACGCGACCGTTGTCCGACAATTGCACTTTTTGACCGCCGCACGACGGCGCGCCGCCAAACGGAGTTTTTAAAATAAAATTGCTCTCTGTAATGCAATGTGGACGGAGCCTTGCAAAATAATTGCTGTATTTAGTATATAAACCATTGTTCATAAATTACCTGATCCACAAATGTAATAAAAATTTAAATTATAGGAAGACAATAAGGCGGGCAACATAATTATAATAGTAATACAAATCTGTGAGGATTAAGAGAAATTAGAGAGATTTAGAGGACTCTAGTTTGAAGGCGTAAGCGTTTGGTGTTTTGAGCGTGAGTTCTTTGAAGGGGTAGGCAGAAGTGTGTAGTAGCTACATACCTACTTTTAGCCAGAAAAATGTTATAGGTGCCAATCTAACAGATAGCGACTCCGTCGCAGTGACCCATGCACGCTTAAACATACGTCTTTGAATTTCTTCTCAAACGTATGTAGGTTTCCTCTCGATGTTTTCTTTCATTGTAAAGCTCATTGTGTCTGGTCACTCACTGTTTTTAAGTTCAGTTCAGTACGACTTTTTTTATAATATATATATATCCTCACGCCTTCCCACAAGGGTCCCCGAAGGGGTAGGCAGAGGTGTATACGTAATACCCACACACCCACTTTCCGCCAGAGGTATATTAGGTGCCAACGTGACAGATGGCGAGTCCATCGCCGTTACTCAAGCACGACTATACATACGCCTTTGAATTTCTTCTCAGACGTATGCAGGTTTCCTCTCGATGTTTTCCTTCACCGTAAAGCTCGTGGTGTGACTAATCACTGTACTTAAGTTCAGAAAAAACTCATTGGTACAGTCGGGATTCGAACTTGCGACCTTTGCGTCGCAGGCAACTGCCCGAACCACTCGGCCACCACGGCTTTTTTAAAATCAAATATTGATGGATATAAGTAAACTTTCGTGTTGCACTGTGCGTGAATATATGTGTTTAGGGTCCGCCCCAGGTACCCCAGAGAGAGGTAGGGCATAATGGGTTTCCCGTTCGAATTTGGAGCTGCCCGACTGGGGCAGGACATCCACCTTATAGAAGTCCGTAGCCAAATAACATATTTTTTGTGTTGTGTTCCTACTCGGTGAATAAGGTTTCCAGCAATGAGCTCCTTGGGGTGGGGTGAGGATTGTTATATTGTGTTGGCAGCAGAGGAATTAGTCCAACACAGTATAACTCTCCAACACAGAGTAGCAACCCGCAAGTGATACTTCGGTAGGCTGCGGTAACCGTTTCCCATCAGGTGGGCCGTATGCTTGTTTGCCACTCTTGTAGTATAAAAAAAAACTGCCCTAAAACCGTGCAAGAAATTGTTGTAAATTATTAGCCAAAGATAAAGTAAAATTGTAATTCGAAATCTGATCCCCGTATCCCTTGCAGTGGCCAGCACTAGTAAGTCCGGCCCTAGTATGTCAGTAGCGCGTCCGCTAGAGACCAGGGGGCGCCTCGGTTCCGCGAACAGCCCGACACATCCTATTAGAAATGTATTACCACACACTCTGAGCTTGGGAATCAGAGCGCAGCAACCTTCGTTAGGGAGTTTCCGCTCGTAAACAGTTTTTCTTTCGTTTGAACTTACTTTCAAAGTTGTATGCTTCGGAAGTTTAAAAGTGAGTTGATGCAAAAGTCTTTTAATATATCATCATCATAATATCATCACGCCGAGTCCCTAACGGGGTAGGCAGAGCGTATAGAGCGCCAGTTCTCTCTAGACTAACATACCTCTTTCGCTTCATTCACACCTTCCCACATGGGGCAGGCAAAGAATTGTAGCGTAGGTAGATAATTGCAGGTGTCAACGTGACAGATGACGAGTCCATCGCCGTTACTCAAGCACAACTGTACGTCTTTGAATTCCTTCTCAAACGTATGCAGGTTTGTCGATTTTTTCGTTCAGCCTTAAACTCATGGCGTGGCTTATCACTCTACTTAACATTTATTTAACTTGATAATATATTTTATTAATTAAACAGATAAAGGTAATTAAAACTCAGTGACACGAACAATATATGATGATAATATACCCAAAAAGGCAGAATAATCACGATACACAGGAGAAGTAAATGTTTGAAATTCGGAAACTCATACATATCATCACACAGAGTCCCTCACGGGGTAAACAGAAGTAATAGAGCGCCAGTTCTCTCTAGACTGAGAGCTCTCTCGCTTTATCCACATTCATCTTTCTTTGCATACATACACGCCGGTTCGAATTCTCTTGACGTTCATTGAGTGATCGATCGATTTGATTTTGTTAGTTGAAACGTGGTCTTCCTCTGCCTCTTCTTCGACACACTTTCGCAGTAGTCAATCGTTCTTCATTCATCCCCTCTCTACTACCAAAGTAATGTAACATGACTTTCATCATCTTTACTATCACACCCCGTTTACACCAGTTGCTTGGCGAATCCGTTCTTCACGGACGGGATCTAATATCTTTTCGCCGAATAATTTTTCGAAGAAAGAACCACTGATTATACAGTCCGTAGAAAAGACATCAACGCGTTTGAATCTGACAAATGATTTATACGTATCCTCGATCAATCTTATGACATAACTTGTCATAAATGTTCTTTTAACCGCGATATTAGTCTTAATACTTTATAGATATTTCTTTAATATGTTTTTTTAAATATAATTAGCTATACAAAGATTCAAATAGACCTCTGCTACGTAGACAACCTACTAGAAGAACTTGACAGTTAGGGTCCATCTATCTACCTATATTTGCAATGTCAAATGTCAATGCAATGTCATGCAAATTTCATTACGATCGGTCTCAAATTTTTTTTTGGGTAATGAACCCTCGCGCGATTCCTAAAGCGCAAGTTTCAAATAATATGATCCATGGTTTCGACGAATAGAGGACAAACATAATGCTTGAAACATTATTTTTTATAGATATTGGTCCCTAACGGGGTAAGCAGAGTGAGACCTCTTCTTGAAGAACTCTCTAGGCAAAATCCTATATTGACATTCCAAATTATGCCTCACAGAAGCAATAGGTATGTCTACAATATAATAAGAAATCTTTCATAACTGCTACTTAACTATCTTTGTCGCACGCCTTCATTCTCGCGCGTGCAAGTTTTTATTGGTCCCGCAACCACAGTGATGGGTCAAATATTATGTTTGCTGTCTTTTTCTGTACGTACTTATCATCACACCGAGTCATTTGTACAGCCGAGATTCGAACTTGCAATGTTTGTGTTGCAGGTAACTACTCGAACTCGGCCACCACTGGCTTTACAAATTATTTGTTGTCACATAATGTGGGACTTGAAAACAGTATATAATGTTGACAAATGTCTAGTGCTCCTGACTGCACCGCTGAGGGCAGATATTTGTGTGATGAACACGAGCATTTGTAACTTAGTCTTGGATGTCCTATGTATTTACGTATACATCTTTCTATATAAGTATAGTAAATATACTTATATAGAAAGATGTATATTTACGTTGTCTAGTTACCAAAACACAAGCTTAGCTTAATTTAAGGCTATGTAAATGTGTGTGCAATTGTCTCTAGTTATTAATACCAATAATGGCACTCTACTTTCTTACAAACAGAAAATCAATGTTATCGAGCAAGGACAACAATAAAATAATCAGTGAATCAAGTCGTGATCCTACTGCTGTTATGATCGCTTTTTATTCGCCGAGCTTTTTGTTGTCCACCGAGCGCTGTGTAATCATACAACGTACAGTTTACAAGGAACGGTTTCAGATTCCTATAAAAAAATCCTTTGAACGTTTCCGTACAAATTGACATAGCCCTAAATTAAGCTAAACTTGTCTTATGGTAACTAGACAACGATGCCAATGTTGAGGCAGAGGTATATAGTTAGTAACCACACCCCATTTTCCGCCAGTGATATATCTTAGGTGCCAACGTGACAGATGGCGAGTCCATCGCCGTTACTCAAGCACGACTATATAGATATATAGATAAATATAAAGGACATTCGAGAGAAAGGTACAAATACTCGTGTGATGAAGCACACATATATCTGCCCACAGCGGGAATCGAACCCTTTTTCGAACACCTTTTTCCTTAACCTTAATACTCTAAGTGTGGCTTAATCACTCTTCTTTCATTGTCATCAGCTCATTGTCAAATTGGCATTCGAACTTACAATCTCTGTGTTGCCATCACCCACAGAAACACGAAACATTTACCATAATTCGAAATTAAAAAAAAAACAGAATCTATATACCTTTGAGAGTTGATTGGATGTTTAAATGTGACACAAAGAATCTTGGTAGATGAAAATGTAAGTTTGCCATTTTTAATTGCTAGATTTTTTTATAAAATTAACCAGCATGAATCATCTTGTGTATACTGTCTGTACAAATTAATTAATACACAGTATTTACGTGAGTCCGCGGTCGTGTGTAAGCGCGGCCCGCCCCGCTGATCCCGGCTTAAGGCGAAGTCGTCCCTATATTGATGTTGCGTACGTAAAATGATCAAGAATAATTACTGCCCTCGAAAGAGTTACGAGTATTGAGTGCTTACAGTTGGAGAGCGAAATGAAATATTTTTTTCGCGAGAACGCGGCTAGTTACATAATGTGATGTTTAAATGTATAAATGTAATATCCTTACGCCTTCCCACAAGGGTCCCCGAAGGGGTAGGCAGAGGTGTATAGATAATACACACACACCCACTTTCCGCCAGAGGTATATTAGGTGCCAACATGACAGATGGCGAGTCCATCGCCGTTACTCCAGCACGACTATACATACGCCTTTGAATTTCTTCTCAGACGTATGCAGGTTTCCTCTCGATGTTTTCCTTCACCGTTAAGCTCGTGGTGTGACTAATCACTGTATTTAAGTTCAGAAAAACTCATTGGTACAGTCGGGATTCGAACTTGCGACCTTTGCGTCGCAGGCAACTACTCGAACCACTCGGCCACCACGGCTTTATTAATAAATGTATAAATGTATTATATATTATTAATGTATGTAGTGATTGAATTGCGCGTTCTGCCACATAATAGTGGCAAGCGAATGATTCAGTAGGCATATACATATATATATAATTATAAATAATAATAATATATCCTCACACCTTCCCACAAGGGTCGCCGAAGGGGTAGGCAGAGGTGTATAGGTAATACCCACACACCCACTTATATATAATTATACATTTATATATGCCAATCTGAGTGGTGTATATATGTGGTGAGTCAATCGTCGTTACATCTTTGCATTATTCTCAAATGTATACAGGTTTCCTCTCAATGTTTCCTTCACCTTAAAGCTCGTGGTGTGACTAATCACAGTACTTAAGTTCAGACAAACTCATTAGCAGAATTGTGGGATTCGAACTCGCAACACTGCTAACCCCTTCGGGGACCCTTGTGGGAAGGCGTAGATATATACAAGACTTTTTCGGGGAGATAGTTATTGACAATAAGAGGAAAAAATTACTTGTCCTTAAGAACATATCAAAAATGTTATCTGCGCAGGAGTTATCTCAGATACGATTGTTGAATATTAATAGCGAGCATTGTCCCGTGCCGCGGGTCTGCTTTACATTCAAATTTATTCCTTTACCCGGTCATTTCACCATTTTACTCTTGTTAACACAAACTTACAGTGTATTCGTGTTTTGGAGCTCGGTTGACTAACCACCGCAAAGATGTTGACATTAATATAATATAACTAGCTGTACCCGCGACTTCGTCCGCGTGGAATAGTGACTTTGCGCAGTATTTTTATTTTGGATGTGTATGTGATAGTGACTTTGCGCAGTATTTTTATTTTGGATGTGTGTGTGATAGTGACTTTGCGCAGTATTTTTATTTTTATTTTGGATGTGTGTGTGTAAAGGCGACGCCTACGTCATAGTAGATTTATGCATGCAAAGACTCACCCCGATCGGTTTAAAATTGACAAAGTTTTATACAAACTTTCATCCCCTATATATATTTATAGCCTTGGGGGTAGAATTAATCAAAATCCTTTCTTAGCGGATGCCTATGTCATAACATCTAACTGCATGCCAAATTTCAGCCCGATCCGTCCTGTGGTTTGGGCTGTACGTTGATAGATCACTATGTCTGTCAGTCACCTTTGAGCTAAATATATATATACATATATATATGGATACTATTTATATGGGACAATTGTACACAAATTGTCAGAGCCCAAAATGAAGCAATGATTGTGTTATGGTAACTGGACAACCACATATATTACTTATATACGTGACCGTGGTGGTCGAGTGGTTCGAGTAGTTGCCTGCGACTCAAAGATCGCAAGTTCGAATCCCGACTGTACCAATGAGTTTTTCTGAACTTAAGTCAAGTGATTAGTCGCACCACGAGCTCATAGAAAACGTCGAGAGGAAACCTGCATACGTCTGAGAAGCTATTCAAAGGCGTATGTATAGTCTGCCGCCTGAGAGATTTCATCAAAAGAGCTTCCTAAACTTTTCGAAATACAAAAAGCAATGTATAATAAACGATTCGACGAACGAACTTAAGAAATACCTACCTCCAAAATAAATGTCGACACTTGAAACTGATAATTATTATTTTTCATATGAAAGACATCAACGCGTTCAATGTTTAGAAAATACTCTTATAATTTTTGAAATGTTTTCTATGTACTATTTAGAATTTTAAAAGTAAACTAACGCTAGCCCTATGAGCCGTGATTGCCGAGTATTTCGAGTAGGTGCCTGCAGCACTAAGATTGCAAGTTCCAATCCAGACTGTACTCAAGAGGTTTTTCTGAACTTAAGTGCTGTTATTAGTCACACCACAAGCTTTACGGTGAAGAAAAAAGCAAGAGCAAACCTGCAAAGGTTCAAGAATAAATTCAAAGGCGTATATGTAGTCGTGCTTATAGGCACGTAAAGTTTATCTCCGGCGGATAGTAGATGTGTGGATACCATTTACACACTTCTGCCTACCCCTTCGCAGACCGTTGTGGTTAAATTTAACTTATGAAATGGTAAATTAATGTTTTAATTTATAGTAAAACTAATGGTTTTATTTTATACACGAAATGACGTAATCAAAAATGGGTACAAAGCAAATTAAAGACAAGTAAATTTACTTATAAATTATTTACAAAGTAACTTTGTTTTACTATGACATGTAAGTATACATTAGCTCATAATTCAAATTTCGTACAACACATGCATATTACGCACAATGCGACATACACGGCCAGGGTTGATATACACATAATAATAATAATAATAATATAGCCTTTTATTCAGATCTCTTACAATGGTTTTTAAATTTATGTAAAACTTTATAAACTTATTTTACTTATTTTACTAACATATAGACTTGTTTAGCTAACCTTAACTATATAAACTTATTTAGTATCTAACTTTAAAGACTTAAACTTAATATATATTAATAAAATTAAACTAATATTTGGTCCTTGGTTATTTTGCCAAGATCTGTTTGCCAGTCGGCAAAGGCCTCCTCCAACCTTTTCCACTCCTTTCTTTCATGGGCCACTCTGTTCCATGTAACACCTGCGACTTGTCTAATATCGTCGACCCACCTTTTCTGTGGTCGGCCTCTCTTCCTTTTGCCTTCCTTTGGGTACCACCACGTCACCCTTTTACTCCATTTGTCTTGTCCTCTTGCCAGGTGACCAGCCCATCGCCATTTAAGTCTTTTTATTTTGCTCATTACATCAGTAGTTTTTGTTTTGTTTCTGATGATGATTTTTTTCATTCTGTCGGACTTCTGGATGTTTAGCATGCTCCTTTCCATTGCATACTGGCATGTTGCTAGTTTGCTTGAGGTAGCCTGATTTAAGGACCATGACTGACACCCGTACGTAAGGACTGGTAATATGCAGGTGTTAAAAAGTTTACTTTTTAGGTTTATATGGAGCTCCTTATTTTTCATAGCCTCTCTTAAACTCCAGTATGTTTTCCAGCCATTTGTAATTCTTCTGTCCACTTCCTTCTGCATGGGATCTTTTTGAGTTATGAGTTGCCCTAGATATACGTACTCATCTGTATAGTTCATTTCAGTGTTTCCTAGATCTATATTGTGTTTGTCCCCGTTTGTCATCACCTTAGTCTTTTCTGGATTCATTGTCAACCCTACTCTCTCACTTTCTTTTGCAAGTTCTCTTATCATTCTGGTTAGGTCTTCTGCTGTTTTTGCCAACAACACTATGTCGTCAGCAAATCTTAAGTGCGATAGCAGTTGACCGTCTATATTAATTCCGAGATGTTCCCAATTGAGTCTTCTGAAGATTGATTCCAGTACTGCGGAGAATAATTTTGGAGATAGAGGGTCTCCCTGCCTTACGCCTTTTTCTACTTTGAAAGGAGTACTTTTCTTTTCTAGTTGGATTCTTGCTCTACTACAGCTATATATGTTTCTTATTAATCGGATGTACTTGTGTTCTATTCCTTGTTCTAGTAACGCCTCCCATATTTTGTCGTGTTGTAGAGAATCGAATGCTTTACTATAGTCGATAAATGCAATGTAGTATGTGAGTTGGTATTCATTGTATTTCTCCAGAATTTGACGCACCACGTGAATGTGGTCGATCACTGAATAGTCTCTGCGGAAACCTGCTTGCTCGATAGGTTGGTTTTCGTCTAGGGTTCTTTCAATCCTTTTTAGGATGATCTTAGCGAAAATCTTATATATATTGGACATGAGGCTTATAGGGCGATAATTTCCTATGTCGTATTTATCACCTTTCTTATACAGTAGGATGATGTGTGATTCAGTCCATTGCTGGGGGATGATTCCAGTATTCATTATATCATTGAACATATCTGTGAGGATAGGTATTAGGATCTCTTTGCTATGTCTTAAAATTTCATTGCTTATGCCGTCAGGCCCGGGTGCTTTCTCTCTCTTTTGGGTGTCGATAGCCTTCCTAACTTCAGCTTGGAGAATGCTGGGGGTGTTCGAAGTATCCTCTAGATTGATTTTAGATTGCGCAGTGTTATTTCGATAAAGGTTTTTATAGTACGAAGTAGCTGTTTTTAGTATGTTAATTCTATTATAATTGAAGTTTCCTCGGGCGTCTTTCATTTTTACTATCCAGTTTTTCATGTCGGTCAATTCTTTGAGTGCTTTTTTAGTTCCTCCAGTTTTTTGTATGTAACTTTCTATCGTTCGCATCCTGCGTTGTTTTCTACCCTTTCTCAGACTTTCTTTGATGTCTTTGCTGATTTTTGCTATTTTCTGTCTTCTATTTTGGGTACTTCTATCATTTATAAGGTGACTTCTTTCTTCTAGGAGCTTTAAAGTGTCTGTTGATATTATTCCTTTTGCATCAGTTTTGGTGTCTGTTATGAGTTTAGTTTGGGTTTTGATAATATTCTCCATATAATTGTATTTATCTTGGGTTCCCATTTCCTTAGTGTTTTCTTTAAAGTCACTAAACTCAACTCTTAAGGCTGTTGCTATTTGCTCTAATTGCTGTTCGTCAAGTTTTGTGTTTCCTGGGTCTTGTCTCGGTCTGGTCTTCTTTGGTTGATTTATTCTGAGCTCGGTTCTAAGTAGCCTATGATTGGTGTTGAAGTTAAATCTTTTAATGACAGTGAAGTTTGTGAAGTAGTTGTGTCTGTTGGTCATAATAAAATCGATTTCGTTTTTTGTTTTACAATCCGGCGAAATCCAGGTCCACATGCTCTTCCGGTGTTTCTTGAACATAGTATTTAAGATTGTTAATTTGTTTTCTAGTGCGAAGTTCGTAATTTTTTCCCCATTTCTGCTTCTGGTCTTGTTACTATATGAAAATTGTCCTAGTATTGCGTTTTCTCCTGGGCGCCTAGATCCGATTTGACCATTGAAGTCACCCATGACTATTAGGTTTTTATGTGTATACTCTTGAATGGCTTCGTTTAATTTACTATAAAAGTTGTTTATCGTTTCCAAATTTGATTGCTCTGTAGGTGAATATATTTGTACAATAGACCAAGGTTCTTTATATCCTGGTAGTTTCAAGTTCATAATAGCTATGCGTTCTGAGATTCCTCTAAATTCTTGTACATATTGGTTTAGATGTTTTTTAATAATAAATCCTACTCCATATTGGCCTTGTGTCTCCCCTATTTGGTATAGTAAATAGTTTGGGTAGCAGGTAATACTTTCGCCCATTCTTCTCACTTCACTCAATCCAATTATGTCCCATTTGATGGATTTTAGCGCATATGTCAGTTCCGTAAGATTTTCTTCTTTTCCCAAGGTGAGTACATTGAGGCATGCTATGTATACTACTGATTTTCGGTGGTTGATGTCTTTGTAAGTTGGAGGGTTGTGGTCGCTTTCCCCCTCGAGGACCAGTCGGCTTGGGGGAGCTCGTTGTTTTTTTGTTTCTTTTTTGTTAGTTACTTTGGTTGGTTTTGGTTTCCGTTTGCCGTTCTGTAGTTGCTATTCGTTTTTACCAGTGTTAGTCATGTTTGAAAGGGAGCTGGATCTATATCTCATTAAATCGAAAGCATTTGTCCTGTTGGTCTTCATTGTGTTTACGGTTTGTTGCTTTTTTGGTTGATTGTTTTCTGAAGAGGGTGAAGCGGATATACACATATCCGAATCAAAATAAAGTGGTAACCAAAATCCGCAAGATTAACTTAAGCTGTATTTATCGAATACACGCGACAATGAAGCGCGAATAAATATCAATTACGTGACTTAATTCCCATGTTGGTATGCTTTTGGGGCTTGGTCCATGTTACAAACGACAGCGGATCTTCTACTAACATATGTACTAGCTGTCTCGCCCAGCTTCGCTTGGGTGAAAAAGTTAAATGACCTGTGACACGATCGCAGCGCTACCTATCGGGTCCAATTGTGAAATTTAACCATTATCGACTCTATCTGTAAGAATAGTTTGGAGCTAACAGATAATTTTGATTGTCAAATAATAGACAAATAATTTGCAATAAATTAATATAGCGGCTATAAATTGAGATGTAAGCCGTCCTATCTTTAAAGTTTATCAGTTCATTTCAATCAAACTGCACACGGTGTACAAATTTGTTTGAAATCGGTTAAGTAGTTTAGGAGTCCATCGCGGACAAACAACGTGACCCGTAATTTATATATATTAAGATATAGATACATATTTAACTATATTCTCACGTACACACACCCGCGCTGTGAAACCTTGCACCACACACAAAGTCGGCAAAAGTACGATTTCAAAAGCGCAGTTTTGTTACAATTAACTTTTTAATTAATCGAAAAATAACCTGAAAGTTATCAGAACCGTAACCAGTATAATTGCTGGAGTACTCCGCCTGATACAAAGTTATTGTCATTTGTAATGTTGTTGTTGATAAGCCGCGGTGGCCGAGTGGTTCGAGTAGTTGCCTGCGATACAAAGATCGTAAGTTCGAATCCCGACGGTACCAATGAGTTTTTCTGAACTTAAGTATAGTGATTAGTCACACCACGAGCTTTACGGTGAAGGAAAACATCGAGAGGAAACCTGCATACGTCTGAGAAGTAACTCAAAGGCAGTCGTGCTTGAGTAACTTGAGATTCGCATTCTGACACGTTGGCATCTAAATATGGAAAGTGGGTGTGTGGGTACTACTTATACACCGCTGCCTACCCCTTCGTGGACCCTTGGGGAAGGCGTGAGGTAATGTTGCTACAAAGTATTTTTTACACTTTTGCGACATCAAAAACCCGCTCACAAATCCTCAATATATTGTATTTGATATGTGCTCGCCTCCTAATGTTTGAACGTTGATACTTATGATTAAATTTTCATAGAACCCTTGGGATGCTGAAGATATATTATAGCCTGATAGCAAGCGGTTACCGCCAATCATGGCAAGCGCAGCACCTTGTATATTTCTGTTTTATAATGAAATGGCACAAGTGTAAGAGCATTTCGTCTATACTAATAATAGTATACTAATACTAACAAAATTATATAGAGAATAGACTCCGAAACTACTGGACCGATTTGAAAAATTCTTTCTCCATTGGAAAGCTACATAACGGTGGGCATAACGGGTTTCCCGTTCGAATTTGGAGCTGCCCGACTGGGGCAGAACCTCCACCTTATAGAAGTCCGTAGCCAAATAACACAATTTATTGTGTTATGTTCCTACGCGGTGAATAAGGTTTCCAGAAATTATCTCCTTGGGGAGGATTGTTACATTGTGTTGGAAGCAGAGGGATTAAACCCATTATGCTGCCAACACACTGTAACTCTCCGAACACAGAGTGGCAACGCGCAAGTGATACTTCGGTATCGTGAGCGTAAATAGGCTACGGTAACCGTTTTCCATCAAGTGGGCCGTATGCTTGTTTGCCACTCTTGTTGTATAAAAAAAACATTCACCTTGAATGACATAGGTTCTATTATAAAAACGTCTTATGTCCACCCGTGCAAAGCCGGGACGGACCGCTAGTTTTAAATAAAACTAGTGGAGTTAAATACTGACATATTGAGACGTTAAAATATCTGTATAGGTATCAGTAGATCTTTAAACAGCGCGACGGGAATCGCACCCACTATCTGTAAGTTAACACCGAGAATAATTCGGTTAGTGTCGGGGGGTCGCGGTAGATTTTTAGCCGACAGATTACGCGCGTGGTTGCCAAAGGCGGCTTAGAGGTGGACTATATATCGATGTAATAGCTATCGATAAATGTAAAAAAAAATATATATATGAAAGATCCTAACGCTTTCCCGCAAGGAGCCACATCCCCACTTTCCGCCAGAGATATATTATAGGTGCCAACGTGACCGATGGCGAGTCCATCGCCGTTAATCAAGCACGACTATACATACGCCTTTGAATTGCTTCTCAGACGTATGCAGGTTTTCCTCTCGATGTTTACCTCTCCGTAAAGCTCGTAGTGTGACTAATCACTGTACAAGTTCAGAAAAACTCATTGGTGCAGTCGAGATTCGAACTTGCGATTTTTGTGTCGCAAGCAACTACTCGTAGCACTCGGCCACCACTGCTTTAAAAATATTTACAGTGTATTATTCTATTGATGGAGACACGATTTCTTCCTCATAGATCTCGCCATGACGCATCCTTGGCCCAACTATGACGCGCGTAAATCGATGCGCGTGCGCGCCGTGGGGCGACGCTCGCTCTTAATTCGCGCCGCCCTTCCTTCAGTACTACTCCTACTTGAGACCAACATTGGTTCTATTTTCAGTATACAGATAACAATAATAATAATAATAATAATTCATTTATTTCAGATACCAAAATCCATACATTAAAAATTCCAATAATATAACATCACTGTAATATTGATATCAGTCAAACAAACATTTCATGCACGCACTGGACAGTGTAACGAAGTTGACGAGTAAATAGGTAACTACAATTGCTGCTATGCGGCAAACCCCCTTTGTACCAATGAGTGAACTTAAGTACATTGATTAATCACACCGCGAGCTTTGTGGTGCAGAAATAAATCGAAATTTGCATACGTTTGAGAAGAAATTGAGGGACATATACAGTCGTGATTTAGGAACAGCAAAGGACTTGCCATCTATCTATCACATTGGCATACTAACTATATAACTGTTATATGAAAAGACGAGTTATTTAAAAGGCATTAAGATATATTTTAAAATGTACGACACGTACACTCACCATTTACAAGTACAAAATAAGGCCAAGTGTCAGAATAATTGTGGAACGCCAAAAAGTTGATGAAAATCAGGTACCTATGTCATTATCATCTCGAAATAAATTAACCTTTCAAGGCTTCGAGTGGTGAGCCATTAAGTGCTTGACCCTTGACAAACGGTACTCGCTACAAGTACCAAAATGATAACCTGAGCCCGCCAATTAACCGCTGCCTTGCTAATAAACAAATAAACAATTAATTTTGGAATATATGACATCGTGGGTAGTATAAGTACATTGCCCGCCCTCGCGCCGCCCGCGCAGTCGAAGGTAAAAAAACTCGCATATGATTATAGCGAGCAATATCCGAAAGATTGCGATCTTATCCCGCGATCTCGACATGAGGTGCATCTTGAGACATTTATACTGCGTGAACTTCGGATACCTCTCCAGATTTTTATCTTGGAATTTCCGTTTTAACGCAATATGAAGCGGTTAAATACCCATTGCTAAATATTCTATAAAGATAACATTACTATCGATTCATTGAGACATCTGCACCCTTGTCTGTCAGTACGCAGGAATTCACAATTCAGGTAAAAATAATAGTCAGGGAGCATTCATCTTTACTAGGAGTATCCTGCTGCTTCACCCGCAAAAAAACTAATTTCATCAGTAGATTTTTATCTATTATGTTTAATATATAATATATATCCTCACGCCTTCCCACAAGGGTCCCCGAAGGGGTAGGCAGAGGTGTATAGATAATACCCACACACCCACTTTCCGCCAGAGGTATATTAGGTGCTAACGTGACAGATGGCGAGTCCATCGCCGTTACTCCAGCACGACTATACATACGCCTTTGAATTTCTTCTCAGACGTATGCAGGTTTCCTCTCGATGTTTTCCTTCACCGTTGAGCTCGTGGTGTGACTAATCACTGTACTTAAGTTCAGAAAAACTCATTGGTACAGTCGGGATTCGAACTTGCGATCTTTGCGTCGCAGGCAACTGCTCGAACCACTCGGCCACCACGGCTTCAAATCTTAAGTGTTATACCAGTTAATCATCTGTCTCTGTGCCAAATTTTATCAATTTTCGTTCAGCAGTTTTTGCGCGAGAAATTAATAACCTCACATAGTACCGCATCTAGAATATAACTATGTACGTACACACATACATATCATCACGCCGAGTCCCTAACGGAGTAGGCAGAGATAATAGAGCGCCAATTCTTTCTAGACCTGCATACCTCTTTCGCTTCGTCCACATTCGGTTCGAGTACTCTTGACGTTTCCGTCTTTGAGTGTCCGAAAGGATAATATGTATGTATGCCTTTGAATTTCTTCTCAAAGCAATCATACATACGTGTGCAGGTTTCCTCTCGATGATGTCTTTCAAACTTTTTATTACTCACTGAACTGACGTTCAGAAAAACCTCCCTATTTAGTTAAATATTAAATAATCGTGCATAAAATCGTACGGAATACGAGTTTCTTTAGAATCGAATCCATTAAAATCGTATCGGAAGCCTAAAGCGCGCCCTTATTAATGCGCTTCCCTGTAATCTGTCTTGTGAAATCCAGCATTGTGTCCACTTTCTTCTGACCGTGGGCCATGGGATAAAGGCACCCAAAAAAAATGCATCTGAAATGGCCTGTTGATAAATCCTTGAAATAAAAGTTTATTAAACCAATAATAGGCACATAACTGTTGGTAAACGGGTACTATGTATGCAATACTAAAGGAAATTATTTCAAATTCGTTGAGATTTAATGAAGAGCCGTGGTGGCCGAGTGGTTCGAGTAGTAGCTTGCAAGTTCGAATCTCGACTGTACCAATAAGTTTTTCTAAAGTTAAGGAAACATGCATACGTCTGATAAGAAATTCAAAAGCGTATGTATAGTCGTGCTTGAGTTACGGCATTGGACTTGCAATCTGGCCGGCCGTCTGGTCTAGTGGTTAGAGCTCCTGACTGCGAAACTTGAGGTCGTGAATCCAGCTGAGGGCAGATATTTGTGTGATGAACACGAGTATTTGTACCTTAGTCTTGGATGTCCTATCTATTTATGTATATATCTATCTATATAAGTAAATATATCGTTGTCTGTTACCATAACACAAGCTTTGCTTAATTTGGGACTAGGTAAATTTGTGTGGAATTGTCCCAGGTATTTATTTATTTATCTTTCACGTTATTATTATTATTATTATTTATTATTATCTTTCACGTTTGCACTTTAAATATAGCTCCGGCGAATTGTGGGTATGTGGGTATACCCACACACCTCAGACTGCCCCTTGGGGTATTGTGGAAACGTGAAGATTTTTCACTATACGTAATTGCTAACGCTGCAATGATAGATCCGCCGTTACGCCATACCTCTGCGATTTTCCCCCATTATTTCGCATTAAACCTTTCTATTGTCTATTCCACGGATAATAAAGGTACGTGTTAGTAAAATAAAAACCTTAACAATATTGTCCTAAGGCGGTGCCGGCGCTCCGAAAAGATATTCTCGCAAAGAATTTCGCGCGCGCGACTCGTTGTCGACTCCCAGTCTTGTCAATAAGCTCCTTATAAATTGCCTTTGCCGATGTGAATTTGAATATAATAGGCAGTATTCCAGTCCCTTTTTACCCCTTTTCCATGAAGTCGGCACAATCTCTGCGATTATATTGTAAGCAAATTATCTGTTTCGATCTGGCAAGTGGACTGAATTAAAAAGCTCCCCATTGATGTGTTATTACCATTGTTTGTATATTAATATTATTGTTGCTTGAAATGAGCGATCATCTATATATATATATATAGGCGAGGGATATAACAACTACCTAGATCAAATCGAACGGACATTTAAGGACGGGAACGTCAAGAGTACTCGAAACTGGCGAGCATGTATGTAGAGACATGAATGTGGACGAAGCGAAAGAGGTATGTAAGTCTAGAGAGAACTGGCCCTCTATTCTCCCTGCCTACCCTGTTAGGGACTCGGCGTGATGATATGTATGTATGTATGAATATAATAAAATTTATATTAAGAGTTTGAAATATATCTGGCGGAAAGTGGGTGTGTGCTGCCTACCCCTTTAAAGACCCTTTTTATTTATTTAATTTACAATAAGATGCGGTTTACAGATGTACCTACTTATGAGAAGGCGTTAGGATATAATATATACATTTATAAACCACAATTATATTACGTTATTCCGGATAACCCTCATAAAAACTTGCTAGGTATTTAATTGTAACCCTATTTCTAATAACAGAACGTAAATAATAAATTATGACATTTGACAGCTGTCAAACTAGTGAAATATTGGATTCCAACAAAAAGTATTACGTGTCAAAATTTATAAGCGAGACTACACAAATGAACCTGTCGAAAACACCTCCCTCGGCGCGTCAACATCATCGCCGATTTGCGAAATCGAATAAAATTACTCGAATGCGAAATAACGTGAAAATTAAATTCGATGCAACGTCAGTGAGTGACGGGCATGAACGCGTGAGTAAACATTATTTTAATTTTCGAATGAATGTTCGTTCAGGTGGCCAGTGCGAAGTGCCAATTTATAATGAGAGTACTCTTTCTCTATGTTTACCCTGAAATTGCCTATCGAAACAGAAATAAATATACTCAAATAAGGCATTTTAGTGGCAGGCCGAGATTGATCTAAGATATATTTTTGTATACAGTGCTACATCTTCCACCACAAGGATCCCTAAATAGCAGGTTTCCTCTGGATGCTTTCCTTCACCGTAAAGCTCGTGGTATGACTAATCACTGTACTTAAGTATCGACTTTACATACATGTATGAATTACCTCTCAAGCAGCTTACTCACATTTGTCTTTACCGTAGCGCCAGGTGAAACTCATTTGTATTTGAATCTGTTAAATTAAATGTTTAGTTTTATACACTTGGCCACTAAGGCTCTAATTCAAATTTTAATGAAAAAATTAATAAAAAGAAAATGTCAGCAATTATTGCCAGATCCTATATTTAAAGGAGTTTGTTCCTCTGACATCTTTGTCGTATGAAAAAAATTAAAATGGATTAAAGAAAAAAATCTAGAACATAAGAAAGTGTTTAATACTTATAAAGGAACGTAAAGCTATAATTTATGTATTTTTAATTAAAAACACTGTACTTCAAATGTCAGTACTTTATGACTGGCAGATAATAAACTGTATTATTCGGCACTTTTTAAAAACAAAAAAAAACATAAAACAGTCGATTTACGATGTAAATAAGGCAAATAGCTGTTGATTTACTCGACTAGGGACGAGACTCAATTGGCGCGGCCAATTAAAGTACATTTTTAAGTACAATTAAAACGGTAGCGTTTTAGCGTTGTGCAAGAAAACTTGCAATTAAGAGACAAATTTACGCAACTCGATCGCGTTTGATAGTGTGTGACAGTATTTGTGGTCCAAAGTATAAAATACATAATAATACTTATATATCATCACGCCGAGATTTGAAAAAAAATCCTTTAGGGTCGGCAACGCGCCAGCGATACCCCTGATGTGGGAAGAATAATTACTGATCAAATAATTTTTTTTTTATATTATATACATTCATACAAACATATCATCACGCCGAGCCCCTAACGGGGTAGGCAGTGAGAATATAACTTTTTATAATAGGTAGAATACTATAATTTGGTCGTTTTTTTTTTTTTTTTTTTTTTTTTATACCACTTGGGTGGCAAACAAGCATGCGGTCCGCCTGATGGTAAGCGGTTACCGCCGCCTATGGACGCTTGCAACACCAGGGGCATCACTCGCGCGTTGCCGACCCTGCAGGAATCTTTTCACACCCTTCTTGAAGAACTCCATGCTGTACTCTCCAGGGAAAACCTCAACGGGGAGCTCATTCCACAGCCTGAGCGTTCGCGGAAGAAAACTTCTTTGGAAGCGCACAGTGCGAGACCTTTGTGGTTCCAAGGTATGGGGATGAATTCCCCGTCGATGGCGAGAGGTGCGGTGGTAGAAGGTGGAAGTGGGCATCATATCGAACAATTCTGCAGAACACTCCCCGTTATACAAGCGGTAGAACACACACAGGGAGGCAAAGTCTCTCCTCAGACTTAGTGATTCCAAGCCGCTTGTGAGCATGGGATCGTCGACAATTCTAGCGGCGCGTTTCTGAACCGCGTCAAAAGGCCCAAGCTGGTATCCAGGGGCTCCAGCCCACAGGTGGCAGCAGTACTCCATATGTGGCCGAACTTGCGACTTATAAAGTTGCAGCCTTTGTTGCGGTGTGAAGTACTGCTTAGCTCTGTTGAGCACACCGAGCTTCCTCGACGCCAGCTTAGCCTTGTCCTCTAAATGACCACGGAACTGAACGTCGCTAGAAATATCGACCCCAAGGATCCTAATGCTCTCCGAGATGTTCAGGGGAGTGTTCTGGAATTGTGGAGCCACAGCGAATGGAGTTTTTTTTGCGGTGAACGCGCAAACTTGTGTCTTAGTGGGGTTGAAGTGAACTAGGTTTAGTCGACCCCAATCGGAGACACTGCGAAGTGTACTCTCGATTTCAGACACAAGTTGTTCGCGACTTTCCTCCACAGTGGAACGAGGGAGATTAGCACGGCCCGTGTAGTAAGTGTCCCCAGTGCTGTCGTCTGCATAGCAATGAATGCCTTCAATAGAAAGCATGTCATTAATATGCAGAAGAAACAGAGTCGGGGACAACACAGAGCCTTGCGGGACGCCAGCATTAATTTCCATGCTTTCGGAGCAGCTACCGTCAACGACGGCTCTTATGCATCTGCTGGACAGAAAGCTGGCGACCCATTTGCATAATCCCTCTGGCAGTCCGTAGGATGGAAGCTTCGATAGAAGACCGCGATGCCAGACCCGATCGAACGCTTTCGCCACATCCAAGCTAACAGCTAATGCCTCACCTTGACTCTCAATGGCGAGTGACCAACGGTGCGTGAGATATACTAGAAGGTCACCCGTTGAGCGACTGTGGCGGAAGCCATACTGTTGGTCACTCAACAAACCGTGACCCTCTAGATATCGCAGGAGTTGCGTGTTAATCACTCGCTCCATAATTTTGGAGAGGAGGGAGGTGATGGCGATCGGCCTGTAATTCGATGGGTCTGATCTATCGCCCTTTTTGGGCACTGGGTGCACGTGGGCGGTCTTCCACGAAGTTGGGACTTTTTGGGTGGAGTAGGAAAGCGCGAATAGGCGCGTCAAAACAGGACACAGTTCAGGAGCACACTGCTTAAGCACCACTGCCGGAATACCGTCTGGCCCGCTCGACTTATGGACGTCCAGAGACAGCATCTCCCGCCGGACCTCCCGTTGGGTTATGCTTATCTCCGGCATAGAGTTCTCACACCGCAGGATAGTGGGCGGTGTGGCGCCTCCGTCATCCATAGTCGAGTTCGAGGCAAAGAGAGAGCCCAATAGATCCGCTTTCTCTTTGGCACTGTGGGCCAAGTTACCATCCGGCTTACGGAGTGGTGGTAGGGACGACTGGCAAAAGTTTCCCTCAGCAGCCTTGGCAAGGGACCAAAAAGCACGGCTGCCAGAAGGGTAGCTAGCGAGTCTCTTACCAATTCTGCCGACGAAATCGAATTTCGCCCTGGCAATCGCTCGCTTACAGTGCCTCGAGGCAGCATTAAGTTTCCGCTTTGCATCAGATATGTTGGGGTCCAGATTGGATCGAGCCGTGGTCCACGCCTCATACAAGGCTTGCTTGGATAATTTAGCTTCCTTGCAGGGCTTATTAAACCACGGCTGTTTCTTTACCCCTGTAGCTACTAGCGAGTTTGGGATGTAGCATTCCATTCCCGCCAGTATCGTCTCAGCGACGGCTGCTGCACAGGGGTCTGGATCTTCTGATGCAAAGCAGATCTGCCTCCACGGGTACGATGCGTAAAACTCACGCAATCCATCCCAGTCTGCTGCCTTGTAGTGCCACATGCGCCGCCGCCCCGGGGGTCGGGGCACTTCGGCCTTTGCGCACGGCACTTGCGTCCGGACCAGACAGTGGTCGGATGTGCCAAGCGGCGCACCCACCGAGATGGAATAGCTGTCCGGTCGCGTGGTCAGCAGAAGGTCCAGTAAAGAGCTTGTATGGCCCTCGATATCAGGTATTCTGGTTGGTTCGTGTACCAGCTGCGAGAAGCCATAAGCCAGGGCAAGCTCGTAAGCAGCCCTCCCCGCGCAGTCAGTGGACCGAGAGCCAAGCCACTCAACATGGTGAGCGTTAAAATCTCCTAAAACCACCAACTCCGCGGAGGGGTACTGCTCAAGTACTTTGTCCGTTGTCGATTGCAGGTGCTCAAATAGGCGAACTGTGTCTGTGTCACCGCTATGGGACCTGTAAAGGCACGCGTAGATTCGGGTGTTGCCACCATAGTCTACGCGCACCCACAAAATTGACAGGTCTCTGTCTTCAAGGCCGTGGAGACGTCGACAGCAAATATCCTCCCGGAAGTACATACATACCCCGGCGCGGCGCACAAAATTGTGTTCCATCTTGTACCCGGGGTAGTTCAGGTACGATGTATCATCAGGGCAGGATATCTGCGTCTCCGTCAGAAATAGCAGAGTCGGCTGTGTCGTCTCAAGGTGTTGGTGGACTGCATTTAGATTAGAATGAAGTCCCCTGATGTTGCAAAAGTCCATTTTTAATATGGAAGGGGAGGCCGCTGGGAAACTTCTACTATTTTTAAATTTGGCCATTTTAGATTTCTAAGGGTGCTGAAAAGGAAGAAGAGGAATCGTTGTGTCGGCATCAAAGAGGACAAAGCGCAGTCTCAATCCGCCGCAGTGATGTACAGGTAGTGCGGATTGCCGGAGCGGAAGTCGGAAGGGCCCCCGATCCCCCCCTGATGCAGCGGCCGGGTCCACTCCGGTCTCCTCCTCCGGCACGACCACTACACCAAGGACTTTACACACATGTGCGGGTCAGCCTCCCAGGGCGGAGATTAGGTGATCCCTGGGTTCGGGACCCCTACTATATGCGGGCGGCCAGCGGACAGCTGTCGTCATATTTCTGACTTTGTTCAGCTATCACATATGATTCTAATTTGATGATTGATTTAATGAAACACGAGCTTTCCTGGCCGAAAAATAATAATGCAAGACGATCGCTGCGCAACTTATCGATCACATTGCCAATCTAAACAATTCGTGGATCCATGCAAATACACATAACAACCCTGCTAAAATCGATCGTGGCATTGTCGAGTTTTTGCGCGAATAACTAACGACGTTTGATTTTTATATATTTTTATTTATTTCCAACGCTCAAGGACGGGGACGTTAAGAGTACTCGAAACCGACGAGCATGTATGAAGAGACTGATGAATGTGGACGAAGCGAAAGAGGTATGTAAGTCTAGAGAGAACTGGCGCTCTATACTCTCTGCCTTAACCCGTTAGGGACTTGGCGTATGTATGTATGTATGTATGTATTTATTTACATTTTCCATCTTTACAAAATCTTAGCCCTAAAGCGATGTAAAATAAAGTACTTAATTCCAACAATTTTAAGTTTATAAACTAATAAAAAATATTAAATTTAATCTATATCTATACACAAAGGAATTTAAGTTCATCCATAGATCGATGCAAATACACACAAAACAATCATAACGATCGGCAATGGATTCTATCCAAGAATAATACTATCAACTATCGCTCCCGCTACCGCCTATGACTTAACCGCTGTTCGTTAACCAATACGTTTCTAGAATATTTTTTTAATTGCAACCGGCTACCGAATATTGTCGTTTAATTTACAATGTTGCGTAAGTGAAACGGAGCATAATTTTGAATATTTAATTACCCTTTTGGTTTGTATTTACATTGTAAGTCATTTCTACTTGTTATAGGTGCATTTGACCTTGAAACTACGTGATATGTGATCTGAAATAGTTTTGATACGTAATATATATTACATAACGGCGCGTGTTCGTGGATCGCACTGTCTATACAGTGATTGGTCTCATCACGAAGGAAAACATCGACCTTGTGCTTGAAAACCCTTAAATCTTCAAATTTTAAACCCTCAATTACCTTTGTGGAAATGCGAGAAATCACACACAGATAGGAAGAGAGAGGAAGAATGTTCTCTGTAGACTTACTCTTTCCGCTTCGTCCACATTGATTCTTTTTTTTTTGTGTTGAGTATATGCCGTATTCTATGAATATAATGTGTACTGTTGCATTTACTGTAATTGGCTACTGGCCTTTCTAATATATATTGAAATGAATTGAAATAAAAATAAAAGCCGTGGTGGCCGAGTGGTTCGAACAGTTGCCTGCGACGCAAAGGTCGCAAGTTCGAGTCCCGACTGTACCAATGAGTTTTTCTGAACTTAAGTACAGTGATTAGTCACACCACGAGCTTAACGATGAAGGAAAACATCGAGAGGAAACCTGCATACGTCAGAGAATAAATTCAAAGGCGTATGTATAGTCGTGCTAGAGTAATGGCGATGGACTCGCCATCTGTCACGTTGGCACCTAATATACCTCTGGCGGAAAGTGGGTGTGTGGGTATTACCTATACACCTCTGCCTACCCCTTCGGGGACCCTTTTGGGAAGGCGTGAGGATATATTATTATATATTATAAATTAATTCATACTGGCTTACGTTGCGTACTCGGTTACGAGTTCGGTTGTTTTTACTATTTTCTTCGTATTCTTCTTACTTCTCCGGTTCTTCTCCATGCAAACGACCTGCACCTTTGTCCTTGCATGTCCATGCACCTTTTTCGTCGTTTTATAAGTGCCCATCTAGGCCAATGTGAAATAAAATATTTAGATTTTTTGATTCTTGGCGTTCCTATAAGTGTCCGATCGATTTAATATGAGAAATAATACTATCGTAGTCCTTAGTACTTAGTATCTAGACCATAAAGTAATAGTGAAATCATCCCGGGTGTCCTATTTGTGTGGTCCGCGCCCCGTGGCGCCTCATCCATTCATCGCCGCGCCGTGCTTTATCAGCACACCCTGTATTTATCCAAGCAAGCTAATGTCATTTGTTTTGCCAACCTCTTTGTTGCGATCGGACGGTTTTTGGCTCTATATATCTTCACGCCTTCTCATAAGTGTCCCCGAAGAGGGAGCCAGAGGTATGTAGTTAGTACATACTTTGAGATATATTTTAGGGACCAACGTAATAAATAAACCCTCACGCCTTCCCACAAGGGTCCCCGAAGGGGTAGGCAGAGGTGTATAGGTAATACCCACACACCCACTTTCCGCCAGAGGTATATTAGGTGCCAACGTGACAGATGGCGAGTCCATCGCCGTTACTCAAGCACGACTATACATACGCCTTTTGAATTTCTTCTCAGACGTATGCAGGTTTCCTCTCGATGTTTTCCTTCACCGTTAAGCTCGTGGTGTGACTAATCACTGTACTTAAGTTCAGAAAAACTCATTGGTACAGTCGGGATTCGAACTTGCGACCTTTGCGTCGCAGGCAACTGCTCGAACCACTCGGCCACCACGGCTTGATACATTCATTCGGTGATAAATAGTAAGATTATACAGTTTCCTTCACCGTAATTATCGTGCTTTGTCTAATCACTGCACTTAAGTTAAGAAAAACTATTTGGAACCTACAATCAAACTTACAAGCAAACAGTGTTCAACTTAACATCCCATTAATACTATAAAAGCGAAAGTTTGTGAGTATGGATATTTGTTACTCAATCATGCGAGAACGGCTGAACGGAATTGAATGAAATTGGGCACAGAGATAGATTATTTATTGGATTTACACATAGGATGTTTTGTTCCGAAAATAAATCTGGATAAAATTATAACAATGATATCGATTTAAACGTGGATGAAATCGGGCACAGCTAATATATAAATTTAATTTATATATTAATATATATAAATTACGTGTCACGTTGTTTGTCCGCGATGGGCTCCTAAACTACTTAACCGATTTCAATCAAATTTGCACACCGTATGCAGTTTGATCCAACTTTAAAGATAGGATAGCTTACATCACAATTGGACCCGATAGGTGGCGCTGCAATCGTGTTTCAGGAAGTTTAACTTTTTCACCCGGGCGAAGCTGGGCGGGACAGCTAGTATTAATATAAATTATGGCAATAGAACAAACATATGTGGGACGTATGCTACCTTGGTCATATTAAAAAACTCTTAAGGCATCTTATTCCACGTAGATATTGAAAGAAATATTGAACCTTTTGATATGAAGTGCCCTTACCCCGTGGCAGAGTTTAAACAACCAATTACTCAGTACACGGGCTGGCTGATTTATCGATCAATTAACTCGTACACTGATTGTGCGGTATCAAAGGACTCGTCTCTTATCTATTGACGTGTTTCACCATCGTCACACATTCATGAACAGGATTTTAAACTCTCTTCCTTATAACATAATGATCAAGACTGCATAATCCTATGAATGTGATTAACACCAATGTAAATCTATATGTGTGGTGCGTTGCCAAGCCGCTGAACTTATTGTAATGAATTTCGATATTGAGATGAATGGGACGTTGCGAGGCATAGGGTACTATTTATTGCGAAAATAAGCCTCTTAAACTAAGTAGTAATACTGCGAAGATTATATGCAGGTATGAATTAAGCCAAAATTATATTCAACACTAGCGGTCCGTCCCGGCTTTGCACGGGTGGACATATTTTTTGTATAAAAGAAAATATGCCTATATATATAGCCTATATATATTACTATGTCACTCAACCTATGTCACTCAGGGTGAATGTAGCTTACCAATGGTGGAAGAATTTTTCAAATCGGTCCAGCACTTTTTGAGCCAATTCGTTACAAACATACCTACATACAAATCTTTCCTCTTTATAATATTAGTATAGATGAAAGAAATTTGTAACTGAAGTGTATTACCTACAAGATGTGCCCGTGGAGAGAAATATATATTTATTGTAACATTTTTGTTTCAGGTATGTATCGCATAAACAACCCTATCAATGAAGGTATGTAAGTAACTCAAAACCAGTCTCATTCCAATACGTATGTAACAAAAATGTATGCCATGCAATGCTAGCCAGCACAGTAGTCCAATTAAAATCCGGTAATTGTGAAAGAGTATACCTTAAAACCTGTTCAATCATGCATCAGCGAAAATTTACAGAAATAAATGCTATGTCGGTTTAGGTTTAAAGAATTAATGCTCATAAAACATACATTTGTTCATTTAAAATGAGATATAAAATATGTTACATAAGCAACTTACTGTCTCCGACTTAACCTGATAACTTGTGTATACATATATTTGGTGCTTCAGTTTTCTTTCGTACATGGCTATGTTGTCACACTCTCTATCATCGTATGGTAGTTTACGAAGCAGCTGCACTTCTTCAAAAAGTTTCGTTTTCTTTCCATAGTTAGTACGATTTATTTTCTAACAAAGCTTATTTATTATAACAATATTTACAAAGAACAGTTGAAACTAACTACTTACAGATAACATTTTTGTCCCAAATCGGTATCTCGAGGCAACGTGCCAAGAAGACTAGCAGCATTGCCACGCTGGATAGCAATGCTGATTCTCTGAGCGAGATATGTTCCAGCCCGCCTGTCACGAGAGGTCTCGACTAGACGGCGCGAGACCTCTTTAAAAAGACGGTGTCCCCAAAACTATTATTTCCACTGAGCTGTTTATTCTTGAGATCATGTGAACACGAACATGCATCACTCGAATCCCGACTGTTCCAATAAGTTTCTCTAAACTAAAGCACAGTGATTAGTCACACAACGAGCTTTACGGTGAAGGAAAACATCGAGAGGAAACCGGCATGCGTCTGAGAAGCAATTCAAATGCGTATGTATAGTCGTACTTGAGTAACGTCGATAGACTCGCCTTCTGCCGCGTGGGAACCTAAAATATATCTGGTGGAAACTGGTTGTGTTGGTACTACCTTTACACCTCTGTCTACCCCTTCGGGGACCCTGTGGGAGTCGTACTGAACATAGGTTTTCTATGTATAGTAATAGTCATGTCGGATTAAATTGGGACCAAATTACCGGCAGTCCACTGTACATCCAAGCTGTACAGTCTCTCTCAGTGGCGCCACCTGTGTACAATTGTCCAACGAACCAATTATAGCCGTCGTGCAATCTGAACCAATTTCACTGTGACCTAACAGCACCGGAGGCCTGTGAGAACTGAGTCATGTAATTGAGACATGTATATATGCGCATCTACATCCCTTAAAATTAAGTTAATACAAGCTTTGGTGAGTAGTTTGAGTAGACGCCTGCAATGTAAAGATTTCAAGATCGAAATCCGTCTGTTCCAAAATCAAAATCAAAATATTTTATTCAACGTAAGGGCCACAGGGAACACTTATTGAACGTCACATACTTAATAAAATTTTAAAGTTACCACCGTTTCCAAGAAACAAAAACCTGCCAGGAGAAGAAGCGAAGTCAACTCCCGGTTTTCTTTTTTAACATTTGTTCCCTTTTACGTAGGGTAGAAAAGATGAAAATTACATATAAACTCTGTACAAGAGGAGCATCATTCAAATATTCTGATGTTTTATAATAAACTTTTTAAATTAATTTACTTTTAACGACAACTTTAAATTACAATGACCTTTTTACACTTAACTTTTCTGAAGTAAAAAACGGAATCAGATCATGAGCTTTATGGTGAAGGATAACATAGTGAGGACTCACCATCTGTCACGTTAGACTAAATAATATCTACGGCGAATAGCAGGCGGGTTACACCTGTCTTCCCCTTCGGAGTCCCTTGTGGGAAGGCGTTAAGGAATTAATACGCCTTTATTGGGAGATTTTGGTGTCATAGTAAAGGTCCGTTGAGAGGTCGATATATAAAGACATTTAAATAATTCTTCGCCAATTTCTTCTTCATTATAAACAAAGTATAAAAAACTAGCTGACTTTGTGGGAGGCGCTATTTTCAGAACAACACCCCTTTAATCAGTTCTAATAACCTTAATGATTGCAAGAACACACCACCCCATCTTCTGAGTTTGAAGAAGTCCGTGCAACGAAGTGGAAAATCAATTAATAATTTTTCATTGTAGAATCAATTTGCTGCGGAATATAATTTAAAAAAATACGTTGAATGATTACACAGTACTAGGTAATTGCATAATTCAATGAAAACAGAATAGTAAGTTAGTTATTCATGCTATATCTAATGTAATCGAAAGCATTTCAAAATGTATCGCGCTGCTTCCCGATACAGACCACCGGCAAAGATACGATCCTATTCTGGGACAATGTTGCGATTTTAAAGTTTAATGAGTCATTCGTTCATAAATTCATATCATCACTCCGGGTCCATCACGTAAACTCAGATTTAAGCCGAGTTTTTTTTTATTGTTGGCTTATTTTTTCCTAAAATACCTGTATATGTACATACATACATATCATCACGCCAAGTCCCTAACGGGGTAGGCAGAGAGTATAGAGCGTCTGTTCTCTCTAGACTTGCTTGCCTCTTTCACTCTTTTCATACACAATGGCCGGTTTAGAGCAGATTTTCCCATTTCTAAGTCTCCGATCGATTTGATCTAGGTAGTTGGAACGTGGTCTTCCTCTGCCACTTCTTGCAGACACATTCGCATTGTATATCTGTTTCGTCAATCTTTCTTTACTCATCTTTTGTATATATGTCCAAACCAACGTAACTTCCCTTTCTTCATCTTTACAATCACACTCGTTCACGTAAGTGGCTTTGCGATACTCTTCATTGCGGATTCGATATAATATCGTTTTTCAAACAGGACACTAACGAAATAAAAAGATAATTATAATAAAAAACAACATACAACATCTTTGAGTATCATCTCGGGAATAAAGTATAGCTAAACGCTACTGCGAGTAAGCAAAGAGAGATTATAATTATACTAGCGGCCCGTCCCGGCTTCGCACGGGTGGACATACGATTTTCTTTATAAAAGAAAATATAGCCTATGTCACTCATGGTAAATGTAGCTTTCCAATGGTGAAAAAATGATTGAAATCGGCACAGTAGTTATTAAGTTTATTCATTACAAACATACGCACAAACACATCCTTCCTCTTTATAATATTAATAGATTAAAGTCAGATTATTGGTACCGATCCAGAATACCTCCGCAAAGGTTTCACTGCCAGCAGGGGTCTACTCCCCAGACGCTATGTGTAATTCATTTGTAGCTTTTTACTCAGTTATATGGACGGCATACCTCAAGTATTTAGTTTTTAACCAAGTCCCATTATTATAGACGCACCAGCGGCTTGCTAATCAATAATTAATGAATTAATTTTAATTAGATTTTTGATTTACGAATTTGACGTTAATTTGATTTGATTTGTTCACTGGCAGATATATAATAATAATAAATACCTGGGACAATTCCACACAAATTGACCTAGTCCCAAATTAAGCAAAGCTTGTGTTATGGTAACTAGACAACGATATATTAACTTATATAGATAGATGTATACCTAAATACTTAGGACATCCAAGACTAAGGTACAAATATTCGTGTTCACCACACAAATATCTGCCCTCAGCGGGATTCGAACCCGCGACTCTAACCACTAGACCAGACGGTCGTCTAATTATCTTATTTAATAGTGCGATAAAAGACTTACCTGTTAATTAATAAATTGCGAAATCTCACATATTAATGAAACCTTTTTATAAACAAAATGGGCATTTATCTATATATATATAAAGAGAGTAGAAATTCAAATTCAAGCATGACAATACATACGTATGGTCGTGCTTGAGTAATGGCGATAGACTCTCCACCTGTCACGTCGGCACCTAACATTTATCTCCGGTGGAAAGTGGGTGTGTGGGTAGTACCTATACCGCTCTATCTAACCCTCCCGGGACCCGTGTGGGAAGTCGTGAGGATATTGTATAGTATCTTTGAATAAAGTGCGCGAGGTAAGTAATTCGATGTTCGCTTTTGTGGGAGAAAGCGTTTTAAATTCGACGTCTGTCGTTAGTTAGTTTATTAAGTACTTCGGAAGAAACTGCCCTTTAATAAATTTTTTGTTTTTTTTTATTATCTATTTGTTTCATTGTGTCGTCATGAGTATATTCACAATAACCTTTAACTCCAAGAAGACAACTGTCAACCTAATATATATAAAATATATAATGTATAAAACAAGTTAATTTCTGACTCGAATGCCAGCGAGTCAAATACCATCGATACAATCGACTCGATTCGCGCTTCCGAGATATTTCGCTAATCGATGCCAATTAATCTAAACGTCTACTCGGTACGCGCCGGTAATATCGTAATTATAAACAATTTTCATACGAGCACGAGTTAATCGATGCAAGCAGACCTAATTTTTCTCGATAGCTTATAATCGATTTTAAATGTAACGATATAATCATTTTAATTGTGGTTTTTACGTTATTCGATGTTTCCTGCATGGAATGTGGATGTGGATGAAAGTGTTGGAAGGGGTAGACCTAGGCGGACGTTTCTAGACCAAATTAGGTACGTCTTGAAAAAAGGCCAGGTCAAGAGTACCCTAAATCGAAGAGCATGTATGAATAGAATAATGAAAGTGGACGAAGCGAAAGAAGTATGTAAGGATCGTAGCAAGTGGAAGGAAGTGGTCTCTGCCTACCCCTACGGGAAAGAGGCGTGATTATATGTATGTATGTAGTAAGACATCGAAAGGGCAAACCGTGGTGGCTGAATGGTTTGACTAGTAAACCGTGGTGCCAAGTGCTTCGAGCAGACGCCTGCAAAACAATGATTAGTCACACTACGAGCTTTACGGTGAACAAAAACGTAGAGGAAAAACCTGCATACGTTTCAGAAGAAATTCAAATATCTCTATCTCAATCTCTAGCACGACTACACAAGTGCTAGAGAAACGGCGATTGACTCTCTATCTGCCACTGGAAAGTATGTGTGTGGATAGGTACTAATTACAAACCTCCGCCTATCGCTTCGATAACCCTTGTGGGAAGGCGAGAAGATTTATAAAAGGGACAGAATATGAAAAATATACGACCCAATTAATTGTTATTGTATGTGTATAGAGTCAGTGTGTTTTCTCTTTCATATCAGCCAACTTCTCTATTATATACAATCGATTCGTTTCCCGTCAACATTAATTTTTATTGTCTCTTATAGCTTGACATTACAGACTATTACACTTCATCCACAGCCATCAGTCTCTTCATGCATGCCCGGTTTTGAGTACCTCAACGTTCCCGTTTTTGTGTGTTGATTTGATCTATTGGTCTATTAACCCCAAAGTTACGGGACACGGTCATGGGTACTAAGTAAAGAGAAAAATATCCTGTCATTACAGGTATTACATTATAACTAAATGAATTAAATCTATACAAATAAATAAAATTGAAGTTTCTGTTTGTAATAATGAAATACCCACTTTTTACTTAATGGACATGGATGAATACGCGGTACAAATACCTTATTTTTTGTCCGTCTGTCTGTGTGTTTGTTTCACTTCACTAGCTGATGTAAAAAGGAGTAACTAAGGCTACTTTTAATTTAGAAATTAAACAATTACTTTTTTGTTTAATTCCACGCGGACGAAGTCGCAGAAACAGCTAGGTTTAAATAAAAGTACAAACTCCATTACGTTTTCCAGCTCGCATTCCGACTCGTGTGTGCATTTTGTCATCGCCCACTTGAATGTTAGCCTAACGTCACTCATGATATATGCAGTCATTACTCTGTCAATGAGGTGGCACCGAAATGACGAGACGGCGAGGATTAACACGGCACCTGCAAAAACTGAACCGTCATTAATGGCAATTATATAAAGAGAGTACAAGAGATGTGTGATATCTACGTCTTCTCTTCTCCATCTTACACATAATAATGCTCATACATAAAAAAGAGCCGTGGTCGCGCAGTCAACTGAAACGCAAAGATTGCTCGAATCCTGGCTGTGCCAATGGGCTCTTAAGTACAGTGATTGGTTACACCACGAACTTTGGAGTGAAGAAAAACATAGAGAGGGAACCTGCATACGTTTGAGTAGAAACTCAAAGACGTAGGGATATAAGAAACTGCAATGGACTCGCGATCTATCAGGTTGGCACCTAAATACAACTCCGGCGAAAAGAGGGTGTTACTTACACTTGTGCGTACCCCTTCTGGGACCGTTGTGGGAAGGCGTAAGGATACAAAACTAAGAGCAGTAGCTTTAGAACAAAAGAAAACACACGCGTTTCATCTTAACAAATAAAAACAAGTACCGTGATAACGATCGACAATCGTTACAGATCGATGTTATCGTTCTAACGCTCGATTCAATTACCCGTTAATGATCGGTCCTGGTGTAATCATCGGTTCTCATTTGTCATTCATCGAAATTGTTACATGGTTGGTCAAAGTGATGAGCTTAACCATGTTTTTAATTCGAGTAAACCTATTAGTACTTAGTACATATCCTTCCCACAAGAGTCCCTGAAGAGTTCGGCAGAAGTGTATAGGCAGTACCCACACACCCACTTTCCGCCATAGGTATATTTCAGGGGCCAACGCGACAGATGGCGAGTCCATCGCCGTTACTCAAGAATGAATATACATATGTCTTTGAATTGCTTCTCAGACTTATGCAGGTTCCCTGTCGATGTTTTCCTTCAACGTGGTGTGACTAATCACTGTACTTAAGTTCAGAAAAACTCATTGGTACAGTCGGGATTCGAACTTCCGACTTTGGTGTCGTTGTGGCTTTCGACTAAGGTACGAATACTTAGCTAAGTTCGCTTCGCTTTTTAATTTGCTCCAAATCCTTCACGCTTGAAAACTAAACAGATTTAAACAAACATACTTATTACGAGCCAGCGGTAATAGGGTGCTACAAAAACTGTGATTGCACAGCATACGTGTTAAATCTTCATAATTATAGTATTTGATATGATCCAGTGATGTTAGCTACGTCATCCATGTTTTACTTTTATTTTAAACCAAAGTGCCAACTCAATTTTCGATAGCTTTACGGCCAGTGTTATTTATAGTAATAATAATATTCAATTTACAATGTTGCCATTACTAATAATCTCGTGATGTGGCATACTATATCGGATTTGAACCTATGACTTATGACTGCCAAACCTTTAGTATATTACATAAACTTTCGTATAGATTAATAACGGATTCTGTTATATAAAATTGAATGAAATTCACGTCATGTCAATGTCTACATTTTGAAAAAAAAATGAAATGTACACAATTTACCAACAGTTTTTTGTTAAACATTTTTAATATTATTTAATATTTTTTTTCTCGCCTTCTCGCAAGGGACCTTAAAACGTAGGCAGAGAGAGAATATATTTTATATGACAGATTTCGATTTGACTCCAGATATATACGACTATACATACTTCATACATCTTTGTATTTCTTCCCAAACATACATAGGTTTCCTCAATGTTTAATAACTAATCAATATACTTGCTTGTGCACTTTAGAATAATTATTAAGTGCACAAGCCGTGATAAATAAAGAACACTTGCAAAAAATTACCTCCCGAGTGTACTTTCACGAAGACGCTCCTAAAAAGAAAGTACAGTCGAGGAAAAAACGAGAATTATGTACGCCCGCGGCGCCCGGTCCTGCGCGGAAACAAAATGTACAATTCATAATTATCGGCCCACTGGAATAGGGTTGTGGCCTTGTCCTGACACTGGTATCGATAATGCATTAAATCCTACTTATACTCGTATTAATTTGATCATGCCATATTCTGTAGAACACAGAAAACTCAACGGTTTTTTTAAGGGTAGCAAACAAGAGTTTTACTGAGTTATACTGTTTTGGAAGCATAATGGGTCTAATCTCTCTGCTGCCAACACAGTATAACAATCCTCCCCTCTCCCCAAGCAGCTCATTATTGGAAACGTTATTCATCGCGCAGGTGGGTCCTGCTCCAGTCGGCAGCTTCAAATTCAAACGGGAAACCCGTTATGCCCTACCTCTATTGAATCTTTTATGAAGGCTGAATAGAAAGGAAGGAAAATAAAAAACCATTTGTGCCAGAGGTTGGTAGGTCTGGAGAAGAAAAGGCGCTCTTCCTTCTCTGCCTACGTTGTGAGAGACTCGGGCTAATAATATGTGTACATGAATAACGTATGCCTCGATAAGGCATATGATAAATAAACTAATATCATACTGAGGAAAGATTAGATCTTTTGTATGATTGTTAAGATTTAACTCTAAAACAACTCGACCGATTTTAAAAATTATTTCAACATTGGTAAATTACATATAAATTACATCTTTACCGAGTAACTTAGGCTATACCATAAGAAAGATAAGATCTTGTTTCTTTAAAAAAAACGATTCATGAAATAAAATTGTACGCGAGTGGAACTGCGGACAGCTAGACTAGTATCATGTAACATGAAATCTTTTAGTTTTAGACGACCGTCTGGTCTAGTGTTTAGAGCTCCTGACTGCGAAACTTGAGATCGCGGGTTCGAATCCCGCTGGGGGCAGATATTTGTGTGATGAATACGAGTATTTGTACATTAGTCTTGGATGTCCTATGTATTTATGTATATATCTATCTATATAAGTAAATAAATCGTTGTCTAGTTACCATAACACAAGCTTTGCTTACTTTGGGACTAGGTCAATTTGTGTGCAATAAAATTGTCCCAGTTTATTTATTTATTTATTTATAATAAATAAATAAATAAATACCTGGGACAATTGACATTTTTAATATTTTAACATTTTTAAATTAATATTATTGACATATAATTAAGAAAATTATATTCACATATATGAGTTCAGACCACAATTTATGTTTATAAACGTGTGTTGTTGTGAAAACGTTAGTATTTTTTGATATATCTGTAGACACAGCACATCACTACTCTCAGAAATTACCAGCGCGATGAGCGTTACGTTTACTTTGAGTCGGAACATCAAATGCGCCGCGCCCGCCCGCCTGTTCCCGTCGAAATTTACCTTAATCGAACCGCGAAACGAACGCGACGTAGCACCAATTTGTTGGTATTTATCAATGTTTGTATTTATTAGCTTTAAGAAATATACGACATATTAAATATAAGTAATATTTTCTTTATCGACCGGAAATTTGGTGCGTGCGAAATATTTATCGCGTTTTTATCGTGATGTAATTTTGGTTGATAGAAATTTAATATTAATATATATATATATATATATCCTCACGCCTTCCCATAAGGGTCACCGAAGGGGTAGGCAGAGGTGTATAGGTAATACACATACACCCACTTTCCGCCCGAGGTATATTAGGTGCCAACTTGACAGATGGCGAGTCCATCGCCGTTACTCAAGCACGACTATTATATACGCCTTTTGAATTTTTTCTCAGACGTATGCAGGTTAACTCTCAATGTTTTCCTTCACCGTAAAGCTCGTGGTGTGACTAAACAGGAAGCCGTGGTGGCCGAGTGGTTCGAGCAGTTGCCTGCGACGCAAAGGTCGCAAGTTCGAATCCCGACTGTACCAATGAGTTTTTCTGAACTTAATATTAATATTTATAAGAAATATTGAAATAGAATACTTAACACATTCTTTAAATTTATACTACAAATGCTTTATTGTAAGGATACGACAAATATTATAATAGTATATTATAGTCCGAGATACTCACAGATATTTATCGTAAACTAAAAAATAAAATAACACTTTATGCAAAAAAAAAAGCGTTAATACCATATTACTTGGCCTAGATTCAAACGAATTAAAGTTTGTACCTACTATGGCAACAACGATATACCTACTTATTCTACTAATATTGAGATATTTTTTCTCTCCTACACGCAAAAAATAGTGACTAGATGAAATTTTGCACAGAGGTACATTAGCAAAATTAACAAATAAATATGTTTTATTTTAGAAAAAAACTACTTTAGAAATCGGATTTCACGCGGGGAAGACCCCGGGCGCAGCTAGTATAGATCTTTATATATATAATTCTTCTGTGAGTGTGTATGTCACTGAACTCCTCTCAAACGACTGGACCGATTTTGATGAAATTTTTTGTGTGTGTTCAAGGGGATCTGGGAATGGTTTAGATTCACAATTGGACCCGATAGGTGGCGCCACCATCTTTTTTTTTCCACCCGAGCGAAGCTGGGCGGGACAACTAGTTTTCCTATAAATATAAATATGAGACACCTTAGACTACCTACATTGCTAAATGTTGTTATTGTAATAAAATATTCTCAACGAAAAAGAAAATCCTTCGAAATGATATTGCTTTGTAGCCTTGTAAAAGTATATTCAAATTCATCTTGCAATCGATCATTGAAAAAATTGCAGCCTCCATTATTCTCATTCTTCAAATCCCAAACAATTACGGTAACGTGTTTCATAAAACTCATTAATATCACACGCACCGCAACGTAATCAAAACTGTTAATGAAAGTCTCAGTTCGTTAGTTGTACTTCGGTGTCGACGCTGCGATTTATCGACTTAACAAAGTAATCGGCATCGACATGTTTTCATATCGAATGCTGCGCTTCACTATTTTACGGCCCAATAAAAATATGTTTGCATTTAACGTTCATCGAATTGGGTTTAGTTAGGGATGGTTTTGTGGTTGTAAGGAGGGAGATTTGAAATATAGACGTCGGCACATGTCAGTAGGACGAATTTCCTTAGGTCTGCGTTTTATGAGTGACATTTACTGCTTAGTTAAGACGGCTGTATGGTCTAGTGGTTAGAGCTCCTGATTACGAAACATGAGGTCGCCGGTTCGATTCCCGCTAAGTGCAGATATTTGTGTGATGAACACGAGTATTTGTGCCTTTGGATGTCCTATATATTTATCTATATAAGTAATACCGTTGTCTAGTTACCATAACATAAGCTTTGCTTAATTTGGTGCTATATCAATTTGTGTGAAATTGTGCTTAGGTATTGATTATTATTTATTATTATTATATAATAATAAATAATAATAAATTATATAATTATAAACTTTATTTGTGTTACAAGCTCTGCCTGTGTTCAATTTTGCTCAGGTTGGAATGGTAACTATATTATAATGTATCCTCACGCCTTCCCAAGGGTCCCCGAATGGGTAGGCAGAGGTGTATAGGCAGTACCCACCCACTTTCCACCAGAGATATATTTTAGGTGCCAGCATAGCAGATGGCGAATCTATCGCCGTTAGTCAAGCACGACTATACATACGCCTTTGAATTACTTCTCTGACGTATGCAAGTTTCCTCTCGATTCATTCACCGTTAAGCTCGTGGTAACTAATCACTGTACTTAAGTTCAGAAAAACTCGTCGGTATTCGAATTCAATCTTTGTGTTGCAGATTACTCGAACCACTCGGCCACCACGGCTCTAGGTTTTCCTGTTTATGACTTATAATATTAGTGAAAACAAATTTGATTTTTGCGTCAAATTAAGCTAACTTATGCAAAGTGATTCTTTTTCAATAATATGTCTTCATTAACGCAATCAAGAGGTTTATTAATAAAAATTGACATGTTATAAATCTTATGATATCATGACTCATCCGATGAACAGATTGTGGGATTTTGCTGTGGAAACGGAAATAGTTTACCGTAAAGGATTTAATACATACATACATACATATCATCACGCCAAGTCCCTAACGGGGTAGGCAGAGAGTATAGAGCGCCAGTTCTCTCTAGACTTACATACCTCTTTCGCTTCGTCCACATTCATCAGTCTCTTTATACATGGTCGTCGGTTTCGAGTACTTTTAACGTTCCCGTCCTTGAGAGTCCGATCGATTTGATCCAGGTAGTTGGAACGTGGCCTTCCTCTGCCTCTTCTTGCACATACTTTTGCTTTGTATAATTTAAGGATTTAATAATATATCTAAATTGTATGTCCGTCGGCTTATATGTATATTTTACATACATACTACATAAATGACAATTCAAATCCTCAAAATTGAAATTACAGTGATTAGTCACACCACGAGCTTTTCGGTAAAGGAAAACATCGAGAGTAAACTGCATAAGCTTGAGAAGAAAATCAAAGCTGTGCTTGAGTAACGGTGACTCGCCATCTGTCACGTTGGCACCTAAAATATGGCGAAAAGTGGATGTGTGGGTACTATACGCCTCTCCCTACCCCTTCGGGGACCCTTGTGGGGAGGCGTGAGGATATCTTAATATATATATTTCTTGTGTGCGTGTGTATGTGACTGAACTCCTCCTAAACGGCTGGACCGATTTTAATGAAATTTTCTTTGTGTGTTCAAGGGGATCTGGGAATGGTTTAGATTCACAATTGGACCCGATAGGTGGCGCCACCATCTTTTTTTTTCCACCCGAGCGAAGCTGGGCGGGACCACTAGTATTATATATAATATTATTTATAGCTTCTACTAGGAGCTAATAAGCCCGTGGTTTATTTCTCGAAACACAATAGAGTGAAAGAGCGCGGAAATAATGTTCACTTTAGTAAATGCAAATAAACAATTAAAGCACTTATCGTTGGTGAAATGGCGAGTGCGGCTTCGCCTCTGCATCTTAGTCGCAGACGGCGAGTAAAGGCGCCGCCACGGCGATTAGATGCCGCGATTTACCGCCGGGTGTGTCCTATCGGGCACAATAAATTAGAAATTCGTTAGATAGAGACGTACGGATTCCAATTATTTTACCCCTAGCCTCACTATGTACGGTGGATTGCTGAGATATTTGGTCGGCGGAGACGCTTTGTATTGTACTTGTAGAATATTTTGTTTGAGTACAGCAATGTGCTGAGTTAAGTAAAGTAGTGACTGCTAGATTTCTGTTTAATTTATATTCGATTTTTTAATAAGTCAATGGTTATAGCGTAAGACATTTGCTGTCTGTGGATATATAGATCAAAAGTCTAGTGGATATATTAGTTAGTTTGGAAAAAACAGTAAAATTTGTCGTACTACGACATTTATGGTGATTGCATTTGCAACGACTGTTATGCAGCCTTCATACGCCTGAAAATGATTTTGTCACAGTAGTTTTGAAGGTGCAGATGTGTCATAACATCGACACGAAGTTTTCTAATATCTATATATCTATACTAGTGGGCATAAGAACTCCTGATAGGTACGTATGGCGCCGGCGCCGGCCGCGGCTTTTGGTGGTGCCGAGTGCAAGAACTCACCTACTAAAGGAAGCGCCACTTACGCGCGCTTTTCACACTCTCAACCTAGTACATAATGAGTCAGATTTATTCGGATGTTCTCTGAATGAATTTAGCTGAGTAGCACTGGATATCATTTGCTACAATAAACGACAGGTAATTTTTTAATTTATTATGTATATAGGATACAACATTGGTTTGTTTGCTGCACTATCGCATTAGAGTATCCTGTTATGGTAGATGTAAGTTGATATGAAGAGAGGTAGGGCATAACGGGTTTCCCGTTCGAATTTGGAGCTGCCCGACTGGGGCAGGACCTCCACCTTATAGAAGTCCGTAGCCAAATAACACAATTTATTGTGTTGTGTTCTTACGCGGTGAATAAGGTTTCCAGTAATGAGCTTCTTGGGGTGGGGGGAGGATTGTTGTATTGTGTTGGCAGCAGAGGGATTGGTCTCATTATGCTGCCAACACAGTACAACTCTCCGAACACAGTGGCAACGCGCAAGTGATACTTCGGTATTGTAAGCGTAAATAGGCTGCGGTAACTGTTTTCAATCAGGTGGGCCGTATGCTTGTTTGCCATTGTATAAAAAAAAATATATATGTAGTAAATAAATAAAAAAAAAAAAAAAAAATATTCAAACCACTCCGCCACTTCGCTTCTATACATATATTAACATGCCTGCTATTATAAACTAGTATATTTATCGAAAAGGACATAAAGTATGTACGAAACGAAACGAGTGTGTTATTTCGGTAAATGGGCAAATTCTATAGCAAGTGAATGAATTTGTATATCTAGGAAGCATGTTCACACGAGATGGAAAGTATGAAAAAGATATTGAAAGAAGGATAACTGCCGGTAATAAGGTGAATGGGGCCATGTCGGCGTTGATGGGCAGCAAAAGTCTGAGCAAGAATGCTCGAGTTGCTGTCCACAACGCGAAATTGGTGCCTACTTTATTGTATTGCAGCAAATCCTGGGTATGTCAGAGGTAGTATGAAAATAGCTTGAATGCAGTTGAGATGCGATCTCTTCGAAAAATGTGCGGAGTAACGATATTAGATCGAATCCGCAATGAAGAGATTCGCAAATCAACTGGCGTGAATGAGGGCGTGATTGTAAAGATGAAGAAAGGCATGTTACGTTGGTTTGGACATATAGAAAGGTGAGTGAAGAAAGATTGACGAAACAGATATACAAAGCAAAAGTGTGTGCAAGAAGAGGCAGAGGAAGGCCACGTTCCAACTACCTGGATCAAATCGATCGGACGCTCAAGGACGAGAACGTCAAGAGTACTCGAAACCGACGACCATGTATGAAGAGACTGATGAATGTGGACGAAGCGAAAGAGGTATGTAAATCTAGAGAGAACTGGCGCTCTATACCCTCTGCCTACCCCGTTAGGGACTCGGCGTGATGATATGTATGTATGTATGTATGTATATATATCCTCACGCTCCCACAAGGTCAACGAAGGGTAAACCGAGGTGTATAAGAAGTACACACACAGTTCCCGCCAGAGATATATTTTAGGTGCTAAGTAGACGACTGATATATACGCCTTTAATTTTTCTTAAGCGTATGCAGGCTGCCTCGCAAAGTTCGAATCACTGTACTTAAGTTGAGAAAAACTCAATGGTATAGTCGAGATTCGAGTCGAGTCGGAATCGAACTACTCTGCCACTACGGCTCAGTTATACATACAATGTTTTTTTAAGTTCTAAATACTCATTGATAACTTTATGGCTTTTCCACAAAAGAGTAGGCTCTTTGAATTAGTGCCATTCTTCCACTGTCGTATTGCAATATAATTCAGTTGCCTACTTCATATCTCATTGAACTAACCTAAAGAAACCAACAACCATCCCATAATTACGCCATTTAGTTTTAATTACAAATAAAATGGATTTCAAACCAGTCTAAGATGAATAGAATAGTTCCTATTTAACGGTAAATAAAAAAAAGGTTTGCGTACATATCGTCTATCAAAGGGCATTGAATCTCAAACAAACTCGCGAGTCGCGCTCAAAAACACCGTCCATCATTATCCCTAATTGACGTCCGATGAACAATGTCGTTGGAACTAGTGAAGTGAACGACAAAAACTCTAAACTATCGATTCTTTCCTCGCACGCACCAGTTTTTGCTGAACGCATGCCCCGCCGTCCAATTGCGAACAATGTGCCAATTATAATGTCGACCTTATATACATAAGCTACGTTCAAAATACTCCGCTCATATAGCGAATAGACTTAAAGTTCACTTTTGAAAGGTAAAGTCCATCATGAATTATCCATGAGCAACGACAAATAAGAATACATACATTTTAAGGTTACTAGCTCGCAGCTCACCTGTGCGCAAAAAAATCATAGTTTTCGAATAACGCGACGTGTCGTATTGTGTGAGCGGCGGCCGGCCGTCGACTGAGGAGTGCCGTCCGGGTGCTCCGCCCACTACGGTCCGCTGCAACTTCATGCCGCTGGGAAAGTGGAAACTCAAGGCAGTGGGGCGCAGTGGGGCCAAGCGCCAGGCCTGGTGGGGTGACGTCTCGCTATTTGTCAATTTTGTCTGCTTAGATCGATCGCAGGCTTGCACGGAGGCTGTGTTCTCAGAGCTTACGTCTCTGTTAGCGATCAAACGCTTTTCCGCATGTTTTAAGCTACCTTGATTTTATTTTCGTATGTACCTAAGTAACCATTGTATTTTTATCTAATTTATTTTCCGTGAGGGCCGAGTACACACCACTAGATGTATGGAGAAGGTAAACATCGAGAGGAATCTTGCATACGTTTGAGAGGAAATTCATGTTATGGTTTTGCTTAAGTTACGGTGATGGACTCGCCGTCTGTCATATTGGAACCTAAAATATATCTCTAGCGGAAAGTGGATATGTGGGTACTACACCTCTGCCTACCCCTTTGGGGACCCTTGTGGGAAGGCGTGAGGATAACTATACACCTATAATAGAAGATGGATTACTACTTTGATACCTATATACTTATACATGTCTAGTGAAATGTAGAGACTGATGAAGTTGGATGAATCGAAAGAGACCTGAAAGTCGAAAGAGAACTGGCGCTCTGATTTATCTGCCTAGCCCGTGAGGGACTAGGCGTGTTGATAGGTATGCACAGGACTTACCTATTATGAGAATGTATGACATGTTAGTGTTTCTATCAACCTTGTAAAGTGGAAAGAAGGATTAGTGTATTCGAAGAATTATGCAAGTATGGCGTTTCCGCGGTGATTATTCCAGGCGCACGCAACACTTCCTCGCCGCAGGCAATAATCGGATCACGCCCGGGTGGGCCCATTGTGTTAGCTACCCGCCCTGTCTCATTTATAACTAGAGCATGCTGTAGAAGGGAAACGACACACCTGATTGCGTGGCATTAATCAATGCGCCATTAAAGTCTAAATTAGCTTGGCTACCACTTTATTTGTTAGAAACATTATGCCAAATATACATTATAACAAATATGCCACGTTTTGTTAGATAGTGGCGTGTAGCAATGAAGCACTGTTCATGTCGAAGATAGATTTATTGTTTATTTAGGTGCCAAAAAAAATATATAACCTCGCCCCCCCCCCTCGGGGGCAAGGGACTCCGAAGGGGTGGGACTAGGCGTATAGATATTTTTGCATTAGATAGCGCGTTAATTGAGAATGGAACGACTGGCAATCCTAATACCTTGGAATCACAAAGATCTCGCACTGCGCGGTTCTAAAGGTTGCCATCCGAGAACGCTCAGACTGTTGAATTAAGCTCCCCGTTGAGGTTTTCCTGGAGAAAACAGCATGGAGTTCTTCAACAAGGGTGTGAAAAGGTTCCAGCAAGGACATCAGAGCGCGATAGATACTCCTGGTGTAGCATGCAGTAAGTGGCGGTAACCACTTACCAGCAGGCTGACACCATTGTTTTGTATTAAAAAGCCTATAATTATCCTATACTTATCGTAATTAAGCACTATGAAGTGGGTAGCAGAAATGAGTTTATACTACAACATTATTAGCCTATCATTTACTCACAAATGAGGTGATTAAAGTGAGGCTTCTAAATCAAAGCCTACGTGTGTTCGCGTGGTCCTTCGTAAATTAACATTAATTGTGTCATTAACAATTTATAAATAGACCAATTTAAGAGTCTGTTTTATTTGTCCCAGGTATTTATTATTATTATAATAATAATAATAATAATAAATACCTGGGACAAATAAAACAGACTCTTAAATTGGCGTGAGGCGTGAGGCGTGAGGATATATTATTATAATAATAATAATAATATATCCTCACGCCTTCCCACAAGGGATTATTATTATATTATTTGTATTTGCTTTTAGTAGGTTCCTGTACATATGTACATATCATCACGCCCAATCCCTTACGGTGTGGGCAGAGAGAATAGAGCGAGTTACTTTCATTTCATTAATAATACCTGCATACATGCTTCATACATGATTCATTCACTCCTGATAAAAATACATATCTTCGCACCTTCCCACAAGAGTCCCCGAAGGAGTAGGCAGAGCTCTTTTCGTCGTAGATATATTGAAGGGGCAATGTGACAGATGGCGAGTCCATCGCCGTTACTCAAGCACGACTATACATGCGCCTTTGAATTCCTTCTCGGACGTATGCAGGTTTCCTCTCGATGTTTTCTTTCACCGTAAACTGACTTGTGTAAGCGACTAATCACTGTGGATAAGTTAAGTATAAACTCGTACAGTCGGGATTCAAACTTGCAATCTTTCAATTGCATGCAACTACTCGAACCAGTCGGCCGCCACGTCAATTTACTACAGCAATTTTTAAATAAACTGTGCATAAAACAGAATTTCATTCTGACAGGAGATAATTAAGTAACCAAATTAACACCGGTAGTAGATCAACAATAGCAGGTTTTATATTCGTCATCATTATCATTTATCATCATCATCATTATCATAAATGATCATTATATTAAACGGACTTATCAACACGCCGTATGAAACAAAGAAACCATAACGTAAACATGAGCACCGCACGGACCCAACAAAGTGTTAAAACTATGCGTGGGTGACTGACTCACTGACCAAAAGTGGTCATTTTGTCCCCTATCCTACCAAATGTGGTGGGCAACAATTAACCGTGATTTTTGTCCAAATCACGATATACAATACCATTTAAGGCTTTGCTACTGGGCTCCGTCGACTTACGCCGTTGTTGTAACACGCGCGGGGATGTTATAAATCAGATTAGTTAATTGGGCGCCGTATAAGGATTGCTTTCCCTCATAAACAAAGCTGTTTCATCACGAGCTGATGGATTTGTTTTAAATGATATCCTAGAGGACCTCATCTTTCCGTCTAATCTTACTTTAAGATTACTCTTATGAATCTTAAGTAGTAATTATTCATGTTGAAGTTTAGTTCCGCTCAGCTTGATGGTAACTAGTACTTATACATTGACGGCCGTCTGGTCTTGTGGTTAGAGCTCTTTTTTGCGAAACTCGAGGTCGCGGGTTTGATTCCCACTGAGGGTAGATATTTGTGTGATGAACACGAGTATTGTACCTTCGTCTTGAATGTCCTATGTATTTATGTATATATCTATCTATATAAGTAACTATACGCTTATAAGCTTTTATTCATTTGGGGCTATGCCGATTTATGTGGAATTGTCACAACTTAGTTACTTATGTCCAACAATAAGCGACCCCTGCACCAAGGGGGCAAGGGGCGGCCCTTCCGACTACCCCTCCAGCAAACCGCACTGTCGTTGCAACACTAGCGGATTGAGACTGCGCTTTGTCTTCGCTGATGGCGACACATTGTTAAAAAAATTTATTACAGTGTTAAACAAGATTGTTAAAAAAAATTTATCTTGTACAGCAAAGTTTATCCATTGTACATCAACTTGACTGGGGTGTTGCTATGCTATCAGCATAAGGGCTAAACGAATCCTGACGTTTAGCTAGTGCCATCCACCAAGACCTGACCCACTATTCCTCCCTATAGTTTATAGCGTAAGTGGGCAACCTTCCACTAATATTTGAGTATTATCGGTACACACTGATTACCTATAAGTGCACACGCACACTGCAATTGATAGACTCGGGTCCTACTCCCCACATCCCGCGACCCCTTCGACTAGAAATTGGTGGGGCGCGTCTTTTGGATGGCATCATCTGTACCGCAGGTACACAATCCAGAAAGTGTGCCTTGAAATTACACCAGAAGATTGTAGTTGTAGTAATGTATTTGTAAGTGACGTTGGTCATAGCGGGGTGGACATTAATCTTCAATAGACTTGTTATAGCCTAGATACGAAGGCAAACTCGAGTCTCATAAAATATGTTCAGAATAATGCTATTAAACAGGCAAGTAGTCACAAAAACCCAACAGAATCACGAAGTAGTTGTAAATTCTGCCCCCTGTGTTGCACACTTGATTTATAAAGAAATGCCATGTTTTTCTAATGCTTTATTGCGTAAGTATTACCATATGTAACCGATTGCAAATTGCCTGATTTCAATTCTAGACACTTATGAATATACATCGCTGCCGTATCAAGTACTTAAATCGTTCCTATAATAATGGACAATATATTAAGTTGGATACTGGTTCATTTGGCGTAAACACCCACTTTACGCCAGAGATATATTTTTAGGTGCCAATGTGACAGATGGCGAGTTACTCAAGCACGACTATACATACGCCTTTGAATTGCTTCTCAGACGTATGCAGGCTACCTCTCGATGTTTTCCTTCACCGTAAAGCTCGTGGTGTGATAATCACCCAGCTTCGCCCGGGTGGACAGTTAATTTCCTGAAACACGATCGTTATGCCACCTTTCGGGTCCAATTGTGATGTAAGCTATTCTATCTTTCAAGTTGGATCAAACTGCACATAATGTGCAAATTTTATTATAATCGGTTAAGTAGTTTAGGAGTCCATCGCGGACGAACAACGTGACACGTAATTTATATATATTAAGATAAAAGCGAGTAATTTTAAGAAGTAAGGTCTTGGAAAGTTTGCTTTGAAAATAGAATCAGCTTAAATGGCAGTAAGGTCGTTATTGGCCGGTGTCGCTGACGTCACCGGCGCCCGCGCATCCCACACAATCGGTCTCATTCACAATCTAACTTAGATGATTTATTCATCACGACATTTGATAATAGTCGTGATCTGAAATGCTAAATGGTGGTCTTTGATTCACTGTGATTTAAGATTGGATTTTTAAAGCTCGCTCTAGGGGCCAAGGATCAGACGATATTCGCAATACTGAAGATTCAATAATCTTACACAATTAAATTTTCAATGTATGTTTAATTACTAGAATAGAGCGCCAGATCTCTCTAGACTTGCCTCTTACGCTTCGTCCACATTCATCAGTTTCTCCATACATGCTCGCCGGTTTCGAGTACTCTTGACGTTCCTGTCGTTGAGTTATTGTAACAGTTATCCGTAAATACATCGAGAAAGATTTTTGTTGCAGAAGGTTGCAACTTCCTATTTTAAATCTATCGGACACAACCTCAAGAGTACTCGAAACGTGTCTGAAACGAAAAGGATCTTTAAGACAAAAGAGAACTGGCGCTCTGCCCTCTGCGCACAGCGTGAGGGACTTGTCATAATGATGACTCCTCAAATCTACATGTAAACATTAGTGTTAAAACACTGTTGGCAAAAAGTACGATGACTGAATAGTACAGGTACAAGTGACGGAAGCGGAAGTAGGATTAACAGTAAATTAAAATATTTATAGTGGATAGTGCAGTGACACCTGTCGCGAATACTAATTTATAAATCCGCGAAACTCTTCGTCAATACTTGAACATGACATAGTATAAACAAACTCATTCTAGAAATGTTATAATGTAATGAGTAAGTAATATTGTAGATATATATTTACGTTTCTGACACGAGTTCTCGAATAAGTAAGCAGAGGTCAGAACCACTCGGCTATGATATCGGCTTTTATTTGCAGCGAAAACAATGTTTTTTTTTTAATACCATATGGGTGACAAACAAGCATGCGGTCCGCCTGATGGTAAGCGGTTACCGCCGCCTATGGACGCTTGCAACACCAGGGGTATCACTCGTGTTGCAACATTTTCTAATCCAAATCGGTCGCACAACTTTTCAGGTATATAAGCTTCCACCTCTGTAAAAGTCTCTCTACTCAAGCTCGGAATATATTGATATAGGTACTAAGCTTCGCCATATAATAATGCTGATAATTAAAACATTCGTCGTATCGAAGTCAATGCCCTGCCGAAAAACGTAATATCCTGCGAATGGCACTAAAATAGATATTTAAAAAAATGCACAATGTGTGCTTCCCGGTTTCCGCGCAGACGTCGCTTCCGGCTCCAAAGCGGTTGTTGACATCACATTGAAATAATAATATTTGATATGCCAGTGTCGCCCAAATTACGATTTGGATACAAGTACCCAAGCTTCGGAGTAGGGTGCTCATAATTTTGATAGGACAGAGGATTTATGGCTTAAAGAGGATCAAAACGAACATATACATACACTAGCAGTTACCCGCGACATTCGCGAGGTATAAAGTCATTGATACATTGAATCAAAGTTTTAATCTTAATTTAGCTGGACTACTAATAAAACGCGGCCAACATAGTAATAGATTTTTGAAGAAAATAATGTGTAAAAATTTTCATAAACCATGGTCACAAAATTTGGTACGAAAGCCGGAAATTACCGAACGTGCGCCGAAACCTTCCGAAGGATCTCGCAAACGTCACACGTGTCTCAAGACTTAATTACACAGGATTATATTGCGGTCATTGTCCGTTTATGTGTTTTGATTTTGATCGTCGCATACCTAATCATTACTGGTTGCACCCCGTGGCTTCGACCGCGATCAATTTATATGGAAATGTTGTTGTACACAAAACTTAGAAAATGGTACAATTGTTCAGATATGTTTGTGAAAGAGCGCAAATACTTTGTGACCTTATTTTAACATCAACATCTGCTGCAAAGATGAAGTTATACAGGAAGAATCTAAATACGTTTTTATTATTTTATGTTATTAATATTTTCTCTTGAAAGAAAACCTGACTCAAGAAACTCTCATAAAAACCATGAGCGAGTATGTTTGGAGAAACTTGTTCTATTGCATCGTCATGACAATAATTATATTCACAGCATCTTAAAACTTTCGGATTATATGTATGCATGTTATACACCTCTGCCTACCCCTTCAAGGACCCTTTTGAGAAGTCATGAGGATATATTATTATTACTATACATACATACATATACATATCATCACGCCAAGTCCCTAACGGGGTAGGCAGAGAGTATAGAGCGCCAGTTCTCTCTAGACTTACATACCTCTTTCGCTTCGTCCACATTCATCAGTCTCTTCATACATGCTCGTCGGTTTCGAGTACTTTTAACGTTCCCGTCCTTGAGAGTCCGATCTATTTGATCCAGGTAGTTGGAACGTGGCCTTCCTCTGCCTCTTCTTGCACACACTTTTGCTTTGTATATCTGTTTCGTCAATCTTTCTTCACTCATCCTTTCTATGTGTCCAAACCAACGTAACATGCCTTTCTTCATCTTTACAATCACGCCCTCATTCACGCCAGTTGATTTGCGAATCTCTTCATTGCGGATCCGATCTAATATCGTTACGCCGCACATTTTTCGAAGAGATCGCATCTCGACTGCATTCAAGCTATTTTCATACTTCCTCTGACATACCCAGGATTCGCTGCCATACAATAAGGCAGGTACCAATATCGCGTTGTGGACAGCAACTCGAGCATTCTTGCTCAGACTTTTACTGCCCATCAACGCCGACATGGCTCCATTCACCTTAATTCCGGCAGTTATCCTTCTCTCAATATCTTTTTTATACTTTCCATCTCGTGTGAACATGCTTCCAAGATATACAAATTCATTCACTTGCTCTAGAATTTGCCCATTTACCGATATTGCACACTCGGTCACTTGTTCATCTCTTTCTAACTATATATTATTACTATATACTAATATAATAAATAAGAAGCCGTGGTGGCCGAGTGGTTCGAGCAGTTGCCTGCGACGCAAAGGTCGCAAGTTCGAATCCCGACTGTACCAATGAGTTTTTTCTGAACTTAAGTACAGTGATTAGTCACACCACGAGCTTTACGGTGAAGGAAAACATCGAGAGGAAACCTGCATACGTCTGAGAAGAAATTCAAAGGCGTATGTATAGTCGTGCTGGAGTAACGGCGATGGACTCGCCATCTGTCACGTTGGCACCTAATATACCTCTGGCGGAAAGTGGGTGTGTGGGTATTACCTAAACACCTCTGCCTACCCCTTCGGGGACCCTTGTGGGAAGGCGGGAGGATATATATTTTTACTATATACTAGAATGTAACGTTACTTTGACAACCAAACGAAGAATACAGTTTGAGCGTAGCTTAAATTTTCATTGACATAATGGAAAATTCCAACATGAATATCGGCTAGCATGACTGCGAACGGTAAGCTGAGTTGGGTTTATTGAAATTCAATGTGCTGTTTCCATATTGCCCCGGGAAGTTGCAAGAAGTTTTCGACTTGGATTACTGCAGATGTCGTTAGTGCAGCTACTAGGTTGAAACTAATGCAGCAAGGGTCGAACTTAGCTCATTTGAGATGAATTGGGGGCTTATTGAGTTACACCAGTGATATTTACGATCTGTTTTGACATATAAATCTGTATCTTTATAAATATATTTTTATTCTGTGCTTGTGTATGTCACAGAACTCCTAAACGGCTGGACCGATTTTAATGAAATTTTCAGTCTTTAGACGGATTCGAGAGTGGTTTATATTCACAATTGAACCCGATTATGGCGATCGTGTTTCAGAAGCTTTTATTCTTTCACCCAAGCAAAGTTGGGCGGGACAGCTACTCTTTATATATATATATTTCTTCTGTGCTAGTGTTTATCACTGAACTCCTAAACAGCTGACCGATTTTAATAAAGTGATATCTGACCGTGTTGTTTTTCACGTCACGTCAGACGAACCATCGTCACGTCTAGGAATTGTCGTAATTGCCTCGTTGTATCGTGCATGGCTAATGCTAATGCCGAAATGCATTAAGTTATCCTGGCGCCAGGTGATTACGGTGACTGATGGCCCTCGCCTGCAACAGAAACATTGCAGGTTCGAATACCGACCACTGAGATTTCTGAACTTATGTACATCGATTCACACGAACTTTATGGTAAAGGAAAACATCGAGAAATCTGCTAATACAATGATATATTATTATTATTATCAGAATTATATATGTATATATATGTACCTTTTAGATATTGGCTGGCAAAATTGGCACCTGGGCCGTGGTGGCCGATTGGTTCGAGCAGTTGCCTGCGACGCAAAGGTCGCAAGTTCGAATCCCGACTGTACCAATGTGTTTTTCTGGACTTAAGTACAGTGATTAGTCACACCACGAGCTTTACGGTGAAGGAAAACATCGAGAGGAAACCTACATATGCCTGAGAAGCAATTCAAAGGTGTATGTATAGTCGTGCTTGAGTAACGGCGTCGGACTCGCCATCTGTCACGTTGCCACCTAAAATATATCTCTGGCGGAAAGTGTGTGTGTGTGTACTACCTATACACCTCGGATCTTCCATTCAGAATGTATATCGGCTTCAGTATTCCCGGGATAAGAAAAGTTTCCATAACTCCACATGGAATGGCTGTATTGGCAGACGTGATATCTGTTTGTACATTAAACTTCTGTTCGCGGCAGCCGGTCCAAAACTGGCGCCTTAAGTCCTATTTTTCAATAGCTATGTAGTAGTCAAAAGTGCAGGCACCTCTTCTTCCTGATTGCCAATGTCCATCGCATACGAAATCACTCCGGATGTCTGTGTAAACTTTCCAAATAACACTTCCTTTTTGCCAACAACTGACACGAATGTAGCTTTTATTACAAGCACAATAGAGTCCATAGCTACGTTGTGCGAGTTCGTAAGTGTAACTTTTTCATATAGAGGAAGAAGTGGTGTGCATCGGTGATATAATAGCTGAGCGACGTGTCTTACATCAACAATACGACTATTTCGGTACTGGTTAATAGCAGGACTCGTGCTCCGAATATAAGACTAGAATCTGCGGTGCAAATTTTTTGTTTAGTCAATTTTATTGCACCGGCCTCTTTCAAGCCAGAGTAGACGTGGGTGATTTATGAAATATCTGATTCATTAACCTTGTATGAAGGAAGACATGAACATTTTACGTGCGAATAAAAAGAGCTGTCGAATAAAAAATTACAGGTTTCAAACCACCAGTCTTAGTAGCCTCCAATTTTATTACACCAAGAGTTTCGCAAGTAGTCGATCATGCATTAATGGTTTCGGGCAATAGCAATGTTATTTCCGTTTTTCTCTAGTCTTCTTATCTTTCTGACGTCTGGAGAGAACTGGCGCTGTATACTCTCTGCCTACCCCGTTAGTGACTCGGTGTGACGATATGTATGTATGTAAGTAGTTAGGTGTACAACTTTCGATTGTATATATCCCCACGCCTTCCCACAAGGGTCCCCGAAGGGGTTGGCTGTGGTGTATAGGTATTACACACACCCACTTTCCGCCAGAAATATATAATATATCTCCAATAATAAAAATATTTTAACTCAATAACAAAAAACGTACATTGATCGTTTTGATCTGTTTTGTCAACATTTCGTCACTTTTACACCAGTTTCTTTGCGAATAATGTTCATCAAAATCGTCGAAGCTAATACATCGCATTATAAAATTGAATCACCTCCAAGTCGGAACGGGTCCGTCTTTCAACTCGCCATATGCGATTCACATCACGCGAACCATATTCAAATTTCACACTATCCTGAGTGTGATTGAACTCCCAAAAGACGGTATTTGGCAGAAGGTAATCTGTGAACGAGCCACGCTTCCTATCGAGGGCGTTCGCACCGGAAGCAGGCACCACGGGAAGAATATTGATCCAAATTGCCTTTCCTTTCGCTTCGGGATAAATTTCCGAAAGATAAAAAAAATTTACGGCATTGTATTTGCATTAAGTTAAAGCAGGCTTAAATCCCGGCTGTATGATCGAGACAAAATAACGAATTTCAATATAATCTTTATGCCTCTTCACAGGGGTCCCCGGAGGGGGAGGCAGATATAAAATACCCTCAATTCGACGGAAATATATATTTACTTTGAATTTCGGGTATAATGTATTCAGGTTTCCTGTCGGTGTATTTTTCATTGTAAAAGTCGTGATTTATCGTTGTACTTAAGTTCAGTGTTAATTAGAACAGTCGGAATTCGAACTGGCAAACGTCAATTTGTGGGTGAATACTCGAACCACTCGGCCACCACGGCTGTATCTCACATTTTCCTAAACAATTGAGTGGAACTAAATGAATATTATGCTTTTATCATTTTGCAAGCAATTATAAGACCTGATTATAAATCACTTGTCGGTGTTGATACCAAATTGGTGTAATGATATTCAGTATTATGTACGTTGTGGGAACCGTTTTTCATCGATTTTCTGCTACTTTCTAAGGAAAAACCTCCTGTTTTATTGATACTGTAACTAATCCGTGTTTGTTTGAATAGAACCGCTTCTTTTGACATTCACTCCTATTGTTACGAGGCGGCATGACTGGTGTTCCCGTGAGAGTATTCAATTAGGGAAATTGTTGTATCGTGAACACTGTTTAAATGGAGCCGCCATACTAAAAAGTGTGTTTTAATTTGGCTAGTACCTACTTAATTAGCCGCAGTCCCCGATGCCGACTGGTTAGTGTCAAAGAAATGGAAGTACAGTCTTTATTTGGCTACACTATCAAGTTAATTGTATACGAACCTAGTGTTCCTTGACTGTCATTTATTATTTCTTGAAAGAGTTTGTTGTATAGAGTTTTGATCACTTTTTTTTATTAATATTATCTCGTAAATATTTAACAAGCCTTATCTGAAATATATATAGATCTGAAAGATCCAGACCAGACCAGTGCTGTTGAAGGCATGGCGAGCTTGATAGGAGCGAAGTTAGCCGACTCTGGGACGAACCCGGAGAAAGTTCGGGAGGCATATGATAGAGAACCCAGAGCTTCTTAGACGATTTATTGCTCCATCTCAGTGGGTGTCAAATCTATTGTTAGATTTTAGTTCCCCACCACCCACTAGATGGCGCTAGCTGCGTTGTAGAACGCGCATATTCATATTCGGTTAGGGTTTTTATTATGTCAGTGTAAATAATTTTGGTAACGGAACAATATGTATAATCTTGGTATCCAATAAACCTCCTAAATGCACTGAGGGCGGCCACGAAAGGAATAGGTCTTATTGAGTTGAGTAACTAGAGTAAGAAAAACCTCACATCACAATCGAGATGGAAGATGGGATGTCGTATGCCAATCAACAATTAATATTAAAAATAATTGTTTCGTGTAATTCTGCGGAACCTTGCTGTCTTTCTCCATACAAAACTTTAATTATATTATGTTCAATTAGAAAAGTTTATTTATGGCAAGAACATGCATTTCTTATCGATTTTCCTTTATTGCCGACAACTGCCGTCAATTTTTATTACCTATTCAACCCATCAGTCATATACAAAAACCACTTTTACAGAAGGCACCATTTTCAAAATGTATGTCTAATTAAATATTTTTTAAAGTCATACCGTTTTTGGTTTTAATGAAAACCTTTTGTCGGTAGAACTATTGAAGCCACCTGCTAAGTTACTCAATTCTGAAATATAGCATGAAAGAAATCGAGAGAATGATCAATGAGAAAGTCACGGGTACTGCAAACTTACTAGCATGTGTGAAGAGACTGATGAATGTAGATTAAGCGAATGAGGTATGTACATCTATAAGAACTTGCTCTAACCTCCTTGCCTACTCCATATCATGATAGTATGTATAACTTACTTAAGTGGTTATCTACAATTCATAAGTATCAATAAGTTAATTTTTCTTAACTTAGTTCAAGTACAAGTTCTTAACAGTTAAAAGCCGTGGTGGCCGAGTGGTCCGAGCAGTTGCTAGCGACGCAAAGGTCGCAAGTTCGAATCCCGCCTGTACCAATGAGTTATTTCTGAACTTAAGTACAGTGATTAGTCACACCACGAGCTTTACGGTGAAGGAAAACATCGAGAGGAAACCTGCATACGTCTGAGAAGAAATTCAAAGGCGTATGTATAGTTGTGCTGGAGTAACGGCGATGGACTCGCCATCTGTCACGTTGGCACCTAATATACCTCTGGCGGAAAGTGGGTGTGTGGGTATTACCTATACACCTCTGCCTACCCCTTCGGGGACCCTTGTGGGAAGGCGTGAGGATATATTATATTATTATTTTTATAGTTACAGTGATTAGTCACACCACGAGCTTTACGGTGAAGGAAATCGAGAAGAAACTTGCATACGTCTGAGAAGCAATTCAATGGCGTATGCATAGTCGTAAAATATAACTCTGGCGGAAAGTGGGTGTGGGTACTTATACACCTATTTACCTATACACCTTTGCCTACCCCTTCGGGGACCCTTATGGGAAGGCGTGAGGATGTATATATTTAACATTATAATCGATAATTCTTGGAACTTCTTGGAACAGTGGCTGCTATAGCCACTGTTCCAAGAAGCCTCTATCGACAGCCTTGAGCATGACTAATATTATTTGCACACCGTTGTCACGTACGCGACTAGCCTTCGCAAACAACTGACATAAAGCTACCCGCTAACTAATGCTGCCAGCCTGTGGTGGCTCAGTGATTTTAGACACATGTAAAATCAATTTAGCAGGTTCGATTCCTGGCGATTTGTTCCAGCGAGTAAAAAAAAAATCAAAATATTTTATTCACCGTAAGGGACACAGGGAACACTTATTGAACGTCACATATTTAATATAAACTAAAGTTACCAACGTTTCCAAGAAAAAATACCTGCCAGGAGAAGAAACGGCGAAACAAACTCCCCGGTTTGCTTTTTTTAACATTTGTTCCCTTTTCCGTATTTTCTAAACTCACAGCGTACGAGCTTATACACAAGCTTTGATTGGTTTGATTTGTAGTGTGTGTATAATTCGTGAGACAAAGGTCCTTCTTATTGTCTGAATATGAATTGTCTGAATGAGTATGTATGTATGTGTGTTGTGTATCTTTTTCTCAGTCGGCATCTTCAATGCTGAAGGTCGTGTCTAGTTTGAAATGTCTGAAATGGCCACTTTCTGGACCATTTTCCTCCACGAACATGTTGACACAATGCTGTGTATATGTATACAGAAAGGCGGACCTCTAGCGGAGCTTTACGTTGAAGGAAAACATCGAGAGGAAACCTGAATACGTCTGAGAAGAAATTCAAAGGCGTATGTATAGTTGTGCTTGAGTAATGGCGATGGACTCGCCATCTGTCACGTTGGCACCTAATATACCTCTGGCGGAAAGTGGGTGTGTGGGTATTACCTATACACCTCTGCCTTAGACTTGCATCAAATCAATAGCTTGCATCGTAATGAAGTCTGTCCATCAATAAGATTACATATACGCCGAGTAACAAAATATATTTTCAAATATTAATCAACGTTCGTCATCTATTATGAATGCATAGCACGCAGTGTGGAATATTCTTATGATGAGTTAAGTTACAGTCAAAGTCCATGTTTAGCGTATCGTGTTACTATCAAAAACAATCTACTGAGTATTAACAAACATTATAATAATAATAAATAATATAATATATCCTCACGCCTTCCCACAAGGGTCCCCGAAGGGGTAGGCAGAGGTGTATGGGGAATACCCACATACCCACTTTCCGCCAGAGGTATATTAGATGCCAACGTGACAGCTGATGGCGAGTCCATCGCCGTTACTCAAGCACGACTATACATACGCCTTCGAATTTCTTCTCAGACGTATGCAGGTTTCCTCACGATGTTTTCCTTCACCGAAAAGCTCGTGGTGTGACTAATCACTGTACTTAAGTTCAGAAAAACTCATTGGTACAGTCGAGATTCGAACTTGCGATCTTTGTGTCGCAGGCAACAGCTCGAACCACTCGGCCACCACGGCTGCGGCAACATTATATTAATATAATATATACAAGTATAACTCGATACATTACTGAAAGAAGCAATAGAATAAATAAATAAATACCTGGGACAATTCCACACAAATTGACCTAGTTCCAAATTAAGCAAAGCTTGTGTTATGGTAACTAGACAACGATATATTTACTTATATAGATATATATATACTTAAATACATAGGACATCCAAGACTAAGGTACAAATATTCGTGTTCATCACACAAATATCTGCCCTCAGCGGGATTCGAACCCGCGACCTCAAGTTTCGCAGTCAGGAGCTCTAACCACTAGACCAGACGGTCGTCAGATGTCAGGTCAGCAGATGGCACCAGCTACTAATTACTACTAGATCGTCACGCCTTCCCACAAGTCTCCAAAAGGGTAGGCAGAGGCATATAGTAACACACCCAGGTATATAATATAAGAGTCCCCAAACGGGTAGACAAATGCATATTTATCGCACACCCAATTTTATATAGTTATGATATATAGTTATTATATTTTCAGTTTCTAAAAAGGATCATTATCTCATGAGAAGAAATTCAAAGGCGTATGTATAGTCGTGCTTGAGTAACGGCGATGGACTCGCCATCTGTCACGTTGGCACCTAATATACCTCTGGCGGAAAGTGGGTGTGTGGGTATTACCTATACACCTCTGCCTACCCCTTCGGGGACCCTTGTGGGAAGGCGTGAGGATATAATATTTTTATCTCACTACAGTCGCGTCAAAGCTATCAAGTTGTATCTTAACCAACTTCAAAACTATAAAAACACATTTTAAACGACTTCATTACAATAATTTACTTGTCATAATCGGCGTTGGCGGGTTGCACACGGTACGATTGTGTCAAATGCATTTGATTATCAATCCTAACGCTCATGTTTAAAGTTTACATTCCAATGGTAACCTGTCAACAAAATCCTTTCTGCGTTGCCCTTAAAAGGAGACTATAAAATTGAGGTTACATTTGCGCCTATAACCAAAGCCATCCCGTTTTGTCACAGCCATCTCAATATTTGCATCTCTCTTGCGCGTCTGTATAATTTTATTTTAATAGATACGTTAAGTGGTGTTAATTATGTACCAAATTAGAGTTTATACCATGATAAGCGCGATTTCTTTTAAATATTTATGAATGCAAAATGTTTTTGTGTCACTTCTTAGCTTAGGGAGACTAATTGATGTCGAGGATGATTCAGGCAGTCGATATTTTACAATTTCATTAATAAATGGCTTATTTGAGTTATATTGCTGGTTTGTCATGCTATTCGTCTTCTAATCGAGCTTATATAATTATAATGTGACAATAACAAGGTAACAAGACAAGAGAGAAGTGGCCGAGTGGTTCCAGTAGTTACCAGCAACACAAATATTGCAAGTTCGAATACTCTACTGTGACCTTTCTGAGCTTAAGTACAGTGATAAGTCATACCACCAGCTTTACGGCGCAGGAAAACGTTGAGAGGAAACCTGCATACGTTTGAGAAGAAATTCAAAGGCGTATGTATAGTCGTCCTTAAGTATCGGCGATGCCGTCTGCCACGTTGGCGCTTAAATATATATATATTTGTGTTGCGGAAAGTGGTTGTGTGGGTACTACCTATACACCTCTGCCTTCGGGGACCCTTGCATCTATACCCGATCTAATTTTCGTGATCAGATCGCGCAGGTAGAGAGAGTACAGCGCTTGTACCTTCCATATCTACGATAATAATAATGAGGCTTTCATTTTACATGGTACCTTATATTATCAATACCTATTTTGATGTGTACTTAGTAGCATATCAATTATCACATGAGTATTGAAATAAGTCCATTACTATAATAGCGTACTCGTGTGATGTGATCATCTGGGAGGACAAGCTAACAGATTTAATGATATCTTTATCTCAATCAACAAGGTAAGGATGCGTTCACAGCGGCAGCTATGATATAGTTGCGTTCAATGGTCGTGATAGGAACATAATAGTTTTCGATTGAAAGTTCGAAGGCTTAAATCCTGGTATAAAAATGCGGTGACAGCAAACATTTATTTATACCTTGGGACAATTCCACACAAATTGACCTAGTCCCAAATTAAGCAAAGCTTGTTTTATAGTAACTAGACAACGATATATTTACTTATATAGATAGATATTTACATAAATACATAGGACATCCAAGGCTAAGGTACAAATACTCGTGTTCATCACACAAAAATCTGCCCTCAGCGGGGTTTGAACCCGCGACTTCAAGTGTCGCAGTCAGGAGCTCTAACCACCTACATAGCGCTTAACATTGAAAATAATCTCACGGGAGATGGAGAAGAATCATAAAGAAGATAAGAAGAACTAGAACGTAACGAGTAGAAACATACGACGAACACTAAATAAAATACATATTTCAAAGTCAAGTGCAACGATGGACCTCAAATAATGTAATAGTAAATTATAAAGAACGGAAAATCTAGCAATTAGAAGTATTTATAATTGCTACTATTTTCGTAGGCAATTCATAGTTTTTTTATACCCAAAACATAAAAATATATTCATTCTAATGTTATGCGTTTTACAAAACCATTTTATTAGAAATCCAAGTTCGTAGGTAAATACATTTAAAACTAACTAAGCGTATGGAATTAATCACTTTAATAAATCTCTAACATTTGACAAACTGTTCTGGACATTGCTTAAAAAAACAAATGTCGGAGGTAGTTTTTATTTAAATAAAAAACATATTTAATGTTATTTATAGGCAATGCGTAACCATAAACTCTAAATAAAAATAAGATGAGACAAAGCCCTCATAGTAGACACGCCCTAACATAATTACAGTACTCAGCGAGCCTACGTGTGAAATTATTATAATGAGCTAGCTCCCGTCCGATCGTTCATTCATTCATTCACTCACTCACTATAATGAATAGTTCTATGCATTGCAGTAATGGTTGCGGTCTTATTTGTTTTACGTCACTGAGAGTGAATGAGTTGTTTGAACCGAGGATAATGACCTAATCGTCAGTTTGTAAATTTATTAGGATTTGTTAATAATTGGAAATGGTTGGATTGTAATCTAGTAAATAATTTTAACATAATACTACGGAGTATTGTTATAGAGTGTATGGTGTCTGATACAATTATTATTCCTATTTGTAATAATTTTCAATAATATATATATTTTTTTTAATTATACTTATACTACTACCTCACATAGACACACATATAAATAAATTAATAATAGACAATGTTAGCTTTTAATTTGTAAAGGTAATATAATTTTTTTACATACATACATATCATGACGCTAAGTCCCTAACGGGGTAGGCAGAGAGTATAGAGCGCCAGTTCTCTCTAGACTTGAATACCTCTTTCGCTTCGTCCACATCCATCAGTCTCTTCATACATGCTCGTCGGTTTCGAGTACTCTTGACGTTCCCGTCCTTGAGCGTCCGAACAATTTGATCCAGGTAGTTGGAACGTGGTCTTACTCTGCCTCTTCTTGTACACACTTTTGCTTTATATATCTGTTTCGCCAATCTTTCTGCAAAGAATAATAAGTTTAAAAAAAAAATCATGCCTTTGGTACGATGGCCGAGCAGTTAAAGATGTACCTACTACTGAATTCAGCATGGTTTGTAGTTATTCTGAATTCAAATATTCAAATACATTAGTTCGTAGCAAGAGAGCCAACATTAAAAAAACATGCTTGCGTGTGAGAAAAAAAAAAGATGTGTCTTGGTGACTTCGACAGTCTCACCGCCGCCTGAAGCTGCACACTAAGGGTATATAGCTCACGCGCTGCCAACCCTGCAGGCATCTTTTTACACCCTTGAAGAACTCCATGATGTACTCTCAGTGGTAAACCACAGTGGAGAGCTCATTCCATAGCCTTAGCGTAAAAGGAAACTCCTTTGAAACCTCGCAGTGTTTAATTGCAAAGTATAGTTATGAATTCCTGGTGGATGGCGATAGTTGTCGAAAAATTTACTTTACATTTAACTAAAATTAACTTTCACGTTTGTTCGCAATTTCTTCTAAAGTACTAATAAATAAGCATGAGAATGGCCGGCCTTGCGTCCCTCTTGTATAAATAATAAATATCTTGCCCGAAATGTTTTTGTCCGTCCGTTTGTTAATGGACACAGATTCCTTTGTAAAACTCGCATTCCGATGTTATTTGTGTCAATATGTAATTGTGTCGGCCTTAGGCTTGTAGTTGCCTAATGTGGAGACCAGCTCGGGTCCAAGAACACTTGCGCTAGGAAAGGTCTATATACCCAGCAGTGGGTGCATATAGGCCTGATGATATGATGAAGACAAGTTGAGTGGAGTTTCTTTCAGCGAACGCTCATGAGCTCCCCGTTGAGGTTTTCCCTGGAGAGTACAGCATGGAGTTCTTGAAGAATGGTGTGAAAAGAGTAGCAGGCTCGTCAGCGTCCATAGACGGCGGTAACCGCATTCCACCAGGCCGCATGCTTATTTGCCACCCCAGAGTTATCTTGATAACGTTAGAAGTGGGTGTTGTTACTCCTCTGTCTACCTATTTTCGGATCCCTGTGGGCGTGGTAGGTATAGTAGACAGACCGTGTGCAGAAGCCCTACTTCTTTCTCGAAGCGAGTTCGATTCTCACCGGCAATAAAAATATTTCATGCGTTTCTCGTTATTGTTGTCGTCGACGAGTCTTAGTTACAAACTAGACGTCTTGAATAAAAAATAATAGCATAAAGATTCGCACTTTCATTAATAATAATAATAATAAATATCTGGGACAATTCCACACAAATTGACCTAGTCCCAAGTTAAGCAAAGTGTTATGGTAATGGACAACGATATATTTACTTCCAAGACTAAGGTACAAATACTCGTGTTCATCACACAAATATCTGCCCTCAGCGGGATTTGAACCCTCGACCTCAAGTTTCGCAGTCAGGAGCTCTAACCACTAGATCAGACGGTCGTCTATAGCATACGTGAGTCTTTCCACACCAGTTTTTGTCACCAAATAAGCATGCGGTTCGCTTGATGGTAAGCGATTACCGCCGCCCATGAACGCTTGCAACACCAGACACGCTCGCGCGCTGCCGTCCTTAAAAACCCCAAAAATGTTAATACATAAATGCTTTACAACACGAAAGATTTAAAACATGTATTTGGGATTCTGCCCTCATGCCAGACTCATGCAACAGGCATCGGGTAAAAAGACAAAAAATATTTTCACTCGTGTTAGACAGTGTTCGGAAATATTTGACATTTTGTTATTGTGTTGGGCTCCTAAGCATTCCTCTCAATGGGTAAAATAAAATACATTGAGAATGAATGTGTTTTATTTAATTTATATTCAATTAATCTGGTTACTGGTTATCTGGAAAATAATTGGAATCACATAAAATATTATAATCAGTAAAGTTTTGCCGTTGGACATATAGAAAGGATGAGTGAAAAAAGATTGACGAAACAGATATACAAAGGGAAAGTGTATGCAAGAAGAGGCAAAGGAAGACCACTTTCCAACTACCTCGATCAAATCGATCGGACGCTCAAGGACGGGAACGCAAAGAGTACTCGAAACCGACGAGCATGTATGAAGAGACTGATGAATGTAGACGAAGCGAAAGAGGCATGTAAGTCTAGAGAGAACTGGCGCTCTACACTCTCTGCCTACCCCGTTAGGGACTCGGTGTGATGATATGTATGTATGTAAGTTTTGCCCACTGATAAATATTGAGCCGTGGTGGCCGAGTAACAAGTGTATAGTGTATAGTAGCAATACAAAGATGACAAGTCCGAATCTCGACTGTGCCATGACTTATTCTGAACGTAAGTACAGTGATTAGTCACACCACGAGTTTTACGCTGAAGGAAAATACCGTGCATACGGTTGAGATAAAATTAAAAAACTTATGTACCTATGTATATGTATGTAAGTATAGTGTAGATTTTAGTAAGTCAGGAACAACTGGCGCTCTACTCTCTGCCTAACTCAGCGTGATTATATGTATGTATATATAGTCGTGCTTGAGACACGGCCATGGACTGGCTATCTGTCACGCTTTCGGGTTGGTCAATAAATATACCTTCGGCGAAAAGTGGGTGTTATAATCTCGTTGCCTGCTCATCCTTCACCCTTGTCTCATCATTATCATACTTTTCAGGCGAGTAAATTGAGAAACTACAGTCTTATGATACAAATCTATTTCGCCAGACCACCAAAGACAGATTTGGCTATAAAATTTGGACAAACGTCTATAGAACTGAACTGTGATTGAATAATCTTAGTTTCTTTCATTCAAGAGTCCATCAAAATACCACCCCTAGTCAGACCACCGGTGGAGGTCTTCTATTTAAGGTCAAAAGCAAAATATATTTGTGTCAAATACTTTTTATACATCCACAATTAATTGGAGATAGAAGTTGCGATGAAATCATTCCACTTTGACAGGGATTTTTTTACCGAATCCATTAACAAAGCACTCTACAGGCCCATATAATTCGAATTAACCTTCTGGTTAGGGAAATTAAGGTTCATTTTGGGTTGGTTTTTGAAATTTCAAGTGTAGAATTGTTCGTTGTTTTCATATAAAAAGCGAATCGGTGGCTTTTTGCGATGAGAGAGTTTGGACCACACAAGTTGGTCCAATGAATAAGCTGAAATAACAAAAATGTATTTGAGAACGGCAAGTCTTAATGATAAAATTCATACATACATATCATCACGCCGAGACCCTAACGCGGTAAGCATGATGATAAAATGCATACATAATAATAATAATAATATATCCTCACGCCTTCCCACAAGGGTCCCCGAAGGGGTAGGCAGAGGTGTATAGGTAATACCCACACACCCACTTTCCGCCGGGTATATTAGGTGCCAACGTGACAGATGGCGAGTCCATCGCCATTACTCAAGCACGACTATACATACGCCTTTGAATTTCTTCTCAGACGTATGCAGGTTTCCTCTCGATGTTTTCCTTCACCGTAAAGCTGGTGGTGTGACTAATCACTGTACTTAAGTTTTAGAAAAACTCATTGGTACAGTCGGGATTCGAACTTGCGACCTTTGCGTCGCAGGCAACTGCTCGAACCACTCGGCCACCACGGCTGTTAAAATTCATACATACATAATTATATTCACGCCGAGTCCCTAACGGGGTAGGCATGATGATAAGATTCATCAACTTTATTCAAATGATCTTATAGATGCTGACACTAGTATATATGGATTATTAGAGGACACTGAAATCTAAAACTATATTATACATACCTACATATACAACTATATTATACATTAAAACTATATACTCCATATCATCAGGCCAGAGAGCGGCGCACACTGTCTAGAATAGACTTCTTCCACTTAAAATCAATTTCTTCAATGCTAGTTTTCTTGGCACGTTACCGCGGGATACCAATTTGGGTCAAATATTTTATCAGTTTTGCAACAGTATTTTGAAAATACTGTTAAAAATAATCCCTACTCGTAATATTATAAATGCGAACGTAACTCTATCTGTCTGTTACCTTTTCACGCCTAAACTACTGAACCGATTTAAATAAAATTTGGTACAGAGATAGCTTAGAGCTTGAGGAAGGACATAGGCTACTTTTTAATGCTTATTCGCATTAAAAAGTAGCCTATGTCCTTTAGGGTTGTAAGGGGCTGCAATAGGGGATGAAAGTTTGTATGTAAGTTACGTCATTTTTGAAGCTAGAAGCTTGAAACTTATTTTTTAGTATTATTATACATATAAATTAATATTACATTCTAAGTTTGTAAAAAAATCACATTTATTTAGAAAAAAATTAATTGTGTTTAATACCCACTTCTCCGCTCTAAATCACTCGTTTCTAAATCACTTTTCCGCGCGGACGAAGTCGCGGGCACAGTTAGTATATCATAAATGTTCGTCGGTTTCAAGTACAAAGTATATAAATGATAGGAGCCGTGTTGGCATAGTGGTTCGAGTGGCCTGCAATACAAATATTCCAAGTTCGTATGCCGAATGTCTCAATGAGTTTTGAACTTACAGTGATTAAACACACCACGAACTTTACGGCGAAGGAAAGCAACGAGAAACCTGCATATGTTTGGGAAGATATTTGAAAGGATTTTTTGATACTTTATGTACGTCAGTGACTGTATCAAGTTCAATAGAGAAGTTTGTGTCATGGAATAAGTAAAAAAAATGGCTACTCCCAAATGTAGTAAGACATCGAATGAACTATAAATTGTGTGCTCATGATCGAATGCCAATAACTCGCAACATCTTGTAAGATCTTCTCAACTTCTAATAAACGTACGACATGTATTAACGTAAGGTCCACGTTAGCCTGACAACATTATTTATCGAAACCCTCTGATTTATGATGGCAAGTCATATTACAACTCATACATTAATTTAAAGAATATTTCACAGAATAAACAATACAATGAAAGCATTCGTTCAATTTTTTCGTTGCAATGTAACATCTTAATGAGACAGAATGACGTACAGACACGAATCGAAGAGGTTATGATGGACGATCGATTTTGAATTATGAAAAAAAAAGATTTCGGAGCGATAAATAACTATGTTTTAGAGACATTCGCTATGATTCATGTCAATTGAAGCACTGGTTGAAAGAGGTATGCGATGCTGAAAATATTAGTTAGACTCAACATAAATATCTTAAAAATACCATGGGACAATTCAACTGGGAAAAAAATTGTGACACAAATTGACATAGCCTCTTAGCAAAGCTCGTGTTATGGTAACAAGACAAATGCCAGGCCTATATAGATACATATATAAAAACGTCCATCCAAGGCTTAGGTACAACTGCTCGTGTTCATCATATATATACCTGCCCTAAGACGGATCATGTCTGCACTAGACCAGACGGCCGTCAACTAAAATAATTACTGTTGTATTTTTTTATTTAATGTTTATGCATAATTATAGTACGGCCGTGGTGGCCGAGTGGTTCGAGCAGTTGCCTGCGACACAAAGATCGCAAGTTCGAATCCCGACTGTACCAATGAGTTTTTCTGAACTTAAGTACAGTGATTAGTCACACCACGAGCTTTACGGTTAAGGAAAACATCCAGAGGAAACCTGCATACGTCTGAGAAGAAATTCTAAAGGCGTATGTATAGTCGTGCTTGAGTAACGGCGATGGACTCGCCATCAGTCACGTTGGCACCTAATATACCTCTGGCGGAAAGTGGGTGTGTGGGTATTACGTATACACCTCTGCCTACCCCTTCGGGGACCCTTGTGGGAAGGCGTGAGGATATATAATTATTATAGTACTGTCGCAGATATGCTTAAGCATTTTCTACTAGTTTTTTTACCGGCTATCTTTGATACAGAAAGCATTGGAGCTGTATTTCATTAAATAATAGCCAACTAGTAGTATTTAAAACATATGAATGGTTTGTTTTGAATTAACACATAGTATAATTATTTGTCTGTATAGCGAACTCTATTTTCGTACATATTTTATTCGTGTAACGTTCTTGATAATTTTGTAATTGTTTATATCACGCAAATTCGTCGCGTGATTCCAACTTGCATACTGAAAGCTCAGTATTTTAAAGCCACAACCGCATAAGTCTATACTTCGATAAACATGACACCCAGGTATAGATCAGCATTTTAGTTTGGAACTAATTAAAATACCTGAGTGACAGAATTAATACGGTTACAATAATTACTTACATTAGAGAATGCACTTAATTACACTGAATGAAAAAGAAAAAAAAAAGAATTGTTCGTTAAAATTTCTAATAAATTTGTTCTCGCGAGATATATTTTTTTACCTCAGTTTTACCTTGTTCCTCGGCTACCTTAATTAAAATATTTTAGCCATAAAATTATATTAAATTTCTAGTCACCTATATAAGGTTTCGTGTTAGGTACTTCGTACATTTTTATTTGAAATTTTTTCTTTCAATTCCTGTATATAATGATGTGCAACGAAATTGCGATAAAGCTTTTACGTATTTTTTTTATACAATAACAGTTACCTAGCAACGCAAATATTGCATGTTCGAGTCCACTAAGTCTGAAGAGAGACTTTCTCAGTCTTATCTGACAGTTCTTTTTGACAGCTCTTTTGTTCTGTTCACTGTGTTTGATACAGTCCTAAGTTCTAGTACAACACGATCTAAAGTATGAGATAAGTAAACACTTTTAAGGTTTATTTTTGTATGTTACAAACTTAATGGATAAGAGTTTTTTTTTACCTCAGGTATCTATGCGCTATTAACAAAAAAAAAGTGATTTTCTTCAACTATTTAAAGAACTCCTTCAACAAGTGATGTTTATGTCCTTCAATACAGCGCGACAAAGCACGACCTTTCTTTACGCAATAATTTTATCATTACATCGACGGTTTAAGTGTAAAAGAATTGTGGAAACGTCTAGCAAAAGCTTCAATGGATGATCCGCATGGCAAAAGTGTTGATGGAATGCCCACAGGTTTGCTTTATGACTACACAGGCGCACTGCAGGACACAAGGCAATGGAAAAACAAGACCTACCAGTGTGGTGACCATGAGTGTTGAGGTAGGAAATACTTCTTATGCGTCAGTAGTATTTCATTTTGGGTCGGGGGATCGATCCTCGCTTTCAGTAAACATTGTTAACCAAATATTCATTGAGCGCTTGTTGCGCATTGAAGTTCAAATAATCTGATCTAAGCTATGAAGAAACGGTTGCGGGGTCGATTCTCGCTTGTTGCAAACATCTGGTCTGAATGGGAGATTGTTTTTAAATATTGCGAGTTCGAATCCCGACTGTACCAATGTTTTGATTTTTTCTGAACTTCATTACTGTGATTAGTCACACCACGAGCTTTACAGTGAAGAAAAACATTGACAGGAAACCAGTACACGCTTGAGAAAAAATTCAAAAGCGTAAATATACGCTTTCGTTGTAGTCGTGCTTGAGTTACGGCGACGGACTCCCCATCTGCCACGTCAGCACCTTTAACACACTGGTGGAATGTGGGTATGTGGATACTACCTATACACCTCTGCTTACCCCTTCGGCGACCCTTGTGGAAAGACGTGACGATATTAATATTTTTTTAAATGTCTTTATTTTTCAATGTACGGGAGAGATTAGTTGAGGGCTAGTGAGCGAGTTTAAACTATCGAATCCAAATTATAAGGATTAATCGGTTGGCTACTAAACACATAGGATAGAGTCAGTGAGATTGAAGTGAGGGCAAATTTATTCAATCCTTACGTTATCTCGTACTACAATCGAATTCGGAATCCGTGCTCAGAGCGCAAGCAGCAAACAGTCCTAAACTAACTAAAAGGGTGTAATACCGGATGCAAACTGTCCAATAAGTTTGAAAACTATAATTCTTTTTGTAAATAAATAAAGTCGAACGCTAGAACTTACTTAACCTTATCCTATACTTTTGTTTCCTTAAAAATGTTATAAGTTTTTGGAGTTTACTCCTTAAGAATCGATTTTCATATATAAGGCGCCCGGTATGAGAAAAATATGATAATAATATAATTGATATAAATATAAATTTATATCAATTAATATTTATTTCAAAATTGAGAAAATTACTCAATGAATAAAAATCAATCTATAGTTGTGTCATGCATACTCTAAGTAATATAAGAAATACATTCATTTACCCTTATTAACTAATCTATTTATTTTATAATCGTTCGTAAGGAGTAAACTCCAGTCGTGCGTCGGAGCTGACACACACTTTTTTTTTCAATTACGACGAGTTTTACGGTACGGTATCGATGTTAAGCCTGTACCTATAAAGAAGAAATTCGATGAGGAAGCAACCGCAGGGCATAACTATTTTAGTTTACTTAGCTTAGTTTACTAAGTTTAGTTAACTTAGTTAACTAGTTTAGTTTAATATGCAAGGGCAAAAAATATCCTACAAAATGCTAAAATCATGGCTTACCTTAGGGTCGCGAGGTGAAATCGGTAGCAGAGATGATACGTCCGATACTGGTGTCGTGGTAAAGGGCATCGAGGGCCTTTGTCTGATCAGCGGGGGACTATGTTTCATGGACTTCGATACTTTGTAGCGATATATGAAAAAAAAAACAAATTTAGAAATGTCCTAAAATTTTCTGTACATTTACAGGCAGACTGATGAATGTGGACGAAGCCAAAGAGGTATGTGAGTTTAGAGAGAACTGGCGCTCTATACTCTCTGTCTACCCCGTTAGGGCCTCGGCGTGATGATATGTATGTATGTATGTATTTACATGCAAAGCCGTGGTGGCCGAGTGGCTCGAGTAGTTGCATGCAACACAAAGACTGCATTTGAATTTCTTCTCAAGCGTCTGCTGTTTTCCTTCACCGTAAAGCTCGTGTTGTGACTAATCACTGTACTTAAGATCGGCGAAACTCATTGGTACAATCAGGATTTGAACTTGCGATCTTCTCGAACTCGAACCACACGGCCACCGCGGCTCATTATTACGGCTTATTATTATATTTTACATACTAAGGGTTAATGAAGATTGGATATATATTAAATCTGGCTAATATCCCGAGCTTAAACCATCTTTTGTTACAAGGGATATTCCGTTGCCATTAAACTGATCACCATCCAAAAGGCACAAGAGTTTGATTCTATTGTGAGACTTTAGTCAATGGAGGATTTTTTTACCAAAGGAATTTTATTCAATGAAAATTTATATAAAGCTCGTTTTTTTAATTTCAAATGGAAACTACGAGATGTGTTTTATTGGCGCTAAACTTATATTTTACTTGATATCTTTCACGTATGTAACTTAAAAACTGTTTGGCTGTGTGTTCGGCGATTTTCTTAAAACATATCTATGTAACTGGTGCATTTATTAAGAGCATGTATGAAGAGACTGATGAATGTGGATGATGCGAAAGCCTTCTGTAAGTTAAGAAAGAACTTTTGCTCTCACTTTGCCTTCCCAGTGAGGGAACGTTGTGTTGATTTACGTACCTAGGTATTTATCTGTATGCAATTGTTTCTTAAAAAGTAATACATGTTTGAAAATAACTTGAATAGGTTTGTTTCGCTGTTATTTGGTTTAAAATAAAAGTCTACATATTATATAATAAAAAAAACGCTTAGATTTAAAATAATACGTACGAAATTAAATCAAGAGGCTGAACAAATAAAATCCTCGGTAAAAATGATAAAAACATGACGTTAAGGAAACCAAGCCGACTGTGGGACCTAGTCAAGCTAGATCTATTGTTCAAGGAACGCAAAAAAAATATACCAACCGTATCGAGACGTTTCTAAAGCTTTTATTCTTGCAAAAATAAATTATTGATACGATTCCATTCGATTCACGTTTTAATCGAATATCAGATATCGATCATCAATCATAACCCTCATGTTTCCATGACATTATCACAAAAGTGAATCGCCGAATATTCATACAGATATGTTGGTATCCCTACATCTTTTCGTTTCTTGCCAACTGCAAAACAATTAACTATTGTTTGTTGTATATAGGAATTGGTTTGTTAGCAATGCATTTATTCGAATTTATAATAAACTAGCTTATGCCCGCGGCTTCGCCCGCGTGGAAAGAGCAACATACATATTTTTGCCTTAATAATATTAGAGCTTTCAATCTTTCGGGATTCAAATGTAGCCTATGTCTTAATCCTAGGTATAAGCCATCACCATAAAAAAATATCAGTAAACCGGCTTTTTTTCAGTGGTAAAAATGTTTTTTTTTTTCAATAAAAAGTATCCTATGTTACTTCTTATACCTCCAGGAATATGTGTACAAACTTTCATGATAATCGGTTATGTAGTTTTTACGTGAAAGCGTAACAAACAAACTTACATTCACATTTATAATATTAGTAAGGATTTATTAACGTTATTTTTTTTTTCTTTGATCCGGTATAACTCGCGATAAAAATAAATGTAGGTATTCATATTAATAACCTAGACATGTATTTGAATACGATGTCGTAATAATCTTGTAGTTTTATGATGTTACAATAGACTGTATTAAAAAAAGTTTTCTTCAAAACTAATATTTTTTTCAATACTACTCGCGCCATCTATCGCCAATCTGAAGAGAACTGATTGCTTCTACGATGTGCCTCAGGAATCAGGTGTATGTACAATGTTTTTAATGGATAAACTGTAAACTCTTAACCGAAAATATTATTCAAGACGTACTATGGAACTCTTTTCTATTTAAAAAAATAGAAATGTGTATGACATTTTAATTAAATATATATGAAAACACAAAATCTTTGTCTGTCTGTTTTTAATCCGACTGCCCGAAACGGTGGGATAATATTAAAAGGGGTAACTATTATCATCTATAATATAGAGACAGAGTTTGTCTATTTGAATTATAGTCCTTTTTTTTTATACAACAAGAGTGGCAAACAAGCATACGGCCCACCAGATGGGAAACGGTTACCGTAGCCTATTTACGCTCACGATACCGAAGTATCACTTGCGCGTTGCCACTCTGTGTTCGGCGAGTTATAGTGTGTTGGCAGCATAATGGGTTTAATCCCTCTGCTTCCAACACAATGTAACAATCCTCCCCCCTCCCCAAGGAGCTCATTACTGGAAACCTTATTCACCGCGTAGGAACACAACACAAAAAAATGTGTTATTTGGCTACGGACTTCTATAAGGTGGAGGTCCTGCCCCAGTCGGGCAGCTCCAAATTCGAACGGGAAACCCGTTATGCCCTACCTCTCTTAAGTCTTGGTGAAGTCCTAATCTAATCCATACTATCCAATTTTTATTTTAATTTGCAAGTATTGAGATGCGATATATGAGTCTATAGGGTCATCATGTTGTATGCAATACTTGCTATTTGTTAGCGGGTGAGTCGAATCAAAACCACGGCGACCCACTAGCTCAAATATAAAATCCCCCCTTCAGATGGAGGACACAATAAACAAGATTTCCACCGCAAGATCACCAGACCCTTCCGCCGACTCCTCAATCCATCACGCAAGCCTAGCACACGTCATCCTTGGGCATTAGCCATAAATAACGGCCAATACATTCGAACTGTCACATTAGAGGTATATTAAACAGAGATACGCGCACAGTCGCCGCCGACGCAAAACACAGCCACACACAATTTTTATAACGAATAAATTCCACTATAGGTCTTGGTAGCTCATTATACAATTCGGGTATGTCGGCTCGATCATAACTCGGTTTTTGCGGCACAATTTACTTGTTATATCTTTTGTCACGCCTTTGTTGAGATATTATAGAGCATGTGACGTTTGCAGATTAGGATTTGTATCTACAGAATGTTCGCAGCAGGACACGTAGACAGATGTGCTTCTACTGTGCTAATTATTCTCAGTAAAGAGTATAAAGTAACTCTTCTTTGTTGTTCGATTCGAAGGGCTGTGTTGGCCCAATATTTCGAGTCGCCTCTAACACAAGAAGAAATTCAAAGGCGTGTGTAGTCGTGCTTGAGTAACGGCGATGGACTCGCCATCTGTCACGTTAGGACCTAATATACCTCTGGCGGAAAGCGGGTGTGTGGGTATTACGTATACACCTCTGCCTACCCCTTCGGGGACCCTTGTGGGAAGGCGTGACGATATATATATATAACAGATATACAAAGCAAAAGTGTGTGCAAGAAGAGGCAGAGGAAGGCCACGTTCCAACTACCTGGATCAAATCGATCGGACGCTCAAGGACGGGAACGTTAAGAGTACTCGAAACCGACGAGCATGTATGAAGAGACTGATGAATGTGGACGAAGCGAAAGAGGTATGTAAGTCTAGAGAGAACTGGCGCTTTATACTCTCTGCCTACCCCGTTAGTAAGTAAGTAACAACTAAGTACAGAGATTAGTCACACCACGACCTTATAGTGGATGAAAACATCAAGAGGAAACTGCATACTATGGAGAAGAGATTCAAAGTACATATGTATAGTCATACTTGAAAAACCGTGTATTACGTTAGCATTACACGTCTGTCTTTACCTTGGGACGTGAAGAAATAAAATAAGATGTATATACAAAAGGGTTAGGTTAAGCCGTGGTGGCTGAGTGGTTCGAGCAGTTGCCTGCGACGCAAAGGTCGCAAGTTCGAATCCCGAATGTACCAATGAGTTTTTTCTGAACTTAAGTACAGTGATTAGTCACACCACGAGCTTTACGGTGAAGGAAAACATCGAGAGGAAACCTGCATACGTCTGAGAAGAAATTCAAAGGCGTATGTGTAGTCGTGCTTGAGTAACGGCGATGGACTCGCCATCTGTCACGTTGGCACCTAATATACCTCTGGCGGAAAGTGGGTGTGTGGGTATTACCTATACACCTCTGTCTATCCCTTCGGGGACCCTTGTGGGAAGGCGTGAGGATATATTATATTATATTATATTATATTATTATATTTTTAAATATAATTCATTAATTAATTAATATATTTATTTATGTTGTCGTGCTAATTGTAAATAAATAATAAATTTAAAATTAGCACGACAACGTGGTCATTTACGCTAATGTGGAGGTATAAGTTAAAAAAATACATATGAGTAATAATAAATAAGGTTAATATAAATGTATTACAGAGAAGAAGATGGCCTTCTTTCTGCGTATGCCAGACGTATTAATGTATTCGCGCAATGAAATCGCTCACTGGGTAAGCAGAGAGAAGAGAGCGCTGGTTCTCTCTAGAGAACTCTCTCTCTCTCTCTCTCTTAGCAACCTCTTCGGCTTCATTTACACGAACTTAAATACGGTGATACAAAAATAAAACTAACCTAAATATATATATATATAACTTACATCAATCGCTGCATCTCGAAATGCGAGTTACTCTACTTTAAAATACCGACGGACTGCATATTTCAGCTGCATTTATGATATGTGTTTTTGTCGACAACACGGCCGCAGGCGCCGCCCTACGCGTTCGCTAGTTTCATAACAATTTATTAATAATTTCCACTTTTTATCAAACAAACCTGGCAACATAAATATGTCATTACTGCCACTAGTCAATTAGGGACCCGAATTTTTTATATTTTTTTTCCAGTCGTAAGGGATGCATCATAATGTTGAATATAAATATTTCATTGAATATGGCCGATATCGCTTTTCATTATACGCATAAACACAAGACACAGGTTCGATTCCCGCGCATGACACGTAATAATTACCCATTTATAATTTTATGACTAGACATGGCAGAGTGGTTCTAGTTGCCTGCAACACAAACATTGCAAGTTCGAATCCCGACTGTACCAATGAGGTTTTTTGAACTTAAGTAGGTACAGTGATAAGTCACACCACAGCTTTTCGGTGAAGAGAAACACCGAGAGGAAATCTGCATACGTCTGAGAATAAATTCAAAGACGTATGTATAGTCGTGCTTGAGTAATGGCGGTGGACTCGCTCTCTGTCACGTTGGCACCTAAAATATATCTCTGGCGGAACGTGGGTGTGAAGGCAGTGCACACCTCTACCTAACTCTTCGGAGACGCTCGTGGGAAGGCGTGAAGTGCAAATAGAATTTTAAATATGTATAATGTTTACCACTAAGGTCCCTCATATCCTCACTGATACTTACCTGACTTATTAACTTAGCTTTAACTAAAAGGGTAAGCAGAGGTTCAACAACATCTGAATACCGGACATAAATTAATCTGGCATCGTGACAGATTTGCAAGTCTGTCCTTATGTCTCTCACAACCAAATCTTTTTCTTTCCAAACGCATGCAGGTTTTATTACTATGGTTTTCTTCACCGTGACTCTAACAGAATTTAATGCATTATGTGCTTTTGTTATCTCGAGAGAACTGGCGCTCTATACTCTCTGCCTACCCCGGTGGGGACTCGGCGTGATGATATCATGATGATGATGATGATGAACATGATATCTAACAATACTTTATATTGTTTCAGGTACGAAAAGCTGCTACCGAATTTGCATGCAGACATTGATAATCAATGCAATATAGTCTAGGGCAGTCATTTCAAAGAAAAGCGTTTATATTAACGAGATCTAGACTGAACTGGCGCTCTACTCTTCCTGCTTACCCAGTGAGGGACTCGGCACGAGGATGTGTATGTATGTATAGATGCTAGTTTAATTCACAGCAGATTTTTTTCCTCTAAAAAAAACTTAATTTTTATAAAATATACCCTCACGCCTCGCCACAAGGGTCCCCGAAGGGGTAGACAGAGGGGTAAGTATACGTAATACCCATACACCCACTTTCCGCCAGAGATATATTTTAGGTGCCAACGTGACAGATGGCGAGTCCATCGCCGTTACTCAAGCACGACTAGACATATGCCTTTGAATTGCTTCTCAGACGTATGCAGGTTTCCTCTCGATGTTATCCTTCACCGTAAAGCTCGTGGTGTGACTAATCACTGTGTCTAAGTTCAGAATAACTCATTGGTACAGTCGGGATATGAACTTGCGATCTTTGTGTCGCTGGCAACTAATCGAACCACTCGGCCACCACGGCTCTTTATTTTTAAGTAACTCTTATTTTGTTGAATTGTTTTGAGCCGAAATGTGAATTAAAAGAGCGCTTTTTCAATAGTGAGGCGTTATTTTTCGACTGCTATCAGCTCATCTGGCTGTTGTAACGAGTGTGATTAATGCATGCTGCGATCTTAAGCACGGTGCATCTGCCTTAAGGCTTTTAATGCCGTTTAAAATGTACCGTTTGCGTGTAGTGATGTGCCGGTACGGGCGACTAAGTCATTCATATATGGATCTGTTTAAGATCGTTCGAATCCGTCACATTTGTCAAGTTTCCAGCGATAACATATTCTGCTAAATAGGCCGATTAGCAACAAATATTCTTAACGTAATATAAGTTTCGAAAAAACGAATTGTTACTTTCGAGATGCGAACTCACAGTCTGTGTTGATAATGTAAGTTATTTGGGCTCTAAACGTGCAAGTGCTTGTAATATAAATATATATTAGGGCCAATGATTCGTTTTGCAGACGAGTTGTTCAAACAAACTGAATATTATATTTATAATATATATTCAAGTATACAGATATTGAACGTTTTTATTTCTCACGGCCTTGATTCACAAGTTATTCGTTTAAATCATATGAAAAGAGCCGTGGTTGCCGAGTGGGTCGATTAGTTGCCTGCGACACAAAGATCGTAAGTTCGAATCCCGACTGTACCAATTAGTTTTTCTGAACATAAGTAGGTACAGTGATTAGTCACACCACGCTAAGCTATACGGTGAAGGAAAACATCGAGAGGAAACCTGCATACGTCTGAGAAGAAATTCAAAGGCGTATGTATGCTTGAGTAACGGCGATGGACTCGCCATCTGTCACGTTGGCACCTAATATACCTCTGGCGGAAAGTGGTTGTGTGGGTATTACCTTTACACCTCTGCCTACCCCTTCGGGGACCCTTGTGGGAAGGCGTGAGGATATTATACCCGCACGATATGAATCCTACTCATTTTGTTACTCAATCACTCCAGAGCGTTCGAACGGATATATTATAAGCTAGCTAGACGAACACAAAGGATCTTAGATACATTTCTTCACGCGGAAACGCATGAAACCGCGAGGCGCAGATATTATAAATATCTGCGCCTCATTACGAATCTTTCTCTCACTCAGATCTGCGGATCAGATCGGATCGATCGGAAGGCCCACGTCATTATTCATCCCATTTTATGCAGCGGAAGGTTTGCTTTCATGTAGATACCTACAATGTCAGGGGAATTTATTTTAATGGTCGCTCTTAATCTAAAGAATTACACCTCCATAATGACCAACAAATTGCACGTCTTAGAACGTAAATAAAGATAAAGATGTCCAGGCGATTGGTTCCTTGACGGCGAGCCGTTCATTATGGTTAATTAGGGACTTTTATGATAAGGATGACATAAAGCCTTTGCGTATGGCATTTTGGCTTGCACTGACATTTAGTAGACAAATCAATAATTTATTCTACGTTTTGTAGCTCATTAAAAAGCTACAATTTACAATTCGTCCCTTTTAATGTTCCAAGCTAAGTCACTTTGTAACTGCCTATCATCAGATGGACTGCATGCTTATGTGCCGTGCCGCCTTAAAAGCTGTGGTGGCCGAGTGGTTCAAGTAGTCGCCTGCAACACAAAGATTGCATGTTCCAATCCCGATTGTAGCTATGAGTTTTTCTGAACTTTGGTACAGTGATTAATCACAACACGGGCTTTATGGTGAAGGAGACCTGTATACGCTTGAGAAGACGCAAAGACGTATGGATATAGTCGTGCTTCACAAACGGACGGACAAGACTAAATTGCGCTTGCAACTGCGATGAATGCGCCATCTGTCACGTTGGCACCTAAAATATATCTTCGGCAAAAAGAGTCCGCAACTTTACCTACCCTATATGTCTGCGATGGACTCCTAAAATACTTAACCGATTTTAATAAAATTTGCACACCGTGTGCAGTTTGATCCAACTCAAAAGATAGGATAGCTTACATCTCATCTTTTCTTTCTTAATATATATAAATAACGTGTCACGTTGTTTGTCCGCGATGGACTTCTTAAATTTCTTCTCAAAATTCTAATTCCACTCCTAAGCTATTCTCTGGGAGATGGGAGGTACTGCCTCAGACAGGCTACTCAGAACATTAAACACTACGTCCATTGAACCCTCAAATACAATTTACAAATTAGTTTATCAAACGGTAATCAGCGATGTATAAAATGAATATCAAATTTCCATCAATTTTGTTAATTTTACCTGAACAATTTTTACTTTGATAACCGGTTACCTGGAAACACAAAACCAATATTAAAATTCCCCGAATCATCGCCTCTGTAAACTTGAAGCCCTAATTGTTAACTGTAATACAATTTCTCAATACGCTAACTATTCATTGAAACCGCCAATAATAATGATGCGACCATCCCAGTATGTGTAATCAATTGAACATACAATTGATAATCGGCGAATCGATCATCCAACGATTTGAGGTCGGCGCGAGTGGCCTGTCAGACAAGTGCACCTTCATTACTATACAGGAGCCGGCAGCAAATCAAGCGGACAGACGGACGGACAGACGAGCCCTGGATACAATAAGATATTTACAAGCGCACAACCGCTCCCGATATACGACTGCATTGTAGCGTTCATCCAATTGTGCTGAATTGTAGGGAAATTTCGTTGAGATAACACGTGCACGTCTTGTGGTGAGTACGTTTCACGATATGTTAATGTGCCGCTTGCTTGATGGGTTTATGTCCCGTTGGAAATTTGAATGAATTGTTATTTAAGCCGTCGCGTAGTTGCCTGCGACACAATGATCGCAAGTGCGAATGCCGACTGTACCAATAAGTTTTTCTGAACGCTGAAGGAAAACATCGAGAGGAGACCTGCATACGTCTGAGAAGCGATTCAAAGGCGTATGTATAGTCGTGCTTGCGTATCTCTGGCGGAAAATGGTGTACTATCTATACACCTCTGACTAACCCTTCGGGGACCCTAGTGGGAAGGCGTGAGGATATAATCTGTATATTTATGTTGTTTTATATTTCAACACATGACAAGGGTCCTCAAAGTGGTAGATATACATGTGTAAGTAACACACGCTCTTTTGCCGGCAATATATTAAGTGTCAACGTGACAGATGGCGAGTCTATTGGCGTTTCTCAAGCGTTTATATATTTTAGATTTTTACGTATTTGCGACGGCGGTTAATATAAAAACAACACATTTCTGCTGTAATCCGACGACGGCGTTTGGCTTTAATAATTTGAATCATGCGCCGTCGCGTCGGAGTACAGCTATTTTACGCTTAAGACCAATACATATTATTGTCTTATTGCATGTATTGTTCATATTTTAATTTGACTTTTTGTATGTTGTAGACTACTAGCTGTGGTTTTATCCGCGTAAAAATCGATATCAAGATTATAATTTAATCTAGATTTATTTTCGGAACAAAACATACCTCCTAAGTGTAAATCCAGCTAATAATCTATATCTGTGCTAAATTTCATTCAATTCCGTTCAGCCGTTCTGGCTTATTGTGTAACAAACATTCATACATACATACTCACAAACATTCGCATTTATAATATCAGTAGGATATTTAAGCAGACCTGAAATATTAACTCTTATTAGATTACTTGTATATCTCTTCAAACCGAAGCAATATATTTCATTTCATTCATTTCATTCATTTCATTCATTTCATTCATTTCATTCATTTCATTCATTTCATTCATTTCATTCATTTCATTCATTTCATTCATTTCATTCATTTCATTCATTTCATTCATTTCATTCATTTCATTCATTTCATTCATTTCATTCATTTCATTCATTTCATTCATTTCATTCATTTCATTCATTTCATTCATTTCATTCATTTCATTCATTTCATTCATTTCATTCATATCATTCATTTCATTCATTTCATTCATTTCATTCAATCTTCTTGGCACGTTGCCTCGGGATACCGATTTGGGACAAATATTTTATCTGTAAGTAGTTAGTTTCAACTGTTCTTTGTAAATATTGTTAATTGTTGTTATTGTAAATAAATTAATAGATTTCATTCAATTCATTCAATTCATTCATTTCATTCATTTCATTCATTATTTTTTGTTATTATTATATTAATTAAATAGAAGAGAATTATATATTATTATATTAATTACATAGAAGATGAATGTGGACGAAGCAAAAGAAGTATGTAAGTCTAGAGAGAACTGGCGCTCTATACTCTCAGCCTACCACGTTAGGAACTCGGCGTGATGATCTTTATGTTTGTAATATTATAAATAAAAATTGTACTTCTGATACGAAGCAATATCAGGGTATGAAAAAAAAGGTGAGAAAAAAAATCTACCAATTTGTTTTGAGAATATGAACGCTTTTGATTGATGGCACAACTTTTAACCCATGTGACAAGCTGTCGAATCGTAGCCAGTGTCAAGAATCTATTTGAGAGTCACCCAGGTATCGGCAGCATCATTACCAATCATTACGACCGATTCATCTATCGCAGTAAAGCCACGACTATTCCGTAATATTTTTTCTCTCGAGTCACGACGACCTCGACTATCTTAATGATCGTCTATTTTCAACTAAATCGTGTCGAGGCATTCCGTCGCCCTCTGTCCCTTGCATGCCTTTTAAGCCATTAAAATTGGTATGTATCATAGAATTTTCAGTCCATAATGTAGATGTAATTAAAGTTGATTATGCGATGACCGTTCGCTAATAAGTTGACAATATAATTCCTATCGAGCACAATGAAATCGGCTTCGACTGTGCTGTTGGTCGCAACGAAATTGGTATTTGATACTTACTGTTAAAGTTTATAATTCCTTGTGGAAGTGAAGTCGCTAAAGTCGTTTTGGAGTTGTTTGGCTCGGATAGGTGGGTTGGAAGCAGGGAGTTCCGAAGTGCGGTGGCCATGTAAGGTAGGCGCGCGTTGTGCGCGTGGCAACGAACATCATCACATCTCTTAAATGGTTAATTGCACCCTAAAAACTGCTTGTACCGCCGCTGGAATCTTGCTCAGCGAGGCCACCATCAAGGTTTTCGGGATTCGCATGAATATTGATAGGAGCCAAAATAGTTTAGATTCTGGACGATTCCGAACAGAAATCTGCTGCTCAGTGGGTGTCCAATACTTTTTTTAACGTCTTAATGCAACTTACATATTAAAATGGTGATTGCATGCATTTGTATTGTGATTTTATCGACGTTGACCAAATTAGAATGAGGAAGGTTTTATTCAATTAAAGAGTAAGTTAATCAAAATGTATAGTATCTCTCATGACGTATAAGAAGGTCAAAGAAGTTGCACTGGACAAAAGCAAATGGAAGGGACTGCATCAGAGATGCCGACAAGAGCCCAGCGCTTAAATTTATTAACGATAAAGAGCCTCGTTTTATAATAATAAGTCGTAGGTATTTTGGTACATTACAATAAATATTCACCTCACGCCTTTCCATAAGGATCCCCGAATGGGTAGGCAGAGGTGTATAATTAGTACACACCCACTTTCCGCCAGTGATATATTTTGGGAGCCGACGTGACAGTCCATCGCCGTAACTCAAGTACGACTTTGAATTTCTAGAGGGAACCTGCATACGTTTGGGAAGAAAAGCAATACAGTGCAGGTGATTTAACCACTTTCTTGCCGGTTCTTCTCCATGGAAGCGACCAACCCGAACCGTGCTTCTTTTTCGACGTTTTATAAGTGCCCATCTGGGCCTATGTGAAATAAAAAGATTTTGATTTGATTTGATTTGACTTGAGTGCGGAAATATGAGTGAATTTTAAATTTTTAGTGAATACTATGTATGTAATAATAATAATATCCTCACGCCTTCCCACAAGGATCCCCGAAGGGGTAGGCAGAGGTGTATAGGTAATACCCACACACCCACTTTCCGCCAGAGGTATATTAAGTGCCAACGTGACAGATGGCGAGTCCATCGCCGTTACTCAAGCACGACTATACATACGCCTTTTGAATTTCTTCTCAGACGTATGCAGGTTTCCTCTCGATGTTTTCCTTCACCGTTAAGCTCGTGGTGTGACTAATCACTGTACTTAAGTTCAGAAAAACTCATTGGTACAGTCGGGATATGAACTTGCGACCTTTGCGTCGCAGGCAACTGCTCGAACCACTCGGCCACCACGGCTCTGTATGTAAAATGTATTATAGCATATACATACTTCATATACACGCATTTGTTTCATACACGGTCTAAAGTAGGTACGCGTTTAGCCACATTGCTCCAGGACGTAACGATCTATCCGCTATTTCTACTCACGCGTTTGACATAACAAGGCTTCTCGTATTTTTTCTGCGCGCGCGCCGGGGTGCCGTGTGCGCAGCTTATAATTGCTTCTATTGAATTGATGATGCGGTGTACGTTAGGACATGGATAGGATATACACCTTCCCACAAGGCAGAGGTGTATAGGTTGTACCCACACACCCACTTTCCGCAAAAGGTTTTTTAGATGCTTTAGGTGCCAACGTGACGTGTGGCGAGTGTATCGTCGTTATTCAAGCACGACTATACATACGCCTTTGAATTTATTCTCAGACGTATGCAGGTTACACAAAAACAACTTGGAATTTGGCACAGAGATATAACCTGAAGTAATATAAAGTTTTTTATTCTCTACTTATCTATACTAATATTATAAAGAGGAAAGATTTGTTTGTTTGTTTGTTTGTTTGTAATGAATAGGCTCCGAAACTACTGGACCGATTTCAAAAATTCTTTCACCTTTGGAAAGCTACATTATCCCCGAGTAACATAGGCTATATTAAATTGGACCCGATAGGTGGCGCTGCGATCGAGTTTCAAGAATTTTACCTTTTTACCCGGGCGAAGCTTTCTGTGTGTTTCTGTGTGTCTTAAGCTAGATTCGAGAATGGTTTAGATTTACAATTGGACCCAATAGGTGGCGCTGCGATCGTGTTACGGGCAATTTAACTTTTTCACCCGAGCGAAGCTGGGCGGGACAGCTAGTGAAAAATAAATTGACGCGGCTGAAACCTGTACAGTATTCCATAGTTGTCGCGTGTAGCAACACTGAAAAGGAATTTAAAAACATATTATACATACATGGACGCTATATATCTATATCCCACTCAAAGACGGGAATACGAAACCGACGAGCATGTATGAAGAGACTGATGGATGTGGACGAAGCGAAAGAGGTATGTAAGTCTAGAGAGAACTGGCGCTCTATACTCGCTGCCTACCCCGTTAGGGACTCGGCGTGGTGATATGTATGTATGTAAGTAGTATTATACATACATAATTATTATCAATAGATAAATGTTGTTCCTTTAAATTCGATATTTTAAAAGTATTTTAAATTCGTGTTCACGTATCCATTTCTGATATTGCAATTCCACACAACAATTTTAGAATAAGTTCAAAGTTTTCAAAGCTCAAATATTCCAGCGTCTACAAATATTGCATGTAAGAATTTGTTCTTGTTTAGTTGTAAATAATTTTTGGGATCAATATAAATGGATTCTATTTGTTTTGCAATAGCAGTTAGCTGCGTTACTGTATGTCATCTGTCATTTTGACACCCAAACACTCATACTTAGAAAATATATCAGCATCATATCATCACGCCGAGTCCCTAACGGGGTAGGCAGAGAGCACAGAGCGCCAGTTCTCTCTAGACATGCCTCTTTCGCTTCGTCCAAATTCATCAGTCTCTTCATACATGCTCGTCGGTTTCGAGTACTCTTCTTGCACATACTTTTGCTTTGTATATCTGTTTCGTCAATCTTTCTTCACTCATCCTTTCTATATGTCCAAACCAACGTAACATAGAAAATATACTGTTACTATTATTTGCTGTGTGAAAAATTGTTTTATCAATTGCATGAAATAACCTAGTCCTGACATCTACTGAGGCTTTGCTTGCAGTATAAGCGACTTATGACCCTTCATATGTCAGCACTAACGTTCCTTTTCTAACACTACACATACAAATACTAAGATTGATCGGGATTTTCTGTAACTGCAGTTCAAAGGGATGTTTTCTGCTTCTATCGCATATTTTGTGGAGACGTTGGTGATCTTCTCTCGATATATTCTGTCGTCCCCTAATTATTTTTAATTCATCAGCCGTCGGAATGCCCGTCTTGAAATTATAATGCCACGTCATCTTTCTTCAGCCTCAATTTATTGAAAAGAGTTTGTTCGAATTGGCTCTTAGGAAACTCCAGTACCTATTTTGATGATAGGCTAGGACAAGATCAATAGAACAAACACGTATGTCTAGATTGAATACAATGCCGTTTCATTTGAATGTTTAAACAACACAGGAGTACTTTACTAAAGGCTTGGGTTTTTGTTAGCCCACATGACCGATACGAGACATTCAAGTTTGACCGACGGCTCGGAGTGAAATTATTTCGATTCCTGAATTCCGAACGTAAAACACTCTTCATACGTGCGTGCGTATCTGCCGATCAGAACTCGCCTGGCCTTCCCGTACGTTTGCGTAGCGTAGTTTTTGCGTGGACGCGCGACAACCGTCGGGTACGTCGCAGAGCTCCCCGGCCTTATACGGCGGTCTCCTTACGAGGGTAACGTGAGATTCCACCGTCGGACGTGTCTGCACAACAAAAACATTTATATTTATTTATCGGATATAAAGGAGGCGATCGACCGGTCGTTCCGCGAAAGTTGAATTAGTATTTCTTCCCTGTCCCGTGCGCGATGCCGCTAAATCGAAGCGTATATAATTAGTGCGTCGGTGTGATGGTTTGTGCTTTTGGCATTCGTAATTGGTGTAGTTGTGTGGTTGACTATGTTCTCCCAATGTACGCAGTTTGTGAACAGTACATATCGTTCCAGCCTTATGTGAGTGTGAGATAACTGATTTGCTGCCGACGTACAAAGAATACATTCACAAAAGTAGTAGCACAAAATTATGTGTTAGTATTTTCTCTGGTGTTACCATACTTTATATTCCTGAAGAGGGCAATTGCACAACTAACCCATGGCTAGATTAGCGTACTGGTGTCTATATCTATCAATTCCATTGTAGCCCTAGTCAATCGTTCAGTGGGATTTTTCGAATGAAGAGACTGGTTGATATGGATGAAGCGAAAAATGTTGGTCTTTGCCTACCCTGTTCAGGGACTCGGTGTGGTTGCATGTTATGTACGATCATTATTCATAAAAGCCAGCAATTGCGACGGAGTTTTCTTTTAGATCTCGTTTCAGAAGGTCATGAATTCAAGACGAAATCCACATATTATTAAGACACCTAAACGAAACAGTAACACAATGATTGCGCGATTTAAATTCAAAATAGCGACATCTATCGGGCTAGATATCACAATAAAATATTTAGCTTATACACATTGTACGCGAGGTATAATATAATATCGTAACATTTAATATTCTTTCGACATGTCTTAAGGAATTGCATACCGCAGGCTTATTTTTATAGAACGGGAATCCTCGCTGTGTGTAGAATGTGTGTGAAGGGTAGATGTCGATAGAAAAATAACGATATTTCTGTATTTTAAAAAAATACTATTTAGGTAATAACGATGTCAAAAAGTCAAAATAAAATCTTTTTATTCCACATAGGCCCAGGTGGGCACTTATAAAACGTCGAAAAAGAAGCACGGTTCGGGTTGGTCGCTTCCATGGAGAAGAACCGGCAAGAAACTCCATGGTTACTCTTTTCAAATCATTAGGCATATACAATATTTTTTTCGTTACAGCAATAGTACCCAAGTATGGGGGAACAACGTAGGCCCGACAATAGGTCTTTGCTTACTATACAAAGCATACATAAAACAAAATAACTATAACAATGTTAGCAAGATCTAAGAATCTACAAAGCCTACAATGTTCTCACATTCACAAATTAGACAAATTAAACAAGTGACACAAATATTGTCATCAGTACTGTAACTAATTCTGGCCAAGATATGGAATAAATTAAAATAAAAAAAAGTAAAATTATTATTGTAAAAAAAAGCCCGAATTGAGAAAAGAAGAAAAGATGTAGAAGAGAAGATGTTCAAAAACAAACTATTTCGAATGTTCTTAAAAATAAAAATGTAATTAAATGAATACCTGATTATACATACATACATACATATTATCACGCCGATTCCCTAATTATACCACCTGATCATACGTTTTAATATAATAGGTTTTTTACTGATTTAAAAAAAAAAGTTTTTCTAATATGTATTAAGTTACAATGAAAAGCAATGATAAAGTAAAAAATATTAAATTAAAAAAGGTTTCTTAACTTTACAAACGTTTTGCCATATTTTCGCATAAAAATGTGCAGTTATACATTTTTGTATGCTATTAATAGTATGAAAATATTAAAACATGTTCCGTTGTGAGTATTTACTCGCTCTAATAATGTAGTTTACATTTTCTGAGACTTGTTCTATAAAAATAAACGGAGGTACTATTTCAATCCATTTTATTAATAATTATTTTCTTTCTATCTAAATTCTCTTGCTTCCCATCCCTAGTCGACGCGAAGGCGCACGCGCCTCTCATCACTAGAAATCCTAGAAAAACAGTACACAGTGTCCACGTAACGTATCGTTCCCAGGACGCCCTAGGTTCCGGGTTCGATTCCGCGTAGCATGTGGGAAAATCGTGTCTATAAATCAATACTAGTTTTTTCCAAGCCCTGCAAATCGACATCGCAAGCGTATTGGTTTAAGCGTGCGGCTATTTTTAAGTATTTTGTTTGACTTAGATTTAGTGGTGATAAATTAATGGAAGGGTTTTATTCATAAGGAATAATCCGTAAAATGTTGATCATACAGGGCGTCTAAAAGGCACACTCGTTGCCAAGTACTGCCTCAGTGTGAGGTATAATAATAATTAAATACAAAAATATTAAATATTATAATGAAATATGTATAAACTTAATGTATAATATAATATATCCTCACGCCTAACCAAAAGTCCCGGAAGGCGTAGGCAGATATAGGCAGTGTACAGGTAGTTCCCACACACACACTTTCCGCCAGAGATATATATTAGGTGCCAGAGTAACAGATGGCGAGTCCGTCGCCGTTCCTCAAGCACGACTATACATACGCCTTTGAATTGCTTCTCAGACTAAGTTCAAATTAAACTCATTGGTACAGTCGGGATTCGAACTTGCGATCTTTATGTCGCAGACCACTCGAACCACTCAGCATCCACGGCTCTTTATCAACATTTTTTAACGTTATACTTTTGTCCTGCAATGCAGTAAATAAACTGGAAATAGCTAGTTTATATTTAGTCGCAGAGCTGAATACATTGTTAGCACGTAACTTGTTCCATGAATATTGATCGTCGCCATTACTCTTGGCTGGCTTTGTGATAATGTTTCCGACAGCTTCAATGACATCAACTTTGGTCAACACATGTTAACAGTTAATTGCTTAGATATATATCTTAATATATATATATATATGCCTTGCCTTAATTGGCATGTTACGTTGGTTTGGACACATAGAAAGGATGAGTGAAGAAAGATTGACGAAACAGATCTCCAAAGCAAAAGTGTGTGCAAGAAGAGGCAGAGGAAGGCCACGTTCCAACTACCTGGATCAAATAGATCGGACTCTCAAGGACGGGAACGTTAAGAGTACTCGTGCAGTTTGATCCAAATAAAATATAGGATGGTTTACATCACAATTGGACCCAATAGGTGGCTCTGCGATCGTGTTTCAGGAAGTTAAACTTTTTTCTCCGGGCGAAGTTGGGCGGGACAGCTAATATATATATATATGTGTTATGTGACAAGTCACTGTACTTCAGTTCAATAAAACTTATTTCTGTAACAACAACAAGCGGGATTCAAACTTGCGATCTTTGTGTCGCAGCAACTACTCGAACCACTCGGCCACTATTCAATATTCGTCACTATGTTCACGTAGGGAAAGCCCTATAACATATACTGTCCATATCATTGAGCAGAGTCCCTCTTGAGGTAGGCAATGAGTAGAGCGTCAGGTATCTCTTGACTTACAGACCTCTTTGATGTTCCTTGCTTCATCTTCTTTGATCAGTCTACATATCAGCTCTCCGGCCGTAGTATCTGAGAAATGGCGATAGATTCGCCAAATATTAACGTCGGCTCATTGGCACTTTAAAAATATTTCCAGCGTTCAAAGGGTGCCTCTCGCCTATACTTTTTTTTTACCACATGGATGGCAATCAAGCATGTGGTTCGCCTGATCGTAAGCGGCTACCGCCGCCTATCAATGGACGCCTGCAAAACCAGGGGTATAACTCGCGTGTTGCCGACCCTGCAGGAATCTTTTAAACCCCTTCTTGAAGAACTCCATGCTGTACTCTCCAGGGAAAACCTCAACGAGGAGCCCATTCCACAACCTGAGCGTTCGCGGAAGGAAACTCCTTTGGAACCGCGCAGTGCGAGACCTTTGCGGTTCCAATTAAGTATGGGGATGAATTCCCCGTCGATGCCCAGAGGTGCGGTGGTAGAAGGTGGAAGTGGGTATCATGTCGAACAATTCTGCAGAACACTCCCCGTTATACAAGCGGTAGAACACACACAGGGAGGCAAAGTCCTTCCTCAGACTTAGTGGTTCCAAGCCGCTTGTGAGCATGGGATCATCGACAATTCTAGCCTATAGCTGACCGTGCCTTGATATGCACAATTCAATAACGTCCATGGTTACCTTGGGAAACCAATTGAAACGGCTTTCACAGGACCCTACCGATCTAAGGTTTTTTTTTAATTAAGCCAAGTTGAACTGTCGTGTGACACTTGACGCGACAATGTCAATCTGTGATTTATATTTTTAACTGACGAGGCAATCAAATGTGGCTTTTATTTATCGGCGATACGGTGTATTTTAACGTGTTGGCTAGTAGATAAGTGTCACTGTATTTGTGCATCGTTTGTGATCCATTTTTGAGTTCGTCAATGCGTCGTTAAGAATCGCTTGCTTTTTTGGAAAAGAAGTAATGAGCTAGTAACGTGATATCGGTATTAAGGTGAGGTCTTAGGGTCACATCTTATGACGGAAACCATTATTGCTGAATGGACACATTCTTTCTTTTCCTTTTCTTGACAGTACAATAAGGTTACATTTATAATACCTTGGGCATGTTCAAAACCATTTTCTATCTACCTCACCTAGTACATAACTGATGTATATCTACCTATTGGCATTACACATTTAATAAGATATTTATATATATATATATATATATATATATACCCTCATGCCTTTCCACAAGGGTCCCCGAAGGGGTAGGCAGAGGTGTATGGATAATACCCACACACCCACTTTCCGCCAGAGGTATATTAGGTGCTAACGTGACAGATGGCGAGATTCGTATAAATTTACTCGACAAGGGTATGAAGTTGCATGCAGATAGTTGGCCACCTAGGCTCTAACAGAATCTCCGGATCGACTTTTCATCATCCCACGCCAAGTAACTCGTGGAATAGACAGATAAGATAGAGTGCCAGTTTTCTATTAATTACTCGAACTTAAAGCACAGTTTGTTTTCCTAATATACCTCTGGCGGAAAGTGGATGTGTGGGTATTACCTATACACCTCTGCCTACCCCTTCGGGGACCCTTGTGGGAAGGCGTGAGGATATTATTATTATTTTATTGTTTTCCTACTGTCCCGACTAGACAATACACCTCTTGCTTGATTGCTACAGTAAGTTGCAAATCATCCATGCATATCTCATGTTTGCAGAGGCGTAACTAGCGTCGGATCTATCTATATGCAAATCTTACATTGAAGGCATACGCCGCGATCACTGACGTATTTTTCTTATTGTATCGAGCGACATTTCAAACAGTGACAGGTGCTAAAACATTGCTCGTATAAATTTACTTATTTTCGAAGTAGGGTAATTTAATATAATTTAATGTTTATTGCATGAAGTTTATAATTTTTTTTTTATAATATTAAATATTTTTCTTGTATTTAATAATGATTATACCTCATACCGAGGCAGAATTGACAAAGATTTTAGGGACGAGTGTGCCTTTTAAATTATTCCTCTTTAATTTTACGCCTAAGTTTTTTCTTATACCTAAACGTGGTAACTATGATGGATGGAGGAATTATCAATCGATGCAACACTCAAAAGAACGTCAATAGTTCACGAAACCGGCGACCATGTGGTTAATAAATGTGGATGAAGCTAAGGAGGTCTGTAAGTTTAAAGACTGTAACTAGAGATTCTAGAAGGGTGCGAAAAGATTCCTGAAAGGACCGGCTAGCTGTTCTTTGTGATTTAAAGAAAAGGACCTTCTAGCCTCCTTAGCCTAGCCTAGCCTCGAAATCTAAGATCTAACTTTGATTCCGAGGTCAGATCTCGGGGATGATGTGGTTTAAGCAATACAAGTAGAATATTCATCGATTTATCCTTACAATAGTTGTTTTTAATGTAACTATAAAATAATTAATTTTATTTGATTTGATATACCGAGATAAATTATAACCGTTATTACTCTTTATCAATTTCCACAATTAACAATAAGTCAAGCACGACTGGAGGCATGTCTTATCGAAAATGCAATAATCAGAGCGGCCGATATCCTGCATCCGATAGCGTCCTCCATTATAAATACACGAGCTGGCCGGAGCCGCACTGACTTACCAACCCATAGTGTTGATTGGAACATCCAATTTATGTGTATTATATATAATGACTGATGGTAAGAGCCGTAGTGGCAGAGTGGTTCGAGCTCTCACATAAATGCAGGTTCGAATCCCGACGGTACCAAGAAGTTTTTCTGAATTTAAGTACAATTATTAGTAATACCACGAGCTTTATGGTTAAACTAAATATCGAAAGGAAACCTGCATACGCTTGAGAAGAAAATCTAAGGCGTATGTATAGTCGTGCTTGAGGAACGGCGATGGAATCGCCATGTGTTACATTTGCACCTAAAATATATCTATGACGAAAATTAGGTGTGTAAGTACTATCTAACACTACTAATTCCTTTGTGGAAGGACGTGAAGATATTATTATTATTAACTTGAGGAATTATGGATCGCTCTTTGGAATGTTCAGTATCTATTTCACCCCCTCCTCCCTTAAGTTAAGAATGTGTAAATATTTATTTCGGGTTCTGTTTGGAATTCATCATCATTTCATTAAGCCGAGTCCCTAACGAAGTAGGCAGAGAGTATAGAGCGCCAGTTCTCTCTAGACTTACATACCTCTTTCGCTTCGTCTACATTCATCAGTCTCTTCATACATGGTTTGGAATTACCTTGGCTTTTAGGTATTAAAAAATCTACCTTTTTGGTCATGTTGTTATTTTGAGACTTAGTAAAGGGTAACAGGTTGTCTGTCTTTAACTATGTTATCGGCTTTTATTGATGGCAAAGCTATACGTCCCATACAAATAATCTTTACGTTGCTTCGCTCGTGTATTCGTAAAAAGATGCACAACAAAACGTATATGCTCTTGAGATGGTTTGTCGGCGCGTGACAGTTTTTTAACACCGTCGTGTGTGGCCGAATCGTTAACTTCGCTTCTCGGTACTGATCGACCATCTTCACGCGACCAAGGTTATGTACACTGTATTGAACTTCAAAGAATTACCATTGTATGCAATTCTTCATTAATTGGACCTTATATTTTCGAAGCTATGGTTTCATATGTCACCTGGAACGTAAAGATTGCACCTGTACCTATGAGTGTGAACGTATGTACAAAGATTAATCACACAACGAGTGGTGAATGAAAATATCGAGAGGAGAGGATACGATTGAGAAGAAATACAAAGGCTGTATAGTCGTGCTTGAGAAACGGCGATGGACTCGCCATCAGTCACGTTGGCACGTTGGTAAAGAGCGTGTGTAACTATACTACTGCGACTACGACTACCCCTTGGGGAATTCATAACGGAACGCTACTACTACGACTATGATTACCCCTTGGGGAATTCATAACGGGACGCTACTCGTAGAACATTATCCTAACAGTCAAATGCATATAATCGTTGTTTTTAATGTAAGTAGCAAATTTCCAATCTCTACTTCGGGGACACTTGTGGGAAGGAGTGGAGATATATGAATACGGACTAAAATGTTATTAGCCAATAATCTTTTCTAAGTGCTTAGTTTTTTGAGTGAACTATAAGGTACCAAATACCACCACGAGGATAGAACGTTGAGGTGACCATAGGTCTGGTGAAATGGTAAATGCATTCAGATAGCGTCGCCCGCGGGGCTCCTCGGCGCAGGCTCCCACGTGCCTGGCTGCATTGTGGTACGTAGCATGTTGATACTAGTGCCCAAGAACACAGAAAGTGCATCAAATAGTATCAAGACTGTTTTTAGAACATCTTGTTTTTGTTATTTAGTTTTAAAATTATGATTATTTTTTTATACCACACGGGTGGCAAACAAGCATGCGGCCCGCCTGATGGTAAGCGGTTACCGCCGCCTATGGACGCTTGCAACACCAGTATTGCTAACGCGATGGCGTTCCTGCAGGAATCTTTTCACACCCTTCTTGAAGAACTCCATGCTACCAGGTCAGCTCAACCCCCTAGTTCCCGAATGAGCAACGCCTTAAGCCGAGGTCCCAACCTCCCAGGGGGTGACCTCATAAGCCCATTTAAGTTTGCTTAGCTGTAAAGCAGTGCATTGGTTGGCTTAGGACCAAAAGCTCTCGGAGTCGGATCGCGAGATATCATGCAAAAATTAAGGTAATATTTTCGTTGAGTACTTATTATCTATATCCCGTGTACTCTTAGAAACTAGAACCTTTAATTAACACAAAACAGAGCGTTTCAAACCAGCACGCGCAGTGTTTTAGCATCAATTGACAGTTGTGTGTACGGCTTAATTATACTATTCACAGCTCGAAGCCAGAGAAAAGAATCGGAATTGGAAAGCTAAGCGTTGAACTGAAGCGTATTAAGAGTTTTTTAGTGCTATTTTCAGATTAAGCTGTTAGCTTGATTCTACAGCCTACGAGAAACTGAACTGTTACAAGTACAATACAAAGTTAAACTCTTACCCGCGGTATTTAGATCGTACAAATATTGTCAATCGTCTACATTATTTAAGGAGCAAAGCATTGAGCAAAATATCCGTTCCTGAAGTGCAACTTATCTTTATTCCTAATATTATCACAGACATGAGAATTGATAATATAATAAATAAAAGATTAAATAGTCACATAAAAAAGACAAAAATATAGGTATTGTGGCCGTGTTTCTCTGCCTACCCCGCTAGTGACTTGGCGTGATAAATATGTATCTATGGTACTGTATATCTCATGAATAAGAATTTGTATTTTTTTACACTGTTAGCCTGGTGTGACCCTCTGTTTGCCAAAGGTCTTAATAATTTCCAGTGTACAGATGTGTCTTCCAGGTATTGTCACCATCGCCATTGTCTTGCTATCGACTCCTTCCAAGCTTTAATTATGTTCCATTTTTAAACGTTTTTTTTTTAGGTCTTGCCAGTTACTTACCTCACAGGTTGTAAGTGTGAACTGTTTATTCGGGGCGAGCGTGCCGGCTAGGGCGGGCGTATCGTTTGTTCTCACTGTTCGCTCGATACTGTTTACATTGCTGCTGCGACACTAAGGCAAATTGAGTTTCAAGACGAATTTCATTGTTTTCTGGTTACTGACTGTCGATGGATTGAATGACACACATTTCGTTATCTAGCAACTAATACTACCCGCGAATAGGTCCGTTTAAAAAGAACAAAAATGGCGGATTACATACTTTTTTACATATCCAAATATGGGCAAATACAAATGTAATAGGATTTGACTAGTAGTAGAATACAGTAAAGTAACATCTATATAAATGTTTATAATTCTCGCTTATATATTTTAGAGTAGGTCATTTATATCTTTAAAATTTTCAGTTACGTAGGGAGCAAAACCGTGACCCCTCGAGTGAAACTCTACCCTCGATGCCTACATACCTCTTTTAATGAAACATTGTTGTATTGTTCTGTTTGCATTAAGGAATTAAACATTGACATTATACATTGATAAATATACAACACATTCACTTTAAGGATAATTCTTCACGCTTTACCACAAGCGTTCCCAAAGGGATAGGCAGAAGTGTGCATTATACATACATACATACATACATATCGGAGGCAGAGAGTATAGAGCGCCAGTTCTCTCTAGACTTGCATACCTCTTTCGCTTCGTCCACATTCATCAGTCTCTTCGTACATGCTCGTCGGTTTCGAGTACTCTTGACGTTCCCGTCCTTGAGAGTCCGATCGATTTGATCCAGGTAGTTGGAACGTGGTCTTCCTCTGCCTCTTCTTGCACACACTTTTGCTTTGTATATCTGTTTCGTCAATCTTGCTTCACTCATCCTTTCTATATGTTCAAACCAAAGTCTTTCTTCATCTTTACATTTTCGCTGGTGATATATTTTAGGTGCCAACTTGACATGGCGTTTCCATCGCCGTTTCTTTTAATACCTCTTACGATAATTCTACGGCAAATCTCGAAATTACAGGTCAATGTACGCAGCACAATGGAAACGAATCGGTGAGGGGTCTCGTGAGAGGCCCCCGGGCTGCACGACACACCGATCTCGCATCGCCACCGCCTGTGATTTGCGCGTTAGTCGATGTTTGAGCAGAATCGATTTGAATTCGTCACGTTTTCGACGCAATATCGATGTTGCGGTGCAAATTTTTGAGGCGGAGTCGGGAACGATGCGCTTTGAATGCAACTAGTGTGAACCGACAATAGATCATTTTGTATTCCGTATACAGCGCGCGAATACACCGCGATCACGTTAATTGTATTGGCCGATGCTCATTTTGATAGGGTATCATTGATTGTTCCCTAGAAAACGCAACATGGACTGTTCCTGTGTGGTCGGCAACGTGCAAGCAATACTCTAGTTCTTGCAACTTATAGACGGCGGTAACCGCTTACCATCAGGCTGACTGCAAGCTTGTCTGTCACTTAATGGTATATAAATCAACACGCCGAGTCTCCCACAAGGTAGGCGGCAGTCTCTTTATACATCCTCGCCGGCTTAGTTCTCTTGACTGGTTTCGTTCTTTTTTGCGTGTCCAACCGATTTCATCCAGGTAGTTGGAGCGTGGTCTTTCTATGCCTCTTGCTTACACATTTGTGTTTCCTAATGCTAATTTCCTTCACTGCAAAACTCGTATTGTGTAACATACAAAATACATAACAGTTGTGTTCCTACGCGGTGAATAAGGTTTCCAGTAATGAGCACCTTGGGGAGGGGGGAGGATTGTTATATTGTGTTGGCAGCAGAGGGATTAGATTAGTCCCATTATGCTGCCAACACACTATAACTCTCCGAACACAGAGTGGCAACGCGCAAGTGATACTTCGGCTACGGTGACCGTTTTCCATCCGGTGGGACGTATGCTTGTTTGCCACTCTTGTAGTATAAAAAAAAAATTATCCATCAGATAAGAACAACTTAAAACAATAACGAATCGCAGGAAACGGATAACGATAAAAGGTCCCCGGTAATCCAACGAGCGTAGATTCAAATTCAGCTGAAAAACTGTACAAGCAACATTTCAGCAATGTATTTATTTGGCGAAGCCGTAAGCCTTCTCAGCTAAATGGATCCTGCGAAATCGTCTTAAACATTCGTCTCCCTTTGTGCGAGCTTTTCACATTATCATTCCGTTTTAGAAAGAAATAATATAAGTAAACGAGACGCCACTTTAGATCCATCTCGGAGCTCTTATTGTACACAATCCAGGGATTTTGTCTCTCAAGTAATTGTTATTTAATTGTGATGATTTGCGATGTCTTCCATTTTGATTCCTTTGTTTCGTCTCGTTCTAAAAGCTATTCGTACGTCGCTATCATACAAAGGTCGCAAGTTCGAATCCCGACTATAATACCAATGAGTTTTTCTGAACTTAAGTACAGTGATTAGTCACACCACGAGCTTTACGGTGAAGGAAAACATCGAGAGGAAACCTGCATACGTCTGAGAAGAAATTCAAAAGGCGTATGTAATAGTCGTGCTTGAGTAGCGGCGATGGACTCGCCATCTGTCACGTTGGCACCTAATATGACTCTGGCTGACTGACTCTGGGTATTATCTATACACCTCTGCCTACCCCTTCGTGGAGCCTTGTGGGAAGGCGTGAGGATATATATATATATTTATATATATATATATATATATTATATAAAGCGTAGGGCTAAGCAGACTTGTTATATCACCTATTTCTCGACCCTAAGTAGTCCTACATAACAGCCTGTCGCCGGCTCTTAAGTAATTTGAATTCTAAGAAAAAAATCTGATTTAAAAACTAAATAAATACAATTGAGAAGCAATTCAAGGAGTATGTATAGTCGTGCTTGAGTGACGGCGATGGACTCGCCATCTGTCACGGCACCTAAAATATATCTCTGGCGGAAAGTGGGTGTGGGGGGTACTACCTATACACCTCTGTAACCCTTCGGGGACCCTTATGGGAAGGCGTGAGGATATAGTTATCTCTTTTAATACAGATTTCTTAGGTCACAATACGCATACAAATTGCATCATTGGCAATATTCGTGCCTCGCCACCAGCGATTAGAGCACAATGCGATGTCGTAATTTCTAATGTTAATAACATAATAACCAGTCTGCTCCTGTTTAGGCGATGCCGGGCAGAACGGGAGCGAATACTTGCTGCAGACGCAAAGGATATAACCGCAGATTAGTCATTTATAATCCTACTATTCTTACTTACTTTGCCTTGGCTGAGTGGTCCGAGCAGTCGCCTGCATCACAAAGATTCACTCAAAGAAATCAAAATCAGAATACCTATAAAACGTCGAAAAATGTGCACGGTTCGGGTTGGTCGTTGCCTTGGAGACGAACAGGCAAGAAACTCCGAAAGAGCTAGTTAGAATCCCGACTGTACCAATGAGCTGAACTAAATTTCAGTGATTAGTTACACGAGCTTTACGGCGAAAACATTGAGAGGAAACCTGCATACGTTTTAGGGGTTCAAAGGCGTGTATGTATAGTAATGCTGGAGTAACGGCGATGGACTCGCCATCAGTCACGTTGGCACCTAAAATATACATCAGAAAAAACTTATCGGGCTTTCGGTTAGAGGCGCCTACTCAAACACCTCAGCTACCTCTCTCATTATATTATTATTAAAAAAGCCATCTTTCGAAATTATTTTTTCAGGCAACTTTTTAGTAGCAAAAATAAACATTACTCAGTCTATTTCGGTCGCGTTTTAGCCGTCGTTTCATATTTTCATAAGAACAAAAGGCAACGATGCGTTTATTTCACGGCCCGATCGCCGGTAGAGTGAAAATCCCTTTGTCCTTCAACCTCGCCGACTAATGTCCCTAAAAAAGACAAAAATCTACATCGTTTATTTAAGTTACACTTTTTCTAATTGGAGTTTTTAATAAAGTTGTTCGTTCTTTTTATACGTTTAAGTCGTCTAAGTGGCCAACACGTCGCTTATGAAGGCTTGCAAGGAACTTTTTCCCACCCTTCTTGAACTCTCCAAGGAAAACCTCAACAGGGAGTTCATTACACAGTCTGAGCATTTGCGGAAGGAAACCTCTTTGATACCGCGGTCGATGTGACTATCCTGATGATCCTTGATGTCGGTGGATGCTGAGGGGTGCGATGGTAAAAGGTAGTCGTGGGCATAATGTCAAACAATTCTTCAGAACAATCTCCGTATTCAAGCTAGATCACACAGAGATCCAGGCTCCTCAGATTTCGTGTGTGTAGCTTTTAAGTAAATCAATCACACGATATTTTATAAAATTATTTAATTATTATTATATCCTCACGCCTTCCCACAAAGGTCCTTCAAGTGGTAGACAGAGGTGTATAAACAGTACCCACTCACCCACTTTCGGCCAGAGTTATATTTGACTATACATACGCATGACATACGCCTTTGAATTGCTTCTCAGACTTATGCAGGTTTCCTCTCAATGTTTTCCTTCAGCGTTAAGCTCGTAGTGTGACTAATCAACGTACTTAAGTTCATAAAAACTCATTGGTACAGTCGGGGTTCGACTTCGCGAAACTTGCGATCTTTGTGTCGCAGGCAATTACAATATATTTATATCTATAATATAATTTCTTAAGCTATGCCGTTTGGCTCACCAGTGCGGTGCATGCACACGGAAGTCCCGCACAATGGGCGGCGAGATGAAAGCACACTTAATATGCGTGACGTAATAGCCACTAATGGTGGGCCGAGTCCTGTGAACATTGTTATGGCGATTTATCCTCCGCCAAAACGGCTTAAAGATATTTGCACATGGTAATGAGCTATTGATGCTGTGGATATCGCGACAAGGATCTTGCTAGCTTTTTTATACTCCAAAAGTTTTTTGAAGTAGAGATAGGAATACCACGTTGCATCTAACTATATAGATGGTGCCATCCCCGAAGACGCGCCCCACTATTCTTCCCCATATTTTATAGTGTAAGTACCTAACCTACCCCCCCCGACCCCCGCAAATGCCGGCCCGCGCCGAGCCAGACGCGTAAATCCCACCCCCAAATAATATTAAAATAAAATTACCAGTCCAGCCCAGCTCCCTTGCTCGCGATCCAGCAACGCCCTAAGCTAAGGCCCCCCACAGGGGGTGCCCTTAGCTGTGTTGCTTAGTACTAAAGTGGAGGCCTAGGTCTAGCCATTGACCGGTTCAGTAGCAAAAGTTCCCGGAACTCACGCTACGAGACAATAAAAAAATGGCGCTCTACTATGTCTACCCCGTGAGGGACTCGTGATGATATGTATATATTTACCTATTTACTAAAGCCACCATCATCGGTAACCATTTAAGTATGTGCGAAGGTCCATGTTCCAATATACGGTGGTCTCAAATTCTAGTCCAAAATAAATGCTAACATAGTACAAGTAATTGGCACTAGGACAATTTGAAATTCAAGGCTGACGCGAGAAGCGCTTATCTGCTCGGCTCGGGAACCGAATCCACAATGGACAGGCGTCACACACCGCGCGACAACTACATGCTACCACTAAGTTGCAAGCGTTGGATTATTATCTTATTAAGGATGGGAGCATTCGAGCTCAAATAAAATTCACGATACATTTTTTTCAACGCCTACAAATTATTTGTAGTTAAATGAACACGAGATATAAATAATATTATAACAATAAATAATAATTAACAGTATTTACAAAAGTTAAAAATTACTGCTTCCCTATAACTTATATGTAAGTGTGCAACCTTCCACTAATGTGTGAGTATTATCCATACACACTGATTACCTAAGAGTGCACACGCACACTACAATTAATACACTCGTGTCGTACTCCGCATCCCGCGACCCCCTATTACTAGAAATTGGTGGGGCGCGTCTTCGTGGATGTCACTATCTATAACTCTAGAGACACCTGTTAATTAGTCTATTTGTATCAAATCCATACACGTAACAGAGAGTACCATAAGATACATAGATCTGTATCAACGATGGGACGTCTTCCAACTCGCTCTGAAGACATGCGAAATAGTTATTTATGTATACAAATTGCGTCCTGCGGTAGGAATTAAGTGTTTGGGCACGTGTTAATGGCTAGATAGTACCTCTATTGCAATTTTACAACATTACGTGTATTAGCAGTATAGTGGAGCACATTGAGAGGAAACCTACATATGTTTAAGAAGAAATTCAAAGTAGTATGAATAGTCGTGCTTGAGAAACGGTAAAGGATAGTTCACGTTAGCACCTAAATATATCTCCGGCGAAAAGTTGTTTCACTTCAGCCTACCCATCAGGGACGTTGCGATGGGAAGGCGTAAACATATTGCACATATGCACAGGTATGCCAAATTTAATAGAAAATAATTATAATTCTCCAAGACGTATCAGTACTTGAGGAGCGGCGATGGACTTGCTGGCTAAAATACGATGTGTGTAAACCTCTGCCTACCCTTTGCTGCTGTCGAAAGACATGCAGATTGATATTAATATTTATTAACAAAAAAATATTCATACATACATACATGCACACTCGTGTCATTCCTTCCTTATTGTTTTTCTCCAGGTGTCTATATTAACTGTGGCAAATTATTATTATTAATTGCTGTTCATCCTCACACGCCCGCCTACTAGGGTCCGAAGGGGCATGCAGAGGTGTATAGGTTGCACCCATTCACCCACCTTCTACCAGAGATATATTTCAGGTGCCAACGTAACAGATGGCGAGTCCTACGCCGCCACTCAAGCACGACTAACAAGCCTTTGAATTGCTTCTCAGACTCTTTGGTGCAGTCGGGATTCGAACCTGCGATCTTTGTGTCGCAGGCAACCACTCGAACCACTCGGCCACCACGATTATTTTTACATTGCTTTTCTTTTAACTAAAAGACTGTAAAATATTGCAACCAAACGCAGGGTTATACTGCACTTGGTTATGTTTGTGATCACTTTACTTTGAGCTTTTGCTAAATATTCGTTCACTTAGTAGCGAATGTACTCCAGGCAAAACAATTAAAAGTGCACAGTGCACACACACTGCAGTATCCCAGCATCAGTGTAACTTTAGCCAATTGTGGTGGAGTATTAGCACGATTGACAGCTACAAGGGCCTTGTTACCGCGGTGTCGAGATGCGTATCATATGCCTTTGGGCTACTGTTTTCGTATCTCTGACAAAGATATAGGTACGCACGATGGAAGAGATCGGCTGTTTTTTTGATAATGTTTAACATACTTTAATAAATCTTCATACGTTTCAGCTTGTTTGACGTTTCGTAAAAACTATACAAAATGATGAGGGAGTTTGTTTCGCCGTTTTTTTTTTACGTTAATAGCGGTCTTTTTAAATTTTACGGTTTATCCTCGCATTCGCCTTCCCACTAGGATCCCCGAAGGGGTAGGCAAAGGTGTGTACAAATATATTTTAGGTGCTCAATATTTTACGTTTCTTCCGCTTCAAATTTGATTACACATCTATATCAAGCTTCATCTTAATCATTGTGCCAAATTTTATCCAACTCCGCTCAGCCATTCTATCAAGTTACAAGCTACCTGAGCCCCGCGGTTTCAACCACGTTAAATTAGATTATTACCGTATGTGATTACCGCTCGCTCCATTGGGCAGTTGCTTTATAATATATTGCCTATAGCCATAGTATAAAGAGAGGGGAAGTAGGTTATCTTCATACAAACGCACCGCGCGCGGCTTGTATGTGTGCGCTATTGTATCTATGTGTCGACGCACGCACACTTTAACAAAATCTCGACCCGTTTCTCAGTGCGCTAGTCGGGGCTAACACTGCACAAGGTTCGCGCGCGCATCACGGCTTTTCGGCACCGCTAAATGATTTATTCATCAATATCATCATCAAAATGTCTGATAATCGCAGAAGAACGTATTGCTGTGTGTTTGGGTGTCTTAATAATTCATCGATTCCAGACCTGTCTCTGTTCAGATTACCTATTGAACAGGAAAGGTAAGTTAGTCACTTATTCTAGCATAATATAATTTTACTTGATGATGAGATACCTACGTACTTACATATTTTTTGTTTGTATTAGTTTTCTATCACACAGGAAGTAGGTAGGTAGGCCTAATTTCCTACTAGAATGTATTAGGTACTTTTGATCTGGCAATTGGTTTGCCGCTATTTCTTTGTTTACGTTTAGTTATGCCGATTTCTCAGTATTGTAGGTATAGTAACTAAGTACCTACCTACTTACAGAAAATCGTAATTCAAAATAAGTATGTACGAGTACCTAATTGACTAATAGTAAATCAAATACATATAAAACAAAGTTCGAATCATAACAACAAATTCGTTTATAGTCTAAGAGACAGTCGTTAGTTTTTAATGTTGTTTTTATTGGAACGAAGTTCCTTATCGCGCGTTGTGAAAGGGGGCTAGACGGAAAAAAATCTTACGAAAAGTTGTCACGACACTTTTTGTCACGACACTTTTTTTTTCGCGCTTTGTGAAAGGGGGCTAGACGGAAAAAAATCTTACGAAAAGTTGTCACGCCACTTTTTTTTTTGCTGTATATTTATAACCCCCGTGTGAGTGACGTGTGCTTCTTGAACTTCGTTCCATCCGGGTGTCCCTTGACACCTCCCAAGTTTTTTTATTTCTTTTAATGATAATATTTCATTAACTTTATTCATTTTTTATTATAGATACCTAATGTATATTAAATGTGCTTTTGCTAGCGAAGCGCGAACAGCCGCGCCTAATATTTAGCTAAAAGTGACAACCCTAAGACAGTAGGCAATTATATCGCGAATTGGGCCGGAGATAGCCTACTCCCTCTTCTTTATACTATGCTATAGCTTTCTTCAATAAGCAGGCTATCTAATGCAAACATATTGTCTCGAATCAGATCAATAGTTCCTGTGAACAAACTCTCCTCTTTATAATATTAGCAAAGATTATATAATTAATGAAAGAGTTTGTCCTGTATGTTCTGAATAATCTATACTAATATTATAAAGAGGAAAGATTTGTTTGTTTGTTTGTTTGTAATGAATAGGCTCCGAAACTACTGGACCGATTTCAAAAATTCTTTCACCTTTGGAAAGCTACATTATCCCCGAACAACATAGGCTATATTAAATTGGACCCGATAGGTGGCGCTGCGATCGAGTTTTAGGAATTTTAACTTTTTCACCCGTGCGAAGCTATCCCTTTCTGTGTGTCTTAAGGTGGATTCGAGAATGGTTAAGATTGACAATTGGACCCGATAGGTGGCGCTGCGATCGTGTTACGGGCAATTTAACTTTTTCACCCGAGCAAAGCTGGGCGGGACAGCTAGTTTTACAATAATTTGAAAGTTCATATAAAATCTTGATAAATTAACGAACTATTACGCATGTTTAAAATGATAAAGGTGTTGTAGCACATTGCGTTAAACCCTAATCCAATGGATTACAGTTCAAAATTGAATTCTTTACGTATTCTAATAAACATTGTCCATTCCAGTAGGACGTTATGTATCTCTTAGTAAGCGCTTCTCTGGTGTAAATGGGTGCATAATAAGCGACCATTCAAAATCAACCAGATGCATTCCCCCCTGTATAATAGGAATTCTTGGCTATACACGTGTTTGCGCGTCCGTGTGTGTGTCCGGACATTTGTATAGGGCTCGAATAATGATTTACAATGTGTTCGCATACAAAAACACCGCGGTTTCGGACATTTTTGTACGTTTTGTCTTGCTGATTTATTTATTATCACTCCGTTGTTCAGTGTATACAAACATGTTGATAAATTGCTTTTTTTGTACTACTAAGCAGGCAAAAAAATATGCGCTCCGCTAGATGATAAGGATACCACGTTTACAGTGGAACGACGGAGTAGTTAAATCTCTAATTAGTCGAGTCTCTTGTTCCTTGTAGGAATGCTATAAGATACCTTTACGCGTATAAATATGTACATGTAAACTTGTCAAGTTTACATGTACATATTCAACAGTACATGTCAAATCTAAACACCTTACAAGGTGTTTAGATTTTTTCCGATGAGAGGTGTGTTTATGCTTCGTAAGGCTTATCAGAAAAAATTTTATATTTAGAAATATATGTTAAAAAATGTCGTTTAATAGTGAATAATATGAGGTTCACTAGTGTAAGTGTATATAATTATGTATTTAGAAACACACCCTCTTTTAAAATATATATATATTAAAGTGCGTACTTGACACATGGCAAATCCACGCATTTTCGCAAGCCGGTCCTATAAATACGTCATTGATTTTCTTTTCAGACGTATGCAGGTTTCCTCTCGATGTTTTCCGTTAAGCTCTTGGCCAATAGATCAATCTATTTATATGCATATATAAACATGAATTTTTGTTCTTAGTGTCCTTTATAGAATCGTAAACGGCTGGACCGATTATAATGAAATTTTCTGTTTCTTCAGGTGGATTCGAGAATGGTTTAGAATGGGTCCAATTGGGGACCCAAGAGGTGGCGCTACGATCGTGTTATTGCAACTTTTATTTTTTCACCCAAGCGAAGCTGGGCGGGAGAGCTAGTAATATATAAAATAACTCAAGTAAAGTCTAGATCAGATTTTAATCTCGGAGAAATATTACTGGCGCAATGGTTCAACTAAAATTAAGTTATCCAAGTACAAACTTAGTTCTCCCGGCGTCTCGCTGTAATACAATTTCCAAGTCGGGAGATGCCCAGATGTGATGGCGAACGTATTATTGTGTTATACAGTACTTTTGTTCAGGCTTCGACCTGAGCGAAGTATAAGTTGAGTTTAATTATGGTTTATATGGTTTATAGAAGGTCCTTCTTCTCTATGGAAACGCCTAACCCGTACCGTGCAAATTTTTCGACGTTCCATAAGTGCCCATCTAGGCCTATGTGAAATAAAATATTTAGTTTTAGATTTTGATTTTGATTTCATAGTGTCACTGGCTCGAGAAGTCTCAACACAAAGATTGCAAGTTCGAATCCCGGCACTACCATTAAGTTTTTTTTTTTATTGAGTATAGTGATTAGTCACAATACGAGGTTAACGGTGTCGGAATACATCTAAGGGAAATCTGCATAAAATTTTGTACTTAATATCAGAACAAAATCATTGGTATAGACGGGTGTCAAACTTGCAATCTTGCTTCTCCAGCCACTCGACTACCGCGGCTCTTTTCGAAACTAATCCACAATAAACCAACTGTGTAGGTTTCGTCATTCACAATCCGCAACAGTAAGTCAGCCTAACGTTAATTTACAGTTACCGCCATAATGAGGGTTGCATTGTGACGTCACAAACGGACAAAACAAACTAAGCCCAAAAATGGCGGCCGATCGTGGACACTACTGCGCGTACGGTGTGCACAACAAACGTAGGATTGCTTCTAAGGTCCGTTTATAGTAAGACTCATCTTGTTGAGTAAATTGTAATACGTCATTAATTTTTTTTCAATATATACGTAATTATGTCGTAATTCAACACAATTGTTTCGGTAACGTACCTATGTAAAATCGCTAGCAAATATATATAATATCCTCACACCTGGCCACAAAAAGTCCCCGAGGGGGTAGGCAGAGGTGTGTAGGTAGTATCGACACACCCACTTTCCGCCAGAGATATATAATAGGTGTCCACGTGACAGATGGCGAGTCCGTCGCCGTTACTCAAGCACGACTATATAAACGCCTTTGATTTTTTCTCAAACGTAGCAGTTTGTCTCGATATTTTCCTTCACCGTAAAGCTCGTGGTGTGACTAATCACTGTACTTAAGTTCAGAAAAACGAACTTAAGTTCAAAATAAACAGGACACGCTTTATTTGAAAGTTTCTTGTGCCGACTGTACCAGCTGACTTATCAGATGTACAGAAGAAAGCCGAATGCGTTAAACGGTAGTTAGTTAAGCACAAATATTATTATTTAGTGCGCCGGCGTATAAAGGCGTCGCCCACGCAGTCGGTGACGGATAGCTTTGTAAGGATGCGGTCAAAATATTATAATAATAATCTATACAAATATATAAAATTGGAATGTCTGTTTGTAATATTAAAATAAAATGCATATAATAATAATAATAAATACCTGGGACAAATCCACACAAATTGACCTTGTCCCAAATTAAGCAAAGCTTGTGTTATGGTAACTAGACAACGATGTATTTACTTATATAGATAGATATATACTTAAATACATAGGACATCCAAGACTAAGGTACAAAAATGTTCGTGTTCATCACACAAATATCTGCCCTCAGCGGGATTCGAACCCGCGACCTCAAGTTTCGCAGCTCTAACCACTAGACCAGACGGTCGTCTATGTATCTATGGTCGACGGATGTATATACCAACATATATTTTTTTTTACTATCTTTGTCTGTCTGTTTGTTCCGGCTAATCACTGAAACGGCTCATACCGATTTTGAAGGCACTTTTGCTGGGAGATAGCTGATGTTAAAAGGAGTAGCTTAGGCTACTTTTATTTTAGAAACTGAACAATAACTCATTTGGTTAATTAAGAGCCGTGGTGGCCGAGTGGTTCGAGCAGTTGCCTGCGACGCCAAGGTCGCAAGTTCGAATCCCGACTGTACCAATGAGTTTTTCTGAACTTAAGTACAGTGATTAGTCACACCACGAGCTTTACGGTGAAGGAAAACATCGAGAGGAAACCTGCATACGTCTGAGAAGAAATTCAAAGGCGTATGTATAGTCGTGCTTGAGTAACGGCGATGGACTCGCCATCTGTCACGTTGGCACCTTATATACCTCTGGCGGAAAGTGGGTGTGTGGGTATTACCTATACACCTCTGCCTACCCCTTCGGGGACCCTTGTGGGAAGACTTGAGGATATATGAGGTTTAATTCCACGCGGACGAAGTCGCGGGCACAGCTTGTATATAATATAATATATTTATTAATTTAAACTTGCATGCCTACGATACGGCATACTGAATAAACAATTTAATTTCATTATACCGCTAAATCAATTAAGTCTCAATACCATATCCACAGTAAGGCGAACACAAACAGTACCCGCTCGATGGTATCTGCGTACGCGCAACTCTGGAAATCATCCATTGTAGGTATTTATTAACAATTGTACTGCATTGATGCGGCCGATACCAACTAATTATTGCGTGATTTATTGTACTCGTCTATCGCGATCTAGGTAAATGAGCGGAGACATTTACAATCATGTCAGACGTATGGCTTATCTAAAACACAATGAATTGGCGTTTTTATTTCGTTTGTTTAACAATGGTTAAGAAAGTAGATTAAGCGTACAAAGGATTTCTTATACTTAATCTAGTGACCAGGGCCTCCTGGCCATTAATAAAGTCGTATGTATAGTCGTGCTTGAGTAACGGCGATGAACTCGCCACCTGTCACATTGGCACCTAAAATCTCTGGTGGAAAGTGGGTGTACGGATATTACCTATACACCTCTGCTTACCCCTTCGGGGACCCTAGTGGAAAGGCGTGAGGATATTTTATTATTATTATTATTGTATATTATTCACTATTAAACGACATTTGACATAGATTCCTAAATATACACATCTTTCTGATAATCCTTACAAAACATAAGCTTGGAAGGGGTTTCGATTTTTCTGATGATAAATGTACTTAAATATTAGAAGCGCTTCCAAGAGTGCCGGTTGCTACCACTGTATCGATTACAAAGTCCCTTTGTCTTCAAATTGATTGGAAACGAATAACGTTGAATAAAGTGTCTTTAAACTTGAGCTCTCTGAAGGAATTATACCCCTACTATTTTTTATTATTATATTAAAAGCCTCAGTGGTCGAGTGGTTCGAACAGTCGCCTGCAACACATATATTGCAAGTTCGAAACGGGTTTTATATTCGAATAAACCAACGAGTTTAACTGAAGTTAAGTACAGTGATTAGTCACACCACGAGCTTTACGGTAAAGAACCTACATACGTCTGAGAAGCAATTCAAAGGCGTATGACATAGTCGTGCTTGAATGATAATCAGCTGGATTACAGCATAGGATGTTTTAAAAATAAATTATTGATAAAAAACAGAAAAGATCAGTGAAGAAAGATTGTCGAAAGAGATGTAAATTGCGAAAGTGTATAAGAAGATCAAATAGACCGGACTCAAAAACGGGAGTCAAGTATTTGAAACAGCCGAGCATGCATCAACAGACTGATGAACGAAGCGAAAGAGGTATGTCCTGTTAGGGACTCGGCGTGATGATACGTATGTACTTTGAAGAGAGGTAGGGCATAACGTTTTTCCCGTTCGAATTCGGAGCTGCCCGACTGGGGCAGGACCTCCACCTTATAGAAGTCCGTAGCCAAATATTTTTTTTTTTGTGGTGGGTTCCTTCGCGGTGAATAAGGTTTCCAGTAATGAGCTCCTTGGGGAGGGGGGAGGATTGTTACATTGTGTTGGAAGCAGAGGGATTAAGCCCATTATGCTGCCAACACACTATAACTCTCCGAACACAGAGTGGCAACGCGCAAGTGATACTTCGGTATCGTGAGCGTAAATAGGCTACGGTAACCGTTTCCCATTAGGTGGGCCGTATGCTTGTTTGCCACGTTTGTTGTATAAAAAAAAATTTATGTAAAAAAATGCCAATGAAATAAAATATTGTGCGAGACTTCGTTGTTCATCTCATCTTCATACACATCCATTTTCGAGTTGTCATCGAGTTGAACCTGTGATAATGAAGTAAGTTGTCAAAGTATTGGTTATGGTCGTATTGCAGTAGATTGTGTGCGGCCAGCCTGAAATGATGTGAAAACTTTAACTTAGTTTGCAAGATCAATAGCTTTTTGTTCTCCTTCCGACTATTTGTCGACAGCGAAAAGTGCTCGCAAGTAATTGAATTTACTATATAAGGCTCCGCACACAAAAGGTAGGAATGGTTTCGATTCGGTGTCTGTCACCCTGTCACCAGTATTTACTTCGACAACAGGATAACCTATTTTGTAAGACTTTATATTTTTCAACATTACGCTACTTTTGTATTATAACTAACAGAAATTACCGAAAAGCCGCGGTGGCTGAGTGGTTCGACAGTGGCCTGCAATGCAAATTCGAATACCCAATATACCAACGCGTTTTTTCTGAACTTAAGTACATTGATTAATATCGCTACGTAGAAAGGAAACCTGGCATTTGTTTCATACTTCATAAATATTATTTCGGTAATTGCGTTAACCTTCAGCAAATGTGTCCCCAGTAAATGACATAATCAATAAAAACTAATTCAGTAAATGTGTAGCCTCCAACTAAATTGTAGTCCCCAGTAAATAGGTATTATGCTCCATAAATATGAATTCGGTAAATGTGTCAACCTCCAACAAATGGGTCCCCAGTAATTGTAACCTATACTTTATAATAATTTCAAGATATGCGATCTCCAGTTAATTTATTCCAGTGACAGTACTACTTCATAAACGATCATTCAGAAATGTGTCCCCAGTAAACGTGCCGGAGGCCCAGCTGCTACTTGCTCAGTAAGTGGCTGTAAAGGGAGCGTATATTTTTTACCTTTTAACGCTGAAACGCGCTGCCTTCTAAAGCACCTGTGCCTTTATAAAATGCGCTGCCAATTTTATTGAGCACTATATTTGTTGTAGGATACATAATGTACTACATAGTTTAGGATAAGCCGTTTTCTGGGACCCTAGCCACCGGTAGATAAGAAGTACAATGTGATTAAGAGGAGCCGTGGTGGCCGTGTAGTTCGAGCAATCGTTCGCATCCCAACTGTACCAATGAGTTTTTCTGACCTGAAGTCCAGTGATTAGTCCACGAGCATTACGTTGAAGGAGAACATATAGAGGAAACCTGCATACGTCTAAGAAGCAATTCAAAGGCGTATGTATAGTAGTGCTTGAGTAGTGGCGATGGACATATAGACTAATAGATAACTTACAGAGTTAAAGTGAAACAGTAAATACCACGAAGAAACGTGTATATTTAAGTCGAAATTATGATGCCATCTGTCACGTTGGCACCTTATATATATCTCTGGTGGAAAGTGTGTGTGTGGTTACTACCTATACACCTCTGCATACCCTTTCAGGGACCCGTTTTGACGTGAGGATAATATATATTTTTTTTATACCCCTTGGGTGGCAAACAAGCATGCGGTCCGCCTGATGGTAAGCGGTTACCGCCGCCTATGGACGCTTGCAACACCAGGGGTATCACTCGCGCGTTGCCGACCCTACAGGAATCTTTTCACACCCTTCTTGAAGAACTCCATGCTGTACTCTCCAGGGAAAATCTCAACGGGGAGCTCATTCCACAGCCTGAGCGTTCGCGGAAGAAAACTCCTTTGGAAGCGCACAGTGCGAGACCTATGTAGTTCCAAGGTATGGGGATGAATTCCCCGTCGATGGCGAGAGGTGCGGTGGTAGAAGGTGGAAGTGGGCACCATGTCGAACAATTCTGCTGAACACTCCCCGTTATACAAGCGGCAGAACACACACAGGGAGGCAAAGTCTCTCCTCAGACTTAGTGATTCCAAGCCGCTTGTGAGCGTATTAAACATTAATGTATAGCTATTGTTACAGGACGAGCCGGCATCGTCAGCTGAAAGTGGTGACGAGAGTGGAAGTGACCCGGAATCGCCCTGCGAGAAGCTTTCGCAGGCACATAGGCAAGAGTGGGCAAGCCACGACGCTACAGACAGGGAATCTATTAAAAGGTACGTACCACCACGTGTTCCTCACGGGTAAGCAGAGGGTAGGCTGCCAGCTCTTTCTACACTTGGACCTCTGTCGCTACATCAACTTTTATCAGTAATATACGAAAGCGAGGGACCTTCGTCTTTCTTTTCTACATCCAAACTCGCGTTTAGATATATATGGTAAAATGGGAGAGTTATTACACCATTGCTGACTTCCTAGTAATCCGTGGATTTAAATAATTTTTACCTATAGTTTGTGTCGCTTTCACGTTAAATCTACTTAACCGATCATCTTGAAACTTTGTACACATATTCTCTCAAGTATAGGAAAAGATATAGGATACTATTTGTTACAGACAATATAATATGAAATCGATTTTTAAGCGAGTGAAACCGCGGGGCACTGCTTGCAATAATTAATTAAAGATGTTTACAGTGTCGGCTACTGACGCGTCTGTTGAAATCATCCATAGGCGGCGGCGACCGTGTTCCATCAGACTGACTGCATGCTAGTTTGACACGCTAAAAAACCTCCTTTTCCACCCCCAGAGAACCTCACCCTGAAGCGCACGCGTCAACGTCTTCTACAACCCAGGAAGCCGACAGCAGCAAATCCAGCCAACCCTCCCTGCCCAAGATCCTGCCGAAGATAGACCTGCCTGGTGGAGCCATGTTGTACCACTCCGGAGTGCTAGCCGGCTTGGACGGGATCGGGTCCAACCTTGGCCTGGGCAACTTGGCGATGAGCTACCCACACAGCTTCATATTGGGACTGGCGAATCAGGCTCAGGAGGGGGGTGAGTACATATCATATTATAAACGTAATTAGATTTTCGATCTTTACGAAAAACGTGCAGAGCAACGATCTCGGATCGAATCCACAATGAAGAGATTTGCAAATCAACTGGCGTGAACGAGGGTGTAATTGTAAAGATGAAGAATGGCATGTTACGTTGGTTTGGAAATATAGAAAGGATAAGTGAAGAAAGATTGACGAAACAGATATACAATGCGAAACTGTATGTACAAAAAGGCAGAGGAAGACCACGTTCCAACTACCTAAGTCAAATCGATCGGACAATCAAGGACGGGATCGTCAATAGTACTTGAAACCGACGAGCATGTATGAAGAGACTGATTAATGTGGACGAAGCAAAAGAGGTATGTAAGTCTACTGGCGCTCCATACTTTCCGCCTACCGTAAAATCGAATATGAATAGTAAAATCAGACAAAGCGCAAAAGTTATCCCATTTCACCGCTATCAACTATATTAAGTCGCATTATCCGAAACCTACCACTCGTATATCGACGTCAGTTTACGATCACATCTTTGGATCAAACCGTATATATTTGATAGTAATGCACAATACTTGCTGTATTTGCAATGCAACTAAATATTGGATTCAAAATGTGCCAAATGTCTCGATTAAAAAAGTTAGAAAAAAACAAAATTCTAAAAGATGATTTAAAAGCGCATGGTGGCTAGAGAAATCCGAAATGGAATTTACAAAGCTCGCTCCGCCGCCGACCTGATTATCAAGAAACGTGAAATATATCAGATTGTTAAAATACCAGCGATCAGCGTTATGAACTCGGCGATATGTATGTAGGTATGTACAATTGTCTGTAGATACGGTCATGGACTGATAATATATACAAATGTACCGAGAGCCAAGCGGGATTATTAAAAAAAATATTTTTACAGCTTCATCATCATCCCAGCCTCAGTTCATCACCATACCCCTTTCGATGGCGATGGCGGCGGCTGGAGCGCCGGCCAGCAACGGCTGTCCTATCAGCGCATCCAGTGACGACAGCAGTGAGCTACAGGACCTGAGCACTGGAAGGAAGTGACGAGGACAGGGTAGGTGATATCCTCACGCATACCCACAAGGATTCCCTAATATCCAAGCGGAAGTGTGAGTGCACCGACTTATCGCTGGAAATATCTTCTATCTTCTCATCAGAAAAATCTGAATTTAGGATTTAGGAATATATGTCAAATTTCGTTTAATAGTGAATAATACCTCATATAGGTATTATTCACTATTAAACGAAATTTGACATAGTGGTTAGCACACCACGAGCTTTACGGTGAAGGAAAACATCGAGAAAAACATCGGTCTTTTGAGAAGAAATTTAAAACACGCCGTACTTGAGAAACCGCGATGGACTCGCCATCACCTTGGCACTTAAATACACTTCACATCAGAAAAATCGAAACACCTTGCAAGTTTATGTTTTGTAAGGATTATCAGAAAAATGAGTATATTTAGGAATATATGTCAAATTTCGTTTAATAGTGAATAATACCTCATATAGGTGTACGGCGTGTTTTAAATTTCTTCTCAAAAGACCGATGTTTTTCTCGATGTTTTCCTTCACCGTAAAGCTCGTGGTGTGCTAACCACTTAAGTTCAGAAAAACGTATTAGGTAATCATGGAATGTGTTTTATTCCAGACTAGCGGTCCGTTCCGGCTTCGCACGGGTGGACTTAAGTTTTTTTTATAAAAGTTAATATAGCCTATGTTACTCAGGGTGAATGTAGCTTTCCAATGGTGAAATAATGTTTCAAATAGGTCTAGTAGTTTCTGAGACAATTCAATACAAACATACTTACATTCAAATCTTTCCTATTTATAATATTAATATAGAAAACACTAATGCTAAGGCTCGAACAGAAGCCCCTTCTTATCAATATAGCAAATTTTAATAATTCAATTTGTTAATATTTTCTCCTATTTATTTGTTTTCAGAGGCGGCGCGAGTGTGGCGAATAGCATATCTGTTTGTCAATATCATTATAAAGTTAATGTTTTTTTTTCTATGTACCAAAGTTTTTTATTTGGTTAATTAATAACAAAATCCATTTTAATTATACTCTAAATGGATATTAATAATTAGGTAGTCATATTGAACTGCATATAACAATAAATATTAAGCTGCGTTCATATTGCAGGAGAGGAGCGGGTCGCTTATGAGCAAGCGGGTCGCTTATGTTAGCGGATGTTTAATAACAGTTCTCTAATTACGACACGCCTTTTTGCCAGGCCGAAATGGCAAAGGCGTAATACACCCTCTTTTCGCCTGTTATATATTAAGCTGTCAACGTGACAGGTGGCGTCTCTAGAATGCCGCCTTTGAATTATTCTCAAACGTCCCCTTCGATGTTTTCCTCCACCGTTAACCTCGTGTGGATTAGTCATTGCACTTAAGTTCAGAAAACTCATTGGCAAAGTGGGCACTGCAATCTTTGCGTTGAAGGAGATTTCTCAAACTACTCAGCCACCAGGGGTCCTTTGCTATGAAAAAAGTCTTCCAACGTAGTCAGACAATTCTTCAATATATTGGACTTAGTCTCAATATGGTAATGTAATTTAGGCAAGTAATTTCAGTCGCTTAAATTTTAGTGTGCGTATTCTTCGAACGATAAAACCACATCGCTATCAACATCAAGCTAATAATATTCGTTGTTTTAAACTCTTACTATTTATCATTTGGCTCTAGGAAAGATGGAAGAATGTTTATCAGATCAAAGACATTTTTCGACATATTTTAACACAACTTTTTGGTCTGGGAACGTTCTGGGAAAGTTCGCTAATATACTGTAACTTAGGGTAGTCCTAAGCTTCATAGCTCAATTTAAATACTTTTTTTTATTTTCAATGTCTAACAAGTATTCCCGTTTTGTTCGTGTATACGCAATCTATTCTGTCTCTGAAAATATTTTTAAATACATGTTAATTAATTAAAAACTATTTCGTGTATTCTTGCCAGTAATAATTTGTTATGGGTTCTTCTAACACCATAATAACGTTGAGAACTTGTATAAAAATAACTGAGATTGCCTAATTTATTTATATAAGTATGTAGATATTAATGTCGTGTGAAACGAGTATTTTGTGGGTAATGTCCATATTTTTGTACCAAACGAGATGTCTTCTTTTTTATTAATAAAAATATCTTTAAATACAAATTAATATTTGTTGAACACATTGTAATTTGAGTGTTCAGTTGATTTTTAGAACATATAAACTTATTTTAGTTTCTTGAAGGATGCGATATTGTAACGTAATATCTGCAGATGCTTCTAAATTTAAAATAAATATTTTTTTCACTGGCATTTGTTTATCTGAATCAATATTAATTGGCCGTTCTTATGATATATTTTCCGCTTCCCGCTATCGCCTACAACAAAACCGCATCCTTATATAAAAAATCGGTATATTTTTTGTTTACGTCAATACCTATAGAGAAGCATTTATAATGTAATTTTGCTGTTAACAGTATTTTAATTGATATTTATAGCATGAAAGCCACAGAAGATAAAAGTGTTTTTATTGTCTATCGACTTTTGTCTATCTGTGGCCGAATTCAATATACCTACTATAACATCTGTAGCAATATATGTAGCCTTTGTTTTTTCAACTGTGTACTTGTAATGTATAAAATGTTCCTCTTGTTTCTATTTTATAATAAAGCCTTATAAAAATGAAATGACATATTTTATTTGCCAACACCCTGAGGAATTTTATATCTTCATTTATTTATTTATTTATTTAATATTTTGCAACAGCTTACATATAGCATACGACATCAATAGATGACAGGAATGTAAGCGAAGGAAAAATAATCAGAAAGCAAAAAAAATATTATAGAAAAGGAGAGAAAATTTAGACTGTCGTCAAAAAAACATGCTCTAAAAATAATTACCTTTATTAATTGCATGCACATATGGACAAAATTCAATTTCAAACTTAAAATTACTAAAAAAAACATTGACGTAAAGAAAATTAACTGGACAAATATTGCACATTGGACAAATTTCAATTTAAAATGTCAAGTCTGTTCTAATCTCCAAAACGGCCTATGAGACCCCCTCTCGTTGCTCTCAAGTCTCCTACGATTCTCATTTCCCAGGCGTCTAAGTAGATAAATATTTATGACATCCGTTGTAACAATATAATTGCTGATTTACAATGAATTACCTACTTATTTCTAAATTAACAACTTTTTCTATAGTATCGAAGCGAGGCTATTAGCCTACTTCTTACTAAGTGGTATCCCAATCCGCCATTACTGTGTGCAAAAACCCGAAGATCGAATTATGAGACGTTGAACAAAAACTAGACGCAAATAAAAAACACCCAAGTGGCCAGTTAACAAAGATCTTCAAGTAACATGAATATAAAATTTAATGCAAAAAGTTCTTACATACGACTCTCGGTTACTTGGTGCGTTTATTTGGCGTCAACATTACTATTCGATATTTAATAACACATCGACTTGTTTCTGATTGGCTGATGGCGAGCCAATCGCAACGGTTAATTGATGCCTATGAAACCGTGGAGTCACAAAAAATACAATACCTAACGTATAAATTAATATTTTAGCAATGTAGAATCCATGGCGTGTTCTGAACTATAATTAAATAGTTAACTAGCTAATTATCGCATCTTTTTTACTTTCAATTTTAACTCAATAATTAGTATAATAGGTTGCCTATTTTAAATGTACTTAGGATTATATTCCATCAATAAAATACAGCTGTTTCCTTTAAACTATATTCAGACCATTATTTATGATGAATATACACCTTATTGCTTAGCTGCTAAGTGAAGATAGCAGACTCAAACATATACTTCTGTACCCAAAAGTTTTTCAAACGAAAATTGTAGTAGCGCACTACGAGATTTACTGTGAGGAAAAACATCGTGAGGAAACTTAACGTAACGTTTGAGAATATATTAAAGGACCACCAGAAGAAACCAGGATACCAACAGACTGGCTTTCTGAAACTCTGGGACGTTGTCACGTTAAAAAGGATAGCGAAAGAAAAAGGTAATTTTATAAATATTAATGTTTTTTATCTTCAAGTAATGCATTTCCTAAAATGAAAGGGAAAAATTTACTTGGCATTAATTGACGTGAAATAATTAAAAATAACATAAAAAAATAAAGCCAAATAAATTTTACATACTAATACGAACACAACTCCACGCCACTTTGTCCTCTTTTGACATGATCCCAATATGGCGACCACAGCATTACATACGTTTTCTATCCATCGCAACAGACTACATATGATTAATTCTTGTTTATTTGCTAATGTGGCGACGTTATGAATACGTGTATATACAGTTCCTACTTCTCACTGACATATGTCAGTTGGGTATTTAATTAACGTTTCACTATTACACAGAATATATGTACCTATGTCAATGTTCAAACAAATTGACAACTATATTAAACACTAGCTGTCCCGCCCAGCTTTGCTCGGGTGAAAAAGTTAAATTGCCCGTAACACGATCGCAGTGCCACCTATCGGGTCCAATTGTAAATCTAAACCATTCTCAAATCCACCTTAAGACACACAGAAAGGGATAGCTTCGCACGGGTGAAAAAATTAAAATTCCTAAAACTCGATCGCAGCGCCACCTATCGGGTCCAATTTAATATAGCCTATGTTACTCGGGGATAATGTAGCTTTCCAAAGGTGAAAGAATTTTTGAAATCGGTCCAGTAGTTTCGGAGCCTATTCATTACAAACAAACAAACAAACAAACAAACAAAGCTTTCCTCTTTATAATATTAGTATAGACTATCTGTGTTTTGTAGGTTTTGTATCTGGAATAAAACATAATCTATGTTAATGCAGCTAATATCTGTTTGTCAAATTTCGTCGGATTCCTTTAGGGCGTGATTGAGTCTAAACATCCAAAGTATGAGGACAAGCAACCCGCCGGCTTCGAAAGAATTAAATTTAAATATTTATTCATTATTATTAAAAAAAAATGATATTCCAGGTTCTAACCCTGATTGTTTAAAAAAAATGAATATTCAATCCAAAGACATAATATCCACTGAGTAGTTTTTCAACGCGAGTCCATCGCTCTCAGTTACTCAAGCACGACTATCTATACGCCTTTGAATGTCTCAAACGTATGCAGGTTCTCCTCTCGATGTTATCCTTCATCGTCAAGCTCGTGGTGTGACTAAGTGCTGTACTTAAGTTCTGTGATACTCATTGATACATTCAAAATACGAACTAGCTTTGTGTTACTACTCTACAAAAAAAATTTTAATATTTTATTCAAGGTAAGGGACACAGGGAACACTTAATGAACGTCACTACTCGAACCACTCGGCCACAGCTGCTTTATATATCTCTCTATATCGATATCGATATATGATATCGATATATGAATATATTTATACAAATGCACAACTTCAAAACTATCGCTCAACAGGCTAAATCTGTTAGCGTTCTATACCCAACACAATAGCAGCTTGGCAGTCGGCTTCGAGTGCAAACAACTCCAACCTAAGGCTATCAGGTCTGACATCAACTTGTCATTACGTCACTATAATGCACCAACCTAATTCCTGTATTTAATACATACAAATTGTCTTGCAATCGCTTGTCGAGTGATATTGTCAACAATAAAATACACTTACTGACAATATAGTGTAGCTATGCTATCCAAGAGCCGCGGTGGCCTAGTGGTTCGAGTAGTTGCCTGCAACAGAGATTGCGAGTTCGAATCTCGACTGCACCAATGAGTTTTTCTGAACTTAAGTACAGTGATTAGACACAACACGAGCTTTACGGTGAAGGGAAACAACGAGAGGAGCGTCTGAGAAGAAATTCACGGACGTATGCATAGGCGTGCTTGAGTAACTGTGATGGACTCGCCATCTGTCACGTTGGCACTTAAAATTAATGCCCTGCAAAAAGTGTGTGGTACTACCTACATACATCTGTCTACCCCTTCGGGTACCCTTGTGGGTAGACGAATAAATTTAACACACACACTTCTTTACACAATTATATTTAGACGACCGTCTGGTCTAGTGGTTAGAGCTCCTGACTGCGAAACTTGAGGTCGCGGGTTCGAATCCCGCTGAGGGCAGATATTTGTGTGATGAACACGAATATTTGTACCTTAGTCTTGGATGTCCTATGTATTTAAGTATATATCTATCTATATAAGTAAATATATCGTTGTCTAGTTACCATAACACAAGCTTTGCTTACTTTGGGACTAGGTCAATTTGTGTGGAATTGTCCCAGGTATTAATTAATTTAATTAATTTATTTAATTTATTATTTATCTGGCGGGGATCGAACCCGGCAAAAGAATTTAATGCCAGACTATCATCAGGGTAATCTATAGATACACTAGATTTAGTAGAGGACATATGTGCCCGTTGGTGGTGTGCAATTTGTGGTTAACCCTTGTGAGGTGGGGGTACACACGACTGAACGGCCGGCACTCCGCAAATGTACCTCAATACAATTTGGCAATGAGATCCCGGCAGTAAATGAATTAATTTCCTTCTATATATTGTAGCAATTATATCAATAATGTTATTATTTTATTAATGAATATTAAACTTAAAAATGTACTAGCTTAGAATGAAAGCTAGAGGCAAAAGAAAATCTTGATGCCCATCTATGCCTTATCATTCGTGTGTTAAATACATCTCGAATTCCTATCGTATTGTTCAACATAATGCCGGCGACCTTAGAACCAAAAAGGTCTCGCAGCCAAAGGAGTTTCCTTCCGCAAACGCTCAGGCTGTGGAATGAACTCCACTTACACCAGTACAATATGGAGTTCTTCAGGAAGGATGTGAGAAAACTCCTACTGGGCCGGCAGCGCACGGGGTATTCACTTGGTGGTAGCGGGACCTGTTAACCATCAGGCGGACCGCGGTATAAATATAGTACAACAATGAATGAGATCAACCCACTGCTGGGCATATTACTTGCAATCTACTGTTCTGTACCATTCCAACTGTTCAAGCACATATATTGTCTATTGTAATTTAATTCATAGTTTGTCTATTGTAATTTTTAATCTGTATATTTGTCTATTAAAATTGAATCTTTGTAAAAAAAAGAACCGTTTCCGCACGCGATGCGAAACTTGTGAAACACTGTCTGCGTAAATATAATCCTCTACTGCAACGGATTGTTTAATTCAAAAGTACCCATAAGCAACCAAAGCAACACGCAACACACAGATGGAGATTGGAAATGCAAACACCAACTAGGTATGTCGTTAGTATATAAACCATCTGGTACTGTCAAAGTAACTTGACAAAATGGACCAACTAGGATTGCGATCAAACTCCAAGCTAAGAAATCATCTCCCAATGACGCGAATTAAATGCAAGGTAAAAACACCAAATTACCTATCGTAACCTGCATACGTCTGAGAAGAAATTCAAAGGCGTATGTATAGTTGTGCTGGAGTAACGGCGATGGACTCGCCATCTGTCACGTTGGCACCTAATATACCTCTGGCGGAAAGTGGGTGTGTGGGTATTTACCTATACACCTCTGCCTACCCCTTCGGGGACCCTTGTGGGAAGGCGTGAGGATATATTATTATTATATTACCTATCGTAATAACTCATTAAGTTTCTACATCGCTAAGGCGGGCCTTGTGTAGCTATTTCATCTAATTAATGACATATATGCGTGTGTAATTCGCACCTTATATATAGAGTCAATTAAGCTGGTATGAATTTCCAGAATTGTGGTAAATATGCGCTTCGCATTTCATGGTTTCAATACTTCCTAATGTTGCATGATGCAATGGAGTAAACTGCTTTGCCGAATGCTATGCATCATATGTCTAGAGTAGAGTATATTGTAACGTGATGAAATTCAGGCCTTTTGACATGATTTGATTTGGATCGATTTTTGAGATTGGGGGGTTTTATTGGGACGTTCGTTCCTCTTTCACGCAAAAACTACTGAACCGAATGGGATGAAATTTGTCACAGAGGTAGATTATATTAGCGGGATTATCATACAGGATAACTTTTCCATTTTATTATTATAATCATTTTATACCGACGAATCCGCGGGAAGAATACGCGCATTGTAGCCGCGACCTTCGCGGTCAGGAGCTCCGACTAGTCGGCTGCCATCGTTAAGTAGATGTCATATATATAATAAATAATATATATAATATATCCTCACGCCTTCCCACAAGGGTCCCCGAAGGGGTAGGCAGATGTATATAGGTAGTACCCATACACCCACTTTCCACCAGAGATATATTTTAAGTGCCAACGTGGCAGATAGCGAGTCCATCGCCGTTACTCAAGCACGACTATACATATGCCTTTGAATTGGTTCTCAGACGTATGCAGGTTTCCTCTCGATTTTTTCCTTCACCGTAATATACAATATAGTGATACCAATTAGGTAATCCAAAAATGTACGATAGAATACTTCAGTCAGAGTCAGGTGTTTCAACTGTAATTAAAACAATAAAATTTTCCTGCAGACATAGGGCATTGTTGAAAAACAGACATTAAACATTCATTGTATCGAGTACCTGATCATTTTGCAAATGATTTAATCTATGGTCACATTATTTTAATAAAGTTTGCCATAATTGGGTTCGCGCGTCACTCCTAATTGGGGTGACCATTCGTCTTTGCTCTTAAAAGCCACCATCCCTTCGTTTTGAGCAGTATATTCAAATACATTATTTCAAATAATCTTAATATATATAAATTACGTGTCACGTTGCTTGTCCGCGATGGGCTCCTAAACTACTTAACCGATTTCAATCAAACTTGCACACAATGAGCAGTTTGATCCAACTTAAAAGATAGGATAGCTTACATTAGAATTGAACCCGATAGGTGGCGCTGCGATCGTGTTTCAGGAAGTTTAACTTTTTCCCCGGGCGAAGCTGGGCGGGACAGCTAGTCATATATCGAAGTACGATATGAATCTGCTCTGAGATCCTGTTTTTTTTGTCCTGGTTCGATTCGCACTGAGGGCAGTTATTTGTGTGAACACGTCTATTTGCACATAAGTCTTTGATATTCTATGTATTTATCTATATATATAGTTAAAGTATGCAAATACAGGGGTCTAGGCTCCGAATATGATTTTGTCCCATTCGGTGTCAAGACCTTTGGTCCGTGGGGTCCTAGTGCCAAAGCTATTTAAAGAAATAGCAAAAAGGTTGGTCGACATCACAGGAGACCGAAGAGCTGGCAGCTACAGGACAAAGAATTAGCCTAGCTATTCATAGGGGTAACGCTGCCAGTATCTTCGGAACCCTGCCTTAAGGGACTCCTTTTAACAATATTTTTTAGTTATTATATTATTACTAGTTGTCCCGCCCAGCTTCGCTCGGGTGGAAAAAAAAGATGGTGGGACACCTATCGGGTCCAATTGTGAATCTAAACCATTCCCAGATCCCCTTGAACACACACAAAAAATTTCATCAAAATCCGTCCAGTCGCTTGAGAGGAGTTCAGTGACATACACACTCACAGAAGAATTATATATATAAACATTATTATTATTTTCTTCTTTTTAGTAGTAAGTAAGTAGCTGGATTAACACATCTTATCCTGTTTTACAATTTGAATAAATAAACCAATTTACTTGTAATCTATGTATATCGTGGTCTAGTACAGAACAACCTTTGCTTAGTTTGGAGCTAGGTCAAGCTGTGCGGAACTATCTCAAGGGTGTTTTTATTTTATAGAAGGGCAGAGGTGCTTATTACTCGTAGATATATTTCAATTGCATAGCCATTCCTCTAGCACGACTGTACAGACGACTTTTTTCAATGTTTTCCTTCACGGTTATGCTGGTGTTGTTAGTAATCACTGTACTTAAGTTCAAATCATTTGTACAGTCAGGATTTGAATTTGCTATCTTTGTGTATCCCTGTACTTAGTTCAGGTAAACTCATTTGTACAGTCGGGATTCGAACTTGCAATCTTTGCGTATCCCTGTACTTAAGTTCAGGAAAACTCATTTGTACAGTCGGGATTCGAACTTGCAACTACTCGAACCAATCGGCTATTACGGCACTGATGTGTATAAAAAAGAATTAAAATCCGTAAAACTCCACCGACAACAGTCACTCTACTCACGATGTACGTATGCCCAACACGCGCCCGCCTAAACCATAGCGTCCGCTCCGCAAAAGGCACCCATTGTGGCGCACGCGCCGACGAAGGACGATTTTCACGAGGAAGCCTGCTGGCATGCGACGATATAAATCGTTTTTTTTCGTAAATGTTCGGCTGTGGTCGTAATTTGTTCGGTTGTTGGAAGCTCACGGCCAATGGTCAGAATAGCTTTACATATTAACAGGTAGAACATTTCGTTTTTCAAATAAAGATTCCGATTCCGATGTATATCTTCACGTCTTCCCACAGTGGGGACCCTTGGGGAACGGGTAGGCAGAGGTGAACACCCAAACATATCAAACGTAGCAATGTACTATTGTTTAATAAATAGTAAAAATAGTTCACTGATTGTTCATTATAGAAAATAATGTATGAAATACCATAGACTAATGAATGTGGATGAAGCAAAAGAGGTATGTAAGTCTAGAGAAAACTGGCGCTCTGTTCTCTCTGCCTTCCCCGTTAGAGAATTGGCGTGATAATTTGTACATGTATAAATATAATTTTAATTTTAGCACAAAGACCATAATCTTCGGAAATACATAATTTTATTACAAACACATTTTTTAATTTCATCTATATATAGACACGCCAGTCTAAAAATATAAACAAACTACAAACACATTGTCTATCATGTCAAATCAAAATATTTTATTTCATATAGGCCCAAATAGTCACTTATTCGGTTCGGGTTGGTCCACGGAGAACCGGCAAGAAATTCTATGGTTACTCTTTTCAAATCATTAAGTATACAATAAAAATATTATTATGTTACAGCATTAGTACTTAAGTATGGGGAAACAGCGTAGGCCCGACAATAGGTCTTGGCTATGCAGAGTACGCTAGTACCTAATGTTCTATTATTCTATTTGCATTCGAACTACACATTTATTATGACGGAAATGTTCATACTATCTTAGGAATAGGTGTGACAACACCCTATTATCGATGGGATTTTATTTAGGTGCCAAAGGGACAGAAGGCCTGTCTACCTTCTCGACTTTCGCGACTATACCTACTAGCACATACTCTTTGAATTTCTCAAGCGTAGCAGGTTTCCTCCCAATGTTATCTTTCACTGTAAAATACGTGGTGTGATTATTCGTCGTACATAAAAACTTGTTTCAGTCTGGATTCGAACTAGCAATATTTGCGTTGCAGAACACTCGGCCACTATAGCTCATCACGGCCTGTATTTAGAAGTATTTGAATGCAGAATGTTTCGAGTTTTTAAAGCGAACACAAATCAACTTTACATTTCTATGTATTCTAATTACCGTATAGCTATTTGTATTTGTGTAGTTATTAGATTGCAATAGCAAGTGTCAATCATCTCGCAACTATCCGCTTGTAATCGGAGAACGGATCTGTGCCTTAATAAGGCCGTGCCAGTAGCGCTTGAAAAACGCTGAAATTATGAGATAGCCCGATCGTGTTACGAGCTCGGGCAAAAACCCACTCCGAGCGCAGCCGACGTACGGCCAGACGTAAGGATCGCGTTGTGAGCTAGGTCCCCTTTACACTGGACGATTTGTATGTTTCCTTGGCATTATTCTACGTTATTATATATATCCATGTGTATATAACATGCTAGCTAATGCTATTTCTATTCATGTAATCCTCGCCATATAACTTATTGTAACGTATTGAATTACTAAATAATTATTCTGATTCAATTACAGTAATAGTTATCCGAATAAAATAGAACCCGAAACCACGGGCATGTATGAAGTGACTGATGAATGTGGACGAAGCGAAAAAGGTATGCGAGTTTAGGGAGAACTGGCGCTCTATTCTCTCTGCCTACCCCGTCAGGGATTCATCGTGATGATATTATGTATATAAAATGGAAACAGCGGTCACTTTCCAGTTTTGATTTGATATTCATTTATATACATTCCTAAAACTATTAAGTATTCTAAATATTCGAATTATATTTTTTTAAATTAAGTAGAAAGTAATATTTCTTGTACCCTATGTTCGACTGACACCTAAATTATGTTATATTTAAAAATAGATTCCATTTTACGTGATATCATCGTCGTCGAGTCGTGTCGCCGTCGTGTCGTCGCATGTAAAGAATAACTACAAGTGCAGATAGGCAGCAGTCGTGAGCCGCACGTATGGAAGGCGTAGCGCAGTCTGTCCCGCGATGTAGATGCACACGGGGTGTTTATAGCATAATAAAAATAAAATTCACCTATCTCTTTGCATATTGTATTACACATTCAAAATTGTCTGTAATTCGGGACGGAAACGTCAAGAGTACTCGAAAGCTTTGAGCATGTATGAAGCGACTAATGATTTGATTATAGCGAAGAGGTCTGAAAGTCTACTGAGAACGCTCTGCTCTGTCTGCCTCTTTTTAGCTTAGAAGCCATCTACCACCACAATAGTTGGTTTATTATTTTGTCTCTTCACTCTCGGGTCCCCAAAGAGCCCGATACTATAAGAGCTTCCCATATTCAGCATGTAGATATTTACGCCATTTCATTCATTATTATTGGGAGCGTACATACATATCATCACGCCGAGTCCCTAACGAGGCAGGCAGATTAGTATAAAGCGCCAGTCTCGAGACCTACATACCTCTTTCGCTTCGTTCGCATTCATCTTGTCGTTCCCGTTTAGTACCCAACTGATTTGATCTAGTTACTTGGAACGTGGTATTCCTCTGCCTCTTATTGCACACACTTGCGCTTTGGTAAACAAAACGGTCGTGAAGAAAAATGCACCCGGGTGTAGTGCACCGCGTTCGTAGCTTATGATATTCAGCGTACGCGCGGCGACAAAAACCGGACGATGCCATTTGGGAGCAGCCGCACACTCCCCGGTTATTACGGGAAATCTCATGTTAATGACAATTATGTACCCGGTTGCCCACCGTCACATACGATACCAAGGCAAAAACAGGATCTTATACAATTTTAATGCGCCCGCTGGAATTTACGGAAGATTCCTTGGAGTAAATGAAAAAAGATGTGTTGTCGAGATGTGCTTCGAATTTTGAGAGCGCACATCTAGTTCGACGCTCGTGTGCGGTGGGGTTGGGTGGGTTTAATTGTATACGTAGTCATGTTGGGCGGGACATGGCTCATGGTTGGGTTGTTTATTTGTTCTTGCATGTGTAAGCAAATGACATCCCCTAGAGATATATTTATATGTTGACGACTCCATAGCATCATTTGTATAAACCTTATTGGTTTTTTAGTGTTATGTTCAACCAATGTTATGTTTGATGAAATGATAAATAATGAAAAAAAAAAGTTTAATGGGATTTCAGATTTTATTATGCCTAATTGATGGTGAGCGGTCACCGTCACCTATGGATGTTTGCAACACCACTTTCGACACCCTTCTTGAAGAACTCCATGCTATACTCTCCAGGGAATGCCTCAACGGGGAGCTAATTCCACAGCCTGAGCGTTCGCGAAGGAAACTCCTTTGATACCGCACAGTGCGAGACCTTTGAGGTTCCAAGGTATGGGGATGAATCCCCGTCGATGGCGGGAGGTGCGGTGGTGGATGAATTATCAATTATCGGTAAAATTTCTTTGCACATTGAATGTTGCATATAATAAAATTAAATAAAATGTATATTATATTAGAATCCCGACTGTACCAATGAGTTTTTTTTAACTTAAGTACAGTTGTTACTCGCACCAAGAATATTATAAAAAAACTAGCTTGGCCCGCGACTTCGTCCGCGTGGAACTTAACAAAGATTTGTTCATTTTCTAAAATAAAAGTAGCCTAAGTCCTTTTTACATCAGCAATTTTTCAGTGAAGGTCCCGTCAAAATTGCTCCAACTGTTTCAGAGATTAGCCGGAACAAACAGACAGACAAATACTGTAGAATATGTTATTTTGGTATAAGTATCGTATACATCTATATGCATTACAAACTTACGATCCAATTTTATTTATTTGTATAAGTTGCCAAAAAATTTGGAATATTTTAAAGGTCTAGTGTGCATGGACATGCGTATGGAATATTTTAAAGTTCTAAATGTTATTACATAGACGTGTATTTGAACTGATTCGTGCTCAATCTGCGCTGCAATATCGTTAGTGACATGAAATAGTACAATAATGAATGCTAACCTTAAATGCCTTGCCTTTTTTAGATGTAAATTAACCAAGTATTTGATGTAGAATGAAGTTATTTCTTGTCTGCGAAAGGGGTGGAGACCTTTTAGCACCTGCCTCAATGGCCAGTCAATATGGTTTAACAACAACATATAACATGTTTTTTTTTTTATACAACAAGAGTGGCAAAGAAGCATACGTCCCACCCGATTGAAAACGGTTACCGCAGCCTATTTACGCTTACAATACCGAAGTATCACTTGCGCGTTGCCAATCTGTGTTCGGAGAGTTGTACTGTGTTGGCAGCATAATGAGACTAATCCCTCTTCTGCCAACACAATGTAATAATCCTCCCCCCTCCCCAAGGAGCTCATTACTGGAAACCTTATTCACCGCGTAGGAACACAAGACAATAAATTGTGTTATTTGGCTACGGTCTTCTATAAGGTGGAGGTCCTGCCCCAGTCGGGCAGCTCCGAATTCGAACGGGAAACCCGTTATGGCCTACCTCTCTTATGTTTACCTGTAAATTAAATTGTCTATATATAAAATAATAGTGTCTGTTTATAATGTCAACATTACAATTTATTTTCTTAATACATATTAATGTAAACACGGTAGTGATAACGAATAAATTTTTTGTCTGTCTATTCTGTTTGTTCCGGCTTATCTCCGAAACGGCTTCACCGATTTTGACAAGACTTTTACTGGACGATAGTGAATGTTTTTATTGTATCATTAATAATATTTAAAAGCAGTGGTGGTCGAGTGGTTCGAGCAGTTGCCTGCGACACAAAGATCGCAAGTTCGAATCCCGACTGTACCAATGAGTTTTTCTGAACTTAAGTACAGTGATTAGTCACACCACGAGCTTTACGGTGAAGGAAAACATCGAGAGGAAACCTGCATACGTCTGAGAAGAAATTCAAAGGCGTGTGTATAGTCGTGCTTGAGTAACGGCGATGGACTCGCCATCTGTCACGTTGGCACCTAATATACCTCTGGCGGAAAGTGGGTGTGTGGGTTTTACCTATACACCTCTGCCTACCCCTTCGGGGACCCTTGTGGGAAGGCGTGAGGATATATATTATTATTATTATATATTATATATATTCTATTATAATAATATTAATAGTATTGAGGTAGAATTTAATATTTTTTAAAAGACTTAAAAATAATTAAAAATTATCTGGAAATAAGGACGTTTAAAGATAAATACATAGGTAATTACATTAGGAACTAATAAAGCAGCCCGTCGTCACCCGCATTGAATTTGATCCGCTCCCTTACGTAGTATAACTCTCCGAATACAGATGGCACCTAAAATATATCTTTGGCGGAAAGTGGGTGTGTGGGTACTAACTATACACCTACCCTTAGGGGACCCTTGTGTGAAGGCATGAGGATATATTATATTTTAAATTTCGAACAGTAGTAAAAAGTGTTGTTCTCTATCGAAGGTCATTAGCAGGCTTGAGGTGTGCGACCCGCATCTCCTTTAAGGCATCGTCGATAAGCTTTCCTCGTCCGCCGGACGCGCGCCGTTCTAGGCCTAATTACACCTGCGGTCACCACACCGCTAATCAGTACATGCGGTCGAAAGAGGAACTAAAAATGCTTGTATGGAGAAACCATTGTCTGCAGCGATGACAGAGCCCCCCGTCGTATGTTTGGCGAATGAAGATGATTGTATTACTATCAGTCCTCTGTATTTGGTCGCTTTTTGGGTCATACAGTGAACGTACAGTTGAAATTTCGATTCAATTAAATAAATAATACCTTGGGACAATTCCACACGATATGACATAGCTCCAATTTAAGCATAGCTTGTGCTATGTAACTAGACAACGATATATTTACTTATATAGATAGATATTCACATAATGCATAGGAAATTGAAGACTAAGGTACAAATACTCGTGTTCATCACACAAATATCTGCCCTCAGAGGGAATCGAAGTCGCGACCTTAAGTTTCGTAGTCAGGAGCTCTAATCACTTGACCAAACGGCTGTAAAAAATTAAAAATGTCCATATCTGATGGTTATTCATGGTAGTCGGTTTGCAACGCAAATATTGCAAGTTTGAGTCCCGGCGGTCTATACCAATGACCCCTCATCCGCTGCCCTCAGACTCATACTGCTTAAAGACCTTGAGATTTAAGTGTAATAATATAATGTATCTTAACTTAACCCCTTACTATAGGGGTCCCCAAAAGGGTACGAAGAGATGTGTTGCTGATGGCACACACCCACTTTCCGCTAGAAATAATAAAAATATTCTTTATTGTTCACACATCTATGTTACAAAGCAAATAGGATGACAAAAAACAGAGAACAACATGTAATAGGCATAATAGGCGGCCTTATCGCAAAAGCGATCTCTTCCAGGGAACCAAGTGAAGAGAGAAAAGAAATAGAGAAAAAGACAAATAATATATAATATAATATACCCTCACGCCTTCCCACAAGGGTCCCCGAAGGGGTAGGCAGAGGTGTATCGGTAATACCCACACACCCACTTTCCGCCAGAGGTATATTAGGTGCCAACGTGACAAATGGCGAGTCCATCGCAGTTTCTCAAGCACGGCTATACAAATGCCTTTGAATTTCTTCTCAAGCGTATGCAGGTTCCTTTCGAAGTTTTCCTTCACCGCAAAGCTCGTGGTGTAACTAATCACTGTACTCAGAAAAATTCACTGATCCAGTCAAGATTCGAACTTGCAAATTAAGTTAGTGTCGTGACGGCCCCACACCTACAGCTCAATTCAGCACGGGTCTGCGAGCACATTAAATGCTCCATTATTATGCAATTGACGCAAAGTAACTGTGTACTACCTTCCTGTTGGGGCGGAAATGAAAATTATATGATAGCACATCCATTGGCTTGCCGCACACGTTCCCGGGGCAACGGTGACGGGCTGACATTGAAATTACTAATTTATGTGTGAAGCGATGAGCATCCCCGGTTGGATGTGCTATGTGGGCTGGCGAACACTGACCCAATTGGACGGAATTATGTTCAAAATCAAAATCAAAATCAAAATCTTTTTATTTCACATAGGCCCAGATGGGCACTTATAAAACGTCGAAAAAGAAGCACGGTTCGGGTTGGTCGCTTCCATGGAGAAGAACCGGCAAGAAACTCCATGGTTACTCTTTTCAAATCATTAGGCATATACAATATTTTTTTCGTTACAGCAATAGTACCCAAGTATGGGGGAACAACGTAGGTCCGACAATAGGTCGTTGCTTACTATACAAAGCATACATAAAACAAGATAACTATAACAATGTTAGCAAGATCTAAGAATCTACAAAGCCTACAATGTTCTCACATTCACAAATTAGACAAATTAAACAAGTGACACAAATATTGTCATCAGTACTGTAACTAATTCTGGTCAAGATATGGAATAAATTAAAATAAAAAAAAGGAAAATTATTATTGTATAAAAAAAAAAAACCCGAATTGAGAAAAGATATGAAAAGATATATGGTACATACATACATATGTATATGTTCACAATCGCTACCCAAGCAAGACTATACGAGTACAAATGTATTTGAATTTCTCCTAAAAACATATACAGGTTTCCTCGCGATGTTCACGTCTAATCACTGTACTTAAATTTAGAAAACCTAATTGGTACAGTCGGGTTTCGAAGATGCAATCTTTGTGCTTCAGGCAACTCGGCCACGTGGCTACCACTCGGCCAAATTCGGGGACTCGCCGTCTGTCGCATTGACACCTATAAATATCTCTGGCGGAAGGTAGGTGTGTTGATACACCTTACCTACACACCTTTGCCTACCCTTGGCGGACCCACGTGAAAAGGCACGAAAAATATATACACACTAGCTTATGCCCGCGGCTTCGCCCACGTGGAGTTCGAAAAGTAGCTTATGTATTTTCCTGCTAAAATCGGTTCGGCCGCTATGCCGCGAAAGAGCGTCATACTTTATATTATTAGAAATTTGAATTTTCGAGATTAAAAAAAAAAGTAGTCTATGTCCTATTCCTAAGTAGTATAAGCCATCACGATTTCAACTTTCAGCCAAATCGGTTCAGCAGTTTTGCCGTGAAAGAACCGCAAACATCCAAACTTACAAATTTTCATATTTATAATATTAGTAAGATAAGATATATAAGTATAAGTAATAATACAGCCTCACGCCTTCCCTCTTCGCTTTCCCCGTTGTCCCCGAAGGGATAGGCAGAGGTGTAATAGGTAATACCCTTGTTATTTATTTTTTTTTGTATTGTCTCTCGTAGCGTGAGTTCCGGGTACTTTTGCTACTTAACCGGTCAATGGCGAGACCTAGGCCTTCAGCCAGGATATAATAGGTAATACCCGTACACCCATATATATATATTGAAACATATACAGAACACAACGAAACATACAACAAACAAAAGAAACATATACATATACATATATATATATATATATATATATGTATATATATATATATATATATATATATATATAAGTAGATTGGACCAATCTTAAAATATTACATATCCTTAGTCTATGTACGTATGATGCAATACGTATAATACTTAACTTTAGAGTATCTTTGCCAATGGATCTGTTAGTGAGAATTGTCAACCTAAAATTAAAGGTCGGATCCATGCACTAACAAGCTGTTTACTTTATTAATTTGACCTACCATTTGCGCGAATGGAGCCTTCAGGGTCAGGCATGCCATACTTTTATATAATAGCTAATATATCCTCTCACCTTCCCACAAGGGTCCCAAAAGGTGTAGGCAGAGGTATACAGGTAATACCAACACACCAACTTTCCGCCAGATTTATATTTTAGGTGCTGTGACAGATGGAGAGTCCATCGCAGTTACTCAAGCTCGACTATACATACGTCTTTGAATTTCTTCTCAGACGTATGCAGGTTTCCTTTCGCAGTTTCCATTCAACGTAAAGCTCGTGGTGTGACTAATCACTGTACTTAGTTCAGAAAGACATTGTTACAGGATTCGAACTTACGATCTTTGTGTCGCAGGAAACTACTCGAACCACTCGGCCGCCACAGCTCTTATGATCGATTTTATTAATAATACTTAATACTAACCGTAATTAATATACACCAATTAATAACTTCGTAATGCTTGACTGCAAGGGAAACCGCAGTTTACTTAGATTACAAGCGTGCAGTTCAAACAATTAATTACAGGTTATTGATCTTAATACAATATACTGTTCATTGGCGAATATATTATATGCATACATACATATTACCACGCCGAGACCCTAACGCGGTAGGCAGAGAGTATAGAGCGCCAGTTCTCTCTAGACTTACATACCTCTTTCACTTCGTCCACATTCATCAGTCTCTTACATGCTCGTCGGTTTCAAGTACTCCTGACGTCCCCGTCCTTGAGCGTCCGATCGATTTGATCCAGGTAGTTGGACCGTGGCCTTCCTCTGCCTCCTCTGTTTCTTCAATATTTCTTCACTCATCCTTTCTATATGTCCAAACCAACGTAACGTGACAAACAATACGAGAAAACCCCTGGGCGACCTTAATGAAAGCGAGCCAGACACCACGTGGCCCTCCATACTAGATGCGGTCGCTCCATAAAATTTGGATCCACGCAAGGGTGTGATGACAAACAATTACGACATATTCAGCTGGACACATCTCAGTAAGGTATCCTACCTAAAGAGACCAGATACTGTTTTTAGCATTGCTAGCTGCTTTTGGTGCGACGAAAGGACAGGCCAATGTTGCCATGTGGCATAACGTTGTATGAATGAACGGTTTACTCTACGAGTTTGATGGTTTGCCTTCGATATCTTTAAAGGAGCAAGACGTGTTATTGTTTAGCTACCAAAGCGGAAAGTTTGAGCGTAAATATAATGGTGTTATGTTGTGTTTGCGTGAGTTTCAACGCGTGGGCTAAATTTGGATTTGGATGGATTTACATGGGTTACGTTACGTGGGAATACATAAGTAACTGTAGCATTACTTATGTAACAGTCTAACTAGTTCTAACGTTCAATTGTACGGTGAAGGAAAACATCGAGAGGAAACCTGCACACGTTTGAGAAGAAATTCAAATTAGTCGTGCTTGATTGACGGCGATCGACTTGACATTTGTCACGTTGGCACCTTAAATATATTTATGGTGGAAAGAGGGTGTGTGTGTATTTTATACCTATTACCTATACTCCTCTGCATGGGGTATGCAGTTTAGGTACCCTTGTGGGAAGGCGTGAGGATTTAAAGCGATCAAATTGCGTGTTAATTGTTACGCTAGGAACATAATCCTCCTCAGCATTGGAAGGAGCCTTGGTGACGTGACATAACAGTCATTTAGCACAACTTTTGTCAAGTTACAATGCCAACGTTTGACAACCAATTCGCATCACCAAAAAAAGCGTCCCAATGTTTGGCCACACAATTTGGGCACCCTTATATGGTACGCCCCTTTTTGAGGCGACACTCTAATTATTGTAAAACTAATTTGCTCCCATTTTGGACCAATGTTTGTTCTACGTAGGCATCTACTGTGACGTCATTAACTTTAATGGCGTCTGCAAACATACCTAGAACCTGTTCGAAGGAAATAAGATAACTTGAACAAATATGTGTTTTTTTTCCCATAAGTGTCCTCGAAGGGGTAGCAGAGGTGTATAGTTAGTACCCAGTGGGGTACTACCCACACACACCCACTTCGTCATTTCTTTTCTAAACACTTCTTTTTTACATCTAGTTTTACTTGACTGAACAATGGAGAGAACCTAAGACCAGCCAGAACCTAAGACCTCCTGCCAGGCACTTCTTATGAGCATTTGGGTACCACCATGTGTCACTATACATGCTCATAGAGACACCTATACTACCTTGGGGAAGATCGCACCCAAAGACACTGCTCTCAAGATTTTCTTCTATTCTGACAACATTATTGACAGCTCTATTAAGGCATGGTTGTATTGGCAAAAGTGCTATAGCAAAAGTTTAGCTTCTATTGTACTGTATGTGCAAGTCTGATACTGGGAAAACATATGCAGCAAGCTATATGCTCCACCTCATCAAAACATTACTACTGCAAAACAACGGCTGAACAATAATAATAAATTTTCGCCTAATGCAAGTAAAGGAGACCGTAACATTTCCCAAACAGTAATCTAACCGTTAAACTGATCTCATCTCAGCTCGAAAATCGATAACGGAGGCGTAAACCGTTATTTACCCGCTTAATTTCCTTTAAAAAACGATTTTCTCCCACCGCAGGCATGTAGACAATCGTGAATAGCCGAAAAAGGGTAACAGGCCATCTTAGAGTGTTGAATCACGGTATAAGCTGGTATTAATACGTATATGGTGACCCCAACAGGTACAATGGGATCAATGATCGAAACTATGGATTATTAACATATATCATGCCTTATACTGCTAAGCTCCCGGCGCCCGAGCCGTGGTGGCCGAGTGGTGCGAGTAGTTGCCTGCAAGACAAAGATTGCAAGTTCGAATCCCGACTGTAACAATGAGTTTTTCTGAACTTAAGTACAGTGATTAGTCGCACAACGAGCTACGGTGAAGGAAAATATCGAGAGTACACCTGAAGCATGTTGGCACTTAGGATATATCTCTGGCGGAGAGTGGGTGTGTAGGCACTACCTATACACCTCTGCCTACCCTCTTCGGGTACCCTTGTGGAAAGGCGTGAGAATATAATACTCGAAATCAAATAATTCAAAAGCATCTCTGGAATAGCTAGAGTTTATTGGTAATATTTCCAATAAACTCTCAATATCCAATAAACCAAATAAAAAAATTGAACCACTTTAAATTGAAACAGTAATGACGATGTGCAATAAAGCACTTAACCACAGATTAACAAACGAATTATTGAGTGTTGTGCAGAGCGAACCATAGAGAAGGATGACATTGTCATATTGATTATGATATCGCGACCATTTATTTTCCTTCCAAGTTTGAAATAATATCCTCACGCCTTCCCACAAGGGTCCCCGAAGGGGTAGGCAGAGGTGTATAGGTAATACCCACACACCCACTTTCCGCCAGAGGTATATTAGGTGCCAACGTGACAGATGGCGAGTCCATCGCCGTTACTCAAGCACGACTATACATACGCCTTTGAATTTCTTCTCAGACGTATGCAGGTTTCCTCTCGATGTTTTCCTTCACCGTAAAGCTCGTGGTGTGACTAATCACTGTACTTAAGTTCAGAAAAACTCATTGGTACAGTCGGGATTCGAACTTGCGACCTTTGCGTCGCAGGCAACTGCTCGAACCGCTCCGCCACCACGGCTCTTGAAGTTTGAAATAATTTCTTCTCAATACAAATAAAACTTGTTTTAAAACTATATATAGAAAAATGTTTGTTTCTCTGCATGTCCTTTATAGAATCGTAAACGGCTGGACCGATTTTTGTGAAATTTTCTGTTTTTTCAGGTTGATTCGAGAATGGCCTGGCGAGAAACATGCGAATTATTTCATTATCACATTATATCATATTCAATCATATTTATAATTATATAGAAAACTATACTATTTGGAGATCGTTACTAGTAGCGCCATCTAGGGGTAGACTTTGTCGTTATTTACAAAATTGTTTGACAGATCAATGGACTTGTATTGCACACATTAAACTAGTTTGGAGTTACGTCAATAGATGGCAGTACTATAGCCAGATGCGATCGATTATGAAAATTATGATCGACTAGCTGTGCCCGCGAGTTCGTCCGCGTGGAATTTAACAAAAAAAATATTGTTCAGTTTCTAAAATAAAAGTAGCCTAAGTTACTCCTTTTTATATCAGCTATCTGCCAGTATAGGTCCCGTCAAAATCGGTCCAGCCGTTTCAGAGATTAGCCGGAATAGACAGACCGACAAAAAAAAATGTTTTTTGTACCGTATATATATTCATATGCATGTAGTAAAAAGCGGTTATTTCAATATTACAAACAGACACTCCAATTTTATTTATATGTATAGATAAACTGAAGTTAGTTCGGTTCGATATTCGTATATATTTTGATAGCTGCAAGTTGCCTTGCACTTGTACTTATGCTGTTGCTACTTGTTACACTAATATATTTTTTAACATATACTTATATTATATTAATAAAACATTAATGCTTCACAAACATGTCTTTGTCTGCCCTTAGCGCTTCTTAACGCAATAAAACTTAGGTACTATTGCTGTAACGAAAAAAATATTGTATATGCCTAATGATTTGAAAAGAGTAACCATGGAGTTTCTTGCCGGTTCTTCTCCATGGAAGCGACCAACCCGAACCGTGCTTCTTTTTCGACGTTTTATAAGTGCCCATCTGGGCCTATGTGAAATAAAAAGATTTTGATTTGATTGATTTGAAAACAAATACCATGGAAAAAGTCCACTACACGCTGACACAGAAGCATATAATTATTAAAATCGATTGTGGATTATCGACATGCATACCATCACCGCTCTATCATGACACTTGACGCGGTGGAATTTCCATTAAGTTCATGGCGTTAGAAGGTGGTGCGGGGTCCTGGCTTAATTGGTCTAAGGTATAATTTGGGGCCATAGTGGGGTGGGGTGGGTCTATGCATTATGTAGCGGCAATCAATGGGTGCTGGCGATTGTCTGAGTGACAAGTCTGATGCGGTGGAGTAGGCCGCTCGGATTGGTGTGTGATAAATCACCTCATTAATACATTGAGGCTTGATTCTGCAACGATATGGTTCAACTATGGATTATTTCTTTTAAAAAACTCTAATCTCAGGAACTTCTAGTCTCATAGATGTTTGCATTAGATAGCTCATTTATTAAAGTAGGCTTTAGGCAATATATCAGTTTGCTAACCACTGTATCACTGTACTTAAGTTTAGAATCCAAAACACATTGGTACAGTCGGGATTCAAACTTGTAATATTAGTGTTGCTAGCAGTCGCACTATTCAAAGAATCTGTGAGTTTGCTTTCGTAGATCTCTTGCCATTATAGTTGAAGCAGGCACTTTTATCATTGTACGTACACCAAGAAAAGTTATCATACGTATCATCTCTTCATACGTGTACGACGGTTTTGTATTCCTGACATCTAATATTATTCGACCGATTTGCTCCATGCAGTTGTAACAATTATATGTCGACTCTTCAGTTTTCTGTAGCTTGAACCAAGCAAGGGGTGAAGCCGCGGTGGTAATTTCTATGTAAGCATTGTTAGTCCTGAATATAGAACAGACGAACGTTGTTAATACTTTACGGCCAAAAATAGTTTTAAAAAATGTTTAAACTACAAATAACATTAAATAAGAAGTCAGTAATATCTTACTAACTAGTTGTTGTTGAATAAAACATATGCTATGTGTATAAACCAGCTAATCATTTCTCTGTCAAATTTCATACAATCCCATTAATTTGTTCAGGTGTCATATGCTCACAAACTTTCGCATTTATGTATGTATGTATATCCTCACGCCTTCCCACAAGGGTCCCCGAAGGGGTAGGCAGAGGTGTATGGGTAATACCCACACACCCACTTTCCGCCAGAGGTATATTAGGTGCTAACGTGACAGATGGCGAGTCCATCGCCGTTGCTCAAGCACGACTATACATACGCCTTTGAATTTCTTCTCAGACGTATGCAGATTTCCTCACGATGTTTTCCTTCACCGTAAAGCTCGTGGTGTGACTAATCACTGTAATTAAGTTCAGACAAACTCATTGGTACAGTCGGGACTTGCGATCTTTGTGTCGCAGGCAACTGCTCGAACCACACGGCCACCAAGGCTATTTTTACTCTTCTCAATTTTAGTAAAATAGTGATGACAAAGAGACAAAAAAAAACCCAGTGGTTCTCAAATTAGGCAAGTATTTTGAGATGCCAATTGTTTACTATATTTAATATTTATCCGTAGAAAAGTATTTGAAAAACAGATTCATGAAGTTAATGTAACCGTCAGCTAAATATTCGTGCTCAATAAAATGGCTTTCCTTGCGGCGTCTGGCTGGCGAGTCGCTTACTTCCCTCGATAATGATTGAGGAGGGCAATGTCTGGCATCCGGGCTATATTTGTAAACAGGTGCGGTTTATCTCAAGTCGAATGTCTAGTTTGCTCTTATTCTTTACATTAGCTTTTATGATAATTCGGATAATTACGTGAGACAATTTGGTTAGACAAAGCTTGTTTAATACTATAATATATTCTTACGCCTTCCCACAAGGGTCCCCGAAGTGGTAGGCAGAGATGTATAGGTAGTACCCACACAGCCAGTATTAATACTATAAATACATATATAGATAGATATATAGAGACATACAAGGAACATTTACGATGAAGGTACACATATTTTCGTAAAATCTCATAATTGTTTCTGAATTACGTAAATCGAAATGATAAACGAATATGAATAACGGATCACTTACTAACTTTTTGCGAATCATTAATTGCCAAGAGCCTAGAAACATTGAATTCTAGTAACGACCCACAAAACAAGCATGGGGCTCGGCTAATCTTCATACTTCTTGTTAATTTCATTTAAAAGCTTACCTTGGCGTAAGCAGAGCAGAGCGAGACCAAGCTAGTAAAAATACAAAATCAATATCTACATTCAAGTATCAAGACTTTTAAGTTAGTGTACACTGAAAATAAGTATCAAGTCGGGTAAAAATAAAATGTATACCTATTAACTAGAACAGATAGTAGCGTTGACGATGCGACCGCGACCGCACGGGTCGCCGGTACGAGGCTTTGTTAGTGCAACCTCCCCGGGAGTGTGCAGTGAAACGTATTGACAATAATGAATGCTATCTTTTTACCGCGTAAAAGAAGATTTCATAACATTGTTGCGAAGTAAGAAAAAATTTATCCAATATTCACTTCAAAACATGGTTATTTGTTTTTTTTTTTATTACTTTTTACGCGAAAATAAGGTAAAAAACATTGTCATGTCTTAGATTTTTTTAGCTTTCTTTCATGGTCCTATTTTCTGAAAAACCCTGTCTGTATATACATATTTATGTATATAATCTAGCCATTTACATACGTAAAATAGAGATTTTTTTATTATTTATTTATATATCAATAAAAAACCTATCTGCCTACCCCTTCGGGGACCCTTGTTCCCACAAGGCGTGTGGATATATATCAATAAAAAAATCTAGAATAAAAGTAAGTTAACTCAAGTTACGCCCTAAGTTACTCCTTATTATATCAGCTACCTGCCGATAACAGTCCCGTCAAAATCGGTTCAGCTATTTCAGAGATTAGCCGGAACAAATAGAAAACAGTCAAAAATGTTTTTGTATATGTACCGTGTATACATCCATATGCATGTAGTAAAAAGCGGTTATTTTAATATTACAAACAGACACTCGAATTTTTTATTTGTATAGATAAGAGTACTTACTAATCTTCATTTATTCGCGCCCTGTAACTGTCACTTTTTTTAGCGAACGTCAGACATTCATTCAGCCTGTGAGGTTTTACGCTTTTCCAAGTTCCAAGTACTCAGGCGCCAGTGGGGTGGCCGGTAATCAGGAAATATTGCCGGCAATCCATCGAGTTTCCTTTATTTATAAGCGATCGGGGTAAATGCGGAATCGAGGTGTTTTCTCGTTGGGAAATTGTTTAACAACCCTCCGATGTCGGCGATATCGAAATAGGTTTTTTTTTATTTTATCCAAACAGGCCACTTTTGTCTATTGAAAAATTTCAAATAAAAAAATTCGGTGGACATGTTTGAAAACGGAACGCGACTGGTTCTAAAAATGAAAACACTTATTCAATTAATGTTATTTGTACGATAAAAGAAATTTAATGAGAGCCGTGTTGGCCGAGTCGTTCGAGTAGTTACCTGCAATAAAGATTGCAAGTTCGAATCCTGACTGTAGCAATGAGTTTTTCTGAATGTAAGTACAACGATTGTGACTACACTACGAGCTTTACAGTGATTTTAAAGTTTACAAGGAATACATCGAAAATAAACTTGCATACGTTTGAGAAGACATTCAACGGCGTGTATAGTCGTGTGTGAGTAACGGCGACGGACTTTCCATTTGTTATGTTATGTAGTTAAATCTATTTAATATAACCACCGGTAGTGAATCGATGAGCAACTTATGCAATTTCCAATCTAAAGCTGGAATATGTCAAGGTTTGGCGCAGAATAACGAGTGTGGGAATACGTCAGCTTTACAAACACTTAGCTACCGTAATACAGACATATCGCATAAGACACAGCTGAAAAATATAGATACACTAACTGTCCCGCCTAGCTTCGTCCGGGTGAAAAAGTTAAGCTTCCTGAAACACGATCGCATCGCCACTTATCGGGTCCAATTGAGATATAAGCTTTCCTATCTTTTAAGTTGGAGCAAACTGCACACGGTGTGAAAATTTGATTAAAATCCATTAAGTAGTTTAGGAGTCCATCGCGGACAAACAGCGTGACACGTAATTTATATATGTATATTAAGATACATATCTATCATACAGTGAGCATCTTGCCGAACAGTGGCGAGCGCTCAGTCTCCAATCCCGAGGTCACTGACGGTACTTGCCTCCTGGACTCAAGTGCAACTCCTGAATGTGATGTGCTGGCAGGTGAATGAAAGGTGATTTTGGCAGATAGAAGGCCACCTTCTCGGTGATAAATTAATATTTTTTTTTTTTTTATACGTAGTACCCACACACCCACTATCCGCCAAAGATATCCCTGCCTACTAATCCCTACTAATATTATAAATGCGAAAGTAACTCTGTCTGCCTGTTACCTTTTCACGCCTAAACTACTGAACCGATTTAAATGAAATTTGGTACAGATATAGCCTAGAGCTTGAGCAAGGACATAGGCTATAGGCATACTTTTTAATGCGAAAAAGGGTTGTAAGGGGTTGAAATAGGGGATTAAAGTTTGTATGGAAGTTTCGTCATTTTTGAAGCTAGAAGCTTGAAACTTATTTTTTAGGCTCTTGATTACATATAAATTAATATTACATTCAAAGTTTGTAAATATGTTACCCTAAAGGGGGTAAAAAAAATGCTGCAATATCACTTTTCCGCGCGGACGAAGTCGTGGGGCACAGCTAGTATTTTATATAAATTTATAATTAACCTTATTATTGTATTATTACTCATATGCTTTCTTTTTTTTTCGCTTATGTATTGTCCATATTAGCATACATGACCACGTTGTCGTCCTAATTGTCAAAGATAAATAAAGAAAAAAATATCATCACGTCGAATTCTCACAGGTAGGCAGAGAGCGTAGAGCGCTCTCCTTAAACATACTGATCTCTTGAGCTTTAACTGAACATGATGGTACCAATATATATTTTCTGTTACTAAAATGACCAATACTTATATTATTTCGAGCTTTAGCCGGGTAGCCCGTTCGTGACCTGGAATCGAGGTTCGTTAGTGCGCCGTTACACTGGCTACGTAGTTCCAAAACTATTTGGTAGTCTGTATTCCTAGTAACTGCCAATCGTAGATCGCTTGTAGGTTATTGAACTCGCAATGGATTCAGGAAAAATGTTACCCAGATACAAATACCAGGGTAACATGAATTGATGATATTGTGTCTTGAAATATTTTTTGTGAATAGTGAGGTTTGTGTTGTGTCTGGATTTATTAATGATATATTTATGTACATGCGTGTACATACAATATATATAGGATAGAGGTGTATAGGTAATACCCATACACCCATTTTCCGCCAGAGATATATTTCAGGTGTCAACGTGACAGATGGCGAGTCCATCGCCGTTACCCAAACACGACTATACACACGCCTTTGAATGTCTTCTCAAACGTATGCAAGGTTCCTCTCGATGTTTTCCTCAATCATAAAGCTTCTTATGTGACTAATCACAAGGTACTAAAGGTTAGAAAAAAACATTGGTGCAGTCGAGATTCGAACTTGGAATCATTGTGCAAGCGACTGCTTGAACATCTCGGCCATATATTATAATAAAATATACATATTATAATAAAATTATATAAATCTTTCGTTCAAAATTTGTCTAATAGAAAATAACACGACATACCAACGTTTGTAGACATTGTCTTCAGAAGTTTAATTGTAGTAACGTTAATACAAAACAACATTGTTCATTTTTGTAGACCATAAATCATTCTTAGAATAAGAATCTTGCCATAATTAATCATGTTGTTCATTAAAATTATCATGAGAGACGACAAGAAAAAATCGCTCCTATATCCACTTTCTAAGGGTAAGTGAGTGTCGAGCCTTAATGATGAAAGGAGGTTTTCTACCGAGCACATTGTGTTCTGTTGATGGAAAAGCTAGCCTTTTAATTTGATTACGATTTCAGCCAGTATTGGGGTCATGTGTTGAATATTTTTTTACTGAAAGCTGAAAGAAATTCAGGTCTTTCCTATCGATCTTGGTTTCATCAAGTTTGCTATACAAAGTCATCCAAAGTTTTCGAGCAGGAACGTTCGATCTATAATAGCATTTGTAGACGTCCTAGACTTATTATTATATTACCTTATTTCTAAAGAATTACGTAAGTACTAAATTAATCGATATATATAAAAATTAATGCTTGTCTGTGTCCTTTATAGAATCGTAAACGGCTGGACCGATTTTAATGAAATTCTCTGTTCTTCAGGTGGATTCGAGAATGACTTAGATTCACAATTGGACCGGATAGGTGGCGCATGCGAAGCTGGGCGGGAGAGCTGGTTAATTATATAACTTAATTTGATTATACAATATATATATATATACATATATATATTTTATTTCAGCTCAAGTTACTTTGGAATAATGTAGCTATCCATAAGTAAATAATTTCTAAAATCAGTTCAGTAGTTTTTGATAACAAAGATTAAAAAAATAGATTGACTTTGTACAATGGGATGCGGGTCGTCTAACAACGTGGTGTCTGCCCACGAGGACCCTCAGGACGACCAGAACAAAGTGGCGAATGGGAAAAGCTTGGGCAATGGTCACCAGGATTTACACGATGATGACCTGCCGACCGTGGTGTTGCCAGACACGCCAGTTAAACCAAAACCCCGTAAGTTTTACTTTTAAGTTCAGGTCACTTACTTTAGAATACGAAATCATTTGTGCGTAATTTAAATTAAAAATGCAAAAGATTTTAAGCTGCCTTTCCGATGAGCTATATATGATTGCATACTCGTTACATTATATCCTCACGCTGAGCCCCTCACGGGGTAGGCAGGGAGAGTAGAGCGCCAGTTTCTGAAATTAGAAATATATAGCATACGACTGAAAGGCATTATGGCTTCTTGAGTCCTTTTACTTTTTTATGCTACTAGAAAACCGAAGACCAACAATTGTCCTTAACTTGTAAAGAACGAAATTTGTCCCTACATTTTTGACCGAACTTAAGCCCTTACTTAAAAACTTACACTTTAAACTTACAACTTCCAGCAATAGCATTCGAGATTCCTCTGGAAGAGTTCGGCAGCAACCGGCCTGCCCCGACGACCCCCCCACCACACCTGCAAAGGCTGCTGCAGCCGCCGCAAGCTGACATCAGTCTACCTGACATCGAGGAAAAGCTGGCGGAAGCAGAACAGAGGAGGCATTCGGTAAAGTTGGACTTACAATAATACATATCATCACGCCAAGTCCCTGAAGGGATAGGCAGAGAGAATACAGCGCCAGTTCAGTCTAGATATACAGAATGTTTATGTATACAAATATGTATGTCGATATATTTGATCAGATTTGCTTTTAATGGGGTTTTAGTTCTATATTTTATTGGTCATCGGGAAACGTAAACGAAACCGGTGTCGAAGTTCGATCTTGCAATCCTGGCATTGCAGGCGACCACATAAGCCACATGGCTTTCTTATTAATATATGTGTGTTTTTAGATACTCCAGCAGCGCGCAGCATCCGCACAGAAGCGTGCTCAGAAGATAATGAGATCGGTCCATGAAATGGACAGACTGGACTCTGAACACGTAAGTATTGAAAGTATTTAACATTATATATAAGACAATTACTGGATTGAGTAAACATAAGTTCAAGGAGCATTCCAGATCTTAGATCAAGAAGAAGAAAACAAGTCTTATATAGAGGAAATACTTGTTTGTTTGTAAGTTTGTAAAATTGATGTTGATTTTGCAAGACAACTACCTGTGTTTGAGGTGAATATATATTCACGCCTTCCGACAAGGGTCCTCGAAGGTGTAGATAGTACCCACGTGCCGACGGGATAAATTGCGATTCCACCGCCGCATATCTTCTCAAACGTATGCAGGTTTTCTCTCGAAGTTTTCCTTCACCTTCGCTGTGTGTCTAATCACTGTACTGAAGCTCCGAAAAACACATTGGTGCAGTCGGGATTGGAACTTGCAACTTATGAGTTAAACGCAACTGGAACGACTCGGCCGCTACGGCTTTTATTATCACAAGTAAATATAAGCTATACATAATACAAATATTGTTCCAGGAGTATATTGATATCAAGCGTACCATGGCCATGAGTTACCGCAATGATAATGCACAGTTAATGGACTCCAGTAGCCCGAATATGGAGGACAAGTCACGTATGAATACACCTGTCATGGAATCCAACAAGCATACCTCCAACTCAGTCACCATCCCGCCGGGGCCAGGAGTTTGCGAAGATAAAAACATTTCATGAAATCACTGACCCATACAATAAAAATCAGTCTTTTATTTAACGTAAGGGACACAGGGAACACTTATTGAACGTCACATACTAAATTTTAAACTACAGTTACCACCGCTTCAGAGGAAGAAAACCCTGGCAGAAGGAACGGTGAATCGAACTACTTATTCGATTTTCTATTTTAGAATTGGTTCCCTTTCACGTAATGTAATCCACACGCTTTCTCACGAAGGGCAGAGGTGTATGGTTAGTACCCAAACACCCACTTTCCGCCAGAGATATATTTTTAAGTGCGAACGTGACAGACAGCGAGCCTATCGCCGTTACTCAAGCGCGACTATACATACATACAAACGCCTTTGAATTTCTTCTCAAATGTATGCAGGTTTATTCTCGATGTTTTCCTTCACCGTAAAGTTTGGAAAAGCACAGCTAGTCGGGATTCCAACTTGCAAAGTTCATGAGGGTAGTCACTCTTTTATACAAAAAACTGAACAGAATTAGATTAAATTTGCCATAGATAGATTATTAAAACCAAGGGTGAAATCAGCACAGCAAAATCAAAATCAAAATATTTTTATTTCACATAGGCCTAGGTGGGCACTTATAAAACGTCGAAAAAGGTGCACGGTTCGGGTTGGTCGATTCCATGGAGAAGATTCCAGCTTTCGGTCGGTACCCATGAGTTTTTATGAACTTACTTCTGCAGGCGTGCAGATATATATTTCATTCCTACTTCTATTATTGAATAATATATTTGAATTGGTCAAAGATACCTCAGTGGCTGCCAACGCAGCGTCTGCTCGTCAGCTTTAGCTAAGCGTAGCTACTTTGAGCTAAGTGTACGTTTTCGTGGCGTTTGGAGTCGAAACTAGGGCCGTGGGGACAAAATGCTCTTCATTTTTAAAAGGATATCTCCAGTAAACTTTTGAGGCCTCCCGTGACAAGAGGGCTGGCGAATATATCAGCGAATCATCATTGCCATACAACGTTTACGAGAGGTAGGGCATAACGGGTTTCCAGTTCGAATTTGGAGCTGCCCGACTGGGGCAGGACCTCCACCTTATAGAAGTCCTTAGTATAGAAGTTCGTAGCCAAATAACACAATTTATTGTATTGTGTTCCTACATGGTGAATAAGGTTTCCAGTAATGAGCTCCGTGGGGAGGGGGGAGGATTGTTACATTGTGTTGGAAGCAGAGGGATTAAACCTTATGCTGCCAACACACTATAACTCTCCGAACACTCTCAGAGTGGCAACGCGCAAGTGATACTTTGGTATCGTGCGCGTAAATAGGCTACGGTAACCGTTTCCCATCAGGTGGGCAGTATTCTTGTTTGCCACTCTTGTTGTATAAAAAAAAAAATAAAAAAAAAAACGTGGCACTGCCTGCCTCCTTGGCACCCTACCGCGTGACACAGATTTGGGACATTTATTCTATTTATAGGTAATTTATCTGTATTATTATATAGTTTACATATATATAAATTGGTACCTTTGATGAATAAATGATTATTAATTAAGAACTAAATAATTTAGTAGATTTTGTATTTCTTATGTATTCGTATAATACGCAAAACATATTTGGCATTCAACCCATGTATATATGTATGTACTCGTATTAAGTAAGTTCACGGTTCTCGTATCGTCTTGTTCCATTTCATTTGGGTTATTCAATAAATATCAGCAATTGAAAGCAAGTTATACGTGGTTTTATTAACGGACTTCAAAAAAGGAGGAAGTTTCTCAAATTGAGAAACACATTATTTATTTATAAGGTAAGCGTTTCACTGTGAAAACGGTTACCGTAAAAATAACGCATCTTATTTATTAAAAAGAAAATATTTTGTATGTAAGTAGCCTTTTATTAAATAAAATTATGCACTCAAGGAAACGAACGTGAAGAAACACAATAATATAGGGTGTAATTATTTATACCGTTAAGTATATTCGATACCGACAACCACATCGATACGAGGTAGGCAGAGAGAGAGCGCCAGTTTTCTCTAGACTTACCTATTTACCTCTTTCGCTGCGTCCACAGCCTCCTCATACATGCTCTTCGGTTTCGAGTTCTCATTATTGTACATCATCATCATCATCATACAACTACCAACATTGATATTCACAAATATAGTCAAAACACAACGTGACCAATCACTCATCACTCACCGCGTGTCGCTAGGAAAGCGACCACCGACCTCCACCGTAATGAATTTTAAATCCAACGCATACTTCAGAAAACAATTTGCACTCCACTATTATTTCCCTGGGGCTTTACGGTGCCCGATTGCACGTACGCGTGAGGGTTGATTCATAGATTCGAACATAAGCACATGTCACGTTACCTCAGGACACATGTCACATGGTTTCGTGATTAAACACCAATCACATGCATACATATCATCACGCCGAGTCCCTAACGGGGAAGGCAGAAGTATAGAGCGCCAGTTCTCTCTAGACTTACATACCTCTTTCGCTTCGTCTACATTCATCAGTCTCTTCATACATGCTCGTCGGTTTCGAGTACTCTTAACGCTCCCGTCCTTGAGAGTCCGATCGATTTGATCCAGGTAGTTGAAACGTGGCCTTCCTCTGCCTCTTCTTGTACACACTTCTGCTTTGTATATCTGTTTCGTCAATCTTTCTTCACTCATCCTTTCTATGTGTCCAAACCAACGTAACATGCCTTTCTTCATCTTTACAGTCACGCCCTCATTAACGCCAGTTGATTTGCGAATCTCTTCATTGCGGATTCGATCTAAGAAGATTACTCCGCACATTTTTCGAAGAGATCACACCAATCACGAATCTGTTTAAAACAATTGAGAGGAAAAAGAGTAGTTCGCAATAGCAAGTACATTGCCGATTGTAGCAGTGAGTCTTACTGGGTTTAATGAAGTACAGTGATTAATGACACCACGGTGAAGGAACACGTCGTGAGGAAACCTGGATTTAAAAGAAGAAATTTAAAAACGGACTCGACATCTGTCACGTTTGCACTTGAATATAGGTACATATATGCATATCTGCCCACTCTAGCGTAAAGATAAGGTCGGTGTTCTTCAGGCACAACTGTATACATGTCTTTTCAACCTATTTCATATATAATACCGCCTACATGGAATTTATATAGCCTTGAGACCGAGTGGTAGTTCCCTGCAACACAAAATTTGCAATGAGATTTTCGGAACTTTAGTAAAATGAGTAGTCACAACACGAGTTTACGGTGAAGGGGAAACATCGAAAGGAAGCCTGCATACGTCTAAGAAGCAACTCAAATATGTATGTAGGTATGTAGTTGTGCTTGAGTAATGGCGATGGACTCGCCATCTGTCACGTTGGCACCTAAAATATATATCTCTGGTGGATAGTGGGTACTTCCTATACACCTCTGCCTACCCCCTTGTGGGAAGGCGTGAGAATATTTTTTATTTATTTATCAAATTGAACAACTAGCCTAACGTATTTTCGCATATTTATATTTTCATGAATAAAAGACTGAAAACTCATACCATCTGTTAGCCGTGTACCTCATAACTCTATATACAAAATGGAAGCGTTATTACGGCACCATTTTAACGGAAGTGCGACGCGTTTCCGGTGCCTTGTGAAGCCTTCACTGAATTGTTTATGCTTGCACCGTGCCAGCCTCCAGCTAGGCAGGCGGAAATGAGATGGTTTCAGCATTTCGTAATAGCCTGGCAGGTAGGTTTATAATTTAGAATGTTCTGTATGTAATCCTTTACGAAGCTTTGCCGAATTGAGCTTAATTATTTATTTGATAACTAACCGTTCCCTGTGGCTTTACCTGTGTAAAATTGGATTTAATTGCTGCTTTTTCTGGAATAAAATACATCATTGTATTAGTCTGTCTCATAAGTCTTCCACGAAGTCGGCTCTCAGCGGGAATCGAACCCGAGATCTCAAAATTCGCAGTCAGGAGCTCTAACAACTAGACCAGACGGCCGTCTAATAATAACTTATACACTGTTGAAATAACTAAGAAATTAAGTCGTAAGTAGAAACGCCTGGAATAACGGCGACGGTCTTGCCATCTGTCACGTTGATAGAAATTGTTATTACACATCTGCCTACCCCTCCTGGGACCTTAGTGGGAAGGGTAAATAGCGTACTTTGATGCAACTGTAACCAATGACTAGATAAACAATTTATTGTGGCGCATACCACTACCATAATAATACAATCGAAAACTACTGAAACTATTATTAAGCAATTTACGAACGTTTACAGAAAAATCGCCTGATTAATTTATAACTCGATTGGAATGCGTTGGAAAACATCACGCAATCCACTAACGTCTGGTACATTGACAACATAAAAGGTCAGCTACGGCTAAATGACCTCAAGGTCGACTGGGGAGATCAAAGGCTAACTAACTGTAGCAGTGAGGAGTCCGGGTAATTTCAGCATAGCCTTAAAAAAAAATCAATTGATTTGTAAGAGCTCAATATTGGCCGTGTTAACAAGCATGTAGTCCGCTGATCCTAAGCGGTTATCGCCGCCTATGGTCGCCTGCAACACCAGGATCGCGCTCTGCCGAACCTGCAGGAATCTGTAGGGTACCGGCGTGATTGGCATGTACTCTTTGATTTACTGGGTATTTTAATCCCGTTAACTGTTTCTGAAAGTCATCACCAGGCCTTTCGAAATTTAAACGGGAACATTTTGAATCGAATCTCTTAATTTTTTTTTAAATCATACTTTTTTTAAACAATTCTATAACTAAGTCTGTTTAATGTTTGCAAATAAATATTCAGCAAATCGGTTAATTATGCTCGAACATACATTAAAAAAAATTAATTATAAATCTTCATTCATAGCTTCGTCTTTTTCTGGAGGAGGTTGAAAAATAGGTATTTTACATGTTTTACCAAAAACGTAACACTTAATCTTTGCCACGCATCTATTAGGTAAGTAAAAAATCTTTTCATTTTCCCAGATAAAGAAACTAGAATATTTCCTACCGCTAAAGTTGTAATTAGCAAGTGCGATGCAAAAGAAATCCGATTCTGAAAACAAAAGCTCGCAGCTGCAACAGACTATTTCAAACAAAGCTGGATATTTGAAAAAGGAAAACCAGTACGATCCGGCTAGCGTCCAGTTGGTGCTGGTAATAACCGGATATTTCGCACGATAATGTTATGTGGAACTATGTCACTGGGGACCAGAGTGTTCGGATTTGGCTGTAAAGTTTTAGATGATCCTGAAGATGTAATATGTGTATTATATGATATTTATATATATATATATATATATATATATGTATATGTACATGTATTATAAGTAGATTTATTCGTATTTATACATTATCTTTTATATAATTAGATGTATGATATTAATACATATTATATTGCATAGTATATTATAATAATATATAAAGAATTTATGTTTATATTTCCCAACTATTTATTTCTTTTATAGCCTGCCATGCCTATCTCTGCATCACCCAAAGGTTAACTGGTAGAGAATGCCTTCGGCATTAAGTTCGCCTTAGCAAAATGTTTTGCAGGAAGTTTTAATAAATAAATAAATAAAATAATTTAAACAAAGTGATTATAATAAATAAAAGGATGGAGAAAGGGAAAAGGAGAAAGAAAAGGAGAAGGAGGAGGTAGGAAATATTTGTAATAGAAAACATTTGGTAAGAACCGATATTTCCTCTTCATCCTAGTTCTTTGGTGAATCTTCAAGCATCACCACAAGGGTCCCTGAAGGGGCAGGCAGAGGCGTGTAGTACACACACACGTCCACTATTCGGCCGAGATATATTTTAGGTGCCAACGTGACAGATGGCGAATCCATCGCCTTAGCTCATGCACGACTATACATACGCCTTTGAACTTCTCAAACATATTTTATTTTATTTATTTCAGGCAACAAGGCCCATAGAAATACAATAATACTATATAAAATTGAAATATAAAATACAATAAATAAATAGGTTACCTCTCCATATTTCCTTCACCGCAAATCTCATGTCAGTGATTAATCATAGAATATGTTTTCGTACTGAAATAATTCCAGGAAAAACTCTACAAATTAAATAAAAATTTCCGGGAATGTTACCATAATATGACACAACTCGTAAAATATATAAACTCTATTACCAACACGCGTTTAACCCAAGTCTGTTCAACTGAATCATTGGAAAATAACCTCCATACGCGACGAAGCGCTAAAGTTATTCTACGTTAAATATGTGTTCAGTTTAAAACAAAGTAAATTGACTTGGTTAAGTGTGCGTAATAACATGACCATAACAACAATAAATAGAGTATTGGTTTTTAATAAATCGCATCGTTTAAATACGTTAAGTGTCTGTATTGTTATAATTTTTGCGCAATGTTTATCCTCAACTAGACAAGCCCCGCGATTACGCCCGCGTTAATATTTATATCTATATTTCTTCTGTACGCGTGTATGTCCCTGAACTTAGCTATAAACGGCTGGACCGATTTGAATGAAATTTCTCCTCTGTCTGTCTTCTGTCTTCAGGTGGATTCGATAATGGTTTAGATTCACAATTGGTCTCGATAGGTGGCGCTGCTGGCGGGAGAGTTAGTTAATCATAAAAATATATATCATTCACGAGGCAGAGCGTTCATACATGCTCGCCAATACTTCGAGCACCCTTGGCGTTCCCATCCTTTAGTGTCCGATCGGCTTGGTCTAGGTAGTTGGAACGTGGTGTTCCTCTGCCTCTTCTTACAGACACAATATAACTGATAGCGAAGAAATTTCACGAATTTTACATTTGTGAAATTTCTGCACAACAGGAATCAATAACTTACCATGTAATAAGCCACTAACCGTAATTAAAATATACCAATTAATAACTTCGTAATGCTTGACTGGAAGGGAAACCGCAGTTTACTTAAATTACAAGCGTGCAGTTCAAACAATTAATAACAGGTTATTGATCTTAATACAATATACTGTTCATTGGCGATATTATATACATACATACATATCATCACGCCGAGTCCCTAACGGGGTTGGCAGGGAGTATAGAGCGCCAGTTCTTGCAAATTACATACCTTTTTCGCTTCGTCCACATTCATCAGTCTCTTCATACATCGGCGGTTTCGAGTGCTCTTGACGTTCCCGTCCTTGAGCGTCCGATCGATTTGATCCAGGTAGTTGGAACGTGGTCGTCCTCTGCCTCTTCTTGCACACACTTTCGCTTCTTCTGTCTCTGTCTCTTCATCTGTTTCGTCACTCACTCATCCTCTCTTTTATCTTTACATAGTATACAATTAAGTCGCTTCTGCTGTGAGTTCGCTTAGATCTTTTAAATTGTTCAAAGAATTGATAATGCTGTTTTCTGAAGTAGATAGAGTGATTCATGAGGACGCTGTATAAGTTCATATAATACATACATATTATAGTACACAAAAGCCGAAAAATTCATGATATCGTGAGATGTGATATCGTTACAAACATATTTTTGTACGCTTAAATCGCAAACGCAACCTTAGATCAAATTAATGTACTATGGAATTGTATATCTAAAAAAAGATCGATAAAAAAGTCCGCCATGGTAATATTTATTTCTATACGATAACCCTAAGCAAGTATTTTTATCTTATACTTATTTATGATTCTACTCTATCTACATTGCATCCGTGCGAAGCCGGGGCGGGGCGTATATATATACATATAAATATATATCTATATAAAACGCGTGACATAGTTAGCAATATATAACTATTTAAGGCTGGCAAAGCCGCGGGCATGGCTTAAGTGGATAAAAACACCAACAACTGGATGAGCCGTGTTAGCAGCGTGGATTATGAGGTCTCCTGCAATGTCCAGATTGCAAATCCAACCGGTTTGTACGAGCGAGTGTTTTTTAACTAAAGCAGTCTGTGCCAATGTAATGTTGATAACACTATTGACGTTAAGGAAATTCATAAAGGTCTAGGAAGTAGCCCAGACGTATGTAAAGGCGCTATTTGACACATTTTCAGCCAAATGGGTTCTGTAGAGCTTTCTGTAGAAGCCTTAAGATGTAAGCCTGAAGAAGTAGATAAGATAAAAACAAATTAAAACCAACATTATCAAAAGCCGTGATAGCTAACTGATTCGAGCAGTCGCCTGCCAACAGAGATTGCAAATACGAATCCCGACTGTACCAATGAGTTTTTCTCAACTTTAGTACAGCGATTAGTCACACCACAAGCTTTGCTGTGAATGAAGACGTAGTGAAGAAATGCATACGTTTGGGAAAATATTTGATGAAGTATACGTATATAGTATATACTAGCTGTGCCCGCGACCTCGTCCGCGTGGAATTTAACAAACATTGTTCAGTTTCTAAAATAAAAGTAGCCTTAGTTACTCCTTTTTATATCAGTTATCTGCCAGTGAAAGTCCCGTCAAAATCGGTCCAGCCGTTTCGGAGATTAGCCGGAACAAACAGACAGACAGACAAAAATTGTGAAAAAATATATTTTGGTGTATGTATCGGCTGTAGTGAAGACTCAAGATCCACTCCTTTACCTTCTGGTAGTCGATCTGAACCCCGATACTGGTGGGTTATATATTTAATATTTTTACGTACGTTTTTAACACATTTAAAAAGGTAATAAATAAGCGAGGATCATCTTTGCATCTGCATCTAGTAATGATATCTACCATATGTATCTCTTAGCTTGAAATTCTCTAAATGGCCTCTACGTGTCAGATATGTTTCCCTACGCAAGTTTAAAAACCCTTTACTTGTCGAGAATTTAAGTGAAATAACAACATTAGTGTAATTAAAAACAAAACTTTGTCAAGGACATAAAATGCAAATTTTTAATGCAACGCTGTCGGTACTCGCAACATGCGTGAGCTAGGCATCCTCAAGTGTTTCGGCAAAGGACTGCTATAAATACTAACACTGATTGCTTCAGAGATACACTTCGACAGAGGTTTAACAGCAATATGAACACCTACATTACTGTGAGTTGTATTTTTACTTTGATTGTGTTTTATTTATACTTTTAATTCGACGGAAAATCATCTGACTTAAAATAGAGCCGTGGTAGTCGAGTGATTAGAATACTCGCCTGCAATACAAACATTGCACGTTCGAATCCCGATCTCCCGATGTACCTGTACCCAATGGGCTTTTATGAACTTTTTTTTATACAACAAGAGTGGCAAATAAGCATCCGGCCCACCTGATGGAAAACCGCAGCCTATTTACGCTCACAATACCGAAGTATTTAAACTTGCGCGTTGCCACTCTGAACTGTTCTGTTCCTCTGAACTCTCTCCAGTTCAACACAGTATAACTCTGCAGTTATACTGTGTTGGCAGCATAATGGGACTAATCCCTCTGCTGCCAACACAATATAACAATCCTCCCCCCTCCTCAAGGAGCTCATTACTGAAAACCTTATTCATATATTCCTTGGGCACAGGAATACATCTAGAGGAAACCTGAATACGTTTAAGGAAGAAATTGCTTACTACGTGCTTGATGAAGGGCGATAGACTCACCAACTGTACCAGTTGGCATCTAAATATATCTCTGGTGAAATGTGAGTGTTACAGATCTGCCTACCCCTTCGGAGACCCTTATGGGAAGGCTAAAACAAACATTGTTATTTACAATTTTGACTAATAGTGTCGAGAATAGAAGAGATTTTCAACAACATTTCAGTCGTAATTTTTTTTTAATTTATATTTATTTTCTTACAGCTGGCATGCCTACTGGCAGCTGTAGGCTCTGGCTACGCCAGTGCTATTGGACATGGTAAGTACAATATCATATTATTTAAGGAGTGTTATACGCAAAGGTAGGTACATTCATGTACGTGGGATATGTTTCAGTCCAGAAAAAAAAAACGAATGAATAAAATTATACGCGAATGAAATAATAATGAAAATTTTTTTTTTCGAATTTTCCCCTCGTTTTCTCTGGAATGCCATTGTTTCCTTATTATTGTACTATCCTTGGGATATCGCCTTTCCAAAAAAAAAATATTATCAAAATCTGTTCATAAACGACGAAATTATCCGCGAACGCACATAAAAAATACGGTGGAATTGAAAAACCTGTTCCTTTTTTGAAGTCACGTACACTTTGCTGGGTGTGTGAGAATGTATGTGTGAATAATGTCGAAAAATACATACCTACATATCATCACGTCGTGTTCCTGACGGGGTCTGCAAATAATATAGAGCGCCAGTTCTTTCTAGACTTACATACCTCTTTCGCTTCATCCACATTCATCCGTCTCTTCATATATTCCTTAATTACATTAAGAATGTAACTTTTTCCAGGTGTCTATGGTGGTTCTCTGATCTCTCCAGTGATCAGCACACCCATCCTTGCCCCAGCCGCGATTTCCCACTCTAACCTCTACAAGGCAGCGCCAATTCCAGTTGTCAAAACTGTCGTTGCACCCGTCATTACAGCACCTGTATTGCGCACCGTAGGCTACGGACATGGCGGCTACGGCCTCGGCGGCTACGGCCTTGGCAGCTACGGACTCGCCAACTACGGTCACAGCGGCTATGGCTACGGCGGCTACGGTCACGGGGGCTACGGTCACGGCGGCTACGGTCACGGTGGATACGGGCTGAGCTATGGTAGCGGTTGGAATGGACTCGGTTGGGGTGGCCACAGCGGATGGGGCTGGGGAAGCAAACACGGCTAAACTACCCGGGCGAAGTGTTTTTCCTAACAAAATTAAATAACTCCTTCGATTGGCCAATGCACAAATAAAAAGCATTCACAAACTATTTCATGTTTTCTTTTATCGCCTTATACCTATTTACTAATTAATTAAATGAAACGTTAATTTCTAAATACATACGAAAATTTTCTTAATACATAAAATATCGGTATTGATAACAAAATTACAATTAATGTTTTGTTGTCTGGCTGTTTGTTTTGAGTAATCTACGAAAACTTTGACGGGACTTACTGAGAAGCTAATGCTATTAGGAGTTTTTAAAATATTTTATCAATTGTAACAGAAGTGTAACGGCAACTTGTAATATATAAATTCGTAACCAGCAACTTAGGTCCATTAAATGATCTCCGAAGTTTAATTAGTTTAACCTAACCTAACCTAATCTCAGTGTCGCAATTGATAGATCAACTTGCGAATTACTTGGCAGCGAGGGTGAAAACCGAAGTTCTGTGAGTTGCGCCGAAGCCATTAAACTTTAAATACAATGAGTTTGATACTCAGTGGAGGTGACATACATCACAGACTAGCTGTGCCCGTGAAGTCGCCTGCGTGGATTCAAATCTGGGCATACATTATTTTTACAACTCACTATTGGAGTTTACTCCTTAAGAATCGATTTTCATATATAAGGCGCCCGGTATGAGAAAAATATGAGAGGTAAAATCTACTGATAAATGACAGCGTTACGTTTTTGGTGCTCTCGTACTCTTCATGGCAACGAGAATAACAGAATGGCGATGTAATTAATGTTAATATTTACTTTCAATTGCATATTGTATTAACCTGATATTAACCTACAACAACTGTCAACTTGCGGAGGCTTTATCGTAAATTTTATATTTTATTTATAATTGATATAAATATAAATTTATATCAATTGATATTTATTTCAAAATTGAGAAAATTACTCAATGAATAAAAATCAATCTATAGATGTGTCATGCATACTCTAAGTAATATAAGAAATACATTCATTTACCCTTATTAACTAATCTATTTATTTTATAATCGTTCGTAAGGAGTAAACTCCAGTCGTGCGTCGGAGCTGACACACACTTTTTTTTTCCTTATTCGTAAAGGTATTAAGTTACTCCTAATATTTTATTATTTGATGGGTCAATTTTATCTGTAAGTAGTTAGTTTTTTCACTAATATATTGAGGTAAGCTTCACTTAACATGTCCAAAAGATATATACAAAAAATGCTGCCAAAAGTCACTATTCGACGCTACGAAGTCGCGGGCACAACTAGTGCTATATATATATACATGTATGTATATCATTCAACCCATTGAGAGAAACTGAAATTGTATTTCTTCGCAAATTTATCTGAATAATAAATCCTCAAGTACAGTGATTAGTCACACCATGAGCTTCACGGTTTCACATCGAGAGGAAACCTGTATACGTTTGAGAAGAAACTCACAGACGTATGTATACTCGTGCTTGAGTAACTGCGATGGTCTTGCCATTTGTTGCGCCTCGTTGGCACCCAAAATATATCTCTTGCGGAAAGTGGGTACCACCTACACACCTCTACCTATCCCTTCGGGGACCCTTGTAAAAAGGCGTGAAAATATTGTAAATCCTAAACAATAATTATAACCTTTGAGGTCCCAGTGGCTCGCACCAATATAGCTAAGTTTGCTCCAATTACAAGAGCAGTTAAGCTATTAACCAGGGTATCACAGTACACTGATATTTTCACTTGTACATTGGCCCAGCACCTTGCCAGTAGACCAGCGCCACCTCAAGAAGGTGGACGCCGAGGTCGAAAGCAAACTATCCCACCCACCCTCCGAACACCCAGACCACCCTATCGCCCCAATCACGGTGGACGAAGTCCGGAAAGTGATCAAGGATCTTCACCCCAGGAAAGCCCCAGGTCCCGACGGGATCGCTAATAGAGTTATCAAACTCTTCTCTCCTTATCTCATAGTTTTGCTCACTGCCATCTTCAATGCAGCACTGAGCAATAACTTTTTCCCCCAATCCTGGAAAAGTGCAACGGTCATAGGTATTCCCAAGCCAGGGAAACCCAAGACCGAAGCCTCCAGTTATCGCCCCATCAGTCTCCTCAACGTCCTTGGCAAGATTTACGAGAGACTTATCTACAATAGATTAAAGAGTTTTGCAGACTCTAAGAAAGTCATACCTGACCAACAGTTCGGTTTTCGAACCAAACACTCTTGTGTCCAACAAGTCCACCGTATAGTGGAAGACGTCAGTAGCGGCTTCCAACTCGGTTATACCACGGGTATGCTCCTCTTTGACGTGACGAAGGCATTCGACAAGGTCTGGCACAACGGCTTAATATACAAGCTGTACCAGTTGGGCGTGCCGGACCGTCTAGTACGCATAGTACGGGACTTTTTGTCGAACCGCTCCTTCCGCTACAGAGTCGAGGGCACACTCTCTTCCCCCCATCCCATACGAGCAGGAGTCCCGCAAGGCTCAGTGCTCTCGCCACTCCTATTCACGCTTTATACTAGCGACATTCCCCTCCATAGACGAGTTAAAAGCGCTCTATTCGCCGATGATACGGCTATCTACTACAAAGGTAGAACTCCCGAGGGAATTCACGACAACCTCCAATCCGCGGTCACAGCCCTGGGGCGGTGGTTCCGGAAATGGAGAATTGAAGTGAACCCCACCAAAAGCGCAGCCATTCTATTCTGGAAAGGCCTCGAACGCCCACGGGTAGCCCCCATCACCCTCTTCGGCAAACCCATTCCATGGGAAGAAAAAGCCAAATACCTGGGTGTGATCCTCGATCAACGCCTTTCTTTCCGTCACCACGTAAAGGCGGTACGCGCGCGAGCCGCCTTCGCGCTCGGTAGACTTCACAGCATGTTGAATGCGCGAAGTAAACTCTCATTGAAATCCAAGGTGAGGATTTACACGACGTGCATTCGACCAATCATGACATAAGCGGGTGTAGTGTTCGCACACACTAGCAAGTCAACACTTAACCCCTTGCAAGTGCTCCAAAGCCGGTTTCTCCGGAGAGCCACAGGTGCCCCGTGGTACATGCGTAATAGTCAACTCCACGTTGACCTCAAAGTCCCCACTATAAAACAGTTTTTGAAAAAACTGTCCAAACGTCATTTCGATTCTGCTGTAAATCACCCCAACCCCCTCGTCGTATCGGCCGCCCGATACACTCCTTCCCTTATCTCGAAGATAAGGCGTCCAAGACACGCCGTCATCGAACCGGATGACGACATAACGGTCCTCCAGGACGCCCGACAAAAACATACCAACACTACACAAAACCGACCACTGTTCCGTCCTCGCCGACGAGGCTCGACGCGAATAAGCCGTAATGTTCCCCCCCCGACCCCCGCCGCAAACGCCGGCCCGCGCCGAGCCTGACGCGCAAATCCCGCCCCCAAATAATATTTAAATAAAATTACCAGTCCAGCCCAGCTCCCTTGCTCGCGATCCAGCAACGCCCTAAGCCGAGGTTCGTACCCCACAGGGGGTGCCCTTAGCTGTGTTGCTTAGAAATAAAGTGCCTGGCTGGAGGCCTAGGTCTCGCCATTGACCGGTTAAGTAGCAAAAGTTCCCGGAACTCACGCTACGAGAGACAATACAAAAAAAAAAAAAAAAAAAAAAGCGGAATTTACGAAAGTAACTATTAACCTGTTATCAGGTCCTCTGTAGCTTATTTATCGCATTAGGTACCACCTGTCATGATAATATAAGTATGTAAATAAATAAATAAAATAAAAAAATAAACCTAAGAGGTAAACTTTACACAACACAATATAGTAAGCGGTTTTCAATGTCTTAAGACGCAGGTATAATTCGTTTTCTATCCTGTAAAAGACCCCTGTAATATAAAGTGTGAATAGGTGACCCACCCGGAAGGATAGTGTGAGAGTATCAGGTGGTCGGGTCTGTCCTGCAAATGGAATTATGAACGTCTATATTTGCCGTTCCTTGGCAAAGATAAAGTATGCTGCAGAAGGGTAGGGTAGAGGGAAAATTCATTTGAGTATGCATTCTGAAATTACCCTTTCGATGCCTGCAACACCTTTGGTCAAATTTTCTTTTTCAGAACGTGCCGTGGCAGCAGATTTGTTTGAGTAGTTGCGTGCATCACAAAGAATGCAAGTTTGAATCCCGACTGTACCGATGAGTTTTTCTGAACTTAAGTACAGTGATTAGCCACGAGCTTTACGGTGAAGGAAAACTTTTTTATTTCCTTCCCCTTCTTTTAATGTTTACAAGAGACTAATTAATGTGGACGAAGCGAAAGAGGTATGTAAGTCTAGAGAGAACTGGCGCTCTATACTCTCTGCCTACCCCGTTAGGGATGGCGTGATGAAATGTATATGTATGTATATCCTTAAGCTAAATTGGTTTCATGATGTCTACAATATTATTATTCTGACAATAGTCAGCCCGTGTTATAAATACAGTCTACAGTCACATCTGCGTTATCTCTAATCTATGTAGGAGTATATACAGTCCATTAGGCGTTCGCGAATGCTATCCCTAGAGATCCCGGCGTTAATTGGAAAAGCAATTAAAGCCTCTCCCGCCATCAGCACCTATCCACGAGATATTCCGCGGACCAATCATATTCGCCGCCTAATGAAATTCCACAAATTCCAATATTCAAATCATTCACGACAGTCCTAAATGCGTTTTCGTTCGATGTCGCTGCCTACGAAGCTTGACGTCACAGGTTCCATTCCCGCTGATATTTGTATGATATTGACGAATATCCAATATACATATCAATATTTTCACACCTCCCCACATGCTTCCCCTCCATGGGTCCCCACAGGGGACCTTACCTTCATAAAGGGGTGGCTTTCCTACGAATAACGAATATAATTAAATATCGTCAGACCTGCTCGTAGGGGTAGGCTGCGATATAACAACACCCTGCTTTTGCTGGAAATATATAAAACTTGTAAGTGTTATTGCAAAGATAGCTAACGACAGCATCTATATGGCAACACGTAGTTAATTACGAAGCGCGGCGAACTAATTTGTCATAACTTTATCTAGTTCAGCTCCCGACTACATCGTGCGCTCGGTAAATAAATTTATGACTCACTTGTGGTGACCCGTGGTTTACCCACGTATCTTTTTATTGGTTGACTAGCTGCTCGAGAGAGAAATACTCGAAACCAACGAGCATGTATGAAGAGACTGATGAATGTGGACGAAGCTAAAGAGGTATGTAAGTCTAGAGAGAACTGGCGCTCTATACTCTCTGCCTACCGCGTTAGGGACTCGGCGTGATGATATGATAATGATAGACCAGCTCCGTAATATAAAAGTAGTTTTTTTTTTTTTTTTTTTTTTTTTTTTTTTTTTTTTTTTTTTTGTATTGTCTCTCGTAGCGTGAGTTCCGGGAACTTTTGCTACTTAACCGGTCAATGGCGAGACCTAGGCCTCCAGCCAGGCACTTTATTTTTAAGCAACACAGCTAAGGGCACCCCCTGTGGGGTACGAACCTCGGCTTAGGGCGTTGCTGGATCGCGAGCAAGGGAGCTGGGCTGGACTGGTAATTTTATTTAAATATTGTTTGGGGGTGGGATTTGCGCGTCTGGCTCGGCGCGGGCCGGCGTTTGCGGCGGAGGTCGGGGGGAAACATTATGGCTTATTCGCGTCGAGCCTCGCCGGCGAGGACGGAACGGTGGTCGGTTGTGTGTAGTGTTGGTATGTTTTTGTCGGGCGACCTGGAGGACCGTGATGTCGTCATCCGGTTCGATGACGGCATGTCTTGGACGCCTTATTTTCGAGATAAGGGAAGGAGTGTATCGGGCGGCCGATACGACGAGGGGGTTGGGGTGATTTACAGCAGAATCGAAATGACGTTTGGACAGTTTTTTCAAAAACTGTTTTATAGTGGGGACTTTGAGGTCAACGTGGAGTTGACTATTACGCATGTACCACGGGGCACCTGTGGCTCTCCGGAGAAACCGGCTTTGGAGCACTTGCAGGGGGTTAAGTGTTGACTTGCTAGTGTGTGCGAACACTACACCCGCATATGTCATGATTGGTCGAATGCACGTCGTGTAAATCCTCACCTTGGATTTCAATGAGAGTTTACTTCGTGCATTCAACATGCTGTGAAGTCTACCGAGCGCGAAGGCGGCTCGCGCGCGTACCGCCTTTACGTGGTGACGGAAAGAAAGGCGTTGATCGAGGATCACACCCAGGTATTTGGCTTTTTCTTCCCATGGAATGGGTTTGCCGAAGAGGGTGATGGGGGCTACCCGTGGGCGTTCGAGGCCTTTCCAGAATAGAATGGCTGCGCTTTTGGTGGGGTTCACTTCAATTCTCCACTTCCGGAACCACCGCCCTAGGGCTGTGACTGCGGATTGGAGGTTGTCGTGAATTCCCTCGGGAGTTCTACCCTTGTAGTAGATGGCCGTATCATCGGCGAATAGAGCGCTTTTAACTCGTCTATGGAGGGGAATGTCGCTAGTGTAAAGCGTGAATAGGAGTGGCGAGAGCACTGAGCCTTGCGGGACTCCTGCTCGTATGGGATGGGGGGAAGAGAGTGTGCCCTCGACTCTGTAGCGGAAGGAGCGGTTCGACAAAAAGTCCCGTACTATGCGTACTAGACGGTCCGGCACGCCCAACTGGTACAGCTTGTATATTAAGCCGTTGTGCCAGACCTTGTCGAATGCCTTCGCCACGTCGAAGAGGAGCATACCCGTGGTATAACCGAGTTGAAAGCCGCTACTGACGTCTTCCACTATACGGTGGACTTGTTGGATACAGGAGTGTTTGGTTCGAAAACCGAACTGCTGGTCAGGTATGACTTTCTTAGAGTCTGCAAAACTCTTTAGTCTATTGTAGATAAGTCTCTCGTAAATCTTGCCAAGGACATTGAGGAGACTAATAGGGCGATAACTGGAGGCTTCGGTCTTGGGTTTCCCTGGCTTGGGAATACCTATGACTGTTGCACTTTTCCAGGATTGGGGGAAAAGTGGACAAAAAGAAAAAGCTCAGTGCGGCATTGAAGATGGCAGTGAGCAAAACTATGAGATAAGGTGAGAAGAGTTTGATAACTCTATTAGCGATCCCGTCGGGACCTGGGGCTTTCCTGGGGTGGAGATCCTTGATCACTTTCCGGACTTCGTCGACCGTGATTGGGGCGATGGGGTGGTCTGGGTCTTCGGAGGGTGGGAGAGATAGTTTGCTTTCGACCTCGGCATCCACCTTATCGAGATGGCGCGGATCTACCGGCAAGGTGCTGGGCGTACATTGAGCCTCGAGACTGTCGGCCAGGCACTCGGACTTCTCGTCGTCGTCAAAGGCGGGCCCTTGATTTGGACGAGAGAGTGGAGGCATGGACGAGATTTTGTCTGATTTAAGTTTTCGTTGGAGATGCCAAAAGGCCAAGTGACTCGGTTCAAGTTCCCCTAGGAACTTGTTCCAGCGAGCGTCTCGCAGGTCTTTCATGCGGTATCTCAGCTTGCGCTGGAGTGACCTCAGAAAGGTGCGGTTCGCTTCAGTCGGGTGAGCTCTATGCGCTCGGAGGGCGGCGTTCTTTTCCGTCACCAGTTCACGCACGTCGTCGGGAAGTTTCCAGCGATGGTCTTCCATCACCGGAACTTGTCGAGAACAGGCGTCCACGGCTGACTGTACGTGAGCTGTGAGGGAATCGACCGCCTTTTGAGTGTCGGCTGCCGACTCTATGAGGGGCGGGATACTATCTAAGTGAACAGATGAAGAGGACTTGAGGAGTTCCTCCAGTTTTCTCCAGTCTGTTATCTTTTTCTGAGGTGGGGACTGACCTGAGTCCGGGGGGCCTAGTCGGGGGGAGAGCGCTAAGGTCACAGGTCGGTGGTCGGAATCTAACTCGTCGTGCGACCTCAACGAGTGCAAACGGAGGCTTACATTCTTGAGGATCGCAATGTCTAGTACGTCCGGTCGGTGGTTGATATTCTCGGGATAGTGGGTGGGGTGCATAGGCGCAATGACGTCGAATTGGAGGAGCCCGCTGAGGTCCTCCAATTGGCGTCCTCTGTTATTTCGTGAGTGGCTGTTCCAAGCATCGCTCTTGGCATTCAGGTCACCCGCGATAATAACTGAGCTACTGAGATTGATGAGAGCTTTGATATCAGCTTTGATATCGGCCGTCGAGTTAACAGGGGAACAGTATGCAGAGACTATCGTGATCGGCTGATGGCCGGTCATTCCTAATCGACAGATCGAGGTCTCTATGTGGGAGAGGGTTGGTGGTTGGATTGGGATACAGTGCAGGGACCTCTTGTAATAGATCAAAGTACCGCCGAGGGCGGATCGAGATCTATCATTGCGAACTACGCAGTAGTTTGCAATTCTAGGGTCTCGGTGTGATGGTTTCAGGAAGGTTTCCTGCACTAAGAAAACGTCGATATTATTGTCGCGGAGGAACGCGGCGATCTCTTCCTTTTGGCTGTGAATGCCGTTGGCATTAAAGTAGCCAATTGAAAGCGATCGGGGTTTGACTCTGCTGTTTACGTTTGAGTCCATTATTGGTTGGACGAGAAGGTAGCCAGGGACTCTGATACATCGGCGTAGTCGCCGAGCACCTTGAGGAGGGCCAGAGGGTCCTTTCGGACGGCCCTGAGGCTTCGTGCCATCTCGTTAACCCTTGTGAGGTTGACGGTGGAGAAAAGGTCCGCCAGGAATGCCATGTTGGCGGAGGTTTCGGAAGGGGAGGAAGTGGGCTGGACCACCTGGGGTCTGCGCGGGGGAGTAGCAGCCTGGGGCTGTTGAGGTTTGGCGGTGGAGAGCGACGGCAGAGGTGTAATCTGCGGGCTCGGGGCCGCTGAGGGGACAGGTGGGGACGCTTGTGGGAGGGGTGGAAAGTCCCTCGGAGGGAGGACCCTCCACGGGGAAGGTCGAGGTGGGGCGGGTTGCGCGGGGGGGGCGTTACGCCATTCGCGGGCCGCTGCCCTCTTTACCATGACTGGTCTGGGTTTGGGGGCTTTAGGGCAGCCCCTGTAATTGGCCGGGTGGCCTTCCTGGCGGCATAGCACGCAGCTCGGAGGTGAGTCGGCGAGAGTGCGGTCCTTAGGGCGAGAGCAATCGCTCGTCCCATGATCACCCAGGCACTTGACGCACCTGGGTTTTGCGTTACAGTTACGCGATGCATGACCGTATAGTTGGCAGTTGTGACACTGCCCTATAGGGCCACCCTTGTGGGGGGTTTCAACCCTTATGCCAGACAGGTGGCATATGGTTTTTATTTTGAAGACGGCTTTACCGTCGGCGGAGTTCTCGCAGATGGCGAGGACCATGTTAAATGCCTCTCCGGCATTTTGTCGGTGCATGCGGTGCACTTCCTTCACTGCGACATTCTGAGCCTTGAGGTCTTCTTTGATCGACTCTGTGTCGATTTCGCAAGGGACGCCGCGGATGACGACCCGGAGTAATCGGTCCTCCGGCAGATCATAAGTGTGGTATTCCACACTTCTGGCCTGCAGGAGCTTCGTGAAGGCTCGGAACTCGGTCGAGTTTGGGAGATGCACCTTAATGCCTTCGGCTGTGGCAGTAGCGCGAGTGAAATTTATGCGGTTGGTTTGGCACCAACCGGAGATTTCCGTCCACTTGGCCTTTGTGTGGACGAAAATAGGGGGACACGAGCGCTCCTTCGTCGAGGAGGGCCGCGTGGGTCGCGGGACGGGGGAAAGCCGGCTAGCCTGAGTGGCTTCGGCTTCCGGAGAGGCCTGGGGGGTGGGAGAGGGGGGTGCCGGGGAGGGGGCTACCGTGGAGGGCTGTGCGGAGGGCACGGGCACGGTCTTGGGGGCTTTAGTGGGGGGAGAAGGTGAGGTTGAAGCCTCCTTCTTTTTTGCGCGTCTGGCGCGCTTCTTGGAGCCCGTGACGGGCGTAAATTCGTCCGAGGAGCCCTCGGACGACTCGGATTGTAATGACTCCATTTCGGAGTCCACAATGACAGATTCGGGGGACAAGGGGGAGTCTTGAGACTTATTGGCCTCGTTAGTGACGGCTATGATTGCGCTCTTGTCCAGCGCTGCAGTCGCCTCGGCGGTAGGGGTACCCGCGTTTATATCGCGGGTGTACTCGTCATATTGACGTCGGAGGGTGGGCACGGCGTCTAAGAGCCGCGCGAGAAAAGCCAGTGAGGCTTGGGGGTCAACACTTGTGGACATGGTGGATGCAGACGTGGGAGGGCAAGGCGGTAAGGGAAACGTGTTTCGGGGCGCGGTCGCCCAGGGGAAGAAACACGTAAAGAAACCCCTGGTGACTTAAACGTTAGGGACCCGATCCCCGGGGGGTTGACCCGGGGGTGTGTACTGAACCCTCCCTGTCGGGTGTAGACAGGTAGGTGAGTGTGCCTATGGTGTGAGCCCTAAGCTTGTATTCCCGCTGCCAGTCTTATTGTGCAGCGGGTCCCTGACAGTTCCGGTGTAGAGAGCACTAGTCCGTGGACAGTGCCCAAACTAACACCGGAGGGTAGGAGGTAAGGGATAGGTAGGGTGGGTGGTGGGTGATAACCAGGCGCGACTAGGGTAGACCCCAAGGCCGGTGAACCTGGTCCCGTCCGTTTGTAGCCTTACCCTGAAGGGGCAAGGCTAAGAGCGCAACGGGGCAGCGCCCCACTCGGTTTCGTTGGCACCGTTTGGTTTCCACCGAGTGACCACGAAACTGTGGATTTTCCCAGAAGGGGACAAATATTATTGTCGAGAAACAAGAATTGTGATTGTTGTTGCCTTGAAAAAGGCGACCAACAATCACCACGTGCGGTGCGTAGCGGCTAGCTAACTCGTGGCGATTTGCGTAGCGGCGGGTGTGGCTTCTGCCGGTCGTAACGGGCGCAGAGCGCGGGAGCGGTGGGAGCACACGTCTGCTCGGTACGGCGGCCGGAGCGAGAAATCTATAAAAGTAGGCTAAGTTACTTCTTTTTATATCAGCTATCAGCCAGTGAGTCTCGTCAAAATCGGTCCAGTTGTCTCCGAGATTAGCCAGAACAAACAGACAGACAGAGAAACATTAAAAAAAAAATTTTTGCTATATGTACCGTGTATACATCAAATGCATTTAGTAAAACGCGGTAATTTTGATATTACAAACAGACACTCCAATTTTATTATATAATAATAATATATCCTCACGCCTTCCCACAAGGGTCCCCGAAGGGGTAGGCAGAGGTGTATAGGTAATACCCACACACCCACTTTCCGCCAGAGGTATATTAGGTGCCAACGTGACAGATGGCGAGTCCATCGCCGTTACTCCAGCACGACTATACATACGCCTTTGAATTTCTTCTCAGACGTATGCAGGTTTCCTCTCGATGTTTTCCTTCACCGGTCAGCTCGTGGTGTGACTAATCACTGTACTTAAGTTCAGAAAAACTCATTGGTACAGTCGGGATTCGAACTTGCGACCTTTGCGTCGCAGGCAACTGCTCGAACCACTCGGCCACCACGGCTCCAATTTTATTAATTTGTATATATTTGTTTTCTAGAATTTTCTACAGGAATAAAGAATAGCCTATGTGCTAATCCATACGTTTCTAACATAAATTGGTAGATCGCGTCGATCTGCATATATACCAATGCGCATTTTAATGATTGAAATACTATGACTTTTTCATTCAGTCTCAAATCTGAATAAATACCTGGGACAATTCCACACAAATTGACCTAGTCCCAAATTAAACAAAGCTTGTGTTATGGTAACTTGACAATGGTACCTGTGTACGGATTCATCCTCGTTAAGGGATTTTACTGTATTTTTTAATATCTTATGCTTTAACCCAGCTATTAATATATATGTTGCGAAATTTCATCCGTTGTCAAATTCCATTCACTAGTTTTTGAGTGAAAGAGGAACAAATATTCGGATCCATAATATTATCATATACCTAAATATATAAAATCACAACTATTAACGTTAGGTATGTTTAAAGTTATGATTTTGTTTACTTTGAATTATTATATTGTGGACGGATGGTGTAATATTACTACCTAAAATACTAAGCGGAAAAAAAAACAGAGACAAACAATGATATGTCTATTAATAAGTACAGACAGACAAAGGCGGAAGGCGCAATTCCTTAGCGATCGTACTATTGGAAGAAGATCAGAACACAATGGGAATTTCCGTTCAAAATTGCTGGTATATTAGCTACAGTCCCCTCCCCTTCCAAATGCTCGCAATATCACACACAATACCGAGATAACTTAAATGCAATTATATCTTGTTATTTTATAACCGACTGTACCAAAGAGTTTTTCTGAACTTAAGTACAGTGATTAGTCACACCACGAGCTTTACGGTGAAGGAAAACATCGAGAGGAAACCTGCATACGTCTGAGAAGCAATTCAAAGGGGTATGTATAGTCGTGCTGAGTAACGGCGATGGATTTGCCATCTGTCACGTTGGCACCTAATATATCTCTGGCGGAATGTGGGTGTGTGGGTATTATATGTGTATAGACACATCTGCCTACCCCTTCGGGGAATCTTGAAGGAAGGCTCGTGGATATATATATATATAAATTAAAAAGTCAATATGTCAGTAATAAGTTTAGGCACCAGTTTTTAAATCTGTTACATTAAAAGTTAAATGATAGTAAGTAACTTCTGTTTTGCTGATCTATGTATAATACCAATTTTTTTGGTCATTTTTGTTTTAAGGTTCTTTAAAGAGATAGATCTACACCTTCTAGGCTTCCGCAGTTGGAATTATATTGTGATCAATTTCGAGGTTTTTCCTAAATTTGTCCTACGTATATGAAATATTTTTATAATTGTGTGACGGGGAAGCTTATTATTCACAGTCAAAGGTGTAGGCTTAAGGCTGTTTTATCAATTCTCAGTTGATTACTCCATCTATACTTTGTATTACTGTGGGTTCATCTATCTGATCGAATGCATTAGCTAATTTAGACCTTAGGCAATACGCACTATGAATTGAATTCCAAATGACGAAATCTAAGAGTGATAGTAAAATCGGCAACGGAACCGGCCGTTAAAGTCCCAGGTATCGGGAAAGTTCGCAGCGAGAGGGAACTTACCTCGTAAATATCCATGCTCCTTAGATTTATGGCACCAACTCGTTACACGACTATTCTTAGATCGAGAGACATGTATCGTATGACCTGTGATAATGCTTAAGCATATAGTCCTAAGATTGACTATCGACCAGTGGCTTAGCAAGGGCCTGGGGCAAAATTTAAACTAGGGCCCCAACTAAAGAACTAAAATAGTTTCTTCCGTCGTTTTCCAATTTCGATTCCAGATACAGATTTTTCGTAATCCAGATTCGTTCGAGAGCCCCCTGAACTTGGAGGCACTGGTCATCTAACCCGCAGATAGCTACGCTACTGCTGGTGCCGAGGTTGAACTACGCAGCGCCTTCCTGGCATTGTATTCTCTCTGCCTACCCCGTAATCATATGTATGGCATTTCCTCGCTACGCACTTCCCTATCTGTAAGTACCATGACCATTGCTTAAAAGGAGACTCAAAACCCTATACTGTAGAACTATACCATAAGTTACTGGAAATATAATATCCTCACGCCTTCCCACAAGGGTCCCCGAAGGGCTAGGCAGAGGTGTATCTGGCGGAAAGTGGGTACCCACACACCCACTTTCCGCCAGAGGTATATTAGGTGCCAACGTGACAGATGGCGAGTCCATCGCCGTTACTCCAGCACGACTATACATACGCCTTTGAATTTCTTCTCAGACGTATGCAGGTTTCCTCTCGATGTTTGCCTTCACCGTTCGGCTCGTGGTGTGACTAATCACTGTACTTAAGTTCAGAAAAACGCAAACGTACAGTCGGGATTCAAACTTGCGACCTTTGCGTCGCAGGCAACTGCTCGAACCACTCGGCCACCACGGCTATAATAATAATAATAATTATTATTGTTTTATTATTCAAAATACAAACTAGCGCCACAAAATAGCGATTGGTGGAATGAGTTTCCCTTTTGGATTTTCCTAAGAGACTACAATATAAAGTTCTTCAGGAAGGGTGTAAAAAGGTTCCTGCAGGGCTGGCAGCGCTTGAGCAATACCGCCGTCCTTAGGCGGCGGTAAACGCTTACCATCTGGTTATTTGCTGCTGTACTGGTATTAAAAAGTATATCATTGGTGTGCCTAATCCTACTAGTTGTTTGTCTTTCACGCAAAAACTACTGAACTATATAGGAAGAGGTAGATTATTCGCTGGTTTAAAACCTAGGATATATTTTATTCCTAAAAAACAGCCAAAAGTCGTCTGATTGTACGTGTGAGAAAAAGTGGGAAAACACAGCAAGCTATTACATGCCATTTGTCTTTTTTTTTATATCGCACGATACAGTCGAGCCATACGGCAATGGCTCACTGTGACCCAGATTCCGTAGCAAATCGATCGTGTCCAATAACAAACCGATAAAAATTTCAGTTTTAATGTAATTTAGTACTGTACTCATTATTTCGTGTTTTCCTAAATGTACGGGTACAGTGGTGCTCGAAAAGTGCTTAAAATAAATATTTATTCCCTTAGATACTTACGTAATTACGTTATTGCTTTAATACAAACTCTTTGGTATAGACCTCCGACTTTCGTACTTTCAATCTTTGCTAGTTAAACACTCTTACATCAAGATAGATGTTTTGCATAATATCATTACGCCGAGCCTCTTACGGGGTAGGCAGAATAAGTAAAGCGCCAGTTTTCACTAAACTGAATTTATAATTTTCCGTCCATTAATGTTTTATTTAGCATATTTTCTCTCTTTCTCTAAATTTTACACTTACTCTTTCGCTTCATCTACGTTCATCTTCATACATACGCGTCGATGTCGTAATGTATGTGTACTCCTGAAAGTTATTATTATTGATAAGCAACATATTAAGCATTTTTTTCTTTATTCTCCTGGGGTTTGTTCCTCTAGTTTTCATCAATGGACAAAGGTCCACAAAAATATTTATAAGTAAAAGTCGTAAATAACAAGCAGCATAGTCAACGAACGGATTCTGCTTGTGTTACCACTTTTGAACATAACTGTACGACAAATTTAAGATATGGCACCCTACATTCATCGTACAGTTACGTTCAAAAGTCGTATCAAAACAATTACGATAGGAAATTAATTATTAAAGGCAATCACTGTAAGGCTTACAACTCCTTCATTTGATCAAGTCTTCTTACCAGCAATAATAGTGATGTTTTACCAGAATTCTTAAGAACCTGAGGCTGATAATAAAATCCAATTAGTCCTTAATTTGATGTTCATATAAATGCAGATCTTGTAGATTAAAATAAATGAAAATAGAAAGGTGATTCCTAAGTAGGAGAACTTAATAAACTTTGCCTCCCTGTGTGTGTACTTTGCCTCCCTGTGTGTGTACTTTGCCTCCCTGTGTGTGTACTTTGCCTCCCTGTGTGTGTACTTTGCCTCCCTGTGTGTGCACTTTGCCTCCCTGTGTGTGTTTACTTTGCCTCCCTGTGTGTGTTCTACCGCTTGTATAACGGGGAGTGTTCTGCAGAATTGTTCGATATGATGCCCACTTCCACCTTCTACCACCGCACCTCTCGCCATCGACGGGGAATTCATCCCCATACCTTGGAACCACAAAGGTCTCGCACTGTGCGCTTCCAAAGAAGTTTTCTTCCACGAACGCTCAGGATGTGGAATGAGCTCCCCGTTGAGGTTTTCCCTGGAGAGTACAGCATGGAGTTCTTCAAGAAGGGTGTGAAAAGATTCCTGCAGGGTCGGCAACGCGCGAGTGATACCCCTAGTGTTGCAAGCGTCCATAGGCGGCGGTAACCGCTTACCATCAGGCGGACCGCATGCTTGTTTGCCACCCAAGTGGTATAAAAAAAAAAAAAAAAAAAAAAAGCTCTTAACAAAGAATTAAGATATTTATAATTCTTCTTTGCGATTGACTGCATTCTTCCTAAGCGGCAAGACCGATTTTAATAAAAATATATATATGTGTTCACAGATTTGGGACATATTTTATTATATTTAACGGTAGTTTATCTTTATTATTACTTATAGTATTATAACATAAATTATATACTAGTATTATAAAATACATTAAATAACTGATAATTAAATTGCACATAATTTACGAGATGCCAAATAAATCCCTCCCATAGATTTGAGGAGAAATGGGAAAGTGGAGATATGACTGAAATAACACTCGACGGTTTTAGTTAAATTTTTATTGTCTTTGGTTATACAAAAACATACGAATAAAGAATTAATTTTTAAAACAACTTACAAAACCACATTCACTTTGTTATAATTATGAATTAATAAATACATCGCGAATTACTAAAATTGTACATTGATAGTAATAATCATAATAGCGACAATGGTAAATCCTAAGGGCTACTAATATTTGACACCATTTTTGACACATCGTTCAACCCTCTATCACAAATGAAATATAAAGACAGAAAGAAAGAAAAACTTATTCATCACATGAGTGACGCAGACAATTAAAACAAAAAATAAAAAAAAGGCAAAAAATGTTAAGTATAGTACAAAAAATAAGGGCAAACTGAATGTTTGGTCAGAAAGGTGAAATAAGTAATAAATGCTTAAAAATGCTGCTACATTTTTATGTTTTAGGAAGAATTAGCATTTTTCTTGAAGTAGTCAATTCTCAGTAGGTTAAATAAACATTATCATTCTTGTTTCTCATTATTGTTTTAATTTTCATTATTGTGTCCGACTGATCTCATCCGAGACGTCAATAGATGGCGCTATACATTTTTTAAAAATTTTTTGGTATGAAATTGAATATTATTATGGTGTGAGGATATGTAGTTACTTTATGTACAATTATTTTATTTCACCTTTCAGTTCCATCCTGTTATATTTTATTTTAGTAGATTAGATAATACTAGTGTGGAAGGAAAGGTTGTTTTTATATGCAGAATAGGTACTTATTCTTAAATAAATTACACTTTTGACTATTGTGAACATACTTTGGATCTTAAACTATTAAATTTGTTACATTATAAGACTCAAACCTACTTCATATCTGTCGTGCAATCAACCACAGTATTGATACCACGATGCCTAAATAATTGAATTAATTAATTAAACGTAATATAATATTGCTGACTAACTAAATAAATACATACCACCACAAAATATTAAGGGTAGGTAAATAAAGCTTACACATTTTTTTAACCTTAAGACTTTAAAAATTTGTATTTTTTTCTTATTTAAATTATATGAAATTTTGTTTTGACACAACTACTTATATAATGCAAAATTCCATTGATACTTCTAATCATTAAATTTACTTACATGCCGAATATTTTAGTTCTCATATCATTTTACATCACTACAAGTTACACGATTTTTTGTTTTAATTTTAATGTTTCAGTTCGTTTACTCCCTTGACATAATTAAATGTTTAAAAAAGATCACGTCTAAATTTTATTCATATTTATACAGAGACACGAAACTTGAAATTGATTATAATAATAATATACCTAACACCTTTTCGTTGACACCAGAAAGAGCTGTAAGTATTTATTAACTAACTGTACCTTGGTCGGTGAAAAAACAAACGGACACGGTCGCAGCGCCACCTATGGGTCCTCATTGTGAATCTATAATCTACACCCGGGCCCGTGCAAAGACATAAGACAAATTGCATCATAATCGATCTTGCCATTCTCGAGATTACGTATAATTATTATCCGCTGATATAAATGTATTATAGATTTTTTATTTATTTTGCCATTGAAAAAAGCCCTATATAAGATATCCTTGTGGGAAATTATAAAGATATATTTTTTTAATACAAAAGACAACAAACATCGGAAATATCAAACATGACAGACCTTTTTGACCATCTATGGCTTCAGAATAATCACATTTTGATAAATAAAAGAAAAACACCTCAAAGATAAATTCTAATTAATTGTTGGTGATATCAGAAAATTGTGAGCTTAAATGCTAATAATAAGTTCGTCTCCCTAAGGGTCGGCAAAGGTGTATCAACACCCTCATTTCGCAAGTTACAATGAAGTGCCAACGTGACAGACTGTATAATTAAGTGGAAAAAATAGTTACTATTTTCCTGGAGTACCTAAGCCAAACCTTAAAGCATTCTTAGGAAAGCAATAAGCTTTCCAAAGAATGCTTTAAGCTTAATTAGTTTCCGTCGACTTTTCAGTGCTGCTCGAATATTAACTTCCAAGAGTTACGAGGATTATTTATGGTAGTACGTTAGTTGTCGGTTTGCAATGTTCGTCATGTACCAATATCAGTAAGAGAAGTGATGCGCATAACTTTGCGTTAGTACCTTCGTGTTTTCGAAGAAGTATTAACTCCTATTATTAGATTGGGAACTAATAAAAAAATATATGTACATTCAAACATATATGCTGAAGAAGTGTGGTAACCTAGTGACTTCAGTCAAGTGCAAAGTCAAGATTTCGGGTTCCTACCTCGACGGTCTGTACCTGTAAGTGTTTTTAAATAAGTTTTATCAAACATTCAACAACTTGCATACGTTTGAAAATACATTCAATGGTAACATCTATCACGTTGACAATGCTAAAAAATATAGCTCCGACGAAAAATGAGTTACAGTTTAATGTAACTTATTTTTTGTCGTAACAAATGCGTAAACGAAGTATTTTTCCGTTCGAAAACGGGAAAATTCGCAGCTTGTTTGCAGTTTTGTAAATGCAATGGCCTAAATTGTTCGTAAATAAAATGGCAATGCTACGAGCGCCTTCTCAAGGAGGTCTGGTAACCTCGTTGCAGGAATATAACACACAGTTATTCGCCAACACTCGGCTGGGAAGTTGATAAATACAGCCAGTTTAATCACGGAGCTTAAAAGCAAAATACTTGTTAAAACTCACAATTTTAATATATTTTATGTATTGTTTTCGTGGTCAACAGCCGACTTGGGGCACATCGGTTGTTTCAGTCTATAAAGGACATAGCAGTTTTTGTATTATACATAATTATGTGTGTATATACTGATATAGATAATAATGGAGACGTTATGTTATGTTTGTAATGTAAATTATAATTTTACAAGAACGTACTATTTTAAGTAAATTATGTATATAGTGAAAACTTTTTATCCTTTTACAATGGTTTTTATCCATATCGTCTTGACTGCTTAGTTAATCTATCATTAAGTTTTTCATAGACGTCGTTTTGTGCAATGGCTTTGCACAAAACGACGTCTATGAAAAACTTAATGATAGATTAACTAAGCAGTCAAGATGCAAAACCTTGTAGATTTTTGATACCAAAAAATTACTGTTTGTTTGTCACCCCTTCATGTCGTAACTGTTCACCTTGAAATTTGCATACACGTTCTCGAAAAACATATATTCAATAATGTTCGTAGGATCCAGGTGACTCCACGGGGCGCAGCGAGTTTTTAAAGTTTACAAATGGTATGTTATATATTATGCGATAGCGTAGTATAGACACATTACATTTGAAGGTATATAAAATTACCAAATTTTAGAATCATTTACAAGTCAAAACTTATTAATATCATTCCATTTTAGTGTAGCAAGGTGCAAGTGTAGTCTATACCGTTACATGTAATTATTAAATACCATTTTTGTGTTTGAATGTTACCTGTTATGAAATATTTTTTTTTTAATAATGTTTAGTTCCAACTGAAAAAATCTGCACGTAATAATTTTTTTTATGTAATTATCATTATATACACGCAGTAATGTATACATAGAGAAGTTGGAATGATGAGGTTGTTGAGGTCTTTATATAGGCATTACTATTTCTATAAGTACATAAATAAAGCTAGTTTTTAAAATATTCTCATATCCTTCCTTTCATCTGAAATTTCTATAATAATCTGAAAAATGAATAAAAGACTTGTCTAAGAGATTTATTATTTACGAAGTAATAATTCAGTTCAAATTATTTGAGTGGCGTTCCTTTGAATAGCGTGCCTGATGAATGGCTAGCTGGTTTTTTTGGTGACACAAGTTCTTTAAATAAAACATGCAGCGTTAACCAATATATAAGGAAAAGAAAAAAGTTTATGTAGCATAAATACCAGCATATTTCAATCAATTTGTACTATTTAACAGTTGACCGTTATTTGGAGCTTTCTTTATATTGACAAAAAAACTATTTTAATTAAGAAAATTATACAATAATAAAAAAATATTCTGAATGGTATTGGATAAAATTTTACACAGAAATAGATTATTAGCTTTTTTTATTTCACACAAAAAAGCTACTCGTGAAATCATATTTTACGCGGGTGAATCCACGGGGCACATCAAGTACTATATATTAAGTAAGCATCAAGTAACGTATTTTTTACTTTATATTAAGTGAACCAATTTCTAAGAATATTTTAAAAATACGCCTGTAAAGAGATCTAAAACATGTCTACTACATTTTTTCCCCTACCACATTCATAGATAACCTACAAATTAACTTTGTCTATAACTCTATGTAAGGACAAATTCACAGAAAGGTATTTTTAACTAATTTTACTGTGCGCATTGACAATACGTTTAGGGATAAGTATTATAACTAACCAAAATTATTATTACAAATACAATAACTTGTTAAAAACCAACTGAGGTTCACTAAGCAGATGAAAGTTTAAAAATTTTACTTGTTTTGTCATTCGCACTAATAATTTTTTTTTTAAATCGTAAGTATGTCACTGCCACGATAGCCTGAACGAGTGTGCGATTGCTCCTATAAATATCAGGGGTATGAAAATCTTTGCATAAATTTCTTAAAGGATTTCGTATTATAACCAAATTGCGTCATTATGTACATTTTAGGGGGGTTATTCAAAGGGTCCAGCATTTATTCCAGTAGGTTAAATAGTCAGAAAGGCCCCATTTCGATTCGAGTTGTAAATATGTTATTGCTTTGTCTAAAATAATGTAAATCAGATAGCACGTTGTTTTTCATTTGCCTTCGCGTATGTATTTATTCTATCATTAGATCTATTAGCATATCACCCTCCTGGACCCTAGACCTTTTGGTCTAATGCTGTAAAGTTTTTTGAATAAGTATGTAATCACTCGTTTGGAAGTTGAATAATGCAGCTCTTGGTATTCTACACCTTAGTTAAAAACAAATTTACAGCATTACAGTAGTTAAATAAAGTACAATGATTATTCACATCGCGAGAGGAAACCTGCATACGTAGAAGAAGAAATACAAAAGCATATAGTCGTGCTTGAGAATCGGCGACGGACTCGCCATCTGACACGTTGGCACCTAAAATATATCTCTGGCAGAAAGTGGGTGTGAGGGTGGGTGAGAGCTATACACGTAGCCTACCCTTTCGGGGACCCTTGTGGGAAGGCATGAGGATATAATTCTGTATCGTTCCATGAATTTAGGTGCGTTGGTGGATAGAATGTGACAAATTACACTTTAGTACATACAATCCAGCCGAAAAAATAAAAAAATGTGCAAACGTAAATTTTACTACCAAGGTGGCAAATAACCCTTTTGTCCGCCTGAGGGTAAGCGGTTACCACCGCCTATGGACGCTTGCAGCACCGAGCGTATTTGCGCTCTGTCGACCATACAGGAATATTATCACACCCTTTTTGATTTAAATTAATAAAATAAAAGTTTATATTTATATTGTATTTGTAATTCATTTTGGTTTTTTTTCTTTATTTGAGAATTACGCATTTCATGTTAAAGTGTACTTTTTTTGTAAAATTGTATCAGTTTTAGTATTATTTTGTTATTTGGTTTCTTTTCATGTGTCACCAAGATAACTAGAATACCTATTATTAATCCAATACCTGATAATAAGAGACGATTCTCAAATAAATCTCAGTTATTTTTCTCGATAGCAAAACTGCTGATTCTAAAATGCGTAATTCTCGTAACATATGTATAAAACTTTGGTATTATTCAAATCTAAGGCTTACGTAATAATATTTGATATTTAATAGTAAATTATTCTCTACACGTACATTTATAGCATAAGGTTAATAAACCCCCACTCACGAGGAACGTTATACGACACCCATAGAAATAATCTATTTATAATATTAAATTTATATAAATACTTACACACCCATTAATAGTAAATTGAATAATCATAAATTAATTATACTAATTAATAGTAAATACAAATAGTAATTATACTTAGAAATTATCGAATCAAATGCTATTTACAATAATTTTAAAATACATACGTTATATATTTAGAATTTAATGAGTATATATTTAATATAATATAATATAATAGATCATTTTCAAACTACGTTTGACACAAATCTGATTTTGTTTTCGTATAGTTTTAGTCAGTGTTTAGAATTGTTTTAACCTAACTCATTTTCGTTCAGTGCGTGTGATATACCACGAAAGTGATAGAATAGACTAGAATAAAAACATTAGTACTAACATTCGAAGTGAGTTAGACTAACGAAAGGCTTATCTAGTGTTTGCAAAGAAATCGTTTAATGAATGGTTTCAATTTGGAAATAGATCTAAAAATTTTAAGCGACCCATTAATAACGTCACAATACTATTTATCACGTTTTAATTTGAATATTATTTGTTAGTTTTTCCATTATTTACTTAATACAAATAAACGATAAGAGACACCTTGACTATCTATAATTTTTTACCAAAGAATAGTCAGTATATTGCATTTGTAAAATTTGGTTTAATATATTGGCGTAGGGTTTTGTCATCGGTGTAAAGACAGGCACAGGTTTTAGTAGTAGAAAAAAAAACATTAAACGTCAAATATATTGAATACATTTTAATAAAGGATGGAACTACAAAACAGATCACGTATTCCAATTTTAAATATCGAATAAGGAACACAATTGAAATTTTTAAAATAAAATTGTGTGCAAGTGTACAAACTTTTTCAGTCGAACGTAATTGGTATAAAATTAAGGCTAAATTTACATGTGATCTATACTTAATGGAATGTATTTGTTTAAATTTATTATATTTGGTCAAACTGAGTTGCATTCAAATGGAACTTTTTTCTGAAATCGTCGACTTTAACCCTAAAAGCTCTCCTTAATCAGAACGCCGTGTAGAGATGTTGACTAGAGATATTTTAAACCTGTATTAAAAACTAGTCTGAGATTCAACACTAATAAATAAAACACATATATATTTCAGTATTTGTTCATTCCTGTTACGCCTACCAACCTTATTCTATTTGCTTTTTTACTAGTAAGGTTTTATTTAAAACGTTGTTCTATATTTAAAAAGGGTAGCCATGTTGGTTTCTTCAAACTTGGCTTGTCGCTGTCAAACTCACATACAAATTGCAACGTTTGTAAACATAATTTAAAGATAAAAATTAATCAAATATCACATAAAACCTATAAATAATACTCCTAAATTGGACGGGATGACCAACTCACTGCTGGAAATGGAAATATTTAGCAACAAATTGCTATAAATGGAGAACAAATTAACAATTGAATTGAGCCGACAAAAGCTCCTTCTAGCAGTTTGTTTTTATCACGTCAATATTCATAAAGTTCCTTCAACTAAATACACGTTGCTTTTATTACTTTGACAAAGTTTATTTTCACAATCGTATTTAATGAATATAAGTACAGTATTTCCACTGCATTAGAACGAAACGTTTAAATATTCACATTCGATTGTTTTTTTATAGTATTCGAAAAAGGTACCAAAATTGGGCAATCGACATTTTGGTACCTTCAAAACTGTCAGGAAATACGAACTTACACCAACATTAGTTGTACACACCTCTAGTCATAGCCTCCCTATTGCGGTTGTGCCATTTACAAGTTAAGATCCTAACATACGTCCTCCTAAATGTGGCATTACACAGAGCGTAGCACACAGGATTAATAGTAGAGTTTATATAGCAGAGAGCGTAGAAGAATGACCACAGCTCGTCCGGAATACAGATACCTGTAGTACTGCAAGAAGTTACAGGTTTTAATAGAACTAGAATATTATAAGGCGTCCACGTAATGATAAATGACAGCAAGATGGCTGACAGAGTTTTGGCAGCTTTCGTCTCCTGTTTCTTCTCTTGAGTTTTCTTTTTCTTCGGCTGCTTGGATGTGATGCCCTTCCCGGCCAGCTGTTTGGGTATTATTTTGGCGTTAAGGGGGATTCTAACATCTTGCATATGCGAAGTCCGTCGCGTCAGGGCTGGGTGTCCGGCAGGATGTAGATTAAGTTCCGAATCTCCTCTAGTGGGGCGGAAATGGGGTCGATTATTCGAGGGCGGAGATTCTTCTGTTATCATTTTGATGGTGGGTCTCTCTGAGTCTGCGTCGGGTAGTCGAATAAGGATCGTGTAGACTGAGTCTGCGGACGCTGATTTCGGTGCAGGAGAAGCTGTGGCGTTTATCCTCGTGTTGGGAGGAAGAGATCGACTGTCTCTGGCGGCGGGTATTGGCGGCTCGTATGTTCGTCGGAGGGGAGAAGTGCCTCCGTCACCTGAGCCGCTAGACCCACCACGGGTCGCGTAAGGGTCCCTTATGACGTTTAGGGATGTGCACCTTCGAATAGAAAAATTGCCCTGATTGACTCAATTCAACCATAAACTTCAGTATTTTGTTTTTGAATAAATATGGTCACATTATAAAAAATAATAAAATTGAATAGCGATAATCTAATGAAAAGCTATGGAATAATTTAAAGATTAAACCATATCATATTTTAGGGCTTCGACCCTTAATTCTCTAAATGTGTCATTTTAAACATATGTACGTTTAATTGCAATTTTATGATAACTTTTCGGGCCTAATGTCACACCTATGGCATACCTTTACTTCAAAGACACTGATCTACAATGGCGTAAGATCCTCAACATCCTCACCTAGACACGGAGCTCTGCAAGGGGGTTTCCACGGAGACAGGCGTGGCGTACCCAGGGTCGGATGGTTCTTCCTCTGGCTCCGTATCGAGATCGTCTCGGCCCGAGTGCCACCAGGCGACACACCACGCCCGCACTGCCGGCCAGCCTCTCTTCACTCGACGCATATTGCCCTAAACATACATAAAAAAAGCCGTGGTAGCCGAGTGGTTCGAGTAGTTGCCTGTGACATAAATATCGCTAGTTCGAATCCCGACTGCACCAATGAGTTTTTCTGAACTTAAGTACAGTGATTAGTCACACCACGAGCTTTACGGTGAAGGAAAACATCGAGAGGAAACCTGCATACGTCTGAGAAGCAATTCAAAGGCGTATGTATAGTCGTGCTTGAGTAACGGCGATGGACTCGCCATCTATCATGTTGGCACCTAAAATATACCTCTGGCGGAAAGTGGGTGTGTGGGTACTACCTATACACCTCTGCCTACCCCTTCTACTACTTCTACTACTTTTTACTTTTTAGTTGAGTTTTCATAGGACTTAGTTCTTAGTTTTTGGAGTAATTAAATATGTATATATATTTAAGTATTATTTCATCCGTAGTGTAGATTAAGTTTTCTGTATTTTACCTATTGTCGGGCCTACGCTGTTCCCCCATACTTAAGTACTAATGCTGTAACATAATAATATTGTTATTGTATACCTAATGATTTGCAAAAAGTTACCATGGTTTCTTTCCGGTTCTCCATGGAAACGACCAACTCGAACCGTGCACCTCTTTGGAAATTTTATACGTTCCCTGTCTAGGCCTATGTGAAATAAAATCTTCATGTCTTCCTACAAGAGTCCCTTGAATGAATCCCTCATATAACTTGCGAATTAGAAAAACAACTCCTATTTTTAAAGCGCGAGGATTCAAAATGCATTAAATCTCACTGATCATTATCTCCATACATGGTTTTGACGTTGTTTCAAAGCTGCAGTTGGCTTCTATCCAACTCATGAGCTAACATACAAACTAATTTGCCGATACGATATGGAAAAATAGACCTTAGCTGCTAAGCTATAGAGGCTTCGGAGATTTGAATCCAAACTAATGGTGTTACCAAGGATAGTAACTTATACAAGAGCCGTGGTGGCCGAGTGGTTTGAGCAGTTGCCTGCGACGCAAAGGTCGCAAGTTCGAATCCCGACTGTACTAATGAGTTTTTCTGAACTTAAGTACAGTGATTAGTCACACCACGAGCTTAACAGTGAAGGAAAACATCGAGAGGAAATCTGCATACGTCTGAGAAGAAATTCAAAGGCGTATGTATAGTCGTGCTGGAGTAACGGCGATGGACTCGCCATCTGTCACGTTGGCACCTAATATACCTCTGGCGGAAAGTGGGTGTGTGGGTATTACCTATACACCTCCGCCTACCCCTTCGGGGAACCTTGTGAGAAGGCGTGAGATTTTTTTTTTAAATAACTTATACAAGTGACTGTTATCATCGTTTAGGAAATTATTAATGGCATTAATGACACGTGGACTAATTAGATACATACTCTATCTGTCTCTACCTCTCTCTCTCTCTCTCTCTATGCAAATAATAGTTTTTTTCTTGTTATAGGTATTGTTGTATACTATTTAGTTGCATACGGCATAGGAGTTTGATTTCTGTTTCACTCTTGAAACAAAAATCAGCCATCATGGCAACGATTTTGTTGTAAGATTGAATCCCGACTGTACCAATGAGTTTCTGAACTTAACCTTTTGCGTTTTATGAGTACCCATCTAGGTCTATGTGAAATATTTTTTTTTTATTTTAAATCAAGTGTTTAATCACACCACGATCTTTACAAGGAAAACATTAAGAACAAACCTGCAAGGAAACTACAGAAGGGAAACCTGTTTATTATTTAATTAAACATATTTCGTGTAGTCTGCAAAGGTACGAGTTTGAACCCGAGTTCTTTTATTTATAATGCAGTGATTATTAAGCGGCAATCGAACCCGTTAACCTCAAGCTTTGCAAGCGGGAGCTCTGTTCTAGTGGAGATGAGATGGCCGTATGAATATCTACGTTGTATCTAAAATGAAAGATAAATTGATTCCCGATAGCTCCCTTAATGCACCTGTGGTCGCGTGGGTAATTGCGTCACAGGCGGGAGAGCTTTGAAATTGAATCACTAATGGAATTATTAACCAAACACACGAGTGTATATAACCATCCCTGTTTGTTAATATCCAATAGTATAAAACAAAGTCGCTTTCCGTCGTCTGTACGCTTGGATTTTTAACACTAAGCAACGGATTTAAATCCAGGTTTCATCAAAAGATCAAAAGATTCATATTGAGATAGTTTCATATTAGACTACTCAAACGGTCGGAGCAGTAATTGTATATACAATTTACTGTATTATATAACATTATATTAAAATTAAATATACAGCCGAGGTGACCGAGTACCAATAAGTTTTTCTGAAGCTAAGTAGTGATTAGTCACACCAAGAGCTTTACGGTGAAAGAAAACATCGAGAGGAAAACTACATACGTCTGAGAAGCAATTCAAAGGCGTATGTATAGTCGTGCTTGTATATTTATTATAGGTGCCAATGTGACAGACAGCGAGTCCATCGCCGTTTCTCAGGCATGACGACACACTACGCCTTTAAATTCTCAAACGTATGCAGACTTCCTCAGCATATTTTCTTTTACCGTAAATGTGTGATAAATCACTGTACTTGAGTACATAAAAACCTCTTTGGTGTTGGGATTCGAACTTGCAATACTTACACATCAGGACCAATTGCTTCCCACCCCAATAAGTGGTTCATATGGAACGGCAGTGATAATAATAATTACGGGTCATTATCTCGGTTTCAGAACGAACAACTTCCCAATTAATAGCTGCGGATGCAAATGTTAGTTGCAAACTTTGACTTGCGAAAACGTCCAACTAAATCACCGTCATCACTTGGGATATAATTTTACTCTTGCATTTTTTAAGGAAATCTTTTGTGGGTTTTCAGCGAATTGTCATGAGCAATTTAGCATCAGTTTACAGTCGAGATCATCTGTTTCAATATCTATACTAATTATTATATAGGTAGCACACAAAATAGTGCTTGTTTGATTTAGACGCGTTCATCTCAGGAACTATTAATGCGATTTGAATAAATATTTTTGCAGTACATAGCCGTGGTGGTCGAGTAGTTCGAATAGTTGCTCTCAACACAAATATTGCTACAGGCGCTACTTGCGCTGCAGGCGAATTTATTTATCTTATTATAATTTTTTCTTCAATATTTATAGTCCGGAAAGGTCAATTACCCGACAGAATTGCTCATTTTGCTTTTTGTTTTTCTGAAAAGAAATTAGAAGCTAAATAAATTAAATATTCAAATGTTTGAATTATTCAAAGCGCAATAATACGACATTAAAACGTTAGAATCCGAGTAAAACAAATTGAATTGTTTGAGCCGGGGCTCGCTTTCGAGTAACGCGTGCTGGCGTCCCTCAGTGCATTTTTAATGAAACCCACAGTTAGAACAACACACGTATCTGTGAATACATTACCTATTCTGTACCTGAGCTTATATTTCATTATAACATTATAAAATAATAATTATAATATACTCACGCCTTCCCATAAGGGTCCGCGAAGGGGTAGGCAGAGGTGTATAGGTAGTACCCACACAGGCACTTTTCGCCAGAGATATATTTTAGGTGCCAACGTGACAGATGGCGAGTCCATCGCCTTTACTCAAGCACGACTATACATACGCCTTTGAATTGCTTCTCAGACGTATGCAGGTTTCCTCTCGATGTTTTCCTTCACTGTAAAGCTCGTGGTGTGACTAATCACTTATATTTAACACATATACACAGCCGCGAGGGTTCGCCAAATGGCGGTGCGGTCCATCAACTCCCGTTCTACCGAGCGAAATTAAATTTGCGTGTCATTTTTCTTTATCATTTCATTCAACGCACGCTGTGTTGAACTTGTATATATATCTTCACGCGTTCCTACAGGTGTCCCCGAAGGGGTAGGCAGAGATGTGTAGATAATATAAATATGAACTGTGTCAACATACCTGATTATCCCTCCATCTCTGGTCGTGTATGGCTCCACGCACGTGGTACACTGAGTCTGCATCGCCTGACTCCGAACGAGCTCTGCCGTCGACTTCTCGGGTCTCGTCACTGGAAATACGTAATCATTTAAAGCAATTTTTATGGGCGAGTGTACTTGAATGTACAGGAAAAATACAACTAAATTAATTAATATCATTATGTGACTGTACAACCCTCGTTCATATAACTTAAAAGATAGCTTAAATAACTTATACTTAAATGGCTTGCCGGCCAATCAGAGCTCCTGACTATTAAGCTTGAGATCTTACTGGGGCAGATATCTGTGTGATTCCCTCAGCGGGAAACGAACCCGAGGCGTCGAGTTTTGCAGTCAGGAGCTCTAACCCACTAGACCAGACGATATGTTAAAGTAAAGATTATTGCGCACAATAATTGTCGGATAACTTGGCCCACAACTTAACGACAATAGAATGGTTAATCACACACTCATAAAGGAACTGTGCGGGTGCCATTGCTCTGGCAACCTGCCATGGTGCAGCTGTGTACTCTAGTCCAAGCCACGAGAGTCAGCGGGATAATGATGCTAAAATTCTCACACTGACGGGCAAGTCGAATACAATCACACAAAACCTTTAATGATACACATCTGGCTGGAGGCCTAGGTCTCGCCATTACCCGGTTAAGTAGCAAAAGTTCCTGCAACTCACGCTACGAGAGACAATACAAAGAAAGGTACACTACATATTACCACAAAAATATAGATAGCGCCATCTACAAAGACGCCCCCCAATATTCTTCCCTATTGTTTGTAGTGTAAGTGTGCAACCTTCCACTAATGTTTGAGTATTGTCAGTACACACTGATTACCTATGAGTGCACGCACACCAATTAATACACTCGGGTCATACCTACTCCCAGAATCCCGCGACCCCCTCGACTAGAAATTGGTGGGGTGCGTCTTCGTATATGGCAGCATCTATACCGAGGTATATACTTTATATAAAGTAGCGCCATCTATCGAGTGTTGGAGTAAGAATATATATTAGTCTGCCTGCACACCAGAGTTTATGTGGACAATACAAGGACGTAGATCCTACAACTTGCACGTATAAAGACCGGGTGTTCCCAAGTGTAGTCGTCCGTAAATCGTGTACAGATTAGTCCTGGGTGTGCTGAACTTTCATTTGACCGGACAGTTGGCCAGTTATTTACAGTTACGTGTTCTACTCTGTGTACCTAAATAAGGCGAGCTTCCCATTGTAAGATATTTAAAGGTATAAATGTATACAACACTATATATTTAAATGTTGTGTATATATATATATATATATATATATATATATATAAAGCTGTCGTTAAAAATAAATTAAATACAAAAGGCTTATTACTTGCTTGGCCATGCATGGCAATAAATTGCTCCTCTTGTACAGAGTTTATATATGTAACTTTAATCTTTTCTACCCCTACGTAAAAGGGAACAAATGTTAAAAAAGCAAACCGGGGAGTTTGTTTCGCCGTTTCTTCTCCTGGCAGGCATTTTTTCTTGGAAACGGTGGTAACTTTAGTTTATATTAATTATGTGACGTTCAATAAGTGTTCCCTGTGTCCCTTACGTTGAATAAAATATTTTGGTTTAGATTTTTTTTATTTTGTTTTGTGTGTACCCAATATGGTAGCCTTCCTATTGTAAGATATTTTAAGGTATGAATGTAATAAACCTATATATATGTTAAAGAAGAAATTCAAGGTCATAGATAAAGTGCTTGACGACTTGACGAAAACGACGATGGACTCGCCATCTGTCACGCTGGCAGAATCTGTCAAATTACGGTTTAGAGTTACACCTCTGCCTACCGTATATATACAAACAGCACAGTACCCAGTAAAGAGCTCGCATCAGATACGCAAAATTAATTCTGATAAATGGTATTAATAATAATTATCTTGACGTATGTAAGAAATAGCCGTGGTGGCCGAGTGGTTCGAGCAGTTGCCTGCGACGCAAAGATCGCAAGTTCGAATCCCGACTAATAATTGTAATTTCCACATAATATCGGTAAACCTTCAGACATATTCAAATATTACGATGTAATTTTTTTTTTTAAATTTTGACGACCGTCTGGTCTAGTGGTTAGAGCTCCTGACTGCGAAACTTGAGGTCGCGGGTTCGAATCCCGCTGAGGGCAGATATTTGTGTGATGAACACGAATATTTGTACCTTAGTCTTGGATGTCCTATGTATTTAAGTATATATCTATCTATATAAGTAAATATATCGTTGTCTAGTTACCATAACACAAGCTTTGCTTACTTTGGGACTAGGTCAATTTGTGTGGAATTGTCCCAGGTATTAATTAATTAATTAATTGTTCGTCTACAAATGGATCTTTGAATCGTTTTAAATTCCCATTGCGAATTTAATTATCTATTGTCAATCGTGATGTGTTAGCTATAAGAGTGATTTTTGATTTACTATTAAGTGTAAGGAGATGGATATCCTTTACCAATTTCCGCATCAATTCCGTGTGCTAAGACTTGTCATTGAAACTTGAATGCTATAGTGTGGCGATAGAGTCGTAAATATTTTGTATCAGCTTAGAAGTACTGAAAACGCGTGTACATTTACCGGGTAGAAAGCGGAACGTATGGGGTAATATGTAGTTTGGGGGAACGCGGACGCAGTAAGTCGAGATAAATTGATAAAAGTCGACAAGATCGCTAACGTGAGATATCAAGGTGTTTACGAGCAGATTGCGGTATTCCGTGTCGTAAATATATTTTGATTCAATATTGGATCCATGAACAACAATCCTTGTGCCCATTCATTCCACACAGGGACTTTTAAGCCCTGAAAGATCAAAACGAGGCGAGGATTTGTTTTAATAAGACATTATCTTTATTGTGTATTGCTGATTTTCGTTTTCGAAAACCATTTTATTTAGCCGTGGTGGCCGTGTGGTTCGAGTAGTTGCCAGCGAAACAAAGACCGCAAGTTCGAATCCCATCTGTACCAATAAGGTTTTTCTGAACTTAAGTACAGTGATTAGTCACACCACGAGCTTTACGGTGAAGGAAAACATCGAGAGGAAACCTGCATACGTCTGAGAAGCAATTCAAAAGCTCTATAGTCATGAAAACAGAAACTAAGTTTACCACACATTAGAACAAGCTAATAACACCGAGCCTCCAGGCACTAGTGACCCTAAATTTGGTCCCTAAATAATTAGTTATTACCTATACATAGTCCAGTCCAAACAAAATAGCGTCACGACCAGATCATCACTGGCTGGCTGGCTATCTCTAAGTTTGTACGAAAATTGTGGCGCCTGCCATCTATGCATGGCAGTAGAATGTACTAGGCTAACATAATTGTAAGTAGTAAGCAAGCGAACCCGCGTAAAGTTAAGCGAATACCACAGCTCAACTATTTAAAAGACGTTATAACGTTCATTCGCGTCTTCTTCGGACCTCAAAACTCGATATCGATTCCAAAGCCAGCCCACAATAAGAGCCAGTGAGTCCACAATAAAGTTAAATAGTTAACCAACAAGAGGGTCTGTCCCAAAGCCACTGTTTATACAACAAACATGCCCTGACAAGTGCGTTCAGAATTAAACTTAAGGAAATTTGTTTTAGCCCCTGCGGGTTCGTTGGTCTTGGAAACAATTTTAGTTGAAAACGTACACATTTGGAAATATAATTATAATCATAACTTGCTTACAAACATTTAATATGCATACTAGAATTTCAGTCGAGCATGTATTTTAAAATAGCTTTTTTTATGTACATATTACAAAATATACTTCGTTCACTCAGCCTTCAAAGAAATAATTCTTAAAAAATTTGCACATACTTTTGTAACAAATCAATTCAAAAAGTTGAAACAGCGAAACATATCGGTAACGAGAGTAAGATAGTGCGTCAGAACTAGCCTAGAGTACCAGGCGCTTATAAATAAAAGGAGCTTCCTCTCTGCATACAAACTTGTAACAATCGAAGCGCAGCACAATGAAACGTGTTTTCTCATTCACGCATTAGAGGCGGCTATAATGGTGTCTCACTTTGTGACACGTCCTTCCTGCCACTAGACTAGAGCGAGGGACAGATAGTATCGGATACCGAGGACTGTCACAGTTTCAATGCGTTCTGAATAGAGCGCCATGTCAATAGCTATCTACACCGTTTTGTTAACGGGATGAAATGGAACGTAAAACGGAACAGAATATATAAAGAGATTACTTTATAACAAAGAAGGTAGTCACAGGTGTTTCAACAATTTCTAGAATCTCCTTTAGGATAGGATTGATAATTAAAACGGTCGAGAGGACTAAGTATTCAACTGTCAAATCAAGAGGTCGCAATCAATATTTTTTAACGGGCGCAAATATTTGCTTATGTTTGAAAATAAATTAAAACATTTAAGTATATAATGTTTTTTTTTAACACATAATGTTGTTTTTAATGGTTTGGCCATGTCGAGAGAATGAATGAAGAACGATTGACGAAAAAAGTGTATGGTGTCCTCACGGAGTGACATAGTCGCTGTGCGACAAAACTCCTATAATAAATAGAAAAAAAAAATGCGAGTGTGGATGTAAGTATTGGAAGGGGTAGACCTAGGCGGACGTTTCTAGACCAAATTAGGGACGTCTTGAAAAAAGGCCAGGTCAAGAGTACCCTAAACCGAAGAGCATGTATGAAGAGAATAATGAAAGTGGACGAAGCGAAAGAAGTATGTAAGGATCGTAGCAATGGAAAGAAGTGGTCTCTGCCTACCCCTACGGGAAAGAGGCGTGATTATATGTATGTATGTTTTTTTAACGTAGATGAAGCTCAAGCCTTATTAAGGGCTCCTGTCTGCTTTCCCCTTTGAGAGACTCGGCTTAATGATATGCATATACGTATTTTATTATACAAAACAAGCTGTGCTCACCAGCTTCGTTTGGGTTATTTTTTTAATCTAACGTCATCGCATCGCACCTTACACAAAATGGTGAGTCTTAACCAGGAGTCCATGCAAATGCACACAAATAATCATCAAAATTACTCTATTTTCGAAATTTGCGAAGCGCGAACGGCAATTGATTTTTATATTTAGAAGAAGAGCAGAACCTCACGCCTTCCCACAAGGGTCCTCGAAGGGGTAGGCAAAGGTGCATAGGTAGTACCCACTCAACCACTTTCCGCCAGAGATATATTATAAGTGCCAACGTGACAGATGGCGAGTCCATCGCCGTCCCTCAAGCGTATCAGACGTATCAGACTTCTCAGACGTATGCAGATCTCATCTAGATGTTTTCCTCTACCATAAAGCTTGTACTATCACTGTACTTGTTTCAGGCAAACTCACAGTTTTGATTTGGTACAGTCGGGATTCGAAATTGCAACTTTTGTGTTGCAGGAAACTACTCGAACCACTCGGCCATCACGATATGATATATATGATACAGACGCTCATGATTTATCAAAATTTTGAGGCAGTAAAGTCGTTTGAAAAAAAAGTACATTTCGTTTCGGCGTAGCGCCAAATATCACCTTCCCATACATCACGTCCAGAGAAACAGGTGTTGACAAGGGATGTGGCACGGGCCGGTACCTAATCAGTTTATATTATACTAGCTGTGCCCGCGACTTCGTCCGCGCGGAAAAGTGATATTAAGCAGCGTTTTTTTTACCCCCTTAAGGGTAACATTTTTACAAACTTTAAATGTAATATTAATTTATATGTAATCAAGAGCCTAAAAAAAAATTTCAAGCTTCAAAAATGACGAAACTTCCATACAAACTTTAATCCCTATTTCAACCCCTTACAACCCTTTTCGCATTAAAAAGTAGCCTATGTCCTTTCTCAAGCTCTAGGCTATATCTGTACCAAATTTCATTTTAATCGGTTCAGTAGTTTAGGCGTGAAAAGGTAACAGACAGACAGAGTTACTTTCGCATTTATAATATTAGTAGGGATTACACGCCACACTCATACAGTAAAGCTGTAAACGTATGTAAGCAAGGGTGACATTCGCGTAAGTCGTTTTGACGTTTAATATTTCTGAACTTGACATGATGACGTTTGCGTGTCGAAAGAGGGTCCAAGCAATTTGGATCGCAATAAGTTTTGGATATCAGCCTTTGAAGACGAAATAATACTATATAAATTATTTATATACATAATTATATATTAATTTTATAGATTATTTTACATTTTTCAAAAGACAATCCATACGACTTATTTATTAATCTCTATTTCAAATATTTTTTTTTTTTTTTTTTCTTATAATATTATTATGATGCTGTTTTAAGTGCTAACGTGACATTCCATACGTATAATATCCTCTTTTGATCCGAACTCGTGGTGTGAGGAAAACCTCGTTGTAACAGCCTGATATATGATCTGCATATGTACATCTGTAAATTATTATAGCTAGGCCGCGTAGGTTTGTAAGTCTAGAGAAAACCGGCGCGAAAAACACATCTCTGGCGGAAAGTGGGTGTGTGGGTACTACCTATATACTTCTGCCTTATTACTTATTATATACATGTCTTAAGACTCGTTCCACCTATTGAAACCGAGACAATTTGGATACAATAAACCAAAGTATGGGCAAGATTATATGAGGATTTGCTGCCGAGCCCACCCAACTTTGGGGCCAATATTGCAAACGTCAGAAAAGGCTTTGTATTGGCAAATATACTGAAAAAGACTACTTTGTGTTCCCCAAAGAGATTTCTATAGCGAGCAATATATCCCTTCTTAAATTAGATTCCTTTGTTCGGTGCGTTGAAATCGATTGAGTTTCGTACGTTCGATAACGCTACATAGAATCTACATCGCAAACAGTTCTCGGGAATGAAGTTTGAATAAGCAGGTGTTTCAGAGACGTATGTCTTTTTAGGATAATAGCTCCGTGAATATAAATACTACTAAATACAGGATGTCTCAGAAAATAGGACAGTGCGCTTGGAGAAGTTAAAAGATACTCGTCATGACATGACTTTGTACTTGGTTTGGACATATAGAAAACATGCGTGAAGAAAGATTGACGAAACAGATATACAAGGGGAAAGTGTGTGCAAGAAGAGGCAAAGGAAGGCCACGTTCCAACTACCTGGATTTCGAAACCGACGAGCGTGTGTAAAGAGATTGACGGATGTGGACGAAGCGAAAGAGGTATGTAAGTCTAAAGAGAACTGGCGCTCTATACTCTCTGCCTTCCCCGTTAGGGACTCGGCGTGATGATATGTATGTATAGTCCAGTAAAAACACATACACGCAGCTGCTGCGATAATGACGTCATCTTATCGTGCCAATGTATACCAGGGTCACATAGGATCAAAGCTGAGCAAAAAGCGTATCAAATACGTCCTTTGTTGAAAACCCACGTGTGACGTCATGCTAGCTCGAGACTGAGTACCAGGCTCACATAACAGATAGGAAAGTCAACACTTAAAATATATTGGGTTTAGTTTCAATAAAAGCCAATAATAAGAAACTTCATGGGGGTCAGGGGACAATTAAAAAAAACGATTTGTCTTGTCTATTAATACGTAAAATTTGTAAGGATGTTTGACTCTTGACACAAGCCGTGGTGGCCGAGTGGTTCGAGCAGTTGCCTGCGACGCAAAGGTCGCAAGTTCGAATCCCGACTGTACCAATGAGTTTTTCTGAACTTAAGTACAGTGATTAGTCACACCACGAGCTTAACGGTGAAGGAAAACATCGAGAGGAAACCTGCATACGTCTGAGAAGAAATTCAAAGGAGTATGTATAGTCGTGCTGGAGTAACGGCGATGGACTCGCCATCTGTCACGTTGGCACCTAATATACCTCTGGCGGAAAGTGGGTGTGTGGGTATTACCTATACACCTCTGCCTACCCCTTCGGGGACCCTTGTGGGAAGGCGTGAGGATATATTATTATTTATATTATTTATTATGTTTGACTCCTTCATGCAAAACTACTGAACGCAATTGGGTGACAGACATTTGGTACAGAGATAGACTATAAGCCGGACTCTTTTTTTTTAAATCGGTTAAACACATAAATAGTAGAGCCGTGGTGGTCGAGTAGTCCGGGTGGTAGCTTACGACACAAAGATCGCAAGTTCGAATCCCGACTGTACCAATGAGTTTTTCTGAACTCGCCATCTGTCACGTTGGCACCTAAAATATATCTCTGGTGGAAAGTGGGTGTGTGGGTATTACCTACACCTCTGCCTACATCTTCAGGGATCCTTATGGGAAAATAATGGTTAAAATCAAATTAAATCTCCCTTGTCCGTCCTTAAGATAAGAGGATGTCTTTTCAAGCCGCATCTTTGGTTGTTAAAAATAGTCACGGAAGAGAAAAGCACTCGACGTGCTTATATCGAGTGGCCAAGCGGTGCGATCTTGAACACGTCGTATCTGAGAATACCAACGCAACAACCATTCTTTATCTGCACTGCATACATGTCTCAGAAAAAAATAATAAATAAAGAAATACCTGGGACAATTCCACACAAATTGACCTAGTCCCAAATTAAGCAAAGCTTGTGTTATGGTAACTAGACAACGATATATTTACTTATATAGATAGATATATACTTAAATACATAGGACATCCCAGACTAAGGTACAAATATTCGTGTTCATCGCACAAATATCCGCCCTCAGCGGGATTCGAACCCGCGATCTCAAGTTTCGCAGTCAGGAGCTCTAACCTCCTAGACCAGACGGTCGTCTTGTCTTCTAGAAGTTGTAGGGTGTTGTGAATATATCTTCATGACGATACAATAAAACAAATAGCTCAAAAGATAACAAAATGATAACATTATTGAAGAGAGTAACTTATATTCACCGAAACACAGTTTCTGGGGTTTTCGGAAAATATTGATAAAATAAAAATATCTTACTAGTACTTGGATTTATCTTTACATATATATATGTATTCTATGCGTGTGTGTCACTGAGCTCTGAATCTTAATTGAAATTCTGAATTTTAATGAATTTTCTGTCCTAATAGGTCAATTTGACACGATAGATGCTGGGCGGGACAACTAGAATATATTATTAACAGTATATATAATTTTATCCATACACTGGAATTTTAGGTAAATCGATTGGCAACTTAGAACGTTTTATTTTTAATAGAACACAGAACACACAGTTATTATTAAATCGATATTTATATATTAATATATGCCTTATTGTACACCATATCAAACCATGACAGTCCATACATCATACACACAGAGTACAATTGGCGTTATTATACATAACACACAACTCTCAAAATGTAATTTGACAAAATCTCTTTAAGATTAGAGAGCAACGCACTCCCGTTTATAAACGTTGTAATTAATGACAGGCAGTTCAATGATTAATGAGGTGGGGATTACATTTAAACAACCCCTTATTTACGACACGTCACACTGAGAACGTGAAACGAGCGCACTCGACAATATTTTCACTTAACGCAACGCGCGAGTCACACCCCTGGTGTTGCAAGCGTCCATAGGCGGCGGTAACAGCTTACCATCAGGCGGGCCGCATGCTTATTTGCCACCCAAGTGGTATAAAAAAACGAGTAACTTCACGAATCCAAGCAGAGTATAGGTGTCAGGAAAAAATCACAAAACAATAGAAGAACGCACAAAGTTGAAAGAAGAACGGGTCGAGGTAATGGACAGTAGTATTTTTTTATAGATTTATTAATACTACGCATATCTGGGTACGATCATAATTCAGCCTGATGAAGAAAATTCCACACCAATTTCAAATATGAAAATATAAATAAAATTGCAGTATCTGTTTGTAATATTATTTATTATAACACTTTTTACTAAATGCATATGGATGAAATGTACACGGTACATATACAAAAATATTTTTTTCACAAGGCTCCGAAGGGGTAGGCAAAGATTTAAAAACACCCTCTTTTCGCTGGAGATATAATTACTTGCCAATGTAACAGATAGCGAATCCGTCGCCTTTTCTGCTTTGAATATCTGCTCAAACGTATGCAGGTTTCTTTCGATGTTTCCTTCACCGTAAAGCTCGGGGTGTGAATCACAGTACTTAAGTTCAGAAGAAAAGTATAGTAGGACTAAGTACTTGCAAATTTTGCATCAGAGACTACTCGAACCACTCGGGCGCTAGTGCTTTAAAAGCTAGAATAATAAAATATACTTTCTGGCCTGTCTGACTGCTGCCTTAAGCTGAGTGCCATGTCGTCGCTGTACGTAGAATGACATTTTTAAAGGCTCGTCGACGATAGGATTTTTTATTAAATCATTGTGAAACACGATATATTAAGGTTCAATATTGTACAAACGCCCGCACTAGTACTACATTTTTAAAGTCAATGAATTGAGAAGGTAACATAAGGTTATTTTCTTTAAATTTAGAGAGCTACTGTGGCCGCGTAGTTGGAGTAGTTCTACAACACAAAGAATGCCGGTTCGAATCACGACTATATCAATGCTTTCTCTGAACTTAAATACAGTGATTAATCACACCACGAGACTTACGGTGAGGGATAATCGAGAGGAAACCTGCATACGCTTGAGCAGAAATTAAAAACGTATGGACTCGCCATCTGTTGCCTTAAATATATTTGTATATCATCACGTCTTCCCAGAAGTGTCCGAAGGGGTAGGCATATGTGTATAGGTAGTACCCACATATCCACTTTCCTTACATATATTTTCGGCGCTGACTTGACAGATGGCGAGTCCATCGCCGTTATTCAGTCACGACTATACTTTGAATAGCTTCCCAGACGTATGCAGGTTACCTGTCGATGTTTTCCTTCACCGTAAAGCTCGTGTGACTAATCACTGTACTTAAGTTAAGAAAAACTCATTGGAACAGTCGGGATCCGAAGCGATCTTTGTGTCGCAGGCTACTTGAAGTACTCGACCACAGTACTAATACCTATACTATATACAGACAGCTGTATTCCCGTTGTGTATCTGTAAAGTAGAGGACAAAGAAGCAACAGGGACTGGCTTTCACGGTCGGTTGCAGGCTTTGTCTGCGAGTTCCGTGACTACCTTTGTGCCGGTCATGACGTCTGACAGACCTCACAACGGCGTCTGATGTATGACGGTGGATACTCAAACAATTCCTACTATTATTTCTTATGCTACAAAATATAGCCGTGGTGGCCGAGTGGTTCAAGTTTCAATACGTATGAGCATCTCATTTTTTTTTAATTAAATATATAAATTTCTTCATATATCTAGGACATACCCATTCAGTCTACCTTTGAGGTCGAAAGGAACGAAACTCACGATGAAATCGCCATCAATATTCGAGCTTAATCTAACCTTAAAGATACAAACTTTATCGGCGAAAGAATTTAATATTAAGACGGAATATTTTTCAATATAAAAAGCTCCTACAGTTTTTTTATTTTATAAATAAATATGTCTAAAAATAAGTAGGTCTAATCACATATTATGCATATGGTTATCTGTGGATACTGTTTGTCTATGTACTAGTCCAATTTTAATTAATGTTTTTTTTGCAAGACTATTGTGTAAAATAAATCAAAATGAAAATTATAAGTATCTACGGCACAAACTTCATCCATCCAAACATGCATTTGTAGACAACCTTTAGATTAAGCAAACAGGACCGTATTTCGCTTCTCTCTCTATTACTGAAACTATCCATTCTTACATTCGAATACTCCTATTTAATACATTAAAATAGTTTAAACTCCTCCTTTTTTATTGTTTTACATCTCCAAAACGGCCAGTGCAGTTGAATTTTTATTAAATAATTATTTATGAAACCTTACGCATTATACACAGCAGGCTTCGTAAAAAGACCACTACACACCTACACAATTTGTTTGTAGCGAATACATGCCACTCGCAGTTTTCAAACACGAGATCGCTTTTACACTATCGTTAATCTTAGTTTAGACAGAGGCGCGCGGCCTTTGTTGTGAATTTCATGAAAGAGGCGATATAAGCTCTCAATGTACCTCACCTCACGCCTTCCCACAAGGGTCCCCGAAGGGGTAGGCAGAGGTGTATAGGTAATACCCACACACCCACTTTCCGCCAGAGGTATATTAGGTGCCAACGTGACAGATGGCGAGTCCATCGCCGTAACTCAAGCACGACTATACATACGCCTTTGAATTTCTTCTCAGACGTATGTAGGTTTTGTACTTAAGTTCAGAAAAACAAATTGGTACAGTTGGGATTCGAACTAACGACCTTTGCGTCACAGGCAACTGCTCGAACCACTCGGCCACCACAGCTATTATTTATTTACCATTACGGCTAAATGTACCAATAATCAAAATATTTCCGTAAAATAAGAAATATGGAAAACATGCCACAATGAAAGTATCTAAATAAAGAAAATACACTGTACATAATATTTTTACCTATTTTGCGAATACGTGACCGAGGCGTGAACGAGGGTGTGATTGTAAAGATGAATGAAGGCATGTTACGTTGGTTTGGACATATAGAAAGGGTGAGTGAAGAAAGATTGACGAAACAGTGCGAAAATATACAATGCGAATGTCTGCAAAAAGAGGCAGAGGAAGGCCACGTTTCAACTACGTAAACAAATTGATCGGACACTCAAGGAAGGGAATATCAAAAGTACTCGAAACCGGCGAGCATGTATGAAAATAGGCGCTGTATTTCTCAAACTGTCGAATTAATAATAATAGTAGGAAAAAGCATCTATTACCTGGAATTGGATCGCTTCGAGGAGTCGTGTTTCTTCCCGCCCTGGAGGTTGGGCAGATCCTTCTGCCGTTTCTTAGTCTCCCTCCATATCCTGTAGTAGAGTATACACATCACAGTCACAGGCACATAGAACGCCGCTATCGCAGTCCCGAACGTAATAAACTGGTTCGTCTCTATGAACTGTATGTAGCACTCGTGGGGCGGCACTTTCCGCTCCCCGTCAATGTACGGCCAGGCGTAAATCCAAGGCGGCCACAGCACCAGGCTGAAGCCCCACGCACCGCCTATCATCATAGTCGCTCTACGTGTAGTCCTTTTCGCCCTATAAGTCAGCGGTCGCGTCACACTGAAGTACCTATCGAAACTAATGATGAGCAAGTTGAGCACGGACGCGTTCGACGCGAGGTAGTCGAGCGCGAGCCACGTGTCGCACACGTGGGGGCCCAGCGGCCAGTAGCCGTATATGGTGAACATGGCGTACAGGGGCATGGAGATGAGCCCGACGGCGAAGTCGGCCACGGCGAGGGAGAACAGGAAGTAGTTGCTGATGGTCTGGAGCTGCTTGTCGATCTTGAAGCTGATCATGACCATGGAGTTGCCGACCACGGTGAGCACGGAGAGGACGCTGGCGATGATGGCGAGGACGATCTTCTGGACGAGGCTGTAGGGGCTGGTGGGCAGGTCGAGCGCCAGGTCGGTGAGGTTAGCCGAGTAGTTACCGATGAGCATGCTGTCACCTCGGAGCGCTGCCCGGGCTCGGGCGCCGGCCTCGCGCCGCTCCTGGGGACAAATACACTATTATACACTGACGCTAAGCCGTGGTGGCCGAGTGCTTCGAGTAGTTGCCTGCGACGCAAAGGTCGCAAGTCCGAATCACCACTGTACCAATGAGTTTTTCTGAACTTAAGTACAGTGATTAGTCACACCACAAGCTTCGCAGTGAAGGAAAACATCGAAAGGAAGCCTGCATTCGTTTGAGGAGCAATTTAAAAACGTATGTATAGTCGTGCTTGAGTAACGGCGTCGGACTCGCCATCTGTCACGTTGGCACCTAAAATATTTCTCTGACAGGAAGTGAAAGAAAGCGGGTGCTACCTATACATCTCTGCCTATCCCTGCGGGGACCCTTATGGGTAGGCTTGAGGATATATTATGCAATGACATCCTCGTTCTCGCTAGTTGGATTACGAATCTCACAATTGCGGAACCGATCTAATGTCAAAGAATTTATTCAAGCAATAAATGTTTTCACGAAAACATCTTACTAATATTATAAATGCGAATATAATATAACCTCGCGCCTTCCCACAAGGGTCCCCGAAGGGGTAGGCAGAGGTGTATAGGTAATACCCACACACCCACATAAATGCGAATGTTTTTAAATATTTATGTATGGATGTTATTCAATCATGTCAGAACGTTTTTGAATGAACACATTTGTCAACACTGTTTGTAAAGCTAATCTATCTATGAAGAGATTCCGCACGACGACGACGTATTAATAAATTATGCTTATTTTATTTAATTAATTTATGGATTTCAATATCTGAAATATATATTATTTATACATTTACATTTATACAATGCTCATGCATCCTCCAACATTTATTTATTTACTAGCTTATGCCCGCGGCTTCGCCCGCGTAGAGTTCGAAAAAGTAGTTTTGGAAATTTTCCTGCTAGAATCGTTTCAGCCGTTATGCCGTGAAAGAGCATCATACCATTATAATATAAGAGCTTTGAATTTTTAGGGATTATATAAAAAAAAAGTAGCCTATGTCCTATTCCTAGGTATAAGCTATCACCATTTCAACTTTCAGCCAAATCGGTTCAGCAGTTTTGCCGTGAAAGAACCGCAAATATCCAAAGTTACAAACTTTCACATTTATAATATTAGTAAGATAAGGTTTATTTACACACACAAGCTTACTTCAATTATTACAGGTTACACCCAATGCAATAGATTAGCAATAAATGTCTACTGATGACATATAAGGACATTTCAGTTAATAAAATAACTTAAAACAAATCTGTATGGGTAAACACAGTGAAAGCATTAGCTTCTCAATTGTTTAAGGAATCTCTGGGCACTCAGGTTTGTGGTCGAGCTCATCGATCTCCGCGAGCGACACCGCCGACCCAATTTTCTCTACAAGGACAGATGCCGTCGCGGATCGGTTTACTGACTTTATTCCCTTCTTGTAATTCGACAAACAATACGATATGGGAGTATCGATGGCAGGATATTGGAACTGATGTTCTCAGTCATCTTTGACAAAGGATTTTTTGATGCTGTCAAGGTTTTCTTGTGGTATTATTATCGGGCAACATTACATTGGCATACCCTTATCTGGATTTTCGTTTAGCTGTCTTGCTTTATGAACGGCGAGGTCTATAAGCATTGCTCTACTCACACTGTCCAACCTTTGAAGGTGCCGGCTGGATACTATGTAATGTATGAGTAAATAAAAGGTTAAACTGACCAATTTATTATTATTAATCTTTACAAGAAATCATTTAGTATTCGACGAGACCTCCGGCCGTCTAGACTTTAACTTTCAAAAGCCAAATAATAGAAACTAATTGTTAGAAACTACAAAGGTCAAAGGCTTCCCGCACTTCTAAACTTACGTATGTAGTTGCTAACGTTGCAGACACATACCTACATACTCGTACGCAATAGGGCTGCCAGTCACGCATTTTATTTCTACCTATATGCACCTACACGCCTTCCCACAAGGCAAAGGTGTACCACCAGATTTTCGCCAGAAATATATTTAAGTGTCAACGTGGCAGATAGCGAGTCCGTTAGCGCTTACACCTTCGGCGACCCTTATGGGAAAGCGAGAGGTTAAGTAATTCTTTAAAAAGATGTTACAAAAAATTTACGGACTAACGAATTTAGATCGAGTCCGGACATATAGAAACGACGAGGGAAGAAATATTGCTGACACAGGTATACAAAGCGAAAGTGTGTGCAAGAAAAGGCAGAGGAGACCACGTTCCAACTACCTGGATCAAATAGATCGGACACTCTAGGACGGGAACGTCAAGAGTACTCAAAAGCGACGTGCATGTATGTAGAGACTGATGAATGCGGACTAAGCGAAAGAGGTATGTAAGTCTTGAGAGAACTGGCGCTTTACTCTCTCTGCCTACGATATGTGATGAAAAAAACTGAAAGAAATGGACTTTAAAAACCCACTTCATAATCCGTTAACTAATGCAAGTATTTTTTTTGTAGCAACCCTAACAGCATCATATATTAACACAACATTAATTAGTAATATGGTGCACATGTGGTGGGGCTACAATTAATTCCATATATTCACATGAATGTATGTTAATGTAGGTCGCAGAATTTGGTAGATGTTGCCAAATGAAAAGGATTATGGAGCTCAGGTCTACTGTCACTATAAATTATTCACTCTATGGGCGGAGTATTGCGGGGAGTCAGAATATTGTATGACCCTTCTTCAAGCCACTTCACTTTCGCATTGTAAATCAGTTTCGCTAACATCGCCATATACATATCACCACGCCGAGGCCCTAACGGGGTAGGCAGAGTGTATAGAGCGCCAGTTCTCTCTAGACATACATATCGCCATATAAGGTAGAAATAAACTTTATTAACACACAAGTGACACAGACTGTACATTTGACATAAACAATTAATTAAAACGACAAGATGAATTAAGAAGAAAAATAATAAAAGTACAGTTCAATAGAATTTATTACAAAATATACATAAAAAATAACTAACATATGGTTAGACTGCTCACTTTGATTCGCCATTATGAACAATACCTCACACAACATTAATGGCACAACATATTAGAATCCCAACAGTGGGGGTGGGTGGGATAATAAAGCTGTTAAATTGACGGCGAGAATGCATCGTTACGTCAAATATTATCACTTTTATAACGTCATAACTGGACCGAACGACATAAAATATGGCATAAAACCAGTGCAAGGCAGATTTTATTTCCAAATAGTGGCTGTATTACGACTATTTTGACAATAAACATTTAAAACTAGGTACTCTAAAAGTAATGGGATGGTATAAAAGATAATTGTTTGACATTATAAAACTTTCTACAATAGACCTAAAACCTACAATGAATGCCTAAAACGCTATTCGCATAACATTTAATACAATCGACAATCAGTAATAGAAACAAGTAATCCCAGAGACATAACCGCAACCGGAACGACCCGGTAAATTCCGGTACGAACCGAACCGCGCCGGACCTGTGTCCGTTATTGGGTAAAATTCCTCGACCTCCATTTATAATAATTAACGTTGAAATTACAACGCTACTAATACTTGTAGCTATTGTAATTGAGGTCCTAAATGGACCTGGTTGGGACCTCATACTGCGTACATAAATATTTAGTATCTAAAGGTAAAGTAAGGCGCTGACGATGTTTCTATACCGTCTCGCCTTCCCACAAGGGTGCCCGAAGAGGTAAGCAAAAGTTGTAACAACACCGACTTTTAGTCCAAATATTTCAGTGCCAACGTCATTCAACTGTCACATGGCGAGACCATCGCTATTTTTCTAGTACGGCTTGAAACCGATTTGTAAAATTGTTGACAGCTATAATATACACTGTACGAACAAGTATCATAACGTCACATCTATATCTATACTAATATTATAAAGAGGAAAGATTTGTTTGTTTGTTTGTTTGTTTGTTTGTAATGAATAGGCTCCGAAACTACTGGACCGATTTCAAAAATTCTTTCACCTTTGGAAAGCTACATTATCCCCGAGTAACATAGGCTATATTAAATTGGACCCGATAGGTGGCGCTGCGATCGAGTTTGAAGAATTTTACCTTTTTACCCGGGCGAAGCTTTCTGTGTGTTTCTGTGTGTCTTAAGCTAGATTCGAGAATGGTTTAGATTTATAATTGGACCCAATAGGTGGCGCTGCGATCGTGTTACGGGCAATTTAACTTTTTCACCCGAGCGAAGCTGGGCGGGACAGCTAGTACTTAATATAAACTAAAGTTACCACCGTTTCCAAGAAAAAAAACCTGCTAGGAGAAGAAACGGCGAAACAAACTCCCCGGTTTTCTTTTTAACATTTGTCCTCTTTTACGTAAGGGTAGAAACTTACATATAACCCTGTACAACTGTACTCTGTGTACTTGTACTGTAATGTTGTGTGGGTAATACAGTAACCTCTCTCAGAAAATAGGACAGTTGTAGAAAGGAAGCTATTTTCAAGAAGTTCTCCGTTATTGTAAGGATGTCTCGGGGAAACTTCCTCGATCCTTATTCCCTATTCCCCACAGCCCCGGACTTTCGACGCCCCAAACGCCACAAAAACCTAACCTTGGCTCAAAGTAGCATATTTGCGGCGTTCGAAGCACTCCTGCTGAGCAGCTGCTGCGCTGGCAGCCACCGATGTCTCCGGGAGGTAAGACGGAGGCTAAGGGCCGTCCCTGTCGCCAGGGCACCAGTGTCAGACCGTGTAGACCGCTTGCCATGCCCACAAGCCAGCCCATTTGGTTCTAAAATAGCTGGCGTATCCGATATTCTGTATTGTGCTTTTTTGTTTTATTTTCACAAAATTATCTACTGTCACGATATAGTAATGTAGAATCTTAATAAGCTTAATTATGTTATTAATAGAATCGGTAAAACCCATATGTTTCGGTGTGAATGCCCCTTAATAATGTTGTCATTTTATTATCTTTAGAGCTATTCCGTCAGCCGTCATGAGGATATATTCAAAAGACAACCAACTACTTCTATAAGACAACTATTCTATCTTCTGCGACGTTGTATATATACAGTCATACTATACTCGGGCAGAATCGCGGGGTGCTACTTGTTATACACAAAGAGCTAGATGTACTTAAGACACAAACAATAGTTTTAATACAAAATAAAAACCTAGATAACTAAATGCGAAATCTAATTAAGCCAGCCAGTACGATACCGGGAATTCTGAAACAACCGAAGTTTAATTACGTTGATATTTTAACAGAACCACCAAATTAAGCGCCATTCGTAGTTACTAATGAATAAGTATGATTCATTTCTCAGTTGGACTTGCTACGGTGCTGACGTTGCATTTAATTATTGCTAATCTAAGTTAGGAGATGTAGCGACCAACCTTTTTATCAATGATGCATTCAATACTAAGCAAGGAACTCAAAGATGATGAAGATGTATGAAGAGATTGACGAACGTGGACAAAATAGGTATGTGCGTCTGGAGAGAACTAGCGCTTTACTGGCTCTACCTACCCCGTGCTCGACGTGATGTATGTGTATTGTCGTACGATGATGTACGTATTAAAAGAGGATGGATAGATATTTTAGAAGACTTCTATTTGTCGACAGTTATAACAATTAACATTATTTACAAAGAACAGTTGAAACTAACTACTTACAGATAAAATATTTGTCCCAAATCGGTATCCCGGGGCAACGTGCCAAGAAGACTAGCAGCATTGCCACGCTGGATAGCAATGCTGATTCTCTGAGTGAAATATGTTCCAGCCCGCCTGTCACGAGAGGTTTCGACTAGACGACGCGAGACCTCTTTAAAAAGATGGTGAGCCTCAGGATCCCAAGGCCCAAGAGTTTCAACTGCAAATGCAGCAAATATGTAACCTGACCCGAGACAGGCATACTTACGGCGCTTGAGGCACTCCTGCTGAGCAGCAGCGGCACCGGCCGCCACCGATGTGTCAGGAAGATGGGAAGGAGCCAGTGTATCGACAGTTATTAAGTGTTTCGGTTCAACAACCGCTTGGATCATTTGTGTCCAGGTTTGCTTGTGAATGCTTAAAGTATTTGCCCTTGTAATATCTGCAATTCATTCCCTGAATATAAAGTTTGTAGCCGCTAGGATTTAATTGGTCAATAGCACTAACGGGAACCTCATTTAAATGTAACCTTCAGTTTGACTGAACTGTAGTGATACCATTTGAAATCATTCCATACATGCTTGACGAAACAGATATACAATGCGATAGTGTGGCAGAGGAAGACTACGTTCTAACTACCTGGATCGAATCGATTGGACACTCAAGGATGGGAAGCGAAAGAGGTATATAAGTATATATATATATAAAATATTATATCATCATGCCTTCCCACAAGGGTCCCCGAAGGGGTAGACAGAGGTGTATAGGTAATACCAACACACCCACTTTCGGCCAGAGATATATTAGTAGGTATATAAGTCTAGAGAGTTACAGCTCTTGACTCAAGTTTCGCAACTTGATGTCGCGGGTTCGAATCCCGCTTAGGGCAGATATATTACCGAGCCATATTATGTGACTGATAGTGTTTTGTAAGAAGCGGCTGCCAAAAAACGAGTTTAGTATTTGTTTTTTTTTAAGCATTTAAACGGGATCCATCCAAGACCTAAAACCAGGACCTTATTGGAGCTCTCCCTATGAGATACATAAGCAGCGTACGTTGTGGGTATTATTTTAGTCCTAACCAATCCAGTAGAAGATTTCGATAGCGCGATTTAAAGTATTACAAAAGTGGACAACGCCATCTATCGAGGAAACCTCGGAAAGTATCAGCTCACGGAAATTATGTTAGTTTCATTTTCAATCTATTACTCGCTACTACCATTGTGTTACGTCAAACTGACTGACCAGGTCGTATTTCCTGTGACCTGACACCACGTTCATTTTCGGGCAATTTCACATCACACAGAAGCAAATAGTTACCTACATAAGAATTTAAAGCATGTATATCTTTAGTACTTATAAATATATCTTTAGAAAATAATATCTTTATCTGACAACATGTTGATACACACAATGATACTCATAATAGTTTTATTTCAGTAAAATTGGTAACCATAAAAATAGCACAAACAATACTGATATATAATATGAAGAAGAGCCGTGGTGGCCGAGTGGTTCGAGTAGTCGACACAGTAGTAGTAGTAGCCTACGACACAAAGATCGCAAGTTCGAATCCCGACTACTTTTACTTACCACTTTTACTTGTACCAATTACTTTTTCTGAACTTAAGTACAGTGATTAGTTACACCACGGGCTTTACGGTGAAAGAAAACATCGAAAGGTAACCTGCATACGTCTGAGAAGCAATTCAAAGGCGTATGTATAGTCGTGCTTGAGTAACGGCGATGGACTCGCCATCTGTCACGTCGGCACCTAAAATATATATCTGGCGGAAAGTGGGTGTGTGGGTACTATACACCTCCTGCCTGCCCCTTCGGGTTCCATTATGGGAGGGCGTGAAAATAAATATCTATATATATGGTTAGTTAACTTATATGTCTGAGGTGCATAATGTTCTTAATGCTTCTAATGCGTTCTAATGTTCTTAGCGCTGCTATTCCAAAACCATTGAATAGTGTGACACTATTATTAAAGTAAGACTGAAAGACTAATATCCATGTTATTGATAAATTTAACCCAAAAAAATCCTGAATATGTATATGATAAGCTCCTTAAATTATCGTGTTTCATTAAATCCCTGCGTCATAGTGGCTTCTATAAATAATGATGACGTGAGTTCCCTTCTCAATACAGCCTCCCACACTGAAGGAACATGAGACAAAAACCTATACATATAATAAAAATGTAACGGATCGATGTCTGTACATCGAATATATGAGAAAATATATGATTGGGACCTTTATCAACGCAAATAGCACCCAAAACACTAATTGTCAGATTTTTTGTCTGTTTGTCTGTGTGCTTGTGCACGCTAATCTCAGAAACTGCTTATCCGATCTAGATGTGGTTTTCACTGATATATGGTGGTAAGCTTCACTTAACATATCCAAAATAAACAAATCAAATCAAAATATTTCACATAAGCCTAGATGGGACTTATAAAACGTCCAAAAAGGCCCACGGTTCGGGTTGGTCGCTTCCATGAAGAAGAACCGGCAAGAAACTCCTTGGTTTCTCTTTTCAAATCATTAGGCATATACAATAACAATATATTTACGTTACAGTACCCAAGTATGGGGGAACAACATAGGCCCGACAATAGGTGGTTGCTCACTATACAAATAATATAGTCCACAAGGGTCCCCGAAGGGGTAGGCAGAGGTGTATAGGTAATACCCACACACCCACTTTCCGCCAGAGATATATTAGGTGCCAACGTGATAGATGGCGAGTCCATCGCCGTTACTCAAGCACAACTATACACGCCTTTGAATTTTTCTCAGATGTATGTAGGTTTCCTCTCGATGTTTTCCTTCACCGTAAAGCTCGTAGAGTGACTAATCACTGTACTAAAGTTCAGAAAAACTCAAATCAAATCAAATCAAATCAAAATCTTTTTATTTCACATAGGCCCAGATGGGCACTTATAAAACGTCGAAAAAGAAGCACGGTTCGGGTTGGTCGCTTCCATGGAGAAGAACCGGCAAGAAACTCCATGGTTACTCTTTTCAAATCATTAGGCATAGGCAACTCATTGGTACAGTCGGGATTCGAACTTGCGATCTTTGTGTCGCAGGCAACTGCTCGAACCACTCGGCCACCACGGCTCTTTACTATACAAAACATACATAAAACGAGATACCAAACCAAACCAAAATATCTATCCAAAAATGCTGCAAAAAATTACTTATCCACGCGTATTATATCCATATTAATCTTCAAGACGCAATTCAATTCAAATTCAAGTGTTCCTAAAATTGCATTACTCACCCCCATTGGGACCTGTTAATAAGATTGTAGAATCTATTAAAGGAGCTTTCAAGATTCAATTAGCTACCGGAATGGAGCGGCCATATTGCTAATTAATTTTAACAAATGTACCCAGATATATTAGATTAATCTTTTCGATTAAAATCTTCATACGCTTCATCATCTTGGGACAGTTTCACAGCTTAGCAAAGATTGTACTTTGCGAAGTAGACAACAATATACATACATATAAGTACGACGGGGAACGTCGAGAGTACACGAAACTGACAAGCATACAAGTAAGCGGTTACCGCCGCCCATGGACGCTTGCAACACCAGGTAATTGCTCGCGCTCTGCCGACCCTGCAGAACTCTTTTCACACCCTCCTTGAAGAACTATCCATGCTGTACTCTCCAGGGAAAACTTCAACGGGTAGATTGATAAATCTTTATATATATATAGATATATTTTTAAGGATTTTCGCTAATAAACCCAAATTGTTTCTCTGAAAACCAAAGATTTATTTAACATATTTTTACTTTACAATAATATAACAAACTATGAGAATTACACTTTTATCTCACCTGAATTATATTCTATTAATAATATTCTATTCTATACTCAATAATATTCTTCTATTTATCTATTTACAAGTTTTTTACAATAAAATAATTGAATATCATCCGCCATTTAAATGCACGTCACTTCCACAGATAACCTAATACGCTAACTACAAATATAATTCAATTTAATGAAATGTCATTACATATGACAAGAATGCAAGAGCGATCCGAAAGGTTTCTCTGGGAATCCCAAGGTGGATTTAGACCAGGAAGAGGATGTATGGAACAAACCTTCTCGTTTCGCGGAATCGCGGAAAAGTTTTTGGATATTAACCAAAGGGTTTTCTGCGCTTTCGTCGACTTAGAGAAGGCATTTTGCTATTTTGGCATTTGATAGAGTCGTACGAAAGGAACTCTGGGACGTGTTGCCTGGATATGGAGTGAGCAGTTCCCTACTGCATGCCGTGAAATCACTCTATAGTGATAGCGAGGCGTGCGTTAGGGTTAACGGTGAGATGTCACCCTGGTTTGATGTGAAGTCGGGGGTCAAACAAGGGTGTATCATGTCTGCCTGGCTGTTCATTATATATCTAGATAACTGTCTGAGAGCACTAAGAACGAACGGATGTGGAGTGAAAATGGGAAACTTAGTGGTCAACTGCCTACTATACGCCGATGACGCGGTTTTACTGGCGTCATCAGAGGGCGATCGCGGTTTTACTGGCGTCATCAGAGGGCGAACTGCAGTCACTAGTTACCATAATGAAAGAAGAATGTGAAAAGAAGGGGCTGCGCCTAAACGCTGGCAAGACTAAGGTTCTGGTATTCGAAAGAGATGAACAAGTGACCGAGTGTGCAATATCGGTAAATGGGCAAATTCTAGAGCAAGTGAATGAATTTGTATATCTTGGAAGCATGTTCACACGAGATGGAAAGTATGAAAAAGATATTGAAAGAAGGATAACTGCCGGAAATAAGGTGAATGGAGCCATGTCGGCGTTGATGGGCAGTAAAAGTCTGAGCAAGAATGCTCGAGTTGCTGTCCACAACGCGATATTGGTACCTACCTTATTGTATGGCAGCGAATCCTGGGTATGTCCGAGGAAGTATGAAAATAGCTTGAATGCAGTCGAGATGCGATCTCTTCGAAAAATGTGCGGCGTAACGATATTAGATCGAATCCGCAATGAAGAGATTCGCAAATCAACTGGCGTGAATGAGGGCGTGATTGTAAAGATGAAGAAAGGCATGTTACGTTGGTTTGGACACATAGAAAGGATGAGTGAAGAAAGATTGACGAAACAGATATACAAAGCAAAAGTGTGTGCAAGAAGAGGCAGAGGAAGGCCACGTTCCAACTACCTGGATCAAATAGATCGGACTCTCAAGGACGGGAACGTTAAGATTACTCGAAACCGACGAGCATGTATGAAGAGACTGATGAATGTGGACGAAGCGAAAGAGGTATGTAAGTCTAGAGAGAACTGGCGCTCTATACTCTCTGCCTACCCCGTTAGGGACTTGGCGTGATGATATGTATGCATGTATGTATGTCATTACATATATAAATGTATGTTTGTCTGAAAGTCCTTTATAGAATCGTAAACGGTTTACGTTTTTAATGAAATTTTCTGTTTCTTCCGGTGGATTCTAGAATGGTTTAGATTAACAATTGAACCTGATAGGTGGCGTTTATTTTTCACCCAAGCGAAGCTGGGTGGGACAAATAATGATTTATAAAATTGATGAATGTACTTGAAGATGAAGCGACAGAAGTCTGTAAGCATAGAAAGTAATGGCGCTCTACTTTCTTTGTCCAACCCGTGAGGGACTCGTAGTAGTGATTAAATTTGTGTACCAACTCGTTATGAATGTAGGTACAAACTAATGACATGGCACTGAATAAAAAGTTATATTTCTGATAGGTGGTTTAACAAATTATAACGCCAATTTAAATAGACTGCTTTCTTATCTAATGCTGTAAGAACGGGCAACACTCCACAAATCCGTGACTTTATATTGTAGCCGATAGTGGACAATATTGAGTGACTGTAAAAACTGTAGTGCCGGGAGTGTGGTGCGAGTTTATCGATAGGGTGACCTCGCTCCGCCGTGACCTAATTCCATAAGTCCGGGACCTTCGGAGGGCTCGATCTATTGAAAAATTTGGTGCCTCGCTTCTGAGGCATGTTTGTTTAAGAAGATTTATTGTGGGGAAGAACATTACGTAGATGTTACAAACCTTGGTGTAGTGTATAGACTTTTATATATTTGTGTATAATCTGTCGTCTCGAGCATCGCACGCGCGGGGTTGCGCGGCGAGGGGGCACTGCCCTCCCGACCGGCGTGGACGGAAGACGCGAGCGCTTGCTGCGAGCCGATATTTATTTATTAGTGTAATAGGTAATATTAACCTCATTATTTAAGTGTACATTACACTTGGATATACCTACTCGTTTATAATGTTGAATATGTATTTTTAAACCACAATATATAATAATAATAATAATAACCCCCCCGGGGGTCACCTTGACGTGGTGGGGGGGCTTAAGGGGAGGATGATTACCCTTATTTTTTTAGGAGGTACTTAGAAGTCAATAACACCTTGACTACTCTTCCCCGACCAACGATCCCAAAACCAAAAACCAAACCATGATAACACGAAGCAAAAAGACTAGGCCCCAAGTTCCCGGCGGCCCCAGCAGCTGTGCCAGCTCTGACGAAAGCAGGCTCGGCTCTGGGACCAGGGGCGCATACAATCTCCGGGCGACGTGCTCCCGTCAAACGACCATGGCTTGTACAACGGACTCAGAATTGCAATGCGAAATAACTTCAACTCCATCCTCAACTTTTTCCCAAGATCCCTTTTCCCGATCCTCACCTACACTGTCCTCAAATAGTATACCTCTGGAGGATGTTGCACAGGAGACAATTAATGTCACAAATACTGTGCCCACCACCGGTGCAATGAATACGCGTAAAAAATGGACGACTGAGATGAACAAGTTCATACTGCGTAATTATTTACATTTAACGATGATGGAGACTGATGTCAAAGGGTATTTACCATTTTTACACGCAAAATTTATAGAAAATTTTCCAGACATGACAACCGTATCAAGGCAAAGAGTAGGAGACCAAAGAAGAGCAATAGTTCGCAAACAGCTACTACCGCAACAAACTATTGAGGAAATTACTCGTGAAGTTCAGGCTACAATACAACATTCATATAGTAACACGCACCACTTAAATACAGATAATATTAACATACAAAATACACAAACAATGCCACTGTCGCAACCAGGTCAAAGAATGAGGTGGACCGACGAACACAATGAAGCTATAATAAGATCTTATTATAAAATCACTAAACTAGAAACTGATAGAACCTCTTACAGAAAGAATCTTTATCAAGATTTCATAAGTATTTTCCCAAATTTAGCACATTTATCAGAACAACGAGTGGCAGACCAACGGAGAGCCATAATAGAAAATAAATACTTTACAGAAGAGAGATTAAATGCAATAAGGCAGGAAGTGCGAAGTGAAATAGAACCAATAGATTCATTTGATGAAATACGCAGACGGGACGAAGACTACCTTAACCATATGGACGTAGACGTTACCACATCACAAATACAAGATGAAACAGTTATTAATATACCACAATTGAATATGGAACTAAGCAGTAAAATAGACGCTAGTTTTGATCATGCACTAGTATATTACACGGATACATTGCCCACACAACGACACTATATACCTAAACAAAAGAGTTCCCGAAGATTAGCCTCTATAGTACATTACATAAATACTCAAATTCTACCGAAACTTGTAAATTCTGATACGGACTTCAATACATTCCAAACAATAATCTATTGTGCAGCTTGGACTGCAGCTAAAATAAATGGAGCTAAAATAAATATACCACCAGTAACGGAAACAACAAATACTGTTAGTCGAAAAATTAAACCAAAATGGCAAATCAGATTAGAGCAGAAGATAGAGAAACTTAGAGCTAATATAGGGAGATTATTACATGACATCAACGGCAACCGAACAGCCAATCTGACAAAGCATGTAGAGGATATCTTAAAAAACTACAAAATTCACACATCACACGAGGAAAAAAACACAGAATTATCACAGTTTCTAGATACTTTAAAACAAAAGCTAGCTGTTGCCAGTAGCCGCCTTAAGCGATATAAAACATGTACACTACGCAAAAGTCAAAATAATCAGTTTATTAAAAACGAAAAACAATTTTACCGTAAAATACGAACTACTACTTCCAGTCATCAGGAGAATACAACGACACCAACACCAGAAACAGAAGTCTTACACAGGTATTGGTCACAGCTATGGGGTAGCTCCATTGAGCATAATGACAACGCGGACTGGATACAGGAAGAAACTACTAGAGCCAGTAACATTGAATCGATGGAATTTGCACATATACCAACTGACACGTTTCACGATGTTATAAGAAAACTTCATAACTGGAAAACGCCTGGATCTGATTTCATACACAACTACTGGTACAAACACTTTACAAATATACACCCCTTTCTTTATAATTATATCAATGACTTTATACTTAATCCACACACCATACCAGAATACATTACTGCGGGAATAACTTTTATGTTACCAAAAGACCAAAGTGATGGGAGTAATCCTGCCAAATATCGACCCATAACATGCCTTCAAACGATATACAAAATCATCACATCCTGTCTTACCGAACTGATATATAAGCATGTAGATAATAATAGTATTCTTGCTCAGGAGCAGAGAGGATGTAAAAAATATAGCCAGGGATGTAAAGAACAACTCACAATAGACTCAGTTATATTAAAACAGGTACAAAAGAAAAAGAAAGATTTATTTACAATGTATATAGATTATAAGAAAGCTTATGATTCAGTACCTCATTCATGGCTACTAAAAGTCCTAGAAATTTACAAAATTCACCCATCTATTCGAGTTTTTCTTCACAGTACTATGACCAACTGGACAACACGACTTAAAGTAAACTCACCTTCCGAAAATGTAGTATCAAACGTAATTCAAATCAAACGAGGAATTTTTCAAGGCGATGCATTGAGTCCACTATGGTTTTGCCTCTCACTCAACCCTCTATCAAATCTTTTAAATAAAACAAATATTGGATACCCCTTCTTGAGCCAAAATCCTACAACTGATACATCAAATAACACGTTAGACTATTATTCTTTAAATCATCTATTATATATGGATGATATAAAACTTTACGCTGTTAAACAAGAGGATATTAGCACACTTGCCCAAATCACAGAATTTTTTTCAAGAGATATCTGTATGGAATTTGGGATTGATAAATGCAGACTTAATTCTGTAAAAGCTGGGCAGATCCATTCACACCATTACGAACTACAGAGCGGAGAACAGATAAAATCATTGAACGAAGATGAAACCTATAAATACCTGGGATACGCACAATCCAAGCAAATCAACCACAAGGCAATAAAATCCTCATTAAAAGTGCAATTTAAACACAGACTTAACTCCATAGCAAAATCATACCTTTATTCTAAAAATACTACTAAAGCTATTAATACTTATACTGTGCCTATACTTACTTACTCCTTTGGTATAATACATTGGTCAAAAACAGAACTAAAAACATTACAACGATTGATTAACCTCACTCTTACTAAGAATAGAAAACATCATCCCCGATCTTGTGTGCAAAGACTAACGATCCCGAGAAAACAAGGAGGCAGAGGCTTGATCGATATAGTTAACCTACACAATAAACAGATTTCAAATCTCCGAACCTACTTCCATAACAAATCACCAACATCCACGTTGTACAAGGCAATAGTACTTAACGATCTAAAGTTCACACCCTTAAACTTGCAAAGTATAGGTCCCCAAAAGAATGAAAAACTAACTGACATACAGACAAAACTAGATGAATGGGCCCGCAAGTCTCTACATGGAAGACATTACAACGATTTGAACCAGCAATACGTCGACAAAATAGCGTCGAACGAATGGCTCAAACGTGGAGAGTTATTCCCGGAGACAGAAGGGTTTATGCTTGCAATCCAGGATCAAGTAATAGAAACACGAAATTATCAAAAACATATAATGAAAATAGCCAACACCACAGATATCTGCCGTCGCTGTCAAGCACCTATTGAAACCATCCAGCACATCACAGGATCCTGTAAAGCAATAGTTCAAACTGATTACAAGCACAGGCACGACCAGGTTGCAAACATAATACATCAAAAGATGGCCATTAAGCATAAACTGATCTCATTACCTTCTGTACCATACTATAAATATGCACCACAAACAGTCCTTGAAAACTCCACGCACAAACTTTACTTTAACTGATAGATATAGCAGTCCCTAACACCCATAACCTACAAATAACCATAGCCGAAAAACTAAGCAAATACATTGATTTAAAAGATGAAGTAGCGCGCTTGTGGCATCTACAAAAAGTTACCATAATTCCAATAGTCATTTCCACCACCGGCGTCATCCCTAAACAGCTGCATCAATCCATAGCCACAATACAACTACCTAAACTCACCTACCTCAATCTCCAAAAAGCAGTAATTCTTAATACTTGCCGTATCACCCGAAAATTCCTTCAAATAGATCGACCTGTGACATCAACGAACAACAACTCTTAAATAATAGCCACTTGGCTTCGGCTCGTGGATATTATAAAAACGCCGGCAACAATGCCGAGAATATTTAAAAAATATACATAAAAAATAATAATAATAATAATATCCTTTATTGTACACACACATCTACAAAAACAAATAGGATGACAAGAAACAGAGAACAACACGTAGTACGCACAAATAGGCGGCCTTATCGCAAAAGCGATTTCTTCCAGGCAACCAAGTTAGACAGAAAAGAAATAGAGAAAACAAAAGGTAGGTGTGATAGTTTAACGGATGAAATATACACAATTACTATGATATAAATATGCTAAGCAATATATATAAAAAATACGAAATATATATACTTACAATAAAATATACATAAACATACTTATAAATGAATAAATTATGAAGAGAAATAGTGTTCAAATAAAAGATTCTTAAAGGAGTTCAATGTCTTTGCCAGTCTGATGTTCTGGGGTAGCGAGTTCTGCGCAGTGAAGGATTTGGAATAGGAAGAAGAAGTGAAGGTAGGAGTTTTAAGGATGAGTTCCCTGGTTTTACGGAGAAGGTGCAGGTTGGAAAAAAGAAATTCAAAGCGTTCCTGAAGGTATTTGGGGGCTCTAGGATCAAACAAGGTTTTGTAAAGAAGCGATAGGATATGAGTATTCCGGCGAAGTCGGATGGGTAGCCACTTGAGCCTACGGCGAAATTCAGTAATGTGGTCATATTTGCGTAATCCAAATACGAACCGTATGCAGAGATTTTGAAGGCGCTCAAGTTTATTAAGTTGCTCCTCGGTAAGGTCAAGATAGCTGACGTCAGCATAGTCAAGGATAGGAAGGAGCAATGCTTGGGATAGCGCAATTTTAGCGTCTATAGGCAAGAAATCACGTAGGCGTCTAAGGGACCCCGCGGCAGCAAACATCTTCCGACCTACCTCTGCAACCTGAGGTGCCCATGATAGAGTTTTGTCAAGAAGAATACCAAGATCCCTGACTACATCGCTATAGGGTATTATAACACCGTCAAAAGAGATAGGCGGCATCCGTTCCCACCCCACCTGGGCCATCAGTCTACTCGAACCAATAATTATGGACTGAGATTTCGCAGGGTTTACTTGGAGCCCGTAATTCCTGCTCCAGTCAGATATTAAATCCAGATCCATGTTAGTAGCTCTGATAGCACAGGGGAGAGAAGAAAGAGACGTTTGTGTGTAGATCTGGAGATCGTCTGCATATAGGTGGTAAGATAGAAGTGATATTGAGAGTGATAGATTTAATAAATATCGAGAAAAGAAGTGGAGATAAGACGCCACCTTGTGGGACGCCTGCAGACGTAAAACACCAAGACGATAATCTATCATCCAGGCGTATACGCTGCCTGCGACCGAACAAGTAACTTCGAAACCAGTCAATTACCGTTGGAGATACGTTAAGGGAACCTAGTATGGCAAGCAGTATGTCGAAATCGACGGTGTTGAATGCATTGCTGAAATCTAGCAGCGTCAGGATTGTCAGCTGTGATTTTTCCATGCCAGCACGTATGTCATCGTATATACTGAAATGAGCTGGTGAATAAGCATTAAGTCCACCTGATAGTAAGCGGTTACCGCCGCCTATAGACGCAACATCACTATGACTAAGTAATAATGCTGTAACATAATAATATTGTTATTGTAAACCATATGATTTGAAAAGAGTAACTATGGAGTCTTTTGCCGGGTCTTCTCTTGACTACTCAAACGATTATCATGAAATTCTGCTTACACCTTGCCAGAGTTACTGAAACGGATTAAAGTTTAAATCCAAAACTCAAAAATGCTGGTCTCATTGAACGTTGACGTTGAACTGCGAGCAACATCAAAGATACACTCTTATAAATAGTAATAATAATATATCCTCACGCCTTCCCACAGGGGTCCCCGAAGGGGTAGGCAGAGGTGTATAGGTAATACCCACACACCCACTTTCCGCCAGAGGTATATTAGGTGCCAACGTGATAGATGGCGAGTCCATCGCCGTTACTCAAGCACGACTATACATACGCCTTTGAATTTCTTCTCAGACGTATGCAGGTTTCCTCTCGATGTTTTCCTTCACCGTAAAGCTCGTGGTGTGACTAATCACCGTACTTAAGTTGAGAAAAACTCATTGGTACAGTCGGGATTCGAACTTGCGATCTTTGTGTCGCAGGCAACTGCTCGAACCACTCGGCCACCACTGCTTCTGATACACGGATAAGTGATAACCGATTTAAAAAACTTTCGGCCTTGACATCTTCCCCGATAGGGACTCGGCGTACTGATATGTTTGTATGTATGAAATGCTAGATTGCGATGAAACGTTTTTTTCCCTCTCACATATGTGTACTAGCTGCCCTCCGCAGCTTCACCCGGGTTAAATTCATTAATCTACAAATTTAACAAATGTGTCAGATTATATGTTTTCAACTAAAAACTACTCAGCGCAATTATATCCAATTTGGTATAGATAAGGGCCGTGGTGGTCGAGTGGTTCGAGCAGTTGCCTGCGACACAAAGATCGCAAGTTCGAATCCCGACTGTACCAATGAGTTTTTCCGAACTTTAGTACTGTGATTAGTCACACCACGAGCTTTACGGTGAAGGAAATCATCGAGAGGAAACCTGCATACGTCTGAGAAGAAATTCAAAGGCGTATGTATAGTCGTGCTGGAGTAACGGCGATGGACTCGCCATCTGTCACGTTGGCACCTAATATACCTCTGGCGGAAAGTGGGTGTGTGGGTATTACCTATACACCTCTGCCTACCCCTTCGGGGACCCTTGTGGGAAGGCGTGAGGATATATTATAGTATATTATTATTATATTATTATTAAATGGTATAGATATAGATTATTTATCATCTGGATTAACACATAGAATATGTTTTATTTCACTTGTTACCCAGGCAATACCGCAGCGCACAGCTACTTAATTATAAGATTAATACAAAGTTAATTGGCATGATATTATTTTGTATACTTTATGAATAGAAAGCATGAAAATAAAAAAGAAAAACGCGGGCTCAAATTGATCTCACACACACACACACACACACACACACACACACACACACACACACACACACACACACACACACACACATACACACTAGGAACTCTGTAACACCTCTTTCTAGAGGATTTGTTAATGTCTGCGACACAGTTTTGTATAACTGCAGGCATTATCGGACATTTATTTGTTTCTATGTTTTACTGTTCCTTAATAAAATAAATAAATTTATAATACTAGCTGTCCCGCACAGCTTCGCTTGGGTGAAAAAATTTTATTGCCCGTAACACGATCGCAGCGCCACCTATCGGGTCTAATTGTGAATTAAAACATTCTCGACTCCATCTGTTAGAATCGTTTGGAGCTAACAGATAATTATGACTGTCGAATAATAGACAAATAATTTGCAATAAAATAATATTGCGAATATAAATTGAGATGTAAGCTATCCTATCTTTTAAGTTGGATCTAACTGCACACGGTGTGCAAATCTGATTGAAATCGGTTAAGTAGTTAAGGAGCCCATCGCGGACAAACAACGTGACACGTAATTTATATCTATTAAGATATACATACAGTTAATTCACGTCCAGTCCAGACGAGCTTCCTAGCTACCAACGTTCTCAGACGAGTTCCGAACCCCACACTATTAGCTATTTGTGCTTAGCATCCAAAAAGTGGTTGGAGGCCTTTAGGCCTCGCTATTGTATGGTTCCGTAGCAAAAGTTCCCGGAACTGACATTATGAGAGACAATGAAAGAAACACTTGGCGCTGGAGGCCTAGGTCTCGCCTTTGCCCGGTTAAGTAGCAAAAGTTCCCGGTACTCACGCTACGAGAGACAATACAAAAAAAAAACACTTGGCATAAGCGACGGAATAATTTCGTTTCATTGCACGATAAGACGACACCTAAAATATATCTCTGGCGGAAAGTGGGTGTGTGGGTAGGTTACTAGATGTACACCTCTGCCTACCCCTACAGGGACCTTTGTGGGAAGGTCGTGAGGATATATTATAGATTATTATTATAAATACTTAAAAGTATGAAACACCTGACACCCATGCTTTGAATTCCCAGGCCCCTCGACCACCAGGACCATGGAGCGGATTACGGGAAGCTAAAGAGTTTGGGCCCGTTGCCTATCAAGTAAATTTCACGCAAAAGTCAGAACCAACAGGGAGCGAGGACTGTCTCTATCTGAACGTGTATACGCCTGATGTGAAGCCTATGAATCCTCTACCAGTGCTGTTCTACGTCCACGGAGGAGCATTCAGCTCTGGAAGTGGCAATGATGACAACTATGGTCCAACATACCTGATGAGACATGACGTCATACTAGTGACTATCAACTATAGACTTGAAGTTCTTGGATTCCTTTGCTTAGATACGGAAGAAGTTCCTGGTAATGCTGGCATGAAAGATCAAGTAGCTGCTCTGAGATGGGTGAAGAAAAATATCGGCAGTTTTGGTGGTGATCCAGAAAACATCACCGTGTTTGGACAAAGCGCTGGAGCGGCGAGTGTTAGCTATTACTTGGTCTCACCAATGACGAAAGGACTATTCAGAAGAGCAATTGTTCAGAGTGGCTCTTGTACCTGTTGGTGGGCAAATGTGTTCGAGCCACGAGAAAGAGCTCTGGCTTTGGCAAAAAAATTGGGTTTCAAATCTGGAACTGAAACAGAGCTATATAACTTTCTAAAGTCACAACCCGTTGAGAATCTGAATGACATTAAAATACCCATTACACTAGATGAGAGTGCCAAGATGTATTATAACATACACTTCGGGATTGTAAGTGAGAAGAAATTCGAAAATAACGAAGTATTTTTCTCTGGTGACGTATTTGAAGCGTTGCTTAATCATATACATGAAGATGTTGAAATTATTGTCGGGTATACAGCAGACGAAGGTATTCTAAACTTTGTTCTCGGGTTTAATCCCCACGATATGATATACCAAGTCAATAATACTACTGATTACCTTGTGCCCAAGGATATCAAGATTAACAGCTCTTTAAAACAACAAATAGAAGTTGGTCGAAAGCTAAAGGAATTTTATTTCGAAAATAAAATTTTAACTTTAAAAGACTGGGAACGCTTAGGACAGTTTTATTCAATGGAAATGTTCATATACGGAATTGTACAGTTTGCCAAATTGTGTTCATTCAATAGAAGGGTATATTTATATAAAATGACTTGCAAATCTGAGAGAAATCTAGCGTATATTTATATAAAATGACTTGCAAATCTGAGAGAAATCTAGCAGCTGATAAATTTGGATTGAGGAGTGTAATAGGGGACAAACAAGTGGTATGCCACTTTGACGATGTATGCTACATATTTCAAGACAAACACAGCGAAGCAGTCGAAATAAATTCAAAAGCTTTTAAATTGATTGAAACTGTTACAAAGTTATGGACGAACTTTGCTAAGCACGGGTGAGTTTTAGTCGTAAGAGATAAAAATAATCTTGATTACTACATAATCTAATTAAAATCTGCCTGGTGACGAAGTAAGAATACAAAAAATGTATATGTATCTACGTTGAAACATTTCAACCAATTCTGAAGAATTGGTTAAATTATTTTAAAGCTTGCTTGCTGGGTTCTTGGCGGCGTCTGTAATGCAACTCTTTTCATTTACCTCTATCCAGTAAAATCGGTTTAATCTCCTCATATGCCATGCCTGACACCTTTTGTTTAATCTTAGCCAAGTTAACAAAAAGGAAAATTCCTGTAAGACTGATAATCTTAATTGAAATAACCACAAATATCTTTTTCAGAAATCCAACGCCAGGCGACGACTTGGGCGTGAAATGGGTCCCATATACGATAGAAAATCAGGACTACTTAGATCTTGGCAACGAATTAAAAACACGCACAGCGCCAGATTCAGAGGACATCAGATTCTGGGAAGATATATATCAAGAATACGTCCCTCAGTTGATATTACCACCGCTCAGAAATAACACTGAAGCTACATTGGCATAGTTTCCTCTGTTGGTGACTGGAGATTTGTGTCGTTTAAAAAAAGTCAGTTTTTCTGAACGGATGCTAAAAAAAAAACAATCGATATTTTAGCTAGAATAATTTTGGCTAATTGCCATTTACTGTTTAAGGAAACAAACCAACAACGTGGTTTATTTTTGTGCAGTCTTATGATTTAGAATTACACTTTGAACTTTGACTTTCATGTAATGTAACCTGTAGTAAGCCTTGGGAGCTAACTAAATATCCATGCATTATGTATTCCATCTCGAACTTATTTTTATTATACATAATCAGTCAGTTATTACAAATCAACCCTGTAAGATTTCAAATTATTTCAAACCAGCTGGGCGTCCCGATGCGCTTGCAATGTTTAACCTTAATCATAGAATCATAATCAATGTTTAAATATATAAATACTATGAACATTTAATAAAAAAACTGTTTATACCACTTGGGTTCCAAACAAGCATGCGGCCCGGCTCCTGATGGTAAGCGGTTACCGCCGCCTATGGACGCTTGCAACACCGGGGGTATCACTCGCGCGTTGCCGACCCTGCAGGAATCTTTTCACACTCTTCTTGAAGAGCTCCATGCTCTCTCTAGTCTCTACCCCGTCGATGGCGAGAGGTGCGGCGGTAGAATATAGAAGTGGGCAAGCAGTACCCTTACTTGTATGGATTTTACTTATATGAATATTCTATTACGATGATGGCCTGTTTAATTCGATGTCACTATTAACATACTAATACAGTTTGTTAGCTATCAGACAATTTTACACTTTCAATCGATGTATTAAAGTGTATTTTACATGCGATGAAACGTTAATGACTTGGCACACGAGTATTGCATGTTAAAACATTGAAAATAAGTACATTTGTAAGTGCTTGTGAAGTTAGCGTATTGTCCATAGTCGTGCGCGTAATAATGGTCCGAGTTACTGTCATTGAAGGAACATTGGAAGGTGTAATTAATGATAACGAATATGGAAGCCCTTATTACAGTTTTAAAGGAATACCGTTTGCCGAGCCCCCGATTGGGGACCTCAGATTCCAAGTAAGTACAAATATTAATATAAATTAATCAACAACTAAGTAAAGTTAAGTAGCCCTGGTGGCCGAGTGGTTCGAGCAGTTGCCTGCGACACACAGTTCGCAAGTTCGAATCCCGACTGTACCAATGAGTTTTTCTGAACTTAAGTACAGTGATTAGTCACACCACGAGCCTGCATAAGCCTGAGAAGTAATTCAAAGGCGTATGTATAGCCGTGCTTGAGTAACGGCGACGGACTCGCCATCTGCCACGTTGGCACCTAAAATATATCTGGCGGAAAGTGGGTGTATGGGTATTACTTATACACCTCTGTCTACCCCTAAGGGGACCCTTGTGGGAGGCGTGAGGATATATTATTATCATATTATATAACTCAACTTTGTTTTATCTAAGGTCGCCTATAGACGCGCGGCCTACGATGGAAGCAGCTACCACAATCAATGGACGCGTGTTAAACTAGGGTCATTACTCGCGCACTGCTAACTGATTAATCCGTTGGCACCTAAATATATCTACAGGGAAAAGGACCCCAGGAGATATTGTGAAAGTTATCATAATACAAAAAAACACGCATAACTAAAACTGTTGTTGATTTTATATCTAAGATACTTATTTCTTGAGGAGCTCGGCTTGATTATATGTATATATGTGTACTCTAATCTGTTACTCGCTAATCAATTAAACAAAAACTACAAATATTTTCAGGCACCAAAGCCTCCAAAACCGTGGAGCGGTGTGCGCAGTGCCAAGCATTTCGGCTCAGTTTGCTACCAAGTAGACATAATCAAAAATGGTCTGATTTATGGCAGCGAGGACTGCTTGTATCTCAACGTTTACACCCCGGATCTGAACCCTGATAGTCCATTACCTGTTATGTTCTTCATACACGGAGGTGCTCTAGTCCAAGGCAATGGAGGAGACGACTTATTCGGACCTGAATTCCTGATGAGAAAGGGTGTAATTTTGGTTACTTCCAACTATAGGCTTGAAGTACTCGGATTTCTGAGCTTACTGACTGAATACATACCAGGAAACGCTGCAATGAAAGATCAAGTGGCTGCTCTAAGATGGGTGAAAAAGAATATTAGTAATTTTGGTGGTGATCCTAGGAATATAACAGTTTTTGGTGAGAGTGCTGGGGCGGCGTGTGTTTCTTTTCACATGATATCACCAATGACAAAAGGACTATTCAACAGAGCAATTGTACAAAGCAGTGCCGCTCCTTCTTTTTGGACTATTACACACGAGCCCCGTGATAGAGCGCTAGCACTTGCTAGGAAAATAGGATGCATATCAGAAGATGATAAAGAAATTACCGAATTCTTGAAATCCCAACCCGTTGAATCTCTCATCAGATGCAAAGTCCCAATAACTCTGGCAGAAGAAGCGATCGCACGACTCAACGTGTATTTCGCAGTTGTCGATGAAAAAAAGTTCGGAGACGCCGAAAGGTTCTTCTACGGCGATCTATTTGATAGAAACTGTAATAGTATTCACGAAAATATTACAGAAGTTATAATTGGGTATAATGAACACGACGGTCTCATGGCACTCAAATCTCCGAAGTATAGTTTCGATAAAGTTGTGCATCAAGCTAACAATTTTATGGACTTCCTACTACCGAAACCTGCGGTGAATTTCTGCCCTTTGACTAAGCAAGTTGAAATAAGAAGCAAAATTAGGTCACAATACTTTGATAATAGACACATCACAAACTCAATACAAGATTTAATGCGTATAGTGAAGTTTTACTCCTTCGATGTGTTTATATACGGAGTGATGCAGTGGGTGCGGATGTGCATGAGAGATAAAAAGAAGACATATGTTTACAAATTCACTTGTAAAGGTGACAGGAATGTGTTTCCTTTCCTTCTAGGTGCAAATAGTGAGTTTAAAGAGATCCCTTTGACAGCCCATGCCGATGATCTGCCATACATATTCCCGACGAAGGCAGTTACCCCAAAGGTTGATACAAACTCAGAAAACTTCAAATTAATTGAAACAGCTACCACACTGTGGAGTAATTTTGCAAAATTTGGGTATGTTTGGGGCGGCGGTGCGGTCCTCTGCTTTTATATTCTATTCGTTAGACTGGCTCAAAGGTACGGTATCCCACGGGTCTATTTAGGAACTTACGTTGGAACCGAGAACAGAAATAGGTATATAAAAAATATAACATTGAATTCAAAAATAGTAGTAGTTATAATAATAAAATAAAAAAATAGTTATAGATTGGCAGAATGTTCCGAACCATGTCTTATCACTTTTGTCCCAAATTTGTCTCTCTGTCTTTTTGCAATAAACTCAAAACCTAGTGAAGGGTTTTTAATGGGGTTTTGTCCAATAGATAGAGTTATTCAAGAGGAAGTTATGTTTAATATTGTACACCCCAAGATAGTTTATTCATTTCAACGTGGCTGAAACCGCGAGTTGCATCTAGTTAAATATAACAAGAATAGCTCACAATTATACAAACGGCAATGCCATCTAGCGTGGCAATGCCGTCAATTTTCCTTGCACTTCTTATGTTAGTTTTACGGTGAAGAAAACATCGAGAGGAAACTTATGTTCGAGAAAAAAATTCGAAAGATGGGGACGATGTATAGTCGTGTTAACGGCGATAGACTCGCCATCTGTCACGTTGGCACCTAAATATCTCTTCAGGGAGTTAGTGATGTTATACCCCTTTGAAACTCCCTATGGGGAAGAGTGAAGTTATAAATAATTACTTTTACTAAAGTTTTTGTTTAATTTCAGATGTTTTGTGTAATTTATATACCAGTATTTGTGTCATGTTCTGGATGTTCAACGACATAATTTCATATGAGTATTCATTTAAAAGTGTTCTTATGTCAAAATTAAAACCAATTTTTTTTCCAGAGACCCAACACCCGATAAAAGCTTAGGTGTGAAATGGTCCGCTTACTCCTTGGATAATGAACAATATCTAGAGATTGGAAACCAGCTAGTAGAGAGCGAATATCCAGATAAAGAGGATTTGCTGTTTTGGGACGAAATCTACCGTGAATATCTTCCGCAATTTTACGTAAAATTAACATAATAACATGATATTATATACCTATCTCATATACAACATTTGTATTATCATTATTTATGGGTCGTGTTATTAAACCAGCGGTTTAACGTATTTAAGTACTATTTTAAAATTTTGATTCCATATTCAAATTAAAATTTGAATGTAGAATCAAAGGTACATAATCGTTAAAGTAACGCTTAGCATTTTAAATACACAGTGTAGTATTCCCGAATCCCGATTCCATTGTCTTGTTCCATTTTCGTTTAATTTAATTGCATAATTCAATTTAATTTAGGTCATAAAAAACAAAACGATAGGTCAACTTTAGGTCCTTTAGGATTTTGAACAATCGTGCAAAATTTGTAATTAAATTAAAAAACCGATCGGTTTTTGGCACCAAAAATATATCACTAGCGGAAAGTGTGGGTACTGCCTGTACACCTCTGCCTACCCCTTCGGGACCCTTGTGGGAAGGCGTGAAACTAAGCATTATCTATATAGATAATGCTTACAGCTTAAGCTTTGCTTAAGGTAAAATTGTTTATCTATCTAATTTGATAAAAAAATATCTACCTACTTGGTTCAAACATGATGAATAAGATTTGATAGTTTCGTATAACGTTTTCAAGTAGGTATATATATATATATATATATATGTATATATATATATATATATATGTATATATATATATATATATATATATATATATATATATATATATATATATATGTATATATATATATATATATATACCTACTTGAAAACGTTATACATATATATATATATATATATATATCCTAGTATCTGCGTAGTAGGCACCCAACTATCATGATTCCACTATAGCCAATACCACATTCGACAACAATAATACTACTTCGAACACAAATCGTTATCAATGTCGTTCCATTTGCGTGGCAAAATGCCGGCTCCAAATACATTGGTCAAACAGGCCGCGTGCGAGGGTTGTCGCGCGGTGCAATTAAATTGAAAATTTAATAGCTCCCCCGACTACTGCGCTTCGAATACCGAATATTGGAAGTGGAACCGTGAACACCCCTTCGGGAATCGGCTAGTGGCTCCGTTCCAGCGCAAAATATGCAAATCTATTCGGTAAGCGATTGAGTGGCCCATTTTAACCAAAAGAGTGGACTCATATTTACCAAATGTGAATGAGTTTCTTACTTTTCATACATACATATGTTAGAGATAATAAATGATAATAATAAAATAAAGAGCCGTGGTGGCCGAGTGGTTCGAGCAGTTGCCTGCGACACAGAGATCGCAAGTTCGAAGTACAGTGATTAGTCACACCACGAGCTTTACGGTGAAGGAAAACATCGAGAGGAAACCTGCATACGTCTGAGAAGAAATTCATAGGCGTATGTATAGTCCTGCTTGAGTAACGGCGATGGACTCGCCATCTGTCACGTTGGCACCTAATATACCTCTGGCGGAAAGTGGGTGTGTGGGTATTACCTATACACCTCTGCCTACCCCTTCGGGGACCTTTGTGGAAGGCGTGAGTATATAAAATAAATAGCCTTTGACAATTCCACACAAATTGACCTAGTCCCAAATTAAGCTGAGCTTGTATTGTGGTAACTAGAACTAAATCTAGAGTAAAGTACTGGCGCTCTACTATCTCTGCCTACCCCGTTAGCAACTTGGCGTGATGCTATGTATGTATATATGTGTGTAAAATAAATATGAAGAAACGTTTGACTTCATACAATGCTCGTATAACATACATAATATGCAGGTTTCCTCATGATGTTTTCCTTCAGGGTAACGCTCGCGGTGTGACTAATCACTGTACTTTAGTTCAAAACGCCTCATTGCTACAGTTCGGATTCGAACTTGCAATCCCCCATAAACGCCCCCATTCCATCCCATTCTGGGATCTCCAGATATATTTATCAAGTAAAATATTGTCCGTTGGTTCGGAAACACCAATAGAATTGTCGCCATCTCAATACAAACACAATATCCGCTGAGGTGAGCAGCTAAGTGGATTGCTTTCCGACCTCACCTCCGTTCGAAAGGGATTTCAAAAGAATTGCAACTTTTCTTCTTCGAGACAGCGGAAGATTCGCTGCAACTGTGGATTATTTAACGGACGAATTCAAGAATATATATACGTTCTACAATATTTGTGTCACTTGTTTAATTTGTCTAATTTGTGAATGTGAGAACATTGTAGGCTTTGTAGATTCTTAGATCTTGCTAACATTGTTATAATTATCTTGTTTTATGTATGCTTTGTATAGTAAGCAACGACCTATTGTCGGGCCTACGTTGTTCCCCCATACTTGGGTACTATTGCTGTAACGAAAAAAAAAATTGTATATGCCTAATGATTTGAAAAGAGTAACCATGGATTTTCTTGCCGGTTCTTCTCCATGGAAGCGACCAACCCGAACCGTGCTTCTTTTTCGACGTTTTATAAGTGCCCATCTGGGCCTATGTGAAATAAAAAGATTTTGATTTGATTTGTTCTAATTTTGAATTTGGAAATAATAAAAAAGAAATACTTCCAAATACATTCAAGAATATTCTAATTTTGAATTTGGATATAATAAAAAAAGAAATACCTAAATACTTCGGGATGATTCCAAACAATTTGGCATAGCCCCAAATTAAGTAAAGCTCGTGTAAATACATAGGACATCCAAGACTAAGGTACAAATACTCGTGCTCATCACACAACTATCTGCCCTCAGCGGGAATCGAACCCGACCTGCTAAAATTGAGGTCGCCTCACGTTTAGCAGTCAGGAGCTCTAACCAATGGACCTGACGGGCATCGGTGCAAAAAAAAAATTGCAAGTTCCTAGTAAAAACATTACCTATATCCTTTATAGACTTTGAAAGTACCCAACCGATCGACCGGCCATCGCGATGGCCCAAAGCAGGTTTCATTCAAAAAGGATAAAGCGAAGATGCCAGCCACTACAACAATAGATAGAATAAACTAAAATAAATAAATAAAATAATATATAAACTACGGTTAACCTGTAGAATACCCTAAGGTTGTAGAATTTATTGCGAGCGAAGCCGAGGACAAAAATTTGTACATTATAATTATGAAAGGACCTCTTTGTCGGGACTAAGCCATGCAGAATTCGCTTTCAAATTTTTTCAAAAATTCGCTTAGTTATAACTAAGCGAATTTCCCAGACACTGTACACACTATGTGTAAAAAATTAATGCCAGCTGACAAATTAGTTGGAGCACAACCTTAATATTGCTACAATGCAAATGAGATGTCTCCTACAAAACATAATCTTGAATCACGGGACTTCGTTCAAATAATTAAGCGAACACAAATTAAATTAACTAGAAACGGTGGGTTGTTACTGCAACGGAGTAAACGCTTAATTAAAGGGGGGTGTCGTTTATTGGATCAGATTAAAGGTCAGATTATGTTGCACCGTACAGTCAACAAACCTGCCACATTCGAAATGCAAAATGCAGCTATGGTAACGGTAATTTTAAATTTTATATGTGACGTTCAATAATTATTCCCTGTGTCCCCATTACATGCATTCAAAAATGCATATTTACTGTTCGAAATTCACAATCCTCACGCCTTCCCACAAGGGTCCCCGAAGGGGTAGGCAGAGGTGTATAGGTAGTACCCACACTAGTAATTTAATTCAACTTAAGGAACCTCTCGAATGACATTCCGTCAAAACCGGTTAGGAAATAGACTGCGTTTTAGAAAAAATCATTGTTAATTAGGAATTGACAATGATTTTTTTTACATGTTAGTAAAAGGAGTATTTGTTATTGTTTTTCATTCTAAAAATCATTTTTTTTTTTCACTCAACAGGCTGCAAACTAGCTTCTTAGCTAGATTATACGCGATACCTAAAGCCATTAGTAAAAAGCTATACCAATTTGTTCTAAACACTGGCGATGGTACGAGGGAATTCGTCTCCAATAACCCAATAATTAAGCGTAAATTTCCGGTGATGCCACTTTGTGTCAAGACCAATCTAGGAACAACCTTCGATGAAATCGATTACGTAAGTAAGGATGAACAAACAAACTTTAAAAAGTAAACACTTAGCTACTTTCTTGAAGACCAATTTGAACATAACTCTGTTTATATCTAGAACAAAGTTTTATCAAGCAATTTCCCTCGGATAAGACATACAAAATCCGACGGCAGCGTCCGAGCACTTTCAAACCGCGTCTTATCATTCTTCGTTCATTCGTACAATCGAAGAACTGAAAATAAAAGAATCAAAATTTATGTACAAGCGCGTCCCTTCCTTAAAACCACTCCCACAGGAAATATTACACGACAAAATCATGAGATTGGATGGGGCTTCGTTAAAAAAATATGAGCCAAAAATGAAAAGGCGAAGCAGGCGTGTATTCGGGCACGATCAGCAATGGAGACTAATTTATCGTTACACTTTCCTCTATGAATTTTTCGCTGTGCAATAAATTCGTCCTTTATTATCTCCACAACCTCTGTTCAACCTTTGTTATTCGCTTTGGCGTGCTAATCAAATATGTAGATTTACATTCTTACAAAACAAGAATCCGACGTCAAAATAAAACAACTTCGCTCATTTCAAAAAAATATATAATATTGTTTTTCCTGCCTCTTTTTTTCATGGTGAATGAACGATCAATGGTTCATTCACTCACTTCACATGACCGAGTGCTTGAGCAAGTGAATGAAACAAATATTATTCTCCTGACCTGAATCCGACCCTGGCTTGCAATAGGAGACGCAGAGGCGTGGGTAATCAGTGGGGGACTCCTTTGACTTTTAATTAAACGTCCCAATCGATGTCAGCTTTACAAAGGAGCCTTTGTATCCGTTATGGCCGTGTGATTTTTATAAATAGCGTGAAAGGGGTTTTCATATTGCATGCCTACTATAATCACAAATTATTGATATAATACGAACGAAATAATACCCAACTAATATTTTTAACCAAATGTTTGTGAGGACTACTGAACAAATGAAATGAATTAAAACATATGAATTTATTTCTGAAAAAAATATTATATTAAAAATATACATAATAATTATGATAACATAATTTACCTTAACCTTTTAATATAGAACGTCGCGTTCTTTTGATATAGGTCAAGATTGAAAATAATTTTAAAATTTCTTCTAGCGTTTAAATATTCCTTTTTTATGAAAAGTAACTGTCAGCATACTGGCAGTCAACTGACGTTTTATTCCAAGGCCCCCATTTTGCCCCCAAGTTCCCATTCTGACATAAAGAGACATAATTTGGAATTCGAAATTCAAATATTTCCAGCTTCGAGAGAAAACAATATAGGAACTGATTTTAATTATTAACATAATTATGAAACGTAAATTTTCGGGAAAAAAAGTCAAGGAGCTAAATAGAGATCAAGAGATAAATATTTGTTAGTTGTCAATGAAGCGTCCGTAATAAGTATAGCGCTACCATTTTGTGTGAGCTTCTGCAATATGGCGGCTCATAAATTGCGCTCGTACTCGTAAATACATGGGTAGACTTTACGAGCGAGAACTGATTGAAATTATATGGCAACTGTACTCCTGCTCTCTTAACACAGGCTGTAACTGTCTAATGCAGAAATATTTTGGGTGTCAAGCAGAGACAGGAAGACCACGTTTAAACTCAATTTAAAATTTTACGACTTACTCGCCATCTGTCACGTTAGCACCTTAAATATATCTCTGGCGGAACGTGGGTTTGTGGGTACTTATCTATACACCTGTGTCTACCCCTTCGGGGACCTTGTGGAAAGGGGTGAGGATACATTTATTTTCTTAATATCGTACTAATTATTCTCGGTTGAAAAATCCGTTCCCAATGTTCATAGACATAACCATATAACGATTCAAAACGCCTCAATACTAAATAGGTTTATGTGAACAGTTCATTCAAAGGATTTTCGATGTTGCAAGTACGAGTTTATCGGTATGTTAGGGGCAATTTCTCGCATACGGCTACGACTCTGCCTCCATTTTCAGCTCCCATAAATAACTGGCGGCATAGCCTTCGAAAAGCAATATTGAACCGTGTAAAAATGCCACAATGCAACGGACGAACACGACCGAGACTGAAATTGAACCATAAAGACATGATTATGTTATAAAGAAAAAAAATATTTATCACACCACGAGCTTTACGGTGAAGGAAAACATCGTGAGGAAATCTGCATACGTCTGAGAAGCAATTCAAAGGCGTATGTATAGTCGTGCTTGAGTGAAGGCGATGGGCTTGTCATCTGTCACGTTGGCACCTAAAATATATCTCTGGTGAAAGGAGGGTGTTGTTTATCTACCCCTCGGAGAACCTTTGTAGAAAGGCGAGAAGATATATACATACATATCATCACGCCGAGTCCTACTCTCTAGTCTTACATACCTCTTTTGCTTCGTCCACATTCATCACTCTTCATACATACTCGCCGGTTTCGATTACTCAAATATTAAGAGAAGATATATACAAAATAATCTTATATATAATATCGTATATAATCTATATCGATATGGTATATATCGAATATAATATATAATCACGCCGTTCCATCAGGGTCCCCGAAGGGGTAGGCACAGGTATATTGTATAGGTAGTACCAACACACGCACCTCTTGCCTATATATATATATATATATATTAAGTGCTTATGTACATATGTAACGTAAATTATACTTATATAAGCCAACCAAACGTCGTAAAAAGAGGTTACATGTATTAAAGAGTAAAAAAAACGTCGACGTACAAGTTTGAATACATGTTTGAATACATTTATGAGAATAGGTGTGTGAATACATTTATTTAAAAGTTTACGGCGATCGAAATAAGAGCGTTGCCAATACCCTGTACATATCATCCGACACATATTTCTTAGATTTCAAGGATTCATGCTTTACGGTTTTACAGGGTTTTCTGTTAAAGATTAATTAAGAATTTAATAAATACCCTATGCATTTATAACGTAGTTAAATCAACACGACCTACTTTTCTCAAGATTATTATTTTCTTCATGCACTTAAATGACCCAAGAAAGTAAATAGACTTCAAACAATTGAATATTTTGTGGAATACTATGAACTTTAACTTCACGCCCTCACAAGGGTCCCCGAAGGGGTAGGCAGAGGTGTGTAGATAGTACAACACACGCCCAGTTTTCGCCAGAGATATATTTTTGTCACCAACGCTTTTTATCAAGCACAACTATACATACGTCTTTGAATTTCTTCTCGACGTTTTCCTTCACCGTAAAGCTCGTTTTGTGACTCACATAACACTATGTACACATACATTATAGTTATATAATGAATAGTTGAAGCAAGAATGGTAGTTATTCTGTAATGTTCAACCAAAAGCGGGCCTCAGGCAGTTTTTGATGAGATGGTACAATTGATGACTTGGCAACTCGCCAGTTCTAAGCAGCTGGTGATAGCTTGGAGTTTATAGTATATTGTACTAGAAATTTTATTGTGGATACATATCCATCTCGGTATGAAATAAATCGTCATTCGTTTCGCCAAAACTCGAGCATTCAGTGGCGTAGCTAGGTAACCAAAGGCCCTGGGGAAAAAATAAACTTGAGCTCCAACTAAACCATTTAAAATAGTTGGTCACGTAGTCGTTTTCCGAATTCGACGTACTCCAGATTTTTCGTAATCCAGATTTGTTGTACTCCAGAATCGTTGTAATACAGTCGACTCCATAATGAAATTAAAAGCCAAATACAAATTGTAACTTATTTTAACGAACAAATTAAAACTAAGTTGCCATTATTAAAGTCACATGGAAACTGATTTCGTTATATTGCGAAAGTGGGAGAAATTTTCGCTAGTTCAATATATAGTTAGTAAGTCAGAGTCCGAGGGGCCCCCTGAGCTTGGGGGCCCCTCGCCGAGCACTGCCGTCTAGTCCTCCGGTAGTAACGCCACGCGTACAGTGACATTTAGAGGCACGAAGCGTGCCGCTACGATGCAACAATTTTGCGATGCTACGGTTTGCTACGACCGTAGCGAATAGCCCAGAGTAGATAGTAGACTTTAGGTATTCGTGAGATGGGTCATATATTAGGAATTACAAACTACTATATTAGGTACTATTACTGCAAAAAATTGTTGGAGTAGTACGTACATGATAATATTAAAAGTTGTAGTGCAAGCCTCTATAGGCGACGATAAGGGCTTACTATAGGAAAGTATATGTAGTATTTTGTCGGATTCAAATACCAAATTGGGGATATGGTTTAGGTTCAAAACTCCGACGATAAAAATATAACAAAAAATCATATATATATATACGTAGCGGTAAAAAAATATTAAACTTACACATAAATTCGTATGCTGTATGTAGCATGTTGTATAATTAGCTTTTTGTATTAGTTTACGTTTAATGACAGCGTTAAACTCGAGAAGAAACCTGCATAAACTTTAGAAGAAATTCAAAGACGGATGGGTAGTCGTGCTTGAGAGACGGCGATAGACTCGCCATCTATCACGTTAGCACCTATAATAAAGATATGAAGAAAAGTAAGTGCTATTTCGCTTATCTATGTATGTATTAGGTAGGTACAGCTATATAGTCGAGGCGAAATAGCTCGAGATCCTCTTGTCCAAAAAGTTTAAATATAGTACTATTATTATAATAGTAATGACGACCGTCTGGTCTAGTGGTTAGAGCTCCTGACTGCGAAACTTGAGGTCGCGGGTTCGAATCCCGCTGAGGGCGGATATTTGTGTGATGAACACGAATATTTGTACCTTAGTCTTGGATGTCCTATGTATTTAAGTATATATCTATCTATATAAGTAAATATATCGTTGTCTAGTTACCGTAACACAAGCTTTGCTTAATTTGGGACTAGGTCAACTTGTGTGGAATTGTCCCAGGTATTTATTATATTATATATATAATATATCCTCACGCCTTCCCACAAGGGTCCCCGAAGGGGTAGGCAGAGGTGTATAGGTAATAAATACCCACACACCCACTTTCCGCCAGAGGTATATTTGGTGCCAACGTGACAGATGGCGAGTCCATCGCCGTTACTCAAGCACGACTATACATACGCCTTTGAATTTCTTCTCAGACGTATGCAGGTTTCCTCTCGATGTTTTCCTTCACAGTAAAGCTCGTGGTGTGACTAATCACTGTACTTAAGTTCAGAAAAACTCATTGGTACAGTCGGGATTCGAACTTGCGATCTTTGTGTCGCAGGCAACTGCTCGAACCACTCGGCCACCACGGCTTTTTTTTATATTATTATATATAAACGTACTATGACGTCATTTTATTTCATTGCCGGGGTTCTTTAAATAGGCATAGTTACTCATGAATAATGTTATCCCCACGTCGTACAAAGGGTTGGAAAAAGCCGCTCACTCCGTAAATAAGTGACCTATGTATGGAGTGTACGCAGGTGGTTAAATAGGACAGGGCGTCTAACATGAGCTCGGCATCGATTGTCGGAAAAGTGTACGTAATTATACCACATGACGTAGTCTACACTAATATTAGATATAAGAGAGGTAGGGCATAACCAAGAGAGGTAGGGCATAACGGGTTTCCCGTTCGAATTTGGAGCTGCCCGACTGGGGCAGGACCTCCACCTTATAGAAGTCCGTAGCCAAATAACACAAATGTTTTGTGTTGTGTTCCTACGCGGTGAATAAGGTTTCCAGAAATGAGCTACTTGGGGAGGGGGGAGGATTGTTACATTGTGTTGGAAGCAGAGGGATTAAACCCATTATGCTGCCAACACACTGTAAATCTCCGAACACAGAGTGGCAGCGCGCAAGTGATACTTCGGTATCGTGAGCGTAAATAGGCTACGGTAACCGTTTCCTATCAGGTGGGCCGTATGCTTGTTTGCCACTCTTGTTGTATAAAAAAAAAAAATTATAAATAGGAAATATTTGTATGAAGGTATGTTTGTAAGGAATTGGCTCAAAAAGGACTGGACCAATTTTAAAAATTCTTTCACTATTTGAATGCTACATTATCACTGATTAATATAGGCTATTTTAATTGCAAGAAATAATATTATATGCTAAAATGTTTAAAAAATAAATGTTCTCCGGTGCGAAGCCGAGACAGGCCGCTAGTACTATAATATACACAGACAAACACACACACACACACACGTAGACTACTTAACACTACACACACACAGGCAGACTGAGTTTAAATTTACTCGAGTGACAGTTGCGTACGGAATTACTTTTACAACGCCCCATTTTGTACGACGATAGCGTAGTGCATGGAAAATTTTGTACGACGATAGCGTAGTGCATGGAAATTTTCTATCCGTTCGTTCATACATATATAATACGAAACATTCAAGATACACAGTTGAAGGTAGAGCGCGAACGACATTGTTTCTCCTCGCACAATATCATCAATGTGACAGATGGCGAGTTAATGGCCATTTCTCAAACACAACTATACAATACACCTTTGTTTCCCTACGCTTTAAAGCTCTTGGTGTGACTAATCACTGTACTTAAATTAAGAAAAATCATTGGTACAGTCAGGATTTGAAATTGCAAACATTGTGACTCGAAACAAGTGGGTGTGTGGGTACTACCTGTACCTACCCACCTTTGCCTAGCCTATCGGGGACCCTTGTGGGATAGCGTGAAGATATCTATACTAATAAATAAAAGTGAAGTGTTTGTTTGTAATAATAAAATAACGGCATTTTACTAAATACATATTATCGATATATACGGTACATATACCAAAACATATATTTTTTTGTTTTTGTCTTTCTGTCTGTCTATTTTTCCGGTTAATGTCTGGAACGGCTGGACCGATTTTGACGGGACTTTCACTGGCAGAGAGTAGATGTAAAAAGGAGTAACGTAGGATATTTTTATTTTAGAAATTTTACTACACGTCTAGTATTACCGTAAAGTTAAATCTACCAATTACGCCTGTTTTATCCTGATTCATGTAAATACAAAGCTAATTTTCCGAAAATAGAAAAGTAACTTTTTTACGTTCAGCTTTTACTGCGCAAGTATACGTAAAGTGGAAACTACACACCTCTCGGCAAACATTGTGTGCTAATCTTCAAGTAAGTTATAACTTTTAACGAGCCCGCGAGCCAACACCGTAGCTTTGAGGTAACTTTGGCAAAGCTCATGCATGCCCGTTTAGAATCTTAACTTAAGCATTAAATTATGCGAACCGGCGCATGTATGAAGAGACCTGTATTAAGACATCCCCATCCATGGATGGAGTGAAAGAGGTATGTAAGTCTAGAGAACGCTCTCACTGCCTACCCTCTCGGCTTAATGATTTGTATGTATGTTACTTCAACATTTGTAGAAAGAAAGAGTAGAAATGCATGAACTAGGTTTCCTTTCTTTGGAAGTTGGACTCGCCACCTGTTACGTTGGCACCTAAAATATATCTCTGGCGGAAAGTGGGTGTATGGGTACTACCTATACAACTCTGCCAATTCCTTCGGGGACCCTTGTGAGGCGTGTGTATATACATATTACTTTTCATTCATTCAAGATCCATATCATGTGGGTAATGAGGAATTTTAATATGCCGAAACGCATAGAATTTCCGGTACATATTGATCACAATATCTAGTCTGTGGATGTAACTTAACAATAACTCGAATTTTAATTAAAAATAAATAACTTGCACCAGTTAATGGAGACAGGAGAAACAGTCTTAAGGGTATTACCACAAGGGTCATAAACCAATCGACAAAGCTTTTGTATGCAGAGGCAGAGTAAACAGCGTTGGGGCTATATTTTCGTAACTAGGGTAACTACTAACACTTACTGTACTGTGGAGTTTGCGAAATCGTATAAACTTGGTCGTTTTAGTAACTGCACGTGTCGAGGAAAATACTTCTGTTTGTGACTACGTTTTGTGAGGAGTAAAAAGTAATATAACATATCCTCCCGCCTTAGGCAGAGGTATATATGGTGATATTTTAGGTGCCAACGGGACAGATGGAGTCCATCGCCGTTACTCAAGCACAACTACGACACGATACGTACGCCTTTGAATTGCTTCTCAGACGTATGCAGATTTCCTCTCGATGTTTTCCTTCACCGTAAAGTAAGTTCAGAAAAGCTCTTTGGTACAGTCGGGATTCGAATTTGCGGTTTGTGTCGTTGGCAACTACTTGAACCACGGCCAAATCAATATTCACGATCAAACATAGCACCGCTTGTTAGCAAGAGGAGTGGCATAGCACGTAATATTACCGACGTAGGGCGTGCTTCGAACGCATAATTAGCCCCTGTACAATAAAACCTTAGTAAATAATACACGAATTACTAAGGGCTACCCGGCCGAGCCCGCTCTACATAAGAGCGCCCAATTTTCTGCCCCAGCGAATCCCCTTTTGATGTCTACAATTAAATTCCGTTATGGCCTCAAAAGATATCCCATCAAAAATTTGACATCACTTTTGACGTGTTTTTTTTACCTGAATTGGATATTGCATATCGTTTTTACGCCTCTTCGATTCGCTTTCGGTAATTGAGTATTAACTCAACCTGCTACGTAATAATTTTGCTAGTTAAGTACGGATAACGGAGTACAAAATTAACCAATTTTCTTGACAAAAATAGCATAGATAATGAGTGCTGTAATTCAAAATCAAATATACCCTCCTCACTTTATTTAAGCAAGAAATCAGCTAAACCAATGCTAGTCCCTTCATACATGCTCGCCGGTTAATTGGAACGCGGTCTTACTCTGGCTCTTCCATCCATCGTACCTATTTCATCCTGCGTCCAACCCAACGTAACATAGGTACTCTCTTAATCAATGCCGGATTTAGAGGTCTGGAGGCCTCAAGGCAACAAAGGAGTGGAGGCCCCTGGCCCCAAATTATTTTCCAAATAAAACAGAAATGCAGTCGAGTTTTCCAAAATAATTTATTGTGAAACCAAGTAAAGATTATTTTATTATTTAACAAACTTATGAATATAATTGGAAATAAGAATTATGTGAAATTAAATTTTTGCGACAACGTAAACACGAAAAAAAGTTCAAAAGAAAAATTGTTTGCTAGTGTCACTAGTCCGTAATTTTTTCCAAGTCTTTAGTGTCCATCTTCCCATCTTTTGTGATGACCCCGGTGCTGTAGCCCCGGTTGCCCTCCCCTAAATCCGGCCCTGCTCTTAATCTTGACAATCACATCATTTCACGCCAGTGTCTACGAATCTCTTCAGATATTTAAAAGGATAACGGAATAACACCAATTGTCTGTCATGGATTATAGGAACGTCATAAAATGCTCTGGAGAGATGCAAATAGAAGGACTTACAACACTGTGTTGTGACTCCTTCTATTTGCAGCTCTTGTAGGCGTGTGTTGACAACACATGAGCTGAGGTCTTCTATTAGTCAAAAGTACCTGTTTTTTATTTACTATTTAATTAATAAAAAGGGAAGAGGGGAAGAGAGGATGAGGAAGACCAAGATTAACATACATGGGTCAGATCAAAGAAAAAATTTATCTCATGACGTATAGGGAGGTCAAGGAGGTTGCGCTGGACAGAAGCGAATGGAGGGGACTGCATCAGAGACGCCGACAAGAGCCCAGCTCTTAAATTTGTGATGATTTAATAAAATTTAATTTATTAAAGGAACAAAAATATATAGTACACAATTGTATGCGATAATGCCTGCAGTAGTCATAAACTGTGTGGCAGACTTTAACACTCATCCCCGGATAGAGATGGTCACAGTTCCTATAGATACAGGATATACAGAAAATAACATAGTGTGTGTGTGTGTGTGTGTGAGTGTGAGTGAGTGGTGAACCTGCAACGACAGTACAGTTGACATAATGCACTGTGTGTAGGTAGTCGCTCAGGAGCATTATCAACAGTTTCCTATATCTTGTAATGAGGAACATCCTCTAAGGTAGTCATTAGCGAGATCGACGCTGCCACTTACCTAGTAATTGTACTAGAGATAAAGATGAGCTCACTACACAATTACAAAATGACTATTGAACAGACTGGGTGGTTTCTGCGACTCGTAGCATATGCTCGTAGATTTTTTCTTCTTTTATGACCGACGCCGTAACTGATAGATAAAATTGGTCCTTCGAGTCTATTTTGTTTTCCAAATATATATGATTTTCTTCAAAACTTAACTTGTGAAGTAATTGGTAACCTTTCGGGGTTACCTGAACTATCCATTGTTTCTCCTTTTAAGTTAATAATCCATCATTTTGTCATATTGCATCGAATTCTGTTCAGCCGTTCTAGTGTGATCAGGTTGCAAATATCCATAAATCCTCACATACTTTCGCATTTATAATATTAGTTGGATAAAGTCTTATGAGGTGAATTTTTAGAACCTAAGGGCTGTAATGAAACCCCTCCTATAGATAGCGTCATTCACGAAGAAGTGCCCCACTATTCTTCTTTACAGTTTACAGTGTAAGTGTGCAACCTGTAATGTCCAGTAATGTTTGCGTATTATCGGTACACACTTATAATCTATGAGTGCTTACTCCCCTAAACATAATTCAAACATCTGGTCTTAAATACCAAGTCCTATCAGGTACAGGTTTATTGACAGATTTATATCTTTTTAGACGACCTTCTGGTCTAATGATCGTCCTGGCTACAAACCTTGAGGTTGGGGTCGAATCCCGCCGAGGGCGGATACTTTTGTGATGAACACGAGTATCTTTACCTTACTTTTAGCTGTCCTATGTATTTATCTATGCAAGTATTTATATCGTTGTCCATTTTCCATAGCGCAACCTTTGCTTAGTTTGGGACTGGGTCAATTTGTGTAGATTCGGGACAACTTAATTTTTATTTTACTGGGCACAGTATAAAATATAGGGGTCCACCGGTATCAGAGTCCAAAGGTCTTAGGGTCCCAGAGAAAGAGACCTCACAATACGTGCCGTACTGCTTTCTCCAATAGATCCTTGATCCAATGATCTCACGAAATCCTCTTAAGGTGTTGGCCAAGGCCCTTTCTTTGCCTTTGGCCGTTATTACTATCGGCACAACGATTAAAGGTAAAATTGTTTAGACATTACAAGAATGAAAGGGCCAATTATGAAATGGAAAGCGATGAATTCATAACTGACTATTCTTCAGTTTAAAGCATCTGTGTTAACATGTGCGTGTCGCCTCTTCACACTGGCCGAAAGTATTTTTATAACCAAAAATATAATTGGTTAGTAACCAAACCTTGTGATTGCAACAGAGTAGGTGGTGTCAACGTGATGTAGGGTGTCACCGCACTTTGTTTACGGGGTGACCTTGAAGGGCTCACCTACAACGCCGCACATGGTCGGTCGGGGCGCCGATCCGGCCGCGCGGCCATATCTGCCTTCACACTCCCAGCATCACATCACACCTCACACACTGAACGTCACTCATATCAGGCTGTTGGCCACCGAAAGCCTCCACAACTCGCAGGCGTGCGCTCCACTCGCGGCCAGTTCATTCACTGAACGGCCCGGGCGACTCGCCCCACTGCGCAGACTCGGACATGCGTTCGAGGTCTACTAGCTCCCTCTATTTTGTTAATCGGCCACTCATTCTGCCGGGTTGGGCCGTGGGTATCCCACATAGAGGTCACAAGGTCATAGGTAAACTGATAGCGATCCAATAATATGGTAAACACCGACTCGCACTGATGTGTGATACGAGAAAATCCCAATGTATAAGGTGTTCATATCGATAACATGTGGGGCGGCTTTTCTTCTACCTTTACTCGTAACTACTTGCATAATCCGTTTTATCTCCTTGATAGTTTCACAAAGTTTACGCCGATAACGCCTGTTTCAATATACTGAGCAATCATTTGTTAAGTTCTTGCTATGGCAATTTCTGTGTATGGTTAAATAGTATATGGTTAAAAATTCTTTACTTCACCCTTGCTAAGCGTGTAGGTACGCTACAAGCCGTGCATGATGCCAAAGGACACCTGAAATATGACTGACTTCAATTATTCATAATACATTTTACCCAATAAACTAGCTATGGTGCCTAATCCAAATTAGTTAATAAGCAGAATTTACGGCATACCGGACAAACCTCAGCGGCTTTAGGTGTGCTTCATTGTAATTATTGATTGTTATATGTTTCATTAAATAAATATATTAATTGCCGTGGTGGCCGAGTGGTTCGAGCAGTTGCCTGCGACACAAAGATCGCAAGTTCGAATCCCGACTGTACCAATGAGTTTTTTCTGAACTTAAGTAGGTACAATGATTAGTCACACCACGAGCTTTACGGTGAAGGAAAAACATCGTGAGGAAACCTGCATACGTCTGAGAAGAAATTCAAAGGCGTATGTATAGTCGTGCTTGAGTAACGACGATGGACTCGCCATCTGTCACGTTGGCACCTAATATACCTCTGGCGGAAACTGGGTGTGTGGGTATTACCTATACACCTCTGCCTACCCCTACGGGGACCCTTGTGGGAAGGCGTGAGGATATTATTTATTATTATTATAAATAAATTTAAAAAAAAAATCTTTTCCAAAAAAAAAATAGATAAATGTTTATGACCTCGTTTATTTCATCTATAGCTTAACATGAAATAAAATACCTAAACGTATATTTATTTTTGCCACAATTAGAAGGTATTTACCTACCTCCAAGTAATAAAGTTACTATAAAAGTTGTTACTTCCAATTTCTACCTACAGCCTCCAATCTTAATGATTACCCGACAAAATGTGGTATCAAAGGATACATATAACATTATTATAGAAATAAAATAATGTGATATTGCCGAGGAAGTCGAATAAATAATTAGGTACAACTTGATGAATGTAATCCAGTATTCTGCGTGTAATGAAACTTTATTTGACATGACATGATAGTTGCCACAACAAATATATCTACAACATTTAACTTTTACTCAAATTTATATAAAGTGTAATGCAAGGAGTAAATATTTTTAACTAAATGACGATTTTCATGACAATATTTTATAATAACATTTTAATGAGTGAACGAATTCTCGTAATGGCGACTTTTGTATGAACTGTATATGGCAACACAATCACAAAATTCCTTTTTTATTTCGGTTCTTTGCCGTGTTGTTTAGGGTACGTTGAGAAATCTATGAAAATCTTGCTAATTCTTGGGTTTACTGTTTTTAAATGCACAAATAATAATTTAATACAATATTAAACACCGTGCGCAATGGATATTTTACTTAATTTGTTTGATATTAGTGAAAATAATCGCCGCGGCAACTTGACATTTAGCACGCAAGAAACAGTAACCTAAACATGTTGTGAGTTACGAAATTTATCGTAGTCTTTTGGCTTTTCAGTGAAGAGCGTCAGAATGAAGTTCAATAAGCTCGTCACATCCTCGCGGAGGAAAAATAGGAAGCGTCACTTCAGCGCTCCTTCTCACATCAGACGAGTGCTCATGTCCGCACCCCTGTCCAAGGAACTTAAACAGAAATTCAACGTCAAATCTATGCCTATCCGCAAAGACGACGAAGTTCAGGTAACCTTTTCTTTATTCAACCTTAAGCAGTGCTTAAAACTTTCAAAAGTGGTGATATAAAATGCAAAACAGAATGATGAAGACAAACCATTCACAGACTGTGAGCATCGCTACCATGTTTCCGACGAGCTGAAGGTTTTCTTTAGTAAGTCGGGAGCGTGGTCAGCAAGCTCGCACCATGGTTCAAAATATGGCTCTGATTGTTTTGCACCTGTTATTTATTTATCGTCTTGTAGTTTGAGGTTAGAATACATATCGGTAAATTGGCACATACGGCCTCAAAATATTTTTTACAATATATGTTGGTAATTCCAAAAACCTCTGTAATGTTTTTGTTCACAGTATTTTAGTCTTGGTATTCACCAAAGATAAATAAGCCCCTAGCTAGCACCCTTGATTTAAGGAATTTGTTTGTAGGACAGACACATGTAGGCAAACAGTTATTTCGCCAACTTTACTTGATAGTAGTTTTTAACACTCATTTCATTACATCTGTTGGTCGCACAGAATATTATGCTGTAGCAAAAAAGCTGGCCAAGGTTGGAGTAGCCTGTAACAAAAAGCTGTACAGGCCAAGGTTGGAGTAGCCTGTAACTTTACTGAGTTTTTTTTATCCTAAGTTCTCTGATCAGTCACACCACCAGCTTTATAGTGAAGGCTAAATATTAAGAGCAAATCTGCAAATGTTTGAGAAGAAATTCAAGGATAATTATTTCAAGGAATTTCACAAAGGTGGGGGAGTGGGGGTCTAAAAGGCACTATATTGCTTTCTCCTATCAGATACCAGACATTGCATGGATGTGTTGTATGAAACAAACAAATGTATAGAATTGGATCAGATTAGAAAAAGACTGGGTTAATAAGTTGGTCATTCAGATATGAATTCCCCCAAATCATAAAGCTAGCACAACACTATATATTTTTTATATACATTAATTATGCATTACAAATTTACATATACATACTGTGCCAAGACCATCACAAGGTAGACAACAAGGGTAGAGTTACAGCTTGCTTATGTGCCTGATCCACATTAATCAGTCCCATACTATAGCTAGTTATTAGTACTGTTAACATTCCATTCTTGAGTACTTAGTTGATTTGATCTAGATAATTGGAACATGGCCTTGGAACATGGCCTCACACACACAGATTTTTGCATTGTATCACTTCCCATATGGGTCTTCATAGGATATCTTGGTTATGGTTTATAGGTATCAATTCAATAGAAAAACTTTGGGTACTCTTTATACATGCTTTGTGTTGGATATACACTAACCACCAAACAATGTATTGTTTCAGGTTGTCCGTGGACATTACAAAGGCCAGCAAGTGGGCAAAGTAGTCCAGGTATACCGAAAGAAGTTTGTGGTTTACATTGAAAGGATCCAGCGTGAAAAGGCCAATGGAGCCAGTGCATATGTTGGCATCCACCCTTCCAAGGTTAGTAGATAACTCCCTTTTAGGAACATAAGAAAGAAAGAACATCATATGTATGATATACTTGTAATATGTTTTTATTGGTAGATTTTTTTCTATTATTAACATCCCCTATCCCCTAATTTATCTCTGCAAAATTTCATCTTATTCTGTTCAATAGTTTTTGTGTAAAAGAGGACATAAGGTACTCGTAAACTTTCACCTTTCACTATGGGATTGCTTGCGTCAAGGCATCAATTGTTATGTATAGCTCATAATGTTATATGTATATGGGATAAACAACGCAAAACTTTATCTGCATCTCAGGCTAATTAATGTGTTGATTAAAATTCTTGGCAGAACTATGTAATTGGTTAGTCATCTCCCACTTCGATATCTAGCAGTATCTATATGCGTTGGCTGCTTGTTTTCAGTAGTGGCAATTAGTAAACTTAATTTTAGTAGTGTAGCATTGAATGGCATTATATGATGATAACTTTGTCACTGAGACTGCGTCAACATGTCTAACGATGACCTGAGGTTACTACCGACGGTCGCGTTCTACATGCCGCTGCTAATGTGGAAACACTTCCATGGCTCTGAACAAGCCTTTCCACCTTCACAATCACTGTGCCACTCTAAATACTCTAATGGTCACCCATTTACAGTGCGTAATCGTCAAGCTAAAGATGAACAAGGACCGTAAGGCGATCCTCGACCGCAGAGCGAAGGGAAGGCTCGCGGCCCTCGGAAAGGACAAGGGCAAATACACAGAGGAAACCGCCACCGCCATGGAGGCCTCGTAAACATAGATTTTAAGACCAATAAAAAAGAAAACCGCCTTTCTTGTTTTACTTGCGCTCAAACCACCCAATTTTTTTCAAATCTGTTTTTTATTTTTCACAATATGCTTACGTACATTATAATGTTGATATATCCTCACGCCTTCTCACAAGTCCCCCACATCCACTTTCCGCCATAGATTTATTTAAGGTGCCAGTCAACGTAACGTACTCTTGCAAGACTATACTTTTAATTTGAACTTTCATATGAATACAGGTTTCCTCTCCGTTTTCTTTACTGTAAAGCTCGTGATGTGATAATTCACTGTGGGTACTTAAGTTCAGTAATCTCGTTAGTACCCTCGATTGTAACGATCGGCCGAGTGATTCGAGTAGTAGTCCTGCAAGGTTGAGGGCAATTCGAGGTGTGAGCAATCACACCTCAAAATTAGATAGAATAGTCTGTAATGAACATTTGGAAATCAACTGGCTCAAATAAATTATTGTAAAAACGAGAGTTTGATAAAATTCATACAATGGGGAAGTATCCGAAAGAGGCAAGTCTTCTGAACTGTCTAGATCAATCCAACAAACTCTGGAATGGAACGTCAAGAGGATTTATGAATGTGGATGAAGCGAAAGATTTATGAATACTTAGTAAAGTCGTAATAATAAGTGAACACTTCACTTATAGAGATAATAGATAGGAAGAAAATAAAATAGTGTTCATAAAAATTTAATATCAAAAATGTATGAATACATAAATTCATTCATTCTTTCATTAGGCATAAGATATTATTACAATTACTTAGAAACTTATACTGGCTTAGAGCTAAAGGTTAGTAGAGCATTTGGAATTAATGGGACTGATTCCAAGAAATAAAGGTCTAGTAGGTTTGTCTACACCTTAAATCTGACTACAAAACCACACCAAATTATTAAACTATTTTTCCAGACTTTCATTAGGACATATTTTCAAACTAAAATGTTCACAGACCTAAAACACGCCTGCATGTTCATTAGACCAGCTGAGAAGCAAATTAGTTTAGAAAATAATTGGATAAGTACTTTCCAAATAGCTACCTACATTACATATAATAGACAATATTTATAATATCCATTAGTGAGGCATTCCCAACCTATATATGCTGAACTTCACCAGACGTTATGGACAAATAGAGCTTGAACAAATTTAAATTTTAACCTTTTGTTTGACATTTGCTACAAATTGCCCCCTTATCATCATCATATTCCGTTATTGAATGTCTCATCCCTATAGTGAGCCCAGAAAACAAGTTGGGACAGCCAGCACTAAAAAGATGTACAAATTTTCTATAATTTTAATGACAATTTAATGGACTCGATTCACATGAAATAATTTGTATATTTACTAAAGTATGGGGTAGTAGAAGTAGGTGTTTAGAAACTGCATATTATTTAGTGTAGATATGATGCCAAGTCTATGATTAAAACTACAAAGTACAATGTGATTATATGATGAAGCTATTTCACATCTGACTAAACAGAAACTTATGGTCCAATTACACTACAACTATATAGAATATAGGCCTTTTGAGTAATTCTGACTCTGTTTTGCATAGTTCCAATTTTAAACAGCAATTTTTGTTTTTTCTTGGGCCTCCAAGTTGGCTTTGGAAGCACATTTGAACCTCTTCTTTACCTCATTGTTGAGGTTTTCTCTATTCCTTGCAATCTCTATGGCATAGAACTGGACTCTAGGGACTAACATTGTGTTTTGTTCTGAATAATCACCTTTTGTGTCTGCCCTCATTAAAGTACCAAAGCTGTAATCTTCTACTATATTTTTGAACTTTTCACAGAAGATTCTCCACTTGGCTTTATTGACTTGATTTTTTATTTCATTCTCATTTATGTAAGTGACTTTAAGATCTGGGAAGTCTTGTCTGAAGTGAGAGTATATGAGGTCATCATGTTGAGTTAGTTGGAGCCATCTTGTGTCTACAGAACATAGTACCTGCAACGGAATAATCATTATATGCAATGCTGTATATTTTTTAATACTACTGTGGTGGTTTGCAAGCATTTGGTCCTTGCAAACCACTGTAGGTGGTGTCTTGCTGCCTGATGAAGCAGTTACCATCCCCTGAAGATACTTGTAAGAGCAGGGGTATTGACCCTGAAGGAATCTTCGTACTTCCTGGGAAAAACCACAATGCGGTGCTATCTTCATGATCACATGAATTCTATATCAACACAATACATTTTGATAAAAATTCTCACATCTTGATATCATACTTAGGTGTTACGTTTAAAAATATATTTGATGCTTGCATCTTGCATTGCATACATAATAAACCATCATCATCATGATAAATACTCAAATGAATATTATTTTTGTAAACTGAATTATATCTCTGCCTAAATATTAATTTGCACTGGGATCATTGTTTTGTGATTACACAATTATATTTACATGAGCCATGGTGGCCAAGTGGTCCGAGTAGTTAATTGCCTGAAACACAAATATTGCAATTTGAATCCAAACTGTACCGAAAAGTTTTCCTGAACATTACAGCAAATAGTTTAAATGTTAGTAAAAAAGTGAATGAAAACATTGAGGGTAAACCTGCATATGTTTGAGGAAAAATTCAAAGGTGCATGTTTGGTTGTACTTGAGTAACGGAGACGGACTTGCCATCAGTCACGTTGGCACCTAAAATATATCTTTTTCGGAAAGTGGGTGTGTCAGTTCTACCTATACACCTCTGCCTACCCCTTCGGGGACCCTTGTGGGAAGGCGTAAGGATATATATTTACATACATTGAAATAAATATCACTATGCTCCATAGCTTTTGATGCCCATAAGTGCTCCAATGTCTCATCATTGCCAAACTCTTCAGCAGGTCGGGTCAATACGTCCTGAAACCACGAAGAAAATTACAAGATACAAAACACTTGAAACATAAGTAGAAAGATGAAGCCAATGATGTCTATGAGTCTAAAGTAGCGTTCTAATCGCCGCCTACCCCGTGAGGTATTGATATGCAAGCATGATGATTGATGATATGTGTGTACACAGATGCACATTGGACATAATTGTGTGCATTATGATCTTGTCTCGTTAAATTAAATTAAATTCATCTTGAAACACCGACAACTGACAGAAACTACAACTGTAATTAAATTTTATTTAAAAATATAAAATACAGTAGCAACAAAGATATTATATATGCATAAAGAGTGCACGTACCATGATAAGGCTGTATTGGTACTTCTAATTTGTTGTAAGTGATAAGATTTACACACCGACAACAACACTCACAATGCGCTCATTTATGAACATGAAAGAAAATCCTGTCCTGTCGTGTTCTGTTCTGTGGTTGATGTGTTGTCTGTGAACATTTTATACCAATTTCGTTGCTCTCGACCATAGATTGCCACTATCACTAATAGTAGCTAAAATTATATACGATTTAGTCGAGTTGTAAATTCACATTACATCAGTAATAATGAAGTAGATAGATATACTTTTTATTCTGTATATTATAACAAACTTAAGCAGATAATGATTGCTGTAGATTTCAATAAATACACCAATAATCTAATATTGCGTATACTATATAATTCAATTACAGGTATCTCACACTTTTAGTCACCAATTGATATTACAAAACACCTAATCTGACGGCATAGGTAGTGGTTAGTAATGTATATTGATTCTTAGATTGTACATATTCGTGTATATTCCTACAGCGTACATCCTGAAATCATAAAATACAGAACAAACGTAGTGCAGTACCACGGTCCGTAAAGTACCGACAATACGGACCGAATATATGATTACATTTTAACTACATACCGACGATTATCATCTTCTAGGATTTCACACGGGGTCGACTCGACAGAGAGAAAGAAAATTAATATGTATTAAATAGAAAAAGATACTCAGTGCCTTTATTATCAACATAATATGTAAGTACGGTTGAGTTGTAATTAGCCTACCTACAAGTTTATAAAATACAAGGACAAATAAATGAAAATTTTGAATGTCACATAAGAAACTTTTAACCACATTCGAAATAATATGAAACTTCCTTGAGACTTTCAAATTTTGTTTTGTTCTTCTCAACTCAAATTAAATCGTTAAATTTTACTTGCGAACGTAGCTAAATAACCAAAAAGTGAAATAGCGAATGCGATTTTACTGTGGAAAAAAGAGATGGAATGTTCTTAAAAATTCGTTTGGGCTTCGCTTCGTGATTTCGTCATGGATTTCCATTGGCTGAGAAGAAAAGAGGGTGGCGCATGCGCGTTAATCGCGTTATGCCGACGCCATCTCTGAAACTACTGTGCCTATTACTTGATCTAAAGTGAAGTGAATGCAAATTTGTGGTTAAACTTGTAATAAATCATGGAATTACGTTATTAAGTGAAATCAAGTGTTTGCTTAGTGTAAGCGCAACGAACAGTGTCATCAGAAGTATTGTGTCGACGGCGGGTCGTATCGTATCTTGCGGAAGTTTCTAACTAGCTATAGCAACGCATATTTTTTGCGACTATCTGCGCCGCGGTCCGTCACACTGGACTATTTCATGGGCCTTTATCGCCGAATCAGCTAGTGGTAACTGTTTAACGATTAATTAGATCAATTTATAGCCATAGATTCTAGAAAGTAACATCGAGGCGGGCTATGCAACCTCGGCGTTGTTACGCGCGTATTGCCTATACGATTATTATGTATGAATTATTGTTGTGGGTCAAAGACATTGCAGTTTGTTAACCTGTAACAAAAACTTCCAGTAAAGGCGGCTAAATTTGTGTTTCAGCTTGTGTACACCTGAGAGGGCCAGTCGGAGGGGTGAGTTGATATGAATTCTGCTTTAAAGCCGGTGCTGCCCCAGCCAGGGGTGCCGCAGCCGGGCGGGCAGTCCAGCCCCGCGAAGGGGAACGTGGCGAGCGCCAACCACGCCGGCGCACTGCCGCAGGGCGCCCAGAATCATTCGCTGCCAGGCCTGCCAGGCGCCCAGAACCACTCGTTGCACGTCCCCCACGGCGGGCACCCGGTGCTCGCGCCCGCTCCGCACGCCGCCGCTTGCATGGCGCCGGTGTCCGCCAACATGGCGCAAATGGCGCAGAATATGAGCCACCACGGCAACCTGTCGCATATGCCCCTCGCACCGCCGCCCGTCAGCCCAAGCAAGGCGCCCTCCACCAGCGCGCCGCTCAGCCTTGTTCAAGACAAGCCTCTACAGCCTTCGCAGCCACTCGCCCTCACTAGGACCACAGACAAGAAAGAACCTGACTCCACTGCACATGCCAATGGAACTATTGACACTCCCAAATCTGCAAGCAGCTCACCTGCACCAGCACTGAAACCACAAAATCCTGAGCCTAATAAGGATAAGCAAGAAATTGCCAAAACTGTACCAAGTGCTCCGAAGCCTCCTGAGAAGCCAGCAAGTGGTCCTAGTACACCTCAAAAGAATGAACCAGCTAACCCCGCCAACCAAAATGATATACCAGCTCAGCCAAAAGTTGCAACCGCTAATGAGCCTCCAGAGAAATCACCAATGAAACCTATTGAGTTGAAGCAAGCCCCTGCAGCAGACGTAGCACCCACGCAGAGTGATAGCAAACCCGTCCCAGAGTCCGCCAATGATAGTCAATTACAGGAGAAAGTATCTCCCGTCAAGCAGGCAGCACCATTGGAGAGTTCCAATGAAAGTGCCAAAGTAGTAGAGAAAAAAGAGGAGCCTAAGGTGGAAAAACCCCCTACAGTAGAGGAGAAAGAAGATGTTGAAGAGAAGGTTGACACTCCTAAAGAAGAGCCAGAAAAACCACACAAGACAGAAGTGGTACCAGAAAAGGTTGAAGAGAAGAAGCCTGCCACTAAAGCTGAACTGAAGCCAAAGTCAACATTGAAGTTGGCTACAGTGACACCACCATTGAGGAAAAGAAGACAACCATCCCCGAGCAAGATAAATGATGGTCCCAACCCTGCCAAGAAACCAGCTGAGGGGAATTCCACACCCGATTCAAGAACCAAGAGAAATAGAACTAAGGTTTGTACTTCTTTTCCAACTCCATATTTACATACATACATAACATCATACATACATAGCATGGGCAGAAATAGTAGAGTTCCAGTTATTTCCTAACTTACAGACCATTTGTTTCATCAACATTAATCAGTCTGTTCATATATGCTCACTGGTATTAAAGACTAATTTTCTATGTAGTTGGAATGTGGTCTTCCTGTGACTCACCTTCCAGGCACTTGCACATTGTAGAACTTTTTCAACAATCTTCCTTTACTTATCCTTTCCATAATATGTCTAAACTAACTTGACATGCCTTTTCCTTTATCTTAACAATCCCAGCCACACTCATACTAGTATACATATTTAGGGGGATGCTTATGCGTGTGGTATGTCTGTTTGACTCTCAAGCTAACCCCAGGAACTATCTAAGCTCTTAGCATAAAATATGGCATTGGTATAGAGACAACAATTTTTGTTTTTTTTTCAAAGCCTAAATTGTTTAGTTTAATTTTAGCAGAACAAGATGAAAGAAATAATTAATTTAATTTTCTTTTTTTTTGCTTTTATAGGTTATCAAACAGCACAGGTTTTATGCAAAATATTTAATGTTCTTGCTTTACTGTATAGGAATACTAGTTGTCCCGCCCAGTTTCACTGAGGTGAAAAAAAATTATCCTGAACCATGATCACTGCCCCACCTATTGAGTCCAATTGTGGATCTTAACCATTCTCGAATCCACCTGTTGATCGAAGAACACAGATAATTTCATTAAAATCGGTCCAACCGGTTATGAGGAGTTCGGTGACATCAGCACAGAAAGAAGATGATAAAGATTTCCTAGTAGAAATGTTGATGAACACAAAATTTTATATATTTCGCTGAGTCCCCCACGGGCTAGACAGAGAGTAGAATGCCAGTTCTCCCTAGCTAGACTAACATCTTTCCTTTCATTGACTAGGTACATGATCGACAGTTTCGTGTTCAATTGATAGATAATTAATTCTATAGATAACTTGTGGATTTGTAGGTTATGTTTTGCTTACCATTGAGTCCCATAAATTAACACTGTCTTGTTTGGACTTGGTAGGAATTAAATATACATTTTTGAGTATAGGTGCAATTCATATTTATGAAAGATTCCCTCCATTAATAATCCATATTTAATAAGGAACTTGGAACATCTTTTTAACATATGTAAATATTTATTATCAAATGTCTGCAAAAAAAATTTTTAAAAAGTGGATATGCTCGCTATATAATTTACAAGGTTATTTTTCTATTGTTTTACATTATCCTCCTATATAGTCGTCTCCTAATATTGGGCTATCAAATGCAAAAAATAACAAATTCAATTGGTGGTTACTATCAAAGCTGGTTAAAACAAAACAACACTTCAGCTGGAGTGTGCATGTAAAGATTACCCATTTAATATCTTAGTACATACATTTAGAAAATGGAAACAGATATTTAGTCCATCACTATGTCACTAGGTGGCGCTAGGTGTGCTATATGCTCAGGCTCAGTTTTTAACTTAGAAATTAAAATACTGGGTTACGCTATACTCCTACCCATTCATTCTACATAGTTCAAAAAAATAGTCATATTGTTTTTTTTATATGTACTACAGACTGATAAACAGACTCAAGTTTGTATGATCTTAGTCTGTTTAATTAATGATGATGAAATTCTTATGTTCAATTGCTTAATATACCCAGTTGAATTAACTTATGCTAAAGATGACTGAGCCTCTTCCTCTAAATGTCATGTCACCTTTCTTTTCGAACTGACTCATACGTAAATATACATATATATAATTCGATGGTTTATGTTGGTAACTGAATAGTCATTGGTCTGTCTTTAGCCAGTACTATTGGTTCGTCGACTAGAGCACACAAGGAATTCAGTAAAATAATTAATTTTCGCCTGGACATTAATAATCTAATTACTACAAAATAATTACCATAATATTTAAAATAATTATATTTTCATTTAAACTTATGTAAATCAATGTACTTGGAAAGTATCCGATTTACTGTTATTAAAAGTTCTCCAAACCATTCAGCATATCTGAAGAAACTGAACTACATGCAGCGATAGGGTATTATTCTGGAATTAACTGTCACAACACTACCTAAGCTATTAGGGACTGTAGGATGTCATGTATATTCTGCTTTGATTAGTTTAATACATACTTAGTCAATTCTTATTATAGTTTTCTTGTTTAGACAAAGGCAGGAGATTAATAATGTGCTAACTACTAACACATGACTCAATGATAGCTTGTACTCAACATAAATGATTCACGCGCTCAAACTACGTCTCTGAAAAGATATCTTACCGAAAGAGAGGCATTGCCAATCATAAATATTTCATTCTACACAGGAAGACATACATATAAATAATATGTTGGTTTCTGCAAAGCTTTAAAAACTCGAAACGCCCTGCACCATTTGAGTACAAATTTAAACACACTATACAATCCCCTTTAAGTATTGTTTTCATAAATTTTAAGTGTCAGTAAAAAATATCTGTTAGGAGATGAAACGGTGAACGAGAAATTATGGAGCAGGGAATAAAAAATATTTATATCTAATCGTATCGCTATCCTATCATTTCCAAAAATAGAAATTCATTACCATGCAGGGTACATTAATAATTTAGCACTTAAGTATAATCAGCTTTTGCAATGAGTTACTTCATTATAGCATTTTGAGCTTTGTACTCTGCCTACTCCGTGTCATATCGCTACTTGATAGAGGGTAACAAAGAAATAGTCCTGAATAAAGAGCTTGGTAAGTTTTATTCATCTTCACACTCACACAAGGGACCTCAATTCAGGGAAAGTTCTACAAGTTATGGTACTTGATAACCATCTTTTGTTAGGTCAATGTCCTGCCCTAATTTGGAAATTCGAATTTTTGTGTACCAAATTGCAGCTTAGTACTGGATGTATTGGCGTGCTTGACAGACTAGCCATCTGTCATGTTGGCGCCTTAAAATATCCCGGATGAAAAGATGCGACTGTCACAACTTGCTTATCTTGGCTCCCTTGTGGACGTGAAACTTAAAGAAAGGGTAGGACGGATTCTCGGCTAATTTCAGTCTACGTACGTCAGCTGAATAAACTTAAAAAGAGATCAGCGCCAAACATTTGTACGAATATTCAATGAGTGACGCGTTTCAAATTAAGATACGTACAAAATATTATTATTTCGATAATAATATCCTCACACTTTCCCACAAGGGTCCCCGAAGGGGTAGGCAGAGGTATATGGGTAATACCCACACACCCACTTTCCGCCGAGGTATATTAGGTGCCAACGTGACAGGTGGCGAGTCCATCGCCGTTACCCAAGCACGACTATACATACGCCTTTGAGTTTCTTCTCAGACGTATGCAGGTTTCCTCACGATGTTTTTCTTCACCGTAAAACTCGTGGTGTGACTAATCACTGTACTTAAGTTCAGAAAAATTCATTGGTACACTCGGGATTCGAACTTGCGATCTTTGTGTCGCAGGCAACTGCTCCTACGCTCCCTTTAATCGCATTTCAGGTATGTGTCCAAATAATAATGTGTGTTTGTCTTTCAGGTGCAACTGTACCAGTCGCCGACTCCTGAGCTGGCCATGGCAACCAAGCTTTCAGCCTCGGCCGGCCGCGCGACGCCGCCAAAACAAAATGACGACAAACTTATCGTTTTCTATAAGTAGGTTCCTATCCTATCCTACTTAATATTATTAATGAGTTTGTAAGTATGTACCGATGTTTGTAACTCAATCACGCCAGAACGGCTCAACGGAATTGAATGGAATTTGGCACAGAGATAGATTATTAGCTGGATTAACACACAGCATGTGTTGTTCTGTAAATAAATCTAGATAAAATTATGCTAGCTAGTCATCTAATAACTGATCAATTTCCGTTCCTATATAGATATAGTGGCCTACAAGAGCAGGGCCCCTTTTACCTGCGTACTATTTGATTTCTTTGGTGGATTGTTCTTCCGCAAGGGTCCCCGAAGTGGTAGGCAGAGGTGAGTAGGTAGTACCGCGATACACCCACCCAGAGATATATTTTGAGGTGTCAACGTGACAGATGGCGAGTCCATTGCGAGTAATAGCGATGCTTGACTACATACGGCTTTGAATTCCAAAAACACATGCAGGTTTCCACCCTATGTTTTCTATTATCGTTAACCTGTTGGTGTGTCTAATCCCTGTACTTTATCAGAAATACTCATTGGTGCAGTCGGGATTCGAAATTGCAATTCACTCGGCCACCACTAATTATATCGAGCGATTTTGTTCCCAGGAACGAATACTTGGCCGTCCGTAACGCAGAAGGCGGGTTCTACGTGTGCCAAGCGATGCAGAACGTGTACCGCACCACGCGCAAGATCAAGATCCGCTGGCTGTCCCAGGACAAGGCTGCAGACCCCTCCGGGGAGACATACAAACCGGACTTCTATGATGTTACTGGTAAGGTTTCAATTTGCATAGCATCTTATTAAAGCAAATGATGCTGAATTATTTTGATGTATATCGGTGAATATAGCCAATATTCTATTCTAAAGAGGCGGGGAAGGAAAATAATATTTTTGTATTTCGGAGCCAGTTTATAGTGGAAGGCTGTACAGGCTGTCTCAGAAAATAGAATAGTTGTTTTTAGAAGCTGTCAGGCATTGGGAATATTTTTTACTACAAATATGTATGATATGTATGTAATGGTTATGTATGATAGAGAGAACTGGCGCTCTATTCTCTCTACCTACCACGTGAGTGATGATATGTACGTGTGATAAGAACCTCCGGTGGACCTATACTGACTACTATCAGACCGTCAATTTTTATTAATATGCTTTTTTAAATGTCACGGTGGTCAACCTTTGGGCTCCTGTTCAGTCTTGTCGACAGATTAATTCAGCTATTGTTGAATGTTCCAAGTAAACAAGGTGTATAGTATATGTGTGTGTGTGTGCGTGTGCAGACATGGAGTGCGTGCTGACGACGCTGTCGCTGGTGCGCGCGGCGCGAGGCACGCACACGCTGCGGCCGCACGAGCGCGCGCGGGCCACCTCCATCCTGCTGCGGGCGCTGCGGGCCGAGCGCCCCACGCACCTCACGCCCGAGCACCCCGACGGACGTACGTGCGCCACACACGACACACACACACACACACACGCACTACATACCCCTCCATCCTGCTGCGGGCGCTGCGGGCCGAGCGCCCCACGGCACCTCACGCCCGAGCACCCCGACGGACGTACGTGCGCCACACACGACACACACACACACACACACGCACTACATACCCCTCCATCCGGCTGCGGGCGCTGCGGGCCGAGCGCCTCACGGCACCTCACGCCCGAGCACCCCGACGGACGTACGTGCGCCACACACGACACACACACACACACACACACGCACTACATACCCCTCCATCCTGCTGCGGGCGCTGCGGGCCGAGCGCCTCACGGCACCTCACGCCCGAGCACCCCGACGGACGTACGTGCGCCACACACGACACACACACACACACACACGCACTACATACCCCTCCATCCTGCTGCGGGCGCTGCGGGCCGAGCGCCCCACGGCACCTCACGCCCGAGCACCCCGACGGACGTACGTGCGCCACACACGACACACACACACACACACACACACTACATACCCCTCCATCCTGCTGCGGGCGCTGCGGGCCGAGCGCCTCACGGCACCTCACGCCCGAGCACCCCGACGGACGTACGTGCGCCACACACGACACACACACACACACACACACACTACATACCCCTCCATCCTGCTGCGGGCGCTGCGGGCCGAGCGCCTCACGGCACCTCACGCCCGAGCACCCCGACGGACGTACGTGCGCCACACACGACACACACACACACACACACACACTACATACCCCTCCATCCTGCTGCGGGCGCTGCGGGCCGAGCGCCTCACGGCACCTCACGCCCGAGCACCCCGACGGACGTACGTGCGCCACACACGACACACACACACACACACGCTACATACCCCACCATCCTGCTGCGAGCGCACCTACGACGTACTGCTCCACACACGATACACACACAACACATACCCACACCCCCACACACCAAACACACATCCTGACATGCTGATACTGACATCCAACACACAACCCATACGCACTACACACCCCACAGCACATTCCTCACACACCCACTTCATACTCGACATGAACTCCACACACCACGCCCCACATACTTGTAAGATGAAAGTTGGTAGAATTGTTATGTTGTGTAAGAAGTATTTAACAGATTATAAAAATTTTAACATCACTAGTTTTTTCGCGGCTTGATGATATGTATGGAAGAAAAAAAATGCCAATGTAATTTTATTGAATTCAGTGGATCTATCTCTGTACACGGACGAGTCCCAGCTGGAGAAGAAGTCCCGCAAACGGAACAGCTCCAAGTCCTCGCCGCGCGCTAAACAGGACCAAGATGACGACGCTGTGGTGAGGCTAACAAGGCGTTCTTAACACACATACAGACAGATAATTACAACATATAACATGATCATATATGTATTATATTTAACTAGCTGGGATAGTTTGTTTATAATATAATGATCGATTGGTTGAAACAGTAAGAATGGATCACTATCGCAGCGCCACCTTCTTGGTCCAATTGTGAATTTAATTAAACCATTCTAGAATGCATTAAACACACGAAAAATTTCATCAAAATCGGTCCATTTTTCTGTATGTTCATATTGTATAGAAGGGTTGTATGAAAATACTGGTCGTCCCCCAGCCACACTTGGGTAAATAAAATATAGAGTTCCTTAAACGAGATCGCGCAAACTATGAGGTCTATTTGGGAATCTGATCCATTCTAGAACACATAAGAAAAATCATTTAAATCGGTGCAGTTGTTTAGGAGTTCGGTTACATACACATGTTATATCAGAAGTATAATAAATTTTGTTATGGAAACGAGGGGTCTTCTGTCAAAGGTATTTTTATACCAACGAGAAGGCAACAGCGATTATTGTTCGAACGCATATTTTCTAATATAAAAAATGTACAGTGTGATGGTATTTGTCTAAAAACTACATTTAAATTAATTTTTATTTTTGTATGAAACTGTTTGTTTATTTTATTACTTCCATTTGTAGTTTTTTATCTCAATATCAGCTTTTTTTCACTCTATGGCCTGCTGCTCTATGCCTAGCTCAATATACCCAAGCATTTTATGAGTTGCCAACTTCGTCTCGAAAATTAAAATTAATGGATAATACATGACAGTGTTATCACACGCTTGAGTGATATTGATATTCTCATAAGTAAAGAGAGTGTAATAATATACATTTCCGCGGCAAATAAATTTCTTACAATTGGCAATGATAATAATAATAATCTTACTCGTAACTCTTATAAGCAGACAAGAGAGTGTAGTAAGTAAAAACAATTCCACGTCTTATATTTTGTTTAGTAACGTAAAAGCAAAATTCTTTTATAAAACCAAAAAATGTTCCAGGACGAAAGTGCAACGCCAGTCAAAAAGGCGCGTACGACGCCCAAACGCAGCCCGAAAAGCGCGCGCAAAACAAAAAGCACTCCGACAAAATTACAAAATAACAATAAGAGAAAATCACCAGGTAGTACGCCCACTGTGGCGAGCACAAGCAAGGTAGGCATAGTACAACGGATATATAGAAATGTACGTATCCGCTATCACCACCATACATTCATATCCGAGAGTGAGTACGGCTGTGTGAGTGCTTGTGCCCGCGCCGTCTCGCTCGCACGCCGCCGCCGCCGCGCGTGCGAGCGGGACGGCGATACTGTCGCCGCCTTCACATACAACCTGTTGGGGACCACCACTGTTCACGGTACTGTTAGTAGTCCAAAAATTTACAAGATCCTAGTGTTTCTTGCGATATATAATTGCGATAATTTGTGCTTAGTATGTTAAATAAGTACGTCTATGTGCAATTTGAACTACGATTTTGCATGTACTCATGATATGTATGAATATTACTCTCATGTGGATGCGATGACGAGTCGCATTTCAATGGATTAATATTAAAAACAAGACAAATTATGTTAAGATTCGTCACTAAATGTGAAAACTCGTGGCTAATTACTATGTGGCTTAAATTTGTCAAAAAATTTTGGACCAGTCAAACTTCGCGGGGCTCCGGATCGCCATTGTCTGTCACGGTATAGTCATATTAAATTATATGTCAAGTCGCCTTACAGCCCGCTCGAAACTAGTTTTCCGCGCCTTAGGTGGGGCGGGGGCGAGGGGATGAGTTTTCTAGTGATCGCAACGCATATGGGATTAAAGATAGTGATGACTTATCTAGAGATATTAATAAAATAGAAAACACATGTATCATGCCTAGTATGTGGATTGAATAATTGCAAAACAGTTGAACTTCTAGTAATTTAAAATATACCTTAAAGCAAATTATATCAAATTGTTCTGACATATCTCTAAATTACTTGATTTAAGACTTCTCTTCTGATGTAAGGAGCTCACACATCTAAGGCGCGGCGAAATAGTCCCGCACGGATTATAGTTACTAACATCATATTTACCAAATTATACAGCCATTTGAACTGCCCCAAAAGTGGTTTTTAACGTTTGGTCTCTTATCCTCAACACGTTGTATTATTTTTTTAATTCAATGTGTTTGTGTACCCACGGCGACAGTTTTAAGCACATAAATGTTGATTGTATAGGATTTATTTTCTAGTTACGTTTGAAAGTTTATTATCGTTTCGTGTGAGAGATGTTTGACAGTTAATGAAGTATTAATGATAATGTTTACAATGTGCATGCCTTATGAATGCAGTTGGCCGCGAGGTGTTGATGCAATTATCAGCGTTATTATTCAGTTAATAATGTTGGTAATTGTATAACTACACCTTGGAGTTAACTGCACATAGTATATGCAAGTTGAAATTTCAGCGTATAAAGTTGTAATAGGCATTGTTTTCGGTAATGGTGTATAATTTGTTTATTACTCACAGTCATATCATCAGAAAGCGTTTATTGTAATCATGGGGTGAATTTGAGATGGGTGAGAGGACTGCATGATGCACGATATCCCCAATATTCCAGCTCTATTAACTGTTACTATATTTTATTCATACTACTGAGGTATAGAATGCAGAATTCTTTAAGGATTGTGGGTCATTGTCATTAGTTTTTAGACATATGGCGGTGTACATTAGTTCAGATAAATGATGGCAGTAATTGTCTCTTGCTAATTAATACAGCTGTTTATGTAGGACGAACTGTGCCCCGTGTCTTTACCCTCGTAATATTTGTTTTTTTCGGCAGTTAAATATAAACTTTAAAAAGAAATAATAATAATTTATAGTAATTATTACATCCAATTCCGTTCAGTAATTTTTGCGGGAAAGAAGAACAAACATCCTCACAACATGTGGCATTGTACTGCAATGACAATAGGTGTGGAAAATGCTGTCAAAAAAAGATAGCGCGAGCGTGAACAGAACAGGATTTTTGTCTAGAGGGCCTTCACAAAGACTTACATATCTGAGTACTCAAGCAAGCATCCATCATTAAATGATGACGCTTTCCTCGAATAAGCGGATACCAATCCTGAATTATTTCCCCAGTCAACTTATCAAAATTAGCGGTATCGACACGTTCTATTCAGCATAGATAAATAACAAATATATTATCTGTTGAATTTAATGTGGCGCTTCTTTATTTGAAAATGTTTATTTTTTAAAGAAGTTCTATATTTGAAAGTATAATTTTTTTTGTCGTCACAGCTCGAAAGACATGAAAATGTACCCATTACTCATCCCTTTATAATGTCTATGCCTTATAAAATCCTAACTAAACAAAGACCTTTGATGTCAACTTCATTCATTATCATTCACTGTCATTGCTTGCTTTGTTTTTTTTTTACTTTATGTTTTTCTGTCCTTTAAGCCTTATTTCTTGATTTATTTGCATTTCTAAAGTTTTGAATTGCATGAAAATGCATGGATATTTGAGTTGTATTTGTATTAATATGTACTTCTTGCAATATGCGACACATTGTTGGTTTTGAATTAACCGTCGAAAATACAATTGATTGAGCATCAGTCTTCTTCGTTCGGAAATAATATAGTCACTTTGCAGTAAGTTGTTTAAGAGTAATGCTGATAGAATTAAGCTGCTTGTTGCTTGTTATACAAAAACAGGCTTAAAAAATAACATGTTGTAAATACTTTTATATTTCCACAGACAGCGACGGCTGTGAATGAGAAGACAAAAGCTAAAAGTACGCCTGTCAAACGAACCCCAGCCAAACACAAGGACACACCCACACCGGCGCGCAAAGCTAGGACCACCAGAGGTGAGCGCTTGCTACTATTTTACATACTAATATTATAAAGTGCTTGTTCGTTTGAAAACTTTAATCTCAAAAACAAAGAGCTTTAGCTTTGCAGAATTGCCTTGATTGGCAAATAAAATTATTGATTGATTGATTGTTGTCGCAACAAATTTAAATAAGACTCACACTTTCGACGACCGTCCGGTCTAGTGGTTAGAGCTCCTGACTGTGAAACTTGAGGTCGAGGGTTCGCGCTCACGAGTATTTGCACCTTAGTCTTGGATGTCCTATGTATTTATGTATATATCTATCTATATAAGTAAATATATTGTTGTCTAGTTACAATAACACAAGCTTTGCTTAACTTGGGACTAGGTCAATTTGTGTGGAATTGTCCCAGGTATTTATTATTATTATTATATTATACTGTCACAACAAACATTCGTCTACAACCACATCTACATATCCTATTATTCCCGTCGATAGAGTAAAAAAAATTTAGTGCCATAGTAGCACGTCTAGTTCTAAGGGCCCATAGATTTCTGTACATTAGACACTTCTTGACGTATGCTACTGTATTCGAGATGACCACTACATATATTCACAGAACAGTTATAAGGAACGTCAAGAAGGCCATACAAGCGCTTTTTAACTATTGACTAAGAAGTGGTCTCTGCCTACCCCTGCGGGAAAGAGGCGGGATTATATGTATGTATTGACTTATTTCTTACATACATACTTATCATCACGCCAAGTCCCTAACGGGGTAGGCAGAGAGTATAGAGCGCCAGTTCTCTCTAGACTTACATACCTCTTTCGCTTCATCCACATTCATCAGTCTCTTCATACCTGCTCGTCGGTTTCGAGTACTCTTAACGTTCCCGTCCTTGAGAGTCCGATCGAGTTGATCCAGGTAGTTGGAACGTGGCCTTCCTCTGCCTCTTCTTGCACACACTTTTGCTTTACTTTACTTATTTCTTAACAAAATATTTATAAGTCTCTGGTCAATATATGTTGGTCATGTATTAATTTTGTTATTTCAGAAAGCAAGCCGTCGCCAATAGTGCCCACCCCGTCGACATCAACGGGCAAGACCACTCGTACGCCGAGGAAGCCGCCAGCTAAAAAATAACACGCCAACAAACCGCCATAGTTCAAATGAACGGACTGACGTGTCGAGTGTCTTTCTAATTAAGTGCGCCATAGTGTGGCGGTTACATGCACATCAAAACAATCCAAAAGTACCCATTGATGGTGTCTTCCCCAGGTCCAAAACAATGATATAATTATACAATTTAAGCTGGTTTTTTAAGAATGGAGTGGGTGTGTGTGTTGGTTTGTTATGTGATAGGGTAGCGATGATGTTATAATAATAATGTTCATCTCATTGAGATGATTTTCTTGGGGTGGTATCTTTACAATTTACCTTCTAATAAGAAGAATCACTCACAAAGGTCACCTTGTTTACACTTTGTAAGAAATGTATTTTTTCTTTTTTAGTAAATGAATTAACTTCGAATCCTTGGTCACTGCTTGCGTCCATAGTACAGCTTGTCGATATACTCTCAAGTACTCAAAGTTACATAACAAATCAATATGTGTCAAGCAACTACCATTCTGTATAGACTATTTTTATCGACTGATTAATTAAAAGATTCCTTAAACTCCCACAAACAATTAAACCAAGTAGGTCGAATATACACATTCTATATTGAGAAATAATGTAAAAAAATACGTCGTAACTGCCTGGTTGTATAGACCGTAATGACCGAGTGGTTCGAGTATTCCCCTGCAATGCAATGATTACAAGTTCGCATCCTGATTATGCAAACGAGGTTTATGAAATAATCATAGCGTGAGGAAACTTTATGCAGGTTTTTTCCTCTCGATTGAGAAGAAATTCAAAGACGAAGCATGTAGTCGTGCTTGACTTAAGACCTAAATATATCACGAAGGAGAGAGTCTTGGTAAACTTCTGCCTACCCCTGATATACATATAAGACAGTCGATGAAACTAGTTTGCTTATAAAACCTTTAAGGAATCATATTAATTGCTAGAATCAGTTAGCAGTTATATAGTTGGTCTTTTTCTTTATCTGGATAAGTCGTAGCCTTGTAATTTGTATTTTTTTATTTATTTTATAGACATACAAATTGTTCTTGAGCCAGCATAATCATTAATATTGGTTTACATTATTTTCCATACAGTTTATCCGTTTTGTTAAAATGTAAGCCATCAATAGTAACGAAGTACATTGTAATGTTTAATTAACTACGAATAGCACAATTTGTGTATTATCAATAGAAAGATTTTATATATATAAGTTGCTTGATTGTAAGAGAATCAATCTATAGGCGCTGTTATATAGGGGTTCTGAACGGTAGGAGATTTTAATGCTAGCTTCTATCCTATATCATGAAACCCTGATTTAATGTTGCCATGAAACATTTTTCTTATAAAGGTTTCTTCTAAGAATCAAAGCAATAAAATATAACATTAGGGACAAGCTCACATTACTTCTTAATACTATAGTGTTATGAGATATATATATATATCAAAATAGATATAAATAGATTTCTGAGCTAGAAAGATATATTTTTGTGAAAAATCAACTCTGGTAATTGCATTTAGTGTTATATCGATAATGGATTTATTGCAAAAATCTGTCACTTATATAGCTTTCATGTGTTTAATTATGACCAGATGGTGAACAAACTAGGCAAACAAATCTTGTATGTTATTTGGCTGGAGTAATGTGAGATCCTGAAGGTTATCATCATCACAATGATAAGGAAATTATGACATGTGTTTCAAAGTGAATTGAATATATAACATTTTCAGTTATTTCAACTATGAACTTAGAATTCTTTGTAAATATACAATTATAGAGATATGTTAACAATTTACAGTTTGACTGTTTCAAGGGGATCTGTGTTCGTTGATAAATTTTTCATAAACTGTTTTCTCCAATTTATCTATCATTGTATCAACTGAATTTTGGGTTTGAGTTTTTTGTTGACATCTCAAACATTACATGCTCATATACAATGGCAAATTCGTATGTATTTTCTACAACAAAGTTCTGTAACAATTAACAAATTGTGTCTGAAGGAAATATGACGTTACAACGCAATTGAACCAATGCAGACCCCAACAGTGATTTGTTAATAACCCAATCGGGTGTTTTGACCTCAAGTGTTATTAGACAATTGATTAGATTTCTTTTTCATTATTAAACTAAGATTAGGCTAAAAATTCTAAAGTGCGAGAGTATTCAGTTAGGTGGGAATATTGTATATCAGTACAAAAGAATTTAAAAATTATCAGATAATGTTTTATCATTGGACGTTCTCGCTTCACATAATAATATATTTTGATACGATCGCTGTCCGTTTTATAGTGAATGGTGTTGTGGTTTTATACACAGCTTGACTTACTATAGTTTCAAACATCCATCTGGACCAAGAGTTTTAAATGTAGATTAACGCGACATCAGGAGCAGTTGTAATACCAAAATGTTAAGACACTGCCTATTTAGTATCTAATAGATGGATTAGGTCTATTCATTTACGGTAGGAAGAGTGGTTTTGCAGGTATTTCTTGCTTTGTCTTAGATTCTTCCAGCATTTTGAAGCGTGTAATAAAATCCAGAAATCATGTTATATTATTTACTTAGGTATATTTTTTAAATCAAATACAATATTGTTACGCGAGTAACATTGTGTATGGTTGTTTGTACTTTATGTTAGTGGAGACCATTGTTGAGTTGTTTACAAATATAATAGGTACTTTTTACGTTGTTACATAACATACTGAGCTCATCGAGAGCGTGAGGGCGGCGTGAACATTAGAAAATATAAGTACCTACATTTTAGGTGGTATTTCTAAATAGGTTAATTTCTAAAAAGAAAATAAGCGTAGATTATAAATTATTGTGTGTGTATTTTCTGTTTATAACGTGTACCGAATGGTGGTAGAGGAGCGAATGTTTGTGATGCCTGGCGCTCTGGTACAATACTTGTAAAACTTAATTTAGCGTTTTATACAAAATGATATCAGTTTGAGAGTACTATTGTAACAGAAAGTCCACAAATTTATATGCAATTCAGAAATAAATATAAATAATTTAAGAAAATTATGAGTGTTTTTATTGTGTTACACACATTTTGTGCTCAGCTCTACACCATCTTTACTACATAGGTACTATAATACTAAAGCCCTCGGATCAGTGTGAACAAAACTGGATCGAAACGAATACTCTAAAACTACAAAACTACTGACGCGGGTTTCACCGTCGCTTATGGATTAGTCAGGGACGTTTAATGCGTAAATAAAAGCTTTTGTAAGTACGAAAATAAAATCAAATTAATATTAAAAAGAAAATACGAATTTCTAGTGCTATTTCAAATTTTGTGATTTAAAAAACGACAGTTTTGAAGACAGTAAGAGTAACAAAAAATATTTCCTTCTGATGAAGTGAGAGAAAAAGCCTATGCAGGTCGCAAATATTAAATAAGACAAAACAAAATATTCTGATCAATCAATATTTAATCTTCAATAGTTTCTAGAGGATATTCAGTCATAACCAACCCTCTGCTCCATAGAGCATCTGCAATTTGTAACTTTTCAGAGTCATTGGGTATATCTAGGTTTTCTACTGAGACATACTCGGGATATGATGTTAGTAATGTTTCTATTGCTGGGGCCAAGTCACTCTCTATCTCAAGGAAAGGCAAGGCATTGCCATGGTATTCCAAAGAGTTTTCTACATGGTAATACAGTCTGATAGAATCTTCAGAAACTAGTCTTAGTATATTCTTACGTAGAAGTCTTATTCTAGTATCAAGACCAATCTCCACTCTATTGGTCACCTTGCCATCCTCTACCATAAGATCAGAGTCTCCAAATACTGTAACAGCTTTCTCTAGATCACTAAGTACAGGAGGCAGAGCGTCTTCTTGGTAGTTCTTGTTCATCTGATCAACAGCATCATCTATTGGTAAATGATCTTTAATTTTATCAAACAGAGACAATATTAGTTTGGAAATCTCATTTCGACGAGATGTATCTATATCTGAGTTGACTAGTCCAAAGTTGTCATAAATGTCAAATGGTAGACCTTTTCTGAAATCAACGTTTTCATTTATAGCCAACTGTAAAGCTGCTGGTATCATCTTTTCAAACAGGTCGGCAAATGCATGCTTTTGGTACATGCTTATGGTCACATGGAGCGAATGCTCTCCATCTATGGTCACTCCTTGATGTATGTACCCCCTTGGGAAGTATAACATATCACCGGCAACTAGAGTTATTTCCATAATGGGTTCCCCAATTTCTGCCTGATCAAAATTCTTTGACGATACCCGCGGTAGTACTTCGGCATCCTCTCTTGGCTTGTATATGCGCCAATGTTTCTTGCCTTCGGTTTGCAAAATGAATGCTTCAATGTCATCATAATGGGGGGCAAACCCTTGGCTATCAGGTGGTGTTAAGTAAGCATTGGCACCAACAAATGAGTTAAAGAACTCTTGCATAGTTGCATTCAATAAGTGTAGCTTAGGTATGTAGGTTTGGGGATTGAGTAATCTTATGCTGCAGCCATCTAAATAGGAATCCCACACTATATGGGGATGAGCCCGTCCCTCAGAGTTGTGGGTTTCCCTTTTACCATCGATATATGACGTAACATCAATATTCTTTGTGAATTGTATGTTCTCATGACGCAGCATATCATCAATGATGGGCGTTGTTATAATTTCCTTATAATAAGCAGGTTTATTTCTGGAAATGTGCAACGGTTTCTTCTCCCACACTTTGTTAAGGAATTCATCAGGATTATATGGTGCAATCATCCATTTGAACACTTTTAATCCTTCTTCTACACTGTCTGTTAAGACTGGATCAAATTCAAAACTGCCATTGCTTGAATGGGAACATGCATCTTCTACATCGGGATATTGTTCATTTGTAGTTGTTGAAGGAGCTGGTATTAGCACTGGAACCTCGTCACTCTCAGATTCACTGTGAGCTCTTATATCTCCTTTGTCGGCAATTTTGTTATTGGTTCTCTTTTCTTTTTTATTAATCTTTGGGCTTTTCAAGTCCTTCTTAGGAGTTTTCTTCTTCGCAATATTCTTTGATTCTTTAAATTTCTGGTGTTTCCTTTTAATTTTTTTTGCTACTTCTATCATCATCCCTTCGGTTATATCTTTAGAAATGGTTTTTGGGGGTGATCCATTTAATTGTTTCGATCTAGTCGCACGTTTATTTCGCTTCTTTTTGTTACCTTGTTGAGGTTTCTTATTTTTACTGTAAATTGCGAACGCTGATACTGGTGCGTCCATTTTGGTACCTAATAATTAAGTTATCAGGACTAAAATTACACGTGAATACAATAATCAATCCTTTTTTTTAGGTTATAATGTAAACATAGAAGACGATTTTCCAGTCTGAAGGGCTGACATCTGTCACTTTAATATGTCAATAGTCAAATGGCCGGGGCACAACATTTTTAAAGGTTGTGTTTTTAGCGAGAAACAAGATATTTTTGTATTTATTTCGCGTTTAGTTCTTACTTTTACTGATCCTGATTTGTATTCTCGCTTTGTAGAATTTTGTTTTGTTGATTCTTTAGGAGCTCTAATCTAAATCTACCTATAATAATTCAGTTAATAAATAATAAATACAGAAGTTCATATATTAGAGTATTATATAGGGCTTCAAGTTTAAGCATTTACTACTGTTGTGTTCAGTTAGCGGTAGAAAGTGATCTACGGAATATACAACTGCCTAAACTGTACTGCAAATATTTTTCGGGTGGGGATCTAAAAATCTATTAACCTGTTATGAAAATGAAAAATCGGTAGGATGCATTTTAAGCAAGTTTAATGAAGAAATCACTATTGACACAAGTTTGGGTTTATTCAATACAATTTTTCACGGAGTTCTATTGAGTTTTCTTCTTTATGAATGTGTCATCTGTACTGTAATATATATATAAATCAGTGTACATTTTATTTCATATGATCATATTTTTATTGTATACATTTATGTTCACACCTAATATAATATATGCTTTTATTTCCTAACACATTTATATTTTAATGAGTATATAATTTTAATATACACTTTAATACCTATATTAAATGTTAAGTAGGTGACATTGTAGTGCATTGAATGATGAGAATAAGATGCTCCCTGTACAACATTGCAAAAATATGTCTAGGGAGATATCCTTGGAATATCGGGTGACGCTTATAATAAAGGGTAAATGCACCAACTAAACAGTAGATACTACTTAATGTGTGTACAGAATCATTGTGTCTAGATAAATCCACCGAAGCAGGACTCCTAACTGCCACAGAGCTACAATAGTTATCGACTAACAGTTAAACTATTTGATACTATTTTCAAATATACCTACACACCATTAAGAACGATCGTTAGCATAGGATACAAGTTGTAAATATATATAAAGTTGTGATTATTGAGTAAGTCACAGCCTCAGTCACTATTTGAAATCTGCAATCTCTGGGGCTGGTCGTAAACCCATTTTTAGAAGAAAAAAAATATACCTATTAGCGACATTATTTAAAGAAATCTACTTATGCTACTATTGCTACCAACATTAAACTACAATAAAAATGTAATACAGTTGATTAAATAGTTATTATATCTTATTCATTTGATATATATAAATAGATATTAAATATTTTTTTGATATAAATATATTTCAGTAAATCCAATGAAAATTTCGTTATTGGTCATCTATATAGCACACATATATTTTTAAGTCGTTCTACGTCTACAACACATGGGTATACATATAATTTTATTATTACGCATTATTTCTTAGAAAGGTTAAGGGGAAACAATAGGACGGCGTCCAAAAGAGATGCCAAGTCTGTTACATACTTATATAGGTGATATTTATAGTTGATATTTTAGATTCCCCATGAAGTAGGCTAATAGGCATAATAGAGTGCTACTCTGCCCACTCCGAACTTTTATACTCTTGCTTGACTTACATCATAGTACCGGCCGCGCCATTCATGTTAAGTTAGGATTTTATTTTACTTGTAGTGGAAAGAAGATATGAAATGACACATTGTGTGTTTCTTTCAAGGCATTTTGCTGATATGGAGTTGATGTTTGTGATAATATTATATTTTTACAGGTACAAATGCGTGTAAAACGTATACATGGTAGGTATGTTCTATTTTTACGTCATACGTCAGTCTGTCGAATAGAATAATCACATTTTTGCCGCCAATTTTTATATCAATATATTTCAACGAAATTTTAATTTGCACTTAAAACAGATTATAAAAGTGAGAATCTATGTCAGTCTTATGACCTGTATATTTATAGCCTTTTTCATGATTTTTACTTTTTTTAGGTTAGGACGGTAGAATACAAATACAGTATGATGTTAATATGCAGTGCTTTTAAACACTTGAACATGAAAAATTTTACCATCTTGCGAGCTAAGCTACGAGTAACATTTACTAGTACAAAATATGATAGTTGATAATATAGCTCTTCGATTTATAAAATTAACTAAAAAGGTAAATACATAGGTACATATTAAAATTTTGAGTGAGCACACTTTCGCCAGAAGGTAGCAAGACTAACATCAACATACATGTAACTATATTAAAAACACTACAAGCATTTTTTTACTCTCTGAAGGATAAATATACACTTTAGTTTTCGAAACCAACCCGCGTGTGACGATAACACGTTCCAAACTTTAATAGAATAGAATGTCCGACACATCCGACTTGAGACAGACATTTCAAGAGAATGTGCTTGATTAAAAAAAAAGCATGGAACGTTTTATCTTTTGAATTTGACATAACATTTTTCTTTTTAATTCGACCAATAATGATTATTTCCGTACCCATTTTTTTAGTGGACCCGCATGTCCCTAGCGTGGACAGGAGTAGTGTCCTCGGGGCTGGGACTATCATCCAGATGTGGTCTGATATGGACGACGGAGCGGCGTTGGTCATGGTGGTTGTAATCGTCCCTCATGACTAAGCCCCCGATACCGTACCCCGGGCCCATGACACCGGACCCGCTCAGGCGCATTTTCTCAGGGTCCTCGGCTAGCTTGATGGAGGAGAATACGGTGCTCAGGTTCAGTTGAGGAATGTCGTAGAATACGGTCAATGTTAACATCAGGAATGTTAGTCCGACGATCAGGTACACTGGAAGAAGGTAATATATGAAAATGTATTTAAAAAAACTTGTATCATCCTATTGTAGGCTTGTAAACATGTCACTTGGAATGTCACTCTCTTTTTATTTAAAGTTATATGCCGTGGTAACAAAGATATTTGTTCCAATTGAGTTTTATATCAACTTCAAATAATGAGCCAACGCCTTGCTTTTGAAATAAATCCATGTCACGCCAAGAAATGCCAAGACGGCTGGCAGCAGCGACATAGCCATATTGTATGCATGGCAAGTCTGGTTCGCCGAGCAAACTATTCGCAAGTCCTCCCGTCAGGGGGTCTTCAAAACAATTGCATATTAAATTCTGAGATAAACGCCAGAGCTAAGAGGTTCAATATCTTTCATAAGGCCAGGGTATGGCATGGTGTCTTATCAATTTTATTATATTTAAACAGAGGAAACTTTGCTGATGATGAGCTTTGATGTACATTTACGTAATTTGTTGTATTGTATGTTTCCTAAATAGAAATAAATAAATAAATCAATGAATTTCTCGCTTCAATAAAGCCAGATGCAGCGACTCACAAGTGGTGACAACTTTGTAGAGTGGTCTGTACTGTTGCCCCGGAGTGTCGCCAGGGATGTAGTCACCCAGGCCTATTGTGGTCAGGGAGATGAAGCAGTAGTAGAAGGAGTCCAGGAAGTCCCACTCTTCCTCAAGCCAAGTGAATATGCTGGCCGGCAACACCAGGAACACCAGGATGAATGTGCTCACTGGAACAGAGTGTTATCTACTTATCTACATCCTACTTATATTATAGACTAGTTGTGCCCCCCCCGGTTTCCCCGGTTTAATTTAATTGATAGTTTCTTTCCACAAACAAATATACTATGCCTATGCTACTCGGGAAAATTTTTGCTTTCTAATGATGAAAGAATTTTTAAAATCGGTTGAGTACTTTTAGAGAAAAAAAGTTGCAAATAAATAAAAATAAAATGAGAGCAGGAATGTGCCTTACCAATGATCATCAAGTGCACCAGCCTTATGGTAAACGGCCGGTACAGATGACCAAGCGCCGCGTTCAGTGCCCTCAACATGGAGGTGGCTGGCTGCAGGAGGCGTTCCACCAGCGCCGACAGCAGCACAAGAGTCAAGGGGATGCCCAACACTGCGTACATCATGCAGAATAGCTTGCCTGGTTTCGACAGAGGCGTCACGTGACCGTATCCTGGAAGAAAGATCATCTATAAATATAGATGCGGCACGCGACCTCAAGTTTCGTCGAGAGCTCTACCTACCAGACCTACTTAACTTTCAACCACATAGACCAGACGGCAGTTTTTGTGTTTCATGATTTATAAAAAAAAGAGTTGACACAGATAATCTACCTATCCGGCTTATTTGGAACAAAGTGTAGCATGCAGGTTCTAAGTAAAATGTAACTTATTCAGATAGCTCTTCATTTGTATAGGCAGTGGATACACAAAGAGAGACTCAAGGACGGGAAGGTCAAGAGTACTTAACGAAACCAGCAAGCTTGGGTGAAGAGACTGATGAATGTGGACGAAGCAAGGCGTGCAAGCAGAGTTGGATTTAAGTGCGGTGAAATTTTTAAAGCGTCTTATGTCGTTCAAAAAGTATAGTGCCATCCACGAATGCACCCCACCAATTTCTAGTCGAGGGGCGCGGAATGCGGGGAGTATGACCCGAGTCTATGGATTGTAGTGTGCGCTTGCGCGTGTACTAATAATACTCAAAAATTTGTAGTAGGCACTATCTAAATGTATTTCCTTAATGCAAGCGTTCTCAGGCGACGGTAGGTGATCATCATATTTGCTGACGTATGAAAAATATCCTCTAAAATTCCAACAAATGTTGTGTTTCTGTGGTAAGGTTTCACTTCTAATGGAATGTTCATGCTGGATGTTCAAAATGGTTTCTTAATTTCTGGTAATATTTTTTAGAACGTGCGTTTTCTACTATGGGAAACCTAACTGCTTTTACAGATGCGGCTTGATATCAGAAGTAAAAAAAGTTAAGTAGTGAACTTAAGTACAGTGATTAGTCACACCACGAGCTTTACGGTGAAGGAAAACATCGAGAGGAAACCTGCATACGTCTGAGAAGAAATTCAAAGGCGTATGTATAATCGTGCTTGAGTAACGGCGATGGACTCGCCATCTGTCACGTTGGCACCTAGCGGCACCTCTAGCGGAAAGTGGGTGTGTGGGTTTTACCTATACACCTCTGGCTACCCCTTCGGGGACCCTTGTGGGAAGCCTAGAGGATATATTATATAAAAAAAGTTGTTTTAAAAAAAAACGTTCTACAGATCACGCAAAGGCCACGAATTTTAACCATTAAAATCTGCTAAATATTTAGTTCCCGAATTAACAACACTAAGCCGAGGACCTAATCCCACAGTCCATAGCTGTGATTTCTTAGCTGATATGAAGTGACTGGTTGGAAGCCATTAAGTTGTTCCGCCATTATTCGGTTAAGTAGCAAAAGTTCTCGGCTCTCATATACGACAACAAAAAGTTGCGTGCTTAGTGTCAGCAGAAATTGCGTAATACTAAGACAATTTCTGGATCGCCAAATAATCCATAGACACAATTTACTCGCAGTGTTCGATTACGCAATTTAAATTGAGTTTGCGAAACAAGGTTCCCGTTCCATCAAAGATGGCTGACAACCATAGACGCTAAGCAATGCCGGATTAAGCGCGGGCCAGTAGCATATTCTATCAAGAGGCCCTTGGGTTGAAGTTATCATGTTTATGATATTAAATAATGCAAAAAACAATGTGTATTTACATTTTTGTACGTCAGGAAGTGTTGGAGCCCGGGCTTTACGAGGTGAATAGATGACGTTAATAAGGTACCTACACCAACAATACACGTGTTGGTGAAGACATTATTAGCTAGTAATTTAAACAAAGTGTATTGGCCCTGAGTATAAATATATATATGTATATATCACGCCATCCCACAAGGGTCCCCGAAAGCGTAGGCAGAGGTGTATAGGTTGTACTCCAATGTAATACAATACACTTAATTGTAAATAATAAAGTCCAAATATGTGTATCAATGACATAGATATACACAACATTCACATTACATAGATACTTAGAAGTTTGATAACATTTAAAGAATAATAAATAAATAGTATGAAATATAGAAAGGATGAGCGAAGAAAGATTGATGAAACAGATATACAAAGCAAAAGTGTGTGCAAGAAGAGGCAGTGGAAGGCCACGTTCCAACTACCTGGATCAAATTGATCGGACACTCAAGGACGGGAACGTCAAGAGTACTCGAAACCGACGACGTTCTTTTCGATATAAATTAGTGTTACCAATACATTTTTAAATAAATGTTGTTCTTAAGTATTGTTTTATAAAGCTGTCAAGGGTAGAGTGTAGTTCATTAATAGTTACCAATAGTAGTGACAACTGTGGAGGAGAAAAAGAGAGATTGTCCGAAGCTCCAGTTAGGCCCCCCGCTGACGTTGCGCGAGGCCGACACGCCGCGGTTACTCGCACGGACCACCTCATCCAGCAAGGACTCGAGGTCATCGTCTGCGGACAAACAAGAGGTGAGACTGATGCAGAAAGACATCACGTGCTTCGCTAAAATACTTTGTATATATCCTCACTCCCAAAAGGGTCCCCGAAAGAGGAGGCAGATGTAGGTGATACCCACTCCGCCAGATATATTTTCAGGTGCCAACGTGATAGATGGCGCGTCTATCGCCGTTACTCAAGCATACGCATTTGAATTGCTTCCCAGAGGCTTCAGAGAGGTTTCCTCTCGATGTTTTCCTTCATCGTAAAGCTGGTGGTGTACTTATCACTTTAAGATGTTTCTTCGGTGGTTATTCGGACTATTAAAAGTTCATATCAGTAAGATTATATTTAGCAAATGGCAAACTCAATATTATCTATCTATTATCAGTTTTCGAATATTAATTATTCGAAAACTGTAGACAAAGGCGTACCAATTAGAAGTTGGTAAACTCGTCAGCTTGCGCTTACGCACACCTACCTACAGTTAGGGTTACTCTCTTTAAAATATGAAAACAATGAGGTATTGATGTATTTAGAATTAAAAAAAAGCAATGACATTACATCATATTATTCGTTTAATTTTTTTTGTACGATACGGCGATACGATTACGATACGATACGATTTTGTACGATATATGTGTACAATTCTTCAAAGCTTCCACAGTTTTTTTTTTACTTTTGGTAGCTTTTTCTTGTACTTTGGTATAGGTAAATTAGTAGTAGGTAGTTTTTTTTACTCTGGTAGTTTCTTTTTATTCCCGTAATTTTGTATGACTATTTGAAGGCGGAATGTGGGTGTGTGGGTACTACCTCCTAAGGCACTATATATATATATATACACATATATAGTCGATAACCTTACCTAGAGGATACTTAGCCTAGTGTAATGAAATACTACACGCACCTTCACTAATCACGGTAATGTAATTCAGCTTACATTGAAACCAATACTGTTAAAGCATACACGCTGCGCGAACGAACGTTCGGTGATATTTTTTATTACAAAATAGCTGTCCCGCCCAGCTTCGCTTGGATGAAAAAGTTAGTTTCTGTAACACGATCGCAGCGCCACCTGTCGGGTCTAATTGTGAATCTAAACCATTTTCGAATCCACCAGAAGACACACAGAATATTTCCTTAAAATCGGTCCAGCCGTTTTAGGAGTTCAGCGACATACACACGTAGAGAAGACTTTTTTTTTCCGTATAAACCTCCCGACAATGAAGAATACATAAAAGAAAGATTTATCCAATTGTGTACAAACATTTCCGTGATTCATTTTTATTTATATAGGCTAAAAATTGTGCCTCTTTGTATCAAGATATGTATCAATAGTCTTTCTCAATAAACTGGATATATATATTTTTAAAATTGTAATCGTAGTTCTTGAGATATCAGTATCTGCATGTACCAGGGTATTATGGGTTGTGACGGGCATAAAGTTGGCTGGTATGTTTTTTTCGGTTCCATATCATATTTACATGCCTAGTCCCTCACGGCATAGACAGTGAGAGAGGAGCGCCAGTCTACTCTAGACTTACGTACGTCGGTACGTTGGCATGGAAATGAATTGCTCCGTTTGCAAACAATTACCTACAAATATTTGTCTAACTCTTCGTAAAGGAAAGGGGGAGCTAGTTTCGCCGTTTCTTCTCCTGGCACGTTATCGGTTTTTTTATAATTAATTATAACGTTGATTAAGTGTTTCCTGTGTTAACTAACATCGAATTAAATAGTCAGAAATTTGCCTACATAAAAGCATAGATACTACAATTTAACAACTACAACGTTATAATTATCACAAAGAATACGAAAGGAACTTTATCTCAAAAGTTCTATTAACTAACTCAATTAATTAACAAACTTTACAATATTACTTACAGTTTGTGAATCAATACTGAATTACCGTTGTCTTTATTCAATGAATAAACCTCACAGTTATCGGAATTGGTTTAATTAATACCTGATCCTATATTAATTATATATAACATATCCTCATGCCTTCCCGCAAGGGTCCCATGAAGGGGTAGGCGGAGGTGTAAAGGTATTATTTAGGTGCCAACGTGACAGATTGCGAGTCCAAAGCCGTTACTTATATTATTAGCTGCATTAACACTGTTTTATTCCAATCGAAGTTCGTACGAAAGGATTATAACCTCAAAATAAATGTATAACTTCAAAATTTGTATTTACATATTTTATAACGGGTTAACACCGCGGAAAGTCGCTAGTTTTTCATATTCGTGTCAATATGGATTCCTAAATATCATATGTTTCTATCCAAATCAATATCTAAAGTAACCTTTATCTATAAGTCATGCGTATCGGCAGCAACGGTTACTTATCATTGATAGTTTAGGAGTAAATGTCGTTACAAGGACCACTATCAAACTGTGTCAATATGGACGTTTGGAGGACTGCTATCTTGATAATAGATGTTGAACATAAATTAATTATGTTTAGATTATTACTAATTACAGAGATATTGTCACTTGTATCTATGTACAGAACTTGGCTGGCCTATTAACATCCCTGGATGCCCGCAGCATACCGGGGCGTCTTCAGGCGGCAGTGTCAGTGAGCGCCAAAAGACAATTAAAAATTAACGTTTATTCCCAAGCCTTCCCACAAGGGTCCCCGAAGAGATAGATTTAAGAGAGGTAGGGCATAACGGGTTTCCCGTTCGAATTCGGAGCTGCCCGACTGGGGCTGGACCTCTGCCTTATAGAAGTCCGTAGCCAAATAACACAATTTTCTGTGTTGTGTTCCTACGCGGTGAATAAGGTTTCCAGTAACGAGCTCCTTGGGGAGGGGGGAGGATTGTTACATTGTGTTGGAAGCAGAGGGATTAAACCCATTATGCTGCCAACACACTATAACTCTCCGAACACAGAGTGGTAACGCGCAAGTGATACTTCGGTATCGTGAGCGTAAATAGGCTGCGGTAACCGTTTCCCATCAGATGGGCCGTTTGCTTGTTTGCACTCTTGTTGTATAAAAGAAAAGATATCACGCATCCAATTTCCGTCTGAGATATATATAAGGTGCCAACACAGTAAGCACGACTTTACATATGTATGTTCGCCTTTGAATTTATTCTCAAACGTAGGAAGGTTTCCTCTCGATGTTTTCCTTCACCTTAAAGCTCGTGGTGTGACTGTATTGAGACATTGAGAGCACACAGTAAAAGGTAAGACCATTTCATCAGTGTTCGTGGTGGCTCGATCCTGTGTCCCTCTGAGAAAAAAGGCTCGCTTTCACTTAATCTGCTGCCTTATAAAGGTATAGACTACGGCTCGGAAAACGGTCAAAACCCTAGAAAGTACAAATGACTAATTGATACTAAGATCCGCGCCTTCAGAAACAGGTCCGATCATTAAACAGCTCCATTAATTTGATAGGGGGACTTTAGTGTTCACAGTTCGCAATATTGCCGACACATTAAATCATTGGAATTATTGCACATTATTATGTGCACAAGTGATAGACAGTACTACAATATTAAGTGCATCCACTGGGGGCCGAGATAAGCCCTGACTTGCAGTTCACAATGTTATACCTACAATCTGGGGAATTGTACTGGGGAGAGCATTGTTTCTTCCGGTATTTTTTGTTACACTAACTTTTGCTACTTAACCGGCCAATGGCGAGACCAAGACCTCCAGCTAATATTTTATTCAAAGTACAGGGTACACTTATTGAACGTCACATCTAAACATATAAATAAAATTGGAGTCTGTTTGTAAAATTGAAATAAGCACTTTTTACTACATGCATATGGCTATGCCGTTTTAATTATGCAAAATAAATAAATAAATATGATTATTTATATATATACGAAACATATACCAAAATATTTATTTTTTATTTTTATCTGTCTGTCTGTTTGTTAGCAAAGCTCGTCTGTCACTGTCACCGTACTTAAGTTGATAAAAACTCATTGGTACAATCGGGATGCGAGCTTGCAATCTTTGCGTAGCCGGCGATTCATCCATAATTCAGTCCATAATTCTTCTTGAGAATTGTACGTTCCGATGCTAATATGATCACTTTTGTGGGTGTCTGTTATCTTATTATGGAAATTGAGCCCTCACGAGGTGAGGAAATAAATTCCGCTCAAAAGGCTCGTGCCCTTGTATGTAAAGCATCTAAAAACACTTTCGAATGTTGTTTTCCATCCGCTGTTTTGTTTTGATCAGCATACGTAATATGTATATGTAGATATGTAATATATATTAATATCGTATCATATCCGGAGTTATGTACACACGAGTAATTCATAATACTTTATTTTAGAGCCGTGGTGGCTGTGTGGTTCGAGTAGTCGCCTGAAACGCACATATTGCAAGTTCGAATCCCGACTGTACCAATCAGTTTTTTCTGAACTTAAGTACAGTGATAAATCACACCGCAAGCTTTACGGTGAAGGAAAACATCGAGAGGAAACCTGCATACATTTGACAAGACATTCAAAGGCGTATGTATAGTCGTGCTTGAGTAGCTGCGAGGGACTCGCTATATATATATATATATATATATATATATATATATATATGTATATGTATCTTTTACACACATATATGTATCTTTTGGACGAAGCGAAAGAGGTATGTAAGTAAAGAGAGAACTGGCGCTCTATACTCTCTCTGCCTAGTGCCTACTCCGTTAGGGACTCGGCTCGACGATATGTATGTACATCATCATCATATCATCACGCCGAGTCCCTAACGGGGTAGGCAGAGAGTATAGAGCGCCAGTTCTCTCCAGACTTACATACCTACATACTTATATATGTATATATCTTTACCCGTATGTCTACCGTATGTTAGTCTCTGTGACTCTTTTTCCTTTCTTTAAGTGCCTCCATTACTGAAGGTTAGCCGTCAGCTCAGAAAATCTCTGTCTGCCCTTCGCGAGGCGAAACAGCTCAGCAGCATTGCTGATGCCGGTCCACTCGCGAATATTGCGCAGCCACGACTTTCTTCTTCGGCCCACTGATCTGTGAGCTATAGGTACGTAAAATTGTATCCCATCAATGTACCTATCAAATGTGTAGGAGTGTATAGTGCAGCCAGCCCAGATGCGGGGTCGATGCATTCTCGGTCGATCTGTGTTAACGCTCCCGAGCTAGGTCAATAGGGCTCATACAACGCACACAGGCGACGCGATATGCAACAACCAAGACATAGTTATTGACTAGATGAGCCCGCGTTAAATTTGTTTCTATTTGTAGTCTTTATTTCTAAATAAAACATATACATCCTATGTGCTAATCTAGATAATAATTTATCTCTGTGCCAAATATCATCCAATTCCATTCAGTACTTGCAACTTACTTATTTATATTTTATTTTATAGAATAACAACATCTTTATGTCGTTTAATATGAGGTAAGTGTGAAGTGAGGTGAATAATATGAGGTATTATTCGCTAGTAAACGACATTTGACATATATTTCTAAATATACACTATTTTGTAAGAATCCTTACAAGATTTTTCTGATTAGAAGTGAGAAGATGACAATTGATCATGAATTTACATACATACATACATACCCTCACGCCAAGTCCCTAACGGGGTAGGCAGAGTATAGAGGGCCAGTTCTCTCTAGACTTACATACCTCTTTCGCTTCGTCCACATTCATCAGTCTCTTAATACATGCTCGTCGTTTTCGAGTACTCTTAACGTTCCCGTCCTTGAGCGTCCGATCGATTTGATCCAGGTAGTTGGAACGTGGCCTTCCTCTGCCATGAATTTGAAGTCAGGATATAAGCATTTCTTTATAGACTTCGATATGACGTTTCTACACTCACTCAGACATACATTTTGTGGGTAAGTCGAGGCGCCTTTTGATCATTTAGAACTGAATGTACTTGTAAGCTCACGCATAATGCTATGAGCGTATCGCTCCCGCTTCGCTCATGCAATAAATGTCCGTCTTAGTACAAGGAGCAGCTTGGGGTCACGCTATCTGCGGGGGTGTGTCGTGATACTGCGTTTCCTAAGACATATTTTATTGCATAACATCATGTCGTTAGCTACCAAGGAATTGTTTACTATGAATTTATGATTCCAGTGCTTACTTAAAAGGAAGGAAATATCCCAAGAAATTTTACCTATACACCTCTGCCTACCCTTGACCCTTGTGGGAAAGCGTGAAGATATATTATATATGATATTATTATTTCATTAAAAGAAAAATCCCAGGACGTTAGGGAACATTGAAGGAAGGCGTGAGAACATTAAAAAGTGTAAATTAATATTGGCCTGGATGTGTGAACCTAATGCCCGTTTAAAGTTTGTTATCCTTACGCCTTCCCACAAGGGTCCCCGAAGGGGTAGGCAGAGGTGTATAGGTAATACCCACACACCCACTTTCCGCCAGAGGTATATTAGGTGCCAACGTGACAGATGGCGAGTCCCATTTAAAGTATTGGAGAAATATTTTTTTTAACTGATAAGTAATTACATACATATGTAAAAAATAAGTAAGTAACGCTACCTTTTCACATGAATAGTGTAGATTGTAACAAAAATTTTCCATGAAGTCTATGTATTTTACATCCATGCAATTTAAAAAAATAAGTTTTTGTTTACAACGAATCGGTAACCTAGGGCATAGTATAAAGTATGCCTAGGGCATTAGGAGTAGGTATAGATAGTCATATTCCGCGCATCCCGCGACCCCCTTAAGTAGAAATAGGTGGGGCGCGTGTTCGTGGACGGCACTATCTTTATTGTTATAGGACATGCAATCAGTATTCAATTATTTACGAAAGGTGCATATGACTTAAATATGTTACTCTCGCACCCTGCGTCTGCGACGCCATTTTAATTCCCTTGATATGTTGAGTTATAAACGTGATTTTCTAATGAAATATGATATTAAGTAATAAGTACGAGTTTGTGGTCAGTTCGTCGTGGTTAGACAGTTGAGGAAAGAACGCACTCAGCTAGAATGTCCTGGTCTATGGTGCACTCTCACGGTATTCAATTGGATTTCTCGCTCTAACCGACTTGAAAAGCCTTACAACGAGCAAGACGGAATGATACCTGAGTGATTGGCTTAATTTTTTTTATTAAAGATTTATAGCCTTACACCTTAGCGGGTGCAATTGTAAGCCTTCAATAAAAAAAACATGTGCCATATGTCAGAAAAACTATGTCCTATTTGTAGTAGTCCTATGTTCTATTTCCTTTGTTGCACTTCGCTTAGATTCAAGAGTTCTTCAAGAAGGGTGTCAATTTCCTGCAGGGTAGGCAGCGCGCGAACAATACTTCTGGTGTTGCACGCGTCTATAGGCTGCGGTAACCGCTTACCATCTTTGGTAGTTAGCCTGTTTACCTTTTAAGAACACACAAAATTCTTGTTTCTCATGTAGTTTACAGATTTATCACTCCACGAGCTTTATGCTGCAAGTTAGCATCGAAAGCAAACAATTTTTTTGAATTATCCTCACGCCTTCCCACAAGGGTCCACGAAGGGGTAGGCAGAGGTGTATGGGTAATACCCACACACCCACTTTCCGCCAGAGGTATATTAAGTGCCAACGTGACAGATGGCGAGTCCATCGCCGTTACTCAAGCACGACTATACATACGCCTTTGAATTTCTTCCCAGACGTATGCAGGTTTCCTCACGATGTTTTCCTTCACCGTAAAGCTCGTGGTGTGACTAATCACTGTACTTAAATTCAGAAAAACTCATTGGTACAGTCGGGATTCGAACTTGCGATCTTTGTGTCGCAGGCAACTGCTCGACCCACTCGGCCACCACGGCTGCCAAACTAGCAGAGCTGTTACGTTGGTTTAAATAGCTTCCCTTCCCTTTATATTTTTTTTTTTAAATAAATATAAATAAAAAAAAAAATATTGTATCATATTGTGTAACAGCGCATAACTTGCAATTTCTATCGATATTGAATCTATAATAATTGTTAAATAGCAATTAATTAAAAATACATTTTAAAATACTTATGTACAAACCACAATGTAACTATCATTGAAAGCGCCATCTGTTTTGTCAGTTAGGTATTATATTCAAAATTGGAACTCCATATCAATTTTACCTTCAACTATTCGACGCCATTATCGAACTACGTACAGATAATTATGTTAATTGGATGGAATGTTATAGATTATGTATTGTATAAAACAAGTACCTACGCAAATGTATGGTTTCACAAATTGATCTGTATATATGAATAAAATTAGAGGGTCGATTTGTATGAACCATTTTTAACTGTTGTTTATATATATATATATCGATGCATTGTTGGTAAAATATTTTTATGTTATGTCCAAAAAATATGTAGGTACTTACAAATAATTGCATAGGACTAGCAAAGCCTTGCGGGTTTACCCTCGTTTAATTCATATATGTGTTAACTGCTGTGCTCCCTCGCGTAGTACAATATTAAACTGTTCATATAAGTCTTTCTCTTGAATCTATCTATTGATGGAAACTGCATCAGTATACGTTGCTTAGTAAAAAAAAATATATATATGTAGGCGGGAAGCCATAGTTTCAAATTATCCCACTAGATAAAAGGATGAGGAATTGGGTGAAATTTGCCAAAATGATAGATTATTAGCTGGATCAACACATTGCATATTCCATTCCATTCCAATAAAATTTTACGCTTATGGTATAACTTAAAAGGTACTAGGCTATCAGAAATGCGAGAGAGCTTACCAGTGACGTCAGGGTGACGCATCATAAAGTCCTGTTTGGCTCTAATCACGTCCAGCCTAATCTGGTTCTCCATGGGCACTTCCAAGGCTGAGAACACCAGGGCACCAGACACCAAGTAGAACACGAAGAACAGTATATACATCACGAGCAAGCACGCGAATCTCGCTTTGCCGAAGAGTCTGGACGTCGCGAAAAGAGGCTGGAATGGAGGGTTCTCCTCCTCGTAAAGGATCTCTCTCTCCACTACCATTTTCTTTGGATACGGGAAAAGTTGACTGTGTACTGTCATGTCGTCGTCACTTCTCGCCGAGCTCATACTACCGTAAGAATGGATGCGGGTACATGTCTTTTGCTTTTCCATTGTAGGTATATTAAAAAAAAGCGAACAATATCTGCCGATTCCAAAATTGAATGTTCAAATAAACGCGTTCATCAAATCGTTAAACGTAAGCGATTCCAAGTTTAAAAATGTGTAGGCAATTCCGAATTTTAATAAGGTGTAGGCAATTCAAAATTCTAATTTAGAACGAATAAGATTTTGAAAGATCAGAATTACACTCATAATGTCCACAGTCAAGTGAGAAGCTCGGGATATTGTACTAGGAGGCCTGTAGGTGTCTAGTTCCAGAACACAAGCCGAGATCCCGGAACGCGTAGGAACTTGGTCAACTGTACTTGAAGAATCTCTTCGGGTGATTAGGCTCGAAGAATAACGCGAATATTTCCGTCACATTAGTGTCGCGGCAGCAGTTTTCCAGTTTAAGTATCACCATTTTGATGCATTTTAGGGTTTGAAAGTTTGAATATGGAAGCCTTAATGTGGTATCGAATGTCCGACCGCGGCGATGACCGTAACTCGACTGGACGTGGACGTACCAACGATGGATGGACAATTCGACCGTAATCATATCGTAGTGTTGCCACTCTGTACTTTGTAAACACCCCACTGATACCACACTGATAAACAAACTGTGTTCACCTGATCGTACCTACTTCGTTTGTGGTTATTCTACATACATATTTATCTTCCCGTTTTTACGTAAACAGCAGCCAGTCGAGTTAGTGGTTCGAATGGTTGCCTGTAACACAATGTTTGCATGACGAATTCCGACTTTACCAGTGAGTTTACTGAACTTAAGTACAGTGATTAGTCACACCACGAGCTTTAAGGTAAAGGAAAACATCGAGAGGAAACCTGCATACGTCTGAGAAGTAATTCAAAGGCGTATGTATAGTCGTGCTTGAGTAATAGCGATGGACTCGCCAGCTGTTACGTTGGCACCTAAAATATATACACCTCTAATATACCTCTGCCTAACCATTCGGGACCCTTGTGGGAAGACGTGAGGCCATATACATAGATATATAACGTTCAATAACGTTCGACGACCGTCTGGTCTAATGGTTAGAGCTCCTGACTGCGAAACTTGAGGTCGCGGGTTCGAATCCCGCTGAGGGCACCTTAGTCTTGGATGTCCTATTTATTTATGTATGCATCTATCTATATAAGTAAATATATCGTTGTCTAATTACCATAACACAAGCTTTGCTTAATTTGGGACTAGGTCAATTTGTGTGGAATTGTCCCAGGTATTTATTATTAGGTATTTATTATTTCATAAGTGTTACCTGTGTCCATTACATTGAATAAAACCATCTTGAAGATATATAAACCCTATTTAATGATCATTAATAATGAAGCAATAGACTAATGTTTTTCTTATTATTCAAAGCTAATTAGTACAGAGTTGAAACAGGGGTCCAAAGATTGATAACAATTAGTTTATCAACACTCACAGGTAACTATGGCGGTGTACTTATTGTGCCGTACTTAAGCTAGAAAAGGGTTAATTTATATATAATATAATAATAATATATCCTCACGCCTTCCCACAAGGGTCCCCGAAGGGGTAGGCAGAGGTGTATAGGTAATACCCACACACCCACTTTCCGCCAGAGGTATATTAGGTGTCAACGTGACAGATGGCGAGTCCATCGCCGTCACTCAAGCACGACTATACATACGCCTTTGAATTTCTTCTCAGACGTATGCAGGTTTCCTCTCGATGTTTTTCCTTCACCGTAAAGCTCGTGGTGTGACTAATCACTGTACTTAAGTTACTTTTACCACCGCAAAATTATCTCTATTATGATCTAGGAACCAAAGTTCTATCTATACTTACTAATATTATAAAGAGGAAAGATTTGTTTGTTCGTTTAGAATAGGCTCCGAAACTACTGGAACGATTTGAAAAATTATTTCACCATGGGAAAGTTACATTCATCTTGAGTGACATAGTGGTGACTGAGTGGCTATATTAATTGCCAGAAAAGATTAGGAAATTATACGCGGGAGAAAACGCGGCTCACAGCTAGTTATTTATAAAAGAGACTCGGCAAACATTTAAGTGACATATTTTTTACAATTTTCTAAACTAAAAGCCACCTTACCTACGAGACTAGTCTAAAAGAGGGCAAAAGTATCCTTACCCCAGGAGGACCAAATATTTTGATATAATTTGCCTAGTAAAAATACATACATATCATCACGCCAAGTCCCTAGCGGGGTAGGCAGAGAGTATAGAGTGCCAGTTCTCTCTAGACTTACATACTTCTTTCGCTTCGTCCACATTCATCAGTCTCTTCATACATGCTCGTCGGTTTCGAGTACTCTTAACGTTCCCGTCCTTGAGACTACGATCTATTTGATCTAGGTAGTTGGAACGTGGCCTTCCTCTGCCTCTTCTTGCACACACTTTTGCTTTGTATATCTGTTTCGTCAATCTTTCTTCACTCATCCTTTCTATGTGTCCAAACCAACGTAACATGCCTTTCTTCATCTTTACAATCACTCCCTCATTCACGCCAGTTGATTTGCGAATCTCTTCATTGCGGATTCGATCTAAAATCGTTACTCCGCACATTTTTCGAAGAGATCGCATCTCAACTGCATTCAAGCTATTTTCATACTTCCTCTGACATACCCAGGATTCGCTGCCATACAATAAGGTAGGTACCAATATTATATTATTATATATTAAATTATTATTATATCGCGTTGTGGACAGCAACTCGAGCATTCTTGCTCAGACTTTTACTGCCCATCAACGCCGACATGGCCCCATTCACCTTATTTCCGGCAGTTATCCTTCTTTCAATATCTTTTTCATACTTTCCATCTCGTGTGAACATGCTTCCAAGATATACAAATTCATTCACTTGCTCTAGAAAAATAAAATAATCTAGATCAAATCGATCGGACGCTAAAGGACAGGAACGTCAAGAGTACTCGAAACCGACGAGCATTTATGAAGAGGCTGATGAATGTGGAGAAAGCGAAAGAGGTATGTAAGTCTAGAGAGAACTGGCGCTCTGTACTCTCTGCCTACCCCGTTAGGGACTCGGCGTGATCATATGTATGTATGTAAAAATTAAGTTAGCCGCTTACCATCAGGCGGACCGCATGCTGGTTTGCTACCCTTGTGGTATAAAAAAAAATATTTATGCTGATAATTATTATTATTATTATGTATGCATAACCATTTGGTAAAGAGCGTGACATCAAAAAATTTGGTATGCAGGTTTCCTCTCGATGTTTTCCTTCACTGTAAAGCTCGTGGTATGACTATCACTGTACTAAGTAAATTTATTCTACTTATAATTTTCCGATTTCATTAATTAATCATTCATACGGTTGTCTAATCAGTCCATAAAATTACCCTTACTTTTGGGTAAAATACAATTATGATTGCTGGCAGCCCTATTTTATGTCGGGTAAAATGTATTTACGTCGATATCGGACGCAACTTATTGGTTTACACGCTTGTCACTACCTACTTGGTATAGAGGCGTAATAAAAAAAATACAAAGGTTACAAAGTTTTTATTTAGGTAGTTTAACTACCTAAATAAAAACAACAACAAAACTATTATATAATTTACTCATATAAGGAATGCCCTTGCAACAACCAACATATTCTGTGTTACTATGTATTACCCGCGTTCGAGCATTTACCTGCGCCCTCGACTTAGTCCGCGTGGAATTTGACTTAAAAAAAATTTTATTTATCAATTTCTTACAATGAAAGTAACCTATGTTACTCTTTATTACATCAGCTATCTGCCAGTGAAAGATTCGCCAAAATCGGTCCAGCCGTTTCAGAGATTAGTCAGAACAAACAGACAGACAGAAAAAAAGAAATGATTTTGTTATATATACCTGTGTATTCCTGGATGTATTCCATATGCATTTAGTACAAAGCGGTTATTTTAATATTACAAACAGACACTTCAACTTTATATTTGTATAGATATTAGGTAAATTGTACGAGGAATCACCCGCGTAAAATTCGATTAAATTGAGAAATGATGTTTCTGTTTTTTTAGGGATAAATCAATTCGTATGTGTTAGTTCAGCTAAATCGCACAAACAAAGGGGAATCCTGGACAGACATTCTGACATCACAACATCTATATTTATATTATTATATTAAAATAAATATTAATAATAAAAAAGCGGTGGTGGCCGAGCGTTCGAGTAATTGTCAGCAACACAAAGAATCCCGACTGTACTAATGAGTTCTTCTAAACATAAGTACGGTGATTAGTCACACCACGAGCTTTCCGTTGAAGAAAAACATCGAAAGTATCAAGGAATGAACTCCCTAATAACATAATAAGAATCCCTAAGAACATAGATGCCTCCAACTGTACAGATTTTTCTGTGATTCTGTGTGACTCAATCAAACTACACCTCATTCTGCTTATCGACTATTTCCTAGTACGTAAGTACCACTACTGTGTGGCATATTTACGTCACAGTGTCGACGACATCTTAATGAGGAAACATTAAAAGGGACTATCTTATCATGATAACCAGGGTACGATAAACACACCAAGTACTTCAGGAAATAGCCCATAATGTTTAACTATTTCCTTACTACTAGCAGACCCGGCCACGCGTTGCTGTGGTTAAGGTTTTTGTTATATTACATTGGAAATAAAAAAATACTTACCTATCCAGTCAACAGATATCGCCATCTGTTAGAATCGTTTGGAGCTAACAGATAATTGTAACTGTTAAATAATAGACAAATATATAATATATCCTCACGCCTTCCCACAAGGGTCCCCGAAGGGGTAGGCAGAGGTGTATAGGAAATACCCACACACCCACTTTCCGCCAGAGGTATATTAGGTGCCAACGTGACAGATGGCGAGTCCATCGCCGTTACTACAGCACGACTATACAAACGCCTTTGAATTTATTCTCAGACGTATGCAGGTTTCCTCCCGATGTTTTCCTTCACCGTTCAGCTCGTGGTGTGACTAATCACTGTACTTAAGTTCAGAAAAACTCATTGGTACAGTCGGGATTCGAACTTGCGACCTTTGCGTCGCAGGCAGCTGCTCGAGCCACTCGGCCACCACGGCTAGTAGATACCACCATAGACAAATAATTGGCAATAAAATAATATTGCGGATATAAATTGAGATGTAAGCTATCCTATCTTTCAAGTTGGATCAAACAGCACACGGGGTGCAAATTTGATAAAACTACTTAATAGTTTATGAGTCCATCGCGGACAAACAACGTGACACGTAATTTATACATATTAAGAAGGTTATTACGTTAGTCCTTTAGATACATAAGTACCTGAAATTTGTAAGAAAAACATTTACGATCTAATGTTGCAAATATTGCTCGATAGATGGCGCTAGGCGTCTCTCGAGAATTAACATGGGCGAGGAAAGCCTAACTGTCTGTAGTTAGCCTATAAGAAAACTCAAGATAAAGTTATGTAACACTGACCTACGATGCATGGGTGGTCTCGCAGGAACTCCACCTTTAGCTGCTCAAGACGATCAGCTATGGCGCGCTCGTATGGATCTTCAATGGCTTGGAAGACTGACGCACCTGAAAAAGGTTACCAGTGTTAATTAATGCTAGTCCTTACTAATATAAAAAAAGTTTGTGAGGATATGCTACTTCATCATCATATCGTCACGCCGAGTCCCTAACGAGGTAGGCAGAGAGCGCCAGTTCTCTCTAGACTTACATTCCTCTTTCGCTTCGTTCACATTCATCAGTCTTTTCATACATACAAAACTTTTATTCAACGTCTTTTCTTCACACACTAAATAAAGAATTAAAGTTACTACGTTTCCAAGAAAAAAAAACCTGCCAGGAGAAGAAACGGCGACACAACCTCCCCGGTTTTCTTTATAAACATTTGTTCCCTTTTACGGAGAAAAGACCAGAGTTACATATAAACTCTACATGAGGAGCAATTCATTGTCATGCATGCGAGAGAATGGGACATCTAGTCTTATATAGTTTAAAAACAATAGTATAAGAAACAGTAATGGTATCTGTTTAACGTCGGTATGTCTGTTAGTCTGATTGCCTAGTGAGGTAATCACGCCATATGAACGTATTACCTGCTATACGACTAAGTAAGATTATAATATTAACAGTATGTATAAGTGGTTGAATGACAATAACTTTTATAGTGTTAAAGAATTTTTTGAACACTAACCTGGATTTGCATGCTGAAAACTCGGCAAAACATGTATGTACAACATTATTTATTTATTAACACCAAATTTATACCATGTTTTTTGCAAATAAATGATTATTATTATTATTATAGTAATATCTTATACTTAATATACTTAAAGGTATTAAGGTTTCCAGGTATGCTCTATATGTTTTCTTACACTGCTACGCTCGGGATGCCATTAAATCCTGTACTTAATTTTTTTCTTTTTATACAACAAGAGTGGCAAACAAGCATACGACCCACCCGGAAAACGGTTACCGCAGCCTATTTACGCATACAATATCGAAGTATCTCTTGCGCGTTGCTACTCTGTGTTCGGAGAGTTATACTGTGTTGGCAGTTGCCATCGTAAAACCAAGCTTTTAAAATGTAATAAAATAGTGTGTAAAAATGTAGTAAAATATAATAGTAAGTGTTCGATGAAAGTAACTATGCCATAAGTGTATAATCCCCAGTATTATTAATTATTTTTCAGATGACATGACCCATTTACACATAAAATTACAATATAACATACATCAAAATTATCGATATCTTCTTCGTACGACGAGCCTCGTAAGGCAGCCTTACGTCTCGTCAAAGAAGAAAGGCGAAAAGACAGTGTAGTGTTACACCTCTGCCTACCCCTCCGCTTTCGTCGTCGTCAAACTAAAATGTGCCTAATAGAGATTGAAAACACATATATCCGCTTGACGAAGCGTGGGTGATGACGAGTAAGCGCCTGACAGATTTAACGAGGTAACAATAATCGCTGTAGCAGCTTGCAAATTAATGTAGGCGTTGTATCAAATAAATGTGGATTGATATGTTTATTTTCGTGATTGATTCGAAAGCTATCGAAAGAAGTAGACAAACCTACAGTATACTATAAGCAGTATAAAGGTAATTACAGTATAAAGGTGTTACAAGCTATAAAAATAATATTATAGAAAATAAATGATTTATATTCAGTGTCATTATCATATATAATAATAATAGGCTCTAGGCTCCGAATATGATTTTGTCCCATTCGGTGTCGAGACCCTTGGTCCGTGGGGTCCTAGTGCCACAAAGCTATTTAAAGAAATAGCAAAACGGTTGGTCGACATCACAGGAGAACGAAGAGCTGGCAGCTACCTCGGACAAAGAATTAGCCTAGCTATTCAAAGGGGGAACGCTGCCAGTATCTTCGGAACCCTGCCTAAAAGGACTCCTTTTAAGAATATTTTTTAGTTATTATTATTTTTTTTTCTTTTTAGTAGTATGTAAGTAAGTAGTTACTATTACGCCAGCAACCGGGTTCTCTCATAATAATATAAATGTATCAATGTCACATTCTTAAGAACTGTCAATGTCACATTCTTAAGTACTGTCAATGTCACATTCTTGTGAACTGTCAATGCCACATTCTTGTAAGCTTGTCAATGTCATATCCTTATGAAATGTCAATGTAACATTATTTTGAATGTTATATATGACTGTTATATATATGATTGTATTGTGCCTGATCCCTAGTCATTTAATCTTACCCATGGTTAAGTAAAGTGCCATAGCGGCCATGAGCACCACCACGCGCAGTGATGGCATGCTGCGCGCGTCGCTCACGCATCCTGGCACCACCAGCTTCATGTTGTTGCCTACCTGGGGACAACAATCAATATGATTAGCGGACTTCTGTACCCGTAGACAAAAAGCTTTTTTTGAGTGGCAAAAGCACACGTCCCATTTGATGGTAAGCTGCCGCATATGGACGCTTGCAGGAATAGTTTCACACCCTTCTTTACATTACCTTTTGAAAACTTTTTCAGCATCAGCGCCCAACATATAATTATGTTAGGTTAGTTAGATAAGTCCCTACATAATTATATGTTTATTTAATTTTGAAGTCGATTTGTTTGTTATGTTTTTAACAATAATTTAATATGATATATATAGATATACTAGTGGTCCCGCCCAGCTTCGCTCGGGTGGAAAAAAAAAGATGGTGGCGCCACCTATCGGGTCCAATTGTGAATCTAAACCATTCCCAGATTCCCTTGAACACACACAAAAAATTTCATCAAAATCGGTCCAGTCGTTTAGGAGGAGTTCAGTCACATACACACGCACACAAGAAATATATATATCTGCATCTTTATATGAAAAATATATCTCTAAAACTATGCATTTTTGTAAAACTCATAGGTATTAGTCGGAGCTTGAACCAGCGAGTCCACAGTTTGCAGACTTAAACCACACGACAAACGTTCCAATCTTTATATATATAATTCTTCTGTGAGTGTGTATGTCACTGAACTCCTCCTAAGTGGCTGGACCGATTTTAATGAAATTTTCTGTGTGTGTTCAAGGGGATCTGGGAATGGTTTAGATTCACAATTGGACCCGATAGGTGGCGCCACTGGGTCCGTGGCTTAAATTTTTTCTCCCAAGCGAAGCTGGGCGGGACAACTAGTATTCATATAGAATATAAACGGAACGACCCGGTGTCCTATAAATCTAGAAATAGCTAGAAATAACGTTACGTAGCGCATTTGCGAGAGGTTGTCCGGGTTTGACCCGGTCTATTCCGATCTACAGTATCGGAAGGTTACTAGAACATGTTATCCGGTAATCATGATTGTTCGACATCTTGGTTTTACAAAATAAAGCTTAATTACTTTCTTTTGCCGAGAGAGCCGTGGTGGCCGAGTGGTTCGAGCAGTTGCCTGCGACGCAAAGGTCGCAAGTTCGAATCCCGACTGTACCAATGAGTTTTTCTGAACTTAAGTACAGTGATTAGTCACACCACGAGCTGAACGGTGAAGGAAAACATGGAAACCTGCATACGTCTGAGAAGAAATTTAAAGGCGTATGTATAGTCGTGCTTGAGTAACGGCGATGGACTCGCCATCTGTCACGTTGGCACCTAATATACCTCTGGCGGAAAGTGGGTGTGTGGGTATTACCTATACACCTCTGCCTACCCCTTCGGGGACCCTTGTGGGAAGGCGTGAGGATATATGTGTATATATATATATATATATATATACTTTCTTTTCTACATAATAAGAAGCAGTCGCTACCCGCCGTGTGTACGCTTGGATCTTTAAACTAAGCAACGCATTTAGATGCGGTTTTCATCAGAAGATCTATCTTCTATTTTCATTCAATATCTTCACGCCTTCCTACAAGGGTCCCCGAAGGGGTAGACAGAGGTGTGTAGTTAGTTACCCAATCATACAAACACTATTTGAGGTGCCAACGTGACAGATGGTGAGTCCATCGCCGTTAATCAAGCATGATTATTTACGCCTTTGAATTTTTTCTCAAAGGTAGGTATGCAGGTTTCCTTTCGATGTTTACCTCGACCGTAAAGCTGGTGGTGTGACTAATCACTGTACTTAAGTTCAAAGAAACCCATTGATAATATCGCAGAGTAGCTTCTTACGCGATTTTTTTCAACGAAGATCAATAATATAATTAATATAAAAATAAACAATATTTTATTGTACGAATCGTCTTATTAATATTTATTATCGCCGCAAAGTAAAATATAAATCTTATTAATGAACCTTATTTCTTTGAAAAAGGTTTTATATACTTGGCCGAAAAGCTTTATTGACACTGGCTGTTTCGTCCAACTTCGCTATAAGGAATAAGGAGTTTCGTAAGACGGTGCTGCAAACGAAACATTCGTATCATCGAAACTTTGACTAATGAAAAAACTTGCTTATGCAATATAACACAAAGTTGTTCGTTTGGTATATAAAGGGATATTTTTAAGATTACCGCCAAAGATAAAATGTAACACGAAGGGTGCATATGTGATGTGTATAGAGAATAAACAGTTTAATGGAACGCACCCTAAAGCAATTCTAAATTTGAACTTGTTTTTTTTTTCATAATTTTACTTAATTTTTGTGTGAATACATGTCAAAATTTGTGCGTAGAAAGTGGACACCAATAATGCACTTGACTTGTCGTTAGAAATATGATATAGGTATAGCTGGAAACCTATTGCCACTTGAGACCCGAAGATATATTTTTCACATTAATAACGTTCATCTTATATTTATTTCGCTGAATAGGTTCACCCTTCGTACGTAACCTAACATAACAAGATACAGTATTTTTATTATCCTCGTATAAAATAATCGGATATCATAAGTTATCTTCTGAAATTCTGATAAAACCTAAAATATATAATATGAAAAAAGAAATACAAGTCGATTTTCGTCACCTGTCACTTAGTGACAGGCTTGTTCATCACCTTCGTAGAAAATAAAATAAACTTACTGGCTGCCATAATGCCGTGCGCGTGCCGTAAAAAAAAGCCGTTTAAAAATAGATCCCTGATATCACACACAATATCTGTCAAATGACAATCCATTTTAATTCCATTTCCAGTCCCGTGGTCACGTGCCACTCGGCTCTCGAGTAATTTCCAATTAATTTAAATTAACCTACGTTAAAAGGTAAACGAGAAACAATGTTATTTCGTTGAGAATACAACTGAAATTCGTTTGGTGACCTGAAACAGGGACACGTTTATTGTTATTTCGAGAACTTTAAAAATTTTAGATTAATTATATTTTAGAGTAATACATGAAATGAATGTATCTGAAATTACATTGAGCTGAAAATCGCCTCTCTTCTTAGATCTTAGATATAGAGCCTGCATACGTCGCATTCAAAGACGTATTTATAGTCGTGCTTGGGAAATGGTCCATCATCTGTCACTTGAGCAAATATATCCGGTGAACAGAGGACACTTTTGGAAGTGCATGGATAGACCTTCACACCTGCCCACAAAGGTTCCACCCAAGGGTAGGCAGCGGTGTAATATTCTATTAACGGCGAAAGTGTCAACGATACATACGGCGAGTCCATCGCCCTCTGACACGACTTTACTATCAATGTCGTGGTGTGATAAATTGTACTTAAGTTAAAAAAAAAGTTTAAGACTTCAGAATTCAATGTCTGGAATTTGAACCAGTTATATTTCCTTGCAGGTTTAATATTAAATACTAAAACCTTAAGGTCAAAAAACATTAAAATGTATGAAATAAACTAATTATCCGTCCACGACATGAACCCTTATACATATCCGAGGCAGCTTACGTCACTGGGTAAATTAATTTATGAGCATACACCGACCGATATGACCGGGCCGGATAAGGCCGACCCGGATTAACCGGGAGAAGTTAATTCTGGATGATTATGAGCTCGCGCTATAAATACCATTGAATGTTTAAATTACTCGAAAACTCACGAAAACAATACTCGAGTTATGCTTAGTTTTATTTGTACTTTGCGAAAGATTACTATGTCCCTTGGGACAATTCCACACAAATGGACCTAATCCCAAATTAAGCAAAACTTGTTTTATGGTAATCAGACAATGATATATTTACATATATAGATAAGATAGATATATACATAAATAAATAGGACATCCAAGACTAAGGTACAAATACTCTTGTTCATCACACAATATCTGCCCTCAGCGGGATTCGAATCCGCGACCTCAAGTTTCGCAGTCAGGAGCTCTAACTACTAGACCAGACGGTCGTCTATTTTTGTGTTTGTTGCCTACCTAGCTAGCTGTCTTATTTGGAACAAAGTGTAGCATGCAGGTTCTAAGTAAAATGTAACTTATTCAGATACCTCTTCATTTGTATAGGCAGTGGATACACAAAGAGAGACCCAAGGATGGGAAGGTCAAGAGTACTTAACGAAACCGGCGCGAATGGATGAAGAGACTGATGAATGTGGACGAAGCGAGGTGTGCAAGTAGAGTTGGATTTAAGTGCGGCGAAAAAGATAGTCTAACAATTTTTAAAGCGTGGTACTTCGTTATATGTCACAGCGAGATGTGAAGGCCAGTTACATTAAATTGTTAAAACTTTAAATAACTTTGTAGGTACCTAGATTAGGCTTACATTAAAGCTTTTATACTGACTTGGGATTAAATGTGATAGAAATAAAGTAATCTTAGAACACTATCGCTAATTGAGAGACTGGCTAACTTGTATCAACACAGAGTTTGAAATGAATGTTGACCTTTCGCCGAGTTGGAGTTTACAAGGTAATCCCTGACTCGTTTGGAATAAGACCAACTAAGCTTTAGTTCACGTTAGTTGACTTGTATATTGAGAGTTTCACATTCATATGGCACACTGAAATGGTGATGAGACTTCAAGGACTACCATAGTATTAAGTCCTCACGAAGGACAGACAGACATTTTCTGAACTGACACCCAACCTTCAGTAAGAAGACGAAGAAGTAAGCAATTCAAAGGCATATGTATAGTCGTGCTTGAGTAACGACGATGGACTTACCATCTGTCACGTTGGCACCTAAAATATATCTCTGGCGGAAAGTGGGTGTGTGGGTGCTACCTACACCTCTGCCTATCCCTTTGGGGACACTTGTGGGAAGGCGTGTGGATATATTATTTCAATTCGTTTTTTTTCTATGCGCCCAGTTCGCTTACAACATGAAAGTGCAAACTGTTTTTCTTTATAAGACGTAGATATAAATAAATCAAATTTACTGAATGGAAGATCGTTCAGTAAATTTGATTCATGCGCAGCGAAGCTATTGACGTCAATATTGCGCAGTTATTGCAAGCACTTAGGGTCCATTTCCACCGACCTCGATGACTATTTAACATCTTCTATTAATAAAACCCCATTAGCTTCTAGCTAAGGGTATCTCAGTAAAGTTATTTCGGTCGCTTCAATTAGTAACCTATTCTGTGGTAGCGGCACTTTGCTTGGTTGCTCAAGCGCGAATATTAAAAAAAAAAACGAAAATAAATATATGACTTTCCTTGGAACATTTGTAATCTATGAAAATTCTCAAATATATAATAATTCTTTCGGAAACACTCAAGGATTCCATCGTATAAAGTATTCGAAATGGACAAGCAAGTAAGAGGAGACTGATGTAGAAGAAGCGAAAGAGGTATGCAAGTCTAGAGAAAACTGCCGCTCTCTGCCTACCCCGTTAGGGACTCGCATGAAATGTATATATGAATGTCAAGGAAATCTATAAGCCTTAAGAGAACTGCCGCCCTACTCTCTGCCTTCCCTCCTCGTCGTGATAATATGTCTGTACGCAAGTGTTATTACGAACTATTTGTGTTAGCCGCTTACCATCAGGCAGACAACACGCTGGCTTGCAACTTTATCAATACACATAATTAAAATATATCGGATCGCTGTCTGTACACGGAAGATATATGAGGAAAAATATGATTGGGACCTTTATCAACGGAAATAGCACCCAAAACACTGATTGTTAGAATTTTTGTCTGTTTGTCTGTGCGTTTGTGCACGCTAATCTCAGAAACGGTTTATCCGATTTAGATGTGATTTTCAATAATATACTGTGGTAAGCTTCACACTATTCAGTCACTATTCCACGCGGACGAAGTCGTGGGCAAAGCTTGTAGTAAAATAAAAAAAAACAGTATGATACCTGTAGAATGTACGTAAATACAATACAATAACAGCAATTGAGCTTCGAGTGTATTGGGAACGAAGGTAGGATCAATACTGGGGAAACTAGATTAAGTCCGCGATTTGAATTTTATTACTGCGAAGACAGGGAGAGACGGTGTGCATACATAATGTCGAGCTTATAATTTTTGTTATAGGGTTCAAAATCCCGGTGACTGAGGTATATGTTTTTTTTTATTTACTTTTAACCACGTTGCAATTATACCTAGATCAAACCTTTCGGACGCTTAGGGACAGGAGACGAGTACTCTTAACGTTCCCATAGATTTTAAAATAGAGAGATATATAGATAGTGACAAAAATTGAGAAAGGTATGCTGAGATGGTTTAGCCATGTCGAGATAATGAATGAAGAACGATTGACGAAAAAAGTGTATAAGGCGAGTGTGAATGAAAGTGTTGGAAGAAGTAGATCTGGGCGGACGTTTCAAGGCAAACTACGGGTAAGAGGCGTGATTATATGTATGTATGTATAGATAGATTAGTTATTTTAATATGATAGGCCGTTTATCTGTTTTTTTGTATTTTCTCTCGTAGCATGAGTTCCGGGAACTTTTGCTACTTAACCGGCCAATTGGTGTTTGTAAAGTTCGTTTTAATACATAGTGCCATCAACGAAGACGCGCCCCACCAATTTCTAGTCGAGGGGGTCGCGGGATGCGGGGAGTATGACCCGAGTCTATTAATTGTACTAATTACTGTGTTGTAGGACCGACAATACTCAAACATTAGAGGAAGGTTGCACACTTACACTATAAATAATACTATTATGGGAAATAATAGTAGGGCGCGTGTTCGTGGATGGTACTATATATAAATAAATACGGAATGAATTGGACCGAAATAGATTCTGAAATGTTCCCGCGAGATAGCCCCATTCGATAATTGAACATATCCAAGTAGGTACTTCGATGGCGGTCTGTCCTAGTGGTCAGCAACTGGCTTCCAAACTTGATAACGCGGGTCTAATTCCAGCTGAGGGCATTTGTTTAATGAACACGAGTATATGTTCCTTAATCTTGGATGTCCTATGTATATATGGATCTATCTATGTATGTATAAATAGATGGATGACTTTTGTCTAGTGCGTGCGCTTCGTTTCCATAGTAGTGGCTTTGCTTATTTACTATTACCATTTCAACTTTCAGCCAAATCGGTTCAGCCGTTTGGCCGTGAAAGAACCGCAAACATGCAAACATACAAACTTACCAACTTTCACATTTATAATATTAGTAAGATTTACTAGCTGTGACCGCGACTTCGTCGGCGTAGACGGCTTTTTTATTTTCGTAATTTTTTTTTTTAAAGTATCCTATGTTACTTCTAAAACCTCCAAGAATATTATGTAGATAGTTTTATGATGATTGGTTAAGTAGTTTTTACGTGTAAGCGTAACAAACAAACTTACATTCACATTTATAATATAAACGGCTGGACCGATTTTTCTGTGTGACTTCAGGTGAATTCGAGAATGGTTATATTCACAATTGGACTCGATAGGTGGCGCTGCGATCGTGTTTCAGGAAATTTAATTGTGTCACACGATCGAAGCTGAGCGGGACAACTAATATATAAAATATTGCCTACGCCTACATAAGATAAATTTAACAAAATCGTAATAACATCTTTGATGGTTTACAAATAATCATCCCATTACTGCCTACGCAGCATTTCTATTTATACCGGATTTTCCTCCTACACGTAAAACTAAGTCGTCCATTTTTATCATTATATCAATAATACGTAAATTTAATAGACATTCAGGGTTGTATTTATACAACCTTCCAAAAATACTCCGCCTTACAGTCCTGAAATAGATAACAAACATGACAACTGTCAATCTATATTATATATCTATGTATAAAAATGAATGTTTGTCTGTAATCTGTATGTCCTTTATAGAACCGTAAACGGCTGGAATATATATAATTTATTGTAAGAAAACACGATGTCACAAGGCTGGTAAACAAACTAGCGGCCCGCCTGATGGTAAGCGATTTGAAAGCAATAAAACGCTTTGTCTTCAAGTTCACGTTATGTTTTAAATTTCGTATCACCCATAACGTGTTTATTTGTTTAGTAAGTTATCAAACTCAGTTATGTTACATGAATTACAACTGAGTTTGACAGCTACCAACATAGTACAATTTCGTTTGTAATCTGTGCTAGAAAACTGGCCAGTATTTGCGTTGGACAGACACATATGCAATCATGTGGGGAGACCTTTGTCCAGTTGTAGAATGTACCAGGGTAACAGAAGCGTATAGGTACACTATAAGTTTTTAATTTATATTTTAACAAATATTCTATCAACAATGCGAAATTGTTTGGAGGAAGAGACAAAGGAAGACCACGTTCCAACTGCTAAATTCAAATCGAGAACGTCAAGAGACTGGCGGACAGATTGATGAATGTGATTGGAGCGAAGGAGGTCTGTAAGTCTGTAGAGAATTGGCTCTACTCTATCTGCTTATCCCGCAAGGAAGCCGACGTGATGATGAGAGATGAGATACTATTAACTAAATTGCTTCTGAGACTATGAGAGTCCTGTGTCGAACACTCACAATCCATAACGACAGATAGGCTGCGAGTCAATCGATGTGAGCCGCTGACGTCAGACTGTGCACACATACACATCTCAACTATAGCCCTGTAAAGTGGGAAACACACTTTATTCTTTTTTTTACCGCGGAAACTTTTAAATATGGAATCATGTCAAAAGGACATTTGTATGTAGGAGATAATAATGGTGGACGATTTTAATATATGTTATATATGTCACAAGAAACTTGTATGTAGAATAAATGTAACGGAATACAGAATAGCTTTAATAATATGTATGTGTGTATTTCTTCGTGGTTCATGTAATGTGGTCATTCGTTTAACCATCTCAAAAGATACTTGTTGGATTATCTATTATTTGTGTTTAATAATAGTGTTCGCTTAAATGAAAAAATAACTAATCTTTGTGTACCGTCTTTGGCACACTGTATAGCGAAAAGAACTTGATACATTCTTATCATATATAGTTGGTTTCGTATTAATTTGTTAAGTGAATATTTTCACATTTGAATATAAAATTTAGCGAAAATTAGGAAAATTCTGTTCGTCGGGGTTTTCCTATTAGTCTTATTTTGAATGCATTCCGCAAAGCGCTGAAAGTGTTTGAGATGGGTCGATGGCGTTTCAAGAAAACTTTTCCGTCCAAAAACTAAGTTTTTCGGTCTTGTTGTTTTAGTATTTGAATACGTACATATGTATATACGAGAGAGTAAAGAATCTGTCAAGAATTACATCCACATTAATTTAATTTGTTGTAACTTATAGCTGGTAGCTTGGTGTATCTGTAGCGTCTATTCACTTAATTCAAAAATCTACTTTGTTCGTCTTCGTTTCGAGTTGAATGTCACTGTCTGTCGATAGTAGTGTCTGTGCCGTTCTATATTTAAACTAACGTCAAATTAAATCTGTAATTTCCACAATTGTGTTGAATAACGTCCCCCTCCACGCCAGGCACTTAGCAACGAGCAACTGGCAGGCAACCCGCCTCCCAGACGGACGTCTAGTAGATTTATCACTCTGCCCGTGACCTTGCTAAAGCGATCGATGTACAGTCGATGACAAAGGTTCGAATTGAGTACAATCACTCACCTAAGTGTTTATTGTTGTTCGATGGAGGTTTTAAAAGGAGTGTTAATTTTTAAGACGTCACAATAGATTTGACAGCTCTCAATTTTGACAGTATATTGAAAAGTTTATACGTGAAAGATCGTTGTATTTTGTTTTACAAAACTGAGGTCTAGGATATATTTATCTATACTAATATTATAAAGAGGAAAGATTTGTTTGTTTGTTTGTTTGTAATGAATAGGCTCCGAAACTACTGGACCGATTTCAAAAATTCTTTCATCTTTGGAAAGCTACATTATCCCCGAGTAACATAGGCTATATTAAATTGGACCCGATAGGTGGCGCTGCGATCGAGTTTTAGGAATTTTAACTTTTTCACCCGTGCGAAGCTATCCCTTTCTGTGTGTCTTAAGGTGGATTCGAGAATGGTTTAGATTTACAATTGGACCCGATAGGTGGCGCTGCGATCGTGTTACGGGCAATTTAACTTTTTCACCCGAGCAAAGCTGGGCGGGACAGCTAGTTTATTTATATTTAAATATGCTTTATTGTACACCATACTGAATCAAGACAGTACATCATAGACACAAAGTACAATTGGCGGTCTTATCGCACTCGGCGATCTCTTTCAGACAACCTTTGGATGGAATAGATTAATACCTACCTAAGTAATTTGGTAGTTGAACGTGTACGGCGATTTAATTATAAATAAGTTTATTTTAGAGCACCTCTTACTTAATATACATTCTGTTTAAGTAAACGCCTAAATATACAGAAAATCGTGGTGTCACAAATTATATCGCATTTATTTTTTTATCGTTGAAAGATTTTCCTGCTGATAGGTATAATATTTTCATGTTGATACCTTCACACTGCCGGTAATAAGTGGTAGTAGGTAGTAAATGGGGCCATGTCTACGTTGATGGATACAGTAATAAGTGGTAGTAGGTAGTAAATGGGGCCATGTCTACGTTGATGGATACAGTAAAAGGTTGAACAAGAATGCTCGAGTTGCTGTCCACAACGCGATATTAATATTATAAAGAGGAAAGATTTATATGTAAGTATGTTTGTATTGAATAGGCTCCGAAACTACTGGACCGATTTGAAAAATCTTTCACCATTGGAAAGCTACATTTACCCTGAGTGACAGGCTATATTTTCTTTTATAAATAAATATTGTGTCCACCCGTGCGAAGCCGGGACGGACCGCTAGAGTAGTTAATATTTAAAAAGGTGTAATATTTTTGGAAATCAAATCGATGTGCGTCTAACTTTAAATTACACTTGCAGGGCGATCGCTTTGAGAACAATTAAACTTGACTATAGAGACCTATAGACTCACTATAGGACGATCGCTTAGAACAATTAAACTTGACTATAGAGACCTATAGACTCACTATAGGACGATCGCTTAGAACAATTAAACTTGACTATAGAGACCTATAGACTCACTATAGGACGATCGCTTAGAACAATTAAACTTGACTATAGAGACCTATAGACTCACTATAGGACGATCGCTTAGAACAATTAAACTTGACTATAGAGACCTATAGACTCACTATAGGACGATCGCTTAGAACAATTAAACTTGACTATAGAGACCTATAGACTCACTATAGGACGATCGCTTAGAACAATTAAACTTGACTATAGAGACCTATAGACTCACTATAGGACGATCGCTTAGAACAATTAAACTTGACTATAGAGACCTATAGACTCACTATAGGACGATCGCTTAGAACAAATAAACTTGACTATAGAGACCTATAGACTCACTATAGGACGATCGCTTAGAACAATTAAACTTGACTATAGAGACCTATAGACTCACTATAGGACGATCGCTTAGAACAATTAAACTTGACTATAGAGACCTATAGACTCACTATAGGACGATCGCTTAGAACAATTAAACTTGACTATAGAGACCTATAGACTCACTATAGGACGATCGCTTAGAACAATTAAACTTGACTATAGAGACCTATAGACTCACTATAGGACGATCGCTTAGAACAAATCCCACATAAATTGCAATTATAACTTTACGATTACTTTGTAACCGACAGTTATCTGGGATATAAACTGCTTTTATTCTTTCTTATTCTTTCTGCTTTATCCAAGGGTCTCCATAACGGTAGGCAGATCTTAGTAAGATCTGCCTATATTACCAATGTGAAAGTTTTTGAGTATGTCTGTTACTCCATTAGGCCAGATCGGCTAACCTAAATGAAATATGTCACTGAGATTGATTACTAGCCACATAGGAGTTTTATAACGCCTCACGCCTTCCCACAAGGGTCCCCGAAGGGGTAGGCAGAGGTGTATAGGTAGTACCCATACACCCACTTTCCGACAAAGATATGTTTTAGGTTTCAACGTGACAGATGGTGAGTCTGTCGTCATTACTCAAGCACGACTATACATGCGCCTTTGAATTGCTTCTCAGACGAATGCAGTTTTCCTCTCGATGTTTTCTTCTTCCCACACTTATTCTAATTACCACACGATGTTTGCTAGACAATCTAAGTATTACGAGATCGACAATTTACAAAATGGGAAAAGTCTCCTCGATAATACTTCGTCTTTGAATTTCTTCTCAGACTTATGTCTGCTAGAGAATGTAATGTGAGAATGAAAGTGTGCAAAGTGGAAAAATTCTATCATTTTTAAAATACAATTTTCCAGGTCTCTAAAGTGATTGGGTCGTGTCTGATACTTTATGCATGTATCGTATATGTATGTATTCCTAGAACTACTATTGCTATGTGTGTTCCAACATTTATTATTCAACCGGTATGAACGAGACAACTGTACATAAAATAAATGTATTTACAGCTAGTTGTGCCCTTCAATGTCAGCTGCGTAAATTTTAATAGCCTGGTAACTAGCGGCCCGTCTCGGCATCTCACGGGTGGATATAAGATTTTTTTTATATATCTTTTCGAGCAATAAATAAAGCCTATATCATTCAAGGTAAATGTATCTTTCCAACGGTGAAAGAATTTTTTTAATCTGTTTAGTAGTTTTTGAGTTTATTCATTACAAACATACACACACACGAAAATATAAATCTTTCCTCTTTATAGTATCAATATAGATATAGATGACTCAATTATTAATGTGAAAAGAGCCGTGGTGGCCGAGTGGTTCGAGCAGTTGCCTGCGACGCAAAGGTCGCAAGTTCGAATCCTGACTGTACCAATGAGTTTTTCTGAACTTAAGTACAGTGATTAGTCACACCACGAGCTTTACGGTGAAGGAAAACATCGAGAGGAAACCTGCATACGTCTGAGAAGAAATTCAAAGGCGTATGTATAGTCGTGCTTGAGTAACGGCGATGGACTCGCCATCTGTCACGTAGGCACCTAAAATATCTATATCTGGTGGAAAGCGGGTGTTTGCGTAAAGCTCGTGGTGTGACTAATCACTGTACTAAAGTTCTGAAAAACTCATTGGTACAGTCGGGATTCGAACTTGTGATCTTTGCGTCGCAGGCAACTGCTCGAACCACTCGGCCACCACGGCTTTTAATAGTTTCTTAATAGTATGTAATTTAGTGATTACCAGAGAAGTGGGCAAGATTAACAATTAAAGGTCGGACCGAGAACTATTAGCACAATTTTAATTAAGCTTGGAACAGCCGGGTCGGCGTGGGGACGGAAACTTTGCGAAAGTGACAATTCAAGGGGATAAGGGCGAAGTTCGCGCGGAGTTTTTCACAGTTAATTAGGTAGTGTAAAGAAGAAAAGTCAGGATTTAACTTTTACTTTAGACTACATTTTCATAGTCATTATTTTGTACTAGCGGCCCGCCCCGGCTTCGCACATTACTGGACATTTATTTTTTAAACATTTGGGCATATTTTTTTTTCTTGCAATTAAAATAGCCCATATTAATTGATGATGTAGCATTCAAATGTAATAATAATAATAATAATATTCTTTATTGTACACACACACATACAAACAAATAGGATGACAAAAAGACAGAGAATAACATGTAATCGGCACAATAGGCGGCCTTATCGCAAAAACGATCTCTTCCAGGCAACCAAGTGAAGAGAGAAAAGAAATAGAGAAAAAAAGGTAGGTGTGATAGTTGAGCGGATGAGATATACATATTTACTATAATATACATATACTAAATGTAGTTCTTTTTGAGCCAATTCGTTACAAACATACTTACATACAAATCTTTCCTCTTTATAATATTAGTATAGATGGATTTTAATATGCCTAGGAATAGGACATAGGCAACTTTTTCGAACTCCACGCGGGCGAAGCCGCGGGCATAAGCTAGTATGTATATATGTATAAAAATAGATAGACAAAATACACAAGTCAGAACGGTTAAGCATTGGATTATGTTACCTAGCAACAATGATATTAACCCGCTACTTCAAATTATATTTTCTCTTCGTACAAAATCGAAGGCCACAGAAACACAAAGGCAAAGGACGAATGAACGATAAAGTATTGTTACGGAGCTAGCAACCACCTGTATATATTTGTTTAAGCTTTTATGGGTACGTTGGGCCAACATACGGCCAACATTCGAGAGAAAAAGTACCTTCGAATTTCGAAATAGACAACAATTGTCAAATAATTGGAATCCATTTGTCTTTAAACATTTTTACTTAATTATTGAGAGGAATCAAGTTTGATAGTTGTACCACATTTCAATCCCATGACATAAATTTACTGTTATTTTATTTCAATACTTAGGTCATGGATTGCTATTTCCAGACAGAAATACAAGTCCCTAAAGGGAAGGCAGAGGTGTACGAACACTCTGTTTCCGCCGGAGATATATTTCGGTGCCAACGTGACAGATGGCGAATCCATCGCCGTTACACAAGCACAACTATACATCACCGTCATTATATCATCACGCCGAGTCCCTAACGTGGTAGGCAGAGAGTATAGAGCGCCAGTTCTCTCTAGACTTACATACCTCTTTCGCTTCGTCTACATTCATCAGTCTCATCATACATGCTCGACGGTTTCGAGTACTCTTGACGTTCCTGTCCTTGAGCGTTCGATCGTAATACGAAATACAAAGGCGTATGAACAACTATATACACGCCTTTGTATTTTTTCTCAAACAAATGCAGGCTTCCTCTCGATGTTTTCCTTCACCGTAAAGCTCGTAGTGTGACAGTATTAAAGTTGTAAAATAACTCATAGAGCCACAAGGGCACGTTTAACATGGCAAATTCTATTTAATCTTAAAGTTTATTTTAATTCCCGACCTAAATTCTTTCTCCCTACAGACCTTTTTGTTCAAAGTTTCGCTCCATTCGGACATGTTGCAGAAAAAACGTACCCTTATCATTGAGGTGACGGGTTCTGTCCATTTATAACAGCAGTATTCGGGGAATTCGAATATGTTTTACTTCAAATCTCATGTAAGAATTCATTGATTTTGTTAATATTATTACATATATGAAAAGCCTGATGAATGTGGATGAAGCGAAAAACGCCTGTAAGTCTAGAGAGAACTGGCGCCTTACATTATCTGCCTACACCATGAGGGACGCAGGTTGCAGGTTTCCTCTCGATGTTTTCCTTTACCGTAAAGCTCGTGGTGTGACTAATTTCTGTAGGTACTTAAGCTCAAAACTCATTGGTACAGTCGGAATTCGAACTTTGTGTCAAAGGAAACTACTCGAACCGCTCGCCCACCACGGCTTAATTGTCTTAATATATAACGTATACGAATACACAATCAACATTTGTCTGTGTTCATAAAGATCGATACATAGAAGACTCCAATAGGAATCACGGCAGTTCGCAGAAAGAAATCAATCGTAGGTCCTTTTATTTTTACCTTTTAAGAGCAGTTCGTTGCGAAGGTTCTATTTTAATTAACCCTCTGAAGCGTTGCCTCTGTAGGTACCATAAAGCAGTGAGCGAACTCTTCCAAGTTTTCAGAGAAAAGGATATCATTATGGCTCCCTTTCTTATCGAATATAGAATTCTTGAATAAATATTTGACTAAAATATAGATTGTAGATGACAACCTACGTTTACCTATTTAGATAATTATTCTAGGCTTATAATAACCGTGGTGGCCGAGTGATTCCAGTAGTTGCCTGCAACACAAAGATTTCATATTCGAATCGAATTCGAATAGAGTTTTTCAGAACTTAAGTTATTAGGCACACCACGAGCTTTACGGTGAAGGAAAACATCGAGAGGAAACCTGCATATGTTTGAGAAGAAATCCAAAGCGTATGTATAGTTGTGCTTCAGTAAAGGCGACGGTCTCGCCATCTGTCACCTTAACAGCTAAAGTATATCTCTGGCGGAAAGTGGGTGTATGGGTACTACCCATCGGTGATGGAAAACATCCAGAGGAAACCTGCATACGTTTGAGAAGAAATTCGATAAAGTATGTAGAGCTCGAAAGACGGCAATGAACTCGCCATCCGATTGCACTTGTCTGCCAACCCCTTTGGGGACCCTTGTGGGAGGGCAAGAAGATATGTATACGTTTTTAAAGTAGAACGTAAGTTTCTTTTAAAGTTTTTTAATGTATTTTTTTCTTCGTAGTTAGAACGAGTCTTAGCTAATGTCTCTTTCATGTTTGAATTGCACGTTCTTCAAACAACCTATTTATACGCAGCCGCAGAAAAGCAATTGTGTAAAAAGCAACATTAATCGTCAAAGAAATGTGATTTCAAGACTCCTGTGTTTAATCTACCTTTCTCATTACAATTCTAATGCTACATACATATCATCACGCCGAGTCCCTAGCGGGGTAGGCAGAGAGTATAGAGCGCCAGTTCTCTCTAGACTTACATACCTCTTTCGCTTCGTCCACATTCATCAGTCTCTTCATACATGCTCGTCGGTTTCGAGTACTCTTAACGTTCCCGTCCTTGAGAGTCCGATCTATTTGGTCCAGGTAGTTGGAACGTGGCCTTCCTCTGCCTCTTCTTGCACACACTTTTGCTTTGTATATCTGTTTCGTCAATCTTTCTTCACTCATCCTTTCTATGTGTCCAAACCAACGTAACATGCCTTTCTTCATCTTTACAATCACGCCCTCATTCACGCCAGTTGATTTGCGAATCTCTTCATTGCGGATTCGATCTAATATCGTTACGCCGCACATTTTTCGAAGAGATCTCATCTCGACTGCATTCAAGCTATTTTCATACTTCCTCTGACATACCCAGGATTCGCTGCCATACAATAAGGTAGGTACCAATATCGCGTTGTGGACAGCAACTCGAGCATTCTTGCTCAGACTTTTACTGCCCATCAACGCCGACATGGCTCCATTCACCTTATTTCCGGCAGTTATCCTTCTTTCAATATCTTTTTCATACTTTCCATCTCGTGTGAACATGCTTCCAAGATATACAAATTCATTCACTTGCTCTAGAATTTGCCCATTTACCGATATTGCACACTCGGTCACTTGTTCATCTCTTTCGAATACCAGAACCTTAGTCTTGCCAGCGTTTAGGCGCAGCCCCTTCTTTTCACATTCTTCTTTCATTATGGTAACTAGTGACTGCAGTTCGCCCTCTGATGACGCCAGTAAAACCGCGTCATCGGCGTATAGTAGGCAGTTGACCACTAAGTTTCCCATTTTCACTCCACATCCGTTCGTTCTTAGTGCTCTCAGACAGTTATCTAGATATATAATGAACAGCCAGGCAGACATGATACACCCTTGTTTGACCCCCGACTTCACATCAAACCAGGGTGACATCTCACCGTTAACCCTAACGCACGCCTCGCTATCACTATAGAGTGATTTCACGGCATGCAGTAGGGAACTGCTCACTCCATATCCAGGCAACACGTCCCAGAGTTCCTTTCGTACGACTCTATCAAATGCCTTCTCTAAGTCGACGAAAGCGCAGAAAACCCTTTGGTTAATATCCAAAAACTTTTCCGCGATTCCGCGAAGCGAGAAGGTTTGATCCATACATCCTCTTCCTGGTCTAAATCCACCATGGGATTCCCAGAGAAACCTTTCGGATCGCTCTTGCATTCTTATCGTCAGGATCTTCGTGTACACTTTACTAGCTAAGCTGACCAAGCTGATGGCTCTGTAGTTGGAGCAGTCCAATCGTGATCCCTTTCCTTTATAGAAAGGCACGATGACTGCTCGCCTCCAGTCGTCCGGAACATCACCCCTTTCCCAGCAAAGATTGCATAGCAAATAGATGACGTCCCAGACCGCTGGTCCACCGTACTTGATCATCTCAGCCGTAATCCCATCTATTCCCGCAGCTTTTCCACATTTCAGACTTCTTATCGCACTTACAATCTCTCCCATACTTATTTTATCCGCTTTAGGATCCTCGACAGATTCTGTTGGAGGCAGCTCTATGAGTAGATCAGCGGCATCATCATCATACATATCTTTGTAGAATTCACTCCATCGCCTGAGGACGTCAGTTTTGTCAGTTAGTATGTCATTGTCCTTCGAAATAATCACATTCATCCTACTACTAGCTGTAACACAATTTCTGGACTTCTTAACTTCCCTCCAAAAAAGTTTTGCATTGTCCTTGAAATTATGCGACAGTTTTTCGTCTACAGTCATTTGGAACCTCTCACGCTTCTGAGCTATTATCTCCTTCGTACGATTTTTTTGCAGGCGATATTTTTCTTTCATCTTTTCTTTCATACTTTCACTTGAGCTGGACATAGCCAAAATGTCTTGCCTTGCATCCTTCTTCTTTTTAACTTCTTCTTTCACTTCATCATCCCACCAACCATCGCCATTTTTGGTTGTCCGCCCTTTCGAAATGCCACAAACCTCTTTCGCGGCGCATAAAATGCTGGACTTCAGGAACTGCCAACAAACATCGACACTCTCAAACACATCTTTCGGGGGACAGGCTAGCTGTTCAGATACCCTTTCTTGATATCTGTCTCTAATAGCCGCATCTTGAAGCCTCCAGCTTTTGATGCGGTCTGCGACTGCAGAACAGGGACCCCCAGCACGGGATCGCCAGCCCGCGAACAGACCCCTTATTCTAGTTATAACTAGAAAGTGGTCCGTTCCCAGGTCGGCTCCCCTATACACCCTGGTGTCCATCACCTGTGTTCTGAGTCGCTGATCTATTAGAAACAGATCTATCATGCTTCGCTCATTTTTTAATTCTAATGCTGTTTGTATTAATTCACAATGGAATCGAATAACAGAATGACCTCGGAAAAGTTTGTCTCATAATTAATTCAATATAAGCATTGTTTGAGGGAAATTATTTGTTTGTCGCTTTTCCGTAGAATAAATGAAATATGAACTAGATGTACCATGCGGCTTTACTCGCCGTAAATTTTCAATACTCAATGTATTTTGCCTTCCTTTTTCTAACTAATATTATAAAAGCGAAAGTGAGCCAGCAAACTTGTTTCTTATTCTCGCAAAAATGACTTAATGGAATTACATGACATTTGGCCCAGAGATAGATTATTCAGTGTTCTAGACAAACATTACCATTGAAATCAGTTTAACGCGGGTTTTATAGTTATAAAATATCAACGAAGAAAACAGCGATGGTCTCGCCATCTATCGCTTTGGCACCTAAAATATGTCTCTGGCGGAATGTGGGTGTGCATACATATGAATATAACGCGAATGAAGCCGCGAGGTACAGCTAGCGAGTAAGCCGCAAGTGGCGTAGCGCGTAGCCGTCACGCGTAGCTCGTAGCACGTTTGCTACGCTCCGTAGACCGTGAAATCTTTATATATATATAATTCTTCTGTGAGTGTGTATGTCACTGAACTCCTCTCAAACGACTGGACCGATTTTGATGAAATTTTTTGTGTGTGTTCAAGGGGATCTGGGAATGGTTTAGATTCACAATTGGACCCGATAGGTGGCGCCACCATCTTTTTTTTTTTCACCCGAGCGAAGCTGGGCGGGACCACTAGTTTTCATATAAAAAGCCGCGATATTTTTAAGCGGAGTCGGTTTATGTAATTCTGAAATTCCGTTAAATATTTAATATTACTTGTAAATGCATAGCTTTTTTTAGTATACCTTTATTGGATAAACATGTTAGTTATAAGTACAGTGATTAATCACACCACGAGCTTTACGGTGAAGGAAAACATCGAGAGGAAGCCTGCATACGTCTGAGAAGCAGTTCAAAGGCGTATGTATAGTCGTGATTCAGAAACGGCGGCTGCGAAAGTGCGGATACTACCTACACACCTCTGCCTACACTTAGGGGACACTTAGGGTAACCGTTTCTACTACACATATATATACATACATATATATATATATATATATATATATATATATATATATATATGTGTAGTAGAACAGTAATAACCCAGTGGAAAAATCCACTCTAGACCGCCTTATAGCCAGAAATGAACTAAGTACGTTTCATAAATAGTTATTCATTACACGGTCGTCTATTATTAGATGGGCTGAAAGCTGAATTATTCAGGCTCAATAGGTCTGTTACTGAAACCTACCTTATCATATAATATGTATGCGGTAATGATACCATCCTTATGTAGGTAATTACTGTACAAGGTCCAACTTAACGTTTACTTCTAGTTTTTGGGTACTGTTTACAATAGAGTATTGAAAATAGATTTGACGGCGTACAGCACACCCTCTTTTCAACAGAGATGTATTTAGGTGTTAAAGTGACAGATGGCGAGTCAGTCGCCGTTACTCAAGCACGACTATACATACGCCTTTAAGTTACTTCTCAAACGTATGCAGGTTTCCTCGTAATGTGACACAACATATTTTTTTTGCTTTTATCAGATTATTTAATGTCAGTTATGAACATTGGATATTGGATGGCAAGCGGTCACCATACCGTAGCCGATAGGCGGTCGCTCCAGACGTAACTTTGTTGCAAGTATTATGGATAATCCAGCCTCCGTTCTGTTAGTAGAAGCATTATATGTAGTATTTTGGTAACCCAGCAGTAGTAGTCCTATTTTTAGAACTGAGTCGTACTAATATACCCTAAAATAATTATCAAGTCTATTTGTTATATTTTCTTTACTAAGAGGATAATAATAATAAACTAAAAACTATCCTATCCATAGAAGCTAGTCTTCCACATTCAAATATCTATCACAAAACTAAACTTACCGAAAGTTCTCGGGAGAATCTTCAAAAGTGTTTTTAAATTAAGAACTCGGCTAAAACTTAGCCGATAGGAATATAAAAAAAACAATAAAAAAAGTATAAACTCCTCCGGGGTGAATTCTAAATTTGGATTGTAAAGTTCGCGATATTACTCTATGCGCCGGCAACGTCCGCTCTCTGAGTGGCAAGGGCGGTTTCTGATACAGCCTATGATATTGCTCGCCGCCTAAAGAGCTGGCTTTTATATTTGTCCAAGCCATTTAAACGCTACGATACGACTAAGCTCGGATCAAAAGCACACAGTTTATGTTTTTTTTTTTGTATTGTCTCTCGTAGCTTGAGTTCCGGGAACTTTTGCTACTTAACCGGTCAATGGCGAGACCTAGGCCTCCAGCCAGGCACTTTATTTTTAAGCAACACAGCTAAAGGCACCCCCTGTCGGGTACGAACCTCGGCTTAGGCCGTTGCTGGGTCGCGAGCAAGGGAGCTGGGCTGGACTGGGAGTTTATGTTTTATTATAAAAATATATTTATTCTGTTTGCAAAATCACGATAACTGGCCGTTTGGTATTTTATTATCTGGATGGCAATGTATGAGATATAGATATACACACGTCTTCGACCCAATCTATTGTTTCCTAATGACGATTTCTTCACCGTAAAGCTCGTGACGCAATAAATCACTGTATTTAAGTTCAGAAAAACTCATTAATACAGTCTGTCGAGGTAACTGCAACTGAGGTATGAACTTACAATCCTGACGTCATGGCGGATTTGAATTTTTATTTACGACGAATCGCTCATCGTACCTTGTAAAAACCTCCAACCGGTGTATCAATGGTTGTATAACTCCGCGCTTGCGCGTGGTTGCTATGACGTTTATCAATGGAGCGGCCATCTTGTTGACGTCACGTTATGGCGGCGTGTTTGTTTTCGTTTCAGCAAATTTATGAGAGCGTAGACCGGCTGAATTTGCTGTGATTTAATCTAATAACTTGAGCAATTACAGTAATTGTCTGAAATACGATAAAATAAATATACCGGATGTAACAAATGTCGATTAGAGCTTAGGCAAGCAATTTGGATGTTAGTTAATTGGTCTTTCATGAGGGTAGATACAACATTTTGTCACAGACAGGTTAAAAAAACACGTACATTTTTCATTGTCCCATTATTGGACTCATAAAAATATATTAAATCATTCACAAGAGAAATGTCATAAAGAATAAAAAGCTTAAAGTTTGTCTTTTGTATAAATTGTTCATTGTGCAATAATTGCTAATAATTATAATTAATATTAGACACATAAATATGTGAGTAAATAGTGAGTATGTGAGTAATGTCTCTTACTTAAAAACGTCTTTCAGCATATTAAGAAAAAATACTAGCCATGTTCGAGTCGGAATCGCGTGCGAATGGTTCCGTATCCAAAAAACGGCAAAAAATCATGTCTGTTCTATGGGAGCCACACTTAAATATTTATTTTATTCTGTTTTTTATTTAGTATTCGTTGCAATAGCGGCAGCAGAAATACATCTGTGAAAGTTTCAAGCGTATAACTAACACGGTTCATGAGATACAGCCTGGTGACAGACGGACGGCGGAGTGTTAGTAATTGGGACACGTTTTATCCTTTAGCTACGGTACCCTAAAAATGACGGGGATGAAATCGCGAGGAACAGAGGATTGTAAATATACCCCTCCATTATATTTCATTAATTATCAACTTGATAATACGAAACATAAGATTTTCTTTGTTTATTTTATTTATATTATATTATTGAAAGATTGACGAAACAGATATACAAAGCAAAAGTGTGTGCAAGAAGAGGCAGAGGAAGGCCACGTTCCAACTACCTGGATCAAATAGATCGGACTCTCAAGGACGGGAACGTTAAAAGTACTCGAAACCGACGAGCATGTATGAAGAGACTGATGAATGTGGAGGAAGCGAAAGAGGTATGTAAGTCTAGAGAGAACTGGCGCTCTATACTCTCTGCCTACCCCGTTAGGGACTTGGTGTGATGATATGTATGTATGTATATATTATTATTTCCACACCGTTCTTAAGCTTAATCCCAAATTGAATTTATTGTTGGATATTAGCTTGCAAATTAAAAGTTAAGGTTGCAATTTCAAACCCCAGTGTGTTTATATGCTTTTCTGAGCTTTTCTAAGCTTTTCTAAGCTTTTCTGACCTTAATTTACTGTGAAGGAAAATAGCGCAAGAATATGAAAACGAGAAATAGAAGGTACATTCTAAATTAACAAGTGTTCGACCCCACTTTCGAAAAAAATCGTGTGGTTAGAGCTCTTGACTGCGAAACTTTAGGTCGCGGGTTCGAATCCCGCTGAGGGCAGATATTTGTGTGATGAACACGAATATTTGTACCTTAGTCTTGAATGTCCTATGTATTTAAGTATATATCTATCTATGTAAGTAAATATATCGTTGTCTAGTTACCATAACACAAGCTTTGCTTAATTTGGGACTAGGTCAATTTGTGTGGAATTGTCCCAGGTATTTATTTATAATATAATAATAATAATAATATCCTCACGCCTTCCCACAAGTGTCCCCGAAGGGGTAGGTGTGCATAGATAATACCCACACACCCACTTTCCGCCAGAGGTATATTAGGTGCCAACGTGACAGATGGCGAGTCCATCGCCGTTACTCCAGCACGACTATAGACACGTCTTTGAATTTCTTCTCAGACGTATGCAGGTTTCCTCTCGATGTTTTCCTTCACCGTAAAGCTCGTGGTGTGACTAATCACTGTACTTAAGTTTAGAAAAACTCATTGGTACAGTCGGGATTCGAACTTGCGATCTTTGTGTCGCAGGCAATTGCTCGATACACTCGGCCACTACGGCTGCATAAATAATTTATTGTGAATATTTGTGATTATCTGATTTGAGTGAACAAATATAGATCAATGATTTCTGTTAATATAACCATGTTTGTACAAAGAACTGTAGGTAAAGGTAAAACGCGAAATAAAAGATCGAAGGATACCTGGTTTACTAGTGTTTACTAGTCTGAATTTGTATTTTTTCCGATTTCTTTTGTGGGGCCCCCTCTCTTGGCCCTGGGCTGCAGCCCTGGTTGCTCTCCCCTAAATCCGGCCCTGTTCTCCACTTCCACATATATTTCGAATGCGGTCTGTTAATTTAATACCTAGCAAGCTGCGTTCCATTGCACGTTGGCAAACCTTGAGTTGGTATAATTAGCAAGCATTATTTCTATGAGTAAATTACTTTATACGGCATCTGTTACTGGCTCATAGTATGGTTTCTCTGTTCTCGTTTAAAATTAACATAATGACAAAGCTTCGTAGGAGTTAGTTCTAGCTCATATAGTGATGACGTCACAGCGACCTTAAAATGATTTTAGTTTTAGAATCGGATCATGATAATACGCCTACTCACAAGGGTCCCTGAAGGCGTAGGCACTGTAGGCAGAGTACACCTTTGCCTACCTCTGCCTAGTGCCAGATGGTGATGTTTTATCTAATTTTTTTTGTCTCTCGATTACTGATCCGATTTTGAAAACTTATTCGTTATTGGGTATATAGCATCACGCTACGACCAATAGGAGCGGAATCCATAAAAATGTTGCGAAAATGGGGATTTTTTCCATAATAAATAATATAATAATACTATAATATAATAACATAATAATAATAAATACCTTGGGACAATTCCACACAAATTGACATAGTCCCAAATTAAGCAAAGCAATTTAGCAAATATGTATAATAATACGGAATACGTATCTAATGCGGCGTTGAACCTGCGACCTTTCGCAGCACATACAAGACTGACAACCACTTGGCTATCAGTCATTCCCAAAGCATATAATATTACATACACACAAAGATGAACTTTTTCATTCCCCGCATGTATTCCTACCAACATGTCTTCTAATGAACTCGCTTAGCACAATATTTGAAAATTCTATTTTAAATTTAACTCATTGGCCATCTCTCTCTGTCAATAACAACAAATGTTATTAAAAAGAGATGGCCATATTGTATCAGCTCCCCATATCAAGGCATCCCTTAATCGGAGGGTTGTGTTATCCCTTTAAGCGCTTGCGCCAATCAATACTCCACCCCCTACTACGACAGACAAAGATATTTACCATTTCAATAGTATAAATCCATTGCGCTTTTACTGTACAGTAAAGCAATATTATAGGGTACAAAAACAGCAATGGATTTTGTATTATGATAAATATACGAGGAAAATTTATGAAAAGTAGCGATATGAGTTTCGTTTGCGGAGACCTTGGTACGAGATCGCGCCTGCGCCCTGCATCCCTGGACTGGACCCAGTTGAACAAGTGTAATTCGAGACTGGTGTAAAGTGCTTTTGTGAACAAAAAATCCAAATAAATACTTTAAAGTGAGTAATTCAATAGTTTATATGAAGGAACAATATCATTGTGGTTACCTTACCTGATACGCGCTCGTATATTTATTTTCGTAACCGGACATTCTTATTAAATCCGTTTTATTTGTTTTATGTATATGTTTCATGCGATGAATAATAAATATCTTGGGACAATTGAGCAAAGCTTGAGTAATGGCAACTAGACAACGTTATATTTACTTGTTATATAGATAGATATAGGTCCATAAATACAAAGGATACCCAAGGTACAAATACTCGTGTTCATCACACAAATATCTGCCCTCAAGTTTCGCAGTCAGGAGCTCCAACAAACCAGACGGCCGTCGGTTTGTTCATTGTTCATGTTTATTAGATCAAATTAATAAACGTCAATCATTTATCACACTCATACTTACCACAGAGTAGAGAGTAGAGCGTCAGTTCTCAGACCTCTGCACTTCCTCCTTCTAAAGTCTCGTCACATATTCTCGCCAGCTAATCAATTTTATTCATTTGTCGCAGGAGTAGTCTATACTAATATTATAAAGAGGAAAGATTTGTTTGTTTGTTTGTTTGTAATGAATAGGCTCCGAAACTACTGAACCGATTTCAAAAATTCTTTCACCTTTGGAAAGCTACATTATCCCCGAGTAACATAGGCTATATTAAATTGGACCCGATAGGTGGCGCTGCGATCGAGTTTCAAGAATTTTCCCTTTTTAGCCGGGCGAAGCTTTCTGTGTGTTTCTGTGTGTCTTAAGCTAGATTCGAGAATGGTTTAGATTTACAATTGGACCCAATAGGTGGCGCTGCGATCGTGTTACGGGCAATTTAACTTTTTCACCCGAGCGAAGCTGGGCGGGACAGCTAGTATTGTATATACATAATATAAGTATATAAACTTGAGTTCAAAATGGCTCTTTGTCGTCGCATCTTTAAAGATACAAGATTTATAAAGTAAATACATTTTAGACTGCTTTTTTTTAAACATATTCATTTTATTTTTTGGTCATTACGGAATGATCATTCATATTTATTTTACATTTAAAACGTAAGACTTAAGCGAAAGATCGTGGCGGCCGAGTTCGAGTAGTTGCCTGTAACACCAAGATTGCAAGTTCGAATCCACGCTGTACCAATGAGTTTTTCTGAACTTAAGTACAGTGACAAGTCACACAATATTTATTTTCTAATAGATTATCCGAAGGGGTAGGCAGAAGTATAAAAACAACATACAACATCGACATACGATACGACATAGCTCTTGCATGCTGTAGTCCACATGGGTGGCAAACAAGCATGCGGTCCGCCTGATAGTAAGCGGTTACCGCCGCCTATGGACGCTTGCAACACCAGGGGTATCACTCGTGCGTTGCTGACCCTGCAGTTGCGGACATTTTGTATGAACGGGTATTTCTTCTTGGAAACCTTGTAAATGAACACATAAATAAAACTCGTGCAGCATGACGTGTGGGGCAGACTGCTTGTCTCTGGGCCCACCGCCAGACTCGATCCTGCACATGCCCCCGCCGCCACTGCCGTCGTTCCTGGCCAATGCTGCCAACCTGACGCCCCCCTGCAGAGCCTCCAAGTGCCCCCCTCTGATCAATAATGAGGAGAATGCCCTGTTTCCTGGCGTGGAATATCATGAACTGCCAAGGCATGGTGAGTCAGGTATCCTGTTTCCAAATAATAAACGCTTATTTATTTTATTTTTAAAGTTGTAATTTAGGTGTCATTTGACGCTTACCTTATATTATGCCGACCAGAGTAGAATAAAAAATATATATCTATACTAATATTATAAAGAGGAAAGATTTGAATGTAAGTATGTTTGAGAGCCGTGGTGGCCGAGTGGTTCGAGCAGTTGCCTGCGACGCAAAGGTCGCAAGTTCGAATCCCGACTGTACCAATGAGTTTTTCTGAACTTAAGTACAATGATTAGTCACACCACGAGCTTTACGATGAAGGAAAACATCGAGAGGAAACCTGCATACGTCTGAGAAGAAATTCAAAGGCGTATGTATAGTCGTGCTTGAGTAACGGCGATGGACTCGCCATCTGACACGTTGGCACATAATATACCTCTGGCGGAAAGTGGGTGTGTGGATATTACCTATACACCTCTGCCTACCCCTTCGGGGACCCTTGTGGGAAGGCGTGAGGATATATAAGTATGTTTGTAAGGAATTGACGCAAATAGTCCTGGGCCGATTTTAAAAATTCTTTCACCATTTGAATGCTACATTATCACTGATTAATAAAGGCTATTATAATTTACAAGAAAAAAAATTTATGGCAAAATGTTTAAAAAATAAATGTCCACCCGTGCGAAGCCGGGACGGGCCGCTAGTATCTTATAATTAAATACATACATACTCATATCTTTACGCCAAGTCCCTTACTAGGCAAAGAGCAAGTAGAGCGCTATTCCTTTCTAGATTTACAAGTAAATTTTGAGAAGTAATTCGGCTAAGAGCATTCTGAACTTTAAAGTTAGCCTCACAAGGAACATCTTCGAATGTAGACATGACCTTCCTTCCAGAGCCAGCCACCAATGACGACACTTGGTTCCTGGTGCTGATCACATGCTGCATAGCCGTCCTGTGCATAGCAGCTCTCCTGGCTTTGTTCCTGTTCAAATGCAGAGAGTAAGTAACACACGCTATGCTTCATCTGTGAATGACCAGCTTCAAGGTAATAACCCGCAAGCCCTCTGGTGTTGCAAGCCTGTATCAGGCGGACAGGGTGCTGCCACTGCTGCCTGCATAAAAAAAGCTGGACTTCTAAGTGCTTCCTGAAATGAAGACAATTAAATATTAAATTGACTCCACATGAAAAGAGAAGGCACTTAAAAACAATTTGTTTATGGTCACAGAATAGACAACCTTGTAAAGTCTACCAATCCGGTTTGTGTCAAGCCTATCAATATCGGACTACGTTTGATATAAGTGGCTTCCGGCCCGTCATTAATAGAACAGCTATTTACTACGGGATGGAAGCCACATCCTTAGTTAGTAAAGTCACCCCTTAAATTATAGCAGTGAAGTCTTTTTGCCTCCAGAGTCCGAGGTGGGTGCAAGGGCAGCGGCGGTAAGGCAGGAGGCTCCAACGCACTCTACGGCGGCGCGGGGCTGGACTCAAGAGTCCTATGGGCGGCTCTTACTCCCCGAGGCACACGCCACTTCGTCGCCGACACCTACCCACATGACGAAACCGAAGACCATCACTACGAGTGCGTGGATCCCCCACTCTACAAGCTGGGCCCACCGGAAGACCTTGGAATAACGCGTCACTTTAACGTAGAATACGAAGATCCAGCACCATTGATCGAGAGCTATAACGATAGAGCGGAGGAATACTTTAGAAATGGTATGGACACCCTACGTCGGGGACGACCTTTAGTCTCGTCCCCGACAAGGATCGAACGCCCCAACCTGCCCCCTCTCAACCTACAACCACGAACGCTCCGAAGAGCCCCCCATTCACGACGGGTTAGTGATGCAAATAATCCAGAGAAAGCGGCCATCTGAACCGAGGGTGGCGCGGTTTTCTCCGTCGCCGATTCTACAGATATCGACTACGATTGGCAATCGATTGAAAACTCGAATGTCGATCGACTCGTTTGAAGATCTTTTATTAATAGTTTAGTTTGGACGTCTATTGTTGTATCAATTATTAGAGCTCAATTGTGTTGCAGGCTTTGATTTTTGTGTGTCGATAGAATACGACGTAATAGTGTTTATTTTAAAATTACAACAATACGCTTCCTGTAAAAATGTATGCAGTCGGACGTTCAACTAACAATCTAAACATTTTAACGTATTGTATTTGGATACATTTAGTTTACTGTACTTATCTGTACTGTATTTACTGTACTGTAATTATCACACAATCAAAAGATAATTTAATTTATATGTATGTTAATCAGAATGCGTTTGAAAGGTCGTAATATTTATTATTGAATACCTACGATTATAGATTTTTTAAGTAATTTCTACTTTACGACATTATTTAAGCTATGTGCAATATAAATGCTAAGCCTCAAGTTCTAGTCTAGTCTTTAGTCACTTTTTCTAGTCGTTTGTAGCACAGGTGTCGCGATAGAAAATGGATGTCTATTTTATTCATACACATTTTTAATCTGTTGTTAAAGGAGGAGTCTCTGTTTAAATCAACAGTAAGTGAACAACGTTTTGTACTAAGTAATAAATCAGTATTATTTATTCATCGTTTTATTCAATATTATGAAAGCTAAAGAAAAAAACATATTTTTTTTACTGGACGACTATAATATTGAGGGAGAAACTATAATTTAAGATGCATTTTATCAGTGTAACTGTTATTTAATCTGACAATTCCAATGATCTGAAGTTGACTCATCAACAAAAATTAATTTCATTTATCCGACATTATTTTTGTTTAGAATACAAAGTGGCTCAATGCGAGAGACACAACTTGAATCAACTTACTTTAACTAACTTGAATATTCCACATAATACAGATTTATTTAAACGAAAATTTAAAATTATGGACAGACCACTATCCGTGGCATGAATATATTTAAACAAAAACCGCAACCGAGGGATTAGACCTATTATGTTGCCAACACAGTATAACTCTCTGAACACAGAGTGGCAACGTGCAAGTGATACTTAGGTGTCGTGAGCGTAAATAGGCTACGGTAACCGTTTCCCATCAGGTGGGCCGTATGCTTGTTTGCCACTCTTGTCTTGTATAAAAAGAAAAAGAAAAAAAACAAAACTTCGTAGTTTTTTAGTTATGACAGAACAGAAGTCAGTTTATTTTGACAGCAAGGAAATTGTTTGACAGGACGCACTCTGCCTGCGTCGTGATCTCAAATAAATCAGATTTAGTTTGTTTTGTTTGTTGGAGTTCGCGAAAAGTACATTTCATATAAATAATTGAAGTATACTACATAGATGCTAATAGTATAATCATTTTATAATAACTGTATTTTTAAGTGAGCAAAATGAGTGACGACGTTATAAAACATTCCGTGCACACACTCGTGTTTAGATCTCTGAAGAGATCTCACGATATGTTCTTGTCGAACCACGGCTCGCTACCTCCGATAGATGAAAAAGCGTGAGTATTGTTTTTTGCACATAATACCCTACATATTATGTGTAAAAACGGTACAGTTATTCCTAGACATAAAAAATATTGTATAATTTTAAAAATCACTTATATTGTGCATTTTCCAACCAATAAGTATACTATGTTCCGAGTTAAAGCTTTGTAGAAAAAAATAAGGCAATCAAAAGCAATCCCAATTATACCTGTAGCACAAATGTAAAAATAACAACCTAACCTAAAAATACTTTCAATAACTGATATATCTTCAAGCCTTCCTGTAAGGCTCATTAAAGGCTATGCAAAGGTAAAGTGACGTCTCATGTTCGCCAAAAATACATTACATGACCCTCAAGCTTAGCCTTCAGAAGCTTTTTCATTATAGAGAATATCTTTAATTATCCTTTCACACTTTCAAGATTCTTGACTGCTTGCATGCTTCCCTGCACCATGCAGCTTGTGGTGTGATAATTCACTGTACTTAAGTTCAGAAAAACTCCTTCATTAATAAAATAAAGAAATAAATTCTAATGAGTTCGTTTTGTACACATTGTAATTGCAAATCCAATTTGCAACTACTGTCTTAACTTGACAATACAAAAATTACAGACATTATAAAAATACACATATACACTTTGAATATTAAGAAGATTCATCTACTTTCTTGTTGTATGTGGATGAAGTAAAAGTGGTCTGTAAGTCAAGAGACAACTGTCGCCCACCTCTCTGCCTACGCCATAAGAGACTTGGTGTAATGATGTATATTCTGATTTGTTTACAGAGAGAAGATATTAAAATCAGTAAAGGCCCGTGATAGTTATGGTCAGGTGATGGCAACAGTACAGAAGGCACAGGCTGTCAGACAACAAGAGGCATTAAGCAGGCCGGATACACCACATGACACGGGTATATACAACATTTGTTAATCACACCCTTAAAGCCCTACACAATTACAAATTTGTATGAAATGGAATTTTTAACATTATTTCGTACCCCAGAAATGGCAGAATCGGCAGCCCTCGGGTCAGATGGAGCAGTACTTCCCTATATGGGACCCACCATTCCCACTCCAGCAACCACGGCACTGGCACTACCACGCAAGGCTCCAACCATGCCCAAGCCCAAGTGGCATGCGCCATGGAAGCTGTTCCGTGTCATATCTGGACATCTTGGATGGGTGCGATGTGTGGCTGTTGAACCGGGCAATGAGTGGTTTGCCACCGGTATAGTATTTTTTCTGTTTTGTGTATGTTAGTTTTTTCTATATGCCATGGTTTCAACTGAGTAATTATCAACCAAAACAATCCAAATATTTATTATTAAATTACTAATTTAAATTGTTCCAAAAAAGATAATACTGATAATAATATCTAGGAAATACAATAATCTTTCATATTATTATGATCAAGTTATGTAAACACATGAATTAAAAATTTTAGGTGCTGCTGATAGAGTAATAAAAATATGGGACTTGGCCAGTGGAAAATTGAAAGTATCATTGACTGGGCATGTTAGTACTGTAAGAGGTAAGTCTGGAATGTATTATTACCTCTGCCTGCCCTTTCGAGACCGTATAGGGTTAAGATATCTGCACCCTAGACAAAATCTCTTTTTCATATTGATCAAGCTTACAATATTGATATCCTTCTTATGACAATTACATATCTTTTTCCGCACTAAACGTGAAAATAATAAATGTTATGTATCAGGCATATCTTCACGCCTTTTCACAAGGGTCCCTAGGGGTGAGCAGAATAAATAAAGTGCCCTCTAACGTTTGTTCTCTTTACGTATTTCCAATGTGACATCGGCTTTCTGTTATCAATCGCAGGTCTGGAAGTGTCAGCGCGGCATCCATACCTCTTCAGTTGTGGTGAGGACAGACAAGTAAAATGCTGGGACTTAGAATATAATAAGGTAATATTGCTGTTTATTAACAACACAGGAATGAAAACACAAATATTTTTATGACTAATCACTCACACACAACACACGCACAAATTTTTATATGTTTATATTATGATTGTAAATTTTGTTGTCTCTTAATACTGACAAGAAGGCCTTAACAATGATTATTGTTACTTGTCATAACAGAAATAAATTCTTTAATTCTTAATTCTTGATGTTTAAAAAAAATTATTGAATTGAAAATTAGCATGCAGTTAGTATATTTTCACTGTTATGAAAATAGCATAACAGTGAAAATATGCTAACTCTCAGGCGGATAGCATGAATGTTGTATATACTTGGTAAAAAACAAAATATTTTTAGGATGTTAAGAAAGCAAATGTTTGCAGGTGATCCGCCACTACCACGGGCACCTGTCGGCCGTGTACTCGCTGGCGCTGCACCCCACCATCGACGTGCTGGTCTCCGCCGGCCGCGACGCCACCGCGCGCGTCTGGGACATGCGCTCCAAGGCCAACGTGCACACGCTGGCCGGACACACCGACACGGTGGCCTCGCTCGTGTGCCAGGCCTCCGAGCCCCAGGTAACACACACCGCGGCCTCGCTCGTGTGCCAGGCCTCCGAGCCCCAGGTAACACACACCGCGGCCTCGCTCGTGTGCCAGGCCTCCGAGCCCCAGGTAACACACACCGCGGCCTCGCTCGTGTGCCAGGCCTCCGAGCCCCAGGTAACACACACCGCGGCCTCGCTCGTGTGCCAGGCCTCCGAGCCCCAGGTAACACACACCGCGGCCTCGCTCGTGTGCCAGGCCTCCGAGCCCCAGGTAACACACACCGCGGCCTCGCTCGTGTGCCAGGCCTCCGAGCCCCAGGTAACACACACCGCGGCCTCGCTCGTGTGCCAGGCCTCCGAACCCCAGGTAACACACACCGCGGCCTCGCTCGTGTGCCAGGCCTCCGAGCCCCAGGTAACACACACCGCGGCCTCGCTCGTGTGCCAGGCCTCCGAGCCCCAGGTAACACACATCGAGGCCTCACTCGTTTGCCAGGCCTCCGAGCCATCTCATAAAAATCTGCCAATTTTACACGAGTGAAATCGCGGAGCGCTACTGGTACAACTATTTTGTTATAGCGCACTTATCACTGCTGTATGCATTTGTTATAGATAATAACCGGCTCGCACGACTCCACAATCCGGCTGTGGGACCTGGCCGCTGGCAAATCCATGTGTACTCTCACCAACCACAAGAAGTCAGTCCGCTCGATAGTAATACACCCGACGCTGAACTCGTTTGCGTCAGCCTCGCCCGACAATATCAAGCAGTGGAAGTGTCCCGAAGGCAAGTTCATACAGAACCTGTCCGGACACAACGCGATTGTCAACTGTATGGCGGTCAATCCGGACGGAGTGCTGGTCAGTGGCGGGGACAACGGTACTATGCACTTCTGGGACTGGCGGACTGGGTATAACTTCCAGAGGTTACAGGTAGGCATTCTTTTTATATATAGTAGTATCGAGCGAACACTCAAAAAATTTAGAAAAGCAAGCATGTTTGAAGAGGCTGATGAATGCTGATGAAGTGAAAAAGGTCTGAAAGCCTAGATAGAACTGGCGCTCTATTCTCTCTGTTTATCCTGTGAGACATTCGGTGTTTATGAGAATATATTCTGTGAGAAGTAGACTTCTTAGGCATGAGAAATAAATAGTATTTTGACTCGGTCCAGTAATGATTACTGATAATGCCGACGATTCCGAGCTCTTGATAACATATATTTTCCTTCGAAAGGGTAATTTGCGCTAAATGGTAATACACAAATTTTATTATTATGGTAATACACCTCTACTCCCACTTGGGTTAGGCCCTTAGAGGACCCAAGTGGGAAATAATGAAGTATAATCACCCAGTTCTGATACAAAATTAACATCAACTCTGTGTATTAAAATTTCACATAATATTTAACCAAATAACACATTTTGTAAATATATGTGCCGCTAGATTTAACCCCAACCGTTACCTAATAGTGAAGTGTACCCCCAGGCGGCCGTGCAGCCAGGGTCGATGGACTCGGAGGCGGGCATCTTCGCCATGACTTTCGACCTGTCGGGCTCGCGCCTACTCACGGCGGAGGCTGACAAGACCATCAAGATATACCGCGAGGACGACACAGCTTCCGAGGAGACGCACCCTGTCAACTGGCGCCCCGAGATATTGAAGAGGAGGAAATTCTAGACACCTTCACTATTTAGACTACGACCAGCGGATGTACTATTGCATTAAGGTGTAAATATAGGTTACAGATGGCTGTAACCGACAGATAGGTATAATTGAAAGGTAAAGAAAGATCTTCACGCCTTCCCACATCACCGAAGGGGTAGGCAGAATGATGTAGGACTTTCCGCCGGAGATGTTTTAGGTGCAACCGTGACAGATGACGAATACGTCGCAGTTTTTCAGACACAACTATACATACGTATTTGAATTTCATCTCAAACGTATGCAGGTTTTTTCATGTTTACCTTCACCGTTAAGCTCGTGGTCTGATAAATCACTGTACTTATGTTTAGACAAAACTCATTGGTATAGTTGGGATTCGAACTTTCATTTACGGCTAATCAGTTTAATATTCTCATTGACCTTGGAAGACCAAAACCAGAGATATTTAAAAGAGGCCCCAAAGTCTAAATGAGTTAGTCCGTGGTAAAAACATGTACGATGATATTTGACCTAAAGTAGTCTCGATAGTCCTCATCCAAAATATGTTCAACTTTTGATGTCAACACGAGCAAGGCGGTACTGAGAATATGTTATTTTAATAAAGAGTTTTGTGATAAATACAGATTCCTTTGGGATGTTTCACTGAATATTAATAGTTATCTGATAAAAACTTGTGACTCTGATTAAATGAGCTAGTTTTTAGGAGTCCAATGTGGCAAGCGTCCGTAGGTGGCGGTAACCGCTCACTTTAGGACAGATCATTGTTTGCCACCAGAAACCTGAATACAGATAACTGAAGGTGTCTGTACCTGTGATATTATCCAAATTTATAAATGCCACAATGACAAGTTGCATTCGTAATTATGAATGGTTAATTATAACAATAGATGTTGGCGCTATGGGATTAAAACATACTCCAAAAAGCCGTATCCGTTACAATTTCTCATAAAACTCTCATTCTCAATAATTAAATTTTGACCCTGTTTGTCCCACTGCTGGGCAAATATTTCTCTTCCCTCTTTCCAGAATACCTGATCTCGTACTAATAATAAATAAAGGGTTATACATGGTGTGCTAATGCAGTTCTGCATGATCTTGTAAGACCACTGACATTCGATATTTTTTAAATTCTTGAAGTGTACGACGAAGGTCGCGCTCACCAATGCTTTCTGGTGTTAGAGAATGCATTTATTCATACCGAAGTTGTTTATTATCATAAACTTGATAACTGCAAATACTTGGGACCTCTTGATAGTACTACAGGTCCTGCGTACTATCAAGATCGCTGTGGCGAATACACTTGAAACTCGTACACACAATGTTCAGCCATACACCGCCAGTTGAATGAAATACTTGAATAATTTTAATTTATATAATTATTAAAAAAATATTACACTTCATAATTGAGTTTTACAATCTAAATAATTAGTTTCAAAGCAAGGCTATGTCTCGCGTTAAATCGTCGAGCGTGGAATGCGCATTTAAAATGCATTGTTTTAATTTGCAAGCAAATTTAACAGCCTTATACAAAAATGTATTATGTTGTAAAATTTGCTACAAACATACCAGGCACATTTGAGATCATTTTCTGTCGAGAACATACCAATAATAATGTAAGAAAGTGTTTTCATTTCATATAAGCTAACTTCAAATGGAGAATAATTCAGTCCTATAACAAATATATATAATGTCTCAGAAAATAGTTGTCTTCTAGAAGTTATAGGGTATGATATACATTTACGCATATATCTTCTTGGCGACGAGGTAAAGCAAATAGCTACCAAAATTACAACATTATTAATGGGATTAATACTGACTGCGAAACATAATTTTTAATTTCTAAAATTATGAATTATATTAAAAAATTAACACGTAGTTTAGATTCTATATTACTTTATCGTTACAGCCGATTATATGCGAAAATAAGGTACTAATAATTTCCGTTACATACTCGCATAGTATGAAGCTAATAGAAGCGTTTAAAAGTATAGACTAGGAATGTTTTTTTTAATTTGATCCCTTTATCCCTTTCATGGCGCCCTATTTTCTGAGACATCCTATAAGTCAGTATTTGTTATTAATTTAATCTTTTGACTAAAAAACATAAATTTCGCAACAAACAATCAATCTTACTCCAAATGCACAAAGTATAATTTACAAAAACATTTCCGTCCTGTATCTACCTCTAAGTATATATTTATCAGTGATTTATAAAGTTAACAATAGCATCAAAGCATTATAGTAAAATTCAAACAGTAAGTTCTGCTTGGTGGCCAGCAAGCATAGCATACAAGTCTCTTTAAAGGTAGCCGACTGGTCATCTTTACATATATTTTTTTTCGGTGCGTGTGTGGTCACTGAACAGATTTTAATGAAATTTTCTATCTTCAGATGGACTCGATAATGGTTTAAATTGACTGCGCTGCGATTATGTTTCGGGATATTTATCTTTTCACCCAAGCAAAGCTGGTAGGGCAACAGCTAGTATATATATATATATATATATATATGTATAAATTTTGATAGAAAAACGAAATATTTGCGTTTATCCTTGAATGGTTTAGTTTAGATTCACAATTGAAGACGTTAGGTCTCCTTACAGAGGGCGAGTTGCATATACATGTATGAAGTTGCATTTTAAGGAATGGGTTACTTTTAGTAATTATATTTTTTCCATGAGACCAGTCGGCGAGCATAGGCTTTTAGGCGGCACAATTAATGCGGTGTCTTGGAGATCAAATCTCGTCATCCAAGTCAAATTCTTCTTGAGGGAAGTCTCCGACTGTCACATATACAGGCTTCACGAAGCCGCCGTACTTGGGGGGGCATGAGAAGTAACGCTTTCCGTTCACTCTGCAAAAAAAAACTTACTTCATACTATGATTACACATGCGCTGTCTACTAATCTGTAAAGTAGAAGTGTCTTTAGTATAAAAAACAGTCTTTTGTCTATGCATATGAAAGTGATACTGCTAACTTAAACAAAAAATTACTGTCTGCTTATCCCAGCTAATGAATCGGCTAAACCGATTTTGACGGGATTTTCACTGGCAGGGGGGCCTATAAGGGGGCTTAAATCCCTTATAAAATCCTACTTAGGATACTTGTATTTATAACTAGTTGTGGTCCGCGTATAACCACGCTAATATCAAGAACCACAAATTTGTGGAAAAAAAAATTGTATAGGTTATATGCCATCATACATATCATCACGCCGAGTCCCTCACGGGGTAGGTAGAAGAGCGCCAGTTCTCTAGACCTACATACCTTACCATATCACCCAAGGGAGTGGAGTGGTCAAATTTAACGCGGGTGAAGGATACAAAGCGAGGATACTGGTAAGGTTACTCACGAGCCATCATTCTTCCCGAGCGGCTCGTCGTACTGCACCCCTATCCACAGCCCCTTGGCCCCCTCGAGCGGGCCGTTGTAGCGCACGCAGGCGCGCCGCGCCGCCGTGTTGGGCACGCGCACCTCACACCGAGCACCCACCACCGCCAGGGCCGCCAACCTGACACCACAAGCAGCGCCTTTACAACATATACTTCTAATTAAATTTACTATACCCAAGAGCCGTGATGGCCGAGTGGTTCGGGTAGACACGAGGTGGATAAAGGTTTTTCTGAACAAGGATAAGTCACACCACCAGCTTTACGGTGAAGGAAATCAAAGGAAAGAAATCTGCATATGTTTGAGAAGAAATTCTAAGACGTATGTATAGTTGTGCTTAAAAAACGAATGGAGTCACCATCTGTCACGTTATTACTTAAATATTGAGTCTGGTGAAAGGTGGTTATGTGGGAAACTGCACACCTGTGTGGACCCTTGTGGTATGGTGGGAAGATGTGAAGATTGGAGGATTTAATTATGAATGTGACCCATAGTAGCAGAGTGGTTCACTACACTAATTGTTAGATAGCATATTACCTTGGTTTGGACATATAGAAAGGATGAATGGAATAAGATTGACAGAACAGATATGTAAACAAACAATCAAGGATTGGGATTTCTGAGTACTCAAAAGGAGTTGTCTAAGTAGGTTTGGTACATGTGAGACTGGTGTTGCAAGGTTTCAAAATTCCTTATCATCAGGCACACTATTGTTACCATATTAGAAGTTTAAAAAGAACCTTGCCCTACCTAGCCTCCTCTTTCAGCTCCTGTTCCTGCTGCTCCTTAAGCTTTATCATATCTTCCTCGTTGTACTTGCCCAGCCGGTTGCGTTGCAGAAAGGAACGCACTGTATCACCTTTCTTCTCATACTCCTCTTCAGACAGACGGAACCTGAACCAGCAAGATGCTTTAATGTACATAATACAATAAGGGCACATTTTTCACACACATGTTCCATAAAAAAAAAAAAAACGTGTAACTTTAATCAAAAAAATCTAGTGTATATGTGTATAGGTACTATACACCTCTGCCTACTCTTGTGGGAAGGCTTAACGACATATATATTAATCTATAAAAACATGTATTTATTGCAGTTAGTACACATCAAAAAGATTTTGTTTATATGTATAAATATTTATGGTCTAAGAAATATTTCCTTCATATCTCAATAAACTCAAATTCATTCTACAAAAGTACCAATTCAATAAAAATATAAGCTGACAGCTTTTTTAAGCAGTTTCATACCTCTCAGCACTATCCGATGCCCCAAAATCTTGGAGTATACTGAACTTGTCTATGACATGTATCCTCATACCATCATCAATGGGGTAAGAGCCTAGCAGTGCATCATCATTATCAATGTCGCACAAGTAATTGTTCTTGTTGTCATACACCTTCAGTTTCATGGTGGCCGCTGAACCCCCTGTCACAAGCTCCAGCTTTGTCTACAATAATAAGAATGTTTGTTGTTGGTAGGGACTGAACCCACTAGCATGGACACAGAAGACAGGGTATTACCACTGGGCTGGATGGCCTATTAATATTGAATTATCATATGAAAATAAATCATGGGAAGATTTTAACCTCTGTTAAGAAATTTGTAGTTTCATGTATAATATTTTTTTTTATATAAAATATTTCAGTAAATTATTCCAAATTATGTTTCAACTTAAAATATTACTATGTGACATTAACAACTAAAACTAAAATCAATAAGCCAAATGCTCGTGATCTGATCAGAAGGGCAAGTGATACTGATCAGTAGCTACTGCATCTGTTTCATGGTGAATTTTATCAAAGATAGGTCAAGTTTTACTTGTAATCATCAAATTATTACTTTATTTTATACATAGCATTACTTCTACAGCAGCATTTTGTGAAATAAGCAAATGTGTATGAATCACTGTAACCTTAAATTCATGGATAGTAATTCCTTTCTTGAACCTTCTTTCGACGGGAGCTCCAACTTCAGAATCAGATTTTGTAATGTGCACATTAACAAAATCTTGAGTGATAACTTTGATTCCTTCCATGGTTATTGGCAATTTTAACACCGGCCGATTTGAAAATGATTATTTATCATCACACAGAACAGTTAAGTTAGACAAAAACATAAAATTTTACAGTCAGTCAAATGTACCGTGACAGACATAACAATATGACATGCCCGCCCAGCCCCAGCGTTCAGTACTGTCAGAGTCAGTGTCAATTTTTTTTATTTTACAGTTGCTTCTGTTAAAACTCCCACAAAGTATTTTTTTTATTAATGTTCCTCAAGAACTCAAGAACCTTGAAGGTTCTTGAGTTTTGAAATTTCCTCTAATTGTCATATTATGAATGGAATCAAATATTTTTAAAATTTTCTAAATATTTTACTATCTAAGGTGTTTTTAATTTTACTTGTAGATAGTTTTAGGCTTTATGCTTCTTTATTATTTTTGCTCCTATTTTGTTTCTTGATGGGACATTGTTTAAAATATGTACCATGTTTCAATGTTAAATTTTTTATGACCAATTGATGTGGACCTTTTTTAATGAGACGTTAATATATTCACTGAACTTCACATTAATATGCGTGAAAAACTTAATCCAGCATTATATGAATACACTAATTCAATTTTATTTGTTATAATAAAAATGGCGCGAAGTGAAAAAAAAATTATGTCGTGCCATTTAGCGGCAAATTTGAATTAAGGGGAAGTTTTAATTTTGCCACCAATTCTATTAAGGTGACGTCGTTGCTTCAGTTATGCCTGATAAACTATATAAGTTGAATTTAAAAAATAACATTATGGCAGTAATAAGAGGTAAGGCATATTAAAAAAAAACAAAATAAACGGGTATTAAGTATGAAAAATACATTCACTGATAATTATTCCGTAAAATTGGGTGCTTAATATATAAATTGTATTTTACATTATACATTAACATTTATTTAAGCAGGCGAAATCGGAAAGCCTGACTGGAGTAGTGGATGGCACGTGCGAAAGCTATTTGACGAATAGTTGCCAAAAATTGACATAAGTTTTTTTTTAACTCAATTTTTTAATATCGGCAATCACCAGAACCGGATAAGTTTGGCGGCAACTGAACGGGCCCTAGGAATTGTCAAATGAGAAAGAGGGACCTGTTTAAACCTATCCATTTTTATTTAATAAACTGATATTTGGAATCGACATTCAAATAAATTAAGGTTGCGAGTAAAACTTCACGTGAGGCAATGGGGGAGTTTGATTGAACTAAGTATGATAGGCTGTGAAGGAAAGTGCGATTACATAGGGAAATTAATATTCATAGGCAGTGATCGATTTAAACATATATGTACACACATAATGGGGCATAGTACTCCATATTCTTCTTTAAAGTGTAAGTGCGCAACCTTCCACTAATGTTTGAGATTTTTATTTGTGTACCTACGCTTAGTTATGCACCGATTGAACTCGCTTAGTATACAATCTGCTGCAAAATATAAATCTAAAAGATTGGTAACAGACATCTTATTCATGCAGTCAAAATGCACTAAGTATGACAGGATAATCCACCCCTTTGATGGCTCTTCAAGCACTTGAGGTATATCTCTCCGCGCCGTATATATAAAGGATTCAGGTCTTTATAGATAGCGCCATCCACGACGACGCGCCCCACTATTCTTCCTCATAGTTTATAGTGTAAGTGTGCAACCTTCCACTAATGTTTGAGTATTATCGGTACACACTGTATACCTATGAGTGCACCACGCAAGCTACAATTCACCGACTCGGGTCATACTCCCCGCATTCAGCGACCCCCTTGACTAGAAATTGGTGAGGGGGCGCCTTCGTCAAGGGTCCCCGAAGGGGTAGGCAGAGGTGTATAGGTAATACCCACACACCCACTTTCCGCCAGAGGTATATTAGGTGCCAACGTGACAGATGGCGAGTCCATCGCCGTTACTCAAGCACAACAGAACTATACATACGCCTTTGAATTTCTTCTCAGACGTATGCAGGTATACGTAACCTAATTCAACAACGTACACCTAGAAGTTTATTAGGAAAAATGTAAGGCTTGAACTTTCTGTATAGTCCATCTATGAGGTGGACTATATGTGCATTTGAAACTCGTGAAGAGTGCCTCCGCTCCGTGCATCGGCGGCGCTGCGGCATGGATGCTAAACTGGAATTCACAAACAAAACGCAACACCGGCCAATGTGTGCAAAAGGAAGCTCATACGGCGCCGAGGATGCACCTAGGAGACTATTAAGAACGCCCCAATGTATTTTATAATTTTATTTAAGCACAATAATTGAAGCATGCAATCCAATATTATTATTATTATTCTATTATCTACACACCTACAATATTAAATTGAAAGTAAATGTACTCATTTAATTATCAAATTGAATAGAAAGCCGACGATATATTAAAAGGAAAATATTATACATAAAGACAACTATAGTCAAACACTTACGCGCGATAGCTGTGTTTTGTTCTTTGTAAATTATCTCGTACCATAAACATAGTCTACGACCTAAACGTGATGAGTTTGCACTACTAATAGGTTATCCCTACGATACAAAATAAAATCAAGTTAGTATCTATCAAATAGATTTAAATATGTTATATCAATTATTTCAAATCCTATCCCTACCTCCACCAATGATGATATAACTCGATCCTTAGTATGTGTTGGTGAAAGCAATTACTAACTTATCGTAACAAAAATAATTATTCTGTTCATTCAATAATTGATAATTGATATCTAACTCACACAAAATATAGTCACAATTTAGGGTCATCACAAATGAAAGAAAGCAAACAGAACTTATTAAAATATGTCACCTTGTGGACATAACAAATGTACCAGGATACAAGTATTGTATAAGAGTATAATAATATGCAGTTATAATAGGTCTTCCGTCCGCTGCGTCTCTTCAATTTCCAGCTGATTCGGGTGACAAGGCCGCCGCAGAGGTATTTTGCACACATTGCTAGCGATATTAATGTCATGTTGGAATGGTAGCTTTTACATACACAAAAATAACGATTTCAATTTAAATTTAAAAAATAATAGACAATTCGCGATTAATCCACATTATAGATACCATTTCAACATTATCAAGTAATAAAATAAACGCCCGCCGAGTACAACTGTGCACTATAATTTTTTTTTGAGAATCGTTTGTGAATAGTTGGTACCTTTAAAAATATCTCGTATGAGAATTAGCAATGGCATGTATTGAGTATGAGTACACTTGTGCATTGTGCTGGGCGCGTGTCAGTGTGTCAGTTAGCAACCGTACCTTGCCCGGGTCACTCCACTTGAGCGCCCAGGCGCGTTCCTCTTCAGCGCCGCCGGCGATGAAACAAAACACCACTTCGGTAACCAATAAGGCACTCGTATATTTCAACTTTCGTTTGTGTATAAAAAAATCTTTGGCGTTATTAATCGGCGGTCGAGCTGCGGCTTCGCTTTGGTAACATGAGAACTCTTCAAGAGTCGAATTTTAGTATAGCTTTTATGTCGTTAGCAAAGCGAGGCCCAGTCTCGGTCGAATGTAATCGCGTCCCCGGGCGTGTCACCCGAATCATTTCCACTGGAAATAGCCGACCTTCCACCGGCGCCTTTGTCAAGCGGCCCCCTCTTTGTCGGCTTCGTGCTTTGCTTCTACGGTTTCCGGTTCCTCTGTGTTCTTTTGCGTGTCTTCAACAAATATATCATCAGTTTTATCAATCCCCGCTGTCTCTGTTTCGGGTTGATGTGGCGGTGATGGAGAACATTCTTTTCTGGGAGACGCTTCTTGCGTTGGTGGAGCCGTGAAGCTAGTGTCCACCGAGTCTCCAGCGTCGTATAAGTCTGAGACACTCATGTCATGTCCTTTAGCAGTGTCACTGTCCGGCCGCTCACTATCGTCGCGCTCCTCTCGGTCATTTTCCACGCTTTCAGAGCTCGTTTCTTCTTTTGAACTTTCAATCGGTACATCCATTTGGACTTTACTAATTTCCTCGGCATCCTCTTCATTACATTTATCAGGAGATTGCTCCTGGCTGGTATCGACGCTCTTGGGGAAGTCCGTGGCGTTTTGGTCTTGACTAGAGAGATCATTCTCATCTGGTGGGATTTGGTCAGTGGGAGCATCTTGGTCAGTCACGGCGGCTTCGGTCAGGTCTAAGTCTGCGGCGCCCCAGCGGGACTTGCGGTCCCTGTCGCGGGGCGCGGCGCGCTTGGACTCGCGGGGCTCGGGTTGCTCCCGGGGCTCGCGGGACTCGCGAGACTCGCGGGACTCGCGAGTCTCTCGGGGCTCTCTGCTCTCGCGAGGTTCACGAGTCTCACGAGTCTCGCGGGGCTCACGAGTGTCACGAGGCTCGCGGGTCTCACGAGACTCTCGGGTCTCGCGAGGCTCGCGGGACTCCCGGCTATCCCGGGGCTCGCGGCTGTCGCGGGAATCCCGGGGTCTTCGTTCGCGGCGCCTGTCGTCCCACTCGGGCCGCCGGTCCCACTCGCGCTCTCGGTCTCCATTCCACCCTCTCTCGTTATGTTGCTCGTCGAACCTTCTATTATTCCTGTCGAAAAATTCTGGCGGTCCGTCGAAGAACGGCGGGCCATCGAATGGCGGTCGGTCGCCATCGAACGGCCTCGGCCCGTCGAACGGAGGTCTGGGCCCATCGAACGGAGGTCTGGGCCCATCGAACGGAGGTCTGGGCCCGTCGAATGGTGGCCTCGGCCCGTCAAAGGGTGGACGAGGGCCATCGAAGGGCGGCCTCGGCCCGTCAAAAGGTGGACGATTCATTCCATCGAAAGGCATTCTATTGAATGGAGGGCGCTCGAACCGCGGCGGGCCTTCGAACATAGGGCCATCAAAAGGAGGCCTCTCGAAAGGCGGTCTGTTGAACGGAGGCGGTCCCATCCCGTTGAAGCGAGGCCCGAATGGTCCCGGCCCTGGTCCCTCCATCCACGGACCTGAAAACGTGAAATGTTCAAGTTAGTGCCAGAAAGTACAAACTACTATACAAAAGTGGATGAATTTTCGATGAAATGCATACCTGGCATCGGTTGCCTGGGGGGCCCGCGCATTCTCAGTTCTGCAAATTCAAACAGTTCAAAATATGAATATAAATAAATACTTCAAGATGTTGAAACTTAATTGAAAAAAATTGGGCACATTTGTACCTACAATCTATTTATTCAAATCTGGCATGAACTTCACGGTCAATGTAAGAAAAAAATATTTTTCTTAATAAAAAAACAATTGTGAAAATAAAATGTAAAAAGCACTTTCCGATCAAGACATAAAATACTCTGAAGGGGTAGGCAGAGATGTGTAGGTAGTACCCGTACACTTATTTTTCACTGGAGATATATTTTAGGCGTCAACGTGACGGATGGAGTCAAAAAAATAATAAGGCACGTGTTTAGTGGAAAAATCCCTATTGACAATCTTTTAAAGGATGAAACATATCGCCTAACACATTGCTCAACTGTCGCCGGGGTTCAATCCCCAGTTAGCCGCATCGTAAGGGTGCTCAACGCCCTCCTAGTCGCCAATCCTGAATGTTATGACTTTGAAGATGGACGGAAAAACATTATTCAAATTTCTGAAGTTTTGAGAGTATAAGTATGCGAGTGTCCACAATTGAATAGTTTAATGTGTAGTCTATTTGGTTTGTTATTATAATTATATATCTTCACGCCCTTCCACAAGGATTCCCGAAGGGGTAGGCAGAGGTGTGTAGGTAGTACCTAACCTAATGTTAGTTACTGTGAATGGTTCGCGGTTCTATTTAACTATAAGTATTTAAAAAAAGATCCGGTGGTGGCCAATTGGTTCGAGTAGTGGCCTACGGAAAAGGTAAGGAAAACCTGGGGAGAAACCTGTATACGTTTTATAGGACATTTAAAGGTGTATGTATAGTTGTGCATCGTTACTCCAGATGGACTCGCCATCTGTCACGTTGGCACCTACAATATAACTCGTGCGGAAAGTGGATGTGTTGGAAACCTATAAACCTGAGCACTTCGGAAACTATTGTGGGGAGGCGTGAGAACATCCTACAAATATTAAACATGCGAACGTTTGTGAGTATGGATGTTCGTTACACAATCAGGCTAGAACGGAAATTACGACTAAAACGTAAATGGAATTTAATGAAATTTGGCACAAAGATTAGATAGATTTTACATAGTATATATTTTGTACCGAATATAAATCTAATTAAAGTTATACCAACGAAATCGATTTTTACGCGGGTGATACCGCAGGATTCAGCTAGTATAATATGAATCGCTGGCATATAAGAAGAGCTCCTGACTGCGGAACTTGAGGTTGCGGGCTCGATTCCCGCTGAGGGCAGATATTTGTGTGATGAGCAAGATTATTTGTACCGTAGTCTTGCATGTCCTATGTATTTATATATATATATACTAGCTGTCCCGCCCAGCTTCGCCCGAGTGAAATAGTTAAACTTGCTGAAACACGATCGCAGTGCCACCTATCGGGTCTAATTGTGATGTAAGCTATCCTATCTTTCAAGTTGGATCAAACTGCACACTGTGTGTAAATTTGATTGAAATCAGTTTAGTAGTTTAGGAGCCCATCGCGGACAAACAACGTGACACGTTATTTATATATATTAAGATATATATATATATGTATATAAGTAAATATACCGTTATCTAGTTACCATAACATTAGCTTTGCTTAGTTTGGGGCTATGACAATTCGTTTGGAATCGTCCCACGGTATTTATTCAATACATATATTATAGTTATAGTGATGTGTGTGTCGGCTACTGACCGGCGCGGAAGGGCGGCCCTCTGGGAGGCGGCCTGGGGGCGGGCGGCGCCCAGCCGCCGGCCTCCGCGCTCGCCGCCTCGGCGCCCTCGCCTGCACACACACACACACACACATACACACACATACACACACGCGACACACGCCGCACGGGGCTGACCGACAAATACACTCTGCCTCAGATAATACAACAGTTGTCGTGTAGTTGTACACGGTGTTGTGAATATATCCTCGTTACGATGCAATAAAATAAGTTGCTCTAGAGGTAACGAAATTACAACACTATTAAAGGGAGTAAAACTCCGAAACATAGTTAAGTTTTTTTCTAAATGTATAACTGTGTTTGTCTCAGTGTGTGTCTAAATGTATAAAAGAGTTTTTCTCAACTTAAGTACAGTGATTAGTCACACCACGAGCTTTACGGTGAAGGAAAACATCGAGAGGAAACCTGCATACGTCTGAGAAGAAATTCAAAGGCGTATGTATAGTCGCGCTTGAGTAACTGCGATGGACTTGCCATCCATCACGTTGGCACCTAAAATATCTCTGGCGGAAAGTGGTTGTGTGGGTATACTACCTATACACCTCTGCCTACCCCTTCGGGGACCCTTGTGGGAAGGCGTGAAGATGTATAACTTGATCGTTACAACAGATAATTAAACAAAGAAAAAGATAAAAAAATCAATAATTTCCATATGGACTAAATTTCCATTATTTTAATTAGCTACATTTCGTTGTAATATTTCCTGAGGCAGCCTGTATAGTAATTGAACGCAGCGCGTTGGGGATCCAAGGTTTATACATCTATTTAAATAATTATGTATATCGTTGGTCAGCTCCCATAATATAAGCTATTGCTTAGTTTGGTACTAGGTCTAAAAAGGCGTGGTGGCCGAGTGGTTCGAGTAATTGCCTGCGACACAAAGATCGCAAGTTCAAATCCCGACTATACCAATGAGTTTCTGAACTTAAGTACATTGATTAGTCACACCACGAGCTTTACGGTGAAGGATACCATCGAAAGGAAACCTGCATACGTCTGAGAAGCAATTCAAAGGCGTATGTATGTATAGTCGCGCTTGAGTGACGGCGATATATATGAGGACTGGGTCAATTTGCATGGAACCATCCCCAAGTATGTACAATAACCCTTTAATGTAATGAAAGACAGTTATTGTGTATTTGCTGTACTTACCGCCATCCATCGCTGCGGGAGGTAGCTCGGGCCTGGCAGGAATAGGAATCCTATCAATGAGCGGAGGCCGGTCCCCTCGGTCTCCTCGGTCCCTCTCCTGGTCGCCGTTGTCGGGGAACTCCTCCCTGGTGTCGGCCGGCTTGCCATTCGCCATCTCCCACAATCGCTCTTGCAGAGATTTCTCAGGAATATCCGACTGTGGCCGCGGAGATTTATCTCGGCTACGTTCCCTGCTGGAGTACATTAAAATATTATACCGTTTTCACATCATCACATAATATATATATATATATATATATCTTTATATATATAATTCTTCTGTGAGTGTGTATGTCACTGAACTCCTCTCAAACGACTGGACCGATTTTGATGAAATTTTTTGTGTGTTCAAGGGGATCTGGGAATGGTTTAGATTCACAATTGGACCCGATAGGTGGCGCCACCATCTTTTTTTTTCCACCCGAGCGAAGCTGGACGGGACAACTAGTATATATATACACAGTAAAACTGAGGACAGGAGCTTGTATATGTGAGAAATAAAACAACAATAAATAGTATGACATGTCAGTCATTGTGTATATATTCCCGCCTACCCACAAGGGTCCCCGAAGGGGTAAGGAAGTAACACATCGTCTTTACGACGGGGAAAGATTTATGTTCGAACGTGACAGACGTCGAGTCCATAGTCGTTTTTTAAACAATTTATTTTCAAACTTATTCAGGTGTCATCTCGAAGCTCGTAATGTAGCTAATCACTGTACTTAAGAACATTAAAACTCATTGGTACAGTCGGAATTCGAACATAATCTCAATGTGTTGCAGGCAACTGATCGAACCACTCAGCCACCACAGGTTATCATGGCCTAATATGAGTATCAATAATCAAATTTAACGCGGATGAAATTGCGGGGAATTATTAGTATATTATTTACTAAAGCGACGACATAGATGTGACAAAACCTTACTTCATAATTAATGTTAATTTTCCTCCAAGTTGTGTAGTGTGATGGCAAGTTCCCTGTTCTGCCACTATAAGTTACCTGGTATTGTTATTGTCCCTGGATGCGAATCGGTCCCTGTCCCTGTCACGGTCCCGGTCCCGGCGCTCGCGGCCGCCGCGGTCCCTGTCACGATCTCTACGGTCGTCACGTTCTCTGGACATACATTTAACCGATTATTATATCCACATCTTCGCACAAAGGTCTCCGAAGGAGGCGGAGGTGTCACACAACATAGATATTTAAGTCAACGTGGCAGATGTGTAGGTATGCATATCTTCTGTTATGTAGTCTGGGTTCGACCCTACAATCTAACACTCGGCAACCACAGCTCGAACTTTCTGTACGTTTTCCCACAAGTATCCCCGAAGAGGTAGGCAGAGGTGTATAGGTAATACTCATACACCTACTTTCCGCTAGACATATATTTTAGGTGCCAACGTGACAAATGGCAAGTCCATCGCCGTTCCTTAAGCACGACTATACATACGCCTTTGAATTTCTTCACAGACGTATGCAGCTTTCCTCTCGATGTTTTCCTTCACCGTAAAGCTCGTGATGTGACTAATCACTGTTAAGTACAGTGAGTTCAGACAAACTCATTGGTACAGTCGGGATTCGGACTTGCGATCTTTGTGTCGTAGGCAACTACTCGAACCACTCGGCCGCCACGGCTCTTCATTTCATTTAGCCTTTCATTCATAGCTTATTTTTTATTTATTTTAAACATAAAACATTTGTTTATACATCTCAAACATGTATTTGAATGTCTTTCCCGCTTTTGGACAACCCTAACAATGGAACTAAATAAGGTGTCAACTCACCTATCCCTTTCGCGACCACGATCATCTCTTCCTCTGTCCCTTCTGTCTCTATCGCCTCTATCTCTTCTATCACCTCTATCCCTCTTGTCCCTGTCCCTGTCTCTATCACGATCACGCCTATCTCTTTCTCTGTCTCCTTTCCTGTCTTCATCCTTGTTCTCCTCAGGCGGCGGCTGGGAAGTGTTGAATGGCGGTGGTTCGGACATGTTGAAATTTGGCGGCGGCTCCGAAGAGTTGAAGTTAGGTGGAGGCTTGGAGAGTAGAGCCTGGAGCTGTTGAATAGCGAAATGAGGGAGGTAGGGCATAACGGGTTTCCCGTTCGAATTTGGAGCTGCCCGACTGGGCAGGACCTCCACATTATAGAAGTCCGTAGCCAAATAACACAAATTTTTGTGTTGCGTTCCTACGCGGTGAATAAGGTTTCCAGTATATTCCAGTGTTGGCAGCAGAGGGATTAGTCCCATTATGCTGCCAACACAGAATAACTCTCCGAACACAGAGTGGCAACGCGCAAGTGATACTTCGGTATTGTAAGCGTAAATAGGCTGCGGTAACCGTTTTCTATCAGGGGGGCCGTATGCTTGTTTGTTGTATAAAAAAAACATGTCTCTATCGAATTGATTGTATGTAATTTTTAAAGGACTATAATACTAGTAAAATGAGCAGCTGCTGAATGTAACGGCTGAGCCTAAACGCCGGCAAGACTAAGCTTGTGGTGTACGAAAAAGAAACAAGTGACTGAGTGTGTTATGTCAGTAAATGGGCAAATTGAAGAGCAAGTGAATGAGTTTGTTTACCTAGGAAGCATGTTCACACGAGATGGGAAGTATGAAAAAGATATTGAAAGAAGTATAACTGCCGGTAATAAAAGGGGATGAGTGGGGAAACGGGGACATGTCGGCGTTGATGGGAAAAGTCTGAGGAAGAATGCTCGAGTGCTGTCCACAATGCGACATTGGTGACTACTTTATTGTACGGCAGCAAATCCTGGGTATGTCAGAGGAAGCATGAAAATAGCTTGAATGCAGTTGAGATGCGATTGAGTAACGATCTTAGATCGAATCCGCATTGAAGAAATTCGCAAATCAACTGGCGTGAACGAGGGTGCGATTGTAAAGATAAAGAAAGGCATGTTACGTTAGCTTGGACATATAGGAAGGATTAGTGAAGGAAGATTGACGAAACATATGCAATGCCGAAGTGTGTGTAAGATCAGATAAAGCTTTGGAGTAGCAAATACCTGATCAGGTAGCATGGGCGGAGGCGCTGTAGTGGTGTCGGTCTGTGCGTCCGCGCCGTTTGTCTCCTCTGTGTGGTTGTCTTCAGGGTCCAGGTCCATTGCGTCATCGCTTTGGCTCACTTCCCCTGTACGCTGCTAAATATATGACAAGAAAAATCTTTTTCATTCTATTCGTCCATCTATAATACTCTTGTCTTTATGGTCATTTGACACGCTTAAAACTCCAGTATTTTTAGTTGTTGGAGAAATCACATCCAGTGGTACCAAAGACAACAGGGAAGACCAAGAATACAGGGAAAACTAGTTACAACTAGTTACAACCAGTTAGGGAAAACAACCTATTTTTTAAATCATTTTATATATTTAACCCTAGTTTGACTTAGTTTGTATTTCGAACCATGACATAATATTATATGTATATAAGAGAGGTAGGGCATAACGGGTTTCCAGTTCGAATTCGGAGCTGCCCGACTGGGGCAGGACCTCCACCTTATAGAAGTCCTCACGCCTTCCCACAAGGGTCCCCGAAGGGGTAGGCAGAGGTGTATAGGTAATACCCACACACCCACTTTCCGCCAGAGGTATATTAGGTGCCAACGTGACAGATGGCGAGTCCATCGCCGTTACTCCAGCACGACTATACATACGCCTTTGAATTTCTTCTCAGACGTATGCAGGTTTCCTCTCGATGTTTTCCTTCACCGTTAAGCTCGTGGTGTGACTAATCACTGTACTTAAGTTCAGAAAAACTCATTGGTACAGTCGGGATTCGAACTTGCGACCTTTGCCTCGCAGGCAACTGCTCAAACCACTCGGCCACCACGGCTCTTATAGAAGTCCGTAGCCAAATAACACAATTTTTTGTGTTGTGTTCCTACGCGGTGAATAAGGTTTCCAGTAATGAGCTCCTTGGGTAGGGGGGAGGATTGTTACATTGTGTTGGAAGCAGAGGGATTAAAGCCATTATTCTGCCTACACACTATAACTCTCCGAACACAGAGTGGTAACGCGCAAGTGATACTTCGGTATCGTGAGCGTAAATAGGCTAAGTTAACCGTTTCCCATCAGGTGGGCCGTATGCTTGTTTGCCACTCTTGTTGTTTAAAAAAAAATATATATGTCTATCTCTCGATCAAGCCAGAACAGCTGTACGGAATTGGATGCAATTTGAGAGAGATAGATTATAAATAAATAAATAAATACCTGGGACAATTCCACACAAATTGACCTAGTCCCAAATTAAGCAAAGCTTGTTTTATGGTAACTAGACAACGATATATTTACTTATATAGATAGATATATACATAAATACATGGGACATCCAAGACTAAGGTACAAATATTCGTGTTCATCACACAATATCTGCCCTCAGCGGGATTCGAACCCGCGACCTCAAGTTTCGCAGTCAGGAGCTCTAACCACTAGACCAGACGGTCGTCATATTATTGTCGGGATGAGCAGTGTGTGCCTACCGGCGCGCGCGGCAGGTGCTGCAGCAGCGGCAGCGGGCCCAGCGCGCCCAGCAGCCCGCCCAGGAAGCCGCCGCCCAGCCCTGCGCGCACACACACACACACACACGTTAGACACGGAATAAATGCCGCATTTAACTTGACGAAGATTCTTGTTATTATGTATATAGCCTACTAATACTACCTAAACAAAGAGTAGGTAGAGGTGTTTAGACAGTACCCACAATTCCACATACCGCCAGAGATATATTTTAGGTGGCAACGTGACAGATGGCGAGTCCACCGTTACTCAAGCAAGCCTTTGAATTTCTTCTAAAACGTATGCAGGTTACCTCTCCATGTTTTCCATCACCATGAGCTCGTTGTGTGACTAATCACTTTTGTTCTAATTAAAAAAACTTATTGATACAGTCGTGATTCAAACCTGCAATCTTGTGTCTGCAATCGAACCACTCGGCCACCACGGCTATTATTTGTAAATTTAAAATTTATTTTTGGCTTACAATATATACGTCAAAATTAAATTTAAATAATTTAAAGATGTCGCTAAATAAACATGGGCCATACCTGGCTGAGCGAGAGACTGCGGCATTCCCGGTGGGAAGCGCAACAACGGGCCCGTCGGCGGCAGGCCGGGGTCCGGCTGCAGCCCTGTGATATAAGCCTTATATGTAATCTAATACATTATGCAGTGTGTGCAAAAAGATGGATCGCGGGAGGGGGAGAGAGGGAAGTGTTTGCCTATACTTACTAATATAATAAATGTGAATGTAAGTTTGTTTGTTACGCTTTCACGTAAAAACTACTTAACCGATCATCATGAATCTTTGTACAAATATTATTGGAGGTATTAGAAGTAACATAAGATACTTTTATTGAAAAATAAAAACCTTTTTACGAAAGATAAAAAGCCGTCCATGCCGACGAAGTCGCGGGCACAGCTAGTATATGTGAAGATGACAAGTGTATATAGATACGCTTAGACAACAATAGACAATTGGCTTGTTTGCCAATTGTCTATTGCGCGAGTGATTATTTTCTGTTTTTGCAGCATCATTCTCCTATATCGGAGTTGGTGCAATTTTCCTTCGGGTTCTTGCGGATTATTCGCGCGACCATCAACAGTTTGTCTGGCTCGGTACGTTTGAATCTAGACCGTATCACACGCGTTCCGGGGTAAGCCAAGAATCTATTTTGGGGCCCTCTTTTATTTTTGTTGATGATCAACGACATGCCCACAGTTCTGACACACGCTAGAATACTTCTCTACACGGATGACCTTTAGCTTTTCTTTGAGGTTAGATCAGAAGACGATGCCTTAATGTTGCAGCGCGATGTCAATGCGGTCATGGAGTGGAGTATTATCAACAAATTGGAGTTTAATACCAACAAATGTTTTGTGATGACTTTCGGTCGGAAGCGATGCCCAATAGTTTTCGACTACACTTTAAATAATATCACCATAACTAGAGTCGATAGCATAAAAGACTTGGGGGTCACTTTCGACCAGAAATTAACATTATCGCACTGGCCAAGGAATCGTTTGCGCGTTTGGGATTTGTGCTTAGGAACACACGTGACTTCCACAACCTCCAGGTTGTTCGATTGGTGTACAATGCCCTCGTACGATCTAAGCTCGAAACCAGTGAGCCTTCTTGAGGGCCTTATACAAGCGATGTTGTGGGTATTACCCTTACCTATATCCCACTCAATTTCTTTTGGGATATTTAGGTTACAACTCTGGAAGTTCGCCGAGACTATAGCCAGTTGATAATAGCGTGTAAGATATTACGCGAGAAAATAGATGCACCGAACTTGAGCGATGAGTTGTGTCGATTTTTTGCCCCCGATAATAACGTTCGAAGCCGGAGGCACAGACTGTTCGCCGTGCCACCGTCTCGCACCTCGGCACGCGCCCAATCAACTAGGCCAGGAATCGCGGGATGGGATCCTGCGAGACCTGGCCTCGCTCAACGCTCTCCTGAACGAGAAACCCGATTGCGATGTGTTTGCAGATGCGTGGCTCAAAATATTGTTGGAGTGCAAGAAGTTTTGCGAGTGGGATGAGCGACAGTGACATGTCATTTTGTATATATTTTATTTTTATTTTTGTAGTATAATATGATTTAATGGTGTTTAATTTTTGTCGTAATTAATGTAATTGGTTATGCCGTTTTAATTATGTAAAAATAAATAAATAACCTTACTATCTTGCTAATCTTAAAATTTTTACTAATATTATAAATGTGAAAGTTTGTAAGTTTGGATGTTTGCGGTTCTTTCACGGCCAAACGGCTGAACCGATTTGGCTGAAAGTTGAAATGGTGATAGCTTATACCTAGGAATAGGACATCCGTCTGACGTCTGACGACCGTCTGGTCTAGTGGTTAGAGCTCCTGACTGCGAAACTTGAGGTCGCGGATTCGAATCCCGCTGAGGGCAGATATTTGTGTGATGAACACGAATATTTGTACCTTAGTCTTGGATGTCCTATGTATTTAAGTATATATCTATCTATATAAGTAAATATATCGTTGTCTAGTTACCATAACACAAGCTTTGCTTACTTTGGGACTAGGTCAATTTGTGTGGAATTGTCCCAGGTATTAATTAATTAATCTTATACTATAATGTATGATGCTCTTTCACGGCAAAGCGGCTGGACCGATTCTAGCAGGAAAATTTCACAAGCTACTTTTTCGAACTCCACACGGGCGAAGCCGCGGGCATAAGTTATTATAAAATACAACTAGTATTAAATGAGTTACCTTGCACTCCCGTGGGTATACTGGGCGGCCGCAGCCCCGGAGGCATGCCGGGGGCCATCCCCGGAGGCAGCCCGGCGGTCATACTAAATACAAAGTTCTTCATCAATACTGAGGGTTCAATATTCATTCCTTACAAAAGCAGATGTCAATTTAATTAGAGCCGTAGCGGCAGCGTGGTTAACACTAAAATTGCAAGAGCGATTTCTGTACTAATTTCTTTTTCTGAACTGAAGTACATTAAGGTGAACATCGTGAAGAAGCGAACAACATATCTCCGACGAAAAAAGGGTGTTGAGTTACACCTCTGCTACCCTTCGGGGACCCTTGTGAGAAGTCGTGATAATATATCTTTGTATTATTTATAGATTGTTTAGACACTACGTTTAACTATAACGCAAAGTTTGTCAAGTTCAAAGTTGTAAGTCAGTAATTAGTGTTTGAAAGAGGGAGAGGGAGACCGCGTTCCAACTAGAAATCGTACACTCAAGGATAGGTACGACAAGAGAATTTACTCGAAACCGGCAATCTTCTAAAATCTTAAAGGTCTGAACTGGCTCTGTATTGTAGTGTATCGTACCACACATTTACAAAATTAAAATATTACCGCAACAACACTAATCATGGCGACACACGAACACTTTTTGTTGAATAAGCGCTAATTAGATATCTTTTGGATCCAAAAGAGAGCTTATCTATATTATATATATATATAGGAGATCCCATTTGTGAACTGACTCATTACGAAATCTCAGAAACTATCAAGGCCGATTGACTTGAAATTTGATAGGAGTATTCCTTACGCGGTGTAGAGGTCAGCTAAGAACGGATTTTATGAAATTCAACTTTTTTTACTTTTTCACCCGAGCGAAGCTGGGCGGGACAGCTAACTAATAAGCTCTGCTTTTGCAGTTGCAGCCAACTACATTAAACATTTAAATTCGATGGGAGTTTCTCCTCGTCTCCTAACGACTACCTACACTCACCCCCTGAGCACCTGGGTTATGGGACTAGATCCTAACCATTCTCTCTCTGCCAACCCCATGAGGGACTCGGCGTGATGACGTGTATGCATGTGTATGTATGTATGTATGGCAAGCGAGCAGTACCCCGGGGGCGGCATCCGCGGCACTGCCATGGTCATGCTGGGCCCCGCGGCCAGCGCGCCCAGCTGCAGGCCGCCGCCCAGGCTGGCGGGCGGCAGCGGCGGCAGCGCGCCCAGGGACAGGCCCGCCATACTGGCCATGGCCCCGCCCGCCATGGCGCCGGGTGGCATGGCGCCCGGTGGCATGGCGCCTGGAGGCATTGCGCCCGGTGGCATGGCGCCCGGTGGCATGGCTCCCGGTGGCATGGCTCCCGGTGGCATGGCTCCAGGAGGCATGGCCCCAGGAGGCATGGCCCCAGGAGGCATGGCCCCAGGAGGCATGGCCCCGGGAGGCATAGCACCAGGTGGCAAGCCCGCCATCATCCCCGCCGCCGACACAGCCGGCATGCCCAGCATTGACATGTTCTCCATCATTGATTTAGGAATTATCTGCAAAACGACACGGCGTGTGTTATACCTACTACTTTGTGTGCGTGTGGATTACCCTGTTGTGTGTGTGTATACGATCGTTCCGCAGGGCGGCAGCCAGGAGGGCAGCGTGTGTGTGTGTGCGTTACCCTGGGCGTCAGCCAGGAGGGCAGCGTGTGTGTGTGTGTGTGTGTGCGTTACCCTGGGCGGCAGCCAGGAGGGCAGCGTGTGTGCGTGTGTGTGTGTGTTACCCTGGGCGGCAGCCAGGAGGGCAGCGTGTGTGTGTGTGTGTGTGTGCGTTACCCTGGGCGGCAGCCAGGAGGGCAGCGTGTGTGCGTGTGTGTGTGCGTTACCCTGGGCGGCAGCCAGGAGGGCAGCGTGTGTGTGTGTGCGTTACCCTGGGCGTCAGCCAGGAGGGCAGCGTGTGTGTGTGTGTGTGTGTGCGTTACCCTGGGCGGCAGCCAGGAGGGCAGCGTGTGTGCGTGTGTGTGTGCGTTACCCTGGGCGGCAGCCAGGAGGGCAGCGTGTGTGTGTGTGCGTTACCCTGGGCGTCAGCCAGGAGGGCAGCGTGTGTGTGTGTGTGTGTGTGTGCGTTACCCTGGGCGGCAGCCAGGAGAGCAGCGTGTGTGTGTGTGCGTTACCCTGGGCGGCAGCCAGGAGGGCAGCGTGTGTGCGTGTGTGTGTGCGTTACCCTGGGCGGCAGCCAGGAGGGCAGCGTGTGTGTGTGTGCGTTATCCTGGGCGGCAGCCAGGAGGGCACCGTGTGTGTGTGTGCGTTACCCTGGGCGGCAGCCAGGAGGGCAGCGTGTGTGTGTGTGCGTTATCCTGGGCGGCAGCCAGGAGGGCACCGTGTGTGTGTGTGCGTTACCCTGGGCGGCAGCCAGGAGGGCAGCGTGTGTGTGTGTGCGTTATCCTGGGCGGCAGCCAGGAGGGCACCGTGTGTGTGTGTGCGTTACCCTGGGCGGCAGCCAGGAGGGCAGCGTGTGTGTGTGTGCGTTACCCTGGGCGGCAGCCAGGAGGGCAGCGTGTCCTCGTCCACGGCGCCGCCGTCCTCGAGCGCGTCCAGCGACAGCGCGCCCATGGCCCAGCGCGCGTGCAGTGCGGCCCACGGCAGGTAGGCCACGCCCAGCTCGGCCTCCCAGTAGTCCTTCCACTCGCGCCCCTTCACGCCGCGCCCGGGCGCCCACGCCACCTGAGCACCCGCCGTCGGATATATTCGCTTATGCCAGTAGTGGCGGTGACCACTCACCGCCACTACCGCGTGGTATCGCCACCGTTAAATACCTGAAGTAATAACTGCGGTACGCTTGTGATGATGTATGGGTGGTGTTTTTAAATCAATCACGCCAGAATGCTAAACGGAATTTGATAAAACTTGGCGCAAAGCTAGATGGATTACTTGGGCTAACTAAGCCTGTTATCGTTCATACACTCACATGTATTAATTGGCCATGGTGGCCGAGTGGCCTGCGACACAAAGATTGCCAGTTCGAATCCCGACTGTACCATTGAGTTTTTCCGAATTTAAGTACAGTGATTAGTCACACCAAGAGCTTTACGGTGAAGGAAAACATCGAGAGGAAACCTGCATAAGTCTTAGAAGCAATTCAAAAACGTATGTATAGTCGTGCTTGAGTAACGGCGATGGACTCGCCATCAGTCACATTGGCACCTAAAATATATCTCTGGCGGAAAGTGGGTGTGTGGGTACTACCTATACACCTCAGCCAAACCCTTCGGGGATCCTTGTAGGAGGATATATTTATTATTATTACATGTATGAATATATATGACTAGCTGTCCCACCCAGCTTCGCCCGGGTGAAAAAGTAAAAAAATAACTGTTAATATAAAATGTTTTTTTATTTAACGCCCCCGCGCGTTCCACCTTACCGTTGGAGTTTCATAAAATCCGTTCTTAGCTGACCTCTACACCGCGTAAGGAATACTCCTACCAAATTTCAAGTCAATCGGCCTTACAGTTCCTGAGATTTCGTGATGAGTGAGTTCACAAATGGGATCTCCTATATATATGTGGGGACACAAGTGCATGTGCACGCACACTAATGTAATCTATGTTACGAATAAATTAGTTGGCACTCAACTCTCGACCATTTCACTTGTCTGCACAGCACCCAACCGTAAACCTAACACTACCTAACCTAATATAGATTTGGCGTAAAGGATACAGGCAGTGTGCGTGTGCGTGTGTGTGCGTGCGTGTGTGTGTGTGCGTGCCGACCGTGATCTCCTTGGAGTGCAGCTTGTGGCGGTTGAGCTTGGCGATGGCCTTGGCGGCGTCGCGGCGGCGCTCCATGACCACGAAGGCGCAGCCGCGCGGCGCCACCACGTCGATGGCCACGACGCCGCCTAGCGCGCCGAACAGGTCCGACAGCTCCTCGGGCGTGGCCAGCTTGGACAGGTGCCCCACCCACAGCGTCGTGCTGCACACTGCACGTAAACACCACTACACTACACTACACTGCGCTACTACCGCACCAATTGAATTACCTTTTGTAGAATTTAAAGCTGTCGTTAAAAGTAAATTAATTCAAAACATCAGATTATTTTAATGATGGCCATGCACGGCAATGAATTGCTCCTCTTGTACAGAGTTTATATGTGTAACTTTAATCTTTCCTACCCCTACGTAAAGGGGAACAAATGTTATGAAAGCAAACCGGGGAGTTTGTTTCGCCGTTTCTTCTCCTGGCAGGTATTTTTTCTTGGAAACGGTGGTAACTTTAGTTTATATTAAATATGTGACGTTCAATAAGTGTTCCCTGTGTCCCTTACGTTGAATAAAATATTTTGATTTTGATTTTGACTTTGCCCCACTGTTATGTATCAACGAGTACGCAGTTCCAAATGAGTATCCATCCGCGAACGCTCAGGCTGTGGAATGAGCTCCCCATTAAGGTTTTCCCTGGAGAGTACGGCATGGAGTTTTTCAAGAAGGGTGTGAAAACATTCAGGGTCGGCAACGCTTGAGTGATACCCCTGGTGTTGCAAGCGACCATAGGCGGTGGTATCCGCTTACCATCAGGCGGGCTGTTTGTTTGTTTACCACCCAAGTGGTATAAAAAAACATATTGAATCCCGTTACAACATAAGATTAGTTAATTACAAGTGGGTAGTTAGGCTAACTATTTTGTAGGTTATCATTCATTGTCTCGCTACATAGCACAATAGATATTGTGATCATCTCAGATTGGTGTTTTATTAGACATTACACCCTTTGAGCCACGACGCATAGACCCTTACGGGGTAACCTAGCCAGGTACAGTACAACACCAGAATTATAGACTAACTAACTAACCCAGCTTTGCTTGGGTGAATAACGAAAGCTCCTGAAACACGATCCCAGGGCCACGTAATGGCTCCAATCGAGTTTTTAAACCACCTATGAACCCATTGTACCACCCAAATATTTCATATAGCCCAATAGCCGTGGTGGCCGAGTGGTTCGAGCAGTTGCCTGCAACGCAAAGGTCGCAAGTTCGAATCCCAACTGTACCAATGAGTTTTTCTGAACTTAAGTACAGTGATTAGTCACACCACGAGCTGAACGGTGAAGGAAAACATCGAGAGGAAACCTGCATACGTCTGAGAAGAAATTCAAAGGCGTATGTATAGTCGTGCTGGAGTAACGGCGATGGACTCGCCATCTGTCACGTTGGCACCTATTATACCTCTGGCGGAAAGTGGGTGTGTGGGTATTACCTATACACCTCTGCCTACCCCTTCGGGGACCATTGTGGGAAGGCGTGAGGATATATTATTTTATTATTAAATATTTCATCCAAATAGGGCCAAGAGGCTAGGTGCCAAAAACACATACAGAAGAATTATATATAAAGATCAAGATAGAAAGATATAAAGTTTCTTCTAAAATACAATTTTCCCACAATACCATATAAAAAGAATGTGTACTTGTTGTCTGCTAACAAGAAGTCCCACTTACCACTCAGGTTATCCTTCTTGATTGGTGGCAGTCCCTTTTTTTCCCTCTCTTTTTGTTTCTCCCTTTCTGCCTCTCTTTCTTTGTAATTCTTCTCTCTGTCCTTATCTCTATCTTTGTCTCTGCAGACAAACAAAACAGTACATCATTTGCAGCTCGCAAAAATATCTATTATACAAATTTTAATATTGATTGTGATCTTGGTACAGGAAAATCAGTGCTCAATCCTTTTAATACTACTCAAAACATCAAAAATTTATGAAAGCCATACCAATGGGCCATCGCGGCTTAAATGTAAATGTGGGTTGTCTCAAACAAATGCAGGTTTCCGCTCAATGTTTTCCTTCACCGCTAGCTCGTGGATTGCAATGTTTAATGTGGTGTGATAGTTACCTTTCCCTGTCCCGGTCCCTGTCGCGGCGCCTCCTGGGCGAGCGCGACCTGGAGCGCGACCTGCGCCGCCGCTTGGGCGACTTGGAGCGCGAGCGGTGCCTGCGGGACTTGGGCGATGGACTCCTTCAAACAATATCATTATACCCTTAGTAAGTAACACATACTCGCTTTTCTTAAATACTAGCTTAGGCCCGCGGTTTCGTCCGTGTGGAGTTCGAAAAAGTAGCTTTGGAAATTTTCCTGCTAGACTCGGTTCAGCCGCTATGCCGTGAAAGAGCATCATATACATTATCATATAAGAACTTTGTATTTTCAGGATTTAAAAAAAGGTAGTCTATCTCCTATTCCTAGGTATAAGCTATTACCATTTCAACTTTCAGCCAAATCGGTTCAGCCGTTTGGCCGTGAAAGAACCGCAAATATCCAAACTTACAAACATTCACATTTATAATATTAGTAAGATTATTCATTATAAGTGCACAGCGATATTAGTCGCGTCAACTTTAATTACATGTGTAATTTTATTTCTGGAGTAAAACTTATTTAAAACATGCCTTTATATTTTTCAATCCAGCTAATAATCTATTTCTGCGTCAAATTTCATCTAATTCCGTTCAGTAGTTCTTGCGTGAGCGAGAAACAAACGTTCGAGTTGAAAATATAAGTAGGTATATGTTTATCGCGGCTTAGAGCCTCGGTAGTCACTCGGTGGCCGAGTGCTCAGACTTATTGCTTGTAACTCAAACATTGCAAGCTAGATCCCTAATATACTATTTAATTACTCTTCTGAACACAAGTAGTCATAGTCTTCCAAAAGCGACGAGAACCACCCTCAGGCGATCTCAATTATTTCGCCGAGATATTGAAGTTAACATTGATATCTGTGGATTTGTAAGACTTGTTGGTCAGTTATCAACCAATGTTCAAAGAAAGTAGTGTCTGTACACCCATATATTGAAGCATAGTCGCTGAAGCTCACAGCCCTACACTAGGGTTCCCACAAATACCATTTACAAACAATACGCCAGTATGTCCAGACACCAATGTGTTTAATCAAATATACCTGGTCTATGTACTATCTTAAATACAATGTAAATTATGTTTTCATACACACATTTCCCCAAAATGATACCTTGAATCATTAGCATCAGGAATTTCAATGACTTGTGGACCAGTTTCAACAAATTCTATATCAGACTCATTGGCCATGTCGTCTTTGGGTTCGTTTTGTTTTTGTTGGTCTTGTTGGGAATTCTGTAAGCAAAAATAAACATTTTAATAAAAAGAAAAAAGATATACACGTATTATAAACATAACTTGACAATTATTATTTACTAGCTTATACCCGCGGCTTCGCCCGCGTGGAGTTCGAAAAAGTAGCTTTAGAAATTTTCCTGCTAGAATTGGTTCAGTCGCTATGCCGTGAAAGAGCATCATTCATTATAATATAAGAACTTATAATTTTTCAGGATTTAAAAAAAAAGTTGCCTATGTCCTATTCCTAGGTATAAGCTATCACCTTTTCAACTTTCAGCAAAATCGGTTCAGCCGTTTGACCGTGAAAGAACCGCAAACATCCAAACTTACAAACTTACAAACTTCCACATTTATAATATTAGTAAGATTGATAGACAGATATCTCCTTTATAACTTAGTTAAAAATGTATTTGGGAAAAGAAAAAAGTTGTCTGCAATAGACTATAAATTTCAATTATCTGTGACATAATAAAAACAAAAAAAAAAGCATACCAAAAATGGTAGATTTTGATTTTGATTCTGCTGTAGCTGCATATCCGACATCATTGGCATTAGATTCTGCAACGGAGGATAACATTTGGTATAAGTATTTTATTAGATCAAGCAGGGGATGTGGAGATTAGAGCGCTCCTTCTCTCTCGGGATTCATTCACAGACCCCTTTCGCTTGATCCTCATTATCAGTCTTCATACATGCTCGCCGTACTAAAGGCCAATTTCAAATAAGATGGACTTGCTTATCAATGTGCCGTGGTGGCAGAGTGTAAGTTTGGACTTTTTCTGAACTTAAAAACAGTGATTGCTTATACCACAGGCATTACGGTGAAGAAAAACATCGAGAGGAAACCTGATATTCAAAGATGTATGTACAGTCGTGCTCGATACACTGCAACTCGACATCTGTCACGTTGGCGCGTAAATATACGTTCGGTGAAAAGTGGGTGTGGGTTACACCTCTGCCTACCTGACCCGACCCTACCGAGTGGGATGGCGTGGCGAAAATAAAATGTATTAATTCAGCTAAATCTATGTCCGTGTTAAATGCCATCTAATTCCATTTAGCAGTATTTGCGTAAAAGATTGTCACAAATTTTCGCATTTATATATTAGTAGGATATTAATTACTTTCCAATACTCACTGGTATCTGCATGCCGGTCATCATCTGCATCTGTGCTTGTAGGCTTTGCAATTGCCGCATTATTTCAGGATTTGTAAGTATACTGCAAATTGACATAAATACGTTTTAAGCATATTGTTTCTTTTTTACTAGTGTTTAATAGGGTGTTGCTGCATAAGTGATTTAGCTGAGAGGGGCATATATAGATGCTTACATGTCATGACGCCAAATCCCGCTCTCTTCTCTGTCCGGCCCCTGAGGGACTCGGTGTGATATGAATGAATGATGTATTATAATTACCGCTGGGCTCGGCAGAAAGTTGGTGTGAGTACTACATAACATTTGCCTTAGCCTACCACTTCAGGGACCGTTGCGGGAAATCGTGAAGCCATTAGTATAATGTAATAACTTCCAAGTATATATATAATGTAACACTGACCTCCCTAAAGCATCAGCAGGGTTCTGTTGTGGGTGTGGGTGTAGGGGTGGCTGGTGGGTGGCATGTGCGCTGTGCGAGGGCGGCTCGGGCATCGCGTCGTCCTCGCTCTCGTACTCGAAGTCGTTCAGCAACTTCCTGTTGAACTTCGTCGACTGACCAGCCCGGGAATCCTGGTCTTGGAACTGAAATTAATTAAAAAGTAAACTACTCAGATTGTGTATGTATTAAGGTCTGGGTCATACATAAAGCTTAATTTGCGGTTGTAGGTTGGTATGAGTCAATAATTAAATTGTGTTGAAATTTAAATTATATTTGCAAACTGAGCAAGGAGCGAGTGACATTCTTGTTGTTGCAAGTATTCATAGGTGAAATCATTTATCTTCTGCCCAGCAGTGGGACACAGGTAGCTATAAATAAATAATAAATAACATCAAAAGAAATTAAGGAATCTAGAACCTAGGACAATAGTTACCTCTTGATTTAGATTCATGAGTAAACAAGGTCCAATTATAATTCCACAAGGGAGTAATATTTCTGGTATAATATATAATATTTTTGGTATATAATGTATGTTTGCAAGATTGCTTTGAACAAGCTTAAAAATAGCACAAGTTAAGACTTGATTTACCTGATCCCCACCCATTGGTGTCGAGGATGAGCGAGGGGTGTGGGAGGAGCCCGCCATGGGTGATAATTTGCTGTCCGATGCATTATGGCTAATACTCAAACTGCTACCTGTAATGACATAATTTGACACTGCATTCTGATGAACTTTTGTAAACAGTTTTTGTACAGATCAGATAGTTCACTTGATGGTATGGTTATGTAATGCCTAAAGTATCCTATAAATAAAATCATAAACTAATAATTTTTATTTGCCTTTATGAATGGACCCAGACTCCCAAGATTTTAGTGTAGAGGCAATTTAATGTAATTTTTTTTATATTTATTTATTTTATTTAAGTTACAGAAACCAGTATTACATAATGAATTAATTTTTGATCAGTTACTCCTTTTAAGCATATTTATGCCTGTGCTAGGAGTATCTGCTCTTCCTTATTCTTCCTAAATTACTCAGTGCTATCCAAATACTATTTACTATTATTGTAATTGGGAAAGATAATTCTCATATTAGACTGGTGTTTGTTTGTATCTGAACAATTAAGTTAAATATTAATTAGTTCTGAGACACTAAACAAGAATTTAATATTTACTTACTAAATGGCCCTCAAAGGAACCCTAACAATCTTCCCCCTCCCCAAGGCTATTATTACTTGAAACCTTAATCACGGCATAGGAACACAACACAAAAAAAAATTTATTGTGCTACAGACTTCTATAAGGTGGAGGTCCTGCCCCAGTCGGGCAGTTCCAAATTCGAACGGGAAACCCGTTATGCCCTAACACTTAAAACATTTTTATGTTAAAATCATACCATTGTTATTCTGCTGCTGCAGTATTTCCTGGTGCAGGGGATGGTTGGGGTTGGCCATGTCCATGAGTGGTTGGATCACTTGTGGGCTGAAGACATTGTTCTTTTGCCACAAGTTCAACACTCGAATTATGTTGCGCTGTAATGATTCCAAATATCAATACATACATACATAAATATTTTATTACATCAAGTCCACCTCTGGGTTTGCAAAGGGTTAAGCCCAACACACATATTTTTATCAGACTGAGACCCTCACAAGATAGGCAGACAGAATATAACACCAGTTCTCTCTAGACATTCAGACCTCTTTCGCTTTGCCCACATTAACTCTTGCTGGCTGGTGTCAAACACTGTTGACATTTAAAAAATAATATTCACTCAATGAAATAAAACATATTATTATTCATCTTTTCATCATCAAGCATCTTTTCTAACTATTGTCTAACCAATCAGTAATTTTTTTTATATGATATAATATAATTTTAAGGTATAGTCTTTAATGTTGGAACTGTTAGATAATAAATAACATATATTAAGTCATTTAATGATGTTGATTGATAAGCTAATTGTTATACTTTTAGAGGAATTGTGTTCATTCAAGTTCTGGTAGATATATTACATGTAGATATTTCATAACAATTGTAACTGATATTGAGGTCAAAGGTACACAAGTTTGTATTAAAAAACAACTTCATAATGCTAACTTTTAAAAACTCCAATATTAATCCTTAGACCTTAGTTAAAAATAAAGGCCTGGTAAAGTTGCCTATACTTATACAAAGACAAACAAACAGTATATATATAAATTATATGTTTTTGTAGGTGAGATCAGTTACTCTTCTCAACTATAGGCAGATAATACAAACGACTGAAATTATAACCTAAAATTTAGGCTTTGTACCAACCTTATCTTCTGGTGGACAGCGGAATAAATTGGCAAACGTCTGCTGCATATTCTTGGCAAAACGCGGTGCGAACACATCCTTGTCCTGACCGAACTGGTGCCGGGACTGCCGCACAATCGAATCAATCACATAGAGCCCTGGCACTTTGTATTCTGGCTTGCATTTTTGAATGAACTTTTCCACACTGTGCACTACATGTTTATAAAACTTTATAGCCTTGATAGCACCTCTCGTGATAGCACTCATCTTCGCCTTCGATATAGGCGGCTTGTTATCGTATAACCCGGATAACTGTAAGAAAAAAGCTGTTAAATAGATGCCACGGATCAAAGGCAATAGCACCAAAATAAAACAGATCTATTACCTCCGCGTTAAACGATTTAACTTCAGTCATATCCATTTTTTGTTTGTTTTATTTACACACTAGATAAAAATTACTTCGTCATTGTAATTTTGCGTAGAGATAATCATTTTCATGAGCGGATCAACATGCTCAAAATTACAAAATGGCGTGTTTGATTAATGAGATAGAAGAAAGGAAGAGATGACTTTAATTTGTCTATGCTTAGAAAAACTCTCGTTTATGACACCTACAATGTACAAAACTGTGAAATGCTCTAGGTTTGTATTTCGTGCACAAATGGAATCTACAATAAAGAATAACAATAAATAAATTATGTAATCTGCACCAGTCAAATCGTGATCGTATCAAAAGCTAGAGAATCCGCAAAATTTAGTCTGCAGTAACAGAGGCAAAGCTTGCCATAATTTCTGGATGTGTCTTTAGGTATTTTTCATTTATTATTATTTTATAGTAGCGGTATAAATGTATATAGCTGAAGGTTCAGTATCCATGTCATGAATATATTATTCATAGCAAAAAAATATCATCTAGCAGCTACAGACAGCAAAGACTACTTGATTTAATATGACAGACAGGTCGACCAACTGTCATTGAGCGGTGTTAAAATAATAAAAGGAATTCAATGTAATTTATTATCAGATTATTAACGTAAATAAATAAGTTTATTCATAAATTAAATTGGACACGACATGGCAGACGAATATGCTGCTGTAAAACGCGGCAAATTGGTTCTAAAGGGAGAAAAATCCAAGTAAGCAAAACTTATTTACTAATCTAGAAACCTGCAATAATGTTTCCTTTTCATTCTTTTAAGTATTCCATAATAAGCTTTTATATTGTTTGAAGTGCCCTGTATATAATATAATATATGCACTGTAACGTAAAATTGGATTTATTATGGTACAATACTTGTTTTTTTTTTACATTTAGGGCTAAGAAACGTAAACATAGGAAAAGGGACAAAACAGAGGACTCAAAAATCGATGTGGATTGCTTGAAACACGGTGGCTGGTGGAAAGTTGACAAAATTGAAGATGTGACAGGGTCCATCTGCATAGAGTTTGGAAATGGGGCCTATGTGTCAGCACTAGACAATGGCTTATTCACTATTGGGGCACCACACGGTGATACTGAGGGCCCAAGTCCTGAAGAGATATTCACAGCATTTCCAGCTGGAGATAATAAGTTTGCTTTAAAATCAGGATATGGGAAGTATCTGGGTGTGTCTAAGGAAGGAGTTGTTATAGGCAGGTCAGATGCTGTGGGGCCCATGGAGCAGTGGGAGCCTGTTTGGCAAGATGGTAAGTCTAAACTAAGTCATTAACATATTTATTTAAGAGCTGGGCTGTTGTCTGCGTTGCTGATGCAATTCCCTCTGTTTGCTTCTGTCCAGTACAATCTCTGACTTACACTCTAACATACATATTTAACGTTTTTGCTCTGATCTTCAGATTCTTTTAACAAGAGTGTGTTACTATAAAAAAAAAGTAAATGTCTCTTGCAAAAGTGCTATTGCACATACATTATAGCTTCATTCATCTTCAGTAATAGATATTGTAGACATAAACGAACACCCATCCGTAATTCCAGGTAAAACAGCAATCCTAAGTTCTTTAAATAAGTTCATGTCTGTGAACCCCGAGGATGACTCACTAGTAGTCAGCAGCACCGCAGCTGGAGAACTAGAATACTGCATCATTCGCAGCAGCAGGACCAAGGAGGACAACAAAGCAGCCGTGGCTGACGATGAGCAGGGGGACTTGGCTGAGGTTGAAGTCAATTATGTGTGAGTAGTTTTGACAAAATTTTTGGCTTTTTCCAACCATAGCATCCACAATTTTAAACAACACAACTTTAAAAGGCTGTATAATAAATTTTTACTTAAAATGAATAATACTGTCTTTGACATATTATCACACCCTCCCTACCTCATGAGGTAGGCAGAGTAGTACTGATCCTTTCAATACTTACCATAAATGTCTACTGGTTTCAATTACTCTTGACATTCCTATTCTTGAGCATTTGTCTGTCTATGATACCATGTGTATTCTAACTGTGCCTTGCAGTTTCACCTGCATTAAAGTTGATTTCATTGGTATTTTTCATGCAATAGAACACATCTTTTGCGTTTAACCTTGCTGGTTTCTTTATCTATTTCTGTCGAGCCATTCTGGCATGATTGAGTAACAGACATGTTGATGAAACTTTCACATTTTTAACATTAATAGGACATCTATACATACTTTATCAACTCTGTCTCTATGAAAAATCCCTAGAGTATTGAGCATTGATAACAATCGTAATTAAAAAAATTGCCAATAAGAAACAAATTTTTTTTTATTCAACAGGAAGAAATTCCAAAAGTTCCAAGACAAAAGATTACGGGTGAATGAGGGTGGAGTCTCAGAGCTGAAAAAAGCGAAGGGTGAAGGGAACTTACACGAAACACTCCTTGACAGGCGGAGTAAAATGAAAGCTGATAGGTACTGTAAATAAACTTTAACTGTATGTATATATGATACAAATAAATACATAAGAGACAAAGGTAGTCTGTTAAAATAATCTCCATCTCACCCCATAGGCTGATACAGACATATCTGACATGAATCCTGGAATAAAACAAATGCACTTGTATTTTGTATCAAAAGTTTTAATCTGAACAGAATTACACAATGGAACTACAATTTCGAAATCAAATTTAAAACACGTAATTGATTTTGTTTCAAATAACGTTTATTTTCGTAACATATGGAACAGGGCCTAGACGCGTCGACAGTAATTTTGTTATACATTGTTCACACAAGAAATATGAAATATAAATAAGACACAGCCTAAGAAACAAAGCCTTCAACAATAGCATTACAAAATATCGCAGACTTTATATTTTAGACTGTGTATAATTCCCAACATGCAACGCGGAATTGTGAGCCAGTTTAAAATAACCCCTATAAACAGTGCAGTACACGTGAAATTGCTTTGTATCAAGATATTAAAAAGGTTAACCAAAAATTATTGCAGCTTCAATATCTCGCGTTGCTTATTCTGGGAACTGAATGCTGTTTTACACCGTAGCAACTAAAAACAACATAGATACCGAAGAAAAACACGTGAATCCGTACCAAAATTAGACTCCTATCACGGCCGGCGCAATTTAGGAACTCCGCTAGATGCTGCGTGTATAAAATGCATTTATTGTTTGAACTACTCCGCAATACATGGAGCGTCCATAAATCACATGAAGTGATATAAATCACGAATTATCGTATGAAGGTGTAGTGAGATATCACGTGTAGGTGTAATAAGATATCATATGTAGGTGTGATGAGATATCACATGTAGGTGTGATGAGTTATCACATGTAGGTGTGATGAGATATCACATGTAGGTGTGGTGAGATATCACATGTAGGTGTGATGAGATATCACATGTAGGTGTGATGAGATATCACATGTAGGTGTGATGAGATATCACATGTAGGTGTGATGAGATATCATATGTAGGTGTGATGAGATATCACATGTAGGTGTGATGAGATATCACATGTAGGTGTGATGAGATATCACATGTAGGTGTGATGAGATATCACATGTAGGTGTGATGAGATATCACATGTAGGTGTGGTGAGATATTACATGTAGGTGTGGTGAGATATCGCATGTAGGTGTGGTGATATATCACATGTAGGTATTCTTTTTTTCGTTGAATGAGCTCTTTTTAATCACGAACTAAAAGGTGGTTAGTCTAAAACACGCCATGTATCACCGGAGGAAAGATTTTAATAGTTTCTAAAAACTATCAAGTGATTTATGAACGACCCCAATGACCAGTAAATTATTATAAAAAATGACCATTCCGTGTTGCTTCGCCGTAAAACAGACTGCGATCAGAGCGTCAGTGTGGGGTCTGTCTTAGTCAAAGCAGTACACAAGATTTACAGTAACATTAAATTCTATACAATTTTGTATAAAATTACTGTTAACTATGTAACCGTTTCGCTTACGACAAAACCCATACTCACAGAGAATTTGAATATAACTAACTACATGCCTTATAAAATATAAAATAATGATATCTACACTTAAGCCTAGCGTAGACTAGACATACATCTAGACTATGGAACTTGTTTGAGTGGCCTCCTGGTCCAGTCTATTCAGCAGTTTACCTATATTACAAGTTACTGTGGATTATTCTACCTCTAGCACTGTTAACTAATATACAAGGGAATTCTAATGTATGAGTGCAATCCCTGTATGTACATGTAAAAGACTAAAATACAAATTAACCAATAATATAGCATCTTAGCATTATATAGCTTTAAGCATTCCATTTTACAATTAAGAATATTATCACTTCACACAGGGCTAGAGGTAAACTTTCATGTTTCATCAAGGCAGTTTGGTTCTCCGGAAAAAAGTAATCGCAGTATAGCTCGCCCAATTACAGTGATACTCCTCACCACTTAACTTCGAAGAACGTGGATAAGTCCATTTAATTTAGACGACCTATACCTGTACTTTCGTTCTAATATTCGTATGAATAAACTCCCACCAAAGTGCTTGTTTCCAAAGTGACAAACTGATAAGGCAATGAATATGCAATTGGTTGTACTATATTTATAAAAAAAACTCGGTGGGCAAATACAAATGGGACACCTAGAAACGGAACTACTAACATCTTGTAATCAATAAAATGTCTATGTATATATATGTGAGGAGTTGGCAATGATAATATACATGTAAATGCTAAAAATATACAAGTAAACTTAAGAGTTAGTCCTTTAAAAATATATGAAATACACAATGTACTAACCCTTTTAAGCTCCCTGGTGTAGATGGCGGAACATGGTAATGAAATTGAGTTTGGAAAAATGTAGTTTAATTTACTGTTGTTAGCAATTACCCAATGCTTTGTTTTAGTGGGGGCAATGCACACAAACACTACATTTAAAGTTATATTATTATTTTGGTACATTAATTGTGTTAACTTTGTAGGTCATATCTGAAAAAGACCAAGTGAATATTCAAATTTACTTCTTAGATTTTGAAATTCAATTAAATTATTTGTATTGAGTATTTACTTTAATTTTACAATGATAACACTGAAGAAACTTTGACACAATTACTTAGTGGAACGTGAAGTTCTGGTAATTCACACAAATTGTTTTTTTTTTCGAATGACTTAAAATATTATTTGTGCAGTGGGAATTTGAAACATCTGAAGATTAATCATTTCCGTTGTGATATTACACTGTTTCCAATACAATAGCTAAGTGCAATGTACAGAGCTGTAGATTCAATAATCAAATCTAAACACTTCAGTACAAAATTTGGCATATTTAATATAATACATATGTTTTATTTAATTATATCTCCAAACTCAGGATATGCCAATAAACCTAGGTTTGGTCTTAGAGCTTCTTCTATTCTCGGGTACGAGGATGAAATGAATGAGGGTAAATAATTTAAATGAAATCGAATGCTTGAGTTCCCATAGGGCAACGCCATTATAACGCAAAATAGAATTTCTTCAATTGGAACTATGAATGATCTTCTCCGAAGCCGCTGGTGAACAGTGACATAAGATACTGTTGAAATAAAAATATATACGTGTTATTCAAATTGGTACTTCTAGAGAAGAAAGAAAAATTAAGCATTTGTTTTGGTTAATTATATTAGGTATAAAAAGCGGTGGTGGCCTGCGACACAAAGATCGCAAGTTCGAATTCCGACTGTACCAATGAGCTATTCTGAATTTAAGTACAGTGAGTAGTCACACCACGAGCTTTACGGCGAAGGAAAACATCGAGAGAAAATCTGCATACGTCTGAGAAGCAATTCAAAGGCGTATGTATGTAGTCGTGCTTGAGTAACGGCGACGGACTCGCCATCTGTCACGTTGGACCCAAAATATATATCTGGCGGTAAGTGGGTGTGGGTACTAGCTATACACATCTGCCTAAAAAATATGATGAAAGATTTTAGGTCACTTTGTACGATATGATATAGACGCGCCCTATCAATTTCTAGTCGGCGTTTGGGGGCGCGGGATGAGAGGAGATAGACCCACGTCTATTAATTGTAGTGTGCGTGTGCACTTATAGATAATCAGTGTGTACCGATAATACAAAAATATGCACACTTACGCTATTAACTATAAGAAAGAATAGTGGGGCGCGTCTTCGTATGACTATCTGTAGCTTTATAAAAAAATACCGTAAATGGAAATGTACGGGAGTATTTATTCGTGAGACAGATTAAAGAAAACGTGTCTAGTATGTCGTAAAGAGAGGTCAAATAGATTGCACTGTATAGAAGCAAATGGAATTGCATCGGAGCCCGGTTTCACTAGCAGTAGTGAGGCGAGTGTTACCGTGTCAGTGAGCGCAGCGGCGCCTCAGCTGGCGGCGCGTTCGCTTCGCAGCCACTCCACGAACTCGTCCAGCATCACCGGCCCTGGGTCACACCCATTTATGGGATAAAATAAAGTGGCATACATAATAACAATGTTCGGCCTATGTTACAGACAACTAAGGCCATGATAGACTTATATATCTATCCATAAATCAAGCTTTGTGTGTGTATGTGTGTGTGTCTGTGTGTTTGTTTGCGTGTATGTGTGTGTGTGTCTGTGTGTGTTTGTTTGCGTGTATGTGTGTGAGTGTGTGTGTAAGTTAGTATACTGACATGCGCCGTCCGCGTCGTAAGTGGTGAGCTGGTGGTCGACCGTGCGGCTGAACTCGAGGATGTTGCACCACTGGTCGCGGTTGACGACCCGGTAGCGGCGGCCGGCGGCCAGGAAGTCGGCCAGCTGCGCGCGCAGCCCCCAGCGCGGCAGCAGCACGCCCAGCAGCGCGCGCGCCGTGCCCGCCTCCAGCGACCGCTGCTCCTTGTCCTCGCACGCGCACGCACACACACGTTACTCGCACCCTCCCGAGCAAGGGGGCGAGACACACACACCTAGCCGATGCTCTCTCCCTCCCGAGAGGGGGACAAGTGACGCACATCTAGCCGATGCTCTCTCCCTCCCGAGAGGGGGACAAGTGACACACACCTAGCCGATGCTCTCTCCCTCCCGAGAGGGGGACAAGTGACACACACCTAGCAGATGCTCTCTCCCTCCCGAGAGGGGGACAAGTGACACACACCTAGCCGATGCTCTCTCCCTCCCGTGAGGGGCACAAGTGACACACACCTAGCCGATGCTCTCTCCCTCCCGAGAGGGGGACAAGTGACACACACCTAGCCGATGCTCTCTCCCTCCCGAGAGGGGGACAAGTGACACACACCTAGCAGATGCTCTCTCCCTCCCGAGAGGGGGACAAGTGACACACACCTAGCCGATGCTCTCTCCCTCCCGTGAGGGGCACAAGTGACACACACCTAGCCGATGCTCTCTCCCTCCCGAGAGGGGGACAAGTGACACACACCTAGCCGATGCTCTCTCCCTCCCGTGAGGGGGACAAGTGACACACACCTAGCCGATGCTCTCTCCCTCCCGAGAGGGGGACAAGTGACACACACCTAGCCGATGCTCTCTCCCTCCCGAGAGGGGGACAAGTGACGCACACCTAGCCGATGCTCTCTCCCTCCCGAGAGGGGGACAAGTGACGCACACCTAGCCGATGCTCTCTCCCTCCCGAGAGGGGGAAAAGTGACACACCTAGCCGATGCTCTCTTCCTCCCGAGAGGGGGACAAGTGACGCACACCTAGCCGATGCTCTCTCCATCGCTCGCATAGAGTACACGCGGTTTCATAATCTATAGTACTATACTGGGTACGCCATCTCGTAACAAGGAGATCTGAGCTATGTTGTATTGTGTATAGCATACACACAACATACCCTATGGTCTACTTTTCGAATGTAACAAACAGCACATACACTCATCTCTCCAGTTGGGGTTGCCCGACTGGAGCAGTGCCTACCTACACCTATAAGAGCGAAGTCAAATAGCACTGCTTCTGGGTGGTATTATGTTCCTGCAGAAACATTTCCAGACATGGAATGGCTGTGATATCACAATGCTCTGCATGCATTCACGTTTTCCTATTAACATAATAATAAAGCAACTCACCCTTGCAAAATCATACGAATATCTATATATAGCCTTAAATATATAGGGGTCATTGAGTAAATTGCGTAAGTATTCTAATTTGTTCTGCAATTTGTGCGCACTGTCGCATTGGAGGTCTGTTAGGCCTGAAACAAGGAATGGTACCATCATATATTTTATTTTAATATAAGTGCAAGAATGCGATATTATATAACTAAGTACATATACCCACATAATTATGCTCTTATCTGTCATGTCATGTCACGATTCTGTCACATTTGCACCTAAAATATATCTCTGGTGGGAAGTGGGTGTGTGGGTACCACCAGTATACACCTCTCCTTACTTTTATCACATTTTTATGGATTTTATTATCGATCGTATCATTACTCTAATCTATACTAATATTATCAAGAGGAAAGATTTGTTTGTTTGTAATGAATAGGCTCCGTAACTACTGGACCGATTTCAAAAATTCTTTCACCTTTGGAAAGCTACATTATCCCCGAGTAACATAGGCTATATTAAATTGGACCCGATAGGTGGCGCTGCGATCGAGTTTCAAGAATTTTACCTTTTTACCCGGGCGAAGCTTTCTGTGTGTTTCTGTGTGTCTTAAGCTAGATTCGAGAATGGTTTAGATTTACAATTGGACCCAATCGGTGGCGCTGCGATCGTGTTACGGGCAATTTAACTTTTTCACCCGAGCGAAGCTGGGCGGGACAGCTAGTTTATACATATTCTGTCTGTGCCGGACCGGTTTCACCTGCATATAGTTTGATTATTTCATATCTTCATGCCTACCACCCAAGGGTCCCCGAAGGGGTAGGCGCCCACACTCCCACTTACCGCAGGAGATATATATTAGGTGTCAACTGTGACAGATGGAGTACATCGCCGCTACTTAAGCTAGACTTGACACACGTATTTTGAATCTCTTCTCAAACGTATGCAGGTTTCCTCTCGAAGTTTTCTTTCACCGTGTCAAACTCGTGGTGTGACTAATAACTGTACTAAAATTATTTCAATCCAGTTAATAAAATCTCTTTTTGTCAAATTCCATCCAATTCTTTTGAGTAGTTTTTGCGGGAAAGTGAAACTCTCCTCATAAACTTTCCCTCATGGTAGGCAGAGAGTATAGAGCGCCAGTTCTCTAGATTTACAGACCTCTTAATGCATTATTCATGTGAAGCCTTTGAGTATATACAAGAGTTACCTTTTAACCATTCCTCTTGTGTGAAATATCCCATTTGTTTGGCTCCCATTTTGTAAGCAATAACTAACATTACAACATTCTCTGGATCCACATTTATGTCTTGGCAGAATTTTTCCATTCCTTCTGGACCTGAAAGTTAAAACATTGTCTTGTTACCTTAGATAGTAACAAATCGCTCCCTCAATAGATAAAAATATATGTTTGAAAGATCTATATCACTGGCTGTAGATGTTGCTGTAGAGATGTAGTAATCTATATTACTGGCTGATCTTGGATAGTGTTGTGTCCCTGCATCAAGTATGGTTCCCAGAACTCAAAACCCATATATTCTCATGACTGTTTGCCAATTTTTGACATATGAACGAGTCTGAAATGTATCTGATCATATTACTCTTAATATAAGAAAAAAATTCACTGAGACTTGAAATGTTCAGAGCCTTGCATTAATAAAGAAATGAGAGATAACATCCTTACCTAATACATCTGGCTCTGTCACAGTAGTGTATTCTTTGAACCATGTTAAACATTTCTTCACACTAAAACTAGTGTCTTCTGCTTTGGAATGTCGACGTGAACTGTTGACAAGAGAATTCAGTCATTTGTATTATTCATGTCAAATTTAAAAGTTTATTATATTAGTTCAGAGAAGCAGGTCACATAGTATAGATTGTGCCACCCACGAAGACCCGCCCCACCAGTTTGTAGTCGACGGGTCGTGGGATGTGGAAAGTATGACCCGAGTCTATTAATTGTAGTGTCCGTGTGTACTGATAGGTAGGTAGTCAGTGTGTACAGATAATATTCGAATATTAATGGAAGGATTCACACTTTTACTAGAAACTATATGGAAGAATAGTGGGGCGCGTCTTCGTGGATGGCACTATTTATGTAGCCTTTAAATTAACCACCTAACACGATATTGCAGCAAATGTAGAGTTAGATTAATAATAATAATAAATTTTTATTAACTCACAAAGGTATTTCCTAGATTTTCTAAATTCATCAAATGTAGCGTTAGTATGCGCGCTAGTAGTAGTAGTTAGGCGCGCTTATATTATACAAAAGGCAGGTTGAATGCCTGTTTGTTAGGCGAAGTACAATTTTTTAACTGTAATGTATTAAGATCAATAATAGAAATCAATACCTGCTATTCCTAGATCGTTTGTGATGGTGGTGTTCCTCAATGGCTGTTGCTCCGGGCACGATATCACTTCCGTTGGCAGTCGCGCCACTGCGCGTACGTTTACTGCAGCGAGGCATTGTCCCACCACCCTGATACACAAAAAAAAAAAAATTATATAGGTATAGATTATCATCATCTCCACCCAGTGTGACATAATCCCAAATTATGCAGAGCTATGGCATCTAATATAGACAGATATATATATACAGATATATTGTATCTTAGTCTTACACATGTGTAAGACTGTGTGTGTGTGTGATGTGTAAGACTAAGGTACAAACAAATACTTGTGTTCATCACACATATATATGCTTCTAGCAGGACTCGACCCGCAACCAGATGGCCCTCAAAGCTAAATGTCTTGCACATCTTTACTGAAGGGGTAGGCCAAGGTGTGTTGGTAGTACTCAGACACTCAATTACCGCCGTGATGTATATCAGGTGCCAATGTGACCGATGGCGAATCCATCCCCGTTACTTAAGCATGAGTATAGATACAACTTTGAAATTCTTCTGGAACATTGTAAGGAGAACTTCCATAGGTTTCCTTACAACCTTTTCCATCAACGTAAAGCTTGTGGCATGATTAATCAGTTTAGAAATTCATGAGTTGTCAGTATGAACATGTAAATTTGATTTAAAAGCAATCTTTAAGAGATTATGCTCTATTATGTCTTAAAAATAGCTTATAAAATACATGTTATATGATATATCTTTAGTATCCTTATCTTAAAAAACAATTCAACATACTATGATTGCAACACAAAAGAAAAAACATTTAGCAAACACAAAAAAATTACCAGGTCAGGTCAGTAGAACAATTGGTCCAATTAAAAAAAAACGCATTTAATGCTGAGTCACTATAATATGAATTTTAGTGCATCAATCTACAATGACTAAATCTATTTAAACAATCAATAGCTTTTACAAAGAGCTCTTATTTAGAAGTTATTCAGGGAAATCATTGTTTCATGTCTGAATCCAGAGTATTAATTTGTACTGCAGTAAGGTAATCTATTTAAACAATCAATAGCTTTTACAAAGAGCTCTTATTTAGAAGTTATTCAGGGAAATTATTGTTTCATGCCTGAATCCAGAGTATTAATTTGTACTGCAGTAAGGTAGGAATGTATTGTGAGGAGAGTCCAACATTGTGAAAATTTATTATCATCTGCTTTGAGTTGTATAGACAATGCTTTGCAATGAAACAATATAATATATAATACCTCAGGGCATATAACAATGTTAAAGGTTCATACAACAATGGTGTAAAGCTTTAATAGTTAGCAGGCCTGATAGTAATAATTTGGTTTGATCCATGTCGGCATTTGCATGCAAAATTTTTGTGATTTGCATTTCTTGGTATAGACAGCCATCCACAAAGACGTGTCCCACTATACTTCCCTATGGCTTATAGTGTAAGTGTCCATCCTTCCACTAATGTTTGAGTATTATCAGTACACACTGATTACCTATGAGTGCACACACACTACAATCAATTGACTCTGGTAACACTCCTTGCATCCCATGACCCCTGTACTAGTAATTGGTAGGGTGTGTCTTAGTGGATGGCACTATCTGTAGCATGTACAACTGTATGTACGTATGTATATATGTATTAGTTAAGTATGTTTATCAGTTACTAATACCTACAGTAATGCTCAGTCCAATATAGGGTCAGTTAACTATTATAACTAACAGTCATATTATTATTACGAACTCTGTGAATTCAACCATGCAGATACAATTTATAATACAATCAATGATGAGAACGTTACAAGTACCTGATATTGGCAAGTATAGGCAAAGTCTAATGGAAATGGATGTATCGAAAGAGGATGGGCACTATCTCTGCCACCTTGCCAACTTGGCATATGATGTATCTATGTCACTTTTTGTGAGATATTATTACTTGCAAATAAAAACAGCAAGGGAGCACCTCGTGAAACTACCAATGACCATAATGACAATAGTTAATGTTTGTGTGTTTATCTGTCTGCAGCTACCTACTAATGTGGTATTTTTAATCTGCATTTCATAAAAGCTAAGTCTGACACATAAATTATATCATTATCATCAAATAACCAAAATAAAAGTAGTATTACAGTAAGTAATTACATAATAATTATAATACCAAGAGAGGTAGGGCATAACGGGTTTCCCGTTCGAGTTCCGAGCTGTCCGACTGGGGCAGGACCTCCACCTTACAGAAGTCCGTAGCCAAATAACAAAATTTTTTGTGTCGTGGGGGAGGATTGTTACAATGTGTTGGAAGCAGAGGGATTAAACCTTATGCTGCCAACACACTCTAACACTCCGAACACAGAGTAGCAACGCGCAAGTGATAATTCAGTATCGTAAGCGTAAATAGGCTACGGTAACCGTTTCCCATCAGGTGGGCCGTATGCTTGTTTGCCACTCTTGTTGTATAAAAAAAAAAAAAAATTTCATCATATAACATAAATAAATATGGATTAGCAAGTCATTTCAGTATAATTCAATAACCATGATAAGCCTCATGTATATTTTTAGGTATTTATTAGTTTTTTTAATCATTCGGTTATATATTATTTTCCTAGCAAATGAGATATGTGCAGAACTGATAGCTTCCAGAATTATGTAATTTAAAGAGTTATATATTCATATTATACACTGTATATATAAATAAAACAGCTGGTTGTGACAATAAATACTTGTCATGATCCAAATGCCTCACTTGGAGGTTATGAAATTTAGTTCCATTGTTGTAAATTTGCAACAAACTTTTAAACATTGCAATGTTTAAAAGTTTAATGTCTAGGAGGAGAGGAGAACGAAGTAACACACTGTGTGGGATATGCCTTCTATCTAGTTACAGACTGATTATGCATCCAACTACGTATTTTGTAGTGTACAATCATCTAAATACAGAATCAAGAATCTTAATGTAGATTAACTTACAATTGGTGGTAGATTCGATATGAAATTTGAAAACTTAAAAGGGTTTTCGTCTCCTATTTTGCGAAATTTGCAAGAACAGCCTCACGAAAAATGTCTTCTTGACAGGTAGTAAGTAACCTGAAATAAAAAAATCAATGTGTGGAGCAAAAAACAATGAGATTCAAAGATTATAAAAAAAATATATACTAGACAATGTACTGTACATTAATTGCTGGGTGCCCTTTCACGACCAAGATCGATGAAAATTATTAAGTTACATTAAGTACTTAACGATAAATAAAACGAATGATTCCTGTCCATTAAGTCCTACCTTTTTATGATAATGTATAATTCGATTTATATTTAGCAGTAGTTTACACTAAATTGATAACATTTAAAACATTTTATTAACACTAAAATTGATTAAATTGTGAAATCAAATAGCAGTCACAGCGGCTGAGAAGAACTCAAAACGATATCAACGTTTTGTTTAAGGTCTATCGAATATTTGCACTTCAAGTAACAATGTGTAGGTAATTATTACTTATAGAAATAATTAATTTTTATTCTAGGTCATAAATAAATAAAAAGTATTCAATTTTTTTTATCATATTATATATCTTAAAATATAGTTAAGAGCCTATACATTAATCATGCTTTTGCAGCTACTAAACGTTTCTCGACAGGTAGCTTATAAAACCACAGATATAAGGTTACCATGAATTTCATAGTGACGTATAAATTATTTAACAAATTTATTCATATCATCACGCCGTGTGCCTAACGGGGTAGGCAGAAAGTATAGGGCGCCAGTTCTCTCTAGACTTTCATGCCTCTTTCGCTTCGTCCATATTTATCAGTCTCTTCATACATTATTGTCGGATTCGAGTACTCTTGACGTTCCCGTCTTTGGGCGTCCTTAATTAACATTGTGAATTTATATATGTAGTAATTTTATATGGAATTTAAATAGTAATATGGATGTAAACAAAAATATTTATGCTATGCTAATAATTATAGGTGATACTTATAAGTAAAAGTAACAGGTGAGTAAATATCTAAATTATTTAAGTATAAAATAGTAAAAAATAAAAACCGAAAATTCAAGGATCTGGTTATACAGTTTTTTTTTGTGTTCTTTCTCGAATGGTTCCTACTCTTAGCACTAGTTTGACATTTATTACGCTCTGCAACCTGTCAAAATTATGTTTCGCTTACACACCGCTTGGGACAGAGTGTGAAAATTTATTTTAATTTTAATAATTAGGTATAGCATCCGTTGTGGCCGATTGACTCGAGTAGTTGCCTGCAACACAAAGATTGCAAGTTTGGAACCCGACTGTACCAATTCGTTTTTCTGAACTTAATTGCAGAAATTCTCAATTTCTGGAACGAATGATTTTTTTTAACGGGCTCTCTTATGCTTGGTATAATTATGTTTGTATATGTCTAGTAAGAGCGTAAAGTGGATAACCTAATAACATAGCGCAACTTGTCGCATCGACTGGGAACAATCTAGTAAGGGTAGCATTTAGGGCGCTCCCTCCGACACGTTCCCCTCGCGTCTAGCTGTCTGGCCCCACTTCATTATCGATTAAAAATTATGCGTATGGATCTGCAAGACACGCCATTTACTACTATTATTATTAATGGGAATATTTGTGAGGATGTTTGTTCTTCTTTCACGCAAAATCTACTCCACGGAATTGGATGTAATTTGCCATAGAGACACATTATTAGCTAGATAAATGTTTTAAGAAAAAAAATCTACCAATAAATACATTTTTACGCGGGTAAATCCGCAGGGTACAGTGAGTTAAGGAATAATATCCCTCATGGCTATACTAGTTATATAGTTAGTTGTACTTCATGATTTGCTCACGCTGCAGTTCGTTTTTATCTCATGAGCTCTTCTTTACATACACTTAGTATGACTCTAAACTCTTTTGAACATAGCAACGGATCTTAATACGATTGTCACTAGAAGAGTGGTTCAAGAGGTAGTTGCAAATGCATAGTTTAATATTGTAGTACCCAAGGGATCAGAGCAGTAGTCATACTTTTCCACTTTAATAAAATAAAGAACTAATATTAAAGGTGAAGAGTTCGTTTCTTTGAACGTTCTAATCTCAGGAACTTGTAATCTGATTTGAAATGATTTCTTCATTAGATAGCTCGTTTACTGATGAAGGTTGTAGGTATAGAGTTGCGCTACGGCCAATAGGAAAACGAAGTTTTATACAAATACAATACAATTTTACAGGGGTGAAACCGCAGAAGACGTGGCATAAGATGGCGACGAGGTGGCCGAGTGGTTCGAGTGGCCAATGAGTTTTTCGAACTTAAGTACAATGATGAGTTAAGTAAAGTGTGACTAACACCACGAACATAGCTAATGGTGAAGGAAGACATCGAGAGGAAACCTGCATACGCTTGAGAAGATATTCAAAGGCGTATGTATAGTCGTGCTTGCTTGCGTGCGTTCGTACTCCAACCAGCACGGTTTTTCCCTTGATATACCAAAAAATATTTATGTAAATAAAGCGTAGTGTAATCTTTCTCAAATAATTTAGACAGTTCTGTTGTCAATGTTCCCCGTGGGATTTGGAAATTCAAATTTTTCCATCTTAAGTGCCTTTTAACCTAAGTTGATTTGCCTTGAGTCGTTAAAAAAGCACGATGTAGATATACTAGCATAATTCCAATTACTTAAAATACCTTTATTACTCGTTAAAAGATTCAGGTAAATTGAATAATAGGTCAGCGGTTACCAACGCCTATACAGTATTCAATACCCGTGTTGTCTCTTGCACATTGCCGACCTTGTATTGAGAGAATTCTTCTTCTGAGAGACGCTTCTCTTCTGTTCTGGTAAAACGTAATCGCAGCAGGAACATAACACTTCCCGAGCTCAATTCTATTCGGATGTGATCTTCTGCCCCAGTTGAGCAATTTCAATTATGATCTCATTTATAAATCCATTCGGCAATTCAAATTTTGAATGATCCGTTGTGCTTTACCATTTTTAATAAATAAATGGGACCGAACTCGAGGCCTCAATTGTCGCAGTCAGGAGCTTTGCCACCACCAGACCTTTTACTAGTAATATATCTCTATCGTGTATCCGTTGTTTTATTCGTTCCAGAATTTTCTTATTGATTCTGTACAGCCTGGAGATCGCGTGTAGGGAATCGAGGCTTATGCCTTCGACGTAGACAACATTAATAACCGCAGCTAATTACGAAGAACAGAGAGTTGCGGATTTATTTCGCAAAATGGGGCTGAACTAATGATTAAATAACAAAATTATATTACTTTGATAATGTTTAATTAGGTAACCCTTAATTATGAGAACAAATGTGTTAGAGAGAATGTTGTTGGCGTGTTATGTTAAAAAACAGAGGCCGCAACGTGATGTTCTATTGCCACCATTACTTAAGAGTGCGAAAGGGACAGATAAAAAAGAAATGATATAACGATAAAAGAGCCGTGGTGGCCGAGTGGTTCGAGCAGTTGCCTGCGACGCAAAGGTCGCAAGTTCGAATCCCGACTGTACCAATGAGTTTTTCTAAACTTAAGTACAGTAGTGATTAGTCACACCACGAGCTTTACGGTGAAGGAAAACATCGAGAGAAACCTGCATACGTCTGAGAAGAAATTCAAAGCCGTATGTATAGTCGTGCTTTAGTAACGGCGATGGACTCGCCATCTGTCACGTTGGCACCTAATATACCTCTGGCGGAAAGTGGGTGTGTGGGTATTACCTATACACCTCTGCCTACCCCTTTGGGGACCCTTGTGGGAAGGCGTGAGGATAAAATTATAAAATAACGATAAAATTATAAAATGACACTAAAATGATACTATGACGATAAAATGATACAATGACGATAAAATGATAAAAGGCGAGAAGAGACAGAAGAAAATATGTCTCATGCATATCATTTCTAACCTGGCAACCTAGGTTATTTTATCACGTAACAAGTACATCACGGGATAGGCAGAGAGAGTAGAGCGACATTTTTTTCTACACTACAGTTCAGGCAATGCTGCGTTCTATTTCCGAACTAGGTACTTTGAGTACCATAAGGTTTTATCTTTTTTCAGAGCCAAATGACCAGTAGCCTAGACAGAGCATAAAAATATGTTATAAGTATACACTTGGCGAGCCGCGGTGACTGTTTGGAGTAGTCGCCTGCAACACAAAGATTGCTACACAGTGATTAGTCTCACCACTCACACTTTACCGCTAATGAAAACATCAAGGGACAAGCTGCATACATGTTAGAAGAGATTCAAAGACGTATGTATAGACGTGCTTGAGAAACGGCGATGGATTCACCACCTGTCACGTCGGCAATAGTAGATAAAGAAAATAAACTCGTCCAATACTGTGCCAAATTAACATTCAATTACTATTTAAATAGGTACTGTCTGGCTAGTATTTTCTATGTCCCTGTCTAGACAACGCTGCAGCAAGCCTTACAGAAGTGTAATACATATTTTCTGTGAGTTTACGAACGCATAAGCACTGTGAAAATTTTTGCCTAGTGCGAAACTCTTTCGACAAATTCTAGAATGTATCTCACCGTAATAATTAACGCAACAATTTCACACCGTAGGGTGCGCGCTGTCGTTTGTGATCATCCGATGGAAAACACTGGAGCGTTGTGTGTGAAACGTGGCCATTCAAGTCGGGCCGCCTCTGACCCCCGCATCACCCCATTTTCACCCCACCTACCCTCCCTGGTGGAAATAGAAATCTTCAGTTCGCGACAGACTCGCCGAATGGGTGCACGTTCGTATTGACAATCCGTGTTAAACCTTGCGATCTTTTCCGAACTCGTGCAATATTCAAAAACTTGTCGAATTTCAACTCGTTCCTAATTCGTATTTGTTTCTTTTTTTAATCGTTCCAAATTGTTAGTGTTTTGTTTTTATTCGAGTGTCTACTGTCTATGTTTGATTTAGTTTTAATTGGATTAGCATAAGTTGGTGTAGTGTCACAGTTTTGTGGAGAGCCGCATTTGGGAACTTACGTAAGTCTTGTTTACTGCAATGCGTTTTTAATAATTATTGCAATTCATTTCATTCATAGTAATAATACAGCCTTCGCACAAGGGTCCTCGACGGGGTAGGCAGAGGTTCCCACTTTTCACCAACGTAACAGACGGCGAGTCCATCGCCGTTTCTCAAGTACGACTACACATACGTCATTGAATTTCTTCTCAAACGTATGAAGGCCTACTTACGATGTTTTTCTTTACCCTAAAGCTCGTGTTGCGAATTAATTAAAACTAATTGGTACAGTCGGGATTCGAACTTGCAATCATTGTGTTGCAGGCGACTACTCGAGTCACTCGGCAACCACGGCTCAATTATCATGAATTGTAAAAACATTATCTGGTTAAGGACACACTCATGAAGGAACTCTGTTATTAATATAATGGTGAAAAAATAACAGTTAAAAGTCTTTAGGTTAATCTTAATAATTGCGAGTAAATTAAGACGCTATCTTTAAAATAGGTTACTTTGTAGGGCGCGTGAGTAAAACCTGCCACCCTCTGCATACTCTTTTGGGGAGCCTAGTAGGAAGACGCGTAGATATATTTGCGGGGACGTCAATCGAAGGTGAATTTACTGGTTTCCGGCCTCGCTTATCGTTTCAATTACCTCTATATGCCTATATTTAAAATATACATATTTAAAATCGAACTAAACGATACTTAAAAAAAATTTATATTCACGTTTCTGTGCATTATTAATTGTAGTAAACTACCCTTTCAGGTAATTATTTTAATTAATTAATCGGATTTTATGACTACGTAATGTAGTCGGATTGTTTAACGGCTGTTGAACTAATGAATATATGCGGATAAAAGGCTGCATGGATTCAGTACCATATGGAATGTTCGGCCACGCGATATCAATGTGCTATCAATTTTGAATGGAATGTAAAAATCCTCGCAAGAGAATACAGCATGGAGTCCCACAAGAAGGATATATACAGTTTGCTGCAGGGTCGGCCTGGTGTTGCAAGCGTCGATTGGCGGCGGTAACCGCTTACCATAAGGCATTTTTTAAAATCTCTCTCTGTACGTACGTTACCGGTTTCCAGATGTTCCGTCCCTTTGTCTGTAAGTAATCCCGCATTGTTCTATTGATATTTTTAGCTTCATGGTCTTCCACAACTGTCTCGAAGAGGATGGCTTTCATTTCGCCGGAGACATATTTAGGTGCCAACGTGTGGGATGTATCAAGAAACAAAGTACTTAGGTTTAGTGTTAGGTAGGCCAGAGTATAAGATACAATTTTCAATATCACAATATTTATGATATATGTCCTCACGCCTTCCCACAAGGGTCCCCGAAGGGGTAGGCAGAGGTGTATAGGTAATATCCACACACCCACTTTCCGCCAGAGGTATATCAGGTGCCAATGTGATAGATGGCGAGTCCATCGCCGTTACTCAAGCACGACTATACATACGCCGTTGAATTTCTTCTCAGACGTATGCAGGTTTCCTCATGATGTTTTCCTTCACCGTAAAGCTCGTGGTGTGACTAATCACTGTACTTAAATTCAGAAAATCTCATTGGTACAGTCGGGATTCGAACTGCAACTGCTCGAACCACTCGGCCACCACGGCTCTTCAGAGAAGTCAGATCGACGAATATGCTATGTAAAAGCAAAAGTGTGAAGGGGAAGAGAAGTAACACCACGTTCCAACTACCTTGATCAAATCGATCGGATACTCAAGGATGAGAACGTCAAGATCGAAACCGACGAGTATCTATGAACAGACTGATGAATGTGGACGAAGTGAAAGGGGTATGTAAGTCTAGGGAGAACTGGCGCTCTATACTCTCTGCCTACCCCGTTATGGTGTTCGAAATGCCATGTAGTGGCCATCATATTGCTGTGCCCTTGATTTTATCTTTAAGCATAGTATGTTGTGTTAATGTCTGTAGGTACTTAGATAATTTAACAAGCAATAAATTAATTTGATTTGAAATTGACAAGCGAGCGTTTTTGAAGATACTGATGAATTTAGACGAAGCAAAAGAGCTCTGACTAGAGATAACTGTTGAATTACTCTATCTGCCTGCCCCATAAGGGATTGCGTGATGATATTCTTCATATAAGTATTTCTTCAATGTTTTTTTTTATACCACTTGGGTGGCAAACAAGCATAGGACTGGCTGGACCAATAGTAATGTTATTCTTTGTGTGATTTCATGTGGATTCGAGACTAGTTTAGATTCAAAATTAGACCCGATAGGTGGCGCTGCGATCGTGTTTCAGAAGCTTTTCTTTTTTACCCAAGCGAAGCTGGCCTGACAGTTAGTGATAGTTATGTATGTAGTTCCTGACGTAATTCTAATCCGTAGCCTCGACGCAAATGACGTAAAACCTAACGGTTTGTTTGCATAATAGAAACAGATACAATATTGCTATAGATAATATCTAATCTTATAATCTGTGTTTAATTCAAACAAGTTTTGTTTCCTTTTCCATTTACCTACTACATTACTAGGAGATTTTGTAGGATGTTAGATTATTATTATTATTATAGAGGGTATTAATGGTTTATCAATAATAAACATCCCTTATTTAATCTTCACCTAAAATATATCTCTGGTGGAAAGTGGGTGTGTGAATACACTAACCTAGAGACACAGAGCGAGTCCATCCCCATAACTTAGGCACGACTATACATACGCCTTTGTCTTCTCAGACGTATGCAGGTTTCCTCTCGATGTTTTCCGTCACCGTAAAGCTTGTGGTGTGACTAATCATTGTACTTAAGTTCAGTACAGGAAAAGTCATTGGCACAGTGGAAAAATAAAGTTAGAGTTAAAAATATTTTTCAAGTTGTATATATTGAGATTGGCGCGTTCAAACATACAAATTCTCTCTCTATCTCTCTCTTTAACTTTATATGGTAAGGATTGTGGCGTAAGTACATTTATGAAGAGTGCTGTCTACTCGTGCTGCACTCGATCCGTATCGGGTTACAATCAACAAAGTGTGTACTAGACTGTGACGGACCCCGCTTATGAATCTGATGGCGCCCTCGCGCCGGTAGCTCCAGCGGTTTTGCGTACTTATCTATACAAATAAATAAATTTGGAGTGTCTGTTTGTTTGTAATATTAAAAAACCCGCGTTTTACGAAATGCATATAGATGTATACACGGTACAAATATACCAAAATATATTTGTTTTAAAGCCGTGGTGGCCGAGTGGTTCGAGCAGTTACCTGCGACGCAAAGGTCGCAAGTTCGAATCCCGACTGTACCAATTAGTTTTTCTGAACTTAAGTACAGTGATTAGTCACACCACGAGCTTTACGGTGAAGGAAAACATCGAGAGGAAACCTGTATACGTCTGAGAAGAAATTCAAAGGCGTATGCATAGTCGTGCTTGAGTAACGGCGATGGACACGCCATCTGTCACGTTGGCACCTAATATACCTCTGGCGGAAAGTGGGTGTGTGGGTATTACCTACACACCTCTGCCTACCCCTTCGAGGACCCTTGTGGGGAGGCGTGAGGATATATTATTTTATTATATATATATTATTATTATTATATTTGTTTGAAATTTTTGTCTGTCTGTCTGTTTGTTCCGGGTAATCTATGAAACGGCTGGACCGATTTTGACGGGACTTTCCCTGGCTGATAGCTGATGTTAAAAGGAATAACTTAGACTACCTACTTTTATTTCCAAAATACTTGGAAATATAAAGTAGCAAACTGAACAATATTTTTTTGTGAAATTCCACGCGTAAGAAGTCGCGGGAACACCTATATATATACATCCTCACGCCTTCCCACAAGGGTCCCCGAAGTGGTAGGCGGAGGTGTATAGGTAATACACACACTCCCTTACCGCCAGACATATATTTTAGGTGCCAACGTGACAGATGGCGAGTCCATCGCCGTTACTCAAGCACGACTATACATACGCCTTTGAATTGCTTCTCAGACGTATGCAGGTTTCCGCTCTATGTTTTCCTTCTATAAAACAGCCGCATAAAATGTCACAAGTTTACAATCATCTGCCGGTCTAACAATAATCTTTTTTTATTTCTCGTGTAAAGTAAATTGTTTGTGCTTAGTGATGTAACAAGGCTAACAAACTTACAAAAGTTTATGCAAAAAGCCGCATGTTGGTAGAATTAGCAATTTTCTAGGCTTATCCTTGCATATCGCTAATCCTATTAACTTTTCGTGGCAAAATCTAGGTCGGGATTATAAAGAACCATCATGTTCGTATGTATATGTATAGGATTACGAAATAAGGTTATGTAAGCTGTATGTAGAATATGCTACAGTTTGAGGGGTTTTGTCGTACTTTTGGTTCATGGAAGTTTTTTACCTTGGGACAACTCCACTAAAATTTACGCATTAGAAGGCGTACAACGATATATTTTCATACTTATATAGATAGATAGATATGTTTACGTAAATACATAACGTAGAGGGGAAGAGGAAGACTAACATTAACATACATGGGTCAGATTAAAGAAAAAGTGTCTCAGGAGGTCAAAGAGGTTGCGCGACAAAAGCAAATGGAAGGGACTGCATCAGAGACGCCGACAAGTGCCTAGCTCTCAAATTTAGGACAGGAGCGTGATGATAAATGTATAATTATGTACCTACCTATACATACATACATACATATAATCACGCCTCTTTCCCGTAGGGGTAGGCAGAGACCACTTCTTTCCACTTGCTACGATCCTTACATACTTCTTTCACTTCGTCCACTTGCATTATTCTCTTCATACATGCTCTTCGGTTTAGGGTACTCTTGACCTGGCCCTTTTTCAAGACGTCCCTAATTTGGTCTAGAAACGTCCGCCTAGGTCTACCCCTTCCAACACTTTCATTCACACTCGCCTTATACACTTTTTTCGTCAATCGTTCTTCATTCATTCTCTCGACCTGGCCAAACCATCTCAGCATATCTTTCTCAATTTTTGTCACTACATCTTTTTTCAGACCACAACGTTTCCTCACTATTTCTTATCCTGTCACTCAGTTTAACTCCTATCATACTTCTTAACATGTACATGTACTTACATGTACCTATGTATGTCCGTAATTCGTACAGGTTTCGTAAGAGTAACAAATATCATGCCTAAGTTACTTACGAGGTGAGCGCCTAAAGCGGCTCTACTTTACGAGAATTCAGTCTGGCATTTGACTTTGATTGATGTTACAACAATGGGTGCAAAAAGCTGAGTGCGTTTGACCTTACGGTCGTTAAAACTAAGACGTTAGACTCGGCTCATATGGTATAACACACATTGTCTGCCTGTATCAAGCGCTTAGGGTCTCTAACACTGTGTGGGACGTAGACGTGACGCTCACGGAAGTAGTGGTTATATATTAGTGAAATAGCCTTGCCTCACAGATTCGCCTGTGTGAAATTTGATTTCATAGGTAGATTTTAATAAGTTTTTTCAAAGCGCATATCTTGTGTTAAAACAGCGAATAATCCACCTCTGTGCCAAATTTCGTCCAATACCGTTCTGTCTTTCAGTCGGGATTCGAACTACAAATCTTTGTATTGCAAACAACTCGCACTACTCGCCCACCAGGACTAATTTTATATTAGCACTAGTTGACCCGCCCAGCTTCGCTCGGGTGAAAATAAAAAGTTAGGGTTGGATAACCCTTATCACCTAAGGGTATGAACAATAGATAGGAGCCGATTCTCAGACCTACTGAATATGCATATAAAATTTCATAAATATCGGTCAAGCCGCTTCGGAGGAGTAACTGTGTGGTAACTAACTTTGTGACACGAGAATTTTATATATAAGATATATATATATATATATATATATATATATATCTTTATATATATAATTCTTCTGTGAGTGTGTATGTCACTGAACTCCTCCTAAACGGCTGGACCGATTTTAATGAAATTTTCTGTGTGTGTTCAAGGGGATCTGGGAATGGTTTAAATTCATAATTGGACCCGATAGGTGGCGCCACTGGGTCCGTGGCTTTAATTTTTTCTCCCAAGCGAAGCTGGGCGGGAAAACTAGTATATATATATATATATATATATATTATACAACAAGAGTGGCAAACAAGCATACGGCCCACCTGATGGGAAACGGTTACCGTAGCCTATTTACGCTCAAGATACCGAAGTATCACTTGCGCGTTGCCACTCTGTGTTCGGAGAGTTATAGTGTGTTGGCAGCATAAGGTTTAATCCCTCTGCTTCCAACACAATGTAACAATCCTCCCCCCTCCCCAAGGAGCTCATTACTGGAAACCTTATTCACCGCGTAGGAACACAACACAATAAATTGTGTTATTTGGCTACGGACTTCTATAAGGTGGAGGTCCTGCCCCAGTCGGGCAGCTCCGAATTCGAACGGGAAACCCGTTATACCCTACCTCTCTTAAATATAGATAATGTTTGTGTAATGTGCTTATTATATGTATACCTATGTGTATAGATAATGTCACACTGGGCCGCCGCGCTGTGCGCGACCAGCGGCCGCTCGGTAGACATTATCTGTATTATCTAATATATTATAACTATATTACAACTGCTCTCTTCCCGTTAGCGTCGCGTCGCCGTCCCGTCCGCTGATTGGCGAGACCTTTGGGTTGCGTGCAGCTGAAAATCGTTATCCGATTAATAACGATACTACAATTTATTACAAGTATACAGACAGCATATGACAAGTCGTTGACCTTCCTGGCACATAGACAGATAGGCGTGTGTTTTTTTCGAATATATCCTTAATTTGAATGAGAGTTTTGAAATTACTATTTCGCACCATATATGCTAAGAAAAAAAATTCAACGCATATTAAAACCGCTGGAATTTTTTTATATGGTAATGCTTAGAATGTATGTGTGAATTAAATAATGATTAAACGCAAATATTTAAAACACAAAGTCTAAAGGAAACCCAATATAATAATGTTCACTCGCTTCAACTCATCCACACAGCTTCAATCAACAAAATTAAATTTCGCCCGTACATAGTAGGTATTGCATTAAACACGGGCCTTTCACAGAAATTCAATTTTCTAAATAGAAGCGGAAACAAGCGTAGCTACCTGTGATCAAGGCGAATTATTGTCGTCTTCTCATCCGTTAACGAGCAGATTCACAAATAAACGCTCTGAGCGTGTGTAAACAAAAATAATTTTAGATTTCCAACTCACGCTAATAAGCAGGCTTCATAATACGAGCTTGAAAACATTAATTAGCTATACGTTAACATTGGGAGTCTTATTACGTTACGTCACTGAGTTTCAACAATTGTTGTAGGTCCTTTGAAATTACTATCGCTAAGATACCTTACAAGTTCTCTACGGGTATATGACTAGCTGAAGAGATGTAGACATATAGGATTTCGTTACAGAATTGGAGTTACCCGATGGGCAGTCGTGCTAGTATCTTTATACGATTTAATCCATACGAATAAATAAAAGCTTGAAAGTATGAAAATAGCTGGAATGCAGTCGAGATGCGATATCTTCGAAAAATGTGCGGCGTAACGATAAACGTACGGCACATAGAAAGGATGGATGAAGAAAGATTGACGAAACAGATATACAAAGCAAAAGTGTGTGCAAGAAGAGGCAGAGGAAGGCCACGTTCCAACTACCTGGATCAAATCGATCGGACTCTCAAGGACGGGAACGTTAAGAGTACTCGAAACCGACGAGCATGTATGAAGAGACTGATGAATGTGGACGAAGCGAAAGAGGTATTTAAGTCTAGAGAAAACTGGCGCTCTATACTCTCTGCCTACCCCGTTAGGGACTTGGCGTGATGATATGTATGTATGTATGTATGTATGAATAAAAAAAATTGAGTGTTTGTTTGTAATATTAAAATAACCGCTTTTTACTAAATGCTTGTGGATGTATACACAATAAATACATCAAAATATAGTTTAAAAAAAAATACTTTTAATTTTTGTCTGCCTGTTTGTACCGTCTAATCTCTGAATCGGTTGGACCGCGGACTAAGTCGCGGGCACAGCAATTTATTTATAAACATAAATCTAAAACCACGGCATAATGTGGCTTTCCATGAGTGAAATAATTTAATATCAGCTTTTGAGCTGACCCATTACAAACAATTTTACTCAGTTTGAAATAACCAAATCTTACCTCTTTATTACATATGATTACATATTTTTACATATTATTCTTGATTAGTACATATTATTCTTGATTACCGTCTGTTACCTAAGTGAAATTCGCACAGTAATTCCCAAGTGACTCATATTTACACAAAGTAAATAACATCCTTTTATTATATTATTATTTATTAAATAACATCCTAACATCACTGTACTGCAAACTAATGAGTTATTTGTTGACTTGATAATATAAATATTTGACTGTAATCAAAACAGATAATAATATACAATATTTGTAAACTAATATTTATTCTGTGGAGTCGTCGGCAATAGTCTCTCACAATGTTACGGTTACGAGAAATTTTAACGAAAATACTGCGACTTTGTTTTAAGTATTCTTTTACAATCGTCATCGGGTTCGAATCCCGCTGAGGGCAGATATTTGTGTGATGAACACGAGAATTTGTACCTTAGTCTTGGATGTCCTATGTATTTATGTATATATCTATCTATATAAGTAAATATATCGTTGACTAGTTACCATAACACAAGCTTTGCTTACTTTGGGACTAGGTCAATTTGTGTGCAATTGTCCCAGGTATTTATTATTATTATTATAATCATCGAACTCATATGTATCTTCATGCCCTCCATAAGGGTCCCCGAAGGGGTAAGCAGAAGTGTGTAGGTAGTATCCATACACCCACTTTCCGCCAGAGATATATTTTAGGTTCCAACGTGACAGATGGCGAGTCCATCGCCGTTACTCAAGCACGACAATACGCCTTTGAATTGCTTCTCAGACGTATGCATGTTTCCTCTCTATGTTTTCCTTCACCGTAAAGCTCGTGGTGGAATTTAAACTTAAAAAGGAAGTTATTGGTAATTTCAGTCTTGATTTGAACTTCCAATATTTTCGTTGTGGGTAAGTACTTGAACTACTCGGCCGCCACCGCTTAGGTATAAGTAACTATGATTGATTACTAATTACTTTGTGTGGGTATTACCTATACACCTCTGCCTACCCCTTCGGGGACCCTTGTGGGAAGGCGTGAGGATATATTATTATTATTATTATTATTATTACTTTTAATAATATTACTAATGACACCCCCTACAATAAGCTTGGGTCTGATATTTGTATGAACCATTCCAAAATCAGCATGTTTGGAATGGTTCCAGAGCGGTGGTGGGTAATGCCAGATATTTGGCACATTTGCTAAAAATTGCACCTCTTAATGCGCGCATGTTACGTTTTGGCGCCACGCCGGCTTATTGGAAACTGTTACGAGCTTTCGCGAGATGCTTTATGCCAATGGGGATTATAAATGCTTTTTTTAAACTATATTTTTTGTGGTTTACACCCAAAGTGCGGTCTCCATTACACTGTTGAAACGGTGGTCATGGGTCGTACCATACAGCATACACACATACATAATAGGCAGAGAGCAGAGCCATAGAGAATGCTGTTGTTACCGGTATATGCATCTGTCTCTGTATATATATACCGATATACATACTCTTTAGGATACTATATCTATCAGTTTTTTTTAATAGCAATATGTCGTTGTCTAGTTAACGTAACACTTTGTTTAATTTGGAGCAATGTCAACTTGAGTGGAATTGTCCCAAGGTAAAATACAATGTTAAAAATTAAAAAAATAAAAGTGGGGTTAAAACTATTGAAAATCAATTTGTTCAAGTCTGCAATGCCTATTGTAGCGAGCCAATCAAAACCATAGAACCTAGCTATCCTCGGGCGTTAGCCTTTGGGCTTTTTTAATCCGCACAATTCCAGCTGAAACTCTATCAGAATAAAATTTCAATACAAATTTTGTAGCATTTTTACCAGCATATGGTTGGTAGTATGAATTATAGCCGTGATGGCCGAGTAACGTGAGTAGTGTGCAAAATCACGGCATATTAAACCGATCTATTAGTCAGAGCTTCTGATTGCAAAACTTGAGGTCGCGGGTTCCATTCCCGCTACGAGTAAAACTGATGACGAGCATTCGTCAGTTTTTGATGTCTTATGTATTAATGTATCTACATTTATGTTTAGGTATGTATATTACTGTCAAGGAACTCGGTACATTTTTATATAATAGTTGCAAGGCGAGAGAGAGAGGTCTGTAAGTCCAGAGAGCTCATTACTCTACCTGCCCATCCCGTTGAGGCGTGACAATATGTATTATTATTTTGTAATCCGATAATGACAATGATGTCGTATAAAGTCGGTTGCATGAGCAACCTGCCTTGAACGGTGAAAACGAATTACAATCACATTAATTGGCGAAAATTATTTCTACACTCGCAAAAACATTAACGACATACTCGTATTGTATAAGCAGTATACTTTTGAGTGATAGTCATTTGATAAGCGTGGGAACGATCCCACGCTTATCAAATAACTATTTCCTTGTCAGTATGAAGCTTTCATACATCTCACAAAATGTTTTTATAACAGCACGTCCAACAGAAAAAATGTGTATCTTCAATATTTACGAGCAAAATCAGCTTTTACTTTTACGATCAGTCAGCTTTAAACCTAAAATTGTGTACCGGCTACCATGGCTCCACAATAAACTATTTCCTCATGCCTTCCCATAAGGGTCCCCGAAGGGGTAGGCAGAGGTGTATAGGCAGTACCTACACACCCACTTTCCGCAAGAGATATATTTTAGGTGCCAACGTGACATATGGTGAGTCCGTCGCCGTTACTCAAGCACGACTATACATACGCCGTTAAATTGCTTCTCAGACGTATGCAGGTTTCCTCTCGATGTTTTCCTTCACCGTAAAGCTCGTGGTGCGACTAATCACTGTACTTAAGTTCAGAAAAACTCATTGATACAGTCAAATAATAAGTCATTTGCATGAGTATCATAAGGGGATAGTGTATATGATAGACAGTCCTCTCTTCCTCTACACAACGGTTACAGTTAGCATCTATTAGGAGCAAATAAGGTGCTCGTTGTTTGATGAACTTAAAAATGTTGCTGACATTACATAATGCCTTCAGAAATCCGCCAATGACAAGCCATACGCGAAGTGTGACTCACACTGGAAGCATATTTCATTACAGAATGGTAGGGTTTCATCCGTGTACGGCTGTAGGAGGGGGAATCCTCTTTCTAACTTGTAAATGGATTTCCAGCGAAGTAAAAAGTTTCTTTTAATACTCTTCGTTGTTATAATGTTGAGGCGTGTTACACATATGATATTTTTGATGAAACGATGCTCTACAGATCTCTAGAGATCATGGTGCAGGTACAAAGAGTGGAGCGCCAGTAGCATTTCTGGGTACTGGTCTGTGCCCATAGTTACTCTGGCCTGAGTCAATCTCGCAGGAGCATGCCGAATAGACAGCAGCGAGGATGGAATAATAATCTATACATATATTAAAATTGAAGTGTCTGTTTGTAATATTGAAATAGCCGCTTTTTACTAAATGCATATGGATGTATACACGGTACATATACCAAAATATATATTTTTACAATTTGTCTGTCTGTCTGTCCGTCTGTCTGTCTGTTTGTTCCGGCTATTTGTATCTCTGAAACGGCTGGACCGATTTTGTCGGGACTTTCACTGGCAGATAGCTGATATAAAAAGGAGTAACTTAGGCTACTTTTATTTTAGATTTTTTTTGTTAAACTCCACGTGGACGAAGTCGCGGGCACAGCTAGTAATAAATAATAATAAAATTTTATTTGGTAACATTGTTTTGGCACAGAAAATAAATGTAACGATGACATCCGCAGAAGTTAAAAACTGTGTCGCGGATGACAACGCCCACCTCCAAAGGACATGAATGTACTTAATAAAAGATAAATTTAAAAATAATAAAACATGTAAGTGTGTGTGGAATACCTAGTTGCAAAGTCTCTGCGAGTTGTATATATACCAGCCAGCAGTATATCATATAGACCAAAAAGGGCTCAAGAAAAGGGGTAGGCAGAGGTAGTGCCCATGCCGCTTTTCGTCGGAGACATATTTAATGACATTTCTTTGAATTTATTCTCAAACCTATGCAGGTTTTCAATAGGTTTTTGATGTTTTACTTTAAAAGTAAACGCCATTCCACCTTCTCGTCAGAGATACTCAAACTATGTGAACTAAGAATTATATACAGTAAAGACGAACATCGGAACAAACATCCCACTGAATAAAAAAAAAAAGTGTGTGTCAGCTCCGACGCACGACTGGAGTTTACTCCTTACGAACGATTATAAAATAAATAGATTAGTTAATAAGGGTAAATGAATGTATTTCTTATATTACTTAGAGTATGCATGACACTTCTATAGATTGATTTTTATTCATTGAGTAATTTTCTCAATTTTGAAATAAATATCAATTGATATAAATTTATATTTATATCAATTATAAATAAAATATAAAATGTACGATAAAACCTCCGCAAGTTGACAGTTGTTGTAGGTTAATATCAGGTTAATACAATATGCAATTGAAATTAAATATTAACATTAATTACATCGCCATTCTGTTATTCTCGTTGCCATGGAGAGTACGAGAGCACCAAAAACGTAACGCTGTCATTCATCAGTAGATTTTACCTCTCATATTTTTCTCATACCGGGCGCCTTATATATGAAAATCGATTCTTAAGGAGTAAACTCCAAAAACAAATTTATTTCAAGAGATAATTATGAGGAGCTATTAATTTCCCTATGTAAATACAGAATACGCCCGCCGGGACTAAAAGGGCAGATATACGACTCGGCTACGGCGACGTACCCGTCGAAACCGCAATTTGCGAGGATTTTCCTCAGAAGCGTATTAACAACTCTACGGTTGCGTTGTGGTTTGATGTGAACCGAAAAATGTATTCGGTGACACGTTTCTGCGATATCCGATAATGAGCACTTATATCTGTGCTGTTTTCTTAAGGTGGCGTCATTGTATTGTATATTATTTCTTCTGATTTTGTTATGTACATAATAATGTGTACTCATTAGATGTGACTTACTGAACATCTACCATCAGGCGGTCCGCATGCTTGTTTGCCACCCGTGTGGTATAAAAAAAACAGAAATTATTTTTATCCCTTTTTCAGGTTCTTTTCGGCTTTTGTCACGTTTTTTTTTTTTATTTTTTTTTTTTTTTTTTTTTTTTTTTTTTTATACCACTTGGGTGGCAAACAAGCATGCAGTCCGCCTGATGGTAAGCGGTTACCGCCGTCTATGGACGCTTGCAACACCAGGGGTATCACTCGCGCGTTGCCGACCCTGCAGGAATCTTTTCACACCCTTCTTGAAGAACTCCATGCTGTACTCTCCAGGGAAAACCTCAACGGGGAGCTCATTCCACAGCCTGAGCGTTCGCGGAAGAAAACTTCTTTGGAAGCGCACAGTGCGAGACCTTTGTGGTTCCAAGGTATGGGGATGAATTCCCTGTCGATGACGAGAGGTGCGGTGGTAGAAGGTGGAAGTGGGCATCATATCGAACAATTCTGCAGAACACTCCCCGTTATACAAGCGGTAGAACACACACAGGGAGGCAAAGTCTCTCCTCAGACTTAGTGATTCCAAGCCGCTTGCGAGCATGGGATCGTCGACAATTCTAGCGGCGCGTTTCTGAACCGCGTCAAAAGGCCCAAGCTGGTATCCAGGGGCTCCAGCCCACAGGTGGCAGCAGTACTCCATATGTGGCCGAACTTGCGACTTATAAAGTTGCAGCCTTTGTTGCGGTGTGAAGTACTGCTTAGCTCTGTTGAGTACACCGAGCTTCCTCGACACCAGCTTAGCCTTGTCCTCTAAATGACCACGGAACTGAACGTCGCTAGAAATATCGACCCCAAGGATCCTAATGCTCTCCGAGATGTTCAGGGGAGTGTTCTGGAATTGTGGAGCCACAGCGAATGGAGTTTTTTTTGCGGTGAACGCGCAAACTTGTGTCTTAGTGGGGTTGAAGTGGACTAGGTTTAGTCGACCCCAATCGGAGACACTGCGAAGTGTACTCTCGATTTCAGACACAAGTCGTTCGCGACTTTCCTCCACAGTGGAACGAGGGAGATTAGCACGGCCCGTGTAGCAAGTGTCCCCAGTGCTGTCGTCTGCATAGCAATGAATGCCTTCAATAGAAAGCATGTCATTAATATGCAGAAGAAACAGAGTCGGGGACAACACAGAGCCTTGCGGGACGCCAGCATTAATTTCCATGCTTTCGGAGCAGCTACCGTCAACGACGGCTCTTATGCATCTGCTGGACAGAAAGCTGGCGACCCATTTGCATAATCCCTCTGGCAGTCCGTAGGATGGAAGCTTCGATAGAAGACCGCGATGCCAGACCCGATCGAACGCTTTCGCCACATCCAAGCTAACAGCTAATGCCTCACCTTGACTCTCAATGGCGAGTGACCAACGGTGCGTGAGATATACTAGAAGGTCACCCGTTGAGCGACTGTGGCGGAAGCCATACTGTTGGTCACTCAACAAACCGTGACCCTCTAGATATCGCAGGAGTTGCGTGTTAATCACTCGCTCCATAATTTTGGAGAGGAGGGAGGTGATGGCGATCGGCCTGTAATTCGATGGGTCTGATCTATCGCCCTTTTTGGGCACTGGGTGCACGTGGGCGGTCTTCCACGAAGTTGGGACTTTTTGGGTGGAGAAGGAAAGCGCGAATAGGCGCGTCAAAACAGGACACAGTTCAGGAGCACACTGCTTAAGCACCGCTGCCGGAATACCGTCTGGCCCGCTCGACTTATGGACGTCCAGAGACAGCATCACGTCTAAAAAGCGTGGTGGCCGAGAAGTTCAAGTAGTGGCCTGCGACACAAAAACATCGCAAGTTCGAATCTCGACTGTACCAATAACTTTGAACTTGAGTACAGTGTCATAACAGTATTACATAAATATTATTATAGTACATAAATATTAGTCACAACACGAGCTTTACGGTGAAGGAAAACATCAAGAGGAAACCTGCATACGTCTGAGAAGCAATTCAAAGGCGTATGTATAGTCTTGCTTGTGTAACGGCGATGGACTAGCCATCTGTCACGTTGGCACCTAAAATATTTCTCTGTCGGAAAGTGGGTGTGTGGGTACTACCTATACACATCTGTCTACCCCTTCAGGGACCCCTGTGGGAAGGCGTGAGGATATTATATTGTATGTTTGTGGCTCTAGTACGATTGTAAGTAATTTTTCGGTCGTATATACACAACTCAGGAGCCTAGAGCTCCAGGTCCTCTTCTGCTAGCGTTCACATACTTATAATCAGTCAGAAAGCTTTTTTCCGCAGTTAATGTCATTGCCATAAAGACATTAGCTGCGGAAAAAGTTCGCCAAGTAAGCACTCCGGCCTTACTCAGACTGGTATTTTATATAAATACCTTTTTTCACAATTCCACTCAAATTGTCCTATATGTAGTATAAATACATAGAACATCCAAGAGCAATGTACAAATACTCGTGTTCATCACACAAATATCTGCCCTCCTGTCGGCTGGGAATCGAATCCACGACCTTAAGGTTCGGAGTCAGGAACTCTCACCACTAGACCAGAAGGCCGTCGAATATTTTTTCTTTTTGCCTTTGATTTTACGAATTATGGTAGTCGCATAAAATACCAGAAAGACGTAGATCCCTGTCAATAATTAGTTAAATTATTTTGTTATATCTAATATATAATAACGTACAGCTCTATACTCTCTACCTCTCTATATCTCTCTCTACGTAAAGCTCTATACTCTCTGCCTACCCCGTTAGGGACTTGGCGTGATGATATGTATGTATGTATGTAATAACGTGCTTGAGTAACGGCGATGGACTCGCCATCTGTCACGTTGGCACCTAATATACCTCTGGCGGAAAGTGGGTGTGGGTATTACCTATACACCTCTGCCTACCCCTTCGGGGACCCTTGTGGGAAGGCGTGAGGATATATTATATATTATTATTATTATATCTAATATTTAAGCATTTCATCGATATGGTCTGCTGCTTACGTGGTCTGAGAAACCGGTGGCAATCCAACTATTCCATTAGATTTCTAATCTAAATCAAATCGTAAGAGCGCGCGAATTAAAGTTGTGTTGGGCAACGGCGAGGGGACGAGGTTGGGGCGCGTCGCAAGGGTTGCCATTCACGCCCCGACTGGCCGATTAAACGTCAGACATCGGATGGTTTGCAAAATACTCAATTCTCCAGAGAAAACGAACTTTGATTTGGTAAACGGTCTGCGTTTGCAATAGTGGGTATTAAATGTTACTTTGTCTGTGCATTTCTATTGGGGTTATATCTCCTTTAGGCAAACACTAAAGATTTAGGTAGGTACTCATCACTTGAAGTGTTCCTGAATATTTGGAAATCGAAACAAAGCGCCCTTGTGGCCGAGTGATTCGGTAGTCGCCTGCACGATTCTAATCCCTATTGTATCAATTAGTTTTTAATGAAATTTTCTGTGTTTCTTCAGGTGGATTCGAGAAAATTCATAATTGGACCCAATAGGTGGCGCTGGGTCCGTGGCTTTTATTTTTTTACCCAAGCGAAGCTGGGCGGAGCCATTAGTATACTGTAAATACATACATACATATCATCACACCGAGTCCCTAGACTATAAATAATTTACAAATATTTAATTTAGTCATGCTATGTTTTATGGAGATAGTCAATTTATTAACAAAATATGCGGACGTTGCGCTCGTCACAACAAAATTCATATTCAATTCATGATGCGAAGCGAAAAACAAAAACACAGTCCATAAAAAGTCTTTTAATCCACTTAAAACAATTAAAGCACCTTTGATACGACACTCTAAAATGAAAATAATAAAAACCAATCCATTTGGCCTCCCATTAATTGCGGTGTTAGTGTACACACAGTAGTCACGGGCTGTACACTGCTGCGAATCAATATCAAACCCCAGTGTGGTGTTTATTGGAGTATTGAGTCCCTCAATGGCCGAATCCATCATGGGTAAACGCAGATTAGGCAGAGAGTATAGAGCGCCAGTTCTCTCTAGACTTACATACCTCTTTCGCTTCGTCCAAGTTCATCATTTTCTTCATGTATCTCCGGTTTCGAGTACTGACGTTCCCATCCTTGAATTTGATACCACAAAGCTGACACAGAACCATATGTATTATATTATGGACGCTAACGGGGTAGGCAGAGAGTATAGAGCGCCAGTTCTCTCTAGACTTACATACCTCATTCGTTTCGTCCACAATCATCAGTCTCTTCAAACATGCTCGTCGGTTTCGAGTACTCTTGATGTTCCCATCCTTGAACGTCCGATCGATTTGATCTTGATAGTTGGAACGTGGTCTTCCTCTGCCTCTTCTTGCAAACACTTTTGCTTTTCCTTATTAAAGAACTTCATATTGTACTTTATAGGGAAAACCTCGTCGGGGAGTTAATTCCACTTGTGAAACTCTATTGAAACCGCGCAATATGACAAGTCTGTAAGGCTCCAAGATTTGCGGATGAATTCTCCGGCGATTGCGAGAGGTGCGGTGGCAGATAGTAGGAGTAATATTTGAGGGTGATATGTATATGACGCGTATTTGTCTGTCCCTTTCACACTGTTCAATAATGAAAGCAAGGGAGAGCTATGCTACTATACCCTCGTCTGTATGTACGCATGCAAGTAGGGTGTGCTACCGTTATAATTGCGTTTGTTTATCTGTTATCGTCATTGTGCTAGGTCAGTGTACTGTTGCTTGAACTCGCAAGAATAAGCATTTGGAACGTTTGATAATATACTATTAATATTACTAGCTGTCCCGGGTGAAAAAGTAAAATTTCCTGAAACACGATCGCAGCGCTACCTATCGGGTCTAATTGTGACGTAAGCTATCCTATCTTCTTAGTTGGATCAAACTGCACACGGTGTGAAAATTTGATTGAAATCGGTTGAGTAGTTTAGGAGCCCATCGCGGACAAACAACGTGACACGTAATTTATATATATAAAGATAAGTGCGAAAGTTGGTTTTTGTTTATCAATGACGTCAGGACCGGATAAGATTAAATTTGGCACGGACATAGATTATTAGCTGGTTAATCCAGCTAATAATCTATGTACGTAGGATTTTTTTTTATACGAGTGACAAACAAGCATACGTCCCACCGGATGGAAAACGGTTACCGCAGCCTATTTACGCTTACAATACCGAAGTATCACTTGCGCGTTGCCACTCTGTGTTCGGAGAGTTGTACTGGACTTCTTTAGCAAAATTTTTACGCGGGTGAGACCCCGGGGCACAGTTGGTATGGCAATGACGTTTACATTTTGAGTGATAGTAAGCGGATAACGTATCTTATAGGATCTTGCAACGGACTCATTATTCGTCACATTTACTTAAGACTTAGAGAGAGTTAGGTGAGAGTCAGGTTTATGCAGGTAGCTGGTACGTGTTTATTTCGCCTCAGAGCAGAACAATTTAACCGTTTGAAATTGTCTGAACTGTTAGTTTGAATCTAAGTGAGATGCGTCGCACAGTCCAGGGTGGGAACGTCAACACTATTCGATATCAGATAATGTGTATAAAGAGACTGATGAATGTGGTTGAAGCAAAAGAGATCTGTAATTTTTTAAGAGATATCGCTCTTTATGTCTCGCCCGTGTACTTGTCTATATATATATAGGAGATCCCATGTTTGAACTGACTCATCACGAAATCTCAGGAACTGTAAGGCCGATTGACTTGAAATTTGGTAGGAGTATTCCTTACGCGGTGTAGAGGTCAGCTAAGAACGGATTTTGTGAAACTCCACCCCGAAAGGTGGAGTGCAGGGAGATCCCATTTGTGAACTTACTCATTAGGATATCTCAGGAACTATAAGGCCGATTGACTTGAAATTTGGTAGGAGTATTCCGTACACGGAGTAGAGGTCAGGTAAAAACGGATTTTGAAAAACTCCACCCGCAAGGTGGAGTGCGGGGAGACCCCATTTGTGAACTTACTCATTAGGATATCTCAGGAACTATAAGGCCGATTGACTTGAAATTTGGTAGGAGTAATTCCTTACGCGGTGTAGGAGGTCAGCTAAGAACGGATTTTATGAAACTCCACCTGCAAGGTGGAACGCAGGGAGATTCCATTTGTGAACTCACTCATCACGAAATCTCTGGAATTAAGGCGAAGAAAGAAAGACTTGAAATTTGGTAGGAGTATTCCTTACACGATGTAGAGGTCAGCTAAAAATGCTCAAATATCAAACAATATTAATGACAATCGGAAACCAAGACTATTCCAAATTCGCCTGTTTTTCTCTTATTTAATAATATAATATAATAAATAATATAATGTAATAAATAATATAATATAATAATCTTATTTAATAAATAACGAAATATTCAAACATTTGTAATGTGATGATATACACATATTTTTGTGCGCTTAAATCGCAAACGCTGGGTAAACCTTACGAGATAGATCAAATGAATGTACTACGGAGTAGTATATCTTCAAATAATCGATATAAAAGTCCGCGATGGTATTAAATTATCTCTAAAGGATAAACCACCATAACCATTTTTATTAGTATCAATATTGCACCCGTGCCAAGCCGGGGCGGGCAGCTAGTTATTTATATAGCCAATTTCTTAACCATAATGTAAATAAATAAAAATAAAAACTCAATGCTGTAATCCAAGCCTCAAGAGATCTAAATTAACTCAGATATTGTACAAATTCTCATTTCAAATAGTTAACGTATCAAAATTGACTTACTTCTTTAAGGGTATCAAATTTCTTTTACGCGACTTTGAGAGATTGAAGCCGTTTTATTATTCAAACTCTCCAAACTAAGCTACATTCAGTACTTGAATAGAATGAACAGGGAATGTCCATAATAAGATCGGTCTGCCTTCTCCAGCGGTAGATATAAGGGAGCTGCCCTACGGTAGGGCTGCCTCGCGTGACTAATTCGTTTTTATTTAATGTTACAGATTACAACTAATTTCTTATATCATGTGGTGTTGGGTGTGTTCCGAGCATGTTTGGGGGCAATTTATTTTCCTTCCATCGATTTTGTACTGTGCATAATAAGGGTCCGCGAAGGCAAAGGCCAAGGTATGGTACCTTTCTAGTTTTATCTTGCAGCGTGAGTCTCGAGAACTTTTGATACTTAACCGGACAATTTACCGATATTAAAACGACAAAAACCATTAGGTTTCAAAATAGCAATCTTGACTTAGCAAGTGAGTTTTTTAAACAATGACCGCGGAGGTCAGGTAAGTATAGTATTAATAAATATTATGGTCGTAAAACGCACGAAAAAAGTGTAATTTCATAAAAGTTAATACATTATAATTATAGAATCGTAAACATTGAGCTTAAATTATTGCCAGAAGAAACTAGAGCCTAAAAAAAAGGTATATAATACCTACTTACTAACTGGTTTAAGCCTGTATTTAGTATGACAGCACGAACTTCAGAGCTCCCTGAAGTTCGTCCTTTGCTCTATCTAAGTAAGACACCCTTTTAATTAAATGTTTCCTCTCACCATTTTGCGAATAGGTGTTTATCAACCAAAAACTTGTGGATATTTGGAAACACCCGCCTTGTTTATGCAGGGTCCTGAATATCCTAACCGCAAAATCCTTAGCGTACAACAACACGACGGAATAATGTTAATCAGAATTACGTATTCGTTAACCCTAAGACTGGCGTCTTTATAATTTACGCGCGCCGACCCCCGCCGTTCTTCGCCATGGTTGTCGCGGACATTTTCAACTTCATTATAAGCGCTGAGAGCTCCCATGAGTGGTCGTTAGCCAAATTATTTGCAGCAACCGTTGATGGACGCTTTGCTTACTGACATATTAGCTTTGCTCATCGCAAAACAGATCCATCATGTAGTTTCTGACTAATCTGTCATCCCAATAAAACCTCGTCCTAGTTATTAAGCTTTCATAGGTTTTAACAAATCGGGGTGTCACGACTTCGTCATAAAATATCGACCCAGGGGCCGTTCCCTTTATATCGCCCTGCTTCAAACCTCTCGTATCTTTATTACGAATTTATTACTTTCCCTCGCAAACATTGCGATAAAATAATGTCTATCTTTATTGCTCACGTATTAATGATTTTTTTTCCTACATTTTCAGTCATATTCCCATTACGAGGGTACATAAATTGCGACGTAACTACATATTTTTACGCGAAAATTCACTTAGCGCCTGTCGCAATTTTAGCGGCAACGATGCATGGCACATATATATTCTGCTATTAATTATTATCAGGCGCTATAAAATATATTGAAAACGCATATCGATATATCGTCCCAATAATTGTTAGCTTCCATTGGTATTCACCTATTTGAGAAGTTTGCTCAGATGTCAGACGCAGGTATTCGATCCATTTACTTTGTGACCGCTTTGAGGGCAGTTCTTTGAGCGTGCCATGAGCAAATAATTCAAAGGAGTAGGTCCAGTCTAGATAGACTGTGGTTAACTGACCGTATTTTACGTCGCAGTCCGCCATGCGATCGATATTTAGTATCCAAAAGATAAGGATAGTAGAAGCTAAGCGTTGGTTGGTGAAACAATTTCCGTTTAATTAACTCCTAATTGTTGGCGGCCCTGTGGTTAGCTAGGAATTAGATTTATAATAACCTTCGAAATAAGCTGAATCTTATAAGAACTATTTTCAATAGAATGAGACAAGACCGAGTATACATAAGATGTAACAAATTATATAATCGTTTGCTCGGATTGCCTTGTCTACGCTACTATTAATTTCTAAGCTAAATAATAATAATAATATCCTCACGCCTTCCCACAAGGGTCCCCGAAGGGGTAGGCAGAGGTGTATAGGTAATACCCACACACCCACTTTCCGCCAGAGGTATATTAGGTGCCAACGTGGCAGATGGCGAGTCCATCGCCGTTACTCAAGCACGACTTTACATACGCCTTTGAATTACTTCTCAGATGTATGCAGGTTTCCTCTCGATGTTTTCCTTCACCGTAAAGCTCGTGGTGTGACTAATCACTGTACTTAAGTTCAGAAAAAACTCATTGGTACAGTCGGGATTCGAACTTGCGACCTTTGCGTCGCAGGCAACTGCTCGAACCACTCGGCCACCACGGCTCAATTTCTAAGCTTGTGTTTAGAATAATAAAAAACTGATCAGCCGTTGCCTTTCCTCTCTGGAGAAAGCGTATTAAACATGCCATTACTTTGACTTCTCACTGGCTGTGTCCATACTATAATAATACTACACAAATTTATATTGTTACTATGTATGTTTGTTATGCCAGAGAAGTTCAAAGGAATTTAATAAATTTTAGTCTGTAAAAGGGCCTAAGATTCCTCTAAGTTCTGAGAATCCTTCTCGCCGGGAAAATGCAAGACTACGCAGGTGGCGACAGACTCGCCATCTGTCACCATCATAGCAACGCCATGTCTATCACTATCATTACTCCAAAGGGAAGAGGGTGCTTTTTATGCCTTCTTCTTTATTTTTTATTAATAGTTAGAAAACAATGATGCGGTCCACTTGATGGTGGAAGGTTCCCGCTGCCTTTGAACGTTTGTACATTAAAGGTATCACTCGCGCTTTGCCGACACTGCAGGAATTTTCATACCCTTCTTGAAGAACTCCAAGTTGTAATCGCTAAGAAAAACATTAATGGGGAGTTAGTTTCATAGCCTTCGGGGAAACTCGTTTGAAATCGCCACATGACGAGACCTTTTTGGTTCCTAGGTGGGGAATGTGGATGCATTCCCTGTCGATAGCGAGAGTTGCGGCGCTAGAAAGTAGCCGTGTTATCTCACTTCTGCATACCTTTTCAGATTTTATTAAGTAAGGCGTGGCGTTATCAAATATATAATAATAATAATATATCCTTTATTATACTAACACACACATTTAAAGACAAAAGGTAATGACAAATAATACACGTAGTAGGCACAATAGGCGGCCTTATCGCAAAAGCGATTTCTTCCAGGCAACCAGTGTAGAGAGAGATAAGAAACAGAGAAAGAAAATGTAGGTGTGACAGTTGAGAGGATGAGATAGAAACAATTATTATAATATATAAATAATTGACAATATACATAAATAAATACGAAACATATACTTACATAATATACATACAATAACATATACATAAATATACCTACATATGAACAAGTTAAAAAGAGAAATAGTGTTCAAACAAAAGCTTTTTGAAGGAGATCAATGTCTGTGCATATATCTACTAATCTTCTAAGTAGAAACGATAGCTTTAATCGAGGAAGTAGAATTTTGAACCGTACCTCTCTCAATAGTAGATATACATATTTTGCTTCCGCTAACTTGAACGTACCAAGCAATTATAAACACAGTTAAATATAGAACGTGTATAAGTTTCATGTATGTTTTCCGGCAATTTTCCTGAAACCTTTGGAAGCGGTTGCGTGACTAAATTAAGAGTTGTTTACGAGGTTTCGTGTAAACCCTGTTATTAATGAATTAGCAGCCATATTATTATATATTATGTACTTTGTTTGATTCGCAAGCATTTCATTCTCAGAATTCGCAATTAAAATGTTTAAAGCATCACCTTAATTGCTTTCTATCACCCCATGGTAATATTTCAAGTGTATTTATGCGACCTTTCCGCAGATGACCTCATGACCTCAGTAACTTGGCGACCTTTAGCAAAGTGAATCGTATTTTCACTGCGGAATTGTAGCTTAAGCTTTAAGCGACGTTTGCGCTGATCAATTAGAGTATTGCTCTATTTTTTTTATGATGATTGAACTAGATGTACCGTGCGTTTTTTTTATGCAATGAAACCAAAGTTCCCTGTTTTTGAAACATTACTGCGCTCCTATTGGTCGTAGCGTGATGTTATATAAGCCTATTAGTGTCCATTACTAACATTTTTTTCAAGGAAATTAATCGGAGTTAGTAGTTATCGAGATAAGCAATCAAACACACACAAACTATTCAACTTTTTGATAGCTTTCTTTGTCTCTCAATCTCGCACCACCCTTGCTTTCTTTCTTTTTACAATTTACACACCATCATGGAAGTTAAAATTCCCAAATGACTACGACTATGTTACAAAAGTATGGTGAAACTTAACATTTTAAGTATACTGCCGCAGTTCCACCGATTTCAGACACTTAAGTTTTATATACATACATAGCGAGTCATCACGCCGAGTCCCTAACGACGCAAGCAGTATGTCGACATTTACCTAAATACAAATAAAATTACCACATATATATTCTATAACTTCGCTATTTCAGATTTTTTTTGCAGACTGAATAAAAATAACTGCTTCAGCTGAAATTGTATTAAGTAGGTACTCTGCGTACCTCATGGGATAGAATTGAGTGGGCAAGCCTTATTTTGCCGATAAAAATCCATTTGGATTATTTGATGGTAATCAAAAATTGATCACTTTGCCTGCACTCTGTGGGGAAAGGGGATTTAATATGTCATTTTATTATTACGCCAAGAAGAGCTTTATGCATTTCACTGGCTGTAAACCTACATATGTAGTTTAAAACAAAGTCGCTTCTCGTCGTATGTACCCTAAAAAACAGAACAGTTTTTTTTGTAGTAATAAATTGGATGTAAATACGATTAAGTACTACTGGCGCTATCTCTTTATAGTTCTCCAAACTACTATGAGTATGTATTCATGTACACGTCATATTGAATGCCGAAATTTTCATGACTACGAAATAAATTATGTTCGTTAAATTCACGTGCTTGATTTCATGTTCATGTAACTAACATAAGGAATCTTATTCCAATTCGTGATATCTGAAATTTATTCCGTCGATGTAGGTACCTACCTAACTAAGATACATTATGGAACTATCCGTCTATACCTACTGATATAATAAATACGAAAGTAATTCGAATTTGCTCCTTATTGCCTTTTCACGTTTAAAAAAATGAATGGATGGTAATTAAATTTGGCACAGGCAAAATTTTACCTCATACCTTTACGAGGGTGAAATAGAAATCTATGCTTATACTTATGTAAGTCTAGAGAGAACTGGCGCTCTATAATCTCTGCCTACCCCGTTAGGGACTCGGCGTGGTGATATGTATGTACTTATACTTATACTTTTAGTATGTTAAAGAGGAAAGATTTATATGTAAATATGTTTGTAGCGAATTGGCTCAAAAAGTATTAGACCACATTCACCCTGAGTGACATAGGCTATATATTCTTTTATAAAAAAAATATGTTCACCTGTACGAAGCCGGGACGGACCGCTTGTAGTAAATATTACTGAATCGTCTGTCATAAGCCGACAAAGTCGCAGGTAACAGCTAGTCGTCAATAATGTGCAAATAAGCACCAGTGCTATATTATGCCAGCTTACTATGGTTTCTGGCTTAGGGACAGAATGCCGTTCGTGACACGAGGTCGTTGAACCTTGCCTTTGTGCTCCCAACCAGGAAGTTAGAACAAACGATGGCATCTATTTAGGTCTAGTTAAGAGCTCGTGAAAACTTTGTACTACACTTTTGTTAGCGGGAAATCGTTTATTCGGAAGTATAAATATTGTGAACTAGCTGAACCCTGCTACGCTTCGCTGTGGATATGTAACTGATGCAAAAAGTAGATAAAAACCATCCTTGATGCGGATTATATATCATGCAAAAATTTCAGCTCGATCGGTGCAGAACTTTTTGAGTTTTTGAGGCGTACACAAACCAACATAACATTTTTATATATATAGATATATTCCTCAAGACGAGACGCGGTGGCCAAGTGCTTTGAGTAGGCCTGCAACACAAAGATTTAAGTTCGAGTGAGTGAATGAGTTTTTCTGAACTGAATCACTGTAGTTAACAGAGATTAGCCACGAGTTTTACGGTGAAGGAAAACATTGAGAGGAAACCTGCATACGTTTGAGACGAAATTCGGACGTATGTATAGTCGTGCTTCAGTAGCGGTGGTGGACTCGTTATGTGTCTCTCTGGCACCTAAAAAAATATCCCTGGCGGATAGTGGGTGTGGGTCCTACGTACACACCTCAGCCTACCCCTTCGGAGAACCTTGTGGGAAGGCGTGAAAATTATAATGTATAAGTTAAATTTTGATGGTTGATTGAAAACGCCATGCTAATTTTTACTCTTTAAATATAATATAATTATGTTGTTTTCTTTATTATTTTCCCAAAGGAGATACTAAGCAAATCTGCAAAAACTTAATCGGTTAATTGATGATGTGAGGTAATGTCGTACAACTAGGCGGTAGGAATTTGTAGAATTTCCGAATTAAAAACGGCATGTACATTTTAATCCGTATTTATTTCACACCATAACGATTGTGGACGTCAATGGCGGGCCCATTAATCACCAGTCCAGCCATTTATCATGCCTCTCCTTCACGTATTTACATAGGTAGGTACTTTTTTCAACGAAACGCCTTTTTTACACGGCCCCGATATTTTGAAAAATCTGTTTTTTATAGCGGTCCGATGATACGCACAATTTTATTCGTACTACTGTACGACAAATTCTGATAACCCTTTTACGATTCAAGTATTCAGGGACGATCGTTGATTAGCGGAAAAGATGGGAGGCTCCACGAATTGGGTTGAGGGGTAACTATTCATAGCTTTGCGAGCGTAATAATTTATCGATATGATTGAATAGATTTTACAATAGGTAAGTAGTACCTATGTAATGTAATGTGGACGAAGCGAAAGGGGTATGCAAGTCTAGAGAGAACTGGCGCTCTATACTCTCTGCCTACCCCGTTAGGGACTTGGCGTGATGATATGTATGTATGTATGTAAGTAGTACCTACTAAGTTTCCGGAAAGGTTCTGTCCGCTTAGTTTTCTCGAGCCGGAAATGAAAAACTTTTGGTATTTTTTACGAACTCGTTTAAAAAAAGCATACGACGACCAATTGCATAGCGGCCAAGTGAACTTGCGCCCACTGCTGAGCTCTAGGTTCACTGCCAGTTCACTGCAGGTACAGACGTTCATTAGTCCGTACAAAAGTGTATATCTACGTTAATTAATATAAAATAATAATATATCCTCACGCCTCCCCACAAGGGTCCCGAAGGGGTGGGCAGAGGTGTATAGGTAATACCCACACACCCACTTTCCGTCAGAGGTATATTTTGTGCCAACGTGACAGATTGCGAGTCCATTACGCTATTATATAAATTTTCTACACATTCTCATATGTACATAAGTACATAAGAGGAAAGTACATAAATTGAGCGTATGTATGTACTAAGTATGAGCGTACAATAGCCCGATACAATAGTCTGTTTCCAATAAGTGGGTATCATATGGATTTTGGGTGTACTGACTTACTTTATCAAAATCCCAGCCAAAAAGGTGTAGCCAGTCAGCCAGCTTGGGTAGTTTAGTGTTCTTACATTGCGGTTAACAGCAGAAAATGATGCTGGCAAAAAAAAGAAACACGGAACGTTTATTTCGCCGTTTCTTCTAAGGAAAAAACATCGGCAGGAAAACCTGCATACATCTGAGAAGTAATCCAAATGCGTATGTATAGTCGTGCTTGAGTAATGGCGATAGATTTGCCATCTGTCACGTTGGCACCTATATTATATTATTATATATATTATTATTATTATATTATATTATTATTATATATAGTACCCACCCACCCACTTTCCGCCAGAGAAATATTTTGGATGCCAACGTGACAGATGGCGAGTCCGTCGCTGTCACTCAAGCACAACTATACATACGTCTTTGAATTACTTCTCAGACGTATGCATGTTTCCTCTCGATGTTTTCCTTCATCGTAAAGCTCGTGGTGTGACTAACCACTGTACTTAATTTAAGAAAAACTCATTGGTACAGTCTGCATTCGAACTTGCGATCTTTGTGTCGCAGGCAACTACTCGAACCACAAGGCCACCACGGCCATTTACGTTAAAAAAATAAGTACTGTTAAATTACAATCTAGCAGCATTGCGTCCTCGCTTCCCTTATGGATTTTTTTAAACTTGTTTAAACTGTAAATAAGGGCTTAACTATATAATACCCTTTCCATATAGCACATGGAGCTGTTTCTGGTCGCGTTTGTTTGTGTTGCAGAGCCCTGGAAAGCGCAGCCCACAAGCAAATTGCTTTTGTAAAACTGCTTGTTTTTGTATAATGAGAGATTGTGGTTGCGGGGGTGAGAAAATTTGTAACCAGCTGAGGCGACAACTTGGGCATTTTACTTACAAGCGTGACCAACGAAGTAAATTATACAATTGTGTATTATATATATAAATACGGCGAAGGAAAACATCGAGAGTAGACCTGCATAAGTTTGGGAAGAAATGCAAAATGTCCATCTTTATATATATAATTCTTCTGTAAGTGTGTATGTCACTGAACTCCTCCTAAACGCCTGGACCGATTTTAATGAAATTTTTTGTGTGTGTTCAAGGGGATCTGGGAATGGTTTAGATTCACAATTGGACCCGATAGGTGGCGCCACCATCCTTTTTTTTTCCACCCGAGCGAAGCTGGGCGGGACCACTAGTATATATACATAGTCGAGCTTAAGAAACGGCGATGGACTTGCCATCTGTCACGTTGACTTGCGGGTGAAATGCGGGTGTTATACCTCTTACTACCCCTTTGTAGGAAGGGTTGATTTATATATATAATACTAGTGGTCCCGCCCAGCTTCGCTCGGGTGGAAAAAAAAAGATGGTGGCGCCACCTATCGGGTCCAATTGTGAATCTAAACCATTCCCAGATCCCCTTAAACACACAAAAAATTTCATCAAAATCGGTCCAGTCGTTTGAGAGGAGTTCAGTGACATACACACTCACAGAAGAATTATATATATAAAGATATAATATATCCTCACGCCTTTCCACCAGGGTCCCCGAAGGGGTAGGCAGAGGTGTATAGGTAATACCCACACACCCACTTTCCGCCAGAGGTATATTAGGTGCCAACGTGACAGATGGCGAGTCCATCGCAGTTACTCAAGCGCGACTATACATACGTCTTTGAATTTCTTCTCAGACGTATGCAGGTTTCTTCTCGATGTTTTCCTTCACCGTAAAGCTCGTGGTGTGACTAATCACTGTACTTAAGTTCAGAAAAACTCATTGGTACAGTCGGGATTCTAACTTGAGACCTTTGCGTCGCAGGCAACTGCTCGAACCTGGTATTACTGGTGGTATTACCTATACACCTCTGCCTACCCCTTCGGGGACCCTTGTGGGAAAGCGTGAGGATATATTATATATATATATATATTTATATATATATATACTAGTGGTCCGGCCCAGCTTCGCTCGGGTGGAAAAAAAAACATGGTGGCGCCACCTATCGGGTCCAATTGTGAATCTAAACCATTCCCAGATCCCCTTCAACACACACAAAAAATTTCATTAAAATCGGTCCAGGCGTTTAGGAGTTCAGTGACATACACACTCACAGAAGAATTATATATATAAAGATATATATTATATATATATATATATATATATATAATATATAACATTTATCTTAAATTGTAATTGCAATCTATTACTTATAACGAGAGGCGAGATGGTGGTCGCAGTTAGTTAAGTAACCCAATATTACCCCACCTGGCGTGATAGCGCGCGAGGGAAATGGAGTTTGAAAATAACTTGGTTGATGTATTGCATAACATAGCGTTTTGAAAGTGTGTATTGCCCACATATCACTTCGCCGGGGATATATATTAAATGACGGATGGAGAGTCCTTCGCCGTTTCAGGCACGACTTTACATCCTACTTCTTCTCAAAACGTAAGCACTTTACCACTAGATACTTCGATATTGTAAGCTTAAATAGGCTACGGTGATCGTTTTTCATCGGGTGGGCTGTATGCTTGATTGTCGCTCTTGTGGTATAAAAAAATAAGATGTTTTTCTGTTAGATAGAAAATATTCCCTTAATCGTATTGTTCCCAAAAATTACGTTGAAATTTGGAATGAAATGCTTTATTTAAAGCTCATTTTATTTCCACATTTTGTAACGTACTTAAACTTCTTGAAGATTTCCCTCACAATGGGGAGGACGGAGTTTAAATAATTGGTAGCCGGGAGGGAGGGGCGCGGACAAGAGGCTTGAATCATATTTTGTTTGGCTCACTGAATAAACAACGCTGGAATACTAATGTGCGGACGTTCAGTGCTAAGTGTATTTGTTTTGATAGGTGGCAGCTTTAGAACATGACTCTGTATAGTTTTTTTATATTTATGACAGCTGTCCCGCCCAACATTGTTGGGTTCAAAATAAAAATCCAGAGAAGTAGAGAGAGATATAGTGGCCTGGTGGTTCAAACCTGCAAACAAAAAGATAGCAAGTTCGAATCCGGACTGCATCATGCAAATTCACACAAAAAATATATCAAGATTGATCATGTGTGCAAGAAGAGGCAGAGGAAGGCCACGTTCCAACTACCTGGATCAAATCGATCGGACGCTCAAGGACGGGATCGTCAGAGTACTCGAAACCGACGATCATGTATGAAGAGACTGACGAATGTGGACGAAGCGAAAGAGGTATGTAAGTCTAGAGAGAACTGGCTCTCTACACTCTCTGCCTACCCCGTTGGGAGCTCAGCGTGATATATGTATGATTGTGCCATTCTAGATTTTTTGCGTCACAAAAAATCGCCGATCGATATTTATGTATATAAATTATATATTCACGTCATCTTACAAGTTCAGGTAAGGACCTTAGGTACTAACATCGTTTCAACCCCATAGGGGTCGAAGGGTCACCTCAGCGACGTATGGCAGCGGCTATTAATCGAATTTACACGTATTGTGTTACTGCTCGTCACAGGTAGTCGCGATAATGGGACACATAGTCAGGGGTGGCACTGACCTACTAATAAAGCTAAATAAATTGCGAAAGCTTGTGAGGATGTTTGGTTCCTTTCACACAAAAACTACTATTCTTTTTGCTATCCACGAAGACGCGCCCCCCTATTCTTCCCTATATTTTATAGTATAAGTGTGCAACCTTCCACTAATGTTTGAGCATTATCGTACACACTTAGGGGGCCCCCTTACCTATGACTGGGGTTATACCTACTCCCCGCATCCCACGACCCTCACGACTAGAAATTGGTGGGGCGCGTCTTCGTGGATGTCACTATCTGTAAACGGAATTGAAACAAAATCCTTTTTACTTATTAATATGTCACATTATTTAGATAACATATTCAGATGAGATCTATTTAGAGTTTGCTATTTAGGTAGAAGGAAAACATCGTGAGATAACCTTCAAGTGTTTCAGACGAAATACAAAGACGTGATGATATACCATACATGTATGTCATCACGCTGAATCCCAAACAGGGTAGGCAGAAAGAATAGAGAGCCAGTTCTCTCTAGACTTACATACCTTTTTAGCTCCGTCCACATTCACCAGTCTCTTCATACATGCTCGTCGGTTTCGAGTGTTCTTGACGTTCCCATCATTGAGGTGGTTGGAACTTGGTCTTCCTCTTTCCACACATTTTAGCATTGTATATCTCATTCCTCAATAGTTTTATCTCTATGATTTCTTTGTATTAACTAGATCAAAAATAAGCTAAAAATAAATGCCACTTTATAGTAAACTAGCTGTCCCGCCCAGCTTCGCTCGGGTGAAAAAGTTAAATTGCCCGTAACACGATCGCAGCGCCACCTATTGGGTCCAATTGTAAATCTAAACCATTCTCGAATCTAGCTTAAGACACACAGAAACACACAGAAAGCTTCGCCTGGTTAAAAGGTAAAATTCTTGAAACTCGATCGCAGCGCCACCTATCGGGTCCAATTTAATATAGCCTATGTTACTCAGGGATAATGTAGCTTTCCAAAGGTGAAGGAATTTTTGAAATCGGTCCAGTAGTTTCGGAGCCTATTCATTACAAACAAACAAACAAACAAATCTTTCCTCTTTATAATATTAGTATAGATAAAAACAGTTTTTATGAGAAGTACATATTTGTTACATCAATTAGGTTTGACGAAGAATGTTGCGGATTGCAATTTGTATTAGTATATTATAATTTTTTTATTTGACGAAGTCCTTGCGATTAATAATTAATGTCTGGATGAATGAAGCTTGTGATGTGGATAATTAAAATATGTGATCAGATCTTATCAATTATTCAATTAAATATCTAAACTATACCACAAAAAAAATTGCTCTAAATAAAGCTTAAGCTACTTGGCAACCCTACAAAGATATTTATTCTAACAGCTTGTGGTCGAATTGGTCGGGCATGTTCGTTTTATTGCGGCGACGCTGGGTCATGTAGACGTCTGAACAGTAGGTGATATTAATTCTATGTACTTAATTTTGTGTGTTGGTACTACCTATACACCTCTGCCTACCCCTTCGGGGACCCTTGTGGGAAGGCGTGCGGATATATTATTATTTTATAATCTTCACGAAGGTTTTCAAATTGTAATTGTATATTAGACTAATCTTATAAAGTGAAAGTTTGTAGGATGTTTGTGACTCTATCACACTGGAACGGCTGAACGGAATTGGATGAAATTTGGAACACAGATAGGCTATTAACTGGATTAACACAGAATATAAATAAATCAGAATTAAGAAGTCCGCCATTATGATATCTAATGCGGGTGAAATCGCAGGGGTAGGCAGAGGAGTAGCCATTTTTCACGTGTCAGATGGTCCAAAGCCACGTTGGACTATATGTTTACGTCTTTGTATATCTTCTTTAAGGTATGCTTGGCTCTGGATGTTTTCTTCACCGTCTTAAAATATCTTCTGAATTAAATAGACTTGGTAGAATCAGACTGTGGCAGATACTTCTCATCTTTTAAATGAATGCAAGTATATGTTTGAAGTAGATACTTTATAATATATTAAATCATTCATCATCATCATCTACATTATGAGCCCACTGTGACCAACAGCCGGATCGTTTATTTGGTATTTTATCTCCGAAGCTATCAGACGTGCATTTGCTAATAACTTTTTGCACCTATTTACTGCTCACTTTTGTCTCTGACTGTCCTTTTGTAGTAGTGTTTACAGTTTATAGGTGTGGGCCCCAAAGCAGGGAAATTGAAGAAGGCTTTGTGGACCATGGTCCCGGTCCACAAAGCCTCCCTATCCCTCCCAGGTAACGCAGGTTTGTATTTCCATTACAACATTTCGATGCATTTTAACTAAGAGTTATCTAGGGCGTCTAAGTGCTAGGGCAAGTCACTACCGAGTCCTGATGCGTTCTTAATGTTAAGTGTTGTGGCGAGCGGACTCCCTCCGTTCTTACGGTGAGGGTTCACGCTGAGTTCCTCACAGGGAGCGCCAGTTCTCTTTAGGCGTACAATCCTTCTTGGTAATAGAGAAATTTTACCTTGATCGACTTCCAATGGTGTAATGAGTCTTTCGCTTCCTCCTTTTTGACAGCTTCGCTCGCTCGCTCAATGACATTCGCTCAATGACAGCTAATCGTGAAAGGTGACATCGGTCCATAGAGCCGAGCGAGTTCTGGTTATTTAATTTGCTCAATGAAAGTATGTCGTGAGTATTGGACATAGAGCCGAACGGAGAGAGATCGATGCTTGAATCCGTCGCGTTAACACAAAGACAATTCACTCTCCTAAGTTATTTGGGACGGACAGATGGCACCGTGCCCATTTTAGTGGTAATAATTTCATGTAATTACATTAATAAGCACTCGCAGCATATAACTACATCGAGAAACCAGTCACGTTGTGCCCAAAACGATTATAAAGGGTCGCTCATGAAAAGGGAATCCAGATGAAAAACAGTTTATTTAGCGCTGTCCTGTATAATGGTTACTTTTGCATAAGCTCGCTGAAATTAAAGTCAAAACACACGGGCTACTATTGCGGGCGGTGACGCCGCTCTCGGTGAGAGTTTGTTATGACCCTTATTAACGTTATAAAGTATTACATACAAACATATTGGTAAATAAATAAATACCTTGTGACAATTCCATGCAAATTGACCTAGACCCAAATTAACCAAAGCTTGTGTTATGGTAACTAGACAACGATATATTTACTTATATAGATAGATAGATATTTACTTAAATACATAGGACATACAAGACTAAGGTACAAATACTCGTGTTCATCACACAAACGTCTGCCCTCAGCGGGAATCAAACCCGCGACCTGACTGCGAAACTTTTTAGAATATTAGGGTACCATTGTAATTTATTACTTTCAACCATTAGTCTGTCTGTATCATCCCGGTAAACTGTGAACGCTTTGAAAATGTAAAACTTTTCGTATGTTTTCTCAGTGTTCACTTTGCCCCGCCGTGAATATATTTGCATGTGAAATGGTATATTTTACCCCCACGCCAGGGGTGCACTTACCGGCCGATGCACTTATGAATGTATAATTGTAATTTTTACTAATACTTGATTTGAAGTCAGTTAGCCGTGTGGTTTTAGTGTCGCTTGCACCACAAAAATGCTACTGAATCCCGGCTGCACCGCGTTTTTTTACCTACCTGTACCTACGTACAGTGATTATGATCGCGAGCAAGGGAGCTGGGCTGGACTGGTAATTTTATTTAAATATTAGTTCAGTAACACAGTTTACTGTATGTTAATATTGTTTTACTGTATTTTGGAACCAGAACCAAGTACTCTGATAAACATATCTGCGATGGTATCTAGATCTAAGACGTTTTAAGGTAACACCTAGTGTTTATGTGTGCTCATGGTGTCACGTCTGTAATGGACCAACTGTTGAGACATATTTGACTTTAACATCAAATCAAATCAAAATCTTTATATTTCACATAGGCCCAGGTGGGCACTTATAAAACGTCGAAAAAGAAGCACGGTTCGGGTTGGTCGCTTCCATGGAGAAGAACCGGCAAGAAACTCCATGGTTACTCTTTTCAAATCATTAGGCATATACAATTTTCGTTACAGCAATAGTACCCAAGTATGGGGGAACAACGTAGGCCCGACAATAGGTCGTTGCTTACTATACAAAGCATACATAAAACAAGATAATTATAACAATGTTAGCAAGATATAAGAATCTACAAAGCCTACAATGTTGATATAATACTTCATCAAGATGATACAAGTAACAAATAGACACAGTTCTTCAATAAAGCTATATTCTATTCTATTATGTTTAGTGAAGTGCTTGCATAAGGCTTTCATCATAACAGAAGCAATAAGCGTTCCTTTCTTGTTTTTTTTTAACTTCGAACTTAATAAAGGAAAGTATTTTTTAATAAAATAATGCTGCTCCAGGATAGGAATTTAATAAAATATTTAATATCTCCCCTTTATCAACTTTAATAATTACGAAGAAACAGATTACCCAAATACTGGTAGAAAGTTCGCTGACCTCTAAGTATCGAAAACATTGTGTAACTTTTCTTCCAAGATGTCCATTACATAATTAGTATTAACGCTTAGGTACTTCAAATTTCAACCTTATCGCATTAGCAATACGGCCGCTTTGGTGATTTTGCAGGTGAACAATCCGTAACGTATCTCTAGAGAGGGGGCATAAATTGAACAAACAATGTATTGCAAAATGGCTACGAAATATCGCGCTGCTCAAACTTTTTTCACAAGTTTAATTTTGCCATAATATTATGATATTTTAGTTTACCCATATCTGTAAGCTATCTAATTGAAGAAGTTTTGAAAGTATGGTGATGTAGGAATGTGGTAGGTGTTTTAAATATGCGAACATTTATTTCATTTTTAATGAATAATTAGGAAATATTTGATTGTAAGTTTGTAATGGAGAAACTCAAAAACTACTAAACCGATTTTCTGTCTGTTATTTATGCTTAAGCTTTATGAGGTGTATTCTATTAAAAAAAAAAATATATATGTAGTTATATGCAGTCGCGGACACATCTCGTTGGAAGATATCAAAACAATCAAATCAAATCAAAATGTTTTTACTTCACATAGGTCTAGATGGGCTCTTATAAAACGTCGAAAAAGGTGCACGGTTCGAGTTTGGTCGTTGCCATGGAGAAGAACCGGCAAGAAACTCCATGGTTACTCTTTTCAAATCATTAGGTATACAATAAAAATATTTTTACGTTACAGCAATAGTACTTAAGTATGGGGGATGAAGTAAGTAAGATGTGTAAGTAAATATATTAATTATCAACGATAATCCCCGCTGAAAGTTACTTAATCAACGCCGCAAGTATGCCTGTCTCGGGTCAGGTTACATATTTGCTGCGTTTGCGGTTGAAACTCTAGGGCCTTGGGGTCCTGAGGCTCACCATCTTTTTAAAGAGGTCTCGCGCCGTCTAGTCGTGACCTCTCGTGACAGGCGGGCTGGAACATATCTCGCTCAGAGAATCAGCATTGCTATCCAGCGTGGCAATGCTGCTAGTCTTCTTGGCACGTTGCCTCGTGATACCGATTTGGGACAAATATTTTATCTGTAAGTAGTTAGTTTCAACTGTTCTTTGTAAATATTGTTAATTGTTGTTATTGTAAATAAATGAAGTAATCAACGTACAATAAATTAATCTAGTTCATTAACATATAAGAAGGGTTTTGATGATCGGACTTCGATAGCTGTTAATAAATTGATCTACGAAGTTTCGAACGCTTCGGTATTCAGTACTTCCAAGTTAATTAATGACAAGATGTAAACTAGTTGACTTTACTAACATATGTCACTAATATGTCATCATCATGAGGTATTGAGCTAGGCTGACATGACGTACTAATAGAGGTATCGACCTCTTTGACAGGGTGATTAAATTTTTTCTTTCTTTGAGCCGTGGTAGCCGAGAAGATCTTGTAGTTGTCTCAAACAAAATACACACATAAGTATCATCACGCCGAGTCCCTAACGGGGTACGCAGAGAGTATAGAGCGCCAGTTCTCTCTAGACTTACATCTCTCGCGCTCTTCTCTCTTTCGCTTCGTCCACATTCATCAGTCTCTTCATACATGCTCGTCGGTTTCGAGTACTCTTGACGTTCCAGTCCTTGACCGGACGCTCAAACACAATAAATACGTTTTTTCTGATCTTTTGTACAGTGATTAATACCATCATCAGCCTCATGGCTAAGAAAAAGGACGAAAGGAAACCTACATACTGCTGAAGAAATTCACGAGATGCTTGAGAAATGTCAATGGACTCGCCATTTGTCTGGTTGGCACCTAAATACCACCGGTGAAAAGAGGGTGTTGGGGAGACGTCACGATATTATATTTAAATCAATGTAAAATTGAGAAATAAATTACATACATGACAGTTAGGTAGATATACGATAATAATTAATCGTAGTCACGTTTTGATTCGTTGTCAGATTATCTAGTTATTACTTGGAACCCAGTTTAAATCCCTGAAGTCTATTACACACTTGATTGGAATGTTACGTTATACAAATGAATAGTTAGGCTCAGGCCTTAGTGGCTCTGACTTTAATGCATAGCGTATGTTTGATTTACAATAAACGTATTTCAATTAAATAAAATTTTAGGCGATTAAAACCGCGGCATGCAGCTAATTAATTATATAGGCTTAGCATAGCTTTACATATGCTACATTATAATCCCGAAAAATAAAAATAAAAACCAACTTTTTCGAATTCCACACGAGGAAAGCCGCGAAACCTTATGAATATATATATTTGTACTAGCAGTTAAGCAGCTAAGGTTTTTGTTATATTCAATTGTAAATAAATAAATAAATACTTACTCAATCCAGTCAACAGATATCGCCATCTGTTAGAATCGGTTGGAGCTAACAGATAATTGTTACTTGTGACAGGTAACCTATACTAATATTATAAAGCTGAAGAGTTTGTTTGTTTGTTTGTTTGAACGCGCTAATCTCAGGAACTACTGGTTGGATTGTACAATTATTTTTGTGTTGGATAGTCCATTTCTCTAGGAAGGCTTTAGGCTATATAACATCACGCTACGACCAATAGGAGCGAAGCATAAATGAAAAATGTTGCAAGAACGGGAAAAAATATTCCTTTTTGAGAGCTTCCGTTGTGTACGCTGCGTAAACGGTTTAAGTTATGAAAATATCATGTATCAGGTAATTGTTCCTCTTTAAAAGTTCTAAAAAAAAGTCCGCGACAGCATATGTCTATCTTTTAAGATTGACTCACTATAACCTTTTTTATGGCAATCAAGTCCACGATGGGCTCCTGAACTACTTAACCGATTTCAATCAAATTTGCACACCGTATGCAGTTTGATCCAACTTAAAAGAAAGGATAGCTTACATCACAATTGGACCCGATAGGTGGCGCTGCGATCGTGTTTCAGGAAATTTTACTTTTTCACCATGAACCATTTTTACAATAAAATAATACTGCGGCTATAAATTGACATGTAAGCTATCCTATCTTGCAAGTTGGATCAAACTGAACACGGTGTACAAATTTGATTAAAATTGGTTAAGTAGTTTAGGAGTCCATCGCGGACAAACAACGTGACCCGTAATTTATATATATTAAGAAGAAAGATATATACACTAGCTAGTATCGCAGCAATCGGTAACCTTATAAAAAAACATTAAAATAGTTTAAAACTAGGTACCAAAAAAAACCAATAGCCATTTACTGGCATCTTCAAAATTTTTGAAGGTGATGCGGCGAAAATATCGTTATATTTTGTCGACTGATGTGATAAAATACTGAGTATGATAACATTAGTTTATGAATTGCTAACATTAATAATAATTGCACTTTCTTTATGACGTCTCTGAAGGTGCAGGCAGAAGTGTAAGAACATCCTGTTGTCGCTGAAGATATTATATTAAGGTGCATGCAACTGGTGGTAACAGCTTTAGACTGACATATTCCGACGCCATTTTCTCCACTCAGATCGCAACCCTGAAACACGCCTAAAGCTTGTGTGTGTTGGTTTTCTCTCAGTAGTCTGCTAGAGATTAAAATTTAATTACAAAATCTGTACATCGCAGCTTGCCTTGTTCAATGAAGATTTGGATACGTTTACTTTAACGAATAAACACACTAAGTAAACTTTAACTTGAAAATCTTGTTAGTTATGTTACTTTGTTAACAAAATTAACACTGTAAGCTCCATCACACTGAGTAAATAACTTTAAATTGTATTTCTAGCGTACCAGATCATAAGGGAATTAGTTCGCGAAGGAAATTATGCTGAGGTAGTGTATAGCGTAACCACATATGGTCTGAAAGAAAATACCATTGAAAACAAATGTTACGCTGATGAAATCGCCTTACACAGCTAGTATTGTCATGTACAAGAAACATCGTGCGCGTACTCCTCTGTCACTTGCACTCTTACGGCACTTAATGAAGTCCTATACAAGCACCCTGAATGCGATCTGTTTCCTGATGATTGGTAGAAAATACTGGGCTTGAAGTTCTGTGAGAACACTGTACAAAATTGTAGTCCTCTTCATTTTAGTATAATTGGCTACCAAACCGTTTTACTATAGTGAGTGAATATCAATAAATTTATCATATCAATATAATATAATTAATATATAATTATAATAATTATCTAATAGTCGGCCCTCTGGTCTAGTGGTTCTGGTAAGCTCGTGAAACTTAAGATCGCGGGTCCGATTCCCGCTGAGAGAAGATATATATCTGATGAACACGAGTGCTTGTACCTTAGATGGATGGTATATATATCCTAGGGATCCTACGTATATATCTATCTATAATCTATATATGTGAATATATCGTTGTCTAGTTACCATAACACAAGCTTAGCTTAATTTGGGACTAGGTCAATTAGGTCAAGAATTACCGTGCATTCAATTTCTATGGATAACACAAGTTTGAGATCCGCTGGTGCAATGACCCTCTCAATATTTCACGGTACATCTCCGTAATATCGGGTGCGTCACACCCTTAGCTCGCCGGACAGAACACCCTCCTTAGTGTCTTCATGAAAATTTTTGGCTTATTTTACGGGTTGTGCTGGAAAATGGTGGAATATCGATTTGAATTGGGAAGTATAAGGTAAAGGAAGAACAGCTACTACAATATAAAGTTGATTATATAAAATGTTCTCTTAGGACATGATATAAAGTTTTCTTATACCACACCACGATATATATATAATATACCGTGGCGGCCGAGTGGTTCGAGTAGTTGCCTGCGACACAAAGATCGCAAGTTCGAATTCCGAGTGTACCAATGAGTCACACCACGAGCTTTACGGTGAAGGAAAACATCGAGAGGAAACCTGCATACGTCTGAGAAGAAATTCAAAGGCGTATGTATAGTTGTGCTTGAGTAACGGCGATGGACTCGCCATCTGTCACGTTGGCACCTAGTATACCTCTGGCGGAAAGTGGGTGTGTGGGTATTAGCTATACACCTCTGCCTACCCCTTCGGGGACCCTTGTGGGAAGACGTGAGGATATATAATATTAGTATAGATACAGATAAAGATTTGTTGTCACGTGATTTTAAAGAGAGCTTTACTGACATTTAAAGGAAATACAGCTACAGTAAGCTTCCCGAGGCTCAATATTGACTGACGAGGCGGAACAGGTGTGTGGGGTTCGTAGCGTATGGCTAACTGCGGTATGTACAAACATACCTCCACACTTTAATTGCATTGACGTTGTCGCAGGCGTTGATGTGGCTACATTAACCATACATAGGATTTAAAACGTTCTTAGGCTCGGCGTCTATAAAGTTACCAGCTTTGCTTAAAAGAAAAGCCGTGATATTTTTTTGTTATAAGGGTTCTTTTTTTGAATAAAAAAAAGTTTTAATGTATCCCTGAGCGAAACATCCCACATGTTGTCTGTATTTGGCAATACCGATATGGGGGTATAATTACTTGACTCGGCTGTTTGTATGATATTTAAGATTACTCTTAAATTCTTAATTTAAAAAGATATCATAGAGATATGATTCGAGCCTACAGTGTAGTTATTTTTCTACCTGTATAATATTTGAAAGGTTTTTTTACAACAAGCACGCAGCATGTCAATTTTGCAATACCAAGGGCATCACTCGCGCGTTGCCTGGTAGGAATCTTTTCACACCCTTCTTGAAGAGCTACATGCCGTTCTCTCTAGGGAAAACCTCAACGGGGAGTTCATTCCACAGCCTGAAGAATCTTCTTTGAAACCGCGCAGTGCGAGGCGAGAGTAGGTATAAACATGTTGGCAGTCAGCCCCTGGGCTATAAATTAATTTGTACCACGATACCGCCCCAGTTTTATTGAAGCTGTGGTCACCTTAGTGTTATGCGTTGCATTGATATACAATTGCATGGGAATACCTACCCCTAAATGGCGTGAAGAAGAGACTGATGAATGCGAACGAAGCGAAAGAGGTAGGTATGTAAGTCTAGAGAGAACTGGCGCTCTATACTCTCTGCCTTCGTTAGGTACTCGGCGTGATGATATGTATGTATGTAAATGGCATGACGATTTGTATATGTCCCGATGTGGAAATCTTACTTAAATTCTTCTTTTCGTGTTTAGGTGGTGACCTGTGCCTGTACAGTCTGCGCGAACTTGGAGGTAAGTTCTTAGAATAATCACCTACAATTTTATTGTTATAACCACGGTAGCTGGTACTCGATATCCGGTACGCCCTAAGCCGAGGTTCGTACCCCACAGGGGGTGCCTTTAGCTGTGTTGCTTAGAACTAAAGTACCTGGTTGGAGGCCTAGGTCTCGCCATTGGCCGGTAAAGTAGCAAAAGTTCCCGGAACTCACGCTACGAGAGACAAAACAAAAACAAAAAACTGGTTATCGGCGCAAAGCGGGGGTATTTATATCTCTGCCTATCGTGTATCTAATTATCCCGTATTACTTCTGATAAAGGAAGCCACAAACACTTTCAACCACACTGCCTTACGTGATTATAGCCGACTCCCCCACAGTTTAGCCCTACTAAATTAGGTTTCATTGCAAACTTTCTCATAAAAAAACTATCAATTTTTTTTGTATATCTCCACACCTTTGCACAAGGGTCTGCGAAAGGGTAGCAGAGGTGTGTAGGTACTACCCCCACAGCCAATTTAATATTTTAGGTGGCCAGAGAACATATTTTAGGTGCCAACGTGACAGATGGCGAATCCATCGCCGTTACTTAAGCACGACTATTCATGTGGCTTTGAATTTCTTCTAAAATCTATGTAGGTTTCCTCTCGATTATTTCCTACACCGTAAAGCTCGTGGTGTGACTCACTGTACTTAAGTTCAGAAAAATCGGTACAGTCGGGATTCCAACTTGCAATTTTAGAGTTACAGGCAACTACTCGAACCTCTCTACTCTTATATGTGTTAATTCAACGAATGTTCTATCACTGTGCCAAACTCCATACAATTCCATTGATTAGTTTTGGCCTGAAAGAGGTACAAAACTCCTAACAATACATAACGGACGTGTATTTATGTATAAAGTGTATGTGTCTTCCTCCAAAAGAGGTGTTTTTGGGTCCTTGTGGACTTGTGGTGTCCTTTGGGACACGTGTCGAGTACTGTCCATAACCAAACTGACCTAATTCCGACCTTTGTTTACCGATACGACGACATACAATATTGACTATGACAATATCGTGTAACCATGGTGATTGTGTCAACGGTTCAATCTTTACTTAGTGTAAATGCCGCTTCCGCTATCTCGCTTAGATCTTTTAAACTATTCAATGGGTTTCAGTACAGTTTTCGAGATTTTGAGAGTTTTTGAGACCTAGGTAGTTGGAACGTGGATTTCCTCTGCCACTTCTTGCACACACTTTCGCTTTGTATATCTGTGTCGTCAATCTTTATTGACTCATCCTTTCTATATGTCCAAACCAACGCCTTTCTTCATCTTTACAATCACAACCTCGTTCACGCCAGTTATTTTTTATATATAAACTAGCTGTCCAGCTTCACTCGGGAGAAAAAAAAATCCTGAAACACGATCGCAGCGCCAATTCCAAATGCAAATCTAAGCCATTCTCGAATCCACCCGAAGACAAACAGAAAATTTCATTAAAATCGGTCCAGTTGTTAAGGAGGAGTTCGGTGACATACACATGTACAGAAGAAATATATATATAAAGATACTTTCATCTTTTTAAAGAGGTCTCGCGCCGTCTAGTCGAGACCTCTCGTGACAGGCGGGCTGGAACATATCTCGCTCAGAGAATTAGGGTTGCTATCCAGCGTGGCAATGCTGCTAGTCTTCTTGGCACGTTGCCTCGGGATACCGATTTGGGACAAATATTTTATCTGTAAGTAGTTAGTTTCAACTTCAGTTAGTTCTTTGTAAATATTGTTAATTGTTGTTATTGTAAATAAATATAAACTAATGCGTAAAAAAAATGTAATGATACTAAGACATATGTTCAGAGTTCAATAACTTTGAAGTTGGGCTCGCTCCTAAGACTGGCCGCGTCACGTGGTTGTCAGTTGACTGATGACGTCAGTTGACCCTTCGGAAACTGTTGGGAAAAGTATGAAGATGGATTTGTCACGTTATCTACATATCTAACTTTGTGTCAGCAACATTTCCTCAAATATATTAAGTTTGATTTATATTCAACATCACAAATATTTTACTGGACATTTGCTCAAATGCCTAACATGCCTGGACTCTTGTGAGGCTGGTGTGAAGGACGACGTGATAAGGTCTGTGAATATATATATATCCTCACGCCAGGTAATACCCACACACCCACTTTTCGCCAGAGGTACACTAGGTGCTAACGTGACAGATGGCGAGTTCATCGCCGTTACTCAAGCACGACTATACATATACGCCTTTGAATTTCTTCTCAGACGTATACAGGTTTCCTCTCGATGTTTTCCTTCACCGTAAAGCTCGTGGTGTGACTAATCACTGTACTTAAGTTCAGAAAAACTCATTGGTACAGTCGGGATTCGAACATGCGATCTTTGTGTCGCAGGCAACTGGTCGAACCACTCGGCCACCACGGCTCAAATATGTTTAACGCGTCTGTGAATATATTTTAATATATATAGGTTGTAATCAAGATTCTGAACACATCAAAAGTAATTATTACTAGCAAAATCACTCAATGGTATTTTTTACTGAAATAACAGTATAAGGTATAGAAAAAGTACCATATCCGGGTCCGGTTCGATGTTGATAGGTTACAAGACTAATATACGACCGAGCCTCAGCATTAATGTTAAACAACAAATGAAAACCGTACATTTACAATCAAAACACTATTTTTGACATTGTGATACTGTAACGCCTTCTCAGAAGGGAGGGTATGCAGAGGTGTGTAGTATCCACAAACCCACTTTTATATATTATACCGTTCTGGTTTTAAAATTCACGCTTAAAATTTTTAGACTTCACTGCAAATGACATTTAATCTTTTGCAACATTGTGAACTGGTTCATGTTTCCTGGAAGTGACTCGTGTGCGGAGGGACCTGCAGCTGCGCTATGATCATAGCGCTCTGGTTACTTACTTAGCCAAGTTTTAAAACTTTCATGTAGTAGATAAGTGAGGGCCTTCAATGAATACGACTTGTGACCCAACTGTGTGAGAATGGGAAGAATGGACGTACCAATCAGCTTCGTTTTCGCTTCGTCAAAGGAAGTTTCTTATAATAAGCTCTTTCCCAAAAGTTTTTACACACGTTTTCGGTTCTTCTTGCAACCTCCTTCATTTCTCGCCTGGAAAAGGACTAATTGATCCGGGTAGACGTAGTCCTCGATGTATGCAATGACCATTTTTTTTTATACCACTTGGGTGGCAAACAAGCATGCGGTCCGCCGATGGTAAGCGGTTACCGCCGCCTATGGACGCTTGCAACACCAGGGGCATCACTCGCGCGCTGCCGACCCTGCAGGAAACTTTTCACACCCTTCTGGAAGAACTCCATGCTGTACTCTCCAGGGAAAACCTCTACTCCGAATTGGTTCCTTATATTGTTAGTCATAGCCTTTTGCTTCACACGTACATACGTTTAAAGTTACGAATAACTACGTTTTTATTTGTTCTATTAGTAGTGTCTTGAGTCCGCAACGCAAGGATTGCTAGTTTGAATCCCGACTGTGCTGTTTTTTCTGATCTGTAGTAGGTACAGTTATTCACACCACGAGCTTAAAGAAAAATAAATCGATAGGAAGCCTGCATATGTTTGAAAAGTCATTCAAAGACTGCTGGACGTATGCACCCATTGTCAAGTTGGCACTCAAATATGAATGTTTCTACATACTTCTACCTGGCCTTGAGCAACCCTATATTAATAGTATCTAAAAAAAAAATGTGAGCCGTCACGGGACGCCTGGCAGATGTGAAACATCGACATTATTTTGTAAAAGTAATATGCAGAAAAGAACAGATTGTGATAGGAACTACATATGTCGTAATGATAAAATAAAATATTACGATTTTTTTCCAGATAACGATGACTATTTATTGAATAAACATGTATTTTCATTAAATACAAAAATTTACGAATTTATTTCAAATCGTTACTACTTAATTCGTAACGTCGTCGACTTCGGTAATAGTTATATTCGATGTTTCCTCTGAGGACGGTATTACTGTGACAATTGGTCGATGGTAACTGAAGTATGGCGACGCGTCGCCACGGCATGCGTCGCCACGCCAGAAATCGGTTTTACGTGCGGCTATAGATGTTTCACATCAAAAACATACAAATCCATTTTCGAACTAATTTATTCCCTTCAATGATGTTGTCATTTTATTACCTTTAGAGCTATTTGTTTTATTCCATCGCCATGAGTTCCTTCATAATACTATCTACATAGCTCCAAGACTTCTAACCTTTCCACATAGCCTCGAGGCAACTGCTCCATTTTTAAGGCAACCTGTATGTAAGCTCACGTGTGTACAAAGTAAACGCTTTAAATTGCCGCTCAGCATTTAAGTGTTATTACCTAGATGGTTTACGACATCGCTGGGTTGTCTCCCGAAATTAAACGTCTCAAACCAGACAATGTACGCGTGAAAGGTGGGTGACTTTGTTGGTTATATATACATAGGTATAGGTTTCATGGATAGCTCAGGAAGATATATTACTTGTGTATCAAAACGGTAGCATGCAGCGATTGATATTCGCTAATTCTAAAGTGGTGCACCTGATGGTCAGTGGCTACCATCGCCTATGGACGCTTGCAAGGGTATAGCTCGCGCGTTGCCACCCCTGAAGATTTCAAGCTCTTCTTGAATAACTCCATGCTGTTTTCTCTAGGGAAAGCCTAAACGAGGTGTTCATACCAGTCTGATTGTTTGCGGAAGGAAACTCCTTTAGAACTGCGAAGTGCTAGACTTATTTGGTTCCAAGGTATGGGGATGAATTTCCAAATGTTGGCGGTGCTGTAGAAGCACAATACTCGTAGTAGAAGCACAGTATTCGTTGACTTAAACACAATTTCCGTCTAATCCGACACAAAGGTAGCGGCGTAAAATATTTGAGAAATTTGAATTTCAATTTCCTACATTTTAAATTGACAATAAATCATAATAATGTCCGCTGGTGGAAATGGGAATTGAAATTACTTTGTGTTACGTCACAAATTGTAAATGGATTCGCGCGTGTGTGATAATTATAATTCCTATATAATATCCTCACGCCTTCTCAAAAGGGTCCCCGAAGGGGTAGGCAGAGGTGTATAGGTAATACCCACACACCCACTTTCCGCCAGAGGTATATTAGGTGCCAACGTGACAGATGGCGAGTCCATCGTCGTTACTCAAGCACGACTATACATACGCCTTTGAATTTCTTCTCAGACGTATGCAGGTTTCCTCTCGATGTTTTCCTTCACCGTAAAGCTCGTGGTGTGACTAATCACTGTACTTAAGTTCAGAAAAAACTCATTGGTACAGTCGGGATTCGAACTTTTATTATTATTTATATATATAATTATTATTATATATATAACTATTATTATTTATTATTAAAACATCTTATTATCAGTATATGCCATAAACCGTTTGTATTATGTTCATAATATTGTATTATATACTTAAAACATATATATTAAGTAGTTGCTGCGGAAGAATAACAAGAATGGGGTAGAGCAACGAGCGTTAACTATGTATAATGATCGAGTAACAAGTTAATTGTAAAAGCAAATGAGACCCAATGTCTTACTAATCGTGGAGTCGGACAATACAATTAGCCATTACAAATGAAAATATATGGATGTATTGGAAGAGTTACTGGCTCTGTATAGTAGTATTAAAATGTTTGGACAGTCGCCTGCAACACAAAGATTGCAAGTTCGAATCCAAACAGTACCAATGGGTTTTTGTGATCATAAGTACAGCGATTAGTCACACTACCAGCTTTAAGGTAATGAGATATAGTTGTACTTGAGAAACGACAGTGGACTCACTACCACGTTGCCACCGAAAAAATATATCTCCGCTGAAACTGGGTGTGTGGGTACTGCTGTCACACACGATCACGAAGGCGTGTAGAGGTACATATATATAAGAAAGTGAGGTATAGGTGAGGCACTTCATGACACTTCACAACATACATGAGTTAGATCAAAGGAAAATATCTCTCGTGATATATAGGGAGGTCAAAGATATTGGGCTAGACAGAAGCAAATGGAAGGAGTTGGATCAGAGACCAACTTGATTGATGAAATACCCTAACACCGTGAATAATGCTTTCTCCTGACTGAACTATATTCGGAGATCCTCATTTCCACCCATATCCTGGCAAATATTTTTCATAAATGCTCTCCCAAAACTTGACATCTTCTTCGTCAGGCTTCGTCTTTGCCACTAATTTGTTGCCAATCTCCAGATATTCCTGCTTGTCTGCAGTGAACGGAAGCCAAGTAACTCTCATGCTGGTATTTGGAGTCGGATTACTGAAACAAAAGGTGATCCTCATTAAAAACACAGTAAAACTAAGAGCCGTGGTGGCCGAGTGGTTCGAGCAGTTGCCTGCGATGCAAAGGTCGCAAGTTCGAATCCCGACTGTACCAATGAGTTTTTCTGAACTTAAGTACAGTGATTAGTCACACCACGAGCTTTACGGTGAAGGAAAACATCGCGAGGAAACCTGATTACGTCTGAGAAGAATGCTTGCTCGTGCTTGAGTAACGGCGATGGACTCGCCATCTGTCACGTTGGCAACTAATATACCTCTGGCGGAAAGTGGGTGTGTGGGTATTACTTATACACCTCTGCCTACCCCTTCAGGGACCCTTGTGGGAATGCGTGGCGATATATTATTATTATTATTTTAAAACTAAGTTAAACTAAGAGATGTGATGGTTTGAAAAGCAGGTTTGAACTCAGGATCACATCACGAGTTTTATGGTGAATTTAATCACAGTTAGGAAACCTGCATACGTTGAGGAAGAAATTAAAAGGCGTATGTAAAATCATGGTTGAGTATCGGCGATGCACTCGACATTTGTCAGGTTGACATCAAAAAAATTCTTGGGGAAAAATAGCGAATACTGTTAACCTCTGTCAACCCGTTAGGGGACACTTTTAAGAGGCGTGCAGATTAATTATTATTGTTTACTGCTTCTTGTAAATATTATTAAAAAATTCTTAATAATAAACGTTTAAGACAAATATTAATTCATAAATTGTTAAGCAAACAGCAAACGTACCCATATTTGGCGAAATTTGTCCAGAGTTTTGTAAAAGTATCGACCACTTTAAAAGTAACGTGAGAAAGCTTCTGCGGTAGAATTTTCGTCGGAAAAAGGTAGAACAAGTCATCACCATGGCTCGTCAATTCGTTTGGTTTAAAAAAATCATTGATCTCATACAGGAGCCCAAACAAGTTTCTATCAGATTTGCAGTTAAATTTGTAAATATACACCTTATTGCTATTATTATTGGACACAAATTTGCCAAACATAATTATACCATGAGTAAATATCTCCATGTTGAAAAATTTTATCAATTGGTTTAAATTGCTTTTTGAGGCGAGTTGATTGCGTAAAAAATATTTTTTCATGCTTTTCGCAATATCCTCTTGTTCTTCGACTGTAGTATTATATGACAGAGGTCTCGGAATAAAAAAATCAAGATTTTGGTTTGCTTTTACAATAGTTTCGTTCAAGGGTCCATTTAATGCGACTGATAATGCAATATTTCCGTCGTGTTCATTATATCCTACTATAATGTCAACCCCTTCGTGTATTTCATTTCGTAGACCATTAAATACATCACCAAAGAAATATCTTTCATTATCATCAAATTGCTTTTCGTCTACTATCGCAAAAGTAGTCGCATAGCCCTTTTTTTCAATATTTACATTGACCAGTGCCTTTGGAGGCGCGTGTTTGAATATTTGGTAGAGTTTATCATCGTCATCAGAATAGCATCCGAGCCGCCTTGCTAATATGAGTGCCCTTTCTCGAGGATCCTGAATGGTGGCCCACCAACAAGAAGCGCTACCGCTCTGGCATATTGCTCGTTTGAAGAGACCTTTAGTCATTGGCGATATCAAATGTAAGCTAACACAACCTGTTCCAGCGCTCTCACCAAAAATCGTAATATTCTCAGAGTCACCACCGAAGCTGCCTATATTTTTCTTGACCCACCTCATAGCGGCAACCTGGTCCTTCATACCAGCGTTACCAGGTATGTCCTTTGTATGAAGGCAAAGAAATCCGAGGGTCTCGAGTCTGTAGTTGAACGTGACTAGAATAACACCATGTTTGACCAGGAACTCCGGGCCGTACATGTCGTCATTACCGCTTCCCCAAAGCAAGCCTCCGCCGTGAATAAAAACCATGACAGGCAAAGGGGCGCTGGGTTTAATTTCAGGAGAATAAACGTTCAGATAAAGACAGTCTTCACTACCTTTCGCCGGTTCTTTTGACAGCTTGTTAAACTGAAAACACATAGGACCAAATGCCTTTGCGCTGCGCACTCCTCGCCATGGGCTAACTGGCTGCGGTGCCTGAAACAAGTTATGATGGTTATTTAATCCCTTGGTATATAGCAGTTAGAGGAATTCTGCCTAATAAAAGTATGTGGCGACTAGGGCAGTATCTCCATCTTACATAATTTCGCAGATAAATAGGGTGATTTTGGGCTGTATAAAAAAGATTTCTGAACATGTTATAGGGATTTAGCTGCAGCTTCGATTGGTTAAAGAAAAAAGGCACTCGCGCAATCAATATTTTCAGTTCAACTGATTAGGAGGTACTTGGCCACGTTCATATATATGTCCTCTAGACGTTTCCCTCACGGTGTAGGCCGAGAGAGTAGAGCGCCAATTATCTCTAGATGACTTCTAGATCTACATCTACATTAATCAGTCTCTTCATACATGCTCGTCGATTGAGAGCACTCTTGACGATAGATTATCGCTCTTAAGCTTTACTTATAACGCTTAGCGTTTTTAATGCATAAGACTATTAAACAGAATTCCCGATTCCATTATTTAGTTATTTTTTTAATTTAATTTAACTCAATAAAATATGTGCATATTTGAATACACATTTCCATATACTTACTATTATGTATACACAATTATAATGTAAATGCATTTCAGACGCAATACACGTTTTGTATTTTTAGTCAAAGAAATTACAAAAGTAATTGCAGTCATTGTTTTGTTGGCATTTATTACATCGACCTGTAACATTGATTGTAAGCAAATTTAGCTTAGACTACGACTTCGAATGGTAACTAATGGTCACCTACTCAATTTAAATTCTGATAAACTGGTACTCAAAATAGTCTAGCCTACTTTGAGAGCCTCTGGCAACTCATTTTGTTTCCTTCTAGTGTTCAATATAAACTTGCATTATTGCCAAATACTGATTAGTTAATCTGATTTGTTTATAAACAAGTGGCATATTTCAACATTGTATTTTTATTATTGTGCCTGATTAAATCTGGTTTTATCTTCTATTAGCCGTGGCACGCAATATTATTCTATATTATCTAAGAAAAAATTGATTTAATTGGGAGTTTTTTTCTGGAATTTAGTATATTATATACTATATATTTTTTTTAACAACAAGAGTGGCAAACAAGCATACGGCCCACCTGATGGGAAACGGTTAACTTAGCCTATTTACGCTCACGATACCGAAGTATCACTTGCGCGTTGCCACTCTGTGTTCGGAGAGTTATAGTGTGTTTATGGGCAGCATAATGGGTTTAATCCCTCTGCTTCCAACACAATGTAACAATCCACCCCCCTCCCCAAGAAGCTAATTACTGGAAACCTTATTCACCGCGTAGGAACACAACACAAACAATTGTGTTATTTGGCTACGGACTTCTATAAGGTGGAGGTCCTGCCCCAATCGGGCAGCTCCAAATTCGAACGGGAAACCCGTTATGCCCTCTTAAACCTCTTTCTCTATATATCAATTCATCTCATAATCTATCTGTGCGCCAAATGTTAGAACATTCGGTTCTGCCATTCCGGCATGGTTTGAGGAACAAAAATCCTCACAATTTTCAGATTTATAATGTTAAGTAGGATTTTATTTTGCCAATGACTTTGTCCGCATTGAAATCGGGAAACAGAAAATATCTTTAAATCGGCGAGCATTTACGAAGAGACGATGGATGTGGGAGAAACGAAAGAGGTCTGTGGGTCCAGAGATATATCTATGTCTACCCCGTTTGCACTGACTACTTATATACGAATATTACCACTTGTATGATTTCAACATCTGAGTCCGCATTATTTAAAAAAAGCTATAACTTATTGAAATAATTTAAATGAGTTTTTCATACAAAGCAAGACTATATGTTCTTCCCTTGAACTCCCCGTTTTAAGAGTACTACATGTAGCTCTTCAAGAAGGGTGTAAAAAGATTCCTGCGGGAGCGACAGCGCGTTAGCTATAGGTACCCTTGGTGTTGCGCGCGTTCATTGAGGCCGCTTATGGATTCCACCAAACGGCACGTATCGCGCCGTATCGGAATGGATACAGCCGTGGTGGCTGAGTGGTTCGAGCAGTTGCCTGCGACGCAAAGGTCGCAAGTTCGAATCCCGACTGTACCAATGAGTTTTTCTGAACTTAAGTACAGTGATTAGTCACACCACGAGCTTTACGGTGAAGGAAAACATCGAGAGGAAACCTGCATACGTCTGAGAAGAAATTCAAAGGCGTATGTATAGTAGTGCTTGAGTAACGGCGATGGACTCGCCATCTGTCACGTTGGCACCTAATATACCTCTGGCGGAAAGTGGGTTTGTGGGTATTACCTATACACCTCTGCCTATCCCTTCGGGGACCCTTGTGGGAAGGCGTGAGGATATTATTATTATTATTATCTTCGTGGATGGTACTGGCACTGAAACGGATACATTCGCAAGCAACGCTACGAAGCCGGAGTAAGGAGTACAGTCCGATCCGATGCGATGCGAGCCGTTTGGTGGACATCATCATTTACCGTAATGATGCAAGCAAGCGTAGCAAGCGGTCCATTGCTTGTTTTCCATGTTAGGGGTAAAGATGATTTCTAGAGAGAACTGGCGCTCTATACTCTCTGCCTACCCCGTTAGGGACTCGGCGTGATGATATGTATGTATGTATGATTCCTTACTTGAAACAAAGCTAGCTAAAATAAAATAATATATCAAAATATATCTTCACGCCTCCCCATAAGGGTCCCCGAAGGGGTAGGCAGAGGTGTATAGGTAATACCCATACACCCACTTTCCGCCAGAGATATATTAGGTGCCAACGTGATAGATGGCGAGTCATAATAAAGTGGTGATTAAATTAATCCAACCTTAAACCTGAGGTCTCCAAGCGGTGGTTGCGCGTATGGAATACCCTTAAAGCTGTAGAATTTTCCTCCAGTGTTGCTGTGGACCACTTCGCCCTCCAGAGTCCCATCAGATACTTTTACTTGAACCAGCATTTTTTTAAATAATTTTATTTTATTAAACGATTTTATTTCAAGATATGCTTCAATTTTTGTGTTTCTTGTTACATTGAATAATAAAAGAAACCGTTTTATTTTATATCCCCATGTGCTTAAGTTCAATAAAGCGTGCGCCTCCGTTTGTAATCGCAGCACATAATAAGGACTGTGTCTGATAGATTGTAATGATTCACGTTAATTCACTGGACTAATTCACAATGACGCCAGTAATTGCATATGCAATCACTACCTACAGAAATATATAGTGTGAATGTTGTTAATATAATATTGGTGAATGTAAATATTATATTCTATACTATACTAATTACGTCTATACTAATAATATTATAAAGAGGAAAGATTTGTATGTATTTTTGTGTGTATGTTTGTAATGAATAAACTCAAAAATTACAGTGCCGATTTCAAAAATTCTTTCACCATTGGAAAGCTATATCCACCCTGAGTGACATAGACTATATTTTTTTGATTAAAAAAAACGTATATACACCCGTGCGAAGCGGGGACGGACCGCTAGTATAGTATAAATGCGAAAGTTTGGGTATGCATGGCTGTTACTGACGTCACATCGAGCGGCGCGGCCGGTCGGTAGCACCGGCTGCACGCGCACGCAGCGACGATCCTTTGTACACAGTTGCCTTAACACGTTCACTGTGCAGTTATGATAAGAGATAATATCTCTCCAGGGCAAACGCAAATTTTTGTTATTATACTGCGTTAGGTATAAAACTGATATTATAATAGTATTTTTTTTGTAATACCCAATTCATATAAAAACTATAGTTTTTCTATTGACCCACCCGTGGGTCATACACGTGTGAACTCGTAATTGCATCAATATCTAGCCTATCAATTGAGCAGGCTAGACTTTCTAGGCATTTTCTTACCAAGTTACCAAGGCGTGATCCGAAGAGGATATTTAGGAAACGATGCTCTGGATGCTACAAAATTTTAGTTCAAGAAGGGCATACTCCAGCGGAAGCAGCTCGCAAAACCAAAAAAAACAGACATGGAGTGTCTAGGGTGCCAAAAAGCCTTTTGTCTGAAAAGTTTTAATAGTTTGCATTGAAACAAATATAATATTATTATGTTGTACTTCTGTTTTATTTAATATCCATAATCCATATTTGTAAGAAGTGGGTAAGTCAATTTTGAACTGGGGTGCTGGCAACACTATTCAATAAGTTCGTCCGGTTTTTGCGTACTGCATTTTCGTAATTAATTGTTCACACGTGCGAACAACTTAACTCAAGATTATTAAACGGATTAACACATGGGATATGTTTATTGAGAAAATAAATCTAGATAGAATTACATTTTTGAAATCGATTTTAGGCGGGTGAACCCGCGGAGCACAGTTAGTATATAATATTGGTGAAATAATAGACTAAAAGTGGAAAGCATATCACACATGCTAAAGGTCGTGAGCATGTATAGATGTTGGTCACTCAGTCAGAACAAAACAGCTGTTTAGTTATAATAATAATATAATATTATCCTCACGCCTTCCCACAAGGGTCCCCGAAGGGGTAGGCAGAGGTGTATGGGTAATACCCACACACCCACTTTCCGCCAGAGGTATATTAAGTGCCAACGTGACAGATGGCGAGTCCATCGCCGTTACTCAAGCACGACTATACATACGCCTTTGAATTTCTTCCCAGACGTATGCAGGTTTCCTCACGATGTTTTCCTTCACCGTAAAGCTCGTGGTGTGACTAATCACTGTACTTAAATTCAGAAAAACTCATTGGTACAGTCGGGATTCGAACTTGCGATCTTTGTGTCGCAGGCAACTGCTCGAACCACTCGGCCACCACGGCTGTTTAGTGTATATTATGTACTAGCTGACCCGCCCAGCTTCGCATGGGTGAAAATTTACATACATACATACATACATACATATCATCACACCAAGTCCCTAAGGGGGTAGGCAGGGAGTATAGAGCGCCAGTTCTCTCTAGACTTTATACTTCTTTTGCTTCGTCCACATTCATCAGTCTCTTCATACATGATCGTCGGTTTCGAGTACTCTTTTCGTTCCCGTCCTTGAGCGTCCGATCGATTTGATCCAGGTAGTTGGAACGTGGCCTTCCTCTGCGTCTTCTTGCACACACTTTTGCTTTGTATATCTGTATCGTCAATCTTTCTTCACTCAACCTTACTATATGTCCAAGTCAGCGTAGCATGCCTTTCTTCATCTTTTCAATCTCGCCCTGATTCACGCCAGTTGATTTGCGAATCTCTTGATTCCGGACTCGAACTAAGATCGTTACTCCGCACGTTTTTCGCAGCTGATATCGCATCTCAGCTGCATTTAAGCTATCTTCATACTTCCTCTGACATACCCAGGGTTCGCTGCATACAATAAAGTAGGCACAAATATCACGCTGTGGACAGCAACCGTTGCTGGCCATCAACACCGACATGGCCCCATTCACCTTAATACCGGCAGTTAGCCTTCTTTCAATATCTTTTTCATACTTTCCATCTCGTGTGAACATGCTTCCTAGATATACAAATTCATTCACTTGCTCTAGAATTTGTGTAAATAATTTAAAATTTGGGTTTTCAAAAGAAAGTTTGAAAGTGATAATAAAGTGAGATATAGGGCTCGTTTAGTCGCTAAGGGCTCTACCCAAGTAGAAGGTGTGGACTATAAAGAAACATACTCACCTGTATTAACACACTCAACTTTGAGAATGTTATTTTCTTTAAGTGTAAAGTTAAATTTAGAAATTACTCATCTTGATGTTAACACTGCATTTTTAAATGGCTAGGTACCTTGATGAAACAGTATACATGCAAGTACCACCTAATTTAGAATGTCAGAGTAACAGTGTACTCAAACTAAAACATGCAATTTATGGACTGAAACAATCAGCAAGGCACTGGAATAAAAAAGTAGATGATTGTTTGTTAAGCCAGGGTTATATTAAGTCTAAATTGGAACCATGTTTATATAGTAAAAGGTAAATAAGGAACAAATTTTAAAAACTGTGTTTGTCGATGATTTTTTCATATTTTCCAGTAGCAAGGCATTGACAGATGAACTGAAACATAGTTTAATGTCAAATTTCAAAACTAAAGATTCAGGGCAAGTGAAAGAATGCTTAGGTATGAGAGTAAAAGTATATAAAAATGGTTGTATATCATTAGATCAGGAGCATTTTGTCGAACATATTTTAAATAAGTTTAAGATGTCAAACTGTAATGTTGTTGATACTCCTATTGAATGTAGTTTGAAGTTGGATAAGTCAGAAAATGTTTGTAAATAATATCCTTATCAGCAACTGATAGGAAGTCTTATGTATTTGTCTATACTTACACACCCAGATATCAGTTACAGTGTCAGCTATTTAAGCCAATTTAACAATTGTTTTACTGCAGTTCACTGGAAAAACGCAAAGAGAGTGTTAGAATATTTAAATAAAACAAAATCTTATGGTTTAATGTTTACAAATGATAATAAAAACTTAGAAGGATTTGTAGACTCAGATTGGACATCAAATACTATTGACAGGAGATCTTATACAGGTTTCTGTTTTAAATTGTCTGGTACTGTAATATCATATGAATGCAGAAAACAACCGACAGTGGCATTGTCCAGTACTGAGGCCGAGTACATGGCAATGCCATTTTTTCAATGTCAAAATTTCAATGCCAAGGCAATTTGCCAACTACTGAAATGCCTGCTGACTTGTTAACGAAAGGGTTAAGTAGTTTGAAACATTACTATTATGTTAAAAAGTTAGGCATTAAAAGTATTGTTTAGGTGTAGTTTATATTCATTTATTGTTACATGGATATTAGATTATTTTGATAAGAGGTGAGAATTTGCCCTAATATGCTGAAGGATGATGGCATCATTTCTTGGTTACATTACAATATCGCGAGACTCCATATTCTCCCCAATCACGATTAAGGCAACATCATTTAACATTGGTGCATTGATGCCTCTCTCATGACATGTTGTCTCCTGCAGGTCGCTTGTCTGCTGTGATCACTATTTTCTGATTGTCCGATGGCATCACATTACTTGTAAGACAGTTTTGAACAATTGGATCAACTGATTATGTTCATGCAAAAGTTGTTGTAACTGCTAAATGATATCTGCGAACAGCGTTCATTTACTTCTTCTTCAGAATTCCCCAGGAAATAAATCTGGAGAAATTTGTATTTACCATTGCCTACGCTGTTCTTCAGTCTCATTGGCTCGAAGATTGAACTGGGCTTGCGTTACACTGCGATTGAATAGGACTTGCATTACACTGCGATCGAACTGGTGTGCGCCAACGGATATTTTGACGCCTTACGGGTGGTATTACTAATAAAATACGACGATTAATTATGAAACTCACACTAAAACACAACAAACATCTTTTTGCTTTTGTTGTTATGAAAGAAACTGTAATTTGAGGTTTGTCGAAACTACTACTTGAATGAAATGTCAGTCAAGCTATACATAGGGTGCGTTCCACTAAGCGTTCACAATGATCACGCTCACGACCACAGTTTGCTTGTAAGCGTTACTGTCGTAACCTCATACAATACTCAAATAATACAAACGGCGAGTTAGTAAAAAGAAAGCAAAAGATTTAAGATGTTAGTTTATAATCTGTAAGCCTTGAAAATAAACTTGATTAATTTAAATAGATTTATATTGAAAAAAAATATAATGTTTTTTTTTATATTTAATATTATTGGTGTTTTAAATTAATTTACGTTCAAATGGAATTAAAATGTCTTGCGGCGACACTTGGATATTTGGTAAGAGGTACAGTCGCCATTTTATATGCTTTGAGTTTTGAAAATGACGCAAATTTTCTTCGATTCAACGATCACTTCAACCCACCTTTTTAGATGGGTCGTCGTGAGCGTAAGTTATGACATTATAATTGACGTTTTCGCCGCGAGCACAACGACCGCGGTCGTTATGTGGATCGATTAGGTATAGGAGAATTTTCATTGTTGTGGGCGCTTAGTGGAACGCACCTTTACCGTCAAAATTTACACGTCACTCTGACAGAGTATTTGTCAATATATTGAAAACGTCTCAGAATCTTGTTGTCTGTCTCTTTCGCACACTCACTTTTCAGAGATTTTTTAAATATTAACTATTATTTATTTATATTTTATATAGCCTAAAGCCTTCCTAGAATCATGGACTATCCAACACAAAAAGAATTTTTCAATTCCAACCAGTAGTTCCTGAGATTAGCGCGTTCAAACAAACAAACAAACAAACAAACAAACAAACAAACTCTTCAGCTTTATAATATTAGTATAGATGTGACGTTCATAAGTGTTCCCCGTGTCCCCTATGTTGAATAAACAAAATTGATTTTGATTTTGACCCACACACCCACTATTCCGCCAGAGATATATTTAAGGTGCCAACGTGACAGATGGCGAGCCCACCACCGTTACTCAAGCACGACTATACATACGCCTTTGAATTTTTTATTTTTTTTTATACGACATGGGTGACAAACAAGCATGCGGTCCGCCTGATGGTAAGCGGTTACCGCCTATGGACGCTTGCTTATTTATTATTTATTTATTACTTACTTACCTATTTCTTCTCAGACGTATGCAGGTTTCCTCACGATGTTTTCCTTCACCGAAAAGCTCGTGGTGTGTCTAATCACTGTACTTGAGTTTAGAAAAACTCATTGGTACAGTCGGGATTCGGACTTGCGATCTTTGCGTCGCAGGCAGCTACTCGAAGCGCTCGGCCGCCACGGCCCTTAAGAGTTGGCGTAAATATATTAAGCAAAAAAAATTGCTAAGAGCTCTCGATCTTGATTTTATGAATACAGCATATTCACTTGTCAGTACGTCATCATAACATAATGTATGAACATTTAAATATGCTCATACATATACATGTATGTCAAAATATAGACTTAAATTCAATTAAATAACCAATACGAATAACGTCAACGGTTTAATGTTGCATTGTATTCATTAATAAGTTGGTTAATCGGTAATCCATATTTTTGTAGGTATGCCAGTGTACACGGAACAACAGAACAAGACTTAATTTATGCATACATATCATCACGCAGAGTCCCTAACGGAGTATTATAGAGCGCCAGTTCTCTCTAGATTTACATACCTCTTTCACTTCGTCCACATTCATTAGTCTCTTCATACATGCTCGTCGGTTTCGAGTACTCTTGACGTTCCCGTCCTTGAGCGTCCGATCGATTTGATCCAGGTAGTTGGAACGTGGCCTTCCTCTGCCTCTTCTTGCACACATTTTTGCTTTTTTTTTTATACAACAAGAGTGGCAAACAAGCATACGGCCCACCTGATGGAAAACGGTTACCGTAGCCTATTTACGCTCACGATACCGAAGTATCACTTGCGCGTTGCCACTCTGTGTTCGGAGAGTTATAGTGTGTTGACAGCATAATGGGCTTAATCCCTCTGTTTCCAACACAATGTAACAATCCTCCCCCCTTCCCAAGGAGCTCATTACTGGAAACCTTATTCACCGCGTAGGAACACAAGACAAAAAATTGTGTTATTTGGCTACGGACTTCTATAAGGTGGAGGCCCTGCCCAAGTCGGGCAGCTCCGAATTGAACGGGAAACCCGTTATGCCCTTCCTCTCTTTGTATATCTGTTTCGTCAATCTTTCTTCACTCATCCTTTCTATGTGTCCAAGCCAACGTAACATGCCTTTCATCTATACAATCACGCCCACATTCCCTCCTGTTGATTTGCGAATCTCATCATTGCGGATTCGATCTAAGATCGTTACTCCGCACATTTTTCGCACAGATCGCATCTCAACTGCAGCAGTTGAGAATACTTAATTTAAAAGATAAGATACAATGTAAATACCATGTTTTGTGCAAATATTTTAAATACTGTTCTTATCATCATGTCATCATAAAAACAGGGGGGGCGGCCGAGTGGCTTGAGTAGTGGCCTGCAACACAAAGATTGCAAGTTCGAATCCCGACTGTATCAATGTGTTTTTCTGAACTTAAGTACAGTGATCAATCACACCACGAGCTTTACGGAAAAGGAAAACATCGAGAGGAAACCTGCATACGTCTGAGAAGCAATTCAAAGGCGTATGTATAGTCGTGCTGGAGTAATGGCGATGGACTCGCCATCTGTCACTATGGCACCTAAAATATATCTCTGGCGGAAAGTGGGCGTGTGAGTACTACCTATACACCACTGCCTACCTATTTATTATTTTCTAGAGAAAATAAATAAATAAAATCGTATTTATCCACCTATCTATTGCTGGTCATTCAATTAATTATTTTGTTTCCGTCCGTAATTCATTTGTTGATGTGACCGCTAGTAGACCTTAGACAAAAAATCCCAGTGACACTGAACTACGTTGATTACAAAGTCATATGTACAGTAACATTTAATATACCGCATACTTAACTGTACGAATAATAGGTAAAAACAATCCTTAGTGGGCTGTATTTTGTGCCAATTAGTAACTCAATCCAATTCTTAATGTATAGATAGATGCTATTCATAAATATATAATATATAAATTACGTGTCACGTTGTTTGTCCGCAATGGGCTCCTGAACTACTAAACCGATTTTAATCAAATTTGAACACCGTGTGCAGTTTGATCCAACTTAAAAGATATAGATAGGATAGCTTATATCACAATTGGACCCGATAGGTAGCGCTTCGATCGTGTTTCAGGAAATTTTACTTTTTCACCCGGGCGAAGCTGGGGGGGGACAGCTAGTATACAATAAATAATTGACACACAAACTCGTGTAAGTACACTTTTATGGAAAAATTATAACAACGTTCAAACATTGACAGTATAATGAGGATAGAACTCCTTGAAGATATCGTCCCAGAACTGCACCTCGTCAGCATCAGGTGCGATTCCCGTCGTCAATTGGTTGCCAACGTCCAGGTAGTTCTGGCTCTCCAAGGTGTAACGAAGCCACTGTACGCCCAAACTGTCATCGGGCGTCGGGTTTCTACAAAGGAAATTGCAATTTTAGTTATCGTTTTGGGTCCGCATCGAAAGGCACAATAGGATTCGTTATATTCCTTCGTGGACTTAAGAATTATTCAATTTGAGAATTACTTAGGATATCCTCACAGGTTCCCATGAGGATCTCCGAAGGGGTAAGCAGAGGTGTGTAGTAGCACACCCACTTTTCACCAGAGATATATTTAGGTGCCAACGAGACTGATAGCGAGTCCATGGCCGTTCCCCAAGTACGACTATTACTAGTTTTAGTTCGGAAAAAATAGTTGTAGACCTGAACGTCTTGACACAAGAGGTTTATATTATACTCTTTTCATAGAAATTATATTTTTTTTATTTTATTTTGCTATGCATGATATAAATAAAACTAAGTTACTCATTATACATTTAAATTTAAATTAAACTAGACTAAAAAAAATAAAAGAAATACTTGTTGTGTTGAAATGTTTCTCTTAGTTTAGTGGAGGTGGTTACTGAATTAAATATCGGCTTACATAGAGTTTGGCTTAGAAAATACCAGGTAAGTACTGGCACTTCGTTTTATAAGGATGACCCCATTAACTTCAGCATTGAAACTCTTAGTCACTGCAGAAATATAATAGAAGTTAAGCGAAAAAGTCTTACCCGTATTTAGCAAAATTTGACCAGAGTTTAACGACCCTGCTGACGATTTTGAAAGTCTCCGTGTTAGTGTTCATTTGTTGATCAGGAATTTTATTTGAAAACAAATACGTGACGTCATCAGCGTGGCAGGTCACCTTTCTGTCTCCAACTATATCTTTAAGACCTAATAAACTGTAAATATGCCTTTCGGTATGGCAAGTGAATTTGTATAAATAAACTTTATTATTTTCAGTGCTAGCACATAATTTCCCTGCTAAAATGACTTCATACGCAAACATGTCGAACGCAAGAAATTTATACAGTTGGTTCATATTTTCGGTAATCTTGCCATTTCCAATGTAAAATTTCTTCATTCGTCTTCCCACTTCCAACTGTTTTTTCATCGGGCAATTAAATCTGATGATTTGAGGGACAAAGAATTCTAGATAGTTCTCGGCTTCTGAAATAACATTGTCTAAATTATCTATGACCGCCATTAGTCCTTCGTCGTTTGTATACCCCGTCATGATATCAACACCCTCGTGGATATTCTCTTTCAAAGCATTGACAACGTCACCGTAAAAGAATCTTTCGTTATCACCAAATTGCTTCTCGTCTACTACGGCAAATTGAATTCCATATAACTTGGGACCCAAAGTTATGGGTAACTTCAAATTAATAAGATTTTCAACGGGAACTGTTTTAAAAAATTCTGATAGTACTTGATCGTCCTCTGAATCGCAACCCAACTGCTTCGCTAGTTTTATAGCTTGTTCTCGAGGTTCAAATGCCTGAGCCCACCAATTGAGAGCCGCTCCACTTTGAACTATTGCTCTTTTGAATAGACCTTTTGACATTGGTGACACTAAATGGAAGCCAACACTTGCTCCTCCAGCACTTATACCAAATATGGTTATATTCTCAGGATCACCACCAAAATTACCGATGTTCCGTTTGACCCACCTTAATGCAGCCACTTGGTCCTTCATACCTGCATTGCCTGGCACATCTTCTGTATCAAGACAGAGTAATCCCAATGCTCCAAGTCTATAGTTGAAACTGACTAGAATTACCCCACTACTGACCAACAACTCTGGACCGAACATATCGTCACTTCCGCAGCCCCAAATAAACGCTCCTCCATGTATCCATACCATGACTGGAAGTGGTACTTTTGGTGTTAGATTAGGACAATACACGTTGATGTATAAGCAGTCCTCGCTGCCAGTAGTTACATTTGATAAAGCATCTTGCTGATAGCAAGCGGGTCCGAATTCCTTAGCGTTACGGATGCCTTCCCATGGCCTCAACGGTTGTGGTGCCTACACAAAACAAAAACATAAATTTGGTTAAGAAAAGAGAATTTATGTGTATGTATGTGTAAACGTGGTAGATGAAGAATCTATCACCATATATAGAGCACGACTTTAAATTGATTCTCAGATATATATAGGTTGCTTTACAGTATAGTCGTTTGCCCTTAAGACCTTAAGGTCAAAACTCCTGGTGCGTGCAGCTTAGGGCTTGGACTAGCAGGCAACTACGTAATCCAGGCATCATATAACATAAACATATTTATTATCAGGGGATCACAGTGGAAGCGTGCACGTCGCGATTCCTGCCAGCCCAGAGGGCTGCAATTCCACTCGATGCGCATTGGCCGGACGGCTGTTAGGGCGTGCCCCCGAGGCGACGCGCACCAGTCCGTCCCCGCTGGTGCGAAAAATTCAGCACAGTGCGGCGATGGGGACCGCCACCCATCACGCGGAGTGCCTCACGGCGGGGAGTGGAGTGTGGAGTGTAGGATGGGTGTATGGAATGTAAGAGGAGGTATGGCTGATAAGATGAACGAATTGATCGATGTTATGACAGAGAGCGAGTTAGATGTTGTGTGCCTGTCTGAAACCGAGCGGAAGGGTAGTGGAGTAGACGAGCTCCCGGGCGGGAGTTTAGTGCTGTGGTCAGGAGTGGCAAACACCGAGCACGCCTGCCAGGGAGTGGGAATTCTACTATCCAGCCGCTTGGCAGAATGTATGATAAGTTATGATGCGGTGAGCCCCAGACTTATTTGGGCTCGCTTTAAAATAGGCCTTACCCGACTATTTTTAGTCGCGGTGTATGCTCCGGTGGCCTCAGCGGACACTTGCGACCTGGATAAGTTCTGGGAATGTGTGAGTAATGTTCTAGAGACGAAAGAAGGGAATGAAAAGCTGATTATTTGTGGTGATCTGAATGGATGGGTCGGGACAGCCCGTAAGGATTACGAGGCAGTACTCGGCAAGTATGGTGATAAGAGAGTGAACGAGGCAGGCAAGCTGATATTAGATGTATGCATGGAGAGAGACCTTTTTGTGGCGAACACCATGTTCGACCACAAGAGGATTCATCAGTATACATGGGAACGGAAAAATGAGCGAAGCATGATAGATCTGTTTCTAATAGATCAGCGACTCAGAACACAGGTGATGGACACCAGGGTGTATAGGGGAGCCGACCTGGGAACGGACCACTTTCTAGTTATAACTAGAATAAGGGGTCTGTTCGCGGGCTGGCGATCCCGTGCTGGGGGTCCCTGTTCTGCAGTCGCAGACCGCATCAAAAGCTGGAGGCTTCAAGATGCGGCTATTAGAGACAGATATCAAGAAAGGGTATCTGAACAGCTAGCCTGTCCCCCGAAAGATGTGTTTGAGAGTGTCGATGTTTGTTGGCAGTTCCTGAAGTCCAGCATTTTATGCGCCGCGAAAGAGGTTTGTGGCATTTCGAAAGGGCGGACAACCAAAAATGGCGATGGTTGGTGGGATGATGAAGTGAAAGAAGAAGTTAAAAAGAAGAAGGATGCAAGGCAAGACATTTTGGCTATGTCCAGCTCAAGTGAAAGTATGAAAGAAAAGATGAAAGAAAAATATCGCCTGCAAAAAAATCGTACGAAGGAGATAATAGCTCAGAAGCGTGAGAGGTTCCAAATGACTGTAGACGAAAAACTGTCGCATAATTTCAAGGACAATGCAAAACTTTTTTGGAGGGAAGTTAAGAAGTCCAGAAATTGTGTTACAGCTAGTAGTAGGATGAATGTGATTATTTCGAAGGACAATGACATACTAACTGACAAAACTGACGTCCTCAGGCGATGGAGTGAATTCTACAAAGATATGTATGATGATGATGCCGCTGATCTACTCATAGAGCTGCCTCCAACAGAATCTGTCGAGGATCCTAAAGCGGATAAAATAAGTATGGGAGAGATTGTAAGTGCGATAAGAAGTCTGAAATGTGGAAAAGCTGCGGGAATAGATGGGATTACGGCTGAGATGATCAAGTACGGTGGACCAGCGGTCTGGGACGTCATCTATTTGCTATGCAATCTTTGCTGGGAAAGGGGTGATGTTCCGGACGACTGGAGGCGAGCAGTCATCGTGCCTTTCTATAAAGGAAAGGGATCACGATTGGACTGCTCCAACTACAGAGCCATCAGCTTGGTCAGCTTAGCTAGTAAAGTGTACACGAAGATCCTGACGATAAGAATGCAAGAGCGATCCGAAAGGTTTCTCTGGGAATCCCAAGGTGGATTTAGACCAGGAAGAGGATGTATGGATCAAACCTTCTCGCTTCGCGGAATCGCGGAAAAGTTTTTGGATATTAACCAAAGGGTTTTCTGCGCTTTCGTCGACTTAGAGAAGGCATTTGATAGAGTCGTACGAAAGGAACTCTGGGACGTGTTGCCTGGATATGGAGTGAGCAGTTCCCTACTGCATGCCGTGAAATCACTCTATAGTGATAGCGAGGCGTGCGTTAGGGTTAACGGTGAGATGTCACCCTGGTTTGATGTGAAGTCGGGGGTCAAACAAGGGTGTATCATGTCTGCCTGGCTGTTCATTATATATCTAGATATCTGTCTGAGAGCACTAAGAACGAACGGATGTGGAGTGAAAATGGGAAACTTAGTGGTCAACTGCCTACTATACGCCGATGACGCGGTTTTACTGGCGTCATCAGAGGGCGAACTGCAGTCACTAGTTACCATAATGAAAGAAGAATGTGAAAAGAAGGGGCTGCGCCTAAACGCTGGCAAGACTAAGGTTCTGGTATTCGAAAGAGATGAACAAGTGACCGAGTGTGCAATATCGGTAAATGGGCAAATTCTAGAGCAAGTGAATGAATTTGTATATCTTGGAAGCATGTTCACACGAGATGGAAAGTATGAAAAAGATATTGAAAGAAGGATAACTGCCGGAAATAAGGTGAATGGAGCCATGTCGGCGTTGATGGGCAGTAAAAGTCTGAGCAAGAATGCTCGAGTTGCTGTCCACAACGCGATATTGGTACCTACCTTATTGTATGGCAGCGAATCCTGGGTATGTCAGAGGAAGTATGAAAATAGCTTGAATGCAGTCGAGATGCGATCTCTTCGAAAAATGTGCGGCGTAACGATATTAGATCGAATCCGCAATGAAGAGATTCGCAAATCAACTGGCGTGAATGAGGGCGTGATTGTAAAGATGAAGAAAGGCATGTTACGTTGGTTTGGACACATAGAAAGGATGAGTGAAGAAAGATTGACGAAACAGATATACAAAGCAAAAGTGTGTGCAAGAAGAGGCAGAGGAAGGCCACGTTCCAACTACCTGGACCAAATAGATCGGACTCTCAAGGACGGGAACGTTAAGAGTACTCGAAACCGACGAGCATGTATGAAGAGACTGATGAATGTGGACGAAGCGAAAGAGGTATGTAAGTCTAGAGAGAACTGGCGCTCTATACTCTCTGCCTACCCCGTTAGGGACTCGGCGTGATGATATGTATGTATGTATATTTATTATCCTTAGACAACATTTTATTGGACTTCAATATTTGTAATGTTGCAATTACAGATAAATAACTTCTTTAATATTATAATTGAGAAAAACGAGCAGAAGAAGACGTCTTTCCTACATATAAAAAATAGCTACGACCAAATTAACAGAACATAAGAAAACGGGATAGGATAGGAGCCGTGGTGGCCGAGTGGTTCGAGTAGTTTCCTACGACACAAAAATCGCAAGTTCGAATGCCTGAACATTTTTCTGAACATAAGTACAGTGATTAGTCACACCATGAGTTTTACGGTGAAGGAAAACATTGAGAGGAAACCTGCTAGCGTTTGGTGCTATACTCTGCCTGTCTCATAAGGGACTGAGCATGATGTTTTGTAGGTACTTACTTTAAATCGTAGGTCTCCAATGGGTGGTGCAGCATAAGGGATGCCTTTGAAGCTGAAGTATTTACCGCCGATCTCATTGTTGACTTCCTCTCCTTCCAACAATCCACTGTCGACCCTGACCTGCACCATTGTGTAAGACATTCCACCATTGTCTACTGATCGTTGCACTATCGAACTTCTTTTTATATACCCTCACCTCATATCTATCACATACCTATAATATGCTTTACTGCATTATCAAGAGTGAAATAGTTATGGCATAAGATATATATTATTTACGTAACAAATACCTAGATATACCTAATCAGATGTTGAAAGATGTATTTGCTTAAATTATTTTGTTATCTCACTGAAGACAAGGTAAATAAAGTAACAACATCACGAAATATCAGTTTGACTAATTAGCTTTTGCTTGCGACTTTGTCCGTATAATATATGTATTATAAGCCGTGGTGGCCGAGTGGTTCGAGTAGTTGCCTGCGACACAAATATTGCAAGTTCGTACCAGTGAGTTTTTCTGAACTTGTGTACAGTGATTAGTCACACCACGAGCTTTACGGTGAAGGAAAACATCGAGAGGAAACCTGCATACGTTTGAGAAGAAATTCAAAGGCGTAAAATACATCTCTAGTGGAAAGTGGGTGTGGGGTATTACCTATACACCGTAGTAAATTTGATCTAAATACTTGGTCGTTTTTGCGCGAGGAACGAACAGGGGGATGGGATACAAACTTTCGTATTTATAATACTTATATTTTTTTTTTTTTTTTTTTTTTTTTATACCACTTGGGTGGCAAACAAGCATGCGGTCCGCCTGATGGTAAGCGGTTACCGCCGCCTATGGACGCTTGCAACACCAGGGGTATCACTCGCGCGTTGCCGACCCTGCAGGAATCTTTTCACACCCTTCTTGAAGAACTCCATGCTGTACTCTCCAGGGAAAACCTCAACGGGGAGCTCATTCCACAGCCTGAGCGTTCGCGGAAGAAAACTTCTTTGGAAGCGCACAGTGCGAGACCTTTGTGGTTCCAAGGTATGGGGATGAATTCCCCGTCGATGGCGAGAGGTGCGGTGGTAGAAGGTGGAAGTGGGCATCATATCGAACAATTCTGCAGAACACTCCCCGTTATACAAGCGGTAGAACACACACAGGGAGGCAAAGTCTCTCCTCAGACTTAGTGATTCCAAGCCGCTTGTGAGCATGGGATCGTCGACAATTCTAGCGGCGCGTTTCTGAACCGCGTCAAAAGGCCCAAGCTGGTATCCAGGGGCTCCAGCCCACAGGTGGCAGCAGTACTCCATATGTGGCCGAACTTGCGACTTATAAAGTTGCAGCCTTTGTTGCGGTGTGAAGTACTGCTTAGCTCTGTTGAGCACACCGAGCTTCCTCGACGCCAGCTTAGCCTTGTCCTCTAAATGACCACGGAACTGAACGTCGCTAGAAATATCGACCCCAAGGATCCTAATGCTCTCCGAGATGTTCAGGGGAGTGTTCTGGAATTGTGGAGCCACAGCGAATGGAGTTTTTTTTGCGGTGAACGCGCAAACTTGTGTCTTAGTGGGGTTGAAGTGAACTAGGTTTAGTCGACCCCAATCGGAGACACTGCGAAGTGTACTCTCGATTTCAGACACAAGTCGTTCGCGACTTTCCTCCACAGTGGAACGAGGGAGATTAGCACGGCCCGTGCAGTAAGTGTCCCCAGTGCTGTCATCTGCATAGCAATGAATGCCTTCAATAGAAAGCATGTCATTAATATGCAGAAGAAACAGAGTCGGGGACAACACAGAGCCTTGCGGGACGCCAGCATTAATTTCCATGCTTTCGGAGCAGCTACCGTCAACGACGGCTCTTATGCATCTGCTGGACAGAAAGCTGGCGACCCATTTGCATAATCCCTCTGGCAGTCCGTAGGATGGAAGCTTCGATAGAAGACCGCGATGCCAGACCCGATCGAACGCTTTCGCCACATCCAAGCTAACAGCTAATGCCTCACCTTGACTCTCAATGGCGAGTGACCAACGGTGCGTGAGATATACTAGAAGGTCACCCGTTGAGCGACTGTGGCGGAAGCCATACTGTTGGTCACTCAACAAACCGTGACCCTCTAGATATCGCAGGAGTTGCGTGTTAATCACTCGCTCCATAATTTTGGAGAGGAGGGAGGTGATGGCGATCGGCCTGTAATTCGATGGGTCTGATCTATCGCCCTTTTTGGGCACTGGGTGCACGTGGGCGGTCTTCCACGAAGTTGGGACTTTTTGGGTGGAGTAGGAAAGCGCGAATAGGCGCGTCAAAACAGGACACAGTTCAGGAGCACACTGCTTAAGCACCACTGCCGGAATACCGTCTGGCCCGCTCGACTTATGGACGTCCAGAGACAGCATCTCCCGCCGGACCTCCCGTTGGGTTATGCTTATCTCCGGCATAGAGTTCTCACACCGCAGGATAGTGGGCGGTGTGGCGCCTCCGTCATCCATAGTCGAGTTCGAGGCAAAGAGAGAGCCCAATAGATCCGCTTTCTCTTTGGCACTGTGGGCCAAGTTACCATCCGGCTTACGGAGTGGTGGTAGGGACGACTGGCAAAAGTTTCCCTCAGCAGCCTTGGCAAGGGACCAAAAAGCACGGCTGCCAGAAGGGTAGCTAGCGAGTCTCTTACCAATTCTGCCGACGAAATCGAATTTCGCCCTGGCAATCGCTCGCTTACAGTGCCTCGAGGCAGCATTAAGTTTCCGCTTTGCATCAGATATGTTGGGGTCCAGATTGGATCGAGCCGTGGTCCACGCCTCATACAAGGCTTGCTTGGATAATTTAGCTTCCTTGCAGGGCTTATTAAACCACGGCTGTTTCTTTACCCCTGTAGCTACCAGCGAGTTTGGGATGTAGCATTCCATTCCCGCCAGTATCGTCTCAGCGACGGCTGCTGCACAGGGGTCTGGATCTTCTGATGCAAAGCAGATCTGCCTCCACGGGTACGATGCGTAAAACTCACGCAATCCATCCCAGTCTGCTGCCTTGTAGTGCCACATGCGCCGCCGCCCCGGGGGTCGGGGCACTTCGGCCTTTGCGCACGGCACTTGCGTCCGGACCAGACAGTGGTCGGATGTGCCAAGCGGCGCACCCACCGAGATGGAATAGCTGTCCGGTCGCGTGGTCAGCAGAAGGTCCAGTAAAGAGCTTGTATGGCCCTCGATATCAGGTATTCTGGTTGGTTCGCGTACCAGCTGCGAGAAGCCATAAGCCAGGGCAAGCTCGTAAGCAGCCCTCCCCGCGCAGTCAGTGGACCGAGAGCCAAGCCACTCAACATGGTGAGCGTTAAAATCTCCTAAAACCACCAACTCCGCGGAGGGGTACTGCTCAAGTACTTTGTCCGTTGTCGATTGCAGGTGCTCAAATAGGCGAACTGTGTCTGTGTCACCGCTATGGGACCTGTAAAGGCACGCGTAGATTCGGGTGTTGCCACCATAGTCTACGCGCACCCACAAAATTGACAGGTCTCTGTCTTCAAGGCCGTGGAGACGTCGACAGCAAATATCCTCCCGGAAGTACATACATACCCCGGCGCGGCGCACAAAATTGTGTTCCATCTTGTACCCGGGGTAGTTCAGGTACGATGTATCATCAGGGCAGGATATCTGCGTCTCCGTCAGAAATAGCAGAGTCGGCTGTGTCGTCTCAAGGTGTTGGTGGACTGCATTTAGATTAGAATGAAGTCCCCTGATGTTGCAAAAGTCCATTTTTAATATGGAAGGGGAGGCCGCTGGGAAACTTCTACTATTTTTAAATTTGGCCATTTTAGATTTCTAAGGGTGCTGAAAAGGAAGAAGAGGAATCGTTGTGTCGGCATCAAAGAGGACAAAGCGCAGTCTCAATCCGCCGCAGTGATGTACAGGTAGTGCGGATTGCCGGAGCGGAAGTCGGAAGGGCCCCCGATCCCCCCCTTCCGGCGGCCGGGTCCACTCCGGTCTCCTCCTCCGGCACGACCACTACACCAAGGACTTTACACACATGTGCGGGTCAGCCTCCCAGGGCGGAGATTAGGTGATCCCTGGGTTCGGGACCCCTACTATATGCGGGCGGCCAGCGGACAGCCGTTTCACCGGGTCTCCCTAACAACCGCACCGACATGCCGCGCCTGGTCACCACCACGGCGGAATTGCACCACTGGTCCTGTGCTGCCGACACACCGCTTCCTCTTGGAGCCTGGCGACCTTACTCACCACAGGAACACGACACACCCGAGGGTAATGCCATTTAGCTGCGATCTTCTGTAAGGTGGAGGTAATGGTACCAGTCGGGCTGCTCCGAATTCGAACGGCAATTAACCGTTGTGCCCTCCCTCCCTCAATCATAGTTCTTTACTTATGTAATTGGAAATATTATAACCAGCATTTTCAGATTTAATTATCTGTGGATTGGCGCAGAATTAAACATTCAAATAAATTGTATTCAAAAGCCGTGCTAATTTCAAATTCAGTCATTTGATTTTGGATAGTTTTTGTTATTGTGATTTTTTTGTAGTTTTTACTCAAATTCTTAAAATTTTTGCATCTGAGTTTCTACTTGGAAACTCAGCTGCGCATACAACACGAAACATTAACGACGTGTGCGGGCCTAACACTGCTTATATAAACACGGCCCATTATTGGGTCAATCGTTTTAAATCTGGACATTTTGAGTTGAAGAACGAGTCTCGCGGTAGGCCGGCTACTATTGTCGACAACGACGAATTGAAGGCAATAGTGGAAGCGGAGCCAACTCTATCGTGTAAATAAACATTGAAGCACTTGCGGCAAACCGGAAAGATTAAAAAGCTAGAAAAGTGGGTGCCATACGAACTATTCGACCAACAGTGACACTTATGCGACAAAGCATGCATAGCACTACTGAATCTGCATTACAGAGGATTCTAAATGGAATTGAGCAGTTACCTGCGACGCAAAGGTCGCAAGTTCTAATCCCGACTGTACCAATGAGTTTTTCTGAACTTAAGTACCTACAGTGATTAATCACACCACGAGCTTTACGGTGAAGGAAAACATCGAGAGGAAACCTGCATACGTCTGAGAAGAAATTCAAAGGCGTATGTATAGTCGTGCTGGAGTAACGGCGATGGACTCGCCATCTGTCACGTTGGCACCTAATATACCTCTGGCGGAAAGTGGGTGTGTGGATATTACCTATACACCTCTGCCTACCCCTTCGGGGACCCTTGTGGAAGGGCGTGAGAATTAGAAGCTGTAACCGGGTCCACTCAATGAGACGAACGATTACGGTTCTCATACTTTTTTCCTGTTTCCTCTTACGAGGTTTTCAAAGACTATTTGTATCTTTTCAAATTTTATAATTCTCTTTTCTTTTGAAGTTATTTAGTTTTTTCTTACTTTGTTTCTATTATTGCTGTGTTTATGTATCTTTTTGTTTTATACGTACATACATACATACATATCATCACACCAAGTCCCTAACGGGGTAGGCAGAGAGTATAGAGCGCCAGTTCTCTCTAGACTTACATACCTCTTTCGCTTCGTCCACATTCATCAGTCTCTTCATACATGCTCGTCGGTTTCGAGTACTCTTAACGTTCCTGTCCTTGAGCGTCTTTGTTTTATACTATTTGTTTTTCTGGGTGACATGTTTAACTATTGAGTTGATAAATTTTTGCATATGTTTATTATTCATGATGTTTGGCAAATTTGTTTCGGTTATTTCTGTATAAAATTTTTGCTCTGCAACCTCAACTGCATTGATGCTATTTACCTGGAAGTTGCCCTGGAAGTATTATTTATATAATCCTTTTAGGATAAAGTTTATGAATACGAAATTTTTAACTGTGTACTACCTACACCCCTCTACCTTCCCCTTTGAGGACCCTTGTGGCAAGGAGTGAAGATAAAATGGTTTGGTGCTACAATGGGGCGGATTAAGTGATTGGAAAGCTATAAAGTCCCTTTTCATCGATCTATTTTTAACAATTGGTATCAAAACCGGCTTTTAACGCCTATACCTATATCGATACTCAAAGTATTATGTATCGCAACAAGTTTCGTACTCGTTCAAACAGATGACGGCACAAAATGAATTCATCTTAATTAAGTTGTTATCGCGTTATTAACATTCCTATAGATATACATACACATATTGATATAGCTGTAAGATCGCAAGTTCGAATCCTGACTGTAAAAATGAGTGTTTTTGAACTTAAGTACAGTGATTACACTGTACTTAAGTTCAAAAACACTCATTTATCTATATGTGTATGTATATCTATAGGAATGTTAATAGATTAGATTAGATTGAGTACAGATCACATCACGAGCTCTACGGTGAAGGAAGACATCCAGAGGAAACCTGCATATGTCTGAGAAGCAATGCAAAGGAGTATGCATGGTCGTGCTTGAGTAACGGCGACGGACTCGCCATCTGGCACGTTAACACTTTAAATATATTACTGGCGGAACGTGGGTGTGCGGGAACCTCTACATCCACCTTCGGGGTTCCTTGTGGGAAGGCGTGAGGATACGTAATACATCTATGGATATGATCAATTGGTTTGTTTACCACACGGGAAACTGTTTAAAAGTATCAAACTATAGAATTTGCCTACTAACTAAAGGCAGAATAAGGAAAAGGTACCATAACCATATTTTTATTTCAGTTGAGCGTATCAAACATTGACAGTATAATGAGGACAGAACTCCTTGAAGATATCTTCCCAGAACTGCACCTCATCAGCATCAGGCGCGACTCCTGTCGCTAATTGATTACCAATGTCCAGGTAGTTTTGGCTCTCCAAGGTGTAAGGAAGCCACCTTACGCCCAAACTGTTATCAGGAGTCGGGTTTCTGCAAAGGAAAGTGCTATATTAATGGCGGCGTTGATGGGCAGCAAAAGTCTCAGCAAGAATGCTCGAGTTGCTGTCCACAATGCGATATTGGTGCCTACTTTATTGCATAGCAGCGAATCCTGGGTATGTCAGAGGAAGTATAAAAATAGCTTGAAAGCAGTTGAGATGCGAACTCTTCGAAAAATGTTCAGAGTAAAGATCTTAGATCGAATCCGCAATGAAGAGATTCGCAAATCAACTGGCGTGAATGAGGGTGTGATTGTAAAGATAAAGAAAGGCATGTTACGTTGGTTTGGACATGGAGGAAGACCACATTCTAACTACCTGGATTAAATCGATCGGACGCTCAAGGACGGGAACGTCAAGAATACTCGAAACCGACGAGCATGGATGAAGAGACTGATGAATGTGGACTGAGCGAAAGAGATATGCAAGTCTAGAGATAACTGGCGCTATATACTCTCTGCCTACCCCGTTAGGAACTCGGCGTGATGATATGGTAACTTTCATATAGTCGGTACTATTTGAAAAATAGCTTTACCCGTATTTTGCGAAATTCGTCCAAAGTTTAACGACCCTGCTGACAATTTTGAATGTCTCCGATTTAGTGTCAATCTGTTGACCAGGCAATACGTTGGTGAACAGGTAAGTGACGTCATCAGCATGGCAGGTCACTTTTCTGTCTCCAACTTTATCACTTAGACCTAGAAAAGTGTATGATTGCCTTTCGGTGTTACAAGTGAATTTGTAAAAGAAAACGTTGTTCTTCTTAGTGCTAGCACAGATTTTCCCCGCTAAAATGATTTCATGCACAAACATATCCAAACTGAGAAATTTATATAGTTGAAGCAAATTTTCGGAAATCTTGCCATTTCCAAAATAGAATTTCTTTATTCTCCTTCCTACTTCCAACTGTTTATTGATCGGACAGTTATATCTGATGTACTGAGGGACAAAAAATTCTAAAAAGTCTTCAGCTTCTTGAATTAATTTATCAGGGTTCTGTATAACTGCGATAAGTCCTTCATCATTCGTGTATCCCGTCATGATGTCGACACCTTCATGGACATGCATAGCATCAAGAGCATCACCGTAGAAGAATCTCTCGTTATCACCAAATTTCTTTTCATCAGCTATAGCTAACTGAAGTCCGTACAACTTAGGACTCAATAGTACGGGTAACTGCAAATTTATAAGCTTTTCGACGGGTAAGGATTTAAAAAATTCCGTGAGCTCTCTATCGTCTTCCGAGTTGCAGCCTAACTGCTTCGCTAGTTTTAAAGCTCTTTCTCGGGGCTCAAAAGCTTTTGCCCACCAGTTTGTAAATGTTCCACTTTGAGTAATTGCTCTTTTGAATAGGCCCTTTGCCATTGGTGATATCAAATGGAAGCCAACACTTGCTCCGCCAGCACTTTCACCAAAGATTGTTACATTCTCAGGATCACCGCCAAAATTACTGATATTTCGTTTCACCCATCTTAAAGCAGCCACCTGATCTTTCATACCTGCATTGCCGGGTATATCTTCGGTATCAAGGCAGAGTAATCCCAAACCTTCAAGTCTGTAGTTGAAAGTGACTAGAATTACTCCGCTACTGACCAACAATTCCGGACCGTACATGTCGTCATTCCCACTTCCCCATAGGAACCCTCCACCATGTATCCACACCATAACTGGAAGTGGTACTTTTGGAGACAAATCAGGAGAGTAGACATTAATGTATAAGCAGTCCTCGCTGCCCAATACACCCGTTAACGGGTGGAGCTGATAGCAAATAGGTCCGAACTCCTTTGCGCTTCGAATTCCTTTCCATGGCTCCAAAGGTTGAGGTGCCTGCAAAATATGATGATATTTATTAATTTATAAAAGAAACACAACTAAACAGTACAAAGTTGTATGCGATAATGCCTATAGTAGTTATAAACTGTCGCAGACATTTACCTATCCCCGGAAAAAGATGATTACAGTTCATATTTTACAGGAAATAAAAGTGTGGGTGTGTCTGTGAGATATAAATTACTCAATCAAGTTACTTAAAAGACTTCATGAGATTCTCGGTTTCTTCGAAAGTGAGTGAGAAGAGCCACGAATTAACCTGTCGCTTACATTTATGTGAACATAAGTGTAAAATTTTGAAAATTGATTTATTTTGTTGTTTACCACAGAATTAGCTATACGGTAATGGTGGCTGGCTAATGTTCTTCGGTGAACTTCTAGTTCACATTAATTCCTACAATTTCTTTTGACTTTAGTATGATCAAGGTTGAACAGGTAAGAGACAGAATAACAAATCCAATTTATAAAATTGTTCTTGTAGTTGATGGTCCGTTTATTATAGCCTTTCCACCAGGGTCCCCAAAGGAGTAGGCAGAGGTGTATAGGTAATACCCACACACCCACTTTCCGCCGGAGATATATTTTAGGTGACAACGTGACAGATGGCGAATCAACGTTTTAAAAGAAATTCTATGTTCTCGATGTTTTCCTTCATCATTGAGCTCATGGTATGACTAATCACTGAACTTAAGTTAAGAAAAATACATTAGTACAGGCGGCATTCGAACTTGACAATTACATACCTCTTTCGCTTCGTCCAAATTCATCATCTGTTCATACATGCTCTTCGGTTTCGAGCACTCTTGACGTTCTCGTCCTTCAGCGTCCGATCGATTTGATTTAGGTAGTTGGAACGTGGTCTTTCTCTGCCTCTTCAAGCACACACTTTTGCTTTGTAATCTGTTTCGTCAATCTTTCTTCACTCATCCTTTCTATATGTCTAAACCAACCGAACATGACTCTCTTCGTCTTTACAATCACGCCCTCATTCACACCTGTCACATTGGAACCTAAATTAGATTTCGGTCGAAATTGCTATGTGTATGAGGAACATGCACGAAACGATTGCGATCAGACTACAATTTATCAAATTTAGTGTATGTTAATGTACTCACTTTAAACCTTAGGTCCCCAACGGGCGGTGCAGCATAAGGGATGCCTTTGAAGCTGAAGTATTTACCGCCGATCTTATTGTTGACTTCATCTCCTTCTAACGACCCACTGTCTACTTTGACATGCACCATAGTGTAAATGTATACAACTCAGATCTTAAGAGGTAATTAGGAATTTTGCACACAGCTATACACTGAATAGGAAACAAGTATCAGTAGGTAAGATTGTCTTATCGTAATGATAAGTATAAGTATACTGAATTATTAACAATTAATTTGCGGTTACTTGTTCGTAGATCTACAATACCTTCGCTGTTTAGGGCCACAGCCTATCAAGGTTGTGTGTTTGACAAAACTGAGATTGTTTATTACGTATTAACTATTTATAGATAACTAGCGGCTCGTCCCGGCTTCGCACATTAATTTTTTTAACATTGTGCGATAAAATGTATTTTTTTCTTGCAATTAAAATAGTCTATATTAATCAGTGATAATGTAGCATTCTAATGGTGTAATTTTTTTTTAAATCGGTCCAGTTCTTTTTGAACCAAATCCTTACAAACATACTTACACACAAACATACTTACAAACAAATCTTTCCTCTTTATAATATTATAGTATAGACTAGTTTTGCCTTGCAGTTTCACTCGCTTTAAATTTGATTTTGTTGGTTTTTTTTCTTCTTACAGGCGGGTTGACCGAGTGGTTCGAGTTGCCTGCAACACAAAGATCGCAAGTTCGAATCCCGGCTGTGTCCATGAGTATTTTGAACTCAATTACAGTGATTACATACACTCTATCAGGTCTAGTAGGGTATCAGGTAGTCTCAGGTAGTCTATCAGGTTGGCACCGAAAAGCTAGGAGGGTAGGTACTACACACCTTCCCCTTCATGGACCCGCGCGGGAAGGAAGAAGGAGGATATGAAGATATTTTCTGGATCTTTGTATCTGGATTCTGGGTTTTTCATCCAACTCCGTTAATTACTTTTTGAATTAACGAGGAAAAAACTTTCACATTTATAATATTCATCATCATCATCATCATATCATCACGCCCAGTCCCTAACGGGGTAGGCAGAGAGTATAGAGGGCCAGTTCTCTCTAGACTTATATACCTCTTTCGCTTCGTCTACAGTCATCAGTCTGTTCATACATGCTCGTCGGTTTCGAGTACTCTAGTAAAGTTGTCCCGCGGCTAAGTAGTTATTGAGTTTGTTAAGTTTGAGTTTATTATCGACAAACTCATTTTACAAACATACAAACACTCAAATCTGTATATGATATAAGTGACGATTAGCCGTATTCAAATGTACGCTCCTAAGTCCTTGACTGATAATTATTACCAGTTCCGGCTTCTACAGCGTCATGACGTGTATTTAGTAAAAATAAATAATTATGTCTTCACGCCACCCACAAGGGTCCCCGAAGGGGTCGGCACGAGTGTGTAGGTAGTACCCACACACCCAGTTTTTGCCTGAGATATATTTTCGGTGCCAACGTGACAGATGTTGGACCATCGCCGTTACTAAAGGACGACTATACATACTTACATATAACCCAGCCTCTTTCCCGTACGGGTAGGCAAATACCACTTCCTTCCACTTGCTACGATCCTTACATACTTCTTTCTCTTCGGTTTAGGGTACTCTTGACCCGGCCTATTTTCACTATACATACGCCTTTGAATATCTTCTCAAGCGTATGCAGGTTTCCTCTTAATGTTTTCTTTCACCCTCAATCTCGTGGTGTGACCAATCTCTGTACTCTATAAGTTCAGAAAAACTCATTGTTTTAGGCGGGGTTCAAACTCAAAATCTTTGTGTTTCAAGCGACTACTCGAGCCACTCGGCCACCACGGCTCTTTGTATTCAATAAAATGATATGTCATGTATAAATAGTTTAATAATTTAGTCCAGTGAACTTCGTATAATGATATAGAATGTTTATATTTGTATGTAAGTTGTTCAAGGTTAGATACTATTGTTTACAATTAATAAATATGTATTATGATATTCGACGCATGCGCAAACCTCACACACTCACACGCACATCGACGTACGCACACCGACGTACGCGCACGACTCACGCGCATACAAGTTAACTAATTGACTTTTAAATAAATTTTTAAAGGGCGCCTTGTACCGAATGTTATCATTGAATAGTAAGGAGCCATTTATTAAAGAGTCGGTATATACAAGACACATGACAGACAACATGTACGGGGCCAACCTATGTGCTCTAGAAATTTGCCATGCCAATTGATGGAATACGCTATAATATTGATTCAGAATGAATTGTATACAATTCATTCTGAATCAATATGACGCTGCATGATTCAATTGATTTCGATCAAGAAAGTCGGTTTGAAGTCGCATAAAATATTGTCAAATTGACATTCTCACTGTCAAACTTATATTTAACACTATTGTCACAGTTGGAGTTCAAGTCACCGCAGGTTACAACACCTGCATACAAAGCATACTCTTGTAACAAAAACAATCTGGGTTAAAGGCCATTTCAACAGATATAGTAGTGTTGATAACTCGTAACTCTGCACGGAAGGGTCTGGGGTATCGTCAGATATTGGAATTGTTTTCGTATATTGACTTGAGCAACGCCAAGTTCACGATTGTACTATATTACATAGTTGTTTAATATATTATAATGATTAGTTTTGAGTGACGATATAGCGATATACTTAGACTGTTTGATATGTAGGTTTGAGCTAAGTTTGCGCTACTGAAAATAAATGAGCAGTTGCCTGCAACGCAAAGGTCGCAAGGTCGAATCCCGCCTGTACCAATGAGTTTTTCTGAACTTAAGTACAATGATTAGTCACACCACGAGCTTTACGGTGAAGGAAAACATCGAGAAAAAACCGGCATACGTCTGAGAAGAAATTCAAAGGTATGTATAGTCGCACTTGAGTAACGGCGATGGACTCGCCATCTGTCACGTTGGCACCTTATATCCCTCTGGCGGAAATTGGGTGTGTGGGTATTACCTATACACCTCTGCCTACCCCTTTGGGGACCCTTGTGGGAAGGCGTGAGGATATATTATATTATATATAACATAAATACCCAATAAACTGCAAATGTTCTGCAGCGTAGAACGTTACCAAATAATCTGTTACGATTGCAATGCAATAACACTGCAAACTGAATTGCAATAAATAAATATTTTCCCCGTTAGGGACTCAGCGTCCTACTATGTATGGATGTAAATATTTGACTACTTTTAAGCTTAGAATTTTAGCTTTAAGAATGTCAAAAATAAACATAATTCGAACCATTTATTGATGAACCCATGCCCGAAATATTAAACATACATGAAAATTGTTAAGTAATTAAAATAATGTATTGTGATCTGAGAAAGCATTGTCTTTGAATCTACCATGGGGACCTACACCTTACTTATACCTTACCACGTCGTGCTGTCATCATTATTCAGCAGTGCAAGAGAGACAGATTCACAGACAGCATATACCGAATATGAAGACATATGAAGATGCTAATTAAGATTGCCATTGCGCGCCTAGAAACATTTTCTCTCAAGTTACTAGAAAACGTTTGGATCTAAAACTCCAAGCCAGCGTAATCGAAAATAGACTTCCAAAAGTCCATAACGTCGGCATATGGATTCTGGTCTATTTTTATCGTATCTCCAATATTGCCGTAGCATTGTTCCTCGTTGTCATACTCTGGCCACATCACACCCAGGGAATTGTCCGGCGTTGGGGTACTTGAAACAAGTAGAGGAATTGCATTTGAGAACTTATTATGAGTTAAGTTTATTTTGTCGTCGATATAAGATCAAGATTTGGTGGAATTGAAATTACCAGATCTTGATCAAATATCTTCTCTCGATATGGATATTATAGTAGCAACGATATAAGATTTTCCAACTCACCCATATTTAGCAAAGTTCGTGAATACAGTACAACTCAGCTGGATCAGTTTATACTCCTTGGACTTTTTGTCAATCGCCATGTTGAACTTTTTGGCGTCGAACAAATAAAATAAATCATCCAAATGCGATGCTCCGATAATTCCATATTTGGCGCCTTCGCTCCCGAAAACGTTCCTCTCTGAGACACATGAAAACTGGTACAGAAATTTCTTGGCGTTTTTCATTTTTGGAAAATGCCGCATGGTCCTTAAACTGTCCAAAACCACAACGGTATCGTTCACGAGTGATATAAATTCTCTAATTATCTGTTCATTTATGGGCCTATTTCCAAAGTAACGCTCGTGAATTTTATCTGCTATTGCTAGATTAACGTCAGGAGCGCATTTGGTCAGTATTTTTGTAGGAACAAGCATTTCTGGGTATCTGTTATACACGGGCAATACTGAATGTATATCTTTAAATAATAATATCATAGCTTCTTCATTTGTAAATCCTAACAACAAATCAACATTATTTATCAAACCCTTTTTCAATATGTCTAAAGGATTTTCTGGTAGGAAACGTTCCTGACCAAAATCTTTTTCAACTACAGGATTAAAGTGGTACATCTTTACAATTGTATTTGTTATTTCCTCTGAAGTGAGCACAGTAGTATTTTTATTGATTAAATCTACAACGGGGACGGTTTGCAAAAACTCGAGCAATTCATTTGTGTCTCGAGTGTCTTTGCCCAAAATCTTTCCTAAAACAAATGCTCGCTTTTTCGACTGATAAGCGGTGGACCAATCACATAGCGGGGAGCCGCTCATTGGTATGGCTCTTTTGAACAATCCCTTTGACATCGGCGACAAAGCATGAAGAATGGTGGACGCACCACCAGCACTCTCGCCGAAAACAGTGACGTTATTGGGGTCACCACCAAAGCTTGCAATGTTAGATTGCACCCACTTCAATGCTGCCACTTGGTCTTTCATGCCAGCGTTTCCAGGCACTTCTTCTGTATCGAGACATAGGAATCCTAAGGCGTCCAGTCTGTAGTTAATGGTCACTAGTACTACTCCATGGTTTACGAGGAAGTCAGGGCCGTAGTTGTCCACATTGCCGGAACCACTCTTGTACCCTCCTCCATGGATAAAGACCATGACTGGAAGAGGCGTTTGGGAGCTCCCCGGTGGGGAGGTAAGTGGGGTATATACATTGAGATAGAGGCAGTCCTCACTGCCTGGGATTATCTGTTCCGTAAATATATCTACCTGAGGACATACTAGGCCGTGTTCTTTGGCTTGTCTTACTCCTTTCCAAGGCAGAGGAGGCCGAGGTGCCTGAAATAATATATGAAAAGAATTTGGTCGATCATTATTATAGGGTATATTAAACTCGTAGGAGTTTTATAGAACACATCAACACATGTGTGTGTATCTGGGATCAAAGTTTACAAGAGATGGAAAGTGTGAGAGTGATATTGAAAGAAGACTGAATGCAGGAAACATGGTGAATGGAGCTTTGCACTCCTTCATGGGCAGTCGGAATGTGTCTTTCAAGGCTCGTTTGGCTGTGCATGGGGGAGTGTTGGTTCTGACACTCATGTACGGAAGTGAAAGTTGGGTATGGCAGAAGAAGCATGAAAGCCGAATAAATGCAGTTGAGATGAGAGCGTTAAGAAGTATGATAGGAGTTAAACTGAGTGACAGGATAAGAAATAGTGAGATAAGGAAACGTTGTGGTCTGAAAGAAGATGTAGTGACAAAAATTGAGAAAGGTATGCTGAGATGGTTTGGCCATGTCGAGAGAATGAATGAAGAACGATTGACGAAAAAAGTGTATAAGGCGAGTGTGAATGAAAGTGTTGGAAGGGGTAGACCTAGACGGACGTTTCTAGACCAAATTAGGGAAATAGTCTTGAAAAAAGGTCAGGTCAAGAGTACCCTAAACCGAAGAGCACGTATGAAGAGAATAATGAAAGTGGACGAAGCGAAAGAAGTATGTAAGAATCGTAGCAAGTGGAAAGAAGTGGTCTCTGCCTACCCCAACGGGAAAGAGGCGTGATTATATGTATGTATGTATGTATCAACACATAGGTAACAGATACACCTTTATTTTTACTAAGACCTTTAAGCATTTGGGGCGGGAAGGACTACTGATTGCAACAACTTTAATTTCATTAATAGAAGACAGATTGACGGAATAAATGTATAATACAAAAATGTATGGAAAAATAAGCAGAGGAAGACCAAGTTCTCACTGCCAAGATCGAATCGGTCGGATAATCATGGATGGAAACAGGCGAGCATATATGAAGAGGGAGCTGGCGCTCTTATCTCTCTCTCTGCCTACCCCGTGTAGGACTCGGCGTGGTGATATTTTTTCTTCTATATACTCAAAGTAGGTATGAGTCTACATATTATTTACATACACAGACCATAGTATCACACTGTCAGATTTACTCCTACAAACGTCCTTGAGTGTCCGATCGATCTCATCTAGGTAGGTGGAACGTGGACTTCCTCTGCCTCTTCTTGCACACACTTTTGTTTTGCTCAGATAAGCAGATGTTTTATTTATATTATGCTTTATATATAAAATAGATAAGCAAAGCGAAAGTGCTCTCATGATTATAATTAACTACTTTAATATATTTACTTTTAAAGTCGTGTTCATAATATGATTGTTGCTACCTACTACCCTTCGGAGGGCGAAGATTTAGTTATCACCGTTTCCTTTATGTCTGCGCCAAATTTCATATACATAATTCCATTCAGTGGTTTTTTGCGTGAATGAGGAACCAATATCTTAGCAAATACTTTCGCATTTCAAAGTAAAAGTAAGGATAATAAATTGTTCTCAAACGGAACCATTAATTTTCTAATCAGAAAAGGTTTTTTTTCTTTTTATAAAAATAAAAGGAGCTTGGGACTCTTCATGGGACCCCACCTCCGCAGGGGGGGGGGGCCTCCGGGGGCAGAGACAGGGCATGAGATTATACTACTGAGTTAACCCCTTCCTTCCTTTTGAGATTGGAGGACCTACCTTAAATCTGAGTGTTCCCAACGGCGGCGCGGCGTAGGGTATACCCTTAAAGCTGTAGTACTGTCCATCTCCCGTTACAAGGTCCAGGACCTCTCCCTCCAACCACCCCTGTTCTACTTTAACTTTCGTTTGCATCGTACCGCTGTCTCGCGCGTCTGCCTGCGGACTGAACTCACTACAATCGTGAAGCTAGTGCGGGCTAGTGAAATCCAGATATTTAGTACTCTTTGATAAAAGCAAGGTTGCTTTTTATGTACATTTATAATTATACTAATGTATATATAATTGCCTTCGCCTTATGGGAAGGTAGGCAGAGGTGTATAGATAGTACCCACACAATTAATTTCCGCCAGAGATATATTTTAGGTGCCAACTTGACAGATGGCGAGTCCGTCGCCATTACTCAAGCACGACTATACATACGACTTTGAATTGCTTCTCAAACGTATGCAGATTTCCTCTCTAAGTTTTCCTTCACCGTAAAGCTTGGGGTGTGACTAGTCACTGTAGTTAAGTTCAGAAAAACTCATCGGTACAGTCGGGATTCGAACTTGAACTACTCGAACCACTCGGCTTTTAATGTTAAACATGTTGGTTATAGAATCTTCAATTACATAGGTAAAGACCTCTTATTATATCGTTGTCTAGTCACTATACTTGGGACTGTCAATTTGTGTGGAATTGTCCTAAGGTATTTATTTGTTTGTATTCTTTGCAATTTTCTATCCGGCATATAAATTCGTCACGCAAGCCTCGTCGTCGCGACAAGCCGCAAGCAATGATCGCCGGCACCTGCTACAATTTGTGGAATTAAACTCGTCACCCGTAATATAGGCCATTATTCAAATAAATCACCCTGTATTTACGCGCTATTGAATGGTTTGAGTGACATTTTTACTGTAGCTGAAAATATAAAAGCTTAATTTCCTGGCTTCCTTAGCTCTTTCAGGTTGAGGCTGGCAGGCACGCGCAATTCTACTAGACGTGCTTAATCTATACTTCTATACTAATATTATAAAGAGGAAAGATTTGTATGTCAGTATGTTTGTAAGGAATTGAATCAAAAAGTACTGGACCGATTAAAACAATTAAAACTTTCACCATTTGAATGCTACACTATCACTGATTAATATATGCTATTTCGGGGTCGCTAGTAAGTAATAATAAACAAAAAATATACTAATATATATATTTTATATACCACACGGGTGGCAAATAAGCATGTGGTCCGCCTAATGGTAAGCGGTAACCGCCGCCTATGGACACTTGCAGGAGTATTGCTCGCGCGCTGCCGAACTTGCTTCCTGCAGGGTCCAAGGTCCAAGGGGGCAAATCCTTTTACACCCTTCTTGAAGAACTTCATTATTCTATTATCTACTCTCTCTGCCTACCCCGTTAGCGACGACGTGAAGATATGTATGTATAAATATTTCTCAAACTTTAACAATTTCTCTGGCGATGGATTCGCCATCCGTTACGTTGGTACGGTAATGGTGGTTGTGTGGTGACGTTTCGCTTGTGGGAAGATATAATATGTTTATGAAAATTGAATTAATATCCGATTACTAGTAATAACATTATTAATTTGTAAATTCGATAATATTACAAAGCTACATACATACGTATCGAATATACGACTCGAATTGATAACTTTGTTTTTTGAGTCGGTTAAAAACCTTGCCATTCCGTGACTCACGTTTTCTAAGCACCTGCGCAATAAGGAACCTTTTTATCTCGATGCAAAATATACGCAAGTTATTTTCCTTTTGCGGCCCGTTTCCCATTGAGACTTCCGCGAGTTGCTAACAAATTGAATTTTCACCATAAGCACCTGTTTTTATTCGTCTACAGATGTTACTTTACATACATACATACATACATATCATCACGCCAAGTCCCTAACGGGGTAGGCAGAGAGTATAGAGCGCCAGTTCTCTCTAGACTTACATACCTCTTTCGCTTCGTCCACATTCATCAGTCTCTTCATACATGCTCGTCGGTTTCGAGTACTCTTAACGTTCCCGTCCTTGAGAGTCCGATCTATTTGATCCAGATAGTTGGAACGTGGCCTTCCTCTGCCTCTTCTTGCACACACTTTTGCTTTGTATATCTGTTTCGTCAATCTTTCTTCACTCATCCTTTCTATGTGTCCAAACCAACGTAACATGCCTTTCTTCATCTTTACAATCACGCCCTCATTCACGCCACTTGATTTGCGAATCTCTTCATTGCGGATTCGATCTAATATTGTTACGCCGCACATTTTTCGAAGAGATCGCATCTCGACTGCATTCAAGCTATTTTCATACTTCCTCTGACATACCCAGGATTCGCTGCCATACAATAAGGTAGGTACCAATATCGCGTTGTGGACAGCAACTCGAGCATTCTTGCTCAGACTTTTACTGCCCATCAACGCCGACATGGCTCCATTCACCTTATTTCCGGCAGTTATCCTTCTTTCAATATCTTTTTTATACTTTCCATCTCGTGTGAACATGCTTCCAAGATATACAAATTCATTCACTTGCTCTAGAATTTGCCCATTTACCGATATTGCACACTCGGTCACTTGTTCATCTCTTTCGAATACCAGAACCTTAGTCTTGCCAGCGTTTAGGCGCAGCCCCTTCTTTTCACATTCTTCTTTCATTATGGTAACTAGTGACTGCAGTTCGCCCTCTGATGACGCCAGTAAAACCGCGTCATCGGCGTATAGTAGGCAGTTGACCACTAAGTTTCCCATTTTCACTCCACATCCGTTCGTTCTTAGTGCTCTCAGACAGTTATCTAGATATATAATGAACAGCCAGGCAGACATGATACACCCTTGTTTGACCCCCGACTTCACATCAAACCAGGGTGACATCTCACCGTTAACCCTAACGCACGCCTCGCTATCACTATAGAGTGATTTCACGGCATGCAGTAGGGAACTGCTCACTCCATATCCAGGCAACACGTCCCAGAGTTCCTTTCGTACGACTCTATCAAATGCCTTCTCTAAGTCGACGAAAGCGCAGAAAACCCTTTGGTTAATATCCAAAAACTTTTCCGCGATTCCGCGAAGCGAGAAGGTTTGATCCATACATCCTCTTCCTGGTCTAAATCCACCTTGGGATTCCCAGACAAACCTTTCGGATCGCTCTTGCATTCTTATCGTCAGGATCTTCGTGTACACTTTACTAGCTAAGCTGACCAAGCTGATGGCTCTGTAGTTGGAGCAGTCCAATCGTGATCCCTTTCCTTTATAGAAAGGCACGATGACTGCTCGCCTCCAGTCGTCCGGAACATCACCCTTTTCCCAGCAAAGATTGCATAGCAAATAGATGACGTCCCAGACCGCTGGTCCACCGTACTTGATCATCTCAGCCGTAATCCCATCTATTCCCGCAGCTTTTCCACATTTCAGACTTCTTATCGCACTTACAATCTCTCCCATACTTATTTTATCCGCTATAGGATCCTCGACAGATTCTGTTGGAGGCAGCTCTATGAGTAGATCAGCGGCATCATCATCATACATATCTTTGTAGAATTCACTCCATCGCCTGAGGACGTCAGTTTTGTCAGTAAGTATGTCATTGTCCTTCGAAATAATCACATTCATCCTACTACTGGCTGTAACACAATTTCTGGACTTCTTAACTTCTCTCCAAAAAAGTTTTGCATTGTCCTTGAAATTATGCGACAGTTTTTCGTCTACAGTCATTTGGAACCTCTCACGCTTCTGAGCTATTATCTCTTTCGTACGATTTTTTTGCAGGCGATATTTTTCTTTCATCTTTTCTTTCATACTTTCACTTGAGCTGGACATAGCCAAAATGTCTTGCCTTGCATCCTTCTTCTTTTTAACTTCTTCTTTCACTTCATCATCCCACCAACCATCGCCATTTTTGGTTGTCCGCCCTTTCGACATGCCACAAACCTCTTTCGCGGCGCATAAAATGCTGGACTTAAGGAACTGCCAACAAACATCGACACTCTCAAACACATCTTTTGGTGGACAGGCTAGCTGTTCAGATACCCTTTCTTGATATCTGTCTCTAATAGCCGCATCTTGAAGCCTCCAGCTTTTGATGCGGTCTGCGACTGCAGAACAGGGACCCCCAGCGCGGGATCGCCAGCCCGTGAACAGACCTCTTATCCTAGTTATAACTAGGAAGTGGTCCGTTCCCAGGTCAGCTCCCCTATATACCCTGGTGTCCATTACCTGTGTTCTGAGTCGCTGATCTATTAGAAACAGATCTATCATGCTTCGCTCATTTTTCCGTTCCCATGTATACTGATGAATCCTCTTGTGGTCGAACATGGTGTTCGCCACAAAAAGGTCTCTCTCCATGCATACATCTAATATCAGCTTGCCTGCCTCGTTCACTCTCTTATCACCATACTTGCCGAGTACTGCCTCGTAATCCTTACGGGCTGTCCCGACCCATCCATTCAGATCACCACAAATAATCAGCTTTTCATTCCCTTCTTTCGTCTCTAGAACATTACTCACACATTCCCAGAACTTATTCAGGTCGCAAGTGTCCGCTGAGGCCACCGGAGCATACACCGCGACTAAAAATAGTCGGGTAAGGCCTATTTTAAAGCGAGCCCAAATAAGTCTGGGGCTCACCGCATCATAACATATCATACATTCTGCCAAGCGGCTGGATAGTAGAATTCCCACTCCCTGGCAGGCGTGCTCGGTGTTTGCCACTCCTGACCACAGCACTAAACTCCCGCCCAGGAGCTCGTCTACTCCACTACCCTTCCGCTTGGTTTCAGACAAGCACACAACATCTAACTCGCTCTCTGTCATAACATCGATCAATTCGTTCATCTTATCAGCCATACCTCCTCTTACATTCCATACACCCATCCTACACTCCACACTCCACTTCCCGCCGTGAGGCACTCCGCGTGATGGGTGGCGGTCCCCATCGCCGCACTGTGCTGAATTTTTCGCACCAGCGGGGACGGACTGGTGCGCGTCGCCTCGGGGGCACGCCCTAACAGCCGTCCGGCCAATGCGCATCGAGTGGAATTGCAGTTACTTTACATACGCCTTTGAATTTCTTCTCAAGACTCTGCAGGTTTCCTCACGATGTTTTCCTTCACCGTAAAGCTTGCGGTGTGAATAATCTCTGTACTTAAGTTCGGAAAAATTCATTGGTACAGTTGGTATTGTAATTTGCAACCTCTGTGTTGGATGCTCGACAAACTCGGCCATTCCTATAGCGGAATGTAAAGAATTAATAAAAACCTTGGCCTTGGGTTTTTAGCAGGTTTTAATATTATATTTATATTATTTGACTAGCTGTCCCGCCCAGCTTCGCTCGGGAGAAAAAGTTAAATTGCCCGTAACACGATCGCAGCGCCACCTATTGGGTCCAATTGTAAATCTAAACCATTCTCGAATCTAGCTTAAGACACACAGAAAGCTTCGCCCGGGTAAAAAGGTAAAATTCTTGAAACTCGATCGCAGCGCCACCCATCGGGTCCAATTTAATATAGCCTATGTTACTCGGGGATAATGTAGCTTTCCAAAGGTGAAAGAATTTTTGAAATCGGTCCTGTAGTTTCGGAGCCTATTCATTACAAACAAACAAACAAACAAACAAACAAATCTTTCCTCTTTATAATATTAGTATAGATTACATTAATGTTAAATTCGCCACCAGTTTGTTGTTTTACCTGCTTAACCGACTTCAGGTCTTAAACTTAAACAGGATGAAGAGCTTGATTCTGTTTTGTTTGTTAGGTATATGTCATTTATAACTTGTATTATTTTACGTTTTCATAAATTCAAAAGATCATAATGAGCCACTGTACAGTTTTTACGAGAATACCGAAGGGCGATCGATTTTTTAAGAAGACAAGAAGAAAATGATAAAAAGAAAAACAACAAGACATATGATTTACGTTCTTATATAAGGATAATTCTAATACTACATACATATCATCACGCCTCGTACCTAACGGGGTAGGCATAGATTATAGAGCGCCAGTTCTTACTTACTTACTTACATACTCCTTCGCTTCGTCCACATTCATCGGTCTTCTTACATGCTCGTCGGTTTCGAGTACTCTTGACGTTCCCGTCCTTGAGCGTCCGATCGATTTGATCTGGGTAATTGGATACTACTACTAAATAATAAGAAAATAATAATAAAATACTAAATAATACTAATACTAAATCATGAAAGCAACGTTGTAAAAGCTACAAGAACACTTTCGAAATTAGCTATTCTGACAGTTCCCTCTTAACTTGATAAACAACAGTAAGTTTTAAGTTGACAAATCTTGCAAGTGTTACTTCAAGGCCGCTTATATGTTGAAGCCACATACATCTGCTTATAATGTGAGTGGGAATGTGTTATTTTTGTTTTTATGACGACGATAAATAAAATGAGATCCACTCAAAAACACACTAGAAAAATATGGCCATCTGTGTACCAAGCGTTCGTAAGCTTCACGCATACAACACGTTCGTATCTTCATGCCTTTCCACCTCGAAGGAGTGGGCAGAGGTGTGCAGTACCTACACACTCACTTTTCGCCGGATATATATTTCTGGTATCAATGTGACAGATGGCCAGTCCATCGCCGTTTCTCAAGCACGACTATACTTCAGTCTATTAAATATCATCTCAGCCTTATGCTGGCTTCCTTTTGATGTTTTCCTTTGCCGTAAAACTTGTGGTGACACTAATTACTTAAGTTCAGAAAATTGGTACAGTCGGTATTTGAATTAGTAATCTTTGTGTTGCAGGCGACTACTCGAACCACTTGGCCACCACGGTTTGCCGCATACGTTTGTACATACGTACATACATAATAGCACGTCGAATTTTGCACGATCAAGGCAGAGGAATTATAGCGCCAGTTCTCTCTAGACTTATTAGGCTTGTTTCGACATCAACATTCACCAGCCTCTTCACACATGCTCGCCGGTAATAATCTTGTCGATGTCATCCTTGAGTGTCCGATCAATTTGAACTCAGTTGTTGGCACGTGGTTAGGTATCCTCTGCCTCTTCCTCCAGACATTATATATCTGTTTTCCCACTTAAGTGAATTTATAGAAGAGAGAAAATAAATAAAAATACTATTCGGGCCTGGGTCAATGCCTATTGCATTGTCTGTGCGATTTGGATATATTTACAGATAATATTTTATTAAATATCATATAAAAAAATCATATAACAGATAATTCTTATCTACTTAACTGCAATTGGTATTCTTTATCACTATGTCCTTGCCTCTATATCATTAAATATTATTAAATGTGCATGGATTAAAGCAATAAATAAGATAATGAAGCCATTCGGCCATTGGTTCATAGCTCTGACTCCCGGCCGGGTGCTGATATTTAGTGATGAATGCAAACATTTGTCTTATAAGTATATATCATGATATTTTTGTAAAGAAGAAATTCAAAGGCGTATGTACATGCTTGAGTAACGGCAATGGACTCGCACTCTGTCACGTTGTCACCTAAAATATATTCCTCTCGATGTTTTCCTTCACCGTACAGCTCGCGGCGTGACTAGTCACTGTACATAAGTTCAGAAAAACTCATTGGTTTAGTCGAGATTTGAACTTGCGATCTTTCTAACTCGAACCCTCGGCCACCACGGCTTCTTTTACTGCATAACATACTACCTATATACCTCTGCCTACCCCTTCGAGGACCCTTGTGGGAAGGCGTGAGGATATATATATAATTCATAGCAATATCAAATTGCTACGATTAAACTGAGCATTGCACCCGCTGGCTATAATTCACTGATATGGTAATTAGGATCCCCGCCTCCGGACAGCCATGCTTCGTCATTGTTGTTGTGACGTCACCATTGTCATTTCACCTTTGAATTGTAGACTTTAATTAAGGGTCTTGTTTGGTAAGTTGTAAGGCATATAATGATTATAATTGTGTACTGGTTATCGAAGCTTTGTTTGGTCGATAAAATAAGTCCAACATGATCACAGCGCCATCTATCGGTACGGTTCAATTGTGAATCTAAACCATCAGGTAAAGACACAAAAAAACATTAAAATCGGTCGTCGCATTCTCGTGCGAAGCTAACAAAATACGATAGATTGTTCATCTTTACACTTACCCACAGAGGACCCCGAAAGGGTAGGTAGAGGTCTAACAACACCCTTTTTGTGCCGGAGACATGAAGGTGGCAGAATGATATACGTAGATGGCGATCCGTCACTGTTTCTCAAACAATTTTATACATACAAACGTCGTTGTATTTCTTCGGAAACGAATGCAGGTTTTCTCTCGATGTTTTCCTCATTTGAAATTCAAACAAAACGAGATTAAAGCTTGTATAAATAATATTTTTTCTATTTTCAGATACGTGCAGCCTTTGTTTGATCGGTAAGTACTTTTACAATGAAAATTCGACCTAGGTACCCGGAAGACGTATAAACTTCATGCCTTGCTACGAATGGCGAGTCCATTTCCGTTTCTCAAGCACGACTATGGTGCCTTTGAATTTCTTGTCAAGCATATGCAGGTTTCCTCTCGATGTTTTCCTTCACCGTCAAGCTCGTGGTGTGACTAATCACTGTACTTAAGTTAAACCAAAAAAACAATGGTATAGTCGGGATTCGAATTTGGTCATTGTTACAGACAACTTATTGAACCCCTCGCCCACCACGGCTCTCTCCATTTACTAAGGTTTTTTGTAATAAGGTAGAATTAAGTACTACCTGAAAGTACCAATCTCGACATATTTTAGAATGCCAAGTGAATTAAACAGGTCCAAACGAACGAGAGATCTAATTAAGCGAAAGAATCTGTTACAACTTCGATAATCCGCCGGCTCTCATGTTTTATCCTATTACCTGGGAGCTAAGCTTTGAAAAAGGTTTTGTATAACTTGAAAGAACCATTAATGACTTGTGCCACATTTAAATCAAAAAAAAAATTTGAAGATTCAATTTTAATAAGTATGTCTGTGGCCGGAGCATGTATGAAAAGAATTATGAATGTGGACGAAGCGAAAGTGGTAGAGGAACATTTACGTGTATAGAGACTAGACTTACAGACTACTTTTTCATTCATGCTCAGACTCTCACTCTTAACCCATCTTTTCTTTCCTATTGAGTTCGATCGATTTCACTTTGGAACGTGGTCTTCCTCTGCCTGTTTATGACTCATCAATCTTTCTTCACTTCGCTCCTTCACGAAATATCGTGATGAATAAATTATATCGTAAGAGAGGTAGGGCATAACAGGTTGCACGTTTTTGGAGCTTCCCGACTGGGGCAGTCCTGACTGGACGGCCATCTTACAAAAGTCCGAAGTGAAATAACACATTTATTGTGTTATAATCCTACGTGATGAATAAGGTTTCCGATAATGAGCTCCTTGAGGAGGGGGGGGGGGGGGTTGTTATATTGTGTCGGCAACAGAGGGTATAGTCCTATTATGCTGCCAACGTAGTATAACTCTCCGTACACAGAGTAGCAACGCGCAAGTGATACTTCGTTATCGAGACCGAAAATAGGCTACGGTAACCATAAAAAATATATAAATTTCCGAACATACATTCACAAAATCTTTTCCATACGTACTATTTAGTTTGCCAATAACCGAATATTATATTGGCAAACTAAATATGCTAAACATCAGACGCTGTCTTCCATGACATACATACTGTCATGTGAATTTGCTTGTAAATTTCCGCTAATCGCTGTCAAGGGGACGGCTCTGGGCCGGTTTAGCATACTAATGATGTGTCCTGGCTGCGTTAGTTTTAACGAGCCGTCCGGGCGATGGAGTCGTAGTTAATTGACTTTTGTAAACTTATCGCTTGTTTTAAGCTAGCTGCGTCCCGTGGTGTTACTTGCCTATTTTTCCGGAAATAAAGAGAATGATCAATTTACTTACTTTGTTTTTTTTTCTAGATAGATCTTTAGATATCTAGATTGAATCTTCTATAATGAGTATTACTGGTAGATGTTAAATAATATATCTTCACGCCTTCCCATAAGGGTCCTAAGACTAAGGGCTTGGAGGTCTATAGGTCATACACACAAACTTTCCGTTAGCGAAATTTTTTTGGTTCCAATGTGACAGATGGCGAATCCGTCGCCGTTAATCAAGCTCGACTATAAATACGCCTTTGTATTTCTTATCAAACGTTTGCAGGTTTCCTCTCGATGTTTTCCTTCACCCATGCTCGTGTTGTAATTAAAAACTATATTTAAATTCAGTAACGGTGACAGTTGGCGACAATCGCCGTAGCGTCGATTGCCTTGCTCCCACGCTGGTATCAAAAATATATCTTTGGCGGAAAGTGAATGTGTGTCCTACTTGGAAACCTTTGCCTACCCCTTCGGGAACCTTTGTGGGAAAGCGTGAAGATATATGTAATACTAGTTGTACCCTGCCACGCTTCGCTGTGGATATGTGACTGATGCAAAAAGTGGATAAAAACAATCCTTGATGCGGATTATATATCACGCTTAAATTTCAGTTCGATCGGTGCAGAACTTTTTGAGTTTTTGGAGCGTACACAAACCAACATAACATTTTTATATATATATCATCACGCCAAGTCCCTAACGGGGTAGGCAGAGAGTATAGAGCGCCAGTTCTCTCTATACTTACATACCTCTTTCGCTTCGTCCACATTCATCAGTCTCTTCATACATGCTCGTCGGTTTCGAGTACTCTTAACGTTCCCGTCCTTGAGAGTCCGATCGATTTGATCCAGGTAGTTGGAACGTGGCCTTCCTCTGCCTCTTCTTGCACACACTTTTGCTTTGTATATCTGTTTCGTCAATCTTTCTTTGCTCATCCTTTCTATGTGTCCAAACCAACGTAACATGCCTTTCTTCATCTTTACAATCACGCCCTCATTCACGCCAGTTGATTTGCGAATCTTATATATAAATTTATGTATGTGATATATTTATATCTATACAAAAGAGAAAATTAGGGAGGGTGTATGTGTGTGTGTGTAGGTGACAAATAATTATATAAAATAAGTACTCATGTAATCAAAGCCATTGCCAGTAAAACTTTGACGTGCCACGAAATCCTGAACACAACCAATAGAGCCATTAAAAGCTATAAAACAAATTGATGGAAAGTTTGAACTATCCCAGAGGACATTTTAGCAGCGCGTTGTAAACTAAAAGGTTCATTTCCACTGGTTGATGAAGCCTTAATCAAGTTTGTTGGGGACTGGCGATATTCGGACAATGTACTATAGATGGAATTCCCTGGCGGAAACTGGGACGCAGATTTATAGTTGCCACGAATTGCTTGGCGTATTGACAAATGGCTCATAATTATTCTAAAACGGAGCCCAAGAACAAAAGGCATGGCTTTATAAAACAAATCTATTAAAAAATACAATTGGCGTGTCTATTTGTAAAGTTAAAATAACTGCTTTTTGCTAAATGCATATGGATGTTTACCCGGACATTTAACAAAAACATTTCAAATCGTTCTTCTGTGTCTGTTTGCTCCGGCTAGTCTCTGAAACGACTGGACTAATTTTGACGGAAATTTCACTGGCAAATAGCTGTTATAAACGGAGTAACTTAGGCTACTTTTATTTTAGAAACTAAACAATTTTTTTTTATTTCCACGTGGACGAAATCGCCGGCACAATTCTATGCCTTCCCACAAGTCCCCGATGGGTTAGAAACAGGTGTCACCGTGACAGATTGCTTGTGGTATAAAAATTAAAAGAAATATTCTCAAATACGACTATAGGTACTACATGCGTCTTAGAAACTTCTTAAGTTTATGCAGGCTTCCTCATGTTATCTTTCATTTTATAGCTCGTGATTATATTTTGCTGTACTTAGTTCAGAAAAGCTCCTGTCAGGATTCGAACCTACAATCTTGTTCAGGGATATGTTAAAAGCGTTTGGAATCTGGTTATATTTTAGCTTTATCTAATATATTTGTTAATAAAGAGTTTCGCAAAGCAACTGGCGTGAAAGGAATATTACGTTGGTATGGACATATCGAAAGTGTTTGCAAGAAGAGGCAGAGGAAGACCATGTTCCAACTACCTTACTACCTACCATATCGATCGGACGCTCATGGGAACGTCAAGAGCACTTGAAACCGACGGGCATGTATGAAGAGACTGATGATTTTAAAGCGAAAGAGATCTGTTAGTGTAGAGAGAACTGGCGCTCTACTGAGCGTATCCCGTTAGGAGCCCGGCGTGGTGATGATTATATATGAATGAACAAGTGGAATTTCCCAACGAACTTCCCTTACTCTCCGGCCATTTATCGTACTGTCAGTTTGCTAATGTTATAGGTATTTTTTGATCGCTCTTTTGTTTGTACTTTATTAAGTTAAGCTGATCAGTGACCTAGAAATGTATGCCTTTGATCTCTGCATATCTACTCTGTATATAGTATAATTAATTTGATTGCAACATAACAGCCGTGGTGGCCGAGTGGTTCGAGCAGTTGCCTGCTACGCAAAGGTCGCAAGTTCGAATCCCGACTGTACCAATGAGTTTTTCTGAACTTAAGTACAGTGGTTAGTCACACCACGAGCTTTACGGTGAAGGAAAACATCGAGAGGAAACCTGCATACGTCTGAGAAGAAATTCAAAGGCGTATGTATAGTCCTGCCTGAGTAGCGGCGATGGACTCGCCATCTGTCACGTTGGCACCTAATATACCTCTGGCGGAAAGTGGGTGTGTGGGTTTTACCTATACACCTCTGCCTACCCCTTCGGGGACCCTTGTGGGAAGGCGAGAGGATATATATTAACATAATGTGCTGGCGTTGTATTTTATTTGTATTGAACGATATTTGATGCATGAAATCTGTGCACGGAAGAAGATATCTCTGGTATTTTTTAAGAGAAGCCTCCTAATCTGTACAAATAAATACAATTGGATTTTGTTGAATAAAATTGGATTGAATTGTATTTTGGATTTTGTTGGAATTGTCTGTTTGTAATATTAAAATAACCGCTTTTTACTGAATGCATATAGATGTATACTGGGTAGATACACATACCAAAATAACGTTTTTTTTGTCTGTCTGTCCGTCTGCTTTTTCCGCCTAATCTCAGAAACGGCTGAACCGATTTTGTCGAGCTTTCACTGGCAGATAACTGATGTAAAAAGGAGAAATTTAGGCTACTTTTATTTTAGGAACTAAACTTTTTGTTAATTTCCACGCGGATGATGTCATGGGCACAGCTAGTTAAAAATAAGATATGTAAACGCAAAGAAATTTTTGCAAGTATGTTTGTTCAGCTTTCACGCAAAATCTACTTTACGGAATTTGATGAAGTTTAATTGAGAAGTCTATGCGTTACAAGCAAAGAAAACTAGTTGTCCGTAAGAGAACTCGTATATTATCAATAGTTGTACATCAATTGTTTTCTCCCCATGACATTTACATTTCGTGACATAATGCCTTTATGGTCACGCGTCAGTTTCCATAACAGAACTCTATACACTTCATTAATACTAACATACATTATTATCTAGATAAACACATAAGATAATATGATTTATCAATTATTATAAAATCAATTTTTAAAAGGGTGAAACTGAGGGATGAAGCTAGTAAAAAAACCCCTTCGTCTCGTAAACGGTTCATCTGAATCGCACGGTTTTGTTTCGGGTTCGGTTCACTACAAACAAAATAAATGCGAAAGACGATATCACACTTCAGTAATTAAGAAGTAACGTAACCCTCGTATGGATAATCTCTAATTAATTAATTAGTTTCACGTCGAATAATTACGACACGCTCAGGGCTTCCCAATGCCTCTTCAGGTTCCCTCCTTAGGGTCGAGCTACACTGCAAGCGATACGCGGAGCGGGACGAATATCACCTATTTGTATATAGGGAATAAAAAGTAACTATATTTGATGTATGGCGGCCGTATTGCCTAAAATGTCTTCTGCAAGATCAGATTGCAAGTTCGAATTCCGGCAGTTAGTACCAACTTTTTCTAAACTTAAGTATAATGTTAATAACATGAAGAAAAATCGTGAGGCAATTCTGTAAAACTGTAAAAACAGTATATGTACCCTTTTGGGTATATATGTAGATAGGCGTAAAGAAGAATAAAAATCTGGCCGCATTTCTACATAATTCTAAAGTAAATAAACAACAAAATCTCTACCAGAGAATTGGTAAATTTCCGTCTCACCCTTAAATCGAACTGTTCATCTATTTATTTATTTCAGTCAATAATATTATTCCATTATTATTATTATATTATACTATTCCAGCAAAGTATTTGACTATGAATACCGCACAGTTTAGAAAAAGGATAAACTTTGCTATTATCGTTACGTATCCGCTCTGTGCACCCGCCGGCACACGCACCACAGCCGAGAGGTCAATGTCAGGCACCAAGTACGTGCGCGGCCTGCCGAGAGCATCCTCCACGCCGACCTTATCTGATACCATTTATGATATAACAAAGCGACATAAACTCCACCATAATCATATAAATTTGGGGACTCCAATCCAAGCAGCATCAGTCAACCAAACTGCCAAGCACAATGAGGTTCATCGTTCTATCTTGCGTCATTCTCGGAGCATTCGCTGAGCTACCTCGCTTCAGACCAGCGAGGTTCCGCTTTCAGCGACAGGAATTAGCTCCGACCACGACAGATTCCCCAACGGAACCTACAACGGAACCTTCGGGGCCTTACCCGCCTTCTGGATGGAAGCCATCTCTGCCTTTCGAGCTGCCGAAGGAAGAACCTGCAGGCACATACGGTCCTCCGCAAGACGCCCCTTATCCAGCTTCAGGATGGAAGCCAGACCTTCCCTTTGAGCTGCCGAAGCAGCAGTCGCCACCAGCAACCAGCTACGGGGTTCCTGACAACACTTACGGGGCACCGACAACCACGGAACAACCGACAACTGACAACCCAGCTGCTGAAAAGTTAGAAGGGCCAGTAGATGTTCAGAACAGTGTTGGTTCTTACTATGTTCTTCTACCTAATGGGCAACTACAGAAAGTGGAGTTTGCGACAGAAAATGATGCTCAGAACATGCGGTATTCTGCGAGACTGCAAGTGAGGGAGCGCGCACCGTTGTTTGTTTTCGGTCCTTGAGTTATGATGTGTCAAATAGACTCGTGTTCTGATAAAGTATTAATTAATTGAATAAAGTGCTATGACCTAAAATCTTTTAACTTATTCATTGAAATGTATCCTTGATGCACTGTACAAGGTTAAGGTAAATGGAATTTTATAATGCAAATGTGTTGTTTAAAAACAAAATACCTGCTTCTTACGTATTCAGCAATGACTCATACTAATTGAAAATGTACTAGCGACATTTAAGGAGTTTACAATGACATGCTGTGGTGGCCGAGTGGTTCAAGTAGTAGCTTGATTGTACTAATGATTTTTTTCTGAACTTAAGTACAGTGGTTAGTCACACTGAGCTTTACGGTGGGAAAACATCGAGAGGAAACCTGCATACGTTTGAGACGAAATGAAAAGGCGTATTTGCTTGAGTAACGGTCTTGCCACCTGTCTCGTTGGCAACTAAAATATATCACTAGCGGAAAGTGGCTGTCGGATATTACCTACACACTGCCTCCCCCCCTCCGGGACCCTTGTGGGAAAGAGTGCAGGCATATTATTATTATTATTATTGTTATTACAAAGTAGGTACCAACTTTTCCAAATAATATCAACACCGAAATATGTTAGAGCCGTGGTCGCCGAGCCAGCTTACCATCTGGCGGACCTCGTGTTTTTTTGCCATTGGTATAGAAAAGACCCTTGTGGGAAAGAGTGGACAAGTATACATATTTAAGGTATACGAAAAATATTTATATAAATTCTTCTTCTTCTTATAGTGCGTCTCCAACTAGTGAAGGTTGGCAGTCAGCTCCGCATATTTCTCTCGGTCTTTGGCGAGGTTAAAAAGCTCCGCTGCACTGGTAACTCCGGTCCATTCCCGGATGTTTCGCAGCCATGATTTCTTCCTGCGCCCGACAGCTCGTCTTCCTCGTCTTCATATATAATATTGTAAATGCAAAATTGAGTTTAGAATTTCCCCACAACGAATCCTATTTAATTAACGAAAATTAATTACTAAGGACAATGTGTCTGACCGGTCTTTCTATACAGTTCGTCGAACATAGTGGAAAACCTTATTTCCATTAAATATCGGGTCGGTGACCTCTGCAGCGGATATAATTACATATTGTTTGGTTCTACGAAACTCGTTAAATTTTGTATTAATAGGGAAATTGTCTAACTTTGGAATAATGAGTCGCTAAAATTAATTGTAATGTTTTTAATCTATTGAGCTTGACAAATTCTTGACAACACTTCATTAACATGGTGATTTGGTTTTGGTAGCCTGTACCTACTAATGAGAATTTTCTGAACTTACAATATATTTGCCTTACGTTGAAGGATAAGAAGGAGGGTTTGATAATAAATTTGAATACTTTTGTAAAAACTCCTGAGATGGCAACAGACTTGCCACCTATGACGTTGATAGGTAATTATGATTGGCAAAAAGAGGATGTTCTTAAACCGTCAGTTCGATGTTAATCCGGGCTTTTAATCCGGCAGTTTCATATGCTGAGACCTCAAGGAATAGGCGAGGGGTAACAGTCCCTTCACGCCGTTGTCAACGTGACAGATGGCGAGTCCACACCGTGTCTTAAGCTACACACTTTTGATTTCATCTTAAACGAATAAGGGTTTCCTCTCGATGTTTTCCTTCACCGTAAAGCTCGTAATGTGATTCATCAATGTACTTAAGTCCAGAACAATTCATTTGTACAGTCTGTATTCAAACTTGCAAGCTTACAGATGACTCGGACCACTCTGCCACTACGGCTTTATAATCAAGATTTATACAATAATATTATTAAAACTCCGACTGTCAAGAAGTCCAGTGCCAGTCTAGATATCCTCATTACACAGTAAATGTTATTGCCTTAATCATGTCACTTACAATGGCGGTTGCTTTAATTGCTATCCCGCTTCCATTCCTAGCTTTTCCTTCACCCTGCGTGATGTAATATCACTTAAGTCTCAAACGAACCATTATCTACCTTAATGCTAAGAGTTAAAGTACAAAATCATTAGTCTGTTCAGTTATATGTCGTATACATATCTGTGTATATAAAGGGATATGGACCAGTTACGCGATTGGCATGGGTGAAGTTAGCTCTTGGTGCGATTGTACTTCGTAATAAAGATATGAGATAATTACATAATTAAGTATCTACAGTTGTACAATTAGAGAGATACTCGTATGCATTCGGGATGCTTGGTCGAGCGTTGAAATTATTAACCATTTGGCTTGGTAGTAAAACAGTAACCAACCAAGTCACAGGTTCGATTTAATTGAGTGCGAGAAATACTTAACGATATATTTATCTAGAGAGAATTAGTGTTGATAATAATTATATTCCCTTTATACGTTTAAGATGAAATCAAAAACATGTAAAGACAAGCTTGAATAACGTGAAAATATTAATAAAGGTGCCACTAAAATATATACTCTTCTACTAGGACTCTGGTGGTAAGAAGGTGTGTAGGTAATTATCTTAATAAAATAATATAATATAATATATCCTCACCGAAGGGGTAGGCAGAGGTGTATAGGTAATACCCACACACCCACTTTCCGCCAGTGGTATATTAGGTGCCAACGTGACTGATGGCGAGTCCATCGCCGTTACTCAAGCACGACTATTGCATACACCTTTTGAATTTCTTCTCAGACGTATGTAGGTTTCCTCTCGATGTTTTCCTTCACCGTAAAGCTCGTGGTGTGACTAATCACTGTACTTAAGTTCAGAAAAACTCATTGGTACAGTCCGGATTCGAACTTGCGACCTTTGCGTCGCAGGCAACTGCACGAACCACTCGGCCACCACGGATTTTTATATTAATTATCTTAATAAATAAATAATAAAGCCTTACCTTATTGTATGGCAGCGAATCCTGGGTATGTCAGAGGAAGTATGAAAATAGCTTGAATGCAGTCGAGATGCGATCTCTTCGAAAAATGTGCGGCGTAACGATATTAGATCGAATCCGCAATGAAGAGATTCGCAAATCAACTGGCGTGAATGAGGGCGTGATTGTAAAGATGAAGAATGGCATGTTACGTTGGTTTGGACACATAGAAAGGATGAGTGAAGAAAGATTGACGAAACAGATATACAAAGCAAAAGTGTGTGCAAGAAGAGGCAGAGGAAGGCCACGTTCCAACTACCTGGATCAAATAGATCGGACTCTCAAGGACGGGAACGTTAAGAGTACTCGAAACCGACGAGCATGTATGAAGAGACTGATGAATGTGGACGAAGCGAAAGAGGTATGTAAGTCTAGAGAGAACTGGCGCTCTATACTCTCTGCCTACCCCGTTAGGGACTCGGCGTGATGATATGTATGTATGTATGTAATAAAGCCTGCATACGTCTGAGAAGCGATTCAAAGGCGTATGTATATTCGTGCTATAGTAACGGCGATGGACTCGCCATCTGTCACGTTGGCACCTAAAATATATCTCTGGTGGAATGTGTGTGGGTATTACCTATATACCTCTGCCTACCCCTTCGGTGACCATTGTGGGCAGGCGTGAGGATATATATATAATTATGGTAATGGTATGATATAAAAGTCTCTTTGATAGAAGTAGAATAATTTAATAAAAATACATGTACCAACACTACGCCATATTATACAATGTAGATCTAGTAGCGTGGATATTTTTCTTGGATACATCCTTCGCTTGCAGGCGGTCTGAAAGAATAAAGTTACTTAGTAATTTTGTACCACTTCGCGATTCGTTCGTACCAATGGGCGAGAAGTGGCAATGGGCTGGTCATATATGTCGCAGAGACGATGACAGATGGAGCCAGCGAGCGCTTCACTGGAGGCCGCGAACGGGTGGCAGAAGCGTTGGAAGACCGCAAGCCAGATGGTCGGACGACATTAAAAAGACGGCAGGGCCGACCTGGAGTAGGATCGCCGCATCAAGATCAGCTTGGAAATCCATGCAAGAGGCATATGTCCAGCAGTGGACGCATATATGCTGAGAAGAAGAAGAAGAATGGGCGAGAAAGCAATGAGAAAGAAAGAAGTTGTTCTGAGGAGCAATTTTATTTAAACCACTAGCGGCCCGTCCTGGCGTCGCACGGGTGGACATAATTTTTAAAACATTTTGCCATAAAATTTTTTTTTTTCTTGCAAGTAAAATATCCTATATTAATCAGTGATAATGTGTGTAATGATTTTTTTAAATCGGTCCAGTACTTTTTGAGCCAATTCCTTCCTCTTTATAATATTAGCATATAAGTATATATATATATAGAATATAGATATGCGGACATTATATGCGGATTACAGTGTGGCAAGAAAGGATTTGGCTAAGTATGTGGCTAGTTTAAAAGATAAAAAGATCAGAAGAAGTCCATAGAAATTATGGATTTATTTTATGAAAGACGATAAGGCTGGAAAGGTTTCCAATACAGTGGACACGAATTATAGATCTGGAGAATTATAGATTATAGAACTGGCATGAGATTAAATAAACAATACGATTGCACTATAATGTGCAACTTAATTACTTATCAGCCTCCAAAATTTGTTCCTTCCAGTAGTTCGGCTAGTGTTGTGGAATTAATTTCCCACTTTTCTCTGGACAGTACACCGTGAAAATTTCAAAAACTTTGTGAAAGATTCCTGCAGGGTCAGCAGCATTGGTGTTGCAAGCTACCATAAGCATCGATATCTGCTTACCATCAGGCGGATGGCAGGTTGGTATGTCAACTTATAGGTACAAAAAAAATTACGTGACGTCATAATATTTGTATGCTAATTTGTATGTAATCTACTCAGAAAAATCCTCGATTGATCCAAGCTTGTAATAGTTCTAACTGGGTTACTTGGCAACCAACGTGGAACTCAGTTTCTCAAGGCTGCGCCCCACATTCTGTATCGATGTTTTGCGCTGGAAACCTAACTAATAGCTTGTCTACGGAACATGTTTGCCTAATGTGCCGAAATTCGATAAATTATCTTAGGAACATGTCAATGTTTCTAGCACAAGAATAAATATTTGCTTTTATAACTTACAAGCCATCTTGGGATTTCAAGTGAAATTAGATTTCTTTCTGGTATAAAACTTATAATCGCATGCCAATTTCATTCAGCTGCGTGATTAAGTAACAAATATCCTCAAAAACTTGCAAATATAAACATAGTGGAACTTACGAAACAGGTTCAACCCCTCAAAGTAATTATCCTTCACAATCCAGAAGTTGACGAACCACTGCACCACGCCTCTGATACTGATATAGGACATAAGCAATGCTATCCAGGAAGTGTCTTTTACGTACACGTCGACGCTGGCTGGGAGATGAAGTGTCTTGTTGATGCCGCGGAGGTTGTGGCTCTTGCCATCGATGTACAGCAGGAGATCGACTTGAGAGACGTTTATTAAAAGTTAAGACCTACAGTTACTGTATGTACCCACTTATTTACTTAAGTAACAGGTGCTTGATCACACCTTAACGTTAAAGGAAAACATCGAGAGAAAACCAGAAAGTTTCATCCACGGCTTCGTTTGCTTTAATATACATATAAGTATTTCGGGATACTCCGGGATCTATTGATTCATGTCAATAGGACGATTTCTTTATTTTCGATCTTTTGGGAACAGTACTGTTTTCTATGTACTTCTTACTCCCTTGTTCCTCTGTCAAATGTCCCTCCTGTTCCTCTGTTATTATTAGCTAATTGGGCTTATGCTAAAGATATACAAGATATAATTAGGATAGCACCTGTTTTATTAAGACACACTAAGACGACTTTCACAATAAAACCTTTTTGTGAGGTTTCTTGAAAATAAATCGACTGAATATATTCTGTAGTCTAGCTATGAGGAAAATATGCGAATCCGTGTTAATCATCATTATTGATCACACCAACAGACTTTGAAAGAAGTAAAAATATTTCAGTTTTCCCCATAGTTCTTTTAAATGCTTAAGGGATTCGACGCAGTTAGGTCTTATCCCAAAAATCTACCACAGGCCAAAGACATACAAAGAACTTACTTTCAGTGGTAGTGTATTGGACATCGACGAAGAAGAACGCTGCGTTGACCACGTCTATGATTAGCATCGCTAGCCCAATTAGCGTAAAAGGCAAGATGACCACGTAGAAACCACAAGGTCGCTGACCTTGACTCACGTTGGCCAAACCCAATACTGCCCACAACACGTGGAGAGCGAGCTGGACTTTAATTTTACTGAAATTCACAGAACATACTTGGAATGTTCAATTTAGTTTCATCCATGTAAATTGCATACGTTTGAGAAGAAATTCAGAAATGTATGTAAGTAAGGTCATGCTCCAGGAGCGACGACGGACTCGACATCCGACAAGTCCCCTAAAACATCTTCGGTAAAAGGTGGGTGTTGTTACACCTCTGATAACCCATCCGGGGAGACGTGCTGTTACTTATACATACATCTCCTCATAAGGTATGCACAGAGAGAGTAGGGCGCCGGCACGTGCGACAAATATTATAAATGCGAAAGTTTGTGTGGGTGTTTGTTCCTCTTTCATCCAAAAAATACTGGCTCGAGTCGGATAAAATTAGGCGGCGATTATTAACTGGAATACAAAACATATGTTTTATTCTATACAAAAAGTTACGAAGGAAATCAAAATTTGCAGGTTGAATTAATGAAATAGGTAATAATCCAAGATCAGCTTGGAAATCCATGCAAGAGGCATATGTCCAGCAGTGGACGCATATATGCTGAGAAGAAGAAGAAGAAGAAGAAGTAATAATTAAACAATTCATGATTATAAAGGAATTAAGACTGGGAATGTGGAAAGAAAAGTGAAGGATACTTTAAATCTCTACCGTCACGACCCAAGCGACCCTAGGAGTACAAACAATACAAAGATCACTATTGTACCAACAAACCGTCTGAATGAAGCGGCGACCTCGTTCTGGACAGGCCACACGATAGAATTGACGGTGAGGGAGTCGGTAAGTTTGACTGTATAGTTATAGTAATGGATCCTGTTACACGCAACGGGGTCGTAGAGATAAAGGAGTTTGATAAGCGTCATCTCGTGGAGCTCGGGACTTCCAGGACTGAGCTTGCAGGCGAGCGTAAACCAGCTGATGAACGCGCATAACGCGGCTGATAACATGGTGGTTATATTAGTTTTAGAGCACTACGGCTACAAAAATGATTAGCAATCGACCAAATAACGTTATCATATTTGTCTTAACATACTTTGATAAATAATCACTAATATAGTCCACATTGTAAGAGAACTCATTTAGAAAATTCACACTGCTGTGTTTCTAAAATCCAAAAGGGTTTTGAGCTATATTTTTTTGGTTTCCTTATTTGGTATCGAAAGAGTCGATCATAAATTCGTTACGTAAGGTTGACAATACAATCTAGTCTGTGCTAGTAATTTTCAAGAGGGCTGCGAACCATTTCGCTCAGACTAAAATAGCCCGGATCTCATGACAGATCTAATTTAAATTACGTCACTTCGAACAGCTCTGCTCAGGTGATAATGAAAAATGAAAAATACTCCATCGGAACGTTTCAAATTGAATTTCTTTCTGTAACGTTTCATTTTACCTGAGATATCAAATCCGAACGAGAATTACTTTTTCCATTTTACGGATAGGTTTAGGTTTAAATAATATCTATTCTCATAAGAAAAAATCTGTTTCATTTAAGATAAAAGCAAACAGCCCATTTAATATTTTAGCTTTGAACTGTGAAGATCTCAATAATAAACATACAACCGAATGTATTTTTCTTAACTGTCAAAAAGTCAAAGTAACTTCTTGTATGAATCACCTTTAGTATTAGCAGTGGTGACCGAGTGGCCGGTGGCCGAGCGGCTTGAGTAGGCTACAACGCAAAGATTGCAAGTTTGACTCCTGACTGCACCCATTCGATCGTCTGAACTTGTGTACAAGACAAGGCCTCTTAAATGTATAATCATGATTCAAACTAATAGAATGCTCTGTGGATCAAGGTTTGTTTATAAGGGGTCATTTCTCCAGTCCTGTAGTGAAGAACATCTCTAGCGTAGCGTTCATCAGATTTCGCGTCAGGAACAGGTAAATTGATCTCCAAGTTCATTCGCTTCTTGAATTCCTTCTTCTTAATCCTATGTCTGATGTTGTAAATAGCTTTGCAGCAGTATATATTGAGACACAGGATGACGACCCCTCTGAGCCATACGAGCGAGGCACCGATGGGCACCCAGCCACCAAAGTCATCAACATTTTGAAGTTTCATTTCTACGCTCCAACCACTGTATCTGACGATCATCTCTTTAGTCAAGCTCTGTCGAATGTCCGCGACGTAAACGATGGCCATTGACAAGTCGAAGCAGACCATAAATATAGAAGCGTAGAGGAAGCTTTTGATAACGTATTTGAATAATTGTTGGTCTAAAGCGAGGCCTTTTCTGACCACGATCCTCAATATGACCGCAAGAAACAACCACAATACGTGAATGGCTATGGTTAGTTCAATGTACCTGATGGAGGAAAATTAAATTAGTTGTAAAGATATTCTTGCTGAAGTTGATCTTTTTTATTCAGTGTGCCTGTGTGATGCATGCGAGAACTTGCGTTCAACTATCTTTTGATACCTCCAGAAGAAAACTCGATTCGCTGTGGCTCCACAATTCTGGAACAGTCCCCTGAAGATCTCGGAGAGCATTAGAATCCTTGTAGTTGACATTGGCGCTGGCATGACAGCTGGCGTCCAGGAAGCTTTGTGTGCTAAACAGAGCTAAGCAGTATTTCACATCGCAACAAAGGCGGCAACTTTATAAGTCACAAGTTCGGCCACATATGGAGTACTGCTGCCACCTGTGGGCTGGAGCCCGTGGATACCAGCTAGGGCCTTTTGACGCGATTCAGAAGCGCTAGAATTGCCGATGATCCCAAGCTAAGAAGCGGCTTGGAACCATCTATGTTTGAAGTTATGTTATATGATATTCATTGATTTAAACTCACTTTCTAGTTTTGGCGGACAGTCTTGTCGACACGTGTATCTCAGCGGGCTGCCACTGTATAGGCAGCACCTTGTAACCGTGCGTGAAGTTACTGAGCTGGAAGTTCGAGATGGTCTTGGCCACTTGGAGGCTGTACCCGCATGCTTCGTAGTCGTATAAGTACATGATCCGGACTAGCTTGTCAAATTCGAAAATTGCATGGTCGGGACTCCAGAAGCAGCCCAGAATACTCGTCGCCCAAACGAATATGAAGGTACCTGGGTTCAGAATATACTCTGAGAGCGTGAACCGAATAGCACTCGAAGCCGGCAAATATGTATGGAAGCATCTAGAGGAAAGCTGCATACGTTTGAGCAAAAAATAAAAGGCATAGTCGTGCGTTGGTACCTAAAATATATATCTGGCGGAAAGTGCGTGTGTATGTACCTATACACCTCTGCCTACCCTATCTTGATGGAAGGCGTGAGGATATATACTTACATTGTATTATAATGTAGTTAGCTATCCATATACATCGTCTTTTATCCCAAGGAAGAAGGATAACTTCTTTTTGAGGTTCAAAGTTAAGGCGAATCATTGCTTTTGTAAGGACCGAGTATTACTCTGTTTATATATATCACTTTGTGGAACTCAAAGGGCGTCTGGAAAAGAAACTAGAACACTAATGGAATATGACGTCACGCAGAGCAGGTCTCAAGTGTTAAATAGTAGTATTTGCCTTATATTATGGGAACTGACAAATGACCACAGACATCACTTACACACAGATCCCAAATGTCATGTTAATGACATTATTTTTTTTCTGTCAAATTCTATATTAATTAAGATTTTAACAAAGGAGGGTGTATTATTGTAATTATAATATAGGAAAGCAACAATTCAGCAACTTTTAAGAGCCGACGTGACCGAGTTGTTCGTGTAGTCGCAAAAATTGCAAGTTCGCATCCCGACTGAAAACCTACAAAATGCACACGTTTGGAAGGAACTATAAAGACATTTGTATAGTCGTGCTTGAAAAACGGCGATGGACTTGTCATCTGCCATGTAAATATTTCACCGGCGAAAAGTGACACTTACTGTCAATTTTGCAATTGCAATTTTGCCTGCCTTTGGGACCCTTGGAAAGGTGATAAGTTAATGATGACCAGATTTTATACAATAAAATATTAATTACTAGTTTTTAGTTCAATAAGTGTTCCCTGTGTCCCTTACGTTGAATAAAATATTTTGATTTTATTCTAAAATACAGTTTTTTTTTTTTTTGCATTTTAATTTATATATCGTCTATATAGTATATATTTATATTTTTATATTTGATAAATCTCATGAGATAAATCAGCTGAGATTTAATTTAACACATTTTTTTCATTCTTAAAATATATAAAAAGATAATCATATTAATGCTAATGTGAAAAGCTGTTACCGTAGTCAAATAAAATCTTTGCAACATGAATTAATATTTTTTATAATTTACTTAAATCTTCCTCACGCCTTCCCACACGGGCAGAGGTGTATATGTATTACATATACACCTCTCACTCACACACCAGACGCCAGAGATGTACAGTCGAAATGCGAACTTGCAATCTTTGTGTTGCATGCAACTGCTTGAACCACGGCCACCACGGCAAACAAAATACACTTGAGTATTTTTATGGAATCCTTAGTCGACTGTACCTATATAAGGTAGCTACAGTCTGGAACGTTTCCCGGGAAGACATAAAACTGCCGACAGTTAATTATCCAGTCTCACGTGCGCCGCTTGAGCTAGACGGTTTCAGTTACTCTTACAACGTTTTTGCTAGAGCCCTATCGAAACTTGCAAGTCTTTTACCGAGAGCTTGTGAACAACTGCATTTAAAATATAAAACTGCATTTTACATACATACATATTATCACGCCGTGCCCCTAACGGGGTAAGCAGAGAGTATAGAGCGCCAATTCTCTCTAGACTTACAAGATATCTCTTTCGCTTAGTCCACATTCATCAGTCTCTTCATACATGCTCGACGGTTTCGAGTATACGTTCTTTTGACGTTCCCGTCCTTGAGCGTCCGATCGATTTGATCCAGGTAGTTGGAACGTGGCCTTCCTCTGCCTCTTCCTGCACACACATTTGCTTTGTATATTTGTTTCGTCAATCTTTCTTCACTTATCCTTTCTATGTGTCCAAACCAACGTAACATGCCTTTCTTTATCTTTACAATCACGCCCTCATTCATGCCAGTTGATTTGCGAAGAGCCGTGGTGGCCGAGTGGTTCGAGCAGTGGCCTGCGACGCAAAGGTCGCAAGTTCGAATCCCGACTGTACCAATGAGTTTTTCTAAAACTTAAGTACAGTGATTAGTCACACCACGAGCTTTACGGTGAAGGAAAACATCGAGAGGAAACCCGGCATACGTCTGAGAAGAAATTCAAAGGCGTATGTATGTATAGTCGTGCTTGAGTAACGGCGATGGACTCGCCATCTGTCACGTTGGCACCTAATATACCTCTGGCGGAAAGTGGGTGTGTGGGTATTACCTATACACCTCTGCCTACCCCTTCGGGGACCCTTGTGGGAAGGCGTGAGGATATATATTATATTATATATATATATATATATATATATATATATATATATATATATTATATTAATTGCGGATTCGATCTAAGATCGTTACTCCGCACATTTTTCGAAGAGATTCGCATTTAAAATAATAAAATTTGAAATTTTCTGGCATATGTGGCAGATCTGGCAGATGATTCAAAATATGATTGAATCGATCAATCGATTTTATGATCAACCAGCTGTCCTGCCAATTGTTTTTATGCTATCGCATTAAAATATACGCACAAATGTCATCTAAATCGGTCCAGCTGTTTTGGAGGAGTTAGGTAACAAACACACATACTCACAGTTATTGAGTATGTATGTTATTAATTTAATCACGCCGTTTTATTTCAAACGTAATTGAATGAAATTTGGCACAGAGATAGAAGCTGGATCGTAGGATATTTTATAGTGGATAAAACTATAAAATAAATCAACTATTACGCGGATAAAACCGCGGGGTATAGCTAGTATTGTATAAAGATAAGACAGCTACGTGGAAATCAATTACCTTCTAGCACCGCACCTGTCACCATAGACGAGGAATTCATCTCCCTTCCTTGAACCAAACAAGTACGCTTAGCGGTTACAATAGAATTTCCTTCCGCGAACACTCCAGTTGTGGGGATAGAGTCCCCATTGTGCGCATTGTGCGCATTGTGGTTTGCTCAGAGAGTTCTGTATGGATTACTTCGAGTATCGAGCGATGTAGAAGATTAGTTTGAGGCATACATATATTTTATTTTTAAGTTAGCATAATTTATAATTAATATAAAAAAAAATATAAAAATTAAAGCCGTGGTGGCCAAGTAGTTCGAGCAGTTGCGATTGCGACACAAAGATCGCAAGCTTGAATCCCGACTGTACCAATGAGTTTTTTTTGAACTTAAGTACAGTGATTAGTCATACCACGAGCTTTAAGTTGAAGGAAAACATCGAGAGGAAACCTGCATACGACTGGGAAGCAATTCAAAGGTGTATGTATAGTCGTGCTTGAGTAACGGCGATGGACTTGCCATATGTTACGTTGGCACCTAATATATCTCTGGCGGAAAGTGGGTGTGTGGGTATTACCTATACACCTCTGCCTACCCGTTCGGGGACCCTTATGGGAAGGCGTGAGTCGTATATTCCATGAAGTCGGAAAGAGTATCGGCAAGCTAAAATAAACCTTAAATGTGCAGAAAAACGATGAATTTCCTTCGCCACCGTAGCTTTTCACTTTCAATTCACTGGAACTGTTATCAAATTAGCCCAGTGATATTTGGACCTTGAGGGAGTGTGCGTTTTGTAATGGGACACGACACTTTGCTTCTTTGGGCGTAAAAATGTCGCACGGTTGACTTGAGTGCAATTTTGGTCTGTTATAATTTAATTTGGGATGAGTTTTATACTCCAGTTGCCGAATGTTTGCGTGTGTTGAATTTTAAATTAATATTTTAAGTAGGTACTACACTACTACATATGAGGACAAGGTATAAATCACCCTGAAAGACATATTTGAAATTGAGTTTAAAATGTTTTATTAATTTAGCCTGAATGTAATTGCTAATAATACCAAAAAAATATATCTTATCCGTAAAATTCTGCTGTAACGATAAAGTTATATTATTCATGAATACCTATTCACAAACCCTAAAACTTCTAGAAGACATACATACTTACATATCATCACGCCAAGTCCCTAACTGGGTAGGCAGAGAGTGTAGAGCGCCAGTTCTCTCTAGACTTACATACCTCTTTCGCTTCGTCCACATTCATCAGTCTCTTCATACATGCTCGTCGGTTTCGAGTACTCTTAACGTTCCCGTCCTTGTGCGTCCGATCGATTTGATCCAGGTAGTTGGAACGTGGCATTCCTCTGCCTCTTCTTGCACACACTTTTGCTTTGTATATCTGTTTCGTCAATCTTTTTTCACTCATCCTTTCTATGTGTCCAAACCAACGTAACATGCCTTTCTTCATCTTTGCAATCACGCCCTCATTCACGCCAGTTTATTTGCGAATCTCTTCATTGCGGATTCGATCTAATTCTAGAAGACAACTTTTCTATTCTTTGAGAAATCTTGTATTATGTACCTACATTCCATACCTGCATTGCCAAGATTCTAAGTTTGAATCCCAACTATGCCAATAAGTCACGCTTTTAGTTGGGGCCCTAGTTGATTTTTTGTCGGGTCCTTTGGTTACCTAACTACGCCACTGATAAGGATCAAAAGCCCTAAGTCATCCAACTTGTATGTTACGTGATCATGGATACAACGACCCAGTACCTTAGTGAGCATTGTAATAAGTATCATTTTGCATTAATTGTGAATACAATAGCGACTGGGCATTGACTATTTATTAAAGGGACTCGGAAAGTAGGTGACATTAATTCTTAACCGTTCCAGTGCTAGTGAAGTGTGTTTATTGATCTCGCTCCATCGCGAGGCATGAACTAAATAATTTAGGAGCTATTCATGGCTTCATGGCTTAGAGCAATATGCATGAGCGAACCTGATTTTTACAGATATTCAGTAGATATTACTTTGTAGTTTGAACGGTCTTAATACTTTAGTTATTTCGATTCACGGCTATCCCAAGGATCCCCGAAGGGGTAGGTGTATAGGTAGTACTATCCAAATACCCAATTACCGCCAGAGATATATTTTAGGAGCTAACGTGACAGATGGCGAGTTCATCGCCGTTACTCAAGCTCAACTAAATATAGGTCTTTGAATTCCTTCTCAATAGATACGGGTTTCCTCTCGATGTTGTCTTTCATTCTAAAACGAATGTGTGTGACTAATCACCGTACTTACGTTCAGAAAAACTTATCGGTACGTTCGCGATTCGAACTTGCAATCGTTGTGGTGCAGGCGACTGACAGAACCACTCGACCACCACGGCTGTGTTGATTTATATAATTCCTGTCCATTATATGTTTATTTCCATACACTTTCATGCTAGAGTACTAGGAGCTCTGAACACATTATAATATCTATTTTATTAAATACTTACATAAATATCATCACGCCGAGTCCCTAGCGGACTAGGCAGAGAGAACAGAGCGCCAGCTCTCTCTAGACTTATCTCTTTCGCTTCAGCCTCAATCATCTTCATCTCTCTCATTTATCTTGTCTCTTCATTTTATAACATGTGGTATAAAAACCGTAAAAAAATTCGTTCGTTACTATATTTTACTTCATTGTACTTTAGATAGGTACTTGTTAGGAATTCGGGGCAATAATGAATGTGTTAGGTACCTGTGTGGGACGAAAGAGGATTTGAGATAATATAAAGACACAACGAGCCACCCAATTCAAATTTCAAAGAACATGTATGTGGGAAACGGAACGTTAGAATGAGTGAAAATAATGAATGTATGAGAGAGAGCGGGATGGAAGGTTAAAAAGGAAGATGGCGAGGGGACGCTTTTGGAAGTAGGAGCTCGCTCGTGCAATAAGTTGTTCAAATTAAATAAAGGTATTTATTCAAGATTTTAAGTTGTTTATCTCTGATTATTCCCACATGTATTAGGCATTGTATAAATAGAATGTACTATATACTGCCTACTCCCACCAACCGGACGTACTAGACATTGTGATCATCAAGAATGTAAACCTCCGTTTGCACTCGTTGAGGTCGCACGACGAATTAGATTCCGACCACCGACCTGTTACCTTAGCGCTCTCCCCCCGACTAGGCCCCCGCCTCAGAAAAAGATAACAGACTGGAGAAAACTGGAGGAACTCCTCAAGTCCTCTTCATCTGTTCACTTAGATAGTATCCCGCCCCTCATAGAGTCGGCAGCCGACACTCAAAAGGCGGTCGATTCCCTCACAGCTCACGTACAGTCAGCCGTGGACGCCTGTTCACGACAAGTTCCGGTGATGGAAGACCATCGCTGGAAACTTCCCGATGACGTGCGTGAACTGGTGACGGAAAAGAACGCCGCCCCCCGAGCGCATAGAGCTCACCCGACTGAAGCGAACCGCACCTTTCTGAGGTCACTCCAGCGCAATCTGAGATACCGCATGAAAGACCTGCGTGACGCTCGCTGGAACAAGTTCCTAGGGGAACTTGAACCGAGTCACTTGGCCTTTTGGCATCTCCAACGGAAACTTAAATCAGACAAAATCTCGTCTATGCCTCCACTCACTCGTCCAAATCAAGGGCCCGCATTTGACGACGACGAGAAGTCGGAGTGCCTGGCCGACAGTCTCGAGGCTCAATGTACGCCCAGCACCTTGCCAGTAGATCAGCGCCACCTCAAGAAGGTGGACGCCGAGGTCGAAAGCAAACTATCCCACCCACCCTCCGAACACCCAGACCACCCTATCGCCCCAATCACGGTGGACGAAGTCCGGAAAGTGATCAAGGATCTTCACCCCAGGAAAGCCCCAGGTCCCGACGGGATCGCTAATAGAGTTATCAAACTCTTCTCCCCTTATCTCATAGTTTTGCTCACTGCCATCTTCAATGCAGCACTGAGCAACAACTTTTTACCCCAATCCTGGAAAAGTGCAACGGTCATAGTTATTCCCAAGCCAGGGAAACCCAAGACCGAAGCCTCCAGTTATCGCCCCATCAGTCTCCTCAACGTCCTTGGCAAGATTTACGAGAGACTTATCTAAAATAGATTAAAGAGTTTTGCAGACTCTAAGAAAGTCATACCTGACCAACAGTTCGGTTTTCGAACCAAACACTCTTGTGTCCAACAAGTCCACCGTATAGTGGAAGACGTCAGTAGCGGCTTCCAACTCGGTTATACCACGGGTATGCTCCTCTTCGACGTGGCGAAGGCATTCGACACGGTCTGGCACAATGGCTTAATATACAAGCTGTACCAGTTGGGCGTGCCGGACCGTCTAGTACGCATAGTACGGGACTTTTTGTCGAACCGCTCCTTCCGCTACAGAGTCGAGGGCACACTCTCTTCCCCCCATCCCATACGAGCAGGAGTCCCGCAAGGCTCAGTGCTCTCGCCACTCCTATTCACACTTTATACTAGCGACATTCCCCCCTTTAGACGAGTTAAAAGCGCTCTATTCGCCGATGATACGGCTATCTACTACAAAGGTAGAACTCCCGAGGGAATTCACGACAACCTCCAATCCGTGGTCCCAGCCCTGGGGCGGTGGTTCCGGAAATGGAGAATTGAAGTGAGCCCCACCAAAAGCGCAGCCATTCTATTCTGGAAAGGCCTCGAACGCCCACGTGTAGCCCCCATCACCCTCTTCGGCAAACCCATTCCATGGGAAGAAAAAGCCAAATACCTGGGTGTGATCTGCGATCAACGCCTTTCTTTCCGTCACCACGTGAAGGCGGTACGTGCGCGAGCCGCCCTCGCGCTCGGTAGACTTCACAGCATGTTGAATGCGCGAAGTAAACTCTCATTGAAATCCAAGGTGAGGATTTACACGACGTGCATTCGACCAATCATGACATACGCGGGTGTAGTATTCGCATACACTAGCAAGTCAACACTTAACCCCCTGCAAGTGCTCCAAAGCCGGTTTCCCGGTGCCCCGTGGTACATGCGTAATATTCAACTCCACGTTGACCTCAAAGTCCCCACTATAAAACAGTTTTTGAAAAAACTGTCCAAACGTCATTTCGATTCTGCTGTAAATCACCCCAACCCCCTCGTCGTATCGGCCGCCCGATACACTCCTTCCCTTATCTCGAAGATAAGGCGTCCAAGACACGCCGTCATCGAACCGGATGACGACATAACGGTCCTCCAGGACGCCCGACAAAAACATACCAACACTACACAAAACCGACCACTGTTCCGTCCTCGCCGGCGAGGCTCGACGTGAATAAGCCGTAATGTTCCCCCCCGACCCCCGCCGCAAACGCCGGCCCGCGCCGAGCCTGACGCGCAAATTCCGCCCCCAAATAATATTTAAATAAAATTACCAGTCCAGCCCAGCTCCCTTGCTCGCGATCCAGCAACGCCCTAAGCCGAGGTTCGTACCCCACAGGGGGTGCCCTTAGCTGTGTTGCTTAGAAATAAAGTGCCTGGCTGGAGGCCTAGGTCTCGCCATTGACCGGTTAAGTAGCAAAAGTTCCCGGAACTCCACCTACGAGAGACAATACAAAAAAAAAAACTGCCTACTCCATGTGAGACTCGGGGTTATGATATATATGTAGGTATGTTCCTTAATAGTTATCTAATACTGCGGGATTCAGAGATGAACTTATTTGTAGATTTTATTCTAAATATGATAATTATTCACTTACTATAAAATCTTATTGAATTCAATAAGTTGGTGATATTATCAAATACCTACTTTGTCATCAGTTTTTAAGATAATCTACCTTTCATCTTAATATGTGAAATAAAATCGCAATTTATATATTTTTTATACAACAACAGTGGCAAACAGTATGCTTGTTCGGCCCACCCGATGGAAAACGGATACCGCAGCCTATTTACGCTTACAATACCAAAGTATCACCTTGCCCGTTGCCACTCTGTGTTCGGAGAGTTATACTGTGTTGGCAGCATAATGGGACTAATCCTCTGCTGCCAACACAGTATAACAATCCTCCCTCCACCCCAAGGAGCTCATTACTGGAAACCTTATTCACCGCGTAGGAACACAACACAAAAAAAAATGTTATTTGGCATTATAATATACAATCCGTGCCAGGGTGTGTCCATAGAATGGCACAGAAAATGGAAAATCACTGGTACATAGAAGCTAAATAGTCCTTGTTTTTTTATTAGTTTAAATTCTTTTAACTTGCAAGATGTTATGTAAACTTCTGCTGTCTGCTTGTCAGTCTGTTGTACGCATGGTTTTGTATATGTTTCATAACATTCTGTGGCATAAGTGGAACACGCGTAGATAGTAAAAAGCCGTTCAGAATTACACATTTAGGCCAGTCCATTGTCATGGTAATTGTTTATACATTCGATAAATTAATATTCCAGCTCCACCGTAACACGGTACGCATTTCACTGCGTACGGTTTTATTTAATTTTAAATTTGACATATTAAGTTAATATTGCGATGCGGCAAGCTGAAGACAGGGCGCTATGGCGCTCATTAGGGGAGGCCTATGTCCAGCAGTGGACTAGAGTGGGCTGATGATGATGATGATGATGGAGTTAATATTGCAGAAAATGATGAGATCACAGATAGTGAGTCCATCGCCGTTACTCAAGCACGACTATACATTTAATTGCTTCTCAGACATATACAGGCGGCTTCTCGATGTTTTCCTTCACCGTAGAGCTTGTGGTGTAACTAATCACTGTCCATACTTATGTTCAGATTATCGCATGGGTACAGTCGGGATTCCAACTTGCAATCTTGGTGATGTGTTTTTATTTGAAAAGCAGGTCATAAATGTGTCATCTTAAAACTTTTTTTCCAATATTTTGCCATATTCCATATTTGATCAACTGTTCCACTTTCTAAGGCACCCTGTTATTCTACGATAAAAGTATGCGAGCCTTGCTGTGGAAGTTTACCCTTAAACTCATTTCGTGCAAGCTCCTCTGGAACTTCTACCAAAGTATATCACGAATTCAGTTCATGTGGGTTCACGTTCAGCTATTCGCAATTGTGTTGTCCAGGTCATTGGCCTTTGTAATATCATCTTAATTAATCGACGCCTCTTTCACGACAAAACAGAATTTTATGAAATTTAGCACAAGAGATTCTAGGCAAGTTTTCATTTATGAGTATGAACCGTAGTGAGTATTTTCAAATCTCGACAGTACCGATGATTTTTGTCTAAACGTAAGCATGGGATTAAAAACACCAAGAGCCATCACAGTGAAGAATAACAACGAGAGGAAACCTGTTATTCGAAACGATATTCAAATATGAGTGCTGAAGAGGGTGGTGTTTTTCACCTCTGCCCACCACTAGGAGAAAAAGTGAGATTTTATAAGAAAAAAGGACATTCAATCACATTGGCTGAAAAACCAATTGTGGTATAAAAATATGCATATGTATAACATTACTTCAACGGTAGTAAGTAAAGATTTGGATAAATTGCTAAAAAAGCCTTTTGGAGTAGAAAAATCTCCATTAAAGGGTTATCGCAGCAATATCATAGACATCGAAAAATAAACGAGGGGATTATGTAAATCAACCTTTTATTAGGTCCTGAATAAATTACATAAATACATGTACAACTCAAAACCTTACGTAGCGAACACACAAAACTATAATAAATTACTTTGACTGGGCAGATTAAAATTACCAACATTTATTAATAGCCTTTTACTTCCTCTGCCTACCTCTGATATGTACCTATGTATAATTATTGACATTGCAGGTAAATTCTTCTTTTCTTCTCTTTATGTAATGTCATAGTTAAATTGATTTCGAAAAAGGTTCGTTACGTATTCTAGAACTGCTTAACTGAATACTATGAGTATTGGTTACTGGTACAATTGGACGTAGGCTGCGGATTGGTACTGAGGGACGGCGGTATAGACATACAACGGAGCACGGTCTTCATTCCTGTACTGAAGGCGAGCCGTGTATGCCATGTTTGTGACGTCATTCTCAGTCTGGAACTGCACCCTCTGTAGCTGAGATCCTGGCAGGAGCACATAGTAAGCTCCTTGGGAGCTCACTACCTCTGTCTCGCTCTTTGGCGCTTCTTCTAATTTCCCTTTCTTTTCCTCTTCGGCGGCAGCCTTTTCAGTCGTGACTTCTTCATTATTTTCCTCAGGCACGCCGTATTCCGTGTTCAGTACGGCTGAGACTGGAGCACCGTAACTAGTGTCTGGAACACCATAAGAGGTTGAGGGAGGATTTACTTCTTGGCGGGAGGGAAGGTTGAACTCCTTGGTGGGTTTGAAGCCAGCTGCCGGGTAAGGAGCGTCGTCCGTCTGGCCGCCTTGGCCTGGTGCAAACTCTTGACGTTGGAATCGGTACTGTTGTCTGAACAGCGGAGGCTCGGCTGCTACTACAGCCGCCAAGAGGAGAACACACACGAAAGTCTTCATGTTTAGTTGTTGTTACTTCGACTGTCTGCAGACGAATGATGCTGTGACCGACCACCCGCGCGCTTTTATACATGCGAATAATTTTAGGAGTTTCCTATCCGGATGTGTCATCTGGTATCGTTATTCCGGCCGTGTGGACCGCGACATTGGCCCCTTAAAGCGAGGATCACGCTTGTGTAACGTGTCGATTAGGCCCTGTCATTGTACTTTACGTGGACGTGACGAGATTGCAGAGTAGCATCACAAATGAATTTCAATATTCATGACCGTGTGGGGTAATCGCTTTCTTTGGCCGTCGCTAATTAGGGCTTTGTTGAGAGGTAATACTCACTCATTCCAAGCATAATAACAATCTGTGCAATCTCCCGAATTTGCCCAGTCGATGTAATTAAACCTCGGCCCGTATTGGCACAATCGAGCCGCCATGCATTATGTATGTTGCACCTTGGTCTTTTATGGCGCTCATTGGGCCATGCACCAAGTCACAATGTTACCACAACGTAACGTCTGACCGACTTAGCGAAGACTTCAATTGTTTTAATATGAACCAATTAGCCAAGTGACTATTGGAACTCATTACAAATTACCCTGAATAATATATCTTCACGCCTTCCCACAAGGATCCCAGAAGGGATAGGCCCTCTGCCTATCCCTTCGGGGATCCTTGTGGGATATATATGTATAGGTAATACCCACACAACCACTTTCCGCCAGAGGTATGTATAGGTGCCAACGTGACAGATGGCGAGTCCATCGCCGTTACTCAAGCACGACTATATATACGCCTTTGAATTTCTTCTCAGACGTATGCAGGTTTCCTCTCGATGTTTCCTTCACCGTAAAGCTCGTGGTGTGACTAATCACTGTACTTAAGGTCAGAAAAACTCATTGGTACAGTCGGGATTCGAACTTGCGAATAATAAAATAGATTTATTATTATTATATTAGATATTATAGATGTCATATAAAAAAGGCAAGATCGATATTTTCCAACATGATAAATAACCTACCTAGATTTTAGATTAATATGATCTCACTTTAATTGATAAGCGTATTGAAATATATAATAATGATATATCTTTATAAAATCAGAGTACCCACACACCCACTTTTCACAGGAAATACATTTTGGCTGCCAACGTGACAGAGGGCAAGTCGGCCTCCATCGCCGTCTCTCAAGTACAATCAAACTTCTTCTCAGACGTATTCAGGTTTCCTCTCGATGTTTTCCTTCACCATAATACTCGTGGTGTGACTAATCACTGTACTTAAGGTCAGAAAAACTCATTGGTACAGTCGGGATTCGAACTTGCGAATAATAAAATAGATTTATTATTATTATATTAGATATTATAGATGTCATATAAAAAAGGCAAGATCGATATTTTCCAACATGATAAATAACCTACCTAGATGTAGACTGTACTTAAGTGCATTCTTTTCATTAGATTTAAATTTGCAATTTTTGTTGCAAGTAAAAGGTAATTGAAGTAACTTTCGTTAAAAGCACTTAAACCACCGTTTTGAAAAAATCCCGGTAGGGGAAGAAACACAGACAAGTAATGCAAGACTTGATATAACTCATATTTATACCCGAAATGAAAATTCGACTATGGAAAAACTTTTCGTAAAACAAAAACAGAAAAATAAAACCCTTACAGCGTTTTTAATGAAAATGTTTGATATCGGCACGTGACGGTTCGCAGGCCGCGCGCTCATGCATGTTTATTTCACAAAATGGCTGCTTGACGTTTAATTACGCGCGAAAAGGCGGCCGGCAGACGACGGCTGTCAACGCGGGAAACGTTGATATTAAGAGATTATCCGTACAATATGGGATACTTTGGCTTCTAATCTAGTGCCGGCGAAATGTGGTCGCTCTATTTTTGGTTCAAACAACGTAGGTAGGATTTAATAATGTGCTGTATAAAGTAGAAAATGATGACCATAAAATGAACAGATATCCATTCTAAATTATACTGTATTATCCGTTCTTTTTACGCAGAAGCAAGAATACCCATATTTCATAATTATAAAATACTAGCTTATGCCCGCGGCTTCGCCCGCGTGGAGTTGGAAAAAGTGGCTTTGGAAATTTTCCTGCTAGAATCGGTAGGTATAGCCGCTATGCTGTGAAAGAGCATCAAACATTAAAAATAAGAACTTTGAATTTTTCAGTATTAGAAAAAAAAGTATCCTATGTCCTATTCCTAGGGATAAGCTATCACCTTTTCAACTTTCAGCCAAATCGGTTCAGCCGTTTGGCCGTGAAGGAACCGCAAACATCCAAACTTACAAACTTACACATTTATAATATTAGTAAGATAAGATAAGATAAGATGTATTTAGAAATAGCTACCTCTCGTTGCTATGCCCTTTCCACCCTGAAAGGGCATAGCAACGAGAGGATTAGATATTATAATGTTATAGTGTACCTATTATTTATAATGTCTGACAATGCAATAAATATTAATTTGAATATGAATATGAGCCTAGAAATTACTCACTATTAGATACTATTTTTTTTACTAGCAACTCATATTTCGAGGTTTCACTCGTTAAATTTGATTATGCGATCGCTGGGGTTGAAGTTTTAATAAAAATATCTTCACGCCTTTCCACAAGAGTGAAGAAGTAGGCAGAAGTGTGTGGGTAGTAGCCACACAAACACTTATCGCCAGAGATGTATTTTAGGTGCCAACGTGACACATATCGAGTCCACCGTCGTGACTCAAGTTCGACTAAACATACGCGTTTGAATTTCTGTTCTCAAACGTATGCAGATTTCCTCTCGATGTTTTCTTTCACTGTAAAGCTCGTGATGTGAATAATTACTGTACTTGAGTACGGAAAAATTAATTGGTACAGTCGGGATTCGAACTTGCAATCTTTGCGTTGCAACTACACGAACCACTCGGCCACCGCGTCGTTTCTATGTACCTACATTGAAAATACTTACCAATATATACGTTTCGATATACACGACGACTACATACGAGTAAATAAATCCTTGATATTGTATGATTTATTCTGCTTTCAACATAGATGTAATACTTTTAATGAAACCGAGATGAAATTACCAGAAAAGCTTTGTACTTTATTGTGGTTCTGTTTTTACCTAAATTGGAAAACTCCATATTGTAAATCTGATTGTTTTTTTGTGAACCCTCATGTAATACTGTTCGCCCATTTGGCGAAATTGTATTCCGATTAACATTCACAAATGTGTCTGATTGTATATTTTTGTAAACCTAATTAACATCTGTATTTTAATTTGTCGCTAGAGCTATTCTTTTGTTTTTTAAGCGTTACCTAGAATTGTTTTTACTCATTTATTCTTATGAGCTGTAGTGGCAGGTTGTATACATATATATTTACTTGCCTTTCCACAAGGGTCCCCGAAGGGGTAGGCAAAGGTATGAAGTATGTACACACCACACCGGAGATATATTTTACGTGTCAGATGGCGAGTCCTCGTTTCGATGTTTTCCTCCGCTCGTGGTGTGACTAATCACTGACTTAATAAAATCTCATTGGTTCGGTAGGGATTCGAACTTGCTATTTTTACAGGCGACTGCTGGAACACTCGGCCACCACGGCTCGTGTGTAGGTATAAATATTATTTCATGATGTAGCCTTAATTTTTTTAATAACCTATTTATAAGATACTGATGAATGTGGATGAAGCGTCTAAGCGTCGAGGTCTAGAGAGAACTGGCGCTCTACTCTCTCTGCCTTCTCCGTAAGTGATATGTATGTATTTATAAGGTTTTAAGGTGTTTTGGTAACAGTTTTGAATAGCCTATCTTAATGCGTGTATTTCTATTCGGAACCTTATCACGAGCACATCGTCGCGCACTTAGAATATTGATAGGTTCCTTTACATTGGAAAGGTCACTTCGCAAAATTAAACATACACTGCTCGTAATGTATGAGGCTTTAATCTCCATGAACTCTAAGATACCATTGATAACGCGTGTTAATACAAATTTTCCGGAACTTTACCTCGAAATGCCTAATATACGTATCAAGCGGCCATCTAGTCAAGAGGTTAGAGCTCCTGACTTTGAAACTTGAGGTCACGGGTTCGATTCCCGCTGAGGGGATATTTGCGTGATTAACAGTATTTATTGCTTAATCTTGGATGTCCTATGTATCTATGTTAATAAGTAAATATACCGTTGTCTAGTAACCATAACACAAGCACTAAAAAAATCATTAGTACAATCGTCGGGATTCGAACTAATTATCTTTGTGTTGCAGGCAACTCGTACCACTGGGCCATCACGGACATTTTTGTAATAAAATTATTGAGCAAAGTTTGTTTGTCAGTACGTATATAAGTGGAGCGAAACGAGACAGTTCAAGTCATCTTGATATCTATACTCATATTATAAAGCTGAAGAGTTTGTTTGTTTGTTTGTTTGTTTGAAGGCGCTAATCTCAGGAACTACTGGTTGGAATTGAAAAATTCTTTTTGTGTTGGATAGTCCATTTCTCTAGGAAGGCTTTAGGCTATATAACATCACGCTACGACCAATAGGAGCGAAGCATAAATGAATAATGTGGCCAGAACGGGAAAAAATATTCCTATTTGAGAGCTTCCGTTGCGTGCGCTGCGTAAACGGTTTAAGTTACATAAATATCATGTACTAGCTGTCCCGCCCAGCTTCGCCCGGGTGAACAAGTAAAATTTCCTGAAAAACGATCGCAGCGCCACCTATCGGGTCCAATTGTGATGTAAGCTATCCTTTCTTTTAAGTTGGATCAAACTGCATACGGTGTGTAAATTTGATTGAAATCGGTTAAGTAGTTCAGGAGCCCATCATGGACTTGATTGCCATAAAAAAGGTTATAGTGAGTCAATCTTAGTTTTTAGAACTTTTAAAGAGGGACAATTCCCTCTTACATGATATTTTCGTAACTTAAACCGTTTACGCAGCATACGCAACGGAATCTCTCAAAAAGGAATATTTTATCCCGTTCTTGCAACATTTTTCATTTATGCTTCGCTCCTATTAGTCGTAGCGTGATGTTATATGTTATGATGTTATGTTATAGCCTAAAGCCTTCCTAGAGAAATGGACTATCCAACACAAAAAGATTTTTTCAATTCCAACCATTAGTTCCTGAGATTAGCGCGTTCAAACAAACAAACAAACTTTTCAGCTTTATAATATTAGTATAGATGAGAGAATTGTTCCTCTTTAAAAGTTCTAAAAAAAGTCCGCGACAGCATATGTCTATCTTTTAAGATTGACTCACTATAACCTTTTTTATGGCAATCAAGTCCACGTTGGGCTCCTGAACTACTTAACCGATTTCAATCAAATTTACACAACGTATGCAGTTTGATCCAACTTAAAAGAAAGGATAGCTTACATCCCAATTGGACCCGATAGGTGGCGCTGCGTTCGTGTTTCAGGAAATTTTACTTTTTCACCCGGGCGAAGCAGGGCGGGACAGCTAGTATATGATATATGAACGACTGCTTGCTCATATATGAATTACTCGGTTCGCCTTTTTGCCGTCTCGCGGGATTAATAACGTTTCAACTTCAGGTAGACAAGATGAGAACCGCCTTACAGCACCATGTCTACATAATTTTTCATTTCAAAATGATAGCGTATATGTTTTGTTTATAATATTCGGGGATATTGTTTCCGACGTGTTTCACAGTATTCAGGAAAGCCAAAGGTTGCCGACGAACGCCGACGAAGTAATCTTTGAGTGTTAGCAGCGTATGTGTGGATTAGGGGCAAAATTGTGCGGTGACGGCATGAATCTTACTTAAAATAACAGTATATCCTCACGCCTTCTCATAAGGGTCCCCGAAGGGGTAGGCAGTGGTGTATAAGTAATACCCACACACCCACTTTCCGCCAGAGGTATATTAGGTGCCAACGTGACAGATGGCGAGTCCATCGCCGTTACTCAAGCATGACTATTACATACGCCTTTTGAATTTCTTCTCAGACGTATGCAGGTTTCCACTCGATGTTTTCCTTCACCGTAAAGCTTGTGGTGTGACTAATCACTGTACTTAACTTCAGAAAAACTCATTGGTACAGTCGCGATTCGAGGCAACTGCTCGAACCACTCGGCCACCACGGCTTACTTATATTATAAATGTGAAAGTTTGTAAGTTTGGATGTTTGGATGTTTGCGGCTCTTTCATGGCCAAGCGGCTAAACCGATTTAGCTGAAAGTTGAAATGGTGATAGCTTATACCTAGGAATAGGACATAACATAGGCTAGTTTTTTTAATCTTGAAAAATTCAAAGTTCTTATATTATAATGCATTATGCTCTTTCACGGCATAGCGGCTGACCGATTCTAGCAGGAAAATTTCCAAAGCTACTTTTTCAAACTCCACGCAGGCGAAGCCGCGGGCATAAGGTAGTTTATTAATAAATGCATGTCGCGGGGGCCGAGTGGTTCGAGTGTTTTTTAAATGTAAACATTGCACGTTTGAATTTCGACTGTATCAATGTTTTTTTTTCTGAATTCTTATGTACAGTGATTAGTCAGACAATGAATTTTACAGTGAAGGAAATCCTCGAAAGGATACCTAGTACACAAGTTTAAGAAGAAAATCAAAAACGTATGTATTGTATGTATTAACGTATGAAAAAAGATCGACGAAACAGATATACAAAGCAAAAGTGTGTGCAAGAAGAGGCAGAGGAAGGCCACGTTCCAACTACCTGGATCAAATAGATCGGACTCTCAAGGACGGTAACGTTAAGAGTACTCGAAACCGACGAGCGTGTATGAAGAGACTGATGAATTTAGACGAAGCGAAAGAGGTATGTAAGTCTAGATAGAACTGGCGCTCTATACTCTTTGCCTACCCCGTTAGGGGACTTGGCGTGATGATATGTCATACATACATATTGTCGTGCTTGAGTAATGGAGATGGACTCTCAATCTGTCAGGTTTGCACCTAAAATTACATCTACGGTGATAAGTGGATACTATATTATATGCAATGTAAAAGTGTGTGGAAGAAAAGGCAGTGGAAAGCCACGTTCCAACTACCAGGATCAAATCGATTGGACGCTCAAGGATGTATGATGAACCGACAAGCATGTATGAAGAGACAGATGAATGTGGACGAAGCGCAAGTGGTATGTAAGTCTAGAGAGAACTGGCGCTCTATAATCTCTGCCTATCCTGTTAGGGACTCTGCGTGATGATATGATATTATATGCATGTACCTCTTCTACCTTTGGGGCCTCTACCTTCGGGGACTCTTGCGGTAAGGTATGAATATACGAGTATATGAATAAATTCCCTCGACATTTGTCAGTAGAACGTTCGACAACCGTATTTATGGTAATTTAGACATTATTGTGGGTCCGAACGGCTTGTTGCTAATTGATCATGCGTGACGCGTACAAAGGGAGCCACTCAGGTTACATAATGACAGTGTTTGATGACGGACCGCCATTTCAGCGAGTGATAACGGGTCTGTACACCGACAGATTGATGTTCAATACTTTTGGTTTGGTTTGATTAAAAGAGCATGGAGCTTGCCGGTTCTTCTCCATGGAAGTGACCAACCCGAACCGTGCTTCTTTTTCGACGTTTTATAAGTGCCCACCTGCGCCTTTGTGAAATAAAAATATTTTGATTTGATTTGATTTGATATGGGTACATCGGTCGTTCGGGATCACAATATTTTCGGTAATTATCGAGTGATATTAATACATTTATATGTATTCATACTACAGCGGTATGAATGAAGGAGGTGGCCGGCCTGATGGTGTCGTCTAGGGACGCTTGCAATACCACGAGCAAAACTCGCGCGTTGTCGAATCTTTTCAAGCCCATCGTGAAGAACTCAATGCCATGCTATATACACATATATATATATATATATATATATATACTCACCTATAAACATTATGTTGAATATATGAAAAGGTTATAAGCAAAAAGAGTTGCCGTTGCATTTACAATATAAGTATGGGTATACCATACTACACAAAGCCCCATGTAACATTAAAATCCTCTTAAAAAATAAACCCTTTATTTGATCTAAGTATCCATAATACGCTTACGTTTGATCTCACATTTGTAACTCCCGTATATTCTACTGATATGGTAAAACGGAGGTCAGTTAAATACAAAATTGGGTCACACCTTTTTTAAATCCACCCCTAGGGTGTAAAGCACCTCATGTAAGGGTGTTTCCACATTTGAAACATATACGAGATCTGTAGATATCCGCTCCGGATCTAAATTAGTTCGTGTATACAGACTTTGATGAAATAACTAACCTGGAGCTTTAAGCTTCGTAGTCAAGTCTGATACCTTGCACGACACGAATAGCCTATATATATATATATATATATATATATGTTAATATTATATAGATTGTACCATCCACGAAGACGCGCCCCACTATTCTTCCCTATAATAAATAATATAATAATATATCCTCACGCCTTCCCACAAGGGTCCCCGAAGGGGTAGGCATAGGTGTATAGGTAATACCCACACACCCACTTTCCGCCAGAGGTATATTAGGTGCCAACGTGACAGATGGCGAGTCCATCGCCGTTACTCCAGCACGACTATACATACGCCTTTGAATTTCTTCTCAGACAGCACGACTATACATACGCCTTTGAATTTCTTCTCAGACATATGCATGTTTCCTCTCGATGTTTTCCTTCACCGTAAAGCTCGTGGTGTGACTAATCACTGTACTTAAGTTCAGAAAAACTCATTGGTACAGTCGGGATTCGAACTTGCGACCTTTGCGTCGCATGCAACTGCTCGAACCACTCGGCCACCACGGCTCCCTATAATATATTAAGTTTATAGTGTAAGTGTGCAACCTTCCACTAACGTTTGTACCACTAATATTGTCGGTACGTACTGTTTACCTATGAGTGCACACGCACACTATAATTAATATACTCGTCTCATACACCCCGCATCCTGTGACCCTTTCAAATCGAAATTGGGGGCGCGTCTTCGCAGATAGCACTATCTGTAAAGCTAAGGAGTTTGTTTCTTTGAACCCGTTACCGAACCTCAGCAACTAATAATCCGATTTGAACAATGTTTTTTTTTATTTTGATTGGCCGTTTTTTACGTACAGGATAAAAAATAGTGCGATAAGGAAACGTTGTGGTCTAATAGGTAAGATGTAGTGACAAAAATTGAGAAAGGTATGCTGAGATGATTTGGCCATGTCGAGAGAATGAATGAAGAACGATTGACGAAAAAAGTGTATAAGGCGAGTGTGGATGAAAGGGTTGGAAGTGGTAGACCTAGGCGGACGTTTCAAGACTAAATCAGGGACGTCTTGAAAAGAGGCCAGGTCAAGAGTACTCTAAACCGAAGAGCATGTATGAAGGGAATAATGAAAGTGGACGAAGCGAAAGAAGTATGTAAGGATCGTAGCAAGTGGAAAAAAGTGGTCTCTGCCTACCCCTACGGGAAAGAGGCGTGGTTATATGTATGTATGTTTGTACGTTTTTTGCAGAAAGCTATACATTATCATTACTCAATGGAGGATACAAATTTCAGGCGGGTGCAACCGCCGGCTACAGCCAGTATGTAATACACACTGAGTCGGTTAGATTTATTTCCCCCTTCTTTTGCGGTAGTCGCGTAAAAACGACTGCCTTCTGATCATTGGAATCCATTTTATTGGAAAAGCCGGTGTCCGGAACCGATATATTTATGGCTTTTGTTCCCATACAAACGTTTTATTGTATATTCCAGAAGGCATTCTTAACATCTGCAGACGGACTGGCGATATTCCTAATGTTTGATAATTTTAGATACATTAGTATTATTAAAATATAATAATTTGCTGAAATTGGTATGGGTATGCCAGAGGACCTATGAAAATAGCTTGAATGCAGTTGAGATGCGATCTCTTCGAAAAATGTGCGGAGTAACGATATTAGATCGAATCCGCAATGAGGAGATTCGCAAATCAACTGGCGTGAATGAGGGCGTGATTTTAAAGATGAAGAAAGGCATGTTACGTTGGTTTGAAGACATAGAAAGGATGAGTGAAGAAATATTGATGAAACAGATATACAAAGCAAAAGTGTGTGCAAGAAGAGGCAGACGAAGTCCACGTTCCAACTACCTGGATCAAATAATTCGGAATCTCAAGGACGGGAACGTTAAAAGTACTCGAAACCGACGAGCATGTATGAAGAGACTGAAGAATGTGGACGAAGCGAAAGAGGTATGTAAGTCTAGAGAGAACTAGCGCTCTATACTCTCTGCCTACCCCGTTAGAGACTTGGTGTGATGATATGTATGTATGTATGAATAACATTATGTTATTAAAACATAAATGCTCTGCCTAAAATGTACATATTTATTTACAAATAGAAAAAATGTTCCAAATCCGTGTCACGCGGAAGGGTGCCAAGAAGTCTGGCAGCATTGGCATGTTGTATGGCAATGCTGAATTGCTATCCAACTACATAGTATTATACTACTACTGTAGTAGTACCTACTACTTACTGTATGTTTGTTCCTATTTTACGCGAAAACTATTAAACGGATTTGGATATTACAAAGATAAATTATGAGCTGATTTAGCACAGAGGATATGTTTGAGAAGAATTAACGAATTTAATAAAAGTTAAAAAGGCGGGCTACAGTTTACCATAAATTTGATTCTGAATTAACGGCATGATATATAAACATGTGCTCCTTGGGGTCGATATTTCTAGCGACGTTCAGTTCCGTGGTCATTTAGAGGACTAGGCTAAGCTGGCGTCCAGGAAGCTCGGTGTGCTCAACATAGCTGCAACAACAAAGGCTGCAACTTTATAAGTTGCAAGTTCGGCCACATATGGAGTACTGCTGCCACCTGTGGGCTGGAGCCCCTGGATACCAGCTAGGGCCTTTTGACGCGGTTCAGAAACGCGCCGCTAGAATTGTCGAAGATCCCATGCTCACAAGCGGCTTGGAATCACTAAGTCTGAGGAGAGACTTTGCCTTCCTGTGTGTGTTCTACCGCTTGTATAACGGGGAGTGTTCTGCAGAATTGTTCGACATGATGCCGACTTCCACCTTCTACCACCGCACATCACTACATCTCGCCATCGACGGGGAATTCATCCCCATACCTTGGAACCACAAAGGTCTCGCACTGTGCGCTTCCAAAGGAGTTTTCTTCCGCGAACGCTCAGGCTGTGGAATGAGCTCCCCGTTGAGGTTTTCCCTGGAGAGTACAGCATGGAGTTCTTCCAGAAGGGTGTGAAAAGATTCCTGCAGGGTCGGCAACGCGCGAGTGATACCCCTGGTGTTGCAAGCGTCCATAGGCGGCGGTAACCGCTTGCCAACAGGCGGACCGCATGCTCGTTTGCCACCCAAGTCGTATAAAAAAAAATATACATAATGTGCTGCCATCTCTTGTCGAATAAAAAACATTGACGCGAACCTTAACATGCCACAGGTCTATAAAGCCCATAGCTTCGCATCGGATTCGAACATTCCATGACGTGTATCCAGCCATAACAATAGAATACGCAAACCAATGAATACGTACCTTAGAATCCGTTCAAATAAAACCGGCAAAATAATGCGCGAACCTTCGAAATCAGTTTATTCAAATACAGTTTAGTAGGTTTATAGGGAAACAATTGGTGTGGATAGCGATCGGCGCGGACCGCTCGCGAACGTATTGGGGCGATGAAAATATTTTCGCTTTCTTTGACTTTCAAATAGACTTTCAGCGTGACTCGAAGGAAAGGGTCTCGCACTAAGGCTCTTGCGCTTTCGGTAGATGCCTGTAGGGATAAAATTTATTTTGCATAAACAAGGATATGGGAACCATATTTTCCTTAAGTTTTAATCTAGAGAGCTGGCGTACCAATCTCTTTGGCGCGACGATATCTGTGTATATGTGTTACTTTCCTTAGAAAGATTCTAGAATCGAACAGAGGAGGCAATTATGTCCATACTAGTTGTGCACCGCAGTTTCCCTCGCGTTAACTTGATTTATATGATTACGGCTTCGCTTGTAAAAAAGCCGTTACTAATGCGCTAATGAAAACAAAGAAACAGACGAAATAACGGAACAAGAAGAAGTATGGATATTTCATATTTCGTGAGCTCATTAAAATTAAGCCCTTCAAGTATAGATAGAAAACCTGCATACTTCTATAGGTATATTGGAACGAAGTTCCTTATCGCGCGTTGTGAAAGGGGGCTAGACGGAAAAAAATCTTACGAAAAGTTGTCACGACACTTTTTGTCACGACACTTTTTTTTTCGCGCGTTGTAAAAGGGCGCTAGACGGAAAAAAATCTTACGAAAAGTTGTCACGACACTTTTTGTCACGACACTTTTTTTTTGCTGTATATTTATAACCCCCGTGTGAGTGACGTGTGCTTCTTGAACTTCGTTCCATCCGGGTGTCCCTTGACCCCTCTCAAGTTTTTTTATACTATATTATTACGGAGACCCTTGTGGGATGGCGTGGGGATATATCATACACAATAATAATATATCCTCACGCCTTCCCACAAGGGTCCCCGAAGGGGTAGGCAGAGGTGTATAGGTAATACCCACACACCCACTTTCCGCCAAAGGTATATTAGGTGCCAACGTGACAGATAGCGAGTCCATCGCCGTTACTCCAGCACGACTATACATACTCAGCCTTTCTATGTGTCCAAACCAACGTAACATGCCTTTCTTCATCTTTACAATCACACCCTCATTCACGCCAGTTGATTTGCGAATCTCTTCATTGCGGATTCGATCTAAAATGGTTACTCCGCACATTTTTGGTTTGGACACATAGAAAGGATGAGTGAAGAAAGATTGACGAAACAGATATACAAAGCAAAAGTGTGTGCAAGAAGAGGCAGAAGAAGGCCACGTTCCAACTACCTGGATCAAATAGATCGGACTCTCAAAGACGGGAACGTTAAGAGTACTCGAAACCGACGAGCATGTATGAAGAGACTGATGAATGTGGACGAAGCGAAAGAGGTATGTAAGTCTAGAGAGAACTGGCGCTCTTTACTCTCTGCCTACCCCGTTAGGGACTTGGCGTGATGATATGTATGTATATGTTTGTATGTATGTACTATACATACGCCTTTGAATTACTTCTCAGACGTATGCAGGTTTCCTCTCGATGTTTTCCTTCACCGTTAAGCTCGTGGTGTGACTAATCAATGTAATTAAGTTCAGAAAAACTCATTGGTACAGTCGGGATTCGAACTTGCGACCTTTGCGTCGCAGGCAACTGCTCGAACCACTCGGCCACCACGGCACAATATATATATATATATAGTACCTGGATGACCGAGCTTAGCTCGGTAAATATAATATAAAATATTTCGTACGAATTACAGACTTATGAAATATGAATAATATTTTTTAATGTTACCAATATAATAATGAAAAAATATGAACTTGTTATTTAAATAAAAAATCAAGAGTTAATCGGTTAAGAAATTAAAAAGATAATATGCCAAAATAAAGAATCATCTATCTAAACATATAATAAAAATGTAACGGATTGCTGTCTGTACATGGAAGATGTATGAGAAAAAATATGATTGGGAGCTTTATCAACGCAAACACACGTTGTGCCATACTCTGCCACAAATCTTGTAGACGTCGATTCCGTTGTTCGTCATTAGTAGTAGCTACACGTTGTGCTGCTCGCTGCCGCAAATCTTGTAGACGTCGTTCCCGTTGTTCGTCATTTTCAGTAGCTACACGTTGTGCCGCACGCTGCCCCAAATCTTGGGGACATCGCTCCTGTTGTTCAACATTTTCAGTAGCTACACGTTGTGCCGCACGCTGCCGCAAATCTTGGGGACATCGCTCCTATTGTTCAACATTTTCAGTAGCTACACGTTGTGTTATACGCTGCCGGAAATCTTACAAACGTCACTCTCGTTGTTCGTTATTTTCAGTAGCTACACGTTGTGCCGCACGCTGCCGCAAATCTTGTAGATGTCGCTCCCGTTGTTCGTAATGTTCAGTAGCTACACGTTGTGCTGCTCTCTGCCGCAAATCTTGTAGACGTCGCTCCCGTTGTTCGTAATGTTCAGTAGCTATACGTTGTGCTGCTCGCTGCCGCAAATCTTGTAGACGTCGTTCCCGTTGTTCGTCATTTTCAGTAGCTACACGTTGTGCCGCACGCTGCCCCAAATCTTGGGGACATCGCTTCTGTTGTTCAACATTTTCAGTAGCTACACGTTGTGCCGCACGCTGCCGCAAATCTTAGGGACATCGCTCCTATTGTTCAACATTTTCAGTGGCTACACGTTGTGTTACACGCTGCCGGAAATCTTACAAACGTCACTCTCGTTGTTCGTTATTTTCAGTAGCTACACGTTGTGCTGCACGCTGCCGAAAATCTTACAGACGTCGCTCTCGTTGTTCGTAATATTCAGTAGCTACACGTTGTGCTGCTCTCTGCCGCAAATCTTGTAGACGTCATTCCCGTTGTTCGTAATGTTCAGTAGCGACACGTTGTGCTGCACGCTGCCGGAAATCTTACAGACGTCGCTCTCGTTGTTCGTAATGTTCAGTAGCTACACGTTGTGCTGCTCTCTGCCGCAAATCTTGTAGACGTCATTCCCGTTGTTCGTAATGTTCAGTAGCTACACGTTGTGCTGCTCGCTGCCGCAAATCTTGTAGACATCGCTCCCGTTGTTCTTAATGTTCAGTAGCTACACGTTGTGCTGCTCTCTGCCGCAAATCTTGTAGACGTCGTTCCCGTTGTTCTTAATGTTCAGTAGCTACACGTTGTGCTGCTCTCTGCCGCAAATCTTGTAGACGTCGTTCTCGTTGTTCTTAATGTTCAGTAGCTACACGTTGTGCTGCTCTCTGCTGCAAATCTTGCAGACATCGCTCCCGTTGTTCTTAATGTTCAGTAGCTACACGTTGTGCTGCTCTCTGCCGCAAATCTTGTAGACGTCGCTCTCGTTGTTCGTAATGTTCAGTAGCTACACGTTGTGCTGCTCTCTGCCGCAAATCTTGCAGACATCGTTCCCGTTGTGCTTAATGTTCAGTAGCTACACGTTGTGCTGCTCGCTGCCGCAAATCTTGTGGACGTCGTTCCCGCTGTTGGTCATATTCAGCGGCCACAAAGAAGCCCTCGTGAAACATCTAAATCATAAGACCTTTCTGCTCGTATAATGTTAGTCAAGTTTTGCAAGACTTTAGCACTACGTGTGGGACGAGCGGAAAGCATGAGTCTTGTTTGTCGATCACTATTTTCTTGAAGGTGTTCTTGAGATGAGTCTTCTTCTTCTTTTAGGCATTTTGTCATGTAAGTAAACAATTGATTTTATATATAATACGTCTACGATCACCAAACTACGAACGTCAAACCAAAAACTCATTGGCTTAAAGTTTGTTGCTTAGCAACGCTTGATTGTTGCTGTGTCGGTAAAGCAGTGGCGAAATTCAAATTCTAATGAAATTGTAGGATATTTTAATTGCCTAAAAACACGGATAAACGACTTTTTTTTAAATGAAACCTAGCTAGATAGATTTATCGCCCCCGAAATCCCCCCCGTACCAAATTTCATGAAAATCGTTGGAGCCGTTTCCGAGATTCAGATTATATATATACAAGAATTGCTCGTTTAAAGGTATTAGATAGATAGATAGATATATATATATATATATATTGTGCCTAAGATTGTATTGTATCTATATTGCACCTCTGTCCTTAGTACAAGCTTCCTTTTAGACCTGCTATTGGCATGAATCTAAGTACTAAGCGATATAGTCTTTTAAACCGACTTCATAAAAAGGTGTATAACCATTGCATCACCTGGTACTTTACCCACAAACGGCATAAACTCAAAGTAGAAATGTCAAAGAGTGTCCCCTTGAATCGTTTGATAGAAGTTCCAATTTCGTTAGTAGGAAGCAGACGGCCGTTTTAATTTGTCAGGACACGGACGGCGTCCGGCATCCGGATGAACCGTAACTAATGGAGTGTCCGGAAAAGGAAAAACTGGATTGTTAGCAACGTCGCCAATATTGTCCTTTGTCTATATATCGATGGAAATTGAGGTTAGACTACTTTGTACAAAGTTATTATTGGAAAAGTAATTATAATATATATAATATAATATATCCTCACGCCTTCCCACAAGATTCCCCGAAGGGGTAGGCAGAGGTGTATAGGTAATACCCACACACCCACTTTCCGCCAGAGGTATATTAGGTGCCAACGTGACAGATGGCGAGTCCATCGCCGTTACTCAAGCACGACTATACATTAAATTTCTTCTAAAACGCATGCGGGTTTCCTCTCGATGTTTTCCTTTACGTTAAAGCTCGTGGTGTAACTAATCACTGTACTTAAGTGCAGAAAATCTCATTGGTACAGTCGGGATTCCCTTCTTATAAACCTTCACATTTATAGTGTTAATAGCATTGGGAGAATAGTAGGAAACGAAACTCAAGGAATAAGCGAATAATGTCAAACAGTTCTACATAAATCTATCAGGGTCACAGCCTTAAACAATATATTTCTTAACTAAATACCAGAGAAATCGCAAATATTTCCGTCTAAAGGATTTCGCGAATTTCACATACAATGAAATATGTATATTTTCACGCCTTCCCACATGGGTAGGTCGTTAGGCGTAGGCAGAGGTGTGTAGGATCCACATATCTACCTTTCACCGGAGATATATTTTAATTGACAGATGGCGAGTCAGATGGCAGATAAATACGTACGGTTTCCTCTCGATATTTTCCTTCACCGTAAAGCCCGTGTTGTGACTAATCACTGTAGTTAAGTTCGGAAAAAGTAATTGCTACAGTCGAGATTCGAACTTGCAATCTGTGTGTTGCAGATACTCGACAAATAAGTAAAATCGGAGTATCTGTTTCTAATATTGAAATAGCCGCTTTTTTACAAAATGTGATGTATTTTTTTTATTTCTGTCTGACTTTCATCAGCCCACTCTAGTCCACTGCTGGAAATAGGCCTCCCCTAATGAGCGCCATAGCGCCCTGTCTTCAGCCTGCCGCATTGTCCTTCGCAGGTCGTCATCCCACCTGGTCTGAGGGCGTTTTTCACTACGTCTTGTTCTTGTTCCGGCTAATCTCTGAAACGGCAGGACCGATTTTGGGGGGACTTTCACTGGCAGATACACAGATAGATTCACACGCCACACGAACACTCGAGGAAGTGATATTGTTATAATATATATGTTAGTTTTTAAGGTATTTATGTAATATAGCTATATATTTTAGGATAAGGTATATATTATATGGGCCCTTTAAATTGTAACATCTATTTTAATGTGTTACCTGAAATAAAATGATTTATTATTATTTATTAACAACAACATTTTTGTTAAATTCCACGCGGACGAAGTCGCGGGCACAACTATTAATTATATATACGTCGTGGCACGTAACACAGAGATTGATAATGGACGAGATGGATCTGCATTAACACAAACACATGTTTTATTTCAGAAAAAAAAAAAACAGTTTAATCAACGGGGTAGAGAGAAGCCGCTGAGTACGGCAAGTGTATATTATATATCTCCAAAGAATTTTACACGAGGTGTTCTACCCTTGTTGGAAGGCGTGAGTCTGAAAATAATCTGATCCTAAAATAATATCGACATAAATTTTCGCTATGAAATGCGAATCCCCATCCAGAACATAAAACCCTTCGGCGTTTTAAACATGCTTTACATATACCTGCGTAAATATACTAAAACCTTCCATATTCGTCCTTATACGGTACATGTCTGGCGTTCCTCGCTCTCACCGTATCGAATTTACTAATGCCTCGTAAATACAGGTATTATCTCCATCGAGACCTTTCACCGCGAAGTATTTCATATCGAGATTCTGAGAGGATGAGTATGTACGCTGGATTTTAAAGGTATTCATATTAGAAGGGAGAGAATATTCGAACTGAACAGACTATGGACTATAGGTAAAATATGAGACATAGTCAAGAGTATTCGATGCCAGCGAGCATGTATGGAGTAATTTATGAATGTGGATGCAGCGAAAGTTTGCAGATCTGCTGCTTATACTCACTGCATTATTTTTTTTCACTCACTGCCTACCCCGTGAGGGAGACTGCGTGTTGATGATGATGATAAAATATACTATGTTAGAAACAGAATAAGAAGGTGAGTTGTGTAAGAAGCTTATTATTAGATGGAGAACTCTTTCAGACAGAAACGATTACATATATACATGTATATAAAAATATATAGCTTTACGACTTCCCACAAAGGTCCCCAAAGAGGTAGACAGAGGAGTAACAACAGGCGCCAAAGTGACAGATGGCGAGTCCTTCGCCTATTGCCTTTCTTATAAGTATAATCGATGTTTGTTTAGTCTATCAATGACTTGATACTATAATAAATATTTGGTTTTTTTTTTTATATTTTTAAAACTCAATTTTTTTTTTGCCGTGGTGAACGAGTGGTCCGGTGGTCCGAATCAAAATCAAAATATTATTATTTCACATAGGCCTAGGTGGGCACTTATAAAACGTCGAAAAAGGTGCACGGTTCGGGTTGGTCGTTTCCATGGAGATGAACCCGCAAGAAACTCCATGGTTACTTACCTAACCTAAGATTGGAAGGTCGAATATCGACTGTACCAATAAGTTTGTCTGAACTTAAGTACAGTCACACCACGAGGTTTTAGTTGAAAGCAAACAAATGTCGAAAGGAAACTTGCATACGTTTGAGAAGAAATGCAAAGGCGTATGTATAGTCGTGCTTGAGTAACGGCGATGGACTCGCCATCTGTCACGTTGGCACCTAATATACCTCTGGCGGAAAGTGGGTGTGTGGGTATTACCTATACACCTCTGCCTACCCCTTCGGGGACCCTTGTGGGAAGGCGTGAGGATATTATAATATCATATATCCAAAATTGATGGTAAATCTTTCAGTTTGCATTAAAACGCATGTAGTTAAATTTAATCTGAATAGTATGGTGTGTTTCCAGCAAAAAAGGTTAGTAAGTAGTTCACCTCTTTAATACGACACGACGCAAGAAACTCTACCTAAGTGGAAATTTATACGCCAACTAAGTTATGAAAATAAAAAATTCAGTCTTTCAGTCGTAAATCAAGAATTCAAGAAGTTTAATTACCCACAGAGTGTGTGTGGTAATATTACGAGCGCGAAGCGGAAGCGGATACACATATTCTATACAGTGAAATGGGATATACGAAAAGAATCTTCGTTATTTGAATATAAATATAAATGAATGTTTGTCTGTATGTCGTTTATAAAATCGTAAACGGCTGGACCGATTTTAATGAAATTGTATGTGTGTCAGGTGGAATGGTTTAGATCCACAATTGGACCCGATAGGTGGCGCTGCGATCGTGTTTCAGGAATTATTAACTTTTTCACCCGGGCGAAGCTGGGCGGGACAGCTAGTTTAATATAATAATTATTTATTTATTTATTAGAAGAAATTCAAAGGCGTATGTATAGTCGTGCTTGAGTAACGGCGATGGACTCGCCATCTGTCACGTTGGCACCTTTATACCTCTGGCGGAAAGTGGGTGTGTGGGTATTACCTATACACCTCTGTCTACCCCTTCGGGGACCCTTGTGGGAAGGCGTGAGGATATATTATATATTATTTATTTATTTCACAAAATGGGTTATGTAGTATATGTCAATGTATGTAAATCGAACTTAATTAGACCTAGTTAAAATTTATTTTGACATTTCTGTTTTATATGAATTCATTGTGAGAATGTATACTTCCATTCTGATATGTAAAAGAGTAAACAAAAGAAATCATGAAGGTGTGAGAGAGCGAGGAAACTTTTATTTATGAAGTAAAAATGTATATAGCGTTTTCTAATTGAGATTCTCACAGGGCGGAACATATCTCGCTCGGAGAATCAGCATCGCTATCCAGCGTGGCAATGCTGCTGGTCTTCTTGGCATGTTGCCGCGGGATACCGATTTGGGTCAAATATTTTATCTGTAAGTAGTTAGGTATACAACAGCTTTTTCTACATACATACATACATATCATCACGCCAAGTCCCTAACGGGGTAGGCAGAGAGTATAGAGCGCCAGTTCTCTCTAGACTTACATACCTCTTTCGCTTCCTCCACATTCATCAGTCTCTTCATACATGCTCGTCGGTTTCGAGTACTCTTAACGTTCCCGTCCTTGAGAGTCCGATCGATTTGATCCAGGTAGTTGGAACGTGGCCTTCCTCTGCCTCTTCTTGCAGACACTTTTGCTTTTTCTAAATACTGTTAATTGTTGCTATTGTATATAAATAAGCTATTTGTACACGCTTCGTATTAGAATAATATTACCTCGGCAATCCTGCTACCTAGACCCCGTCACGCGCAAGCTTGGCAAAAAAAAGCTTACTGAAGCAAGAATATAATGTAAGGAAACGCGACCTTTTAAATGTGCAACCAATTGCAAAGTAGGCCGGACTATGTTTTTAGAACTGTACTTTATTCAACAATTACAAGAAGTCTTTTCAGAACTAACATATTTTTTATTTTGTTTTTTCAGGGTATCTCTCGAAATATATGTCTGATGCTGCAAACGTTCAGTAGAAAAACAAACTAAATATAATTATTTATTAAATACAATAATTTCATCATACGAGTTCCAGACGTGGTTCATAATGTAATTTTTTTTGTATCTTCAATGGTCTAGCGATACCTCTGGTGTTGCAATCGTCCACAGGCGGCTGTAACCATTTTTACATTAGGCCAGTACCATGTCCCATTAGTTCAGAGAAACTCATTGGCATAGTCGGATTCGAAGTTGCAACTTTCTGTTGCGGTCCACTATTTACATATTTATTAAGCACACAAACGCGAGTGAAACCGGGCACGTGTAGCACATGTCGTTGTCCTTCTGGTCTAGTGGTTAGAGCTGCTGACTGCGAAACTTGAGCATGCGGGATCGATTCCCACGAGGGCAGATATTTGTGTGATGAACACGAGTATTTGTACCTTAGTCATGGATCTATCTATATATATATATATGTATATGTAGTATATGTGTATATGCAGTTGAGATGCGATCGCTTCGAAAAATGTGCGGAGTAACGATTTTAGATCGAGTCCGCAATGAAGAGATTCGCAAATCAACTGGCGTGAATGAGGGCGTGATTGTAAAGATGAAGAAAGGCATGTTACGTTGGTTTGGACACATAGAAAGGATGAGCGAAGAAAGATTGACGAAACAGATATACAAAGCAAAAGTGTGTGCAAGAAGAGGCAGAGGAAGGCCACGTTCCAACTACCTGGATCAAATCGATCGGACTCTCAAGGACGGGAACGTTAAGAGTACTCGAAACCGACGAGCATGTATGAAGAGACTGATGAACGTGGACGAAGCGAAAGAGGTATGTAAGTCTAGAGAGAACTGGCGCTCTATACTCTCTGCCTACCCCGCTAGGGACTTGGCGTGATGATATGTATGTATGTATGTATATGTAGTTGCCTAATGACCACCAAACAAGCTTTGCTTAATTTGGGACTAGATTAATTTATGTGGAATTGTCCCCAGGTAGGTATTTTTATTATATGTGCACGACGCAATACTTATAATAATTTCGTAACTTCTTTAAATCACATCTACTATTGAGGGTGTTTCCGGCCTCATTTCCCTATAATCTTTGCATGATCCAATTGTGAGAGTTTCAACAGTATAATTGCGCTCCTCTTGTGATGAAAAGGAACCATTAGTGTCAGTTGGAAAGCTCTTTTGTTTGGTTGAAAAGTGAACGTGCCTTTTAAGACCAGTCTTGTGGCTCTTACTAGGACACAGCCTCAACTCACTGAAAAGAGGAATGAAAACCTAAGCTTCCTTTAAGAAGCGATGTCAATGTATTCATACATAGTTTAAAATAAACTAGCTTGCCGCTGTTTGTACTTTTAGATGTTTTAATATGGATTTTAATTCCGTTTTTATCAATAGATAGAGAATAGGCTAGATTCATTTCTTTTTATTCAAGAAGCCGTAGTGGAAGGTTTAAGTAATCGCTCGCAAAACAAAGATTGGTGTGTCCCTACCCGATGAATAAGGTTTCCAATAATGAGCTCTTTGGTGCGGGGAGATTTTATATCGTGTTGGCAGTAGTGGGATTAGCCCCATTATGCAGCCAACACAACTCTCCGAACAGAAAGTAGGAATCGTAAGCATCAATAGGCTACGGTAACTGCTTGCTATTAGGTGGGCCGGATGCTTGATTGCTACTATATAAAAAAAAGGCTGTTAGTTCGAGCCCCGACGTAACTTCAACTTTTGTGAACTTAAATGCCGTCATAAGTCACATTTCGGGTTTTACGGTGAAGGACAACATCGAGATATATGTATAAACTGGTAACGGTTTTTTTAAGTAAAGTTAAAATCCCGTGTTAAAATAAAGCAAATACTATAATACAATATAGGAGGATAGCAATGCTGTTAGTCTTCTTGGCACGTTGCCTCGGGATACCGATTTGGGACAAATATTTTATCTGTAAGTAGTTAGTTTCAACTGCTCTTTGTAAATATTGTTAATTGTTGATATAGGATTTAAAGATCATAATAGGATTTAAGGACGATCCTCCTGACACTGAATAGACCATGCAGCTATAGCAATATTTCAGGTTCTATTACATAAATCGATCTATAACCAATCGCCGAATCGATTACAGAAGTTTTAGCATAAATTAATATTCATACATCAGCCCAGAGTGAAAACTTTTAAATACTGATTGAATACCGCTCAGTAACAGGTAGTTACGGGTTGTACGGGCTGAGTTCAAATGGGAACTTATATTGGCATAGTATATGAAAATAAGCAGTACAACATTTGCAAAGTCAACTCTTCTACTTCTATTGTGTTACCACGCAAATAGTAATTAAACAACAAATATATTTTATAAGTAAGAAAATAGCTTGAATGCAGTTGAGATGCGATCTCTTCGAAAAATGTGCGGAGTAACGATATTAGATCGAATCCGCAATGAAGAGATTCGCAAATCAACTGGCGTGAATGAGGGCGTGATTGCAAAGATGAAGAAAGGCATGTTACGTTGGTTTGGAGACATAGAAAGGATGAGTGAAGAAAGATTGACGAAACAGATATACAAAGCAAAAGTGTGTTCAAGAAGAGGCAGAGGAAGGCCACGTTCCAACTACCTGGATCAAATCTCTCTCTCTTCCTACCTTGAAAGCGACTCAGCGTGGTATGTCTGTAGATTCTTCTGGAAAAAATACGCATTTGACTCTCCTAAGGCGCGGGTACACAGTAAAAGCTGATGATTAAGACAAGTGCCCCATACAGAAGGGAACTTTGTTTTCTTAGGGCCCAGTCTCACTCGTACGATGTTTATTTTTGCGTAGGTTGATTGTATTCGGTGTCAGTGAGTTGCTTGACTGGCGTGATTGCTGGCCAATAATGTTATAGCAGATCTTTACACTATCGCTGCGGTCATTTAAGAACACGTTTCACCGTTTCTTTTTTTAAATTATTTTATTTTCACTCTTACTCACCACTAGACGACCGTCTGGTCTAGTGGTTAGAGCTCCTGACTGCGAAACTTGAGGTCGCGGGTTCGAATCCCGCTGAGGGCAGATATTTGTGTGATGAACACGAATATTTGTACCTTAGTCTTGGATTTCCTATGAATTTAAGTATATATCTATCTATATAGGTAAATATATCGTTGTCTAGTTACCATAACACAAGCTTTGCCTAATTTATCGTATATCACGGTATCGTGAGCGTAAATAGGCTACGGTAACCGTTTCCCATCAGGTGGGCCGTATGCTTGTTTGCCACTCTTGTTGTATAAAAAAAAATTGGAACTAGGTCAATTTGTGTGGAATTGTCCCAGGTATTTATTTATTTATTTATTATTATTATTATTAATAAGAGGTGTGAGACAGCTTATACAGAGTTATCACTAAACACAGTTAAACTTATTAATAAAAAGTTGGTCGAGAAATATCTTACAATAATATACAAACAAATAATATAATACATCCTCACACCTACCCTCAAGGGTCCACGAAGGGGTAGGCAGAAGTGTATAGGTATACCCCACACCCACTTCCCGCAAGAAATATATTTTATGTGCCAACGTTTCTTTCTTATACACGGTTGCTATTGTATAACATTACATATAACTTTGTTAACTTAAAGAACAATATAAATAAACAGACATTATAATGCCGGGGTGGCCGAGTGGATTGAGTTCGAGGTCGAGAGTGACACAAAGATTACAAGTTCGAACACAAAATTAGCGGTGAAAATTATGTTAGGAAATAATTTCATAACTTTGTAATAACCACCACCCATACCTGCTAGGGCAGCTTCAGTTTACTCCAAACAAAACACAGGTTCACAGATATAAAAGAATTAACAATTTCAGTGGAATCAGATACGTGCGAATTGGGAATTCTAAACCGAAAGCAGACTAATAATTAATAATTTGTGCTATTGTACACGACTTGTGCTGTACCTTAATAATAAATAAATATCCTCACGCCTTCCCACAAGGGTCCCCGAAGGGTAGGTAGAGGGGTACAGGTACCATACACCCACTTTCCGCCAGACATATATATTATAAGTGTTAAGTTGACAGATGATGAGTCCATCGCCGTTACTCAAGCACGACTATACATACATACGCCTGAATTCCTTCTCAAGCGTATGCAGGTTTCCCATTGATGTTTTCCTTCACCGTAAAGCTCGTGGTGTGACTAATCACTGTACTTAAGCTCAGAAAAACTCATTGGTACAGTCGGGATTCGAACTGCAATCTTTGCAGACAACTACTCGAACCCCCGGCCACCACAGCTCTAAGCATACATACGTATATTGCGTAAAACGTAAAACAACCCAACAGCTTGTACAAGGAAACTAACTTTATCATTATACATAAGAACTCTTTGGGATCACCCCAGTTAGTCCGAGGATCCCCGGTATCCGAAACTAGAATCGCGGATGCAATAAAATATCGCTTTGTACCGACAATCGCTAGTCGAGTGGCGTGACTGACTGATTTATAGTTATCGGGAAACGGCTTCATCTCAATAGTAGGTACCTTATTTCAAATATTCGCCTGATTTTGCCGGAGATATATTTTTTAGGTGCCGACGTTACAGATGGCGAGTCCATTGTATCTCAAGCACAACCTCTTCGAAGAGGAGTAATTCTTTGAATTTATTTCCAAACGTATGTGGTGTTCCTATCGATGTTTGTTTTCTCCATATATGTTACCGCTTGCTATTAGGCAGACCGCATGCTTGTTAGCTACCCGTGTGGTATAAAAAAATGTATAGGAAATTTACACGGGTCTTACCACGAGACGCTGCTAGACATTAGTTACTTAAATATAGTATTTGTTTCATGTCAAACCTATCTACTTAGGTATGGGAATGAATGAATCCCATACCTAAGTAGACAGACACCTGGAGTAAAACAGGTCTAACACTGCAGTTTCAAACGACTTTCCTTCCGCGAACGCTCAGGCTGTGGAAAGATCGTCCCATTGAGGTGTTCCTCAAAGAGTGCAGCATGAAGGGTATGAAAGTGATTCTTAAGGGTCGCTAATGGACGAGCGATATCCTTGGTGTTACAGACATCGATAGGCGAAGGCATCTGCTTACCAGTGATTTTCGCAAAAGTAAAAATGACGTACGGGCTGGGAATCTATCAAATTTAAACAAGTTTTGAGTTTTTCTGAACTTAAGTACAGTGATTAGTCACACCACGATCTGAACGGTGAAGGAAAACAACGAGAGGAAACCTGCATACGTCTGAGAAGAAATTCAAAGGCGTATGTATAGTCGTGTGGAGTAACGGCGATGGACTCGCCCTCTGTCACGTTGGCACCTAATATACCTCTGGCGGAAAGTGGGTGTGTGGGTATTACCCATACACCTGTGCCTACCCCTTCGGGGACCCTTGTGGGAAGGCGTGAGGATATATAAAAATGACGTAAGGGCCGGAAATCTATCAAATTTAAACAAGTGTGTTGATTGTTATATAATAAAAAAGATAGCAGGTTATCAACTATTATTATAATAAACTTTTTAATTGGTCTTATCTTCACTTTACACAATGACAAGCAGTTTGTTGTATCATTTATCGCAATATTTATGCGATAAACATATTCAGAGATCCACACAAAAAATGTTAATATAGTTAATATATATATATATATATATATATATATATATATATATATATATATATATATATATATATATATATATAGCTTCACGCCTTCCCTCAAGGATCCCAAAGGGGTAAACCGATATTTATTATTAAGACCACGTTTCACAAAGGCAGTACAAAGGTCAAATCAGTCGGATTCTCAAGGACGGGAACGTCTGGACTAGTCAAAACAAAGTCGTTTAAAGGCACCAGGGGTATCGGTCACGGTAGCGCCTCTTTTACTATAAGAACTCCAACCTGTACCCTATTCTGACGAATGTGGATGAAGAAAAATACCGTAAGTCGTGAGAAACCCGTCGTGATGATATGTATACATACATACATACATATCATCACGCCAAGTCCCTAACGGGGTAGGCAGAGAGTATAGAGCGCCAGTTCTCTCTAGACTTACATACCTCTTTCGCTTCGTCCACATTCATCAGTCTCTTCATACATATCTATACTAATATTACAAAGCTTAAGAGTTTGTTTGTTGGTTTGAACGCGCTAATCTGAGGAACTACTACTGGTTGGAATTGATAGATATTATACCCAATGTTAAAATAACTCCACAACTCAGACGTGTGGTCGGCTCCATGTCCATAGGGAACGGTTGAACTCAGCGAACTGATTTTTTAATTTGTTTTTGCGATATCTCATCGTAAAGTAATACTTTTAAATTCGCGGGAAATTCATTTCTGAAACAACTCTCTCTCTTAGGTAAGCAGACGAAGTTACGCGCGCCGACTAGTATGATATATGTATAAATCAACTAAAGAACCCAAAGCTAAGTCGTATCGTGAGCGCACTTATCCATTTTTTATCAGCCACGCTACGATATAGGTGTTTATATGAAACAGCAAAATTATTAATACCGCCCAGTCGTTGCCAAACTGTCAATAACATCGTGTTATTAACATGACAATGAAAGTGAAAGTGGAACAGGGCTGGTTAGAAGGCACGGTCATTGACCTCGTAACGGGTGATGGTCAGTACTACAGTTTCAAGGGCATACCCTATGCTGCGCCACCCTTGGGAAGGCTCAGATTTAAGGTAACAAGTCTCAATTAAGTAAATCAGATAGCGCCTATCAATTTCATAATATGCTTGAATGCCGATTCTAATATTTAGATCTTTTCAAATGCGCCTGAGTCATACCTATTTATCATCAAAAGTTTCATTACCTCTTCATTTACGCCAGATGTCTTGAGAATCATTTGAAATGATTCGGAAATTATTAGTACTACGACGCCGAAGAATGTCATATTGCTTTCTTAAACATGAATTTGAATCTGATAATGTCTTTCCTAAAGAAAACCTTTATTTTTAATACTCCTTTAGGGTCCTGAGCCACCTCTCCCTTGGAACGGAGTGAAATCAGCCAAGGAGCACGGTCCTGTTTGCACCCAGTTCAATATCCTTACTCAAGAGTTTATTCAAGGAAGTGAGGATTGTCTCTACCTCAATGTATACTCTCCAGACATCGACCCCACCAGTCCACTACCAGTGATGGTTTTCATCCACGGAGGAGGGTACAAGAGCGGTTCAGGGAACGTAGATATGTATGGCCCAGATTTCCTCGTAGACCACGGCGTAGTTCTCGTGACGCTCAACTACAGACTCGACGCCTTAGGTTTCCTCTGCCTAGATACAGAAGATGTGCCTGGAAATGCTGGAATGAAAGACCAAGTGGCAGCATTGAAATGGATCAAATCGAACATCACGAATTTCGGCGGTGATCCCAATAATATAACTCTTTTCGGTGAGAGCGCTGGTGGAGCATCGACAATATTCCATACCTTATCGCCTTTATCTAAAGGCCTGTTCAAAAAAGTTATCTCAATGAGCGGAGTGCCGTCTTGTGACTGGTCACTCGCTTATCAGCCGGTTAAAAGAGCATTCATTTTAGGCAAAATTTTGGGAAAAGATACTAATGATCCTCAAGAGCTTCTCGAGTTTTTGCAATCCGTTCCAGCTGAACAACTAGTAAACAAGAATGTTACTGTATTAAGTTCAGAAGAAGTTATCATTAATTTAATAAAAATTTATCATTTTACTCCGGTAATAGAAAAAGATTTTGGGACGGGAAATAATTTTATAACAAAGGAACCAATGGAATATTTGAAAAGTGGAAATATTAATGATGTGGACATATTAATTGGTAACACTAATGAGGAAGCACTATTCATGGCTAGTGGTTTAGAGAAATTGCTTGAGACTTACAACAGGTACCCAGAGTTTGTGGTACCAAGAGAAATCTTGATCAATTGTAAACCAGACATATGTTTGGCTGTATCAGACAAAATTCTCGAACACTATTTTGGAAACAAACCCATCGGGCTCAACACGGCAAGAGAATTTATGACTTACTTCAATCATGCTAGTTTCATATACGATATTCTTCGGGTTGCAAACAAGTTGTCAAAAGTTGGTAATGCAAAGAAATATTACTACAAGTTTTCTTGTGTTTCTGAGAGAAATTACTTTGGCAATCAAGGTGCTAAGTACGGTTTGAGTGGAGCTTCCCATTTAGACGATCTCATGTACTTGTTTGACCCAAAAGCCTTGGATATAAAGGTCGATAAGAATAGCAAAGGATACGAAATGATACAACTAACTTGCAGGCTATTTACCAACTTCGCTAAATACGGGTGAGAATATTATTTATTGTTTTTGCGAGAATTTAATTGGAGCACGTAATTATAGAAGATAGAAATAATTTTAGAATTATAATTAGAATCTGGTATTTTAACAACATCTTGAGATATTCCTGAAAGTTTTCTCCTGACAGGGTTAATTGGAAACTGGTACAGGTAGGTTTATATTTTATAGTCGCGGTTTCACTCGCGTTAAATTAATATTAATAGCTATATAATTACTACCCGCTCGCTTGGGTAGTTCAATACTAACCTATACATATAAACCTTCCTCTTGAATCACTATATCTATTGAATCCGCGATAAAATCCGTTTTGCGCAGAATAAAAGATCTAAACGTACCGACAGCGGTACTTCGTTTTACACTATAGAAATATGACGTTTAATAAGTGTTGCCTGTGTCCCTTTTGTTGAATAATAGCGAGGTAGGTAATAACAGGTTTCCTGTTCAAATTTGGAGCTGCCCGACTGGGGAAGGACATCCACCTTATAGAAGTCCGTAGCCAAATAACACAATTTTTTTGTGTTGTGTTCCTTCGCGATGAATAAGGTTTCCAATACTAAGCTCCTTGGGGAGGGGGGAGGATTATTATATTGTGTTGGAGCAGAGGGAGTAGTCCCATTATGCTGCTAACACAATATACTATACATATATGAATATTTTTTTTTCATACCACATGGGTGACAAACAAGCATGCGGTCCGCCTGATGGTAAGCGGTTATCGGACAAAGACGTGAAATTTTTTTTTTATTTCCACAACACTAACAATACAATCTGACTTTATGCATATTCCTATCCTCCTATGACTTGTAATAAATAATACGTCCGATAATAGTTTGACAAATATTTTTTCAGCAACCCAACCCCTGACACTACTTTGGGAGTGACTTGGTCTCAGTATGGTGACGTCAGTAGACAATACGGAAACATTACTGATGTTTTGACCATTGCCGATAATCCAGAAAATGCAGCTTTGGAATTCTGGAAGAATATTTACGAGTATGCTGGGCTGGAGTTTTAGAATGTGAATAAACGAGATTTTTACCTCGACGTAAATACCAACTTACTGAATATGATAAAAAGTTATTAAAATATGATTTGACTACCTATATCTTATTCTTTAAATACGAGTAGTGTACGAGACGGTTGTCTTCTGGTCAAAACATATCTTCTCGCCGAGTTCGTCATAGGAATATAAAGAGGATAGGCACAGAGAATAAAGCGCTATTTCTTTCTAGACTTCTAGACCTCTTTTCCTTCATCCACTTTTTTAAGTTAGCTCCAATACAAAGACATTGCAGTGTAAGGGCTTTATGCATTCTGTATTTTGGCGTTGTTTCTATATACATGGATATTTGTTAGTCACGAGTAATCATTTTAGAAGCAATCTCGTTAACGTAATCATTGTGCAAGCACAAAGTTGTATGTGGCGCTGTGGAGCACTCTCCCACTGCATGCACTCAACGAATGGCAACATGTTGAGACTGGCTCAAATGGAACGCAGAAATATTTTTTAACTAAATATACGTAACCAGTTACGAACAGACAGACATTCAGACAAGAATATCAATAGTTTATTTCCTGTTACCGCTACCGAATATAATACATGCACGCCTTCCCACTAGGGTCCCCGAAGGGGTAGGCAGAGGTGTATAGGTTGTACCCATACACCCACTTTCCGCCAGAGATATATTTTAGGTGCCAACGTGTTAGATGGCGTGTCCATCGCCGTAACTTAAGCGACTATACATACGCCTTTGAATTGGTTCCCAGACGTATGCAGGTTTCCACTCGATGTTTCCCTTCACTGTAAAGCTCGTGGTATGACTAATCATTGTACTTAAGTTCAAAAAAACACATTGGTATAGTCGGAATTCGAACTTGCAATCTTTGCGTTGCAGGCTTGCAGCACTCGGCCACCACGGCTCTTACCGTACTAGTACCGTATAAAATGCATTTAGAAAAAAACTGTTATTTCGGTATTAATTTGATCTACTATATTTTCCTTTGAATTAAAGCACTAATAAATGCAAATCCATACAAATCGCGTGTGATTTATTACACTTTTTGCTCATAGCTCTACATTTCTATACGAGAGGCTTATTTACAATTCCACCTTTGGAGCACAGGTAATGGATTTCGCAAGCTTTAAAACGGAACAGACGGCGGGGAGCCTTTGCAATATCGCCTAAATTGAAACCTAAGTTCCTTTAAATCTCGTTTGGCATATAAGATACATTGAATATCTACACTACGATTCTCTATACTTCTTTTATTGTTATCAAACTTATATGCAGCTATGTAAGTGAGTGTAAAAGCCGTGGTGGCCGAGTGGTTCGAGCAGCTGCCTGCGACGCAAAGGTCGCAAGTTCGAATCCCGACTGTACCAATGAGTTTTTCTGAACTTAAGTACAGTGATTAGTCACACCACGAGCTGAACGGTGAAGGAAAACATCGGGAGGAAACCTGCATACGTCTGAGAATAAATTCAAAGGCGTTTGTATAGCCGTGCTGTAGTAACGGCGACGGACTCGCCATCTGTCACGTTGGCACCTAATATACCTCTGGCGGAAAGTGGGTGTGTGGGTATTTCCTATACACCTCTGCCTACCCCTTCGGGGACCCTTGTGGGAAGGCGTGAGGATATATATATTTTTATATGTAAGTGAGTGTTGTGTATACCTGTCATTGATACACATATCAGGACTTTATTATTAAGTAAGAGCCGTGGTGGCCGAGTGGTTTGAGCAGTTGCCTGCGACGCAAAGGTCGCAAGTTCGAATCCCGACTGTACCAATGAGTTTTTCTGAACTTAAGTACAGTGATTAGTCACACCGCGAGCTTTACGGCGAAGGAAAACATCAAGAGGAAACCTGCATACATCTGAGAAGAAATTCAAAGCGTATGCATAGTCGTGCTGGAGTAAAGGCGATGGACTCGCCATCTGTCACGTTGGCACCTGCTTCTCTTCACGCCATCCCACAAGAGTCCCCGATGGAGTAGGCGTAGGTATGTAGGTAGTACTCACATACCGTCTTTCTGCCAGAGATATATTATAAGTGCCAACGTAACAGATAGCATCGTCGTTACTCAAGCTCGACTACATATACACATGAATTTCTTATAAAACGTATGCAGGTTTCCTCTCGATGTTGTCCTTCACCGTAAAGCTCGTGGTGTGACTAATCACTGTAGTTAAATTCTGAAACACTCAATCGTACAGTCGAGATACGAACTTGCAGTCTTTGTATTGCAGGCGATTCCTCGAACCACTCTGGAAACACGTGGAATTGTCGCAAGATATTTCGTATATATCATGTCAATTATTTGTTTGGGTTAAATATATATATCCGCCGCTCTACGCAAGTGATTTCTCCACCACTTGTGCCACGGACGCAGTATATTTTGCACATTACTTTTAAATAAATTAGTTTAACGCTAATATTTTCTGACGCAGGCTCCATTTTGCTTGAGTAATAAACCTTTGTCATCTACGCCGCGAGCGCTCGCCAGAATTACTACCCACTTATGAGAGAATCCTCATACTACGCGACGAGCTAAGTGTCTATATCTTTATAGGTTTTAGCCGACTTTCAGAAAGGAGGAAGCTATTTTCTAATGTATGTCACGCAATATCCAACCTTATTGTTCGATTTCGATTCGATTATGCTAATTATATTCTATGTCAATGGGAAAGGAGTGGAGTTTTAGTTTTCTTACAAATCTTTTGATGTATCTTGGGATCAAACAGGCCTTGCACTGCTACGCCCAGGCTATGGAATGAACTTCCCGGTGAGGTTTTCCCTTCAGAATACAGCATCGTGTTCTTCAAGAAGGATGTGAAAAGAATCCTGCATGGTTAATAGCGCGATACGCCTGATTTTAGTGTATAGGCGGCGATAACCGCTTATACACTTTTGTAAAAACAGGTAGTTTACCATCTCAGCGGTATAAAAGGAACGCTCAGACAAACTCTAGTAAGAATTTCATTATAATTTACCCCATGTGGAATAAATTTGTAAGCAAGGATTTCAACTTGGAAAAAGAGGCGTATTCTTGGCAAAAGCTTGTGTTTAAACAAAGCATTCTCGAGCACGTCAACTTGACTTCCCGTCAAAATTACTGGCCACTTTAAATAGAGAGAGCTCGGCTCGAGCCCCGTGCAAGCAGTTTCCTGTGCATTCACTGCAGTAAGTAGTTTTAATGAAGGAGATATCTCGCATTTCTTGTTATATGTGTAAGTAATTTATCTTTATCTATATATATAAAAATGAATTGGTGTTCGTTAGTCTCACTAAAACTCGAGAACGGCTGAACGGATTTATCTTATCTTAGTCTTGAAATGTTCGTGGAGGTCTAGGGAAGGTTTAAAAGGCGAGAAAAAATCGAATAATTTCCGGGAAAACCCTAAAACAGCCCTTTTCTATTTCCCATACAAACGTTTTCTAGAGTCAATTTGAACTTTATTGCTATTCAGTAAAGTTCATATTAAATTATAATCACTCACTGTTGTCTAAGCAATTGAGGTGTGTTGCTAACGTCAAAGTGTCAAGATTTGATAACCAACTAATATGTCAATCATTCTGTCGCACTTCAGAACACGGAGATTTATGGCTTAAAAGAACACGGAAAAAATTATTGTGTTACGATCATGGTTTCGATATTCTATGAATGCATCCTTCTATCTTTGTGAGTGACGATTACTGCTACGTGCGCGAGAACTTTCTTTACTTTTGTGATCCTTTGTGATAGTGACATTCCAAGTAGTGTGCTCTTTTTTTGTTCATATTTTGTGATAGTGACACTTTACTGTTAAGTGAGCGAGAAATTTTCTCATTTTGATTAATTACGTTACGATGCCGAGGAGAAGACGACCTGACTTAGGTCGTCGCAGTCAATCAAATGTGCGAAGAGCTACCTCACGTGCTAGCCGCACTGATGACCAGAGAGAGACAGATCAAGAAAATAGTCGTATTGCTATGTCAGAATTGCGTTATTTAGTGATTGACAATGAAGTGGATAGGCTTAGAATGCAACGAGTTCGTGCACATCAAACACAACAACAGCGAGCCCGACATAATGAAATTGACCGAATCCGCAGACGCAGTGCTCCTGTGATTCTTGAACGAGCTGCATTCCACTATGATCCGGCAATTGATTATTGTGCCGACAAATCGGTAACAATTGGGGAAATGAAAATAATTTGTAAATATTGTAAGGCGTTAAAATACACTGGTGAATCTACTGGATTATGTTGTGCTGGAGGCAAAGTAAAATTGCTGCAATTGGTCCCACCACCAGATCCTTTACGCTCTTTAGTTTCTGGGATTGGAAATGATTCTAAGCACTTCTTGGCCAACATTCAGAAATATAACAACTGTTTCCAGATAACATCATTTGGCGCTACACATATTATACAGGACAATTTCATGCCCACTTTCAAGGTATTATACCAGAATATTTTTTAATGATATTCAAGTTTGTACTAAAATATATATACAGCGTGTAACGGAAGGGGGTATCAACCCTGAAGGAGGTGCATGTGCTCATGAAACTCAACAACTTTCCCCAAAGAACATAGGTCGAAATATGAAAAAAAAATTTGGCCCTACCATAGTAAATCAATCAGCTGGTAGTCAGTTTTGTAAGGGAGAGCCAAATTTTTTTTCGTTCGTTCATTCCACTAAGCTCGCACAGCGATCAAAATGCTCCTATAACCGTTCCACATAAGGACCGCGGTCGTTGTGGTCGCGGCGAAAACGTCAATTATAATGTCATACTTTCGCTCACGACGACCCATCTAAAAAGGTGGGTCGAAGTGATCGTTGAGAAAATTAGCGGCATTTTCAAAACTCAAAACATATAAAATGGCGACCGTACCTCTTACCAAATATCCACGTGCCACCGCAAGACATTTTAATTCAATTTGAACGTAAATTAATTTAATACACCAACAATATTTACATCACTTATTTAACATACAAAAAAAGGATTATATTTTTTTTCAATATGAATCGATTTAAACATTAATTTATCAATTTTTTTCAAGGCTTACAGATTTTAAACTAACCTCTTAAATCTTTTGCTTTCATTTTACTAACTCGCCGTTTATTTTATTTACCTGCACGCTCAAAACGCTCTGTAATCCATTCTATTTGAGGTTACGACGGTAACGCTTACAAGCAAGTGAAACGGGAAAAACTGCGGTCGTGAACGTGATCGTTGTGAACGCGTAGTGGAACGCACCCTACGGATAGATAGACTGACATTTCATTCAAGTAGTAATTTTGACAAACAACAAATTACAGTTTCTTTCATAACAACAACAGCAAAAAAAATTTGTTTTGTTTTAGTGTGAGTTTCATGATTAATCGTCGTATTTTATTCTAAAAAAAATGCCACCAGTAAGGTGTCAAAATATCGGTTGGCGCACACCAGTTCGATCGCAGTGTAACGCAAGTCCTGTTCAATCGCAGTGTAACGCAAGCCCAGTTCAATCTTCGAGCCAATGAGACTGAAGAACAGCGTAGGCAATGGTAAATACAAATTTCTTCAGATTTATTTCCTGGAGAATTCTGAAGGTGGAGTAAATGAACGCTGTTCGCAGAGATCATTTAGCAGCTACAACAACTTTTGCATGAACATAATCAGTTGATCCAATTGTTCAAAACTGCCTTAGAAGGGATGTGATGCCATCGGACAATCAGAAAATACTGGTCAGAGCAGACAAGCGAACTGCAGGAGACGACATGACATGAGAGAGGCATCAATGCACCAATGCTAAATGATGTTGCCATAGTCGTGTTTGGGGAGAATATGGAGTCTCGCGATATTGTAACGTAACTAAGAGATGATGCCATCATCCTTCAGCGTATTAGTGAAATATACCGTTCTTAAGATGCTTTACAATACCCATTACTATTTTTCCGAAGAGGAAAGGACGGATATATATTTTTTTAAAATATGATTTATCCAGCTAACGGTATTGCATCAATGCATAAATTAACAAAATTGTTTAGATTGTGGCCACAGCTATTTGTAGAATAAAAAATATCATAATATAAGTTGTGTAAAGTATTATCTAATTCCTTCCGTGTGTTAGTCATTCAACTTCTCCTTAATACTGGACCGATTTTTATGTTTTTTATTGTTTTTTTGGTTTGTGTTCAAGTGGATTCGATAATGGCTTAGACTCACAATTAGACCCGTAAGGCGGGACTGCAATCGTGTTTCATGAAATTTTTATTTTCACTTCCGAAAGAGATTAACAAGTGACTGATTGTGTTATATCGGTAAATGGGCAAATCCTAGAGCAAGTGAGTGAAATTGTATATTTAAGAAGCATGTTCACACGAGATGGAAAGTATGAAAAAGATATTGAAAGAAGGATAACTGCCGGTAATAAGGCGAATGGGGCCATGTCGGTGTTGATGGGCAGCAACGGTTGCTGTCCACACTGTGATATTTGTGCCTACTTTATTGTATGGCAGCGAACCTTGGGTATGTCAGAGGAAGTATAAAAATAGCTTAAATGCAAAAAATGTGCCGTGTAAACGATCTTAGATTGAATCCGGAATTAAGAGATTCGAAAGGCGAGATTGAAAAGATGAAGAATGACATATTACGCTGGTTTGGACATATAGAAAGGATGAGTGAAGAAAGATTCACGAAACAGAAATACAAGGAAAAGTATGTGCAAGAACAGGCAGAGGAAGGCCACGTTCCAACTACCTAGATCAAATCGATCGGACGCTCAAGGACGGGAACGTCAAGAATATTCGAAACCGACGAACATGTATGAAGAGACTGATGAATGTGGACGAAACGAAAGAGGTATGAAGTCTAGAGAGAACTGGCGCTCTATACTCCCTGCCTACCCCGTTAGGGACTTGGCGTGATGATATGTATGTATGTATGTATGTATGTAAATTTTCACCCATGCGAAGCTGGGCGGGACAGCTAGTATATACATATAATTCTTCTGTGAGTGTGTATGTCACTGAACTCCTCCTAAACGGCTGGACCGATTTTAATGAAATTTTCTGTGTGTGTTCAAGGGGATCTGGGAATGGTTTAGATTCACAATTGGACCCGATAGGTGGCGCCACTGGGTCCGTGGCTTTAATTTTTTCTCCCAAGCGAAGCTGGGCGGGACAACTAGTAATTATATATATCCTCAAGCCTTCCCATAAGGGTCCCCGAAGGGGTAGGCTGGGGTATATAGACAGAGGGATACAAGGGAGAGGGGATGGCCAAATTTGGCGCAGGCGAAACTGCACTTTTAGTAGGCAGAGAGAGCAGAGCGCCAGTTCTCTCTACACTTACCGATGAACATGTAACTTTGTATTATTATTGCGACATAATGGCGCTGTCAATTAATGATAAAATATCTTCACGCCTTCCCACAAGGGGTAACACAGGTGTAACAACACGTTTCGCTGACATTATATATTTAGGTGGCTGATGGCAAGACCGTTCCTGTTTTTCATATACGACTGTAACTGTGTTTGTTCTTTGAATTTCAGACCCTTGAGTTATTAACCTAAAGCCAAGACTTTACGACTAAACCTTAGGCCCCCACTGCGTTTGTTTTGACCGGGTTAACTAAGTTTAATATTTTATTATTTGTTACAGGAACTGAATCGTCATTGACGGAAAAATTTGGTAAGAATCACAATGTATTATATAACAAAAAGCTTCGCCGTATCCTGTGTATGTCCGTTCGCGGAAAACTACTGAACAGATCCGAACTAACTTCGACTATATATATCGTTAAAGAATCGACCCTTACTCAGGTGTACTCCCGCTTTGACCGCGATACACCATAAAGCTAACACAAACGGACTTTCTACGGCTTTACTTAATTGGAAATACACAGCCTAAGTCGTTTAAGATAAAACATTAAAAGAGGCCTTGTTAGAAACGAGGTTGTGTACAAGGGTCCCTATCTCGAGTGGAGTCCTTTGTGCCTTTCGAAGACAAACGGACCTTATCTACCCTTTGTTTATACGTGACGTAGCAATATTTGATAAATACACACGTTATTGGCAAAAGAAATCATGTCAAGAACTCGGAAATAATAGAGACGCTTGTCAAAGAGGCGTTTGAGATGGCGGCGCTTTGAGTTTATCTTGTTATTTGTTTCGTCATCACGTGAAGGTCATGGAAATTGTTTCAATCAACTTGCGTATTCAAAAGATACATCGGCTATGTATGTATGTTGCAGACTCTTACATACATACATATCATCACGCCGAGTTCCTAAAGAGGTATTTAGAGGGTATAGAGCGCCAGTTCTCTCTAGACTAACTTGTGACTTTGGGTTTTATTGTACTAGACCACGTACAAGATTAATACTAGAAAGTATTAATCTTAATGTTATGCGAACTAATTTTTATAAATGAAATAAAAATTTCCATTTTTTATATCAAAATGAATGCGTATAAAAATATATATATATATATACGGTATTTACGGATGAACAATCTCCGTAATGGCTGGACCGATTTTTATAAGACTCTCATAGGAAAGTAGCTAATGTTATATGGAGTAACTTTCATACTTAGTGTTCATTTCCACAAAACCTTACGGACTGAACAAAGTCAAACATTAAAGCGGCTTATTGGATAACGATGTCGCCACAGACATGGCTTGCTTGCTTGAAATACTATCTGTCGTATGTACAAAGTACATCGAGTCGCTCACGAGCGTAGGCACAGAGAGTGCTCGTTGTCTCTAGACTTACAGACCTTTCTCGCTTCATCCAATTCATCAGTCTCTTTCGCCGGCTTCGAGTATTATTGACGCTCCAATACTTGAGTGTCCGATTACGTGTTTAGGTAATTTAGCTAAAAGCGATTTAAACTATGAGGCCCAGCTATATACCTAAAAATATATCATAAATCATCAATCAATGTATAATTCATGCTATTTTCATATTCATAAGCTAATCCTTCTGTGCACACCCTCTTCAATGTTTCTCCTGTCAAGGGTGGTTGACTGGTAGAAAATGTTTTAGCGTTAAGTCCACCATTGTACTTTAATTGTGTATAAATATTAAAAAAAAAAAATCATTACGCCGAGTCCCTAACGGGGTAGACAGAGAGTATAGAGCGCCAGTTTTCTCTAGATTTAATACCTCTTTCGCTATTTAATTATAAAAGTGTTAAAGAAAACAGCGACTTGCGCAGCTTCTCTCTATTATTAACGCCTAAATTCAGACAGTTACATTACAGCCCCACTTAAAAAATAAATGGTAAAAACGGTGAATAAATCGAGTTATTGAAAAAAAAAAACACATTTTCCAAGAGCGCCAGACAGAGGGGTGCATAATATGTCGCATTTGGATTACATGCATACGTACTAACTTGAATTTATTACCAGGCGCCAAATTATGGCTTCGCAAAAGCGTAAAATTGTTTTTCTTTGAATTGAATAGGATACGAATAAATGCTTAGGTATATATATATATATATATATAGCATCTAAATAAGTATCTTTGGGAAAACAAGGCATTCAGGTATTGATCACATCAACACCAAAATCTTTGGGAAAATCTGAGCGTTTGGATACTCGGTGCACCACTGAACTATAAAATAATGTCTATTTTCCATAAATCAATCAAAGAAGTTAGTCTATTAAACTCTCTCCACGGAGTCAGCGTGATGTTACCCGGTGTATGTATGAATAAAATTAAATCCTTTTATGTCAAGAACTACATGCATAGCTCAACGGACTAAATGCTCTTAACCTTATTTGGTAGTTTAAGACTGCGGATGAAGCAAAAGGGGATTGTAAGTCTAGAGAGATCTGGCGCTCTACTCTCTCTGCATACTGTATGAAGGACACGGTGTGAGAATATAGTAGACTACCAGGATTTGATCCTGCAATCTTGATTTTACACTTTATTTAAATCAATCCGCCTGCTCATTAGTCGAGGTGTCATGATTTATAGTATATAGGAAGATTTTTAGGTTACAGGCCATTGGTATTGAGCGACCGTGGCATTGTTGGAAAGTGTCCAGAGCCGTGTAGCTTGGACATAATGCCTATGCCATAAATATACTGTGGTATCTTGGTAATTGTTCGCAGGATTGCGACATACATGTGGTATATATATTTATACATGAATACATAGAAAATGAAATAAAATTTATAATAAATATAATAATATATCCTCACGCCTTCCCATAAGGGTCCCCGAAGGGGTAGGCAGAGGTGTATAGGTAATACCCACACACCCACTTTTCGCCAGAGGTATATTAGGTGCCAACGTGACAGATGGCGAGTCCATCGCCGTTACTCAAGCACGACTATTACATACGTCATTTGAATTTCTTCTCAGACGTATGCAGGTTTCCTCTCGATGTTTTCCTTCACCGTAAAGCTCGTGGTGTGACTAATCACTGTACTTAAGTTCAGAAAAACTCATTGGTACAGTCGGGATTCGAACTTGCGACCTTTGCGTCGCAGGCAACTGCTCGAACCACTCGGCCACCACGGCTCTTTAAACAATAATGTATTAATAGTTTATAAAGTTAAAAAACACGCTTATAGAGTTGTTTTGATTTGATTAACAGCGTAAATATGTTCAAATGTCAATACTGTCATAACTTGCAAAGCAAAGTGCGTTCAGGAACACTACCATGCTACTTTCGATTAAATATTAACACGGCTTTATTTTTAAATAAAATAATATTAGTCACCATCGCTAATTCTTATCCTAGTATTATCATCAGCCCTTGATAAGAATGCAAAATTTCAATTGATTCCACGTTAAGAAGGTCCAAATCATGTACAAAGTTTCCGTTACATACTAACATACGTACGAAGCTAATAAAAGCGTGTTATAAATAGTCATAAATAAATAGCCTATATGAATTGACAAGAGCATTATTTTTTTTGTAAGATTATATCATTTATTTATTTATTTGAGTTTCCAACAAGCAATACACTAAACATTATTATGAGCTAAGTGGAATTCTTATTTATTTACAATAACAACAATTAATAATATTTACAAAGAACAGTTGAAACTAACTACTTACAGATAAAATATTTGTCCCAAATCGGTATCCCGAGGCAACGTGCCAAGAAGACTAGCAGCATTGCCACGCTGGATAGCAATGCTGATTCTCTGAGCGAGATATGTTCCAGCCCGCCTGTCACGAGAGGCCTCGACTAGACGGCGCGAGACCTCTTTAAAAAGATGGTGAGCCTCAGGACCCCAAGGCCCCAGGGTTTCAACCGCAAATGCAGCAAATATGTAACCTGACCCGAGACAGGCATACTTGCGGCGCTTGAGGCACTCCTGCTGAGCAGCAGCGGCGCCGGCCGCCACCGATGTGTCAGGAAGATGGGAAGGAGCCAGTGTATCGACACACGAAGCGTCCCACACTAAGGGCCGACCCATCCTCCATGGCATCAGAGACATGAGCTAAGTTATAATTATTATAGATTTGTGATTCCTCAGTTATAGGAAACCACAGCATGCAGTAAAAAACATTAAAGTAAAATAGAAATTCAAATAGGTTTGCTCGTTACAATTACATTTGTGAATTTAAATTTAAATTAAGCAACGAATTTATTTATTAATTGAGGTAAGTTAAGCTAATATTTACAAAGTCGGTAACTAGACTTTTGTAGTGGTTCAGCTTATTGTTAAACATATCAATGTCTCCAGAGGGACTAGCAATGCGGTTGTATTGAGTAGTCATTCTACTTATTGGTGCGTGTTTGCACAGATTAGTTCTACACCTCGGAGCTTTGAACAGTAGGTGCATAAGAGCGCCGCGGAAGTCGCCGAGGAATGTTGATGTCAATTATACTGAGGAGTTCTGGACAGTCAATATAATTGTTGAACATTTTAAATAGAAAAATTAAATCAGAAACAGTACGGCGCGTTTCTAGAGAAATTAAATTGAAATAACTTAGTCAGTCGTCGTATGACTGTAGCAAATGCTTTACTCTAAATCGAAAGGCAAGATGACGTGTAATTTTTTTTTTATACATTTAATTCTGTTTACATAGGTCCGATATGTGGGGTTCCAGGCTGTGCTGCAATATTCTAAACGATTACGTACGTAGCTGTTAAATAGAATGATGGTAGTGGACGGTTTATTAAATTCCTTAGACATTCTTAAAACAAAACCAAGAGCCCTATATGCCTCCGTGATTGTTCTGTCAATATGTTCTTTAAAGCGCAAATTACTGTCTCAAATAGACACCCAAGTCTCGAATAACATTGACTTCTTTAAGTGTATTACCTTGGATATTGTACTCTGTTTGTATTTTATTGCGCTTTTGGTAAACTTAATATGGTAGCATTTGCTGCAATTTAAATACATTTTGTTAATAGCACACCATTGGCTTAATCTGTCTATGTCTGATTGTCATTATTATAATCAAAAAATTGCTTTCGTCAATTCAGATAGTTTATGGCTATTTTTGTTTAAATGTTTTTCATTTACTCGTCTTTAAGCTGCAAACCTTTAAGTTATTTTGAAGACTTCGATTGGCACGCAGTCACGTGATCGTACCGTGGTACGTACGTGTGGTACCTTTACCATAAAAGGTAGTTTTTTTCACGTGTCAGGAAGGGCGTTGAACCTTTATCCGGGAAATGTATTCAGTCCCGTGTCTAGTAGCAGTCAACGGGTTAGAAGGAAAAAGTTTTGTTTTGCATGGCGATGGCTCGTTGTTTTTGTTATTTTGTTTGTAGGGTTTTGATATTAAAAGTCAGTGGCGTAGCTACCTAGGGCTAGACGGGGCACTGCCCCGAGGCCCCTAAGCACAGGGGGCCCCTCGGACTCTGACTTACGAACTATAAATTGGACTAGTGAAAACCCACGTTCGGAATATGAATAAACCAGATTCCATGCGACTTTAATAATGGCAACTTAGTTTAAATTTTTTCATTAAAATAATAAGAAGAAGTTGACTGTATTACGACGCATCTAGAGTAAGACGAATCGGGATTACGATTAATCTGGAGTTTTTCGATTCGGAAAATATGGAACAAACGATTTTAAATAGTTTAGTTTGGGGCCCTAGTTTATTTTTTGCCTCAGGGCCTCTGGTTACCTCGATACGCAACTGCTAAAGGTTAAGGAAATAACTCTTAGGAAGTCACTTCAGTGCCATCTAATTGTATGTTACGTTCCTTCCGCTTTTTACCGGATATATATTTTAAGTGCCAACATGACAGATCATTCCCCTTTTAAGCTGATGAACGTTTCCTCTCGATGTTTTCCTTTATCACAAATTTCGCGATGTGCGAAATCACTGTACTTAGGTTAAGAAAAAACTCGGGATCTTACAATCTAGCAATATTAGATATAAGTATGATATAAATTAGTAAATATAAGTTATTACTGTGTTATACGTATAAGTTATATATAATATATAATAATAATAATAATATATCCTCACGCCTTCCCACAAGGGTCCCCGAAGGGGTAGGCAGAGGTGTGTAGGTAATACCCACACACCCACTTTCCGCCAGAGGTATATCAGGTGCCAACGTGACAGATGGCGAGTCCATCGCCGTTACTCAAGCACGACTATACATACGCCTTTGAATTTCTTCTCAGACGTATGCAGGTTTCCTCTCGATGTTTTCCTTCACCGTAAAGCTCGTGGTGTGACTAATCACTGTACTTAAGTTCAGAAAAAACTCATTGGTACAGTCGGGATTCGAAATTGCGACCTTTGCGTCGCAGGCAACTACTCAAAGGTCGCAATTTCGAATATATATATATATATATATATATATATACATTACATACAATAGTAATGTACCGAACTAAAACGTAGGACACCATGCCATGTAGCCGCCAGCACATTGCTGTGCCCTCAAACAGGGTGCAATTTTATCCTTAAGCATAGTATATTGTGATTTAAATTATGTCTGTGTTTTAGGTTATTTTTACATGCAATAAATATATTTGATTTGATTTGATTATCTTTGCCGTGGTGGCCGAGTAGCCGTGGTGGCCGAGTGGTTCGAGCAGTTGCCTGCGACGCAAAGGTCGCAAGTTCGAATCCCGACTGTACCAATGAGTTTTTCTGAACTTAAGTACAGTGATTAGTCACACCACGAGCTTTACGGTGAAGGAAAACATCGAGAGGAAACCTGCATACGTCTGAGAAGAAATTCAAAGGCGTATGTATAGTAGTGCTTGAGTAACGGCGATGGACTCGCCATCTGTCACGTTGGCACCTAATATACCTCAGGCGGAAAGTGGGTGTGTGGGTATTACCTATACACCTCTGCCTACCCCTTCGGGGACCCTTGTGGGAAGGCGTGAGGATATCATCATCATCATGATTATCTTTGAGGCTGCAAGCCGTGCCGACCTTGTGGGCCGTGTTGTGGGCCCCGCTGCTAACCTTCAAAGTCCTGTGTCGTCATCCGCAGGCGTGTCTTCAGAAGGCACAAAACAATTGTTTGCCACGAGAGTCGCCGTTCCTATATCGTCTCAGTGAACGTAATCGTAAGAATACAACTGATGTTGATGTTGACTACCCGAAGTACTCGGCCACTAAATAAAATTGAAAATATAGTAAGTATAGTAATAACATAGTTTTAACTCGCACTACAAGGGTTGCCTTTGCTTCTCATTCCACGCTATAAATCTTAGGCAATACTGTGTTAGCGAGACATACGGCCAACCGGATATTAATATCGGCCACCGTAAACTGGCAACATTAGGTACATGTGTGACCCTTTGCTAACACCTCTATTTATATGTATATATACTAACTTATGCCCGCGGCTTCGCCCGCGTGGAGTTCGAAAAAGTAGCTTATGTATTTTCCTGCTAGAATCGGTTTAGCCGCTATGCCGTGAAAGAGCATCATACTTTTAATATTAGAACTGAATTTTCGAGAAAAAAAAAAATGTCTATGTCCTATTCCTAGGTATAAGCCATCACGATTTCAACTTTCAGCCAAATCGGTTCAGCCGTTTTGCCGTGAAAGAACCGCAAACATCCAAACTTACAAACTTTCACATTTATAATATTAGTAAGATATATAAATATACTATACGAAATACGTATAATATACGAAATACTCTTATAATCAATAAATAAAAATAAATATCCCGAATGTACTGATAAGTTTTTCGGAACATACAAGCTTTATGGTGACGGAAACCATCGAGAGGAAACCTGCATACGTTTTCAAAGAAATTCAAAGACGTATGTATAGTCGTGCTTGAGTAACGGCGATGGACTCGCTATCTGTTACGTTATCACTTTAAAATATATCTCTGGCAGAAAAACGGTATGTGAGTTCTACTTACATACCTCTGCCTACCCTTCGGGGACCCTAGTGGGTAGGCGTGAAGATATTCCGCGCCCCACTATTCTTCATTATAGTTTAAACTGTAAGTGTGCAAACTTCCACTAATGTTTGAGTACACACTGATTACCTATGACTGCACAAGCACACTACAATTGATGGACTCGGGTCCAACTCCCACCATCCCGCGAGCCCCTAGACTATAAATTGGTGGGGCGCGTCTTGTTGGGTGGCACTATCTGTAAGTAATATTGGTACGACAATAAAGTCTTATTACTAATATCGCAGGTTATTCTTTGGTAGCAAATTAAAATTGGAATTGAATTGTTTTGTAAATTACTTGTTTTGTTCTTACAAATGTAATAAAAGCGACATTTTAATTGACTATAGATCGACAAGCCAACAAAATATACCTATTATATTCCTTTTATATTATATTTATGACGTGGTTAATGACGTAACATAATTGTTTTTTAATTGCTTTTAGAAATAATAACCTAAATTGCCTTCATTTTCATATTGATTGAAGTACGTTTAACTTTACAAAGACTTCCATTATGGATGAAAGGGTCTTAGGAGAACCCGAGGCTACGTTGAGAATGAATACAATATTATTGGAGGATTTATGGTCCTGACATACCTAGATTTTAACTACATTAATATGTACATACAAATGATTTTGACAATTGCTGCATGTTAAAGAAATATTAAGAGAGGTAGGGCATAACGGGTTTCCCGTTCGAATTCGGAGCTGCCCGACTGGGGCAGACCTTATAGAAGTCCGTAGCCAAATAACACTATTGTTTGTGTTGTGTTCCTACGCGGTGAATAAGGTTTCCGGTAATGAGCTCCTTGGGGAGGGGGAGGATTGTTATATTGTGTTGGCAGCAGAGGGATTAGTCAACTGCCAACACAGTATAACTCCGAACACACAGTGGCAACGCGCAAGTGATACTTTGGTATTGTAAGCGTAAATAGGCTGCGGTAACCATTTCCATCGGGCGGGCCGTAAACTTGTTTGCCACTCTTGTTGTATAAAAAAAAATGAAAACATTTAAAAGTAAAAAAAACTTTTCTAATAGTAATTGTTTTTGTATATATCCTCACGCCTTCCCACAAGGGTCCCCGAAGGGGTAGGCAGAGATGTATAGGTAATACCCACACACCCACTTTCCGCCAGAGGTATATTAGGTGCCAACGTGACAGATGGCGAGTCCATCGCCGTTACTCCAGCACGACTATACATACGCCTTTGAATTTCTTCTCAGACGTATGCAGGTTTCCTCTCGATGTTTTCCTTCACCGTTAAGCTCGTGGTGTGACTAATCACTGTACTTAAGTTCAGAAAAACTCATTGGTACAGTCGGGATTCGAACTTGCGACCTTTGCGTCGCAGGCAACTGCTCAAACCACTCGGCCACCACGGCACTTGTTGTTTTTGTCTCCGCTGAAATGATCTCCGGTCCTGAAAAAAAAACTATCTAACCATTTCTTGGGGGTGTCCCTATATTGTTCTTAGAATGTAGTCTTTGGAACTATTTATTTTATTGCATCGTCACCATATATTCACAACTGAACAGTGTCTCGCAGTTTCATATCGGCGATGGACTCGCCATCAGTTATGTTGGCACCTAAATATCTGAGACGAAAAATGGGTGTGTAACCTACACACCTTTTTTACAACAAGAGGGGCAAAAAGGGATACCGTCCACCTGATGGGAAGCGGTTACCGTAGCCTTTTTACGCTCACGAAGTATCACTTGCACATTGCCACTGTGTGTTCGGAGTTATACTGTGTTGGCAGTTGACTAATCCCTCTGCTGTGTTTGGAGAGTTATAGTGTGGCCAGCATAATGAGACGAATGCCTCTGCTGCCAACACAATATAAAAATCCTCCTCCCCAAGGAGCTCATTACTGAAAACCTTATTTATCGGCCAGGAACACAACACAAAAAAATGTGTTACTTACTACGGAATTCTATAAGTAAGTGTGAAGGTACTACCTACACACTTCTGCCTACGAATTTGGAGATTTTTTTTTTTCTTTTTTTGTAATGTCTCTCGTAGCGTGAGTTCCGGGAACTTTTGCTACTTAACCGGTCAATGGCGAGACCTAGGCCTCCAGCCAGGCACTTAAGTACTAAGCAACACAGCTAAGGGCACCCCCTGTGGGGTCGGACCTCGGCTTAGGGCGTTGCTGGTTCGCGAGCAAGGGAGCTGGGCTGGTCTGGTATTTTATTATTATTTAGTTATTTGGGGAGGGGATTTGCGCTACTGGTTCGGCTCGGGCCGGCACTTGCGAGAGTCTGGGGGGAACGTTACGGCTTATTCGCGTCGAGCCTCGCCGGCGAGGACGGAACAATGGTCGGTTTTGTGTAGTGTCGTTTGTGTGTCGTCGTCGGGCGTCCTGGAGGACCGTTATGTCGTCATCCGGTTCGATGACGGCATGTTTTGGGCGCCTTATCTTAGATATAAGGGAGGGTGTGTATCGGGCGGCCGATACGACGAGAGGGTTGGGATGATTTTCAGCAGAATCGAAATGGCGTTTCGACAGTTTTTTCATAAACTGTTTGATCGTGGGGACTTTTAGGTCAACATGAAGTTGACTGTTTCTCATGTACCACGGGGCACCTGTGGCTCTCCGGAGGAACCGGCTTTGGAGCACTTGAAGGGGGTGGAGTACTGACTTTTTGGATTGTGCGAACACAACACACGCATAAGTCATGATCGGTCTGATGCACGTCAAGTAAATCCTCACCTTGGATTTCAATGAGAGTTTACTCTTCGAATTTAGCATACAATGGAGTCTACCGAGCGCGAAGGCGGCTCGCGCGCGTACCGTCTTTACGTGGTGACGGAAGGAAAGTTTACGATCGAGGGTCACTCCCAGGTATTTGGCCTTGTCTTCCCATGGAATGGGATTGCCGAAGAGAGTTATGGGGGCTGTCCGTAGGGCATGCTTGCCTTTCCAAAAGAGGACGGCTGCGCTTTTTGAGGGGTTCACTTCTATTCTCCATTTCCGGAACCACCGCCCTAGGGCGTTGGCCGCGGTCTGGAGGTAGCCGCGAATCGCCTCGGGGGATATACCTCTGCAGTATATGGCCGTGTCATCGGCGAATAGTGCGCTTTGGACCTTTCTAAGGGTGGGGAAATCGCTCGTATACAGCGTGAATAGAAGAGGGGAGAGCACGGAGCCTTGCGGGACTCCTGCTCGTATGGGACGAGGGGAAGAGAGTGTGCCCTCCACTCTGTAGCGAAAGGAGCGATTCGACAAAAAGTCCCGCACTATGCGTACGAGACGATCCGGCACGCCCAACTGGTACAGCTTGTATATTAAGCCGTTGTGCCAGACCTTGTCGAATGCCTTCGCCACGTCGAAGAGGAGCATACCCGTGGGATATCCGCGTTGGAAGCCGCTACTGACGTCTTCCACTATACGGTGGACTTGTTGGACACACGAGTGTTTGGTTCGAAAGCCAAACTGTTGATCTGGAATTACTTTTTCAGAGTCAGCAAAACTCTTTAATCTATTATAGACAAGTCTCTCGTATATTTTGCCGAGAACGATGAGGAGACTGATAGGGCGGTAACTGGAGGCTTCGGTCTTGGGTTTCCCCGGCTTAGGAATACCTATGACCGTCGCACTTTTCCAGGATTGGGGGAACAAGTTGTTGCTCAGTGCTGCATTGAAGATGGCAGTGAGCAAAACTATCAGATAGGGGGAGAAAAGTTTGATGACTCTATTAGGGATACCGTCGGGGCCAGGAGCTTTCCTAGGGTGGAGACCATCGATCGCCTTCCGGACTTCATAGACCGTGATTGGGGCTATGGGGTGATCCGGGTGTTCGGAGGGTGGATTGGACAGTTTGCTTTCGACCTCGGCGTCCACCTTCTCGAGGTGTCGCTGGTCTACCGGCAGGGAGCTGGGCGTACATTGAGCCTCGAGACTGTCGGCCAGGCACTCGGACTTCTCGTCGTCGTCAAAGGCGGGCCCTTGATTCGGACGAGTGAGAGGAGGCATGGGCGCGGTGAGGTCAGATTTGAGTTTACGTTGGAGTTGCCAAAAGGCCATGTGACTTGGTTCAAGCTCCCCGAGGAACTTGTTCCAGCGAGCGTTACGCAGGTCCTTCATGCGGTATCTCAGCTTGCGCTGGAGTGACCACAGGAAGGTGCGGTTCGCTACAGTCGGTTGAGCTCGATGGGCTCGGAGTGCGGCATTCTTTTCCGTCACCAGTTCACGCACGTCGTCTGGAAGTTTCCAGCGATGATCTTCCGTCACCGGAACTTGTCGGGAGCAGGAGTCCACGACTGACTGTACGTGAGCTGTGAGGGAATCGATCGCCTTTTGCGTGTCGGCTGCCGACTCTATGTGGGGCGGGATACTATCTAAGTGAACAGATGAAGGGGACTTGAGGAGTTCCTCTAATTTCCTCCAGTCTGTTATCTTTTTCTGAGGTAGGGGGCGACCTGTGTCAGAGGGGCCTAATCGGGGGGAGAGCGCTAGTGTTACAGGTCTGTGATCTGAGTCTAGTTTGTCGTGAGACCTCATTGAGTGCAAACGAAGGTTCACATTCTTGAGGATCACGATTTCAAGTACGTACGAATTTGGAGACCCGTGGGTTTTTTTTTTTTTATGCGACTTCGGTGGCAAACAAGCTTGCGGTCGCCTGGTGGTAAGCGGCGGTAACCGCTTTTCGATTAGTTTAATAATATTTTCAAAAACAATAATGTAATAATGCCACATTACAACAAATGTAATTTATCATTCCAAAAACCTTTGTCCCGTCTAAGTGAAAGTCGCGCGGTATTATTGCGCGTTTAATATTATCTCCGGCTTTGCAAGTTTCCGGATCATCCCATCCGTATCGTAAACTTAATATTTACCGGTTTACGGAATATTAATAATACTTCTTTCGTTTCGACTTCTATCTTTCTTTTATTGGTTTGCGAAGTTGGTGCGCGGATGATTTTGTCCCCTTTGATCGCAAAGTGATTTACATCCAATTTAGACGTAATACAGCTTCATTTGATTCCATCACTGTAATGGTCATGTTTTAAGAGCGTATGGTATCGTCTACCCATCGTAAAAGGCGATTCAATGGGCGGGATCGCGAGTATAAATTCACGAAGACGCGTCCCACTATTTTTCCTTATAGGTTGTAATGTAAGTGTGCAACCTTCCACTAATGTTTGAGTATTATCGGTATACACTGAACTGAATACACATGAGTGCACACGCACACTACAATTAATAGACTCATACTATACGCATGCCGCGACCCCTCAAATTTAAATTGGTGGGGCGCGTCTTCGTGGATTGCACTGTAGTTGTGGCTACTGTCGAAGGCACAGTGAGACTGCTAGAGAAGTGAGCTACTCTTGCGATGTGCTTAGGCATAGTGCAGAGCACTTTTACAGGATCTGGAGCCATCCTATGTGCACAATGGACGACCATCGTATGGGTTAGTGTGAATACATCTCACATAACATGCCTGACCTTCTTTGGTGACTGACCAACACAAATACTACAAATTCGAATCCCGACTGTACCTACCAATGATTTTTTCTATACTCATGTATAGAGATAAGTCACACTACGCACTTTACGGTGCAGAAAAACATCGAGAAAACCATTCTGCAAATCGTGCTTGGAAAACGGCGATGGATTCACTGTCTGTCACGTTGGCACCTAAAATATATCTCCAGCAAAAAGTGGGTGTGTGATCCCTGAGGGAACTTGCAGTCTTTGTGTGGCAGGTGACTTCTCGAGCCACTCGGCCGCCACGGCTTTATTAAATAACAGTTAATATAATGCAAATTTGAAAACAGGCGCTCCTATCAGCTGCACGCAAAGGAAGAGGTAAATCCACCTGCCAACATAATCGCTACCCGCCCGCATTCTAGCTTTAATTAACTTACCTGAAAATTGTAACGCGATAACAGTTATCATAAAATTAAATTTGGGTAACAAATACACTTTGTGTAGAACATACTTTTTCAATTAAAATTTACAGATTTATCTTGTAGTATGTTATATAATACCAATATGTTCACTCATGTTATACTAATAAACATACATACATACATATCATCACGCCAAGTCCCTAGCGGGGCAGGCAGAGAGTATAGAGCGCCAGTTCTCTCTAGACTTATATACTCCTTTCGCTTCGTCCACATTCATCAGTCTCTTCATACATGCTCGTCGGTTTCGAGTACTCTTAACGTTCCCGTCCTTGAGACTCCGATCTATTTGATCTAGGTAGTTGGAACGTGGCCTTCCTCTGCCTCTTCTTGCACACACTTTTGCTTTGTATATCTGTTTCGTCAATCTTTCTTCACTCATCCTTTCTATGTGTCCAAACCAACGTAACATGACTTTCTTCATCTTTACACATCCTCATTCACGCCAGTTGATTTGCGAATCTCTTCATTGCGGATTCGATCTAAAATCGTTACTCCGCACATTTTTCGAAGAGATCGCATCTCAACTGCATTCAAGCTATTTTCATACTTCCTCCGACATACCCAGGATTCGCTGCCATACAATAAGGTAGGTACCAATATCGCGTTGTGGACAGCAACTCGAGCATTCTTGCTCAGACTTTTACTGCCCATCAACGCCGACATGGCCCCATTCACCTTATTTCCGGCAGTTATCCTTCTTTCAATATCTTTTTCATACTTTCCATCTCGTGTGAACATGCTTCCAAGATATACAAATTCATTCACTAATAAACAATATTCTATTCTATTCTATAAATGCGAGACTCGTGAAAGGCGAGTGCTTTAAGTCTGCAGTCCTTATAGGGTAGGCAGAGTGAGAAGAGCGCCAGTTTTCGAGTACTCTTGATTCTCATATCCTTTTGTGTGGAACATTCTTATTAAAATTCATTTATGCAGATTTGGATTTGTTTTGAAAAAGTTCTAAATTATGAAGTGCGGTGGCCGAGTGGTTTAGTATTATCAAGATCGCAGGTTCAAGCTTCGGCGTACTACAGATAATTTTCATTCAATGAAAAAATCGTGATTTAAACTGAAGATTTATGACAATTATAAACTTGAGAGATATATTCATAGAAGTCTTGGTGAAACGGCGATGGACTCGCCAATTGTGACGTCTATAAATTACACCTAAAAATGCATTATTTGACGTAAAACACCCATTTTTTGCGAGACTAAACGCTGTATTTTTGTATAAGAAGGAGATATAACTAAGTAATAAATACATACATTATTATATGTTATTATACATCAAATGCTACATCAGTAAGCCAAATTGCAAAATCAAAATATTATTATTTCACATAAGCCTAGATGGGCACTTATAAAACGTCGAAAAAGGTGCACGGTTCGGGTTGGTCGTTTTGCATAATTTTTACTTCCACTTAGCCTGATAATAAATAATTAATTATTAATTAAATTATTTAATACCTTTTAATATTTTTTACCAAATGTCTATCAAGCAAAAGAATTAGCATTAAACTCGCGTCTTTTCCAGGCGGTTTTCATGAAAACCCATAACGAAGGTGACTCAATGGGAAACCACCATGAATCATTGAGCAGCGATCGATGCAGTCTGCACGCTATCCGTCTGGTCCTTTGTGCCGGTCTATTACGAGACAAGGTGTTTCGAAGGTTATCTTTGAAACAGACTTGAAAAAAGTTCATATATTTCATACACGTCAGCTGTAAGTATTTATAAAAAGTAAGTAGCTAGGTAGCTAGGTACTACCAAGCATACATTTGAGATAGACACCTGGATACGTTTGAGAAGAAATTCAAGTGCGTAATATAGTCGTGCTTGAGTAACGGCAATGGACTCTCCCTCTGTCACATTGACTTCTTAAAAATATCTCCTGCGAAAAGTGGGTGTGTGGGTATTACCTACACACCAAATAATTAGTTTGGAAGAAATGTGTTTTATAGCCAAGTGGGATACAGTCAAACTCACTTGATTTAATAATAAACCATCATCTAAGCGAGGGGAAAAATTACCGTCTTAGGTTAAATTAGACGATATCTTTGTAATTTTGTCTTTACTTACTAATATAATAAAGTCTAAAATCAAATGCACGTATTGATTGTACACACATTCATTTGTATGAGATTCTGAATATAGTAGGTAATTTGGTTGGTTGATTTTCAATTGTATACGCAGCCAATTTCAATATTACCAATGAGTTAATTCGACATATTACGAATAATGTATGAAATTGCTGATTCGTCGATTCTTTATAAAAGACTCGTTATTGTATGTAAAATATTATGTTGAGCTGTGGTGGCCGAGTGCTTTGAGTAATTGCATCAAGCAAAAGTTTTCTGTGATTAACCGCGATTGACTAAACATCTTTTTTTTTTTTCTCTCGTAGCGTGAGTTCCGGGAACTATTGCTACTTAACCGGTCAATGGCGAGACCTAGGCCTCCAGCCAGGCACTTTATTTTTAAGCAACACAGCTAAGGCACCCCCTGTGGGGAACGAACCTCGGCTTAGGGCGTTGCTGGATCGCGAGCAAGGGAGCTGGGCTGGACTGGTAATTTTTTTAAATATTATTTGGGGGCGGGATTTGCTTTTTTTTACGAAATTACGGCTTATTCGCGTCGAGCCTCGCCGGCGAGGACGTAACAGTGGTCGGTTGTGTGTAGTGTTGGTATGTTTCTGTCGGGCGTCCTGGAGGACCGTTATGTGGTCATCCAGTTCGATGACGGCATGTCTTGGACGCCTTATCTTCGAGATAAGGGAAGGAATGTATCGGGCGGCCGATACGACGAGGGGGTTGGGGTGATTTACAGCAGAATCGAAATGACGTTTGGACAGTTTTTTCAAAAACTGTTTTATAATGGGGACTTTTGACTCACCATCTGTCTCTTTAGCACCTAAATATATCTCAACAAGAGAGAAGAGGGTGTTGTGCTAACCCTTAAGAATTTACTGATGCTTTTAAATGAGCATCTAATTTTGAATTATGGAAAACAACAATGGTATGTTTACTACGATTTAAAATTAGAAGTGGGTTTTAAAATAAGAAGCCCTTTTGTTTTATTTTTAATTCAGCTTGTATCCGAATTAGTAGTTTAGTTTGCTAATGTCAATGTGACAGATGACGCGTCTTGGCTATTTTCTTTCCCGAAAATCTTGTAGTGTCAAAAGTAACTTGTCATTGTCAAAGATCGGTTTGTATCATCACAACGATTGGTATTAACCGAAATAAAAATTGCAATTTCCTTGCCACTGTCATGAAATATAATTTACGTATAATTTCAAGCTACACAACTGGTGTTTCCTTTTCAAATTACGTCTGTAATCACACGTTTCCCATGTTTATTCGGAAAAATTATGGTTGGATTCCGAAACGATGGTAGTCCGTGACGAATGCGACACGCAACGAGGGGACTAGAGGGGACTCAATAATTGATAAGCGACCTGTTCAGGTCAAAGAACTTAATAATATGTCGTATTGAGCACTTTTTGCGTGCTCAGTGACGTGAGTTCGATTTTATGTAGGTTTTGGAGTTTACTCCTTAAGAATCGATTTTCATATATAAGGCGCCCGGTATGAGAAAAATATGAGAGGTAAAATCTACTGATGAATGACAGCGTTACGTTTTTGGTGCTCTCGTACTCTCCATGGCAAATAACAGAATGGCGATGTAATTAATGTTAATATTTACTTTCAATTGCATATTGTATTAACCTGATAACAACAACTGTCAATTTGCGGAGGTTTTATCGTAAATTTTATATTTTATTTATAATTGATATAAATATAAATTTATATCAATTGATATTTATTTCAAAATTGAGAAAATTACTCAATGAATAAAAATCAATCTATAGATGTGTCATGCATACTCTAAGTAATATAAGAAATACATTCATTTACCCTTATTAACTAATCTATTTATTTTATAATCGTTCGTAAGGAGTAAACTCCAGTCGTGCGTCGGAGCTGACACACACTTTTTTTTTATACCACTGTGGTAGCAAACACGCCTATATATTTAGCCCGTACCTATATTAAGCGGTTGTCATGACCTATTGACACTTTGACTCTAAGAGTGTTTCTTAAGTTCTGCTGATCCTGCGAAAATCTTTTCATTTTATTCGTTACTTTGCAAAAGATCGGAGCTACATGATAGTCAGAGTCAGAGCCAGAGGCTGGTATCATAAAGGTACATTGTAACACCTGCAATTTTGATCAGTGAGTCGCTGTCAGTTGTCAATTAGTGAAAAATTTATTAAAATTTTATAAAATTCATAAGTTTATGGGTGAAGAAGTGTTGTGTATGCATTTTTACCATCCGCTCACAGCTACATAAATATGGATTGCTCAACTTGCCATAGCTTTATTGCTAAAGGAGAAAACTTTCTTCACTGCAGCGATGACAACTGTTTCAAAACGTACCACATACGTTGTACAGGTTCAAGTATACCTAGTGAGAATAAGATTAAGACTTGGGTCTGCCCAGAATGCACTTGTACTCTTAAACAGGGTGGTGACAATACTTTGAACCCTGTAGGTTTATCTGACATTGAACGAGACTCATATGTAACTCACAGAAAGAAGGGAAGTTCAGACAAGCAGGATGCAACAACGAATAGCGACTCTAACAAATTAGCTATCGAGATGTCTGATCTACGTCAGGAATTGATTGGGTTGAGGAGTCATCTCACCCATATGGTGTCCGTTATATCTGTCTACGACTCTAAATTGCTGGATTATGACTCCAAACTTGTCCGCTGTGAAGCTCGGCTTATAGACTACGCTTCTGAAGTTAAATCACTGCACAGTAAACTCATGAAGTACGAGTGCTCTAGTTTGATTGAAATGAACGCGGCACTTCATTCCCAATTACCTTCCCAATACCAAGACCTACCTAGAGTAATTACACCATCCTATAATACTTCACAAAAAAAGTCTCAAAATAAGCAAAGTATAACCAGAATAATGACAAAACCAGAACAAGAGGGTAAGTCAAAAGACTCAGTGCCTAGGAAGCCAACTGAACAGGCCGGCCATCGACCGTCCCCTATTTATAATAATGAGATTCAAGCAGTAGACCTCACAGATGAAGTGCATGATAGCAGACTCGAATCTAGCGCCCAACACTGGACTGAGATCAAGAAGAAAAACAGGAAACATGATTCACTATATGGAACTGCTAACAGCAATATCACAACTTTGAAAGCGGTAGAGTTACGGAGGTACATACATTTATGGAATATGGAATCAGAAACTGAAGAGATCCAAGAATATCTTCAGCATCTCTGTCCCTATGGAAAATGTACAGTAGAAAAGCTGATACCTAAAGGGAACTACAAATCATACAAAATAGGAATCCTCTCAGCTTACTATAACACATGCCTCTCCGCCGATGTGTGGCCGATTAATGCTAGGATTAAAGCTTGGGTAAACCTGCGAAGACCTTTTTTTAACTCTATTGCCTTCCGTAAGGAACTACCCTGTAATCCTTCGCTTACCCAACGGTCCTGCGACTCAGCCTCATTACCAGTTCCATCTGGATCATTATCAGACATTCTGCCCTTTCATGACGCCTCAGAGAGGTTCCACTCGGAATCTCAGCTCATCCACAAGCCAACTGGCGCATTGTAAGCAGACCGTTACCCTTAATATAATGTACCAAAATGTTCGTGGTCTTAAAACCAAACTGAATACATGGCGCAACAATTTACTTCTGTTGGAGAATGAACTTTTAGTGGTGACTGAAACTTTTTTGGACACCTCCGTGGAGAATGCCGAACTAGCGGTTGGAGATTGGAGCGTATTACGTCGAGATAGAAATACCCCGTGTGGGGGCGTACTATTCGCTTTTAAAGCTCCAATTGTTATGCACCGACAAATAACAATGGAAACTACATCTGGGGAGGATCTTTGGGGTAGTTTTAAATGGCAAAATCAAATTATTTTTCTATGTGTTGTTTATATTAAGCCTACTGCCAATGACGATGAGTATATGAGGTGGTTTACCAAGGTAGAAAGTTTTGCAAATACTGTTAAAGGAACTGTTATAATCCTAGGGGATATTAATTTATATAGTGCTTCGGCAAATGTTAACAATTATTATAATTATTTTTTATCTTTCTGTAATCTAATCGAGAAGAACGATGTGCGTAACGCGTATGGTGGTATGTTAGATGTAGTCTTAGTCCAGGAAGGTAAAGACGTGCAAATCGCTAGTGTCCAATCCGTAGAGGGCTTAGTATCGCCTGACTTGTATCACCCTCCACTTGAAATTGGGCTTATATCTGTAGCATCACGGTACCGTGTTCATGAAGAACCATCCAATATTGATCCCGACATAGACTGGAATTTTGCAAAATGTGATTTAGAACTCTTACTTGACTTACTATCGCAAACATCATGGTCTAGGGTTCTAGAAACTGACAACGTATCAGTGAGTACTGATAAATTTTATTCCATAGTATACACATTATTTGATAAGTGCATCCCAAAGAAGCGCCGTAAACGTGTCCTAAATCCGCGATTTCCTGTCTGGTTTACATTAGATATAATACGGGATATTAAAAGGAAATTAAAACTTCACTCTCGATGGAAACGAAGTAACTGTTTAGCTGCCTATACAGATTTCGCAGAGTTAAGAACTTCACTCAAAATTCGAATAGCAACTGCATATAAACATTACATCTGCAACATTGAAAAAGATATAATATCAAACCCCCGCGGGTTCTGGCAGCATATATCACGGCTAAAAACTAAAGGTGGGTTTGAATCATCTGTATCATGTAATGGGGAAACTTTAAGTGGTATTCATGCCGCGGAAGCTTTTGCAAAGTTTTTTGCAAGTGTTTTTCTACCAGACTTACCACGACTAAATTCTGATAGCACATATGAGTCCGATTATTCTTACCCGAGTAACAACGTAAACATTATTGAATTCACCGAGTCAAATGTAACATCAGCAATCAAAAATATCAAATCCAGCTCCTCACCTGGACCTGATAATGTTCCTTCATGGTTCTTAAAGTTAGGTCTTAAGTACCTGGTTCAGCCTTTGACGCACATTTTCAACATTTCCTTAAAAGCAGGACTATATCCAACGCAATGGAAACTTTCAAGAGTTACACCTATCTCAAAAGTTGCTAACAAACCATCACTTGAAGAACACAGGCCCGTTGCAAATCTAGCATCCTCCGCAAAAGTTTTTGAGCATTTAATCCACAAAGAAATATACCGACAAGTCGAGCAAAATTTGTGCAACGAACAACACGGCTTCAGACGAAAAAGATCAGTCAACACAAACCTTCTTACTATTGTTGATTACATATCGGCACGCTTAGATCGTAGAGGTCAGGTTGATGTTCTTTATTTTGATTTTCGTAAAGCATTCGACCGTATCAACAATGATATATTACTAACAAAATTATGTAATATCGGGTTCACTCCTCAACTTCTCAGATTTGTTGCTGACTATCTGAAAGGTCGACAACAATATGTTAGGCTTGGCATATATGAATCGCTTCCATATCATACCAGATCGGGAGTGAGTCAAGGCTCCATCCTCGGACCTCTATTGTTTAACCTTATGATAAATGATCTTCCTAGCGTTTTGAAACACGCTAAATGTTTATTATATGCCGATGATCTAAAATTATTCATGGAAATAAAGTCTGAGGAAGACTGCCATAAACTCCAAAATGATGTGGACGCAATCTGTGAGTGGGGAGTCGCAAATAGCATGGAATTTAATCCCACAAAATGTTCCGCTATGACTTTCAGTCGAAAGCGACTACCTATCGAATACCAGTATAAACTGGAAGGCAAAATTCTGATGAAACAAACTAATATTAAGGACTTAGGAGTAACTTTCGACAGAAAATTAACGTTCCATGACCATATCGCCTTGCTCGCCAAAGAATCTTTCAGGCGTCTTGGCTTTGTCTTGAGGAATTCCCGTGACTTCAGAGGCGGACACGTGGTAAAGCTTATTTTTGGTGCTTTAGTTCGCTGTAAACTTGAGACTAGCTCGTGTGTATGGCATCCGCACGAGAGCAAGTATGCGTTGTTACTGGAGAAGGTGCAAAAGGCTTTTCTTCGATACCTCTATAAGCATATGTATGGCTATTATCCATACCTGTACCCCACTAACTTTCTCCTGGGCCACCTAGGTTACAATTCTTTGGAGGTAAGACGCACTAACGACCAACTTGTAACGATGTGCAAAATCCTACATGGGAAAACTGATGCGTCCGACCTACACAGCGGACTATCGCGTTTCTTTGTGCCCAAAAACTATTGCCGAAATAGAAAGCACAAACTGTTCGCGGTGCCATATTGCCGAACAGTGGCGCACGCTCAGTCTCCGATCCCGAGGTCACTGACAGCACTCAATGCCCTCCTGGACTCAAGTGTAGACCCTGAATGTGATGTGCTGGCAGGTGAATGGAAGGTAATTTTGAATGAGTGTCTGGCATACGCAGAAAGAAGGCCATCTTCTTCTTGGTAATACATGTATATTAACTTTATTTATTATTACTCATATATATTTTTTTAACTTATACCACCACATTAGCGTAAATGACCACGTTGTCGTGCTAATTGTAAATAAATAAATAAATAAATAAATAAATACCTGTTACCAATAAATAGGGTCTTGAAAAGACCAGCAAGGACCCTCGAGTTACTGAGGTGCTACCTTGAGTGACGTGCTGTCGCTTCCGCAGAAAAGTGCTAAATTGTGAAGTAAAGGCACTTAATGGGACTCATTATTTAAATATTATTTACACTACACGAGAACACTGGCGTAGAACCGGGGAGGCCTATACCCAGCAGTGGGTGCATGTGGGCTGAAAATGATGATGATGATGATTTACACTACTATTCATAAATAATAGGCAATTCTGTAATGATAGTTGTAAAAAAGAAAAATAAGTAAACAAAATAAATAAGTATTTTAATAAAGCTGCGTTTCCACTAGATGTTTTCTAGATCTAATCGGTCGAACACTCAACGTCTCATAAAGATACTAATGATTCGTTGTAGTGTTCATTATATTACGTTTTAGTTAAACGTTGTTGGATGAATAAATAAACGAATAGGTATGCATCAAGCGAAAGTCTGTCAGTCTAAGAGGAACTGACTCTCGTCTCTCTTTCATTGAAAAATTCAGCGAAGTACATATTTTGAAGCAATAAAACCACTGTCGGAACTTTAGCTAAGATAGAAATTTCAATTATTAGCAGTCCTGGCCAGTATCGCTTCGGTACAAAAATTACGTGTACAAATATACAGACGGACAGTAGATAAAAAATAAATTATCTATGGATAGATGTTAGTTGATAAGAAAACTTTACGTTTAATAAATCTTAAAGCAATCTGTACTCGGTAAGTGCGGTCATTAAGCAAACCTGACCAAATTAATGTTGGGAAAAACAACCATCAATCTTGAGACATTTTTTGCACAAATTGATTACGAGTTGATAAGGGAGAAATCACGGGAGAGTAAGTTTTATTTCGCCTGCCGCCTGCCGCCCTCGTGGCGATAAGTCGGCGACTGATGACATTGTTATTTGTGAACTTCCTCTAACTTTGGACATCGGGCCTGATGTAATTTGGCTCTCCTACTTGCATTAAAGTTGCTAAGGATTTTCCTTCTACGTACTTATTATATACGTCTACAGGTAATAATAAAGATGTACCACGCATGTTTGTAGGTTTGAGCTCCAACTGGTTTTTCTTATTTAGTTTAATTAATTAGCAAGGTAACAACCACTTGCACTAATTAATAATAAAAGTTAAATATACAGTTGATTTTGAGCTAAAGTTTAGTGATAAAAAAAATTCACACGCTTGAGATGTAATTCAAAGAAGCATGTTATAACCTTGCTTGGTCTCGCCGCCTGTCACGTTGCCACCACTTCGGGGACACAATTGGAGGGAGTGAAGATAAATATTATCTCGTAACTCGTAACTGGACTTACCAGACTTTATATTATTCATTCAGAGAATTTTTATTATTCACAGGCTACTTATTTCATAAATTACGCTTACCTTTAGGCGGAGAGCAGACTTGTTTCTTTTCTTAGTCATAGCGTAAACTTTTTGAATAAACAACGACAATACAATACTATAGTAAAAACATTACTTGCCTCACTATACATTTACAAATACAATAAATGTCCCAAATCACGTGATCACAAAAGGTCACGTGGAAGAGTGCCACTAAGGCTGGTAACTCACACACACACACTGCTTTTTGAACTTTTAATTATGTACTTAGACATAGGTACATTTGCTATCAATGAGGAAAGCTTCCCAAAACAGGCATTTTCATGCTTAAAAGGAAATGCTTCCACACCAGCACGTCTTTCCATTTTCATTGCCACGTTGTATGGCATATAAACGTAAACCCTTATTGATGATAAAAGAAAACAATTTCTCATGTTCTCACGCCTCCCCAAAGGAGTCCCCAATGGGTTAGGCTGAGGTGTATAGGTAGTACCCATACACCCACTTTCCGGCGATATATTTTAGGTGACGTTACAGATGGCGAGTCTATCGGATGTATGCAGGTTTCGTCTCGATTCGAAGGAAAACCCTTCACTGTAAAGCTCGTCGTGTGATTAATCACTGGACTTAAGTTCAGAAAAACTGAAGGGTACACACACGGGATTTGAACTTGCTATCTTTGTATCGCAGGCAACTACTTGAACCACTCGGCCACCAGGGCTTCAAAAATTTCTAAATTAGATTGAGTCAGAAGCATACTATGTCCGCTGCGACTCTTTTACAACACGTTGAATTGAATTTCCGTCGGATAATAGAAAAATTGTAGTAACGTTTTTCTTTTCACGCTGCCTGATTGGAAGGAGATTGGCTCTGTGTTAGGTACTCGTGTGCTGGAGTTTTCAATCTTATCTTGTAATTTTAAGGTATCTTACGTCACATAATCCGGGTTTGATAATATATCGTAAATTAAAGTGGTCAAAGGGCATACGAAAATTTCTACTTGAACTTACTGGACGTTTGTTTGGACCCTTGTCTTCGTAGCTTGGAACATGATCCCAATTGCTTTCAAATCCCATGGCTATGAATATGATTTCGTTGTTATATGAAGCATTATTTGATCAATGAGAATCATGAGATATCTTAAGATATTGTAAGTGATTAACATTCTAGATACATCTTAAGATATCAGACCAATACTTTTCCTTTTAACAAATTGGGTTTGATAATATATCGTAAATTATGTTGGACAAAGGGCATACGAAAATGTCTACTTGAACTTACTGGACGTTTGTTTGAACCCTTGTCTTCGTAGCTTGGAACATGATCCCAATTGCTTTCAAATCCCATGGCTATGAATATGATTTCGTTGTTATATGAAGCATTATTTGATCAATGAGAATCATGAGATATCTTAAGATATTGTAAGTGATTAACATCCTAGTTACATCTTAAGATATCAGACCAATACTTTTCCTTTTAACAAATTTTATGGTGAGTCTCGAGGTCTGCTTGACATTAAAACCTCAGTAGGTAGGTACGTACTATATCCAACCATAAACTATGAGAGAATACGTGAGATAATATAATATCAAATTCCACAAAGAATTCAAAGCAATCAACAAAAAACGTGCAAATTGCAAACGTATTTGAAATGCATTGCACCTTGTAACGCTGCCATTTGTACCCAAAAGTGCCCAATGGGGTTGCCTGAGGCTTTGTCGGCAGTTTGTCCCCTCGTCTGGGGGCAAAATGGTGAGAAGAATATCTATAAAACAAATGAAATTGGTACGAGCTCGAAACTTTTCCTTTCACTGAACATCTCACTAGAGATCCGCGTTTTTTTTTGTTAGCAAAGTCGAGAGTACTTTTGTATACAAAAAAAATGTAATAACAAATGGATAAGCGGTTACCGTTGCCTATAGGTACAGGCACCGTCGTCGGCGTAACGTTTGGTGAAATTCCTGTGCTAATGACCCCTTGTGGCAATACAGTCATTATTATATGCCAATTTATAGACACCATACATTATTTATTTTCATTAATAAATAACTAAACTAGTTTTAAGGATTTTAAGAATTTTAAGAATATGAATAAAAATGTTGTATAATAATGTACAGATAAAAAAAATATAAATAATATAATAATTACAAGTGAGCACCCTGTCAGTTTTGTGTTATCTAGCTTAACTATTATTATTAAGCAAATAAAACAATACGAAATACTCACCCCGGGACACACGACTGGAGTGCCATTTACCTGAATAACATCGAACCGTGTCTCTCTTGACTCAGAGATAATAAATTTAGTCACTTCACTTATTTTCGTGTCTCCCTTGTGACGTAGGTACCGTGTGGTGGAAGTTCTAGAATAAACGATCTTAAAACGATCGTATTGCCTTATCGGGCCATACATTTATTGAGTAATTTTAACCAATTAAAAATATCTATAGTAGTTTATGAGACGTGTTGACATGGAATTCATAAAGATTATTTTGCTTTCTCACGTGACATACATAATTAATCAAATATCCCATTAACCATATGTTAAATTAACGACTGAAATAATTAATGCCTCAATCGTGGTCGATAATGTGTATTAAATTGGCTCTGTAAAGAACCGCAAATAAGCATTAGTCAATTATCGGATAATGTACTACCGTAGTTTTGGGAGTGGGTATAAAATGAGCCGCTTTTCTATCGACATTTTCATTGAAGGAGTCTTTTATAAGCTAAAAGGTTTGTCAGGATATTTTGAACAGAGCTCATAAATTAGAACCAAACTTAAGCATATTTTATAAAGGTATACAGTTCACCACGCCTTCACTCATGAGGTAGAAGTAGGAGTGTAAAGCGCCAGTTCTCACCAGACTCACAGACCTCTTTCGCTCTATCCACATTCGTCTTTATACATGTCCGGCGTCCACATGTTTTTTTTTTTGTTTTTTTCGTATACCACAAGAGTGGCCTATACATACACTATAAACTATAACGAAGAATAGTGGGGCGCGTCTTTGTGGATGGCATTATCTACAAGCGTTAATAGGTGGCGGTAATTGCTTACCATCAGACAGGGCGCGTATATGTTGTGGTTTGAAAAATTCTAAATTATTTATTATTTTATTTTATTATTATCAGAGCCGTGGTGGCCGAGTGGTTCGAGCAGTTGCCTGCGACGCAAAGGTCGCAAGTTTGAATCCCGACTGTACCAATGAGTTTTTCTGAACTTAAGTACAGTGATTAGTCACACCACGAGCTTTACGGTGAAGGAAAACATCGAGAGGAAACCTGCATACGTCTGAGAAGAAATTCAAAGGCGTATGTATAGATAGTCGTGCTTGAGTAACGGCGATGGACTCGCCATATGTCACGTTGGCACCTAAAATATATCTCTGGCGGAAAGTGGGTGTGTGGGTATTACCTATACACCTCTGCCTACCCCTTCGGAGACCCTTGTGGGAAGGCGTGAGGATATATATTATTATTATTATGAAAAATTCGAGTAAAAAATACAACCTTGAGTAAAACTGTGAGAGATACCGTAGATTAAATGTTATCTTAATAATTTTAATCCAACTTGAACGAGGTTAAGTAGTGATTAGGAGAGAAAATGAAATATCTTCGAGTGGGGTCCACCCAGCCTGCGACTTTTTATAAAAAAGGTTCAAAGGTACTTAGCGTTTTCAGTTTTCATTAGAGCCAAATATAAGTGGAGTTCAATTCAAACATTTATTTTACGAAAGTTATTAGAGAGCCGAAGTGGCCGAGTGGTTCGAACAGCTGTCTGCAAATATTGCAAGTTCGAACCTCGCTCTACTACTTAGTCTTTCTCAACTTAAGTACAGTGTTTATTCACATGACGAGCTTTACGGTGTAGGAATACATCTAGAAAGCCTTACTTTTGAGAAGGAATACATATGTATGTATTCCTTCTCAAAAGTTTACAGGCTTCCTAGGTGTATTATATGTATTCCTTCTCAAAAGTATATAGGCTTCCTAGATGTATTCCTACACCGTAAAGTTAGTTATTTCTAATATAGATATGTATCTATAGTCGTAAATAGTACCTTTATATAGATACTAGCTGTCCCGCCCAGCTTTGCTCGGGTGAAAAAGTTAAATTGCCCGTAACACGATCGCAGCGCCACCTATCGGGTCCAATTGTAAATCTAAACCATTCTCGAATCCACCTTAAGACACACAGAAAGGGATAGCTTCGCACGGGTGAAAAAGTTAAAATTCCTAAAACTCGATCGCAGCGCCACCTATCGGGTCCAATTTAATATAGCCTATGTTACTCGGGGATAATATAGCTTTCCAAAGGTGAAAGAATTTTTGGAATCGGTCCAGTAGTTTCGGAGCCTATTCATTACAAACAAACAAACAAACAAACAAATCTTTCCTCTTTATAATATTAGTATAGATTTTCTCAACGGCCGGACCGATTTTAATGAAATTTACTGTATATCTTCAGGTGGATTCGAGAATGGTTTAAATTACACAATTGGACCCGATAGACAGCGCTGCGATCGTGTTTCAGGAAATTTATTTTTTCACCCGAGCGATGCTGTATACGTTTATACATGTACATAAATATAGATACTATGATTTACAACGATAAATTGAGTTACTCCATAATGGTTTGGGAATTTCACAATTAATACATGTTAGTGGTTAGATTATTGCGGTGTGGGTACATCAGTGTCGGAATTAAACAGCAGCGGAGCGAGCTGCCTAAAAGGATCATTAGATATGAGTTTAAATTAATCTCCCTAATATATCTCCGGTGAAAGAGGGCATTAAAACATATTTAGCGACCCCCTCGGGGATCTTTGTGAGATGGCGTGGGATATCTCTATGGCTTCTCTTTTGGAGTTTTTAATAGTCTGTTTGTAATAATTAAATAACAGCTTTTTATAAAATATATATCCTCACGCCTTCCACAAGGGTCCCCGAAGGGGTAGGCAGAGGTGTATGGGTAATACCCACACACCCACTTTCCACCAGAGGTATATTAGGTGCCAACGTGATAGATGGCGAGTCCATCGCCGTTACTCAAGCACGGCTATACATACGCCTTTGAATTTCTTCTCAGACGTATGTAGGTTTCCTGTCGATGTTTTCCTTCACCGTAAAGCTCGTGGTGTGACTAATCACTGTACTTAAGATCGGAAAAACTCATTGGTACGGCCACCACGGCTTGTTTTAGCTTTTTACTAAATGCATATATGAATGTATACACGGTACATATACCCACAATTTTTTTTTTAAATGACTTTCATTGGCAGATAGTTGATGTAAAAAAGAGTAACACATCAGCTCTTTATTATTATGATTAAGTGTACCTCAATGTTTAATATGTGTATTTTGATGTACCTTATAAAAAATTAATAAAAGGAAAATACGTTTCTAACGCCATCATGTTTTCAGATGAAGCTACTCCTGTTTTCCACTATCGCTCTCTTCGCGTGCACCTCGGCTCTGCTCGAGTGGGACAAGTCTGGCCAATACCGCCTAGTTGAGACTGAACCCTTAAAGATAAAATACAAGCTCATTGCGCCGCCGTACTATAGATACCCATACCAAACTGTTATGGAACCGCCTTTCGCGCCTTTAACTATTCATACCAGGGATTATACACCGTATGTATATTTGAATAAGTGACAAGTTCGCGCACTTGATTAATAAATGTATCGTTGATTGAATTGTTTTTTTTATATCACTTAACAATGAAAACATTCACTAAGTGACTGATTTAAGAGACTTGTGTTTATAAAAACTATTGATAAAAATTGTTGTTGTTGTCTTCGAGAATGTTTAAGGTTCACAATTAGATCCGATAGGTGGCGCTGCGATCGTGTTTCAGAAACTGTTACTTTTCAGCCAAGCGAAGCTATATTATATAGTTATATATATGTACTTCCAAATATGAACCTAGAATAAATCCAATGAACCTCCTTACGAAATCTCTTGTTAGGTGTATTTTACTGTATATGTATCCAAATAGGAAGTGACATGAAGGCATCGTTGAAACACTGTACTATTCGTGAGCGGCTTAAGATCCAAACAACATTAAAACTTTTATTTTCATCGTAAATTGCAAGCCACAGCTGAGTGGGGCTCCACACACCCTCCATAACGAATGGCACCCATTCTGCTTACTCCCGAATATACCCTTGATGATGATTAATGACATGAGCCGTCATAGCCGCGCATGGATATGGATTTGAGCTTTGCGACTTTTACACAAATCATATTTTGCCGTGGTGGCCGAGTGGTTCGACCTCGCCTGCAACACATAGATTGCGAGTTCAAATCCCGAATGTACCAATGTTTCTTTTTACTTAAGTACAGTGATAAGATACACTACGATATGACAACAAGAATATGGCCCACCTGATGGGAAACGGTTACCGTAGACTATTTACGCTCACGCGCGTGACCACTCTGTGTTCGGAGAGTTATACTGAGTGGGCAGCATAATAGGACTAACCTTCCACTGCCAGCACAATATAACAGCCCTCCCCTCTCCCCAAGGAGCTCATTACTGAAAACCTTACCGCGTAGGAACACAACACAAAAAAAAATTTTGGCTACGGACTTCTTTAAGGTGGAGATCCCGCCCCAGTCTGGCAGATCCATATCCGAGAGGAAGCTAAGCTACGGTATTCAAATGTTATCAACAATTATCCAGACACTTTGAATTGATCTGATTAGATCTTAATTCCAAATACCTTTTCTTCAAAACGACTATATTAAGCAAAATGTATATATCTTCTTTAATCCTTGTGGGAAGATGTCCCACAAGGATTTCTGAAGGGGTGGGCAGCCCTGCAGTGGGCAGGCAGGTAGTACTTACACTCCCACTTCCCACCGGTAATGTATGTATTTTAGGTATTAACGTGACAGATGGCGAGTTCATCACCATTACTAAAGCACGACTATACATACGTCTTAAAATTTAATCTCAAACGGATGCTCGCTTCCTCTCGAAGGGACAAAATGGTACCGTAGAAAAAAAAACGAAATTCGTCATCCTTTTTGCCTTCTAGAAACGGGATGAAAAAGTGGGATCAAACGAAAATGATAAGTAAGTATACGAGGAATTGAATAGCAACGTTCCTCACTTATTGTCAAATAATTGAGACCCTACAAGAGTTACTTGGCGTGATGGAAAATATGCAAATGATACTTTTCTTTGAGCCGTGGTTGCAGTGGTTCGAGCAGTTGCCCGCGACGCAAAGGTCGCAAGTTCGAATCACAACTGTACCAATAAGTTTTTCTGAATTTAAGTACAATAATTAGTCACACAACGAGCTTTACGGTGAAGGAAAACATCGAGACATAACCTGCATACGTCTGAAAAGAAATTCAAAGGCGTATGTATAGTCGTGCTGGAGTAACGGCGATGGACTCGCCATCTGTCACGTTGGCACCTAAAATACCTCTTGCGGAAAGTGGGTTTGTGGGTATTACCTATACACCTCTGCCTATCCCTTCGGAGACCCTCGTGTGAAGGCGTGAGGATATATCTATATGGAGGACCAATCTCTGCCAACTGCCACTGTCCCCAAAAGGGTATTCAGAGGTGAGTAGGTAGTACCCACTTATCCACTTTCCGCCTTAAATACATTTAACATGCAAGCGTGACAGATTACTGTTACTCAAGGACGTCTATACATACGCCTTGTAATTTCTTTCTCAAACGTATGCAGGTTTCCTTTCGATGTTTTCCTTCACCGTAAAGCTCGTGGTGTGACTAATTACTGTACTTAAATTCAGAAAAACTTATTGGTACAGTCGGGATTCGAACTTGCGACCTTTGCGTCGCAGGCAACTTCTCGAACCATTCTGCAACCACGGCTCAACTAATCACTGTACTCTAGTTCGAACTCAACGGTAACGTCGATATTCGAACTTGCAATCTTTGTGTTGCTGGCAACCACTCGAACCACTCGGCCACCGCGGCTCTGTGTATTTAGTTACTAATTAATCATTAGGTAAGCTATTAGCTCTGCAATTCGAATCAAATCACGTTGACAGAAAGATAACTAATATGTTTTTTATTACTTTCACAATTTACTTAGGTATATAAAAAGTTACGTACGTCTTGAAACACACATAGTATTTGTTTAGAGTGTTTGCAATAAGGAGCAGTCACGGTAAGCTATATTGCATTACTTTAAGCACAACTGTTTATTGTATAGGAAATAAAAGAAAAAAGGTCACAAAGGTCTCGCACTGTGCGCTTCCAAAGGAGTTTTCTTCCGCGAACGCTCAGGCTGTGGAATGAGCTCCCCGTTGAGGTTTTCCCTGGAGAGTACAGCATGGAGTTCTTCAAGAAGGGTGTGAAAAGATTCCTGCAGGGTCGGCAACGCGCGAGTGATACCCCTGGCGTTGCAAGCGTTCATAGGCGGCGGTAGCCGCTTACCATCAGGCGGGCCACATGCTTTTTTGCCATCCAAGCGGTATAAAAAAAATAATAATAATAAAACTCTGGAATTATAATATATCCTCACGCCTTCCCACAAGGGTCCCCGAAGGGGTAGGCAGAGATGTATAGATAATGCGATCTTTGTGTTGGAGGCAACTGCTCGAACCACTCGGCCACCACGTCTCTTTAATTTGACTAACATTACTTTATAACTTTACTTACAGATGAATAAGTTGATCTTGATGGTTCTGCTGATAACTGTCGTGGCGATGTCGGCAGCACAAGTTTACTACAACACCGCGCCAAGCTACTACCCGTACTATCCCGGATACCGGTACTATCCCGGCGATATCTTTAACCGGAATCCAGCCTTGTATCCGTATTATGGAAGATACAGAACGTATTATTAAAGTAAATCTTTAAAGTATTACCTATACACCTCTGCCTACCCCTTCGGGGGCCCTTGTGGGAAGGCGTGAGGATATATATTATCTTTAACGTATTAATAAACCTTTATCACAAGCAATTTATTTGTTTTTTATCTTTTCCTTCGCCTTAAAGTTCGTTGTGTAAGTAATCACTGTACTTAAGTTCAGCGATACTCATTGGTACAGTCGGGCTTCGAACTTCTTTGTATGGCAGGCAACAATTCGAATCACTTGGCCATCACAGCTTATAATAATAAATGATACCAAAAGATAAAAGTCTGAGCAAGAATGCTCGAGTTGCTGTCCACAACGCGATATTGGTACCTACCTTATTGTATGGCAGCGAATCCTGGGTATGTCAGAGGAAGTATGAAAATAGCTTGAATGCAGTTGAGATGCGATCTCTTCGAAAAATGTGCTGCGTAACGATATTAGATCGAATCCGCAATGAAGAGATTCGCAAATCAACTGGCGTGATTGAGGGCGTGATTGTAAAGATGAAGAAAGGCATGTTACGTTGGTTTGGACACAAAGAAAGGATGATGAGTGAAGAAAGATTGACGAAACAGATATACAAAGCAAAAGTGTGTGCAAGAAGAGGCAGAGGAAGGCCAAGTTCCAACTACCTGGATCAAATAGATCGGACTCTCAAGGACGGGAACGTTAAGAGTACACGAAACCGACGAGCATGTATGAAGAGACTGATGAATGTGGACGAAGCGAAAGAGGTATGTAAGTCCAGAGAGAACTGGCGATCTATACTCTCTGCCTACCCCGCTAGGGACTTGGCGTGATGATATGATGATGATGATGATGATGATACCAGAACATCGTTTCACTAACTTAATTATCTCAAGTCCTTTATTGGACAATGAGTATTTGAACATCATACTGAGAGGCAAGGTGGATAGCGAGGAAGTGGCAGGCAGAGAATAGGTTACACAAAGCAAGTGGAAGAGGAAATAGCTGTCGGGTCGCACAAAGAGGCCAAGGACGCGGCTTTGGCAGAGATATGTGCAGGTGGCCTCATCAGCCACACAAGAGTCATACTCTAAAATTTAAGAAGATTAAAAGTTTTTATGTTTACGTACGGGTAGAGCAAGTTTTAAGTTAAGTCCTAGCAAGAGCGGCCACCGGGGCCTCCAATGACATAAATACTCACAAATCTTAGAATAGTTGAACAATTTTATTGGCAGTGTCTTAATACAATTAATATAATATATCCTCACCACATGGGTCCCCGAAGGGGTAGGCAGAGATGTATTGGCAAAACACCCATACACCCACTTTCCGCCAAAGATGTATTTTAGGTGGCAACGTGATAGATGGCGAGTCCATCGCCGTTACTCAAGCACATCTATACATACGCCTTAGAATTGCTTCTCAGACGTATGCAGGTTTCCTTTCGATGTTTTCCTTCACCGTAAAGCTCGTAGTATGACTGTAGTTAAGTTCAGAAAAACTCATTGGTACAGTTGGGATTCGAACTTGCGATCTTTGTGTCGCGAACAGCTACTCGAACCACTCAGCCACCACGGCTTTTTAGTAATACAAGTCAGAATGTTAAATCAAATGTATTCACGAGGAACAACTAGCAATTGCAACTTGTAGAGACACAAACTCTAGCAATTCATCGCAGCTGTCTGATCGCGATTATACTGAGCAGTATTCAGGTGGAAACTTTTCAGACTTAGCAATTTGACTTGGGAAAGAAATCCAACAGTTTCAGATAACGGCTTTTGGGCGGATAGTATTCTTGGTAACCACATTCCAGACGGTTTGAACGCTAGTTGCCTGCCTCCGAATTTGTTCGTGTTTCCGATAATCTATACTAATATTATAAAGAGGAAAGATTTTTATGTAAGTATGTTTGTAACGAATTGGCTCAAAAAGTACTGGACCGATTTGAAAAGCTCTTTCACCATTGGATGGCTACATTCACCCTGAGTGACTTATGCTATATTTTCTTTTATAAAAAAAATATGTCCAGCCCTGCGAAGCCGGGACGGACCGCTAGTTCAATTCAACTATTTTTTTTATATACCACCAAACTAGAAAACATGCGGTCCGCCTCATGGTAAGCGACTACCGTCTCCTATGGACGGTTGCAGCGCTTTGGTATCGATTGCGCGTTGCCGACCCTAGTATAGGAAAATGCTATTTTATTTTGAGGCCCTAAGATTTACTTTTGTCTGTATTCAATTGTCAAATATAGGTAGGTACATTTAAAATTGGTCGCCTTGTAAATAATTGTGTTAATCTAGCCATGGGCGGGTATCGCCGACATCTGCCGGCAGACGAGCTGAATATTAATCGCCGCCCAACACCGATTTACCCAGATTACCCATACTTCGGAGGGATTCCGAATAAATTACACAGTTTAGTTAAACTAACTGCTTTAAATATTAAACGGGAGATTTTATTGGATTGGGATATAATAATAACTTGAGCGAAGGTTTAAAGTTCAATAAAACCCATATAATTAAACACAATTTGCGAGTCCATCGCCGTTTCTCAAGCACGTCTATACATACGCCTTTGAATGTCTTCTCAAACGTATGCAGGTTTGCTCTAGATATTTTCCTTCACCGTAAAGCTCGCTGTGTGACTAATCACTATACTTAAGTTAAAAAAAAGTCATTGGTACAGTCGGGATTCGAACTTGCAATCTTTGTGTTGCAGATTTACTCGAGCCACTCCGCCAACACGGCTTTTAAGTATGTCATTATGTATAAAGCTAAACCGATGGATAAACAAAAGAATTTCTTTGACACTGCAAATAAAAATACGAACCAAATTCAAGACCTGTACTCATGTTTATGTTTGCAATCCAACAACTACCACAGCCGGATTCTATATCTGAAACTGACTTCTATTGTTCTACCCTACTTTAGTGTAAATATTTTATGTTCTGCAACGAAAACTCTATTGATATACTGCAATATTGGAATGTTAGCAGATTCTTCCGCTCACGAATAAATGTTATTCTTCGCAAGCTCTTTCATCTAAGATATATATATTGTTATTCCACGTATAGCATACATACACCTATACTAATTTCTTATTTAACATTATTATTATTATTATTTTTTCGGAAATTATGAACATCACACCAGATAGCGGCGAGGAAAACATCAAAAGGAACCTGCAAACGTTTCCCAAGATATGTTAAGACGTCATAGTATACTAAAGAGGTCTTGCTTCATCGACGGTGATATATTCGCCATCTTTCACGTTGGCTGGCACCTAAATGCGAATCGAATACCCATATAATAAAACAATGCGTTATTAGACTCCTGCCTACTTTTTGGGGAACCCTTGTGTTTGCAAATATTGGTATCTATTTATCATCATGTTTCTCATTGCTGATGTTGGCGAGCGTTTAAGGTGAAAGATAAAAACCGTTGAATATACTCTAAATAGAAAACGCTCCAAATTCAAATAGCAGATGGTAGGCGAGCTTAGAGTAACAACTACTTAGAACCAAACGATAGCGCGTGCTAATTTTAAAAAGCGACATCTTTTGACAAAGATTTAAAACTAGTCTCTGAGGCATATTCAAAGCATAGTCGAAGGAAAATAAGGCCTCTTAACATAGTAATAAGCTATGTACAACAATCCTAATAGTGACATTAAATCCCAAACTTAAACAGCTGTATAGCCATTAGGATACGTAAGCCGCACTAATACCTTGTGTAAACGGCCTCTTCATACGCACATGTGAATACACCACTTGACCCGGATAATCAGGGTCGGTTTAAGGCCCCTGAGGGTCATCTTACGAGGGTTGCTTGGGCTGCAGGCACTTAGGCCTTCTTACCATCACAACTTAAGGAGTTAGCAAGCTTGCGATGGGATGTTCCTTATTTTAAATGTATACCTATAAATACATATAATCGATCGGATAGTCTAGGACGGGAACGTCAGGAGTACTTGAAACCGGCGAGCATGTATGAAGAGATGAATGATGACGAAGCGAAAGAGGTATGTAAGTCTAGAGAACTCTACTCTTTCTGTCTACCCCGTTAGGAACTCGGCGTGATGATGTGTATGTATGTATAAATATTTATAGTAGTCGTATACATACATACATACATACATACATACATACATACATACATACATACATACATACATACATACATACATACATACATACATACATACATACATACATATCATCACGCCAAGTCCCTAACGGGGTAGGCAGAGAGTATAGAGCGCCAGATCTCTCTAGACTTACATACCTCTTTCGCTTCGTCCACATTCATCAGTCTCTTACAGTCGTATACAACACAAATATTACAAGTTCGAATCCTGTGTACTGTACCAATGAGTTTTTCTGAACTTGTACAGTGATTAGCCACACCACGAGCTTAGGGTGAAGGAAAACATCATCATCATCATCAGGAAAACATCAAGAGAAAACTTGCATACATTTGAGGAGAAATTCAAAGACGTAGGTATGTATAGTTGCTTGAGTCACGGCATAGGACTAGCCATCTGTCACGTACTGACACCTTAAATCTATATCTAAACATCTGGCACCTTAAATACATCTTTTTTTTTTTTATACAACAAGAGTGGCAAACAAGCATACGGCCCACCTGATGGGAAACGGTTACCGTAGCCTATTTACGCTCACGATACCGAAGTATCACTTGCGCGTTGCCACTCTGTGTTCGGAGAGTTATAGTGTGTTGGCAGCATAATGGGTTTAATCCATCTGCTTCCAATACAATGTAACAATCCTTTCCCTCCCCAAGGAGCCCATTACTGGAAACCTTATTCACCGCGTAGGAACACAACACAATAAATTGTGTTATTTGGCTACGGACTTCTGTAAGGTGGAGGTCCTGCCCCAGTCGGGCAGCTCAGAATTCGAACGGGAAACCCGTTATGCCCTACCTCTCTTACCCTACATCTCATACACATGCACGTACAAAGAGGGTGTTGTAATAGCTTTGCCTACGCCTTCTGAAAAGTCTAAAAAGTATTTAAGTGTTCTATATGAATAGTTTAAAATATATATATAATGTATATGGAAAAATATTAAAATGTTACTCTCACGGCCTTCTCTAGACTTTCAAAAGCATTCTCTATTCGCTCTCGAATAAAATATTTTCACGATAAAACTATAAAAGCGCATTTTCCAGTTGAATAGTTGACGGACTTTTGGCTCCTGATCAAAAACTGTGCCGTGAAAGTGCTTTTGCAATATTTTATCCTTTCAAAGTATTGTTTCAATGCAAAGAATATTATACTATATTCTATACTAGCTGTGACCTTTGACTTTATCCTCTTATAATATTAAAATATGCATATAACATTTATCTTGAATCACTCTATCCATTGATGAAACCGGACTTAAGGATCTAAACGTACATACAACGGAAAGCGACTTATTTTTTGGGCTATAGGCGAACATGTATGAATGATGAATGTGGACGAAGCGAAAGAGTCTGGAGAGAACTGGCTCTACTCTCTCAGCTTACCCCGTAAGCCACTCGGCGTGACGACGTGTATATACACCAGTAGTCGGTGATCCCCATGCAAAGAGATGAATACTAAGACTATTATTATTATTATGTTGTAGAATTACTGCTAATTCTACTGAAGGAATTCGAATTTTGAATTCGAACTTATCTAAGAAACAGATTAACCGACTAGGTCCTCGTCCTTTTTTTTAAGTCGGTTAAAAACGACATCCACATATGAGAATGTGCGTCATATACTCGTAAGTAGGGTAAGGAAACCATTTGTCTGGAACTACACTGGGTATAGCGGACCCAAGTGATGCAGTGGGACCCAACAAATTACCCTCAGTGAACTTTGATAAAGTTTACTAATATCTGTCGCTCAATCTTCGTGCTGAAGTAGGTTAGGCGTATATCATAAGTGGGGCCGTTGCAGGAATTATGCGATTACTGAAACGTATATACTGGCTGAGCGCTGCGGTTTCATCCGGGCTAAATATGATCATCAATATTAATAATGTGGCCGAGTAGTTGTCTGCAAAACAAATATTGCAAGTTCAAATCCCGACTGTACCAATGAGATTCTTTGAACTTAAGTACAGTGATTAGTCACACCTCGAGCTTTACGGTGAAGGAAAACATCGAGAGGAAACCTTGAATATCTTTTCAGACGTATGCAACGTCTGAAAAGATATTCAAAGGCGTATGACTTGCTTGAGTAACGGCGATGGACTCGCAATCTGTCACGTTAGCACAAAAAATATGTACTGCGAAAAGTGGGTTTTATCTAGGTACTACCAACATGCTTCTTTCCCTCCTCTTCTCTCAAGTCCCCCCTACAATCCCTTCGGGGACCCTTGTGGATTGACACGAAGTTATATATATATATATATATATATATATATATATATATATGTATTTATATCTGTGCCATTGTTTCATGCAATTTTGTTCTCAGTATCCAAGATTAATAATATATAACCTCACGCCTTCCCACAAGGGACCCCGAAGGGGTAGGCAGAGGTGTATAGGTAATATCCACACACCCACTTTCCGCCAGAGGTATATTGGTGCCAACGTGACAGATGGAGAGTCCATCGCCGTTACTCAAGCACAACTATACATACGCCTTTGCATTTCTTCTCAGACGTATCAGAGGTTTCCTCTTCAAGATTCATCATCGTCGAAAACACCTAGGTAGGTGTAACAAAAACTAATTTTCGTTGGACATGTTTAGGTTTAGGTGCCAACGTGAAAGCGAACACGTATTCGTAAAACTTCGTTTCTCAAGCCCGACTGTTCAAACGTTTTAGATTTTCTTTGCAGACAGGCAGGAAAATAAAAACTGATTAGTATAAACGGGATTCGGGCTATTATTGCATTGCAAGCGACTTTAGGGCGACTACAAACTTTGCCACGGGTCCAGTGTCTGATCGTAATGCTGGAGTACATATCTTTAAGATTAAGACACGCTTCCTACCCTCACTTGCCCCAACCCTAGCCTATGATTTACAACGTCCACAAATCATGCCTCAGTGCACTAGTACGAGCCATTTCTCACGACATCACCCGTCACATTCAACTTGCTCGTGTTTCACTGTTCCTTACTGTAGACGAATGAGTTTTAAAGTTGCTGTCTCGAGCCTTATTGCAGTTTCAAAGAATATAACTAACACTTCACGGCTATTGACCTTTGAACTCCGTATTTAAAGGTCACGCTCAATTAAAAACTTGATTGCACTCTTACATTTCAGAAGCTTAGGTGCATTTGAAATTCTTCAAGTTAGATGTTACTGGCCTGGTCTGGCCTGACCTGGTATATATACATATGTTTATCTGTATGTCCTTAATAGAATCGTAATCGGCTGGACCGATTTTAATGAAATTATCTGTTTCTTCAGGTTTTTTTTTCTTTTTTATACAACAAGAGTGGCATACGTCCCACCGGATGGAAAACGGTCACCGTAGCCGAAGTATCACTTGCGCGTTGCCACTCTGTGATCGGAGAGTTATAGTGTGTTGGCAGCATAATGGGTTTAATCCCTCTGCTTCCAACACAATGTAACTATCCTCCCCCCTCCCCAAGGAGCTCATTACTGGAAACCTTATTCACCGCGTAGGAACACAACACAAAAAAATGTGTTATTTGGCTACGGACTTCTATAAGGTGGAGGTCCTGCCCCAGTCGGGCAGCTCCGAATTCGAACGGGAAACCCGTTATGCCCTACCTCTCTTGTGGATTCAAGAATAGTTTAGATTCACAATTGGACCCGATAGGTGTCGCCACTGGGTCACTGGCTTTTATTTTTTCACCCAAGCGACGCTGGGCGGGACTGCTAGTACACTATAAAGATGAGTCGGCATACGGCAAGACGCGCGTATTACACGTACGACCTATATCAGAGCCGCTTGATCCTTCGCAGTCTCGCACGACTTGCGGGATCACCATTGCCAATCTACTCACCGAAACAATGCATAGCGGGTGTGGCTAGTAAACGAACGATTCCTACCAAACAAATAATACCACAAGGGTGGCAAACAAGCATGCGGTCCGCCTGATAGTATGCGGTTACAGCCACCTATGGACGCTTGTAACACCAGGGGTATCACTCGCGCGTTGCTAACCCTGCAGATACTTTCTTGAAAATCTTTTGAAATGCAAAGAAGTAGGGAAATATACGATACATAATTTGACGTTAAGACATAAAGATAAGTCGGTTGTGTTCTTATTTTTGCCTGTGCGGGTTGGCTATTTAGCCGAACTAAGCGCTAGTTTTTTAAATTCGATATATTTTGCCGTTCATGCCTTTTGGCTTCTGGTTTGATAAATGACTGTACTTATTTATTTATTTATTCACAATAAATAACAATTCAAAAAGACACCGTTGTTACAGTCGAGTTTTTAATCAGCAATCTTGATTTTTCTGGTTACATAAATTACTGTACATACGGAATTTCAATCAAAATAAATCTTTTTTTGAGGAACACTTATTGAACATCATATAAGTAAAATATGAAGTTACCGCCATCACCGTCTTCAAGACCTATCAAGAGAAGAAACTGGGCAACTATCTTCATGACTCCTTAGCCTTGTCGCCAACTCCGTGGCCTGTACCGCCAAATTCCCACGTAGTTACGGGTAGCCCGCTGAGGCGTGTTACAAATTGTTTTTGTTTTGCTCTCGCTGACGCGGGTCACACGTCACTTGCACTAACCAACCATTGTTTCAACGTCACTTTTGACAGCTAATGGACACGATACGTCAGCCCGAGTTACATGTGGAATTTGTTGCCTCTTTGTACTGATTGAAAATTCGGTACGTTTCAATCATCTGCATTGATATTATACAGAGAAAAAAATGTTATGAATGAATAAACTCAAAAACTACTAAACCCATTTAATTATTGTTTTTCTCTAATAAAAAGCTAAGCCACATAATTAACATATCCTCCTCTTCCTCCATTTTCCTCAATGCTGTGGGTCGTGACCTCCCCTATAGCTAAGGTTAAAATAATCTATACATATCTTTTACTGTAATGATAATATATCTTCATGCCTTCTCACAAGGGTACCCGAAGTAGTAGGCAGGGGTGTGTAGCAAGTACCCACACACCCACTTTCCGCCAGAAATCAATTTTTAGGTCCCAGCGCGACATGACGAGTCTGTCGCCGTTACTCAAGCACGACTATACATACATACATACGTCTTTGAATTTCTTCCCAAGCATGTGTAGGTTTCCTCTCGATATTCTCCGTTTTTACCTTAAAGCTCGTTGTATGATTAATCACTGTATTAACTGTTGTTCAGAAAAACTCATTGTCGTTACACACCACATACGCCTTCGGGGACTATCGTGGCAAGGCGTCAAGAAGAATAAACGTTTCTTCTTTTTTATTGTTGGTCCTTATTGTAACATTATGTTACTTTAAGCTAGGCATTCCAACAAGTCCTATCTCCCTAACCCACAAATAACTTAACTCCACTTTATAGAAGCTATAAACTCACCGAATAATATATTCTTGAAGATCCTCATACGTTCAAATTGCTATCTACACTTAGCTAAACAGTTTGGAATACGTAGAGTTCATTTCACGTTCACGAAATACCTTCAAAATTAAAGCAAGTAACGCCTCGATCTCATATCCGTGTTACACGGGCGTTTATACACGGGAAAATTCCGGTAAATTCCAGTTAGTGCCACACTGAACCGGTACACATAAACGAGGGACGTGACAAGTGTGTACGTGACTTTAGATAGTGCTACGGTATGAGCAATGCACAACTGCTTAGTAACTAGACTTTTAGCTCCAACATGATTGTTCATTCTCGTTGGCTTCATAAACAATAGCTCGCCACGACTTTTAAGGTGAAGGAAAACAGCGAGAGGACACCTGCATACTTTTGAGAAGAAATTCAAAGGCGTATGTATAATCGTGCTCGAGTAATGGCGATGGACTCGACATCTGCCACATTGACACCTAAAATATATAGGTGGAAAGTAGGTGTGTGGATACTAACTATACACCTCTCCCTACCCCTTCAGGGACCCTTGTAAGGCGTGAGTAAAATGATCTGCATTTCTCAATTTAAGTGAATTGTATTCGTTTAAGAAATAAATATCTTAAACCGTACCGTAATGTGACCTATATATAATTACATTTAAATGGTATAAATAATAATATATCCTCACGCCTTCCCACAAGGGTTCCTGAAGGGTTAGGCAGAGGTGTATAGGTAGTAGGTACCCACACACCTACATTTCGCTAGAGATATATTTAGGTGCGAACGTGACAGATGGCGAGTCCACCACCGTTACTCTTTTAAAGGGTAATTAAAAATATATGATATATTCTAATTACAAATCAACACAGGCAAATCCGCGAGGCACAGCGGGTATTGTTAATAGAGGCTATCAGTTTAATTAGTACAAAAATTAAATTGGAATTAGCTTAACTTACCTCCGGGTTAGCAGTGACACAAAAACACAACCAACTTTTATTGTAGTCGACATCAAAAGCGTTTGTTTAACTTCCAATCCATAGTTAACGCTCTAATGAACACGAACAGTGCTGATTGGAACCAAAGTTGGGATCCGAAATGATAAAGTCCCGTGTTTGTAAACTTTTTCCTTTTGCAAATTAATGTAGAATCGATGAAATTTCCGCTGGGAAATAAACAGCGATGAAAGACAATCAGAGTTACTCCGTTGTCTTTTGTTGTTGAAGTTTTGCATGAAAAAAGCACATGTATTTGGTATTATTCAGAAAGATTCTGATCCTGAAATATTTTCTATCTTCTTTACATATTTCCACTAGGGTTCCACGTGACAGATGGCGAGTCCATCGCCGTTTCCCAAGCATAATAACTACGACTCTCAATAAAATATCGAATACTGTTGCTATTGTTCTCCCTCAACATTGATAAAAATTAATTGTAATATAATAATATAAATATAAATTGTAACGTGCCTTACCTTAAATAGTTATACAATATATAATATGTACATAAATATGTATATATAAACATATATATATATATATATATTTAAATTATATTTAGTTTATTATTATAGTTTATTTAAATTATATATATATATATATATATAATTTAAATAAACTGTAAGTTGGTTTATGTACACTTCAAAAACATGAAAAGTTCTTCACCCACTGAGCTAAAATTTTAACATACTTAATATACAGTACGTGTTTTTTTGCGTCAGAAAAAGTTTAACGGTAATTTCTCAACCATGCAACCACAAAGCCACAGCGAAGCGTAGTAGGGTCCAGCTAACTAGTTTAATATAGTTAGATAATTTGCTAAACATCTAACGAACTACGAAGTGTCAGTAATATTGTCCTATCTGCATACTATAATGCATTGCCACGACCGGTATTAAGCGTGTTTGCGTATGACTGCAGATAATAAATCAATACTTTACCATCAGCGTATTTGCGGGTATGCGTGTGTAGCTGCTAAACCGAAATTGCTTATTTCGATTTCGATTATTTTCTATAGCAACACAAAGATCGAATCCCGACTGTACCAATGAAATATTCTGAACTTTAGTGCGGTGATTAGTCACACCACAAGCTTTATGGTAAATGAAAACATCGAGAGGAAACCTGCATACGTCTGAGAAGAAATTCAAAGGCGTATGTATAGTCGTGCATAAGCAAAGGCGATGGACTCGCCATCTGTCACGCTGCCATCAAATATATATCTTAGGTGAAGAGTGGGTGTGTGGGTACTACCTACACACCTCTGCCTAACTCTTCGGGACCCTTGTCGGAAGTGAGGATACATATATCTTAATATATATATTTCTTGTGTGCGTGTGTATGTGACTGAACTCCTCCTAAACGACTGGACCGATTTTGATGAAATTTTCTGTGTGTGTTCAAGGGGATCTGGGAATGGTTTAGATTCACAATTGGACCCGATAGGTGGCGCCACCATCTTTTTTTTTCCACCCGAGCGAAGCTGGGCGGGACAACTAGTATATATATATATAGATAAGTGACAATTATTTAAATGTGAGTTAACACTTGTGATTTACCTTCTTAACGAGGTATCGTTGACTTTGACTAGATGCCAATGTATCAGCGAGTATCCAATGCTAGTAATTCAGATTGTCATCTGTTTGTCAACAGGAGGAGAGCGAGTGATGGGTTCAGTTTGATGGCTCGGTGACACAGCATGCGCGCGCCGCTTACAGCCTTCCTGCGGCTGCTACTCATTGCAGGTGAGTCACGGCAAAGACCTATCTATACATGCAAATAAATAAAATTGGATTGTCTGTATGTAATATTGAAATAACCGCTTTTCACTAAATACAAAGGATACATATACCAAATTTTCTAAATCAAATCTAAAATACATATATCAAAGTCTCTTTGATCCGGCTAAACTCTGAAACCGCTTGACGGGATTTTAACTGCCAGATAGCCGATGCAGAAGGGAGTAAATTAGGTTACTTTTATTTTAGAAACTGATCAATAAATTGTTAAATTCGACACAAACAAAGTCGAGGGCACAGCTAGTCTTCATAAGAACGATACGTTGCTTCACGACTTCCCACAAGGGTGAACGAAGGGCTAGGCAGAGGTTTGACACATATCGTTACGCCGGAGATATTTTTAGGTGCCAACATGACGGATAGTAGTAGCCCGTAGTAGTTTTTCAAGCAAGACTGTATTATTTTCCGTCGTTGAATTTCTTTAATACTTCATAATCACACCCTCACGGGGTATAAAGAGAGAGTTAAGCATCATTTCGCTCTAGACTTAGGGCCTAATTCGCTTCATCCACAATCATCAGTCAATTTGTTATAACTAGTTGAAACATACGTTTTCTTCCTCGCACTTTCGTATTGTATATCTGTTTCATAATTCATTTATTATTCATCCTTTCTGATCTATTATACATATATTAATAAAAGCTATGTGTGTGTCAAGTTCCAAGGATCTCGTCATTGCGACAGACGTATCCAATTAATTCACTGAAAATGTTGTTTGTTTGAGTCTAGACTACCATTATCTTTGCCAGGCGGGGCCCAGACACATAATTTTGTCAGTAATAATATACATAATTTTCTCAGACTTCGAGAAACAAAAGCAATTTATTTACTGATCTCATCCTAGCTTACGATAATAATAATAATATATCCTCACGCCTTCCCATACGGGTCCCTGAAGGGGTAGGCAGAGGTGTATAGGTAATACCCACACAAACCCACTTTCCGCCAGAGATATATAAGGTGCCAACGTGACAGATGGCGAGTCCATCGCCGTTACTCAAGCACGACTATACATACGCCTTTGAATTTCTTCTCAGACGTATGCAGGTTTCCTCTCGATGTTTTCCTTCACCGTAAAGTTTGTGGTGTGACTAATCACTGTACTTAAGTTCAGAAAAACTCATTGGTACAGTCGGGATTCGAACTTGCGATCTTTGTGTCGCAGGCAACTGCTCGAACGATAATATTATTGCAAGGTATAGTACTATTCGCTAAGCAGGTATGTAGAGAGATGAATGAGGACGATGGGAAAGAGGTCTGCAAGGTTAGAAAGAAATGAACTGCATCCGTATAGAAAATCAAAAACGCATGTAAAATCGTGCTTGAGGGACCGCGACGGCCTCCATCTGTCACGTTGTTATTTATTATACGACTGGGGTGGCAAATAAACATGCAGCCCACCTGATAGTAAGCGGTTACCGCCGCCTAGATGCTATGTAGATGTGTAGTATCACTCTGTTTACGCCGAAGATATACTTAGGTGTCAACGTGACAGATAGGAAGTTCATATCCGTTTCTCAAACGTATACAGGTATTGTTATTTTCCTTTACCATAAGGCTCTTGGTTGGATGAATCTCTATACATAAGTTCATGAAAATAATAAAACTCATAGGCACAGTCGGGATTCGAACTTGCAATATTTGCGTTGCAGGCTCAACCACTCGTCCACCACGGCACTTAAATATAACTAAGCGAAGCAAATTAATTTTACCATTCTGAACTGAGATTCGTGGCAGCCCTAGTTTATAACCTATCATTTCACATTTAAAAGAAATTCTCAGAAGTGGAATAATACCCCCCCCCCCCCAACCAACCCTTACGTTTGTGTCTTGCTTACACCACTTCACGTGGAGCCCTACCATCTTCACTTCGCCTTTGAAGTAATTTCTATCCCGTACTTAAAATTCAAAAGTGAAAGGTCAAGGTAAATAGTTGTGTGCCATTGCTAATTCAAATTATTTCCATTTCCATTTCCAGATTTGAACCGGGAGTCTAAGATTAATCAGCCTTTGTTGGAATAATTATTATTTCTCGTAACTGTAATTATTTCCATAAAATCAAATATTCATTAGGTTTGATTCTGAAAGAGCCGCCCGGCCCCCAGTCGCCCGAATCCCGGTTGTACCAATGAGTTTTTTACTTTAGTATAGTGATTAGTCACGCCACGAGCTTTATGGTGAAGGAAAACATCGATAAGAAACCTGCATACGTCAAAAAGCAATTCAAAGCCGTATGTATAGTCGTGGTTGAGTAGCGGCGATGGACTCGTTATCTGTCACATTGGCACCTGTAAGATAACTAACCTATCCTACCCCTAGTTCGAAGGCGTGAAGACATAAAAGCCGAAATAACCACAGGTCGGTATCCCCTTATGAGCCGAATCTATAAAACAGAATAGAATCGCTGGCAGTAAGTGGGTGTGTGGGTATTACCTATACACCTGAGCCTACCCCTTCGGAGACTCTTGTGGGAAGGCGTGAGGATATATTTTATCTCTATCCGTTCAGTAGTTTTTGTGTGAAAGAGGAACGATCATCCTCACAAACTTGCGCAATAAAAATATTAGTAGGAAACATACTGGTTAAGCCGTGGTGGCCGAGTGGTTCGAGCAGTTGCCTGCGACGCAAAGGTCGCAAGTTCGAATCCCGACTGTACCAATGAGTTTTTCTAAACTTAAGTACAGTGATTAGTCACACCACGAGCTTTACGGTGAAGGAAAACATCGTGAGGAAACCTGCATACGTCTGAGAAGAAATTCAAAGGCGTATGTATAGTCGTGCTTGAGTAACGGCGATGGACTCGCCATCTGTCACGTTGGCACCTAATATACCTCTGGCGGAAAGTGGGTGTGTGGGTATTACCCATACACCTCTGCCTACCCCTTCGGGGACCCTTGTGGGAAGGCGTGAGGATATTTATTTTATATTTATTTAACATACTGGTTAAAAGCAAGTGACGTGAACGAGAGTGTGATTAAACAACTAAGAGGTTGCAAGTTCAATTTTCCATCAACAGGCGGCGCCACCTTCGTCAACCCGTACGTGAGCGAGGACCGAGTAGACCTCAACCAAGTATGGGTCGAGATCCCAACAGGCCTGGTCGCGCTGGGCGGGGACGTTCATGTCTTGATCCATGGAGTGTCGGCCAGTGCAGGGTTAAGGGTGCGGCTCGCGCGAGAAGACGACGAAGGTTTGTTTAATGACATACATATCATAAAACCATCTCCCTAACGGGTTAGGCAGACAGAGTACCGAGTGAGCTGCTTGGGGAGGGAGGAGGATTGTTATATAGCATCCCTCGGCTGCAAACACAGCAACTCTCCGAACACAGAGTGGCAACGCGCAAGTTATACTTCGATAGCGTGAGCGTAAATAGTCTACGGTAACCGCTTCTCATCAGGTGGGCCGTATGCTTGTTTGCCACTCTTGTGTTTTATCAGCGTAAAATGAGATTTATTGGTGGATTTCTTTTTCTGTAATAAAGCATATCTTATGCGTTAATATTTACAGCTTATATTATATTTCTGTGCCAAATTTCATATAATTCTGTTCAGTAGTTGTTGGCTGAAAGAGTAACAAACATATCTACAAACTTTCACATTTATAATATTGATCTTTGATTTGATTTATGAGGCACTTCTCCAACAGATTATTTAACAACATCCTCTCTCTCAAGGTCGAGCTCTCCTCGCCACGATGCCTCTAGCCTTGGACTCGGAAAGCCGCATGACCCTACCCTGCGGCTATTTCTCCCGAGGAGGCACGTATTACATGGAGCTGGTTGCTGATAAAGAAAACTTCCTATCGGAAGACTATGACAACTCAACGAGAATGAAACGAGAGGCCAATGAGGGCAGCATTATGGAAACCGGTGACAGCATAGTCAAGTCTTGGAAGTTCGACGTGCTTTGGCCGACTGCGAACTTGGACGTCACTCCGGAACAGATACAAACTTATCCTGAGAGGCAAGTGACGGCAATACTGGAGTTCCCGAGGGTGGTATGCTCGCCTGTGGAGTCAAGTGCAGACTATTGGCTGGAGTTGTTGTACTGCGGCCACTCTAGCGGTAGCGCTGTGCTCTGTGATGGCAAGAATACCAGCTCCCACGCACATGTACTGTATTCAGAACAGGTACTTGTTGCACCGTTACTTTTTTTTCAATTAGAGTGCCAAACATGCATACGACCCACCTGATGGGAAACGGTTGCCGTAGCCTATTTTCGCTCACGATACCGAAGTATCACTTGCGCGCTGTCACTCTATGTTCGGAGAGTTACAATGTGTTGCAGTATAATATGACTAATCCCACTGCTGCCAACACAATATAACAATCCTCCACCCTCCCCAAAGAGCTCATTACTTGAGACCTTATTCACCGCGTAGGAACATAACACAATAAATTATGTTATTGGGCTACGGGCTTCTATAAGGTGGAGGTCCTGCCTCAGTCGGGCAGCTCTAAATTCGAGCTTCCGTTCCCGAACCCCGTTTTGCCCTACCTCTTAGATCATTTCCTGCTATTGGAGTCATAATGCAGGATTTATTTTTGGACGTTTAGAATCTACACCCCTTCTCACAAAAGTCCCAAAAGAAGTAGGAGGAGGAAAGGAGAGATGCAGGTGTAGGTTAGGTAGTACCCAAACAGGCAGATATATTTTAGATGCCAACGTGACAGATGGCGTGCCCATCGCCGTTACTCAAGCAGGACTATACCCACAGTATTCATTCTTAAACGTATGCAGGTTTCGTGCTACTCCACGCTACTCTAACGCTAACTCGTGGTGTGTCTAATCCATTGATTATATAATATGTACCTAAGCTCAGAAAAACTCATTAGTGCAGTGAGTGCAGGATTCGAACCACACGGCCACTGAACAATTTAAATGAACTTTATGATCCTTTACCTAGAAGGACAATTAGTTTTTTGTAAAATAAACATATACTCGTGTTTGCTTGTAGCTACGTGTCAGATGGCGAGTGTGTCGAGATGTCGATATACGTTTTTAAATGTATTTGGTTGGTGGTGGTAAAATGGTTTTCAGTCGCTTGTAGGTTTTCTCATGATGTTTTTCTTTTTCTTGAATCTCCAACCGAATTTAAGAAACATGAATTGGAACCTGTGTAGTTAACCTGTGATAGAGTACTATTTTATATCACTAAGTTGGTAAACAAACATGCGGTATGCCTGATGATATATTATATCACACAATGTTCTAGATGCACGGCTTCCCTGGGCGGCGTACGATGACGCTGCGGTGCGAACTGTTCGGACAAGCTGGAGACTACGCGCTAACGCTGCGGCCGGTGGCAGCTGCCGGGCCTCAAGACCTAGCAACTGCTTTTATAAAGGTACTGGCATACTTACGATAATTCCACCCCTCCCCCTCCCGCAAACGCCGGCCGCACTGAGCCAGACGCAAATCCCGCCCCTAAATTAATAATTACCAGTCCAGCCCAGCTCCCTTGCTCGCGATCCAGCAACGCTCTAAGCCGAGGTCCGTACTCCACAGGGGTGCCCTTAGCTGTGTTGCTTAGCATATTAAAGTTCCTGGCTGGAGGCTTAGGTCCCGCTATTGCCCGGTTAAGTAGCAAATGTTCCTGGAACTCACGCTACTAGAAACAATACAAAAAATTACAATAATTACAGACATACGCGTACAGACGTATCATCGTGCAAGTAGTTATGCGGCTGACCATGTAGAGGGGCAGTTCTTTATAAGCTTGTAGTGTAAAATATTATAATATCCTCGCGCCTTCCCACAAGGCTCCCGGAAGGCTAGGTTAGTGGTTAGGTAATACCCGCACACCCAGTCTCCGCCAGGGATATATTTGAGGTGCCAACGTGACAGACGGCGACTCCATCGTTACTCGAGCAATTATACATACGCCTTTGAATTGTTTCTCAGACTTTAAATATAAATAAACAAAACTCACCTTGGTGAGTTTTGTTTATTATGCTTGCTTGCATACGTGCTATGCGTGCTTGCAACACTTGTTTTGCAAGCGTCCATAGGCGGCGGTAGCCGCTTACCAATGAATATTATTATTATTATTTAGTAGTGCTTGAAATACGGCGATGGACTCGTCGTCCACGGGTTGAAAGAGAGCTAGTTCTGTATAATATTCTGACTGAAATAAGGTTACATTTACACAACATATTTATATATACACATCGGTCAAAAGTATGTAAAAGGATCGTGGACCCGAAGACAGGAGATAGCATATTCGGTATTTTATTTTCAACATCAAAGCTCTGAAAAAAATATACAGTACACAAATGTAATAGGTACACATTTCAGCAGAATCCTTTACGTATAAAATCCTCTCTACTCTCCTAAAGAGCCGCTCAATATAAGCCTCGATAAATATTTACGTTCGCAGGTTCGCCCATAATGTATCTCAAGATCTATAGCAATTGTATTTAATTCGTACCAAATCCCTCCCTAGCGCGGAGCTGCTCTTCATTGAGACACATTGCTGCTAGCTCCTTTGACACTAAACGCTACGGACTGGAAATACATTTTCAATCTTACTATTTATTTCGGACATATATTTTTGCTCGACAGAAGAATGCGATTATTCTTCGTGTACAGCGACATCTGTTGCCGATGTTGTAATGTTTTGTTGTTAATGTAAATTAGATAGTATGGAATACCTTGGCTTAATCGCGCTTATATTAAGCCCCGTCAAAGGTTCTATCGCCTGCTCTCAATTTCACTGCACCTCCTCCATAAACGGGCTTTAATTTATGATATCTCGAGCTTCACTGTGAAGGAAAACATCGAGAGGAAACCTGACTGGATACATTTGAGAAGAAATTCTAAAGCGTCTGTCATGATTGAGAAATGGCGATGGAGATGCTTGTCACCTATTTGTCACACAACGCCTGATATCTTAAGTGAAAAGTGGGTCCTGTACCCCTGACATGGGCAAGACAAAGGTCTTTTACTACACTAGGAACTACATACCTTCCGACAAAGGTAGGAAGGTATGTAGTTCCAAATACAAAAATACGAGATGGACATATACCTTGAATTTCCCAAATAAAACAGTGGTCGTAATGTTTTAACTTGTGAAGCAATTTACATAAAAGTTTATTCGCAATAAATGATCGTAGCAGTGAAATCTTGCGCGTTATCATTCCAGTTTGATAACCTTTTTTACGACGAATGTAAGGATGTTTTTTCAACAACACTTTAATGTAATTTGCTAGCTTTGTGTTGTTTTATTACGATATAATATAGATTTACAATATGTATCCCGCTGATTCATCTGCGTAACATTAGATTTCATTGGGTTTTTGTTTGGTAATATAACAAACTCTATGTGGTAATACAGCTAATAATCTATCTCTCAAAATTTCAGCAATTCCGTTTAGTAGTTTTAGCGTGAAAATGGAACGAACATTCCCACAAACTTTCGCTTTTTTTTTTTTATGGGAATACCAGCATGCTTTAATAAATATATGGACCACGTTCCAACACTTCAAACTACTCAGAACAAATCGTTCGAATACTGAAGGATGAGAACATCATGGTATTATTAAAATAAACTACCACAACACAGATGGCCACAAACGTTTCTATACACAAATCCACGACAAACAAACAATATTGTTCTCTTAAGTCTTACACAACTGAAACAACAGTCGTTATTAGAAGTATGGACGTTTAAATGCATTTCTTGAGTAATGTTTCAGACGTGAGCAAGTGTTACTGGGGCTTTAGGGCTGTTATCCATCACATCGAAGGCTTATAGCGGTGTAAAAGGGGTTTTATAGACACTATTGGAGATCCATACTTCTCACGTCCTATAGTTCTGACTTAACAAACCTTATTTTACTTTTATACCTTTGTAGGGATTTTTTTTTATACCAGTTGGGTGGCAAACAAGCATGCGGCCCGCATAATGGACAGCGGCTACCACCGCCTATGAACGCTTGCAATAAAACAGGGGTATCACTCACGCGTTGCCGACCCTGAAAACCGAGGCGCGTTGCCGAACATGTTAGAATGTTAACGATTTTGTTTTGATAATAGTAAATAAATACCGAAATACCTTGAGACGGACTGGTTCGATAAGTCCTGACAGTATTTACCAATGAGCATTGAAAATAGAATTTCGAAGAGATTTATCACAATAGGATCTTTATAGTGAAGGAAACATCGTCAGAATACGTACAACAAAAATACACACACACACATACACACAGAAAAAATAGAGCGCCGTTTCTCTCTAGACTTGCTTACCTCTTTCGCTTCGTCCATTCAACAGTCTCTTCATACAAGCCCGCCGGTTTCAAATACTCTTTCATACACCCACATTTCACCGGAGAAATATTTAAGGCGTCAACGTGACAGGTTACGAGTTCATAGCCTTAAATCACAACTTTACAAATATGTCTAATCTCACAGTAAAGCTCGTGACGAAACTAATCAATCTACTTACGCTCAGAAAAACTCATTAGTCCATTTGGGATGCAAACTTGCAATTATATTGCAGGCTACTTGAACCACCCGGCTACGGTTCGTGCATTTAGCCTTTCAGATATTCACCAACTAAAAATAAAATAAAATATCCTTTATTGCTTAACTTATTTTTACAATGATTTTTCTTACAAATATGTTTACTTTATAACAGTTTTTTTTCTTCTTTACATAAATTAGGTATCGGTAAACAGTAACCGACGAGCATGTATGAAGAGACTTATGAATGTGGACGAAGAGAAAGAGATATGTAAGTCTAGAGAGAACTGGCGCTCTATACTCTCTGCCTACCCCGTTAGGGACTTGGCGTGATTATATGTATGTATGGTAAACAGTAGTTTCTATGTTGCAGCTTGTCTTTCGACATAGGCCTCCTCTAAAGATTTCCACTCTATTCACCAACTAACCTTTTAATAAATCTGCAAACTAAGAAAGTACGTGGCATTAATGGTTACCAGCCCTCTGCAAGCCCCGGGAGAAATCTTTCAATTCAACCTCCGTGGTGCTCATAAGCTATAAGTTCCATGTGTCCACTTGTACTACTTTCCTTACTATTTTGTAACAACTCAGATTGATTTCATTTGGACTTGGCTTGTTAGTTTAAGTACAAACTTGTAAGTATAAGTTTCGAGTATTCCACGGAGAGTTCACTGTACGGAATTTATATGGAGTATTATAATGATCCGCATTTAATAAATGTAGGGGATTGATACTGTTCGAGTCTGGAGGTCTGCAGATTGAGACAAAATCCTTTTCGCTTCACGCTAACTTTTGTATGGCACCGACATTATCTAAGGATTTTTCTTGTCGTACAAAGTATATTTACGGATAATGTGAACGCTAGCAGAAAAAGATATGGCTGCTGGCCGACTCACCCCGGGGTGGTGTTAACCGAACACCTAAAAAAAGGCGCAGCAAAACGGATTTTGGGTTCAGAATAGAATTGGCTCTATTCCACAAGCGCAGTCCAGTACCAAATTTCAAGTCAATCGGCCTTATAGTTCCTGAGATTTCGTGATGAGTTAGTTCAAAAATAGGATCTCCTATATATATATAGATAAGTAGCTTGTATATACAAACTTCTATGTTATCTTTACATGACACGTAATGAGGCATAGAAAATTTTCATTGATTTTTCAACTGGTATTTGATAATTTAAAACGATTATTATTCGTACGTTCCATTCCACGCGATGCGCGATGTTCACGTCTAACGTCATAGTAATTAATAAGGTTGTAACTAATTGTCATTCCCATGAACAGGCGGACTGGTCAGAACAATTCGTGCTGAACGTGCACAGTGGCTCGGTGTTCCCGTGTGCTGAGGGAGTAAGGGTGCTTTTCCAATATCCGGAGTGCGCTCTGGACGGTGCTGATCGCGTCAGAGTCTTCGGCCGGGACTCGGATAGGCTGCGATACGTTGCAGAGAGGAGAGTGAGAAGGTGAGAAAATATTTTTTTTTATTTACTCGTTGTCCCGCCCAGCTTCGCATGGGTGAAAAAATAAAATCCACGGACCCAGTGGTGCCACTGAAGAATCCACCTGAAGACACACATAAAGGAGCAGCTTCGCCGGGTGGAAAAGTTAAACTTCCTGAAACACGATCGCAGCGCCACCTTTCGGGTCCAATTGTGAATCTAAACCATCCTCGAATCCACCTGAAGAAATACAGAAAATTTTATTAAAACTGGTCCAGCTGTTTAGGGTTCTATAAAAGACGTACAGACAAACATTAATTTTTATATAGGTACATAGAAGATGAAACGTTCATCTGTATCGGCGTTATGATATACTGGTTTATTTATAATGGCGCGCATTTGCACCAAAGCCCGCCAAAACAATTCGCTGACAGCTGTCATGGTAAGTGACCGCGCCAAACCGAAACTCACTGACAGCTGTCAGGCAAGACAGTATACACATGAATATGTACATCTTGGCTTGTTCGCTAGCTATACCTACGGTTCTAATACAAATTTGTTAAAATCATCTCTCTAATACAAACTAATCTAATGAGATCAATTCCAATTTCCACATTTTCCGCTGTGAATTAATTAGTGCGAATTATGAGCCACACGTTTAGAGAAGCTTGCCTAATTGTCACTAATTGGCAGTTATATTGCGAATTTGTAGCATCACATTTTCAATTCGGTTTTGAATAATTTATAACAAACCACAATTTAGTTGAAGGAAATATTTCCTTACTTCGCTAAACGCCTAATGCATAACCCATTAGACGGTTAATCCAGCCAATAAACTCTATGCCAAATGTCATTCAATTCCGTTCAGCCGTTCTCGCGTGATTGAGTTACAAACTCAACAAAACCATAAGCACAAACTTCGCATTTATCATATTAAGTAGGATAACATTATAGCTAGTGCCATCGATGAAGACGCGCCCCACTATTCTTCCTCATAGTTTATAGTGTAAGTGTGCAACCTTCCACTAATGTTTGAGTATTGTCGGTACACACCGATTAACTATGAGTGCACGCACACTACAATTATTGCACTCGGGTCATACTCCCCGCATCCCTCGACTAGAAACTGGTGGGGCATGTCTTCGTGGATGGCATTATCTGTAAGTCTCTATCAAATCCTACTGTGAAGTAAGGATCACAGCCTTTATTACCTGTGTTGTCACCTCAGGGGCCAGCACACGGCATCGTTCGACTGTCGGCTGTTCAGCGAGCGCTATCCTGAATATTGCTTCGTGTACGTGTCTCAAGCCGTCACAGGCGCGGTGGCAGACGTCAGAATGGACTGTCTGCCAACTTCTCCATCGTCAGGTAATTGGTGCTAGCGCAGCAAGCAATAATACAAGTTTATATTGAAGTAGTGAAAAGGATGTGAAAATATTCCTGCAGGGTCGCCAACGCGCGAGTGATACCCCTGGTGTTGCAAGCGTCCATAGGCGGCGGTCACCACTTACCATCAGGCTGACCGCATGCTTGTTTGCCACCCATGTGGTATAAAAAAACAGTTGCCACGGGTTCGCAAATTAGGCTAGGCCTGATTTGTGAGAAACCAATTTATATTTAATTTAAAGTATAGATGTTGCGAAAAGGTGTGCATAAAAGAAATAATTTTAATAGTTTTGTTGATTTCTTTTCTCGACTTATCTCATCACACCTCTGTGTATTTGTGTGTGTAATAATGTATAAACAATCTTTCTCTACCCCTACGTAACGAAACAATGTTTAAAATTAAAAACGGGGATTAATTTTACAGTTCTCGTTACTACTAGTAACGACTTTTCTTGGAAACGGTAATTTCATATTAATACATGACGTTCAATTAGTATTCCCTGCGTCCTTTACGTTGTAAAAACCCATCTTGATTTTTATTTCATAGGTATACAGTCTTAAATAACAAAAAATTACTTATCCATTTATTTAACAGAAGCATGATACCAAATTGGTAGCAGAAGTGAGTTGATTCAATTTCTCCATAGAAGGTGGTGCTGGTGGATGGGGGGAGTGGTCAGAATGGTCAGCGTGTCCTGCGCCTGCGCATTGCTCCACTAGGACGCGCAGTCGACACCGCTTCTGCGATTCACCGCCACCTGCGTACGGCGCTAAATTCTGTGAGGTAAGACTTAAACTACCACCGAGCTGTGCGCGAAATTGGATTACATGTTTTTTTTTATAGAATATAGTTGTCCCGCCCAGCTTCGCTTGGGTGAAAAAATACGATGGTGGCGCCACCTATCGGGTCCTATAATTGTGAATCTAAACCATTCTCGAATCCACCTGAACACACACAGAAAATATCATTTAAATCGGTCCAGCCGTTTAGCAGGAGTTCAGTGACATACACACTCACAGAAGAATTATATATATAAAGATAGCATATTTGTTAATCCTGTTAATAATCTGTGCAAAATTTAATTTATTTTCGTTGTGTACTCTTTACTTGAAAGAGGAATGAACAATATTTCTCATTGGTAAGATCACTACAACTAAATGTCTCTTAATACCAAGATATATAAAAGCCATGGTGGCCGAGTTTGCAATTGCAGTTCTCGAACTCGTCTGTACCAATGAGTTTTTCTGAAATTATGTACAGTGACTATTCACACCACAAGCTTTACGGTGAAGGACAACACCGAGAGGCAACCTGCGTAACGTTTGCAAAAAAATCCAAGGAGTATGTTTTGGTTGAGTGACGGCGATGGACTCGCCATCTGCCATATTGCTGCCAATAAAGATAAAGATGACTTGTTCACTACCAGCAAATTTTTAAGGTCTGTGACGTAAATAGGTACGTCAAGAACGCCTTGATAGCGCGATTTCAATTAGGGACTATCGTGTTATTAAAGCAATTATTATACATTCGTTTTATTACAGATTTAATAATAATAATAAATAATATATCCTCACGCCTTCCTACAAGGGTCTCCGAAGGGGTAGGGAGAGGTGTATAGGTAATACCCACACACCCACTTTCCGCCAGAGGTATATATTAGGTGCCAACATGACAGATGGCGAGTCCATCCATTACAGATTTAACACTAGTGATATCGTACAAACAAATACAAATGACTGTACCCTACTACTAGTTTTAAATGTATAAGTTTCATATAATTAAATTTATTCATTAACCGAGCTAGAGAAATAGAAATGAGAGCACTTCTAACTTATAAATTAGATGCGTATTTAATGTTAATCAGTTTGTGTACATTCATAATCAAACATATTTATAATAATAATAATATATCCTCACGCCTTCCTGCAGAGGTCTATAGGTAATACCCACACACCCACTTTGTCACATCAAACATATTTCGTTATCTATAATTTACATACAGCTTTAAGAAGGAGGAAATAAAATACATTGTAACGAAATTTTCCTCTCGAATTCTACTTGGCAACAAAAGGTATCAATAACATTGTTCAATTTAATACTAAATTTATGGTTTATACACAAAAGTATTGTTATGGGCAAAATAGTATATAATTTTGTGGACAGACTGGTATCTAGGCAACTCGTTGCTAAGCACCACGATTTAGTTAAGTCAATGTTAGCGCAGTGGAACGACAAACTTGTGCTTTCTTTATTTTTTTATTAGTGTGTTTTAATGTTGTGTTAGGTGTAATTAACAATGGCTCCCAAAAAAGACAAAGGTAAGGCGAAAGCCGAAGAAGATACGACTACCAAAGGAGGCACATTCACCGAAGTTGAGAGAACATTCCTAGAACTCCAATTAGCCGACTGCAACAGAAAAGTTGCCAGGCTTCGCACAGCCGTCGATGAGTACGAGTTAAGAAATGAGGAATTGCAAAAGTCTTACGATAAATTAGACGAAGATAGGGCCGATATAATCGCCTATCTCAAGAAAACGCTAAATGTCAAAAATGAAGAAAATATTGAACTCAAAGATAAGGTTAAAGGACTTGAAGAGACGCGGGAAATAGAAACAGCACAATTTAAGGACACAGTTGCAGAGTTAGAGAGGAATTTCACAATAATGAAAGACCAACTAACATCTGAAAATAAGCTTTTAGCAGGAAAACTGAATACGTTAGAAGAATTTAGAGCTATCAGGGACGACTTGATGAGAAAATTTGAAAAACAAGAAAAAGCATTCAAAGATCAGGAAATGAAGTACAAAAGAGTTATTTACGATGCAGAGAAGAAATTTGTGATCGGCAAAGACAAGTTGAAGAAAGAAATGGAGGGTCGTCTCCTACAATTGGCACAAGATTTTCAGGATGCAACTGAGCTAAGAATTGCGGCATCTACCCATAGAGTCATAAGGGAAAATATTGCCATTAATAATGAACTTGATAGTATTTTATCAACTCAAGCAAAGTTGGCTGAACAAAACGAAAGGTTTAAGGAAAGTGAAAGAGGAGCTCGCGTTGCAATGGAGCTGGCTGAAGAAGAAAGAGACAAAGCGATCAATAAAAATGTAGTTCAGTTAAAAGTTATAGACCAATTGACAACGGCTTTTCAAGACATGAAAAAAGAGAAAGCTCTTTCCGAAAAAAGAAACTACGACTTTGACATGCTGCAATCTAAAATAGAAAAACTAACTAAAGAAAATGATAAGCTATCACTCCAAGTTCGCATTCTGGAGCAGAATCTCCACGCCAGGATGAGTGACCAAAATAAATCATCTGTCGAAACCCATAAAATTGCCAGAGAAAGTGCCAGATTAAAGAAAATACTGAAAGAAGCTGCGTTCGCTGTCCAGGCTGCTCTAAAATTAGATCAGTGGGCATCTACCGACCCCACACGTGAAATGATGGACAGAACAGTTTTTCTGTCACGCTTGTTAGATATAATAACCCAGTACCGAGAAGTACAGCGGGCTGAATCTATGGATACGGTAGCTTCGTTTGGCAAAGTTTACGAAGAGGGAGATCTCGGGTTTATTCCTAAGCCCGTGACAAAGAAATCCGCTACAGTCACTGCACCATCTATTATTTCTAGGGAATCTTCTAAAGTGACCAAACGTTCATCCTCCGCTGGTATTTCATCATCCACTCTTGGCAGTATAAGTACTGTGCCCAGCTTAAAGTTAGTGGCAGCATCATCTCAAGATGCCGTAGTTCCTAAAGACAGCTTAGAATCATTTATAACCTCAACTAAGTCTACAGTGAGCACAGAAAGCGAACAGATATCACACGCTTCAGAAAGTATGGGTGATATAGACAAAATGTTAGCTTTGAGCAAGCTTGAAATACAAAAGTCTATAATGAAAGACTTGGCGTACTCTCAAATGGCTTTGCAGTCGCAGGCCAAATTTGCAGAAGAACATAAGTCGAAGTCAGTAGTGATTATGGATACGTTGAAAGATGAAGACGAGGATGTGCCAGACGGCGCAGTGCAAGATTTGGTAGATGATACAGTGAAAGATTCAGCAGTTGTTGCTGAAGGTGACGAAAAACCTGAAGGCACTGCAGAGCCTACAACTACCGATGAAGAGAAGAAAAGAACCGGTTCCGGAGCCTGCTGAATGATTCCAGAATTTTAATTTAAAACAAATTGCTATAGCATTACGTTATATTGTTACTTGTGTTCTATACGTCCTGTTTTATTGAATTATTATTATTTATTTTATTTAGCTATAACTTTATGCCAATAATATAAAATACTCTACTACGAAAGGAGTTTCATTTCCCAAGTATTAAATATTTCTAGATTAAAGTTATCATGTTTAAATTCAACATACAAATGTGTCACGCATCGGTTGGCATAATTCGTGCTAACATTTGAATTTGAACAAATGCGATGTGTGTGACGAAATGTGAATTTGACAAAATTTGAAATTAATAAAATAATATACATATCAGCTTATCAGTATTAGGTACGAGTATTGTTTAGATACATAATTTAATTAAATACATTCCGTGGATGTGTCGGTACTACTTATACACCTCTGCCTGCCCCTTCGGTGACCCTTGTGGGAAGGCGTGAGGATATAATATAATAATAAAATATTCGTAATTTTTTGTTTCCTTTAGGGTAATGCCGTAGAGCTGGCAGCGTGCGAGTGCTCAGCGCGACCATGGGCCGGAGATTCGTCCCTGGTGGTGGCTGAGGTGGGGGCCAGGTGTCGATGCGGCTGCGTGCTGCACCTAGCACCTGCAGCGAGGCTGCTCGCCGGCTCAGCCAGAGCCTGTCCTTCTAGATCCTTCTGGCTCTTGCAGGCAAGTTGTTGCGGCACAAATTGATATTTTCTCGTGCTTACTGAACGAAACGAAACTACATATAAACACGAAAACGTATTATAAAATAAAATAAAAAATAAAAAAGCCTTTTATTTCCAGTTAGATTAAACGTAAGAATAATACATCTAGTTGCAAAACTTATACTTAGTTACAATACTTATACTAGTTACAATTCTTATACTTAATTACAATACTTATACTTAATTACAATATAAAAAGAAAAATAAAGATACTAGTATTCATGTAGTGCACGTTAATAAACACGTTTCATGTACTAATCCGCTGGAACCCCTCTCGGGTGAAGGCCTCCTCCAAAGCTTTCCACCTCTCTCGGTCCTGAGCCACTTGATGCCAATGCAAACCTGCTGTTTTATTTATGTCATCATCCCGTATCAAAACGTATTAACATATACTAAATATATCCTGTAGCCGCACTGGAATCATATAGATAAACTATGCTTGCATCTATTATGGAGTAAGTTTCGAAACGAGCGAGAACTAGTATAAATTTACCCTAGTTTATAAAAATATTTGATACTTTCACGTCTGAACAAAGTAACAAAAAGGGTAGTATATCGTGATATCTTGAACGGTCACAGTAAGTTGCCGACAGGCGCTGGAATGGCAAAAGTTTTGCAAGTAAATTATGCACGCCTCCCGTTGTTTACGGCACAGCAGAATCTCTTCGGAAATGCAAGGAAAACAATGAAATAAAAGTCTACCGAGCCTCTAATAAAGCCCATTCAGCGGACAACAATAGCTTTTGGAGGTTTTGTTAAGGTATTTTGAAGGAAATTGGTCCAACAAGAGCAAGCCAGTGTCGTACATACAACAACTCGATTAAGAACTCGTATTGTCATGAACTGTCTCCCGATTATTTAGGTCAATGTTTCATGAAATTGGTGCTCCTTTAATAATCACCAGTGTTTTCCAATTGGACTAAGTAGATTCATATATGTAACTGTATCTTAGTATAGTATTGGTTATATTTTTATATAAAAACATAGAATATGGATTAAAAAAACATGAATATGTTTCAAATTAATTATAAAAGCCGTGGTGGCCGAGTGGTTCAAGTAGTTGCCTGCGACACAAAGACTGTCAGAAGTTTTTTGTACAGGGATTAGTTTACCATAACACAAGCTTTGCTCAATGCTGGGGCTATGTCAATTTGTGTTGAATTGTGCCAAGATATTATTTATTAAGCCGTGGTGGCCGAGTGGTTCGAGCAGTTGCCTGCGACCAAAAGATCACAAGTTCGAATTCCGACTGTACCAATGAGTTTTTCTGAACTTAAGTACAGTGATTAGTCACACCACGAGCTTTTACGGTGAAGGAAAACATCGAGAGGAAACCTGCATACGTCTGAGAAGAAATTCAAAGGCGCATGTATAGTCGTGCTTGAGTAACGGCGATGGACTCGCCATCTGTCACGTTGGCACCTAATATACCTCTAGCGGAAAGTGGGTGTGTGGGTATTACCTATACACCTCTGGCTACCCCTTCGAGGACCGTGTGGGAAGGCGTGAGGATATATTATTTATTATTATTATAATGATTATGTTAGCTTTTCAATCATTTATTTACTATATAATCATGATGTAATATTTCAAACAGGCTGAAGAAGGCTTAGTGGTGCGCCTGCGCATGGAGTCCGTGCGTTTGCCGTGCGCAGGGCAGGGGCTGCGGGCGCGGGATGGAGACTCACTAGGGTCACCACTGCTGGCTTCTTGGGACGGACCTGACAGTGCCGCTGTAAGCTAACTTGCCGCGAACGCTCAAGCTTTGGCAGGCAGTACCTCAATATACTATATACTACTAGCTGTCCCGCCCAGCTTCGCTCGGATGTATAATATCTATATAAATAAATATATCGTTGTCTAGTTACCATAACACAAGCTTTACTTCATTTAGGACCGGGTCAATTTGTGTGGAATTGTCCCAAGGTATTATTATTATTATCTTGCTCTTCAAGAGTGGAGACTTGGAGACCTCGACAGATGGGCCTGGTGTGACCGTGATAGCTGGAGGTCGACATATCCTGGTGGAGCTGAGGTCAGGAGACACCGCCGAGCGATGCGCCGGCGGGTTTTTGGCCCACGCAACGCAAATGGGTAAACACTTTGTTACCACATTAATCGCCATGGTGACCGTGTGGTTCGAGTAGCTGCTTGCGATACAAAGTTCGCAAGTTCGAATCCCGACTGTGCCAATGAGTTTTTCTGAACTTAAGTACAGTGATTAGTCACACCACGAGCTTTACGGTGAGGGAAAACATGGAGTCGAAAATCTTTGTGTTGCAGGCAAGTGCTCGAATCACTCGGCGGGATCTATACTTATCCTCACGCCTTCCTCAAGAGTCCCCAAAAGGGTAGGCGGGGTGTATAGGTAGTACACACCAACTTTCCGCCAGAGATACATTTAAGATACCAATGTGACAGATGGCGAGTCCGTCGCTGTTACTCAAGCACGACTATACATACGCCTTTGAATTGCTTCTCAAACGTATGCAGGTTTCCTCTCGATGATTTTCTTCACCGTAAATCTCGTGGTGTGACTAATCACTGTACTTAAATTCAAAAACCTCATTGGGACAGTCGAGATTCGAACTTGTAATCTTTGTGTTGCAGGCAACTACTCGAACCACTCCGCCGTGTCTAGTCATGTCTAGTACTTAAGTTCAGAAAAAGTCAGTTAAGGCATATCTAGGATTCATATAAACAGGTTTCTATTGTAAATTATCCTTGTAGAGCCAATCCGCAACGCATCAGCGGCTTGGGCGGTGGTGAGTGGCGGCACGTGGTGGCGCGGGGGCGGCGGGGCGCGCGGGGCGGCCGTGACTCTGGCGGCGGCTGCGGCGTTGGCCGCGCTCTGCCTGGCTCTGCACTCCGCGCACAGGACCAGGGCCTACCAACGAGCCGCTGATAAGGAATCTCTTACCGACAGTGACGGTAAGTATTCTTCAATTTAAGGCATAAAGCTACACAATCAAACAAAACTATCAGTCTCTGATTGCAATATCAACAACAAACAACATATTAGCTTTATGTAATTTTATCTCCACTCCACTTCTCCACTTCTGATTCGAAAGAGATGAACAAGTGACCGAGTGTGCTATATCGGTAAATGGGCAAATTCTAGAGCAACTGAAAGAATTTGTATATCTTGGAAGCATGTTCACACGAGATGGAAAGTATGAAAACGATATTGAAAGAAGGATAACTGCCGGAAATAAGGTGAATGGAGCCATGTCGGCGTTGATGGGCAGTAAAAGTCTGAGCAAGAATGCTCGAGTTGCTGTCCACAACGCGATATTGGTACCTACCTTATTGTATGGCAGCGAATCCTGGGTATGTCAGAGGAAGTATGAAAATAGCTTGAATGCAGTTGAGATGCGATCTCTTCGAAAAATGTGCGGAGTAACGATATTAGATCAAATCCGCAATGAAGAGATTCGCAAATCAACTGGCGTGAATGAGGGCGTGACCGTAAAGATGAAGAAAGGCATGTTACGTTGGTTTGGACACATAGAAAGGATGAGTGAAGAAAGATTGACGAAACAGATATACAAATCAAAATTGTGTGCAAGAAGAGGCAGATGAAGGCCACGTTCCAACTACCTGGATCAAATCGATCGGACGCTCAAGGATAGGAACGTTAAGAGTACTCGAAACCGACGAGCATGTATGAAGAGACTGATGAATGTGGACGAAGTGAAAGAGGTATGTAAGTCTAGAGAGAACTGGCGCTCTATACTCTCTGCTTACCCCGTTAGGGACTTGGTGTGATGATATGTATGTATGTAATTTTATCGTCTGTCTGTCTGTCAGTATATCTTTTGTTTGCTTCAGCTAGCTTCCGTTTTACAAACGTACAGTTAATGTTATATGTAGTTACTGGCATACGCATAGGGCACAGACATACACAAAGTTACATTACTTAGAAGAAATTATTAAATATTTATATATTTATCTTCACGCCTTCCCACAAATCCCCGAAGGGGTAGGCAGAGGTGTATAGGTAGTGCCCAGACACCCGCTTTCCGCAAGAGATATATTTTAGGTGCCAACGGGACAGATGGCGAGTCCATCGCCGTTACTCAAGCACGACGTATGCAGGTTTCCTCTCGATGTTTTCCCTCGCCATAAAGCTCGTGGTGTGACTAATCACTGTACTTAAGTTCTGAAAAACTCACTGGCACAGTCGGGAATCGAACTTGCGATTTTTGTGTTGCAGGCCTAAGCGAACCTCTTTGCCACCACGGCTTTTGTTACGTCAACCCTCAGCTTGGAATGAAATAGTGTAAAAGCTGAAAACTCATCACTAACCTCCATCCTATTATAAATACGTATGTTCAGCGATTCGTTTTGACCCTGAAACCATTTCTTGGTAACGTAAATTATCTGAAACTCTCGGCTTTTAGGATTAACATTAGAATCCCTGCTTAGTATTACGGTTATTGATATTGTTACGGTTATGCGATACCTATATTGTAGGTAGGCTAACTTTGTTATATAACTTCCGTCTGTTATCTTCAACGGTGTTTTATATCTACGAAAGCTTAACATTTTAATAAAGTCATCATTGTAAACCTAAAAAAAATTAAGCGTTTTTGTGAACCCAGTGATAAGTAAACAATAAATACATTGGCACAGTTCCCCACAAATTAACCTAGTCCCAAATTAAGCAAAGCTTGTGTTATGGTAATTAGACAATGATATATTTATTTATATCTAAGGCTAAGGTACAAAATACTCTTTTTCATCACACATAAATATCTCACATATATATAGGCGTATGTATAGTCGTGCTTGAGTAACGGCGATGGACTCGCCATCTGTCACGTTGGCACCTAATATACCTGGCGGAAAGTGGGTGTGTGGGTATTACCTATACGCCTCTGCCTACCCCTTCGGGGACCCTTGTGGGAAGGCGTGAGGATATTATTATATATTATATTATAACATAAATATCTGCCTTCAACGGGAATCGAACCCGCGACCTCAAGTTTCGCAGTCGGGACTTTTATCATTAGATAGGCGGCCGTCTTAGTGTAAGTACAGTAGTGACTTGTATTCATTTCGAAAATTTACTTACACCATGAGTAAAAAAAAAACGAAACAAAAGAAAAAAAATATTTTAACAAAGCTCTATTTCCAGCGTGCTCTGCATCTCTAGAGCTCGGCGAAGCAACTGCCGGCTCCCGCAGTACACTCCTGTCAGAAGTGGTCGGCGGAGGAGTGTCGCTTCGGAGACTACTGCCTTCAGGGAAGGCTAAGCATACCAGGCTGAGGGATTCTGATCGAGCCTGTGAAAACATTGAACAGAGGTGATTTTTAATTTTTTTTTATTATTCCATTCAGTACTCAATACGATATTGCATCTTACTGGCTATCAAGATTTCGAGCATAGATTCTTAAATCTCAGTGTGGGCAATTAAGGTTCTCTTTTTGAAATTTGTAGAGGCAGAAGTCTACTAGAAAATTAGGGGCCATTGAGATGGCGCAGAGGTAGCGTGGTCAGGATAAACAAAAATAGTAAAATAAAAAAACTTAATGCGTAAAAGAGTATTAATTTACCCTACAATTAAATATTCTTGTTTAGGCTCTAGATTAGGCAAAATGACACAGTATAACTCTCCGAACACAGAATGGCAACGCGCAAGTGATACTTCGGTATCGTGAGCGTAGATAGGCTACGGCAACCGCTTCCCATCAGGTGGGCCGAATGCTTGTTTGCCACTCTTGTTATATAAAAAAACATCTCTACGCGGGCAAAATGTTGAGAAACAACTCATTGGTACAGTCGGGATTCGAATTTGCAATCTTTGTGTTGCAGGCAACTACTCGAACCACGGCTAAAATAAATAAACACGGACGTTCGTATAAATACATCTCAAATGTCGTGGATTTTTATCAAAACGAGCTGAATTATATCCCCTATTCCCTAATTGGAACAATCAAAGAGCCTCGCCCTTAAAACGCTTGCATTTTAATTAACAAAGGTTGATATGTGGGGCTTACTTGTAATTACTGGAAGTGGCTCGTTAATACTGAGCCGAGGCTATTGTCGGATCACGGAGCGATCTTTGGGGAGCAGCGGCGCGATGGGTTGCTCGACGTATGCTCTTGATGACGTAATTATATTCCACTTCTTTTTTTTACTACACTTTTAATTGTTATGAGTTGCCAACAATTTTGAATTGCGAACACTTTTTAGAGCCAATTTACAGCCGTGGTGGCCGAGTGGTTCGAGCAGTTGCCTGCGACGCAAAGGTCGCAAGTTCGAATCCCGACTGTACCAATGAGTTTTTCTGAACAGTACAGTGATTAGTCACACCACGAGCTTTACGGTGAAGGAAAACATCGAGAGGAAACCTGCATACGTCTGAGAAGAAAATTCAAAGGCGTATGTTTAGTCGTGCTTGAGTAACGGCGATGGACTCGCCATCTGTCACGTTGGCACCTAATATACCTCTGGCGGAAAGTGTTACTCAAGCACGACTAAACATACGCCTTTGAATTTCTTCTCAGACGTATGTAGGTTTCCTCTCGATGTTTGCCTTCACCGTAAAGCTCGTGGTGTGACTAATCACTGTACTTAAGTTCAGAAAAACTCATTGGTACAGTCGGGATTCGAAATTTAAATGGTCAATATAGGCTTTATGAGTATCAGTCAAAGTTAGGCATCTCAGTGACAGCAGGCAGAGATTGTACTCTATTTAAAAAAACACTGCATTACGTCAATATTTCAATGTCAAGCAGCAATAATGTTAATATTGCTGGCAACACGACATAGTTTCCACAAACAAACACATTATTCTATATTAGTTGCGCCAGATAGCATCAATAAAACGTTATAAATGTATTCATAAATATTAATTGTACTAGGGATGAAGAAGACCAACTAACCGACGTGGAAGCCGATGCCGAAGACAACATGAGCATTGCGAGTACCGACAGCGTCGTGAGCCAAGCTACTGTCACCCCGGAGACTGTATCGTCGAGCAGTGCTCCTGCTGGTCAGAGTACCGTCTCCGTGCCCTCACCATTGAGAAGGTCACACACCGTCTCGGTCACGAATATTGCGCCACAGGTTAGGCATCCAACAAATAGGTATACGAACATATTATCACGTCGTATCACAGGGTACGCAGAGCGAGTAGAGTGCCAGTTCTCTCTAGTCTTACAGATCTTTTTCGCTTCATTCACATTTAGCAGTAATTAATGAATAAATAAATACCTTGGGACAATTCCACTCAAATGTACCTAGTCCCAAAGTATTTTTCGGCTTTTCTATGTTAAATATGTTATGTATGTTAGTATTATTGCTGCATTAAAATCCGTTAAATAGTTTAAATAGAGCCGTGGTGGCCGAGTGGTTCGAGCAGTTGCCTGCGACGCAAAGGTCGCAAGTTCGAATCCCGACTGTACCAATGAGTTTTTCTGAACTTAAGTACAGTGATTAGTCACACCACGAGCTTTACGGTGAAGGAAAACATCGAGAGGAAACCTGCATACGTCTGAGAACAAATTCAAAGGCGTATGTATAGTCGTGCTTGAGTGGCGGCGATGGACTCGCCATCTGTCACGTTGGCACCTAATATACCTCTGGCGGAAAGTGGGTGTGTGGGTATTACCTATACACCTCTGCCTACCCCTTCGGGGACCCTTGTGGGAAGGCGTGAGGATATATATATATATATATATATATTATTATGTATATTATTATATATATTATTATATATATAAATAGTTTAAAAAATCTAAGCGAACAGACAGCGGAAGCGACTTTATTTTATACTATGTAAAAATGGTGTAATTTGTACCAGTACGCTACACCGCCTCAGCCACCGAAGAGAGAGATGGTGAGAGTGGAAGTGAGCACGAGTGCGAGCGTGAGTACCGTCAGCGAGCAAGACAGCTGCAGTGAGAAAGATAGAAACAGCGCGTGGGAGAAGGAGAGCGGGGCGTCTTCTTCTTCCGCTGCTACTCTTACCAACGTGAGTCGTGTATTCCTTTGCAGCAGGTTGATTCAACCCATCAGGTAAAAAAAAATACCGTAGAGGTTTATCCCTCCCCAAATGGAAAACTAAGTCAGTCAGTCTGTCTGCTACATTTTCAAGCCTACACTGCTGAACCAATTTTTTTGAACTGGCAGACGAAATCTTTAAAAAGGACACATCCTGTGTGCGTTTTTACTATGACTATCACGACACGATATAATTTAGTCACATATAGAACTATTTATCAAGTCAACTATCAATAAATTCAACGAGTTTGAAGGTTGGTAAGCCTGAATAAATTAAAGTAATCGGAGCTTATAATATTCATATCGTTAGAGAGAGAAGAACTACTGGTTTCCCGTTCGAATTTGGAGCTGCTCAACTGGGACAGCACGTTATAGAAAGAAGTCCGTAGAAAAATATTTTGTTTTTGTGTTGTGTTCCTGTGCGATGAATATTCTTTCAATAAAAAAAAACTATACTGCAAGAGTGGTACACAAGCATACAGCCCACCCAGTGGAAAACGGTAACCAGTAACGCAGCCTATTATATTATTATTATTATTTGACTACGGACTTCTGTAAGGTGGAGGTCCTGCCCCAGTCGGGCAGCTCCAGATTCGAATGGGAAACCCGTTATGCCCTACCTCTCTTAAATTAGAGCCATGGGAAGGTGGTCACATTGTTAAAAAACAATATTGGTGTTCAGGGTTGGTACTCTCCCGCCCTGAGCGGAGTGTCGGCAGCCAGGATCCGTGACAATCCGAAGCATACCAAGGAGAGTTGCAATCGACGTCTACTGAAGTCAGACCTCAGTTTGACGTCACACCCTGAGATGGAGATAGACTATTACGATTATGAAGTTAATAATGCAGGTACATACTTAAGTATTTTACTATCTTATCCTAGCTAATGTTAGGTCAAGTATAATGACTGCCCGCAACAACAGCGACAACAAGTACCCGTAAGATATTTTTTAAACAAGGGGTTGTTTAAAGCTGTGGTATAAATAATGTCATATCTCTTTCCGCCTTCCCACAAGGGTCCATGAAGGAGTTGGCAGAGATTAGTATCTACACTCGAGCTTTGAGGGATTCCAATCCATTGCCGTTCTTCAAGCACGACTGTACATATGTCTTTGAATTTCTGCTAGAACGTGTACTGGATTCTTCTCGATGTTTTCGACTTCTTAAAGATCGTAGTGTGACTAATCACTGCACATTGATATAGTCGGGATTCGAACTTGCAATCTTTATGTCGCGGGCAACTGCTCGAACCAACGACCACCAAGAATCTTTATGCGACTCTATATACTGATATGACAGTTCCGTCTCTATAGGGTCTACGAAGATTTTAGTCCTGAAAATGCTTCTCAGTATGGTAACACTGCTACATGTCTACAGAATATATTGACCTGCACAATGTTGCAGGATCAGTTCCCGGTTCATATTTAGGCATGGATCCAGCTTTCCTGGTGTGGATACCGCCTTTAGAAGATGGAGACATTCTTAAAGAGATGGACAACAATCAAGGTCCTGTTTACGAAGTGAGTATACGTCAAAACTTTGACATTCACGTCAGAAAATCAAATTAAGTATGTATGTACTTAAACCTGATGATGAGACAGTAATGGTAGCTACCTCGTCTTATATATAATATATAAATAATAATAAATAATATATCCTCACGCCTTCCCACAAGGGTCCCCGAAGGGGTAGGCAGAGGTGTATAGGTAATACCCACACACCCACTTTCCGCCAGAGGTATATTAGGTGCCAACGAGACAGATGGCGAGTCCATCGCCGTTACTCAAGCACGACTATACATACGCCTTTGAATTTCTTCTTAGACGTATGCAGGTTTCCTCTCGATGTTTTCCTTCACCGTAAAGCTCGTGGTGTGACTAATCACTGTACTTAAGTTCAGAAAAACTCATTGGTACAGTCGGGATTCGAACTTGCGACCTTTGCGTCGCAGGCAACTGCTCGAACCACTCGGCCACCACGGCTTTTATTTTATTTTATACTTATATTGCAAGTTAAATATATATAAGTATAATAGTGTCTAAATCAATCTAATAACAGAACTATTATTATCTATAAAGAAAAAATTACAAAGCGCTCTCTACGGGAGATTATGAGATTCTGAGATTCGAAAAATGTGCGATTTCATCAGTAATTTTAATGTGTGAAAATTATTTAGTTTTTTTTTTTTTTATTCAACAACAGTGGCAAACAAGCATACAGCCCACCTGATGGGAAACGGTTACCGTAGCCTATTTACGCTCACGATACCGATAATAATGGGTTTAATCCCTCTGCTTCCAACACAATGTAACAATCCTCCCCCCTCCCCAAGGTGCTCATTTCTGGAAACCTTATTCACCGCGTAGGAACACAACATAAAAATTGTGTTATTTGGCTACGGACTTCTATAAGGTGGAGGTCCTGCCCCAGTCGGGCAGCTCCAAATTCGAACGGGAAATCCGTTATGCCCTACATCTCTTGAGTATGGGTAAGGAAACGTTTTTTTATTTTAATTATTTGTTCAAAGGAAATTGTACCGAAAGAGCTACGGCCAGATCCGGGAAGCAACACAGAATCTCCCGAAGAGCGACCTACTTCGAGCACTCTGAAAAGGAATCCAGCGAACAGAACAAACAGTTCCAATGAATCGATAAAATCCACTAGAAAAGTTGTTGACAGAAGTAATATAATACACCCACTAAATTTCAGTATTAGTGATCTGCAAAACTCGCCCAAACTTGCTAAGAGAAATAAAAAGAGGAAGGATGATAGTCCCGTGACCATACCAATGAAAGATCTAACACTCACCAGGTCTCCAGTCAAAGTGCATAGAAAAGAAAACAGGATTGATTATGACAATTCAGCAACCTTGAAGCGAGTTAACGATACAGTACGAGAGACTAAAGCTTCGGATACACTCAAGAGGTCAGATTTCGCAGACATACGGTTTGCAGATGAAAATTCGGACTCATCAAATGAAATAAAATTTGCTGATGATTCACCCGATAGTAATAGACTTGTTGACAAATATAATATTAAAACTTAATTCGTTGATCTTGAAATAGTTCTTTCTATATTACTAATAACGAGACGACTTTTTAATTATTTCCCACTTAGATGAAGATAAGGACCAAACTGTGAATAAGGCCTGACATATTGTAATACCTCATATCATCAAAATATATCCCCGTATATCACCTGTCTGTCATGTTAGAACCTAGAATAAATGTTTGTAATCGAAAATATTTCATGTTTAAGCTGTCATGTAGTGTTTGACATTCCACACGTAGAATTATTCTTCGTTTTATCACAGCATTGTAAAATATCATCGTATCGTCTGTTAAAACGGCTTTTATTATATTCCATAGAAATATACCATTAAAATACTTGAACTGTAGTTAAAACTGTCGGAAAATTATCAATCTTAATGATGCTTGAAAAAAATCCCATACTTCGGACCTTTGGTAGGTTCCAATATTAAAATTATTTCTAATAAATTTTAAGACTGACATTTTCGGGCAGTGCAATAATAATTATTAGATTGTATTCTTAATTGCGGTCTGTTTATACTAACGGCACACTATTGATCTGACTCTCATTAAAAGCGATATAAAGCCTTATAACAACAAAAATACGATTGAATTTGCAATAAATAAACTTTACCAGTGCGCCATTGTTTACCATAATAAAGACGTAATATTATTCGATTTTGGGTTCAATATCGCGGTTTTTTTCATTAGAGATGTTGGTGCCATAGACAAATATTCTCCTAGTCTCATAGGTTGGTTGACGAACATCCCCGAAGTTCACTATGATATTATATATATCATGAGGATATGGGATGGCGTGATGACATATTATTATTATTTTATGATATATATGATAATAACATAACAAAACTTTGTATAAATCTATTAAGATCTCTTGTTTCCGTCTAGTCACATAATTAAACAATCTTATTTCTAATCAACGTAGCTGTCTAATTTATAACAAGAACAGCATTTAATTGTTAACATAACGTAGTTGTAAGGTCGTAGAAGTATTGTTTTTAATATTATAACTAAATCATTTAGCAATATTCATTAGGGTTTAAGTGAGAAATGTTATTTTATGTTTATTGAATAAAGGCTACAATCAACACGTCTTTATTTTGTATTTCATATTGTTGTTTCATTAAATCCTCAATTAAATGCTATAGATATATATTTTATTAATTTAATTCATATCTGTAGACTAATCTATGATAATCTGTTAGTTCTAATCTACATTTATTAAAGAAATTAAATAATTTATTACCGGCCATACCGCCAACGTTGTATCGAAAAGATAATTCCTAACGGCCTTCCCAAAAGGGTCACCGAAGGGGTAGGCAGAGGTGTACGGGTAGTATCCATACACCCACTTTTCACCAGAGATATATTTTAGGTACCGACGTGACTGATGGCGAGTCAATCGCCGTTACTCAAGGACGACTATACTATATGTTTTCTCTTGACGTTTTCCTTCACCGTAAAATTTGTGGTGTGACTAGCTGAAAAGTTAATCTATACTAATATTATAAAGAGGAAAGATTTGTTTGTTTGTTTGTAATGAACAGGCTCCGAAACTACTGGACCGATTTCAAAAATTCTTTCACCTTTGGAAAGCTACATTATCCCCGAGTAACATAGGCTATATTAAATTGGACCCGATAGGTGGCGCTGCGATCGAGTTTCAAGAATTTTACCTTTTTACCCGGGCGAAGCTTTCTGTGTGTTTCTGTGTGTCTTAAGCTAGATTCGAGAATGGTTTAGATTTACAACTGGACCCAATAGGTGGCGCTGCGATCGTGTTACGGGCAATTTAACTTTTTGACCCGAGCGAAGCTGGGCGGGACAGCTAGTATAAAATATAGATAATATAAAGACTACAGAAAACACAAACGCTAAAATATTAAAGAAAGTAAACTGAATGACAAAATAACAATAATTCTGTTCCTTATAATTTCTGGTATATGACATAGTATTTATCAGCAGTAATTAAGGCAATATTTTCTACCACAAAGTGCAATATACATACATACATACATATCATCACGCCAAGTCCCTAACGGGGTAGGCAGAGAGTATAGAGCGCCAGTTCTCTCTAGACTTACATACCTCTTTCGCTTCGTCCACATTCATCAGTCTCTTCATACATGCTCGTCGGTTTCGAGTACTCTTAACGTTCCCGTCCTTGAGAGTCCGATCTATTTGATCCAGATAAGACTTCTGCCTCGGCCCCAAAGGTTAACATTAAACTCAGAATTCATAATTGGACATGTAACATGGATAAATATTGTAATTGTGATCATTTAACTCGCGCAAAAGCTATTAAATATCTTGGCGTGCATATTGATGAAAATCTCTCATTTAAAGTACATATCAGTGTTCTTTCTGCCAGAATTAGAAGAGTAATAAATGTTATGCGTAATTTACGAAATGTTGCAAGTATTGAAACTCTTACTGCTGTGTATTATGCGCTTTGTCAATCTCTAATAGTGTATTGTATAACATGCTGGGGAAGCGCCAGTAAAACACTTTTGATTATGGCTGAAAGAGCACAGCGATCTGTTTTAAAAGTCATGCTTCATAAGCCCTACAGATACTCATCCACAGACTTGTATAGTGATGCTGGAGTGCTAACTATACGACAACTTTTCATTTTAAAAACCTCCCTTCTCGCCCATAAAACTGCTTTACGTTCTTGTAACTACGACACGCTGGCAAATCGAAGAGTCTATAGGCTACCAACCCCATCTGTCAATACTAGATTCGCGCAACGTTTTGGCGATTGTATTCGAACTCGTATATACAATAGAGTTGTCAAGTATTGCGATATTAAAAACGAAACGATACATAAAGCTAAAGGTCTATTAGTGAAATGGCTATCTTCACTAAACTATAATCAAACTGAGGATATTTTAAATACACATCGTTAGACCTAACTCTTTCAACTTGATTTACTTATTATTTAATTAAATTGTGGTATTTATATTTATGTCCTTTTTTGTATATTTTATATATTATACATCTAAGTAAATTATATAACAATTAGATTTTACTAACTATTTATCAATTATGTAAAATAAAATAAACGGCTCAATTACTTTTAAGACCCTTGTTACTGGCCGCTACTGAATAAATGTTGTATATTCATTGCATCGGTTTCCTCGATACAGGCTTTGCCTAGTGAGGAAACCAAAAGATATTGTGTTTTAAATAAGTCAGGCTCTCTGCAAGATTGTGAATATATGTTATGTTTAATGTGTTATTATGTTTTTGCAGTAATTAAATACTTTCTTTCTTTCAGGTAGTTGGAACGTGGCCTTCCTCTACCTCTTCTTGCACACACTTTTGCTTTGTATATCTGTTTCGTCAATCTTTCTTCACTCATCCTTTCTATGTGTCCAAACCAACGTAACATGCCTTTCTTCATCTTTACAATCACGCCCTCATTCACGCCAGTTGATTTGCGAATCTCTTCATTGCGGATTCGATCTAATATCGTTACGCCGCACATTTTTAAGTGTAATATAACTCTATCTATACCGAAAATTGCAACGCAGTCTATTTTCATTGCGCCCTAGATACGCGACGCTGTTAATTGCGTTCTCAACGTACCTGCAATGCACCGCGAATTAATTAAGATGAATGATTAAATTCCACGAGCGAATAAATGTTTTGTGAGAGACTGGATAGCGGTATTAATAGCAACTTTTTCTTGTCATATCATACATGATCAGATGATCAGCATATATTGACACGCTGGATAACAATGCTGATCATCTGAGTAAATTGAGTCTTAAATGATAAATTCATCTTAATTTGTGTATATCCAAATTTAACATAAACATTAAAATAACTGCTGGACGGATAATGTTATACATATAGCATCTGATTATGTTTTTATTTGATTCCCTAATTAATGGTTTCCTGAATAACTACATAAAACGAGCAAATATTTACTCTCTTTAATATATAATATATAATATATCCTCCCGCCTTCCCACAAGGGTCCCCGAAGGGGTAGGCAGAGGTGTATAGGAAATACCCATACACCCACTTTCCGCCAGAGGTATATTAGGTGCCAACGTGACTGATGGCGAGTCCATCGCCGTTACTACAGCACGACTATACAAACGCCTTTGAATTTATTCTCAGACGTATGCAGGTTTCCGCCCGATGTTTTCCTTCACCGTTCAGCTCGTGGTGTGACTAATCACTGTACTTAAGTTCAGAAAAATTCATTGGTACAGTCGGGATTCGAACTTGCGTCGCAGGCAACTGCTCGAACCACTCGGCCACCACGGCTTTACTCTCTTTAATGATGTTGTCATTTATCTTTGGAGCTATTTGTTTTATTGCATCGTCATGAGGATATATTCACAACACCCGACTACTTCTAGAAGACTATCATTACTATAATTAACTTTCTATACGTTATATACGTTTACACCTCAAGAAATCCATTATTAAAACCGCCGTATCTACCTACCAGTTTTGATATCTCATTTTCTCGAGGCTACAACTCCATTTGTCTGTTGTATCATTTTATGATCGTCTTTATATACAACCGAGTCAAAATACGAGCCAGTCAATCTTTAATCTCTTATGGCCAATTCAATTACTTAGAGTGCTCTTCATAACTATTTAGAGCGAGCCATGTTTACTTTGCGACAGAATATATGTTTTGCTGCACAATATATATATATATATATATATATACTAGCTGTCCCGCCCAGCTTCGCCCGGGTGAAAAAGTTAAACTTCCTGAAACACGATTGCAGCGCCACCTATCGGGTCCAATTGTGATGTAAGCTATCGTTTCTTTTAAGTTGGATCAAACTGCACACGGTGTGCAAATATGATTGAAATCGGTTAAGTAGTTAGGAGCCCATCGCGGGCAAACAACGTGATACGTAATCAATATATATTAAGATATATATCACGGCTATTGTCGTATATGGCCCATGCCAAGCAAAAACGGTATGTCTTTAGCGATCAAAGAAAACAGCTCTTAAAAAGGTTGAGTAGGCCTAAGCTCTTAGACGTAAGTTTGTACTTGGATATCTTGAACTCGCTTTCAAACCCACTGCTTTTACACGACCAATATTTAACCTAGGACATGACGATTAAGCTATTTATCTTCTGTATTCATATTAAACACAAAACATGTTTCTTCCCATATCCGTGAAAGACTTCAACTTAGCCTATCCAATGGATGTGCCCAAACCAGTTTCATTGGTTGGGCAAACATTTATGGGTGATTCTTTTAAGTACAAAACGATTTTGTAGTATGGGGGAGGCTCTTTTAGTGAAGTGCTTACCTACAGTACTGGTGGACTAAAATTTTAATTAATTATTTTTGAATCATGCTATAAATATTCGTAGAAATTGAGTTCCTTCTGGGGTAGACAAAGAGCAGAGTACCAGTCTTCTCTAGACTATAAATATTGTTACGAGCTGGGGTTCGGGATAATTTAATGATAGCCGGTTGATGCACTTTAAACGACACTTTATTCTATTACACTGAATAATCCGGAAACTTGTACGATAAATCAGTACACTATCACTATAGCACTATTCACTATAACACAGTACTAGTAAAAAACCCTAGGTACTGAAACACTTCACTAACACTGTAACACTCACTATAGTCACCGATAGAACACTTGTGATCACTCGCACTGAACTCTACTCCGGAATCAACTGACTGACTAACTGACTAACTAAACTAACTCACTAACTAACTCTGACTGAAGTAACTGTGCCTTTTTTTTTTTTTTTTTTTTTTTTTTTTTGTATTGTCTCTCGTAGCGTGAGTTCCGGGAACTTTTGCTACTTAACCGGTCAATGGCGAGACCTAGGCCTCCAGCCAGGGCTAACTGTGCCCATCGGGTACCGCCTTATATATGGCACCGGCACGATATTCTAGATATCGGTGGAAGGTTCTAGACCGCCATTAAGGCTTTCATGGAATAGCCATTTAAATGCAACCCGAAGAACAATGGCCGGGTGACGTAAACAAGTTGTTTACGTCCTTTCTTAATTGCATCCTTTTGTCTATATTTCCGGCTAAGTGTTGTTGTTTGGCATGGCTTTCACACGGCAAGCCCTCCAGAACCTTCCATCGTAACAATATGTTTCATCCTTACGCTTTTACTAAATTGAGGAGTAGGAGTAACCACACCCACTTTCCGTCAGAGATATATTTTAGGTCCCAACGTGACACAGCCGTTTCTCAAGTACGACTATACTGTTATACAAAGTACCTTCGCGTTTTCCCACATAGGTTTCCAAAGGTAGGCAGATAAATGTCCAAAAATCCAATGTCAACAGCCTCAACATTACAGATGTTGAGGCTGCCGCTATCATTCAAGCACGACTGCACATATGTCTTTGAATGTCTTCTCCGACGTATGCAGGTTTCTTCTCGTTGTTCTCCTTGTAAAGCTCGTGATGTGACTAATCACTATATATTGGTTCAAAAAAAATAACTTGTACCATCGGGGTTCAGACTTCTGTGACTTACTATTCGAACCACTTAGCCACCACGGCTCCTACAACGGATTTAAACCTATATATATTATATCTGTCAGAAAGTCCACACACCCACTTTCCGCCAGAGGTATATAAGGTGCCAACGTGACAGATAGCGAGTCCATCGCCGTTACTCAAGCACGACTATACATTCGCCTTTGAATTTCTTCTCAGACGTATGCAGGTTTCCTCTCGATGTTTTCCTTCACCGTAAAGCTCGTGGTGTGACTAATCACTGTACTTAAGTTCAGAAAAACTCATTGGTACAGTCGGGATTCTAACTTGAGACCTTTGCGTCGCAAGCAACTGCTCGAACCACTCGGCCACCACGGCTTATTATTTTATATATTATTATTATTATACTGTCAGAAAGTCACATCCATCACCGTCACGCGTTATTGTGGAGCGATGCAAGTTTCCATCAGGCACGTAATGTATGCAAACACAGCTGCTGCATCGCTCACACGAGATGAAATGGGTTACTGTACAAAATCGAACTTGCAAATATACTAGGAAATTACCCACTACGACGTAAATGTGGAGTGCATTGTTATGCAATTGTTAAGCTGCAAGAGGCCAAGTCTGCATGAACTTTTATAATGAACTAGTGGAGCCTCCTTGTTTTTCATCCATGTTAAATGTGACTATCTAGTATCTACGCCCTAGTGTAGTAGCATTTGTGAGAAGAAAAGTAGGGGTTAGCAGTAGTGTATATGTAGTCCAGATGTTTTAGGGGACAACATGACAGATGGCGAGTCCGATTAGTCACACCACGAGCTTTACGGTGAAGGAAAACATCGAGAGGAAACCTGCATACGTCTGAGAAGAAATTCAAAGGCGTATGTATAGTCGTGCTTGAGTAACGGCGATGGACTCGCCATCTGTCACGTTGGCACCTAGTATACCTCTGGCGTAAAGTGGGTGTGTGGGTACTACCTATACACCTCTGCCTACCCCTTCGGGGACCCTTGTGGGAAGGCGTGAGGATATAAATATAAATAAAGTAACTTAACCGATGATATGGTACCGTTTTGTCATTCCAATGAACCAGCATAAACCATGAATACTTTACGAACGAAAAGCTTAAAAAAACTTAAGCTTTACAGATCTATTTAACAAGCTTGAAACAGACGCACCGCAGTGTTGTTCATCCAATCCTACTGAGGCCACTGTAATTATCCGCCGGAACTGGCTTCACTAAACCGGACTTTGAATAAATAATTGCTCCAAGATTTAGGCTCAGAGGTTCTACCTTCGTTCCAGGTAATTTAAATTGGGCTAATGGCTCACCTCTTGGACTACAGCTTAGGTTTAATTACTTTTAGTTTAACGTAGCCAACCGCATGAGAACAATATTACTTACAACAAATCGTACTAATATTATGAATGAGCCGCGGTGGTCGAGTGATTCGACCTCGATTCGAGTTGCCAGTAACACAACACATAGATCCAAGTTCGAATTCCGACTGAACTTTGTCGTTCGTCTTTTCCGAGCTTAAGTACAGTAATTAGTCACACCATGGGCTATGCTGTGAAGGAAAACGTGTAGTGGAAAGTTGTAAACGTTTGAGACGAAATACAAAAGCGTATGTATAGTCAAGCTTGAGTAATGGCGATGGACTCGCCATCTATTACGTTGGCACCTTTAATATATTTCCGGTGAAAAATGACTACCCCAAAAGGGGTAGTCATATTGGGAAGGCGTGAAGACATCCTCACGCCTTCCCATGAGGGTTCCCGAAGGGGTAGGCGTGAATATAATATTATACATGCAAAAGTTTGTTACTCAATATTTTTTATTCAATCACGCCAGAACAGCCGAACAAAATTGTATGAAATTTGGCACAGATATAGACACAAGATATATTTTATTCCAGGAAAAAAAATATCTATGGCATCAATCGAAGTTTAAAAATACTGCACTTCAACAACGACGCGAATACTACGAAGTTTTCTATTCTCTAAACTATACAGTTCTTATTTTTTTTTTTTTTTTTATACAACAAGAGTGGCAAACAAGCATACGGCCCACCCGATGGAAAACGGTTACCGCAGCCTATTTACGCATACAATAACGAAGTATCACTTGCGCGTTGCCACTCTGTTTTCGGAGAGTTATACTGTGTTGGCAGCATAATGGGACTAATCCCTCTGCTGCCAACACAATATAACAATCCTCCCCCTCCCCGAGGAGCTCATTACTGGTAACCTTATTCACCGCGTAGGAACACAACACAATAAATTGTGTTATTTGGCTACGGACTTCTATGAGGTGGAGGTCCTGCCCCAGTCGGGCAGCTCCCGTTATGCCCTACCTCTCTAAATAACTTTAGAGAGGTAGAGGTACTTTTCTAAATAACTTTTTCTCTAAAGAACATAAAGTTGCATAACTTTATGTTCCCTACACTCTACAGTTGCATAGTTCCTTAGTTTAATTTGAAATTTCTGAAAGAAAAACTTTTCGGAATTGTGTTTTAAAGTTCTCGTAAACTAAAACAGAAGAGGTCCCATCAACTTTGTCCTAGCATACGTATGCAGTTTGTTTCATATAATTTTATCTTAAGCCAGAGGTGTATAGGTAGTACTCACACACCCACTTTTCGCCAATGATATATTTAAGGTGCCAACGTGACAAATGGCGAGTCCATCGCCATTTGTCACCAAAAATATAAAATAATTTTGGCGTTTGTTATTAATTTCATACAACACATACGCGTAATAAATATATAGATTATTTTCAGTTACCAGAGCTATTGTTCGAGTGGCTTGTAAATTTCCTGGAAATTCAGAATTTTACCAATTTCTATTTCAGAATCGGGACTAGGTCAATTTGTTTAATTGTTTCAAGGTATTTATTTAAGCATTGAAAAACCGGTGAATGTGGCGTAACTATCCCTACCCCTTCGGGGACCCTTGTGGGAAGGCGTGAGGATAAATTATTATTAAGAGAAAAATAATCGCACAATATAATCTAGGTGTCTTTGACACTATGAAAACGATCAGCCCGCCAGTTTTAAAGTTAGAACGTGCGCTAGAATCTCCTTGATGTAAATTTGTCTTCAGGCCAACTTGACACCGTAACTCCTACGGGGCATAAAATACTCCTCAACTTGGCTGGTGGCTGTAATGAGCTAAGTAAACGTGGCTAATGGCGCAGAAGGGTCGCACGGCTTATTTACTCTTCTTATGCATTATTCAGTTGGCCTTAATGTTTTATATGAACTTGCACTTTTGAGGATTGCTCTGAGCTTACGACAAAGCTGTAATAACTAATATATATTTACGAGTATAAAGAGGTGAAAATAATAGGTGAAAAAGTAAAATCACCTGAAACACTATCGCAGCGCCACCAAACTAAACCATTCTCGAATCCGCTTGAAGACACACAGAAAGGGACAGCTTTGGCCGGGTGAAAGAAGACAACGAGAGGAAACCTGCATACGTTAGAGAAGACATTCAAAATCGTATGTACATACGTCTTAGTTGTGACTTAGCTGATAGTTAAAGGTAGAGGTAGAGTCAAGGAAGTCGTGTGTGGTTTATTTAGTCAACTTCGAATCGTTGTCACCTTCATCTTTGTAACTATAAATAATGAAATATTGAATGAAATGAAATATTTATTTGGTTACATTATTTTGGCACAGAAACTAAACGTAACGATGACATCCGCAGAAGTTAAAAACTGTGTCGCGGATGACAACGCCCACCTCCAAAGGACATGAATGTACTAAGTCTAATAAATTAATACAAGATAAGTTTAAAATTAAAAATAAATCATGTAAGTGTGTGTGTGTGTTGTGAGTGCGGGTGTGTAAGTATGTGTGTGTGTGTGTGTGTGTGTGTGTGTGTGTGTGTGGGTGTGTGTGTTTGTGTGTGTGTGTGTTTGTGTGTGTGTGTGTGTGTGTGTTTGTGTGTGTGTGTGTGTGTGTATGTGTGTGTGTTTGTGTGTGTGTGTGTGTGTGTTTGTGTGTGTGTGTGTGTGTGTGTGTGCGGGTGTGTGCAGAGTGTATACTGAGTATTTTTTTATTAAGTAAGTATGGTTAATAATATATCTTGCGACAAGAGTCTCCGAAGAAGGGTAGGCAGAAGTGTGTAGATAATGCCCTTACACTCACTTTTCACCGGAGATTATATTTTAGGTGCCAATGCTACAGTCCATCGCCGTTACTCAATCACAACTATACGTAAGCTCATAGTGTGATTAATAACTGTACTTAAGTTCAGAAAAACTAGTTGATACAGTCAGGATTCGAACTTGCCATATTTTCGTTGAAATGGCCGAACCTCCCGGTCACCACGACAGCCGGTTTATCTTAATATGTTTTTTCGAATACTTTTATTGGTACTGCCTTTTCCAAACGCACAGTAATTTATTACACCAACAGTTGAACAGTGATGAAAACCTCATGATGGTTTCCGTCACCGAAATCGTGTTAATCGAAAGGTTTCGATTCGAATATTCCTTTAAATACCTTAGAAAGAATATGATACTATACAACTCTCACAGACAAATATCTTTACGCTTAATTATGTTGGCCTAGGATGATATAGCCTCGAAGGCTGAGACCAGACATTATGTAAGGGTAGAGCCATAAAGAGGGGACATGTAACTTTGTTGGCAGTTTAAGACTTGGAAATGTCTGCGCCCTCCTTGAATTTACGTCCTTTGATAGATGTAAGGCTGGTTGCACACCGCGTACACTAATGCTAATCAGAGATGACTAAATATCTATATAAAACACTCCCCTGTACCAGACACTCACTGCACTCAATGCCCTCTTGGATTCCAACCCTGAATGTGATGTGTTTGCAGACGGATGAAAGGCTATCATGTTGCCATGTCTGGAGTATTTTGAAATGAGTGTATGAGGTTCTTATAATTGCTTATTTACTAATAATAATATATAATAAATAATATATCCTCACGCCTTCCCACAAGGGTCCCCGAAGGGGTAGGCAGAGGTGTATAGGTAATACCCACCCACACACCCACTTTCCGCCAGAGGTATATTAGGTGCCAACGGGACAGATGGCGAGTCCATCGCCTTTACTCAAGCACAACTATACATACGCCTTTGAATTTCTTCTCAGACGTATGCAGGTTTCCTCTCGATGTTTTCCTTCACCGTAAAGCTCGTGGTGTGACTAATCACTGTACTTAAGTCAGAAAACTCATTGGTACAGTCGGGATTCGAACTTGCGATCTTTGTGTCGCAGGTAACTGCTCGAACCACTCGGCCACCACGGCTTATATACTAATTAGTGTAATTGGTTAATATCTATACTATTTCTACGCTATTGCTATATAAATCGAAATTTAATAGGTGCAAGCAAAACTCCAAGCGCGTCTAGTCTAAAATAATAATATATCCTCACGCCTTTCCTTAAGGGTCCCCGAAGGGGTAGGCAGAGATGTTTAGGTAAAACCCATACACCCACTTTCTGCTAGAGATATATTTTAGGTCCCAACGTGACAGATGGCAAGTCCATCGCCGTTATGGGCTCCCAACCACTAAACCGATTTCAATCAAATTTGCATACCGTGTGCAGTTTGATCCAACTTTAAATATAGGATAGCTTACATCACAATTGGACCCGAAAGGTGGCTCTACGATCGTGTTTCAGGAAGTTTTACATTTTCATCTGGGCGAAACTGGGCGGGGCAGCCAGTAATAATAATAATATAAATACCTCGGGACAATTCCACACAAATTAACCTAGTCCCAAATTAAGCAGAGCTTGTGTTATGGTAACTAGACAACGATATATTTACTTATATAGATAGATATATACATAAATACATAGGACATCCAAGACTAAGGTACAAATACTCGTGTTCATCACACAAATATCTGCCCTCAGCGGGATTCGAACCCGCGATCTCAAGTTACGCAGTCAGGAGCTCTAACCACTAGACCAGACGGACGTCAAATATGTGAATCAAATGTATTTTCTGTTCTAGGAATACATTGGTGTAACCGTACAAAATATAGGCAGATTTTCTGCGGCAGCAGACACTTTGTCCTCTACAGCTTCCTGTAGGATGTACCCACAGGAGGCTCGAGGGGGTAATTGCGTCCTTTCTACCTGCCTGTAACCACAGGCAAGGATTATACGATACTAGATTTACGTCTGGGACTTAACGAAAAGAAAGGAGGCAGACGTGTTTGTGGTGTGGTAAAAGGTAAAGATAGCTTACATGTAATATTGCATATGAGCTAAGTTTTCTTCAATTAAAAAAAAACAATTTGAGAAGAGGAAAAAATAGCGTCTCAACTTGACCACAAACTTTATTAAATAGCATAACCACGCTATTTTTAATAAGAGTGGTTCAAGTAGTCGCCTGCAATGCAAGGATTACATGACGGAACCACTTCACCATACAAACATATCATCACGCCGAGTCCCTAACGGGGTAGGCAGAGAGTATAGGGCGCCAGTTCTCTCTAGACTTGCATACCTCTTTCGCTTCGTCCACATTCATCAGTCTCTTCATACATGCTCGTCGATTTCGAGTACTCTTGACGTTCCTCTTGAGCGTCCGATCGATTTGATCTAGGTAATTGGAACGTGGTCACCCTCTACCTCTTCTTGCACGTTGCAATTAGTAGAGTGAGTCCATCCACGATTATCCATCACGTTAGTACCTAAACCCACCATCTACGTGATGAGATGTGTTACAACTCTGCCTGCCCCTTGTGGGAAGACAAAAATAAGAAATAAAGCTAAAAATTTTAATATTTTGCGGTTGTTTTCGTAACTCATCTCATAGCAAACGTATTATTATATTTAAAACTATTTAAATCTTGAGCTTAAATTAACAAACATAAGCCTATACTTTAATGGAATATCAATCGATTAATGTTTACTTCAAATATCCTTCAAAAACAAATGACGGAAGTGTGGACAGAACAGTTCCGTTATAATATTAGAACAAGCCTTCAAAGTAATTAATATCCCATCACACACAACCGGGCCAACTTCCCCGGCGATAGGTTTACGCGGTCTGAGGTGCTTATAGGGCTGGCACTAACTGGATTCGATTGATGTATTTCTTTAATTAATCTTATGAAAACGACATAGGTCACTTATGCTAATTCCTAGATTAACATATAATAATACCAACATCAAACAGATATAGTATTTTCTAAACAGGTTTAAAATAGAATACAGACAAAAAAGTTACAATCATAACATTAAAACGTATTAAAATCATTTTAGGTGCTACAAGCACAAGAGTAAGTGAAGCCGAAGTTTGGGAGGTGCTTTTAGCTGTATTTGCTTAACTAAGAAGTACTTAGCTTCCAAACTTCCAGAGGCTAGGCATACGTGGCAGGTAACCTCCGCGTGGTGTGTTGCGGTCACTGGGTACTGGGATAGTCATAAGTCTGATTACCAAAAACTTTAATCAAACAAAGAAGGAAACATTCACTGCACAAAACGACTAACATTTTATAAAAAAAAATAAAAAAAATAAAAAAAAACCTATAACCTACATAAATAAGTCTGATTACCAAAAACTTTAATCAAACTAAGAAGGAAACACTCACTATACAAAATGTCTAAAATTGTATATATACAATAACCTACATTATAAGTCAGATTACCAAACACTCAATCAAACAAGAAGAAACATCGTCTAAAACAAAATCAAAACAAATAAATTATACAAACCTTCTAACACCAAAAACTCACCCTAAAACAAACATCATCACTCCGCAACAAATGAAACCTCATGAAAAAGAAGACGACTCTTGTAATAACTTGTAATAAATTGTAACACACAATGATAAAACATCAAATACCAAAAACATCAAAGAAACTCAAAGTGAAATCACTCGCTACTACTTTAGCCTGTATCGCAGGGACTGTAGTAGCGAACTCTGGAAACATGAGTCGCAACAAAAAAAAAAAAAAAACTGGGATAGTCGACATGGAACACTATAGGGAATATATAATTAGAGACGGCATCCTAAAATTTTTCTTCCTTAAAAATAAAACCAACGTGAAAATATATCGTTCGATTCATTCGTTCGATTATTATTATTAATATACAAATAGCATCGTAAGTTGCCAACCCTAGCACAGGTAAGTCCGTAGTACCTAACCCACAACGTAGTTGCCGCAACAAAGCGAACGCGCTGACTTTGCTTAAATTTTGCCTCAACATTTAACTTAAATCAATTTTAGCACAGGAAAGTGATATTATTGTAGGCGATTTATAAATCGCATGTTATAAGTACATTTAACTGAAAAATTTACGTATTTTGACAATACATAAAAATAATACAGTTGCTTTACGGTGAAGGAAAACATCGAGAGGAAACCTGCATACGTTTGAGAAGAAATCAAATGAAGTATGTATAGTCGTGCTTGAGTATCGGCGTTTGACTCTGTAATATATCTCAGGCGGAAAGTAGGTGGGTACTACCTATACACCTCTGCCTACCCCTTCGGGGACCCTTGTGGGAAGGCGTGAGGATATATTATTATTATTTATATTTTACATATCATCACGCTGAGTCCCTAGAGAGACTGGCGCTCTACTGCCTACCCCGTGAATATATAAGTCTAACAAATCGAAAGCTATATTTAATACTTAAACGACAGCTTAAAGAATATTATCAAATTTATTCGTAAAATTGTTCGAAATCAAATGCACGGATATTGTGGAAGGGGCGAGTGAAAAGTAATTTATTTTAAACGAAGTGTCGTTGGGCCGTGAAGGAGAAATTGAGTGTAAACTAATTTCCGTAATTTCTGACGCGCTCACTCCTTTCAAGCTGAAATTGTTAGTAAAACGCTAGAGATGCTAACGATAATATGAATAATTCAATACATTTTTCAATGGAGACTGTCAAGACAGAAAAAATATCTTAATGTCTATACAAATAAATAAATTTAGAGTATGTATGTATTTCTGTAATATTAAAAGATCCGCTTTGTACTAAGTGCATATGAATGTATATACGATACATATACCAAAATAACTGTAATAATCTGTCTGTCTGTTTTTAGTGATTGAAGATTTTTGATTGTTGTTAACGTAGTCGCTACCGTCTGTAAACTATGATAAATTCAACGCGGGTTCATCAATTGTAAGAGGAAGAGGATACAAGAGGAAGGCTTAGTAGTACGGGTGAAGCCGCAGAGTATAGTTAGTTTTATTATTATTTTGAATGTACGTAAGATCTTACCACGAATTGTTACCTGCGCGCGTTTGAGAAGAAATTGTTTGTCATTGTAAATTATACTTTATATTATAACTAGCAATCCCGCCCAGCTTCGCTCGAGTATAAAAGGTGTTGGACAACCCCTTAGTGGCCGATTCTCAGACCTACTGAATATTCATATAAAATTTTATAAAAATCAGTCAAGCTGTTTCGGAAAAGTATGGTAATTAACATTGTGACACTAGAATTTTTTATAAGATAATTCTCGAAACCGACGAGCAAGTATGAAGAGACTGATGAATGTGGACGAAGCGAATAAGGTATGTAAGTCTAGAGAGAATTGGCGCTCCATAATCTCTGCCTACCCTGTTAGGGATTCGGCGTGATGATATGATGATGATGATGATAATAATAAATAATTAGATAATAAATAATTTATATATATATATATATATATATATATATATTTTTTGTATTTTAGCCTTGGATTTCTTATGTATTCATCGATCTATATAAGTAAATATATCATTGTCTAGTTATCATAACACAAGCTTTACTTATTATTGGGAAAAGGTCATTTTGTGTGGAATTGTCCCGAGGTATTTATTTATTTATATGTTCTCAAATAGAACACTATGCACATCTGTGTAAATATAGCTTCCAATATGATCAGTCGTCCATGTACTCGGTGTGTAGGACGTGCAGCCTCAGGTCGGTATTTGCATTTAAACTCCAATCAAGAGGTGAGCTAACACAAGACCTTGTCAGCGCTAATCAAATATTCACCTCAATATTACTATGCCACATAGGAATACTATTGTGTGCCTAACAGAGCCTAATGTATCTTGTACTAAGACAACTTCACGAAGTCTTGTTTAAAAGAGTCGAAGAATCAAGGTTAGTGCTGAAGACAGTCGAGAATAGAAGAGGAAAGATAATTGGCAATTGGCAAAAGACATGACAGCTTCTTTAGAAATATCTTAGATGGAAAAGTAGAGGGGAAAAGAGGAAGTGAAGTATATACTGGCTTTCCTGACAGCTATCAGTGGGTTTCGGTTTGGCGCGGTCACTTACAATGACAGCTGTCAGCTGTCAGATTAGTTTTGGCGGTGCATATGCGCGCCATTATCAATAAATGAATACCTGGGACAATTCCACACAAATTGACCTAGTCCCAGGTTAAGCAAAGCTTGTGTTATTGTAACTAGACAACGATATATTTACTTATATATTGCCATACAACATGGCAATGCCGCTAGTCATCTTGGCACCCTTCCGCGTGGCACGGATTTGGGACATTTATTCTATTTATAGTTACTTTATATTTATTATTACATGTTAATTAAATGATTTAAAAAATAAAAATGGAGGGAATTACATCAGAGACGCCGACAAGATTGGACTTACATTTATGATGACTGAAACTTGTTCGTACATACATAATTATTAGACCGACGTTCATGTTGCTTGTGTTAGACACCTTCATACACATTCATGAAGCCCTTAATGAATGAAGGTCACCCTATTACACTTCTAGAGTTCTAGTATCACTAGCGAAAAGGTTATGTTTACCCTCCCTGGACACTTTTGGGAACCTTGTGGACCTTTTACCACACACCCACTTTCCGCCTGAGGTATATTAGGTGCCAACGTGACAGATGGCGAGTCCATCGCCGTTACTCAAGCACAACTATACATACGCCTTTGAATTTCTTCTCAGACGTATGCAGGTTTTCTCTCGATGTTTTCCTTCACCGTAAAGTTCGTGGTGTGACTAATCACTGTCCTTAAGTTCAGAAAAACTCATTGGTACAGTCGGGATTCGAACTTGCGATCTTTGTGTCGCAGGCAACTGCTCGAACCACTCGGCCAACACATCTTTTTTTAAGGAGGGCATGACCTGTTCATATTTGCAGCCCGACTGGTAGCTGCACCTTACAGAGGCTTGCAGCCTATGTGTGCTATGTTCCTGTGGTGAGTAAGGTCGCCAGGCTCCAGGGGGTATACCCCTGGTTTTCCAAGCGTCCATAGGCGGCGGTGACCGCTTACCATCGGCTAACATTAGGCGGACTGCTAGCTTGTTTGTCACCAATATGATATAAAAAATAAATCGTGTGTACAACAAAAACACAAGCTGACCTAGTCCTATACAAAACAGTGCTTGTAGTGTGATTAATACAAAACTATAGATTTTCTTATAAAGATACTTAGGTACATAGGACATCTAAGGCAGAGGAACCTATAAATACTCATGTTCATTACTCGAATCGAAATCGATCGCACGACCTCAAGCTCTGCAGCTAGAAGCTCTGACCACTAGACCAGAAGGCAGCCAAATAATAAAACCTTTAATGAAAAGATACTACTGGAATTTACGAGTAGTATAGTTAATTCGCATGTAAAGGTCTGACCCTCAGAGCCCCAGGGTCAGAATAAACATAGGGTTAGTTATGTCTCTTGCTTGGATAGGGTGTTGAATTATTTAAAAAGGTTTAAACGATAGCGCTTTTCTTGACCCTTAGGGACTGTACCGTAAGGGGATAGTGCTGTTTTCATCAGCTGTCGATAGTTCATAAAAGTATCGATAGACGTATTTTTATCGCAATTTAATCGGGTCTATCTGGTGTTGCATGCGGTCATAGAAGGCGGTAATCGCTTAATATTAACTGGATTGCATAATAAAGGCAATCTTTGGGTAATGCCGATAAAAGTGAGCACGTCCTAATAACGCAAAGAGGTATATTATGTATGTACATATGTACACAGTAACTCATGGTAAGCGTGCAGTGACAATGACGCGAATTCCATGATTTTTGTTCACCCAAAAAGTTCCCAAAATGTGCTCGCCTAAAAAAGTTTTCACTTAAAAATATATCGTCACATTATGGAGGACGTAAAGACCGTGGTTTCCTTTGTGTATCCAGCAAACAGTGGGTTTGTGGATACACATCACATACAAATATCGACAACTGCCTCTCACTACAAAAGGCTTCGATTTCATTCCCATATGCCTACTCAATGGAGCTTCAACCAAGTGCCTCGTCAAATAGCTCGCATTACTGCCCATTGTTTCGGAGGTGGGTCCTCCGAAACAACTTCCTATCTATAGGCATAAGAGTTCATACCACTGTACCAGCACACGCAGGTAGTGTACTTACATGGAACAACGCTTGATTGGACTTATTTGTAGACCTCTACAAACTCTCTACTCGAAAGTTTAAAATAAATTTCCATAAAATCGAAAGTCCCAAGGATGGAACATCAAAACTTCTCGAAACAGGCGAGTATGTATGCTGAGACTGATGAATGTGGATGAAGCGAAAGAGATGATTTATATATGAATAGGGAGAACTGGCGCTCTACTCTCTCTGCCTATGACGGCTAACTCTCCATGTTGTATAGACATCTGATTAACCTATATATATATCTACTAGCTGTCCCGCCCAGCTTCGCCCGGGGGAAAAAGTTAAACTTCCTGAAACACGATCGCAGCGCCACCTATCGTGTCCAATTGTGATGTAAGCTATCATATCTTTTAAGTTGGATCAAACTGCACACGGTGTGTAAGTTTGATTGAAATCGGTTAAGTAGTTTAGGAGCCCATCGCGGACAAACAACGTGACACGTAATTTATATATATTAAGATAACCTATATATCTAAGAGCCGTGGTGGCCGAGTGGTTCGAGCAGTTGCCTGCGACGTAAAGGTCGCAAGTTCGAATCCCGACTGTGCCAATGAGTTTTTCTGAACTTAAGTACAGTGATAAGTCACACCACGAGCTTTACGGTGAAGGAAAACATCGAGAGGAAACCTGCATACGTCTGAGAAGAAATTCTAAGTGTATAGTCGTGCTTGAGTAACGGCGATGGACTCGCCATCTGTCACGTTGGCACCTAATATACCTCTGGCGGAAAGTGGGTATAGGCAACACCCACGTTGCCTATACACCTCTGCCTACCCCTTCCGGGACCCTTGTGGGAAGGCGTGAGGATATATTATTTTATATTATATATTATTATTAGATATCTATAACCTATATATCTAATTAGCCATTAGCACTATGCCTTTATATAACTCATAATTTTTGTATTATTTAAACGTTCTCATTAGGAATGGTCCAGACTTCAGGTTGATACATTTACCTCATAATTATAACAAGTCTTTCTTTTCACCCTTTGCTGTTTTCCAAGATTTTTAAACGACCGAATTAAGTATACGAACCTCCTAATGAAGCGGCAACTCGGTCGCATAAAAAACTGTTTTCATTCGTTCTCAGCACAACTACGTCAACTAATCTAGCTTAAGACAAACAGAAACACACAGAAAGCTTCGCCCGGGTAAAAAGGTAAAATTCTTGAAACTCGATCTCAGCGCCACCTATCGGGTCCAATTTAATATAGCCTATGTTACTAGGGGATAATGTAGCTTTCCAAAGGTGAAAGAATTTTTGAAATCGGTCCTGTAGTTTCGGAGCCTATTCATTACAAACAAACAAACAAACAAACAAACAAATCTTTCCTCTTTATAATAATTAGTATAGATATAGATAATACCTGGGACAATTCCACACAAATTGACCTAGTCCCAAATTAAGCAAAGCTTGTGTTATGGTAACTAGACAACGATATATTTACTTATATAGATAGATATATACACAAATACATAGGACATCCAAGACTAAGGTACAAATACTCATGTTCATCACACAAATATTTGCCCTCAGCGGGATTCGAACCCGCGACCTCAAGTTTCGCAGTCAGGAGCTCTAACCACAAGACCAGGCGGTCGTCAAAGTATATAAAAGTGTGCATGTCCTTTATAGAAGGGTAAACGCTTAGGTGTATTCGAGAATTTAAATTCACAATTGGACCCGATAGGTGGATCTGCGATCGTGTTCTAGGAGATATTAACGTTTTCATCCGCTTTTTGCTATAAATCTTTGTACCAAATTTCAACTAATTGCATTCCACCAGTCTGGTGCTATGTATCCAATATCCTTTTGACATTTACAATGTTAGTAGTCAGCATACACATATCATCACACCGAGTCCGTCACGGGGAGACAGAGAGAGTAGAAAGCTAGTTCTCTCTCGCTTCGTCTACATTCATCTTCAATAGTAAAATATGAAACATTAACATCGGCGATACAAGAACATGTACTTGTACAAATAGAACATATTACATCTGTGTACAGTGTACATACTTGAAATAACATGAAGACGGGTAATACCTTTTATTTAATCGACAATCGACAGTTACCAAATATATTTGTTACGCTTAAAGCTGAGTATACACATTTATTGGTATCTAAGTGTTATAGATATTGTATATAAATATGTATATTCTCACGCCTTCCCACAAGGTTCCCCGAAGGGATAGGCAAAGGTTTATAGGTAGTACCATTTTAGGTCGCAACGTGACAAAGGGCCATTGCCATTACCAAAAAGCACGACTATACATACGCCTTTAAATTTCTTCTTAAATGTATATAGCTTTCCTCTGGATGTTTTCTTTCACCATAAAGCTCGTGATGTGGGTACTCACTGTACTTATAAATGGCATATTAATTATTTATTATTAGCAGATTCCACATAGTTTTTTACAGTGACTTCACAATAGCGAAATTAACAAAACCATTACTCTCAACATAATTATTAATGTTTATACAAATTTATGCTAAATACATTCGGTTTCACAAATCGTATATATTACTAGCTGTCCCGCCCAGCTTCGCCCGGGTGAAAAAGTAAAATTTCCTGAAACACGATCGCAGCGCCACCTATCGGGTCCAATTGTGATGTAAGCTATCCTACCTTTCAAGTTTGATCAAACTGCACACAGTGTGCAAATTTGATTGAAATTGGGTAAGTTGTTTAGGAGCCCATCGCGGACTTGCGATAAAAATTGCCATAAAAAAGGTTATAGTGAGTCAATCTTATTAGATAGACATATGCTGTCGCGGACTTGTTTTTAGAACTTTTAAAGAGGAACAATTCCCTCATACATGATATTTGTGTAAATTAAACCGTTTACGCAGCGCACGCAACGGAAGCTCTCAAAAAGGAATATTTTTTCCGGTTCTGGCAACTTTATTCATTTATGCTTAGCTCCTATTGGTCGTAGCGTGATGTTATATAGCCTCAAGCATTCCTAGAGAAATGACTATCCACCAAAATATTTTTTAAATTCCAACCATTTGTTCCTGAGCGTTCAAACAAACAAACTCTTCAGCTTTATAATATTAGTATAGATATTCAAACCTCACCTGATAGATTCAAGTAATTGTTGATTTTATTAACCAACTGTTTAAAACTAATCGGTGTCACCGGGCCTCGCAAATACGGCAATCTTCTCTTTGGGGAGTGAATACAGATACAGCTGTGTGCCTCCCGTAGTTTGATTGCATAATATAGTGCTGGGTATGTCTGTTTGTATTGAAGACATGCCTGCGCAGTTCGTATGATGAACAAATATATTTGGTACGCAATCAGTATCATTTTAATTGCACAAGCTTAGTTTCTTAATAATCTTGATTATATATGTATAAAAAATGCCCCACGGATTCACTCGCGTCTAATTTATTTATACACCATTAAAAAAAATCAGTACCTTAGTATCTTCGTATCATATTACATATATGTATATATATGTAATATGATACGATACTACTCTTAGAGAAGGTACAAAAAGCGTTCCTAAGGTTTCTATACAAGCGTGTGTATGGGTACTATCCATACTTGTATCCTACAAAGTATCTCCAGGGCTGCTTAGGGTATAACTCCTTAGAGGTGAGAAGGAACTGTGACCAAATGTCAACTATGTGCAAGGTGCTTCGTGGAAGTATTAATGCCCCTGAATTACTCGAAGAGCTCACAAAAATATTTGTGCCTGACAACTACACACGCGCCAGGAAACACAGGCTCTTTTCCATATCGGCTTGTCGTAGTAAGTCGCGATCATACTCTCCCGTCCCTCGCACTCTCTCTGCGTTCAATGATCTCTTGGAGTCCAACTCTGATTGCGATTTGTTTGCGGATGGATGGCAGACTATTATGTCGGCATGTCTGGAGTATTGGGAGGCGAATGTATGAATGTTGTTTTATATATTTTCTTTTGTATTGTGTATATGCTGTATAATTTTTTACTATTTAGAGTAATTGGCCACTGGCCGTTCTAATGTGTACTTTAAAATAAATAAATAAATAAATAAATATTATGTCTCTAATAGTGAAAGTCCGGCCGTTTCAAGTCAGTTATCAGGTTCGGGCTATTAGGTTTCAGGTCGGTTCTTCTAATGAATAAATCTTAACTAGAAAAACATGAAAAAGAGTAAATAAACAACAAAACGAATACAGTGATTCCGGCCAGGATCGAACTGGCGGCCTTCTGCGTGTAAAGCAGATGTGATAACCACTACACCACGGAACCGTTGCCTTTAATGGCATAATTATTGAACAGTCTACACGAGTTTTACTAATATTTAACAGGTATGTCGTTAATATACCGTTATAAATTATAATTATCGTTATATATGGCGTCGACATACTCGCCATATATTTGGCCAGACAATGTCGATTTTGTTTGTAGGCGTTTTTTGTACATCTATGTTAGTAAATATATTATTTAGCGACAAAGTATTACATTAGAAGTATGCACAAGTGCTAGTCAGATATATATCACGTTGGCACCAAAATATATGTAAATGCACAGAAATGTGTTTATCACGCAACTTCAGAAACTCTTTGGGGAAAATGAATTAATACGAAATACAAAACCTAAATTCAAATAAATTGTAATACGTTATTTCAATTTCAATTCACTTTGAGAGGTAATTTCCCAACCACACTAACGCTTGCTAAATTCGTGGAGAAGATGAATCCCTTCTTGAATGGTAATATATGTACCTCTTATAGCAAATAAATGAATACTTAGGGACAATTCTACACAAATTGACATAGCCCCAAATTATGCGAAGCTTGTGTTAGGTTACTCGATAACGATAGAAATATATCGTTGTCGACTTATTTAGATAGATGCATAGGACATTCAAGACATATCTGCCCTCAGCGGAAATCCAACCCGCGACATCAAGTTTCGCAGTCAGGAGCTCTAACCACTAAACCAGACAGCCGTCTTTGTAAAATGAATATACTTCGTTCCAATGTTTGGTATATTATAATGTTATAATAAAAACTTTGATTAAATTGGACGAGGTGCAATCGACTAAGTATTTCCTATGAAATACAATAATTTTGCACACACTTTTGCTTTGTATATCTGTTTCGTCAATCTTTCTTCACTCATCCTTTCTATTTGTCCAAACCAACGTAACATGCCTTTCTTCATCTTTACGATCACGCCCTCATTCACCCCTAATATCGTTACTCCGCACATTTTTCGAAGAGATCGCATCTCAACTGCATTCAAGCTATTTTCATACTTCCTCTGACATACCCAGGATTCGCTGCCATACAACAAGGTGGGTACCAATATCGCGTTGTGGACAGCAACTCGAGCATTCTTGCTCACACTTTTACTGCCCATCAACGCCGACATGGCTCCATTCACCTTATTTCCGGCAGTTATCCTTCTTTCAATATCTTTTTCATACTTTCCATCTCGTGTGAACGCTTCCTAGATATACAAGTTCATTCACTTGCTCTAGAATTTGCCCATTTACCGATTGCCAGCGTTTAGGCGCAGCCCCTTCGTAAAAAATATATATTTTTAAAGGAAAGAATTATATTTTTAAAAGATCATACTTATGAAAAAGTATGTTATTCGATATTGAAGTAAATTTTTTTTCAGAAGAGACGTCGTGATCATAAACTGACACAACATCTATGGAAACATCATTCGACTGTGCAAATAGCAGAATGTCAAGATTTGAGTGACATTATTTATGCAGCGTAACCTATTACGAATTTTGATAAATATTATTTTAATTAAGATATCTCATTCAAAATGGCTCCTAAAAAAGATAAGAGCAAGGAATCGAAGAGTGCAAATGTTTTCACGGAGGTTGAGAAAACTTTTTTGAACCTCGAGTTAGCGGATTGCAACAAAAAAGTGGCTAGACTTAGAACAACCGTTCATCGATTGGAACAGAAGAATGAAGAGCTGCAGCAGGCATACGATACACTCGATGTAGATAGAGCCGATATCATTGCACACCTAAAGAGAACTTTGAATGTTAAAATTGAAGAAAATGATGAATTTAAAACGAAACTTAAGGATCTTGAAGACGAAAGAGAAATCGAAAAAGACCAATTCAAGAAAACGCTTCTTGAAATAGAGAAAAATTTCACAACTCTAAAAGATCAACTCACCTCTGAGAACAAAATGTTAGCTGGAAAGCTTAACACGCTAGAAGAGTTCCGAGCGCTTAGAGATGACCTTATGACAAGGTTCGATAAACAAGAAAACGCATTTAAAGACCAAGAAATGAAATATAAAAGAATCATTTACGATGCTGAAAAGAAGTTTGTTATTAGCAAAGACAATTTGAAGAAAGAAATGGAGGCACGACTTCTGAAATTGGCTCAAGATTTTCAAGATGCTACTGAATTGAGAGTTGCAGCATCAACACATAGGGTAATCAGAGAAAATATTGCCATTTCTAATGAACTTGATAAAATTTTGTCCTACCAAGCCAAACAGGCAGATCAAATAGACAAGTATAAGGAGAGTGAATTATCTGCTCAAATTGCAAAGGAACTTGCCGAAGAAGAGAGAGATAAGGCTATCAATAAAAACATAGTTCAAATGAAAGTGATTAACAAGGTGACAGCTGCTTATCAATCTCTGTTGATAGATACGGCTATATTTGAGAAGAAACAAGTAGACTCAGAAAAAATGCAAGCTACAATAAAAAATATTACTAAAGAAAACGATCAATTGTCGCTGCAAGTTCGTATTCTTGAACAAAATCTACACGCGCGATTAAGTGCTCAGAACAAAGCCGCTTCAGGAGCTGATAGAGTTATGAAGGAAAATACAAGGTTGAGGAAAATATTAAAAGATGCGGCTTTTGCGGTTCAGGCAGCACTAAAATTAGACCAGTGGTCGAAAAGTAATGAAATGCATAGCTCGATGGATAGAACTTTATTCTTAACCCGCTTGTTAGACATAATTTCCCAGTATCGTGAGATACAGCGCACCGAATCTATGGATACTATTTCTAACGCAGTCTATGAGTCCGGTGATCTTGGATTCGTCCCAAAACAAACAATATCAAGAAAATCGATCGTATCAACTATTTCAAGACCAGACCCTGCAAAAGCTATATCGCGATACCCTTCAAAAATTATGAGCTTACATTCTGAATCTAGCACTACGTCTACGTCTTCTCTAAATAGCAGCTTAAAGACTATTCCTAGCGTCCAGCTGGTACCAGCGGTATCAGAAACGGAAACAGCTGACAAACGCAAAGACAGCTTACAATCTTTCATATCTTCAAGTGCATCCGATGACAGTCAATCCGTAGAGGAGCAATCGAATGTAGATATGACAGAAACAGAGAAAAAATTGGCCCAAAGCAAGCTGGAGATACAAAAATCGATATTAAAAGATCTAGCCTACTCACAGATGGCATTGCAATCACAAGCTAAATTTTCGGAGGTGCAAACATCTAAATCAGTAATATTTAATGATACTGTGATCGATAAGAAACTACCTGCTTTAGAAGGTGACGAAAAGAAAGGTGGAGAAATTATATTTGAAAGTGAAGTAGACGTAGAAGAAAAGGGTGAAAACGTTGCCGTCGAAAGTGAGAATAAGACCTCTGAGGAGAAGCTTGAGGTGCTCACAGAAACAGAAGAAGAAAAAGTGGAGCACATTGATTGACCGAAACAAAAAAGCTGCGGATTAATAGGTTTTTAATAATGATTTACCTATTTATTATAGTTTTGTGTATTTTTGTTTAGTAATTTGTTTAAATTTATTTTGTTTTTTATGTATGTATACACTTTTTGTAATTGTTTGTCTATTTTAGAACTGTGTTTTTTGTATGGATCGATACATTTTTTAATGATAATTTTCTTCTTCGAATGATGATTGTATTTTAAAATGATACTTAAATGATATTTAATATTTCAGTAATCTGTATTTATTGCATTTTTGTTAAAATTATTTTCCGTATGTTTCCTCTTTTTTATTTTGGTATATGTTGAAAACTTATTTAAATAAAAATCGTTCTTCAGCGTATTTGTACATGGAACGTGAACATAAAATTTTAAACAAAACTTATTTGTGTAAATATTATTTTATATCTAAACTTTAGATATATATTTCTTCTGTGCGTGTGTTTGTCACTGAACTCCACCGATTTTAATAAAATTATCTGTGTGTCTTCTGGTGGATTCGAGGATGGTCAATCATTCACAAATGGGCCCAATAAGTAGCGCTGTGATCGTGTTTAAATGTATGTATTTTTTTCACGCAAGTGCAGCCGGCCCGGCAGCTAGTCTATATATATATATAGGATATCCCATTTGTGAACTCACTCATCACGAAATCTCAGGAAATATAAAGACGATTGACTTGAAATTTGGTAGGAGTAATCCTTACGCGGTGTAGAGGTCAGCTTAGAACGGATTTTATGAAACTCAACTTTTTTTACTTTTTCACCCGGGCGAAGCTGGGCGAAACAGCTAGTATTTATAAAAATTTGTAATTTGTGGCGATCTTTATTGATATGATACGCAAAAAAACTAAACTGACTTAAATTAATGGCACAGATAGTTAATTAGCTGGATGAACACACGAAATATTTTATTCGAGTCCAGCGAGTTTCCATTCGAGTTCCGAGTACCAACTGCTTATAAACTGCTTGAATACTCGGTGACTTAAATTAAATTTGGAAGCGTTCTTAGGGCACCTTCATATACGTTTATAAAGCAGCAACTATAAATAACACAAAACACAAAGTAAAATGATAAAGCGCAAGTAATAAAGCCTACTTTTCAAGCGTTAAACCATTATACTTGATTCAAGAAATATCTTGAGTCCAGAATGTAATTATAGTATAATATTCGGCCATTTTTCACTGTCAGAAAGGCTTTGTGTTATTATTTATCTTGCTTATAAGACTCTTGAAGTGTTTAATATTTTTTTCTACACATTTTCTTTCAAATGCTATTAAATTTATAGAGAAATTTTATCATCGTTATATAATCACGCCGTGTTCCAGGGGTAGAGGGGGTAGATAACTAAGTCTCACTAGCCTTGCAGACCATTTAAGACACTACGGTATTACGACAGAAGTGCATATATAACTTGAATTGTACCTGTTTTAATAAGAAACATTTTTGATGTGAAACATCTATAGCCGCACGTAAAACCGATTGGTGGCGTGGCGACGCATGCCATGGCGACGCGTCGCCACGCTATACGAATATAACTATGTACTACGGAAGCTATTCTAACCAACTCAATTATTTTAATCAGTCATTAAACTAATTGCAAGCGTCCATAGGCGGCGGTAACCGCTTACCATCAGGCGGACCGCATGCTTGTTTGCCAACCAAGTGGTAAAAAAAAAAAATTGAGTTGTCACAATTTGAAATAATTTTTTGTATGTTATGAAAGTAAATTATTTAATAAACTGTTATATGAAAAATATCCTTATATTTTATTTTTACATTAAGTCATATTAACTTCCTGTCGTAATCTGTTCCTGTATGCATATTACTTGTACAATATAATTGCGATGTTTCACATCTGTCAGGCGTCCCGTGACGCCACAATATTTTTTTTCATTAAAATACTTGATATGCTACATCAAACTGGTATGCAAATAATAATAAGAACCATGGTGGCCGAGTGGTTCGAGTAATTGCCTGCAACAAAGATTGCATGTTTCGAATTACCCATTAGTTTCCCTGAAGTTAAGTACAGTGATTAGTCACATCGCGGGCAATATGGTGAAGAAAAACTTCGAGAGGAAACGTGCATACGTTTGAGAAGACATTAAAAGACGTTTGTTTAGCCGTGCTTGAGTAACGGCGATGGACTCGCCATCTATCACGTTGGCACCTAAAATATATCTCTGGCGGAATGTGGACGTGTAAGACGTGTAGGTAGGACGTGTAGGTGCAAGGACACCCTTGTGGAAAGGTGTGAAGGTATGCAAAAACGAAGGTATGTCGTAGAACCGTTTTACTATTTGCTCGATAGAAATACGGGTGTTTTTTCGGTGGTTCATAATTAAGCTTAGATTATCCCTACTATATTAATATTATAAATGCGAAAGTAACTCTGTCTGTCAACCGATTTAAATGAAATTTGGTACAAAGTTTGTCTAGAGCCTAAGGAAGGATATACTTTTTAATGCGAATAAGGGTTGTAAGGGGTAGAAATAGGGGATGAAAGTTTGTATGGAAGATTCGTATTTTTTTAAGCTAGAAGAATGAAATGTATTTTTGAGGCTCTTGATTACATATACATTAATGTGACATTCAAAGTTTGTACAAATTTTATCATTCAGGGGGTAAGATAAAAATAGGGGATGAAAACAATGATTAGATGAAACATTTAAAGTGCTGCCCAATGACACTTCCACGCGGACGAAGTCGCGGGTACAGCTAGTAAGCAAATAAAATGTCATCACTTTAGTTCTATTCTTTCTAAATAATCCTTGGTATCGCAGCCAAGTGGTACATTACTGAACATTAAAAAGGCTAGTTAATACATTATATTCGATGTTGAGCGTTAAATTTCTCAGTATCATCGCCCATTGCTCGGAATATTGCAGCATCGTCCTCGAGGCATTTTCTGATGGACTTGGAATGCAATTTCCGCTCACCATCCGTCTATCCGACTAAGCTCGGATATTCCTTATAAAATGTTTATTTAGCAAGGATTTTGTTCTGACAATCCTTTAGCGCAACTCATTTAAGAATTCGTGATTTGAATACATTTACTGTTTGTCTGATCCGACTATATTATCATTCGTCATTACCATTAAAGAAACGTAAAAGCTTTAAGTCAAAACCATCCTAACCACTGCGCGATTCCAAAGGAGTTTCCTTCCGCGAACGCCCAGGCTGTGGAATGTGCTCCCCGTTGAGGTTTTCCCTGGAGAGCATGGAGTTATTCAAGAAGGGTGTGAAAAGATTCCAGCAGGGTCGGCAACGCCCGAGTGATATCCCTGGGCTTGCAAGCGTCCATAGGCGGCGGTAACCGCTTACCATCAGGCTGGCCGCATGCTTGTTTGCCACCCAAGTGGTGCTAAAAACATAAAATATAAATGTTATTTTAAATTAATTTGGGATGAAATATATCGAAGCTTCATGATAAAGAAAACATACTTTTCTGTCTGTTACAATGGCACCAAAATGTATCTCCAGAGAAATTGGTGCATTACTATACACCTCTGCCTACCCCTGCGGGAACCATTGTTGGGAAGTCGTTAATATATAATATGTACAAACTAAATTTGCCTCTCAATACAGTTAACAAATCAAAATATAAAGATTGTTCAGTTTGAAGCGTATTCTAAGCACACTTCAATAAAAAACGCTTTAAAAGAAAATATATTTAAATTTCCTATAATTACGTGTCTTAAAACAACACATCACGGGCCAAATTGTTGAATGAGGGACCCGTGTCACGCCGCATACAGCTCACGAACAATGGCCGTCGAACATTAATCATAAGAACATTGTTGCTGCCATTTATTCCGAGCTCGTGTCTTTTCATATTTGGAATTAGTCCTGCAGTTTCTACATATTTCCAGTTCTGGCTCGAAGGACCATTTTCAATAACGGTGATCACATTTGAATGAAAAACAAGTATCATGCAGCCTATAATCAAATCTGGAAATGAAGTATTATTTTCAATGATATAATGAAAGGTAAGATATTTACCTTCACGCACCCCTCACAAGTGTATCCGAAAGGGTAGGCAGAGGTGTATTGTGATTAATACCCAAGCACCAAATTTTGGTCGAAGATTTAATTGAAGTGCCAGCGTGACAGAAACTATAGAAACGTCTTTGAATTTCTTTCCAAACGAATGAAGGTTTCCTTTCGATGCTTCCTTTACCATGAAGCTAATGGTGTGACTACACACACAGAACTGGATACAGTGTGGCATAGAGATGGATTATTTGCTGTTTGAACACAAGATATGTTCTGTCCCAGAATAAATCGACCAATTAAAAACGTGCTTTAACCCACGGAGGTACAGTTGCTTTATGAACATAGGTACCTCAAGACTTCCACGGGTCCCCAAAGACAGAGCGTAATTATAAATGATCAGGTTGTCGCTGTAAAGTTTAAAGAGACTTGTTATGGTTACCATAGACAATAATAACAAGTAAAATTGGCGAGTACATGTATTCATTATGGCGCGAAGTTGAATTGCCAAGACAGAAAAAAGGGAATAATATAAGATAAATATTGCAATCAAATAGTTATTTTATTATTTTTCATCTCACTTACTGCTATTTTTACAGGATGCTCCCAATACAATAGCGAAGCCATAACAATTAATTACAATTAATTTATCCTATAATGAGCATACTGTGAATTCACTCAGAGCACAAGTAAATATGTCAATATTTTGAGCCATAAGGTTGATGTGCACAGCGCGCGAGTCAGTGGCGCCTCGCTCAGCAGGTTAGTCCGCCCGCCGTATTTTTTTATAAAATCATTAAATAAACAAACCCTAAAGTTGAGAATAATTTAATAACTTAAAACTTTTTTGTGTTGTGGTTACTAGCACAATACAACTGGTGCGAATATAATAAAAAAACAAGGAACAACTACTTATTTTTCTCAAATCGGTAAGTAATTATGGAGTTGCTTGCCTTTACTCCGGCGGATGAGGGTAACGCTCACAGGCCCGAAAAATATGCCGCCGTTAATCTTCATCCGTAACGAGAATTCTTTGAGTAATTAATTACATTTTTAATTAAACTCATTTTTTCACGAACTCCTTGAATTAACATTTAGACGTGTTCGTTTATTATTGAGAAAACTGAATTTATCGTACAATTTAGTGTCCACTAATTCGAATAAATACTTTAGAAATAGATGTTACTTGTGCAAGTATTCTAGGCTTTGTATGAATAACTAAAATAGCTGAAAATCGTGTTTGGCTATTACACTAATGTCACACACTGAGCTATCGCCCTGCCAACTGTTGCAATGCACACTTACTTAGAAGTCGAGCCATAGTGGCCGAGTGGTTCGAGCAGTCGTCTGCAATACAAAGATTGGAATCCCGACTGTTCTGATGAGTTTTACTGAACTTAAGTACTGTGATTAATCATACTACAAGCTTAAAGTTGAAACAAAACTTCTAGTAGAAAACTTCTAGTTCAGTAGGAAGCTCGTTTGAGACGATATTCAAAGACGTACTTATAGTCGAGATTTAAAAACGTCGACGTCTCGCCATTTGTTATGTTGGCACCTAAATAATTACGCCAATTCCCACACGGGGAAGGCAGAGAGAGAGTAGAGCCCTAATTCTCTCAAGACAGACCTCTTCCGCTTCTTCCACATTCATCCATCTCTTCATACATGCTCGCCCGTGTCGAGTACTCTTAACGTTCCCACCTTTGAGTGTTCGATCGAGTTGATCTAGGTAGTTGGAACGTGGTCTTCCTCTGCCTTGTCTTCCTCACCCTGTCGCATCATCTAACTGTTCATCAATCTTTCTTCCCTCACGATTTCTATATGTCCAAACCAACGTAATATGCTTTGTATGCTTTCTTTATCTTTACAATCATAAACCCGGAGCGAATAAGGAGTGAGGATACGGAAGTTATTGTCAGTTTTCATTTCTTGAAAGTATTTTCGGTCGTGACCTCAAGAGAATGCGAGCAACAATAAAAAATTCAGCTTTATTAACAAAATACATGGCCGTAAAAATTTACGGTAATGCTTAAACGGCTTTGTGGCGAACACTCGAAATTATTGAGACGACTCAATCTGCAGATGGAATTTCACAAATACTCCTCTCTCTCTGTTGTGTGCGGATGTTGTACAACAATTGAGATATCATGAACGTGTTTTCTATTCTTATATCTTATAAGAAGCTGTGGTGGTTGAATGGTTCGAGTAGTGGCCTGCGACACCAAGGACCGCAAGTTCGAATCCCGACTGTATCATTGAGTTTTTCTGAACTTGAGTACAGGGATTTAATCACATCACGAGCTTGGCGATGAAGGAAAACATCGAGAGGAAACCTGCATACGTGTGAGCAGCAATTCAAAGGTGTAAGTATAGTCGTGATGATGTCTTGGAGGATGATGATAGATAGCGATAATGGTGGCAACAAGCGTACAGCTGGTCTGATGGTAAGCGGTTAAAAAAAAACTGAAATTTTCATGCACTCTTTCACTCACGTACAAAGAAACCGAGAATCTCATGAAGTCTTCTATGTAACTTTTATTTAAGTTATTTATATCTTACACACGCACATACACTCACTCACACTCACACTCACAGACACAATTACACATACACTCACACACACACAGTCTCTCACACATTCACACACATACACTATGTTATTTTCTGTATATCCTGTATCTATAGGAACTGTGACCATCTCTATCCGGGGATGAGTGTTAAAGTCTGCCACACAGTTTATGACTACTGCAGGCATTATCGCATACAATTGTGTACTATATATTTTTGTTCCGTAATAAAAAATAAATAAATAAACTCTTACACAAAGTTTTATTACCAATATATACTACTAAACAAACCCCCAAAAAAATCTGATTAGGTTCAAAATTAAATTACTAGACTAGCAAGTTCATAAAATTAAGCTGCGTTACTATAATGCACCCTAGATAGTTTGTGCTATGATGTAAATTTGCTTGAGAACTAAGTGGATATTTGAGTAGGGTAATTCATATTCCCGTACAGGGCTTATAGCCACCGCGTCTAGACACGCTAGCTCATTATTTAAGCCCAGTTAATATACTTTGGGGCTGTGTGAAGAATGGACAACAGAGAAATTCATTGAGAAGTCATTATTTCTTAAAGTTTGTATTGTTTTAAAATTCATAGGCATGCATAGTCGACGAAGAACTAGCAACATGAGCTATACGGTGAAGGAAAACATCGAGAGAAATCCTACATACGTTTTAGAAGAAATTCAAAAGCGTGTGTATAGTGGTGCTTGAGTAACGGCATCGCCATCTGTCACGTTGGCACCAAAATATATCTCTGGCGGAAAGTGGGTGTGTAGGTACTACCTATACACCTCTGCCTACTCTTTCGGGGACCCTTATGGGATGGCGTGAGGATGTATAATCATTATTAAACAAAATAAATAATAGTTAAAAAAAACTAAAAAACACGCTTTTTATAGAAAACCGAACTAAAAAATAGAAAATAAATTTCGATAATATCTTAAAAAGCGTGGGGTGCATGGTGTCAATAGTTATACATATTTTATTGACAGATATGAGTAGAGTGATTATCATTTCGATAATATCTTAATAAGCACCCCACGCTTTTTAAGATATTATCGCAATTTATTTTCTATTTTTTAGTTCGGTTTTCTATAAAAAGCGTGTTTTTTAGTTTTTTTTAACTATTATTTATTTTCTACTTTTTAGTTAATAGTGTATTGTCATCGGTCCTCGATAAATCAACAAAGTTTGAACGAAAGCTGGCCGCTTAAAGTGGGTCAAAATCGCGCCCAAAGATTCCGTTACATACTTACATAGATACAACCCAAGCTAATAAAAGCGTGTTAAAAATACTGCTTTGTAACTTCTTCTCCACCCCATCTCTGTCCTATTTTTAGCCACGTTTGATCAACGAGCTAGTACCAAATTCCTCAGGAATTAAACTCTCGAATGTTAGGTTTTTGGAATTTGGTAGTTAATGCAATTCATGCATATTAAACGGAGCTTCATTTTAAAACGGCTGTTCAACCCTAATTCAGGCAACTTTTTATTAACCATTAAGATAAAAATGTACATACATACTATCACGCCAAAGGCTTTTAGTAAGATTGAGAAAACTGGCGTATGTTTCTGAGAACTGGCATTTTAATCTCTCTGCCTACCGCATGAGGATCTTGCCATAATGATAACAATATATAAGTTGTAAAGATATCTTCACGCCTTACCACAAGGGTCCCGAAGGGGTAGGCAGAGCTGTGTAGGTGGTGCAAGCACGCCTAATTTCCGCCAGAGATATATTTTTGGTACCAAAGTGACTGATGGCGAGTCCATCGCCGTGACTCACGCCTTTTATCTGTTTCGAATTTCTTCTACGACGTATGCAGCTTTCTGTAGTCTTGTAATCTTTCGAACTTGCAATCTTTGTGTTGCAGGCAAATTGAACCACGGTTCATATACAACGGATCATATATACATACATGTACGCGTATATTTAATGTATTATCATTTAGCCGTGGTGGCCGAGTGGTTCGAGCAGTTGCCTGCGACGCAAAGGTCGCAAGTTCAAATCCCGACTGTACCAATGAGTTTTTCTGAACTTAAGTACAGTGATTAGTCACACCACGAGCTTTACGGTGAAGGAAAACATCGAGAGGAAACCTGCATACGTCTGAGAACAAATTCAAAGGCGTATGTATAGTCGTGCTTGAGTAACAGCGATGGACTCGCCATCTGTCACGTTGGCACCTAATATACTTCTGGCGGAAAGTGGGTGTGTGGGTATTACCTATACACCTCTGCCTACCCCTTCGGGGACCCTTGTGGGAAGGCGTGAGGATGTTATTATTTTATTATTATCATTTAAAATAACATCGAAAGTTTCATGTTAATGAAACCAATAAACCTTAACACTCTTGCAATTCTGTTGGTAAAGAAGCCGATCTTTTGTTGAAGAAAACAAGTTAAGTAATAAAAGGTTTATATTAGTCGGCGAGAGTAAGTTTCCGCCCTTAGTTATACGGAGTGGTGAGAGTTCTACTAGCGGCATATTTCAAGGGATTCCATTCATGTTCATATTAAGATACAATGGCTGCTTGGTTCATATATATCCTCACGCCTTCCCATAACGCGGGGACCCTTATGGGTAGGCAGAGGTGTATAGGTAATACCCACACACCCACATTCCGCCAGAGATATATTAGGTGCCAACGTGACAGATGGCGAGTCCATCGCCGTTACTCAAGCACGACTATACATACGCCTTTGACTTGCTTCTCAGACGTGTGTGACTAATCACTGTACTTAAGATCAGAAAAACTCATGGGTACAGTCGAACTTGCGATCTTTGTGTCGCAGGCAACTACTCGTACTACTCGGCCACCACGGCTTACTTGGTTCATATAATTCTTTTTATAACCAAACTGCCAGTGCCCTGCTGTTACACTTGTTAAATTCATATTTAAACATGAGTTAAAGTTCCCTCAATATCGGTATAGAAAGTGCCATGCACGAAGACGCGCCCCACCAATTTTTTGTCGAGGGGGTCGTGGTTTTCTGGGAGTATGACCCGACTTTCACAGGTTGCACACTTACAGTATAAGCTATAAGGAAGAATAGTGGGGCGCGTCTTCGTTGATGGCACTATTTATATAGGAATTTCCGAATTAGCCGGAACAGACCGAAAAAAAGGTTTTTGATTGAAACATCTATAGCCGCACGTAAATACTAATGGAAATAAATGTTTACTCAATAAATAGTCATCGTTATCTGGAGAAAAAATCGTAATATTTTATTTCATCATTATGACATATTTAGTTCCTATCACAACCTGTTCTTTTCTGCATATTACTTTTGCAAAATAATGTCGATGTTTCACATCTGCCAGGCGACCCGTGACGGCTCACATTTTTTTTATTTCAACTAAAACCGACACTTCTATTTTTTTTATTTTTTTTATAAATTTGGCATAAGCAAAACTATAATTACTTTAGTTATAAATAAACAAAAAGCTGTTTTATAGACCACAGATTACAACAAATGTAATTCTTAAAAGGCGTTTATTTTTTCATCTATAAAAATATACACGTTTCAGCTAGATAGATCAAATCAATGGAATACTCAAAACCGGGGGCATGTATGAAGTTACTGATAAATGTGGATGAAGCGAAAGGAATCGTTGTCCTACGTCTACCCGTTGTGTGTGAAGGAATAACAATAGGAAACATTCAAAAAGTTAGTAGTGATTTCATTTATGCTTCCATATAAAGGGTTCTGACTTGTAAAGTGTAAACTAAATGGTAATTAACATACAAAGTACACTTTTGATGCGGCCTTTATCTCCGGAAAAAGGTTAAAGTATGAAGGTACTCAAATCTAACTGCATAAAGAATAGAACTCAGAATGAACATGTAATACTTCCCAATCATTGCCTACAACATGAGTACCTCGTAGAGCCTCACAAAACTTTGTTGTAGTTCGAAATGTTGACCGAATTCAGAGATGCCGAAATAATATAATAATAAATCGTTACGCCTTCCCACAAGGGTCCCCGAAGGGGTAGTCCGAGGTGTATATAGGTAGTTCTCCCACACCCACATTCCGCCAGAGATATATTTTAGGTGCCAACGTGACAGATGGCGAATCCGACGCCGTTACTCAAGCACGACTTACAATTGCTTCTAAGACGTATGCAGGTTTCCTCTCGATGTTTTCCTTCACCGTAAAGCTCATGGTTCGGCTATTCAATATAGGTACATATGTTCAGCAAAACTTATTGGTACTGTCGGAATTCGAACTTACAATCTTTGTATTGCAGGCAACTTACTTATACTTACTATAAGTTATTAGTAACACCGAGACGATTCGAATATTGGTCGCCGTGAATACCGCAATGGCTGTAGGTAAAATGGCCACTCTACACAGCTTGCATGGTCTTTGACAATCACACCCGGTCAACCAACAGGGTGGCCATACGATTTTATTGCTTGCCCGGTGGCTAAAATAGCCCCAGTCTACCTCCATGACGTTTTAAGGACACTTCGGCTACCCACAAAGGACGGGCTACATAACCTGTCCAATTTATTATTTGGTACAAAAATTTCATTGTCCAAAGCTTTTTTAGGTTGATAGCGAAGTGGTTCGAACCGTCGACTGCAACGCAAAATTCACGTTTGATTCCTGACTGTACACTATGTGTAACACGAGCTTTATGGTCAAGGAAAACGATGTTATCTATACTAATATTATAAAGAGGAAAGATTTGTTTGTTTGTTTGTTTGTTTGTAATGAATAGGCTCCGAAACTACTGGACCGATTTAAAAAATTCTTTCACCTTTGGAAAGCTACATTATCCCCAAGTAACATAGGCTATATTAAATTGGACCCGATAGGTGGCGCTACGATCGAGTTTTAGGAATTATAACTTTTTCACCCGTGCGAAGCTATCCCTTTCTGTGTGTCTTAAGGTGGATTCGAGAATGGTTTAGATTTACAATTGGACCCGATAGGTGGCGCTGCGATCGTGTTACGGGCAATTTAACTTTTTCACCCGAGCAAAGCTGGGCGGGACAGCTAGTCGGTAATAAAACGGTTGAGAAGCATTTCAAAGACGTATACCTATATGAATAGTGCTTAGTACATAGTGTCTCGTTGACACCTGAAATATATCTCAGGCGAAATTACAGTGTTCTATTACATACCTACCCCTTCGGGAACCTTTATGGGCGCGAAGATGCATCAAATATTTTAATTCTATGGTTACAATATAAATTTATCTAAGAATAAATGATTCAAGTTTCATGATATATATCAAGGTAAGAACGCAATTTTACAAGCCATAATTTACTGGCACACTGCACTTAGTTACCAAATTGATGTGGACACCACAGCGAACATTATGTTGGGTGTAAATCTAAATAATGGACGACAATGACAAATCGCTTGAAATTCGCGAGACACAACTTTGTTTCGTTCGAAACTTTTTAATTTCAGCCTCCGTAGTCACTCGATTAAAATGTAAAGTCAATTTATTTGTCTATGGACCCTTCACTGAGATTTTTTTTTCAACTAATGCAATTTAGTCAACTCTCGCTAACTAGGTCTACGAGGGGCTAACGGTACTACGATGAAACTTCATTAGGCGCTACGCAGTTCGAGCTATTTTAGAAGGAATACATAGAAAATTCGACCCTTAACTTATGTTACTAGTGTGTGGTTTTCAGTGCCTCATTCTAATAAATGCAACATCTAATTTTGATAGGAAATTCGGACATTAGTTTTATTAACAACTTTAGTACGACAGTTATGGGTGATTATAGTATCAATAATGTTTTAGGTATATATTTTAGGTGTATTTTAGGTTTCCTCTCGATGTTTTCCTTCACCGTTAAGCTCGTGGTGTGACTAATCACTGTACTTACGTTCAGAAAAACTCATTGGTAAAGTCGGGATTCGAACTTGCGATCTTTGTGTCACAGGCAACTACTCGAACCACTCGGCTAGCACAGCAGATCGAAGATGCATTAACACCATTTCTCCGATAGAGTTCTATGCAGATGTCGGAAGATCAAATATTTGCCGAGGACGAGCGCTTGAAGAAATCGCTTCTCTAGAGGCGCTCGCAATCAACGCAGCTTGATTGCTCGGATGCAAGAGTTAGGGACCGTGTATATTTGCTTTAATGACGTATTTTTTGTGACAATAGATTTCCCACACGGGTCCCCGAAGGGGTAGGCAGAGGCACTTTCCCCCGGAAATATATTTTAGGTGTCAACGTGACAGATATCGAGTCCATCGCCGTTACTCAAGCACGACTATATATACGTATTTATAGTCGTTTGTACAGAAGAAAACCAAAGGGATTTCTTCTCAAACGTATGCAGATTTTCAATTGAATAGTTACATTTGGTATTCAAACTTGCAAACTTTGTGTTACAGGCAAAAGCTCAAATCACTCGGCCAACACGGCTTTTATAATTTTACTTGCAAAATATATTAACTATACTAACAATATATTTATTTCGTCGATGATAGCGCGGGGTCCTGCTAGCTCCGGATAAAATACTTCCTTATGACGTGGCCGAATAAAATAATGGGCCATATCCATTTCTCTCACTCTTGTGGTATAAAAAAGGAAAAAAACGATCCAATACAGTGTACATGATCCCTTATGCATACCGTAAGAGCCAGTACACGAGACAGTCGATTGGTGTAAAATGCACCGCCGCGCTTCAAGTGCTGCTCGGCGCTCGAGTGGGATTAAGGGACAAAGCCCTACGTGGAGGCTTGCGACTCTCCAGCGATGGAAGCGCTTAAAGGTTGTGCAATGACGATTTTCTCTAAGTGCCGATTTTAAGAATATTTTTACCGCAACTGTTGGTAACAATAAAAGATTTTAAAGTACTAGATAAGTGGGATGCGAGCATGCGACCCAGCTGATGGCAAGCGGTTACCGCAACATACGACTATTAATGTATTTAAGTGATTTTGAAACTGTGGTATTGAAAATTTGTGTATTAAGTAATGTCTTTTATTAATTTATTACTAAAAAAATACGTGACTAACAGCATTTTAACCAAAGCACTTACATACTAAGCATTTTAAATTAACTACAATAATATCTGCTTTTAACCTTGGGATCGTTATTTGTTCAATGAATGTTGTTCCACGTTGTACATTTATCCTAATTAACTAACGTGTTTGACTTTGTATAAGTTTTTGGAAAGATCGAATGTAGTTAAATTACCTATAGGATGAAGAAAAACATCGAACCCGCATACAGTTGATAAGAAATTCAAAGACGATGACGAGGATGGTCTCGCCATCTGTCACATTGGTACCTAAATACATTTCAAGCGAAAGACGGTGTTGGGTTTCTTTCTTTTATTCTTCAGGGCTAAATGATTGTGAAGTGTACTTATATCATTGTGAAATAAAAACTTACGTGACAGATATGTCACCACCCACAGAACTATTAACTTAATTTAAAGAAGCAAGTAACTAACTAGTCTCCAACACTTCCGAATACCAATTACAACTTAAATTGTTTATTAATTCGTCGAATAACTTGACTTGACTTGATTAAACAGCCGTTTAATACTTGATAACTTGGAACAAAGGCATGATTAAGTTATCGTGTGGTTCTTGCCAAGTTCATTTGTACTTTATTGCAGGGCAAATAAAGTTGAGAACATTCTAATGGTTATCTTTGGGTTTTTAAGTAACACTATCCACCGCACCTCTTGTTGTTGACGGGGAATACATCCCCATAGTGTGTGACCTCTTGAAACAAACTCTTCCGCAAACTCTCGTTGAGATTTTTCCTATAGAGTTCTCCCTTTCGAGACCAAATCAGGGACGTCTTGAAAAAGGCCAGGTCAAGAATACCCTAAACCGAAGAGCATGTATGAAGGGAATAATGAAAGTGGACGAAACGAAACAAGTATGTAAGGATCGTAGCAAGTGGAAAGAAGTGGTCTCTGCCTACCCTTTATGTATGAGTACTACAAAAAAGGTGTGAAAAGATGCCTCCATGCTCAGTAACGTGCGAGCGATGCCCTGGTGTTGCAAGCGTGTTTGTTTGCCACCTTATATAATGACGTAGAGAATATTATCAAAAAAAATATAACCTTATTTTAAATCTAGCAACACCTACCAGTTAGTATGTACCTACCTATAACGCAATATTGCGAATTTACGCATGTTGCGCTTTCTTTACTTGCATTTATTAAATGGGAATGCGTGAGGATATATTAAGCATACTATTACTGAGTAATGAGTGCCAACATGACAGACGGCGACGGACTCGCCATCTGTCACGTTGGCACTAAAATATATCTCTGGCGGCAAGTGGGTGATAAGTCAAAGGTGAGATTTTTTTTAATGTATCCCGCCCAGCTTTGTTTGGGTGAAAAAATAGCCACGGACCCAGTGGCGCCACCTATCGGGTCCAGTTGTGCGTCTAAATCATTCTCGAATCCACCTAAAGACATAAAAAAAATCATTCAAATAGGTCCACCCGTTTAGGAGTTCAGTGACATAAACACGTATAATAGAAGATAGGCGACCCGCTCGCACAGTCTGCACACAATAAATAAACAATGAATAGACTCATACCGCAGCACAAACTGCAGTATGAAACGCAATGAGACTCTGACAAGGTGTTAAAAAAATGTGGAACGCTTCACGATTTTGCGTGTCATCCTTGCGCAGGGGCCATGCTAATCTTCTCTGTATCGTTCCAATTTTAGTATATGTACTGCCGAAGCAAGTACATTAGTATTACTCACAGTATTGAATATATACCAAGTGGGCAAGAAAATAGTACTAGCGTGTGTTAGGTATTTCAACAAAAAGAATGACACCGCGAAGAAAACTAACATATAAAGTACCTCATCTCAATAAACATAACACTAAAAAGATATAATATATAAGATCGCCGGTATTTACTGGTAAATATAAATTTTATTAATTATTTTGTGATATAATAGCTTGTTATTGTGGAGCTAGCGCCATCTTTGAACACACGTTTGAACTTTAAAGCTACAGCAAATTGTACCATAATATTTGGTAAAAGTACAAACAATAAGCGAAAGATGGCAATAGGATAAAAAAATAATATAAATTAATAAGTAAGTAGAATAAAGTGCAACGGATTTACCATTTGATATGCGTAATAATACGAGTTTACACCTTTTAGGTACTTCCAAAATAATTCAATGATGAACTAGTAAAATGTATTACAGCGACATCTAAATAGCAATATGCAAAACATTATTCAGATATTACAGCGCCATCTAGTTAGCACTTCTTAGAACTTTCATGTTCTGATAAGTTCTAGTTTGATAAATTTTACACAGATGCCACACTATTCGCGAATTCTCGCCTTACAAAACGGGTGTAAATAAAATTGCTTTCATAATAATGTTTCACGTAAGACATACTCGTACCTATTACTAAGGATGATTTCCACCAAACGGCTCACATCGCATCGGATTGGAAGAGAATTTACAATCATAAAACGATAATTTAGTTACACAATTACACTCTTAAATTTAAGATGAAGAAATGAAAATAAATCGTGTAGGTATGCCGTGGTGACAAAGTGGTTCGAGTAGTTACGCGCAACACAAAGATTGCAGTTTGAATCCCGAATGTACCAATGAGTTGTTTGAACTTAAGTAGTGAACTTAATTAGCACATGATTAATAAGCACACTTCGAGGTTTACGTTGAAGGAAAACATCGAGGGGAACCTGCATACGCTAGAGAATAAATACAAAAGTGTATGTATAGTCATGCTTCAGTAACGGCGACGGTCTCGCCATGTCACGTTAGCACCAAAATACATCTCTGGCGGTGGGTGTTTGCGTACTACTTATACACCTAACCCTGCAATTGTAGCCAAAAGTGTCCGATACGATGCGATGCGAGCCATAATTAGAGAGAAATCATCCATTAGTACGAATACCTTACACGAAACATTATTGTGAAAGCAATTTTATTTAGAGACGTGTTGTAATCCACCCAATGTGCTTAAACACGGCACTACATCATAAAGATGTTATGGAGAGCTTATGTTTAGCGATAAATCTGAGCAATTCCTAATTACGCCTCCATTATAAGACGCGAGCAGTGAGATATGTTGAGAGCGTGGGTTTCTTACGGCACCTTCCTACGTCATAACTATTAATAGTCCTTAGACATAGATACCTTAATTTAGATAGGCTTAATAATTATAACAATTGAGTGGTTCGAGCAGTTGCCTGCGACACAAAGATCACAAGTTCGAATCCCGACTGTACCAATGAGAAATTCAAAGGCGGATGTATAGTTGTGCTTGAGTAACGGCGATGGACTCGCCATCTGTCACGTTGGCACCTAATATACCTCTGGCGGAAAGTGGGTGTGTGGGTATTACCTATACACCTCTGCCTACCCCTTCGGGGACCCTTGTGGGAAGGCGTGAGGATATATTATTATTTATAATAATAATAATTTATTTCATTAACATTTTTGGTTACAATAATTAGTAACTGGAATCTCTTTTTAGGCTAGGTTACGTTGGTCTGAACACTTAGAAAGGATGAGTGAAGTAAGATTGACGAAACAGATATACGAAGCGAATATGTGTGCAAGAAGAGGCAGAGGAAGACCACGTTCGACCTACCTAGGTCAAATCGATCGGAGGGAACGGAGGGAAAAGGACGGGAACGTCAAGAGTACTCGAAACCGACGAGCAATATAGAGCAATAAGCATATTATAAAATCAAGGACTACGTTGAAGATAAATAAGTTTGGCTCTAGTTCCTTCTGCGCATGCGGCTTCCTTGGTAGCTCATAAACGGCACAAATTTGTGGATGTCTCTAACTATTCTGAATCTTTTTCTTTTCTCGATTCGGGTTTTTTTTACAATAATAATTTTACTTTTTTTTATTTTAATTTATTCCATATCTTGACCAGAATTAGTTACAGTACTGATGACAATATTTGTGTCACTTGTTTAATTTGTCTAATTTGTGAATGTGAGAACATTGTAGGCTTTGTAGATTCTTAGATCTTGCTAACATTGTTATAATTATCTTGTTTTATGTATGCTTTGTATAGTAAGCAACGACCTATTGTCGGGCCTACGTTGTTCCCCCATACTTGGGTACTATTGCTGTAACGAAAAAAATATTGTATATGCCTAATGATTTGAAAAGAGTTACCATGGAGTTTCTTGCCGGTGCTTCTCCATCGAAACGACCAACCCGAACCGTGCTTCTTTTTCGACGTTTTATAAGTGCCCACCTGGGCCTATGTGAAATAAAAAGATTTTGATTTGATTTGATTTGATGTTTGAAAAGACTGATAAATATGGACGAAGCGAAAGAGGTATGTAAGTCTAGAGAAAACTGGCGGTCTATACTCTTTGCCTACCCTGTTAGGGACTCGGCGTGATGTTAATGTATGTGATATAATTTATATATCTTGATTTTTCTCTCAATTTTCTTAAAGTCTAGTGCATACATAGGTATAGTATTGGTATAAGTTTAAGCACAAAACGGATTGTTACACATTTAAAGAAGAAAATATTAATGCCGAAAATCCTCATACTCCTAAATAAACGAAAGCTACATTGCAAGTTGAAGCAAAAAAATACGTATTTTAATATCTTTTTGCAACGAATTTGTTTAAAGAGAACTGGCGCTCTTCTCACCCACCCCATGAGAGTACTTGGCGTGATGTATGTCTGTGTATATCTTCTCACCCACCCCATGAGAGTACTTGGCGTGATGTATGTCTGTGTATATCTTCTCACCCACCCCATGAGAGTACTTGGCGTGATGTATGTCTGTGTATATCTTCTCACCCACCCCATGAGAGTACTTGGCGTGATGTATGTCTGTGTATATCTTCTCACCCACCCCATGAGAGTACTTGGCGTGATGTATGTCTGTGTATATCTTCTCACCCACCCCATGAGAGTACTTGGCGTGATGTATGTCTGTGTATATCTTCTCACCCACCCCATGAGAGTACTTGGCGTGATGTATGTCTGTGTATATCTTCTCACCCACCCCATGAGAGTACTTGGCGTGATGTATGTCTGTGTATATCTTTAAATATATATGTATATTTCTTCTGTGCGTGTGTTTGTCACTGAATTCCTCCTGGACCGATTTTAATGAAATTTTCTGAGGGTCTTCAGGTGGGTTCGAGAATGGCTTAGATTCACAATTGGACCCGATAGGTGGCGCTGTGTTCCAGAAAATATTTTTTTTTCACCCGAGCTCAGCTGGGCGGGACAGCTTTTATAATATATATCTTCACGCCTTCCCACAAGGATCCTCAAAGGGGTAGGCGGAGGCGTGTAGGTGGTACCCACACACCCACTTTCCGCCAGAGATATATTTTAGGTGCTAACGTGGCATACGGCGAGTCTTCTATGTATTTACGTAGCTATCCTCACAGATTATGTCCTTATCTCGAATGAGCTTAGTTATAAGAAAACAAATATTAGGAATTATATTAAAATTTGTGCTGTTGGCACTAATACCACCAAGGGGGCAATGTCATATTGAAGATAATAGAATTGTTTGATGTAATTATTGTGTGTTCATACGCCACGTGACCGGCGCAATGATGGGCAAGGGTGAGCAGGCTTTGGGGAGTCCTGTTACATACTGTAATTTGAGTATTACATTAGGTACTGGTATAATAATCCTACTAAGTAATAATGAGTGTGACATTTTGCAAGGATCCTTATTTCTCAATCACGCAATAATGATAGGTAAACCTATTCGGATTAAATTTCGCACAAAGATAGATTATAACCTCGATTATATAATAACACATAGGATATTTTATTTATTTACTTTTTATTTATTTCTTTTGTTTTATTCCTGAAAAGAAAACTAACAATGAAATCAAATAGACACAGTTAGGTAAGTCAAGGTAGGTATATTTATACCTACGTTTAGTACGTTCTATAAGTGTTTTTAAATTTCTAAATTATAACTATACATAGATAACAGTTAGTAATCCCATCACGAGTCGGTATTACAGTGAAGGAAAACTTGAAGAGGAAAATTGCATACACTTGAGAAAATACTTTTTTTTGTATTGTCTCTCGTAGCGTGTGTTACGGGAACTTTTGCTACTTAACCGGGCGATGGCGAGACCTAGGCCACCAGCCTTTAATGTGCCAAGAGAAAATACTAAAAACGTATATATATATATATATATATATATATATATATACTTCACCACTTCTGATCCTTGTTTGCAGTTTCAATACCCGGTCGCATCAAAACTTCAAGCCTTCCCACAACGGTACGGGAACACTAACACGCCAAACAGCCAGTGTAGTCAAGCGGAATTCATTATTAATACATTGCACGTCTCTCTCGGTCTTTTACTCTATGCTATAACACCTTTTAATTAAAAACACAATGGGAGTGGACTCGTTAAATGGCAGAGTTGCCGGTCATCGAGCCATTTTGTGGGAGGCTTAAGTCACCTGCCTGCTCGAGTGCCGTGAAATTTGGTTCCGGTTTATTTCGGCTAATGGAAAGCTTTTACGTTGCATCTTTCAACTGTCAAAGCAATTCTCTACTGGTATCAAGTATTAGCAATTAAACTATCAATCTATTTTAAGGAACCCAGTCATATTTACAAATAGTTAGATTAGATAGTAGTCGTACTTAAGTAACGGCGATAGATTCGCTATCTGTCACGTTGGTGCCTACCATATATCTGTAGCGGAAAGTGGATGTGTGGGTACTACCTATACACTTCTGCCTACCATTTCGGGGCTCTTGTGAGAAGCCGTGAGGATATATATGTAGTACTAACTACTAATACCTACACACAAACACTTTCCGCCAGATATAAATGTTAGGTGCAAACTTGACAGATGGCGAGTTCATCGCCGTTACTCAACTATAAATACAGTTTTGAATTTCTTCTCAAGCGTATGCAGTTTTCCTCTCGATGTTTCCCTTCACCGTAATGCTCGTGCTGTGTCTAATCACTGTACTTAAGTTCAGAAAACTCATTGGTATCGTTGGTATTCAAACTTGCAAACTATGTGTTGCAGCCATCTTTCGAACTGCTCGGTCACCACGCCTGCAATATAATTACCTAGCAGTTTTGCAGCAGGACCATAAAAAAGGCCAGGTGAAGAGTACCCTAAACCGAAGAGTACGTATGAAGAGAATAATGAAAGAGGACGAAGCGAAATAAGTATGTAAGGATCGTAGCAAGTGGAAAAAAGTGGTCTCTGCCTACCCTACGGGAAAGAGGCGTGATTATACGTATGTATGTATGTATAATGAGCGAGCGATATTCCTCGTTGATCAATCAGGCGGGCCTCATTCTTTTTTCCACACTAGTTGTATACAAAGACTTATTACCTTGAGTCTCTCGCCATGGACGTATAATGCAGCCCACATCCTTAACCAAACAGGATGTGCGGTTTCAAAGGATTTTCAACTCCCCGTAGAAGTTTCCTATAAGAGTACAGTATGTTCTCCGAGAAAATTGGGCGAAGATTTTTGTAAAGTCGACAATATGCGAGCGATACCCCGGTGTTGCAAAAGCCCATGGGTGACGATAAGCGCTTATTATTCAGCGAGCCAAATGCTTGTTTTCCACCGTGGTGGTATTGAAATAACTAGATTAACGATTAAATGTTAGGAGAAAGACCGACATGCGCAGGTAAATAAGTACTAGGTTGAACTAGTTATGAAGTAATTACTAAGACACAACAGCTAGTCAAATCAGGACGTACAATATTTCATATAATAAACATACATATATTATATAAAATAAAAAATACATATATTATTATAATTAAAAATCTATGCCATTATTTGTTATTGACATGATACATACATATCATCACGACGAGCCCCTAACGGGGTAGACGGAGAGAATAGAGCACCAGTTCTCTCTAGACTTGCATACCTCTTTCGCTTCGTCCACATTATCAGCCCCTACATACATGCCCTTGACTGTTTACATTATTAGTACCTGGATGACCGAGCTCAGCTCGGTAAATATAATAGGTATAAAATATTATTGCGTACGAATTACATACTTATGAAATATATCTTGTAGACGTCGTTCCCGTTGTTCGTAATGTTCAGTAGCTATACGTTGTGCTGCTCACTGCCGCAAATCTTGTAGACATCGCTCCCGTTGTTCGTCATTTTCAGTAGCTACACGTTGTGCTGCACGCTGCCGTAAATCTTACAAACGACGCTCTCGTTGTCCGTTATTTTCAGTAGCTACACGTTGTGCTGCTCTCTGCCGCAAATCTTGTAGACGTCGTTCCCGTTGTTCGTTATGTTCAGTAGCTACACGTTGTACTGCTCGCTGCCGCAAATCTTGTAGACATCGCTCCCGTTGTTCGTCATTTTCAGTAGCTACACGTTGTGCTGCACGCTGCCGTAAATCTTACAAACGACGCTCTCGTTGTCCGTTATTTTCAGTAGCTACACGTTGTGCTGCTCTCTGCCGCAAATCTTGTAGACATCGCTCCCGTTGTTCGTCATTTTCAGTAGCTACACGTTGTGCTGCACGCTGCCGTAAATCTTACAAACGACGCTCTCGTTGTCCGTTATTTTCAGTAGCTACACGTTGTGCTGCTCTCTGCCGCAAATCTTGTAGACGTCGTTCCCGTTGTTCGTTATGTTCAGTAGCTACACGTTGTACTGCTCGCTGCCGCAAATCTTGTAGACATCGCTCCCGTTGTTCGTCATTTTCAGTAGCTACACGTTATGCTGCTCGCTGCCGGAAATCTTGTAGACATCGCTCCCGTTGTTCGTAATATTCAGTAGCTATACGTTGTGCTGCTCACTGCCGCAAATCTTGTAGACATCGCTCCCGTTGTTCGTCATTTTCAGTAGCTACACGTTGTGCTGCACGCTGCCGTAAATCTTACAAACGACGCTCTCGTTGTCCGTTATTTTCAGTAGCTACACGTTGTGCTGCTCTCTGCCGCAAATCTTGTAGACGTCGTTCCCGTTGTTCGTTATGTTCAGTAGCTACACGTTGTACTGCTCGCTGCCGCAAATCTTGTAGACATCGCTCCCGTTGTTCGTCATTTTCAGTAGCTACACGTTATGCTGCTCGCTGCCGGAAATCTTGTAGACATCGCTCCCGTTGTTCGTAATATTCAGTAGCTACACGTAGTGCTGCTCGCTGCCGCAAATCTTGTAGACGTCGTTCCTGTTGTTCGTAATATTCAGTAGCTACACGTAGTGCTGCTCGCTGCCGCAAATCTTGTAGACGTCGTTCCTGTTGTTCGTAATGTTCAGTAGCTATACGTTGTGCTGCTCGCTGCTGCAAATCTTGTAGACATCGCTCCCGTTGTTCGTCATTTTCAGTAGCTACACGTTGTGCTGCACGCTGCCGGAAATCTTACAGACGTCGCTCTCGTTGTTCGTTATTTTCAGTAGCTACACGTTGTGCTGCTCGCTGCCGCAAATCTTGTAGACGTCGTTCCCGTTGTTCGTTATGTTCAGTAGCTAAACGTTGTGCTGCTCGCTGCTGCAAATCTTGTAGACATCGCTCCCGTTGTTCGTAATATTCAGTAGCTATACGTTGTGCTGCTTGCTGCCGCAAATCTTGTAGACGTCGTTCCCGTTGTTCGTTATGTTCAGTAGCTATACGTTGTGCTGCTCGCTGCCGCAAATCTTGTAGACGTCGTTCCCGTTGTTCGTAATGTTCAGTAGCTATACGTTGTGCTGCTCGCTGCCGCAAATCTTGTAGACATCGCTCCCGTTGTTCGTCATTTTCAGTAGCTACACGTTGTGCTGCACGCTGCCGTAAATCTTACAAACGACGCTCTCGTTGTCCGTTATTTTCAGTAGCTACACGTTGTGCTGCTCTCTGCCGCAAATCTTGTAGACGTCGTTCCCGTTGTTCGTTATGTTCAGTAGCTACACGTTGTACTGCTCGCTGCCGCAAATCTTGCAGACATCACTCCCGTTGTTCGTAATGTTGAGTATCTACAAGTTGTGCTGCTCGCTGCTGCAATTCTTGTAGACATCGCTCCCGTTGTTCGTCATTTTCAGTAGCTACACGTTGTACTGCTCGCTGCTGCAAATCTTGTAGACATCGCTCCCGTTGTTCGTCATTTTCAGTAGCTACACGTTATGCTGCTCGCTGCCGGAAATCTTGTAGACATCGCTCCCGTTGTTCGTAATATTCAGTAGCTACACGTAGTGCTGCTCGCTGCCGCAAATCTTGTAGACGTCGTTCCTGTTGTTCGTAATATTCAGTAGCTGCACGTAGTGCTGCTCGCTGCCGCAAATCTTGTAGACGTCGTTCCTGTTGTTCGTAATGTTCAGTAGCTATACGTTGTGCTGCTCGCTGCTGCAAATCTTGTAGACATCGCTCCCGTTGTTCGTCATTTTCAGTAGCTACACGTTGTGCTGCACGCGGCTGGAAATCTTACAGACGTCGCTCTCGTTGTTCGTTATTTTCAGTAGCTACACGTTGTGCTGCTCGCTGCCGCAAATCTTGTAGACGTCGTTCCCGTTGTTCGTTATGTTCAGTAGCTAACCGTTGTGCTGCTCGCTGCTGCAAATCTTGTAGACATCGCTCCCGTTGTTCGTAATATTCAGTAGCTATACGTTGTGCTGCTCGCTGCCGCAAATCTTGTAGACGTCGTTCCCGTTGTTCGTAATGTTCAGTAGCTATACGTTGTGCTGCACGCTGCCGGAAATCTTACAGACGTCGCTCTCGTTGTTCGTTATTTTCAGTAGCTACACGTTGTGCTGCTCGCTGCCGCAAATCTTGTAAACGTCGTTCCCGTTGTTCGTTATGTTCAGTAGCTAAACGTTGTGCTGCTCGCTGCCGCAAATCTTGTAGACGTCGTTCCCGTTGTTCGTAATGTTCAGTAGCTATACGTTGTGCTGCTCGCTGCCGCAAATCTTGTAGACGTCGCTCCTGTTGTTCGTAATATTCAGTAGCTACACGTAGTGCTGCTCGCTGCCGCAAATCTTGTAGACGTCGTTCCTGTTGTTCGTAATGTTCAGTAGCTATTCGTTGTGCTGCTTGCTGCCGCAAATCTTACAGACGTCGCTCTCGTTGCCGTTATTTTCAGTAGCTACACGTTGTGCTGCTCGCTGCCGCAAATCTTGCAGACATCACTCCCGTTGTTCGTAATGTTGAGTATCTACAAGTTGTGCTGCTCGCTGCTGCAAATCTTGTAGACATCGTTCCCGTTGTTCGTAATGTTCAGTACCTACACGTTATGCTGCTCGCTGCCGGAAATCTTGTAGACGTCGTTCCCGTTGTTCGTTATGTTCAGTAGCTACATGTTGTGCTGCTCGCTGCCGCAAATCTTGTAGACGTCGTTCCCGTTGTTCGTTATGTTCAGTAGCTATACGTTGTGCTGCTCGCTGCTGCAAATCTAGTAGATGTCGTTCCCGTTGCTCGTAATGTTCAGCGGCCACAAAGAAGCCCTCATGAAACATCTAAATCATAAGACCTTTCTGTTAGTATAATGTTAGGCAAGTTTTGCAAGACTTTAGCACTACGTGTGGGACGAGCGGAAAGCTGATTATTTTCATGGTTTTGTTGAAATGAGTCTTGCTTGTCGATCACTATTTTCTTGAAGGTGTTCTTGAGATGCGTCGCGGCTGCGTGGCTTTAGATTGTGTATAAGCGATTTTTTTTCTTCTTCTTTTAGGCATTTTGTCATGTAAGTAGATAATTGATTTTATATATAATACGTCTACTATAACGTCAAACCAAAAACTCATTGGCTTAAAGTTTGTTGCTTAGCAACGCTTTATTGTTGCTGTATCGGTAAAGCAGTGGCGAAATTCATATTCCAATGAAATTGTAGGAGATTTTCATTGCCTAAAAACACGCATAAGACGACTTTTTTTAAAAATGAAACCTAGCTAGATCGATTTATCGCCCCCGAAATCCCACCACCACCAAATTTCATGAAAATCGTTGGAGCCGTTTCCGAGATTCAGATTATATATATACAAGAATTGCTTGTTTAATTACATTATTATACAAGAATTGCTCGTTTAATTACATTATTATACAAGAATTGCTCGTTTAAAGGTATAGGGATATTATGACCCATAATACAATAATAATGTATTATATTAATTTCAATTATTATTTTTATTAATTATAATCATAAGATGTAGGTATAGTTTAAAATAATTAAGTATTATTAAGTTACATAAAATTTACGAAACAGATATACAAAGCAAAAGTGTGTGCAAGAAGAGGCAGAGGTAGGCCACGTTCCAACTACCTGGATCAAATCGATCGGACGCTCAAGGACAGGAACGTTAAGAGTACTCGAAACTGACGAGCATGTATGAAGAGACTGATGAATGTGGACGAAGCGAAAGAGGTGTGTAAGTCTAGAGAGAACTGGCGCTCTATACTCTCTGCCTACTCCGTTAGGGACCTGGCGTGATGATATGTATGTATGTATGTACATAATTTTTTTTTGCACAAAGTACATAGTATCATTAAGGTATTCTGATATATCTTAATAAGAAGAAAGTCAAAGACGTGAGTGTCACGTTCGCATCTAAATTACATCACCGTCGGACAGTCTTCAATCTAGGTATTTCGTCTGTGCCTATTCTCCCGGACACAATTGCCAACCTCCTAATGAAATTCCCAAGTCTTAGAATCTAATCGACTTGTATTCACGCTCCAATTGCCTATGGTCCACTCAATTTGATCCTTCAGCCTAAATGAACCTATAATTTTAAGTAAAGAGATTTTCCCGTAGTTGAAAAACTCCAATGAATTTAAATCCCAGAGGAAATGTCAGACCATTATTATAATTACAATATTGAATATTGACTTTTCCAAGTAACCACGCAATTTCCTTCCAAATTATCAAATGTTTGATCAAACTTCTTGTCTTGTTAATAGACCAACTTGTTGGCTATGACTCGCAGTTTTATGAATTTTTGGAACGTTTTTATGTAGACTAATAATATACGGAGTGACGGAGTATACGAGTTTGTTTGTTTGCCTTAATATAATATCAGAATTTCTAGGTTTCGCTAAATGTATAACTGGGACAAATAATACCTATCCACTAAAGACCAATATTCAAAAGAAATTGCTGGGAGAATAAGCAACACATAGAAACGCTTCTGGTACCTAAAAGAAATACTTAGAAATGAAACCACCATTCCTTATCCATGTGTATCTACTTGTCATTGTCGTTTCGATTACTATTCATTTGTTTTTAATTCGCTGCGATGTTTGTTCGCGCTCCGAACACATCCTAAGTTTATCTTCGTAAAAAGGCGCTAATAGAAATGTCTGAACTAGTCTGTATATATCGAGAATTCCAAGCTGAGAACGGATCGGAGTTTGAATCTTACTTAAACTAAATCGCTGTATTATATAAATCAAAAACCGCTTTTCTTCTACGTCGTCAGGGTAAAAGTGTAATTATTTCATGTTTTCTAAGAAAATTCAAGAGGAAGTGTCGAAACTTCTGCCAAAAGTTCAGGTCAATATAGACACCTGGCCCCGTAAACTTTTCACCTTTGTGCAAAAGTAAGGGCCTTTTGAAAGTACGCTCTCAGTATTTTTAGAAGTCTGTTCTTTGCTTGACTTTATAATCAGGAAGGCTTTGAAGGTGATCTATAATGACAATAGAAACTGCTTTAGGCACCTTGTACAAACTAATTGTAAGTTTAAATAAGCGGTGCCATGGTGGCTGAGGGATTCGAGTTTGTTGCCTGCAGCCTAAGATTGCAGGTTTGAATCCCGTCTGTACCAATTTTTTTTTTAACTTCAGTACAGTGACTTTCCGCTAGATGTATATTTAAAGTGCCAACGTGACAGATGGCGAGTCCATCGTCATTATTTATTTATTTGAACTTGGATTTCCAACAAGGAATACAAAATTACATGCAACATAACAATTCAGGTGGGACATCAATATTGGTGCCTGAATTATAGAAAATCACAACATGCGTTTCGTTAATTAACATAACATAACAAAAAAAATATATCGTAAGGATACCTACATTGATATAATGTAATAATGTTATACAAACACGACTATACATACGCCTTTGAATTTATTTTCAAACGCATACAGAATTCCACTCGATGTTTTCCTTCACCGATAAGCTCTTGGTGTGACTAATCACTGTACTTAAGTTCCCAAAAACTCATTGGTACAGTCTGGATTCGAACTTGCAATCTTTGTGTTGCAGCCATGTAAACTAGTTATATCTATCACAGCTATCACGGCATATTAAATATTCAACATAAAATTACCCGAAAATATAAGTCTATTACCTACAAACCCCGCAGAAACCATCGAAAAGAAAGAAAGAAACCATCATATTTAAACATTTCAACATAAATGACTATGCAAATGCAGTGCAGAATTGGATAAGCAAATTCTTTGTTTAAAATTCACTCTCTTAGTGAAATGGAATACAAATCCAATTCTTTAGGGCTTGGAAAAGATATTTATTGGATTAATTCAATAAGTCGATTTCACAATTGGTTTCAGTGGTGAGAGGTTCTTGTTACATTATGGATTTTGTGGATTGCAGCCAATTGCGATAAGAGATCCCTTAGGATTGAAATATCGCAGGAACTTAACAGAACTGCCAATGGATTTCGTATATTGTTTGAAATAAATGGAATACAAAGCAAAAGAAAGACGTATACACATCGAAATAAAACCCCAATCTTGGATAAATAAAGCCGTGGTGGCCGAGTGGTTCGAGCAGTTGCCTGCGACGCAAAGGTCGCAAGTTCGAATCCCGACTGTACCAATGAGTTTTTCTGAACTTAAGTACAGTGATTAGACACACCACGAGCTGAACGGTGAAGGAAAACATCGAGAGGAAACCTGCATACGTCTGAGAAGAAATTCAAAGGCGTATGTATAGTCGTGCTTGAGTAACGGCGATGGACTCGCCATCTGTCACGTTGGCACCTAATATACCTCTGGCGGAAAGTGGGTGTGTGGGTATTACCTATACACCTCTGCCTACCCCTTCGGGGACCCTTGTGGGAAGGCGTGAGGATATATATTATATAAATACCTTGGAACAATTCCACACAAATTAACCTAGCCCAAAATTAAGCAAAGCTAATGTTATGGTAACTAGACAACGATATATTTACTTATATAGATAGATATTTATATACATAGGACTTCCAAGAATAAGGTACAAATACTCGTGTTCTTCACACAAATATCTGCCCTCAGCGGGATTCGAACCCACGACCTCAAGTTTCGCAGTCAGGAGCTCAGCTAACCACTAGACCAAACGGCCAGCTAAAATGGATAAAAAAATTTTTGTCTGTCTCTGTCCATTAATTCGTAAAAAAGTCGCATTATGGTAAAAATACTAGTACATGTCTAGACATGAATCTTGTAACGCTAGCGTTAGAGAAACGATTAATATATGGCAATGGAATACAGGATAAATATATGGTAAGCATATCAGGCCTAATTCCAACAACGATAAGTTTATTTATTTATTTAAAAACTTCCTGCAATATCAATTGCACAGTCGGACGTAATGCCGTAGGCATTCTCTACCAGTCACCAGTCAACCTTTGGGTGATGCAGAGAAAAGTATGGCCGGCTATAGAAGGGATAAAACGGCAAATATAAACATGACTAAATTTACTAATGAATATAATATCATATATAATAGTAAGTTTAGTAGATAGGGATAAATCCACATCATTAATAACGCCATGTTAACTGCAAAAGAGATACTTAAAGAATGAAGCCCACGTTGTGCCCACTTGAGTATAACAATACAATACAAGTATGACGAATTATCAATTGTGATCGATCTATAGAGATCAATAGATTCAGTGTGAAGCGATAGGTAATTTATGTCAAAGTGTGGCAAATCCGTCGGTTATCTATGGGCTGGCAATGAGAAATGGGGTGGGATCGATGCTCGCAATGTTATGATATATGAATATTATTAATAATTTTATTACGTTTGAAATAATATCCTCACGCATTCCCACAAGAGTCTCCGAAGGGGTAGGAAAAGGTGTATAGGTAGTACCCAAACACCCTATTTTCGCCGGAGATATGTAGTGCCAATGTGACAGTAGGCGAGTCCATCGTCGTTACTCAAGCATGACTATACATACGCCTTTTAATTTCTTCTCAGAAGTTTGCTGGTTTCCTCTCGATGTTTTACTTCAACGTAAAACTCGTGGGGCGACTAACGAATGTACTTAGTTCCGAAAAACTCATTGGTAAAGTCGGGATTCTAACTTGCAATCTTTGTGTCGCAGACAACTACTCGAACCACTGGACCACCACAGCTCTTTTTTTTTTATTTATCTAGTTCCACAAATTATATGCTTAAAATAATAATCGAATACGTTAATTTATAATCATTTGCGGAATTAAATATAGAACATACAAATCCGCTGCCGTTTTCCCACCCCACTAATTGGAGATCAAAAAATCACTTTTGCAAATAAATCAAACGACAATACAGAACACACTTTAATGACAGCCCGGTCGTAAATAAGAACCAACTGATGAAAAACAAATTCCAAATTTGGATGGGTTCTCAATTCAAATAGATACCAATGAAAGATGACGCGTGGCGTTTTATACGCCAACCACCCTGCATTTGCACTTGCAATGAAGCATAGCAAGCTAATATAAGCCTAATGATATATTTCATAAGGTGTAAACGATAATTTACCAACTGCAAGGAGTGGCTTTTCACTAATATGGCTGCCACGCGGCTCAGTATCCCTAGTAGATAATAAATGCTTTCGACAAATAATTACTTTATTTGATTTTCGACGGATGATGGTCGTTGGGCAAACATTGGGTTTAGAAACCGTTCGTGGGAGAGATTTGTGGAGTGGCTTACGTACTATATTTAGTTTACGTTACGTTAGACCCGACAATTCGAGGTCACACAAACGACCTTTAAAATACATTTATATAATACTACAACTCTGCAGTAAAGCTGAAACTACGGTCATGTCTAGTATCACCCATTCATCAGAAAAATTGTGTCTTTACTCCATCTCCATTTGCCTGAATCTTCACAGCAGAATTTTATGCGAAAATTAAATTAAAAAAAAAATTATTTGTTTTTTATCATTACGAACTTTTTCCTGCTCTATCATAATTATATTTGAAAAACAGTCCTATTTTCAAAAAATATCCAATATAAAATTCGAGTGCAAACAGATATTGTATGCGAAATACACTTGTGAATCGCGAGAAACACGCTTTAATTACTGAGACAGATACAAGATCCTTCAACTGTAATCAGAACGAATTCATAATTGTGTACTGTGTACAGAGTGTTCTTGTAATACACTCTCTTACTATTGAAATCAAGTTATTTCAAAATTAGGATGCCATCCTTGCTTGCCGTGGACAATAAAATTAAGTATTCGCCGTGGCATTACTGCGTCCCCACATTTTTGCGAGCACTTTAAATTCCTCGTCTCTTAATGAAAATACTAAAGGACATTGTATTAGCCACCCTTCCTATGTGTCGTCATTAGCAGGCTATGATTTTCGGAAGGGAATACATATATGCATAAAAGGCATTCCTATTTTATATTGAAGTAGAAACGTTGAACATTTAGAATTTTCACATTATTACGAGCCGTGTCTGTGCGATTCGAGTCGCAATGATTGCAAGTTCCCGAATGAACTAATGAGTTTTATTTTAACTTATTTATCACACCACGAGCTTTACGGTGAACGGAAAACGTCGAGAGCTGTAGACGTTAAGAATTTGTAACGTTGGCACCGGTTTATATCTAATGTGGAAGGAGGTTGTGTTCATACACACTATTACTTACCCTATGGGAACCCTAAGTGAAATGGCAAGTATTCAAAAAGCCGTGGTGGCCGAGTGGTTCGAGCAGTTGCCTGCGACGCAAAGGTCACAAGTTCGAATCCCGACTGTACCAATGAGTTTTCTGAACTTAAGTACAGTGATTAGTCATACCACGAGCTTTACGGTGAAGGAAAATATCGAGAGATGAAATTCAAAAGGTGTATGTATAGTCGTGCTTGAGTAACGGCGATGGACTCGCCATCTGTCACGTTGGCACCTAATATACCTCTGGAGGAAAGTGGGTTTGTGGTTATTACCTATAAACCTCTGCCTACCGCTTCGGGGACCCATGTGAGAAGAAGTACTTAAAACAATATTGTCGAAGAAAAAATCTTTAAAGACCGCAAAGAGTATTCGAGAATTCCAAACATGTAGGTTTGATAATTGAGTGGAACGGCACTTTATCACGTCTGCGTTTATACCGAGTGAGGCTCAGTCTATATACTTGTGTGAAGCAAATTTAAGTTTTCCTGCGGTAAGTCTAATGGTAGAAAATAGCAAACATATCACATGTTCTAAATTGCAATAAGTTACATACATACATATCATCATGCCGAGTCCCTAACGGGGTAGGGTAGGGTAGGTTGTTAGAACGTGGTCTTCCTCTGCCTCTTCTTGCACACACTTTCGCTTTGTATATCTGTTTCGTCGATCTTTCTTCACTCATCCTTTCTATATGCCCTAACCAACGTAGCATGCAATAAGTTATTGCATGCTACGCTATATACATTGATTTTGATTTTGTTAGGAATGTAAAAGCGTAGTTTTTGGTAAACAAAATTACCATTTTGAAAAATATGCCTTAAAGTCTTTTTATACTGAAGCACCAAGGAAAGTTAATACCTAATACGTAATAATAATAAATATAATATATCCTCACGCCTTCCCACAAGGGTCCCCGAAGGGGTAGGCAGAGGTGTATAGGAAATACCCACACACCCACTTTCCGCCAGAGGTATATTAGGTGCCAACGTGACAGATGGCGAGTCCATCGCCGTTACTACAGCACGACTATACAAACGCCTTTGAATTTATTCTCAGACGTATGCAGGTTTCCTCCCGATGTTTTCCTTCACCGTTCAGCTCGTGGTGTGACTAATCACTGTACTTAAGTTCAGAAAAACTCATTGGTACAGTCGGGATTCGAACTTGCGACCTTTGCGTCGCAGGCAGCTGCTCGAACCACTCGGCCACCACGGCTTTAACGTATTTAACTTTAACCTAATACGTATTTAAAGAATGTAGCTATGTTTAGTTGAAGTAAAAGTTGTTTCAAGAAAACCTTAGTAGTAATCCTAGTTTACCAAAATAAAAGCAAAAATTTGATAAATAGAATGGATGAATGAAGAAAGATTGACGAAACAGCTATAAAATGCGAATGTGTGTGGAAGAAGAGGCAAAGAAGACCTCGGTAGGTATGTTAAATACTGATTAAATCATTGGCGTGAACCGGGGATTCAAGCCCGCTACTTTTATAAAATTGTGCCATACATAATTAAAACGAATGAATGCAATGTAGACATTTTATTATAAGCAACAAATGGTAAATTGTATCAAAATAGATTTGTTTCCACTTAAAACTACAAGACGCCCGAGAGACTTGATAAATTAATATTTATTTACATAATTAACAATATACAAATATTTGCACACCACTCTTGTGTACCCAAGGCATAAGACAATAACAAACAGCCTTATTCACTCAATTTATAAATAATTTCGACAAAAGGGTCCTGTTTAAATGTAAATTCAGTACTGCGATAGATTTTGAGGCTCAAAGCTGGTATCATTATCACTCACGACATCTATGTGCTCCTGGTCATTATCACATGAGGATTCCGATGTGTTTTTTGAAGAGCAAGAGGCTTTTGAGCAGCAACACTTCTTGGCACGGCCTTCTGCAGAGCTCATCGGTGATTCTTCCTTCTTCAACTTCACACGGCGGTTCTGGAACCAGATCTTTACTTGTTTCTCAGATAACTTCAGCCGCGAAGCTATCTCTATCCGTCTCAGTCTTGATAAATACATGTTCATTGAAAACTCTCTTTCTAGTTCAAGCAATTGAGTCCCGGTGAATGCTGTTCTGATGCGTTTGCTTGAGTCTTCTTTCAACGGAAGCCGTTTAAGTTCCTTTGAATATCCAGGCAAGAGTTCTTCAGGGTGGGCCAAAGGCGGGCTAGGCGTTCCATTTCTACTTTCACTTGACACCGACGGCGAGCGCTGACCCTGACTCTTCGATGGAGAGGTAGCAGTGGATTTGTACGGATGGTGCAGATACGGAGACACGGACTTCTTTCTTCTATTCACAAAGTTTATAGGCTCCTGTTCTTCAGTTTTCACGTAAGTTTCTAGAGGCTTTGGTTCGTGCACTGGGTCGAAGAAGTCTGGCTGTCGAGGTATTTGATGGAATAGTGGATGACGGAAATTAAGATGCTCTAAAAATGGCCTGAATAAATCCGGAGATCTTTGCTGCTGCAGTCCGAGAGTGAGCAGATTGTTCAGGTTCCCTGGGTAAGGGTACGGCAGGAACTTGGGGCGCACGTCGAGATGGTGTCCCATCAAATATGGGTGCAATGGATCACTTGGCATTTCTGTTTTCTTACAATCCTTACTGTCACTTATAAGAGTGTCTACTAAGAATGAGCGGGACATGTTTGCCTGTCGACGCTTCCACGTTTAACCTACAACTAAACTCGTGGGGTGAGGTCTCCTAAGTAACAATTACAAAAACTACCCCCACTTAGCGATCCCCATTGTAAATAAACACAATAGGTCTCACTCGTAGCGTTTTGGCAATTATTTGGCCCGTCCCACCCTTTTGTCGGTGAGCCGTCAACCCCAATGCTAGTGGTGCAAAAAACGCCATTGTTATGAATGGAATCATTTTAGTAGCTATGAATAATTTTGTATGGGACGCTAACATCCATAATATCTATCTCATTAAATCCAATTTGGTTACTGTTTTTGATGTTTTTTTGTATCGTTTACCGTTGCTTTTACCGGTGCGTACAAATGCTTTGTACATTTCAGATTCTGTTTAAACAGTTCGAATTTTAATTGATCGAGAAGACGTGCGGCTGTAATAAAGTTGTCTTTTTGTATTTAAAATTTCTTGTAATATATAATAATAATAATATGTATATAAAATGCAACAATACCATTTGAAGTCCCAGACAAGATGTTATAAATTCTGATCGAATCTGTTGCATCAAAAAGTTAATTCTCAGTACCAACAAATTCAATTCCCTATTCAATACACCATATTAATTAAGTATGAATACCCTGTAATACTGGCCGTATGGTGAGCGCGTGATACTTGCAAAAAGAAACCCTACCGAGGGAGGGTACACACTGGCCCCGCCTTTCGGAGCCCTTACTTGCCAAACTACTTTATGAAATATTAAAAGGGACCCCTAATAATGTTTGGTAGCATTATAATTGTGAATCAATTCATGTTATTATCATGTCAGTATTAATTTTAAACTAAAATTGCCAGGCTTTCAGCGTAAGTGGTTTGAGATTGTACTCACGGTTTGTATCTGATGTGAATTTTAATAACCCTTTACGGTTCTTTTATATCAACTTTGGGGACATCATAATTCGGCTTTGCATTGTCCACTTGTGATTATCCAAAGTAACCGGTCCTATATCCATATGAAATAAGTAAATACCTTGGGACAATTCCACACAAATTGACGTAGCCCCAAATTACCTATGCAAAGCTGTGTTATAGTAACTAGTAAATTTTATATACCCATATAGATATATACATAAATACATAGGACATCTAAGACTAAGGTGCAAATACTCGTGTTTATCACACATATATCCGCCCTCAAGGAGAATTGCACCCACGGCCTCAAGTTTCGCAGTCAGGAGCTCTAACCACTAGACTAGGCGTCTAGTGGCTAGAGCTCCATTAGAGAGCCCGTTATTATCATCATATGGAATTGAACAAGTTTATACTGTTTAACCGTAGTATGAAATTATTAACATTATACGTGAAACACGAAGATTGCATGTTTGAATCCCGACTGTACCAATAAGTTTTTCTGTACTTAAGTACAGTGATTAGTCACACCACGAGCTTACGGAGAAGGAAACATCGAGAGGAAACCTGCATGCGGACTCGCCGTATGTCTCATTAGCACCCGAAATATATCCCCAGCTGTAAAGGGAGTGTGAGTGGCACTAACTACAAACCTGCCTACCCAAGTCTCCGAATTTGTGGGGATAATACGTCAATAAAAATACTGACTTTTAAAATGTTCATGTTGCAATTACATTACATGTTACAATTAAAATTCTCGAATCAGAACCTTATAATAGCATGCTAAGAAGGCTAGCAGCATGGCCAGGTTGGAATCATTCTTTGAGCATGATGTCTTCAGCCTCTGTGCCTGTATTAGATGACTCAAGATTAACAAATCTATTCATAGAATGCAAAGCAAATTGTGTGTGCTAACAATCGCCGGGAGATATCGGAAGTCTATTTGCCAAGGCATCCGTCTGCGCGATCCTGAATAACCTCAATAGTACGGCTATTATCTTATTGTTTATCTAGCAAACCGCCAAAGGGTTTGCTATCAAAATTTCGCTATCGCAATTTTTTGTAAAAGCACACATTTTTTCCCGAGCCATTGTTACAAAATCTGCCAAACCGGCATATGATCACGGAATCACAAAGTACGCGCAGCTCAAACAATGAGGAAATAACAATGTAACAAGAATATATTGAGTATTAGCATTACGACCTCTATATCCGGTCACAAAAGGTTGATATTTGTGTGTCAATTGTAAGGGCGGAATCCACCCTCACTATCCGAGGGCAAACATAGAGATAAAGGGTTATTATCGGAGTTGTAGAGAAGGTTGTTGGATAATTGTGTAAGTGTCAGCCTGTCCCAGGTGGGTTGTGACATGTTAACGATGATTCGAGAAAATTATAATCTTTGGTATCAGAATTGTAATTTTGTCCTAACAGTTCTTTTGGTTCAGTAGATAATCAGGCTCTATGGGTATCTACTACTCCATCATCCAACATGGCTCCCTGAAGGGGTAGTCAGAGGTGTTATGAACCCCACATTAGGCTGAAATATGATTGACTTAGGTAGAAATGAAATTTGTTTATTCGCCAGAACATGGTTTGTTAGTTGATGTGGTGTTTAAATATACATAGTATTTGAATCGCGCGTTCGACCGCATAATATTCACATGTGGGCAATATTCCGTGGGTAACTCTTAGTTAGGCTCTGTCTATCTAAATTTGGAGGGAAAATTTGTATACATACAACCCGATTTTCCTGACTTTGCAGGCAAACTTTAACCACTCAGCCAGCTGCAAAAAAACTGAGATACAAATATTACCATACTGAATATTATAATATAATTATATTAATGAATAAATAATATAATAATTACACAAAGGGTCCCTGTAAGGTAGGCAGAGAAGTTGATCTACAAGTTGTTTAAACCACGGATGTAAGGCACCTACCGACAGCTGATAACTCTATCGTCTTCTTTCAGATAGACAGACAGACATCTTGGAATAACAATCAGAATCAATTGATTGATCATTATTACGCTTCAGATAATCCAAGAACCAAATTATTAACTTACACACAGTTAGCAAACAGACCGAAACGAAAACCTAAACTATTAATTGAACTTTATTACGATAAAGTCTCAGTCCAACTACGTCGATCGAACTACGAATCGACTTGCGAAACAAGGACCCCGACAACACGCTAACCCGACTTAAAATATTATAAAATGACAGAGTAACAGCATTAGTACAACAATACGTTGTGAATTTTAATGAACTTAAAATTTCACAATGTCATTTGGAATTCAATAAAAGATTTACGTTTCTGAAATACAATCCACTCTTCGGCAATGTTATTAGTATTGTTGCTAAACCGAAAGCTGCTCTAATTTCACTCTTAACATCGTCTACTTATGATTCACTGTCAAATGTAGAAAGCGCACGTTCCAGTTTTGCAATATTTTCGTACCTGCCACAAACAACTTAAAGAGGACAATGGATTAGAATTTCACAAAGACATCGATACTTCATTCACAACCGTGGCTAAAAACATGAATGAACGTAGATTTATGAATGGAGTGGACAAGACAAGTGACCAGACAGTGAGGCGTCAGCATTGTCCACTCATTTGAAAGTGTTCTGAGAAGGCTGTATAGAAGCCAAATAAAGGTTCTAATGTGTTGACTTCACAGGTGGCCGTAGGAGCCCTACTGGAGTCATTTCCGTTCTGCTTTTGATTGCGTTGTATTGTAACGAGCGTTTGAATGTCGATGGAATATTGGATATTAATACGGAAATAATTTCGTTCGTGATGTGGGTCTTGACTGAAAGTATACACGGACATATTTATTAGTTACACATACCAAGTAACGTGAATAATAATTTACCATACCAGCCTATTACCTCACGGTTAAGGCTGCGTAAAATTTTATTACACATAAAAGAGCTTTAATAAGAATGAACTTTATAATTTCTATTTCAAAAACCACACCGCTCAACTTCACCAAGTGAAGTTGAGCGGGACAATGTTATTTATAACACAAAATTATTACTAATTATATACTTCGTTAGGGACTCGGCGTGTTGTATGTACGATATACTTCTTGTATAAGCTGTGTAAGTCCAATGGCACCATTTTGTATTATGTTTTTAATAATATGTGTAACAAATTGCTAGATTTGTCTCGTGGGTGGCATGCCAGCTACCGCGAGACGATTCGTCGACTCATATCCGTTTTGAATTATTATCTCGCATTGCAGATGTTATTACTAGAGAAGAAATGATGATGACATTGTTACAATAAATATCCAACGTCCTACTAAGTGTCTTAGTTCAAGTTATCTGCACGTGGCCGGATCTATTAGTAGCATGTAGTTACAGTAAAAATACAGGGAAAAACTGCAATTCATTTGACTCCATTAATATACGATTCGTGTTGATTCTAACTCCCCTCTGCCTTAGTAGTTGAGCAGATTGCACCCTTTCTAACGGGTCCCAGGTTTTAAACTAAAATGCATTTCTCGTCTGCTTAATCAAACTTTAAGTAGCCTTTTGGAGCACATCAAATAGTAAGCTCGGTTATTTTTGCTTTATATTAGTCACAACACGAGCTTTACGGTAAAGGAATACATTCAGAGGAAACCTGCATACGTTTGAGAAGTAATTCAAAGACTTTAAAGTTTGTATAGTTGTGCGCGAGAAACGGCGATGTACTCACCATCTGTCATGTTGGCAGCAAATAAATTATATCTCCGGCTAAAAAAGGGTATGTGCGAGTATTGCCTACACACTCTCCTCACTCTGCCTACCCTTACGGGCAACATTGTGGGAAGTTGTGAGAGTATATGTATTAAATTTATTATTTAACCACTTTGAAGATATTATTGTGAGAAAAATATTAGCATGTCTTTTTCCAAGATGGAATTTATCTCATATATTGATTGCATTACGCATCGTTCAGCCGCTTAGTCCGGATAAGGAAACAAAAAATACTTTCGCTTTTATATTATTTGTAGGATTCAATATGTGTATTCAATATATTTGTATCTTATCGCATCATAGATGTACTTTCTTGTATTATTATGAGTGGTTTATGTTTCGTATTTATTTATTTAGATTGCTTAGTGTATTTATATTATAGTAAATATGTATATTTCATCCGCTCAACTATCACACCTACCTTTTTTTCTCTATTTCTTTTCTCTCTTCACTTGGTTGCCTGGAAGAGATCGCTTTTGCGATAAGGCCGCCTATTGTGCCTATTACATGTTATTCTCTGTCTTTTTGTCATCATGTTTGTTTGTATATATGTGTGTGTGTACAATAAAGAATATTATTATTATTATTATGAGATAAAATATTAAGAATTCTCAGCTGGAAACTTGGCAATTACCGTATCCATGTCCAAATAAATGAGATTATTCATGAAGTTTTCAATTAGCGAACGGAAGGTTCCTCGGCTCCTTTTCGTCCTTTAATGAACTTTGTGCAAATCGAATTATGACACAAACTTTTAAATGAACTTGAAGGCGTTGGAATACTGTCGTGCCTACATTTGTGTGTCTTGTCTATTATTGCTCTAAGAAATAAACTTGAGTTTAAAGGTCCCAAAAACGCCATATCACTTGTTTGCAACAACGAAAAAGAATATAATATGTGACGTCTTCAGAATAATTTTATTTCTTCAAGCCTTCTCTCAAGACTTCTTGGAGGGGTAGGTAGAGGTGTAACAGTACCCTCTTCACGGGATGTATTTAGGTGCCAATGTGACAGGTGACAAGACCATGTCCTTTTGTAAACCATGACTAAACATAAACCTTTTAATTCCTTTAAAATCATACAGGCTTCCTTTCGATGCTTAACTTTATCGTAAAGCTCGTAGTTTGGATCACTGTACTTAGGTTTAGAAAAAACTCAGAGGTTCAAAATTGCAATATTTGCGTTGCAACCGAATACTCGAACTACGGGAGTGAAGGGAAGTTATTCCATTTTGCACTCAGCCCTCTCACGAGGCTGCGTCCATTAATTTGGTGCTTTGATGTAGCTGAAGCTAACATACGCTGGATGACTTTCAATTCATAAATCATCCTAACCCTCTGAAGGAAAACAGCTACATTTAGAAACTGTTAATAGGACCAACATAATTTTGATGTTTTAATCTAAAACGTGATGGATGGTACACGATGATTTGATTTAAGTAGGTCTAGAGCAACTTTGATGCTTCCCTTTATACGAGTAGGCGAATATTTCGGTAATACGTTGTTTACGATTGTAATTAATTACGATCTTGCCTACCCCTTTGAATGCCTTAGTGGGTTGGCGTATGTAGGTAAGAACACAAATGGAATGGTAAAATACCATATTTATTTGGAAATTTCCGTAAATTTACTCGCATTTATAACATTTCGAAGAAATAAGAATTTTCCACTGAGTAGTTCGTTCTTCTCGGAAGGATATTTTCCAAGCCAATGATAGATATTTCGAACTTCGTAAGTGCCTAATGAGGCACTAAATTGAACAGATAATATGCATATTACCTACATCTCGTCTTCATTGTATTACATTTTAGTTTCGCCCCACGTTTTCAGTCATACTCTTTTTTATTTTGTTGGAGCTGTCCCTCTCGGGATAGGTAGAGAAAGTAGAGTGACAGGTGTGTCCATCGCCGCACGCAACCACGACTAGACATTTTAATATCTTCTCAAACGTATGCAGGTTCTCGATATCTTCACCTCCACGGCTCGTGGTGTCACTAATCACTGTTCTTACGTTCATTGGTACAGGTATTCGAATTTGTAATCTTTGTATTGCAGGCTACCCGAACCACTCGGCCAGCACGGCCCTAGATAGGTAGCTATAAATTATTATATACATTTTATACATAGGTATTATCCCGGACAGTGACAAATTACCTTGCTTCCATCCGGAACACTTCCCTACTGATCCATCGATCTTGTTTGCTCTTGAAATGATACATACTAAATTATGTTTGATATGCCGCGAGAACACCAATATGCTGATCTATGTTTACTAGTGGTTAGCCGCAAAATGGCCGCCTACACAATAGATACTCAGCTTTTCTACTGGTTAAGAATTCGATTTAAGCTCGCAGCAAGTAAAGAAGCCACCTTATGTGATGTTTTTAAAGTCAGGCATTGTTCGCTACAATTAGGAACTGAGGTAATTGAAGTAGGGATAAATAAATACCTTGGGACAATTCCACACAAATTGACATAGCCACGAAGCAAAGCTTGTGTTATGGTAACTAGACAAGGGTATATTTACTTATATAGATAGATACATAGGACATCCAAGACTAAGATACAAATACTCATGGTCAGCACATAAATATCTGCCCTCAGCGGGAATCGAACCCGTGAACTCAAGTTTCGCAGTCAGGATCAGACGGCCGTCAAGAGATATAGCAATTATGGTCCGATACTGCCGCAATTCAAAGGCATATGTATAGTTGTGCTTGAGTAACGGCAATGGACTCGCCATCTGTCACGTTGGCACCTAAAATATAGCTCTGACGGAAAGTGGGTGTGTGGGTATTACATATACACCTCTGCCTACCCCTTCGGGACCCTTGTGGGAAGGCGTGAGGATGTATATACTGCTTACTGATATCTGCACGTCTTTCCACAGAGGGTGCCACTGGGAGAGGCAGAGGTGTTTTGATCGCTTCCAGGCAAGAACATTTGTACGCCTCAAATTTCTTCTCAAACGTTTGCAGGTACCCTTCACGATAAACTCGTGGCGGGGATAATCACTGTTCAGGAAACATTGCCAAGGTTTGGAACCTTTTATATATTTTGCGTCTACTCTAACCACTCGGCCACCACGGCTAAAATGCCTATTCTACACGTCAAATTCAGAATCTTCAATGACCAAAAAACCACCCTGACTGGTACTTTCAAGAAATTCCCATGTCATTTAGTATGGAGCACCATATTAATGGCGTACATTGGAGATCTTTTTGGCTGAGAGTGGCTCTTGAGTGACAAATCGCTGGGAATTGGAGCACGGGTGGGCAAGTGAGAAGCTTTAGGCGGGCTTAAAAAAATCTGTTCCATTTTTAAGGAGATAGCAGGGCAGCTCTTTTGATTCTTGTTATAGAATCACACCGTACAATTGTGTACAGAGGAAGGGAATCACGACTTAGTTGAGACACTTTACCCGGCTTTACCCTGCTAATAATATATTATTCAACAGCTACTTTCAACTTAATTATATACATAAAACCTTACTTATGAACCACTATGTATACCTATTAATGAAATCTGCATGTAAATCGGTTCTAATTGAACCGAATTACACTGAGATTTAGAGTTTGTCGCGAACAGACAGACAGCTTATATATGACAGCATACATACGCTTTGTTTTATGTTAAGTTGTGTCCAGTGACTTTCACTTCCCAAAACACTTTCTACAGCTCTCTTAGGTAAGTTGTGCGATTATATAAATAGCTAATAGCCTTCCTAAAAGAACGGCCATCTGTCACGTTGGCATCAAAAATATATGGCAGAAAGTGGGTGTGTATGGTACTACTTACAAACCTCTGCCTACCCCTTCGGGGACCCTTGTGGCGTGATAATATAATAATATATATTAAATGTAATAAATAATATACAAATTTAAATCGGATTACTACATATCAGATCAAACTAGACCCTTGCGGGGTAGGCAGACAGAGTATGGGTCAGTTTAGTCGGATTTCTATATAAGCTTACAAACAAACCCCGCCTCTATAATTAGTATAGTAGTATATACAATGTACCAATGCGTATACTTTATTGAACGCTCCGCCTTTGACTTAAGCCACCGAATATTTCGCACGACATCGCCCTTACCACAAAATGCAATCACAAATACTATTCGCCATTGTACTTTTTACCAATAAAATACATGAATCGCTTTTACCAACGCTTTGTGACGCCGGCTTAGTTTTTTATTTATAGTTAGGGGTCCGCATGGAGAGTACCGAGGACTACGTTTAATTAAATAAAAATATGGAGATTGGTGGTCGTGAGACACAAATAGTAGATTTAAAGTTGTAAAAAGGCTACATGTTTGAAATGTGAACTTGAGTCCAGTGTTTTGAAGAAAAATCTTGAGGGTATTAACATCCTTACTAATATTATAAATGTGAGTGTAAGTTTGTTTGTTACGCTTTCACGTAAAAACTACATAACCGATTATCGTGAAAGTTTGTACACATATTCCTGGAGGTATAAGAAGTAACATAGGATACTTTTTATTGAAAAAAAAAAAATTTACGGCTGAAAAAAGCCGGTTTACTGATATTTTTTTATGGTGATGGCTTATACCCAGGATTAAGACATCACGAGACAAACCCGAAAGATTCAAAGCTCTAATATTATAAAGGCAAAAATATGTATGTTGCTCTTTCCACGCGGGCGAAGCCGCGGGCATAAGCTAGTAATTACATAATTTTAATCTTGCCATTTGTGACACTGGAACGACGTAAAGAGATTTTTCAAAAAAGTGTTATTACCGTTCTGTTTTTAAAATATAATGGAAAAAAAGTAATAATATTAAACACTGCACTTTTTTTTATTAATTTAGTCAAGCCTTTCGACATCATCTCCCGTCATCAAACTATACAATACTAAAACATAGTGTATTTCTTTATTTAGGCAAAATTCTTTAGATCGTCTTCTTCGTCAAGCTCAGCATCAATACATATAATCAGTTCATGTCGCAAGAATGCGACAAAAACAATACGAGAGAAGATTCCAACAATGACGTTGCTTGAAGTAAAAATTACGTACAGAACCCATTAGGCCAGTCTCCGATCAACCCTTATATTTTTTCGGTGTTCTTAGGGTTTGTCAATCCCTGGCGTTCTTTGTTGCCATTCTTTGATTGAGTGCCGTTTGTGCGACACAATCGGCGTTTTGTGCTCGCATACGCGGCAATTACATTGTAAACAATATTTGAACTGTTTGACTTAACGAATTAGTGCGTACATTATTCCCGGCCCCATAATTATAAACAATTACCGAAGTAATTGTGAAACAAAATGCAATGAGGGCACAAAGCTACAATTAATGTGGTCACAATGCATTTGATTTATGCTATGTGGTAAATGACTTTGATAGAGAGCAAATTGAAATGGAAACCGCGTTTTGTGCTCACATGGCGATTGTAGTCGAAATGTAATGTTCATCTTCTCGTAGGGTTCGCTATGAGGTAAGAACAGGTGTTACTCAGTTCATGCTAATGATGGGTGCGTAGGCTCACAATCTTTTTCAAATGACTAAAGGTATGTATTTGTTTAAATAGCCCTCCGAAGGGTCTGTTTGAACGTGATAACCTCAAAAAATATAGAATGGAATTACATGCAAACAAGCATGCGGTAATGCCTGATGGTAAGCGCTAAAACATATCCAATTTTTTTATCCAGCTCCATATATATGTAATATCTATATATCCATATCAATCTAAATATATGCTGAATTTCATCCAATTACAATCTGCTGTTTGGGCGTGATCGAGTAACTAATATCAAAACATCGTTACGTACTTTCGCATATATAATAACGGTAGGATTATATGAGAACGATACACACTCATGACATGATTGATACAAGCCGAAGATAGCCCTTACAAGTTCGTATGTTTTTTTTGCCAAGATGTTCGGATGCCAAATGGCCTCAGGAGCCTTCGCAGGCACTTCCGACTTCACAACTCCGATGTTTACATTTATTATCAGTTGAAAGCGGCGAGGATGTTCGGGTAAAGCCTATTTGGGATGGTGTGGGCGAAAGGTTTCTAGGTATACATATTTCGTGGTTATTTTTATCGAAGTAATACCCGAAATGTTCTTCATACTTTTCAAGTTATGCGAATTAGCTTTTCCAAGCGCGAATCATGCAGAATGGCGCATCTTAGAGTGATTTTGCCATCATTGTTCAACATATACGATTGATATTTTTTAACAAAAAAAAATTATAGTAAACCTCTGATCTATTGTTGTACGTCCTTAAGCGTATATTTTTGAATGTATATTCTAGCTAACGTATGCGGGGTTCCTCTCGATGTTTTCCTTTACCGTAAAGATCGTTCTGTGATTAATAACTGTACTTCAGTTCAGAAAACCTCATTGGTATTGGTATCAGTCGGGATTTGAAATTGCAATCTTTCTCTCGAACCACTCGGCCAGCTAGGTTTTATATTCATTCAAATCAAATAAAATATCCTTAGAACTCATTCATTCAAATAAAATACCCTCAGAGCTATGCTTAGACCTCCTTAGAGCTATTTTTTTAAGCACTGCCTTAAAAATGAAATTGTATATGGAATTTAATTGCTTTTTGAATTACTTGCGGTGCAGCGAAATAAAATTGGTCAGATAAAAATCTTGTTTCAAATTTCAAAGTATGCTTCTTCCGGCACAAATCTCGTTTTGAACATTCTGTACAATCTTCCAAATTCCGTTTAACTGAATAATATAAGATAGTATTTGGAATTTAAAACCAGTACCGAAAATATGCTTTTTACATCCGGATCGAAAGTCACATATGTACGATTGTGTGGCAGAGGGCGAATCTATCGCTGTCTTTGAGTTATACATACAAATACTCTACTCCTCCCAATTATGGATAATATAGACCTAGCTTCCGATATTGATAATTCCTTGAATATAAAATGCGAACTTGTCACTCCTGAGTCTTGTAGCAGGGTGATAACAAACTGCTATAGTCTTAAATTATTGACATATAACATAAGAAGTATTCATAAAAACTTTGACGCTTTTACAGTTAATTTGAAGCGTCTGAACATTGATTTTGACGTATTGATATTAACGGAATGTCGACTGAATGATTTAACAGTAATAGGTCAACTTAACGGATACTCATCATATAAAACTTCCAATAATATCAATCAAAATGGCGGTGTTGTGGCTTATGTAAAGAGTTCCTGGAACGCGGTTGTCTCGGAACCGTTATTTTCTGAAGCATGCTGTTTAAAAATAGAGATTCCTAAAGTAATAACTATTCTTGGAATATATAGGTCCCCATCTTTTAGATGTTTAGATAACTTTTTAAGCTCTTTAGATAGGGCGCTTCTTGAATTTCAGAATAGGCCGTGCCTTGCCATAGCAGGTGATCTCAATATAGATATCTTGCCGTCTAGCAAATCCGGACTAGACCCTTCCGAGTATCTCTGTTTGACTAGTGCGCATGGCCTTCTGCCAGCAATCACTATACCTACGCGAATGAACTCTTGTATTGACCATATTTTCATTAGATCAAAAAATCCGGTCATTGGCGCGGTATGTGAGACAGACTCTACCGATCATTATATTGCTGCAATAGGTGCCAAAACATCACATAAACGTGCACACCAAAACAGACTGAAAACCATTATTAACTTCGAGGGAGTCAGAAAGGACCTTGAAAATTTCGACTGGAGTAACGTAACCCGAGAGACAAATGTGAATAACGCCGCGCTAAGTTTTTCAAATACTATTGCTGAAGCCGTTAAAAATAATTCTCGTACAGTTCGCACAAGTAGAAGCAAATTCGCTCTGTCTCCTTGGATTACTACTGGGCTTCTTCGCTGCATCCGCCATCGTGACCATTTATATAGTCTAACAAAACGCTATCCTAATGACGAGATTCTAAAAATATCGTATAGAAGATACAGAAATTTTTGTAACGACCTACTGCGCAAAATAAAGAACGAATATGATAAGAAAGCTCTAACTGATACTAGACATAATCCAAAAAAATTGTGGTCTAACATAAAATCGATCTGTCATATTAAGTCAAAAGAAAACCACTCAAAAGACTTGACAACTTGTACAGACAACGCTACCACCTCCTTAGATCTGTGTAATAAGTTCTTCTCCACTGTAGGTGAAAACTTGGCAGATAACATATTAACTAAAACTAATGAAACTGTAGATACTCTAGTCTCTAAAGTAAAAATACCAAATGGCTCCCTAAGTTCCCTTTTTTTATATCCGACAGACGAATTTGAAATAAACTCCTTAATAAATCTCCTTAAGCCTGATAGTGCTCCAGGTATGGATAATCTCAGTAATCAATTAATCAAAACAATAAGTAAACAACTCATATCCCCACTTGTATACATCTTTAATCAAAGTCTATCCACTGGGTGCTTCCCCTCAGTCTGGAAAATTGCCTCTGTAACTCCAATATACAAGGATGGTCCAAGAGATATTGCTAGCAACTATAGACCAATTTCTTTACTAAGCGTCTTCTCAAAACTTTTGGAAAAGATAATAAACAAGCGCTTAGTATCTTATCTTGAAGAGCAACATCTGCTTTCTGAAAGACAGTTTGGGTTCCGTAGACAAAAGTCGACCCAAAATGCAGCTAGTCTTGTCTGTAACCTAACATCTTCCTTTTTGGATGATGGGTATTCCTGTATTGGTGTATTTCTAGATTTGGCTAAGGCCTTCGATAGCGTTTCCATACCAATACTGCTAAGAAAAATGGAAATTTTAGGCATCCGTGGCCTAGCCCTAAACTGGTTTAAAAGCTATCTCTCTCATAGAAAGCAGTTTGTTAAAGTAGAAGAACACAAAAGTAATGTTATGCTTATAAAATACGGAGTACCCCAGGGTAGTATTCTCGGTCCAACTCTCTTCCTCATATACATGAATGACATCCATTACTTAAATTTACAATCATCCGAAGTAATTTGCTATGCTGACGATACAGCCATTTTGTTCCGTGGAAAAAACTGGGCTCAAACTCAAGCTGTAGCCGAAGAAGGTATGAAAGTTGTAACAAAGTGGCTGCAACAGAATCTTCTCACGCTAAACACAAATAAAACCAAATTCATATGCTTTCACAAAACTTCAGCATCTTCACCGCAATCACTTATAAACTTAAAGCTTCATTCTTGCTCACCTACCAGTTCTTCATCTTCATTCACATGCCAATGCGATATTATCCAACGCACAAATGTCATCAAGTATCTAGGTATACTACTAGACGAACGACTTGCTTTTGATTCACATATTGGCGCTTTAGCCAACAGAGTACGCAAACTATCTGGAGTATTGTCTAAGCTACGAAGTTGTGCTGATTTAAATACACTTAAACTTGTATATTTTGCTACCTGCCAGTCAGTTATTTCATATTGCATTAACATATGGGGTAATGCCGCAAAAAGTACCCTTCTAAACTTGGAAAGAGCTCAGCGCGCTTTGCTTAAAAGAATTCTAAACAAGAGCTTCAGGTTTTCCACGGATCAGCTCTATAAAGAGATTAAAGTTTTACGTGTTCGTCAACTTTATATTTTGTCAGCTTGTATTCAGGCACACAAAACCGTTCTCAAGTCTGCATCCTATACTGAACTATGTAGGAAGAGAGTTTTCCGAATACCTGTTCCCACAACTAAAACCAATTTTGCTAAGCGTTTCCCTAGAATTGCCCATTTAAATATATACAATTCTGTTCTCATATACTGTAACATCAAAGAAAGCACAGTAAACCAAGCTCAAGCTATTATTAAAACATATTTACTTAACCTCAACTATGATGAAACCGAAAACCTTCTTCATCCTTTTAGCAGTACACTTACGCACCACTCAAATCGCAATGTACAATTTTATTGTTAAGAAATCTCATCAATACCATCCTTTTTATAATATCTATATTTTACCTATATACATACATACGCCTTACCTTTACGCAGAAATGCATTATGATTTCTTTTCTAAGCACACCGCACAACAAAATTTACCACACAGATTCACTTAATAGTGAACTTTTAACCCAAACATAAAATAAACTGGTTTCTCAAGAGACAGGCCTAGCCTAATTTGAGAACCCCTGGCAATTTTTTTTATTACATTCTTATTTCACAATCTTACTCTTCACTTTTGCTTTGTTACTATTTTCTGTTTAGCTGTAAGTATATCCTAATTAGTTATTAAGCAATTTTGTTATTTCCGGCGTGTGCATTCTGTGCTTGAATAAACGTTTTTTATTATTTTATTTTTTTTTATTTAAATATTACAATGCTAAAACAATGTATAGGATACTCAGAAAATGTTACCTACGTGTTAGTTATAAAAATAAAATAAATATGTAGGTACAATTTTACTTACCATCCGTGAGGGCACGGGGTAGGCAGCGACTAGAGCCCTTGAGTCCCTACTTAGTGTGATATGTGAATGTGAGTGTCAACTAGTACACATTCTTATAAAATATTTTTAAACAATCAAGAGGGTACGCATGTACATACATACATATAATCACGCCTCTTTCCCGTAGGGGTAGGCAGAGACCACTTGCTACGATCCTTACATACTTGTTTCGCTTCGTCCACTTTCATAATTCCCTTCAAACATGCTCTTTGGTTTACGGTACCCTTGACCTGGCCTTTATGCAAGTAGCGCGATAATAAAGGGTTACTGCCTAACGATGCTTGCAACACCAAAGATACCTGTCACTCGCATTTTATACTTAGTGATTTCCCAAAATTACAATAAGGCTTACAGATTACAGCGTGTGGCATTATATATGATACGGCGGGTATAGCTAACCGCAGTGCGTAATATGACACCGCGCCTCTCGCCATCGCATTCAGCTACATTGGAGCCAAGTAGGTTTCATACTGTGCGGTATCAGAGGAGATCCGTAATGTGGATGCTCAAATTATAGAATGAGCTCCCCGTTGAGGTTATCCATAGAGAGCTAAGAATAGGTTCTTCAAATAGAGTGAAGAGATTTTTGCAGGAGGTAATGAGCGAGTGATGTCTCTGGTGGTGCGGTAATTGCTTACCTAACATAAGGCGAATCGTGTGATTATTTGCCATATTAGAGGTATAAAAAAGTGAGTTTCCACGTGCTGATTTGGCGTGATTAATCAACTTATTTAAGTTCAGAAGAACTCATTGGTACAGTCGGGATTTGAACTTGCAATCTTTGTGTCGTAGGCAACTACTCGAACCACTCGGCCACCACGGCTCTGCAAATTAGACTCCGATTACGTATTATGTTATTCTTGAATTAATATTCTTAATTAAAGACATTGGTTCCATGATCACGTTCCGTAAACTGAAGATATAAAAAACTGTTATTAAAAACGCCAACAACTCCATGCTAGCGTGATCTAGGTATAGACTTTCTAAACACAACGACATCTATCGAGCTAATATAACAACGAACATGAATAAAGTTCATGACGGATGTAACAGCAGTATATTCACAAATCCTTCCTGTTTCCTTAACAAATCTGTTCTTTGGGTTCTAACTTTACACATTTACTTTACATATGGTTTATACATATAATCTTACCTTCTTCCTAAATTCAAGGGATGAGAAATGAGCCGTCTCCATTTATCATCACAAATTACTGTCTCTTCTACCTCTTTATACACGACGACAAATTTTCTTTTTTTTTCGGTGTGATTACTTGCTTTTGGACGCTGGTCTTCTGAGCGTGATGGCCGAGTAGTTCGAGAAGACGTCTGAACAACGTTCCAACTGTCTAGATCAAAGCGATCGGACGTTCAACGACAGGACGTCCAGATAAACTCGAAACCGACGAGCATGTGTGAAGAGACTGATGAATGTAGACGAAGCGAAAGAGGTATGTAAGTCTAGAGAGAACTGGCGCTTTATACTCTCTGCCTACCTCACTAGGGACTCGGCGTGATGATATAGAACTTAAGTAAGGTGATTAATCACACCAACTGTATCGCGCAACGTAATCAGCATATCGACAATCTATCCAAACTATTCACTCAGTTGATTTTAAATTCCAAATGCAATCTGTAGACAAGCGGGACGGTCCCCCTTCAATGACATCGCATATCGAGGACGAGTGCGCGAAACTAATTATGTTTTGGCGTATCACATCGGATATTTCATTTGGACAATATGCTACGTACTACAAGCAAACGATTCGTTGCGCCATCCGACTCCAGCGGATAAATTTAATGATAGTTTCTGAATATATTATCATTCCAATAATTTATTATACTCGTTACTGGTATTCGTAATGGTTTGGACTTGCAAGCGCATTTGGCAAGCTGCTCTTAGTAACACTATTACGGAGAAATTCAATTAACTTCTGATAGTTTATTTATTTCAGGTATAATTTTGAGAGCTACTGAGAAATACTTGAGAGAGTACTTTGAGTCGCAAGACAAATGTTGTAGTTTCGTACTCTCGACGTTCTGTGATTTATTTTCTAAAATTAAATACACTATGAGCTTTTCGGTAAGGAAAGCGTCTTGAAGAGTCCTGGATGGAACTGATTAGAATTTCTTGCTAGGCGCATTATATTTGACGTTTATAAGTTTAGAATATTAAAGACGTGAGGTGGATGCCATTATTATTCGGACTCTTGTTAAAGCAGTAAATTGTTAACTATAAAGAGTACCCATTAAGGTCCCCTAAAATTCTGATGGGAAGGCGAAGAGAGACATGCACACATACATATCACCCAGCTCATTCTTTCACGGGGTAGGCAGAGATAGTAGAGCGCTCTCTCTCTAGACTTGCATACCTGTTACGAGATAATATACGAGAACATACAAATACATACATACATAGATAATTATCAGTTTTAATGATATATTTCTATACTAATAATTATTAGAGCCCAAAGTATTAACGATCTTGTAAATTTCGTCTTTAAATAGTATAAATAAATGGTAGTTTTTTTATTAACATATTGTTATTGTCATTCGACCCCATTCCAGTTTTATTTAAACCTACTCCACTATCGTTACAGTTAGCGTTAATACGCTGTTTGAAACGAATCTGTATCAAATAGTATTTTGCTACCCTTTACTACACTGCACACGTGTGTACTGGCCGGTCCAATTGATATAGCTAATGTCATTCGCTGTAGTTAAACAAATAGCCATTGATAATGTTTGTTATGATAACGAAACTTTTTTTACTTATATTTATAGTAAACCTTTACGTCTTCTCACAAGGCTTCCCGAAGGGGGTAGGCAGAGGTGTGGAGGTAGAACCCACTGTTTGCCGGAGATGTATTTTAGATGGTGATGATTGAATTTCTTTTGAACCGTATATAGGTTTCCTCTCGATGTTTTCCTCCACGGTAAAGCTCGTGGTGTGACTAACACACAGTACTCACAGTACTTAAGTTCAGAAGAACTTATTGGTACAGTCGGGTTTCAAACTTGCAATCTCTGTGTCGCAGACTACTCGAACTACTCAGCCACCAAGGCTCTTCTTCTTAGTAAATTTTGTATTTTAACTTATATATAGCTGATGGACTCGCCATCTGTCACGTTGGCATCTAATATACCTCTGGTGGAAAGTGGTTGTGTGGGTATTACCTATGCACCTCTGCCTACCCCTTCGGGGACCCTTGTGGGAAGGCGTGAGGTTATATTATTATAATTATATAGCTGATTTATTAATCAAGCAAAGTTATCAAACATTTTCACTCCTTAAGCAGGTGTAGGTATGAACTAATGAAACGGTCGACTGATCTCCAATATTAGACCGACCACAGTAATACGAAATGCCAACCGCTATCAGAAATTCATTTTAATTTTAAAATAAACATTAAAGCACTCAATAGTCTGTTAAATAACAGTATTATGGTATCAACATTAAATGTGGCGCCAAATTGAACTGTGACGCTGCATCCGGCCGCCGCGTGCCGGACGCTCGACGTCACTTCCGGCTGTTTATAACAGGAAGTCAGTATTAGCCGTATTAAAATGAGATTATTTTAATGGTTTTAATATCATGGGAACATTGAATGGCTGCAGTTTAATAATAATACGTTTTGGTTTATTTATATGTCATAGTAATTATTCAGTTATTAATCGATCGTAATTATTAGATCAAGATGAAGGAAGGCATGTTACGTTGGTTTGGACACATAGAAAGGATGAGTGAAGAAAGATTGATGAAACAGATATACAAAGCAAAAGTGTGTGCAAGAAGAGGCAGAGGAAGGCCACGTTCCAACTACCTGGATCAAATCGATCGGACGCTCAAGGACGGGAACGTTAAGGGTACTCGAAACCGACGAGCATGTATGAAGAAACTGATGAATGTGGACGAAGCGAAAGAGGTATATAAGTTTAAAGAAAACTGGCGCTCTATACTCTCTGCCCGTGCGTAACTCTAGTCAAGGTTAATAAACTAGTTTAGGGTGAGCAACGTGAACGCGATACCTCTTATATTGCAAGCGTTGGAAGGCGGCGATTACTGGTAAGCATCAGGTCCACATGCTTGTTGAAAAAGGGTTGCATTGTTGGTATTTCTCCTGCTTATAGTCCACAGTAACCGCTTTGGAATCAAAGTTTCTTAATGGTTAAAATATCGACTTTCCAAGCTCTGTGCAGTGAACATGATAGTATAAAAACCTAACAAAAGCCAACTATGTATCCTAAACCATTAACATTATTTAACAAAAGTACTCTCGATACTTCAAAGTTTTCGCTACGGGCACTTGAATTTCATTCATAAATTCTTTATACGTATTCCGTATTCCTTATATGAAATTCCTCTTGTAGTGATGTGAATGAAAGTCGTTGTATGAAATATGTTGAGCCATTTTGTGTAAAATGTCACCGTATTTAGGTAGCGGTGTCTTTGAACGCGTGCGATGTGCCTTGAGACGCGGTGGGGCCAGGAAATTTATGGCCGGCGGAGAGCGGTTACGTTTTTTTTTATTTTTATACGTCTATGAAAACGAATAATATCGTAACTCAAAAAAAAAAACAAATAAAACGCATTATTCTTTTATATTCATATTGTGCTCAATTAAAATGATATATTAGTGAGCATGTATGAACAAACTGATGAATGTGGACGTTGCCAAAGAGTTGTCTAGCGAGACCTGGCACTCTACTCTCACTACCTACCCCGTTAGGGAATCGGCGTGATGTGTATGTACAAAAAAATTATAAAGCATGTATCGATGGCCAGTGAATAAAAACTGAAAATTTGAACCTATTTTAAATTGAGAATGGAATTAAGTGATTACATGATCAGGCAACTCAACCGAAATTCATTTATGTGATCCAGTCCCAGGTAATTCAGGTAACAGTATTAGCTATTCAAATGATCGGAGCGTATAAAGTGTAAAACGGTATTTAAACTTTGCTCATCAATTTAAGCTTTTCGTGGACCCAAGCAAGCCGTGTCCCGTTTCAAAGGACTTTCGGAACCGCCCTCTCTAATTGATTGCATAACTGCCTTACCTTCGTTCATTCAAGAATCGGTTCATTCATTCATTCATAGGATTCATTTGACATGAGGCGACAAATCGGTAACACCTTTGTAATATTCTTATACGTACAAATGCATACCTTATTGATTCCAAGATACGTTGGGATTTTGAATAAACCTCTAATTTTGTGTTGCAAATGTGTTATAAATAGGAACTTTCAACTTTGTAACGTTTCGTTTAAGGTCGACTATAAATTGGAGTGGATAGAGGATTGCAATCGACACGCAGTTATCTTATTATAGTTATAACGTATTATAGGAAAGAATTTCATGCATGCCTTCATTTTTTTCGCGTCAGTTTCAAAGCTAGACACATTGTCGCCTTAACAGAATGGTGAGTGCTACTTACCATTGTAGAGTTTTGTGATGAATAGAATGGGATTTGTTATGGTGAATGATTATCTATGAGTTAGCGATACAATTTGGGTGTTTAGCGTATTTTTATGTCATGTAGGACATGTGTCTGTCCTTGCTCAAGGGACAGGGGATGTTATTTGCTAACGAATATGTATTTTACGTTTTTTCGGATTGGATCATGATTTAATACTTGGTCCAAGTATGTTTAGCATTGAACTCAATAAGTAAATTATTCAGTCAGCTGTATGTTAGCGATGGTTTTAGTATTATGTCTTCAATTACCTATACATTTGGTAAAAGAGACAAATAAATGTATTCCGTCCACTAGTCTGGTCTAGTGGTTAGAGCTCCTGACTGCGAAACTTGAGGTCGCGGGTTCGAATCCCGCTTAGGGCAGATATTTATGTGATGAACACGAATGTTTGTACCTTAGTCTTGGATGTCCTATGTATTTAAGTATATATCTATCTATATAAGTAAATATATCGTTGTCTAGTTACCATAACACAAGCTTTGCTTAATTTGGGACTAGGTCAATTTGTGTGGAATTGTCCCAGGTATTTATATTTATTTATTTATATTTACTAGCTGTGTCTCGAGGTAAAGACCATATAAAATTTGATTTCATTAAAGATTTCTTTTCAGGAATTTGTTCATCATCAGTAGAGAGTATAGAGCGCCAGTCTTCTTTCCCTTCGGCCACATTAATCAGTTAAATGTGCCAATTTTTTTCCAATCCCGTTTAGTAGTTTTGGTGTAAAACGGACAAACTCTTACTATCTTTGAGATTTATAATATAAGTATAAAGAATCGCCTAATCGGCAAGCACCTGTGAGGAAGAAACATTTGAATGAAGCTATAGAAGTTTATAAGTTTAGAGAAACTTGGTGTCCTACTCTCTCTGCCTACCCCATATCGGACTCGACATGATAATATTTATGGATTTGGGCGATTACTATCATGAGAGAAAAACGCTTTAATTTACCCTGGATAATACATACGCTTTGTCAATATTTTAGTTAACAAATAGTTTAGAAGCTACATCAGAAAAGTAGATCATACGGAAACTAAGCGTTTTACTTATTACACAAAAAGCTTTTAATTAGACTACACACATACTTCGATGATTATCATTATTTTAATGATTTGTCTTGTAATCTTGAATCAATAGTTCTTGTAGCAATAATATGATCTATGTATATCATCACCACGAGCTTTACGGTGAAGAAAAACATCGAGAGGAAACCTGCATACGTCTGAGAAGAAATTCAAAGGCGTATGTATAGTCGTGCTTGAGTAACGGCGATGGACTCGCCATCTGTCACGCTGGCACCTAATATACCTCTGGCGGAAAGTGGGTGTGTGGGTATTACCTATACACGTGTGCCTACCCCTTCGGGGACCCTTGTGGGAAGGCGTGAGGATATATTATTATTATATGATTGTCTGTTACAACCAAATAGCAGCCGTCGAATCGTGTGCCACGGTTGCATCTGTCCCTTTTTGTGTCCGTCCATTTGACGCGTCATTAAATACCTTAACGTCACGCTTTCTACTTATTTACCATTTTTATATCATTTCTATAATAAATTTTATGCCAAATAAAATTCCTTGCCCCGCCTCTCTCCAATAAATAACCATAGCACATTTTTTTTCGTCAGAAAATCACAAAACCGACCCCCTTTTGCGTAAAATTGCTTGAAATCTATTGTCAAATGAATGAATGTTCGTTTCGGTGATAAAATTGTGGTGAATTTAGGATTTATAGATTGTAGGGTAAGTGTGTTTTAATGTTTTATCTCGAGTACTTTTAATGTACTCACGATTAAGTACTTGTGCGGTTTTTGATGAGTACTTTGGGTTATTGACGGTGGCTAGCACATAGATGATTTAAAAAAGCAAGCATATGACAAAAAAACAAGGCTTGTTTTCTCTGAAATGGTCGCAGGTTTGATATCCGCCTGCACAATAAATTATAAGAATAATTTTAATTTCGGTTCATATTCATTCATAGTGTTAGTAAAGGATTATATTAGGAATACTTTCCTTAATCAAAAATAATAACAAAAATATAATTATAGACCAATATTATAATAATAAAATAATTTATCCTCAAGCCTTCGCACAAGGGTCCCCGAAGGGGTAGGCAGAGGTGTGCAGGTAATACCCATATACCCACTATCCGTCAGAGATATATTTAAGGTGCCAACGTGACAGATGGCGAGTCCATCGCCGTTACTCAAGCACGACTATACATACGCCTTTGACTTGCTTCTCAGACGTATGCATGTATGTATGTAGTTAAGTTCAGAAAAACTCATCGGTACAGTCGGGATTCAAGCTTGCGGTCTTTGTGGCGCTGGCAACTACTCTCTCTTATCTCTGGCGGAATGTAGATGTGTTGGTACTACCTTTACACCTCTGCCTACCCCTTCGGAGGACCTTGTGGGAGGGCGTGAGGATCTATATATATTATTTCAATATTTATTAGTAGGATAAAACTATGACTTTTCCGCTTTTTGCACTCACTAGGCCCAAGCCCTTAGCGCTCAGAGCGAATGGGAGCCTAATGGACATACCGTGCTCGACACGTGCCGAGGAGAATAACAGCTAATTATATTGTTTATTGCTTGTGCTGATTATGTCAATATTTGCCTTCGCTAAGAAAATAAGCAAACAAAATGAGTACAGGATATAATTAAAAGGATGTTTCAGTAATAAAATGTTATAAAGCGAACTTAAAAACGCAAAGGTGTCATCGATCAAAATCGTTTAGCCTCTGTTGTATATTTTATGATAACAATAATACATGATTCTAATATGTGCATGCCTTTCTACAAGGGACCCCATAGAGGTAGGCAGAGGTATATTGGTAGTAAACATTTCGCCAGGGATATATTTTAGGTGCAACGTCACAGATGGCGAGTCCATCGCCGATATTCAAGCTCAACTATACATACGCCTTTGAGTTTCTTCTCAGACGTATGCAGATTTTCTCTCGATGTTTTCCTTCACTGTGAAGCCCGTGGTGTGACTAATCACTACTTAAGTTCAGAAAAACTCTATGCTACAGATTCGAACCTGGGGACTAATTTTACTGGCTAACTTAAAACAATAAGCTACTGCACTATAGTGCGTCTTAATGTCCTTTGACGTAGCCTCCATTAGGGCTCATTAATAATGAAAGAATTTCAAGGAAACAAGAGACAGTGTCCACAATGCGATATTAGTATTGTCGAATTCCACCTCAAATTAATTATTCCCATTCATAAGCATATTGTACGAGGGACTATTTTTATAAAGCACTCCTCATTGTAAGCAATCACAATAATATTTCAACGATTCGTGTTTCTCAGCCGTTGCTATTGGATTTTCAACTTAATTTACCCGTAATAACATACAATTTGCAGATATTGTTCAGGTTATTAAGGACATTCCCGCAAGGCACCGTGCATATCCCTTATTTATATCGTTACAAAAGAATTTGAACGTTGTTCTTATATTAAAGTCAGTTCAATTTAGATTGTTCTAGTAAAGTTTTTGTTCCATTTTTAACTTGAAGTGTAAACTTGATAAAATCATATTACAATGCAGTTCTGAATACTATAATCACGGGAACGTATACTCTATTTCCTTTGAAATAAGACGGTAATTGCACCATATCTGCAGTAAGCTGTAACATTAAAATAAAACGACAATTTGACAAAGCGCGACGAACGGAGCCAGTTGGTGTTTTTGTATTAAACATTTAATTTGTTTTCTTTATACAGTTTGAATTAATCAAGTGTGGAAAGGCGACACACAGACAATTAGACATGCCGACATCATTAATGTAATGGGTTTGGGTAAATATTGCACATATTGAAGTACGGCATAGTAAATATCAAGGATTGTGTATCTATGGTTCAACTTAAATGAGTTCTCTTTATTACCAAACTATTATTAATTTAGCTTATTAAAGATTAACTTAGAAAGAGCCGCAGTGGCCGAGTAGGTCGATTAGTTGCCTGCGACACAAAGATCGCAAGCTCGAATCCTGACTGTACCGGTGAGTTTTGAGAAGCCATCCAAAGGCGTATGTATAGTCGTGGTTAAGTAACGGCGATGGACACGCCGTTTGTCACGTTGGCACCTAAAATATATCACTGGCGGAAAGTGGGTGTGTGGGTCCTACCTATATACCTCTGCCTACCTTTTTGGGGACCCTTGTGGGAAAACGTGAAGATATGAAATTGATTGTAAGGTAGAACAAACCCCGCTAAAGCGACCTGGATATAATGGGTAATACTGGGGGATGTATTTAGTTTGTAATAAACCGATCGCGTGCAGAATTCAAACATATGTACCGCCAGTAGGTGTAACCTCATCTTTTTGTTGAATAGAACCTATCACTTATTTGTTGATAAGCAATTTTTGAAACCCGATAATGCTTGGTACGCACGCCATCAAATCGTGCAGATATAGGTACGCATATTAAGATAGTCCAATTTTGTCTGTTATAATTCTAGAATCTAATTTTATATTGCACAATTATAGTAACAACATGAATACATGTTATATATTACATACATACATACATATCATCACGCCGAGTCCCTAACGGGGTAGGCAGAGAGTATAGAGCGCCAGTTCTCATGTTATATATTAACGCTTAAAAACGTCGATGGACTCGCCGTCTGTCATTTTGGCATCAAAATATGTCTCCATCGAAAAGAGGATGTTGCCTATGCCTACCCCTTCGGGGACCCTTGTGGGAAGACATACGATAAATATAAATAAAAAAAGATTTCTTTGTATATTTTCTCTTTGAAAGAAGTCCTACGTATTTGACTGTATTGTATACGTAAAAATATTTTATTTAGGCATAGCAAACTTAATATAAGATAATTCTACCTTATGTTGATTCTATTCACAACAATCCATTACATTAACCTCATATATAAAATTCTCGTGTGACAATGTTAGTTACCACACAGTTACTCCTCCGAAACGGCTGGACCGATTTTTATGAAATTGTATATGCATATTCACTAGGTCTGAGAATCGGCTACTATCTACTTTTCAAACTCTTAAGTAACATTTTTTTTTCACCCTAGCGAAGCTGGGCGTGACAGCTAGTATTATATAAATATATATAGGTATACATACATATCATCACGCCGAGTCCCTAATGGGGTAGGCAGAGAGTATAGAGCGCCAGTTCTCTCTATATTTACATACCTCTTTTGCTTCGTCCACATTCATCAGAGGAAGTGGAAGAGGACATAATAGGCGCTCCACTCTCTCTGCCAAGCCCAGCATTCAAACCTGTAATCTATAGACAATACTCATGAAATTACCTCAATGTATTTATCATTAATATATGTAAGCATATTGACGAAAAACCTTGGTTATTATACTCACGTGTCATTTGTAGGCGGGCAGGGTAAGGTGGGTTAATTTGGTCTTATTAATGTCCTTCGCCATGTGAGGAACACGGGTCAACGGAAAACTGGCTCAGCGCTGTTACAATAAGCTTGGGTTGATATGCGTCGATGCGATAAAATACACATTTGGAGATAAAAAAAATAAGGATTGAATTAAGGTAGTCTTGCGTTTAGATGTCAAAAGACAACCGAGAATTGCAGATTCAAGTTCCCCTTTAAGGACCCTTGCGGGAAGGCGTGACGATACATATATATGTAGGTAATACCCACACACCCACTTTCCGCCAGAGGTATATTAGGTGCCAACGTGACTTAAGGCGAGTCCATCGCCGTTACCCAAGTACGTCTATACATACGCCTTTCAATTTCTTCTCAAACGTATACAGGTTTTCCTCACGAGGTTTTCCTTCACCGTAAACCTCGTTGTGTGACTAATCACTGAACTTTAATTCAGAAAAACTCATTGGTACACTCGAGATTCTAACTTGCGATCTATGTGTTGCAGGCACTACTCGAACCACTCAACCACCACGGCTCTTCTCTGGATATATGTATATATATACATATATATAATATACTAAGAGCTTATTAGTCGAATTCCCTTGCTCCAGTGCGAGGCGCGAGTCGACACACGCAGTTGAGTAGATAAGTTGCTTAGTGGTTAGTTAGAGGTTGTGTATGGATAGCAGAGCCATGCAGAATTACATTTTATACCTTTATTATAACATATAGCCTTCCCACAAGGGTCCCCGAAGGGGTAGGCAGAGGTGAATAGGTAGTACCCACACACCCACTTTCCGCCAGTGATATAATTTTAGAGGCCAACGTGACAGATGGCGAGTCCTTCACCGTTACTCAAGCACGACTAAACATACGCTTTTGAATTTCTTCTCAAACGTATGCAGGTTTCCTCTCGATGTTTTGTACTGACTAGTCACTGTACTTAAGTTTATTTATTTATTTTATTTAATGCACACAACAAATTACAATCAATAAGAAATAACATAACAATCATACTTAGAACTAAACTGGATCGTAACTCAAAAAGATGTGCATACAGCTAAATAGTTATTAAATCATCAGAAAGCGTATAACTTATAAACATTTTTTTAATCAAACATTTGGTGTACTGAGATTTACAAGGGCGGCTCGTTAGCACACAGCACAACTGGTGCGACACAACGAGCGTTTCGATTTTAAACCGAGGATATCTTTTACACTATTTATAAATTTGTGATCGAATATATCAAGTTTAGGGCATTTAATTGCTAGTTCATTGTATTCACGAGCCATCCTAACTAGTGGGTTAAAGAAGGATATATTATTTTTATAGGTCAAAAGAGCAAATAGGCCAGTGGCGTTTGATCTGCGTGCGCTATATTTAGTGTTAAATGAAAATCGTATTAGGTTCAGAAAAACTAATTGGTACAGTTGGGTTTCGAACCACTCGGCCGCCACGGCTTTTCTATACTTTTATTTTGAATAGGCTCCGAAACTACTGGGCCGATTTGAAAATTCTTGCACTATTGGAAAGTTACATTCACCCTGAGTAACAACAGCTATATTTTCTTTTATAAAAAAAACTTATGTCCACCCGTGTGAAGCCGGGACGGACCGCTAGTTATTATATAATGTTATTGAGTATATTATTGAGTATATACAAGCCGTGGTAGCCGAGTGATTCGAGCAGTTGCCTGCGTCGCAAAGGTCGCAAGTTCGAATCCCGACTGTACCAATGAGTTTTTTCTGAACTTAAGTACAGTGATTAGTCACACCACGAGCTTTACGGTGAAGGAAAACATCGTGAGAAAACCTGCATACATCTGAGAAGAAATTCAAAGGCGTATGTATAGTCGTGCTTGAGTAACGGCGATGGACTCGCCATCTGTCACATTGGCACCTAATATACCTCTGGCGGAAAGTGGGTGTGTGGGTATTACCTATACACCTCTGCCTACCCCTTCGGGGACCCGTGTGGGAAGGCGTGAGGATTGAGTATATGAGTAAGCGATATCGTGTATCCATACTGAACGATCCAGTGCGGTCTGATCGTGCGCGGCTTCCAATTCCGCGGACGGTGCGATTAATGGCCTCATTGGAGTGCAGTAGATCGTTCGGTGTGGATCCGGCTATTGAACTAATTAACGGAACTGGTGGTTTTAGAACTCTAAGTAGTCATTAAAATGTATAGTTACTTTACGTGCCAACGCTACCAGTTACCCAAGTGAGGCGTGCAACGGGTAGATTGCTGGCGGGGCGTCGCGGCCCAAACGTAATAAAATATAATCCAACTACTGCGCGACTATGCTGCGTTTGACACTATTAAGGAATATTGCACGTCAGTTAGTACGTAGCTGAGTTTCTCACGGGTAGGCAGAGAATGTATTCTCTACATACCTTTTTGGTTTCATCAGTCTGCGTTAGAACTTATAATTTTCAACCCATACCGAGTTATGCTTTCCCTTTTATTTGTATGCTGCTTACGAGTTAAAAATAATCGTAGTTATATAATATAACCTCACGCCTTCCCACATGGGCCCCCGAAGGGGTAGGCAAGGGTGTATAGGTAACACCCACACACCTACTTTCCGCCAGAGATGTTTTAAGGTGCCAACGTGACAGATGGCGAGTCCATCGCCGTTACTCAAGCACGACTATACATACGCCTTTAAATTGCTTCTCAAACGTACAGGTTTCCTATCGATATTTTCCTTGATCGTAAAGCTCGTGTGACTAATCACTGTACTTAAGTTCAGAAAAAGTCATTGTTACAGTCGGGATTCGAATTTGCGATCTTTGTGTTCCAGGCAACTACTCCAACCACTCAGCCTCCACGGCTATTTTTTTAATAATTGTAGTTAGCATTGAATATAGGACTTGATTTGAAGTCGATAAGGGAACAAAGAGGAATATAATTTGTTAGCAATTGTGCAATATTAGGTTTCAGACCAACCCACCAATAAAATGTTGTCACCCTATATAATTTGCTCCCGAAATCTTGCGAGTGCTCAATACATGTGTGTAACGCGACTAGCTCATTTGAAACACTCTTATTTACACAAAACTTCAAAGGTAAAGAATATTTGTACACTTTGAGTCCCTTACGTGGTAGACAGATAAATATAGTGCTATGGTCTTTATGAATTCATGATTATTAATAAATATAAAATATTATGTATTGTATTCAATACACACATTTATAATATTTTACTGTTGCTTCAGTTCAAACCGATGTTTTCCTTCACCGTAAACCTCGTCGTGGGATTAATTACATTTAATCTCAGAAAGAACGCTGGTTAAACGATTTCTGGAGAATAATTCGGGGCTGCCTACTGGTCTGTTTGATGGTAGGCCTGCCAAAACTATTTTGGATACAGATTCGCATTAAAGAAAACCTTAATGGGGAGCTTATTCCACAACCTGAGTGTTTGCGGCAGTAATCTTGGATTACATCTAGGATTTTATGTATTTGTATCTATTTTCGTAGGGATAGAGATCGTTGTCTTAATACCATGCCATAAACATTGCTCAATAAATTCTAAATGATATCGCATGATATGTTTTTTGAAATGTTTTAAACAAAACTACATCCATTGAGCGCTCTGTTTCACGTAGTCTATTTATAACATCAAAGTACCACTTGAAACGATTCACACCTCATCTGTAGTTTTAAGTTACAAATATTATGCCGCCGTTCATAGTAATAATCAAATTGTATGATGATCGTATTACCTTGTATTGTAAGCAAGCGTTGATCGTCACTTTAATACTATTTAAGTGAACACAGATAAGGTTGAACGCAGATGTACTGCGTGTGTGTCTCGGCTTGATTCGTGTCCCATTGGACATAATGAAGGCTATCTGGTGTTTTGATATATTTGTTCGAAGCGCAGTGATGGTTAGGTTTAAAGCGGACTATAGTTATATGAAAATATGCACTTTACAGACTTCATTTGTTTATTTATTTTTTAATATATTTACGAGGACAGAGCACAGAGCTCGAAAGAAATCTGATACGGTGTTGTTTGAATAAAAATAAAATGTTTTCAACAGTAATATTTGGTGACCCTTGGCGTGAAGATATATTGTTAATAAGTGCTCTTTAAGCTCATTGGTGCAGGCGGGATTCTTACTTGCTATCACATAGAGTAAATCTGCATACGCTTGAGCAAAACCTTAAAATACGCATGCAATCTCCATCCGTCTGCCATACTGTCATCTGTAAGTATATCTCCGGCAAAAAATGGGTGGTAGTTATTGCTACAACTGCCTACGCCTTCGGTGACACTTGGCGTGAAGATGTATTTTTAATAAGTGCGCCTTAATCTGCAGAATCTACCACATGACTTTTTTATATCATCGGATACGTTATCGTATCCCATATCGCTACTAAACCATTAAACTGACCCTTGGTTGTGTCAACAGAACTTTAAAACATGAATGATACCCAATAAGAGCGATTAAACGTTTCATTTTGCTGCTGTTATCTGCGCATCGAAGCGCTATCGCGTTTCGTCGACTCACGCGCAGCTGTCACCCCTTCCGTTTTCAAGGGAGGAGCGAGTAAGTACGAGCATAGCCCCGCCCCCTTATTTGCATTCTATTAATCGTAAGGTCACTTGTGACTGGCTTGAAATAAAAAAGAGTTTTAGGCCAAATTAGCCCTAATAGAGAAGAGGAATACGTTCTAACTACCTAGATCAAATCGATCGGACGCTCAAGGACGTCAAGAGTACTCGAAACCGACGAGTATGTATGAAAGATGAATGTCGACGAAGCGAAAGAGGTATGTAAGCCTAGAGAGAACTGGCGCTCTATACTCTCTGCCTACCCCGTTAGGGACTCGGCGTGATGACTTCTATGTATGTATGTAGTCCAAGTACTGATTGTTTGGGGAATGTTTGATTGCCTTATGAGATTAAAGAAAGTTTTCTATTTCAGTGTTCTCCAAATTATCTGTTATTTTGCAAAGAATTCGGTCATTAAATTATAATTACCTATATGCATATCATTAAGAAGAGTCTCTTACGAGGTAGGCTGTTCAGTGTCTCTTCTCTCTCTCTTCTCTCGTGTGTATATGTACGATAAAATTTAATTATATATTAAATTTAATTAAATTTATAAGATAAAATTAAATTTAAAACGGCTGAATCCGTAGGGCACCTCGAGTCTGCAATAAAACCCAATTATTCTGTGTGCATCGGCGCAGCTACCAGATAGCGCTGTGAATAACAATTGGAGATTATCGAAGCAAGGTATCGCAGGCTGCAATTTGATCGAAGTAAGCCAAAGGAGTATAAAATATGGAGTTTTCATTGTATTGGGTCATAGAATTGAAATAATTAAATGAAATTATTTATTTGCGAGGATAAGGATATATACACAGTTAAATGTAATGTTTAACCTCACGCCTTCCCACAAGGGTCCCCGAAGGGGCAGGCAGAGGTGTATAGGTATTACCCAAACACCCACTTTCCGCCAGAGGTATATTAGGTGCCAACGTGACAGATGGCGAGTCCATCGCCGTTACTCAAGCACGACTATACATAATAATAATAATATACACGACTATACATACGCCTTTGAATTTCTTCTCAGACGTATGCAGGTGTCCTCTCGATGTTTTCCGTCACCGTAAAGCTCGTGGTGTGACTAATCAATGTAATGTTTAAATGTAAGGAAATTTAACTCACTTATATGCACATACATACAAAGAGTTTTACATAGGCAAAGCAGTTGTAGTTAAAGAAGAGCGGAGACTCCTAAAAAATGCATTCCTTGCTTAAAAGGAGACTTGTCACTAGTTTAAGTATAAGAAATCATTTGTGATTAAATGAAGATTTATTACATATATCTACATATAATATTGAAAAAGCCGTGGTGGCCGAGTGGTTCGAGTAGTTGCCTGCGACACAAAGATCTCAAGTGCGAATTCCCACTGTACAAATGAGATTTTCTTTAGTAGAGTGATTAGTCACACTACTAGCTTTTCGGTGAAGGAAAACATCGAGAAGAAACCTACATACGTCTGAGAAGCAATTCAAAGGCGTAACGGCGACGGACTCGCCATCTGTCACGTGGGCACCTAAATATATCTCTGGCGGATTGTGGGTGTATGGGTAGTACCTATACACCTCTGCCTACCCCTTCGGGGACCCTTGCGGGAAGGCGTGAGGATATATTGACATGCGACTTTAGTTCTGCAGAATTTAATAGAGTAACTTTCCGAATGCCAAAATATATCACCAGTTTATGAAAAAAAATGGTCTAAACTTCATTTTTTGTGTTCAATTCCCAAACACCGCAACCCAATTAATAGTTTCGGCAGACCGATACCAACAACGGAGTTTTAAAAAAATCTAAAACTAGGAACCTAAGCCATTACGCCGAATACATATCACTTTTACCTACGTCGTCTGCTATTGTCACTGTAGAATATTATAACTGCGAACGTTTGTTACGATGTTTATTCCTCTTTTACAAATTACTGAACGATATTGGATGAACTTTGACACAGATTATTAGCTGGATTAACACTAATGATATGTTCCAGAAAAATGTTCTACCAATGAAATCAAATATTACACAGGATGAATCGCTAGTCTTACCTAAGATAATATTATTAAGAATCGCGATGTCAGAGTAGTTTAACTTGACTCAAAATCAAGATCGCAGGTTCAATCTCCGACGGTAAGTATGTACCAATTCAAATCAATATATTTATATTTCACATAGGCCTAGGTGGGCACTTATAAAACGTCGAAAAAGGTGCCGATGATAATAGCCGATGATGGGCTCGCCATCTGTCATGTTGGCACCTAAAATATATGTCTGGCGGAATGTGGGTGTGTGGGTACTACCTATATACCTCTGCTTTCCCCTTCGGGGGTCCTTATGGGGTGGCGTGATATTGTTAATTTCTTCCGACAACCCAACTATGTCCACCACACACGAGAGGTAAGTTCTATAACTTCTATTTACTATGTACACGGATGACAAAAGTTCGAACAATATAGGGCATAAGTTTCATAAGTCAACCTTTGTTACTGTCTCCTGGGAAATTCTTAGACTGCACTCTCCAGATAAACGTTAGATATAACTCAGTGTTATATAGCTTTGTTAAGAAATTGCTGTCTAAGTGACCATTAAGTTTTGCTCAGGGGAAATTAGTAAAGCTGGCTTCGGTCAGTCAGCGAGCCCTACGTAGATAACTTCCTCGACATCACCTTTTTGGCAACTAAAGGCTCATCAAAAATGGCTTAGCCAGCGAGAAGATAAGCCGTAGCAAACATAAATATTACAAATTGTGTTTTTCTTCAGGGCGGTATATATGTAGTTTAATACACAATAATCAAAGCAACAATTATAAGGTGCCTTAGAAAGAACCACTTGCTCAATTATGTGATATCGCATGTCATGTACAATCTCTCACTGCAATGTATTTTATTATTATAGTATTTTTTTCGGTCGCCAGTACTCTGTCATTGACGCAAAAGCGCTTCAAACCTTACCTGTTTCGTACACAATGTGATTTTAAACACAGAACATAAGAGTAATAAATTACAAGGACCGATTTACCACAAACAACAGGCAATTTACAATGAATTGGCCAGTGTGAATGAAAAAGAAAAATGCATTCGATGTAGAACAAAAACTGCATGAATGAACGTAAAAATGAATGAATGAGAACGAGTGACGTTACAGACACTCTGGCGACGTTTATTCTGTCATTTGAATGTATTTTTTTGTCTGTATGCTTTTTTTTTGTCTAGGTAGCCAGCTAGTCGGTTCCTTTGGGAAGCTAAGCGATTCTTCAAATTAATACTTTTCGAGTTTTACCGAAAGCAAGAGGACTCTTTACTGTATTACTTAAAATAGAAAGATTAAAAGTGATATTTTCTTAGCGAAATTTAAACTAGTAGTAATAAATAACATTAATTTTATAATAATAATATATCCTCACGCCTTCCCACAAGGGTCCCCGAAGGGGTAGGCAGAGGTGTATAGGTAATACCCACACACCCACTTTCCGCCAGAGGTATATTAGGTGCCAACGTGACAGATGGCGAGTCTATCGCCGTTACTCAAGCACGACTATACATACGCCTTTTGAATTTCTTCTTAGACGTATGGAGGTTTCCTCTCGATGTTTTCCTTCACCGTTCAGCTCGTGGTGTGACTGATCACTGTACTTAAGTTCAGAAAAACTCATTGGTACAGTCGGGATTCGAACTTGCGACCTTTGCGTCGCAGGCAACTGCTCGAACCACTCGGCCACCACGGCTCTATTAATTTTATAGTTTATAATATATATCCTCGCCTTCCTACAAGGATCCCCGCACACCCGCATTCCGCTCGATATATATTTTAGGTGTCAACAAGACAGATGGTGAGTCCATCGCCGTTACTCAAGCACGACCATACATGCGTCTTTGGATTTAATCTCAAAGGCATGTAAATAGGTTCCCATTCGATGGTTTCCTTAAAGATAACATGTATGAAGATACCGATGTATATAGATGAAGCGATAGCTGTAAGTTTAGAGAGAACTGACTTTACTCTCTACCCGTGCGAGGCTTTCTAGTCTATATATATATATATATATATATATATATATATATATATATATAGGAGATCTCAATTGTGAACTCATCACGAAATCTCAGGAACTACAAGGCCGATTGACTTGAAATTTGGTAGGAGTATTCCTTACGCAGTGTAGAGGTCAGCTAAGAACGGATTTTATGAAACTCATTTGTTTTTTTAAAACACGTTTTTCAACTATCGCCATAGGGGAAGTAATAGTTGAAAAACGTGTTTTTTTTACTTTTTCACCCGGGCGAAGCTGGGCGGGACAGCTAGTTGTGTATATATGTTTATATTACGCTGGGGCAAGGGTACTGCGGAGGATATAAATAAATATTTTTTTCTATACTCTATACTCTCTGCCTACCCCGTAAGGGACTCGACGTGATGATATGTATGTATGTAATTTTATATAAAACATTTTTTCTTACATTCCTGTTTATTGTGCAAGCATTTCAGAATGTTTCAATGTCGCTTTGGCGATGCCGCCGGTGCAGAAGCGGTAGCATTCAATTCAAAAGGGTTATCTTCATCGATCACACTCGATCGGTATCCAGCTTTTTGTACAAATTTACAAAAGTCTTTTCATGTTTAAGAGGTACCTTACGTATTCTTGACACTAAAATAGAAAACCCTGTAATTGATCGCAACGGTTTGCAGTAATGGTAACGCGGGCGGAATTAAGATCGATGGTGGATTCTCAGACCCTGCCCGCCTTTTATGCTCTATGCTGCAGATTACATTCCTGCCGGCAGCAAATATTCACGTGATGAGAATGTCTGTTGCATCTGCATCTTGATGTTATATTATTATGTTATGTTATTTAATTAATTTATGGTTTTTAATATCTGAAATAAATGAATTATTATATATATATATATATATATATATATATATATCCTCACGTCTTCCCACAAGGGTCCCCGAAGGGGCAGGCAGAGGTGTATAGGTAGTACCCCCACACCCACTTTTCGCCAGTGATATAATTTTAGAATCCAACGTGGCAGATGACAAGTCCATCGCCGTTACTCAAGCACGACTATACATACGCCTTTGAATAACATCTCAGACGTATGCAGGTTTCCTCTCGATGTTTTCCTTCACCGTAAAGCTCGTGGTGTGACTAACCACTGTACTTAAGTTCAGAAAAACTCATTGGTACAGTCGGGGTTCGAACTTGCGATCTTTATGTCGCAGGCAACTACTCGAATGACTCGGCCACCACGGCTTATTTTATACCCCCTTTTAATGTTGTGGCATAATAACATCGCTAAACAATTTGAAATAATACACAATATCTCATAATAATGTAATTACTGAAAAAACCTAGAACACGATGACAGTAGTCTATTGAAACCATTTGTATAATACAAATAAATCACTATTAGTACCGTATTATAATACAAATTCGTATAAACAAACCAAGTTTAAAATTTATTGCTAATATAATTTGCAATTAAAAGTAAAAAGGGCTTTCCGAAATAAACCTTTGTTCGAAGATATAAATTTCATATTCATTATTTGTTAAATGGGGAAAAAAAGCTATAAATTGCAATTACGGCAGGTAGAGACAGCAAAGCAATTGGCTGTAACGCGTGACGTCGAATTATTCAAATTAGATTTCGCGTATGGTCAAAGCGATAAGCGATCGATATGACACCCCTCCAAAATTATAAAAAGAACTTAAGTACATTGATTAGTTAAACCACGACGTAAAACTTGTGAAGGGAAACATCAAGACCAACCTCCATACGTAAGAGAATAAATTCAAAAGACGTATATATGGTGGAACTACCTACATACCTCTGCCTACCCCTTCGGTAACCCTTGTGGGACGGCGTGAATATAATATATTGTATGTATAAATTTAGCAAATATCAATTCAGCAATTTATACCGAAATACACCAAGATAATGATTAAAAGAAACTTCGATGTGATGCGATAATTATATATCTACAAGAATGTATGTAAGGATCGTAGCAAGTGGAAAGAAGTGGTCTCTGCCTACCCCTACGGGAAAGAGGCGTGATTATATGTATATATGTGTACAAGAATGCAATGTTCACTGTTATTTAGCATAAAATCTGAGATACTAAATATATATTTTTTACCGCAGAATAAAACGCCGGCGCTCGTGGCTCACACCACACGCAGGAGTACAGTCGGATACGTGATCAGGAGCGTATTGTTTTGGATGCGTGTAACGAGTTTCGACGCTGCTTTTGTTTATTCTATTTGATTGCAAGTCTCTGGTCTTTTTTTCCATTTATATTTCCCTTTTATTACCATTATTCAAATCCACCTGAGAATTCTATAAAATAAATGAAGAGTTGCTGTGTAAGTATTAATTACCTACCTCTGCTAGCCCCATAAAAACTCATTGGTACAGTCGGGATTCGAGCTTGCGACCTTTGCGTCGCAGGCAACTGCTGGAACCACTCGGCCACCAGGGCTGTAATTTATATATATTAAGATAATAAGAGAGTACCTCGCTCTTTAGATTCGAAGCCCATATGTTAATGATCATAGTGATTGTATATGTGTGAAGCTGGTCTGACGTATCTGGCACGTATATATAATATAGTAAATGTGCCATTATATACATCATTTTTCATTTGGTGCATAGAGTGTAGTGGATGCAGAGATGTCAAATGTTCTGTAGGTATTTGTACTACGAGCTTTACGGGAAAGGGGAAAGTAGATAATATTCAAAGACATGGGCATAGTACTTCTCGAGAGATGGTGTCAGGCTCGCAATATGTCATGTTGGCACCTATTTTATATCACAAATGTGAAGAATTGAAATAAATACTAACTACTCATCAAGGCTAAATTCGTAACATCTTTGATTAATTCAATGCCGTGGTGGCCGAGTGGTTCGAGCAGTTGCCTGCGACCCAAAGGTCGAAAGTTCGAATCCCGACTGTACCAATGAGTTTTTCTGAACTTAAGTACAGTGATTTGTCACACCACGAGCTTTACGGTGAAGGAAAACATCGAGAGGAAACCTGCATACGTCTGAGAAGAAATTCAAAGGCGTATGTATAGTCGTGCTTGAGTAACGGCGATGGACTCGCCATCTGTCACGTTGGCACCTAATATACCTCTGGCAGAAAGTGGGTGTGTGGGTATTACCTATATATCTCTGCCTACCCCTTATAGGACCCTTATAGGAAGGCGTGCGGATGTTTTATAATTAATTCATTCCTAATAACCTAAGTCCCACGATCTCAGCAAAATAATATAAAACATAAAATATTCTAAAAATAAATATAATAATTTAACGATGTATCTACACCTTTAGTAACTCGATACGACATCGCCACGCGTCGGTCCGCCCACATTATTCCTGCAACTGCCATCGACAGGCGAAAAGTTATCGAACACACACTTCACAATTACTTACCAACTTTACAATAAAGCAATTCAATGACGTATGCGAAAATTACTACTATTTTTAACCGCTCCGAATAAGACGTAACAATTTAAAATTTGTTTTAAATCGCCTGTTTTTTCTTTGTACCAAAGAAATTGGCTACATTACAAATTTGGAGTCTCTTTTTGTAATATTAAAATAACAGCTTTTTACTATATGTATACACGGTACATAAAACCAAAATATAGTTTTTTAATGATTTTTGTCTGTCTGTTTGTTCTGGCTAATCTCTGAAACAGCTGAACCGATTTTGACGGGACTTTCACTGGCAGATAGCTGGTGTAATAAGGAGTAACTTAGGCTAATTTTGCTTTAAGAAATGAACAATAACTTTTTTGTTAAATTCCATGCGGACAAAGTCGCGGGCACAGCTAGTACACACTTTGTATGATCTCTTCAATGAAGTTGTCTGTTGATTCAATAAGATCCAACTCATTATCCTTGTTATAATTTCTTCTTATAAAATTGACGAAAACTGTTACAATATTCACGCACACATAATTCTGTAATTTCGTCCTGCAATGTTGACGCACACAAGTTTCTAAAGCACTTCAAACCTGTCACCTCCCCCAAGCCCTCAACTAACATATTATCAATTGATAATGAGGACTCTTTTTTCAAATACAATACAGTACTCGAGTGTACTTTAACAATAATTGGATACTTTATGGTAACCACTTGTGGCGGTGAGAGTACAGGGTAGTGCGTGCTTGGAAATTACTGGACTTCTCCAATCGATCGATGGATTGGTTGAGTGTTAGCGTGTTTGCCTACATTGTACGGACCGATGTTCTCAAAACGAAATACGAGGCGTAGACTAAGCTACCTGTATCCTATCTTATCTCATCTCATCGCAAATATTACATATTTATTGATATACATAAGCCGTGGTGGCCGGGTGGTTCGAGCAGTTGCCTGCGACACAAAGATCGAAAGTTCGAATCCCGACTGTACCAATGAGTTTTTCTGAACTTAAGTACAGTGTTTAGTCACACCACGAGATTTACGGTAAAGGAAAACATCGAGAGGAAACCTGCATACGTCTGAGAAGCAATCCAAAGGCGTATGTATAGTCGTGCTTCAGTAATGGCGATGGACTTGCACAGTGGACGTTGGCACCTAAATATATCTCTGGCGGAAAGTAGGTGTGTGGGTACTACCTATACACCTCTGCCTACCCCTTCGGGGACCCTTATGGGAGGGCGTGAGGATATATATTATCGTTATATGTAGATTGTTTCTTTTTAAATACAAATATAAATACATTGGGACAATTACACACATATTTCGCAGTCAGAAGCTCTAACCACTTATAATGTTAGAAGAATTTAATGGGACACCCCAAATGTGATGCCACAAGTTAGTGAATAATGTTCGTTACAGTCTCATACGCGTACTTAACGGGGTAGGCAGAAAACATAGAGCGCTACTTCTCTCTAGACTTACATATCTCTTTCGCTTCGAGCACATTGGCGGCCGTCTAGTCTAGTGGTTTTAAAGCTCCTGACTGCGAAACTTGAGGTCGCGGGTTCGATTTTCGCTGAGGGTACATATTTGTGTGATGAACACGAGTATGTTTTATGGTATGGTGGTGTGTGTGTGGTATGGTATGGTCTTGAATATCCTATGATTTATTGATATATCTAACTATATAAGTAGATATTAAATAGTTTCGCTTAATTTGGGGCTATGTCAATTTGTGTGGGATTATTATTATGAGATGAGATGCGATCGCTTCGAAAAATGTGAGGAGTAACGATATTAGATCGAATCTGCAATGAAGAGATTCGCAAATCAACTGGCGTGAATGAGGGCGTGATTGTAAAGATGAAGAAAGGCATGTTACGTTGGTTTGGACACATAGAAAGGATGAGTGAAGAAAGATTGACGAAACAGATGCAAAGCAAAAGTGTGTGCAAGAAGAGGCAGAGGAAGGCCACGTTCCAACTACCTGGATCAAATCGATCGGATTCTCAAGGACGGGAACGTTAAGAGTACTCTAAACCGACGAGCATGTATGAAGAGACTGATGAATGTGGACGAAGCGAAAGAGGTATGTAAGTCTAGAGAGAACTGGCGCTCTATACTCTCTGCCTACCCCGTTAGCGTCCATAATATAATACATATGGTTCTGTGTCAGCTTTGTGGTATCAAATTCAAGGATGGGAACGTCAGTACTCGAAACCGGAGATACATGAAGAAAATGATGAACTTGGACGAAGCGAAAGAGGTATGTAAGTCTAGAGAGCACTGGCGCTCTATACTCTCTGCCTACCCCGTTAGGGACTTGGCGTGATAATATGGATGTATTTATTATTATTCTTATTAATTTGTTTCTTCATATATACACGCTCGCTTGTTTCGAGTACTCTTGACTTTCCCGTCCTTGAGCGCCCAATCGATTAGATCTAGGTTGTTGGAACGTGGTCTTCCTCTGCCTCTTCTTTCGCACAATTTGTCAATTTCCTCAATCAAGTAAACAGTCAAATTTCCGATATCCGATTCAATAAACGAAAATTTGAAGGTACAACCAGGTACAAAAGCGCTGAGCAACCTAGAGAGCTCAATTTGTATAATGTTCGCTTCGCTGACTACGAAAAGGTCCGGTCAAGGTTGAATTTCGTACGAATGTTTTTATATCCACCCAACATTACCAGCGAAAGGATTATGCGATTTGAACATGTTATTTTCTAGACGTTTTTCGGGTTTATTTGGAATATTTCCTCGCCGGAACACGGAATAGGCTCGATCTAGTGGCTACAATGTTTTTATATTTATAGACAGTCTCAGGATATATAACAGTTGTCTTCTAGAACTTTTCGGGTGTTTTCAGGTCCTCGTGACGATGCTATAAAACAAATAGCTCCAAAGATAAGACCATTATTAAAGGGGGTAATACTCACTCCGAGACATGGTTTTATGAATCGCAATATGTACTTAAGTTCAGAAAAAAGTAATTGGTACAATCGGGATTCGAACTTGTAACCTATGGTTGCATGCGACCAGTCGGCCCTTACGGTATATAACTACAGTAAACAGCCCCTATTATCACAAAGTTAAAGTGCAAAAACCTTGCCGCAGGGTATACGCCCTGAGATAATATGTTATCTCCACAATACGATATCCTGCAAACATCCGCCCGATTTTATTCAACGTTATTGTACCCCATTTATGATCACATCAATTCATAATTCTGTTTAATGTTCTCACAGACACTAAATCTCTACTTGTGCTGCGTTTTTTTTTTGGGGCTATAAAGCCGGCGATTTTATAAGAGGGAGCGGAGGCGATTTTCAAGCGTATACTTTAAAAAGTACCAAGTTGTTTATTTTGTGTAAGTAAATTGAGGCGAGAGGTCTGTGAGTCCAGAGATAACTGGCGCTTTACTCTCTGCCTGCCCCATGAGGGACTCGACATGATGATATGTATGTATGTATATTGAATATTATATGAAAATAAATACTTTAGAATCTGTATGTTTAATACCTAAATAGATTTTATAGTTTTGTAGGTGTAAAGGGAATTGGCGCTCCATTGTTATCTTTGTCTAACTCGTGAGGTTCTCGGCATGATGTCATAATATGAGTACGTAATTAGTTTTTATTCAAACAATTACGATTGTTTCATTGATATGAAAACGCTAGGCGACCATCTTTATATATATTTTTTCTGTGTGTGTTTGTGATTGTCAAATCAAATCAAATCAAAATCTTTTTATTTCACATAGGCCCAGATGGGCACTTATAAAACGTCGAAAAAGAAGCACGGTTCGGGTTTCGATTGAACTCCCACTAAGCGGCTGGGCCGATTTTGGATTCGAGAAAGGCTAAAATTCACAATTGGACCTAATAATTGAAGCTGTGATCGTGATTAACTACATTTAAACTACATTTTTTACAAAAGAATTAGCAATCCTTTTGTAAAAAATGTAGTTGCTAATTCTTTTTAGATAAGTAATAATCGCTTATCGGGCATTTAAAATATATTTAAAGTATAAATATATAATAAGCCGTGGTGGCCGAGTGGTTCGAGCAGTTGCCTGCGACACAAAGATCGCAAGTTCGAATCCCGACTGTACCAATGAGTTTTTTCTGAACTTAAGTACAGTGATTAGTCACACCACGAGCATTACGGTGAAGAAAAACATCATGAGGAAACCTGCATACGTCTGAGAAGAAATTCAAGGGCGTATGTATAGTCGTGCTTGAGTAACGGCGATGGACTCGCCATCTGTCACGTTGGCACCTAATATATCTGGCGGAAAATGGGTGTGTGGGTATTACCTATACACCTCTGCCTACCCTTTCGGGGACCCTTGTAGGAAGGCGTGAGGATATTATAAAATATATTCAATAACCTAAAACTAGCTATAAGAACAAGACAAATTGACAGGATACACAAGTCAAGATAAAATTACAAGTACCCAAAACGCACAGGGCACTCTAACAAAAAACACATTAAGCACTGCGTAGAGATATTGTCGAGATACTAAAACTTTAATATACGAGTATTATGCAAGTATCAAAACGGCGAGAATACCTTAAGAATTATACTCGGGAGATTACATGTCTTATACTGCGAGCGAGATATATTACCTAATACAGAGAGATTTAGACCAGGTGTGTTACGTAAATACATCGAAGCACCTAGACAAAGCTCGCTCCAGCTGAAGCTGCAAAAGAAGCTGCGAATCGAACACAGAGACATGTATGAAGTCTCAAGAATGTAGATGAAACAAAAGAGATGTATAAAATATACTGACTTTAAAATAAAAATTTCATTTTTTTTTACAACTAGCTTTGATAACTTTAACGTCGTTAATAACCGCCAATTTCGTAGCCCCAACTGTTGAATGCGATACATATTTTAAACGAAACATTTCAATCGCCACCCCAGTTTACATTAGCTTTGTAATATCCTTTGAATTATTACAAGTATTTTATAAAACTTTAATACAGTAAAATATTGCTGTGTAAACACGAGGATTAAGTTATCCTAAGCTCAATTTTACTGCTTACTTTAAACTACTTATGCCGTGCGATTTCGCTCGCGGTAAAATTGGTATATATATCGCGGTAAATATCAACTACTAACTACTAATAATTAACAACAAAGCAATAACCTCAATAAATTGGCTATCTAACACATACAAATCTGATTAGTAGATCTTGAGATAAGCGCCGTGGTGGCCGAGTGGTTCGAGCAGTTTGCTTGCGACACAAAGATCACAAGTTTGTATCCCGATTGTACCAATGAGTTTTTCTGAACTTAAGTACAGTGATTAGTCCACCATGAGCTTTACGGTGAAGGAAAACATCGAGAGGAAACCTGCATACGTCTGAGAAGAAATTCACCAAGTACCACTGTACTTGTAATTTATTTGCTCCACAATCTGTGAGATTAACAATTATTCCTTAAATGTACATTATCATCATGCACCCTCCCGGGATAGGCGACATAATAACGCCATTTCTCTCTTGACTTACAGAGCTCTTTCGCTCAATCCATATTCGTCAGTCTTTTGGTACATCCTACCGGCACAATTTATTGCATATAAATGAAATATATGCCTATATGCCTTCCTACAAGGGTCTCCGAAAAGGCAGGCAGGCAGAGGTGTAGGTATCAAATTTATTGTAAAATATTAAATAGCATTTTGAAATAAAGCACATAGAAATGTGGTAATTAGATTTGGAAAGTTGGCAGTTTTGGAATTTGAGAAGAGAACTGTCAGTCAGGAACGGTGTTTTATAGACGCTACACTAGAACGAATTATATTAATGATAAATACAGATTAAAAGTCCAATGGTTAAATTAGAATTGTTCAACTTAAACTCATAACAATGGCCTGCGTAAGTTCGCCGAGTTCAACAGTTCCAGTATCTAAATCGTAGTTGGTCGAAAATGTATCTTTAAAGTGAAGTTTCAATTATATTAGTATTTCAGCCCAACTAGTCGGAACTTTCAATAGCATCAGTTTGCGCTACAAACTGGAAGTACGTTCCAAGAACAGATAATTCTCGAGTAGTTCCAACGTCTGCTATATTAACCGCTTTAGTTAGGCTGGCTAAGGCGCTAACGAATAAAAATAATAATAAAGGTGCAATTAAATTCAATGAAGGTTAAACAAAAGAGTGGTGGCCGAATGGCTCGAGTCACCTAAAATATATCTCTGGCGGAAAGAGTGTTTTTTATACCATACGGGTGGCAAACAAGCATGCTGTCCGCCTGATGGAATGCGGTAACCTATACACCCGTGCACGTACACCGGAGGATATTACCTTGGAATTACTTCTCAGACGTATGCAAGTTTCCTCTCGATGTTTTCCTTCACTGTAAAACTCGTGGTGGGACTGATCCTGTACCTACTTAAATTCAGAAAAACTCAGTTGCACAGTCTGGATTTGAACTTGCAATTTTTATGTTGCAGGCAACCACTCGAACCTCTCGGCAACCACCTTTATTGATCATTTAATTAATACCAAAGATACATCTCCAAAGATATTCTCTGAAACCAAAACTTAATATTCAAACAACTTACTGTCAGTTTGGTCAATAAATAATTCATTGGCTATCCGTTTCTGAATATCTGATGGACACGTTTCAGTATTTATAATTGCTAACTTATTTATTCAAATTTGTAAAGGGAGATATTTACAAAGTTTGGATGTTGTAGGAACAGTGTATTGCTCTTGCTTCTATTCCGAGAGCTAAATTGTTGTTCAAGGGTCAAACTTCCCAAATAATATCTAAAAAGCCTGACACCACTATAATATATAATACTACCATTTAAAAAAATTGCTTCGAGCCTGCAATGCAAAGATCGCAAGTTCGAATCAATCTTTTTATTTCACTTGGGCCCAGGTGGGCACTTATAAAACGTCGAAAAAGAAGCATGGTTCGGGTTGGTCGCTTCCATGGAGAAGAACCGGCAAGAAACCCCATGGTTACTCTTTTCTTTGGAATTTTGGAATTCTAATTACACCCACATAGACACTAGGAACTCTGTAACACCTCTTTCTGGAGATGAATATTATGTCTGCGACACAGTTTTATACTTCTTCTTCTTCTCAGCATATATGCGTCCACTGCTGGACATATGCCTCTTGCATGGATTTCCAAGCTGATCTTGATGCGGCGATCCTACTCCAGGTCGGCCCTGCCGTCTTTTTAATGTCGTCCGACCATCTGGCTTGCGGTCTTCCAACGCTTCTGCCACCCGTTTTATACTATAGTATAGTTTTATACTACTCGGGAATTATCGCACATTCATTTGTAACTATGTTTTTCTATTTCTTAATGAATAAATAAATAAATAATTGTACCAAAGAGTAATAAAGCTCAACACGCTTTACTGTGAAGAAGAACATCGAGAGAAAACCTGCATACGCTTAAGAAGAAATTCATTTTGTAGAGCCGTGGTGGCCGAGTGGTTCGAGCAGTTGCCTGCGACGCAAAGGTCGCAAGTTCGAATGCCGACTGTACCAATGAGTTTTTCTGAACTTAAGTACAGTGATTAGTCACACCACGAGCTTTACGGTGAAGGAAAACATCGAGAGGAAATCTGCATACGCCTGAGAAGAAATTCAAAGGTCCCCGAAGGGGTAGGCAGAGGTGTATAGGTAATACCCACACCCACTTTCCGCCAGAGGTATATTAGGTGCCAACGTGACAGATGGCGAGTCCATCGCCGTTACTCAAGCACGACTATACATACGCCTTTGAATTTTCTTCTCAGACGTATGCAGGTTTCCTCTCGATGCTTTCCTTCACCGTAAAGCTCGTGGTGTGACTAATCACTGTACTTAAGTTCAGAAAAACTCATTGGTACAGTCGGGATTCGAACTTGCGACCTTTGCGTCGCAGGCAACTCGAACCACTCGGCCACCACGGCTCCGGTAAGCATAAATGAGTGCGTTAAGTGATTCGTTTCATACATACAAACATACATATCACCACGCCGAGTCCCTAACACGGTAGGCAGTGAGAATAGAGCGCCAGTTATCTCTAGACTTGCATACCTCTTTCGCTTCGTCCACATTCATCAGTCTCTTCATACATGCTCACCGATTTACTTGTATAGATACTTGTAAGAAATCGTAAAAGCTCAGTCCAAAACTTTATTATCAATCCAAAATTGGCGTAATGAAGTACAAATTAATACGTTTCATTTTACCTCTTAAAGCTCGTACACAATAGTCATTATCGTTTGACAGTTAATGCTGTCATTACGTTTTGATTGACACCTTCCATTATCTGTCATCGTGGATATGTCATTATTGTTGCGAATACGTCATTATCGGATAACAGTGACACACGACCAAACAATGTGACGCGAGCCGATTTTGGGGTGATTTTGCCGGTTTTCCAAATCCTATTCTGTTTGTCTTTTTGGTTTACTATTTGCTGGATTTAGTGAGAGGGATAAATTATTATCCTTATTTGGGCTTTGTTCGTTTGAAGCTATTTTTATGTATCGACTTAATCCCACTTTAAAAAAAACTGACATAAATGAAGTAATTGAGAGGAATTTGGTTTTATACGGCAGGGTTTGGTTTGTTACTGATGTGAAATGATAAAGAACGGGATTGGATAAAATTTGGCACTTAATGTTCCTTTTTTCAGAAAAATCGCAATCAGATTTTACGTAGACCGCAGCCCAGACAGTCAATGAATAGAGTGCCAGATCTCTAGACATTGATCTCTTTCTCTTCATCCATATTTATCTCACCCTCCATACACGTTCGGTAGCTAGGAACGGAATACCACATTCCACCTGACTAGATCAAAGGTAATAGTAGGTAGCTATGAGCAAATTATTACTATTCAACTTGAAAAGTTGAATATTTGATACCCCTGGTGTTGCAAGCGTCCATCGGCGGCGGTAACCGCTTACCATCAGGCGGACCACATGCTTGTTTGCCACCCAAGTGGTAAAAAAAAATTTATTCGCCTAAAGACTAACTAAAATATACTATAAGAAATAATTTCTTATAAGATAAGGATCAACTCATTATAACCCACTCTTGAGTAGCTTTCAATCAGAACAAGACCTATTTATGAGAACATATAATCTCATATGGAATATTTCTAATAAGATTGATATAATTATAGGTCACTTGTAAGACTTGGAGACCTTTTTTTTTTTTTACCACTTGGTTGGCAAACAAGCATGCGGTCCGCCTGATGGTAAGCGGTTACCGCCGCCTATGGACGCTTGCAACACCAGGGGTATCACTCGCGCGTTGCCGACCCTGCAGGAATCTTTTCACACCCTTCTTGAAGAACTCCATGCTGTACTCTCCAGGGAAAACCTCAACGGGGAGCTCATTCCACAGCCTGAGCGTTCGCGGAAGATTTATTTACAGACTTATTTTAAGTATTAATTATATCTTGTGGTCGTGGTGGCCGAGTAGTTCAAGTAGCCTGCAATAAAGATTGCAAGTTCCAATCCCTGCTGTAAAAACGAGTTTTTCTAAACTTAGTACAGTGACTACTCACGCCACGAGATTACGGTGAAGGAAAACAACGAAAGGAAACCTGCATACGTTTGAGAAGAGATTAAATCTCGGACCAAGTGGCTTTATGAGTTCTACCTACACTCTGCCTACTCCTTCGGGGTAGACCCACCCTTGTGGGAAGAAGTGAGGATATATATATATATATATAATATATCTATATACGTAACTCGTGCTTGAGAAGCGACCTTCTGTCACGATGGCTCATAAAAATAATAATAAATAATATCCTCACACCTTCCCACAAAGGTCCCCGAAGGGGTAGGCAGAGGTGTATGGGTAATACCCACACACCCACTTTCCGCCAGAGGTATATTAAGTGCCAACGTGACAGATGGCGAGTCCATCGCCGTTACTCAAGCACGACTATACATACGCCTTTGAATTTCTTCTCAGACGTATGCAGATTTCCTCACGATGTTTTCCTTCACCGTAAAGCTCGTGGTGTGACTAATCACTGTACTTAAATTCAGAAAAACTCATTGGTACAGTCGGGATTCGAACTTGCGATCTTTGTGTCGCAGGCAACTAGTCGAACCACTCGGCCACCACGGCTCCTAAATATATCGCTGGTTAAAAAGAGTACTGTCAAACCATTTGCCTACCTACTAGTTCGAGAACCCTATGGGAAGATATGAAGACTTATAATATGTATAAGCACGTTGCGTTCTAAATTTAAACTGTAATTAAAATACACGACGCAAATCTTTGGCACGCGTTTCCGTAGCGAGCCTACGCGCGTAATGAATAATGCAGCCTTTCTTGGATATATTGCCGTGGGCGCTACGGAACTTGCTACATAAATACACGCACTCCCGCCCTCCCGTCGCACATAAATCTTGGATGTCCCTAGTTTAATATTGTGAATACACATAGCCACTAAAATAACTTACCTTTAATGTCTCCTAGTCACATAGACGTCTCGAAGGACTATGGTAAAATAACACATCGGGAATTAATTCTATCCATTCTTCTCTTTGTCGCACATGTCTGTCGAATACAGTAGTTCCCAAACTTTAAATGACCTGGGACCACGACGCATAGAAAATCAGAACAACCCAAAAATATTGTTACTATTTTTTATTAAACTAAAAAAACTACCATGTATACCGCGTGACACGTGACAGATGGAGAGTCCATCGCCGTTAGGCACAACTATACCAACGCCTTTGAATTGCTTCTCAAACGTATGCAGGTTTTCTTTCGATGTTTTCCTTCACCGTAAAGCTCGTGGTGTGACTAATACTGTACTTAAGTTCAGAAAAACTCATTGGTACTGTCGGGATTTGAACTTGCGGTCTTTGAGTCACAGGCAACGCGAACCACTCGGCCTCCACGGCTTCTAAAAATGATAGAGAACGGAAAATACTTCTATAAAGTAACTTTCACCATGACAACCTTTCAAATTACATTAGAAACTCAGATCTCACGTACAATAACAATTCGATACAATTCCCTCGCAGAAATTGAACCCAAAACTTTCACGCATTGTGTTTGTTGGATTATTAGATTGTTCCGATTCTATTCACTTTCAACTTTTCCAATACTGGACTTTATTTTCTTAGAGTTAGCGCCTTAAATGGCTTACGTTCCATGGCGCTAAGGTTACATTAGATATCCTGCCTTATAACTCAACTAGCTGAAGCCCGCGGTTCGACCCGCTTTAAATTTTATTTCTTTTATAAATTTTTCTAGAATTAAAGATCACTATGAGAAATTTACATATTATAACATCGTCACAAACTTTTGCATTCACAGTATTAGTAGGATAGCCAGCCTTAGGTTTTCCTTGCTTACTGTTAGATGAGACTGAAATGGGAACAATAGATCTTAAGGTCAGAGTGGTGACCGACTCGCCACAGGAAATTCATGTGACGGATCATAAAGTTCGCTAGCATTCCAGGAATGTATTCAGTCATGCGTTCATTATGTAAAATCGACAACAATGTTGGTACTTCATCATAAATTTAAGAGCTGGGCTCTTGTCGGCGTTTCTAATGCAGTCCCTTCCATTTGCTTCTGTCCAGTGCAACCTCTTTGACCTCTCTATACGTCTTTCCCTCTGCTTACTCCATGTGGGATTTGGCGTGATGATTATATGTATACGCATTTTTTTCGAAAATAAATCTAGCTGATGGCTGTTATTGCTAATATATATACATAATAATAATAATATATATTTATTACAAAAAATATTTTTACATAATATACATTTCCAATGGTCCCCACACTAGGAAACTCGTGTATCGTGGGAACCGGTTCACAGAACGATTTAGCAAACTAATATATGTACTTAATAACTCGTAGTGGCAGGCTACATATTATTAAGTTTAATGACCAATCCTGATATAAATAATATACAAAGCTCGATGTTCCGTTGAGATCCCCAGCGTTTGAGATTTGAGATAAACGTGAAAATGTTTAGAGTCGTGAAAATAAACACAAATTCTTTATTTGTGTTCCTCAATTCTATTTCCACAAATTAAACCTAATAGCTGGAAGGCGTGTTGAGTTTAGTCAAAACATTCTGCAAGAAAAATACATTGTATTTGTCTGTAAAGGTGCAAAAACAATGTCTAGCAGCAGTTTGTTTGATGCCGAAGTAAACATCGTTTGTCTCAGCTCCCGGCTATCCTGTGGCTGTTAAACTAGCGGGGAAATGTGCTGTTAAGATTATTACATACATACATATATATCATCACGCCGAGTCTCTAGGCAGAGAGTATAGAGCGCTAGTTCTCTCTAGACTTACATACCTCCTTCGCTTTGTCCACATTCCTCAGTCTTTTCATACATGCTTGTCGCTTTCGAGTACTTTTGACGTTCGCGTCCTTGAGTGTCGGATTTGATCTATTAATAAATAATATATCTTCACGCCTTGCCTTATAGATCCCAAATTTACAGGCTTCCTCTTTTTCATGTTTTCCTTCTCGTAAAGCTATGGTAAAGAAAGCCCATTCGTAAATCTTCGTGTCGTTCCTTCGTCCACCACAACTCTTTGATCATCATCATTAACCAAACTATAAATATGTTTTAATGATGAACTAGCTGTCCCGCCCAGCTTCAAATCACAAATGGGATCCTATATATATATTTATAGATAGAAAAAAAAATTAACTAGTTTCGTGGCCACACCCAAGTTCCAGGCCTACTAATGACGTTTGCTTGCGAAATAATTCAAAACAATCGCAACGTGCTTAATGAACTTCTCCACCTAACATTTTGCAGTCAACTTAGGTAGTGGGATTGTTCTAACATACTGTGAAGTCACAGGTTCAATTCCGGAAGCGTTCAACACATACACACGTTCTTTGTAAGGAAAATTGTAGTTCACCATTTAATATACAAAAACTCTTGATGCTGCCGCCGAGTCCCAACTACTTTTAATATTTATATAAATAAGACAATTTATGTAAATTTGCGGGATTCAATATAAACCATTGTGATGCTCTGTTTATTTTAATATCACATTTATTTATTTATTTATTTATTGTATCCATATTAGAACGGCCAGAAGCCACTTATACTAATAGGTAAACGCATTCATTCTGTCTTCTCACAGAACTCCAAACATACCGACAAGATATTCTTCCATTCATCCGCAAACAAATCATACATTAATATTAAATGTATATACAGGTACATAAACTATATTATAATTTATTACATAACTTATAAACTTTTATCCTGTAAGCACAAAAAAAACGCAATTAAAGTATATTCATTATATATAATTCCCTTTTATATAATCTCTTGATAAAATTATTCAAATGGTTCGTCACTCAACATTGACAGCCATTATTATTATACAGCAAGCCATCCTTATGGCGGACTGTTATACAGTATTGTCGACTCTGTATAAGATATAAATTAAATAAAAACGTCTCCAAAGCTCCTGTTAGTATCACTGAGAACAAGGAGTTTTTCCACTTCGTAAAATAAATCGCGAACAATGCGGGACAGATCTCTAGGAATTTAACACCACAAGTTAAGTAGGCTTTTATTCCTCTCTGTGAGACACTCGGAGTAAGGATGCGATGTCAGTAGCTGAATTTCTGTTTGTTGGAAATTTCACCATAAGAAAATCAGAATAGTTCTAGAAGTATTCTCAGTGTCGTCTTTAATAATCGATCAAATCAATCGGACGCTCAAGGACGGAAACGTCAAGAGTACTCGAAACATATTATACCACTTGGGTGGCAAACAAGCATGCGGTCCGCCTGATGGTAAGCGGCTACCGCCGCCTATGGACGCTTGTAACACCAGGGGTATCACTCGCGCGTTGCCGACCCTGCAGGAATCTTTTCACACCCTTCTTGAAGAACTCCATGCTGTACTCTCCAGGGAAAACATCAACGGGGAGCTCATTCCACAGCCTGAGCGTTCGCGGAAGAAAACTCCTTTGGAAGCGCACAGTGCGAGACCTTTGTGGTTCCAAGGTATAGGGATGAATTCCCCGTCGATGGCGAGAGGTGCGGTGGTAGAAGGTGGAAGTGGGCAGTGGGCATCATGTCGAACAATTCTGCTGAACACTCCCCGTTATACAAGCGGTAGAACACACACAGGACGGCAAAGTCTCTCCTCAGACTTAGTGATTCCAAGCCGCTTGTGAGCAAAGGATCATCGACAATTCTAGCGGCGCGTTTCTGAACCGCGTCAACATACAGGGATGGAGAGACTGATGAATTAAGAGGTATATAAGTCTAGACAGAACCGGCGCTCTATACTCTGCCTACTCCGTTAGGAACTCTGCGTGATCATGTTTATGTATGTATATGTATTTATTAATGTATAATAATATCCTCACGCCTTCGCACAATGGTCCCCGAAGGGGTAGGCAGAGGTGTATAGGTAGTACCTACACACCCACTTTCCGCCAGAGTATATTTGTGACGGATGGCGAGTCCGTCGCCGTTACTCAAGCACGACTTTACATACGCCTTTGTATTTCTACTCAAACGTTTCCTCTCGATATTTTCCTTCACCGTAAAGCTCGTGGTGTGACTAATTAACTGTACTTAAGTTCAGAAAAACTTTACAGTATTAATGTACGAAACAATATACAACTTATGTCATACTAGCGGCCCGTCCCGACTTCGCACGGGTGGACAATTATTTTTAAACATTTTGGCAAAAGAAAAAAATATTTTTCTTGCAATGAAAATAGCCTATCAGTGATAATGTAGCATTCAAATGGTGAAAGAATAACGTTTGCGGGCTGCGGGCTGTTGCGTCTAGCCGCATTTTTCCGCAGCTATTTCTCGAGCCGAGAAAAACGTATGGACTAGCCAACGCGCTACTGAATCCAAAGGCTCTATACAATTTGTTCCTTTAATTGCGTTCAAGTGGGGACGTGCTTCGAGTACCAACTGCTGATGCTCGATAAAGTCTTACAAATGAAAGCATTCTGAGCAATCTAGTTCGATCTACTTAGCTGCTACGTGCTAGCTGCGTTTGCGGAAGCTTGCTAAAAGAGTATTTATGTATATATCTATACATAAATACTCTTCTAATATAAGCTGAAGTGGCAGTGGGCCGGCCATATCTCGCGAAGAACCGACTACCGCTGGGGTAAACGTGTTCTTGAGTGGAGACCTCGACTCGGCAAACATAGCGTAGGACGCCCTCCGACCTGGTGGGATGACGATCTGCGAAGGACTGCTGGCAGATGCTGCATGCGGCCGGCAGAAGACAGGGCGCTATGGCGCTCATTAGGGGTGGCCTATGTTCAACAGTGGACTAGAGTGGGCTGATGATGATGATGATGATGATGTATATATCTATCGTCTTAATGTCTTACCACAAGGGTCCCCGAAGGGGTAGGCAGAGGTGTGTAGGTAGTGCTCTCACACCCACTTTCCGCCTGAGATATATTTTAGGTTGTCACTAAAGTGACAGAGGACGAGTCCATCGCCGTTACTCAAGCTATACATTGAATTGCTTCTCAGACCTATGCTTTGTTTTGTTTATACCACGGCTATTACAATTCCACCCTATCACTTATTCGAGCAACTTTTCCATAGTCAAAGACATCCTATATAAGATCAAATTATCCTTATTCGAATTCACGTGTCTGTTATTGAATAAATAAATCAAAAACAATACATATTTGAAAAAGTCCAGTAAACATTGTGTGAGACTATTTTGTGTCTTGATTTATTGAAAAGCTGTTCGAATTTTACGCAATATCGGTACTGTATCGGTTCAATATCGTGGTCTAAATCACTTTTGTCATTACAATACAGTATTGAGATATGTTCGATATACCATCGACATCAAACGACAGTGATAACCTTTTGAATACGATACATTTGGCTATTTCGGAGGCGTGCTCTATTTATAACAATGTTTTGTGCCTTTATTGAAATTGTATTTTGCTGTCCTAATTGTATAGTTATAACTAACGGTGAAGGAAAACATCGAGAGGAAACCTACATAAGCATGAGAAGAAATCCAAAGTATGTATAGTGCTTGAGTACCGCCGATGGACTCGCCATCTGTCAAGCCTTTGAATGGCTTCTCAGACGTATGCAGGTTTCCTCTCGATGTTTTCCTTCACCGTAAAGCTTGTGGCGTGACTAACCACTGTACTTAAGTTCAGAATAACTCTTTGGTACAGTCGGGATTCCAACTCGCGATCTTTGTGTCGGAGGCAGCTACTAGAACCACTTGGCCACCATGGCTCTTTATATAATCATATATCCCTGAAGTAGTAGACAGAGGTAGGAAGAGACATACCCCCTTCTCATCGGAGATATTTAACTACCGTATTGTGTTTATCTATTGTTCCGAGGTAAAAAGTTCTGATTCCAAAAATAGCCCTAATTATTTTACAACAGTGTAGGGTTATTTTTTCATTGCCAACCCGCCGCCTGTTCACTCGTATTGACTAATGACCAGCGCGAAGCTGGATAATATTACCACAGGATTGGGTAAAGCCACTCATCAATCAAATGCGGGCGCTGAAAGGGTTTTAATTGAGGTTTCGACAAATTCTCTCGATAAACTAAGCCTAGTGAAAAGGGCCATAATAGCTGTTTTACATTGACAAGCTATTTATAGGTTAAAACCCACAGCAGCAAATGCATAATACCTACATGAATGTGGATTGATTACAATGTACACCGTACTGACTGTGTCCTTTCAGGTTTCATCCGCGTAGAAATGAACTCAACTGTAAGTTTTTCAGAATTAAACATTATTCTATGTGATCATCCAGTATGTTTGTTTTTGTGCAATACACATACATACATATCATCACGCCGAGTGCCTAACGGGGTAGGCAGAGAGTATGGAGCGCCAGTACTCTCTAGACTTACATATCTCTTTCGCTTTGTCCACATTCATCAGTCTCTTCATACATTCTCGTCGGTTTCGAGAACTCTTGCCATGACTCAAGGACGAACCGTCGTCCGATCGATTTGATCTAGGTAGGTGGAACGTGGTCTATGTATTCTAGTATATATTTATTAATATAAATAAAAATAAATCACTAAATGAGATGTTAAGCGCAAAACTCGAGAACGGCTGAACCGATTTGGCTAATTTCTTTTTTGTTGTGTTTGATGAAGTATGAGGAAGGTTCTTATGGAGAGAAAACCGGAAAAAATATTAGGACAAAGATAAATACAACAATTATTTTTACCCATACAAACCACCATCCCCAGCTGTTAAACATTGACTGAGAAATAAGGCAGGCAGGAGAAGGTCTGCCGGGTCAGCTAGTAATCTATAGTAATGTTATATTTAGCCAAAGATCTAGCGCTCTCCCCTCTCTGACTACCCCTTGGGAGACTGGGCGTGATTATGTATGTAAGTTTTAAGAAAACTGTTCAATGTTTGTAAGACGGAGAAACTAAGGAGCCGTTTCAAAGTGCCCATTCCTTGAAATGAGGATACGATGTAACCCCGAGGACAACCCTTTTTTACAAAGCGATGTCTAAGAAATACTCAGGCTTAATATATATATAGTTTGGGATCTTTCTGTGATGTGTTAAACAAAGTTGCATATAAAATATGTGTCTACCTATTATATATACATACATACATACATACATATCATCACGCCAAGTCCCTAGCGGGGTAGGCAGAGACTATAGAGCGCCAGTTCTCTCTAGACTTACATACCTCTTTCGCTTCGTCCACGTTCATCAGTCTCTTCATACATGCTCGTCGGTTTCGAGTACTCTTAACGTTCCCGTCCTTGAGAGTCCGATCGATTTGATCCAGGTAGTTGGAACGTGGCCTTCCTCTGCCTTTTCTTGCACACACTTTTGCTTTGTATATCTGTTTCGTCAATCTTTCTTCGCTCATCCTTTCTATGTGTCCAAACCAACGTAACATGCCTTTCTTCATCTTTACAATCACGCCCTCATTCACGCCAGTTGATTTGCGAATCTCTTCATTGCGGACTCGATCTAAAATCGTTACTCCGCACATTTTTCGAAGCGATCGCATCTCAACTGCATTGAAGCTATTTTCATACTTCCTCTGACATACCCAGGATTCGCTGCCATACAACAAGGTAGGTACCAATATCGCGTTGTGGACAGCAACTCGAGCATTCTTGCTCAGACTTTTACTGCCCATCAACGCCGACATGGCTCCATTCACCTTATTTCCGGCAGTTATCCTTCTTTCAATATCTTTTTCATACTTTCCATCTCGTGTGAACATGCTTCCAAGATATACAAATTCATTCACTTGCTCTAGAATTTGCCCATTTACCGATATAGCACACTCGGTCACTTGTTCATCTCTTTCGAACACCAGAACCTTAGTCTTGCCAGCGTTTAGGCGCAGCCCCTTCTTTTCACATTCCTCTTTCATTATGGTAACTAGTGACTGCAGTTCGCCCTCTGATGACGCCAGTAAGACCGCGTCATCCGCGTATAATAGGCAGTTGACCACTAAGTTTCCCATTTTCACTCCACATCCGTGCGTTCTTAGTGCTCTCAGACAGTTTTTTATTTACGTATTATATATACGTAAATAAAAATTATTGTTGTATGTTTGTCTGTGCATCATTCATCAGATTGCGATGAAACTTTGGTAGGGTAAGCTGGGGACGTCCGCGAGTGGTCCGGGCCCATCTATCTATGCATATTAGAGCCGTCGTGGTTGAAGTAGTATCTGCGACACAAAGATTGTAAGTTCGTATCCCGACTGTACCAATTAGTTATTCTAAAGTTAAGTACAGTGATTAGTCACACCACGAGCTTTACTCGTTTTTACCTCGCTTTAACCTGCATACACACGTATGTATAGTATTGCTTGAGTAACGGCGATGGATTCGTCATCTGCCACGTTAGCTGCTAAAAAGTTTCTGATAATGTGGAAAGTGGGTATGTATATCTTCACGCCTTCTCACAAAGTTCCCCGAAGGAGCTGAGGCGTTTAGCCAGTTCTCCCTAGACTTACATACCTCTTTCGGTTCGTCCACATTCATCAGTCTCTTCATACATGCTCGTCGGTTTCGAATACTCTTGACGTCCCCGTCCTTGAGTGCCCGATCGATCTCAATATCTTTTTCATACTTTTCATCTCGTGTGAGCATGCTTCCTAGATATACCAATTCATGCATTTTTCCATTTACCAATATAACACACTATATATGTATATAATAAATAAATACCTGGGACAATTCCACACAAATTGACCGAGTCCCAAATTAAGCAAAGTTTGTGTTATGGTAACTAGACAATGATATATTTACTTATATAAATAGATATATACTTAAATACATAGGACATCCAAGACTAAGGTACAAATATTCGTGTTCATCACACAAATATCTGCCCTCAGCGGGATTCGAACCCGCGACCTCAAGTTTCGCAGTCAGGAGCTCTAACCACTAGACCAGACGGTCGTCAGTATAATATATATACATACATATATACATACACACATATAGTCACGCCTCTTTCCCGTTGGGGTAGGCAGAGACCACTTCTTTCCACTTGCTACGATTCTTACATACTTCTTTCGCTTCGTCCACTTATATATATATATATATATACCTATTTGAATATTTTACCTACAGCTTAACTACGTAGAGAGTATTCATTGATCTCTTCAACACTCTTAATCCATGTCGAAATCGATCGACAAGGTACACGGGCCAAGTAAACAGTACGCGGACAAACAAACAAGCTGTTACTTAAACAAACCCTCGGCTACCAAATAGCCTAGTTTGAAAAGCAAATGGATGGAAACGGCCGTAGCCGATATACTACATGCGACCTGAATGACTTTGATCTGTTCGTTGAATATGCGTTTCTCTACAATATATATAAAATACCTGGTTAAGTATACATTGGTGGTTGGTTGGTGAGTGGTTCGAGCAGTTGCCTGCGACACAAAGATCGCAAGTTCGAATCCCGACTGTACCAATGAGTTTTTCTGAACTTAAGTACAGTGATTAGTCACACCACGAGCTTTACGGTGAAGGAAAACATCGAGAGGAAACCTGCATACGTTTGAGAAGAAATTCAAAGTATGTATAGTCGTGCTTGAGTAACGGCGATGGACTCGCCATCTGTCACGTTGGCACCAAATATACCTCTGGCGGAAAGTGGGTGTGTGTGTGTTTTTATTACCTATACACCTCTGCCTACCCCTTCGGGGACCCTTGTGGGAAGGCGTGAGGATATATATAAGTATACATTTTATTTATTTACAAGGTGAAGGTGAAATCTTCGCAATTGTATCTTCGCGCCAGAACAATATTACAAATGACAGATGGCGAGTCCGTCGCCATTACTCAACTCAAGTGACTAGGTCAATTTGTGTGGAATTGACAGAAATCAATATCAGATACTGTTCTAAGGAACTTCAACGACGTGGAATAGTCCAGTCGAGTGTTATACACCCCCAATTCTAGAAAAAGGTTAAGTTTAGGCTTAGGGATGAGTACAGCATGGGATTCTTCAAAAAGGGTGTGGATAGATTCCCACTGGTTCCTTAACGCACGAGCGATACCCTTAGTGCTGCAAGCGTCCATAGGCAGCGGTAACCGCTTACCATCTGGCGGACTGAGTACTTGTTTGCCATTTTAGTCGTATAAAAAAGCTATTGCGATGGCAACATTAACAACAACAACAACTTGTTTGATTACAATGTTTTTCATATAAATTGTTGACTCCCATTAACTATGTAGAGTAAATGGAAGTCAACAACTGTGCCCTTAATTAGCCTGCCTCGAGTACTAATTGCAGCCTCTTGGTAACAAAGGTTAGGTCATTGCCCTTTCGATGAGGGACTCAAGAGTGGCGACATCGATTTATTGCTATGTACATTAGTAGTAGCGAATCCTTCGGGTGACGTAATTTACCTTTGGCACGACGCTTGGTTTACTCTCATGTAACTTTTCTTCCGAGATACCTTCTTAATAAAACATTCTCACGCCTTCCCACAAGGCTCTCCACGGGGTAGGCAGAGGAACGTACTAACACACACACTTTTCGCTGGAGTATTTTAGGTGCCATCGAGGCAGGCAGCGGGTAGGCAGCGGGTAGATTCTTAGATACATGAGTCTGAATTATTTCTCAAACTTATGTATATAAGAACTAAAGTGATTAGTCACATCACGAGCTTTACGGTGAAGGAAAACATCGAGAGGAAACCTGCACAAGGCTACATAGATTCTCAATGAAATATGTAGAAATGGGGCTATTATCTACATCATCTTGTCAACATCGAGAAAGCATCGAGAGGAAACCTGCACAAGGTTTCCTCTCGATGTTTTCCTTCACCGTCAATCTCGTGGTGTGACGACTAATTACTGTACTTAGATTCAGATCAATTGGTACGTCGTGATTCGAACTTCAAATCTTTTTATTGTAGACTAGCTGTCCCGCCCAGCTTCGCTCGGGTGAAAAAGTTAAATTGCCCGTAACACGATCGCAGCGCCACCTATTGGGTCCAATTGTAAATCTAAACCATTCTCGAATCTAGCTTAAGACACACAGAAAGCTTCGCCCGGGTAAAAAGGTAAAATTCTTGAAACTCGATCGCAGCGCCACCTATCGGGTCCAATTTAATATAGCCTATGTTACTCGGGGATAATGTAGCTTTCCAAAGGTGAAAGAATTTTTGAAATCGGTCCAGTAGTTTCTCCGAAACTACTGGACCGATTTCAAAAATTCTTATTTTCTTTTCTTTCCTATTCATTACAAACAAACAAACAAACAAACAAATCTTTCCTCTTTATAATATTAGTATAGATAAAACAAAGAACTACTCGAACCGCTCGGCCACTACAGCTTTTCTCACGGACAAGATAATAGCCCCATTTCTACATGTTTCTACATGTTTCAGGTCAAGACCATAAAAGGAATGCAAAAAAGCGTCTCTTGAATAACGCAATGCAGAAAAAGAAATAAAATGATGACAACCTCGACAGTAAACTCATTGACCTAGATACGTTATCCAGTATGGGCAAATGTCAATGACCGGTCGAGCCGACCCGGTAACCCGCGGGCCCACTTCGAGAGGCCTTCATATTGTTTACTATTTATGCCCCGCAGTTTCACCCGCGTACAATTTCACTGCTCACCCCCTTGGTTAGTACTACGAAGGGTGTGAAAAGTTTGTTGGAGGGTCGACAGCGCGCGAGCGATACCCGTGGTCATGCTAGCGTCCATAGACGGCGGTAGCCGCTTACCACCAGGCCGACCGCCAACTATTAAGGTATAAGAAATAAATAATAGTTAAAAAAAACTAAAAAACACGCTTTTTATAGAAAACCGAACTAAAAAATAGAAAATAAATTTCGATAATATCTTAAAAAGCGTGGAGTGCGTGGTGTCAATAGTTATACATATTTTATTGACAGATATGAGTAGAGTGATTATTATTTCGATAATATCTTTATAAGCACCCCACGCTTTTTAAGATATTATCGAAATTTATTTTCTATTGTTTAGTTCGGTTTTCTATAAAAAGCGTGTTTTTTTAGTTTTTTTTTAACTATTATTTATTTTCTACTTTTTAGTTAATAGTGTATTGTCATCGGTCCTCGATAAATCAACAAAGTTTAAACGAAATCTGGCCGCTTAAAGTGGGACAAAATCGCGCCCATAAAGATTCCGTTACATACATAGATACAGGTCAAGCTAATATAAAGCGTGTAAAAATGATATATATTGCTTTACGTATAGCAACACCCCCTTCCTCCAGAGATACATTGAGGTGCCGTGACAGATGGCGAGTCCATTGCCGCTTCCCAAGCACGACTTAATGTCCATTTAGTGTATTTTTTTTTTAATTCCTTCGTATTTCCAACGATGAATAGTGTTTCATCTCGACAACCATAGAGAATGCATTGCAAAGCTGCCAGCAACATCGGATATATGACATAAACACAAAGGAGAGACGACACACAATGATGTTATAGATTCCATAGTCTATAATCCGAACACAAATGATTGCGCCTGTATGCATGTTTAATGCATGGCAACGAATTGCTCCTCTTGTACAGAGTTTATAATATGTACTTTAATATTTTTCTACCTCTACGTAAAAGGGAACAAATGTTAAAAAAATACCAGAGAGTTTACTTCGCCGCTTCTTAATTTTCCTGGCAGTTTTTTTCTTGGAAACGGTGGTAACTTTAGTTTATATAAAGTATGTGAGGTTCAATAAGTATTCCGTGCACCTTACGTTGAATAAAACATTTTGATTTTGTATCAAGCAATATTAATCTTAAAGTAAACACTCGTATACGACCATATAATATACTAATGCGAGACAGAAAAATTTGCATTTCAGAACTCCAACACACCGAGGCTGCAAGGGGCTAAAACTTTAATGCCTCCAGTCGGGAGTTCAGTTCAGCCGGGTGAATGTCGCAGCTACTTGTCAAAACAGTACAATTGTGAAACTAGCGATATTTTCCGGATAAACTTTTTTTAGCTGTACCCAATTTTATATTCGTCCTAGCGCGCTATTTTCGTAAAAATGTGCAAAGTTTCTACTCTTCATATTAAGTTCGGATTCTATTTTTCTCTATATGTTTCATTAGTTTACTTAGCGATATTATTTATTTATTTTTATTAAAACTTCCTGCAAAACATTTTGCTAAGGCGAACTTAATGCCGAGGGCATTCTCTACCAGCTAACCTTTGGGTGATGCAGAGATAGGCATGACAGAAAAGACAAGGCTAAAAATAAATAAATAATTGGGAAATATAAACATAAATTCTATATATTTTATTATAATATACTATACAATATAATATGTAATAATATCATACATCAAATTATATAATAGACAATGTATAAATACAAATAAATCTACTTATAATATATGTACATATATATAACATATATAAAAATATCTATAAATATCATATAATACACATAAACATTACTCAGTTTCTGCATGACGGTAGTAAAGCTGCTTCACTTTCGCCTTAAATGTATCATATTATAGATTATTATGACTAATTTATGATGGCCTAGTAAAAAAGAGATCCCTTGACTATTATTGATAAAACAATTTGTAACATAATATGAGTTCTGTTGTAATAAAACCAAGCAGACATTTAGCAAAACGACAATATTATACAAGGTCTACGGAACATGCTTACGTAAAGCGGGGATCAAAGCCCGCGTGTGCTGAGATCACCAATAGTGTCTTGTTTATAATATTTTTCTGAACCTATACGAAATGCATTATGAAGAAAGGCATGTTACGTTGGTCTGGACTTACGTACAACTTTATTGCAAAATCATCATATGGGTACACGAAAGAAGTCGCGGGTAACAGTTAATAGGTAGCTTATATATTATCAGTTGCCTGAACTGTAAATGATCGCAAGTTTGAATCCCGACTGTATCAAAGAGTTTTTTTACAGAACTTAAGTACAGTGTCACACCACAAGGTGAAGGAAAACATCGAGAGGAAAGCTGCAGACGTCTGAAAATAATAATAATAATAATAATAATAATACTTTATTTCAGATATCAAAGATCCATATTTTGTTAGTAAAAATATAATGACTTAAAAAATAATGTTAGTTGTTACATTTAATCATCCTCTTCACGAGGCAACTTCATATCGGGGAAGCGTAGCTATTTGCCACCGTTTTCAGAATACTGTTTTGGCTGCCCCTCACTAGACTTATCAGAGATGCTGTTTTCTTTCTTATTATGGCATGAAAACCATCTGTTTGGTTTTTTGCAAACATCTCTGAAGCACTGCAGCACCGAGGCAGCCCCAACAGCATCCTGAAGATATTATTGTATTGGATGCGCAGGGCGTCCAACGATCTTTTGGTGTAGCTGAACCACAGGCTTCCCGTGTAAAAACTCTGACAAAATGCTTTAAAAAGTGTGATTTTAATTTCATCAGTACAACGGTAGAACCTGCGTATCAGCATATTTCCTCGAACCGCTAGAGCCCTACGCTCCCTCTCAACATCAGTGTTGTCTTTAAGGTTGTCGGTTAGGTGATGCCCTAAATATTTAAAACGGTTAACCCTTCCCATGTTCAAGCCATTAAGGGTGATGTTATGGATATACTTATGTTATGGGACTCCCACCGACGGCCCCAAAGACCATGTACTCACTTTTGTTTACATTATAAACGAGCCCGTGGGCAGCCGCATATATTTCACACACTGACAACATCTCTCTCATAGCACCCGCAGTAGGGCTAAGCAGCACCATGTCATCAGCGTAACTAATGTTATTGATGGTCACACCATTCACCCGACATCCGACACGCATGCTGCTTAGCTCCACTATAAGATCATTAATATAGAGGTTAAACAGCTTCGGAGAAGTAAGTCCACCCTGCCTCACACCGCACTCCAGTTTGTAGGCTTCAGAGCACGCGCTAGACCATTTTACATAATTGGTTTGATGGCTGTACCAATACTGCAAGGCTCTAACAATTTCAGCCGGTACCCCCCTGTCTGCTAACTTCCTCCATAGCACGTCGTAGGACACAAGGTCAAAAGCCTTGGAGAGGTCAAGAAAGCAGGCGTACACCGGCGTTTTGCGATCTGTGTAATACTTTACAGTATGCTTGAGTCCTACTATAGCACTCTCTGTTGATAGTTGTGGCTGAAAACCAAACTGAGCATCATGGAAATTTAAATATTCCTTTAAGCAGGAATCAAGCAAACTGTCAAGTATTTTGGCTATAATTGTAGTGAGTGATATAGGGCGGTAATTCATCTTGTCCGAAATATCACCTGTCCTGTTCTTCACGATTGGCACCACGTTTGTTTTCATTAAAGCATCAGGTATGTGTGAATGACTGATCCACATTGAGAAGAACATGGACAAAACTCTCGGTAGGTGAACCCCCGCACATCTCAAGTGCTCTATACTAAGCCCATCATGTCCGGGTGACTTCCCTCCTCTCATTCTGAAACTCACGACATGCATATCTCCCGACCCACCATCTCCGAAGCTGTTGTTGGGGGGCCAAGAGGAGATCGAAGTTGAAAGTGCTCCCTAAACATATTAGCAATATCCACGGGCTCATTTAATCCCTCAACGCTCACCGGAGGGCCAGGACCCTTTGATAAACTACCAGTTGCTTTCCAGAACTTACTAAAGTTTTTGGTAGATCTATACTTAGCTAAGTTGTCCATTTTAATTTGCTCTTGGTTGTTCTGGCACCATTTTAAACGGCTTTTGAAAATTCTCCGCGAGTCACGCATTAGTTCAAAAATAGGCCCAGTAGAGGGCCTATTGGAAAACACCCAGTTTTCAAATTTATCTCTGGCCTCTTGGTGAGCGTCACGCACGTATGCATTCCATCCAACTAAGTATCTACCTTTAGCAGGCTTTTTATTACATTGTCTGTTTGTTTTCTTAGCTGAGTCACATAACGTATTTACAATAACTTCGTACAGATTATCCAGTACATGTTTATGGCTCAATAAACTGCATGATCCCCGACTGCATTCGGCAAACTCCGGAGGAAATAAAATCTCCTGAAACTTGCTATTACACAGCCCATGATATCGGCTTATTTGCGTCTCATCCCTCTGACCCCATACAATTTAAAGATTGAAAAGCAATTTAAAGGCGTGTGTACAGTCGTGCTTGAATAACGGCGGTGGACTCACCATCTATCACGTTGGCATCATGGAAAGTGGGTGTATGGGTTATACCTGTACATCTCTGCCTACCCCTTAGGGCACCCTTGTGGAAAGGCGTGAAGAGATATATATATATATATATATATATATATATATATATATATATATCCCTTTTTGCGTTGAGGACAAATATAGGATTGTATAGAAACAAATTGTTTCAAGAACAATATTCAATGTGGACGGTTCGTGCATTGTGTAGCGTGCCGCTCGCGAGAGTTTTAAAGGTTTTTGTGAAGATAAAGTATTTATGAGGGTGGATGATAAACATGATGTATTCTAGCTTCTGTATCTAAGGGACTTGTACGCTATTTTTATTTTACACAATTTTGTCGTTATGTATATGGGACGCTATTTCTTTCATACGCTAGAATGTGGGTGACTGGAAGTATTTGATACGTACAATCCTAAATATTATTTCTCCTTTGCCTACCCTAACAAGACCCATGTGACCCATGTATGAAAAATATCAAATTACAATGAAGTAAACTCAAAATTATCAGATAACATTTTTTTATACACGAAATTAACCAACAATGATCAAATTCGAAAAAACGCAACAAATTAGGAGGCTTAAAAACTTGAGGTCGATCCTAGCACTAGTGGAAACCTGTAAACAGTGCAGTCGGTATTCGAACTTGCAACATTGTGTTACAGGCCACAATTCGTTCTCAAACTACTCGCCACTCGGCCACCAAGGCTCATATACATATATATTATTTATTTATACATTTTATTTATACATAATTAGTACGGCTAAAAATCCAATTACACTATTTAGTAATTATAAGAACCTCATTCATACACTCTTCTCACAATACTCCATACATGACGCAATGAAAGCCTTCCATCCGTCCGCAAACACGTCACAGTCAGGGTTGGACTTTTCAAACCTGCATTTATCCTAATTGGCGACTAATCCAATCACACATTCATCGCAACTTTACTTACTCTACATTCGCTTTGCAACAAATGTAGGTACAGAGATGCAAATCCAATACTCTACTTTACCGGGTGGTATATAGTGCGACCAATAATTCCATTCAGTGGAAAATATCCAGCATATTGATAGCATGAGCAATTCAGTTCAATGAAAGGTCCAAATCATTAGTAGCTCGTAGTCCAAGCTGGTAGTAGACCAAAATATGTTTATGATGCAGTTTTGGCCAACTTATAAGCTTGTAATGTGTTTGATTTTCGGCGAGTTCCTTCACGCCTCCCCACAATGGGAATGTTCGTGTTTCACGGCACCGTCTTTTCACGTGAAATATATTAGCGCCGCTTTCATACTTCATTGTAATTTCTTCTTAAATGTTGAGAGGAAATTCAAAGACATGCGCATCCGTATAGTCAGTCGTGCTTAAGAAATTGCGATGGATACCTTTCGCGATATTGTCTATATCTATCTTGATCTATAGCGTTGGCAACTAAATATATGAAATGCGAAAGGAGGGTGTTGGTACTCTCCTCTGCCTGCCCCTTTTAAGGCTCTTGTGGAGATACATATAATATATTTACAGGTGTCTCAGAAAATAGGACAGTTGCTTAAATATGTCACAGGGTAAAGCGTAAGGAAGCTTATAAAAAAAAAATGTTTTCCACATATCCTCACGCCTTCCCACATGGGTCCCCGAAGGGGTAGCCAGAGGTGTATAGGTAGTACCCACACACCCACTTTCTTGACACACCACCGTGACAAATGGCGAATCTTTGGCGAATTACTTCTCAGACGTATGTAGGTCTCCTCTCGATGTTTTCCTTCACCGTAAAGCTCGTGGTGCGACTAATCACTGTACTTAAGTTCAGAAGAACTCATTGGTATACTCAGCATTCGTACTTGCGATCTTTGTGTCGCAGGCACTCGGCCACCACGGATTTTTTAATAGCCTTTTTTACTTGACAATTTATAGACGATAACTGTTCTATTTTCTGACACACCCCGTATAAAAGTTCTGAGGCACTTTAATTAGATGCGTATTACATAGGTACATATCTACACCCACTTCGCTAACAAATGACGTATTAAGGTCGTAAAGTCGTATAATAAACCACCCACGTGCTGTTGACTTCATCTGCCGTATTATGACAACCTGCTTAAAGTTTTATCAGACGATGTTTTCCTCCGTATAATTATTGTAATTAAGCGCTGATGAAGCTTAGAAAAACACTTTGATATGCCATCTTGCAATCTTCAGCATTGCCGACGAATACTCAAACTTCTCTGCCACTATAGCTCTATGCAGGTTTCCTCTCGATTTTTCCTTCACCGTAAAGCTCGTTATGTGACTAATCACTGTACTTAAGTTAAGAAAAACTCATTGGTACAGTCGGGATTCGAACTTGCGATCTTTGTGTCGCAGGCTACTACTCGAACCACTCGGCCACGACGGCTCTGCATATGATTTCAAGTCAACAATCTGAGTTTCACATGAAATCCAAGGGTGTAGTAACGACCTGTGTTCCCTAGAGGATTCGCGAGTAGTGGACTGTCAGAGAAAGATCTTGGAAAATTATATCGGGGACTTGGCCAAATCCCCGGCTACACTGGTAAAAGGGAAATTGTTGTCTTTATGTTCCGGAAAATTCATAGAACACCCAACGTCAAGTCAACTGGCCCGATTTGTTTATAAAATTTATGCTTTTTCGTGATTTTTCATCTTAATTTCCTCTCATAAGAGTCCCCAAAGTTTTAGGTAGAAGTAAATCAACAATTGGAGTCTCGAATAATTTTTAGGTGCCTATATTTTAAGTGCCAACGTGACAGATGGCTAGTCCATTGCCGCAATAAAAGCTCGAATATACTGCCTTTGAATTTCCTCCCTAACGTATGCAGGTTTCCTCTCTTTGTTTTCCTATACCCTAAAGCTCGTGGTGTGACTTATCACTGTACTTAGCTAATTAAAACTCATTAGTACAGTCAGGACTCGAACTTGACTATGGCTATATCTAAATATAACTCGTGCAAAGTTCGTCGTATCTATTGGCAGACCAGAATGTTTATCCATCCAGCCTCAAATTTCGCGCATAATTTTCAAATTACGGCGTTGATTATATCCGTCTTAATGAAATACAAATGGCGGTTCTGCTTACAAACCTCATTAGCGCCATCTGAATATCTACTGTTCTGACTTGAATTTGCCAAACACAACTTCGTTCGCTTGAAACGAGGTCAATACTTTAGAAACAAGTCATTGTCATCATAAATTCAAGAGCTGCTTTTGTCCAGAAACCTCTTTAAGCTCCCTATACGCCATGAGAGATAGTATCTCTTTGATCTGATCCATGTATGTTAATCTTGTTCTTCCTCTTTTCCTTTCTACCTGTTTTTCTAAGATAATGTAATGTAATAATAATATATCCTCACGCCTTCCCACAAGGGTCCCCAAAGGGGTAGGAAGAGGTGTATAGGTAGTACCCATTCACCCACTTTCCGCCAGAGACATATTTTAGGTTCCAACGTGACAGATGGCGAGTCCATCGCCGTTACTCAGGCACGACTACACATACACCTTTGAATTGCTTCTCAGACGTATGCAGGTTTTCACCGTAAAGCTGGTGGTGTGACTAATATATACCCTTCTAAGATACTCCTTAAAAATCTTTCATGTCATATAAGGTAGCCTATCATATTTCCTCTTCTATTTACATTCACTTCGTACCCACCAGAAATGTTAATACAGATCCATCCAACATTCTCCAATAAAGACAATTTTCGTTTTTCAATAGTAAATGTATTCCGAATGAAAACCTAAAAATTTCAACAAATAACAAATAAAATCATTCGGTAGGAAAATTGCATTGACTATGAAAATTCCCGGATCCCATCCCGAGAGATCGCGCGCCACTAGCCCGAGTCCCGTTGAATAAGTCATGATCATGGTTTCCCGAACTAGGATCGACAAATTGGGTTATGGGTACGCACAAAGAAATTGGTAGATTTTTTTACCTTTGAAGATTATTTCGATTCTTTTTCCTTGATGTACAATTCATATATTTGATAAATGTTATGTATTTTGTTTAGTATTGACTAAGAATAATACAAGAGCCGTGGTGGCCGAGTGGTTCGAGCAGTTGCCTGCGACGCAAAGGTCGGAAGTTCGAATGCCGACTGTACCAATGACTTTTTCTGAACTAAGTACAGTGATTAGTCACACCACGAGCTTTACGGTGAAGGAAAACATCGAGAGGAAACCTGCATACGTCTGAGAAGAAATTCAAAGGCGTATGTATAGTCGTGCTTGAGTAACGGCGATTGGACTCGCCATCTGTCACGTTGGCACCTAATATACCTCTGGCGAAAAGTGAGTGTGTGGGTATTACCTATACACCTCTGCCTACCCCTGCGGGGACCCTTGTGGGAAGGCGTGAGGATATAAGAATAATACTCAACCTAAAGAACTTTTATCAATACCAACATACATACTGTAAGTAATGTTTGGGTCCGACGAAACAAACACATATGAATACCGAACTATCAGGATTTAAATTAATTCAATCACAAATCGGACGCACAAGGACGGGAACGTCAAGAGTACTCGAAACCGACGAGCATGTATTAAGAGACTGATGAATGTGGACGAAGCGAAAGAGGTATGTAAGTCTAGAAAAAACTGGCACTTTATAATCTCTGCCTACCCCGTTAGGGACTCGGTGTGATGATATGTATGTACGAATAAATGGAGTCATTGCAGATTTGCTAACTGTAATATATCAGTTATATACATATACATTATCTCCACTCACAGGGTAGACTGAAAGAGTAGAGTGCCAGTTCTCTCTTTACTTACAGGACTAAGCTTCATACACATTCATCAGATTTAAAAAAATATTTCACATCAATACAAAAACGATGTCATGCAAAAATCTAAATTAAAAGTTCAAACCGCGATAATATGGACCAATGCGTTTGTTCTGAACATAAATATAGTCTTTTATCACATCAATTAAGGGAAATACCTATAGCAAGGAATGCTCGATTCCTCACAAAAATAATTTTACGAAATGTGTCTCACCTAAAACGGGAAACGTACCATCAGTCATATTGGCAGCATTAGTTGCAATAATACGTTAGTGGCATTACACCTTAACCGTGTTCGTAATTCATCACATTTATACTGGACCAACAACGCCAACCTTAGTATTCTATTTGAAAAGTTTCTGCCATAATTCTGGGACGTTCATGCTTAAGCAACTCTAACGTAATTTATTCAACGGCCTAGTGAGATACGAGTACGTGGCTGTAGAGAGCTAAGTTTTATTAAGTCAACTTGCCTTCGAACTAAGATTCCGCGCACCTCGGTAGTTTGATCTCCTTATTTGATTTGACTAAACTGCTTGTAAGTACTGGCTTTAGTACCGGGCTAGTTTGATAAATGAGTTTCTTTATAGAGCTGATGTTTTGTAAGAATTTGCGAAACAAAAGAATGAAAGACAAAAGAGATTAGAGAAAGATTATAAGGATTAAGAGAAATAGGACAGAATGGACCTACTGTTACAAATTGGATTTGCCCAACTCCACCATACTAAAATCGCAGCCAAGTGCTTCCGTGTAGTGTTGTGTTTCTAAGTTCCAAAGTAAGGTGTCCAGAACTCCATTGGTAATGGCCGTGGTCATCGAACGGGTGAAGTTCATCCTGTAAATTGTCATAATATATTGTTTGCACAGTAACTCCTCTGCGACAAGGATATAACTATCTTGACGCCTTCCCACAAGGGTCCCCTATAAGGTAGGCAGAGGTGTAAAACACCAATTCTTTCCGGAGACAAATTTTGAAGCCAAACCGTATAACTCGTGGTGTGGTTACTCTCTGTACATACATTTTTAAAAACTTAGTCGGGGTTAGAACTTGCTATTTCGCTTCGCAGACGATTACTCAGACCACTCGGCTACGGTGCGCGCTCCTACGGTAACCACTATGAGGATCGTGGCAGGTTAAACATCTTTGAACTAAAAAATTATATATATGTACATATATACACCGAATTGAAGGTGATACCCGGCAGATATTTGTGTAATGAACAAGAGTATTTGTACCTAAGAATTGGGTGTCCAATTAATGTACGTATATCGCTGTCCAGCTACCGCAGTGCCAACTTTACTTTGCTAATTTGTATGGAACCGTCCCAAGGTATTAAGTATTAAGAATATGAATAGCTTAAACCCATACTATTAGCAGGACAAGTAATTTCTCACGATCATCACTTTTTTATACTTGAAATCTGTTCCTAGCAGGGATCGGACCCTGGCTAATATACGCTCATTACAATATATTTGTAAAGGTAATGACAATTTTTTGTGTTGCTACTACTAGTTATTTGGAACCGGTAGGTACTCCTGTTCCCAATAACTAGTCCAGCAATAGATGAAGATGAGAATTGAAATTCCAGCGCGTAGTTACCTGCCGCCCAAGCGGACACGGGAATGCAATTTCATGCGAAACATAGCCCTGAAGTATTCTCGAACCATAAATGCTCACTGACAAGACTATGTCCTGGATTTAAATTAAAGTGCCAGAGGTTATGTGAAGTGGATCTAATTAATATGAAATTATCAATTTTACCCTTATTTACAAGCCTTTTATGTCCGATTCACAATGAGTTTAAATTTTTGAAAGGTAGTAAAATATTAATCTAATGGATACCTCGTTTGAAGCAGTTCCCGTAATCTTTAGTAAGATATGGCTTAAGATTTGTTACTGAATGTAACTACATAAGGAAAGGTTATGTCGTCAGCCTTAATTCCACACCAGTAAAAGCTAATTTATGCTAGCAACACAGGGTTAACAATGCACTAGGAATTAATGTATTAGATACTACAAACTTGGAACTTTTTCTAAATTTGTGTATTAGAAGGGAAACAGAGGAAGAAGGAAGATTAATATACATGTATATATATCTTAAATTCTTCTTTTCTTTTTTCTTCACTGTACAGTATACCAAGACGATACATTGACAACAGCCTATTTATTTAAAAAAAACCTTATAACAGGTAGTTCACAAAGTTAATGCCAAACCAGCCGGAACCGGAAGAAGTATTAAAAATTTGGCCCTGTTTTTCGCAGCTTAAACGCAAAGTACGCTCAAAATTCGTAATACCTTTGTAAAGCCTCCAATATTCAAATATGGTTTCACCGCATGCAAGCCTCGCCGTCGATATTGAATACGTAATATGTAAAGCCTATTTTATTTCGCGTCACTTTATTAAAATGGCAAAAAAGCTAATAATAAAGTTATACTTGTTCGGAGGTTTTATTTTATTCCTTTCACTATTTAAGCCGTGGTGTCCCAGAGATTTGAGCAGTCCAATCCACCTGCAACCCAAAAATTGCAAGTAGGAGAATTCCGAATCTCAACTGCCCTGTCTTTTTTCTTAAAGTGTAGTGAACTTGTGACAGTACAAGTTGAAGGAAAGCATCGAGAGGAAACCTGCATACGTTCGAGAGGAAATTCATGGACGTATGTGTAGTACTTGAGTAACGGCGATGTAATCGCCATCTGTCACGTTGACACTTAATATATCCACCGAAAAGTGGGTGAGTGAGACCTGCCTCGGTTTACCTCTTCGGGGGACTCTTGTTAGCACCTAAAATATATCTCTAGCGGAAAGTGGGTGTGTGGATACTACCTCTACACTTCTGCCTACCCGTTCAGAGAGCCTTGTGGGAAGGCTTGATATATATAATTATATATTTCTAGAATATTTATTATTATTCATGGTCCGGCTATGGTAATTTCTGCATGAAAAATTTAGTAAACAAAAGGGGAAAAAAGCTTTTAAGTGCTTCCGTTACGTGCGCTACTTATAACTGTGCCACTTTCATCCGCGTAAGATCAGACTGACTTATTTTATTCTAGAAACAACACTAAGTACCAATGATACAAATTTTACGTGGGTGAATAGCTTGTATTAACTAAAATTGACTCCAGATGACACCCGAATAAGTCACTGACCCCACAACCCTTTCAGGAAAAACTCACTCAATCTTCGTCTTCTTGACGGAATTAGATCATTAATCAAACAAAAAAAAAACCTCTACGGAATCTTTTATCTTTTAAAAAGGTAATGATAAAAGGGCGATATTTTCTTTGATGTAATTGTGATGAATAAATTATCTTTAATTAATTACAGAATCTTGATAAAATTCAATTACGGCGACAGGTCAATTAATTATTACATGATGCATAAAGGACTAGATACAGAAGTACAGTGCTTAGTCACGACACGAGCAGAACGATGAAGGAAAACATCGAGAGGAAACCTGCATACGTCTGAGAAGCAATTCAAAAGCGTATATATACATTCAAAAGCGTATATGTATGTCGTGCTTGAGTAACTGCGATGGATTCGCCATTTGTCACGTTGGCATCTAAAAAATATCTCTGGCGGATAGTGGGTGTGTGGGTACTACCTATACACCTCTGCCTACCCTTTCGGGGACCCTTATGGGAATGCGTGAGGATATTTACATAAAGGACCCCTTGGTCGAGTGGTTAAGGGGTCCTGGCTGCGTATGTAGTTTTTTTAGCCGGTTATCATGTATGGTTTACATGATAACCTTCTATAGTTCATCAGGAAGTGTTTGAAAAGGTTCAGGGTCGACCTGCCTTCACGCCTTCCAACACCCCACAAAGATGGCAAGTTACTCAAGCACGACTAGGCATGTTATACATCTTCGTCTATAGACTTTGAATTTCTTCTGTTCGCAGGTTTCCTTTCGATGTTTCCCTTCACCGTAAAGCTCGTGGCGTAACTAGTCACTGTACCTTATGTTCAGAAGCACTCATTGGCACAGTCGAGATTTGAACTTGCATCTTTTTGTTTCTATAGCGCAGGCAACTTGAACCCCTCGTCCACTACGGCTCTTACTAATACAATTGTCATAAATGTATGCTAAATAGCATCAGATAAAATAAAATTGAAGCTGAAACTGCTTTACTCGAGCACTATAAGTAATTGCGTTCTAACACTAGCTACGCTCCAGCACTCTCGTATATATGTGGAGCCAGAACACACATCTTTAAAGCACTAGGGAACAAATTATTATTCCACTTTGTTTCAATGTTTTGGCCGATTCATTTAAAAATAATGTACATACATACATATCATCACGCCGTCCCTAACGGGGTAGGCAGAGAGTAAAGAGCGCCAGTTCTCTCTAGACTATCATACCTCTTTCACTTTTTTTTTATACAACAAGTGTGGCAAACAATCATACGGCCCACCCGGTGGAAAACGGTTACCGCAGCCTATTTACACTTGCGCGTTGCCACTCTGTGTTCGGAGAGTTATACTGTGTTGGCAGCATAATGGGACTAATCATTCTGCTGCCAATACAATATTTATTTATACTGGAAACCTTATTCACCGCGTAGGAACACGTCACAAATAATTGTGTTATTTGGCTGCGGACTTTTATATGTCGTACACATTCATCAGTCTCTTCATACATGCTCGTCGGTTTCGAGTACTCTTGACGTTCCCGTCCTTGAATGCCTAATAATGTGATTAGCACTAAATGTTTGTATAGGTACAGAGTGGCGTAAAAAGTCAAGGGTAGTCGCTTCCCATTAAGTGGGCCACTTTCTTGTTAGCCATTCATGTGGTATAAAAAAAATAGAGGCTGATGAATGATGAATAGCGCCTTCAAACTATCTAGATCAAATCAATCGAACACGCAAAGATGGGAACGTCAATAGTACTGGAAGCTTACAAGTACATATATATGAACAGACTGATTTATCTCGACGATGTGAAATTAGTCTGTATGTCCAGAGACAGTTGGTACTTTACTCTCTTTCTCTACCTCCCGTGAGGGACGGCATGATAATATGCATGTATGCAAAATATTTGCAGTACAATTTGCAATATATGTATGGCTTTTGTTTCTGTTAATACTTCCCAGGAATCCAATGTAGAATATCTAACGCATTACACTATTGTTAAAAATTACGAATTTAATTCAAAATTAACTGAGTAACTGTATATGTATAATGCTATATATCAATTTATGTTTATAATTATTTCCAAATACATTATCATACCCTAAGTGCTAAAGTAAGGCTACTTATTTTGAGGCTAAATCCTTCCTTCCTACTTGCCTACGTTCTTACTTCAGGACTTCATATTTTGCCAAATATCGAAGACGACCGTCTGGTCTAGTGGTTAGAGCTCCTGTCTGCGAAACTTGAGGTCGCGGGCTCGAATCGCGCTGAGGGCAGATATTTGTGTGATGAACACGAGTATTTGCACTTTATTCTTGGATGTCCTATGTATTTATATATATATCTATCTATATAAGTAAATATCTCGTTGTGTAATTACCATAACACAAGCTTTGCTTAATTTGGGACTAGGTCAATGTGTGTGGAATTGTGATAAAACAAATATCGCCGTTTTTATAGCCTTACCCTAATTGCGTCCCTGCTGCCGAGGCGTGTGTGCACTTGCAGGAGTTTTATTGTATTTGCGTGAACAGATTAACTTGCACTTTGCTTCCCATTTGCATTCAGCCTCACCGCAGGCCGTGACACACTGGCTTTTTGGAATTATTTAAGGCTTTTACGATATCAGGGACTGAAAGCGGACGTACTCAAATGGAAGCAGAATCACGAAGTCCATTTGAACCCTTTGGTGAATCTGAGAATAACTTATTTTTATAAACGTAACATAGCAGCAGATGAAGTAGAATTATTATTTTTATACTATTAAGTTGGCAAACGCGGTCTGCCTTACGGTAAGCTGCTATCGCCGTCTAATGCAAGATATATAAAACAATAATGAATTAATGTTATAGTTAACACTGATGTAGACTGAGAACACGGACACACATACACACACACTATGTTATGGTTCAATTTCCGAAACAGTGTCTTATCTCATCTTACTACAATGAGTAAATTTTTTTTATACCACACGGGTGGCAACAAGCATGCGGTCCACCTGATGGTAAGCTTTACCGCCGCCTATGGAGGCTTGCGACACCAGGGGTATCCCGCGCGCTTCCAAAATCTCCCGCCAGGAATCTTTCCGCACCCTTCTTAAAGAACTCCATGCTGAAATTATACATATTCTTAGGTTTTGTAAATATTTTACTGCTTTATACAATTACTGTATGATATTTACTGTATGATATACTGTATGTGATTTAGAATCACAATGTAGTCGAATAATCTTTTTACAATGATGATGTATGGAAAAACATGTCATTTTATTAGGTCTAGAGAGGATTGTACTCTCTGCCTGCCCTGCCCGTTAGGGACTCGGCGTGATGATATGTATGATATTTATTTATTTTGTTAAAGCCATTAATATGAACTTACAGCTAAAAGCCAACACGTGCATCCCCTAAAATGTATGTATGTAAACATTTAATAGCTTCAGTTATTATATGTAACACTCTGTATATTATTATGTATCTACTGGGTAATCGAGCCGTATGTTTCTGTCTATCGAGATGCGATCCAATTAACTGATATGTACCAACACAAACGAGCTAGTAATACTACGTCATATCTGATTGCTACGTATGTGCTACGCTAGATGTCGTGCTACGAATATGCTACGCATGATGTACAGACATGCTACGGAAGTGCTACGATAGTTTACGATTGACACCCGAACAGCTGAGTTACTATCAAACAAGCGGGCATTGAATTATGCTAAATTCGAAATTTTCAAGAAAACCGGAAAAAAATAAATTTGCTATAACATATTATCTATAAATACATAACTTTTCTAATATTAAATATCGTCTCGCCTTCTCATAGGCACCCAAAATGTACAAGTTTATAGGTACAGAACCCTATTTTCGGCAAAAATATATTTAAGTGCCAACGTGTGGATTAATCATCGTACTTAACAACACGGCTCTTTATAATCCAACATATTTTAAGCTAAGTACGTATGTAACTTTTTGAGACCTTCCTGACAATAGAGCTAGCATATATTTTGCTCAGCAAATCAGCATTGCCAGCAATGCTACCATTCTTCCAGGCCTTTCCATGTAGCACGGATCTAGGAACTTTGCTTCTAATTATAATTAGTATATACAATGTACTTTAGTAGTAGTGTTGTCTTGTAGTTTTCTATATACATACTAGTGTTATATTTTAAACAAACATACATACATATCATCACGCCAAGTCCCTAACGGGGTAGGCAGAGAGTATACAGCGCCAGTTCTCTCTAGACTTACATACCTCTTTCGCTTCGTCCACATTCATCGGTCTTCTTACATGCTCGTCGGTTTCGAGTACTCTTGACGTTCCCGTCCTTAAGCGTCCGATCGATTTGGGTATCTAGGTAAAGGACGATCTAGGTAATTGAGTCTTCCTCTGGTGGGTGGTCTTGTATTTTATTAAAGTCGTATTTTTGTATAGTTACGTATAATATGTAACCAAACTTACAAACCATCCATCGAGTATTTGCCTTAGCAAAAGCTCAGTAATATCCTTACATTAATGTGATCGTTACCACGATTCCTCTATTGACTGTCAAACCATTTCAAACTCAGATCCGCTCTGAACATTCACGCAGATTACTGTTCAAAGCGACGTCAAATGAGATTACACATATGTATAATTGAATCTCGAACATCCAGCCAATGACATAACTTCATAAGGCATGTACGTAACTCAAATTGCGATTACGACATGGGTTGGATCGGTCTAAATAGATTTAAGCGCTCCTAGATGACATGGCCCCTTTGTAAAACTGTCTGAGCCAATTTAAATAATAGGTATTCATTTGTTAAAAAACTAGAATATATAATAATACTAGCTGCCCCGCCCAGCTTCGCCCGGGTGAAAAAGTAAAATTTCCAATTGTGATGTAAGCTATCCTATCTTTTAAGTTGGATGAAACTGCACACGGTTTGCAAATTTCATTGGAATCGGTTAAGTAGTTTAGGAGTCCATTGAGGACAAACATTGTGACACGAGATTTATATATATTAAGATAATATAATAATATATCCTCATCCGCCTACCAATAAGGCAGAGGTGTAATAGGTAGTACCCACACACTCACTTTCCGCCAGAGATATGTTTTAGGTGCCAACGTGATAGATGGCGAGTCCATCGCCGTTACTCAAGCACGACTATACATACGCCTTTGAATTGCTTCTCAGGCGTATACAGAAGCAATTGAAATCATTCATTCCTTTCGATGTTTTCCTTTACCGTAGAGCTCGTGGTGTGACTAATCACTGCACTAAAGTTCAGAAAAACTCATTGGTATAGTCGGGATTCAAACTTGCGATCTTTACTCTAAATGTAGTATTTTTAGGTGACTGGCTTTCCGTGTATTTGGGTGTTGTACAGACAGTCTCTGAAGTGCGACTGTAAGAGATAGAAATTTTAATATCGAACAATGTTGCGGAATTACAACTTTTCAGTAAAGAAATTATGCGATACTTTATCTTTGTCCTCGAAACAAAATGTCTTTCTTATTATAATGATTAAAGAGCCTTAAAAAAATAAAATATTCTTAATAAAAATTCTATGAATAACTTAGCCAAGTTCGAGGGAGAGCACAAAGTACTTTAAAATAATCGGGGCGTCACAATCTGTTTTGTTCGTAAAATTGGGACATAATGAAATAACAACTTTGAATTATTGTTTTACTGTTAACACATATTACAATTAATCGCAAATTAACTGGGGTGAATGAGGGCGTGATTGTAAAGATGAAGAAAGGCATGTTACGCTGGTTTGGACATATAGAAAGGATGAGTGAAGAAAGATTGACGAAACAGATATACAAAGCAAAAGTGTGTGCAAGAAGAGGCAGAGGAAGGCCACGTTCCAACTACCTGGATCAAATCGATCGGACGCCCAAGGACGGAAACGTCAAGAGTACTCGAAACCAACGAGCATGTATGAAGAGACGGATGAATGTGGACGAAGCGAGAGAGGTATGTAAGTCTAGGGAGAACTGGCGCTCTATACTCTCTGCCTACCCCGTTAGGCACCTCTCCGCTGCCAACACAATATCACAATCCTCCCACCTCCTCAAGGAGCTCATTATTGGAAACCTTATTCACGGCGCAGGAACACAACACAATATTTTTTATTATTTTGCTACGGACTTCTCGGAATTGTTAAAAAAATTACATCTCATAATAATTTATTTCATAGCTTTCACAATAAAAGGGATTCTCTCTAAATGAATTTACAAGCAATCTTGTTATCTCAAAATCACTCACAGAAATGAAACAAGCATTTAAGGACGCCATTAACAAGTAACTGCATCATAAAAAGTGCTTTAGAGCATATCAAATGAGAACGATAAAGTGGAAGCAATTAACCATAATGCCAAATGCATTCCGTGTTTCATTTTGCAGCGCTTGAAGCGCAGCTGTTTACAGAAAATATTATTGTTCCTTCGTGAATAATTCATGATTTAACGCATCCCTACATATAATTCGGATGTAGTATATAAGTAGATTGATCGCGGGTTTCTTCAACATTGAGACCAAACGACCGTAGCTTTTCTACACCTTTACGATTACACTCTCATCCTCTATAGACATGTAATGTATTTCTTTTTGGTGAATTCGATTTAAATCTTTACGCTATATATTTCCTTCAAGCAAACGCTCACTTGCATTTTATCTAATAATTCCTTCAAATTCAAACTAATACAAAATACGAACGGTTAAAGGGACCACTCATTGAACGACACATATTGTATATAAAATTACAGTTACCACCGTTTCAAAGAATATAATCTGTCAGGAAAAGAAACGGCGCAACAAACTCCCCGGTGAAACAAACTAGCTGATATACCAAGAAGTAGGTAATATTTATAATATTTAAGGTGCTTTATTTAAAACGCAACGGAAAAGCTTAAATCCTAACTCTGCCACTGACCTAACGTGAGAAAACCTGCATACGTTGAAAAAGAAATGAAAAAAGTCGAATGCTTAGTCATTAAAAAGAAACTGCTCTCGCAAACAGACACGCCTTATACATCTGCCTACCCTTCCGGGACCCCGAGAGAAAGTGTGTAGAGAGACCTTTAGTTTGCCAGTGCCTACTGAGCGCTTGAACTTTAATACTCAACGTATGCGGTTTGAAAGAGGCTCGTTAAAATTGAATTGTACAAGCGATGCGACATGACCACTGATGTAACTAATGACGTCATATTATGACATACGACGTAACGCCCCTGACACTTGGTAGACACACCTGGTAGGCAGAAGTGCTACCTACACCCCGCTAAGTACTCCTTCGGGACCCCTTTGGATAGGCGTACAATTATCATCACAAATTTAAGAGCTGGGGCGTCTCTGATGCAGTCCCCTCCATTCGCTTCTGTCCAGTGCAACCTCCTTGACCTCCTTATACGTCATGAGAGACATTAGTCTTCCTCTTCCTCTTTTCCCCTCTACCTTTTTCTAAGATGATGTTCAATTATATGTAAGGCAAATTATGTATTACGTTTACTAGTACCGCTAGATGCATAGAGTTCATAACACAATTAAGAAGATCGTGCTTGGAATATTAAATGGCCGACAATGTTAAGTGCCTCCTGCTTTCCGTCTTTGATACTGAACGACGTGTAGGTACTTAACGTATTAAAAGTATCTGGGTTGATTGAGGCAAAATCTTAACTAGTGCTTGCACGAGTTTCTTAATAGGAACCTGTAAGGATTTTACCTGAAGTGCTAGTGTACAGACTCGTGTTAACTGAGCCGTAAGGTTTGCATTTAAACATCCAACATACTGTCTTGCATTTATATTTGCTTCAACAGACTTGTTACTGTACTGTATTAAACTGGGAGAGTCTACATTTATAAAGTTGGTTACACACTGTACATGAAAATGTAATATTTATTTATTTGGTGACGTTGTTTTACCACAAAAATAAGCGTAGCAATGACATCCGCTGACATCGTGACAGAAGTTAAACACTGCATCGCAGATGACAACGCCCACCGCCAGAAAACATGTATGAACTAAGTTAATCTTAAAATCTGTAACGAAAAAATATTGTTATTGTATATGCCTAATGATTTGAAAAGAGTAACCATGGAGTTTCTTGCCGGTTCTTCTCCATGGAAGCGACCAACCCGAACCGTGCTTCTATTTCGATGTTTTATAAGTGCCCACTTGGGCGGCCTATGTGAAATAAAAACATTTTGATTGATTGCTTACAGACTAATAATTACAAAATAAATTTCAAAATAATAATAGAAAGTGTATATGTGTGTGTGTGTTTATGTGCCAAGACAGCACATTTCTTGCAGTGTGAGTTGTAGTGTGACATCCGGGAAACTTTGCTACTAGTCCTAAGAATATCGAGCCTGACTCTTCCGCCTTGAAGTCAGGCACTTTTTAGTTGTGCGAGTCGGCCCTCAGCTTAAGACGGGTCTGTGCTACTGAATCTCTAAATATAATAAATATCTTCGGACAATTCCACACAAATGTATATATATACTAGCTGTCCCGCCCAGCTTCGCCCGGGTGAAAAAGTAAAATTTCCTGAAACACGATCGCAGCGCCACCTATCGGGTCCAATTGTGATGTAAGCTATTCTGCCTTTCAAGTTTGATCAAACTGCACACAGTATGCAAATTTGATTGAAATCGGTTAAGGTATTTAGGAGCCCATCGCGGACTTGCGATAAAAATTGCCATAAAAAAGGTTATAGTGAGTCAATCTTAAAAGATAGACATATGCTGTTTTTTTAAAACTTTTAAAGAGGAACAATTCCCTTATACATGATATTTGTGTAACTTAAACCGTTTACTCTCAAAAAGGAATATTTTTCCCGTTCTGGCAACATTATTCATTTATGCTTCGCTCCTATTGGTCGTAGCGTGATGTTATATAGCCTAAAGCCTTCCTAGAGAAATGGACTATCCAACACAAAAATAATTTTTAAATTCCAACCAGTAGTTCCTGAGATTAGCGCGTTCAAACAAACAAACAAACAAACAAACTCTTCAGCTTTATAATATTAGTATAGATTTGGTAAGTATGGTTACTAGACAACGATATAAATATATATACACTCACATATATAGATAAATAAATACATACGACATCCAAAGCAGAGTCCAAATACTCGTGTTCATCACAACAATATCTGCCGTCAGTGAAATTCGATCCCGCGACCTCAACCTTCGCAATTAGGAGCCCCAACTTCTAGACTTGCCGGCTATCTCGGCTGCTCATTACATTACGTAGAGGACTAACAGACTCATCACAATTGTTTTTAAATTGCCTTTTAGATTTACCTAAGAGCAATCCGAAATGTTTTCTTCGCCGTTTATAATAAAAAGTGACACAATTCAGAGCACCCCATTATATTCTTCCATCCCAGTCAATTTTCGTGAACAGCCGAAATATAAACAAAATGAGTTTCGCCCCAATTAATGTCAACGCTTTAATGATAATAATGTTACTCAGATCCCGGCGAAACAAACGCGTGTTGTCTCCAAAATTGACATAGACATTATGCAAATCTATCAGCATGTCGGATTTTATTCCCAACCCTGTGATTTTATTTCCCTATAGCGGCCCGTCCCTGCTTCGCACGGGTGGACGTTTTTTTGTTAAACATTTTGGCATACATTTTTTTTCTTGCAATTAAAGTAGCCTATATTCATCAGTGATAATGTAGCATTCCAATTGTGAAATAATTTTGAAAATCAGTTTAGTACTTTTGGAGCCAATTCGTTACTAACATACTTACAAATCTTTCCTCTTTATAATATTAGTATAGAAACGCGAACGCTCAGGCTGTGGAATGAGCTCCCCGTTGAGGTTTTCCCTGGAGAATATAGCATGGAGTTCTTCAAGAAGGGTGTGAAAAGATTCCAGCAGGGTCGGCAACGCGTGAGTGATACCCCTGGTGTTGCAAGCGTCCATAGGCGGCGGTAATCGCTTACCATCAGGCGGACCACATGCTTGGTTGCCATCCGTGGTATATAAAAAAAAACGGGTATTCATAAGGATCAATTTTGCTTGTCACAGCCTTTTTGATTTCTTGTCAAAGCACTTAACTGGGGTAAGATAATTAACATACTGGGCTGTTGCAATATTTATTCAAGAATGTTTTAGGTACAGACGTTACAAGATATTATTATATTCGCTCTCTCCAATGATGGCGAATACATTTCATGACACGGCCCCTGTACGGAAATGTTTTCGGTAATTCAGTGTTTTTAAATTTTGTTAGAAAATATAATGAGTTACGTATTTAACTTCCTACTTTGTTTGCACGAGCGAGAGCCGAGTTTTGACTGAGAGAACTTACCTGCCTGGAAACCAGACTGCCGAAGCAATTAAAACGTAGTCAAATTGCTTAATAGATCTCATAAGAGCTTTATGATGTAGGTATACAGACAAATATAATAAAAATAAATTAGTACCTTAAAGATTGGCGAAACAGATATACAAAGCAAAAGTGTCTGCAAGAAATAGAGGACGACCACGTTCCAATTACCTCGATCAAATCGATCGGACGCTCAAGGACGGGAACGTCAAGAGTACTTGAAACCGACGATCTGATGAAAAGACTGATGAATGTGGACGAAGCAAAGGAGGTATGTAAGTCTAGAGAGAACTGGCGCTCTATACTCTCTGCCTACCCCGTTGGGGAGTCTGCGTGATGATATGTAATAATAATAATAATAATATATCCTTTAATGTACAAACATGGCACCTGATATACCTCTGGCGGAAAGTGGGGGTGTGGGTATTACCTACACACCTCTGCCTACCCCTTCGGGGACCCTTGTGGGAAGGCGTGAGGATATATTTATGTACAAACACACACATTTACAAAAACAAACAGAAAACAAGAAGATATGTATGTATGTATAGTACCTTAAAGAATAATTATTTAAAAGCTATTTCATTTAATAGCTTATAATTATTATATACTAGCTCTTTCTCGCGGCTGCACTCGCGTTAATACATTACAATATATGTACTTAAGTTGTATATTATTGCAAGGCGTGCAGTTAAAGTGGCGTGAAGAGATGCTTGCTAGAGGAAATAATTCTGATTTTAAATGACTGCACTGTAATAAAATTCAAAACCCAAATCAAAAATGTTTTTTCCAAGTGTTAAATGACATTAAAAATATCTTCTTTTAGTTATTATGGATGTATAATGTGAGATTTGTTTGAGATCTTGAGATTTTAGTACGTTCTACAAAGTAACGGAAAAACATGTTCGAGGTTCGGCTTTCTCAATAAACCGACTATCAAATGCAAAAAAAGCTTTTCAAAGTGGCATCAGGGTTTCTGATATTGACGCGTTCAAACGGACGTATATATAAAGAGGCGGAGTTCGTCTATTTGAACGCGTTGTCGAATATTTTATTTATTTTCTAACTCCTACACACAATCACTAGTAATTTCGTGCCGGCATACAATTTATCATTATATGAAATTGGATTAGTTCAAGGAGGCTTCCTGAGTGCTTTGTCCTTAAATATTATGTTGTCAATGGTCAACGGTATAATGGAAAATACATATCATCACGCCTGGTCACAGGGAGTAAGCAGAGAGCCTATAGTAGCAGTTTCTTGAGTGTCCGATCGATTCGATCGACCTTGGTATTCCATCGACGTTACTCAAGCACGACTATACATACACCTTTTAATTGCTTCTCAGATATGCAGGCTTCCTCTCGATATTTTCCTTCTCCGTCAAGCTCGTGGTGTGATTAATCAACTGTACTTCAGTTCAGAAAAACTTATTGGTACAGTCGGGATTCGAACTTGCGATATTTGTGTCGCAGGCAACGACTCGAACCACCCAGCCACCACCGCTTTTTGTATATATATTTGTCTTCGTGTTATCTGCGTGACACACAAACATGTGGTGTTAATGCCGTTTACGGATACACGTAGTACCCACGCTGGTGACCTATTATAAATCTCTTCATACTTTGGCTTGGTCTCTATGAAAAACCTGTGTAATCCTAATCAAAACACTGAGCCAACATCGTTTAGCTTGACATTCCACCCCGCACGTTTCCCTGTAGTCTCTGATACAAACTTTTAATTACAAAAATCTTTAAACACGCATTTACAAAAAGCCCTGTTAATCTTTTCACCGAAGTGGAGATACCTCGAGTGTCATCCATCAAGGGAACGTGACCCACGGAAGCCCTTAATGCACCTCTCGACTGATTCCACAGTACCAAGCGCCCTTAATGATACCTAGCTATGGCACATTATTGTCAGCGCTTTGTTAAAATGAGCCTTAATTACTGTACAAAATGGGAAGATGGGTTATAAAAATACAACAGATTTCGTGATTGCGTGAGAAAACGTTTCTAAAGGGGTATTCTTTACTAAAAGAAAGAAGATGTAGTGACGATTGAGAAAGGTATGCTGAAATGGTTTGGCCATGTTGAGAGAATTAATGAAGAACAATTGACGAAAAAAGTGTATAAGGCGAGTGTGAATGAAAGTGTTGGAAGGGGTAGACCTAGGCGGACGTTTCGAGAACAAAAATTAGGGACGTCTTCGAACTACGAAAAAAGGCCAGGTCAAGAGAACCCTAAACCGAAAAGCATGTATGAAGAGTATAATGAAAGTGGACGAAGCGAAAGAAGTATGTACGGATCTTTCTGTTATATGTAAGTATGTATATCTTTATATATATAATTCTTCTGTGAGTGTGTATGTCACTGAACTTGTCCCAAACGACTGGACCGATTTTAATGAAATTTTTTGTGTGTGTTCAAGGGGATCTGGGAATGGTTTAGATTCACAATTAGACGCGATAGGTGGCGCCACCATTGTATTTTTTCACCCGAGCGAAGCTGGGCGGGACCACTAGTATTCTTTATAAAAATACTAAAGTGTCAAAAACACGCTACCCGTCAGAAAGGTTCTACCGCCGCTTATGGACTCTGCAGGATTTATTTCTTGAATAACTCAATGCTGTACTCTCTAGAGAATACTGTAACAAGGAGTAAATTCCACAGTTCGAGACCTTTAGGTTCTTAGGTTAAGGGATGAATTCCCAGTCGATGGGGAGAGTTGCGATGGCAGTATCAAGACCCCACGTATTACTAGAGATATATCACATTTAAGTACCACTGCTCAGGCAAAAAATTCAAAAACTTAATTCGAATTAATAGGGTTTTTTCAATACATGTTTAAACTTGGTTAGTAAGTTGTATTAAGTAAGTATTATTAGTAAGTTGAGTATGAAAATTAACAGCTTGCATACATACATACTTAGCATCACGCCGAGTCCCTAACGGGGTAGGCAGAGAGAGAGCGCCAGTTCTCTCAGACTTACATACTTCTTTCGCTTCGTCCACATTCATCAGTCTCTTCATACATGCTTGTCGGTTTCGAGTACTCTTGCATTATTATGTATATGAGGTGCCATAAGTCAAGTGTCAAGTGGTGTACCTCAAAGTCTTGACCCATACACGCCAGCTGATATGATGCGATGAAATGTGAGTCGTTGCCGGGGGTGAAGTAGGTAATTCTCCGTACAATTTGCTTCAGTGGGCCGGTATTTTCTTCATTTCACGGCACGTTTCTTGTTTAAGATCAATAACTAATCAACTGATAAAGCAGGGATAATATTTTATGTCAAATCGTAAACATGTAATTTATTTAACTTTAGTATTATTGGAATAATGATGTTTTTTCTTATGGCAATTTATCCAAGATCTAATACTAGGACTTAGGACGTGTGACCGACGAGATATGAAGCCTCACGATAACAAACTTATAACTCCTAATAAAAATATATCAACGACATCTATTGACAAAAACCGTAGATAATGACACACTAAAACTGTATACAAACACTAAAATGTTGTCGAATAAATTCTATGGTCTATGTACATATGCAGTTATGTACATATGTAGTTATGTACACGTACAACCGTCTATATGCTTAGTTGTTAGCTTATCTCTCTCCTGCTTACAACTCTATACGATCAGCCGAAGATTTCTAAGGCTGCTGAACATTTCTAAAGCTGTCGTTAAAAGTAAATTAATTCAAAAGGCTTATTATAAAACATCAGATTATTTTAATGATGGCCATGCATGGCAATGAATTGCTCCTCTTGTACAAAGTTCATATATGTAACTTTAATCTTTCCTACCCCTACGTAAAAGGGAACAAATGTTAAAAAAGCAAACCGGGGAGTTTGTTTCGCCGTTTCTTCTCCTGGCAGGTATTTTCTCTTGGAAACGGTGGTAACTTTAGTTTATATTAAACGTGACGTTCAATAAGTGTTCCCTGTGTCCCTTACGTTGAATAAAATATTTTGATTTTGATTTTTTTGATTTTGCTTAAACTAGGATGCGGGCACATTGTACCTGTTGATTGGCGAACGTCTAATCATAGCTCAACATCAATATTAATTCAATATTGTGGATTTAACTATTGGTTATCTCATTAAGCCGTGGTGGCCGAGTGGTTCGAGCAGTTGCCTGCGACGCAAAGGTCGCAAGTTCGAATCCCGACTGTACCAATGAGTTTTTCTGAACTTAAGTACAGTGATTTGTCACACCACGAGCTTAACGGTGAAGGAAAACATCGAGAGGAAACCTGCATACGTCTGAGAAGAAATTCAAAAGCGTATGTATAGTTGTGCTGGAGTAACGGCGACAGTTAACAGTCACGTTGGCACCTAATATACCTCTGGCGGAAAGTGGGTGTGTGGGTATACACCTCTGCCTATCCCTTCGGGGACCCTTGTGGGAAGGCGTGAGGATATATTATTTTTATTATTATTAACTCATTAAGTGCCACATTGGTATTATAACACTTATAACACTAGACACGAGTTGATATTATTATCACGCCGAGTTCTCGAGTAAAGGAAATAGAAGAGATTTATTGTTTTTTAAATATAATAGTGGTACACAGACTCATACTCAGACAGTACTCATATTCTTTCCTTACTTTTTGCTATTCTTTTTTCTCCTTCTTCCCCTTCTTATCTTAAAGATCGTTTCGGGTTTCTGTATGAGTCTCATTCCCGACTGTTGAGATCATCGGAAAACTTAAAGCTGAGTACGCCGATCCACACGACACGCTATATGGACCAATCCTTCGCCGTTCAAGCAGTGCGCCTTTGGAACGCGCTGCCATTGACCATAAGGCAAGCAAAGACATCTCATTCCTTTAAAATACTTGTGAAGGAACATTACCTAAATTCTCTGCAATAATTATAAATAAATATATTTGTATCGACATGTATATATGTATATATGTATATATATATATATATATATAAATTTTATGTATTTAATTTCTTTAATAAGATGCCGTACACCTCCAACTACCAAATTAATGATCTAGATATTAATGTATTCCATCCAATGGTTGTCTGGAAGAGATCGCCGAGTGCGATAAGACCGCCAATTGTACTTTTTGCCTATGATGTACTATCTAAATTAAATATAGTGTACAATAAAGCATATATAAATAAATAAATACACAGAGTTTACCGTAAGTTCGCAAGTGGCTCTTCTACAAGTTGCTTATACAAAAAAGTGGCGTACAGTGGTGGTAAGCGGCTACCACAGTCGTATACCGTGTCGTGTGTGACTTTATGAATGACTAATTGCAGTGCAGTTCAATGGACGCACGTATCTCGCTTCTGCTAGCACAGATATTCCTTGTGGAGTTCTGAAAACCTTTCTCTCCGCATAAAGAATTCACAACGGCGGAGCAGAGGACACAAAAATACCCAAACAGTGCTATTAGTAAAATTGTCCCAATATATTTATTTATTTTTCTTCATATATTGGTGAAAACTAAATGAAAATTTGTTCAGTATGATTTTAGGTTATCGTGGACAAACAGACGGACGCGGTGGAAGCTTTGCTTTACAAAAAAATGTGATACATTATATTCGCCACACCACTTGGAATCGCATGGAAGTTTGAATAGAAATGCCACTTCTATATTATATATGTCAAAGATATTAAATGACGTCTAAGCATAGGTCAAAGAAGAGTAGTGATATGTATATCTGATGCTTGAGAGTATTATTTATCAAAATGTTTACTCCTCAAACTTATCTTAGAAGGCAAACTGTTTAAAGTCTAAGGCGCAGGTTGCGTACTGACGCGACAGAATAAGGCGGTATTTACACACGTATTAAGGTTCGTCAACAGATACTATTTCATATACTGTGGTTGCTCAGACTGAACAAATATGCAAATATTACGTTTGCCAGTACGCGGTCTCAATTCCAAGTTAAGTTTGCTCAAGGAATTTTACATTTGCGGTAGATCTTACGACGTATCTTTGACTTACTGTCTTAAATTACTAGAAAATGTTGTTATGAATATAGTGTCTCAGATAAAGCTCAAATATATGAGGTGTAAGGTGAAATTGAAAATAATACATTCTAAATTTAAACATCTATACTAATATTATAAAGCTGAAGAGTTTGTTTGTTTGTTTGTTTGTTTGTTTGTTTGAACGCGCTAATCTCAGGAACTACTGGTTGGAATTTAAAAATTCTTTTTGTGTTGGATAGTCCATGATTCTAGGAAGGCTTTAGGCTATATAAAATATAAATAAATAATAGTTAATATTTAAAAAATCTCTGAAAAGTGAGTGTGCGAAAGAGACAGACAACAAGATTCTGAGACGTTTTCAATATATTGACAAATACTCTGTCAGAGTGACGTGTAAATATTGACGGTAAAGGTGCGTTCCACTAAGCGCCCACAACAATGAAAATTCTCCTATACCTAATCGATCCACATAACGACCGCGGTCGTTGTGGTCGCGGCGAAAACGTTAATTATAACGTCATAACTTACGCTCACGACGACCCATCTAAAAAGGTGGGTCGAAATGATCGTTGAATCGAAGAAAATTTGCGTGATTTTCAAAACTCAAAGCATATAAAATTGCGACTGTACCTCTTACCAAATATCCAAGTGTCGCCGCAAGACATTTTAATTCTATTTGAACGTAAATTAATTTAAAACACCAATAATATTAAATTTAAAAAAAACATTATATTTTTTTTCAATATAAATCTATTTAAATTAATCAAGTTTATTTTCAAGGCTTACACATTATAAACTAACATCTTAAATCTTTTGCTTTCTTTTTACTAACTCGCCGTTTGTATTATTTACCTGCACTCTCAAAACGCTCTGTAATCCATTCCATTTGAGGTTACGACAGTAACGCTTACAAGCAAACTGTGGTCGTGAGCGTGATCATTGTGAACGCTTAGTGGAACGCACCCTATGTATAGCTAGACTGACATTTCATTCAAGTAGTAGTTTTGACAAACCTCAAATTACAGTTTCTTTCATAACAACAAAAGCAAAAAGATGTTTGTTGTGTTTTAGTGTGAGTTTCATAATTAATCGTCGTATTTTATTAGTAATACCACCCGTAAGGCGTCAAAATATCCGTTGGCGCACACCAGTTCGATCGAAGTGTAACGCAAGTCCTATTCAATCGCAGTGTAATGCAAGCCCAGTTCAATCTTCGAGCCAATGAGACTGAAGAACAGCGTAGGCAATGGTAAATACAAATTTCTCCAGATTTATTTCCTGGGGAATTCTGAAGAAGAAGTAAATGAACGCTGTTCGCAGATATCATTTAGCAGTTACAACAACTTTTGCATGAACATAATCAGTTGATCCAATTGTTCAAAACTGTCTTACAAGTAATGTGATGCCATCGGACAATCAGAAAATAGTGATCACAGCAGACAAGCAACCTGCAGGAGACAACATGTCATGAGAGAGGCATCAATGCACCAATGTTAAATGATGTTGCCTTAGTTGTGATGTAACCAAGAAATGATGCCATCATCCTTCAGCATATTAGGGCAAATTCTCACCTCTTATCAAAATAATCTAATATCCATGTAACAATAAATGAATATAAACTACACCTAAACAATACTTTTAATGCCTAACTTTTTAACATAATAGTAATGTTTCAAACTACTTAACCCTTTCGTTAACAAGTCAGCAGGCATTTCAGTAGTTGGCAAATTGCCTTGGCATTGAAATTTTGACATTGAAAAAATGGCATTGCCATGTACTCAGCCTCAGTACTGGACAATGCCACTGTCGGTTGTTTTCTGCATTCATATGATATTACAGTACCAGACAATTTAAAACAGAAACCTGTATAAGATCTACTGTCAATAGTATTTGATGTCCAATCTGAGTCTACAAATCCTTCTAAGTTTTTATTATCATTTGTAAACATTAAACCATAAGATTTTGTTTTATTTAAATATTCTAACTCTCTTTGCGTTTTTCCAGTGAACTGCAGTAAAACAATTGTTAAATTGGCTTAAATAGCTGACACTGTAACTGATATCTGGGTGTGTAAGTATAGACAAATACATAAGACTTCCTATCAGTTGCTGATAAGGATATTATTTACAAACATTTTCTGACTTATCCAACTTCAATTTACATTCAATAGGAGTATCAACAACATTACAGTTTGACATCTTAAACTTATTTAAAATATGTTTGACAAAATGCTCCTGATCTAATGATATACAACCATTTTTATATACTTTTACTCTCATACCTAAGCATTCTTTCACTTGCCCTGAATCTTTAGTTTTGAAATTTGACATTAAACTATGTTTCAGTTCATCTGTCAATGCCTTGCTACTGGAAAATATGAAAAAATCATCGACAAACACAGTTTTTAAAATTTGTTCATTATTTACCTTTTACTATATAAACATGGTTCCAATTTAGACTTAATATAACCCTGGCTTAACAACAATCATCTACTCTCTTATTCCACTGCCTTGCTGATTGTTTAAGTCCATAAATTGCACGTTTTAGTTTGAGTACACTGTTACTCTGACATTCTAAATTAGGTGGTACTAGCATGTATACTGTTTCATCAAGGTACCTAGCCATTTAAAAATGCAGTGTTAACATCAAGATGAGTAATTTCTAAATTTAACTTTACACTTAAAGAAAATAACATTCTCAAAGTGTTAATACAGGTGAGTATGTTTCTTTATAGTCCACACCTTCTACTTGGGTAGAGCCCTTAGCGACTAAACGAGCCCTATATCTCACTTTATTATCACTTTCAAACTTTCTTTTGAAAACCCAAATTTTAAATTCTTTTCACAAATTCTAGAGCAAGAGAATGAATTTGTATATCTAGGAAGCATGTTCACACGAGATGGAAAGTATGAAAAAGATATTGAAAGAAGGCTAACTGCCGGTATTAAGGTGAATGGGGCCATGTCGGTGTTGATGGCCAGCAACGGTTGCTGTCCACAGCGTGATATTTGTGCCTACTTTATTGTATGGCAGCGAACCCTGGGTATGTCAGAGGAAGTATGAAGATAGCTTAAATGCAGCTGAGATGCGATATCAGCTGCGAAAAACGTGCGGAGTAACGATCTTAGTTCGAGTCCGGAATCAAGAGATTCGCAAATCAACTGGCGTGAATCAGGGCGAGATTGAAAAGATGAAGAAAGGCATGCTACGCTGACTTGGACATATAGTAAGGTTGAGTGAAGAAAGATTGACGATACAGATATACAAAGCAAAAGTATGTGCAAGAAGACGCAGAGGAAGGCCACGTTCCAACTACCTGGATCAAATCGATCGGACGCTCAAGGACGGGAACGAAAAGAGTACTCGAAACCGACGATCATGTATGAAGAGACTGATGAATGTGGACGAAGCAAAAGAAGTATAAAGTCTAGAGAGAACTGGCGCTCTATACTCCCTGCCTACCCCCTTAGGGACTTGGTGTGATGATATGTATGTATGTATGTATGTAAATTTTCACCCATGCGAAGCTGGGCGGGTCAGCTAGTACTAAATAAAAAAAACTACCTTATTTTCGCTATAACGAAGTTATACGTGTAGAATCAAACTATGTTGACGGCCGTCTGCTTAGTGGTTAGAGTTCCTGAGTGCGAAATTTGAGGTCCAGGTTCAAATCCCGCTGAGGGCAGACATTAGTGTGATGAGCATGAGTATTTGTACCTTAATCTTGGATGTCTTATGTATTTATCTATAAATGTAAATATATCGCTGTCTAGTAACCATAGCACAAGCTTTGCTTAATTTGGGACTAGGTCAATTTGTGTGGAATTTTCCCGAGGTATTTATTATAAGTTTATTTTTTATGTTATTTGCACACTACCAGGTAGTAGGGTTAGGGACTAGTTAACAATATTGTCATTTTATTATCTTTGTTGCATCGTAAGAGAGGTAGGGCATAACGGGTTTTCCGTTAAAATTCTCGACTGGGGCAGGACCTCCACCTTATAGAAGTCCGTAGCCAAATAACTCATTTTTTTGTGTTGTGTTCCTACGTGGTGAATAAGGTTTCCAGTAATGAGCTCCTTGGTGAAGGGGGAGGATTGTTATATGGTGTTGGAAGCAGAAGGATTTATGCTACCAACACAGTATAACTCTCCGAACACAGAGTGGCAACGCGCACGTGATACTTCAATATTGTTAGCGTAAATAGGCTGCGGTAACCGTTTTCTATCGGGCGGGCCGTATGCTTGTTTGCCACTCTTCTTGTATAAAAAAATATAGGCATGAGGATATATTTACGACACCCTACAACTTCTAGAAGACAACTGTTTCTTTGACAACCATATTCATATTACAAATGCGAAAGTAGCCCTGTTGGTTTGCTTAGTACCTTTCAAGAACTTTGAATGGCTGAACTGATAATAATGGAAATTGGTAAGTTTAAGGGGAAAAACTTTTGCTATTACTTTTGCATGAAAAATAATCTTAAAGGGGTGAGTAGAGGTTGAAAGTTTGTATGGGCATTCGTAATTCCTCAAGCTGGGGATCAGGAACTAGAAATATTTATACCTTTTAAGTCAGCAAAGCCGCCAGAACTAGTAAATACTCGTAATACAATATAGTAGAGTAGTTTGAATCTTTTTATCTAAATTCTTCAACTCGGATTGCCAAAAGAAATCTACTTCTAAAGAAGAAATGGAAAAAGTCGAAGCTAAAAGCGGACTTGAAATGAAGGGTGCGCCATAACAATTTAGACTCTCATAACAATTGTACTGAATTCATGAAACTCTATAAAAGGGTCGGTTCCTCCTTCAACATGCTATTGAGAGAATTTGTAAAAGGTCCTGTTAAATAATGGCGGTCAAATAGGACGGACATGTTCTGTAGGTATGTTCACGCAAACAGTAGGTATGTTCACGCAAAACTGGCAGATTATTGGGAATTTTATTAATTGATTGGTACTTGCGACCGTGCATAAAGAAGAAGTGAAATCATGGCCGAATTATAAATGGATGCAATGCAGGCTGCCACCTTAAACTAACAACTCTATAAATTCAACAGAAAACAGAGACTGAAATGTCATCTGTCAAGTTGACATTACTCCGCAATCGGGGTACCTTCTGGGTATGCGTGTAGATATAAGATTATAAAGGGGCCTGGTTATTATATATAATACTTGTCTACACTATCGCATTGGGGCAACCTGTAATGATAGTTGTATGTAAAGATTTCAAAAACAGATGTTATAATTGATTCGCATTGTCGCGTTGGCACCGAAAATCTTGATGCTTATATTTAATACTCTTTGTGTTAAAATAATATTACCGCTGGTATTCCGCTTAAATGTAAATAATTGAAATCAAAACATATGTCCGGCGAAAAGTAGGTAAGTGGGTGAGATACTACTGCCTGCTCCCTCGCAAATGCTTGTGGAAGGGCGTGTAGACAAAAAAAATTACATTCTACTTATCAACGTCCCTTTCCCGTAAGGATAGGCAGAGAGCATTTCTTTCCACTTGCTACGATCCTTACATACTTGTTTCGCTTCGTCCACTTTCATTCCCTTCATACATGCTCTTCGTGTTAGGGTACTCTTGACCTGGCCTTTTTCAAGACGTCCCTGATTTGGTCTTGAAACGTCCGCCTAGGTCTGCCCCTTCCAACATTTTCATTTATACTCGCCTTATAAATTTTTTTCGTCAATCGTTCTTCATCCATTCTCTCGACATGGCCAAACTATCTCATACAACACTTGTAGGAATTATAAAATACTTTGTTCAAAAAAGTATATCAAACAACCAATCAGTTATCTAAAGTAGAGCCTCTAGCAGCCTTATATGCGGAAGTACCGTGTGGCGGGCACCGATCGGCTGATTGCACGGCATACAACCTTCACGAGTTCACTTACCTTTGATGGCGACGTTCTGTATTTGCTTGTTTATATTCGACGGTAGTCGTTGATTTCGTTGAAAGGTTTTATTTGAAGTAGAGTAGTACTTTGCAAGAGCAAACGAGACCTAATTGAGTATTTTCTAACTCCAACTACGATATCGCAAGGTCTTAAAAACTAGGATGTTTAAAATAAAAAACAAAATTAATCATGCTCATCAATTTTGTTATTTTATTTTTAACATTCTGAAACATGAAGACTGTGAATGTGGACGACGCGAAAGAGGTATGTCAGTCTATAGAGAACTGGCGCGACAAGTTCAAAAAATCTTATTAGTACAGTCAGGATTCGAACTTGCAATCTTAGTGCTGCACAGTGAAGTCTCTTGAGTTATTTATTAATGTTCCTCAAACTATGAAAAAAACTTACTTCTTACTTTAAAATATATGGAATCGTGAAGGCGTAAAATATTATGGCGATTATTTTAGCCACTAACTACCGCTTGTTAGATAAAATAAACCATAACAATTTATTTTACGCACCAGTTTTAACAATAAGTACCATTTTGTTTACATTACACTAAAGTGCGTGGTAATTGGACGTGCGTGAGCTGAGGGTCGATCGATAAGGCCTCTTGTTTGCTTAGTACTGTGATAAATTATATTAATTTTGACCATATTTTTTTAAATAATCGTATTATTATATTGCTGATAAATTTAATCATACATCCCCACGCCTGCCCACAAGGGTCCCCGAAGGGGCGGGTAGAGATGTATACGTAGAACCCATACATCCACGTTCCGCCAGTGATATATTTTACCGTAAAACTTGTGATGGGACTAATCACTGACTTATGTTCAGAGAAATTCGTTGGTACAGTCGGCATTCGAACTTGCGATCTTGTTACAGGCTACTGCCCGAACCATTCGGCCACGGCTCTTCTGATATAAATCATACTTTTCAATAGCGGGCTATGACTAATTACAACGAACTATTGTCATCATTATTGAGTATTTAATAATATCCCAAGTAAACAACTACAATAAATAAAATCACATCCTCTACGTCATAGCTACGTAGCGGTGCTACGCATGGCTGGCGTAGCACTACGTGATTTCGTAGAAGGGCAAACACAGCACGGACCAGCGAGCTTTTGTATTCAAATCAGGAAATCACTTCACCTAACATTTGTTCATTTATATGTAAACGGATCATCGGACCTGACAATCTCGAATCACTTATAACACGACCTTATTTCAAAAAGCGAACTTAACATGTAGGCAATAAAACCCATTTTAGCACTCTGATGGCATGAACGAGTGGACATGAAAAGGTTCAAATTATTCCAGCCAATGAACAGGATCGGATTGCACGTATGTCGCGACCCCGTTAGCTTCCAACCCGCTAATAATAAGGCCATTGAGCGAAATGAGGTTAAACTCCTACCAAACTCACTTAGGTAGTTATAAGTACTGTGATCAGTGTTAAATGTTTCTGGGAAATTATATTTTATTTTGTCAAAAAATATTACCTCATATCCTCACGCCTTCTTATAAGGGTCCCCGAAGAGGTAAGCAGAGGTGTATAGGTAGTACCCACACACGCACTTTACGCCAGAGACATATTTTAGGTGCTAACGTGACAGATGGCGGTAAATTGAATCGGTCTTACCAAATCAGGGTATTCGTATTTGACGAATAGTTATTGATCGCGTTTATTTCAAACGTATAATTACGAGCTAACTAGCGTATTCTACATATTAAAAGGTTTCTGTCCATTTCGTTAACGAACCTGAAAATCTCATCTAATCACGCCAAAGAATTCAACCCTTGTTAATCTCCCGCCCGGAAATAAATTAGGTATGTACTCATTTTACAGTGCTTAATTTCGCCTTGAACCCAGCTCAATGTGAAATTAAATTTTGTTGGGAAAAATATGTAAATTAATTGTTTGGTTCACGTTACCCTGAGCACCCCTGTCGGTGCGTAATGTAAGGTTTCTTCGACCTCAAGTTGAACCTCATATAAACGTAATTTTTGTGCGAGTTGTGGCGGAACCGGGGATTAGGTCAGTGCCGGCATTTGAGTCATGCCCAAGGTCGCTATTACTTAATACAATAGCGTAACGCACGTAGGACATTTAAGAAACCAATCAATATAAATATAGATGGTTGGTTTCTGAGATCTACCGATATAAGCAGTGATCATTATTGATGCAAAACTTATTATCATTATCACACTATTTATAAATATCCTCACGCCTTTAAAGTCCCTGGCTGTAGGCCTAGGTTTCGCCATTGACCGGTTAAGTAGTAAAAGTTCCCGGAACTCACGCTACGAGAGACAATACCAAAAAAAAAAAAAAAACTTCCCACAAGGGTCCCCGAAGGCGTAGCCAGAAGTGTATAGGTGGTACCCACACCTCCACTTTCCGCAAGAGATATATTTAAGGTGCCAACGTGACTGACCGCGATGGCGCCATTGAATTTCTTCTCAAACGTATACAGGTTTCCTCTCGATGTTTTCCTTCACTGCAAACCTCGTCGTGTAACTATTCACTGTACTTAAGTTCAGAAATACTCATCAAGTTTTAATCTTGTAAGGTTTAAGATTAAATATTGCAATTCGTGTTGTAGTTGAACCACTAATACAAGACTATTTATTTACATATAATTCACTTACTTTACAATATATTTTACTGTACTCTGCACATACTTTAGCATACATGACATGTCTCGAGTTCTTTGCAAGAACAAAAACAAATACAATGATAAACATGGAAAATTCCAAATGATCTGAGGGCGTGCCCCCAAGGACCTCCTTTACCTTTGAACGCAGCGCCCCACTTACTGACAATACGTTTGCATAGCTATCGTGGTTCTAGTCGGTTTGTTTTAGGAAATTGGACACTTGGACAATTACGGTATGCTCCGAAGACCGCAGACCTTCCAACCTATACAGAACGGGATGATTCGATAAACCCACTTTTTATTATTATTATTTTATCTTCAATCCTTCCCACTTCCTACAAGGATTCCTGAAGGGTTACACAAGTGTAACATGACCCTCATTTGGCCGCAGATATATTTAGGTGCAAACGTGATAGATTTTCCAAGCACAACTGAACAAACCTCTTTAATTTTTTTTTCCAAGCGTATACATCCTCTCCTAAGCTCAGAAAAACTCGTTCGTACAGGCGCGATTCGAACTTGCAATCTCTGTGATACTACTCAAACTACTCGTCTAGCCCGGCAATTTTTTTAATGTTTTTATATCTTCATGCATCTTTAAAATTTCTTTCAGAAATCTTCCTACAAAAAACATAATGGACATACAGTGCATTAAAATTGTAGGTATTGAATTTTAAATGGAAGCAAAATCCGATAAAGTGCGCGAAATACATAGGAGATGGTCTGTGGTCAGAAATACACTGTGCAAAAGTTTTGCTCATGTCCAGTTTACTGCCCGAGGGAGAGTAATATATTTAATCCGACATCTTCGCTATTCTTCAGAATAGTACCTTCGGGATGTTTCACATGAAAAATGTGTCATCTTGCGAAAGGTCGCTGGAAGTTTCAAAGGCTTAGAATGTAGTCGCTACAGGAGCAACGCCATTTTAGATGAAAATGGAAAATTGTTTTCGATAACATTCCTCCGCCGCGATGGTGGATTCTAAGGCTTGATTTTTTTATTCAATGCCTTGCTTCATTGGAATAAAAGCTTAATATAAATGAAGGAAAAAATTGGAAATACTGCATACGTTTGAGAATAAATTCAAAGGCGTTGTGTAATCGTGCTTAAGTAACGGCTAAGGACTCGCCATCTCACTAGTTGGCACCTAAAATATATATCTGGCGGAATGTGCTTGTGCAGGTACTGTTCCTGTACACCTGCTTACTCTTTCTGGGACCCTTGTATATACATTTATATATGCATTAAGAAAACAAAAACAAACTGTTCTATTAATATTACAAACCGACAGCTAGCTCTATTTATTAATTATTAGTAAAGATGATACATCCACAACTTACCAGTAGAATTCTAGCAAATCACATTACATAAGCTATTTGTACTTTAATTGAAATTCCGTCTGAGGTATTTGCATGTAGTTACTCATATATCCTTGGTGGGTGTACGGGACAATGCAAAGTGTCATACATACATACGTATATATGTATGTAACATATAATCACGCCTCTTTCCCGCAGGGGTAGGCAGAGACCACTTCTTTCCACTTGCTACGATCCTTACATACTTCTTTCGCTTCGTCCACTTTAATTACTCTCTTCATTCATGCTCTTCGGTTTAGGGTACTCTTGAGCTTTTTTCAAGACGTCCCTAATTTGGTCTAGAAACGTCCGTCTAGGTCTACCCCTTCCAACACTTTCATTCACACTCGCCTTATACACTTTTTTGGAGTTTACTCCTTAAGAATCGATTTTAATATATAAGGCGCCCGGTATGAGAAAAATATGAGAGGTAAAATCTACTGATGAATGACCTCGTTACGTTTTTGGTGCGCATGCACCTATGGTGCGCGACTTTCTAATTTGGTTGTGACCAACCGCGCTCAGTACGCCGCCGCCGCTTGTGTGTGACAGTTGTACAATCCGCTTTCAATAAGTTTGAAAAACAAGTGCAGATATGCCGTATTGCTCCATTCTTGAGTGCAGGAATGCTAGCCGGACAAAAATCTAGCTAATAGTGGCATTACCTATCATCGGGAAGTGTTATTTAATTAAATTTTATTTTATTACGTTAATTTTGTTTTATGTCCAAATTTTTTTTAATTGTACAATACAAAAATCAATCTTATGTAAGGGCAATAAGATCGAATTTTATCTGTAATAATAGTTAAAGAACTTTCTAGAAAATTGCATCAGTTTCGCGCTACTCAACCAGTGCGAGGGTGTAGTCAATAAAGTATCGATATCGATAATCCGATTTTTACGATAGTTTTACTACTTATTTATCAACATTCCTAATGAAATATTTGTGCACATCTGAAATTGACTATTGTGAAAAGTTTAATGTAAAATATTTCGCCGATTAGTTATAATAAATGTATACAAAATGTATAAATATATATTTATATATGTATATTATTTTCATTAATTTGTTAATTTACCCTTTCATATGGTATTAATCTTATTTTCAGTTGGATAAACTCTTTTTGCGAATGTTTAGACAATCGTACTTAAGGTGTAAACTCCAGTCGTGCGTCGGAGCTGACACACACAATTTTTCGTCATCGTTCTCCATTCATTCTCTCGACATGGCCAAACCAAGTGTCATACATATAGTATATATCTCTACAGATTATCTCCAATGTAATGACATGGGAGAATAGCTTTCTCGAGTCATTGAGAATGTAGGTATACATGTACGAGTATGTACAAATAAGAAGCGAGTAAATTATTATGTTCAATTTAAATGTAGTTACGAACAATTATGAGTGAATAAAACAAGTTTGTTCAGGCAAAGGCGATGCCAACTCAATTTTCAGTAGGTCAGGATAGGTGTTTAAATATACTATCTAGAGAAATTCGTCCGCATACTTTGGTTAAACATGTCTTTATTTTTGCGGTTTCAGATGTGTTCTCTACCGCAAACGCTCACTCTGCAGAATGGAGTTCTTTGAGAAGGGTGATGATGATGATGATGTAAGCGTGGTACATCCCGCTGCTGGGCAAAGGCCCCATGATTTCCAAGTGTTTCTGTACAATACTGGATTGGCCAGGGTGGGTATTGAGAAGCGTGTACATAATTTTTGCATTACCCAAGGTGCTACAAGCATCCAGGGTAATCGCCTGACATATAAATATTATATCTTACTAATATAATATACGATATATATACGATGGTTTGTTATGACAGTCATACCGGTTACGCATAGGATACTGAACGGAATTGGATGACACAGAGATATATTATTAGCTGGATAGGATATCCTCACGCCTGCCCACAAGGGTTTCCGAAGGGGTAGGCAGAGGAATATAGGTACTACCCACACACCCACTTTCCACCAGTGATAGATTTTACAGATGGCGTGTCCATCGCCGTTACTCAAGCGCGACTATACGCCTTTGAATTGCTTCCCAGACGTATGCAGGTTTCTTATCGTTTTCCTTCACTGTAAAGCTCGTGGTGTGCCTATCTAGCTTATTAGCTAGATTAGTACATAAAATATGTTTCATTAAGAAAGACAATCCAGAAAAAAACCCAATGTAATCAATAGATTACGTGGGTGAAACCGCGGTGCAAGGCTAGTTAATAATAATACTTAAGGAAAGTTCTAGACAAATTGACCTAGTTCCCAACGAAGCTGACAAGAACAAGGACGGAGAAGGACACAATAATCTTGTTTCCAGTCCAGTCTGAAATGGATATAAGACTGTGTAATGTTAAGTTTCTTTTATAAATAAATATAAGATTCCACCACCGCACCGAAGGGGAATTCATCCCCATGCCTAGGAACCACAAAGGTCTCACTGTGCGCTTCCAAAGGAGTTTCCTTCCGCGAACGCTCAGGCTTTAGAATGAGCTCCCCGTTGAGGTTTTCCCTGGAGAGTACAGCATGGAGTTCTTTAAGAAGGGTGTGAAAAGATTCCTGCAGGGTCGGCAACGCGCGAGCGATACCACTGATGTTGCAAGCGGACCGCCACCCGTGTGCTATAAAAAAATCTTTGACCCGAAAATAGAACATCTAAGGCACGGAGCCTGCGACTGATAGCTTCAAACTCCACGAACCACTCGGGTATAAAGAGTCAATGCTATAGTCGTTAAGGTTGGCACTCAAATATTTCAACCTAAAACGCATCAAGCGAGAACAATGACCTTTCTGTTTGCAGCACTCATAAAAGTTCGCCTTATTCCCGAGGGCTATATTATTCATACGATTAACATTTTCCATTTATGATAATTTATGATTTATGTTAGTTTATTTGCAGGCAACACGCGTATAATATTTTGGTTCTTCTCTGGAATTTTTTTTCATGAAGACATTCATTAAGAGCAAATAGGTTTGTTCAATTAAATAATTAAATAGTAAATAAAAAAAAAATGTTTTTTTATTTACTATTTAATCAGACGGACCGCATGCTTGTTTACTACCCTTGTTAAACAAAATATATAATATTATTAGCGTTACGTTACCGTAAAGATCGTAGTTAAATGTTTCACTGTTTAAATTCAATGATGAAAACGAATTCCCTTCTCGCTTCGCGGAATCGCGGAAAAGTTTTTGGATATTAACCAAAGGGTTTTCTGCGCTTTCGTCGACTTAGAGAAGGCATTTGATAGAGTCGTACGAAAGGAACTCTGAGACGTGTTGCCTGGATATGGAGTGAGCAGTTCCCTACTGCATGCCGTGAAATCACGCTATAGTGATAGCGAGGCGTGCGTTAGGGTTAACGGTGAGATGTCACCCTGGTTTGATGTGAAGTCGGGGGTCAAACAAGGGTGTATTATGTCTGCCTGGCTGTTCATTATATATCTAGATAACTGTCTGAGAGCACTAAGAACGAACGGATGTGGAGTGAAAATGGGAAACTTAGTGGTCAACTGCCTACTATACGCCGATGACGCGGTTTTACTGGCGTCATCAGAGGGCGAACTGCAGTCACTAGTTACCATAATGAAAGAAGAATGTGAAAAGAAGGGGCTGCGCCTAAACGCTGGTAAGACTAAGGTTCTGGTATTCGAAAGAGATGAACAAGTGACCGAGTGTGCAATATCGGTAAATGGGCAAATTCTAGAGCAAGTGAATGAATTTGTATATCTTGGAAGCATGTTCACACGAGATGGAAAGTATGAAAAAGATATTGAAAGAAGGATAACTGCCGGAAATAAGGTGAATGGAGCCGTATCGGCGTTGATGGGCAGTAAAAGTCTGAGCAAGAATGCTCGAGTTGCTGTCCACAACGCGATATTGGTACCTACCTTATTGTATGGCAGCGAATCCTGGGTATGTCAGAGGAAGTATGAAAATAGCTTGAATGCAGTCGAGATGCGATCTCTTCGAAAAATGTGCGGCGTAACGATATTAGATCGAATCCGCAATGAAGAGATTCGCAAATCAACTGGCGTGAATGAGGGCGTGATTGTAAAGATGAAGAAAGGCATGTTACGTTGGTTTGGACACATAGAAAGGATGAGTGAAGAAAGATTGACGAAACAGATATACAAAGCAAAAGTGTGTGCAAGAAGAGGCAGAGGAAGGCCACGTTCCAACTACCTGGATCAAATAGATCGGACTCTCAAGGACGGGAACGTTAAGAGTACTCGAAACCGACGAGCATGTATGAAGAGACTGATGAATGTGGACGAAGCAAAAGAGGTATGTAAGTCTAGAGAGAACTGGCGCTCTATACTCTCTGCCTACCCCGTTAGGGACTTGGCGTGATGATATGTATGTATGTATGTATGAAAACGAAACGAGCTCTTAACGGGCGAGTATGTACCTATGAAGAAACTAATTAATGTCGTGACGATATGTATGAAAATCCATAAAAATACACTGATACAGACCGCCGGGGTACATCTTGCAATCGTGATCATAATGATGACTATTAAATAATAATTAGTCAGTCATAAAATAATTTCCAAATATTCAAGCGAGTCACGTAAAATTAATTGCGTGAGTGCGAATAATGTGTCAATCTCACCTGTGACATATCGTAATCTATGACAGGTCATAGATTATTTATATATGAGCGAAGACGTAGAGGCCTGGTGAAATAGACAGATGTCCAATAACTAATGTGTTGAAGACTGACAGAATATCAACAATCTTTCATTATTATTTAAAATAATGAAAATTTGCAAGAAGAGGCAGAAGAGGGCCACGTTCCAACTGCCTAGATCAAATCGATCAGACGTTCAAAGACGGGAACGTCAAGAGTACTCGAAACCGAAGAGCATGTATGAAGAGACTGATGAATGAGGACGAAGCGAAAGAGGTATGTAAGTCTAGAGAGAACTGGCGCTCTATATTCTCTGCCTACCCCGTTAGGGACTCTGCGTGATGATATGTATGTATGTAGTTAAAATTATTGGGCGTCTAGAAATACATTCGTTAATTTTAAATTTGAAGGTATATGTTTTATTAAAAATATTATGTACTAGCTGTCCCGCCCAGCTTTGCTCGGGTGAAAAAGTTAAATTGCCCGTAACACGATCGCAGCGCCACCTATTGGGTCCAATTGTAAATCTAAACCATTCTCGAATCTAGCTTAAGACACACAGAAACACACAGAAAGCTACGCCCGGGTAAAAAGGTAAAATTCTTGAAACTCGATCGCAGCGCCACCTGTCGGGTCCAATTTAATATAGCCTATGTTACTCGGGGATAATGTAGCTTTCCAAAGGTGAAAGAATTTTTGAAATCGGTCCAGTAGTTTCGGAGCCTATTCATTACAAACAAACAAACAAACAAACAAATCTTTCCTCTTTATAATATTAGTATAGAAGAAGTACGATCAATAATCTTAAAAAAAAAAGTATAATGCTACAAAGTTCATAGCTCAACTTGTACCGCAATGTTATCAAGTCGAGTCCCTCACGAGGTGGACAGAGACTAGTACATCACCAATCACTATATAATATGTAATTCAATAAGCTACGATTGTCATAAATTATCTTGACCAAAAAAGTTGTCTAAATATAAATTCAATAGTGGTAACCGTAGCCTCGCGGTTCGTTAATTGAATGGCCGGCTAAATGTGTCGGCAAGATTGAAAAATTCCGTAGACAAATTTTATGCTACCTCTTTTATACGCTTCTGCCACGAAGAACGGACTGCAGTATTTTTTCTTCGAACTTCTAATTGGTCGTAGAAATTATTTTTCGTATTGATATTTATTTATACATGCCTAATGGCGAATCCATCGCCGCTTCTCAAACACGACTATTATACATAATAATAATAATATATCCTCACGCCTTCCCACAAGGGTCCCCGAAGGGGTAGGCAGAGGTGTACAGGTAATACCCACACACCCACTTTCCGCCAGAGGTATATTAGGTGCCAACGTGACAGATGGCGAGTCCATCGCCGTTACTCCAGCACGACTATACACACGCCTTTGAATTTCTTCTCAGACGTATGCAGGTTTCCTCTCGATGTTTTCTTTCACCGTTAAGCTCGTTAAGCTCGGCCGAGTGGTTCGAGCAGTTGCCTGGGACGCAAAGGTCGCAAGTTCGTATCCCGACTGTACCAATGAGTTTTTCTGAACTTAAGTACAGTGATTAGTCACACCACGAGCTTTACGGTGAAGGAAAACATCGAGAGGAAACCTGCATACGTCTGAGAAGAAATTCAAAGGCGTATGTATAGTCGTGCTTGAGTAACGGCGATGGACTCGCCATCTGTCACGTTGGCACCTCTATATACCTCTGGCGGAAAGTGGGTGTGTGGGTATTACCTATACACCTCTGCCTACATCTTCGGGGACCCTTGCGGGAAGGCGTGAGGATATATTATTATCATCATAAACATAGACTAGCCAGGACAACTTCCCGGCTTATCTTATAAACAATCTGCAAATTTGATAAAGTTTGTGTCAACACAAACAAGTGGGGCATAACTAATTCACAGATATTCGGCCCGCAGTCCCCAGCCGAGAGACTGCCTACACTTGGATTTATCTTAGCAACCTTGAACAAATATTTGCTAAGCAAATTGCAAGATATAAACAATGATAACGCGAGATAAACTCCAAATTGGTTTCGGTGTTGTTAACACAAACATTGGCGTACATTTTCGATAAATGACTTTTACTTTGTAATTAATAAAGTTGTGTGAACTCTTAACGATACTCCAAGCCACTGTATTCCGTGTACTTCACAATAAGTTTTACCATAAATTCTAAGACCATGCTTGAATCTACCGTTCATCATCGGCGGCTATTCTACCTAAGTGGTAGTAATAATTGAAAACGTATAATATAAATCAATAAATAAATAAATACCTTGGGACAATTCCACACAAATTGACCTAAATTCCCAAAGTCTAAAGACTAAGACCTAACCTAAGACCTAAAGTCCCAAATTAAGCAAAGCTTGTGTTATGGTAACTAGACAATGATATATTTACTTATATAGATAGATATATACTTAAATACATAGGACATCCAAGACTAAGGTACAAATACTCGTGTTTATCACACAAATATCTACCCTCAGCGGGATTCGAACCCGCGACCTCAGGTTTTGTAGTCAGGAGCTCTAACCACTAAACCAGACGGTCGTCAAATATACCTTGTACCTTAGGACAATTCCACTCAAATCGACCTAGCCCCAAACCAAGCTAAGCTTCTTTTATGGAAGCTGGATAACGACATACTTATTTAGATAAATACGTAAAACATCCAAGAACACAAACATCTGCGGGAATCGAACCCGCAACCCGAAGCTTCGCAGTCAGCAGCTCCGACCGCTATACCAGACGGCCGTCTATAAAAAACGTTTACACAGTTGTCTTAGTATGAAATTATAATGGTCACTGTATCTTGAACGGAAGCCATAATTCGTTATGAAAATGACAACATTCACACATTCCTCGTCTTCAGGGTCGATAACCTTGGTCTTGGGCCTCATACAACTTTCAACCTGACTATACTTGCCGTCCACCATTCGTGACGCTACCATTCAGTCGCCATTTTCCTGAGAGCCTAAAATTAATATTCCAGGCCAAACCATGTAGGAGTAACCATGGAGTTTCTTGCCGGTTCTTCTCCATGGAAGCGACCAACCCGAACCGTGCTTCTTTTTCGACGTTTTGTCGTCGTCGTTTTGAGCCGTGGTGGCCGAGTGGTTCGAGCAGTTGCCTGCGACGCAAAGGTCGCAAGTTCGAATCCGGACTGTACCAATGAGTTTTTCTAAAACTTAAGTACAGTGATTAGTCACACCACGAGTTTTACGGTGAAGGAAAACATCGAGAGGAAACCTGCATACGTCTGAGAAGAAATTCAAAGGCGTATGTATAGTCGTGCTTGAGTAACGGCGATGGACTCGCCATCTGTCACGTTGGCACCTAATATACCTCTGGCGTAAAGTGGGTGTGTGGGTATTACCTATACACCTCTGCCTACCCCTTCGGGGACCCTTGTGCGAAGGCGTGAGGATATATTATAAGTGCCCACCTAGGCCTATGTAAAAATTTTGATTTTGATTTAGAAACAACAATTTAAATTTTGGTGAGGATTGAGGGTAGTGGATTGGAAGATAAAACAATACTTTACTACACACTACTATCTCTGCACAGTGCATGAGTGACTCAGTGTGATTACGCTTATGATATATATTATGTAGGTACATATGTTTGTAAGTAATGCTTTAACATACGTACATACGTACATATATGTAAGCAATTATAACTGCAGTTGAGATGAGAGCGTTAAGAAGTATGATAGGAGTTAAACTGAGTGACAGGATAAGAAATAGTGAGATAAGGAAACGTTGTGGTCTGAAAGAAGATGTAGTGACAAAAATTGAGAAAAGTATGCTGAGATGGTTTGGCCATGTCGAGAGAATGAATGAAGAACGATTGACGAAAAAAGTGTATAAGGCGAGTGTGAATGAAAGTGTTGGAAGGGGTAGACCTAGGCGGACGTTTCTAGACCAAATTAGGGACGTCTTGAAAAAGGGCCAGGTCAAGAGTACCCTAAACCGAAGAGCATGTATGAAGAGAATAATGAAAGTGGACGAAGCGAAAGAAGTATGTAAGGATCGTAGCAAGTGGAAAGAAGTGGTCTCTGCCTACCCCTACGGGAAAGAGGCGTGATTATATGTATGTATTATAACTACGAGTTACCCGACTAAAAGACTACCTATTACTGATAAATTATCACGAAAAACTCAATGGTCATGTATTTGCGTATTGTTGTGGCCGAGTATCTAACGTTGTAGGCAGACATAGTAGAGCGCCAGCTATCTCTAGACTTACTTCGCTTCGTCCACATTCATCAGTCTCTTCATATATGCTCGCAGGTTTCGAGTATCCCTCCAGTATATCTCTTGGCGTCCCCGTCCTCGAGTCGTTAGAATGTGGTCTTCCTCTGCCTCTTCTTGCAAACATTTTAGCATTGTATATCTGTTTCTTAATTCTTTCTTCACCCATCAATAATTAATGTCCAAAAACTACCTAAACGTGCCTTTCTACATCATCACATCATGTAATTGTGCCCATAGATATATGATACCATAAGAAAACCAAACTTAGTGTCGTATTTTTGATTTGTTGATGAAAATAATTCTGTTATGCTATTTTTAAACCACTAATGGATGGTGAAGCACCAGTTCATCGCTCGCCACGGACCCTGTAGAATGTTTTTCAGTGATTGAACCTAAAATTTCAATCATTGCACTTTATCGATCAGTGGATCAATGTCACAGAAAAGTGCGCAGTAAAGACCTGTATGAGACTCGCACTGGGTCGCTGCGGCTTTTACCCAACGGTGGGATAAAGTTGGAAAGAGAAAGGAAGGAAAAAAATAAAGTAGGTTTTAATAAAAAAAAGACATTTATTAATTGTTTTCATCACAATAAATACACTCAGTATAGTTTATACAATACTTTCAGTATAGTGAACCTGCTATAAATAAATAAGTACCTACGGCGAGAATTGGTGCATATGGCATCATAATTTATTACAACAAAATACTTAAATTACGAGTATCCAATATTACACTTCTAAAGTATACTACGTTGCTATAAGTTACAAATCTTTTAAACACTCTAATGTCATCGTAATAATACGAGAGAATACTATATAGCTATGTCAAAATATGGATGACGTTTCTGGGCACTGACGCAATGAGTTATGTTACTATTATGTTATACGTGTGTCTATGGTTATTTATCCCTTTACATACGTCATGATATACTCCTTGTCTTTGTGTCAGATCAAAGACAAGCTGTCTGTCTGACGCTTATGGAGGTCAAAGAGATAGCGCTGGACAGATGCCTATAAAAGTGCACCAGAGACGTCGACAAGATCTTAACTTTTATTAAGATGATAATGTGTGATTAGGCACTATTTAAAAATATCTATTAGCGTAGTCGATGCAACGTTTTTCTATTCTTAAGAGTATTTTCTACAAAATCTATTTATTCCTAAGAGTTAAATACGAAGTTTACAGTACGGGTATATATTTATATATTGAAATATATTCGATAAAAGACCATCATAATAAATATTGTTCTTTTATCGAATACTAGAGTGCCTATGTAACATTTAGATGACGAATTAGACGAAAAGAAAAGACAAGTATTCGAGGCATGAATTTATGAATAACAAAAAAATACTATATTTCCTACATACTTATACGTTCCTAGGTACTGAAGTCGAGATCAGAGTAAGAATTGATCAAGACCTTCCCCTGCATTGATGACATACATGAATTAATTACAAAATGAAAAGTGCGTTTGTTTATGAAAGGAATTTTTTATATTTGGAACGCATTTGTAGGAATAATAATCTATTTTCAATGTTCTTTTAAACGCATTGATCTAAATGTATTGATTGTTTGTGAAATGTACTGATTTTAGAATCTAACTTGACGAAATCTAACTATTGGACATATCTACTAATTGGATATAATGTATCTGTGATAGCGTGATAGTGATATAGCGCGAAAACAATTGATGTGCATTCATCCAATATACGAGTTCTGTTACAGGACGGTAACTTATTCAATTTTGTACACATACTTCAGATCATGTTTTTCCGGAATAATGGTAGAATTATTGAAATCTGTTTAGTTATTTTTGAGTTTAACTATTACAAGTAATTTTAAAACCATATAACTTTTCCTCTATATAATATTATTGTAAACCGTTCTGGAATCATTTAAATATAGAACTGTTTTCAATTTTGAGAGCCGTGGTGGCCGAGTGGTTCGAGCAGTTGCCTGCGACGCAAAGGTCGCAAGTTCGAATCCCGACTGTACCAATGAGTTTTTCTAAACTTAAGTACAGTGATTAGTCACACCACGAGCTTTACGGTGAAGGAAACATCGTGAGGAAACCTGCATACGTCTGAGAAGAAATTCAAAAAGGCGTATGTATAGTCGTGCTTGAGTAACGGCGATGGACTCGCCATCTGTCACGTTGGCACCTAATATACCTCTGGCGGAAAGTGGGTGTGTGGGTATTATCTATACACCTCTGCCTACCCCTTCGGGGACCCTTGTGGGAAGGCGTGAGGATATATTATATTTTTGTTTTCAATATCTCAAGTGATTTTCTAATATCAGTTTGACATATTGCTGTCAAATATGAACGCAGATTACACAGATCCTTTCCAGCCTATTAATTATAAAATTATGTAGTTGCTGATATATTTTTTAATTTCTACCAAAACTTAATGAATCCGTTACCAAACTACTACTAAAAATATATCGTAAATTTGTGCTATGGCAATTTTTACACTGCTATACAATATACACTGCTATATAATATGCAGGCTATACACAATGATTTTCTAAATATGACCGTATGAAGCAACCCTTAGGTTTTATTCAAAAGGAGAGGGTTTAAAAATACCTACAGACAATATTGACTATAAAAATACTACGAGTTATTCCTATGTTCCCAAGTCCAGTAAGTTTTCGCTAAATATCTAGAAGAATTTACAAAACGATATAATATATATTTAGATATATAGTTATCGTATAGTCTACATAAATTATACCTAGTATTATTAGTGCCGTGGAGGCCAAGGTGGCTAATGTAGCCGCTTGCATTGTATGAAGTTCGACTTCCGACGGTACCAATGGCTTTATGAAATCAAGTCCAATGGTGAATTACACCCCGAGGTTTTCCGTGAAGGAAAACATCGAGAGGAAACCTGCATACGTTTGAGAAGAAATTCAAGGACGCGTTTATAATCGGGCTACAGAAACTGCGACGGACTCGCCAACTGTCACGTTGGCAGCTTAATATATCTCCGGTGAAAAGAGGGTGTTGTTACCCCTTTGCCTACCCCTTCAGGACCATTGCAAGCGTTAAAATATATACTTATTTGTAATATAATTACTTACCTGATACTGCTCCACAGTAATCTTACTTCTACAAGTGAATTCAATTCTACACGCATTGCTATAAGATATAGTGATATATATATATATATATATATATTATAATATACATAATATGTTTATTATTATTATAACAAAAATAATAAAAGCACCGTTTTTAAATAATAATCCCTGATTCATTTTGGTTCGTAAGCAGTTTATATAGTGAATAAAGTTGTCATTAAAAATACTATAAAAGCTTCTTGATCCATCCATTGGTCAACGACATTAATTGGGACGATTGGTAAAGATTGGACGAGAGTAGTAGTATGGGAATTTCCAAATAAATATATTTTCCAACCTTTATTCTTAATCATTAAATTTCTCGGGTCAGTACCGAAATGATACCCCTAGTGTTACAACGGCAACAAGCAGCGTTTACCGGTTACCATTGGGCGATTGCTTGTCCCACCGCATTAGTAATAAAACAATTGCCATTGTTTTTTTTATTTGCTTCGAATAATACTGAGATTTGGTTCTATATATATATCTAATTTCAATATTAAATAGGTATTGTGTGATATATATAATATATCACACAATACCTATTTAATATGTGTATAATAGTGCATAGACAGGATAAATATTTACTTTAAAACGGACATTTCTAAAAGCAGACAAAAATAGTTTACAATTAATAACTTTTCGTTTCTACAAAAATATTTTCACGATTTTTTTTAAAGCCTGTTCCACGCAGTTTCTCGTGACATTGTTAATTCGATCCTCCAGTTATTTACATTTAAGAAGACATGATAATATATAGTTATTAATTAATTATAATTTACATACATAACTATATCGTTGCCGTGTTTAAAACAGCAATGGACTCGACATCTGTCACGTTGTCACCTAATTTTATCTCCAGCGAAAACAAGGTGTGTTATCTGCCTACACACCTCTGCCTACCCCTTCTGGTATCCTTGAACGTGTGAATAAGATCTTTATTGGTAATATGAAATGAATAAAATTACAAAAAAAAATTTTGTTTCTCCGAACGATGGATTAAATGCGAGATATAAAATACAAAAGATCGAAAGAGGAAGAGAAAGAGAATACAAAAGATCCAGATATTAATATCTGGAAAACCGAACTCAATGTCATTTACAATAAGTGACGACATTTTACAATACATTTGGGATATAAAGACATAAAGAGTGCACGTAAAATTAATCTGTACAAATTATGTATAATCGTGTATAATTCAAAATTTATTAATTCTACAAGTTTTATATGTATTTAAGATATGTATTAATATATAGCGTGGGGTATTTATAAACTATACATTTATGTGAATACATTAAAGTATATTACAGTATATAATACATATTTAAATGTATTTTCATAATACTGACATAGTTTAAAATAGTTTTTTTTTTCTTTTTACATCACGTCTACTTACAACTTGTATTCATTCGTTGTATCCATTTAATGGTTTATTGAAACAAATAACCTTAATATAATTTATTTATATTTATATATACCTACAATTTTCTATAGAAAATATTCCATAGCAGTACTAAAAAGATTTTTTAAATCAATTCACAATTGTAGGACTAATCGCATAACAAACTTACAGTCGAATTAAAAACCTCTATTTTTTTAAATCGGCTAAAATGATGATGAAAGTCACGGAAACGTCATTGAGACGTGCAATATTTAAATGAAACGAAACACGCTATAAAATAACAAGAAGTACTAGAACTATAACCCACATAAATAATATATTCTTTAACATTAACACTATAAATAATGAAAGAGCAACATTTTGTGACACGTTCATTTGGTAGTGTTATACACACACCCGATTCAATTGAAATTCTACATATTATATTGTGACAATCGTATTCTAGAAATAATGTATTTCATGCTTTGGCGTGAAGTGCACGTGCTTGTTGTCGCGAGACGACAGCACGACCCACAACCATCAGGGCGAGTCACTCTTCCCACTCTTCATACGAACTTCCATATTCCTAAAATTACCACTAAAACTTGCACTGTCCTTACCACAAACGTCGTCGGGCTCATTGATCTCGGGAATGTTTTTTGGCTTGTACACCTCGGTTTCCTTGTCCGCCTGCGTGAGGACCTCTTGTACGTGTATGGTTAGTTCAGGTCGGACGACCTGTGTGAACGGGAGAAGGGCCCCGGCGACGTCCATGGTATTGTTAATGTTCCTGTGCCATAGCTCCAGCACAACACTCCGCCGTTGCTACTTGTAGCGAGGCGGGCCCAGCCAGCCGCAGCCGAACACCTACACATACAAGATCACATCACTTACACTAAGAGACTTACTAACGGTAAAGGAAACCATTAGCAAGAAACATTTAAACGTGTGAGAAAATCATAGGCATATGCTGTGGCGGCTTGCCATGCTTGTTTGCCAACTTAGTGAGATAAAAAAGACGATGTACCGCGCAGCTTCACTCGCGTAAAATTGTGTTGTCTTCGCTTAGGTAGACTATAGCTTTCCCATTAGTCGAGATGTCTAATACAAAATATTTTTTTAATTTGATTACGACTATACATACGCTTTTGAATTGCTTCTCAGACGTATGCAGGCTTCCTTCACCGTAAAGCACGTGATGTGACTAAGCACTGTACTTAAGTTCAGAAAAACTCATTAGTACAGTCGGAATTCGAACTCGCGATCTATGTGTCGCAGGCACATTCGAACTACTCGGCCACCAAGGCTTATAATATTAGCTATCATTATAATATTATAATATACTATAAAGTTACATGAATCAGTTTTGTAAATGCACTTGGATTCCACGCGTGAATAGAGTAGCTCTCACTGAAAACTTTCCAAGTCCATTTGCCGGCGCGGATCTGAAAGCCTGCATATACTTTTTATACTAAGAGTGGGTTTCTTAAGACAAGATGTCTTTTATATTCTTTCATATTTTCATGAACCTGTAGTCCAGTTGACAATGCATCAATATCGTCGATATGGTGGCCGTGACTTGACGTTTGACCACCACGACTCTTAAAAAAATAAAGAAAAATTATAATTGGTTCAGTTGAAATTCGAACTTATTTGCAGGTAACCCCTCGTCGACCATGGCTTCTAAAAGGCATAGAAACAAACTTACCTGGCAGATGATGAGTGCTAGAAGCAGCATCAGTAGTAGTCCCAACAAGCCCCACGCTACTCCAAGCTGGGTGAGCGCGAATATATACAGCGTCTTATGGCACCATTGGTTCGGCTCGAATAATGTAGGGGCGAAGTCAGGCCACAGTATACCTAGCGTCCAGTAGTTGCCACATGCGAACCTGTTAGGACAACAAATATCTTGAGAAAGTTCCACGATATTGAAAGGCCTTCTGTCGCAGGTCAGTGGTTCCAAGCGACAATTGGTACGATATTCTAACAATGTCATTATACTATACTAGCGGTCCGTCCCGGCTTCGCACGGGTAGACATAAACTTTTACAGCGATATTTTTTGTAGATAAATATATGTTCTGCAAAGACGTAGTACATTATTTTGTTCTATAATCAATAGTTTTCGCAGCGCACGCGATGTAATAAAGTTTTTTTGGTAAATTTTTCACACCTTGGGTTACATTTTTGGAGTTTTGTTATGGATCCCTAACTTCTTTGAAAATTGAATATAGCCTATGTTATATGTATATATCCTTGAGAGTCCGATCGATGTGAGACCACCACTTTTTATCGATCTTTTTGAATTTTGAAATTTAGAATTTTGAAATATATCATGAAGTATATCAGAATTGTATATAATACATTAATTTGTACCCGCCCACTCTTCGCTAGAGATATATTTTAGAGGCCAACGTGACAGATGGCGAGTCCATCGCCGTTGCTTAAACACGACTGTACATTCGCCTTTGAATTTCTTCTTAAACTTGTTCAGGTTTCCTCTCGATATTTTCCTTCACCATAAAGCTTGTGGTGTGAATAATCACTGTACTTAAGTCCAGAAATACTCATTGATACACTCGGAACTCGAACGTGCATTTTTTATGTTGCAGCCACACTCAAACCACTTGGCCACCACGGCTCAAGATACATAAATACTTTTACCTAGTTGGAAATATATTACGTTAAATGAGAGTATGAAAGCATTTTGGATATTTCTTTTAATTTATTGACTTGAATTTCCAATTAAATACCGGTTTTTAAGAAAACATTAATATCTGGTAACAAATAAAAGCATTTATTCGGGTGGCCTCTATTATCTGAGAGAAAATATTGTGAATTATAGCGATAATATGCATCAGAGAGATGAGAGTGTTATTTAAATACACCCATTAAGATAATCCAACGCATTATGTACGGTCCCTATCCAGCAAATTTGGGTACTCAAGGATAATGTTACTAAGTAGTCCTCCCACAGTTTTTTATATATAATGATGATGGTTATTAACCTTTATGAATAACATACTGTTTAATTATTATTATTATGTACTAGTTATTATATATGTGTATATATATAATATGTATTAGCCGTGATGGCGCTACTCCGAATCCCGACTGTACCAATAACTTTTTTTGAACTTAAGTACAGTTACTCACACTACGAGCTTTACGGTGAAGGAAAATATCCAGGGAAAACCTGCATACGTTTGAGAAAAAAATCAAAGGTGAATGTATATAATTTATAGTCGTGCTTGAGTAACGGCGATGGACTCGCCATCTGTCACGTTGTCACCTAAAATATATATCGGGTGGAAAGTGGGTGTGTGGTACCACCTATATACCTCTGCCTACCCCTTCAGGGAAGGCGTGAGGATATATTATTATTATAAATGATGTCAAACACATCCTCAACATCTCTATAGACGTGAATATACTCCCTCCAGTACGCCTGAACGCAAATCATTCTGTGATTAAACCCGAGCCTACATTACTGGGTAGTTTCTACTCTTACTCACTCTACCCATTCCCCGAGCATATTTATATCAATTTCACGACTGCGTCGCAGATTGGCCAGAGAGTAACCAGTTCTCTCAAGACATGCAGACTCCTTTCGCTTCATCAACGTTCATTTATTTCTTCACTTCTCGTCAGTTTCGAGTACACTATCCTTCCGATTTGATCTAGTAAGAGAGGTAGGGCATAACGGGTTTCCCGTTCGAATTTGGAGCCGCCCGACTGGGGCAGGACCTCCACCTTATAGAAATCCGTAGACAAATAACACAATTTATTGTGTTGTGTTCCTACGTGGTGAATAAGGTTACCAGTAATGAGCTCCTTGGGGAGGGGGGAGGATTGTTACATTGTGTTGGAAGCAGAGGGTTTAAACCTTATGCTGCCAACACACTATAACTCTCCGAACACAGAGTGGCAACACGCAAATGATACTTCGGTATCGTGAGCGTAAATAGGCTACGGTAACCGTTTCCCATCAGGTGGGCCGAATGCTTGTTTGCCACTCTTGTTGTATAAAAAAATAAAAAAATCTAGTTGTTTGGACGTCCTTTAACTCTACCTCGTTTTCCAGACATACACTGAATATCAGGTTCTATATCTTTCTTGACTTGTCACTCACTTATTTTGGTACTCATTTCAATGGGGACACGCATAATCTGTGATATTTTAGACAAAATGGGTCTTATAACAAAAGTATATATGTATAACAATACGTTTATCGACATACGTCTAAACTCGACCGTGAAAAAGCTTCAAAGCTTTTGCTTTTTATCAGTAAGACTACGTGGTTACAAAAGGGAATTGTAACTATATTTGTACCCTTTATACCGTATTTACAATATCTTATACGTCGCAATCTACAACTGAATACACAAATAAAAACGGAGAAAAAAATTATCATTCTAACTAAATCTAATTTAAGTTTTACACGGTACCTTTGAGAGGGAGAAAGAGGGTCATTAATATTATTAATACTAAACTTAATTAGTCTACAAATACACTACAAAATATTGCATACGTCTGAGAAGAAATTCAAAGGCGTATGTATAATAGTCGTGCTTGAGTAACGGCGATGGACTCACCATCTGTCACGTTGGCACCTAAAATATATCTCTGGCGGAAAGTGGGCGCGTGGGTACTACCGATACACCTCTGCCTACCCCTTCGGGGAAAGCCTTGTGAAAAGGCGTAGGGATATATTATTTGCCGTCACTCATATAAAACCCATTAGCTGGTTAGATATGTTTTTTCAGGAATTAAATATATCCTTTCATGTAATACAGCTAATATATTCCATCCCTGTGCTACTGTTCGTCGAATTTTGTTCAGTAATTTTTGCATGAAAATGATATATATGATGAACATTCTCACAAAAGCATTTAACATTTTAATAGGATGCCATTTCAAACAAACAACTCAATTAGTTCCTTCAAATGTTTTTCATATCTTCAACTTACCAGCCAATAAGGAATGCAGTGAGGGTATAAGCGAGGATCCTTTCTGGTACGCTGGCGGAGGAGTTGGCAGTGCGGCTGGCGAGCTGGGACCACAGCAGCCAACAGATGCCCACGCCCCCCGCAGCCCCTCCGACCACCATGTATACTGGAATACGGGGCTCAGCTGGGCAGTCACGGATGTATTGTACACCTGTGGAATACGTCACCTTCCGTCATTATTTTATTGTTCTCACTTTACCATATGGCTCTCCTAAGGCAGTGTAACACAAAACTGTTTACCGAAGTCACATTTTGGTGCCAACACGACAAATGGTGAGTCTCAATCGTTTCTCAAGCACAACTATACATACGACTTTGAATGTTTTTCTCAAAAGTATATATAGGTTTCCTTCACCGTAAATCTCGTCGTGTTACTTAATCAGTTTAGAAAAACTCGGGGCAGTCGGGATTTGAAATTGAACTCTTTGCGTTGCAGGCGATTATCTGAATCTCTCTGCCACCAGCATTTTATTTTCAATGAATTATATCCAGAAACTTGAAAGAAACTATATTTTAGTACATACATACATATCATCACGCCAAGTCCCTAACGGGGTAGGCAGAGAGTATAGAGCGCCAGTTCTCTCTAGACTTACATATCTCTTTCGCTTCGTCCACATTCATCAGTCTCTTCATACATGCTCGTCGATTTCGAGTACTCTTAACGTTCCCGTCCTTGAGCGTCCGATCGATTTGATCCAGGTAGTTGGAACGTGGCCTTCCTCTGCCTCTTCTTGCACACATTTTTATATTTTAGTATTTAAGATTAATGTAATTTATTATAAATATAATATTGTATAAATGATTACAATTCGTAATAAAAATACAAAATGCATTAGTTAAATATATAAGCCGATCAATTATCTACGTTAAGAGTACTCGAAACCGACGAGCATGTATGAAGAGACTGATGAATGTGGACGAAGCGAAAGAGGTATGTAAGTCTAGAGAGAACTGGCGCTCTATACTCTCTGCCTACCCCGTTAGGGACTTGGCGTGATGCTATGTATGTATGTATGTATTAAAGGAAAAGTTTGATTGTACGGAAGTTTCTTTCACACGCCTTTCAATTATAAACTCATATGGAATGATACATTACTATGAAAATACACGATTATATTTTATTACAAAAACACCTCTTAAAGGTATATCTTTAATCAAAAGTATCTCGGGTGAGATCACGGGCAAATCTAGTGTTAATATATAATTAGCGTCCAATTACTTCATCTACATAGAAATAGTACCGACTTAGTACATTACATACATACATGATATGTACTTACTACCGCATAATTGACATTAAATGTATACATCCATATTGTATACCATTTATATATAATTCAATCTGTTATCGAACATACTTACAAACTTTTCACCAAAACTTCAGAAGCGATATCGTTATCTGCTCCAACTTAGTATCGCCTGAGGGTCGAGAATTGAATTTAATTACAAGCAGATGGCCTTACATCGATGGGATAATTACCGGCATTAATTGAAACTGGCAACACCTGACTGCAATTAGTAACGGATTGGCTGATAATTTGGATTAAAATTAGGATAAGATTTTTATAGTGTATATAACTTTGATTAGATAAGACGATTATAAGGTTACTAAAACTAACTTAAAATTTTTGAAAAGTTGATAGAGTGGTTTTAGTTCATATCCCGACAGTAACAATTACTTTTTCTGAACTTAAGTACAGTGTTTAGCCACACGAGCTTTACGTTCAAAAATCAAAATAATATTCTATTTCACATAGGCCCAGATATGCACTTACAATAGGTGCACGGTTCGCGTCGGTCGTTTCCATGGAGAAGTACCGGCAAGAAACTCCATGGTTACTCTTTTTAAAGGAAAGTCGTTAAAGGAAGACGTCGAGAGGAACCCGGCATACGTTTGAGAAGACATTCACGTATGTATAGTGCTTGCGCCGATGGACTCGCCATGTAACGTCGGCACCTAAAATATATCTCTAATGGAAAGTAGGTTCTTGGGAACTACCTAAAACACCTCTAACTACCCCTACCCCTTCGGAGACCCTTGTGGGATGGCGTGAAGATATTATATACATAAGTAATGTATGTTTTCACTCAGCCACTTCCACTCCCAACGCCGGTCCTTGATCTTTAAAAGCCACAAATCCAGAACCATTGGAATCCATTACTAACAAAAGTGTTTTTCCCAGTTCCGATTTAGTCCCTCGCACCGTGTTGAAGCCCTTAATTGCATTAGCCGCGATGTCCTTTCAATCGGCTTATCAGATTTATGTCAATTTAAATTTCGAGGATAGGATCACGTTCGGTTTGCGCAACGCTCTGCCCATTTCATAGTTATGGATCATCTTTACGTCAGAGATACGTTTAGATGCTAAGGTGGCAAGTCAGTCGACCAAGATCCAAATTAAATGTTTTAACTTAAGCCATGGTGGCCGAGTAGAGTTGCCTGCGACACAAACATCGCAAGCTCGAATCCCAACTGTACCAATGAGTTTTTCTGTACTTAAAAGTACTTAAAACACCACGAGCTTTATGGTGAAGGAAAACATCGAGATGAAACCTCGGATACGTCTGAGAAGCAAAGCAAAGTCTGGATAGGCAAAGGTGTATAGGTAATACCCACACACCCACTTTCCGACAGAGGTATATTAGGTGCCAACGTGACAGATGGCGAGTCCATCGCCGTTACTCAAGCACGACTATACATAAGCCTTTGAATTTCTTCTCAGACGTATGCAGGTTTCCTCTCGATGTTTTCCTTCACCGTAAAGCTCGTGGTGTGACTAATCACTGTACATAAGTTCAGGAAAACTCATTGGTACAGTCGGGATTCGAACTTGCGATCTTTGTGTCGCATGCGACTACTCATACCACTCGGCCACCACGGCTTTTTATTAACTTCTCTCATTCAATAGTTCAAGTTTCCACTAATTTACAAGAAAAAATATTCACATAAAATTTTAAATGATCTGCCATAGTATTATTCCAAGCCTATTCCAGCTTTAATATTGCAAAAGACATTTTCACCGATAAATGTGTCACGTGTTATCAGTCTCGCGCCGCCTTAAAGGTTTTAACTCTTCGGCTGTGGTGCGGGTTACGAACCCTCTGGCCTTTTGAATAACTTAACAGATTTTTACGCCGTGAGGCTTCGAGTTTGTTTTGTAAGTCCGGATGTAGCCATGTGTAACATAAATCCTTAGCCCAGAAATTTGTATCAGAACGTGGTTTCATAAAGTTCCTTTTCAAGTATTCAGAACTTTTCATGCAAATAATCATGATCATTTTCTCAGCTTATGATTAACATATATACAGCATTTGAAGTAAATTTTTGTGGTTGGCGAGTTATTCGAAGTCGACTGCAACGCATAGATCACAAATTAGTCAGCCGACTGCCTACATATTAACTCAGTGCAGTGATTAATCACACCACGAACTTTAGGGAGAAGGAAAATATATGCGCTTAAGGAATACTTCGCACGTAGCCGCGGGCTACAGTTTTGGTCAAGTATTTTACCTGTAAGTAATTAGTTACACCACTGTCTATTGTAAATATTGTAGTTGTGTCATTTTAAATAAACAACTATTATCAACTTAAATTAATATAACTTAAATTCCGTATGTACCCTTTTGAGATACAACGAGGGACTCGCCATCTGTGACACTGGAACATAGATCCATTGATAACAGGGTGTTGGTAAGCCTCTGAGAATATTTTTTTTATCTTAAGTATACATTTAATTGACTGAATATTGGACTCGCAGAGACTGGTGAATGAGTGTCACTAATTTGTATGAGGTTTGTTTGTTAAAGGCAAAAGATGTATATTCTCCTTGATTGAGAGACTGCATGGTGCTACGACCTTACCCATGATGAGCATGATGACTGGTAGCGTGGAGAGGCAGGTGAGGAACACGGTCATCAGAACTGGAACAAGAAAACAATATGATCTCTACTGATTTTACAGTCAGTCACGATGACACTTAAATATATATCCGACAAAAACAAGGTGCCATCATATATTTGCCTACAATTTTGGGGAACCTTGTGTGTGAAGTGAAGGCGTGTGTAGAAGAAGATACATAAAAAAGGTGTATTTTAAATATGGATTTATTTGGATCACCGGTGGGTGAGAACGCCTTAACTAACTAACTAACTTCTCAGTAGAGAGAAAGAGAGAGTAGCTTTATTGTAGTAGCATACCCTGTATGTATGTAAATAAATTAAACTGCGAGTAAAATCGTAGGACGTCGGTAGTGTTATCATGTAGTCAGAAAGCTATTGTAATAGTAATAGAAATACTTCGATTAAAATCTCCTAATATTCATATTTCATGCTGGGTACTCATTAAAATAACTGTCATTTTGAGTTTTAATAAAAAATATAATAATAATATGATATATACTCACGCCTTCCCACAAGGGTCCCCGAAGGGGTTGGTAGAGTTGTATAGGTAATACCCACACACCCACTTTCCGCCAGAGGTATATTAGGTGCCAACGTGACAGATGGCGAGTCCATCGCCGTTACTCAAGCACGACTATACATACGTCTTTGAATTTCTTCTCAGACGTATGCAGGCTTCCTCTCGATGTTTTCCTTCACCGTAAAGCTCGTGGTGTGACTAATCACAGACAAACTCTTTGGTACAGTGGGATTCGAACTTGCGACCTTTGCGTCGCAGGCAACTGCTCGAACCACTCGGCCACCACGGCAGTTTTAATATGTGGACGATATTATATTTACACGTATTAAACCTCTAGACTGCTTCTAAATATCCTTTAAAATAGGTTGTAGCTATGTTAATACCTTCAGAAAAGTAAATCTATATATATGTACATGAAATAGAATAACGAGTCCTGGGTATGTCGGAGGAGGCATTAACGTAGCATAAATGCAGTTGAGATGCGTTCCCTTCGGCGTAACAATTGCAAATCGAATCCGCTATGAAGAGATTCGCAACACAACAGGCGTGAACGAGGACGTAAAGATTAAAAGAGGCATGATGGTTTGGACATATAGAAAGGATGAGTGAAGAAAGATTAACGACACAGATATACAAAGCAAAAGTGTGTGCAGGAAGAAGCAGAGGAAGACCACGTTCCAACTACCTGGATCCAACCGATCGGAAACCCAAGAATGGGAATCAAATCAAATCAAATCAAATCAAAATCTTTTTATTTCACATAGGCCCAGATGGGCACTTATAAAACGTCAAAAAAGAAGCACGGTTCGGGTTGGTCGCTTCCATGGAGAAGAACCGGCGAGAAACTCCATGGTTACTCTTTTCAAATCATTAGGCATATACAATATTTTTTTCGTTACAGCAATAGTACCTAAGTATGGGGGAACAACGTAGGTCCGACAATAGGTCGTTGCTTACTATACAAAGCATACATAAAACAAGATAATTATAACAATGTTAGCAAGATCTAAGAATCTACAAAGCCTACAATGTTCTCACATTCACAAATTAGACAAATTAAACAAGTGACACAAATATTGTCATCAGTACTGTAACTAATTCTGGTCAAGATATGGAATAAATTAAAATAAAAAAAAGGAAAATTATTATTGTATAAAAAAAAAACCGAATTGAGAAAAGAAAAAGATTCAGAATAGTTAGAGACATCCACAAATTTGTGCCGTTTATGAGCTACCAAGGAAGCCGCATGCGCAGAAGGAACTAGAGCCAAACTTCTTTATCTTCAACGTAGTCCTTGATTTTATTATATGCTTTTTTAATCAGAACACGTTTGATAATTTTTTTGAACTTTACATCGGTCAGTTCTATAACAGACTTTGGCAGCTTGTTGTAAAAGCGTATACTATTTATAATAAATGACTTGCTCGTTTTTGTTAATCTGTATTTCGGGATTACAATTTCATGTTTACTGCGGGTATTTTTATGATGGCAGTCGCTTTTAATTTTGTAAATCCCTCTATTTTTGCGGACATATAAAATACATTCAAAGATATAGAGTGAAGGCAAAGTTAGTATGTCGATCTCTTTAAATTTCTCTCTGAGAGACTCGCGAGGACTCATGTCATAGATCGCGCGGACCGCCCTCTTTTGAAGAATGAAAATTGAGTCAACGTCCGCCGCTGATCCCCACAGCAGAATGCCATAGGACATAATACTGTGGAAATAAGCATAGTATACTAGCCTAGCTGTAGCTACATCAGTTAAATGCTTTATTTTCCGTACTGCATATGCAGCTGAGCTTAACCGACCGGAAAGTGTTCTAATGTGCGGGCCCCACTGCAATTTTGAGTCGATAGTAATTCCTAGGAATACAGTTACCGCTATAGCATCAAGTTTGTTGCCGTCAAGATTTAAATTCAGATCCCGTTGTGTTACATTTGGTAAAGAGAACTTAAGACATTTCGTTTTGTTTGGATTCAGTAAAAGATTATTAGCTGCGAACCATTTCGAGAGAACAGTTAAACTTTCGTTAACATGCAAGACATTCGTATTTTTCCTATCTATTTTAAAAATTAGCGAGGTGTCATCAGCAAAGAGAATAATATCCGATAACTTGGCCATCATATAAGGGAGATCATTGATGTAAACAAGAAATAGAAAAGGACCGAGAATTGAACCTTGGGGTACGCCCATCTTGACTAAAGACCCGGGAACCTGAAGGGTACTCGAAACTAGCGAGCATGTATGAAGAGTGATGAATTTGGGCGAGGCAAAAGAAGTCTAGAGAGTTACTCTATTATCTCTGTCTAGTTTAGTACTCGAGGTGATAATATGCATTAAGTAAAAAATGATGAAATGCACTCACTTGTTCTATTCATGATCTTGGCCGCTCGGCAGACGAAATCTACGGTCCCGGAGGCTTCCATATTGGCGTCCTTGAGCTGATAGGCCACTGAGCCGTAGGTGGTGAGGCCCACTCCTAGCCCAAGGCCTCCTCGATCGCTATACTTCGCCTGTTCGCCGCATAGCCTCCGTTGTTCGTCACCTGACACCTGATGGAATATATTTCGTATTAGCTATGCCTTGCGGTTAGTTTGATCAGCGTAAAATATGATCCCATTAGGAGAATTATATATCTGAAATAAAATATATATCCTATGTTATGTGCTAAATTTCATCTGATTCCGTAGCTCTGAACAACCATCCTCACAAAGTTTCGCATTTATGATATAATTGGGCAAGTATATAAAAAAATTCAGCCGTGGTGGCCGTGTAGTTCGATCAATTGATGCAACACAAAGATTGCAAGTTCGAATCCCGACTGTACCAATGAGTTTTTCTGAACTTAAGTACACTGATTAGTCACACCACGAGCTTTACGGTGATGGAAAACATTGAGAGGCATACGTCTGAGAAGCAATTTAAAGGCGTATGTATAGTCGCGCTTGAGTAACGGCGATGAACTCACCATCTGTCACGTTGGCACTTAAAATATATCTCTGGCTGTATCTCTGGTGGCTACTATAAACAAATTCAGTGAATGAAGATATTAATGGAGACATAACATAAAATAAATCATTACTTAAACAAAATGTACCTGGTACCAGTTTAATAACCCACCTGGCTAACGGAGCTCGACGCCCGTCTAGAGCCCGTATCTGACAGAGCTCCCGCCCCACTTTGCCGCCCGCCCACTGACGTTCTGTACGGAGATACCCGGCCACGGTTGCCTGTACGGTAATATATATTACTAGATGTGCCCGCGACTTCGTCGGCGTGGTTTTTTATATTTCGTAAAAAAAAATTTTTTTTCGATAAAAATCATATGATGTCAAATCAAAATATTTTATTCAACGTAAGGGACACAGGGAACACTTATTGAACGTCACATATTTAATATAAACTAAAGTTACCACCGTTTCCAAGAAAAAATACCTGCCAGGAGAAGAAACGGCGAAACAAACTCCGCGGTTTGCTTTCATAACATTTGTTCCCCTTTACGTAGGGGTAGAAAAGATTAAAGTTACATATATAAACTCTGTACAAGAGGAGCAATTCATTGCCATGCATGGCCATCATTAAAATAATCTGATGTTTTATAATAAGCCTTTTGAATTAATTTACTTTTAACGACAGCTAAGTATCCTATATTACTTCAAATACCTCCAAGAATATGTGTACAAAGTTTTATGATGATCGGTTAAGTAGTTTTTACGTGAAAGCGTAACAAACAAACTTACATTCACATTTATAATATTAGTAAGGATATAGTAAGGATGTGTCATGTGTGATGGATGTTGTAAAAGATGACAATATGGTGCTGCCATTATATACTGTCATTACCCAGGAAAAAACCTGTCAGGAGAAGAGACGGCGAAACATACTCGAAATAATTACTTCATTACAGATATAAAAAGCTCTGAGATCTAAAACCAAGTATTTGCTATTCAATTTTATTGTGGTGCCGTGGTGGCCGAGTGGTTCGAGTAGTTGCCTGCGACACAAAGATCGCAGGTTCGGAGCCCTACTATACCGAAGAGTTTTTCTAAATTTGCAAAGAGAGGTAGGGCATAACGGGTTTCCCGTTCGAATTTGGAGCTGCCCGACTGGGGCAGGACCTCCACCTTATAAGTCCGTAGCCAAATAACACATTTTTTTGTGTTGTGTTCCTACTCGGTGAATAAGGTTACCAGTAATGAGCTCCTTGGGGAGGGGGGAGGATTGTTACATTGCGTTGGAAGCAGAGGGATTAAACCCATTATGCTGCTAACACACTATAACTCTCCGAACACAGAGTCGCAACACGCAAGTGTACTTCGGTATCGTGAGCGTAAATAGGCTACGGTAACCGTTCCCATCAGGTGGGCCGTATGCTTGGTTGTCACTCTTGTTGTATAAAAAAAAAAAAAGGTACAGTTATTGGCACCTAAAATATATCTTTGGCGGAAAGTGGGTGAGTGGGTACTACAGAGGTGTACTCTGTCTACCCATACGGGGACCCTTGTGGGAAGGTGTGAGGATATAATTCTGTTGTAAATCAATAGATAATTGTAACTCACCAGCTGCTTGGCTGTCTTCACTCGCTCGCCTTTCTCGTGACACCAACGGTTCTTGAAACGTCAACGTAAGACTTCCTCTTGGACTAGCCCTTGCAGCCTCTACATCACCCGCCACCAGGCTACCTCGCGCGCTCCTCTCTGAAGGAGCAATGCTGCCCCGTGGGCTCCTCTGCGAGTCGGGGATCAATGAACCCCGCGGACTTCTACTGAAGTCGATATCCTTACTTTTCAATGTGTCAGGCACTATACTCCCTCTGGGACTCGTTCTAGGACTGGGACCTATGTCCTTATTCCTCGCTGGATCGACCTGTATACCCGCTACTGAATGCCTCGGGCTTCTACCAACGTCTGGCACTAAGGAATTACGAGGCTGATTCCAGGATGTGCCTTCGGGGACTAGGCTCCTACGCGGACTGCGAGCGGTTTGATCTGGCGTAATACTGTTTCTAGGACTACGGTTGAAATCTTGAGGATTTAGACTTAAGCGTGAACCATAGTTCATGTCGACAGCCAAATTGTTCCTCGAAGGCGCCAGAGTGTTGCGCATCGGCGGAGCTGTGTCCGGTGTTATGGAATTTCTAGCTGACCTTGCTTCTGGTGTAAGGGAGTGTCGAGGACTTCTGTGATAATCCATCGCTGCATCAGGGGCTAAGCTGGCTCGTGGGCTTCTTTGCGGCGGTGGTGTTGGCTCAACTTCTTCGTCAGTTTCTGTGGTTGCTAAAGACGCCCTTCTAGTCTGCTGAGCTGACGCCCTCGGTGACCTAGCCTGGGGGGAGGTGGCGGCGCTTCTCGAAGCACGTCGTCGCCTTGACGACGAATTTCTATGCAGCATCGTGGCTTTATCCTCTTTTTACATTTCTTTATATTTTATTTCAGTTTTTTTATTCATGAGTCGTTTTGTTCCACTTTTATCATCTGAAACAAACAATTTGTTATATGAATTTTTTATGGTTAAATTTTGAATGATGCGAAATAAATTATTTGATGCCATGTTCCGGGGGTTTTTGACAGCTGGAATTGAATTCGCTGGATCGATTATCGCTGGATGGGGGCGGATATTTGTGTAATGAACAAGAATATTCGAACGTTAGTCTTGAATATCTTATGTATAAAAGTACACACATCTCTTTCTTAATCTTAATATATGTATAATTATTTTGTATGTCTGTTTGTCACCTAACTCCTTTTAAATGGTTGGCTAGATTTGGATGAAATTTTGTGTGTATATTTAAATGTTTCCCTGGATTTTTTAAAAATACAATTGCTGCAAAAACAAAACGCTGCTGTCGTGTTTCAGTGGTTTTAATTTTTCACATAAACCAGTATAAATCGTTTGACACTGTTAATTTGTGTGGAATCGCTCCAAAGGATTAAGTATAAGCTTTTATAAGATGCTAACTTTATTTACAATAACAACAATTAACAATATTCACAAAGAACAGTTGAAACTAACTACTTACAGATAAAATATTTGTCCCAAATCGGTATCCCGAGGCAACGTGCCAAGAAGACTAGCAGCATTGCCACGCTGGATAGCAGAGCTGATTCTCTGAGCGAGATATGTTCCAGCCCACCTGTCACGAGAGGTCTCGACTAGGCAGCGCGAGACCTCTTTAAAAAGATGGTGAGCCTCAGGGCCCCAAGGCCCCAGAGTTTCAACCGCAAACGCCGTAAATATGGCGCCGGCCGCCACCGATGTGACAGGAAGATGGGAAGGAGCTAGTGTATCGACACACGTAGCGTCCCACACCAAGGGCCGACCCTTCCTACATGGCATTAGAGACATACCGTCCAGCCTCCGGCCATCGCCGCGAGCGAGACCGACTGGTTCTAGTACAACAGGCACGCCGGAGCTGACCAGAGCCCGGCGTATCAAGCCATTAATGGAGGAATGACGTGATATACGGCCGGCACTGCTGTTGCAGGATAGTGGTGTCCGAAGTCATTGACAATATCCCCGCAGTGACACCGATGTGGGACAATACATTTTGCGCCTAAACGTAGGCTCGCACATAATCTGAAACTTGCAAGCTGAAGCTTTTATATATCTTAAATACACAAATGGGATGAGATAAAACACAAATTAAAGCTTCATTCTGTTTCCAAGCAGTCGCGATGAATCTTTATAAAATGTCAGTTAAATGTTTGAATAGGGGTATATTTATCAATCTCTAGATTGTACAAAGTGATATTACTCAAGCGCTCTTCCGAGAGGGAGCTCCGGTAATTAATGGACTCATCGTCGCGTTTACTTTTATTGCTTGGTAGCTATGAGTGGTGCCGTCTGGAGTGTTTTTTCTTCACTCAGAGATTCTTAAAGATGTTTTAATTCTTAGGTAATACTCCACCCCTCCCTAAAAGCGTCCCTAAAGCGCGCCGGGGCCACAGTTGCCGAAGATATATTTTCGGTGACAGGCGGGGCCTCCCACGCCAACATATTGGTGTAAGAAAAGTCTTATGAGCTGTCATGTTTGACATCAGTGGAATCCGTTCGACGTATTATGACGGCCGTCTGGTCTAGTGGTTATAGCTGCGATACTTGAAGTCGCAGGTTCGATTCCCGTTAAGCGCAGCTATTTGTGTGATGAACACGAGTATTTATACCTTAGTTTTCGATGTCCCATGTATTTATGTATATATCTATTTAATTAAGTAAACATATCATTGTCTAGTTACCATAACATAAGCTTTGCTTGATTTGGGCTATGGCAATTTGTGTGGATTTGACCAAAAGTGTATAAGGTATTACTTATCGCTGGTTGTTCTCGTCGATCTTACAGTAAGAACTCGCCGAGGCAAAACCATGTGAGTATCAACCACCACCCGAAGGGGTAGGCAGAGGTGTATAGGTAAACCTCAATAATGCAATATTTTTGGTTCAATGGTCGTCCATTTATTGTTTCGAATATTCTTAACGTTCCCGTCTTTGAACATCCGATCGATTTGATCTTATTAATAATTTGTTTCTTTAACTTTTTTGGTAGGACGAGCATGTATGAAGAGACTGATGAATGTGGACGAAGCGAAAGAGGTATGTAAGTCTGGAGAACACTGGCGCTCTATACTCTCTGCCTACCCCGTTAGGGACTTGGCGTGATGATTTGTATGTATGTAACTCTTTTGGTTACAATAATTAGTAACTGGAATCTCTTTTTAGGCATGCAATGCCTGTATTAAGAGACTCTGCTCATCCATAGCAAATTTACACGAGTTTTTAAAAATTTTTTGTTTGTCTGTTTTTTATCTAAGTGGTTGGAACGTGGTTTTCCTCTGCCACTTTTTCCACATACTTTGGCATTGTCACAGGCATATGTATATGTATATCATCATATTCCTAACCGAGGAAGTTGAGCAGTAATCTTATCATAATATGAATAATGATGAATTGCTGTCTACCCCGTGAGGGGCTCGGCGTGATGATGAGACTTTGGAACAAATTTAACTCAGCTGAAACCGAGCACGAGCTAGTATCTTTATAAACCTGACAAATTCAACTCAACAATCGTTAGAATAATATCCGAGATAACAGCTTCAAATAACAACCCTCTACTTAGGGGGTAGGTTAAGCATTACAATAGCACGACTTGAATGGCTTCAGGTTCTGCAAGCGCGATTGTCCGGGACAATAGATCCCGGGTCCGGATCCCGGGCAAATCCCGGACTGCTGGGGTGAGTATAGGGCCGCTTGATACAGTTAATATATTTGCTTAAAGGATTGTTTTAAATTATTGAGTTTTATATTATTAGTTAGCAACCAGCGAGACCACCACTGTATCTATATATATAAAATTAATGTTTGTCTGTATGTCTGGCTGGACGACTGACGAGTTTTAATGAAATGCTCTGTCTTTAGGTGGATTCGAGAATGGTTTAGAGTCACAATTGGACCCGAAAGAGGGCGCTCCGATGGTGTTTCAGGAAATTTATTTTTTTCGACCGGGCGAAGCGAGGCAAGACAGTATATATATATAAATCGTTCACCATTGCTAAGATATTGTTCTATCTTCCCATTATATAGGTTTATATTATTACGTAGCAACAGATGGCTTGGTTGGTGGTACACAGCTGAGCGTTACAAAAGCTTTTTCTCGTGATCGCGTGTGTGTTACTTGCCGATAAAAACTATCTTTGAAGCAGGTTGTAGGTATATTGTACAAACATGCGCTGAACTTTTTGAGGGTTTTTAAGCGTACATATATCTACATATATAATCTATATACATGTAATCTATGTATATATATACTAGCTGTCCCGCCCAGCTTCGCCCGGGTGAAAAAGTAAAATTTCCTGAAACACGATCGCAGCGCCACCTATCGGGTCCATTTGTGATGCAAGCTATCCTTTCTTTTAAGTTGGATCAGACTGCATACGGTGTGCAAATTTGATTGAAATCGGTTCAGTACTTTAGGAGCCCATCGCGGACAAGCAACGTGACACGCAATTTATATATATTAAGATAAATATATAGATTTGCGTATGCCTATATATAGGTATATACAATTTAATTTTTTCATTAATATGCAATGTTTTAGTGATGACAATCATAAAAAGTATAAAACTTTATGTTCTATATTTCTTACAAATAATTACCTATCATTACGTCGAGTCCTTGGATACCGAGTACTTTTTATGTTCCTATCCTTGAGTGTCTGATCGATTTTATCTAAGCATATTCTAAGTTTTTAGATAGTGAGTCATATATTTATATCCGTCTGTATCCATAAATATATTATCATAAGATTAAAACAAAAACTTCCAGTGGGGAATGTTTAATAGAGGCAACAACAAACACAATAAAGTGTTCGAACTCGACGCAATAACCCCAAAGGTCGCCTAATGCGTAACTTCATTTGTTACCGCGAAGAATACGAACGAAATAAACGATTTCCAGTAAATTAAAAATGTTTCTATACCGTGATAAATGAACGTAGTCTGACTTTACCCAATGTAATACACTTCTTTTTGTAAAATCCAAATTAATTAATTACTACCTTGGGACAATTCCACACAAATTGACAGTCTCAAATTAAGCAAAACTTACGCTATGGCAACTAGACAACGATATATCTACTTGTATATATATATATACAAGTTCCCACAAGGTTCCCCGAAGGGGTAAGCAGAGGTGTATAGGTAATACCCACACACCCACTTTCCGCCAGAGGTATATTAGGTGCCAACGTGACATATGGCGAGTCCATCGCCGTTACTCCAGCACGACTATACATACGCCTTTGAATTTCTTCTTAGACGTATGCAAGTTTCCTCTCGATGTTTTGCTTCACCGTTCAGTTCGTGGTGTGACTAATCACTGTACTTAAGTTCAGAAAAAACTCATTGGTACAGTCGGTATTCGAACTTGCGACCTTTGCGTCGCAGGCAACTGCTCGAACCACTCGGCCACCACGGCTAAGTGACACATATGTTAGCGGCAACGGGCCTAGAAGACGAGCTGAACCACGCTGGATGGCAGGACTCTGAGCGAGATATTTCTACGATGAAATCCAGGTGTAATTTTCTAAACTTATTTTGAAATCTCTTCAGAACAAAATTTACCTTACAAATTCTAAAGTGGTGACAAATAAATCGTAAAGGCCAGTCTAAGAGGGTGACAATAGTTTAATATCCCACACCCAACAAGCACCACAATCTCGCCCTCAACCCAGCTTATCTAGTAATTCCACATAATAAGAAACTCTTCCCGACTATTTATCTACGGCTGAGGACAGTTAAAGGGGACACTCAAGTGTTTTTCCTTCGGTATTTCTTTTGTTTCCCAAAAGCGTTTTCGTGTTAGTCCACGGAATTAATGAATAGTTTCCTGTCACCCGGTCGATGTCCCCGGGAAAAGAGAGTACTTGTATAATTTTTGGTGGAAAGCTATTTGATCGTACATGTTAGTAAACGTATAAGTAAATAACTAATGAAGAATTACTACAGAGTTCTATTTGCGCGATTATTAAGTTGTATTAACAGTTTGTGTATTTGACTTTTGTATATATAGGTATATTGTATATTATATCCGCACTAGATTTGCTTTATACTAAGCCCTAAACCATTGATTTGTTTACTTACCCTATACTTATTCGGCAAATTCAGTTCATTTCACACAAAGCCTTAAACCATACGGATTCAATATTGGCACAAAATACTCCTAGTTGACGTAAATATTTTAATAAAAAATATTATTTTATCATGACGTCGCGCCTCAAACGTGGTAGGCAGGGAGAGAAGCCAGTTCTCTATAATACACTTACGTACCTCTTTCTGTACGTTAACATTCATCAGTCTCTTCATTGCCGCTGTCGAGTACTCTTGACGTTCTAATCCTTAAGTGTCCAAGATCCTACCATGATCAAATCGATCGTTGGAACAGTCTTTCTCTGCATTTTGGATCTTATGTGTTCGTATATGATTATTATCATACTAATATTATAAGTGTGTAAGTTTGGATGTTCGCGGTTCTTTCACGGCAAAACGGCTGAACCGATTTGGATGAAAGTCGAAAATCGCGATGGCTTATACCTAAGAATAGGACATAGGCTACTTTTTTTTTAATCCCGAAAATTTAAAGTTCTTTTATTATAATAATAATAATAAATACCTGGGACAATTCCACACAAATTGACCTAGTCCCAAATTAAGCAAAACTTGTGTTATGGTAACTAGACAACGATATATTTACTTATATAGATAGATATATAAATAAATAGATAAGACATCCAAAACGAAGGTACAAATACTCGTGTTCATCACACAAATATTTGCCCTCAGCGGGATTCGAACCCGCGACCTCAAGTTTCGCAGTCAGGAGCTCTAACCACTAGACCGGACCGGACTCTTTCACGGCATAGCGGCTGAACCGATTCTAGCACTAAAATTCATAAGCTACTTTTTCGAACTCCACGCGGGCGAAGCCGCGGACATAAGCTAGTTTATCTATATATGTATTTGTATTATCGTACAGTACTCATGGTACAAGCGTATTTTAGTTCGGGACTAGATATTTTTTGTGGAATTTTCCGAATATGATTTCCAAGATAAAGTAAGTGTTTCCAAAGCTGCTATAAAAATATAAATAATATTCGTAAAGATAGTTGTGTGGAAAGGGAACCTTATCACACCCAGCCATCTTTGGGCGGGGAGGAGCCTTTATCATTCATTCCCAGGATCAAAGGCACATCAATCCTGGATCCCTGGAGTTATTTATATAACAGTTGATTTATATTCGAATACAAAGTGAACAAATGCGGTTTATTGTCTTTGCTCCGTGAATAAACAGAGATGGGAATTGAGTGTTAATCATATTGAATAGTAATTTATTTTCTATTTTTTACAGTATTTTACAGTATAAGTATTTTTGACAGCTCAAATCGAGTTTATACTATATACGTTTATTCTTCTATATATATCTTCACGCCTTCCCACAAGGGTCACCGAAAGGGTAAGCAGAGGTGTGTAGGTAGTACCCACACACCCACTTTCCGCCAGAGATATATTCTAGGTGCCAACGTGACATGGACGAGTCCATCGCCGTTACTCAAGCACGACTATACATACGCGAGTTTCCTCTCAAAGGTATACAGGTTTCCTCTCGATGTTTTCCTTCACCGTAAAGCTCGTGGTGTGACTTATCACTGCACATAAGTTCTGATGAACTCTTTGGTACAGTCGGGATTCGAACTGGCAACCTATGTGTTACAGGCAACTACTCAAACCACTCAGCCATCACTACCATTATCTATTACGGCTACAAAATAAATATACAAAATGTATATACTCGCTTGACTTTCCCATCTTTGGTCCGATCGATTTGATCTAGTTAGTAGAAGCATGGTCTTCTACTGCCTTTTCTTTCTTTCCTATATGTCTAAACAAACGTAGCATATCTTTCTTGATCTTTACAAACCCACTGAAATTAATAAAACCAGAACTGATTGCTTACAAAACCCGTAACTGCTATGAGTCTGAAAATAATTACTCAATTCATTTCCCCCAAGACGACACAATAAAACTCTTGTCGTAGTTCGTGGTGCCTCGGTAATTGGCAAATGATGCTCCGAGCTCCCACGGCGGTCGACTGATGCCGCCAACTTTGTGGACAATATAAATTTGAAATTTAATTAAAATTTCAAATTTATGACGCTTATATTTCAAGGTTTACTTCTATGATTATGCTTTGTTGTTCTTTTGTGTTGTGTACCGCCAGTCTTTTTTGTGTTGTGTCTCGTAGCGTGAGTTCCGAGAACTTTAGCTATTTAACTGGGCAATGGCGAGACCTAGGCCTCCAGCCAGGCACTTTAGTGCTAAGCAACACAACTAAGGGCACCCTCTGTGGGGTACGGACCTCGGCTTAGAGCGTGTGTACCGCCAGGACTGTTCTGGGAGTATAAAGAGATATTTCACTTAGGTCCGAACCCCACAGGGGGTGCCCTTAGCTGTGTTGCTTAATACTTAAGTGCTTGGCTGGAGGCCTAGGTCTCGCCATTGACCGGTTAAGTAGCTAAAGTTCCCAGAACTCACGTTACGAGAGACAATAAAAAAAAAAAAAAAAAAAAAAAGGTTTTCAAGGTCACCATCTCTCTCTAACACGCTTTCATTATTCGTTCTCTTTCTCTGTCACATGTCCATTCGATTCAATATGTTTAGTAAGTCCTTTACATTACTCTCATGTACTTTTTAACAAATGTTTAAGCTACCAAGTCAACAGCTGATAGAATACCGTTTTATTGCTAACTTTAAAATCTTTATTTTATCTTCACAAAATTACGATTTCATATTTAAAAGCCGTAATAAGAAAGTAATTTGAAAGCAATTTAAACGTTAAACTGAATGAAATAAAAAATATAATTGTGTGCACACAAAAGCCTCCGCAAAGATTAGAGATTTGTTAATGTTACCTTTCGTCTGTTAATTTAATTAAATACTTCGCCATTTTAATTATCAAATTCAATGTAACAGGAAAGGGAACGGATCTCAAGTCAAAATTAAATTCGGTATTCTAGAAATTCATTTCTTCAATAATAATTAGATTTTGATTTGATGGCTTAGCGTTGTATAAAGTCGTTTTTACACGCTTTATATTAGCTTCACCTGTATGTATGTATGTATGTATGTAACCGACTTCTTTGAGCTCGATTTTGACCCACTTTAAACGGCCAGATTTCGTTCAAACTTTGTAGACTTATCGAGGACCGATGACAATACACTAATAACTAAAAAGTAGAAAATAAATAATAGTTAAAAAAAACTAAAAAACACGCTTTTTATAGAAAACCGAACTAAAAAATAGAAAATAAATTTCGATAATATCTTAAAAAGCGTGGGGTGCTTTTTAAGATATTACCGAAATGATAATCACTCTACTAATATCTGTCAATAAAATATTTATAACTATTGACACCATGCACCCCACGCTTTTTAAGATATTATCGAAATTTATTTTCTATTTTTTAGTTCGGTTTTCTATAAAAAGCGTGTTTTTTAGTTTTTTTTAACTATTTTGTAACGTAAAGATCAAAATAGCATACGTCCGTAACGGACAAGCCTTGGTACTTATATTTGCATATGTTCACGCCTTCCCAAAACCCTCGAAGGGATAGGCAGAAGTGTGTAAGGAGCTAGTACCCACACACCCACTTTCCACCACAGATATAATTAAGATGCCAACGTGACAGATGGCAAGACCATCGCCGTTACTCCAGCAAGATTATATATGGATTTCTGACACAATGAATTTCTTCTCTAGCGTATCTGCACACGATGCAAACCTGCGTTTCCACTCGGTATTTTCCTTCACCGTAAAGCTCGTGGTGTGACTAATCACTGTACTTAAGTTCACGCTTTGGTTCAGTCGCATTTCGAACTTACAACTTTTGTATTGCAGGCAACTACTCCAACGACTGGCCCCCCACACGGCTCATTTATACCACTTATAACTTATATTTATTGAATTTAACATCTTGTAACACATTTACATTTCTACAATACAGCTATATAATCCATATCGTATAGACATAGTATCAAGGAGTCCAAGACATGCCGTCATCGAACCGGATGACGACATAACGGCCTCCAGGACGCCCGACAAAATCATACCAACACTACACAAAACCGACCACTGTTCCGTCCTCGCCGGCGAGGCTCGACGCGAATAAGCCGTAATTTTCCCCCCCGACCCCCGCCGCAAACGCCGGCCCGCGCCGAGCCAGACGCGCAAATCTCGCCCCCAAATAATATTTAAATAAAATTACCAGTCCAGCCCAGCTCCCTTGTGTTGCTTAGAAATAAAGTGCCTGGCTGGAGGCCTAGGTCTCGCCATTGACCGGTTAAGTAGCAAAAGTTCCCGGAACTCACGCTACGAGAGACAATACAAAAAAAAAAAAACATAGTATCAAGGTACTATCTACTACAAGGTACTAATCTGTTAAAAGACTGTACACACCCTGCTTGCAGAACTCCATGCCGTACTCTCCAGGGAAAACCTCAACGGGGAGCTCATTCCACAGCCTGAGCGTTCGCGGAAGTAAATTCCTTTGGAGCCGCGCAGTATAGAACTTTGAGGTTCCAAGGTATGGGGATGAATTCCCCGTCGATGGCGAGAGGTGCGGTGGTACAAAGTAGAAGTGGGCATCAGACAGACCTCTCTCCAATGTACGCCCAGCACCTTGCCGGTAGACCCGCGCCATCTCGATAAGGTGGAAGCCGAGGTCGAAAGCAAACTATCTCTCCCACCCTCCGAAGACCCAGACCACCTCATCGCCCCAATCACGGTCGACGAAGTCCGGAAAGTGATCAAGGATCTACACCCCAGGAAAGCCCCGGGTCCCGACGGGATCACTAACAGAGTTATCAAACTCTTCTCTCCTTATCTCATAGTTTTGCTCACTGCCATCTTCAATGCCGCACTGAGCAATAACTTTTTCCCCCAATCCTGGAAAAGTGCAACGGTCATAGGTATTCCCAAGCCAGGGAAACCCAAGACCGAAGCCTCCAGTTATCGCCCCATCAGTCTCCTCAATGTCCTTGGCAAGATTTACGAGAGACTTATCTACAATAGATTAAAGAGTTTTGCAGACTCTAAGAAAGTCATACCTGACCAACAGTTCGGTTTTCGAACCAAACACTCCTGTGTCCAACAAGTCCACCGTATTGTGGAAGACGTCAGTAGCGGCTTCCAATTCGGTTTTACCACGGGTATGCTCCTCTTCGACGTGGCGAAGTCATTCGACAAGGTCTGGCACAACGGCTTAATATACAAGCTGTACCAGTTGGGCGTGCCGGACCGTCTAGTACGCATAGTACGGGACTTTTTGTCGAACCGCTCCTTCCGCTACAGAGTCGAGGGCACGCTCTCTTCCCCCCATCCCATACGAGCAGGAGTCCCGCAAGGCTCAGTGCTCTCGCCACTCCTATTCACGCTTTATACTAGCGACATTCCCCTCCTTAGACGAGTTAAAAGCGCTCTATTCGCCGATGATACGGCTATCTACTACAAAGGTAGAACTCCCGAGGGAATTCACGACAACCTCCAATCCGCGGTCACAGCCCTGGGGCGGTGGTTCCGGAAATGGAGAATTGAAGTGAACCCGACCAAAAGCGCAGCCATTCTATTCTGGAAAGGCCTCGAACGCCCACGGGTAGCCCCCATCACCCTCTTCGGCAAACCCATTCCATGGGAAGAAAAAGCCAAATACCTGGGTGTGATCCTCGATCAACGCCTTTCTTTCCGTCACCACGTAAAGGCGGTACGCGCGCGAGCCGCCTTCGCGCTCGGTAGACTTCACAGCATGTTGAATGCACGAAGTAAACTCTCATTGAAATCCAAGGTGAGGATTTACACGACGTGCATTCGACCAATCATGACATATGCGGGTGTAGTGTTCGCACACACTAGCAAGTCAACACTTAACCCCCTGCAAGTGCTCCAAAGCCGGTTTCTCCGGAGAGCCACAGGTGCCCCGTGGTACATGCGTAATAGTCAACTCCACGTTGACCTCAAAGTCCCCACTATAAAACAGTTTTTGAAAAAACTGTCCAAACGTCATTTCGATTCTGCTGTAAATCACCCCAACCCCCTCGTCGTATCGGCCGCCCGATACACTCCTTCCCTTATCTCGAAGATAAGGCGTCCAAGACATGCCGTCATCGAACCGGATGACGACATAACGGTCCTCCAGGACGCCCGACAAAAACATACCAACACTACACACAACCGACCACTGTTCCGTCCTCGCCGGCGAGGCTCGACGCGAATAAGCCGTAATGTTCCCCCCCGACCTCCTCCGCAAACGCCGGCCCGCGCCGAGCCAGACGCGCAAATCCCGCCCCCAAATAATATATAAATAAAATTAACAGTCCAGCCCAGCTCCCTAGCTCGCGATCCAGCAACGCCCTAAGCCGAGGTTCGTACCCCACAGGGGGTGCCCTTAGCTGTGTTGCTTAGTACTAAAGTGCCTGGCTGGAGGCCTAGGTCTCGCCATTGACCGGTTAAGTAGCAACAGTTCCCGGAACTCACGCTACGAGAGACAATACAAAAAAAAAAAAAAAAAAAAAGACAGACCTCTTTTGCATGCTCCTCATACGCGTTCGCTGGCCTCGGATACTCCTGACGTACATTTCGATCTAGGTAGCTGAAATTGGTTACTTTGACTCACTTCGCTTTAAAACTAATAAACGCGATGAACGCAGAAAATTTTAAAAGTAAACGCTGTGGGTAAATGCTCAGAATGGTACAAGTGTACATTGCTAATTATTCTCACACAATCGTCAATAGCACAAGCAAGCTTCCAAACGATCCTTACATTACATTACAGAGCTCTGCTGACGGCTCCGCAATTTCCGGCCTCTTCGCGGGTAATCGCTCCAGGCGGATGTGTAACCGCCATTTTATGTCCTCGCAATGCGCTTGTTCAAATTTACAGACTGTTCGATATTCAAGAGTAATTATTATTCTAAGCTTACTTAAAGGAACAAACGGATTAGCTGTTCCAACCTGCTTCACTTGGGGTTTAAAGAATAATTTGGAGCAAGTTCGCAGCGCCACCCATCGGGTATAATTGTGACCTAAGCCATACAGAGATCTACTTAAACATGCATACATAAATATAATCACGCCTCTTTCCCGTAGGGGTAGAGACCACTTCTTTCCACTTGCTACGATCCTTCTTCCGCTTCGTCCACTTTCATTATTCTCTTCATACATGCTCTTCGGTTTAGGGTACTCTAGACCTGGCCTTTGTTCAAGACGTCCCTAATTTGGTCTAGAAACGTCCGCCTAGGTCTACCTCTTCCAACACTTTCATTCACACTCTCCTTATACACTTTTTTCGTCAATCGTTCTTCATTAAGTCTCTCGACATGGCCAAACCAACTCTAAACACTAATCTCATCTCTAAACTCTACAAAATTCATATCTAAATACACATAACCTATCAATTACGTACGTTAGTCTAGCAAAATTTTCGAGAAGGAATTTGAAGCCATAGTGATCTAGTGGTTCGAGTATTGCAAGTTGAACTCAATAAGTTTTTCTGAGTGCCTTGATTAATCACACCGCGAGTTTTACGGCGAAGGCTGCGAAGGCGGAAATATCGAGAGGAAACCTGCATACGTTTGAAGAAATTTAAATTGTATAATTAAGCTTGAGAAACGTAGACGGACTCGCCATCTGTATTTCAATTAAATTATTTTAGGACGGGTAATGAGCCAGAACATTCCCATTGCTAAATCTGTTAACCGTAAGAGCAGTGGATTGGAACGTATAGGAAGTTACGCTTTCCCTAAAGACAGGGAAAAAGAGGAAAAATAAAATGGTAGGTAATAAATTTGAATACAATACAGACAGACAGTAAATTAGGCTGTCTCTCTCGCACACTGGCGATAAGGCACGTCGGGCTACAAGCTTACGTTTCAATTTAAAAGGTTACGTGCATGTATGACAACTGTTCTGCTGTAAATCACCCCAACCCCCTCGTCGTATCGGCCGCCCGATACACTCCTTCCCTTATCTCGAAAATAAGGCGTCCAAGACATGCCGTCATCGAACCGGATGACGACATAACGGTCCTCCAGGTCGCCCGACAAAAACATACCAACACTACACACAACCGACCACTGTTCCGTCCTCGCCGGCGAGGCTCGACGCGAATAAGCCGTAATGTTTCCCCCCGACCTCCGCCGCAAACGCCGGCCCGCGCCGAGCCAGACGCGCAAATCCCGCCCCCAAACAATATTTAAATAAAATTACCAGTCCAGCCCAGCTCCCTTGCTCGCGATCCAGCAACGCAACAAAAGTATGACAACTATTGCCCGCGGCTTCACTTGCTATAATATAAATTGTTCTGTCACGGTGATCCACGAAGTCGCGCCCCACCAATTTCTAGTCGAGGAGGTCGCGGGATGCGGGGAGTATGACCCAAATCTATTAATTGTTGTGTGCGTGTGCACTCATAGGTGATCAGCGTGTATCGACAATACTCAAAGATTAGTGGAAGGTTGCACACTACACTATAAACTATGCGGATGAATAGTGGGGCGCGTCCCGTGGATGGTACTAGATATGAGAAAATCTCGGAACGTGTATATTTTTTTAGAGATAAGAATACCATTTGATTTATTGAGTAGGTTAATCTGTGAAGCATTATTTGCTAAGGCTTAGAAAGTATGAGTAGTATTCAATAGATGGCGCTTTACTTTATTTAATTGAAATAAATGTACAAATACAACCTTATATGTATGAAGGTCATGGATTACCTGGCCTACGCAGACATCCTCAAGCGTCCCACTTCTCTCGTGCTATAAATCACCGTACGTAGAATTTATTTTTGGATCGAAACCTAGTCTATATTAAATTAACTAGCTCTCCATTAACCTTAATAGAAGGTACGTAGCTTTTCTATCCTAAAATTACTTTGTAGATTAACTAAACAGATTGATTTACGATCAAGTTGATATAACTTATTCGGACTTAGTAACGAGGGCGTACAATAAAAAGTTTTTTCTCCACGCCTCTCAAAAGTATTTATATTGTAGTGTCTCAAACGCGATGTAAATTTTCGTAATTATTATTCAGCGACAGTACTTCCTTATACATTAATTCAAGTGAAAAAACACAAAAACCGTTATAAATCATAATTTCAAAACTGTCGTGTTTTCTTTCATGGAATGCAAAAAGAACTGAGTGCTTTCAACAATAAGGTACATATTAGAAGTGAACGTTATGTAACTGTTATGAATTTTGATAAAATTTCCTTCAGCTCGGCCTGAACAAGATTGAATCATATTCGCACATGTTAAGCATCAGGTACTTAGAGAGAAGGCCTTGTGAAAGTATAAAAAAATATCGGATTTTTCACTATAGCGAAAAGCCGATGTGGCCTTGTGGTTCGAGTAGTTGCCTGCGACACAAAGATTGCAAGTTCGAATCCCAACTATACCAATGAGGTTTTCTGAACTTAAGTACGGTGGTTAGTCACACCACGAGCTTTACCGTGAAGGAAAACATCGTGAGGAAACCTGCATACGTCTGAGAAGAAAATTCAAAGGCGTATGTATAGTCGTGCTTGAGTAACGGCGATGGACTCGCCATCTGTCGCGTTGGCACCTAATATACTTCTGTCGGAAAGTGGGTATGTGGGTATTACCTATACACCTCAGCTAACCCCTTCGGGGACCCTTATGGAAAAGCGTGTGGATATAATTACATTATAAGACTTAAGCTTACCCCGCCTACATACTAAGAAAGGGTTTTGATTAATTCTACCCCCGAGGGGATAAAATAGGGGATGAAAGTTTGTATGAAACTTTGTAAATTTTAAACCGATCGGGCTGAGTCTTTGCATGCATGTAGATTTTATGACGTAGGCATCCGCTATGAAAGGATTTTGACTAATTCTACTCCCAAAGGGATAAAATAGGGGATGAAAGTTTGTATGAAACTTTGTAAATTTTAAACCGATCGGGCTGAGACTTTGCATGCATAAAGCTACTGTAACGTAGGCATCCCCTATACACACACACACACATCCAAATAAATAAAAAAATACTGCGTAAAGTCACTATCCCACGCCGACGAAGTCGCGGGCACAGCTAGTTTATAATATTAATATAATAAATATAATAATAAATATAAATTAATATTATTTATAGTAAAAAGTAAAATTGTAATATTTTATGCCAAAGGTCTCGTTCACACGAACATGAAACGTAAGTCCCAAATGACAAAAAGGAAATCGAGCATAATCAGATAACCAGAAAACCTTGCAAGTGACAGGACAGTAACGACCGCCGCCGGCTGTACCGAGATGCAAATACCTGCTACCTAACCACATTATTACCTGCAGGTAACCATATTATTTACCTGCAAGTAATAATGAGGTTTCATGTAGGCATTGTGTAAAACGAGATAAAGAAAACAAACGCAAATCTCAAATTTACAATACTTCACAAATACATACATACATATCAACGGGGTAGGCAGAGGGTATAGAGGGCCAGTTCTCTCTAGACTTGAATACCTCTTTCGCTTCGTCCACATTCATCAGTCTCTTCATACATGCTCGTCGGGTTCGAGTTCTCTTGACGTTCCCGTCCTTGAACATACGATCGATTTGATCTAGGCCGTTAAAATATTATTAATAATAATATTTGTCTCATCCGTATATTTTATATCTGTATTTGTCTGTTTTAACCGACCGTCTATCTCGAATAGCCTATCAAATATACCTAATAGAATGTATCAAAACAGTGTTTTTGCCTAATATTAAGCGGTTACCGCCACCTAAGGACGCTTACAACACCAGTGGCATCACTCGCGCTGACTACCCTGCAGGAATATTTTCTCACCCTTCTTGAATAACTCCATGCTAAACTCTCCAGTGAAAACCTCTAGCTAAGTTGAAAGTATTAAAGTTAGTAAATGATTGTCGCAAATGTTATTAAGTTAATTGAATAAGAGATATTCAAATTCATGAACGTTTGAAGACGCCGAAAAAGATCATTTTATCATAATTATAAGTTGGATGAAAATGACAGTCATTTAGAAAAGTGTGACAAAAAAATCCCTAAGTGAAAACTGTTAGTCCAACTACAGTACTGTTGAATAGAAAACTTTTGCAATCTGGACGGATGGAATTTTCTATCAACGCTATGTAGCTGTAATAATATGTCATTTGCTTAATTATCACTTAGTACCACGTGCCGTGGTGGCCGAGTGGTTCGAACAGTTGCCTGCGACGCAAAGGTCGCAAGTTCGAATCCCGACTGTACCAATGAGTTTTTCTGAACTTAAGTACAGTGATTAGTCACACCACGAGCTTTACGGTGAAGGAAAACATCGAGAGGAAACCTGCATACGTATAGTCGTGCTTGAGTAACGGCGATGGACTCGCCATCTGTCACGTTGGCACCTAATACCTCTGGCGGAAAGTGGGTGTGTAGGTATAACCTACACCTCTGCCTACCCCTTCGGGGACCCTTGTGGGAAGGCGTGAGGATATGTTATTATTATTATTACCCGTGATGTGATTTGCCGCAATCCATTCGTTCGTTACATTCAATTAAACTCCAATATGTTCGTCCGTTCAAACTTGACTGAAAGGTTAATGGCACAATCGTTCAGGTAATTTGCAACTTTTTCTTCGGCATTTTAGTGACACTAGCCACTTTTGACTAATGACACACTTTTGGTGAAGTTAAAAGTGAATTCAGGGGACAATTGAATATAAATGTTCCAACTTGAAATAACGAATGGTTGTTTCAAGGCTATTTTCAGTTAGCCTGAATTTATGTGTCGAAATCTTTGATATTTTTACGCTCATATTATAAAGAGGAGATTTAATTGTTTATACATTTGTTAAACTATTTGTAATGGATACACTTAAATAGCACCCGCAAGAGAATCGATTTACAAGATTATTTCACCTACGGAAAGACATATTATTCCGATCAAATATAAGGCCAGTGAAACTTTCTTGTTGAGACTTGGATCTAATTCCTATACGACGATCCTACGTCGTAGCCAAATATTATAGGTTTCTACGTTAGACGTAGGTATTAGGTATATATATTTAATAATATTCTCTTAATATGTATATTTAATATGAAATGTATTTATCTTTATATATATAACCTACTTGAATACAGGCTGCACAAACCATAAAATAATTTCAAAATTCACATTGTAATAAAAAAAATAACTGATTCCAAATTTCAAATTCAATTTCGGAACGTCGGGTCTAACACGAAGAAGGTCGGTAAACAACGGTGGCCCGTGATTACGAATTCAACTCCTATCACTCCAATCGGACTGCTGGGAACACAGATATACTCGTAGTAACAGCGAATAAATAAACGCCATTTTTTTAGTTTTACAAAGAATCTGTTGATTGGAAATCTATTTAGATAACACAGACTTCGAACAAAAAGTGGGCACTAATTCTCAGCTAACCAAATTTTCGTATATATATCACAAAATAATACTAAATACGAGCTGTTTCGTGTCGAGTGGTTCGAATTCTTGCCTGCAACACAAAGATTACAAGTTTGAATCTCAATTGTACCAATGAGTTTATCTGAACTTAAGTACAGTGATGAGTCACACCACGAACTGTGCAGTGAAGGAAAACATCGAGAGGAAACCATCCTTCACGTTGGTAACTTAAATATATAAATAAATACATACATATCATCGCACCGAGTCCCTAACGGGGTAGGCAGAGAGTATAGAGCACCAGTTCTCTCTAGATTTACCAACCTCTTTCGCTTCGTCCACATTCATCAGTCTCTTCATACGTGCCCGCCGGTTTCGAGTACTCTTGACGTTCCCATCCGTGAGCGTCCGATCGATTTGATCTAGGTTGTTAAAATATACTTCTGGTGGAATGTGGGTGTGCAGGTACTACCTACTCACCTCTGCCTACCCTTCGGGGACCTTGTGGGAGAGCGTGAAGTTAAAAACTTGTCTCATCCGTGCATTTTACATCTGTATTTGTCTGTTTTAACCGGCCGTCTATCTCGAATAGCCCGCTGCTGATAGCTGTACGGACTGGGTCTAACGGTATAAGCACATTTCAATTGAGGTTGGATTTGAAATGCTCTGACCACAGACGTTATTCAATTGGGTATTTTAAACAACGACGCCACTGTTTTTATACTTAAAATTCACTTTATGTACAATGATATTTAAAACAACCCTAATAAATTTTTATGATAAAGATGAAACGGAAATTTAAATGCATTATGTGCATGTATCTGTGTATGTGTATATATGTGTGTGTGTGTACGCTTATAATTTTTTTTTATATTCTTTATAATATGTTCCTAGTTTCTTAGTTTTTTATTTCTTTTTTTATACTTTTAAGCTTTTTTACTTAATTCTTGTAGTAGTTGTGGTTACCTGTAATTGGGTGGACACTTATGTATGTTTTATTATGGCATATTCTGTTAATATTAAGGTGTTCTTACCTGTTGGTGATCCAAATAAATAAATAAAAAATATATATTTAAGAGCAAAGTACCTAAACTGAATTTTCATAATGCGTATATTGTGATATTTTACAATTGTATTGTATTGATTTCAGTAAATATATCTCTATTTTGATTGTACAAGCTGTGTGCAGAAATATACTTATATCCTGACGCATTCCTACAAGGGCTCCCGAAGGGGTAGGCAGTGTATAAGTAATACCCACACCCCCACTTTCCACCAGAGATATATTTTAGGTGCCAACGTGATAGATGTCAAGTCCATCGCCGTTACTCAAGCACGATTAAACATACGCCTTTGAATCGCTTCTCAGACGTTAAACACGATATTTTTCTTCACCGTGAAGCTCGTGGTGCGACTAAACACTTTACATAATTTCATAAAAACTCATTGGTACAGTCGGGATTCGAACTTGCAATCTTTGTGTCGCAGGCAACTAGCAACTCGAACCATTGGCCACCTCAGCAATGGTTGTAATTTAATTAAATCGAACAGTGTCACATTACCTATGTGTATTAGCCAGATAGCGGTCTACATATTATCGTCAACCCTTCTCAAAGGCCAGAAAATGTCACACGAGAGTTAGCCAAAGTGTCAGTCACATCTATTGTCCATACATACTAACCTTTGATCATACATTGCTATGTACTTGTTGTTGTATGAATAAATAAAGAAATACCTTGGGACAATTCCACTCAAATTGTCACGAACTTCTCAAATCTATTTAGGTTTCCGTATAGTTATGTTTTTGTGCACCGCTAATTGTGTGATACCTTGGGGCAATTTGTCATAGCCCCGAATTAAGCAAAGCTTGTGTTATGGTAACTAGACAACGATATATTTACTTATATAGATAGATATATACATAAATACATATGACGACGAAGACTAAGGTACAAATCCTCGTGATCATCATACAAATATCTGACCTCAGCCGAAATTCAACCCACGACCTCAAGTATCGCACTCAGGAGCTGTAGCCACTAGACCAGACGGCTTGAGAAGTAACTCATTGATATTAGGTCGGAAATTCGAACTTGCAACCTTTGTGTTGCGACATCAAACCACTCGGCCACTATTAATGTGATACGACCGGCTAATGTAGCCACGTTTTCTACATACATTTATGCTCCTACATGGCACGCGTCGGCTATTATTAGATATCAGCATTTTTATTCCAAGAAAACCGGGACCTTGTGTACAAATTATGAATATTTTACCTGTAACCATGGCAACGGGAGGTAAAAATCCCGACCCAAAGGTAAAATGATTGGCGCAAACTGTACACAACAAATAAGCGCTCTCGTCGCGTTCGCTTCAATAACTGTAACTTGATTTGTTATTACAAATATACGTCGTGCAATGGTGAAGAACGTTGAATCGTAATTTATAATTTGAACGGAAAATACGCTCGGACGATTTGATTGTGGATGTACTTTTGAAAATAAAATCTCACCGAGTAGATGCATACGCCTGAGGAGAAATTCAAAAGGCGTATGTTTAGTCCTGCTTAAGTAACGGCGATGGACTCCCAATCGGTCACGTTGGCACGTACAATATATCTCCAGCGGAAAGTGGGTATGTGGTTACCACCTACATACCTCTGCCTACCCCTTCTGAGACACTTATGGGAAGGCGTGAATATTAACTTATACTTATGGGGGAATAAGTCAACTCAGTCCTACCTAAGTCAGTTTTTATTTCTTTTTATACAACGAAATTAGATACCATTCAATATACTGTCAAGAATTTTCTTACATTCTTACACATCATCACACCGTGTCCCTAACGGGGTAGGCAGTTAGCTACCTCTTTCGCTTCGTCCACATTCTTCAGTCTATTCACACAAGCTCGCCGGTTTCGAGTACTCTTGACGTTTCCGTCCTTGAGTGTCCGATCGATCTTTTTTGTTATCTATATTTATTATTCATAATATGTTGGACTATCCATCAAAACTAGCAGGAAACCAGCTAAGCCTCTGCCTACCACATCGGAGTAATATTGGGATTATCGCAAATTAAACGCCGATATAATCCCGAGGGACTAGCTCATGTTGGACTCGGCGTGATGCTTTTTTTTTTATACAACTTGGTATAATCGGGCCGGTTACGCTTTGTTTGCAACAAAGGCCTCAACTAATGGAGAATGTTTGAGCACTTTTATGACAAAGAGGACAAAAGATCCCGAGTGGTAGCGATTAAAGACAAAACCAACTTCACCGTACAAATAGCTGGGTATGTAAACAATACAGCTACGCTTATCTTTGATTACAATTTGAAGACATATTGCTACAAACCGCCCTATAAGTAAATATGGTAGCTAACATACAAATATAAATATGCATTGTGGATAAACCAGTGCTCTGTTCCTCGAGTTAGTACTGGGATCGGGTTCATATTGAATTTGAAACCACAACATAGATTCTCAAAGTACAAACCGAGTATATCTACGCGTAGAACGCAATGGTAGCGCGATTCAGTAATCATTCTAAAGTGAACAGCGCCATCTACCGGCCAAAACACTTATTAAACAAATTAAACTTATTGTGTGCATAAATGTACGCATTGTTTCTTTGAACTAATCTCAATCAGTTTTCAATCCAATTTGGAACCAAATTTTTGTATAGGAAAACAACATACATACATACATATAATCACGCCTCTTTCCCGTAGGGGTAGGCAGAGACCACTTCTTTGCTACGATCCTTACATACTTGTTTCGCTTCATCCACTTTTATTATTCTCTTCATACATGCTCTTCAGTTTAGGGTACTCTTGACCTGGCCCTTGACCCCTTGGCCCCTGACCCTTCCAACACTTTCATTTACACTCGCCTTATACACTTTTTCGACAATCATTCTTCATTAATTCTCTCGATATGGCCAAACCATCTCAGCATACCTTTCTAAATTTTTGTCACTTCAAAAAAGATTTTTTCAATTATGGAGGTAAACTTTGCTAAGGGCCACAAATTTAGCAATGGGCACTCAGTTGGAGCTCTCCGTTGAATTCGAATCGAATGCTTGTGCAATTTAAAAGGCTTCAAACCATAAATTATTGATGCAGCGAGGCCAGTGGCTTGGATAATAGGATTTTTCTGTTAATTCATATAATTAATGCAGAAAGTGAAAAATTATTGACGAAACAGGTATACGATGCGAAAGTGTGTGGAATAAATGGACTGAGGATGACCACGTCCCAACAACCTAGTAAGCAATTTAGTAGAAAACAAGAACCCTTTGTAACACCGCTCAAAACATGATAAAATTCGATAGTGTTTACCACGGAATAGCTAACATTCGTGGTATTTACCTACACACGCGCCACGTAAATACCAGTTGGCGCCCAAGTTAGCAATATGTCGGTAAACAGACGCTGCCAAACGCCGCCAAGCATTAAAATAAAACAAGTTGTGCGCCGCGGTTTTACCCGCGTAATATTCCATTAAATTGTAAGTTTTTCTGCTATAAAATATCGTATGTGTTAATCAAGGTAATATTCTATATCTCTGTGCCAAACTTCATTCAATTCCGTACAGCCGTTCTGTCGTGGTTATAACACATCCATACATAGGTACTCACAAACTTTCACTCCAAAACTCGCTTTTATAATATTAGTAGGATTCCATACTGAAACTATATTTTAGTTTAAGACTCGTTATATTTTTAGTTAACAAATCTTTGTTACAAATAACCACAATTAACAATATTTAAAAAAAGCAGTTGTATAACTAACTACTTACAGATAAAATATTTGACTCAAATCGGTATCCCGCGGCAACGTGCCAAGAAGACTAGCAGCATTGCCACGCGGGATAGCGATGCTGATTCTCTGAGCGACATATGTTCCAGCCTGTCAAGGTATCAAGAGGGCGGTGACTAGTACTCTACTATATTCGCTCATTCTGTGAGGGACTCAGCGTGATACATACATACTTACATAATATAAATCTGAAGGGTTTGTTGGGTTAGTTGATGCCGTTCCTCAACCACGACTATACTCGTACTGAGGCCTTGAATACCTACTCAAACGTATGCGGGTTCCTCACGATATATGCTTTGTAAAGCTCATAGTGTGCTTTAGCATTGTATTTAAATTTAACATATGATATACACAATGGGGTTCGAATCTGCAATATTGACCAAATAAGTGCGGCCATATGCTGCAGAGTTATAACAAAAACGAATAAAACATATATTTTTTAACACACCAATTTCATCTGTGAGAGCAATACTGCTTTATGAAATTGTTAATAAAATGGCAAGCAAATAAAGCTTTATATTATTCGTAATTACAGAATTGTGCAGTCAACTCAATAATTAATATTTAAAAAGTTGATACGGCCTCAGGCTTGCATAACCTATATATTCATTCTCATTGATTTGAGCCGCGGTCATCGTGTACTTGCAAATTTTTGGTCGCTGATTCAAACTCCGGGTGTTTGTCTGTCCATATCTATACTACATAATATTATAGGTAAAGAGGAAAGATTTGTATGTAAGTATGTTAGTAAGGAATTGGCTCAAAAAGTACTGGACCGATTTTAAAAATTCTTTCACCATTTGAATGCTACATTATATGTCAAAATGTTTAAAAAATAAATGTTCACCCGTGCGAAGCCGGGACGGGCCGCTAGTCATTAATATCGCCATAATGTTTATAGTTAAGAAAAACACTGACGAATATGTGGAAACCTACTTACATCTGCCTACCCCTCCGGGAACCTTGTAGGAGGGCGTAGGATATATTATTATTATTATAAGTCTGTTTATACGAGCTCGCCGGTTTCAAATACTATTGAAGTTCTCGACCTATTAATAATTTTTGTATACTTTGAAGTGTTTTAAAAGGGAAATATATAAAGTGAACGCTCATTACAAGGTGTCTTGCCTGAAGAGATAACAAAACGAGCTTCCTTGTAATTTAACCAAGCCTGTCGCCGAAAGCAATTTCCCACAAGATTACTACTCAGAACACGACGTGATAAACACGTGTTCGAGATGAGAGCCAAACCCATTTATCTCAGCAATACCTGTCTGCCTTCGAAATGAGGTTACAACTTTGACATAATTCGTACTTCAAAAAGATATTGTGTGTATTGCGGAAGAAAGATTAATTAGCATTCGCAAGACATCGCTTTTGTGGCTCAGCATGGAGATCTTCAAGAAGGGTCTTAAAATTGAATATGGCAGAACATAGTGTGGCAATGCTGACCGATACCTTTGGTGCAAGCGTCTATAGGTAGCAGAAAGTGCCTACCATCAGGTCGACCGCATCCTTGCTTACCTCCTTAATGGTAGAAATAACGTATATAAATAATAATAATATATTCACGCCTTCCCACAAGACGTAGGCCGAGGGGTGTATGTAGTCCCTACACACCCACTTTCCGCCAGAGATATATTTTAGGTGCCAACGTGATAGATTGCATTTCCACGTTTTCTTCAGCACGACTACACATACGTCTTTGAATTTCTTCTCAAACGTTTACAGGTTTCCTCTCAATGTTTTCCTACACCGTAAAACACGTGGTGAAACTAATAAAAATAAATAAATAAATAATAAATACCTGGGACAATTCCACACAAATTGACCTAGTCCCAAATTAAGCTAAGCTTGTGTTATGGTAACTAGACAACGATATATTTACTTATATAGATAGATATATACTTAAATACATAGGACATCCAAGACTAAGGTACAAATATTCGTGTTCATCACACAAATATCTACCCTCAGCGGGATTCGAGCCCGCGACCTCAAGTTTCGCAGTCAGGAGCTAACCTAACCACTAGACCAGACGGTCGTAAAAAAAATAATGAGCAATAAATGTTCACTCTTTCCGTTAGGCGGAATTATAGGATAAGGCGATTGCGCACGAATATGGAGGGTGCTGTGATACCATTGCCGCTTCCGAAACCTAAGTAATTTATATTTCCGCCACATCGCTTAATAATACATAATTTTTCATACCTACTGTGCAGTACTAGATATGGAGCCTCCTATTCTGAAGAACATAGTACAGTGTACACACCATTAGCAAGAACGTGGGACAATTTATTTAAGGGGAAGTTCCAGATGCAATTAAGATAATGCTTACAAGGAGATTGAAATTTCAAATTTATTTCACACGCATTCCAACATAAGATGTGAGTATTTAATGTCAGTTCATTTGGTATTATGGGGAAAATTGTTATTTCTGATCAAGCAAAAAGTATGATATCAAGCATTGACTTTTAGTAATACTCGTAAATCTAATGTAGGTGACAGTTTTGAGGAGGCAGATCTTAAACATACTATATTTTTAATGTCGGCGTCGGATGCAGTGATTGAAAAAACGCTTTTTATCTACCTATGTATATAATGATAGCTATAGAAATATTCTATAGGCACAGTTTGTTTGTATGATATTTATAGATATCTTCACATTTTCCGAAAGTATTCCACAAGTCCAGAAGGTGAGCCAGAGGTATACCAGCATCCTCTTGTTGCCGTAGACATGTGCCATCGTGACAGATGGCGAGACTGTCACCGTATCCCAAGCACAACTTAATAATATACATCTTTGAATTTTAATGTTTTCTTTCACCGTAAATCTCATGGTATGTTTAATCACTGTACAGAAGTTCACACAAACTTACGCAATCGGATTTTGAACTTGCAACCCTTTCTTTGAAGGCGACACTTCAACCACTCGGCCACTAAGGATCTGTATAATGACATGTACGTAATAGGTATATTTTTTGTACGATTCGATTAAATCCCAAGGAGGACAGACGTAATTTTGAACCTAATGTCATTATTAAAATTCGTTTGTCGGAATCTGAAAACAATATAATTTGTATTTGCTAATGCAATGTTTGATATTCTTTGGCATGCCGAGGCCGAGATTGAAGTCGAATGAGATTGCCAATTTGCATACCAGATAAGGAATGTGTTTGATACAATGAGAATGGCGAATGCTAAACTTATTAGATGTAAAAAAATATATCTTTACTATAATAGACACGTATATTTATGCCTTCCCATTAGGGTCCAATAGACTATCATCAATTAGCCAGTCACATTCGATAATATACATAAAGATGTCAACACGGCGACGGACAGATGACCGTCGCCGTCTGTCGACGTGACGTTTCTCGAGCACTATACATACGCCTTTGAATTACTTCTCAAACGTATGCTGTAGGTTTCCTCTCGATGTTATCCTTCACCGTAAAGCTCGTGGTATGATTAATACATACATACATATAATCACACCTCTTTCCCGTAGGGGTAGGCAGAGACCACTTCTTTCCACTTGCTACGATCCTTACACACTTTTTTTACACGCTGCTCGAGCTAGCCAGAGAGAATTGTACACCAATCGACTCCTACTTAATTATAATAACAGGCAATAAAGCCATGTGTAAATTGGGCACAAGTCAATTTCTCTGTTTGTATTTCCCTCGGGAGAGCCGACATAAAATATCAAACTATTATAATTTCCCTGTACTATTCAATAACTATGGATCTACTTGGCATAGTTCATTTGCTTGGGCTATAATGTAAGTCCTTACCCGAGATGGGGAGTCAGAAGGGAATTCTATACTGATCGTATCTGTTTTTGTATGGTAATTTTAACTGATTATATTTCACATACACACACACACACACATACTTATGGAAGATCTTCTATCACAGGTATCTTTATACTTACAAGAAGAACAAATTATGTTACAACATATCATAACTGAAAAATATAATCTTGAAATTGTTTAAAATAGGTTATTATATATAAGAGGCATGGTGGCCGAGCCGCTTGAATAGGCCTGCAACACAAAAATTGCAAGTTTGAATCCCGATAAACTTAAGTACCTGATTAGTCACACCACGAGCTTTCCGGTTAATGAAAACATCGAATAGAAACCTACATACGATTGAGAAGAAATTCAAGGATGTAGGTATAGCCGTTGTTGAGTAACGGCGATGGACTTCCCATCTATCAGGTTGACACCAACATTTTATCTCCGGCGGAAAGTGGGTATGTAGTTGCGAATTATTCACCTCTGCCTATCCCTTCAGGGGGCTTTGTGGAAACGCGTGATTATATAAAAGTGCAGAAAACATTGGTACACTCAGGATTCGAACATACTAAAATAAAAAAATTCAAAATTACTAGATTGTATTCCTATTCTATAAGTATTTTAGTTTATATAATTGTATTCTTGGCGTGATGATATGTATGTATGTATGTAATTGTATTCTGTAGTTTAGTTAGTAAGGAGTAATTTTATCTTGTCTTCAGTATTTATGTTCTCAATCAAGTACATACTAAGATAATAATAATAATATATATATAATATATCCTCACGCCTTCCCACAAGGGTCCCCGAAGGGGTAGGCAGAGGTGTATAGGTAATACCCACACACCCACTTTCCGCCAGAGGTATATTAGGTGCCAACGTGACAGATGGCGAGTCCATCGCCGTTACTCAAGCACAACTATACATACGCCTTTGAATTTCTTCTCAGACGTATGCAGGTTTCCTCTCGATGTTTTCCTTCACCGTAAAGCTCGTGGTGTGACTAATCATTGTACTTAAGTTCAGAAAAACTCATTGGTACAGTCGGGATTCGAACTTGCAATCTTTGTGTCGCAGGCAACTCGAACCACTCGCCACCACGGCTGCAACCGTCGATATTATACCCACGCGTCCTAGATATATTTATAACTGTTACTTCTTGTTGGTAAGAGTTGTATTTGCCTGTAATTGGTTAAGCATTCAACTAAAAACTATATATTATGTAGTAGTACATCAAGTAGTACACAAGATGTAGGTAGTCACCTACATCTTTTTAAATGTATTAACTGTTGGCATCTTATATAAATAAATAAAATTGCGTTGCAAACGACAACACAAAATTATACCACGGCTCATATTACACTAGTGTTTATCATTTATACTTAGTCATGTTGATTTATATTCTTAACGTTAGTCGAGTCACCTCCATAGGCTATCAACCCTTCTACAAGTCATGAAACGTAATTATGACCAGTTACGTTTACGCTTACGATGCGTAAAGTTTACGCCTAACGTTATTAGCGAAAGTTTATTACGGCAGAGCCTATTTATTATACGATCATTGATAGGGACGAAACAGGTTTACGATACGAAGTGTCAAAAATAATAGGCAGAGAAAGAGTACGTTTCAGCTGCCTAAGTTTAAATAGGTTGAAAAATTAAGGATGGTCACGTCAAAAGGTAATCTTATCCCTTAGTTGAGAAAATTAGCAATTTCTACGGTCTCAATATATTCTTTGCTTTCTGTGGGAATATGACTTTGGCTAAGAGCGCTAGTTCGCGAGTTTGAGAGCTGGGTCGAACCTGTAATTTCAACAAAATCAGCACCTTTCACTTCACTAATCCACATCTATTAGTCTCTTCAGACCGCTAAATGTGGATGAAGCAAACTGATAGACGTATAATAGTATGTGTGCCAACTGGAGTAAATTTCACACAGTAAAGGTCAAAGTGCAATTTATGAATTCTGTGAATTGAAAACCCGATTGACTTATAAAAATGGTAAATTCTCGTCAGCGATTTTATTATCGAAGCAGGTGGCATTATGCGAAGGAAAATTAAAGAGAAAATAAACTTTGATTTAACATATCTACGGAGCTTTCATTTGGAGGTTTTTGTCGAAATCAAATTTTATGTTAAAGTATGGAGAAAAGTTTTCTGTTTAAATATCAATCTACCACAAAAATATTGTAAGCTTGCTGTGCCTCCCAGCTTCGCTTCTGAGTATATTTATATAATCACGAACACTTATCCCCACGCCTTCCCACAAGGGTCCCCGAAGGGGTAGGAAGAGGTGTATAGGTAATACCCACACACCCACTTTCCGCCAGAGGTATATTAGGTGCCAACGTGGCGATGGCGAGTCCATCGCCGTTACTTCAGCACGACTATACATACGCCTTTGAATTTCTTCTCAGACGTATGCAGATTTCCTCTCGATGTTCTCCTACACCGTAAAGCTCGTGGTGTGACTAATCACTGTACTTAAGTTCAGAAAAACTCAGTGGTACAGTCGGGATTCGAACTTGCGATCTTTGTGTCGCAGGCAACTGCTCGAACCACTCGGCCACCACGGCTTCTTAAAATGATAGAGAGCGAAAAATACCTCTCTAAAGAAATTTCCACCATGACAATCTTTCAAATTATATTACAAACACCGATCTCACGTACAATAATAGCAAAATGGCTAAACCGATTTGGCTAAAAGTTGAAATGATGATGACGTATACCCAGGATTAGGACATAGACTACATTTTATAATAATATCCTCACGCCTTCCCACAATATAAGCTATTTTTTCGAACTCCACGCGTGCAAAGCCGCGGGTAAACCCTAGTAAATAAATATATAAATCGTGAGCTCCCAAGCAGTAATATTTATCCCGTGCAAAAACCGTTTTCAATTGAAATTGAATTAACCTCCGCCGACCGAACTCACAATGACATCCGACATCCGACAACAGATTGACCAGACATATTGAATTTGCACACAAAAACTTTGTAATACGCGAAAATATTCCTATTGGACTGCATTTTATTAAGTCACGTGATCGGCGGTGCGTGTCTGGGATGCCATAGGCAATATTTATGCAAGTACTATTGAGCCATTCTGTATCAATGAGTTTGTTTTGAGTCTACCACCGCACCTCTCACCATCGACGGGGAATTCATCCCCATACCTTGGAACCACAAAGGTCTCGCACTGCGCGGTTCCAAAGGAGTTTCCTTCCGCGAACGCTCAGGCTGTGGAATGAGCTCCGCGCTGAGGTTTTCCCTGGAGAGTACAGCGTGGAGTTCTTCAAGAAGGGTGTGAAAAGATTCCTGCAGGGTCGGCAGCGCGCGAGTGATACCCCTGGTGTTCCAAGCGTCCATCGGCGGCGGTAACCGCTTACCATCAGGCGGAACGCATGCTTGTTTGTCAACCATGTGGTATAGCTTACAGAGATTAACCACATGACGAGTTTTACTACAAAAGAAACTTGTCTACAGACTTGTATGTTTAATATACATAATTGTCATCACGCCAAGTACTTAACAGGGTAGGCAGAGAGTATATAGCGCCAGTTCTCTCTAGACTTACATACCTCTTCGCTTCGTGCACATTCATCAGTCTCTTCATACATGCTCGTCGATTTCGAGTTCCCTTCATTAATATTTAATATTATTATGTATTAAAGTTATCCTTAACTTAATTAATCGTATATTTAATATAAATTTTTGTATTTTATTAACTTTACTATATTATTATATAAAATATAAATCCCCACTTCCCATAAAGATCCCAAAGGGGTGGGCAGTAGGGTATAGTTAGTACCCCCACACCCACTTTCCGCCAGAGATATATTTTTGGTGACAACGTGACAGATGGCAAATCCATCGCCGTTACTCAAGTATGACGCCTTTGAATCACAGACGTATGCAAGTTTCCTCTCGATGTTTTCCTTCACCGTAAAGCTCGTGGTATGTCTAATCACTGAACTTAAATTCAGAAAAACTCATAGGTATAGTCGGGATTCGAACTTGCAATCTTTGTGTTGCAGGGAACTCTTCGAACCACTCGGCCACCACAGCTCGTGAAATGCTTCAAGGCAACAGCGGTTCATATTTGAGACTGAAATTCAATGCCATATTACAACTGAACTACAAACAAGTCTTGATACTTGAGTAAGTAGAAACAATGCTGTAGATCAATGTATGTAAGACAAACCTTAAGAATGTTATTCCATTGTACCTATCTACTCACCTTCCAATAGGTCAAATTTGACAGCTACTGTGTATTACTTCAAAACGTACTCTTCTGATAGCTAGCTATTTATACCGGATATACTCCGATATTATGGAGCTATTATAACAAAGAACTTCTGCAATTGAACCATGAACTTAACATAATTAGGTCTAAAATCGATTGTCACTACTTAAGTAGCGCACACCTAGGCGGGCCCTTAAGTAAGCGGACCCACACCCATCCATCGATCAGGCCGGTCACAAATATTGACGCTGAGTTACTAAAGTTGCTACAATGTTTTGTTCAGGGGAGTACCGATTTGAAAGCTTTCACCACACACACAATGTACATACAATATCATACATATCGATATAACAATGTAACCTATTTGTAGACCTCTAAGGTAGCAAGCAATCAAGTGATTGACTAGTGGAAAGCGGTTACCGCCGCCTATGGACGCTTGGATTGCATGTGTCCATAGACGGCAATATACTTACAGAACCCATGCTGTTCTAGCAATGGTATCTAATTATTTTAGGGATTGCTATACTATATGGATATAAAATAGACTTTTTAAGATGGGTATACGATATAAGGTGTTTCTAGATATTGTGCATACATTTTAAATTACTTGCATCTCGGACAAAACAACGTGTCCGAAATTGGCTAGCGATCACATAATATGGTTGACAGCAATTTATAAAGAAGAGAAAAGTGTGTTCTATTTCAATTTAACTACAGTGCAATTTCACACGACGAGCTAGACGTTGGTTAAAAACATTCAGAGGACAAATGCATGGGTTTCAGAAGCAATTCAATGACATAGTTTATAGTCGCAATATTTTTAAACAGTAGCTCATCGAACTTCTAAAGAAGTAGTTATAAACTAATTTTATCGCCACAGTAATAGCTGGTTAAACCTTTAGCCTAGGAAATGGGCTCTTACGTAGCTATAAGCCCCATGAGACACAGACAGAATGAAGCCAGCATTGGGAAAAATGTTTCCTTGTGAATTCGAGCCGCGAATAGTTTTTGCGACGATGTGTCACGCAACCGCCTAACCACGTAACTGCGTGGCTCATATTGCGATGTGAAACACAACCGGTTATACTTTCCCGGTTCGAAAAATAAATTAATTCACTACAAAAAGGTAGCAATAGGGTCATAAGTCTACGTTTATACTATTTATAGTACATGAGACTATATTACAAGAGTATAAGACTGTATAATCGATTTTGATGCGGTTCAGAAACGCGCCGCTAGGATTGTCGATGATCCCATGATCACAAGCGGCTTGGAATCACTAACTCTACACAGTGTGTGTGTATTCTACCACTACTACGGGGATTGTTCTTAAGAATTGTTCGACAAGATGCCCACTTCTACCTTCTACCACCGCAATTCTCGCCATCGACGGGGAATTCATCCCTTGGTCAAAGGTCTCGCACTGCGCGGTTCCAAAGAAGTTTCTATCCGCGAACGCTCAGGCTGTGGAATGAGCTCCCCGTTGAAGATTTCCCTTGAGAGCATGGAGTTCTTCAAGAAGGGTGTGAAAAGATTCCTGCAGGGTCGGCAACACGCGAGTGATACCTGGTGTTGCAAGCGTCCATAGGCGGCGCATGCTTATTTGCCACCCGTGTGGTATGAAAAAATTTTAAATTCAGGGCTCCTCTTTCAAGTAGACGAAGATAACATTGCGTTCTTTATAAACTCTTCATCAGTCTCTTCCTACATGCTCGTCGGTTTCGAGTAGGTACTCTTGACGTTCCCGTCCTTTAGCGTCCGAACGATTTGATCTAGGAAGTTGCAACGTGGTCTTCCTCTGCCTCTTCTTGCACACACTTTATATTATTATTATATATTATCGTTATTATATATCATACGATACACGATTTGTTATGAAAGTAGGTACACACAATACGGTGCAAAGCACTTGGTAGATAATTGCAAAAGTTGTTGTTTGTTCGCGCCGGCAAACATCCGGGAGCTGTCTACACAGGCTGAAATCCTCGGAGGGACCCGGCGGGCACACATGCGTGGGTTTCATTACGTTTTTCTTCAGTAATAAGGTACTTTCCTGAAACTATACGGTATTTTCCGGGAATATTTTAAAGATTTCCAGTTCGAATCCCGATTATACTGATGAGTTTTTTCTAAACTTACATACAGAGATTAATCACATCACTAGCTTTTCTGGGAAGGAAAATAACGTGAAGAAAAGTGGTTGTGTGGGTACTACCTACACGAGTCCGCCTACCCCTTATATATTTATTTTATTTATTTATTTATTTATTTGCAATTAGCACGACAACGTGGTCATTTACGCTAATGTGGTGGTATAAGTTAAAAAAAATATATATGAGTAATAATAAATTAAGTTAATATACATGTATTACCAAGAAGAAGATGGCCTTCTTTCTGCGTATGCCAGACACTCATTCAAAATCACCTTCCATTCACCTGCCAGCACATCACATTCAGGGTCTACACTTGAGTCCAGGAGGGCATTGAGTGCTGTCAGTGACCTCGGGATTGGAGACTGAGCGTGCGCCACTGTTCGGCAATATGGCACCGCGAACAGTTTGTGCTTTCTATTTCGGCAATAGTTTTTGGGCACAAAGAAGCGCGATAGTCCGCTGTGTAGGTCGGACGCATCAATTTTCCCATGTAGGATTTTGCACATCGTTACAAGTTGGTCGTTAGTGCGTCTTACCTCCAAAGAATTGTAACCTAGGAGGCCCAGGAGAAAGTTAGTGGGGTACAGGTATGGATAATAGCCATACATATGCTTATAGGGGTATCGAAGAAAAGCCTTTTGCACCTTATAATAAGGAAGATAATATTTACAACCTAAATAAATATAGTTTAAAAAAAAAACTAAAAAAACACGCTTTTTACAGAAAACTAAACTAAAAAATAAAAAATAAATTTTAATAAATTTGAATTAATAATAGTGTAAAAATTCTTAATAAATAATTAAAAAAAAGCGTGGGGTGCATGGTGTCAATAGTTCTAAATATTTTATTGATATCTGTCAATAAAATACTTATATCTATAATAATAGAAGATTTATTATTTCGACAATATCTTAAAAAGCACCCCACGCTTTTTTTAAATTATTTATTAAGAATTTTTACACTATTATTAATTCAAATTTATTAAAATTTTTTTTTTATTTTTAGTTTAGTTTTCTGTAAAAAGCGTGTTTTTTTAGTTTTTTTTTTAAACTATATTTATTATTAACTTTTTAGTTTGATATTTTTCAAAAGGGAGCCAGAGAAATGGCTACGAGAACCAAGAAAGGCCGCAGGCGCGCTAATTACCCACGGAGAGTTACATACTGATATACTGACATACTGACATACAAGTGAAGCTAATAAAAAGCGTGTAAAAATATCTTCGCATAATCATTTCATTTCGTTTCAATCAATTCAAATCCAGTCTTATAAGTGATAACTTGGTTTTTGATTTTTAATTATTTTGGACGTTCATACTAATAAAGGTTCAATCGTTAATTCTAAATACGTACAAGCGTTCGATCAAGCATCAAATCGAAATCGTCAAAGAAAATTTTAGGAAAAATAATAAGATAGGAGGTTCTGTTATTGACGTGTTAAAGGCGGCGTTCATTAAGAGGAAAATATTTTCCATCTACTGGATGGTGATTTAGAAACCAGCGCTCAAACATAGCTAGTGTAATTAACAACTGTAATTATAAAATTAATCTGAGATGCTTTGAAATTGAGCCTTTTATTAAACTGACAGGCTTTGTTTTGGTAAGACATTTAATTTCGTGCAATTATTTTCTGAGAATTTGAAAGTTGGATCACTTGCATGAGTAACTCAAATATTCTTCGATCTATAATTTGTATTAACGCAAACAGTAACATATGTATATCAATGCGACCAGTTTATTTTTAACTGTATCTTCATCTCATAAATATAGGCAGAGAAAGTGCCTCTTCGCTTCAGCCACATTCGTCAGCCTCTTCAAACATATTCACCGATTTCGAGTACTCTTAATATTTCCATCCTTCTTAAGTGTTCGATCAATTTGGTCTTGCTATAGGCGTGCTTGATATACGGTGACGGAGATGTCATCTTTGACGTCGGCACTTAAATATATCTATGGCAAACATCCTGTGTATTTCGATGCCAACTAAATCCGGGACTTGGAGGAAGGCGGAGACATATTAGATATAAAAAACATTGAATTTTCTGATTGGTTCGAAGATTGCTAAACATGTAGAGCTTCTTTTAAAACAATATTTTTATTAATATTCATGACGATAAGCCTTAGAAACAACAAAAGAAATATGGAAAATTGAACTTTTTTGATTTTTATGTCGAAGAGGATGACGTGGATTTCACGTTTTATCCAGAATTTAATGCCCTTTATACCCATTTATTACTCCGGTTAAGCGGTGTTGGCTCGGAAACCTGAAGACCGTAATTCTCACAAAATTATTTCTAAGTAAAATTATTAAATTTGTATGCTTGAGACCTATTACGTACGGCGATTTTTTGCTCGTAAAGGTCAATAAGAATGTATATATATTATTAATACATATATATTGCGATGTATGTATATAAATAATATGTATGTTTTTATCACCAGAGGCCACCAGGATAGAAGGGGAGGGGATAATTTTTTTTGTTTTCTTTTGTTTCAAAGGCATTGCAAAGGCAAACATTCTCATCAATTTACCATAAAATTTTAAGTAATATAGGTCAAATTATATAACGAATTATATAAGCTTTAACTTTTCTCACATATAAGTCTGTCTATTGATGAAAATCGCATGAAATTCTGTTTAGTAGACTTGAGTTTATCGTAAAGAGACAGACGCGATGAGGAACTTTGTATTCTAATAAAACTATTATTCTAGGCTAACTCCATGTACCTACAGCTAGATTTCCACAAAACTATCAACTCATTTGTGTGGGAGCTAGCTCTGAAAATAGTTGAATTACCTTCTCTAGAGCTTAAAGCTGTCATCAAACTAACTCAAAAAGCTTATTATATAATTTTAGAATATATAAATGATTGCTATGCATAACAATGAACTGCTCCTCTCGCTAAGAATTTATATGTAAATAAAATCTTTTTCTACCGCTACGTAAAAGGGTACCTATTTTAAAAAAGGGAACCGTTTTATTTTAAGTTGTATGTGACGTTCAGTAAGTGTTCCCTGTCTCCCTTACATTGGATTCAATTTGTAAAGATTTCAAGCTACGAAAAGTAATAGCAAAGGAAAGAAAACCTTACAAAAATTAAGGTTTTAATTAATTTTGCAACGTTTCGCATAATTCTTAAAGTTTTACAATAAAACTCCCCTTGTATAGAGCCTTGGCAAGTTCATGCGAACCCATATAAATTATTCGCGGTTAACGAAACCTTTTTTAAACCAACTCTTTTTAACTTGACAAAAGCATTATTACTAAGAATCTGAAGCATTGTCTATTTATTGATAAGAAAAGAGAGCCCTTGAGTGTTCAGTCTGAAATTATATTTTATAATATTTTTAAGCAATTTGAACAATGATCGGTAGGTACAAATACTATTTTTCCAACGATGAACTCTTCATTCAACTTTTCTAATTTATCTCATTTTATCTATACTCTGAAAAAGCCTTGTGGTTCAAGTACTTGCCTGCAACACAAAGATTGCAAGTTCGAATCCCGACTGTACCAATGAGTTATTCTGAACTAAAGTACAGTGATAAGTCACACCTCCAGCTTTACGTTGAAGAAAACAACGAGAGGAAACCTGCATACGTCTAAAAAGAAATTCATAAGCGTATATAGTCGTGCTCGCCAACAGTCACACAGGATGTATTAACTAATTCATCAAACAATTGACCTTTTTTGACCACAAAAGTTGCTTGCAATCGCTACTCTAGAGAGAAGCAAAACTCCTAGCGTATCGCTACTCTCCGGAGATAACCTCAACGGTTGTTCATTACACAGCCTGAGCGTTCGGTTCGAACTCCTTCGTACCCTCGCATTATGTCCTTTGATTCCAAGGTATCGGATGAATTCCCGGTCGATGGTGAAAGGTGTGGTAGAAGATAAAAGTGGACATCATGTTGAACAATTCTTCAAAACACTCTACGCACTAACCTACATTAATTCAATTAATAAACTAGATGATGATTACAAAAGTGTTGGCCGAGTCACTTAGAGTAGTTTAACCAATTACATTGCTCTAACTATATAAGCGACGATCATGTACACATAGACACATCTTCACGCCGTGTCCCTAACGGGGTAGGCAGGGAGGGTAGAGCGCTAGTTCTCTCTAGACTTACATACCTCTTTCGCTTCGTCCACATTCATCAGTCTCTTCATACATGATCTTTATTGTTTGGATGGCTGATCTGTTTTTGCCTAAATGCCAATAGGCGTGTGAAAAAGGTTTTAAAGGCTTTCAAATGGTGCGACTGACTGAACTTAATGTGGCCTTTTGATAGCGGATTAATTTTAATTTTGTTTTTTAACTCTGGTTTAAATTAGTTAACTTTTATATAATAATATGATTCATTGCACAGTATGTTTTAAGTTCTAGATTCAAATTAAGAAATATAATTTTTGCTTATTAAGCCTGCAGCGTAAAGTTTGCAAGTTCGAATCCCGACTGTACCATATTTTCTGAACTTAAATGTTTGGTGATTAATCACATTAAGAGAATAACGGCCAAGGAAACTATCGAGATATTTACATACGTTTAGAAAAACAATGTATAGTTGCGTTGAGGAACAGCAACGATATCGCCATCTGACACATTGGCACCTAAATATATCTATATATATGCATATATACAGATATACAAAGTAAAAGTGTGTGCAGGAAGAGGCAGAGGAAGACCACGTTCCAACGCTCAAGGACAGGAACGTCAAGAGTACTCGAAACCGACGAGCATGTATCAAGAGATTGATAAATGTGGACGATGCTAAAGAGGTATGTAAGTCTAGAGTGTACTGGTGCTCTATACTCCATCAGCCGATCACGATAGTCTCTGCATACTGTTCCCCTGTTAACTCGACGGCCGATATCAAAGCTGATATTAAAGCCCTCATCAATCTCAGTAGCTCAGTTATTATCGCGGGTGACCTGAATGCCAAGAGCGATGCTTGGAACAGCCACTCACGAAATAACAGAGGACGCCAATTGGAGAACCTCAGCGGGCTCCTCCAATTCGACGTCATTGCGCCTATGCACCCCACCCACTACCCTGAGAATATCAACCACCGACCGGACGTACTAGACATTGCGATCCTCAAGAATGTAAACCTCCGTTTGCACTCGTTGAGGTCGCACGACGAATTAGATTCTGACCACCGACCTGTGACCTTAGCGCTCTCCCCCCGACTAGGCCCCCCGGACGCAGGTCAGTCCCCGCCTCAGAAAAAGATAACAGACTGGAGAAAACTGGAGGAACTCCTCAAGTCCTCTTCATCTGTCCACTTAGATAGTATCCCGCCCCTCATAGAGTCGGCAGCCGACACTCAAAAGGCGGTCGATTCCCTCACAGCTCACGTACAGTCAGCCGTGGACGCCTGTTCACGACAAGTTCCGGTGATGGAAGACCATCGCTGGAAACTTCCCGACGACGTGCGAGAACTAGTGACGGAAAAGAACGCCGCCCTCCGAGCTCATAGAGCTCACCCGACTGAAGCGAACCGCACCTTTATGAGGTCACTCCAGCGCAAGCTGAGATACCGCATGAAAGACCTGCGAGACGCTCGCTGGAACAAGTTCCTAGGGGAACTTGAACCGAGTCACTTGGCCTTCTGGCATCTCCAGCGGAAACTTAAATCAGACAAAATCTCGTCCATGCCTCCACTCACTCGTCCAAATCAAGGGCCCGCCTTTGACGACGACGAGAAGTCCGAGTGCCTGGCCGACAGTCTCGAGGCTCAATGTACGCCCAGTACCTTGCCGGTAGATTCGCGCCATCTCAATAAGGTGGATGCCGAGGTCGAAAGCAAACTATCTCTCCCACCCTCTGAAGACCCAGACCACCCCATCACCCCAATCACGGTCGACGAAGTCCGGAAAGTGATCAAGGATCTCCACCCCAGGAAAGCCCCAGGTCCCGACGGGATCGCTAATAGAGTTATCAAACTCTTCTCCCCTTATCTCATAGTTTTGCTCACTGCCATCTTCAATGCCGCACTGAGCAACAACTTTTTCCCCCAATCCTGGAAAAGTGCAACAGTCATAGGTATTCCCAAGCCAGGGAAACCTAAGACCGAAGCTTCCAGTTATCGCCCCATCAGTCTCCTCAATGTCCTTGGCAAGATTTACGAGAGACTTATTTACAATAGATTAAAGAGTTTTGCAGACTCTAAGAAAGTCATACCTGACCAACAGTTCGGTTTTCGAACCAAACATTCCTGTGTCCAACAAGTCCACCGTATTGTGGAAGACGTCAGTAGCGGCTTCCAATTCGGTTTTACCACGGGTATGCTCCTCTTCGACGTGGCGAAGGCATTCGACAAGGTCTGGCACAACGGCTTGATATACAAGCTGTACCAGTTGGGCGTGCCGGACCGTCTAGTACGCATAGTACGGGACTTTTTGTCGAACCGCTCCTTCCGCTACAGAGTCGAGGGCACACTCTCTTCCCCCCATCCCATACGAGCAGGAGTCCCGCAAGGCTCAGTGCTCTCGCCACTCCTATTCACGCTTTATACTAGCGACATTCCCCTCCATAGACGAGTTAAAAGCGCTCTATTCGCCGACGATACGGCTATCTACTACAAAGGTAGAACTCCCGAGGGAATTCACGACAACCTCCAATCCGCGGTCACAGCCCTGGGGCGGTGGTTCCGGAAATGGAGAATTGAAGTGAACCCGACCAAAAGCGCAGCCATTCTATTCTGGAAAGGCCTCGAACGCCCACGGGTAGCCCCCATCACCCTCTTCGGCAAACCCATTCCATGGGAAGAAAAAGCCAAATACCTGGGTGTGATCCTCGATCAACGCCTTTCTTTCCGTCACCACGTAAAGGCGGTACGCGCGCGAGCCGCCTTCGCGCTCGGTAGACTTCACAGCATGTTGAATGCACGAAGTAAACTCTCATTGAAATCCAAGGTGAGGATTTACACGACGTGCATTCGACCAATCATGACATATGCGGGTGTAGTGTTCGCACACACTAGCAAGTCAACACTTAACCCCCTGCAAGTGCTCCAAAGCCGGTTTCTCCGGAGAGCCACAGGTGCCCCGTGGTACATGCGTAATAGTCAACTCCACGTTGACCTCAAAGTCCCCACTATAAAACAGTTTTTGAAAAAACTGGCCAAACGTCATTTCGATTCTGCTGTAAATCACCCCAACCCCCTCGTCGTATCGGCCGCCCGATACATTCCCTCCCTTATATCGAAGATAAGGCGTCCAAGACATGCCGTCATCGAACCGGATGACGACATAACGGTCCTCCAGGACGCCCGACAAAAACATACCAACACTACACACAACCGACCACTGTTCCGTCCTCGCCGGCGAGGCTCGACGCGAATAAGCCGTAATGTTCCCCCCCGACCTCCGCCGCAAACGCCGGCCCGCGCCGAGCTAAACGCGCAAATCCCGCCCCCAAATAATATTTAAATAAAATTACCAGTCCAGCCCAGCTCCCTTGCTCGCGATCCAGCAACGCCCTAAGCCGAGGTTCGTACCCCACAGGGGGTGCCCTTAGCTGTGTTGCTTAGTACTAAAGTGCCTGGCTGGAGGCCTAGGTCTCGCCATTGACCGGTTAAGTAGCAAAAGTTCCCGGAACTCACGCTACGAGAGACAATACAAAAAAAAAAAAAAAAAAAAAAAAAAAGGTGCTCTATACTCTCTGCCTATCCCGTTAGGGGCGTGATGATATCTATGTATGTATATGCATCTATGTATGTGTAAGCTTTGCTTGTCCCAAGTTAAAAAAGTATGTATATAGTGTATGCATATTCGTTTACAAATTAAATTGTAGTGCCCAGTGTATAGCGGTTAGTATAAGCGATCGCGTGCGGGCAAAATGGCGCAAGTAATTTGGCTAACAATGATGAAAGCGTCCCCCTGGGATGACTGACTTTTATGCTAGATTTGAGGTATGAGATACGAAGTTGAGCGTTGCTGGTCGGGTAGTTCGAGTAATTGCCTGCATCATAACGATCGCAAGTTGTAATGTTGACTGTAGCTATGAATTTTTGCTTTTAAGTGCAGTGAATAATCACACCTCGAGCATTACCGTGAAGGAAAACCTCAGTTGGTTAAGATTCGTTCTGAAACGTATGCAAATTTTCCACGTTAATGGCGAGAGGTGCGGGGGTATAACGTAGCCGTAGGCATCATGTCGAACGATTAACCTGATTTGGTTTACCTAAGTATATCAGTTTGTTTTATCCGGCTCACGCACATACACACATACACACATACACTCCCGGTCAAAAGTTTGAGACCACTATAAAAAAAACAATTAAAAGTCAATTTAAAACTTTATGAAAAACAGGTTTTATTTTCATGTTACACACACGATTTAAAATAAAATAAAACCCATGAAGTTATCACGTATTTCTATAAGTTTATCACGGGGTAAGCAGAGATAGTAGAACATTAGTTCTATCTAGACTTACAGACCTATTTTCTATATCTACATACGTATGTTTGAAGAGATGTCTCTTAAAAATCTAAAAATCGAAGTATTTTTATTTCACATAGGCCTAGATGGGCACTTCAAAACGTCGAAAGAGGTGCACGGTTCGAGTTGGTCGTTTCCATGGAGAAGAACCGGCAAGAATCTTCACTGGTTTTACACACATTCACTGGTTTCGAGTATAAATATTGTGAAATGGTAAGTGGGATTAAGCATGTCTAACAAGGGAGCTTTACCGTCATGCAAAACATATTAGGTATTACTTCAGAGATAAAGCAATTTGGTATTCGTTTCATCCACAAACCCTGAACATGCATTTTCTAAAGGAAACCCTGCAAATTACACCCCATCAGAGAATTCCCATACTCAAGACACGTTGCGTACACGCGCAGCCTACAAACAACGCCGACCCAAGAAATATATGCTCTTCGTAAAAAAAAAACATTATTATAGGAATAATTATCTGCCAATTACCTTTAGTAATCCTCTCTTCGATACAAATAAATAAAATTGGAGTGTCTGTTTGCAATATTAAAATAAACGCTTTGTACTAGTTGCATAAGGACGTATACACGTTTCATATATTTTGTTATAAGACGTGGTGGCCGAGTGGTTCGAGCAGTTGCAGAGCAAAGGTCGCAAGTTCGAATCCCGACTGTACCAATGAGTTTTTCTGAACTTAAGTACAGTGATTAGTCACACCACGAGCTTAACGGTGAAGGAAAACATCGAGAGGAAACCTGCATACGTCTGAGAAGAAATTCAAAGGCGTATGTATAGTCGTGCTGGAGTAACGGCGATGGACTCGCCATCTGTCACGTTGGCACCTTATATACCTCTGGCGGAAAGTGGGTGTGTGGGTATTACTTGTACACCTCTGCCTACCCCTTCGGGGACCCTTGTGGGAAGGCGTGAGGATATATTATTATTATTATATATTTTGTTAATTTTTTCTGTCGGTTTGTTTATTCCGGCTAACCTCTGAAACGGCTGGATCAGGGAAGGGGGAGTAACATAGGCTACTTTTATTTTAGAAACTAATCAATAACTTTTTTGTTTAATTCCGGGCGGAGTCGCGGGCACAGCTAGGTTAATATAAAAATCAATATCCCCGCTTAGGACCCCTTCGGAACCTTATGGGAAGGCGTGAAAATACATAAATTCTGATTTTGTTTTTTTTCTGTAAGGAATTCAAATTTTCCGGCAAGCTAAATTTAATTCATGTCTGTTTCAAAACTAACACCATTTGTTTTCATAAAATTCATCGCACGAGTGTGTTATTCACTCGTACGAGGCTTTCATGGGAATAATTTGAATGGATATCATTTAAATTAGTTTCGTTACGTATTTATAGGACTCCTACGAACATTATAAATGGGGAAGTTGGTTGCTCTCTGCGATGCGATATTTGTTCCCCTTTCTAATGGAATGGGACGTGATTTGTTACAATTCCATTAGTAGAGTAACATATATTATGTATTGGTTAGTATGTATTGGTCCGGGTAGCGATCTATTTCTGTGCCAAATTCCAACCAAATCCGTTCAGTTGTTCTTAATAAAAAGGGGAACAAGCTCCTCATAAACTTCGGAATTCATAATATTAATAGGACATCTGTGCCAATTATAATAAAATTCATAAATACCTTGGGACAATTCCACACACATTGACATAGCCCAAACTTAACTAGTGTGCATCACACAGATGCCTTCCCTCAACGGGAATCGAACCCACGATCTCCAGTTTCGCAGTCAGGAGCTATCACTAGAGCCGTCGTAATATATTTAGCTCAGTACATCTTTTTTTTTTTATACGACTTGGGTGGCAAACAAGCATGCGGTCCGCCTGATGATAAGCGGTTACTGCCGCCTATGGACGCTTGCAACACCGATGATGATGATGAAGCAAACCTACGTTTCAAACCAGTGTATCTCGAGCGGTACTACTTGCAACCCATTAAGGCGATCAAATCTTCAAATTGCATAACCCATCACTATCGCCGCGCTCTACTCTTACGAATTTCATTAAACGGGGAAAAGTCGAGAGACATTCCATCGGCCTCAAAATATGTGCCCTTCATCGAAGCCACCGCTCATCAGTGATCGATAGTAAATCACTCACAGGAAACCTTTCAATTCAATCTCTCATGATTCACCCCTGTGTGCGATATGCGAACCTACCCCCCCACGCATGTTGATTGATCGCTCCATTTCAAGCAAATTAAACTCACGATATGCCTGCTTTTTTGATGCCTTTTTTTTTGTTATACAACATGAGTGAAAGAAACCTTCAAGAAACTTTTATAGGAATACTATTTTTCTTTATAACTTATACATATGTAAGTATATTTATGTATATGTTATTGTATGTGTATAAAATAGGTATATGTTTCGTATTTATTTATTTAGATTGCTTAGTATATGTATATTATAGTAAATATGTATATTTCATCCGCTCAACTATCACACCTACCTTTTTTTCTCTATTTCTTTTCTCTCTTCACTTGGTTGCCTGGAAGAGATCGCTTTTGCGATAAGGCCGCCTATTGTGCCTATTACATGTTATTCTCTGTCTTTTTGTCATCCTATTTGTTTGTATGTGTGTGTGTACAATAAAGAATATTATTATTATTATGAGTGGCATACAAGCATACGGCCCACCTGATGGGAAACGGTTACCGTAGCCTATTTACGCTCACGATACCGAAGTATCATTTGCGCGCTGCCACTCTGTGTTCGGAGAGTTATAGTGTGTTGGCAGCATAATGGTTTTAATCCCTCTGCTTCCAACACAATATAACAATCCTATGAATCTGCCTATGAATTCTATGTTTAAAGAATTGATAATCAAAAAGAATTAAGAAATCTTGATATACTTGAATAACCACTTATGTGTACTAAAAAGTCTTCCCAGTCTCCCTTACGTTGCATAGAGTTTTTCAATAAGGTATTTGACGTCGGCCTCAGTACTAGTGATGGAAGTAACAGATCGCTAGTTACTCAATTACATATTAGGCCCTTATTTTTGATTTCATATTAATATAAAAAGTGTAAATTATATACATCTTCTATCATTTAGATTTTTGTGAGTTTATTGTCTTACCAAAGTAGTATATGTATTTATAGTTCGAATCCCGAATGTAACAATTAGTTTTTCTTTAGCTTTTTACGCTTTAGCATAAACACGAGCTTTACGTTAAAAAAAAATATCGAGAGGAGACCTGCATACGCTTGATAAGAAATTCAAAGACGAAATATAACGCCATCTGTCCCGTCGGAACCTGAAACATATCTCTGGCGGAAAATGGGTGTGTTGGTACTACCTATATACACCTTTGCCTACACCTTGTGGGAAGGTTTGAAATATTATACATATGATATAAATATAACGCGGTCGAAACCACACGGCACCGCGAGTACACAAAGTAAATCAGTACGTCGATAGTAATTTCCACATGACAGAATTGAAATAGTACGAACGAGAATTTCCAGTGAACAAGAGGAAGTACGGGGAAGCGCCGGATATGTCATATACATATGTAATAGAGAACCTTGAGCCTTCACAACCTTTACAGGAATGTTTAATATACGGAACACCTGACTACTATCCGTATTTGATAACAGCACGGAATTCTGAATACTTTTTGATATTTGTCGCATACATATTATTTGACGGAGATATTTCAATGGAAATCTAAAGGTTTGTTTAAAACAATTCAACATACTTCCTTTGACATATCGAGCGAATTTCATCAATATAGTTACATCTTTACGCTATCTCACAAGAATCTCTAAGGTAGGCAGAAGTGTATTACCACATCGTATTTTCGGCTGAAAAGTGTGTCAGATAAATCTAATGTGACAGATGGCGAGTCCATTGCTGATTCTCAAGCACGTATGTATACCTATGCAGGTTTCTCCTACACACCTCCGCCTGATAATTTTACGAGTGAAACTACTGATTGAATCAAATCTTTGACGCGATATTAGTTTGAAACTATGACACAATTTACTAGGAACCTAATAAACAACACGTCCTTGATATTAGTTTCTTGGTCCTGACTTCAAAATTTCATTAATATTGATAATTCCTAGTAAGTTTTGAAGCAAGTGCTCACTTGACTTAAAATGGTGAACATACAATCATCTAATGTGACTTTACAAAAGGCTTCATCGTTACAGCTTATTGCAGAAACGGAATGATTACATATTTATGTATCTTTTCCCATTCCCACGAGGGTCTCCAAGGGGTAGACAGAGGTGGGTAGTACCTAAACACCTCTGCCTACCGCTTGAAATATATTTAGGTGCTAACGTGACAGATGGCGAGTCCATCGCCGTTACTCAAGCACGACTATACATACATCTTTGAATTTCTTCTTCTCAAACGTATACAGGTTACCTTTAGATTTTTTCAATAATCACTGATTACGGTGAAGGAAACTTTTGCTCAGAATAACTCATTGGGACAGTCGCGATTCAAACTTGCAATCTTTGTGCTGCAGGCAACTGCTCGAACCTCTAGACCACCACGGCTGAAAACAATAATACACACACACAAACACATCATCACGCCAAGTCCCTAACGGGGTAGGCAGAGAGTATAGAGCGCCAGTTCTCTCTAGACTTACATACCTCTTTCGCTTCGTCCACATTCACCAGTCTCTTCATACATGCTCGTGGGTTTCGAGTACTCTTAACGTTCCCGTCCTTGAGCGTCCGCTCGATTTGATCCAGCTAGTTGGAACGTGGCCTTCCTCTTCTTGCACACACTTTTACTGCACACACACTTATCTGTTTCGTCAATCTTTCTCCACTCATCCTTTCTATGTGTCTAAACCAACGTAACATGCCTTTCTTCTTCTTTACAATCACGCCCTCATTCACGCCAGTTGATTTGCGAATCTCTTCATTGCGGATTCGATCTAATATCGTTACGCCGCACATTTTTCGAAGAGATAGCATCTCGACTGCATTCAAGCTATTTTCATAGTTCCTCTGACATACCCAGGATCTTCAATCTTTCTTCACTCATCCTTTCTATGTGTCCAAACCAACGTAACACTCTGAACACAATACTGAAAACAATAATATTCTGAACAAATACAGTATCAAACAACTCTCGTATAGTAATAATGTAAGTCAATACTCCTAGTGACACTTCATATTTCAGTAACAGCGTAACGAGAAAGCGGCAGGAAAATAGTGTGGACACAAACATCACTCTCTTCGACACGCGAGCCGGAAACATATAGAAATAGAAAAATCGATTGTAATTATTGTGATACTGTCACCGTGCAGACAAACACCTGGGGTTCTCGTTTCGTATCGTGTTATTATGTATCATACACACTTCGCTTTGGACATAAAGAAAGGATGAGTGAAGAAAGATTCAAAAGAGGTAGGGCATAACGGGTTTTCCGTTCGAATTTAGAGCTTCCCCACTGGGGCAGGACCTCCACCTTATAGAAGTCCGTAGCCAAATAACACAATTTATTGTGTTGTGTTCCTACGCGGTGAATAAGGTTTCCAGTAATGAGCTCTTTGGGGAGGGGGGAGGATTGTTACATTGTGTTGGAAGCAGAGGGATTAAACCCATTATGCTGCCAACACACTATAACTCTCCGAACACAGAATGTCAACGCGCAAATGATACTTCGGCACGTATTTTATTGTATTCCAATATTCTGTATCGTGAGCGTAAATAGGCTACGGTAACCGTTTCCCATCAGGTGGGCCGTATGCTTGTTTGCCACTCTTGTTGTATAAAAAAAAGATTGAGGAAACAGATATACAATACAAAAGTATGTGCAAGAGCCAGCGGAAGACCACGTTCCTACCTAGTAGGTAGGAACGTAGATCAAATCGATCGGACACTCAAGGACGAGAACGCCAAGAGTACTCTAAACCGACGAGCTTTTATGAAGAGACTGATAAATGTGGATGAAGCGAAAGAGGTATTTAAGTCTAGAGACAACTAGCTCTCTTTTCCCTCTGCCTACCCCGTTAGGGACTCGGCGTGATAAAATGTATGATTGTACACATGTCATGTGATACGCGGGTCTTGCTACTCTATTAAAATGTAAATGAAATGTTACTGGCGCTCTGCTCTCTCTGCCTACCCTATGAGGGTCTAGGCCTCATAATCATTTCATTGTTATGCATGAATCTAACTTATTGGTTGGTATAGTTGTATTTGTTTTCTCTGAATTAATACATAATATTTTTTTATTCATTTTCGTGATCACATAACAATAATATGAACATTATAACATAGTACATTTTCATAGCTAATAGGAATCCTATAATCCTTAAGCTATGTTTAAAAGCCAGTGTTGCAGCGGTCAATGTAATCTCTCACAATGGTGCTAAGATGAAATGAAGAAAACTTAATACAGACAAACTTTAACTCGCAGCTAAAGTTTTATATTATATACTTGAAGATCCGTACAACGTGTGTATTGTATATGAAAACCCTTTACGATTCAGCCAAAACTTGTAATACTGCAAACAGTACTGCATTAGGGCACTGCAGTTGCTAAAATGACTGCGCTAAAGAAATAAAATAAGTTCTAGGTAGAGACAAGCTGTTCGATATCAGAAATACTAGGAGATGATATGAAATAGATTGACTGCCGTCTTGGTCTAGTGATCCGAGCTCCTGGCTGGAATCGTTGTGGTAGCAGGTTCAATTCTTGCTGGGACCAATATTTATTGAACGTAAGTATTTATATTATTTTAACGTTTTTTGCATCAAGCCGGCTCCCTCACAGGGTAGGCAAAACGTAGAGCGTCAGTCGTATCTAGAATTGCAGACCTCTTTCACTTCATCCACATTAATTAGAGTCTTCATACATGCACGCTAGTTTCAACACTCGATTTACCCGTTTTACGTAAAATTGTCTAAAAGCATACTAATACAGCAGAAATTGAGCCGCGTTAATAGTTAAAGATACTTTCCTTAAGAAACCCCCATTTATGGGTCCGTGAATGATTACCGAAACCCATTTACGATAAGACAGCTTTCCGAGTGAAAGCGATTGTCTCGAAAATATATTTTCTTTTAAAGTGCTCGATTTTTCAAGTCTAATTTATGTTTTAAGATCGTAATCATTATCTTTTCGTTCCCAGTGGCTAATATGTTTTCTCCCAACACTTCTCCCAACACTTTTTGACAATAAGTTTTTTTTTATAACACTTGGGTGACAAACAAGCATCCGGCCCGCCTGATGGTAAGCGGTTACCGCCGCCTATGGATGCTTGCAACACCAGGGATATCACTCGCGCGTTGCCGAGACTAAGATAGTCGGGTCTTGACGGAAGGTTATTCTAGACTAGTCTAGACTTCGAAGTGACATGCACCCAAGACTCCACACCTGCTGCTCGAACCGCTCAGCCGTCCCAGCGAAAATTTTAATTCCTAACAAAGGTTGTGAGCACAATATTCGGGTGACTTACTGTAGTATGAATATTTTTCACTTATCATCATAATATAGGAAGGTGTGAAGCCGGAAACGGAAGAAGCGCCGCGCCTTGGGATAAGCCTATTCTCAGCAGTGGAAAATCATAAAAGGCTTATGTAAAGTGGTAGATAGTATATAAATACGAATTCATATAGTATGCCTAGTCCCTTGGATAAGCACAGAATAGAGCGCCGCAAAATATCTAACTTTGGGTGTGTGGGGGTACCTATACACCTCTGCCTACCCCTTCGTGTGACCCTTGTGGGAAGGCGTGAGGATATATTTTTTTTTATTTTTTTTTTATTTTTTATTAAAACTTCCTGCAAACATTATTGCAAAACTTAATGCCGATAATGGCGAACTTAATGCCGAAGGCATTCTCTACCAGTTAACCTTTGGGTGGTGCAGAGATATTCATGGCAGGCTAAAAGATACTTACAATAGGGAAATATAAAATTCCTATATGTTTTATTTAATTTACATATATAAAATGCCATATATAACATACAATAATATCATACATCTAATATAATATATATAATATATATAATAAATAGAATAAATCTACATACACATATACATATATATATATATATTTATATATATATATATATACAATTACATACATAAATAATTATACATATTATATATTACACATAAATATTACTCTGTTTCTACTTGGCGGTAGTAGTATTGCTTCACTTTTGCTTTAAATGTATCCCTGCTATTGCACATCCTGATTTCCGGAGGGAGTATATTATATATATATTATATATATTAATCTTGTAAGTACATTAGAGATGAATCGAAAAGAGTTTCGTATTGACTCATTCAAATAATAGAATTAAAAAAAATATTCATCATTTTAATTTGACCAGGAATCGCACATAAATACATCATCATCATACATACATCACGTAAATATTCAATGAGCCAACTTACGTATGTAATCCGGTTTATACCAGAACGTTTTGGTTTTCAATCGATTTGAGTCGTAATAAAGTCGTGCATTTTAACCGACCAATGCTGCCACTAACTGACCGGAAAGCCACAGAAATGGCCGGATATGACTAGTAATATTCTTAAACAATAAAATATTACCTATTTGTTTTTAAATAATATTTTATTAAGACATTAAGAATGTAATTGATCGTACATACGTTTACATATTGTAAGATGTGAGCCAAGACACGCCTCAGATAGAAGGCTCACCATCTCGTGTCAAGCATTATAGATGAATGTATATGCAATACGCATCTGCCTACCCTATCGGAGAAACTTGAGACCAGTTAATTAAATGTCAAAATATTTAAAACTAAAAGACTCAACCTAGTAATAGCGTAATGTTGTAGTATAGGAGGAAAACGCCTTAATAAAATAAAATTTTCTGTAAAAAACAGTTACAAATATTTGACCTTCATGGCTTAAAAGGTTTTCACGAGCGTAAGAAAATTATTTTTCTAAGAAGTTATTATCATAAAAGGCAAAATTAATTTGATCGCCTACTCAAGTCGGCTTAATAACAGAGAAAGCGGCGTAAACATCACAAAGAAATAATAACATTCAAAAGTTGAACGCTTACGATAACTTTCGTAAATTAATTTGTCACTGTCTATCTAAAGTATTAAGATGGAAATATTACCTGTCATTTCAACTTAAGTTAAAGCCCATATATACAATGTAATTACTCACCACAAAACTCCGGTAGTCACCTGTACCAATCGATACAAAAGTTCACTCAAATAATCTACCGATAAACCGGAGAAGTTACGTCTTGGATTTTATATCACATCGGACAAACAGTAAAACTTCTAGTAAATACTTATTTAATTGTTCTTATGCAGACACTTATGACTTGGTTCTTTTATGCACTAAATAAAGCATGAGTAATTTACTTGTTCCATATTTCGAAATAAACTCTGAGATACGCTCCGTAGACGTCCGTAGCGGTTAGGACGCGTAGCGACACTGATACGTAGCTCCTAGCTACGGGCTACGGGCTACGACGCTTGATCGTCGCTGTTTCTAGGTTGCTTTGGCAGACGGATTGTCGAGTCGCCTTATGGATCCGTAGGCAAATGGGAAACTTTATTAATATTATATCGCATTAAAATGTCATGGCAAAAGCCGTGGTGGCCAAGAGGTTCGAGCAGTTGCCTGCGACACAAAGATCGCAAGTTCGAATCCCGACTGTACCAATGAGTCTTTCTGAACTTATGTACAGTAATTAGTCACACCACGAACTTTAAGGTAAAGGAAAACATCGAGAGGAAACCTGCATACGTCTGAGAAGCAATTCAAAGGCGTATGTATAGTCGTGCTTGAGTATCGGCGATGGACTCGCCATCTGTCACTTTGGCACCTAAATATATCTCTGGCGGAAAGTGTGTGTGGGTACTACCTAACACTTCTGCCTACCCCTTCGGGGACCCTTGTGGGAAGGCGTGAGGATATATATAAAATGTCATTAATATTCTTCAGTTAAAAACTTATTTGAAATTTACAATATTCATAAAAATCTGTAGTAAAACAAAGTAATTATCGCTAAAATATGAGTGCTAAATCGGAATCCCGCGGCAAAGTGCCAAGATGACTGGCGGCATTGCCACGCTGGATGGCAACGCTGACTCTCTGAGGGAGATATGCTTCAGCCTTCGACATGAGAGGCATCGTTAGAAAATGCTTAGAAAAAATTTGAAGAGTTTTTACTTTTCATGTTTATATGGGAATTTATTAAATTTCTTAAGAAGCTTAAAAGAGCAGTGGCTTTAAAAATAATACTTACATATATAAAAATAGTACTATAGCAAATAGTTGAAAAGATCACCTCCGTTTCTTCTCGCATTATTGACTTAAAAATCCGTATACGTACAATTCTGAGGAGCACCAATGCGTATATCCGACACGCTCTTGGCCATTTTGTACTAACCAATCAATCTTTCTCATTAGAGTGGCGATCTTCGAATAGCATTATATTTCAATTTAAATCATTCGGGATTACGTTTGGGAGTGGCCTTTTCAAAGCAGCGACAATTACTTGAAATAAAATCAAACATAATAATAAAAATAATATCCTCGCGCATTCCCACAAGGGTCTCCGAAGAGGTAGGCAGAGGTGTATAGGTAATACCCACACACCCACTTTCCGCCAGAGGTATATTAGGTGCTAAGGTGACAGATGGCGAGTCCATGGCCGTTACTCAAGCACGTCGCACCTTCACCGTAAAGCTCGTGGTGTGAGTAATCACTGTCCTTAAGTTCAGAAAAACTCAGTGGTAGTCGAGATTCGAACTTGCGATATTTGTGTCGCAGGCAACTGCTCGAACCACTCGGCCACCACGGCTCGTTCAAATCAAACATAACTAGCGTATAAGTGAATGCATGCATGTTTACGTATGATGGGAGGATTATATTTATTTTTATGAATATCTGTGAGCATCAAATCAACCTTGGTTAAGAATAACCTTACTTACATACATACATATCATCACGAGTCCCTAACGGAGTAGGCAGAGATTATAACGCGCCAGTTCTCTCAAGACTTACATGCGTCTTTCGCTTGGTCTACATTCATCAGTCTCTTTCTCTTCATATTTATTTATTTATCTTATAATAAATAATATCTTATAACATATAATAAATTTGGAGTGTCTGTTTGTAATATTGAAATAACCGCTTTTTACTAAATGCATATGGATGTATACACAGTACATATACCAAAATATATATTTTTACAACTTTTGTCTGTCTGTCTGTCTGTTTGTTCCGGCTAATCTCTGAAATGGCAGGACCGATTTTAGCGGGACTTTCACTGGCAGATAGCTGATGGAAAAAGGAGTAACTTAGGCTACTTTTATTTTAGAAACTAAACAATGTTTTTTTTAATTCCACGCGTACGAAGTCGCGGCCACAGCTAGTTTATTATAAAACACTAAACATTGCCATTACGTATATTACCTTACTTACTTAAACGTATTAACAAAACTGTTACCTACGACAAAGTAGATCCTTACCAACCACTTCTTTATATTTTTATATCTAATAGACTTAATCGCCAAATCGCGGTATTAAAAAATTACATTCTGCTATCATCATACTGCAGGAACTGGACCTCTCCCCTTTGACCCAATTGTCCGACGTATAATAATACCAGTGGTAAACCGCGGATTTACCCATATTAAATCAGATTTCGTCGGTTGTTTTTTTCTCGGGAATAGCGGCGACAGACTCGCCATCTGTCACGTTGGCACCTAAAACAAATATATCTCTGGCGTAAAGTGGGTGTGGCTATTACCAATACACCTCTGCCTACCCCTTCGAGGATCCTTATGGGAAGGCGTGAGGATATACTGAGAATAAAAAGTTATTGTCTAAATCAACCTAATCTCTGTGCCAAATGTCATTCGAATCCGTTCAGTAATTTTAATGTGAGTTAGGGACAAACATTCGCACAAACTTTGGCATTTATATTAGTAGGGTAATCTAGTTAGTCGCTTTATCTCCGGTTTGCCACCAGGGGTGAACAATAAGCTGGTCATTAGATGACGTTGTTTTAGGCTTATCGTTGTTAAGCGTTCATCTTGGTCGGACCGGTCCCTCTACAACGTCTTGACTATATAGGTCACGTCAGGATGACGCTCCTACAATTTAGAGCGAAATAATTAGGCCGCCACAAGTGCCGTCATGGGCGTGTGGTTCAAGTATAGATAGTGCCATCCATGAAGACGCGCCCCGCCAATTTCTAGACTACGACTTGGGGACTATGGCCTACTCAATATAATACTGTCATCTATGGACTCGAGTCTATTAATTGTAGTGTGCATGTGCACTCATAAGTAATCAGTGTGTACCGATAATATTCAAGCGTTAGTGGAAGGTTGCACACTTACACTATAAATTATGAGGAAGAATAGTGGCAGTATCTATAATCGCCTGCAATACGAGCAAGGGGTAGGCAGAGGTGTATAGCTAATACCCACACACCCACTTTCCGCCAGAGTTATTTTAGGAGTGTGACAAATGGCGAGTACATCGCCGTTACTCAAGCACGACTTTACATACGCCTTTGAATTGCTTCTCAGACGTTTGCAGGTTTCCTCTCGATGTTTTCCTTCACCGTAAAGCTCGTGGTGTGACTAATCACTGTACTCAAGTTCAGAAAAACTCATTGGCATAGTCGGGATTCAAACTTGCGATCTTTGAGTCGCAGGCAACCACTCGAACTACTCGGCCACCACTTCTGGTTATGGCTTTATGAGAGTTGCCTTAAATATTATATTCTTGCTTACGAGTACATTTCATTTATGATCCCCACTAGCCGTGGCGTGCACAAGCCAGCGAACCGCCATTTTAGCTAGATGGCGTTATCTCTAATAAGAAGCGTATATAAAGAATAGTACGATAACAATGACCGTCTGTCCTCAGATGAAATGATATTAAAGGCGTCTGTACTTTACTGCGTCTCTAGCTAAGTGTCACAGATAGCTTGCCGGATAAGTAATGTGGTAAAGTGGCCAGTTATTGATGTGACATGCCTTTAATGACAGATACTCGAGAAAAAATTTTAATGTACCAATGAGTTTTTCTGAACTTAAGTACAGTGATTAGTCACACCACGAGCTTTACGGTGAAGGAAAACATCGAGAGGAAACTTGCATATGTCTGAGAAGAAATTCAAAGGCGTATGTATAGTCGTGCTGGAGTAACGGCGATGGACTCGCCATCTGTCACGTTGGCACCTAATATACCTCTGGCGGAAAGTGGGTGTGTGGGTATTACCTATACACCTCTGCCTACCCCTTCGGGGACGCTTGTCGGGGAAGGCGCGAGGATATATATTATTATTATAATAATTATTTCGATTGATCGAAAGCCAGTTCATACTTCTAGCTATGAACCTTGAATTGTGAATTAGAACGTCGTAGACGTTGTAATTAACAATTCAAATAGGTTAACGAGTGAGTATTACGCAAGTATTAATATTTTTTGATAGCAAATGTAATTTATAAAAAAGAATGAGGTAAATTTTTTTTATTTCGTAGCTTTGTTGGATTTTTCATGGTGATACTATTTTCATAAATTTACCGTAACACTTAATTTACATCTACAATGTTATTACCAGAGGAAAGTACAAGTTCGTTAGTTTTAGAGTTCTTTAGAAAATAGCCATTTAGTTTTGAAAGATTCATTTGAGTTCATAGTGATTTTTCTTTATTAGTCTATGTAACAACTTCGATTTACTACAACATGAGACGAACCTCAAGTATTGCTCACCAAAATCACAGGCTACCGGTACATACGCCACGATATACTCACGCGTATGTTGGTGTATAATATGTATAATAAGCACAAATATTGACTTTAGAACTTCCTTAATTCAGAATTTGGGTGAAAACAATTGAATGAGTCGAAGGCGTTTCCCTTTAATACGTTCGTCTATATAACATATAAGGAAACCATTTGCAGGGACGTTCAACTTAGACTCGCTTTCTGAAAAATGTGTTTGGACACGAAAAAGGTCTTACGTTGAGATCGGTAAGTATCCTGCTTCAAGCTCCTAAAAATAGCAGCCTACCGAAAGCTGTCACAAAGCTTTTCCTTTAAAGACTTTTCGTTCATCATGACAAATATTATGATAAAAAAAGCCGTGATGGCTTGTGGGTGGAAAATTTAATATCAACAATAACGTACGCCATACAAATTATCACGACGAATCCCTGGTTAGACAGAGAGATTAGACCAACTTTATATAGGGGATATCCATAAAAAAACCTTCATAGTTAGTCAACCCGTCATAGTAGACGGAAAACTTTTTCCTATATTATAGAAAATAGGATTTTGGATAGCGTGAACGCTAATGGAAAAGGATTTACTCTGATGATCTGTCCTTTCATACATATTTATCGTAGATGCCAGTACTCGAAACTGGCGAGTATGTATGAAAAGACTGACGAATATGGTTGCAGCGGAACAGGTCTGAAGTCTAAAGAGAAAGAACTAGCGCCCTACTCTCTCTCTCTCTGTCTGCTCTTTGGGTACGATGATATATATATTATATGTATGTATTTTTGAACCACTAACTTTAATAATTTCGGTTTGATGGCCACAAGTTTACTGCATAAACTTCAAACTGCCGAGCGAAATGTTCATATGAAAATAACGTTCGAATTTTAATTCATCGGAAAACCGTTACCCCGAGGCTTTAAATCTGCGATCTCGTAACTTTAAGAATATAGGACATAAAGTACGAGGACAGTTGTACATCGGAGACTGCCTCGGTAATAAGCGCGTTTATCGTTTCAATACCCATGTTTATGTATGGGCTATAAACCTAGTTCGCAAACGGTCCTCAGAGGTCGCACACTAAAACGTTTTATTTTGTTTTTTTTTAATGTGGGCAATAATATGTGTTGTGTCGGTCAAGTGTTATCTGCTGGTGGATAACGCGATGCCATTACGTTGCCGTATAGGACTCACGGATTGGATAGTATGTAGTTCTCATAACGAAATCACAGATTTATTCGGCTATTTCGTAAAATAAGAATCAATAACAAAACACTTGCCTGGCACAATGGTATTGGACCTGCTTCTGGTTTATGGTTGCGGCTTCGATCCCCTTTAGCTTTCATAATAATAATATCCTCACGCCTTCCCACAAGGGTCCCCGAAGGGGTAGGCAGAGGTGTATAGGTAATACCCATACACCCACTTTCCGCCGGAGATATATTAGGTGCCAACGTGACAGATGGCGAGTCCATCGCCGTTACTCAAGCACGACTTTATATACGCCTTTGAATTTCTTCTCAGACGTATGCAGGTTTCCTCTCGATGTTTTCCTTCACCGTAAAGCTCGTGGTGTGACTAATCACTGTACTTAAGTTCAGAAAAACTCATTGGTACAGTCGGGATTCGAACTTGCGACCTTTGCGTCACAGGCAACTGCTCGAACCACTCGGCCACCACGGCTTTTAAGCTTAGCTTAGCTTTCATTTGCGTGACAAACATATTTTTTGTTGACAACATAAGAGAGAGCCGTAGTGGCCGATTGGTTTTGAACTTAAGTACAGTGATTAGTCACAGCACGAGCTTTACCATGACGGAAAACATCGAGAAGAAATTCAAAGACGTATTTATCCTTGTAAAACGGAATTCACCATCTATTTTTTTTTTTTTTTTTTTTTGTAATTGTGGCCATGTTGTCCCTTTTTTAACATTTTTTACATTTTTATTTGCCTTTTTTAACATTTTTTACATTTTTATTTGCCATTTATTTGGGGTGTTTTTGTTAAAAATTATCTTTTTTCTTTTTGCAATTTCTTTTTTTCTTTTTTCTAATCTTTTCTTTACATTTCTTTTATTCTATTTTTCTTTTATCTTTGTTACACTTTACATTTTATTTAAACGTTTCTTTTATCTTAATACGCTTTACATTCTATTTAAACATTTCTTTGTTTTCATATATTTTTACATTTTGTACATCAATTTTTACACATTTTAGGTTTTACAAAAATTAACAATTATATTATACAAGACAAATATTCTAATATTATAACCTATGCATGTTTCTTAAAAACCCCAAATTTGACCGCAAGGTGAGCATCCTTACTCTCTCAAAGAGGGCTCCGGGCACACGACCTTCCACTGCAGAGTTTTGCCTGGGCCCCGCAAATGGTGCTTCATAATGCATTATGCCGCTGCCATTTACGGGTCCCGCTTCTGTCTGCAGTAGAAGGCTTTGCACCCTTACGCCCCCGAGCATCGCTCTCCCCTCCACTCGTCCGGTTGGTGTCCGGTTCCCTTGACCTCCACGGCACGACGGTTTTCTGCGATTTAAGGTGGGCCGGTTTCGCATGAAACCGACACCAACTTTTGCCACCGAAATTGTGCCGCTTTGGTCAGATATCCCGAGACATCCCTGACGTTCCGGAACGAGTGGTTTCCTGGGGTGCGGCTCCGAGTACTGTCGCCAGCGCGGCGCCTCAAGACCGCCGGCCATCATGTCCACTTGACGATCGGCCCTATGACTCCACGTGGTGCCCTTAGCAGTACGCTATGCTGGCCCGAGCCAATGCGTCCCACTTACGCCTCACTGGACAGTCTGCACTGAACGCGTTGTGGTCAGTCCTGTCCAGCTTGGCCGCGCTGCAGTTGCAGCACGCTGGGGGCGCATTGGCGAGCCAGCTAGTGCACTCGGGCTTCATGTGAGGCCCCCCGCAGTGGCTACACTTGACGACGGATTCCTCACAGAACCGCCGCCCGTGCCCGTAGCCGAGGCAGAGGGAGCACTGGACGAGTGGCGAGTAGTCCGCCACTCGGACCCTCTGCAGGTCTATGTGCACCGCCTCCGCCTCGACCACTCTCCGCCACAGTTGGGGGGACACCCGCATTACCACGTGGCCGGCGTGGGGGTTCCTAGCTTTCCTCCGAAAGCGGACCTCCAGCCGGACGTCCTCTTTGCCGAGGCCATCGAACAGTTAATAAACGAGCGCCCAATTCGGCACGATTCACCAACATAATATTTACATAGAAACTGCGACCGTATGGTACTTAAGCCGACACAATGAATTTTCAATCGTATTCGAACGATAAAGCCGTATTCGTGAGGTGTTTATATTGAAAGGGTTGAATACAATCGTAACACGGCTGTTTATATGAAGGGCGTGTTTTCCAATAAATAACAGAGGAGATAATATAACCTTACTGGCTGTCTAGTATACTCCATGTTCACGACTAGAAATAGGTCTTATTGATTCCTATACTATTCTTCTGATTAGAACGGCCGCTTTTTATTATTGATTTATTTACTAAGGTGGCATTCAATCCTGTGTAGCTTTAAATTCTTTATTGTTTTTCCACTTACATCTAAAAAGACTAGGTGGCCGAGTGGTTCGAGTAGTTGCCTGCAACACAAAGATTGCAAATTCGAATCCCGACTGTACTAATGAGTTTGAATGTATGTTTGTCTGTCTGAACTTAAGTACAGTGATTAGTCACAGCACGAGCTTTACGCTGTAGGAAAACATCGAGAGGAAACCTGCATACGTTGGAGAAGAAATTCAATGGCGTATGTGTAGTAGCGCTGGTCTAACGGCGATGAATTCGCCGCCTGTCACGTTGGCACCTAAAATATATCTCTGGTGGAAGTGGGTGTGTGGGTACTACTTAAACACCTCTGCCTACCCCTTCGAAAACCCTTATGGGAAGGCGTGAGGATATATTACTTTTATAACAGACATACAAAGCAAAAGTGTGTGCAAGAAGAGGCAGAGGAACACCACGTTCCAACTACCTGGATCAAATTGATAGGACGCTCATGGATGGGAAAGTCAAGAGTACTCGAAGCCGACGAGCATGTATGAAGAGACTAATGTATGTGGACGAAGCGAAACAGGCATGTCTCTCTGAGGCTCTCTGCCTACCCCGTTAGGAACTCGGGGTAATGATATGTATCTATGTATGTAATGTATCTATTCAGATTGCGCGTGAAGTTACTGAAATGAGGACGGAAAACAAAGAGGCCTAAATTGGACGAATTGCGCCTTCGTAATGAATAGACAGTAATTAGCCTGGTTAACTAACGTCTCAATTAGGTTTTAAATTAAATCCGCCGCGTTTTCCTCTGTATTAATTAGAGCAGGTACTGCTAGGTACCATAGGTAGCGCCGGCCTCGGTCGTGGTTGTCAAACTTTATTCAAAAAGCCTGCTACTCTCCTGACCCGTGGTGGCCCAGTGGTTCGAGTAGTTGCCTGAAATATGAAGATTGCAAGTTCGAATCTCGACTGTACCAATAAGTTTTTCTGAAGTTAAGGACAGTGATTAGTCACACTACGAGCTTTACAGTTGAATTGTTCGATGATCCTCACGGCTACCTTCTATCGCACCGCCCACCATCGACGGGAAGTTCATATAAATACCTTCAAATCACAGATATCGCACTGCAAGGCAGACAGAGTAGAGCACCAGTTCTCTCTAGAATTAACGTTATTTTTCGTTTCATTTTCAATATTTATTAGTCTCATTTTCTTGTTGTGATATAGATAATAAATACCTAGGACAATTCCACACAAATTAATAATAAATTAGCAACGGGACAAAGTTTGTGTTGTATGGCAATCAATTTGGTAATGAAAAGTTGACGCTCTGTTAGGACTCCAATTTCACTATAAAGCGTTACTGTGGGGTATCTATAAGGTAAAAAGTGGCTGACTTTAAGGATGGCTCGTGGGGCTCGTTCCAAGGGAAGTAAATGTGTTTTAGCAGCGCCGCCCTATCAATGCAATATGTGACGAGTGATTGACAGAGGGAATAGTATAGCATCATAAGTATTTTTTTATCAGCTACATATCTAATATTTTAATAAACCGCAATAAGTTTCCTATAAATTGCAATAAATTGACCTAGTCCCAAATTAAGCAAAGCTTGTGTTATGGTAACTAGACAACGATATATTTACTTATGTAGATAGATATATACATAAATACATAGGACATCCAAGACTAAGGTACAAATACTCGTGTTCATCACACAAATATCTGCCCTCAGCGGGATTCGAACCCGCGACCTCAAGTTTCGCAGTCAGGAGCTCTAACCACTAGACCAGACGGTCGTCATAGTGTCATCCACGAAGACGCGCCCCTCCAATTTCTAGTCGAGGGAGTCGTGGAATATGTAGAGTACCTACAACCCGAGTGTATTAATCGTAGTGTGCGTGTGCACTCTAGGTAATTAGTGTGTACCGAAAATACTCATACATTAGTGGAAGGTTGCACACTTACACTATAAAATATAGGGAACAATAGTGGGGCGCGTTTTCGTGAATATCACTATCCTTATAATATTATAAATGTGAATGTAAGTTTGTTTGTTACGCTTTCACGTAAAAACTACTGGACCGATCATCATAGAACTTTGTACACATAGTCTTGGAGGTATTAGAAGTAACATAGGATACTATTAATTAAAAAAATATCATTTTTACGAAAGATAAAAGAAGCCGTCCACGCCGACGAAGTCGCGGGCACAGCTAGTCTATATAATATATCTCTTTACGCCGACTAGAATTTAATCAACTAAATAAATAAATAATATATTTGGTATATATTCCGACAACTACCTGCATTCATTTCTCCTTCCATAATCAACTGCAGTCTCTTCATGATTATAAATAGGTTCCAAGTGATTCAGTGTTTGAGAACCGTACTCTAAATAAAGCAAGATTTACCCACGGCTTTAGAGATAGCCTGCACTGAATACGTAATTCAGCTATTCAACATAGTGTTTGTAACCCACCTCACGCACTACAGCACGCGTTTATCAAGTATAATTCTGCTAAAATAGCTTTTATGTACTAGACAATAGAGGCTACGCAGTGAGCAGGTATAGTTTGTAGATACCTATGGTAGATTATGTAGCGTGACGTGGGACCACAAAATGATAGGATTACTTGTTATACTTGAGATAATGACGTGTCTCTCATATTTGGACAACGCATCGTTAGGTATCATTTGTGTCAGCCACGAAATTGTATGTAATATTTCATTATACGAGGGCTGTTGGGTGAGTGGTTTGAGTATTCACCTACAACTTATAGGTTCGAATTCCAACTGTACCAATGAGTTTTTACACGCTTTATATTAGCTTCACCTGTATGTATGTATGTATGTATGTATGTAACCGACTTCTTGGAGCTCGATTTTGACCCACTTTTAACGGCCAGATTTCGTTCAAACTTTGTAGACTTATCGAGGACCGATGACAATACACTAATAACTAAAAAGTAGAAAATAAATAATAGTTAAAAAAAACTAAAAAACACGCTTTTTATAGAAAACCGAACTAAAAAATAGAAAATAAATTTCGATAATATCTTAAAAAGCGTGGGGTGCTTTTTAAGATATTACCGAAATGATAATCACTCTACTAATATCTGTCAATAAAATATTTATAACTATTGACACCATGCACCCCACGCTTTTTAAGATATTATCGAAATTTATTTTCTATTTTTTAGTTCGGTTTTCTATAAAAAGCGTGTTTTTTAGTTTTTTTTAACTTTTTTTTAACATAAGTACATTGATTAATTACGAGCTTTACGTTGAATAAAAACATCGAGAGGAAACTGCATTAAGAAGAAATTATAACATATTACAATGAGGTACTCGAAACTTATCTCCAGATACAACAACAGTTAGCAGCCTTTGTCGTTAATGGATTTAATTTTAAAGTATTTTTGAACAGCCCTCTATGTTACTGGTGGGCAAAGGCCTCCCCACTTTCTATCAAGTATATTTGAAAAAAAAAAACGTTAATACGTTTTATTGAATAACTTTATCTTATAAATACACCATCCAGGAGCAGTACCCTTTTAGAGCTGTCATATTAAACAACCCGTGGTTGCCGATTGGTTCCAGTAGTTGCCACTACTACTCCCGACTTCGAATCCCAAATGGCGTAGTTAGTATTTTAGAACGAAGCATGTGCTGATAACTTTTCTTTTTGTATGACAAAGCCTGTGGTGAATAAGTCTTATTTTCAATCGTGAAGGTAAAAATCGAGAGGAAACCTACATACGTTCTGGGAACCCTAGTGGGATGGCATGAAGGTATTAATGTTCTTCTCTTTCAAGTAAATTGACGAAATCTTTGGATACAGTTGGGGTACAAGAAAACAAAATTCATCATAGATACAAATTTATTTGAATAAATGTACAACTTAAAATAGTCACATCTGTAGCAGTACTTATTGTGTTAGTACAAAACGAGTCAATACATGAAAAGCGCCTGTCTGTACTCTTTGAAAATAAATTAATTAACTTTTACATTAAGATCTACGTTTAAAGAATATGCAGCGACAGGTGGTATTCAGTCTGAATCGTTTTCTTCAGCTACCTGTTGCCACTTCGCTACCAAGTTGGATACCGACTTGTGCTTCAGCCCCATGGACGAGGATATCTTCACCTGCAGATAGCATTATACATTATGTATTAGGAGTTCTACGTGGAGTTTGTACTATTTTTTTTCTGTATAGTTAGTGTAAAAGGCTTGTAGCCGTTCAAATTGTGATAAATAAATTAACGAGGCCAAATATGCTTCCAAAAACAAATAATCCTACTAGTCTACTAATATTATAAAATATATGTTTGAGAATGATGGATGGAAAATTTTTATTCGCTGTCACACGTGATATAGTTTTGCATGAGCGATATTTAATTACAATAAACGTCTATATTTTCTTCTATTTTAATGTGTAAAATTTAATACATTTTCGCTGTTAAGGGAAAACATATTTGATTTGAGTGAGTAATAAGTTTAGTAAAGGACGTACTTTGGACTTCTTAACGGATTTAGCAACATCTTTCTTATCATCTCTGTCCACATCTTTGTCCCTATCTTGAGGTCGCTCGTTGTCTTTGGCTTCCGGCGGCTGGGGCGGCAGCGGGGGCGGCTCGGGCGAACTGGGCGCCGTGTGGGGGTTGGACGTATGCTTCTCCAGCTGCGCTATATCGTTGTAGAACGATAGAAGTTCGTCGTCGTTGCATTTTGTTTCCTATAAATGAAATATAATATGTGTAACATAGACGCCAGGATCCAGTGTGCAAAAAAGCAACCTGTACGCGCTAACGCCAATAGGTAGATTATTTTTCGACGTCTGCAACGTTTTTCGTGCCGAATTGAAATATATTATCTATTTATACATTGATGTTACCACGGTGTAATATACTTCTCATCACAAAAATAGAAACACCTTGCAACTTTATATTTTGTAAGGATTATGAGAAAAATGTGTATATTTAGGAATATATGTCAAATGTCGTTTAATAGTAACTAATACCTCATATAATTCACTATTAAACATCATAATAATAAATCCCAAATATAAAAAGAGGTCTGTAGAGGAAGTAATACCTACCAACCCAGTGGCAAGTGTCTAGGCTTGGGCTAGGCCAGAGCCTAGAGCCTTCCTGCGGCATGGTTCGATACTCACCGGTGGCAGGTCGGTGCAGCCGGGCGGCGGCGGGTCGGGCCACGAGGGCGGCGGCGGCGTGGCCACGCGCGGCGGCGGCGGCGGAGGAGGCGCCTCCTGCTATTGCAACACATCTGCTCTAGGACGAGCTTTGTGGACCCAGCCCCAGAAGGCGAGAGCGAACAAGAGAGGGACCAAATTCATAGCGTAAGCTCGAAAGAGCTCGCTACTGTCGTAAGCAACCGCATTGTTTAGCTCCATGTGCCGACAGGCGGGAGGCCGGTGGGAAAATATCTGGTCTAAACTTGTAATCAGTTTTATTTTTAATTCATCACTAAAGGGACAAACGACATTGCCAAACTACAACCGCCTATGGACGCTTGCAACATCAAGGGTATCGGCTTATGGATAGCCTGTGTCCGTGGTCCAAGTAGTTTCCTGTGACACAACGATTGCAAGTTCGAATCGACTAAGCTTTGCTGAACTTAAGTAGGTACAGTGATGAGCCACACCACGAGGTTTACTAGTAGGGAAAACATCAAACATCTATGTATAGTCGTGCTTGAGTAACAGCGAAAGGTGGGTGTGTGGATACTACCTATAAACCTCTGCCCACCTCTTCGGGGACCCTTGTGGGAAGGCAGGAGTATATATTATAATTTTATATTACATAAATATTTGTATTTGTACGCTGAAGATGTTTAAGTAAGTACGGCAGTATGTTGGCTACCTTGTCCTCTGAGGAGGGGTGTGGCGGCGTGGTGCAGATGTCCATGTCCATGTTGACCGCGGCGGGGTATTCCCACTGCAGCAGGCCGTCGCTCTCCCGCCTGTAGCGGTAGCGGCCCTCCGACCTGCGCGCACAAACGTTGCCGTACACGCACACTGAGTGGACCTCTGCCGGGGCCTTGCGTCTAGCTGGCCTGCGCTCACTCGAGGTCACCATCTTTATATAAACCGGCCTATACGTATGTTGTATACTTATGCATATACATGAACATATATTGCAGTGTGCTGATTTTAACGATTTATCGTGTTTGCGCGGATGATTAAGATTCACAATTGATTTGAGATTATTTTTGTTTAACACAAGCGAATCTGAACGGGACTGCTAGTTTAGAGTACTGTATGTAATAGTGCGTTTGTTCTTGCGAAGTATTTCGATTTTGCCCTTGTTGCTATGTGCCGCCATCTCTAGTTAAATAGCTAGCTCAAATATATCTCAATCGACTTGTTTCTTCTGATTTAAATACAGTTTGTTTGTTAAATACAATTGTCTTCCACATATATGCGCCACCCTCAAACCGACACAATAGTAATGACATTTACAAAAATTAAACTACACCGGCGCCATCTGTGAACAGCTAGACAAATTTATCAAACATCACGTTTAAGCACAGGTGATACTCACGTCGCGACGTCATTCTAATCAATATTTGACGGCATTTTATTTTTAGTTACTAAAAAACATAGGCGGCTAAAGCACCGTTCTTTTTTAACCGATTGTCTTTTAGAATTAAACATAACTATCTTTTATGTTAATCCAGCTGGTAATCATATGACGATTTTCAGTTTTATTAAATTTGTCCAAGAGGTTGTATTAACCGTCTGAATGGCACCTTCATACCTAAGCAATACGTATGCAAAAGTCACCTCAAGTGACGCGCCAACGTAGATACAAGGCCAACTTAACTATGATAAACAAAAACCATCGGCATACTTAAACCCGCATAGTTCCGAATTCGCGTCTGTTACGACGAACATAGACAAACATCTTCGGCGCTTCCCTACACAACGACCCCCTGGAAAAGATCAAAGTGCATTATCTTGAAGGTATTTAGAAATATATGGTTAATAATGCAGGTCTTACCACATCCATTTGGGCGGAGCCAGCCTCTGCGCGTGCGTCGAATACTTCGGTTTTCCATCTTGCAGCTTACGTTAACGTGTGTTAATATTCCAAAATATTCATTATAATTTTAATGGGACTGACAAAAAAACTCAATTTATTACGATTATTTTAAAATTTATTATCACAGTATAGTTCACAGATCGTTGCTTCAAGCATATAGGTACCTATTGCACTTACCTACGATTATATCTGAAAATGGTTCACATTATGATTTGGTAACTATATATTCAATATAATATATTTTCAATGCATAAATTATACAATACATAAACTTTAGCTAATTTGTTCGTAAGAAATCTTGATCAAAATTAATGTATTTTTTTTTATTATGTCACATTGATGCAAACATTTATATTTAATCTATGGAAAGTAGATTGCAGTTACGTAATGAAAAAAATACATAGGTGTAGGTATATAAATGATCGCATCTCAAGTTTTATAAAAGACACAGTGGGACAACAATCAGGGCTACCAACCTATAAATATTTACATGATTTATTTACGCGTAAACAATTTGTTTTTATTTTTCAAGATAATTAAGTCTTAGACATGTCTTAGATCTGGTTGAAATTAGATCAATGCCCCAAAGCTATTCTCAAAACTTACGTGCCTATTTGCGTAAACATGTTGTTAACATCGAAACCATCTAAACACAATTCCAAAGGAAATTTTCTTATAGTAGGAAAGCAGCAGATAATTTTAACAAGAAAACACTTCAAACGACACCGCTTGTGAATGAAAAGTAGAGTCATTTGACACGGTCTCAAAGTGGAGAGTCTGTCAACGTTCGAAAGTCAAACAAGAAACCGGACACAAGATCATTACGATCACCAGATCACCAACTTGAGCATGAGTAAGTACAATCTGAAATGTTGCGTTATTTAGACAACGTATTCGGCGTAAGCGTTATCTTTATCCCTCGTATATATAGCGCACGTACATAGAAGCATGCGACTATGTGTTGGTTGATGGAAATTGGCCACTGTAAACACACTCGTCGCTCGTTAATAATTACCTACCCGACTACAATAATTACTTTTAAAATCTGATGTCATTTTTTTTATTTCTATTAATAAAAGGACTTTTCTCTTTAAATTGGGATTAAATAATAATGTAATAAGATAAATATTTTCATAAATTATCAACCGCATAGTCAAAAGAATAAAAAAAATAGCGCAATAGATACGCTATTAGGACAGTGACCACTATATCCGACACTTTGATTGGAATTCTCAAGGGCCACAAAGCCACAAGGCCAAACTACTGACTTGCAAGATCCAAGAGGTGACCAATTTCAATTTATCTAAATGGCAAGACAGACGGGCGACATCGGCTCGCAAGTCATTTTATGACGCGACCGAACCCTATTTACCCTAATTGAAATCAGACTACCCGAAGGTAAGGGCGACTCTGCACGGCCGCACGGTCGAGCGCGAGACGAATGACACAGGGAACATTTCCGCCGAATACGAGGTCCGCGGCAAACGCGGAGCAGCGGCGCGAGGCGGCGGTGGAGGCCGAGTGTGGGGCGTACCTCTGGAAGCAGCAGCTCCAGCCGGGCGGCGCGGCGCTGGCCTCGTGCGCCGCCAGCGCCGCCTGCGCCGCCTGCGCCCAGCGCCGCCAGTAGCGCCCGCCCAGCGCGCCCGCGCGGAACGCGCCGCCCAGCGTCTGCGCACGCACATCACTATCCATTGCTTGCCGAAACTAATGGCGGCCCGACTGTTTGCGACGTTTCGAAGCAGTATTGCCTCCGATGTTGGTTTGACGGTTTCTTTTGATTTAAACCAATGTATGGTACATTGTACTGATTGATTGAAACCAATGTATGTACAGAATACAATTTTATCCTACCGTATAAATGCGAAAGTTTCATGCTAAAACTACTGAACTGAATCGGACGCGATTTGACACAGAGGTATAAGTATGTTTAAATAAAAAAAACGGTTCAATTAAATCAAATGTTACGCGGAGCACTGGTAATATTTTAATTAAAGCTTTCAAGCAAACTCACCTGCATTTGTATCAACATTTCTTGAACGGGAGTGACCACACACGGCTGCAGCACACTGAGGTACTTCAGCTTTGCCTCCAGTAGATCCGTCAGCTCATCTAAGTCATCATCTTTATGGTCCTCGTTCAAGGTCTCTCCCTTCGTGAACATCAACCCTTTGCCGTAGCTAACAGTATTCTTCGGGGCTTCAGTTTCTTCCTCATCCTTGCTGAAGCCCAAACCAGTTCTGTCAGTGGCAAACCCTTCAATTGAGTTGGCATACTTAGTTGTATATGACGGGACTTCGCTCTTCTTCCGTTCAGGTAAGACGGAGTTAGATATCCTAAGCTTTTTCCTATTTGTGTTCTCTATCGGCTCATTAACATCCATTAAGTACACATTGACTCCCTTCTTTTCTGCTACTAGTGAGGACAGGTCATCTTTTAACTTCTCAGGCGCATCTCCTTGAACGTTGGCGGCGCTTGGGAACAAACATGGCGCTTCAGATATGTTATTCATACATGGAAACAGAGGTTTTGGTTCCACTGTTGGCGTACTGTCACCTTTTGGTGAATTCCCTGCGCTGCCGTTAGAATTGGCAGTAGTGTCGTCGAATATATCCAGCTTTTTGGTCTTAGATATTTTTGGTAATTCTTTTTTCTCGATTTCCTCTAAGAGCTCATCAATATTATCAATGTCCTTGACTACGTCAGGTTTAGGTGAAGCAGGATGGAATGTTGGTGAAATAGGATGACTACCAGAGTTGGATGGCTTCCCGTCATCAATGATCTGTTGTAAATCTGATGGAATCTGTCCTCCAAGCTTTTCTAGGAGTTTAGTTTTGTCTTTTAATTTCTTTAACAAGGTATTTTCATCTTGACTATCTTCTGTGGTGTATGATATCTTTACTGGTAAGGTTTCCTGTGGATTACATTATTGGTATATTGATCCATACAAAATATATAAGTAAAAAAATTTTTATTATGTAACTCAGATTGAAAACTTTGGACCATCATAGTGTGATAACAAATTCAAATTCTGTTGAAAATGCATAACTAAATACTTGTGACTATCTTTTAAAATAATAAAACATCAAAACACTAACAAGAATTAAATTAAAACGAAAATAATTTGATTTAATTGAATATCCTTATTTTCAACAGTATTTGAGTGTTATACAAATTTGTCTCAGGCGCTTTTCTCATCATTGGTAGTAAGATAACTATTTTACTATTGACAGGATCAATGTCATCATGTACTATTTATATTGTATGTCAAAATATCAACATTGATAAAACTGGGCACAGGAATATTTGTGGAAGTTCGGGGGATATCATGTCCACTAGGAACAATATAGCTTAGAAAATATTTATAAACATATTAGTAAAAAATGCCGTGGTGGCCGAGTGGTTCGAGCAGTTGCCTGCGACGCAAAGATCGCAAGTTCGAATCCCGACTGTACCAATGAGTTTTTCTGAACTTAAGTACAGTGATTAGTCACACCACGAGCTGAACGCTGAAGGAAAACATCGAGAGGAAACCTGCATACGTCTGAGAAGAAATTCAAAGGCGTATGTATAGTCGTGCTGGAGTAACGGCGATGGACTCGCCATCTGTCACGTTGGCACCTAATATACCTCTGGCGGAAAGTGGGTGTGTGGGTATTACCTATACACCTCTGCCTACCCCTTCGGGGACCCTTGTGGGAAGGCGTGAGGATATATTATATTTATATATATTATTAGTAAAAAAGTTGGAAGCCCCTAGGCCTGAATCCCAGGGTTCAAGTCTAAAGGGTAAATATTTAGCTTGCGCCATAAAAAAAACTTCGGTAGATCTTTAATCAATTTGACACAATGATATCATAACCCTATTCATTTATGGGAAATGAGCTCTGTGAGTGATAAAACTCAATTGTAGTTTTGTTTCGTTTTATATATAAAAGAATACATTACCTCAAGCTTCACAGAATGTTCAACCTTATTAATTGGAGGCTTGGGACTCTTTAACAATTCCGGTGGCATCTCAGGACCAATAGGGTGTGAGTAGTTCTGATTGGGAGGCAGTGTGGGTCCAAATTCAACTTGAGGCTTAGTCTTTGACTTTTTGTGTAGATTTTTGGGAGGATGCTTGCTTGGAGGTTTCAGTGGCGGTGCTGCTTTAACTGGACTCTCAGCATCGGACTCTGAATCTGAATTGTGGTATGATGTTATCAGCTCTATTTTCCTGTAATGAATAAGAACATGCAGCTTATCCGTCACTCTTCATCATCATCAGAAATTTAAGTACTGGTTTCTTATTATAACCCGCTCTCATCTCAACATTACTAGCAATTAGTCGGGGTAGCAAACAGCCTAAACATCGCAGAAGGGTACCATTATGACAAGCTGTTAGCAACCGTATTATCATTCCTCATATCTTGAGCCATTCAGCCAGCATCACAAGGATTGGTAGTTTGAATTGCAGCTGTACCAATAAGGAACTGCATTTAACTAAATCACTGTTATTAAATTCTGAAAAACTTATAGGTACAGCACAATGACACCTCATTACTGTCAATGTATTTGAAGATTACGTAAAATATTTAAGGTTAAAAATTTACTGTTGTATTTTATGTCAATAATAGCAACTTACTCTTCCTCATCATCACTGTGCCCTCTCTTTTTGTTCAGTTTTCTCTTATCCTTACTTGAAATATGTTTGTCATGCTTCTTTATTGGTTTATTTACTGTCTTAGCTATCACTTTGTTCTGGGAGTTCTGTTTCTCAGCTAAAACTTGTTGGTATAATTGCCATTCTTCTGCTGATACTTCTGTGGACCCTAAATGGTAATAAAAATTTAATTTTACTAAGGTTTCTTGCAATGAAAGAAAGGAAATGCAATATGATTGTGAAGATGTCTGTTGTAATGTTTGAATATTGAGACCAAATGAATATGCTGATTAAGCACTCAAGGATGGGAATGTCTAGAGAATGCCATATCAGCCATGATAGTTTGTACATGTTGATAAAGCAACTGATGAAATTAGATGGGAAAAAACACGTAAGTCTAAAGATAAGTGACACTATCTTAAGACTAACTTATCTCTTTATTCAACCCGGGAGGGACTCCAACTGATGCAGTATAAAGATACCTGGTAGTCCTATTTGAATATTACCTGCAGTGTGTAACTGTTGTTGTGCCAGCTTGAGAGCGAGGAGGTATTCAGGAGGTGCCTCCCATGTCACAGCATTGGTTTGTTGGTTCCAATAATATGTAAAGCCACTACTTTCGTCATAGCATGCTGACCAAGCTGAAATAACAAAATACACATATTAACTGAAGTTAATGTACTTAATATTTAGCATGTATTTACCAGGCCTCTAATCAGCAACCTTGAAATCAATAACATTTCCCTACTATGTTATTATGCATAATAGTTTATATTACATACATACATAGTATATATTACATAAGTAAATATGTAGGTACTAACATCTAAGAAATATATTAATTTTGTGTTACCATAATAATCTATACATATAGGTAATAAAATTAAAGTGTCTGTTTGTAATATTGAAATAACGGCTTTTTACTAAAAGCATATGGATGTATCCACAGTACATACACCAAAACAATATTTTTTTCAATTTTTGTATGTCTGTCTGTTTGTTCCAGCTAATCTCTGAAATGGCTGGACCAATTTTGACGGGATTTTCATTGGCAGATAGCTGATATAAGAAGGAGTAACTGAGGCTACTTTTATTTTAGAAACTGAGCAATATATTTTTTCTTAAATTCCATGCGGAAGAAGTTGCAGGCCCAGCTAGTTTAATAATGTAATAATAATACCCAATAATTCACAGATAACTATATAAAAAGGTAGCCTTTTTATGGCCTTGGGATATTTGGACTTTGTGGTTTGGACTCAATGTTTTCCTTTACAGTACAGCTTGTGGTGTGACTAGTCACTGTACTAAGTTCAGAAAAAGTCATTGGTACAGTCGGGATTTGAACTTGCGATCTTCGTGTAGCAGGCAACTCATCAAATTTCTATGAGGTTAAATAGGTACATTTACAATAAAACACCATGAAAAGACATTCATAGGTGGGTTTACAATATATATACTTAATACACAATTATGAATCTCACCTCATCACACAAACTAAACCCACCTATGAATGTCTTTTCATGGTGCTTTATTTTAATAGAACTTAAGTAAGGTCTCAACATAAGATCATTTGTCTGCCCAGTTAGAAACAAACAAACTTACAGCAATGAGGTATTGGAGCTGGGTGTACAGCGGATGTAATAGAAGTAGCGAAACTATTACTAGATGCAACTACTGTTCTTGAAGCTTGCGACGTCCCATTTGCGGCATTCGATGGTCCCTCATCCGATTCGTCATCGGTATCATCGTAATTACCGATCAAACCTGCTAACGGATTCACCTTACTCATACTGTTGAAACAATTACTACGACACTTATACGTTTGCTTCCTTTTGGCGGCCCGTCATTGGATTCAATAAAACTCTCTGACGATCTGCATCGTGCTTACAGTAAAAATAAACGTTAGCAAAACAATTGTAATTGCAAAATTCAACATGCGACAACAGTGTAATTGGTTTGATTGACGTTTAGATTGACATTTCATTGACCAGCGGCCATTTTATGCTCAGTACTATACGTTTCATTTCACGCAAATGTTTATTTAAAATAACATCTTATTGTAGGTGCCAGTAATTTATTACGCCTAAAAAATAACTCAATTTTAGTCCTTCCTATACTTTTTGTGCTAGTGCCAAAAACATTTTCATGGAAGATAAAAACTCACAATACATGTGATGTTACATGAAGCTATTTTACTACCACACCAATTATACCTTTATGTGATGAAATATTTATATATATATATATCCTCACGCCTTCCCACAAGGGTCCCCGAAGGGGTAGGCAGAGGTGTATAGGTAATACCCACACACCCACTTTCCGCCAGAGGTATATTAGGTGCCAACGTGACAGATGGCGAGTCCATCGCCGTTACTCAAGCACGACTATACATACGCCTTTGAATTTCTTCTCAGACGTATGCAGGTTTCCTCTCGATGTTTTCCTTCACCGTAAAGCTCGTGGTGTGACTAATCACTGTACTTAAGTTCAGAAAAAACTCATTGGTACAGTCGGGATTCGAACTTGCGACCTTTGCGTCGCAGGCAACTGCTCGAACCACTCGGCTACCACGGCTTTTTTTGAAGTATTTTTGAAATATTTTTTACACGTAAAATAGGTACATAATTAAAGCTACATACAGCTTGATGGTCAGCAGTGGCCATAGCTTACTGGCGACTCCGATATCGAAGAGATACCCGTTACTTCTTATTCAACTGCTCGGATACTCTATATCTTAGATTATTTAATTAATATTATAAATGTGAAAGTTTAAAGTTTGGATGTTTGCGGTTCTTTCACGGCCAAACGGCTGAATCGATTTGGCTGAAAGTTGAAATCGTGATGGCTTGTACCTAGGAATAAGATAAAGGCAACTATTATTTTTTTTTAATCCCGAAAATTCAATGTTCTGATATTATAAAGTATGATGCTCTTTTACGGCATAGCGGCTTAACCGATTCTAGCAGTAAAATACATAAGCTACTTTTTCGAACTCCACGCGAGTATAAGCTAGTATCTTATATATCTTATTTAAGTACTTTCGATTTTTTTTTTGTTCTTACTTTTAAATTATAAATAAGTTCAATTTTGCTGTTCCGATCTAAAGGTGGTTTTCCTCTTTCAAGAATCTATTAGTCTCAATTTCCCAAAAGTGGTGCTAGATACTAAATAAGAGACAGTTTGCTTAAATGTTTGATTATTTAATTAATGAAACAAGTTTATTAACTGAACACACGTATAACAAAATGTTGACAATATCAGATTTAGGTATAAGATATTATACAATAAGCAGGTACTTAATTAATTAAATTTAAGTAGGTAAACTTTCATTAAAACTTAAAAATTAGGTAAGAACGAAATAGCTAGTATCTACTTGAAACTTTAGAAATGTATTTTGCACTGGATAACTATTTATAAATGGCCAGAAAAGACACAGTACTGGATTTTATCGGCGAATTTATCAGCAAAAGGCGACCCATATGAAAACTTACATTAAAAAAATAAATAGGGAAGTGAGATGTCGTGGTGTCGAGTTAGACCCGGAAACTTGAAGAGCCCGGCACTGTTGTGAAAGAAATGAGATAGAAAGAAATCATTAAATAACGTCCACAATGTTGCCAGACGATAATGATAAAGATTAGCGATTTAGTTCTTGAAATCGGATGCTTTTACAAAATCAATTATATACCTATAGAATACATAATAAAATATCGCCAAAAAACAAGGAATCCATTCGGCTTTAAATTAGGTAGATCACATTTTCTTATTTCTGTCCGCAAACACTTGAAGTAGCCCAATAAGTATAAGCGAGTGCTCTAATATATCTACGAGATAATTAAATAGATTAAAACATATTTATACATTAATCTATTCTAATATTCGTCTATAGTAGGTTTATAAAAAAAAACAATGCAATGTAAAAGTAGCGACTATTAGACAACAGATGGCGTTAGATATATATCAGATGGCGTTAGAATAATATTGATTTTGTAAATCATAGAACATAATTGGTTCAAGTATATTTTCGTGTTTACGATACCAATATAAATTGTAAAAATAATATCACCTTCATTATAAATATTGATTAACATAATTATAATATAAACATAATACAGCTTTTCAGTGTTTTTAAGAGTAACAACAGTTAATAATAGTTGGTGTCGGTCCATTAACTGCTTATGGCGTTTTGTCGTTGTTCTATACATTTACTGTACTGCAAAATTGACTGCAAATGGGGTAACTTGTTTTCTTACAAGGCCCGAAATAAATATGTCCTGTTGAACATTAAAGCTAAAAAAATTTTTTTAAAGAAATTCAACTGACATCATAATGAATTCACTCGAAATTACAGAATAATAATCTTTAACTATATTTTTACTTGAATTAAACAAACGGTTTTTGAAACAATAGTTACTTTACCTAAATTTATTTTTCATTTGAAGACTTAAAAATCTCAAATAACGTTAATATTTCATAGTAATCCTTCAACAGTGCATTATTCTGACTGTGACATTTTTTTTTTAATATTTATCTTTCTCTATATCTTTTATTCTCTGCATTTCTAACGGTTACCGTTTTACTATACACGGTTCACAAGTACCAGGCTTGAGATATGCTGGGTGACATTGGGGACAGTCTGGATTCTCCCCGAAACTGGCTCGTCCTGGCCTCGACGCCACCACTTGGAATGAAGTCTGGGCATTGTCATCCTCGTATCCAGGATGAGATTTGTCTAGAGGAAATAGGTAATCCGGCACGAAGTAAGAACTGGTATTGTACTCTACGTTACTAGGTGTAGGGTCCACAGTGACAGGAGTAGGCCTTGTCACGCTACTGAAAGGACTCTTGCCTTGAACAGACCTCGTTTGGTGCGTGTTGGTGATATTGGTAGCATTGCCCACTTTGGGAGGTTCTAAGCCGAATGCCGGAACTGCCCATTTCCACTCATAGTAAATAGGGGGTCCCATAGTTGTCAATGATATTGTAGAATAGTCGGTTTTAGGAGGTAGTAACACTCTCTCAGGTTCTGGAATTTCACTGTTAGTAGCTGATACATCTGTAGGGCTAGGCTTAGCGTTAACTGAGTCGAATCGGCTTCCTTCAGAAAATGTCTTGTCATTATCATCCTTGAGAGTATTGAAGCCATTGTTACTAGGGTTTTTATTCTTTCTGGGTGTTCTCTCTGCTTCAGAGCTTTGTTTAGACTTATCATCTTCGACACTTGACTGTCCAAGAGGCAGATGTTTATTCAAATCAATGATTTCAGATTTGGTCATCGACGTTTTGAGTGAATCTGGAGAATTTGGGTCAAAACGTTTGATAAACTTAAAGACAGCGTCCTCTGAAGCGTTTTTTATCCGTCCTTCAAGATCATTAGGCTCTGTGGTTGGAGCAAAAGGAGGACGGAGGTCTTTAGATGGTTGTGCTATGTCACCTGTGGATTTATATTTGAATCTATTATCGGCAGGAATTGGTTGGAATGTTGGCCCAGGATCTTCCGATGCGGCACCAGCCAAATTATCTGCGTCAACTTTTGGGCCAATATTTTTTCTAGCGCTAGTCGATTGTTTCCTTGTCCCCATTGACCAAGACGTTGGCGGCTTATAGTTCCGCTTCCCGCTATCCAACCCATTGTTATTGGCATTAGAAATTGAGTCCGCGATGCCTACAATGCTGTTGTCGGGGTGAAGAGGATACTGCAACAAAATATTTGCAAAACATTGGCATTACCTTATCAAGGACAAACGTCACGTGTAAAAGATGTCTAGGTTATATAAAAAAAAAAAATAATATATCCTCACGCCTTCCCACAAGGGTCCCCGAAGGGGTAGGCAGAGGTGTATAGGTAATAAATACACACACACCCACTTTCCGCCAGAGGTATATTTGGTGCCAACGTGACAGATGGCTAGTCCATCGCCGTTACTCAAGCACGACTATACATACTTTGAATTTCTTCTCAAACATATGCAGGTTTCCTCTCGATGTTTTCCTTCACCGTAAAGCTCGTGGTGTGACTAATCACTGTACTTAAGTTCAGAAAAACTCATTGGTACAGTCGGGATTCGAACTTGCGATCTTCATGTCTAGGTTAAGCAAAATAATTAAGCAAGTATAAAAAGTGGTCTTGACGAATATCACGATTGTATAATACAAATTATTATATAACAAAAATAAATGCATATGAAGTATTTTATACTTTAAATGCAATTATATGTAGTAGTTGGCTGGATGACTAAAGAGTGTGCAGGGAAGACCTGGATTGCATTGGATTTCTACGACTGGCACGAAAGAGGGGAGGTTTATGCCCAGCAGTGGGTTAAAGAGAGATTAATTTTTAATTCCTTTAAGTTGGCAAGCAACACGTGACCCGTAATAACCGCCGCCTATGGACGCTTATAATATAACACCAGCTGTAACGCTCGCACGCTGTGTCTAATGATGATGACGGGAAGTAGGTAGATAAACGTGTACTAGTGACGTTTGTATTAAATAGATCACCTTCGTCTCAGCCTCCCTCAATCCATCGTAGTAGTTACTATTGGGTGGTACCGACAGGATATCTGGTCGAGGAGTGCGCAGGCTCATCTCTTCATCTGACACAAATGGCTTGTCACGCTGACCTGGAAAATAAAATGTTGGTTTGTATACTGGGCAACTAAGAAAATATTAAAATAAATATACCTGAACTAAGGAGAGCCTAAATTCTAAACACTCGCCAGATATGACGATACATAAAAGACACGTACACGAACAGATTTATTAAAATAATGCCTGTCGCAAGCAAGTGTGAAACTCATGACCAAAACTACAGAATGATACGTAAATTTATAAATCATCGCATTCAGCAGTCTTTTAATTCACATCCATGTGTTCGCTTCGAGTACCTACTCTTAACGCTCTCAACGTAGGTTATTTAGTTTATTTCACCCAGATTTTAATCTGTGCGAATACAACAAAGCCCAATCTCATTTGTCATTCTAATCCTTTTTGGTATTTTTGCATATAGTTTCAGTTGTAACCAACCTGTATAATAACAACACCCAATCGTACTCAATAAGTGTCGATATTTGACAGCCTAAATGTCTATGTCTCGGCGAAAGGCCGATAATAATACTAATTTCGATTGTTGGAAGGATGACGTCTCAGTGACAAGCAAAAGAAAAAATATCCTCAAAAACCATTGATGTTCAAAAACCTCTCATCATCGTCAAAAGGACTACTTTAATAGTGAATTATGCAGGCTGTGTTAAATCTAATGACATTTAAATCTCACGGCATTTTGAATCTAGGGTACGCGCCAGTTTTCATTGTCATTATAATCTATGGTATCCATAGCACAAATAGACACAAATGACAGCTGATAGAGTGGGGTGGACGATCAAAACATATTGCGCCGACGTCAAATAACTTGGAATAAGGGCCGGAGAGTAATAGGGTATATATATCAACGTGACAGATGAAAGTCTTTGAAAAATTCTATACATATTCTTGTACAATATTGGTTAGAAAGTAAGTAAGTTTTTATCTGCACGACCAAATACAAATAAGTATGTTCAAAAGTACCATGAAAGTGACCATAAAGTTCGTCCTAGATTTCGAGGCACACTCAGATTGCCACAACAATATGTCGTTGAGCTAACTCAGGTACCTAACGGTCGGAACAAATTACATTTAGCTAGACATATTCAAAGCTTTAAGAATTATCTATGAGGTTTTCGGTCTCAGGATTTCAGCAATTCCTTTGCTATTATTTAGGTTCCGTATGAAATGGTAAGGATTTAATGCTCCCTAAACTATAGTGTCTTAAGAAGCATTAGGGCCGTGTATGCTTTACATTAGAATTATTTTGAAGCATTTTTTGATTATTTTTTTTAGGATTAACTAAAGGTTTTTTTTAAGATTAACAATTTATTTATTAATTATAATTGGCCGAAATGGTGGGCAAAACTTGCAGGATCCCAACTTCACTGTATCGGAGTTCGCATCAAAGTAACATTGTAGTTACTGTGTTCCAGTGGTATCAAAAAGGTGGAAGTAATGTGATGGTAGCATTCAAAACATAGGGTTTTTTAATTAAATAACGTGAGTTTTTTATTAAAATTAGCTAGTTACCGTAGCTTCACCGGCTCCCATTGAAATAATTATTATAGGACGGTCATATTATTATTTTGTGCTTGAATAAACGTTTATTATTATTATTATTATTCCAAGGCCAAAAAGCTATTACCGTGAAAGAATTTCGGAAATTGGACGAGTTGGCATTGATACCCCTGATGTTCCTTACTTGCCGGCGTCAGTTTTGTTTGCCACCTTGGTGGTACAAAAATGGTGTCAGAGATTACCACCTACATACGAACTTACAAAGTCTAACTCTTTATAAAATTAGGATTTATAGATAACGAGCAAAAAATTGCAGTATCCACGGAAGATGTCATTATAATATTACTGCGGTTACCAACTCTACTATTAACCGCAATCAACCAAAGTAGGGTTAAGTTTTATCCATCACCTTGAGGCTCATCCGGGTGGTCTCGTGTCAAGGATCATTCATTTATTGTTATAAATAATTAACATCGTATCATTATATTTAAATACTATATGTGTCCCATGGTCTGGCCGCGTAATATTTTATTTTGTATTTTTTTCTGGAATAAAACGTATTAGGTATATTTGTAATCCAGCTAATTTATAATCTATGTCTGTGCCAAATTACATACAAGCCCGTTCAATTGTTTTTCATGAACATTTACAAACTCGCATTCTTTTATTTATTAGTAACCTAAACTAGTTATCATTTACAAACAAACGTGCGATAATGTTTTTTTTTTAATACGACTTGTGTGGCAATCAAGCATGCGGTCCGCCTGATAGCACTATGAGTAACACACTCTTCTAGGGAATATCAATTAAACTCTGAATTCACGAAATATAGACGACAATGGACTCGCCATCTGACACATTCTTACACCGCTGCCTACAGTTTTGTGGACCCTGGTGGGAAGGCGTGATATACATATCTTCACGCCTTTCCACAAAGGTCCCCAATGGGGTGGGCAGAGGTGTGCAGTACCCACTACTCATCTTTTATTTTGGTCGGCTTTAAGCCACTAGATGCAGGTGGTCAACAACCGCTCGTGGTGTTCTAAGGAAGAGGTCTGTATCTCCAGCAATGGGCGTCTATTGCCTTGATGGTTATGATACAGACTTAGCAAGGACGTAGGTATTGGTGGTAATTTTAAGCGTACATACTTGTGAGTGAACTTTGTTCAAGTTTCGCTGAGCAGTTACGAGCCAACGGCCAATATTGAGACGGCCGTCTGGTCTAGTGGTGAGAGCTCCTGACTGAGAAACTTGAAGTCGCGGGTTTGAATCCCGCCGAGGGCAGATATTTGTGTATTTGTTACGAACACGAGTATTTGTTAGTCTTGGATGTCCCATGCATATACAAATCAAAAGTGTGTGCAAGATGAGACAGAGGAAGACCACGTTCCAACTACCTAGATCAAATCGATCGGACGCTCAAGGACGGGAACGTCAAGAGTACTCGAAACCGACGAGCATGTATGAAGAGACTGATGAATGTGATGGAAGCGAAAGAGGTATGCAAGTCTAGGGAGAACTGACGCTCTATACTCTCTGCCTATCCCGTAAGGGACTCGGCGTGATAATATGTATGTATATGTATCTATCTATATAAATAAACACAGGCTTTGCTTCATTCGGGACTAGGTCAATTTGTGTGGAATTGCTTATTTATTTTATTACTAAAGCATGAATGAAAATCGTGATGAAAAAATCGCGGAATGACTAACTATTCAAATACAAACATTTAACAAACAGTCAAGAGTAATAAAATTGTTTATGATCTCAGTTCAATGACTCAAATGATCCAACTTAAATTTACAATCACGAGTGAATATTGTTGTGCAAATCGATAATTTGTTCGTAGCCAATCAAATTCAAATGCCAATCAAATTATTAACAAATTATATAATAATACAGCAGCCCTGGTGGCCGAGTGGTTCGAGCAGTTGCCTGCGACACAAAGATCGCAAGTTCGAATCCCCACTGTACCAATGAGTTTTTCTGAACTTAAGTACAGTGATTAGTCACAACACGAGCTTTACGGTGAAGGAAAACATCGAGAGGAAACCTGCAGCCGTCTGAGAAGAAATTCAAAGGCGTATGTATGTATGTATGTATGTATAATTGTGCTTGAGTAACGGCATATAAGGGGCTTGAATAACGGTATATTAGGTGCCAACGTGATAGATGGACTCGCCATCTATCACGTTGGCACCTAATATACCTCTGGCGGAAAGTGCTCCCTCTCCGCTAGGCTTTTCATCGCTGTGAGTACTTTGGAAGTTCCCATCTACATATATATAAATCTATATATATATATAGTGTATGGAGATAGTGGATATATTTAAGATTTCCTCTAGAGGGCCCCTAAAAGCATCATAATGAAACTACTCTATTTTTTGAAGTAACGATGCGTTTTTGTTTACGAGTATAAAAATAAACCAACGTGATTTATAGTTATTTATAAGGAAGTCGAAATAGTAATTTTATTCAGTACATAATTTAATTAGCAGGCATACATTAGCATCATGTAGGTGAATATGTATGCATGCTGTAGCATGACTTGACGAATGAATTCGGAAGTGTGAGTGAAGGCCGTAATTATCTGTATAGTCCGTAATTATTATTATTTAAAAACAGTCGAGAAAGTAATTTGAAACCTTGTAGTACGTAGTATATACCACGTAGTGCATTCCAACCTACCTAGTTCAAATAAAACGAATAGTTGGAAAGTCAGAAGAACACGAAATCGGCGAGGCCGCATAGGGACATTGATTAAAGTGGACGATACGAAAGATTAAGGTTAGAGAGAACAGGCGCCCTACCATCTTTGCCACCCCGTATGGGGCTCGGCATGATGATATGTATTGTATACGAAGAATAATACTCGACCTAGTAATAGGCCTAGGCCTGGATTTAGAGATCCAGAGTCCATTAAAAAAATATTGTAATAAATTACATGTCAAACATTACAAACCAGGCTTTTTATAATAATAATATAATCAAGCCTTCCCACAAGAGTCCCCGAAGGGGTAGGCATAGGTGTATAGGTAGTTACCACAAACCCACGCGCCCACTTTCCGCCAGAGATATATTTTAGGGTGCCAACGTTCGAACTTGCGATCTTTGTGTCGCTGGCAACAACTCCAACCACTCGGCCACCACGGCTCTATAAATACTTTTTATACTTGTTTGACCCCGTTCAATTGGTGTTATTGTTAAATTTGACCTCTCAAATTTAATTTCAGTACCATAACTAGACAAACCGTAAAAAAGCTCTTTACGATCCTTTTTCGGTATCTTTGATGATAACGAGTGATTGATCGGTAATAATAGGTTTGAACGTTCGAGGACGTGGCAGGCTGTACTCTTGAATAATACGGGAAATTAATTGAAATTTTCTTTATGCTGGCGAGTTTTTTCTATCCCAAGTACCAAGAGGTAACATACAACGTAACCTCCGGCTGCACTATGTTGTATTAAAAGTTGTATCCTCGCGCCTTCCCACAACGGTCCCCGAAAGGGTAGGCAGAGGTGTTTAGGTAATATCCACACACCCACTTTCCGCCAGAGATATATTTAGGTGCCAACGTGACAGATGGCGAGTCCATTGCTGTTACTCAAGCGCGACTATACATACGCCTTTGACATGTTGCCTACGTAAACCTTTAACCACCGCACCTCTCGCTACCGACGAGTAATTCATCCTGTATATATATATATATATATTATAAATTGTAAGTCTCGAGAGAACTGGCGCTCGTTACTTTCTGCCTACCCCTTGAGGGACTCAGCGTGATGATATGTATATGTAAGTATTAGGGTGTAGGATTCAAGTGTACTCACCAATAAGTAGGTTGGCGCCGTAGTCCCTCTCTGACATGGAGCAGTTGACCATGTACCAGTGGTCGCAGATGAGCATGCGCTGCTGGAACAGGGTGGTGTTGGGGCACGTGTAGCTGAACTGGCGGCCGAGGCTGTCGCACATGTGGTACACCTGCGGGACGGCACACGCTTGGCTTAAGACCCACATTTACTTATAACTTGATCACCCTTTTCTATACAAACTTGTGAATGGAGCACTGGATACACCCGACTTGCTTCAGATGGTCAATTTTACCATTCCTTCTCAATTGCCGAGATCATCTAAACTTAACTTATTTCAACCACTGCTATCAAAGTCAAATCTTGGTTATAATGCTCCTCTAAACAGAATGATCAGAAAATTCAACAGCCTTGCAAAGTCGCGCTCAATTGATATTTTCTGTGGCAGTATTCATAAGTATAGAAAGGATTTGTGTGTTAAAATTTAAAATTCACAAATCTTTAGCTGTTGCGAACAAACCTTTTTTAAATTTATTTTTTAGCTCTTAGGTTTTCATGCATGCTGTGGTTTCCTATAATTGAGGAATCACAAAAAAATCGTTTATAACATAGCTGTTAAGAATGTTTTGTGTATTTCTTGTTGGAAACTCTAATAAATAAATCAAATTATTGATCTAGTCAAAGCAAAGCTTGTACTATGGAAACTAGACAATATATATATATATATATATATATATATATATATATATATATATAATAATAGGGAATTAAAAAACACAACCAAGTAATTAAAGTGATTAAGGAAATGTTAATAAATATGCGCCATATTTAGCCAGACCGAACTACTTCCGACAGATCTAAAAAAATCAAGGTGCTTCCATAGTTCATACCTACATATAAGTGAGATATTTTCATGCTTCCCACACGTGTTTTTAATGGAGGTGAAAACATCCTTATTTAAATGAAAATAAAAATAACTATGTAGAACAAATGAACGAAAGGAGGTTGACAAAACAGAACAACAGTTGTATCTAGAGGAATAGGTTTAAGAGCACGTTTCAACAGCCTACATCAAATCGAACGAACACCCAAAGATGGGAACATGAAATCGGCGAACACGATATCCTGATTGTGATATGCTGGCAGGTGAATGGAAGGTGATTTTGAATGAGTGTCTGGCATACGCAGAAAGAAGGCCATCTTCTTCTCGGTAATAAATCTATATTAACCTTATTCATTATTACTCATATGTATTTCTTAACTTATACCACCACATTGTCGTGCTAATTGTGAAAAGTAAATAAATAAATAAATGAATATGCTTTCTTTTTTTTTTTTTTTTTTTTTTTTAATTGTGGCCATGTTGTCCCTCTGGCATGGTGGCCAGAGTCCTTTTGTAACCAGTTTTCAATTTTTTTTTCCAATTAATTTGGGTATTAAATGTTTGTATAATATTTCTTTTCATCATTTCATTTTTTTTTTTTTTTTTTTGCATATATATTTCTTTTTATTTCTTATTTTTTTATTTCCTTTTCTTAGTCTTTTCTGTTTGTTTTTACATTTCTCTATTAATACAACATTTTTTTTATAAATCTTTTTCTTTAAATTTTTAACAATATTTTACACAGTAATTTTATACTAATAATAATAATAATACAATATGCCATTTGTTTGAATACCCTAATTTCGACCGCAAGGTGAACATCCTTCCTCTCTCAATGATGAATGATGATGAAAATGAATATGCTTAAAGCGAAAGAGGTCTAAGGACTAGCATTTATTCGGCGTAATGACGCGAATGAATGTTAAAATAAAAAACAATGGCTCCGGGAATTCTCCGGGAATGCCGATAGAAGTGAAAACTTAACAGAAGTGAAAAATTATTAGTATTTTTTAATCGTCAGGAAATATTTTTTGAATTGTATCGTTATATTACCAATGTATTTCAATCCAAATTCAACTCTCGTGTCTTACGTATACAGAGGTGTCGGTAACGGCCCAACGCACCTGAAGAAGTTTTCAATTCAAAATATTCCGTACTCTTTATTTACCGTCCGTAGATAATAAAAGGGGTTAAAACGGGTTAAACAACAGACCATACCCAATTGTTACGTTCTGTAAATAATATGTTTATAAAAGCTCTATTCAATCGTGATATGTTCGGTACAAAATGATCTCAAAGTTTTTACCACCGATTATAATATAATTACAATCGCAAACACTTTTTACGATAAATACAGCGTGAATATCCTCTTCCGATGATGTACACTTTATACAATCTATTCAGTACAGTTATTGTATAAAAACAGTTATTATGTATATATATAATAAAAGGGCTTCTTTTTACGGTTGTACTAGTAATTCCAATGAATAGCTCCATAATGAACATCGATACGAATATGATTAACTATTTGAATTAATTGTTTTTATACAATCACTGTACTGAGTAGATTGTATAAAGTGTACATCATCGGAAGAGGATATTCACGCTGTATTTATAGTAAAAAGTGTTTGCTATTGTAATGATATTATAATCGGCGGTAAAAACTTTAAGACCATATTTTACCGAACATATCACGATCTAATAGAGCTTTTATAAACATATCATTTACAGAACGTAACAATTGGGTATGGTCTGTTGTTTTACCCGTTTTAAATCTGAAGGAAGACCAAGGTTAACATCACATAACGGCCTTCTAGTCTAGCGGTCAGTGCTCCTGACTGTGAAGCTTGAGGTCACGGGTTCGATTCCCGCTGAGGGCAGATGTTTCTGTGATGAACACGAGTATTTGTACCCTTAGCCTAGGATGTTCTATGCATTTATGTATATGTTAGTATATAAGTATTTTCATATTTGTCTAGTTTAATCGTTGTTTAGACGAAGAAAAAGAGGTATGTAAGTCTAGAGAGAACTGGCGCTCTCCTACGCCTACCCCATTAGGGACTCAGCGTGATGATATGCACGTATGTATCTTCTCGGCTTCTCTAAGTAGGATATATTTATATGTCTCTTCCTGCCTACTCCGCGAGGACGTAATGATAGTCTGTAAATAATAATATTTCCTTTAAGAAGCATGTAGTCGAATAAAGACGTAGCTGCGTTTCTGCATATAAAATAATATCGTGACGCCAAGGGCTTGAGATTGAGTTTTGCGTTTTGGATACAGAATCAACACGAATTAAATCACGCATCTCGTCGAGCGTCAGGCGGGCTGTCCATCGCATCAAAATATTTCCCAATGTAACATCTGAAAGTCATTTGCCAGCAATTAAATTTGATATTTGTTCTGCACGTGTGACGACCGATGGCTATTGCGTAATAGTCTCTGCACAAATAAGTGCTTGCTGTTAATTGAAGAGACATCTTGTGGCCCACGCAGAGCATTGCATTCGTGTTGCAATATTGTAGTTATGTGGGCTAATGATCGCAAGTGTAATTTATACACTTGCTATTGATAACACCTTTCTAGGCGTACATTAGTATTGATACACAGTCGAGGTGGCCAAGTGGTTTGAGTAGTTGGCTGCGACACAAATATTGTAAGATCGAATCCCGACTGTACAAATGAGTTTTTCTTAACTTAAGTACAGTGATTAGTCACACCACGAGCTTTACGGTGAAGGAAAACATCGAGAGGAAACCTGCATACGTCTGAGAAGCAATTTAAAGGCGTATGCCTCCTGTCACGTTGGCACCTAAAATATATCTCTGACGGAAAATGGGTGTGTGGGTGCTACCTCTGCCTACTCCTTTGGGAACCCTTATAGGAAGGCGTGAAGATATATTACAATTATAAAAAACATACTTATAATTAATTGCACAGCAGGCGCCAAAATAAACCATTAACCCTTTTAAAACAAAGTTCCGATTTCAATCAGAATGTGGTGATCGGTTCTTATGAAGACATATTCGATTGAATCGTTATGTTGATCGATTCTCTCATGATAAAAGAATAAACGATAAACCTCTAGATTTTTATGAAGTTGAGTAATTTCTTGTGGTAAATATTTGTATGATTCATTAATGTATTTCTAAGATAATGATTTAACTTGTTGGGTGAATCGGGTTTCAAATATGTTCGCGATGTTTACCTATTTTGGCAGTGCTTTGTTTATGGAGATCTACAATAGAAGTTATGATTCTTTGGTCACGTCACTCAGTCAGAGAGTAAAAAGTGACAGCTGTCAGAAACATTTATAAGAAGAATCCGCTACTGCTATGCTCACAATCATTGTGCACATTTTCTTTGCAGTTAGCATTATCGTCCTAAGCTAAAGTAGGTCCACGCACAGGTGGAGCGCTTTCATAGGCATTGTAGTTGGATTCCTACATAAGCAGATCTTTTTGACAGATTGTATTCCATTCGGGGTGAACTTTACTATATCTACACCGACTAACATCGCCGTACCATTCCGTGCAAATGGAATGGCGTAAGTCGGTGAAGTCGGTTCAAGAACTGTATGTATTAAATTCATAATGCTAAACCATTCCTTTGTACACACTAATCATCATAATTTAGTTCCACCAGTTGAAGGAAACGATGTTTTTAACCGCGATCCTAGGACCCGTGTTTTAGTTGCTGTTACTTTCCACCCGAGCGAATTGGGGTGAGACAGCTAGTATGCATTTAGTATAGAACAGAATGTATCAAATTATCAAGTGAAAATCTGTAAAATAGCCTGCAGTTCACGTATAGTCATACCCAGGGTAGGTGTCAACCCTGACATTGTACTTAAAGGCTGGCAACACGCGAGCATTACCTGGTGTTGCAAGCATACAAAGGCAGGAGTAACCGTTTATCAGGCAATTTGCATTCTTGTTTGCACCCTAAGTGGTTGTCAGCGACATTCGAAGCAAGATTTATAACGACCTAAGTTCATATGACACTAGCGGCTCGGCTTCGCACGGGTGGACATTATTTTTTAAACATTTTGGCATTAAATTTATTTTTTCGTTGCAATTAAAATAGCCTATATAAATCAGTATTATTTATTGGTAGCTTAGTATTTATTTAATACTTTTATATTATTATATATATTTATATATGTATTAATAATGTATGTATGTTTATATATAAATATATATATATATATATATATATACTAGTTGTCCCGCCCAGCTTCGCTTGGGAGAAAAAAATTATAGCCACGGACCCAGTGGCGCCACCTATCGGGTCCAATTGTGAATCTAAACCATTCTCGAATCTCCACGAACACACACAAAAAATTTCATCAAAATCGGTCCAGTCGTTTAGGAGGAGTTCAGTCACATACACACGCACACAAGAAATATATATATTAAGATATATAATCATTTATGATATCATATTGATTAGTATATAGTTATATAGATTAAGTCATGTTAATATTTCGATTCCATGTTTATCTCTTCTAAAGCCTGCCATACATTTCTCTGCATCGCCCAAAGGTTGACTGGTAGAGAATGCCCACGGCATTAAGTCCGCCTGTGCAATTGTTATTGCAGGAAGTTTTTAAATAAATCAGTGATAATGTAGCATTCAAATGGTGAACGAATCGTTTAAATCGGACGAGTACTTTTTGAGCCAATTCCTTACAAACATACTTACATACAAATCTTTCCTCTTTATAATATTAGTATAGATGGCAGCAAAAGAGGTTACAGTCACGGAGTTGCTATGAAATCTAAGAACTTATTTACTATAAGCACTAACTATCCATGGTATGTCAAGGCTTCGTTTCCGCATACTCCATTGAAAGGCCGGGTCAATTTTCGTATCACGACTTCGAACACGGATGGTCAGATTCTTGGCTTTGATCGACTAAATGTCAAGCCTGAAGAGGATTTGATTGAATGATTCTGTGAGGTGATAAATATTTTTGCTCGGAGCAAATGGCGCGCGTTGATGTCTTCCGTATGGTAGCTTTATTGTGGAACTTAATACATTTAGTTACTAGATTTTAATTTAATAAATATAAGTCTCAACAGTTTGTCCATTACAGACGTGCAATAATTACCACGCACACACAAACTAACGGGTCGATTAAATGGTATACGGTGGTAAGTTGGTACATAAACATACATTGCTTATAAATAAATAACTACTTAAATTAAAAAAATACCTCTGAATAAAAACAAAATTTGAATATTATATTAAAAAAAATATGATGTACTTGATAGTGATGATAGAAGGAATTTAAATACTTCATTTGTGGTGGCTGAGTAGTTGAAGCTTGAAACACAAAGACTGCCAGTTCGAAGAACGACTATTTCAAAGAGTTATTGACAGCACAGAACTGTGACGGAAAATATCAACAGGAAACAAGGTCTTTCTTCCCTACTCTATACAAAAATAGCCTAAAAGAAATTGAATGGTTACTGCAACTACAAAAGAGCCATGGTGGCCTTCAACAAAAAGATTGCATATTCGAATCCCGAACCAATGAGTTTTTCTGAAATTAGTACAGTAATCAGTTACACCACGAGCTTTACGGTGAAGGTAAACATCGAAAGGAAACACTTGAAAAGTAATTCAATGCGTATGTATAGTTGTGCTTGAGTAACGGCGATGGACTGGCAATCTGTCACGTTGGCACACTTAATATATTTCTGGCTGAAAGTAGGTGTGAGGGTACTACCTTACCTCTTTGGGGACCCTTGTGGGAAGGCGTGAGGATATATGAAATATGAAATAAAATTGTGGGTTTGGGGGTACTATCTACTACATACCTCTGCCTTCCCCTTCTGGGAAGACGTGAAGATATATTCTGCAACTTCCTTGTGAATTTAAAACTATCCTATACACGTTAATGTACATCTATATAGTTTTTTATGGTGTTGTATATCCATATTATAATGTATATTTGCATATAAACGACACTGTATCAAGATCTGATAATGTGTACGATAACCATGTAAACCACCTTGATACTTGAATTGCTGCTCCGCTATTTTTAAAGTTATTCTATTTTAAAGTTATAAAAATTTTACAGATTAGATATTTACATCAATTATATTGTAATAAAAGAATAAGTCACTTCCGTATGTGCGTAGACATACCGACTCGTAATTTGCAAATCGGAGTTTGTTTCGCCACTTTTTCTCCAGGTTTCTTACTGACAGGTTTTTTCTTCTAAATGGTGGTAACCGTAGATTTTTATTTAGTGCTAGCTGTGCCTGGACTCGCCATCTATCACAAAAATATATCTAAATCAAAATCAAAATCTTTTTATTTCACATAGGCCCAGGTGGGCACTTATAAAACGTCAAAAAAGAAGCACGGTTCGGGTTGGCGGAAAGTGGGTACTACCGATACACCTCTGCCTACCCCTTCGGGGACCCTTCTGGAAAGGCGTGAGGATATGTATAGATGCGACGTTCAATAAGTGTTCCCAGTTCGTTTTTAATAACGAGACCTAAGATGGCTCTAATGCGCAAATAATGTCGCTAAAATTGAAAATTGCACAGGTTCTTATAACCTGTCGCGTACTGTACCCTATATCCGAATTATTCGGGTTGGCGCGGGCGAAACCAGTACTGTAGCAAGCGTTAATGAGGCGGTTGCCGATCCTGCCTGCCACCTTAGTGGTGTGAAATAAATGTAAATAACAATTCATTCACAACATGATTAATATTTTTTAAATCTGATAAATTCACATAAAAACATATTTATTATTATTTTTTAATTTATAATTTTAATTAAAACAACCGGGCCGCATTATCTGTCATCCGTTACTAATAAATGATGCTCTTGATTATATTTTAAATAATTTAAATAATAATAAATGATGTATGATTGAATATTCAATAGGAAAATTCAAATTAATCATTTATTTCAAAGGCAATAAATCTACCCAAACCATATGTATTATTTCTATTGGATTTGATTGATTGATATTATCACATTAAAATATAAATTTGAATTAAAAAGTAATTATAAAGTTCTTGATTTTTTTTATAAGCTCTAATGCAAATCGGCGTTCATAAATTAATTTGGGGTAGTTAATCTTCTTCTGTAGTAAGCGACAGTAGCCTGTTAATATTCTTGTGAATATATTTACTAGGCAGCACTTTTTTTCAACATGTTTTTATGGTTAACACTTTGAATGCAAATTTGCATCATATAATTTTGCCGATTCCCAATTTCAGTCAATTGGTTAGGTAGCATGTTGACGGGACCTCTAAAATTGTATATTTTGTTGGGACAAAATACAGCTGTTTACTGAATTCATATAAAATAATATATAATTAAAACAAGAGAAACACCTTTATGTTTCTTTTCAATTTGTTAGTAATAACAATAATAATAACAGTATAACTATATTTTACTTTTTTATATTCTATGAAAATCGCAGATTAATAGGTATTTGGCCCCCGCACTAGGCAGTGCCTGTCCAGAAAACCTGGAGAGTGGAGCATGGAGTTCTTCACGAAGGGTGTGAAAAGATTCGTGGAGGGTCGGCAGCGCGCGAGTGATGCCCCTGTTGTTACAAGCGTCCATTGGCGGCGGTAACCGCTTACCATCAGGCGGACCGCATGCATGTTTGCCACCCGTGTGGTATAAAAAAGTAATCACATGGACTAAAGTTATAAAAACTTTTGGTATAGTTTGGTAAAGTTATAAAATAAATTGGTAACTTTAGTTTTTGTTAAGTATATGACGTTCAATAAGTGTTCCCTGTGTCCCTTACGTTGAATAAAATATTTTTATTTTGATTTTTGATTTTGAAAAAGCATAAACAAAATGGCGGCAGTAATTGCCTAGGTCCACAAAACATGAATTTACACAAGTAGAAATACAACCTCTTCTGGACGAATTGAGCTAAATGTCTTACACGGTTATTATCGGAATCTCAGAATGAGAAATATTATGTGCCCGGTGTATTTAAGGTACACAGTTCACTATTTTTCACGCGTTTTGCGTTTAATGGGTCAGTGGAAATATCAAGGCACGAACATGATTAATTGTGAACTGCGTGGACGGACGAACATAATCGTACGCTACGGTTCACATTAAAAAGTGCAAGTTTCACGCTTACTCTCGACTATAAAGCTGGGAGCGACGTCATAGGCGGAGCGAGTAATTCATATCGCTTAAATTTAGAATAACAATTAATTTGTGAAAGACTTTGAAGACATCGACTTTAGATTATTCCTTTTTTTTTAGATATCAGGTATGAGTGTTCTTTCGTTGTTAAAGACTGGACAAACATTTTAAGAGAGGTAGGGCATAACATATTTCCCGTTGAAATTTGGAGCTGCCCGACTGGGGCAGGACCTGCACCTTATAAAGTCCGTAGTAGCCAATTTTTTCGTGTTGTATTCCTGCGCGATGAATAAGGTTTCCAATAATGAGCACGTTGGGGAGGAGGGAGGATTGTTATATTGTGTTGGCAGGGCTGGCATTAGTCCCATTATGCAGTCAACACAGTATAACTCTCCGAAAACGGGCGACGCGCAAGTAATAATTCGGTATCGAGACCATGAATAGGCTACGCTTAACCGCTACCGGGTAACCGCTTCCCATCTGGTGGGCCAAAACTTATTTCCACTCTTATTGCATAAAAAAAACTTAAATATATGTATATATAAATAAATAAATACTTTATTATTTATATTTATTATAAATACCTTAAGACAACTCCACTTAAACCTAATTCCAAATTAAGCAATGCATTATAAGAACTAGACAATATTTTTATATAGATAGATATATACAAACATCCAAGACAAAGGCACAAAATACTCTCAACGGGAATTAAATTCAGGCTCGATAGCCGCCGCAGACGATTTCTAACACTCTCCGCTCCGCTCCATACTATACACACAGGTTTACAATGTTACGTAACTGGCGAAAGGTCAAGGCATCCCAACTGGTTCAGTGGACTGCAAACAGACGGTACAGTAACGGCACGTTCCGACTACATTGATGAGCCGCGGATTGTATCGTATCGTTTTTGACGTAGGAATGCGATGATTTGAAGAATACTTTAAGATAACTTTTTTGTATTTTATTTGTTGGTTTATAGTTATATATATCCTACTAATAAATATTATATATCTGTATTATATTTGTAAGGATATTTGTTCCAAGTTTACGTAAAAACTACATAACGTATTTGTAAAAGTTATGGTACATAGATATATTTTAGCTAGATTAACACACGATATATTATGAAAATCTGTCAATTAAATTTAATCTTACGCGGCGCTCAGCTAGTGCATATAATGTTTTAAAGGTATTTAGTGGAAACATGGCGGACACTAATAATAACTATAATGTTGCCATTTCACGCAGAGCCTGTATTAGCTTCCATGATTAAAGGCAAAGGTAATAATTATACATAGATGAAGACAAGTATGAGTATTTTGCATAAGCTTGCAACACACAAATATGCTCCTCATCACACAAATGGGATTGGGAACAAACCCGCTATCTTAGTGTTAATAATAATCCTCAGTGTTAATCTAAATTCTAAATAAATAAAATTTTTTTTCATACAATAATAATTTTCCTTTTTTTTTATTTTAATTTATTCCATATCTTGACCAGAATTAGTTACAGTACTGATGACAATATTTGTGTCACTTGTTTAATTTGTCTAATTTTGAATGTGAGAACATTGTAGGCTTTGTAGATTCTTAGATCTTGCTAACATTGTTATAATTATCTTGTTTTATGTATGCTTTGTATAGTAAGCAACGACCTATTGTCGGACCTACGTTGTTCCCCCATACTTGGGTACTATTGCTGTAACGAAAAAAATATTGTATATGCCTAATGATTTGAAAAGAGTAACCATGGAGTTTCTTGCCGGTTCTTCTCCATGGAAGCGACCAACCCGAACCGTGCTTCTTTTTCGACGTTTTATAAGTGCCCATCTGGGCCTATGTGAAATAAAAAGATTTTAATTTTGATTTTGATTTTCAATCTACGAGTATATAATACATATATTCTTGAACTTTAGTACAGTGATTAGTCGAAAAACATTCGTTTTTCAGTTTCACGTTCGAATTTTGAGCTGCCCGACTGGGGCAGGACCTCCACCTAGAGAAGTCCGTAGCCAAATATTTTTTTTTTTATTGTGGTCCTACGCGGTGAGTAAGGTTTCCAATAATGAGCTCCTTGGGAAGGAGGGAGGATTGTTAGATTCTGTTGGAAGCAGAGGGATTAGTTAGAATAAAAAATGGATACATTATAGAACAAATTAAAAACATAAATAGAGTCGTGTTTGAGTAACGGCGATGGACTCCTCATCTGTCACGTTGGCACCTAAAATATATCTCTGGCGGAATGTGGGTGTGTGGATACTACCTACACACCTCTGCCTACCCCTTGGGGACCCGTGTGGGCGTGACGATATATATATATACATCATTACTAATATATTTTTATTCAATATTTCAGATCGATCTCCCGAAATTATGAAAATTCCTTGCAAATATATAATAGTCTGTGCAAATAGCATAGACTATTATAGATTTCTTCAAAAACCAATTGCTAAAAAATCTATATACGAACAATAATTAAAACTGCTCTATATGGCTTTTATTTAATAAATATTAATAACATTTCGCTATCACCTATTCCGACCTCGTTACATAATAGTATTTAAATATTCACTCTAAATTTATATTTCTTAACCGCGGTGCTTTGTATATAGGTAACATTTCGAACGACATCTCAGGTTCATATTAGGCAATTTTGTATGTAAATTGACATTTAACTTAAGTTTCTTTGCCTTATGAAACGTTTAGGAACAGTAGCAACGCTATAATGTATAAAACTGCCTTGTACCCGCGACTTTGCCCGGTTAAAAACTTAATATATTACTAATATGTAATATATATATATAGAATATAGAGCCGTGGTGGCCGAGTGGTTCGAGCAGTGGCCTGCGACGCAAAGGTCGCAAGTTCGAATCCCGACTGTACCAATGAGTTTTTCTAAAACTTAAGTACAGTGATTAGTCACACCACGAGCTTTACGGTGAAGGAAACATCGAGAGGAAACCTGCATACGTCTGAGAAGAAATTCAAAGGCGTATGTATGTATAGTCGTGCTTGAGTAACGGCGATGGACTCGCCATCTGTCACGTTGGCACCTAATATACCTCTGGCGGAAAGTGGGAGTGTGGGTATTACCTATACACCTCTGCCTACCCCTTCGGGGACCCTTGTGGGAAGGCGTGAGGATATATTATATTATTATTATATATATATGTATATATATAGGCAGGCAGAGTTGTGAAGGTAGTACCCACCCACTTTCCGTCGGAGACATATGTTAGGTGTCAAAGTGACGGCGAGTCGCCACACTCAAGCACGACTATACATACGCCTTTGAATGTATTCTCAAACGTATGCTACTTTTCTCTCGATGTTTTCTTACCGTAAAGCTCGTGGTGCAACTAATCACTGCACGGAAAAACTCATTGGTACAGTCGAGATTGCAAATAAGTTGAAGTAAGTCTATATATGATTTTTTTATACATTACATACCATCAACCCATATGTGACCCCTTCATGATAAAAGGTATTCCTTGGTATCTCTTTGCCAATTGCATTACAATCCGTTCACCCGTTTAGTTGTTAAAAGATGATAGTCAAACAAACAAGCAGAGCTAATTTATAACATAAGTATGGATTGTGTAAGAACGCCAACGTTATACTTGGCAACTAAAATAGCATGTTGGCTATGCGTTGGTTGCTACCAGGTATTTTCATGACTTCCTTCAAGGGTCCTCGTGGTGGGTGTGCGCTAAGTGAGCTAGAGTGCCAGTGCTCATTCTTGCCAGAGATTTATTTTAGGTGCCAACATTTAGAGAGGGCCTGTACGCCGCCGTTATTTGCGAACAACTATACATACATATTTTTACAACTTACCCAGTGCAAGAGACCTGGTTATATGTATACACATACATATCATCACGCCGAGTTCCTAACGGGGTAGGCAGTGAGTATAGAGCGCCAGTTCCCTCTAGACTTACATACCTCTTTCGCTTCGTCCACATTCATCAGTCTCTTCATACATGCTCGTCGGTTGCAAGTACTCTTGTGTATATATAAATATATATATATATAAATCACATATACATATATTAAACATATTATATTGATCATAGACTAAGCACCCTACTTTGCTTTTCAACCCTTCAAGAGTTCTCTCAAACACTACAATCAAAGTCCTCAATATAGTTCAACTAAACAGAAGTATTCTGAACAACGCCAAAGATCAAGTAACTCAAAGGTTACTCCTCACGGGTTTAGATACGTACTCGTGGCTGCGGAATGTCGTTATAGGTCAGGGCTGCGCCAAGCGCACCACCGCCCACCGCACTAGTGGCAAATGTGTGAACCCTATTGTTTTCACGAACGTACAGTGTCGTGAGACTAAATATACATCTAATTCCAAGCCGTCCTGGCCGAGTGGTTTGGGTAGGCGTTCATAACGCAATGATTGCAAGATCATATCTTGACTGTACCAATGTATTTTTTTAACATAGAACAGTGAGAATCACACAATGAGGAAAACATCGAGAGTAAAACCTTCATACGTTCGAGAAGAAATTCAAAGAAATATGTAGAGTTATGTTTTAGAAACGGTGATGAACTCTGCATCTGTTACATTGTCACATATGTGCATCTGTTACTTCGGCCTAACCCTGCAGGGAAAGATGTGAAGAATCTTATCTGTCTAATATTATAAATGTGAAAGTTTGTAAGTTGGGATGTTTGCGGTTCTTTCACGGCCTAAAGGCTAAATGATTGAAATGGTAATAGCTTATACCTAGGAATAGGACATAGGCTACTTTTATTTTTAGTCCTGATAAATAAATTCAAAGTTATTATATTATAATGTATGAACCGATTCTAGCACGAACATTTCTAAAGCTACTTTTTCGAACTCCACGCGGGCATAAGCTAGTATTATAGAAAGAGAAAAAATATAAAATGTATAATCTAGATATATATATATATATACATATAAACATTCATTTCTTATATATATATATATATATATAAGAAATGAATGTTTGTCTATATGTCCTTTATGGAATCGTAAACGGCTCGACTGATTTTAATTATATTTTCTGTTTCTTCAGATGGATTCGAGATTGGCTTGGATTCGTAATAGGAACCGATAGATGACGCCACTAGGTCCGTGGCTTTTATTTTGTCCCCCAAACGAAGCTGGGCGGGACAACTAGTCTTATATAAATTCTTTTAGTAGGCAAAAAAGAGATGGCAAGTAATGTAGTTATGATAAAAATATTCTATAAAATCAAACAGCAACCATTGAACTACTTTAGAAAAACTTTAAAAATGGCTCAGTGACAAAGCTACTATTCTATAAAGGACTATTTGAATGAGTTTGAGATTGTGAATGAGGACTAATTTCAGTGAGAACAATAATAATAACTCTTGAGCAGGCGAGAATGAGAAATGACTCGCATCAATGTTTAAAAAAAGCAATCATACGTGTTGTCGTGTCACAAATCACCAAAACTAGCTCTTGACAAGGTCGATAAGAATACAAGAAAGTAATAAAAGTTAAAATAGTAATAATCCCTATTGTTATAACACCGTGAGACCACATGTGCAGTTAGCATTAAGTAGGTAATTAATGCAAGCCATTTTAGTTAGATGCTTGGCTCCAATTGTGTAATTAAAGGCCATTGCTGAGCAAATGTAATTAGCAACGTTAATTTTGAGAGTGAGATAGAGATACCCACAATAGGATGTGATTTTAAAGACTTTTAGGTTTGTGATCGAAGTTGTATGTTACCCGGGTGAAAAAGAATGAAATTGACTCTGTTTTATTAATATATATCCTCAGGCCTTCCCACAAGGGTATACCCACACGCCCACTTTCCACCAGAGATATATTTTAGGTGCCAACGAGACAAATGGCGAGTCCGTCCCCGTTACTCAAGCACGACTATAAATACGCCTTTGAATTGCTTGTCAGATATATGCAGGTTTCCTCTCGATGTTTTCCTTCACCGTAAAGCTTGCGGTGTGACTAATCCCTGTACTTAAGTTCAGTAAACCTCATTGGCACCGTCGAGAGTCGATCTTGCGATCTTTGTATCACAAGTTCGTACGTTTGAACGTAATCTTCCTCTGCCTCACCACTAAAACAACGTCGTATTATATATTATGTCAACCACAACTGATCACTCATCCATTTATGACACACAATATGTCATAAATGGATCATACAGTTTCCCTCGTGGGAAGACGTGAAGGTAAGGTAAACATAGAAGAAGTTAACGATGCGGAATATTTGCGGCACTATTATTAAAATTGTTCAATTATTTGTCGGATAAACAAAGTAAATTGGCCTTCTTCCGCAGACGGATTAAAACAAAACTTCCAATGTTGTAAACAGCAATTAAATGTGGAATATAATTTGTGTTAAAAGGCTTAGCGAAGGCTCGACATAATTTGTTGGTGCGTAAATGTTAAACTCGTGATGCATTACACGCACTATGCAAACAAGGAATATATAATAAGTGACATCTATACATATAATAAAAATGTTGCTGATCGCTGTCTGTACATAGAAGATGTATGAGGAAAAATATTATTGGGACCTTTATCAACGCAAATAGCACCCAAAACACTTTTTATTGTTAGAATTTTTGTCTGATTGTCTTTTTGTCTGTGCGTTTGTGCACGCTAATCTCAAAAACGGCTTATCCGATTTAGATGTGGTTTTCACTAATATATTGTGGTAAGCTTCACTTAACTTATCCAAAATAAACTAAAAGATATATCCAAAATATACCTATATATTTTATATAGCCTATAGTTATTATTCCACGCAAGTTATTATTCCACGCAGCCGTAGTCGTGGGCAGAGCTAGTATACCAATTAGAGTCGTAGTGGCCGAGTGGTTCGAGCAGCAACACAAATGAAATTAAATAGTTTATTCGCTAGAACACGGTTTGTTACATAATGTGATATTTAAGTGGTACATACTGATTAAATTCGGTCACATAATATTAGCATGCGAATTTTTCCGAACGGAGGTATTTATGCCTCTTAACTAACTCCTCCTACTATACAACTACGATGCACTATTTTAAAAACAATATTTTTGTAGAAATTACAATTTAAAAATTAAACTTTCTTCTTTTTATCATTAAAATAGTCCTAAATAGAATAGTAGCCTTTTTCGCTGAGAGAATTTATAAGATTTTTTAAAGAAGTTAAATTGTTGTGGTTGCTCTTTGAATTTTATTGGAATTATATTGAATATTTTTATCATAACTATATTGCAATTTTTGATATAAAGGGCTTCTAGATACAGGAGTTAGAATTTTTGTAAGATCCGCGATCGAAACACCCCACCCCAATTTTCGAACAAAAATTACGTTCGAATCCCGGCTGTAGCAATGAGAACAATTATGGAAATCTGCATATCTTAATATATATATTTCTTGTGTGCGTGTGTATGTGACTGAACTCCTCCTAAACGACTGGACCGATTTTGATGAAATTTTTTGTGTGTGTTCGTGGAGATTCGAGAATGGTTTAGATTCACAATTGGACCCGATAGGTGGCGCTGTGATCGTGTTTTAGGGCATTTACTTTTTTCACCCAAGCGAAGCTGGGCGGGACCACTAGTTATTATATATTTTTCACCCAAATGAAGCTGGGCGAAAAAGCTAGTATATTCGTCATTACACCAGTCAAGGGCACAAAGAGACATCGACCCTCCACCAACATTGCTTCATTCACAACCGACGTTAGGTCACCGTCACAGCATTTCAGCTCACGTCCAGTTTCCAAATATAGCTTCTTTTAATTTTTCATAAGAACATGCTTACGAAAAGCGCTTATCACTGGCAATAAATCTTCAATTCGATTTGGCGTGTAGCCATTTTTATTAGTTCAGCAATTACAATTAAGCCTGACATTTTATGTTCGTATAAAATATGAGTACTTATTCACCGATTACTAAAAACGTTAAATAATGTGATACTTATGGTTTATTTTTATATAACATACAATTTTTAGGTTAGAGTCTTTATCCAGCATTGGGAGATATATTGTTTGGGTTCTTTTTTATTTATAAATTCATCAATACCATCACGCCGTCACTCACGGGGTTGGCAAAGAAACTAGAGCGCCAGTTCTCTCTAGGCTAACAGACTTTAATTCTCCAGACTTATTTGTAAAAGAACCTTATAATTGTGTGACTAAAAAATATTCACGCCTTCACTCACAAGGGTCACCGAAGGAGTAGGCAGAGGTATTTGGCTACGGAGTTCTATAAGGTGGAGGTCCTGCCCCAGTCGGGCAGCTCCGAATTCCAACGGTTTACCCGTTATGCCCTACCTCTGATATTACATGGTAAGTAAAAAATTCAGTCCCAATCGAGTTACCTAAAGTATGAAGCCGACGTTCCAACAGCACTCCTCTGCAGCATGAATATTCATACAAACAATTCAATGTTATGTTTACCAGCGTGAAAGCAAATCCGATTACATAATAGCTTCCATTAAAATACAACTGTAGGTCGGCACCATATAAGGACGCAGCCTCGTGTCGCCATGGTGGGCGCATCTGTCATAAGCATTCTGCTAAGATCACTTATCTTATTACTAGTAATTTTAAGAGTCGTGGCCGAGTGGTTCAAGCAGTCGCCTGCACTACAAAAATATTGCAGGATCGAATCCCGACTGAAATGAAAATAATTACAAAGAATTTATAAGGTAACCGTGAGGTTTAGCTAGTAAATAATAATAATAAGCTCAAGAATAATAATAAGGCTTACTTAGATACATATATATAATCACTCCGAGTCCTTTACGGGGTAGGCAGAGTGTATAGAGCGCCAGTTCTCTCTTGATAAGTTCTAATAACAAGGCAGTAGTATAAATATAAATATACATATTTATATATCTTCAGTGGAAGTGGGTCACGGAAGGGGTAGAAAAATAGATATATTTTAGGTGCAAACGTGACAGATAGGGAGACCATCGCCGTTACTCAAGAACGACTATATAATTATACACCTTTGAATTTCTTCCCAAACGTATGCAGGTTTCCTCTCGATGTTTTCCTTCACCGCAAAGCTCGTAGTGTGACTAATCACCGTATTTAAGTTCAGAAAACCTCATTGGTACTCCAACCAATCGGCCACCACGGCTTCCTCGGTATACTGACCGGCTAATGAATTGATTTTTAAATCAAATAGAATAATATGTTTCTGATATTAGCCCGTGAAACAAAAAAGAACCTGCCTATTTATATGATCATTTAACATGCTATGTTGTTCTCAAACTGGGGATTTAATTACCGGTATCGTTAGATCAGTTACAAAACACCGGTATTTTACCATACAGCTGTATCTTCTTCGTCTTATAATTGGCACAATTACCAGCGGATGGCAACGATTCGGAACTTCAGAGGCGTCCGGTCGTACACTAATTACAGTTAACATATACTAGCTGCGCCCTGCGATTTCATCTGCGGAAATAATATATTTTTGACTTTGGCTCATGACCATATTTATGAAGATTTCATAATTATGAAGAAACCGAAATTCTCATAAATTAGGTACGTACATTTATAACATTATTTTCTTATATTCGATAATCTTAGTTTCACGCTTTCCTTATTTACACACTATAGATAGTGCCATCCACAAAGAAGCGGCCCACTATTCTTCTTCTTCATATAGAGTACAACTTTCCACTGATGTTTGTATTGTAGGTACGCACTGATTGCCTATGAGTACACACGCTCACTACAATTAATAGAGTCGGGTCCTAGTTTCCACAATCCGCGACCCCCTCGACTAGAAATTGATGAGGCCTAGTGGATGGTACTATATATATCTACGAATATATCATTACAAAAGTAGGATATATTAATTTAATAAACATTTTGCGAATCTGGAATTCTGTAATACGTCTTTCTGGGATTGAGTCTTATATAACTGCACCCTCGCTCCGCCGGAGACATATCTGTTGCCTACGTGACAAATAGCGACTGCTTCATCATCTTTCACATTACATACGTCTCTCAATGTCTTCTCTAAATGGTTTCCTTAACCCTAAAGCTCACGGTGTGATGAGTCACCTTATTTTTATACCACTTGATGGCAAACAAACATCCGGTTATCGACGCTTGCAACACCAAGGGTATCGCTCACTCGCTGCCGACCCTAATACTGTACTAAACTTCCAAAAATACTCATTGTTACAAACTGTTGGAGCCCGAACTAGCAACCATAGCGTTGCTGATCACTATTATAATCACTCGGCTACCACGGCTTGTCTTGTCCACACTCGTAAGTTGTAAAGCAAACTAATTAACAACATACCTGGCAGCCTGTCTCGATGTCTGCGTAGTAGCCGGCTGGCATGCCATGACACGAAAATCGCGTCCTTGGGGTTTTCACCTCTGGGGTAGGAATTCCATCCTGATGGAGATATATACAATATTAAGTACAGTTAAATAATTAAATAAATGTCCCAAATCCGTGACACGCAGAAGAATGCCTTTGCCATGTTATATGGCAATAATAATAAGCTCGTTCGTCGTTCAGTTAAATAGCTAATATAGGCAGGGATTTAACTCTCTCGTTTGCAAAGATATGTCCAGGTCCCAACGTGACAGATTACATCTTTGAATTTTCTAAAGCCTATGCAAGTTTCCTCTTTGTCCATTGTATTAGTCAGGATTCGAAAATGCGATTATTGCGTTGCATACGATGACGTGAACCACTCGGCTGTCACGGACACTCGACATAAACAGTGATATTAATACGGTTGCTTTTAATCTTCGTTTTTCTTAGTAAAGGCTACCCCTAATATCTAAATTACGACAGCCTAGTGGTTAAAGCTCCTGACTTTGAAACTTGAGGTCGCAGGTTCCGGCTGAGTGCAGATATTTGTGTTATGAAAACAATTAGTGCCACAGTCTCGGCTGACCTGTGTATATATATATACCTGTAAGTATTTATTATTATACCTATAGTGTGCTGTATTCGCATGTAAGTGTCGTTAGTAATATAATTTCGCAGGAAACCGGCTAGAATACACACACTTATTTATATTTGATATACTGGATTAAGACTTGTTTTATTCTTAATATGCAGAAGTTTTTATTCGTCTCTTAATTTTATTAAGTTACTTCTTAAAAGTGTACCCAAACGAGTTTATACATCCTGTATATTAAATGGATGTGTTCACGTGGTGATAAACGTAGTCTAAGGACACTTTTGCTTGCCCGTTTCTAAGCTTGAAATCGGAGTGATTATATTATCACGCCCTCTCGCCCGCAATGGTCCCCGGATGGGTAAGCGGAGGTGGATCAACACCATTTTTGATATATTTAGGTGCAAACGTGACAGATAGAACAGAACAGATAGGAGCTCCAGGTATAATTAAAAATATCCAACGGATAAACGGTGGCTCAGTACTTTTTGATTGTTTATCGTGTGTAGGCAAACATTGTTTTACAAAGGTATGTAGCGGCATCTATTAACACAACATAAAATAATCTACTATGTTATATTGGACGCTGTAACGTAACACCGACGGAAGAAATAAGCCAGTCGGTTGTTCTGACTAGTCCTGATTAAGCCTACGTAGGTTGGCTATACACCAATTAATTGAGGAGTGTGAAAAAGCAACTTGATACTTAATTCAAAAATCAAAATCAAAATCAAAATCAAAATATTTTATTCAACGTAAGGGACACAGGGAACACTTATTGAACGTCACGTTTAATATAAACTAAAGTTACCACCGTTTCCAAGAAAAAATACCTGCCAGGAGAAGAAACGGCGAAACAAACTCCCCGGTTTGCTTTTTTAACATTTGTTCCCTTTTACGTAGGGGTAGGAAAGATTAAAGTTACATATATAATCTTTGTATAAGAGGAGCAATTCATTGCCATGCATGGCCATCATTAAAATAATCTGATGTTTTATAATAAGCCTTTTGAATTAATTTACTTTTAACGACAGCTTTAAATTCTACAAAAGGTAATTCAATTATTTTCCGAGGTAGCTTATTAAAAAAGCGTATACCTTGCCCGACAAATGAGTTCCTAGTTTTGTGTAATCTAGCTGTAGGAACATGGAGTTTATCTTTGTTCCGTGTATTCACAGTATGCAAGTCGCTATTTTTCTTAAATTTTACAATATTCTTTCTAACATATAACAAATTTTGGAATATGTATTGACATGGTACGGTCAATATGTCAATTTCCTTGAATAATTCTCTGAGAGAATCCCGAGGCTTAAGGCTATAAATTGCACGAATAGCCCGCTTCTGCAGCACAAAAATAGATCCAATGTCTACAGCATTACCCCATAAAAGAATGCTGTAAGACATGACACTATGAAAATAGCCAAAATAAACTAAACGGGCTGTGTTGATATCACTCAAGTGTCTGATTTTTCTTACCGCGAATACTGCAGAGCTGAGTCTATTCGCCAATCCATTAATGTGGGGGCCCCATTGCAATTTGTGATCCAATGTGACTCCAAGGAAGACTGTTGAATCCACAAGATCCAACTTCTCGGTATTTATAACTATAGGGGTAGTTAAAACCTTTTTCACATTAGGCATTGTAAATTTAATACATTTCGTTTTCTTAGCATTAAGTACCAAATTATTGGCACTAATCCAATGAACCACGTCAGAGAGAGCATTATTTACATCGTCAAAGTTTTCTTTCTGTCGGTCTATCTTAAATAGTAAAGATGTATCATCAGCAAATAATACAATATCATGTTTATCATTTACCAGGTGAGGTAGGTCATTGATATAGATAAGAAAAAGAAATGGACCGAGAATCGAACCCTGTGGAACGCCCATAGCTACTGGGCACCCCCGAGATAGTTCCCCACGTATACACACTTTTTGTACACGTTTACTTAAGTAAGATGATATAAGGTTAAGAGCTAAATTCCTTATACCATAGTGGTCTAACTTCCTGATCAATGTTTCGTGATGCACACAATCGAAGGCTTTGGATAGATCACAAAAAACACCTAAAGCATCCTTTGAATCCTCCCAAGCCTCTAGAATTTTCCTAATAAGTTCGACACCTGCATCAGTAGTCGAGCGACCCTTTGTGAAGCCGTATTGCTTAGTATGCATCAACTCATGTTTGTTAAAAAAGGCTAGCATCTGGTTAAGTAGAACTTTTTCAAAAATTTTGCTGAAAACTGGCAATATTGAGATTGGCCTGAAATTGTTTGGGTCGGTAATGGTACCAGTTTTAAATAAAGGAATGATTTTACTATATTTCATTTGATCAGGAAATTCACCACTAGCAATACACGCATTAAAAACTAATGCTAAGTCTACTGCAACAATGTCAATAATACTATTAAGAACTTTTACAGAGTGTCCCCATAAATCAGTAGACTTTTTCATATCAAGAGATTTAAAAGTTTTTATAATGTCTTCGGGGGTAACAGTATTGAAATTGAATTCAGTATCAGATTTTTCCACATGAGCTTTAAGAATTTTTTCAGCGGAGGAAGGTGATGAAGTTAATGATTTTGTTAATGAGACTGGAATATCAGCAAAAACTGATTCAAAAGCGGCGGCTACAGCAGAATCAGCTTCAATTAAACTATCATTAATATTTAATTTTATTCTATCCTGTTTTTGTGCCGATTTCCCAGTCTCACTATTTATAATATTCCATGTTGCCTTAGACACATTAGATGACTTTGAAATTTTATTTCTCACAGCAATAGACTTGGCGTTTGAACAAACCTTTTTAAACAATTTGGAATAACTTTTAACATAATTGATAAATTCTAAATCAAAATTAAATGTTTTCTCATGGTATAGTTCATACAGCCTTCGTCTACTTCTGTGAATACCTGTGGTAGCCCACTCACTGAACGCCATATGGTTACCAATTTGAACAGTCTTAGGGGTAAATATGCGCTCATGTTCTTTATGTACCACTTGGAAAAGAGAGTTATACATTGATTGTGGATTTAGGTGGTTACTTTTTAAAGGAAATTTACTGAGCACATTACCACGAAAACTATTCAAGCGACTTGCATTTACAGGTACATAAGTAATCTTCATTTTGGGAACTTTAACATTATGTTTTCTAAAACTTACTAATTGGCCGCAGTGATCTGATTCTAGTTTATTTATAATGGTTTTACTAATAGGCTCAAAATTTGTAAATATATTATCAATACATGTAGCTGATACGCTAGTTATTCTTGTTGGCTCCGAAAACATATTATTAAAATTAAAAGAGGCAAAAAGGCATTTAAAACTGCTACTTGTGGATGAGTTTTCTAGTATATTTACATTAAAATCTCCACATACTATAATATTTTTGCCTGTCTTATAAATTTTATTAATTAAGCAACAATAAATCCTATTGTATCCATAAAATATATTTTAAGTCAAATGCTAATTTATATTATACGTATTTGCATTAATTGCATCTTGAGTTAACTTCGCTCCGGCGACATTCACACGTCATTATTAAACATTTGAGAATATGTTACTTTACTTTGGTTGGTTACTGTACAGATTATGCGGCTCTGAACACTAAATTATATTCAGGTAATCCAGCTTCGTGGTACCAAGTTGTGTTTGCGTGATCTGGCTTGGCGGGATTACCTCTTGGTTGAGTTTTTGATTTGTAGGACCAATTCGTGTGGATCCTTTTTAATGAGGCGTTAGTATATTAACTAAACTTCACTTTATTATGCGTGAGAAATGAAATCCAGCATTATGCGAATATACTAATTTAATGTTGTGTGTTACAATACAAAAGGCGCGAAGAAGTGAAAAAATGTGTAATGTCAAAGTAGCATTTGGCGGCAAATTCGAATGTTAAGGGGAAGCCATCTTGTAGGCACAAATTCTGTTAAGGCGACGTCGGTTGGTTCAGTTATGCCTGAACAGTTACTTTGGGTGAATAAAATGAAATATAAAATTTACTATTATGAATAAAGTTTTTTCTAATAGCATTTTATCTAATATTCTGTCTTTTTGTTATGCTTAATCTCTGAACCGCTAGAACTGATTGATTGATTGATAGCACTTATACTAGCAGACAGCTAATGTTATAAGAAGAATTAAAGGCTACCTTTTATGTATATAGGCAAAATCAAATTTAGCGTGTAGCAATGTGCTAAAACTAGTAATTTATATAAAAAAAACATTCCTGAAATACGATTGTAGCGCCACCTATCGGGTCCAATTGTGAATCTAAGCCCTTCTCGACCCAACTTGAAAACACAAAAAAAAAATCCAAATCGGTCAAGCCGCTTAGAAATTGAAATAAAATGCTTCTCACAACTGTATCGAATCTGATAGCATTGCCACGCTTTATAACTATACCGATTTTTTTGTGCAAAGTATACCAGCCTCCTTATCACCAGAACCATGTAAACGACGCGAGGCCTTTTCTACAATTGCTTAGATTAGCACATATCAAGTGTACAATTGTTAGTAATTGTGCTAATGTAGATATTGAGATAAACGCCATTCTTCTCCTCAGTTTCTTCACGGATTGCGCGCGCGCCTCCTTGGGAATTCTTCATTTGACTGACTTTGGTAATTACATCATCTTTTGTTCGTTTTGTTCAAATTCTATTTGAAATTGAAGACTGACAGTACCATACGAACGGGGAGCATTACTTAACTGATCATTGTACAATTATACTTGTATTATGCGAACAGAATTTAGTAAAAGATTCCTTTAATGTATTTCAAACACACATTCGTATCACTATTACGAACGTATTATAAAATAAAGTTCACCACCGCGTATGTCTGTTCGCAATAAGCTTCAAAATTACTAAACGGATTTTCATGGATTTTTCACCAGAAGATGGAATATGTATGAGGAAAGTTTAAGTGTATTTGTTAAGATTTGGTGTATTTTGGTTGAAAGATGGTGAATTATTAAAAAGGTCGAAAAAAGACAAGTAGTTTGAGAGCATAATCCATTTGAGATGTAAAAAAACCTATTTATGTACCAGAATCAAGCCGGGGAGGATCGCTAGTAAATTCATAACTGAAAAGACTAATAAATAGGCGTCGTGGTGGCCGAGTGGTTTGAATAATTGCCAGGAACACAAAGATTTCAAGTTCAAATACCGATTGTACAAATGAGTTTTACTGAATATAAGAACAGTGTTTAGTCACACCACGAGCTTTACGATGAAGGAAAACATCGAGAGGAAACCTGCATACGTTTGTCAAATAATGTGGGTCTCTGCTTACCTTCAAACTATCATAGATGAAAATTATATAGATGTTAAAATCCGGGGATTCTTTCGCCAATTCCTAATATTTTTTTTCTTTGAAACGGTGTTAACGGATTTTTTGTTGTAATATATGACGTTCAATAAGTGTTCCATGTGTTGCATTGAATCAAACATTTAGAATTCTGATTTTGAATCTCATTTTTTTTTCAGAGTGTCACAGAATCTAATCAAAGACAATATTTCATATTGCAACAGAGTGAAACAAACTGCAATGGTTCCTCCCATAGCAGTCCGCTACACAATGTTCCCGATAAGATAATAAGGTAATTCATGCTTTTAGTAGAACAACAAGTTTGGACAGGGCTGTCACACATTTGATACTTTTTCTATTTTTGCACAGAGCTGGACTCCAACTACGTTTTATGTTACTTTTCAATATAAAAACACAACTGACCCCATTATGTGTCCAACATTAATTAAAATACACAAAACTCTTATAAAAAACGCCAAGCACTCCAAGCTACAGCGATCTAGATGTAGACTCTCTAAACATAACGACATCTATCGAGCTAATGCTACAACAAACAAATAATTTCATAAGCGATTTAACGCTAACATTAAACGAAAGATTTAGAAAGAAGAGGGGAATCGCTTTTAAATATACATAAGTTCCTAGTATTTTCACAGACACTTCACATTTTAATCTATAAAAAATTTTCTTCTTTAAAAAAACACATTAATAAACTTGTACACAAGTAATTGCTTTACTTCGAACGAGCTCTACTCTCTCTGCCTTCGATATGATGATATACAGACATACATATCATCACGCAGAGCCGCTCACGGAGTAGGCAGAGAGATTAGAGCGCTAGGTCTCTTACATGATGATATGTATGTAGGTATGTGCTATTCCAACTTTAATAGCATACTATGAGATAACTGGCCTGTGTCGTAGGCAACTATTTGAACTGTCTTTAAAAAATATGCACAACATTAAAACAACAGATAAAATGTACATTTTATGTGTTGTTTTAGGACAATGATTCGAATGCCCTTACAAATGAAACTGGTTTGGGGCACATTAGTTAGATATTTACCAAGTCTATAAATAAAGAACAAACGTGTTTTTTTTTTTTATTTTATATAATTGTATAGATCCTTGAGTAACGGCGATGGACTCGCCATCTGTCACGTTGGCACCTAATATACCTCTGGCGGAAAGTGGGTGTGTGGGTATTACCTATACACCTCTGCCTACCCCTTCGGGGATCCTTGAAGTCGTATAGATAGATACCAAAACTAAAAGATGCAAGTATGATACTTAGCAAAAGGATTAAATCAGTGAACAGGAAACGCTTTAAAATATCGATTTAATTAGTAAAATAGTAGTATGCGGTGAATAAGGTCTCCAGTAATGAGCTCTTTGGGGAGGATTGTTATATTGTGTTGGCAGCAGAGGGATTAGTCCTGTGATGCCGTCAACACAGTATAACCTCCGAACATAGATTGGCAGCGTGCAAGTCATACTTCAGTATCGTTAGCGTAAATAGGCTACGGTAACTGTTTCCCATCAGGTGGGCCGTATGCTTGTTTGCCACTCTTGTAGTAAAAAAAAAACTTATTCAATCTGCACGGTCAGCCCTCCGCGCGTGTCCGCGTTATACAACTCACGGAAGGGAAGGGCCGTCGTAATAGCCGGTAGTTTGTACCGTGCTTAATCACAGAACACTATTACAAAGCAAATCAATCACGCGGAGGAGCACGATTCACGAGGAGAAGGGGTAGGCAGAGGTGTGTAGGTAGTACAGTTACACCCACTTTCCGCCAGAGATATTTTTTTAAGTGCCAACGTGCATGAGTAATGGCGAACACATCGCCGTTACTCATGCACGACTATACATACACCTTTGAATTTCTTCTCAGACGTATGCAGGTTTCTTCTCGATGTTTTTCTTCACCGTAAAACTCGTGGAGTGACTAATCACTGTACGTAAGTTCTGAAAACGCATTGGTACCGTCGGGACTTGAACTTGCAATTTTTGTGTTGCAGGCAGCTACTCGAACCACTTGGCAACCACGGCAAAATAATTAATCATTTTAAAATAAATTTAACTTTATTTGCCTTCTGTATCATGCATCATTTTTGTTGTTTTTACCGAATACTAGCGGTGGGTGCGTAAAATTTGATTATTACTTCCTTGGATAGTAAGTATCATACATACATATCATCACGCCAAGTCCCTAACGGGGTAGGCAGAGTGTATAGAGCGACAGTTCTCTCTAGTCTTACATACCTCTTTCGCTTCGTCCACATTCATCAGTCTCCTCATACATGCTCGTCGGTTTCGAGTACTCTTGACGTTTCCTTCCATAGTAAGTAGCATATATAGGCTCCAGACTCCCCAATAAACGGACAAAACATTTCATTTCCATACGATGCAATGACTGTTAAGTTAGCATTAAAAAAATAACCTCCCGAATAATCTTTTTCATTAAATTATCTGTCATAAAGTTTCGAAATCTTAAATTAAAAAAAACACCATTTGAATGTAATTAAAGTGTCCATGAATATAAATGCCCCTGTCAGCTGTGGGCAGTATGATATTTTTCATCTGATGTCAATACGACACGACACGGCAAGATGTTGCAATGCAAGTAGCATTGTTAATTATTAAAGAAGACGCTGACTGGCTAACAATGATTAAAAGATTCTTTCCAAAAAAAAAAATTGTTCTACTGGCAACGTCTGTCCCTATATTTTTTAACATTAATACTCTAAGAGATTCGCAAAGCAGTGAGCGAGGGTGTGATTGTAAAGATAAAGAAAGGCATGGATTTGGGCATATAGAAAGGACGAGTGAAAGAAGATTGACGAACTAGACAATGCGAAAATGTGTGCAGGAAGAAGCTAGGAAGACCACGTTCTACCTAGATCAAATCGATCGTACTCTTAAGGATGAGAAAGTTAAAAGTATCGAATCCAGCGAGCATAATGAATGTAGACGAAGCAAGACAGGTTTGTAAGTGTAGAGAGTCAATCCCGTGAAGGACTTGGCGTGATAATATGCCAAGAGAGAATGTCAGATAAATGTCACCGATGTGCTGGATTACTAATTAGCAATTTAAAATCCTATTAAAACGTAATGCCTATCTTCGGTTGCACCCAAAATCTCATTCATAGCAATTCAACTCGCCAAATAAGGATTCTGTAAACAAATATCTGTTATATTATACCGGCATATGAAACTGTTAGCCAATCAGGAAACGGTATGTATGTATGAATGAGAATTGTTAATGCCACGCTCAATTAATGAGACGCTACTTTTATACTCTACGCTACAATTTAATAATATTGTTTACAACCCAAATGGTATGCGGTAATTTGAATATAACCCAGTAATTTTATACCAATTAAAGCCGTGGTGGCCAAGTGGTTCGAGCAGTTACCTGCGACGCAAAGGTCGCAAGTTCGAATCCCGACCGTACCAATGAGTTTTTCTGAACTTATGTACAGTGATTAGTCACACCACGTGCTTTACGGTGAAGGAAAACATCGAGAGGAAACCTGCATACGTCTGAGAAGAAATTCAAAGGCGTATGTATAGTCGTGCTTGAGTAACGGCGATGGACTCGCCATCTGTCACGTTGGCACTTAATATACCTCTGGCGGAAAGTGGGTGTGTGGGTATTACCTATACACCTCTGCCTACCCCTTCGGGGAGCCTTGTGAGAAGGCGTGAGGATATATATATAAAATTTTATACCACTCGGAATTTGATATTTATGCACACTACTTCACGCTTTCCACAAATGCAATAACCCACCTTTTTAGCCGCAGATATATTAAGGTGCCGCAGATACTTACATACATACATATACATACATTCATATCATACCGCCGAGTCCCTAACGAGATAGGCAGAGACAAAAGAGCGCCAGTTCTCTCTAGACTTACATATCTCTTTCGCTTCGTCCACATTCATCAGTCTCTTCATACATGCTCGTCGGTTTCGGGTACTCTTGGCGTTCCCGTCCTTGAGTGTTCACGAGATTTGACGTCACGCGATAATTACGAATGTGAACAGAGGTCGTTGTTACACCTCTGCCTATCCCTTCCGGGGGCCCTCGTAGGAAGGTTTCGAGATATATGAGACAAACATGGTAAAGGTAAAAAATTAAAAAGCTTTTGGTCATACACGTATTGTACGTCACGATAGGTTTGATCATCATACTGGAGGGGAGGGTATATGGGAAAAACAGGGTCGGAAGCGCGCGAACAACGGCGGTAACCGCTTACTATCAGGCGGACTACATGCTTGCCGCCTTTGTGGTATTTAAAAAAATCTCAGCCGAGAATAAGTTACACAAGAGAAGTGAAAGAAGAAATACGCAGGGTCAAAAGGTGGAGGTCAAGGACGCAGCGCTGGACCGAGACAAGTGGCGAGTAATACTCTTAAATTTAAGAATATAATTATAAGACTCGGTGAAGGAAAACATCGAGAGGAAACCTGTATAGTCGTGCTTGAGTTACGGCGATGGACTCGCTATCTGTCACGTTAGCACCTAAAATATATCTCTAGCGCAAAGTGTGTGTGTGTGTGGGTACTACCTATACACCTCTGCCTACCCCTTCGGGGACCCTTGTGGCAAGGCGTGAGGATATAGGTATAATACTCAGAGGATTGTAGCAAAGCAATACAGCTAATCTCGCGGGGATAAATTGCGCAATACAGGCAAAGTACTCGATTTCCCCCGACTGTCAGCGTTTGTTTCCCAACTGTACACCTGGCTTTACAAATGTTACGATAATACTTGGGCTATAAGATAAATATTATAAGGTAAGATATACATTATATTTGAATCGCGACTGTACCAATGAGTTTTGCACAATTGAAGAGCAGCGATTAGTCACACTACCAGCTTTACGATGAAGAAAAACATCGAGAGGGAACCTGCATGCCTTTGAGAAGAAATTCAAATTCGTGCTTGAGGCATCTAAAGTATATCTCTGGCGGAAAGTGGGTGTTCCACTTTCCGATACCCCTGTGGGATGACGTGAAGATACATTATATTATTATTGTTATTTGATAGGAAATGAGTCATAAAATGGAACGTAGGTACCGAAATTGAAATTTTAGGCATTGTGATTTTCTCAGCTTGCTCAAAATCATTGAAATTTCTATTTTGATCGCCGCCGCATATCTTGGAGACAAAAGAAATAATATGCGTTTTGGTTGCTATTATTTAGTAGGCAGTACACATTGCCAAATACTCTTTCGTCACATCCCAATTATGTTATACGACTGTTGCTAAAGCGTTAAATGTATTAAACAAAACCTAATAAATGGCTCGCTGCACTTATATCGAAGGACGAACACACAGACAGAAATAATCCATTAACAATTTGTTTTTTTTTTGTACATAAAGGATTGCGCTGAAATGAAACAAATGTTAGGAATGGCTTCAGAGACGCCGACCAGACTCCAGCTCTTAAATGAATGATGATAAGGAGATAGATTCCATCGTAAATAGATTTATGTGTCTTCTATATCTACTAATCACTGTACATAAGTTCAAAAAAACTCATAGGCAGGTTACGAACTTAATAATTGAGTAGCAGGCATCTACTCGAACCACCGGGGCCACCACAACCTTAATTGGATATTATTATAAACGGTAATTATTATTTCGTTAATTTGTATTTAAAACGCTCTCTTGATTTGTAACACAGCCTAATCTAGCTGCCGTAAGAGGGGGCCAATATCAAAACTTTACTACCGAGTTGATACCTCTCTTACGTTCAAGGGATGTTTATACAAGACACACGTGCATAAAACCTTTTAAGCGTATTGAACTAACCATTAGGTATCAGTTAATGTTCCTAAATTTCACAAACGTATTTTTGTCAAAGCAAAAGTGTGTGCAAGAAGACGCAGAGGAAGGCCACGTTCCAACTACCTGGATCAAATATGGACTGTCAAGGACGGGAACGTTAAGAGTACTCGAAACCGACGAGCATGTATGAAGAGACTGATGAATGTGGACGAAGCGAAAAAAGTATGTAAGTCTAGAGAGAACTGGCGCTCTATACTCTCTGCCTACCCCGTTAGGGACTTGGCGTGATGATATGTATGTATGTATGTATTTTTGTCACAACGTAATATTACTTCGTGTAGTTTTTGTACAAGTTACGCCACGAGCTTCAGTTGTAATATTTTTACTTGTTCATGCAAATTACCAGACGCTTACCAACACGTGCTATTTATTCTATTGTTCGATAAGGCGGCGCGCACATTGCTGGTGGAATCGCGACTTCGCGACCACTAACGTAACGAGCGTAATAAGACGCCCGTCTGGACATAATTCCGGCTGCGAAACTCGAGGTCGCGGTTTCGATTGCCGCTGAGTTGTATCTATGGATGTTCTTTGTTTATATTTATCTTAATATGATTAGTGCTTTGCTTAGATTAGAGATGTTTTAGAGAAATTAGGTCAATTTGTGTGGAAACAGGTGTTTAAAAAATGTTAGTCGAAGATTTCGGTCGAAACCGGCGGTTCAGGGATTCAGGATTCAGGGATTATTGATGAGATGAGTCTAGATCATAGGTAAGAGCGTATAGAGAATTACTAAATACAGACCAGTGTGGTTATTAGGTATGCAGTTTGTCGGTCGGGGAAACTAATCGCATTGCGAAACATAAGTGACGCGTAAGTAAAATTTTGTCAATAAACTTTGCAAACATACTTAAAACATTAGCTTTGTTCGACAGCCTATTACACTTGCGAACAGCCTTATAGTCCAAATCTGTCCTAATCCAAGTAAATGCTGGATCATCCGGCGATGGCCGATGGATTAGATTGTGAAACTGCGTCTTAATATAATCCTTTGCATCGTTGCCCAATACACATTCTATGCTAAGAAGGATAATGTATATAGGCTTACATTGTGTAAATGGAGTCAAGAGACAAACTGCAATATTGTAAACCTATTTAAATAATAATTGAAAATAAGGTTAAGAGCGATCATTGCAAGTTTTCGATTGTACCGAGTTTTCTGAACTTAAGTACAGTGATTAGTTACACCGCGAGCTTTACGGTCAAGGAAAACATTGAGGAAAAATCTACATACATTTGGAAAAAAAATAAAAGCCGTAGGTATAATCGTGTTGAGTAACGGCGACGGACTTGCCATCTGTCACGTTGGCACCTCATATTCTCTCTGGAGGAAACTAGGTGTGTCTGTACTACCTATACACCTCTGCCTGCCCCGTTCCCAACCCACGAGTTTAATTACTCACAATGACCTTTGACCTGATGTCGACGAGCGAAAAGCTATAAAGCATACAATATCTGCATAGTTATTTTACTCTGGTTATGGTAATTATTATGTCGTTAAAAAGCCGTGGTGGCTGAGTGTTTCAAGTTGCCTGCAACACAAAGCTTATTTTTTTTATTTCAGTGTTGGAATGTAGGTACCGGAAAGTTTAATTTTGACCATTAGTCATCTTGTAGTCTTCAGCTCTAAATAGCTACGTACAAACAAGTTATAATGTAACACTTTTTTTTTTACTTACATACCGGTAGCTTAACATTTGGATGCTGTATGTAGATAATATTTAGTAGTTTAATGTACATTTATCGTTTATATAGCAGTGAGAGTGGCTGACAACTTGCAGATGAGCGTTCTATAATCTCGCGATGACTTCATACCTCAAACTTGGACACCCGAGCCACGCACTAGTCCTGGCCTAAAATGGTGATGAGAATGATTGAAAGTGCCCGCAGATGTGAAGGTCGACTGCTTTAAATAAAATCATTATTTTATTTAAAACACATTCTAGGTGTTTGTGATGTGTGTAGGCTAGCTGGGTGTTGTTTTATTGTCGCAATAAATTGTGTCCAAGCTCTGATAAAATCTATGTATTTAGATGTAGACCTAGTTGTTACATGCGACTTCGGCCGCTTAGTAATAATTTGATAGCATTGGATGATTTTGTCACACCACGAGCTTTACGGTGAAGGAAAACATGGAGAGGAAACCTGCATATGTCTGAGAAGGAATTCAAAAGCGTATGTATGTATAGTCGTGCTTGAGTAACGGCGTTGCGAGTCATCTGTCACGTTGGTACCTAATATATCTCGGAAAGTGGGTATGTGATTTTGCTAGTAAACAAACGTTTTTTACCAAACACTTAATGTGAGTAATCTCATCGGAACCTTGAGTAATTATGGATGCACATACATACTGACACCCCTATTTTACTCTTTCAAGATATATTCTAAGATAAAAAGTTTTATTAAGTCTTTCTCAAGGATAAAATAAATAAATACCTTGGGACAATTCCACACAAATTGACCTAGTCCCAAATTAAGCAAAGCTTGTGTTATGGTAACTAGACAACGATATATTTACTTATGTAGATAGATATATACATAAATACATAGGACATCCAAGACTAAGGTACAAATACTCGTGTTCATCACACAAATATCTGCCCTCAGCGGCATTCGAACCCGCGATCTCAAATTTCTAACCACTAGACCAGACGGCCGTCAAATCTATCTCCTTGTTGAATTCCATTACGATCTGTTCAGCCAATTAGCCGTGTAACAAACATACAAACACAGTTCTTGCATATTAGTATGGATTCTAGAAAGATCCGCTGGTCTCGGACAGAAGCGTCATAAAGGCGGCATGTATGTACGTACCTGTTTATTATAATCACGTGATAACGAAGCTCAGGTATTAAGTCTGTAAACCGGTAAATTCTTAAATAGAATTACTAATCAGACATTCTTGAGAATTCTATTCCCGCACTATTTCCCAAAGATTAAAGATAAATCGAGAAAAAACGGATATTTTATATTGTTAGAAAATCTTGGGTAGAGTTAAGTGCGCGCGGTAAATAGTTTTAAGATTCCAAAGCATGGATGGATGTATCTGTAGCGAGTCGTCCACTAGTTGTATTTTAGCGGGTGGCCTGTAGCTTGAGTATATTTGTAAGTACGGTGTCTTAAATATATATAAAAGAGAGGTAGGGCATAACGGGTTTCCCGTTCGAATTTAGAGCTGCCCGACTGGGGCAGGACCTCCACCTTACAGAAGTCCGTAGCCAAATAACACAATTTATTGTGTTGTGTTCCTACGCGGTGAATACGGTTACCAGTAATGAGCTCCTCGGGGAGGGGGGAGGATTGTTATATTGTGTTGGCAGCAGAGGGATTAGTCCCATTATGCTGCCAACACAGTATAACTCTCCGAAAACAGAGTGGCAACGCGCAAGTGATACTTCGTTATTGTATGCGTAAATAGGCTGCGGTAACCGTTTTCCATCGGGTGGGCCGTATGCTTGTTTGCCACTCTTGTTGTATAAAAAAAAAACATGTGTATTCACGCCTTCTCACAAGGGTACCCGAAGGGGTAGACATAGGTGTATTTAGGTGCCAACGTGATAGATGGCGAGTCCACCACCGTTAGTCAAGCACGCCTAGGCATACGTCTTTAAATTTCTTCTCAAATATATGCCAATTTTCCCTCGATGCTCATCACCGTAAAGCTCGTGATAAGACTTATCACTGTACTAAGTTCGAAAAAACTCAATAAGACTTTCGGGATTCGAACTTGCAATCATTTTGTTGCAGGCAACCACTCGAACCACTCGGCCACCACGGCGTTTTATATATATATATATATATATTACAATAACATAAGCCCCTATACTTTAATATGCGAAATGTATTATGTAAATCACTTTATATATTATATTAGTTATCATTCAGTTATAGTCACTCGGACAAGTTTGGTGAGTTGACAATATTATTGAGTAGATCCTGGCCTTTTATAATCGCAGACGCGGATATGCTGTACTAGACAAATAATCTATTGATGATTTATCACGACATATTAACTATGATTCACTTCAACTATGATTTTTTTAATCTCTCACGTGGTAGAGAGACAGATACATGGCACTTTCGCTTCGTCCACATTCATCAGTCTCTTCATACATGCTCGTCGGCTACGAGTACTCTTGTCGTCCTTGGGCGTCCGATCGATTTGATTCAGGTTGTTGGAACGTGGTCTTCCTCTGCCTCTTCTAGCTTTCTAACTTTTAATATCTGTTTCGTCATATGTATGTTAATATAAAATAGATGTATATTATATTATAATATATCCTCACGCCTTCCCACAAGGGTCCCCGAAGGGGTAGGCAGAGGTGTATAGGTAATAACAAAAATAATACCCACACACCCACATTCCGCCAGAGGTATATTAGGTGCCAACGTGACAGATGGCGAGTCCATCGCCGTTACTCCAGCACGACTATACATACGCCTATGAATTTCTTCTCAGACGTATGCAGGTTTCCTCTCGATGTTTTCCTTCACCGTAAAGCTCGTGGTGTGACTAATCACTGTACTAAAGTTCAGAAAAACTCATTGGTACAGTCGGGATTCGAACTTGCGACCTTTGCGTCGCAGGCAACTGCTCGAAACACTCGGCCACCACGTCTTCTTAAAGGTTAAAGGTTAAAAATAATAATAATATGATGATGTCCAAAATTATACCTATTGTTTCAAAATAGTTTTTAAATATTTATTAATCGACATTTATGAACTCTTGTGAGCGGTAAAAAATGTGTATCCAATTGTATGATTTTAATTTTTTAGCGCATAGTATAATACTTTGTTTTGGCTAGACAACGTTAGCATATCCGTAAGATTTCATAGTAAAGATACCTACCATTTTTTGCATGCATTGGTTACGAAAACGTAACAAACCCACCGATTTTTCCATCAGATTTTAATTGTCATATATAAGTTATGAAAACAACTTTCACGCTTCTCTGCTCAAACTCACTACAAATAATATCACCCGCTTTCCGCTAGAGATATATATTTAGGTGCTAACGTGACAAATGGCGTGTCCATCGCGTTACTCAAGGAAGAGTATACATATTTCACATAGTCTTTAAATTTCTTCTCCAGCGGATTTTTGTTTACTCTCGATATTTTTTTGGTATGGCTAATCATCATTGTACTTGTAAGCTTTGTAGTTCTAACTCCTCGGCCACCACGGCTTAAACATACACCTTAGATATTCGACCCCTCGCATAATAACATTATCCACGTAACAGCATAGCGTGTACAATTATACAAGCATAGTGTTTAGTTCGTCATTATTGTCAAAATAGCGGGTAATAACTCAGTTCGAAATAAGCCTTAGAGGAGTAAACACGTCTATGAATTTCTAGTACTCCCGACGTGCAAATCAGGACCTTATCACCAACACATAGCTACAAGTTTGCACATTGCACCGTGCTAATGCGTCTAGTACCCAGACTGCCAAATGTCAGTCGGGTCAAAGTAAATGGGACCTACGTTTTTTGAATACATCAATTATCATATTACATGAATACTCTACTACTAAATGTTGGCAATGAGGAAATATTCTCGCTGTGCAACAATTATTAGCAAGTAACCCCTCCTTGCATATATATATATACTCAATAATATAGAATAATAAAATAAAATAATACAGACAACGACAGGACATACACAAAACACACCCATACATCCCATTTTGTAATTTTAAGCACAGTGATTAGTCACGCCACGAGCTTTACGGTGAAGGAAAACATCGAGAGAAAACGTTTGAGAAGAAATTCAAAGACGTTTATAAGTCTTGAGTTACGGTTATGGATTCACCATCTGTCACCTTGGCACCTAAAGTATATTAGAGACGAAAAGTGGGTGAAACCGTATGGCACATATATAGTTCTATAACCATACAATATCTTTATATATAATAATATGCGTGTGTTTGTCACCAAACTCCTCCTCCTAAACGGCTGGGCCGATTTTATTGAATCATTCTGCGTGTCTTCAGGTAGATTCGAGAATGGTTTAGATTCATCATTGGACCCGATAAGTGGCGCAACCATGTTTTTTTTTACCAGAGCGAAGCTGGGCGGGGCAACTAGTTTACATATATGATTGAATTCGGTTAATAATATTATTATTATTATTATGTCAGAAAATCAAATTCAACGCAGCTGATATGATGCACTCTACCTTTACAAACTTTTCCATTTCAAGGATTATAAAGCAATTCGATTCTTTTTAAAGATAAGCAAACATGAAGACGTCTTTGTCGAATTCAAGAGATGACCCGTATCGATAACGCTTAATTGATTTTGGCCAATAATTTCTCGGTCACGCTTTTCGTGGTTTCAGTGGACGCTATCGATCGTTAGAACACGATAACATGGAATATCTTTTACTGATTTCCTTCACCGTAAAGCTCGTCGTGTGATTAATCACTGTATTTATGTTCAGAAAAACTAATTTTAGTACCAGCCTATGCCTATGTATATTTGGGTTTGGGTGACGTTTATAATGAAAGGCATGCATGTGTTTGGACATACATAAAGTTTGAGTTAAGATAGATTGACGAAACAGTTATAAATCCTCATGCTTCCCACAAGGGTCCCTGAAGGGGTAAGCAGAGGTGTATAGGGAGTACCCACACACCCACTTTCCGCCAGAGATATACTCTAGCTGCCAACGTGACAGATGGCGAGACTATCGCCATTACTCAAGTACGACTATACGTACATCTTTGAATTGCTTCTCAGACGTATGCAGGTTACCTCTCGATGTTCTTCCGTAAAGCTAGTGTCAGCTTCCGTGTCCTTCAACGTAAAGCTCGTGATATCACTAATCACTGTTCGTAAGTTAAGAAAAACTCATTGGTACAGTCGGGATTCGAACTGCGATCTTTGTGTCGCAGGCAACCACTCGAACCACTCGGCCACACCACGGCTAATGAGAAAGTTTATGAGAAAGAAGAGGCAGAGGAAGTACATATTCCAACAATATACATTCACAAAGAGAGCTTACCCAGTGCGGGATTTGGAGTGATATGTATGTACCTATGTCTACGTATAATTAATAAGTTCAGATGATAAAGCAATGTAAGCGTATTTGTTCGATAGTTTCGAAATCACAACATTCACATCCTAGCGCTATATGTATCATACGGTGATACAGTGATTAAAGAAAGTATTAGCGAACTCTTCTATCGGCCGTATAACGAGTTCAATCAATGCTTATGTAATGTTGATGCTTAGCCCAGACAATAGTGTATCGGCGGCTCGCTTCAAGAAGTATTACATCGGGTTAGATAACCTTTTGTTATCAAAGGTCAGTGACCGATGTGCCCGGACATTTAAATATGCTTAATAGAATTGAATATAGCTTTATTGACGAGCTGTGTAACATATAAGTCTCAACATTTAGTCCACTACGGACGTACAATAATGACCACGCACACACTAAAAGGTCTATAAAATGTTATATTGTGTTAAGCAGGTACTAAACTTAAATAAACTAAATCAAAAAGAAAACTTGTGAATAACCAACAACATTGTTATATTCACCATAATAACAGTCAACATTGAAATGAAATACATACACAAATTTATATTACAGCTATATTATATAAAAAAAAACGTGATGACCTAATGGTTCACAACACGCAACGAACACAAAGATTGCAAGTTCGAATCTCGACTGTACCAACAGTTTTTCTAAACTTAAGTACTGTGGTCACCGCACGAGGTTTATAGTGAAGGTAAGCATGGAGTGGAAACTTGGAAAGGCATGAGGATATATCTGAAAGGCAAGGTTCAAGTGAATTGGGGTTAAATAAGTTTACTCAGCTTATCTATGCTGTCAGTAACTACAAAAAGGTTCAAAGATCTAAGTGTCAGATGCTAACAGCTCTATAACTGTCAAACTTCGAGTGTAAAGCTAACCCGTTGCATACTTCATGACTATTATGATGTGACCTTTACGTAGACGGGTCGTTATGCCCGAATTCAACATTGCAATGTTCTTTGCGGCTTAAAATAAATTCGTATTCATTTTGCGGTTTTCTGGGACCAAAAGGTTAGGTTAGGTTGCATACGGTTGTTAAAGTAAACCTAAAAAAATCTTTTGTAAGCGGATGAATAGTGAATAATAATTTAAATGCCATTATGTGCCACTAACACAATTGGCGTTTCCTTATAAGATTTGTTGTGTGTTGCAACTTATACAGCCTTTAACCGTTTTACATATTTAAGATAGTAAACTCTGCGGTGCCCCAGTGGCTGGAGCATTCGTCTGCAACGCAAATATTGCAAGTTCGAATCCTTTCAGAACTAATAACAATGATTAGTTGTGACTAACCGTAGTGTGCCACGAGCGGTGAAGGAAAACGTCAAGAAGAAAACAGCATGCGTTTGAGACGACATTCAAAGATTTGAGTAAAGTCACGCTTGAGGGACGGCGATGGACCCGCCATCTGTGTAGTATATTATAACATATTGTAATAACATATTACAGCCGTGGTGGCCGAGTGGTTCGAGCAGTTGCCTGCGACGCAAAGGTCGCAAGTTCGAATCCCGACTGTACCAATAAGTTTTTCTGAACTTAAGTACAGTGATTAGTCACACCACGAGCTTTACGGTGAAGGAAAACATCGAGAGGAAACCTGCATACGTCTGAGAAGAAATTCAAAGGCGTATGTATAGTAGTGCTTGAGTAACGGCGATGGACTCGCCATCTGTCACGTTGGCACCTAATATACCTCTGGCGGAAAGTGGGTGTGTGGGTATTACCTATACACCTCTGCCTACCCCTTCGGGGACCCTTGTGGGAAGGCGTGAGGATATTATTATATATTATAAATACATCAATCTAGTCAGGAATTTGGAAGCGTAAAGACGTTTTTTAAAAATGAAAAAGATTTATTTCTAATACGTGTCCGAACAGAGTGAGATGTTCGTTAAGACTAAAATTAAGTACATAAGAAAGTATTGAAAACTTAATCTAAGATACGGTTCCACGACTCGCAGCGCAGCTGCATCCGTGGTGCCAGACGCTTGGTCAGCTTAAATAGGCGTTTCACTAGAATTAGTTCTTATCAAACGTCCGGGTGGTCGCATAACTCCTCCCTCATCGAGTACGAAATTATCGGAAGTCACTGAAATTGGATTCCGATGATTTCGGAAAATCTTATCTCTATAGTAATATGCAATAATTATAATAAAAATTAAAGTTAAAATAACATATAAGAAAACGGTTGCTACGCTAACTCTTCTAGTGTCTATACCACTGAAATATTGTAGCTCACTATCACTATATTGACTTGCACTAAACACTTCACTATTCTGCGACCGTAGAATACGCGCAAGATACTTAATTTCCTCCAAATCGATGTCTTTGATGTTAACAGATGCCAGCGGGGTGAAATTTTGAATCTTTACTTCAGGTAAGGCAATGATCGGAAAGACCTTATACTGTAGATCTTTAGTAACCGTGTGTTGGTAAGACAGTCTCAAGTCGTTTAGGTAGAGTACACAGCTATCTGATGTAGTCACGATGAATGTCCCTTGTAGAGATTCTCTCAGATTGTCGTATCCGCATCTCTCTGTCAATATGATTGGCTTACGTGAGAAGATGGCCCAGCTCGCCTGGCTGATCCTCTGAGTCTTGATGTCCTCGACCTCCACAGCATACGGCACGCACTGGCCCGGCTCTGGCTGGAACTCTAGGAGCTGTTCGGCACATACAGGCGTTCGAAACTGTACTATGTCATCGTTAGTACATAGGAATTTATCTGTGTCCACTTTCTCGCATGGCTTAGGAATAGAGAGGTATTTGGAATTTTTCGCCAAAAGGTAGGGGTATTCAGGAAATATTACAATAGTCTTATTAACAGATTCCTTATACATCGGTATAGTGTATAGTTTAAAATAGTCATACATGTTCTTATCCGTTAGTGGTACTTCTAAAATAAAAGTTATCTGGCTTCCTTTTACATAAGCTTTGACCTTTATAATACGTTCAAATTTAATAAGATTAATCTCCGATACTGCATACATCAAATTATGAGATTTATTTATAGAGCTTAACAGGTATAACAGTTCATCTGGATTAATAATAGATTGGTGAAGTACAGAGACCTTAGTGAATGCTAATGCCGTTTCTATCTCATTCAATATCATATAAGTATTTCTAAACGTATTGATAAAAATGTTATATATATTAAATACATGTGTCAAGTATAGGAATTTGGCATCACTAGTATTTTTCATTTGAATTATTGATTCTATAGCTTTTAACTTTTGATCTAAGATCGCAACGTTTTCATTTAAGGTATCTGTGCTGTTTGCAAAATTATCCAACATTTTACTGATCAATGTTATCTTTTTATCAAGAATGTCTGCCTTAGATCCAATCTTAGTTATTTCCATGTCGTAGCGCACCGCGTCTTGGTGATCTAAATTACCAGATATTGCCTTAATTACCGAACCAAGGGGATCGATTAAGCCTCTTTTAAACCTGTACGCCGGGACAAGTTGCCTAAATTTGATAATTGTAATATTGTTCAAATACGACGCTTGCGCTCTTATGTTCAAAGTTTCCTCAATAAATTGTTTACGAGAATTCATCATCTTATTAAACCCTTCGAATTTATAATGATTCGACTTCATCCCAGAACCTAAGTTACTCAATTCAAGTCTTTTAATTAACAACCATTTATCTTCCTGTATATATGCTTGCCCTTCTTTAACTGGTAGTAATCCTGGGTTCCCTTCAAGTTTTTGAAGTTGAAGGCCCTGGCTGTACATCGTGTTGACGACCATGATCACGAACCACCTGGGGAGGACGTTTTATATTTTTTATTGCAACCCTTGTATTCCTATGACCTACTTGGACCGGCACTATGTTACGTTCCGCCCTTCCTTTAACTATTCCTTTTCTGTATCTAGCCTTATCCTTACTCAGCCTAGTATTTGTTTCCTTGGTATATATGACGTCATCTTCATTAAATTCAATGTTCTCACCTACTTGTTTTTCCCTAATTTTCTCCTTATGTTTAACTATTTTGTCAGATATGTACTGGTAGAGACGCCTAGTGCGTTTTGCATGATCTTTCATCAATAGTTGCATGTAATTTTTCTCGAAATCTCCCTCAAATACTTTCGTTGCGTCTGTGTGACCAAAGACGATCTCAAAGGGTGTGAGCCCTGTGGTTGAATGTATGGTGTTGTTATACGCCATTATAGAATAAGTCATTATAGACGCAGCGTCTGTACATTTTTGGTCGTACTTAGCCAAACGGTAAATTTCAATCAAAGTGGAATGAAACCTCTCAACTATTCCCGTCGAATTGGGATTATGTGCGGTAGATATGTGTAATTCAATTGTATACATAGATGTCAGTTCACGCATCAGTTCATTGTTAAATTCCGACCCGGGATCGCTACTGATCTTTTTAGGCACTCCGTACATAGAAAAATACTTTATAAGAGCGCGGACTACCTCCGCGGTAGATTTATTATTAATTTCGATGGCTTGTGCCAACTTACTGAAAGCGTCTACAATGGTCAAATAATAACGATTCTCAATACTAAATAGATCTATGAATAACTCTTGAAACGGAGCGTCCTGGGTTTGCGTTAACTGTACGGTAGGCTTTAGTGGTCTCCTATCGTATTTTTGCTTTCGACAAGCCTCGCAACTGTTAATTACCGCTGACACTATTTCTTGCATGTTATCCCAATAATAACTCCTTTTAATTCTAAGCATGGTCTCTTTTATTCCTCTGTGGCACGTTTTTCCTTCGTGATGTCTAATAACTATTTCTTTTTGCTCTCTCTCATCCTTAACAAACACAACCCTTTCAGTGCATTCATACATTTCGACCGTTCCGCTCTTAAATAAATTTATTACTACGGCATTAAAATCCTTTCTATGTTTCTTGTCTTCAAAGTATATAAAATATTTGATCTTTGGCTTTATATATTCCTTTAGAAACTGCTTAATTATATCCTCATTATTAATCGGTAAATAAACTTCCATAATTTTTTGCTTTGATCGTGATGTGTCCTGTACCTGCATTCTATTTCTGAACCATTTAAATATTAAAATCTGGTTAGGCTTATTGTCAATGGCTTCATTCAAGATGGGAATGCCTTTATTTTCCAACTCATTTGCCGAATGAATGGTCTCTATACTACCTGATGATGAAGAGGGAACCTTAGTTGGTTCCGTGTCGAATATTTCGTCCATTGATAATGTTTCAGAGCTATCTACAGCTGATAAGGTTTCCTCACTATCTCGTCGAGCTGTCTGTTCTGCGACTCTATCTTCCAGATCTTTCATATATTCTTGCAACCTTAACCGTTCATTCTCATCTACATTCACTTGCATAGAAACATTGTCGGAATCGCCTATAGCATTTAATTTGATACGTGACAAAGCGTCAGCATTGGTGTTTTGTTTCCCATTTTTGTAAACGATTTTGAAGTCGTACTCCTGTAAGCGTAAGCGCCAGCGAGTTAATTTGCTGTTAGGCTCCTTTAGAGAGTAAAGCCAGGCTAATGGCCTATGGTCGGTGAAAATAGTAAAAGTGTTTCCGTATAAGTAAGGCCTAAAATGTTTCACTGCCCATATTATAGCTAATAGTTCACGCTCTATTGTACTGTACCGAGTTTCAGTATCGCTAAGGGTCCTACTCGCGTACGCAACAGGTTTATCGCTACCGATAATACCCTGCGATAGTACAGCTCCTAACGCAACGGATGACGCGTCAGTCGTCAGTATGTGTGGTTTAGTAGGGTCAGGGTACTGTAGGAGAGGTGCGTTTGTCAGTAGTGTCTTGCAACGTTCAAAAGCGTCCATATAAGTCTGATCAATCACAATCTTATGTCTTTTCTTTAGGCACGAGGTCAGAGGTTGTGTCACTTTTGCGAAGTCTTTAATGAAACGTCTGTAATATCCGATCAAACCGAGAAAACTTTTAATTTCGGTAACTGTCTTTGGTAAGGGGTAGTCTAACACTGCCTGTATTTTAGCGTCATTCGGTTTGAGTCCTTGGTCTGTTATGGTATGGCCCAAGTAGAGTACTTCCTTACGAAGGAACTCGGACTTGTCCAATTGTACCTTAAGGTTGGTCGCTCTTAGTCTATCGAATACGGCCCGTAAGTCGTTTATGTGTTCCTGTAAACTTGAACTGTATATTATCATGTCATCCATGTAGACAAGACAATGGTGACCTTGAAGTCCCCTTAGTATATTGTCCATAGTCCTTTGGAATGTTGCTGGGGCTGTTTTCAGTCCGAACGGCATTCTTAAAAACTCGTAATGTCCGTCTGCGCTAAACGCTGTCTTTTGTCGGTCCTTTTCCTCAATTTCAATTTGATGGTACCCATTAGCAAGGTCAAGCGTAGTAAAGTAGCGGCTTTTACCTAGTTTGTCAAATAAGTCGGTAATGTTAGGCAACGGGTACTTATCGTCGGTAGTCACCTCATTAAGTCGTCTATAGTCAATAACCATGCGATATTTCACTTCACCTGATGCATCCATTTTTTTTGGAACCAGATGTACCGGTGCATTCCAAGGGGAATGTGATTCCCTAATTACGTTATTTTTTAATAATTTTTGAACTTGCGATTTTATCTCTTCCGATTGCGCGGGTGGCAGTCTATACGGTTTGACATAGATAGGATCTTCATTTTTCGTTCTGATACTATGTTTTACTTGGTTAGTGAATGTCAATGGCAATTGGTCACAGTAAAAAATATCTTTATACTCTTCACATAAGTCCGTAATGTATTTCCTTTCTTCGTCATTCATGTGGTCTAGTCTTAGTCTGGTCAAGTTTTCGTCTAATATTTTATCAACTTCCATGTCCTTCATCTCTACGTCAGTACAGTTTGTCTTTATAGAGTTCCCTGAGTATTCTGTCACCTTAAAAGGCTTCGTTATAGTTAAAGTCATCGGTGTATCTAACGTGTTTTGAATAACCGTCGTCGCGTAACCGCTTATGCATTTAACTATAGCTGATGGCATCCTAACTCCGTCGCAAAACTGTGTGAAATTTAGCACTGCTTCGCCCGAGAATTGGTCTGTCGGTAATTTTAGGCGCTGTTCCGCACGCGGGTCTAATTCGAGTTCGTAGTTGCCTTCGTAGTTTATGGGAAGAGTTGCAGACTCTGTTATGAGTTTGAAATTTTTCAGATCTACAACGGCTCCCAATTGCATCAAAAGATCGCTTCCTACAAGACCATCATACTTTGCATCTACATCGTATACATAGAATTTATGCCATTTATCGCTATTAAAAGATGGCATAAGTGGGGCTTGGATGACCTTATCATGACAACTAGAGGCATGTGTACTAATAACTGTGAATGGTTCATGCGTAATGTATGAATAAAATATTTCATAAGCTTTACTAGGACTTATAAAGGATCTTGTACTTCCTGTGTCAATCATGAACTTTGAGTCTATTTCCGGGATATAAATGTATGGTAGTTTTAATTTTACATCACAGTTTAAATGTACTACTTCCGGTTTCTTTGTAAAACGCGTATGTGAAAATTTTGTGTCTCTTCATTCACACCATCATCTTTCACTACGTCTACTCTCTCAGTCACCGATTCATTCGATAATTCTTCTACGTCATATCCTTCGTCATACTGTTGCCAATCAGCATGCCCGTCATAGTTATATGGGTATTCGTATTCATTGTAATAATTAGTATCACCTAATTCTATTTCATTAAGGCGGAACCCTTGTTGCTGCCCTTGAAGTTTTAGCGGGGGTGCCGTACGCATAGAAACATCAGTGTCTACATTTTTATTGTTCAGTTGGGGTGGCTTAAATCCTGATTGACCCTGAGTAAACTGAGGACGAAATCCGAACTGACCCTGAGAGAATTGAGGACGGAATCCAGATGAACCTTGCCCCAGTTGAGGGCGGTACCCAAATTGTCCGTGATTAAATTGAGGGCGGAATCCCGTCTGCTGTAGGGGAATCTTATTAAATTGAGATGGTGACATATACCTGGAGCCAACTTGGGGAACGTTGAACTGCGGCCTAAACCCAAATTGCGGCTGAGCGTTATATATTTTAGGGTTCGTAATAGCAAGGGGTGTTTGATTTTGAGTAACCCCGAATTTAAACTGGGGTTGATTAGGCACTTGGAATAATTTAGGCATAACAGGGGTAACGGGTTGTATTTGGCTACTGACATTATTTTTAAACTGTCCTAATTGCTGTCTATTTCGAGAGTACTGTTCATAAAAGTTCACTTCTTCCAGTACATATTCAAGAGCTTTTTCTAACGTATCTGGTGATTTTAATCTTACAACTCTTATCAAGTTTTCAGGTAAATTAAACATAAAAACGTTAAGCGCCTTGTTATTATAGATAATTATTTTTGCTCTTTTAAGTTCATCATTAGGCAACTGGTTCACTTTAGATATTAATGTAGCTTTTCCTGATTGAATTCTATTGCAAAAATCTAGATAACTTTCCCCTTGTTTCAATTTTAAGGTCTCTAGCTCTATCGCTATACATTCTTCGCTTCTAGGATCACCAAAATGTTGGGTAAGTAATTCTTTAAAATCTGCCCATGAAACTACATCGTCTCGCTCACTTATTAAAGCGGCTGCTTCGTCTATTAACCTACTAGTTATAGTATGCATAACATATACATTTTGTTCCTGATTTCCATGGTAATTATTTATGACATATTCACACTTTCTTAAAAATAAATTAAGTTGACGTTTATCACCACCGAAAAGCGGGATGAGTTTCAACATTTCGTTCGGAATTACTTTAATAGTAGCCATATTTATTCTTTAGTACAATTTAAATTCAGCTATAACACTAAATAATTTTAATATAATGCTATTTATTAACAATTCTGATACCCAATTTGGAGGTGAAACCAGATGAAAATTATATAGAAAAGTTTCGATTCTAATATAACAAAATAAAGGGAGGGGAAGGATGGCGAAAAATTCACTCACCTGCTAAATTCCCACATGCTGTCCTTATAATCCTTGACAAATTTGTATTGGTTCGAGGATCGCACTGACACCGAACTATCGCCGAAAGTTAGTATCGTTTCACTTTGAAAAACTTGAATTTCAAAAGTTCGCGATATACGGTACACTATTAGCGCGATCCTACCGGCTGCGCCAGTCAGGAATTTGGAAGCGTAAAGACGTTTTTTAAAAATGAAAAAGATTTATTTCTAATACGTGTCCGAACAGAGTGAGATGTTCGTTAAGACTAAAATTAAGTACATAAGAAAGTATTGAAAACTTAATCTAAGATACGGTTCCACGACTCGCAGCGCAGCTGCATCCGTGGTGCCAGACGCTTGGTCAGCTTAAATAGGCGTTTCACTAGAATTAGTTCTTATCAAACGTCCGGGTGGTCGCATAACTATCTGGTATTTATTGTTCATTTAGATCATTATTCAAAAATACGTATGCGTCAGAATAGTGCATAAATCACAATCAGAGTGAGAGATTCACAGCATTTCATAGCAATTCAGTTAGCATTAGGTCTGTGATGGAATGGTATGTTACGTCACCATTATACTGTCTAGTTGACCATCTGCCATCCTCTCACATTATTTTCATGACAGTGCCTTCTCGGTTTATCCATATGCAGGAAAACGTTTTTTGATTGAGCATATTACCTTTACATTGGCAGTCGGGCACTATTTAGGTTTAATGCAAAAACTCAAAGGTTTGTACCTCGATCTAGGGCGGTACCATTACGCGAGCAAGGGAGCAGAGAATGGTGGATTTAATTGAGCCGATTTAGGACTGGTCTTGTGAAGCTTACTTAACTGGGATCGATTAAAGGGGAGGTGGATTGAAATTGCTTTCTTACTTGACAGAGAACTTTCCAATAGCGCAATTTACAAACTGGCTAGCGACATCTTGTGGCGAGAAAAGAAACTTATATTAATAAGCATGCATCGTGTATTACCTGTCAAATTAGTTAAAGGTAAACATCATGGCAATAAACCACTAGCGGTCACCGCCGCATAATTCGCTACACAGGATTGCATCACAGAACATGGCCGTGTACAATATAATATAATTTATTGTGACGAAGTATTCGCAATAAGCGATCAATGAATCATGCGATTCTTTCATCGACACTCGTACTCTTTATGTAATCCATTATTTTCGAAATATACCCGCGTGAAATATACATATCATCACGCCGAGTCCCTAACGGGGTAGGCAGAGAGTATAGAGCGCCAGTTCTCTCTAGACTTACATACCTCTTTCGCTTCGTCCACATTCATCAGTCTCTTCATACATGCTCGTCGGTTTCGAGTACTCTTAACGTTCCCGTCCTTGAGAGTCCGATCTATTTGGTCCAGGTAGTTGGAACGTGGCCTTCCTCTGCCTCTTCTTGCACACACTTTTGCTTTGTATATCTGTTTCGTCAATCTTTCTTCACTCATCCTTTCTATGTGTCCAAACCAACGTAACATGCCTTTCTTCATCTTTACAATCACGCCCTCATTCACGCCAGTTGATTTGCGAATCTCTTCATTGCGGATTCGATCTAATATCGTTACGCCGCACATTTTTCGAAGAGATCGCATCTCGACTGCATTCAAGCTATTTTCATACTTCCTCTGACATACCCAGGATTCGCTGCCATACAATAAGGTAGGTACCAATATCGCGTTGTGGACAGCAACTCGAGCATTCTTGCTCAGACTTTTACTGCCCATCAACGCCGACATGGCTCCATTCACCTTATTTCCGGCAGTTATCCTTCTTTCAATATCTTTTTCATACTTTCCATCTCGTGTGAACATGCTTCCAAGATATACAAATTCATTCACTTGCTCTAGAATTTGCCCATTTACCGATATTGCACACTCGGTCACTTGTTCATCTCTTTCGAATACCAGAACCTTAGTCTTGCCAGCGTTTAGGCGCAGCCCCTTCTTTTCACATTCTTCTTTCATTATGGTAACTAGTGACTGCAGTTCGCCCTCTGATGACGCCAGTAAAACCGCGTCATCGGCGTATAGTAGGCAGTTGACCACTAAGTTTCCCATTTTCACTCCACATCCGTTCGTTCTTAGCGTGAAATATATTTTGAGTATACAGTGCATTGTAGGAATGATTGCGCTTAAGACTTACATAGCATTTTAACTTAAATATAAATATTACCACCATATACACCATGATAACTTAGGAATATCTTTGAAGGAAAGGTAGAGAGAAAAGAGGAAGACCAAGATTAGCATACATGAGTTAGATCAAAGACGTGTCTCTCATGACGTATAAGACAAAGAGGTTGCACTGTACAGAGCAAATGGCAGGTTTAGTATCAGAGACGCCGACAAGAAGTCAGCTCCTAAATGTATGATGATGATAAATATCACAATTGGATCTCTTCGCAGACCCTTATGGGGACCCGTAATGGTGTTAATATATAAAACCTATAATTACTACAGCTACAAACACACTCTCTTCCCCTCGTCCCATACGAGCAGGAGTCCCGCAAGGCTCGGTGCTCTCCCCTCTTCTTTTCACGCTATATACGAGCGATTTCCCCCCCTTAAGAAATGTCAAAAGCGCACTGTTCGCCGACGACACGGCCATTTACTGCAGGGGCTTAACCCCCGAGGCGATTCGCGACAACCTCCAGACCGCGGCCGACGCCCTAGGGCGATGGTTCCGGAAATGGAGAATTGAAGTGAACCCCTCAAAAAGCGCAGCTGTCCTCTTTTGGAAAGGCAAGTATGCCCTCCGGACCAATCCCATAAAGCTCTTCGGCAATCCCATTCCATGGGAAGACAAGGCCAAATACCTGGGAGTGACACTCGATCGTAAGCTTACCTTCCGTCACCACGCAAAAGCGGTACGCGCGCGAGCTGCTTTCGCGCTAGGTAAACTTCATTGTATGCTAAATTCAAAGAGTAAACTCTCATTGAAATCCAAGGTGAGGATTTACTTGACGTGCATCAGACCGATCATGACTTACGCGTGTGTTGTGTTCGCACAATCCAAAAAGTCTGTACTCCACCCCCTTCAAGTGCTCCAAAGCCGGTTCCTCCGGAGAGCCACAGGTGCCCCGTGGTACATGAGAAACAGTCAACTTCACGTTGACCTAAAAGTCCCCACAATCAAACAGTTCATGAAGAAACTGTCGAAACGTCATTTCGATTCTGCTGAAAAACATCCCAACCCCCTCGTAGTATCGGCCGCCCGATACACTCCCTCCCTTATATCAAAAATAAGGCGCCCAAAACATGCCGTCATCGAACCGGATGACGACATAACGGTCCTCCAGGACGCCCGACGACACACAAACCACACGACACAAAACCGACCACTGTTCCGTCCTCGCCGGCGAGGCTCGACGCGAATAAGCCGTAACGCTCCCCCCAGACTCTCGCAAGTGCCGGCCCGAGCCGAGCCAGTAGCGCAAACCCCCTGCCCCTAATAACCAAATAATAATAAAAAATACCAGACCAGCCCAGCTCCCTTGCTCGCGAACCAGCAACGCCCTAAGCCGAGGTCCGTACCCCACAGGGGGTGCCCTTAGCTGTGTTGCTTAGTATTAAAGTGCCTGGCTGGAGGCCTAGGTCTCGCCTTTGTCCGGTTAAGTAGCAAAAGTTCCCGGAACTCACGCTACGAGACACCATACAAAAAAAAAAAAAAAAAAAACAGCTACAAACATAAATTTTACAACTAAGCTACTGTGCTCAACTTACCTTCAAGTCAAGATGAAAAGGTGTATTAAAACCATTTCTTGAAATGCTTTTTTTTTTTTTTGTATTGTCTCTCGTAGCGTGAGTTCCGGGAACTTTTGCTACTTAACCGGTCAATGGCGAGACCTAGGCCTCCAGCCAGGCACTTTATTTTTAAGCAACACAGCTAAGGGCACCCCCTGTGGGGGACGAAGACGAACCTCGGCTTAGGGCGTTGCTGGATCGCGAGCAAGGGAGCTGGGCGGGACTGGTAATTTTATTTAAATATTATTTGGGGGCGGGATTTGCGCGTCTGGCTCGGCGCGGGCCGGAGTTTGCGGCGGAGGTCGGGGGGGAACATTACGGCTTATTCGCGTCGGATAATATATACGGAACAGTGGTCGGTTGTGTGTAGTGTTGGTATGTTTTTGTCGGGCGTCCTGGAGAACCGTTATGTCGTCGTCCGGTTCAATGACGGCATGTCTTGGACGCCTTATCTTTGAGATAAGGGAAGGAGTGTATCGGGCGGCCGATACGACGAGGGGGTTGGGGTGATTTACAGCAGAATCGAAATGACGTTTGGCCAGTTTTTTCAAAAACTGTTTTATAGTTGGGACTTTGAGGTCAACGTGGAGTTGACTATTACGCATTCTTGAAATGCCTTTCGTATCGATATAAAAGCTCCAGCACTTCTCAGCATATCACGTGACCTTGCCACGGCATTCCAACCTCAAAGCTGTCATCGTTTTGTTGTAAAAGTTAATATCAAGACACAAATCGAAGTAGGTCAGTGCGGAGAGATAGCAATGTAATAAGGCCAGAGGTCACGTGGCACGAGTGTATTATAACTGTGCCGCGCGGATGCGCACGCGAAAATTTGATTGCATTTGTGCATTTTTTGCAATAAAATATACCCTATGTGTTAATCCAGCGAATAATCTATCTCTGTGCCAAATTTAACCCGATTCTGTTCAGCCGTTATGTCGTGATATCGTGACAAATTTTCGCAAATGAAAATTTTATTTTTTATTATTTTCCATTTTGTAGACTTTTCTCGTTGTAAATCTTTTACCATGTATGTAATTCGTAATGGGAAGTTCGTTCCTAAGGGGAAGAAAGGAAGAGGAATACCTAGATTAACAGTCATGTAACTCAGATCAAAGAAAAAGTTTATCTCATGACGTATATACAGACATGTCAAAGAGGTTGCCCTGGACAGAAGCAAATGGAAGAGTCTGCATCAGAGCCCAGTTTTTAAATTTATGGTGATTATGGTTGCTCGTAATAGGTTGGTTATGTGCTGTACGAGTCACGTATCAATTGTCATGTCAGTCATGACTAGCTATTTCCGCTGACTTCTATTACCTTATTGAAATAATTATGATTAGTTCAGGCCACAAGGATTACAAAGATAGCATGCATTCCTTTCGATGAGTTAAATCTCATGATATTGCAAAAAAATATATTGTTGCATAGAGAACGCAAGTCATTTTAATTATGTTTATATTTACGCCTTCCACATTAGTCCGTATTATTACCCCAAAGGGTAGGCGCCGGTTATCTCTAGATTTGCATAAATTAAATATATAAATATTTGAATAAGTTTTCCTTTTTGTACATTTATAAATATGTTTCATAAGAATTCGATGAAATAAAGGAAATAGTAATGAAATCACCCGTGACCTTGGTAGCGGGGTTATGGATATCGTTCGCGCGTTCATGTCTTTAGTACTGGCGGCTATGTAGCTGAATAAATTTCTCAAATATTGGCATAGATCAGTTGTAGGGAGTGGTTTATGAACAGCGAGTCGGTCAATTGTTGTCTGCATTGTTCGCTTACCATGGATATGAACGCACAGACAACAGTCATTCAACATTCTAGCTTAGAACATTGACAAAATATTGTTTTATTAGTAAATCTAATCGAGGTCTACCTACAAATTATATTATTTTATCTTGTCTTCACGCCAAGGGTCCACAAAAAGGTAGGCAGAGGTGAACGTACGTGTTGGTAGACCCTAAACACCCACTTTTCGGAGATACATTTTTCAACGTGACAGGTAGCGACAGTGCCAACGTGACAGATAGCGAGTCCATCGCCGTTTCTCAAGAACGACTATATATTCGCCTTTGAATTTCTTCTCAAACTCGTGGTGTGACTAATCAGTGTACTTAATTTGAGAAGTCTCATTGGTATGTATTTATAGCACTAGAATATAGTATGGGTGACTATCAGTACCCTTATTGGCACTACATAAGGCTGTGGAGGCCCTAGAGTTTAAGTGGTATGAAGAAGTATGAATTCAAAGAAGGGCAGAATAATTGTGTTCCTAAGAAAATGGGAACAGAGCAGCGAAGTGAAGTCAACATTAAAATATATCTCTGGCGGAAGGTGGGTATGTGGGTATTACCTGTACCTCTGCCTTCCACTTCGGGGAACCCCTGTGGGAAGGCGTGAGGATGAATTATTTTATTACTTATATTATAATTGAGCAGTCTTGAGTTCTATTATGTTAATGCGTAATGAAATATAAAACAATTAACAGTGGGTATATATTTTTTTCGTGAGAATTAACACTTGACAATCAACAAAAACTAAGGACAATTTTTATAGAAATAACACTTTATTGATTTTATTCCGCAAGGTTACAATTTTATTTCAAATGCCAACTACTGAACGTGACCGAAACTGACCTCAAAATTGTGGCCTATGCAGGTGAAAATTTATATAACAAATAATTTCACGAGAGACGTGGTGGCCGAGTGGTTCGAGCAGTTGCCTGCGACGCAAAGGTCGCAAGTTCGAATCCCGACTGTACCAATGAGTTTTTCTGAACTTAAGTACAGTGATTAGTCATACCACGAGCTTTACGGTGAAGCAAAACATCGAAGGAAACCTACATACGTTTGAGAAGAATTTCAAAGGCGTATGTATAGTCGTGTTTAAGTAACGGCGATGGACTCCCCTGTAATGGTAGCACCTAAACTATATCTCTGGTAAAAAGCAACTCGGCCTACCTCTTTGGAGATACTTGTGGGAAGGACTGAAGATATAACAATTTTCCGGACAACAAATCTGCATTATTTGTGTAACTCTATAAACACATTGAATTGGTTTCCAGCAACATACAATTTGGGTCAGTGATTTAGTATGCGCTTGTTTAGCTCGTTGCATATTACTTTGGAAACTGTAGAATAAACATTCATACATATCTTCACGCCAAGATTGACAACGTGATGGGTTGTAACGCAATTGGAATCTGATAAACAGTTTAAGTACCTATGTTCATTCAATTTTAAATTCAGGTGAAGTGGTTTGAATATTCGCTTGCAAATGGACATTACGGGTTCGAACCTTGGTGGACTGTGCCACTGAATTTTCTGAACTTAAAGTACAGTAAATAATCACGAGCTTTACGGCTTTTCGTGAAGAAATCTTTAAACGTTTAAGAAGAAATTTCAAGCCGTATGTATGTATAGTCGTGCTTGAGAAACCATCTCCACTGTCGGAATACTCTGCATACCCTTCCGGGAATCTTAGTAGGATACCGTATAGCTAGGGAAACCGTATGGGAAATAACCCTCATATCCGCCAGATGATTACAATTACTACGGGAAGATCTAGCTTAGCTCTAACCAACCAATCACAGCCAACTATAACATTAGCAAACAGTCAAAATAAAAGGAATCTAATATACCTAATTAGCACTTTAAAAATAATACCGTGCGAATTCATCTGTTACATTAATTAGCATTGAATTATTCAAATTAAACTATTGCGAGAAATAAAAATTCTTACCAGTGATTCTGTGGCAGCGAAAGCCCACGCTAGTGTTGCACACACAAACAGAAAATGTTTACAAATCATGATTACACTGTTCCTACACAAGCACATGAACTAATCAGTCTCTCATTACAAACAATGGTTATTATCAACAACTTTTGGACAGACAATTGACGTTAGAAATAATAACGAGCTCTAACAATGCACGACAAAAAAGTCCCTCATTATTTCATTAATTGATTGATTTGAAGCTTTCCATTCACTTGGGTTTACCTTTGAGTGTGATTAAAGCATACAAATAAAGTATATTGCAATTTATTACAATACTATCGATATTACATCGACAACACTATATCTGTCACTAATTGTCAAAAGATAAAAAAAGTTTCGTTTAAAAAATCACGTTCGATTTTATCGAGTTCGAAGTTCGAATTTTAATGTTAGTAAGTACGCGCGTTATTCCTTGCGTAGCCAGCGCGAGACTGAGTACCATTTAAGTGAGTTAAGCTAGTGATGCGCCCCAGCTCGCCCGGCATCTTGCGTCCTTGGCGCTAATATCTTGACTTATAAATTGGTCATGGATAATCATTACATGCGCTCGAAGCTTGCAATAATTGTGGCACTTGTATTTATATTATATAATACTGTTATTATTTTAATTACTCCAGTCAAGTTATATGAGCCGTGGTGGCCGAGTGGTTCGAGCAGTTGCCTGCGACGCAAAGGTCGCAAGTTCGAATCCCGACTGTACCGATGAGTTTTTCTGAACTTAAGTACAGTGATTAGTCACACCACGAGCTTTACGGTGAAGGAAAACATCGTGAGGAAACCTGCATACGTCTGAGAAGAAATTCAAAGGCGTATGTATAGTCGTGCTTGAGTAACGGCGATGGACTCGCCATCTGTCACGTTGGCACCTAATATACCTCTGGCGGAAAGTGGGTGTGTGGGTATTACCCATACACCTCTGCCTACCCCTTCGGGGACCCTTGTGGAAAGGCGTGAGGATATTTATTTATTTTTTATAAGTTATATGAAGCATTAAGTCGATTTAATTACTTTTTAAAAATTACTAAAAATAAATTACAAAAATAAGAATAATATACGCCATCCCACAAGGGTCCCCGAAGGGGTAGGCAGAGGTGTATAGGAAATACTCACACACCCACTTTCCGCCAGAGGTATATTAGGTGCCAACGTGACAGATGGCGAGTCCATCGCCGTTACTCAAGCACGACTATACATACGCCTTTGAATTTCTTCTCAGACGTATGCAGGTTTCCTCTCGATGTTTTCCTTCACCGTAAAGCTCGTGGTGTGACTAATCACTGTACTTAAGTTCAGAAAAAACTCATTGGTACAGTTGGGATTCGACCTTGCGACCTTTGCGTCGCAGGCAACTGCTCAAACCACTCGGCCACCACGGCTTCCGAATATTACCGCAGTGACAAACAGGCTATTGAACTATGTAAATGTTTTAAGCAGTTATTGTAATCAGTGGCGTATATCCTATTAAGGAGGATTAAGACTATGGAAGAGTGTGTCCTGAAATACAGGCTAAGCCTAGCTCAGGTGCAGAAACACAAAATAAGCTAATTACAACTGTGTTACCAAATCCACTGTATATCGTGCATATTGTAATGATATTTTATGGAAATAAATTATTATTATATTAAGAGCATTCCACGCGCTTTGTTGACTATTGGTGAGCAGAAAAGGAACGAAGAGAAAATATACTTTTTCTTCTACTAGACCCTGAAAATTCTTGGTAAAAAAAAAGATAAATGAAATAAAATTATACAGGGGTGGAACCGTGGGGCACAAATAGTATTTTATAATTTAAAGATAATCCTATAACATGAATTAATTACCGTCCCAGAAAGTGTCAAACCCTCCCGTAATTACAAATACTTGTCAATGGTTTCTGGAACACAGCATTGACAAGTATTGGTCTGGAGACTTGTCTCCACTACAGAGCCAATTTGTCCTTGCGGTGATAGCGGTACTTAACCTAACTCTCATAAGGTTAGGTCGACATCTCATTACCGCGATCCTATTATACAACAATCAATTAACTCGGTTTTCCTTGCATTAATCGCAGCTGTTCACTCATTACTAACCTGCTAATTAACTTTAATAACTGCTTATTACTTTGGAATCAAACATAAACTTCAATTGCTTTTGAGGAAATTACAACAGGTGGTAAATATTTTAATGCAGGTTACCATACAATTTATTCCTATCAAAACGTGTACACGCATTTTTTGTTCATAATAATATGAATCATAGACGTAAGGTGACCTCCTGATTAAAGATAAGAGGTGAATTTAAAAACTTTTGCTGAATATCGTCTTCATGCCTTCACAAAAATAAATGCGAGATTTTTTTTATTAGGACTCTATTATTATATTGTTATTTTTATAAGGTTGAGACACGACCGAATGCGTGCACTGTGTGTTACCCACTACAATACAAAGTCTGGATGTTCTTTATCATAGAAGTAATTGCCTAATCAAATTAATAAGACAGCAAACAATAAAATACCAATTGACAAACAATACCAAAATGATTCAAGAATCTAACAGAACACCGCGAGTGATATAAAATTAATTGCTTCGAGCCAATAAGCGCTTGTTACGGCCAAAAGGTCGTGCATGTCAAGAAGTCAACAACGAATAGATGGAACAAAAACCTCATCAGAGAACAGAGCCAAGGCAGAATGAGTCAAGGCGAAGGTATTCATACAAACATACATACATAATTCATCACGCCAAGTCCACCACGGCGCAGGCATAGATACTAGAGCTTATCTCTAGCTAGCTAGCTCTAGCTTGAGAGAGGTAGGGCATAACAGGTTTCCCGTTCGATTTTGGGGCTGCCCGACTGGGGACCTCCACCTTATAGAAGTCCGTAGACAAATAACACAATGTTTTGTGTTGTGTTCCTTCGCGGTATATAAGGTTTCCGGTAATGAGCTCCTTGTGGAGGGGGGAGGGAGAGGGATTAGTCCCATTATGCTGCCAACATAGTATAACTCTCCGAACACAGAGTAGCAACGCGCAAGTGATACTTCGGTATTGTAAGCGTAAATAGGATGCGGTAACCGTTTTCCATTGGGCGGGGCCATATGCTTGTTTGCTACTTTTGTTGTGTAAGAATAATCTGTTAACTACCAGACCACTTTCGCTACATCGAAATTCGTCTTGTCTTTTAATCTACTAGTTTCAAGTATCTACTTTGGCCATTCCCGTACATAAGTGCTCGATCGATGTTAAAATAAGTATATACTTTGACTACTTATTAAAACAATAAATGAATCATATTAAATAGTATTTTATATAACCCAAATACTTCTTACTGAAATCGGCGGAAATCGAATGATTGCCTTATTTGGCCACTAAACCCACATCCTCTGTCTCAAACATCCGATGGCGCCACAGACTTACATAATTATTGAGCCACATTACGTCTTTGTTATATTGTAACGATTGTCGATATGCTTACAAAGCTTATCTAAACTACCTGAATGAAACAATCAATTAATCAACGATTCACACAATCGTTATCTGTTTAATCGATTAATTTGAATTGAATCGAGATACGTGATCGCGAGTGAGCGTCGATAGTTATCGAGTAATACTAACGGTTAATTCTTTGTCATTTGATTATATGTGATTTTTTTCTTTCAGGCGAGAACTATGTACTAAAAAATACAAAAATATTTGATTCCATATAAGGGACACGACACAGGGAACGTCACATACACAACTAAATACATATATAACTACAGTTACCACCTTTGAAAAGAAGGATCTGTCAGGAGAAGAAACGGCGAAACAAACCTTCCTTTTTTAACATTTTCCCTCTTACGTAAGGTAGAAAAATATTACATACATACATATCATCACGCCATGTCCCTAATGGGGTAGGCAGAGAGTATAGAGCGCCAGTTCTCTCTAGACTTACATACCTCTTTCGCTTCGTCCACATTCATCAGTCTGTTCATACATGCTCGTCGGTTTCGAGTACTCTTAACATTCCCGTCCTTGAGAGTCCGATCTATTTGATCCAGGTAGTTGGAATGTGGCCTTCCTCTGCCTCTTCTTGCACACACTTTTGCTTTGAATATCTGTTTCGTCAATCTTTCTTCACGCATCCTTTCTATGTGTCCAAACCAACGTAACATGCCTTTCTTCATCTTTACAATCACGCCCTCATTCACGCCAGTTGATTTGCGAATCTCTTCATTGCGGATTCGATCTAATATCGTTACTCCGCACATTTTCCGAAGAGATCGCATCTCGACTGCATTCAAGCTATTTTAATACTTCCTCGGACATACCCAGGATTCGCTGCCATACAATAAGGTAGGTACGAATATCGCGTTGAGGACAGCAACTCGAGCATTCTTGCTCAGACTTTTACTGCCCATCATCGCCGACATGGCTCCATTCACCTTATTTCCGGCAGGTATCCTTCTTTCAATATCTTTAAAAAATATTAAATCCTTATTTATATCTGGAAAGTAGGTATATGGGTATTACCTATACACATCTGCTTACCCCTTCGGGGACCCTTGTGGGAAGGCGTGAAAGAGGAAGAAACTTTCACATCATTATTAGTAGGTCAACTCGCATGAACCTATTATATAATAACTAGTGGTCCCGCCCAGCTTAGCTCGGGTGGAAAAAAAAATATGGTGGCGCCACCTATCGGGTCCAATTGTGAATCTAAACCATTCCCAGATCCCCTTGAACACACACAAAAAATTTCATCAAAATCGGTCCAGCCGTTTAGGAGGAGTTCAGTGACATACACACTCACAGAAGAATTATATATATAAAGATGATCTAATTGATATGAACGTAGCAATATTGATAATTAAAAAGCTAACCATTCAATACAAATCTGAACTTAAGTAAATTGATTATTCACACGAGCTTCACGGTGAAGGAAAACATCGAGAGAAAACCTGCATACGTTTGAGAAGAAATTCAAAAGGTGTACGTATAGTCGAGCTTGAGTAACGGCCTCTGTCACGTTGGCCCTAAAATATATCTCTGGCGAAACTTGGGTGTGTGGGCACACCTCTGCCTACCCCTTCGGCTCCCTTGTGGCAAGCCGTGAAGATATATATGAAGATTTACCCTTTATTCAGTACACACATACTTTTTGTTAATTTTAGAAGCACAGGCTTGAAGAGAGCCTAATTTAAAATGATATTATGTACTTAATTGAAGTTTCCAACTTACGAGCGTTTCATTAATTAATTATAGATTCTTACAGATGCATGAAAGGTCATCCAATGTCAAGGTGAAGCTGTGTATGAATCTTAATTGACGTCTTAATGGATATGTTGTCATAATATTCACATAAATTACATTTAAAATACCTACCGACGTTTGTGTGTGGCGTCAATCATCAGAGATTCGTGTACTAATCACTTGTTATTTGGAGTGCCTTGTATGCGGGTTGTTAGTTCGTCATGAGTTAAATAGTTAAAGTAGAGCACAAGTCTTAGAGGAAAACCAAATAGTAAGAAACAACTTTTTTAACTGAGGATCCTGGAGGAAAATCATGCAATTTGTTATTAATATACGATTGACTCACTCTTACAAGAAATAAGATTTTCTAACCATACACACATAATATCATCACACCAAATTCCTCATGAGGTAGGCAGAGAAAGTAGAGGCTATAACTTCTGAGCCTTAATACTATGTACATACAAATCATCACGCCGAGTCCCTTGGCTTGGTAGGCAGAGAGAATAGAATGCCAGTTCTCTCGAGACCTACATACCTATTTCGTTTCGTACATACATTCTTCATACATGCTCGCCGGTTTCGAGTACTCTTGACATTCCCGTCCTTGAGCGTCCGATCGATTTGATCTAGGTAGTTGGAACGTGGTCTTGCTCTGCCTCTTCTTGTACACACTTTCACTTTGTACATTTCTTCGTAAATCTTTCTTTATTTATATATATAGTATAATTATGTACCTTTACGCTTTTATAAGATTCCCCGCAGGATCGAAACAACCTCTGATACCTCTATCAGACACCGAGATATATTATGGTATCAAACGTGATAAATGGCGAGTTCGTCGCCGCTTCTTAAGCACGACTAATACGTCTTTGAATTACTTCATAACTTATGCACGTTTCCTCTCGATGTAACTTAACCTAATTTGTGGATAGTAATTAGACCATTCGTCCTCATAAATTATTTATTTCAATGAATTTAGATTAAAATTTCACAATACAATTAATGTTTTAGGTAACAGTTTCGAAACGACCAAGCAAAGGTTGTGATAATATTTTACAAAATGGAATCACGAAAAATCTAACACATTTCATAATTTTGATTGTGTAGCGTTGATCCGGTGCATTCCTTAAAATTTCATTTATAACTTGGTGTGCTTCCCGGCTTTGCCCACATTGCCTCAATATCAAAGGATTTTCACCGGATCCTAATTACTTTAGTAAGTTACTTATAACATCAGTTATCTCCTTGATCCAGCCGTTTCGAAGCTTAGTCGAAGCAAACAGATGTCTATTTGGTAATAAGTAGTTTTTATACTTTCGCATTATACTATTAAGTGATACATATATGCATATACATATCACCGCGTCGTCTCTTACGAGGTAGGCAGAGAGAGTAGAGCGCTAGTTCACTCTAGATTTACACACCTCTATTGTTTCATCCACATTTATCAATATCTTCACACATGCTCTCCAGTTCCGAGAACTGTTAATTCTATTTGATATTACAAACAAACACTTCTATTTTATGTATTTGTAGGCATAAATGTAACTGCGTTTATATTTATTGGGCAATAATTAATACATTGAAGTTACCATGATTATTTACAACACTTGAGTGGTCCATCAATCATAAAAGACCCAGTTTTGTTTGATCGGAACACGAATTTGAGAAATCAATTAAATATATTTCTTCTACTTGTCAGTTATACGAGGTTTGTGTAATTTTGTTTAAGCCGACTACACTTGTTAACTATTTAATTATGGAAAAAAAACTCAATGGCTTCGTCAAAGCACGCCCTCAGCGGGAATCGAATCCGAGGCTGCAAGCTTCGCAGTCGGGAGCTCAAACCGCTAGACCAAGGCCGTCAAATTGCTGATTGTGTTAAACAGAATGAGTAAGAAACAAGAAGTAGTAACTGTTAGGAGAATGAAAATGTAGTTTTAGGTTAATTCTGATTTGAAAAAACCCATACAACGTGGCGATGCCAGCTTCCTTGGCACCCTTGACGTGTATTAATAAACTAGCTGTCCCGCCCAACTTCGCCCGGATTAAAAAGTAAAATTTCCTGAAACACGATCGCAGCGCCACCTATCGGGTCCAATTGTGATGTAAGCTATCCTATCTTTTAAGTTTGATCAAACTGCACACGGTGTGCAAATTTAAACAAAAAAAAAAAAAAAAAAAAAAAAATTTGATTGAAATCGGTTATGTTGTTTAGGAGCCCATCGCGGACTTGCGATAAAAATTGCTATAAAAAAGGTTATAGTGAGTCAACCTTAAAAGATGGACATATGCTGTCGCGGACCTTTTTTTAGAACTTTTATATAATAATATAATATATCCTCACGCCTTCCCACAAGGGTCCCCGAAGGGGTAGGCAGAGGTGTATAGGTAATACCCACACACCCACTTTCCGCCAGAGGTATATTAGGTGCCAACGTGACAGATGGCGAGTCCATCGCCGTTACTCCAGCACAACTATACATACGCCTTTGAATTTCTTCTCAGACGTATGCAGGTTTCCTCTCGATGTTTTCCTTCACCGTAAAGCTCGTGGTGTGACTAATCACTGTACTTAAGTTCAGAAAAAACTCATTGGTACAGTCGGGATTCGAACTTGTGACCTTTGCGTCGCAGGCAACTGCTCGAACCACTCGGCCACCACGGCCACTTTTAAAGAGAACTTTTTAGAACTTTTAAAGATCTACAATTCCCTCATACATGATATTTGTGTAACTTAAACCGTTTACGCAGCGCACGCAACGGAAGCTCTCAAAAAGTAATATTTTTTCCCGTTCTGGCAACATTATTCATTTATGCTTCGATCCTATTGGTCGTAGCGTGATGTTATCTAGCCTAAAGCCTTCCTAGAGAAATGGACTATCCAACACAAAAATAATTTTTCAATTCCAACCAGTAGTTCCTGAGATTAGCGCGTTCAAACAAACAAACAAACAAACTCTTCAGCTTTATAATTGCTATAGATAGATTATTTATTATTATTAGATTATTAGTATAGATATGTACAGTGTGTTAGTTGAGTTAGTTTGTATTAAAGTGTTGTATTTGTTATATATTTGGCCGATGAAAAACTGAAATGGTAGAACGAAGACTTGAATAGGCATTCCAACGAACAAAAAGAAGTAAAAACAACGAACGCCAATGTCCCGTATATAGCATCCCGGATATGGCAACCCCACTAAAGATGCTTGCAACCCCAAGGGTATTCGCGCGTTGTAGTTACATCAAATAAGCGTAGCAAGCAAACATTTGGATGGAATAACTATTTACTCACTACATTAAAATGTGATTATTGAGTCCTACCATACGCTAACATGCGCCCACGCATACATCATGATGTTCGGCGTTTACTATACTAACTATAGTTTGAAATGTTAATAAGCAGTTAGCAAGCATATGTATACGTTTTATAGGACATTGCGTGCGTGGGCTTAGTTTTAAATAAGGTTTTTGAAGAATTTCAAGATTTATTTAACACACACTCGTATTCATCCCCTTTCCACAAATGAGTACAGCAGACGGGGTCACGTCACTTAGTGTCAGCCTGTGCCTATCATATCTTAAAACTAATAGATAGTCATAAATTAAAGGAGACGGAGTTTATCTACTAAAAGTACTGCTTAAAACTGCAGAAAATACTGCTGAAAGTCTATGGTAAGACTTGCATCAGTATATCACGGCCTGATAGAAGAGGTAAAAGAAGAATTATATCTACCTCCATTTACTTGTATTACCTACTAGTTGTGCCCGGGTCTTGGGTTTTTCCCACCAGAGTCTCCGATGTAGTAGATAGAGATATCCCAACACCTATTTTTGAAAATTTTTGGAGTATGCTTGAACTTAGAGCCGTCAGATGCGAGCATATTTTTACTGAAGCCTTCATAAAATGGCAAGTGACATCGCACGGTGCTGATAGTAGGTATTTTAGGCATCATATATCCTCACGCTTTCCCATAAAGGAAGGGGTGGGCAGAGGTGTATAAGTAGTACCCACACACCCACTCTCCGCCCGAGATATATTTTAGGTGACAACGTTACTCAAGCACGACTATTTAATAGGTACATATTTTAGGCATCATCTAAAGATAATTTACGGCTAACCTTTTTACTCACGTTGCTAAAGTGTATTGCGACGTAAAGATAGCTTTAAGACGTGTGAACTCAATAACTATCAGTGAATTATAACCCAGACGTTGTTATTGATGGTAGATTGCTATCTTCGTTTCGTTCATGTTATTTCGCGAATTGCATGCTATTATGCATCGATGGTTGTCGAATTGGTAATAACCGGATGGCTGGAGAGATAGAATTGAAAGATTTATGTCAGCAACAAACTAATACCAATTTTTTACTTACTACGGAACATTTCACAAAAGTTAATAGTGAAGGCAAGAAGTCTTACCTTGAGCTTAGCTCACACTAATCTCTGCTTTCATACTCAAGGGCGAGTATGTTAAAAATTTCTTCTTCCTTCCTTTTCCAGAAGAGAATTCCTTGTCAAAAGCATGCAGTTTTTCTATTGATGCCTTGACCGTTAATTAGTATGACTAATCAAGTATATATGTATTTACGCCTTCCCACAAGGGTCCCCGAAGGGGTAGGCAGAGGTGTATAGGTAATACCCACACACCCACTTTCCGCCAGAGGTATATTAGGTGCCAACGTGACAGACAGAGTCCATCGCCGTTACTCGAGCACGACTATACATACGCCTTTGAATTTAGGTATATGCAGGACGTATGCAGGTTTCCTCTCGATGTTTTCCTTCACCGTAAAGCTCGTGGTGTGACTAATCACTGTACTTAAGTTCAGAAAAACTCATTGGTACAGTGTATTTACTTCTATATAAATACGATTATTACTCAGTAACCATGTTGACTAAGGGTTAGTTATCTCTGTCCGAGATACTTTTGATTATTACTAGCTATACAGAGACTGTTTTTTGCTAAGCATATTGCGCCATTCGCTTGTTTGCAATTGGAAAGCATGAAATAAGTTATTTAACCAATAATTCGATTGCATGTAAGGGCACTCGAGTTGTGGGAATTGGGACGTTGATAAGTGATGTCAAAATGTGCATTCTCACCATTACTCACTGTGTACGCAAATCGTCTTATCTGTAGATCGGACTATATACCTCTTTCAACACGCTAAGCTATTGTTAAATGTTAACAAACCTAGTCATACTTTTGGTAAAATAGTATTAGTCAGATCAAGAAATTAAACACTTTCTTCTGATCAGTGGAACGTATAACCCTTGATGCAACAATTGCTTTCCAAATCGAAGGATTTTATGACCGTAATCTCTTTAAAGGAAACCTTTAAGTCTGTCCCTGTCCTTTAAACCCAATCAGATCAGTGTAGTAAGATTTATTGTGAGGCAAGTGCACAGGTGCCAGAGATATATTTTAGGTGCCAACGTGATAGATGGCGAGTCCATCGCCGTTACTCAAGTTACAAACTCAAGGTTTTCTTCTCGATGTTTTCCTTCACCATGAAGCTCGTGGTGTGACTAATCACTGTACCTAAGTTTAGAAAAACTCATTGGTACAGTCGGGATTCGAACCTGCGATCTTTGTGTCGCAGGCAACTACTCGAACCACTCGGCCACCCCGGTTTTTACGAGTATTTTATATACACAGTAGGTACAGTAATGGACAATGTGTAGATTGATTGAGCTGTCACTGCTGTCAACTGTAAGAGAAATTATTTCAGACTTATAATAACCAGCCTAGGGTCATAGGCATAATAGCATGTTGTTAACATGAGATAGCATCTCGGCTAGATTACATGAGGTTGTGTAAGTTTAGAATGTAAAACAAATAGAGCCATGATTTAGAGGGCGTGAGAGGAACGTTTGAGGATATTGCTTCATACATACATACATACATATAATCACGCCTCTTTCCCGTAGGGGTAGGCAGAGACCACTTCTTTCCACTTGCTACGATCCTTACATACTTCTTTCGCTTCGTCCACTTTCATTATTCTCTTCATACATCCTCTTTGGTTTAGGGTACTCTTGACCTGACCTTTTTTCAAGACGTCCCTAATTTGGTCTGCTTCATACTCATGCAAAATCTACAGAACGGAATTGAATTGATTTGATATGAAATATAAGCTCCATTATCACATAGAAATATTTTATTCCAGAAATGTAAATAACATTGAAATATCCCCACTCACAGGGGGGTCCCCGAAGAGGTAGGCAGAAGTGTATATGTAGTAGCCACACACCAACTTTCCACTAGAGATATTTAGGTGCCAGCCAAAGCGACAGATGGCGAGTCCATTGCCAATACTCAAATCCTACATATGCCTTTGAATCGTTTCTCAGACGTATGCAGGTTTCCTCTCGATGTTTTCCTGCACCGTAAAGCTCGTGGTGTGCCTAATCACTGTACTTATGTTCAGAAAAACTCATTGGTACAGTCGGGATTCGAGCTTGCAATCTTTGTGTTGCAGGCAACTACTCGAACCACTCGGCCACCACGGCTCTGTAACCGTGTAAGCTGTAGCTCTGTACGATCATATGAGGTTAGGAATAATTCATCGCGTGGTCATGGGCGCGGGCTTAATTTATGCCATTTCGGGAAGTAACTACCTATATGTGTTTGTGAGAAAGATTTTTATATCAGTTATGTGTCTGTCCATCGCATTTGCTGCCAACTTCATTGAGGCAACATTGTAAGAATGTATGGAGGCAATTTACATACTTATTGCTTTGCTCGCGTCTAACAAGCAATTGCATAATTACGCGAGAATCGTATTTAAAATGCGCTATTTAAATTGCCTGCTCGTGATGTTAACGTGTCTTACGTGGGTGTATAATATTGGGTACATCTTTGTTAACTGTAGCTATTACCCTTTGTACACCTTGAAACACCAATTAATACTAATTGGTGTTTCAAGGTATTTCCTAAAATGTACATACCGGAGCATATGTATATACATATATATGTATATACATATATATATACATACTGATGAATATGGACGAAGCGAAAGAGACATGTAAGTCTAGATATGACTGGCGCTCTATTCTCTCTACCTATCCTGTATTTTCGTGACATTTTTTTTCGATAAATTCGAGATAAAATTGATGTACACTGCCACACACTGACAATGAAAATGAGATACGTATTTGATTCAAACTTCGTCATGACCAGGCCATTAGAAAGGATTAATGTTAATGAAACTAGATCATAGGTCTAAGGTGTATGTTACTTTGACCCTTGTATCATATCAAGTAAGTTTTCTTTTAGATAAAAAAGTGATTATGTTTTAAAAGGTGCTAAAATTCTAAAACTTGATTTAGGAATTCATTTCAAAACTGACAAAGGTTTTCGTGCCCCGACTGTGCATTTTGCTACTCTAACTTAGGTGTAATTTTGTACAGTAAGTTAAATTGAATATTGTTTGACAGCAATTATTTCTTTACAACAATTTTGGACACGGTTGCATTACAAAAGCATCCAACGATACCAGGGTGTCTATTATTTATCGGAAGACTGATCGGACATTGGAACAAAACGGAGCGTTTCCCAACATCCGCACCGAATTTGAGGCCACCCCAGTCCGCGAATAATGGAACAATTAAACTCTTGCGCAGCACTACGACAATAACACTAGGTTTGCCACAAAATTAAATTTTGCCGGATAATACGATTTCGGGAGACTGAGTGGGTGACCTTTTTTGTTAAAAATAGATAATATACGCTTCTATAATGTGGCCTTACGGCGTGTTATCTAAGGGTCATTGCAAATATATATATATATATAAATATACATACCGGAAGAGGAAATGAAACCATATATTAAATATCTTTACTTAAATTAGTTCATTGACCTGGTAGAAAAAATATTATGATTGTTCAACCAACTTTTTGGCGAACCCATCACCGTAATTATTTTTAACGTACATATTTGTTAACACGAAGTTGTCTAAGAAATATGCCTCACTTGACCGTAAGCGGTCACCATTAAGGGGGTGCTTTTTTATATACCGCTAGAGTGGCAAACAAGCATGCGGCCTGCCTGATAGTAAGCGGTTACCGCCGCCTATGGACGCTTGCATCACCAGAGGTATGCGATGTACACTCATCTTGCCACGATCTTTATGGTAGACAAAACAATGTAAATAAAATAAATAAATATCCTCACGCCTTCCCACAAGGGTCCCCGAAGGGGTAGGCAGAGGTGTATGGGTAATACCCACACACCCACTTTCCGCCAGAGGTATATTAGGTGCCAATTTTCCCCTCACAAAACAATGTGAGGGGAAAATATCGAAAGGATACCTATACAAGGACTTTGCATACCAACATATTAGAATTTATTAGCCGTGGTGGCCGAGTGGTTCGAGCAGTTGCCTGCGACGCAAAGGTCGCAAGTTCGAATCCCGACTGTACCAATGAGTTTTTCTGAACTTAAGTACAGTGGTTAGTCACACCACGAGCTTTACGGTGAAGGAAAACATCGAGAGGAAACCTGCATACGTCTGAGAAGAAATTCAAAGGCGTATGTATAGTCGTGCTTCAGTAACGGCGATGGACTCGCCATCTGTCACGTTGGCACCTAATATACCTCTGGCGGAAAGTGGGTGTGTGGGTATTACCTATACATCTCTGCCTACCCCTTCGAGGACCCTTGCGGGAAGGCGTGAGGATATATAGAATTTACTAATATGTTGGTATGCAAAGTTATGCTCTTTAGTCGACATGAGAAGCGTGATGACAAAGCCTTCCTCCTCAATAAGCGGGCTATCAATTGTTTTTTTTTAATTGGACAAGTTATTCCTTCGATTATCGCGAACACTAAATTCCTTCCAAGACTCAATAATCGGGCTATCTAGTTATTTTTTTTTAATAGATAATTTATTCCTTCGATTATCGCTCACAAACAAATTCCACCTCTTTATATTATTAGAGTAGTGCAAGACTCAGTATACATTAAAGAGACAAGTGAAAAACGCAAAAATATCATACCGGTTACAAATTTTCCATATTATTTTTTATAATAATAATAATATAATATATCCTCACGCCTTCCCATAAGGGTCCCCGAAGGGATAGGCAGAGGTGTATAGGTAATACCCACACACCCATTTTCCGCCTGAGATATATTTTAGGTGCCAACGTGACAGATGGCGAGTCCGTCGCCGTTACTCAAGCACGACTATACATAGCCTTTGAATTGCTTCTCAGACGTATGCAGGTTTCCTCTCGATGTTTTCCTTCACCGTAAAGCTCGTGGTGTGACTAATCACTGTACTTAAGTTCAGAAAAACTCATTGGTACAGTCGGGATTCGAACTTGCGATCTTTGTGTCGCAGGCAACTGCTCAAACCAATCGGCCACCACGGCTTACCATTGTTATTTTTTGTTATAGAGTATATCCCTCAAAAGGAAGCAGTGTGGCTTCCGTAATTTTTATTAATCAGGTTGATGACCCTGGCGGTCCTGATTTACTCGGCTCATTTCCGATTTTTATTTAACACTTTACGCTCATTTATATTCGTTGCATCGGCTGAGAGTTTATTATCTTAAGGTCTTCGTTTTAATTGAATATTTTTTTTTATATTGTGCAAATCCAAAAACGTGATGGTAACATGTTAAGAAAGTCTGGCTACTTAACTATCTTTCTTTAACTGAACATGACCAGCGACCATGACGAGATGTCACAATAATATTTCAAGAATTTTCAATGATAGATGTATATGACATAATATAATATATAAAGGCATAGTGAACCTGTATTATAAGCCATGGTGGCCGAGTGCTTCAAGTAGTCGTCTGCAACGTAAAGATTGCAAGTTAGATCCCGACTGTCCTACGAAGGTTTTCTGAACTTAGGTATTGTAATTATTCGCACCGCGAGGAAATTGTTGTTGAATGTTGAAGGAAAACATGGTATACGTTTGAGAAATTCAAAGACAAATATTACTGCTGTTTTTGAGGAACGTATCGCCCTTCCCAAGTCCATCGGGACTTGCCATCTGTTAGATTGGCACCTAAAAAATATATCACCGGCGCAAAGTGGGTGTGTGGATACTACCTACACACCTCTGCCTTCCTCTTCGGGTCCCTTGTGGTAAGCCGTGAAGATATGAGGCGTGTTAATAAAAGTGAGCTGAAACTCCCAACTAGACTTTGACTTGTATGCCAGTGTTTAATAGGTATATCCTAGACATCACGTTCATCCTGCTTTCTGACAATAGTTAGCCAACAATTGGACAAGATTCGATCCCCGGTCAAGGTAACTCACGCACATTAAGTAGCGAGACGTATTCAAAATTAGCTCCAGTCACGGATGCAAGGTTACTCTGACTTTGATTTAATTCCTCAATTGTTATAAAATATGCATTGAGTTTTATTTATTTGGGTGGGTTTCATTAATTGTGGTAGCATACTCGTATATCTTGTGTCAAAATATGTTTCTCTAATCTTACGTGTTGAAGTCCTAACCGTTTTAGTGACCTTAATAAAAAAACGTATACTTGTAGATTTTTCTTTTATTTGTCTATTTATTTATAGCAATACCTTAGGTATATATATATAATATAATATATCTATAATCTATAACAGATAACAATAATCAATGATCCTTTTTAATCTAATTTCACTTTAATTGTGTCAACTAGGAACTCAGTAACAGAGATGAAATCTCTTTCTAGAGATGAGTGTTAATATCTGCGACACAGTTGTATACTACAGCAGGCATTATCGTACATTTATTTGTTTCTGTGTGTTCTGTTCCTTAATAAATAAATTAATACCATAACAGGGTAAACCCTGAGAGCCGTGGTGGCCGAGTGGTTCCAGCAGTTGCCTGCGACACAAAGATCGCAAGTTCGAATCCCGACTGTACCAATGAGTTTTTCTGAACTTAAGTACAGTGATTAGTCACACCACGAGCATTACGGTGAAAGAAAACATCGAGAGGAAACCTGCATACGTCTGAGAAGAAATTCAAAGGCGTATGTATAGTCGTGCTTGAGTAACGGCGATGGACTCGCCATCTGTCACGTTGGCACCCAATATACCTCTGGCGGAAAGTGGGTGTGTGGGTATTACCTATACGCCTCTGCCTACCCCTTCGGGGACCCTTGTGGGAAGGCGTGAGGGTATATATTATACCATAACAGGGTAAACCCATGTGACACACGACTGGCCGCTATTTATATAAGAAATACAAAATAAGCTAAGATGTCATAAGCTTCACCCCCTTACGTGGAAACCCTTATGGAAATGCTAATTTAACCGAGATATGTGTATTTTGCTAATAAACGGGGTAAGCAGAGATGTTATATTATCCTCTTTTATCCGGTGATATCTTTAGACAAATTATGTTTACCTACGCCAAATAATAAAAACAAATTCAAACATAACTTAGAATTTAATTGGCAGCCAGTAGAGGCGTGTGTGTAGTTACAAAACTCCACCACATAATGAGTCTGTTTGTTCTGATGTACAGTGAACTGAAAACATCAAAAGAAAAGTAAAGAAAAACCTTACTAAGTCTTGACGAGCGGCGAAGTACACCATCTATCACGCTCAAATCGAACTAATCTTGGAAACCGTATCTTGCTATCTGGCTATTCCTTAGGGGTTCCTTGTGGGACTTTTTGAAGATGTACATTTCTGCACCTATGTGATTGAAGGAATAGTTATTTTAACGCTCATTCTTATGGTTGTCATACTCGGTCAAGTAACAACAATGATTCGAGACACGATCGATTACGGACACTAAAATGCCGGTGGAATTATGTCAATTAGTGGTAAGCAATTGTGAAATTACTGTTAAATAACTTGCAACTGTGTTTATGGTTAATTAAGTTGAATTACATGCGGTTTACACAAGACATGATGGGCACATCCTTTGCAAAAAATATAATTTTACACTAAATAAGTGACCCACGTGGAGGTCAGCGCTCCAAGTGGATTTTTGGCGCTAGCAATACACTCGTGTGTTCCCAATCAAGTTTGTATAATTTCTGGAAACCTCACAGGTCTCTATTTTATAAACCCAAGTATTTATTGTGGAATAACTAACTTTAGTATCACAGGACACATGGAATACTATGGATTCATAACCGATATCAATGCTGGCTGGCAAGCTGGGGGATTGCTGGTCCCTCCATTTGCAACTACGATAATACAAAGTAAGAACTGATTGCTATTGAAATGGTACTGCGAACATCGTCATCGGATTGACAATATATAGTATATAATTTTTAAATGTATAGCGATAGGAGGAATATTTTTAGATGAACCTTTTTATAATGCAATATTTTATCCGTTAGTTTTTCTCATGGTACAGTCACGCTTTTTAAAGGGCATAATGCCAAATTGTACACGGTTACATATTTTTTAATACAAATTATTATAATTAAATTGCGTTCTATAACCAAAGAATGGTCGGAGCAAAATAACCATAATTTTGGTACTTAACTATTTCTTAATGAGACGTAAAGATGGTAGGTTGTGCAACCTGCCAGTAGCCGGTGGTTGGGCAAATTAAGTTGATTTGGAACAATAAATCACACTGTGAGAGCAGAACGCGTAACTATGGTAATTGTCCGAGGAGATAACAATGCATTTTATATTAGTTAGATGTACAGGTTCTTACAGACAGGTTCAGTTATATGTAAGTTTACTAAGGATTGCCATAACATAATTTACTTAACTATATAACCGTTGACGTTTTGATACGATATATAATGACGATATATAATATAATAATTGCACACATTTCACATTTGTATTTGACAGCCGTCTGGTCTAGTGGTTAGAGCTCCTGACTGCGAAACATGAGGTCGCGGGTTCGATTCCCGCTGAGGGCAGATATAAGTGTGATGAACACGAGTACTTTTCCTTAGTCTTGGATGTCCTATATATATGTACTTATATATATATGTATATGAGTAAATATGTATATCGTAATTGTCTAGTTACCATAACACAAGCGTAAATTTGTATGGAATTGTCCAAAGGTGCCAAATTTAGTCCCATCTATCCTTTATAAGGCGAGAATAAGAAATATCTCAATTGAAGTGTATTAAGAGCCGTTGTGGCTAAGTGGTTCGACGCCTTCAACGCAAAGATTGCAAGCTCTAATGCCGACTGTACCCGTAAAATTTTCTGAACTTGAGTATGTTGTAATGATTAATCACACCACAAGCTTCATCGTAAAGGAAAACATCGAAAGAAAATCTGCATACCATTGAGAAGAAATTCTAAGTCACATGTATAGTTACATCTGTCACGTTAGCACCTAAATATATCTCCGACGAGAAGTGGGTGTTACACCTCTGCCTAGCCCCGGGGACCCTTGTGGGAAGGCGTGAATGCGAAGTGCATTAAATTCAAAATTAAATAAATTCAAGCCGTACCTTACATACAAATTATGTTTCGACTTGATGACTATGATTTGGGCATAGACTGTTAATATACTAGGATTTCTTAAGAGCATAGTTAAAAAAAAAACTAAAAAACACGCTTTTTATAGAAAACCGAACTAAAAAATAGAAAATAAATTTCGATAATATCTTAAAAAGCGTGGGGTGCATGGTGTCAATAGTTATAAATATTTTATTGACAGATATTAGTAGAGTGATTATCATTTCGTTAATATCTTAAAAAGCACCCCACGCTTTTTAAGATATTATCGAAATTTATTTATCATTTTTTAGTTCGGTTTTCACTAAAAAGCGTGTTTTTTATTTTTTTTTAACTAATATTTATTTTCTACTTTTTAGTTATTAGTGTATTGTCATCGGTCCTCGATAAGTCTACAAAGTTTGAACGAAATCTGGCCGTTTAAAGTGGGTCAAAATCGAGCACAAAGAAGTCGGTTACATACATACATACATACATACATACATACATACATACAGGTGAAGCTAATATAAAGCGTGTAAAAACACACCACAGATGAAAAATATCATAATATGAAATCAACGTTTACTCGGTATGAATCTTAAAGTAGTCAAACGTGAAATTTATATATATACCTATATATTAAAAAACAATAGATCTGTTTTTTCTTGCAAGTTACGTAATCTATGGCTACCGACATTGTAGCATTGCAAAAGGGGCACCTCCATCATTTACGTACTCACGAATTTTCGCACGCATTTCCTATTGTTCGACGCGCCCTCATTCGAATGCACACTATTATATTACTACTGCAGTTCTCTTAAGGTTCAATATTGAGTTACCAGGTGACCACGTGTTACGAGGTGGCCATAAATTGGTTACATTGGAAATCATGCATAATATATAGGTATTTGAAAAAAATGCAAGGGACGGCTGGCAGTGTTGCAATCGTACATAGGCAGCGATAACCACTTACCATCTGGCGATATATGCTTATTTGACACCTGAGCTAGTAGAAATCTGCAGCAAAATGGTTTGCTCAGTATATTATGTTGAATAATAATATGATATATAAAAAGCCGTGGTGGTCGAGTGGTTCGAGCAGTTGCCTGCGACGCAAAGGTCGCAAGTTCGAATCCCGACTGTACCAATGAGTTTTTCTGAACTTAAGTACAGTGATTAGTCACACCACGAGCTTTACGGTGAAGGAAAACATCGAGAGGAAATCTGCATACGTCTGAGAAGAAATTCAAAGGCGTATGTATAGTCGTGCTGGAATAACGGCGATGGACTCGCCATCTGTCACGTTGGCACCTAATATACCTCCGGCGGAAAGTGGGTGTATGGGTATTACCTATACACCTCTGCCTACCCCTTCGGGGACCCTTGTGGGAAGGCGTGAGGATATATTATTATATATATTATTATATAATAATATGATATCATTGATATAATTATGATATCACCAGTTACTTCACGGCTTATTCTGTGTGGAGATGGATTTAGTTAACGAGTGTTTCAAAAGATGGCGCTGATTTGCTTGTGTCAAATTTCCAGATCGCGCTAGCTCTAGCATGCGAAATGATATTGTTTTTGTTAATCCCTGTATTACTAGGTACTATAAGTTTTTAGATATAGATAGATAGCCCCTTCTTCCGTCTTTGTGTTTCACTTTCCTACCTGAAATAGGTATTGATAATCAGATTGAGTTATTATTGTGTGTGCAGCTCAAGCCAACATGTGCAGACCCATGATCCCGTTGTGTAACTAGCAAAACTGCTCCTCCGCGGATTGAATTGGTCTTGTGTGTGTTTGACATTTCTTTACCGTTTACGGAAGGCGGTTAACTTAGTTTAAATAAAATATCTCTGGAAATTTAATGTGGAAGCAATTATCATAATAGATATCTTACTTCTTACTAATATTATAAATGTGAAAGTTTGTAAGTTTGGATGTTTGCGGTTCTTTCACGGCAAAACGGCTGAGCCGATTCGGCTGAAAGTTGAAAGTTGAAAACGTTATGGCTTATACCTAGGAACAGGACACAGGCTTCTTTTTATCCCGAAAATGTAAAGTTCAAATTTAAAGTAAAGTAGTACCTAATTCAGATTTGCATCAAAATGATATCAATACCGATTCTAGAAGGAAAACATTGTAATTAGGTACTTTCTCGAACTCCACGCGGGCGAAGCCGCGGGCATAAGCTAGTATTAGTAGCATAATGCAAGTCACGAGGAGTAGAAGTTAATAATGCAATAGTAGATATAAGTGTGCAATATAAGTTATTACTATGTTATATGTATAAGTATCTTAATATATTGCATACAATAATAGTAATGTACCTAACTAAAACGTAGGACACCATGCCATGTAGCCGCCAGCACATTGCCGTGCCCTCAAACAGGGTGCAATTTTATCCTTAAGCATAGTATATTGTGTTATAAATGATGTCTGTGCTTAGGTTATTTTTTACATGCAATAAATGTATTTGATTTTTTTTTCATACAATAATAATTTTCCTTTTTTATTTTATTTTAATTTATTCCATATCTTGACCAGAATTAGTTACAGTACTGATGACAATATTTGTGTCACTTGTTTAATTTGTCTAATTTGTGAATGTGAGAACATTGTAGGCTTTGTAGATTCTTAGATCTTGCTAACATTGTTATAATTATCTTGTTTTATGTATGCTTTGTATAGTAAGCAACGACCTATTGTCGGGCCTACGTTGTTCCCCCATACTTGGGTACTATTGCTGTAACGAAACTGTAACGAAAAAAAATATTGTATATGCCTAATGTTTTGAAAAGAGTAACCATGGAGTTTCTTGCCGGTTCTTCTCCATGGAAGCGACCAACCCGAACCGTGCTTCTTTTTCGACGTTTTATAAGTGCCCATCTGGGCCTAGGTGAAATAAAAAGATTTTGATTTGATTTGATTTGATTTGATAATTGTTTTGCTATTATTTACGGACAGGCGCTCACATTTCAAGATTACACATTTATTGTGTGATATTAATGTTTACTTATTATTTAATTATTACGCATTAATTTAACTGTTTGGAAACAATTGACATACGAAATAAAAATTATGGCACAATATGTTATAAACCTTCGTTAATTAAGTCATCGGGGGCGTAGCTCAGATGGTAGAGCGCTCGCTTAGCATGCGAGAGGTACCGGGATCGATACCCGGCGCCTCCATTCGATGTCTATTTTGGCAAAACTTTTGAAACAATTTATGAAGAAGGATTTTTTTGTTTTTTTTCTGTATCTTATTTCAGTATTATTAATTTATCGTGATTCTATTAGCGGGCGGTAACCTACAATAATCCACAAACAAGTTGAAAATTATCCTTGAAAAGCATAATTAAAATCATATTACAACAAAATATGGATTAGATGCGATTAGGTATAACTTTGATTCAGTTTGCGTAGCAGCCGGCCTCGGAACAACCTTGCGTCTTAAAAGTGATTTGGCAGTGTGCCCGCCAAGACTTAAAACCTTAGTTATGTGTAACTGTATAAATGTAGTTTTGCTGTGATATGTCAGCAATTCATATAAAATAAGATTCATCAGGTTTATCTCAGTCAGGTCCACTGTTTTTTTGTTACCTTAATATATATAAATTACGTGTCACGTTGTTTGTCCGCGATGGGCTCCTAAACTACCAAACCGAATTTGCACACCGTGTGCAGTTAGATCCAACTTAAAAGATAGGATAGCTTACATCACAATTGGACGCTGCGATCGTGTTTCAGGAAGTTAACCTTTTCCCCCGGGCGAAGCTGGCGGGACAGCTAGTGTAATATATGTGGCAATAAACATCGTAATATAAAATGTATTGTCGTGGGTAGGTTTGTGGATTTTGGAACACTATTTCAATACAAATGACGTGAAGTATGGAGTCCTTCATAAATCGGTCAAGTAGCAATTTTATCTATCGTACGTTCAGCCCGCAGGCTATTGTGGTATTTGAGAGGAGCCTCCGTGACCCTCGCCTGTCACGCCCCCTCACTACAGACTGTTTCTAAGTAAAGCTAAGACTTCTTACGCTATTTTTTTAAAACTACATATATCTTCACGCCTACAAAAGAGCCGAGTGGTTCGTAAAGTAGCCAGCAGCTCACCAGAGCATCGATCGCACAGGCTTAAGGTATAAACCCGGCTATACCAATGAGCTTTTCTGAACGGACATTATTTCGTTACGACACGAGCTTTACGGCGAAGGAAATATCGATTGGAAGCTAGCACCCATTTCCCACCCACCCACCTAAAATGTATCCTCACGCATCCCAAAAGAGTGCCCCAAAGGTGTAGGTAGAGGTCTATAGGAAGTACCCACACACCGACTTTCCGCCACAGATATATTTAAGGTGCTAACGTGACAGATGGCGAGCCCTTCGACGTTACTCAAGCACGTCTATACATAAATACATACGCCTTAGAATTCCTTCTCAAACGTATGCAGATTTTACTTTCCTTCACTGTAAAGCTCGTGGTGTGACTAATCACTGTATTTAATTTCAGAAAAACTCAATGGTACAGTCGGGATTCGAACTTGCAATCTTTGTGTTGCAGGCAACACGAACAACTCGGCCACCACGGCTTCTGAAATATATTACAGGCGATAATACGCTATTGTTTAACACTTCAGCCTACCTTTTCGAGAAACTGCGTGGGAAGGCGTGAAAATACACTTCTCTTTAAAGCTTTAATCTCACGAACTACAAAAGAAAAGGTATTTTTACATATATTAAGATAGCCAGAGGAAATCCTACTTCTCAATAGAGCCGAGTAGTAATCATATACCTGCATGGATAACTTTAATGTGAGTGAAACCGCGGGGCTTTGCTAGACTTGTGGATGAGATGTAAAGGAGATTGCGACCTCACTCGAATGTTATGAGTTCATTGTTCAGCGAGAGGCTACAACTACGCAATCTAGATCGTCTTTGACATTTCCGTGTGGCTTGCTTGAATGGCAGCTAAAGGTATGGGCAGGACATACTTGCTACTCTAGACAACGCGTCAAGAATATCCGCCTTGGGGCGTCGAACCATTTATATAACAAAAGAGGCGTTTAACTTACTACATTCGCTTAGACCAGGCGTTACCGGATTTCAATATACATCATCTTGTCATTCGTTAATAATAGTTTATATATAATACCTTCTCAGAAGACGTGAAGTTAATAATATTGAATTTCAGTTCCAGTATTCAACAGAGCTTTACACTTTCGCTTCATCCACTTTTTTTTTTTTTTGTAGAGTTCCGGGAACTTTTGCTACTTAACCGGGCAATGGGCGCTCGCTTCATCCACATCTTCAGTCTCTTCATATATGTTCGCCGGTTTGAAGTAGGTAGTCATGACGTCCGTCCTTGATGTAGGTAGTTGGAACGTGGTCTTCCTCTGCACCTTCTTCCATACACCCACATTATGAGGTAATTCAGGTGTTTGTTACTTATTGACCAACGTTAACTCGGGCATGTCTTCATCAATCCACACTTCTATATTGATTTATCTAAATACATAAGCACCACACACATTGCTGCTTCAAACCTTGGGTGTCAGAGGTCACCGGATTGTAAGGATTGACAGCTCTTGAAACATGAATGTCTTCATTAGAGCCTCACGAGCAGTGATTCATGTCACACCTCTGATTTATATAGCTATGGTACCTATGGCTGTTGGGTGGAATGTTACTAATGCCTATAGGGCACACATACCCGCCCAAAGGTTGAGTTATTTGAAGGATGCTCGCAGCGAATAATTAATAGTCAGTAAAATATTATACTTCATGATGTTAACGTTTGATAATAGGAAGCAAATTGTAAAGAAAATTTACAAATTTTATTTTTATGAAATAAGAAATGGATAAGTAAAAAGAGTTTTATGAGATTTAATTATTATACATACATATATATCATCCCTAACGGGGTTGGCAGAGAGAATAGAGCGTCAGTTCTCTCTAGACTTGCATACCTCTTTCGCGTCGTCCCAGTCTCTTAATAAATACTCACCGGTTTCGATTACTCTTGAAAATGTATACCTATAATAAATAGAGAGGATAATTCATAGCGAAGCGTAAACCCTACAAGAATAAATTCGCTCCCTTTATTAACGACACTAAGCTGTACTTTCTAGGAAAAACCTAAGAATTATTGTTTAGCCATATACACACCCACTGTATATGAATATCTGATAAGGAAAGCGTAAGTAGAAGGCTGTGGCGTCTCATTTTTCCTTAAGCAGGACGACAGTTTAAGCTAGTAACAATTAAATCAAGACACAGATAGCTACGGATCTTTACCAATCCCATGACCTTAAAACATGCTCCAGTTCAAGAGTTCAATGCCATGAATGGCAATCTAAATACCGCAGTGGCTTCATTTATCACCTTCAATTGGTACCCGCATGATTGAGACATTCCATATTCATATGCTTTCACAAAACTTCAGCATCTTCACCGCAATCACTAATAAACTTAAAGCTTCATTCTTGCTCACCTACCAGTTCTTCATCTTCTTTCACATGCCAATGCGATATTATCCAACGCACAAATGTCATCAAATATCTAGGTATACTACTAGACGAACGACTTGCTTTTGATTCACATATTGGCGCTTTAGCCAACAGAGTACGCAAACTATCTGGAGTATTGTCTAAGCTACGGAGTTGTGCTGATTTAAATACACTTAAGCTTGTATATTTTGCTACCTGCCAGTCAGTTATTTCATATTGCATTAACATATGGGGTAATGCCGCTAAAAGTACCCTTCTAAACTTGGAAAGAGCTCAGCGCGCTTTGCTTAAAAGAATTCTAAACAAGAGCTTCAGGTTTTCCACGGATCAGCTCTATAAAGAGATTAAAGTTTTACGTGTTCGTCAACTTTATATTTTGTCAGCTTGTATTCAGGCACACAAAACCGTTCTCAAGTCTGCATCCTATACTGAACTATGTAGGAAGAGAGTTTTCCGAATACCTGTTCCCACAACTAAAACCAATTTTGCATTCTGTGCTTGAATAAACGTATTTATTATTATTATTATTATTCCAGTATTACTTATAATTATCATTCCATTTGAACATTACATCAAGGCCGTTTCTCTCCCATTAATAGGATCTTTCACTACAATGCTCTCCATAGAATTGCTGAAGGTATAATCAGGGTCGACCAATGCTTTCCTAGTAAGTACCTTCGATATCTTCTCTGGCAAACCCTCTAAATTTAAGCGATCTATAATTAATTTGTCCAAAATAGTATTTGTCCTAATTGTAACATGCTTGATGATTTTTATTACTTGTGATAATGTTTTTGGTGATAAATTACGACCGTAAGGAAAATAAAACTTAAAAATGAATTGACGGCTGTCTAATCTAGTGATGAGAGACCCTGGCTGCGGAGTTGAAGATCGCAGTTCGGTTCCAACTAGGGGCGAATATTTATGGGATGAACACGAGTATTTGCATCCTCTTATGTATATACATATTACTGTAAGTAAGTATGTATGTCGTTATTCAATTCCCATAGTACAAGCTTTGCTATCTTTGGAAGTACTGTAAGAGACAATTTGTGAGGAACTGTCCAAAATAGTACATACATACATATGATTATCTCGAATCCCTGACGGGTTGACAGAGAGATTAGAGCGTCAGTACTCTCTAGACTTACATACCTCTTTAGCAATACATTCCTCCTATCCTCTTTACAACGATAATACACGAAAGAGGTAATTCTCGAGAGAACTGGCTGAACTGCCCTACTCTCTCTGCCTACCCAGGGAGGGACTCAGTGTGTTGATATTTATGTTTATGTATATCGAAAAGCTCGTGGTTTCATTACTAGAAAACCATATTTTTTTATTCTTGAAGTCGATTGCGCAAAGTGAGTGAGTTGGTACACGAACTCTTGACAAGGCTAATCCAGAAGTCACACCTCCCTCGGTAGCACTCAGCACTGACCCACATAATGAACAGATATTTATAACGCCCTTGTCATTACAACAAAGAAAGTTCAAGACCGGATCGCAGACACCTCATGTTCAATGATTCCATGTTCATAATTGTACTTTGTTCTCTGTACTAAGTATACTGTACATATATGTAAGCAGAGTTGTGTCGGTCGGTAGTGTCCTCACACCTACATTTCGCCGGAAATATATAATAGGTGCTAAGGTCCATCCATAAGACCCATCCGTCCATCGCCGTTACTCAAGCACGACTGTACATACGTCTTTAAATTTCTTATCAAACTTATCTAGGTTTTCCTTCACCTTCACTGTGCTTAAGTAAGCAAAAACTCCATTGCTACAGCCGGGATTCAAACTTGCAATCTAGCAAGCGACTGCTCGTGCAAAATATTATTATTTATTCTCTCAGCCAGTCCCCGAAGGGGGTGTTTAGGTAGAACCAACGCTTACTTACTGCCAGAAGATAGGATAGGAGGACTAAAATATATCTCCTGGCAGAAAGTAAGTGTTGGTTGTTGGTTGGTGCCAACCTGACAGATGGTGTCCAGCGCCGTTCCTCAAGCACCTTTCATATAATTGTCGAGGAATTCACCATTTCAAACACAAATATATCTATGTGTACATATTAGTGACCATCGCCCGCATTCATTCACTGTTGTTCGATTAGATAATTAAGGTATCAGATAGCATTGACTTAGTTGTTGTCGCGGGAGCATTTTGTGCGCCTTATTGTACTAATTGACAGCTAGGTATTGCGTCGTAATCTCTAGTGGCTTTACCAGTATCCTTTGGAAACGTTCATTGATTAAAATACTCTCGTTATTACATACATGCATATCATAATCTCGAGTCACTTCTGAGGTAGCAGATAGAGCAGAACGCCAGTTCTCTCTCTTTTTTTTATACAACAAGAGTGGCAAACAAGCATACGGCTCACCCGTTACACCGCAGCCTATTTACGCTTACAATACTGAAGTATCATTTGCGCGTTGCCACTCGGAAAATTATACTGTGTTGCCTAATGGGACTAATCCTCTGCTGCCAACACAATATAAAAATCCTCCCCCCTCCCCAAGGAGCTCATTATTGGAAACCTTATTCACCGCGTAGGAACACAACACAAAAAATTGTGTTATTTGGCCTCGGACTTCTATAAGGTGGAGGTCCTGCCTCAGTCGGGCAGCTCCTAATTCGAACGGGAAACCCGTTATGCCCTACCTCTCTAGACTTATATAAACCTTTTTCGCTCCACATTCATCAGTCTCTTTATACATATTCGTCTGTTTCGAGTACTCTTGACGTTCTAATTGTTGTCTTGAGTCTAGAATCTAGATCAAATCTAGATAATTGGAACGTCTTCTGCCGCTTTTTCCACACTTTCGCATTTCATATCTGTTTCGTCAATCTTTCTTTACTCTTCCTTTCTATAGTCTAAAGCAACTTAATGGTATTCTACCCATTTTTAAGGCAGGGAAGGATGGTAACGTCAAGAGTACTCAAAACCGGTGAGCATATATGAGGGATGATGATATATTCAGTTTAGGAAAACTTATTGGTGCAGAGTTAGGAGGCTTTGCAAAGATATAAATATTGAATAAAAAAAAATTAATAAAAAAGCCAAGCTAGTGCAAAACTAATCAAGATAGTATGATAATATTAAGACGGCTTAATATCAAGACTTCCTTAGTGTATAAATAATTCATTAGTCAATTATGTTCATTATAGCCTGTGATTTACTGCGTTGGGTCAAAACGAATCTGGTAAAAAGTATTTTATTCACGTAAGAGCACAAAAAACACTACCCGTTAGCCCCTCGGTTTCACTTGCGTAAATTTAGATTTGTTTTTTTTTCGAAATGTTGATCATAGGCAATATAAGGATTAGTAGAAATCTATAGATTCCAAGATGGAATTTGCAGACCATACTGCTGCACCTTCTAGATGCATTCGTATTCTTATGTATTAAAGCTAAAATGCCGGATATAATTGATCAGTCAACGAATCCATTTTCCAATAACGACCTACTAAAAATTACTGATAAGAACACCGAGCGAGATCTACGCTATCAATTCGTATCTCGCCTGATAACAGCCAGTCCTCCACGAGCCGTCGTGAGTGTCGTTTCTAACATGCGTCCACTTAATACGTTATAGCCATGGTGAGTTTTGCATTACTTTGGACTAACTTAGACAATCAACTAATGACATCACTTAACACGTCATTAGGGGCATCTTTATTGTGTTTACAGAACGAAGGAACATATTCGTACGGATAATCACGCTGTTCCTCATGGGGTAGGCAGAGAGTATAACGCCAAATCCCTAGTCTAATGTGATTTTGACCGAACCCTTAATATAGTGCATTACATTGCAAATTTGCGGTTAAAAGAACGACGAATGCTAAGGTCGACCGAGTTGGATTCGAATGCGACGCGGATATATACGGCACTTTTTATATATACGTTTGACTGTTATTTATAATCAAAAATAAATACTATTGACTAAAGAACTATAGATTTTACTAGTTAAAAGTAAATACTGTTGACATAATAAACATCATAGAAATAAAAAAGGGAGGTAGATATGTTCCTACGATAAGAATACGCTCGCAACATTCAATCAATTTACTTGTGATCATTACGTTTCAATACCGTCGATGTGTATTCAGCTAAAGCGTGACAGATGAGTCTGCCACCGTTTCTCAAGCATGACAATTATATACGCACCTTTATCCTCTATTTAGGCGTCTGCAGTTTCCTAACATCTGAATGTTTGACAATAGAAGCGCCCGTGACACACAAAAATTACAAAAATTAAAAATGTGTATGAAGCGAAATAAGTATGGAAGGATAAGGAGCACTCTCTCTGCCTACCTTGTGAGGGACTATGCGTGATGATATGTCTATCTAAGACCGTGGTACGAAAATAAACGACCAAATTTACTTATAAACTTAGCCAAAAGAGGGTCTCTAATAGTATCATGAATAGCTATCAATGCGCATTCATTTGTGGTAGTGGTGAGTCATAGTGCTCCGGCTAATAATCTATATTCTATACCCATTTGACTGACAAGCTTGAACACTATCGTAGTACATGCAGTGAGCACTGGCTGTATTTGTACATATATATAGGATGTAAATAGAACAGTTCTAAAAGTCATCATATTGCGAATATATCGCTGCAGTAAAGTGAATATCTGATAGGACTGAAAGTGGAAAATGGGTGTGTGGGATATACCTATACACCTCTGCCTCCCGCTTTAGGGACCCTTGTGGGGCGTGAGGATATAATAAAGACATTAAATCTATGACCGAAAAATACCATTCTTCCTTTATTTCCTGAGATACCTTGTTTGTTGCAAGCGTCGATATGTGTCGGTAGCCATGTACCTTCAGATGCTCGTCAGCCGTCTGTTATACTAAAAAACAAATATATCGAGCTCTTATAAAATAAAAAGTTTTATTTATTTACAATACCAACAATTAACAATATTTACAAAGAACAGTTGAAACTAACTACTTACAGATAAAATATTTAAATTATTTATATTTATGTATTCTAATTTTACTTATTTTAAATGCGAATGTTTGTGAATATATGGATGTTTGTGACTCAGTCCACCACACACTAGAACAGCTGAACGGAATTTGGCACAGATAAAGATTATTAACTAGATTACATAGGATTACCTACGTTTGATTCCACAAAAAAACCACGAATGCTCGAGTTTGAGCGGGGACACGGGTGAAACCGCAGGGCTTATCTAGTGCCTATCTCACAAGTGAAGCAACACATGTATGGATATGACTTAAGGTAGAGTTAATAACATATAACGACCGATAAGACAGAAGTTAAACAATGATTAATTGCATTTCTCCTGAAGTGATTCACTCATGCCTGCAGTGTAAAACCTGAATAAAAGAAAAAAAAGACTGGCTACTTGTTGTAAAAGCGTATTCTATGTATAATAAATGACTTTGTTTTTGTTTGTTTGTTTGAAGTTTTTGTTAATCTGAATGTATGTTTTTACTGCGTGTATTTTTATTATATATTTTTTTTTATACAACAAGAGTGGCAAACAGGCATACGGCCCACCTGATGGGAAACGGTTACCGTAGCCTATTTACGCTCACGATACCGAAGTATCACTTGCGTGTTGCCACTCTGTGTTCGGAGTGTTATAGTGTGTTGGCAGCATAAGGTATAATCCCTCTGCTTCCAACATTCAATTGCATTCGCTTCTATTTTTGAAAACCCTCGATTTTTAAGTGTGTTTTTTCCATAGACCTCGATTATCTCTAGACCTCCTTCGCATCATACACGGTCATCTGTTTCTTCGTACATTCTCGAAAGTTTCGAATGATTTTTCGGGTTTTAAAAAATACGCTTAATGATTTTTCTATTTCCGTCTTAGATGTGGACGAAGTCGTTAACAAAATCTGACCCTTCTAATATTATAAATAGGATGAAATTTGGGTATATGTTCCTGAAAAAAAATCTACCTTCGAAATCAAATTTCGAGTGAAACCTCAGGGCACCCTTCCAACCCCCATCCACCCCATATAACAATAAAACTTCCTAGGGAATTAATGTAATCGTATCCTTGACTTCTCGTTAGCAATATGTTTAGGGGAAAAAGTAGATATAGCCGTGATGAATAACCATAGATAATACGAGATACACAAGCGCTATCAAACATTTGAAGGAATTTTATCTTTTGGCGAAATAGTTCATTGCGAAATACCTTAGGATCCAATTGATAACTTAAGCATCAAAATACTTTCTTGTAGCAACAATTGAGTATTGTAAGCGTAAAAAGGCAGCGGTAGCCGTTTTCCATCGAGTGGACCGTATGCTTGTTTGCCACTCTTGTTGTATAAAAAAATGTTTACACAAAATCTTAACAAATTATACACTTAAACCTTGCTCTAGAATGTTCTGCCTTTTGGTGAAAACCGCATGAAAAATCGTTCAGTTAGGAGTTTATTATATCGGCAGGGAACTATACATACATATATGTGTGTATGTTTTGAAACACCAAGTTGCCACTTACTTTTGAACATTTTCTTGAGAAGATGGGGCATCGAGATAAACTTGTCTTAAGTGTCATTTGTCTGTTGTCATACCAGAACTCTCGTCTCGCTTCCATGTGGCAAACAAACCCGTTGTAATACAAATTTAAGTTTAAAATAGAATTTGTTTTTTTTTTCTAATAATTATAATTTATAACCAACCAGGTGCCATAAGCTTGTTTGCTCTCTCGATGTATAAAAAAAATCACCAAAAGCTATTTACATTCACTTACCTTTGAAAATGTATTTACAATAACAAAAATTAATAATATTTACAAAGAACAGTTGAAACTAACTACTTACAGATAAAATATTTGTCCCAAATCGGTATCCCGAGGCAACGTGCCAAGAAGACTAGCAGCATTGCCACGCTGGATAGCAATGCTGATTCTCTGAGCGAGATATGTTCCAGCCCGCCTGTCACGAGAGGCCTCGACTAGACGGCGCGAGACCTCTTTAAAAAGATGGTGAGCCTCAGGACCCCAAGGCCCCAGAGTTTCAACCGCAAATGCAGCAAATATGTAACCTGACCCGAGACAGGCATACTTGCGGCGCTTGAGGCACTCCTGCTGAGCAGCAGCGGCGCCGGCCGCCACCGATGTGTCAGGAAGATGGGAAGGAGCCAGTGTATCGACACACGTAGCGTCCCACACTAAGGGCCGACCCATCCTCCATGGCATCAGAGACATACCGTCCGGCCTCCGGCCATCGCCGCGAGCGAGACCGACTGGTTCCAGCACAGCAGGCACGCCGGCGCTGACCAGAGCCCGGCGTATCAAGTCATTTATGGAGGACGTAGTCACTTACCTTAATTTTTCATGCAATGTTCGAATTATAATATTGTCAAATTGAGCCACTTTCCTGTTATCAATAATTACCGAGATTGCAATCAAAACATTCACAATTTCGTGGAAATGATTATGTACGTATATCAACTTTCGTGTTTACGTTTTACTCAGTCAGTCTGGATGTTTCGTATAGGTATGCTACTCTTCCGGTTCAAATACCTATATTTTTGGAGTATATACAATACCGTATCTATATAATACCGTAAATAATAAGGTAGGCTAGGAAATAAAGGCTTTGTAATGAAACTTCCTACTTAGATAAAATCTCTCAAAGATGTGATCCTCAAGACCTCAAGAATACTCCAAACCGGTGAGAGTATGAAGAGACTGACGAATGTAGGAACTGAAGTGAAATATGACTGCAAGTGTAGAGAGAACTGGCTACTTTATGTGCCTACCCATGAGAGACTAGGCGTGCTAATAGAAAATATTTTTATTGAGTTTCTCACTCAATAAAAATATTTTTTTTCCAAAGAACTCCTATGTTATATATTTTTTATTTGTGGGAGAATCTTACAGAATTTGTATGACACTGTCTTAAGTACAGAAAAACTCATTGGTACAGACGAGATTCGAGCTTGCAATCTTTGTGTTACAGGCACCTCGAACCACACGGCCACCAAGGCTCTTCTATCCCAAAACAAAAGTCTATATCTTAATATAGATGACGTAAATGGCCTATTAAATGGTGTCATTACCATAACTGATCTTCAGTTTATATACCTGAGTTATCTAATCTCAAGGGTAATTAAAAAAGAATTTGATTTAAATTTGTTGTGTTCATATCTACACCGTGATTGAAAACAAAGAACATCACCATTATACAATTAAGAGCTGGGTTCATTCAGGGTTAATTGTATGGTGATATGGAAGAGATAGCATCGCTTGCATATGCTTCTGCCAAACACAATTTCTTTAACTTTCCTATATTTCATAACAGACACTTTTATCCGGTTTAGTAAATCTATATTGTCTTAAGAAATAACAAAAAATTCACTTTAAAGACACTAAAAAATGCCATAGCGGCGAGTACTTGCATGCAACACAAAGACTGCAAGTTCGAATCTCGACTGTACCAAAGAGATTTTCTGAACAAGTACAGTGATTAGTCACACCATGAGCTTTATGGTGACGGAAACATCGAGAGGAAACCAGCAAACGTTTGCGGAGAAATTCTAAGAAGTATGTATAGTCGTGCTTGAGTAACGGCGATGGACTCGCCATCTGTCACGTTGGCACATGAGAATATATCTCTGGCGAAATGTTGGTGTGTGGGTATTACCTACACACTTCGGCCTACCCCTTCAGAGACCTTTGTGGGAAGGTTTGAAAAAGAAGGGCCTGTAGGATCCCTAAATAAGTCGGGTATTGTTCTAAGTATGGGTTTCAATTTGATTCTCGACTAAGACTATTCAAATCAATTATATAGGCATATAACATAATTGATTCAAATATTGTCACATTGAATGTCCTGTTAGAAAATTGTATATTATGTACATATCGTTATCGTATGGAAGGCAGATAATACAATAATTTTCTTTGAAGATAAACTTAAAAATGGAATTTCCTGTTCACTGTTATATTCAGATATAATGGAATTGGTACCAAAACAGTGGCAAAACAATAGTGTTAGTGCGAGAAAAAATGCCACGGAACCCTGACTATAATGGGTCTCCAAGACAAGAGGAAGGGAGGAATAAGATTTTAAGAAATTAATCAAGATAGTATTCATTCAAAGACTAATCAAGAACGAGCTTTTTCCCAATAACGGAGGACTTCGGATGAATTTACCATCGGCCTATGAACCTATTACCTATTACCGTTGAAAAAGTAATTTCACCTCTGCATACCCTTTTGGAAAGAGCGTGAATTCATGCATTAATACGCATGCATTAATAGGCGCAGTGCAAATCACTTAAGTTCACTTAAGTCAGCTGAGCCTCAACTAACCATAGCATTTGCTATGCTTAGACAATTCGGGTTACATAACTTTATTGATGCGCAAACCTGTTAAAGATATTTTGTTAAAGGCTTCTTGATTTGGTTTCAGGATCAGAACTTGATAATAGTAACGAGCGTGCTATCAAGTGTGCTGGTGGCAGTGGTTATAGCAGTCGCTGTACTCTACACGAAGGTCACTGAACTGCGCAAGAAGGTCGAAGAGATGCATGCAGCTGGACGGATCAGGGTGCAGTGAGTATACTTTGTACTAGCATATGCCGATCACATCTAATATCACACGAAAATATATCTTTGTTGGTATACTTATTTTAACTTTATGTGAGAACTCTCAGACAAACTGATACGCCTCGATCGAGGATTAGGCCTTAAAATGCCAAGCAGGGTAACTTACTGCTTAACGGAAGATACGAAGGAAAGACAAGAACATAGCCTGATGTATTCTTAGTAAACAAACGTATTGTCTTTCTAATACTTCTTCTGAGATGAATTTCGCGCAATTTGATGAATACTGTATCAAAACAGCCGCTTAGTACACGCGTGCACATAGCCTCCTGTAGCTTGAACTCTCGTATGGATAGATATACATAGCCTCCTGTAGCTTGAACTCTCGTATGGATAGATATACATAGAACGCGGATTTTTCTGCATGTACATAGTACTATGAGAAGGAATCTAGATTTGCTAAGGGTATCTTTGTGGGTTCCGCTAAAAGTGTTGCTAATACGCTAGCTAGGGAGCTGGGCTGGACTCGAACCTTGCTACTTATAGTTAAAGCACAGCTCGTAATATTTTCAGGAAACTGAAGATGGATTCGGACAAGAACCACGCGTTCCACAACCCGGCCTTAGTCCCTGAAGAAGAGCTGTCCCGACGCGGGTACTCCATGTACATGGGACAAGACAATGACATCGAGAGCCAACGGGGACACGAGCGGTTCGTCACTCCACTAGAGCCTTCCTACTCAACTCACTACTTTATAAACAAACTAACAAATAAACAGATCAATTAACTACTAACGCCAGTCGCGTAGCTAGGTAACCAAAGGCCCTGGGGCAAAAAATAACTAGGGCCCCCTAAACTATTTAAAATCGTTTGTTCCGTTTTCCGAATTCGACGTACTCCAGATTCGTCCGTGGGCCCCCTGAGCTTGGGGGCGCCGGCGCACGGCCCCGTCTAGCCCTCCAGTAGCTACGCCACTGGCCATAGCAAAATAAGATTAGGTTAGGATTCATAATTATGTTTCTGCATTGTAAAGCAAGAAATCATTCGGTTAACGGATGGAAAATGGCTTTGGCTACAGTACATAGTCTATACGCTCAGTACATAAGGTATTTACCACGCTTTCCTTTGCTACTTTGGTTATTTTAAATAAATTTTCTCTACGCATTTAGTCGTCCCAAAACAAAGTAGCTATCCGCCCTCTACACGCTAAGAATCATCAAACATAGTGATTGAAGTGAATGGTTTAAGTGTAGAATAATATGTTAGAATTAAACACGGGGGTACTAGCTGCACACCTCTGCTTACCCCTTCAATGACCCTTGTAGGATAGCGTAAAGATATTCAAACACGAGTAGATATGTATGCAAACCGCGGAGTCCCTACACATACATATGTAGATGAATTTTGTGTACAGCCTTTACAAAAACGCGCGGCAAACACGGCGGGCTTTGTAAACGGGCTAATGTTGTACCTAAGCAAATTTAAAGTTCACTCAGTAACCTACATATTTATAACCTCACGCCACAAGGGTCCCCGAAAGGGTAGGCAGAGGCGAATAGGTAGTACTCACACAGCCGCTTTCAGACAGAGATATAGTTTTTAGGTGCCAACGTGGCGGATGTCGAGTTCATCGCCGTTACTCAAGCATGACTATACATGCAAAGCAAGATGTTACCTTAAAGTTCCAGACGGCCGTCTGGTCTAGTGGTTAGAGCTCCTGACTGCGAAACTTGAGGTCGCGGGTTCGAATCCCGCTGAGGGCAGATATTGGTGTGATGAACACGACTATTTGTACCTTAGTCTTGGATGTCCTATGTATTTATGTATATATCTATCTATATAAGTAAATATATCGTTGTCTAGTTACCATAACAAATGCTTTGCTTAATTTGGGGCTAATTCAATTTGTGTGGAATTGTCCCAGGTATTTATTTATTTTATATATATTTAGATCAAAGAGATGATATTACTTGTACATCGCACAAGTATTTTTCTCTGTAGGTAGATAATGCTATGATCTATCGTGTTTACTCAGATTGATAACATTACCCAATACATTTGATAACGAATATTATCAATTCTCAAATAGATAGGACAACTTAACATACGCGGCGGGGTACAATATCATTGTTATTATTATTTACATTGCCTGTTGCCGTAAAAAGTCGTGGTTGCCGAGTGGTTATTGCCTGAGGATTGCAACTTCGAATCCCGACTGTTCCAATGAGTTTTTCTTAACTTAAGTACATTGATTAGACACACCACGAGCTTTACAGTGAAGGAAAATATCGAAAGGAAACCTTGAGTTTGTAGCTTGAGTTACGGCGATGGACTCGCCATCTAACACGTTGGCACCTAAAATGTATCTCTGGAGGAAAGTGGTCGTGCGGGTACTACCTATACACCTCTGCCTACCCCTTGTGGGAAGGTGCGAGGTTGTATTATTTAGATTGCCTGTATACAGGCCGTCTGGTTCTATCCCGCATAGCCTTAAACTAGATTTATATCAATAGGTGATATACTTATAAATAGATACATACATACCGTAACGCCGAGTCTCTCGGTAGGCAGAGAAAGTGGGGCGCCAGTTCTTTAGACTTGCAGACCTGTTTCAGTTCGTCAGGTTGCAAGCTCTAATCCCGACTGTACCAATGAGTTATATGCTCATCACACAAAAGTTTAAGTGACAATATGTTCCAACTTACCAATAACGTGTTAGTCGAAAAGTCTTTGTATATTATCATCACGCCAAGTCCATCACGGGGTAGGCAGATAGAGTAGAGCGTCGGTTCTCTCTAGACTTACATACCTCTTTTGCTTCATCCACATTCATCAATCTCTTCATGCATGCTCGCCGGCCAAAAGTATTTGTTTATGTAATTAAGCCAAGTATTCCTTCAGGCAGACGGGCGGGCAGTTCGTAGAGGAGCTGACCCGAGAGCTGGACATCCGGCAGGAGCGCCAGGCGGCGCCGCCCTTCCTGCTGCAGAGCATCGAGGAGAGCAAGCGCAGGAGTCGCCAGCTAGCCAACCCTGTCGCAAATGGACGTCAGAGTGACACCAACCCTAACTTCATCTATTGAAATCTCTTATGAGATCAGCTATCAGCTGGGAATATTATTGATAAATACTACCTCCTCAATATAACATGGCTGGCTAAAAGCACAGTATACTAACAATATTTGAACTAATAAATAGGAATACTTCTGACCTAGGCTACTGAGGTATTGCATGGGGATGCAAATGGCCTAACATTCAAGGTTGCACGTTGGGTAACAATTGTCTTCTAATCAAAGTCAAAATGAGGACGCAATATTTTGACTATCTTTATTAGACAATTGAACAAAAACAGAAGTTATTCGCGTGCTTTAAGTTGATTCTTTAACAGTGTCTTTATCAAGTATTTATAGCGTAAGAGAAGAACTATGAGTAACATTTGCCGTAGTTTTCACTAATTTTCATTCGGAAAATTTGATGGAAATTATTTGTAAAGCTATTAAGATTAAGTACAATAAAATAATAAATAATAAACTATTATATTGTATTACGGTCTTTATTTAATTTAAACTTAACAAAGTAAAGTATACGAGACAACTACGGTGGAACGCAGAATCATTAAATTTTAAATAAATAATTTAATGTACCAATTATGTTACATGAAGATATCATAGGCCACAAAATGTCGGTCAAGAAAGTCTAACTTAACTAGTGTTTGTGGTTTCATACACGCACACTCACGTCTTCTACACAGACAGTACCACCCAGAAGGTTACTAGTGTTGGATTCTACCCACCACGAATTTTGGGAGTCAATTTTATTAGGTATGTAGGCTATTCCGTCTATCCTTGAACTCACAAATAACACGTTTGTTACCTACATTATAAGTCCGTCTTAGGGTAATAAATTATGTACATAAATAATATTTCTACTTGCACTCCAATAATAATTATTATCAGTATTATAATTATTACATCTTTCTTATTATCAACAAGACAATTAGAACTAAGAATGTCAATAATTGACAGTCCTATGTTTAACTGTTCTCAAATAAGGGTTGGTACGAACGCGATAGGAATTAGCGGCTCTTTTCCTGCACCTTCCGGTCTGACACCTGACTTTGAACTCATTATGAACCCTGAGAGGCTTCACGTTAGTTATCTCAGGCTTGCGATTATTTAGATATCTCATGTTGTCTTCTTCGCTATCCACGGGACCGCCTTGATTAGCCTCGTGAGCTTCCAAAATGTCCTGGATACTCTTGAAGCCTTCAGTCTCTTCAGGACTCTTACCATCGTAGTTAAAATTTTGCCTAAAACCTCCAATGCTCTTTGGGAACTCCGCTTTCAGCACTTCTTTTTTCTCTTTCTGGTGATTATGCAAGTGTTTCAAGTTGTCGTATACGTCTGGGTCAGTTTCAGGGCTGACGGCTTGGAAGTCACTTAAACTCTTGGGAAAGTCGATCTTTTTATCTTCTTTTTTCTCGTGCTGGTATTGTTCCAAATGTCTTAAATAGTTGTAGGTTTCAGGGTCTGTTTCGCGGCTTATAGGCTTAGAGTTTTCATAGCTTATAAAACTGTATGACTTAGGTGGTTTCTTTGATTTTCCCAAACTGACAGATTGTTTGACTATGTTGCCATAGCGAATACCGGAGCCATACGCATCTGGGTCATTGCTAAGTAAATACTTTTCCTTTTTATCAGTCGCTCTCGCTTTGATGGTGCCGTCAAAGCTAACTGTGGCTGGTAGCATCTCACCGTAAATGTCCTTGTCCGAAGTTTTGCCGTAAACTTGTTCAAATGCTTTATAGTCATCAGTCCAGAACTGGGATATACCTAGAAAGTTATTAAATCAATTATTGTTTTTGTACACATATGTGTATTTAATTAGACAAAAGCCCAGTAAGTTCACCTAAGAATTAAGTAATTAACTCATTTCTAGTTGTATTTCGTATGTATACGTATGTTGTTAAATACCTAACGTCGTTATATAAATTTTCCTTCTATAGATAGAAGGGAAATCAAAATATACATTATTAAACAGAGTATTATTTCAAAGAAAATCAAAGTTTTCACCGCGATCGTCATACCGAAACGTCGGTACATTAACATTAATACTTCCTCGTATTCCCACTGTGAAACTGATAGCCTGATAAATATTTCCGCGTTTCTACTTAATTTGTACCTGATTACTTTTACTAGTATCCATAGCGATATTCACAATAGTGAGTTTTACGCCTTGACATTTTATACAAACCATTTTATAGATAAGCCCAATTGGCAACATTTCTGGATATATCAAACTTTCGGGGGACCTGTAGAGGGTCTCGAGGGTGTAGAGGGCCTCCGTAGGGGTCGGCAGAGGTGTAATACTCTCTTTCCATAATGTATTCTATAGACGTTTCTGCACTACTTCCGTTTGAAAGACAATTAAGATACATACATACATATCATCACGCTGAGTCCCTCACAGGGTAGATATGTTCATATATTGAGATACATTTAGGGAGGGAGGGCACAACGGTTAATTGCCGTTCGAATTCGGAGCAGCCCGACTGGTACCATTACCTCCACCTTACAGAAGATCGCAGCTAAATGGCATTACCCTCGGGTGTGTCGTGTTCCTGTGGTGAGTAAGGTCGCCAGGCTCCAAGAGGAAGCGGTGTGTCGGCAGCACAGGACCAGTGGTGCAATTCCGCCGTGGTGGTGACCAGGCGCGGCATGTCGGTGCGGTTGTTAGGGAGACCCGGTGAAACGGCTGTCCGCTGGCCGCCCGCATATAGTAGGGGTCCCGAACCCAGGGATCACCTAATCTCCGCCCTTGGAGGCTGACCCGCACATGTGTGTAAAGTCCTTGGTGTAGTGGTCGTGCCGGAGGAGGAGACCGGAGTGGACCCGGCCGCTGCATCAGGGGGGGATCGGGGGCCCTTCCGACTTCCGCTCCGGCAATCCGCACTACCTGTACATCACTGCGGCGGATTGAGACTGCGCTTTGTCCTCTTTGATGCCGACACAACGATTCCTCTTCTTCCTTTTCAGCACCCTTAGAAATCTAAAATGGCCAAATTTAAAAATAGTAGAAGTTTCCCAGCGGCCTCCCCTTCCATATTAAAAATGGACTTTTGCAACATCAGGGGACTTCATTCTAATCTAAATGCAGTCCACCAACACCTTGAGACGACACAGCCGACTCTGCTATTTCTGACGGAGACGCAGATATCCTGCCCTGATGATACATCGTACCTGAACTACCCCGGGTACAAGATGGAACACAATTTTGTGCGCCGCGCCGGGGTATGTATGTACTTCCGGGAGGATATTTGCTGTCGACGTCTCCACGGCCTTGAAGACAGAGACCTGTCAATTTTGTGGGTGCGCGTAGACTATGGTGGCAACACCCGAATCTACGCGTGCCTTTACAGGTCCCATAGCGGTGACACAGACACAGTTCGCCTATTTGAGCACCTGCAATCGACAACGGACAAAGTACTTGAGCAGTACCCCTCCGCGGAGTTGGTGGTTTTAGGAGATTTTAACGCTCACCATGTTGAGTGGCTTGGCTCTCGGTCCACTGACTGCGCGGGGAGGGCTGCTTACGAGCTTGCCCTGGCTTATGGCTTCTCGCAGCTGGTACACGAACCAACCAGAATACCTGATATCGAGGGCCATACAAGCTCTTTACTGGACCTTCTGCTGACCACGCGACCGGACAGCTATTCCATCTCGGTGGGTGCGCCGCTTGGCACATCCGACCACTGTCTGGTCCGGACGCAAGTGCCGTGCGCAAAGGTCGAAGTGCCCCGACCCCCGGGGCGGCGGCGCATGTGGCACTACAAGGCAGCAGACTGGGATGGATTGCGTGAGTTTTACGCATCGTACCCGTGGAGGCAGATCTGCTTTGCATCAGAAGATCCAGACCCCTGTGCAGCAGCCGTCGCTGAGACGATACTGGCGGGAATGGAATGCTACATCCCAAACTCGCTAGTAGCTACAGGGGTAAAGAAACAGCCGTGGTTTAATAAGCCCTGCAAGGAAGCTAAATTATCCAAGCAAGCCTTGTATGAGGCGTGGACCACGGCTCGATCCAATCTGGACCCCAACATATCTGATGCAAAGCGGAAACTTAATGCTGCCTCGAGGCACTGTAAGCGAGCGATTGCCAGGGCGAAATTCGATTTCGTCGGCAGAATTGGTAAGAGACTCGCTAGCTACCCTTCTGGCAGCCGTGCTTTTTGGTCCCTTGCCAAGGCTGCTGAGGGAAACTTTTGCCAGTCGTCCCTACCACCACTCCGTAAGCCGGATGGTAACTTGGCCCACAGTGCCAAAGAGAAAGCGGATCTATTGGGCTCTCTCTTTGCCTCGAACTCGACTATGGATGACGGAGGCGCCACACCGCCCACTATCCTGCGGTGTGAGAACTCTATGCCGGAGATAAGCATAACCCAACGGGAGGTCCGGCGGGAGATGCTGTCTCTGGACGTCCATAAGTCGAGCGGGCCAGACGGTATTCCGGCAGTGGTGCTTAAGCAGTGTGCTCCTGAACTGTGTCCTGTTTTGACGCGCCTATTCGCGCTTTCCTACTCCACCCAAAAAGTCCCAACTTCGTGGAAGACCGCCCACGTGCACCCAGTGCCCAAAAAGGGCGATAGATCAGACCCATCGAATTACAGGCCGATCGCCATCACCTCCCTCCTCTCCAAAATTATGGAGCGAGTGATTAACACGCAACTCCTGCGATATCTAGAGGGTCACGGTTTGTTGAGTGACCAACAGTATGGCTTCCGCCACAGTCGCTCAACGGGTGACCTTCTAGTATATCTCACGCACCGTTGGTCACTCGCCATTGAGAGTCAAGGTGAGGCATTAGCTGTTAGCTTGGATGTGGCGAAAGCGTTCGATCGGGTCTGGCATCGCGGTCTTCTATCGAAGCTTCCATCCTACGGACTGCCAGAGGGATTATGCAAATGGGTCGCCAGCTTTCTGTCCAGCAGATGCATAAGAGCCGTCGTTGACGGTAGCTGCTCCGAAAGCATGGAAATTAATGCTGGCGTCCCGCAAGGCTCTGTGTTGTCCCCGACTCTGTTTCTTCTGCATATTAATGACATGCTTTCTATTGAAGGCATTCATTGCTATGCAGACGACAGCACTGGGGACACTTACTACACGGGCCGTGCTAATCTCCCTCGTTCCACTGTGGAGGAAAGTCGCGAACGACTTGTGTCTGAAATCGAGAGTACACTTCGCAGTGTCTCCGATTGGGGTCGACTAAACCTAGTTCACTTCAACCCCACTAAGACACAAGTTTGCGCGTTCACCGCAAAAAAAACTCCATTCGCTGTGGCTCCACAATTCCAGAACACTCCCCTGAACATCTCGGAGAGCATTAGGATCCTTGGGGTCGATATTTCTAGCGACGTTCAGTTCCGTGGTCATTTAGAGGACAAGGCTAAGCTGGCGTCGAGGAAGCTCGGTGTGCTCAACAGAGCTAAGCAGTACTTCACACCGCAACAAAGGCTGCAACTTTATAAGTCGCAAGTTCGGCCACATATGGAGTACTGCTGCCACCTGTGGGCTGGAGCCCCTGGATACCAGCTTGGGCCTTTTGACGCGGTTCAGAAACGCGCCGCTAGAATTGTCGACGATCCCATGCTCACAAGCGGCTTGGAATCACTAAGTCTGAGGAGAGACTTTGCCTCCCTGTGTGTGTTCTACCGCTTGTATAACGGGGAGTGTTCTGCAGAATTGTTCGATATGATGCCCACTTCCACCTTCTACCACCGCACCTCTCGCCATCGACGGGGAATTCATCCCCATACCTTGGAACCACAAAGGTCTCGCACTGTGCGCTTCCAAAGAAGTTTTCTTCCGCGAACGCTCAGGCTGTGGAATGAGCTCCCCGTTGAGGTTTTCCCTGGAGAGTACAGCATGGAGTTCTTCAAGAAGGGTGTGAAAAGATTCCTGCAGGGTCGGCAACGCGCGAGTGATACCCCTGGTGTTGCAAGCGTCCATAGGCGGCGGTAACCGCTTACCATCAGGCGGACCGCATGCTTGTTTGCCACCCAAGTGGTATAAAAAAAAAAAAAAAAAAAAAAAAATACAGTGTATGTCCTCACGCCTTCCCACAAGGGTCCTTGAAGGGGTAGGCAGAGGTGTATGGGTAGTACCCATAAGCCCACGTTCCGCTAGACATATATTTTAGGAGCCAACGATGATGATAAGATAAATGTACCTACCTACATATATTACACGTGAAATCAATTGAATATTCGACTATGGTTACGTCAAGAGTACTGTAAGCTAGCAAGCATGTATGAAGAGTTTAATCAAATACAAAAAGTTTTATTTAACGTAAGGGACACAGGGAACACTTATTGAACGTCATATACTTAATAAAAACTAAAGTTACCACCGTTTCCAAGAAAAATACCTGCCAGGAGAAGAAATGGCGAAACAAACTCCCCGGTTTTCTCTTTTACCATTTGTTCCCTTTTACGTAGGGGTAGAAAAAGATTAAATTACATATAAACTGTGTATAAGAGGACAAATTCATTGCCATGTATGGCCATCATTCAAATAATCTGATGTTCTGATAATGAATGTAGATGAAGCGAAAGAGCTCTGTAAGTCTAAAAAGAACTGGTGCTCAGCTGCCTAGCCTGAGTGGGTCTAGGTGTGATGAAATGTTACATACATTTCATCACGCCTCAGGGATGTTGCGAATATTCGCATCCGAATCCGCAAATGCGGAGCTTCCGCATAAATTTTGACATCCGCATCCGCATCCGCAATAATCAATGCGGATTTTCATGCGGATGCGGATGTTATACAAGTTGCGACAATAAAGAAATTGGGTGGGGCCGGCGAATGGCGCGTGCCGTTCGCATGTGAAAATGACCAATAGGAGCGTTAAAAATGGTTGACGAGATCCGACGCGTTTTTCTTGTAAATAAATCATTACGTGTTTGTTTGCGCGCGCAGCGAGTTTCCCGTTATTGATTATCTAACAAGTTTATTAACAATGTCCCCACCGACACAAAGTATTATATGGAATAGGCATGACGAAAGATTTTGAACCTATAATGAAGTAATACACATTACTATTTACGTAAAGAAGCCTATTTTTCCGTAATAAATTAAGGTTTAGCGTACTTTAAAGCCGTTTTTTTTATTACTTTTTCAATAGTGCGCGAAAGCAGCTCGTAGGTATGACGCCATGCGCTGTGATTGGTGATTCAGTCAAAAAGGCTGATTATTTTATTATTTTTTTAAATGATTGAAAAGCTTATTAATATCAACATTAAAATTAAATAGAAATCATTTTTTAAATTCCATTTAATACGCATTTTCCGCTTAAAAATTTTACGTTTTGTCACGTCCATTGTAATGTAACCGCCTTGAATTAGAAAAGGCGACAATATTACTATTTATTTAGTATAATGCGCCTATTTTTTACTTCACTTACTAATATGAAATTTAGTAAGTGAAGTTAAAAAAATAGGAGCACTTTACATTACTATTTTGTTTAATAACTATTTTAATTCTTCATTCATATGTAATACTATATGTGCCCGCCACTACGACCACGTGGAATTTAACAAAAAAGATTTGAAAGATTTTTTATTAGATTTCTGAAATAAAATTAGGCTAAGTTTACTCCTTTTTACATCAGCTACCAGCCAGTGAAAGTCCCATCAAAATCGGTCCAGCCGTTTCAGAGATTAGCCGGAAAAACAGACAGCCGACAAACAGACAAAAGTAAAAAAAAAAATTTTGTATAGGTACCGTGTTCCATCCATATGTATTAAGTAAAATTGTATTTATTTGTATAGATTTATATCAGATCTTAAACATCCGCATCCGCGGATGTGAGCCTTCATAAATCCGCATCCACATCCGCATCCGAGGATGTGAAAAAATCGGCATCCGCAACATCCCTGGTATGTATGCATAATCACTTACGCAGATTAATTTAAATAAACCATTTAGTTAGATTAGGATTACTTAATTTAATATAAATAATAAAATAATAATAATATATCCTCACGCCTTCCCACAAGGGTCCCCGAAGGGGTAGGCAGAGGTGTATAGGTAATACCCACACACCCACTTTCCGCCAGAGGTATATTAGGTGCCAACGTGACAGATGGCGAGTCCATCGCCGTTACTCAAGCACGACTATACATACGCCTTTGATTTTCTTCTCAGACGTATGCAGGTTTTCTCTCGATGTTTTCCTTCACCGTAAAGCTCGTGGTGTGACTAATCACTGTACTTAAGTTCCGAAAAACTCATTGGTACAGTCGGGATTCGAACTTGCGACCTTTGCGTCGCAGGCAACTGCTCGAACCACTCGGCCACCATGGCTAATAAACCTTAATTTTACTTAAAACTTAATTTAAATAACAATATACCTGTCTATTTACTTAAAAAGTAGCAAGTTGCGTAATTTAATAGTTTCAATTTAATTCATACATAAATTTTCATTGGGTTTGTTGATTTGGGTGCTGATTACTGCATACATTACAATTAAATTGCATTATTTCACTTTCCGTTTATAAGTTAAGTAACTTGGGTTTCTGCCTGATTACTACCAGATTGACACTTTTACATTTTGTGACTGTACAAGATTAAGGTACAGTTAGGCGAAAATTTGACTGACAACATGACTATTCAAACGCCTTTGAATTTCTTCTCAAACGTATACAGGTTTTCTGTCGATGTTTTCCTTCACCCTATAGCTCTTAGTGTGACCAATAAATGTACTTAAGTTGAGAAAAACTCATTGGTACAGTTGGGATTCGAACTTGCAATATTTGTGTTGCAGACAATAACTCGACCATCCGGCCATCACGGCTCAATACATATATTCTGTATTATATGCACTAACTACGAATTGTTAAACATCTCTCTTGGTCAACAATACATATGACACCTTGTCATTTATGCATCTTGTACCAGCAATGACTCGGCTAAACCTCCAATATGCTACGAGAAAGTGGATGAGTATGAAGAAAGTTAATCACAAAAGCCCATTAAACTGTTACGTATCAAGCCGCAGAGTAAGTAGTAGCTTGGACAGTGTCGATTGCAAGAAACCCAGGGGACACTTTAATTTAAACCCAGTGATATAAAACTCACCCTGACTTTTGACTGTGGAGGAAATCATCGCGAGTAAACCAGCATACGTTTGAGAAGAACATCAAAGGAGTATAGACCGACGGATTCGACATTTATTACTTTAGCGTCTCAATGTATCTCAGGCGCAAAGATAGTGTTACACTTTTGCCTACTCCTTTGAGGACCTATGTTCGAAGGTATGAAGATATATAATAAACAATAGATCTAACAGCAATAGATACTTGCAGCCCAATTTCTTTTGACGAAGAATGTTGGGATTTTTTCGTTTGTCGAAGCCAGCGGTGAACAATTCATGTTTAGTTGGACGAAGCCTGAGATGTAGGTTATATTATGTGATAAGATAATTAATGTATAGAATATGAGAGAGCGGGTTAAACGTCTATTGGTATATTACAGTAAAGTAGTGTGTGCAAGACGAGAACAAAGAAGACCGCGCTCCAACTACCTAGATCAAATCGATCGGACACTCAAAGACGGGAACGTCAAGACTACTCGAAACCGACGACCATGTATGAAGCGACTGATGAATGTGGACTAATCGAAAGAGGTATGTAAGTCTAGAGAGAGCTGGCGCTCTATTCTCCCTGCCTAGTGCCTACCCCGTTAGGGACTCGGCGTGATGAGAGGTATGTATATATTACAGTTGCAATTTCTTCCGAGTAGGGTTTAGTTCCTGCGAAGAGTTTCGAGGAATGAAGAATGACTATACTAGCGGAAATAAGTACTAGCAAAGTAACACTGCACTTAGTTAAGTTACCTAGAATGAGTTCAGTTGAGGAGAGCCAGACAAACCTCGACTAGACAAAGTCTTGTTTTATTTGCGCTCACTAGCCACTATATAGAAATGACAACTTTTCCTGCACCGAATATCATTGCTATAAAATTAGAATCTTGAGCTGAAAGGGACGGAAGTTGTGTTGGTATGCCTTAGCGGACCTGTAGCCTTCCCTCTAAGGCGAGCAGGATATACGTATAGTAATTAATTACTTATACATATTCCTTACCAGATGTTTTAGTAACTCCACCCCCGTTGCGAAACACCGCCATGAGCCAACACGCCGCTAGCCACCGCATCTGAAATTAATGTACATGCTCACAAAATTCACTTAAAAATCGGATCTTGTTGCGCTTTACCATCTTTTGAGGGTTAAGAGTAGAGCTCTTGTCAGTGTATGTGATAGAGTTCTTCTATTTGCCTGTACCCAGGGCGGTCTCTATACCTCTCTGTACGACCAGATGACTATTTTCTCTTCCTGGCATACACATTCGTTAAAATCATGTTCGTCCCAAAATCACCCATCGTGAAGAACTAGGTGTTCAATAATTTTCCCTCTTCTTTTGTCAATACATTTTAATGAATCTTTATTTCATTAAATCAAAACGAACAAACAGTTATACAAGAATATCAGCTATACAAGAATGAAAAAATGTATAAATACACATTTCGATATATATTATTGATATACTATTGATATATGTAATGTATATAAATCTGTCTCCTTTGCACTTTTAAATAACGATTATGAATTATTATGTCATTGCCCATGGCATGCAAATCTTACTTCTTATCTTACTAATATTATAAATGTGAAAGTTAAAAGCTCTTATAATGTATGATGCTCTTTCACGGCCTAGTGGCTGAACCGATTCTAGCAGGAAAATGTCCAAAGCTACTTTTTCGAACTCCACGCGAGCGAAGCCGCGGGCATAAGCTAGTAATATTATAAAACTCTTACTCCCAAAAGAAAAAGGACCGTGGCGGTGAAGTGATTCGAGTAATTGCCTGAAACACGAAGACTGCTAGTTCGAATCCTGACTGCACCAATGACTTTTGGTTATTTGTTACACCACGAGTTTTACGGTGAATGAAAATATCTAGAGATCCCGGAGTTAACTTATAAATTTTTTATTTCGCGTACCTATAGAAAAACTTTTTTTGTTTTTGTACATATTTCTCCATTTGGTACTTTTTATTAGTTTTGAAATTTTTAAAGTGTAAAAAAAGGTTGTTTAAATATAACAAATAGACACTCCAATTTTATTCATTGTATGGATTCTTAAAAGTTAATGCAAATCCTCTTCCATATAAAATCCAGGTATTTATTTATGTAAAGCACTATTAAAGTAGTCTGGATTGTATAAATAATTAATTAATATTGTGTAAGCTAATTACCTTGTAAAGCTTTTCCGTTTCCGGTTCACGCCAGTCTCGGCCGGGAGCGTGCGGCGAGGAAGTGCACCGAAAGTCAGATGAGATGAGAAAGATCGCCGCCATCCTATAAATAAGCTTCGGTGAGCGGCAACGGTGAAACAAAACATTGCGGGTTCACTGCGACGAATATGCGCTCTCATAATAATATTAATGAGAACGTTTGTGAAGATAAGATGAAATATGATAAGATGAATAAGCCGTGGTGGCCGAGTGGTTCGAGCAGTTGCCTGCGACGCAAAGGTCGCAAGTTCGAATCCCGACTGTACCAATGAGTTTTTCTGAACTTAAGTACAGTGATTAGTCACACCACGAGCTGAACGGTGAAGGAAAACATCGAGAGGAACCCTGCATACGTCTGAGAAGAAATTCAAAGGCGTATGTATAGTCGTGCTTGAGTAACGGCGATGGACTCGCCATCTGTCACGTTGGCACCTAATATACCTCTGGCGGAAAGTGGGTGTGTGGGAATCACCTATACACCTCTGCCTACCCCTTCGGGGACCCTTATGGGAAGGCGTGAGGATGTTTGTGAAGATGTCTGTTCCTCCTTCAGGTAAAAACTTTCGAGGGCGGGGAAGATGTTCAGGCCACATGTCCCGCCATATAGTTTTAAAAAGATGAACGGTCAGGCGTGGTTCACGTGATTCACGAAATTCGCCACAGAGATATATTATACTAACTCATGGGATATGTTTCATAGCAGGAAAAATTTCAATAACGGGGGTGAAACCGCGAGACTCAGCTAGTATACTACTTATAATGTATTGAAGCGAATGTCTCTTTGACTGTTAGGTTTCTACGTTTGCCAGAGGTATGTAGGTAAAGACTCCAAAATCCTGACGGAACTGAGACCTACGTAGCTTATGCTGCTGACACTGCAAGACCAACCAATATATTACTAACTAGCTGTCCCGCCCAGCTTCGCTCGGGTGAAAAAGTTAAATTGCCCGTAACACGATCGCAGCGCCACCTATTGGGTCCAATTGTAAATCTAAACCATTCTCGAATCTAGCTTAAGACACACAGAAACACACAGACAGCTTCGCCCGGGTAAAAAGGTAAAATTCTTGAAACTCGATCGCAGCGCCACCTATCGGGTCCAATTTAATATAGCCTATGTTACTCGGGGATAATGTAGCTTTCCAAAGGTGAAAGAATTTTTGAAATCGGTCCGGTAGTTTCGGAGCCTATTCATTACAAACAAACAAACAAACAAATCTTTCCTCTTTATAATATTAGTATAGATTATATTCTAGCGCATATTATAGGTCACGGTGTCAGTACAGGTGCACGCAAGATTTATTTGCAAGCTTTGTATCTTTACGCCCCAAATGGGTAGGCTTTGTACCTAATACGAAATGTATTTGTTTTAGGTATACGTACAGTACGTAATTTATTTATTTATTTATTTATTTATTTATTTACAATTAGCACGACAACGTGGTCATTTACGCTAATGTGGTGGTATAAGTAAAAAAAATATATATGAGTAATAATAAAAAAAGTTAATATACATGTATTACCAAGAAGAAGAAGATGGCCTTCTTTCTGCGTATGCCAGACACTCATTCAAAATTACCTTCCATTCACCTGCCATCACATTCAGGGTCTACACTTGAGTCCAGGAGGGCATTGAGTGCTGTCAGTGACCTCGGGATCGGAGACTGAGCGTGCGCCACTGTTCGGCAATATGGCACCGCGAACAGTTTGTGCTTTCTATTTCGGCAATAGTTTTTGGGCACAAAGAAACGCGATAGTCTGCTGTGTAGGTCGGACGCATCAGTTTTCCCAAGTAGGATTTTGCACATCGTTACAAGTTGGTCGTTAGTGCGTCTTACCTCCAAAGAATTGTAACCTAGGTGGCCCAGGAGAAAGTTAGTGGGGTACAGGTATGGATAATAGCCATACATATGCTTATAGAGGTATCGAAGAAAAGCCTTTTGCACCTTCTCCAGTAACAACAATATGTAATAGGTACGTATTTTATGTATTTTGTATGGTTATTGTGTTGCACATTCGTTGTATATAATCGGGTACGTATTGGCCAGTGCGGCGTCCGAAGGGAAAGTCAAGTTCAAACTCCTGGCGAGACGTCCTGCCCCGCCCCTGCCGATAGCTGCTACGAACATTTGATCTGTCACACCGTGTCGCGTTACATTGTCAAGTATTTCCTATTTAGTTTGTTATCACCACCACATTATTGGCAGCGCCCGCGCCTTATGCCAAAATGAAATCGTAAAATACGTAGCTCACGAATGCATGATGGAATCGATCCTAGATCCCAGATTGGGACGGGTGGTCGTTCACTTCGTACAACCTCTGTTTTAACTTTCCGGTTGAGTTGTCGTTAAACATTGACAGACTGAGCCTCCGTTCAATTAAACGGCGCAAAAAAGAAAGTAAAAAGGTAGGTATATTTGCAAGCGTAAGATGATGCGGCAGAACATCTGTTTATGTTTCATCATTTCCTCAACAAGCCGAGCTGATAAATGGATTTATGGTATTACCCAATACCCAGTGGCGTAACTACAAGGTGCCAGAGGAAACAGACTTCCACGGGCCCCTCCGGTTAGAGATCACAAATTAAAAGAATGACCAAATTAAAAGAATTCGCACCAAGAGATTAATAGTTTTAGTAAGTAATTTCCATTAGGTCATAACCACTTGTATTTGCCGAACTAAATGTTCAAAATCAACACGAATAACAACCTATCTACATAATGTAGATAGGTTGTTAGTAAATTGATGATGAGGGGTTTCTCCTACATCTTCACGCCATCCCACAGCAGAAGAATCTTGCGGGGAGGGGTGTGTACGTTTCTCAAGCACTACATATACGCCTTAAATTTTCTTCTTAATGAAGTTTTCCTCACAATGTTGTCATAAAACATTGTACTTAAGTATATGTATTAGAAAAAAACTCATTGATCAAGACCCTGTTAGAATCTGTAATATTTGTGTTACAGGCTACACTATTTAAGTACTACACTAGCATTGCCGTAGTAGGGACTTGCCCAGTTTACTAATGTAAGCTACAGTCTTTGGGACACCTGGATATCAGGGCGATGAGGCCTTGCCCAGCAGTGGGATGTGCAATGCTAACAGTAACTCCAGTAAAATTGCTTTTTGAACTGGTTTTAGATTATTATTGTAATTTTGTTAATGAAACTACTTATTTGCTTACAGAAAAATGTCCCACCACCATGTCTTCTGACACACATGATATTTTCACACATGATTCTATGTATTTATATAATCATACCTTAGCATTAATTGGGTTCAAAGAATGTATTTCTCATAAGAACATTACAATACATTAATTACTCATAACACATTAATTGGGAATTGTCAGTCAGTAAGTCACATTATTGTGTCACAAGTGTGGGGAACGTGAGTAAAGTGATTCCAACATTAAATAATTGTATCTTTCTACTGATAGATGTCGCTGCATGTCTTAATAGCTTGCGTGTTCTACTATTTTCTATACATGTTTATCTTCAGGCCCTGCTACACACAGAGGTGAGTAGTACCTGGACACCAACTTTTCGCATACATTTTTACATTCTTTAAAAATAAGGAAAAATTCCAAAATGGCTAAAATTGTTTATTTGAAATAAATAAATAATAATTACTTATATCACAAAATTAAATCAATTCTAATATTACACATCTCGCCAGCTGAAGTTAACCAAAGGCAACTGTGGATGTTACAAAAAATATAAATATACATATTTCGTCACAAAATTTAATTTATTTTCAGCCTGTTAAAGTAAAAAATAGTAAGTTTTTTTTAATGTGAATTTCTTTGTATATACATATACACTGTCTTTTGAATAATCAGTTTTAGTTAAAATGTATAGGTAAACAGTTGTATGTAATATTGACAAGGACTGTCTAGTCTAAGACACTTGTAAAAGGAAGCAAGCTTAGTAAGAAGCTGGTGTCATACAACACCCTCTTTTCATATTCTCCAATGACCATAAGCAAGTCACTCATCCTTACCAAGACCATAAAAGGGAGAATTATTTTAAACTTTTATGTCTTACTTACTCGACCAATCATGATGAAATTTGTCAAATACATTGTCAAAACAAGACTAGAAATTTTACTCCAAAAAAAATCTCCTGAGAGCTCACAGCTATTGTCGTTTAACTGCAAGAACACCACGGGTCATAGCTAGAATAGCAAATGATTTAAGAGTATCTCTAATGAGTCTTAAATTTTTTTACTTAGGATTTCTTCTCCTTGTTTGCAATTTCAATTTTAATAGTTGACATGTTAGTGGTATCTATATCAATTTTCAGTTCTCCTAGTCCTAAAAACGACTCCTTGCTCTTCAACTTGTCAACCTCTTGTTTTCTGAGCAGTTGGACCCCTGAGAGCTCCTGCAGAGACTTCAAGTTTCTGATCCATTTCTGATTCTTTAAGCACAATTTTGGACCACCATCAGGATTCACTAACTCTGCATTCAATTGCTTAATGTTGTTGATATTACTCATAATTTTCTGCTCATTCTCTCTAAGAACCATTTGTTTACGTAAGTTGTACTCCCTTTCATTATTATTTGTCGATCTCATGTCAAACTGACTATCTTCCGAGTCATATACTCTATTTATCTTGTCAATTTCAGACCAAGCAGTTGCTGACACCACTGAACATGTGGCCGAAGGAGATCCTTGTGTCAGCTGGCTCCGAATGCTAGCTACTTCATCATTAAACTGTAAATCATTGTCTTCTTTAACAAATTGCAGTTCTTCATACCCAAATGGAAACTCACATTCTGTATTTTCACACATTAGAAGCTTTTCATTGAAGTTAATGAAGAACAATCTGATAATACTACTGCACAGTGGACATATCTGGAACGGTAATGATGATGAAGAACATTATAGCTCTGTGGATTAGTGCCATGCATCATACTTTCTCAAATTAAGTACTTACTCTCGGGCCTTCTTCTAATATTGTACCAGTGTCAGGTATTTCTGATGTTGTCATCTGCGAAATAAATGTAACTCCGCTAAGATAATCATGAAATAAAAAAACATTTACTCAATAGGTTGGTAGTTGCCTGCAACACAATGATTGTAAGCATGAATCCCGACTGTACCAATGACTTTCTCTGAACTTAAGTACCTACAGTGATTATTCATGCCAGGAGCTTTACGAGCATGTAAAAGAAAACACAGGGAGGAAGCCTGCATACGTTTGAAAATAAATTCAAAGACGTATGTACAGTCGTGTATTGAGTAATGGCGATGGACTCACCATCTGTCACATTGGCACTTAAAATATATCACTGGAGGAAAGTGGGTGTGTGAGTACTACCTATACACCTCTCCCTACTTATGGGAAGGGACCCCTACTTATGGAAACGGACCCTTGTGGGAAGGCGTTAAGGATATATCTTTATATATATATAATTCTTCTGTGAGTGTGTATGTCACTGAACTCCTCCTAAACACCTGGACCGATTTTAATGAAATTTTTTGTGTGTGTTCAAGGGGATCTGGGAATGGTTTAGATTCACAATTGGACCCGATAGGTGGCGCCACCATCTTTTTTTTTCCACCCGAGCGAAGCTGGGCGGGACAACTAGTTATATTATATACTCAATATTAAGGTCAATTGGAACACATATTGAACGTCATATTTAAAAATGCCATTAAAGAAAATATGAATCTGTTAAAAAAATCAACACAACACGCCTCCATAATTATATTTCAAGATAATATTAATAATACCTAACACTTACATTTGAGCATATTGGGAAAGCTACAGAAACGTTATCTCCCTCCATATCACTTATACCCTACAGTCCTGTGGAACAAAGGTATAAATAATTTGATAATTTATTTTGGATTTTATTTTTGTTTTTGAGTAAGTAAAGACTAAATAAACTTGAAGACAGGATAATATTTTCGATATGACATGACAGTGACTGATATTCGACAGCTGTCAACTCATATCGTAGCTTACAGCACACCCTAATCCCTCACCTCACCATTTTATGCAGAGTACCTTGGTATCACGTCGCAGAGTAATACATTTATTATTATTCGTCTTTTATGCAATCATAAAAGATTCAAGTGTACTGTGCCCAGTACGCAGAATGGTCTCCGACCTACATCACCAACGGAACAAACGAAACCAAACATAGCCACTGATTGTCAATTCAATTCAATGTCATTTTTTTATCATCAATTCAATTTCACTTTTCGGCGAGGAAGGAAGGCCATCTACTTGTAAAAGACTTAATCGCCCGTCAAGTGTATTTTAATTGTTAAAGTTTTGCTAGCCAAGCTAGACGTAATAATGCCGGTAAAAGCTGTCTGTGTTCTGAATGGAGATGTCAGTGGTACAGTTTTCTTCGACCAAAAGGTGAGATAGGTACTTAATGCCTATATTTTTAACCGCAGGAAAATCTTCACATCATTGAAATATAGCCGGTATATTATTATCATATAATTAAAAATACTTTGAATGAATACTACTAGTAAGTATATTAAATTTTGTCCACCAACAATGATTTTAAGCTTATCAGAGCCATTTAATGATTCTTCTAGAATAAGATATGTATGTGTATAATAATTATTAAGTACCTACCTAATCTGCTATGGGTAAGTACCAATTACGAAACACTTGTTTTCAATGTAATGTATGCTTCTTATACTTGGATTTATAAATTCAACTTAAAGGAAATGGAATTTAATGTTGTATAAGGCCTATGATTACAATTTCGAACCCCATTTTTGCCAATGAGTGGATAGATTATGAGCAAACCTGGGTGCAGGGAGTTTAGTATGTAAAGTCATGCTAAATAAATAGTTATATTAAATGATTGACCATAATTAAAGATTTTGTTCTCAAGCTTGACTCTATTGAACATGACCTTGAAAAGAAAAACATTTAAACCAGTATATGTGACATTCTAGAAAAATCTTCCAAATGACTTAAATTATACTCACTGCTTGCTAGGTTTCAATGTTGCTGTCCAAGTTTTTATAATCTTCTGTCATTATAATTTGAATCTTATTGTATTCTGGAGCCTCACTTGGGAAATAGTTTCCATGCAAGATATAATTAAAGTGGTTTTGTGTAATAGGCTATTTTGTCAATGCAATGACTATGAAATAAAAAACTGGAAGGACATTAATGTTTTTTAAATAGTAAGGTATTTTTTTACGATAAATGCTGATTGTGCCTGTTGTATATTATTCTGTAGCTAATGAATATTCTAAATGCCAAAGGGCATAGCCACTTTTTATGATGTTTGGGGAATAGCTTTACATGAAGTTTTTATTTTACTACAAAGGTAGCAAACCAATAGGATGCAGTTGATATATATGCCCAGTGACTAATGGCATAAGGACGGGAATGTTAAGAGTACTCGAAACCGACGAGCATGTATGAAGAGACTGATGAATGTGGACGAAGCGAAAGAGATATGTAAGTCTAGAGAGAACTGGCGCTCTATACTCTCTGCCTACCCCGTTAGGGACTTGGCGTTATGATATGTATGTATGTATGTATGACTAATGGCATTTTACGAGCCATTCATGCTCCTAAGTAATTACAATTATTATTATATATATATATATATATATTCAGTTTTATTGATATTTATAAAATTAAAAGTTTACATTGTTTTTTTTTCTTTTTTTTAAGGATGAGAAATCTCCCGTAGTTATATCTGGAGAAGTGAAGGGATTGTCCAAGGTGAGTGGTTGAAATATCTCTTCTCTCCAACCCTATATGGATTCCTAAAGGAGTAAGCAGAGGTATTTTCTTGGCAGGTTGCTAATGTTAAAAGAAATGTCTTATTCTACTTTTGTTGTTTCTTGTATATCTAAATTAAAATTGACATGTATTTATTATTTTATATAAATGGGTGAAACAGGGCATGAATAATACACAGAAATCTTGTTTACCTAATAAAAACTAAAAGCTAAAATAAAGCCAATAAGTAGGATAGGTAGGTATGCATGCGGTCGATCTTTAAGTTCGTTACTTACGTCAGTGTTAGCGATCGTGACCTCGAAGAACCGTATTTATAATCACAACTTATCGGCCATTATAGGTATCTATTCGATTCGATTCGGTCAAAACTGCAATGTCATACTGAATGTGTAAATTTAATTAAAGGAGACATACCTTCGCTTGGGGTTTCTTATTATAAGTGCCTTCACATATTTATAATATAGAGGTACTACCATCGATCACTAAGACATCGATGGTTACTACCTACCTAATGAGTCTACCTACATTCTGATATACAGTACCTTATCTACGTCCTGAATGCATCCTGCATAACTGTTACCTACAGTATACATTGTAATCTTTGTGCATAAAATTTTGTCTGGGAGTGTTGAATAGGACAAAATTTCGCCTAAGGCAAGAATTTGGTTGTATGTACTTGTAACTGTCTGAATGTTAGTTCCGGGTAGTCTCCGAACGGCTCCACCGATTTTGACGGGACTGTCACCGACAGAAAATAGCTCATGTTACTTCAGCTACTTTTATTACATAAATATTTACTTATGTAATATGATGTTTTATATAAGGACAATAAAATTTTCTTATTCATGCACTTCTAACATCGGGGTTTTAGCTAGACGTCTATAAATCGATCTCGTTGCTTGCATCGCTCCGATGAGCATAAAAATTAAAGCCTTTAGTTAATTTAATAATATCATTAAATATCACAGGGCAAACACGGTTTCCACGTGCACGAATTTGGCGACAACACGAATGGGTGCACATCAGCCGGACCTCACTTCAACCCGGAGAAGCAAGACCACGGCGGGCCCACGTCCAGCGTGCGCCACGTCGGAGACCTTGGCAACATCGAAGCTACCGCTAATGGAGGAGTCACTAAGGTTAAATCAAAATATTTTATTCCACCTAAGGGACACAGGGAACACTTATTGAACGTCATACTTAATAAAAACTAAAGTTACCACCGTTTCCAAGAAAAAACAAACTCCCTGGTTGTCTCTTTTAACATTTATTTTTATTTATTTATATATGCTTTATTGTACGCTATATTTAATTTAGATAGTACATCATAGGCTAAAAGTACAATTGGCGGTCTTATCGCACTCGGCGATCTCTTCCAGACAACCATTGGATGGAATACATTAATATTTAGATTTAGATTTTGGTAGTTGGAGGTGTACGGCATCTTATTAAAAGAAATTAAATACATAAAATGTATATATATATATATATATACATGTCGATACAAATATATTTATTTATAATTATTGCAGAGAATTTAGGTAATGTTCCTTCACAAGTAGTTTAAAGGAATGAGATGTCTTTGCTTGCCTTATGGTCAATGGCAGCGCGTTCCACAGGCGCACTGCTTGAACGGCGAAGGATTGGTCCATATAGCGTGTCGTGTGGATCGGCGTACTCAGCTTTAAGTTTTCCGATGATCTCAACAGTCGGGAATGAGACTCATAAAGAAACCCGAAACGATCTTTAAGATAAGAAGGGGAAGAAGGAGAAAAAAGAATAGCAAAAAGTAAGGAAAGAATATGAGTATTCCGACGAAGGCGGACTGTTAACCACTTGAGCTTAGTGCGAAACTCGGACACATGATCATATTTGCGCAAGCCAAATATAAATCTAATAAAGAAATTTTGAAGGCGCTCAAGTTTGTTCAGTTGGTTTTCGGTGAGATCTAGATAGCTGGCATCAGCATAGTCAAGGATGGGAAAAAGAAGCGATTGCACGAGGGAAATTTTTGTAGGAATGGGAAGAAAGTTACGCAATCTTCGTAAGGAGCCGGCTGCAGCATATACCTTACGACTAAGCTCTTGTAGCTGTGGGTTCCACCAGGAAAGATTCCTATCTATGACTATCCCCAAGTTTTTTACTTGATCGTTATATTCAATAACGGAGCCATCACAAAAAACTTGGGGAAGTTGAGACAATTGAAATTTGGCATTCATTCTAGGTCCCCCAACCACAAGCACTTGAGTCTTTGTAGGGTTAATTGCCAAGCCGTGCGCCTTACTCCAATCACATATGTGGCACAAGTCTCTGTTGATTGAGTCAATAGCCGCTGTCAGTCCATCTACAGGAGCCTGAGTATAAATCTGAAGATCATCTGCATATAGGTGGAAGGAAGAAGAGAGTCCATTGGAAATCGTATTTATAAAAATTGCAAAAAGTAAAGGAGAAAGAACGCCGCCCTGTTGAATGAACATTTGTTCCCTCTTACGTAGGGGTAGAAAAAGATTAAATATATTTAACATTATTTGAACACTGCTGCAGTCGAAAGACCTTATTTATATCTTCATGTCATCTCATAAGCGTCGCCAAATAAGTAGCCGGTAACCGCAGGCCTCTCTTTGCGATAAACGTTTAGGTAGGTGCCAATGTGACTGAAAAAGTTACCACCATTTAAAAAAATCCGGTCGGGAGAAGAAACTGCGAAACAACCTCCGGTTTTTTTCGCTTTTAATCTTTGTTCCCTTTTCCGTAAAAGGGATCTATGGGGTAGAAAAAGATAAAATTATTGGTTTATCAAATTATAAGTGTTGCTTCAGAGTATGCAGGTACTTCACCATAATTTCAGTAATGGTTGATTTGTTTTAATTTACTGTACCTACATACTAAGTTCAGAAATTAATAACAGTTTCTTCTCCTGACATTATTGAAAATACTGCAATTATATCTTTCACATCTATGTGAAATTCCCACAAGTAGATGGCATGGGTATTTTATCAAAACAATTATTTGTAACACACTGTAGAACGTTTACCAGCAGTGAGGATACACATTAGCATTCAAGACTTATATACAAATGGTTTGGTTTTATTGTTAACAGGTATGCATTCAGGATTCACAAATCTCGCTGGTCGGACCCAATAGCATTGTGGGTCGCACTCTCGTGGTTCACGGCGACCCTGATGATCTTGGCGTTGGAGGTCACGAGCTGAGCAAGACCACTGGCAACGCTGGTGCTCGCATTGCTTGTGGCGTAATTGGCTTGGCCAAGATCTAAGACCAATATACAGCATTTCTCCAAATGGCATGCGCTTGCAATCAGCATGTCTTAAAAATTTGCAGTTATGCAGCAGATCTGTAGTTAGTAAGGCTCTGTATCAAAAGTATTTATTGCATCATTCCTGACATATCTCAGTGAAATCTTTGTTTTTTTACCTGGTGCCAGGGAACACTGTTGTAACTAGTGCTCTATCCACTATTTTGTTTTAATAAACTTGTCAAAATTATTGTGTATGCATTTTTTTCTATAGAACAGAGTTCTTTAAAAACCCTATTGATTGTTTGTTACTTGATATATTGAAAAAAAACCACAAAGTAATCTTTAATTGTGTTTGAAGTTTATCTGTGAACTGTAAAATCAGAAATATCTTTGGATAAAACAAGGATATTTTGTTTTCAAATAAGGCCCTACCACATAGTTGTTGAATGGTGTTGGAAGTAATCGGGAAAGGAGGCAGAGACAGTGTGGCTTTGCATTCAGTGCATAGTCTGCATATAGGTAATCAAGAAATGGGATTTGTTCGGAATTACATACATATAATAATGCCTCTTTCCCGTAGGAGTAGGCAGAGACCACTTCTTTCCATGAAGGGAATAATGTTTCGCTTCATCGACTCATTATTCCCCTCATAGTTAGGTTTAGGGTAGGGTATTATATAAACATTTTAATTATGTCTTAAGTATACTTTACTTGTCCTATCAAATGGTACATAAGTTGATCTTTTGTAAAGAACACAGTACAGGAGGAATCATGAGCTTGAAACATCTGTGGAGTGTTTTTCTTCCATTGCCATAGGCTGTCTTCATAACTCTGTACACTTATTGAAGCCCAGTAATGTTCTAGCTCCCTTGAGTGCACATAGTCAACCATCTTTTTACATACATTGATTATTAAAGTAGGAGATAGGAAGCCATGTACCACGAGGAGTGAGATTCTGTTAGATTGGATTGCAGAATTACTTTCTGGTTGCCTATAAGAGCTTATGTAAGTCTCTTTTGGTGTCAAATCGGCTTCATGAGCCACCAGACCTATCCATTCAACTAACTCCTCAATGTCCACATCTTTAAGTGAGGGTATTTCTGTAATATTCGGAGATATCTTATTCACTTTTACTTTGTGCAGTGATGTATTAACTTTTCGATCGCAAAAGTACTTTGCAATTGAAGATGGACATATATTATCTTCTTTTGGTTCCCAAGACACATAGAAATCAAATAATTCTAGCTTTTCTAGGCTTCGCCTTACTTTATCACAGTGTTTAAGATTTCTTAGATCAATTCTCACCTCGTAATAACTGTGAGGTCGCTTTTTACCTTCTAAACCTAAAGTTTGGAATACATAGTCTAGTAAATGAAGCGTAAGCACTCCGTCCGGCGTCACCGATGCACAATTTTCTATTACACAGTTTCTGTCTGCGGACAAACAACACAATCTACCATTTTTTACAAAGTTTTCAATAAAAGCTGGTTCTGTAAATTCTGTGAGTGAACAAGAAGAAATTTTGTAGTATTCAGTGTCTTCTGTCAACATATCCTCAATACCACTGGGCGTATGTATCTCATCCGGACAAGTCACAACTATACTCCTATAGAAATAGTTCATATTTATTCTTTGGCACATTGATTCAAAGTTACAATTTTTGTCAATTATCAAATTAACTACTGGTTGTGGAAACTTCGTAACTTCTGGACACAACATATTTTACACTTGTTATGATTTTGGTATGGCTCAAAGTCTTAATGTAACACTTATATTATTTTAAGGTACCTAACACATAACATAACCTCAGATTAGTCGGTTCAAAATAAGTTCTATAATGTTGATTTGACGTTTATTCGAGCGTTTCATTTCACGCGTTTTCGTATGAAGTTTTACTGTTATAATATAAAACGCCACAGAATAGGTCATTTTAGACTAATAATAAGGCACAGTAAGGTTTCAATGAGCGAAATATCGGCCTGTGAATTTAATAAATTAATTCCCTCCTACAGACATAATAGGCCTCTCATCTTGTTCTACTGATGTGAGTATGGATGGCCCAAAACTCCTCCGAAAAGCATCGAAATGTGTGATGTGAAATGTTAGAATTCATGTGTGCATTCATGAATGTCATACATGTGTAGAAAATTATGATATCGACACAAATGTATTTAATAAAAAAAATACAACTACGGAACCATAGTTGTCGTTACGTAAGTCGTCGTCGTAGGTACGATAATATAAATATAATTTTTTTTGCAAAACCGCAAACAACGGTTTGGCTGATAGAAGGGGAGGGGACACCTGACTCTAACTAAAGCTATAAAGTTTAATATTTCGTAAATAGAACCCTAAATCGAAAAGCGTTCTTAACATGCCCCTACTATTTTTAATAAGCTATCTAACGATATGCCACACAAGTCGAATGTCGTGAATTTTATTGTACCTTTAACGTATTTGGGTGACGACAAAAATAATTTTCTACTTTGTCGACGCTGTTATATATATATATACTAGTGGTCCCGCCCAGCTTCGCTTGGGTGAAAAAAGTAAATGCCCTAAAACACGATCACAGCGCCACCTATCGGGTCCAATTGTGAATCTAAACCATTCTCGAATCTCCACGAACACACACAAAAAATTTCATTAAAATCGGTCCAGTCGTTTAGGAGGAGTTCAGTCACATACACACGCACACAAGAAATATATATATTAAGATATATATATATATAGATATACTACTATATTTAATACCAGCTCTGTAGTTCCAAGCGTCTCTGAGCTAATCCGCGGACGGACGGACAGACAGAGTAAATTTAACAATGTATGAACTTGTGGTAGCTTGGTAAGAACAATCGACCGATAGCAATTGGTCAGCTAAGCGGGAGTATGTAGGGCGAAAATCTGAAAATATTATTATGGAAATGTTATTCGAAATTGTAGTTCTCTGATTGGGCTAATACCATTGGATGGAACTAAATAGCACAATATCTGGGTAGTGTTGTGTTCCAGCGATGATCATGGTGTTTACATTATGAAATACTTGTAGGTACGATGAACAGCCCTTAAACAAAAGCAGAAAGAAGAAGACAAAAAGTCTGTTCATGTGTAGAGTTGAGAACACCATCGAAGTCACTATACCCTATATGAGTTCACTACACACACTCTCCCGATCGGATATTTATAATTTGTATGGCATGACATTACATTACTTGTAACATGTATGGCAATGACATTAGCTGCGGAAACACTTTTCTGCACATGTTGTCATTGTTTTATATTGGACAGCGTGCGCGTGAACAGAAAGGGATTTTGTCAAGGGGTAGTCTTTCATCCCTTATGCTGGACACTTATAGGACTTATAGGACAACTAACCTACAACAAATTTTTTACCGCTAGCGCCCATAAGCTACGAGAACTGCATAATAACAGGCCGTAAGAGTTTACTAAAAAAAGAAAGTTGGAAATGCGAGGTAGTAACTAATTCGTAGTAAGTAATCGTTTATTAAATAAACAGTTGATCAGCAGGTACAGCTTTGTACAGTTCTTCGACGCCGTCGACGACATTCGCTACGATGGCGTGCACGATAGGCGGGGCTATTTCTGTCATCACGTCTTTCCAACTGGAGTTCAGGAATTCTTCCACTGGTTGAGCTAAGTAAGGACAATGGACTCTAATTAGTCATTTTACACTACATTGTTCACACAATAATATGACCATTTATGAGTCACGTTAAATTTAGTAAGAGCTTAAGGTCCTATATATCTCGTACAAAACCATGTTTGATCACTAGACAATAGAAGTTGTTAATACGTTAGTTGAATAAAGTCGGTCAGATATCGAGTTAAAAAGCTCATGATAGTATAGTCTTGACTAAGCCTCTTTTTCTATGATATATCTATTGGTGATTGCTACTCGCGTACAATGACATAGCTAACCTGTAATACGTGCTTCCGCTGGCGCAAAGCACAATGGATTTCAGTTCAAAATTAGGAGTATCTCAAAAAAATAAATAGAAAACTTACCCAAAGCTCTATTTCCATTGAATAAATTCTGGAACTGGAACTTGGCCCCAGTCAGCACCTGATAAGTGTGTCGCCAGCTTTTGATGTGCCAGTGGGGCTGGCCATCAGCTCCGGAAACCGTCGCCATCTCAGAGTACGCCTTGATTACAATGTCTCCTGAAAGATTGGAGCGTTTTAGTGTCATTGCAAATGTCATTTGGCAGGCGCTGTACTGCACATAAACCTACCATTCATTCCCTACGAATAATAAGTTTGTGAAGTCTCTCACTCTCACAAAATCTAATGTTAGAAACCCTATTACTGGGCGCGTTAAATCTTTCATGTAACTGTCAACCTACATTGTTTTAATAAATAAATATTTATTTTCCGAAATAAACCATATACTGTGTGTTAATTCAGCCAATAATGTATATCTGTGGCAAATGTCAAAAAATGTCATATATGTCAAATACCGTTGAGTACTTTTCGCACGCAAAGATTACAATGTAAACTTGTTCGCACGTATGGTAGGTTGTGCATCCTATATTGTGGCACTTACGTATGTTGATGGTGTACTTCCCCTCTCCCTGCACAGGCAGCACGAACAATTGCCCCTCCAGCTTGTAGTTCCCTTTCAGCTCCACGGTACACTTGATCGCTATAGACTGCTTGCCCTTGACCATATCGTGCCTGAAAAATGCATCATCATTTGTTATTTCGTACATTACTCATGTGTGTCTGGTTATGTAGGTATTTTAGGCCGTGGTGGCCGAGTGGTTCGAGCAGTTGCCTGCGACACAAAGATATGGGTAGGCAGAGGTGTATAGGTAATACCCACACACCCACTTTCCGCCAGAGGTATATTAGGTGCTACGTGACGGATGGCGAGTCCATCGCCGTTACTCAAGCACGACTATACACACGCCTTTCAATTTCTTCTCAGACGTATGCAGGTTTCCTCTCGATGTTTTCCTTCACCGTAAAGCTCGTGGTTTGATTAATCACTGTTCTTAAGTTCAGAAAAACTCATTGGTACGGTCGGGATTCGAACTTGCGATCTTTATGTCGCAGGCAACTACTCGAACCATTCGGCCACCACGGCTTGTGATTTAATTAGATTTAAATATATTTATTGCACCACTAAGGTGGCAAGAAAGCAAGGCACGCCTTCTTAGTACTGCAATATTAAATGGTGATATTATGACCTTCTTTTATATGTGGAATCTTCATGGATCGCCGCCTCCGCGGAGGTAGAGACGAGGTATGCCACTGTTACAGACTAAAACCCACAATACTCCTCCTCATGCGATCACGTCAGCATACATCCTCGGGTGGGGTGCCCGGAGATACTATTTAGACAAACAACTCACTTGATAGCTTCAACGGTACACCCCTTCATCCCAGTGAGCGTAGTGTCTGTGAAGGTCAACTTTAATCCTCCTTGGTTTCCTTCTACCTTGGCAAGCTTCATCGGGTCCAGGGACCTGATGCCCAGCTCTGGGATGCCGGGAGCCAGGAACGGGACTGCCGCCTGCGCTGAAGCCAGGGTGCACACATTGTCACCCGCCTTGCAGGGAGTAATGAAGGGCGCTGTAAAATAATAATAACATAATAAATCCTTCCCACATGGGTCCTCGAAGGGAAGGGGAGGTTAGGTAATACCCATCCGCCTCTTTCCGCCAGAGATATATTTTAGATGCCAACGTGACAGATGGCGAATCCATGGCCGTTACTCAAGCACGACTATACATATAGTATGCAGGTTTCTTCTCGATGTTTCCCTTCACCGTAAAGCTCGTGGTGTGACTAATCACTGAAATTAAGTTCAAACAAACTCATTGGTTCAGTCGGGATTCGAACTTGCAATCTTTGTGTCGCAGGCAACCATTCGAACCACTCGGCCTCCACGGCTTATTCTAGAGGCAATTATTCTAGATTTCATGACAATCATACTTATATCAAGATTATCTGACCCTGACTGCAATACTGGTGGGCCCCTATATCTTTATACATATAACTAGTGGTCCCGCCCAGCTTCGCTCCGGTGGAAGAATCTATACTAATATTATAAAGCTGAAGAGTTTGTTTGTTTGAACGCGCTAATCTCAGGAACTACTGGTTGGAATTGAAAAATTATTTTTGTGTTGGATAGTCCATTTCTCTAGGAAGGCTTTAGGCTATATAACATCACGCTACGACTAATAGGCGCGAAGCATAAATGAATAATGTTGCAAGAACGGGAAAAAAATACCTTTTTGAGAGCTTCCGTTGCGTACGCTGCGTAAACGGTTTAAGTTACGAAAATATCATGTACTAGCTGACCCGCCCAGCTTCGCATGGGTGAAAATTTACATACATACATATCATCACACCAAGTCCCTAAGGGGGTAGGCAGGTAGTATAGAGCGCCAGTTCTCTCTAGACTTTATACTTCTTTTGCTTCGTCCACATTCATCAGTCTCTTCATACATGATCGTCGGTTTCGAGTACTCTTTTCGTTCCCGTCCTTGAGCGTCCGATCGATTTGATCCAGGTAGTTGGAACGTGGCCTTCCTCTGCGTCTTCTTGCACACACTTTTGCTTTGTATATCTGTATCGTCAATCTTTCTTCACTCAACCTTACTATATGTCCAAGTCAGCGTAGCATGCCTTTCTTCATCTTTTCAATCTCGCCCTGATTCACGCCAGTTGATTTGCGAATCTCTTGATCCCGGACTCGAACTAAGATCGTTACTCCGCACGTTTTTCGCAGCTGATATCGCATCTCAGCTGCATTTAAGCTATCTTAATACTTCCTCTGACATACCCAGGGTTCGCTGCCATACAATAAAGTAGGCACAAATATCACGCTGTGGACAGCAACCGTTGCTGGCCATCAACACCGACATGGCCCCATTCACCTTAATACCGGCAGTTAGCCTTCTTTCAATATTTTTTTCATACTTTCCATGTCGTGTGAACATGCTTCCTAGATATACAAATTCATTCACTTGCTCTAGAATTTGTGAAAAGAATTTAAAATTTGGGTTTTCAAAAGAAAGTTTGAAAGTGATAATAAAGTGAGATATAGGGCTCGTTTAGTCGCTAAGGGCTCTACCCAAGTAGAAGGTGTGGACTATAAAGAAACATACTCACCTGTATTAACACACTCAACTTTGAGAATGTTATTTTCTTTAAGTGTAAAGTTAAATTTAGAAATTACTCATCTTGATGTTAACACTGCATTTTTAAATGGCTAGGTACCTTGATGAAACAGTATACATGCAAGTACCACCTAATTTAGAATGTCAGAGTAACAGTGTACTCAAACTAAAACGTGCAATTTATGAACTTAAACAATCAGCAAGGCAGTGGAATAAGAGATTAGATGATTGTTTGTTAAGCCAGGGTTATATTAAGTCTAAATTGGAACCATGTTTATATAGTAAAAGGTAAATAAGGAACAAATTTTAAAAACTGTGTTTGTTGATGATTTTTTCATATTTTCCAGTAGCAAGGCATTGACAGATGAACTGAAACATAGTTTAATGTCAAATTTCAAAACTAAAGATTCAGGGCAAGTGAAAGAATGCTTAGGTATGAGAGTAAAAGTATATAAAAATGGTTGTATATCATTAGATCAGGAGCATTTTGTCGAACATATTTTATAAGTTTAAGATGTCAAACTGTAATGTTGTTGATACTCCTATTGAATGTAATTTGAAGTTGGATAAGTCAGAAAATGTTTGTAAATAATATCCTTATCAGCAACTGATAGGAAGTCTTATGTATTTGTCTATACTTACACACCCAGATATCAGTTACAGTGTCAGCTATTTAAGCCAATTTAACAATTGTTTTACTGCAGTTCACTGGAAAAATGCAAAGAGAGTGTTAGAATATTTAAATAAAACAAAATCTTATGGTTTAATGTTTACAAATGATAATAAAAACTTAGAAGGATTTGTAGACTCAGACTGGACATCAAATACTATTAACAGGAGATCTTATACAGGTTTCTGTTTTAAATTGTCTGGTACTGTAATATCATATGAATGCAGAAAACAACCGACAGTGGCATTGTCCAGTACTGAGGCCGAGTACATGGCAATGCCAAAATTTCAAAATTTCAATGCCAAGGCAATTTGCCAACTACTGAAATGCCTGCTGACTTGTTAACGAAAGGGTTAAGTAGTTTGAAACATTACTATTATGTTAAAAAGTTAGGCATTAAAAGTATTGTTTAGGTGTAGTTTATATTCAATTATTGTTACATGGATATTAGATTATTTTGATAAGAGGTGAGAATTTGCCCTAATATGCTGAAGGATGATGGCATCATTTCTTGGTTACATTACAATATCGTGAGACTCCATATTCTCCCCAATCACGATTAAGGCAACATCATTTAACATTGGTGCATTGATGCCTCTCTCATGACATGTTGTCTCCTGCAGGTCGCTTGTCTGCTGTGATCACTATTTTCTGATTGTCCGATGGCATCACATTACTTGTAAGACAGTTTTGAACAATTGGATCAACTGATTATGTTCATGCAAAAGTTGTTGTAACTGCTAAATGATATCTGCGAACAGCGTTCATTTACTTCTTCTTCATAATTCCCCAGGAAATAAATCTGGAGAAATTTGTATTTACCATTGCCTACGCTGTTCTTCAGTCTCATTGGCTCGAAGATTGAACTGGGCTTGCGTTACACTGCGATTGAATAAGACTTGCGTTACACTGCGATCGAACTGGTGTGCGCCAACGGATATTTTGACGCCTTACGGGTGGTATTACTAATAAAATACGACGATTAATTATGAAACTCACACTAAAACACAACAAACATCTTTTTGCTTTTGTTGTTATGAAAGAAACTGTAATTTGAGGTTTGTCAAAACTACTACTTGAATGAAATGTCAGTCTAGCTATACATAGGGTGCGTTCCACTAAACGTTCACAATGATCACGCTCACGACCACAGTTTGCTTGTAAGCGTTACTGTCGTAACCTCAAATGGAGTGGATTACAGAGCGTTTTGAGCGTGCAGGTAAATAATACAAACGGCGAGTTAGTAAAAAGAAAGCAAAAGATTTAAGATGTTAGTTTATAATCTGTAAGCCTTGAAAATAAACTTGATTAGTTTAAATAGATTTATATTGAAAAAAAATATAATGTTTTTTTTATATTTAATATGATTGGTGTTTTAAATTAATTTACGTTCAAATGGAATTAAAATGTCTTGCGGCGACACTTGGATATTTGGTAAGAGGTACAGTCGCCATTTTATATGCTTTGAGTTTTGAAAATGACGCAAATTTTCTTCGATTCAACGATCACTTCGACCCACCTTTTTAGATGGGTCGTCGTGAGCGTAAGTTATGACATTATAATTGACGTTTTCGCCGCGACCACAACGACCGCGGTCGTTATGTGGATCGATTAGGTATAGGAGAATTTTCATTGTTGTGGGCGCTTAGTGGAACGCACCTTTACCGTCAATATTTACACGTCACTTTGACAGAGTATTTGTCAATATATTGAAAACGTCTCAGAATCTTGTTGTCTGTCTCTTTCGCACACTCACTTTTCAGAGATTTTTTTAATATTAACTATTATTTATTTATATTTTATATAGCCTAAAGCCTTCCTAGAATCATGGACTATCCAACACAAAAAGAATTTTTCAATTCCAACCAGTAGTTCCTGAGATTAGCGCGTTCAAACAAACAAACAAACAAACAAACTCTTCAGCTTTATAATATTAGTATAGATGAGGGAATTGTTCCTCTTTAAAAGTTCTAAAAAAAAGTCCGCGACAGCATATGTCTATCTTTTAAGATTGACTCACTATAACCTTTTTTATGGCAATCAAGTCCACGATGAGCTCCTGAACGACTTAACCGATTTCAATCAAATTTGCACACCGTATGCAGTTTGATCCAACTTAAAAGAAAGGATAGCTTACGTCACACTTGGACCCGATAGGTGGCGCTGCGATTGTGTTTCAGGAAATTTTACTTTTTCACCCGGGCGAAGCTGGGCGGGACAGCTAGTGTATAATACATGCTTGATATTGTTGAGAAACACTGATAAATTTTGAGGTTTCTAATGTGTTGTCTAACCTCTATACAAAACTGTATTGTCTAATGACAGAAAAGCTTTAATCGTTGTTGATAAGGACATTCTATAGTAGGTAGGTAGGTATATTTAGTATCAGCATTGCACCCGTGTGAAGCCGGGGTGGGTCGCTAGTTATATATATAAAGATTCTTCTGTGAGTGTGTATGTCACTGAACTCCTCCTAAACGCCTGGACCGATTTTAATGAAATTTTTTGTGTGTGTTCAAGGGCATCTGGGAATGGTTTAGATTCACAATTGGACCCGATAGGTGGCGCCACCATCTTTTTTTTTCCACTAGAGCGAAGCTGGGCGGGACAACTAGTTTAATATATATCTCTGATGGAAAGTGGGTGTGTGGGTTCTACCTACACACCTCTGCCTACCACTACGGGGACCCTCTGTTGTAACAACACTCTATTTTACCAAAGATATATTTAGGTGATGTGACAGATAGCGAGTCCGAAAAAGCAACATAAAACAATTTATATCACTTACAAATAAGGTCGAAATGAGTAGCGGAGGTCGCAAGATGGCTCATAGAAACTACTTGTAGCTATATATCGTTTTATTATATAATATGAACCTTCAACTGTCTAAAAACTGGTTACTTGACCAGGGTTCGTTCGTTCTTATCAAGGGCCTGTTTGGTTTAGACGGCATAATTATTACATTTAATTATCATTACAAATTATAACGCCTTGGTGACCCAGTGGTTCGAGTAGTTGAAGATTACCAGTTCGAATCCCGACTGTACAACTGTGAACTTAAGTGCAATGAATAGTCACACTACGAGTTTTATGGTGAAGGCAAACATCAACAGGAAACCTGCATACGTTTGAGAAGAAATTCAAAGGTCGTGGAACGGCAATGGACTCGCCATCTGTCACGTTGGCACATAAAATATATCTCTGGCGGAAAGCGGGTATGCGGGTACTATCTACACAACTCTGCCTAGCCCTTCGGGGACCCAATTATAATCTGGAATATTTGCGTTTAGGAAAGCACAATGGCGTATTACCAATACTGTGAGTGTGTAGGCACTGGTTCCCTTTGTAACTTGATCATTCCCATAAATAAAAAAGCCCCGGAATGTCGTAGCTACGACATAGTGCGAAACCGCTTGAAGCTACTTCCGAACACCTAGAATTAAAGGATTCAACCAACACTGGAACGCAAAGCAAATAACTCATAGAACAAATTCGACCAAAACATTTCATCCGGTAAGCTGTAGCCAGGTGTCTTATGAAAAAACCTGCAGAGCAACAAAATACCTTTTGATAATCTATCACTTTTTGTGATTGAACCAGATTTAATATATCTTTACATAGTAGGAATACAATTAAGTGTTCGCTTAGATCTTTTAAACTGTTTTAATGAAGTAAACGGATTTTAATGAAGTTTTCAGCAATAGACTGATTGTGTGATTCAAGAGGAAGGTTTATATGTATAATACATAAGTACATATTATAGTTTAGGAAAGCCGAATAATTACAGATTTGTACCTAATGTGATCAAACATATTCTTGTGCGCTTAAATCGTAAACGCTGGCTAAACTCAAAAATATCGATAAAAAAGACCGCAATTCTATATATTTATCTCTAAAGGATAACCCACAGTAACCATTTTTATCATTAACATATCACCTATTAGTACATTGCACCCGTGCGGCGGGTCGTTAGTAGGTATAAAATCATTTAAAGACAGGTCTTCTGGTCATAACCTATCATAAAAACAAATCAGGACAGAAACTGGACAAGACACGAGAAATTATAGTTGGTATCTCCACCAGTGACTGGTGATCAAGGCTAACCGCTTCGCCTCAGACTAGTGGACGCTCTAGGAGTTATGTGGACTTATTACTACTAATTTGTCATGATTATTCAGAAGCGTAAACTCCGTCCTTTTCCGCCTCTATATAGGTCTATAAATCTATCTCTTTCGAACTCTTGATGGCATGGTCCTTCATGTTGCTGGTACAGAGGTTGGCAATGCACAGTTGATTCTAATTAGAGACGCGATTGATATATCAGGTGAACGCGTAAATAGATAACAGGGGTTCTATGTAGAGCTCCGTGGCCCTTGCCTACTGGAGGTGGATAATAGCGATACTTCGCCACTGGACCTAAAACGCAAGTCGTCCCTTCAGCGCGAGCCGCTCAATAATTGTATAATGTATTGTCTATTTTTAATCATTTATTTAATGCTTTAATGGGTTCACTAACATAGTTTTAAGTAAATTGCTTACTTACAATACCGATGATTACCGAAATAAATATTATATAATAATATATCCTCACGCCTTCCCACAAAGGTCCCCGAAGGGGTAGGCAGAGGTGTATAGGTACAACCCACACACTCACTTTCCGCCAGAGATATATATTAGGGGCCAACGTGACAGATGGCGAGTCCGTCGCCGTTACTCAACCACGACTATACATAGGCCTTTGAATTGCTTCTCAGACATGTGCAGGTTTCCTCTCGATGTTTTCCTTCACCGTAAAGCTCGTGGTGTGTCTTATCACTGTACTTAAGTTCAGAAAAACTCATTGGTACAGACGGGATTCGAACTTGCGATCTTTGTGTCGCAGGCAACTGCTCGAACCACTCGGCCACCACGGCTTTTTTTTTTAATTTCCAACTATTATACATTTATTGACTTTAACTGACGGGGCTGTGTCAACGGTAAATGTAGCAGCTAATTGTGAACAACAGCGTTTATACACGCTTTATATTAGCTTCACCTGTATGTATGTATGTATGTATGTATGTAACCGACTTCTTTGAGCTCGATTTTGACCCACTTTAAACGGCCAGATTTCGTTCAAACTTTGTAGACTTATCGAGGACCGATGACAATACACTAATAACTAAAAAGTAGAAAATAAGTAGTAGTTAAAAAAACTAAAAAACACGCTTTTTATAGAAAACCGAACTAAAAAATAGAAAATAAATTTCGATAATATCTTAAAAAGCGTGGGGTGCTTTTTAAGATATTACCGAAATGATAATCACTCTACTAATATCTGTCAATAAAATATTTATAACTATTGACACCATGCACCCCACGCTTTTTAAGATATTATCGAAATTTATTTTCTATTTTTTAGTTCGGTTTTCTATAAAAAGCGTGTTTTTTAGTTTTTTTTAACTACTATTCTTAAATAATTAAATTTTATGAAAAATTACATACCCGAAGCACACCTAACACTCAATATCACAGACAGGAAACTAACAACACGCAGCATTTGAGTAACTAAATCTATGTACTATTGTGGTAAAAATTACAGTGTTTATGATGAGGCGGAGGTCGCGCGTGAACCTTATAAACGCGCCGGTGACGTCACGGATCCTCAACAGTCAACATGCTCTTACTGGCAGTTGATCCTCGCGAACTTTTAAGGCGAGGATTTTGTTCTGACTTTGAGGTTCCAGGTTAGATATTAATAAAAGTACCCATTGCTTACATTTGGCAAATATAGGTATTGCTTGACACACGCACACACTACTAATATACACACATACATACATATCTACAGTAATAATATAAATACGAAAGTTCGTGGGGATGTTTGTTCCTATTCCACGCAAAAAATAAAACGAGTAGAGATTAAGAGTACTCGAAACCGACGAGCATGTATGAAGAGACTGATGAATGTGGACGAAGCGAAAACGGCGACTGAAATTTGGCATAGGATGTAATGATTCGCTGGGATTAATTCAGGGCTGATTTTTCTAGATAAAAATTACCTATACTAATGAAATTTTACCGCGTTGAAACCGCACAGCAGGGCTAGTACTTAATGTATATACTTATGTGTGCAATAATTTTATTTATATCTCGTTAGTCTATCACGTTTTTTGTGTTTTCAGAGTCAAACCGAAGTTCTAAGTCCGTTTTGGAACGTATTGGAAAGTTTTTTTAGCAAACAAAAAGATTGTATGATTTATTAAGCGCTTTACATGCATACATCTGACTATATTGATGTGAGTGTTGCCGTATCTGAGATATTTTTTGTACATTGTTATCTCACTCGGACAATTCTAACCTTAATGGCGAGCTCAGTACTGCCATTATGAAGTAGACGGGTTGATATAAAAAGGCTTCGCCTTAATAAAACGCAGGTGTCCATACGTCATCTTATAATGAAAAGAATAAGTACATCCTTGCCTGCGAACAAGACTGCGCTTTATTTATACATACGTATAAATAGACCAGGATTTACTTATTTCTATTGCCTATAGCAGACAGTTTACCTCGAGTGGTACCTACGGTATCGGCTCGTTCTGACGGCCGTTGACATCTCGAGAGGAACATTCAATATCAGGAAGAAATCAGATGGATTTAAGCAGTGGTCGCCGTGTGGTTCGAGTAGTTGCCTGCGACTCAAGATCTCAAGTTCGAATCCCGACTGTACCAATGAGTTTTTCTGAACTTAAGTACGGTGATTAGTCACACCACGAGCTTTACGGTGAAGGAAAACATCGAAAGGAAACCTGCATACGCTAATAATAAGCTATTCAAAGGCTTGTGTATAGATAGTCGTGCTTGAATGACGGCGATGGACTCGCCATCTGCCACGTTGGCACCTAAAATATATCTCTAGCGGAAAGTGCGTGTGTGGGTACTACCTATAAACCTCTGCCTACCCCTTCGGGGACCCCTGTGGGAAGGCGTGAGGAAATCAGACAATCAAGAAATTGCGAAGTAGCAACTGCTTGTAATATTTCAAATATTATTTTTTTATGTCAAGTAAAATGTATGTAAGAATGTACATTATAACCATCCATTTATGTAGGTATAGCATATATAAAAAATCTTAATTTATTCTATCTTATAAATAATTATAACATTACCACGTACTGCAAGCCGTGTTAGCATAAATTACTGTAATACTTCCTTCGAACGCAGTTACCAATTTTTACGAAACTTTATGAGCGAACAAACTTCAGAGAGCCTATCACGTGCCTGCCCCTAGCTTAATTGCTTTTAATTATTGAGTTAATGATTTCCTCGTATTTTAGCACGTGATGCGCACAAAGCTCCTTACAATAGTAGGAGGGTAGGCTATATGCTTTGTTTCAGAGAGATTGTTGTAACTCCAAGGGTTCCTAAAGGGGTAGGCAGAGATACCAAAAAAATATGAGTATGTCTCCAGTACGAATTCTCTATTATATATACCATATTCTATCTGTCCTTGAATTTCTTATAAACGTATGCAGGTTTCCTCACGATGTTTTCCTACACCGCAAAACTCGTAGTGTGATTAATAATGGTACGTACTTGAACTTAGAAAAAACTCCTTGGTACCGTCGCTGTTCGCGCATCTTTGCGATGTATGCTTATTAAACTATTCTCAATGTACCTATATGGGAACGACGTGTAGACTTGCTTAAGAAATGGCGGCGGACTCCACAAATGTCACGTTGGAACCTAAATATTTCCGATGAAAAGTGGGTGTCGTTACACATCTGCCTACACTTGTGGGAAGGCTTGGATATACCACCCGCGAACAATTTTATTTCGTTGATTATATTTACAATTATACTTATTTTGCAACAAACAGAAAGTCAGTTCTTTCCTTTAATATAACCTATGTTACTCAATAAAGATGTGGCTTTCTAATAGTGATTTTTTTTTAAATCAGTTAAGAAGTTTTTAGTTAAATAGAAACAAACAAACAAATCGATTCCTCTTTGATTAGTTTAGATATAGGTGTACATATTTGAAGTGTTTACATTACATTACAAAGTATTATAGTAGCAAGCTTATTCCCTCTTTCGCCTTTTAACCATCGATCAAGTCATACAGACAATTGACATGAATTGTGCACACATACACCGGTTTATATTTATGTGAATTCTCAGAAGAGGTGAGCTATTTTGTATTGCTTCGATCAATACGTAATGTCAATACAAGCAAAATTTGTTATTTCGGTTTTAAGCAAGCAGCAGATCAAAACATTTTGAAGGTGATTCAACATTGACGAATATTTAATAAATGTTCGGTTCTGTCCCGGCAATCAGTGCCGTAATTAGGGCGGTGTCAGCAGTTCCCGGGGCATAGCGCAGACACTGGAGGCACTGAAATGACCATTTCATGATTCATATCATCACGTCGTCCCTAACGGGGTGGGCAGAGAGTATAGAGCGCCAGTTGTCTGTAGAGATTACCTCATTCGCGTCGTCCACATCATCAGTCATACCTCATACATCATACATGCTCCTATTGCTCGTCTGTTTCGACTACTCTTAACGTATGTAGTTGGAACGTGGCCTTCCTCTGCCTCTTCTTGCACACAGTTTTGCTTTGTATATCTGTTTCGTCAATCTTTCTTCACCAATCCTTTCTATATGTCCAAACCTACGTAACATGCCTTTCTTCATCTTTGTATGATAATCCCACTAATACGATGATAATGAAAACAAATAATATGATAATCCACTGTTATTAGAAATGCTATTTTTTGTGGGGATAGTTTTTACTCTTTCACGCAAAACTACTGAGCAAATTTAGGTAAAATTTGGCAGATAGATTTATTTGCTGGATTAACACAGGATTCTTTTATTATAGTCAAATGACATCTGACGTTGATGAAACCGCAAGCGTAAATAGTAATTAAAATGTTCTGTTATTGTAAAATGAGCATTTTGACTTCCATTCTGGGATGATTAAACAAAGTTCCTTATCCTCTCCTTACAGGATGATAAGCTAGTGCCGGAATAATGTTTCGCGATTCTAGGTCATATTAGCATTTAGATGTACAGTACATTACAGTATCCACTTACATTTGTGAACTTTGACTTTACTAATAGCATCTAATACTTTACGTGACGCCAAGCTCGATTTTTTCTTCCCACTTAACCTCGGCATCCAAGTCATTAAACTTAATTGTTTTGTCTAATTCATTTACATGTATGTCTGTATGTACTTGAACTGCACATTGTTTGGTTTTTGTGCCGCAGATTTTCCTATTCTTACAGCCAGTGACATTGAGAAATATAGCTCTAGAATATACAATAACTACCTCTGTATATACTTAGCTTGCTTCAGGCCGCGGTGGCCAAGTGATTCGAGTAAGTACTCACCTGCAAACAATGAAAGTTGGAATTTCGACTGTACCAATTAGTTTTTACTGAATGTATTTAGTGATTAACCTGCATACGTTTGAGACTTAATTCAAGAAGTATGTAGGAGTTTATTCGTGCTTGAGAAAAGGCGATGGTCTCAAAATCTGTCAAGTTGGCACAAAAGTACATGTCCGGCCATAAAAGGGTGTGCTAATACGCTCCTCTGCCTACCTGTTCGAGGGCCCTTGCATGAAGATATCTCTTGGTTTTGGTTGTATAATACAGATAATGAGTCGTTTTACGACGAAATATTTTCCTTAGTAAAAGTCGTGCCTCAGACACGCTAATCTTTTTGCTATCCATCACGTTGATCTTGAAAGATCAGGTGAATACCTCGTCGGGAGCTCTTCTAGAGTATCATAATACTACATGGCAACAAGCTGTGCCCGACATGATAAATACCACCTTGTCGCGCTGCTTTACCTGCGTAAAAGTTTATTTAATGTATAGATTTTTATAACTTTTAAAATATTTTAAATGGTAATGTTCATTTAGTATATTGTGTAGATATTTACTTTTAACTTGTATCTAATTATTTTTAAAATATTGCATTGTAATTATGATAAGGTAGGAGGTATGCATAATACCCACTACTAGGTATCTTCTTCTACTTATAAGATTTTTTAATATTGCTAAATATAGCATGTAACTTAGGAATAATGTGGCTTTCTACGAGTGAAATAATTGCTTAAACTGGTTTTAAACCAGTTTTAAAATAATTTTACAAACTTACAAACAATTAAATCCATTATAGTAAATGTAGAAGTATGTATAAGTAATAGAATGTACATACTTTATATCTAAATTTTTAACCTTTAAACGCTTTTCTGAGTCACGTTTTTAAAACTGCGCAAAGCATTAAAAAATGAAGTAAAATAAAGTTAAAATTAAATTTCGTAGTACAGAAAGGTAGTCGCAGACGTACTAAATAAAAGGACATGAGTATAAACATAACAACTTATTTTATTATTGTAACGAATGTGTATATTAAGACAATGACAACTCCTTGACGGGAACGTTTTCGAAGAGCTTGGACACCTGATCCACCACTACTTTGATGACAGCATCGATGATAGGTGGCGCCACCTCTTTCATTATTTCCGGCCAATTTGTGTTCGCGAAATCGTGGATAGTATCCGCTGAAAGGAACAAAACGTCAACATTACTACAGATAGTGCACCCACGACGCCGCGCCCCACCAATTTCTAGTAGATGGTTGCGGGGAGTATGACCAGAGTCCATTCATTGTAGTGCGCGTGTGCACTCATAGGTAGTCAGTGTGTACCGATAATACTCAAACATTAGTGGAAGGTTGCACACTTACACCATAAACTATAGGGAAGTGTAGTGGGGCGCGGCTTCGTGGATGGCACCGTCTATAATATTACACACTAGCCATGTACCAAGGTGTTACCATGATTTACATTGATTTCAATGGTAGAATTGTTTTTTTTTTCTAGAGATGTGACATATGTTTAACAATGATAGCATGCAAAAGTTTGTGAGGATCTTTGTTCCTGTTACACGCAAAACTTCTGAGCTGATTCGGATGAAATTTGACACAGAAATACATACATACATATCATCACGCCAAGTCCCTAACGGGATAGGCAGAGAGTATAGAGCGCCAGTTCTCTCTAGACTTACATACCTCTTTCGCTTCGTCCACATTCATCAGTCTCTTCATACATGCTCGTCGGTTTCGAGTACTCTTAACGTTCCCGTCCTTGAGAGTCCGATCGATTTGATCCAGGTGGTTGGAACGTGGCCTTCCTCTGCCTCTTCTTGCACACACTTTTGCTTTGTATATCTGTTTCGTCAATCTTTCTTCACTCATCCTTTCTATGTGTCCATGACACAGAAATAGATTATGTATTAGCTGGATATATGTTTTATATTCCAGAAAAAAATACCAATGACATCTCATTGTACGCGGGTGACACCGCGGTGCAATGCTAGTAATACAATAAGTCACTCAAAGTCGTTACATAGAGGTAGCAGCGCACTACCGAGGGCCTAATTCTTGTCATCACCTTAACGACGAAATAACAACGAGTTTGTGTCAAGACTAATAAACAAAGACCACAAGACGATTTTATGTTTCTTACCGTCAATTAGGTGTTTATCAATTTAATATTTTAATTTACGTCAGCGGGCGCTCATAATTGGAACAAAAAAGTAATGCAGACAGTCGAGTTGAGAAACCTGTCCCTTTTTTTAAGTCGGTTCAAAAGATGACGTAACGATCGTGTTCCATTTCTTTTTTGTGCAAACGATACAGTACAGTAGATCATACACACATTAATACAACACATTAATACAAAACATCACACCGACTCCGTCATAGGTTCACGAGTTCTGAGAGCACAAGTGCTCTCGAGACTTTACCTTTATTATGATCTTTAGTAATTTTAGTAATTATTGCTTAAAACACGAGTAACGAGTGAAGCCAGCGACCCAGCTGGTAAGCCTAAACCGAAGTTAGTATGACTATTTAATTGAATGTGTGAATGAAAGTGTTGGAAGGCGTAGACCTAGGCGGACGTTTCGAGACCAAATCAGGGACGTCTTGAAAAAAGGCCAGGTCAAGAGTACCCTAAACCGAAGAGCATGTATGACGAGAACAATTAAAGTGTATGAAGCGAAACAAGTATGTAAGGATCGTAGCAAGTGGAAAGAAGTGGTCTCTGCCTACCCCTACGGGAAAGAGGCGTGATTATATGTATGTATGTATTTAATAAGGACCGCCGCCAACAACCTTCCAAGAATGACTTACAAAGTTGTTTATTGCCATTGAACAGGTTCTCAAAGTGGAACTCGGCGTTGGTCTTCACGTGTGAGGACTGCTTGTAGTTCTTGACGGACCAGAACTTCTCTCCGCTCTCCATCTTCTCTTCAACCATAAAGGCTATCTTGACTAGGAGGTCGCCTGGAACAAAATAGATACATACATCATCTTCTTTTTTTCTTCTATTTAATGTAAAGTAAAGTAAATATGTATTGTTACACAAATCTATACTAATAGTATAAAGAGGAAAGATTTGTATGTAAGTATGTTTGTAACTAATTGGCTCAAAAAGTACTGGACCGATTTGATAAGTTATTTCACCATTTTGAATGTTGAAATCCACCATTTCATTTACCCTGAGTGACATAGGCTATATTTTCTTTTATAAAAAAAATATGTCCCGCTAGTAATTCTATATATATGTAGATATATATTTCACACCTTCACAAGAGTCCCCGAAAGTCTCCTGAAGGAATGTCTTTAAATTTGTTTTCAGACATTGCTTCTGGATGTTTTCCTTTACACGTTGGTAAGTTTATCTCATTGGAGGGTCCGCTCGGGTGCGAGCCCGTAATTTCATCTAAGTAGGTATCTACGTAAACCACTGATATTAAGCATATAAAATATTGCAGGAGTCCGAAATGCGCTAGTTCATAAATACAACGTACCTTGTACGCTGGGCAACCATTATCCAAATTCCCACCCACTAGATGTATATCTAGGGGGTGGGAATTTTATTATTAATGTATTATAAACAATCCTATTAATATTATAAATGCAAAGGTTTGTGCGGAATTCGATGAAACTTGGCGCAGATATAAATGAATTCCTGGATTAACACATAAAATATGTAGAGTACGAGTCTGTCAATGAAATATAAATTTTACGCGGGCAACACCGCGGGGCACATCTTATTAAGAAATAAATTAAAACAACTGACGGATCTTGATCTTGTATCGGCCCCTGCCTTCGACGGGCAATATGAGCAGCTTCCCGCTTAGGTCATAGTCCCCCACCATCAGCACGGAGCACTGCACGTCGAGCTTGCTGTTCGGCCCCTGCCGCCTGCAACGAAATCAAATCAAAATCAAAATCTTTTTATTTCACATAGGCCCAGATGGGCACTTATAAAACGTCGAAAAAGAAGCAGAAGCCAAGAACACCCTCGGGGTGAATAAGGTTCGCAACTTCAAAGTCGTCAATCACTCATGCCAAAATGTTATTTGAACGAAACAGAATATCGCATTGAAGTTTGTTTAAGTTTTAATATAATGGCTATTTAAGAGATAATTGATTATGCTGACGAACGCTGATAGTTCAATATAACATGGTACATTAGAATTTCGTAATAAACGATTAGGTCATCGAAAAGGTGATGCTACTATGACATTAATAGTAGATGCATGTTCACAAAAAAATCTAGTCCAAACTAGACATTGGTACACGTACTGGTATATAATATATTACACATAAATACATATGACTCCAAGACAAAGGTACAAATACTCAAGTTCATAAACATTGGCTCCCAACGGGAATCGAACTGTCGACCTGATCGCTTCGCAGCTTACAGCTCTGCCACCTCGCCGTCGAAACATTAATGCAAAAAGTTACATAATATAATTATGTAATACAATTGGGGCAAGGTTCTAGTCAATGTCACGGAAAATAACGTGCCTACCTGAATAACAAGTGACGAACGACACCATTAGTGGCTTCGGTTTAATCCGGCCTTAGGCACATCGATGTCTATAGCACGGCGTTCACTTCACTGTCAAAAGTGCTAGGTAATTAAGCAAAATAATTGTATGTCCTCACGCACACAAGGGTCCCCGAAGGGGTAGGCAGAGTTGTTTAGATAATGCTCACACACCCACTCTCCGCCAGAGATCTATTTTAGTTGCCAACGTGACAGATGGCGAGTCCATCGCTGATACTCAAGCACGACTATAGATACGCCTTAGACTTTCTCTTAGCGTATGCATGTTTCCTCTCCATGTTTTTCTTCACTGTAAAGTTCGTGGTGTGACTAATCTCTGTAGCTAAGTTCAGAAAAACTCATTGGTACAGTCGGGATTCGAACTTGCGATCTTGGTGTTAAGCAACTACTCGAACCACTCGGCCACCACGACTCTCAAGCAAAATAAGATTATTAAAATATATCTTATAGGTTCGAATCTCACTGGCTTTGTAAGAATGTTTGTTGGTAGATACCTAAGTCTATATGCGTTTGTAATACCAGAGGTGTTTTTTTATTATGTTCCGCTAAGTATGAACTTTCCGTGCTTAACCGAACAATGGTGGGAGCATTGACCTTCAGCCAAGCACTTCTTAAGTCCGGGGTTAATAAAGTCAAGTGCATTTTGGACAGAGTCGAAGAGTATTAGGTAGTATAGAGTTTATCCGCTTTTGTAACGAATGACATTTGTCCGTATAGTGGGCAGAACATCTCCAAAAAACATGGTGCTTCCACACTTCTACCACTTTAGATTCTCCAAGTAGCAGAGACGGAATATAAACCCGTACTTGCGAATGTACTACTAGCGCCAACTTGTCAATTCCAGTGTTGTTTTAGGTCATTGAACTTGTAAGGTTCATGAGTAATTCGATTTTATTAATCTTTTGGATACTGATCATTGATCTCTAAAAGGGTAGGCAGATATAAATAAGTATTACCCACACACCCACATTCTACCGGAGATATATTTTAAGTGCCAACGTGACAGATGGCTAGTCCATCGCCGTTTCTCAAGCACGACTACACATTTAGAATTTCTTATCAAACCTATGTAATCTTCTCGATGCTTTCTCTCACCGTAAAGCTCGTGATGTGACTAATCACTGTACTTAAGTTCAGGAAAACACATTGGTACAGCCGTGATTCGAACATGCAATATTTGTGTTGTAGGCAACTACTCAAACCAGTCGCCCACCACGGCTTATAGTTATTTTAATTTGATATAAAGTGTCATTACTATAGCGTCCTTTATGCTAATGATAATACAAGGTGCATTTAATTGGCTGAGCAATTAAGCTTAAGCTATTAACATCACAACTATATAAGTTGGTACTAAGTATTATCGTCGATAATATTTGAATTGTAATTGAGTTAATTGATTAAGTTTCTTTTAGTATCTATTACTATTTGTCAATCAGGAAAATATTGTGTATCATAAAAAGCATCCATAGTCAAATTAATTGCATCGTCAGACGAATCGTAATAGAATTTGGCAAGTTGATAGCTTATATTCTGAGAGAGAACGTAGGGAGATTTTATCTTAAAAATGTATTTAGAAGTGGAAATAGTTGTTGAAAGATGGAATAGGTAATCTATGATCGTAGTCAGTTTCTCGAGTCAACTAACTGAAAATTGCTATATGACTATTGGTAAAGGAAGTACGTGTTGAAACACTCCAATATTATCTAGTAAATATAATTTTTAAGCGAAAGAAGTCGCGGGTAATAGCTAGTATATAATATATGCATGCAGCTTTTAGTAACCTCTTCTTTTTTCAACCATCAGACGAGCTGACATTTTAAAACGCATATACTAACCTCAAATTGACAACGTTGCATTTCCTCAATCCTTTGACGGTAGTGTTCGTAAAGACCATGTGTAGTCCCGCCTGGCTAGCTTTTATGAAGTCCACGTGCATCGGGTCCACGGGTTCGATGCCCAGCGCTGGGATGCCCGCGGCGATGATAGGCACTGCTTTCTGTGCAGTCTCCTTGTGGCACGCCTCATCCTTTTCGTGGCAGGCGGTTATGAATGGCGCTGGCAGAGATAGATAACACAAATTAATGTAATAGTACAAAATATTGAAGTAATTACATACATTCCTTGGCTGACACTGATTGAAAAAAATTCTATTCACAGTTACAAAATTAACATTCTGATCAATTGAGAAGCTTATCTTTTAAGTCGGGTAAAAACTCCAACTCTTATTGCCTTAATTAGGCTATAGTTATTAATACGCATACAATAACATCCCCCACGTTTAATTGCTTATCTCCCAGTAAAAGGAACCCAATTAAGCCTTTAAATGCACTCATTACGCTTATTGTGTTATTGGACATAATAGTTAGCTGGTGATTAACGTCTCCGACACGAGTTCTAATTATGTCGCCAGCTAGTCACGAGACTGAATTTTCTCATACACCTCTTGTTATACGAAAGAACATGTATTTTTTTCTACAATTTCATTATAGGTACGATCTTTACATACTGATTCTAAAACTTTGACTAGTAAACATAATACCGAAATAGGTCTGAAGTTTGGCGCTCTTCTCTCTTCGCCTACTAGGCTTTCGACAAGAGCATTTCTATGTTTGTAATACTATCTCAAATTAGCAATAATTAAAAACCCTTAATAAGCTTTTAGGAGTAGCATAACCCCACGTTTTAAGTTTAATTATCTGCGGATTGTGAACATACAGGTTAAAGGTCCAACGTGATAGATGACGAGTCCATCGCTGTTACTCTCAAGTACGACTATACATACGTACACACACACATACATCTCTCGATGTTTTCCTTCACCGTAAAGGTCTTGGTGTGACTAATCACAGTACTTAAGTTCAGAAAAACTCATTGGTACAGTCGGGACACAACTTAGTGGTTGTGTCGCAGGCAACTACTTGAACCACTCGGCCACCACGGCAATTTACAGGTTAAAGTTGAGTTCAATGGCATAGTGAGCTTCAAGGTGAAGTAAGCTGATGTCGTGAGGTAAGCTGCAGCCATGGGGCACGAAAACAAAACACGATTTTATATACGACTCTATAGTTGTGCCTCTAAATGGGTGTTACGTATGCATTCAGTTATATATTTTTGTTTGTAAGTTTATCAATATAGTACAAAACGTGTTCTCCATTTGTCACTTCCGCGTATTAATATATTTCTTGCGATAACCCTGCCTACCCCTTGGAAGAACCGTGTGGGAATCAATAAAATATAATAATATAACAGAAAATAATTTAGCCGTGGTGGTTAAGTGGTTAAATTATTCGTCTGCAACAAAAAGATTGCAAGTTCAATTCTCGATTGCACTAACGAGTTTTTCTGAACTTAAGCTCAGTGATTGGTCACACCACGAGCTTTACGGATAGGAAAACATCGAGTGAAAACCGCATACGTTTGAGAATAAATTCAAAAGCGTATAGTCGTGTTTGACTAACGACAACAGAACGCATTTGCACCTAAAAAATATCCCTAGCAGAAAATTCGGTCTACCCCTTCGGGGACCCTTGTGGGACGGCGCGTGAAGAAATATTAAACATAGAAATTATGTAAGCAGAAGTACCTAATTTCGACATTATTAAAAGGTAATCCTGAGTCACTGTATAAAATTCTAATTTGCTCACAAAATCACCTTCATCGTAATATCAATTAGGACTTCATTATGAATCACTTACGTCACTGAAGTAGTTAGAGGAACTTGAATATTGCTATTGTAAAAGCACAAGTCACAGCCACAAAGTGCCAGGGACATGTCAAGGCCGACATTACTAGTTTAATACGTAACAAGTTGTCTGGCGAATATTTAACTCAGCGAAACAGCATTTCCATACAATCTGGTGGTACATTGCCATTTGCCATTGCGTTGCTTTCTTGGGGTCCTTCTGCCCGACTCGGATTTGGGACATTTATTATATTTTAACTTGCGACCCGCCCCAGCTTCGCAATTGTTTTTATAATGAAACTAGCTGTCCCGCCCAGCTTCGTCCGGGTGAAAAAGTTAAACTTCCTGAAACACGATCGCAGCGCCACCTATCGGGTCCAATTGTGATGTAAGCTATCTTATCTTTTAAACAACTTTTTTTCAAACAACGTGACACGTAATTTATATATATTTTAAGATATTGCTCATAATGTTCTGGAATATTGGAGCTTTCCAAAAAGGAAGAATTTTTAAAAATCGACCAAGTAGTTTTTAAGTTTATCCATTACAAACAATCAAATCATTCCTCTTTATAATTTAAGTACATATATATAACACACTTTAAGTAGACAGATTAAAACCTTTCCTCTTATTACTCCAGGCTCGAATTCAAATACATTCTTATACATTCCAGACGAATACAATATCCTTACGATATAAAGATTGTGTGATATATTGCTAAGCTTCAGATGAAATTCTCCTTGGTATATAACCATTACACATTACGAATGACAACAACAGCGTATTTTTTTTATTAAATCATGTCCATTATTTTAGTATGTCTGTTTATATTAGTTATGAAATACACAGATTATTGTTTATGGTACACACCAATAATTTTGGTAATATATAGTCTGTAAGGTCTCATTTCCGGGATGATACAACGTAAAAGCAGTTATCACATTTAAACTCTACTATTGACCTTCGTTTTTTTATTTATAAATAGCTGCCTTCTTCATTTTGAGGAAGACTATAAATTAAACACGATACCACCGCCACTTATCAGGTCTAATTGTGAAATTAAGCCATCACGGGACCCATGCAAATACACACAAAAAATTAATCAAAAGCAGTCTGGTCACTGTCAAGTTTTTGCGAGACTAATGAAGATTATTGTTTTTTTATATACTTCTAAGATGTACGCTGTTATATACTAGTTTTTATGTATTATGTAAGTATTATGTCATTATATCCTTATTTAGATACATCGTTATCCGTACCAAATGGTCAAAACAAGTAGGTATCTACATATGTTTATTTATGCTCAATTCTACTAACTTCAGTACAGTGATAAGTCACAACACGGTTTACGGTGAAGGAAAACATCGAGAGGAAACCTTCATAAGTTTGATAAAACATTCTAAGGCGTATGTATAGTCGTGCTTGATTATATAACACCTAAATATAGCTCCCTACCCACACACCCTTTCTTCTTATTCTTCGGGATCTTGTGGTATGGCGTGAAGATATATACATATTATACCTAATTGTGAAAGTATTACATTAGTACAGGTATTTTTCTTGGAAACGGTGGTAACTTTAGTTTATATTAAATATGTGACGTTCAATAAGTGTTCCCTGTGTCCCTTACGTTAAATAAAATATTTAGATTTTTGATTATGGTCTTTTGTTACGGTTTCACGCCAGAACGTCTGAACGGAATCAAATGAAATTTGACACAGGGATAGATTATTTGGACTAACACATAGGATATGATTTAGTCCGGAAAAAATGTTTTGTTTGTGTTAACACGCAACCCGGTGACCAATATACATAATATAGAATGCAATGTTAGCTTACCTAAAGCACTGTCAGCATTTGCATACAGCATCGCACAAACTAACAGTACTGCCGCCCTCATGTTGACACAAATCCCTTACACTGACCGAATGACACGGACGCACTATGGCACTACAGTTATATACCACAAACAGCTGACTGGACAATTAAGGGCTCGCATCATTGGCGTACATTGGATTTTAACTCGTATTTAAATCGAAATACAGTTGCAAGTATTTTGGTACGCTTACGGAGAAATTAAGTACGACGTTTTTTTTTTATTCGTAAGTGTTTTGTTAATGAAGAGTTTTCCTTAAGATACAATATAGTTCCTCGGTGTCGAGAATGGTTCGTGTCGTGGCTACATCCCGCAGTATCTCTATCGATACTAATATTATAAAGAAGAAAGATTTGTATGTAAGTATGTTTGTAAGGAATTGGCTCAAGAAGTACTGGACCGATTTTACCGACTGAACGAGGTAGGCAGAGAGTATAGAGCGCCAGTTCTCTCTAGATTTACCTCTTTGGATTCGTCCGCATTCACCAGTCTCTTCATACATGCTCGTCGGGGTTTCGAGTACCTAATTTTCATCTTGTAAGTGATGTCGTAACAAACATATTTTTATGCGCTTAAATTACATACACTGCCTAAACCTAAGAGCTAAATTAAATAAATGTACCACAGAAATGTATATCTTAAAACATTGATGAAAACGTCCGCGATGGTATATATATTTTTTTTTTTTTATTAATATCAGTGTCCCTTTGACGTGGTGGTCAGAGACTTTTTCAATGCCTTAGTTTTTATCTTTTTGCGTTCTTATTCTTTTTTGTTGTGTTGAGATTGTTCTTTTTCTCACATCTTTCATTTCTCTTTTTTTTTTTTTGTCTTTATCTTTCTGGTACTTATTATTATTACATTTCTTATTCTATTTTGCTACCTTTTCTTATATTATTTTACAGTTTGTTTATACTATTTTACTACTTTTTGTTATATAATTTTACAGTTTCTTATTCTATTTAAATACATTTTCTTATATACAGTTTGTTGTAATCTTATTTTATATTATCATGTTACAGTTCCTTATCTTACGCATTTCTTTTGTTACAGGCATTTTTTTCCTTTAAGGTAAGGTAATCCTTTTAAGGATGGTATATATTTATCTCTAAAGCATAACACAGTAACCATTTCCTTTTACATAATATGTAGTATCTACTTACATGGCACCCGTGTGAAGCCGGGGCGAGTCGCTAGTATATACTTTTATTATAAAGAGGAAAGATTTATATTTCTGTGTGTGTGTAACATGTTTGTAATGAATAAACGCAAATTATTTCACCATTCGAAATCCACATTCACGTTGAGTGACATAGACTATATTTTCTTTTTAAAAAAAAATCTTATGTCCACCCGTGCGAAGCCGGGACGAGTCGATAGTTTATAATAAGTATAGTTAAATTACGATACGTCACCAATAACTGGATGAGAACCAACACTCCATATTCGCCAAGAGGCTAAAGTTCCTCATGGAAATGCGAAGGGCATTCCTTTGTAGTTACTTCCGAGATATTATTATTATTATTCACCGAGGGCACGTTGTGTCGTCGCGACTAAAGGTCAATGACATAAGCGTTAAATCCTTCCATGGATCAGTTGCACATTCTGCTTTCTGAATAGTCGTCGTGCCTTTTGTTGCGGGTTCGAACCCGTCCGCGTTGCTAGCGTGTTGTCGCTATTAGCAAGTTACTGGATCTAGACTACACTATCAAGGTGCATTATAACGGCCGTCTGGTCTAGTCGTTAGAGCACCTGACTGCGAAACTTGAGGTCGCGGGTTCGAATCCCGCTGAGGGCAGATATTTGTGTGATAAACACGAGTATTTGTGCCTTGGTCTTGGATGTCCTATGTATTTATGTATATATATATGCCTACCCCTTCGGGGACCCTTGTGGGAAGGCGTGAGGATATATTATTATTATTTATATAAGTAAATATATCGTTGTCTAGTTACCATAACACAAGCTTTGCTTAAATTGGGACTAGGTAAATTTGTGTGGAATTGTCCCAGGTATTTTATTTATTTATTATCGAGGAGCTTTAGAACTTACCAAGCTGTGACAATAGTAGATAAGATGAATGGTATTGCTAGCTGTATGTATGAGCTTACGCTATCAGCTTCCTGACCTGCCTCTCTAGACAATCCCTCTCTGTTAACATTCAAGCTATCCGGTGTTATATCTATATTGGATACGCTTTAATTGCGATATCGCCGATATCGCAATGGAAAGCGTGAACTGGAAAAGTCTGGTCACAAAAAAACAATCATAAATCTCATCTCGCCTAAGTTCTTACGGGAAGAAGAGAGAAAAGAGTGCCATTTAAAAATCAAAATCAAAATCAAAATATTTTTATTTCACATAGGCCCAGGTGGGCACTTATAAAACGTCGAAAAAGAAGAAGCACGGTTCGGGTTGGTCGCTTCCATGGAGAAGAACCGGCAAGAAACTCCATGGCTACTCTTTTCAAATCATTAGGCATATACAATAACAATATTTTTTCGTTACAGCAATAGTACCCAAGTATGGGGGAACAACGTAGGCCCGACAATAGGTCGTTGCTTGAATTTCTCTGAATACCTCTTTCGCCTCATCCACTTTCATCTTTTCATAGCGGAATTCGGTAATAAAGGAATAATGCTTCATAGTTCTGTTATAATAGTTACATGAAAATTAATTTAAATTAAATTTTAATACATTTAAATGTTTATGTACATTTTTAGATACGTATTATTATATTAGGTAGGTACGTATTATTAGATTTTTCAAAATAGACCGTTAACCACGCTTTGCCAGAGACAACTTAAAGAAATATGACTATTACAATACAGTGCATAAATTATCAATTATATAGATCCTCACGCCTTCCCACAAGGGTCCCCGAAGTGGTAGGCAGAGGTGTATAAGTAGTACCCATACACCCACTTTCCGCCAGAGATATATTTTAGGTGCCAACGTGACAGACGGCGAGTCCATCGCCGTTACTCCAGCACGACTATAGATACGCCTTTGAAATGCTTCACAAACGTATGCAGGTTTCCTCTCGATGTTTTCCTTCACCGTAAAGCTCGTGGTGTGACTAATCACTGTACTTAAGTTCGGAAATCTCATTGGTACAGTCGGGATTTGAACATGCGATCTTTGTGCCGCAGGCAACCAGGGCATCAATTACAATTAATAATTCCCAATGCAGGTAGAAACTGCATGTACAGTCCTCGAGTTGTTTCTAGTTTAAAATTGAACCATTAGTGCGTAATCATCATTAAGAGTGGACGTGATCGAACATCAAACAAATTTATTTGTGTCGTCTCTCGTATGATATTAGTACATTCCCATCACTGTAGTGTCAATGCACATTTTTTTTCCACCTCTTAGACTGCAATTATAAAAGCAGCATTTAAGGTCGCTCCAAGTTCCTCCAACTACGCAATTTACAAAGAAAATTTGAACAAAGAATTTGTCAAGTGGAATGGGCTTCCGCCAATGGTATTTGATCAAATGTTGGCCATGCAAATTAATAGAAGGAATTTGACGAGCCGAATTCTAGCAAGGAGGCAAGTACGCATGCAGCCTCCTTGACAATTAAGCGGTTACCGCCGTCTTTGGACGCTTGCGATAATGAGGGCGATATACTCTTGGCGTTACTTTCAGATACGCGATGTAAAATCTGTTCATCCTTAAATAACTATTATTTCCAGCAACTAATTTATATACTTACGCTAGAGGTACATATTATATATACATATGAGACAAACATACAAGAAACTTGTCCCATAGCGATTATTTCGTAAGAATCCACAAAATTTGCCCGAATTAGCCTGATTTTGTAGTATATTACAATATCTATTGCGGGCACGTTGCACGTACTTATTATATTTATTCAACGTTAATTATCTATAAAATGACCGATCATAGTTATATATCTATATCTAAAAATATAAGTAAAATGAAGTATGTAGTGTAGATTATCAAGTTCAGAGTCATCTATGGACATTTAGGAAAACTTTCTTTCAATGTTTCTTAATCCTGCGTATAGATGGCGCTTTTTAAAAATTTTGTCTTAAATTCGGGACTCTTACCCAACTAGCGTTTCGTTTAAAGCTTTTTATAAACACATTATTCATGAAGTATATATATTTACCTAATGTCAGTGCAAATAAAATCAATATAACAAAACAACACGGGACTACTTTGAATTGGATTGTCTGTTGTAACATTATGATAACCGCTTTTTACTAAATGGATATGGATGTATACACGGTACATACATCACAATAACATTAATTCTTGTCTGTTTGTTCCGGCTTTCGGCTAATTTCTGAAACGGTTGGACCGATTTAGCGGGACCACTGGCATATAGCTGATGTAAAAAGCAATAACTTAGGCTAAACAATAATTTTTAAGCTACTAAATGAATTAAGCACTAGGTACTTCCCACAGGGTCCCAGAAGGTATGTACCTATGTAGATAGTACCCACACACCCATTCTCTGCCAGTGATATATTTTAGATGCCAATATGACAGATGGTTAGTCCATCGCCCTTCCCCAAGCATGAGTAAATTGAATTTCTTCTCAAACGTATACAAGGTTTTCTCTCGATGTTTCCCTGATCCGTCAAGCTCGTAGTGACTAATCTCTGTACTTAAGTTCAGAAAAAATCATTGGTACAGTCGGGATTCGAACTTGCAATATTTGTGATGCTGAATGGCTCAACTATTATATTCATATTATACATATGTAATAAAAAATATAACCCGAATGCTATAAAGTCAAGAACAAATAAGGGTGAGAAGATAGCAGAAGTTAAGTTTGGTAGCAGGGTGGACCGACACATCAATTCACTTCGGATTATAATTTGCAATTGGGAAAACTTTGAATTATTCTTTACATACATGGCATCAATACGGACTTTCCACATACAATTTTCCAAAGCTCATAAGCATTGCCTTTCTTTTTTTGCTTAATCATTAATGATAATGATATGAGGCAACTAATGCGTGTTTTATAGGCAAAAGCGTCACAGCAATTTTACTATTCCCCTTGTATCGTACATGGCCTACGTGACCGACCGCTTGTAGCGCTCATATTTTTATTAATGGCTTCTCGTTAATCCACGATCCTTAAAAAGGTATTACTAAGTGGACCTGTTAATGGAAAAGTTAATTAATGTTTTATGACGTCACACTACTTACTTCTAATCATATAAAAACAAACATATCGCCACGTTGTCAAGATATGATACTGCTCTAATAAGCTTAATGTATGAAGCGAGCATGTATGAAGAGACTCATGAATATAGATGAAGCGAAAGAGATCTGTCAGCCTAGAGGAAACGGGCGCTTTACTCTCACTGCTCTCCCAGGGACTCGGTGTGTTATTATGTATATATATATATATATATATATATACCTACCCCAATAATTCCGTGTGTATTTTACTAAAAATGTATAGTTGAGTTGCTTTTATTTTCACGCCTTTCCACAAGGGCCCCCGAGGGCGTAACATCACCCTCTTTTCGTCATCAGTGGCAGAGACCCGTCAAATCGAAGAAATTCGCCCTTTACTATCTTACTGGCATAAGTACCTATATATATTATATCCTGGGAAATACAAACTTATCCTTCCTTTTAATTTAAATTAATAATGTTCGATATTATCATAATAATACAAATAAATCTTAAGCCGTGGTGGCCGAGTGGTTCGAGCAGTTGCCTGCGACGCAAAGGTCGCAAGTTCGAATCCCGACTGTACCAATCAGTTTTTTCTGAACTTAAGTACAGTGATTAGTCACACCACGAGCTTTACGGTGAAGGAAAACATCGAGAGGAAACCTGCATACGTCTGAGAAGAAATTCAAAGGCGTATGTATAGTCGTGCTTGAGTAACGGCGATGGACTCGCCATCTGTCACGTTGGCACCTAATATACCTCTGGCGGAAAGTGGGTGTGTGGGTATTACCTATACACCTCTGCCTACCCCTTCGGGGACCCTTGTGGGAAGGCATGTGGATATATTATATAAATCTTAATTTTCCATCCCCTTAATTGGTGATTAGTCTACTAAGAATAGTTTCTACTTACGCATACAAGACAAAAACTAATTTAAAAAATATGGCGACTAGCAGTGGTAATTAATTACAAATTCCTAAGTCTCATTAATTCCACTGTTATCCAAATATATTGTTTACGTATGTATGTATGTTTATGTTATTTGCATAAGATGGCCAGATTGTTGAAAAGGACATCAACGTAATTTAGTTCCATCCAGAAACGGCGATGGACTCGCCAACTCTCACGTTGGCACCTAAAACCTCCGGCGATAAATGGGTGTGTGGGCATAACAACCCCTATACAATTCCCTTCAGGGACACTTGAGGGAAGGCTTGAAGATACGTGTATAGTTTGTCATCCCTTTCCTATAAGAATTAAATTTGTTGCACGCACCATATAGCTTGAACCTGGACAGGTTTCAATTTATATGATACTTCTTTAAAGAGAGCAAAGTCTTCAGGCATTTAACTGCTAATGGCATGGCCTGTAGTATTCGGATCGCAGCAGGTTGCTGGTCGGCTACAAAGCTGGACTGGACTGTTTGTTTTGAACAAGTTTGACTTACGTACTGACTATATTCACAACATCACATGGCTCGGCCTGTTTTGAAATATTTAAAGCGACATCTATCGCCACAAAAGTGAACACTCAATATTAACGTAAAAATGTCGGACAGATGTATACATTGCACAGATCACGTATGCACAATCGGTATTCGTATAATTTATAGGATGACAGTCTGTGTGTCATAGGAATTTCCGCCTATTAGGTACAAGTCAAGGCGTTTGTGTTGCCTGATTATACTGCCTGAAGCAGGACTTTTTCGGACTTTATTTTGCTAGTTCGGCAGCACAACAAATCGTTAGAAGTATGCGAGTATAGGCTATGAAATCGTAACGAAAGTTGCTTAGGTATGGGATCGGGCAAAGACAGATTTATGCAGCAATTAATAAAAAGAGGCATATGTTTAGTCGTGCTTGAGTAACGGCGATGGACTCGCCATCTGTCACGTTGGCACCTAATATGCCTCTGGCGGAAAGTGAGGCGTGAGGATATATATTTATAAAAAAACTAGGCAATTTATATTCCTATTTCCGCACAAAGAATCTACTATAGCAGTAAAGTTACTCATAAAAATCTTACCACGTTTTTATTTGATTAATAACTTCTGAAAAAAAAACACAAAATTACGTTTCGGAAAATAAATCTCTTGAATAAATAAATAAATATTTAATAAACCTGGGACAATTCCACACAAATTGACCTAGTCCCAAATTAAGCAAAGCTTGTGTTATGGTAACTATACAACGATATATGTACTTATATAGATAGATATATACACAAATACATAGGACATCCAAGACTAAGGTACAAATACTCGTGTTCATCACACAAATATTTGCCCTCAACGGGATTCGAACCCGCGACCTCAAGTTTCGCAGTCAAGAGCTCTAACCACTAGACCAGACGGTCGTCGACGAATAATGTTGTCGTTCGTTTTACTCCCTCGTCATATTCACATCATCCAATAACTTCTAGAAGAAAGCTAAGATGACTTTCTTTTCAAACATATGCAGCTTTTCTCTCAATGTTTTCCTTCACCGTAAAGCTCGCGGTGTGACTAATCACTGTAAATACTGTAATGATCGGACTAGACCAGGCAGAAGCCAGGTATAATGAATTAAATAAAGAAATAGGTCTCCTAGAGAGCCTTAAAATTAGGTATCGTAATGGTGGATGTAGCACTGCGTAATTCAGTAGGCTGTATCGAATTACTAGTAGGTCGTATGCCAACCATTATTGTGAAGGCATCCCGTTGATGTCTTTTCTTGGAAATGGACGTTACATAAAGATTTATTCTTAACAAACTAACCGCCTAGCTTCGTTCGGCTCAAAACTATAAATGAAACGCCATTACAGCGCCACATAACGGTGATTTTTATGTATACATACCTTCATCACCGCGCCGAGTCCCTAAACGGGTAGACAGGGAGAGCAGAGCGCCAGTTTTCTCTAGACTTAAATAATACCTTATTCGCTTCGAACACATTCATGAGTCTCTTCATATATGTATTTTATATTTACACATTACTATACATCTATTATATAATATTCGTAGGGAATAATTATCCTTTAGGTACACAACTGGCGCTGTACTCTGTCTGATGATATGTATGTATACAATATAAAAGCCGTGGTGGCCGAGTGGTTCGAGCAGTTGCCTGCGACGCAAAGGTCGCAAGTTCGAATCCCGACTGTACCAATGAGTTTTTCTGAACTTAAGTACAGTGATTAGTCACACCACGAGCTTTACGGTGAAGGAAAACATCGAGAGGAAACCTGCATACGTCTGAGAAGAAATTCAAAGGCGTATGTATAGACGTGCTTGAGTAACGGCGATGGACTCGCCATCTGTCACGTTGGCACCTATACACCTCTGCCTACCCCTTCGGGGACCCTTAAGGGAAGGCGTGAGGATATATTATTTTATTTTTTATGTATACAATATAATGTGCCTTATAGAATACAGGTCCCGTCGTAAATGTTCTGGTTAATAGCCCGTTTCAAATCAACACAGTTTTTATTTAACGTTAAAATTTGAGCGCTAATCAATACATATTGGAGAGTATTTCAACTTGAAAGTTTTCTACCGCTACATCGATAGTGTTCTCAATAGCTTGACATCATTCCCACGGCCACCTTATGCACATACAAAATAACCAAATTTATTGATTCTGCCGCGCCGGCCGAGTAGTTCAAAAAACTCATTGGTACTATCGGGATTCGAACTTGCAATCTGTGTGCTGCCGGCGACTACTCTAGACGAAAGGCTGTTATTGTTAATCCATATATCGATCTACATAAGCATGTATAATATGTAGAGCCCATAATAAAATCCTAGCGTATAGCTGTATCCCGCGGTATCGCATCCCTGAAATTCGCTTTCATTGGTAGATTTATTTTCTAGAATAAAGCATGTAGCTATGTTAATCCAGATAATAATTAATCCCCGTGCCATATGTCATCCAATTGCGTTCATACTTTTTTTAGTACAAGAGGAACATGCTCACAAAATTTCGTATTTATGGTATAACATTATGGGAGACATTCAGTGCATTGTTATACGTAATTGGGCTTATATATATAAACTTGTGAACTTTACCAAGCATGTAACCTTGACAATGACACTACGCGAGGTGTTGCCGCATACTGATCAGATGAGATTTATGTTAATGTCAAGCAATGTTGGATAAAGCCAGTTCCATACAAACTCCTTTCGTCGTCGGGATCTCACTTACAACAATGACAATACCACGCCATGGTTGAACGATTCGAGCGAAGTTGTAGCGTAAATATGAAAATCTTAATTATATATAATAAATGCCATAGGTTATAAACTCATGAAACATAGGTATTAAATTTATACACATATGTAGCTCATAACGTGCTCAACAGGGTCAAACACATTGTCCATTAAAAGTCTATATATATTTGTGTAGCGACATATTGTACATGTATGTAGTGCATTGTGTGTACATAAGCAAGCATCACGTACATTTGTATAGCTTTGAGGAACAACATTGTGTAAAAGTACAAAATAAAAAGAATAAGTATTAAAACCTTACATATCGTACATAAAACTGGCCACTTTTATCACAAATATCTGACGTTTGTCATGGAATTCGAAATTCAAATTTATTACAAACTGTACCTGACATGGAACGTACATTTGATTACGATCCTTCAGCGTTCGATCGATATGATTAAATATAGTTGGAACGTGGTATTCCTCTGCCTCATCTTGCAGACACTTTTGTTTCGTCCATATTTCTCCACTCATCCTATCTACATGTCCAAACCAACGTAACATGCCTTTTTGAGAATTGAATATGCACCTACTGCGTATATGTTTAATGCAAACCACGCCTTATCGATAAAACAACAAATTAACATAAAAAATACTCATTCTGTGTAACTTATGGCCAAGCATACAACAACATACATTGAATGGTTCATTTACCCTTAAATTTAAATCTCACGAAAGAGTACACAGGAGTGTAACAGCTTCTTATCGCTAGAGATATATTTTGGTGCCAACGTGATAGATGCAGAGTGAGCATGACTATAGATACGCCATCATTTGTGTCTTCTATTTCTGTCAAAAATATGCCTCCTTTGTCTCTAGACTTATAAATCTCTTTCACTTCATCACTACACTACACATTAATAAGTCTCTTCAAACATACTCGCCGGTTTTGAGTACTCTTGACGTCCTCTTCATATTCGTAATACTAAGAAAAGAAGCGACCACGTCAGACGTGTAGCCATCATATACATTTCCTATCGCAGTCTTGAATAATGATGACAATAGGACGTCATGGGAAAGCCTCAGGACACTTCCATAAATAGTAGACACTTATTTTTTTTAATACCACGATGTTCGCACTCCTTGCCGCATTGATAATTACTGGCTGAAGGATAAAGTAAAAATATATCTTGACTTAAAAAGTAACTTATCATCAGTTTCAAAAAGTAATATAATAAATATATATAATATATCATCACGCCTTCCCACAAGGGTCCCCGAAGGGGTAGGCAGAGGTGTATAGAGGTGTAGGTAGAGGGTGTGTGTGTAGAGGTGCCAACGTGACAGATGGTGAGTCCATCGTCGTTACTCAAGCACGACTATACTATACGCCTTTGATTTTTTCTCAGACGTATGCAGGTTTCCTCTCGATGTTTTCCTTCACCGTAAAGCTCGTGGTGTGACTAATCACTGTACTTAAGTTCAGAAAAACTCATTGGTACAGTCGGGAAGTAAAAGTTCAAAAAGTATTATTACCATATACCGATATTAGACTTGATGGAGAGGAAGACCAAGGTAACAAACATGAGACAGATTAAAGTGTGAGTGTTGTAGGTCAAAAATATTGTGCTGAGCATACCAAACGCAAGGTTTTTTGTAATTTTTTTATACATTATTAGTACGGCTGTGAACCAACTACATTGTCTACATTAATTAGTAAACAAGCAATAATATCATTCATAAACTTATCTCCCAATACTCCAGACATGCCAACATAATAGCCTTCAATCTGTCCGCAAGCTCACCACAGTCAAGGTTGAACTCCAAGATTAGCATCAGAGACTATGAAAAGAAAAATAAAATAAAAGCGAAAGAGGTATGTAAGTCTACAGAGAACTGGCGCTCTACACTCTCTGCCTACCCCGTTAGGGACTTGGCGTGATGATATATGATACTATGAAAACAGACCAGCCCTTTAATCTATGATAATCTATTCCTTTGGAGCCTTTGTTCTGTGCATATATATTGACACTGCAATGTAAAAAAATGGCCGTCTTTATTTAGTATTTAAAATAGTCTTTATTTCGAATTTCAAATATTCGAAAAACAAATGTCAGCGAATCGCTTGATTGATAACGATCGATGATCGTTCGCGCAACGTATATATACAAGTGCAAGCGAGCAAAGCCGCAGTCGAACTGTTAGCGGTGCATAGAGCTGACCTATTATACGTATTCTTTTTATAAAATGCGTGCGTTTCTAGTAATTGCTGTTTGTTGTATGGCGAATGTGTCAGCTGGGAGCTTGCGTGAGTTTCTTATAATATCGTAAATTACGCTCTACTTTCTCTGCCTACCCCGAGCCTAGGGGCTCGGGATAGGCCTTTTTTAAAGTATATTTTCATAAAAAAAAATATTTTATAATTATGCCTGCATTTTAGTATAATTTTCGTATTTTTATATTTTAACATAAATATAAAAATATTACTTAAGATATAATAATGTCAAATTAGAGCCGTGGTGGCCGAGTGGTTCGAGCAGTCGCTTGAAAACACAAAAAATTCAAGTTCGAAGCCCGACTGTAACAATGAGTTAATTTGAGCCTAAATACTGTTATTAGTCACACCACGAGCTTTACGGTGAAGGAAAACATCGAGAGGAAACCTGCATAATTTTGAGAAGAAATTCAAAGGCGTATGAATAGTTGTACTTGAGTAACGGTGATGGATTTTCCATCTGTCACGTTTGCACCTATAATATATCTCTGGCGGCATGTGAGTGTGTGGGTACTACATACAATCCCCTGCCTACCCCATTGGGGATCCTTGTGGGAAGGTATGAACATATATGCAAAATGATCAATTTCTCAATTGACTTCAATGGGCATAGTATAAAGATAATATACGAGTACATGCTTTAAACTAATTACGCTGATTACTGTCATATTATGTAACTTCATATATTTATATAATTATATCAATGGAACACCTACAATGTCTTAAGCCAAATGGACATTGTAGGGCAGCCATGCTCTAGAAAGAAGAGAGATATGAGCAGCATAATTATTTGGCAAACAATTAAGGTATTCTTAATTACTCAATCTTATTCACTTATATCTCAAGAATGTGCATGAATTTGTTTAATAATATGTATGTGTTTTTGTCTATTACATGTGTTTAGCTAGCCCTAGCTTCTGCTAAAACTCAACTCTCACTGGAGAGTCGCAGAATTGACAGTTTCTTCCTCAGTACCTTGTATGTATCATCTCTTCTGTCATAGCGCCATACGAGATTTAACAGTACTGTAGCGTGATGTGACAAACTCGAATCTTTCGAACAGTTAAGACACTCTAATCTGGCTGCGTGTAGGAATAGAAAACTGCTGCTCTCTCTGTGTACGTAGACTCGGCGTTAAGATATTTATTTTACTCAACAGCACACTACAAAACTGCTCATAAATAAAAAATAGCTCATCGATCAAACATAGGCAACATTGTTAGTCATGAATCACTAGCCATCCCTTTATGGAGTTGCAGATTTTTCCCTCTACTGTACGTGCACAGCACAAGGGGACTAAATACTATGTCTGTACTTCGCCTTGGTCACCCAAGGTTTTGGCAAAGCTGAATCTATATCTGTATAACTCAAAGGTGACTGACTGACATAGTGATCAACGCACAGCTCAAATCACTGGACGGATCGGGCTGAAATTTGGCATGCAGGTAGATATTATGACGTAGGCATCCGCTAAGAAAGGATTTTGATTAATCACAAAATTACAAAGTTTGTATGAAACTTTGTCAATTTTAAACCGATCGGGCTGAGACTTTGCGTGCATAAAGCTACTGTAACGTAGGCATCCCCTATACACACACACATCCAAAATAAATAAAGAAATACTGTGCAAAGTCACTATCCCACGCGGACGAAGTCGCGGGCACAGCTAGTCTAATATATATATTTATAGATAATATATCGTGTGTCGCCAGAGATATATTTTAGGCGCCAACATGGCAGATGGCTAGTCCGCCGTTATCGCCGTTTCTGAGGTACGACTAGACATACCTACATCTTTGAAATGTATGAAAATCTTTCAATCAATTTTTTTTTTCAAACCGAGATTTGAAACTCCTAGTAGGTACTTTAGCCACTGAGCCAGTACAGCTCGTCTCACCTTATCTTAAATTCACATATGGATACCGTTTGTTTGTCAACTTAGAGGCATAAAAAAACAACATAGATATTCCATTATGAAAAATTAAACACATTGCGTTAGAAAGACACCGAGTTAAGCAATTAATTAGTTAAATGCTTACATGCTTAGGCAAAGGTTGATTATGTAAAGTGACAAGTCAAAATTTAAGAGAATGTTAATATTTTTATGAAAATATAGAGTAAATAATTAATTATTCGTTCTATTCAATACGGATATAAAAGAGTACCTTGAATGTCAAGATCTATTCTCAATTCTATTGTACCGCATCAATTAGTCGCATCCATAATTAACCTCTCCTTGTGCGGCGCTAAAGATGCTTAGAACATTTTTATACCTTACAAGGATAAGCCTTTGTACGCTTCGTCGTCATATAGGAAAACATTAAAAACGAGACAAAGTGACAGATTTCTAAATCTTTTGTGCCGAATAGAAAGCAGTTTCAAGAATATAACGTTACATAGCGAGACCGTTATCGTTTAAATCTGTGTTGCGCTCGAGTTGATCGCGATAATAAACAAAGTTTTTTAAGGATAATCTTACGGGAGAGGCAGAGAGTGTAGTGCGCCAGATCTCTCTAGACTCTTTCGCTTCGTCCACATACATCAGTGTACTGCTCAGTCGTTGGAGCATCGGCTAACCTAATTTATACTAGTCCAGCAAGTTCCACAATCATTTTATCGATGATTGATTTCGAAACTCGTTCGTTTGGTAATAACGATGGTTGTACATACTTTTTCAGTCCATCTGTAAGTAAACTAACGTATTTACCAACAATTACACCACCTTTAATAATAGTACAAGCGACATTTCTCTTCCGAGTATCAAAGAACGACATTTTATAGATGACAAACAGATGTCTTGTAGAGATTGAAGAAATGATCAATGGTATTAATCTATCTAAATATGTAGACAATAATGTCCTTCAAAAAGCTTTTATTAACACTTTTTCTCTTTTTAATTGTTCATATGTAGGTTAATGTATGTATATGTTATTGTATGTATATTTTTTTTGTATTTATTTATTTAGATTGCCTATTTATTTGTGTATTATATTAATTGTGTATATTTCATCATCTCAACTCTCACACCTACCTTTTCTTTCTCTGTTTCTTATCTTATCTCTACACTTGGGTTGCCTGGTAGAGATTGCTTTTGCCATAAGGCGAATTGTGCCTACTACATGTTTTTCTTTATTTATTTTTTTGTCTTATCTATTTGTTTTTTATATGTGTGTGTTTGTGCAATAAAGAATATATAATAATATAATAATAATATGTAGAACTTATTCTTACTTCACGTGACATTGACCTACACAATGAGTACTGTGTACACTACACTACACACAACTACACATAGAGTTATATAAGCACTAGCTGTCCCGCCCAGCTTCGCTCGGGTGAAAAAGTTAAATTGCCCGTAACACGATCGCAGCGCCACCTATTGGGTCCAATTGTAAATCTAAACCATTCTCGAATCTAGCTTAAGACACACAGAAACACACAGAAAGCTTCGCCCGGGTAAAAAGGTAAAATTCTTGAAACTCGATCGCAGCGCCACCTATCGGGTCCAATTTAATATAGCCTATGTTACTCGGGGATAATGTAGCTTTCCAAAGGTGAAAGAATTTTTGAAATCGGTCCAGTAGTTTCGGAGCCTATTCATTACAAACAAACAAACAAATCTTTCCTCTTTATAATATTAGTATAGACAAACACTTTGTTTGGTACGAATAGCACGAATCGCACGTGCTATCCGTAGAGAGTATACACAGGTATGTATATGTATACAAAAGTCTGCATTGTTTACAAATCGATTTAAGAGTGTTCGTTGGTTGCGATGAGATTGGTATCTTTACAAAGTTTTTGCATGAATTTCTTAAAACCACTTACTCGTGTAAAGTTGATTATTGGCTGGCACTTATGTGCCAAGTCATCCAAATCCGGTGCGACATTCGGGCGTGAAAGAGAATAAACTCAGAATCTTTTGCATTAATTTTAGTTATTAGTATAATACTTGGAAACTTGTTTATTACGACCTACTTATTACAAAAACCGTAATAAAGAAATATATTGTAGTACAATATTTGTTTGCACTTTCCAGAATTGTGTTTTGTTGCGACTTGATAGCGTGCCTTAAGGCTGTTAAGGTAATGGGATACTGAATAGCAATTCATATTCGCATGTTCTTTAAGTGTTTACGTACATATAAGTTCCATTTCTAAGTGGAACGTTCCACGTAACTTCTTAGTTAATAATAATAATATAATAATTCATTTATTTCAGATACCAAAATCCATACATCATAAATTCCAAATCAAATAAACATTAAGAATAAGTTAAAATTATCAAAATAAATCATAATAAATCAAATAAATCAAAGTAAACTCAACCAATGGTTGGTTAGCTTTATTACTTTTCTTTGAAGTACGTAAATGGGCTGATGAATGTATGTCACATTTAGGCAAATGGCTATAGGCATACATACATACATATCATCACGCCAAGTCCCTAACGGGGTAGGCATAGAGTATAGAGCGCCAGTTCTCTCTAGACTTACATAACTCTTTCGCTTCGTCCACATTCATCAGTCTCTTCATAGATGCTCGTTGGTTTCGAGTACTCTTAACGTTCCGTTCCTTGAGCGTCCGATCGATTTGATCCAGGTAGTTAGAACGTGGCCTTCCTCTGCCTCTTCTTGCACACACTATTGCTTTGTATATCTGTTTCGTCAATATTTCTTCACTCATCCTTTCTATGTGTCCAAACCAACGTAACATGCCTTTCTTCATCTTTACAATCACGCCCTCATACACGCCAGTTGATTTGCAAATCTCTTCATTGCGGCTTTAGCCAATGTCAATTTAAAGCAAGTAAACGTTATTTATAAATATTAATGTAATTTTTTTTTAAATTATTAAAATTAAAATGAATAGATGCAGACTTAGAGCTCCCGCGACCTACATTATGTATAGACAACCAAGTACTCGAACCAACACCAAGAACCACTCAGTCATCACCCCATATCTCTATTGTTCTACTGCTAAGTATATATTATATAAAATAAAATATACATATTACAAAGTTTTTAAAGTTTTATTTTCAACCGTAAATCTCAGGAACTACTGATTGGATTTGAAAAAATACGTTAGCTTTACTTAGCTTATTTATTTATTTATTTATTAAAGATATGCCAACAGTACACATATTAAAACTTTACAGAGTATGTGCGTTCCGAACGAATTCTTTAAATTTCTTCTCAAACGTATGTAGGTTCCTCTTGTTGTTTTTTCACAGTAAAGCACTAGAGATGCGACTAGTCATTGTACTTAAGAAAGCTCGAGAAGTGGTAAATCGTTGTAGGTACCTGAGTACTTAAATCCAGAAAAACTCATTGCTACAGTCGGGATTCGGTCTTGCAATCTTTGTGTTGTAGGCAACTACACGAATCACTCTGCCACCACGGGGTATGTAGGTAATTTTATAATTTTTTTTTAGCCTCATTCATCAAGCCGTGCACAGCATCGGACCCGCACCTGAACGAATGCATAAAGCACGTGATCGAAGTGGTCGGCCCCAAATTCGCTGATGGCATCCCGGAACTCGGGATCGCACCCTTGGACCCAGTACAGCTGGGGACAGTGGATGTTGACAACCCAGCTTTGAAAATCGTCTTCACTGATACTGTCGTCACAGGGTTGCGGGGATTTAGGGTTAATGATTACAAGTAAGTATTCCTTCCATTCTACCACTATTGGAAATCGGGCGGAAAATTTTGGGCCGGGGTGTAGTACCCAGGGGCTAGACGGTGGTGCCACCTGGGCCCACCATCTCAAGGACCTGACGAGTAAGCCTCGTATCTAAAAAATCTTTATCCACTGAATAACAAGTACCTACTTTAAATAGGTTGCAACCAAACTTTAATCGTGGCAACTTCTGTTGCATTGCAATTTGTGGCGAATTCTACTGTAGTATTTCTTTTGTTTATTTATTTACCATATAACCCAAAATGTTTAATTAATGCCCCAGTTTTCCAGCGCCCTTAACCACGCCTTTGACTGGGCGGAGTTACGATAATCTGTCTATTTATATGCGAAATAGGTTTTTTATTATGGTGCTTGATTAACTCATTTCATATACATAGAGATGTTATCTCTAGATACGGTGGAGCCCAAGGTTTGATAGAACTTTTTTTCCACTCAGGATCAGCCTGGAGAAGGGCAAGGCGGTGTTAGACTTCACAGCCAACGTGACACTCAAGGCGCACTACGACATGAACGGCCAGATCCTCATCCTGCCCATCAGGGGTAATGGACAAGCCAGGATCAAAATCAGTGAGTAGTTTGTCTTACAGGCTTACGTTTAATGTGTGCATTAATTAAAAATATATGGTCGTTAACGCGCGACCTATACCTCTGGTGTTGGGAGGCCCAGTTAAATATTTATTTTATTCTATTTTAGTATGTGTTGTTATAGCGGCAACAGAAATACGTCATCTGTGATGTCAAATGTCAGCTGTCTATCATATCACGGTTCATGAGATATAGCCTTGAGGAGGGTCCCGTTTTACCCTTTGGGTATGTGACCCTAAAAATAAACCCCAAGAGACTTATCTACTACTTTTACATACTAGGACTAATCCCTCTGCTGCCAACACAATATAACAATCCTCCCCCTTTCCCGAAGAGCACATTACTGGAGACCTTATTCACCGCGTAGGAACACAACACAATAAATTGTGTTATTTGGCTAGGTGGAGGTCCTGCCCCAGTCGGGCAGCTCTAAATTCGAACGGGAAACCCCGTTATGCCCTACCTCTCTTGTTTCTCGAAAAGCCTACATATGTCACCATACAGCTAATTTCTATTCGGGTAGATACTATAATATTCATGAACACATTACAATGCAGTAACGTGTACAGCCAGCTCACCCGCAATGAAAACAATTGACCCAAAACGTTATTCGAATGTGCCAATGATTGCAAGGAAGCGACCAATTATTAGCATATGAAATTCGCCTTGCTGCAACTGACAGAAATATGGGCTTCTGGCTTCGTATAATTCGACGTGTAGTACTAGACCTCGCTACAATGTTTTAAATAGGACTATGTGTTGAATATATCTCAATGCCCTCAGAGGAGCATTTCTGCTGTCCTGAGTATAGGTAGGTAATATTATGCCAATCCAACCAAAATTATTTATGAATGTGCGTTGAATTATTGCAATAAACTGTAGGTTTAGGTATTAGTAATTTAGCATTCAAATAACTTATAGTGTAATACCTAATGTATTTTATATTGTTTTGTACGTACGTAATAATTAATACCATACTTAGGTAATCTAGAGCAATTTGATCTCGGTATCAATGACATATTTTGAACCATCAAACATTGAAGTTTCTTGCTGCCATCAACTTACAGCCAGCCTGTTTAAAAGCGCTACCATAGCTTACCCACTTTTAAGAACCTACAACTTTAGTATGCATGATTCACCTACTGATGTACACCTCTCTTACACCGTGTAGAATCGTTCTATGACATCCTTCCTTCTGCACGCATTCCATTGATTGTAGAGTTTTGGAAGGTTCGCGTAATTCCATAGAGCTAGAACGAGTATAGAGCACAGTTGACGAGCAATTATTCTGCAGCGAACCTGAACATCGTGATAAAGTACGACTTCGCGTCCAAGGACGGCCACTGGACGGTCCCCGGCTACAAGGACCATTACAAGATGGACCACGCACAGTTTAAGTTCACCAACCTCTTCGGAGGTAATAAGGAACTTGGTAAGTCTGTCCCTTGAAATATAGTTCCACTATAAATTGAATTGTTTCGTTTGGGGTAATTCAGGAGGGTATGTTTAAATTTTACTCTTACAATATTTTCTACAATGATACGTAATTTTTTTAGATAAGTCCAATCCATTTGATGTTATACTCTCCTCAGAGTTTTCACCTAAACCTACCTACGTAGTAAAACTACAACACTTAAACCATGTGAAACACACTTTGGACACGACATTCTATAGATAATTTCATCCCAATGAAACATTACGTACATGACATTCCAGAATACAATTGTATATTTTTAGCTAAGACTACAGAAAGGTTCACAAATCAAAATTGGGAGCTTATAATGCAAGAGATTGCACCACCTGCTATCAAGCAAATCATCAGGAGCTGCGTGGAGGAAGTCAAGAAATTCTTCGCAGCTGTCCCTACCGCTGAGCTGCTGCCCTGAATGGTTGGATTTAAACTGCTCGGCAGTTTTGTTTGTTCGTTATATTAACATACTAACAGCGATGTTTTACGTCTTGGAGATTCAAAATTGTGTTTAATACTCTGGTTTTGATTTATATTTGCTTCGTAGTTTTTATCATAACCAATGGCCGACTCTACCTACATTAATGATCACTACTTATATACAAATAAACTACTAACAAATCAACACGCATAACCCTAGCCTTCGTTAGGTTTTTGATATTACATTCGCTTGTGACATAGACAGTAAAAAATGCACAAAATGTGATAAAAGAAATTGCCTGCAAGTTCGAATCCTGACTGTACCAATGAGCTTTCCTGAACTTAAGTACAGTGATTAGTCCCACCACGAGCTTTACGGTGAAGGAAAACATCGAGAGGAAACCTGCATACGTTAAAGAAGTACTTATCTACAGTCGCGCTTGAGTAAAGGCGATGGACTCGCCATCTAGCACGTTGACAACTAAAATATATCTCCTGGGGAAAGTGGGTGTGTAGGGTACTAACTACACACCTCTGCCAACCCATTCGGGGACCCTTGAGGACGACGTGAATACTATACTATACTGAACTGTACTCTATATTACGCGATAGTGAAAGGACTCTCCATTAGAAAGCATTTATTTTAGTATACACTCATCGCTCATAGTACTCATTTAGCGTTTTTTCGCTTGTTGAGTACAATATTGCGTATGTCGTATTATACTACCAAATTCATGTGTTTGTTCATTGCAGGTGACACAATCCACACAGTGATCAACACTCATTGGGAGCCAGTGATACGAGATATAGCGCCGGTCGCCTTCGAACAAATCATCAAAGCTTGCGTCGACGAGGCAAAGAAACTCTTCGCAGCTGTGCCGGCCAATCAGCTGCTAATATCTTGAAGAGCCTCTCATTAGACTGTACTATTCATACCTAATAAATAAATTGATATCTAAATATATGTATATCATCACACAGTCTCTTGTAGGGAAGAGAGAGCCCAAGTTCTCTCTAGACTTAAAGATACTATACTTCATCCGTTAACAGATTACTCGCACCTGGCGAGTATGTACTGTCTTTTTACAAGCTCACCAGTATTGAGCACTCTTTTTGTTTACATTTGCACACATCTTTAAGTGTTGTAGGCAAAAAAACCTACTAACTCAATGGCATAACTACAAATGTAAAAAGTTTAATTATCAATTCTTTTGTAAGTAAAAAAAAAAAAAGGTAAATATTGTAATATTATTTTCCCTCTGGGCTCACATTCCAACCCAGGGGCCCACTACCTTATTGTTATGCCACTATACTACATAGTTTTTTATGTATTAGTAATGTTTAATCATGGTATGTCCATACAGATATATAAATTGATGATTTGTTTGTTGGTATTTAGAAATGTAATTCTCACCCGAGGTAACATAATTGTGATAATTAAGTTGTAATGTGATAATGACAATAGTTTTAATTAATTTATAAAAAGAGAAATGTTTTTACCAAACCAGTTGTATGATTACCTCTCCACGAAATCTTGAAGAATGTTAAAAGGTATGCCTAAATGCTCTTGCAAGAAAACAAAATAAAAATCATATAAATGTATTAAATTTAAATAGCAAAATGATTTACTTGCAGCATAACAAAACTTACACTAGTTGCTCATATACCTACATTTCATGATTAAAGTATCACATTGTATAGCTACTTAAATAGTTAAACCTTATATATTGAATATAATAATATGTAAAATAGTTAAACATTCATATCAGACTGGGAATATGATAACATATGGCAAAAGTATCAAAATAACAACATTGTAGGTACTGTAACAGGTACTGTAGTTGTACTGCATGTGTTGTTACAACATGTAACATAATTTATCGAGGACACATAGCATGACGACCTCCATCCACAGGCAAACTAGCTCCAGTAATATTACTGGCCAAGTCACTAGCAAGGAATGCAATTGTGGATGCTACTTCATCTGGCTTACCAGGGCGTCCAAGGGCATGTGTCTCCTTAGATCTCTCTAGGAAAGCTGCATATTGCTCATTATTCAATCCTCCACGCTTCTGTAACTCAGTCAAAATAACACCAGGATTCACACAGTTTACTCTAACGCCTTTTGGTGCTAATTCCAAGGCAACACATCTTGTGAACTGGTCAACAGCTGCCTTTGACACATTATAAGCCAAGACTCCTGGAAAAGAACGGATGCCGTTCACACTAGACACGTTTACAATGTTCCCCTTAGATTTGATCAGGTGTGGCGTAGCTAGCATGGTTAAGTAGTAAATAGAGCGCACATTCGTGTTCATAAGGCGGTCGTATTGCGCTAGGGTGGTGTTCTCAATAGTACCAGTCTCAATAATACCAGCATTGTTGACTAAAACATCCAATTGGCCATAGTGATCCAAAGTACTCTTAACGATGTTTTCAATGTCGCTCTCCTTAGTGAGATCCGCGGGAAGAACAAATGTTTGTCCGGATTTATCGCAGTCATTACTCACTTTTTTGAGATTCTCAACGTTTCTACCTATTAAAGACAGTTTGGCACCGAGCCGGGACAAAAATACAGCAGTTGCGGCTCCGATGCCCGAGCTAGCGCCGGTAACAATCACCACTTTCCCGGTGAAATTCATTATTTATTCTATGAAAGCAGCTCTCTGATTGCGAAAATAGCACTGAACTTAAATTCAAAGAGTAAAGTAATATAGATGTGCAAATAACCTGAATAACCTAATGTGTTATCTTATCAATAAGTAGGTAGGTAAGTTACGTAATTTTAAAACATTGAACATTTCCAATCAAACAACAAACAAAAGAAACTATTTTTATTTTAACTTTATTACATGAACTGGATCTAGGCCTTTCAATCACACACCACAGATGAATTAGAAATGCTAAGGAAATACACTGCCTACCCCTTCGGGGACCCTTGTGGGGAGGCGTGAGGAAATACACTAACCCAGCATTTTGTTTGTCTCTTTGTGTCTATTTGTGTTCGAAAAATGTGCGGAGTAACGATATTAGACCGAATCCGCAATGAAGAGATTCGCAAATCAACTGGCGTGAATGAGGGCGTGATTGTAAAGATGAAGAAAGGCATGTTACGTTGGTTTGGACACATAGAAAGGATGAGTGAAGAAAGATTGACGAAACAGATATACAAAGCAAAAGTGTATGCAAGAAGAGGCAGAGGAAGGCCACGTTCCAACTACCTGGATCATATCGATCGGACTCTCAAGGACGGGAACGTTAAGAGTATTCGAAACCGACGAGCATGTAGGAAGAGACTGATGCATGTGGACGAAACGAAAGAGGTATGTAAGTCTAGAGAGAACTGGCGCTCTATACTCTCTGCCTACCCCGTTAGGGACTTGGCGTGATGATATGTAGATTGTAGATGTAGTGCATTATTACAATGATAATTAATTAAGCAGTTTGCCTTGCCCAAATAAATAAAATCACGTTCTAAATTAGAGTCAATCAGTAAATCAAATCCCATCTGTTGATTCGATTTGGTTTGACTGACACAGAATATATAAAAAAATATTAGGGATGAAACTGGGATCTTTAAAATTGAAATAAAATTGAGGTCATAAATACATAATAAAAAAATATCAAGAAATGCCATGCACCTGGAATTTGACAGATTTTGATTTCAATTAATATTTGTAAACATGTAGAAATTATTCAAGTATAATTATTACATTTTCAAAATTTTCTGTGATATAATTATACCTTCAGTAATGGCAGTTGTACGTTCATAATTTTATTTAAAGCTTAGGCTCCATTTTATACATTGGTCTATGGATATTATCCATGAATTCCTGAAACTTTCAGAAAGAAGTAATCCAAATACACATTGGCCAAGCAGGTGTACAAGTAGCAAATGCTTGCTGGGAACTATATTGCTTGGAGCATGGCATCAGACCGGATGGTATTCTGGCATTTTCAAATCAAGACGCAGGTTTTGGTGCATTCTTTAATGAAACAGGCGCTGGCAAAGTGGTACCAAGAGTTGTCATGGTTGATTTGGAGCCCACACCTATCGGTACAAAATAAACTCGTTATATGTTACTGCACATGCTATTATAGTATACTAGCTGTCCCGCCCAGCTTCGCTCGGGTGAAAAAGTTAAATTACCCGTAACACGATCGCAGCGCCACCTATTGGGTCCAATTGTAAATCTAAACCACTCTCGAATCTAGCTTAAGACACACAGAAAGCTTCGCCCGGGTAAAAAGGTAAAATTCTTGAAACTCGATTGCAGCGCCACCTATCGGGTCCAATTTAATATAGCCTATGTTACTCGGGGATAATGTAGCTTTCCAAAGGTGAAAGAATTTTTGAAATCGGTCCAGTAGTTTCGGAGCCTATTCATTACAAACAAACAAACAAACAAATCTTTCCTCTTTATAATATTAGTATAGACTAAGAGCCGTAAAGAATGCAAGCTCGATGGTAGCCATTACTTTACTGAACTCAAATACATTGATTACACACCATAAGCTTTACGGTGAAGGAAAACATCAAGAGGACACCCTGCATACGTATGAGAAGAAATTCAAAAGTTGTTCTTGCATAAGTAGCAGCGATGGACATGCCATCTGTCACGATGGCACCTTAAATAAATCTCCGGCGAAAATTGGGTCTGAGGGTACTACATGCCACTGACAACCCCTTTGAACCCACAAATAGAGAAGAGTTATATTTTTGATGCCAACCACACAAGAGATGAGATGCAACAGAACTTTGCTCTTACAACTATGAGATGGCAAGTCCCTCGCTGTTACTACAATTTAATATACCTATTCCTTCATTATAAATTATATATAACTATCGATATGTATGTCTACAGAACTTTAAAAAAATATTTTTCGTTCAGATGAGATAAGAACCGGTGCGTATCGTCAGTTGTTCCACCCGACATCATTAATCACTGGTAAAGAAGATGCTGCTAGCAATTTTGCGCGTGGGTATTTTGGAGTTGGCCGGGAAATGATAGACGTTGCGCTAAATCGTATAAGACAAGTAGCCGAAGACTGCAGCTGCCTCCAAGGCTTCATCATCTTTCGTTCATTTGGAGGTGGCACTGGATCGGGGTTCACTGCACTTTTACTAGAAGGCTTAATTAAGGATTATGGAAAACTTTCTAAGCTCGAGTACGCAGTGTATCCATCTCCGAAAATATCTCCAATTATCGTGGAACCATACAATTCAGTATTGACATCACATGCGTGTATGAACACAGAAGACGTATGTTTTATTTTTGACAACGAAGCCTTGTACGATATTTTGGCGAGGTTGCTTGATGTTCCAAGGCCGACGTACACAAACTTGAACAGGCTAATTGCTCAGGTATATTTGTGTGTTATACCTGAATTTGAGATACCCAATCAGTAGCGTAGCTAGGTAACCAAAGGTCCTGGGGCTAAAATTTTACTAGAGACCGTTTTCCGAATTCGACGTAGGTACTCCAGATTCCGTTGTACTCTAGATTCGTCGTAATACAGTCGACTCCGTAATAAAATTAAAAACCAAATACAAATTGTAACTTCTTTTAATGGCAATTAAAATATATATTAAAAGTCGCAAGGTATTAGGTAAATAAGGTTAATTTATATTCCGAATGTGGGAGAAATTTTCACTAGTTCAATTTTGCCCCTTGCCCCCACCCCTGAGCCTTGGGGCCCCGTCTAGCCCCTAGGTAGCAACGCCACTGTACAATATAAAAAAGATTAACCTCATGAAAGTTATTTTCAGGTAGTGTCTTGTATGACGGCTTCAATGAGGTTTGAGGGGCAATTGAACGTAGAGCTTGTGGAGTTCAGAACAAATTTGATCCCTTATCCCAGGATTCATTTCCCGTTAATAACATTCGCACCATTTGTACCGGCCTCCCGAGCATTTCATGAAACTAATACCACGCAGCAGTTGATGATGCAATGTTTTGAGCCTGGCAATCAAATGGTCAAGTGTGATCCCCGACAAGGGAGCTACATGGCATGCTGTTTGTTATTTAGAGGTGACGTTAATCCAAACGATATAAATTCTGCAATTAATCAAATCAAAAGCATGAGATCCATCCAATTTGTTTCCTGGTCCCCGACGGGGTTTAAGGTACCTAAGTATAATTTCAATCATTTTGCTCAATAAACTCAGACCATAAAATATGAACGTATCTTTTTTATATTTTTTCCTAGATTGGTTTGAATTATCAACCACCCATGACCGTGCCCGGTGGTGACTTGGCAGCATTACAAAGAGCTGTTGTGATGGTTTCAAACAGTTCTGCAGTCCGCATCGCCTGGGAACGACTCTGCAAGAAGTTCTCTTTGATGTATTCAAAGCGTGCTTTTGTACATCATTACGTTGGCGAAGGCCTTGAAGAAGGAGAATTTAAAAATGCTTATGATAATATAAGAGCATTATCAAATGATTATAAAGAAATGGAAGGTTAAGCTGTGGATTAAATCCCAATCGTTATTCTACACCAAGTATATTGACATTTGTTTGTATTTTATTATGTAACCCGTAAAAATAAGTAAATGATATGAAGAATCTTAAACTTGTCTTTTTAATATTTTGTGTATGTCGTAATAGACGAAACAATATTTAAACAAAGAAAGCTAAGAATCTATGTTGAATAGGTAATTAGTTCCTAAAGTAGGTCTTTGTGTGTTTTTTTATCTTATCTTAATATATATAAATTACGTGTCACGTTGTTCGTCCGCGATGGGCTCCTAAACTACTTAACCGATTTCAATAAAATTTGCACACCGTGTGCGGTTTGATTAAGAGAACGGTGCGAACTTAAGAGATAGGATAGCTTACACCACAATTGGACCCGATAGGGGCGCTGCGATCGTGTTTTAGGAAGTTTAACCTTTTTCACCCGGGCGAAGCTGGGCGGGACAGCTAGTTTGGTATATATTCTTCACTACTAATTCACAATAAACAAGTCAAAACTGTCTCCCACTCAGAAATGAAAAACGAATGAAATAATGTTTAAATAATATTTGGTTGATAGGCATAATTTTTCGTTTAAAGATTTTAGACTTGAAAAGTTTCAAATCAAATTATTGCATTTAAAATTACATAAGTACAGACATCATGTAGTCTTATTACCGTCGACACAGATACACCAAATATAAAATGACTGAAATCAATCTCTTTAGATTTGCTGTGCTGCAATCTACTGTCAACTATGTTATAGAATCTGTTCATCTATCAGTCAACCCAACCAACTCAATCAACACTCAGAATTTCAGAAGAAAATACATGTTCTGCGGATGAAAAGTTGAAATTGAAGAATTTGACTTTAATCAACCTTGTCTTGTCCGTTCCTAATAAACAACTTTTAATATTTATTGTGCAACAATATCTTTATACATACATATGCCATTTACGTAATTATAAAAAATAATTTGAAACACCAACAAAACATTCCATTCAAATTAGTGGGTAAGTCATTTTTTATTCGTAAAAAAATATTCTGTGTTAAATGTTGCTTTTTAATAGCTATCTATTATTATTGTATGAAATCGAATGTTTGATTGCAGCTTAACCTCAATATTTGATTAGCAAGGATGTGGAGTATCTCCCATTTGTGTCGGTGCTCCCAGTCCCTGAGAGTGGCACAGAGCAAGCTGCTGGTGTCAGGGACGAGAAACGGACTAAATAGCACCAACATTGCATATAGACAACTGGTTGCTCCTGCAAGAAATACCAGTTATAGGCTGAATAATTTTAAGGGTCTTAAGGTAGGTATCTCTTGTACTACAAACTTCTTTCAATCCATAGTCATGTGATAGCATGCTCCCTAACCATAAGTGTATTTTGATTCAATTGCATACAACATTCTATAGATTGCATTATTAAAATATTAATTATTGCCATACTAGCAATATTATATTACTCTCTGTTTCAGTATTTCTTTAATATATGCAGACCAACAATACACATTTTATTAACATTATAAATAATAAGGGTAGAAGGATTATAATATGATATGTGCATCAGTTATAGGTGTAGATATACTGACTCTAATAGGTAAAGATAACACACCATGTTGATTCACAAATGAGTGTATGAACTCAAGTCTAGAGAGAACTGGTACTGCTCTCTGTGTCTAGCCTATGGGTTCCTATGAGCTCAGTGTGGTGATATGTATGTATATACAAATAGTGTGAAATTTTTAATGCCACTAATGCCTTTTATCACCATATTATGTTGATAATAGTGTACATTCAATTTAGGACACTGTGGACTTACATAGATTTAAAGAGGTAAATAGTGGCAGGTTTCAATACACTGTTACTCATAACTATAAATTAATTGCATGAATAATGCAGTAAGGTTCCCTGAGACAGAGATTTTTTGAATGGTAATTAAAAAATCATTTTATCAACTCTAGCAATAAGTCTGAAGGGTGAATATGCTCTATACACATCATAATTGTTTTGTAACAATATATAATCCTTGTGTTACAACAAGGATTGCAAAAAAATTACAATATTTGTGCTGCAGGCAATTTCTCGAAAAACTCTGCCCTTCAATTGTTTTGTGCTCTGTACTGATACTATTGAATTAAGACAAAAATATATTTGTGACCCTAAATATATTTCTAAAACATTTTTCAAATGTCCAGCAGTGTTGTACAAAATTGAATTTCTTTTCAGCTAAGCAATATTCTAAAATCAAATGGCATGCTAGTGCGTTTCTGCTCATCGGCACCAAAACCTACTCCAAAGATTGTTGGGTACTGGTTACTGGGTTGCAGTGGGATGGTGTTCACCGCAGTCATACTAGGTATGGTCGCTGGCTATTTGATACTTCTTTACAGCATTTACTATGTTGTCAATATTATAGTTTTCCACACAAATGGGAGCAAGTAACTTGGGGAATGTTTGTGAGTATGCATGATAGGTTTGGAACATGAGCCCCTGGAGTTCACCAATAACCTAGTCAAACTTGACATAATAACATGAACACACCAGGGTTAGGTTAAGTGCACACTGTAAGGTTGCGTTAAGTAACAGATTCATATGAGCATGAAATAAAGGCCCAAAGGTAAATGAAATATACCTACCTGGATCTGATACATATTAAGATTGACTTTATGATTGAAAGTATTTCACTACAATTCATTTACAAATTAAAAGTTGAAATTTCTAATGAGGTAGGGAGAGAGTAGTGCTCCAGTTATCAAATCCCTTGTTCTTAATTGTGTATGAATTAAATAATGGTACTGTTTAATTCATGACATAATGATAACAAAAAGGTTGTCTCCATGATATGGCTACAGTTATAATTAATAGCCGTGGTGGCCGAGTGGTTCGAGCAGTTGCCTGCGACGCAAAGGTCGCAAGTTCGAATCCCGACTGTACCAATGAGTTTTTCTGAACTTAAGTACAGTGATTAGTCACACCACGAGCTTTACGGTGAAGGAAAACATCGAGAGGAAACCTGCATACGTCTGAGAAGAAATTCAAAGGCGGATGTATAGTCGTGCTTGAGTAACGGCGATGGACTCGCCATCTATCACGTTGGCACCTAATATACCTCTGGCGGAAAGTGGGTGTGTGGGTATTACCTATACACCTCTGCCTACCCCTTCGGGGACCCTTGTGGGAAGGCGTGAGGATATATATATATATATATAATTAATAAATACATATAATAGTGGAGCCTTTAACATAATTGTTAAAGAAGATTTGATCTTGTACTGAATAGATGTAGGGAGCTGGTAAATTCTTTTTAGAATAGAGTGCTGCACATTCCTCAGCTTAATTATGGAAATGAATGAAAACTATGGAATAAGAGACTAAATTATGAGAAGAATGTAACAAAGAAGAATCCCACACTATCTATTTCATTTTGAAATAAATACTATACATATACTTAGTAAATATCGCTACTTCTTAGTTTAAAGAACAAATTATTTAATCACACCCAAACTATAGTGTGCCCTTCATTATATTTTGGGTTGTTAACATTAAAAAATATGCATATTATGTATAGGTTGTGAACAAACACTGTGAATTTCTACTGAGTAATAAATGTAAGAAAGAAAATTGTACTGGCGTTTCATTTAAATCACCATTAATTAGGTAGAAGTTAATAAACTTGAGGAGCCTAATCTATATAATTGAATAATTAAAATCAATCAGACACTCAGGGATGTGAATACTTGTGGTATTAGAAACCAGCTAGAAAGAGGTCTGGAGTCCAGACAAAACTGGCGTAATGATATGTGTTGACCTTCTATTGCAATTTATCTGTTTGCCTACATACAAAGATTATGATAAGATGGCGTTGGATTCCCCATAAATAATATTAGTAACTTTTTAATATTACTTAGCCAGGGACAGAATGCTATTGAAGGCTTAATAATAAAATAAAAAGTACATTTCCAGTTATTATGCTCTCCCTCCACTGGTCATATCCAAACTGAAAGGTGAGAGATGGAACTGAAAGGACTAAAAGAACTGAAGGAAGGTGACAGATGGAAGAGAAAGTACAGAAATAGAGCTACCAGGACTTTTTATTCGTTTATTTACTTATCCTTTGAAGGTGAATAATAGATAATATAGCATTTAGGAAAACAGAGATTTGTACATACATTATGCGAGCGCTTTAGAAAGAGAGTGCACCAATATGATATAGGGAGATAAATGAATATCTATTGGTGCCTGGAGACGCCTGATACGGAGGGCCGACCCCGAATAAAATGGGAAAGGGCTATGCAAAGAAGATTATGTTGGTGGCTAAAGAGGCACACTCTTTTTCCAGGCTGGAACATCATAGGCTCCCTGTATGTTATGTCATGTAAGCTATAGGTGTGTCTTCCCTTTAGATCAGTGTCCAATGATCTATCTCAATATAAAATATTTCATTCAATTCAGTTCAGCCGTTTTTAGTGTCAAACACAGTAACAAGCAACCTTAAAACTTCACATTAGTGCCAAATATTATAATATGATAGTTCAAGTTGTGTCCTCTAAATCCAAACCTGGCTATAATGCTACATTGGTTTATGTATACATCTTAATATATATATTTCTTGTGTGCGTGTGTATGTGACTGAACTCCTCCTAAACGACTGGACCGATTTTGATGAAATTTTTTGTGTGTGTTCAAGGGGATCTGGCAATGGTTTAGATTCACAATTGGACCCGATAGGTGGCGCCACCATCTTTTTTTTTCCACCCGAGCGAAGCTGGGCGGGACCACTAGTAATTTTATATATACTCTATTAGCTTGACTAGCAGATGGGGTAGCCCTGCTATTTTGGGACTCAGTTTACTACTTAAATTAACCTTTTTTTACTTTTTTTTCGGCTTTGAATAATTTGTAAGTAATTTCTATGTGTAGGCGGAGTAACGCGCCTGACCGAGTCCGGTCTATCGATGGTGACGTGGAAGCTACTCGGCGAAAAGATGCCTTCGAGCGAAACAGAGTGGCAGACAGAGTTCGAGAAGTACCAACAGTATCCAGAGTTTAAATAGTATGCATTTTTACAATACCGGACATTTTATGTTTTTTAACGCCATTTGATAGAATATTGGACAGCACTGTACAGACTGTCCAGCAAGTATGCACCTGTATAAACTATTCCAGCAAGAATCAGAACATAACCCTATCAGAATTCAAGTGGATATGGTACATGGAGTTCGCGCATCGCTCGTGGGGCCGCGCCATCGGGGCGGTGATGTTCGTGCCCGCGGCCGTGTTCTGGGCGCGGGGCTTCCTGGACCGGCCCATGAAGGCGCGCGTGGCCCTCTACTGCGGCTTGGTGGCTGCGCAGGTACTCATACTACCTCAACTTCATACCAAGAAGAAATTCATATTTCATTCTAGATTGACACCTAATATGAAGCACATATCTTAAAACTTTTACAAAATTTTGAAAATCTCACAATCTAAACTCTCACAATTTTGAAACACATACACAAAGTAGTCATACACAGCGGAAAGTCGAGACGTGATGCTTGTTACCAATAATTTAAATAAAAAATGACCAATAAATGATAACTGAGTCACGTCCAGGTGTTATTAAGTGTGTGCGTTCCAGGGGCTGATGGGGTGGTACATGGTGAAGTCGGGGCTCGAGGACCGCTTCCAGGGCCCCTCGGACGTGCCGCGCGTGTCGCAGTACCGCCTCGCCGCGCACCTCGGCCTGGCCTTCGGCCTCTACGCCGCGCTGCTGGCCGGCGCGCTGCGGGTGCTGCGCTCCCCGCGGGGGCTGCGCCCCGGGCCCGGCGCCCCCGGCCTGGCCGGGCTCAGCGCGCTGGCGCACACCGTCAAGGCCATGGCGTTCTTCACGGCTCTCTCGGGTAAGTTTCCCAACTTTTCCGTGTTAGTACCTACATAGATAGAGTTCAATCTTTTAGTTCTTATGGTGCTTGATATATTCCATTGTGTACATCTGATGTTAAGCTGTATTTTGTCACCATTAAGTACGACACAGTAAAGTCAAATAAGTTTTCATTATTTCTTTCTAGAATAGTTCTTTATCGCGCACAGCACTGTAGGACCTATCTCAGTGCAAAGTTGTTTGTTAACGACAGCAAATGCATTGGTTAACCTCAGGGGCGTTCGTGGCGGGCCTGGACGCGGGGCTGGTGTACAACTCGTTCCCCAAGATGGGCGACCGCTGGCTCCCGGACGACATCCTGGCGCACTCGCCGCTGGCGCGCAACTTCACCGAGAACCCCACCACGGTGCAGTTCGACCACCGCGTGCTGGGCAGCGCCACGCTGCTGGCCGCCACGCTGCTGCTGCTGCGGGCGCGCGCCGCGCCGCTGCCGCCGCTAGCGCGCGCCGTCACGCGCGCCGTCGGCGCCATGGCCTGGCTGCAGGTACATACTGCATACTGCGCGACCCCACAGGCTTGGCTTTGACAGCGCTAACTGACCAGCTGCGGATGATTAGGACGCGACAGGTTTCCCGTTCCAAATTGGAGTCGCTCGGCCGAGGCGGTATCTCCACGTTACGTTACCTCCTCCTGCTACATAAGGTTTTTTTATTTAGGCTCACATATTTTGCGCTAATGATTACGATGATTAAATGCGATAAATATGTTTAAAGGCTTAAAGAGTAAAAAAATCTATCTATCTAGTCATGCTTGAGTAACGGCGAAGGACTAGCCATCTGTCACGTTGGCATCTAAAATATATCTCCGGGTGATGTGACCATGCCGCCCTGCCAGCATGCCAGCATGCCATGCCGCCGCAGGTGGCGCTGGGCATCTCGACGCTGCTGCACTACGTGCCCACGCCGCTGGCCGCCAGCCACCAGTCGGGCTCGCTGCTGCTGCTGTCGCTCTGCGTCTGGCTCACGCACGAGCTCAAGCTGCTCAAGTATATACCCAAGTAATGCAAGCCACTCGAACGCATCGCATGGATATTTTCCACCACACGGCACGCATCTCATCGGATCGGATATTACAATATTTATACGATATTAAATCGTGGCTAAAGTATTTAAAGTCTATATTACCAAGCCGCCCCCAGCAGGTTGGCCGCGGGCGTCTTCCGCATACTTTCCGATCCGATCAGATGCGAGCCCTTTAGTGGAAATCATCCTATAGTCGTTAGCACGACCACTTCTATACGTTTAAATACGTATTGATTGAGAGAGCGTAGTAAATAAACGTTTGTTTGACCGAAATAGACAGACGAGACCATTCACGTATGTTTGCAATTTTTCTTTATAAGACTTTTTTATTTAGTTAGTTAGTTTATGTGCCGTGTGATTGAATGAAACACCTTTGCATTTATAATAACTGTAGTGTAGTATACAAAATGATACATGGTATTTAGTGACGTAAATGGTCGTAGAACGGGTAAAATGCCTCGGTCTTCCGACATTTGTGCCGCGCCGGGTCAAGAGCCCAACAGCGCCAGGTGACAGAATTTAGTAAAAATATTCATTCTTTATATATGATCACGCCGTGTCCCTAACGGGTTTGGCAGAGAGAGTAAGTACGGTTTTCACAAAATTTTCTTCCCCCTTTGCTTCGCCCACATTCAAGGTACAGTCCGTGAGGGACTCGGCGTGATATGTATGTATGTATATTTAATCAATTGAACCAATCCCAAGATTAGTATAATACCACCAAGTTGTCAGACAAGCAGCCTGTCAGATAGAAACGGCCGCCTGTGGACGCTTGCAACACTAGAAGTTTCAGGCGCACCGACTCTAATACAGACAATTTATAGATTCTGAATGTTTTGAAGTTAACTACATGATCGAGCTTTATTTCTGCTAAGAGCAATTCCAGTGAATTTGCCACCTGAAATGGTCAACCTTCCACACTAACTATAAGCAGGGCTGTGAATGGTCTAGCCTAATGTCTCCCTGCAGATAGCTCCAAGCCTCGACAGTATTCAAAATTGTATTTTTATAATACTAATGACTAGTCTCAACGTCAGTGTTGAATTGTATTTATTAGCTGTATGCTCTTGTTACAAAAATAAATAAAAGATACAATGTTCGTGTTCTTTATCTGATATATATATAATTATAATTTAATGTAAGCCAGTGTTTATTGACAACATTTGCCGAGATCCAGTCGCATGCACAACATTCATAAACAAAGAGGGATCTTGTATTCTTGGTCGCTCTGAAAATAACAAACGCTGATGAATATTATTCACAAGTGGTTTTATTCAAAAAATTAAAATGCTATTATTGCTTACACACTGAAAACTGTATTTATGTACAACGTGTTTGTAAACACCCAACAACAAAACACTTGAGGGGGTCGCTCCCACTCTGCGGTTGGATATTGTCTTGTCGGGACTACACTCTATTGGCATCAAGTGGAACCTGTACACTGTATGGGCATAGAGAGAACACGTGTATGGAACGTGGGTATCACCATTTTGTGAATGTCAAGCGGACGGTGAGTTTAAGAAACTGGCAACAAATAGCAATGACTCCCTTGCGACATCTACTATGTTAACATTGAGACATTAACTACTAAGGTAGTACAAATATCGTTTTGTACACGATAATGTTGTTAAAACGTGTGTCTAGTTTCTATTTGTTGGTATTGACATGTGTGTTCTGTCACACATGTCAATGAAACTATGAACTAAACTAGATACAATCGCAGCCTTATTATCCTAAAAGTCGGTTGGTTCTCGCCTTAAAACGGTAGTCTGAAGGCGACGGTTCTCCCTATGCACCAATCATCAAGCGAGGTAACTGTATTAATGGGAGGGAATCAGTCTAATTATTGATAATATTATGGCACTTTATAAAAAATATCAGATTCGGTACAAGAAGCAGACCTAGTGTCTACCAAAGCGAGCATATGGGTACTAAATAAAAAGGTAAGATGTTATTAATTAGACATTGTATGATGTCCCACTTTGGTGGACACCAGGCCTATAGTTATGCTACTCTATCTAGTTACATCCCAACAAGACATCAGGTCAGCACATATCACTCAAAATATACAACTTGACAAAGCGTTATTTATTAAATCTATCTATGTATGTATATGTACATAATATGCTAATAACATAATGCAGACAGTTCTCTTGTGATATTTGCATGCTTACAGAGGCAGCGGTCATGACATGACTTGTGAGTTACGATCGACAACAAAATCTATGAGTTTAACATATGTATACTGAATATGAGTTAAGTATATATATATATATATATCCTCACGCCTTCCACAAGGGTCCCCGAAGGGGTAGGCAGAGGTGTATAGGTCATACCCACACACCCACTTACCGCCAGAGGTATATTAGGTGCCAACGTGACAGATGGCGAGTCCATCGCCGTTGAGTGAGGTGAGAATATGAGTCGTTTCATGTATGTACTTTTGAATATCTCACAGTGACACGACCGCTGTATAAAAACTACATCGACTGTTGTCTATGGCTTCGAAATATAACTTTTTTTGTACATGTTAGTGGCCAGTGATATTCCTATTTGAAAATTTTACATTGCCTGCTTTAAAACTAAATCAGCAGACAAGCGATCATGAATTCATCAACCGTGAGAATAAATGCCAATTTCTTATTATATTATATTAAACAATTTGATTACACGACAATTGTTATTTTAATAATACCGTAAATTTAATCCATGTTAATAATCCTCGACAACGGTTTCTCACAAACTCATCAAACCTCCCATTGAGTATACACATATAATGCTTATCCAGTTCTTGTTCCATTATGTTCAAACTATTATAGTGGCCCCAGATTAAATGTGACACTTAGAATAAAATAATTTTTTAAATAAAGCAATATCTTGTAAAATACAATAGCATAGGTTTTGCTAAAACATAGATTAATTACGGTGCACTGAATACAAACTAATTATAATTTGTATTACAAAATAACTGGTCTTCCGCTGGGTTACACTCATCTGACAAGTGGTAATCGACTGACAATTACTGACATTGAGCGTATGAGGTCAGAAACAATTACGGATATTACCCGTATTTGTAAATCACAATATTTGTAACCAAGATCAACTTCCACTAAAGTTATTTCCCACTGGGATGTTGCACGAAGCAATTGCTAACTGGGCACAATCACCATAAATAATCCCATGTTCTAAGGATGCATTCAAATAGTGTAGCACGGCAACACTTGCCCCCCCCCCCCCCCTCCCCCCTCCCACTAACAGTGATTCAAATCTTCAATCATATTGCTAAATCTATTGTGATCATATGGTTTAATTTTTTGGGAGTTCATATAAATATTAAGCCTCTGCCTGATATAATTGTATAAACACGTAGAAATAGTAAAATAATAACTATTAATTTAAAATATCTTACGAAACATATTTTTTACGTAAACGAACTACGTACTTCTCCATCGAAAATGAATACTGCGTGTATTCGAACCATTTTTAATATATGTGTATAATATACACTGCATATAATATAGATATACTTAAATAACCAAAGGACATATTATGTTAATCACTAGTTTAGGGTAAGATATTTTGATGAGTACAAAATAAATGCTTAATTTAGGCCTTTAAAGAAAGGTCAATCGTATGTGCCAGTGTTGGTAGTGAGACCACTAGGTGTTCCTATTAAATTTGACATGCTTTATACACAAATCCACATCAGGCAAAATGTACTTTAAAATACATATTACTTTACAGTACAAGTGCCCATATAGGCATAGTGTAGTCAAACTACAATAAATGAATCAAAGTTAAATTAACTAAAAGAATCAAATCAACAAAGAGATATATTTGAGGGCATGTCTAATGTCACATTTTTATTACACTCAGGTTAAACTAATTATTCTCCATCATGTAAGTCCTATAACATTTTGTTTATACGTAAATAATATAGCAAAAATATCAAATGGCAACATTAAATTCAACTCAATAATGTGCTTGTCTGGACACCTGCAATTTCGTAAGTACTGATACTAGACCAAATTTCGAGCCTCCGTTCTTGTACGACACCCTTTGAATCCCACTATTGCGATTGTTATTTATATAAAAACGTAAAAGAAAGTGTTTTATTTATAAAACCACAACACCTTAAAAGGGCTTGCTTGAATCCTTCACTGTATCAGATATACATTTACACAGCACTTCATGTAAATTCGAAACATAATATATTTTTTATAATATAACCGTTAAGTATACCTTATGTTTCACTTGTCATGTGTGCGTGTTTCATTGACGTGCTGGCGTCGAATGAGAGCATTTACAAAACCATACCGTCCCCTTATCTTTTATATTCATGTAATTTAATTTATTTATAATTTTTTTATTTTATGTGTAACTGAATTCGTTACTCTCATCTCCGTGATATGCCGTACACAAGACAATGAGCAGAAATGGTGGACTATAATGACATGTGCATGAAAGGATCAATATGCCTCCTTCGTCCACCATCCAGGAAAGTAGCCTTTGTCTAACCCATACAATAGAGCAACGAATGAAGTATTTACAATAATAACGAAGTTACGCCCGAATCATCTTAAATTTAACATAAACTATAAAGTAATGTGCGAACTTAACGTAGACATCAGAATAAGTTGTAACAACGTACAAATACATACATACATTTGTAAAAAAAACACATTTGCCTTTGTTTTAGACATTATATAAATAAACAAAAATTTAAGATTAAAGGCGTATTTATCTTATTTTTCCATCACAATTTATGTATCATCAGTCCCGTGAAATATATAATTGTAATTACACAGTTATTACTTGTGGCAACACCGCGAACTAACCTATGTTCCGATGACTGCTCCTAACAATTCATTTTAGAAATAAATATACCGCAAGGTACAGTATAAAGACGAGAAAATTAACTTCTAGCGTTCATAAAATAAACCATATTATGATGAATAAGGCGAGTGTGAACGTAAGCTTTCCCACATCACAATACATGGCAGGTACACACGTTGTGGTAAAATTGTAGAATATTTTGCATCTATATCACTACGAATGCTTATAGGAATTCCACAGTATGTTGCCGAGATATTTATGCTATTATAATGGTTTAAACTACATTAACACGTAGTGGCTGCTCATCATAGCAGGCAGTGGTTCAGCACCGTATTTATCAATAACGAATAATATAATTGAGTTATTAAAATAAACGATTACTAGGTAGAAATGCCTTAAAACGTATAATTCTCTAAACAATTACTTTATGTGGGTGAAACAAGTAAAATAAAAAATAATGGTACATCTAAGATACTTTTACATTTATGTCGCTTTGTGCCATATACATATGCAATGCTAACTATGTATGAAAAAGTCGACTAAAAAGTTTAATTCCAAGAATTTACCAAAGCCATTCAAGAATTAAAACAACGCCAAATTTGTTTAACAACCAAGCCTTTTACAATTACAACTTTCATTGAAACGACATTTACGACCGACGTTCACATGTTGAAAGGTCACCTCCGACAATCTTGACCTTTTAACCTTCAAAATGTTAATATTACAGACATAACCTTATGATATCACTTCCCATATATCAATATATACAATAGAATCACTAGTTTTGGGGCATCTGTTTGAATATATTAATATGATTTCAATTAAATGTAATGTAACGTGTTATATGACCAATGTTGAAGTCACATCAATCAGTATCATCAATCCCACATCTAAAATTATTGTTTTGCATACTTGCAAAAATATCTTGATATGCAATTGGACAATTGAATATCTCAATAACACATCTATTTAGATAATTCAATAACATAGTTTAGTTAATTTTTGAGACAATGTAGTGTGCGTTTGTTTGCCGTATAGACACGTATAGGTGTGCCTATAAACAGTTTGGAGTGAGTCATAGCACGCAGCCAGGAGTATTTAATTGAATACAAATTGCCTGTTCACCTGCGTGTGAGGTGAATAAACGAATACTCTGCACGTTGACCAAAGAATCATTCTTGTTTTTCACATGAGCTCAATAACTCAGATTTTTACAAAATTATTTTTTTACATCAACATTCCACTTCACTCTTACAAATGTGTTTAGCATAAGAGCATTCATGTCTTTGCCTACCAGTTATTTCAACAATGCATCATCTTACTAATGTGACATTGATGTATCAGTGGTGTCTAAAAGAGTTGAGCTCATTAATGTGGCATAGTAGGCGCATTGCAATACGTTCATACAAATTGGGGCAGTAAGGTACCAGGATGCAGTCTGATGATGTATGTGTGAGAGCCAGCAAGCGGTTACCGTGCGAGAGCGACTAGCTCGGCGGCGGCGGCTCGCTGACGATGACCTGCACCACGTAGCCCGGCGTGACGCGCGCCTCCTCCACCACCAGCCGGTCGCCCAGAAGCTTGCCGCCGTAGAACCAACGCTGGCGCCACGGCTCTATATTCTCTTGAGCCTGGAAGCAGACAATGTTCCGCTAAAGATTTTGACGCCCTTCTGGTCTAGTAGTTAGAGATCCTGGCTGAGTCTTGAGATTTACATTTAGATTTTTGCTTAGGGCATATTATTATTTGACGATTGATTGATTGATTGATTTGTTCACAAGTCTTGGTCCTCTGTATATAGTCATCTAGTTCCCATAGTACGAGCTGTGCTATGTTTACGACTAGGTCAATTAGCGTGAAACTGTCCCAAGGTATTACAGAGTAAGACAACCTGACCATGAAATTTGACATTGACACATTTTATTCAGAATAAAACTATATGTACTCTTGAAAGTATTTTGTTACCACAGTATATAGACTTATATTAGAAGTATAATTTCCATATTGACATTTGAGGTTTGAGACATATATTAAAAAAAAAGGGTTGCATTTACAAATGGAGAATGCAGCAACAAAAAACTTAGTTTTTAATTGAACACAATGCATGGAAATCAGACGCCAATTATGGGCATGATAATTTTTTTTTTTCATAATCCATTTGACTTAAAAAATTTACTAGCGGCTGTGGTGGCCGAGTGGTTCGAGCAGTTGCCTGCGACGCAAAGGTCGCAAGTTCGAATCCCGACTGTACCAATGAGTTTTTCTGAACTTAAGTACAGTGATTAGTCACACCACGAGCTTTACGGTGAAGGAAAACATCGAGAGGAAACATGCATACAACTGAGAAGAAATTCAAAGGCGTATGTATAGTCGTGCTTGAGTAACGGCGATGGATTCGCCATCTGTCACGTGGGCACCTAATATACCTCTGGCGGAGAGTGGGTGTGTGGGTATTACCTATACACATCTGCCTACCCCTTCGGGGACCCTTGTAGGAAGGCGTGAGGATATTTATTTTATTTAAAAAAAAATAATTAACCAGTAAAAAAATAATACTATAAAGCCTTTTTAGGACAAAGTTTTTCGTGTTCGCATTCATCAGGTCAAGAACGCAGGTATCTGTAGCAAAATTTCTTATTTTTATTACATGTTTGCTTGTACAATGCATTGCCTGCAGTTCATAACATCAAACGCTAAGGTGACTCGACTCGCACTCAGATTGCTAAACATCAGCTAATTGGTGACGTCATCTGGTTACAGCACCACCCATGATATTATTTATAGATGCTATCAGAACGCCAGGTAGGTATACACTTTTTTTATAACATATGAACGTAAATAATCAAGTCTAATTATAGATAAAAGTAAAACTTATAAAGCATTTTATTAATTATTAAAAACGATAAAGGCTTGTTTATGTTTTCACTCCTACAATGTCTTTAAGAATAGTATTATTTGCATATTAGGAGCAGTTGGCAGAACGAGTTGAACTTTTTTCTTTGCCTAATCTTAATGTTTACCTTAAAGGAAACCAACACCTGTTTAAGAAGTATGGTATTTACTAATATGGGCAAACGAGGGAGTTCTTACACTGCCGCCTACTTTTTTTGAGAACCTTGTCTGATATAACTACTAAAACCGTGCAGCATTTTGACACCTAAGAGAAACGAAAATAATAATATCTCCACTTGTCTTACTAAAGATATTTTTGAATGCAATCAACTCACATGCAGTTTATTCTTGCACTGAGCTATAGTATGCCTGGAGAGCACGGCGAGGTCGACGTCCTTGCATGTACTAGAAAGACGCAAACGCAGCGCCACCTCCGCGCCGCCCTCTACGGGCTCTGACCACTCCGCCGGCGAGTCGCGCCCACTTGCTTCCTTCACCATGTTGATAGGCGGTGATAAGCAGTAGATTGGCACCTATATGGCAAGAAAATACCAGACTTAAAATGATGCCTCATTATATTCATCCATTATGAAAATGGACCAGCTTGTTATGTGGTCTGTCTACTACCTACTACTAACCTACTTATTGTGTCATTATATCCATGGGTGCCCAATACACACCTTGTTTATTTATTTATGTATACATATAAATATAATCACCCAGTCCCGTACAGAATAGTGTATTTATCTAACATTACAAATACTGCAAATAAGCAAAAGTGTGTGCAAGAAGAGGCAGAGGAAGGCCACGTTCCAACTACCTGGATCAAATATATCAGACTCTCAAGGATGGGAACGTTAAGAGTACTCGAAACCAACGAGCATGTATGAAGAGACTGATGAATGTGGACGAAGCGAAAGAGGTATGTAAGTCTAGAGAGAACTGGGGTTTTATACTCTCTGCCTACCCCGTTAGGGACTTGGCGTGATGATATGTATGTATGTGTATGTACAAATACTGACGTTATTCAACTGTAGCTCATTTAGACAATGCTATCGTCCTATTTCCTTATTTGAATGTAGTGAGAATATGTTAACTTGTAAACAATGTTTCATTGAATACAGTTTAATGTTGATCTATAGCTAAACAATACTAGTAAAGCTTTGCTTAAGCTAAATATTTTTTGTTAACATCTCATTGATAAAATAGTTTCTTGTATAGTTCAGTGACTACAAAGTATTTATTTAAGACAATTGGTCAGTTATTGGTAAATATATATATTGTGATGATAAAAAATTTTATGAGAATTAACTATGTCACTGCCAATGTGGTGAAAGTGAGGTTTTATATTTAGAAAAACTGGTTATTTTTAATGAAATTAATACTTTAATTTTTTCTCCAGATTTATTTAATTGAAAGCATATTACTATTACTTCAAGCATTGAAGCAAAATTACAATGGATACTTATTTTTGGAGATCTTAAGAGATATTTGTAAATCAAATAAGCTTATTAGAATGACAAGGTACAGATTAATTATATAACCGGAGGTTTCCTGATATATCTTAAGGCTATTAATGCTTTTAGGTAGACACCAATGTACATGATTCCTTAAATATTGGATTTGAAACAATGTAGCCAAACAAAAAACATTTACCTGATATCTAGTGCCCCACTCATCATAGCACTCTGTGAGGTATCCATTGGGCACAGACACACTGGCTCCGTCGAGTATGGCTTGCGCGAGTTGGAAGTCCATAGCTTCCGCCGCCACGGCCGCCGCCCGCAGCGCGTCCCAAATCTCCTTCCGCCCTTCGAAAGCAGGCGCCGTGTCCCAGAACTCATCTCTTTTACTGCGAAGCTGGCCCTCCGTCAGAGGAACATCCGACTTCCATCGAATAGTCTCATGACATAGAGACTGGTTCTTTCTCAAACCACCTAAAAAGTATTTTAATATCAATACTAAATAATGTTTCCAGCCTAGTTGTTTTCTTTTAAGAGTATGTTCAAGGTATGTGAACAGTGCCCAGTGTTTATATCAAGTGTCCTTCTGGCTGGCAGGTCTTTATAGATCGGTGTGCGACCTAATGCAAAGGGCACCACGCACTCGGTCTCCACGGCGACAGATGACTTACCAGAATTAGGCCGCGACACAGTCCCCGAAGATTCCTCAATGGGCCCGCTACCGCTCCTAGTTATTCCAATGCATCCACCCATCGTGATCACATTCTACAGTTACACATTTATTAATTATTTACAAAAAGTATCTAACAAATAACATTTTTTGTCTTCTATATGCTACTGTCAAAAAAGATATCTGAACAAGTTTCGTTATTCCTTTTATAAATTGTAGAATATAATTTTCCGCTGTTCGTAGTACCTAATGACTGAATTATTCCTTTACTTGTAAACCCAAATCAATGCTTGAAGGGATATTTATTCTTAACTTTACCAAGCATTTGGGTTGTTTTGTGTAGGATACTAATAATAATTCGTGACATAAAGTCATCGAAGTAGAACCATAACGAAACGTTTACAGAAAAATATTTTTAGTAAGACTAGTTAGTTTTTATAAGTACAAAAAATATTTGTAAGACTTCTACAAAGAAAAAATGCGTGTGATGAAAGTTCGGCCAGTATCTTCAAAACAAAAGAACGATGAGTCTTACAACACGATAGACCTTTATACATGTACCTATAACATGATCAATAAACAAAATCTTTGTGCTTTTTTTTTTTACTGTTGAATAAAGCAAAGGTTGTCATTAACTTTAATGTCAAGACCAATCCGTCAAAACAAAATAAGAAAGAACAGCAGAGCACCTAAACTCATGTAAACTGGAGTCGATTTAAATTTTCTTCTTCTTCTTTTAAATACGTAAAGCTAACACAATGTCTCATATTGAACACTTCAAAGTTTTAACTGTGAGTAGGTTTTTGCTGTAAGTATAAGTTACAAAATAGTGGTATTTACCCGATTCGGAACTCATTTTAACCATTACTTTATCATAACAGGCTGAACCTACCGCATACTACATATCAAACTTCATATCAGAAAGCGAAGAGAAGATCATAATATCTAACATATACGGCGCACCTCGACCGAAGTGGACTCAGCTCTCGAATAGAAGGTTGCAGAATTGGGGCGGATTGCCACACCAGAAAGGCATGATCGCGGAGACAATACCAGCTTGGCTGAGTTGTTACCTTGACAGGATACATGACCTCAATGTTATGGACAGCAAGAAGCCAAATCATGTATTAGTGAATGAATATTTGCCTGGTCAGGGCATAATGCCACATTTGGATGGGTCTCTGTTTCACCCAACCATAACTACTATATCACTGGGTTCTCACATTGTATTAAAATTCTTAGAACCTAACACTGATGGGGATACAATGTCAATGAAGCCAGTGTTTTCATTTTTATTAGAACCAAGGAGTTTACTCATATTGCAAGACAAGCTTTTCGATTATTATTTGCACTGCATTGATGAGATAAAGGAGGATATTCTAGATGACTCTGTAGTAAATTTGAACTTGTGTTCAGGTGGTTATATAAAAGATAGTACTGTACCTAGGGGTACTAGGATATCTTTGACAATAAGACATGTGCCTAAAACAACCACATTTAAGTTAAACATTGGTAAAAGATAATCATTTTATTAACTGTTGTTGAATAATGTATTAAATAAATTGTAATTTAATGTTTAATCTTTGAATATTGATATCTACTATACTATTTATAAAGCTGAAGATGTTTGTGTTTTGGATAGATTGTGATAATCCCACGAACATTTGTATTGAAAAAATTTTATAGTGTTGGATGGCCTGTTTATCTTGTGAGACTATTTTTATAATACAACAACTAAAGGAAGCTGAGCATCAATGAATTAATGTTGAAACAATGGGGACAATTTATTCCTTTTGAGAGCTTCCATTGTGTTCACAGGATTAACAGTTAAAGGTTACACTATGTATTTCAGAATTGCTCCTCTTTAAAAGTGCAAATTAAAAGTCCTTTATAGTATGTCTTTTAAAGTCGGCTCACTATAACCTTTTCAATTGTAATCAAATTTGTTCTAAAATAATGTATTATGTGCGAAGGTGTCTTGTGTATTCATTTCTCTTCTCTTCTCTGGTCTTCTCAGCATATATGCGTCCACTGCTGGACATATGCCTCTTGCATGGATTTCCAAGCTGATCTTGATGCGGCGATCCTACTCCAGGTCGGCCCTGCCGTCTTTTTAATGTCGTCCGACCATCTGGCTTGCGTATTCATTTACATAAAATTAATACATAATTTATGTATTCAGTGAAAGAAGTTTTCAAGAAAATATGACTGTTTTCAGATAACTCGGCTGCCAAATAATTATCAAGTGTCGCGCGCGTATTTTATTATACGGAAAGACTTGCTTGGCCGTTATCATGTGTGGGGAGGGAATTATATCTACCCATGAAATAAAATTTTACATACCTAATATAAAATATTTTAATGACAACAATGTTTGTGTCCAATGTTTCGATGGTTAAGTATTACAAAATTCCTGAATGATTGAATTGAATTTTAAATCTATTTAGCTACATAAACATAGGTATATAGAAAACAAAATACCTGCCTTTTCCATTTGCAAGCCACAAAGTCAAAGATTATTAATATAATAGTTTTAGTGGCACCATCAATTTTGTAAACAAAATACTGGAACGTACTAGCATACTGAAGAATTAAATTCTCATGTTATAACTCCTTAGAGCAATTAAAAAATCTGATTATGAACAATCAGAATTTTGTGATCAAAATAAGTGTAACCTAGCAGATATTTGTTTGTATATCAATGTCCAGACGCGTATATTCTACAGGTTTATTAGATGTGGAGTGGATGTACCTATTTTATTTTGAACACTACACTGATCAGATTCTATATTCAAAATAAAGTTAAGTACTGGTTTCCTTTCCTTATCAAATCTAGTTGGTTTTTTTTATGGTGGGCAATACGTTTTCCTAGATTTGATTGAATTTATTTTATAATGGGGTATTCAAAATTATTTTCTAGTATAAAGTTCCTACAGAGAAGCTTTGCTTACAACAGTTTGGTAAAAAGATCATGTTCCAACATAACGGCGCTGGATGAAAGCAAGGAGAAGGATGAAGCTAATAACTTGGATAGAGCCAAGGTAAAATATTGGTCTATAGAATATATAGGAATGAGACAATCTCCAGTGTTCGAGTGTTCTAAGTGATCGCCTGCAAAATTTGAGCCGATGGGTTTATTCTGAACTAAGTACATTGACATATATAATTTGTTATCGTCGTGAGAGTACCTGGTATATATCATACGTGGTGATAACTCTGGTGATAATAGGGTTGAACTCCGCCTACCCCTTCGGGCTTTCGGTGGTCGGAAGGGGGAACTCGTAATACCTAAATTGCATAGTAGTTTATGTCTCCTCCAATCAATAGTTTTCTACTTACTTTACTTTTAGTTTACGTATGTAGGTAAATGCTCATAATTCTGTCTGATGAGAGTAACTTTTTCAGAAAGGTTTAGTACTAGGCGTGTATGAGAACAATAATAAATTGGAACTCACGCCAGCGGCTGAAGAAATCAACCAAAAAACAGATGGGAAGATATGCAAATATTTGAATGAGTAAGTTGTAAGAATTATAGTATTATTTATATCTGACGCGACGGCCACTAGAAAAATGGATAAATTAGGGCAAACGTTGAAGCCTTCTTGACCTTAGCTTGAACCTGGATGTCTACGAAATTGGCTGTTCATCGGACTACAGTTTTTTCACAGAGTCAACCAACATAAATTATAAGTTACCTGTCCTCCCCTGTTTTCGGAATTTTATTGCATTGATAGATTTGTGGAATTAAACATACCTATCCTATGTGTTTATCCAGCTAATAATCTATCTCTATGCCAAATTTCATCCGATTTTCATCAGCGGCCTGCGTGATTGTGTAAGAACAATGTAAGAAACATTCTCACAAACTTTCGCTAAATTGGAATATTGTTGAAATTAAATAGGTACCTTATTTTAAAACTGTCAGTGTCTTAAACGTTTAGATGTGCTGGCATCTATGGTATCTATATCTTTATTGAAATTAAGCTAATTTAAGTAATATAAAAATTAAATATAAAAAAAACACGATCAGCTCAACGGCCTGCTCATGCTACATTATTCTTATTTCCAGTCTCGGGTGCCACATGAAGCTAGGCAAGGCGTTTATAGTGACGGACTTGCTTCCGGAGTACAGCGCCGTCGCACTCTCCTCCCTGGGACCCAAAGACCCAGGGTACAATGAGCTTGAAGGACTCGACGAAACTAGGGTATACTTAAGTCATAATTAGATCTTCCTAACGTTTCACCTCACGTTAAGTTCCAGTGTATTGCATTCTACTCAAATACTACTTACTTAACTATCCTAAAGTTATTAACCTAAGTAATACCTACTTTGCTTTCGTCGACTTAGAGAAGGCATTTGATAGAGTCGTACGAAAGGAACTCTGGGACTTGTTGCCTGGATATGGAGTTAGCAGTTCCCTACTGCATGCCGTGAAATCACTCTTTAGTGATAGCGAGGCGTGCGTTAGGGTTAACGGTGAGATGTCACCCTGGTTTGATGTGAAGTCGAGGGTCAAACAAGGGTGTATCATGTCTGCCTGGCTGTTCATTATATATCTAGATAACTGTCTGAGAGCACTAAGAACAAACGGATGTGGAGTGAAAATGGGAAACTTAGTGGTCAACTGCCCACTATACGCCGATGACGCGGTTTTACTGGCGTCATCAGAGGGCGAACTGCAGTCACTAGTTACCATAATGAAAGAAGAATGTGAAAAGAAGGGGCTGCGCCTAAACGCTGGCAAGACTAAGGTTCTGGTATTCGAAAGAGATGAACAAGTGACCGAGTGTGCTATAGGTATCGGTAAATGGGCAAATTCTAGAGCAAGTGAATGAATTTGTATATCAAGGAAGCATGTTCACACGAGATGGAAAGTATGAAAAAGATATTGAAAGAAGGATAACTGCCGGAAATAAGGTGAATGGAGCCATGTCGGCGTTGATGGGCAGTAAAAGTCTGAGCAAGAATGCTCGAGTTGCTGTCCACAACGCGATATTGGTACCTACCTTATTGTATGGCAGCTAATCCTGGGTATGTCAGAGGAAGTATGAAAATAGCTTGAATGCAGTTGAGATGCGATCTCTTCGAAAAATGTGCGGCGTAACGATATTTGATCGAGTCCGCAATGAAGAGATTCGCAAATCAACTGGCGTGAATGAGGGCGTGATTGTAAAGATGAAGAAAGGCATGTTACGTTGGTTTGGACACATAGAAAGGATGAGTGAAGAAAGATTGACGAAACAGATATACAAAGCAAAAGTGTGTGCAAGAAGAGGCAGAGGAAGGCCACGTTCCAACTACCTGGATCAAATCGATCGGACTCTCAAGGACGGGAACGTTAAGAGTACTCGAAACCGACGAGCATGTATGAAGAGACTGATGAATGTGGACGAAGCGAAAGAGGTATGCAAGTCTAGAGAGAACTGGCGCTCTATACTCTCTGCCTACCCCGTTAGGGACTTGGCGTGATGATATGTATGTATGTAATACCTACCTATTTTACTCCGTGGTACGAAGAGATGAATATGGATAAAGCGCAAGAGGCTGAAGTCGAGAGGGAGGGGACTCTTCTCTCTCTGCTTGACTCGTATTGAACTCATGAGGGACTCGTATTGATGATATATACTGACTTGTAACTAAATAAAAAAAAACATATCGTCGACAATCACACGAAATACCAAATTGTATTAATACCAATGTTATGCTACATGTTTCGTTCAGATTACCAAGAATTGTATTTTTTTTATTTTTTTTTAAATTGTCTCTCGTAGCGTGAGTTCCGGGAACTTTTGCTACTTAACCGGTCAATGGCGAGACCTAGGCCTCCAGCCAGGCACTTTATTTCTAAGCAACCCAGCTAAGGGCACCCCCTGTGGGGTACGAACCACGGCTTAGGGCGTTGCTGGATCGCGAGCAAGGGAGCTGGGCTGGACTGGTCCAAAAATTGTATGTCACTCGCTTTGAATTTATCTTTCCGTGTTAAGGAGAACGTGAGGTGGTGCGTGGGCGCCGGCGTGCGCGCGCTACAGCAGCGCGGCTGCGGGGCCATCCACGTGGACTGCGCGGCCGCGCCCGACGCCGCGGCCGAGGCGGCCGAGCTGGCGGCTTGGAGGTTCCATACTCATGTCCCCCCCATACTTTAGTACTAACGCTGTAGCATAATAATATTGTTATTGTATACCTAATCATTTGAAAACAGTAACCATAGAGTTTCTTGCCGGTTCTTCTCCACAGAAACGACCAACCCGAACCGTGCATCTTTTTCGGCGTTTTATAAGTGCCCATCTAGGCCTATGTGAAATATTTTTTTCTTGATTTTGATTTAGATTTTGATCATGTCGGCTAGTTATCGAATGTATCATGCCGATGCGTACTGCGTAGTAGCGCAAACCCCTAAATATTTAAATAAAATCAACAGTCCAGCGATATAGCAACGCTGTAAGCCGAGGTCCGTACCTCACAGTAGCCCGTACCCCCTAAGCTGTGATTAGTACCTTGAAAGTGCCTGGCTGTGAAAACCTACCTGCTGGGACGGATCATCTGCCAAAATCAGGAGATGATTAAACGTTACTCTACATTTCGATGCTGAAGGTCGGTGTTTATAATTAAATACAGACACGTTATCATTACTATGATCAGATTGACATACTAGGTACCTGGTTATTTACACATTACAAATTATTTGGGTATTGGGGGTGGTTTATTTTACGTAAGGAATATGTTGGGTTCGAGAGTATATTGGATACGTACATATAGTTCTTATTCTTGCTGCACTGAAAGCATTGGTTGCAACTACCCAGATTCCAAGAGTTCAAGTCGTGCGGCAGTCAGCTGCCGGCGTCGCGCGTGTCTGCGTACGGCGCCGACGGCGCGGAGTTGTGGCGCGACGGCGCGGTGCGCGGCGCCGCACAGAACTGGGCGCGGTTCCTGTCCGACATGCCCGCCAACAGGATGACGCCCGTCGACCTCGCGCAGGTTCCTCTTTGACATGTGCTGTTTAGGGGTTAATCACCTTGTGAACGGATATTGCGAATTTTCGAATACATACTTTATCTGGGGTAATGTTATGTAGGTAGAATATTAAATCAGGCATATATTTATTTGTAGCCATCTATTTATTAGTGTTTTAGCGCGTATGATGTTGTTACGGGTGCGATCTCATAATCTAAATCTCAATCAGGCATTAGTAGAGAAAAACTCGAAGACGTACGAACTGGACCTATATAGTCGCGCTTCTCTGTCTGTCCGTTGTTACACTATATATTGTAAATCAAGCTAGCCAGGTTTATAGTCCGGAAAGAATGAGATCCAGGTCCCCCCTTCTCAGGTTTCTTTAGAAACCTTAGTGCCACCAGATACAAAACCATGGGCGTGTATTGTGTAATACCTGAGCCGTTGCGGCCGAGAGCTCTCGATCCAGTCGCGATAGTCGCATGGTGGTGGTGGCGGTGTGTGGTCAGGCGGCGATGGACGCGCTGTGCCCGCTGGGCGTGGCGGTGGCGGCGCAGGAGCGCGCGTGGGCGGCGGCGCAGCGCATGCAGGCCTTCCTGGCCGTGGCGCGCGGCTCGTGCGCCGAGCCCGTGTTCCTGCAGTGCGAGTACCGCGGCGCGCCCGCCTCGCGCCCGCCCATACTGGTCGCCGCCAAGGGCGTCACCTTCGACAGGTAGCCCGCCTACCGACGCCACTATTATAATAATAATAACACATCATCACCTCATAATTATGTATATTATGTATAAAGTGGCGTGAATGAGGGCGTGATTGTAAAGATGAAGAAAGGCATGTTACGTTGGTTTGGACACATAGAAAGGATGAGTGAAGAAAGATTGACGAAACAGATATACAAAGCAAAAGTGTGTGCAAGAAGAGGCAGAGGAAGGCCACGTTCCAACTACCTGGATCAAATCGATCGGACTCTCAAGGACGGGAACGTTAAGATTACTCGAAACCGACGAGCATGTATGAAGAGACTGATGAATGTGGACGAAGCGAAAGAGGTATGTAAGTCTAGAGAGAACTGGCGCTCTATACTCTCTGCCTACCCCGCTAGGGACTTGGCGTGATGATATGTATGTATGTATGTATAAAGTAAAATCTGTCACACGCGGTTAAGGCCTGTCTGTGGGACCATTCATAATTGAAGAAAAAATAAATCACAACATTGAAAATTTTATTAGCAATAATTTATTTATCCGAATGGGTTACAAAAATATTTCATCACATTATTTGTCTGGAATAAACTATATCCAATCTGTTAGCCAGCTAATCGCACTTATCCAACTCTGTGCCAAATTACATATAAATCCGTTCAATAGGTACTTTTAGTGTGCAAGAGGGACCTCTATTATCTCGCATTTATAATATTAGTAGGAGCAGTTGTCTCATTGAACTAGGGTGTATACATTTCAGTTATAGTAGTAAAAATATGTCATTTTATATAGTTGCATTTATAAGGGCCTTGTTGCCTGATATAAATAAATAAAAAATAAAATCATGTTTGTAAGAAAATCTTCATGTTTTTTACATAGATCTGACCACGTACGATATGATTCAGACTAGGTACTTAAGACGGTTTCTGACGTATAAATACTTGGTTCTATCTAAGGCTATTGATAACATGTAAATCGATTAAACATCGATTACCAGGTAAATTTTGGTACATAGGTTGGAAAATTGCTAGATAAATTCTTTATCAATAATGTTCATTGCAGTGGCGGCATGTGTTTAAAGAGTGCTGACCACATGAAAGAAAACCGCGGCAGCATGGCCGGCGCCGCTGTTGTGCTTGCGGCGCTCAAGATAATTGCTACCTTGAAGGTTGCTGAATCTATATTAAATAACTCTACATCAGATGGCGATATGTAGCGTTAATCTAATTAACTCTAGCCACTAGACACGGTGGTTAGTGGGGTTAGAGCTCCTGATTGCGAAACTTGAGGTCGCGGGTTCGATTCCCGCTGAGGGAACCAATTTGTGTGATTAGCACGAGTATTTTTATCTTAGTCTTGGATGTCCTATGTATTTATGTATATATCTATCTATGTATCTAACTTAATATAGTCTAGTTGGCTGGTTACCATAACGTAAGCTCTGCTTAATTTGGGGCCATTTCAAGTTGTGTGAAATTTTTCCAAGGTATTCATTTATTTATACCTAATTAATATTAGCTTTTGAACCCCGCGATTCCGTTCTGTAGTTAGGTATTGCGTAATAGAAGAACAAACACACTCACAAACTTTAATAGAGACCAAGCGTCCCAAGGGTAGCTTAGTCAAAACAATATTATAGATAGTGCCATCCACGAAGACGGGCCCCACCAATTTATATTTCAAGGATCGCCGGATACGGGGAGTATGGCCCGACTCTAGTAATTGTAGTGTGCGTGTGCACTCATAGGTAATCAGTGTGCACCGATAATGCTCAAACATTAGTGGAAGGTTGCACACTTACACTGTTAGCTATAGGGAAGAATAGTGGGGCGCGTCTTCGTGAATGGCACTATCTATAGGTAGACTCGCCACATTAAGTCGTAAACTGTTCCAGCTGCCAATAAACGTGGCTGCAGTGATCCCCATCTGTGAGAACATGATCAGCGGTCAGTGCATGAAGGTCGGCGACGTCGTACGCGCGCTTAACGGACTCTCCATACAGGTTTACACTCGCATGTTAATAGATACATAACTCTTTGTAAGATAAAATGGTAAACACTATGCTCAATTTAAATTTTAATATAATAAAATAATAAATATTTGATAGGAAAAGTGCATTCCAAAGATTACAACGTATACTGGTGCATTCTGAGCAGCTTCTGGATAAAGCTTTTCATTCTAGCACAGATTAAATAATAATTACCACCTAATCTGTCACGATGACACCTAAGAATATCTCCCGTGTAAAAGAAGTTTAGTTACACCTCTGCTTACCCCTTATACGTTTCAGAGACCCTTAAGAAAAGGCGAGGTGGTATAATATTGGTACTTTACAAATACATAAATCGCACCCATATTCAAAGTCCACCAGTTTTATTGTCTAAATTGTTCTCAGATAGAAGACACTGACATGGAGGGTCGGCTAATGATGGCCGACGCCCTGGTCTACGGCCAGGTCCACTATAAGCCATCGCTTGTGATGGACGTAGCCACTCTCACACGTAAGTAATTATAGGCCACTCGCCTCAATGGCCTAGCGACATTCAATGTACAGATAAGTTATAAGTCTGGCCCAGAGGGTAGAGGACACATATTGGGGTTTGGACTTTGGATTTGTGTGATCATTAACATTTTTCTTCTATTTCATAAGTATTTATATAGGTCTAACGCAACAATGCGTTATGAATACAGGAATGATGGTATCATTCCTATAATAAGAGCTGTGCATTGTTGACTGATGAATATGGATGAACCGAAAGAGGTTTTATTGTTATGTAGAGTATATTTTCTATTTAACCAAACAATGATGAGACCAAAAGGCTTCTGGCCAGGCACTTCAGACCTTGGCTTCCAGCGTCGCTGATTTCAGTGCGTGAAGTTCGTTTATAGGTATACAGTAAAACAATAGGTACTTCGTTATAGGGCTGTGCTAAACCTACAACTGTGATTGGCGCAATATGCTCCGGAATAGCTCTAATGTGAAAATATGTGACGGTGTCAATTTGCTGGGTGGCTGCTCACTGGATTATGACGCATTGTCACTATGTGGCTGAAATATCCCAACTGAGGTGGGACTCTGCTCTGAGAGTCTAACGAAGCCGTTGGCTAGGGAGCCGTCTGGACCGTCGCGAGGTCTGTATAATGTCCCTGTGGGCAGGTGGCGTGCAGCTGGCCACGGGCGGCGGGGCCTTCGGCTGCTTCAGCAACTGCGAGCCGGCCTGGGCCGCCATGCGCCGCGCGGGGGCCATCTCCGGCGACCGCCCGTGGAGGTTCCCGCTCTGGCAGTTCTACCAGAGGCAGATCACTAGTGAGCCGTACTTGCATTCCACTATCGGTATTGCTGCCACTCAGTACTGTAGCTAGGGCGGCGCCAAGGCTTAGGGCGCCGAAATGACCTAACCTGCCACCCCAGAAAAATTCCTTTCTATTCACGCAAATTGCTATTAATATGGCTTACTTGTACCTATTAGAGGACGGTATTTCTTCTCACATATTAATGGTATTCACAATTATAGCACGGCGAGTAACTACAACATTGTAAAATATTCGCAGATGACGCATCTGTGGACCTAAGGAATAAGGGATCTGGAAAAGCTACCGCCTGCATCGGTGCTGCCTTCTTAAGGGTTAGTTCCATTAGTTTTGTTATACCTACCTGTACCTACCTACTTAGTAACTACCAACGAACCAGGCCTAATCTTGGGATCCGCCTTTCGGTGGTAATTACGTGACGTGTAAATATGACCAGGAGGAAACCTATATGCAAACCAGACAATTAGAGCGGTTTCGTATTCTATCCTATCTAGAGTTCCTGGAATGTTGCCTACTTAACCGAACCAACTAATGCCAAGATCGAACGGCCTCCAGCAAGCTCTTCTTGCTAAGCCTTGGCAAGGGCGTTGCTAATTCGGAACTAGGATCAGAGGATATTATGTAAAAAAAATGAGATTGATGATGCTGATTTTATGGGCTCGGCGCGGCCAGGGTCTAGTTGTAACGTCCCTTATATGGGGCATACGGCTTTTCGGGCCGAGTACGAGGTGTGATGGCGTGTGCAGAACTTCGTATGCACCGATTGGGTGCACGTGGACATCACGGGCGTGGGCAAGGTGGCGCACTCGGCCGCGCCACCCTACCTGCGCGCGCGCCGCATGGCCGGCCGCCCGGCGCGCGCGCTCGCGCTGGCGCTACACAGCCTGGCGCTGCCCGAGCCGCGCGCACCAACCGGCGCTTCGCCCGCCCCCGCACATCACGGCTCTTCGCCCGCCCCCGCACATCACGGCTCTTCGCCCGCCCCCGCACATCACGGCTCTTCGCCCGCCCCCGCACATCACGGCTCTTCGCCCGCCCCCGCACATCACGGCTCTTCGCCCGCCCCCGCACATCACGGCTCTTCGCCCGCCCCCGCACATCACGGCTCTTCGCCCGCCCCCGCACCATCTTGCATTGCGCACCCTCACCAGCCGCGCCCGAAGCACACAGCGCACAATGCGTCCGGCGAGCCTCAACGAATTCATCATAAATAAATGAGCACAAGTCAACGCCTTTTTCCCTGCTAACTACTGCTTGTCTTTCATTCGTTCAGCACTTACAGGTTTGAATGTTGCTGGTACACTCTTTACTACTTGGGCACCGCGGCTTCACCCGCGTTATATTTGATAATCTGTTATTTATGCTCGAGTTTACGCATATTTTTTCGTCATGATTAAAACATATTCTAATTTCTATTCTAGAACTTTAATGTACTGTGCCAAATTGAATTCAAACTTATTTTATTCTTTTAAACTCTAATTCGCGAGCATGTATAGACATTTGTTATTCAACCACCCCAGGACGTCTGAATTTAGCACAGACAATAGCTGGATTAACACATATTGTACGCGGGCGGAACCGCGGGATATACCTAGTTTTTAATGAAACTATGTTCCGGTGATGTCATTTGTTACACAATCAGTTAAGATCCAGGTGGTAAATGTATCAGAAAGGTGCATATGAACGAATAAAAAAATTTTGTATCATAAATTTGAAGTATATTCAAGTTATTATATAAATAGGTTTAACAAATAAATAAGTAGGCAGCCCTAATGGAGGCGGGAGCAGTCAGTAGCATACATAAGCTAGCAGTGTATGCTACGCTAGGGTCGCAACGCGATAGGGGCGAAATGAAACACCGATGCTTATTGACCTAAAAATGAAGAAACATTTATTTTCTGTATGTCTTTTGTAAAATTTAATAACAGAATGAATCAAACGTGGTAAGAGGATAACAGAGCGGATTACTTCCCTTCGATAGAATTAGTTTCACCAACAATAGAAATATAATATTCATCAAGTCATTTACAGATAGATACAATTCATGCAGTACCAATAAATCTAATTTATTCCTTTACAGAGTTAGTTATGTGTAGTAAGTAGACAGGCATTATGACCGTTCACGTCCAGGCTGCGGGTACTCGCACACTATTTACTTTTTTTGGGATTTTTTCAATTTTAATTCCTCACGTACTTTATAAATATCTCATACTTGAAAAAAAATGTACATTAAAGTGTATCGGAAAGGTGCGGACGCTAGCACCGCATTCACAAGGGCGCGACGCAAACAGAGGCACGCACGCACACATACATAATTATACAGACCGGCCGACGCCCGCCGATAGAAATATACACAAATATAAATTATGAGCCGACACGAACCCGAGACTTATACCATCACATTGCGACGCACACCTATTCGTTTTCCCTTTGTACCGCTACAGTTCAAATTTTTCTTACATAGTAAAATTAACGGAATACTTTAAAATCTAAATAAAAAGGCGACGCGGGCGCGCCGGGGACCGACCGCGGCCAGGGACCTGGGACCACGGTGGCCCGGGACCACGGCGGCCCGGTACCACGGCGGCCCGGGACCACGGCAGCCAGGACCACGGCGGCCCGGGACCACAGCGGCCCGACCGCCGCCCAACGGACCCCGCCGCGCCCGCCCCGCACCTTACATTACAATTATATCATTAAACTGAAACGATGACAATATTTAATTTATCGCAAACACTAGAGAAATGCAGGTCCAATACGATGGTAATATTGTGTGTCATGAAACAAAATGTATTTTTAAATTCTCTGCTTTTTACACACACACTAGCCGACGGCTCACTTCGACGTCATCATGGTGACGAATTCTGGAAAACAAAACGGAAACTATTAGAATGGATAGTACGAGGAGACACGAGACGCCTCGCGTGACGTCACGGCTAGGATATTGTGTTAACACAACAGCCACAGGTGGATGCACTAATACAGATGGAACCGCTATTAGACATCGCCACTACACTGAAACTTGACAAGCTCATCAGGCGGCGCCGAGCACGCACTGCTCTAGCGGGGCGAGTGCTCGGCGCGCGCACCAACAGGAACGTATCGCTAGAGATTACACCTCGTCATGCCACTACAAGGGAAATACCACCCTCTGCATATTAAACCAGGTACCGGGGGGCGCTTGAGATACAGTACCGAAGTAGGTTTTGCGAAAAGGCCCAATTACTAACATGGAGGCGGTACGGTACACACAACATAATATAATGGTCCATGTTTGCTGCTCGTTACAAGAGTGGTGTGGTGCGGGCACTAGGCGGGTCGTGAGAGAACGCCAGGTGGTATTTCATCACAATAATTCTATACAAACAGAGGCATGCATCAATCAACAGGAAGGTCCCGCGGGGCGGTCGAGTGCAACTCTGTGCCACGGCAAGGCACAGAGTTGCAGACGAGTCGGGCCGGAGGTGAGCGAGTGTGGGGCGAGTGAACAGTGAGCGAGTGTGGGGGACGGGAGGGGACGAGCATGGCCAGGAGCGAACAGTAAATATAACGAGCAGCAAACCATTGAGATGAACACTGGGCTGTACCTATGCTATGGTCGCACCGCGCTCCACGTGGGCCGTTGGGCCTTCGCACCGATCGCTACACACTACTAGGGGAAATCGTTTCGAGATCACAGCTTTAGTGTAGAGTCGTTTGTTATGGTTAGCTACGGTACTAAGATCACAAGTGCGCCGGCAGACGGTGCGCTAACGGCTGCCGTCGCCGCGAGCGAATATGATTTGGGCGAGTGCATGGAAGTCTGCAAGAGAGAAACGCTAGCTCGGGTGATATGCTTATACACGCCTCTACTCCTACTACTACTACTCCTCGCCTAGCTCCCTAACTAGCGGGTGTGGGTGGCCGACTACAGATAGGCCAAGAGCTCTACTCCTCCACTGCCTGCGCAACCGAATATCATTCTGCGTTCTTTGATCGGTCGATACTGCTCAATGGAAGTTGGTAACTACTATGGCGATGGGCGGGCGCCAAATAAATAACACGAGCGAGTACAGAGCTGGCAGAATGCATACCCACTCGCATTCTGTGGACGTGAGGAGCGAGGATTGTCTTGTAAGCAACGAGTCGTACGTGCTGTGGGAGCGGTTTGCAAGTCCTTTGGTTATATGATCTTGTTATGTCAAACCCGTAACATAAAACCATGCAAAACGCAAACAGGTGAAGTGATCAAACGATATTAACTGTGTACATTGCTCCACTACATGTCCCGCGCTCGGGCCGGCACCGGGCCAGGTTCGCAAACTAAACAAATAGCTGCCAAGAACAAACGCCCGATGACTGATATCTAATATAGGCGCTACCTTAACAACCATTTACACTTTAACTACGGAATATACGGTATATTTCGCTTTTATCACATACTAAACACTTAGATGGGCTATTGGTAGACAAGGTATTCTTGTGTTTACAATGTGTCTGCATTACAGATCGAGTCTGAAAAAGTTTAGCAGACATTTTACATCCGGGAGGTAATTAGACGCAACTAAAAAAACCACCTCGTAATATTCGGATATTACAGCTAGCTCCTGTATGTGAGATGAGGCTAACGACATTGCGGTACCACGACCTACCTACAGGCGTGGTGCTTTCAGAGTACAGTCCAAGCCACCGTTAGTGGGTTGTACAAGCAGCAATTAACTAAATAAATACTCATAGGTAGCTAGTAGCTCATTGCTTACTACAAAAAGTTATGTATCGTAACACAATTCAATACACACTTTGGACTCTAGCCAGCTGCGGTGAAAGCAGCAACGCGGGGAAATGTACAAAGAAGATGTACATGAACAAACTAGTGTCGTGACAGTCGGCCAAATGTTTTGCTACTTTTTGTAACAGGTACCCCGGATCCGCAAATTGAACGAGCAGCGTTGTAAGAACGCAAATCAGTGGCCGCTGTTGTGAAGCGGAGCGTGTCTCGAGCGATAAACGAAACGTTTGCGAAACGGTGCGTGGGTAGGCCGACAAAAGGATAGTCAATGACCGCTGTTTACAGTACACTGTGGTACTGTGTACCTACTTAATCCTTACGCTCTATTCTGAAATAATAAAGAGCCGAGCTCAAAAATTGTGCACTACAGTAAATTACAGACTACAAGGACTCTGGTCATAATATGAGTGCTCTCGAGTAATCATTATCTGCTGGCTGTGGTTTCGTGTACGTAAAAAAATATCATATTCAATTATTGTACCATTAGCCACCGCGGTAGTCAAAACCAAGCAAAGAGTAACAATATTAGCGGTAGCATTTCAATACCCAATTAATCAACCGTCGCGTGAACCGAGCAGATGTCACCACCCTAGTATACGATGGAAGGCGACCGCCCTCTGAAGGGCGACACTCTGTCCCAGTACAATTGTACCTAGTCGCCAGTTGGCAAGGTTACATTGGTGGCGCATCCAATCTGTATTAATTACAAGATCGACCTTGTTCTCTCATCGAAACAAAAGACTTGAAATGACGTCACGCCACCATGTTTGGTTACCAACGAAGCCTAACCAAATGAAACTCATGATTCATGTGACGGGATTCTGGTCTAGTGGTCAGAGCCGGGTTCGATTCCTACAGAGGGCAGATATTTGTTTAATGAACATAAGTGTCTATACCTTAGCCTTGAATGTCCTATGTATTTATCTATGAATGTATATCGTTGCCAGTTACCATAGTACAAGCTATTCTTACTTTGGGACTATATCGATTTGTGTGGCATTGACCCAAGGTGTTTATTTACAACCATGTACAAGGTTCAACATGATAATAGGATCAGTGCGAATACGGACCTTCGTAATTGACCTGTCCGTCGCCGTCGATGTCGGCCTCGCGGATCATCTCGTCGACCTCCTCGTCGGTGAGCTTCTCGCCGAGGTTGGTCATCACGTGACGCAGCTCCGCGGCGGATATGAACCCGTTGCCGTCCTTGTCGAACACGCGGAAAGCCTCGCGGATCTCCTCCTCGCTGTCGGTGTCTTTCATCTTGCGCGCCATCATCGTCAGGAACTCCGGGAAGTCTATCGTGCCGTTACCTGGAATACACATACCAGCATTTGGTTAAATTGTGTTACATTTATGTTTCTTTTATTTATTTAAGATATGACTGACTACAGTACACATATTGTGTACTGTACGTGTTGGTGTGCTAGGATTACAATGTCTGATATGCGCAACAATAACAGGCACATTCAGCATTTGACACTAGTGCCTATTTCAGTTTGGCAGTTATAAGTTCAGACTGAGGGGAATCATCATAGCCTAAGTGAAGCGCTGCTATTCAAAATCCTTTAAATAAAGATGACCGTGAATTTTGTTTCATATCATGAACCCATATAATTGTATGATGTTTACCACCTTAGCAACGAGATTCATAAAGGTATCTAGAATAAAAAAGTGTAGAATCTTAACAAATGGAGTGATAATTTCGTAAACTAGCTTCCACACACAGGTTGTGTGCGCTTATAAATAAGCTTGTGTAATCTTACAAATAGAAGCTGTGGTGGTTTCAATCGACGATATACCAGTTTTTAAAATAAATATTTGGTAGAAAGAGAGTAATTTACAAACGCAGATGAAAAACTTATGGTATAGGTCGGCGGTGTGGAAAATTCATGGCGAAAAGATAGGCGATGTCAAAAGGAACCAGATGGGTTTATGGCGTATTAAAGTACCTATACGACGGACGTACAATATGAATTACTCATAAATTTAGCAATAAAGTAGGTACCCGCCAAGCATGGCGCGCTGTTGCTTTAGCCGTGTGCGAATTTATTTGTTTTGGGGTTGGCGTCAAGTGCTGCCGTTACCAAGAATCTAGAGACAATAAACACCAATGTTTATTTTAAATTATATTCATGGCAAAAGGTCCAGATTACCCTCGTTATACATTTGTGCGCATTATACCTACAATATGATGATAATATCTACAAAAGGGAACGATTGGTTCAAATAATCAAGTACGCTCGCATTATGGACATTTTGACGGAATGTTAGATTTTCGTCCGGGATACCATAATCTTTTCCTTTTACTGTACCCAAACAGTATATATACACAATTTGTTATTTACAATATTATTTCAGTCATAGCCCCATCTACGACAAACATTGTCGACTCCGCAATATTCTCATACGCGTGATACTACACTGTAACGCTGTTTTATTTTAGCATGTTTAACGCAACCGCAAACACTCGTCGCACTTGAAGAAGCAAATGAAACTGCCCAAATCGCGATTGGGAAGACAATAAAGTTAATAAAGCTTACTTTGTTCATTAACTATTTATACGTATTCAATTTCGAAATCTTGATTGATTATACAAGCGATATACAATTTAATAGTATGTTGATAGCAGTTCCAGAAACATGCGGTGCTGTGAATCAACATGAACACAACAAATTCGTACCTGCCTTCAATGTGCATTGTACTATAAGATTCAATGCACATACAACGGGGCCAAGCAACAATTATTGCAGAGCTGGATCACGTAAACGGTTTGAATTAGATGGAAAACAGCAAACACCGCGTCTTGATCGACACAGTAAACAAACAAGCGAATTCGGAAAACATATTATAATTTATAGAGATCGTGGCGCGATCTTTGATGCTCATTAAAATGTCTAAAGAGTTACTATGCCGCGCCAATGTGCTATACATACTAATCGCACGTAGATTTAATCTATAAATGTTACTAGTTGGTTTGCATTAAAATTTGAGCACAAGTTCATTGTTGAATGTAGGTCAGTCGAAGTCTTTGTATTTCGTGCAATTGAAGACATGCACTGCGGAGGTGAATGCTCCACTTAATGGAGGTGTTACAAAAATAAGTAAGAGTTAAGTTTAGCGCATCTAATTTGAGTTTAACCTTTCCGAGGTGATCAGCGAACTATTTATACCCTCGCGATCTGCGGAGCTTTCAGGAATGTACCGACTTTGTTCTTATAGCGAGTCTGGAGCCTGGGGCATTTTGTTATCGATACACCGTACACAGATACGCGTATACGACAAGTCCATACATCACATAAGACAATGCTAGTTATACACTCCACAGTAAAGTTGATCCAACATGCAGAACTCTCCCTTCGGTTACAGAACTAAGAAGTTTTCTCTTACATTACTCGTTAACTACGAGGCCTAACCACTTCCTACAGTCCCGTACATGATGATTAATGTGATCATTGCGCACCCATCTGATAACAGACGATGACAACATCGTTACCTATAAATTGGTATCATTCTCTTGGCGATATGCTAACTATCGCTCGCAGAAGAGTTTATTTAGAGAGTGCTGACGATCTGGCTATAGTGTTAGATGAGACGTCCTTGTAATATGTCCATATAACTATATGATCAATCAATGGCAGAACTATGTAAAGGGAAACCTCATAGAAATGGTTAGCGGGGCATCTGAACGAGGGTATAATTGTAAAGATTAGGAAAGGCATGTAACTCAAAGATGGGAATATCAAGAGTATTCAAAACTGGCGAGCGTGTATGGACTTGAAAAAATAAAGATGAAGGCGAATGAGGTAACTCTAGAAAAATTGGCGGGGAGTAGTTAGTTTCACTACCTTTTTTGTCTTTACCAACCCCATTAGGGACTCTGCTTGATGATGTTTGATACTTCCAGGTATGTCGTAGGGATTCGCCACAAGAGTATGATATACTAGCGCCACAGTTCTCTTGCCAACTTGGCCACGGCGCCGTAAGCCAGAAACCTCACACCGCGGCATCACATTATACGCAGCAAACAAATTAACGTCAGTGTTCTCGCGTTACACACACAAACGTTTTAATTGGACACGAATGTGCGCGACACATAGCCATCGGTAGGATACGCATATTCATTATGATATTACATTCCAATTGGTTAACAGACGAGACACGTAGCTTGGACGATTGATGTGGATAGCCGTAGGCGTATGACCCCTGCTTGTGTCAGTCTATCTCGAACACCGTTTCTGTAAACTCTTTCTTTTATTCAACGGAGCGTGTACGCTATAAGCATTCTGCATGCGTGTTCTGCGATAAATTATTACAATGCAAAATGAACGTTCCAGACTATTGTCTCCCATCACATAAAACATAGGTGCAAACAATATAGTGAATCTTCCGGAAAAAGGGCTAGGGCTCGATCGATATCTACGCCTTACAAACACTGCGCACAAACAAACGTTTAGGAACACAATAGGAATTATTGGCAGGGTTTATTGAGGTAGGTATCTACATACATATAAATACAAGTGTTCGTTCGTGTTAGTGTTGCTAACGTGCCTAATTGCTCCATGAGCAGAAGTCTCGCAAATGATTCGGCGAGATCGAGTGACTCAACGAGCATGCCGTCATGTCTCCATCATGGGCGTCACCTTTATTTACCAAACCGTATAAGGCCATTGTATCGGACAAACGTCTATAAATTATAATTGCTATGTATATTGCCGCTCTAAAATACGCCTCCACACAAGATAAATATCTTAGGAACTGAAGGGTGGGGGTGCTAACGTTTCGGGCATCAATATTAAAGGCGGAAAGATGCATATCAATCGTAAATCTAGGAAATGTATTTCCATGGTTGCCAAATCAATGAATATAATATTTAGCCTTTATTCTTAAGACCATGAGTTTCTTAACGTAATAATACAATAATGAATTGCTTATAATATATTTTGATTCCATTCAGCGACCAGTTATTTATCACTTTGCTTTCGCGAGCTAATATTCGCCATCCATCAGGTAGATCGTGTTCCCATCTCTTTAATTGCAACAATTGGCAGTCTTAAATGAAAAATAGCGTTGGCCACCGCTGAATGCGGAAGCTGGTGCAATATAGCGCCCGCGGCGAATAGCGGACGTGGCGAGGGTTAGTGCACGCGTTATGTTATTACGCTTTGTAGGTATTGTGGTATATTTACAGCAGGTTACAACCGGCGGCGAGTGACCGGCACGCCGCATCAAAGGCCTGCAAACCTAAATTGCTTCAATATGCAGATAAAAACATGATTTCACTGCTCTAAAGCAAATATAAGTTCTCAAGTAGGGGCGATGCTCTTGGATGACATACGCACGCGTCTATGTCTAAGCGAGTAAAGCGCGACGCGGAGCGGCTGGCCTGCGGCCAACAGAATATGCAAATTCATGTGCAGTTTCTTTGATTGGATTCCAGACAAGTCTTACACGGGACATCAACACGAAATCGGTACATTGCTAGCACACTATACTTTATTTATTGAAAAAAAACCCGCATGTAATGCTGGCATGTTGTCAGTTACTCCGAATAAGTTGAACAGGTGATCATGCGCGTCCAAATAGACCACCAACCGATTAAAATGGAATCGTGATTCACAATTGTAAAGTTCAGCGGCGAGTAATTAGGACGATAATGGGCCAGTGATTTGAATAATGTCCGGGGGCGGCAGCACTGTGAACTGTGCCTGCGCCGCCGGCTGGCTTGGCGCGCTACCAACATCTGCCGGCACCTCGTGCTCCTCCATCGATACTACATTCGCTACAAACAACAAGCATGCATGCGCTTCCCACACCCTAGCCGTTTGTCTTGCTGTATTTCACTATCAGCAAATTCGCTAACTCAGTGTTAAAGTTTATCACGGACTGTACATAATGTCTGCCGTTGCGGCTTATTTATACAGACTTATTATTCGACGCAAACCAGATCAAATAAATCTCAGAATTATCTTCATGCCTTCCCATAAGGGTCCCCGTAGGGGTAGGTAGAATTTGCTTATTTAAATAACAGTACTGTCTAGGATAATTGAGCTTAATTTCTACAAACCTTATCACTTCAGACCCATTTTACACGCTTTTTATTAGCTTCACTTGTATGTCAGTATGTCAGTATGTAACTCTCCGTGGGTAATTAGCGCGCCTGCGGCCTTTCTTGGTTCTCGTAGCCGTTTCTCTGGCTCCCTTTTGAAAAATATCGAACTAAAAAGTAAATAATAAATATAGTTTAAAAAAAAACTAAAAAACACGCTTTTTACAGAAAACTAAACTAAAAAATTAAAAATAAATTTGAATAAATTTGAATTAATAATAGTGTAAAAGTTCTTAATAAATATAAATTAATAATAGTGTAAAAGAGAAAAAAATATATTTTATTTAAAAAAAAGCGTGGGGTGCTTTATAACATATCTTATATTGGCGAAATAATAAATCTTCTATTCTTATAGATATAAGTATTTTATTGACAGATATCAATAAAATATTTATAACTATTGACACCATGCACCCCACGCTTTTTTTTAAATAAAATACATTTTTTTCTCATTTACACTATTATTAATTTATATTTATTAAGAATTTTTACACTATTATTAATTCAAATTTATTAAAATTTATTTTTTATTTTAGTTTTCTGTAAAAAGCGTGTTTTTTTAGTTTTTTTTTTTAAACTATATTTTTTCAAATCAGATCGGTTGTAAGAAGCAACAGCGCAAGCAACGAATAAATCATTAATATAAAACTGTAGACAGCAGAGGATAAACAATGTTGAATAATGAAGTCTACTAATTGGGACTAAGCTAGCTTCTAACCGCAGAAACACGCGGAAAACAAATGGTTTTGAAGGGGGCAAACGGTCCGAGGACAATAAATGGCGGCCGGCATAAAGGCGCGAACTACATAATAATAGGACAGGAAAGGGCCGCCTTTGAGCTTGCCTCGATAAATTCAAACTATCATTACTCGTGCAATAACGCAACAACATCACTCTATTTAATCTCAAAAAACTCAATGTTCCTTATAGTACCTTGCTATTTTGCACGCCCGTGACTTTGGAAAAAACTAGCGTGTGTACTGCAATTGTGTCCAAGGATAAAAGCAGGTCAGCTGTCGATAAACTCCAAGTAAAGCCGAGTGTAATGCTCGGCAGCATTGTTCCACAAATAGCAGCGACGTGTAAGCCAGCGCCGGCGACTATCTATCTCCCTCTGACAAGTGAACGACTTTTTATCGCAACGTCCGTGACATCACATCATGTATCTCGCCAACTAGAGAAGTGTTACTCTCAATTACTGTCTTTCATCATTTACTCACTATAAATACTAATAGCATTTCGGAAGCAGGAATACACCATAAGCAAATGGGAGATTTGTTTGAACATAAAAGTAGAACCAGTATCCAAAAGAAAGGATGCAGTTGTCTACAGCTCCAGAACAGAAACAAGATGCACGTGATTGCTACGATGTAGATTACAATCGCAATGCTGCATCGAGTTGATAGCACTTGATCATAAAGTGTTCTTGGGATGCTTTAAAGTAGAGGTCAATGAAACTCTGCAGATGAACATACAGCGCTGTCCACTCGCAATCGGACTCTGAAGTCTTTCGCGTGCTATCACATTTAAGATAGCGAATTTTCAAATGTAGACCAAACCACACTTACCGCTAGAGGCGCCAGACTACAGCGGGCGCTTCTTTGATGGGACGAAAATAATTTATTGAACGCGCCGTTGTCGAGCAGCGACTAGATTCTCTATTGTTTTTTGGGAGATGCTTTCTTAGATCTGATAGTCTGCCTGTGACATTGATCTCCAACAACAAACACTACTACACGATCATCAGAGACCATTAATTACTAATCACGGGAAATCAGCCAAGTTCAATGATAACGCACTTATGGAGGAGGTCATTCTACTAGCAGTCGGAATAGGTTTTGAAGAACCGACCGTACGTAATTAATGTACTTTGTCAAAATAATTATGCACACGTATTCACAAAATCCATTATTTTATAAATGATAATCAAAGAATAACAATATCAGAGACATGAAGTGAAACGGTTGGTTTCACATTAATTTGTCTAACTCAGGGACTACAATTTTAGCACGAGCGGTTTTGAACTGGAGCCATATTTGAGGGTGAATTTTATATTACAAGTATAAAATGTAACATATTGTACATACTTGATAATGTTGTTCTTGTGCGATAATTAAATTAATTGTACACACTGGGAGCGCTTGAGTGACAGTCACACAGATAAAGTGGTGTCACAGAGAGCTGATTATTGGAGACCAGTCAATATAATTAGCTTTGTAAATCTAGACAGTATTCCTTTTGACAATACTTGCGTGAACATGGCAGGGCAAGAGAGCTTTGGCACGAGTTGATAATGTTTTTAACGCACAAAGCTTAGACAATGCAGAGCACCTACATTCCCGATGGAAACTTGCCCACATTTAAATGATTTATTGAACGAAACATGTGAATGCAATTTTTTGAAAAGTTTACTGATATATTTAGCACATTAGATCTAGAGAACGTTGTAGGAAGAGGGTGCAGTAGGATTCCGTGTGACATAAAATGGTCTCTTCCATTACCTACCCGCCGGAATGGACACTTCTTCGAGGGTTGATGTTTGCCGGTTTGTTTTTTTGTAGGGATCGTATTTTATAAACCTACTCTAGGTGACTAGATGGAGTGTAGTGATCGCGACAACCTAGTATTTTTTATATTACAGGCGAGCCATTTTTAAATACACGTTAGCATAAAGATAATAGCAGCCGTACAACACTGTTATAAGCTAGGTAATATATTATTGTCTGTTTACTACAATTGGTTAATTTATCTTCAAGGTAATTTTTAATGATTACTCATTTATTTAACAAAGCGTAATCTGCGACGATTTTTATCGAATACTTATCACGATAACTCAGGTGATTCTAGGCTCTATTGAGATTCGTTACATTTTTAGTAATTTTATTAATAGAATGTAAAATTTTTAATCGTGCAATATGGAATGGGTTTGCACATTGCAGTTATCATCGTATTTGCACAAACAACACATGACAGGAAAGTGTATTTATCAAGAGCTCTTTCCGCTCGGAGTCGCGTAACGAATTAATTAGCAGGCCGCCATTGTGACACCGGATGTACCAATGACCGCTTTAATACTGTACTGCAGCTGTATATGGCGCTAAGATGTGACCGCCAACGTAGCGAGACCAGGGGGCCGTACCGTGACGTGTCATGACAATACATGGTAAGGAATCTCCACGCAAGAGTTCGGAATCAACACATACGATATGTTTTATTCCAGAAACAAATGCAAAGTAAAATCTAATTTTCTGTGAAAGCGTGGGGCTAAACAGACAGTTACCAGGCACGGTATAACCTAGGGTTAGTGGGTAGCACGACCTAGTTCTTTGGGGGTGGCTTCGTGACATTAGCAGTTGCTAATTTTAATGTTTCCTTCACGATATCATCAAGTTACCCACCGCAACCGAACGACGTTGATATGACGTAATTTCAAGGATAATGCGCGATACTATCGCATTAAATATACTTCGGACTTCGGAATTCTGCGAAATATACATGTATTACGATTACCAGACTAATTGTAAAATTGTGTGATAACGCAATACTTATCTCAACAGAAATGATTAGCTATCACTTGGAATATTATATTGACCATTCACGTAGGTACTGTGGTAACATTAACACACTAATGTGATAACAAGAAGCCTACTTCGGTCCGGTGGCATATTTAAAGAATTTATGAAATTGCGATAGCTCTAACATAATCGGTGAAGAGAAACTTCCAGAATTTGCAGTTAGAGTAGCAGAAATAATCAGGGAGAATGTATAGGCGTCTATATTTTTTAACATTAAAATATAGCAATGGCAATATCAAGCCATGATAAGAGCCTGTTTTCAATTACACTGCAACAATACGTTGCATGACAAACAAGCTCAATAGAGGCGTCGCCGTGCAGGACATAATTTCTGTGTTCAGTAGAGGACACCTTTTGTTAGGTGGGCTTTAGTGGCCAGCGCTACTGGCACTATTTACGCCAACTAGTTACGGGTAGTAACTCACACAAAAGGTGAGCACTTCGTATATAGTTTCAAGTACATTCTCTCCACGTCTGCCTGCACTTGTACAGTTGTCAATAAATGCTTGTATCAATCTTTATTGAAACTTAAACTTAGCTACGCATTATTTACTCAACCCAAGATCATCACATTTGGTATACACATCAAGGGTTCAATCAAGTATCATTCCTGGATCGTATTGCCGCTTGGCCAGGAGGTGCACTAACGGCGGTGCAACTATAGGGTCGCCTGATGGTAAGCGGACTGCTATCATTTATAAACTTGCAACACAGATGGGATCGCTCGCTTTGCCGCTTTAAATTATTACATGATTATGTAACCGTAAAGAACATAACCACAAGCAGAAACAGGCAAAATTTTTCTTAACATCGGTGAAGGCCGCTCCTTCGGATGCAGGTGACTAACTACGTTAACGGCAATAACACTTAATTTCATGGGCAGTAGTGTCCTCGCTGTTTCTTACATCAAGAGAACTATATGTGCAAAATTATAAAGTAAATTCCATATTTCAGGGAACTCAATTATGTTTTATTACCGGCGCCATTCACCGCATATTAATAAATATGAATTAGATCTTAAGAGTCCAATAACAACATGATATGAGTTTCTCATCGCCTCCTACACTCACGAGCTGTCAGGCAGGAGAGCCAAACCATTCACATGCAGCTTCATAGCATGATTGTTTTGAAGTTAGTCTAAGCTCTAAATTACTACCGTACCTACCTACCTGCTTACACAAGTAGTGTTTGGTTTTCTTATCAGTTAACAATTAGGAAACGTGACTTTCTGCGCGTTTATTAAGCGGAGGAGAATGTATATTATTTACTCTATTTTAAGCTGCGATACGAAGTCATACTATGAAGGTCGACGATTCTACAAACAAACAGCTTAGAAATATTCTCCTATTCTTAGTTACGTGTGATTATAAATGTGATACCTTACTCTAAAGCGTGGCAAATAGATCGCTTAGTTATTTTAGAATATATCCAATACATATATATGTGAATATATAAGTAGAATTTGTGAAGACACTGTTGACATAAAATTGTGTGAGCGGCTTAGGAATGAATCCGTAACCAAATAGCAGGACCGTTCTGGTTGACAAACCACATACCGCGCATGCGTTATTTCACGTGCCCCATGTTCAATATTGACTAACGCACATCGCAAACATTTTCAGGTGTTATGTTTTCACGCTATCGCTTAAACGTTAAATTAATTAAATGTATTTAATATCAAGCCTAATGTCCTCACACATTGTAACAACATACAACAAAATAACAATTTATTTATAAGAGATAGACATTAATAAGAGTTTATTCAGTCATCATGGAGGTCTGGAAATCTGTACCTTGCGCAATTCTTGAATTATATGATGGCGTCATCCTAAGGCCCTGTATATGTATAATACAGTCCGTATTTTCGAATTCCAATAAGGAAATTATACAATGTGCGCATTTAGTTCCTATGTGGTCATTGTCTAAATGTAACTTTTCTACTACATTTGACCTACCTACTCACAAATGACTTAAGAGTCTCGAAATATGTATATCAGGAAGTCAGAATCTAGTTGGTGTCTCAAAATGGCTGTGGATCAGACGACATGGCAACACTTGTCCTAGTTAAATCTTGTTGTATGTCAGACAGTATTAACAGTCCAGTCCAGTAAAAAACACGTTCGCGGTGGATTTAATCAAACAATTCTCGTTTCGTTTCACTTCGGACTGCGATAAAAAACATTCTAGTTAGGTAAGTAGGTGATGCATTTTCCAATACTTGGTGAAAAAAAAAATGGAGACTACATTATATGTTTAAAGCATTGAACAAACAGAACCCGAAAACAAAGTTGTTTTCTATAATAAAATACCTATATACAACGTCAACTGAATTACGTAAGTCTTTTATTGCCGGACACAGTATATTTGTTTCGTCAAATAAAATTTGCCATGGATGAAATCACATGCATGTTTCCAATTTGAATGGAAGACAAGTGCATTGAATATGTATTATATGAAGTGTGATCGCAGTTCAGTGAACTCTATTCGGCCGCAATGGACGGTTTGCACTTAAATAATCTGATCTTGTTCCAGCTTTCAAGGCCATGCGTTCCGGTTTTTTTCGTCGACGCTACGAAGCATAAACATTATTTTAAAGCAGAATTATATTTTTTTGCATTATAAATTAAGTGTAACATGAATGTTGAAAACACGTTGTGGACTGTACTAATAAAAGCGAAGTTTTCAGGTATTCTGGGATCGGCAACATTAATTACAGATGGCTTGTGAAACTGGAAATGTATGGAGAACATTGTAAGGCACACAATATTATTAAACTGAGCAGAATGTTGTTACATGTGAGCGTGAGAGGCGACGAGAGACGTTTTAGTCAACTTGTGTTTTATTTGAGTGTAAACACAGACGGCGCGCGTGATATGACGCCGCGCCGCCAATAATATACGTGGAATATGAAGTAAACGCAGTTGGAATATTCGAGGCAGTAACAGGGATATGGAACACCATCACATTATTTAACCTTATAGCTTTTGTAATTACTATATAGCCTAAATGACCTTAGTTCTTTTCTTTACAGCAGTTTTGCAGTCCTTCCTACACATGCAAACTGCAGATGTAGAGAATTCGAATCGAAATTCAAAACGATTCAGAGGTGTACCAAAATATGAGCGCTCGCAGATTGACCGATAGCGAAGTTTTAAATAGTGGAGAGGAAATAATTAAGGTGAAACTGAGAGATCACACGGCTCAAAGGGAGCACGTTAATTAATAGCGATCATCGCTTGTGCGATATAATTATAATGGTATGTATCATGCACCAGTATAATTTGATTATGTTAGAGGCGCCCACGTTACCTGGCGTCGGCCTAAATCTCAAGGAAACAACGCTGCGAACATAATTCACATTTGTTCTACGGAGGCGGTCGATAATTGAATTTTCTGCTGGAGTCGGGTCAAAGAAGCGCACATTGAAAGCGGTGCTGCGATTTAGGTTGGGTTAGCTTGTTTGGGTTGGAGCGCATTTGTTTCTTAGGGATAGTGCATACATCGCTCGTGTCCGAAAATATTGAAAACCAGTTAACAGGCAGACACGTCGGTCAGCAGGTTCTGTCTTATATGCTTAAGATTTTCAAGATTGTCGTAAGATTTGCGAGGGATTTCGTTCCCATCGTGGATCGCGAGTCTGGTGTAGACTGCCCTGAATGGGTGATGAACCTACCTGATAAACGAACCTAGAAAAAGCTACGTATGCGGTTTAAATGTACGCCCCAATATCTTTACATTATTGAATACACACAGATAAAAAACAAAAAGCCATAGAGCTGAAAATCCGCAGCAGTATAATAGCATCCCTGTACATGGATAGCTTCAATATGATATAGCACATTGATAATATACGACGATAACGTTTCGATTACCGATAATGGTGTGTACCTACGCGACCACGTCGCGGCTGTATCGCAAGATATACTATTAAAATTACTGCTATTGGAATTATACAGCATTTTTGGTATCATTTGACATGTTAACTATAGGTTACGACCAACGCTCCTTTGCCTTCTTCACGCCTTCCCACGAGGGCTTGGCAGAAGTGTAAAATGCACCCTCTTTTAATTACTCCTCAAACGTATCTTAACTCTCGTAGTATGATTAACTGTAGGTAAAAACTCGCCATTAACACGAATTTGCTCGGAATAGTTCCATCTGCTGAAGCCTAGAAGGTGTAGACATCTTTCACCTATCTATCAAGAATTTTAAAACGAAAGATAAAAATAAATTTTAGACAGTGTTCATATGTAAGCAAAACATACATTACTAAATGTTTATGTTACATATATTGTAAAAGTGTTGTGTATACCTATTATTGTTGTACATATTAGGTTTTTAATTTTAGATTTTTGTATTACAGTGTCCAAATAAATAAATACTTAAGTTAACGAAACTTATTAGTGCAGTCGCGTTCGAACTTGCGATCTTTGTTTCGCGAATTACTCGGTCCACTCCACCACCACTGCTCTTAACAATAAAGTTTTAAAGTGTGTATTCAGGTGTAATTGTTTGAATGGAGAATTCTTTTAGAAACGACTAGTTCCAGTCGCTAGCGAGAAGCTCCAGAAGCAATAAAGGGAATTTGTTTGCTATTTGGGACTAAACACCGAACATCAAAGCGCGACCGTCATTAGAAATTTCTTTGCATCAAATTTGTCAAAACAAGTCTCCGTTTGATATTAAGGTGTTTCAGTACAATATGATCAAAAGAAATAGAGCCGTGCTATTTGCCATTGTTTGTGCAGCTAATGGGGATAATGTTTAAGTTACTGTTTATACTGTTTTGTAAATTAAATAGCTTAGTATGTCTTAATTCACTTCATAATAAAGTCAAACTATTTCATAGTCCCTGTTCAACCCATTGGCTGCGATGGAATCCTAATACAAGGAAGCATGTACGAATAAATAAATTGCCACCGTTGAAGGTAAACAGAAGACGCTCTTAATACTGAACTCTGTAATGTTTGTTTACAATATAAAAACGCTTCTCGATTCCCAAGCTTACTCATTAATCATACTCATTGTTTATGTAGGCCATACACATTTGATTCAGAGCGGGTTTCGAACCCGGTACAATGGAGGCGAAAAGTCAAATCGCTAGGCTGTTACGCACTGGTACTCGCTGCTTGGGCACAGTAATTACTTTTGCTTACATAACAACGTTGGTTTGTAACTACGTATCATTTTGCAATTTAACTAAAAAATATTTTACCTTATGCTTTTCAAGGCTAGTTAGTAAGAACGAATACATCAACGTCTCAAGTCGAATACCTAACTATATATATTATAAGATACTAGTTGTCCCGCCCAGCTTCGCTCGGGTGGAAAAAAAAAGATGGTGGCGCCACCTATCGGGTCCAATTGTGAATCTAAACCATTCCCAGATCCCCTTGAACACACACAAAAAATTTCATCAAAATCGGTCCAGTCGTTTGAGAGGAGTTCAGTGACATACACACTCACAGAAGAATTATATATATATATAAAGATTGATAGGTAATAGATTTATAATGATTACATTAAAGCAAAGACTAAAGTGAACGATCAGGTTTGTTACGCGTCGTTTTATCGGTATCGATTACCTAACTAGATATATACCTAATTCATCATATCATTAGTTGCGGGTAAAAATCATTTATTACGTATTACAGAGATATTAGTACGAATTAGCAGACCATGTCAAATGACCTTGTGATGGCGTATCCACTCATTGTCTGAGCAGAAAATTTTAAGAATTTGAGTACTGAGTCACCAAGGCGAGGCCTGAACATTAGATTAGGTCGACGTCATCAAATCTTGAAATAATATCTACACCATAAAGGGTGGCAGTTCTAAAGTTACTTCCACATGGGATAATATGACATTAAAAAATTACCCCATCACGTTGCTTCATTGTTATGTAGGTAATTTTATATACATATATTTGCGAGTCAATAAATGTAAAAATTAATAAGAAATTTTTATTTGATTCATAACATTAAACGTAAGCATATAAAAATGTACATTTAATCTAAGGGTGTACTCACCGTCCGCGTCAACTTCGTTGATCATGTCTTGAAGCTCGGCTTCTGTGGGGTTCTGTCCTAGCGACCTCATGACGGTTCCCAGCTCTTTGGTGGTGATGGTGCCGTCGCCATCTTTGTCGAACAGTGAGAACGCCTCCTTGAATTCGGCGATCTGTTCTTCTGTCAGCTGATCCGCCTGTAATATGGACACACCATTTTCAAAATTACAGCCTATCACATTTATTAGACTAGAAATTTATTTGCGATATGTGCAATCAATAATTTTCGTCAAACAGATTTTTAAAAGAAATACATCTTTGTCATGGTCAACAATGATAAAATAAAGAAAAATCCTTACAGCCATGACGACCATTGTCCTAGAGAGTCGGTAGGAGAAGACTCGCAGACGCGAGCACGCAAGCGTTATCAAACGAGATAAGACTACACCCAGATTATGTGTAATTACTTAGGCCAGCGCCACGTCACACTGCGGGCATCCTACACTGATAGGGAATACTGCAGTGTTTTATCAACAAGCCTACCATTAAATAAAGATAATATACAAGGTAGGCATTAAACAAAAGATAATTTATACAAGTCATATACCCTGTGTTAAATTTCATAGAATGTCAAGGAAGCAACCTTGAGAGTGCAATTAATGTTATTATGATTCTCACATCCTCACATTAATACTGACATTGAACAGATACTTCTTCCAGTACTAGCATTTCATACACATTCGATAGCTATATGGAAACAGATGAAAAATATTCCGTATGCCGACTGCAATCACGGTGCATCCCGAATACAATCACAGTGCAAACACAAGGGCCTAATAGCTCAATTGGACTGTGATTGACAATAAAACAGCATGAAGTGAATTGCAGTGCTATACCTATTATGTTGAGGTAAGGAACAATTGCCACAATATGGACACATTGACTGACAAACAAATGAGAATGTGTATGTAACCAACCCACTATACAACAAAAACAAGTCCAAATATATTATAAGATATATTTTTCCCTATGTTGTCCTTTTTCCATACCTAAGCTTAATATGTAAATGTGATTCGAATAATAATGTGTATGTTATCCCTAAAGTTACTTCAGCTTATAATTTTTACATTAATAAAACCAAATAGTTTACTTTATACTATTAATAACAAGCTATTATAGAATATGCTGTGTTTTCTACACCCAGGAATAATTGATAAATTACCCTTAAATATTAAAATATCAGGTATAGCCATGCATTTAAGTGTAATCTCTGGAACATCCTACTTGATATTCAAAAGGTATCACAGGAATTATTGTTTTTAATAATATGCTACTAGCAATATGTCTTTGTGACATTAAGGCAGACACAATTACCACTTCATTTTACCTCTATATATACACATACGAGGTAAACATAATATAATCATACCTATAAATAGTGTCAGCCATATTGGAATTAGTCTTATCAGTTGCCTTAGCAATTAGTGGATGTTGTTCACATAAAAGCTACTGACAATGGCAATAACCTAGCTCTTTCCAGGTGATTATGCTTCAGTACTATGTATTCTCAGTAATATATTGAAAATACTCCAATTGTTAACTAACATTTACTTAGTATGAGAGTTTTGAAGGAACACTACTTTGTAACAACCTGTAAAATATCAATAATAACATTTTAGTCAGCTGCTATATTATAGATAAATATATGTGCATTGAGGCAGTCAATTATCTTGAAATTAATTCTATAGCCATGAATGCAGCATATCTGATGAAATGGCAAGTCATCAAGACAAGGTGAGCCAGTTATCAATGTACCTCAACCACTAATGCCTGTGTAATGAAACAACCAATCAACCATCATTCACTCTACTCATTTTCACTGCATAATGATCATTAAGACATAGCAGGCGAAGTACTTTGCTATTTAACTAAACATTTCCCCTGACTTGCATCCAAATACGAAGCTAGAGTTACAAGTACTGGTTCGCCTTGAACGGGGACGCGATAGCAAGCGAATTATTATTATTAGGAAAGCGAGGGGAGACAAATTCGAGTCAGCTGGCACAGCTGCATCCAAAGCTACCGGCGCCAACAACCAATCACAAGAACAAACAATGTAAAATCGGCTTTAGTTGCGCACATATTTCACAATTGTTCATTGTCTCAGCCCGCGGAAATGGTGAATAGACAGACCGTTAGGCAAATTGCGTATGAAATATCTGAGCACTCGTAGCGATGAGTCAACGGCGATTGACAGTTGTGCCCAGCCGATCGATCTGCCGTCAACAGGGCGCGACAAAGCCCAAAGACACGCAGAAATCATACTAAATCACTTGTTTTCAAAGCAAAGTTGCTGCTGTACGCTGTTTTGGAACGTCATCAACTGACCGGCTTCAATTCAACTAAACTAACGTCATACATACACCGGCACCACCTACGAAACTATGGCGACGGATGTTTCTCGACCCATTTTAACGGTCTTTTTCCGAATTTCTGGCCACTTTAGACACTCCAGAAGGTTCCTTTGTCTTCTTAATCGTTGGGTCTTATTCTTATTCTAGATCTCAGCTACGTCGCTGTTCCGCAATGCGGTAAAAAACGGCCATCACAATAAATTAATGGAGGCCGTCATCACTATAAACACCGACGCTTCACAAACCCGAAATATTACCGGATACCCATAGATAATGGTCCTCCGAAAGCACTTGAGACACCTTTCAGCAGAAAGAACACTCACCATTGTAGATTAACTTGGATTATCTGGAGCTACACTAAAAAATCACAGACTACGCCGCAAAAGCGACCGCACGGACCGACGGTTGAAACGATACTGCCGCCCTCACTCGCGCGAACGGTCGCGCCAAGTAACTCGCGATGATGATTCGGTTCGAGCTCGGCTGCGAATCGTTCCGAATCGACTATTCGATTCACCGTATTTTCATATCCGTATTCCTTTATCGGAGATGATATTCAACACTACACTAGAACTGTTTCGTATCAGACACCAATACCACGAACGTCCAAGTCCATGTCTCGGGACGCACGGCACAGGATTAAATTTGATCCGCAAAGGATAGTCGGTTTTATATCGGGCGGGTGCGGCGGCGTGGACTGTAGTTCGGCGCGCGCCGATTGGCCGCCGCGCACCTGCAATGCGTCACTGCGGGGCGCTAGCGGCGGCCATAGAGCGAGCATCGTCCGCGGATGGCGGCACTGGCGGCGTCTCGTACTCCGCAGCAGCGACAGGCCTCCCGGTCACCCCGCTGGCCTACTTCGCGGTCGGCGGCAAGGGCGCGTCGCAGTGCCCGCCCGTCGACGCTAGTCCGCTAACGAGATAACGCGGGGTGACGACGGGTGAAGGTGTACACTGAACCACGGAAAAAGAATAATCATCCAAAGAGTTCATATTTCCTGGCCATTCTCTCTAGCTTTCAAACTCATGTCTCGTTAATGATGATAGTATTTTATTTTTACATCCGAGCTGAGGTTAATAATTCCTATAAGTACATACTTTATCGTAACGATTGAAGCAACCATTACAGTATACATTGTAATCTTTGGAAGCAACAGAGCAAGTCGGAAGTTCTTAATTTAAATGCAAATTTTGGATGCACATCTAAGCCAATATCATAAAGAAGCATACTTTGTTTGTGCTATTCGATTAAATAAAAACTTTTGCATTACTTACTGTATGTCCGTATATTGAGGAAGGGTATATAATCATCATGCTTCTACCCAAGGGAGCAGTGAAGTAATTATACATTAGAAATGAAAGCGGGGCACAGCTATTCATAAACAAGAAATTTTATTATATTTCATTTAATTTTAAATGATAAATTATTACATTATGGTAGGTTAAATATTGGTTTTCATCGTCGATAGTACTTAACTTACACGCAAGGGTTTGTAATTTATTTTAAATTAAAAATCGAAATGTTTTGTATGCGCAATTAATGGACTTAATGCAATATCAATTCACTTTGCGAAACTAGAAAGCTCTAACGAATTCGAAGTAAATTAATCCTTTACTTATACGGTATGAAAAATTAAAAGAGTAACCATCGAGTTTCTTGCCGGTTCTTCTCCATGGAAACGGCCAACCCGAACCATGCACCTTTTTCGACGTTTTATAAGTGCCCAACTAGGCCTATGTGAAATAAAAATATTTAGACTTAAGAGAGGTTGGGCATAACGGGTTTCCCGTTCGAATTTGGAGCTGCCCGACTAGGGCAGGACCTCCACCTTATAGAGGTCCGTAGTCAAATAACACATTTTTTGTGTTGTGTTCCTACGCGGTGAATAAGGTTTCCAGTAATGAGCTCCTTGGGGAGGGGGAGAATTGTTACATTGTGTTGGAAGCAGAGGGATTAAACCCATTATGCTGCCAACACACTATAACTCTCCGAACACAGAGTGGCAACGCGCAAGTGATACTTCGGTATCGTGAGCGTAAATAGGCTACGGTAACCGTTTCCCATCAGGTGGGCCGTATGCTTGTTTGCCACTCTTGTTGTGTATATAAAAAAAAACAAAGACTTTTTTAGATTTTTCTATCGATATACAAAATTTAAAATGATAATTACTCGAATCTTTAAGTTGCGGTTAAGATAAAATCGATCTCGAATCGATACTTTCAGCTTACAACTCAATGTTGACAAAACTGAGGTGTGTAGTTTGTAGGTACCTACCTAAACTAGATTCCTCCAATGTCACGGGCGCCTTGTGAAGAATGTACATTTTAGGTCTTATAGAGCATGAGACAAATATTTTGCGTTAATTATCTACATATAAAAGAGCTAAATTTACATAAAATTACCTCACCATCCGAAATGTTTGCCTTTTGTGACAATGCATTATCCGTATGTACCGACTATCATTTGATTGTCAATCTAACGGAAAATAAAAATAAAAAATCTATATTTGATCAATGCATTGTCAGCAGGGAGAGAGAGAGAGAAGGAGAGATACATAAAGGGAGAGAGAAAGAGAGACTTGAACCACAATACCCTACAGCCTACACCTGATCTACTGCGGTGATCAATAACATTTCAAGTCGGCCGCTACATTGACTTTGCTCAGTGTCGTTACGCTCTTTGTTATTGTAGCGGCGTTCGGAACTATTCAGCTTTCTGAACTATGACATTATAGGTAGTATTAAGTAATTTGGACATATTGAAAGGATAAGTAACGAAATGTTATCGACTCAGATACATAATGCGAGTGTGTAAAAAGTAGGAGGAAGATAGCGAGCGACTCGCCATCTAGCTAGCTAGCCTAGCATCTAGTATATTTGTAGGATCTACAATAGTATCTAGTAAATAGGAGTCAAACATGTCTGTCTACTCCTTTGAAGGAAATCATATTTTTTTAACAAGTTTTTTTATTAGATAAAACAATATTATGAATATTACTTTTATTACCAACGACTAAGATTGTCATCTACTATTATTATAATGGATATTGAATTCCACACACGAACTGAGTAAACACGTAATATCACAGATCTGTATGTAACGTGAACCCTAGCTTATTGAGAATAAAGGCCAGAATAGCCCAGAACCGGAGCCACGGTTCACTGCATAGAAGGCATTCGCCCTATATTGGAATTCCTAGCGCCAAGCGACTATTATGTAGGGGCCTTCTGAGAATATTTGTGTACACGTGTCATAAAGTCATGCAGAATAAATATACAATTAGCTTATTTTTTTATACGTAAAATTATCAAGTCTAAATGTCTTCCAATAATCGGGAATTACAGCCTGAAAAAAAAGCACAAATTTCAGATGTTGAGAGAAAAATTTGTTGCGTGACGATATCAGATCGAATTCACAATGAAGGGATTGGCTTGACTTAGGAAGTGATTGTAAAGATGAAGAAAGTTATGTTACTTACGTGGATGAACATATAGAAAGGATGAGTGAAGAAAGATTGACGAAACAGATACCTATACAATGTGAAAGTGTGTGCAGAAAAAGGCAGAGGAAGACCACAATCCAACTCCCTAGTTGAAATCGATCGATCGGAACGTCAAGAGGTCTCGAAACCAGCAAGCAAGTCTTCAAACGACGACACTGATGATTGTGGAAAGTGAAAGAAGTCCATAAGTCTAGAGAGCCATTTGTCACGTGTATACCTAAATGGACCAGGACAGTGTGGGAAGGCGAGAATATATATACTTTATCTCAACCAAAGTAAAAACAGACGCCGGGCACATTTTATCTGAGTAGTTTTGTAACTTCCAGAGTAGTATAACTGAGTTAGGGTCCCTAGGGATTGCCTTCACTACGGCGACGGCCTAACTTTGATGAGTGCCAAGTTGCGATTGAGTTATCGTTCTAATTTTGTTCACAAATATCATACATACACTTGTTCTAGGTAGTCTGTGGCAAACCATCGTTTCAGCTCTCAGTGGAACTTAGATAATTCAAAATATTTTGTTTTCTTTCATAAGCGGCATTTGCGTACCAGTGTTGGTATGTGTGGTTTATTTACATATAAAAAGTCAGTATTCCTTCCTACACGTTAGACAGGGCCGAACCAAAAAGATTTACCAAATTAATAAAACTGTTTTGTGACATTAGCTTGTGGTACTTTTTGAATTGAAGATTCCTGCAGGGTCGGCAACGCGCCAGCGATACCCCTATTAATGGGTATATATACAGGCGTGATAGACGGCGAGCCTATCGCCGTAGCTCAAGCACGACACATGCTTTTGAATTCCTTCTCAAACGTATGCATGTTCCCGATGTTTCTTTCACCGTAAAGCTCTTGGTGTGACTAATCACTGTACTTAAGTTCGGAAAAACTCATCAGTACAGTCGGGATTTAATCTTGCAATCTTTGTGTTGCAGGCAACTACTGTAACCACGCCACCACGGCTCATAATCCATCGATAGGAGCGTATTGTATTTCATATGGTCATATTTGTATGCAATGATGTAACTGGAGCAGTTAATTAATTAGCAATACCAGTGGTAGTGGTGTAAGGGCGGGGTACGACTAACGAATATTAACTGCGGGGTGCGTGCGCTCGTCGCCTAATTGGTTTTTACATTGATTAATTCCGACGTTACAATAATTATACTTTTTTGTTTATTATCCGCGACTGCGATGGTATGGTCATGTCATGCGAAGACCTGAAGACCACATGACGAATAAAGTGCTGCAGCTGGAGTCGAAAAAGTCGTGGCAGACCCCGACTAACATGGATACCTATCGGTTATCAATAAAGACCTCGAAAAAGATAACCTAGATCCGCTGATGACCAAGAAACGATGTGCCTGGAGAAGGACGGTTAGGAGAAGGAAAAGGCCTGAAGTAGATGAAGAGTTTATTATCCGTTATTAGAACTATTATGCAAGCCATACGCATTGTGTAAGCAGAGGCAGAGGAAGAACAGGCACACCACGAGCGGTGAAGGAAAACATTGATGAGAAGAAATTCAAATAGTATTAATCGTGCTTGAGTAACGGCGATGGACCCGTCATCTGACACGTTGGTACTTTGAATATATCTGCGGCGGAACGTGGGTGTGTGGTATCTACTCACCTTTGCCTATCCCTTCCGGGACCCTTGTGGGTACTTTTATTTTTAGATAGTATAGTTGAAGTTATGAGTATAGTATTGTTATTAGTAGATAGTAATTAAAATTTAAGCGTTTTGGAACTGTGCTGTTAGTTATAAATATTTTATGAATAAATATTTTACTTTGATTAAATGTAGATATGATTCCTGTTCCTTGGGTCGCATCATGATAGTATATAGCCTATATTTATCAACAAACGGGTCTGTAATAAGCACTTTCAACCCAACCTTCTAATATTAGTATATATATAAAAGGAACAAGTATATATATGTATATACATTATAATATATTCTATTATAATGTATATACATTATAATAGAATATATTAAGGACAATTCATTAAATTATCATATAATATAATATTATATGATAATTTAATGAATTGTCCTTTTGTGTTAATTAATTAATTCATGAATGTGGACGAAGCGAAAGAGGTATGTAAGTCTAGAGAGAACCTGCACTCTATACTCTCTGCCTACCCCGTTAGGGACTCGGTGTGATGATATGATGATGATGAATTACTTCATAGTTATTTGGGTTTATCTATGCGTCATCAAGCAATTAAAACTTTAACAAACATTTAAATAAAACTAACAATCACATTAAAAATGGCTTTCTTCGCCTCCTTGGCGAAGTGATAATCCAATTGTAAAGTTTCATACTCCGTTAATTATTCTAAAGGGAGAATTAACATATTTTTGCCGCTTTCATAATGAAGAAACGTAACTTAATATAGAAATATTCCTTGGAGGGGAAACATGTTCTTTATGGCGCCTAGCGAGTGACGTCGGCATAAAGTCCGTAGCGCTCAGGCGTAGCCCCACCACGGTGTAGCCCCACCACGGCGTAGCCCCACCACGGCGTAACCCCACTACGGAATAGCACCCCAGTCAATTACGTAAATAGGGCAGATGCGAAATTACGTGTCCGCCGAATGTGCACGACCTTGTATTTGTCGCACTACATAAACTTCTCCTACACACATACATACTATATGTACATACGTACATATGTACATATGTACGTATGCCGCAATATACGTTATACGGACTAAAGCAATATCTTCACCGGAATTGCGCAGAAGCTTTCATTATTCAAATAAGCGCCACAAATATCATTGTTTGAACGTATATTGAAGGTTAAAATAGTAGAATAACAATTTGAAGCGACTTACTTCCAAGACCATATATTTTATACTTACGTATAGGTAATTAGTCTGAGTATATTTAAAGGGAGAAAGTGGTGAATCTGTCACAATATAATATACCAATATATGTTATTTCCAGTCGTATTTTCATTTTTATTGATTTATTTTATTAGTTACACCCACAGCATATAAAAGGTATATGTAAATTACAATTGTATGCCAAATATATGCAAAGTTGGACCAGAGGGACATTATCAGAGGTATTTTGAGGGAGGGAGGGCACAACGGTTAATTGCCGTTCGAATTCGGAGCAGCCCGACTGGTACCATTACCTCCACCTTACAGAAGATCGCAGCTAAATGGCATTACCCTCGGGTGTGTCGTGTTCCTGTGGTGAGTAAGGTCGCCAGGCTCCAAGAGGAAGCGGTGTGTCGGCAGCACAGGACCAGTGGTGCAATTCCGCCGTGGTGGTGACCAGGCGCGGCATGTCGGTGCGGTTGTTAGGGAGACCCGGTGAAACGGCTGTCCGCTGGCCGCCCGCATATAGTAGGGGTCCCGAACCCAGGGATCACCTAATCTCCGCCCTGGGAGGCTGACCCGCACATGTGTGTAAAGTCCTTGGTGTAGTGGTCGTGCCGGAGGAGGAGACCGGAGTGGACCCGGCCGCTGCATCAGGGGGGGATCGGGGGCCCTTCCGACTTCCGCTCCGGCAATCCGCACTACCTGTACATCACTGCGGCGGATTGAGACTGCGCTTTGTCCTCTTTGATGCCGACACAACGATTCCTCTTCTTCCTTTTCAGCACCCTTAGAAATCTAAAATGGCCAAATTTAAAAATAGTAGAAGTTTCCCAGCGGCCTCCCCTTCCATATTAAAAATGGACTTTTGCAACATCAGGGGACTTCATTCTAATCTAAATGCAGTCCACCAACACCTTGAGACGACACAGCCGACTCTGCTATTTCTGACGGAGACGCAGATATCCTGCCCTGATGATACATCGTACCTGAACTACCCCGGGTACAAGATGGAACACAATTTTGTGCGCCGCGCCGGGGTATGTATGTACTTCCGGGAGGATATTTGCTGTCGACGTCTCCACGGCCTTGAAGACAGAGACCTGTCAATTTTGTGGGTGCGCGTAGACTATGGTGGCAACACCCGAATCTACGCGTGCCTTTACAGGTCCCATAGCGGTGACACAGACACAGTTCGCCTATTTGAGCACCTGCAATCGACAACGGACAAAGTACTTGAGCAGTACCCCTCCGCGGAGTTGGTGGTTTTAGGAGATTTTAACGCTCACCATGTTGAGTGGCTTGGCTCTCGGTCCACTGACTGCGCGGGGAGGGCTGCTTACGAGCTTGCCCTGGCTTATGGCTTCTCGCAGCTGGTACACGAACCAACCAGAATACCTGATATCGAGGGCCATACAAGCTCTTTACTGGACCTTCTGCTGACCACGCGACCGGACAGCTATTCCATCTCGGTGGGTGCGCCGCTTGGCACATCCGACCACTGTCTGGTCCGGACGCAAGTGCCGTGCGCAAAGGCCGAAGTGCCCCGACCCCCGGGGCGGCGGCGCATGTGGCACTACAAGGCAGCAGACTGGGATGGATTGCGTGAGTTTTACGCATCGTACCCGTGGAGGCAGATCTGCTTTGCATCAGAAGATCCAGACCCCTGTGCAGCAGCCGTCGCTGAGACGATACTGGCGGGAATGGAATGCTACATCCCAAACTCGCTAGTAGCTACAGGGGTAAAGAAACAGCCGTGGTTTAATAAGCCCTGCAAGGAAGCTAAATTATCCAAGCAAGCCTTGTATGAGGCGTGGACCACGGCTCGATCCAATCTGGACCCCAACATATCTGATGCAAAGCGGAAACTTAATGCTGCCTCGAGGCACTGTAAGCGAGCGATTGCCAGGGCGAAATTCGATTTCGTCGGCAGAATTGGTAAGAGACTCGCTAGCTACCCTTCTGGCAGCCGTGCTTTTTGGTCCCTTGCCAAGGCTGCTGAGGGAAACTTTTGCCAGTCGTCCCTACCACCACTCCGTAAGCCGGATGGTAACTTGGCCCACAGTGCCAAAGAGAAAGCGGATCTATTGGGCTCTCTCTTTGCCTCGAACTCGACTATGGATGACGGAGGCGCCACACCGCCCACTATCCTGCGGTGTGAGAACTCTATGCCGGAGATAAGCATAACCCAACGGGAGGTCCGGCGGGAGATGCTGTCTCTGGACGTCCATAAGTCGAGCGGGCCAGACGGTATTCCGGCAGTGGTGCTTAAGCAGTGTGCTCCTGAACTGTGTCCTGTTTTGACGCGCCTATTCGCGCTTTCCTACTCCACCCAAAAAGTCCCAACTTCGTGGAAGACCGCCCACGTGCACCCAGTGCCCAAAAAGGGCGATAGATCAGACCCATCGAATTACAGGCCGATCGCCATCACCTCCCTCCTCTCCAAAATTATGGAGCGAGTGATTAACACGCAACTCCTGCGATATCTAGAGGGTTACGGTTTGTTGAGTGACCAACAGTATGGCTTCCGCCACAGTCGCTCAACGGGTGACCTTCTAGTATATCTCACGCACCGTTGGTCACTCGCCATTGAGAGTCAAGGTGAGGCATTAGCTGTTAGCTTGGATGTGGCGAAAGCGTTCGATCGGGTCTGGCATCGCGGTCTTCTATCGAAGCTTCCATCCTACGGACTGCCAGAGGGATTATGCAAATGGGTCGCCAGCTTTCTGTCCAGCAGATGCATAAGAGCCGTCGTTGACGGTAGCTGCTCCGAAAGCATGGAAATTAATGCTGGCGTCCCGCAAGGCTCTGTGTTGTCCCCGACTCTGTTTCTTCTGCATATTAATGACATGCTTTCTATTGAAGGCATTCATTGCTATGCAGACGACAGCACTGGGGACACTTACTACACGGGCCGTGCTAATCTCCCTCGTTCCACTGTGGAGGAAAGTCGCGAACGACTTGTGTCTGAAATCGAGAGTACACTTCGCAGTGTCTCCGATTGGGGTCGACTAAACCTAGTTCACTTCAACCCCACTAAGACACAAGTTTGCGCGTTCACCGCAAAAAAAACTCCATTCGCTGTGGCTCCACAATTCCAGAACACTCCCCTGAACATCTCGGAGAGCATTAGGATCCTTGGGGTCGATATTTCTAGCGACGTTCAGTTCCGTGGTCATTTAGAGGACAAGGCTAAGCTGGCGTCGAGGAAGCTCGGTGTGCTCAACAGAGCTAAGCAGTACTTCACACCGCAACAAAGGCTGCAACTTTATAAGTCGCAAGTTCGGCCACATATGGAGTACTGCTGCCACCTGTGGGCTGGAGCCCCTGGATACCAGCTTGGGCCTTTTGACGCGGTTCAGAAACGCGCCGCTAGAATTGTCGACGATCCCATGCTCACAAGCGGCTTGGAATCACTAAGTCTGAGGAGAGACTTTGCCTCCCTGTGTGTGTTCTACCGCTTGTATAACGGGGAGTGTTCTGCAGAATTGTTCGATATGATGCCCACTTCCACCTTCTACCACCGCACCTCTCGCCATCGACGGGGAATTCATCCCCATACCTTGGAACCACAAAGGTCTCGCACTGTGCGCTTCCAAAGAAGTTTTCTTCCGCGAACGCTCAGGCTGTGGAATGAGCTCCCCGTTGAGGTTTTCCCTGGAGAGTACAGCATGGAGTTCTTCAAGAAGGGTGTGAAAAGATTCCTGCAGGGTCGGCAACGCGCGAGTGATACCCCTGGTGTTGCAAGCGTCCATAGGCGGCGGTAACCGCTTACCATCAGGCGGACCGCATGCTTGTTTGCCACCCAAGTGGTATAAAAAAAAAAAAAAAAAAAAAAAAATATCAGACTTGCAAAAAGACATGTAATCTGAATAATCTCCGCAGAGCCGTCAAGTATCATCTCGATCCTTCTATTATAATGATTATAATAACAAAGTTGGATTTTTGATAGAAAGGATAGGTGAACACACACACGCACACAATGTATGTTCTAGAAACTACTGTATATAATAGCTTTGCTAAAAAAATATTGTACGGCGTACGAGACCTGCGAGCATGTGTAAAGAGAACGATGAAAGTGATGAAGCGATAAAAGTCTGTGAGCTTCCCGATCAATGTGTATGTTAATTTGTGTATGTAAGGTATTAATTAATGTGCAAATATTTACATTAATTAAAACCTTTTTAGAACAATCAAATCTTGTAATTTGTTTTGCAGACAAGTAATTTTTTAAGATTCCATAAGCAACAATACAAAAACATATTGTTTTATTTTATAAAAAAACATTGCGATTTATATCGAAATTATTTTGTAAGTCTGGAGAGAGCCGGCGCTCTTATTCTCTTGCTTAACAAATAGGTAGATAGATGTCAGAATTCTTATTCTGCTAGTTGTCGTGCGAAAGGAAAGCCTTAATCACTGCATTAAGTCTGCAGCTTTGCAGCTTATCTGGCGCAGCGAATTGAAGGCCAGTAATGATATAGACGCGGCTGGCGCATGTGACGCCGGCCCGAGCACATTTGGCTCCACAGCTTGGCACCGGGCGTCAACTAAATTGGACCTTGTTGGAGTGCTGCGGACTTACTCAATGAAACCATTCGCGAGAGGAATTTAGACTTTTGATATTGCTGGGAAAAATTAACTGTACTAGTATTATGATTATTAAAATACTAGTAGTTTGTTTATTTGAACTTCTCTTTACTTATATATACTTGCGCTATTCACAGGAATTACTCATACGATTAAAAAATAAATGCATTAGATAGGCCGTTTGTTGAGATTAAATATTAATATAATGTTTATTTATTTATTATTATCTCTAACATCTATCATTACAGGTTTCCCCAATGCGATAGTGTAGAACAAAATATTAAGGTCCATAGTTCACTTCACTACAGGTTCATGTGGCACTTGTCCGCGGAAGCGGCGGAACACCACGTTCTGCGGCCAGAAGTCCTCGTCCATTGCAAGGTGCAGGTAGCACGTCGGCACACGCACCACGAACGCCTTAAAATTGACGTTGCGGCGCGACTCCAGCATCTGCACTCTCGGCCTGTACCGGAGCTTCCGGTGAACATACTCCGCAATGTCTTCCGCCTTTGTAGTGATATATAATATACTAATACCTAAAGGAGCGTAGTAGTGAGCATAGACGAGCATGACCAGATGCGCTCCGCGGAATCACTCCCGCAACATTTAATACCATTGTGAATTCTAACATCTTTCCGGATCTTTTTCCGAAATAAAACATTGTATGTGTTAGTCCAACTAATAATTTATCTCTGTGGCAAATTCCATTCAGTAGTTTTTGTGTGAAAGATGAACAAACATCCTCACTAGCTTTCGCATTTATAAGATGAACAAACATCCTCACAAGCTTTCGCATTTATAAGATGAACAAACATCCTCACAAGCTTTCGCATTTATAAGATGAACAAACATCCTCACAAGCTTTCGCATTTATAAGAGTTAACGCGGGTTAAATCGTGCAGCAGTGCTAGTAAATGATAAAGCTAGGGAGGTGCTGAGTTACAAAGAATGCACCATAAGATGGTTGTCAGCTAATAACGTATATTTGATTGCGTGCATTATATAGTGCCTTAGTCAGCAGGCAGTAATAAATACGTCGTCGACGCACTGTATTTTCTTGGTAAATGAGTTATTAAAGCGAACGAGGAAAAAACGTGAACTCGCTTTATAGAGCTTCCTGTGCGCACCGGGCTGGCAAACAGCTTTTCTTTGATAATGAATAATTCAAATGAACTTTTTGCATTTAATCTGGAGATAAGGATTACTCTTTGGGAAGTGTGCAGACCTCTTATTTTGTAATATTATATCGTTAATAAAAGTAAGAGCCGTGGTGTTCAAGTGGTTCGAGCAGTTAAGTATAGTGATATTTCACTCGTGGTGTGGCTTTATGGTGAAGGAACACAGCGCGATCAAACCTGCATACGTTTGAGAAGTAATTCAAAGGCGACATGTATAATCGTGCTTGAGTAACGGCGACGGACTCGCCATCTGTCACGTTGGCACCTAAAGTATATCTCTGGCGGAAAGTGGGTGTGTGGGTATTACCTATACACCTCTGCCTACCCCTTCGGGGACCCATGTGGGAAGGTGTGAGGATATGTTATTATTATTATTTTAATAAAAGTACATGCATACATTATTTCAGTGCGATATATGTATGTGTATGTATCAACACAGCGCTGCACTCGTTTCGTTCACACCACTTTCAGGTATATATTTTGTAAGAAAACAATAATAAATGCTGGCATCTTAGTAAATGTAACAACATCGAATACAAATAAATAAAATTTAAGATATTTAAGCTCACAAGTAAAATTAAACATTACATAGGCTTAAGCATTTACGAATACGTCTCAAGTGTTTCATAAGTTCGCAAGTCTCAGCTCAGTAATAGATGCATACATAGCGCCGAGAAAAATAAAAGCAATCCTTTTGAAACTCTCGCCAACCCTAAGTAAGCGCGCTGATTTCATGAAAAGAGTATGTCGCCGTCGAGACGCATTGCAGACGCATTTGCATATTATATTTTTAAATACAGTGCGATTGTGAACACGAACCTTCAGGTGTAATTACTCGCCACACCCTCGCCAGCGCCACTCACAATCCACTTGTGTATAAACTGCTAGGCTAAGGTGCGCTTTGTGTCGCGGTTTCAAACAAATACTCAAATGTTTATCCTCTACCTGTTTATTTACTTATAATATATTCACACGACAGAGACGAGACGAGATTTTTGTGTGATGAATTTTGTTTACCTATGGAAGTACAAATATGTGATATGCGCACATTCTCACAATTCTCACAAGGATACCCGAAGAGGTAGACAGAGCTATGTAGGTACCCACACATCGACTTCGTTCATCACCGTTTCTCAAACATGACTATACGAGTAAATATTATGTACTCTGTGTATGTGTCTTTGAATTTCATTTCAAACGTATGCAGGTTTCCACTCCATGTTTTCCTTCTCCGTAAAGTTCGTGGTGTGACTAATGACATTACTTACGATCAGAAAAATTCAATAGTACAGTTGGGATTCGCACTTGCAATTTTTGGGTTGCAGGCACTTAAACCACTGGGCCACAGATAAGCAGGTATTAATTAGGTAAGTCAAGTTATGTGAAGCTTTTTTCAACTTCCAGACACCACTAATACATTCAAATCAATCAGACGGCGGCGCACTGACCCATCAATAGGTTCTTGACTTCCACCCAAGGGTAGAGGGTCATCCAGACGCGATACAAAGGGCGTATTTTTCAGTGAGTAATACCGTCCAGTAGCTCGAACGCGCCCGCCCGCCCACAGTACTCGGTACTGTACCTTGCATGTAAATGAAGCTACATAATTGCAACACGCCTTGAATATTAACTATTTCAGGTTTAATTAAAGTAGATAGCGTAATGGTACCCTGCGGTGGGCGCCCAAATAAGTCGTTTTATAATTTTTATATGTACTATTTGGAGATAGTACAGATTAATGAATACTTGTTACGTGTTAATAAATAACCTTTACTTAATATATTCTATACTAGTGGTCCCGCCCAGCTTCGCTCGGGTGGAAAAAAAAAGATGGTGGCGCCACCTATCGGGTCCAATTGTGAATCTAAACCATTCCCAGATCCCCTTGAACACACACAAAAAATTTCATCGAAATCGGTCCAGTCGTTTGAGAGGAGTTCAGTGACATACACACTCACAGAAGAATTATATATATAAAGATTATACAATACTATATACTGTGTCCCTTACGCTAAAAAAAATATTTCAATTTGATATTTTGAAATGATCATTGCGGTTAAACCGCTCATCTATCAGTGGGCTTTGCTGCAGTCTGCTCGCGTTAAAATCGAATCACATATAAAACAAGAAATAAGCGCGTTCGCTCCTCGGGGTGAAAATCCAATCTATTTCATTATCATTTATAGTCTGTAGGCGCTAAAAGTATTAAAGCCCCGATTTAACAGTCTTCATGTCATTTCCATGGTTTACCGTCTCCTCTGTACTAAGATTATGTATGCTTCCAACAGATTTACTTCAAACTTCTTATCCATTGCGGCTTGGAAGTGAGGACGAGTTTTTATGTTGGATAGAAGCGCGCAATGTCAAAAACATTTGTAAATTGCCAATTTGTATTAACTGGAGGACCCTCGGGAATAAAACGAAAGTGGAGTGAGCTTTCAAAGGTAGACGGTACAATCCAGGGGAGAACACATTGCTCGCATATCGATCATTGCAGACGTAAGTTGTATACATATATGGACGTAAATATACATAATCACGCATATTCCTTTACGGGGTACGCAATGAGAGAAGTCTGAGAGTTCTCTTTAGACTAACATACCTCTTTCGCGAAGATATTTACCGGTATTCTTTATATACAACTAAGGCGGCAGCATCAGGGCTCAAACCGCGCGTTGGTTCGCGCAAAAATATTTTCCCACCGTTTTTGATAAAACACAATGCTGCACTCTTTAGTAATGGAAACGACCAACCCTGTGTGAATTTAAATATTTAGATTTTGAGTAACAAACTCACACTTATTCTTTTGAAACCGCACTGTGCGAGCTCTGCTTGGGTCGAACGTATAGGGTTTTTTTTTTTTGTTTTTTTTATATAGATCAAGAGTGGCAAACAAGAATACGGCCCACCTGATGGGAAACGGTTACCGTAGCCTATTTACGCTCACGATACCTAAGTATCACTTGCGCGTTGCCACTCTGTGTTCAGAGAGTTATACTGTGTTGGCAACATAGAACATAATAGGTCAAATCCCTTGGTTGCCAACACAATATAACAATCCTCCCCCTCCCCAAGGAGCTCATTACTGGAAACCTTATTCACCACGTAGGAACACAACACAAAAAAATTGTGTTATTTGGCTACGGACTTCTATAAGGTGGAGGTCCTGCCCCAGTCGGGCAGCTCCAAATTCGAACGGAGAATCCGTTATGCCCTACCTCTCTTAATAGGGTATAAAGTATACACTTAATGTATACATAATAAGATGTACAATAACTGATTAGTCATGGTATGAGTAGTTGCCAAGATTTTTAATTCCAAATCGCGACAATGTTTCTCTTAGGCCGCCGGCTATCGTAGAAGCGGGTTACGACTACCGAACATTCCTACAGCGTAACAGAGATAATGTTATTCAATTTCATGTAGCCAGTTATAAAGTTGGATTCAAGTAAGATATTCGGTAAATATACAATGTATAATTAAGGAAAGTGTATGAAGGCTGGAATAATAAAAAAAAACGGACGACCCTTTATTAAAAATAAAAATGGAATGTCTCGTAACTCATTTTTGTTAAGTTTAGGTAGACTTTGTTTCACAATGAAATCTATGTTTATTCTATTGGAATCTACAAATTAGTTATGGTATTACAGCCTCCACGAACTACTCGCAATAAAGCACTTACATCTGCAAGGAGGAGTGCGCCTTAGATATTTGTATGCCAAGCTAATCTAGCTAGAACACGAGGCTGCGCATGCGCGAGACCCGGGAGGCCTGCGGGCACGCGGGGAGCTGGGAAGGGCTGGGGAGGACGGGAGGGGGGGGGGGAAGGAAGGCGATAATAAAATAAGGAGCTCCCGCCCCGGCCACGGCCGCGCCAGATAGTACACGGCTTGCTAATCATGGAACGTGTAATACCGTTTAGCCACCAATGTTACAGGTCGGATAGCTTTGGAAAGTAATTGGGGATTGCTCGATATTTATGAGGAGATCATGGCCGCTATACTAATTGAGGTTGACTTCATTACTTCACTATTATCGATTATATGGAGTAGGTACTGTCGTCGTACCTTGTGTCAAATGGTTGCAGAGTCGAAACCCCGACAAACATTTTATGTTATTGACTTTTGGTGTAGCATTTGGGTGTAAATATACAGTTCCTGGAACATACGCTCTGCCTAGTTTAAGGTCCATTTGAACTAGTTCTTCCTATAAAAATAATAATATTGTTTAACATGTGATATTATAAAATGCGAATATCTTTACGTTACGTTCATTATACATAGCCCGTTAATTATACTAAATACATCGCCTCCTATAATTGAGAAATCTAAGTGTTATATTTCGCAGTTTCCTCTGTATGTTAAGTGTATATCCTGTTGGAAATTTTATAAATAAATTACTTAGGATGACATGTACGGGCACCTTATTACAAATACACACAAATGTAAACTGACCACCATCCATACTCCTTTTAGTAAATTGTTTCTATAAATTCAATTGGTTACGTAAACCATTTAAGACAAAGATCCGAAAATTTTATTACCGGATATATCAGCTTGTGAAGAAAATTCTACGTCCTTCGACTTCGCAGGTAAGTAGTATAGGTACATTTATTGTATATTTAATACTCCTCGATTGAATATTTAAATATTCATCGGGTTTTTCATGCAAATTCCTTTGATGAGTACCGCGCGTTCGCTCCAGAAGATACATAAATTATTAACAATTAAACTCCGGAACTGACGACTGACTGAACGGAAAGACTGTTTTTTTGATGTGAAACATCTATAGCCGCACGTGAAACCGATTTCTGGCGTGGCGACGCATGCCGTGGCGACGCGTCGCCATACTTCAGTTACCATCGACCAATTGTCACAGTAATACCGTCCTCAGAGGAAACATCGAATATAACTATTACCGATATAAAATGTATAAATATATGAGAACAAAGAAATGTTTAAAAAAAAAATTTTTAAAGTGTAATAAAGATAAAAGAAATGTTTAAATAAAATGTAAAGTGTAACAAAGTAAAAGAAAAATAGAATAAAAGAAATGTAAAGAAAAGATTAGACAAAAAAGAAAAAAGAAATTGCAAAAAGAAAAAAGATAATTTTCAACAAAAACACCCCAAATAAATGGCACACAAAAAATTTAAAAAATGTTAAAAAAGGACTCTGGCCACCTTGCCAGAGGGACAATATGGCCACAATTAAAAAAAAAAAAAAAAAAAAAAAAAAAACTATTACCGAAGTCGACGACGTTACGAATTAAGTAGTTACGATTTGAAATAAATTCGTTTTTTTTTGTATTTAATGAAAATAAATGTTTATTCAATAAATAGTCATCGTTATCTAGAAAAAAAACACGTAATATTTTATTTCATCATATTTAGTTCCTATCACAATCTGTTCTTTTCTGCATATTACTTTTACAAAATAATGTCGATGTTTCACATCTGCCAGGCGTCCCGTGACGGCTCACATTTTTTTTTTAATTTACAGGAACTATGAAATCAAAATCAAAATCTTTTTATTTCACATGTGTACTTATAAAACGTCGAAAAAGAAGAAGCATGTAGAGTATGTACTAGTGATGTTAATAACGGCGTAAAAATTATAACTTGGGTAAAATCCTTACCCTTGCTTCACCTATACATAGGGAGTGCTTAGGTGACATATGGCGATAGTTTTGTAGTTGTGAGAGTGAAGCTATCGCGCTGCCTAGATTTACGTTCTTTTTTCGACTTAGCGTCTACGTTTTCTTTCTGCGACCATCTTTGAATTTTTATCTTTGACCGTTTAGAGAGAACCTGAGCTCTACTCTCTCTGACTACCTAGTATAGGATGAAATGTAAGAAAAACCATGTACATAATAAAAACCGGTACTTGACCCTTCATATTTGCAATACCGCAGATTGCATAAATCACACACACAATATATAAAATATAACCTATGTGTTATTTTGATGTGCCTATTAGCTAAATTATTGTACAGTGTCATTAAAATTAATTCAGTAGTTTTTACGTGACAAAGGTACAAATATCCTCCCAAACATTTACATTTATACTTAATACATACATACATATCATCACGCCAAGTCCCTAACGGGGTAGGCAGAGAGTATAGAGCGCCAGTTCTCTCTAGACTTACATACCTCTTCCGCTTCGTTCACATTCATCAGTCTCTTCATACATGCTCGTCGGTTTCGAGTATTCTTAACGTTCCCGTTCTTGATCGTCCGATCGATTTGATCCAGGTAGTTGGAACGTGGCCTTCCTCTGCCTCTTCTTGCACACACTTTTGCTTTGTATATCTGTTTCGTCAATCTTTCTTCGCTCATCCTTTCTATGTGTCCAAACCAACGTAACATGCCTTTCTATATCTTTACAATCATTTATAGGTACTTAATATTAGCAGGTTTACTCTAATTCATTTGAGAATTGGGTCCATCCTCACACAGATATGTGCACCGTAATCTCCGCCCACGAGCGTTTATGGAGCGCGATTGTCCTGATAAGGGGTCGTGCGTTGACACCCGCAGGCGACGCTGTGTCACTGACCTTTCAATACAATACCCACTCCCCTATTTGCTGAAACGTTATCTCATCCTTTGGCATTTGCCCCGCTCACGCCATTGAGGGCTATTACTTGATTGATTGACCGAGAGCGTAACATGACTTGTACTGTGATAGATGTGATAAGTTTAATAGTATGCAGTGCAAGCTTTATATTTAGGTTTATTGCATATTATAAGTTATTCGCCATCGAAAAAATAGTTTTTGTACACTCTGTTCACAAAACATAGAAGCTACCATAGACTAAGAAAATTACTATACATTTACATTTTTACATGGCAATGGAACAGATTCACCTTTTTTTTTTTATCCTTCTTCTTTATCGATTCCTCATGTCTGAGGGTTGTAACCACCACGAGTGCCAAGAGAGCCTGCTAGATCATGTCATGATGGCCTAATGATAAGCGTTTATCGTATTTTTATCCGCAACAGGGTTAGTTATATTACCTACTCTCAAACCATTTCACAGCATTCACAGCATATAATTCAGATAACTATTTTATTTTGGATCTATAGTTGAGAACTTGCAAGAATACAAACGCAATACTGAGCCCAACGCTAAGCAACCCTACTGTAATAAAATGAAGCATATACTGAGATAGCGTATATGATTATGTTCGAATGTAGGCGTACATAGAGGCAAGGTCGAGCAGTGACGGCGGCCGTGACTTGGGTGATCTTAACAGGCACTTTGTATGTAAAGGCATGTAGGAACTGATGTGTGGACGAAGCGTAAGAGATATGTACGCCAAGTCCCTAATAGGCTAGACAGAGAGGGTAGAACGCCAGTACTCTCTAGACGTAGCAAACAAAATATCACCATGAGACAATTGTCTGTCTTTTGCGGGATTACAGGAGTCTAAACTTATTAGAACGCCAGCTTAATCAAAATCGTAATTGTAGATTTATTGTCGAACTGTGTGCATTTGATACAAGATTCAACATACAACAAATTTGTATGTCTCAACAGTTTGCTATTAAGGACATACAATATGCACGCTTAATGAAGTCTTCAATATTTGGAGTTCCTATCAAAAAGGCTGCAATTAGGAATTAAAACTATTTGGCAAGTAAGTACGTATTTTGTGCCAGACCTCAGTGCCAACTATACCAAGCCAAATACTATCTAGTTTGCGTTTCTTTCCGATGATCGATTTGTACTGCGTTGACGTCACTTTGTGTGGAACAATATTAATGATTATTGCCGTGTTGGCCGAGTGATTCGAGCAGTTGCCTGCAACACAAAGAATGCAAGTTCGAATCCCGACTATACCAATGAGTTTTTCAGAACTTAAGTACAGTGATTAGTCACACCACGAGCTTTGCGGTGAAGGAAAACATCGAGAAGAAATTCAATGGCATATGTATATTCGTGATTGAGTAACGGCGATGGACTCGCCATCTGTCACGTTGGCTGGCGGAAAGTGGGTGTATGGGTATTACCTATACACCTCTGCCAACCCCTTGGGGGCCCCTTGTGGGAAGGCGTGAGGATATATTATTATTTATTTTAAAGGTAAGTGGTGAGTCTCGCGAAGTTAAAAAGCTCTTTTAAGCATCTTGCTTGTTAAGTTTCTGAGCTGACTTATTATCATTTGGAGCTTATAAAATTCACACAGGTCTGAATAATGGCCTATTCTTTCAATCCGTCTAAACTCGCAATTGATAATTCGGTATCATGAGCGTAAAAAGGCTACGGTAACCGTTTGCGGGCCATAAGCTTATTTACCACTAATAAAAAAAAAATATAACAAAATGTTGTATTAAAAAAAAAACCTGATGATTTATACTTTTCCTTGTTTTGGTCACTGTCTAGGTTATAATCTATTTGTTGGTTAGATCGTTTGGTATAGGGTTGTAAACCCTAATCCGAGTGTTGTAAATAAAGTTAATAATACCCCTTCACACACTGAAACTGGAATATAATACGCTTATAGCGGCTTATTTATGCTCTGTCTGGCTTTAATTACAATTCTCGTTTCAACCCTGATACAATGTCTGTTTTCACGCCTTACTACAAGGGTTCCTCAGGGGTAGGCAGATGTGCAAAACATCCTCTTTTCGCCACTGACATATTTGGTAGCTAACTTAACAAATGGTGGTTTAAGAGTGAGTTCAATAATAATTTACTTGGTTTGTGAAATAGCTTCGGACAAAGTCGACGACCGGCTCGGAATGAAGTGACCACAGTGAGCTCAGGTACACGTGATACGCTCTAGACACATAATTGTGAAACCTTACTGCGCTGTTATCGAATAAATATCGATTTTGTATTAAATTGTATAAGTTTTCCTTGAAATAAGGTGACGTGTGGCGCACTATTCTGTCCGAGATGCTAAACGACTTGTGGATCATTATATTATAGAAAACGCACCCAAATTAGGAATAAAACGTCCTATGAGTTAATCCAGCTAATAGTCTATCACTGGGTCAAATTTCATCATATTCCGTTCGAACAAGCGTCTTACAAACTTTCGCATTTACTTACGAATATTAGTAGTAGATTAAGACACCACGGAATACTTCACAGGTGTATTTTTGTATTAATTGACATTTCTGAATATTTCGTTACCCAACTTACGATATGACCTTTCCACGTGGGGAAACTCGGACACACCTCGGTTGGCGATACTATCGCATTCGTATACCGTGGACGCGCCTAATCTGCCCTAATATCGACTTCAAATACTCACGCCCTTTTGCGTGACAATAGATTAGACTTACATGAAGTAACGAGTCCAGTACTTACTGTGACAGTCTGATCCATTGTGTACAAGTATATAAATTTTTAGATTTATATACTTGTACACAATGGATGAATGGATGGAGATTTGTGAATTTTATTCATCGTAATATGAATTCATGGCCTTCTACATAGGGTGGGGTATGCGGAGATGTAGTAACGCATTCTATGCCTGATACTTTAGTACTAGGATACGTTAAGTGCCAACATGACAGATGGCGATTCCGTCGTCGTTTCTCTAGCCCGATTATACTCGCAGTATACACTCAATGAGCAATTCATTTCACTTCCATTTATGTGATCATAGCAGACAACAGCGATATACACTGAAACAAAGCTGACTTTGAAACAAAAAACACTCAATAATTTTTTAAATAAAACAGTTTTAAATTTGGCTTCGTTTTTTTTCAACATTCAGACAATTTAGTTCGCGCGTGCAATTCAACGTTGTTACAAGATAAATGGATCGTTAAAATAAACCTAGAGGTATAAATAAAATTGTTTTATGGAATTTTGAAATACCTTTCCAATCTGCTACCGAACAATTCATGTTGCTGGGGTTAATAAATATATCAAAAATCAAAATCAAAATCTTTTTATTTCACATAGGCCCAGATGGGCACTTATAAAACGTCGAAAAAGAAGCACGGTTCGGGTTGGTCGCTTCCATGGAGAAGAACCGGCAAGAAACTCCATGGTTACTCTTTTCAAATCATTAGGCATATACAATATTTTTTTCGTTACAGCAATAGTACCCAAGTATGGGGGAACAACGTAGGTCCGACAATAGGTCGTTGCTTACTATACAAAGCATACATAAAACAAGATAATTATAACAATGTTAGCAAGATCTAAGAATCTACAAAGCCTACAATGTTCTCACATTCACAAATTAGACAAATTAAACAAGTGACACAAATATTGTCATCAGTACTGTAACTAATTCTGGTCAAGATATGGAATAAATTAAAATAAAAAAAAAGGAAAATTATTATTGTATAAAAAAAAACTCGAATTGAGAAAAGAAAAAGATTCAGAATAGTTAGAGACATCCACAAATTTGTGCCGTTTATGAGCTACCAAGGAAGCCGCATGCGCAGAAGGAGGATATAAGGAGAGTACCACACCAATTGACATACTCTAAAATAAAACAAAGCTTGTGTTATGGTTATGGTTAGATATATACATAAATACACGGGACATCCAAGACTAAGGCACAAATACTCATGCCATCACAAAAATCACATCAGTTTATACAATGCTACGAAAATCGTAACTATTTCCATTGTAGCACAGCTGCGTAGCACTGCGTAGCAATGGCCGTGCGAACGAATGATCTCATCTGCTCGTACAACAATTCCTTGTGTTGTACTAGACGCCGAGTACTGATAAGGGGGAGGAGTTGCTATAGCCAGACAACATTTACCTATATATCATCACGCCGAGTCCCTCATGAGGTAGGCAGTGAGAGTAGAACACCAGTTCTCCCTAGACTTACAGATCTTTATTTACGCTCTACATGTTTAAAACGTGTAAAGACAGATATATATATATATATATATATATATATATATATATATATATATATATATATATGTATTATTTCTATCTACGAATGATATAGATGTACAAAAGCCATCTCAGCCACCCTGACAAATTCCATTACATCAAACCATTCGGATATTCATAAATTCTTACTCAGCTTTACGGTAACCATAAAATCCAAATGAAAATTCATATCAGACGCCATTCGTCGCGTTTCGCGAAGCTAAAAGTGTATCCCAAGTCAAGACGGCGTCTAATGAAAATTCATGTTGGGAGTTGCCACGAAACGGGCTAGGGACTCAAGATCTGCGCGAACATAGGTAACGACTTATCGTGCTTACTGAGAGGTGTTACACCCTGACGCACCTAGGTGCCGTATACGCTCTGCTAGTGTCAAGTTTTAAAGGTCGGGGTGTATAGATGGAAAGTCAGTTTTTTCACAGTAAAGTTATATATTCGCGAATTTATATGGCTATAAATTCGCGAATAATATTATACAATCATTGACTAAGCCCAACACCATCTAGGCTATATGATGATGTTGAAAACTGTAAGGGGGCGTCCATAAATTACGTGAGATGTTTAAGGGGGGCAGGGGGTCGAGTCAAATCTCATCTAATCTTACGTTGGAGAGAGGGGGGTTTCGGCAAATATCACGCAATTCTTTTTCTGATTAAACAAAAAAATATATACCAATATGGTCCATTTAATCCAGATTGAACATGCGTAAGATTTAATCTTATAATTAAACTCTCCGCAATATTGATTACCTACTAGTCTTAACTAGTCGTAAATAAAAGCACGAAGCAATTTTTTTTTCTTTTTACAATAAAAATCCAACGCGTTTGCGTAAGAAACCCACATTTTGAAAAATCTCACGTGAGATTGGGGGATGGGGGGGGGAGTTGAATAAAATCTCACGATATCTCACCAGGGGGGATGGAGGGACAGAAAATTAAAAAATACACCTCACGTAATTTATGGACGCCCCCTAAGAGAATCCGCATACGTGTGTGAAGTAGTAAAAAATGCATTTAAAGTGCATATACATATGTATATACGACGGTGACAGACTTGGGATCTCTCAAGTTTCTACATATTATACTTCTTAATATATTGGGATCGTACTTTAATTGACTTACACTTCTCATCAGAAAAATCTAAACACCTTGCAGGTTTATGTTGTGTAAGAATTGAGAGTGAATATTATTCACTATTAAACGACATTTGACATATACTCGTATTCCTAAATATACAAATTTCGGACCACCTGATGGGAAGCGGTTACCGCAGCCTATTTACGCTCACGATACCCAAGTATCACTTGCGTGTCGCCACTCTGTGTTCGGAGAGTTATAGTGTGTTGGCTGCATAATGGGTTTATTCCCTCTGCTTCCAACACGATGTAACAAACCTCCCCCCTCCCCAAGGAGCTCATTACTGGAAACCTTATTCACCGCGTAGGAACACAACACAAAAAAGTGTGTTATTTGGCAATGGACTTCTATAAGGTCCTCCACCTTTACCTCACCTTTTACCCCTTTACGCACCCTTTACGCACCTCCTGCCCCAGTCGGGCAGCTCCGAGTTCGAACGGGAAACCCGTTATGCCATTTCCTCTCGTTTAGTATTCTTGATCCAATTTAAGTTATACTTATGATGTATAAGGTAATTCATACTACTTTAAAGTCCTTTGATTCTGGTGGCGCCATTTGCGGGCTAGCTTGGGACTTCTTTTGTTCTCTTATCGCTCGAGCTCCCGCAAGTATCCGGCTCGAAGGACCACTAAAATCATTCACTGAATTATATTACGGTTAAGCTAAACGAGATTTGGGTGTAATTATATTATTATTAATTATGTAGTATAAAGTAATTGCAAAATAATAGGTAAAAATATTATACAGACATTCGATAAATATATGATTTTTCTAAAACCTTCCTGGTAGTATCGTATCGTGATTATTGCAAAATTTAGGCAATGTTACGATAATCGTAAGCACGGGAAAATCTCTTTACATGTAATGATATGATATGAAACCACTAAGGTTTCCGGCCTGCATATATTGCGATTATGCAAACCTGTGTATTGAGAGTAATTAAGCCAATAGGTGTGCACAAGGATCCGTTCGGGACAAGTGTTATGTGCATTATTGTCAGTTTTGTCGGTAAACGTAAAGGAAGTTTTACGGCGTTTTTCTCGTCGATAAGGACATCATTCCCGCAGTCCGCATTGTTATTCATCGGGCGACCTCCTTTGTGACGTTTTAGGAGCATGCGATGCCGCATCGTCCATCCTATTCTACCGCACAAATATTAACCCGAGTATGAACGTGACGGGAAGCGTGGTGCGTGAGTTTTGCGCTATGAGCTTGTAGAGGAGTCCTCCGCTCTTTCTCACTTCGTTGCCAGGATAGTGCTGAGTGTGACGGGGACGGAAAATTAGCGCAACAGTTGTCGCACGTAGTATCGATCGTGTTTTCAGCCACGTGCGGCGCCCGTTGCCTTCACTGTGAACACAATAATCCCTCCGACAATTTCCTTCTGTTCGCTGTCCATTACTTCTTTCAGTAACACTTAAATACCACACCTATTAAAAGCCAAGCGATGAAATAAATTTAATTGTGCTCGAGCAATAATTGCTTTAACTCATTTGGTTCTTGCAAAATTAAGTAGAATGTAGTTACGGTGCAAGCGGTGCGATTAATGTTGACGAAACGTATGATTGTATTATTGGAAAGATATTTTGACTGCTAGACAAATAAAGCAAGATTAACATTATTGGCTATGTGGTTTATCCAAGTACAGCCGAGGGGTTTAATATCCACTAAATGCTATTTGATATTGCGTATCGTTTTCATAGCCGACCCGAATAAAAGCAGGATCGCAGTCAATAAAAGTTAGGGAAAAAGCTCGTCGGGAGCATTTGAGATTCGTGTACATGTTTGCAACACAAGATATTCGGATATTTCATTCAATTTTGTCTGAATCTATGTTATGTTATAGCATTCCTAGATAAGTATTACTTTTATATTTAAACTTGCGAACAGTTTCAAATTACAAATATTACTTAACTTTTCAAGTAAGTATAGATAACGTTTGTTTCAAATGAGCGCGAGAGGTCTTTGAGTGTAGAGGAAGCACCTTACCCCGTACTGCCAACCCCTTGAGGACCTCAGCGTGATAATATTAAAGAAATGTATGCAAGAGTTTGAATAAATTTCGAAATCCAAAAATAGATTAAATCAAGCCCATCGTACAGTAACCGTTCCATTACTGAATCAAAGTGTATGAAGTTATTGATACTAGCCGCCAGCCGGGGTCCCATTAAGAGGGTAAATGTGAGGGCGACAGTGTTAATTGGAACCCAGGGCCGGTAAAAAGCATTGGACTGAGACGTAAAGGACACCCATTCGAGTGGTGACTTAATTAGATGAGGTGGAGGTAATTACCTCATACATTTGTAGGCAGGACCCGAAAGTAGGCAACTTAAGACGTAAAGCGCCCCTTTAAAAAATAAATAGGCATATATTTTTCAATGCTTATAGACTGTCCTGTGCCCCGCGCTACCCTTGGTAGCATGATGATTTGTATAGCCTACAGCTTACATCCAGAAACAGATTATCTGATGTAAAAATATATATAAAAATCGCATTAGTAGATCCTAAGATATGCACGTTCAAAAGAAACAAGAAACCCTGAAGGCAAACCCTGTTTTATAATATTAATACAGATTCAGTGGCTTAATTGGTTATTTGAGCTTTGAGCTTGAGAATGAAAAATAACACACGAATACAACTACATTGTTTTTTTACATAGCTCGCTAGGACAAAAATATTGTGAGGAAGTCGTTTGAGAAAAAAGTCAAGATATACATTACATGTTAGATGCGAATCAGACGGCGACAGATTGACTATTGGTCACAATGGCACCTAAATGTATTTCCGGTGAAAAGAGGATGTTATACCTTCGCCTGTACCTTAAGAAAGCCCTTTGGTCATTTGTATATCCAATTTATACTATAGAGGTGAAAATTTGTGAGCATGTTTATTTCTCTTTCATGTCTCTTTGTCGGTTCCCCCTATACTTAAGTACTAATGCTGTAACATAATAATATTGTATTACCAAATCTATTGAAAAGAACCATGGAGCTTCTTGCCGGTTCTTCTCCATGGAAACGACCAACCAGAACCGTGCACCTTTTTCGACGTTTTATAAGTGCCCATCTAGGCCTATGTGAAATAAAATATTTTGATTTTGATGCTGAAGATACTAAACGGCTAAATTTAGGCTCAGAGATAGAAAATTAGTTGGATTAACACATAACATACCTATACACCTCTGCCTACCCCTTCGTGGACCCTTATGGGAAGGCGTGAGGATATATTATTATTATTTTATTTATTATATTATTTATTTTAACACATAACATATGTTTTATTCCAGACAAATGAAATCAAAATCAATTTCACGCGTGTGATGTCATTCAACTTTACTCTGAAGCTATTATGTTCAAATTAAACAATTGCGGAAGAAGCCCGCATCCATCAATCCCGTCGGCTAGTTGCAAAAAGGCACAAAATACGGAGTAATTACTTATCTTAATTGTAAGATTCTCCGTCCAGTGATCAGATTACGAAGATGTATTATAGACGAGGAGGCATTAATACCTAATTAGATTGGACTAACGGCTGCCCCAAACGTAATGAGTATAGCTAACGAAAGTTCAGATACCCTTTAATACAAGGGTATTAAAGGGTATCAGTAATAAATACTACGCAGTAGCTTCATCAGTTAATATAGGTATATATATATCCTCACGCCTTCTCATAAGGGTCGTACCCACACACCAACATTCCACCAGCGATATATTTTAGGTGCCAACGTGATAAATTACTCAAGCATGACTATATATACGCTATTGAATTGCTTCTCAGTCGTATGCAGGATTCCTCTCGATGTTTTCCTTCACCGTGAAGGTCGTGGTGTGACTAATCACTGTACGTAAGTTCAGAAAAACTCATTGGTACAGTCGGGATTCGAAGTTATACTCTTAAATTTAAAAAGTATAGGTACATATTAGATACTTCTTTTATTGATGAAGACTTTGTTGCTATTTACCAAATTTTGCTCTCGCAGTTTTTCTTCACATGAATGCTCGTGATCTGATTAATCACTGAACTTCGATAAAACTCTTTGGTACAGTCGACCTTCAAACTTGCAATCCTTGAGTTCCAGGAACTACTCGAACCACTGGCCCACCAAGGTAATTAATATATTGATACAAAGCTTTATAGAAATAATAAAAAAATCCACATATTTCGTACAGAACAGTCGAATGGGTAAGACGTGATGGGTAGGCAAACGTTTGTTGTCGGGGATCAAACCCGCGACCAGCATAGAATGAAGGGCCACCACCATCACGGCAGGTCTATTAAATCACACTCCCTGCCCCTGAACTAATGGCACACCGCCACTCATCGTTACTGGTACTCATTACCGCCACCAAACTTGTGCTATAAACATACATTACCTTCATTGCGAGGGTCCGTTTGGAATGGCATGGTTTGATGAGTTCAGTGTAACTGGGGTACTTACTATATATCACTATTAAGCAACAAAAGGCAGGGCTTTAATTAATGGTTTATTTATTATGGATACTAGCTAGCGTAATATTTTTTGTACAAAAAATATGTAATTTTTTGCATCCCTGGACAACGTCTACACACGTTTCCTACTTATACTTAATGAGCAGGTGAAGAGAGCTAGCGTACATTGGGACCGACATTCAAAATGTTACTGCAGCCAAAAAGCATTTCTCTTGGGTATTGTTGTGTTCTTGTGATGAGTAAGGTTTCCATCCATTTCGAAATAGTTTTGTCGGCTGAAGTGGGGCGCCTTTTGATTTCTTTTTTAGACAAGTTCAAATAAGAAGGTGCTTTGTGTTTATAAGGTGTCTTTAGAAAAATGTATAACCCGAAACAGCTTCTTTAAAGCACACCTTGAGTGGCCGGCAAAAAGACCTATGCTCAATAGGAAGGAAATACCAGTAAAAAACTAATAGCCTGTTATTTAGTACAGTCTCAAAAAAAGGAGAGTAAAGTATATTTGCTTGGAGCCGGCTTGTCCTGTCCTCGGGTCGGGTAGCTGCGGGCGATGCGTAGGTCACGCGAGCGCGACCCAGTTGTCCGATGTTTGTGCGTAATTTGAAAACTGTAATTTTCCGCACTTTGCCCCGCTAGGGGAGCCCATTAGGGTAAATTTAAGCGATGTTTTGCTTTTGCGGAAACGCATTTTGTGAATATTTACAATGGAACAACATCTGACTTAAACAGACCACCTACCTACCTTGAGAGAATATTGAAAGGATGTCTAGAGCTCACTCCGAACTAACAACTTACCCCGTGAGAGACTCAGCGTGACGAAATTTACATGATTATGTTATTTTACTAAAAGATTAAATAAGACTGGTTTTCCTAAAAAGCACCAATATGGGAGCACCAATTGCATCCTGAATATTATAGCGCAGAAACCTGAGTGCGCTATTCTGGGACACTGGGTCCCAGGGATTCCTTGGGCACCAGGCACACACATGTGTTTGTGCCTGGTGCCCAAGGAATTTGTGGGAGATACTTACGTTAGGCTTTAGTGTGTTTAAAAATTTAGTTTTATTTGTTATATAGTTCCTACTAACATATTTTTATAAGTAAATCCTATATTTACTAACACTATGGATATGATCCGAAATAAAATTATATCCTCACGCCTTCCCACAAGAGTCCCCGAAGGGGTAGGCAGAGGTGTATAGGTAATACCCACACACCCACTTTCCTCCAGAGGGATATTAGGTGCCAACGTGACAGATGGCGAGTCCATCGCCGTTACTCAAGCACGACTGTACATACGCCTTTGAATTTCTTCTCAGACGTATGCTGGTTTCCTTCACCGTAAAGTTCGTGGTGTGACTAGTAACTAAGTAATATAAAATTATTCTCTTCTATTATATTATATTCTAAAAACAGTATTAAATAAGCAAAGGAACGCATGTGTTGTGGAAAATCCAGTTTCAGCCAACAGCTCTTCAGCTGTTAAATCAGAGTTAAAAGCGTTCATTGAAGCGTAGTAGTTAGTGACCGCCCTGGACAGTACCTGCCTGGACGGCAGGTACTGTCCAGGGCGGTCACGCGACCTAACCGGCTGGAGGCGGCTTCTTCCGGCGACTGATATAAGGCTGCATTCCAATTAAGGACGCTGTGTTAACTGTGTAAGGTAATTTGTCAGTGGAAGAAGATTTAATATACAGGAAACTGTTCTATATTCCCGATGGAGTAACTAAATAAAGCCGCTTGATTTCACTTACATAGTCCGCGGGAATAGATGCCATTAAGAAACAATACTGTAATTATTAGTTTCGGAAGGATGAAGGTCTAAGAGGAAAAAAAAATGAGATCCTTTATTGCAAATGCTTTTAAATTTCAAAGATTAAGTACTGAAACAAGTATAATATGAAACCATTTCAAAGGCATGACTGTAAAGATTTTTATCTGATTACTTTCGATTTCCGGATACAGCTGAAGAACATCCATGATCGTTTTAATTTTATTTATCAGAATAAGTATTTTCAGATGACAAGACATTACAATGCTTGCTGTAGAATGGATGCGATAATTTGAATGAAGATTTCCAAAAATAGGCCGGCGACGTCGCACACCCGGCCGGCAAGGTGTTGTGGCCGATTCAACCCCTCCATCGGCACGGCACGGGCCGGTACCCTCGTCACCTAACGGCTGTTAGTCACACAATGTTGTCACCAATGCTTACAGCGCCGAGGTGGCTTTGTGCACGCTCAACCATGAGTGGCAAAATGATTAGTTGGCTCACTACCGCAGTTTTCAAACGTGTGAACATTTATAATGTTGTGGCTGAGTGATTCTTGGTTCTGAACTTTATTACAATGATTAATTACACCATGCACTTTACGGTGAAGGAAATCGTTTGAGAAGAAAATCAAAGACGTTTGTACGTAACCACGATTCAGTGTGATTATGATTATTTCTGTTATTCTCTGCATTTGATGTGTAAGAAGTTTGTACAATTGAGCTCGAGCTCGCCGCGACGTGAAGCGAAGACAAATTGGCGAGACGTTGACGCGTGCATAAATCACGACAAATGTTTGTATCTCGTCTGTCGCCGCTGAGTAACGAGCTGCATTCACCGTCACAGGCGACTAATGTGCGCTCTGTCATACATATTTTACTAAGGATTGTGCTCGGTGTGATCGCACTCGAAACAAACTGTACTTTTCCACCAAGAATACAATCTCTGCAATATTATTCTTCTTTACAGCTCTCAGTGGTACGATTTCCAGATTTAAAGCTTAAGAATTCTTTTGTTACAACTGTAGTACAGTATGTTTATAATAGAAAGCTACGAGAATAATGTAATTACACTGTTCATGCTAAAAATATAATAATTGTCCCAAATCTGTTTCACACAGAAGACTGGCGGCATTGCCACGTTGTATGGCAATGCTGATTCACTGAACGTAATATTCGCCAGCCCTATTGTCAAGGGTAGCCTCAAAAAGCTTGCTCGACACTTCCTTATAAAAACGAAGAACATTTAATCATTACTGCCTTGGAGTTTCAACCCAGAACAAAAATTTACTGCTGACATATGTTTATTGTTTTAAATAAAATGTTAAAACAAACCGGTACCGTATTTTTTTGGGAGTTGCTTAATCGTTTTATATTAGAGCTTAATGCCGGGGAACCTTCCCCGGCATTAAGCATTCGTGTCATAAGAATATGAAAGCTCCGAGTATTTAGGAGGGTATCGACTTAATCACCGTGCCAGCCAACGTCAGACTCAATGTTATCTTGCAACGATAAATCACATTTGTATTCTTTGAGAGCGGTTGACAAATTTAATATTTAAAAATACTCTTTAAAACGAACTCGGTGTGAGCAAACTTTTTACCTTTTGTCATTATTTTTCATCAGACTAGCAGAGCCGTGCAAACGGTCGGTTGGTACATTCATATTTATTAATGTTGGGCATGTAACCATCGTTAGCATTACGTATTATAAAACAAAGTCCCCCACCGCGTCCGTCTGTCTTTTCAAGATAAACTCCAAAATTACTAGACGGATTTTCATGCAGCTTTCACCAAAAGACAGAATCATTCATGAGAAAGATTTAGGGTAAGCTGGTTGAAATATGGTGCAAATTATTGAATATGTCGGAAAAAGAATATTCACGTGGTAGCTTTCATCGACATCATCAATCCTATGTTACATATATAATCGTAAAGCTCCGTAGCCCGTAGCACTAGGACGGGCTGCGGTACTCTACGATGATATGCAATGGCATATTGTTGGCAATGTACTTGGTTCAGATACCGCACTATTAGTGCATGGTTGAGTGCATGGCAGTGATGATAGTGTATGATTAGTGTTATGAGTAGTATAAGTGCTACTTGATGGTATCCATCCATCAATCCATCCATCCATCCATTCAATAATCTATCGCTTTACCAAATTTCATCCAATTCCGTTCAGTAGTTTTTGCCTGAAACAAACAAACATGCTCAGAAATTTTCGCAATTTTCGTCTCAAAAATTTGTTATATTTGTGGTATTGTTTCAAAAGAAATCATATAAATACACATTATATATGTACAAAACTTATATAAAGCAGAGAAAGCACACGAATTGGAAGGATAATTAAAATAGCGGTGTGAGACAAATCCACTAATGAAGTGTAGTGGGGTAACATGCTGTTTGCACAGTGACCTCCGCACTGTCTTAATGTGTGCTTGTAAGTTATAGGGCGTATCTACGGAAAGATACCGTGTTAAGATAAAGATATTTAATTATTGATTTAGACGGCCGACTGGTCTAGTGGTCAGAGCTCCTAAACGCGAAGTTTGAGCTCGCGGGTTCGATTCCCGCTGAGGGCAGATGTGTGATGAACACGAGTACTTGTACCTTAGTCTTGGATGTAATATTTATTTATGTATACATATATATATAAATATATATCTACATAATTATATATCCTTGCTGCTTAGCATAGTATAAACTTTGCTTAATTTGTATGTTTGTAGATGTGTTTGGAATTGTCCCAAAGTCTTTATTTATGAATATAATATATACTCACGCCTTCCCACAAGGGTACAGAGATGTATAGACAGTACAAACACATCCACTTTCCGCCAGCGATAGAGTTTCGGTGCCAAAGTGACAGATGGCGAGTCCATCGCCGTTACGACTACACATGCGCCTTTGAATTGCTTCTCAGACGTGTGCAGGTTTCATCTCGATGTTTTCCTTCACCTTAAAGCTCGTGCTGTGTAGTCACATCATCGTATTTAAGTTCAGAAAAACTCATTGTTGCAGTCGGGATTCCAACTTGCAATTTTTCTGTCGCAGGCAACTATTTATATTTTTTATTATTTGTACCAAAAAGTATAACTCCATTATCTTTTCAATTATTAATCGTGGTTCCGTCGCATGTCGTTTTACTGCGGCAGAGTACCAAGGAATTATCTCTAAGTAGGAATGCCTTAATAAACATACATGCTTTATATTTATATACCAACTACACTATACACAGATAGAGTAGTAGAGGGGAGCCAAGCAAGCGGCTTGAAAACCAGATTTCAGCGAGTAACACGATTTATCGGCTCAAATAGCTGTGGTACACATTCGAGCATCCCTAGGCTTTGGCGATAAGCTTTGGGCGGGCGGACGCAGATTATATTCCCGAATGGTGCTGAAGCTGATATTAAACCTCCACTTATCGCCCAGCCAGGGATTACTGCCTGGCTTTAGGATAAGAAAATGCTGTCTACGTACTGAATACAAGAAAGCATTCACTTGAAATATTTTAGAATCACCTTTAAAATATATATAATGTGTTATAATTTTCCTTAAAAATTAAAAACCATGGGGCCGAGTGGTTTGAATAGTTGCCTGCATCACAAAGGTTGTAAGTTCAAATCCCGACTGTACAATTGAGTTTTTTCCAAACTAAGGTTACCGTGATTAGTCACAAAACGTCAGCGGAAACGTGCATACGTTTGAGAAGAAATTCAAAGGCGTATGTATGTATCGTGTTTGAGTAACGGCCATGCCTCGCCATATGCCATCGCGCCACCTTGGCACTTGGACACCCACACACGGAAAGTGGGTGTGTGGGTGTTAAACGTACACACCTCTGCCTGCCCCTGACCCTTATAGGTAGGCGTGAAGATGATAGATATATATATATATATATATATATATATATATACATATATATACATATATTAAACGTTTATAGGAAACCAGTAGATAATTTCGAAGTAAAAGGCATCAGCTGTTTATTAAGATAAACTTATATCCCAAGTAGACAAACGGCTGCGGCTACAGATACTACTAGGTCACATAAACACAGAAAATCAGCGCATAGACAGAGTGAGTGGCCATGTATCATTGTGACGTCACCGGCACCGCAGGGGCTAATCCCGGGATTGCGGACGCGTGTCGTTTAGCTAACTGCATGCTGTTAACACGAGGCTGGGATTTCAAGCTGAGGCATATTTTGCTTCTGTTGTATATACATATATATATGTATATACATCACGCCGTCAGTACCTAAGGGGCTGAGTAGGCAAAGAGAAAGCCAGTTTTCTCTAGACGTACAAACCTCAGTTGTAAATTACTGCTTATACTATATGGGGACTACGAAGTATACTTAATTGATACGAAAAAATACACTATCTTCATATTCAAATTAAATATAAATACGAAATTCAAAGGCGTATTTATAGTCGTGCTTGAGTAACGGCGATGGACTCGCCATCTGTCACGTTGACACCTAATATACCTCTGGCGGAAAGTGGGTGTGTGGGTATATAGCTGGTGGGTATATACCTATACACCTCTGCCTACCCCTTCGGGGACCCTTGTGGGAAGGCGTGAGGATATATTATATTATTATTATATTATAAATTTGTGTCATCTTTTGTTTTTTTAATAAAAACCCCGATAAACGCTTAAACGATTCTCTGCAATATCTGTTAACCAGACATCGGCCTTTTGCAATGTAATTCTATATATAGGTCTCCAATCCAATAAAACGCCGATGTGATTATCGGGACTCAATAAACGGCGGAAATTATATTCGTTTATGGCAAGCCGTAAACAATCGATTCTCCCCTTTTTTATCTGTGCGTCTCCATGTATGCGAGTGTTTATTTACAGAACGTACAGTCTCGTCAGATTATCACTACATTAAGACCCCGCCGCGTCTGACTGTCCTGCTTAACTGTCCACAGTGCCTACCGGATATCAGCAAAATACAGAATAATTCACGAGATAGGCTTAAGTTAAACTGTCTTGTATCAAAACAACTGTTTTCGTTACGATTTGTGTTTATTTTCTAAGTTAAACCATTTCTGATTAATAACAATATATATATATATATATATATATATGTCATATTACAGTATATTGGGTAATCATATATTTAAGCAATCATAATATTTGGGAACGCCTCGCCCAGTGTACACATGAGCGATGACAGTCGGAGTGCGTGTCTCTCGAATAAAACAGACCCGTCACAAGCACAACACGAGAGCTTTATGGTTACGAGCTGTGTGTCCGGGTAATAAATAGGGATAATATCGCGGAAGCGCATTACTTCTCGTTGTAAAGCACTCTTCTCTCCGTTACGAATGTTTACAGGCATGGTATATACATATATGGTTGGACCTTAAGGCTTAGAGAATTAGGGCGCTAATGGAACATGCTTGGCAGAGTAAACGTACATTTACTATATTACACTACTTTAAGATCTTTATAACCTAATATGGGCATAAAGAGCCATGGTGGCCGAGTAGTGAGTAGTTGCCTGCAACACAAATATTGTCAGTTCGAATGTCGACTGTACCGATAAGTTTTTTGAACTTACAGTGATTAGTCACATCTGATATGCATACGTTTGAGAAGAAATGTATAGCCGTGTTTGAGTAACGGCGATGGTTTCGCTAACAGTCACGGTGGCACCTAAAATATGTATATCTCTGGCGAAAAGTGGGTGTGTGGGTATTACCTAAACATCTCTACCTACCTCTTCGGGACTCTTGTAGGAAGGCGTGAGGACATACTTTTGGCTGTCATTTTTAGGTATGATCGCTTTCTCTCGATTGTCTGTCTCGTGTTGTTCAGTTCAATAGTAAAGTTATGGTGCATTCCATACCATAAAAACATTGTAAGTACGCGAGAGAAGCCGCGCAACACGACCAGTCTAAGTTATACAAAACAGTTGCCGAGCAATAAAGTAGGTCGCGCAAAAAGGAAAAGTTCCAAGTGCTTCGTATAACCTAAAACAAAATTTATAACTTTCTCCGTATCTTTGTATTTTTCAAGTAAACATTGTTCCGTAATGAGAGTCTATGAAGTTACGCACCAATAACAGTTGGGGCGGAATTTTGTGAGCCTTCTCGTGGGTATATCTTATAGCAATCCAATCTGTAAATATGTATGGCGTAAGGCGGAGGACGAGGCTTCGGCCGGTCGGACGGAACCATCATAACGAAAAAGAAAAACTGCTCCTATTAAAAATAATGCTTAGTCTAAATTAAAAACGTTTGTATTAAAATTCGAGTATAACATTTCTGGAGCGATTCCTCCGTGAAAGTACCTTTTAAGAAATGACGTAAATCCACACCCGCAAAGAATAATTGCCGGTACAGAATTTGGCATATAAATCATACCTTAATATACTTGTAGAGCCTGAAACGTTAAGATTAAACGTTCAAAACGGAATGTCCATACCAATGAGTTCTTCTGAACATAATAATAGTGATTTATCGCACCACGAGGAACAGTGAGGAGAATACATTGTGATGAATGCAACCGTAAGGAAAATCATCCTAAGAAGTAATTCAATTCGTGTCAGAGTTACAGCGATAGACTCACCATCTGTCACATCGGCATTTGTTTTCCTAAACAACCTTCCTCCTCATGGCAGACGGTTACCGCCGCCTATGGATGTTTGTAACTCCAGAGGTATCCCTTGCGCGTTGCCAACATATAAATATATTTACAGCCGAGGGTGGGTGTGATTATACCTCTGCCTACTTATGACGTAGCTCTGTTGTAGAGTATTCAAAGTTTTGTGATAAACAACACTTCAGTTACTTAATAAACCCCTCTCAATCAAGTACCTTTCAGTGATACTCTCGAGGGCGATCGATGAGCTGAGAGTTTCTCAGAGGGAGGCATCCGGGTCAAGGAGCGATTGGCCGAGGTAAGTGCAGTTGCCGGTTGAAGGTGACGTTAGAGGCCTGCGGGGGGCGCTGAGGGGGTAATGGCTGCAGCTACCAGTTAATACGAGGGAGGCGCTAGTCTGATGCTAAATGTAACAGAAAAGCTATGTAAAAATTTACATCCATACTTACTAATATTTAACTATAAAACTTGGGACAATTCGCCACAAATGTACATAGTCTCAAATTAAGTAAAGCTTTTGCTATCGCAACTAGACAAAGAGTCACCATGGAGTTTCTTGCCGGTTCTTCTCCATGGGAACGACCAACCCGAACCGTGCACCTTTTTCGACGTTTTATAAGTGCCCATCTAGGCCTTTTTGAAATAAAAATTTATTTATTTTGATGTTATCAATTAACATATGTACAAAGGACATTAAATACTGAAGTAAAAATACTACTACGGTTCGTGCAAACAATTGCGACTAGCGATGCCCTGCGATTTAATATGCGCAAAATTTCACTAGTAGATTGTGTTTGATTTTTATTATTAAAAGCCACGGGCTATTATATACTCGTACCTACTTATGTAGTGCATATATTATAGAAGTAGTGAAAATATAATTTGGTAAGTAGCTCTATGTACCTAGCATATTTTATTTCAAGTTAAATGAACCACGTAATTGGTATATTATAAAGTTTTGAACAACTGCACCACACAATGGACTTCATTTGAATGAGACTCGTCACTTTATTCGTATTCGCTGCGCCAACCGAGCACTAAAACTTGATATTGGCCGAGTCGAATGAAATTAGGGACAAGTCGAGGGAAACATTTCAATATTTTTACTTCTTTTATGGACTTCTTGGAGAACGTTGCTCCGGGGAGTTTAATAAAATCCGTCGGCTCGGTAATTGGACCGGCCGGACGGTGGGTGTTCGTAAAGTTGGCCAATAAAGTATGCTTAAGCGCGCAACGTATCGCAAGACACAAACAAGATACGCGTCGTGGAAAAATAACAATACTTCCAATTAAAGCCCGCTGCGTCGTGATGTAGCTAGCGGCACTTGAATTGAGCTGAGTCGATACGAGTTATAAACGCATTTCACTTTAAATATCGTGGTGGCCGAGTGGTTCGATTAGTTGCCTGCGCAAAGATCGCAAGATCTAATCCCGATGTACTAATGAGTTTTCTGAACTTAAGTACAGATATTACTCACACCACGAGCTTTACGGTGAAGGAAAACATCGAGTGGAAACCTGCATACGTCTGAGACGCAATTCAAAGGCGTATGTATATTCGTGCTTGAGTAACGGCGATGGAGTCGCCATCTTTCACGTTGGCACCTAAAGTATATCTTTGGCGGAAAGTGGGTGTAGGTACTACCTATGAACCTGCCTACCCCTTAGGGGACCCTTGTGGGAAGCCGTGAGGATTATAAAACGTCAAAATAATGTCAGGTCAAAATAAGGCAGACTCATCCTTGATGCATTATTATTTCTTGTGACTTGCAGGCAACGTAGAAGCATCTGGTTTTATACACAAACTATTGCTAATTATTATATTTATGTATAACATAAAGTCTGTGAGTTTGTTTGTTGTTCAATCACGCCAGAACAGCTGAACGGAATTTGATGAATCTTGGCACAAACAGATTATTAAATACCACTTAAATAATATTTTACGCGGGTGAATCAACGTGGCACAGCTAGTTTGAAGGAAATTGCCACTTACCTTATAGTTTAATACAGATCTTAACGAGAGACAGACATATATCCGCTACATAAATGCAGACGAAACAGGAAGTTAGTTAAACATTAATAACGTTTAATTTAGTGTGGGGCAACTTAATTAACTGACATCCTAAGTTGGGCCTCAGAGACGAGGCGTTATTGGCGACGGCGCCCGACCCAACGGAAGCCAGCCTCACACATGGAATTGTATCTACACGCCTACATGACATAATGCGTATGCGTCCTATATAATACTACTAATATTGTCAACCGTCTGGTCTAGTGGTTAGAGCTCCTGACTGCGAAACTTGAGGTCGCGGGTTCGAATCCCACTGAGGGCAGATATTTGTGTGATGAACATGAGTATTTGTACCTTAGTCTTGGATGTCCTATGTATTTATGTATATATCTATATATATATATAAGTAAATATATCGTTGTCTAGTTACCATAACACAAGCTAGTTACAACAACAATAGAACTTGCAACCTTTGTATTGCAGGCAATTTCTCGAACCACTCGGCCACCACGGCTCTCTTAATAAATTCTTCTTATATCCATTGAGAATTATTAGTGATTCATTTTCCGAACCTTTTCATAACGTTACCCGACTTCAGTCGGAAAGTCTATATTAAATATCCAAGTTTCGTTTCCGTCGGCGGAACTCTCCCCATTTCCGGTGCGCTTGCAAGCCAACTGGGCTAACTTATAGCTTAGTATTCCGTATCCGCCTTGAGGCGTCTATACGGTATACACGCGCCGCCTTGGGGCTCACAGGCTTACATAGTATAATATTTTTAATTATACGTATTTAATGCCGGAGTGTCTTATGTAATTTTATAAGAATCTTCAAAGATCTTTCTTGACCAATACCAAAAACGGCCGATAGGGTAGCGGTGGCGGAGCACCACCCTATAGCAAACTTAGCGGGTAAAATATTTGAATCCATCTTGCATAAATATATTTACTCGCAAGTAAAATCATTCTTATGCACCGAACAGCATGGTTTTAGAGAAAAAAGATCGGTCAATACATATCTATTACATCTTGTTGACTATGTGTCTTCCCGTCTCGATAGAGGAGCCCAAGTGGATGTCCTATATTTCGACTTTAAGAAGGCGTTTGATAGAGTTAACAACGATATACTGCTTGAGAAATTAGCTACAATAGGTTTTGCTCCACGTCTTCTTCGGTTATTGGCAGATTACTTGCGCGACCGTCAACAATTTGTCCGGCATGGTTCGTTTGAATCTCGACCCTATCACACGCGATCCGGAGTAAATCAGGGGTCAACTCTTGGACCACTGCTCTTTCTTCTAATGATTAACGATGTTCCTAATGTTCTGGCCCACGCAAAAATGTTACTCTATGCTGACGACCTAAAGCTGTTTATGGAAGTAAGATCCGTAGCCGACTGCTTAGCACTGCAGCGTGACGTTGACTCCATCATGGAATGGAGTATAAATAACAAGCTGGACTTTAATATATGCAAATGTTCCGTGATCAGTTTCGGTCGGAAGCAATGCCCAATCATGTTTGGATACAAATTAGGTAACAATTCGATAAACAGAGTAACTGCAATAAAAGATTTGGGTGTCACTTTTGACCGAAAGCTGACTTTCCATGATCACGTAGGTTTGTTAGTGAAGGAATCTTTTAGGCGCCTGGGTTTTGTTTTAAGAAACGCACGAGAATTCCAAAATCTCCATGTGGTACGCTTGATATACAGTGCCCTTGTAAGATCAAAACTGGAAACCAGCGCATGCGTGTGGAATACCCTCGCAAACACTTACACTCTAGCAATTGAGAAGGTACAAAAAGCCTTCTTAAGGTACCTATACAAGCGCTATTTGGATACTATCCATACTTATACCCGTCCAAGTTCCTCCTGGGATGCCTCGGGTACAACTCACTAGAGGTCCGTCGCAGTTATGACCAGCTAATAACGGCATGTAAGGTACTGCGTGGGAAGATAGACGCCCCAGGACTGATCAATGAGCTATGTAAGCTATTTGTCCCTGACAATTACCTAAGAAGCCGGAGGCATAGGCTTTTTGCCGTGCCACCCTCACGTACCGTAGCACGAGCCCACTCGCCCATTCCGCGTACCCTCACCGCACTCAACGCTCTCTTGGACCAAAGCCCTGAATGTGATTTGTTTGCGGATGACTGGTCGAGCATTATGTCTGAATGTTTGAAATTTTGTGAACGCGATGTATAACTGAATACAATACATACAATCTATGTTATATTATAATTATATATATATGTACCTTTCATTAATGTCATTGGTATAATCCGTGTTAATTAAAGTAAAATAAATAAATAAATAAATAAAAAATAAAATCGTAGATTATTTCTAAGGCCGTGGTGGCGAAGTGGTTCGAATAGTTGCTTGCAACATAAAGATTGCAAGTTCGAATCCCGACTGTACCAATAAGTTTTTCTGAACATAAGGAACTTGATTAGTCACACCACTAGTTTTATAGAAAAGGAAAACATCTAGAAAATCTGCGTACGTTTTAGGAAAAAAAGGCGTATGGATCGTCGTGCTTGAATAACGGCGATGGACCCACTTGGCACCTAAAACATATCTATGATGGAGAGTGGGCGCGTGGGTAGTACTATCCACACTGCTCTGCCTACCCCTTCGGGGACCCTTGAGAGAAAGTGTGAAGATATAAGTTTAAACTATTGCTATCTAAAAGTCACTATAAAGCGACACGTAATAGGTACGCCGTTTTTTACTATGTTATTAAATCTTCAAACATAGCTTTATCAATAAATGTACCTCAATACGGAGGTTTTATAGTCATTGTACATATCCTCACACCTTTTTAGTCATTGCCTTGATAATTTTCCGTAGACTGCAAGAAATCGTATTAGAATTTTTAAATTTCAAAAAGCGCTTTGCCACAATTTATAGATTTCTACTTTTCTTTTGAATATAATTGAAAATAAGTAGGTACAGAGCACTGTATCTGTAGATGCCTTAAACAACTCAATTCCGTACAACAGCTGTATCGGGCCTAAGCAAACATTTGCGTCCCTTGAAATCGGGCGCGAACAAACAAATGCATGCGTCTATTTCATTTGAGAAGACTGGGTATAAAGCCTTTACGGAGCTCGGGGTGTAGTTTCCCGTGATTTGTACGCAGCCCTAAAAGACTCGACCTTGCCCGGGGCTGCTTATGTTACAATTTGCCTCAGACACGACCATCTCTGGAACACTATTTGGAATTCATTGACATCCTTGTTCTAGCATCAAAGAAGCAGAGCTATGAATAATACATATTTGTTTCAGACCATAAATCGGTCCAGAATATTAAGTTATTTGTACAAGAAGTGCTCAATCACATCAATGTTTATGATACACCCAAAGGGGTTTAAGTCAAAGCTACTACTATTTACAACGGACTAAGGTTGAAAGTTCTATAACATCACAAATACGTTATAACTGTGCCAAGACTAAAAAGACAAACAGTACTTTAATTTTTACGATATTAGTTTGTTTACAAGGCGGTGGGAGCGGGCTCATATCGATAGCTACTTACGTAACTACATATTTGCATATTCTCGTCCTCTTGTATAATCGTACTTCGCTAGTATTAGGAGCTCAGCCACATGAAACTAATGTTTCGGGTTCGATCCAGACCAAGGCTAATATTAAAGTGACGAGTACATACTTAAGTTTATCTAAGTGTTACGAATGAATCCAAGGACATATACATATACGTTTATATAAACATATATCTGTGTACGGATATATAGCTGGCGTTCTACTCTCTCTACCAGTGCCGTGGACTCAGCTCTAAACAGACTAGATATTAATATAAAATGCATCTTCTCGTCCTCTAGCTAGGGGTCCCAATGGACTTTCCGCTCAGAGGAACAAACCCTCTTTTCGTCTGTTTCATATTCACCGTACAAAAGTGAATTTCACTCTGATTTAATAGCCTTATAGCGTCACTCAGAGAGATAGAAGTAAAAAAAAAAAATGGCTACGTCGTATAAAAATATTAACGGCTGATGCCAGAATAAGCATTGAAAACGGTACACTTTGGCGCGGTCGGATAGTCCTGGATTTCTCATTTCGATATATTTACGTCAGCTTGGGTAAAAGTTATGAATGTATGGGAATATCTAGTAGCATGCATGTATATAACGTAATGCTGGGCGTTGTATGTGGTAACGTGTTAACACAGACCAGGCCTATGTTTCCGGGCACATTTTGCGGTCGGAACAGCCGCGTAACCCCGCGTCTGCTTAACATAAAGATATCATTACCTAAGCTTTTACCACCTGCGAGTGTGTGCGCATGCGCGGTGGGGGGCTTTTTGTAAGGCGCTCTATACTAGCTACACGTTGCTTTGGAAAATATGAATGTTCAAGTGCTTGTTTGAATGTTTCTTGACGATAATTAAGTTCAGGAGAACAAAATACCTTTCCCAATGCTACTTGGTTTTTGCAATCATATTTCAAGAGGACATAAGGACAGATTTATATACTATATATATGTAAACATCTGTAGATTGACAAACACCCCCAACAGATGTAATGTCTAACTTTATAATCTAATTCCGACAATTCAACAAAATTCCCATCGAATATATGCATAGAATCCCTTCAGGTATAGAGTGAGAAGGATATAGCGCTATATGCGTGGGTAGTGTACATTATTCCCTGGTGAAATTATTACAGTGTACCCTTATTAAACTCGGGCTAGAGGGTATATTTTTGTTCGGGAGGTACCTTTAGGGTCTATTCAACTCTCTCCATGTAAGATGGGCAAAACACTTTTAAATTTTAAATATTCGCCACTTGAATATACAGACGCTCAAGGACGGGAACGTCAAAAGTACTCGAAACCGACGAGCATGTATGAAGAGACTGATGAATGTGGACGAAGCGAAAGAGGTATGTAAGACTAGAGAGAACTGGCGCTCTATACTCTCTGCCTACCTCGTTAGGGACTTGGCGTGATGATATGTGTGTATATGTATGAATATACAGATTACATGAACTCATTGTGAACATAATTAAACAGAAGATGCTGTAGGCCTGCCTCACTCATAAGAGCGTAATAAAACGAACCTGTCATCTACGACATTATTTGGCTACGAGCTACGCCGTAGCAGGTTTACGGCGCGGCTACGGCGTAGATTTATGGTTATTGAATTTACTGAACGTACAGGGTCATATAAAAGACTTTTATGAACTATATTCAACGCACAGTTAAGTAAAATTATCGAATAAAATTTTGCAACTTATCTTTTACATATTTGGTAAGCACCTATAAAGGTTACTGTTATAGTTGGTTGTATCTTTGCATTATGTTACCTAGATTTAAATTATCATCATTTTATAATGGTTACATCAAAGATTGCAAGTTCGAATCCCGATCGTACCAATCAGTTTTTCTGAACTTAAGTACAGTACAAGTACACGCTTAGTCACCACGCGCTTTACGGGAAGCCTGCATACGTTTGAGTAAACATTCAAAGGCGTAGGTATAGTCGTGCATGAGTTACGGCGATGGACTCGCCATCTGTCACGTTGGCACCCAATATCTCTGCCGGAAAGTGGGTGGGTGTGAAAGTGGGGAATGGTGTGGAAGTGGGGAAATACTACCTATACACCTCTGCCTAACCCTTCGGGGACCTGTAATTCTAATTCAAAGATTCCTGCTGGGTCGGCAACGCGCGCGTAACTAGGCGTAACTAGGCGGCGGTAACCGCTTACCATCAGGCGGGCCGCATGCTTGTTTGCCACCCATGTGGTATAAAAAAAAACCTTTGTGGGAAGGTGTAAAGATATATTATTATAGATCACATGCATGAGGTAGCTTGGTTTCTTTGAGGGAATGACTAATATGTATCATCATCATCATCAGCCCACTCTAGTCCACTGCTGGACATAGGCCTCCCCTAATGAGCGCCATAGCGCCCTGTCTTCAGCTTGCCGCATCCAGCATCTGCCAGCAGTCCTTCGCAAATCGTCATCCCACCTGGTCGGAGGGCGTCCTACACTACGTTTGCCTAGTCGAGGTCTCCACTGAAGAACACGTTTACCCCAGCGGTTGTCGGTTCTTCGCGAGATATGGCCGGCCCACTGCCACTTCAGCTTGCTAATTCTTTGAGCTATGTCGATAACTTTGGTTCTCTGTCGGATATATTCGTTGCGAATCTTATCCTTCAGAGAGACTCCGAGCATAGCTCTCTCCATAGCTCGCTGAGCGACCTTAAACTGGTGGACCAGCCCTATCGTGAGTGTCCACGTCTCAGCTCCGTAGGTCATGACGGGTAGGACGCACTGATTGAAAACTTTAGTTTTCAAGCATTTTGCAGATATGTATCATACCTGACAGCAACTAGCGTGCCCTGTTTTATTTGAAATGCTATCTGGGGCCGTACCATGGCGTACGAAGGTCATTATTATTCAAATGATCATGAGGAACTGATTTATGGACACCATGTACACAGGGTCCACCTTAAACACTTGAATTATGATGCTATCGCGTCATGGTGACAGGGCACATATGTTATTATATATTATTAACTAAAAAACCTATTTCGTTTTGAAGTTTATATAAGCGCTACATTTGCGCGAGCTGGGAGATGGACCAAATAAGAATAAGCTCAGATATTCACAAAGCTTATACGTAATTTTTTTTTTTTTTTTTTTTTTTTTTTTGTCTCCCGGTACACTGCGATCTGTCACCACAAGGACATTTATCAGTGGGTTTGTTGGGTTTCTGATTGGCATGCTCGGTATACGATCTGTGTCGTATCCTACTTCACTTCACTGTTGCAATTTTAGTGTGTCTTGGGGCATCTTTCGTTTCAATCTGCGAATTATACTGCTGTCTTCCATCAAGACGTTGGCCAGGCTGTTCGGATGGTTTTTAATTCTTTCCTTGTAGGTGTTTGTATGGAAGATAATTTCCTGTTTGACTGCTGTCATGTTCAGATCGTGATGTAGCTGCTCATTTGTGACGAACCACGGAGCACCGGTTATCATCCTCAAGATTTTGTTTTGAAATCTTTGTACGATTTCGATATTGGAATGAGAAGCTGTCCCCCAGAGTTGTATACCGTAAGTCCAAATTGGTTTAAGGATCGTTTTGTAGAGCAGTAGCTTGCTGCTCAGCGAGAGCTGTGATCGGCGACCTATTAACCAATACAGCTTGCGTAGTTGTAGTCCCAATTGTTTTCTTTTTGTGAAAATATGTTTTTGCCAAGTGAGTCGCTTATCATGGTGTAAACCTAAATATCTGACATGATCTGATTGAGGGACTTCTACGTTATTAAGTTTGACGGGTGGACAAGTGCCTCTCCGTAAAGTAAAGGTAACACTAACAGATTTAGTTTCGTTGGCCTTGATTCTCCATTGTTTTAACCAGGTAGATATATCATTAAGCCCTCGCTGTAAGAGTTCTGCCGCCTCAACTGGATCTGGGTGTACAGCTAAGATTGCGGTGTCGTCAGCAAAAGTACCGGTGGTGATACTCTCTGAAGTTGGTAGGTCAGATGTGTAGATAAGGTACAGCGTCGGGCCCAACACGCTACCTTGTGGAACGCCTGCTTTAACAGGGCAGATACTTGACAGCGCTTCGCCGTGTTGGACTAGGAAGTGTCTGTTTTCCAAAAAAGATTTTAATATTTTGTACATGTAGGTAGGGAGTAGAGATTTTATTTTAAATAACAGACCCTCGTGCCATACCCTATCAAAAGCTTGTGATATATCTAGAAAAGCACTTGCACAGTACTTTTTAGTTTCAAAGGCCATGTCAATTTCGCTTATTAGCCTGTGAACTTGTTCGATTGTGGCGTGCTTACGTCGAAATCCAAATTGGTGTTTAGGAATCAATTTGCGCTGCTCTATCAATAGTGTCAGTCGGCGCGATATTAGGGATTCGTATATTTTCGCGGGTATTGGTAACAAGCTAATTGGTCTGTATGATTTTGGGTCCTCTGGTGCCTTGTTTGGTTTCAGTAGCATAATTATTTGTGCGACTTTCCATTGCGGCGGGATAACTCTGAGTTTGGTAATGGCATTATAGATTGCTGTGAGAAGTGTTATGCCAGAGTGCGGTAGTTCCTGTAAGACTTTATTAGTTATTAGGTCGTATCCAGGGGCTTTCTTAGAGTTGGCTATTTTAATCATTGTTTTTACTTCACTTACGGTAAAGTAATCAGGTTCGATATCATCCTGGTTCGTATCGAGAAACTCGAAAACTTCTTTTTCGTGTTCGGGTGAACCCTCATATGGATGGGGTTGAAAAACTTTTTCTAAATGCTCTGCAAATGTAGCTGCTTTTTCTTGGTCACTACGCGCCCAGCTGAGATCAGATTTTCTAAGTGGTGAACTTGTTACTACGGGTCTTTTCATTTTCTTAGTGGCTTTCCAAAGAGAGTAATCTGTAGCTGATGTTGCATCAAGGCTCTCTAGGTACGCCTGGAAGGTATCGTTCCGGTCTTGTTGTAGAGCTTGTTTTAGCTCTCTCACTTTGTAGTTAAATCTCTTTTTCGCATCAGGACATCTATTTTGTTGCCATACTTTTCTGGCATCTCTTTTTTCTTTAATTAAGTTTGATATGTTTGGGGCGACAGATCGGGTGTGAGACTTGTATTGGTCTAACGGAGTTGAGTTCCATGCGGCATTTTGTACGTTTCTATTAAAGAACTCAACAGCATTTGTAATGTCATCCTCTGTTGTGAGTGGAGGTGGTGCTTGAAATGCTTCATCTATTAAGTGTCGAAAAAGAGACCAATTTGTTTTCTTGTTATGCAATGTACATTTTTTTAATGTCTCATTTATCTTAGTTTCAATATTGATAAAAATAGGTGAATGATCTGATGATAAATCCCAGCAGCTTTTGCACGACATACTGTTTTTCGGTATTCCTTTGGTAACACAGAAGTCAATGAGATCTGGTGTTTTACCTCTGTCTGAAGGCCAGTATGTCGGCTGTCCTGTAGAAATAACATCCATACTATTTTTCTGGATACATTTTAAGAGTTCTCGGCCCCTAGGCACAATGAGTCTAGACCCCCAAAAGGTATGTTTGGCGTTATAATCGCCTGCGGCTATAAAACGATGGCCTAGGGTATTAAAGTAATCGCAAAATTGGCTTTCTTTAATTGTGTGTCTTGGGGGGCAGTACAAAGCTGACATTGTGATGTTGCTAATCCAATCGTACACTACTACAGTGGTTGCTTGCATGTAGTCCTTGCAATATGACTGACATTGATGATGTTTGATGTTAGCTTTGATAAGGATAGCTGACCCTCCGTGTGCTTTTCCATCAGGATGCATGGTATGATATAACTTGTACTCGGGGATTTTGAAATAATTCTTAGATGTGAAGTGAGTTTCCGATATTAGCATTATGTCAATTTTATTTATTTGAAGAAAAGTTTTTAACTCGTTCGAGTGTTTGGTCAGCCCGTTAGCATTCCATGCTTATACGTAATGCAGGCAAAGATTATTCCCGAAAAGATAAGACCATAGACAAAAGATAATGATATTGAACAGAGCATACCAATAACAATAGTGGCGTAGAGGCAGATTAGTCGTTTGTTCGCCGATTGTGTTGTGTGGTTTAGCGTTTTGAGGAGAATGTAAACTAATTACAGCCCGACTTGCTAAGCCCAGTCCATGTCTTTGTTTGGGATTAAAGGGTTCGTCGGAGCGGCCGAGTTGTTTGTTTACTAATTAATGGGCTCTACGAAGTTACGTGAATACACGCTTGGGATTGGAAGGCGAGGCAAGGAAGATTTCGATTTTTATCTCCGCACCTAGAAGCATTACTGGAAACGCTATTGTTGTCGGATAAATATAAATCTACCGGAGATTTATTATATAGTAGCGGCTTTACGCGCGAAAGATAAATGATGTTTTATGAAATACTTCTTCACGCATTCCCCAATAGGATAGGCAGTGGGCAGAGGAGGAGAGAGGCAGTGGCCAACGCAGTGTGTAAGTGGTACCCACAGATATTTTTTCATTCCACAATGGTGGCAAACAAGCATGTGCACCGCCTGATGGTAAGCGGCTACCGCTTATTGACACTTGCAACACCAGGGGTATCACTCGCGCGCTGCCGACCCTGCAGGAATCTTTTCACGCCCTTCTTTAAGAACTCCATGCTGTACTCTCTAGAGAAAACCTCAACTTTCCATTAGAGATATATTTTTTCTCAAACGTACGTAGGTTTCCTCTAGATGTTTTCCTTCACCATAAAGCTCGTGATCTAATCTAAAGCTAATCACTGTACTTAAATTCAGAAAAACTCATTGGTACAGTCGGGACTATAACTTGCAATCTTGGTGATGCAGGCAACTACTAGACCACTATGGCAGTCTATAATATATATGTATATATACAAGTCTATAATAAATCCTATGTGTTATCTAGCTTATAATGTATCTCTGTGCCAAATGTCAACCAGTTCCTTCAGCTGTCCTGGCGTGTTTGAGTAACAAATATCCTCACAAACTTTTGCATTTATAATATTAGTGGAATTTCATAATAGTACTTTTCACTTTACAGGGTGTGGGTACAATCTCCTCACAGCGGGGGCTGAGTGTATAGCGCCGAGGGAGGGCCGCGTGGGGCGAGCAAACATGAAATGGACCTCACTTAAAGTGCACTAAATAGGTCACAGCGACCCAAGCCTCTGACCGCAGTTGCTATTCCAGCGGTTCGTTACAAGTATTATTGAACACTTACACGCCGGTCCTAGTAGAAATAACACAGAAGGATTTAAAATCCACGGGGGATTACTGCGCTGCGTTCGTTGCTTATGCTGCACAGCGATCGACCAACATTCTCAGCACGTGTTTCTCCTCTGGTACTGCAAGTGCTTACAGGCCACGGTACCCGTCGCGATGTGGTGAGCCGTCTGCTCGTATGGTCACCATTAGAGCATAAAGGTATACGCAGATTTAATTTGCTCGAGAACGTTGGTATATACACACCAATTTTCTTATAGTCTTTGTTCCTGGTTTGCAGGACCGGTCAGAAAAGCATACTGGAATTGCGCATTGCGTACGTGGTAGAAGGCGAGTCTATCGCCGTTACTCCACCCGACTACATATGTACTTCATACGTCTTTGAATTTCCTCTCAAACGTATGCTCCTCACTATGTTTTGCTCCATGCTAAGCTCGCGATGTGATTAATCACTTAAGTTCAGAAAAACTCATTGGTACAGTCGAGTTTCGAATCTGCAACTACTCGCACCACTCGGCCACCAAGAATTCTTTAATGAAATAATGGGTGGTATCATGTCCGCTACGATAACGCCAACTCTGCAGGGGCTAAAGCTGGGGTAAAAGTCGTCTTCCACGTCTTCGACCATCTAATCACACTTTTTTCCTCATATTTTGTGATTTTCATTTAAGCCGATAGAAAAGTGCCAGTAAAACCCCGATTATAAATTATCTTCGCACGCTCAACATCATTAAGAAAAACTCTATTCAGCGAAACACAGTTTAATATGAAGCGAAAGAAATATGGTAATTTTCCCTGAGTAATTTAATTATCAATATGACTGGGCTTCTTCCAACGTTTTGTATCGCCATACATACGCTTATAAAACGTATTATTGCGTGTTTTTATACCCGTCTTCGGGGTTTTCAAAGGCTCCATTGTATAGAAAATGCAATGTAGTATTCATTAATTATCGTATATAAAGCCTCAACAAAATTTCAATAGATTTTCTCAATTTACGAGACTTGTAAAGGATAAAGTTTAGGCTCCCTTACTAGCCGTCTATGTTGCTTTGAGTCAGAAACCTCTTGGCTAATAAATCTTTCTATAACAACTTGAGGAGAGGCAAGGCTCTACGGATTCTTCTACTTTCTTGCATGACGTAACATGTTATACATAAGGAAAGATAGTACCTCGAGGTAGGATTTTTAATGCAACTACAGTCTGTACAGGATGATTTATCCATGTTTCTAGCGCATGAGTTTTATTTTCGCTTCTCCCTCGGGACTCGATCTTAGTTAATGAAAGCATAGGTACACCTCTCTACAGTGTACAAATCACAACATCCCGAGAGGGACTCAGCGTGATGATATGAGTATTTATAATAATAAACCTTCAAACCTTCCCACAAGGCTCCCCGACGAGATAGTCAGAGGTGTGTAAATTGTACTTACAATATACTTTCCGCCAGATATATAGTTAAGGTGCTAACGTGACAGATGGCGAGTCCGTCGCCGTTACTCAAGCATGACTATACATACGCCTTTGAATTGCTTCCAGACGTATGCAGGTTTTCTCTCCATGTTTTCCTTCACCGTAAAGCTCGTGGTGTGACACTTATGTTCATAAAAACTCATTGGTACAGACGGGATTCAATCTTGCAATCTTTGTGCTGCATGAAAAAATGCCAAGTCTAGAGAGAACTGGCTCTAATCGTCTAGTCTACCCCATTAGGGAAGCCGGGGAGGGCGGCTTTGAAAAATGATCAATATATATATATATATATATCCTCACGCCTTCCCACAAGGGTCCCCGAAGGGGTAGGCAGAGGTGTATAGGTAATACCCACACACCCACTTTCCGCCAGAGGTATATTAGGTGCCAACGTGACAGATGGCGAGTCCATCGCCGTTACTCAAGCACGACTATACATACGCCTTTTTGAATTTCTTCTCAGGAATATGCAGGTTTCCTCTCGATGTTTTCCTTCACCGTAAAGCTCGTGGTGTGACTAATCACTGTACTTAAGTTCAGAAAAACTCATTGGTACAGTCGGGATTCGAACTTGCGACCTTTGCGTCGCAGGCAACTGCTCGAACCACTCGGCCACCACGGCTTGATCAATGAATAAAATTGATCAAAAATGATCAATGAATAAAATTATTTTAATTTGAGTAATCTACGAGATATAACCCCGTGTACAAAGGGGTGCAATGAAAGCGGATGACATAAATTGCGCGCTGACAAAGTTGCTAGCACCGGATGGGCATTGTTCTCGCGGCATCCGACGCTGTGGTTAGAGGGTGAACGGAGTTCTTGATTAAATAAATTTCAGTATAGCACCATTGAAAAGACGAAATTGCAGGTCTAACGTTCTGAAAAGATTTTATGTTAGTTTTATTTAAATAAATCAGGCTTTAACACTCTTATGTTAAAGCTATTTGTTCATTCGTCGTTGTAGTGGTAGGGTGACCTATATAACCTCCTGTAATAAAGTTCACTATATTACAACATATAACCAGTTGTACCGGCTTAAGGTCAGAAGATGATGGAATGTACCCCCGAAGGAAGGATTAAAATGTAATAAAGGAATGGTTTTTTTTTTTTTTTTTATACAACAAGAGTGGCAAACAAGCATAAGGTGGGCCCCTGATGGGAAACGGTTACCGCAGCCTATTTACGCTCACGATACCGAAGTATCACTTGCGCGTTGCCACTCTGTGTTCGGAGAGTTATAGTGTGATGGCAGCATAATGGGTTTTAATCCCTCTGCTTCCAACACAATGTAACAATCCTCCCCCCTCCCCAAGGAGCTAATTACTGGAAACCTTATTCACCGCGTAGAAAGACAACACAAAAAATGTGTTATTTGGCTACGGACTTCTATAAGGTGGAGGTCCTGCCCCGGTCGGGCAGCTCCAAATTCGAAGGGGAAACCCGTTATGCCCTACCTCTCTTAAGTCTACACAAGTGTTAGGTACGATCACAGCTGAAGTGAGCGCCGGCACGGGATTTCGTATATCGCGGGTTCGAGACCTGCCTCTGTGTTTTCCACATTTAGAGTATATGTCTTTCAATGTTTTCATAAACACGTTCCTTACTTTATTTGAAGTCAATTCAACTTCAACATAAATAATGATAAAACGTGCAATAAAGATAATTGCTAGCGTTTCTAATATCTGCTTCAATAAGATTTTTATGCGTCGTTATCTTGAACTGAGCTCTTTTATGTCGCCGTAAAACATAGTTAACTTGCCATATATGTGACATATATAACAGCTTGCGTTATATCTTGGCTACTGGCTCTGAAGGACCTCCAAATATTCGAGCGACGCTCTCATACTAGAGGGAAATATTCCAAAATAATATTAAGGATCAACTGTAGCAGTAATAAAACTGTTACCAGACCGTTGTTAGAATAATATTAATACTTGAACATGTATCCTAATATGCATGATCCATATTATTATTAAAAGATGTACAGTTTGTTTGCTTGTTTCACCTCATTCTTCTCAGGATCTTGAACACGACTAGATTTTTTTCCAAATACATAGCTCGCTAACCGAAGCTATATCATGTAGCTACCCAAAGGAGCGGAGCAGTAATCATGAATTGAACGCTGATGAGACCGCAAGTATCAGATAGGAGACTGGATTCGGGCTTGATGTACACTTATGAATGATATATATGGCAGTTTAAAAGGGTTACAAAACAAGCGAAAGCATATTACCCTCACAAGAGTAATGAATGAAAATGATGAGCTTAGTGATGAATACGTGGTATGGCGACCTCGTGTGGGGGCTTAATGGGAAGCAATTCTTATATTGAGTGACGGCCGGAGGGTCGGCCGTAAACTGACGTATAAAAGCCTATAAAACTGAATGGAGCAGCTAATAACGAGGCTCATGCTCACGGCAAGGATGATGGCAATTAATGCGCTGTTAAGGTTATACGGTGGGCGGTGCTATACGGCGATATATTATGGACTCGCCAAACTTCTAAGTATACCGTCGACCTGCTGCTACTATGGATCTTGAAATAATTAATTATAGGCATTCTCACCTGTACCATTCAACCCAGTAGTTTAAAAAAATGGTAGGCAGTAGTAGTAACCGCATATTATTAAGCAGGTCACATTCGTGTATGCTCCCCTGGTAGAATGGTACATTTCACTCCTGGGCAAAGGCCTTCCATGTTAGTGCCAGCCATGTCCCTTTCAGTATAAACAATTGTAATGAATAATTATTACTCGATATCTTTTGTAGTAAATGGTTTCTAAGACGACTAATATTTATACTACACAATTTAAGTAGGTATCGTGCGCAGTGGCAGTGCAATATTTAAGGTACTTTCGTGTCGTTAAGTTGCCAGCCTCGTATCAATCGCCGGGACTTTTCATGTTGTACAAACATTGGCTCTGAAGTTATTTCTCAAAGTTGTCAAATTTAACATGAAGTAGGAACGTCACGAGTATCCGTCGCTTGAAAAATTGACAACTTCCAATTCAATGTAATACACTACGGTTTAAGCCGCGCTAAATTCTCTTTTCTTTTTCTTCCATTTATTCGGGAACGTTTAAATTCATCGGATTCGGATTTCTGCTAGGTGTAAGGTACGACAAAGACAGACATTATGCTAAATACGATCATACTTCATTAGCTTAATTAGTGCTCATGTATGAAAGATTTTATATCCGTTAAGTGGTTGTTCTATTGTGTTAGAGTTGATCTATTACAAACAATCACGTGTGGTGATGATGATGATGATGGCCTTCCTCAATATAGGTACGGGCTATTTAATGCAAGAAAAATTTGATCAGTGGTTCCTCGGATTAGCACGTTCAAAGGAATAAACTCTGCCGGTTTATAATATGATTAAAGATGAATAGGAAAAGGTACAGCTTCTGGCATGTATGTACAGAGCTCCGTGTTCGTACATTGGGTTCCTGTAATGGCTACGTATGTAGGTATATAATATAATAGTTCTTTCGCGTCGGTGGGAATTTCCCAGCTACGTTTGGTAGCATCTCCCTGCGTTCACTGCGGACTTTTTGAACTTTACCGAGGCGATAAGATTGCGAGAGGCGAGAGACAAAACTACCTGCGCTGTCTTAGGAATAAAGACATAGGCATAAAATAATAATAATAATAATATTTCGAGTAAATTTCATACAAACTCACCTAATCGCAAGCTAAGCAAAGCTACAAAATATGTATTCCTTATGGATATAATACAAGTATCGCTCATCTCTTATCAGCCTATATGACACGTTGGATATATATGAAACGAAAGAAGTACGTAAGTCTAGACAGCACTGGCGCTCCTCTCTCTGCCCACGTGCCTGCCTCCGTGAGGGACACTCGGGTGCTCTCTCTGCCCACGTGCCTGCCTCCGTGAGGGACACTCGGGTGCTCTCTCTGCCCACGTGCCTGCCTCCGTGAGGGACACTCGGGTGCTCTCTCTGCCCACGTGCCTGCCTCCGTGAGGGACACTCGGGTGCTCTCTCTGCCCACGTGCCTGCCTCCGTGAGGGACACTCGGGTGGTGATGTATATGTATATACATAGAAAAATAAACCTATAAAAGAAAACTAAATCACTAAATTGGTAGGTACACATAATTATTTTAGAATATCTGTGTCCAAGATGTTTTGGTAGCCACCTTCGTAATAGACAGAGGTGGCAAACAATAGATACTTCAATATCATATCTTGCTAATTAGTCTTTCTGTATCATAATTAAGTGAGCTACATGTTATCTTATGCTCGAAATTCGTTCCTTCAGTAATTATCTTCGAGCTTTAGTAAAAAATATTTTAGGAAGCGAAAGAGGTATGTATTTCTAAGGAGAACTGGCTCTCAATTCTCTCTGCCTACCCTGCTAGGGACTCAGCGTGATGATATAATGTATGTATGTATTTTCTAGCCAAAGATGGCGTGAGAGCGCGTCTAACAAAAAGTACAGAGATAAGATATATAGAGCTTTGTGCTCAAACTGCTCAAACCACAATGATAGCTAATAAAATCGATTTTTATAACTTTGTTATTAACATGCGGAGCCCGTTGAGCCGTTTCACCCAATAAAAATTTTCACTGTTGGGCTTCCTTAGGCAGAAGCTCGATGATATATAGCCTATAGCCTTCCTCACGCCTTCCCACAAGGGTGGGGTAGGCAATTCAATTAATGGTCTCTGTAATGCAAAAATATTTTTTCTATTCGAACCAACAGTCACTGAGCTTAGTGCGCTCAACTAAACAGACCCATTAACGCATATGCTTATAATTTTAAGTAAAGATATCATAAGTAAGCCCAGCGCAATAGTTAGCTCGATAGCAGTGCGCTTTGTACAGCAGTGTGTACGGGCTCCAGGCAATTTTGGTGGGTGGGTGAAGGGTGCGGGTAGGGGATGCAGCGGGGGGGTGGCCCGACATTGACCCGGACTGCGCTGCACAGGTGCGTCATTCATGACCCGCGCCCCGCCTGGCGCAACTCGGCGCAATTTATAATGCGCTGTACTGGCACACTACTGGTACATGCACACCCAACGAGAGCCGGTCGAAGGTCGTTTATAACGTCTTACGGGAGCCTGCTATGTCTTTGTTAATGAATTCTAGGTTACCTATCTCCTGTTTGCTTAGACGGGGCCATACTTGTATCTTTTCTCGTTGATGTCGAGTCAGTATCAAGTCTCCCAATGTTTCGGTGTTGTTCTGGTGCTTTGTTGGACGATGGTTTTCCAGACCGTTTATTTTCATTTAGGAAGAAAATCCATATGTGCAATATGAACCCATAGCCATGTTTCCATGTACCGTCCAATATTATATTACCTACTTATTATTATAACTGGCTTCTCTCTGCCTACCTTGTTAGGGACTCGGCGTGATGATACGTATGTATGTATTACTTATAGCCTCGATCAAATGCTTGCGTAACTAGTTTAGCGACAAAGCAAAAATGTGTATGGAGTTATTACAGTATGATAAACAATATGCAGTTCAGGCTCCATTACCGGCTCTTTATAAGCGTTATAATTGGGTATTCATGAAGTTAATTTAAGTTCCAAAAAAATAAAAGCGTATAAGAACGGATCCATATTATATAGGCATTGAATGTGCTTTACACAGGAAGTTGTTTCAATTTTTTGTTACGCGGTACACGGCATTCGATAACCTTCTGGAAAGCGAAATTATTGCGACCGTCACGACAGTGCGAATGCATAATGCGCCGTTGATTGTTAAGTTTTGTAGGGCAACCACCTACTATACATACCTACTAGCATTACTATTATTATGGTTGTTGCTCGCCAGGTACATCCAACTGTTAGGCAAAGGCCATGCATTCTAGGTGTTTCTGTCCAACGCTAGTGTTGGCGAGTCCACCGATGTGTTGTCCATCTGCTTCATGGTCTACCTGACTCCTATGTCAGGTTGCCATTCTGTGGTCATTTTAACCCAATCGGCGCGCATACGGTGGACGTGACGGGCCTATTCCCACTTCAGTTTAACGGCCTTAAAGGCTAACTCTACGTGGTTGTACTTTAAAAATAAATCGAACGCTGTGGACTCAAATCTGGTAACAATCTATCATGCTCCAGTGCAAGCACAATCATACAACTGGAAAACTGGTATTCCGACTATATTTATATAATTATATATATCAACTGATCCAGAGGCCCAGCTAAGTGGAGCCTGCATAGCTGCAGACCCATATATGTGAGCAAGCCCTTTTCGTTCGAGCTCAGCGATATCTGCGTTGATTGTGGCCGAATATGAACTCGTTTAAATTACATTATTCCTTCAGAGTCACCTCAAATTCGTCCATAGAGCAAGTGCAACACGGTCCACAGCTTCGAATGCATTAATGTTAACCAAGCATGTTGTAAGGTTGATTGGCTTCGTTCCTTCAAGGCGATTGAGAGCCTAGTCAACTACCGGTGAATACGGGCTGTATTGCAAAATATGGCTGCGGCTGGAGGTTGTGTCGAGGTGGCAAGGTTGTGCCGGCTCGAGTCGGCCTTGCCGCAGTCGCTCGCTCGGTAATCCTTACCTTTGATCTTCGGCGCGGCTCGGGGATGTCAGCGCCTGACACCACCACCCTACACGCCATTTGACCAACACGCTACGCAGCGAGATGCTTTGCTCACTATTTGCGCTACCTCAGTTGTTTACAGTAAACTGAAGGTTTTGATTCATTTAAATACTCGAATATTGCGTGTAATAGACCGAGCTTTTGTGTCTTAGAACCTGGAACGACGAAATCAAATCTACTGCTTTGAACACCTCACCCATAACGTAAAGAAAATATTGTTATTGGTGTAGGTTTAATGAGAATATTAATTAATAAATATATTACTTATATGAAATTAATGCGTTAATTGTAGTTGACCAGTCGTTACTCGACCACGAAGCTGAGGCTATGGCACAAAACCTCCATCTAGATTATTTAATAATAATAACATTGTTGGTCTGTGGTGTAGAGCTCACATACGTAACACATACATAAGTAATGTCCTAAAATGAGGCCAATTTTGATATAACATGACTCAATTCACCGAATCGTGGTGACCGAGTGGTCTAAGTTGTCACCTCACCAAGTCAAGATTTCAGGTTCAAATACAGTTTGTCTTTTACACAGATTTAGAGTCATGAAAAACGTTTGCAACTGTAGGTATAAAGCCTCGGCGAAGGGAAAGTGTTATCACAACTCCGCGTACCGTTTCGTTAAAGAGATATGAGGATGTATACCTATAACATGTAAGGATGTAGGTAGGTATATATTTAGCTATGTACATATGAGACTTAATGGGCCCAGCGCGCTTAAATTATATCTATCAATAAAAGATTCTCCTTCAATAATTAATGTGTTTATTTGTTAATATTATATAGTTATAGATAAAGCATAGCACAATACATATATCTAAATATATCTCTTTAAGGTATTTCCGTCCGTCCAAGAATTGTGCCTATATATTTCCGATAAAGTCTGAAATATATTCTTCAGTAGGTACACCTGTAATTATATACCGGCCTTTTTGCGTCCCGTACACAAACGATAATAGTCGTTCAATAAAATCTGCGATTGAGGATAATCGCCTAGCTAGGCATTTAATACTTGGGTAAAAGTTCAGCTCTGCTCACGCGAAAATTACCTTTATCTACAAACCATAAGGAATACTTTCGTGTGCGCCAGTTTTGAAATTTGATGGGTAATTGTTTTATTAATAGCTAAGGACTGGAGGCAGGTAAACAGTGATTCACGTATCCCGTAAAGCGGAATGAACCAGCTGTACTCTATTATCTATGGGCCATTCTGTTACCTATACGCCTTACGTCACTATGGCGTAGCGCAGATCAATGAAGCATCTTGTAAGAGCTCAACTTTATGTAAGAACATGTTGAACACGAACTTTAAAAATAAATACAATCAATGATGCTTGAAACGTGGAGTAATGCCATACTTTCTTTTTATTTCATGCTATGCCCAAATAACCTATAACTCCAAAATATAAGTATATAACTTTTGTTTTTTTAGTCAATTCGTGTAGGTAGGTAAATCTTCCTTTAGCTTTTGGAGTCAGCTAATGAAGGCCCACAAGCAAGGAAACGCAAGGTCCACGGCGCTACAAGCATATCACTCATTAGTTGAGCATTTTTTTTAATTGGTTGTCGTTTACATATACTAGTTGTACCCAACGAATTCATCCGTGAAAATGTATTGGTTGATATTTTTATGTTTTCCCGGAATATAACCTAAGCCTCTAGGTGAAACCTGCTAATAATTTATTTCTGTGCAAAATTTTATCCATTTCCGGTCAGTAGTTTATTGCAAAAAGTTTTGGTGACTACAGATGATATACAAATGAATATTCAAAGTTGTTATTTAATGTACAAAAAGTTATAGAAGCTAATAAGAACCTATTTAAATAATAAACATATTGTCTAAGAAACTCCGAATAGGGGCGATTACCCAGAATAGGTCCCTGACGGGCCTGACGGCAATGTTGTCATTCTAGCTGTCAGCTGTCACGTCAAGTTTGGCCTTCAATTTCAATGTTGCTCAATGGAAATCCTGGGAGTACTATCCTATTGCACACTCAACAGGATTTTGCAAAGTATGAATGAACTGGTGTACAAAATAAATGGTGTGACAAAAAAGTGATTGTGACCCAGTGTTACGATGACATCTAGGAGCAAGAATGCTGTTCGTGGCTACGAGACAGAAATCGAGAAGAGTCGCGAAGAATCGAACTGGAAAAAGGCAGTAGAGCTAGCCTTGCAGTTGAAGTCTAGGTCCCCACAACATGGTTAGTTATCACTTTGTACACACATCTGTGAAGTTGGACAGTGCTAGCAGCACAAGGTCACTCCAGTGTCTTATCTTGACTTTGCACCTTATACAAGTGTACTAGAGTTCATAGCAAGATTTTGTGGGTGTTGTCGGTGCCACACAACACTCTTAGTGATACACACACCAACAGACATCTTATTATTAATAATATACATGTAATCTTGTCAGTACATGCTAGAATAGTATTTACCAACTTCACCAATTGATGTTCTTGCTTACTTGCAGCTGTAACTTATGACAAATACAGATTTTAATTTGGCATATGTTTCTACTAGAGACTTTAAATATTTACACACAGATAACAATTTACAATTCCATTAAGTGCTTATAGTAGGTTCTAGAGTAGACCCTATTAATCTAGATAGACTTTGCTGGTGGAGTTATTATTGTTAATATACTTGTGCTTGAGAAATTATGAAATGGTGTGTCCATATACCTCTGCTAATAATACCTTGGAGGCCCATATTTTATTAATTTTAATTGACTAGAAGGGCCAATGCCAAATACACTAATTATAACATAATTGTATACAATTTTAATCACTTTATATGCAAACCAAGCATACAACATTTCTCACAGTACCTCAGACATTTGCATAAAAACATCTTTCATCTATCATCAAACACATCAAAATAGGGTTAGTATCAGAGACTGTTAAGTGCTGATAGCGTTTGAGGTACTGGAGGTATAATGTGGGCTACTGTGCATGATCTTGGCACTACAGTTTTTGCTTACAGTTGTTATTGTAGTTGTCAGGGTAGAGGGAAGGCATGAAGGTATATCATCCTACTCCTTGCCCAACACCCAAATAATTGGAAACAGATTTCCTGTAGACTTAGCTTCAAAATTAGCCAGTTCTTATCTTTAAGAGTAACTTGCTTGTGACCTGCACTAATACTTAATTGCTTACCAATGTTTAAGGATACTTATATAAACATTATTAAAGACTTTGAGTCTCTCAAAGGGTTGGCAGTAAAGGGAGAGAGAGTACCAGTTCTCTAGACTTACCTCTTACAGGTCTCTTTTGCTGCATCTAAATTAACTTATATTTCACTTATAATCAAATATTAACTTATATTCAATTTCAGAGAGCCTAGCTCACTTCTTAATAGGAGAAGGAAAACTTGAAGCCCATTTGGAGGAATGGCCACCCTCAAAAGAGAATATAGAGAGGGCTCAACGAGAACTATCAGAGGCTCGAGGCTATTTGACTTTAGCTACAGATGAGGCGGGCAAGAGGGCGGGTGTGGCACTTGATGCTCACCTCTTGTTGGGGAAGTTAAACTACGCATGTGGAGCATATGATGATGCATTGAAGCATTATAAGCTTGCAGAGCTGAACACATTGACAGAGAAAGAATTACCTGTGTAAGTATTTAGTACTTTGGAACTTTCATGTTATTCATGGCCTAGCCTAATTTGAGAACCCCTGGCAATGTTTTTTATTACATTCTTATTTCACAATTTTACTCTTCACTTTTGCTTTGTTACTGTTTTCTGTTTAGCTGTAAGTATATCCTAATTAGTTAATAAGCAATTATGTTATTTTCGGCGTGTGCATTCTGTGCTTGAATAAACGTTTTTTATTTTTTTATTATTATTATAGTTGAGTTCAATACCTTTCTCTGTATATTTATCTCTCATTAAGTTGTCCTAAAATATGTAAGTCTATGATAAATTTTATTGTATTGCTATTATATACTATGATAAATTGCATGTATTGTAGATTATTTTGACCTCAAGTTGGTTCTACTGAAGATTTTAGAAGAACATTTACATGAATGAATGAAATCACCATAAAGACACATAGATTGAGACAGCAGACATTGAGACTACATCTTTTATGTTTTTAAGTGTTTATGTTTTATGTTTATAAATTATTAATGAATTAATAGATACTTTAAAAGACAACTTTTTGCTATTAATATATACATCGATGTGTAAAAGACAACTTTTTGCTGAGTCATGTATTCTTCAATATGAAAGGACATTTAAAATGTTGACATCAAAAGAAATAATTTGAACATGATTGATGATTTTTGAATGAAATTAGTATTTTCATTTCAATGGCATGTATTTTGTGCAGTGGCTCAGGAATGATATCACTCCTTTATAGAGTGAGTCATAAGTTTAGCATCTCATTAACTAACAATAGTATCCTCCTATTATATCTCCTGTTAAGAATGCAATCTAATTTGTTATATGTATGCCTTATTTCTATATCCTTAACAGATAAATCACAACAATACACAAAGTGTGTATGTGTAGTGTAGTAAAATCATCTACGGTGTTATTTGATGTAAAATTTTTACGCTATTCTGTGGTATGGTCTTGTGAGCTGATCTATGAGATTATAACATAGAGCATAGTTGCATCAAAATATGTACATGTTAGTACTGTGATCCCTTAAAACATGAAAGTATGTTAAACGCAAAACTCTACAATATTCATAAAATTATTTGAAGCCATATTTGTATGCAACACCAATGTAGTGTTGAGTTTTTTATATTGTTTTCCTCAATGACTTCTAACTTTTAACATTACAGTTTCAAACAATACATTTTATTAAATACTCTAAAAGTGGCAATCAGGCAAATGGCCCGACTGATGGTAAGTTGCTTGTTGTATCAATTGGACGTTGCCGATTATATATTGGGTATTCCAGCATACTAGACCATTGGTTTCCTTGCCAGCACAGAATTCCATGTTAAGTTTGGGAAACCTTATTTCCTGCAGTAGGTACTACTAAAGATATTGTAAGAATGACTATACTATCCGCTTTAAAAAGTTTTTTGTTCATGCAGACGCAGTCTCCGTATAGTTGCCGAGTCGTACGCGATCAAGGGGTTGTGCATCGAGCAAAATGGAGTGCCAGGTAGCACGAGTCGCTTCAAGCAGGCCGAAAGGGAAACCGAAATGGTAACACTGAATGTCCCGCTATACCATGCAATGGGGTACCAACATCATACACCTATCTTGTTGGGTGTCTAACTTTGATCTGCATGTGTCATGTAATCTAATAATAATCAAATTCGAATTTCAATAGCATCACAGTGCTCTTTAGTCCCATCTTAATATGGAAATAGGCATTGTTGTACTACTGAATTCTGCATATTATTCTTGTTTCTGGTACTACACCTGCACCTACGTGGGTCCGGCCCGCACGTTGTGGGTACGTTAGTAGTGAGCGGGCGCGTGGCGTGTGGTGTCCAGATCCGCAGCTTCTCGCTGGCGTCGCAGCTGTCGCTGCTGTACCTGCAGCGGGCGGGCGCGGGCGCGCGCGCCGGGCCCACGCTGGAGACGGCGCTGCAGCGGGTGCCCATCCTGCACATCCGCGCCGGCCGCCTGCAGAGCGCCGTCGACAGGTAAAGACTGTACCTGCAGCGCGCGCGCCGGGCCCACGCTGGAGACGGCGCTGCAGCGGGTGCCCATCCTGCACATCCGCGCCGGCCGCCTGCAGAGCGCCGTCGACAGGTAAAGACTGTACCTGCAGCGCGCGCGCCGGGCCCACGCTGGAGACGGCGCTGCAGCGGGTGCCCATCCTGCACATCCGCGCCGGCCGCCTGCAGAGCGCCGTCGACAGGTAAAGACTGTACCTGCAGCGCGCGCGCCGGGCCCACGCTGGAGACGGCGCTGCAGCGGGTGCCCATCCTGCACATCCGCGCCGGCCGCCTGCAGAGCGCCGTCGACAGGTAAAGACTGTACCTGCAGCGCCCGGACAGGGAAAGGCGGTTGAAAAGAGTAACCATGGAGTTTCTTGCCGGTTCTTCTCCATGGAAACGACCGACCCGAACCGTTCACCTTTTTCGACGTTTTATAAGCGCTGACCTAGGCCTTTGTGAAATAAAAATATTTTGATTTGATTTGGTCGCCTGATCCAATCTTGGATGGAAAATCGATCGAAAAACAAACGATCACTGCTGCTGCTGTGATCGTTTGTTCCGTTTAAAGAGTGTTGAGAGTGCAGCTGAGAAAAACACTAAGTAGGTTTGTTATGGTAAGTTCAACTTATTGAGGTGAATGAAAACTTACTTTCAGGTATCGTGAAATGCTAACAGCAGTGGAGTCGGTGTCGACGCAGGCGCTGCGGCTAACGCTCACGCGGCAACTAGCGGAGGTCCTCATGCGGGGAGTCACCGGGCAGGTTCGTAGGGCCCAAAGGCTACCGACGTGTTTAGGAATAGGAACAAGGTTACTGGCCATAAGTGACGACCTTGTGGGACTCCACACATTTTGGAGGTATCCACGAGTTGAATTTCTCACTGAGAAAAAAATCTTTATTATATTTGCATAAAAAAAAATCCTAGTTCAATGATAATGACAAAAACATCTGCCATGTGCATACGATCGCACCAATCTGATTCTTACTAACATCTGTCACGGGCATGAGTCGTATACACCGACGTGACTGCCCCCCCGCATGCACTAGTTGCAGAAGTGCCCCTGATGCAGGTGTACAAAGCTCCCGAGAAGGTGTCCGCGCCCGCGCTGGGCTCGCTCTCGCGGCGGCGCGACGAGCACGCGGCCGACGGGCCCTGGAAGCCGAGGAAGTACGCCGCCATCAATCAGGTCTCTCGTCTTTTTTGCAGCGGGTCATATACCTTCGCGATGCACCGCCTCTGCGGCTGGCTAACAGTATTAAAAGGGTTTTTGCTTCATACAAGCGTCCACCCGCTACGGTACTGGCCCCACTAAAGCTCCACTTTTACGGTCTACGTTTTTAATATGCCTATATATTTTTTGTAGTTCTCGTCGATTCGGCGTTTGGTAATATAAGTGTCGTGTGCAGTTCGTGCCCCAGAATGAATACGAGGAGGTCGTGCTGCTGCTGCTGGTGGGCGAGGCCATGGCGGTGCGGGACGCCGTGCTGTCGCAGAGTGGCGAGTTCGAGGCCGTGCGCCAACACGCGCTCGGGAACGCCGTCGCCGTCATCGGTGAGGGCGGCTGGAGGGCGGCCATCGCGGGGGCTACACGGCAGCATGTGTTGCAGACCTGCTGGCGGTGGCGGCCACGCGCTGGGGGCAGCTGGCGCTGCTGCTGGAGTCGCTGGAGCGCGCCATGAAGTTCTCGTTCGGCAACGCGCACGTGTGGCGCCAGAGGGCGCTGGCCACGGCCGCCGCCGCGCCCGCCGCGCCCCGCCCAACGCCGCCCGCCGCCCAGCACGCGCCAGGTACCAGGCTCGCATGTATGGGCAGCCCCCCACCCAGGCTCCCCGGGGTGGGCGGGCGATGCAGTGTGCGCGTGCGCAGGCTCGGGCGCGTGGGGCGCGGGCGTGCGCGCGCGCGGCGTGGCGCGCCGGGCGCTGCCGCTGCTGCCCGCCGACGCGCCGCTGCGGCTGCTGGCCGCCAACACCTGCTACCACATGGCCTGGGTGGGTGCCGCCCCTGCTCCCTGCTCGCCGCTCACTGCTCACGCTCCTCACTAGCGGTCACTGACGCCGCCGCTCGCCGCAGGTGGAGGAGGGCATAGAGCTGGCGGAGGCGGCGCTCGCCATAGAGGAGGAGCGGGAGGGGCCTCTGCTGGCGCGGTGCTGCCTGTACGCCGGCATCGGGTACCAGACGAAGGCGCAGGTACTGCTTCGACACTAATGGATTTTGACGTGATATAACAGTGTATATAAACCTCGTTAGATATGGTCCAATTAGCATAACTCATAAATTTTACGAGTTTCGAGAACTTCGGTGATGTGTAAATTACCGTCGCGATGCCGACGTGTCGCGTGATACTATAGTAGTCTGCGACCCGACCTCCTCGCAAGGGATCGGGCTTCGGGACGGATGGATGAGATCGTTACAGAAATCCAACTGCCGCTTGGAGAAAGAGGCGGCTAACGAGGCGGCGCTGACGCGGCTCGTGCGGGCGGCGCGGCTGGACGACAACGACCACCTCGCCTTCTACTACCTGGCGCTGCAGTACATGCACCTCGGCATGCTCAACGACGCCATGGTACGCATGGGCCCGCTATGTATGTGTATGAGTTGGCGTGAGAGCGTGCGGTACACGTGTCTCCCCCCCCCCCCCCCCCTCAGGACGCCACCCGCGCGTGCCTGAGCGCGCGCGCCGAGTGCGGCGGCGGGCTGCGGCTGGCGTGCGCGCTCTGGTCGTGCGCCTGCGCAGGCGCCCGCGGGCCCCGCGCGCTGGCCGCCGCCCGCCTGGCGCGCCTGCACTACCCCGCCGCCTGCTGGCCGCTGGCCGCGCTGGCCGCGCTGCAGCTCACCTGGGACTGCGGGGAGGTAGGTCCCATGCCCGCCCCCTACCCCGCCGCCTGCTGGCCGCTGGCCGCGCTGGCCGCGCTGCAGCTCACCTGGGACTGCGGGGAGGTAGGTCCCATGCCCGCCCCCTACCCCGCCGCCTGCTGGCCGCTGGCCGCGCTGGCCGCGCTGCAGCTCACCTGGGACTGCGGGGAGGTAGGTCCCATGCCCGCCCCCTACCCCGCCGCCTGCTGGCCGCTGGCCGCGCTGGCCGCGCTGCAGCTCACCTGGGACTGCGGGGAGGTAGGTCCCATGCCCGCCCCCTACCCCGCCGCCTGCTGGCCGCTGGCCGCGCTGGCCGCGCTGCAGCTCACCTGGGACTGCGGGGAGGTAGGTCCCATGCCCGCCCCCTACCCCGCCGCCTGCTGGCCGCTGGCCGCGCTGGCCGCGCTGCAGCTCACCTGGGACTGCGGGGAGGTAGGTCCCATGCCCGCCCCCTACCCCGCCGCCTGCTGGCCGCTGGCCGCGCTGGCCGCGCTGCAGCTCACCTGGGACTGCGGGGAGGTAGGTCCCATGCCCGCCCCCTACCCCGCCGCCTGCTGGCCGCTGGCCGCGCTGGCCGCGCTGCAGCTCACCTGGGACTGCGGGGAGGTAGGTCCCATGCCCGCCCCCTACCCCGCCGCCTGCTGGCCGCTGGCCGCGCTGGCCGCGCTGCAGCTCACCTGGGACTGCGGGGAGGTAGGTCCCATGCCCGCCCCCTACCCCGCCGCCTGCTGGCCGCTGGCCGCGCTGGCCGCGCTGCAGCTCACCTGGGACTGCGGGGAGGTAGGTCCCATGCCCGCCCCCTACCCCGCCGCCTGCTGGCCGCTGGCCGCGCTGGCCGCGCTGCAGCTCACCTGGGACTGCGGGGAGGTAGGTCCCATGCCCGCCCCCTACCCCGCCGCCTGCTGGCCGCTGGCCGCGCTGGCCGCGCTGCAGCTCACCTGGGACTGCGGGGAGGTAGGTCCCATGCCCGCCCCCTACCCCGCCGCCTGCTGGCCGCTGGCCGCGCTGGCCGCGCTGCAGCTCACCTGGGACTGCGGGGAGGTAGGTCCCATGCCCGCCCCCTACCCCGCCGCCTGCTGGCCGCTGGCCGCGCTGGCCGCGCTGCAGCTCACCTGGGACTGCGGGGAGGTAGGTCCCATGCCCGCCCCCTACCCCGCCGCCTGCTGGCCGCTGGCCGCGCTGGCCGCGCTGCAGCTCACCTGGGACTGCGGGGAGGTAGGTCCCATGCCCGCCCCCTACCCCGCCGCCTGCTGGCCGCTGGCCGCGCTGGCGGCGCTGCAGCTCACCTGGGACTGCGGGGAGGTAGGTGCCACTGTGAGGTGGACGAGGACAATAAAGTACTGACCGACGTGCGATCTCACCAGGCGGCGCTGACGACCGGCAAGGAGCTGCTGGCGCTGCTCAACTGCACCGAGGGGGACGCCGAGGGCGAGCACAACGGGTACGCCGAGCTGGACGCGCTGTCCGACTCGCAGCACGACGACACGCGCAGCAACAGGGACGCCGGTCTGTCGCCCGCTGCCTACCCGCCGGAGGTACGTGCGCTCGCGGCGGCCGCCTAACGTGTCCCTGGTCCCGCAGCCTCCATCCGCGCGGAGTCGGCGGGGGCCTACCGCCTGGAGCGCGCGCTGTCCGAGGCCGCGTCCTCCGCCTCCAGCGCGCCGCGGGCGCCGCTGGCCGCGCAGCGCGCGCAGGCCTGGCTGCTGCTGGCCGACATCTGCCTCAGGTATACCCCGCCCCTCTCCGGCCCCCTCCCGCCCCCGCCCCCCCGTACTGCGCACTAACGCCGCTGACCCCCAGGCTGGGCCGGGTCAGCGCGGCCGCCGGGTGCGTCTCCGAGGCGGCGACGCTCACGCCCTACAGCCACCTGGTGCTACATACGGTGAGCATATTGCGGATTGCGGTGTCGGTGCTTGCACGATTGCGTGTGGAGTGTGTGCGTAATGTACGGGTCCCCGCGTGTGCGCAGCGAGGCCTCGTGCACGCGGCCAGCTGCGAGTGGCAGGAGGCGCGCCAGTGCTTCCAGAACGCGCTGGCCATCCACCCCACGCACCTGGACAGCATCGTGCACCTCGGTAAGCCCGCCCTCGGGGCAGTGCCGCGGCCGCCGCGGCCCGGCGGGCACTGTACCGAGGGCGTCGCCGCCAGGCGCGGCCTACTACAACCTGGGCTGGCTGGCGCTGGCCGAGAAGGTGCTGCGCGAGGCGGCGGCGCTGGAGCCCGCGCGCGCCGACACCTGGCGCCGCCTGGCGCTGGTGCTGGGCGCGCGCCAGGACCACGCCGCCGCCGCCGACGCCGCCGCCGCCGCCCTCGCGCTGCAGCCGCAGGCGCCCGCCCTGCCCCTGCCCCTCTGATGGCCCCCCGCCGCCCTCGCTGCCCCTGCCCCTCTGATGGCCCTCGCCCTCGCCTGCACCACTCGCTGTTTAACTACCGGGTTAGCTTCGTCACTCGTTACTCGATGTTAGCTCACCAGCATACTTGTGCTTCCCTAACTATCGCACCTAACCTAACCATGACAGATTCGGTGCCCCGACAATATGCCCCATCATTGGGGCTATTGGGTTTAAACAGAAGTCACAAGTGGACCATAAGTCACTAATAAATTAATAAGTGTCCAAAGTGCTAACACAATATTGTGTACCAAGAATGAAATGTGTAAGAATACTAACTGAAAAAATCCCATTGGTGGGTACATATAAAACTTGTGTTCACGGGTTTCTGGTTTAGGAATCGACGATGTTACATGCAGCTTTCTGATGTAGTAGGGTGGGGTTCCTATAGTCACGCTCAGAAATTACGGAGCGAAGTATATAAAGAATATTCTACCATTGGCTATAGTGATGGGTTCTTTACTTACTATGTAAATAGAATTTGGCCGAGTCTAACTGTACACGGAGCCAGTAATCTTATTTGTGACATTGACTTTTGCATCGATAAATCCCTAAAATGTAGTTTGCAATAAGAGCGCGGTACATCGATCTATATGTTGGGATATTTGACGTACATTCGCGAGCCACTCGGCGATGCAAGTCACAGTAGGCGCTATATCTATATATTTGCGGTAATAAGTTCCATCACGTGAGTCCACGGCAAGTGAAATTGAACGTTATACGTATAGTTTTAAGGTTTTAATCTCCAATTTAAATATCATTCGTGTTGATTTCTTTTTATGGCGTGGCCGACCGCCATGTAAAACGTAACTGAAATAAAAAAGTATTTTAAAATATATAAGAAAAATACGTTGACAATTTATGGATGTTAGCAGCCCTAACTAGAAAACTGCAATATTTAGATAAGTGATCGAGTGATCGTGTATCATAGGTGCGCATGAGTTTATACTAAGAGCATGGTTGTGTGTGTGACTGTACGTGTTAAGTTGTCTACTGTAATGTGTGTTCTATGAAAGCCTTGGAATTGAGCTCGGTAATTGCTTTTTTTCCATTAGATTACGTACCGTCGTAAAGACAAGTGGTTCAAAGATATTTAATTTCAATCAAACAGAGTGTATAATTTGTATGTGTTCAGTTAATAAATCATGTGTTTCTCGACTACGAGTCCCGTCCAGCGGTTTTGATATCGTGCAAATCGTATCGTATCGGTTGTGTGGAGTTATAGAAAGTGTTAGACAACGAGGTGTACATAGTAGTTGTGAACAAATAACGGCTTAGCAAAAAAGTCTTCTCTTCAATCCTATTTTGTTTATTTTTCAACTTACATTATACGTTATACAACTTTTATGTGTGCATGCTGAATATTTAAATATGCTTCGTAAATATTAATAAACAACATTTAATTTATTAAAATAACTGAATCACAATATTTTGTACTCTATCACATTCTAAATAGAAAATGCCTTGGTGGCCGAGTGGTTTGAGTTCAGTTTCATGCAACACAAAGATTGCAAGTTCGAATCCCGACTGTACCAAAGAGTTTTTCTGAACTTAAGTACAGCCTTAGTCACACCGGTAAGGAAAATATCGAGAAGAAACCTGCATATGTTTCAGGAGAAATTCGAGGACGTATGTAGGTCGTGTTTGAGTAACGGCGATGGACTCGCCACCAGTCACGTTAGCAACTAAAATTGATCTCTGGCGGAAAGTGACTGTGTGGGTACTTCCTACACTCCTCTGCCCACCCCTTCGGAGACCCTTTTGGGAAGGCGTAAGATATATTATAACAACTTATTCTTGTGGGCTAGATTATATCTGAAAATAGGCCAGATTGGTTTCACTTTAAACGTCAATTCACTCAACGAATCTTTAATGCATATATTGTATCGCTAATACTTTCTTCAAAATTTATATAACAGTAAAAATCGCAACAAAATCTGTAATTATCGAGTTTATCATACACAATATTTATCTATAATGTACTATAATGTATCTAAATATACTTTGTGCGAGTTGATGCGTATTACCTACTGAGATGCAATCAAAACTCAGTGCTTGCATTTCATTATTAGGGTGGATTTTTCATTGACAGCACCTATCTAAAGAGATAATATCTCTATTTAAATAATTTAAAAGTAATTTAAAGTAAAGAAAATGTAAAGCATTACCCGCTTAAAGTTGTGTGAGACACAGCTGATAACAATCAGCTGATAGTTTGTGAAGGGTCGCCAATACAATAACGAATTATTATTATTATTACTGTCTGCTAACTCATGAATAAATATTGTTTCCCCGTTTAAATTGAGCCATTTGCCAAGATTGCTAAAGTCGTAGAGCTGAGTATGTACGTAACAAGTATTTTAATTTAATTCAGGTGTCTGCATGTTAGATGGTGACTGGGTTCACACGTGGTGGGTTTGTGGTTGGTTATTGTTAAGTTGTAACTATATACTAGTCTTGGTCACATTCAACATGTTGTGTGTCGTGCTATTGATAACGCTTCGCCTGTTTCTTTAAACGCATAATCATTGCAATCTGGTCATTAACCCTCATTGATTGTGTTTGCCCGCGTGTCGCTAATGATTCAATATCTACAAGCATTATTAGTCATTATTATATGCAGTGGGTATGTGATATGAAAGAATACAAGAATCATTTTCGCTCTACGTATTGCTTATGATAGTAACATTTGTATTCAATGTGTTTTAAGGTGGTGTCGTAATTTTGCTAGATTATTAGTCTCGCTATCCGGCGAAGATAGGGTGTTGTTACACCTCTGCCTACTCTTGTGAGAAGGCGCGAAGATCACAACGGTAGATTAGCAGAATGGCGAATCCCGGTACGATGCTACCAACGACATGTGACAGGGCATCACCCTAGCTGTTATCAATTCATTTTCGTGTGCCTTGTTTTTACTCGTTCGTATTTATTTTATGGACTAAGTATTTTTTCGTTGAAAACGGCGTTCTCAGGATCATTAAACATAGTTACCGCACGAGATGAGGAAGCAATGTAGTATCTTATTTTAATAATATGGGATTTCGGCAATTATATCTGGGTATTCGGTAATTGTTGTTGGGATACTTTCGGTTGAAACTAGTTTTATGTGAGCGAATAAGATTAACGTACACGGGGACACATTTGAATATTATTATCTGTTTATCTGTTACCTATTCTCTAAGGTTCAATGATACGCTATCTAAACAGACTGACTATTCAAATGCACCAATGTATAATGTTTGTATATCTTTATATATATAATTCTTCTGTGAGTGTGTATGTCACTGAACTCCTCTCAAACGACTGGACCGATTTTAATGAAATTTTTTGTGTGTGTTCAAGGGGATCTGGGAATGGCTTAGATGCACAATTGGACCCGATAGGTGGCGCCACCATCTTTTTTTTTCCACACGAGCGAAGCTGGGCGGGACAACTAGTATATATATATACATATATATATATACAAACATGTGTGCGTAGCGTACAGAAAGCCTCAAGTGACATATCAAGGCTCCTGGTGACAACTGGACAGATCAAATAATTGTTACTAATCTTATCAGTTAAAAGACATGCCGACATATTCTGCCATTTTCGGTAAGTACCTAACCGAAAAGTAGTATGTGTAAGTAGTGTGTGTATTCTAAACTCAATTTTATACAAAATTTGTACTCTCGAGAGTGTTATGATTTCTTCATTATGGTCTATTAGAGTGAATGATGCGGTTTGTTTTATTAGTTCATGGAAATTGTTGATAATTTTGGATATATTCTAAGAACACAACTAAACAATTGTCGAAACAACGATATCAACCCCAAGAATATACCTATCTGGCGAAAAAGCGAGGTGTTCTTAACGTCTCTGCCTACCCCCACGGGGGCCCTTTCTCCTTAATAAGTTGGCACAGAAGTAGTAAATTTTTTTCATTAATATTAGAATAACATTTGGTTACATTCCAATTTTGCAGAACTTTATGTGGCATACAGACTAATATGATACAGTATCCTAATTTGCATACCTATACCTACATATTTCCAGCAAATATCCTCTTATATCAATAAACTAGCTGCACCACGCGGCTTCACTCTCGTTAAGTTTGATTTGTTACTTCAGTTCAGCCTTACAGCCTTCGTCAAACCGGCTAAGCTAAAATATTTTTTCTAATCGGATTAGTAGTTCCTTAGATTTACGCGACAAACAAACTACATCTTTATAATATTACTATACATTTCGTAATCAAAACATCCCAAAAGGTAGTCAAGGCTAATTTAAACATTTCCCAATATTTAAGCAGACTCGTCCTGGCTATACGAGTTTGTAGTTAAGTTTTTTTTAGACTTGCCCGAAACGTTTTTTTTCCAAATCAATATTTAAGCGTGTTTTGTTATAATTGCATAATAATATCATACTTGAGGTTGACCGCACAGAACCAGCTTCTATTCTAATATAGGTACGCTATTTGATTTCAAGTGTTTTAAATGGCTAAGTAGTTAATTGCTAGTTGAAATAGTCGAGTGTCCCTCTATTATTTGCATTGTCGGAGAATAAAAAAATTATACGTGTGTGTTCAATAACTTGTACTGACTGTCTTCGAATGTATTTACCTATATGTCTTATAAATGACCAAAACACTGTTGGCCCCGTCTGAGGCGCACTGGACTTCACTGACAGACAGTTTTCATTTGTTTTAAGTTCACTTTACCACTATTAAAATTAAGACCATAATGCATGTCGGAAGCTGCGTTATCAAATCCCGTGTCGTAATTCGCGTTTGTATCCATAGATATTTTTGAAGATTTTGTATCATGTACATAAGAATAATATTGAGTAAAACGATACTTCAAAGGTGAAATCCAATGTGGTTATTGTCTGAGGAAGATTTGTCAGTATACTGTAGGTATGCCCTTCTGTATATACATTGTGGTCCTTTCTCAAAGCGGTGAAGCGTGTCTGTTGGTGCAGGCCAGTTATTTTTTAAACATTACTGTAGTTTGTATCGTGAACCTTGGAGTAAGTAATCCACTCGTTATTTGTGCCCTGTACCTAGACTTTACTACAGATTGTAATTTATTAGGAGATATTGCGCGCCCAATGGCGCGTGGTATCTCTATGTGTACAATGTATAAATGCGTTTATAATCCTGTTGGGCTCTTGTCTATACTTTAATATTAATATAGTCGTTGTTCTTGGCATTCGATGTTGATGTACATAAAACGTTTAAGGGAAATAAAATATATTATAATAAATATTGCGTTATATTCTGTTTGTTTTATTTTAACTCGTTCGGTTAGTATTTTCACATAGTATTCTAAATATCTGTGGTCTCTCGCGCTTTGCCGTTGTTCTGTTGGATTTCTGTGCTGCCAGTATACGGGGAGGAGCGCGTTAGCCTCCTGGCAGCACATCCATTCTCACGGAACCCTTATCAATTGAACGGAACTGAACAGGAACGTAAAAGTAAGTTACCTTATGGCGTAGTATTTAACTTTATGTTGTACAAGAATTGTATTTTACTATGTGCTGTTTAGATAGGTACCTCTCCACTCGAAAAATTATTTTCGATGACTGATAAACAATGGAAATGAAGGAGCACTCGAGTGCAGGTGGCTATTGCAACACGCGTGGCCTACTTTACGGCAATAGAACGTATCGCCGATACCTAGCAGTTGGCGACCATACTTTGCCTGCCTTTAAGCTGTGCGATATCTATAATTCATTGTAAGGATATTAGCGGCGGAAAAAGTTTTCCGCAGATAATGTTATGACCATACAATGTGAACGCTACTAGTAAGGGTTTTCTATAAAAAGTCTAGCCATATCTTCTTATAGATAGTGCCATCCACGATGACGCGCCCCACTATTCTTCCCCACAGTTTATAGTGTAAGTGTGCAACCTTCCACAAATGTTTGTGTATTGTCGGTACACACTGATTATTACCTATGAGTGCACACGCACACTATAATTCATAGACTCTAGTCATACTCCCCGCATCCCGTGACCCCCTCAACTAGAAATTGGTGGGGTGCGTCTTCGTGGATGGCACTATCTATACAGAACAAATCATTTATTTATAGACAAGTACCTATGTGGCCTGCCCCCAACAAAATTTCCTTTCTGTTCATGGTCACGCTACCCATTGTATGCTAATGACATAACTTTTTCCGCATCTAATGTCATCATTTGTCTAGGGGCATTGGTAATAAAACTGAAGTTCAAATATGCTGATATGCTCGTAATAAAATAATTCAAAGGCAATGTATCAATGTCTGTGAGACGGCGACAGACTCGGCATCTGTCACCTAATAGGTGAGCTTGTTACGAATATGCATTTTCTACTTGCCTCTGCGGTATCATCAAAATATTTTGTTCAATGTAAGGGACACAGGGAACACTTATTTCTTACATCTGGGAGTAGACGTGAATATAATTAAATAATACCTTTTTCAAAATATGTTGATACTTTTCTTAACGAACTTGACACCAATAGCGAAGGTAGGCAATTGTCCTTTTATCGCACTGACCTACGTAACAAAACAACCGACCAAAATCACTTAATGCAAAATATTGTCGGTCTTTTTTTAATAAATATGTATGTACTTTATTTGTAATTGTATATCTCACAGGAATAGTTTTTAGCTCATATTTTAATATAAATAAGCATCACGTACAATTGTTTATCTCCAAAACTAATTTATTATTCCATCCAGACGCAGAGATATAACTAACACGCACTTTCACGCTCACAATGATACTGCAATGTGTACTTATTTCCAAGAAACCTGTCAACCTCATTGCTTTATAATCATCGATTTCTAAATTCTGGATTTCTCTTTGATCAATGCCAAAACGTCAAGTACTTCAAATCCATACAACCAATCAGAAATTGAGTTAAAAGTGTCGGGAATGTCTCAGATTGATTTAAAAATCCAAATGAAGAGATGAAATCTGATGGTTGTAGGACCGTGCGGGATGAGTACTGCCCGTAGAGAGAAAGAGGTGTCGCCGACTAATATCTAACATGAGTATGGCGAAATTGAAGGACACCATAGACCTGGACAAAGTGCTGCTGGAGCTGGGCGAGTTCGGGCGCTACCAGGTGCACAAGTACTGCTTCATCTTGTTGCCCATACTGCTGTGCGCTGTACACAATAGCCAATACATCTTCGCTGCGGGCGATCTCAACTACAGGTGAGTTGTTATTGAACACAACAAGTTAATGCCAGTGTGCAAGAAGAGGCAGAGGAAGGCCACGTTCCAACTACCTGGATCAAATCGATCGGACGCTCAAGCACGGGAACGTCAAGGGTACTCGAAACCGGCGAGCATGTATGAAGAGACTGATGAATGTGGACGAAGAGAAAGAGGTATACAAGTCTAGAGAGAACTGTCGCTTTGTACTCTCTGCCTACCCCGTTAGGGACTCGGCGTGATGATATGTATGTATGTAATGCCAAAGGTCTCGCACTGCGCGGTTGCTAAGGAGTTTCCTTCCACGAATGCTCTGACTGTGGTTTTAACTCCCGGTTGAGTTTTTCCCTAGAGTGTACTCTAAGTACATAGAGTAACTTCTAGAAAAAAAAGTGAAAGATTACCTTCAGGGTTGGCAACGCGCGAGCGTTACTCCTGGTGTTGCCAGCGTCCGTTAACGACGGTTTCGGTATGATCAAGTACTATAAAAACAGGTTATAATATATTAATCTCTCTGGGGCTTGCAAAATCATTTTAAATATCATCATCATCATCATCAGCCCACTCTAGTCCACTGCTGGACATAGGCCTCCCCTATATAATTGGTAAATATCATTGGTAGGTATTTAATTTCGAAGCAAATTTGGAAAACATTAATGAATTAATGTGTTAATTCCGGTAAAACAATTATTTGTTAATAATACGTTACGTTTAAATATTTTTATTTACGTATCTAATGTGCAATAATAATAATGTATGGTCATAAGCCCCTCTTTCAATATATTTAAAGTAGTTCATTAAGAGGCGTAGTGGCCGAGTGGTTCGAGTATTGACTGGTTGCCTACAACACAAAGATTGCAAGTTTGAATCCTGACTGAACCAGTGAGTTTTGAACTTAAGTACCACACATCACGAGTTGTATGGTGAAGGAAAACATCGAGAGGAAACCTGCATACGTCTGAGAAGCAATTCAAAGGCGTATGTATAGTCGTACTTGAGTAACGGCGATGGACTCGCCATCTGTCACGTTGGCAACTAATATACCTCTGGCGGAATGTGGGAGTGTGGGTACCACCTACATCATCATCTCTGCCTACTCCTACCCCTTGAGGGTAGGCATGAAGGTATAAAAAAAGTTTATAATTATGTATTTATACTGATGCAAGGCCAAGTCTTAAATATACCTACATAATATCAATATGCAGAGTCCCTAAATGGTACAAGAAATATGATTTCAAATTAAGCTTAACATTTAATCTCATTGTCATCCAGTTAAGAGTCTGGATCTTAGAGCGTGGTCCAAAATCTATACCTACAATATATATGGTGTCCATTCGACAAGTCCTAGACTTTGTTATTGCTAACAAAGTAGGTACCTACATCACTTGAGTGTTACAGTGGGAGACTACAGCTAATGCGAACTGTCCATTCCCTCGCGTGCTGAGATGCTAATCAAACTGACATTATCACCGGGAACTGATTTTATTTCCGATAGTGAACAATTTTACTGATTTCCGAATTAGGTATCTGTTGTATTGATAGCCCAGCTTTTTGCCTCATCGTCCGATCGATAGTAAATTAGCCAATTAGCCGAATTGCACGCTGTGTGCGAGTGTCCTGATATAGCCATTATCGCTCGACCATCATCTCTGCTGTGGGCAGTCATTCGATGTGCTTGATGATAAAACGCTTTGTGTACCTACAGGGTTCACTTCATAACGTGGCATTCATGTTTGGACGAAGTGATTGAATTGTGATATTTAATATAAATAGTTTTATACAAAGTATCTGTAAAGATAGGTTGAAGAGATCGACATATATATATATATATATATATATATAATTGAAACTGTACAAAAGAAGAGACTGAAGATGACAACGCTCCAACTACCTAAGTCCAATCGATGAAACATTCAAAGATGGGAATGTCAAGAGTAGGTACTCGATACCGACGAGTATGTATGATGGGACTGATCAATGATTGATAAAGCTAAAGGCGTGTGTTCAGTCTGGAGAATTCGAATTGCCTACCCCGCGAGAGACTCGACGTGATGATAATATGTTTGACCGTTTTGCTATAGTATAGGTACACATACAATGAACGATTCTAAAGGTAGGTAACTTAAGCCTTGGCGCACAGCTCGCCGGTTGTAAAGTGAGACCAAAATAGTGGTTAAATGTGAATGTGAACAGAACATTGGCTTTGTTGTAAATCACGATAGAGGCGATATAAGATTAGAGTCATTATTTAATCGACTCTGTCCAAGGGATGGAGCTCTGCCCGAGATAGCTGTATCTACAGACGAGTGGCGTGCGTCGCGAGGCACTGACGTCTCCGAAATGGACATCCGATTGTGTACAATTGATATTTAGAAGTGATCGAGAATACCCGTGACCATGTCGAAGGACCAGGACATCATAGACCTGGAGCCCATCCTGGTGGAGCTGGGCCAGTTCGGCCGGTACCAGATGTACACATACGGCTTCATCCTGCTGCCCATAATGCTGTGTGGGATCTACAACAGCCAGTATATTTTCGCTGCAGCTGATCTGAACTACAGGTGAATACGTACTAGATGTAAACAAATATGATTTGATTATTCGTTGGTGAAAAGACGTTCCAAGGTCAACACGAGTTAGTTTATTTACTCATTGCAAAACAATTAGCAATTGTAAGGGAATTAGAAGGGTTTTTTTTAAATGTTTAGTTATAACTAATTCAATATGTGGCAAAAGCATAAAAACGTAGGTAATATGTATAGGTAAACTGTTGTTATCTTAGTGTCTGGGAAGTAAAGGTGCGCTGAAAAGATGACATGTTTGCATAGTTTCTGTTGTTAAATATATTGTAGTTGAAAGATAAAGACTGGTTAACTAAACAATATATTATGATTCTTCAATGTTTGTATGCGTGGAAATTTTGTGATCCAATGTTAATTTATTAGCAAAGTGAGAACAAATCTGTATGTTGACGAGATGTATTAATTTATTATATTCATATCACTATGAAGGATACGTGTGTTAACCCAACAGCGGGGACATGTTTCAGGTATCATGATCAAATAGCATTGCTTTGTACTATATTGTCTATTTCCCATTCTCTACGTCTTTATTAGTATTTATCTCTCTTTCTCTCTGTCTCTCTCTTCAAGCGCCTTATTTAGTCTCCGCCGATGGCAATTAACAAATCTATTGAGGTATCGGCTTTAATATTATTACTGATCTTGGTCATATTAATGGTCCATCAAATTGTAAACCTTTATCTGACTTAACATATTAAATGTCAAAAAACATAGTTTGTAGTTTGTGAGAAATTAATTTTAAAGGACAGAAAGACAATATTATCCAGATTGGTCACGCTTATTTCAATTTACCAAAATAAGCCGTGGTGGCCGAGTGGTTCGAGCAGTTGCTCGAATGCAGAAGTTCGAATCCCGACTGTACCAATGAGTTTTTCTGAACTTAAGTACAGTGATTAGTCACACCACGAGCTTTACGGTGAAGGAAAACATCAAGAGGAAACCTGCATACGTCTGAGAAGAAATTCAAAGGCGTATGATGGACTCGCCATCTGGCACCAAATATACCTCTGGCGGAAAGTGGGTGTGTGGGTATTTATTACCTATACACCTCTGCCTACCCCTTCGGGGACCCTTGTGGAAAGGCGTGAGGATATATTATTTATATTATATTATATTATATATATTTGTACTAGCTGTCCTGCCCAGCTTCACCCGGGTGAAAAAGTAAAATTTCCTGAAACACGATCGTAGCGCCACCTATCGGGTCCAATTGTGATGTAAGCTATCCTATCTTTTAAGTTGGATCAAACTGCACACGGTGTGCAAATTTGATTGAAATCGGTTTAGTAGTTTAAGAGCCCATCGCGGACAAACAACGTGACACGTAATTTATATTTTTATTTATATTTTAAGAGAGGTAGGGCATAACGGTTTTCCCGTTCGAATTTGGAGCTGCCCGACTGGGGCAGGACCTCCACCTTATAGAAGTCCGTAGCCAAATAACACAGTTTTTTGTGTTTTGTTCCTACGCGGTGAATAAGGTTTCCAGTAATGAGCTCCTTGGGGAGGGGGGAGGATTGTTACATTGTGTTGGAAGCAGAGGGATTAAACCCATTATGCTGCCATCACACTATAACTCTCCGAACACAGAGTGGCAACACGCAAGTGATACTTCGGTATCGTGAGCGTAAATAGGCTGCGGTAACCGTTTCCCATCAGATGGGCCGTATGCTTGTTTGCCACTCTTGTTGTATAAAAATATAAATATAAACTATGTTACATTTATTTTGGTTACATAATATTAATTTCAGAACAAAACATTTTCTATGTGTTAATCCAGCTAATAATCTTTCTCTGTAAATTTTTTTTTCAATAACGATAGTGTTGATAATTTATATATTATCACATCGAGCTTAGGTAATACGCGTAATTAGAATTGATCGTGGTGGCTTCAGCGTGACGTCACCGATACAGAGGCAATTACATGTTGTGGGGTCGGCTGGGGTCTATACATCTCTAAGTTTTACTGGTAGCTCTATCGTTAAAGCAAAAGGTCTCATTAACTTTTACTTTAGGTAACATTAACGGTCAAGCGGCGATGCTGGACTCACTGCGAAAGTTGAAAATCTTCATCTGCGTACTTCTTGGCAGCGTGAAGCATTAAACGTACAATAGTACAATGAGAACCGACCCAAAAACCCGCCAGGCCCACTCCTTGCTTACATTTTAATAAGGAAACACAGATTGAGGTCAGTTTTTGTCACCTGCATGGCAGCGAGGTCGAGTCTCTTCCTTCATTATCGTGCCTCTTGCGTCCGACCGCTGATTGTAACTGATCAGCACTATGCAGTGGAGCAGATAATTGCTTCCCAGTCTGCGTGTCGTCCTCATCTACTGGACTTCCTATCTCCGCGTTGAGCGGTATCACCTATCCTACGTATTACACTGCATGTGTCTGATAATTTTCAATCTTATTATTTTACTTATATATTTTTTTTGAGACACCGACTGTCTTAAGTGAAAATTGCATTTGACAGTTGACAATTGACTGCATAAGTCCTGGAATGACACATTGAGCCAAACATGCGTAGAGCAATAATGAATTGTTCGGAGCAAGTAATATATGTTGTATGCATTGCACTTATATTGTGTTGTTCAATTATTAATCCTTTCGAGAGTAGTGAAAATAGGGAAAGTCTTTGAAATAATATGAGACTATTGCCCACCAGTGGTACCAACTGAGCTACCAAAATACAGTTTTATTTCATAAAAAATAAAAACAAAGACCAACTCAATTTCTCAGCAACATACGTGAAATTAAAATAAATGTGATGAATGTGAGGCCAGCGTGGCCATTCCTACGAACCGGATGAAAAAGTCAGTACAAACCAAATTCGGACTCGAGGTTATATTTTGATAAATCTTTATTAGTGCTAAAACTAGCTAGCGATTGCCTTAGCCTGCAGTCGGCTAGTCTAGTGGTCAGCCCCTTAAGAGAACGCCCTTTTCTGTTAGCGTTCACGCTATCCGCTAAGAGCATGTACTTGCTATAATGGGCACGAATATTAATCATGTTGGATACATAAGCATATAACAGTGTTGTATATACATACATAAGTTGACCCGTTCCCTTGGTATGGTACACGCAGTACACGCTATATAGTACTTCAAGCAATATAGTACAGCCAAATGACTGCTTGTGATACCAGGAAAGGATTGTGGTCCGTGAGGATGTTTGGATCTCAGTCAGACCAAGAGCACTGCCAGCATATACATACATACAATAGCATAGCATATACGATGGTAAACGACCACAGCATTTATTGAAAACTTTCTGTTAAATTAAAAACTAGTTTCACTTGATGTATTGAGCAATGTTGGAGGGAATATCATTGTGCAGTCCACATGTAGCAGGTACTAAATGTTCGCGCTAAGGTCGCGTGCCTGCCTGCATTGTATTGAGATGTGATGACTACTGGGTTTGATGTCAGTTTTCCTCGATCTAATGATTCCGTGTGTCTGTTTTTGCATTGTCTGCTCTTAGTTTCAATACCACCTTTGATAGTGATCCTTAATATGTTAGGTACATTAACATTTTAGTATTTACGTAGCGAGTAGTATCTACGTAAATACTAGTAGCGGCCTACCAAGCTGCACAAACAGTTGTATCTCAAGTACCCTAACGGTGCCTCGCGTTTTCGTCCGCATAAAATTGAGTTTCATTGGTAGATTTTTCTGGTCTGGAATTAAACATATTAACAGCTAATAATGTATCTCTATACCATATTTAATTCAGTAGTTTTTGCGTGGTAAGGGACCAAACATCCTCACCAACATTCACATTTATTTAAATTCAGTTGGATAGCTAGGTACCTACTAAAATTATATAAATGGGACTAGGGAGCGGATCAGTAGCCACATATATGATCCGCTCTATTAGGTAGTAGCATAATGATGAAGCAGTCTCGATATACGGACTAATGCAAAAATATTTTCGAATCGATTTAGTCGCTCCTGATATTAGCGCGTTCGAACAAACAAACACTGCCTCTATATGATATAATTGAGTAGGTATCTAAAGATTTTATTGTTAGCTTCGCTTCAGCTGGATAATTAAATACAAGTATTTAATTTGCACATTGCACATCACATCTATTGAATGAAATATAAATTAAATTGATCAGTATCGCTTGTATCCTTGTAACTAGAGTACCTACTCTTAACTAATGAATTGAAACCGATTAAAGTCGACTCGGATTCAAGATTTGGCAGTTACTGTTTAAAGTTCTATGAATGAAAAATAAATTACAATTTCAATGGTAAGTGGTCCCCTAAAAACCTATACCGATTAATTATTCTGAGCGTAATTACGGTGATTTGAAACAACATGAACATTACTCTAACTGCTAACTATATATTATTCTTTATTTATCTCCAAACTAGAGCGGCACACTGCAAGCTTGTTATCTTCGGAGGAGCTACAACTCGGCGTGAATAATAAACAATGAGTTTTATATAACGTTCGGCATCTCATCATATTTCGTTGTGTTAATAGTTGTAAGTTCGCATTATGTGTGGCCGCAAAAACATACCAACACTACACAAAACCGACCAATGTTCCGTCCTCGCCGACGAGGCTCGACGCGAATAAGCCGTAATGTTCCCCCCCGACCCCCGCCGCAAACGCCGGCCCGCGCCGAGCCTGACGCGCAAATCCCGCCCCCAAATAATATTTAAATAAAATTACCAGTCCAGCCCAGCTCCCTTGCTCGCGATCCAGCAACGCCCTAAGCCGAGGTTCGTACCCCACAGGGGGTGCCCTTAGCTGTGTTGCTTAGAAATAAAGTGCCTGGCTGGAGGCCTAGGTCTCGCCATTGACCGGTTAAGTAGCAAAAGTTCCCGGAACTCACGCTACGAGAGACAATACAGAAAAAAAAAACAAAAAAAAAAAAAAAAAAATATGTGTGGCCGCTTTTAAAATTTAGGAACTCTTCATAGATATTTTTGCAATAAAAATGAGGCTATGAAAACAGTAATACATTTATCGCTCTGATTAGAAGTAATGGTATTTACTTACACTTTTAAAGTAATTGTAATATCTTAGTGTAAGTCTTAGGAACTACTCAGTCAAAGGACCGGGCTGGGAATATATATTTTTATGTGAACGTGCATCTTAAAGGCACATATTTTTTTCTGATTCACGGCAACTTTTCGTGGTTTACAGGTTACAGGTTGTTTTCCACCTTGATTGTTACGTGACAAATAACTTAAGTTCAAGGAGAAAAATTGCAGGTTAATTATAAATCGAAAGGGTATCTTAATAATATTATTCACTTTCACGCAAAAATTACTGAATAGGCACAGAAACAGATTATAAGCTGGATTAACAAATTAGATATGTTTTATTCCAGAAAAAACCTACAAATAAAATAAAATTTTAAGCAGGTAAACCTGTGGCGCACGGCAAGTAAATAAATAAAAAATTGTTTCAGATGCATAGTCCCAGAGTGCGAGTCTACACCGCCAGAATTCGACACGAATGGGTGGGGGGTGTTCGCGCTGCCGGAGTCAGGCGGGCGCTGCGAGAGGCTCCGGCCCCTCGGCGGGGAGTGCGTCCCCGCCAGCTTCCACATCAACGAAACTAAGACTTGCAGTTCCTGGATCTATGAGACCAATGACACCATAGTTGCCGAGGTTAGTTGGACCTCATTACCACTACCATATAATTATGTATGTATGTATATGTATGTATGTATATGGAGGAGACGGATCATCCTGAACGGGTACTTGTCCTACCAATCTTTAATATTTTGGTGTAGTGTTTGGCACCGGGCGAGGTGCTGGGACAACGGTAGTCCTAAGACAGTTTTTTATTTATTTATCCATTCTATTTACGGTTAAAAACCAATTACACTAATTAGTAATTATAAGAACCTCATTCATACACTCTTCTCACAATACTCCATACATGCCGCCATGATAACCTTCCATCCGTCCGCAAACACGTCACAGTCAGGGTTGGACTCCAAGAGGGCATTGAGCGCAGTGAGAGTGCGGGGTATAGGGGAGTATAGATGATAGAGGGTGTCCTGCGGGGTACGCGTGTTGTCGATCTATATGAGGTAGATATAATTAAATATGACTGATTTTTTTAATGTGTATCGCGAAATATTTAATTTAGCAATTATCGTATATGAATTGTGACAAAGCTAATCAATAAATACATCAGAATAGTTTAATCCCCATATTTGCGTTACAATAATCATTGGATTACTTGACGATTACGATACGCCTGCAAATCTATCGGTTTATGTTTAGGTATGTATATTCACGCCTTCCCGTTCTGGTCCCCGAAGGGGTAAACAGATGTGTAACGGCACCCTCCTTTCGCGGGTACATATATTTAGATGCCAAGGTGCCTCGCCGTTTCACGCGCGTATTATTCTTTTCCTTAATAAAACTTATCCTATGTTTATAATTCCGCTAATGATCTATCTCAGTGCCAAATTTCATCCAATGCCATTCAGTAGTTTTGAGTGAAAAAACAAATGCCCTCATTAAATTTTCACCTTTATAATATCGATGTCTAGAAAAGTGATCTCCTTAACACAGTATTCTCACAGTCAGGTATCTTTAACATTATCACAATGATATGTGATCGAGTCTCATATATGTATACACACGTCCAAAATAAAGTAATTGCACTTGTATTTGTTTCCTCAAAATACACCGTATACCACTTGGACAATAAAACCGGTGCAGTGATAATTGATATTGTATAAAATGTTATGACTAGATAAGTCCGGGTTCGATGACGCGATACCACCATATATAAGCGTCGATACGTCATGCCTACGTAACGGTTCAATTATCTTTCTTTTCCACTTTAAAAATCCAGTCATCGGCGGGGATTCCTCCTCACCCATACAGAAATAAAGCAGGAGTCGTTCTTACCGGCTTCAGAAAAGGTACTTACCGCGAACGTCCAAGTTGTGTGTATCAGCTTCCCGATGAGATGTCCTATAGAGTATACAGCGTGGGGCTGTTCAAGAAGCGCGTGACGAGATTATTGCTGGGTACCCACTGTTATTGTTATGTTCGTTTGTATCAATTCCAGTTCGACCTGGCCTGCCAAGAGTGGAAGCGCACACTGGTGGGCACTATCCACAGCGCCGGTCTGTTTTTCGCACTGCCTATCACCTCATTTTTTTCCGACGCGTAAGTTTTGCCGTTTCTTCACTTTATGTAACTACTGCCATCTTTTCTGCGCCTGGGCAAATATGTGCAGCAATTATATCCATTACATTATATACTTAGCTACACGATAATATCTCCAGGTATATAATATTTAACTATGTTTCCTCCAGGAGTAGTAACTGAAATATTGAAGCTGTTTCCATATCATTTGTATTATTAATATTTTAAATGTATGACAACAAAGAAACAGATTTAAACACGTTCGTTTTAATATTAATCAGCTGGAGGATTATATCAGCTTAACGTGCATCATAAATCTTCGGGAGCTTAGCTTAGGCTACTTCAATATTATGGATTAGTAATTTTCCTCTATATGACGTTCGAACCGATTAGCGCTGAAGACAATTGGCATTCGATCGAGCGATTAACATAAAACAATACAAGGGTTAACTATTTGTTTAGCTATTACAACATTCTGTATGTAGTTTTATGGATGCCAAATATAATTACAAGTCTGGAGAGAACAGGCGCTCTACTCTTAATGCCTGCCCCGCGAGGCACTCGGCGTGATGTTAAATTAGTTGATTATCACTTAGCATATATCTGATACCCTCGCAGCTTGGGTCGTCGCGCCGCGTTCATCGTGACGGCGGTGGCGCCGGGCGTGATTGGTCTCATACGCGCCTTCTCCGTCAACTACATCATGTACCTCGCTTTCGAGTTCCTCGATGCCACCTTCGCTTCGGGCGTCTACAGCACTGGCTTCGTGCTAGGTAACTTGGCTAAGCATTATATTCTTGTTTGTTGTTTGTTGAATTTACTAATAGAAGAAATAAAACAATTCCAATCTTATGGATTTCATTGGACTATAGTAAACGATATAAGAGCCACAAGCCTTATGGTGAAGGAAAGCATCAAGAGAAAGCCTGAATACGTTCGAATTCGAAGTAGTAAGAATAGCTGTGCCTTAGAAACGGCAATGGAGTCGTCCGCCATCTGTCACGTTATCACGTAAAATATGTTTCCGGCGAAAAGTGCGAAAAAATTTCATTTCGAAAGGCGTGATGATAGTATTATTATTATTGGTACAATTCTCGGGCTAGTAATGTTACAAACATACATACATATAATCACGCCTCTTTCCCGTAGGGGTAGGCAGAGACCACTTCTTTCCACTTGCTACGATCCTTACATACTTCTTTCGCTTCGTCCACTTTCATTATTCTCTTCATACATGCTCTTCGGTTTAGGGTACTCTTGACCTGACCTTTTTTCAAGACGTCCCTAATTTGGTCTAGAAACGTCCGCCTAGGTCTACCCCTTCCAACACTTTCATTCACACTCGCCTTATACACTTTTTTCGTCAATCGTTCTTCATTCATTCTCTCGACCTGGCCAAACCATCTCAGCTCAATTTTTGTCACTAAATCTTCTTTCAGACCACAACGTTTCCTTATCTCACTATTTCTTATCCTGTCACTCAGTTTAACTCCTATCATACTTCTTAACGTTCTCATCTCAACTGCATTTATTCGGCTTTCATGCTTCTTATGCCATACCCAACTTTCACTTCCGTACATGAGTGTTGGAACCAACACTCCCCCATGCACAGCCAAACGAGCCTTAAAAGACACATTCTGACTGCCCATGAAGGAGTGCAAAGCTCCATTCACCATGTTTTCTGCATTCACTCTTCTTTCAATATCACTCTCACACTTTCCATCTCTTGTAAACTTTGAACCCAGATACACAAACTCATTCACCTGTTCAATTTGTTCATCTCCAATCACGATATTGCACTCTGACACTACCTCATCTCTTTCAAACACCAATACCTTCGTCTTCTTTACATTCATCTTCATTCCCTTTCTAATAAAAGCTCCACTCATAGCAGTTACCATCTCCTGCAACTCCTCGCCCGTAGACGCAAGTAATACTTGGTCATCAGCATACATAAAACACTTGACGAGTAACTCATTCATTCTCAACCCACTTTCATTCTCTTTTAAATCTGTCAAGCAATTGTTCATGAACAGATTAAACAGCCACGGTGACGCTACACATCCCTGTCTAACACCTCTCTCGATATTAAACCATTCAGTGTAGGCCCCGTTTATCCTCACACAAGCACTAGAATCCCTATATAGAGATTGCAATGCCCGCACGAGGTTGCTACTCACACCGTTCACGGACAATGCTGACCACAATTCATTCCTCACCACTCTATCATAGGCCTTTTCAAGATAATGTAAATTAATAATATTAAAAATAAATAGTAATGTTAAAGTAATATAATATCTTTTAATATGTGTTACAGCGTTAGAGATGGTGGGTCTCAAGCGTCGCGTGTTGGGCGGCAACATAATATCGTCCACGTTCGCGATCGGCCAGGTTGTGCTCGCGCTGTGCGCGTGGGCGGTGCCCAACTGGCGCACGTTCACGCTCGTCATCTACCTGCCGTCGCTCGTGTTCGTGCTGTATTACTTCGTCATCGAGGAGAGCGTGCGCTGGCTGCTCAGCAAGGGCAAAAAGAAGGAGGCTGCCCGGATCATATTCAAGGCCGCCGCTGTAAATAAGAAGAAGCTCTCCCCGGAAACAGTCAAACAACTCACCGATGAACCGGAGGAGAACAAAACTCCACAGCCATTAATACGTGTTGATGCGGAGGAAGTAAAGCAGAGCTCGGTGATGGTGCAAGTGCTCAAGTCGAAGACGCTCATGTCTCGGCTGTTAATCTGCTCGTTCTGGTGGATCACTGTGACGTTCATATATTACGGGCTGTCGATAAACTCAGTGTCGTTAGCGGGCAATAGATACGTGAATTATATTCTGTCGTCGTTGGTGGAGATCCCGGGCTACGCCATCAGTGTGCTGACTCTGGACAGATTCGGGAGGAAAGGCGCTATTATGACTGCGTTCTTTATCTGCGGAGCCTCTCTCATCGCTCTGCCCTTCATCCCTACTAGTGAGTATTTGTTAGTTTTTGTAAAAATTCATAATATGTATACTGATGTAAAGTATATGGGAATCAATATTCCGAGATTAATTTGGGTATTAATTTGAATGTATAAATGAGTTTCGATCCATAAAAATTCAACCCACGTATTTTTGGAGGCGAGCTTTCATACATATCATCACGCCGAGTCCCTAACGGGGTAGGCAGAGAGTATAGAGCGCCAGTTCTCTCTAGACTTACATACCTCTTTCGCTTCGTCCACATTCATCAGTCTCTTCATACATGCTCGTCGGTTTCGAGTACTCTTAACGTTCCCGTCCTTGAGAGTCCGATCTATTTGGTCCAGGTAATTGGAACGTGGCCTTCCTCTGCCTCTTCTTGCACACACTTTTGCTTTGTATATCTGTTTCGTCAATCTTTCTTCACTCATCCTTTCTATGTGTCCAAACCAACGTAACATGCCTTTCTTCATCTTTACAATCACGCCCTCATTCACGCCAGTTGATTTGCGAATCTCTTCATTGCGGATTCGATCTAATATCGTTACGCCGCACATTTTTCGAAGAGATCTCATCTCGACTGCATTCAAGCTATTTTCATACTTCCTCTGACATACCCAGGATTCGCTGCCATACAATAAGGTAGGTACCAATATCGCGTTGTGGACAGCAACTCGAGCATTCTTGCTCAGACTTTTACTGCCCATCAACGCCGACATGGCTCCATTCACCTTATTTCCGGCAGTTATCCTTCTTTCAATATCTTTTTCATACTTTCCATCTCGTGTGAACATGCTTCCAAGATATACAAATTCATTCACTTGCTCTAGAATTTGCCCATTTACCGATATTGCACACTCGGTCACTTGTTCATCTCTTTCGAATACCAGAACCTTAGTCTTGCCAGCGTTTAGGCGCAGCCCCTTCTTTTCACATTCTTCTTTCATTATGGTAACTAGTGACTGCAGTTCGCCCTCTGATGACGCCAGTAAAACCGCGTCATCGGCGTATAGTAGGCAGTTGACCACTAAGTTTCCCATTTTCACTCCACATCCGTTCGTTCTTAGTGCTCTCAGACAGTTATCTAGATATATAATGAACAGCCAGGCAGACATGATACACCCTTGTTTGACCCCCGACTTCACATCAAACCAGGGTAACATCTCACCGTTAACCCTAACGCACGCCTCGCTATCACTATAGAGTGATTTCACGGCATGCAGTAGGGAACTGCTCACTCCATATCCAGGCAACACGTCCCAGAGTTCCTTTCGTACGACTCTATCAAATGCCTTCTCTAAGTCGACGAAAGCGCAGAAAACCCTTTGGTAATATCCAAAAACTTTTCCGCGATTCCGCGAAGCGAGAAGGTTTGATCCATACATCCTCTTCCTGGTCTAAATCCACCTTGGGATTCCCAGAGAAACCTTTCGGATCGCTCTTGCATTCTTATCGTCAGGATCTTCGTGTACACTTTACTAGCTAAGCTGACCAAGCTGATGGCTCTGTAGTTGGAGCAGTCCAATCGTGATCCCTTTCCTTTATAGAAAGGCACGATGACTGCTCGCCTCCAGTCGTCCGGAACATCACCCCTTTCCCAGCAAAGATTGCATAGCAAATAGATGACGTCCCAGACCGCTGGTCCACCGTACTTGATCATCTCAGCCGTAATCCCATCTATTCCCGCAGCTTTTCCACATTTCAGACTTCTTATCGCACTTACAATCTCTCCCATACTTATTTTATCCGCTTTAGGATCCTCGACAGATTCTGTTGGAGGCAGCTCTATGAGTAGATCAGCGGCATCATCATCATACATATCTTTGTAGAATTCACTCCATCGCCTGAGGACGTCAGTTTTGTCAGTTAGTATGTCATTGTCCTTCGAAATAATCACATTCATCCTACTACTAGCTGTAACACAATTTCTGGACTTCTTAACTTCCCTCCAAAAAAGTTTTGCATTGTCCTTGAAATTATGCGACAGTTTTTCGTCTACAGTCATTTGGAACCTCTCACGCTTCTGAGCTATTATCTCCTTCGTACGATTTTTTTGCAGGCGATATTTTTCTTTCATCTTTTCTTTCATACTTTCACTTGAGCTGGACATAGCCAAAATGTCTTGCCTTGCATCCTTCTTCTTTTTAACTTCTTCTTTCACTTCATCATCCCACCAACCATCGCCATTTTTGGTTGTCCGCCCTTTCGAAATGCCACAAACCTCTTTCGCGGCGCATAAAATGCTGGACTTCAGGAACTGCCAACAAACATCGACACTCTCAAACACATCTTTCGGGGGACAGGCTAGCTGTTCAGATACCCTTTCTTGATATCTGTCTCTAATAGCCGCATCTTGAAGCCTCCAGCTTTTGATGCGGTCTGCGACTGCAGAACAGGGACCCCCAGCACGGGATCGCCAGCCCGCGAACAGACCCCTTATTCTAGTTATAACTAGAAAGTGGTCCGTTCCCAGGTCGGCTCCCCTATACACCCTGGTGTCCATCACCTGTGTTCTGAGTCGCTGATCTATTAGAAACAGATCTATCATGCTTCGCTCATTTTTCCGTTCCCATGTATACTGATGAATCCTCTTGTGGTCGAACATGGTGTTCGCCACAAAAAGGTCTCTCTCCATGCATACATCTAATATCAGCTTGCCTGCCTCGTTCACTCTCTTATCACCATACTTGCCGAGTACTGCCTCGTAATCCTTACGGGCTGTCCCGACCCATCCATTCAGATCACCACAAATAATCAGCTTTTCATTCCCTTCTTTCGTCTCTAGAACATTACTCACACATTCCCAGAACTTATTCAGGTCGCAAGTGTCCGCTGAGGCCACCGGAGCATACACCGCGACTAAAAATAGTCGGGTAAGGCCTATTTTAAAGCGAGCCCAAATAAGTCTGGGGCTCACCGCATCATAACTTATCATACATTCTGCCAAGCGGCTGGATAGTAGAATTCCCACTCCCTGGCAGGCGTGCTCGGTGTTTGCCACTCCTGACCACAGCACTAAACTCCCGCCCGGGAGCTCGTCTACTCCACTACCCTTCCGCTTGGTTTCAGACAGGCACACAACATCTAACTCGCTCTCTGTCATAACATCGATCAATTCGTTCATCTTATCAGCCATACCTCCTCTTACATTCCATACACCCATCCTACACTCCACACTCCACTCCCCGCCGTGAGGCACTCCGCGTGATGGGTGGCGGTCCCCATCGCCGCACTGTGCTGAATTTTTCGCACCAGCGGGGACGGACTGGTGCGCGTCGCCTCGGGGGCACGCCCTAACAGCCGTCCGGCCAATGCGCATCGAGTGGAATTGCAGCCCTCTGGGCTGGCAGGAATCGCGACATGCACGCTTCCACTGTGATCCCCTTTTTTCGAGCTTTCATTTGTTTTATATTAGACTTAGATGAAATCATTATTTGAATACGTACCGTATTTAATTGTACTTTGAAGTAAATAAATGCTGGCTAGTTAAACAGTAATGGCGCACCTCGTCCACATAGTGTGCACCTGTGTAGAAAGTAGTATTTGCACCTTGCAGCAGAGGCATGGGCCGTGACGTCACTGTCTCTCCTGGGCAAGCTATGCATCAGCATGGCCTTCAGCAGCATCTACATCTACACCTCGGAGCTGTTCCCCACGACGGTGCGCCACCGCACGCTCGGCATTTGCTCCATGTTGGGTAGGGTCGGACAGCTCATCGCGCCACAGACACCGCTGCTGGTAACTAGCCATTTAGTCCTGAGATTTTTTATTATTTCAAAGAAAATGTATTTTATTTCAGGTTTCAATAAGTGCAGTAACGAATATTATTGACATTTTGTAGTCTCCTAGGTAGGTTGGGGGTGACATCAGCCCAACGCCGACTTCACGACCGATCACGTGACCGTTTGTTACCAAACTTTTCGATGAACCTCTTTATGGCAAGTCATTTGCTTCTGCAAATGATGAGTTTCAATCTGTAGGGTGAATGTAGAAGGAGAGTCGCGCCCACGCATCCCATATTGTCAACAGCGAGAATGCAGACATCTCTGACAATGGTGGGCAAGCTCACGATCAGTATGGTGTTCGCTTCCATCTACATCTACACGCTGGAGCTGTTCCCCACCAAGGCGCGCCACTCGTTGATGGGCGCGTGCTCGATGGTGGGCCGCATCGGCACCCTGGTGGCCCAACAGACGCCACTGTTGGTCGGTCGGTCCCTCCCCCCTCCCCCTCCTTTGCCCTTTGTAGTAGTACTTGCGTAGTTATAGTCCATCATATGTTCTATATCATCACGCTATGATCAGTTGTTTTGGTTGATTCAGTGGCTAGATTAGACTGATGTTAGTTAGTACGTGTTGATCTCTGTACATGCATTAAGAGTAGTGAGGTATTTTATTACGAACGATGATTTCGTCTAGCTTGTCGCTAGCCCTAGACTAGAGACGCTTAGATGATAGCTTTGCTACTTACTCTGTATGTATTACAAAAGTGTAGTTGAATGAACTATTTTAATTCGCTATATTAAACTGTATATCACGGCTAGCCCCTAAGCTGCTTTAGTAGATGTAAACATTTCTACCCAGCATTAGTGTAACGAAAGGTGAAAACCTACCTTTTCCGTTTACCCTACACGTATTCTCATCGGATAGGTATCTACTAGAAATTCCCAGACTAAGTGTAGCTAACATGTTTGTTCTGCAAGACATGAAGGTCTCCGGTGGCTATACATATATGTATTTACTAGCTGTGCCCGCGACTGCGTCCGCGTGGAATTTAGCAAAAAAAAATATTTTTCAGATTTTAAAATAAAAGTAGCCTAAGTTACTCCTTATTACATCAGCTACCTAAAAGCCCCGTCAAAATCGGTCCAGCCATTTCAGAGATTAGCCGGAACAAAGAGACAGACAAGAATTCTAAAAAAAATATACCGTAGTGTATATACCGTATATATATTCATATGCATGTAGTAAAAAGCGGTTATTTCAATATTACAAACAGACACTCCAATTTTATTTATGTGTACCTATAGATGTATATTTCCCCGAAAGCATTAATTGCGCTAATTATAGTGATACTTAGCTTGAACGTATCGTGCAATGTTTCAGATGGCGTACATGGAGTCGCTGCCGTACCTGATATTCGGGCTGATGGCGGGCACCTCGTGTGTCCTGATGCTGCTCACGCCGGAGACGCTGGCCATGCGGCTGCCCGACACCGTGCACCAGGCCGAGAACATCGCCGTGGCGCCCAGGTCCAAGGCCCGCACCGACATCATCGTTGATTAAGCTACCTCCACATTAGGGAATAAGGAACAAGAGAATAGGTGCAATACGCAGTCAGTTGTATCGGTTGGATATTGGCCGGCATACAAATGAGTACTGGCTGCCAATTCTGCTCATGGTTTATGATATAATAATAGTTATTATTATTTATTTGTACACAGTAACATGTACACAATTATTAAAACAGGTTACAGTGTAATGTAATATCTTATTAAAAATCGTAGATAGTAATGATACGATTTTTTTATGCGTAATAAATAGCCACAGATGGTGAAACTAGGCGGAGAGCCTGCAATGTAGACACTTGGGCTTCCCGAAACAGATGATATGCTCTTTTTACCCATTGCCTATCAAATAATCACTCATATGAGTGAGTTGGTCGTAGGACATGTCTAAATAATCGCATTAATAATATTTAAATTGCTAAATCAGTAGCGACATTGTGTCCATGCACAAGTGAGATTATAGAGATATTTTAGTTTTAATGCCGAAGTAAATTGAAATGAATCAAAGAAAATATAATTTTTAATACGTATGTATTAATATATCTCTGGTGGAAAGTGGGTGGGTGGGTCCTACCTGTACACCTCTGCCTACCCCTTCGGGAACCCTTGTGGGAAGGCGTGAGGATATATTATACGTAAATGTTTGACAGTTTGAGACAACGCTACAGACTCACCATCTATAATTGCTTCAAATGTAAGTATAAAAAGTTGTTTAACATTTAACAAGAAATATTGAGCCGTAGCATGACATTATATATACGCCTCAACTTGTATTATATGATCCTACAATGGAGTGAAAGCGGCAGATATAAACCGACCTGCGTATTGTATAAAATATCAAATTTAATAAGTTCAATTTCCACCTTTACGGTAGATACTGTATGTAAATAATGGTTAGTAATATGTGTGTGTATATACGAGACATGTCAGGAGCCTTGGTAGCCCAGTGGTTTAAATAGCCTGCTCAAACAACAGTGGTCCAAGTATAGTTATTTATCACACCATGAGTGTTACGATTAAGGAACACCTCGTAAGGAAACCTGTTCACGCTTTAGAAACTTATTGACGTATACTTGACACACGTAGAATAATTTGCCATCTGTCACGTTGGTACCTAAATATTTTAGCGAAAGATTTTGTTATACTACTGCCTACTGGAGGACCATGTTGACCAACAACTATAGCTATTTATTTATTTATTTATGTTAGTCTAACATAATGTACACACAGTAATGAGGTAAGATACATATATGGCAGTATACAATTAATATAGGAAATAATGACACGGGTTTTTGTTGTTGTTTTAATGTGTAAATGACAATGTAACTTATTTATTTTGCTTAGGAGGTAGTGGATTTTTGGATTAAGTAAACCTGCAAAGTCAAGAATGTAAGTTCAAATCCCTTAGTGATCACATAATGGTGAAGGAAATTCCGTTAAGAATTGTATAAAGTGGCCAATGTTATATTCTATATATGGTGTTATAGCGGTGTGCTCCTGTCCTGTTTGACTGAATTGGTTTGTTACACTATGTATGTGTGTATATACAATGGAGACAATGTACAAATACAGTATATAATAACTTTAATATTTGATTAATGTGACTATGGAATAAGGTGTAAAAAATATGTTAATGTTTAATTTCATTAAAAATTTAATTATATTTTATTCATTATGTTCTGTTGGTCGTTTTTGTCAATTTAAAGCGTAGATAATGCAACAGCTCCCTGTGTGTTAGCATCTATGGTATTATGTGAGTGTTGCCGAACCTTCGGACATCCTTACGGAAATGCGTAACTATATGATCATACATTCAACATCTGGTCCCTTGTAGGCGTCACTAATGCAATTCCTTCTATTTGCCTCTGCCAAGTACCACTTACACATTCGTCAGACGGTCGTTCTATGTTCCGGCTCATATATGTTAATTTCTTGGAGTTCCTCTTCTTGTCTATGCCTCTTTCTACTTTCAATTATATTTTAAAGTAATGGTTGTATAAAGTGGTGGTAAATGTATTGAAATGCAATGTTTTATATTAATGACAAGCATTGCAATGATTCATCGTGTAGGTAGGTACATTTGCAGGCAGGCCAATGTGCGTGGCGCCGCGGGTACAAAGTCGCACATTTTAATATAGGGCAATATATTCATGATATATTTATTGATACGCCTTATCAGTGTCGTATACGTCGTATAGTTGTCTCGCAATAAAAAATATTACGATCGTCTGGGCTTTTGTCATAAAGGTGCTATTTTTATTCAGTACTAGTTGTGCTCCGCGTTTTCACCTGCTTTTAATTTGTTTTTTCTTTGAATAAAACTTACTATGTGTGATAATCCAGCAAATAATCTGTCTCTCTGACAAAATTCATAAATTCCATTAATTCCGTTCGGTAGTCTGTGTGTGAAAGACTTACAAACATTGTAACAAACGTTCGTCTTTGTAGTATTAGCAAGATTTCTAATGTTTATGTAATTGTCGTCTGTCTCCTTGTATCTCCATGCAGAGAGCAGTCATGTAGGTGGAATGAGCAATGCATATGCCACTGCATTCTATGTGTTGCAACTATGATGTTTATCGGGTACTAGCGGCCCGTCCCGGCTTCGCTCGGGGGGACATAAATTTTTTATACATTTTGGGCATAGTTTTTTCTTCCAATTAAAATAGTCTATATTAATCAGTGATAATGTATCATTCAAACTGTGAAAGAGTTTTTAAAATCGGTCCAGTACTTTTTGAGCCAATTCCTTACAAACATACTTACATACAAATCTTTCCTCTTTATAATATTATAGTATGGGAGATACATTTAGATATGTTACCCCATGCCATGAGAGGAGCAGAAGAGAGCTGAAGCAGGGGCTATTCTGTCTGCCCAAAGTCTGGACAGTCGCGTGATTCCAACGATGGGGTGGTGTCAGGCGAGCATGCTCAAACAGTGTGGCCAGTTCTTTCCTGCAAGGGTCGCATGGAATGTCTACACTTATTAGGATTCAGCTTACCACATGGTACGAATGGTTCCGCTGGTGGTGCTGGTGGAACATAGATACTAAGCAGCGCTGTATCATGTAAGGTTATTCATATTTTTATACCTATAGATTTTTAATTCGGTGAGTAAGTATGAAGAGATCGATTAATGTGGATGAAGCTAACGAGGTTTATCAGTAGAGAGACCTGGCGAGTGGCTGTGACTCAACGTGATGATTTGTATATTTATATATATATATATATTAATATATCCTCACGCCTTCCCACAAGGGTCCCCGAAGGGGTAGGCAGAGGTGTATAGGAAATACCCACACACCCACTTTCCGCCAGAGGTATATTAGGTGCCAACGTGACAGATGGCGAGTCCATCGCCGTTACTACAGCACGACTATACAAACGCCTTTGAATTTATTCTCAGACGTATGCAGGTTTCCTCCCGATGTTTTCCTTCACCGTTCAGCTCGTGGTGTGACTAATCACTGTATTTAAGTTCAGAAAAACTCATTGGTACAGTCGGGATTCGAACTTGCGACCTTTGCGTCGCAGGCAGCTGCTCGAACCACTCGGCCACCACGGCTTACTATTACTTTGTATTTGTATTACTTTGTACTTACTTTGTATATTTAAAATCATTAAATGTAGCTATGTGGTAAATGTATGTATATGCATGCAGCGATCTATATATATATACGAGTACCTATATCCGGTGAATCGCAAAATATGGCTGGCTGCCGTGTACCCTTGGAGTGTGGGCTTGTTATCATGAATGAACGGAACTGAGAATTGTGGCTGAGTATAAAAAGCCGTAGTACCCGAATGGTTCGAGTAGTTGAAAGATTATAAGTTCGAATCCTAACTGTAAACATCAGTTTTCCTGATCTTAAGTACAGTGATTAGTCCCACCGCGAGCTTTACGGTGAAGGAAAACATCGAGAGGACACCTGCATACCCTTGAGAATTAATTCAAAGCTTTTTCATCCATGCTTGAGTAACGGCGATGGTGTCGCCATCGGTCCGGTTGGCACCTAAAATATATCTCTGGCGGAAAGTGGGTGTGTGGGTACTTCCTATACACCTCTGCCTACCGTTGTGGGAAGGCGTATTATAGTGAATTTTAGATGTGTTGTATAATATTATACTGTGCATATATGTTGCGTGCTCTTAGTATGCAAGGTGCGCGAGATGATACGAGGAAGCTGGTTTATGTTAATGTTAATTCATGCGACGATGTTGTATAGGTTGTATGGGTCCACGTGTTGTATAGGTACGTATACATGGGTGCGACGCTGTGACTAATGGTAAGCATCACCAATCGAGGCGAACGATCGGACATACCAACTACAGTTTTTAGACCGAATGGTTTGACCCAATGGGTCCATTTTTAGTAGGTACTATTTCGTCGGTTGCCTCTCTTCCTGTTTAAACTTCTATCTCAAATATAAGAAGACCTTGGGATCAAACAACGGAACGTCATTTACCTGTACTTCTTTGTAGTAATAGTAGCCTGCAACGCAAGATTGCAAATTCGATTCTCGACTGTAGGTACCAATGAGTTTTTCTGAACATAAGTACTGGGATTAATCTAGGGCATATACTTAGCTGTGCTTCAGAACTGGCGATGGACTCGCAATCGGTCTGGTTGGTACTAAAATATGTATACGGTGAAATGTGGATCTTACAAAATATTATGAGACGGTATACTATAATTTATGAGTTATCAATGTAAGGTTTCTAATACTAACAGTTCCTGAGTACTCGGAGGTCAACCAACTATCGATCAAGAGTATCTCTATATATCAATATACTCTTCCATTTCGCAGTTGTTTGTTTGGTTCACGAGCCCGTCTCGACGTCCATTTTAGAAACATTATTCAAGGTAAATTGTAGGAACTGTATTACTGTCACCGTGCGCTTGATAATGTATATTTATTTGCATTGACGATGGAGAGGCGATGAAGTGTGTGATTAAGCTGTGCGAAATACTCTTATCTGGAGAAATGCCGCACGTGTCGGTGTTGGGGAAAACACAATCCGGGGGCGAAATCCACGAGACAAACCACTTTCCTGAAATCGTTAAACTTGGAAATAGTAATCAAATATAGACAATAGTTAAGTACTGTGTGTGCTTGTTAGAAGAGGTAGAGGACGACCACATTCCAATTACCTAGATAAAATCGATCGGACGCTCAAGGACGGGAACGTCAAGAGTACTCGAAACCGACGAGCATGTATGAAGAGACTGATGAATGTGGACGAAGCGAAAGAGGTATACAAGTCTAGAGGGAACTGGCGCTCTATACTCTTTGCCTACCCCGTTTGGGACTCGGCGTGATGATATGTATGTATGCATGTATGTTAAGTACTGCACATAACGTGTTTCACTTCACAGGAATGAAAACTATGGATACACCTTTGTTTATGAGTTTAAGGAAATTCTATATCCTACTGAACATTATCGCTAGATTTCCAATAATAACACGCCACCGATTAATATCGAAGTTTGTTTACATATTGTCAGTTTGTGTGTCCAATAGATTAGCTATCAGCCTGAACTAATTTGACAATTAAAGGGATTAATCCATGCCAACAATTTCAGTGGGTGATAAAAATTTGGGCCGAGCCATAATAAGTTTTAGTACATGTCTTGGCTCTTGCGCTAACTTTGCGTATTTATAATTATCATGTAAAGATATACTCTATAAAATGCTGTTAAACTTTGATATTAAACAAAAGTTGGATGCAGCGAAAGAAGCCTGTAAGCCTAGTACTGGCGCTCTCCTCTCCCTGGCTACCCCGTAAGGAACTCGGCGAGATGATATGTATGAATCATATCAACATACATATCTATTAAACATAATGTCGGCCGCCGCCGCCAACTCTCAAATTATGATTTCACATGACATTAAATTGGATCTCAAAATATTCAGTTTCCTCACCATATTTTCCATCACCGTAAAGCTCACGTTATTCATTGGCATATACCACTGGGGTTTGAACCTGCAACAAACAATGGTGGCAAACAATATAGGTCTGCCAGATGGTAAGCCACTCACAAAGCAAAATCACTCTAAATTGTAATAATGAATCCTATATATTCTTTATCACATTGTGAATGACTGCATTTCCTTTAATCACACATGTGCGTAAAACACACCAACAAACACACATAAATACAGCTTCGTGCTCGTAGCCATGTCCATGTCCAACACCAGTACTACAATATTGTGTTTTAAATACGGCGGTGCGTGCGACACATGCATTGCTAGATTTATCAGCTGGGGCATAAATATAACTAGATTATTTCCTGGACAAAGTTATTCAAGTGACCGCCGCTGTGCGAGACAGTACTTGCAACAATGGCGCAGGCCGAGTGGGAGAGAGTCAAGGTGGACGAGGAGGGAGGAGTCCAGGAAAAAGTAGATTTGGACACGATACTGGTGAAGGAACTAGGGGAGTTTGGACTGTTCCAGTTCAGGACTTGGATGCTGGCCGTTATCATGGTGATCTTCGCCGCGTGGGGAGCCAGCGAGTACGTGTTCACCACAGCCAGGATCACCACCAGGTGCGTACATAGTGTCGTGGGGAGAACAAAGCAAACTAGGTACGCGCTGACGAGGTCGGCGAGCGATAATGACCCATACGATTGAACGAATAAGGACTATAATGCACCACAGCGGTATACTCATGTGTTCTCAACTTACAAAAATAAATAAAAAACATAAATAATAATATATAATATATCCTCACGCCTTCCCACAAGGGTCCCCGAAGGGGTAGGCAGAGGTGTATAGGTAATACCCACACACCCACTTTCCGCCAGAGGTATATTAGGTGCCAACGTGACAGATGGCGAGTCCATCGCCGTTACTCAAGCACGACTATACATACGCCTTTGAATTTCTTCTCAGATGTATGCAGGTTTCCTCTCGATGTTTTCCTTCACCGTAACATAAAAAAAACATAAAAAAATTAAACAAATTTAATATTGGTCTAACCGTATATAAAGTAAATAAAGAAACATGGAGAATAGCAGCTTAGTAATCAAGTTACGAACTTAAAAAGAACGAAAAATAACATTTTCTACATTGTATTTCAATATATATCCTCACGCCTCGGGAAGGATCGAAGGGGTGTATATGTAGTACCAACACACCCACTTTCCGCCATAGTGCCCCATGATGTCACCCGGGTCAATCTCGATTACATTGATAGTTTTTTCTGTAATTAAGCTTGTCCTATTGCTCCATCCAGCTAAAGCTGTGTAAAATTTCTTAAAATTCCGTTCAGCCATTCTCATGATTAACTAAAAAACAACTTTCGCATTATGAATATTAGTACGATGTTTACATACAGAATTAGAGTTGGGAAATCTTTATACCTATCATATTCCTCCGAAGAACGCTCCAGATGCATGACAATTGTTCTGTCCCCCCTACCAGGTGCGCCATACCGGAGTGCGACTCGGCCAGTCCCCAGTTCTCCCCGCCGTGGCTGGTGAACGCGGTGCCCGCCGCCGGCAGCTCCTTCGACAACTGCCAGCGGTTCGCGAACAACACCAATGGGGTCGACCTCTCCGGCGCCTGCCCCGCCGAGCTGTTCGACACCACCAGGCTCCTGGACTGCGACCAATATATCTATGAGAACACCGACACCATTGTCTATGATGTGAGCTGCTTTTAACATAGAACACACAATCGTTTAACCTGTATTCTATACTAACGACCCGTCCCGGCTTCGCACGGTTATTACATCTTTTTATGTTTATATGATAAGAGAGCCGTGGTGGCCGAGTGGTTCGAGTAGTTGCCTTCGACACAAAGATCGCAAGTTCGAATCCCGACTATATCTACCAATGAGTTTTCCTGAACTTACAGTGATTAGTCCCCTTCGGGGACGCTTATGGGAAAGCGTGAGGATATATTATTATTATTTTATGAAAAAAAAATATTGATTATATTCTGCACATTCAAACAAAACAATCATAGTTAAACGAAAATAGTGTCGTCAGTTTGTAAGAAAACTAAACTGCTCAGCTAAGATAGACTTTAATCCTATTGTATCGACAGTGATACAGTAATAATAATAATAATAATAAATACCTGGGACAATTTGACCCCTGGGTGTCTACAAGCGGCGGTAGAACAGCTTACCATCAGGAGGACCGCATGCTAGTTTGCCAAGGTTGATACCTAGTCGCAGTATAGCAGTCAGACGAGTTTATAATGTACGGATGTTTTGAGATTAGTCACACTACAAGCTTTACGACGAAGGAAAACAAAGAGAACGTTAAGAGTACTCGAAACCGACGAGCATGTATGAAGGGACTGGTGAATGTGGACGAAGCGAAAGAGGTATGTAGGCTACAGAGAACTGGCGCTCTATACTCTCTGCCTACCCCGTTAGGGACTTGGCGTGATGATATGTATGTAAAACAAAGAGAGGAAACCAGCATACATCTGAGAAGAAATTAAAAGAAGCTTGAATATAGAGTGGAATAGTTGTGCTTGAGCGCCGTGGCATTATGCAAAGATATATGTACGGGCAGCGGTCCCCAACAAGGGAGGCAGAGGTGCGCCGTCAGTAACTAGACACCCATTTTTCGCCTGTATTGTTATTGTCCAGTATGGGCTGAGTGTGTATGTCAGTTGTAGACTGAAGGCATTATTTAATATTTTTGGTAGCATTACCTACTTACTATATAAATGTTTATCATGTCAGTATGAGCTGGCGTGCGACGAGTGGCGCCGCTCGCTGATCGGCACGGTGCGCACGTTCGGCACGCTGACCGCGCTGCCCATCACGGGCTACGTGTCCGACCGCTGGGGGCGGCGCACCGCCCTCACGCTCAACGCCTTCAACACGGCCTGGCTCGGCCTCGCGCGCTACTGGGCCGACTCTTACGTGGGCTTTATGATCTCAGAGTTCATCGAGGCCACCTTCGGCTCTGGTGGTTTTTCCTGCGCCTACATATTGTGTAAGTGTTTTTCAAAATATCTTCTGGAATAGCCACTCAAGGCGAAGGGTGAACGAAGGTTTAAAAATGAAGAAATGCATGTTACGTTGGTTTGGTTTTGTAAAGATAGATTGATGAAATAGATATACCTACATTAGTAAAGTCGAAGAAGCAGAAGAAGACCACTTTCCAACCACCTAAAAAACCCATCGGACACTCAAGGGTAGGATCGTAAACAATACTTAAGACGGTCGTGCATGAAAATACTGATGAATGTGGTCTAACCAACGAAAGGGTCTAGAGAGAGCTAGCGCTCTACTCCCTATGCTTACCCCGTGAGGGACTCAGCGTGATTATTATAAGTATGTATGAATTAGACCTTGTTAATTTTTTATTAATTGAATCGGCGTATTTTCCCTACGAGCTTCGATCACTTGTTACAAGTATTCACAGTAGGTACAGGAAGTTCTGATAACTGGATGATAATGTTTGGTTATTGTCCCTAAAGAACATGATGACATTGATCGATAATTAAACAAACAATGTACCGTGACCTAGAAAAGGGATTCCATTTGATTTCCTTTATGACTTTTGTATCCGATTATAATAATCCTATCCAAGAGCCAACCTAATCGCCACCATGGTTAGTTATATCGCATCGTGCTTAATCAGTTTAACTTAAATACCAACTTCCTAAAAATGCTGATGTCACAATATAATGTATCTAGGTATATGTGTATATCGCCTGATACCCAAATTATAGCTCATATTTCATTGTAGCCTACTGCAATAAAATTTTATAAAGTGGTTTTGCATTCGCGATACCTTTTTACCAGTCATTTTATAATAGTTTATTCATGATCGCACTTATAAAAGAATATCTTCCGTTGAAATGTTAGGCATATACTCCCTCAGGGAACACGGTTGGGTCCATAACGAGTTTGTTTTCTCAATCAGACTAATTGACTTTCGTAAATTTGAATGATCGATTCTTTGGATTATTGTTTGACAACTATCGCCGATCGCTGGCTACAGCATCACTCCCAGAATTCCTTTATTAACTATAATTTTCTCCCTGATATGGATAGAATATAATAAGATAGTCAATATATCAATATAATAATATATCAATAAGATAGTCAGTATATCATAGAAAGCCATTGGTTTTGTAACTGTGTGAATATTGTAATTGTCAATATATGAATCTGTCCGCAATATTTCGGGGTGGTAGGAGAAACTTCATACACTAAGCTTAACTGTAATCTTTTCTCGTGCAGTGATGGAGCTAGTAGGCCCCAAGTACCGCGTCGCTGCGGGCGCATCCATGAACACCTTCTTCTCCGTGGGACAAATCACAATGGGCTTCATAGCGTGGGGCGTCCCTAACTGGAGGAACCTCACACTAGCACTCTACATTCCACAACTGCTCACAATCAGCTACTTCTGGATCATGACGGAGTCCATCCGGTGGTACATGAGTAAAGGACGCTTCGAGGAGTCAGAAGCAGTCTTGAAGAAAGTAGCCCAAGTTAACAAGCGCCAGTTATCTGAAAAGTCCCTGCAAGCGCTGAAGCAAACGGCGGAGGTGGACAGAAAGAAAAGGGAGCTGGAGGAAGTTAATGCGGGCTCGGAACCTTGGTTGATAGTGTTAGTCTTTCGTCACAAGAAAATCCTTACGCGCTGCTTGGTGTCTCCAGTTTGGTGGATCACAACTACTTTCATTTACTATGGACTGTCAATTAATGCCGTGAACATGTCTGGCAACCGCTACCTGAATTATGTTGCCGTGTCAGCTGCGGAGATACCTGGCTATTGGACAGCGGTATTCCTGATGGCCAAGATCGGCAGGAAGCCTGTTCTTATCGGTGCTTTCTGGACTTGCGCAGCTTGCCAGATTGCGTACATCTTTATGCCTTCAGGTATGATAATTATCCAATGACAGCTGCAATTATTAATGTCATGAATACCAGCACGAGCTTTACGGTGAAATAGAACATTATGAGGAGACCTATATACGTTGGAGAAAAAACTCAATGAAGTGCTAACGAAACGGCGACACACTCGCCTTCTATCTCGCTGGGACCTAAATATATCTTCAGCGAAATGAGTTACTACAGACTCCTCCGCCAACCCTTCGGGGACCCTTATGGGACCCTTATGGGAGTGGGTGCAGATGTCTTTATATCTTAGCTAGTGGTTCTTAGTTTAATTATTGTTTTTTCTCTCAACAGATCTCTACGCCGCGTCGTTGGCAGTGTACTTAATAGGCAAGTACAGTATCGCAATGGTGATGACTTCAGTGTACGTGTACACCGCGGAGCTGTACCCCACCAAGTACCGGCACAGCCTGTTTGCCTTCTCCTCCATGATGGGAAGGATCGGGTCCATGCTTGCGCCGCTCACGCCTGCTATGGTAAGTTTTGATTTCTTTCGTTCTGTGGGTTGAACTCCTAAGGATGTACATTTCAGACTCCTAAGGATATACATTTCAGACTCCTAAGGATATACTTTTCTGAAAATATTTGTATCAGGGTTAATTTGGACATGTTTGTAAAAGAAAAAGGTGAAAGAATTTGTATAGCAGCCAGCCGTCTTCTGGTTGTCATTGATTTGATCTGATATATTGTAAATATTTTTTATTAATGGAATGTTATTGCTCCTTCTTGTAAAACTAGTGTCCAGGTAATATCACAAATAACTAATTTTTATTAATATTGAACACAATCATCATCACATGTGATATCTTCCAGGGTGCAGCAGTATGGGAAGAGCTTCCATTCCTCCTCTTCGCCAGCATGGCGCTACTCTCTGGTCTGCTGATATTCATTACCCCGGAGACACTCGGCACTAAGCTGCCCGACACTATGAGCGAAGCGGAAGATATTGGCGTCAAAGAGACAGATAAAAAGTGAAAGTATTATACAATTACTGTGGGGCTGTAGATATATCGGATTCAACTAGGAGATTATGCAGTGGCCCATCCAGTTTATTATTCCCCTATTGTACTGCCGTAGCGAGGTGGTGATGATACCATCACAATACATTTACAGAATACTCTCAATACTATAAGTATATGCCTCCCTCCCATCGACGCAGAGATGAGCGAGCGTAGGATTTATAGTGCATACTTCGTGTGGTATACTGACGTCAAATAACTCACCATACGTTTGACAACAGTGTGTAAAAGTGATTTATATTTAGTATAAGCAAGTTCTAGAACTGTTACATAAGTTGCAAATAGGAATGTAAGGTGAGGAAGGTGGGATATCTATATCTATAATAATATTATAAAGAGGAAAGATTTGTTTGTTTGTTTGTTTGTAATGAATAGGCTCCGAAACTACTGGACCGATTTCAAAAATTCTTTGGAAACCTTTGGAACCTTTGGAAAGCTACATTATCCCCGAGTAACATAGGCTATATTAAATTGGAGCCGATAGGTGGCGCTGCGATCGAGTTTCAAGAATTTTACCTTTTTACCCGGGCGAAGCTTTCTGTGTGTTTCTGTGTGTCTTAAGCTAGATTCGAGAATGGTTTAGATTTACAATTGGACCCAATAGGTGGCGCTGCGATCGTGTTACGGGCAATTTAACTTTTTCACCCGAGCGAAGCTGGGCGGGACAGCTAGTAAAATTATAAAGTTAGTAAGCTAGGATAAGTCTATATCAGTATATTGTATATACAATAAATATTTAAATTGAATACATATGCGCAGTATTTTATTTTATTCGTATTCTTCGAATCCCGACAGTACCAATGAGTTTTTCTGAACTTAAGTACAGTGATTAGTCACACCACGAGCTTTACGGTGAAAGAAAACTTCGAGAGGAAACCTGCATACGTCTGTGAAGTAATTCAAAGGCGTATGTATAGTCGTGCTGGAGTAACGGCGATAGATTCGCCATCTGTCACGTTGGCACCTAAAATATATCTCTGGCGGAAAGTGAGTGTATGGGTTTTACCTATACACTTACCTATTACTTGTGGGAAGGCGTATATTATTATTATTATAAGTATTTGAAGTTCCCATATGACCTTTCTTTGGCAAATTAATTGTGCCAGTGCATTATCAAAGGCGAAGTAATCCACAAGCGGGCTGCACGTAAAACGACGTATAAATAAGATAAAAACATGTCCTAATAATACTAGCCGTACGTTGGACTGTATGTCTGTGGCATGCAAACGGATGTATGATATTCAGGACTCTCGTCTCCGGCAGCTTGTGAATCACCAGCAATCACATGTATATTATAAGTAAATGTTCTGTCAACAGATAGTATACGCTCAAAATTAACAGAAACTGTTCATAGACTGGAAACTAACTACTGTTAAACATTTGTGGCACCTTTTAACAATAAAGCTTAAAAGTTTGTCATGAAAAATGACAGAAATAGCTTTAGTTTTTTTTCTATATATTACTTCTAAAATCAAAATCAAAATCTTTTTATTTCACATAGGCCCAGGTAGGCACTTATAAAACGTCGAAAAAAAAAGCACGGTTCGGGTTGGTCGCTTCCATGGAGAAGAACTGGCAAGAAACTCCATGGTTACTCTTTTCACTGATGCGGGTACTACCTGCTGGGTATACCGGGTACCTTCAGACACATACATTAATAATTTCATATGTCTTATTTCAATTCTTATTGTGTTTCCTAGTAATATCTTCTATCACTGCACCTCTGACCATCGCCGAGGAATGCATCCCTATACCTTGGAACTACAACAGGTTCGTATCTCGCGTTTCAAGAAGGAGTTCATTTCCGCGTATGCCCAGGCTGTGGAATGAGCTCCCCGTTGAAGGTTTTCCTAGAGAGTACAGCATGTAGTTCTCCAAGAATTGAAGAGATTTCTGCACGGTCGGCAACGCGCGAGCTATATTCCTGGTGTTGCAAGCAAGGCGGCGGAAACCGCTCACCATCAGGCGAACCGCATGCTTGTTTGCCACGCATGTGGTATAAAAAAAAATGTACCCGCCCGATGCCGGGAGCACGAATAGTGTATATAAATAATACATAACAGTTATCATATACAATGATAACATGTGGAGAGATAAATTCTAGTGGGATTTATCTCTAAACATCATTCTCTCGTATTAACTGACAATACGCTTTTGTATCAACATGTCTAGGCCGGACCGGCCTAGATCCGGCTTGGACACAATACTAATTGAAGAAATTGGTCAGTTTGGCAAGTTCCAGCTACGGAATATAGCCTACAGCTGCGTGGTGGCTGTCACCGTCGGCTGGACCATCAACGAGTACATATTCACTGCTGCGCGCATCACCACGAGGCATGCCACACTAGCCGTATGTATATGTGTGTGACAAGAGCTGTATATTATATGTTAAACTGTGCTGTGTTAAACTTACCAGTTTATGGCATATGGGCATTATAAATGCGAAAGTTAGCGAGCGTGTTTGTTCCACTTTGACATAAAAAGTTCTTAGCCGAATTGGATCATATTTAGCACAGAGATAGTTTATTAGCTGGAATAACTAGTAGAATGTGTTTTTTTTTTACCAATAAGCAGTTTTTACGAAGGTGAAACCGCAGGGCTTAGCTAATTTATACACGTCCATCTCAGGACAAAGAAGTTTTAGTTTCGTCGAACACTCAAGGATGGAACGTCAAGAGCACGGGAAACCAGCGAGTATGAAGAGACTGCTGAATGTGGATACAGCGAAATAACAAAGAGCTGACATAAAATACTGAGAGTACCGCAAATGATGTATTATTGTACAGGTGCGCCATACCGGAGTGCGAGTCAGCCAGTCCCCAGTTCTCCCCGCCGTGGCTGGTGAACGCGGTGCCCGCCGCCGGCAGCTCCTTCGACAACTGCCAGCGGTTCGCGAACAACACCGATGCCACTGCTGCTGAGGGCACGTGTCCCTCTCAGCTCTTCGACACCGATATTCTCGTTAAATGTGAACAATACGTTTACCAGAACAACGACACAGTAGTCTACGATGTACGTACCTTATAAATTTTTTAAGTCACTAAGATTTTGATCGTATTTTAAACAAGTTGTGCCCGCGACTTTTTCCGCGTGGAATTTAGTAAAAACAATTTGTTCAGTTTCTAAAATAAAAGTAGCCTAAGTTACTCCTCATTACATCAGCTGCCTGCTAATAAAAGTCCCGTCAAAATCGGTTTAGCCATTTTAGAGATTAGCCGGAACAAACAGACAGACGGACAAATTGTAAAAAATGTTATTTTGGTGTATGTACCGTACATAATATATTCATATGTATGTAGTAAAAAGCGGTTATTTCAATATTACAAACAGACACTCCAAGTTTATTTATACGTAGGTATAAATTAATGTGGCGGCACTATATGCGAATACAGTTTTGATAATAATAGAGAACATTGTGTGCCTGTATCTGTTTAGGCCTGACAGTTGGGCGATGGCCACATCACAACGCCTGTACTATAAGTGATCGCAATTTTAGGTTTTTAAGAATTGCTATCGGCCTCTTTAAATATTATATTGTATCTAATGTAATGAAATAGGTAGTATGGTTATACAATGCGGTTGAGTTTGGAGAAAAGCTCACATCAAATGGAATATCTTTTGTCAAGGAGCTCTATTCAGTGCCGACGTACTCGACTACCTGGCTGAGTGGAAACACTCTAGCGGTACGCGATACGAAAAATATACGAAAGTCGTGTTTTCAGGGTAGTGGCCAGTGTCCATCTCTTTCTTCTTAAATGTGCAGGCTATAAGATATGAACATGATAACTCCAACAAGGCGATTCGATGAAGGACTTATAAAAGCCCGCTGTACACGTTTGGTATATTTCCAGTTTAATCTGGGCTGCAATGACTGGCTGCGGTCTATGATTGGCTCCATCCGCAAAGTGGGCAGCCTCACCTCCCTACCCATCACCGGGTACATCTCCGACCGCTGGGGGCGGCGCGCGGCCCTCTGCTTCAATGCGGTGAACACCGTCTGGCTCGGCACCATCAGGTACTGGACTGAAACGTATGCCGCCTTCGTTACATCTGTGTTCATCGAGAGTAACTTTGGAGCGGGCTTGTACTCCTGCCTCTATATTCTGAGTAAGTATTTCCTATTTTTAACTTCACATAGGCATTCAAGGATATGTTGTTCATGACTAACTAGTACAAATGTGGTGTAGGTACTTTCACACCTCAGCGACCTCAGCGCTACCAGCAGAGATGTAATGACAATTGCATTATCTACTCATATAACTAAATATATTATTCAATTTCTTCACGAATGGGTAGCCTTAGGTCTTGAAGGTGGGCTGCCCTGGGATATACTCAATCATGGGCATATATAATAACATGATAAACATAGCATCGTCATTTCAGACGACCGTCTGGTCTAGTGGTTAGAACTCCTGACTGCGAAACTTGAGATTGCGGGTTCGAAACCCACTAAGGGCAGATATTTGTGTGATGAACACGAATATTTGTACCTTAGTCTTGGATGTCCTATGTATTTAAGTATATATCTATCTATATAAGTAAATATATCGTTGTCTAGTTACCATAACAGAAGATTAGCTTAATTTGGGACTACGTCAATTTGTGTGGAATTGTCCCAGGTATTTATTATTATTATTATTTAAACCATCAGATCGGAACAAATAGATCGGACTCTCAAGGACGGGAACGTTAAGAGTACTCGAAACCGACGAGCATGTATGAAGAGACTGATGAATGTGGACGAAGCGAAAGAGGTATGTAAGTCTAGAGAGAACTGGCGCTCTATACTCTCTGCCTACCCCGTTAGGGACTTGGCGTGATGATATGTATGTATGTAAACCATCAGTGGCAATTTTTTGTCTTCCTCTTACATCTAAGCCTTCATGCTTGGAGGCGATTTAGTCATGTCGTCTTATGAGTACATGAACGTCTAGTCGAGGCCTCTCGTGACAGGCGGGCTGGAACATATCTCGCTCAGAGAATCAGCATTGCTATCCAGCGTGGCAATGCTGCTAGTCTTCTTGGCACGTTGCCTCGGGATACCGATTTGGGACAAATATTTTATCTGTAAGTAGTTAGTTTCAACTGTTCTTTGTAAATATTGATAATAGAATATTTATTAATGCTATTGATTAATGACTGTTTCCAGTGTTGGAACTCGTGGGGCCTAAGTACCGTGTCGTCACAGGGGTGATAGTCAAGACTGGCTACACGGTAGGCCAGGTAACGCTGGCCCTGCTCGCGTGGGCGGTACCCAATTGGAGACACCTAACGCTTGCTATTTACCTCCCGCAGGCGATTAGCGTGGCCTACTTTTGGATATTCTCGGAGTCCATTCTCTGGTATATGAGTAAAGGTCGCTTTGAGAAATCTGAACAATTGATAACAAAAATTGCTCAAACTAACGGGAAACAGGTGTCGCAGAAATCCTTAGACGCATTACGGATGAGCGTTGAACAGGAGAGGAAGGATAAAGAATCGCTTAAAGAACAGAGAGCTAGCGAGCCATGGCTGATAGTGGAAGTGCTGAGGCATAGGAAGGTGTTAGTGACCTGCTTGGTGTCGCCGGTGTGGTGGATAACTGGGACGCTGATCTATTACGGACTGATGATCAATGCCGTGAACCTTTCCGGCAACCGGTACGTGAACTACGCAGCGGTAGCCGCGGCCGAGGTGCCCGGCTTTTGGACTGCAGCACTCCTGCTCGACCGCTTGGGAAGGAAGCCCGTTTTCATTACTGCTTATTGGATATGCGCCGCCTGCCAGTTTGCGTACGTTTTAACACCAACCGGTAAGTAAACACTAATTAGATAATACAGGCGGAAATGTATCACACACAATTTGTTGCTATACCTAATGTTTCTACACGTGTCACTGAACTCTTCATAAATGGCCGGACCTAATTTGCATATATTATTATAGCTATTATCTATATAGATATATAGAGTGAGTTGCTTTTTAATATTTAGTATGATTTGTAGATCAATACGCACTCTCCCTGGCCATGTTCCTGCTGGGCAACTACTGCATCGCCATCGTGATGACCACGGTGTACGTGTACACCACCGAGCTGTACCCCACCAGGTACCGCCACCGGCTTTTCGCCTTCTCGTCCATGCTTGGCAGGCTAGGCTCCATCGTTGCACCCCTTACTCCGTCTATTGTAAGTATCTTATGCCACTATACATTTAAGATCATATTATATACTGGAACCACTCCAACTCTTACTCTTTACTCTTTGGTAAAAACCCACCACACGTTTCATCCTTACCCGCCGACATCACCGTCCCTCAAACACGACTATAAATATGTCTTTGAATTGCTTCTCAAACTAATTTCCTGCTCTTACACTCGTTTCCTCGATGTTTTTCTTCATTGTGAAGCTCGTTGTATAAGTAATGACTCTACTTAAAGTTATAACCCACTCTTTTGTGCCCCGCCCGATTTCAAACCTGAATCCATTCGGTCACCACGGCTTATTACCTGTAGTGACGGATGACTTGGTCGGCTAATAGCAACTCTAGAGTATCTATACTTTTGTTTTGGTTCTATATTGTATGTCAATGTATTGTCAGGCAGCGGCTGTTTGGGACAAGCTACCATTCGTGATGTTTGGGAGCCTCGCTGTCCTGTCGGGGCTGCTGGCGTTCCTCACGCCCGAGACTCTCGGCTCCAAGCTCCCCGAGACCATGGCGGATGCTGAGGCCATCGGCAACCGTAACAATAATGAGAATTAAAGTCAACTCCTATTAGCATTCATTATGATTGATCCGATTCGAGGGCGCGTCTTTAGATACTAGGATGAAAATTGCGAATGACGGCATTAAATAAGAAAAGGGTAGTTCATTGTTTTATATATTTCTTATCAGCAAATTATTTGAGTGTCTATAAATAGTTAAGTAAGCGATCACCCGAAGCTATTGGGAAAAGTGTGAAGGTTGCTGAGATATATAAGGTTCTATGGCCATTTAGCAAAACATCAACAGTTTTATTTCCACAAACTGGCTGCTACGGTAGACATGTTGCTCGGATCCGCCCAGCGCGAGGGCAGTTTGTAGCACTAATAGGTAGTACACATACCTAAGAATGCTGCACAATACATGATACCCATAAGTACATGCAGGCAGAAGACCTGTAAACACGCATGTATACAGTAACTAATTATTATGGGCACACGCAAACGCATACAGTAATAGCAATTGCTCAGAACTTTTCATTTCATATCATTAACGCCTAACGTTAATGATATTAATAAAACTATTAACGTTCCAACTACCTGGATCAAATAGATCTCAAGGACGGGAACGGTAGAGTACTCGAAACCGACGAGGATGTATGAAGAGACTGATGAATGTGGACGAAGCGAAAGAGTCGTAAGTCTAGAGAGAACTGGCGCTCTATACTCTCTGCGTACCCCGTTAGGGACTTGGCCTGATGATATGTATGTATGTATTAACGCCTGCAAAATACATACTTAAATAAATGTTTAATTTTGTAATAAATATTGAACATGATTGAATTGAACTCAAATAGTTAGTAGTAATAGTATACATACATATCATCACGTCGAGGATGCCCTCGCGGGGTAGGCAGAGAGAGTAGAGCGCTAGACCTCTTTATATACAGGTTTGATAAATATTCTTCTGTTAGGTACATATTACTAAGGCTGGCTATATCTCGGAATGGATGATGTTTTATTGAAGCCATATTTTATTCTGTAACACTTCGTAACCAATGGCTACTGCGAGCTAATGCCAACACGTGCGATATGCGATAAGTAGGTGGACTACTACAGCCATAAGCGAACATATACCATGTATGTATGTATTATATATGAGCCCGGAATGATTTTTGGTGCCAACCCCCAGCACTCACTGATTTCCTCTAAACCTTAGTACAGTGATTTATCACGCCATAAGCGACGGTGAAGAAAATATCATATGATACGAGTAATCTACAAACGTCGCCGGCTGTCAAGCCGTTATTTAATTGCAGACTACTCCTTGGGTGCAGACTACTCCTTGGGTGCAGACATCAAGATGCTTATGGTACACTCCCGATTATCGTATTATTTTTTCTATTGAGTTCTCGTAGGTACTTATAGGTAGGCCCATTAGGAGTTGTCCGACTTGAACCTTCGTAATACAATCAATGCTAAACAACGTCTAAAGTTGCTGTTCGAATCACAGGTACTTTACCAAATTCAGGTTTCTCCACTCACTTAAACGTACTAACTTTAACGTAAATGGTAGGAAAAGGTGTGTAAATGCCTGTGTACGCTCGCAACACCAGGGGTATCGCTCGCCGTCGGCCCTAATAATTATTATATATATGTAACGGGTATTTTGATTAAGGCATGAGGCGTAGGATTCCTCTCGAAGGAAAACCCTTCACTGTATATGCGATATTTGTGTAGCAGGCAACTACTCGAACCACTCGGCCACCACGGCTTTTTTATAATAATTATTAATGATATCGTAATTATATATAAAGAGGTATTTATAGAGATTGTTCAATGAAGAGTATTTTTTGGATATGCCAGTAGACCGCACATCATTCGGGCGGTGTAGCACGCACCGTCCGCACGCGTGGCGATGCTAGTTCGGTCGCGTACATACGTGTAGTCCGAACACTTGGGAGACCCGCACTATATGCTTAACTACAAGTAACTGTGATAGGACAATTAATAGTGTTTAAGGTGTTGTGGAGTTCTACAAAGATGCAGATAGTAAAAAAAATGGTGAGTAAAATTTATTCAGGGATGTTTTAAATCGTTTTTATTTTTAATGTAGCGTTTATTTAGTTTGCTATTATTCTTTGTTGCTTTCATCTATTTCTATAATCCACCATTGCTCAACAAAAGCCTATTAGATGTAATAAAGTTTGCCCCTCTCTCTTTCTTTTCCCCCTTTCCTTTTCCTCTTTCTTTCACGCAAAAACTATTCGACCAATAGTGTTTCTCGTCAGACATACATTGACACAGAAAATCTATTATTCCGGAAAAAATTACGCTACAAGTAACAAATAACACTACAAGTTTACAATAAATATAATATTAATAAGTTACATACATACATACATATCATCACGCCAAGTCCCTAACGGGGTAGGCAGAGAGTATAGAGCGCCAGTTCTCTCTAGACTTACATACCTCTTTCACTTCGTCCACATTCATCAGTCTCTTCATACATGCTCGTCGGTTTCGAGTACTCTTAACGTTCCCGTCCTTGAGAGTCCGATCTATTTGATCCAGGTAGTTGGAACGTGGCCTTCCTCTGCCTCTTCTTGCACACACTTTTGCTTTGTATATCTGTTTCGTCAATCTTTCTTCACTCATCCTTTCTATGTGTCCAAACCAACGTAACATGCCTTTCTTCATCTTTACAATCACGCCCTCATTCACGCCAGTTTATTTGCGAATCTCTTCATTGCGGATTCGATCTAATATCGTTACGCCGCACATTTTTCGAAGAGATCGCATCTCGACTGCATTCAAGCTATTTTCATACTTCCTCTGACATACCCAGGATTCGCTGCCATACAATAAGGTAGGTACCAATATCGCGTTGTGGACAGCAACTCGAGCATTCTTGCTCAGACTTTTACTGCCCATCAACGCCGACATGGCTCCATTCACCTTATTTCCGGCAGTTATCCTTCTTTCAATAATATCTTATAATAATCTTATAGTTATCCTTCTTATAATAATAAGTTAAATAAAAATATAATAATAAGTTTTTAAATAGGGTATTTATTGCAATGCAAACAACTAAGGAGTATCTTGGATAGAGTAGAGAAAGACAAAGACTGTCCAGAATGTAATTAGCTAATAAATGATAAAATATATAATATATAAATATATATATGCCGTGGTGGCCGAGTGGTTCGAGCAGTTGCTTGCGACGCAAAGGTTAAGTTCAAATCACGCCTGTACCAATGAGCTTTTCTTATACCACTAGCTTTGCGGTGAAGGGAAACATCGGGAAGATACTTGCATGACATTGAGAAGAAATTCAAAGACCTATGTAAAGTCGTACTTGAATAACAACGATGGACTCGCGATCTGCAACGTTGGCACCTTAATATATTACAAGCGAAAATTAGCCCCCCCTTCGGAGGCACTTGTAGGAAGGCGTGCAGGTATAAAGAGTATTATAGTACACTTGTATTATAAGAGGCCTGCCCTATTATAAGAGTGTCTGCCCGAGTCGGACGTGAGCAACAAGACGTCAACAACCGCATCGCAGGTCAGCTGTAACATGTGATACACATACCGGAGGAAGGGAGGCGGGAGGCTGATATGCTAACTGTGCAGATTCTTAGCTTCCTTGCAGTTCCGCTCAGATTTTGCCTGAAACGGTGGTATAATTCACCCAAAACTAACATTGTAAATGCGGAAAGCTTGTGAGGATGTTTCGCTGCACGCAATAACTACTGAACAATATTAGATAAAACTATAACACTGATATAGATAAAAGGTTGAAACAAATTAGCGTACATACGCTACATACCAAAGAAAACATACCAAGTATAAAAACCTCATTGCTTTATACGCGATTTTCTAGCATGTGTTCTACCGCTTGTATAACGGGGAGTGTTCTGAAGATTTTTTCGACATGATGCCCACTTCCACCTTCTACCACCGCACCTCTCGCCATCGATGGGGAATTCATCCCCATACCTTGGAACCACAAAGGTCTCGCACTGTGCGGTTCTAAAGGAGTTTCCTTCAGCGAACGCTCAGGCTGTGGAATGACTTCCCCGTTGAGGTTTTCCCTGGAGAGTACAGCATGGAGTTCTTCAAGAAGGGTGTGAAAAGATTCCTGCGGTGTTGGCAACGCGTGAGTTATACCCCTGGTGTTGCAAGCGTCCATAGGCGGCGGTAACCGCTCCTCAAGCTTGTTTGCCACCCAAGTGGTATAAAAACGCTTGGACATGAGTCGATTGTTGTAGAACCTTAGTGACAATAGCCTTGAGAGCTCCTCCCGAGAATGCATCGTGGAACTGACTACTTCCTTTGCCACGGTCATAGCTGCTGCCACTATAATTACAACAACCTACTTCTATTATTCTATAAAAAATATATAATATCCTCACGCCTTCCCACAAGGGTCCCCGAAAGGGTAGGCACCACTTTCCGCCAGAGGTATATTAGGTGCCAACGTGACAGATGGCGAGTCCATCGCCGTTACTCAAGCACGACTATTACATACGCCTTTTGAATTTCTTCTCAGACGTATGCAGGTTTCCTCTCGATGTTTTCCTTCACCGTAAAGCTCGTGGTGTGACTAATCACTGTACTTAAGTTCAGAAAAACTCATTGGTACAGTCGGGATTCGAACTTGCGACCTTTGCGTCGCAGGCAACTGCTCGAACCACTCGGCCACCACGGCTCTATTATTCTATTTTGTACCATATGACGTATGTAACATATACTGACTGCCGTCTAGTCTAGTGGTTAGAGCACCTGACTGCGAAACTTGAGGTCGCGAGTTCGTTGCCCGGAGAAGGCAGATATTTGTGGTATCGACACGAATATTTGTACCGAAGTCTTGGATGTCCTATGAATTTAAGTATATTCTCTTCTTCTAAAAGTTTGCTGCCTTACTGGAGGTTCGCCGTTAGCTCGGAAAACATCTCCCTGTCTTGAGCCATCCGGAATAGTTGCTCTGCACTGCTGATTCCGGTCCACTCCCTGATGTTTCGCAACCAGGACTTAAGTATATATCTATCTATATAAGTAAATATATCGTTGTCTAGTTACCATAAAAATTACTTAGCTTAATTTGGGGCTAGGTCAATTTGTGTGGAATTGTCCCAAGGTATTTATTTAAATATGAACTGTATAAATACGGGATTTAGAATTGAGAAATAGCTAAATACTCCCAATTCTAAATTTTATTTCCGTCAAAGCGTAGCCTACTATTTCAAGATCTCATCTGATTGGCAACCGACAATTAATGACACAAACAGACAAACTTTCGCGTTCATAATACTAGTAAGGTTATGTTGATTTATTTCAAATGTATGAAACTAGGTCATAAACCAAAAAGGGCTGTAACTTCATGAACAAAAATTCTTTAATTAGGTGTCTGATTCAGTATTGCAGTCCATATTTCCTTTGTTGCCAAGAGCGCGCCAACGGCACATATCGTTCTTTGTAAACATCTTTGTACAACAGCATGCGTTCTTTTACCAGAACTCTATTACCAACGTTTCCCTGTTTTTACTTGTATATTTCCTCCTTCAATTACTGTTCAGCTTCCAACAAATAGCGCTGAAAATGTGTACTATCTCCTGCTCTTTGCCGAAGACATACTTTGTTACCAACATGACAAATAAAATAGAGCGAAGTCATCGTATTTCTCAATCACAGATATGTGCCGACATTGATTGCTATTTCATCTCTGCATACCCTTTATTGATAGCTATGTAAATAGATGAGAGTTCATTCCAATATTAATATCAATCTTTTGATTCTTTTTTTTTTTTTTTTTTTTTTTTATACCACTTGGGTGGCAAACAAGCATGCGGTCCGCCTGATGGTAAGCGGTTACCGCCGCCTATGGACGCTTGCAACACCAGGGGTATCACTCGCGCGTTGCCGACCCTATTCTGATTCTGCCAAAGAGTTTGTAAGGCAAGTTTTCCACAGCATATTAAAGGTACAGAATTGAATTGCACTGCTATGCACATATATAGCCTACGTATATAGCGTGCGTATAGCTCATAGCGCCCTGTGTATTGAGTGCTATCTCCCAGCGATTAGTACAGGGAGGGTCGCGACCTCAGCCCTGATTACTCCCGCCAGCGATGACCCGCTATAGTTCTATTCAACTTTCCTTATCGATAGCTCTTGTTTTTATAGGGGGGGGGGGGGGGGGGGGGCACCGACGTGGATGCAGTTATTTCCATCTCGTCGTCTGTGCCCACCCCCACCCCTCAGGGACTCGATGTAATACGATGATGATGATCATCTTAGCGTGTCACTTTTGTTACGTCTGCTTGAGAGGAAGGTTTTGGAAAAACTCATACTTAACTTGAGTACAGTCACTAGTCACACCACCAGTTTTACGGTACAGGAGGCCAAAAAAGAGCAAACCTGCATCAGTGTTAGAAGAAATTCAAACACGTAAGTTTCTGCCTACGTGTGGCATGTGTCACATTGGCACCTAAAACATATCTTCTGCGAAAAGGAGGTGTGTGGATATACAAACTTTTGGAACACGCCTACGAGAAGAGGTTCGTCAGAAGGGAGACTCGATCATCCCTTATACTTGCTTTTACGGTACTGCAGGTGGTACTTCTACCAATAAGCCACGATGTCCCGCTAATAAACGACCTACAGTTCGCTATCTCCGCACAGCCCGCACTAGAGATTAGTCGCATCACCTCCTAACCTAGCCTATATTATATCGACCGCAGTGACCTTTGACCACAAGAATAGCTGTCGTCAAGTGTCAATTATATTTCACGTGTGTATTATCTATATAGTTTTTATTTTATTGCGTCCAAAGTAATCTGTTACTTTAATTTAACCTACTAAGGTCCCGAAGGGGTAGGCAGAGGCGTATAGGTAATACCCATACACCCACTTTCCACCAGACATATATTTGTATATAACCTCAGTATTGTAATGATTATTGCCTATTTATGATTTGGGGTAGTTGCTAACTATTTGTTATTATCGGGTTATCCGCCGCACACATTATAAATATATCGCTTGATCGTATTATATTAGCTTAAGAATTGTTGTTGTCTTAAAAGTTGTAGTTATATAATATGATCTAACAAATAATATCAAATAATAAATAGTGACATCGATAAGGAATAATACTTAGTAAGTAATGTGGACTTCGAAATAACCTCAATATGAGTAGCTAACAAAGCAAACAGCAATAAATGCGGGGCAATTTTTTCATATTTGGGGATAAATATATGAATATACGTCATAATAAAGCAAATCTAAAACTAAGCTTTATTCTTGTTCATCACAGACACATGTATCACCACGCGGAATCGTATACGCTACCTTAAGCTCCGCAGTCGGCAGTTCTGGCAACTAGGGTTAGCGTCCGCTTAGTTATTGTTCTCAAACTAACCAAGTAACCTAATTTCTTGTGCCACGCTATCCTCGACCTTGGCCGTCTGGTGACACACCGTCACACAAGCGTACACAACACATTATTCCTTGCCTAGATCCGTTGACATTTTATCGACTATCCCTATTTGGCTTTGTGAGTATATAATGTAAACTACAAACTAATTTACACATGCCGACATATAAACGACCATATTTATATACGCCTATATATATATCTTCACGCCTTCCCAGGTTCCTCGGTTCAAGCTCCTCGGTTTCAAGGTTCCTCGAAGGTGTAGACAGAGGCTTGTAAATAGTGCCCACACACCCACTTTCCGCCAGAGATATGTTTTAGGTGCCAACGTGACAGATGGCGAGTCCATCGCCGTTACTCAAGCGCATGTATACATACGCCTTTGAATTTCTTCCCTAATGAATGCAGATTTCATCTCGATGTTTTCCATCACCGTAAAGGTCAAGGTATGACTAATTACTGTACTTAAGTTAAGATAACCTCATTGGTACAGTCGGGATCCGAACTTGCAATCTTTGTGTTGCAGGCAACTCGAACCACTGGGTCGCGACAGCACCTTATTAGTATATTTAGTTTTTTTATTTGATTTGTTATTTGATTCGTACATATAAGTACGATAATTAGACATTTAAATTGTTTATTGTATGTATACATTTGTTATGCACACATTATACCGGCTAATTGTTCACACCCAAGTGTTCGCTGGAAAACTAAATCCCTGAATAGCATGATAAAGGAAAACATCCAGAGGAAAACTGAGTACGTTTGAGAACCTCCGGGGCCTATACCTCCGGGGCCTATACCTGCGGGGCCCTTGTTGAAAGACGTCAGTATTTATTATTATATTGTATTGTTTACCTACAACGATGAATATATATTATAATATTTATTATTGTAATTGCACAGCTCGTTGCATATAAATAAGAGCAGTGACTTTTAATTATCTCGTAACTCTTTGTTGTAACAGTGAAGTGATTGCTTTATATAGCACTCCTTCACTTACACAGTATGAGATATAACATACAGTAAACATACAGCTTGCTACATACGTTTCCTACCCTTTGTAGCTATTCAATTGTTGCTGGTAAAAGTGTATCAACACCCTTTTTATGTCAAATATCTAAGCGCCAATGGCAGATGGCGAGTCCAACACCGTTTCTGAAGCAGGTCCAAATATTATTTATTTCAGTATAATGTCAATATTTAACGTATAAACTTGCATAAGTTACAGAGAAAACATGAATGAATTATTGAATTGAGAACACTCGCATACTTGTCTTTACAACTTATCTCGACAAGATCCCTGACCGCAGCAAATGTCCCTGCGGGAGTGGGTCTTACATCCGTGATGACACCACTCCACAAACGTGTTCGAATATCTTCTTAGACGTAGGTATGCAGGTTTCCGCAAGACATTTTCCTTCATTGTCTAATGCGTTGTCACAAATCACTACAACAAAGTATATAAAACTATATGGTATTAATTTTCATCAATGAAGATACATTCAAGGAACTTAACATGTCATCAGCAATTATTTTAATATTACAAACAGAAACTGCAGTTTTATTTACTCGTATAGATTTATATATCCTCACGCCTTTAAGCGTCCCTCCAGGTTTAGGCGACGGCTAGGTGATCCTCTTTAGCTAGCGCAGCAATGCAAGCATAATGGTGGCCAGGCGCGAGATGAAGTCGTCCAGGCTCTCGACTTACCTTACTTACCTAGGCTTAGGCTTACAGGTCCCGTGCGATCGTTGGGTTCCCCTCGTACCGAGGCGCGCCCGCTAAGGTTCGCAGGCTGTCTTTGGTAGTCTCACTATGTCGCTATGAAATGTATGTCGAAGTAAAGGTATGCACAGTAAAAAATTATAATTGTCTGTTTTGTGTTGCCTTTGATATTAGGTATTCATGAATCTACTTTTATAAAATATATATATATATATCCTCACGCCTTCCCACAAGGATGCCCGAAGGGGGTAGGCAGTGGTGTACAGGTAGTAGCCAAACATCCAGTTTAAGCCAGATATATTTTTTGTAATTCAAATGACTTACTGCTGAACATAAGTTGCATTATTGACGATTAAATTTTAAATATTAGGAACCGAAATCCCAAACGTTTCGTAAAGTTATGTTTTTCTTAAATATGTACCAAATCAAAGTAAAGAATAATAAAAATAACCAACCCGTTTGGAATTATCAATAAAATATACCTATATCGTAAACTTGCTTACCTTCTTTGTCGAAACACATCGAAGCTAAGACGATTCCGATCACCAATTTTGTCTTGGTCAAGAATCCTCAACAACTCACTTTATTCTCGACTGTTAACTCTCCTATTTTAAACTCTACTAGCTACATAATAGAGCTGATACTGAGTTTCGATGGTGGTAAAAAGCGTTTGCCACATGCTCATATGGGATATCATCAACCCTAAAAGAGGCGATTTAAAATTCTCTCGGCGTTGGTACTGGCCGAAATGATAGGCGCTCGTGGAGAACACAATGGCATATAAATATAGAAAAAAAGATAATCTATTGGTATCGCTTGTTATTCTAACACTGTGCCTAGTTGGTATGCTGCCCTTGTGGTTCAAGTAATAAGCTGTAACGCGTGGAGGAATGTTGGATTTGAAATATTTAATTATTCTAAGCTCTAGGTAAGTTCCATGTGTGTCAAAGTGATATATCGTACAATTTCGTTTACATTTAAATACTCGTGATTAATAACATATTTATTTGGATAAGGATTAATATTATGTTGATAAAAAATCTTCGGAAATAATGCATTGATTTCGAACAAATTTTATTACCATAAAAAAGGTTATAGTGAGTCAATCTTAAAATACCACGAGCTTTACGGTGAAGGAAAACATCGAGAGGAAACCTGCATACGTCTGAGAAGAAATCCAAAGGCTTATTTATAGCCTTCCTAGAGAAATGGACTATCTAACACAAAAAAAAAACAATTCCAACCAGGTTAAGTAGGTAGTTCCTGAGATTAGCGCCTTCAAACAAACAAACAAACTCTTCAGCTTTATAATATTAAGTATAGATTAGTATAGATGACTCAATAAGTGATCCCTGAGTCCCGTTTTACGTTCGTTACGTTGAATAAAATAATTTGATTTTGATTTTGATAAAGTTACCTACATTTAAAGATCATATCAAGTATAGACTTACTTAACGTATATTATAACAAACGATTCTATCCGAGGGGAATCCGAGCTCAATCAATTTAAATAATCCACCGTAGTAGTCAGTAGGCGGCCCTTCAACGTTGGCTACGAGGAGCTTGCTACGGCGCGTGCTCGGCCGTTGGTCCCGCATCCCGCTTGTGTAAATGTGTAGCAAAGCCATGTATTCCTGCGATAGCTGCCTACCGTGCTACTATACTACTAAATGCCCAAGTAGCTGTCTGTCTTTTCACACCTAACCCGTTAAGCAAATTCTAATGTCTTTTTTTTTTTTTTTTTATACAACAAGAGTGGCAAACAATCATACGGCCCACCTGATGGAAAACGGTTACCGTAGCCTATTTACGCTCACGATACCGAAGTATCACTTGCGCGTTGCCACTCTGTGATCGGAGAGTTATAGTGTGTTGGCAGCATAATGGGTTTAATCCCTCTGCTTCCAACACAATGTAACAATCCTCCCCCCTCCCCAAGGAGCTCATTACTGGAAACCTTATTCACCGCGTAGGAACACAATACAAAAAATTGTGTTATTTGGCTACGGACTTCTGTAAGGTGGAGGTCCTGCCCCAGTCGGGCAGCTCCGAATTCGAACGGGAAACCCGTTATGCCCTACCTCTCTTAAAAATTGTGGTATATAGGCAGGGATGCCTAGAGACTGTCGTAAGGTGAAATAAAATAGTCAAGAAGGTGAAAGCAGCGATGAAACTTTTTTGCATAATAAGTAATGTTCGGTGCAGACTCCAATTGTAGGTACATATTTAACATCGTGTGTCATATAACACCGACAACACCATAGCTTCTTAAAAATGATCTCGAGGACATTCATAAACTATCTCCACAACCAAACCTTCATTTTTGCAACAGAGAGACCGCAATGATCATCTGTGTGTTTCCTTCCCGTTAGGTGACGTACAAATAATCCCATCAGCGTCGTGTTTGACAGCTCTTAAACACCTACTCCGTGAGTACACTGTGACGTAACACGGGCATTAGACATATGGCCACGTAGTTTTATCACTAAACAGGAAAATCATCGTGTCCTCTTCTAGTATATTATCTAGGGTATGTACAACATGCAAGCATACCCATGATGCTTAGTACCACTCCGTACTAATTATGATTTGTGCAGTCTACAGCACAAAGATAGCAAGTTCGAACCCCGACTGTACCAATGAGTTTTTTTCAACTTACGAATACAGTAATTAGTCACACTACATGCTTTACGGTGAAGAAAAACATCGGGAGGAAACCTGCATACGTTTGGGAAGAAATTTATAATATAATAACTTTTTATTGCATCCCTATATTGTGCCTATTTGGGCAACTGTTCCGTTTTCTAAGACATCCTGTATAAGGATATGAGTACACATTACAGAGTATCCGTTAGGTATGTACGTCACAAGCTCCAAGTACGTCACAAGTGGCGTGCAGCTATTGCAGCCAACCCTCTACTGAGGTCAGTGTGGTCTCGGCTAGGTCACGTATGGCTGAAGTCCACCTGCGGTCGTTACTCATCAACCAACCACATCCAAGGGCCGCAGTGACCGAGTGGTTCGTATAGTAAGTAGCTCGCAAAATCAAGATTGCCGCTTCGATTTTTTTTTGCAAACAGTACATTGGCAGTGAATTAAATATAACATTAATAAAAAGATAACATTAATTATCATATTCATCATCATATCATCACGCCGAGTCCCTGACAGGGTAGGCAGAGAGTATAGAGCGCCAGTTCTCTATAGACTTACATAAATTTCGCTAAGTCCACATTCATCAGACTCTTCATACATTAGACATTAATAATTAAGCTATGAATAATCGTATTTGAGAATTAATGACGTTGTTACAAATATGGTACATATCACGTTGGTACCTAGATATATAATTAAGTACCGAGGTCTTTAGGCCGAGACCTTAGAGAAAATAGGTCCAATGTTGATGAAGCTTAAAAAGCTGTCTCTGCTTTCTGCTTAACGGACTTAGTATAAGAATGATATGTATATGTGTACTTTTGAAATGAAGCCCAGTGCCCCTGCCCTAAGCTAGCAGGTGCGAAGACGAATGCGAACAATGCGCGCCGGCCATCATTGATAAACTATTCGTATATGTTTGGTAAACATCCGGCCGCGCGCTGCCTCGTGAGACCAACACAACGCACTGCGCACTGTTACCTGTGGTTGTCATGCCATAGTTTTGGGAAAGAAATGATGGGAGCGGATATACCTGCCTGTTATAATGCCTACCTTTAAAAACTGCTGGTAGCAGGATGTATTGCGATATCTTTGAGTTCACCAAATACCTACTACAATGAACTTGGGCTACAATCGTGGCACTTCTGGAGTGTGTCACCCAGACTAGCAAATAAGGCCATCATTCGTTGCCTACCCTATGCCGTAGAAAGATGTGATACCAATATGTATGCGAAAGTCTCCCTTTTGCTAACAAACTACTTGTAAATTCTCAAACAACATTCTCCGACGTAGTGCCATCGTTTGCCATCACAGGTGGTGACTACTCGGCATATATCATGTTTAATATGTCAATGTCATTTTCCTACTAGTAGATATTATAAATCCGAAAGTAGTGGAGGTTATTTCTCTCATTCATGTTTTATTCCAGATAAAAAACTACAAATAAAATTAAAATTCGCGGGTGAATCCCCGGGGCACAACTAGTTGCTTCATTTATCTCCTTTGAAAACATGATTAACAAAACAACGTCACTCTTACAGATAAGAGTTAGCACGGCTATAGAAATGAAAAGTAAGATTAATAGGGAATTATAAATACAATGCAATGAGTGTGATTATTTGTTATATTTATTGCATAGGTCATCGCATTAAGGTAACAATTCATATATATTAAGCTGTTTACACTAAAACACTTATCTAGGCACGCCTTCACTCATACATTACACATATAAATATATATATCTACAGTATACAGATAAATACATAATGTATAATGTAAGTATGAGAAGCATGGAAATATTTAATGACGTAGGAATCAATATATTATAAATATGTCTCAGCCGGTATGTTGTTTAGTCTAAGGTGGAAATGTTCATGGTATGAGGGTGTAGTAATGTGGGGAATGCACGGCGCAGTGAGCACACTGAGGCTAAACATCGTTGTGCCACGCCTGAATTCAGATACTAGCCCTATTTAAGCTTTATTGGTACCAGAAAAACGAATGATTGAAACTTTGGCGTATCAGACAGCTAAAGGTCTGGATATGTGTGTCTATCATGGGAAGAAGTATGTTCACGCGATGTCAAATGCTCTTGTGATCCGGCGGGAACACTGGGGTGTGGGGGTAGGGCCTATACGATCCACTTTGTGTTACCTTCACGAGGCCAGAATTCAGGCTGGATTTTGAGCATGCCCACGCATTAAGTTCTTACTCTCAAAACAATGTTGTTCCGCTGCTCGGTACGCAAAAATTACAATAGGGAAAGGAATGTTTTCTTATCACGAACTAGTTGCAAAGTTAAATATTATTTCTTAATCAATTTACATTACCTATTTAGTGCAGAAAAGTTTACTGGCATTAACCCATTAAACTAAACATAACATAACAAATTAATTTTATCAGATTCTGAAGCACTATAGACTTGAAGTGGATTGTGATCTTAGGTATAAGGAATCATCGCAAGAGTTCATCCCAACATCCGTGTATCAACTTGGCAATACTTTCTGTAACATCAAGTCTTGCAACTGTCGGCCCACGTGTGTGTGCCTCGAGGTACGTGCACGGGCAGCACATGTGTTTCCTTCCCCGACGTCAGGCGCGCCTCTGCTCGGAGACTCACCTCTGATGACGCCTCATACGAGGGTAATTACGCCTATGATTTAGGTATCAATGAATAGTTCTACATTGTATAAAAACTAGAGAAATGTGGTATGGTTTCAGTCGTTGTCCGTTATTCAGTGCTGTGCAATTCAGGAACGCGGACATTGTGACAACAACTCCACGTTTTTCGCGTATAAGTCCTTGAAAGGACACCGGTGTAAGTAGTGTTTTGTCAGTGTAATTGTTAAAGGTGTTGGATTGTGAGTGATCTCGTAATGCCAATGGCATTGTTACCACCACGGCTTATATAATTGCCATTATTTGAAGCAATGTAATCGATTGCTATGTATGCTGTGCAACGATTTCACGATTATACATAACTGCTCTGCGACATAACTGCCTTCCTCCACAAGCCGCCCTTATCAGGCAACAATATTTCTATCAAATAGGACAAGGGTTTCCTTAGATTAGAGCCAAGCTTTTTATAATAGTTTAGTTTTGTTCAGCTACCCTAACTTACTGGGGTCTTTCGGTTATTAACCAATAATGTCATAATTGAGTTGTAAAGCCATCACCTGCCTGTCAGGTACACAGAGGGCCAAGTTAGAGGACTAAGCCGTTTTATATTTCAACTTTCAATACATTTTTTCATTTCAGATGGGATTAATCTGAATTACAATTTATTTATGAAACGAGTTACAAGTTTGTTTTACTCGTAAATATTACTACAAGAATCAATCAAATTAAAATTTATAACTTTTTTAGGTCAACTTATTGTCGAATTCGTACAGTATTATTCCCGGTGATATACAATATGTTAGAGAAAATTGATCCTCCGTGTATATTACATACATGTTCTGATTAAAAAAGCATATTATAAAATCAAGGACTACGTTGAAGATAAAGAAGTTTGGCTCTAGTTCTTTCTGCGCATGCGGCTTCCTTGGTAGCTCATAAACGGCACAAATTTGTGGATGTCTCTAACTATTATGAATCTTTTTCTTTTCTCAATTCGGGTTTTTTTTTTTTTATACAATAATAATTTTCCTTTTTTTTATTTTAATTTATTCCATATCTTGACCAGAATTAGTTACAGTACTGATGACAATATTTGTGTCACTTGTTTAATTTGTCTAATTTGTGAATGTGAGAACATTGTAGGCTTTGTAGATTCTTAGATCTTGCTAACATTGTTATAATTATCTTGTTTTATGTATGCTTTGTATAGTAAGCAACGACCTATTGTCGGACCTACGTTGTTCCCCCATACTTGGGTACTATTGCTGTAACGAAAAAAATATTGTATATACCTAATGATTAGAAAAGAGTAACCATGGAGTTTCTTGCCGGTTCTTCTCCATGGAAACGACCAACCCGAACCGTGCTTCTTTTTCGACGTTTTATAAGTGCCCACCTGGGCCTATGTGAAATAAAAAGATTTTGATTTTGATTTTGATTTTCTCTTTGTAGCTACTTATAATACGATTTATTAATTTCGCTGTCTTAATTGGGGTATTACACCGCCTCCAGAACAATAATCAGGTTTTATATTATAATTAGCGTAACTTAAACATTAAATTGTTGGTAGTCACAATAATGTTACAATCAGCCGTGGACCATGCTGCACTCCTGACAAATACATTTAAATTCATTATTCTTCTGGCTTTATTTGTGAATATCTATCTACACGTCCAGTCCATTTTTCTTTTGCCAAAATTGTATTATAAGAACCTGTATTTTAATAATACACCATGTTTGTAAATATAGTATAGTAACCAAATGCGGCAATAAAGCCATAATATGTATAATCATTGTATGTGCCATTAATTATTGAGCAGCCGGAGCACGCGCCATTAATCCCTAATAGCAAGCATTCATAGAGCATTCTTGTTGCAGATATGACGGCGGGCAGCTCACACGGGGATGGGAGCCAAGGATACCAGTGTTAAGGTTGGCTTTTTCTTTATATCTCTAGGTGTGTGGGCACTCCGAAAACTTGCTACTGAACCGAATAATGGCGAGATCAAAAGACTTTCAGCCAGACACTTCTTTGCTAAACAAGCAAAGCTAGCGGCGTGGGGGTTCTCCTGTTGGGTTGGAATCTAGGATTAGAACAAGCCGATAGCTAGGTGAATAACTGAAGTAGGTACTGGTAAATATTCTTATAATTTAGGGATGTTGTCCATTGCAAGGTACCATATATTTTCATACTTATATTCTACCTGTTTTTAACGGCATGGTGAGTCAAGCCACTGCGATAATACTAGTATGTTTTTTACCACGAGGGTGACAAACAAGCAAGCTAAGCCAAGCAAGTAAAGCGAAAATATCTGCATCTAGTGTGTCTGGAATATACCTGTGTAAATATATGTTTATACGGATCTGTACCACCTATAACTTTGCGGGAAATATGCATAGTAATGATGAGCTGTTTGGGAGTACGTTCGTTATTATATTTGAACGGATTAAGAACCAAAATATGTTTTCTGTATATGCTAGAGAGGTCCAGTGTCCACTAGCCCGACCCAATGTGGCTACTCTATGACATAACTTTACTCACTAGACTAAGAGCTTACACGTGCCACTGCGGTAGGCATTACGACACGTGAGGATACAACGAATAATCAATGTTTGTAACGAAAATGTTTAATCCAAACAAAGTGGGCTGAGACAGAATCTCTAGTTCATTTTATGTACCGCTAGTTTCTCAAAGTGATATTCTAACTTGAAGACCAGACAAGGGTCTCGGTAAGGAACCTGCCTGGGATGCCGTAGCCGAGCCGCCCTGTATCCTGCTATTTATATATTGCCCAGTGTCCCGCCAAGCTTCGTTAGCGATCGCAGCGCCACCTATTGGATACAATTGTGAGTCCAAACCATCCCGGGATTCATGAAATACACACAATAAAATTCATCACAATATGTCGTGCCATTCTCGAGCTGTAGCAATACAGTGTAGTAATGAGCAGCGATTGGATTTCACAAATATTTTGTTACCACGTGTTTGTAGATGGCAGAAGAGTCGAGTGAGAGTCAGTTCAACCTGGACGGCATATTGAGCGAGCTGGGCAGCTTCGGCAAGTACCAGCTGCTCCTGCTGTTCCTGCTCGCCTTCCGGGACTCCTTCCTCGCCATGTGCAACTTCAATTACGTGTTCGCGGCCGCCGAGGTCGGCTACAGGTTAGAACAGAACATGATACCCCTTGGGTGACTCAGGCACGTGGAGGCCACCGCGCTCACGTAAATAAGATATTAGTTGAAATTGACTACATAATTTACATGAGACAATACATTGCATGTTACGAAATAATCAAATCGATCGTATTAATATTAGTGTGTTCAAGAATGTATCCACATTTCCCGATCAATTCTCTAGTTCGGCAAAACCCGTGTTTCAAACATCATCAGGCGAACTGCACTCTTGTGTACCACCTTAGGGGTGTATATCCAATGTGTGAATGCAGCTTAGAATCTATCTGTGTGCCAAAATTCATCCAATCCATTCAGTTCTTTTTGAAAAAGGAACAGCAATCGTTACAAATTTTCGTTTATAATATTAATAGAAAAGGAAGGCGAGCACAAGTAGCTCTGTTTGACAACATTGTGTGTAAGCAGAGGAAATTGGCATGAATTGGCTTCGATTGTTTATGATAGCGCGCCACGAGGGGACAAAGGCACACTTAGCTATTATGAACTGGTATTTTATTATTCCTTTGTTGTAATTTTCTGTTACATGACCACTAAATCGTCACGTTAACGTCACGTTAGTTGTAAATAGGTTTACTAACAGTCAATTGATATAAATCGAACGAATATGAACATTTTATAAGGAGCTTGGTAACAGTGGTAACTGACATTTATTGTTTTTGTGACGTTCAATAAGTGCTCCTTGTGGCCCTTGTGGTGAATAAAAGATTTTAATCTAAGCTAACGTTGAATAATTAACGTAAAATAACGTTGAAAATACATTTTTGATTTGATTTCAGCTGGCTCTTGAACAATATTTGATTAAAGTAAATGTTATGACACTCCTGCCTACCCTTTCAGGGACCTTTGAAGAAAGACAACAATCTAACTTGTATTATTATAAATCCTGCCTGATCCTTTAACATGTCTCTTTGAGTGCATTATAATGATGTCAGTTATCACACCTCTGCCTACCCCTTCGGGGACCCTTGTGGGTAGGCGTGAGGATATATATATATATATATATATATCACAACAGTTCTATGTTTTCGCAATGCTCGGTGCACGTGTTATTTGCACGCAAGCCTGTTTGTGTAGCGGCGCCTGCGCATGAGTGCGTCCAATAATTCTCCCATAACAGACATTCAACTTGACTGCGAATTGTCGTTAGAGACCTTCATGAGTAGTTCGAATCCAATATAATGTACTCATGTTTGTGTCCAATGTTTGTGTACAAATCACAATGAATGGGATGTCACTTTACGTGGGATTTGAGCTAAGTATTCAAATGATAATTCTGAACGTGCCGAGGGGATCTTCTAGTAGTTTTGTTCCGTGCACAAAGACGGTCGTGACCACATCTGCGGCGACCACTACCTGGTACACATACGCGTGGTATCCGAGCACAAATGTGAACCTGAAGTCTGTCGTGAATGTAAATTGTCACCTAACGAAAATAAAATGATCAAATTCCAGATGCTACGTCCCAGAATGCGACGGGCTCGACAGCAAGCAGTTCAACGCCAGCTGGGCGTCCTTCGCTCTCGCCAACGTGAGCGACGCTTGCTCCCGCCCCTCGCCCTACAGAGCCTTCAGCGCCAGCGAGCACCCACTGCACGGGTCTGACCGCTTCAGCGCCGACACCTGCAGCGCGGACAACTTCAACACCAACAAAACGACAGCCTGCGAACACCTAATATACGATGATTACAATAGCATCGCCGCTGAAGTGAGTTTACACATTCTACACACTAGCTACCATAAAGTACCGACATTATTTTATTTTCTTACTCGTTAAGTTCACTTACGTATTGAATTTAAGGCCATTGTGTTTGAGACTACGTCACAATATTCAAATGATTGTGTGCGCCGATGTAATCGTGTGTACATTAGCGTGACTGGCAATTCATGCAGTTATTATGCCGCCCTGATGATGAGAGAGCCGACGAGGAAGCGCCGGCCGTAGGGCAGAAGTTTGCTTAAACTGTCTGTTGACGTGACCACTCACATACCCTACCGAAGTATTTATAAGTTTCAATGGCGTGTGCTGTTGATGTAGAATACACATATATTAGGTACAGATATATTAACAGTAAAGCGACTCTGTAACTCAACAATGTTTACCGTATATTTCAATCCTAACAAATAAGCCATAGATGTCATGAAAAGTAAATATTTAAAAGAATCAGTGCCAACCCTGGTGCGTTAACTAAACGCTGTGTTCATGCATAATCATGTGTCCATACATCAGTTCAAGTTCACGGTTGGCCCGTCGCTCGGAGGAAGAGCAAATTGGCCATCAAATAATGGAGATTACCGCCCACGTGTGGGCCCGCGGCGTGGGCTCCAACGTGCCCACCGCTGAACACTGCAATCGTGCGCACACATCGGACACTAAACGCTACCTTAGACATGTTCATAATAAGGATGTTTATATCTGAACTAATGGCATTTAACGTGATTCGAGCTCTATCCATTTGCATTGTTTCAGTATGCGCGACATAAGTATTGGTCATTTTATCCGACGGAAAACTCCATGCGATAGATTATTGGCGATAGTTTATATGCCATTATATTATAAGTAGTGTTATATATTATACTAGCTGTCCCGCCCAGCTTCGCCCGGGTGTAAAAGTAAAAAAATAACACGTTTTTCAATTATTGCTTCCATAGGGGAAGCCATGGTGGAAAAACATGTTTACACACGGTATGTGTAAACACGGTTACCGTACCTCCGTACCGTACATCTCTAGCATACTCGGATCACCTTAGAACAATCTTAAAAACGGATGAACCGGACCTTCTTTAATATTACAAATGAAATTAAAGTAGTTCTTTTTATAATATTCACATAAAGACCGTATAGTAATAGAAATAATTATTCCAGGAGAAATGCTGTGGTCCTTTGAGAGCGTTGCCTCTTGTAGCGAATACAATCTTGTAGTACTGCATTCCTTAGGGCCAGTTGTTATAGTATAGTGCTATCCTAACTGGCCCTTGTCGTTTGTTGCCAGTTCAACCTCGGCTGCGAGCCGTGGAAGCGCACTCTCATCGGCACTGTCCACAATCTCGGCTTGGTGTTTTCATTCATCATCTCCGGGTTCATATCTGACTGGTCAGTATTCCTCAATATTTGTTATAAGTAGGGATACTTTGCCTTTCATCTCTTCAATTGCGGACCTTTACATTTGGAATGCCTACAAGAGTAACTTGTCTTATGAAGGCTTAAGAAGAGTTTTTAATGGTCTAAATAAACTCGCTTCACAAGGACTGCAAGGTAGCTCTTACTCTATCCCAAGACTCGTAAGTAAGATACGCGTAGGTATACAGTTGGTACAATACTCAGGTGTCTTTAATGGGCTTACACGACAAATTGTACTCTTACGTTCAATCATCATGTTGGCGATTATAAATTGTGCAAATAGTTTAACGCTCAACAGTTCTCACATACGTAAAAATGGAGTGAAAATAGTGACACACATTAAAGGTCACAATGGCTTGGCCACACAGCGACAGCGCCGCTCAAGTTTTACACTAATCAGTTAGCCAAACATGAGCCTTATTTGCTATTTTACTAAAGAGGTCCGCCTCCCACAGGTTTCATGAAATCTCTTGTTATATAATTGCATTAATATTTTATAAATGTCTAGTGGCGCCACGCGGCTTCCCACGCGGTCTTCTAACTTCACTCTATAATTTGCTAATGTTGAAGGGGCTTCTAATCGAGCCTTAGCATTTGTTTTTTTGGGAATAAAGCATATCTACCTAATAATATCTATCGCTGTGCAAAATTTCATCCAATTCCGTAAAGCCGTTCTGACATGCTTGAACAACAAACGTCCATATATACTCACACTCACTTTCGTATTTTTTTGTATTATTAACTACCTAACCTACAGTGGGAATAATTACATAATGTATTGTCTGAAGTCTATAAATAATACTTTGCTATTAGCTTAATTGATAATAGTTCTAAGTCATGTCATACTAACTGCACATGTACTTTCGGCTGTTTGGATAAGTTGTCAGAACTGCTCCCTGCGAAGCGTCAGGTAGCGGGCTGGATTCCTGCTGAGGGCACATATAGGGCTCGAACAGGATTATTTGTTCCTTTGTCTTGGATGGCGTAATGTAGCACTAAATATTTATATAAATACCTTTCAGAGTTCAGTTTCAGCTCAGTAAACCTAGCTTTGCTTACTTTGGGACCATGTTATATTAGTTTATGTGACAGTGTCCTAAGATCTTTTCCATTGTTACGTAACATAGTAAGATCATTGTCTATAATCCAGCTATGGCCGAAAAGTGATCATCGTGGGCACGCCGCTGGTGGTGGGGCTCGTTGGGCTGGCCAAGTCTTTCTCCATCAACTACTGGATGCTGCTCGTGCTGGAGTTCCTCGAGACCGCCTTTGGCTACGGAAATGCTTCATTGGTGCTTTGTGAGTATCTAATATCTTCAGCTGTACCCATAATTATAATCAAATGCTAAGATTATTCTAAGCTGGTAATGTGTGATGTGTGACGTGGCAAGAAGCTGCGTCTAAAAAAAACATTTATATTAGGCCAGGGTCCATAATGTGTTGGTAAATAAAATCTTGAACTATGTTAGTACTACTGTGGTAGGTGTGGTGTAATCACCGCACCGTAGCTGTTGCCCAGCTACCTCCAAAATAAGGTGCTATCCACCCTATCAGCAGTGCCCTATATGATGGGTGTATCCAGTTACACTCGCACTATATTATATATTATTTTACATGCGTGTATATCTGTTGAAGTGAGGTTGCGGATACACGTTTGATCTCTTTCCAGCGCTAGAATCAGTCTCCCAGAAGCGGCGAGTGGTATTCTCATGCATGTCCGACATCCTCTCGTCCATCGGGACGGCGAGCTTTGGTCTGATTGCCTGGAAGGTCCCCTACTGGCGGCACATGATGCGCGCCATCTACGCCCCTCTGCTGGTCGTCGTGTTCTACATATTCCTCGTGGACGAGGGCGTCAGGTGGCTCCTTGCTCATGACAAAAAAGACGAGGCAGTGAGGGTGCTCAACAAAGTCGCCAAGATAAATAACATCACGCTCTCCACCAAAGCCAAGGAGATGATGTCTAAAATAGTCGAAGAGGCCAATAAAGTTGATCAGGTCAGTCTTGCCACTCTATTTATACCACATAGTTTTGTTTTACCATAAGTCTGACAATAGGAATGTGTATATACTTAACGCTTGTAAAACTTGAAGTAGCACTCAATTATCGACAACCCTACATAATCGCCTTCGAACACTTCTTCAAAACTCCTATCAAAAATCAAAATCTAAATATTTTTATTTCACATAGGCCTAGGTGGGCACTTATAAAACGTCGAAAAAGGTGCACTGTTCGGATTGGTATTTTCCATGGAGAAGAACCGGCAAGAAAGTCCATAGTGTGATCTCGCGTTCGGCCACATAGCATTGAAATGCGAATAGAAAGTACTTTTCACTACCTGCATATTAATGTATGTAATATATAGCTCTTTCTTTCCTGTTAAATTAAGGCCTATACATTCCCATCAGATCAATTGAGTTTTTTGAGTCTTTTAATATAGTTTGCGATATATTTCAGGCGAATGCTAGCCGACAGGAGAGATCGCACCTGTTCTCTGTGCTCCGCTCCAGGACGATCCTGTTGCGCGTGGCTCTGATCGCGGCGTGCTTCCTGTGCTGCACGTTCGTGTACAACGGCACGATCATCTACTCGGCCAGCATCTCTGGCAATAAGTACATGAACTTCTCCGCCCTGTTGCTCGTCTCGGTGCCCACTCGGCTCATCACCGCATACACACTCACGAGATTCGGAAGAAAAGCGCCGATCTGCATCGCTTACGTCTTTTGTGCGTTGTTCTTCATCTCATCTGCGTTTATACCAAAGAGTGAGTACCTTACAGTCACTGTTGATTTAATGAAAATGTAATTTTGCTTCATCCACCCAGAATGACCATGAACAAAAACCACTGTTACTAGGGCGATGACAATTATGATCATAATAAATCAAGTTGAATGTGTTTCCCAGCGGTGTGGTGGGCCTCTGTGCTGTTCTACCTGGCGGGCAAGATGTGCAGCAGCTACGGCTTGTTCTCCATGAACGTGGTCGCCATGGAGGTGTTCCCGACCACGTCCCGTAACTCGCTCACCAACATCGCCAACACTGTGGGCAGGATCGGCTCCGTACTCGCGCCACAAGCCCCTTTGCTGGTGAGGATACACAACTTTCTCGTAGTTATTTATACACAATCAGTCATTGTGGGAGCTACTAGTACTAGTGCTTGGGAGGTAATTCTTCATTTCATCAGTTACAGTGTATGTTTCGAGATTGATACTTACATTTATGTATGTGTTGAATTTAAAGAATGGAATAACCCTTTTTGGCGTACTAGCAGTTGGTCTTTCGGTCTGTTCGTACAAGCACACACACACACATACACCCAACACACATAAGTACATTCGCACACTCACTTTTAATTTTGACATATTTAACATAGCTATGGAAGAATCGAGCCTCCTTATACAAGCATTGTCATACTTAGAAGGACGGATCTTCAACAACAGCTGACTTGTTACTGTGTTGACGAAACATTATCAATTTATTTTTGAAGGTGCCATTGTACTCATTATAGTGTACTATTAATGCCCCAGATGACTATAGTTATTAGTTACACTACCTACAAAGTGCAGAGTAATGTGTTTGAGGCCATAATATGATATGAGTGTGATTATGTTTCCAGGACCACTACATGTCCGGCCTGCCGAGTATACTATTCGGGCTGGTAGCATTGGGGCCGGCAGTGTTGGCCCTGCTGCTGCCCGACACCAGCCGCGCGGCACTGCCCGACGACGTGGCTGACGCGGAGAAGCTGGACCACCAGCCCGAGGAGGCGGCGACCTCGCGCAATGAGGAGCAAGTGCACCATGTCGTCAACATCTCGCAGGGGAAATAAACATTAGTGGAATATTCATAGTGGGAGTTCTTCAAGAGAGAGTGTGAATAGATATAAAAGATTCCTGCAGGGTAGGCAACGCGCGAGTGATACCCCTGATGTGGCAAGCGTCCACAGGTGGCGGTAACCGCTTATCATCTGGCGGACCGCATGCCATTTTGTCACCCATGTAGTATAAAATATATATATATAGGGTTGCAACGAATGCACCCGTAGCTACAGTAAAGCGGACACGTGTGCCAATTCAATGTTTGTATATAATTTGGATAAAGTTGCGTACTTTGGATTCCTAGTTTTGAGACGATGATGAGGACACCAGTGAACGTCAAATATCTATATAGTATAGCACAGCCGTTACAGGTCTTAGAAACTAAGTAAACTTTTGATTGCAAACCCACCAAAGTGCTGATATAATGTATAATAATAATAATAATAATAATAATATAATAATAATACATTTATTTATTTACTTTTACAAAGGCATAAAAATACAAAACTAGGACACTTCCGTGACAAACCTTTGTGAAAGTCTGTATGTATGAATATTGTATATTGTATTGTAAACTTGTCCATTGTAACTATCAGTATATATAGTGATGGCATGGTGGTGATAGTAAGTATATTTTATACCAGTGTGTGCCAATTCTGTAGATATATATGTACATAAGGTTTGTCAAGATATAGATTAAGGCTAGCTTGTATATTGATGGCAGTCCAGCTATGTAGGTAACTCAATACTATCATTGTATAGTTAGTTTATTTTTTATGGAATTTTGAATGCTGATAAATTATACTTTTTTTGCCATAACGGAACGCCATGCGGAACCCAAACTGCGCGAGACCTACTCGCACTTGTCCTCTTTGTACACTGACAAGGACTTTTGTTTGTTAGGGGTTCATCAACGAGTACGTGCGCATTGCATATCGGGTCGCCAGTGTCAATTTGAATTATGATAATAATAATAAAAGTGATATTTTAATTAGTGGGTGTGTGGGTATTACTTGTACACCTCTGGAACCCCCGGGGACCCCTTTGGGAAGGCGTTAGGATATATTATTTTTTTATTTATTTAAATGATAAACGAAAATAATATAGTAAAGTGGGTATGCTGCTGAGAGCAAAATGTGAAATAATGTTGGGTTTTCCAATTATGTGATATAATATATATTTGAATACATATGAATTTAAATGTACACATTATAAATATTATTGTGTGTAAGGGTGTATTGTACCTAATATTTGTATGTTTTAATATTAATATGTTTCTATCACGGCCAGAAGCTGTGAAATAAATTTGTATAAAATGTCTTATTTAAAACGTTTATGTGTCTTTTAGAGAGTCAACCAATCCTAACAATATAATAATAAATATGAAAGTTTGTGAGGATGTGAATGGAATTGGATGATATTGAATATGACTTAGTATATGTGTAGCCATAAAAATCTACCTATAACATACACTTTTACGCGGGTTTATTTATTTTATACAACTAGATTCTATCAACAGCTTTGTCCTTATATGTAGTTGTAAAAACAGCCCAAATAATCAAACATAGTAAATTACAACAGATGTGCCTGCGGCGAGGTTTGCGAGCTGAGATTTCCTCGCAAGGTTTTCTTTCACCGCAAAACTCTTGATGTGATATATCAGCACCCAGGAAAAACTCATTGGAACAGAAAATTATAACGTTAATATAAACATTTTATTAAAAAAAATATAAACATAGATTTATTGAACACCATGGCACTATGAAAAAATTACAATAATATTACATACAAACAATTAGATTATTGGATATAATTAATAAAGACCATATGTTACGGTAATTACCATATATGGGCCACACAAGTGCTTGCCGCCAGTCCTGGGTATCACCCCAATTATCATATCAGATAAACTGCAATAAAAATATGACACCATCCTTTAGAGTCAGCAACGCGTTGATCACCTCGTTAATATAAATTGGCAATGGCCATAAATTTTGTATAGCTGGAACTGACACGCTCAACAATTCTTTGGGAGTGCCCAAAGGCGATCATCTGGAACCACTTTCATTCATTATGCCCATATAAGATAACTTTGTATTTTTTATATCGCATATATGAAGCTACACGAATATGATTTATAAATTCTGTAGCTTACTGTACTGTACTAAACTAATAGCAGTATGTGTACTAAACGAAACTCAAATTTATCATACTGGCAACATAAAAATACCCACACGAAGAAGGTATTAAAAATACATCTTTAAAGTGCACATGTATTTTATAACTTTTAACCTAGTTATGTTTATAATGAATAGTAACAAATAGATGTATTTATTATATAGAAATGGATTTATATGAATACTTTGACCTTACAAAATAAATAGTATATGAGAGAGAGAGCTTGGCAGCGCGTGGCGTCGGGCTGGCCACACGTGGCTCACTCGCGCCGCAAGGCATCTATGCCACCAACCGCTAACGGAATGTTTCACTCTTTTGCGATTAAACATCAATGTGGTATTATTCAAATGTCCACACCATCCAAGAAACATTGATGATTCCCGAGCTAAGATAAGTATATATATATGGCAACTTAAATTATTTCCCAAGATATACAAGAATAACTGTATTCCTGATATTTGTCTGATGATCTTAACGAGGCATGTCTGAAATATATTTCAGATTCAAGGAGCATCAGCGTTGGGTTTAACTTTGGACTCGGGCCGCCCGAGCGCCTCGGCCTCGGCGAGGGTGTCAGGCATCTTGGTGCCGAGCGTCTCCGGCTGCGTGAGCACCAGCGCGCCCGCTAGGAAGCCCATCCCGCCGAACATCACTGACGGGATGCCCTGCCAGTACTCCATCTAGACATACACTAAACTAATGTACTTATAGCAATGACAATTTCCTCACATTATTAAGGAGCATACCACTAATTATAATATGATAATACTAGCTGTCCCGTCCAGCTTTGCTTGGTTGAATAAAAGTTTCTGAAAAACCATCGCAGCGCCACATGTCGGGTCCAATTGTGAATCTAAATCATCAATCTCTCGAATCCATTTGAACACACACAATATTTTTTTAACAAAATCCGTGTAGGCGTTTAGGAGGAGTCAGTCACACACACACGCATAGTAGTATTACATATATAGTTGCTCACCAGCACAGGAGTGAGGGGCGCCGTGATGGACCCGACGCGTCCAATCATGGAGGAGAAGGCGAGCAGGCTGTGTCGGTACTGTGTGGGGTACAGCTCCGAGGTGAACAAGTACAGCGACGTGAACACCACGGAAATACCGAACTTGCCCAATAGGAATACTATTAACCGCAGCACCGTCATGTCTAGGGTAGAAACAAATATCAATTAGAAACTTTTTCTAGCACTTCTTATCCCGATGCACAGTGATTCATCGGACTGCGAGCTTCATGGTTAAAAAGAACCACGCGATGATACTACATGTTGCAGAAGAATTTCAAAGAGATTTATGAATCTCGATTCTTATCATATAGATGGCGGCAAACTCGCCATCTATGTCCGTCAAAAGGAGCTGCATATACACCTATGCTTGCCCCTTCGGGACCTTCGTGAAGCCACAATTTCTAATAATTGACACATAAGCAATAGGCTTCGGACCGCAATGTTATATTTATACCTTTACGTAAATGGTCGTTATCTACCTAATTAACTAGCTTATCATTTGGTATGAGTTAATAACATATATGCTAACAATTTCGTGAAATCTGACGTAGTTGAATTTATCTTTCCGCTCATTATAAACTCTTAACATGAAAACTGTTAAAAGTTGATAAGTAATTGAAACGTACGAGCAATGCGGGGCTGAAGTATTCCTCGCTCTTTACGAAAATATTTACCTTTGCTTTGAACACTTTGTGTTTAACTAACGATAACTGACGTTATCTCCAGAAATGTATACGATAACTATAATAGCTAAGGTTTTCTATTTGTCTATTTGTAAAGTGTGGTAGTCGGGTACACTACACTTTGTCTGCTAAAGCTGCATCGCTACCTTTACTTATACTCTCATTCACCTAATATTAAAATTAATTTCATAATAAAGATTGCAATTTTTTTTATGAAAGTTAATATTTGTCTTATAAAAGTGTCGCAAGAGGGCATTACATCGTTCGTATGTTTCGTACCCATAAAAAGTTTAGAAATAGGTTACACTTACCACTGGGAATGAATGCAAACGCGATGTTGCATAAGGCACTGAAGAAGTAACCACTTGACAATGTGGCTTTTCTGCCAATCTTGTCAAGAATAAATACGGCAGTGAAAAACCCGGGGATCTCGATGAGGCATACGAGGATGTAGTTGAGGTACATGCTGTCGGAGAGGCTCGTCGAGTTGATGGAGAGCCCGTAGTACACGAAGGTGGTGGTGATCCACCAGATAGGCGTCGTGCACACTCGGCGCAATAACACGCTTGAGCTGAATATAGCTTTGAAAACACTTGGAGTGGGCTCCTCGTCTTCCTACAAATAATGAGTATTTATAAGCATTATAATTGTGTACTTATGTTGTGTATTTAATATTATTTGTGTATTTAAAGCCTAAACATACAGTTTTTTCAACAACAGGAGGGGGAGTCGTCAGTGCCTTTATTGAAGCCTCACTAATTTGCTTCTTGTTGACTCTGGCAACGGTTTGCAAAACTAACTTGGCTTCTTCGTACTTCTGCTTGGAAAGTAGCCAGCGCACGCTCTCGGCAAGAATCCAGTAGTAGGTAATGATAAGGAAGCACGGAATGTGCAGCGTCATGATCATGTACCGCCAGGGCTGGACGACCCAAGCGACCCCTCCGAGGATCACCTGGCCCACGGCAAACATGGATGAGCAAGTGGCACTGGCCACCACTCTGTACTTGGGTCCGACCATTTCAGTTGCTGCGAAAAATATAATTTGTAATTTTATTTGAATTTCTTTTTTAATTTATTCATTTAGAATATGAATCATCGTACCAAAAATATATGCGGAACTGAAAGTTCCAGCTCCTAGTGTAGTCTGTAGCAGTTGAAAAGCCAGATACATAGGATAATTGACCGAGAAGGCTCTGATCAAACCAAAAAGCGCAAGGTTAAAGACGCTGATGACGAGCGCGACGCGTCTGCCGAATCTATCCGAGACATATCCGGTGATGGGGAGCACCAGCAGGGTCCCCACGCTGCTTAGGGTACCAGCCAGAGCGCGCAACCAGTCCTCGCATCCGAGGTCAAACTGAAATATGTATTGATAAGTTTAGTCGTACGGAAACCATAGTCAAGTTGCAAAGATGAGCAAGATCTGAAAGTAAGATCCAACTCACATCGTACACAACCGAGTTGTCTCTAGCGTACACAAATCCATCGCACTGCACGGTGCTCTCTGGGTTAAATAAGTTGATGGGGCAGAAGTTGAGTGTCCCGTTGTCAAGGCCGACAGGCAAGTGCCGCTCGCAGCTGGCAAACCCATTAGAAGTTTCCGGAATAGCATTTGAAAGCCAGTCGCGGTCAAAGTATGTGTTTTTGGTCGTCTCACCACATTCGGGTATTTGGCACCTGAAAACAGAAGTTTACATTACAATTGATAACAGCTTAGTTTGTTTCATTATCTTAAAATCGTCGTAATCTTGATATTTTCCATGCAAATGTTAGTTTGTATGGATTCAAGTAATTGAGTTTGATAACATCAAACGTGTCACTGATAATACTAACGCATCGTTGCTACTTTGGCAAAAAACCTTTAAATACTTGAGCTTCCTTATTACCTGTGGGGTATCGCAGCAGCGGAGAAAATGTATTCGCTCATGAAGGCAGACATTATGATTGGAATGGACACCAGCAGCATGTTCCTGAGCTGGAAGAGCCCGAACTGGCCGAGCTCGTTGACGAGGACATCGTCCAGGTCGATGGGCTTCACGAATGTGCTGCCCTTCCTAGAGCCCGGATCTCTCTTGCTCACGATGGTGACGCGCGGGCTCCGCGCCTCGCTTCCTCGACGGCTCTCCACCATGGCGTCTGAATAGTCCTCGAGTATATACCGGAGTTGTATGAGGCATAGGCGGCTCACACAGCCGCGGGCCCCGGCTGAATAAGCCGTTGTCCCATGCGTTATACAATCGAAATGCTATCGACGATAACGGTACGAACAGATTAGCAACATATTTGGTTGATAGCCATTTAATACGCAATGATTAATGAGATAATTGAATTGATAACTTAATTGTTATTATTTATGTAATGCTGGAATTGAACAATAAAATTATAGAATTTCAAGAGGCCCGGATAAGAATCTTTCGAAGGCCAAACACTCTACCATCGCTCTAAGGAAGTTCTAAGGAATATTTTCAACTAAAACCTACAACTGTAGGTTTGTAGCAAAACTTGGTAAGTATATTATTTTTAATAGTTTATATATAATTGCAATATGTTAGAAATTTATTAATTATGAAAAAACTACATTATATCTCAGTACACACTGCCCAAAAAGAAACTCTCTCTCGTCTAAATTGTCGGCTCCCCTCAACGGGAGTCTACATCAAATCGAGTTTTCTGGCGGCATTGTTAAGTCGTATGGCAGTGCTGATTCGCGAAATATGCTAAACTTAAATAATAATGTTAACATGCAGGTCATAATCATGTTTGCAGCAGTTGGCCAGGTATCTATTGGCGGAATGGTCGTGTTATCGCCGTTAATTCCACTGATCACCTTGATTGTGTCCCGGCACGTGTTCCATTACCTCATACAATTACGGCTCATGTGCGCTTAGAACTTGTCTTGAATAAATGTGTTTCATCATTTCTTCTCTTGACAGGCTTTTCTTATACATGACGTTCAATAAGTTGACCGTATAGCTTACGTTGAAGATAAAGACTTTTTTTGTTAAAATTTTGGTTTTTTGGTATTTTGGTTTAAATTGGGTATCGATTTGAATTTCTCATTGCTTACTTTGTATATGCCGCAATCAATAGTATAACTTACTAAACTATTTCTTAACATCTCTTAACCTTCCAATGTGCTATTGCAAATATTAAACATTCAACAACGTTTGAATGTATGGCAGAACTGTATGACGTCTTTTAATCCTGTGTCTTTCACAGCATTGAATACCCAATGACAACGTCACGCGACGGCACCTACAGCACCTTTTCGCTTCAAATGTCGCAAGACATTCCATGGATTTAGCTCGATACAATAGTTGCAGTTGTCCAATATGCCATACTAAAGGCCTACATACTAATCCGGACACGTTTTTTGCAAGGGTTTTCTCATCAGCATTACCAGCCGGTTATTCAATGAGTATATCCACTGCTGGATGTTCGCTTGCTTCCGTCTTTTGAATTTAAATAGATAAGTTTTAAAGCTCTGTCGGATTTACGCTTTTTTAATAAGCTACATCGGAAAATAATTGAATTACCTTTTGTAGAATTTAAAGCCGTCGTTAAAAGTAAATTAATTCAAAAGGCTTATTATAAAACATCAGATTATTTGAATGATGGCCATGCATGGCAATGAATTGCTCATCTGGTACAGAGTTTATATATGTAATCTTTTCTATCCCTACGTAAAAGGAAACAAATGTTAAAAAAGAAAACCGGGGAGATTTTTTCGCCGTTTCTTCTCCTGGCAGGTACTTTTTTTCTTGGTAACGGTAGTAACTTTAGTTAATAATAAATATGTGACGTTCAATAAGTGTTCCCTGTGTAGCTTACGTTGAATAAAATACTTTGATTTTGATTAAGATTATTTTCCTATATGTTTTACACTGCCGCTCCCTTACGCAATAAAATATCTCCGCCCCTATAATGTAGAGATACAGCGCTGTAGAACCCTGTGTACAACGTAGTACAGCGCAGGCATGTATTATATATTGAAAACGTCGGTCTTTGAAAATAAACCTTTCTTTATTATATTACGTTTGAGAACAAGTTCAAATGGGTATGTATAATCCCGCTTTAGAAGCGATGGATTCGCCACCTGTCACGCGGAGACTAAGATATATCTCCGGCTAAAGGAGGGTGTTGATTCATCTCTGCCTACCCCTACGGAGGTTTTTGTGGGAAGACTGCTATAACCGGGATTCTTAATTGCAATCTTCGTGGTGCGACTGTCCGAACCACTCGGCCACCACTTTTTTTATATAGTATATTAACAACAAACCAGCTTTCTAATGATACGTCATTTATGCAAATAGAGAGAGAGAGACGAGTCATGTTGTCCTATTCCACCCGATATGTTTAATCTCAGAAGAGATCTCTGAAGCCCTGTTATTCTATACGTGAAGCAGGTTGGTCGATACTCGCAGTGTCAACTATACCAGTTACAATGTATAGTCAATTCACGCATGGAAAGTAGACTTTATTAATCTCGCGTCTCTTCAGCTTGAGAATATTCATTACTAACTGTGACCAATTTAAAATTATCCCATCGTAATATTTTATAGCATACTTAGCTACATTATATTTATTTATTAGAGCGTCCTGTGTCCAATCCGTAGTTACTTGCGAGAAAAAAGTAGTACAAATATCCTCACTTTCACATATATAGTACTGGTGGGACTGAGTATAACTGCCTTCTACGTCGTCAGAGCGACCTCGGCATCCACCGGTTGCCTTCAGACGGACAATAACACTGGGACGCGACTATGATGATAATAATAATAATAAGATAATAATGCCCAACGTATCGCTAATGCGTCTATCTTATCTGTGGATATTTGCGCCTAACTTCAACTGCATATTATTAGCTATATCCGGATCGAGTTACAGCTTTTCCTTAATCGGTACTTACTTACTATCTCAATGGAAACTCAACCTTGCATAAAGGTAACAAATTGCCTTTTGGAGGATTCGAATTAAGCCTTCGATAAGCTCTTTTCTTAATTGCTTTATATTTCAATGCTATTGCTTACCGACAGTAAATGCTCATATTGTTTTATCTTATTCCATTTGCGCATTAATATTCATTGTAATATTCATCCTCGGACACACGACTACATTGCGTTGGTCAGATTTATCTTGAAAAGCCGTGGTGGCCGAGTGGTTCGAATCCCGACTGTACCAATGAGTTTCTTAACTTAAGAACAGTGATTAGTCACACCGCGAGCTTTACGGTGAAGGAAAACATCGAGAGGAAACCTGCATACGTCTGAGAAGTAATTCAAAGACATATGTATAATCGTTCTTGAGTAAAGGCGATGGACTCGCCATCTGTCATGTTGGCACCTATAAATATCTCTGGCGGAAAGTGGGCGTGTGGGTATTACCTATACACCTCCGCCTACCCCTTCGGGGTCCCTTGTGGAAAGGCGTGATATATTATTTTATATGTAAATCGTGTTCACGGACAACGGTGCGTTCATTATTCGCGGCTTCACGCGACATTGGACCTATAACACTGCACTGAAAATGTTGGTGTACGCCAGTAATGATCACATCTATGGTTACGTCTACGACAACAAGTACGCGTGCACTGTTGTCTCACACTATACATTGTATTCTTTGGCAGTCACGCACCACACGTGTGATACAACATCAGATTATTTAAATGACAGCCATGCTATGCATGAACTGCCCCTGTTGCAGAGGTTTATATGTTAATTCAATCTTTTTCCACTCCTACGTAAAAGGGAACCAATTTTTAAAAACGAAACCGGAACTGGGAAATTGCCTCGCCGTGTCTTCTCCTGACAGGTCTTTTTCTTGTAATCGGTGGTTACTGTCGTTGTTTATTTAGTATATTGTCATCCACGAAGACGCGCCCCTCTATTCTTCCCAATAGTTTATAGTGTAAGTGTGCAATCTTCAACGAATGTTTGAGTATCATCGGTACACACTGATTGATTACCTATGAGTGCACACGCACACTACAATTCATAGACTCGTTCGGTCATACTCCCCGCATCCCGCGACCCCATCGACTAGAAATTGGTGGGGCGCGTCTTCGTTTACTTAATTTGATTATATGTGTAGATACAAGTCATTCGATGGTTGTATGTACTGTGGCCTGGTAAGTGTATCCAGAGTTTGCGAAATCAATTTGATTGATATTATTGAAAAGGGCAATAGTTCAAAATAAAAAAAGCACTTACATTTGTTCTTGCAATGTCACAGAATTAAATATAATATTTTTGTTGTATTCAATTAATAATTTTGATGCGAGCTGCGGTTTCTATTTGCGTATTTGGCAGCGCGTGTGATCTCGCAGCATCACTCCGCATACCAAGCAGGGGGCAGGAGGTGGACTGCCGGTATTGTGTTGGCGGCCGACACACTAAGAAGCCGGTTATTATTTGATACTATAATATATTATGATCTAATATCATCTATGAAAGTATATCGTGCCATCATCTATGCTTCGTGAGTATTTCCCCGATCATGTAACATTTAACACGAGTTCCAGTTGAATCAGTTGGATCATAAGCGTAAGCATAGGTTTGATTCCTGATTGATACACTATCGCAACAGTGTGAACACCCGTGTTTTCCCAGGAGATAATACTACGACTAATTTAATTAATTAATTAATTAGATAATAATACGTCGTTGAATTTCTTCTTAAACGTATGCAAGTGCTCTCACGATGTTTTCCTTCACCGTAAGGCCTGTGAATCACTATACTTACGTAACTAAGAAAAAAGTCACTGACCGCCAAGACTTAAAATATTTGGAAGTGACTAAAGTGTTTGTGCATTTGCTCCTAAATTTAACGTAGCCTGGACACAGCGATTATATATATTTATTAGATGTAATAGGATTTTATTTTTTCCCAGCAGTGGGATGCACCAGGCTAACAGTATCAGTATATGTTGGTGGTCGTGATGCTCTAACCATTCAATGGAGAGCTTTATTCGGGACCCAGTTTAGGGTTATAGGGTATTCGGCCACATACGCAAAGCTTCTTAAATATTAGAACATCATTTATACAGTGAAACTTCCTTAAAACATTCGTATAGACCACTGTTAATACCTCTTGTTAGTCTCTGATTTTCTATCGCTTAGAATAAAACCAACAATACTATAAAATGTATGTATTCGATATAAGTAGGGCAGAGTGTGTGTGTGTTGAGATCGTTCAGGCGGGCGCGGGCGAGCGCTTGGCGGGCCGGCCGAGGTTCTCGGCGTCCTCGAAGGAGTCCGGCAGCGTGGTGCCCAGCGTCTCGGGCGTGGTGAAGATCAGCGCGCCCGACACCAGCGCGAAGGAGCCGAACAGCACGGACGGCAGCGCGTGCCACACGGTCAGCGCCTGCGCAACGCACACACGCACGATACGCTCATTACAGGCATCGGCTATGCTATTCATATTGTTATAGGTTAGAAAAAAGGAAGGTTGGAAAATGATGTACTTATAAAATCATTGTATAGAAGCTTTCCGTCGGTTCCTATTCTAATTCCTACGTATCAAAATCAAAATCAAAATCTTTTAATTTCACATAGGCCCAGGTGGGCACTTATAAAACGTCGAAAAAGAAGCACGGTTCGGGTTGGTCGCTTCCATGGAGAAGAACCGGCAAGAAACTCCATGGTTACTCTTTTCAAAAGTAAGGTATGGAATGTATGATAGCAACACTAAAAAAGACAAAGTTTTAAACCTTATTGACAGTTCATAGATATGAACTGTAACGGTAAGTCTTAACGGAAGCAGCGCGACATTAAATGGTCAGTTTCGTACAGTTACTGCCAACAATGACTAATATAAATACAACAGATGAGCTCCATTAGGTTCCTCATGCACACCGACTTGTCCAGCGGATACAGGTGTAAACTATCTAATCATTAAAATATTTGTTTATTGTACTTGAATTACATATACTTTACAGTTTTACTACAAGTGTAAAATTAATAAATTCCCACGAAATGTGATAAGCGCGTGCGCAAATATACCTACTACTCCATAATATAATTATTGCTCTCGCTATCGCTACTTGCGATTAATAATCACGAGCGCTAATTCCGTATCTTCCATATCAAGGATACCTACTGTTGTCAATGCCTGCATCATACACGCTTCTAATGACTTACAGGTGTGTACCACATTATCTTACTTATGGCCGAGAGATGGCGCTGATTATAGCGTCGACAAAAGTTTCATATTATCAGGCCAGTCCGTCGTGGGTAGGCAGAAAAGGCTGTACCCAGAGTATAACAGTGACGAACAAAACCCTATAGTGAGGAAAAGGGAGAGCTTTCTGTCATTCTTGCTCTCTACAGAACCCACCACCAGGTAATCAGGAACATCAACAATCGCGAACTATACCGTCCTTCCACTAGAGTCTTGAATATATAGATATTGCGTGCCTTATGAGTGTAGTAAGTGTTATAACACTTATTGTATACGCCTCCTCTGGATCACACAAACAGGCATAATGTTCAAAAAAACATATTGGACCAGTCCATGTTCTAGAAACCTAAAGAGCTTCAAAGTATAATGAGGGCTACATAATTTGAAAAACGTTTTAATAAGACTTGATGTCCAGCAGAAGCAGTCACCTTGTTGTGTATTCTGCATAAGCCGCGTCTAGTTCATAATATCAATCTAGTTCATGACAATCCAATTATAAACATTGGAGCTGATCAGTAATTATTGATTAAATTCAATGAGGTCTGCTGTAGCTGAAACCCATAACAAAATAAGAAAAAGTGTGAACTCACAAGTGCTGGCGTCAGAGGCGCAGTGATGGAGCCAAGCCGTCCCACCATTGAGGAGAAGGCAAACAGGCTGTGGCGGTACTTGGTGGGGTATAGCTCCGCGGTGTACACGTACACTGAAGTCATCACTATCGCGATGCAGTACTTGCCGAAGAGGTACAAGAACAGCGAGAGGCCACTCATATCTACAAACCAAGAGGGAAATTAATATATCCCGAAGCTGTTTCTGTAAATCTGAATAGGAAATGATACAAAAAATTACCATCAGGAACGAAGGCGAATCCAAATTGGCAAGCAGCGCAGAGCCAGTAGGCACAGATGAGGACAGGCTTCCTCCCAATGCGATCGAGCAAGAGGATCGCGGTCCAGTAGCCGGGGATTTCAACCGCAGCCACCGCTACGTAGTTCAGGAACCGGTTTCCGGAAAGGTTCACCGCGTTAATGTTCATCCCATAGTACACAAGTGTATTGGTGATCCACCAAATTGGAGACACGCAGCACCGCGACAAAATCGTCCTGGATCTGAATACGAGAATGGGCAGCCACGGCTCCTTTGGCTTCTCCATAGTCCGTTCGGCTTCTGCGGTGGCTCGCAGGGCCTCCAATGACTTTTGGGATAGTTCCTTGTTATTTCTTTTAGCAACCTTCTTGAGAATGGCTTCAGATTCTTCATACCTCCCTTTGCTCATGAGCCAACGAACTGATTCCGAGAGTATCCAGAAGTAGCTCACCACCAGCAGCTGGGGTGCATACAGGACTTGAGTGAGGGTCCGCCACGGCAGCACGCCCCAAGCGATAAGACCGAGGATCATTTGCCCGACTGCGAACATGGTTGATATTGTCGCTCCCGCTATCACTCGGTACTTAGGGCCCACCAACTCCGTTACTAAAAACGAAAACACAACATATTTAAAGAAACCAGTCTGTTCAAAGGAATGTAACAATTCTTTCATATTTTGCAGAAAAAGCTAGAACCGGATGCACAATGTGTGCCAAGTTTGAAATATGTGTGTATTACATACTTCATATGTTGATCAGGTCTGCTACAACAACCCTAAATAATGTTCATAACCATTGCACCTACCCAGAATATAGCAGGAAGAATACGCCCCCGCACCGACAGTAGCCTCAACCACCTCCAGGGCAAGGAACCATTCGTAAGAGTTGACGAAGGACCGAACGAGACCGATCCAGCCGGTATTCAACGCGTTGAGTGTGAGCGCCACGCGCCGCCCCCAGCGGTCAGAGATGTACCCGGTAATAGGCAGCACCAGCAACGAGCCAATCGTTCGAATGGATCCGATCTGGGATCGGCGCCACTCGTCGCAGGCCATCCCGAACTGTACACGCAAAATTGCTAGATTATATGACAATCACCACAATGTTCGCCAGACTGGATGTTCGCAAATAAAGTTCGTAGCTCACGTCGTAAACAACGGTGTCGGTGTTTTCATAGACGTAGTCCTGGCAGCCTTCAGTGCGCGTTTGGTCGAAGAGTGTGGCGGGACAGGTGCCGGGCGTGACGGCGCTCTGGCTGGAGCTGTTCGAGTAGCGCTCGCAGCTCTCGAAGGACTCCAGGCTGGTGCCTGGGATCGCGTTCAATACCCACGACGGGGCGAATTGCGGCTGAGCGCTGTCGCACTGCTGGATCAGGCATCTGCGGCATGAACATGATTACATCTATCAATGTGCTTCAGCAAATTAGACTTTTACTGACGGACTCGCGTTTAAACGCTCTTAACGCGACACAATACAATTTGAAAATCAGTTTCTATTTCTTATCGCGAAAAAATCTATTTTTTTTTATACCACACGGGTGGCAGACAAGCATGAGGTCCACCTGATGGTAAGCGGTTACCAACGCCTATGGACGCTTGCAACACCAGCGGTATTACTCGCGCGCTGCCGCCCCTGGTGGAATCTTTTCACACTCTTCTTGAAGAACTTTAAGCTGTACTCTCCAGAGAACACCCCACGGTGAGCTCATTCCACAGCCTGAGCGTTCGCGGAAGGAACCTCCTTTAGAACCGTGCAGTGCGAGACCTAAATTGAAAAATACAGATTTGCTTACTACTAGCAGAAATATTAAGGTTCGCGTATTTTAGTAAATAAAAGAGGAGTACCTTTTTCCTATCGCTTTCACTTTCATATAAAAATGCATTGATACGCAAGATCAACCTGGACCACTTCTTTTACGGCATAATTTGTATAATAGCTATAGTTTTATAATAATAATAATAATATATCCTCACGCCTTCCCACAAGGGTCCCCGAAGAGCCCGGGGTAGGCAGAGGTGTATAGGTAATACCCACACACCCACTATTTAATTAACTCAGATGATGAAAAGACCTGATCAACGGCCAGGACGGAATCAAATAAATGCCAATCAGCATAATGCTTGACTTTACGATTATACTAGGTGTCCCGCTCAGCATGCTCCCGTGCAGCTCAGGGTGAAGTATTTAATCTCGAAGCCTCTTTGAACATTTGTATGTGTTCAAAGAGGCTTCGAGATTAAATACTTCGCCAGCCGTTTAGGAGGTCACAGACACGCACTGAAGAATTATATGTAAATGAAGATGGGTAAGTTCTCATGTGGATCAAATTCTTATCAAAGCCAACGATACGTCACCTCGTGGGTATCCTGGCCGTAGTAAAAATGTACTCTCCGGAGGCGAAAGCTGAGAATATGACCGGTATGGCCGCGAGGGCAAGTGTGACGAGCTGGTACCGCCCAAACTGGCCCACCTCCTCCACCAGGATCTGGTCCAGGTCCACTCCGCCCTGCTTGCCACCTTTCTCTTCGTTAGACATGCCTGCGTTGTCTCCGCACAGAACAAACAATTACTGACCCCGCAAGCCTTCCTCAAAGTGTTAACTTTACAACTTCCTATCTCATAATGAGACTATGACGTATCGGCATTAATTGGAGATCAAAGGATAATCATGATTTACAACGTGATACAAGTAACCTCCGTCAATAATCATTGTAATCGATACCTTATCATAATTCATGACAGAATTAAAGATTATTCGACCACAGCGACATGTCCTACGGCTACTCCAACTATGGTTTGACCTTCCCTTGCACGCATCATTGTCGTTCCTTGAAAACAATGCCTCTGCCTCTGCGTAGGTTCGTTCCCCAAAGCAAAACTAACTCTGATGTGCATACCAATATTATTTTCTGCGTGTATACCTGTAATACTGATCTCAAGCTTAACTTAGTGCAGTATCAGTTTTGTGTAATATACTTAGAACGGTTAGTCAATAATAATAATATAATATATCCTCACGCCTTCCCACAAGGGTCCCCGAAGGGGTAGGCAGAGGTGTAATACCCACACACCCACTTTCCGCCAGAGGTATATGTATTAGGTGCCAACGTGACAGATGGCGAGTACATCGCCGTTACTCAAGCACGACCATACATACTCCTTTGAATTTCTTGTCAGACGTATGCAGGTTTCCTCTCGATGTTTTCCTTCACCTTAAAGCTCGTGGTGTGACTAATCACTGTACTTAATATAATATAATATATATAATATAATAATATAATATAATATAAATAAATATAATAAAGAACCACTCGACCACCACGGCTCGCTTAGTCAATAATTTGTACGAAATGTAATACCATATAATTCCCCTCTTCGAACGGCCAGTTACCTACCATAATAACGTGGTTATCTGAGAAAACAAAATGACATCGTAGAGGTTACAGTGCACACGACACTCCTTGGACACGTTATCTAAGTAGGTGCGAGTAAGTACCTATCAGTCAGACTTGCCTTACTTATTAACCTCACACCGCATTACAAAAACAAATGGCTGACTATGGCAGTGAATGACCCGAGTTTTCATTATCCTATAATCAATATCAATAAGATTCTGATCTCATGTTAAAATAAAGTCCATACCTAAGTCTAGACGCTCTCGATTTCATTGCCTGCTTCGAGAGGAACTACCCGGATTAATATGTACCTATCAAAAATGTTTAACTATTTGCTAAAACGGTTATTTGTTAACTTTTGCATTCGTCATATTACACTTTTACATTTTTTTATGTGGATGTTGCCCGCATCCGTTAACTGAACCATCTATTGAATCCATTCCCCTAAGCCTAGATATACAGTATGTAGTCTTTAAGGAATCAGAGTTGCCTAGAATATCTGTACTGGCAGTAGTACTCCTACATCCCTTCTACTGCTTACACAAATATTCATCTCGGTAATAGGTCAACAACATCACGCTTTCTTTTCAATGAATAACTCATTAATGTAAAAAATAAATATGACGACATTTCACTATATAAAAAAGTAGCTGTCTCGCCCATTTTCGTTTCGAGGAAACCAATAAATCGCAATAGTAGCGCAACCTATCGGGCCCAGTCGTTAGTCTATACCATCCGGATATCCATGCAATAAACACAAAAAAAAACGCCATAAGCGGTTGTGCCATTCTCGAGTTTTTGCGACACTAACGGACGGCGATTTTAATATTATTTAGAAGAAGATAAAGAGGATTTGGAACCACGTAATACTTTAGACTAGTAGTAGAAGTATACTTTTCGGTTCCAAGGTATGAGGATGAATTCCACGTCGATGGCGAGAGGTACAACAAACAAAGGCTGCGACTTTGTCAGCCTTTGTTCCGATGTAAAGAACTGCTTAGCTCTGTTGAGCACACCGAGTTTCCTATACACCACAACTTAACCTTGTCCTCTAAATGACCACGGAACTGAACGTCGCTAGAAATGTCAACTCCAAGGATCCCAACGCTCTCCGAGATGTTCAGGGTAGTGTTTTGGAATTGTGAAGCCACAGCGAATGGAGTTTTTTATGTCATTGTTTCACGAATTCTTTTCAGACAGGTGATGATTCTGGTTTGTAAGAAAACTTTGGAAACGTAAATCACCCGAAAATCTCATATTGAGTATACACTGAAAGAGATGTATAATATGATTTATTTCTCATAAAGTATTACAACAACACTATAAAATGTATATATTCGATATAAGTAGGGCAGAGTGTGTGTGTGTTGAGATCGTTCAAGCGGGCGCGGGCGAGCGCTTGGCGGGCCGGCCGAGGTTCTCGGCGTCCTCGAAGGAGTCCGGCAGCGTGGTGCCCAGCGTCTCGGGCGTGGTGAAGATCAGCGCGCCCGACACCAGCGCGAAGGAGCCGAACAGTACGGACGGCAGCGCGTGCCACACGGTCAGCGCCTGCGCAACGCACACACGCACAATACGCTCATTACAGGCACAAGGCATCATGCATATGGACCAGAAAGTGGTGAAGCGACTGTAATAGTTAAATATTCATACAAAATTTGGTAGTTATTTCTACATCCAAAGGATTTCACAAATAACATAAATTATCAAGTAAAAAACTATATAGCAAGTCGTAGGAGACACAGGCACGCTTTTTTGTAGGGGTTCTGCACAACTGAAAGACAATAACTAAAGATTTCTTAATGTTTAGCCCATTTAGTAATAGTGTATGACTTTCAAAATTGTATATAAGTTTAAATTGTGGTTTGAGTTTCTAAATTCCTAACGACTCAAAATTACTTTAAAAAAATACTTCATCTTGCGGGTTTCAAATTGTGATATCATCGTACATTTAAGACCTGAGCTCTTGTCGGCGTCTCTGATGGAGTTCCTTCCATTTGCTCCTGTCTAGCGCAATATTTAAGACATCCATAAATGTCATGAGATTCACTTTTTCTTGTGTGTTCCAACTGTTGGTCAACCGATAATTTCTAAAATGCATCAGCGCGAAGCCGGGTCACTGAACAAATAGTTAATAGTACAAATAGTCAATGTAGTACCCCGGAGCCATAAGGAGCTGATTTAAAAATAGTATTCCAAAAAACGCCTTTTTCTTAATTATAAGAATAAACCTCACAAGTGCTGGCGTCAGAGGCGCAGTGATGGAGCCAAGCCGTCCCACCATTGAGGAGAAGGCAAACAGGCTGTGGCGGTACTTGGTGGGGTACAGCTCCGCGGTGTACACGTACACTGAAGTCACTACTATTGCGATGCAGAACTTGCCCAACAGGTACAAGAAAAGAGAAAGGCCGCCCATGTCTGTAAAATCCAGGAAATATATTTCATATAATATTAAATTGCTAGTTGGAACATTAATTGTTGATTGAAAAGTCACTAACTTTAAATATATGCTAACTGTAGAAATGAAGGCCCAAAGCTTACCATCAGGAACAAAGACAAATCCAAATTGGCAAGCAGCGCAGACCCAGTAGGCGCCAATGAGAACCGGCTTCCTTCCAAGTCGATCGAGCAAGAGGATAGCAGTCCAGTAGCCGGGGATTTCGACAGCAGCCACGGCTACGTAGTTCAAGAACCGGTTCCCGGATAGGTTCACAGAATTTATATTCATGCCGTAGTACACCAAAGTTGTCGTGATCCACCAAATGGGTGACACACCGCAACAGAATTTTCTTAGACCTGAAGACAAGCATTGGCAACCACGGCTCTTTTGGTTTCTCCATATTCCGTTCTGCTTCTGCGGTGGCTCGCAGGGCCTCCAATGACTTTTGGGATAGTTCCTTGTTGTTCATTTTAGCAACCTTCCTGAGAACAGCCGCAGATTCTTCATACCTCCCTTTGCTCATGAGCCAACGAACCGATTCCGAGAGTATCCAGAAATAACTCACAACCAGCAGCTGGGGTGCATACAGGACTTGAGTGAGGGTCCGCCACGGCAGCACGCCCCAAGAAATCAGACCAAGCATCATTTGCCCGATCGCGAACATGGTTGACATGGACGCTCCCGCTATCACTCTGTATTTTGGGCCCACCAACTCCGTCACTGGGAAGGATAAAACGAAGAACAGAATCAGTAACGTCTGCATGCAGATAATTAATATTTTTTGACAGAATGTAATGGACCGAAAGCTCACTGTACTCTCTATGCCTACCCCGACTGAGACTTGGCGTGGTGGCTTACAAATGTATATATTATTGTCAAAATTCTAATAATGTATGTATTAATTTACACATTGAGTATAGGGCACACGTGCTACCTACTTATTGTACCTTGTTTTTAATTATAATACTTTTTTAACGAAAACGAATAAGCCGTGGTGGCCGAGTGGTTCGAGCAGTTGCCTGCGACCTAAAGGTCGCAAGTTCGAATCCCGACTGTACCAATGAGTTTTTCTGAACTTAAGTACAGTGATTAGTCACACCACGAGCTTTACGGTGAAGGAAAACATCGTGAGGAAACCTGCATACGTCTGAGAAGAAATTCAAAGGCGTATGTATAGTCGTGCTTGAGTAACGGCGATGGACTCGCCATCTGTCACGTTGGCACCTAATATACCTCTGGCGGAAAGTGGGTGTGTGGGTATTACCCATACACCTCTGCCTACCCCTTCGGGGACCCTTGTGGGAAGGCGTGAGGAAAACCAACATCCCCGTTTTTTAAATAGTAATTCTTCCAGTAATTCTATGTATTGGAATGTTTTATATTTGCATTTTTTTTAGGAATCGGAATTCATTCCTCTAATCTGTGAATTCTACACGACACGCAATAGATAGCAATGGAATTAATAGAATAATATTTGTTTCTTTATTGAAGTTCTTTCATACCGAGAATGTAGCAGGAAGAGTATCCACCAGCTCCGAAGGTAGCTTCAACCACCTCCAGGGCTAGGAACCATTCGTAAGAGTTGACGAAGGACCGCACGAGACCGATCCAGCCGGTATTGAACGCGTTGAGTGTGAGCGCCACGCGCCGCCCCCAGCGGTCAGAGATGTACCCGGTAATAGGCAGCACCAGCAACGAGCCAATCGTTCGAATGGATCCAATCTGGGATCGGCGCCACTCCTCGCAGGCCATCCCGAACTGTACACGCAAAATTGCAAGATTATATGACAATCACCACAATGTTCCCCAGACTGGATGTTCGCAAATAAATTTGGTAGCTCACGTCGTAAACAACGGTGTCGGTGTTTTCATAGACGTAGTCCTGGCAGCCTTCAGTGCGCGTTTGGTCGAAGAGCGTGGCGGGACAGGTGCCGGGCGTGACGGCACTCTGGCTGGAGCTGTTCGAGTAGCGCTCGCAGCTCTCGAAGGACTCCAGGCTGGTGCCTGGGATCGCGTTCAGGACCCACGACGGGGCGAATTGCGGCTGAGCGCTGTCGCACTGCTGGATCAAGCATCTGCGGCATGAACATGATTAGGGGCACCTATTAATGTCTTAAATACTCAAGGAGGCACGTTGACAGTCCTTAAAACTGACGTATTCTTTAATTCAATTTTTACCTTCTAATATTTACGAAATAAAGAATACACATAATATTGTATTGGATGAAAGCGAGAAATTATGGCGCGTAAGGCAGCTGGAACAATGCTGAGTATTTGCAGCTAGCACAGAAGAGGGGCATGAAGGCAGCGCTATACTCAGACTGTAATTTGGATAACGTCAGGAGTCTTCAGGAACTTCAGGAATCTGCAGGGAAGGCACTACAACTAGGCGCACTATTTGAACTGATGTCGTACCCAGAATCGAGAGATTCTGAAAAGAAGCTTTAATACGGGCTGGACTCTGAACTTTGCTCTTTAGCATAGTCTAAAGTGGGTTCTAGTGCATAGTAATCTTTGCTCTCGAGCATAATAGATTGCTCTCAAGCACAGTGGCGTGGCAAGACCTATATTTGATGTGGGAAAGACAGATTTCGCGAGGCCCTATTCTGTGGCGACCTGAAGACGGATTTTATAAAATAATAATATTAAAAATAAACAAACCAATGAACACTGCCAAGTTTTTGTCCATAAAAAAACAAATTACATTAATATTAATGAAATATTACAAATCTTATCTTATCTTACTTCTTACTAATATTATAAATATGAAAGTTTGTAAGTTTGGATGTTTGCGGTTCTTTGGCGGCAAAACGGCTGAACCGATTTGGCTGAAAGTTGAAATCGTGATAGCGTATACCTAGGAATAGGACATAGGCTACTTTTTTATCCCTAAATTTTATTTTTAAATTTGTATATATTTTAGTAGTAATTCAGATTTGCATCAAAATGATATTAATACTCCTTAGTGCTTTTAATTTAAATTACATTTTATTGTGACACATGTTTGAAAAATCAATCCTGTCATTACAAAAAATCCAAATAATTCGATGTTCTGATATTATAAAGGCCTAAGTTTTTATGTTGCTCTTTCACGGCATAGCGACGGAACCTATTTTATCAGGAAAATATTGTAGCTCCTTTATCGAACTCCACGCGGGCGAAGCCGCGGGCTTGAGCTAGTCGTAAATATATAGGTGGAGATGACAATACCAATAAATTAAATATCGGCTTCAAAGGATGCTTCCAGTCCAAAAAACACTCAATAATTTTTTTTTAAATTTGGCTCCATAATGCTGACAATGATTCTGCCAGTGATATTTATGCAATCAGGACAGCAGTCAGGACATAATTTAACATTTTAAATATTTTCTGCATGCTGTATAAGGTACCACCATAGGGGTCAATGATCTATGCATCGGTAAAATATCATGTTAACATATCTATAGTAATATTATAAAGCTGAAGAGTTTGTTTGTTTGTTTGTTTGAACGCGCTAATCTCAGGAACTACTGTATGGAATTGAAAAATTCTTTTTGTGTTGGATAGTCCATTTCTCTAGAAAGGCTTTAGGCTATATAACATCACGCTACGACCAATAGGAACGAAGCATACATGAAAAATGTTGCAAGAACGGAAAAAAATATTCCTTTTCGCGAGCTTCCGTTGCGTGCGCTGCGTTAACGTTATAAGTTACGCAAATATCATGTATGAGGGAATTGTTCCTCTTTAAAAGTTCTAAAAAAAAGTCTGCGACAGTATATGTCTATCTTTTAAGATTGACACACTACAACCTTTTTTATGGCAATTAAGTCCGCGATGGGCGCCTAACAACTTAACCGATTTCAATCAAATTTGCACACCGTGTGCAGTTTGATCCAACTTAAAAGAAAGGATAGCTTACATAACAATTGGACCCGATAAATGGCGCTGCGATCGCGTTTCAGGAAATTTTACTTTTTCACCTTTCGTCTACCAATGGTCTAGACGTCGCCATCTTTTAACCGCGTAAACAATGCGTAGCGCGCTAAGACAGCGCCACCATCGTCGCGTAATGTAACAAATTTTACGATCGGCCCAGTGTTAAGCTGGGGATATCGACAAATACGTTGTTTTCGTCGATCCGCCCGACATTAATAGTAGTCTATGCGCCCGACTTTTAACTGGGCACATCGAGATATAGGCGACCAATTTACGATGTCCCGGCGTTTCACGATGTGCCTGGGCATTTCATGATCTGGCCAATTACACGAGCGGCCGACGACATATACATTTCTTAAAGTGTATATTTAAAAACAAGGGATTCCCCGCGCTGGCCGTCGGCGGCAAGGATTACTCGCGATATAATAGTTACGCAACGTAAGCTAATTTTGCCAGACTAAAAAAACATATTTCACAACAAAATTAATTAATACCTTTTTTTATTTTATTCTCGTTTTGAAGCAATGCATAAAAATTTTTGAGGCGCGAGGCCCCTTGTACCGCGAGGCCGTAGGCGGTGGCCCACGTCGCCCACGCCTTACGCCGCCTCTGCTCAAGCATAATGAGCCCTTTGATCTATGACCATAAGTGTCGGCTGCACCACCAGGCACGCAGCACAACCACAAAATATTCGGTAACAAACGCACATTCCACACATACATCACGGATCTTGTACAACAATGTTTCCGAGCGATTTAACACCTTGTGGGTATCCTGGCCGTGGTGAAGATGTACTCTCCAGAGGCGAAGGCTGCGAATATGACCGGTATCGCCGCGAGGGCAAGTGTGACGAGCTGGTACCGCCCAAACTGGCCCACCTCCTCCACCAGGATCTGGTCCAGATCCACTCCGCCCTGCTGGCCGCCTTTCTCTTCGTTAGACATGGTCACCGAGTGTCCGCACTGATCTAGCAATGGCTGACCCAACTAGCACGCACGTCGTTTCCTGTTAAATTCGCAACTTATAATGTTGGACATACTCGGGCGAGTAGTATCGGAATTAGTGGAGATCAAGAATAATCATAATTTATAATATGATACGCGTAGCTTCTGTCATAACAAGTATCGTAAGCTGTACGTACATTGATATTTTAATAAATGTTGTTTTGATTATTGTATCTGCAGTCGACGACAATTTATAATGCATTTCAAATTTCGGTTCCTTGTCAACATCGTGGTACACACTTACATATAACATCTCTGTACTACATCCGGGTCACTAAGGGGAAGGTATGAATATTGGCTGTCTTTGTTGATAGGGACAGGTATAAGTAAGGTACAATGATAACACATAAAAAACCTTTTTATTGGGTATTACAACAGTACAATCATTCAATCACAAAAACAAACTTAAGAGTATGTACATTCGTTCAATATTTACACACGCTATTATAGAATACAGTAATACCCCGCTTTACGCGAGGCATACGTTCCGGAAAAAATCTCGTTAACTGAAATTCGCGTATATCGAAGTTTATGATTAAACATAGTCAAACATCTATCACGTTGACACCTAATATATCTCTGGCGGATAGTGGGCGTGTAGGTATTACCTATTCACCGCTGCCTACCCCTTGGGGAACCCTTATGGGAAGGCGTGAGGATATATTATTATTAATCAAAATTTATTACAAAAAAAATACGAATCATTTTAATCAATTACTTTAATTCTAAGAACACTTTACGGAAAAATACATCTATTGTCGTTTGGGTAGCGTTTTTTTTACGTTCTTGTATAATATTTTAAAATAGCTAAAACGTTCATAACACCCAACACTCTGTTTTTAATTGTTTGACACACGGTCATCATTATTGTCTATACTATGCAATAAAATATGTCTAAACCTGAATAAATTTCGAAATTTGAAATTCGTGTTATAGTGAAACCGCGCATAACGGGGTCGCGTAATGCGGGGTATAACTGTAGTGGATTGTACAAGTGAAGAGGGAAGTGGACCATTTCGGAATGATCCTCTTTGTAACATAGAAATCATTTTCAATGCCATGCCCGAGTTGAGTTGTATGTGTGTTCAAGCTCAGTCAGACACGTTCACACCTAAATATATATCTCCGGTGGGTGTATACCTACTATCTCACCTCTGCCTACCCCTATGGGGACCCATGTGAAACTGCATACACAGAAACAGAGAAAAATATACAAGAATATTAGCTAAGCTAGTCACAGTTCAAAGTCCACTCATTCGCTATCAGTGTCCATGGCCGTCGTTCGCCGCGGAGGGCCGACGAGCCGACCGTGCACTTTCAAATTGTTCAGCAACTTCATGACTTGTATCCTAAAGGTGAACTTGGCGCTCTCCGGCAGCCGCTTCACAGCCGGCGTGATGGACTTGAAGAAGGCCCTATCCTCGTCCTCCTCCTTCCTTATGAGGCTCGCTAGCACTGACACGATGTTGTCGTCCACGTGACCCTCTTCAGTGGTTTCATTATTGTCGCCCGTGTACTCGTACTTAACCTTCGGTGGCCCCAGGTTGGGAGTTTCGTCAACGTCCTCGTTGTCGATGTCGACGAATACCTGGTTGACCCACTTGTCGACTTCTTCCCGGTCGTCGACCTCGTCGGGGGACTTGTCAGGCTTGGTGGCATTGGAGTAGTTCAGGAAGGTGAGCAGGTTGGCGTACACATACGGCCGGCTGGCGGCGCGCGAGCCCGGCTTCATGGACTTCTTGTAGGCGTCGCGCACGTTGTACCACTTCTTCGTTATGAGGTGACCTGCGGCCAACGACGCGTACTTGACACCTCTGAGGTATTGCATTGCTTAAATTGTTTTAAAGTGCTATACTAATGTAAAAATAGTATGTAAATGTTGATACTCGACTACACAAATGTTGTCCCGGTGCTGCTATGCAGTTAATGAAGAGTTGAACACATCGGAATCCCTTAGTCAATTTATTCATATTATACTATGTATTTGTGGAGTGTGGAGTGTAGGATGGGTGTATGGAATGTAAGAGGAGGTATGGCTGATAAGATGAACGAATTGATCGATGTTATGACAGAGAGCGAGTTAGATGTTGTGTGCTTGTCTGAAACCAAGCGGAAGGGTAGTGGAGTAGACGAGCTCCTGGGCGGGAGTTTAGTGCTGTGGTCAGGAGTGGCAAACACCGAGCACGCCTGCCAGGGAGTGGGAATTCTACTATCCAGCCGCTTGGCAGAATGTATGATAAGTTATGATGCGGTGAGCCCCAGACTTATTTGGGCTCGCTTTAAAATAGGCCTTACCCGACTATTTTTAGTCGCGGTGTATGCTCCGGTGGCCTCAGCGGACACTTGCGACCTGAATAAGTTCTGGGAATGTGTGAGTAATGTTCTAGAGACGAAAGAAGGGAATGAAAAGCTGAAGTGGTGATCTGAATGGATGGGTCGGGACAGCCCGTAAGGATTACGAGGCAGTACTCGGCAAGTATGGTGATAAGAGAGTGAACGAGGCAGGCAAGCTGATATTAGATGTATGCATGGAGAGAGACCTTTTTGTGGCGAACACCATGTTCGACCACAAGAGGATTCATCAGTATACATGGGAACGGAAAAATGAGCGAAGCATGATAGATCTGTTTCTAATAGATCAGCGACTCAGAACACAGGTGATGGACACCAGGGTGTATAGGGGAGCCGACCTGGGAACGGACCACTTTCTGGTTATAACTAGAATAAGAGGTCTGTTCGCGGGCTGGCGATCCCGTGCTGGGGGTCCCTGTTCTGCAGTCGCAGACCGCATCAAAAGCTGGAGGCTTCAAGATGCGGCTATTAGAGACAAATATCAAGAAAGGGTATCTGAACAGCTAGCCTGTCCCCCGAAAGATGTGTTTGAGAGTGTCGATGTTTGTTGGCAGTTCCTTAAGTCCAGCATTTTATGCGCCGCGAAAGAGGTTTGTGGCATTTCGAAAGGGCGGACAACCAAAAATGGCGATGGTTGGTGGGATGATGAAGTGAAAGAAGAAGTTAAAAAGAAGAAGGATGCAAGGCAAGACATTTTGGCTATGTCCAGCTCAAGTGAAAGTATGAAAGAAAAGATGAAAGAAAAATATCGCCTGCAAAAAAATCGTACGAAAGAGATAATAGCTCAGAAGCGTGAGAGGTTCCAAATGACTGTAGACGAAAAACTGTCGCATAATTTCAAGGACAATGCAAAACTTTTTTGGAGAGAAGTTAAGAAGTCCGGAAATTGTGTTACAGCCAGTAGTAGGATGAATGTGATTATTTCGAAGGACAATGACATACTTACTGACAAAACTGACGTCCTCAGGCGATGGAGTGAATTCTACAAAGATATGTATGATGATGATGCCGCTGATCTACTCATAGAGCTGCCTCCAACAGAATCTGTCGAGGATCCTATAGCGGATAAAATAAGTATGGGAGAGATTGTAAGTGCGATAAGAAGTCTGAAATGTGGAAAAGCTGCGGGAATAGATGGGATTACGGCTGAGATGATCAAGTACGGTGGACCAGCGGTCTGGGACGTCATCTATTTGCTATGCAATCTTTGCTGGGAAAAGGGTGATGTTCCGGACGACTGGAGGCGAGCAGTCATCGTGCCTTTCTATAAAGGAAAGGGATCACGATTGGACTGCTCCAACTACAGAGCCATCAGCTTGGTCAGCTTAGCTAGTAAAGTGTACACGAAGATCCTGACGATAAGAATGCAAGAGCGATCCGAAAGGTTTCTCTGGGAATCCCAAGGTGGATTTAGACCAGGAAGAGGATGTATGGATCAAACCTTCTCGCTTCGCGGAATCGCGGAAAAGTTTTTGGATATTAACCAAAGGGTTTTCTGCGCTTTCGTCGACTTAGAGAAGGCATTTGATAGAGTCGTACGAAAGGAACTCTGGGACATGTTGCCTGGATATGGAGTGAGCAGCTCCCTACTGCATGCCGTGAAATCACTCTATAGTGATAGCGAGGCGTGCGTTAGGGTTAACGGTGGGATGTCACCCTGGTTTGATGTGAAGTCGGGGGTCAAACAAGGGTGTATCATGTCTGCCTGGCTGTTCATTATATATCTAGATAACTGTCTGAGAGCACTAAGAACGAACGGATGTGGAGTGAAAATGGGAAACTTAGTGGTCAACTGCCTACTATACGCCGATGACGCGGTTTTACTGGCGTCATCAGAGGGCGAACTGCAGTCACTAGTTACCATAATGAAAGAAGAATGTGAAAAGAAGGGGCTGCGCCTAAACGCTGGCAAGACTAAGGTTCTGGTATTCGAAAGAGATGAACAAGTGACCGAGTGTGCAATATCGGTAAATGGGCAAATTCTAGAGCAAGTGAATGAATTTGTATATCTTGGAAGCATGTTCACACGAGATGGAAAGTATGAAAAAGATATTGAAAGAAGGATAACTGCCGGAAATAAGGTGAATGGACCCATCTCGGCGTTGATGGGCAGTAAAAGTCTGAGCAAGAATGCTCGAGTTGCTGTCCACAACGCGATATTGGTACCTACCTTATTGTATGGCAGCGAATCCTGGGTATGTCAGAGGAAGTATGAAAATAGCTTGAATGCAGTCGAGATGCGATCTCTTCGAAAAATGTGCGGCGTAACGATATTAGATCGAATCCGCAATGAAGAGATTCGCAAATCAACTGGCGTGAATGAGGGCGTGATTGTAAAGATGAAGAAAGGCATGTTACGTTGGTTTGGACACATAGAAAGGATGAGTGAAGAAAGATTGACGAAACAGATATACAAAGCAAAAGTGTGTGCAAGAAGAGGCAGAGGAAGGCCACGTTCCAACTACCTGGATCAAATAGATCGGACTCTCAAGGACGGGAACGTTAAGAGTACTCGAAACCGACGAGCATGTATGAAGAGACTGATGAATGTGGACGAAGCGAAAGAGGTATGTAAGTCTAGAGAGAACTGGCGCTCTATACTCTATGCCTACCCCGTTAGGGACTCGGCGTGATGATATGTATGTATGTATGTATGTACTATGTATTATGAAAAATTGTAGATATAGTATAATATTACTACTATTTAGAAAAATAATAATTTCCTGAAATACGACCGCAGCGCCACCAATTGTGAATCTAAACCAATCTCGAATCACTTAGAAATAATCCATTAAAATCGGTCCAGCCGTTTAGGAGTTGAAAAACACGTACAAAAGAAATCTTCTTCTTATTATAGTGCCTCTCCAACTAGTGAAGGTTGGCAGTCAGCTCCGCATATTTCTCTCGGTCTTTGGCGAGGTTAAAAAGCTCCGCTGCACTGGTAACTCCGGTCCATTCCCGGGAGAAATATAAATACATATATATATATAAATGCCGTGGTTGCCGAGTGGTTGGACTAGTTGCCTGCAACACGAAGAATGCAAGTTCGAATCCCGACTGTACCAATGATTGTTTCTGAACAGCGATTAGTCACATCACGAGCTTTTCGGTGTAACAAAACATCGATAGGAAACCTGCATACGTTTGAGAAGAAATTCAAAGGCGTAAGAAGTCATGCTTGAGTAACGACGATGGACGCGCCATCTGCCACTTAATTACCTAAAATATACCTCTGCCTACCCCTTCGGGGACCCTTGTGGGAAGGCGTCAGGATATATTAGAATACGTAGATGTTCGTTATTGGCGTGACAATAAATAATTGTTATTAACGACTTGAATAGTAGCTATACGAACTATTCATATTACCAATTTCTAACTGGTTGGATTTCTTCAGCGTATCGAAGTCAGGATAAAAGTATTCGCATATTTGCTTCCAGGCCTTCTCCTTGGTGTCCCGCTCCCGGTACTGGGGGCTCGTGCGGTCCCACAGGCACGGCTGCTTGCGCATCTGCAGGATCAGCTCCTTGGTCGACATCAGGTGCCGCGACTGCTCGCTCAGCCTACCGAACAATAGTATACATGTAATCTTTGCAAACAATTTTCAAATGGTTTTATTAGACCGCCTATAGATGGCGCTATTAAATAAATAATAGTTAAAAAAAACTAAAAAAACACGCTTTTTATAGAAAACCGAACTAAAAAATAGAAAATAAATTTCGATAATATCTTAAAAAGCGTGGGGTGCATGGTGTCAATAGTTATAAATATTTTATTGACAGATATTAGTAGAGTGATTATCATTTCGGTAATATCTTAAAAAGCACCCCACGCTTTTTAAGATATTATCGAAATTTATTTTCTATTTTTTAGTTAGGTTTTCTATAAAAAGCGTGTTTTTTAGTTTTTTTTAACTATTATTTATTTTCTACTTTTTAGTTATTAGTGTATTGTCATCGGTCCTCGATAAGTCTACAAAGTTTGAACGAAATCTGGCCGTTTAAAGTGGGTCAAAATCGAGCTCAAAGAAGTCGGTTACATACATACATACATACATACATACATACATACATACAGGTGAAGCTAATATAAAGCGTGTAAAAACTGGCTGCAATGAATTAAATATATATATCCTCACGCCTTCCCACAAGGGTCCCCGAAGGGATAGGCAGAGGTGTATAGTTAGTACCCACACACCCACTTTCCGCCAGAGATATATGTAGGTGCCAACGTGACAGATGGCGAGTCCATCGCCGTTACTCAAGCACCACTATTCATACGCCTTTGAATTGCTTATCAAACGTATACAGGTTTCCTCTCGATGTTTTCCTTCACCGTAAAGCTCGTGGTGAGACTAATCACTGAAGTTAAAAAAAACTCATGGTACAGTCGGGATTCGAACTTGCGATCTTTGTGTCGCAGGCAACTGCTCGAACCACTCGGCCACCACGGTTCATTATATATAACGAACAAAATTAAAGTTGATGACATTTATAAAATCACACACGGGTGAAACAATAAGAATACATGTAGATACATACATAATACATAGTTAAAATTATGTAAATACTAATAAATGAGTTGAACTACCATTAAGACAATAGTGGGCAGACACATAGCAATGCTATTTACCTATATATATGTTCTAGTAACTAAGCAACTCGGTTAATGTTCACTTACCGAAGTTGAGAGCTTCTATCCGAATCAGACATGTCTTACAATTCAGCTACAAATGTCACAACAAACACAGTATGCTCTAGCTAGGTATGTATACGTAAAAGGGAATTCCCAAATATTAACAGTTTGTAAATATAAGAATTCAATTGTTTGTAATATTTTATACGAATTTAGTAGTAGAACCGTGTACGGTGAGGTTGCCGTTTCACATAATACTATCGGAGCGGGCAGGAGGGCGGCGGCCGGACGGGCGCCATCCGGCGTGGGACCGGCAACCTCGCGCGCGCTCACTCGAGCCGACACGCTGCAATAGGTCACGCTCCGCCGCACCATCCGCACCGTACCGGACTTATTAGACGGAACGTTTCCCCACGTCATGCCCACTAATGTACTAAACAATAAGCACGCTCATTCCTGACGATGGCCGCGTTTGTGTCGCCACCCTTACGTGCAGATCTGCAGGTTGCTTCATACCTGGATCGTAGTTCATGGAATTAAATTACTCGTTATCCGAATACGTACTTTATTGCAGGGATTCCCAAAGTGGTGAGTATCCCAGGGTCGTCATAAAAGAGACTAGTTGATTTTGGGGGTCGACTAGGTCTATAAGTCGATTGTGAATTCTTGTTTAAAACTTTAAAGATACCGTAAAATGCTGCAACTTTACCAAGTAAGTTCAACTTTGCCTATTTTGTTTCGATTACGACATTTCGCGTTCGCTTCGTTTTTTCATATTTTCTACCATTCGGTAGTAACTTAACATTATTAGGGCAACATATTTTTCATGTTTTTAAATTGTATCTCCATTGTTACTCTGTCAGTTGTGCGACAAAAACCGGTGCGCGTGGGTGAACATTTTGAGTGTTCTGTGACTTTTGCAGTTTTAGCTAAAGAAAAGGTGTTAACAAGCAGAAATAACGTCCCAAGGTAAGAAAATACTGTCTCTTTACCGTATTGTTTGATATTTCTATGAAAAGGACATCGGTTCATTAAATTAACTTAGTAGGCAATGATGTGCACTGTTTTGGACACTTGCGAGACACAACTTTGCCTGGGTCTAGGGTTGTCATTTGTCGGATTATAGTAATTGTATATTTTTAATATGATTTCATTGAATCTGTTATTTGCTGCTAAAAGCCTCTCCGTCGTTTAACTGAATACAATTCATTAACGATTTCATGGCTGGCATTGTAATTTTGGCAAAGCGTATTTAAGGTACAGTCGCCAGCACATCAAGTTACCACAAAATTTCAAATTTTCTCAGTTGATTTTGAACTTAATTGTCAACACACAGTCTTTACTAGCGCAGGTGTTAGAGAATCCAATAATGTAATTGTACCAATTTATATCAATAAAGAATATTACTATTACTATTACTAACACTAAGGTTTAAAACCAAATTGGAATAATTTGAATGATCCCGTCTCCTGACTGCTAATAAGAATACCGTACTTCTTATTAACAGCCAGGAGTCTGGAATTGTTCCCGGTATATGATACTACGGTTCGTCTTCTATGATATGGGATATAAAAGACATTACTAGCTATAAGTAGGTGTATTATACATCTCCTAGCCCTTCGGAGAATACAGGCCTGATTTACAGTTGTGTGTTATTAATTTGTGTGTCTTCATTTTATTGCAGTTATATGAAAAATGGGAAACAACAAAAAGCGAAGCAGGAGAAAACCAGGAGCTCGTAATTATGCTGATTATTCAGGAGAAATGTTAGAAGTGGCTGCAGATCTCGTGCGAAATAAAGTTATTTCGTCTTACGAAGCAGAAAAACAGTTTGGGATCCCACGTCGGACCATTGTCAACAAATCCAAAAATATACATAACAAAGCATTTGGTCGACCTACGGAGTTGTCAGCTGAAGAAGATAAATTGTCATTTGTGATTTACAGTCCTAAGTAGCAATCTGTTAAATTTTTAAATAAAGTATTAAATAAAATTATGTGTTTGTTTGGGACAACCCTACAGTTAACAATATTTTTCTATGGAAAGTTTGTGGTACCTGCTACAACTTTGTCTATTAGCTGTAAAAAAATATATATTAACTTTATGGCAATAATCTTACTACCAGGACCAGTGCGTGTCCTTCCGTACATGGAAAAAATTATACTGAAAAAGATAAACTTTTGATTTGTTGAGATATTCTTCTAGGCAAAGTTGCGTTTCGTACCTACAACTTTGCCTACGACTTTGAGTGTTAATATTTCTGAAAAATATAATGATTTAAACAGCTTAGGGATCTACGTGGCTAGATATAAGGTCTGTTTTTCGTCTTCAACTCTTTAAAAACCATAATAATAAAAAGGTTCAAATATACGAGCAAAAAACGTCAAAATCCGGGCACAGTTGCAGCATTTTACGGTACTGTATAAGCTGTGCTATAAGCACCTACTTGTTGTAGTAATGACTAATATTTCAAAAAATGTAATATCTTAACTAGTCGATCTAGTCGCCTGCACAAAGTAATGATCACTCACAAGTAATATTACAGGGGTCTGAGGTTCATTCATACATTTTGGAAAAGGGGGCCCTTCCCAAAATAATTTGGGACTGCCTACTTTATTGTAATCAATGAAATTACTACACGTTTATCCAATAAAAAAATACTTAGAAAAAGTATGTTTATTTATCTGTTTGAGCACACTTGTCACAAAAACAAACAATCCGATTTGATATCCGAAATATGCTTGCGTTGAGAGCCTGTTTATGGAGGAAGGCCATATTATGTAATAAGAAGGCTATATATTATTTATATATATTATTATTATTATATTATATTATATTATTATGGTTCGCCTCAAGGGAGCGGAGAAATTATCACAATATGTTTATATCAATGATCAAAATCAAATTTAACGCGATCACAATACGGGGTCACAGCTGCTATTAAAAAATGTTTAACATGATATTTTAAAGGGAAGATTATATTTGTATAAGAGTGCCGTGGAGGCCGAGTGGCTCGAGTAGTTGCATGCAACACAAGGAAACACACAACGCAAGTTTGAATCCCAACTGTACCAATGATTTTTTCTGAACTCAAGTACAGTGATTAGTCACACCACGAGCTTTACGGTGAAGGAAAACATCGAGAGGGAACCTGCATACGTTTGAGAAGAAATTCAATTAATGGCGTATGTATTATCGTGCTTTTGTTACGGCGATAAACTCTCCATCGGTCACATTGGCACCTGCAATATATCTCTACCTACCTACCCCTTGGGGTACCCTTGTAGGAAGGCGTTAAGATGTATTATTTATAGGTATTTACTTCTTTATATATATACTTACTGTGCTGAGGATAAAATCCATATGATCCCGAGAATATAATTCTCAATCAGGTTATGTTTTGTCGATCTCCCTTCACTCATGATAAAGGCAAAGGTCTCGATACCTCTGAGGCTAAGAAATGAAACAGTCGATACGGCTTACAAGTTTAATATCCACTTTCACGTATTATTCCCACAACAACATAAGTTCCTTTAGAAACCTTCAAACTACGCTACTTTTCCGATGCATGCAAGACTATAATATAATGCACACACGGTTTGATTAGCTCTAAATACGCTTGTAATCTTCCCCTTAAATAGACTCGTCATCTCAATTGTAACTTTGTCATTTGATAAGGATTCAGCGTTTAATTGTACACTCCTGCAATGGCTTCAGATCCAAAGGACGAACTGACTGCTCCAGAGTCAATAGTCCGTGTCAGAGTCATGGTGCGAGTCCCTCGGCTTGATGATGCCTAGCTTGGTGGCGAGCGAGGCGACGTTGGCGCGCACCTCCTCCTGCACCAGGTTGAAGGACATGGCCAGCAGCGCTATGCCGAACAGCAGGTACAGCGAGCACAGCGCGATCGAGTGCACCGCCGCCGCCGCGTCGTCCACGCGCTGCCCCTACACATACCCGGATACATTACTACGCCGCACTTGACGTATCTGGACACCTACACCCCCACAAAATACATTGATCACGCTTACAGTAGGCATTGTATGGCAATGACTACCTGCGAAAAACTTTACCGATTTTGTCTAGGGGTGGGGGCCGTAGCGAAGGCGCTAATGGGAAGGACGTATAGACACCATAATAATCGTGTATAGATAGTGCCGTCCATGAAGAAGTGCCCCACCAATTACTAATCCAGGGGGTTGCGGGATGCGGGGAGTATAACCCAAGTCTATTAATGCGTGTGCACTCATAGGTAATCAGTGTGTATCGACAATACTCAAACATTGGTGGAAGTTTGCACACTTACACTAAGAAACTATAAGGAAGAATAGTAGGGCGCGTCTTCGTGGATGGCACGATCTATAGCGTATTCCAATGATAGCAATAACAATACTGAATATAAAACGAATATGATGGCTTTTGTTAAAAAAAATCCAAGTGTGATGTTTCTAATTTAGTATTTGCAGGGCCTCTGAATTCGACGGATGTGGTATAGCAGGTGTGGAGTAATGCAGCAGCAGGTACCTGCGCGGGCACGAAGTCCCCGAAGCCGATGGTGGTGAGGGTGATGAAGCAGAAGTAGGCCGCGTCCAGGTAGGCCCAGCCCTCCCAGCGCTTGAACAGGAACGTGCCCGCCACGATGTACGACGCCACCAGGCACACGCACAGCCAGATGGGGACTGGCTTTATCTGCGTACGCGACACCACACAGGGTACACTCACTAAGTACACGTACATTACCATATATAAAATATATATTATCACTAGTGGTCCCGCCCAGCTTCGCTTGGGTGAAAAAAGTAAATGCCCTAAAACACGATCACAGCGCCACCTATCGGGTCCAATTGTGAATCTAAACCATTCTCGAATCTCCACGAACACACACAAAAAATTTCATCAAAATCGGTCCAGTCGTTTAGGAGGAGTTCAGTCACATACACACGCACACAAGAAATATATATATTAAGATGTTAATTGTAATAGAAAGTCATTTATTATATGGGATTTGAACATATTGAATGGATGTATTTACTAAAGATAAGCGGATTGTAGATAATATTGTGTTAACATTTGAGCTCATCGGTGCAGAATTTTTTGAGATTATTATTACCTGACTAAGGTAATCTGTATTATTTTAGGTTATCTACCTGGATTTCTTTGTTCAGGAAAGGTATGTGGGCTAAATTTGGGTTAAACTCGCGCTATCAATTATATGGCAAAAACAATTGAGGGCGGACAACTTGTGTCATACAATGGGGAGCGTGAGCGCGAACAGAAAGGGATGTCTAGGGGAGCTGGCATAGTTAGGTATAGGTGGTGTATACGCTCGAGCCCCGATCCCCACATATTCCTGCTGAGCTGCTACAAAGTAGACTATATAGCACGCGTGTTGCATGTTGGCTGCGTCAACCACTTATGATCAAATGTTGAGAAGAAGGGCCCTGCTTATAGCATAGGCGAGAGCAGTGCGTCATGTCTTGTACAATACATAATATGACACAATCGTTTGTGGAAGAGTCGTACAGTAAACAAACAAACAGCCCAGCGAGCCATTGTGGCCAGGACCAGCCGACACAATGAGCATTGAGCTGCATGTTGTACTGTTACCCATGTTACATAACATGATAATAGCCACGTGACGTGTTAATCCAGCTAATAATCTATCTCTGTGGCACTTTTCATCGAATTCCATTCAGAGGTTAATGTTTAATTAATATTAGAATGAAAGCTCGCAAGCCCACCTCTTCCTTGACAGCGTCTGAAGCAGCATACATTTCCGATTGTCTCGAGCTATGGAAAACTGCAAAAGAAAGTAATCGTTCAGAAATGATTGCAAGGGATACCCAGCCTGCCTTTTTATTGAAAACGCGTTCATGACACGGTTGACTTTGCAACGAGAGAGGCGAGAGTTGCAACTCTAAGTCAACCGTGTCATAAACCCACCAGGAGGCTTGCGGCGAGGGACCACGGCTATTTCGTCGCTCCAATCATCCCGGTCGGGCGATGGTGTCTGAAGAACAAAATAAGCATCTCATTACTTATGAACCTTTTGTTCAGACTATGAATGAATTTATTGTAGTCTCAGAAACCCTACATATCTATTCGTCGGGCGCCACGTGTCATCAACTGTTTGCAGCCTCCGCAGCTGCCTCCTGCCGCGCCCGGCTTCCGGGTCGCGTGTGTCCTCCCTCTCCTCCTCCCAACGATGCTCATAGTCGTAGACGGCACTGCGAGCGCGGCGACCTCGGCCTCGTGCGCCTAGATCTTCGTGATCTCGCTCGTAGTACTCCGATCGGCCGCGGTCAATTCTGTATGACAAGATTAAAAAAGACCCAAATAAACTATTAAGAAAACTGTCACCCGAAGGACTACGTTACTGCACGTAGAGTTGAGCAAAAGATCTCAATGTGCCTAAAGAAGTTTTCAGTTGAAAACCTACCTATCTCGACGCGGCCTTCTGCCTCGTGGCGAGTCGAACTCATAATCATCGTCTTCGGGATCATACCCACGATCCCTGCTGTATCCGTAAGGATCGTCTCTCTCCTTCCTTAGTCTTTCCCTTTCCAAAGCCTTTCTTTCCTTATAATTCTCATAGTCCACATCATGCAGGTCGTGCATCTCAAACGATTCTTTGCCTTCATCTATGTCATAGTTCCGATCGTCCATCTCCCGTCGTGGCCCATATTCGGCTTTGGCTTTAGCTGGCCGCGGTAGAGATTTGCTCCGCAGCTCTGATTTGGACAGCTTCTTCTGGTGGTCGTCCAAATCCCTCAGCGCGGCTTCTAAGTCTTGTAACGGGAGAGATATTTTTGGAAACTCCTCTGCAATTAATTCAATGAATATATTATAATGAAGATTAATGAATAAGTATTTTACATAAAGAAAAACTATACCGTGTTCATCGTCGTGCGTGCCTCTGGCATATCTCTCGAAGCGGACGGGTGACCGATCGTCCGGGTCGAAGTCTCTCGATCCTTAATGGAATTAACGAAGAATTAGTAATTAGTAATTTACTTGGTTAACAATTCCGTCATTCAGTTCAGTCACCGTGTCTCCTTGCATGAGGCGGAGGCTGTGACCTGGTGCGGGGCAGGGAGGCCGTGTGTCCTGGCGGGGGGCCCAGCGGCCGGCAGCGGCGAGCTCGGCCGCTGCTGTACCCGCTGTCACGATACCTTCATAATTAACATTAACCCTCTTATCTAATGTTCACACCACCACATCGTGTAACTCGGTGGCTTATTCGATAGCGAACCTGCAATCTGTGTCGGACTGTGCGCGCTCTATCGGGCGTCTCCTGCGAGTGGAACCCCGGCCGCTGCCGCCTCGCACTGACCGCCTGTAACAATATCATGTATTTCAATAAATCCCTTCGATAATTCAGTCCACTTAGGAAGGATTAATTCACCTCATAGATTGATGGTAATGTCGATGGCGCCGCTTGGGGGGTCGCGTGCACACGTAGCAGCACACCCGCCAATACAGGAACCTGCACATTATAATGAGTATTATCTATGTATTACCTATAGTGGTAAATCAGTCTATATTTCATAGGTCGAACCAAAAAAAGAACTATATAGGAAATATATTGCTTTAACCAAATCAAAACTGTGTTTGTTATTCAACGTCAGAGACACATGGACCACATTTAGAACAGACGCCCCACAACACGACTCCTAGTTTATACAATATACCAATAGCAATTATCTGAGGGTAGTCTTGTTATTTATATTGCTCAGGCGCTAAAAATATGCTTCTTCGTTAATAGATTAAACTTGAATGTCTGTTGTACCTGAATGAGGAAGCCATGACGTCACCAATGTTGGAGAGGCAGAGCAGCATCAAGGGGATGCCGAGGATCGCGTAGAATATCGTCACCACTTTGCCGGTCTGAGTCTTTGGAGCTATGTGCCCGTAGCCTGCGAACAAATATTTAGTTATAGGTAAAACCATACACGTCCATTGCACATTGGCTTATACTTTTACAATAAAAGCGATGAGGAAAAATACCACCCGCCTGATGGTAAACGGTTCTCCATTCTACCAGTATAGACAGACTGTCTTTTCGGAACTTTTGGATACTTTTTCTACATCGTGTGGTTAATGCTACATCAAGTGGAAGTGAATCATTAAATAAGTAGTAGGTAATCAACGGCTAATAACATTGTTGATGTGCGAATGGGTCAAGGAGTGAAAACCGTCAGCTTCGTGAGCCGTCTTAAGTCATGCTTCAGCATACTGTAGGTCACACGGTACTCCTTGTAACAAAGCTAAGTAATAAGTAACGCATCGAACATACAATTTAGGTCTCCTTGCGTGCCAGAGGTGGCAAGCAGACATGCAAAGTCTCACCTCAAATCACATTCAGTACACGAAATTGATCATCACTTATCACCAGACAAACCTGAACCAATTTCTAATGAAATGCAAGTTTAGCAACTCAGACAAGGCTGGTCTGAGTTGCTCCCTACTTTTTTTTAAACCCTAGAAACTCAAATCGAATATGAAGCAAATTAATTAAGCAAGCAAATTATGGCTTAATTATATTTTTGAAAAAAGTGCTATTATAACAACACAAATTAAAGGCTTATTTTTTTTGTGTTATATTAATTATAGCCGTGGTGGCCGACTGGTTCGAGTAGTTAGTTGCCTGGGACACAAAGATCGCAAGTTCGAATCCCGACCGTACCAATGAAATTAATCAAATTCCTGAACTGTAGTTAATGTACAGTGATTAGTCACACTACGAGCTTTACGGTGAAGGAAAACATCGAGAGGAAACATGCATACGTCTGAGAAGAAATTCAAAGGCGTATGTATTATCGTGCTTGACTAACGGCGATGGACTCGCCATCCGTCTTGTTTGCACCTAACATATCACTGGCGGGAAGTGGGTCCTTCGGGGACCCTTGTGAGAAGGCGTGAGGATTATATATTTATTGTTTTTATATTAATTTAGCTTCATCTTTCCTAGGCTCGGAATGGTCTCAGTTCGAAACTGACTGTTTCGCACACTTCACTGAATATATTAAAAGAACCGAACATCGACTATCCAAGAATATATGTGTAGCATCATAACCAGATAAAATGTATATTTTGGTACCAAGGTAAGATTGCAAGCAAACTAGCAGCGGTTCCTTGCCGAGTAAGTATTAGTATTCATATATGATAGCCACTAAAACCGTCCAAATTAGTTCATGAACTGTGTATTTCCCACCGAGATCACCATCGCCCCAATCGGTGCAACCTTGACCGAACCATACCAATTTGGCATCAGAAGGAGACCAACTAATGGAGCCCGGTTGCTCGCGGTTGGTCCAATAATGACATATCATAATCAGATCAACCTTCCTGGGTAATCATTTTATAGTTTTTATGAAATCTAAATGGTTTCCGTCGCCGATTGAAACGGATACATGCGAGGTCGACTTCTTAGCCCAAATATAATTGTGCTGCCGCGACTGTGCCTATATAGCACACATCGATCGTAAACAGAGTATCTGGTTCGATGAGGTGGACGTTTGGTGTCTTGAGAGCACTGGATAAATATAAAATGTATTTGATATGACCGACGTCGACGAACGCGCATATACCTCAATGACGCACAGGCACATATGAATGTACATACATACATATATAATGCTAATTATTTATTTTGTTATGTTCCAATATGTGCTGGCTACAGATCCTGGTAATTAAAGCAAGCATACCCCGGAAACAAGTTGTCAATATTTTTTGTTCAATAGGTACCTATACTATAGTCATCCAACTGGCCAAAGTTCACCTATCTAATATATAAAAACACTAGTAAGTACTGCTGACTCCGTTACATAGTATTGGTTCCCTCGTTTACACTTGAGTGTAAGACGGACGAGATGTACCATCAGGGCCTGCCTGGTGGGGTAACATGCGCATGGAGACGAGATGAAAGATGACAGACAGCACAGTAAGCAGCATACCAGCAGACGGTATTTACTATAGTTCGCGGCTACTGTGGCTTTTGGTCTTATGCTATTGGGCTTTAAAATAACCGAGCAAATGAAGAAATGGCAAATAATCGCAACCCTCTGTTTTCGATTAGTGGATCCACAGGCCACCTTGCGCATGACCTTCCTGGTGACAACCACTAGCGTAAACAATGATAAGAATGTAGTGCCAAACCGATTCGTCTTCACTGCATGCACGTCTACTGCACCTCAATAATGACGGAAGGCACATCGTTCCTTGTATACTTGTACTTGAGAACGTCAAGTGTACTCAAAGCCGACGATCATGTATGTATATATAGAGTAATGTGCGTGATGGGAAAGAGTTCTGTAAGCTTAGAGAGTACTGGCACTCCACTCTCTCAGGCTGCCCCGTGAGGGACTCGGCGTGATGATAATTATGTATGTATCTATGTAGTATAGGATAGTATAAGAGTGTAGAAAGACCAAATTACATCAGCGATAATGTCCGTTCGCCTTCAACCGAGTAATTGTAATAAATAAAAAAGTGTATGCTCGTTCAAGCATTACGTTAAGCCACACTTTCGACACACGCCTAGTGGGCTAGTGCGCTAGTGCGCTAGTGCGCTAGTGCGCCAGCGGGCGATGCTGCTCGCAGGGCCTTCTTAGCCGGGCCCCGCAGCCGCGAGCGCGGCCCGCTGAAATGTGCCGGCGCGGGCGCACCAGGCTTACTTACATAACAGAGGGCGAGGCGATCGGTCGGCATACACAAAGCACCACTCAAACATTATTGGTCTCTTTTGATAAGTGTCATGAATAAAATCATTATTGTTTTTAAATACCTATATATTGTCAGTCATTGAAAAATGGATTACTGTAAGTTATTTTTTATTAATTACTAATTTAAATTGTAATTTAAGTTAGTGTTTTCGTGTATAGTACGTACTTTATTTAAAAATTCTGCAGCACCAACATATTATCATTTAAAAAATGTTTTTTGCTTGGCACCCGCTTTGTGCTTGAAAAGACGTCAACGGTACATCTCTTTCCGTTCTGAGAGTTTCATGATTTTTGTAACATTATACGAAAAAGTATTCCGAAGTAAAAATACATCCAATTTTGTCATATAGCCATGTTAGTATCACCCGTAAATTAATTTGGCAACACAATGTTTATTAGCTCTGTCAAGTATTGTTTGCTCGTAAGTTTAATATTAATTTTTGTAAACTTTTACGTGACAACATTAGAATAGTCTAATAAATACGTGCGTATTGGTAACAGTTTAATAGACACCGTCGAGTAGTGATCGCGTTAAGTGGGTGCTTTGGTGCTCAGCACGTGTCTGTCGATCAAATGTGTTTGATAAAGACGCGACGAGACCCACGGGATGCCAGGCATTGAATGAGTAAGGTTCGGTGAGATATTATGGGAGATATATGTACTCATTTATAATGAACAAACATTTAAACGTTATTATATACGCGACAGTCAGGCATTACCCAAAAGGTAGTATTGCTTCACGGGTCCTTGAGTGCGTTGCGCAACCCTGGCCGCCCACGGCACGCGCCCAAACAGGTACGCATGTTCCAAAACATAGCATACTATCAATACATTCATGCGACATAAGGAGCTAAGTAAACACACGTGCAAGTGAACAAGCAATGGATGGATAGTATTCAACTTTACTCGGCAGGTAGGAATTTATCTTTTTCGTAGGGATTGTTGTCTTTCAATCGTACCGACACTGGGTCACAAAGGGCTGTGTTGTAATTTGTAGTTTTGTGGCTTTGTTAATGTGTACTGTATACATATATTATATAGTCTTCACCGTGACGTCATACACACTATCCTCGCAACCAAAATGCTCTCGTTGTGGTCCACCAGCCATTAAACCATGTTTACCACCGACATTTAAAACAACGGTTGACTTTCAACCTTATTCGTCTTGTCACAACGTTGTATTATGCTTCGATCTGCTGTAAAGTGGCGCTCGTACCCCAGTTGAGCCACTCTAATATGGAACAGGCGGGTAGGCTGGGTTTTTATATGGTATATAAGGGGGCAAGCAAGCACTCCTCCCTCCTAATGATAAGCGGCTGCCGCCGCTTATGGACGCTTGCTAAAACCAAGGGTATCTGCAGAAATCTTTTTCATATCCTTCTAGAAGGACGCCATGCTGTACTCTCTGAGGAGAGACTAAGGCTACCGTTAAGACGATGGCTCAGTATAATGATAAGTAGATATTACTATAGCACTGGATCGTAAACCCCTGTTCAGCAGATATCTAGATGGTCTTGATAATGAGCAAAACAATGGCGTTGCATCCTTGGGCGGCTGTGTCTGCGCAATCAAGTAACATTCATCATTGTGTTATACAAACACTTGCTTTTAGGAGCCAACACTATCAGGCAAGAATTATACCTCTTAACTGCAGATATGAATATCTCAAAATTGAAGTGTCAAATTATATTAACTACCGGCATTACAAGAGTACGTGTACCAAACCCCAAACAGTATTATTCAGTCCGTTGTCAGACTGCAGTTCCAAAACAATGAATATGACGAAATATATGTCGCAAGCAACGCAGTATGATGTCACGCGGTATCCGGAGGAGGACATGTTAGTAAACACAACCCTTGCGGGCGCGTGGCGCCTGACTCATCGAGCCCTCAGCAACAGAACGCCTCGTCTAACTGACTGCAGTCACTCCTCGCCGCCAGCCCACAGGACACCTCCAACACCTCCAACACACGCTACCACATCGCTGCATGGAGGGTTTAATTAACAAAATATTAGTGCACAGATGTCTCTCGCTATGTGCTTGTAAATATGTATCTAAATCTAATGAGTTTAGTTCGTACTAGTGTGGTGCAACTTTGATTGCGGCATGTGACAATTCTTTAGGACATATCCTTCGTTGTTTTCCAGTAACTTGGTGTTTGCTGGTGGTGGCAGTGAGCGCGTGCCCGTGTGCGGGAGAGAAGTGGGCGTGGCCTGACGCTGCGCAGGCGCCCTCACTGCGCATCGACACCAAGGTGCGCTTCATCGACGGAGACGCGACACACCGACGTGACAAGTAAGTAGGGTAGGCAGATGTGTATAGGTGGTATCCACGCCCGTGGGTGTGTACCCACTTTCCGCAAGAGATTCGTTTTATGTGCGAACTCAAGCTTATAGTTTTAAAATTTGTTGACAACAATTGCCAACCCCGTGGTGTCCGAGGGTCACTTATAAGCTGCTGATACATGTTGGAATGACTGCCGACCACTCTTGCGCAGTGCAATAAGCCAAACTAGGTATTGTTTTAGCCAAGAAAACTGTTGCCAAAGTTTGGCCGAACTTTGTACAGATATCGTGTTACGTGCACGTGAGAAGTAATTGCTTCATTTGAGATAGCAGCGCCAGTACAATGGCGCGGTGTATGGTGTCCACACAATACCTGGTTCCGCTCGGCCGGGTTCCAATACCTTGGCCGACATGTCCTGCGCAATTGAATACTCACTGTACTCTCAGAGACAGCACAATAGGTTACACTCTTCCTTCGGAAGATGTCGGTTCAGATAATTAGTTACTTCCACGCGCCCTGTATAAGCGACGCGCGCGCAAAAGATATACACACGTATAATGTCAAGGGCACATTGAGCAACAGCACGCAGATTAAGTGCGGGCTACATTGGTTTAAAAAAGCTTTTCATTGTATTAAGTTGAACAATCTGTAAGAGATACTCGTTATCGCCTCGCCTTCCCACAAGGGTCCCTGATGGAGTAGGAACAGTTGTACCGACTTCTTACCAGAGATATATATTTAGGTGCCATCGTGACAGATGACGAGACAGTTTCTCAAACCGAATATGTACATACGGCTTTTGAATTTCTACTAAGTCGTATGCAGGTTTCGAGGTTTTCCTGCACCATAATAAACTATTCCAATAACTATATCAATTTTTTTCTCTCATATTTTTTTTAAGTGGCAATCCAAATAACTGGCCTCAAATTATCGTTAATAATATTTCAAGAGCAAAAAAAGGTTTCCCTCTGAGACTTTTAGCCTTGGGTGCCTTTAATGAACCGTTGTATTTGTTAACTAATCGCGTGTCAGACACAACTTATAAAAACATTAAATTGCGTCTAATTGCTACCAATAAAAAGGTTCCTTCGGATGATTCATGTAGTCTGCAGCAATCGATTACATTACGAACAATGCAGATAACTTGTAGGTGAGCCACTCCGGCCGATGCTTACGCTGGTGACCGGCCTGCCTATTTCTATAAAGTTTACGTGTGACAAAAGCCTTGTAGTTTCATACACGTTAAGTTCATATCATCAGGCCTTCCCACAAGGCTCCCTGAAGGGGTAGGCAGAGGTGCTTAGTACCCTTACACCCACTCTTTGCCGCATATATATCTATTTTAGGTGTTAACGTGACTGATGGTGAATCCATCGCCGTTACTCAAGCACGACTATGCATACGCCTTTGAATATATTCTCGTAAAGTTGTGTGACTAATCACTGCATTTAAGTTCGGAAAAACTCATTGGTGCAGTCGGAATTTAAACTTGCAATCTTTGTGCTGAAAGCGACTGCTCGAACCACTCGGCCACCATGGCTATTTGTCTATTTCTCACGTTCCAATACTCGAATGTATCCAAAACGTGTTTCAAACCTCTTGTTCGGGCCCTGCAGCGCCAACCAGCTGGTTACAATATAAAGCGCTGCTCTTACTAGTTGCGCTATCCGGCGCTCAGTTGCCTCACGTTCCCCAATAGTCCCACTACTCCGATTACTCGATCAATTGACGGCGACCTACATACCACATGCATAATACCTACCTTCATTACATCTTAGTATTTTGAAATTAAAAGCGTTATGTAATCAAACGTTAGCTTTAGAACGGAAGCGTTAGTTCAGAATAACTTATTGTCAGATATGACCAGCGGGGTCCAAACCTTCTGACTTGACTGTGACATTAGGAAGCTATATCACTCATTGGCGTCTACAAATTTGTGGTTATTACTCAGTAGAAATGTTCCAACTGCAGGTCGAGCAAAGACGGAGTCCAATCCGACGAAGTGCCGTTCGAGGAGCCTTCAGAGACGAGCGGCTTCTACAACCGCCCCCCGGGGCTGGGGGCGGGCGCGGGCCGCTACCCCGTGCGCGCGCCCTACGCCGACGACCGCCGGGCCGCCTATCCCGCCTATACCGCGCACAGCGGGTACCACTGCTTACTATTCCCTCCTAATAGTTCCCGTCAACTTTCATAAGAAGAACGAAATTGAAACTTCGTTGGACCTAGAAAGGTCTAGAAGCTTTAAATAAAATCTATGCGGTCAATCTATATCATAAAGTTTTGTATGGCCACTGGCCGGCTGTGTGTATCAATCAATCAAATAAATGGTATGCCTATTCACGTAAATAACATATTTTCACATAGGTATGTGCTCGTATGTCACGACAGGCTGCAATGCTGCTATTATGGAAACAGTTCAGCCTTCTTGGTGTTAACATTTCTTTGACGAGAATTGCACATACTGGTTGCCCACCCACACGTGCCACATGCATTATGGCATCAATTGTCATAAAACAATATATGTATGTGTACGTAGGTACTTCCGAACAGCACTTTACATGATTTAAGGTCAAATCGTATGTTAGAACGCTAAGGCACAATTGATTACTCAAACCATAATTACACTTGCGTACTGTTTCTGCAATCAATAACGCGCGTTCAAATTAAAAATAGACTACTGATTGTTTGGACATGCTATTTATAAAAGCCACTAGTTTTTTCTCTCATAAGCTTTGCGTAACGAGACAAATAGGCGCTAATGACGTTAATAGCTCCACGTTTACCGTCACTCAGCGAGCCTTGTCTGTTCTAGGTTAAGGGCCTACGAGGGCGCGGACACCGTGCGCTACTGCAAGTGCGTGTCCTCGCCTGACTGCGAGCCGCGCCAGGAGAGCGCTGTGAGGCATCGCCAGCACACGTCACCGCCGGGAATGGAACACGACACTCTTCATTACATATGTGTGTTTTATTTTTCAGAGCGTATGCGGCGGCGGCAAGTATCTATGTTGCTACAAGAGACCTCACCACGGCGGGCAGAACACAGGTACCGCGTCATGACCACTCGATACCCCATCACAGCTTTACCGGAGGTGTCGTAACTGCTAAAAACTAAAAACTGCTGAAATGTGGTGTGCAGATGTGTTCAGCGAGATGGAGGACGAGCGGCCGATGCTGCTGCCGGGGCGCGAGAGCCTGGCGCGGCCCTTCCCGCCGCCGCCGGGGACTGAGCTCAACGGGCTGTTCGGGCCCGGCCACGGCCACGAGAGCGCGCTGCTGGGGGCCATGGAGCAGCGCCCTGAGAGGCCCAGCCCCGCCGCGCTCGCCGGGCCCGGGGGGCCTGCGCGCCAGAAGCCTGTGCTGGTGGGCCCGGGGGGGGCCACGGGCCTGATCGGGCCTTCGCACAACAGACAGAATGAAGTATTGACCGGTCCCGATGGGCCCCGAGACATAAAGTCGAGTGAGACGGCGCAGAGGGGGGTGCTCGTGGGGCCGGGGGGGCCCACCGGTGTGGTGGGGCCCGGGGGCTACGGGCGCCGGCCCGTGCTCGTGGGGCCCGGGGGGCCGACTGGCATAGTTGGGCCCGGCCGGCAACGGGGACTTTTCTTAGGCCAAGGATCTGCCGGGTATTTCGGTAACAATCGGCAGCCGGGGTTGCTGGTCGGCCCCGGGGGGCCCACTGGCGCCGTCGGCCCCGGCCGGCCCGTACTCGTGGGCCCCGGCGGGCCCACGGGGCAGATAGGCCCCTTCGGATACAACCACTATGGTAAATAGTTCACTGTGCGTGTGTAACCCTAGCGTTCATTAACTGTAGTATTTGTGTCGGCGCTCCTGTTTACGCGGGGTGCCCGCCGCGACGATAGCTCCATGTAAATATTAACATGTTAATCTAACAAAGCGCCAGTTGTAAACGCGTGCTTTCAGTGTTGTGTGTGCGTTAACGTGTAGCGTAGTGTAGTGTAGTGTGCCGCGAACAGTGTGACTAACGGCGCGTAGTGCGTGTGCCGAGAGGCGGGCTCACAGCATCCTCCGGCGCAGGGTTCCCGCGCTACAAGCGGCTGCCCTCGAGCAGCTCGCCGCCCGCCCCCACGCCCGCCCCCACGCCCGCGGCCGCCCCCAGCACGGCCACCCAACACGACGAGGAAACATAGCGATGTAAAGGACAATAAAGTGTACTTACATAGTCCGCCAGTATTTCACACATCCTTTATTTAATGCTTACAGTGTTTCTGTAAACTGCGAACATTTCCAAAAAATTGGATTGCCGTGAATGGCTCGACGCGCTGCGACCCACAGACCTTCATATGTATGTCTTGATTTTATGTAAATGCAGTTTCTTTTGAAACCTGTCACCGGCGACTCAACAATAAAATTGACTATTTTCTTCAAAATTAACATCGAAATATTTTTGAGGGACTCGGTGTAATGATATGTACGCATCTTGTTGTATACATGGCCTTAAAGCGAGTCATTTATCTATGTCAGCCATTACGCACCAGCTGCATCATTTTACGTAAATATGTAATTAGAGAGACTTTATAGTTTGAATTGAGTAAGTAAGTACCTACTCACATCTGCCAATACTTTATTTTATCTGTAATGCACAGACACAATCACAAACTTTTCATCATAGGGAATTTTGTCTAAGCATATAATTATGTACCTACTATGCTTAGTGCAGGATACACTAATGGCGTGGTTGCTGACACGCATCATCACTCTCATCTCTCTTCATGTTTTCCTCTACACCTCAAGGGATATGTATGTTAAGCTTCGTGTTGACGTTGACACTGACATTGACATTTGAGTATGTATCACTTCAGACTTTAGCCATAAGAGGGAGCCACCAGTAAGGAGTATGTAAAAAGTATGGTTTTTTTTTTCAATCGAATAATAACATATAGTTATGTAAAATCTGTATTTACAAAACACAAATAAAATACTGTTTTAGATGAATCACATTGTGTTATGCTTTGAAAAGAAATACTTCTGATCTTATATATGTATATGTATACACAGGTGTCTAAGTGAGCACAGTTGTTCAAATATGCCATAGGGCACAATGAACGGAACACTTATTTACCTTATTTTCGAATATATAAAGCAAAGGCATTTGTATAGTCGTACTTGAGTAGCGGCGACGGGCTCGCCATCTGTCACGTAACGTTAGTATACACTTCTGCCTACTCCTTCGGGGAACCATGTGGGAAGGCGTGAGGATATATTATTACTATTTTCGCATAAAAATTAGCTAGAGCGAAAGAAATGAAAAACATAATATAACCGGACATACGGCCGCCATGAATATGTCGAATGATTATAAAAATAAAATGCGGCTCGCACCACAGAGAATACGCGCAATCACTTTGACTAACGGCCGCCGGCCGCCGGCCGCGCTCCAAGGCACGCGCCCGCCCTGCGCGGACACTACATACTGGCCGCCCGCCCTGCGCGGACACTACATACTGGCCGCCCGCCCTGCGCGGACACTACATACTGGCCGCCCGCCCTGCGCGGACACTACATACTGGCCGCCCGCCCTGCGCGGACACTACATACTGGCCGCCCCCCTGCGCGGACACTACATACTGGCTACTCAGCACTGACAACACGTAACAAGGCAATTATCATGCACACATACATATCATCGCACCGAGTCCCTCACGAGGTAGGCAAAGAGAGTAAGAGCGCCAGGTCTTTGTAGGCTTATAGACCTTCGATCTTTTGCTTCATCCACATTCATCAATCTCTTCATACATGCTCGCTTGGTTCGTAATTATCATCAGCGAACTAAGTGTTCAATTGTTTAAAAAAATCGTTTCCATTCGCTAGCCGGCCTTTGTCCATTACTCCACGTGTGTAGCGTTCATCTGAGGGAGCACACTGTAATTCATCGTCACACAATCTATTATTGGGTCGTGTAATCGCGCACGAGTTATAGAACGTGAATGTGCAATATTTGAATGAATTACATCAAGTCCCGAGAATATATGATATATAATATATGTATAATATATGATATAATATATGATGTTCTGGATAGTGTCCAAATGGTTGGTTTCTAGTTAACTTACTCACTGTGAGAGAGAATAAATCTCTCCCAAATACACTGGCTCCGCGCCCGCCAATAAACTACTTTAAACGTACATCAATAACATCCATCACAAGAGACGGATTAGCTCTGGCCAACAAGTCATAACTAATCCCTCTGAACACATCAAAACGTAAGACAATATGATACCCGAGTGGTTTGAGTAATCGTGTGTAAACTTCAAAAATTAAGATTAATCCAGATTCAAACCCAAGTGGTCTGTTGTAGCCATGCTACAGCCATTTTCTAAACTGATCAACTGTGGTTTAATTCACCACGGTATACGCTTTTTAGTGCAACATCCATTGGATTTCAAAATCAAAATCAAAATATTTTTATTTCACATAGGCCCAGGTGGGCACTTATAAATCGTCGAAAAAGAAGCTAAGCTAACTATTATCATTATTTGAAACGGATGATTTGCAATCCAATTCTGATAATAGTTACCTTTGTAAAATAGTCCTAAAATAGGTTCAGCAAATTCGCCGATGATGGCCGACTACTCAAATAATCATAGCTTCTGGGCTCGAAGCTTAAGGTCGCGGGTTCGATTGCGGGATGGGGGCTAGTCTTGTATTACATAAGCAAATCTCTGTATTGTCCCAAGGTGTTTGTTTATGATTGTAAAAGAAGCAATAGCCGCTAATATACTGACTTCAAGAAGTCAAATACAACAACAAGAAAATTAATGCAAAACCAACAAAAAAATTAACAAAAAATAACCTCAAAACGAAATGTAGTTGATTGTGTTTGTGGCAATAGGTGTAAATAATGGCACATGCTGTGTGAGAGCGGGTGGCACTGACCGATGGTGGTGATGACGATGATGGAGTAGAACAGGGCGCCCGTGAAGGTCCACTGGATGTGCTCCGTGCTCTCGTTGCCGTCCCAGCCGCGGACTTTCATCTCAAGGAGAATCGCATTCTCAAAGTCCTACAAGACAGAAACAACTAGTTATTGGACATACATTCAGTGAATTTCACTGTTGAAATTGAAATTCAGGTTGTCATGTTTTAAAGACGAATTTCCCACGTATTCAAACCAATATCCATTCATTAGCTCTGGTATGTGCACCGGAAAGATTTTAGACTAGTTTGCTCTACTCATATCTTTCGTTCTGAGCATTAAGCCGATCCGACGAAACAATTCGATATCTTTAATTGTTTGGCAATGACAGTAGCTGCGGGAAACTTTTTCAGCAGCTAATGTCGTTGCCATCGGATCCTAGGACATATGATAGCGTGGAGGTTTTTCTCTAAAACCGCTGGTCTACAATTCAAATATAATAATATAATCCACTTTAAGTAATTGTGTTTATCGTTCACAAACTGAAATTTTAACTAATATAAGTATATGTTTCCAGGGCTCAACAGAACTTACCATTTACAGTATTAAAAGTTCCCACCAACATGGTGTTAGTTTTGAGCAGTAATAACATAAGCAGTGCTGACCTTGAGCATGTCGACGACCTCCGAGGTCCAGTTGGTCTGGTTGAGGAGCGGCACGTTGCGCGTCATCGTCCAGATGCTCTGCGTGGTGTTGCTGCGGATCTGGGATATGTTCATCTTCACCTGCTCACAACAACAAGGTCGCGGATCTAAGTACACTCACACTACCTTATCCTCGCTCGAGCCAAGCCATATGCTCTCACAACACAACTGCTCTATATAGTTTTTAATTTTGATGAATACAAAGGAGTGTGTGTATTAATAAAACCTATGGGATCATAGCTTTGGACTCGATCCTAATGCAAACAATATGATAATGAAAGATGTGGAGGCCAAGTGGATTACCGATTAAGTACTACTTAACCTACACCTGCTAAATTAAGATTGGGTGGTCTGTACCAGTAAGTTATTTTCTGAATTTAACTAAAGGTGGTTATTATCCCACGATCTATACGGGGAAGGAAGGAAAAACATACCGTGAGGAAACCTCCATATGTTTGTGAAGAATGTGTGAGGTATATACTTCCAATGGATTGTGAGTAATACCACCATACATTGTGGTGTTGGCGTGATAGATAGTAAACCTGTCACGGCCTCTAACATCCTATTTACACATTAATCTTAAAATTTAATGTCAGGATTAAAAGACCAGGAGGCAGGTACATCAAGAGAGGAAGGTCTCCATAGCTGGTGTAGCGCATTTAGATGCAGTCGCAAGTAAACAATTAGACGACGAAACGGTGTACAATCCATTTTGCTAAATGTGTAGAAAAATCCGTTGTAATTTCCCACGCCGAGGCGTGAACATAAACATCCCGCGCGAGGTGGCGGCTGATGGCTCTCTCGAGAGATGGAGAGGTCTGCTGTCGTCGGCTGGACCAGACAACTTGCTGATCTGTAGCGCGCACGTGCCTTACTACGTTATTATGGTGTAGTAACCAATGATTTTGTTGTACTTGACCCCTAAAAATTATGACTACATATAGAGCTGGATGCGTGCCTGCCGGTGCCACGAGTGGTTTACAAGTTTCAAACAACTCTTATTACAATAAGATATATAGGTACCACTTTCTTGGAAATGTGAATGAAGTGTAAGAGGTCTGTAAGCCTAAAGAGTACGGCGCTCTGTTGAGCGACATGTACGACATTACAATGCTATCAAAACGCTATGTGATTTAATGGGACATTCTAAATCTTCACCTTCAAGTCCTGTCGAGCACAACGGAGACATGAGGAATCCCTAACCGAACCAGTCGCTCACTTTCGTCCCAAATATTGTGAGCAGTTGCACATCATATAAATATTTACTTTTGTTTAAAGCTGCCGCTTGCGCTTTTTTTCGTGTTCACTTTGTAATTGTATTTTTCAAACAATCTAACAATAAAATCTGGAAAGCATTAACTAAACACAGCTTTGAACATAAAAGTGCGTCCCGATGGAGGTCAGATGGGCCGAGATAGTGATGTTGAGGTTAAGTCTAATTAACGACTTACATTTTTATTGATTAGTCACACCGCGAGCTTTACGCTGAAGGAAAGCATCGAGAGGAAACCTGCATACGTCTGAGAAGCAATTCAAAGGCGTATGAATAGTCGTGCTTCAGTAACGGCGATGGACTCGCCATCTGTCACGTGGGCACCTAAAATATATCTCTGGCGGAAAGAGGATGTATGGGTATTACCTATACACTTCTGCCTACCCCTTCGGGGACCCTTGTGGGATGGCGTGAGGATAAACATTTTTATTTTATTTTTTTAATCACTGAGGTGTCAAACAAAAATGTCGTCCGCCTGATGGTAAACAGTTAGATACCGCTGGCTATGGACGGTTCCAACGCCGGGAAAGCATATCGCGCTGCAGATCCTGCAGGAATCTTTTCACACCCTTCTTGAAGAACTTATTCTTCCTGTCCTTCTAGTCCTTTTGACTTTAGCAACCATTAAAAAGGGAATATACCTGTGGCGGAAAGTGGGTGTGTGGGTATTACCTATACACCTCTGCCTACCCCTTCGGGGACCCTTGTGGGAAGGCGTGAGGATATTATTATTATTATTATTATAAAAAGGGAATACGTAAATACTCATGGCATTACAACATTTGATATATTTTTAAATAGTCCTAAATGTTTATAGCTGGCTGTTTCCAATGAGATACCAGTTAAGGCGGGTGTTTTTAACGATAGGAGAATACCACCCGAGACTAATAGTCTAGGTAGTCATTCTAGAGACAACTAGCTCTCCACTTTCTCCTACCCCGTGAGGGACTCGGCGTGATGATATGTATGTATGTATACAGCAAACCCCCTTGCCTTTGCCTCGGTAGTTGCATAGACCAATTACTTTGTAGGCTAGTTCGCTTAGTCACAAGGTGTGTATGAACATTGCTGCACAATACCTCTCTCTCGTGCTGCGCCTCGAGCTTCTCGAAGGTGACAGCGCCGAGGATGCAGTACGCGACCACCAGGCTGATCATCACGAAGTGGGAGAACACCACTGAGCACAGCTTCCACGTGTAGTACAGCACCTGCCACCACCAGCCGCGCCGGTCACATACGGGGACATTACCACAATTATAATGTGAAAAATTCATAATATAGAAAAAATAATAATAAATAAGTCAATACTTATAGAAAAAAGAATTGAAGGAAATCGAAAATAATCAATATTACCTGTTTATCATAAACGTGTCTTTTTGATAATAATTTAAAGATAACAATTGCTGGCTTACAGTTTTTAAACATGGTTTAGATCTAATTAATGCATCGATATTAAATACTAGCTATTATTTAGTTCATATTTCAGGCATCAATAATTATCACGTCGCATAGCTGAAATATTTTTTGTCTTGATATTTTTTCCTTTCTGTACGTGTGTTAGTCACCTAACTTCTTCAAACGGCTGGATCGATTCGAATGAAATTGTGTGTGAATATTTGAGTAGATTCCTGAATTATTGAAAAAAACACTTAAGCCCGATATATGGCGTTGCTCTCGTGTTTCATAAGCTTTTATTCCTTATTTTGTCATCAGCCGTAAAAAAAGCCGTGGTGGCCGAGTGGTTCGAGCAGTTACCTGCGACGCAAAGGTCGCAAGTTCGAATCCCGACTGTACCAATGAGTTTTTCTGAACTTAAGTACAGTGATTATTCACACCACGAGCTTTACGGTGAAGGAAAACGTCGAGAGGAAACCTGCATACGTCTGAGAAGAAATTCAAAGGCGTATGTATAGTCGTGCTTGAGTAACGGCGATGGACTCGCCATCTGTCACGTTGGCACTATTTTTATTTTATTATTAGTTGGGTATTACCTATAGACCTCTGCCTACCCCTTCGGGGACCCTTGTGGGAAGGCGTGAGGATATATATTATTATATATTTGTCATCAGGCGAAGGTTAGCTTGGGACAATGAGTGGTGCAATAAAGTTGTGAATAAATATATATAATTATTAAGACCATGCGTATGAGCACACATATTACATTAGCCCTCAGAAGCGGTGATTGAAACTGATTGATTGACACCCGGTGTGAGGTCGTGAGTCCAGGAATAAATCCACGGAGACCATTCCGCATCCGCTCCACTAAATAGCATATTTGACACATTTACAGCGCGTTCTAATAAACGCATTTTGTTTGAATTGTGCACGAAAATGAGACACAAGACTCCGGGTCATGTAACACCTGGACCAAACGGATGAGCTGTGCCACCGGGTAATGTGAAACCTTTAAAACCCCTCTATTATATATTCTACTGACTCTGGAAACATAAATAATGCTACGTATGTAATCTCTCACTAAATTCAATTATGTACTCCTCGACGATTCTGTACCTCGACGCACAGAACGTCTTACAATTGCAATGACTGCCGGCAGATATCGGACCAACTATAACAATCAGACGTGCATCGTGCAATAAATCCATGCTGCTCTGGTGAATGTAGACGAAGCGAAAGAGGTATGAAAGTCTAGAGAGAACTGGCGCTCTATACTCTCTGCCTACCTCGTTAGGGACTCGGCGTGATGATATGTATGTATGTATGCTCTGGTCAAGCCATAACTAACACATAATGTCCTAAGAAGGCATAGTTTACTATAGGGAGCTCCCCCGCAGCAGCCCGCGGCGGCTTGGCCTCACCTTGGCACACTTGCTGGGCGGCGGCAGGGGGTAGGCCACGTGCTGGGCGGCCGCCTCCCTGCGAGACATGGCTCTCGCACGCCCTCACGGCACTGCACTGCACTGCACCACTATACCAACATCACTGTACCTTATCATTCACTAACGCACACGAATGCACAACCATGACCCCCGTAACACCATAAATCGTGTCAATTCCAAAAGCACTCGGAGCTTTATTAAGCTAAGAGTCATGATAGACGTCGGCGCGGCGTGTGGTGAGGGCCGCGGCATGCGAGAGGTGTATCTATGGGGAGCGCGCCGGCCTGCACTGGCCACGGCGGCGGCGGCGGGATATATCGGGAGCGGCCATTACACGACCATTCAGTTTTACGATCACAACCAGAGGCCGGTATTTGGGTCGCCGCGCGAGCACCATGTCCCGTACAAGCTACTGGCCTCCTCTGCTCACCACATTCGTTAGTAAGGAGTAGCCTTTTGCACGTGTGTCAGTGTGTCATGTACCTATACAATTCCGTACTATTCGTGACGCGATACCGAAAGGGCGCACTGGACACACAGGTTCGAGTTTACGGGGTGGAAGTGATACGTGATAAATGAAGTCGCTCGTACTTTCTTGAATTAACATAAGATCCATTTGTGATGGTCCAGCTAACAACAAATTAAATAAACGAATGATCATCATAATTTGTCGTAGAGGCTACGAGGCGATGCAGCTTTATTTATAATAAATAATAATATATACTCTCGCCTTCCCACAAGGGTCCCCGAAGGGGTAGGCAGAGGTGTATAGGTAATACCCACACACCCAATTTATTTTATTTATTTATTTAACACACAGACAATGTACGTTGCTAGAAAGATGTAATACAACTATAAATTATTCCGTATGCTATGTTAAGCACCTTAGTAGTGTGTTTATAGAGAGGGAAGCCAGATCAGTGTACGCGTTATCGCAGCACAGATTTCCAGCTGGCCTCCGGCGGCACCACAGGACTCCAAACACGCACAAGGAATACAAAACAAACAAGCTAAAGTAAAAGGGCACAGTGAATAAGGTAGGCATGTGTCTCATCGGAATAGATCATATTTGTTGCAATTTGAACTATTAGAAATAAACCAGTAAACCACTGCTGTGATCTATAACAGTACACAACCTCTAACAATCGTTCCCAACTCGAAAATCTGGTGGAAAGTGTATGGGTACTACATACACACCTCTGCCTACCCCTTCGGGTAACCCTTGTGGGAAGGCCAGGAAGTTGCCAACATGACAGATGGCGAGTCCATCGCGGTTACTCAAGCAAGACTATACATACGTCATTGAATTGCTGCTCAGACGTATGCAGGTTTCCTCTCGATGTTTTTCTTCACCGTAAATCTCGTGGTGTGGCTAATCATTGAGCTTAAGTTTATAAAAACACATTGGTACAGTCGGGATTCGAACTTGCGATCTTTGTGTCGCAAGCGACTACTCGAACCACACGGCCATAACGGCTAATACAGCGATTTTCTTGTAAAGCCAAAAGTGGCGCATGAACATACGGACACACAAATTTTAGGGTATAGTAATAAAACACAGTTATGAACTATGTAGTAAGCTTTAATTATAAATATCCGTATATAATGTAGCATACGAGTAGGTATCGCTACGATGACGTCATATGCAGTACACTCTATCGCAAATGTACTTCTGCAATAAATATTAAGCAACCTCACCCGCTCGGTGAGTGTCGCTAGTGGGCACCAGCCTGCTTGCCAGGAGCCACGTGCTCAGAGAGGTGACACTGCCAATACATGGCAGAACCATTAATCAAACGTTCTTGGACTTTATAAAAGCGATGCAATCTTGAAAACTAACCTGTGTCAGAATTATGTGTACAATGTTTGTGGGTATAGCGCAAGTCTCTTGTTATTATAGATATCAAGCAAAGCATGTATTGTAGCATGTTTTAGTTTAAAACACGCTAATATCTAAATGTTTGTTTGCTTTTACTGTCTATGGGCAACATAGCCGTCAAAGATATGTCTACACTGGTTTGAATACGGGGGCGCATCGATTAACAATTCTCTTATTTATTCTATGGTTTTCTGTGTGCGCTTCTAATTAGAACATTTGTATATTTTTAATCCTCGTATTTTTTTTATAATAAATATTCGCCTGGCTTCTTACTATTTTAATTATGGTAAATATATGTGGATGCAAAACAAATGGGTCACTATCTATAATCCTTAAATAAATAAATACTCTAATGCATAATAAAATACGTGCTAGCGTATTAAGAAATCACAAGGGACATGCCAATATTACCGTAGAGTCTGTTCAGTTGCGGCTTGCCCAGTTAGGGTTCAAGTGGGGTTTACTTCTCAATACAACGCAGTCGGCAATAGGAGCATCAATGTAAAAAAAATGTTATACATTTTTATTTTTCATACCTATATTTACTGAAAAAACTGATTTATTTAGTAGAACACCATAGTTTGTCATAAATAAATAGAGTATTAATATAATTTAGTGGTGTGCCCACTGGTCCAGTGGCACTGTATGTATTAGGTGCACGGAGGTAGTTGGTGTGTATAAGTTAGTTCCCGCGCGGGGCTAGCTAGCCTTGGGCTGCATCTCCTGCCCGTCGCGCTGCGGGCGGCGCGCGAGCAGCTCGGCCTCGCGGATGGTGTCGGGCAGGCGCGTGTGCAGCGTCTCCGGCGTGCTCAGCATGAGCGCGCCCGCCGCCAGCGCCGCGCCGCCGAACAGCACCGACGGCAGCCACTCCACGTAGATGGCCTGCAACCGTCATTATTCGACATTACTAGTGGCCCGCGGTGATATTGATTTTTACGATTTAACGACATTTACCATTACAAAGGGATTTCCAGTTTGTCCATTACAAGCGATTTTACAAAACTACATAAAACTACAATGGCTTTACAAATCATTCCTCTTTATAATATTAGTGCAGGTGGGTTCGGTGCGACCATATGGTTGCGTCCAGATGATTATGATGTGTTGAATTTATAACGCCATTCCGGCGTTTGTACGGCGTACACACTTCTGCCTACCTTTCGGGGACCTTATGGGAAGGCAACATGAATATATTCATTTATAACTTCGAGATTGTCATATCGTCTTTGAAGTATTATAATCCAACTTCGTATTTGTCGTGTGATACATGTGTGGTGGGCATGAGGGTCGTGCCCCCAATTGTATAAATAGTCTCCTCATCATAGGCTACGGAGCTACACAATCATATCATGCGAATAGACGACAAACCACTGAGTAGGCAATTAGCAAGTATTGTCAATTAGATGTTTTTCTACTTGTTTTTCATCACAGGATTTGCTAATTGTCATTTTAAATCTTACCCACAATTGTACCGTTTAAGAGACATATTTAATGTCTCACGATGCATTCAAGATCCCCTGCTTAATTGTATACGCTCTTTGTAACTAGTGACAATATGTAGGAAGAAACACACTGTTCTCGTACATTAGTTTCACAATATCAAGCGGAGAACAACGACACACGGCTTCAAGCACCAAGGTCGACTAAATAATTCATTACAATCTAGGGGCCCACCTAGGGGGTACGGAGTCACGTCCGCTTGAGCCACCCCATAGCCCAGATCGTCCACCTATCCTCAGTTCACAACAATACAATGTCAATATTCCATCCTAAGACAATCGTTGTGCATCCGAGTATGGTATCCGCCAAGTGATTCCTGATATTTAAACCCTCGCAGGGGCCTCTACGTGCCGTATATGTATCACCACGCAAGCCTAGATAAAGGACCAGGCCGTTTGGGTATCCGTGAACTTCAGGGATATAATAATAAGAATCAACAGAGAGTGTGACATTACCAGTAGTGGCATCTGTGGCGCGACGATGGAGCCAATCCGGCCAACCATAGAGCAGAAGCCGAGCAGCGAGTGCCGCGCATGCGTGGGGAACAGCTCCGACGTGTACATGTAGATGCCGCTGAAGGCCTGCGTGATGGCGATCTTGCCCACCAGGTACAGCAGCGTGGCGAGCCACGGGATACCTGGAAAGGACACTTGAGATCAAGCACCTAATGCTAATACATCACTATTTCGAGCCGTGGTCGCCGAGTGGTTCAAGCAGACGCCTACAACACAAAGATGTCAAAATGGAATCTGGACTGTTGTCGAGTTTTGTGCAATTTAGTGCAGATATTAGTCACAAAACGATCTTTGCTTAAGGGAAAATGTCGAAAGGAAACGCTTGAGAATACTTAATAATATACATCTCCGGGTGTTTGGTTACTAACTACACATCTTTGCCTACCCCTTGTAGAAAGGCATGAAAATATATATACTTCTTAGGAATGATAAGCTTATCACCCAACAAGGGAAGGTATAAGATATACTCACTCTTGGGCACAAAAGTGATGGCGATGCAGGAGATCCCGCAGACGGTGTACGCTATGAGCAGCGTGCGCTTCCTGCCGATCCTGTCGAGCACCAGCGCGTTGGTGACCACGGCAATCACCTCGACGCTCACCACGAGCATGTAGTTGGTGTACTTGTCACCAGCGAGCGTCACCGAGTTGATCGCCAGCCCGTAGAACACGAACGTGCACGTGATCCACCACCACGAGCATATCGCCAGCCGGGTCATTATGATCGGCGACTTGAGCACTTGCATCCACAACCCCGCCTCCTCTCCTTTATCTTTCTTTTCATCGACGGGCCCGCTGTCTTCGTTGAGCTGCTTCAATGTTTCCTCCGACAGCGTCACGTTATTGACCTTCGCCGCTCGAGTAATGATCTTCACGGCCTCCTCCTTGCGGCCTTTAGATAGAAGCCACCGGATGCTCTCCGGCAGCAGGTATATGTAGAGAAGGAACAACAGGGACGGCGGGTACACCACCAAAATAAATGTCCTCCAGTACGCGAACGTCTTCGCAAGGAGAGCGAAACTGAGACCACCAATAACTAGCATTATTCCAAGGAATGCAGTCGTAAGCACACGTTTGTCTTGGCCGAGGAGCTCAATGGCTGAAATAAGGAAAGGTGTGCAAGTGACATGGAAATCACTAATTATCTTTTATTCTGATATAAATTGCTTGACATCTTACTCAGGATGTATGCCGCTGGGAAAGCGCTGGCTCCGGCCACCGTCTCCAAGAACTCCACAATTACGTACATCTCGTAGGAGATTGAAAACGCCTTCAACGTGCCAATAGCACCGACTAGCGTACAACTCAATATTAAGGCGCGCTTCCGACCCCATCTGCAAATATCATGACCAAATAACTAAATAGCCTTCCACACTTCCTCCTTCGAATACAGCCTGTGTCCAAGGGGAACAATACAACCTTCTATTGACATTCATTCATGAATAATTCAAGTTGTATATATATTTTTCTACTACAGAAGATAATAACTAACGAAAGCCTTAAGGTAGATGGAAACACTAGTTATTATTGGTGTGGAGAGTTAGTTTGTTACCGGTCGGAGATGTATCCAAAGATGGGCAGAGATACCAGCATGCCGATGTTGTGGATGGTGCCCACCAGAGTTCGCTTCCACTCTTGGCAGGCCAGGTTGAACTGAATCATTAGAAAGATATTTACTCCAATATTTTCAATCCAGACTTTAGTACATATGTTAACTCTTTGTATCAAAATCAAAATATTTTTATTTCACATAGGCCTAGGTTGGTGTTCAGTGCACGGTTCGGGTAGGTCGTTTCCATGGAGAAAAACCGGCAAGAAACTCCATGGTTATAAAGGTAGCCCACAAGTAACTACCGGGTCACTGGCAGCGGAAGCAGCAGTACTACTATACTGCCAAAACAGTCGGTCCCCGAAGTTTCCGATGAACCCCACTCACTACAACCAGCAAGTCCAAGGGTAGTACGTCCTTCTGCGAGGTGAGGTGCCTGGCTCACGATAACTGAATATTATATTCAGTAGTGCAGCAATATCATGTTTAGACAAGTTTATATTTAATTGACACAATGAAATGCGATAAGATATATGTACGACAATAGCTGCGGTAAAGTGCCTTAACCCAGTGACCTTATTTTTAGTAATAACCTTAAACTAAATAATATTTATCAGAGCGCTTCCGCTGACATTTTATTTCCTTCTCAAGTAGCTCAGAAGACAATGTTGACTTGGGGTATTAAGTTGTTTGAATAATAAACCACTCGGGAGATACATATAATGGGGGTTTAATCTTGGATTTCTTTTTTACGCATTCCCACGAAGGTCCAAAGGGGTAAGCAGAGGTGTGTAGTAGTCACACACCTAATTTCGCCGGAGATATATTAAAGCCGCTAAAGTGACAGATGGCGAGTCCATCGCCATTTCTCAGACACAATTATACATACCTACTACTACAACTATACATAAGTGTTAAAATTTACCCACTAGGGTCCCCGATGAGGTAGGCAGAGGTGTCTAAGTAGTACCCAAATACCTACTACTGTACTTATTTTCACAAAAATTCATTAGTACAGTCAGGATTCGCCTGCAGTGTTTGTGTTGCAGACGACTGCTGGTACCAGTGGGCCACCACGGCTCTGGGCCTAACTAATTGTGCAGTGCAAGGCCGGCCATTGTTGGGAGGCGGTCGGCGCGCACTCGCGCGGCACTCAATGATTTGTTCGCTCATCCAAAGCCATCATAGGGTAGCCATATACATAATATATATTCTATGCCTTTACTTGATATACTATATTATACTAGTGTTCATATTCCGAAATAATCTCCTAATTGCGTGTCTTGAAGTCGCAGTTTCGATATTCGATGGATATTTGTGTATAGCACAATTGGTTTTATCTTATGGTTGAATTTTATATGCATCATTCCAACATTTTATCAAATAAATACCTACTTGCAATAGGCACGAGCCTTGTTTAGTTTCGGACGTGTCAATCGCTGGGTGAACTAATCCTGTCATGTCAGCAATGTCAAGAGCCATTAAAAGTCAATTCTAGAAAATGCTTTCATTTCAAATGTAATATACACAATATTGTATATGCCATCGACTAGTGAGGCAATACTTTCAACTGAGGACATTCTTTCTAGGGATCATCAATGCAGCTTAATTTGAACCAGTTCCAAAATAATGGGACAAAATACTAAGGGCCCAGGAAAGTAAGTAAACCTTATGTTGAATAGACCTAGTTTCAATGAGCAAGAGCAATGTGCCCTACATGATCAAAATCAAAATCAAAATCAAAATCTTTTTATTTCACATAGGCCCAGATGGGCACTTATAAAACGTCGAAAAAGAAGCACGGTTCGGGTTGGTCGCTTCCATGGAGAAGAACCGGCAAGAAACTCCATGGTTACTCTTTTCAAATCATTAGGCATATACAATATTTTTTTCGTTACAGCAATAGTACCCAAGTATGGGGGAACAACGTAGGTCCGACAATAGGTCGTTGCTTACTATACAAAGCATACATAAAACAAGATAATTATAACAATGTTAGCAAGATCTAAGAATCTACAAAGCCTACAATGTTCTCACATTCACAAATTAGACAAATTAAACAAGTGACACAAATATTGTCATCAGTACTGTAACTAATTCTGGTCAAGATATGGAATAAATTAAAATAGAAAAAAGGAAAATTATTATTGTATAAAAAAAAACCCGAATTGAGAAAAGACATGACACAATCGATGTCCGCGGTGCAGCCGAGATAGCTCGCTTTAGTCGGCTATCTCCGACGACTGACGTCTCCGCCACTTAGCTCTCATCTCCACACACAATGAACCAATGCCGAACTTGTATGACATACATCCACATTATGTTCTGGACAATGCATATCCGTAAGAACTTTCACTCACTCTGTTGATATTCCACAATGTTGTGGTTGACTCATGTCAAATACATATTTTGCCATGAACTTTATGGCTACGGAGTTATACAATAGAGCAGTAGTACTTCTTGTTTTATCATCAAGAACACAGACTTGAACTTATGAATGGGAGGGCCAATTGCATAGCGTATGATGCCTCATGTCACCAGCACATAGCGCTGACAAGAAGATGAGGACTAGTCACGTGGTCACTTCCGCCTGCGTCACGCACGTGTGCGCGCACATCCCATGCATTGTCTCAGAAGTACTCCGCACGCCATTACATGCCCCATCGTCTGATATCATATGTATAGATGATGGCGTCTATCAGGTAGGCCTAGGTCCGTCGTGTCGTCTCTACTTCGTATTAACTACCTACTTCTGTCCGTTTAGATAACATTTTCCTCCAATGAAGATTTCACTTCCTTCCTTAGCTTTTCCTCTTAATAAGTAGCTGTTGCATGCATGCAAACTATGATAAGGTATGTAAGAGTATATTGTAAGCAGCTGACTAGTACACGGCCATCTAACCTCGGCCACGATGGTGTCTCCAGAAGCGTAGAGCCAGTGGCGGCAGGGCCGCTGGCCAGAGAAGGCGGTGCCCTCGTGGCAGGGCAGCGTGACGTCATCGGGCACCATGCGCGCGCACCTCGCCGCGCGCCCCGCCAGCGCCGCCAGCTCGCCGGCCAGCCACGGCGGGCTGTACTCGGAGCTGTTGTGGGCCTCGCACTCGGGGACCACGCATCTGTAATGACGACAAAGATTACCATCTCAAGAGTATTGTAGGATCGAAGACTGACCCTTATTCCAAATGTGTGATCCACGACAATACTGTACTGGTATTCAGTGTATCGAATGTGCACGAGGCAGCTACACATCACAGCTCCATACACCAATAACACCTCTCAGTGAACAATAATACTGATACATACACAAATGCAATGTAAGCAGACAGACCGACGTCTGGTTCACAGCACCCTGCTGGTACTATAGCAACCTACTCCAAGTACGTCAGGTTGTATGATTCTTATTATGTAATCATTTTGATCAGATGAATCCTGAATTACGCTAAGTACAACTTGTATAAAGAAATTCCTTTGAACTGAAAAAAATTAAATGATACGTGAAACGGTACAGATGTATTTCATGTAATATTCTATTGCTGGTATTATCATACTCTGCCTTATTAAGTGGCTCAATATCAAGTAATTGCTCGGGTCGTCATCTTCTTGTGGCTCATCATTACCACAATAATTGCCCACTTCCGGCAGCAGCGCTAAGTGAGCACTAACTCGGCATGTTGGCAAAACATCCATTCAGCGGAGTCTCACCGTTCACAACGATATACAAAATTAGATGTTTTTCACACAAAATTAGAACCCTGAATCAAGCAAAACCTAGTGCGGGTATCTTGTAAATAGAAGTCCATGACTTATAAACAATATGAATAATATAGCGAGATAATAGCGAGAGAAGTAGGTATAGAGTGAAATGGCGCTCTGTTTTATACCTACTCTATGAATACCTCGGAGAGATTTTATATTTTAGTTCGTAGGTACTATTTCTTCAATTTCGAATAAAATCTTGAAATTTTACACCCAGACGAATATACATGATCATCACATCATCAAGGGTTGCCACCGCGACTATAGCCCAGCGCGCAGGGACACTGCCATGATGGGCCATGTCAGTAAAAAATTGCGATGAGGCTAACGATGGTCAACTTTTTGCCTTGTCAATGGAGGAAAATAGTAATGGTAGCGTAAGCAGACTAGCACAGGCGTCCTCAATTGGCCCAAGGGTTTGTTTTATTCTTCGTACTTGATGTTTAATCTTAAATATTATTATATTAATGGCTAGAAGTTGTACTTCGTATTGTAAGCGTATATAGGTTGCGGTTTAGCGTTTTCCATCGGGTGGGCCGTATGCTTGTTTGCCGTTTGATGAAACACCGAATAGGCCCCTCTACCGGACAACACTACTGCTTATAACACCACTTTCAATTACACCTGAGGTAGCAATTATATAGCTTTAGTGGTACGAAACATTGAAAGCAAGACTGGAGTTATCTTTATGATTTAGTTATTATTTAGTTATTTTAACTTATTCTTAATGTTGATTTGATTTGGAATTTTTAATGTATGGATTTTGGTATTTGAAATAAATGAATTATTATTATTATTATATAAGACGCAATGTAGTGGTAAGTACTCCTCCCATAGTTTCATTTTACCATACTACTAATGGGACGTAGAGGGCAGGTAAAACTTGGATGAGACAACAGCGGAGACTTATATCCAGCTGTAAGTATAAGTTTCCTCTCTTAAGAAAGCTGATATGAAGATGATGCTGAAGGTGGCCCCAGTACTTGGTTCTCCAGAGCTAAGTCTCCAGGAGTGACCATCATAGTCCATGTGGTGGTACGCGCGGCGCTCGCGGCATGCGGCGAGACATGTGCGTCATTAGAGGTGTTTTGTTTGACGTTTTTTACCATATTTTTTCCCCTCCATATTCGGCAATATAGCATTACAACCGTGTACTCGGTAAATTGATGACATTGTCAACTATTATTACCAACTAGAACAATTATTGCCTTCCATCCATGAATTGCTAGTTTTAGTGAATTTGAATCTGGCTGAAGATGTATGGTTAACACCGTGTGTCTCCGACCTCATGCGTCTCCATGTGTGGTCTGTTTATTTACGTTACGTCAATATTGATAGTATTACTTAATTCCTGGACTCTGATGGTCTAATCTGTAGTTTAATTATAAATCCAACCCTTTTACGGCCAAGCCGGGGCAGCAGAGCGCACGTCTATTTTGCTCCATCCACATTCATTAGTCACTTCATCGCTCGCAATTTTCAAGTACTCTTGGCGTTTCCATCGTTAAGTGTCCTGTTCTAGATTGTGTAATATGGATGCAGACGAGTGCGGTGACCTCGTCATCTCTAATCATCTCTAAGACGCAAGGAATGCGCTGTATTAACAATTATGGACCAGTAACCAGCTGCTTCCGCACCAGCCAACAATGCTGGAGCATCTCGCGCACCAGCCCGCGATTCCTTGCGCGCGTTTTGAAGTGCAACGAACTTTATGTCCCAACAAATATAAATCATTCTTCATACATTACAACTACCAATTAATTTTTTACAGGATAGACTATGTGTCATTATAGGGCTGAAGCAAATGGAATGAATTGCATTAGCAGAGTCCAGCATTTAAATCTATGATCCTAGATGTCATGAGCATTCATAGATGCAATAGGGTTTCAAAGTATGAATTCTTGAATATTGTATATATCATCACGCCTTCCTACAAGAGGACCCTTGCGGGAAGGCGAAGGGGTAGGCAAAGATATGTAGTAGAAACATTCCCACTTTTCGCCGGAGATAAATTTAAAAACTTTTATGACAGCTTACCTTAATTATAGTGATGCATACAGGCCAAACGAGTTTGAATGACATTTATACGTATATGCACGGGGATACCTTCGCAATTTCTAGGTATCGCTAAACTACATCTATACGATTATCGATGGGCCGATGGCAAAGGAATACTTCCAACTTCGAAGTTACTGATGACCACGCAATGGCACCATGATACCCACTGCCTTCTTCCGACCTTCCGTCATCGTAACCGCGCCATATTCTAGGAGTCGGCCCTGCACGCTGGAACCAAACAGGTTACTGTATGCAAGCAACCTGGCGGTCTAAATAGTGTGAAGGGGCCTTAAGATTTTCTGACAAAGTGTTTACGAGACGTTATTATTATCTCGTTTATTATATTGTTAATTGTTACGTATAATCGTGAGAAACTATATAATCTGTTTTTATGTAGTTGAATGTCTTGGCATTTACCTAGTAGCCAACTAATACCTCGCCAGTTATAGCTGGAACTTTAAATTATAATAAATTACCCACTTTGTATTTACAGAGTTATACTACACAATGGATCCACAGCCTCATATTAAACACAAACAAGTCGCGCCACTGATGCTATGATGTGAGTTACTAAAGCGCCAAACTTACTTGCGAAAGACTTGGTCGTAAGCGCTTAAGGCAGCCTATGAACGCTTGCTAATAGAGGTACGTATGTAAAAATGCGATGTACCCTGCATATCAACCTCCTGTAGCTAAAGGAGCATGGGAACAGATTGAGAGACGTCAAAGTATCCCGACTTCCTGCCTACGTTAACTAACAGATGAGCGTGGACGAAGCGAAATAGGCTCTGCGTATACCGTGAGGGGCTCGGCGTGATCCTTAGCTAATAACAGCTAAGGATTCCAGAAACAAATTCAAGAACGGTCTGTGCAGGCGTTCGGACAGTCGGTATTCACATTATACCGCTCAGACAATTCCTCTCAGTTAAATATAAGGATCATGTTAGTAAAAGTATAGATCATGGAATATATATGTATATATACATATATATCCTCATGCCTGCCCACAAGGGTCCTCGAAGGCGTAGGCAGAGGTGTATACACACACACACATCCACTTTCCGCCAGGGATATATTTTTAGGTGCCAACGTGACAGATGGCGAGTCTATCGCCGCTACTCAAGCACGCCTTTGAATTGCTTCTCATGGAATAATAGGTAATAATAGCTATCTTGTGGGCAAACATTATTAATATTGCGGAATGTCGCTACCTATTTGCTTATTACAAAGAGCAATATCGCCTCTTTATATAGTCGTCGGCCGTCAGAGAGGAAGTGCACTTCCCCCGTGGCCTTACTACATGAAAGGGTAGGCGGAAGCTGAATATGTTTTCTTCTATTCCCAGTGACTTCCGATAGTCTTGAAAACAGATTCCCGTGTCAAAGGTCATAAATTTGACACTTTTTTTTATATATACTCCAAGCGCTCCCTCGGATCCTGTACATCCCCATTACCTACAAGGTTTTGAAGCATATCAGTGTATATAAGAATGTGCACGTCGTGTCGTGTAGCCCGAGAGCCCGAGAGCCGCCAACAGTCCCGGCCCAGTGACAGTAAGGCCACCTCGAGCACTCTCGACACGTTGATTTCTTGCAACACTATGTCAATATATTTTTAGGTGTACTTACCTCATGACGAAATGCAGTTCAATGAGTTTACTTTTATGTATACTCTTAGCATTTAGTGCGATGTTGTCCTTCGCTGCGATAGGTACAGGCGAAAGAGACAGTATTGCCTCATAAGGTCACGGAGAAGAGAGTGCCTGGTGAGGTCAGGGTCGGCCTGGGACACCTGGCTACTACTGAGCCTGAACCATTCGCGATGCCTCACTTGGAAGATCCACGAAATATTTAAATTATCTTAGGGTTGCAGTTAAATATTATACATATCCGGTCACTCTGAGACAGGATGCGAGATCCTCTCAGCGCCTTAGCAAAAACTAGTCATTGGCACATTTTGTAAGATAGAGCTTGCTAACCTGTAAGGGACATCCCCCGCCAGGAACACGTAGTTGGTGGAGTAGAGAGCCGCCACGAACACAGCCAGCGCCAGCAGCACATAATTGGCCAAGTGGAACCGGCGGAACTGACCCAACTCCCTCATCAGTCGCTCCGTGTCCACGCCGCAAGTACTACCCTCACTTCCCGCCATGTTTTATTATTTTCATCTATTGTATATGCGACCTGTGACCAGTTGCTTAAAGTTCTGATTTTAAAGTTTAAATGAGTATCGAGTTAGTATTCGCGCGCGACCTATTACCCGCCGCGTGCCTTACGTTATGCGGCGCCCGCGCAGCGCACTGTCTCGCATTGAACTTGTAGCATCCAGCAGCCTTGCGCGTGTGCGCCGCCGCGGGCCAGCCGCAATATATAAAAGGCATCATTATCCGTTGATTTACCCACTGTTTACCCGGATGCCACTGATTCATTCATAATAAATTGAACAATGAGAGATTATGTACTATCAGTACACGGCTTGTAGCCAAATAACACATTATATATCTAATTATATTTTCTTTAATATCTATAGACACCAGCTATACTGTTGGTCACGTGGCCTGAGCTCTCGCCTAACAACTTATTCGTTACCATCGTAGGCCTTAATAGTATCAGCTGATGCACTGGATCTGCCTTTCCACGACTAGTGTTAGCCCGCTCGCCCAGACACGAAAACAAGGTCCAGCTTCGTAACCATATCGTGAACCCAGGGGTTTTTAACCAAGAACAATTTGGGAGAAACAACCCACCTAACGATGTCTTGATAGCAACTTCTAACATAAATGCCCACGTCATACGTCCTGCCACCAAGCACAATTATTTAAATAACTTTAGACAACTAACATACATTTTATCACGCCGAGTCCCTCGCGGAGTGCGCACAGAAAGAACACAGTTAGTTCTGTCAACACTTGTGGACCTCTTTCACTTCGTCCACATTCATCTGTCCCTTAATGCACGCTCGCAGGTTTCGATTACTATTATCGCTCCCATCATTAAGTGTCCGATCTATTGAGTCACATACTATGAATACGTTTTACTATCAGACTTCTGTGAATCTGCCCGCTATGTATGTATGCGAGCTGAACGCAAGTCAAGTTCCCAATTGATGACTATGATTAGCTCGTGCTAAGTGCAAACAGAACAGACACGCTGTGGGGAACTTTAATTCACTATTTATTAAATTCATATTAAATAAATATTACAATTATATCACTTAATAGGTCGCCCCATTATAGTGGCCATGCTAGTCGTCGCGGGTTTGATTCCCACTGACAATTGTGTGATGAGGAATATTTATCTTATATTTCTTTAGTTTCCATATCTAAATATATATTTTTACATATTTATATAAAAAGAAACTGATACATGTGGACGAAGCAAAAGAGGTCTGTAAGTCTAGAGGGAAGTGGCGTTCTACTCTCTCTGTCTCCCCGTGGCGCAGCGTAATGATAGGTGGATATTTATATATGGATATTTGTTAAAATTTTACTATAGAGCTATTTTCAGTTAAATATCAAACTTCTGAAAATGGCTTTGTCTAGTGTGGGATTACTTGGGTTAGCTAGTCTAGATAGTAGGTCTAAGGTCTAGGTCGAGATTCATAAGAAATCGCAAATTCTCCTAAAATTACTAAGCTTACGATCGTTTTGATTTTATACACAACGCTGTATTTATAAGCGCGTAAGCCATTTTGGATATACGTGGAGTGCCCGACGGAGTACGCTAAAGGCTTAGGGCGCCAGATCTCTCTAGATTCATCAGTCTCTCCGTGAAAGTTCACCAGTTTCGAGTAATTCTTCTATTTGACGTCGAGTGTAGACTTCTATGAGTTTTTGTGAATGTTTGGATGAGTTCGTGGATAACATGAAGACCCGGTAAGTCTTGCAGCTACATTTGTTTTGACTTGTTTAATTAACCCAAGCGAAGCCAAGCGCGCCAGTCTGTAAGCATGCAATGATAATGGCAATCCTCCATTGCTACAAACGCGTACGTGACCGTCCAGTAATATGGACCAATTGAAGTGAAAGTCAACGTTCATTATTGAACACAAATTGCTATCCATATACAAACAATAATATGAAAATTTAGTTTAATGTGTTTTGTTTAAAGTATGCGTCTCAATTGTCGTGGCTGGTTGCGCAGCGCCGTGTGTGTATCTCAGATGTACCGACGATCACAATGGCAGAGGATGAGAGCGGCCCGACCGTATAGTGGACAATCAATAATGCTGCTATGTCACACGACCATGTGTTATGTGTCTGTAGGATGCAGCTGTACGATGCGCCAATACAATTGCCTGTAGTCGTCGCAGCGGGTACGATAATCCTATACATAGGGAATAATAAAAGCTGTACTGGACTGTACGTCCAGAGGGAGTTGGCGGCTTGCTCTCTCTGCTTATGGAGCTAGGGATGGACTCGGCGTGTACACATAGAGAGAGATTCCTGTGGGATCGATCGTCACCTGTGTGTTTTAAAAAACTTGAGTAGGTATTTAATTTGACTCAGTGTGTATGTTACGTATGACACGCGCATACATTCCACTGCCGACCACCTTGCACTGGATCATACCGGCAGACTAGTCCCAGGCATTCCACTAATGTCCATGTCGCAAATGGTACATTGACTGACAATCGAGCATGGTGTGGCAGACTGAGCATTCGTCACAGTATTGTGTTACAGTGCGCATGTGGCTTGTATCATAATACCTCCGTATATAGTGGGCTCAAGGTCAGCAGTACCTGGGCGGAACACCTGCGGGTGGAAGCATGCATGAGCGGGGGAGCCGCGGGAACGCTTACCATCACCAATCTGATTCGTATATACGAAATAAAATACAGCTTGCAGTAGGTTATAACTTTTGCCTATTGCCATATATAAATTGCCTACTGGAAGATCCCCGCCGCCGCGGCTACGGCTCGCCACGCCCCGGCTCCCGGCCGACCTCGCGACCTCCGAGGCCTACCGTCTGCGCGGCCTTACAGCAAAAACATGTCACGGTGGTAGGACTCCACTCATTGGACTCGGATGAACAATTGCAAGGTTTTATATATCTGAATAATTTGCAGCCAAAGTAAACAACAGAAGTAACTACTCAGTAACTAGGGCTCCCAGCTTGGAATATGATACATATATTCACCATAACAGTGTTCGTATCTGCTTATTGATTAGGAATCGGCCCATCTCAACATGCCACCATAGACAATCCGGTAATGTAACATGACAAAATCAGGTACCTACTCAAATAGGGAATAGCTTGTGTGGTGTCGGTTTTAATAAAGAGGAAAGAGACCATTTAATTTTTTTTAACCATATTAATGTGGCATCTAAGTGTGTAATCTGAAGAGAATCGGATACGGTTGCAATAGCAAGAGTATCAGTGTCGCGCGGCCGCATGTGACATGTGTCGGTGTACGTACCGGTAGGGCACATCGGCCGCCAGGAATATGTAGGTGGTGTGCAGCAAGCCCACCTGCACGGCCGCCAGCGCCACCAGCGAGAACACGCGCCGGTGGAAGGGCCCCGCCTGGCCCAGCTGCCGCAGCACGCCGTCCGCGTCCACGCCGCAGGAGCCCGACACTCTATAACCGGCACTCGTCTCCTTCGGTTTTTCCATATTATCCTTAGCAGCGTCACAGCCGGCACCTTTGGCGTTGGAGGGCTCGCTTGACTGTGCACTCATAATGCGCGCGTCGCTCGGACAACTTTAGTAATAGGCGAGTTTATTGAAGCCGTTTGAGCGCCGCCGCGGTCTGGTTCAGCGCGGCCAGTGTCCAGCCACTGAATGGGAGCCGGGAGCCCGCACACACCGCGGGAGCTGCTGCGCCGCTGCAGCACGCCCTCGCGGCGGCGGCGCTGCTGGTGTTAGAAAGCAGGCGCCGGTCACGGCCGCCGCGCCTTCTATCATAACACCATTTATTGTATTATCACACCGAACACTTATTTGTCAATGAGGTTCATTGTTCCCTAGGAACTCACGTACGCGGCGCGAAGGTTTTATTATTCAAATACATAAGAAATTGATTACAACCTGAATAACAATTAATGCAATATTATTAATGACCGAAATCATTAGGTACTTGAAGTATTTCATGTCGGCTCACGTTCGGTCCGCGCCTTTGATACCAGCTCGCTCCTGCCAACCTAGTCCGAGCATCCTTTGCAGTAGTAACTTTGCTCACGAGCTATTTCACTGTTTACATTTGAGTGAAACTGGTTCACATGAGAAGAAACAAACGTTTCTTCTCTGCGCCTAGGCCTCCTAGGCGGCACATGATACTTGGTCAAAGTATCAAATCGATAAATATAATAATATTTTTTACAAATTTCATCATCATCATCATACCATCACGCCGAGCCCCTAACGGGGTAATAATGTCCCTACTTTTGAGAAATTTAAGCTTTTAGTAGCGGTCTGTAAAACATTTTTTCAATAATCCAACATTTCAATCCCCCGTCACTAGTAATATAAATGCATAATTTAGTCTGTTTCCGCCATTTGGCGAAACGGAACGCGGCGCGCGCGCTTGCCGGTTAGCCGGTGACATTTTTGAAAGTGACATTACTCTTTAGTACGAGCCCTGAGCCCGCGCGCATGAACCCCCGCCGTGTGTGCGTCTAACTCTCGCTTGATTCCATCCCCGCATAACGCTCATTGCGCATCACTGCTCATATTTCGGCTCAATACCTAGTGACTTACATAGACTTAGTGACTTTGTGTACATCTCCAATAAGTGAAGGAAGAAGGAGTGTCCCGTGCCATGTGCCGCGTGGAGAACATCCATCAAATCAGGTCAGTTCACCTACTCTCGCCAGCCCATCCATTCCCTTCACACCCCCGCTCATACCTCTCACCCCCGCTCATCAGCTCATCGAGCGACGAGGCCCACAAAGGCCCCGTCATAGTCAGTCATATGATTTTTCACCTCCTTTACTTCTACTCCTTCATGCGGTTACCATTGCGGCTGTACAGATTTGGATACAATTTTTATATAAAATAACTTTTATCTACATTAAGGTGAAAAATAAAAAGAGTGATGCCTCATCATGCCAGTGGCACAGTTCCTGCACATGATTGCAAGAGCAGAGTACCAACCTGTTCCCTCGCTAGCGGCTCGATGCTCGCACCAACGGATCCCTTGACATTGGCGATCAGTCTCGTGCTTATATTAATATACTAGCTGTGCCCGCGACTTCGTCCGCGTGAAATAGTGACTTAGGGCAGCATTTTTTGGATATATCTTTTGGTTTATATTGGGCGATGTTAAGTGAAGCTTACCACTATATATTAGTGAATACCACATCTAAATCGGATAAGCTGAGGTCAGCGTGCATAAACGCACAGACAATCAGACATACAGACGAACAAAAAAATTCTAGCAATCGTTGTTTTGGGTGCTATTTGCTTTGATAAAGGTCCCAATCATATTTTTTCTCATATATCTTCCTTGTACAGACAGCGATCCGTTACATTTTAATTATATGTATTGATAATAATAATAAAACCTCTTTAACCCAACGGCCGTTTGAGAACGTACTTTTGTACTACTCATGTGTCAGTTCAGTTCTAAGTGATCTCCCGGACATATATACCAATAGGCAATATGTATCTACACAACACTACAACAGCTTGCCACACGGCATCGCTACACAGAGCATTATTCAGTGCAGCCGTGCCGGTTAAGCTTGTTGCTATTACAAAAAGAACAGGCGCTAAGTAAAACTGCACAGGAATCAATAACAAATATTGTATATTAGTTCGTTTACGGTAACTATCTTAAGACAAGTATGAGACTACCTCCATTAAAAGCTAATACTCGCCAGGTCGCATACGGCCCCCCGACCTCAGCCGGCGGGCCGGGGCCATGCCCCGCGACCTCGCGACATTACACACGAATTGTCTTTTAGTATAACATCACACCCATACTTATATTTATCTTACATAATAAATTCAACAATAACATTTCAAAATCTATGATTTTGAAGCAAGTTTACGTGAATTTTGTTGAATTTGTTTGGAATACCCCACATATTGTATAATTAAACTTGCAACCGTTCGAGCTACCCTGCCTTCGAACGTTCGCTGCCCGGCTCTACCCATCGACCTCCGCGTACAGTTACACTCGGCAACAGTACATTAACAAGTAACAACATATTAACTTAATAATCTTACGATAAGTGTGCAACAAGGTATGCATGATAGATGCGATAGTGTATAGGAGTGTATGGAGGCTAGGGCGGGGCGGGCTCGTGGGCGGCGTCGTGGGCGGCGTCGTGGGCGGCGTCGTGGGCGGGCGCCAGGTCGGCGAAGGAGTCGGGCAGGCGGCGGTGCAGCGTGTCGGGCACCAGCCGCGTGAGCAGCGCGCTCAGCACCGGCAGCGCGCCGAACAGCAGCGTCGGCACCCACTCGCCGTACACCGCCTGGGGACCACCCAGGCATACATTGTGCCACGTTTTATGGCTCATCACCAACATTAGTTAGGCCTGCTGGCTGATTCAAAGTGATTGAAGCAGGCCGACCCCGTGCCTTATTTATTCAATTGGAGCTCTAATGCCTCGAACGGAAAAATTACCTTGTAAGCAAAGATGAAATAATTGAACAAGAGAGAACTGGAGAGGATTTTTCACTGTAAATACACCAGATAATGAATGGTAAGGAGAGGCGCGGTAGGCGCCGGAAGGACCTCGTAAGTGTCCACAAAAGCTAGTGGAAAAGACATCAACGGGTTGCTTGCAGTGTAACCTTAACATGTAACGATCCTTCTGCTAGGGAGAGAAGCTCTCTTGTATACTATTTCACTTAACTGCTAATCGTAAAATCTAATAGACTTTAACTATCCGTTGTCCGGAATTATAACGTACGCTATATAAGGCTATTCACAGATATTCAGTGCCATGATCGGCTAGTGTTAGCTCATTAGCTAAATAGAACACATTTAATAAATGTGACTGACTGATTAGTCACACCACGAGCTTTACGGTGAAGGAAAACATCGTGAGGAAACCTGCATACGTCTGAGAAGAAATTCAAAGGCGTATATATAGTCGTGCTTGAGTAACGGCGATGGACTCGCCATCTGTCACGTTGGCACCTAATATACCTCTGGCGGAAAGTGGTGTGTCAGTATTACCTATACACCTCTGCCTACCCCTTCGGGGACCCTTGTGGGAAGGCGTGAGGATATATTATAATAAATGTGCCCTTGGATTCCGTACTGATATTCGTGCTTGTGTAAGTTTGTCTTTTGCTGGTTCGCCAAGTGCTTTGCCTTGCCTGTGTAATGTGTGTGTGTGTGTGTGTGTGTGTGTGTGTGAGTGTGTACCAGCAGCGGCGTGAGCGGCGCGAGGATGGCCCCGAGGCGGCCGAGCGTGGAGCAGGCGGCCAGCAGCCGGTGGCGCGCCCGCGTGGGGAACAGCTCGGCCGTGTACACGTAGAGCGCGTTCAGCGTCATCGTGGCGCCCACCTTGCCCACCGCGTACAGCGCCGTGCCCAGCGCGCCGCCCGCTGCAGCACGCACGCACCCAGTGAACGGACGGATACATCGGAGGCACCCTCGGCTCAATCTCAGTCCTCAGTACGCTAGGCACTCACAGGCGGGCAGGCAGGGGATGGCGATGAGCGCGGCGGCGGTGAGCAGCAGCGCGGCCGTGAGCAGCGGGCGGCGGCCCAGGCGGTCCAGCAGCAGCGTGTTGGCGGCCAGCGCGGGCAGCTCGGCCGCGGCCAGCAGCGCGTAGTTGCCGTGCGCCGAGCCCGGCAGCGCGTGCGCGCGCACGGCCAGCCCGTAGAACACGAGCACGGCCGACACCCACCACACGCAGCACACGCCCAGCCGCCGCCGCAGCGCGCCGTACCTGCGCCCCCCGCATTGCACACGGCCCACGGCCCACGGCCCACGGCCCACGGCCCACGGCCCACGGCCCACGACCCCGCCATACACCATCGTGCCCGACATATTATCACTACAACTAATACATCCTAGTCGTGAACCCTACAAACAGTGATGATGTCAAACATATTGTTATGATGAACAGTGAAGGATAACCCCATGTAAATAATCATGCGAGAAAATAAAAAACCTTCCATCGCATAATACAGTCACAGACCATAAAACCTGCAATAAAGTTTAAGCTTCTGCACGTGTTTGACAGTAGTTAATTCTTTTTCCTGTTGTTTGTTATTTATTTTATTTTATAGATTATTTGTAATATTCGTGCTACCAACTGCTTTTTAGTTACGTAGACACTTTAATACCCATCAGAAATATGGACGTGGCCTCCTACACCCTCCTTAGGCCCTCATGAAAAGTTGTGTATGTCATAGACATGACCGAGATTGTAGTAACGATGTGTGTGAATCTACAATTATAAACAGTCCATTAACTTATTATTGATCATAATATATGCATCCATAATGGTGCCGTATACAAATGATCACATTTGCCGAGCCCAAGGCGCGCAGTACATGACCAGCCCGCAGCCATTACACTATAGGTAGGTACAGCGAGCGTCAAGCCCTTCTGTACTGAATTAAACACCCATTGACACCAATACCAGATCATTAACTGCACACCGCGCAGCCAATCAAATAGATAACACACGTTGACATTATCACTGTTTATTTCAGAGTCCCACTGGTGTAGCAACCGTCCATGGACGGCGGTAGCCGCTTAACATCAGGCGGACCGCATGCTTCTCTGCTACCGGTGTTGTATAAAAAAAAACGATATTATGTGATATCGTACTCGGCACTTTACACTGGGATATGGGCTCTAAAAGGCTGAGGGTTATTATGAGACGGATCTTGAGAACATTTACATTAGAAAGAAGACAAACATCGAGAGAACTGGCGCCCTACTCTCTGCCTACCCCGTGAGATACTCGGTGTGATGACATGTATGTAAACACATGTGAATAAATATGAACGCGAGGCGAGATTTGAGCTCGTCCCTTTATATTGAGTGGAGTTGTGCTTGTTGTGGTTGGCACAATAAGGAAAGATGGTATGCAAGCGCAGAACTACAATAATTATAATGGTATGGACCATTTCTAGGGCTAAGCCGGTACAATAAGTCGCCCAGCCAAAGGCCTTAAAACCTGTATCACGTAATTGCGGTATATTTTATAAGCAAGCAAGCAAATCTAGTTTTGCAAGAGTAAGCATGGCGTTAAATATAGTATTGATGGACTTGTTTCCTTAATCGGTGGCAAGAGCCAAACACGGCGAGGGGTATGCCGGCCTCAGCTGGCGGGCAGGGCTGCCACCCGAGCGGCCCTAGCGCTAGCCCCAACGCTACCAACGTACCAACTGCTACACTTTATTTCTGATTTAACGATATTGGTCGGTCCTAGACATAATAATCTACCTATTTTGGGTTGTTTGGGCTTTAGGCTAATAAGAGAGGTAGGGCATAATGGGTTTCCCGTTCGAATTCGGAGCTGCCCGACTGGGGCAGGACCTCCACCTTACAGAAGTCCGTAGCCAAATAACACAATTTTTTTGTGTTGTGTTCCTACGCGGTGAATAAGGTTTCCAGTAATGAGCTCCTTGGGGAGGGGGGAGGATTGTTACATTGTGTTGGAAGCAGAGGGATTAAACCCATTATGCTGCCAACACACTATAACTCTCCGAACACAGAGTAACAACGCGCAAGTTATACTTCGGTATCGTGAGCGTAAATAGGCTACGGCGGTAACCGTTTCCCATCAGGTGGGCCGTATGCTTGTTTGCCACTCTTGTTGTATAAAAAAAAAAAAAAAAAAAAAGGCTATATAACATCACGCTACGACTAATAGGAGCGAAGCATAAATGAAAAATGTTGCAAGAACAGGAGCTTCCGTTGCGTACGCTAAGTACGTAAGTTACGAAAATATAATTTATGAGGGAATTGTTCCCCTTTAAAAGTTCTAAAAAAAATCCGCGACAGCATATGTCTATCTTTTAAGATTGACTCACTATAATTTTTTTTATGGCAATCAAGTCCACGATGGGCTCCTGAACTACTTAACCGATTTCAATCAAATTTGCACACCGTGTGCAGTTTGATCCAACTTAGAAGAAAGCATAGCTAACATCACAATTGGACCCGATAGGTGGCGCTGCGATCGTTTCAGGAAATTTTACTTTTTCACCCGGGCGAAGCTGGGCGGGACAGCTAGTAGTTTATAATTCCAAACGATGCGTAGGCATCAAGCGATCAACAACCTTATATTGGTTTGGCATGCGAGTCAAGGCCGGTCGTGTTGACATTATGTTTATAACGCGGCGTTCACGTCATGTAAACGAACGATATATCAGTTATATTGTAACTAATTAGTGTTTGGCCACGTGTGCAGTCGGGGGCACCGCTGCGCACTCACTTGACGAGCGCCGCGAGCAGGCCCTCGTCCTCCTGCGGCCTCTGCGCCAGCTGCTGCTTCTCGTGCAGGACCATCTGGCGCAGCGCGTCGTCGGGCAGCAGGCGGCGGTTGTAGCGCGCGGCCCGCTGCACGGCCGCCGCCGCCTCCTGCAGGCGGCCGCGCGTGGCCAGCCAGCGCACGCTCTCGGGCAGCAGCCACGGGTACAGCAGCAGCAGCAGCGACGGCGGGTACAGCACGCGCGCCCACGTGCGCCAGTAGCCGCTCAGGTAGTCCACCAGCGCCAGCAGCGCCGCGCCCGCCGCCAGCGGCACGCCCAGCACCAGGCTGGCCAGCGGGCGCTGCTCCACGCCCAGCCACTCGATCACTGGGAGGGGCGACGCGAGCGTGAGCATTGCGATACATTGCAGGTCCGACGCGCGGTCTGCGAAGCTAATGAGGCTTTCTGAACGTCAGCACCTTCAGAAATTAGAATAATGTACTGACTGAGCACAAACGCCGAGGGGTAGACGCTGGCGCCGAGCGCGGTCTCGAGCAGCTCGGCCAGCAGGTAGGCGGCGTACGAGGGCGCGAAGGACTTGGCCAGCCCCACCACGCCCGCGCCCGCGCCGCTCGCCACCAGCGCCGCGCGCCGCCCCCACCTGCGCCACAACCACCACCTCAACCACCACCTCAAGGACACGACTACAGTACATACTTTAAGGGGTTCCCGCTTCAAAGCAGGTGGATTGTCGAATACGTTATGGATTATTTGACACAAATGTAACTATTATGTAGTTAAGAAGTCCAGAAATTGTGTTACAGCTAGTAGTAAGATGAATGTGATTATTTTGAAGGACAATGAGATACTGACTGACAAGACAGACGTCCTCAGGCGATGGAGTGAATTCTACAAAGATATGTATGATGATGATGCCGCTGATCTACTCATAGAGCTGCCTCCAACAGAATCTGTCGAGGATCCTATAGCGGATAAAATAAGTATGGGAGAGATTGTAAGTGCGATAAGAAGTCTGAAATGTGGAAAAGCTGCGGGAATAGATGGGATTACGGCTGAGATGATCAAGTACGGTGGACCAGCGGTCTGGGACGTCATCTATTTGCTATGCAATCTTTGCTGGGAAAAGGGTGATGTTCCGGACGACTGGAGGCGAGGAGTCATCGTGCCTTTCTATAAAGGAAAGGGATCACGATTGGACTGCTCCAACTACAGAGCCATCAGCTTGGTCAGCTTAGCTAGTAAAGTGTACACGACGATCCTGACGATAAGAATGCAAGAGCGATCCGAAAGGTTTCTCTGGGAATCCCAAGGTGGATTTAGACCAGGAAGAGGATGTATGGATCAAACCTTCTCGCTTCGCGGAATCGCGGAAAAGTTTTTGGATATTAACCAAAGGGTTTTCTGCGCTTTCGTCGACTTAGAGAAGGCATTTGATAGAGTCGTACGAAAGGAACTCTGGGACGTGTTGCCTGGATATGGAGTGAGCAGTTCCCTACTGCATGCCGTGAAATCACTCTATAGTGATAGCGAGGCGTGCGTTAGGGTTAACGGTGAGATGTCACCCTGGTTTGATGTGAAGTCGGGGGTCAAACAAGGGTGTATCATGTCTGCCTGGCTGTTCATTATATATCTAGATAACTGTCTGAGAGCACTAAGAACGAACGGATGTGGAGTGAAAATGGGAAACTTAGTGGTCAACTGCCTACTATACGCCGATGACGCGGTTTTACTGGCGTCATCAGAGGGCGAACTGCAGTCACTAGTTACCATAATGAAAGAAGAATGTGAAAAGAAGGGGCTGCGCCTAAACGCTGGCAAGACTAAGGTTCTGGTATTCGAAAGAGATGAACAAGTGACCGAGTGTGCAATATCGGTAAATGGGCAAATTCTAGAGCAAGTGAATGAATTTGTATATCTTGGAAGCATGTTCACACGAGATGGAAAGTATGAAAAAGATATTGAAAGAAGGATAACTGCCGGAAATAAGGTGAATGGAGCCATGTCGGCGTTGATGGGCAATAAAGTCTGAGCAAGAATTCTCGAGTTGCTGTCCACAACGCGATATTGGTACCTACCTTATTGTATGGCAGCGAATCCTGGGTATGTCAGAGGAAGTATGAAAATAGCTTGAATGCAGTCGAGATGCGATCTCTTCGAAAAATGTGCGGCGTTACGATATTAGATCGAATCCGCAATGAAGAGATTCGCAAATCAACTGGCGTGAATGAGGGCGTGATTGTAAAGATGAAGAAAGGCATGTTACGTTGGTTTGGACACATAGAAAGGATGACTGAAGAAAGATTGACGAAACAGATATACAAAGCAAAAGTGTGTGCAAGAAGAGGCAGAGGAAGGCCACGTTCCAACTACCTGGATCAAATAGATCGGACTCTCAAGGACGGGAACGTTAAGAGTACTCGAAACCGACGAGCATGTATGAAGAGACTGATGAATGTGGACGAAGCGAAAGAGGTAAGTCTAGAGAGAACTGGCGCTCTATACTCTCTGCCTACCCCGTTAGGGACTCGGCGTGATGATATGTATGTAAATGTAACTATTAAGAGAGAAATAGCGCCATTAAAAGAGTCGTTGTGGCCGAGTGGTTCGAGTAGCCGCCTGCAACGCAAAGATTGCATATACGAATTCCGACTGTATCTAAAATTATTGATCACACGATGAGTTTTGCGAGAAAACATCGCGGGGATCCCCTGCATACATTTCTGATGAAATAAAAAAGTGGTCGGGCTTGCGAAATAGCGATGGGCTTGCCATCCATCCATCGGGTTCTTCTTACAGCTGGGCACTCCTATGGTGAATATTATATCTAAAGACAAATAAATGTATGACAGCCATCAACCCTCGCTTGTGTGCGTGCGTGCACTCCGACGCACACATCTGCACGCATAATGTCACGGCCGCTGAGCCCACAATCCACCAAAGCGACGAGGTGTCGGCGGGCTGGGGGACAGGTTTGCTCGACACGACTACATTGGCACCGCTCAGTCACGTGATCAGGAGTACTGAGGGCATGAGATAAACATGCCCTCGGGCCGGCTGTGCTGGTGTCCAGTGTTTCTAGCAGTCACGTGATATATTTGAACTGCGACAACGTCTATTCGAGATGTTCACAGCAACTCATCTTGAACTTCGAATTCGCTTATTGGGGAAAGTCTGAGCCCAACCGTGAAAAACATCTTATTACTTATCTATCTTATATAAAAACTAAAAGTTGGTCCGTATGCGCTTTAAGCCTCGTAAAGCTCTGCATCGCTTGAGCTCAGTATACCATCCGCTTTAAGGATTGTTTTTATCTATCGTGTAAATAATACATTTTGCACTAACATAGATCATTAACAGTTGCATTAAAACATAGAGATAAGTTTTATTCCAGAAATAAAGCTAGTGTATTAAATTAACATTGGTTCTAAACCTCGCATCTACATAACATAATGCTAAAACTAATTAAACGCAATTTGTCATTTAATTTAGATTAAACAGTATAAGACAACCTAGCGGGTCGCACGAACAATGTCGTTGTATGGGTGTCGCTCACCGAGGGAGGGAGTCACCGAGGGGAGTGGGGAGTGGGGAGTGAGGAGGACGTACTTGTCAGATACGAAGCCCATGATGGGCAGCGAGATGAGCATGCCCACGTTGTGCACGGTGCCCACCAGCGTGCGCCGCCACTCCTGGCACCCAAGGTCGAACTGCAAACAAACCAAGCGTTATATTGCCTTGCAAGTACCTATGGCTTCCGAACTAGAGTTGAGAGATAATAGATCCCATATCACTATGTAAGGACAAGTGCTGTGTTTTTAAGTAAAACGGTATCACGGTGTAATTTTGAAAAGAATGTAACATACGTTAAATTGCCCTAGCCAATACTAGGAATGAATAAATCGTGAGAAAACCGTTATGGCGTTCGTTCGAGGAGATATTCAAACACGTATGTATAGTCTTGATTGAGTAATGGCGATTGACTCGCGGTCTGTCACTTTGGCACCTAAAGTATAATTATCTCCGGCATAAGCCATTGCCTAGCCCTTCAGGGACCCTTGCGGGAAGGCGTGAAGATATGTAATATGAATAGCGGTCGGTCAATGTGCAGATGTATCGCTACCTCGGCCACGATGCTGCTGCCCGCCTGGTACACGTAGTGGTCGCAGGGCAGCGTGGTGTTGCCGAAGGAGTCCTGTCGGCAGGCGCCGTCGCGCGCGCCGTAGCGGCCGCAGCCGCCCGCCGGCAGCGCCCAGGCCTGCCAGCGCGGCGCCCACTCCGCCGGCGCGGCCACCCACGACGCGTTCCTGCTGCCCTCGCACTCCGGGACCTCGCACCTGCGACACGGGGTTGGCTTCCACTCAATGACCCCATACAGGGAGCAACTTTCTGTTACAAATATAAGTAGGAGCAGGTGTACAGTAGTAGCTCCCTCCCTGGTGTTGCTCCGAAGGCTACCTACGTACAATAGATCGTCGTATCTATACTGAGCTGGTCATTATTAAGATATATAAATAGAAGAGCAGAAATATTATTTGCAATAAAAATCTAAGTAGGTAATTGAACCGCCCGACCGATGGTAAGCGGTTACCGTAGTAAAAGACGTAGCCGTTGGCGATCTTTGCAGGAACACAACATTTGTAGTAACATCTATTGATAGTGCCACTACACTTCCCAGCCGTAACGAGCACGTAATTCTCAGTATTATGATAAGCTTATTGGCATCTACTGTGACACCACAAAACCGTGTTTACAATCCGTCGCTGCTGTCAAGTAACGCTGCCGCGTCTCGGTGCGATGCCTCAGACACGCTAATATAATATATGCTTAGATTTTTTTGGGCAATGTTATCTGCTCCTATCCGTTTAGGCAGGAACGTGCGTGCTGCTCACTTTAAAGCAAGTGATACATCTGCAGCCAATACGACTATGTCACCAATACGGGGTTAATGTGACTGAGGAACATTCATCAGAGCAAATGCGCCTAAGCTTTGTCACCTTGCAAAACTCAATGATAACATATCAGAGCTAGCGGCTAGCCTCAAAAGCTTGGAGTGAAAGAAAAAAAGAAGTAATGAGCGGACATCGGTAATAAGTCAATAAAGAGAGCCTTTATTGGGCTTGCCGACTCTCTGATCGCGGCCAGATAAGGGCCACAATTCAAATCGCGAATCGCGAAATCCTTCATGCTTTTTTCGAGCAAGATTATGATACTCAGATTTAGTCGTAAATGAATGTATATATTTATTTATTTTTGTTGTATTTCGTAGTCACTCGACAATATGTACTTAACATTAGTATACTTCATCTTTGAAATGCTCTGTAGTCGTAGGCACGTGTTTTCACGATCACTTAATACATTAGTAAAAAAAAAATTTTGAATCGGACCATGTCGCGAGTGACCACTAGTTTTCATATACATACATATTTTTTGTAATATTGGTTTTGCGAGATAAATTTGTATAAAAAGCCAAAGATCGTAGCGTGGTGGTCCGCCAGTGTCTATTCATGGATAGCGCGGACACGTATTGGCGTGACGTACGCGGATAACTTTAGCAACGACACGCTCACGCCGCCTATCGGCTCGCACGAAGCCGCATCCACATACGTCGAGTATTGTACACACACCGTGCATTGCACGGGCGGGCGGCATGGTCGCGCGCTGAGCGTGTGGGCGTATTACATGGGCGGGCGGCATGATCGCGCGCAGGGTGGACTGCCGAATGCCACTGGCCGCATACTTATGTATATTACATCCCACCAATATTATAAAAGGGTGTGTGGGTACTACCTACCTGTAGATATACTTTGTTCCTCTTAACGCTAAAATGAGTGAATGGAACTCGATGACTTTGGCACTGCGGTACATTATTAGGGGCAGTAACACATCTATCAAAAAAAAATTTTAATTCTGAGCTCGCGACACTGCTACTGCTTCACCAACTGTCACATTGCGTTCCGCCGTGACGTCGAGAGGTACATCTACATACTCGGTTACATGTGGAGATGCTCACTACTCTATAAAACATTCATAATTATTCGGTGTGTCACACACACTGTCATTTACACTATTAGAGAGTATTAGTGGGGAACCATAACGATATACATTTATAACACGTGATTCTTAGTTTAAATTATTACATACTCATCATCAGGCCGAGTCCCTCACAAGCTAAGCAGAGATAGAGAGAGAGAGAGAGTAGTTTCATCCCCATTCACCAGTCTCTTCATACACGATGGCCAGTTTTCAGAAATCTTGACGCGAATGAATAAAGTATAAAGTGTAGCAAGACGAAGCAGTCACGTGGCCAGTGACGAGAATCAGCTGGTCGTGTGACGTCACTCGGCCTCAGCATTCGGCAACAATGAGTCAAGTTCAAGGCAGGAGAATGTGCACTGGAAAAATCCACATCGAGATTCAAGCGTCAGCAAAAACGGCCCGAACAATAGGCTGTGGGCATTGTAATGTGACTGCGGCTTGTGTACAACAATTGCGGTGTGCACTTGTTTGTACTAACCATTAAAACATATAATTGACCTTTAGAAAAACGAGACCTTTAGAAGGAGGCTGGACTGCCGGCTTTTACTTTCAATATCAAATGAAACATCAATAGTATGTTACGAGGAGTAGTCCCATTTGCCTGCAATCTCGTGTTTATATTGGCTCCAATTCTGGTGGGATATTTGGTGGGGCCTACCTCCCTTCAGTACCACGACTATCTCCGCCCAGGGATTAGGTTACGTGCTATCGAAGGTGAAGCTTCCTGCCGCGAGCAGTGTCCATCGCCAAATCGCCTAAACTATATAACATAACGAACATCCTGATCCAAGTAGGAACTGTATATCATCAAAGGAGTCCCTAACCATCCTATAACCCTATTACTAGATTTTAATAACTTTACAGAAAGAGCCTACTCACAAGGGTCCCCGAAGGTCTCTTTTCGTCGGAGATGTATTTAGATTCCAACGTATCTTCTGAATGTCTCCTGAGACGTATGTAGGTTACCTCTCGATGTTATCTTTCATCGTAAAGCTCTTGTAGTGATCAATCATTAAGTTCGGGGAAAACTCATTGGTATAGTCGGGACTCGACCATGCTATCCTTGCGTAGCATCGAATCATAGGAATGAGATGAGGAGGCATCTCTTGATGGCCGGCCACCATTACAGCACGTGACGGGGCCCTGCCTCCCGCGCCGCCGGAGTACCCGCACTTAGCACAAGATAAACATGGGAACCGGTTACGATGGGCCGGGGGAAGCGTGGCGAGCGCCAAGGGTCGCGGCGGCGGAGGGACACGAGCCGCGCGATGCATGGCGCGCCGAGTGGGACAGAGCGCGACGACCTCACCTATTGACACAGCATTAGCGCCGACACGTGGCGGTGTCCAGTTTAGCGACGCATGTTGCGATCATGTTATAACTGCGAGCGCCGCGGAATGCCCTCAAGCTCCATAGCACGCATAATCTTTGGATCCTACTAATGTGAGCTAAAGTTCGTGACTATGAGCGGTCGTTTCGTTAGTCAACTATAGCCAACAGGCTGGTCGGTATTTTCTGTTCCTAATCCCATGGGTTCCTATTGTCATTTAATAGCGGGGTACACCGTAGACTGCAGCTGAAATCGGTATGGTATGCATTCATGCCGTACAATAAAGCAGGCACCAATATCGCATTGTGGACAGCTACTCGAGGATCCGTGCTCAGTCTTTGAGTGGGCATCAACGCCGGCATGGCCCCAGGCGAGCAGCGCCCGTCGCCGCGGCTGCAGGCCATTGTTCGCGATGTGCCCAATACACTGGATCCCATTATCCGCATCAGTATAACGTTACATTTATAGCAACAACAAGTCGCGCCCTGGTGACCTGATCCCGACGCGGACCCAACAACGACCCTTCTATAAGCGAACAGAGCATTATTGCCCACCCACGGTGATGGAATCTTTCTATGTAATGTTTCTGTTGTGTACGAAAACTTTTGACTATATTTGTATTGTATTCACGTGTCAGTGGTTTCATTGATTCCTTACAAATGGTCAGTTGGAATGTGGCATGTGGCATTGCGTAGCTTGAACCTTTTCAGGTACCTGTACTTGAAGAGACGGGCCTAAAAATGCCGCGCGCCGATAAGGCCGCTCGCCTGCACCAATCGCACTCCACAGTGCGTATCGCACGTGGTGGTGGTGTTATCGTCGTCGTGATAACAACACCATCGACGACTCACTACATCATCATTTTATTCAAATATAACAAAACATAACTTGAATACAAATTGTTCCAATCACCCGCACTATAAAAGTAATGGAAGGGACGATGTAATTGTAGGTACCTACTTCAATTAAATATTGTAATGTGTGCGTTTGCAAAGGCACGCGTCAACAGGAAACTTGGCTTGTTTACCTGCACGGAGGCGGGCGTGGTGATTACATCTCATCATACTTTTATTATTATTGGAACAAAATATGATGATTTTCAATGACAATCAAACGAGTAATAAAAGAGGAAATAAAGGCTTTTCAGTAGCTAAAGGTTACATCACCGCGATGCTCTCCCCAACCAACTCCATAAGTAGCTCTTAATTGTGCGTATCCTATCATATATATAAAAGGAAGTCAGTTTGTTTGTTACAATGTCACATGTAACTAATCTGCCGTCATACGGAAAAAGGACGCACCAAATTTTTTTTTCAAAAATCAGCTACCACCGTCCTATGTACAAGTAAAACGTGAACGGCTAATGAGATCTATTTAAAGCCACAAACCTTGAATTATACAATAATTAATCGAAAGGTAATGTCAGTGTAATCGATGTTCATTACACGCTAACGCTGGAGCTATCAACGGAGCAGCTAATCAATTTGTTTTAGAGTAATCAGGATGCCGAGTGCTAATGGCTGGCGGTGCGTGTATCGCCTGCTTACGTACGAGTACCTGCCTCTCACAGCATGTCTGTATCTGGATTGCCGTCTAGTTTATATGTTTGTATACATTGTATCTATATAATATAAATAATACTCTAACGCCTTCCCACAAGGGTCCCACAAGGGTCCCCGAAGGGGAAGGCAGAGTATAGGTAATACCCACACACCCACTTTCCGCCAGAGATATATTTTAGGTGCAAGCACGACTATACATACGCCTCTAAATTGCTTCGCAGACATATGATTTCTTCTCGATGTTTTCCTTCACCTTCAAGCCGTGGTGTGACTCATCACTGTACTTAAGTTTGTAAGAAAAAATAATTGGTACAGTCATCCAAGACTAAGGTACAGATACTCGTGTTCATCACACAAATATCTGCCCGCAGCGGGAAGCGAACCCTCGACCTCTAGCTTCTTAGCCAGCTCTGACCACTAGGCCTTGATAATCCTATTAACTACTATAATGACTATGTTTGATCCGATTTCATGATTGAGCTTATCGCCTCAGAATCATAGACAGTAGAAACTTGAAGAGAAGTCACGTAAATGCACATACACGTTTTCAGTTTCCGTAAATTACCTTAAACTATATTTATTTGAAGTATACTGTTCCCGCGGGCTCATAGCTCCTGCGGCTTAGTGCGGCGCACCTGGTGGCCAAGATAGGCTGGGGGCGCAGGCGCGAGGAGTACATAGATGCCAGCACTGGCTGCCTCCCGCGAGGCTGCCTCCGCGGGAGTGCGCAGTACACGAGCGCGGGCAGCAGCTGCCCACACCCCAGCTAATGTTTGCTCGTGGTCAGCTAACGCTCCTATTGTTCATTACATTATAACATGGTACACTATCTGCTGTTACTGATTCCTCATCGAACATCGCTTGTCAAACAACGTCCTAAACGTGCAAAACTTAAATCGCGCACACAACAGAATTAAGAAACGACTAGTTGTTTTCTTCATTGCAAAACATCGCGATTTTTGTAAATCTATTATATCCTCACGCCTTCCCACAAGGGTCCCCGAAGGGGTAGGCAGAGGTGTACAAGTAGTACCCACACACCCACTTTCCGTCAGAGATATATCTTAGGTGCCAACGTGACCAATGGTGAGTCCATCGCCGTTATTCAAACACGATTATACATACGCCATTGAATTACTTCTCAGGCGTATATTGGTCTCCTCTAGATGTTTTCCTTCACCGTAAAGCTCGCGGTGTGACTAATGACTGTACTTAAGTTTACAAAAACTCATTGGTACAGTCGGGAATAATACCATAGAGATATCGATTCAGAACAACTTCCAACTCACCATAGCCGGCTCCGAGCCGCCACACGACATATTTGGTCAATTATTAACGACTATTACTAAATGACGACCCATTTTGAACACCGACCACTACTGGAGATGGCGTGCTCACGTATGGTGCTCACTATGTTGGAAATAGTGACATTGTGTCATGTTAAGTTTATGGTACATTTGGGACTCTAAAGACATGGTCCTGACGGTAGCACCAGCATGTGAGTGCTTAATAAGCTTAGTAACCTGACCTCAACCGGACGAGGTGTTGGCTCTGTTGGGCGGCGGGCCCCGAGGGTCAGATAACGTTTACTTGAACCCAACGCCTAATGATATTGCAATTACAATACGACTACATGAAAGGTGGCAACAATAATAAACACTGGGAGATACAAACTGCCGGCGCACGTTGCATCTTGTAGGTACTTTATCAGGTATCATATTTTTCTTGGACGTTTCCGCTCAAGGACGGGAACGTCAAGTGTACTCGAAACCGACGAGCATGTATGAAGAGACTGATGAATGTGGACGAAGCGAAAGAGGTATGTAAGTATAGAGAGAACTGGCGCTCTATCTCTCTGCCTACCCCGGCGTGATGATATGTATGTATACATATTTTTCTTGGGATAGTTAAAATAAGCGTTCCTATTAATATTATAATTTAATAATATATCCTCACACCTTCCCACAAGGGTCCCCCAAGGGGTAGACAGCCGACAGATTATCATTAGCTGAATTGACACATGTCGTATTGCAGAGTTAAAATCTACCAATAAACCCAATTATTAAGCGGGTGCAACCTCGGGGCGCAGCTAGTTATAAGATGTGCTGCGGGCGGGATGAGCAAAGAGCATCGTTAATGCAACCTCAGATTAAGTAATTGTTTGTGTAATGTTTAATACTTTATTTGAGATGGGGAGTCAGTGTTGCGGGCTTCACCCATCAGAGTATGTATATATGATGTGGCCTACGAGTGTTGTGCAGGCTGTATGTACTGTGTGAACCTGTGCGGCGTGTGCGCGGCCAGGAACACGTAGTTGGTCCCGTAGGCGCCCGTCAGCAGCACCGGCAGCGCCAGCAGCAGCGCCAGCCTCGCCTGCCAGCGGCCCCAGCCGCCGCCCCACTGCTCGCCGCTGTCGCGCGACATGCCCTGCTCACTGCTGCCCACTGCTGCCCACTGCTGCCCACTGCTGCCCACTGCCCGCCAGACGCGACCAACTGACGGAGCTTACTCTCGCGCTTAGAAGCTCGCACGACGCCAACAACACGTGTTCGGCCGGCGACTGTACTGACTGGCTGCAAGCGCGTGGCGACGTCCCTCCGCGACGAGGGCCCGCGGCTCAGTGCTCGGTGCTCGGTGCTCGGTGCCTCCGCCGAGCGCCGAGCGGCGAGCGGCGGCCTACGCGCACCCCGCTTCAGGATCACCTACTTCACTACGGCTAAAAGGAGATAGGTAGCCGACCGCTGGACGCTCGCTGAGCGCGACCTCTCTGCCATTTGGAGCTTTAACTCGTCGCGGTAAAGCACAAAGTGCACTGCCGACGGCGCGGAAGCTGACGCCGCGCGCGCACCACGTGCGCACCCGAAGATAAATACAATATAAGAATTGGGCTAGTAGCCTTTAACGCATTATGATGATAGAGTTATTAATACGCAAAGGTTAACGCCTTATAGTGGAGTGTGTAGTGTGTAGTGAGCAGAGGGACCGCTACTGTCGGCCGCGAGGCGACACATTTAGCCGGCAGACGATAATGACACTGTTATCAGTCATTGATTTCGCAAAAATGTCAACAAACAAACGTTGAAGCAGCGCCTAGAGAGAGACAGACGGGCCCGCACTCGGGCGCTAGCGACCGGTCGCCCTCGCTCGCACCACTTCCGTGTCGTTGTCACTTTTTAAATATTAATATTTCAAAATAACTATAAGCATAGCTCCAAGGTAACACTCTCCGAGCTACTTCCTACAATACGTAACCAAACTACAACTATTCGGCACCAAACTTTACTAGCTTTTAAAGTCCACATGCGTGATTCCCCGCCATGCAGCTGTACCCAGTCAATTAGGGCGAGCCGAAGAAATATGTTTAATTTTTTGGCCAAGAACGAGAGTAATGTCCTTTTTTGCCATAAAAATTGCCCTACTCGTGCACACGGCGTGTCGGTGAACTTAGGTCACCGGAGTTGTTCTAAAGGGCCAAGGGACCATTGCTCACTATCAAAATAAAAACATCTACTTAGTAGGTACAGAAGTGGTCATCTGCCTAACGAAGGGCACGTTCGTTGTATTTAAAATTGTCATCAACGTCAGCGGGTGTGCTGCAGTACAACCTAGCAGTATGCTGCAAAGCAAAAGAAATGCCGTTTAAATTTTATACCTACATGTAATTTTTATTAAACGATGTATTTGGGATTTAATGAATGGTAAAAAGTCTGAGAAGAGACTTTGCTTCCCTGAGTGTGTACTACCTCTTGTATGACGGGGAGTGTCCTGCAGAATTGTTCGACATGATGCCCACATTCACCTTCTACCACCGCACCTCTCGCCATCGACGGGGAATTCATCCCCATACCTTGGAACCACAAAGGTCTCGCACAGTGCGCTTCCAAAGGAGTTTTCTTCCGCGAACGCTCAGGCTGTGGAATGAGCTCCCCGTTGAGGTTTTCCCTGGAGAGTACAGCATGGAGTTCTTCAAGAAGGGTGTGAAGAGTTTCCTGCGGTGTTGGCAACGCGCGAGTGATACCCCTGGTGTTGGAAGCGTCCATAGGCGACGGTAACCGCTTACCATCAGGCGGACCGCATGCATGTTTGCCACCCAAGTGGTATAAAAAAAAACTGACACGCTATCTCAAATTTCCAAACCATCGTCAAACCTATTAAGCATTTATCATAAATATCATGTTATGTATGTATTCAGACACCATAAAGCCGCTATATGGCACACAAATGTTAATTTAATTTCAATAGTAACAACTTCCCGGTTCACATGCTTTGTTTCCTTTGGATAAAACGCCTGTTCAAAATATGAGAGCAACCAAATTGCGTTAGTCGCCCTGGTACACGATGGCGACAGGAGACCAGCTGCGGCCAATAGTTGGCGCAAGCTGTCACGTGACGCTTGGCCAATACTGATTGTCAGTGACGTATCGGCAGGCGCCGGCAATAGCATTTGTCGATGAAGAGGCAGGCGCAATTACATTTTTTATCAATACTCGTTTTAGTCAAAATATAAGCTCGTTTAATATTGTAAAATGCCAAGGGAATATTCGAAATATGTTTTTAAATTATGCTACACATAAGTTAGATTAACAATGGATATCGTACCTATTTGTACGTTCAACTTTATGCAAAAATAGTCTGTAAGACTTACATTACCCGAACGAGTAATTCGGACTAATCCAGTTTATTTTATCTGCGATCTGCGATCAAATAAAACATAATTTATGTTCCATAAAAAATTCCGAAATGCTTACTTTTAAGCAACCCAGACCACAATACAAGTTCATAAAATCTTTTTGGTTGCGTTTATATTTCTCCTAGTACATAGATAGATGCAGGTGACATTGGCAAGATGTCAGTGAGCCTTACGCCACAGTCGCCGCAGTGGTCGCGAAGTTGTGCGCGCTGTGAGCTGTGGCGGGCGGCGGGCGGCGGTGTTATCGGCGGGCAACGGTGCGCCCGTCGCCAGTGCTGTGAGTGCCATCAGTGCTGCGAGTGCCATCAGTGCTGCGAGTGCCATCAGTGCTGCGAGTGCCATCAGTGCTGCGAGTGCCATCAGTGCTGCGAGTGCCATGGCCGCCGCAGCGTCGGCCGCGGAGGGCGCTGGGGGCGAGGAGGGCGCGGACGCGCTGGAGGCGGCGCTGGACCAGCTGGGCCCCTTCGGCCTCTACCAGCGCTACGTGCTGTTCATGCTGTGCATCCCCAACATATTTTCCGCCATGTTCTCCCTCAACTACGTGTTCGTCGCGGACCAGGTGCCCTTCCGGTGAGCGACAACGGTTTTCTTTACGAAATGATGATCGGGCCGGAGATGCTCGCTCCGCTCCGGGTCGCTCATCATATGATACAAGCCAGGAGGGGAAGGCTCGTGATATTATGAAAATGTATTGGCAACTGGCCTCAAGAATTTATTTGTTTTCACTCTGTCAAGTTCCTAGCCTGATATATGAATATCAGGTTATTCTTTATTATTATGAATAAAAGTGTGCGAATGAAGTGATTTGCATAATAGTTATTATAAGCTGTGTGTCTGTTATGTTAATGACGACGATGTGTATGTAACAATGTATTGGATCAGCTGAGGCGGCCCGCTGAATGCCCGGAGCCAGGTACGTGTACCTTATCACTAGATTGTATGATAACGTGCTCTTAATATATTTATCTGCTGTATAGATGCTTGCAATAAATATTTAGAGAGAAAGACACAGATAGCATTAAAATGCCTCGCTGTCTCGGGGCACCTACTTATATGTATATTTACACATACACTAGTGGTCCCGCCCAGCTTCGCTTGGGTGAAAAAAGTAAATGCCCTAAAACACGATCACAGCGCCACCTATCGGGTCCAAGAGATTGGACTGTAGTTCTCTTGAGACTTGCAAACTTCTCTCGTTCCATCCAGTCATCATATGTATTAATACGTAATAATAAGAGCGTAAAATTCGTCGTATCAGCGAGCCGTCTAGCGACCTCCTTAATGAGGTATCAGCGAGCCGTCTAGCGACCTCCTTAATGAGGTATCAGCGAGCCGTCTAGCGACCTCCTTAATGAGGTATTTCGTCGTATCAGCGAGCCGTCTAGCGACCTCCTTAATGAGGTATTTCGCCGCGATAACAGGTAGCACCCATACATACAAGCGATCCGACCCAGGTATCTCTGGCGCCGAGCTGTTTTATCGTTGTGTAAGGCAGACAAGAGCTTAGGCCAAAGGCCATCTCCGGATGTGTCTGGGGTGTGTGTGTATAGTCCCCCGTCGTCGGCTCCGCCACGTTGCCGTATCAGTATGTACTAGGCATGTGGGAGCGCCGGCTGCCGTGGCCGCTGGCTATGTCGTATTGGTTGGTGGTCAGTGACAGTTACAGCAGCAATGTGCATATAACCCTATAATCCATATATTAGCCGTTGTGTCCATGTCCATATCTAAATAAGACAGTCAATCATGGCTTTAACGCGTGGCAAATTAATTGATTGATAAAGGATAATTTGGAAATTATCGTGAATACTTAATACTTAGTAATATAAATCATTCCAGCGATAAGTGTCACACAATCCGCCGACACGTCACGTTGCATACCTGCCGCCAGTTTTAATTTGACTTGTGATCAGCGATGAGATGACGCATTATATATATATATGTATATATAGCATAATAGCCACTGAAGAATAATTGCCACATCCGACCACTGTCTGGTCCGGACGCAAGTGCCGTGCGCAAAGGCCGAAGTGCCCCGACCCCCGGGGCGGCGGCGCATGTGGCACTACAAGGCAGCAGACTGGGATGGATTGCGTGAGTTTTACGCATCGTACCCGTGGAGGCAGATCTGCTTTGCATCAGAAGATCCAGACCCCTGTGCAGCAGCCGTCGCTGAGACGATACTGGCGGGAATGGAATGCTACATCCCAAACTCGCTAGTAGCTACAGGGGTAAAGAAACAGCCGTGGTTTAATAAGCCCTGCAAGGAAGCTAAATTATCCAAGCAAGCCTTGTATGAGGCGTGGACCACGGCTCGATCCAATCTGGACCCCAACATATCTGATGCAAAGCGGAAACTTAATGCTGCCTCGAGGCACTGTAAGCGAGCGATTGCCAGGGCGAAATTCGATTTCGTCGGCAGAATTGGTAAGAGACTCGCTAGCTACCCTTCTGGCAGCCGTGCTTTTTGGTCCCTTGCCAAGGCTGCTGAGGGAAACTTTTGCCAGTCGTCCCTACCACCACTCCGTAAGCCGGATGGTAACTTGGCCCACAGTGCCAAAGAGAAAGCGGATCTATTGGGCTCTCTCTTTGCCTCGAACTCGACTATGGATGACGGAGGCGCCACACCGCCCACTATCCTGCGGTGTGAGAACTCTATGCCGGAGATAAGCATAACCCAACGGGAGGTCCGGCGGGAGATGCTGTCTCTGGACGTCCATAAGTCGAGCGGGCCAGACGGTATTCCGGCAGTGGTGCTTAAGCAGTGTGCTCCTGAACTGTGTCCTGTTTTGACGCGCCTATTCGCGCTTTCCTACTCCACCCAAAAAGTCCCAACTTCGTGGAAGACCGCCCACGTGCACCCAGTGCCCAAAAAGGGCGATAGATCAGACCCATCGAATTACAGGCCGATCGCCATCACCTCCCTCCTCTCCAAAATTATGGAGCGAGTGATTAACACGCAACTCCTGCGATATCTAGAGGGTTACGGTTTGTTGAGTGACCAACAGTATGGCTTCCGCCACAGTCGCTCAACGGGTGACCTTCTAGTATATCTCACGCACCGTTGGTCACTCGCCATTGAGAGTCAAGGTGAGGCATTAGCTGTTAGCTTGGATGTGGCGAAAGCGTTCGATCGGGTCTGGCATCGCGGTCTTCTATCGAAGCTTCCATCCTACGGACTGCCAGAGGGATTATGCAAATGGGTCGCCAGCTTTCTGTCCAGCAGATGCATAAGAGCCGTCGTTGACGGTAGCTGCTCCGAAAGCATGGAAATTAATGCTGGCGTCCCGCAAGGCTCTGTGTTGTCCCCGACTCTGTTTCTTCTGCATATTAATGACATGCTTTCTATTGAAGGCATTCATTGCTATGCAGACGACAGCACTGGGGACACTTACTACACGGGCCGTGCTAATCTCCCTCGTTCCACTGTGGAGGAAAGTCGCGAACGACTTGTGTCTGAAATCGAGAGTACACTTCGCAGTGTCTCCGATTGGGGTCGACTAAACCTAGTTCACTTCAACCCCACTAAGACACAAGTTTGCGCGTTCACCGCAAAAAAAACTCCATTCGCTGTGGCTCCACAATTCCAGAACACTCCCCTGAACATCTCGGAGAGCATTAGGATCCTTGGGGTCGATATTTCTAGCGACGTTCAGTTCCGTGGTCATTTAGAGGACAAGGCTAAGCTGGCGTCGAGGAAGCTCGGTGTGCTCAACAGAGCTAAGCAGTACTTCACACCGCAACAAAGGCTGCAACTTTATAAGTCGCAAGTTCGGCCACATATGGAGTACTGCTGCCACCTGTGGGCTGGAGCCCCTGGATACCAGCTTGGGCCTTTTGACGCGGTTCAGAAACGCGCCGCTAGAATTGTCGACGATCCCATGCTCACAAGCGGCTTGGAATCACTAAGTCTGAGGAGAGACTTTGCCTCCCTGTGTGTGTTCTACCGCTTGTATAACGGGGAGTGTTCTGCAGAATTGTTCGATATGATGCCCACTTCCACCTTCTACCACCGCACCTCTCGCCATCGACGGGGAATTCATCCCCATACCTTGGAACCACAAAGGTCTCGCACTGTGCGCTTCCAAAGAAGTTTTCTTCCGCGAACGCTCAGGCTGTGGAATGAGCTCCCCGTTGAGGTTTTCCCTGGAGAGTACAGCATGGAGTTCTTCAAGAAGGGTGTGAAAAGATTCCTGCAGGGTCGGCAACGCGCGAGTGATACCCCTGGTGTTGCAAGCGTCCATAGGCGGCGGTAACCGCTTACCATCAGGCGGACCGCATGCTTGTTTGCCACCCAAGTGGTATAAAAAAAAAAAAAAAAAAAAAAAAAAAAGCATAAGGCCATCCGCGCAGCCGGCCGCCGCCAGCCACATAACACACTATGTGCAGCCTGTACAGGCGATTGCCTGCTCAGGGCTCGGCCAGCCGCGACGCTCCTACACAATGGTATTTGCTATACATTTACATTACAATAACATTGTGAACAAACCCTGACCGAAAAATATTTGACACTGGTTGCCTTACGGCGTATGCTTCCCTGTCAGGCTCGTGGCATTGAACACATTATTCTGCGCATATACATGCTAAGCGGACAGTGGCCACTTGCTATAGGTATGTAAAGGGGTGCAATGAAACAAAGATTAAATATCATTTAATTTTTTTACCTCATTCACCTAAAAATCTCCTGTCACGATAAAATTATACTACAGGTAGAATCTGACTACGTTTTAATTGTTTTGTGCTGTTAAAGTTTCTGAAAAAAAAAAAACATAAAAGCATGTTTCGGAGAGAACATTGACTCACTTGAATAATGTTGTCGTTATGTTTTTATGTTATGTTTGGAGCTTCTTGTTTTATTGCATAGTCACGAAGATATATTCAAAACAACCGGCAACTTCTAGAAGACAACTGTTCCACTTGTTAAGATGAATAGATTTAGGATAAAGCTAATAGTAGCTAGCACAGCGGTGAGGTGCTCAGCCAGTGCCAGCCAGTGCCAGCCAGTGCCAGCCAGTGCCAGCCAGTGCCAGCCAGTGCCAGCCAGTGCCAGCCAGTGCCAGCTCAGCGAGCCATTCGACCCGGTGTTGATGATGCAATACTCGTTGTACCCGCCTGCACAACAGTCGCCCAAACGTCGCGAGTGCGTGGTCTATACCGGGCCATGTGCTGTGTGCCGCAGCTGCTTGGTCCCCGAGTGCGAGGGCGCGGCGGGCGCTGCCTACCACAACCAGTCGGTGTGGGCGCTGCTGCCTACCGACACGAGCTGCGCGCGCTACGCGCCGCTGGCCGCCGGCGCGGCCTCCTGCGAGCGCGACCACTTCCACTACAACGACACCATTGCCTGCGATGCCTTCGTCTATGAAAACAATGAAACCACTTTCGTCGAGGTGCGTCTCACTAACTACTTTTACACACGAATGAAATAACTGTTGCCGTGGTGGCGAGTGGTTCGAGTATTTGCCTGCAACGCAAAGATTGCAGGTTCGAATCCCGATTGTACTAATGAGTTTTTGTACTTGAATTCTGTGATCAGGCTCACCACGAGCCTTAGGGTGAAGAAAAACAATTCAAAGACGTATGTATAGTCGTGCTCGTGCCACCTGTTACGTTAACACCTAAAATATATCTCTGGCGGAAAATATATCTGTCTGGGGTACGTTCTATACACCTCTGCCTACCGCTTAGGGGACCCATACCCCAATGGGTTTCCCCACTGCTACATGTAATACAATTCCCAATTTTTGAATATCAACACAAAGTATTTGGTCCGATTGATTGTGAGAAGCCTGAAAAGCCACCGACTATGGGCACTATAGGCTTAGTCACAATGAGATGTTGTTGCGCTAAACTGTCCTGGCGGGCGCCATTGCAGTTCAACCTGGCGTGTCGGGAGTGGCTGCGCACTCTGGTGGGCACGGTGAGGAACGCGGCCCTGCCCTTCGCGCTCGTACTCACTGGCTACGTGTCCGACACGTGAGTACCCGGCCTGCTCACTGGCTACGTGTCCGACACGTGAGTACCCGGCCTGCTCACTGGCTACGTGTCCGACACGTGAGTACCCGGCCTGCTCACTGGCTACGTGTCCGACACGTGAGTACCCGGCCTGCTCACTGGCTACGTGTCCGACACGTGAGTACCCGGCCTGCTCACTGGCTACGTGTCCGACACGTGAGTACCCGGCCTGCTCACTGGCTACGTGTCCGACACGTGAGTACCCGGCCTGCTCACTGGCTACGTGTCCGACACGTGAGTACCCGGCCTGCTCACTGGCTACGTGTCCGACACGTGAGTACCCGGCCTGCTCACTGGCTACGTGTCCGACACGTGAGTACCCGGCCTGCTCACTGGCTACGTGTCCGACACGTGAGTACCCGGCCTGCTCACTGGCTACGTGTCCGACACGTGAGTACCCGGCCTGCTCACTGGCTACGTGTCCGACACGTGAGTACCCGGCCTGCTCACTGGCTACGTGTCCGACACGTGAGTACCCGGCCTGCTCACTGGCTACGTGTCCGACACGTGAGTACCCGGCCTGCTCACTGGCTACGTGTCCGACACGTGAGTACCCGGCCTGCTCACTGGCTACGTGTCCGACACGTGAGTAAAGAAAAAGTGTCAAGAGCTATATAACTGTTCTGCATCCCCACAGCAGTGGGCCCTCCTAGGCCATTCATGCTCCTTGATAGTTACTTCCCTTATTTTCATATTGTTTCCTAACCACATCGGTTCCTTACTTACACATAGAAACAGAAAGTCAAACTCTCAAGAAGTCAAACTCTCTCCCGCAGTTGGGGCCGTCGCACAGCGTTCTGTATCTTCAGCGCATTCGCCGGCGTGATGGGAATCATCAAGGCCTTCTCCGTCAACTACCAAATGTATCTGGCGCTGGAGTTCCTCGAGGCTGCGCTCGGATATGGCTTCAACAGCGCGGCATACGTGATGAGTAAATATGACGCCAGTGCTGAGCGAGCGGCGACCTCTGTCCAGACATTGGGCAGGCGCCGTGAGTGGCATCTCGTGTGTGCGTGCGCAGTGGTGGAGCTGGCGCGGCCGTCGCTGCGCGCGTCGTTCGCGTGCGCAACGGGCGTGGCGTACGGCGCGGGCGGCGTGGTGTTCGCGCTGGTGGCGTGGCGCGCCCCCTACTGGCGGCACCTGCTGTGGGCCATCCACGCGCCCGCGCTGCTGCTGCCGCTGTACGCGCGCCTGCTGCACGAGAGCCCGCGCTGGCTGCACGCGCGCGGCCGCGTGCTCGAGGCCGCCGCCGTCGTGCGCAAGGCCGCCTACTGGAACAAGGTATGCCTACTCCCTCGCCTCGCCTCGCCGAGCCTTTGTTTAATATCTTACCGAATACTTGAGCCAGATAGATTGTACTGTAGGCGACGTTACGGCTTACATCCGCGTTCGCTAAACAGATTTCGTGCCTAGTGTTCAGTTTGAGTATTAACAAAAACTTGGGATTAACACTTCGTGCTTCATTTGGAGAATAACTGCTCGTCTCAGGTCCACCTGGACGAAGAGTTAATGAAAAACCTCATTGAGACCGGCACGAAGAAAGACGATAAGCCGGAGGAAAACCCGTGGCTGGCGTTGGTTCGGTCCCGCGTGCTGGTGGGTCGGTTCGTGGTGTGCAGCTGGTGCTGGGTGGCCACCACGTTCGTGTACTACGGGCTGACCATCAACTCGGTGTCGCTCGCCGGGGACAAGTACGTCAACTTCGCCCTCAACATGGCGATGGAGATCGTCGCCTCGCTGCTCATCATGATGGCGCTCGAGCGCTTCGGCCGCAAGTGGAGCATCTTCGTTGCGTTCCTGCTGTGCGGAGTGGCCTGCGTCACGCCGTACGCTGCAGGTGGGTGCCGCGAGTCTCTGAGCAACCTGCATACGACAGACCTGACACCTACAACTTTATGATTGATGCAATTCGTGCTAATAGATATAGCTCATGGTTCTAGCATGTTTCTAAACATACAATTTATGAGACATGTCATATTAATGAGACTCGGGATTCAGTCGGATGAGATTCCTGTGCCAACACAATTCGTGCTATGGCTTCATACACACCTCTCAGGTATCTCGAGGAAAAGTGTTCAACGTTGCTAGGATCGGCCTGGCATCCCAATGCTTGCACAGTTTAATTGACTGTTGGAAATAAGGTGACGGAAACCACCCAACATATAAAAACACATTAAGGCACCCGGTGTAAAGCGGGGCGATGTAGGTAGTGACTAGTGTGTGGTGTCGCAGCCAGCATGAGCACGAGCGCCAGCCTGGCGCTGTTCTTCGTGGGCAAGCTGGCCATCACGTTCGCGTTCAACTCGGTGTACGTGTTCACGGCCGAGCTGTTCCCCACGCGCACGCGCAGCTCGGCGCTGGCCGCCTGCTCGCTGGTCGGCCGCCTCGGCGCCGTGCTCGCGCCGCAGACGCCGCTGCTGGTAACACACCGCCCCTCCGCCCACCTCCACCCGCTCTCGGCAAAACTACGGTTTAAAACTGTGCTGGCTACTTATTTTGATTTCCCCCTGATGAGCATCACTGATATGCCATGATTTTTGGAATCGTACCTTCCTCGGGGGAACATTGCGGGCTATTTGCGTGAACGGGATTCAAACGAGATACAGGTAATCTTATACGATGTCCTATTGCGATTCTTTCGACCGGTTCATGCACGGTATACACGGTAGCGTGTCGTGCCGAGCGCCGCCGAGAGCCGCCGAGAGAGTAGTACAGCCGCGGTGTGTTGTGCAGAGCATGCAGGTGCAGGCGCTGCTGTACGGCGCGTGCGCGGCGCTGGCGGCGCTGGGCGTGCTGCTGGCGCCGGAGACGCGGCGCGCGCGGCTGCCGGCGCAGGTGCGCCAGGCCGAGCGCCTGCGCGCCGTCGCCGCGCCGCCCGCGCCGTCCGCGCCGTCCGCGCCGCCGCCCGCCGCCGCGCCCGTCGTGCACTCCGCCAACTCGTAACCGACCCTCACACGCGCGCACATACCCCACTTAGGTAAAAAGTAATGTCGGAAAGACGTTGTGCCTGATCGGGCCCGAGAACCGAAAGAGACGCGAGTAAATAGATCGGGCGCTGACCGTGTCGATGGCCAGGCCGACCTGAGCCGCCTGACCAGTCGCGTCTTACGTGAGGGAGGTACGGAGTGCGACACTTAGTGAAGGGTGCCTCGCATTCGCTCGTTTATACCGCCAAGTATAATGTACGCACACGTCATGTTATGTTTACCTATAAGTTTTGAACTCTCGTCGGCGTCTATCTATTTGAGATATATGTATATATATATATGATGTGATTATTCATATTTATGAGTGTTAAAGCGTCTCAAAGGGTTGCCGCAGAGGCAGAGCGCTGCACCTATGGGCACTAGCCGCAAGCACACCGCGCTGTGGCAAGGGACACTAAGTTCGTAACGTATAATAAAACATATGTTTTTTTATCCACGTGTTTTATTGTGTACTCATCACCTCGTGATGCTGCAGCATCTTCACATACATATATAAAGCACATCCATAGCGACCAGCGCCAAGCCTTCAGGCAGCCGCGCCCAATGCTGAGGCAGCCAGTGGCGCAGCTACCGGAGGGCGGGCGGCAGTGCCTTGAGGGGGCCCGGGGACTCTGGCTTACTAACTATACATTGAACTAGTGAACATCTCTCCCACATTCGGAATACAAATAAACGAGATTACATGTGACTTTAATAATGGTAAATAAGTTTTAATTTGTTCATTGAAATAAATAATCCGGAATTGCCCCAGCGAGCCTTGCCCCGGGCCCATGGCTCGCTGCCAGAGCATCACCATAGCAACAGGAGCCCCCCCTATCACTCGGCTTAAAATGATCAAGTCGACAGTCCGATAACTTACAACTATTTACAGTATATTAAAGCTAAATGCATACTTTATTATATTATACATACTTTATCGTATGACATACATTCGGTATATCTGCGAGCAAAGCGTTGTTCAGAATATAGCGTTGATTGCATGGACCGAGTGCATACATGGTTGCTTTCTCTACATGTCGCTGTCGCTACTTCTCTGTATTCCCAGCAAGTGTGTTTGTATGGATCAGACATAGATTACGTACTCAAGATAAATAGCGACCTCACTTAACAAGAGACAGTGCCAGCTTTCTTTGGAGCAAGATTACATAACATAATACCTAGCTTCTACCTGCTTTATACGTCGCTACATTTAACTACTGAATTAACTTAACGGATTAATTACTTTCGTTATACTATATGGTTGGAGGAGAATACCTCCAATATTAACTGAAAATTTTAATTGTAATAATTGTAACATCTTAAATATAATGTTTTCTATTGAACAGCACTAAATTCCTAAAACAAATAGGCAATTATTAATTTATATTGCTAGGTACGTAGGTAGTGTTCATTGGTGTGTGTGGTGTGTGTGTGTGTGTGTGTGTGTGTGTGTGTGTGTGTGTGTGTGTGTGTGTGCGCAACAGTCGTATCAACTTTTATTGTCCCTCATATTTTCAGTTCTTTCAAATCCTTACTTAATATTATAAATGTGAATGTAAGTTTGTTTGTTACGCTTTCACGTACAAACTACTTAACCGATCATCATGAAACTTTGTACACATATTCTTGGAGGTATTAGAAGTAACATAGGATACTTTTTATTGAAAAAAAAAATTTTTACGTAAAATAAAAAAGCCGTCCACGCCGACGAAGTCGCGGGCACAGCTAGTAATATCATAAAGCAAAGTAAGTATTCAAAAGTATATTTTTAATATAGCACCTATAAGTTACCGTAGTGCCGTCGCCCTCATTGAGCCTTCTCGCCACATGTGCCCGAGCACCACTAGATGGCGTTAGGTGTGCAATATTCCTTATCTATGTACCTATTGTTGAAACAAGCAGACAATATGTTGAAATGCCGCAAGTTGATAATGAATTAGGTATATTACGCATATGTAGGACAAATAGACTTGCGAAGATGTGCGAGCTCGCCTACCAAACTGGAATCTTTATCGTGTCATATAGACACGCAGGCCGTTCGATTGTCGCCTTGTGTGAATGTACAATGTTAATTGTACGGGAATGGACCACAAATGATCATAATAACGCAGGAGTGTTTCATGTGTGTTGCTCCGTATGTACCACGGGTATGTACGTACGTGCCCCAGCGTGTCCCGCTCTCGCGGTATAATAAGCCCGCTCCCAGCAGTTGGCAAGCGCCGCTCCGGGCCGCCGGCCACTTGCAGTGTATATACACGTATATACTTACATATATAAAGGAGAGTCCGACGGCAGGCAAGTCAAAGTATTTACAATACTAACTACGAAATACCCAACATATTATGCTAATAGTAATATATTTTGATTGTCCCAGTTCGGCAAGAATGGCTCACGTGAAGCTCTCGTCACACTCATAGGTGGAGGACGAAATTACGTGGTCACGCTCGTGGCCGGGGACACTGGAGGTCGGCTCCAGTGTTCTGATCCGAGGCAGCTTCACGCTCGGCCGGCGGGGGGCGCCACTAGCGGCCAGCGGCAGTAGTTCCTGCGCGGGCAGCGGGTCCCCGGCAGGCAGCAGGTCGCCGGCAGGCAGCAGGTCCCGGGCAGGCAGCAGGTCCCGGGCAGGCAGCAGGTCCCGGGCAGGCAGCAGGTCCCGGGCAGGCAGCAGGTCCCGGGCAGGCAGCAGGTCCCGGGCAGGCAGCAGGTCCCGGGCAGGCAGCAGGTCCCGGGCAGGCAGCAGGTCCCGGGCAGGCAGCAGGTCCCGGGCAGGCAGCAGGTCCCGGGCAGGCAGCAGGTCCCGGGCAGGCAGCGCCGGCGGGCGCAGGCGCGCGTAGAGCAGGCGCAGCGCCAGCAGCGCGGCCAGCGTGAGCGCCGCCGTGGCCGCGAAGGTGGCGGCGGGCCCGCGGCGCGCGTACACGGCCGCCACGAACACGGGGCCCAGCGCGCGCGACAGGCAGCCCGCGCCCGTCAGCACGCCCATCCACACGCCCTGCACCACGCGCACGCCCGCCCGTCACACACACGCCGCCATAGACCACGAGTCAATGGGGACATCGGTACTCGGTAGGTGCTGACTCGTTTCGTGCGTCGTCGACCCCGCGGCGACTTAAAATAGCGATTTTATTTACGGTAAGCCGTAACGTAGCGTCTCCGGCGAACCGAGCGTTCGTCTAACGTACGCGCCGGCCGGCTCCGATATTCCACGGCGGCGCACGCGGACACTGACCTGCGGCCGCGGCCCCAGCACCTTGGAGAAGATGGTCTGGATGAGCGTGACGCCGAGCGAGTAGCCCACGGAGATGCAGGCGTAGGCGGCCAGGAACTGCGGCAGCGTGAGCGCGCGCGAGCCCTCGCACCAGGGCTGCGTCAGCTGCGGGCAGCCGCCGCCCGCCTCCAGCGCGCCGCGCGGCGCCAGCGGCGGCGGCTGCGGGCCCCACGGGATGCACAGCAGCGACGCCAGCCCCGTCAGCAGGAAGCCGCCCCACACCAGCAGCGCGCTGCACACGCAGGCCACTCGACACGTATACGGCCAGTGCACCCGGGGTCGGGGCGAGGGTCGGGGCGGGGGTCGGGGCGGGGGTCGGGGCGGGGGTCGGGGCGGGGGTGCGGAGGCATGACTGACCGCTCCTCGAAGCACCTGGTGAGCGGCCCGATGAGCGCGAAGGTGGCGCAGGCGACGACGGCGCCGGCGCTCATGAGCGCGCCCATGTACTCCAGCGCCTGGCGCTTGCTCCACGCGAACTGGTCCATGGTCAGCGTCGTGGCCAGCGTCTCCAGCAGCACGAAGTTGAACACCAGCACGAAGAACGCCCCCACCAGGGCCCAGCTGCTCACCAGGTCCGGCTTCATGCCTTTCAGCACTTCTTTCTCTGAACGTACATACGGAATGCCATATGCTACAATGTATGCAAATTTTTCAAAATTTTATAATTTTAAGGCACTGGTAATTTTTGTGCTTCAGTATCGGCGATGGACTCGCCATACATACGTATAATAGCAATATGCCGTATATCGCCGAGGGAGGGGGGGGGGGGCATGTGCAGCAGCTCACCGGAAGCCTTGCCCTGAGCCAGCATGGCCTCGCGCGCCGCCACGCGCCGCTCCCGGAAGCTGCAGGGCAGGAAGAGCAGCACGTTGGCCGCGCCCAGCGCCGCGTTGAGCCAGCCGGCGGCCGTGTACATGTCGAGGCGCAGCGGGCGGCCGTAGTCGGGCGCGGCGGGGTAGGCCTCCCCGGGGCCCAGCGGCGCGGCCGCGGCCTGCAGCGCGGGGCCCACCACGAAGCCCAGCACCTGCGCCAGCGACACGGCCGCCACGCAGCGCGTGCGCTCGCACTGCAGCGTGGCCGCCGACAGGTACGAGCGCGCCACCGCCACGTTGGCTGCGACACGACACCGCTATACACCTATACCGCTATACACCTATACCGCTATACACCTACACCGCTATACACCTATACCGCTGTACCGGCTGGGGGCGCTCGCAGTCGCACCTCTCTCACCACTACCACCGTCTTGTCATTAAGAGAAGCGGGTAAATCGAATTATTCATAATAATGTGGGTGTACTACCACGACAACGGCGTCTAATCTCGGTTCTCGGTCGGCGTCTCACCGTTTTACTGTCTAGTATAAATCTCGCATCTGTGCAGGTCCCTAGCGACTGGCTATAATTTTAACTAATATATACCGTTGTAACGTTTTACAATGAGTATGACGTGACTCACAGGAGCTGACCCCGACCAGGAACCTGGCGAGCACCATCCAGATGGCGGCGTGCGGGCGCGTGAGGTGCAGGTGCGCGTACAGCAGGCTGGCCAGCACGAACAGCGCCAGCGTGGCCAGCATGGGCGCGCGCACGCGGCCGGCGCGGTTGGCCCACAGCCCCAGCAGCGGCGAGCACACCAGCTGCCCCAGCGGGCTGGCCCCCACCGCCAGCCCCAGCGCCTCCTTGCGCGCGCCCGGCTCCAGCTGCGACAGGACACGACTTGGCCCACAGCCCCAGCAGCCCATACATGCGGTTGGCCCACAGCCCCAGCAGCGGCGAGCACACCAGCTGCCCCAGCGGGCTGGCCCCCACCGCCAGCCCCAGCGCCTCCTTGCGCGCGCCCGGCTCCAGCTGCGACAGGACACGACTTGGCCCACAGCCCCAGCAGCCCATACATGCGGTTGGCCCACAGCCCCAGCAGCCCATACATATTGGACGTCGCCAAATTCGCTTCGACATTTAAAATAATCTACATCATATAATAGAGTAATTCATCGTCAACTAGCCGTGCCCCGCGGTGCCACGCGCATGATATTTACCTCACATACCTGATACATGTTTGAAACAGAGCCCCCAGTGACTGCAAATAGCTGAAGCCTAAGAGCGTATGGCAATAGAGCAAGCGCGGAGTCTAGCGAGCAACATGTAACTAAAGATGGAAACATATTGATGTCGTACGGCAATATACGGCAATAGCCTTGACCCCGGGCGGAAGCCACTGCAGGTAGCTATGCTCACGCCCCGTACCATGCTCTACCTGCGCCAGTAACAACTGCTCGCCGCTGAACAGGTTTGGTGTTTGGCCGTAATTATTGTCGCGTCGGGGCACTCGCCGGTAAATACGTAATCACATGTCATTCGCTGACTAATAGCTCAAAGGCTTGAAGCTGTACGCTGGTTATAGTTCTGAGCTTAGCCATGTCTCACCGAAGTTACAGTCTTCGCGAGTCTAATAGTAAGCACTGGATTCCAAGACTCATCGTCGAATATACATACGCAAGCCATCAGGTAAGTACCTAAAATACTGCACACGCTAAAGGGAACATTTTTACCTTAATCACATAAGAAAGTAAAATAATAATATTTTTTATAATTCCATTATCTTTTTTTTTAAATATATTTTGAATGGTTCACATAATATTATTTTTTATTATATTTATGTTTATAAATATTACAATTAAAATTAATTATTTTTGTAGATGCGATGACTGCAGCTCATTGATGAAAAGTGAGCCATCGCAATGATGGAGAATCATACCGAATGGATACGTCAGGAGAGTGCCCACTACTGTACGCACTCAAACACTTGCAGGTTGGGGCACACGATCGTACCTGCGCACAGCATGCTGCTTGTTATCTATCACGGACTGACAGCCGGTTTCTCGTACGCATTTCTATCCATCAAATTACGTGACAGATTGTTAATCTCTAATTAGACGTAATTTGGGTTGCTAGAAGCTTCAACTGACAAACTGTTGGCAGTTTGTCAACGGTATGTCAAATCCCAAATCAATTGCCGATTGGAGCCATTTTGAGTTTCTGAACGCATTTTCTCTTTGTTAACATATTGTTGACATACAATTTTTAATTGTAGATTATCGAGGAATTATCGACGTGTTAGCGCAAGTATTCCGATTTGAACTCCAATTTCTAAGCGGATTTAATAGGATATAGGGTTGTTACAAAATAATCGATTTTAATTTTTCGTTTTTTATAGCAATATTAATATAAAACTTAATTTCTATCAATAATGCTATTTGGTTTCCTAATTCCTTACGTTGAAATATTAATAGAACATTGCCTTTGATTTTTAGTTTTGGATTGGTTATATTTTTATTCATATAATTTTATTTGATTTTTAATCTGATATTTTTTTAATATGAATCTCTTTAGACAAACCCTAAGACATAAGTGTGTAAAGTTACAGAAATCGAAATAATCTTTTAATAATAGCAAAAATATTAGAAATTGGCAAGTTTCAAATCATCATCATCAGCCCTGTCGGGAACCTACCTATATGTTGAATTACTATAAATTATATAATATAAATATTAGAATAAAATATAAGTAGATAGATCGCGTTCTGTGTAATTTTTACGCGACAGCGGCGGCATTTTAACATTTACACTTTATTTATTTATATTCTTTACACTTGTTTATCACACGATAACTGAAGTACCTAAACAAACAAGATAAACAACAACAAATCAAACTTTTGTCCAACTAACGAAACTCCAGCTCCCGGCGGGAATACTTTGACATTGCAAGACAAAGACGAAGCTATAAGCTAGAGGGAAATAGATATACTTTAAAAAATAATTCGGCTGTCAACAGTAGATTAGTTAATTTTTCGATGATTTGCGTTCTAGAAACTCAAAGCTCGATGACAGATTGTTAACAAATTGTTATTGTGACAAAGTGTTGACTAATTCATCGTGCTAAAATTGTACCAGAAACCGGCGGTCAGGATGTTGAAATAACATACATTACATGCATATACACAATACTCGACGAGTCAATTACTTATTATTCATAAATTTTTAACTCTGTATCTACCCATAAGGCAGTGCGACTCACCGACTGATTGCCAGATAACAGCCCAAACCGACAGATAACAAAGACACAAGTTTGCGCGTTCACCGCAAAAAAAACTCCATTCGCTGTGGCTCCACAATTCCAGAACACTCCCCTGAACATCTCGGAGAGCATTAGGATCCTTGGGGTCGATATTTCTAGCGACGTTCAGTTCCGTGGTCATTTAGAGGACAAGGCTAAGCTGGCGTCGAGGAAGCTCGGTGTGCTCAACAGAGCTAAGCAGTACTTCACACCGCAACAAAGGCTGCAACTTTATAAGTCGCAAGTTCGGCCACATATGGAGTACTGCTGCCACCTGTGGGCTGGAGCCCCTGGATACCAGCTTGGGCCTTTTGACGCGGTTCAGAAACGCGCCGCTAGAATTGTCGACGATCCCATGCTCACAAGCGGCTTGGAATCACTAAGTCTGAGGAGAGACTTTGCCTCCCTGTGTGTGTTCTACCGCTTGTATAACGGGGAGTGTTCTGCAGAATTGTTCGATATGATGCCCACTTCCACCTTCTACCACCGCACCTCTCGCCATCGACGGGGAATTCATCCCCATACCTTGGAACCACAAAGGTCTCGCACTGTGCGCTTCCAAAGAAGTTTTCTTCCGCGAACGCTCAGGCTGTGGAATGAGCTCCCCGTTGAGGTTTTCCCTGGAGAGTACAGCATGGAGTTCTTCAAGAAGGGTGTGAAAAGATTCCTGCAGGGTCGGCAACGCGCGAGTGATACCCCTGGTGTTGCAAGCGTCCATAGGCGGCGGTAACCGCTTACCATCAGGCGGACCGCATGCTTGTTTGCCACCCAAGTGGTATAAAAAAAAAAAAAAAAAAAAAAAAAAAAAAAAAAAAAAAACCGCTGGGGCGAGTAGCGTAGGTGCAATTATACTCAGGGCTCAGGAGCCTCTTGTAAATACAAAGTAAGAATATTTTTAGTTTCATCCAAGAGGTGAGACAAAGTACATATAACGTTTTTTTATCACCTGTTCCGCTGGTGATTGGGCATGATTGAAGCCAGGAGGGACAGCCAGTGGTATAATGACCAATTTCTCGGAACCAAACTCCCGTTTAGTGGGACCAACAGTACTTTAGACCAGCGATATTCTTGCACTCGTCTGTAAGTACTCGATAGACAGCCATTACTAGGGTATGCGGATGGATAACAATAGCTTTGATGTGAAATGAGTCGTTGCAGTACTCATTTCTTTGAGCTCATCACTCCATTATGATACTGCAGTATGACGACGTTGCAATACTGCACCAGATGAAGGGTACTGCTGGGCATAGGACGCCATAAACCCACAGTCTAAATAGAAGACATACGGCTGCGGAGGCGTGAATTTTAGGCATTTATAATACTTATTAGTTAGTACTTAACTTCAAAACATTTATCAAGAAGTTAACATGAATTTGGAAATGGATATAGCGTGTGACTATATGACATTTTTCGTATCTAACAAAATGTATTTCGTGACCTAGATTGTTGGATTACAGGTGATTAAGATTCGCAAGAGAGATAGCGCTAGCACACCGGGCGCACCCGCAGGGACTCATCCTCTTTACCTGGCTACTGCTAACATTTATCATACCATATCAATATGTAAATAACGTTACAAGATATATGACTTCCTGTATTTGCTTCTTGTAATCCTGTAATTACTGTTTCTTAGTAAATATACTTACCATGCGAACTACATAACTCGGTCACATAATTTCTGTCATGGATGTCTGTGACATGGATATCAGTTTTAAAGCTACTGGAGGCATTGTCGAGACAATTATTGTTATTTCTATTATAAAATGCAGGTCGGTGCGTATCCACAGGTGAAGAAGTAAGTATGAAATGTGAATTAAGGTTGGAAGCTACCGATTCTGCATAGATGAATGATAAGAACCAAATATGACTCCGTAAGGACGAGGTCTAGCCTCTAGAAGTGATAACCGAGTGACATGGCGTGTCGTCACAGCAGCGTCGCAGCAAGGCTGAGGGCGCGCTCTTTGTACGCGCTGGACATCGACCCCGTCATTGTTTGGAGTCATTTGTATTGGCCTATTTATTTTATTCGATGTTACTTTCTTATGTTTCAGTCAAGTCATCATGCACCTTCTATAATTAATGCGGGTAGGTATCCACTTAATTTAAGTACCTCTTGCCAAAATATGAGCATTCCTAATGTTTGTAGGTACGTACGACCACCTCTATGACCTCCACCTAGCTTGCATAATTAGCAGCAATAGTAATCAAAGCTATTTATTAACTATATATATTATACTTGTATTTACTTTAAGTGTACCATTAGGTACTAGTGCGGCCCGAGTCTTAAATAATAATCATAATATATTTCGACAATTACATGCAACTTGCAGTCTCCCTAACTAAGGCATCCACATCGCAGGGACACAACACTGCCCAGAAGCAGTGGCATGGGGCTGGAATCTTGTGTAAGGGGGAGGTACTGCCCCAGTCGGTCAATTCTGATTGTCAAATAGAGGTTCCGATGAACCTCCATCTACCCTACCTTATCTATTGCCTGTGGCCGTGCGGCCCACAGACAATAGATACGCAATCATTGAGCCTGTTGCCACTTGCATCAGCAGAAGCTACACTTACTTCCGCTCAAGCTTACCAGAGAACGGGATTCTATGAATCGCAATATGATCACCCTTACATCAAAATTCAAAACATCCCGACAAAAAGCTCCTTCAAATGTACCTGCAATAATAATTCCATACATATCATGACTCCGTCTCTCACCGGGCCGGGCTATTCATCAGTCAGTTTATACCTGCATGCTCGCCGATATCGTCTTGACGTTCTCGTTATTGAGTGTCTGATCGTTTTGATCGATGTACTGGAACGTGGTTTTCCTCTGCCACTTCCACTTTCGCAATGTATGTCTGTTTTATCAATCTTTTCTATATATATCCAAAATCAAGTCCAAAAATATTACAAATGGACCTGTATATCCCCTTTGAAATGTAAAAGGTCGGGACCGTCTAGGACGGAGGTCTCCACAGACATTGGATTGACAGGATGCGGCAGCCAGATTAAAGTGTGCATGCTCCCCATATGGTAGCGTAGCTACGTAGGTACTTACGTCAACGATACTTTCTACATATAATACACGACGGGACCTAGCTTGTGTAAGTGTACAGGAACACACAAAAGATAGCTTTGTATAATTATCATAGTATAAATAACGTTTGATATAAGAATATCAACTAAGAATCATGATGGTTGATACAATAAATTAATAACATAATTTTCAAGTGTTGAGAAGACTCACTAAAACAATTACAATATTTAAAACGAGTCAACAAAGTGATTCCTATATCTAACCAGGTACTTTAAAAAAAAAATATTTCAAACAATTCAATTCCCAGATTCAGATATTTTCAGTAATTAATGACACAGGCATGGTGAGTACCTTGTCCAAGTAGGGCCAGACGCCTGTGAGCACGATGCTGAAGCCGAGCGACATCTGGAACATGGTGAAGTAGATGACGTAGATGCTGCGCCAGCGGGCACGGCGCTGCGCGGCAGTCTCCAGCCGTTCCTCCGCGCCCTCCTCGCCTTCCTCGCCCTCCTCGTCCCGCGCGCGCCCCGCCAGGCCCTTCAAGCACTCCATTCCTCACTCGCACCACACAGCACTCTACCAGTTGACAACCACACTGCTACAGGGACGGAGTGGCTCATTCCCAACAACGCGTCTGTAGCAACAAAAATACAGTTGCGCAAGCGCATACCCATACGCGCGCCACTCCCGCTCGCGTGTGCTCGCGCAATGAATGAGCGTAGAAAAGAAACATAACGTCAGTGGTCGGTCAGCCCCGCGCCTCTCGCGACTATATTATTAACATTATTTAAATCAATGCAACAGTGTCCTTGCCATGTCCGAATTGTCACTTTCCGTCAAATCTCTGCCATTAAATTAATAAACAAGTTTGTGATATTAAAAATATCTACGCCCTTTATTAAAGTAAAAGTTGATGATGACAAGTTTCCGTTCATGATATATTTTTATCAAAAAAATTTATACTTTCATAGGCTGGACGTTTATATATCCTGTGGACTGTGTCGCTACGGTGTATTGTATCTGTGGACTGAACTAAAACCATTGATTGGATTGACATTTCTGGCTACAGAAAGAAAAATATTTTACAAGAGTATTAGATAATAAGGCGTGAAGTGATAGTGAATCAGTTTAAATTTGGTTTTTAAGAAATATAAAGATATTCTACATAATGTCTCTCCCACGGGCTGCGACTTCTAGAATTCTGCAGCAGATGGGTAAGTGTTTTAAATAATATCGTCTTAACCTAACATTTAATTGATAAGAAATAGCTTAATAAAACCTACATTGAATTTTTTGCGACTACTGCACAATAAAACTATTTAGTTTATGCTTCCATTTATATTATTCTCATACTTTAAGCGTCCATAGTCGTTAGGTTAGCGATGTTACATAACAGCTGAAACATTCTTCGCAGGTTGTTTATGATATATTAGTGTCATAATTTTTCTTTGAGCCGTGGTGGCCGAGTGGTTTGAGCAGTTGCCTGCGACGCAAAGGTCGCAAGTTCGAATCCCGACTGTACCAATGTGTTTTTCTGAACTTAAGTACAGTGATTAATCACACCACGAGCTTTACGGTGAAGGAAAACATCAAGAGGAAACCTGCATACGTCTGAGAAGAAATTCAAAGGCGTATGTAGAGTCGTGCTGGAGTAACGGCGATGGACTCGCCATCTGTCACGTTGGCACCTAATATACCTCTGGCGGAAAGTGGGTGTGTGGGTATTACCTATACACCTCTGCCTACACCTTCGGGGACCCTTGTGGGAAGGCGTGAGGATATATTATATATTATTATAATTTTTCTTATATTTTCGAAGTGCGGCGGTACCACAACGCGAATTTCAAGCCCCCGACGATGGATGAGCTGCCCGTGCCCAATGGTTCGTGGCAGGCCAAGTACGACGCCAACCAGCGCCGCTATAACAGTGCGCTCATCATCGGAGTTGCTTTCAGTGCATTCACCATCGCTGTGGTAGGTTATGTACTAATACTCTTGTTACAATCTTGTAACACAACTCAAAGTTGTCAAACTCTTTGTAACGGTATGATTGTATTAGATATTTTTATTTTCAGGCTAAGGCTACGGGCCTGGTATACCTGAACTACTACCCCCCCAAGTCACTGGACTAGGTGCACCACACCCTCACTAGTTGACACTGCAACACCTGCAGCAGCTTGTCTTGTTTACTTTGCCAAGTAAATTATCCATTAATGTACTGTTATGTGTTTATAGGTAATTAAATATTACAAATAAATAACCTTGTCTACATTATTTATTGTATTCTTATATTTTGTCTGCCTAGTGTGCCCTAGTGTGCCTTCTTGTGCACTCTGGTGGTATGAATGGGTATTGTTTCTTACCACCATATACTAATACACCTAGGTGCATCAGGTGGAGTATATGTGGATGGCAGGAGTCACGGAATGATGTAATTGCCTGTTGATACTAACAATATACTAATGCACTAAATCAAATATAAACTACACCATTTACTATAAGTATTAGTACATACAATTGAAACTGTACTTGTCCAGTTTACCGTAATATATAAACCACAGACATTTTCCATTATTTAGGGTTGATAACAAGGAGTGTATTATTATAGTGTCATGTAGTTTTATAATAATAAACTAATGACGTATAAACATCATCACGCCGAGTCCCTAACGGGGCATTCAGAGAGTATACAGCGCCAGTTTTCTCAAAGCCTACAAACTTCTTTCGCTGCGGCCTCATTCATCAGTCTCTTCATACATGCTCGTCGGCTTAGAGTAGTTTCGTTCTCGTCCTTGAGCGCCCGATCGATTTGAGTATCATAGCGTTTGATTAGATAGGTACTATAGTATGTTACATTAGCCTAAGTCCTCTTGTGATCTCAAATCTACAACCTACTACGACATATGTATCGTACTTTTCACGTACCTTTTTCCTGCAAACAAACAGACAATGGTTTTTCTGGTATCATGAAACAGACGTATAGTCTACAGATTTATGAATGGAAACTCAGTTGAACGTGGAAACTGATAATATGGGCGTTATCTATTGTGCCTCAATCACACGATTCACACGCCATCGACTAAAGTATCCAATAAAGTAGTTCACAACACAAGTAACCTTTGTCATACATACATACATATCATCGCGCCAAGTCCCTAACATGGTAGGCAGAGAGTATAGAGCGCGAGTTCTCTCTAGCCTTACATACCTCTTTCGCTTCTTCCACATTCATCAGTCTCTTCATACATGCTCGTCGGTTTCGAGTACTCTTAACGTTCCCGTCCTTGAGAGTCCGATCGATTTGATCCAGGTAGTTGGAACGTGGCCTTCCTCTGCCTCTTCTTGCACACACTTTTGCTTTGTATATCTGTTTCGTCAATCTTTCTTCACTCATCCTTTCTATGTGTCCAAACCAACGTAACATGCCTTACTTCATCTTTACAATCACGCCCAAATTCACGCCAGTTGATTTGCGAATCTTCATTGCGAATGCGATCTAATATCGATATGACAAAACTGACGTCCTCAGGCGATGGAGTGAATTCTACAAAGATATGTACGATGATGATGCCGCTGATCTACTCATAGAGCTGCCTCCAACAGAATCTGTCGAGGATCCTATAGCGGATAAAATAAGTATGGGAGAGATTGTAAGAGCGGTAAGAAGTCTGAAATGTGGAAAAGCTGCGGGAATAGATGGGATTACGGCTGAGATGATCAAGTACGGTGGACCAGCGGTCTGGGACGTCATCTATTTGCTATGCAATCTTTGCTGGGAAAAGGGTGATGTTCCGGACGACTGGAGGTGAGCAGTCATCGTGCCTTTCTATAGAGATTTTGAATTTGTTCTCGAATGTATGAGTTTCCTCTCGGATGTTTTTCCTCACCGGATAATAAGTCACTAATCTCGTAATACGGATATTAGTTATTATATACATATATATAGCAGCCATTATTGTATGACCCAGTACCGCGCCAGGCTATACAGGTTGATATATTATACAAGCGGGTCGTTACAGCCTCACACGAGCAGTACGGTAGTACCATCTATGTCCGAAAGTCGCACAAACTTTTTTCTTTTCAACTCTGGAAGGAACTCTCTTTTGAACTCTCTCTTAGAGGATCATGGTCCAAACCATTTTCGCATTATTTCCCTTTCGAATGAAAGCGGTTAGGGACACACAAGTGAGATATTTTCAAAGTCTAAATAGAAAGACAGATTGGCAAAACTTTCTTAGTTCAGTGGTCACCGACATTTTATACCAGCCAAGGAAAATATTTGACGCTTAACTGATGACAAAGCAAAGCAGGGTACCTATGAGAACGGAGGTCATTGTTAAACGTCTCGGAAGAAACTGCCGAGTGGTTCAAGAGAGTGGGTGGTCATCACATTTCACACATAGGTAATCAATAATCATGATATGCGCTGGAGAGACAACCAAGGCTGTGGTCAAGTTTGATCAATTTGGTGAACCTGTCGGGTCTTTCAGGACCCGGGCTGCCTTCATAATGCTTAGCAAGAAAGCATTATGAAGGCAGATCGGGGCCTGGCAGTAGCTAGGCATACATTCGCTCGCCGGCCACAGCCGAAGTGTGTCTGGAGTGGAATGGCAAAGAGTTATAAAGATGTAGTGTATTCAGGGGCATACAAATAACGACCAATCGAGTAAACGAAAATAGTTTAATTAATATACATGATAATCGTGGTATGCCATACATCAATATGTAATTGTGTATACACAATATGTGTGTGTGTGTGCGTGTGCGTGCTAGTGCTCGCGCGCGATGTCGGAGAAGGCGTCCAGGATGTGCTGCGTCGTCAGCGGCAGCGCCAGCCCCGCCGCCGGGTAGCACGCCGCGATGCGCGCCTGCAACCTCGCGCTACACGCCCGCCCGCCCACGCCAGCCCGCCCGCCCACCGAGGGCCGCCCGCCCACCGAGGGCCGCCCGCCCACACGCTTACCTGCAGCGCCCGGTGCTGCGCGATGAACTCCTCCTGCATGGCGCGCCACACCACCTGCAGCAGCCCGCCCTCCTCGCTGAGGTGCTTCTCCACGGTGCGGTACAGCCGGTGCAGCGACTTGCGCACTGCGACACGACAACGTCAGGGACGGTCGCGGCCCTCCCGGCCTCCCGCCCTCGGCCGCCGGCGCTCACCCTCGGGCGCCGGGTACATGGCCAGCACGCGGCGCAGCTCGTGCTTGCTGAAGGCGGCGCGGTAGCACACCTCGTCCTCGCGCACGCCCGCCGCCACCGCCTCGGACACGCCCTGCGACACGCGCGCTCGTCACCGGGGCCGGGGCCTATAGGCCGGGGCCGGGGCCGGGGCCTATTGGCCGGGGCCGGCGCCGGCCACCCACCTCGAAGAACTGCGTGAGCTTCTCGAGCGGGCGGCCGAAGTACTGCGTGACGTAGGCGCGCAGCGCGTCCTCGTAGCGCGCGCGGCACTCGCGGCGCAGCGCGTCCAGCGCGGGCACGCGCAGCGCGCACAGCGCCGCGTGCAGACGGTGGCAGTTCTCCAGCTGCAGCACGGCGCGCGGCGTGCGCGGGTGCGAGGCCTGCATCACGGCGCGCAGCATGCCGCCCGCCAGCGCCACGTACCAGCGCTCCAGGTCGGCGCGCCGCCCGCCCGCGCCGAAGATGGCCTCGCACGCCGCGCTCAGCTCCTCCAGCTCCTGCGGGCGCGCGCGCTGTAGGGCGGCGCTGGGGGGGGAGGGGGAGGGGCGCTACCTGTATGAAGGAGAACAGGCCGCACTTGGGGCGGCGCGCGGCCTGCTTGACGGCGTCGGGCAGCGCGGCCAGGCGCTCGGCCACGGCGCGGTCGGCGGCGCGCTTGGCCGCCACGGCCGCGCCCGCCAGCGCCGCGCGCGCCCAGCGAGCCTCGCCTCCCTCGCCCGCCTCGCCCTCGCCCAGCACGCGCCGCCCCGCGCACGCCAGCGCGCGCATGGCCCCGCTGCGGCACACGCGCGCTCAGGGAAGGGGCGCAAGGGGGAGGGGCATAAGGCGGAGGGGGGAGGGGGAGGGGGGCTCACTAGGGGTCGGTGCGCTCCAGGTGCGCCACGAGCGCCACCAGCTCGGCCTCCAGCGCGGGGAACAGCTCGGCCATGAAGCGCCGCGACTCGGCCGCCGCGCGCCGCGAGCCCTCCGCGTCGCCGGCCTCGCCCTGCGAGCGGAGGGGGGGCGGAGGGTTTCATGAGCGAGCTCCTATACGTGTACTCTCACATAATTAATACGTTCGAAGCTAAGATTGTAAAATAGATGTAAGTATGACTACGCCTAGTGATCGTTCTGAAACATTCGGGCCGAGCGGTACGATCGATAGTAGTAGTGAAATATATCTCGCGTCGTCAGTAGGCAGTGAATGACGTCGAGACCGGGTCGAGCGCCTCACTGACCTTCACGTCCATATCGAGGCAAAAGAACTGCGTGCAGAAGTCTTGCTCGGCGTTGCAGAGGGATTCGACGAGGCTCAGCACCTGTCGCACGTACAGAGCGGTAACGAGGCCCCCCCTCGGGGCGGGCGGCGCCGGCGGGCACTCGGGCACTGACCGCGTCCAGCTGCACGTCGGCGCGCGCCGTCGGCGCCCCGGCCAGCGCGGCGCGCGCGCCGTCGGCGGCGGCGCGCACCTCGCGCTCGTACACGCGCGCCCACGCCGCCGCGTACACGCGCGCCAGCGCCTCGAAGGCCTTCTCGTCCATGACCTTGAGCCAGCGCATGAAGGGCGCGTAGGGCGCCAGCTCGGCGTGGTGCCGCTGCGGCCGCGCCTCGAGCGCCGCCTCGTTGCCGAGGTGGATGAGCGCGTTGTTGAGGTGGCGCGCCAGCGCGGCGCCCAGCTGCTCGCGCGCGCGCTGCAGGCGGCGCAGGCGCTCGCGCACGGCGCCCAGGCGGCGGCGCGGCGCGGGCGCGGCCGCCTCGGCCTCCAGCGCGGCGCGCAGCGCGTCCGCCGCCCGCAGCGCGCGGGCGCGGCCCTCGGCCGAGCCCAGCGACACCTCGGCCAGCCAGTCCAAGTCGCGCAGCGGCGGCGCGTCCAGCCACGCGAACAGCTCGGCCAGCTCGGCCAGCAGCGCGCGCGCGTGCTCGTCGGCGCGCGCGGCGCCCGAGCGCGCGTGCAGCGCGGCGGGCGCGGCGCGGGCCAGCGCCTCGCAGCGCCGCAGCCGCGCCCGCAGCGCCGCGCCGGCCGCCAAGCCCTCGTCCAGGCGCGCGCCGAGCGCCGCGCCCGCGCCGCCGCAGTCGGTGGCGGCGGCCAGCATGCCTGCCACGTTGAGCGCGTCGAGGCGCGCCAGCTGCGAGCCCAGGCGCCGCACGCGCCGCTCGGGGTCGTCGTCGGCGGGCGAGGCGTCGTCCAGCAGCGCGCCGAGCGCCGCGTCCGACGCGCCGCTGAACGCCTCCGACCCGCTCGGGCCCGTCTGAATATAACTCACATTATACTACAATAGCCGCGCCCTGCGGTCTCACCCGTATAGACATTTCATTAGAAATACGACTTGTGTCTGCATAAACATTTTTAAGTAATACTCCTCCCTGTGCATAACATAATGCACAACAGACAAAAATTACAGATTACCTACACAAAAAAATATGTATGTACTGCATTATGTGTGATTTTTATTTTGATTTAATATGTATGTATACGTACTATGTTTCTCTATTAAAATACTTAAGTACATATTTACATAAAAAAGGTAGTATTTTCACAAAACGCTTTGTATGACATCCGCTTATTATGATGTGTTTGTCGATTCCTTTCGACGTCATAATAAATGGATCCTACTGTATATACATACATATCATCATGCCAAGTCTCTAACAGGGTAGGCAGAGAGTATATAGCTCCAGTTCTCTCTAAACTTACATATCTCCACATCCATCAGTCTCTTCATACATGCTCATTGGTTTCGAGTATGCAATAAGTATGAAGCTCGTAACATATTACAAGTGTACAAATATTGCCCTTGCTTACTTGTAATGTAAGTGTAATGGAATATGAAAAATAATGAACAATTTAAAGGAGCTCTCCATTCACTCCATGTCCCATACATGACCAGGCGTTGATGTGTATGTACATATAAATAACTTTGATATTCAACATTTGATTCAAAAATGTTAAGTACAGCAATTAAGCGTATTGTTTGCCTCATTTTATAACAATAAGGATGACATATAGACCTTCTATAAATTATGTTGCTAAACACTACATACAAACGGCTGCAGAGGGATAACTTACAGACAGCTTACAGTTCAATAATATAAAAGACGCAATATTATGAATTAAACTTATTTTATCGTAGTTCTAAAGGAGCCTCAACGACAATTTAGTTATGCCTATTAAATAGAATTTCAGGTATCCCGGGTAAATATATTTGTGTAAACTGACCAACTCGGGTTCCTTGCCATCCCAGTCCCGCGGGATCACCGCCTCTTCGTACTTCATTGAAGGAGCTTCAAAGCTACACGCTATACAAAATTTATACAGAAAATAGCTTGCGGCCAACTTTCACACTAGTGCTTTTTTGGTTTCAGTTCTAGTTGTAACACGAATCTACTGCATACCAAGGAAAACAATAACGCAAACTGAACAGAAGATGATAATATAAACACTTTATTTGGTTCATACATACATATTAAAATGTTTAAGTAAATAAATCAACAAAACATCTAGCTAGAAACTATTAATTCAATTCAAAAGATGACGATGTCAGTGTCAATGTCAAGTGTAATTTTTCATTTATTATTCTTGACAGGGATACTAGTCTATCACGCCGAGTCCCTAACGGGGTAGGCAGAGGGTTACAGAAAGAATATTATATTTCTATATATGCACGTCTAGAGTTCTTGTTGCATCTCGCGAGGCTTAAGTTAGACCACAACTTGAAAGTTCCGTTACGCTGTCGAGATCAATTCTGAGAAGAATATAAATATATGACACATATTTTATATCCTCACGCCTTCCAACAAGGGTCCCTGAAAGGGTAGGCAGAGGTGTATAGGTAATACCCAAACACCCACTTTCCGCCAGACGGAGATATATTTTAGGTGCCAACGTCACAGATAACGAGTCCGTCGCCGTTATTCAAGCACGATTCTACATACGCCTTTGAGCTTAAGCTTTCCTCTCGATGTTTTCCTTCCCCGTAAAGCTCGTGGTGTGACTAATCACTGTACTAGAGTTCAGGGTTCAAGGTTTTCTCGTTAAGGTATACTTCTTCTTTAAATGTGAATTGCGCGAAAGAAACCGAACAATTCACCTAAACGTAGCAAGTGCCTACATGAGCCGATAGCCGCTTACTATCATGCGTATTTTTCAACTTAGTGGTATACAATACTATTAAAATGTATGAGACTAAAGTTCGACGTGACCTTAATAAATTATAACAAAAAAAAAGACGACTGCGTCACTATTATAATACTGTTAGATGTGTATTTTTGTAACTTTTCGTTCAAAGCATTTGATTTGGCAAGTGGCAACACAATTAGTTCGGAGTTGTGTGCCCCAGCCGACGGTAGTCTTAATATTATGCTCCTCTTACATGTATAATTTTCGTCTTGTTATATATAAAGTTTGTGTAGTCCTCGACTCTTATCAAATAAATCTTTGTTTGTATATTAAATGATATATTTAGTGTGTAGTCTCTAGGTAAAACGAAATAAAAGTCTACGTCTATGTGTGCTGTAAGTTATAACAGTTAAAGTGCTGTTATAGAAGAAAGCTTAGTTTTTGTTTGTTGATCTTCGAAATAATCGCCTATAATTTGACAATGAAACTAAGTATATTAAGATATGTGCCTATTTCTGCAAAGTTTAACCCGGCGCAAAAATCATGCGCCTCGATAAGTTTTACGAGGACGTTAACTACTGTAAGTATATTGGCCAGTTACATTTAACTGATAATTAGTTTAATTTTATTGTATAAAAAAAGAATAAAATGTATTAATTTCAATAGCAGTTTGATGTAACATGTTATTTAAGGCAGTATTGAAATTTGAAAGAGGATGAGCCAATACATAATACCTTTTGATCAGCCGCTGGTAAGTACTTTATCGCTTCACACATACAGGAACCCGAGGGTGCCGCCAAAAGCGCTGGAGCCGCGCTTCATGATTTGCTGGGGCGTCGACATAACTACCTGCGCATATCGCTCACCGAGCGCTGCAACTTGAGATGTATGTATGCACTACACTTTATCCGCTTTGTATCTCATATTCCAATACATACTAACAAGCCAATGCTCAAGTGTTGTTAAATAAGCAAAATAAATCATACTTATAATAATACTGTACCACTAGTTTTCCTTAGTATTCAATGTGCAATAATATGTATTATTATTTCTTTAATACTACAAAGGTTTATGGTATTTGCTAGTTACTACTTAATTTCTATAAGTTGGTTAATTTAACTACTGCTTTCCCCCTTACTATGTTGAGTAGTTATACTACTATATACTACTAATAGTAGTAACACTACTATATAATACAAATTTAAAGTGTTTTGGAAGAGTGCCCCCATATAACCCGGTACTGCCCTGGGGTAAGCTACACTTCTAGTATTTACTGTACTTATATTGTTCATACTACACTATGCTTACAATTATTTGTTGTCAGCAAAAACAGCAGATATCATTATGCTTGCAATAAAGCAACTTTAATATGGACTGGCTTGGCATATGACCTCCGGCTAGAGTTACTTGGCATATGACCTCGGCCTATCTTTTTATTACCAACTCGAATGGATCGATGATAGCTTCATACTGTACAAACGCCACACTGGCGGCTGGCAAATACTTGCGTTATCGCAACTCGTGGCCAATCATTCGCTTTAATGGCAAGTAGGTAGGTAGTTCTTGTTCACACTTCACTTACTCGTAGCCTTGAACAAGTTGGACGGTTCGTTATGCGCATAAATGCTCTATGATGCCTATACATACTAACTTGTATGACTACCATCGTGTCTCTTTTTATTTATACTAACCGTATGGTAGTTGAGGAAGTGGTTTGTTTTAGATGTCGCTCAATATTGAGTTGCCGATTCGCTTGTTGTCTTTCGCTTCATCTCGCTCTAGCTTTAACTCTAGAGCTCTTACCAGGCGGCCGTCTGGTCTAGTGGTTAGACCTTCTGACTCCGAAACTTGAGGTCACGGGTTCGATTCTCGCAGAGGGTAGTATATATCTATCTAATATCCTCACGTCTTCCCACAAGGGTCCGCGAAGGGGTGGGCAGAGAGGTGTATAAGTAGTACCCAACTACCCGCACACCCGCTTTCCACTAGAGATGTATTGAGAGAAGTAGGGCATAACGGGTTTCCCGTTCGAATTTGTAGCTGCCCGACTGGGGCAGGACCTCCACCTTATAGAAGCCCGTAGACAAATAACACAATTTATTGTGTTGTGTTCCTACGCGGTGAATAAGGTTTCCAGTAATGAGCTCCTTGGGGAGGGGGGAGGATTATTACATTGTGTTGGCAGCAGAGGGATCAGTCCCATTGTGCTGCCAACACAGTATAACTCTTGCCGTATATATAACGTATAACGCCGAACACAGAGTGGCAACGCGCAAGTGATACTTCGGTATTGCAAGCGTAAAAAGGCTGCGGTAACCGCTTTCCATCAGGTGAGCCCGTATGCTTGTTTGCCACTCTAGTTGTATAAAAAAAAAATATATATATATATTTTCGGTGCTAACGCGACAGATGGCGAGTCCATCGCCGTTACTCAAGCACGACTATACATACACCTTTTAATTGATTGCATTTACACTCATCAGTCTCGAGTACTCTTGACGTTCCAATCCTTGAGTCCGATCGATTCGATCTCGGATAACTACTTCTATCCCGGAAACCTGTAGTATCGCCGCAGACAGACAAACTGCGCGGTATGCAGTCATAGTAAAAGTACGCTTGTCCTCGATCGACACAAGACACAAGACATGTACGCTTTATGTAACTACTCGTGCACCTTTATCTAGATAATGTATGCGATGTATGTACTCGACGATTTGGATAAATTGTATCGTAATACGAACGGCTCAACGCGCACTCGACCGTAGCCGGCTCCATAATCTCCGGAGTCGAAGTGTTGATAAAACACGTAGTAATTATGAATAGTGCAACGTACCGTACAGTAGCTATATGCCACGCGGCCTTACCGGCCCCCGCAGGCCAGTACTGCATGCCGGCGGAGGGCGTGCCGCTGTCGGCGCGCGCCTCGCTGCTGTCGCGCGCCGAGCTGCTGCGGCTGGTGCGCGTGTTCGCGGCGCTGGGCGTGGACAAGCTGCGCCTCACGGGCGGCGAGCCCACGCTGCGCGCCGACCTGGCCGACGTCATCCGTGCGTACCCGCGCCCGCCCGCCCCGGCCCGCCGCCCGCCGCCCGCCGCCCGCCGCCCGCCCTGACCGCGACCCCCGCAGGCCAGCTGCGCGCCGTGCCCGGCATCCGCTCCGTGGCCATGACCACCAACGGGCTGGTGCTCACGCGCCGCCTGCCCGAGCTGCAGCGCGCCGGCCTGAGCGCGCTCAACGTGTCGCTGGACTCGCTGCGCGCCGAGCGCTACGAGGCCATGTCGCGCCGAGCGGTGGGTGCATGGGTGCATGGGTGCATGGGTGCATGGGTGCATAGGCGCGCAGGTGCGCAGGTGTCTGCCGCGGCGGGCGTACTAGCGAGCGTGTGCAGGGGCTGGCGCGCGTGCTGGCGGGCGTGGACCTGGCGCTGCAGCTGGGCTACCGGCCGGTCAAGGTCAACACGGTGCTCATGAAGGGTGAGTGCGCGGGAGGGAAGGGGCCGCTGGCGCTGATGCTCTCGCCGCTGCGACTAATCATTCATGCGGCAGGGTTCAACGAGGACGAGATCGGCGACTTCGTGGAGTACACGCGCGACCGCGAGGTGGAGGTCAGGTGAGCACCGGCCTGCGCCAGCCTACTCTGCGCACCCCTGCGCACCCCTGCGCACCCCTGCGCACTCCTCCGAGTGTAATATCTCCGTTAATAAAAAAACCTACAACTGTCGTAGAACCAGTTCTACCGACGTACCTATACATTGTAGTAGGGGAGCCCACGATGCTAAATGGGGATTTACTCGAGCGTCATAGAGACCTATTGAGTTGCAAAACTTAGGTAATAAGAAGTAAAAAATGTTATATGATATATACCTTTTCATCGGTGGGGAAAGCGGCTATAGATTTTTAAATATGTAAAAAAAACAATTCAAAATGCAAAAAAATTCGCCATTTTGAATTTTGACCTACTCAAGCGTGGCAGATTAAGGTAGGGTGAGTTAGATACATTTTAAAAAGCGTATATTCCACTAATCTGACGATTTGAGAGTGACGTAAAGAAAGGGGAGGGCAGCAAAGTTCTGATCCTGTATCCTTCACGGGCGGCCTTATATATGGGGCTCAAGTTTGGTGGAGGTAGTTAACCGGGTACAAGGTATCCCCCAGTATATTAATCTGCCGCGCTTTAGTAAATCCTGAAATCCCCGCTTGGAACTATTAAGTACGCCTTATATTTAATTATACGCCTACTATTGGAACTGATTGTAATAATCGATTAGGCTATCGGTTTCCCAGTACTCTCTAAGTTAAAAGAACTCTCATTCCGGCTTCGATCGGTTTCGGTACGACATCCCGCGCAGGTATATTAAATAAACAAAGAATATAGGTATCGCGTCGGGCGCCGGCTGCGTACATAAGCGTGTGCGATCGGTCACACCGGAGCCACATTGTATCCTCGGTGTGCACACCTGGTATACGCGACGTAAGGAAATAAGTGGCCTCGCTTAATATTCAGATCTGTTACTTATGCATCGATAAATATATTACCCTCCGCGCGTTCAATCGCCGCGATCGGCTCGACAAGCCGTCGGCCGAGCGCGGCGCCCACGCCGGGAACTCCCCGAGACGCACGCTCACGCTCGCCTACGCCATACGATCGTCGCAATAGGACCACGCTCGCTCGAGGTCCGCTAGAGTATTGGCCAATAACAGTATGTACGGGCGCGACCCGGGCAGGTTCATCGAGTTCATGCCGTTCGCGGGCAACAGCTGGCGCGACTCTCGCCTGGTGCCGCACGCGGCCGCGCTGGGCGCCGCCCTGCGCGCGCTGCCCGCCCTACGCCCCGCGCCGCCCAGGCCGCACGACACGGCGCGGCTGTGGCGCGCGCCCGGCTACAGGGGCGGCGTGGGGTTCATCTCCTCCATGACGCAGCACTTCTGCGCCTCGTGCAACCGGCTGCGGCTCACGGCCGACGGCAACCTGAAGGTGCCGCCCCCGCCCCGCCCGCCCGCCCGCCCGCCGCGGCTAGCGTGACTCGTGCGTCTGCGCAGGTGTGCCTGTTCGGTGCCAGCGAGGTGTCCCTGCGCGACGCCATGCGCGCCGGCGCGGGCGACGACGAGCTGGCCCGCCTGGTGCGCGCCGCGCTGCGCAACAAGCGGCCCAAGCACGCCGGTGAGCGCCCCGGCCGCCGCCCCCCGGCCCCCGCCTCCGGCCCCCCGGCCCCCGGCCCCCCGGGCGGCCCGAGCCGACGATCTTGATGTGTTCTAGGCATGGAGAATCTCGCGCACATGGAGAACCGGCCGATGATTCTGATAGGCGGGTAGCGGCAGGGGGGCGTCACTGTTGTGGGTGGTTCACAGCGCGCGCGGGGGGGGCGGGGCGGGCGGCGCTGGGGCGGGCGGCGACGCCGGGGCGGGCGGCGCCGGGGCGGGCGACGGTGCGCGCCTACTGCACGGGCCCCGGCCTGACGCACCTGGACGAGCGGGGCCGCGCGCGCATGGTGGACGTGGGCGCCAAGCCCGTCACGGCGCGCGTGGCCGTGGCCGAGTGCAACCTGCAGGTGGGCGCGCGCCTGCTGCGCCTGCTGCTGGACGCGCGCCTGCCCAAGGGCGACGCGCTCACCGTGGCCGAGGCGAGTGTCCCCCCCCCCCTACCTCGCCTCCTCCCTCCTCCCTCGCCCCGCCGCGAGCCGCTGCGACCTGTGCCCATGCAGGTGGCGGGCGTGCTGGCGGCCAAGCGCACGGCGGACCTGATCCCGCTGTGCCACCCGCTGCCGCTGCAGCTGGCGCGCGTGGAGGTGTTGCTGCCGGCGGGGGCGGGGGTGGGGGCGGGGGCGGGGGCGGGGGCGGGCGGCTGCGTGCGCGTGCGCTGCGAGGTGCGCGTGTCGGCGCGCACGGGCGCCGAGATGGAGGCGCTGATGGGCGCCGCCGTGGGCGCGCTGGCGCTGTACGACATGTGCAAGGCCGTGGACAAGGACATGCGCGTCACCGACCTGCGCGTGCTGCGCAAGGAGGGCGGCGCCCGCCCCGCGCCCGCCCAGCCGCCCTCGAGCGACTCGCCGCCCGCCGACCTCCCGCACTTCTGAGCGGCCCCTACTGTTTACTTTATAACCTATTTAAACATGAAATATATAAAACGAGAACATACCCCCGTCCCCAAATACGTACACATATGTACATATGTCCCGGACTGATCCGGAACTCATCCTTTTGAAAATATACCTAGTACCGATAAGATGGTATTTATCGTATCATATAAATAGGTTCACGAGAACCAGCCGTGTCGCGACAGGCGCCGCGGCGCTCTGTAGCCGGGAGCCTCGCGAGCGGGGCCTCGCCCATTGGGCGTGTGATGCTTATACTGATGTACTTTTAGGTACGATTATATTGACCTTTATGAAGGCCCAGATCATTAAGCCCTCGGGTGCTGAGCGCCCGGCAGGTAGACACGGAGTCCTAGCTGCTAACCAGTTTAGTACTCGAGGGCACCTTCCACCGGGCACATCGTATGCCCGCGCATACTGATCCACATATGCTACCATGTTCAGCGTGCACTCTTGAACTTAGAATGGTAGTTAATTAATAAATTATCTTTATGAATGTGCTGGCAGAAATATTGTAAGGTTGTATAATCGGCGGGATTGAATCGAACTGTTTCAAGTGTGTGTGATTTGTTAATGTATATATGTAGATATTAAAAATGTGTCGATTAGCTAGTTTGCGCACACCTAGCACACTGAGACATTCCCTGACATTTTCATACAACAAAGTAAAACATGTTCTTGTATATATTTAATATTTTTGTAACTCCATATACTTACCTAGTGAGTACCTACGATATTAATATTACATTATATAAAACACTGGAGTTTTATTGCTATTCCAAGAGCTTCTATATATAAATAGTTACAATATATGTGTTTGTCACAACTATATAACTGCCCTCAGTGGCGTACACGGAATAATTAAAACAAGTGGCGTAGCTAGCTAACCAAAGGTCCTGGGGCAAAAAATTAACTAGGACCCTAGATTTTAAAAAGTTTAGTTGGGCAACTAAACTATTTAAAATCTTTTGTTGTCGTCGTTCCGGATTCGACGTACTTCATATTTGTCATAGTACAGATTCGTCGTAATACAGTCGACTCCATAATAAAATTAAAAACCAAATACAAATTGTAATTATATTTTTAAAACAAATTAAAACTAAGTTGCCATTATTAAAGTCGCATGTAATCTGGTTTATTTGTATTCCGAATGTGGGAGAGATGTTCACTAGTTGAATGTATCAAAATCAAAAGGCCCCCTTAAGGCACGGCCCGCCCGCTCTCCGGTAGCTGCGCCACGGCTGGACTTGTGGATAATATAGTAACAATGTCTTGAAAGCACGTGCACATAGGAGCCGGAAAGAGACCTTTGCAAAAATTTCAATATGTAGATGTGGGTGGGGCCTGGATTGCAAGTTGCTGACATCAGGGCCGTCATTAAACTATTGGGGGCCCTGGGCATATTAGGATAATGCGGCCCCTATGACATTGACAGAACACTATTTTGTTAGAATAGATTCTTGCTTGTAGACCAGTATACTTTCCAGACATATTTGAGACAATGTCGTAGCTTTGTCCTCTGCAATCTTTTATGGGAATATCATGGTTATCTAAAAAAATCAAGACGTTTCCGCTAAATACCCAGATTTATGCTTTATAATAGGTCTTAAGAAACCTTTCAACAGGAACACTGTCATTCACGTATCGAATTATAAAAGTTAGTTGGTATTGTAGTCAGTAATTTAGGATCGATTTCTTCGAATTGTATGTTTTTTGGTAATAAATATTGGTTATCGTTTGGTGATCTGACAGGAACTAGGGACTTTGTATATTTGATCTGAGGGGTGCCGATATCTATATATCGCTGCTCATGAAGTATACAAGTAACCCGATATAAAAATGTATGTGCTGATGCTTGCATATGCATTTTTGACACTGATGACACACATGCATTTTGTTTACTTTTGCTGACATGGGGGCGGAGGGGATTAATAATTGCAAAATTCTTAAAAAAATATATGTATATTTCTCACGCCTCCGCCCTCCCCACCGTCCCCCGCCGTCCTCGAAGGGGTAGGCAGAGGTGTATAGGTAATACCAACACACCCACTTTCCGCAAAATTTTTACATACTTATTACTGGGTCATCCCCCATGATCAAAATGTCAGTCAGTCAAATGAAGTCAGGAAGCAACAAAAATGTTACTGATAGAGATCTGACAGGAAAAAGGAGAAAAAATAGGAAGAGGACAACTGTGAACTAAGTATACAGATCAAATCTATGCATGATGATCCATCAATACAAAGGGACTGAACTGAAACAGGTCTGCAAGTCCAGACTACCAGCGCTCTACTCTCTCCCAAAAAGCTCTGCATTATGATAAAAAAACTGTGATATTTTTTTTACTCAACATCTCATCTGAGGCCAGATATGAAATTAACATGCGATTCAATTATTTCAGTAATTTATAACGTTCGTTAATTCTATAATAAATAATCTATAATAATTAATAGTACAGGAAGAATTTTAAATTTATAATTATGACAATGGTAATACATGATTTGATATTAGGCAGTTATTTCGGAACTATAGTTACAAACCACCAACACACTTAATAGTCTGTTGTGATGCTCCATAAAATAACCAAAGCAATATTTTTGTTAAATAGGGAAACAATAACATAAATATTTAACTTAAAATGAAAGCATTAGCATATAATAAGAAATATACATAATGATTAGAGGTATGGTATGAGTCATGTTGAAGGAAATCATCCGCTGGCAACCAGGACGTTAGACTTGGCAGGCTGCTCGGGCTCGGCCTCAGCGGGTGGGCGGTCAACTCGCTGAACGCGGATATCGTGACACTCGATGTAATCGTTGATCTCTTGCCCCTTAGATGCCAGTTGCTCGTTCAGCGCTTGCAGCGCCTTGGGCAGCAGCTCGCAGTTGTTCTCGAGCTCAGGTAGTACTTCCGCCACAGTGCGCTCCACCAGCACGCCGCCCACCATGCGGAAACACTTACGAGCAGTGTCTACACCCCGGAGGGTCTCAATTACTATCCTGAAACGAGCAATTGATTTATGAATATCGCAACTTTACTATCATTTGTCAACATAACAACTACACTTGAAACTAGTATACTTGTGTTCATTGAGATCCATTTCCAATTCAGATATTTTACTAGCTAGTTGTCTCTGCTCTGCTCGCAAATTTTGAAATCCCGAGAATATTTCTTCGCTTGATTTTGCTTTGCCACCTTTTGAATTTTGTTTTGCCATTATACAAACTAAATTTTTACAATAAAATTTTCTTAGCTTGTATCTCTTCGTATTTTGGAACTTTTGGAAATGAAATGTTTATTTAAAGTAAGACAATATAACCCTAAAATTATGTTTCCACAGAGTGTAGGTACTACTCTACTATGCAAAGACAACTATGCTGCTATGCTTATGCCTCATTATGCTTAGAATTAAAACCTACAGAATAAAATATAATCAGCAGCAGATCACTGAATACTATTACACTGATTTTGTGATTCATAAGATCATATAATATGGGTTGTTCTATGTTTATAGCATGTTAGTATATAAGACATTCGGTATTTTATTGTTAATGCGGAAGAAAAAACAAGACCTGCCATTATTTTATAGCTTACTACACAGACGAATAAAGATAGATTATTCGTTCGATTTGCGGTCGATTAGGAATAATTGTTACTGAAGAATAATAATAAAAGCCCTTCATTTAATTTCTCATTGAAATATTGACTAAACTACGACCTCATTACCAATCTATATTTATATTCTGATTTCAGTTCAGTTCAGTAAAAGCTTGTGATACTCTGTAATGTTTGTGTTGTGATTAATGAAGTCATGTCATGTACATCTGATTGTTTTTATGTAACAAAACTTGTTGTATTTCTGTAAATATTATTATCAGGGTTTAAATAATATAGGTATATAGGTGAAATAAAACATAAATGTCATTGTTTCCTGCTTACGCTAAACAGGATGTGGACCACTATGTGCCCGCTGAAGGTACCATATAAGTAATTGCTTGTGGAGTAAGATATACATGTAATTGCAATTATGAGAATATAATGGTATGCGCAGTGGTTAGTGGAGAGGAGAGCGTCGTGTCGATGGCACAGGAGTGTCGACTGCTGGCGAGCGACAGCGAGGCCGAGGAGCCCGTAGTACCGGCCCCCCGCGCTGACACCGATCCCTACCCCGGCCAAGACTTCTATCTGGACACTAAGCTGGACTGTGGCAACCTGCGCGTCTCCACCCTGTACTACCCGGGCCGGCCGCAGTCAGTATCAAGGGTTCTATATTGGCCCTTGTTAATTGTTTTTACACGCTTTATTAGCATCACTTGTATGTCAGTATGTCAGTATGTAACTCTCCGTGGGTAATCAGCGCGCCTGCGGCCTTTCTTGGTTCTCGTAGCCGTTTCTCTGGCTCCCTTTTGAAAAATATCGAACTAAAAAGTTAATAATAAATATAGTTTAAAAAAAAAAAAAAAACACGCTTTTTACAGAAAGCAGTAAAGATGCATTCTCTTTCATACATTTGTGGTTTAACTCTTTGATTGAATCTGCAATTAAGAGACTTGTAAAGCAACTGGCATTAATGTGTAAGTGGTTGCAAAGATATAGAAAGGCATGGTACATTTGTTTTGACAATATGTAGATGGAACTTGTGCGGAGGTTTATGTAATACTAGCTGTCCCGCCCAGCTTCGCCCGGGTGAAAAAGTAAAATTTCCTGAAACACGATCGCAGCGCCACCTATCGGGTCCAATTGTGATGTAAGCTATCCTTTCTTTTAAGTTAGATCAAACTGCATACGGTGTGCAAATTTTATTGAAATCGGTTAAGTAGTTCAGGAGCCCATCGTGGACTAGATTGCCATAAAAAAGGTTATAGTGAGTCAATCTTAAAAGATAGACATATGCTGTCGCGGACTTTTTTTTAGAACTTTTAAAGAGGAACAATTCCCTCATACATAATATTTGTGTAACTTAAACCGTTTACGCAGCGCACGCAACGGAAGCTCTAAAAAAGGAATATTTTTTCCCGTTCTGGCAACATTATTCATTTATGCTTCGCTCCTATTGGTCGTAGCGTGATGTTATATAGCCTAAAGCCTTCCTAGAGAAATGGACTATCCAACACAAAAATAATTTTTCAATTCCAACCAGTAGTTACTGAGATTAGCGCGTTAAAACAAACAAACAAACAAACAAACTCTTCAGCTTTATAATATTAGTATAGATTAGCTGTGCCCCGAAGTGTCACCCATTTCGCATTTGCCTATCTACACTCAGAGGCAATATTAATTCTCCACCAAAATTTTTGCATTTTGTGAATTTAGTGAGGATTTAAACTTCAATTCGGATAAGAGGGTATGCATAGATACCGGCGGCGCTCGCGCGGCGTCGAAAAGAGGCGCGGCGAGGCGACGGCGCGCTATTGGGCGCGCGGCGCCGTCGCGGCGCTGGCGGCGCGCGCCGGCGCCGAGGATGCCGAGCGGCGCAAGCACCTGGCGGCGCTGCGCAGTGACCTGGCACACGCGCCCGACCAGCCCGCGCGCTGGCTGCACCTGCTGCAGCTGCAGGTACCGGCGGGTGCCGCCGGGGAAGGCGCCGCGGCAGGGACTCCCCGGCAACTCGACGATGCGAAATATGACGTGCCTAGGATCATAAAGAAACAAACGTTTAAAACGGTAGGAAAGCTGGGGCGAAGAGGACGAGGCGTTGGCGACGGCCGAGGAGGCCGTCCGGGCGTGCGGGGACCGCGCCGAGCTGACGGGCGCGCTGCACCGCCTGCGCTGCCGGCTGCTGCCGCACGACGAGCTGCTGCGGCGGCTGCGGGCCGAGCTGGGGGCCAGCGCGGGCCCCGGCGCCCGCGGGGCGGCGGCCGAGCGCCTGCTGCGGGCCGCGGCCGCGCGCGGCGGGCCCGAGGCCGCGGCCGCAGCCCTGCGCGGGCTGCTGGCGCCGCGCGGGCCGCCCGCCGCCTACCCGCGCCTGCTGCTGGCCTACGGCTGCTCGCTGCGCGCCGCCGGCCTGTGGGAGCGGCTCGTGCTGCTGCTGGAGCTGGTGGCCGCCATGACGTTCCCGCGCGCCGCCTTCCCGCCGCCGGCGCCCGACGACCCCCGCCTGCAGGAGCTCGAGGACGAGGTGCGGCCCGCCCCGGCCCGGGGGGTCGCCGGCCGAGGGCTCGCAGGCCCCGCCACAGCGCAACGTCTTTCAGCTGGTGGGCAGCGGGCTGCCGCTGAGCACGGTGTGGGTGCGCGTGGAGCGCGCGCGCGCAGAGCGGCGCTGGCGGCCGGCGGGCGCGGGGGGCGCGGGGGGGCAGGCGGGGGGCGCGGCGGGGGCCGAGGGGGACCCGCAGCGCACGCCGCTGCCGGCGGACGTGGCCGACCTGCTGCTGCCGGTGGCGGAGCCCGACGCCGTGCTCCTGCTGTCCGTCAACATGCTGCGCCTCGCCAAGGTCACTGGCGCTTCGACGCCGAAACGAACCTTACGTAGGACTCCTGTCCGTATGAGATTTGACGGACGAAACGTACGAATCATAATCGCTCACCGTCGGTAATACATATTTATTACTATACTAGCTTACGCCCGCGGCTTCGCCCGCGTGGAGTGCGAAAAAGTAGCTGTGGAAATTTTCTGAAAATAGCCTATGACCTATTCCTAGGTATGAGCTATCACCGTTTCAACTTTCGACCGAATCGATTCAGCCGTTTGGACGCGAAAGAACCGCAAACGACTAAACATTATTTTTAATATTAGTAAGTGAATAATTCACATTTATAATATTAGTTAGATTCAGTATCCGGGCGCAGGTGCCTCTGCTGGGCGTGAGCCAGGCGGGGCTGGCGGCGCTGGGCGGCGCGGAGGAGGGCGGCGCCTGCGCCGAGGAGCTGCTGGCGCTGCTGCGCGCCGCGCGCCGCCTGCCGCCCGCCCACGCCGCGCGCCTGCCGCCCGCCCTGGCGCGCCGCGCGCTGGCCGCGCTGCTCGACCCGCCGCACTACTTCAGCGACCACGCCGGCTACCTCGGCTGGTGCCACGCGCTGTGGGACGCCTGCTGCGAGGCCGCCGCGGGCGCCAGGCGCGTGGCGCTGGTGTGCTGGCGCCTGCGCTTGCTGGCCGCGCTGGGCGGCGCCCTGGAGCCCGGCGGGGGCGGCGGCGGCGGCGGGGGCGGCGGCGGGGTCGGCGGCGGCGGCGGGGGCGGCGGCGGGGGCGGCGGCGGGGGCGGCGGCGGCGGCGGCGGCGGGAGCGGCGAGGCGGCGCGCCTGCGGGCCGACGCGCGCGCCGTGCTCAAGCGCTGGGCGGGCGGCGCCGCGCTGGCCTACGCGCAGTGGGCGCGGCTGGAGGACACGCTGGCCGCGGGGGCGGGCGGGGCGGCCGCGCTGCAGGCTCTGCGCGCCGCCCTGCGGGACCCGCCCGACCCGCACCACCACCTGCTCTACCTCGCTAGGTGACTCCCCACCGCGATCGTGTTTATTTCTATTTCGAAAGCGGCTAGTTAGCTACGGACGTGCGGACGTATCGTATCGAATCGAAGGATCTCCTTTTTAGTCGTAATATTTCTCGTCGTTCGAGCGGCATTCGTAGCCGCGAGCTAGCCTCGATCGCCTCATTGCTATGAGCATTAGCACCTAATCGGGTCGTGGCGTGCCCCGGCGCAGGGTGGCCGGGGAGCTGGCCCCGCCCCCCGCCGCGGCCTGGGCGCGCGCCTGCGCCGTGCTGCGCCTGGACCTGCCGCCCGCCGCCGCGCTGCTGCGCCCGCCCGCTGCCGACGTGCTGCAGCGCGCCTACGCACACGTACGTGCCCCGCCCCTCCCCGCCCCGCCCCGCCCCGCCCCGCCCCTCCCTCGCCGGCGCGCTCACCGCGGACTTGTGGCAGTGCCGGGCGCAGTGCTCGCGGCTGGAGGAGGCGCCGCCCGAGGAGGGCGCGGAGGGCGAGGAGGGCGCGCTGTGGGCGCTGGCGCCGCACGCGGAGGGCGAGTGGCGGGCGGCGCGCGCGCAGCTGGCGCCCGCGGGGGAGCGCGCCGCGCTGGCCCGCGAGCTGCTGAGGGCGGCGGGCGGAGGGCGGGCGGCGCGCGGAGGGCGGGCGGCGCGCGCCCTCGAGCACGAGGCGTGCGCGCTGGCGCTGCTGGAGCGCGGGCAGGCGCTGGCGCTGGCCGCGCTGTTCCCGGACAACCCGTTGCTGGCGCTGGGTACGTACTTATATTTAACTCGCTCAATAAATCTAAACAGTCGATGTATATTCAAATTCGCCTCTTTATCGATTAGCTTTGTATAGAATATTTATTATATTATTATTATAGTTATATATATTATAGAATATTTATTGTAACGAGTAAAACTGGCGCGTACCATAGATTGATTATGGCGCGAAATACAAATGTCATCTGGAAAAACAATTGCGAGAGAGTCGAACCTACTTCACTTGCGTTTTATAACAAGAATTCGATTGAAATGAAGTCCCTTCCGCTGTGTGTTCGCATAGATCTTTCAAGCTATTCCACGGATTGTAAGGGACACAGGGAACACTTATTGAACGCCACATATTTAATATAAACTAAAGTTACCACCGTTTCCAAGAAAAAATACCTGCCAGGAGAAGAAACGGCGTAACAAACTCCCCGGTTTGCTTTTTTAACATTTGTTCCCTTTTATGTAGGGGTAGGAAAGATTAAAGTTACATATATAAACTCTGTACAAGAGGAGCAATTCATTGCCATGCATGGCCATCATTAAAATTATCTGGCTAGCATCTGGTTAAGTTGAACTTTTTCAAAAATTTTGCTGAAAACTGGCAATATTGAGATTGGCCTGAAATTGTTTGGGTCGGTAATGGTACCAGTTTTAAATATAGGAATTATTTTACTATATTTCATTCGATCAGGAAATTCACCTCTAGCAATACACGCATTAAAAACCAATGCTAAGTCTACTGCAACAATGTCAATAATACTATTAAGAACTTTTACAGTGTCCCAATAAATCACTATGTCACTTTTATTTCAGTAATTTATATCCCACACACGCACATACACTCACTAACACTCACACACACACACACACACACACTCTGTTATTTTCTGTATATCCTGTGTATCCTGTATCTATAGGAACTGTGACCATCTCTATCCGGGGATGAGTGTTAATGTCTGCCACACAGTTTATAACTACTGCGAGCATTATCGCATAAAATTTTTTACTCAATTTTTTTTGTTCCTTTTATAAATAAATTAAAAAATAATAATAATAATAATACGTGTGCGTCTGCCTGCAGTGTCGGCGGGCGCGCCGCCGTGGACGCCGCGGCCCGCGCCCACGCCCGCGCTGGCGCTGGCCGGCCTGCTGCCGCCGCTGCGGCGCGCCCTGCGAGGCGACTGGCAGCCCGACGGTAGGCAGCGCCCGGTGCCGCCCCCCGCCGGTAGGCAGCCGGCGCTGACGGCCCGCGTGTGCGTGTGCGCAGACGCGGCGCGGCTGTGCGCGTGGTGCGCGCGCGCCGAGCACGTGCCGCTGCTGGCCGCCGCGCGCCTGGAGGCCGAGCCCCGCAGCCGCCGCCCGCGCACGCGCGCCGCGCTCTACGCCGCCCTGGAGCGCCACCCGCACCACAAGGTGAGCCGCCCGCCCCGAAGCAGCCCGCCCGCCCAGCAGCCCGCCCGTCGGCCTCGCCTGACCCCTCCCCGCAGTGGCTGTGCGTGCGCGGCGCGGCGTGGTGCCCCGAGGAGGCGGACGCGCTGGCCGACCTGCTGCTGGAGCGGCAGCTGCGCCTGCACGCGCTGCCGCTCGAACTGCGCGCCGCCTGATGGCCGACCTGCTGCTGGAGCGGCAGCTGCGCCTGCACCATACATGAGCGACATACACTAACTACACGTTCCATAAATGTATATATCTAATTAAAGTGGTTTTGATTCGGCCGCCTTCCTTACTGTTTGTTCCCTCCGGTGGCAACTGTGTATCCCCCGGCCCTGACCGAAGGTACACCGAGGCCTGATGAGCCCCGCTCACGAGGCGCAGACGATGACTTTGAGACCAGACAATAATAGCGGCGAGACCGACAAGAGCGGAGCAGTTGCAAAAAACTGGGAAACTTAATTACTTCAACACTCTCTTAGGTGACGCAGACGATGTTGGGCAGGTCACCTCAAATATAATTTTAATAATATAAAGCTTTATTAAAAGTTTGTTTGTTTGTTGGAACGCGCTAATCTCAGGAACTACTGGTTGGAATTGAAAAAATATTTTTGAGTTGAAAAGTCAATTTCTCTAGGAAGGCTATGGCCTGACCATATAACATCACGCTACGACCAATAGAAGCGAAGCATAAATGAATAATGTTGCACAAGAACGGGAAAAAAATATTGTGTTGTATATGAACGAAAATGTACTATTTTATTAAATGTAATATTTTAGTTTGTTTGTGCGATGCGAAATCTCATCGTAAAGTAAAGTAATACCTTATATCTACTTTATAAATGCACTGAAAATTAATTAATGAAACAACTCTTAGGTACGCAGACGGAATTGCGTGGGTCAGTTAGTATATATTTATGTAGAATTACTATTATATGTATGTAGAATAAAGGCTGTTTTTTTTTTTTTTTTTTATTGTCTCTCGTAGCGTGAGTTCCGGGAACTTTTGCTACTTAACCGGTCAATGGCGAGACCTAGGCCTCCAGCCAGGCACTTTATTTCTAAGCAACACAGCTAAGGGCACCCCCTGTGGGGTACGAACCTCGGCTTAGGGCGTTGCTGGATCGCGAGCAAGGGAGCTGGGCTGGACTGGTAATTTTATTTAAATATTATTTGGGGGCGGGATTTGCGCGTCAGGCTCGGCGCGGGCCGGCGTTTGCGGCGGGGGTCGGGGGGGAACATTACGGCTTATTCGCGTCGAGCCTCGTCGGCGAGGACGGAACAGTGGTCGGTTTTGTGTAGTGTTGGTATGTTTTCGTCGGGCGTTCTGGAGGACCGTTATGTCGTCGTCCGGTTCGATGACGGCGTGTCTTGGACGCCTTATCTTCGAGATAAGGGAAGGAGTGTATCGGGCGGCCGATACGACGAGGGGGTTGGGGTGATTTACAGCAGAATCGAAATGACGTTTGGACAGTTTTTTCAAAAACTGTTTTATAGTGGGGAATAAAGGCTGTGCCATTCGGCTCTATAAATAGGCTAACCGTAATAGCGCATTTTAATTATCGTAAAGCAACATCTATCGCCACAGAACTAAACATAGAACTACGGAAATATTTGAAGACATGCGTAATCTTCCCACAAGGGCTTCCCTTTAAATTACCCATTTGTTTTATTTAGATTAAAAATTGCAGTAGAACAAGATCAAACATGCCGTTTTAACCCTTTAACCATACCTTTTACTTACCATACCCATTACTTAAATATTTCGTATTGAAATTGGTTCGAAGTTGAGGACGCAGGGTGGTTGCTGCTGAGAATCACAGTACTGGTGTCACATGACATGTGGGATATTATTGTGTTGCATTCACATTTCTCTGCAAGGATGAAAACCTTCATAGTGAGGTGGATCGAAAATACGAGAGATCAAGATAATATAAATCGTCTCTCGTAGCGTGAGTTCCGGGAACTGGAACTGGAACATTATATGAAATGTTACCATAATGTACCTACCTCAGGTTAGCGGAACTGGCTCGCCTTAAAACTGGTTACCTACTCCAGAGCCTCGCGGGGGACAGCACTCCACGCATCACATTATAGGTGGCTCTATGTGTTTAATGTTTAAGTCTGTGTCTCATGTCTGTTGGGCAGAATATTGTACAATAAATGAGCCTCAATAGATCACGCTCGGATCCGTGTGCGTATATACGTATCTACTGGAGATTTTTAACACAAACCTTTTTCACATTCTAAAAGTGACAGAAAAGGTAACAGATGTCAGAAGTGAGTAAAATCGAGTGCTAGTTGTGAAAGAGGGGCGAGGCATCCTGCACTGAGCCTGCTGCTACGGTCGGCGCCATTAGTGCCGAGGCTAGTGTCGTGGGCATGCGCCCCGCCGCGGGCGCTGCGGCGCTGCCGCTGCCGCTGCTGCTGCCGCTGCTGCTGCCGCTGCTGCTGCTGCCGGCGCTGCCCGGTGCGTCACGGCAGGCAGTACCTTCTGTGACAAAGAACCAAAGCCGTACAACCTACTAATGTTTGTTTATCTTTCATGCAAAAACCACGGAACGGAATTGGATTAAAAAGGGATAGGAGATAGATTATTAGCTGGATTAAAAAGGGATAGGAGATAGATTATTAGCTGGATTAAAAAGGTATAGGAGATAGATTATTAGCTGGATTAACCCATATGATAAGTTTTATACTAGTAATAAAACATAATACTAATGTAAAATGTATCAGACTAGACAGTTGCACACGTCTGCAAGCTTCTACTGATGTCGGCTTTAGCTAGTTATGTCGCAGCGTATCGTGTAGATACTAGGTCAGTAGGTACCTATGTGCTATTGTTGGTAGGCAAGAGACACTGACTTGCCTCGATAATGCTTGTAATGAAGCCGGCGCGTGGTGCTCACAGGGTGTGCTGCGTCCGGCGCGGCCGACGACGACGAGGAGACCGACACGGCGCCATTTACGGTAAAACACTTCGTACCTGTCCTTCACTGTACACTAACCCCTCCCTGCACTTACTGAATCGCACCACATGGGTGGGAATCTACTGTCTCGTCTCCTTCTCGTCCTTAGAACATATTGGTACCTCCAATTTTGGAATTGTCGGTGGGTCAGGTGGTTCTGGAGCATTCTGACGGCTGGCGGTGTGCCGGCTCGCTGGTGTCACTGCGCACGGTGCTGACGTCGGCGCGCTGTGCGCTGGGCCACGGCGGCGCGGACGGCGCAGCCGGCGCCCTGTGGGCGCACGCGCCGGGCGCGACGGCGCGCCGTGTGTCGCGACTGGCGCTAGCGGCGGGCGGCGACCTGGCCGTGGCCGAGCTGGAGGCGGCACTTTCGGGCGGCGCGCGCCCCATCCTGACGGCGCGGCTCGCCGAGGAGTGCGCGGCGCCGCGAGCGTGCCACGTGGTGCGCGCGCGCCGTCGCGGCCTGCGCATCGAGGACGCGCCGCTGCGGCCGCCGCAGCACTGCAGCGCCTCCGCCGACCGGCCGCTGTGCCTCGTGGGGCCGCGCCTCTGCGAGGTATTCTCCATTCATTCAGCAAAAGATTCATGTGAGAGATTATTTAGTTTATTCACTGCATGTAGGTACTTTCGCGTTGTATATCTGTTTCTTTCTTCACTCATCCTTTCTATATGTCCAAACCGACGTAACATGCCATACTTCATCTTTACGAGAGTACTCGAAACCATATGTGAGTCTAAAAACAGAACTTTTTTTTTTTTTTTTTTTATATACAACAAGACTGGCAAACAAGCATACGGCCCATCTGATGGGAAACGGTTACCGCAGCCTATTTACGCTCACGATACTGAAGTATCACTTGCGTGTTGCCACTCTGTGTTCGGAGAGTTATAGTGTGTTGGCAGCATAATGGGTTTAATCCCTCTGCTTCTAACACAATGTAACAATCCTCCCCCCTCCCCAAGGAGCTCATTACTGGAAACCTTATTCACCGCGTAGAAACACAACACAAAAAATTGTGTTATTTGGCTACGGACTTCTATAAGGTGGAGGTCCTGCCCCAGTCGGGCAGCTCCGAATTCGAACGGGAAAACCGTTATGCCCTACCTCTCTTAAAAAATTCTATACTCTCTGCCTACCCCGTTAGGGACTCAGCGTGATGATAGATATGTATGTACTATCCAGATAATGTTACTAAGTGTAAAATAAAGATGTAATGAGCTAACGTATAAATACGAACACATAGAATGTAGTGTGCGACACTATACAAAAGTACTATATCATCATTGCCGTGGTGATATGGTACTCTCGTTTAGAGTCGTGTTCAGTTTTAGTACAATACGTTCCTAATAACACTGTTCGACACTACAGTGGCGCTGTATTTCAGTGGGTTCCTACCTATGCGGCGTTAGTGTTTGTGTGGGTGTGTTTCAGAATGACTGGGGTGCGGGCGTAGTGTGCGACGGTAAGCTGTGCGGCGTCGTGAGCGGCCCGGCGGGCGAGGCGGGGCTGGAGGCGGCCGGCGCGGAGGATGAGACCGGGGGCGAGGGGGGCGAGCCTGGGGGCGAGGGGGGCGAGCGGGGCGAGGCGGGGGGCCGCCACTGCGCGCGCGCGCACGAGGCGCAGAGCGTGGCCCGCTGGCGCCGCTTCCTGCACTGCGCGCACACTCTGCGCGACTGCGGCCGGTGAGCCTCCCTGCCTCCCCCTTCACACTTCAGCGTCTCGCACCAACCTGTTACGTGTGTGAACTCGTTTGTGAAGTATTGTATGAGTAAAAAAGAAACGCTTAGTCATATGTCCATACTGCTCATTTTCTAAATAGACTCATGTCCGAACATGTCAATTAAACGAGGACTGCCTCGCTTAATTTTTGGACATGACATCAAAGAATTGAAAACGAATAAATCGTATACGGCGGCGAAAGATTGTGACACAACTGGCGGCTAGTTATGAAGGCCGCCCACCCGCTCCCCGCGATCTTTGCGATGCCTTTGGAGTTGGTGACATTCAAGCGGATGCGAACGGAAGCGCAAGCGAAGCGGAGCGAGAGGATATATATATATATATATATATTATTATTATTATATATATATATTATATATTTTATATATATATATATATATATATATATATATATATATAAAATATATATTAGATCAAATGTTATCGTTTGTGATGCTTATGTCAGCTAGCTAATCCTGCGAGGTTGTTTGTGTTTTACAAGTCCCAATCAAGTAATCCCAATATACAAGTACCATAATCGGTTGAAATTGAAGCGGCGGCGAGTGTGCCGAGCTGTGCACCGAGCGGCTGCTGCTGCCGGCCGCGAGCGAGGCAACGCCGAGCGCCCGCCCTCGCCAGCGGCCGCACGTGGCGCGCACGACGGCGCGCACGACGGCGCGCACGACGGCGCGCACGACGGCGCGCACGACGGCGCGCAGTGGCGTGGCGGCGCGCAGTACGGTGATGGGGCGCAGAGAAGGCGTAGCGCTCAGTGCGGGGGCGACGCGTAGTGGCTTGAATTTTAGTGCAAACATGTCGCCCGATTCGCCAGCTTCACACGCGCCACGACCAGCTTTGGAATTTGAACCGAACCGACCAGATTTTAAGGTGGGAAATACATTAGTATCAAGATATTGTAAATATTAAAAAACGAAAGCAGCTAATCGCTAGAATGTAATACCTTTATTATATACTAGCGGCCCGTCCCGGCTTCGCGCGGGTACATATAAATGCCGACCTTTATTATATACTAGCGGCCCGTCCCGGCTTCGCGCGGGTACATATAAATGCCGACCTTTATTATATACTAGCGGCCCGTCCCGGCTTCGCGCGGGTACATATAAATAGGTGCACATATTTAAGTTATAAGCATGCTAATAACTAAAACGACCATGAATCACTAAATTAGAAAAAACTTGTATGCTTATCTTAAAGCCTCCCTGTACACTACGTTGGCTGTGGTATTTGTAGGTGGCAACAAAACGTATTGATTTTCAGGAGATCCTACTCGAGAAAGTGCCACATACAATTGCCCGTGGGAAAAGCACGCTTTCCTTAAGTCGATCATTTTAATTTCATGAAATCTTTTGAATGGAATGTCCGATTTCAATAATCAAAGTAATCATCAGGTATTGAGACAGTCTTGAATATTAAATTATTTATTTGGATAAAAATGTATAAATGGTATGGATAACAAAATAAAATAAGAAGTTTTTTGTAGATATTGATATATTCTATAATATTGTCTAACATTTTTTTGTCCTATCATTACTACTCTTCGCAGCGAATGCGATGAAAGACATTTTATGGCTAATTTTTTTTACACCTTCGCTTGGTTTTAATAGGAATTTCTAAAGATTTCTATAGTAATCTAGTACTAAATATAGCCTATGTTACTCAGTGATAATGTAGCTTTCTAATGAAAAAAGAATTATTAAAATCGGTCCAGTACTTTTTGAGTTTATTCGATACATACACAAATACAAATGTTTCCTCTTTATAATATTAGTGTAGATAGGTACCTTATATGGGCGACTGGTAACTGGGACAGGTAACGTTTGCGTATAACATCGTCGTGGGCGCAGGCGGGCGAGTACGGCGACAATGCCTTGGAGTATGGTGGCGAGGAGGGCGCGCGGGCGGTCGCGCCGCCGCCCGCCCAGCCCGTGCAGGCCGCCCAGGGGTCGCCGCCCGCCCAGCCAGCCCGCGCCCCGCCGAAGGCCGCAGCCGCCCAGGCTATGCCCGCCGCCCCCGCCGCGCCCCGCTCGCTAGCTTCCCGTGCTAGGGCTTCTTGGCACTCAACCCTCATCTCCATATTCTACATCTTAATATAGATATTTTCCTTTATTTTTTATTTCATTTCAATGTTAAGGACCCCGCTACACCTGCTGCTGTGGTACAAGCTTCCTTCACACGTACAAATATTTTAGTTTGGGTTTTTTTTTTTATTAGTTCTGAGCTATTTGTGATTTAACATAGTGTTGGATTGTACATTTGTTATTTGTTAAGAGTGTGTTAATTAGAGAAAATATGATTGTTATAGTTTGTGGTAAGTATTTAGGTATACATTATTTGTATCCCGTCAAAATCAATACCTATAGCCGGTTCAGAGATTAGCCGGAGTAAACAGACAGATAGACAGACAACAATTCAATAATATATATTTTGGTCTATATACATCTGCATGCATACATTTACTAAAAAGCGGTTATTTTAATATAACAGACAGACACTCCCAATTTTTTTTTTTTTGCATAGATATGCACAGATTAATGATAATTTCTAATTTCGTGTCTTAAGAAGCAAGTCTGTAAGTAGGCAGGTAATGAAAATCAAAATTATATACTTGTGAAATTGGAAATAAAATAAGCAGTTTGAAAATGAAATTAAAATTGCTTACTTAAGGTAACTACAAAAACATTGGTGCTAATCAAACAGACTTGTATTTAATAGCAGTATTCGCCTCTAAAACTCTACATGGCCTTCTAGATTACTAAGTCAGTCACGAGCGTTTGAATGATACTATCTTGGACACTAGTTTTCTTCTTTGTGAGGCACTCAATACAATTCAGCATGGTGACTTTTTTTTGGATCTAAAATTGTAACATGCATTCAAGCAGTAAACATATTGGAAAAATCAAAGCTGACAATCCTGACGCTGCTTGATTTCAGCAACGCATTCAACACCGTCGATTTCGACATACTGCTTGCCATACTAGATTCCCTTAACGCATCTCCAAATATCTGACTGGAGCAGGAATTCGAGCTCCTAGTAAATCCTGCAAAATCTCAGACCATAATTATTGGTTCAAGTAGACTGATGGCCCAGGTGGAGTGGGAACGGACGCCGCCTATCTCTTTCGGCAGTGTTACAATACCCTTTAGCGATGTCGTCAAGGATCTTGGTATTTTTCTTGATAAAACTCTATCTTGGGCACCTCAGGTTGCAGAGGTAAGTCGGAAGATGTTGCTGCCGCGGGGTCCATTAGACGCCTGCGTAATTTCTTGCCTATAGACGCTAAAATTGCGCTATCCCAAGCATTGCTCCTTCCTATCCTTGACTATGCTGACGTCAGCTATCTTGACCTTACCGAGGAGCAACTATAAACTTGAGCGCCTTAAATTTTTGCATACGGTTCGTATTTGGGTTACGCAAATATGACCACATTACTGAATTTCGCTGTAAGCTCAAGTGGCTACCCATCCTACTTCGCCGGAATACACATATCCTATCACTTCTTTACAAAACTTTGTTTGATCCTCCCAGAGCCCCCATATACCTTCAGGAACGCTTTGAATTTCTATTTTCCAACCTGCACCTACTCCGTAAAACCAGGGAGCTTTTTATCTTTTTTGTCATCATATTTGTTTGTATATATGTGTGTGTGTGTACAATAAAGAATATTGTTATTATAATTATTAATATATTCAATCAAAAATATGCTTGGCTTAAAATTTGCCAAAAATAATACATTAAAATGAGATCAATTTAACAATCACACAACAGCGCTCAAAATACTTTGTGATCCAGTGCCGATGACGAGGTGCGGTGGTAGAGAAGAAATTTGCATGCATCAGTATCGAAAATCGACCTAATGAGAGTTAAACCTTTTCTGCCGTAGTTAGCGGCAAAATAAAACACGTGACACTAGCAATATAATTTTAATGCAACATGGAGCGTTAAGTTTTGTTATAATGAAAAATCAATTAACTATGAAATATGTCCAACCAATGACGTTAAAACCTTTGTTAATTATTATTAATTGTCGTTAATAATTATGATGAATATGGTCGATCGGTAGTGGGCCATCGTACTGGACTCATTTCACTTTTTTAGCTTTGCCGTCGGGCCGCTTGTTCTTAAAGAAAGTACGCTCCTTTGTCTTCAAGTCGCTTTTCACCTGCGAGAGGGAAATCGGGACCTGGAACAGGCATGCGTGGATGTATCAAAAGTCGGTTGCCTCATCAGCCTGCGGGGAGGTACTCACTACATGGGGGCCGCGGGCGCTGTGGGGGCCTTGGAGGCCGAGGGGGCCGCGGGCGCTGTGGGGGCCTTGGGGGCCGAGGGGGCCGCGGGCGCTGTGGGGCACGCGCCGTGCCGTGCCGGGCGGCACTGGGCCCCGCACGAGCTCCTCGAAGCGCCGCTTCACCTCGCCGGCCTGTAGCACACGGCCCCTAGTGTCAGCGGAGTCTTCACCTCCTCGGTCAATCACAAGTCACAGATGAACACTCACGTCGAGGGCGTCGCCGTCTACGCTACTGTCGCTGAGGAAGTCGTAGAGCAAGCGGTCTGCACGGTGGCCGGTCGCAGCCGGGCGCCGGGGAGCCGGGCACTCGGGGGCCTGGCGGTCGGAGGCCTGGCAGTCGGGGGCCTGGCAGTCGGGGGGCTCGGAGGCCTCGCGCTCGGGGGCCGGAGGCGCGGCGGGCCGACGGCCGCCCGCAGGTGCCGAGAGCTCCTTCTGGATGTTGTCGATGGTGGCCTGCATGCCGCAGATGCGCTCCTGCAGCCGCTCCTGTCGGCCCCTACTCGGTCAGGCCCAAACCCTCGACGAGCCGAATGCGGCTCCCGATCGGCGCGCCTGACGACCTTTCACCTTTTCTCCCCGCATTTCCAAGATGATAGTCATCTGCTCGGCCAGCTCGTCGTCCTTCTCCTGCAAATTGAGTGCGCACGGTGAACGCGAGTCGGTCATCGGCCCGCGTGCAGGTCGAGGGCGCGGCACTCACGCGGGTGAGGCGCTGGTGGCGCGCTGCCAGGTCCCTCGCGGCCTCCAGGTCTGCGGCGGAGGCCCGCAGCGCCAGCTCGAGACGCGCGCGGGCCTCCGTCTCGGCGCTGACGTCGGCCATGAGCCTCGCCACGGCCTGCGCGCCGGCCTCCAGCTCGCGCGCGCGCCGCGCCGCCTCCTCCCGCTGCGCCGCCTCGCGCGCCTCCGCCTGCGAGCTGCGGCGCCGTCGGGAGGAGCTCCCTCCGCGGCGAGACGGTCCTCCTCCATACGTACCGGTGACATTCAAATTCTGTTTCGATTCGAGATATATGCCGCTCCCGCTCTTCGATCGCAGCTCTCAGTCCGTCGGCGCGCTCCCGGTGCTCGCAGACTTCGGCCTCGGCGGAGGCTAACCGCGCTTCGAGCCCGACCCGCTCGGCCTCCGCGGAGGCCAGCCGCGCCTCCAGCCCGACACGCTCGGCCTCCGCCGCGGCCAGCGCCGCCCGCGCGGCCTGCGCCTCGGCCCCGGCGGCGGCCGCGGCCTCCTCGAGGCCCCCGCGCTCGGCCCCCGCCGCGGCCAGCGCCGCGCGCAGGCCCTCGGCCTCGGCGCGGGCGCTGTCGCACGCCTGCAACGCGATAAAGTATACCGTGCAGCAGAAAGCGATACGATTAGGGCGGCGAGGGCTACCTGCGATGCGTCGAGCGCGCGGCGCTCGGCCTCCGCCTCGGCCTCCGCCTCGGCCTCGCTCGCTCGGCGCCGCAGCGCCTCGAGCTCCTCGCGGGTCGCCGCCGCCTCGGTTTCCGCCCTGTGCGTGTAAATCTAGTATCAGAATACTATCTGTATTTAAAAATGAGAGCGATGGTCACGGACCGGAGGCGAAGTCCTTCCAGGGCGGCCGCTCGCTGCTGGTAGTCGCAGGCCGCCCGCTCGGCCTCCGCCCGCCGCTCGCGGCCGGCCGCCTCCAGCTGCTGCCGCAGCGCGCCGGCCTCGGCCTGCGCCCGGCGCCGCTCGCCCTCCGCCAGCCGCTCGGCCGCCGCGCGCGCCGCGTCCGCCCGCGCCGCTGCAACGGGCGCTGCGATGTGTCCGGCCGGGCGCACGCCGCCGCGGGGGCGAGCGCTCACCCGAGTCAGCGGCGGCGCGGCGCAGCGCCCTGTCGGCGCGCGCGCCGTCGGCCAGCCCCTCCACGCGGCGCGCCGAGGCCCGGTAGGCAGCCGCCAGCGCCGCCTGGTCGACCGCAACGCGCGCCACGCCAGCCCGCAGCCGTTCGCCGAACTCCTCGAGCGCCGAGCACACGCCGCGCGTGCCCCCCAGCCTGCGACAGGGCCGGCTGCAAGCTCGGGGGCGCCCGCCGCGAGGCCTGGCCGGTGGCCCCCCGCGAGGCCTGGCCGGTGGCCCCCCGCGAGGCCTGGCCGGTGGCCCCCCGCGCACCTGTTGAGCGTCTCGGGGCGCAGGCGCAGCTCGTCCTGAAGGCGCGCGGACAGCGCCTCGTGCTGCATCTGCACGTCGACCATGTTCTGGTGCAGCCGCTCGTGGTTGCCCTCCAGCTGCTGGAGCTTCTCCTTCAAGTCCCAGTATGCGGTGTCTTGCGCCACCTGCACGCGCGTGGATACATTACTCTCTCTCTACACTTTAAATACACCAGGTTTTTCTCGATCTTTGACGCAATTATAGAGTACCTACTATTTGGCATAGATAAGCCTGGATAAGGGTCTCGATATATTTAAATGATAATGAAATGGCTTAATTGGAGTGCAGTTCATTTTACAATTTTTTCACCCAGCAAGCAGCTAATATTCCATTAGTACGTACCTTAAGTTTTATTATTTTCGCGGTCTCCTGAGAAACTTTCTCTCGTAGTTTTTCTACATCAGTATTCATTCGTTTTCTTCCAGCGACCTTGCTTATATCGGAAATATCCATTTCGACGTTAAATATTACAACTTATAAAAATGGATCAACTCTGGCTTGCAGAATAAAATAATGTTGGTTTTGTTTTTTTTATTGTATTGTATGTATTGAGTGGTGGATAAAATTGGAGGCAAAATAACGTTCTAATTATGAAATACACAATTCAAATTAAAAGAGACAGCCGATTTTTATTGTTCGTTCATTTTAATATATTTTATGGATAAAAGGTCCTTTAGCTAAAAATATTTCTAAAATGTTTACATTCTACGGGCATAAATAAAAACAAACTTTGCCTTTAATTAAATATGATTTATGACAATAGAAAACCGTAGACAGAAAACATAAAAAACATGTTTTTATAAATATCTTAGCACATTGTGCAGAACGATTTACCGCTGTAAAGACATTATTATAAAACTAAAAAAGATTTAATTTTTATATATATACGTAGTTATTAATCACATACATTAACATTATGGTAAAGGCCTAGTAAAAAACCGTGATGATTCGAAATACATACACAACACACGTCACACGTAAATTGTAATTGTCTGAAAGACTAGTATCCATGTTTCGAATAAACAACTATAGGTACAATAGGTAGGTAATTATAGTAATTATATTATAATTAATTAATTATTTATATTAATATATGCATTAGATACCTCCGTTTCCAATAAGTGTTCCCTGTGTCCCTTACGTTGAATAAAATATTTTGATTTTTTTGATTTCCATTAGATAGTCCGTATAAGTGTTTCTATTTGCATTAATAGGCAATAGCAGGGGAGGGGAGCCGCTTTCCCCACCGATGAAAAGGTATATATCATATAACATTTTTTTCTTCTTATTATCGAAGCTTTGCAACTCAATAGGTCTCTCTCTATGACGCTCGAGTAAATCCCCATTTAGCATCGTGGGCTCCCCAACTACAAAGAGCAAAAGATTACTTCAAATGAATTAACAAATATTAAAATTAATCATCCCAAGAAAATGCATGTAATGCTGCCCTGTGAGTTGAATTGAAACCATTGAAATGGAATAAGTGTGATGTAGCGGACAGCAGCCATAGACTGCTTAGTATCTTTATCTTGTATGATGTTTTATTATATTATTTCTATCTAAGACTGCAAGGGGAAGCCTTTTCTCAGAACACACTTGGGAGTGCTAAGTTGGTGTGGCTTCAACTGAATCCAATCCAATCCCTTGTGAATTTGAAGTACTGAGGGTACTTAGACAAGAAACAACTTTACTATGTATATATATTCTATTTCAGGGTTCCCACATACTGCCCTTACTGCTAGTATGCCTGTCTGCTATTTAACCCCATGTGCTGCTATGTGTGCACTAATTTTAACTACACCTCAATAGACATTGTAAGTAAATAAATAATGTTATGTAGCATAATGAAAATCAGACAGTTACAGTCAATAGGAGTTAATAAGGTTGTAAGTCTACAGAAAACTGGCACTCTACTCTCTGCCTACCCTTTAGGGGTGGCCAGACTGAGTATAGTGAAAGAAAGAGTGTTCAGCATTCCTGGACTATTTATTGTATTGTACATGTTAATACAGCAAAGTTGATAGATAATTTTGTGGCTGCTCAGATGATGTCCAGCTGCCTCTATCCTGGAGACGAGAGCCATCTTGTGCATGCTGCTGTTAAAGCTCATATGCAAGACATCAAGGCATATTAGCTAATTCATGCGAGGCTGGCCATAATTTTGTGTCACTATACACCGGAGCTACAGATGACAAAAGCAATAATGATGGATTTGATAACCTTTGGAGAGATTAGTGTGGATGACACAAAAAGAAAATATTTAATTTGTTAAGGATGTTGGTATGTTTGCCATTACTTGCTTAATATATATTTCATATCATGCCTAGTCCCTAACGGGGTAGGCAGAGACTATAGAGCGCGATATGTAGGAATTCGCAAATCAACTGGTGTGATTGTAAAGATGAAGAAAGGCATGTTACGTTGGTTTGGACAAATAGAAAGGATGAGTGTAAATATACAAAGCAAAAGTTTGTGCAAGAAGAAGACCACGTGCCAACTACCTGGATCAAATCGATCGCATGCTTATGCACAGGAACGTCAAGAGTACTCGAAACCGACGAGCATGCATGAAGAGACTGATTAATGAAAGTCATTGGTACAGTCGGGATTCGAATAAGTATGATCATGTGACTCTCAAACATAACATTTATCTCTTGAGAGATGGCGGCAGTGTAAGAAAAAGAAAATGACTAAGAAAACAGTGAAGTGACAGTCATTAACGTAATAGAAAAACTGTCCATCGTGTGCAGGTGCGGGTTTTTTTTTTTTTTTTTTTTTTTTTTTTTTTTTTTTTTTTTTTTAATTTTCCTGTTGCTTTCTCTCTCAATAGATGTCGCTAACCTGTTTTAAAACGAGCTGATTTCGTTCTCTGAATTGTATATATCACAAGGCTAACGGCCCGGGTTCGAGGGAGGGGTTTAGGTTAGGAGGGGTTTAGGTTAGGAGGGGTTTAGGTTAGGAGGGGTTTAGGTTAGGAGGGGTTTAGGTTTTTTTTTTTTTTTTTTTTTTTTTTTTTTTTTTTAATGAAAACCCCAGAGTCCCTGCGATTTGATACAGGCGAAACTGGGGTTTGTGATGAAAATGGAGAGTGATGGATTCGAGGGGGACCCTGCGATTGTATACAGGCGTCCCCCTACGAATTAGTGGTGATTTATTCTTTGCATTTCACCTCTAATATTAAGTTTAGAGACTTTGATGTAGCTTTTTATTTTCCACTGTCAAGTTTGTTTTTCTTGGTTTGTGTATTTTCTTCTTTTAGTTATAAGCTTTTCATTTTATTTTTCCATCTTTGTTATTTTTTATATTTCTTTCTTTGGTTTGTTATTCTTCTATTTGTTTGTCACTATTTATTTATTTTTCTTTCTTTGTCTTTCTGTATTGAGTTGGTTATTTTACATTTGTCACTGTTATTTACTTTTTTTTTTTTTTTTTTTATTTCTTGCTTTTGGATTAATTTTGATTTGGGTTTTGTTTTTTTTTTTTTTTTTTTTACTCTATTATTTGTTTTACTGTTTTCTGTTTGTTCTCTAGTTGTTGATTGATTTTGCTATTTTCCTGATTTATTTTATTATTACCTTTATAAATTTGTTTAACTATTTCTGTTTATCTCTTGTTTTTGTTTTATCTATGTGCATTTTAATTATATAATTGTTGTTGTTTGTTGTATGTGTGTCGTTTTACTTTATAACGTTATTTTGTTGTGTTATTTATTACTTGTTTTTATTTGTAAGTTGTTGTTTTAATTTTTGTTTAGTGTATTTTATGTTTTTGAATGGGTGGCGGTATTTGTTGCGACTGCGGGTGGCCCTCAGCAGTATGCAGTCTTTGCACGGGCCAACGCATCCCACTTTTGTCTTACCGGACAGTCGGAGCTGAAGGCGCTGTGATCTGCCTTGTCCATCTTAGCTCCGCTGCAGTTACAACACGTGGGGGGTGCGTTGGCGAGCAGCACTGTACACTTTGACTGCATATGTGCGCCTCCGCAGTGGCTGCATTTTACGTCCTTCTCCTTGCAATGTTGTTTGCCATGACCGTACCCCAGGCACTGCGAACACTGTATTAGGGGCGAGTGGTCGAACACATGGACTCTTTGCAGGTCCACCTGAACGGCCCCCGCATTGGTCATCCTGACCCACAGTGCCGGGGACACCTTCATCGCGACATGATTGACCAGGGGGTTTTTCGCTTTGCGTCTGAAACGCACTGCCATACGCACGTCCTCGCTTTTTAGGCCTTCGAATATTTCTTTATTCTGTTTGCTGAGGGCCTTGACGATTTCTTCGTCAGAGACGTCGGCTGTCACGTCCCTCAGCATTATTTGCGGGTCCTGGTTTTTCAGTTCCTTGATGTTCAGTTTTGTCCCTGGTTTGGAGAGACGCTCCTTGAGTTTGTTGCGCTCTTCGATGGAGTCGCAACCTATGATGACCTTTTGGTCTTTGGCCTTTCTGACTCGTTCAACTTTCACCCATCCGTTTTTGGCGTCGACAGCCTCCCTGACGTGTGAAAGAACTTGGTCGCCGGTATCGGTCTCATCCTTTGAGGTGACCACTATTGAGTGCAGCGTTTTCTGGGTTGGGGCCGGCTTCCTAGGGCCCCCCGCCGTTACACTCGCGTACGAGGACTTTTCGATAGTGGTCACTTGTTTTTCCAGCATCGCCTGGAGTCCCACCATTTTCTCTTTGTTTTCCCTGAGAAGCCTCCCGTGCTCCTCCAGCTTCTCAAGGATGGCCTGCTGGTCGGCCGCTGCGCGCGTGCTAATCTCAGAGGGGGCAGGGGGAGAGAGAGGAGTCACTCCGACACTATCCTGTCTCTTCTCCCCCTTTTCTGTTTCCGCCACAACCTCTTTGAATAGTTGATATAGCCTGTCTAGTGCCTTAAAAGCTCCCGCCTTGATGTCGGTCTTCAAGTTGCGGGAGCCGTTAAGGTGCAGTTTGGCGCTGGTAATGCAGGCCCTCGCCTCTTCGCGCCGGCTCGAGTATGTCTTCGGCATCTCAGGGGAGCCGGGGCACACCTCTGTTACGGTCGCGGTCGAGGCCTTTTTAATGGACGCTTTAGGTGGTGCAGCATTTTTGGTCTTAATAGAGGCCATTGGAGGGACTGCCGGGGTGGGTGTTGCGGCTGGTATTGTGTATGAGATGTTGAGTTGCGGCTTGGGGAGCGTTGTCTCCGGCTGGGCGAGTGTTTCGCGGAAAACCGCTGATTCGCCCAGATTCCGCCTGCTGCCTGACCCGCTAGGCGCAACTGTCTTTGCCTGAGACAGCTCCGGGCTTGGGATGAGCCTAGCGATGGGCTTAGTAGGGGTGCGCGTGAGACTCATGCTTGTGGACGGCGGTTGTGTGAGGGTAAACACGAAAAATCGAACAAGGTTGTGCAGAATTACGAAGAATAACTCGAATTTTCAAAGTTAAAATTCGAGGTGGGGAGCTAGATTTTTTTGTGAATGTATGGATATATGGGGAATTTAAGTACCTACGTACAGCTGTTTAAATTTTATTTTTAGAGCGAGAACTGAAGGAGTTATGACCGATTAACTGAAAAAAAAAAAGCAAATTTGGGGAATGCAACTGGCCAACAGAAAAATAGGGCGGGTGGGTGGGTCTTTATGCTGGTTAGGTTAGGTTAGGTTAGGTTAGGTTAGGTTAGGTTAGGTTAGGTTAGGTTAGGTTAGGTTAGGTTAGGTTAGGTTAGGTTAGGTTAGGTTAGGTTAGGTTAGGTTAGGTTAGGTTAGGTTAGGTTAGGTTAGGTTAGGTTAGGTTAGGTTGGGCGGGGGATGAGCTAGAACCCCTAGGAGTGACCCCCAGGGGTCCTCCTACAAGGGTGCTAGCCCATCACCTACTTTGTTCGCTTTTTCCGAGTGAGCAATTTGGCGTTGGTCTTGGGAGTAGCGCAGGTCGCGTAGATCCCCAAGGCAAGTCCGGAGCACTATCCTGCTAGAGGTTGCCGCCTGCTATTGGTCTGGTTCCATCAGAAACAGACGTAACTGAAAGCTCCGGGCGCTCTCCACATTCCCACCTTCCCAATTCCCATTCCTTTCCCTATTCCGAGGTGGGGTTGCTTCGGCGACCTCCGCCTCAGCGGAGGCGGGCTGCAGAGACATGGGCTGGGTTTCGGCCTGGCCCGAGGTCTCTGAGCCCTATCGGTAGACTGTGGGGAAACGGGCTGGAGGCTTCGGTCACCGGCTCGTAGCGGCAGAAACGAGTCCTCTGCTGCGGCCCCGCGGTTTACGACGTCGCAACCTGGAAACAGGCGAGGCGGCGTGCAGGCGGCTCGGGCACTCGGTGCAAGCTGGTCTGCGGGGGAGTGGAGGGCTGCGGGGTAGCAGGCTGGAGGTTCCGGCCCGGCCCGTGGTGGTGAGGCTTGAGTGCCTTGCTCCACACCCTGCGGCTCTGTAGGCGCGGTGGGGGTGGAGTACTCCCGTCGTTGCCGCGAAGACGTGGCGGCCAGGAGACTGGACCGTCGCGGACTGCCTCCAGGCGGCGAGCTCGGGGGGGCTCGTCGCCATTGCACGCACGGAGGCTGGAGAGGAGGCCTTCGGGCCGAGGGGCGGGCCCTTGCTCGCCCCCGAGGAGAGGCCACCTTCGATGGTGGCCCGCCGCCCGGTGGTCGTATGTAGAGTGCGAGAGCGATCCAGCGACCACCGACTCAGCGGCCTTGAAGACTGTGGGCCTTGCCCCGTGGGTTTTTAGTCAGTAAGAGTCTGACACTCCCCGTCGCTGCCCCCGTGGCGTCGGGGGTCCTATGCAGGATTTTCCCACGATAAAAAAAAAAAAAAAAAAAGGTTAGGTTAGGTTAGGTTAGGTTAGGTTAGGTTAGGTTAGGTTAGGTTGGGCGGGGGATGAGCTAGAACCCCTAGGAGTGACCCCCAGGGGTCCTCCTACAAGGGTGCTAGCCCATCACCTACTTTGTTCGCTTTTTCCGAGTGAGCAATTTGGCGTTGGTCTTGGGAGTAGCGCAGGTCGCGTAGATCCCCAAGGCAAGTCCGGAGCACTATCCTGCTAGAGGTTGCCGCCTGCTATTGGTCTGGTTCCATCAGAAACAGACGTAACTGAAAGCTCCGGGCGCTCTCCACATTCCCACCTTCCCAATTCCCATTCCTTTCCCTATTCCGAGGTGGGGTTGCTTCGGCGACCTCCGCCTCAGCGGAGGCGGGCTGCAGAGACATGGGCTGGGTTTCGGCCTGGCCCGAGGTCTCTGAGCCCTATCGGTAGACTGTGGGGAAACGGGCTGGAGGCTTCGGTCACCGGCTCGTAGCGGCAGAAACGAGTCCTCTGCTGCGGCCCCGCGGTTTACGACGTCGCAACCTGGAAACAGGCGAGGCGGCGTGCAGGCGGCTCGGGCACTCGGTGCAAGCTGGTCTGCGGGGGAGTGGAGGGCTGCGGGGTAGCAGGCTGGAGGTTCCGGCCCGGCCCGTGGTGGTGAGGCTTGAGTGCCTTGCTCCACACCCTGCGGCTCTGTAGGCGCGGTGGGGGTGGAGTACTCCCGTCGTTGCCGCGAAGACGTGGCGGCCAGGAGACTGGACCGTCGCGGACTGCCTCCAGGCGGCGAGCTCGGGGGGGCTCGTCGCCATTGCACGCACGGAGGCTGGAGAGGAGGCCTTCGGGCCGAGGGGCGGGCCCTTGCTCGCCCCCGAGGAGAGGCCACCTTCGATGGTGGCCCGCCGCCCGGTGGTCGTATGTAGAGTGCGAGAGCGATCCAGCGACCACCGACTCAGCGGCCTTGAAGACTGTGGGCCTTGCCCCGTGGGTTTTTAGTCAGTAAGAGTCTGACACTCCCCGTCGCTGCCCCCGTGGCGTCGGGGGTCCTATGCAGGATTTTCCCACGATAAAAAAAAAAAAAAAAAAAAAAAAGGTTAGGTTAGGTTAGGTTAGGTTAGGTTAGGTTAGGTTAGGTTAGGTTAGGTTAGGTTAGGTTAGGTTAGGTTAGGTTAGGTTAGGTTAGGTTTTTTTTTTTTTTTTTTTTTTTTTTTTTTTTTATTTTTACGTTGTGTCCCTCTGATGTGGTGGTCAGAGACTTTTTTTGCCTTTTATTTATATTTTAACTTGTTCATTCTTTCTTTTTCTTATATGAGGTTTTTCTTTTCCTCATGTGTTCATTTCTTTTTTTTTTTTTTGTTTCTTTTTCTTTTAACTTTTTCTTTTTTTTTTTTTTTTATACTTATTATTGTTACATTTTGATATTATATTACATGGTACATAGTTCTACATTTTTCTTATTCGTATTTATACATTTGTTCATTACATACTTCTACAATATTTTTCTTTTTTGTTACAATTTTCTTATATTAATCTTATCATTATTTTATATTTACAAGTTATTTTTAACATTTATACAATAATTCCTACATCTGGCATTTAACAAAAGTGAGGTGTCATCGATGGAACCGACTCAGGTCTTGTTTCCATCGATGACCCTCTGGATAACACCGGTGCAGAAGGCCAAGAATGGTTCGCGCGTGATTTTTTGAGCCAAAAGTTGACTAAGGGTTACCTCTTCTATCTTAGTGTCTACCCTATTTTCAGCCTCGTACCTGTCTACGCCGAAAATAGGGCAGTTCGTGAGTACGTGCAGGGGGGTCTGCTCGACGCCCGGCTCGCATTGACACGATGGGTTCTCTTTGCACTTAAACCTGTGCAGGTATTCCGAGAACCCACCGTGCCCCGACAGCATCTGCGTCAGAATGCCAGTCGGTCGGAGCTGTCGGACCACCCTGTACGCCTCAATGGCATCCGGGAGGAACACCTTGGTATGGCGCGCGGTGGACCCAGACTTGTACCTCTGGTTCCATTCGTCAAGCGACGCTTTCCGGAGCTCTCGCTTGACGAATGAAACCGGGCACCCCTGGTAGTCCGCCTTCCGCTTGAGGCCCAGAGCAGCCTCCTTGGCCAACTGGTCTGCCCGCTCGTTCCCCTCAAGCCCTGCGTGAGCCTTCACCCAGAACAAGGAAATTTCCTTGCCCTGGGCGCGGCTGCGCCAGATGTTGTTGCGCGTTTCAACCGCCAGGGGGTGGGGGGAGGTATTGCCGACTACAGTTTCCAAGGCCGAGCGCGAGTCGCTGAGGATTGCGAAGCTTGCCTCGACGCACCTGAGGACCTCCCTCGTGGCTCGGCATATGGCCAGTAGCTCAGCCTGGTAGACCGTGCAATGCGGTGGCAGCTTGAGTTTGATGGCTCTTGTCTCGGCCTCGCTGCTCCGAAGAGACAGCGCTGCTCCGACCTGGCCATCAATCTTGCTGCCGTCAGTGTAGATCCGAACCAACTGGGTGACCCGGCTATCTACCTGCGCTTGGTCTATCAGGCTGGAGAACTCCAGGCTCATGTGCTCTGCCGGGTGCGGTGCTTCTGTGGACGCGACGCCGCGTTCCACCTCCCGATCGCCCAGCGCTGGCAGGGACACCCCCCGCTTGGCCTCGTACAGGGCGGCTGCCTCCTGTATCCTGAGGTCAAGTGGTAGTATCCCCGCCAGTACCAGTGCCGCGTTCAGGGAGACGGTGCGGTAAGCTCCACAGAGCTTTTGTGCGAATCCTCGTTGAACCGCGCCTAGCTGCCTCTGCACCCCAAGCTTCTTGCTCGCCTCCGACCAGGCGCTGGAGGCGTACAGGATCACTGGCTCCACCGCTGCCGTGTAAATAACGCGGATCACGTCGCGGTGGAGGCCCCAACTCACCTTGGCGGCTCGCGACAGTTGCTTATAGACGCCCAACGCCTTCCTGCAGATGTTCGCAACGTGGGCGTTGAACGTCAAACCGCTGTCTATCGTGAGCCCCAGGATCCTGATCTCATCCGACATGCCAATGTCTACCCCGCCCATGCTCAGGAGTGGAGTGTCAAACTTCAGCTTCCGCGTGATTACCATCGCTTTCGTTTTGTGCGGTGCGAATTTCAGCTTATTTTTGACACCCCACCCGCGAACATGCTCGAGGGCGGCATTGGCGCGCCTCTGCACCTCAAGCGCCGTTTCGGCGGCGAACACCAACACGACGTCGTCTGCGAAAGCCTGGCAATATACCCCTTTTTCAGTTAAATCCCTCAGTAATGGGTCGAGAAGAAGGTTCCAGAGGATGGGGCCGCCGATTGAGCCCTGAACGCAACCTTTATTGGTGCGTTTGGTATACTCTTCACCGGCGTACCTCACCCTCACCGTTCGGTCGCAGAGGTAGCTGTCTACCACCCTCCGCAGGTTGACTGGTATGTTTTCCTCAGCCAGACGGACCCTTAAAGCCGGCCACCAGGCGCTATCGAAGGCTCCCTCTATGTCCAGCGACACGATCGTGATGAGCTTTTTAGCAGAAAGCCCACCACGGATCTGCCGCATAAGGTCATAGAGGGCGTCTTCGGTGCTCTTCTGGGGCATGAATCCGTACTGGCGAGTACTTAACCTGGGGATAAGGTGCCAACTGACCCTGCGAACTACCATCTTCTCATAGATCTTACCCATCACTGAGAGGAGGCCAATAGGCCTGTAGGCCTTGGGGTTCCGGTAATCATCTTTGCCAGGCTTTCGCAAGACGACGACGGTTGCCTCCTTCCAGGCGGTTGGGAAGCAGGACAATTCTAGGCATTTGTTCATCAGGGCTAGGTGAAAGACGGGGTCCTTGGAGATGACTTGGCTGCAGATGTCAGCCGTGAGACCGTCCGCCCCGGGGGCCTTCTTAGGGTTAAAGCTCCCCACCGCGGCTCTAAGCTCTTCCAGGGTAAACGGTGGGTCATGCAACTCATCATGCACCCACTCGTTTACCCGGTCTGCTTCTTCCCTCGTCCGTCGGTGGTCAGCGTTATCCCCGCACTCAAGGTCCTCCGGGTAGAACGTCTCCGCCAACACCTTTGCCGACTCCTGTTGAGTCATCTCCTTCCCGTCCTTCACAAGTGGTAGGTCCTCTTCCCGTTTTGAGGTTTGCCCTATGACCCTGTAGATCCCTTCCCAAATGCCTTCTTTGTCCTGCCTCCCACAAAACTCTTTCCAGCTGTTAGTCTGGGCCAACCTCGCCATTGCCTCATATTCGTTTTTGCTTTGCAGGTACTCATCGACGACACCCGCCCTCCGGCACGGTGCTGCACATCGGATCCTGCGCTTCCGGGTGGCGACCTCTCTCTTCTTTGCCGCCAGCTCCTCGGACCACCACGGCACGGTAAGTTTCTCTTTAGCTTTCTTTTTGGGTATACAGAGACCACAAGCCTCCACAACACAGGCCGAGTATCTATCGACGAAGACATTTAACTGTTCTTCGTCGCTAATTTTTTCCAGTTCCTGAAGGGAGATGTTCTTTACAAGTCTGAGCTGGCCCAGTTTCTCATGAAACTGGGACCAGTTAGCTTTTTTAGTGTTGTAGAGCCTTGTGGTTCTCTGTATCCCTATGCCTTTGGCTCTCTTTAGCCTGAGGCTAAAAACGATGCCGTTGTGGTCCGAGCTGGTCAGTCCCTCCACCACACTCCAATCCTCCACCAGGTCGAGCAGGTCCGACGTGCAGGCCGTTACGTCGACGCAACTGGTGAGGCGTCGGCCTCCCCGAACGACGTCGAAGGTCGGCACCTCGCCGTCGTTGAGCACCTGCAAGCCCAAGTCCTCCAGAGCGCCTGCCATCTCCTCACCCCTGTGGTCGACTCTTCCGCTTCCCCACCAGCTGCTTTTCGCGTTTGCATCACCGCCTATCAGGATAGCGCCAGGCCCCAGCTCCGCAACGACGCCGCTCAATTGGTCCAGGTATGGCCCGATCGGTAGGTTGGGCTCGAAGTAGTAGCTGACGGCCACGATCTCCCAGGAGCTGGTTCGGATCCTCACCACAACGATGTTATTGGTGGTGAGTTTTGGGCACTGTATAACATCTATATCTTTATTGAAGACAGCAATTGCTGCCTTCACAGTGCCCTCCCCGTTACCAGTGTTCTGGAAGATCCTGGCCCCCCGGTACTGCCTCATGCATCGAGCCCCACCCACGTAGGGTTCCTGGATCAGAGCGACGTCGATGCCCCTCCTGTCCGCCTCGAGCATGAGCTCGCAGGTAGCGAGGTACTTGCGCTGCAGATTGGCCTGGGCTACCCTGAACGGCTTGCTACTGGTGGGGTTCCACGTGGTGCCCTTAGCAGTACGCTATGCTGGCTCTGGCCAATGCATCCCATTTGCGCCTCACCGGACAGTCTGCACTGAACGCATTGTGGTCAGTCCTGTCCAGTTTGGCGCTACTGCAATTGCAGCACGATGGGAGTGCATTGGCGAGCCAGCCAGCGCACTCGGACTTGACGTGGGCGCCCCCGCAATGGCTGCACTTGACGGCGGTGTCTTTGCAGAACCGCCGACCGTGCCCGTAGCCGAGGCACAGGGAGCACTGCACGAGTGGAGAGTGGTCCTCCACTTTGACCTTTTGAAGGTCCACGTGCACCGCCCCCTGGTCGACCATCCTCGACCAAATTGCCGGGGACACCCGCATGACCACGTGTCCGGCATGGGGGTTCCGAGCTTTCCGGCGAAAGCGGACCTCCAGCCGGCATTCCTCCTCCTTGAGGCCCTCAAACAGGACCCGGTTCTGGCACCGAAGGGCCTTGACGATATCGTCATCACTATTATACGACATTACGTCCTTCAGTGCCAGTAGCGGGTCCTTGTTCTTTACGTCCTCCACCGTGAGCCGACCACCTACTCTACCCAGGCGCTCCTTCAGCTTGCGGCGTTCCTCCTCAGAGCCGCACCCTAGGATCACCTTACGATCCTTGGCCTTCCGCACCCTATCCACTCTGACCCACCCGTCCTTCGCATCTATGGCGGCCCTCACCTGTGTGAGGACCTGCTCCCCCGTCTCTGAGTCGTCCCTAGAGGCGACAACGACGGAGTGCAGCGTGGGCCGCGTTGGGGCCACCCTTTTGGGGCCTCCCGCTACTGCACCCGCGTACGTTGTCGCGTCCAGGGCCGATGCCTGCTTTACAAGCAGCTCCTTGAGCCCCGCCATCCTCTCGTTGCTCTCTTTGAGCAACCTTCCGTGTTCCTCTAGCTTATTGAGGATGGCCAGGCCTTCCGGAGCCACTCCGCTACCTAGACCGGCCGGGGGGGCAGGAGGAGGGGGGGTCTCTAAGACATCCTCCCTTCTCCTCTCCCCCCTTCCCGTTACCGCCTCAGCCTCCTTGACGAGCTGAAACAGCCGCTCTATTGCCTGGGTAACTCCCGTCTTGATGTCCGTTTTCAAGTTCCGGGAGTTACCCAGGTGGAGCTTGGCCTTGTTGAGGCAGGCCCTCGCCTCCGCGGTTCTGCTCGCATAGGTCAGCACCTCCGGCGAGCCCGCGACGCCCTCCGCCTGCGCACTGCGGGCAGCATCTCTGCCCTGACTTTGGTTTTGCGCCTTTGGCTTGGGCCTCGCAGGGCCCGCCGGAGCCACCGCTGGGGTGGGAGTCGGGGGTTTCGGTTTCTCCGTTACCGTTCCTACCGATCCCGACTCCCACTCCCCTATGCTTCGCCGCACCTGTGAGGTGCCTGCCTCCACAACCTTCTCGGGCGTTTTTGGTGGCTCACTGCCCTTACGGCTGGCCTTTGCCGGGGTGCGAAAGCCAAACATTTTTTATTTGGTTGGGGCGGAACACTGACTATAACCTATAAATTTGTAAAAGTTGTAAATTGCACTATAAATTAAAGAAAAACCTAACCTAACGGTATGTCAATAAAGTGTGTATAATTCAGTAACCAACAGTTGTAGAGGGACTGCTGGTGTACAATAGTCAATAAAAATATATAAAACTTATATCTACCGTTTTTGAGTGCCCAAAAAGACACTCAAGTCGTAAAAATAATATGTATAAATTAAAATCAAAATTGAGGACTGTCAACACTTATACGCTACTAAAAAATAAAGTCAGGCAGGGCCCAATAAGACCCTGGTCACTATAGCTATATAAAAGTATAATTAAGTAATAAGAATTAGGGTCAAAATAATTCTGTCAAAGTTTCGGACTAATTCTATGTAAAAGTAAGTTTTGACTCTATGTAGAGTCTGTCTGACAGTTCCCCCAGGTAGCGCTCGCTGAGCCCTTCTGGTGGACCCCTCGCACGGCGTCGTACGCCCAAGGGTTACGGAGACAACGCCGATTAAAGTTTTCCGGGTAAGCCGGGTAAAAAACGGTTAAAGGCTATATCTCCGAAACCGTTGGGCCGATTTGACCGTGCTTGGGCTTCCCGCACTGGGCTTGGGGAGGACTATCCGCGGGTAGCGCTTTCAGCGCCTGAAATTTTCAGTCGCTGAAAACGCCTGAAAAACACGCGAGGGGGTAGGCAGCCCCAGGTCCCTATCCTAAAAGAAAACCCCGACGCTCTACGACCCTCCACTCGGGAGCTATGAGGGTTTTAGTATTTCAAAGATGGCGGCTTGGCTGTCAAAGTTAAACTTTGTGCCGCTATAACTCCCGAGCCGAAAGTCGCAGAACACCCGTGTTTGGGCTCTCCCTGATCAGCCCGACCTTGTCTGTCGCCTGGCACCGTGTCCGGGACCCTGAAAATTTTTGACCCCGATCGGCCTGAATTTCAGCAGTCCGGTAGAATACTGCCTACAGCACCCAACGAAACTTTCGGCAGCTTTCTACTGTAATCCGTTGCTGTTTTATGGCAGTTTTTATAAAAACAAGATGGCGGCCCAGCTGTCAGTGACGATGTTTGGTCACTTGTAACTCCTAAACGGAGCGTCCTAGGAGCTCCGGGTTTTCGCTTGTCAGCTGGGCTTGATCTCGGCTGCCTGTTTAGTGGGGTTTCAGCCCTAAATAATTTTAGGTGCCGAAAATGACCGGAACGGTACCAGGCAGGCAGAACACAAGGTAAGAACACCGGGAGTGAAAATCCCAAGTCGCTATGTTTGCTGGTTCTCGAGATATCGATTTTCTAATAATTACGGATAAAATTTTAAGAAACCGGTTAAAGTCTAAAATCGCCAATTTTAAGGCTATTGAGCCAGGACTTGGGCACAGTAAGGTGGAAAGCCCCCCACTGAGACCAATTCCGGGGTCAATTTTTGAAAAGAACTAATATTTTATTAATTAAAAGCAAAAAACAGTAAAAAATCAATATCTCGCGAACCAGACACCGGAAAATTCTGGAAAAATCACGATAATTACAAGCAAATATGGGACTATCAATAATAAGAAAAAGATTTTACAACTCTGAAGAATTTTTCCTGAATTTTCAGGTTTTTCAAAATTTTTACTAAAATAATTACAGCTTAAAAACTAGGGGTCCAAAAAATCTGAATTTTGGTGCACGTGCTCTTCCGCGAAGCGCGCCAAGGATAGCAGTTGAAAATTTGAAGAATTTTGGTTGGGTTAGGTTAGGTTAGGTTAGGTTAGGTTAGGTTAGGTTAGGTTAGGTTAGGTTGGGCGGGGGATGACCTAGAACCCCTAGGAGTGACCCCCAGGGGTCCTCCTACAAGGGTGCTAGCCCATCACCTACTTTGTTCACTTTTTCCGAGTGAGCAATTTGGCGTTGGTCTTGGGAGTAGCGCAGGTCGCGTAGATCCCCAAGGCAAGTCCGGAGCACTATCCTGCTAGAGGTTGCCGCCTGCTATTGGTCTGGTTCCATCAGAAACAGACGTAACTGAAAGCTCCGGGCGCTCTCCACATTCCCACCTTCCCAATTCCCATTCCTTTCCCTATTCCGAGGTGGGGTTGCTTCGGCGACCTCCGCCTCAGCGGAGGCGGGCTGCAGAGACATGGGCTGGGTTTCGGCCTGGCCCGAGGTCTCTGAGCCCTATCGGTAGACTGTGGGGAAACGGGCTGGAGGCTTCGGTCACCGGCTCGTAGCGGCAGAAACGAGTCCTCTGCTGCGGCCCCGCGGTTTACGACGTCGCAACCTGGAAACAGGCGAGGCGGCGTGCAGGCGGCTCGGGCACTCGGTGCAAGCTGGTCTGCGGGGGAGTGGAGGGCTGCGGGGTAGCAGGCTGGAGGTTCCGGCCCGGCCCGTGGTGGTGAGGCTCGAGTGCCTTGCTCCACACCCTGCGGCTCTGTAGGCGCGGCGGGGGTGGAGTACTCCCGTCGTTGCCGCGAAGACGTGGCGGCCAGGAGACTGGACCGTCGCGGACTGCCTCCAGGCGGCGAGCTCGGGGGGGCTCGTCGCCATTGCACGCACGGAGGCTGGAGAGGAGGCCTTCGGGCCGAGGGGCGGGCCCTTGCTCGCCCCCGAGGAGAGGCCACCTTCGATGGTGGCCCGCCGCCCGGTGGTCGTATGTAGAGTGCGAGAGCGATCCAGCGACCACCGACTCAGCGGCCTTGAAGACTGTGGGCCTTGCCCCGTGGGTTTTTAGTCAGTAAGAGTCTGACACTCCCCGTCGCTGCCCCCGTGGCGTCGGGGGTCCTATGCAGGATTTTCCCACGAAAAAAAAAAAAAAAAGGTTAGGTTAGGTTTTTTTTTTTTTTTTTTTTTTTTGAAACCCCAGAGAGTCCCTGCGATTGGATACAGGCGAAACTCTGGGGTTTGTGATGAAAAATGGAAAGTGATGAATTCGAGAGGGGACCCTGCGATTGTTTACAGGCGTCCCCCTACGAATTGGTGATGCTTTGTTTGCTTTTCACCTCTGATATTTAAAGTTCAGAGACCTTTATTGCAGGTTAATTTTCCACTGTTATTTTTCTCTCTTTGTTGGTTTCCTCTTCTTTTATTGTATTGCTATTCTTTTATTTTACACTTTTATTATTCATTTATTTTGTCACTGTGTTTGTTTAGTTTTACTTGTTGTTTTCACTATTGTTTCTGTAGGTTTTCACTGTGGATTTTGCACTATTTATTTTTCTCTATTATTTTTTCTGTACTGTTCTACTGACTTTGGGTTGGCACTATCTCGTTTTATATTACTGACGATTATGCACTATTATTTTCACTATTGTATTCTGTTATTTATTTATCTGTTATTCGTCTGTTTTTATGTTGTTTTTATTATGTTTTGTTCTTGTATGTATGTGAAATGTCTTGTGTGTATATGTGGTTATATTTATGTCGTGTCGTAATTTTTGTGTCAGGGTTCTTATTGATGGTGGTTTGGAATTTTTTAGGAGTCTGATTATTGGGTTTTTAGATTTAAATATTTGACTGTCATTGGTTGGAGTGAGCGACTTAAATGTAGTTGATTCCCACGCGAGCGAACCGATCCCACCGCTGCCACTCGGGGCACTTTTGGCTGTAGGCAGCGTGATTTGCCTCCTTATAACTTTTCTTGCAGTTGCAGCAGGTGGGCTCTTTTTCACGATTGGGGCACTCGCGTGAGTCGTGTGGTTGGGCGCAGTGCCCGCAGCAAACACTATTGGTGCAGTCTTGGGCTCTGTGCCCATAGTTGAGGCAATTGTAACACTGTAGTAGGGGGGATTGGTCTATGACAGGTATGATTTGGTATCCGATTCGGATACGGGAGTCGACTAGATTGTGCCAAACTGCTGGGCTGGCTTGCACTATTATGTTAGACACTGTGTTGTTTTTGCCTTTAGACCTTCGGAGCACCTTGAAGTGGATTTCCTCAGGCTTTAGGTTTGCAAATCTAGAGTTATTCTGCTTCAGGACAGCCTCTTCAATATTGGTATCGCTCATGTCCTGGGATACGCCTATGAGTCTGAGCATCGGGTTTCGCACCGCCGGTATTCCGACTGTGAGTCGCCCGTTGCTCTTTTGCAGCTCCCGCTGTAGAGTGTCGCGCCCGCGTTCGTCGTCACAGGAGACGATCACTTTTCCACTTTTGGTTTTTCTTATTTGGTTGACGCCAACGCCGAGGCTGATGACGTCAACACTGGTCTTGACTGTGTTTATGACGTCTTCGTTAGGGTCGCTCGACTCTACAGTGACGGGGAAATTTGGCTGCTGTGCGACTTTCCTGGAGGTGAGGGCCGATGCGTATGTCATCGGTGTATTTTGTGGCACTGTTATTGTTGGTGGTTTATTATTTATTTCGCAAACTATTTCTTTGATTTCTTCAGTCTCCCTTTTTATTTTGTTGAGTTCGCTCCTGATGGCCGCGATCACTTCCACCTTGATGTCCATCTCTGTGTTCCTCTGTGGAGAGGGTGGTGCGACGGAGGGGGACGGCGTAGGTGGTGTAGGTGTAGGTGGTGCGGCCACCAGGGACGGTATGGAGCTGACGATGTCTTTTATCTCCAGCGCCGCGGCTACTATAAGGCTTTTGTTTCCGCTTGTTACGCTTTTGCCTTCTTGGACTGCGTGTGTGATGCAGTCCGCGAGGTGGTTGAGTAGCGCGACGCAGGCGTTGACATCGTAAACGTCGAAGGACGGGCCACGGAGAACGACGGGAGCAGTTTGCTTCTTTTTCTTGGGAGCCGCCTTGGCTTTTGCCTTGGTTGCAGGGGGATTGGGTAGTGGAGAGCTCTCGACAGTGTCGTGGAACTCATCCACGCCACTCGACCTGCGGCTCATCGCGATGTTGTGCGAGAAAAAGAGCAAAAACTGCGGAAAACGGCTGGATTTATGGGCAAAATTTAGAAAAGTGCCTACCAAAAATTGGTAGGCAGGGATGGATTTTTTCTGAAGACTGCGATAATTAGGCAATTTATTAAGGAGTCCAGAGAGGTATTGGTTGTATTTTTCTGACTCAAAATGGCAGAGTTACAGCAGAATTACGAAAAAGTGAGAATTTTGAGAATGCAACTGGCCAACAGAAAAATAGGGCGGGTGGGTGGGTCTTTATGCTGAAAAATTTTTGTTTTTTCAGATACGACGCTGATTTTTGGGTGGAATACGGAGGGGAGGTAACTGAAGGGGATGACAAGGCAGTTGGTAAGTATTGCTGTAAGAATTTAGAAATATGAATTTTTGAACAAAAATTTGAGGTCAAGGTATACGAAAATTTGAAGTTTTTAGGTGATAATAAGAAATTGGGAGGGAACACAACAAAACGGTTTTAGGTACACTATTGCAATTAACGAGCACTATCCAGAGAGGTACGACACAATATGTTAGGTTCAACTTTTAATTTTCACTGTACTAATTTGTATGGGCGAATTCACTTACCAAGTAACCTCGGTTCGCTACACTGAATTTACGAAAAACTGTAATAACTTTTTTGTTTTTTCAGATACGACGCTGATTTTTGGGTGGAATACGGAGGGGAGGTAACTGAAGGGGATGACAAGGCAGTTGGTAAGTATTGCTGTAAGAATTTAGAAATATGAATTTTTGAACAAAAATTTGAGGTCAAGGTATACGAAAATTTGAAGTTTTTAGGTGATAATAAGAAATTGGGAGGGAACACAACAAAACGGTTTTAGGTACACTATTGCAATTAACGAGCACTATCCAGAGAGGTACGACACAATATGTTAGGTTAGGTTAGGTTAGGTTAGGTTAGGTTAGGTTAGGTTAGGTTGGGCGGGGGATGAGCTAGAACCCCTAGGAGTGACCCCCAGGGGTCCTCCTACAAGGGTGCTAGCCCATCACCTACTTTGTTCACTTTTTCCGAGTGAGCAATTTGGCGTTGGTCTTGGGAGTAGCGCAGGTCGCGTAGATCCCCAAGGCAAGTCCGGAGCACTATCCTGCTAGAGGTTGCCGCCTGCTATTGGTCTGGTTCCATCAGAAACAGACGTAACTGAAAGCTCCGGGCGCTCTCCACATTCCCACCTTCCCAATTCCCATTCCTTTCCCTATTCCGAGGTGGGGTTGCTTCGGCGACCTCCGCCTCAGCGGAGGCGGGCTGCAGAGACATGGGCTGGGTTTCGGCCTGGCCCGAGGTCTCTGAGCCCTATCGGTAGACTGTGGGGAAACGGGCTGGAGGCTTCGGTCACCGGCTCGTAGCGGCAGAAACGAGTCCTCTGCTGCGGCCCCGCGGTTTACGACGTCGCAACCTGGAAACAGGCGAGGCGGCGTGCAGGCGGCTCGGGCACTCGGTGCAAGCTGGTCTGCGGGGGAGTGGAGGGCTGCGGGGTAGCAGGCTGGAGGTTCCGGCCCGGCCCGTGGTGGTGAGGCTTGAGTGCCTTGCTCCACACCCTGCGGCTCTGTAGGCACGGCGGGGGTGGAGCACTCCCGTCGTTGCCGCGGAGACGTGGCGGCCAGGAGACTGGACCGTCGCGGACTGCCTCCAGGCGGCGAGCTCGGGGGGGCTCGTCGCCATTGCACGCACGGAGGCTGGAGAGGAGGCCTTTGGGCCGAGGGGCGGGCCCTTGCTCGCCCCCGAGGAGAGGCCACCTTCGATGGTGGCCCGCCGCCCGGTGGTCGTATGTAGAGTGCGAGAGCGATCCAGCGACCACCGACTCAGCGGCCTTGAAGACTGTGGGCCTTGCCCCGTGGGTTTTTAGTCAGTAAGAGTCTGACACTCCCCGTCGCTGCCCCCGTGGCGTCGGGGGTCCTATGCAGGATTTTCCCACGATAAAAAAAAAAAAAAAAAAAAAAAAAAAAAAAAAAAAAAAAAAGGTTAGGTTAGGTTAGGTTAGGTTAGGTTAGGTTAGGTTAGGTTAGGTTAGGTTAGGTTAGGTTAGGTTAGGTTAGGTTAGGTTAGGTTAGGTTAGGTTAGGTTAGGTTAGGTTAGGTTAGGTTAGGTTAGGTTTTTTTTTTTTTTTTTTTTTTTTTTTTTTAAATGTGGCTGGTTGTCCCTCTGGCAAGGTGGCCAGAGTCCTTTTGTATCTAGTTTTTTAGTTTTTTGCCATCTTTTGGGTATTTTTTTTGTTAGAGTGATCTTTTTCTTTTTTTTTTACTATTTCTTTTCTTTCTTTTTCTAATCTTTTTTTTTTTTTTTACGTTTCTTTTATTCTATTTTTCTTTTATCTTATTACACTTAATATTTTCTTTAAACATTTCTTGTTCTCCTATATATTTTTTGCATTTTATATATCCATTTTAACAAAGTAATTTTTCAATACTTTCTACTACATTTTTAGGTTTTACAAAAATTTTTCACTTACTTTATACAGATACTTTATACTTTATACAAGACTAATATTCTATATTTACAACATATACAGTGTGACTTAAATACCCCAAATTTGACCGCAAGGTGAGCATCCTTCCTCTCTCAAAGAGGGCTCCGGGCACACGACCTTCCACTGCAGAGTTCTGCCTGGGCCCCGCAAATGGTGCTTCATAATACATTATGCTGCTGCCATTTACGGGTCCCGCTTCTGTCTGCAGTAGAAGGCTTTGCACCCTTATGCCCCCGAGCATCACTCGTCCGGTTGGTGTCCGGTTCCCTTGACCTCCACGGCACGTCGGTTTTCTGCGATTTAAGGTGGGCCGGTTTCGCATGAAACCGACACCAACTTTTGCCACCGGGCTTGTGCCGCTTTGGTCAGATATCCCGAGACATCCCTGACGTTCCGGAACGAGTGGTTCCCTGGGGTGCGACTCCGAGTACTGTCGCCGATGCGGCGCCTCAAGACCGCCGGCCATCATGTCCACTTGACGATCGGCCCTATGACTCCACGTGGTGCCCTTAGCAGTACGCTATGCTGGCCCGAGCCAATGCGTCCCACTTCCGCCTCACTGGACAGTCTGCACTGAACGCGTTGTGGTCAGTCCTGTCCAGCTTGGCCGCGCTGCAGTTGCAGCACGCTGGGGGCGCATTGGCGAGCCAGCTAGTGCACTCGGGCTTCATGTGGGGCCCCCCGCAGTGGCTACACTTGACGACGGATTCCTCACAGAACCGCCGCCCGTGCCCGTAGCCGAGGCAGAGGGAGCACTGGACGAGTGGCGAGTAATCCGCCACCCGGACCCTCTGCAGGTCTATGTGCACCGCCTCCGCCTCGACCACTCTCCGCCACAGTTGGGGGGACACCCGCATTACCACGTGGCCGGCGTGGGGGTTCCTGGCTTTCCTCCGAAAGCGGACCTCCAGCCGGACGTCCTCTTTGCCGAGGCCATCGAAAAGTTCCCTATTCTGACGCTGAAGGGCGCCGACTATGTCGTCGTCGCTGTTGTAGGACAGCACGTCCTTCAGCATCAGAAGCGGGTCCTTGTTTCGTATGTCCTCGACAAGGAGCCGATCGCCTGCCGCCTTGAGACGCTCCTTCACCTTCCTGCGTTCTTCCTCGGAGCCGCATCCCAGTATCACCTTGCGGTCCTTGGCTTTGCGGACTCGGTCCACCTTGACCCAGCCCTCCTTGGCGTCAATTGCCGCTCTCACTTTTAAGAGGACATCCTCTCCCGTGTCCATGTCATCCCTGGAGGTTACGACTACGGAGTGCAGCGTGGCCTGCGGCGGGACGACAACCTTTTTAAGGCCCGCTGCTGCTACACCCGCGTAAGACACCCCCTCCAGGGACGACGCGGCCACGACCTGCTTGTCCATAGAATCCTGGAGCACGGCCATCCTCTCGTTCGACTCTTTCAATAGTGTACCGTGCTCCAGGATCCTCCTGGCGAGGTCCTCCTGAGCCTTTCGTGACTCCGCACCTGCTCCGCAGCCACACTCCTTGGGGGTTGAAGGAGGGGGAGGAAGAGAGGCCACCACCGTAACCTCCCTCCTCTCTTCGTCCCTCTCCCCCTTTCCTACTGCCGCCTCTGCCTCCTTCACTAACTGGTAAAGGCGATCCAACGCCTGAATAACTCCCGCCTTTATATCTGTCTTCAGATTGCGGGAGTTACTCAGGTGAAGTTTCGCCTTGTTGAGACATGCTCTTGCCTCCGCCACCCTGCTGGCGTACACTGGCCTCTCCGGCGAGCTCTCCGTCACCGCTGCCGAGGCGGTACTAGCCGCCTTCGGCTTCGGCTTCGGAGGGCCCGTCGGAGCGACCACCGGGGCTGGGGTCGGGGATGTCGGGTTCTTGTCCACCATTCCCGACTCCCATTCCCCGATGCTGCGTCGCACCAGCGAGGTCTTGGAGGTGCCCGCCTTTGCGGCCTTCTCCGGGGTTCTTGGGAGCTCAGTGCTCCTACGGGGGGCTTTAGCGGGGGTGCGGAAGCCAAACATTTTGTTTGAGGGACAATAAAAAGTTTACACAATAAAGCGCTATAAATATTGCACTAACCACCTAACAATTAATCAGTTTAAAAACCAGCAGCTGTAAAGGGACTGCTGGTATCTACAAGTCAATAAAAATATCACAATTTTGAGTGCCCAAAAAGACACTCAAGTCATAAAGCTAAATAAAATAATAAAATCCAGTTGTCAATAATTACTTGCTAAAGTGAGGGCCCAATAAGGCCCTGGTCCTTAAGTCTAGTGCCTTAAAATGGCGAGGTCGTGTATAATCAGTCAGATAAAATTTAAAATAAAAATAAAATTAAAAATAATAATAATAATTAATAATAATATTTATTATTAATGTGCGTAGTCCCAATTGTAGCGCCCGTTCCAATGCCCAAAACCCCGGGTCGCTAGGACGAGCGGTTCAGGAGCTATCAAGCTTTTTGTAAAACCGGAAACTTTTCGGTAAAAGCCGGAAAAACTAAAATCGCCAATTTAGAAGTTACGGTACCCGAGTTTGGGCTCAAACCAGTGGGCACCACTGGGTGAGTCCGAATCCGAGGTCTAATTTCAATAATAATAAAAAATTTTTTTTTTTTTTTTTTTTTTATTTAAAACCGGAAAGCTTGATAATTCCTTTGCCGCCTGCCAGAAAATTCAAAATTGTCGTTGGCGGGGTCCGACACAGCCCCGACAGTTAGCCCAAAAAGATTTAAAAATTAATAAAAAAATAATAATAATAATAATAATAATAAATAAAAAATTTCTAAAATATGGGACTGTAGAGGGTGTGACGCCCTCACCGACGGTCAAAACCCCGGGTCGCTAGGCCGGGTGGTTCCGGAGATATTGAATTTAGAAGAAAACCGGAACTTTTAACGGTAAAAGCCGGAAAAGCTAAAATCGCCAAATGAAGAGCTAGAAGACCCGGATTTGGGCTCAATCCAAGGGGAACCCACTAGATGAGACCGAATCCGAGGTCAAATTTGGTAATTTAATAATAATTACAAAAAATTTTTTGAAAATCGCGAAAAATCAATATCTTCGTAACCAGACGCCAGAAAAATTCGGAAAAAATATGAATATTATCGGAGAACGAAGCTCTACAAGTTAATGAAAGAAAAAAAGAAAATTGAAAAGAAAATTATGAGTTTTCATATGTTTTCCGAAATTTTTTGTTTTTTACAAATATCTTAGTCAATTTTTGATGTAAAAATCTGGGAGTGGGCGCGTTGCGTTCCTCTCGGAAGCGCGCACCGAACTGTTGTTTTGGTTCTCCGATCGGTTAAGCGGTTATCGAAGATAACCGCCGGGAAGTTTGAAAATTAAAAAGTTAATATCTTCCAGGATAATGGTCGGAAAATTATGGAACTTTCGGGAAACCACTTGCCTGGTGAAGGTCTTGATCGGAGAGAAGTTTGAGCCCTCTGCCGCTGCTCCTTCTCTCTTTTCTCCGGCACGTGGTTTTGTTTTTATCCCGGATATCTCCCGAACCCGCGGTGACAACCGGGTTCTGGTGGTGCAGGGAGGTAGCCAAGGGTGATACCCACCCGGAGGCAGCAGAAAAACTGGGGGGTATCGATCTATTTTCCGAGATAATCCACTTTTAGTTCAAAATTTTTGTGTAAACACGTGGTTTTTTGTTTTTTTTGAAGATAACTCCGACGGGGGTGGTTATTTTCGAAAACTTTTTACACTGTCGGGTAGACACAATCAATCCGCACAATTTGATACCACTTTTAACTTTCCACGAGCACTTTTGTAAAAAATTTTGTTTTTTACGTAATTATTTGCAAGGAACTCTGCGATAACTGGGTTAGGTTAGGTTAGGTTAGGTTAGGTTAGGTTAGGTTAGGTTAGGTTAGGTTAGGTTAGGTTAGGTTAGGTTAGGTTAGGTTTTTTTTTTTTTTTTTTTTTTTTTTTTTTTTTTTTTTTTTTTTTTTTTTTTTTTTTTTTTTTTTTTTTTTAAAGTGATGTGATGAAAACCCCAGAGTCCCTGCGATTTGATACAGGCGAAACTGGGGTTTGTGATGAAAATGGAGAGTGATGGATTCGAGGGGGACCCTGCGATTGTATACAGGCGTCCCCCTACGAATTAGTGGTGATTTATTCTTTGCATTTCACCTCTAATATTGAGTTTAGAGACTTTGATGTAGCTTTTTATTTTCCACTGTCAAGTTTGTTTTTCTTGGTTTGTGTATTTTCTTCTTTTAGTTGTAAGCTTTTCATTTTATTTTTCCATCTTTGTTATTTTTTATATTTCTTTCTTTGGTTTGTTATTCTTCTATTTGTTTGTCACTATTTATTTATTTTTCTTTCTTTGTCTTTCTGTATTGAGTTGGTTATTTTACATTTGTCACTGTTATTTACTTTTTTTTTTTTTTTTATTTCTTGCTTTTGCTTGCTTTTTTTTTTTTTTTACTCTATTATTTGTTTTACTGTTTTCTGTTTGTTCTCTAGTTGTTGATTGATTTTGCTATTTTCCTGATTTATTTTATTATTACCTTTATAAATTTGTTTAACTATTTCTGTTTATCTCTTGTTTTTGTTTTATCTATGTGCATTTTAATTATATAATTGTTGTTGTTTTTTGTATGTGTGTCGTTTTACTTTATAACGTTATTTTGTTGTGTTATTTATTACTTGTTTTTTTTTATTTGTAAGTTGTTGTTTTAATTTTTGTTTAGTGTATTTTATGTTTTTGAATGGGTGGCGGTATTTGTTGCGACTGCGGGTGGCCCTCAGCAGTATGCAGTCTTTGCACGGGCCAACGCATCCCACTTTTGTCTTACCGGACAGTCGGAGCTGAAGGCGCTGTGATCTGCCTTGTCCATCTTAGCTCCGCTGCAGTTACAACACGTGGGGGGTGCGTTGGCGAGCAGCACTGTACACTTTGACTGCATATGTGCGCCTCCGCAGTGGCTGCATTTTACGTCCTTCTCCTTGCAATGTTGTTTGCCATGACCGTACCCCAGGCACTGCGAACACTGTATTAGGGGCGAGTGGTCGAACACATGGACTCTTTGCAGGTCCACCTGAACGGCCCCCGCATTGGTCATCCTGACCCACAGTGCCGGGGACACCTTCATCGCGACATGATTGACCAGGGGGTTTTTCGCTTTGCGTCTGAAACGCACTGCCATACGCACGTCCTCGCTTTTTAGGCCTTCGAATATTTCTTTATTCTGTTTGCTGAGGGCCTTGACGATTTCTTCGTCAGAGACGTCGGCTGTCACGTCCCTCAGCATTATTTGCGGGTCCTGGTTTTTCAGTTCCTTGATGTTCAGTTTTGTCCCTGGTTTGGAGAGACGCTCCTTGAGTTTGTTGCGCTCTTCGATGGAGTCGCAACCTATGATGACCTTTTGGTCTTTGGCCTTTCTGACTCGTTCAACTTTCACCCATCCGTTTTTGGCGTCGACAGCCTCCCTGACGTGTGAAAGAACTTGGTCGCCGGTATCGGTCTCATCCTTTGAGGTGACCACTATTGAGTGCAGCGTTTTCTGGGTTGGGGCCGGCTTCCTAGGGCCCCCCGCCGTTACACTCGCGTACGAGGACTTTTCGATAGTGGTCACTTGTTTTTCCAGCATCGCCTGGAGTCCCACCATTTTCTCTTTGTTTTCCCTGAGAAGCCTCCCGTGCTCCTCCAGCTTCTCAAGGATGGCCTGCTGGTCGGCCGCTGCGCGCGTGCTAATCTCAGAGGGGGCAGGGGGAGAGAGAGGAGTCACTCCGACACTATCCTGTCTCTTCTCCCCCTTTTCTGTTTCCGCCACAACCTCTTTGAATAGTTGATATAGCCTGTCTAGTGCCTTAAAAGCTCCCGCCTTGATGTCGGTCTTCAAGTTGCGGGAGCCGTTAAGGTGCAGTTTGGCGCTGGTAATGCAGGCCCTCGCCTCTTCGCGCCGGCTCGAGTATGTCTTCGGCATCTCAGGGGAGCCGGGGCACACCTCTGTTACGGTCGCGGTCGAGGCCTTTTTAATGGACGCTTTAGGTGGTGCAGCATTTTTGGTCTTAATAGAGGCCATTGGAGGGACTGCCGGGGTGGGTGTTGCGGCTGGTATTGTGTATGAGATGTTGAGTTGCGGCTTGGGGAGCGTTGTCTCCGGCTGGGCGAGTGTTTCGCGGAAAACCGCTGATTCGCCCAGATTCCGCCTGCTGCCTGACCCGCTAGGCGCAACTGTCTTTGCCTGAGACAGCTCCGGGCTTGGGATGAGCCTAGCGATGGGCTTAGTAGGGGTGCGCGTGAGACTCATGCTTGTGGACGGCGGTTGTGTGAGGGTAAACACGAAAAATCGAACAAGGTTGTGCAGAATAACTCGAATTTTCAAAGTTAAAATTCGAGGTGGGGAGCTAGATTTTTTGTGAATGTATGGATATATGGGGAATTTAAGTACCTACGTACAGCTGTTTAAATTTTATTTTTAGAGCGAGAACTGAAGGAGTTATGACCGATTAACTGAAAAAAGCAAATTTGGGGAATGCAACTGGCCAACAGAAAAATAGGGCGGGTGGGTGGGTCTTTATGCTGAAATTTTTTGATTTTTTCAGATACGACGGTGATTTTTGGGTGGAATACGGAGGGGAGGTAACTGAAGGGGATGACAAGGCAGTTGGTAAGTATAGCTGTAAGAATTTAAAGATATGAATTTTTGAACAAAAATTTGAAGTCAATGTATACCAAAATTTGCAGTTTTCAGGTGATAACAAGAAATTGGGAGGGAACACAACAAAACGGTTTTAGGTACACTATTGCAATTAACGAGCACTATCCAGAGAGGTACGACACAATATGTTAGGTTCAAATTTTAATTTTCACTGTACTAATTTGTATGGGCGAATTCACTTACCAAGTAACCTCGGTTCGCTACACTGAATTTACGAAAAACTGTAATAACTTTTTTGTTTTTTCAGATACGACGGTGATTTTTGGGTGGAATACGGAGGGGAGGTAACTGAAGGGGATGACAAGGCAGTTGGTAAGTATAGCTGTAAGAATTTAAAGATATGAATTTTTGAACAAAAATTTGAAGTCAATGTATACCAAAATTTGCAGTTTTCAGGTGATAACAAGAAATTGGGAGGGAACACAACAAAACGGTTTTAGGTACACTATTGCAATTAACGAGCACTATCCAGAGAGGTACGACACAATATGTTAGGTTCAAATTTTAATTTTCACTGTACTAATTTGTATGGGCGAATTCACTTACCAAGTAACCTCGGTTCGCTACACTGAATTTACGAAAAACTGTAATAACTTTTTTGTTTTTTCAGATACGACGGTGATTTTTGGGTGGAATACGGAGGGGAGGTAACTGAAGGGGATGACAAGGCAGTTGGTAAGTATAGCTGTAAGAATTTAAAGATATGAATTTTTGAACAAAAATTTGAAGTCAATGTATACCAAAATTTGCAGTTTTCAGGTGATAACAAGAAATTGGGAGGGAACACAACAAAACGGTTTTAGGTACACTATTGCAATTAACGAGCACTATCCAGAGAGGTACGACACAATATGTTAGGTTCAAATTTTAATTTTCACTGTACTAATTTGTATGGGCGAATTCACTTACCAAGTAACCTCGGTTCGCTACACTGAATTTACGAAAAACTGTAATAACTTTTTTGTTTTTTCAGATACGACGGTGATTTTTGGGTGGAATACGGAGGGGAGGTAACTGAAGGGGATGACAAGGCAGTTGGTAAGTATAGCTGTAAGAATTTAAAGATATGAATTTTTGAACAAAAATTTGAAGTCAATGTATACCAAAATTTGCAGTTTTCAGGTGATAACAAGAAATTGGGAGGGAACACAACAAAACGGTTTTAGGTACACTATTGCAATTAACGAGCACTATCCAGAGAGGTACGACACAATATGTTAGGTTCAAATTTTAATTTTCACTGTACTAATTTGTATGGGCGAATTCACTTACCAAGTAACCTCGGTTCGCTACACTGAATTTACGAAAAACTGTAATAACTTTTTTGTTTTTTCAGATACGACGGTGATTTTTGGGTGGAATACGGAGGGGAGGTAACTGAAGGGGATGACAAGGCAGTTGGTAAGTATAGCTGTAAGAATTTAAAGATATGAATTTTTGAACAAAAATTTGAAGTCAATGTATACCAAAATTTGCAGTTTTCAGGTGATAACAAGAAATTGGGAGGGAACACAACAAAACGGTTTTAGGTACACTATTGCAATTAACGAGCACTATCCAGAGAGGTACGACACAATATGTTAGGTTCAAATTTTAATTTTCACTGTACTCGTTAGGTTAGGTTAGGTTAGGTTAGGTTAGGTTAGGTTAGGTTAGGTTAGGTTAGGTTAGGTTAGGTTAGGTTAGGTTAGGTTAGGTTAGGTTAGGTTAGGTTAGGTTAGGTTAGGTTAGGTTAGGTTAGGTTAGGTTAGGTTAGGTTAGGTTAGGTTAGGTTAGGTTAGGTTAGGTTAGGTTAGGTTAGGTTAGGTTAGGTTAGGTTAGGTTAGGTTAGGTTAGGTTAGGTTAGGTTAGGTTAGGTTAGGTTAGGTTAGGTTAGGTTAGGTTAGGTTAGGTTAGGTTAGGTTAGGTTAGGTTAGGTTTTTTTTTTTTTTTTTTTTTTTTTTTTTTTTTTTTTTTTTTTTTTTTTTTTTTGGTGTCCCTCTGATGTGGTGGTCAGAGACTTTTTTTTGCCTTTTATTTATATTTTAACTTGTTCATTCTTTCTTTTTCTTATATGAGGTTTTTCTTTTCCTCATGTGTTCATTTCTTTTTTTTTTTTTTGTTTCTTTTTCTTTTAACTTTTTCTTTTTTTTTTTTTTTTTTTTTTTATACTTATTATTGTTACATTTTGATATTATATTACATGATACATAGTTCTACATTTTTCTTATTCGTATTTATACATTTGTTCATTACATACTTCTACAATATTTTTCTTTTTTTTTGTTACAATTTTCTTATATTAATCTTATCATTATTTTGTATTTACAAGTTATTTTTAACATTTATACAATAATTTCTACATCAGGCATTTAACAAAAGTGAGGTGTCATCGATGGAACCGACTCAGGTCTTGTTTCCATCGATGACCCTCTGGATGACACCGGTGCAGAAGGCCAAGAATGGTTCGCGCGTGATTTTTTGAGCCAAAAGTTGACTAAGGGTTACCTCTTCTATCTTAGTGTCTACCCTATTTTCAGCCTCGTACCTGTCTACGCCGAAAATAGGGCAGTTCGTGAGTACGTGCAGGGGGGTCTGCTCGACGCCCGGCTCGCATTGACACGATGGGTTCTCTTTGCACTTAAACCTGTGCAGGTATTCCGAGAACCCACCGTGCCCCGACAGCATCTGCGTCAGAATGCCAGTCGGTCGGAGCTGTCGGACCACCCTGTACGCCTCAATGGCATCCGGGAGGAACACCTTGGTATGGCGCGCGGTGGACCCAGACTTGTACCTCTGGTTCCATCCGTCAAGCGACGCTTTCCGGAGCTCTCGCTTGACGAATGAAACCGGGCACCCCTGGTAGTCCGCCTTCCGCTTGAGGCCCAGAGCAGCCTCCTTGGCCAACTGGTCTGCCCGCTCGTTCCCCTCAAGCCCTGCGTGAGCCTTCACCCAGAACAAGGAGATTTCCTTGCCCTGGGCGCGGCTGCGCCGGATGTTGTTGCGCGTTTCAACCGCCAGGGGGTGGGGGGAAGTATTGCCGACTACAGTTTCCAAGGCCGAGCGCGAGTCGCTGAGGATTGCGAAGCTTGCCTCGACGCACCTGAGGACCTCCCTCGTGGCTCGGCATATGGCCAGTAGCTCAGCCTGGTAGACCGTGCAATGCGGTGGCAGCTTGAGTTTGATGGCTCTTGTCTCGGCCTCGCTGCTCCGAAGAGACAGCGCTGCTCCGACCTGGCCATCAATCTTGCTGCCGTCAGTGTAGATCCGAACCAACTGGGTGACCCGGCTATCTACCTGCGCTTGGTCTATCAGGCTGGAGAACTCCAGGCTCATGTGCTCTGCCGGGTGCGGTGCTTCTGTGGACGCGACGCCGCGTTCCACCTCCCGATCGCCCAGCGCTGGCAGGGACACCCCCCGCTTGGCCTCGTATAGGGCGGCTGCCTCCTGTATCCTGAGGTCAAGTGGTAGTATCCCCGCCAGTACCAGTGCCGCGTTCAGGGAGACGGTGCGGTAAGCTCCACAGAGCTTTTGTGCGAATCCTCGTTGAACCGCGCCTAGCTGCCTCTGCACCCCAAGCTTCTTGCTCGCCTCCGACCAGGCGCTGGAGGCGTACAGGATCACTGGCTCCACCGCTGCCGTGTAAATAACGCGGATCACGTCGCGGTGGAGGCCCCAACTCACCTTGGCGGCTCGCGACAGTTGCTTATAGACGCCCAACGCCTTCCTGCAGATGTTCGCAACGTGGGCGTTGAACGTCAAACCGCTATCTATCGTGAGCCCCAGGATCCTGATCTCATCCGACATGCCAATGTCTACCCCGCCCATGCTCAGGAGTGGAGTGTCAAACTTCAGCTTCCGCGTGATTACCATCGCTTTCGTTTTATGCGGTGCGAATTTCAGCTTATTTTTGACACCCCACCCGCGAACATGCTCGAGGGCGGCATTGGCGCGCCTCTGCACCTCAAGCGCCGTTTCGGCGGCGAACACCAACACGACGTCGTCTGCGAAAGCCTGGCAATATACCCCTTTTTCAGTTAAATCCCTCAGTAATGGGTCGAGAAGAAGGTTCCAGAGGATGGGGCCGCCGATTGAGCCCTGAACGCAGCCTTTATTGGTGCGTTTGGTATACTCTTCACCGGCGTACCTCACCCTCACCGTTCGGTCGCAGAGGTAGCTGTCTACCACCCTCCGCAGGTTGACTGGTATCTTTTCCTCAGCCAGACGGACCCTCAAAGCCGGCCACCAGGCGCTGTCGAAGGCTCCCTCTATGTCCAGCGACACGATCGTGATGAGCTTTTTAGCAGAAAGCCCACCACGGATCTGCCGCATAAGGTCATAGAGGGCGTCTTCGGTGCTCTTCTGGGGCATGAATCCGTACTGGCGAGTACTCAACCTGGGGATAAGGTGCCAACTGACCCTGCGAACTACCATCTTCTCATAGATCTTACCCATCACTGAGAGGAGGCCAATAGGCCTGTAGGCCTTGGGGTTCCGGTAGTCATCTTTGCCAGGCTTTCGCAAGACGACGACGGTTGCCTCCTTCCAGGCGGTTGGGAAGCAGGACAATTCTAGGCATTTGTTCATCAGGGCTAGGTGAAAGACGGGGTCCTTGGAGATGACTTGGCTGCAGATGTCAGCCGTGAGACCGTCCGCCCCGGGGGCCTTCTTAGGGTTAAAGCTCCCCACCGCGGCTCTAAGCTCTTCCAGGGTAAACGGTGGGTCATGCAACTCATCATGCACCCACTCGTTTACCCGGTCTGCTTCTTCCCTCGTCCGTCGGTGGTCAGCGTTATCCCCGCACTCAAGGTCCTCCGGGTAGAACGTCTCCGCCAACACCTTTGCCGACTCCTGTTGAGTCATCTCCTTCCCGTCCTTCACAAGTGGTAGGTCCTCTTCCCGTTTTGAGGTTTGCCCTATGACCCTGTAGATCCCCTCCCAAATGCCTTCTTTGTCCTGCCTCCCACAAAACTCTTTCCAGCTGTTAGTCTGGGCCAACCTCGCCATTGCCTCATACTCGTTTTTGCTTTGCAGGTACTCATCGACGACACCCGCCCTCCGGCACGGTGCTGCACATCGGATCCTGCGCTTCCGGGTGGCGACCTCTCTCTTCTTTGCCGCCAGCTCCTCGGACCACCACGGCACGGTAAGTTTCTCGTTGGCTTTCTTTTTGGGTATACAGAGACCACAAGCCTCCACAACACAGGCCGAGTATCTATCGACGAAGACATTTAACTGTTCTTCGTCGCTAATTTTTTCCAGTTCCTGAAGGGAGATGTTTTCTTCTAGTCTGAGCTGGCCCAGTTTCTCATGAAACTGGGACCAGTTAGCTTTTTTAGTGTTGTAGAGCCTTGTGGTTCTCTGTATCCCAATGCCTTTAGCTCTAACTAGCCTGAGGCTGAAAACGATGCCGTTGTGGTCCGAGCTGGTCAGTCCCTCCACCACACTCCAATCCTCCACCAGGTCGAGCAGGTCCGACGTGCAGGCCGTTACGTCGACGCAACTGGTGAGGCGTCGGCCTCCCCGAACGACGTCGAAGGTCGGCACCTCGCCGTCGTTGAGCACCTGCAAGCCCAAGTCCTCCAGAGCGCCTGCCATCTCCTCACCCCTGTGGTCGACTCTTCCGCTTCCCCACCAGCTGCTTTTCGCGTTTGCATCACCGCCTATCAGGATAGCGCCAGGCCCCAGCTCCGCAACGACGCCGCTCAATTGGTCCAGGTATGGCCCGATCGGTAGGTTGGGCTCGAAGTAGTAGCTGACGGCCACGATCTCCCAGGAGCTGGTTCGGATCCTCACCACAACGATGTTATTGGTGGTGAGTTTTGGGCACTGTATAACATCTATATCTTTATTGAAGACAGCAATTGCTGCCTTCACAGTGCCCTCCCCGTTACCAGTGTTCTGGAAGATCCTGGCCCCCCGGTACTGCCTCATGCATCGAGCCCCACCCACGTAGGGTTCCTGGATCAGAGCGACGTCGATGCCCCTCCTGTCCGCCTCGAGCATGAGCTCGCAGGTAGCGAGGTACTTGCGCTGTAGATTGGCCTGGGCTACCCTGAACGGCTTGCTACTGGTGGGGTTCCACGTGGTGCCCTTAGCAGTACGCTATGCTGGCTCTGGCCAATGCATCCCACTTGCGCCTCACCGGACAGTCTGCACTGAACGCATTGTGGTCAGTCCTGTCCAGTTTGGCGCTACTGCAATTGCAGCACGATGGGAGTGCATTGGCGAGCCAGCCAGCGCACTCGGACTTGACGTGGGCGCCCCCGCAATGGCTGCACTTGACGGCGGTGTCTTTGCAGAACCGCCGACCGTGCCCGTAGCCGAGGCACAGGGAGCACTGCACGAGTGGAGAGTGGTCCTCCACTTTGACCTTTTGAAGGTCCACGTGCACTGCCCCCTGGTCGACCATCCTCGACCAAATTGCCGGGGACACCCGCATGACCACGTGTCCGGCGTGGGGGTTCCGAGCTTTCCGGCGAAAGCGGACCTCCAGCCGGCATTCCTCCTCCTTGAGGCCCTCAAACAGGACCCGGTTCTGGCACCGAAGGGCCTTGACGATATCGTCATCACTATTATACGACATTACGTCCTTCAGTGCCAGTAGCGGGTCCTTGTTCTTTACGTCCTCCACCGTGAGCCGACCACCTACTCTACCCAGGCGCTCCTTCAGCTTGCGGCGTTCCTCCTCAGAGCCGCACCCTAGGATCACCTTACGATCCTTGGCCTTCCGCACCCTATCCACTCTGACCCACCCGTCCTTCGCATCTATGGCGGCCCTCACCTGTGTGAGGACCTGCTCCCCCGTTTCTGTGTCATCCCTAGAGGTGACAACGACGGAGTGCAGCGTGGGCTGCGATGGGGCCACCCTTTTGGGGCCTCCCGCTGTTACACCCGCGTACGTTGTCCTCTCCAGGGACGACATGGCCACGACTTGCTTAGTTATGGAGTCCTGGAGCACGGCCATCCTCTCATTCGTCTCCTTCAACAAAACGCCGTGCTCCAGGATCTTCTTGGAGAGGTCCTCTTGGGCCTTAACGCCCGCCCCGCAGCCACACTCCTTAGGGGCTGGTGGAGAGGGGGGAGGAGGGGCCACCACCGGAACCTCCTTCCCCCCCCCCACCTTATCCGATTTCCTGGACTCTGACTCCGCCTCTTTGACAAGTTTAAAGAGCCTATCCAACGCCTGAGTAACTCCCGCTTTTATGTCTGTTTTCAGATTTCGGGAGCTACTCAGGTGCAGTTTGGCCTTATTCAGGCAGGCCCTCGCCTCCGCCACCCTGCTGGTGTACACCGGCCTCTCCGGCGAGTCCTCCGTTACCTCTGCCGCGGCGGCAATAGCCGCCGTCGGTTTTGGCTTCAGAGGGCCCGTCGGAGCGACCGTCGGGGGTGGGGTCGGGGGTGTTGGATTCCTATCCACCATACCCGACTCCCACTCCCCGATGCTGCGTCGCACCAGTGAGGCCTTGGGGACGACTGCCTTGGCTACCTTTTCGGGAGTCGTCGGGAGCTCCGTGCTCTCGCGAGGGGCTTTCGCGGGGGTGCGATAACCAAACATTTTGTTTGGGGGACAATATAAATTACACACTAAATACAGTAAAACACTAACCACCTAATAAAATCAATAAGAGAGCCAGCAGCTGTAAAGGGACTGCTGGTGTATACGGGTCCAATAAAATTATCACAGTTTTTGAGTGCCCAAAAAGGCACTCAAGTCCTAAAATTAATATAAATAATAAAATAAAATAATATATCACACAGTATTGAGTGCCCAAAAAGACACTCAAGTCATAAAAATCGTATATTTAATTTAAAAATTGTCAAAAAAGAAAAAATGCTAAAAAGTTTAGGGCCCAATAAGGCCCTGGTCCTTATATCTAGAGCCTTAAAATGGCGAGGTCGTAAAATCAAATTGTCAATTTAAAAAAAAGAATATTAAAATAAAAAATAAAAATAAAATAATAATAATAATTAATAATTATTATTATTATTTGTGAAAGTAAATCTATGTGTAGCGCCCGTCACAACACCCAAAACCCCGAGTCGCTGGGTCAATTGGTTCAGGAGATATCAAGTCTTTTAAAAAACCGGAAACTTTTCGGTAAAAGCCGGAAAATCTAAAATCGCCAATTTAGAAGTTACGGTACCCGAGTTTGGGCTCAAACCAATGAGCTCCACTGGCTGAGTCCGAATCCGAGGTCTAATGCTGATATTTAATAATAATAAAAAATTTTTTAATCTAAAAAACCGGAAGACTTGATAGCTCCGTCACCGCAAGCCAATAATTTAATAATCGTCGTTGGCGGGGTCCGACACAGCCCCAACAGTTAACCCAAAAAGATTTTAAAATTAATAAAAAATAATAATAATAATAATAATAAAATAATTACAAAATTCAAAAATATGGGACTGTAGAGGGTGTGACGCCCTCACCGACGGTCAAAACCCCAGGTCACTAGGCCGGGTGGTTCCGGAGATATTGAATTTAGAAGAAAACCGGAACTTTTAACGGTAAAAGCCGGAAAAGCTAAAATCGCCAAATGAAGAGCTAGAAGACCCGGATTTGGGCTCAATCCAAGGGGAACCCACTAGATGAGACCGAATCCGAGGTCAAATTTGGTAATTTAATAATAATTACAAAAAATTTTTTGAAAATCGCGAAAAATCAATATCTTCGTAACCAGACGCCAGAAAAATTCGGAAAAAATATGAATATTATCGGAGAACGAAGCTCTACAAGTTAATGAAAGAAAAAAAGAAAATTGAAAAGAAAATTATGAGTTTTCATATGTTTTCCGAAATTTTTTGTTTTTTACAAATATCTTAGTCAATTTTTGATGTAAAAATCTGGGAGTGGGCGCGTTGTGTTCCTCTCGGAAGCGCGCACCGAACTGTTGTTTTGGTTCTCCGATCGGTTAAGCGGTTGTCGAAGATAACCGCCGGGAAGTTTGAAAATTAAAAAGTTAATATCTTCCAGGATAATGGTCGGAAAATTGTGGAACTTTCGGGAAACCACTTGCCTGGTGAAGGTCTTGATCGGAGAGAAGTTTGAGCCCTCTGCCGCTGCTCCTTCTCTCTTTTCTCCGGCACGTGGTTTTGTTTTTATCCCGGATATCTCCCGAACCCGCGGTGACAACCGGGTTCTGGTGGTGCAGGGAGGTAGCCAAGGGTGATACCCACCCGGAGGCAGCAGAAAAACTGGGGGGTATCGATCTATTTTCCGAGATATTCCACTTTTAGTTCAAAATTTTTGTGTAAACACGTGGTTTTTTGTTTTTTTTTGAAGATAACTCCGACGGGGGTGGTTATTTTCGAAAACTTTTTACACTGTCGGGTAGACACAATCAATCCGCACAATTTGATACCACTTTTAACTTTCCACGAGCACTTTTGTAAAAAATTTTGTTTTTTACGTAATTATTTGCAAGGAACTCTGCGATAACTCGACCGTTCGGAACGAGATTTCGAGCGCTACTGGGTTAGGTTAGGTTAGGTTAGGTTAGGTTAGGTTAGGTTAGGTTAGGTTAGGTTAGGTTAGGTTAGGTTAGGTTAGGTTAGGTTAGGTTAGGTTAGGTTAGGTTAGGTTAGGTTAGGTTAGGTTAGGTTAGGTTAGGTTAGGTTAGGTTAGGTTAGGTTAGGTTAGGTTAGGTTAGGTTAGGTTAGGTTAGGTTAGGTTAGGTTAGGTTAGGTTAGGTTAGGTTAGGTTAGGTTAGGTTAGGTTAGGTTAGGTTAGGTTAGGTTAGGTTAGGTTAGGTTAGGTTAGGTTAGGTTAGGTTAGGTTAGGTTAGGTTAGGTTAGGTTAGGTTAGGTTAGGTTAGGTTAGGTTAGGTTAGGTTAGGTTAGGTTAGGTTAGGTTAGGTTAGGTTAGGTTAGGTTAGGTTAGGTTAGGTTAGGTTAGGTTAGGTTAGGTTAGGTTAGGTTAGGTTAGGTTAGGTTAGGTTAGGTTAGGTTAGGTTAGGTTAGGTTAGGTTAGGTTAGGTTAGGTTAGGTTAGGTTAGGTTAGGTTAGGTTAGGTTAGGTTAGGTTAGGTTAGGTTAGGTTAGGTTAGGTTAGGTTAGGTTAGGTTAGGTTAGGTTAGGTTAGGTTAGGTTAGGTTAGGTTAGGTTAGGTTAGGTTAGGTTAGGTTAGGTTAGGTTAGGTTAGGTTAGGTTAGGTTAGGTTAGGTTAGGTTAGGTTAGGTTAGGTTAGGTTAGGTTAGGTTAGGTTAGGTTAGGTTAGGTTAGGTTAGGTTAGGTTAGGTTAGGTTAGGTTAGGTTAGGTTAGGTTAGGTTAGGTTAGGTTAGGTTAGGTTAGGTTAGGTTAGGTTAGGTTAGGTTAGGTTAGGTTAGGTTAGGTTAGGTTAGGTTAGGTTAGGTTAGGTTAGGTTAGGTTAGGTTAGGTTAGGTTAGGTTAGGTTAGGTTAGGTTAGGTTAGGTTAGGTTAGGTTAGGTTAGGTTAGGTTAGGTTAGGTTAGGTTAGGTTAGGTTAGGTTAGGTTAGGTTAGGTTAGGTTAGGTTAGGTTAGGTTAGGTTAGGTTAGGTTAGGTTAGGTTAGGTTAGGTTAGGTTAGGTTAGGTTAGGTTAGGTTAGGTTAGGTTAGGTTAGGTTAGGTTAGGTTAGGTTAGGTTAGGTTAGGTTAGGTTAGGTTAGGTTAGGTTAGGTTAGGTTAGGTTAGGTTAGGTTAGGTTAGGTTAGGTTAGGTTAGGTTAGGTTAGGTTAGGTTAGGTTAGGTTAGGTTAGGTTAGGTTAGGTTAGGTTAGGTTAGGTTAGGTTAGGTTAGGTTAGGTTAGGTTAGGTTAGGTTAGGTTAGGTTAGGTTAGGTTAGGTTAGGTTAGGTTAGGTTAGGTTAGGTTAGGTTAGGTTAGGTTAGGTTAGGTTAGGTTAGGTTAGGTTAGGTTAGGTTAGGTTAGGTTAGGTTAGGTTAGGTTAGGTTAGGTTAGGTTAGGTTAGGTTAGGTTAGGTTAGGTTAGGTTAGGTTAGGTTAGGTTAGGTTAGGTTAGGTTAGGTTAGGTTAGGTTAGGTTAGGTTAGGTTAGGTTAGGTTAGGTTAGGTTAGGTTAGGTTAGGTTAGGTTAGGTTAGGTTAGGTTAGGTTAGGTTAGGTTAGGTTAGGTTAGGTTAGGTTAGGTTAGGTTAGGTTAGGTTAGGTTAGGTTAGGTTAGGTTAGGTTAGGTTAGGTTAGGTTAGGTTAGGTTAGGTTAGGTTAGGTTAGGTTAGGTTAGGTTAGGTTAGGTTAGGTTAGGTTAGGTTAGGTTAGGTTAGGTTAGGTTAGGTTAGGTTAGGTTAGGTTAGGTTAGGTTAGGTTAGGTTAGGTTAGGTTAGGTTAGGTTAGGTTAGGTTAGGTTAGGTTAGGTTAGGTTAGGTTAGGTTAGGTTAGGTTAGGTTAGGTTAGGTTAGGTTAGGTTAGGTTAGGTTAGGTTAGGTTAGGTTAGGTTAGGTTAGGTTAGGTTAGGTTAGGTTAGGTTAGGTTAGGTTAGGTTAGGTTAGGTTAGGTTAGGTTAGGTTAGGTTAGGTTAGGTTAGGTTAGGTTAGGTTAGGTTAGGTTAGGTTAGGTTAGGTTAGGTTAGGTTAGGTTAGGTTAGGTTAGGTTAGGTTAGGTTAGGTTAGGTTAGGTTAGGTTAGGTTAGGTTAGGTTAGGTTAGGTTAGGTTAGGTTAGGTTAGGTTAGGTTAGGTTAGGTTAGGTTAGGTTAGGTTAGGTTAGGTTAGGTTAGGTTAGGTTAGGTTAGGTTAGGTTAGGTTAGGTTAGGTTAGGTTAGGTTAGGTTAGGTTAGGTTAGGTTAGGTTAGGTTAGGTTAGGTTAGGTTAGGTTAGGTTAGGTTAGGTTAGGTTAGGTTAGGTTAGGTTAGGTTAGGTTAGGTTAGGTTAGGTTAGGTTAGGTTAGGTTAGGTTAGGTTAGGTTAGGTTAGGTTAGGTTAGGTTAGGTTAGGTTAGGTTAGGTTAGGTTAGGTTAGGTTAGGTTAGGTTAGGTTAGGTTAGGTTAGGTTAGGTTAGGTTAGGTTAGGTTAGGTTAGGTTAGGTTAGGTTAGGTTAGGTTAGGTTAGGTTAGGTTAGGTTAGGTTAGGTTAGGTTAGGTTAGGTTAGGTTAGGTTAGGTTAGGTTAGGTTAGGTTAGGTTAGGTTAGGTTAGGTTAGGTTAGGTTAGGTTAGGTTAGGTTAGGTTAGGTTAGGTTAGGTTAGGTTAGGTTAGGTTAGGTTAGGTTAGGTTAGGTTAGGTTAGGTTAGGTTAGGTTAGGTTAGGTTAGGTTAGGTTAGGTTAGGTTAGGTTAGGTTAGGTTAGGTTAGGTTAGGTTAGGTTAGGTTAGGTTAGGTTAGGTTAGGTTAGGTTAGGTTAGGTTAGGTTAGGTTAGGTTAGGTTAGGTTAGGTTAGGTTAGGTTAGGTTAGGTTAGGTTAGGTTAGGTTAGGTTAGGTTAGGTTAGGTTAGGTTAGGTTAGGTTAGGTTAGGTTAGGTTAGGTTAGGTTAGGTTAGGTTAGGTTAGGTTAGGTTAGGTTAGGTTAGGTTAGGTTAGGTTAGGTTAGGTTAGGTTAGGTTAGGTTAGGTTAGGTTAGGTTAGGTTAGGTTAGGTTAGGTTAGGTTAGGTTAGGTTAGGTTAGGTTAGGTTAGGTTAGGTTAGGTTAGGTTAGGTTAGGTTAGGTTAGGTTAGGTTAGGTTAGGTTAGGTTAGGTTAGGTTAGGTTAGGTTAGGTTAGGTTAGGTTAGGTTAGGTTAGGTTAGGTTAGGTTAGGTTAGGTTAGGTTAGGTTAGGTTAGGTTAGGTTAGGTTAGGTTAGGTTAGGTTAGGTTAGGTTAGGTTAGGTTAGGTTAGGTTAGGTTAGGTTAGGTTAGGTTAGGTTAGGTTAGGTTAGGTTAGGTTAGGTTAGGTTAGGTTAGGTTAGGTTAGGTTAGGTTAGGTTAGGTTAGGTTAGGTTAGGTTAGGTTAGGTTAGGTTAGGTTAGGTTAGGTTAGGTTAGGTTAGGTTAGGTTAGGTTAGGTTAGGTTAGGTTAGGTTAGGTTAGGTTAGGTTAGGTTAGGTTAGGTTAGGTTAGGTTAGGTTAGGTTAGGTTAGGTTAGGTTAGGTTAGGTTAGGTTAGGTTAGGTTAGGTTAGGTTAGGTTAGGTTAGGTTAGGTTAGGTTAGGTTAGGTTAGGTTAGGTTAGGTTAGGTTAGGTTAGGTTAGGTTAGGTTAGGTTAGGTTAGGTTAGGTTAGGTTAGGTTAGGTTAGGTTAGGTTAGGTTAGGTTAGGTTAGGTTAGGTTAGGTTAGGTTAGGTTAGGTTAGGTTAGGTTAGGTTAGGTTAGGTTAGGTTAGGTTAGGTTAGGTTAGGTTAGGTTAGGTTAGGTTAGGTTAGGTTAGGTTAGGTTAGGTTAGGTTAGGTTAGGTTAGGTTAGGTTAGGTTAGGTTAGGTTAGGTTAGGTTAGGTTAGGTTAGGTTAGGTTAGGTTAGGTTAGGTTAGGTTAGGTTAGGTTAGGTTAGGTTAGGTTAGGTTAGGTTAGGTTAGGTTAGGTTAGGTTAGGTTAGGTTAGGTTAGGTTAGGTTAGGTTAGGTTAGGTTAGGTTAGGTTAGGTTAGGTTAGGTTAGGTTAGGTTAGGTTAGGTTAGGTTAGGTTAGGTTAGGTTAGGTTAGGTTAGGTTAGGTTAGGTTAGGTTAGGTTAGGTTAGGTTAGGTTAGGTTAGGTTAGGTTAGGTTAGGTTAGGTTAGGTTAGGTTAGGTTAGGTTAGGTTAGGTTAGGTTAGGTTAGGTTAGGTTAGGTTAGGTTAGGTTAGGTTAGGTTAGGTTAGGTTAGGTTAGGTTAGGTTAGGTTAGGTTAGGTTAGGTTAGGTTAGGTTAGGTTAGGTTAGGTTAGGTTAGGTTAGGTTAGGTTAGGTTAGGTTAGGTTAGGTTAGGTTAGGTTAGGTTAGGTTAGGTTAGGTTAGGTTAGGTTAGGTTAGGTTAGGTTAGGTTAGGTTAGGTTAGGTTAGGTTAGGTTAGGTTAGGTTAGGTTAGGTTAGGTTAGGTTAGGTTAGGTTAGGTTAGGTTAGGTTAGGTTAGGTTAGGTTAGGTTAGGTTAGGTTAGGTTAGGTTAGGTTAGGTTAGGTTAGGTTAGGTTAGGTTAGGTTAGGTTAGGTTAGGTTAGGTTAGGTTAGGTTAGGTTAGGTTAGGTTAGGTTAGGTTAGGTTAGGTTAGGTTAGGTTAGGTTAGGTTAGGTTAGGTTAGGTTAGGTTAGGTTAGGTTAGGTTAGGTTAGGTTAGGTTAGGTTAGGTTAGGTTAGGTTAGGTTAGGTTAGGTTAGGTTAGGTTAGGTTAGGTTAGGTTAGGTTAGGTTAGGTTAGGTTAGGTTAGGTTAGGTTAGGTTAGGTTAGGTTAGGTTAGGTTAGGTTAGGTTAGGTTAGGTTAGGTTAGGTTAGGTTAGGTTAGGTTAGGTTAGGTTAGGTTAGGTTAGGTTAGGTTAGGTTAGGTTAGGTTAGGTTAGGTTAGGTTAGGTTAGGTTAGGTTAGGTTAGGTTAGGTTAGGTTAGGTTAGGTTAGGTTAGGTTAGGTTAGGTTAGGTTAGGTTAGGTTAGGTTAGGTTAGGTTAGGTTAGGTTAGGTTAGGTTAGGTTAGGTTAGGTTAGGTTAGGTTAGGTTAGGTTAGGTTAGGTTAGGTTAGGTTAGGTTAGGTTAGGTTAGGTTAGGTTAGGTTAGGTTAGGTTAGGTTAGGTTAGGTTAGGTTAGGTTAGGTTAGGTTAGGTTAGGTTAGGTTAGGTTAG